>CAMTDV010000022.1:17644625-22720004 GCA_947069175.1 Scalesia atractyloides | reverse complement strand
GTTAAAGCCGAACATCAAAGGCCCTCGGGTTTTTGGCTCGAACAACCCGAAACCCCATGTCGAAGTGGGAGAGTATAGCCAGGGACTTCGTTACGAAACCCCTCGCACCTCCTCGGGTCACGAAAACCTTTTGGGTTATTGTTGATCGTTTTACTAAATCGGCTAACTTTTTTGCCAAAAAGGAAGAAGACAAATAAGGTTGAACGATTAGCACGAATCTATACAAACCAAAGTAAATTTGTCGACACGGGGCGCCTCGTGACATCATCCTGCCCCGCGATGGTCATTTTTACCTCAGGGCTCTGGGAACTTTTCAATTTTTGCTCTTGGTACTACGTTTAAAACCAAAGTCCCCCGCTTTTTTCATCCTAAAAAACCGAGGGTCAGACTGAGCGCACGATCGCCCCCCTCAAAGATAGCTTTGTGCGTGAAATCATAGATTTTGGGGAAATTTGGGATACGCATTTCCCTTTTAAATAATTTTTCATACAAAAAACAGTTATCATACTAGTATTCAAAGGGAACCTTTTGAGGCACTGTTTTGGGAGAAAATTTCGATCGCCAAATTGCAGGGGCACGAATGGGAAAGAAGCCCCAAATGCAGGTCCCGAGAAATTTCAAGAAACAAACAGACAAGATCCTAAAAATTTAGAAAAAAAATCTCTTGAAACCCTCGGAGCCCGCCGAAAGAGTTATGCCGATAAACGCCACAAGCCCCAACAGTTCAAAATTGGAGATCATGTATTTTTAAAAGGGTTGCGCCCTGGAAGGGATGTTTCCGATTTGGAAAAAAGGAAACTAGTCCCAAACGATCCCTGAGCCCCTTTTAAATTTCTGGAAAGGATTGGTAATGTGGCCTACGCCCTCGAACTACCATCAAAACTCAACAACGTACATCCGATTTTTCCACGTCTCAAACCCCCAAGAAATCCCTCGCTAAAAAAATTTTCCATTTTCCCCACCGAAGACTGCAAAAAAACGAGAAATCCCACACTTTTTGGGGAAAAACCAGTAGAAATCATGGACCGAGAGACCAAGAAAAATTCGACGCTCTCGCATTCCCCATTGTGAAAGTCCGATGGGAAAAGGGAAACGCGAACTGGAAAGTGAATGAAAACTAAATATCCCAAAATCTCTTTGTTACGCCCCCTACTTAAATTTTGGGATAAAATTTCCTAAACAGGGGAGACTGTAACAAAAATTTTGTAAATTTTTTTTGTTATTTTGTTTCTATTTATTTCTTTTGTAAACCGTCATTGAAACCCTAGATTTAATTAAGGAAATGGTTTATGTTTACTAAATACATTTTGTCACAATTATATTACATCTAAACGCCTATTAAATGCAACACTAACTCAATGCAATCACGAGTAACTATTTTACCTTAAGAGCCGAGTGTGTTTTTGTACAATAACCACTTGTGCCTTCGACATCGCTTATCACATGGCATCACAAACGCAGTTATTTATGTTACATTGTGTTATTTATGTGTTATGTGTGCTTATTGATTTATGGTTCTACTCGCTATCTCAACGCTCTCACTCGCACGAATCGCTTAATTGTATTATTTTATCATTTAAAATGCTTAATGTAACTATCTAATACGAAACGAATCGCCAAACGAACACCTAACACGAAAATAACGAGCAAAACTTAGCCATCAGCACAAGTTCGGCCGAACTTGGTCTCCAACAGCTTATTTTCTCCTCACCTATAAATACCCAGCACCCCCATTCGTGCTGTCCTTGCTGCAAGCTCGCCCGAGAGCTCCCAAAACTAAAAACCTTTGATTTCCAAGTAAGAATCAACCCGTTTTCATGCAAGCAACAACATTTTACTGTGATTTTGCACAAGGATTACCTTCGTTTTCATCAAATCTCTTATGTTTATGAAAATCTTCATCTTTTTCTATGAAACTTCTACTTTTCACTTAGATCCACACTAAACGAGTTTATTTAGGCTTAGCTTTGGCTTCCCAAGCTAGAAATCTTTATGATTTCAACTCACCAAGTGTTAGATCTAAGAAAAAAAAACCTTTTAAAGCATTGATTTTTACACATGATACGGACTAATAAATTATGTTTCGTTCACTATGAAGTGGAACGCGCGTTGTCAAGCAAGACTCAGATCCGGAAGCACAAGGACGATGTTGTCACCTTGCACGAACTGGACTAACCCGTACGAACCATCAAGTTCACTGGATTAGCCCGAGTTCCTGTAAACTGGCTAAAACTCACTCCAAAAGACCTCTCCAACCTATGTTTTGCTCAGTAGCTTAAGGTTGGAGGGATGGACAGTCGATTTCCTCAGCAAACAACACGAAAACGCATGATTTGGTGACCAAAATAGCCAAGTTCGCTCCAAAAGGAGCAAGTTCGCTCGAAGTTGTCACCAGATTGGTGACCAACATCGGCCGAACTTGTTCAATCTTCAAGAAAATCAAACAAGTTCGCTCGAACTTGTACAACCTGTAAGCAAACATGTCAAGTTCGCCCGAACTTACACCAATCCAAGGGATTTGGTGCAACTTCGCCAGAACTTGTAGATTCCACTAACATTTCAAGCAAGTTCACCCGAACTTGTACCAAATCCAAGAGATTTGGTACAACTTCGCCCGAACTTATTCACTGCTCCTTCACGATTCAACCGTTTCAGCAATTCGGAAGACTGCTGCACTTCTGTTCGCGTTACAGGCTGATCTGGCGCTCCCTTCAATCCATATCAGATCCCATCTCTCTCTTAACGCACCGACTGTGAGTATACTTGAACCCTTTTACGCTTAAACACACTTTTTGGTGTTACATACGTTCCTATAACAAATCACATCAGACAACTCAAACGCTTACCCGCAACCCACTGATACATGACTATACGTGAAATATGCTGAATTGTATGTGTTACTTGATTGTTAGTACGCCACCCTTAACATGATAGCTAGCTAGAGGTTGACCCGCCACCCGGAGGCCTGGGGTTGTGAAGGCTCGCATTTTACTTTCGCATTTATTTTCTCTTTTGGACGTGGGCACTTGTTCGTGTGCCTCGCAATCGCGGTTTGTTGGTTTACTTGAATCCAAGTAGTTACATAGTTCACTTCTCTTGCGTATGTCATGCGGTGTATGCTAAACGCTTTTATATACTATTATGTACGCAAACCTGTATGCTCACCTTTACTTAATAGTATTGACTTTATTTTAACATATGTGACAGGTTGATGATTCTCGCTGCAAAGGATTAGGATCTATCTTTAGAAGCGCGCCTAATAGAAATCTAGGGAAGATCAGATTGGATTATGTTTAAGAGATTATTTGATATTTGTAATAATTATTTGGGGATTTTATTTTTGAGAGTATGGGATATTGAACGCTTAAATTATCGCTTAAATAATTGTTATGGATTCTCTTGAGCAATCTGATTCGCTAGTGCCGCGCCCCGATGTTTCCGCCATCGATTGGGTTGTGACAAGATACACGACTTTTTCAGAAAAGATTTCAGAACTAGACCAAATTGTGTGTATCGGGGCATCACACAGGCATTCAAATAGAAATTAACTAATTCTAAGTGACGTTCTTTCCTGAGGTCATGTACAGATTTAAGTTCTGAACACACAACCACTGTTTCCAGCCTTAAGGATAGAGCCTACCAATATATCATTCTAGATTCAAACTATTTTGATACTAGTTTTACATGAATCAGCCCTATGTCGAAACTGTGGAAGATGATGATTGCAACTCCTAAACTCGAAATCTCAAATGAAGAATGTTGTAACTCGAAACAGTGAACAAAATACCAATCCTTTAAATATTGAGATATTTTGTAAGTCCCGAAAACAATGGAAATTTGAAAATCCCGATCCTTTAAATATTGAGATATTTTTAATTTCAAATCTTTTGAAAAATAAAACAATGATCCCCAATCCTTTAACAACTTGCAAAATGATCAAAATACCAAAATATAACGATTTTTAAGAAATCAGATGAATACGATGATGAACGCGAAGAACACGAAGAATTTTCTTGATGATTTTTAACAAAAACTTCGAGGATCTTGAATATTTGATATCAAACTGAGCCTAGAAACAGGTTCTTATGGCTTTGATACCAATTGTATGTCCCAAAAAACAGATCTTTCAATGATATCAAACAATCACCAAGTTTGTGCGGAATCCAAACTTGGTGAGATTCTAGAAAAAAACCTAAAAATAAGAAATACCAAGAACACACTAAATCACCTTTCAACACTTGCACATGATTCTATTACTTGAACAAGCAAAACCGTCTAGTACAAGTGTTCTTCACAAACAAATCTCCTATGTCTCTCTCTGTAGGAAATTATGAAACAATGAGGTTCTACCCTAAAACAAGTTGAAAACTTGTTTATATACCTAGGCAAGCCCACTTCCCTACCTGGGCTCCCTTTGGGCCTGCTTGGCCCACATGGCCTGAAGCTTGGCCCAAATGACCTATAAATGTCAAACCTAATAAAAACTAAATCAGTAAGGCCCAGTTCGTAACCATAGCCCGTTGTGTTAAATTGATGCGTCGGTCTCACACTTTAGGACCTAACATTGAGTTTTATGATTTGTCTTTTCACAGATGATACATTTTGAGGAATTTGGGATCACACAAGTTTTGTTTATGTCATAAGCTCTCAAAAGAAAACAGTTTTCAGACACAAATTTTTTTCTTACAAAAATTACAAAACAAGTTTTTGACCTTTTCCTTCTTCCTTTTATCTGACTGTTTTTTCGACAGATGTTATAACATTTGCTGGAGATGTTGTAACATTTTCTTGAAGATCTTTAATAGGAATGATTCTTGCCTTTGGTGCTTTGACACCATCAATGGTTGTGAAGTCCATTGGCTTGAAATTTTCCAAAATGTAAACACTAATCTTACCATGTGGGTTTGAATTGATATTTCTCAACCTTCGCAAAAATTGAGGAACCCTCATGTTTTTCCAAAATGATTTTGTTACCATCTTATCTGTGACTTTTATTTCTTCACCAGCCAAATTTTTTGGGACAACTTCTGCCAACCCAGGTTCAATTTTAGCACCATTTTCAGAAATTTGATCATTGTTTTTAAAACCAATACCAAATTTTATGTTGCTCTTGATTTTTTTTCTAACATAATCTCATAACCTTTACAAGACTCTACCTATTTCCCACATGTGATTTGGGTAGTTTCTAACTCCTTTTTGCAATGATTTTTCTACTTTTGGATGTCTTGTTATGTTGCTTATGCTTCAGGCTGCTGATTTCAATCTTTGTTAACTAATTGTTTTCATCTTTATGAGTTTTCAAATTTAGTTCACTTCAATTGGTTTAGTTCATTTATCCTTTATGTTGAAAAGCATGATGCATTTCAGAATTATCTTGAGATCTGGTAACCTAGAAGCACTGGCACATCACAATCATCTTCACACACATCCGAATCCCATGGATCAGATAGAGAGTTTTTTTCTTCATCAACAGTATCTTTTGAAACCACTGCTTCATCACAACTTTGAAATTTATCAGACTTAGACACTTGTTCCACAGACTCATCACCTTCAACAATTGTCTCTAAGGCCATTAAACAAATATTTTCATTTTCAAATTCATTTTTGGCCATAAGAGCACAGTTTTCATCAGTTAATTCCTTTAGCAAACTACTCCAATCAACAAAGCCTTGAGTGAAAAAGCTTTGCTGGTTAACCTCTACCGGAGCAAGTGGTTTGAGTAGTTTGAGTGAGATGTGGTGCTTATTGCACATGAACTTGAGGTGGTGGTGCTTGTACATACTTAATTTGTGGAACAGTGTCTTGAACATAGTGCACTGGAACAGTGGTTGTTAGGTGTGCAAAGTGAGCAGTGTTTTGAACTTGATGAAAAGGGGTATATTGGGAATACTACGCAGTGCTTTGTGGGTGCTAAGGTCTAGGGCCAGGATGTGTTACAATTGGTCTAGAATTTTGAGATATGCATTCTCTGGCAAAGTGTCCTAACCTATTGCATTTATAACACTTGATTTTAGACTTGTCTAACCCGACCTTCAACCCCCCCATGCAACCCAGGGAATTTCCTACATGTTCTTTTGTAAAATTTACTAGCTCTAACACTTAATAAAGCCTGTTGGTGCAAAATGTCCATCTCTTCCAAATCAGATGGTTCAAAGTGTTGTAAATCATTTAGCTCAAAAGAGAGATTGTAAGAGGTTTGGCTTTCCCCACTTGCAGTAAATATATAGTTGGGTGAGTAAGAATAAGAGTTAAAGTTTCCTCCAGAGGTTATATCAATAATATGATCATAACCCTGACCCTTTCCACTACCAGAACCCTCTTCTTGGCCAAATAAAGTTATGTTACCCAAGGTGTAGTCATCGGTTATTTTACCAGACTCTTGTAGCTTATTTTTCTGGTTTAACTCTCTTTCATAAGTAAGGAGTATGCCATGAAGCTGTGTGAGTGACATCTCTTTAAAACCAACAGAATTTCTTGTAACGTAAGCTACAGTGTCCTATTTTTCTGGTAACGATCAAAGGAAATGACTCTTGACAGTCGAATTTGAGAATACAACGTTTACCAGTTTGAGTTCACTGATTAGACAACTAAAACATTCGAACTGCTGTGTTAACGACTCACCTTTAACGTGACAAAAGGTTTCATACTATTGATTCAGAATTTCTCTATTGTTTTCAATGACCTCTACAGTACCACCGAATTGCTCTTTTAGTGCGTCCCGCAACTCTTTTGCACTATTGCAGTGGAGTATCCAGCGTAGATCTCATTGGGTGAGGTAGAAGCAACAATACTAAATGCCTTAGTATCCAATTCTATTTTCTGGTAATCCTGCTCAAAGTAGTTATCAGGACTTTTTGGCACTTGATTATTAGGATCCTCTATACTTCGAACCATCGGAATGTGAGGTCCAAATACAACAGATCGCCAACAACCGGTGTTCTGTTGAGCTAAAATATGTCCCATCCTATGCTGCCAGATGAAATATTCATTTCTCTTTAGCATAGGTGGTTTAAACATCATTCCAATGTTGGAATCAAGTGTTTTAAGACATTTCTGATGGTTTTCAACATATTTTTGTTTTAAAATCTTTTGAATGCAATAAAACTCTGTTTTCCACAAACTATCAAACGAATTCGCAGGGAGAGCGGATCATTTAAATCAAATTTTGATTGACCAAGCTCTGATACCAATTGTTAGGATCTAAGTTTGAATTAGTTGTGATTTTTGTTTCAAAAATGGAAAGTGAAGGTAGAAATATAAGTAATATGTAGCGGAAGAATATGAAAAACTTTTATCACAACTAATGGTCATTTGTTTTGATCATCATGCATTCAAACTTATATTTTTGCATGTGAATCACAAACTCCCCCTTAGCCCAATAAGAACGATTGATAGTACAGAAATGCAAAGAAGATGATAGGCAAATGATCTTTTAGATAGATAGATAAAATAATACAACTGATTGAGTGTTTATACTACATTTCTAACCTCTGAGCATCTTTGATGACGTCAGGGTTGATAGTGACATTTAACAAATAAAACTAACTCTAAGGACTGCTCTACCTAAGCTCTGATGAGTGCCAAGCACTGTTACATTGAATATAAATAATAAAATCTAAATATTGATCTCTATCCTCTGCTTATGTCTTCTGGCAGACCTTTGATCTTGTCGTTTAGTGTTGGCAGATGATAGAAGGCATGTAGGACCGATCCTGATAGCATACGAACCTAGATTTGATATCTAATGTCCATAATGGAGGAAACAATATGACATGATTACCAAATAACAAGAATTACTCAATTAAACGTCAATTTTATTGATAAACTTCAAGTCTCCAGTTTGACAGAGCTTCGCTACTCCGAGCACAAAAGTCACAAATGAAGAACTCAAGCTAGCTATTATAGTAGTCCAAGTTCGCTGGTGGGAGAAGGAGTTCGGGCGAACTTGACCTAGTCAAGTTCGGCCAAACATGACATCACACTACCATTACAAGCGAACTTGACTACCTATTACATAAATACTTGTTTTGCTAGCCTATTCACTTCTAATCTATACAGACTTGATATAAGACTAAGACATAGACATTCTGCACCAACAGACTCCCCTTTGGATATCGTATTCGTCTTTTATCAGTCTCCAAAACTCTGTCTTCAATAAATCTTTAACGTTAACGCCTAAAGAAGTTTTTGTACGGCTTCTTCCATCTTTCAAGCTTTGGATCTGGCGTCTGATTAGTAGGTTGCACTTTAGTCATAAATTGGTACCTTCTGAGCCTTGCCGCCCTACCTCTTTCATTAATTTCTTCAAGACGCTTTTCTTCTTTCAAAAATTCTACCCGTTCAAGATCCCTCCAGCTCGATTACCACATCCTTCCAGAGTTAACTTCTCGTGCATAGCAAACATTTACGACCCTTTGATATTGCAATGCTTGTTCTTTTTCACGTTCTTCGAAAACAATCTTGCTGTAGAACAAACACTTGATATCTTCTTTTGAGCAATTTACTAGCCACATCGGGTCTAGTATCCTTATCGTTCTCCACAGCCCTCTCATTCTTTCAAACCCAAACATCTCCACCCTTTCCTTAGTGATATCCAGATGATCTTCAAATCGTAAAACGATCACAGCTTCACACGTAGTTGGATCAATCTGCCACCACTTAAACAACGGATAAAAGTTATGTTCAATCGATATCAAGGGCACGTTCCTCATCGCTCTCGGGCGTTTCATGATCAATGTGATATCTTTCTCCCCAGTCTTTTTGTTTGTTTTGATATGACGTCCTGGGATGAAAGGTTTCCAATATCTAAAACCCTTTGTAGCTTCAAATTTGATCATTTTCCACAGTAATTGATCAAGGAATTTCATGTGGTATGTAACATTCCTTGTTTGAACAAGTTCTTCAACATCCTAGTAAGGAAGTGTCTTGAAATCTGCCAGATATTTGAAGTATTGAACTCCAAATTCTCGTTTGATGGCATACACATTCAGCTCCTTAAAACAACCCCAGCTTAGAATATCTCCTAACGATACATCTTTGTCTCTAGTAAAGAATGCTAGAGGATGTCGAAACTTTCGTTCACGTGGCATCTCTTTAATCCAAGACTTCTTTGCTTGTGCGATCTCCTCCTTGGTCATAGGCTTAGGAACTTTTCCATCAAGTATTGATTCTTCAATCTTTTCTTTTAACATATCCTCATTCAGCTGTTTGTACATCTCCTCGAAAGTAGGAAAACTATCTGTATTTTGACCGACGTGCTTCTCAGCTTCGTCTTTCTCGTCATCAGAAGACCAATCTTCCACTATAACTTTGTTATATTCATCTGCCTCATATCTACGTTGATAATGATACTCATTAGGCTCAAACGTATTCACATTAAGTACTTGCTTTTCAAAATCAAAATCAAGTGATCCTGCATCAACGTTAATCAACTTTGCTAGTCTTCTTTTGAATCGTTGTGCATGAATTCACGCTCTTCAACGTTGTGTTCAAGCATAAGTACCAGAGGCTTTATTAGAACTGCAGTAACAGGCTGTGCAGAAGTAATAGCGTCAGACATATCAATATCATCAGTTGGCCCTGTTTGCCCTGACTCCCCCTGATTCTGATCATCCATAATATTCGCTTCATCATTTAGAAGATTAGTGAAATCAAAGCTTTCACTAAATGTTTCATCAACCACCTTTAACCCTGTACCACTTGGATCATCATCATTTCCTCCATCATGGTCAGAATCATCTTTAGGATCATCAGTTGGTGGTTCATCATCTTTTTCCTTATCTTCAGCTTCCTCATCGTCTTTTTCTTTAGTAACAGTTACAGTATCAGAAGGCTTGACAGATTCGTCAACCTTAGAAATATCGGACTCAGAAGCTTTCTCAACATTTTCATCAATAGGCTTTTCAGTTGCTTCAGAAGATTTTGGTGCATCACCCTCAACAGCTTTGCCTTTGCCACTCTCTGCAAGTTCTTTCTCAGCTCTTTCTCTCGCTTCTTGTCTATCCAACCGATCGTATTCAGCAATAAAATCAACGCTAAGACTGTTAGACAACACTTTTTGCATTCTTGTAAATCTTATATCATTTAGGGCTTGTATCGTTTTCAGCTCAGCAATTTATGTTTGTATCTTTTCAATGGCATCTTGTAAGCTTTTAATCAGTGCCTTAAAGAATTCACGTTCGCTTTCCAAAACCTTGATTTTATCTTCCATCATTTCTTTCTCAACAGAGCTTTGAGTAACTTGCTTGATTAGGTCGGCCTTTTCTTCTTCATTCTTTTGAACTTTCTCTTCTAATATCTTGACACGCTTTTCAATAATATCAACATCTGATTCAGGAAAGAAATCATCTAGATATTGAAGATCCACCGGCACATTCGAAATATCACCAAATAGCTTTGTCTTTGGAGTTTTTGGTGTTGATTTAGGAGTATCCTTTGGAGTAAAATCCTTTGGAGTTGAGCTTTCAGGATGAACAACTTTAGGATCAGGAGATTGAATCACCGGAACTTCAAGTAAACAAGACTCAGGAGGTTCTTGTGTTGCTCCTGGTCATTCTGCTTTGGCTTTAACAATAACAGGAGGTTCTTGTATAGGAGGTTCTTGTGTGACTCCTTTCTCCTATGCACTAGAAGGTTCTTGTGTGACTTCTGTGCTTTTTGTCTTTCCAACATACCTACGACTTGCTGGTTTCAGAGCTTTCTTTTTACCCTTTGTCTTAGGAGACCCTGTAGTCTTCTTGGATATCTCAGTTGCTGAAGACTTTGTTCACTTTGCTTTCTTTTTCGGTCTCTCTTAGTCAGATTCTTTTTCCTGCTCTGGCTCGTAGTCAGTATCAGTTTCTTTGACTTTTTCGGCCTCTTTTTCTGCTATAGACTTCTTAGTTTCTTTCTCGAGCGTATCATCACTATCATCGTCATTCTCAGAAGTTGCAGAGATCACATCGTCTTCCGGCGTAGTCTTTATAGTCTCTTGACTTTCAACCACAACTGCTGCACTCGATCCAGCCTTTGTTTGCACATTTTCATCCTCATCTTCATCTATAAGCATAGTGTCAGCTTTCTTAGATGCACGTTTCTTTTTCTTTTCAACTTCTGCTTTTAAAAACCATTCGCTGCAAGCTTTAGGCTTGAATGTTGCAAACCATTCCTTTTCAGCGTTTAACTCCTTTTCGTCATCACTACCATCATTCCACCACTTGTTTCTAGTAGGT
The DNA here is from genome assembly GCA_947069175.1 of Scalesia atractyloides. NCBI lineage: Eukaryota > Viridiplantae > Streptophyta > Magnoliopsida > Asterales > Asteraceae > Scalesia > Scalesia atractyloides. The sequence goes on along the minus strand of CAMTDV010000022.1, from coordinate 22,708,794 downwards.
GCAACACAATTTTCATTTTTCAATGCCCCAAACAGTGTTTTGAAACTGGTGCCGAATCCTATTTCTGAAACTTGATCAACTTCTTCAGAGTAGTTTCATCAAGATGACTAAAGTATAGAATATCATTTGGATCACGTGCAATATCTGTAAACTTTTCATCGATGAGCATCTACACAAATCTCGGATATAAACACAGTCTAGTATCTTCCACATTCTTTGACATGTGAGTAAATACGAGCTTTGAATAGTTGTACGGCTTTTTCAAGATCAACGCCGTAGCCATGAAAGCCATATAATCTTGGACATCATCGAGACCTGCTTTCTGATGGCTGAAAGTATGTATAATTGCTTGCATGAGAAGCCTGTAGGGGTTTGGAACTTCCCCTTTCTTCAGTGTAGGCTTGTTCACGCTTCCTTTGTAGCCCATTCTATAAATACATCCACGAACCATCTTCTCATCAAGAAAAATAGGATCATCTTTGTCATCGTTGAACTGTAAGATCCTTCGGATATCATCTTCAGTGACCGTGATCTCTTTATTCTCGCTTCCAACTTGAACTGACGAAGTAATGATCTTTTTATCTTCACTTAGACTTGCATTCATCCAGAAATGATAAATATGCGATCGATAGGACACCATTCTTTCAGTGATAGCACGATGTATCGGACAGTCCTTCAAAAACTTCTGAATACAATCATACTCCTTTAGCGATGGACACAACGTTTGTCAAGAGTAATACAGGTATTATGAAACTTAGAATAATCCATCGTGATTACCCGCGCTGGAACTGGAACCTGAAAATTGACGCAAAACATTTAGCACGCATTTCGAGAAAAAGATAAAAAAATTTCATCATTTTACATCAAGTTCGGGCGAACTTGATGTAAATATTACAAACAAATTGCTGCATGTTCGCTCGAACATGCCACAAAACATGTTCAACAAAACATCATAAGTTTAGGTGAACTTATGATTAACACATTTCAAATTTCTAATTCCTAAGTTCGAGCAAACTTACTTATGTATTTAACTTTTTCAATTTTCATCATAAGTTCGATCGGACTTGAGTTAAGATCAGTTTTATTCAAGGTTTTCTTAGCAAGTTCGGGTGAACTTGATAACAAGTTCGGCCGAACTTGTTATCTTCTTCACCAAAACATGCACAATCTGTTACATCCATTCTGAATAAATTCAATGTATTCAACAAGTCGTTCAATGATGTATATTGCAATTTTAAGTTCTATTTAACCAAATAACCCCTAAAACTACCAGATTTATCACATTCGGATCTGAGTTAAACTATTTAAGTTAAACTCACGGTTCATATCACAAATTCTCACCTCTTCCATTGTAAGTGATGTGCAAATCACCACAAACAATCAAAACTTTGGCAGCACAACAACTATTTCTTAGAAATTTAATCAAATCTCTCAATGTCGCTAAGTTCACTCAGAGGTTTTGAACGACAGATAATGAAGTTCGGCCGAAATTGCTTTTTATTTATACCCTAGCAAGTTCGGGCGAACTTGTAAGCCCATAATATGAAAGCCCATGGTAAGTTCGGGCAAACTTACACAAACTCAATCAAATCCAAACAAGTTTGGTCGAACTTGTTTCACTGCTCATCTCTAAATCTGTTAAGCAAGTTCGGCCGAACTTGCCTAAACCAAGTTTCAAAAATTTCAAGATTTTGCAATTTTAGTCCTTGAACTTTTCCCAGTTTACGAATTCTGAAAATCCACTCAGTTGACCAAGTCCAAGCTAATGACCTTGGTTAACCGATTTGTCTGTCGAGTCCAAGTTAATGACCCCGGTTCGACCCGATATGAACAAACTGTTGAACTTTTCAAAAACAAAGTTTCAAATTAATGAACTTTTTATCGTTTTAGCTTTTCAGGTTTTACAGATTAACTCCTAGCCTGTTGTCGATAAGATTCCCACCAGTTTAGCACCTTACCAGACTTCAAAGATCCGTTCTCCAACATTGGTTTGCTGAAAACAATGTAGAAACAAAATCTTTTTGTATTTATGTAAGTTTATGTTAAAACACGCTGAAAATATTTTTTGGTTTTAATCTGTAAAGCAGATAAACTATTTACAGAATAAAGTAAACTATGTACAAGCATATTTACAGACATATATTTTTGTGAATTCGTGTCAAAGGATCATATCAGTTGATTGAGACATATCACCAGTACCGTTGACCTTTTGATGACTTTATGTTTTAAACTCGTTTACCTAGATTGTCGATATGTTTGGCCACTTAAACTTTGACACATTTCTCAATTGTTCTAAGATATGTTAGGTATGAATTATGAAACTTAACATATCTATGGTTCCCACTTCTTGAATATACTTCCGTATCAAGATTCCCTAGATTTCATCTTACAGGTGAATATAGCGTAATTGATATCTGTATCTGGGTTGTGCGAGACATTGAGAGCTCAGGTTAGTACTACCATACAGACAAAGAGATGAAGGCTCGTCTTTAAGATGTGTTCCAATAAAGGAATCTTTTAAGCACTGCAAATGATTAGATCTTTCGATATTTTTCAAGTTTGCATGCAGTTTTTAGGGGTTTATAGTTAAAGTATTATAGAAGTTCTAGGCTATTGCTTCCGCAAAATCAGAAGAACTTGTATAATATCCCAGATATCAACTATCTATAAAGACCCCGTATCTCAGAATTAGGCAATCTCTCAAACAAAATTTCGGAGTACTAAGTCCATATATCTAAGATGTGTTAATCCACAAGATTAAGAGTTGTAAAATTTAGCTTATATCTTGGAAACAATCTACTGAACGTGTTAAGCCTATCGACACATCCACAGTAAGACTTGTTTATCACTTTTAAACTTTACATTTCTTTAGCATACTGTGATAGTCCACTGATGTACTATCAGTTCCTTTTTGTGACACCGAATTCTTTTTGACTTTTTCAATGTTTTTGTACTTTTTGAAAATTTTCATATGTTTTTGTATTTTCTCAAATATTTCTCCCCCTAAAATAAAAAAACATATTTTTGTATTTTAGATTTAAAAAATACTAATCTAGAAAGATATGACAAACCAATGTGGATTACGTGAACTCGTCGTCCGATCCGTATTCAACCTCAGCTTTCGCACCTGTCAACAAATTTTTAATACCGTTAAGCCTCATGAGATATTTAAATCTTGTTAAAGGAAATGCTTTGGTATAAAAATCAGCCTTTTGTTCATTGGTGTGGATTTTTTCTATTCGCACCAACTTCTTTTCATAACAGTCACGAACGAAGTGATAACGAATTTCAATGTTTTTAGTACGTGAGTGATTAACCGGATTTTTGGTTATACGATAGCTGCCTTGTTATCTACGTATAAAGGCGTATCAAGAAATTGCAGACCATAATCCCTCATCTGTTGTTGAATCCAGAGGATTTGAGAACAACAGCTGGAAGCAGAAATGTATTCTGCCTCACAGATAGAGAGAGAGACTGTGGTCTGTTTCTTGCATTGCCACGTTACCAAACGAGTTCTGAAGAACTGGCAACCAGCCGTTGTAGATTTAGAGTTCAGCTTGTCTACTCTAAATTCTGAGTCAGCGTATCACGTTAGATCAAAATTGTCGTTCTTTGGATACCACAAGTTGGTGCTTGGACATCCCTTCAAGTAACGAAAAATTCGCTTGACTATCTGCATGTGTGACACTCGATGACTAGACTGATATCTCGCACATAGGCAGGTAGGATACATGTAATCTGGGCGAGATGCCGTCAGATACATCAGAGATCCTATCATCGATCAATAGAGTGTGTCATCAACTTTGGTTCCAGTCTCCTCAATGCAAATCCCATGATTCAGTGCCAGCGGAGTTGAAAGCGGCTTCGAGCTATCCATTTCAAACTTCTTGAGAATGTCGTGAACATACTTTGTCTGATGAATGAATAGGCCGTCTGGTAACTGATCGACCTGTAATCCGAAAAAGAATTTCATTTCACCCATGGAGGACATCTCGAATTTCTTCTTCATGATCTTTTCAAACTCTTTGCAAAGACTATCATCTGTAGAACCAAAGATGATATCATCCACATAGATTTGTAAAATGATTAGATGATTTCCGACTTCTCTGGTAAACAATGTACTATCTAGTGTGCCTCTTGTAAAGCCGTTTCCAACAAGATGTTGCGATAACATCTCGTACCAAGCTCTCGGGGCTTGGTGTAAACCGTATAAGGCTTTGTCTAGGAGATAAGCTTTGTTCTTGTTCAGCGGATCGACGAACCTTGGTGGTTGGCCGACGTACACTTGTTCACGTAGTTTACCGTAAAGAAATGCGAATTTTACATCCAACTGGTACACCTTAAATCCTTTTCAAGCTGCGAATGCTAGGAAAATACGGATTGACTCTAATCGTGCAACCGGTGCATATACTTTCGTATAATCAATACCCTCTTGCTGGTGGAAACCTTTGACAACTAACCGAGCTTTGTTTCTGACAATCACACCCCGATCATCTCTTTTACACTTGAAGACGGACTTTGTATCTATAGATTTTTGTTTCGGTGGTAAGTCTACAAGCCTCCAAACTCCCAATTTCTCGAACTATAACAGTTCCTCTTGCATTGCTATCACCCAGTTCTCGTCACCCAGAGCTTCACTAACAGTTTTTGGCTCTATTTGAGAAATGAAACATGAGTAGTAGTAGTAGTCTTGAGTAGGAGCAACTCGGGTGTAGAAATAACTAAGTGCTCTCTTAATTTGGCTTCTTGTACGCACACCAGTTTGTAATTCACCAATGATGTTTGTTGAAGGATGGTATGAATATGATCGCGACATTTCTTCGCTAGGAACATCCACTGTGCTTTGTTGATTCGAGATATTCAGATCAACGTTCAATTCAACACTAGGAGCACTAGACGAAGCTTCGTTCTGATTGCTCGGGCTAGCAGATTGATTCAACATGTTTGATATCTGCTCAACTTCTTCATCCAATGAGGATTCACCATCAGCATCAAATGTCGGTGCTTCATCAGAGTCAGAATCATGATTCTGAGGCATACTTGGCACTGTTGTTGTATTTTCTGGTTCAGAAGAATCATTCGATGGAGTTATAGACGGTGTTGCTTCTGCTTTAGAAATATTTTCAACTTGAACACCGCTATTACTTGGACCTGCTCCGGAAGACGAAGTGTCCAACGTGGGTTGATTAACCACAATTGGTGTAATGATTTGTTCTTGATTCGCTCACTGTTGAAATAATATAACGCTTCAATTTCTTCTTCAGACGGTTCTTCCGGCAAGTCAAATGATTTCCAAAGTTCTTGATAGTTGAACAACCATGCGTCGTCTATTCTTTGAATAGGATCCGTATAGTTAAAGCAATCAACATGTTGTGCTTCAATTACCTTTCTCAACGAAGGAACATATACTCTTCTTAGCGGACTCGCATACCCGACAAAGAAACTTTCAAGCGATTTGGCCCCGAATTTACCATCTTGATCGATTAGAGTACATGGCGCACCAAATGGCTCTAAATATTTCAAATTTGGTTTCCTGCGGTTGATCATTTCAAAACATGTCTTTTTCGATTGTTTGACAGTCAAGACCCTGTTTAGTGTGTAGCAAGCCGCTGCAACCGCCTCACTCTAGAAGCTAACAGGATGTTTCGAGTCTACAAGCATGGTTCTTGCTGTTTCGATTAAAGTTCTGTTCTTCCTCTCGGCTAAACCGTTTTGTTGCGGAGTATAGGGTGCACTGAATTCGTGTAGAATTCCCTTGGTCTTGCAAAATTCTTTCATCTTATTATTCTTGAATTTCATGTCGTTGTCACTACGGATTCGTCTGAATAGGGAGATGATAAAGATTCTTGAGTTTCTTGAAAAGAATCACCAAATTGTCAAACGATTTCATCCTTTGATTCTTGAAAGAATACCCACGAATATTGCGAATAATCATCTGTGATGACCAAGCAGTATAAGTCTGCTGATATACTTCGAACGTTTACTTGACCAAATAAATCCATGTGAAGACGTTCAAGCGGCAGCTTAATTGAATTCAAAATTTTCTTCGGATGTGATTTTTTGATCTGCTTTCCCTTTTTACATTTTAGACAGTGATCAGTCATATGGAAGCTCCGAAGATTCAAACCTTCAACCAGATCATTAAGAACCAAGAAATTCATTTTCCGTAAATGAATGTGCCCCAGTTTAGGATGCCAAAGAATAGAATCCTTCTCCGTAGCTTTCGTCACGAAACATTGTGCCGATTTTGATGATGTGGTAGCAACGCCCATATTTAAGGCATATAAATCATTCTCGCGAGGGGCGCGTATCAAGATCCAATCATCAGGAATCTTAAAACCCGGATTCAGAACAAAACACTCTATGTCGTTGAAATGCACTGTGAACTGTTTGTCACAATCTACAAAATGCTTAGAAGATTGTTCTCCAGCTCTGCAATGTAGTTCACGCGATCAAATGATACAACGCCATTAGAAAGTTTTCCTTCGGCGACGATCCTTCCACATTGATTACCTGCAAATCCAACATATCCGCCATATGCCTGGACGCTCCACTATCCAGAATCCACTTTGAAAGAACGGATCTCTAGAGCCCCTGCACATGTTAACATCTAGTTAAACAGCGCGACCCAAACCTTCTTGGTCTTGGGTTTAGGATAAAAAGCTTGGTAATCATCCTCATAATCTCCATCTGAGCCTCCACTGTCAGTTACATCTTCAAAGTTCACTTTTTTTATCTTTTGTTGATTTGACAGTTTCGGTTTTGGTCTCGATTTTGATTCTTTCTTGTTATCAGTCTTAACAAGCTCAGACTTGATAATCTCAGATGTTGACTTTTTCTTAGTAATCTAGGCTTGTGATTTTATGTTTGCCTTTTTGATATAAAAGTTTGTTTTGTTTGACCTATAAGTTTCACCATTTTAGAAAATTGAATTTTCAAATTTCTTTTCAGATTTAGGTTTAACTTCAGGTTTTGATTCATTTCTTTTCAAAATCATGCACGGTTTTACAAACTCTGGTTGCTTAGGTTTTACAACATCTGAATTTTCTTTTCTTCGAAGATAGGCCGGTTTAGATTTCGGACACTTGCGTGCAATATGACCAACTTCATTGCATTTGAAGCAACTCCAATTATCATGCGAGTGTCCACTAGTGTATTTTACACCACTTGTGGCTTTGGCCTTATCTCAAAGTTCCTTTTGTTTCTTAAACTCATCGTTTGATTGTCTCCCAATCAATCTTTCCTCTTGAACCGTGCTTGTCCCATAAACGAATTTCATGTTTTTATCTTTGTAGTCGTGAAATGGTGACTTTTTCTTAACCGGTTCTTCTTCCATATCTAAACCCAACCCAGCTCTCCGGTTTTCTGGATTACCACCACCATTTCTCCTGTAGTTATTGTAATTTCTTTTGGGTTTAGAATATAATTTCTTTTCATTCTTCTCCTGATGTAACTTCAACCAGTTTGAACAGTTTATCAAGTTGTTCTTCTTTGACATTCCGAATCGGAATACTGTCATCTATAGTCTATCAAATTCCTTAACCTTGTACATGACAACATTAGAATCAGCACTAGACCATCTTCTGATGATGTATCGTCATCTTCGGATTTTGTGTTAGAACTGTTCGAACTCGAGGTGGCGCTCTCAAAGCTGCCATCATCAGAATCATTCAAAACATTTTCAACCACATTTTTAACCACATCATTACTGTCATCATCTGATGTAGTATAGATTACATCACTGTTCTCGGGCAACTCATTTTTCTTTTCAGTTAACAATTCATTGTTGAGTGCGACAATATTTCTCGCATAGGGGTGGTGGAACATTGTTGTATTCTTTACCATTTTTCTTTTTAGATTTTTTATCATTTTCTTCTGACGAAATCGTGGGAAGAATATGATCGATGACATAAGCATTAGTTGTATAACTTCTTAAAAGTTGTTGAACACATTCTGTTTCAATTTTCATGTCCTAGAGTTGTTGTTTGGTTTCAGCAATGGTGTTAATGTAAACATTAATTGATTTTTGTTTATCCATTATTGTCCCTTTTAATATCCTCACAGTGTCGTGTCTTTCATTTTGTCATACGCTTCCTTCATTGTGCGATTATCAAATTTAAAATGTTCATTATGCAAATTGATTTCAGTGATGATTTGTGATTTTTCGGCACATTTAGCACATGGCTCGGTGCATTTTGTACAAGGTTTTTCAACCTCCACAACTTGCACTTTGACCTTTTCGACTATCTTTACCTCCGGACCTACCTTGGTTAAATTTGCAATCAAGCTTTGTTGGAAATGTCTGTGAGGTTTTCAGCATTCATTTCTTGAGCTACATCAATAACTTCTTCATCAATCGATTTTTCTTCAACCGTTTGCTCCTGAGAACTTCCATCAAAGTTACCTGCAAAACTAGAAGTTGAGTTAGGGGATAAAATGCCTTGTGTCTTCTTGTGAAGATAACTCTCCTCTTTTCCTGTTGTTGCAGATATTGTTCTAGTAGAGCATTCTCCAGGGTTGCGTCTTCAACAGATGTATCTTCAACAATTTCAGCCATCAATGCAACTCCGGTCTTCTTGCCAATATAAGAATTCCAGTCAAAGCCATCATCTTCGTTCGAAGCAACCATTGCTTTTTCGATATAGTTGGATGGTTTTTCTTGGATATTAACTTGAGTCTTTTTTTGAAATGGTTTATATTGTAGCGAATTTTCGTAATATTCGTTGCCACCTCCAAATGGACTCCGATTGCCCGTTGCCTCAGAATTTTTGCATTCTCTCTTGAAATGCCCTTTCTGTCGGCATCTGAAACAAGTGAGCTTTGATTTGTCGAACCCTAGCTTGTTGCTTGAATTTCTGATATCTCGGCCTGTGAATGCAACAAACTTTGTCACCCTTCGAATGATAGAAGCCAAAGACCATTTTATATCCATCAATTCAAGTTCTTCTTCGTCCACCTGATCGTAGTCTTTCGGTGGTCATTTCCGGATTGCCAATTTTCCCTGCCACCAGATTTTCATACGATTATAGAACTGTGCCAAGAAGTGCCATGTGTTGCTCAGAAACAACATTGTTTAAATTGACAACAATGTTACACTTGTACACATTTGGATCAGAATTCGTTTGTTGATTCTGATTTGCTTGACTCTGATATGAAGAATTTGAAGTAGTGCTTGAAAACGAAGAACTCTGCGGACATTGATCATATTGTGGATATGATTGATTTTGATTCTGTGGCGAATGATTCAAATAATTCATATTCGCACTAAATGTTGTTTGAATCTTTGGGCTTGAAATGTTGTCTTGAATTCCGTTCTTGTAGTATAGACCAACATCTTGAACAATGTTAGCATTCTTTGACTTTGCGATCTTTAGAAGTTCCATCTCATGACCTTCAAGTGTGTCGATGAATGTAGCCAGCTTGAAGAATTCCCAATTCGGACCTTCTTCAAAACCATAAGATAAGTAGTCCACTCTCCGTCAGGTAACACATCTGCATGCTTAGCGATGTACTCCGGTTCTGTCTTCTCAAAACCGTGTCTTGTCATTTGAACTTTCAGATGACAAAAACGTTCGATCATCTGTTTCATCGTCTGCCCTTCAACATGGTAAAAATATCGAATTTCTTCATGATAAGAGCTTTTTTACTCTTGATCATCTATGCACTTCCTTGGTATTTCTTTTGCAGTGATAACCATAGTTCTCTCGCAGTTGTGTATTCTGGCAACAAGATCAGAATATCCTCTTTAAGGGACTGTTGAATGAGGCTAATCATTTTCTTCTCAGTGATATATTCTTCCTTTTGTTGCGAAGAATACTTGTACTTCTCCAGAACTTGCTGATTTTCATCTAACGGAACGACATATCCTCTCTCAATGAGCCACCCAGCTTTGGAAATGCTTGGCCTGAACCCAATAACTGAACTTCTCCTTCCATCCGTCATATTCGTCCATACTCATTAACTTTGGAGGTTTAACGGACGTGCCCATCTCATTGTCTAGGTTAACTTGATGTATCACATTGGCATTGGATGTACCCACTCTTGATATAAACGCTCTCTGAAGATCATCCGTCTCGAATATCGACACACGTACGCTGAAAAGACTTTCAAACTTTGAAAAATTATTATAAATACTACAAGTTCGGTCGAACTTGCAGTGGTGAATGAAAGATTTTCAGTTTTTACACAAGTTCGGTCGAACTTGTGTTGTGATTTGATTTTGAAAAATGATCCTGAGTAAACTTCGAGCAAACTTGTGGTTGAGAAATTGAAGAAACCTTGCAATTACAAGCGAACTTAGTATGAACTTCTTGATTTTAATCAAGTTCGAGCGAACATGATAGAAAATCAATGAAAATTATGTAAGTTCAAGTGAGCTTAACAATATTTCTCTCAAAAACCCTCAAGTTATGGTCGAGCGAACTTGATAGAAAAACACTGAAAAGTGAGTTTCTAAGTCAAGTTCGAGCGAACTTGACATAGAAGTTCAATCAAAATGACTTTTTCAATCATGATTTTTTCAAAAATTTGCATCAATTCGTTTGATTTTAATCTCCAAACTCTCGGGGTTTATCTATGATGCATTTAACATGATATTCAAATTTGGACAGATTTTGCCCGTAAATTCTTCATTTTAGTGTAAAAGTTAAGAAAAATAGAAGAATGGAGTAGAATTAGAGTTGTTCTCGTCTTGATATCAATCAAATCAGGCTATTCTAGCTCTGATAGCACTTGTAGGACCGATCCTGATAGCATAGGAACCTAGATTTGATATCTAATGTCCATAATGGCAGAAACAATAAAACATGATTACCGAATAACAAGAATTACTCAATTAAACGTCAATTTTATTGATAAACTTCAAGTCTCTAGTTTGACAGAGCTTCGCTACTCAGAGCACAAAAGTTACAAATGAAGAACTCAAGCTAGCTATTTATAGTAGTCCAAGTTCGCTGGTGGGAGAAGGAGTTTGGGCGAACTTGACCTTAGTCATGTTCAGGCCGAACTTGACATCACACTACCATTACAAGCAAACTTGACTACCTATTACATAAATACTTGATTTTGCTAGCCTATTCACATCTAATCTATACGAACTCGATATAAGACTAAGACATAGATATTCTGCACCAACAAGGCAGAGCTTGGGTAAGGCAGAGTTTATTGAGCAGAGCTTGTAAACCCGGATCTTCGGATCAAACATCTGATGTGTTTTAGGCTTTATATCATCTGTTCCTTTTTGCAAGGTTCAATCCCAACATGTAGTAATTTATAAGCATGATAAGCTAGTTATGTGGAACTTAAAAATATGATTTAAACATGGATATGTTTAAATCATAAAAGATCATCATCTTTGTATTCATGGGCTAAGCATATACTTTTTTTAAAAAATACATGGGCTTAAAACTTGATTTTTGGAAGATTAGTGAACTTGGTTTTTACAAGATAAGTTATATAAAAATAAATGTTACAAAAGTTCATACTAGAAAGTCTTAATTTTTGTATATGGGAAAATATATAATCAAGCTTATGAAAAGAAACCTTCTATCAAGATGAATATAAACTTGTCATTTTAAAAGTCTCATGGAAGATTTAATATATGTGAGCTCATGAAGTATCGAAGTGAAATTGGGGAAATCATGTGTTGAAAAATGAGTTTGGATGAAACTTGATGAATTATGGTAATTTGGAAAATTGATTATGGTTTAATTACGTTTTTATAACGTGGAAAACGCTATAGTTTTAGGGGAAACTATGACGAAAATTTCTAAAAACTAATCGCGATTAAAAGTATGATTAATGGGTGCTTAACAAGGTTAGACGCGATTAGTGGCCTTAAACGTCATTGTGGAATTTTTGTGGAAATGGTTAAGTCCTAATTGTTCAAGAGTTCTTATAAACTTAAATATATATTTTCACTAGAATAAATGGGTAAAATAATAAGAATATGTAAATATAATTCTTGATAAAAATTATACTTTTTTTGGAAACTCATCAAAGTATATGTATTATGTGTATGTGTATGTATTTAGATACATTTAGGGTGATCAAAATAATACACCCACGATACCAAGAAATACTTGTATGAAACAAGTATAAAAAGACGTGAAAATACATATACACGTTTCTTTCATATTCCCAACGAAACGCCATGAAAACAGATATAATAATCTAAGCATATTATATCCTTAAGCAAATAAACGGACGAATGAATAAATCGGAGAACAGACAAGCTACAAAAATATATTCTTAAGAAATAATAATATTTTCAACCAACAAGTAAGACGTCATCACGAGGAGGTTACGAGGAGATTACTACGACACAAATAAATGAGAGAACGGACGAGCTACAAAAATATAGAATTTATTTTGACAAATAAAAGAATATATATCGTCAACGACTACAAATAGGTTTACGTCATCACGAGGAGATTACTACGACACATGGACGTTTATCGACAAAAAAATATATATTAAACGGTCATAACGACGTCTCTAAAAATATATATATATTTCGACGCTGAACTAATGTATATTCGATAACAAAATCCCGGAAGTTTAAAAAGTATACAAAGTGCTAAGTAAGAATATAAGCATATGGAAATACTTGACAAATTAGACTTAGTAAAAATAATAAGTATAAGACTTCCGCACTAATTGGACTCATTTAATTAATTATTGTGGGCTAGGCCCAAATATATAATAACATGGGTTAGGCCCAATCTCAAAACTTAATGGATTCCAAAAGATAAGTGGTCTAGGCCTAACTAAATAACTACATGGGCTAGGCCCAATTTTATAACTTAATGAATACATAAAAGTCATGGGCTAGGCCCAAAATATATAAAAGACATTGGCTAGGCCCAATGACAAGAAAACATGGGCTAGGCCCAAAGACATGATAGGCTAGGCCCAAGGACAAGATGACATGGGATAGGCCCAATGACATGCGTGCAAGGCACGAGGACATGTGAAGGGCAAGGCCCGAACAAATATATATTTGTGAAATATATATATATACATATATATATATGTATTATACATATATGTATATATGTATATATACATATATATATATGTATGTATATATATATATACAAATAATAATCAAACACACAAACTACAAACACTATAAAAGCAATAAAGTTTTTCAACGAAAACAATTGAATACATAACACTAATTCAAGATGAACAACTTGTACGAGGTCAAACTCGACCTAAGTGTCCAATAAAATTAGTACACTTGTAGGTTACCCGCGTACTTGGACACTCGCATTATACTAGTACGACCTTACAGAACGGAAACTTGTGAGTTCATGTCCCCCTTTTCTTTTTAACGTTTTCGGTTTTGTAACACTCGGGGGGAAATACATGTTCATGACAAATGTTATGTTAGCTTTGGGTTTAGATGATAATATGATTGATGTGCGTAAGTAGGATGATAACAATAGTAACCGTTAATCACTTAGTGACCAATGTGCAAAAGTTATAGATCTATTGAGCTTGAGACATGCTCCACTCCTAGTTGTTAACCATGGAGTGCTCTTGTGAGCCTTATTGATGCCAAAGTTGTGTCGATTTGGTTATTTACTTATGGCACATATTATCGGAGGGCTCGCTACCCACTGATAGATCCTTAAACCCCATAGATGACAATAACATACCCGGATATCAATACTGGATTTCAATTATGACATTTTTGTTAGGCCTCTTAAAATGTTTATCAAAGTTATTTTATCCATATAAAATAAAAACGCAGCGGAATATTTATTTAAAACATGTTACTTACAAGATATAAAACCCATTTTATATGTAAAACAAAAACCCGGATCCATATAGAACATGCATGCTATCGAAAACGCAACCATAGGATGTTTCAAGAACACTACCTTCCAAGAACAAGTAAGTGAAAAGGATGATGCTTCCTGAATGGTAATCTTCTAAGCAGAAGAGGTCAAGCTTGTATACCCCAAGGTTTCCAACAAACACCGCAAGATTGCTAGGATTTGAACACTTGAATTAAACTTGAAAAACTCTTGGACAAACACTATGTTTGGCCGAAAATTTGAGAGCATTCACAAGAGTTCTTTCAACTTGAATTGTCTTCAAGAAAAAATGTCTAGAAGGATTATATGAGATATAAAACCAATCTCCATATATCTTCTAAGATCACATGTTGGATAATGTGAGATATGTAAGATATTGCATGAAATATGAATGGTGGAAGACCACCTTGGGAAGACCCCAAAAAAACGGCCATATGGCCTTGTTTTTGTCACCCAACCTTTTCAATTCCATTTTTAAAAGTCTTATATTTATTTTATAACTTTTATAAATTATAACATCACATGTTATTAGACTTATGCAACATACCACAATTATTTATAATGTTACTTAACCCATTAAATAATAATATAAAATATTCTCTCAAAATAAATTATCCATATAATTTATTAGTTTCTCAAGTGCAATTATTTAGAATTCCAATTTCTAAATATTCTAAGTGTTAATATTTATTTGTTTGATCACATCATAAATAATATTATGTGTGTTTGTCTAGCTTGTTATTGGGTATGACCCGACTTGGAACATAACGTACTAGCCACATCAATTTAATATGTGTCTTGGGCATACCGATTCCAACAATCTCCCACTTGCACAAGATACATATAAGATTGATGCAAGTAGCAAATACCGCCTAACAACGGTTTACTACCCCTAATACGTATGACGAATTGCCATTCAATAACATCATCCCCTTCAAGTCCCTTACTTGAACATGATTTAGGTGAAACGATCATTTATCCTTTAGTTACAGATGACATGTTAAATCAGAGACATAGAGTGATCATTCTCTGTTTATTTAAATTTAGCAGGCCTTAGACATCTCACTCTTAACGAATAAGAGGAACAAATCCCATCTTGACTACATACGTCTCTCACAATCACCTCGTACCACACCTGAGCTTAGCCTTATGTACTGCCATATTACTAACAACAAAGAACCAAGTCAAATTACAATATTTGGTGAATATCAAGACTCAATATGTATCTCAGGTCAGAGGATACAATGATATTCGCCTTTACTCAAATTTACTTATGATCAATCTCAAAGATTCCATGTAGTAATATTTGAGAGCGGGTCAGTCCAATATTTGTATCCCATAAATATCTATGAACTTTGGCAGCAACACTTTGCTCTATATTCATACCTAATGAATATCCACCAATCCAAGTTCATAATAGTCTTACCTTCAAATTTGTTCCCACAAATATGATCGACTACGGACATTTAGAATAATTAACTTATTCATGGATTTAAACGTGCTAAAATGGAACATAACTCAAAATGCGATAATCATTAAAATGAGTCATAATAGCAATTGTTCCAATATCCAAATACAAAGTAGATCAATTCCAATCAGTAGAATATCGAAGTCCTAAGGCACAAGTATGACCCTCATGCTTTGGCCGTTTAAGGAGCTTCGTGAGTTGATCCGCAATGTTTTGATCGGTGTGAACTTTGCGAATACATATCTTTCCTTTTTTAACTTCATCCCTTATGTAGTTGAATCTCCGCTCAATGTGCTAGTCTTTTGATGTGCACGAGGTTCCTTAATTTGTGCAATTGCACCCTCATTATCACAAAATATTTCTAGGGGATCCTGAATGGTAGGGACTACCCCTAGGTCGGTGATGAATTTCTTCAACCATGCAGCTTCTTGTGCTGCCAATGAAGCGGCGAGGTATTCTGATTCTGTAGTGGACAATGCTACAACATCCTGCTTCGAGCTCTTCCAAGAGACTGCAGCTCCATTCAAAATGAAGACATACCCAGATTGGGATCGAGAACCATCTCAGTCAGTTTGGAAACTCGGATCCGTGTAACCCTTTACAATGAGTTCCTCTTCACCAGATCCATATATTAGAAACATATCCTTAGTCCTTCTAAGGTATTTCAATATGCTTTTAACAGCCATCCAATGACTGTTAGCTGGATTTTGCTGGTATCTACTTGTCATGCTTAAGGCACATGACACGTCCGGTCTAGTGCATATCATTGCATACATGATGGATTCTCTGTCTCTATTATACTTATACATACATCTATATTTTATATTTATACATTCTTATAAGACGCATATGGGACTCCTTTCATTCTCTCTTGCTCATCCTTTGAGCTTGGACATTGAGACGCATTCAATATCGTTCCCTTTTGAATAGGTACCAAACCTTTCTTAGAGTTCTCCATCTTGAACCTTTTCAAGACTTTGTCAATGTATGCACTTTGGTTCAAACCTATCAAGCGCCTTGATCTATCCTATAGATCTTTATTCCCAAAATATAGACGGCTTCACCAAGATCCTTAATGGAAAAACAACTTCCAAGCCAGGTTTTAACACCTTGCATGGTTGGAATATCATTTCCAAATAGGAGAATGTCATCGAGATACAGTACTAGGAAAGTGATGATGCTCCCACTAGCCTTCTTATACACACAAGCTTCATCGGCGTTCTTGATGAATCCAAAATTCCTAATTTCTTCTTCAAAATGATGATTCCAACTTCTAGATGCTTGTTTCAATCCATATATTGATTTCTTTAACTTGCATACTTTGTTAGGATGTTTTGGATCGACAAAACCTTCAGGCTGAACCATATAGACATCTTCATTAAGATTTCCATTGAGGAAAGCCGTTTTGACATCCATTTGCCAAATCTCATAATCATAATATGCAGCTATGGCAAATAATATGCTAATTGACTTTAGCATCGCCACGGGTGAGAATGTCTCATCATAATGAACCCCTTGAGTTTGAGTGAAACCTTTTGCTACAAGTCTCGCTTTATAAGTATCCAAGTTACCATACATATCAGTTTTCTTCTTGAAAACCCACTTACTTCCAACTACTTTGGAGTTAAGAGGTGGTACAACCAATTCCCATACTTGGTTGTCATACATGGATTGCATCTCGACGTTCATTGCTTCAAGCCACTTGTCACAATCGGATTATGACATTGCATCATGGTATGTTGTTGGTTCATCTGAATCTACCACGTAGCATCCATCCATGAAAAATCCATATCTTTCGGTGGATGACTAATTCTACCAGATCTTGGAACGTTTTGTGTGTATTGATCAACCATTTGATCCTCTTCAACAACCTCTTGTAGAGTGCTAGTATCAACCAAACGTGTATCGGCTTGTGGTTCTTGATCCTCATCAAGTTCCACTGTTTTACTACCAGTTCCTTCCATAAGGAACTTAGCCTCCAAGAACTTACCCTTTCGAGCAACAAATACCTTTTGCTATGTTGGATCGTAAAGTAATCTCCTATATCATCTTTAGGATATCCTACAAAGATACACTTAGTGGATCGTACTTCCAATTTGTTTGGGATGTATTGCTTCACATACGCTTCACAACCCCATACTTTCAAATATGATAATGATGGAGCCTTTCCATGCCATATTTCAAAAGGTGTCTTATCCACTTTCTTGGTTGGGGCCATATTCAGTATACGGGCCGTGGAGAGCAAAGCGTAACCCCAAAATGATAGTGGCAATGTGCTTCTGGCCATCATAGATCGAACTATATCCAATAGAGTTCTATTCATCCTTTCAGACACACCATTATGTTGTGGTGTTCCAGGAGGAGTAAGTTGTGAGATAATCCCACAACTCCTAAGATGATCTTGAAAAGCATCACTAAGGTATTCACCTCCTCTATCGGTACGAAGGACTTTGATTGTTTTCTTGAGTTGATTTTCTACTTCACTTTTGAAATCTTTGAACATTTCAAATGCTTCATCTTTGTGTCTTATCAAGTACACATAACCATAACGACTATAGTCGTCGGTAAAACTAATGAAGTATCTTTCACCATTCCTAGTCATTGGCTTAAAGGACCACATATATCCGAATGTATGATACCTAATAAGTCTTTTTCACTTTCAAAGTTGCCAGTGAAGGGTGCCTTAGTCATTTTGCCTTGTAAACAAGATTCACATACATCAAATGAATCATCTTCATTTGTTTCCAAAAGACCATTCTTTCAAAGTGTTTGCATGCGATTTTTGTTTATATGTCCAAGACGACAATGCCAAAGATAGGAATCACTCAAATCTAATTTGAGTTTCTTGGTGGTTGCTTGGTACATTGAACTATCAGATGTATTATCATGAACCAATTCATAAATACATTTGAAGGCATAGCTTTAAAGTAAAACATGTCATTCATCAAAACATAAATGTCATCGTTTACAAACTTTAAATTAAAACCATATTGTAGCAAGAGGGAAACTGAAATAATGTTCCTAGTCAAACTAGGAGCATACAAAACATTTTTCAAGATGATTTCCAAACCACTTGGAAGTTTCAAAACATAGTCTCCTCGGGCTTCAACTTGAACCTTTGCTCCATTGCCCATGAAGAGACTAATGTCTCCCTTCTTGTAATGTTTATTTCCTTTGAACCCCTGCACAAATTGCAAATATGAGTTCCACACCTAGTATCCAATACCCATGTGTTTGAAGAAATAACATTAAGGTCAATATGTATCATAAAGATTGTACCTGAGGTTTGCCCCGCATCCCTCTTGTTTTTCAACTCCTTGAGATAGGTTGGACAATTTCTTTTCCAATGTCCTATCTCTCCACACTCAAAGCATGGGTCAGTCGAAACAACCTTTTGCTTCTTTTCCTTCGGTTTCGTGGGTTCGCTTTAACCTTTCCTTTTCCCTTCCCTTTGACGTGGCCCTTCCTTTTGGCAAAACTTGACTTGGAGTTGGGGTGGGGCCTCTTCTTGTTGCCTCCCTCATTGATCGTTAGAACGGGTAAAGCCTTTTTACCCATGCCCGCCTCGGTAGTCTTGAGCATTGCATGAAGCTCACCAATGCTCTTGTCCCATCGGTTCATGTTATAATTCATGACAAAAGTCTCAAACTTCTTTGTTAAAGAGTTGAGGATCAAATCCGTAGTCAACTCTTTAGAGACGGGACAATTAAGCCTTTCGAGGCGATCAATGTGGCTTTGCATCTTAAGGACATAAGATGAGACCGATTGGATTTCCTCCGTACGACATGCATGAAGCGCCCGAACCGTTTTGAAGCGTTCTACCCTTGCTTGTTGAAGGAACATTTCCTTCAATTGGGTAATCATGTCGTATGCCCCATGATGTTCAAAATCCTTTTGAATCTCGGGAATCATAGTTCCCAACATGAGGCAAGAGGCTTGCATGGAGTCCTCGGAATACTTAATCCAATCATTATAGGCCTCCTCATCTTCCACGTTAGGTTCATCGGAATAGGATCGTCCAACACATAAGATATCCTTTCTTTTTTGAGAACGATTCTCAAGTTGCGATACCAATCCATGAAGTTGTTATGGTTGAGATGATCCTTTTCAAGGATGGTTCTTAGTGATAGGTTACGGACGGTTTGGGTAATTGTGTTTGTATTGTTAGCGGACATCTACAAAATTTCAACAAAGTTTAATTTTAGTATTTTTGATAATATTAAATTTTAATTATTAATACCCTTTTGTGTCTCATAGACAATTAATAATTAAAATCTAGAATCCAACGTTACATTTAAATATTGGTTAAGTGACCTTTATCCCATTATTTAAATTAACAAGTTAGTCAACGTTTGAAATTGCAACCCTTTGCAATTTCTAGCCATATGTGATCGGTTAAACATCTTAATGTTTAGTTGGCATGTTTAATCCCATCAACACCTTTGTACGCCATGCTTCAGTGACCCTAAGCACATGGTTTCCAAATCAAATCGTCATACTTACACACACATGTAAGTTTACACATACAAGTGGTTAGGTGACCTTTATCCCACAAATATTGTAAGCCTACCTCAAATTCACAAGTTCCTTCAAATGTGGTTAGGTGACCTTTATCCCACAAAGAATTCCCAAGTGATTCGAGTGTTATATAAAAGGATGATGTTTGACTTGTTTTATAAAAGGGATTTTATGTTTTCAAAAATTCTAGTTATAGAAAACTTTATGTACCATACATTTGCATGCATTCAAATTCATGGTACCTTAGTGAAAACCAATTTTCAAGGTTCTTTTAATAGAACCCCTTTTATTATAAAACCATTAATTTTTAATAAAACCATTTTATTAACCACTTTAATGATTTTTAAAGAACCAATTTTAAGCTTGTTATGGATTATAAGTTGTTAAGCATGAATATCCAAATATCATCTAAACAACCATACAAGCATAACAAACAAAATAGGTGCATAACCATAGCCAACTATTTTTGACAACACTTGTTAGCCGAAACAGTGCGCCAAAAGGTCCTTCCTAAAGGGTGAATATTGACATAAAAAATGTATCGTTGAACTCCCACTAGAACCCGCATCCAAATGCTTCAAGTTTTCCTTTTGTGTCGCGATTTCTTCACTTTCTTTGGGCTTCGAAATGGACTTTATATTCAGCTCCAAACTCCTTTGGGCCTCAAAAAATGTGTTTTGATTATTTGACTAAAATCCCGTTAAGAACCATGAGGTTCTTTATGCCAAAATTGGCCAAAGCCAAAACGTATTTTTGTGTGCATCTTCTTTTACAATGAAATTATCCTAATACATTTTTTTAGTAAAATAAAATGCATCTAATCTTTTTATTTTACATGCCAAATGAAAAATAAATAAATTACATTTTTCACAAATGGAAGAATAAAGATAATTTATTATTACAACCCATTGAAATAATAAAATATAAATCCCAAACACAAACATTCAAAATATTCAAACACAAGGTCATGGCTAGGTTATGAACACCAAAATATATATCCACATATATATAAAATTCATGAGCAAAAATGGTTCCCTTTTACATCCAAATTTTCGGCCAAGAGAAAAACCGAAAAGATGGGTTTTTGTCCAAACAAACAAATCATCCATATGACATAATTTTTCAAGATACCTTTATGCATGTTAGTAAAAGTGTCTTGAAAAATAACGGAAAACCATGTTTAAAATTTCAGCCAAAAGGTTTCCACAAACCCAAAGTCCCAAAATCTTTAAATCCTTTGAAGCATGCATTCATATAAGCGGATCTGATACCACTGTTGGGCCTCTTAACATGTTTATCAAAGTTATTTTATCCATATAAAATAAAAATGCAGCGGAATATTTATTTAAAACATGTTACTTACAAGATATAAAAGTCATTTTATATGTAAAAGCAAAACCAGATCCATATATGAACATGCATGCTATCGAAAACGCAACCATAGGGTGTTTCAAGAATACTACCTTCCAAGAACAAATAGGTGAAAAGGATGATGCTTCTTGAATGGTAATCTTCTAAGTAGAAGAGCTCAAGCTTGTATACCCCAAGCTTTCCAACAAACACCGCAAGATTGCTAGGATTTGAACACTTGAATTAAACTTGAAAAACTCTTGGACAAACACTATGTTTGGCCGAAAATTGAAAGCATTCACAAGAGTTCTTTCAACTTGAATTGTCTTCAAGAAAAAATGTCTAGAAGGATTATATGAGATATAAAACCAATCTCCATATATCTTCTAAGATCTCATGTTGGATAATGTGAGATATGTAAGATATTGCGTGAAATATGAATGGTGGAAGACCACCTTGGGAAGACCCAAAAAAACAACCATATGACCTTTTTTTGTCACCCAACATTTTCAATTTCATTTTAAGTCTTATATTTATTTATAACTTTTATAAGATTATAACATCACATGTTATAAGACTTATGCAACATACCTCAATTATTTATAATGTTACTTAACCCATTAAATAACAATATAAAATATTCTCTCAAAGTAAATTAACCATATAATTTATTAGTTTCTCAGGTGCAATTATTTATAAAACCAATTTCTAAATATTCTAAGTGTTAATATTTATTTGTTTGATCACATCATAAATAAATATTATGTGTGTTTGTCTAGTTTGTTATTGGGTATGACCCGACTTGGATCATAACGTACTAGCCACATCAATTTATTATGTGTCTTGGGCATACCGATTCCAACAATTTTATATGAAAACAATAACTACATGAACTCGCTCAACTTTTGTTAATTGTTCAAACTTACATGTATTTTAGGAAACAAGACATGAGCCGGTGATAGACTTCAGAAATGGGATGACATAACAACGGTTGCCAACTTTTAGAGGATTTGCTCTTATATGCCAACCTTGTATGGGTATTAGGAGTCAAAACCTCACCATACTTATGATGAAAACAATCTTTTGATTATGATGTAATGAAACTAAACTATATTTTGGATAACAAATGCAAACCAGTGGAAAACTTGTAATCTTACTTTTGGAACTTGTAAACTTTGGTTGTAACTTAATGTATGACATGGCATAGTTGTTAATTATTATTTGTTTAAACGATTGGATGCACTAATTACCTCATAGTCACATGTTTGTGCTTACGCTACGACCAGGGTGTGACAGATTGGTATCAGAGCACCAATTGTGGTGAATCAGGGAAAACTTTTATTAAGTTGGTCTACAATCACTAAGGGCTCTCACTTGAAAACATGGTTTATATGTAGGTCCGTAGTACGGATCTTTCTGATCCTAATTTGGCAAACCTAAGGTAAACATGCGGAATCCGTTTGCTTAGGCGACATTGGATACACTCATTTGTTTCTATTTAATCATCGTTTCATTAATATTCAACGTTACAGACCTGGAAACACTTGGACAGAGCTTCGCCTCTGTCGTGACAAAATCTCTGAATGTTACAAATGAAATGACAAGACTCCTATTTATAGGATGTCAAGTTCGCTTGTAGGATGCAAGTTCGGGCGAACTTGCTTAGTCAAGTTCGGCCGAACTTGACTACAAAACATACATTTCAAGCGCACTTGGCTAAAAATATATAAACTTGGTCATTTCGCTCCTAAATACATACTCGATATTATACGATAACGTAGGCAACAACATATGCATCAACAGACTCCCCCTTGGAAGTTGCCGTAGTCATCATTCTTCAAATAAGTTCCTGAGTCTTTAATGTTCTCTTGATCTTTATTTCTTGAATAACTTTATCATCCATGCTCCCCCTTACTTTTAGCTTTCTGTTATCTTCAATCAACATGTTTATCTAGCTCCCCCTCAAATGATGCTCCGAATCTCTAAGATTTGACGATTAAGAACAATCACACGTATACACACACAAACAGTTTCTTAACAGTCTCGTTGGTCCGGCTCACATTCAACATTATTAGGTTTCCATGGAAGATATGAGAAAAAAATCTTTTTGGATTTTTAATATTGAATGCAGAAATGTAAACATACTAAAATGTAATATTTACAGTTTGTATTTTTGTGAGAAAACGTGCTAGAGGATCATAACAGTTTTTGAGACATATCACCAGCACCGTTGACCTTTTAATGACTTTATGTTTTAAACTTGTTTACCTAGATTGTCGATATGTTTGTCCACTTAAACTTTAACACATTTCTCAATTGTTCCAAGATATGTTAGTTAGAATTATGAAACTTGACATAACTGCGGTTCCCACTTCTTGAATATATTCCCGTATCAAGATTCCCTAGATTTCATCTTACAGGTGAATATAGAGTAATTGATATATGTATCTGGGTTGTGCAAGACCTTGAGAGCTCAGGTTAGTACTACTGTACAGACAAAGAGATGAAGGCTCGACTTTGAGGTGTGTTCCAATTAAGGAATCTTTTAAGCAGTGCAATTGATTAGATCTTTTGATACTTTTCAAGTTTGCATGCTTTGGGGTTTTTAGCATAAAGTATTATAGAAGTTCTAGGCTATTGCTTCCGCAAAATCAGAAGAACTTGTATAATACCCCAGATATCAACTATCTATAAAGACCTCGTATCTCAGAATCAGGCAATCTCTCAAACGAAATTTCGGAGTACTTAGTCCATATATCAAAGATGTGTTAATCCACAAGATTAAGCAGTTGAAAAATTTGGTTTATATCCCGGAAACAATTTACTGAACGTATAAAGCCTATCGACACATCCATAGTAAGACTCGTTTATCACTTTTAAACTTTACAAATCCTTAGCATACTGTGAAACTCCACTGATGTACTATTATTTCCTTTATTCGCATAAGTAATCTCATTTTTTATTTTTCAATGTTTTTGATATTTTAAGATTTTCTATTGTTTTTGACTTTTTCAATCATTTTATTTTATCTATCTAAAATGATTTCGAACGATGTTTTTCAATTTTACAATAATTTTTACAATTTTAAATTTTTTCTCCCCCTAAAATTGAAAACATCTTATTAAAATCAAAAATAAGAATCTTCCATTTTAACCATTTAATGACTTTTTGTGAATGTGAACACGAGACTACCATTTTGTTTGTGTGGAATATCACTCCTGTCTCTTGTCTCTTTGTATGAACAACCACTGCTTCTAAAATGACCTTTGCCTTGAAGCTTGGTTATCCTGCACATTCAAACAAACTTTAATTAGTTTTGAATTGGAACCCAATCCATTCTAGATTTAGGTTTACCAAAATCATTATCATCTGAAGTAAACAAACATTCACACTCTTTTTGATATTCAAACAGTTTGATAGAAACTTTATTTGAAAATTTTACTTTCTTTGATTTTTTAACTGTTTGAATTATAAAATTTTCTCCACTGCTCTCTCTTTTGTCCTCAGATTTGTATCTGATGCATTCGTTTTACTTGACTGTGAGTAAAATGATTCACTAGAACTTTTATCTAATTTTTTAGACGTATCCGAGGAAAAAAATCTTTTCCAAATACTCTCTAACTTTTTTCCTCTTTTTTCTTAATCTGTCTTTTTTTTCCTTGTGATAACTTAACTATTTGTTCTTTGGGCTTCTCTACAGTTTTCTTCTCCTCTGGTCTTTTCTCCCCCTGAGATTTAACCGATCTTCTTTTTAGATTAGTCGGATAATCCCTGGAAATATGACCTTTGATTTGACATCTTCTCGTATCAAATCTCTTTTTCAGGCAGTTAACAGCAATGTGTCCACCAAATGCACAGTTGTAACACACTCTGTTATCGTACCAATCTCTCCATTCAGACCAAACACCCAAAACAGCACATTGATTTGACGTGTAATAGTCATCTTTCATGCTTCTTCTGTAAAATTGATTCGACTTTGAAGCATTATGGTCCGACCTGCACCACGTATTCTCAAATTTTTGTGAGTTTTTATAATGATTGGATGACCGTACCGATGAGCTTTTATTTTTTTTTGAAAATTTATAGAATTTTGTTTTTCATGTTGTTTTTTTCTCCATTCTGCTTAGAAGGTTTTTGCGTTGAGCATTCACCTTTTTCAGCAGATTGTAGAACAGTTTCTTGAAAATTTTCTTTTAGTTTCAAAAATATTTCCGTTTATCATTTTTATCATTTTCATCATCGGTATTATAATCACAATACTCAATTATGACATCGTCATAATTTGTGACATTGTCACTTATTGGAATTTTCTTTTATTTATATGATCGGTTTTGGACATATATGTTCTAATTTTAATGAGGAAGTCACAAATCCTTTCAATAATTTAGCTGAATTTGCAACTTTATTTATTACAATCTTGTATTCTGGTAAAAGTATTAGGATGTCTTCCTTAACCGATTACTGGATAAGATTAATCATTTTCTTTTCAGCAAAATAATCAACTTTCTGTTGAGTAGAATATTTGCACTTCTCCAGAATTTTCTGATTCTCATCTCTAGGAACGACATAACCTGTCTCAACCGCGACCCAACTGCGGAAATGCATAGCTTGGACCCAGCTTTCATATTTTCCTTTCCAGGGTTTATACTCATCTATACTCATCAACATTGGCGGCTTCACGGACCCCATTTTGTTTTCCAAAATTATCTGTTGTTCAAAAACACTTGAAATATGATTAGCAAGCAGACAATTTAGTAAAATTTGACTTCTTAATCGACAATCGGTTCGCTAAAAACATTTAAAATTTTTCCAGAAAACTGTTTTTTATCATATTAGAGCTTTAAACTCGTCTTTTCGATACGAATCTAACGATATCTAATGTCCGAGACGTTTTCTGGAATCTAACTCTTTTTTTTAGAAACCTTGGACAAGTTCGAGCGAACTTGTAACAGCTTGTGAAATCAGCTACTTAACAAGTTCGAGCGAACTTGTGTTGAGATGTTATGAAAAATAGCAAGTTTGAGCGAACTTATGTGAATTTTCAAGAGATAGCAAGTTCGGGCGAACTTGAATAAAAATGATGAAAAAACAGTCAAGTTCGAGCGAACTTGAGTAAAAACCTTGAAAAATCAGTCAAGTTCGGGCGAACTTGATATTTGAGTTTTTCAGTCAAATTCGAGCGAACTTGGGTAAAATCCTTGAAAAATCAATCAAGTTCGGGCGAACTTGATGAAAAATGTGAATTTTTTAGTCATGTTCGAGCGAACTATTATCGACGAACATGTTATTCGACATGGTTTTTTGCAATTTTTAACATGAACTCGTTTGTTTTAAGCTCTGATCTTTTCAAGGGTTTATCTATTATGGATTTTACGTATTACACTTGAAAATCAGTCCATTTTATCCATGAATTGTCCAAGAAAAGTTAAAAATAGAAGAAATGAGTAGAAGATGAGATGTTCTATGTCCAATGTCTTCAAATTAGGCCAATCTTGCTCTGATGCCACTTGTGATTTTGACAGTTTCAGACTTGATTTCAGATTTTAATTCTTTCATGTTATCACTAGTCTTAACAGGCTCAGACTCAGTGATCTCAGATGTTGTTGACCTTTTCTTAGTAACCTAGGCTTGTGATTTTATGCTAGCCTTTTTGATGTAAAACTTGTTTCATTTGCTTTTGAAGATTCACCTTTTTTCGAAAGTTGAATCTACGAACTTCTTTTCAGATTTTGATTTAACTTCAGGTTTTGATTCAAAAATTTGTTTCATTTCCTTTATGTCAACATTTCTTTTCAAAATTCTTATTGCCCAATCTCTGGTTGCTTTGGTTTTTCAACATCTGAACATTCTTTCCTTCGAAGATAAGCCAGTTTAGATTTCGGACACTTCCGTGCAATATGACCAACTTCGTTGCACTTGAAGCAAATCCGATTATCATGTGAATATCCACTAGTGGATTTTACACCACTTGTGGCTTTCGCCTTCTCTCGAAGTTCTTTCTGTTTCTTGAACTCGTCGTTTGATTACTTTCCAATCAAACTCTCATCGTGAACCGCGCTTATCCCATAAACAAATTTCATGTTTTTATCTTTGTATTCATGAAATGGTGACATTTTCTTTTTCGGTTCATCAGATTCCTCTAAACCCAACCCAGCCCTCCGGTTTTCCAGATGATCACCACCATTTTTTCGGTAGTTATTGTAATTTCTTTTGGGTTTTGAATAGAATTTCTTTTCATTTTTCTTCAGGTCATCTGATGTGACTTCAACCAGTTTAAACAGTTTATCCAATTGATTTTCTTTGACGTTCCGAATCGGAAAACTGTCATCAAAGTATAATGTATCAGATTCCTTAACCTTGTACATGACAACATTAGGATCATCACATAGATCAACTTCTGATGATGTATCCTCATCTTCGGAATTTGTCTCAGAACTGTTCAAACTCGATGTGGCGCTCTCAAAGCTGCCATCATCAGAATCATTCAGAACATTTTCAACCACCTTTTTCACTACCGCATTGTCATCAGCTGATTTAGTATAGACTACATCAATGTTCTCCGGCAACTCATTTTTCTTTTCAGATAACAACTCAATGTTGAGTGCCTTATCCATCCCATCAACAGTTTTGCGGCAATACTTCTCGCATAGGGGTGGAGGAACATTGCTATATTCTTTACCAGTTTTCTTTTTAGTTTTATTAACATTTTCTTCCGACGAGATCGTGGGAAGTATGTGATCGATGACATACGCGTTAGTTGTGTAACTTCTTGAAGTTGTTGAACACGTTCTGTTTCAATTTTCATGTCCTGGAGTTGATGCTTAGTTTCAGCAATGGTGTTGATATAAATGTTTATTGCTTTTTGTTTATTCATTATTGTACCTTTCCTTATAGTATCGTGTTGTTCAATATTATTTCTATCGAGCCTGCCATAATCATCTCTCATTTTGTCATACGCTTCCTTCATTGTACGATAACCGTATTTGAAATGTTCATTATTTACATTGAGTTCAGCGATGACTTGTGATTTTTCGGCGCATTCACCACATGGCTCGATACATTTTGTGCAAGGTTTTATAACCTCTACAACTTGTACTTTGACAACCTCCTTTACCTCTGTACCTACCTTGGTTAGATTTGCCATCATAGCTTTATCAACAAAGTCCTTGAGGTTTTCAGCAGTTAGTTCTTGAACAACATCAGTAATTTCTTCATTCGATTTCTCCTCGATCACTTGCTCTTGAGAACTTCCATCAAAGTTACCTACAAAACTAGAAGATGAATCAGGAGTTAAAATGCCCTGTGTCTTCATGTGATGATACATTTCCTCTTCTTCCTGTTGTTGCAGATACTGTTCAGTAGAGCATTTTCAATCGTTGTTGCTTCTTTGGTAGAAGTATCTTCAACGATCTCAGCCATCAATACAACTCCGGTCTTCTTACCGATATAAGATTTCCAATCGAAGCCATCATCTTCATTCGAATCAACCATTGCCTTCTCACTGTTGTTACTGCTGTTTGGCTTTTCATGGATCTCAACTTGTGTCTTCTTTGGGAAAGGCTTGTATTGAAGAGATTTCTTGTAATACTCGTTGCCTCCACCAAATGGACTTTGATTTCCCGTGGCTTCAGGATTTTTGCATTCTCTCTTGAAATGCCCTTTTTGTCGGCATCTCAAACAAGTGACTTTCGATTTATCGAACCCTAGCTTTTTGCTTGAATTTCCGATATCTCGGCCAGTAAGCGCAACAAACTTTGTGACCCTTCGAATGATAGAAGCTAGTGACCACTTGATATCCATCAGCTTAAGCTCTTCTTCGTCCACCTGATTGTAGTCTTCGGCGGTCATTTCGGGATTGCCCCGATCTTTCTAGCTACAAGACTTTCATATGATTCTTGAACAGTGGCGAGAAGTGACATGTGTTGTTTTGCAACTTGCTCAGAAACAACATTGTTTAGATTTACAGCAATGTTACACTTGTACACATTTGGATCAGAATTTGTTTTTGATTCTGATTTGCTTGATTCCGATAAGAAGCATTTGACCCTGTGCTTGAGTACGAAGAGCTCTGTGGACTTTGATCATATTGATGATATGATTGGTTCTGATTCTGTGGAGAAGAATTCATGTTTGCATTGAAAGCTGTATGTATCTTTGGGCTTGAAATATTGTCTTGCATTTCATTCTTGTAATACAGACCAACATCTTGAACAATGTTAGCATTCTTCGACTTCGCGATCTTTAGAAGTTCCATTTCGTGACCTTCAAGTTTGTCGATGAATGTTGACAACTTAAAGAATTCCCAATTTGGACTTTCTTTCAGAACCATCAAATACATAGTCCATTCTCCGTCAAGTAACGCATCTGCAAGCTTATCGATGTATTCTGGTTCAGTCTTCTCAAGACCATGTCTTCTCATTTGGACTTTCAGATGACAGAAGCGCTCAATCATCTGCTTCATTGTCTCGCCCTTCAACATGTTGAAAATATCAAACTCCTTCATGATGGGAGCTTTCTTACTTCTGATCATCTCTGCGCTACCTTAGTATTTCTTTTGTAGTGATAGCCAGAGATCTCTCACAGTAGTATATTCCTGCAACAAAACCAGAATGTCCTCTTTAACAGATTGTTGAATGAGGCTTATCATCTTTTTCTCAGCAATGTACTCATCTTTCTGTATTGTGGTATACTTGTACTTCTCTAGTACTTGCTGTTGTTCGTCCACCGGAACAATATAACCTCTCTCAATCCACACCCAGCCTTGGAAATGCATGGCTTGAACTGTAACATCCGTCAAAAAACCGGATTTACAAACCCGCTCTGTTTATTAACCGAACAACCAGTTAAAAATTTCGTTGCGTATTTAATGCCCAAATTAATTTTAAACGATACATAATTAATAAGTATATTGGAATATATAATTTATTTTTGAAAAACTGTTAAAAATTGTGGTTTAAAAATAAAAGGTTGCTGCCGGGTTTCGAACCCGGGTCAGCCAGAATCAACAACGCCTTAACATTCAACCATCCAACCACTCCGCCACTTGTGTTTCTTGTTCATTAATGGAAACAATTAATTCATAACATGAATCTCAATTTCAAAACCGACGCGCCTAATTGCAGTCGTCGGAAATCCCGACTATCTCGCCAAGATTGGACGGTTTCTTCAGTTTTAACGTAAACATTAACTACTACATCGGTTATAACCGACGCCTGAACCCGCGACGCAAGTCATAACCGCCGGAAAACTTATTGACCGACGAATCAAGACGGAAAACGGACTAAATACGTCGATGATCTGCCCTATAAATACCCCCTCTAACCTCTGTTAGCTTTTTCGCTCACAATCACACTCTTTCCCGACGTAAATTCACTCGCCGGAGAATTTCTGCAACTCGCCGGAAAACCGAGCCTTTCACCTCCGAGCCTTACTGAACACCCAGAACTCATACCAAAGCCACCCACACTCATCTCAAGCTCCCTGAAGACCCTCTGCTGCAGGATACACGTCGCCGGAATAATCTGCTATCACCGGAGTTTCGTCGGCGAAACAAAGGAGCCACTGTTCGGTATATCTAACACTTAATCTCTCATTATTTTTATTTATCTCACATATAATTAATCATAACACACTAAAGAACATGATTAATATCGTTGAACCAGTCATCACCGTTTCTGGTTAAGTATAAAGAAGAAGACGAAGTATCAGTTGTATATATGTTTAATTAAAATCAAGATATATCTCGGGTTAGACACACAGTCCAGCGGTGGACTGTGTGCAAATAAAACACGCTTACGTTCCGAGTTCGATTCTTGTCCCACGCATACTCGCCTTAATAAAAATGTTCCTTTTTTTAACGAACCGGATTCATTTCATATAGATGTTAAGTTTAATAAAAACCGGAATAATAACCAAGATAGACACACAGTCCAACGGTGGACTGTGTGAACGTTTAATCACACGTCACGAGTTCGAGTCTGGACTACCGCACTGGTCCGGACATTTATTAAACTTTTTATATCAGACAGAAATGAAATTATTTAGTTTGTATATAAGTATAATAAAAATCAGACTATTTAACAAGTTAAACACACAGTCCAGCGGTGGACTGTGTGTTAACCCAAGCCAAGGTCCCGGGTTCGAGACCTGTGGAGATCACCGGTTCGATGCATTAAAATCGTTTTTTAAAATAAATGATTTTCGGTTTAATTCAATTAGTATATATATATAATTAAAAACAGAAATATTTCAGGTTAGACACGTAGCTCAGTTGGTAGAGCTGCGTGCACGCGAACGGGAGGTCTCGGGTTCGAGCCTCACCCGGCGCACACAATTATACAATAAAACCGGTCAACAAAGTCAACAGTCAACAGGTCAACAGTCAAAAATCA
Source organism: Scalesia atractyloides (assembly GCA_947069175.1). Lineage (NCBI taxonomy): Eukaryota > Viridiplantae > Streptophyta > Magnoliopsida > Asterales > Asteraceae > Scalesia > Scalesia atractyloides. The sequence goes on along the minus strand of CAMTDV010000022.1, from coordinate 22,677,241 downwards.
ATATTTTTTATTTATTTTTATTTATTTATTTACATTAAATATACTTAAAAATAACATTTTTAAGGTTAGAAAATAGCCTTAAACTCACAAAAATACATCCAATCATCCTACTAAAATTGATTAATAAAATCCGCTTACTTACCGAACCATTATGCTATTATCTAGGTTAGTTTCACTCGTGGTTAAAACCAACCTCGTGCGTATTCAACATCATCAACCGAACGCACCCAATGTGAGTGAATCTTACAACTCCCCTGTTTAATTACACGTTTTGGGGTGTGTCATGTGTCACTAAAAATTAACTCGTTTATTTAAACTTGTGCCATACCATATTGTGATCTAAACTTAGAATGTATATATTGTTTGTAGTTATGTATTTCCTATTGTCAAGTTATATGCAATTCATTCATTAGGCCCATCAGTTCCTCGTGGAGACGATTTGAGCAACGCGTGCCTCAAAACAATCTATTATTGTATGTGTGCGCATTATTTAATGATTAATTGTTTTTGTGAATCAGTTTACATCTATTTTTACTCATGTGTGGTTGTGCACTTTATTTTATAATCAATTAAATAAACTTGTTCAAATGTTTTTCATAGGATTCACTCGCCAACTTTTTGTTGATCCAAAAACCATTTTTACACATGATACAGGTGAACATGATGAAGCAAGGAAAACATAGGAAATGCCTTAGAAGAAAACAATGAAGTCTATAATGTTGTTTAGGACATGATGTAATTATGATTGTATATTTCTCATTAAATTGTAATAATGAATATGAAACATTATAATAAATGTCATGAGCTTTGATGATAACCCAATCATGTCCCGATCACCTTTTTCCGCTGCGGGTCGGGGTGTGACAGATTGGTATCAGAGCCATGACTATAGGGATATAGGATAGGTTATTAGACCCTTAGAACCTATACTATTGTTGACTAGATCTTAATTGTTTATGCGGTTACATGCAAACTTATGATATTTATTTGTTTTATATTTGTTTTATACTTAAAGTCAAACATATATACTTACATGCACATTCATCATACGTATTTCAATGTTCATATATTCAAATCATCTTCATACTTTTGTTATTCAAAGATTTTGTCGCAATTTTCAAATCTCATCAAAGTAAGTTCTGCGACGGGCATGTAGTGACTGGAAGGGTACAAGTACCGGTAGTCGGAACGTCCTATCTAGGTTGGCATTCGTATAAATCCAATATAACGGACCAGTTTGCCTACCTGGGACTAACGATGAGAGTACGAAGGACCTATTAGGCCAAAGCATGCCACACCAAACGTCGTTCGAACTAACCCCACTTTGAGGTGTCACCCTGTCTATACCTGGACACATTCCGAATATCATACGTTACATATTTCTCGATTTTCTCCGGGTTTTAGTGTACGTAACCAGGCTAACACATGCGAACCATATGAAAAACCCGGTATTCATGGGGGCCCACATGATTACGAAGGTGAAGTATGGCGGCATGCAAGGCCTAATGACGAGCAAAGCCCAAGACATCCTATGGATGTAGTAGATTTATTTTTCTATATTTATTTTATGAATGTTCATTCCTAAATACGACCCATGATCCCAAAAACATCCAACTCATACTCTTGACATGTATTCCTTGTAGATGTCTTCTAATCTTGCCCGTAGGAAGATGAGAGCAGGAAAAGCTCGCGAGCGCATGGCTGCCCTAATCGTCAACAAATGGCTGCCGTAATACCCAACATTGTAATCCAAGTCCAACAAGCACTTATCGCTAATCCTGTCAACCAAGAAAATCAAAACGTTATCAACCCTCCCCAAATACCACTAAATGCACCTACAAGCATTTCAAATCCTGCGACCCTCCAAAATACGAAGGGACTGAAGGTGTCACCGCTCTCCTCCATTGGTTTGAAGAAATGGAGAACACTTTTCTAAATTGCGATTGCCCCGATGATCGCAAGGTGCGATATGCTACTGGTCGTTTATATGGAATAGCACTTACTTGGTGGAATACAGAGAAGGCCAAACGAGGCGTTGAAGATGCTAGGACTTTGACTTGGGAAGAGTTGAAGGAAATCATGACAAGACGGTTTAGCCCAAGGAGCGAAATCAAGAAATTAGAAGATGAGTTTTATTCGTTGAAGCCAAAGGAAGGCGATCACACCACATACAACAAAAGATTCCTCGAGTTAAATCAAATGGTTCCCAACTTGTTCACTCCCCTCTACCGTTTGATCGAGCACTACATTCAAGGTCTTCCGTCAAAAATTCAAGACTCTGTAATAAGTACCACGCCTGCAACTTTGGAAGCAGCAATGGAGTTAGCTACAGAGCTCACCGAAAACCGAATCCGGAATAAAGACTTCAAGGAGAAGAAGAAGGATAAGGCATCGACTGAAACTTCAAACTTCACCCACACCGAATCCCCTTCTCAACCCACTTTTAAGAGAAACGAGATGGGCAACTTTTCGCTGTCACACAACTTAAACAACCAATTTCACAAGCCATAACCATCCAAGCTATTCCAATCACTCAAGTAGCACCCGACTCAACTTACCCAAATAAGAAACCATACCTTGGACCTCACCCTCATTGTAACACCTGTTTGTATCACCATCCATCTACCTTACCTTGTCGACTATGTGCGAATTGTGGACGCTATGGTCATTTGAGCAAGGTTTGCCGCACCCCTCAAAACCAAATCTCACCCCCTACTCAAAACATGATCCAAACCTATCAACAACCCCAATGCCTCATGTTCCCATATGTTCGAGCTTGTTTTAATTGTGGCGACCCTACCCACTTTAGAAACACGTGCCCTCGATTGGTTAACATCATAAACGCTCAAGCTCAATCAAACCCAGTTAACCAAGTAAATCAAGAAAACCCAATCACTAGGACCATCAGCAAGAGGAAGAGTGTTCAACATCAACGCCAATCCTGTCGAAGATAATGACGGCCCAAACGAAAACACCCAACTAGTCCCCTTCACCGAAAATCAAGATCTTATCCAAGGATATTAATGCGTATTACTATTTCAGTTTGTTTATGTTTTAAAGTCACATAGAACTAATCATAACTTACGGATAGAGCCATTGAAAATTTGACAAGAGTATGGTGGATACGCCGCTGGTACTTCCTATGGATAAGTTTCTTGCCAAAGGATCAGAGGCATTATCTGGCAGTTATGAGAAGTTCCATGTAGAACTTAGTATTGTTTTGATTGAAGTTGTTTGGTACTTACTGATTTAGCATTTATAGCATCTTATCATTTAAAGAAATTGGATTGTATTCCATTTCTACATAGACTAACCTCTCCATCACAACAAACGAGAGAGGTATTGTCATCATTCAAACATGTATACTATCAGAATTGAGATTCAAGTTTTGGTTGTTGTGTTGTTGTAGAGTCACATAGAACTAATCATAATTTGCGGATAAAGTCAATGAAAATTTGACAAGAATATGGTGGATACGCCGCTGGTACTTCCTATATATAAGTATTCTTGTCAAAGGATCAGAGGCATTATCAGGCGGTTATGAGAGGTTCCATGTAGGATTTAGTATGTTTTGGTCATAGTTTGTTCATCATATATTTCAGCGTATTTCAATTTCAGAAGTTGAGCTATGTCTCACTTCCACAATGACTAACCTCTCCATCACAACAAACGGTATTGTCATCATTCAAACATGGATACTATCAGAATTAAGAGTCAAGTTTTGGTTATTGTGTTGTTGTAGAGTCACATAGAACTAATCATAATTTGCGGATAAAGTCAATGAAAATTTGACAAGAATATGGTGGATACGCCGCTGGTACTTCCTATATATAAGTATTCTTGTCAAAGGATCAGAGGCAGTATCAGGCGGTTATGAAAGGTTCCATGTAGGATTTAGTATGTTTTGGTCAAAGTTTTTTCATCATACATTTCAGCGTATTTCAATTTTCAGAAGTTGAGCTATGTCTCACTTCCACAATGACTAACCTCTCCATCATAACAAACGAGAGAGGTATTGTCATCATTCAAACATGGATACTATCAGAATTAAGAGTCAAGTTTTGGTTGTTGTGTTATTGTAGAGTCACATAGAACTAATCATAACTTGCGGATAAAACCAATGAAAATTTGACAATAATATGGTGGATACGCCGCTGGTACTTCCTATATATAAGTATTCTTGCCAAAGGATCAGAGGCATTATCAGGCGGTTATGAGAAGTTCCATGTAGGATTTAGTATTGTTTTGGTTGAAATTTGTGTTACATTCACTGATTTAACATTCATATCATCTCGCCATTTAAAGAATTGGATTGTGTTCTATTTCTACATAAACTAACCTCTCCATCATAACAAACGAGAGAGGAACTGTCACCATTCAAACATATATGCTATCAGAATTTGGACTCAGATATTGGTTGTTGTGTTTATTTATGTTCTAGAGTCACATCATAGAACCAATCATAACTTACTGATAAAACCAATGAAAATTTGACAAGAATATGGTGGATACGCGCTGGTACTTCCTATATATAAGTATTCTTGTCAAAGGATCAGAGGCATTGTTAGAAGGTTATGAGAAGTTCGATGTAGGATTTAGTAATTTCTTGGTACATTGGTTGTGGCGTTTATTTATGTTCTAGAGTCGCATCATAGAACCAATCATAACTTACTGATAAAACCAATGAAATTTTGACAAGAATATGGTGGATACGCCGCTGGTACTTCCTATATATAAGTATTCTTGTCAAAGGATCAGAGGCATTATTAGACGGTTATGAGAAGTTCAATGTAGGTTGTAGTATTAGAAATGTTGTTTTAGGATATAACCCTATCTTCCAAACATATCAAAACTCTTACGCATGAAATCATACTTAGTGAATCAACTCTGCTTATCAATATTTTTTACCGTAGGCAACAAAAAGCGATTCCTGTAGCAGGGTACTTAACCATTACAAGGAACGTTACCGCCTCAAACAAAAATTTAAACCCTTACTTTTTCTAAGTATCTAACGGTCAAACTAAACACCATCATTTTAGTCAAATATGTCACTACTTAAATTTCGGGACAAATTTCTAAAAAGCAGGGGATACTGTAACATCCGTCAAAAACCCGATTTACCAAACCCGCTCCGTTTATTAATTGAACAATCAGTTAAAAATTTCGTTGCGTATTTAATGCCCAAATTAATTTTAAACTGATACATAATTAATAAGTATATTGGAATATATAATTTATTTTGAAAAACTGTTAAAAATTGTGGTTTAAAAATAAAAGGTTGCTGCCGGGTTTCGAACCCGGGTCAGCCAGAATCAACAACGCCTTAACACTCAACCATCCAACCACTCCGCCACTTGTGTTTCTTGTTCATTAATGGAAACAATTAATTCATAACATGAATCTCAATTTCAAAACCGACGCGCCTAATTGCAGTCGTCGGAAATCCCGACTATCTCGCCAAGATTGGACGGTTTCTTCAGTTTTAACGTAAACATTAACTACTACATCGTTATAACCGACGCCTGAACCCGCGACGCAAGTCATAACTGCCGGAAAACTTGTTGACCGACGAATCAAGACGGAAAACGGACTAAATACGTCGATGATCTGCCCTATAAATACCCCCTCTAACCTCTGTTAGCTTTTTCGCTCACAATCACACTCTTTTCCCGACGTAAATTCACTCGCCGGAGAATTTCTGCAACTCGCCAAAAACCGAGCCTTTCACCTCCGAGCCTTACTGAACACCCAGAACTCATACCAAAGCCACCCACACTCATCTCAAGCTCCCTGAGACCCTCTGCCGCAGGATACACGTCGGCCGGAATAAATCTGCTGTCACCGAGTTTCGCCGCGAAACAGAGGAGCCACTTGTTCGGTATATCTAACACTTAATCTCTCATTCTTTTATTTATCTCACATATAATTAGTCATAACACACTAAAGAACATGATTAAAATCGTTGAACCAGTCAGTCACCGTTTCTGGTTAAGTAATAACGAAGAAGACGAAGTATCAGTTGTATATATGTTTAATTAAAATCAAGAAAATCTCGGTTTAGAAACACAGTCCAGCGGGTGACTGTGTGCAAATAAAAACACGCTTACGTTCCGATGTCGATTCTTGTCCCACGCATACTCGCCTTAATAAAAATGTTCCTTTTTTTTACCGAACCGGATTCATTTCATATAGATGTTAAGTTTAATAAAAACCGGAATAATAACCAAGATAGACACACAGTCCAGCGGTGGACTGTGTGAACGTTTAATCACACGTCACGAGTTCGAGTCTGGACTACTGCACCGGTCCGGACATTTTTTAAACTTTTTATATATAAGACAGAAATAAATTATTTAGTTTGTATATAAGTATAATAAAAATCAGACTATTTAAAAAGTTAAACACACAGTCCAGCGGTGGACTGTGTGTTAACCCAAGCCACAGGTCCCGGGTTCGAGACCTATGGAGATCACCGGTTCGACGCATTAAAATCGTTTTTAAAATAAATGATTTTCAGTTTAATTCAATTAGTATATAAATATAATTAAAAACAGAAATATTTCAGGTTAGACACGTAGCTCAGTTGGTAGAGCTGCGTGCACGCGAACTGGGAGGTCTCGGGTTCGAGCCTCACCCGGCGCACACAATTATACAATAAAACCGGTCAACAAAGTCAACAGTCAACAGGTCAACAGTCAAAAATAAATATTTTTTTATTTATTTTTATTTATTTATTTACATTAAAAATACTTAAAAATAACATTTTTAAGGTTAGAAAATAGCCTTAAACTCACAAAAATACATCCAATCATCCTACTAAAATTGATTAATAAAATCCGCTTACTTACCGAATCATTATGCTATTATCTAGGTTAGTTTCACTCGTGGTTAAAACCAACCTCGTGCGTATTCAACATCATCAACCGAACGCACCCAATGTGAGTGAATCTTACAACTCCCCTTTTTAATTACACGTTTTGGGGTGTGTCATGTGTCACTAAAAATTAACTCGTTTATTTAAACTTGTGCCATACCATATTGTGATCTAAACTTAGAATGTATATATTGTTTGTAGTTATGTATTTCCTATTGTCAAGTTATATGCAATTCATTCATTAGGCCCTCAGTTCCTCGTGGGAGACGATTTGAGCAACGCGTGCCTCAAAACAATCTACTATTGTATGTGTGCGCATTATTTAATGATTAATTGTTTTTGTGAATCAGTTTACATCTATTTTTACTCATGTGTTGTTGTGCACTTTATTTTATAATCAATTAAATAAACTTGTTCAAATGTTTTTCATAGGATTCACTCGCCAACTTTTGTTGATCCAAAAACCATTTTTACACATGATACAGGTGAACAGGATGAAGCAAGGAAAACATAGGAAATGCCTTAGAAGAAAACAATGAAGTCTAGAATGTTGTTTAGGACATGATGTAATTATGATTGTATATTTCCCATTAAATTGTAATAATGAATATGAAACGTTATAATAAATGTCATGAGCTTTGACGATAACTCAATCATGTCCCGATCACCTTTTTCCGCTGCGGGTCGGGGTGTGACATGAACCCAATATGTAAATTTCTCCTTCCATCCTTCATACTCGTCCATGCTCATTAACTTCGGCGGTTTAACGGACGTGCCCATCTCGTTGTCAAGATTGACTTGTTGAATTGTTACTTTTTTTTACCGAACCGGATTCATTTCATATAGATGTTAAGTTTAATAAAAACCGGAATAATAACCAAGATAGACACACAGTCCAGCGGTGGACTGTGTGAACGTTTAATCACACGTCACGAGTTCGAGTCTGGACTACCGCACCGGTCCGGACATTTATTAAACTTTTTATATAAGACAGAAATGAAATTATTTAGTTTGTATATAAGTATAATAAAAATCAGACTATTTAACAAGTTAAACACACAGTCCAGCGGTGGACTGTGTGTTAACCCAAGCCACAGGTCCCGGGTTCGAGACCTGTGGAGATCACCGGTTCGATACATTAAAATCGTTTTTAAAATAAATGATTTTCGGTTTAATTCAATTAGTAATAAATAAAATTAAAAACAACAATATTTCAGGTTAGACACGTAGCTCAGTTGGTAGAGCTGCGTGCACGCGAACGGGAGGTCTCGGGTTCGAGCCTCACCCGGCGCACACAATTATACAATAAAACCGGTCAACAAAGTCAACAGTCAACAGGTCAACAGTCAAAAATCAATATTTTTTTATTTATTTTTATTTATTTATTTACATTAAAAATATTTAAAAATAACATTTTTAAGGTTAGAAAATAGCCTTAAACTCACAAAAATACATCTAATCATCCTACTAAAATTGATTAATAAAATCCGCTTACTTACCGAACCATTATGCTATTATCTAGGTTAGTTTCACTTGTGGTTAAAACCAACCTCATGCGTATTCAACATCATCAACCGAACGCACCCAATGTGAGTGAATCTTACAACTCCCCTTTTTAATTACACGTTTTGGGGTGTGTCATGTGTCACTAAAAATTAACTCGTTTATTTAAACTTGTGCCATACCATATTGTGATCTAAACTTAGAATGTATATATTGTTTGTAGTTATGTATTTCCTATTGTCAAGTTATATGCAATTCATTCATTAGGCCCATCAGTTCCTCGTGGGAGACGATTTGAGCAACGCGTGCCTCAAAACAATCTATTATTGTATGTGTGCGCATTATTTAATGATTAATTGTTTTTGTGAATCAGTTTACATCTATTTTTACTCATGTGTTGTTGTGCACTTTATTTTATAATCAATTAAATAAACTTGTTCAAATTTTTTCATAGGATTCACTCGCCAACTTTTTGTTGATCCAAAAACCATTTTTACACATGATACAGGTGAACAGGATGAAGCAAGGAAAACATAGGAAATGCCTTAGAAGAAAACAATGAAGTCTAGAATGTTGTTTAGGACATGATGTAATTATGATTGTATATTTCCCATTAAATTGTAATAATGAATATGAAACGTTATAATAAATGTCATGAGCTTTGATGATAACCCAATCATGTCCCGATCACCTTTTTCCGCTGCGGGTCGGGGTGTGACATGAACCCAATATGTAAATTTCTCCTTCCATCCTTCATACTCGTCCATGCTCATTAACTTCGGCGGTTTAACGGACGTGCCCATCTCGTTGTCAAGATTGACTTGTTGAATCACGTTGGCATTTGATGTACCCACTCCGGACATAAACGCTCTCTGAATATTATCCATCAGAATCTAGCAAGTTCGGGCGAACTTAGCTAAATTTTCTTGAATTTTATCAAGTTCGGTCGAACATGATAAAATATCAATGAATTTTAGTAACTTTGAGCGAACTTAGCTTTCCTTCAAAAACTCCTCAAGTTCGAGCGAACTTGGCTAACAAGTTCGATCCTGATGTTTTTGAAAAACATGGTTTTTGCACAAATTTGACAACAATTCGTTTGATTTTAGACTCCAAACTCTCAGGGGTTTATTTATGATGTATTTAACATGTAATATTCAAAATTGGACATAATTTGACCGTGAATTCTTCATTTTTGTGAAAAGGTTAAGAAAAATAGAAGAATGGAGTAATTAAAAGCATTCTTGTATTGAGATCAATCAAATCAGGCTATTCTAGCTCTGATACCACTTGTAGGACCGATCCTTGATGCTTAGGAACCTAGATTTGATATCTATTGTCCATAATAGCGGAAATATTACGACAAGTTTACCAATTGACAAGAATTAATCAGTTAAACATCAATTTTATTGATTAAACGTCAAGAATCCAAATTGACAGAGCTTCGCCTCAGAGATGCCAAAGTTACAAATGAGAGCAACATGCTAGCTATTTATAGAATTCCAAGTTCGCTCCTGGAGTAGGTGAGTTCGGGCACTAATCTGACATACCTAAGGTAAACGTGGGAATCCGTTTGCTTAGGCGACATTGGAGACACTCATTTGTTTCTATTTAATCACCGTTTCATTAATATTCAACGTTACAGATCCTGGAAACACATGGACAGAGCTTCGCCTCCGTCGTGACAAAATATCTAAATGTTACAAATGAAATGACCAGACTCCTATTTATAGGATGTCAAGTTTGCTTGTGGGATGTAAGTTCTGGCGAACTTGCTTAGTCAAGTTCGGCCGAACTTTACTACAAAACATACATTTAAAGCGAACTTGGCCTAAAACATACATAAACTTCGTCATTTCGCTGCTAAATACATACTCGATATTATACGATGACGTAGGCAACATACATATACATCAACATTATAACATCATGAAATGTTTTCAAAAATATGACAAAAATGGTAAATGGTTTTCATTGTGTCACAATAACAAAAGGATCTATCACACGGGCTCAATCATAAGCAATGAGTAAAGGTTTATACATGATTAGTCTATAGTTGATAGACACGAAAACATTAAGATTACACGTGGAACAGAAAAACAAATTGCATGGTAAAACGGTGATTAATATAAAATATATTATATGTAACAATTAAGTACTAACCCACATATATATATATGCATTGTACGGATTATTTGCCAGGACCATATCTTCTTCGAGCTATGAGGAGGATCTGATGGAGTACGTGTTCGGCGACGAATACGGCTTTGCTGCTGAGGTCGTGCCCCATGTGGATGTGGCCGACCACGAGGTCTCTGACGACAAAGACCTCGACGATTACCAGCCCTTCGCACTTCCTGACCACCCTATGGGTGACGACCCTACGGATGACGACCCTGTGGAGGACGATCCTTTAGCTATTACCCCACAGCCATTACCCGATGCCCCAGTAGATGATAATGTTTTAGCCATCCCACAGCCCTCGCATGACGTGGCCATCCATGGTCACCTTGAGTATGAGCATGTAGTTGTGCACCTAGTCGCACCACTAGCCATTGTCCCACCCGTCATCGACCTGGACGATGACGATGATGTCATTCCTCTGTTCCATGTCGACCACCTAGAGGACGAACTAGGTGATGGTGAGGTTACCGATGAGATAGCCATCCTCGACCTTCTTCCACCCGTTATACCTGTTGTTGACCTGTCCTCATCATCATCTGAACGCTGACAACAGGCATATGTCTAATAATGCCTCATCGGCTGCCCCAGCCCCACTATCTCCAGTACCCCCACCCCCTATAGCTCCACCTTTCCATGCCAGCCCCATTCATGCCGGTATTCCTGCTCCTAGACCCGCCCCTTTACTGGACCCCCATGACACTATTCACTAAGTGGTACCCCACATCCTTTTGTGCAGCCGCCCCCATTCTTTGCTAGCAGCTCCACATATCATCACGTACATGACCCACTTGTTGATGGGCCCTCTCACTGGGTTGGATCCTCTACCCTACCACACCACCACACATGTATGCCACCCACCATCCATCTCCTACTCATAGCATGTACACTCGCGTACCTCCACTAGGCATGAGCCCATTTGATCTGTACCATCACTCTCACTTTCCTCCACCGCCCCACCACCACAGTAGTGTAGCTACTATTATCCATTGGGGATCTACCCTACTTTTGTGGATCTAGCTTCAGAAGACTCAGACCAGAAGATCCAGCTTTTGTAGTCGACTGAAGTAATGAAGATGCAATGGTGGTATGAAAAATTTGCTGACAGGTGCGGACGCTGAGGTCGAATACGGATCGGACGACGAGTTCGCGTGATCCACATTGGTTTGTAAATATCATTCTAGTTTAAAATTTTGTTAAAAACTAAAATCCAAAAAGATGTTTTTGATTTTAAGGGGAGAAATTTTAGAGAAAATACAAAAACATTCGAAAATTTTTAAAATCCAAAAACATATGAAAAATTCAAAATGTACAAAAACATTGAAAAAGACAAAAAGAATTCGGTGTCATATAAGGAAATGATAGTGCATCAGTGGACTATCACAGTATGCTAAAGAAATGTGAAGTTTAAAAGTAATAAACGAGTCTTACTGTGGATGTGTCGATAGGCTTAACACGTTCAGTAAACTGTTTTCGAGATATAAACTAAATTTAGCAACTGCTTATTCTTGTGGATTAACACGTCTTGGATATATGGACTTAGTACTCTGAAATTTTGTTTGAAAGATTGCATGATTCTGAGATACGAGGTCTTTATAGATAGTTGATATCTGGGGTATTATACAAGTTCTTCTGATTTTGCAGAAGCAATGGCCTAGAACTTCTATAATACTTTCACCAAAAATCCCCAAACTGCATGCAATATTGAAAGGAATCAAAAGATCTAATCATGTGCAGTGCTAAAAAGATTCCTTAAGTGGAACACACCTTAAAGACGAGCATTCATCTCTTTGTCTGTACGGTAGTACTAACCTGAGCTCTCAAGGTCTCGCATAACTCAGATACATATATCAATTATGCTATATTCACCTGTAAGATGAAATCTAGGGAATCTGGATATGGGAGTATATTCAAGAAGTGGGAACCACATATAAGTCAAGTTTCATAAATCTTACCTTAACATATCTTGAAACAGTTGAGAAATGTGGTAAGCTTAAGTGGACAAACATATCGACAATCTAGGTAAACGAGTTTAAAACTTAAAGTCATCAAAATGTCAACGGTACTGGTGATATGTCTCAATTAACTCATATGATCCTTTGGACATGATTTCACAAAAATATATCTGTAAAGATGTTTGTACATAGTTTACTTTGTCCTGTACATAGTTTATCAGCTTTTTAGATTAAAACCAAATGATTTTCGGTGTGTTAGCATAAATTTTCAAAAATTCGAAAAGATTTTATTTCTACATTGTTTTCAGCAAACCAATGTTGGAGAAGGGATCTTCGGAGTCTGGTAAGATGCTAGAACTGGTGGGAATCTCATTGACAACAGGCTGGGAGCTAATCTGTTAAATCTGAAAAGCCAAAACGCTAAAAAGTTCATTAATTTGAAACTTTGATTTTGAAAATATCAACAGTTTGTTAGTAACGGGTCAAACCGGGGTAATTAACTTGGACTCGGCAGACAAATCAGTTAACCAAGGTCATTAGCTTGGACTTGGTCAACTGAGTTGATTTTCATAACTGGTAAAAGGTTGGAAAGTTCAGGGTTAAAATTGAAAAATTGAAAAAGTTTAAAATTATGGTTTGGGAAGTTCGGCCGAACTTGCTAAACTGATTCAAGTTTAACATCTAAGCAAGTTCGACCGAACTTGCTAAGGAATGGCTGTGTTGTTTTAAAGTTAAGACCGCCTGGACTTGACTGGGCCTTCATGTTGGGCTTAGCAAGTTCGGCCGAACTCATTCAACAGCATATCAACAACACTGAGCGAACTTGAACTTGAGAGAGAATTGTGTGATTTTGGCAATTTTACGTCGTTATACTACCCGTTTTTCAATTGGTTTTGGTGATTTTCACACCACAATCAATGGCAAAGGTATTGATTTGTTCTATGAATCATGTTTGGACCGTAAATGAACTAAACAAGATCTGAAAAACTCAAAATTGATAGATCTAGAGGTTTAATATCTAAAATGAACTTAAAATCATAATTCATACTTAAAATCGACTGTGTATATGTTTTTGATTGAATTGTAAAGGTGAATGGCATGTTAACAGATGTTGAGTTTGGAGAAGACGACAAGTTCGGCCGAACTTGTTGTCAAGTTTGATCTTAACTTGAATAAGAGGCTTGTTAACAAACTGAATTAAAGGAACATAATGCATCTTCGACTAAACTTGGACTTTGAAAATCTAAATGATTGATAATATAAGTTCGCCCGAACTTATTAAGAAAATTGTGAACATGTACTAATACATGTTCGGGCGAACTTGTTAAAAACAGAATGTTTAACACATAATCAAGTTCGCCCGAACTTGATAAAAGTGTTAGAAAATTTGGTGAATTTTTTCTCAAAAACCGTGCTAATTGTTTTGCATTGTTTTTCAGGTTCACGAACCAGAGCGTATAATTTCTGTTGAGTTTTCAAGACGCACAACACATGTATTACGCTCGATAAGTCGATCTGACCATCCCTAATGGAATACGAGAGTATATTGAAGTTTTTAGAAGAAAGCCCTATTCACCGAGTGATCACAGAGCGTACAGTTTCGTATGATCACACACCTTTCATTTCTGGATGAACGCAAGCTTAAGTGATGATCAGAAGACAATTACTTCAACCATTCAAGTCGGCAATGAAGTCAAACCGATTACCGTGACGGAAGATGATATTCGCAGAGTATTACAATTCAACGACAACAAAGACGATCCTATTTATCTAGACGAAAAGATGGTTCGTGGTTGTTTCTTTCGTATGGGCTACAAGGGAAGTGTGAACAAACCGACGTTGAAGAAAGGGGAAGTGCCTTAAACCCCTACAAGCTCCTGATGCACACTATTATCCATACTTTTAGTCACCGCATGGCAGGTCTCGACGACGTGCAAGATTATTGAGCATGTATGGCAACGACGCTTATTCTGAAGAAGCCGTTCAATTTTTCTAAGCTTGTTTTCAACACATGTCCAAGAATATGGAAGATTCAAGACTTTGTCTTTATCCAAGATTCGTGCAATTGTTGATTGATGAGAAGTTCAAGAATATAGCACGAGATCCGGATGATGTATTGTATCTAGTTCATCTTGATAAAACAACAGCGAAGAAGCTCATAAAGTTTCAGAAGCAAGCTTCAGCTCCTGTTGCAAAACCAGTTTTCAGAGCTATCAAAGATCCAAACTATATCGCGCCGCTAGAAAACAAATGGAGAAAAGATGGTAGCGATGATGAGAAAGAGCTTAACGCTGAGAAGGAATGGTTCAAAGACTTCAAGCCAAAAGCTAGAAGTGATTGGTTCTTACAGGCAGAAGCTGGTAAGCCTAAGAAAAAACGAGCAGCTAAGAAAGTTGATACTATGCTCATAGACGAAGATGAACCAGAGAATGTGCAAACAGAAGCAGGTTCGAGTGCTGCTGTAGGTATTGAGAGTCAAGAAACTGAGAAAACGACTCAAGAAGATGTCATTTCTGCTACTTCTGAGCAAGATGAAGATTCTGATGAAGAACTTGTTAAAGAACCAGAGAAATTAGAGATAAGATTGGAGCCGAGAAAGAAAGAGAGGTTGATGCTGATTTCGATCCAAATCAGGAAAAAGAATCTGATGAGGAAAGGCCCAAGAAAAAACTTAAACGTGTGAAGTCTGCCACTGTTTCGTCAACATTACTACAGGATCTCCTCAAGAAAAAGGCAAGAAAAGAAAAGCAGCAAGCAGAAAGTATATTGGAAAGACGAAAACACAGAAGCCCCACAAGAACCTTCTGGTGCACAGGAGACAGGAGTCACAACAACGAACCTCCTGTTATTATTCATGCTAAGACTGAAAGTCAAGGATTTACACAAGAACCTCCTGTGACTGGTTTACTTGAAGTTCCTATTACTCAGTCTCCAATTGCTGCAAGACTTCTGTTCCTGAAAGCTCTTCTCCAAGGAAGTCTACACCAAAGGCTGTGACTCCAAAGTCAACACCTCAAACTCCAGGAGGGCCTAATGTGTTTGGAGATATGCACAATGATCCGATAAGTCTGCAGGATTTAAATGATTTATTTCTAGAGACTAACGTTGAACTTCTGGAAAAGCGTGTCAAGGCATTAAAAGACAAAGTGGCACAGAATGAAGTTGAGAAAGCAGAGCTTTTTCAGAAGATGAATCAAAGTGCGGTTGAGAAAGAGATTTTGGATGACAAGGTTAAAGTGTTAGAGAATGAAAGAGAGTACCTTAAAGCGTTGATAGAAAGTTTGCAAGATGCTAACGGAAAGATGCAAACTGAGATAGCTGTTCTGAAGTCTATCCATGTAACATCTGTGTATTTTAATCATCATACTATTCCGAACGACTTTGTAATTTTATAATACTGTATTTTATTCCAAGATTTATGTATTTATATATGGTATTTCATATTTTCAATCCTTGTTCAATTCTGATCTTTCAAATCACTTCTGGAAGTGAAATCGCAAACCGTTACGCAAACGTAATCAGTTTAACACGACGTACACTCAGAACAACGGCATAAGCTAAACACACCATAAATACCCTTTACTAACTTAGAAATAAGTTTTGAGGGATTCGGTATGGCAAAAGCATGTTTTTGCAACTTCAAGGGCTATTTTGCAAATTATGCGAAACTATGCCAAATCGCGTATTTCCTAATCCGGAACATATACGCACATCCAAAATTTTTGTAATCATTAAAATATTGCATTTTAATGATTGGAAAGCAAAAATATCATTCGTTACGCGTTTACGGTCATTTGCGTGTTCGTTACAATTTTCGTCGTAATTAATCAAACCGCAACCGTACGACCAAACGAATCGACCTCCAAAACGTTTCCGAGCATTTTTCAAGTTCCCTATGCTTTATCTTCCTTATAAAGCTTAAAAATGGGGTTAACTGGTGTTAAAAGTGCTAAAACGCGTCCAAAAACAAGTTTTTAGGCTGCAGGGACCTGTTCTGCCAATTCTGAAACTTGGGAATCCCAGGCGCCACGCGAGAGAATCACCTAGATCTCCCGCGATGCGCGGGGATGCCAATTTTCATCAGAATATGGGAGACAGCTGTGTTTACAGCGTTGAAACCCAAGATTCGTTTTCTCCAAGCTCTAGCCTGGTCTTGACACGTCTTTGAGCATGTGGAATGATCCTAGAATGGTCCTTGACACTTGTGATCATCAAATTCAACCTCTACAACTATAAATACCCTTGATCTTTAAACAAATTCCTTGCTCATTTCCATCTTTCTTCTCTCTAACCTCTAAGTGGAGTTGCTACCTTATTAGGAGG
The DNA here is from genome assembly GCA_947069175.1 of Scalesia atractyloides. Taxonomy (NCBI): domain Eukaryota; kingdom Viridiplantae; phylum Streptophyta; class Magnoliopsida; order Asterales; family Asteraceae; genus Scalesia; species Scalesia atractyloides. Next base: position 22,660,405 of record CAMTDV010000022.1, on the reverse strand, counting down.
CCTCCCATCTGAGTTTTTCTAGTAATCTTGGCTTCCTTGAGTGCAAGTAAGTGCTCTAACCAAGCCTTGTTCATTCTTTTAGCTTATTATGAGCTAAAAGTCAAACAGTGTGACTTACCGTTTGACTTTCGATTTTGACCATTAGTTGGTCAAGTCAAGGTCCAATTGGACTTTGCAACGTGATCGTAATCACGATGATTATGATCCATAGCGATCATGCCTACTGATTACCACGTTTTCCTAGTCGAAGTGACGAGTCAAGGTTTCGGTCAATAATACGCAAAGTGCGCATTATACGACGGAAATATTTTCGGGTGTCAAAACACTTGGTTTTGATACCAAATCAGTTTTATAAACTTAGTTAGACATGTTAAACACGTCTAACTCGCACTTTTAGTTTAGTGCTTGTTTAGGGTCGTAAGTCGAGCGGTCTTGACCACCGCTTTGACTTTCGAATCCGACCCGTTTGGTCGATCCTAGGATCCAACCAAACTCATATTAGTGACCATAGTTATATAGGGAATAACCTTCTGGGGTTATACCTTATGGTCATGTCGTCTGGTTAGTATTATGATAGGTCGTTATTATGCCCTTTATAAATGGCCAAAATGCCCTTTTTGCGCATAAAATTCATTTTAAGCATATGTGGCTAAAGTTTTGACATGTAAACTGATATTACAACATTATTAAACATGTTTGGGCATTTAATACTCATCATAGGACATATTTAACCATCCGATCATGCGTTTACGCAAATGACACGTTAAAGTAGCGTAAACTACCTTAACGGGTCATTACGGGTCAAAAGCACTTAGGATCACTTCCAAATCAGAATGTTGAGTTTATTTAATCATACCATATGAGTTCCAACACTCATTTGATTTATAAGACATCATTCTATCCAATCCGCCGATTAAAATCCCGACTTATTAACATCGTTATCCGATATTAGGTACCATTTGATTCCTCATACTCTTGAGCTTTATTATTCTTCTTGAACAAGGATACTTTTGCAACCCCAGGTGAGTACATAGTCCCCTCTTTTAATTTTTCAAATATTTTGGGGTGAAACACATGTGCCTACTTGATACTTTCATGTTTTCACGCTTTCATAACATATACTTGCTATGTTCATCTAGTACTTATATAGTACATGATTTCAATTATGTTTTGCTATGTATGTTGACTGAGCATGCTAGCACATTGATTTCAAGGATATCTTTTGCGGCATATGTTGACTTAGCATATGAGCTCATTGATTTACATTACATTTTGCTATGTATGTTGACTGAGCATGCTAGCACATTGATTTTTATGGACATTTCTACTTTGTATGTTGACTTAGCATACTTAGTACATGGTTTGAAGACACTTTACATGACATTGCTTCATCGATTAAGACATTTGGTTTGTTTAACGGGACATAATACATTCATTAACATTGATCACGCCGCCGGTAGTATGTAATCGTACCATAGGACTTGACAAATCTCGTTCCCCGCTTCCTAGGTTTGTTTGGAAGTAGGGAATGACATAATCCGATTACACTTTTGATAAACCTTTGACTTGATAAGGGTTTATCCGACAGTCTCAAGGCTTGAATGTATGCGATAAACATAACTACATAAATGTTCATATCAAATAAAGCATTGGTTTTGCAAAACATGACTTTTGATTTAAAACTTCGGTTTATTCAAGACATTGTTTTGTACATGACATTGGTTATACACGATATTATACATATGGCTTGAGTAAAGTCTTTTTACTTGTCATACAAGACATTTGTTATACAAGACATGGTTTATACCTAACATTGTGACATATTACATTGTTTACACATGACATTTGGCATTTGTTTGACAAGACATTTTTGGTGGTTATTTGATAAGTGATTTAAATAACAAGATGTGTGTAATATGATAAAAGCATGGTGGATACGCCGCTGGTACTTCCTATATATAAGTGCTTTCATGATATTACATAACGTAGCATTATTTAAACCACTTTGACAAAGACAAAGACATGACACAATTGGTACAAATATCATATATTTTTCACAAGACATTGTTTTACAAATGGTATATTTTATGCAATTCATTATCATCCGGTTAATTATTTAACCATACATCCTTCTTCTATATCATTTGATTTTCACATTGATTTTCATATTATTTTGTAAAAGAAAACATTTTATAAGGTTCATGACTACTTTTCGTTAAACTATTATTTTAACTTCAAGTCATGAATCCTCATCAACAAAACCTATGTATCTCACAGGCATTTTTATGCTGACGTACGTATTTTCATATGTGTTTCAGGAGCTAATGCTTAAGGATGATTCATGCGACACTTAGGACGTACTTGGGCTTTAGTGACTTAAAATCAAGCAAGACAAATAAATTTATGTTATGTTTTTGTTAAATTCCAGACAATGTAAACAATTTGAATCAATAATACAAAACTTTAATTTCCATGGTTGTTGAAACAATACTTCTGTTACGACACTCCCGACGTTTCCGCCGCGGTTTGTTGTTTTACGCGGTCGGGGTATGACAATCCAAGCCCTAAATGATCGAAGATTCTCCAGGATACAAAAAGTTTTATCTAATGCACTGGGTATCGACTTCATCAAAGAATATGATCGTCTAGATCAACAGGAAGCTAAAGAACGTTCTGAGAAAGAATTAGCTGCGAGTGGTGAAGAATGTTGAGGTGAAGCACCTACTTCTTCTGTAGCTGCAGAGAAGTCTATCGATGATAAGATTCTAGCTTCTGAGTCTGATATTCCCAAGGTTGACGAATCTGTCAAGCCTTCTGATCCTATCACTGCTTCTGAAGAAAAAGATGATGGAGAAGCTGAGAAAGATGTAAAAGAGGATGAAGAGGAAGTAAGTTATGAGGATTGGAATGTTGGTGATGATGATGATGATGATGATGAATCAAGGTAGTACTGGCATTAAAGTTACTGAAGCCAAAGCCACTGATGACTTTGATTTTTCTTATCTTATGAATGATGAGTCGAATAAGATGGAAGATAAAGTTGAGGGGGAGTCAGGGAAGACAGGGCCTTCAGAGGATATAGATTTGTCAAATATTGATCGATTTGCAAAGCCAGTTGCTGCAGTACCCACAAAGCCGTTAATGTTGATGTTGGAACATAATGTGGAAGAAGGTGAGTACGTGCACAATTACTCAAAAGAAGATTTGGCAAGATTGGTTGAAGTTGAAGTTGAAAATTTAGAGTTTGATTTCGATTAAATTTTGAATGTTAACACTTTTAAGCCAAACAATTATCAGTATACTAGAAGATTTGAGGCTGATGAGTATAACAGGGTGATCGTAGAGGATTGGTCTTCTGATGATGAAACAGATCATACTACGAAGTACGTCGGTCCTAATTCTGAAAGTTTTCCTACTTTCGAGGAGATGTACAAGCAACTCGATTTGACATGCTTAAAGAAAAGATTGAAGAATCAGTACGAGAGGGAAAAGTTCCCAAACCCATGACTAAAGAAGAAATAGCTCAAGCGAGAAAGTCTTGGTTTAAAGAGATGCCTCGCGAACGTAGTTTCGACGTCCTCTAGCATTCTTTATCAGAGATAAAGATGTTCTTTGGGTGATATTTTGAGTTGGGTTGGTTCAAAGAGCTGAATGTTTATGCAATTAAGAGGGAATTTGGAGTGCAATACTTCAAGTATCTTTCTGATTTCAAGACTTTACCTTATAGGAATGTGGAAGAGTTAGTGTAGACTGTGAATGTTACATATCACATGATGTATATTGATCAGTTATTGTGGAAAATGATCAAGTATGAAGCAGTAAAAGGATTCAACTATTGGAAGCCTTTTATTCCTGGCCGCAGAATCAAGACAAACAAGAAAACAGAGAAAAAGACATCTCGTTGATTATGAAACGTCCAAGAGCCATGAGAAATATGCCGCTTATGCCGATTGAACAAGACTTCTATCCTTTGTTCAAGTGGTGGCAAATAGATCCAGCTACTTGTGAAGCAGTTTTTGTTCTGAAGTTTGAAGAACACTTGGATATAACAAAGGAAAGGGTTGAGGTGATGGGTCATCAGGGTATGAGGGGTTTATCGAGGACGATAAGGATTCTAGATCCTACGTGGCTTGTGAACTGCTTGAGAGAAGACATCAAAACCTTGTTCTATAGCAAGATTGTTTTTGAAAAATGAGAAAAGGTACAAGCGATGCAGTTTCAGAAAGTGGTGAACGTTTGTTATGCGCGAGAAGTCAATTATGGAAAGATGTGGCAAACGAAGTGGAGAGATTTAGAAAAGGTTGAGTTTCTAAAGCAGGAGAAGAGTCTTGAAGCTATTAATGAAAGAACTAGGAAGGCAAGTGTTAAAAGATTTCAGCATTTGAACAAAGTGCCTCCTACAGATCAGACATCGGATCCTAAGCAAGAACGACGAAGGAAGCCGTACAAGAACTTCTTCGGTCGTGTGCGTTAACGTTTATATGAAGACAGAGTTTGAAGACTGATACAAGACGAATACGATATCCAAGGGGGAGTCTGTTGGTGCATAATGTCTATGTCTTAGTCATATATCAAGTATGTATAGTATAGAGCTGAATAGGCTAGGTAAAAGATGTATTTAGGTAGTATGAGGACAAGTTCGCACTTGTATGTCATGTTAGGACATGTTCGGCCGAACTTGCTAAGGCATGTTCGGCCGAACTTGCTAAGGCAAGTTCGGGCGAACTTGTGTCTCCAGGGGCGAACTTGCATCTCTATATAAACCTAGCTAGCCTCATTCATTTGTAACTTTGGCATTTTGGAGGCAAAGCTCTGTTAGTTTTTACTCTCGAAGTTTAATCTATAAAACTGATGTTAAACTGATTAATTCTTGTCTATTGGTAACCACGACGTAATATTTCCGCTCTTATGGACGTTAGATATCAAATTTAGGTTCCTTAGCATCGAGGATCAGTCCTACACTTTTGTATTGAATTAACTTGTATTGACTAGGGCTTTGTACCCTTAAGTCCTTTTGATTCTCCATGAACAAAATGTATCAAGTTGTCGTTATGTATGAAAGTGGATTTTCTTTATGTCACATTGTATTTCTTTTATGTTGTGGTTGATATTATTGTGATGTGGTTATACGTTGGTTGATATTGTTATGACATGGTGATGTTGTAGGTGATGTTTATTTTACTTTGTCGTGGTGATTACTTACGCTTGAGATTACATGATGATTGTGATGATTGGTGTACCCTTGCATGTTCGCGATCGTATGGTTATGCCATATATACGATTATTTATTTCATATCTGACGTGTTGTTTACATATATGTGTACATGACTATATATATATATAATATCTTTTTTATAATGATAATAATAAATATTTCTTTTACTATTAAACAATCGTCTGATTACGATCGATATTTTCTACTAGAAGACGATGCTGCCACGTCGAAGAACTGTCAACACTAACCCACTACCGACAACCCAAGAGGAACTGAATGAACGCATCTCGCAGTCAATTGCTCAGTATGAGGCCAACCGCACCGAACACAGTGGTGGAACCGGAGGTTCATCTAGAGCCAACCCTCCCACTGGTAACTTTTGGTTATTCATATAACCACATGACGCTCTCGTTTATTCTATTCATGCTTTTGATTTCTCATTCTTGAATTGGTGCATCTAAAGTGTTTCAGGTTGCACTTACAAGCAGTTTCTAGACTGCAAGCCTTTGAAGTTTGACGGTACATGAGGTGTCATATCTTTCATGTGTTGGACTGAGAAGACTGACTCAGTCATACGAATGAGCAAGTGCCCTACTGAACAAAGATTCACTTATGTCACTGGACTCTTCATTGATGGAGCATTATCATGGTGGAATCTCCAGGTCCAGACAAAGGTGACGAAGCTTCATGTGGTCTGATCTGGGAGGAGCTGAAAGAAATCATGAGGAAAAAGTATTGTTCATGGTCGGAAATTCAGAAGCTGTAGACGAAATTCTGGAATCTAAAGATGATTGGCTCAGATATCGCGGGATACATACAGAGGTTTCATGACTTATCATGAGTGGTTCCATACTTGGTGGAATCAGAATTAAAAAGAATTGAGATGTTCATATGGGGACTCGCCCCTGAAATTCTAAGTTTGGCTACCTCTTCGAAACCCACCTAAATTGGTGAAGCGATTGAGTTAGCTGTCAGCCTTACTAAGGAGGGCGTTAGAAGAAATTACCTAAGCTTGGAGAGAACAAGAAGGAAACCACTGTGGAGATTACGGACTCCAATAAAAGGAAATTCTCCCACTTTAAGAAAGGCACACGTGGAAACAACAGCAAGACCAAAAGACAAGCCACGAGGGAAAACAAAGAAGCAAAAGCATATGTTGCCACCACTGCAAACAACACCAACAGGAAGACTTATACTGGGGACGCGCCAAAATGCAACAAGTGCCCCTTCCACCACTACGGGTAATGTTGAGGCCCATAGTGTAGCAAATATGGTAGATTCGGCCATACCACCAATGCATGCCGAGGAACGAACACTAGAGATCAAGGTTGTTTAAATGCGGTGACAAAGGACACATCAGGAAGGATTGCCCAAAAGAAAACCAAGCTCAGGGGAGAGCTTTCATATTTGGAGCTAAGGATGCTCGTTAGGACCCGAATGTGGTCACCAGTACGTTCCCTATAAACAATCACTTCGCATCTATACTTTTTGATACCGGGGCAGATTTTAATTTTATTTCTAAGGAATTTAGAAATATACTTGGGGTAGATCGAGTAAATTAGATGTTCCATACTAGATTGAATTAGCTAACGAGAAATTGGTAGAGTCGGGTGAAGTCATAAAGAAATGTACATTAGAACTGGGTGAACGAAAGTTCGACATAGATCTCTTGTCGGTTCAATTAGGTAGTTTCGACGTCGTCATTGGTATGGATTTGCTATCTGATAATCGAGCCGAATTCATATGTCATGAGAAAATTATTCGTATTCCCTTACCCGACGGAGAACACTTGATGGTGCATAGAGAGAAGCACGACATGCCGTTACGAATTATTATTTGCATGAAGGCTCAAAAGTGTTTGAGAAAAGGATGCATCGCCTTTCTTGCTCACGTGGTTGATAAGAAGGCCGAGGAAAGCAAAGTGGAAGACATACCTATAGTGAAGGAGTACCTTGAAGTCTTTCCTGAAGAATTGCCGGTACTGCCTCCACAACAATTAGTCGAGTTTCGTGTCGACCTAGTGCCAGGAGCCGCGCACCTGTGGTGAAAGCCCCATATCGACTAGCTCCCTCAGAAATGTAGGAATTATCCACTCAGCTTCAGGAGCTACTTGACAAAGGATTTATAAGACCGAGTTTCTCGCCTTGGGGAGCTCCGGTGCTCTTTGTGAAAAGGATGGATTGAACCTTCCGGATGTGCATCGACTACCGGGAACTACACAAGTTGACCATCAAGAATCGCTATCCCCTACTGAGAATTGATGATTTATTCGATCAATTACAAGGCTCGAGTTTCTATTTGAAGATTGATTTAAGATCCAGAGATCATCAATTGAGAATCCAAGAAGAAAATATTCCTAAGATGGCGTTTAGGACTCGCTATGGACATAACAAGTTCCTTGTTATGCCCTTTGTCTTAACAAACGCTCCTGCCGTGTTTAGGTATTTAATGAACCGAGTATGTAAGCCATACCTCGATAAGTTCGTGATCGTATCATTGATGACATATTAATATACTCACGAACCGAGAAGGAACACGGGCAACACTTGAACTATTTTGGAACTGCTCAAGAAAGAACAATTATATGCTAAGTTCTCAAAATGCGAATTTTGGATTGCGAAGTAAAACTTCTCGGTCACATGATTAATGAGAACGGAATACACGTTGATCCGTCCAAGATAGAAGCCATAAAGAACTTGAATGCTACAAAGACTCCCATGGAAGTACCACAATTTCTAGGTTTAGCAGGATATTACCGGAGATTCATTGAGAATTTTTCAAAAATTGCTCAGCCGCTAACCTCGCTTACACAAAAGGATAAAAAGTTCGATTGGGGAGAAAAACAAGAATCGACTTCCAAAACGTTAAAGGTCAAACTATGTAAGGCGCCGATATTATCTCTATCGGACGGTACCGATGACTTTGTAGTGTTTTGTGATGCATCACATCAAGGCTTGGGTTGCGTGTTAATGCAACGTGAAAAAGTCATCACATACGCGTCGCGACAATTAAAAGTTTACGAAAAGAACTATACAACTCACCACTTGGAGCTTGGCACAGTGGTACTTGCTTTGATGATCTTGCACCATTATCTATATGGAACTAGGTGTACCATATTCATTGATCTAAAACTTACATATTCAATAAAGAATTAAAAATGCGCCAACGGCGATGGGTAGAATTGTTGAATGATTATGAATGTGAGATCAAGTATCATCTGGGCAAGGCAAATGTAGTGGCAGATACCTTGAGCCGGAAGGAACAAGTCAAGACTCTACGAGTACGAGCTTTAGAAATGACAATGCAGAAAAACTTTACGACTGTGTGCGTGATGCAGAACAAGAAGCTTATAAAACTAGAACATTCCAGCAGAATCTATACGGGGAATGGAAAAACAAATGGAACCAAACAAAGATGGAACTTTGTATTTCATGGGAAGGATCTGGGTTCCCTATTTTGGAGATTACGAGACTTGGTGCTGGACGAAGCCCACAAGTCAAAATACTCAATTCATCCGGGATCCAATAAGATGTATCATGATTTGAAAGAGTATTATTGGTGGCCTAATCTCAAGGGAGATATTGCGACTTATGTTGGGAAATACCTAACTTGTGCGAAGGTCAAGGCCGAATATCAGAAACCACCCGATCTATTATAGCAACCCGAGATTCCCGTTTGGAAATGGGAGCAGATATCAATGGATTTTATTACAACGCTGCCGCAGACCCCTCGAGGTCATGACATGATTTGGGTTATTATTGATCGGTTAACCAGGTTAGCTCACTTTTTACCGATCTGTGAAAAAGATAGTACTGAGAAGTTAGCTAGCTGTGCCTTAAGGAAATTGTGGCATGTCATGGAGTGCCAGTCTCGATAATTTCATACAGAGATGGTCGCTTTGTGTTGCGGATATGGCAATCATTCCAAGCCTCATTTGGATCTCGTTTGGATCTAAGCACGATATTTCATCCGCAAACCGATGACCAAAGCGAACGAACCATCCAAACTTTGGAGGACATGCTTCACGCCAGTGTGATGGATTTAGGCGGAAACTGGGATACTCATTTACCATTGGTGGAGTTTTCCTACAATAATAGTTATATCACCAGTATTAAGGCCACACCATTCGAAGCACTTTATGGATGAAAGTGACGATCTCCTGCTATGCTGGGTGGAAATTGGTGACAAGCAACTTATTGGTCCCGAACTAGTCCAAGAAACCACAGACAAGATATTCAAAATCCGCGAGCGCATTAAGACAGCTTGGGATAAAGAAAAGAGCTACGCAGATCGGCGATGCAAACGATTATCCTTCGAGGTCGGAGATAAAGTGTTACTAAAAGTCTCACCTTGGAAAGGCGTAGCTAGATTCAGGAAGCGAGGAAAACTAAACCGAGATACATTGAACCCTTTGAAATTCTGGAAAAGGTTGGTACAATTGCATACAAGTTAAAGTTGCCAGAAGAGATCAATAACGTACACGACACATTCCATGTATCTAATCTGAAGAAAAGCCCAACCATCGAAACAGTTATCATCCCAACGGATGAAATTCATATTGATGACAAGCTCCAGTTTACAGAAGAACCCGTTGAGGTTATGGACCGGAAGATGCAAAAGACAATGAGAAGCCTAATTAAACTAGTCAAGGTCCACTTGAACTCACATTACGGACCCGAATAGACATGGGAACGTGAGGACCAAATCAAGACAAAGTACCCCCACCTGTTCGAAAAGCCTCCTTCAGAGGATGCCTCAAAGTGAATTTCGGGACAAAAATCTTTTTAACAGGGGGAGTATGTGACAAACGGCAAGCAAAACATGATATAACATCTATTGGTTTTCATTACAACGCGAAACAATTAAAACTATGTCCTAAAAGTGCTGGTAGAGAGTATTGTGCGCACTATTCACGGTTGCAGTATTCATGCCAGCAAACTGCTGCAACAAGAATAAAACAACGGATTAAGACATACTGATGATATAACTGAGTCCATTTATATATGAAAACATTAATGTGGGAATAAGTCTTGTATTATTACATAACTTTCCGGTACAACGCCCTGAATACAAAATCGTCCGATCGGCTAAAAAATAACATTTTTAACTCGTCCGTAATAATAATTCAGAATTTTGGAACTCTGGAATTATGACAATTGATGAAAAACACACTAAAACATTTTGGGGATATCAATGGAATGTCCAAAATTATAAGCCTTCGTGTTATATCGCTATATCTATAACTAGTCCGTTATCGACCCGGCAAACTAGTAAGCGGTATTCTCGCCACTATAATAACCAAACGAAGAAGCTAGTGAACTAGTTAAGCTTAATTTGGGATCTGACATCATTTCATAATACTTTTGGTCGTGAAAAAACAACTTACGGGAAATTTTTGTCGGTACGACATAAAAGCACCGTTAGCGAACCGACGCTTAAACGGAAGCTGTTTAAACTAGTTAAATACCATTTCTACTAGTCTAGTGAACTAGTTAATATTTAAAAACAAGCCCTAATCGCTAATTACCCCCTAATGGTATACTTAAACCCCTAATCACCATACTGTAGGAACGTCCACGATTAGCACGGGAACCTAAATTTATTATCTATTGTCCGATTAGGCGGAAACTAATGACAAGTTAACCTAAATAATAAGAATTACTCATTTAAAGGTTGTTTTCATTGATCTAAAGTTAAATACATTCGAGATCCGGATCCGACAGAGCTTCCCCGTCTCTGTGCCAAAATATCTCCCACTTACAAATGAAATCACAAGGCACCTATTTATAGGATCATAAGTTAGCTGGTTTGGTGTTGAAGTTTGGGCGAACTTAACTTAGTCAAGTTCAGCCGAACTTGACTTCCCTATTACCATCTCAAGCGAACTTGTCCTAAAACACTCTTAAATACGTCTGGTTTATCTATACTATAAAGACTCCATACAAGACTATTCTATATACATTATGCACCAGTAGACTCCCTCTTGGATTTCTACTTTGTCTTGTTTGGTCTTCAAAAACTCTCATTTATTCCAGACTCGTTCTCGTGTAATGACGAAGGCAACAGACATATGCATCAACAGACTCCCCCTTGGATGTTGCCGCAGTCATCTTCTTTCATAGACATCTTTGACAATAATCATCCTCGTCAGTCTTCAAGTGTCATAGTCTTCTTTGAATGCCTCGTAATCCTGAGTCTTTATCTTTATCCTTGAATAAGCATTAAACTTTATGAACTTCAAACATTGTCTTTTCTTCAATTTAACTTGATAAACCTTTAATCTCCAAGCTCCCCCTTGCTGTGAGTTGTGCTCCCCCTAGCTTTGAGCTTTATCTTCACTTAAGTTTCATCCTGCTCCCCCTAAAACTTTACTTCCTGTTTCAAAGTACTTGAGAATTCAAATAAACATTTCAGATTCTAACTTTGAAATTTGTACCACTTGTATTGCATACCACCTGTACAATACTTGTACTTCAAATTTTAATCTTCATTTTTCAGTTATTTCAAGTTCAAATTAATGACCTTGATAAAATTTAACATTCAAAACATTTTTCAATTTATTTAATTTTTCAATTATTGAAATGAAATCCACTTAGTTGATCAAGTCCAAGTTAATGACCTTGATTAACTAATTTTTGTTTACCAAGTCCAAGCTAATGACCTAGGCTAAACCCATTGTGAACAACTGATATTATCTTCAATTTTAAAGATTCAAATCAATGAATTTTTCTTCCTAGACTTCGATGATCCGTTCTCCAACATTGGCTCGTTGAAAATCTTTTTGGATTTAAAAAGTAAGTAAAGTATTTACAGAACTTTTAACAAGTAAAGTAAAGTATGTACAAACATATTACAAACATATTTTTGTGAATTTGTGTCTAAGGATCATATCAGTTTTATTGAGACATATCACCAGTATCGTTGACCTTTTTGAGACTTTAAGTTCTAATCTTGTTTACCTAGATTGTCGATATATTTGTCCACTTAAACTTCATTACGTTTCTTAATTGTTCCAAGATATGTTAGGATATGATTTATGAAACTAAACTTATCTATGGTTCCCACCTCTTGAATATACTCCCGTATCAAGATTCCCTAGATTTCATCTTATAAGTGAGTATAGCGTAATTGATATCTGTATTTGGGTTATGCGAGGCCTTGAGAGCTCAGGTTAGTACTATCGTACCGACAAAGAGATGAAGGCTCGTCTTTCAGGTGTGTTCCACTTAAGGAATCTTTTTAGCATTGCAAATGATTAGATCTTTCGATTTTTTTCAAATTTGCATACTATTTTGGGGTTTTTAGAAAAAGCATTATAGAAGTTCTAGGCTATTGCTTCCGTAAAATCAGAAGAACTTGTATAATACCTCAGATATCAATCATCTATAAAGACGTCGTATCTCAGAATCAGGCAATCTCTCAAACAAAATTTCGGAGTACTAAGTCCATATATCCAAGAGATGTTAGTCCACGAGATTAAGCAGTTGTAAAATTTAGTTTATATCCCGAAAACAATCTACTGAATGTGTAAAGCCTATCGACACATCCACAGTAATGACTGTTTATTACTTTTAAACTTTACATTTTTTTAGCATACTTTGATAGTCCACTGATGTACTATTATTTCCTTTTTGTGACACCAAAATTCTTTTTGTCTTTTTGAATGTTTTTGAATTTTTCAACTTTTTCATATTTTTTGATTTTTCAACAATTTTTAAAATTTTCTTATTTTTCAACAATTTTTAAAATTTTCTTACCCCCCTAAAATAAAAAACATATTTTTGAATTTTAGATTTTTTAACAAATTCTATTTGAAAAATATAACCAACCAATGTGGATCCCGTGACCTCGTCGGCCGATCTTTTTTCTCAATCATTTATCTGCAATTGTTTAACAAACAATCATTAAACTCATTTACCACTTGTAAAAGCAGTTTGAACTTGTAAGAACTTTGAAATCAGTTTTTCTGTTCAACGGTGCGGATTTTCAGAATTTTGACTTTTTTCAAAATTTTCTTCTTAACTACTCCCCCTCAAAATGACAAAGATTTTAACATTCTAGATAAGCTTAAATATTATGAAGCTCCTCAATCCCGAATCAACTTTGATAAGCTGGATCTTGGAACTCCTGCACATGAAAGGATTTAGTTAAAAAGTTCAGCCCAAGTCTTCTTGGTCTTGGGTTTTGGATATAACTCCTCATACACCTCCTCATAATCACTTTCGTATAAGCATATTCAACATCACAACCTTCAAACTCACAATCAACTTTACTTTTATCTTTCTTGATTGATTTGACATTTTCGGTTTTATCACAAACAACCTTCACTTTTTCAGGTGATTTCTTTTTAGCAATCCAAGCTTGAGAATTAACTCTAGCTTTCTTGATATAAAACCTAGAATCATTGTTTGACTTTGAAGTCTCTCCTTTTTGGAAAATTGAATTTTCAAATTTTGATTCAATTTTAGGTTTTATTTCAAGATTGGATTCAACATTACTTTTTAAAATTCTGATTTGACCATTATCAGATTGCTTTTGTTTTACCTCTTTTGAAACTTCTTTTCTTCGGGGATTCACAGGCTTAGAATTCGGACACTTGCGAGCAATGTGACCAACTTCATTGCATTTAAAGCAAGTCCGAGTATCATGAACATTTCCACTAGTGGGTTTTACTCCACTTGTGGACTTGATCTTAGCGTTGTCCCGAAGTTCTTTTTATTTCTTGAATTCATCATTCGATTTCTTACCGATCAAGCTTTCTTCTCGAACCGTGCTCGTTCTGTGCACAAACTTTATGTTCTTACCTTTGTATTCCTGGAATGTTGACTTCTGATTCTTCTTCGGTTCATCTTCAGCTTCTTCCAAACCTCAATCAGCTCTCCTGTTCTCAGGAAAATCACCACCGTTTCTACGGTAATTGTTAAAATTCCGTTTCGGTTTAGAATAAAACTTCTTTTCATTTTTCTCGAGATCATCTGATGAAACTTCCACAAGTTTAAACAGTTTATCGAATTGATTTTCATTCACATTCTGAATCGGAAAGCTATCATTGAAATATAATCTATCAGATTCCTTAGCTTTTACATGACAACATTAGGATCATCACTTAGATCATTTTCTGATGATGTATCGTCACTATCGGATTGTGAACCAGAACTATTTGAACTCGAGTTAGCGCTTTTACAGCTGCCGTCATCAGAATCATTTCCCAAGACATTTTTTACCACATCTTTTACCACCAATTCATTGTCATCATTTGATTTTGTAAAATCTACGTCAATGTTCTCAGTCAATTTAACTTTCTTTTCTGAAAGAAGTAAAAGATTAAATGCCTTTTTCGATGTCATCATCTTTCTTACAGTAGTAACTTGCAAGAAATGGTGGAGGAACACTTCAATACATTTTACGCTTTGAATTATCAACATTTTCCTCCGACTTGATCGTAGGAAGAATATGATCAACGACATATGCGTTTGTGGTGTAACTTTTTAACAATTGTCTGACTCTTTCTGTTTCTATTTTCATTTCATGAAACTCACGCTTTGTTTTAGCAATTGTATTAATGTACATGTTAATTGCCTTTTGTTTTTCAATAACTGTGGCGTTTAACATGGTAACATTAGCGTTGAGTTCACTGTTAGCTTTTTCAACATGTTTATATTTGCCTGATATTTTGTCATAAGCTTCTTTTATGGTTCTGTAATCATAACGAAAGTTTTCGTTATGTTCAGTCAGTTCTCTTATGACTTTGACTTTATCCAGACAGGGTTCACAAGGACTTGCGCACTTTGTGCAAGGTTTTTCAACCTCCACAACTTTCACAACTTCCTTTTCAGACATGCTTACCTCTGCTTTTACCTTTTCGGCTTCTGCTTTCAACTCTTCTTTCTTTTGCATCTCAAGGTAAGCTATTCCTTCTTCCTCTGTTTGCTGCATGTATCTTTCCAGAACTGCAATCCTCCAGGACAGCTTCTTCCTCAGCTCTCTGCATTAATGCTTCTTGAATAGCATTTTCGATAGCAGCATCCACAAATGATGTCTCAGATTCATTCACAACCTCTGCCATCATAGCAAAACCAGTCTTCTTTCCGATGTATTTGTTCCAATCGAAACCATCGTCTTCATGATTGGCAACAAGAGCTTGTTCGGCTTTCTTTGCAGGTTTATCTTCAACTTTAACTTGTGTTCTATTCGGATATGATTTATATTGCAATGCTTTCTTGTAATATTCGTTACCGGTTCCAAAAGGGTTTTTGGTTTCCACTAGCTTCTTGGTTATGGCATTCACGTTTGAAGTGCCCTTTTTGTCGACATCTGAAACAAGTAACTTTTGTTTTGTCGAAACCAAGTTTATTGTTTGAATTACCAATATCCCTTCCAGTGAGTGCTACAAATTTTGAAACTCTCCGGATAATCGATGCTAAGGACCATTTGATGTCCATCAGTTCCAACTCTTCCTCATCTACCTGATCGTAATCCTCAGCTGTCATTTCAGGATTTCCGATCTTTCCAGCAACAAGACTTTCATACGATTCCAGAACTGTAGCAAGAAGTGCTATGTGCTGTTTTGCAACTTTTTCAGGAATCACATTCTTTAAATCAACTGCTATGTTGCATTGGAAAACATTTGAATTAGAAGTGGATTGGCTTGTCTGATGAGATTGACTTTGAGAAGAAGAATTTGAACCAACATATGAATAACCAGTGTTTGGAGAATACTGATTTTGTGACGATTGATCTGATGTATTCATGTTTATACTAAATGTTGTTTGGATTTTTGGACTTTGAATCGGAGTATCTGGAACACCACCTTTATAATAAACTCTGACATCCTAAACAGCATTTGTGTTTTTAGATTTCACAATCTTCATCAATTCCATTTCATGACCTTCAAGCTTGTCGATGAAAGATGACAATTTAAAATGTCTCCAAGATGGACTATTCATTAGAATCATCAGATACGTTGTCCATTCTCCTTCTGGAAGTGCTTCGGCCAGCTTCTCAATTTGCTCTTCGTTAGTTCTCTTGATATCATGTCTTCGCATCTGGACCATGAGGTGACAATATCTATCAATAATTTGCTTCATTGTCTCTACTTTGATCATTGTGAAGATCTCAAATTCTTTCTTTATCAAAGCCTTTTTACTTTTGATCATTTCATCACTTCCTTTGAATTTTTCTCAAAGAGAATTCCTGAACTCTTGAGAAGTATCATATTCTGGTAATAATATCAAGATATCTTCTTTGACAGATTGTTGTATAAAGCTGATCATCTTCTTTTCAGCAACATATTTCTCTTTGTCAATCGCTGAAAACTTGTTCAGTGGAAGATCTAAATCACGTTCATCTTTGGGCCATGTATAACCATTTTTAATCGCAACCCAGCTGTTGAATTGATTCGATTGAATCCAATTAACAAACTTTTCTTTCCATCCCTCGAACTCATCCATACTCATCAACTTCGGTGGTTTCTGAGTAGTTCCCATTTCATTATCGAGGTTTATCTGATTAACCGCAATTGAATTTGACGTTGAGGCTTGAGCTACTCAAGCTGCAAACGCGTTATGGAAATCTTCCATTTTGAAAATCGAGACACGTACGCTGAAAACACTTGAAACTTTGAAAATATTAGAACTAACTACAAGTTCGGTCGATCTTGTGGTTGAAAGATGAAAATTTTTAGTTTATACCCAAGTTCGGTCGAACTTGGTTGAAAGATTTAAAAAAAAAATTATTTCGATTAAACTTATGAAAATTAATAAGAAACAGATAAGTTCGGTCGAACTTAAGCTTGAATTTTTAAGAGAATCACTAACTTCGAGCAAACTTAGTTTGAATTTCAATGAGAAACTTCAAGTTCGAGCGAACTTAAGCGAATTTTCAACAGAATTTTATCAAGTTCGATCGAACTTGATAGAAACTCAACAAAAATTCAATAAGTTCGAGCGGACATAGCTTAAAATCACTGAAAAACCTATCAAGTTCGGTCGAACTTGATAAAAATCAATGATTTTTAATCAAGTTCGGGCGAACTTGAGGTTAAGTTCGGCCAACATGATTTTGAAAAATATGGTTTTAGCAACTTTTTGATGTCAATTCGTGTAAATTTGATGTTCAAACTCTCAGGGGTTTACCACGAATGTATTTAACATGACATATTCAAAATTGGACAAAATTGACCGTGAATTCTTCATTTTTGTTCAAAAGTTAAGAAAAATAGAAGAATGGAGATGAAATAGAGAGATTCTTGTCTTGATTTCAACAAATTCAGGTATCCAGGCTCTGATACCACTTGTAGGAACGTCCACGATTAGCACGGGAACCTAAATTTATTATCTATTGTCTGATTAGGCGGAAACTAATGACAAGTTAACAAAATAATAAGAATTACTCATTTAAAGGTTTTTTTCATTGATCTAAAGTTTTCGAGATCCGGATCCATCAGAGCTTCGCCGTCTCTATGCCAAAATATCTCCCAGTTACAAATGAAATCACAAGGCACCTATTTATATGATCATATGTTCGCTGGTTTGGTGTTGAAGTTTGGGCGAACTTGACTTAGTCAAGTTCGGCCGAACTTGACTTCCCCATTACCATCTCAAGAGAACTTGTCCTAAAACACTCTTAAATACGCCTCGTTTCATCTATACTATACAGTCTCGATACAAGACTATTCTATATACATTATGCACCAATAGACTCCCTCTTGGATTTCTACTTTGTCTTGTTCGGTTTTCAGAAACTCTCGTTTATTCCAGACTCGTTCTCGTGTAATGACGAAGGCAACAGACATATGCACCAACACATACATTAATTGATGACCAAAATATCTAACTTATTAACACTTTTTATAAAAGAGTTAATTACTGTTTTCGTCCCTGTGGTTTGTCAAAAATCACTATTTCAGTCCATTAGTTTAAAAATTGTGATTTCCGTCCATGTGGTTTCACTTTTGTAACCATTTCAGTCCATATGGTTTCACTTTCGTAACCACTTCAATCCATTTATTCTATAAGTACAGGGATTGAAATGGTTGCGAGGTGAACTTTACGAAAGTGAAACACAGGGACTAAAATCTCAATTTTTAAACTAATGGACTGAAATAGTGATTTTTGACAAACCATAGGGACGAAAACAGTAATTAACTCAAAAAAATACACTTTACCCCTGCATATGGACGGTTATGGTGGGGCCCCTAGGCCTCACCATACTTGTTGAAAACTTGAGAGATTAGAGGCATGGGTCTTGATTGAGTTGTTGACTAAAAGATGGCGAGGAGTATACAAGTAATCTTACACCTTACTTATCACATCCACCCTTGTCATTTCCTTTGCAAAATTTCAACACCAAACCTCCTCCTCCCTCTCTTTTGTTCACGACACAACACCCCACCACCATAAACTACCATTAAACACCACATTTAACTCACTTTCAAAGCTCACAAGATCATTTAAGTATGGAGCATCATTAGGAGTCTTCTTGGAGCTTAAATCTCTTCTTATTCTTCTTGTTTAGCATTTGTAAAGTTGTAGGCTTCCTAATCACCATGTTTAAGCTTCTTGTTACTACTAGATTACAAATGTACATGTTTATGATCTTGAAATTAAAGTTAAACATAATCAAAAACCCTAACCTCAAACATAATAAACACTAAATATAACTATATTATGTGTTGATTTAGTATACTTGTGTTGATTAGTTCATATGATCTGTTGTTTATGTTGATTATGTTAAAACAAGTTGTATGAAAAATGAGATTATGATGATCTTAATGCTTATATGTTGTAGTAATCTATAAGCATGATAAGCTAGTTATGTTGAACTTAAAAATATGATTTAAACATGGATATGTTTAAATCATAAAAGCTCATCATCTTCATATTCATGGGCTAAGCATATACTTTTTGAAACTCTTAAAGAAACAAGGGTTTACATGGGCTTAAAACTTGATTTTTGGAAGATTAGTGAACTTGGTTTTTACAAGATAAGTTATATAAAAATAAATGTTACAAAAGTTCATACTAAAAAGTCTTAATTTTTGTACATGGAAAAAATATATAATCATGCTTATGAAAAGAAACCCTTTAACAAGATGAATATAAACTTGTCATTTTAAAAGTCTCATGGAAGATTTAATATATGTGAGCTCATGAAGTATCGAAGTGAAATTAGGGAAATTATGTGTTGAAAATTGAGTTTGGATGAAACTTGATGAATTACGGTGATGTGGAAAATTGCTTTTGGTTTAAATACGTTTTTGTAACATGGAAAATGCCATAGTTTTAGGGGAAACTATGGCGAAAATTTCTATAAACTAATCGCGATTAAAAGTATGATTAATGGATGCTTAACAAGGTTAAACGCGATTAGTGGCCTTAAACGAACTTTTTATGAAAACGGTTACGTCCAAAATGTTCAAGAGCTTATGAACTTAAATATATATTTTCACAAGAATAAATGTGTAAAAATAATAACAATATGTAAATATAATTCTTGATAAAAAATATATTTTTTTGGAAACTCATCAAAGTATATGCTATGTGTATGTATTTAGATACATTTAGGGTGATCAAAATAATACACCCATGATACCAAGAAATACTTGTATGAAACAAGTATAAAAAGAAGCTAAAATACATATACACATTTCCTTCATATTCCCAACGAAACGCCATGAAAACGGATATAAATAAATCCTAAGCATATTATATCCTTAAGCGAATAAACGGACGAAATAATAAATCGGACAACAGACGAGCAACAAAAATATATTCTTGAGAAATAATAATATTTTCAACCAACAAGTAAGACATATAATTTATTTTGACAAATAAAAGAATATATATCGTCAACGCCTACAAATGGGCGTACCGTAATCATGAGGAGATTACTATAACACATGGACGTTTATCGACACACAAATATATGTTAAACGGTCACAACAACGTCTCTAAAAATATATTTTTTGTTGGTGCACAATGTCTATCGTCTAAGTCTTGGATCGAGTCTGTATTGTATAGGGTTGAAAATGCTACATTTTGTGATATTTATGATGTTTTGAGACAAATTCGCCCGAACTTGTAAGTGGAGTGGACAAGTTCACCCGAACTTAAGTTCGGCCGAACTTGGCCAAGCCACATCTCAGGCGAACTTGCATCTCTATAAATATGTAGCCTTGGTTCTTCATTTGTAACTTTTCAACTTTTGAGGCGAAGCTCTGTCAGTTTGCTTTGTTGGATTGTAAACGCATTTGGACTAATAAACTGACGCTTAAACAGTAATTCTTATGTATTTGTCACTAATCACGTAATTTCCGCTTACGATGACATAGATACAAACTTAGGTTCCATGATAAGTGGACGAACGATGCTAACAAGTGGTATCAGAGCCATGGATACCTAGTTTGCAGATATCTACACAAGATATTCTCTATTTCTACCCATTTCTTCTTAGTTTTCATACTTTTCACAAAAATGATGAACCTACGGTTAAAATTGGCTATTATTTGAATATGTCATACATAATCACCTAATAACAAACCCTTGAAATTTTCAGATCAAAATTCAACCGATTTCATGTCAAAATTCACAAAAAACCATATTTGACAACAACATTATGTCCGAACTTGTTGAATAACTTCGGCCGAAGTTGTCTGAAATTCATACTTTTTGAAGCATTTCAACAACTTCGCACAAAGTTGTGCAGGATTTTTACAAAGGTTTTCAATTAACTTCGGACGAAGTTGTCAAGCTAAGTACAAGTTCGCTCAAACTTGTTAAAAGTGAATTTTCTAAGTTTTGTAACAAGTTCGCCCGAACTTGTTGATTGTGAAATTGAATTTTTTGATTATACAAGTTCGACCGAACTTGTTTGGCTACTAATCAAATTCCAAGTGTTTGTGAGTGTGTTTTTAGATACAGCTTTAGTTTGATGAAATGGATACGGATTTTCACAACGCCTTTGATACACCAGCGGCTCAGACATCGAAAGCAAATGCAGTGAACCAGATCAACTTGGACAACGAAATGGGGACTTCCATGAAGCCGTCAAAGTTGATGAGCATTGACGATTATGAAAGTGGCGTGAGAAGTTTGAGAATTGGGTTCAAGCGAATTTCTTCCATAGCTGGGTTGCAATACAAACTGGATACAAATGGCCAGTTGATGAGTGTGGTATTGAGATTGCTTTATCAAAGTTTACACCTGGAGATAAATATTTATATGTATATGAGAAAAAGATGACGAGCTTGTTATAGCAATCGGTTAAAGAAGATATCTTGATCCTTCTACCAAAATGTGACACGGCATAGGAGTTGTGGAATGCATTACGTGCAAAATATCATGGTAGTACGGATATGCGAAAAAGCAAGAAAGCTCTCATCAAGAAGGAGTTCGATATTTTCCTGATGATGAAAGGTGAAACAATGAAGCAAATGATAGAGCGATCACTGCTATTTGGTTGTTGAGCTAAGAAGGCACGAACTTCAAAAGACAGATGAAGAGCTGGTAAACAAGTTGGCGGACGCACTACCTGAGGGGGAGTGGTCTACATACTTAATGGTACTGAAGAATGGTCCTGGTTATGCGAATTATTGTTAAGCTGATTTCATTGACAAGCTAGAAGGGCATGAAATGGAACTGCAAAAGATCACTAAATCGAAGAATGCACATGTTGTGTAAGATGTCGGATTGTATTATAAAGTTGGTTTTCGGATACCTCAAGTCCGAAGATACAAACTGCTTTTAGTGCGAATGTGCTAATTCTTTGAATCATTCATTTCAAACATCACATCCAAGCTATGATCAGACACCAAACATATCACATTCCAGTTCAAACTCTAATTCTCCATTTCAGAATCAAACTAATCAGCCGAATCATTGCAGTTCTGATTCCGATGTGTTTCACTACAACATTGCAGTCAATCTAAAGAATTTATTCTCTGAGCAAGCAGCCAAACAACACATGGCGCTACTTGCAACTATACTTGAATCGTATGAAAGCTTAGTTGCGGGAAAGATTGGGAACCCGGAATTGACTGACGAGGATTATGATCAAGTTGATGAAGAAGAATTAGAGTTGATGGATATTAAGTGGTATTTAGCATCGATAATCTGAAGGGTTACTAAGTTTTTTGCACTTACCGGACGAGATATTGGAAACTCAAGCAACAAGCTAGGTTTTGACAGTCAAATGTGACATGCTTCAAGTGTAGAGAAAAGGGGCATTTCAAGCGTGAATGCACCAACCGTGAAGCTAGCGGTAATCAAAGTCCGTTCGGAAACAATAATGATTACTACAATAAAGCTTGCAGTACAAACCATTTCCAAGAAAAGTTCAATTTGAAGTTCAAGATGGATCGTCAACAACAACTAAAAAAGCTCTAGTTGTTTTGCATGAAGATGAAGGATTTGACTGGAATAATTATATTTCCAAAAGGAGAATGTCGCTTTGATGGCCGAGATCATGGAAGAGCCAGAGTCGATGATAGATGAAGCAGCTCTTGAAAATGCAATCCTAGAGGAATACTTGCAAAGATTGGAAGAGGAGTTGATCTATGAGACAAAAATGAAGAACATTATATCTCCTAATCTTCAATCTAGTTTTGTAGGTTGTTTCGATGCTACATCTCAAGAGCAAGTGATGGAAGAAAAGAAACTTGAGATCGAGGAGATCAACCATGTGACAAAAGAGTTGAATGAGGAAAATCTGACCAAAATCACCGACAAAGCAATGATGGCCCATCTGAGAGAGGTAGGTCATGAGGTTGAGGTAAAAGTAATTGAAAAGGAAGTTATCAAAGTACAAATTGTGGAGCTAAAGCTTGCGAACAATGTGCTGAAAAGTCATCAATCATAAGTAACCTAAATGTGCATAATGAAACTTTCAAATATGATTACCGCATAATGAAGGAAGCTTATGATAAGATGAAAGGCACTTATAGCATTTGTGAGCAAGCAAATCGAGAACAAACTGACACAATCAGAATGTTAAAGGCAACATTATTGGAAAAACAAGAAGCCATTAACATGTACATTAATAACATTGTTGAGATAAAACATGAGCTTCAAGAGATTAAAATTAAAAATGAACGAGTAAGGCAGTTGTTACTCAGTTACACGATGAATGCTTATGTCATCGATCACATTCTTCCAACAATTCCGTCGTAAGAAAATGATAAAAAGCTAAAAGGTAAGAAACATGGAGTTTATAGCAATGTTCAACCTCCATTATGTGAAATCTACTATCGAACGAAAGTAGAAGGAATGGAGATGGCGCTCAATCTAAAACTTAAAACGGAAATGAAAAACAAGCTGCCTGAGAATATTGATATAATTTACACAAATTCTAATGATGACAGTGAAGCAATTGTGAGTAATGTGATTGAAAATGTGTTGCGAGTGATTCTGATGATGGCAGCTTTGAAAGCGCCGATTCGAGTTTGAATAGTTCTGAATCACAATCTGAAAATGAAGATACTTCATCAGAGAATAGTCTAAGTGATGATCCTAACTTGTGCTATACAAAGTTAAGGATTCTGATAGACCATATTTTGACGAAAGCTTTCCGATTTGGAATGTGAAAGAAGATCACATCGACAAACTATTCAAACTGGTTGAAGTTTCATCAGAGGATCTAGATAAAAATGAGAAGAAATTTCATTCAAAATCCAAGAAAATTTATAGCAACTACCGGAAAAATGGTGGGGACTTTTCTAAGAATAGGAGAGGGGGTGGGTTTTGAACCTGAAGAAAATGAGAAGAAAAAGTCATTATTTCACGAAGATAAAAAGAAAAACATGAAATTCGTGTTTGGGACTGACACTGTGGTAGAAAAAGGTTCGATTGGGAACGATGAGTTTAAAATGGAAAAAGAGCTTCATGATCAGGCTAAATCCACAAGTGGAGTAAAATCTACTAGCGAAAAAATTGTTGACACTCAGACATGCTTCAAATGCAATAAAGTTGGTCACATTGCAAGAAAGTGTCCGAACTCAAAATCTGATCGTCGAGGAAGTAAAATTTCAGATGATGAAAAATAAAAGAAACAAGAGGTTGTTCAGATTATGATTTTGAAAAGAAATAATGAATCTAAATATGAAGAAAAACCTAACACTAAAAAGTTTTCTAACTTTAAAAAAGGTGAATCTTCAAAACAAGCTGAAAACAAAGATTCAAAGTTTTATCTTAAAAAGGCAAGAATGAAATCACAATCCTAGATTCCAAAAATTCATCATCATCTGAAATTGTCAAACCAACTGAATCAGTTAAACCAAAAGATTACAATCAACAAAGACTGATCAGTGGGTTCCAAAGAAAGAAGTGAAAATTCCAACTTTTGATATCCCAAATCCACCCAAGACCGATAAGGCTTGGGTTTCCCTTTTTAAGTAATCACTTTTACATGTGCAGGGGCTTCCAAGGTTGATCTTATCAAAGTGGATTATGGACAGCGAAGCTTCTCGACACATGATAGGGATGCGAGCCTTATTATTCTATATCAAAGCTATCAATGGAGGCTATGTTGGATTTGCTGGAAATCAAGGTGGAAGGATCATTGGAGAAGGAAAATCGTCGAATGGTGTGGTATCTTTTGATAAAACTACATTGCCGAATTGGAGAACAATCTTCTGAGTATCTCCCAGATTTTTGATAAGAAGTTTACTACTCACTTCAATGACAAGGAGTGCATGATATTAAAGCCGGGTTTCAAAATTCCAGAAGAATGGATTCTTATGCGTGCTCCTCGAGAGAATGATCTTTATGTGCTTGATATGAGTATTGCCACAACTACATGAAAGTCGGCATAATGTTTTGTTACGAAGGCCACTGAAAAAGGAATCGATTCTTTGGCATAGAAAGATGGGTCATATTCCTTTGCGAAAGATGAATTTTCTGGTTCACAACAATCTTGTGGAAGGAGTGAATCTAAAAAGTTTCACATGAACGACAGTTGTATAAGTTGCAACAAAGGAAAGCAGATTAAAAAGTCTCATCCAAGAAAGATTCTGAACTCGATAAAGCTTCCACTGGAGCGTTTGCAGATGGATCTCTTTGGTCCTATCAACATCAAAAGTATTTCAGGAGATCTTTATTGCTTGGTAGTAACTGATGATTACTTGAGATTTTCATGGGTATTCTTCCAAGAAAGCAAAGATGAAACGTTCGAGAATCTAATTATACTCTTTAGGAAGCTTGAAAATCTGTACCATCTTCCTATTAGAAGAATCCGGAGCGATAATGGTACAGAATTCAAGAACAAACGTATGCAAGAGTTCTGTAATGAGAAAGGGGTTCTTCATGAATTCAGTGCCCCATATACTCCACAACAAAACAGGGTTGCTGAACGAAAGAATCGAACGCTGATAGAGACAGCACGAACGATGCTTGCAGATTCTAAATTGCCCGTGAGTTTTTGAAGTGAAGTAGTGCATCAGCTTGTTATACTTTGAACAGGGTCTTAACTGTTAAACCTACCAAGAAGACATGTTTTCAACTCTTAAAGCAAAGAAACCTAATTTGGAGTTTTTGGAACCGTTTGGATTTCCCTGCACTGTTATTGATCCTGATGGGAAATTTGGTGCACAATCGTTAGAGGGTTTCTTTGTTGGTTATGCGAGTCCACTCAGGCGAGTTTATCTTCCTAGCATGAAGCAAGTGGTTCTCGATCAACATGTCGATTGCCGAATGTATACAATGCTAACACAAAAGGCAGGTGATGCTTGGATGTTCAACTATGACAGTTTATGGAAATCTTTCAATCTTCCAGAAGAGCCGACTAACGAAGAAATTGTTGTTCTGTACTATTTGCATCAGTCTGCTAATCAAGAGCAAATTTCAAGACCAATAGTGGTTAATCAACCATCTGTTGGTACATCTTCTTCTAGTGAAGGTCAAAGTAATATTCCAGCTGAGCAAGTTACATCTGTCACAGAACCAGTAAGTACTACTTCAGAACCCAATCTTTCACAAGTGCATGATTCTGAATCTGATGAGGCTCTGACATTTGGTCAAGATGGAGAATCCAGTTCTATGAGGAATCTGAGCAGATCACTAGTATGTTAAATCAATCTGGTGGCCCGAGTTCTAGAATGAAGCATCTTCTAGCATTCCTGCTGTTGAATTAGTGGTTGATCTGAATGTTAACAATCTGGAGAGTACAGTTGATGTTTCTGATGAAGTGATGCCGAGAAATTATTCTTACCATCCATCTGACACTATAATTGATGAATTATAAGATGGAGTAAGAACAAGAAGCCAGATCAATAAAGCGCTTAGTTGTTTCCACACGAAGGTGGCTCCGATTCAAGAATTTTGCTCCGACCGTTGTTTTATATCACAAATTGAGCCTAAGTCAGTTACTGAGGCACTATGTGATGAAAATTGGGTACTCGCAATGCAAGAGGAGTTATTACAATCTGAGAAATTAGGTGTATGGAAGCTTGTTGACCTACCAACGAATCAAAAGGCGAATGATACTAAATGGGTCTTCAAGTGTAATCGTGATGATCGAGGAGTAATTGTGCGAAACAAAGCTCGACTTGTGGTCAAAGGATTTCATGAACAAGAAGGTATTGATTACACAGAAGTGTACACACCAGTTGCGAGATTATAGTCTATCCGCATTTTCTTGGCATTTGCATCTTCAAAGATTTAAAGTGTACCAGCTTGATGTTAAATCGGCTTTTCTCTATGGTAAACTAAGGGAACAAGTGTATGTCGGCCAACCACCAGGGTTTGTCGATCCACTGAACAAGAAGAAAGCCTTTCTCTTGGATAAAGCCTTGTATGGGTTGCATCAGGCCCCGAGAGCCTAGTAAGAGACGTTATCTCAGCACCTAGTCGGCAATGGTTTTATTAGAGGCACAGTGGATAGTACCTTGTTTACGAGAGAAGTTGAAAATCAACTGTTGATTGTACAAATCTACGTGGATGACATTATCTTTGGTTCAACGAACGACGAACTCTTCAAAGAGTTTGAATCAATCTAGTCCCAAAATATCTCATATGCAGATCGTGAAGCGAATTTTCAGATACTTGAAGGGATGTCCAAGCACTGGCATGTGGTACCCGAAGAATGACAACTTCGATCTGACGGGATATGCTGATTCTGATTTTGGCATAGACAAACTGAATGCCAAATCTACTACAGCCGGTTGCCAATTTTTCGGAACGCGATTGGTAACATGGCAGTGTAAGAAATAAACCACAATCGCTCTCTCAACATGTGAGGCTGAGTATATCTCAGCTTCCAGCTGTTGTTACAACTTTTGTGGATCTAACAGCATATGAGAGACTATGGTTTGCAATTTCTTAACACACCGCTGTATGTAGATAACAAGGCAGCAATCGACATAACAAAAAATCTTGTTCATCACTCTCGAACTAAACATATCAAGATTTACTACCACTTTATTCGTGATTGCTACAAAAAAGATTGGTACGAATTGAGGAAATCCACACCGATGAAAAAAAAGCTGATTTTTATACCAAACCTTTTAATCTAAGATGGTTTAAATACTTAATGAGGCTTAACGGTAGAAAAAAAACTTTTGAAAGGTGTTGTGTGATACCCGTGACGAAACCAGGTACACTTTGAATGGTCCAAAACTTTAAAGCATGCTTAAAACAATAATTGTGCGAAAACCCTAAACACATGCATGACTTGTGTGCTATGCTAAACGATATCTGTTATGTCTCGAAGGAATCCGAGAGCACGTCATGGTTAACATGACACTATTAAGGGCCAACGGTGTGAGGTTGGTGTCCCTAGCCTATAACAACGTGTTAAACGGGAGCGTTCCGTTTAACAGCGCATTAAACATCTGACGATGATTGTTAGGCCATTAGTAGGGCTATTTTAAGATTCTGAGTTCATGAAATATCTTAGTTATGTGCCATAGATCATGACATAACATTTGAAGCAAATCGGAGCTCGGGCGCACAAAATGAGGCAATTTCCCAGTTAGGGAAATGCCTTCATTTTGAAAACAACACAAGGCAACCAAACATGCAAGGAACGGTCAATCAAGCCTAAAAACACTTATACTACCCTAATAAGAGCCTATTATGATTAAAACATAACCGTGTTCGGATTTCGAGATGGTTATGCATGAAATTTAAAACCGAGTCTTTTAACACTAAAAACGCGAAAAAAGGAGTCCGTTTCGCGAATCGGGGACGCGTATGGACACGAAACTGAACCTAAACTCAAAACCGAGGATAAAAATCATCTTTTTATCTCGAAAAACGAAGCACGACAAAGCTCTAGGTGGGGTAGGGGTGCCCAAACTTGCGACCCCCTCCCCTTTTATTTTCTTTTTTTATTTTTTCTTCATCTTTCTTCAAAATTATGCTTATAAACATCAAGAACACAGCTTCTTATCCCCTAAAATTCACCCAATCAAAAGTATTTTTTTATGTTTCATATGGTTTTGATGATAATTTCTCGAGAAAACATAAACGAGTCAATGAAAACCCTTTTTAATCCATGATTTTGAATGATTTAAACATGCTTCTTGGCTACATAAGATCACACCAGGGATTCCCTGATGTTATATGATAGCTAAGTTCATAAAACTTTGGTTTTTGATACCCTAATAGACCCCTAATCTACCTAAACCGAATAACAAAGTTATGAACGAAAAACCGCGATACAAGGCTTGATTGACATGCATTATGGTGTGTATGGATTGTACTTGATGTGTAGGTACTGATTATAGCACCCACACACTTCTGGACTCAAGAGAAACGCCCAGAATCAAAGCTTGCACTAGGTATAACGCCCGAAACCTTAAACTAGCGTAGCCCGAATATTGTTTGGTCTATAACATGGTCCGTGATGCTTGGATTGAGCTGAAATTTGGTGTGGTGATGTAGGATATTGACAGGAATGTCCATGTAAAATTTTAGAATTTTTTGAATTTTCTATGATTTTTGTTGAATTTTTTATTGTTTTACCAAAAGAAATCCAGAAAAAATACCAAACAGACTCAATAAATCACCAAAGGAACATATAGGTAATGTTCTGGGAAGTTTGCGAGTCCATTGATTGAATTTTGATTTGGATTAAAAATCCGCGTTTTTGGGAGTTTTCGGTAGCCGGAAACGCACTAAAACGAAATCAGAAAAATCCCAAATTTTTGCAGGGAGTTCTTGTACATATAAGGAGTTACTGGAATATTTTGAGAATTTTTGGATATCGGATGATAAACAATGTGGATTATTCCGTTAAATAATGTTTTACAAATAAATTATTTAAGTTATAAAAATAACTTTATAAATTCCAAAAATATTTTTCCTTGAATCTATATATGGTTACGGATTTTTACCAAAATTTCCAGAATTTTATAAAATACACAGGTCAAATAGAATTTTTTGGCTTTTAAAACAGTTTCTTTTAAACTAAATTAGGCAGTTTAACGTATAACGAACCTGCCGGAACCGGGAACTGACCGAAACCGACGTTTACTATAAAGCATTCCGGGAGCTTCCAGGGTCGTTTGGACACTAGGGGTGTGTCCAATGCCAGTTCGGGAGAACCCTCCACGGCAAAAATGGAAACTCAATTTTGGGCAACGTGGACTCCCAAATGCCCAAACTCCCTTAATGAAAAGTTAATCTTTATGAAATAACATGTTGACACTAATGGAATTCCGTACCATTATCCGAACGTGTCGAACAACTGACTATGGCTGGCAAGCGAACCGATGCCCGGAAGCTAAACTAGAAACTGATACTACCCTGACATCCATCATAAGACCAGTATACTATAGGTTCAATCCGGGTGAAAACCCATAACCAGGTCCAAGTTATAACCATTACCAACTTCATACGGATTTGAGTCCCTACTTGCATGCGTGTTATTAAAGCTAATCCAGTTGGTTGATCCCTCTTTGGTTGAGACTATTACTTTCACTATGAGTTTCACTCTCCCACTTTTAAACTATTTTACTATTTTCTAGGGTGATTTGCATGTTACAAACTGTGTTAATTGCACCAACTTGTGATGATGTGAATTACCTAACACACGAACTATCCCTACTACAAGTGATTAACGTAAGCCGTGGGCAGTGGATAGTACTATTGGTCTGACAAACCCAGTTGCTACAATCGGACTGTGTGTCGGCAAACAGGTAACTGCACGCGTCCTAAACTTGGTTATGTTGTTAGGCATAACTACACTAGGGCGTTGAACTGCACGTGACACAGTTGGTGGGCTGGGGGTGTCTGTGTGACACGGCCCGGCGGGCTGAGGTGTCTGTGGTGACACGGCCCGGCGGGCTGAGGTGTCTGTGGTGACACGGCCCAGGTTAAAACAGTCAAGGTTTCACTTGTACACTCGTGTAATTTCATCTACGATCTGCGACTTGTGCAATTAAACTTGTTAAAGCATTCTGCTACGAAACAACCAAACCAGTGAAACTCACCGGCTCGTTTAGCTGACCCTTTTTTAAACTAACATGCATTTCAGGCAAAGCGAAACAGGAATAAGGAATGCGTGTGTGGAATGGCTTGAGTGGCAGACCGTAGCAGAAAACGAGCTGTAGTGGCTCGTAGTACCGTACTTAAACTTATGGTTTGTAATATGATACTTTAAGTATGTTGTAACCGATGTTCCCTCTTTATATGTTATCATGTTTTTAAATTATGAGAAACTACCATGTGTCTGCCGCACCCTGCAATTGTCTTCCGCTGCGAGTCGGGGTGTGACATGGGGAAGCAGAGGTTGAATACGGATCGGACGACAAGTTCTCGTGATCCACATTGGTTTATTTATCTTTTAGAATTAGAATTTTTTTTAAACTAAAATACAAAAATATGTTTTTGATTTTAGGGGGAGAAATGAAATGAGAAAATACAAAAACATATAAAAAGCAAAAATGTACAAAAACATGAAAAAGACAAAAAGGATTTTATGTCAAAAAGGAAACGATAGTACATCAGTGGAATATCACAGTATGCTAAAGAATTATAAAGTTTAAAAATAATTAAACAAGTCTTACTGTGGACGTGTCGACATGCTTTACACGTTCAGTAGATTGTTTGCGGGATATAAACTAAATTTTACAATTGCTTAATTTGTGGATTAACATCTCTCGGATATATGGACTTAGTACCCGAAATTTCGTTTGAGAGATTGCCTGATTCTGGGATAGGAGGTCTTTATAGATAGTTGATATCTGGGGTATTATACAAGTTATTCTGATTTTGCGGAAGCAATAGCCTAGAACTTCTATAATGCTTTTTGCTAAAACCCCTAATCTGCAGCAAAATTGAAAAAATCGAAAGATCTAATCAATTGCAATCAAAAGATTCCTTAATTGGAACAATACATTCAAGTCAAGCCTTCATCTCTTTGTCGATACGGTGATATTAACCTGAGCTCTCAAGGTTTCGCACAACCCAGATACAGATATCAATTACGCTATACTCACCTGTAAGATGAAATCTAGGGAATCTTTATAAGGGAGTATATTCTGAGATGAGAACCATAGTTAAGTCAAGTTTCTTAATTCTAAATAACATATCTTGGAACAATTGAGAAATTTGTCGAAGTTTAAGTGGACAAATATATCGACAATCTAGGTAAACAAGTTTAAAACTTGATGTCATTAAAAGGTCAACGGTACTGGTGATATGTCTCAAACAACTGATATGATCCTTAGACACGAGTTCACAAAAATATGTTTGTAAATATGTTTGTACATAGTTTCATGAGATTACAGATTTAAACCCAAAAAGATTTTCAGTGTGTTTTAGCATAAACTTTCAAAAATTAAAAAATATTTTGTTTCTACTTTGTTTTCAACAGCCAATGATGGAAAGCGGATCTTCGGAGTTCGGAATGGTGCAAATGGTTGGAAATCTTGATGACAACGGGTTGGGAGTTAATCAGTAAAATCAAAATAAACGAAAAATGATTAAAAGTTCATTAATTTAAAACTTTAAATTGAAGGAAAACATCAGTTTGTTCATAACGGGTCAAACCGAGGTCATTAACTTGGACTCGGCAGACAAATCGGTTAACCAAGGTCATTAACTTGGACTTGGTCAACTGAGCGGATTTTCAAAACTGGTAAACTTGTGAAAGTTCAGGATTTAAATTGTAAAATTTGAAAGATTTTAAAATAACCCAAGACAAGTTCGGCCAAAGTTAGGTTGTTAATTTTGCATTTGATCTAGATAACTTCGGGTGAAGTTATGTTTAGGTTGTTATTTGTTCTGGATGACAAGTTCGTCCGGAGTTATTCATCATATATAAGGACAACAACTTCGGTTAAAATCATTTCATTTGTGTATGTGTTTTTGTTGGGATTGAACCCTAACAAAGGAACAAATGATATCAAAGCCAAATACCGTATCCGAGCTTTGGTTCAACTATCAGAGGTTACAACCTCTATCAACCTTTACACTGCTTTCCTTAAACAACTGTTCCTATCATCTAATTGAATCAAGAAGCAAAGGTCTGCTGGAAGAAACAAGATCAGAGGATAGAGATCAGTGCTTAGACTAGTTTTACTTTATTCAATGTAACAGTGCTATGCACTGTGTCAGTATTAGTATAACAGTGTTTTAGTTAGTTACAATTTTGTTAGCTGTCACTATCAACCATTACATCATAAAAGATGCTCGGTGGTTAGATAGTTAGTATAAATAGGTGAACGTTGTAACATTTAACTCGTCTTCCTGAAAAAGATCAATTCACACTTTATCTTCTACATTTCTTACTATCAAACAATTGTAATTGGCTAAGGGGGAGTTTGTGAATCACATGCGAGTTTACCAACTTGAAAGCATGATGATGATGAAAACAAACGACCAGTTGCTTGTAGTAAAAGTTTTCCATTAATTCCGCTGCATATCTTTTATATTCAATCTATTTTCCATCTTTAGAAACAAAAACTACAAGTGATTCAAACTTAGATCCTGACAATTGGTATCAGAGCCTGGTCAATCGATTTTGATTTAACAGACAAATTGGTTTGAACAGATCAACTCCTTGTGCTAATTCATTTGATAGTTTTACTTGAATACAGAGTTTTATAACTTCAAAAGTTTTTAAAACACAAATCTGTTGTAAACAAGAGAAATGGCACAAAACACACCAGAATCCAATATTGGATCCATGTTCAAACCACCGATGTTGAAACGAAATGAATATTTTATTTGGCAACGTCAGATGGGTCATATTCTCGCCCAATAGAACAACGGACGCTGGAGATCCGTTGTATTTGGACCTCATGTACCCATGGTTCCAAGTATAGAGGATCCCCACACTCAGGTCCCTAAGAAACTCGAAAATTACTCTGAACATGATTTCCTTAAAATCGAATTGGATGCTAAGGCTTTTAGCATCATTGCTTCGGCTTTGCCCAATGAGATTTATGCGGGATTACTTCACTGCAATAGTGCTAAAGAGTTATGGGATGCTCTTAAAGAGAAATCGGTGGTACTGAAGAGGTGATAGAAATAATAGAGAGGTTTTAAATCAACAGTATTAGACGTTTTGCCACGTTAAGGGTGAGTCATTAACCCAACAGTTCGAACGATATAGATGTCTCATCAGTAAGCTCAAATTGGTAAATGTGGAATTTCCAAATTCGACTGTCAATAGTTGTTTCTTGAGATCTTTACCTGAGAAATGAGAGACAGTTGCTTATGTCACTAGAACAGCTGTTGGTTACAAGGAAATGACCTTGACACAACTTCATGGACGACTCCTCAATTATGAGAGAGAGTTGAACCCGAAAAAGAAGTTGCAAGAGTCAGGGAAAATGTCTGATGACTATATTTTGGGAAACACTGCTTTATATAGTATTGAGGAAGGGTCTAGATGTGGAAAGGATTAGAGTTATGATCATTACATTGACATAACATCTGGAAATAATTTCAACTCTGATCCCTGTACACCCAATATTGCCTTTGCTGCAAATTGTGAAAGCTAGACCTCTGACAATCTATCTTTTGAAACGAATAATTTACAACATTTTGAACCCACTAACCTTGAAGAGATGGACATTTTACATCAGCTGGCACTTTTAAGTGTTAGGGCAAGTAAATTTTACAAAAGAACTAGTAGAAGATTTCCAGGATTGCATGGGGGGTTGAAAGTTGGGTTGGATAAGTCTAAAATCAAATGTTACAAATGTAACAAGATGGGTCACTTTGTCAGAGAATTCGGATCACAATCTGCAGGACCAATTGTAACACATCCTTGCAACAAACCTCAAAGCACTGTCCAATATTCCCAAATACCCCTGCGCCTCAAATGCAAAACACATGCTCAGTTTGCACATCCTGTTGCTACAGTTCCTGTCCATTATGTCCAAGCACCTCCACCACAAATTCAATATGTCCAAACGCCACCTCAAGTACATGTGCAGCAAATGCCACAAGTTACTCAACCTACTCAAACTACTGCTACACCAGCAGAGGTTAATCAACAAAGCTTTTTCACACAAGGTTTTGTTGATTGGAGTAGTTTTCCTGAGGATTTAACAAATGAAAACTTTGCTCTTATAGCCAAAAATGATTTTGAAAATGAAAATATATGTTTAATGGCTTTGGAGACCATTGTTGAAGGTGATTGTAGGACCGATCCTCGATGCTAAGGAACCTAAATTTGATATCTAACGTCCATAATAGCGGAAATATTACGTCGTGTTTACCAATAGACAAGAATTAATCAGTTTAACATCAGTTATTGATTAAACGTCAAGAGTACAAACTGATAGAGCTTCGCCTCCAAAATGCCAAAGTTACAAATGAGAGAGGCTAGCTAGCATGGACATGAGTTCGCCCGAACTTGCCACTGCAATTTCGGCCAAACTTGACATAACAAACCTCCATGGGTGAACTTGGCTACTATTTACATATATATTTCGTATCGCTAGCCTATTAAGCTATATTCTATACAGACTCGATATAAGACTAAGACATAGACATTATGCACCAACAGACTCCCCTTGGATATCGTCTTCGTCTTGTATCAGTCTTCAAAACTCTGTCTTCAAATATACATTAACGCATACGACCAAAGAAGTTCTTAAATAGTTTCTTCGGTCGTTCTTGTTTCGGATCCGGCGTCTTGTCTGTAGGAGGAACTTTGTTTATGTACTGAAATCTTTTAGTACTTGCCTTTCTAGTTTTCTCATGAATAGCCAGACGCTTCTCCTCTTTTAGAAATTCAACTCTCTCTAGATCCCTCCACTTTGTCTGCCACATCTTTCCTGAATTTACTTCTCTTGCATAGCAAACATTCACAACTTTCTGATCCTACATAGCTTGTACCTTCTCACGTTCTTCAAACACAATCTTGCTATAGAACAAGGTTTTGATATCTTCTCTGGAACAGTTAACAAGCCACATTGGATCTAGAATCCTTATCGTTCTCCATAATCCTCTCATGCCTTGAAATCCCAATACCTCAACTCTTTCCTTCGAAATATCCAAGTGTTCTTCAAATCGTAACGCAATAACAACTTCACAAGTAGTTGGATCTATCTGCCACCACTTGAACAATGGATAGAAGTTCTGCTCAATCGGCATCAACGACATGTTTCTCATGGCTCTAGGTCGCTTCATTATCAACGTTATGTCTTTCTCCCCTGTCTTCTTATTTGTTTTGATTCGACGACCTGAATAAATGGTTTCCAATATCTGAATCCTTTGACCACTTCGTACTTTATCAACTTCCACAGTAACTGATCAATTACTTTCATGTGATATGTAACGTTAACGGTCTGAACCAGCTCTTCCACATCCCAATATGGTAACGTCTTGAAATCAGCAAGATACTTGAAGTATTGCACTCCAAATTCTCTTTTGATTACGTATACATTAAGTTCCTTGAACCAACCCCAACTTAAGATATCCCCCAATGACACATATTTGTCTCTGGTAAAGAATACTAGAGGACGTCGAAACTTACGTTTG
Organism: Scalesia atractyloides; assembly: GCA_947069175.1. Taxonomy (NCBI): domain Eukaryota; kingdom Viridiplantae; phylum Streptophyta; class Magnoliopsida; order Asterales; family Asteraceae; genus Scalesia; species Scalesia atractyloides. The sequence goes on along the minus strand of CAMTDV010000022.1, from coordinate 22,624,255 downwards.
CGCGGCATTTTTTTAAACCAAGACTTCTTTGCTTGAGCTATCTCTTCTTTCGTCATCGGCTTGGTACTTTACCTTCTCGAACTGATTCCTCAATCTTTTCTTTCAACATGTCTTCGTCTAGCTGCTTGTACATCTCTCAAATGTAGGAAAACTATCAGTATTAGGAGCGACGTACTTCACATTTTGATTTGTTTCATCATCAGAAGACCAATCTTCAACAATCACTCTATTGTATTCATCAGATTCAAATCATCTAATGTACTGATAATCATTTGGCTCAAAAGTGTTAACATTCAACACATCATCTTCAAAATCAAACTCTAGGTTCTCAGCTTCAACTTCGATCAACTTAGCCAGATCTTCCTTTGTATAGTTGTGCATATACTCGCCTTCCTCCACATTATGCTCTAACATCAACAATAAAGGCTTAGTAGGTACTGCAGCAACATGCTTTACAAATCTTTCAACGTTAGACATATCAATTTCATCAGATGGCCCTGTCTGCCCTGACTCCCCCTCAATCTTATCATGCATTCTATCGAATTCATCATCCATTAACGATGAGAAATCAAACTCATCTGAAAACTTTAGCTTCAGTAATTTTCAGACCAACACCACCATGATTATCATCATCGTCATCATCAGCAACATTCCAATCCTCATCTTTCTTTTCATCATCTTCTTTATCCTCATCTTCAGCTTCCTCATCATCCTTATTTTCAGAAGCTATAACAGGATCAAAAGGCTTGACAGATTCGCCAACCATTGGAATATCATACTCAGAAGCTATAACGACATCATCAACAGACTTCTCTGAGGCTTCAGATGATTTAGGGGCTTCACCCTCAACACTTTTTCCTTTGCCACTAGCTGTTAACTCTTTCTCAGCTCTTTCTTTAGCTTCCTGTTGATCTATGACGATCATATTCGGCAATGAAATCCATATTCAGAGTGTTAGATAAAACTTTCTGCATCCTGGTGAATCTCCGATCATTTAGGGCTTGAATAGACTTTAACTCTGTAATTTCTGTCTCCAGCTTCTCATTTGCATCTTGCAGACTTTCAATTAGTGCCTTAAAGTATTTTCGTTCATTCTCCAAAACATTAACTTTATCGTCCAGCATTTCTTTCTCAACTGCACTTCGATTCACTTTCTTTATCAACTCTGCTTTCTCAACTTCATTTTGTTGAACTTTTTCTTCAATACCTTCACACGCTTTTCAAGAAGTTCAACATTCGTTTCTGGAAAGAAATCATTCAGATCTTGAAGACGTATTGGATCATTCTGCATATCACCAAACAGATTAGTTCCTCGAGTAGACTTTGGAGTAGTAGTCTGTGGTGTAGTCTTCTTTGGAGTAGAATGTGAAGTCGTTGGCCCAACAGGAGATTGAATAATAGGCACTTCCAATAAAGCCAGACACAAGAGGTTCTTGTGTGGCTCCTTGCCTTTCAGTTTCACTTGTAACAACTACATGAGGTTCTTGTGTAACTCCTATCTCCTGTGCGCCAGAAGGTTCTTGTGTAACTTCTGCGCTCTTGAGCTTTCCCTTATATCGTTTACTAACTGCCTTTTGAACTTTCTTCATTTTCTTTCTACCCTTTGTCTGAGGAGAGCCTGTAGTTTTTGTCGATGAAATAGTAGCAGTCTTCACATGTTTTGCTTTTTTCTTGGGCCTCTCTTCATCGGATTCTTTTTCTTGATTAGGATCAAAATCAGCATCCATTTCTATCTCCTTTTCTGCTCTAATCTCAGCCTCTGATTTTTCTGGCTCTTTCAGTGGAGTTTCTTCAGAATCATCATCGTTCTCTGAAATAGCTGAAATAACATCCTCTTGTGTTGACTTTTCAACCTCTTGACTTTCAACAACTATTGCTACCCTTTATCCAGCCTCAGTTTGAACATTCTATGGCTCATCTTCATCAACAAGCATTGTATCGACTTTTGTTGGCAACTCGTTTCTTCTTAGGCTTATCAACTTCTGCCTTTAAGAACCAGTCGCTTCGAGCTTTAGGTTTGAAATCTTTGAACCATTCTTTTTTAGCGTTTAGCTCTTTTTCATCATCGCTTCCGTCTTTCCTCCATTTATTGTTCAGGCGCCACAATATAATTTGGATCTTTGATAGCCCCGAAAACTGGCTTTGCAACTGGTGCTGATGCTTGCTTCTGCAACTTTAAAAGCTTCTTCACCGTTGTATCATCAAGATGACTTAGATATAGCACATCATTTCGATCCCGTGAAGTATTAGTGAATTTTCATCTATCAACATTTGCACAAACCTCGGATAAAGACATAGCCTAGAATCATCCATGTCCTTTGACATATGTGTGAAAACCAGCTTAGAATAATTAAACGGCTTATTCAAGATCAAAGTCGTTGCCATACAGGCCATGTAATCTTTCACATCATCTAGACCTGCCTTGCAATGACTGAAAGTATGTATGATTGCATGCATTAGGAGCTTATAGGGGTTAGGCACTTCCCCTTTCTTCAGAGTCGGCTTATTCACACTCCCCTTGTAACCCATTCAAAAGAAACATCCTCTTACCATCTTTTCATCAAGAAATATCGGATCGGCTTTGTCATCATTGAATGTAGAACTCTGCGAATATCATCTTCTGTAACAGAGACTGGTTTGACTTCATTTCCAACTTGCACGGATGAAATAATAGACTTCTTATCATCACGTAGACTCGTGTTCATCCAGAAATGATATGTGTGATCTGTACGACACTATACGATCCGTGATTGCTCGATGAATAGGACTTTCCTTTAAAAACTTCAAGATACTATCGTAATCCTTCAGAGATGGACATATCATCTTGTCGAGTGTAATGCACGTCTTATGGAATTTTGAGAAATCCATAGCAATCACCCTTGCTGGTTCTTGAACCTGATAAACGACGCAAAACAATTAGCACGTAATACGCGAAAAAATGTTTCAAAATTTTCAACACTTTTCATCAAGTTCGGGCGATCTTGATGAATGTTAAACCATTCTGCTTTTATCAAGTTCGCCCAAACATGCCTTTACAAAACATGTTCTCTATCCAATCTATAAGTTCGGGCGAACTTATATTCTATAAATTTCAGATTTTAACAACTCAAGTTTGGGCGAACTTCCAAAAACTTTTTCATTTCAGATTTCCTAGAAGTTCGGTCGAACTTATGAACTATTCAGATTTATTTTAATTGATTAGCAAATCTGGTCAAACTTGATAACAAGTTCGCCGAACTTGTCATCTCCTTCAATCATCAAACCTGCAAATTCCAATCATGACCATTCTAAACAAATTCCAACCGATTTCATGGTCGATTAATTTTGTAGATCAAGTCGTTATGTTCAATTTTGTCCAATTTATCCTAGATCTATTACATTCAAGATTTTAGATCTAGATTCGTTTGGTTAACATTCAATGTACGGTTAAAATCATTAATACACACCTCTTCCATTGAAAGTGGTGTGCAAATCACCAAGTTCAATTAAAATTTGGGCAGAGTAACGTCTTTAAATTGCCAATTTTGTTCAAATCTCTCAAATGCTTAAGTTCGCTCAGAGTATTGTTCTTTGCACAAATGAGTTCGGCCGAACTTGATAAGGTACTTATACCCTGGCAAGTTCGGGCGAACTTGCTGAGCCAAGTTAATAAGCCCATCATAAGTCTGGGCGAACTTAAGTTTTATTAAAACAACCATTCACCTGCAAGTTCGGTCGAACTTGATGTGATTGTTAAACTTGTTTTAGTTTAGCAAGTTTGGCCGAACTTGCCAAACTCAAAATCAACATTTTTTCAACTTTTGCAATTTAACCCCTGAACTTTTCAACTTTTACCAATTATGAAAATCCATTCAGTTGAGCAAGTCCAAGCTAATGACCTTGGTTAACCAATTTTCTGCCGAGTCCAAGTTAATGACCCCGGTTTGACCCGTTATGAACAAAACGTTGATATTTTCAAATTCAAAGTTTCAAATTAACGAACTTTTTATCGTTTTGGCTATTCAGATCTTACAGATTAGCTCCCAGCCCGTTGTCAAAGAGATTCCCACCAGTTCTAGCATCTTACCAGACTTCGAAGACCCGTTCTCCAACATTGGTTTGCTGAAAACAATGTAGAAACAAAAACTTTTTGTATTTTTGTAAGTTTATGCTAAAATATACTGAAGATCTTTTTGGTTTTAATCTGTAAAGTGATAAACTATTTACAGGACAATGTAAACTATGTACGAACATATTTACAGACATATTTTTGTGAATTCGTGTCTAAGGCACATATCAGTTGATTGAGACATATCACCAGTACCGTTGACCTTTAGATGACTTTAAGCTTTAAACTCGTTTACCTAGATTATCGATATGTTTATCCTCTTAAACTTTACCACGTTTCTCAACTGTTTCAAGATATGTTAAGGTAAGATTTATGAAACGTGACTTATCTGTGGTTCCCACTTCTTGAATATACTCCTATATCAAGATTCCCTAGATTTCATCTTACAGGTGAATATAGCATAATTGATATCTGTATCTGGGTTTTGCGAGACCTTGAGAGCTCAGGTTAGTACTACCGTACAGACAAAGAGATGAAGGCTCGACTTTAAAGTGTGTTCCACTTAAGGAATCTTTCTAGCACTGCAAATGATTAGATCTTTCGATACTTTTCAAGATTGCATGCAGTTTAGTGTTTATTGCGAAAGTATTATAGAAGTTCTAGGCTATTGCTTCCGCAAAATCAGAAGAATTTGTATAATACCCCAGATATTAACTATCTATAAAGACCTCATATCTCAAAATCAAGCAATCTCTCAAACAAAATTTCGGAGTACTAAGTCCATATATCCAAGATATGTTCCCCAAGATTAAGCAGTTGTAAAATTTAGTTTATATCTCGAAAACAGTTTACTGAACGTGTTAAGCCTATCGACACATCCACAGTAAGACTTGTTTATCACTTTTAAACTTTACATTTCTTTAGCATACTGTGATAGTCCACTGATTTACTATCATTTCCTTTTTGTGACACTGAATTCTTTTTTGTCTTTTTCAATGTTTTTGTACTTTTTTGAATTTTTCAAATGTTTTTGTATTTTCTCTAACATTTCTCCCCCTAAAATCAAAAACATCTTTTGTATTTTAGTTTTTAATAAAATTCTAAACTAGAAAGATATAGACAAACCAATGTGGTTCACGCGAACTCGTCGTCCGATCCGTATTCAACCTCAGCGTCCGCACCTGTCAGCAAATTTTTCATACCATTAATTCTTAACAAGTATTTAAACCATGATAAAGAAAATGGTTTGGTATAAAAGTCAGCCTTTTGTTCGTCAGTGTGGATTTTTTCTATTCGCGCCAACTTCTTTTCGTACCAATCACGAATGAAGTGATAACGAATTTCAATGTGTTTTGTGCGTGAGTGATGAACCGGATTTTTAAGTTATATCAATGGCTGACTTATTATCAACATACAGCGGAGGGTCGAGCAATTGCAGACCATAGTCTCTCATCTACTGTTGTATCAACAGAATCTGTGAACAACAGCTGGGGCCGAGATATACTCAGCTTCACAGGTAAAGAGAGCGACCGTAGTCTGTTTCTTACACTACCAGGTTACCATTCTTGTTCCGAAGAACTTGCATCCCCCTGTAGTCGATTTTGAATTCAACTTATCTACACCAAAATCAGAATCAGCGTATCCTGCAAGATTGAAATTATCATTCTTCGGGTACCACAAGCCGGTGCTTGGGCATCCTTTCAAGTATCTGAAGATTCGCTTCATGATCTGCATGTGTGAAATTCTCGGGCTTGACTGATATCTGGCGCATAGGCAGGTATGATACATGATATCTAGGCACGATGCCATCAGATACATCAACGATCCTATCATTGATCTATAGAGCGTCTCATCAACTTTGGCTCCAGTTTCGTCAATGCAAATCCCGTGATTAAGAGCAAGAGGAGTAGATAACGGCTTGGAGCTTTCCATATCAAACTTCTTCAAGATGTCGTGCACATACTTGGTCTGATGAATGAAAATACCGTCTAGAAGTTGATCTACTTGCAATCCGAGGAAGAATTTCATTTCGCCCATCGAATACATTTCGAATTTCTTCTTCATGATGCCCTCAAACCCCTTGCAAAGACTATCATTCGTAGATCCAAAGATGATGTCGTCCACATAGATTTGAACAATAATTAGATATTACCAACTTCTCTGGTGAAGAGAGTACTATCCACAGTTCCTCTGACAAAGCCGTTTCCCATGATATGTTGCGATAACGTCTCGTACCAAGCTCTCGGGGCTTGGTGTAAACCGTAAAGTGCTTTATGAAGAAGATATGCTTTTCTTTTGTTGAGTGGATCGACAAACCCTGGTGGTTGTCCGACGTACACCTTCTCGCGTAATTTTCTATACAGAAAAGCTGATTTGACATCAAACTGATAGACTTTAAATCCCTTCCATGCTGCGAAAGCAAGGAATATTCGAATAGATTCTAACGAGCTACTAGTGCGTAGACTTTGTGTAGTCTATCTCTTCCTGCTGGTGAAATCCTTGACAACAAGCCGAGCTTTGTTTCGAACTATAACCCCTCGATCGTCTCGCTTGCATTTAAAGACCCATTTCGTATCAATCGCTTTCTGATTTTCAGGTAGGTCTATAAGCTTCCACACTGCTAACTTCTCAAACTGCAGACATTCCTCTTGCATTGCTTGTACCCAGTTTTCATCGCCTAGAGCTTCAGAAACACTTTTTGGCTCCATCTGGGATATGAAACATGAATAGTACAATATTCTTGAATTGGAGCAACACGAGTATAGAAACAGCTCAAAGCTTTGTTTATTTGATTTCGTGTTCTCACACAAGCTATAATTCGCCTATTATAGAATTTGATGGATGATAAGAATATGATCTTGGCATCACTTCACCTGGAACAACCACAGTATTCTCTTGATTTGTGATATGTTGATCTACCACTACTTCAAGTTTCAGGAGCACTACTCGGGCTTGTAGATTCATTCAATAAACTTGTAATCTGCTCTGCTTCTTCATCTGAAGAAGATTCTCCATCGGCATCGAATGTTGGAACCTTGTCCAAGTCTGAACTCTGTGCTTCAGAAAGATTAGGATTTACTGTAGTATTGACCGGTTCTGTAGTCGGTGTCACTTGATTTCTTTGAAATTCTTGACCATCGCTATTACTTGAACTAGCATTAGAAGAAGATGATCCCAACGTGGGTTGATTAACCACAATCCGTCTGACAATTTGCTTTTGATTTGCTGATTGATGAAGATAATATAACGCTGCGATTTCTTCATCGGATGGTTCTTCAGGCAAATCAAATGATTTCCACAAGTCTTGATAGTTGAATAACCATGCATCACCTTTTCTCTGAATAGGATCCGTATAGTTAAAACAATCAACATGCTGTGCTTCAATAACTCTTCTCAATGAAGGAACGTAAACTCTTCGCAAAGGACTTGCATATCCGACAAAGAAACCTTCGAGTGATTTAGCTCCAAATTTTCCATCTTGATCGATTACAGTACATGGCGCTCCAAATGGTTCTAAGAACTTCAAATTCGGTTTCGGTCGGTTGATCATCTCAAAACAGGTCTTCTTCATTGGTTTTACTATTAAGACTCTGTTGAGTGTGTAACAAGTCGTTGCAACTACTTCACTCCAGAAACTGACTGGAAATTTAGAGTCTGCAAACATGGTTCTTGCAGTTTCGATAAGCATCATGTTCTTCCGTTCAGCTACACCGTTTTGTGCGGAGTGTAGGGTGGACTAAACTCATGCAAAATCCCTTTTGCATTGCAGAATTCCTTCATTTTGGTGTTTTTTGAACTCAGTTCCGTTGTCACTTCTAATGCGTCTCACCGAAAGATGGTACAGGTTCTCAAGTTTCTTGAAAAGAATCACCAAATTTTCAAACGTCTCATCTTTTGATTCTTGGAGGAATACCAACGAGTATCGGGAATAATCGTCTGTGACTACCAAGAAGTAGAGATCTCCAGAGATGCTTCTGACATTCACTGGACCAAAGAGATCCATGTGAAGTCTTTCGAGAGGCAACTTTATCAAATTGAGAATCTTTCTTGGATGAGATTTCTTGTTCTGCTTTCCCTTTTTACACTCGAGGCAATTATCTGACATATGAAAACTTTTCAGATTCACACCTTCTACCAAATCGTTACACACCAAATGATTCATCTTTCACAGGTGAATGTGGCCCATCTTTCTATGCCATAAGATTGACTCCTTCTCAGTAGCTTTCGAGACAAAACATTGTGCCGTTTTTGAATAAGTAGTAGCATTTCCCATGTCAAGAACATACAAATCATTCTCTCTTGGTGCACGCATGAGTATCCACTTGTCTAGTATTTTGAATCCTGGTTTGATTATCATGCATTCTTTGTCATTGAAGTGGACAGTTAACTTTTTATCACAAAATTGAGAAATACTCAAAAGGTTGTTATCAAGCTCCGCAATGTAGTTCCACTTGATCAAAAGAAACAACTCGTTTGAGAGCTTTCCCTCGGCAACAATCCTTCCACCTTGGTTTCTAGCAAATCCAACATATCCACCATTAATAGCTTTTATGTCGAACAAGAGTGCTTTCATTCATGTCATATGTCTGGAAGCTCCACTATCCCGAATCCACTTGGAAAGTACGGATCTATGGAGCCCCTGCACATTTCAACAATTAGTTAAACAGCGCGACCCAAGCCTTGTTGGTCTTGGGTTGAATTGGATAACCATCATCGTAATCAAATTCACACTCGTCAGCATAATCAAATTCAAATTCATCATCTGAATTTTCTTTGATGTTTATGTTTAAAACTTCACTTTCTTGTTGTCTTTCAAACTGTTACCACTTGTAATTTTGACAGTTTCAGATTTTATTTCAGATTTTGATTCTTTCATGCTGTCACTAGTCTTAACTGGCTCAGACTTAGTGATTTCAGATGTTGTTGACCTTTTCTTAGCAACCCAGGCTTGAGATTTTATGTTAGCCTTTTTTATATAAAACTTGTTTTCATTAGCTTTTGAAGTTTCACCTTTTTTGAAAGTTGAACTTTCAAACTTCTTTTCTGTTTTAGGTTTAACTTCAGCTTTTGATTCATTTCTTTCCAAAATCATTACAGGTTTTACAAACTCTGGTTTCTTTGGTTTCACAACATTTGAACTTTCTTTCTTTCGAAGATAAGCCGGCTTTGATTTCGGACATTGACGTGCAATTTGACCAATTTTGTTGCACTTGAAACAAGTCCGAGAATCATGTGGATGTCCTTTAGTGGGTTTTACACCACTTGTTTTGGCACCATTTGCAATTTTGGCTTTATCTCAAATTTCTTCCTGTTTCTTAAACTCAACATTTGATTATTTGCCAATCAAACTTTCCTCATGAACCATGCTCGTCCCATATACAAAATTCATGTTTTTATTCTATTATTCATGAAATGGTGACGTTTTCTTTTTAGGTTCATCTGATTCTTCTAATCCCAACCCAGCTCTCTGGTTTTCCAGATGATCACCACCATTCCTTCGGTAGTTGTTTCTTTTAGGTTTGGAATAGAATTTCCTTTCATTGATCTCTAGATCATCTGATGTGACTTCCACGAGTTTAAAGAATTTATTTAACAATTCTTCCTTCACATTCTGAAACGAAAACTATCATCAAAGTACAATCTATCAGAATCCTTAACCTTGTACATAACAACGTTAGGATCATCACTTAGATCGTCATCCGATGATTTTTCGTCATCTTCGGACTGTGAATCAGAATTCTTTGAACTCGAGTCAGCGCTTTTAAAGCTGCCTTCATCAGAACATTTTCAACCACATTCTTAACCATGGCATTGTCATATCTGTTTTAGTATAGATTACATCAATGTTCTCTGGCAACTCATTTTTCTTTTCAGATAACAACTTAATGTTGAGTGCCTTATCCATCCCATCAGCGGATTTGCGACAATATTTCTCGCATAGGGGTGAAGGAACATTGTTGTATTCTTTACCAATTTTCTTTTTAGGTTTTTCTTCCGATGGAATTGTCAGAAGAATGTGATCAATGACATATGTGTTACATGTTAAATTCTCAAAAGTTGTTGAACTCGTTCTGTTTCAATTTTCATGTCCTGGAGTTGTTGCTTAGTTTCAGTAATGGTGTTAATATAGATATTAATCGCTTTTTGTTTATCCATTACTGTCCCTTTTAGCATCCTCACAGTATCATGTTGTTCACTATTGTTTCGATCGAGTCTGCCGTAGTCATCTTTCATTTTGTCATACGCTTCTTTCATTGTGCGATAATCATATTTTAAAAGTTCATTATGCACATTGATCTCAGTGATGATCTTTGATTTTTCGGCACATTCGATACATGGTTCGGTACATTTTGTACAAGGTTTCTCAACCTCTACAACTTGTATTTGACAACTTCCTTTACCTCTGAACCTACCTTGGTTAGATTGGCCATCAAAGCTTTATCAGCAATGTCCTTGAGGTTTTCGGCATTCACTTCTTGAGTAACATCAATTACTATTTCATCAGATTTCTTCTCGACTGCTTGCTCCTGAGAACTTCCATCAAAGTGACCTGCAAAACAATCACAAGAATTAGGAGATAAAATTCCTTGTTTCTGCATGTGGATATACTCCTCTTCTTCCTGTTTTTGTTGCAAATACCGTTCCAGCAATATTTTCTCTATCGGAGCTGACTTCTTCAGCAGATGTATCTTCAACAATCTCAGCCATTAATGCAACTCCGGTCTTCTTACCGATATAAGAATTCCAATCGAAACCATCATCTTCATTTGATGCAACCATGGCTTTCTCAGTGTTGCTGTTGTTTGGCTTTTCCTGAATTTCTACTTGTGTCTTCCTTGGAAAAGGCTTGTATTGAAGAGATTTCTTGTATTACTCTTGCCTCCACCAAATGGACTTTGATTGCCCGTGGCTTCAGGATTTTTGCATTCTCTCTTAAAATGTCCTATCTGTCGGCATCTGAAACAAGTGACCTTCGATTTGTCGAACCCTAGCTTGTTGCTTGAATTTCCAATATCTCGGCTAGTGAGTGCAACAAACTTTGTGACTCTTCGAATGATAGAAGCTAATAAACCACTTGATATCCATCAGTTCAAGCTCTTCTTCGTCCACCTGATCGTAGTCTTCGGCGGTCATCTCGGGATTTCCGATTTTCCCAGCTACAAGACTTTCATACGATTCTAGAACAGTGGCGAGAAGTGACATGTGTTGTTTTGCAACTTGCTCAAAAACAACATTGTTTAGTTTCACCGTAATGTTACACTTGTACACGTTCGAATCAGAATTTGATTGTTGATTCTGATTTGCTTGACTCTGATGAGATGAATTTTAACCAGTGCTTGAGAACGAAGAATTTTGTGGACTTTGATCATATTGAGGATATGATTAGTTCTGGTTCTATGGAGAAGAATTCATATTTGCACTGAATGCTCCGTGAATCTTTGGACTAGAAATGTTGTCTTGCATTCCGGTTTTATAGACCAACATCTTGAACAACATTCGCATTTTTAGATTTCGTGATCTTTAGAAGTTCCATTTCATAGGCTTCGAGTTTATCGATAAATGTTGACAGCTAGAAGAATTCCCATTTTTCACTTTCCTTCAGAACCATAAGATAAGTAGTCCACTCTCCATCTGGTAGAGCGTCTGCAAGCTTGTCGATGTACTCTTGTTCCGTCTTCTCAAGACCGTGTCTTCGCATTTGGACTTTAAGATGATAGAAGCGTTCAATCATCTGCTTCATGGTCTCACCCTTCAGCATGTTGAAGATATCGAACTCTTTCATGATGAGCGCTTTCTTACTCTTGATCATCTCTGCGCTTCCTTGATACTTCTTTTAAAACGAGAGCCAGATTTCTCTTGCAGTTGTGTATTCTGGTAGCAAGACGAGAATATCTTCTTTAACGGATTATTGGATAAGACTGATCATCTATTTCTCAGCAATGTATTATTCTTTCTGTGTCGTGGAGTACTTGCATTTCTCAAGAACTTGCTGATGTTCGTCCAACGGAACTGTATAACTCTCCCGATCGACACCCAGTCTAGGAAATGCATGGCTTGAACCAAATATGTAAACTTCTCTTTCCATCCTTCATACTCGTCCATGCTTATTAGCTTTGGCGGTTTAACAGTCGTGCCCATTCATTGTCAAGATTGCTTATTGGATCACATTGGCATTTGACGAACCCACTACTGTCATATATGCTCTTTGTAGATCATCCATCACGAATAACGAGACACGTATACTGAAAACACTTGAAAACCTTTGAAAATGTTAGAATTACTACAAGTTCAGTCGAACTTGTAGATGAAATGAAGAATTCAGAGATTTTTCACAAGTTCGGTCGAACTTGTGAATGCTGGTTTGAAAGTTTTCCTTTGAACAACCTCGGTCGAACTTGTTGAATGGATTTTGGGAAGACTTGTAAGTTCAAGCGAACTTAACCTAAACACTTTTGATATTAATCAAGTTCGGTCGAAGTTGATATAAAATCAGTGAATATTTGGTAACTTCGAGCGAACTTCACAAAACTTTCCTCAAAAATACCTAAAGTTCGAGCGAACTTGGTAAAAATCACTGAAAAGTGACTTTTTAGCACAAGTTCGTCGAACTTGGCTAACAAGTTCGATGGTTAGGGTTTTGCAAAACATGGTTTTTTTAAAATTTTGACATCAGTTCAGTTGAATTTGGTCTCCAATATTTCAAGGGTTTATTTTTGTTGTATTTTTACATGATATGTTCAAAATTGAAAAGATTTTAAACCGTGAATTCTTCATTTTTTTTTGAAAAAGTAATGAAAAATAGAAGAATGGAGATGTAATAGAAGTGTTCTTGTCTTGATTACTATCAAATCAGGCTTTCTATCTCGAAACCACTTGTCGGACCGATCCTTGATGCTAAGGAACCTAAATTTAATATCTAACGTCCATAATAGCGGAAATATTACGTCGTGTTTACCAATAGACAAGAATTAATCAGTTTAACATCAGTTTTATTGATTAAACGTCAAGAGTACAAACTGACAAAGCTTCGCCTCCAAATGCCAAAGTTACAAATGAGAGAGGCTAGCTTGCTATTTATAGAGTCTCAAGTTCGCTGGTCATGGACATGAGTTCGCCCGAACTTGCCACTGCAAGTTCGGCCGAACTTCACATAACAAACCTCCATGGGTGAACTTGGCTACTATTTACATGAATATTTTGTATCGCATAGCCTAGACTAAGACATAGACATTATGCACCAACAATGATGAATCTGTGGAGCAGGAGTTGAATCTGATGTATTTGATTGTTGTGAAGCAGTGTTTATACCAGATTTTACATTATTGGTTGAAGTGAATGTTGTTGATGTTGAAAAAGACCCTCTATCTGACCCTTGGGATGAGCAGGTGTGTGAGGAAGAAGAATGTGATTGTGCTCTTATGGCTGCTTCGAAGGTATCACCTCAGATCCTTAAAGATCTATGTTCTGACAAATGCATTATTGCTTTTGCAAACATAAAGCAGGTGAATTAAAACCTGAGAAACAAAATTTTAGAAGATGAACTTAATTTTGAAAAAAATTAGCAAAGAATTGAAAACAAAGTTAAGTAAAAAAAGACTCTGAAATGAGTAGCCTAAGGCATGAATCAAGCATAACCAAAGACCAGCTCCAAACTATGGTAGAAAAATACCAAGTTTGCAAACATGAGCTTGAATCTACCCAGATCACTTATGAAAATTGGGTAGAGTCTTGTAAAGGTTATGAGCTTATGCTTGATGCTCAAATCAGGAGCAACATAAAGTTTGGAATAGGCTTTAGAGACTAAGACCAGACTTGTGAAAATGCTGCAAAAATTGATTCTGAGCTAGTTGAAATAGTCCCAACAAACTTGGCTGGTGAAGAAATTAAAATCACAGATAAAAATGGAAACAAAATCATTCTTGAAAAACCAGAGGTTTCAGCAAAAGATAAAGAAATTGAAAAAAATCAGTTTAACCCAACCTGGTCAGATGAATATGATATTTTGGAAAACTTCAAGCCAGTGGACTTTTCAACCATTGATGGTATAAAAGCACCAAAAGCACTGGTGATCCCTATCAAGGATTTGCCAGCAGAGGTTACACCCACTGCTCTCAAAAAGTGTGATAGGAAAAGGAAAGAAAAGGTTAAATACTTGTTTTGGGATTTTGTGAAAAGAGAAATCATGTGGCTGCAGATTGTTTTCTTCTAAAAGCCTTTTACATAAACGAAACTTGTGTTATACCCAAATCTCCTAGATGCACCATCTGCAACAAAACAAATCACATGACCCAAGAGTGTGCCTATCTCAAATCTATCATCAAAAGGTAAAAGAGATTAGAGCAAAAGCTCTTGAAAGAGAAAGTTCAAGCATTTCTGAAGACGAATCTAAACAGAACTTAGAATCAATTAAAACATCTGTCACAAAAGCCTCAAATCAAACCTCTGTTCACAGAGAAATTGAAGTGACAGATGCACCTCCATCAAACCAGTTTCCAAGAGGTAAAAGTCAGCCTAGTTATCAAAAGGTGCCTATGGTTTATGTGACTTACAAAAAGTTTTCAAAAGTGTGATAGGAAAAGGAAAGAAAAGGTTAAATACTTGTTTTGGGATTTTGTGAAAAGAGAAATCATTTGGACTGCAGATTGTTTTCTTCTAAAAGCCTTTTACATAAACGAAACTTGTGTTATACCCAAATCTCCTAGATGCACCATCTGCAACAAAACAAATCACATGACCCAAGAGTGTGCCTATCTCAAATCTATCATCAAAAGGTAAAAGAGATTAGAGCAAAAGCTCTTGAAAGAGAAAGTTCAAGCATTTCTGAAGACGAATCTAAACAGAACTTAGAATCAATTAAAACATCTGTCACAAAAGCCTCAAATCAAACCTCTGTTCACAGAGAAATTGAAGTGACAGATGCACCTCCATCAAACCAGTTTCCAAGAGGTAAAAGTCAGCCTAGTTATCAAAAGGTGCCTATGGTTTATGTGACTTACAAAAAGTTTTCTAAGCCAAGGGTAAATAGGCATCCTCATGGTTACCAACATTTGATAAGAAGTGGCTCACAACAGTGGTTACAAAAACCTGATCTAACCATTGCTCAATTATCTGAACTTAAGTCTAGATCATCTGATACCCCATCCAAAGCCATTCTAGCTTTGGAAACTCACCTGAACTAATTATTTCAAAACATGTGCAGGGAGCTTCTACTTGCCTTGACAGTCTTTGGTATGTAGATAGTAGGGGCTCCAGGCACATGACAGGATGTAAAGCTCTGCTCAGAGATTTTAAAGCTCATGGAGGGGGTGATATATCCTTTGGGAAATAATTCAAAAGGGAAGGTGTTGGGGTCAGGATGTGTCTCAGCTGGAAAACTCAAGTTTGAGAATGTGAATCTCATTGATAATCTAAAATTCAATCTTCTGAGTGTCTCACAAATGAGTGATAAGGGTTATGGATCCTTCTTCACAAAGGAAACTTATCAGATAGTAGGTCCAGAGGTTGTTAAAAAGATTAATCAAATAATTTCAGAGAGCAAAGCACAACTTACTGCTAATAGGGTAGGAAATGTGTATGTGGTAGACATGGTAAAATATAATCATATATCAAATGCATGTTTGTTCTCAGTTGCTTCAAGCAAAGAGACAAAATTTTGGCATAAAAGACTAGGTTACACAAATCTAAAAACCATTTCCACTCTCTCAAAACAAAGTCTTGTCAGAGGTTTACCTCACAAACAATTTACATATGAAGAATTATTGTGTTTCCTGTTTAAAAGGTATAATAGTTCTTACAAGTCAATTGAAGAGTCCAAAACAAGTCAGTGCTTGCAGTTACTTCATATGGACTTGTTTGGACTTGTGAAAATCATGAGCTCAAAACACAAAAGGTATTGCCTAGTGATAGTTGATGATTTTTCCAGGTTCACATGAACTTTCTTTTTACACTCTAAAGACGAAACAGCAAACATTTTGCAAAACTTTGTTAAACAAGTTGAAAAAAATTTGATCTTCCTGTAAAAATCTTTAGGAGTGATAATGGGATAGAGTTTAGGAACAAAGAGTTGGTTGCCTTCTGTGAGTCAAAAGGGATTGTTAGACAATATAGCATCCCTAGAACTCCAGAACAAAATGGGGTTGTTGAAAGGAAAAACAGAACTTTGATTCAATCAGCAAGAACTATGCTAGCAGATTCTGGTTTACCCTTTTCTTTCTGGGCAGAGGCTGTAAACACTGTTTGTTATGTTCAGAACAGAGTTTTGATAAACCCCAGGCATCAAAGGATTGTTTATGAAATGCTTTATAAAATCAAACCTCTGCTCTCTTATTTTAAAGTCTTTGGCTGCCCATGCATCATTTTAAATTTAAAGGATTCAATATCCAAGTTTGCAGCCAAAGTTGATTGTGGTTATTTTCTGGGATACTCAACCACTACCAAAGCCTACAGAGTTTTTAAGTCTAGGACCAAGTGTGTTGAAGAAACTCTGAATGTGAGGTTCAATGAACTCTCATCTTTGAAAATCCCAGCAAATCCTGCTGAATTGTTTGACCTATCGAAATTTACATTTGAAGATGTGTCTATCAAGACTAACCATGCAGGTACCCCACAGTCATCAAATCAAGAGCAAGGATATGATTGCATCCTTCCAAATTTCAAAATCTATCCTTCAGGCAATGAGCAGATTTTCCTCAAAAGATATCATTTGGATCAAGTTATTGGCAACATCAATGATGGAGTGCTCACCAGAAGCCAATCCCAAAAAAGTTGTCTTTTTGCTGGCTTTCTATCACTCACACAACATGTCAAGTACCAAGAGGCACTAAAAGACAATAGTTGGGTATAAGCCATGCAAGAGGAGCTCCTACAGTTCAAAAGACAACAAGTATGGGAATTTGTACCACTGCCAAAAGATGTATGTCCTATTGGCAAAAAGTGGGTCTGCAAGAACAAAACAGATGAAAGGGGCATTGTTGTCAAGAACAAAGCAAGGCTCGTGGTTCAAGGCTATAGACAGGAAGAAGGTATAGACTATGATGAAACATTTGCTCCAGCTGCAAGATTGGAGGCCATCAGACTGTTCTTAGCTTTTACTGCTAACCACAACATCAAGGTGTATCAAATGGACATCAAACGTGCATTCTTGTATGGAAAGATCAAGGAAGAAGTGTATGTGTGTCAACCTCCTGGTTTTGAAGATGCATTTCATCATGATCATGTTTACAGGTTAAACAAAGTACTATATGGTCTAAAACAAGCACCCAGAGCCTAGTATGAAACTCTATCCACTTTTCTCTTATCCATTGGTTTCACCAGAGGTAGGATTGATAAAATCCTATTTTTAAAATGGAAAGGAAAAGATTTGATGCTTGTCCAAATTTATGTGGATGACATCATTTTTGGATCCACGTGCACTGCCATGTGTGAAGAGTTCAGAAAACTCATGGCAGCAGAGTTTGAGATGAGTGCAATGGGTGAGTTGCAATGTTTTCTTGGTTTACAAGTCAAACAAATGCAACATGGCACTTTCATCCATCAAAATAAGTATGTGAAAGAACTACTTAAGAAATTTGATTTGGATGATTGTAAACTGAAGGTCCGTGATCAGGCGGTTCTAGACGGAAGTTAGTGCGTAAACGTAACCGATTCAGTAGAATGTTAGTAAGAAAGGAGTAGAAGCAGAATGCAACGGAAGTCTTCATTCATACCGAAAGAGTATACATCTTTAAGGTCCAGCTGTCGGAGTTCCTGGGGAGAATCCGGCAGCACCTCCCCGTAGGCATTGCAAAAACTTCAATGACAAAATGAACAACACACCTATATATAGGCAAAAAATTCGCTCGTAGTGTGCATAGGACAAGTTCGGGCGAACTTGTGCACAATATGACAAGTTCGGGCGAACTTGTCCATAATATGACAAGTTCGGGCGAACTTGTCCAACACACATCAACTTCGTCTGAACTGGTCCACCTCATGACAAGTTCGGGCGAAGTTGTTCCTATTTTCACTATAAACTCCGTATTTTGGTCGTGTGTTTGATTCTAACCTATACAATATTCAACACACGCTCAATCTAGCCTATTCGACAAGTGACGAACACAAAGTGCATCAATAGTTTCCCCCTTTTTCGTTACTGTCGAAGCTTGATCTTGATATTCAAAACTCTGAGCTGTGTTTGAATATTCTGCCACTTCAATCAAGGTGTCTGCCGATGTCGTCGAAACGCGTCAACAGATTCCCCCTTAATTGAAGATCCGGGTTTGCATTATCAACTTTAAAAACCGCTGAAAACCCAGTTCAGATGCATGGTTTCCGACTCCCCAGATTTACTTGACCGGCAAATTTTCTCGAATAACCATCAACTCGAAGCTAATCAATGCAACGACTTATCCATTTCGGTGATAACCGCATCTGAGTTAAGTTTTTGAATAAGCATTGAGCATCGAGAGTTTATTCCGCACACTCCTAAATAAAAACTCAACCGGCAATTGATAGAAATTTCGAATCACCGCATCGGAAAACTTCAAATCAACGAATACCCTCGAAAATCTAAAATCCCGATTTCCGTAATCGTAGTTAAGCACCCTTCAAAAAGATTTGATCAGCAAATCGGTAATCTGCTCAATTAGCAAATCTTCATCGGAAACAGGTAATCAGGTAAAGTATCAAATCTGAGACACATAGGTCCGTGATAAAAATCACATTCTTCCTCTTCAGTCACAATGCCAGATATATAGCTATCTCTGGTAGACCAGTGATGGGTGGTCCTTTGGACAACCCTTAAATGCCTTAAAACTATACATCTCGCACATTTAATTTGGGTTTATTAGTGGAATTGGATAACTACAATATGTTTGTTGTTGCAGGTACAAAGGAGCGTAAGAGCGTTGTTTTAAAACGTTTGGATGGATGATCGTACGTGTTAAAGCCGAACTGGAGCCGCGAACTTGCGCCAAACAAGAAAAGAAGGAAGCCCCAGTATCCACCGTAGCTTACGGCTCCGCCGTACTTTACTGTGGATGCTGGGAGCAAATAATGGCCGTAAGACAGGTTCCAAATGCCGTAGGGTTTTCTGATGACCACCGTAAGCTACGGTGGCGCCATAGCTTACGGTGGCAGCTTGCGTGAATTGCGTAACTGCCATGTTTAATGAGTGTTTATGATGTCTTTTCACTACTAATCATCACCATTCGGTTACCAGCAGTCTAAAGACGAATTTTTGGTGTTCTTGAGAGCTCGAAACAATTTCTAAACATCGGATTTGTGTTTTTAATTCCTATGAACATTGATATGTGTGTGATGATGATTGTCCAAGTCATGAGTGGCTAACCTTATGGTGATCATCCTAGATTGAAGGTTTGTTTGAGACATTCGTGTTCTTGTTTTTATTTCTAGAATAATAGACTTGCAATCTTTGTTGGTTTATTATTGTGTGTTGATATTTGTTTGTAACTTGTTGATTGATGTTTTAATCAGAACCTAAATCGTACGTTCTTGGTGTCGTTGATAATCGAGATATCACAGGAAGGGTTAGGGTTGGATATTGATTAATTGATTATCGGGTAAAAACCTCACATTAGTATAATTCGAGTACTTAGTTCCCTTTCATCGCAACAAGTAACAACACAAGAGTCATGTCTATGTGACTCTTTCTAGTTGAATTTGAGCATGAATGTCAATTAAAACCGAAATCTAGGATGGTCATTTGTCTCTAAATTTGTTTACAAACCAAATCCTTCTTTTGCAAATTACTTAGTTTAATTTTATTAGTTAACTTGAAGCTACATTATAAACACATTTTCCACAAACTCCCCGTGTTCGATACCCACTTACCACTAGCTAATTAGTAGTATTTGGATTAACTTTGCGTGACACTTCGACTTCACGTCAAATTTTGGCGCCGTTGCCGGGGAGTAGTGCGTGACGTGTGTTAATTTACTAGCTTTTGTTTGTTATTTTCAGGTTTACGCTGGTTGTGTTTAGTGTACGGGTACTTACAGGTGTATGCATACTAGAGACTCTCGCAAGTCATCACCGCTAGCATTTCATCCGAAAATCGAGCGAACCTTACGACAGAACCTAGTCTTACTCTAAGAAAACAAAATCATTAGTTCACCCATAACACCTACTACACCAAAACACACCATGGATTTACCGACTCCCACTGCGGGTCAAACATCACCGTCTACACCTTCACCAAACCCTACTACCAATCCTACTTCCACATTGGAAGTACAACCAACTAACACCACATCACTTGAAATCACTCAAACCGGTCCCACCCTTACCTTTGCCTCAACACCAACAGTTCCACCATTTTCATTGTTTTCCCAACTGCGGGTCAATCATCTTCCACTCAACAAATACCACCAAATCAATTCCAACCAAGTTCAACTATTGTCCATACCACATCCGCTTTCCAACCTTCATATCAAACGGGTTTTCATCAACCATCTTCTCAAGCAATCTTCGGGTATTGGAGGATATGGTTTTAACGATGGTTATGAGGAGGAATTTCAAGGATATGAAGAAGAAGGTTTTAATTATGGGGGTGATGGAGGTAATTTGGGACCTCAAGGAGGTGTGATGTACCAACAAGGGCAAAAGTGTATCAAATTCATGAATTGGTTAGGCAACCAACGGGGGTATCAAATTCAAATTCATGAATTGGTTAGCCTATGCCTTTGCAACAAGTGCAACCTCAATATCAACAACCACAATTTCAACAACTCCACAATTCAAAGTCCATTGCGACAACCGGCTATGCAACAACCTCACTACCAACAACAATTTGCACCTCAAATGGGTCGACCAAGAGTACCGTTAGGTGCTCCACGAAGATATCATAGAGAAGTGGTGAGGGGGGTTGAAGCTCATTTCCGACCGGTTATCACCAACAACCCTTCTCTGGTGGTAATCCATCATCATCCGGATGGAAGAACATTCGAGGTTAGAACCAATGCACTCCAAAGTTTGCCTAAATTCAAAGGTTTAGCATCGGAACAATCTTATTTTCATTTGGAGGCTTATGACTCCATTTGTAACACTATTGTGGGACAAGGATTTTTATCGGATGAGGTTAAATTGGTTCTCTTTCAATTTTCGTTTGAAGACAAAGCAAAAAGATGGTTTTATACGTTACCTTCCGCCTCGATATACACTTGGGCCGATAAGCAACAAAGATTCTTGGAAGAATTTTTCACCGCGCAAAAGACGAATGATGCGAGAAAAAGTATTCGGGAATTTCGGCAACAAGTGGGTGAGATGTTTCATGAGGCGTTCGATAGGTTCAACATGATGCTTAAAAATTGTCCACATCATGGGATTTCTCTTTGGGAGCTTTTACATGCTTTTCGTGAAGGGTTGAGTGATGGTGATGCTCGCGATTTAGTGTCGATTTCTAATGGTACATTTGGCACAAATTACGAGCAAGACGATTGGGCTTTCTTGGAACAAATGTCGTTTAATTCTAAATGGCGGCACAAGCATCGAGAAATAAGAAGTATGTGGTTACAAGACCACAAGTAAATGTCATGGAGGATGTAGAGGTACACCCTACTAATCAAGTTTTTAATGTGTGTACTAATTGCAATGAAATAGGGCATGCGGCGGATGTTTGTGTTGCGGCATGTGTTGAAGGTCAAGCGGAGGAGGTGAATGCTATCCAAGGTGGTGGTAGAAATTTTGGCATGAACTCGAACATATACCACCCTGGGCTAAGGAATCATCCAAACCTTCGTTATGGGAACCCGGCGAACCAAGTTAATCAAAATTTCCAAGGGACACAAGGAAATTTTGTTCCGCACCAACAATACAATCAAGGTAATTTTATAAGCGGGAACAATCAAGGTTACCAAGGTCAATATCAACAACCGGGTGGTGGTCAAAGTGGTCCTTCGGGTCAAACTTCGCTAAGTGGGAATGAAGTTATGGATATGCTTTGGATGATGCAACAAGATATGCAAAAGAGGAATCAACTTGATGAAGTTCGAATGCAAAAGGATGAGTTTTGTGACAAGAGCATCCAAACATTGACACTCAAATGGGTCAACTTGCAACCGAGGTAGTAGAGCGGAAAAAGGATAAAGGTCAACTTCCTAGTGACACTAAGGTAAATCCTTCTCATAACTCTTCACGTAATATTCCTATTAATCATGTGAGTGTCTTAATAAGTGGAAAAGAATTTAAGGCAAATTTGTCACCGGACTTGGTTGATGGGGTGGTTGAGGATATTACGGGTAATGAAAGTGATGAGGATGAAGTCTCAGCTTCAACTATGTCAAAGGACCCGAACGTTGAAAAAGAAATTAACAAACCGGGGGTGGGTGAAACTTTAAAAAATAAAAACGAGGAAGGGGGACCTAGTCAAGTTCCATTTCCTTCGGCTCTAATCGGCTCGGGTAAGAAAAATTTTATTTCAACAAGGGGTCCTCAAAGAGGAACTATTTGATGTGTTTAAGCAAGTGAAGGTTAATCTTCCTTGCTTGATGCGATTAAACAAGTACTCGCTTTTGCGAAATTTTTGAAAGAATTATGCACATAAAAGAGGCAACAAAAGAAAAAGATGCCTAAACGGGTTGACTTGACCGGGCAAGTGAGTGCAGTGGTAAAAGGGGATCTTCCTCCTAAGCTCCAAGATCCAGGGACGCCTTTAATTAACATTCAAGTTGGAAATTTTCCAATGTCAAGGGTGTTGTTAGATCTTGGAGCCGGAGTGAGTATTCTACCGGGGGGATTATATGACCAATATGATTATGGTCCTTTAGCGCAGGTTCAGACATTTGTGGTTTTGGCCGATTTGTCTCATAAGTTACCATGGGGGATGGTACAAGATGTTATAGTAAAACTTGATGAATTTTATTATCCTGTTGACTTTTTAGTCTTAGATTACTCATCCGCGGATCCAAAACAACAACAAAACGTTATTTTGGGTTGCCATTTTTGGGCACCGCACATGCCGTTATTGATTGTCGATTTGGTACGGTTGACATGACGTTCGGTAATAGGAAAATGAGATTAAATGTTTTTACTAACATATCTAATTATGTTGGTGTTGATGAGTGTTTTATGGCAGATTTTGTTGATGGGTGCGACCCGCACGAGTATGAGGAGGATAGCATGGAAACTTGTGTTTGTGATTTTTCTGAACAGGTACTTGCGTGTACATTGAGGATAGATGAGCAAAGGTTGGATGCTCTTGCGGTTAAAGAGGGACGACCGCCATGGACCCATCAGTTTGAGAATTTACCGGTGGAGATCGATTCAGGTACAAAGCCATCACTGGAGAAGCCACCAACATTGGAGTTAAAGGATTTGCCGAGTCACTTGAAATATGCATTTTTAGGGGATAATGACACTTTACCTGTCATTATTGCCTCTAACTTGGAAAACGCTCAAGAGGAAGCATTGTTGGAGGTATTGAAGGCAAATAAAGCGGCCATTGGATGGACGATTGCCGATTTGAAAGGGATTAGTCCATCGATCGGTATGCACAAAATTATCACCACCGAATATGCGAAACCAACACGAGAGGCACAAAGGCGATTGAACCCGAATCTTCGAGAGCTAGTAAAAAAAGAGGTAATTAAATGGTTAGATGCGGGAATTATCTATCCGATTTCGGATAGTGCTTGGGTAGGTCCTACCCAAGTTGTGCCTAAGAAGGCCGGTATTCAAGTTTTAAAAGATGAAAACGGTGAACAAATAGCCACCCGACCGGTCACCGGGTGGCGAGTTTGTATTGATTACCGGATGTTGAACGCCGCCACTTCTAAGGACCATTTCCCGTTACCTTTCATTGACCAAATTATTGAAAAACTGTCGGGTCAAAATTACTCTTGCTTCTTAGATGGGTACTCGGGATATAATCAAATTGCCATTCACCCGGACGACCAACACAAAACCACCTTCACTTGTCCATATGGCACTTTCGCTTTATGGCAAATGCCATTTGGCTTGTGTAATGCCCCGGCGACTTTACAACAATGTATGATGAGTATTTTCTCGGACATGGTTGGAGAGTAACTCGAGGTATTTATGGACGACTTATCCATTTTCAGCACAACTTTTGAGTCGTGTCTCTGTCACACCCCGACCGCGTAAAACAACAAACCGCGGCGGAAACGTCGGGGAGTGTCGTAACAGAATTATTGTTTCAATAACCATGGCACATAAAGTTAAGTTTTATTTATTATAATTGTTTACATGTCTTAGATAAAACAGAAAATACAACATAAGTTAAATTGTTCTTCTTGCTTTTATTTTCACTAAGGCCCAAAGTTTGTCCTATGTGTAGCACGATCAACCTCAACCATTCGCCCCTGAAACATATGTGAAAATAAAGTCAGCAAAGAGATGTCGGCGAATACATAGGATTTTGTGTTGATGCTTCATGGCTTTTATTATTGTAAGAAAAGTTTAAAGTAGTACAAAAGTCTCCATGAACCATAAAAACTTTCTTTTGTAATAACCATATGAAAAGCAATATGATATAAAAGAAATAATGCAATGTTAAATAGATAACCAAAAATGAGTTTTGTCTCGTATAAAAATGTCATATTTTGTATAAGATATGTCATGTCTTGTATTTTGTTTAAAATGATTTAGATAACGCCACAATATGTAAGATAAACGCACTTATATATAGGAAGTACCATCAGCGTATCCACCATTCTTTTATCATATTACACACGTAGAGCTATTTAAGTCATTCACCACCAACCAATGCAGAGGAAACCAATGTCATGTAAAGCAATGTCAAGTAACAAATGTCATGTAAACCAATGTCGAGTAAACTAATGTCGAGTAAACAAATGTCATGTAAACCAACGTCGAGTAAACAAATGTCATGTAAACCAACGTCGAGTAAACAAATGTCATGTAAACCAATGTCGAGTAAACAAATGTCATGTAAACCAATGCCGAGTAAACAAATGTCATGTAAACCAATGCCGAGTAAACCAATGTCGAATAACAAATGTCATGTAAACTAATGTCGAGTAAACCAATGTCATATTTTATAAACCATTGCCTTTATTGTTAAAACACATATTATGGATTGTTGGCGAACACATTCAAACCTTGTTGACTGTCAGATACACCCTTATAAAAATAATGGTTTATCAATTTTCATCGGATTTTGTCATTCCCTAAGGTCGCTTCCAAACATACCTAGGAAGTGGGAACGGGATTGTCAATCCTATGGTAACATTACATACTACCGGTCGGCGTGATCAATGTTAATGAATGTATCATTGTCAAGTTCAACGCACCAAAATCTCAATAATAATGTAAGCATGTCTGGAAAGTGTCTTGAAAATCATGTACTAGTATGCGCGGTCAACATACATAGCAAAAATGTCTTTGAAAATAAATGTGCTAGATATGATAAGTCAACATATGAAGCAAAATGCAAATGGAAATCATGTAGTATATGTACTATGTAATCAAAACATGTATAATGTCATGAAAACACGAAAGTAGTCATAGGCACAATATGTTTCACCCTAAAATATTTGAAAATGTAAAAGAGGGGACTATGTACTAGACTTGGGAGTGCAAGAAAGTCCTTGTTCAAGAAGATAAACAAAAGCTGTATGTCCTAATATCGGATAACTATGTTAATATCGGGACATAATCGGCAGATAGGCTAGAATGAGGTCTTGTAAACCAAATGAGTGTTGGTACTCATATGAAATGGTTTAACAAAGTCTACATTCTGATTTGAAACGATTCCAAAGTGATTTTGACCCATAATGGCTCGTTATGGTAGTTTATGCTACTTTAACGGGTCATTTGTGTAACGCATGATCGGATGGTTAGATATACCCTATGATAAGTCTTATATGGCAAAACAAGTTTAATATAGTTGTAAAACCAGTCTATATGGCAAACCATTGGTTACATAAGCTTAAAATCAATTTATGCACAAAAAGGGCATGTTGGTCATTTATAAAGGCATACTAGGCGACTTAACATAACACTAACCAAACAACGTGACCATATGGTATAACCTCAGAGGGTTATTCCCTATAAAACTATGGTCCCTAATATAAGTTTGGTCAGATCCTAAGATCGACCAAATGGGTCGGATTCGAAAGTCAAAGCGGTGGTCAAAACCGCTCGACTTACGACCCTAAGCAAGCACTAAACTAAAAGTGACGAGTTAGACATGTTGAGCATGTCTAACCTAGTTTATAAAACTGATTTGGTATCAAAACGAAGTGTTTTGATACCCGAAAATAGTTTCGTCCTATAATATGCCATTTTGCGCATTGTTGACCAAAACTAGGACTCGTCACTACAACTAATAAACGTGGTAATCAGTAGGCATGATCGCTATGGATCATAACCATCATGATTAAGATCACGTTGCAAAGTCCAATTGGACTTTGTCTTGACCAATTAATGGTCAAAGCTGAAAGTCAAACACTGTTTGACTTTTAGCTTGAAATAGCTAAATAAAAGAAACAAGACAAGAATAGAGCACTTACTTGTGTTGAAGAACACCCAAGAGCTCCAAGAAGACAAGAAAAACTCTGGTAGGAGGCCTCCAACAATGTGGTATCCTCCATTTAGAGTATTAGAGATAAGAAGATAGAAATGAGCAAGGAATGAGGTTGTACCAAGCACCTATTTATAGTAATCTTGAAGCAACAAGATCATTCCACATGTCCCATGTGTTGGCATGATCTTATGGAGGTCCTAACAAGTGTCAAATGAAGTTGAATTGGTGGCAAAATTGATTTGCTTGGTGTCCAAGGTGTAAACCAGGAGCTGCCACCTTGCTGAAATCATTCTGCTAAGCTGGTGGGGTCCTTACGGACCATAAGGACTTTGGGCTTACAGTCCGTAAGCCCTTTAGCTGGCAGAAACTTTCAAAAATTGGCAAAACAAGCCACTGAACTTGTTTTTGACACGTTTTGACACTTTTAACACCCGTTAACCTCATTTCAAAGCTTTATAAGGACAATAAAGTATAGGGAACTTGAAATGTGCTCAAAAATATTCCGGATGTCGGTTCGTTTGGTCTTACGGTTGCGGTTTTCGGTTAATTACGACAAAAATCGTAACGAACGCGCAAATGACGTACATGCGTAACGAATGATTTTTTGTATTCCAATTTAAGATACAAGATTTTAATGATTACAAAAAGTTTTGGATGTGCGTACAAGTTTCAGATTAAGAAATATGCGTAACGGCATAGTTTCACAGAATTTGCAAAATAGCCGCTGAAGTTTCAAAAGCATGTTTTTGCCATACCGAACCCTTCAAAACTTATTTCTAAGTTATGTAAAGGTTATTTAAGGTATGTTAAGATTATGACCATGTTCTGGAAGGTACGTCACTACGAGAATCAGCAAACTTTCGTACTTTGTCCGTAAATAGTCCCTGTGATCGAATAAGCATGTTTTTGACATACCAAACCCTTCAAAACTTATTTCTAAGTTATGTAAGGGATATTTAGGGTATGTTTAGCTTATGCCACTATTCCAGACTATACATTGCGTTTAACTGATTTCATTTTGCGATTACACTTCAGAAAAGGCTTGGAGGTCAAAATCGAACAAATATTGAAAATGCACAAAAGTCACATGTAAATACACAAATTGTAAACAACACAAAGTTTCATTAATCATAAAGTTGTTCGAAAGTCGTTACATGTTGAATTACATAGATGTCACAGTCTCCCCTACTTTAGGAAATTCCGTCCCGAAATTTAATTAGAGGAAACTTGCGAGAAAAGATGTGGATACTTTGCCTTCATTTGATCCTCTCGTTCCCAAGTAAATTCTGGGCCACGTTTAGATTCCCAGCGAACTTTAACAATCGATATCCGTCTGCGTTTGAGCTTCTTGACTTCTCGGTCCAAAATTTTCATAGGTTTCTCAACAAAATGCATCGTGTTATCAACACGAATTTCATCAAGAGGGATGTGGAGGTTTTCATCAGCTACACACTTTTTCAGATTGGACACGTGGAAAGTTGGATGAATGTTACCAAGCTGTGGAGGTAGCTCAAGTTTGTAGGCCACTTTTCTGATTCTCTCAATGATCTTAAATGGTCCAACATAACGTGGTGCAAGTTTTCCTTTCTTTGCAAATCTAATAACTCCCTTCCAAGGGGATACCTTGAGTAGGACGTGATCACCGACTTGGAAATTCCAAGGGCTTGCGTCGTTTATCCGCGTAACTCTTTTGATGGCTTCTAGCTGTCAGAAGGTGTTCGTGAATTAACTTGACTTTGTCCGTTGTGTCTTGAATAAGTTCAGGTCTAGTGAATTGAGTTTCACCGATCTCATTCCAACAGACAGGTGAACGACATTTTCGACCATAAAGAACTTCAAAAGGTGCCATGTCAATGCTGGAGTGATAACTGTTGTTGTAGGAGAATTCGATCAACGGTAGATGCGAATCCCAACTACCACCAAAGTCGATCACACGGGCTCTAAGCATATCCTCCAGTGTTTGGATTGTTCTTTCATATTGTCCATCCGTTTGAGGATGATAAGCAGTGCTCAAGTTAAGCCTGGATCCCATGGTAGACTACATGGTTCTCCAAAAATTATATGTGAATCGAGCATCACCATCAGATATGATATCTAGAGGGACACCATGACGAGATACTATTTCATCCACATAGATCTTAGCAAGTTTGTCAGCAGAGAAGTCTTAACGAATGGCTATAAAATGTGCTGACTTTGTTAGACGATCAACAACTACCCAAATGGCATCGTGACCTCTAGAAGTGCGCGGCAATTTGGTAATGAGATCCATAGCAATGTTTTCCCAATTCCAAACCGGAATCTCTGGTTGTTCAAGCAAACCAGAAGGACATTGATGTTCCGCCTTAACTTTGAGACAAGTAAGGCATTTGGAGACGTACAAAGCTATGTCTTTCTTCATACCCGGCCACCAATACTCGGTAGAGATCTTTGTACATTTTGTCAGAACCTGGATGAATTGAATATCCATTATTATGGTGTGGAGATTGTCTAGACTTGGAACCCACAAACGGTTCAGATAATAAGATAACCCATTGTCTTTTGTTTCCAGCTGAAGCTCGAGATGATGTGGCAATTCATCACCTTGTTTGTCTTGCGCGACACAAGTGCGTTGAGCCTCAAGAATACGTGTTTAGATATCAGATCGAACCTGTACATAATGCAGCTTAACACGTTCTTTACGACTTAGTGCATCGGCTATGTCATTCGCCTTACCAGGATGGTAGCGAATTTCGCAGTCGTAGTCGTTTAGAAGTTCAACCCATCATCGTTGACTCATTTTAGCTCTTTCTGATTGAAAATATGCTGGAGACTTTTGTGGTCCATGAAAACCAACACATTTCGTACCATAAAGATAATGTCTCCAAATCTTAAGAGCGAAAACAACAACACCCAATTCAAGATCATGAGAGGTGTAGTTCTTTTCATGAACTTTTAACTGTCTCGATGCATAGGCTTTGACTTTGTCTCTTTGCATGAGAACACAGCCAAGGCCTGAGTTTGACGCGTCACAATATACCACAAAATCATGTTGCCTTTGGGTAGAGATAAGATAGGAGCATTATAAAGCTTCAGCTTCAAAGTCTGGAAAGCTTCTTCCTGTTTAGGTCCCAACTCAAAAGGTTTATTCTTTTGAGTTAGACCAGTAAGAGGAACCGCAATCTTAGAGAAATTTGAAATAAAGCGACGGTAATAACCTGCGAGACCAAAAATGAACGAACTTCGGTTTGAGTAGTAGGCGTATCCCATTCCTTAATCGCACTGATTTTGGTGGGATCTACATGTATACCTTGTTTGTTGACAATATGTCCCAAAAATTGAACTTCCTTTAGCCAGAATTCACACTTGGAGAACTTGGCATATAGTTGTTCTTTATTTAGGAGATCCAAAGTTAAACGAAGATGTTACTCGTGATGGGATCGAGACTTAGAATAAATCAGAATGTCATCAATGATGAACTTGTCCAAATAAGGCTTACAAACCCTATTCATCAAGTCCATGAAGACTGCAGGAGCATATGACAGACCAAAGGCATAACTGTGAACTCATAATGGCCGTAACGAGTGCGGAAGGCTACTTGGGAGTATCTTCCTCGAATACACGAAGCTGATGATACCCAGAACGTAGATCAATCTTTGAGAAGCAAGTAGCAACCTTTAGTTGGTCAAAAAGATCATCAATGCGAGGTAGGGGATATCGATTCTTGATCGTGAGTTTATTAAGCTCACGGTAATCGATACACATGCGAAAAGATCCATCCTTCTTTTTCACGAATAGAACAGGAGCACCCCAAGGTGAAAAGCTCGGACTAATGAATCCTTTATCTGAAAGTTCCTGAAATTGTTTCAATAATTCTTGCATCTCAGACGGTGCAAGACGGTATGGAGATTTTGCAATGGGGTTGGCACCAGGTACAAGGTCTATACGGAACTCAATTTGTCGTGCTGGAGGTAAACCAGGTAATTCTTCGGGAAACACCTCAGGATAATCCCGAACAACAGGGATATCTTGAATAATTTTACCCTTGCCTTTCTCCTCTACGATATGTGCCAAGAAAGCCTTATAATTCTTGCGTAGGTATTTTTAGGCTTGAGTACAAGTCATGAGTTTGAGGCTACTAACCGGTTTTCTCCATGAACCTCCAAAATTTCACCAAATGAAAGAGGTATACGTACAATCTTATCGAAACAAACCACCTCAGCATGATATTTGGTTAACCAATCCATTCCCACTATAATGTCAAAGATCCCAAGTTGCATCGGTGCGAGGTTAATAGGAAAAAGATAGGTATTAAGGTTCAATAGACAACTAGGAATGACAGAATCGAGTATAAGAGGTTCACCACTAGCTACTTCCACTGTCAGGGGCTTTCCTAGTTTGGTTCTTGGTTTCAAAAGTAAAGGCTCAAATGTTAATGGCACAAAACTTCTATCAGCACCCGAATCAAATAGTATAAAAGCAGGATGGTTGTTAACAAAGAACGTACTGTTTACCACCTCACTGTCTGCACGTGCCTCATTCGCATTTATATTGAAAGCTCGTCCACAAGCCTGTTTCGCATTTGCCAATCTCGGGCAATTGTTACGGTAGTGGGTGAGATCCCCACAGTTGTAGCAAGATCATGGTGGGTAATGAGGTCGTGCAGGATTGGCTGGCTGCTGAACAGGGTTACGAGCCACATTATTCGGGTTAGGAGGAGAACAACAAACATTGGCCAGATCGCCAACAGTTTGTGCAAATACGAACATGGAAGATGAGGCTGGTGATGACTATTGCACCTGTTGCATAGAGGTGCAGTGCCGATGTATTGTTTCTTGGTAGGAGGCTGAGCAGGCTGGTTAGGAGTGGCTTAATTGGGTTGTGTAGTGACAGCAAAATTCTTGGAAGCCTTGCGCTTCCTAGACTTCTTCGAACCTTCGGATTTCTTACCCTTTTGTTTCTCAGGCTTGTCAGACGATTTCTTGTCACCCTTACGATGGAGCTTACCCTTTTTGATCTGCGATTCAGTCAGTGTCACAGATAGCTCAATGGCTTGCCTAACAGTAGTGGGGTTGCTGCCGGTGAAATATCCTGAACTGGGTCAGGAAGACCATCTATGTATTTCTCGATTGCCTTATCCAAAGGCATCACCATCTCAGGACATAACAAACTCAACTCCTCATACCTGTCAGTATACACACGATGCTCTTGCTTCAGATCATGAAAATCATTTTCGAGTGCTCTATTTTCATGACGGGGGCAAACTCTTTCATCATTAAAGCCCTGAGTTCCTCCCAAGTCTTACCCATAGCAACATAGCACCCCTATCTCTCATCACTCCGTTCCACCACGTGAGTGCTCTCTTTTCAAACACACTAGAAGCAAACTCAACTTTCCACTCATTTGGACATTGAACATGGCGAAATGTATTCTCAAGACTCTCAAACCACTGTAGGATCCCAGTTGCTCCCTTAGAACCACTAAACTTGAGCGGCTTAATACTGTTTAAAGTTGCATGCAGCTGGTGCATTGTTGTTATTGTTAGCTTGGTTTATCTGAGTTATCAGATTTGGAAGCACAGCAGCAAACTGCTGAGCGATTAGAGCTGCCATGTCGACGTTCGTATTTACGTTTCGTCGAGGAGGCATTCTATAAGAGAGAAAAACATGAGAGAAAATGAGTGAGATGAATGTTGAATAATCAAAATGAGATGACAAAATATCGACAAATGTAAGGATGGTGGTCATTCGTTCGTTTACTCAAAACAAACAAAGGACACACTGACTAATCAAAGTAAATGGGTCTTTATAATTTATCGCGAAGACATGATTTAGCCTATAAGTGGACACTCACCCCAAGAGTTCCCAGGTAAGAGTGACTGGTCCGATTAAGTGGATTTGTACGAACACTCTAGCCTAGACAGAAAACTCAGGGTACAGGCACCCACCCTTCCAGATTGCACGTGTTCACATTAATAAGACCCAAACATTGATCGAGATTTTGAAAACATCAAAGGCATAAAGCCAAAACTAATCATCCAAGAATTAGACGATTGATTTCAAAATCGTTTTGAAAATTGTGTTTATGTTCTGGTAATCACCTAAGGAAAGGTGATTGTATCGTGTTTCAATTCTAAACGCAAGAAAACTCGTGTTAGGGTCCTAGGAAAGTTATAGTCTAGGTCAAAGATTTACTAATAACCTAATTCCCTATAACCATTGGCTCGGATACCAATCTTTCTGTCACACCCCGACCGCGTAAGAAAAGTTTAAAGTAGTACAAAAGTCTCCATGAACCATAAAAAGTTTCTTTTGTAATAACCATATGAAAATCAATATGATATAAAAGAAATAATGCATGGTTAAATAGATAACTAAAAATGAGTTTTGTCTCGTATAAAAATATCATGTTTTGTATAAGATATGTCATGTCTTGTATTTTGTTTAAAATGATTTAGATAACGCCACAATATGTAAGATAATAAAAGCACTTATATATAGGAAGTACCATCGGTGTATCCACCATGCTTTTATGATATTACTCATGTCACGCTATTTAAGTCATTCACCATAAACCAATGCCGAGGAAACCAATGTCATGTAAATCAATGTCAAGTAACAAATGTCACGTAAATCAATGTGTAACATGTCGAGTAACAAATGTCATGTAAACTAATGTCGAGTAAAGCAATGTCGAGTAAAGCAATGTCGAGTAAACAATGTCAGTAAACAATGTCGATAACATGTCGAGTAAACAAATGTCATGTAAATCAATGTCGAATAAACAAATGTCATGTAAACCAATGTAGAGTAAACAAATGTCATGTAAACCAATGTCGAGTAAACCAATGTCGAGTAACAAATGTCATGTAAACTAATGTCGAGTAAACCAATGTCATGTTTTATAAACCATTGCCTTTATTGTTAAAACACATATTATGGATTGTTGGCGAACACATTCAAACCTTGTTGAACTGTCGGATAAACCCTTATAAAAATAATGGTTTATCAATTTTCATCAGATTCTGTCATTCCCTAAGGTCGCTTCCAAACATACCTAGGAAGTGGGAATGGGATGGTCAATCCTATGGTACCATTACATACTACCGGTCGGCGTGATCAATGTTAATGAATGTATCATTGTCAAGTTCAACGCACCAAAATGTCAATAACAATGTAAGCATGTCTTGAAAGTGTCTTGAAAATCATCTACTAGTATGCTCGGTCAACATACATAGCAAAAATGTCTTTGAAAATAAATGTGCTAGATATGATAAGTCAACATATGAAGCAAAATGCAAATGGAAATCATGTAGTTTATGTATTATGTAATCTAAGCATGTATAATGTCATGAAAACACGAAAGTAGTCATAGGCACAATATGTTTCACCTCATAATATTTGAAAATGTAAAAGAGGGGACTATGTACTCACTTTTGTAAGAAAGTCCTTGTTCAAGAAGATAAACCAAATCTCAAGAGTCCGAGAATTCAAGTATGTCCTAATATCGGATAACTATGTTAATATCAGGACATCATCGGCGGATAGGATAGAATGAGGTCTTGTAAACGAAATGAGTGTTGGTACTCATATGAAATGGTTTAACAAAGTCTACATTCTGATTTGAAACGATTCCAAAGTGCTTTTGACCCATAATGGCTCGTTATGGTATTTTATGCTACTTTAACGGGTCCCTTGGTGTAAACGCGTGATCGGATGGTTAGATATACCCTATGATAAGTCTTATATGCCAAAACAAGTTTAATATAGTTGTAACATCAGTCTATATGGCAAAACATTGGTTACATAAGCTTAAAATAAAGTTATGGATAAAAAGGGCATTTTGGTCATTTATAAAGGCATTTCTAGGCGACTTAACATAACACTATCCAAACGACGTGACCATAAGGTATAACCTCAGAGGGTTATTCCCTATACAACTATGGTCCCTAATATGAGTTTGGTCCGATCCTAAGATCGACCAAACGGGTCGGATCCGAAAGTCAAAGCGGTGGTCAAGACCGCTCGACTTACGACCCTAAGCAAGCGCTAAACTAAAAGTAACGAGTTAGACATGTTAAGCATGTCTAACGTAGTTTATAAAACTGATTTTGTATCAAAACAAAGTGTTTGTTACCCGAAAATAGTTCCGTCCTATAATGCGCATTTTGGCATTATTGACCAAAATTATGACGTCACTACAACTAATAAACGTGGTAATCAGTAGGCATGATCGCTATGGATCATAACCATTGTGATTACGATCACGTTGCAAAGTCCAATTGGACCTTTTCTTGACCAATTAATGGTCAAAGCTGAAAGTCAAACACTATTTGACTTTTAGCTTGAAATAGTTAAACAAAAGAAACAACTCACACCACGACTCGCAGCGGAAGACAAATGCAGGGTGTTGTAGACACGTGGTAGTTCTCCATAGTTTAAAAAAACATGATATCATAATTAGAGAGAACCTCGGTTACAACATATTATCAGTATCATATTACACACCATAAGTTTCAGTACAGTACTACGAGCTATCACAGCTCTTATTTTGCTCGGTTTACTACTACAACCCTCCACAGGCACGCTCTTTACTCCTGTTTAGTTTTACCTGAAATGCATGTTAGTTTTAAAAAGGTCAGCTAAACGCTGCGTGAGTTCCACTAGTTTAATTGTTGTGTAACAATATGTGTTAACAAGTTTAATTGCATGGGTCGTAATCACAATGACGGTCATAGTCATAGTCGCAGATGGAATTACACGAGGACACAAGTGAAACCTGACTGTTTTACCCCGGGCCGTGTCATCCCGGACACTCCGGGCCACGGCACCGTGTCACCAAGACACTCTCGGGCCCATCAACTGCGTCACATGCAGTTCAATGCCCCTTAGCAGTTGTGCCTAACAAGACAACCAAATTAGGACACGTGCAAGACCTGGTTGCCGACCTTCCTGTCGGGCGCGGCCTGGGTTTGTCAGACCAATAGTACTATTCACTGCCCACGGCTTACGCTAATCACTTGTAGAGGGGAGGTAGTTCGTGTGTTAGATATTTCACATCATAAGTTGGTGCAATTAACACAGTTTCATAACCAGTTCATGTGTTAGGGAAGCAAAATTCCCTTCATAAGGTTGTGTAACCAACATAGTTTGTAACATGCATTCCATCCCAAGTAAGACAATAAAACAGTTAAAAGAGGGGTAGTGAAACTCACAGTGCCAATAGGGGTCTCAACACACGAGTGGTTGAATAGCTGGATCAACTGACACACATGCAAGCATGGACTCAAATCAGTATCTAAGCTGGTATTGAGTCTATAGGACACTGGTATGGCGATGGACATCAGGGTAGTATTAGTTTTCAGTTTTGCTACCGGGCACCGATTCTCGTGCCAGCCAAAGTCAGTAGTTTAACAAGTTTGGTTAATGGTATGGGAATACCAGTAGTGCCAACACGTGGTTATTCAAAAATGATTAACTTTCCATTAGGGAGTTTGAGTGTTCGGGGATCTAAGTTGCCCAAATTTGAGGTTCCATTTTCACCGTCGGGAATTCTCCCGGATTGTCTTAGAGCATACCCATAGTGCCCAAATTGCCCGGAAATCTCCCAGAATATTCCCAGTGTTTCAACTATAGCTTTTTTCGGGTTGGGTCAGTTCCCGGTTTTCTGGCAGTTTCGTTACACGGTAAACTGCCAAAATGATTTAAATAACTTATTTTTAAACCAAATAAATTCCTCTTTAATCTAGAATTGGAGTAAAAATCTATAAAAATTTATATAACTCACTAAAAATTAGTCGATCACGAGATAAATTTCTGGGAATCTATTTTGGTAAGTTTCTTATTTAAATAAATTATTTATAAACCCATTTTACTCACATAATTAACATAAAATACTTTCAGAAGTTCAAAAATTCTGAAATATTCCAAAACCTTCTATACATATACAGGAACATGTCCAAAAATTTTGAGAATTTTTCGATTTCATTTCGGTGCGTTTCCGGCTCCTGAAAACTCCCGAAAACACCGATTTTTAACCCAAATCAAAACTCAACCACTGGACTTCTAACTTTCCCAGATCATTCCCCATATGTTTCTTAATGTCTCTGTAAAATTTTCTGATTATTGAATCCGTTTGATATTTTTCTCAAAATTCTTTTCGGTAAAACAGTTAAAACTTCCCAAAAAACGTAGAACTTCCAAAAATTCTAAAATTTTATGTGGACCTTCCTGACAATACCCTACATCACCACACCAAATTTCAGCTCAATCCAAGTTACACGGACCAAGTTATAGGCACAACAATTTTCTGCCTAGCCTAGATTCAGTTTTCGGGTGATATACCTAGCGATTCTTCCGTTTCCAAGCATTTATCTTGATCCCAGAAGTGTGTGAAGGCTATATTCAGTACCTACACACCAAGTACAATCCCAATATGCTAGAACTTAGATCAATCAAGCTTTAATTCATTGTTTTTCAGTTAATCGAATAGTTAAGCGATTTTTGTCGAATAAGAGTTGGTTAGGGTATCAAACCCCATTGATTAGCAACCATGGCTGCCATATAACACCAGGGGTATATGTGGTGTTCATGTTCAACCCTAAAATGTGTTTAAAACCCCAAAATTCATGGATTAAAAAGCATTTTTCGGCTAGAAATCTCGTTTAATCGAAGAACCGGACTTAAACTCATAAGTATTAAGGTTAATACCTTTGTTTTAGCAAAGATTAGGGAAGAAATCAGTTGAGAATGAAGGTTGGAGAGCAGATTTTGAGGGATTTTTCTTGAATTTTTTTATTAAAAATAAAAGAAAAAGAATTAAAAAAAACTATTTGTAACCATGGGGGGGTTGATGGCGCATAGAAGTGGGCCCCTAGGGCCACCTCTTGCTTTATTTTGCATGCGTGAAGATGATGTTTATCCTACAGATAAGTATGTGTTTGTTTCGGTCCGGCGCGCGTTCTCGATTTGCGTGACGGACTCCGTTTTGTGCGTACTTGGTGTCAAAAGACTCGGTTTTAAAAATTATGCATAACCGTCTAAAAATCCGAACCCATTTACGTTTTAATCATAAAAGTCTCGTTTGACGTTCGTTTAAGTGTTTTTAAGCTTGATCGATCGTTCCTTGCACATTTGGTTGCCTTAAGTTATGCCAGAACGAATGCGTTTCCCCAGCCGGGAGCTGCTTCATTTTGCGTGCCCAAGCTTTGATTATTTTTAAACCTTATCACAATCTATGGCACAAATCTAAGTTATTCCTGGAACTCGGAATCTTAATTAAGGCTACCGATAAACTAATAATCAATGTCAAAGGTTTAATGCGCTGTTAAACGTCAAGTCTCCGTTTAACAAGTTGTTCAAGGCTAAGGATGCCAACCTCGCATCATTGGTCCTTAGTAGTGTCATGTCAACCATGACGTGCTCTCGGATTCCTCCGAGATATAACATATATCGTTTGGCACAACACTCAAGTCATGAAATTTCACAAGGTTTACGCACAATTATAGTTTTAGTCATGATTTAAGTTTAGGACCAATTAAGGTGTACCTGGTTTCGTCATGGGTATCACAGTCTCCCCTGGTTAAGAAATTTTGTCCCTGAAATTTACTTTGTCATGCTAGGGAAGAGGTGAGGGTATTTTCTACGGAATTCATCTTTCCGTTCCCAGGTATATTCAGGTCCTTGTTTAGAGTTCCACCGAACTTTAACCAGTGAAATTTTGTTATGTCTTAATTGTTTGACCCTACATCAACTATTTCCACCAGCTCTTCCATGAAGTGGAGTCTATTGTCAACGCGAATGTCTTCTAAAGGTACTTGGGTAGCTTCGCCTGACAGACTTTTCTTCAGGTGTGATAAATGGAAGACATCGTGAATGGCACTAAGTTCGGTTGGTAACTTCAACCGATACGCTATCAGACCTACCTTGGCTAGGATCTTGTATGGTCCAATGTAGCGCGGGGATAGCTTTCCTGACTTTCCAAATCGGATGACGCCCTTCCATGGCGATACCTTTAACAGAACTTCGTTCACCTACTTCGAACCATAATGGTTTCTGCGTACATCAACCCAGCTTTTCTGTCGACTCTGGGCGACTTTCAGACGGTTCCGAATCTGATGGACCTTATCGGTCATTTCCTAAACTAGTTCAGATCCCGTCAGTTGAGTGTCACCCACTTCGACCCAACAAAGTGGTGGTCAACACTTTCAACCATAGGGGGCCTCATAAGGGGCTGCTTGAATGCTACTATGGTAACTATTGTTATACGAGAATTCCACTAGTGGGAGATGCTTGTCCCAACTTCCTCCGAAGTCCAGGACACAAGCACGAAGCAAGTCCTCTAGTGTCTGAATCGGTTTGGGGATGATAAGCAGTGCTCAGCTCGATTCGCGTCCCCAATGCTTCTTGTAGTTTCTGCCAGTATCGCGAAGTAAAGTGGCTGTCTCGGTCGGAAATAATAGCAATCAGGACACCATGTCGAGCTACTATCTCATTAGTATAAATTTCGGGCAACTAGTCGGTCCTATAAGTCGTACGGATTGGAACAAAATGCACGGATTTGGTCAATCGATCTACGATTGCCCAGATCGCATCATGACCACGAGGCGTTTTCGGAAGGTGGGTCACGAAATCCATCATGATTTGTTCCCACTTCCACTGAGGTTATCTCGGGTTGTTGCAACATCCCCGAGGGTTTCTGATACTCGGCCTTGACTCGCGCACAAGTCAAGCATTCGCTCACGTATTCGGCCATGTCCTTTTTCATTCCCGGCCACCAATAAAACTCTTTAAAGTCATGGTACATCTTATCCGTACCGGGATGAATGGGATATTTTGATTTATGAGCCTAGTCCATTATTAATTGTCTCAGCTCCGCTCCTGCAGGAATCCACACTCGATTCTTAAAGTACAATACCTCATCTGTTTTTCTTGCAAAACTTTTATCGTTCCCGTGCAATCCTTCACCGGGTAACTGGCTTTCCTTCAGGGCTTGCATCTGCGTGTTCCGGATTTGATCTATCAGACTTGTCTGCACGACCATTCCCAAGGCTCTAACTCGAAGGGGCTTAATTTGAGCCTTCCTACTTAACGCATCTGCTACCACCTTAGCTTCCCCGGGTTGTACTTTATTTCACAATCATAATCATTTAACAACTCCACCCATCTGCGCTGCCTCATGTTCAAATCTTTCTGGTCGAAGATATGTTGAAGGCTTTTGTGATTGGTATATATAGTACACTTGGTACCATATAAATAATGCCTCCAAATCTTTAATGCGAATATAACTGCTCCTAGTTCCAGGTCATGGGTCGTGTGGTTCTTCTCGTGCACCTTTAGTTGTCTAGAAGCGTACGTGATAACTTTATTCCTTTGCATAAGGACGAATCCTAGTCCTTGTCGTGATGCGTCGCAATACAGACAAAGTCGTCATTGCCTTCGGGTAACGTTAAGATTGGGGCTCACACAACTTTTTCTTTAGCAGCTGGAACGCTGTTTCTAGTCTTCACCCCAATCGTACTTTCTATCCTTTTGCGTCAATGCGGTTAACGATTGCACGATACTAGAGAAATTTTCGATGAAGCGACGATAATCTCCTGCCCATCCTAAGAATTGGCGTATTTCTTTTGGGGATTTCGGCGCTGGCCAGTTCTTGATTGCTTCTATCTTGCTTGGATCTACATGAATTCCATACTGATCAACCATATGCCCTAAAAATTGTACGACTTGTAACCAAAAGTCGCACTTAGACAACTTAGCATATAGTTGCTCGGTCTGTAGTATCTCCAAGATAGCACACAAATGATGCTCGTGCTCGTCCTTGCTCTTAAAGTAGATCAAGATATCGTCGATGAAGACGATGACAAATTTGTCAAGGTAGGGCTTACATACCCTGTTCATGAGGTCCATGAACACCGCGGGTGCGTTAGTTAACCCAAAGGGCATAACTAGGAATTCGTAGTGGCCATAGCGAGTTCGAAATGCGGTCTTAGGAATATCTTCCTCTTGGACCTTCACTTGATGGTAACCTGACCAAAGGTCTATCTTAGAAAAGTATCGGGCTCCTTGCAGCAGATCGAAGAGATCATCGATTCTTTGAAGAGGGTAACGATTTTTGATAGTGACTTTATTCAATTCCCGGTAGTCAATCCACATCCGGAAGCTACCGTCCTTCTTCTTTACAAACAAAACTAGGGCGTCCCGGGGGGAATAACTAGGACGGATAAAACCACAATTGAGTAACTCTTGCAATTGCGTCGATAGCTCTTGAATCTCGGACGGTGCAAGACGATATGGGACCTTGGCAACGGGTGCCGTTCCCGGTATTAAGTCGATGCAAAACTCGACTTGCCGATTGGGCAGCAATCCGGGAAATTCTTCCGGGAACACATCAGGGTATTCACATACTACTGGAATGTCTTCAATACGCTTTTCGGCTGGCTCCTTTGATGTGATGCTAGCTAAAAACACGTCACATCCCTCGTATACACTTCAACGCCTTAAGGTGAGATATAAGGTTCAACGCGGCGCCTAACTTCTCTCCTTGTACCATAATTATATCCGTGGGGGATAAAGGAATCTTCACCGCCTTTTGTTCACATAACACCTCCACATGATGGTTGTACAACCAGTCCATTCCTACGACAATATCAAAACTACCCAACTCTACTGGTAGCAGGTCAATAGTAAACTGGTAGCCATTAAGGGTTATAGGGCAATTAACAATAAGTTGGGGACTGGTAATTGGTTTCCCGCTGGCAAGTTCAACGGTATAGGGTTGTCTCAGGTCAATAGTAGGCATATTCAAGAGTGGCAAAAATGCAATCGACACATAACTTCTATCGGCTCCCGTATCAAATAATACTGAAGCAAATTGATTGGAAACGAGGAACGTACCTGAAACCACGTTGGGATCCTGGCGTTCCTCACCAGGTCCCATGACAAAGGCACGGCCTCGAGCTGCATTCGAGGTAGATGCTTGGTTCTGGGGGTTCTTTCCTGCCATCTGCGGGGCTAACTTCGGACAGCTATTACGGAAATGCTCCGTGCTGCCACATCCAAAGCACGCACGGGGATAGGCAACCTGTGAGGCTGGTTGCTGAGGTCGCTGCTGAAGAGGTTGAGGCCTGGGAGGTTGAAAGCGGGCTGGTTTGGGATTGTGTTCCATGGGCACGCTACAGTTTTGGGCATCATGTCCACTCCTATGACACCTCGAGCATATCATTGCTCGACACCCACCAAAGTGGTGGTAAGTACACTTGTTGCACTTTGGAGCCTTTCCTTTGTAGCTTTCAGAGTACCCGTGGGGGTAGTCATGGCATAGTTTTGACTAGTATTCTTCCCCCTCTTCGGGGCTTGCTGCCCTTACGCGACTACTCTCCGGGGCTTCGCACTTGTTTCCGGCCGGCTCTTCCGGCATTGTTAGAATCTTACGCCTAACCATGTCATATGTAACCGTACCCGACCTGGCTACCACCTCGTGAATGGTTTTGGTATTCCACTGAGTTAATGATACTCCTCACTTCTGGGGCCAATCCCCAGATATACCTTTCGATCCTCTTCGACTCTAGTCGGACCATGTCTGGCAAAATACGCGCTAGTTCGTTAAAACGGTTGGTATAACCTGCATGATCAGTGCCTTCCATCTGCAGGTTCCAAAACTCATGCTCAAGCTTCTGAGTTTCATGGGTTGGACAAAACCTTTCCCTCATCAGTATCTTGAGATCATCCCAAGTCATTGCATTAATCGCGTCCTGTCCGCGAGTTTGAACAATAGTGTTCCACCAATTTAAAGTGTGGTCAATAAAGGTACAGGTGGTATACTTAACTGCGCAATTAACAGGACAATTACTTATGTTAAGTACTGATTCTGACTTCTCGACCCATTTCACAAACCCGTTGGGTCCCTCAGTACCATTGAATTCCATCGGTTTGCATTCCATGAAATGCTTATTTGTGCAAACAGGCCTACCATTATTCTGATTATCGTTCTGACCCACCGGTCCGGGTTGCGGGTTCGGCTGCGGGTTAGCATTAATATCGGCGCTAACCTGCGCCACAATCGTCGGAATAACAGCTTGGAGTTATTGCGCTATCGTTTCGGAGCCATTCTATTATAAACAATAGATGTCTAGGTATCAATGTCAAGCATCCAGTTAACATATATCACATATTTTGTTAAAACATATCGTACACTTCATCACACACATGAATCCACGGCACATATAGTCAAAAGCATCGTCATATATATATGTAGTGTCATCATCATACAAGTGTCAAAATTTTCACAAAGACTTAACCCATTAGGGCCAATGCTTAGATGTGCTGTCAAAAATGTGTCACCATAGTGACGTACGGACTCGATGCAACAAAAGTACTAACCAGGAAAATGTGAAAATACTATGATTGCATCACTACCTCGACATGGGTACAACCCAGGGCTTGATAGGATGTACAAAAGATACATCATCTCTATCTATACTGAAAGTAAACCATACTAAGAACGCCACATCCACCATGTCAATCTCCAAAACCTACAACCAAACCTACAATCGCACCGATGCATCCGTATACCAACGCACGGAAATGATCCTGCTCATGGTGCACATACCCTGCTGTAGCGCGATGAGCCTGCTGTAAGATGATCAATAGTCCCCCATCAACCTCCGCTGCTGCTCATTCTCATCCCGTGCCATCCGTAGTAATGAAATCTGCTCGAACAGAAATCCCATCAAGCTGCTCTCGGTGATGGGAGCAGGCACCTCCTGAGGAGGAAAGGTATACCCCAGATAGGTGGAGAAGGCTCTCTAAATGGCTGGGAAGTGCCCCTCGCTCATATGTGTCAAACGGGGAAGGGTCCTCCCGAGGTGGGGTCAGAAACGAGCAGTGAAGTGCTGTTGGGTCCCTATAGGTTACGAGTCTCGGGCGAATAGGGGACCTAGGTGGTGTGAACACATGTACCGGTGTAAGCACCCTCCAACAAGCCGTATGTCGGAGGCCAAAAGTGGGTATCTCAAGAGGCTAGATGAGGAAGGTGAATAAGTACTCGGGGTGGAAGGAGTGTAAGGATCAGGCGGTGTCTCGGGTGACGGTAAGCGGGGTGCCACTAGCTCCCACTCCCAATGCCCCGTGGCGGGAGTAGGGCTCCTAGGAATATGTCCTACGGGTATGGCAACATCCGAAGTACGACTATGCTCCGAGGAGCTAGTCAGGTGGTGTGATGGTGAACGGTAGGCGTTCGACGCCTCCCCCGCCGCGCCTAGTACGAGGTCTAGGTGGGTACGGACCACAACAATACCCAAAGGGATCGGGCGAGGAACTCGATGACAAGAGGGGTGTCAGCGGATCCTCCTCAGGTTCAGTCTCCATATGCGAAGTCTACTGGTGACTCGAACGATCAGACATGCTACCTGAAAAAGAAAACCACACACAATGCTAATTTGACTGACCCAAAATACTGAACTCAACATTCCACAAATATACACAT
Source organism: Scalesia atractyloides (assembly GCA_947069175.1). Lineage (NCBI taxonomy): Eukaryota > Viridiplantae > Streptophyta > Magnoliopsida > Asterales > Asteraceae > Scalesia > Scalesia atractyloides. Next base: position 22,580,243 of record CAMTDV010000022.1, on the reverse strand, counting down.
AAGCACGTGTTACACGCAGTTTAAATTTTTAAGATTTATAAAAATTACTTGCGGTTGTGACGTTGGTAGACGGATTTCCGTCCTATCTCAATGACGTTCCCAGAATCCCCAAGTATGAGCAGATAAATTACGGTGTTCCGGACCACAATAATTTATTTGCCCCACCAGGGTTTCCTGGTAATAGCCATACTACTCAGTTTCTAAAGGTTCTCAGCGTGTGGAGACTATCTTGGATTATAGTCTAGGTTCTTTTAGGGATACCTAGTTCACTATAACCGAAGGCTCTGATACCATCTTCTGTCACACCCCGACTCGCAGCGGAAGACAAATGCAGGGTGAGGCAGACACGTGGTAATTCTCCATAGTTTAAAAAAACATGATATCATAATTAGAGAGAACCTCGGTTACAACATATTATCAGTATCATATTACACACCATAAGTTTCCGTACAGTACTACGAGCTATCAAGCTCTTATTCGGCTACAGTTTAGTACTACAGCCCTCCACACGCACGCTCTTTACTCCTCTTTAGTTTTACCTGAAATGCATGTTAGTTTTAAAAAAGGTCAGCTAAACGCTGCGTGAGTTCCACTGGTTTAATTGTTGGGTAACAATATGTGTTAACAAGTTTAATTGCACGGGTCGTAATCACAATGACGGTCATAGTCATATTCACAGATGGAATTACACGAGGACACAAGTGAAACCTGACTGTTTTATCCCAGGCCGTGTCATCCCAGACACTCCCGGCCACCGGACCGTGTCACCAAGACACTCCCGGCCCATCAACTGTCGTCACATGCAGTTCAATGCCCCTTAGCAGTTGTGCCGAACAACACAACCAAATTAGGACATGTGCAGACCTGGTTGCCGAACTTCCTGTTGGGCGCGGCCTGGGTTTGTCAGACCAATAGTATTATTCACTGCCCACGGCTTACGCTAATCACTTGTAGAGGGAAGGTAGTTCGTGTGTTAGATAATTCACATCATAAGTTGGTGCAATTAGCACAGTTTCATAACCAGTTCATGTGTTAGGGAAGCAATATTCCCTTCATAAGTTTGTGTAACCAACATAGTTTGTAACATGCATTCCATCCCTAGTAAAACAATAAAACAGTTAAAAGCGGGGTAGTGAAACTCATACTTCCAATAGGGTCTCAACACACGAGTGGTCGAATAGCTGGATCAACTTTAATGACACACATGCAAGCATGGACTCAAATCAGTATCTAAACTGGTAATAGTTATAACTTGGATCTGGCAAGAGTTTTTACCCCGGATTGAGTCTATAGGACACTGGTATGGCGATGGACATCAGGGTAGTATTAGTTTTCAGTTTTGCTACCAGGCACCGATTCTCGTGCCAGCCAAAGTCAGTAGTTTAATGTGTTTCGGGTAATGGTACAAGAATACCAGTAGTGCCAACACGTGGTTATTCAAAAATGATTAACTTTCCATTAAGGGAGTTTGAGTGTTCGGGGGTCTAAGTTGCCCAAATTTGAGTTTCCATTTTCACCGTCGGAATTCTCCCGGATTGTCTTAGAGCATACCCATAGTGCCCAAATTGCCCGGGAATCTTCCAGAATATTTTCAATGTTTCAACTATAGCATTTTTCGGCTTGGGTCAGTTCCCGGTTCCGGCAGGTTCGTTACACGGTAAACTGCCGAAACTGATTTAAATAACTTATTTTTAATCCAAATAAATTCCCATTTAATATGGAATTGGAATAAAAATCTATCAAAAATTTATATAACTCAGAAAAAAATAGTAGATCATGAGATAAATTTCTGGGAATTTATTTTGGTAATTTTCTTATTTAAATAAATTATTTATAATCCATTTTTAACAACATAATTAACATAAAATACTCTCAGAAGTTCCAAACATCCGAAAAACTTCATGAACCTTCTATACAGGTCCAGGACACATCTCCAAAAATTTTGAGAATTTTCGATTTCATTTTGGTGCATTTCCGGCTACCGAAAACTCCAAAAACACGGATTTTTAACCCAAACCAAAACTAATCAATGGTCTCCGAATTTTCCCAGATTATTCCACATATGTTCCTTAGTGTCTCTGTAAACTTTGGTGATTTATTGAATCTGTCTGATATTTTTCCCGAAATTCTTTCGGTAAAACAGTTAAATATTCACCAAAAAACGTAGAAAATTCCAAACATTCAAACCTTTTACGTGGACCTTCCTGACAATACCCCTACTCACCACACCGATTTTCAGCTCAATCCAAGTTACACGGACCAAGTTATAGGCACAACAATTTTCTGCCTAGCCTAGATTCAGTTTTCGGGTGATATACCTAGCGATTCTTCCGTTTCCAAGCGTTTATCTTGATCCCAGAAGTGTGTAAAGGCTATATTCAGTACCTACACACCAATTACAATCCAAATATGCTAGAACTTAGATCAATCAAGCTTTAATTCATTGTTTTTCGGTTAATCAAATAGTTAAGCGATTTTTGTCGAATAAGAGTTGGTTAGGGTATCAAACCCCATTGATTAGCAACCATGGCTGCCATATAACACCAGGGGTATATGTGGTGTTCATGTTCAACCCTAAAAATGTGTTTAAAACCCCAAAATTCAGGGATTAAAAAGCGTTTTTTCGGCTAGAAATCGCGTTTAATCGAAGAACCGGACTTAAACTCATTAGTATTAAGGTTAATACCTTTGTTTTTGTAGGAACGTCCACGATTAGCACGGGAACCTAAATTTGTTATTTATTGTCCGATTAGGCAGAAACTAGTGACAAGTTAATCAAATCACAAGAATTACTCATTTAAATGTTGTTTTCATTGATCTAAAGTTCAATACATTCGAGAAACGGATCTGACAGAGCTTTGCCGTCTCTGTGCCAAAATCTCTTCGTGTTACAAATGAAATCCCAAGGCACCTATATATACTAGTCTAAGTTCGTTGGAGGGTGACACAAGTTCGGGCGAACTTGACTTAGTCAAGTTCCATCACCCGCGAACTTGATATCAAACACACTTAAATATGCCTCGTTTTCACCTATTCTATACAGACTCGATACAAGACTATTCTATAGACATTATGCACCAATAGACTCCCTCTTGGATATCTACTTTGTCTTCTTCGGTCTTCAGAAACTCTCGTTTATTCCAGACTCGTTCTCGTGTAATGAGGAAGGCAACAGACATATGCACCAACAGACTCCCCCTTGGATGTTGCCTAGTCATCTATTTTCATAGACATCTTTGACAATAAAGTTGATTTGAAAAATGTATTTCCAGAAAAAGTGGCTAAACAGCACATAGCGCTTCTTGCTATTGTTCTCGAATCATATGAAAGTCTCGCTGCTGGAATGATCGGTAATCCAGAGATGACCGCCGAAGATTATGATCAGGTAGACGAAGAAGAGTTGGAGCTGATGGATATAAAGTGGAGTTTAGCATCTATCATCAGAAGAGTTTCTAAATTTGTGGCACTCACTGGAAGGGATACTTGTAATTCAAACAATAAACTTGGATTTGACAAGTCTAAAGTCACATGCTTTAGGTGTCGACAAAAAGGACATTTCAAACGAGAATGCAGCAATCAAGAAGCAAGTTGAAACCAAAATCCTTTCGGCAGCAACAATGAGTACTACAAGAAAGCACTTCAATACAAGCCATATCCAAAGAGAACACAAGTCGATGTAAAAGATAAATCTGCAAAGAAAGCCAAACAAGCTCTTGTTGCCAATCATGAAGAAGATGGTTTTGACTGGAACAGATATATCGGAAAGAAAACTGGTGTTGCTATGATAGCAGAGTTAGTGGATGAATCTGATACGTCATACATTGATGCTGCTTTGGAAAATGCCATTCTGGAAGGTTATAGACAGAGACCTGAGGAAGAAGAATTAGCTTACCTGGAGATGCAAAGACAAGAAGCTTTGAAATCAGAGGTAGAAAAGGTAAAAGCTGAGGTAAAAATGTCTGAAAAGGAAGTTGTGAAAATTGTGGAGGTTGAAAAACCTTGCACAAAGTGTACAAGTCCTTGTGAACCATGTCTTGATAAAGTCAAAGTCATAACAGAATTGACAGTACACAACGAAAACTTTCGTTATGATTACAGAACCATAAAAGAAGCTTATGACAAAATATCAAGCAAATATAAATATGTTGAAAATGCTAATCGTGAGCTAAATGCTAATGTTAAAATGTTAAATGCAACTGTAATTGAAAAACAAAAGGCAATTAACATATACATTAACACGATTGCCGAAACAAAACGTGAGCTTCACGACATAAAGATAGAAACAGAACGGGTAAGACAGCTTCTAAAGAGCTACACCACAAACGCATATGTCATTGATCACATTTTACCTACGATTAAATCGGAGAAATATGGTGATAAACCAAGGCGTAAAGAATACAGAAGTGTTCCTCCACCACTTCTTGCAAGTTATTCCTGCAAGGAAGATGATGAGATTGAAAAGGTACTTAATTTACTCATTTTGTCAGAAAAGAAAAATAAATTGCCTGAGAACATTGACGTAGACTTTACGAAATCAAAAGATGACAAGAAGCAGTGGTAAAAAATATGGTTAAAAATGTGTTGGGTAATGATTCTGATGATGGCAGCTCTGAAAATGCCAAATCAAGTTTGAAAAAATCGGAATCACATTCTGAAGATGACGATACATCATCAGAACATGATCTAAGTGATGACCCTAATATTGTCATGTACAAGATTAAGGAATCTGATAGATTATACTTCGATGATAGTTTTCCGATTTGGAATGTGAAAGAGGATCAACTTGATAAATTTTTCAAACTTGTAGAAGTTTCATCAGATGATTTTAAGAAAAACGAGAAAAGATTTTACTCAAAACCAAAAGGAATGCTAACAATTATCGAAAGTTTGGTGGTGATTTTCCTGAGAACAGTAGAGCAGGATTGGGTTTAGAGGAAAGTGAAGAAGAACCGAGAAAGAACCATAAGTCGTCATTTCATGAAAACAAAGGTAAACACATGAAGTTTGTGTATGGGATGAATATGGTTCAAGAAGAAGGTATGATCAGTAAGAAATCGAATGATGAATTCAAAAAGGAGAAAGAACTTCGGGACAAGGCTAAGACCAAGTTCACAAGTGGATTAAAATCCACTAGTGGAAATGTTTCTGATGACCGGACTTGCTTTAAATGCAATACTGTTGCACATATTGCTCGCAAATGTCTGAATCTATAGCGTGGGTTTCCTCGAAGAAAAACCGAATCAAAAGATGAAAAGCTAAAACAACCAGAGATTGTAAAATTTATTAAAGAGTCAAATAGAAATTATGAATCTAAACAAGAAGTGAAACCTAAAACTGTGACAAAGTTTGAAAACTCAACATTTGAAAAAGGTGAAACTTCAAGGTTTAATGAAGTCAAAGATTCTAGGTTCTATATCAAGAAAGCGAGAAGAAGCTACAATCTTGGGTTTCTAAGAAAAGGATTTCGTCATTAGAAAAACCAAAGCCTGTTACTGACAAAACTGAAAATGTAAAATTAACCGAGTCAGTAATCAAACAAATGAATAAAGAAAAGGTAAAAACGTTTTCAGAATCGACATTGGACGAAATGTTTGATGATGATTTTGATTATGATGAAGAGTTAGAATATGGTTATGATGTTTATCAATACAAACCCAAAACCAAAAAGGTTTGGGTTTCATTTTTCAAATAGTTGTTTCATGTGCAGGAGTCCCAAGATCCACTCTATCAAAGTTGATACAGGATAGCGGAGCTCCATGAGTTTTTAACTTATCTAGAAGTCATAATCTTTGACGTTTTTGAAATTACAAGTGGTATCAGAGCCTGGATACCTAAATTTGCTGGAATCAAGACAAGAATTTCTCTATTTCATCTCCATTCTATCATTTTTCTTAACATTTTCACATATTTGAAGAATTCATGGAGAGATTTTGGCACAGAGACGGCAAAGCTCTGTCGGATCCGGTTCTCAAATGTATTGAACTTTAGATCAATGAAAACAACATTAAAATGAATAATTCTTGTTATTTGGTTAACTTGTCATTAGTTTCCGCTAATCGGACAATAGATAACAAATTTAGGTTCTCGTGCTAATGTTACGGGTCAAAAGCACTTAGGAATCTTTCCAAATCAGAATGTTAACTTTATTAAACCATTTCATATGAGTTCCAACACTCATTCGGTTTATAAGGATTCATTCTATTCTAATCTTCCAATTAAGGTCCCGACTTATTAACATAGTTATCCAATCTTAGGAATCATTTGATTCCTCGGACTCTTGCGCTTTATTATTCTTCTTGAACAAGGATACTTTTGCAACCCCAAGTGAGTACATAGACCCCTCTTTTCTAAATGTTTTAAGGTGATTATGTGAGTACATAGTCCCCTCTTTTACGTTTTCAAAATTTTTTGGTGATACACATGTGCCTACTTGCTACTTTCATGTTTTCTTGTTTTTTATAACATATACTTGTTATGTTCAATTAGTACAATATATAGTACATGATTTCAATTATGTTTTGCTATATATGTTGACTGAGCATGCTAGCACATTGATTTCAAAGACAACTTTTGCGGCATATGTTGACTTAGCATATGAACACATTGATTTACATTACATTTTGCTATGTATGTTGACTGAGCATGCTAGCCCATTGATTTTATGGACATTTCTATTGTATGTTGACTTAGCATACTTAGTACATGGTTTAAAGACATTTTTCATAACATTTCTTACATTGACTATGACATTTGGTTTGTTTAACGGGGCATAATACATTCATTAACATTGATCACGCCGCCCGGTAGTATGTAATGGTACCATAGGACTTGACAAATCCTGTTCCCCGCTTCCTAGGTTTGTTTGGAAGTAGGGAACGACAGAATCCGAATACATTTTTGATAACCTTTGACTTGATAAGGGTTTATCCGACAGTCTAAAGGCTTGAATGTATGCGATAAACATAACTACATAAACGTTCATATCAAATAAAGCATTGGTTTTGCAAAACATGACTTTTGATTTTTGTGACATCTGTGCTTTCTAATCTTTGTATTGTATCCGACAAAATTAAATCAATAAAACTTTGAGTTATATTTTATGAGTTGTGTATATTTACTTATGACAATCCTTGTTCAAATCCGATCCTTTAAACATTTTCTGGATGTGAAATCGTAAACCGTTACGTAAATAAAATTAGTTTAACGCAACATACGCTCCGGGACAAGAGAATAAGTTGAACATACCTTAAATACCCTTCACATAACTTACAAATAAGTTTCGAGGGCTTCGGTATGGCAAAAACATGCTTTTGCAACCTCAGGGGCTATTCTGCAAATTCTGTGAAACTATGCCTTTTTGCGTATCTCGCTATACGGAACATGTACGCACATCCAAAAGTTTTTATAAACATTAAAATCTTGTATTTTAATGATTGGAATACAAAAATATCGTTCGTTACGCATTTACGGTCATACACGCGTTCGTTACGATTTTCGTCGTAATTAACCGAAAACCGCAACCGTACGACCAAACAAACCGACATCCGTAACATTTTTGGACACATTTCTAGTTCCCTATTTTATTTTATCCTTATGAAGCTTGAAAATTGAGTTAACGGGTGTTAAAAGTGCCAAAATGCGTCGAAAAACAAGTTTAGAGGCTGTAGGGACCATTTCTACCAATTCTGAAATTTGAGCCTCTGGCGGGGCGCGACTCCGTTAGCCTAAACTACTCGCGGCCCGCGAGAAGCCATCAGACACGGAAAAATAGTTGGCAGCTTCCAGCTGCATTCCTTGGCCACCAATTCGCAATTTTTGACACCTATCTTGCATTTTGCCACACTTATTCTACATCTAACACATCATAAACACTTGTTAACATCCTAGATCATTGTCTTAACACTTGCCATGATCTTGATCACCTTTGGATCATTATAAATACCATGATCATGCCCATTTTTGAACATTTAAACCCCCTTCATACTCTAATCAGCCATAAATCTGAATTTGCAACCATCTCGGAGCTTTCTCTATGGTTCTTTGTCAATCCTTTGTGTTTGTAAGTGTTCCTATCTTGCGTTGTTCAGTTATTATAGCTTAAATGGACTAAAAATCAAGCAGTTTAGTTCCTGTTTGACTTTTAGTTTTGATCATAATTTGATCAAGACAAAGTCCAATTGAACCTTCAATATGATGGTAATCAAGGTGGTTATGATCCTTAGTGATCATGCCTACTGATTTCCACCTTTTCTAGTAATTTTGACACCTTAAAGTTTCGGTCAAAATGCGATTTTTGCGTATTTTGCAACGGATCTGTTTTCGGGTATCAAAACAGGTTGTTTTGATGCCAAAATGTTGTAATAAACTTTTTAGTCATGTGAAGTTACGTCAAATTCGTCACCTTTGTTAAAAGTGCTCATTTGGGTTCAAAAGTCTAGCAGTTTGACCACCGCTTTGACTTTCGAATCTTACCTATTTGGTCAACTTTTAGACACGACAAAATACATATTTATGACCCTAACATATAAATAACCCTATGAGGTTATACCTTATGGTCATGTCGTTCGGATAGTGTTATAATAATCAATGGTAATATCCCTTAAAAATGACCAAAATGCCCTTTTCGCAAGAAAACAAATTAAACACATACGTAAGATAAATTTTGACATATAATCTGATCAAATAACATTTTAAAAAAATGTTTAAGCATTTAAAACTTAGCATGACACATATCTAACTATCTGAATGCGTAGTTACGCAAATGACGCGTTAAAGTAACTTAAACTACCTTAACAGGTCGAAAGCATTTAAAAATCTTTCCAACTAAGAATGTAAACTTATTAAACCATATCATATGACTGCCAACACTCACTTGGTTTATAAGGTCTCATTCTATCCGAATCCTCCGATTTCAAGTTCTGATATTTATATAGTTACCCATTTATAGGACATGCTTGATTTCACGGACTCTTAATCTTGGTTTATCTTCTTGAACAAGGATACTTTTCCAACCAAAGTGAGTACATAGTCCCCTCTTTTACGTTTTCAAATGTTTTGGGTGAAACATATTGTGCCTATGATTTACTTTCGTGTTTTCATGACATTATACATGCTTGATTACAATTTATATATATATAGTACATGATTTTCTTTGCATTTTGCTTCATATGTTGACCTAGCAAATTTAACACATTGGTTTTCAAAAACATTTTTGCTATGTATGTTGACCGGGCATACTATTACATGGTTTTCAAAACATTTACAAGACATATTCAGACATTTTCAGGACATGCTTACATTGTTATTGACATTTTGATGCGTTGAACTCGACAATGATACATTCATTAAAATTGATCACGCCGACCGATAGTATGTAATGGTACCATCGGATTGACAATACCGTTCCCACTTCCTATGTATGTTTGGAAGCGACCTTAGGGAATGACAGAATCCGATGAACATTGTTAAACCCTTGACCGGACTGGGGTTTATCCGACAGTCAACAAGGCTTGAATGTGTTCGCCAATAATCCATAATATATGTTTTAACAATAAAGGCAAATGGTTTATAAAACTCGACATTGTTCACTCGACATTGGTTTACTCGACATTGGTTTACATGACATTGTTTACTCGACATTGGTTTACATGACATTGTTTACTCGACATTGGTTTACACAACATTGGTTTACATGACATTGTTTACTTGACATTGGTTTACTCAACATTGGTTTACATGACATTTGTTACTCGACATTGGTTTGGGGTTAAGGACTTAAATAGCGTGATGTGTGTAGTATGATAAAAGCATGGTGGATACGCCGATGATACTTCCTATATATAAAGGCTTTTATTATCTTACATATTGTGGCCTTATCTAAATCATTTTAAACAAAATACAAGACATGACATATCTTATACATAACATGACATTTTTATACGAGACAAAACTTACTTTTGATTATCTATTTACCATGCATCATTTCTTTTATTCATATTGATTTTCATATGGTTCTTATAAAAGGAACTTTTTATGGTTCATGGCGACTTTTGTACTACTTTAAACTTTTCTTAAAATAATCAAATTCATGAAGCATCAACAAAAAACCTATGTACTCGCAGACATTATTTTGCTGACTTTATTTTCACATATGTTTCAGGTGCAAATGTTTGATATCAAGCTAGCTACACTTAGGGCGGACTGGGCCTTAGTGACTACAAAATCAGAATAATAGCTTAACTTTTGTTGTATTTCCGTTTTTATCCAAGACAATGTAAACAATATTAATTAATGAAACATAACTTATTATGCCATGGTTGTGAAACAATAATTCGGTTACAACACTCCCCGACGTTTCTACCATGGTTTGTTGTTTTACGTGGTCGGGGTGTGACAGAAAGATTGGTATCAGAGCCATTGGTAATAGGGAATTAGGTTATTAGTAATTCTTTACCTAGACTACAACTTTTCTTGGACCCTAACACAAGTTATCTTGTGTTTTGATTCTTAAAAGAATATCGTCACCTATCCTTAGGTGAACACCAAAACATAAACACAATTTCCAAAATGATTTTTGAAATCAATCATCCATCCTTGGGTGATTTGCTTTTGGCGTTAAGCCTCTGATGTTTTCAAAATCTCGTCAATGTTTGGGTCTTATTAATGTGAACACGTGCAATCTGGAAGGGTGGGTGCCTGTACCCTGAGTTTTCCGTCTAATGTTAGAGTGTTCGTACAAATCCACTTAATTGGACCAGTCACTCTTACCTGGGAACTCTTGTGGTGAGTGTCCAATTATAGGCTAAAGCATGTCTTCGCGATACATTATGAAGACCCATTTACTTTGATTAGTCATTGTGTGTCATTTGTTTGTTTTGAGTAACGAATGAATGACCACCATCCTTACATTTGTCGATATTTTGTCATCTCATTTTTGATTATCCAACATTCATCTCACTCGTTTTCTCTCATGTTTTCTCTCTTTAGAAAGCCTCCTCGACGAGACGTAAACGCTAATCCACCCCGCCATGGCAGCTATGATAGCTCAGCAAATTGCTGCTGTACTACCTAATCTCGTAACTCAAATGAACCAAGTCAATAACAACAATGCACCTGCTGTGTGCAACTTTAAACAGTTCAATTCGGCTAAACCACTCAAGTTTAGTGGTTCTAAGGGAGCAACTGGGCTCCTACAGTGGTTTGAGAGTCTCGAGAACACTTTTCGTCATGTGCAATGTCCGAATGAGCGCAAGGTTGAGTGTGCTTCAAGCGTGTTTGAAAAGAGAGCGTTAACATGGTGGAACAGGGTGATGAGAGATAGGGGTGCTGACGTTGCTATGGGTCAGACTTGGGAGGAACTCAGGGCTTTGATGATGAAAGAATTATGCCCCCGTCATGAAAAGTGGGCACTCAAAATGAGTTTCATGATCTAAAGCAAGACAGTGGTGAGCACCGTACGTATACTGACAGGTATGAGGAGTTGAGCTTGTTGTGCCCTGAGATGGTCACGCCTTTGGATAAGGCAATCGAGAAATACATAGATGGTCTTCCTGACCCGGTTCAGGATATTGTCACTGCAGCAACCCCACTACTGTCAGGCAAGCTATTGAGCTATCTGTGACACTGACTGAATCGCAGATCAAAAAGGGTAAGCTCCATCGTAAGGGTGACAAGAAATCGTCTGACAAGTCTGAGAAACCAAAGGGTAAGAAAGTTGAGTCTTTAAAGAAATCGAGGAAGCGCAAGGCTTCTAAGAATTTTGCTGTCACTACTCAACCAACCAAGCCACACCTACTCAAGCTGCTCCCAACCAGCCTACTCAGCCTCCTGCCAAGAAACAGTATACCGGCACTGCACCTTTGTGCAACAGGTGCAATAGTCATCACCAGCCTCATCTTCCATGCCGTATTTGTACAAACTCTGGATGATCTGGCCATCTTGCCAATGTTTTTCGTTTTCCTCTAACCCGAATAATGTGGCTCAAAACCATGTTCAGCAGCCAGCCAATCCTGCACGACCACATTACCCACCAGGATCTTGCTACAACTGTGGGGATCTCACCCACTACCGTAACAACTGCCCAAGATTGGCGAATACAAATCAGGCTCGTGGACGAGCTTTCAATATAAATGCGAATAAGGCACGGGCAGACAACGAGGTGGTAAATGGTACGTTCTTTGTTAACAACCATCCTGCTTCTATACTATTTGATTCGGGTGCTGATAGAATTTTTATGTCATTAACATTTGAGCCTTTACTTGCAAAACCAAGAACCAAACTAGGAAAGCCCTTGACAGTAGAAATAGCCAGTGGTGAACCTCTTGTACTCAATTCTGTCATTCCTAGTTGCCAATTAAACCTTAATAAGCATCTTTTTCCTATTGAACTCACACCGAAGGCAACTTGGGAGTTTTGATATTATAGTGGGAATGGATTGGTTAACCAAATATCATGCCGAGGTGGTTTGTTTCGATAAGATTTTTCGTGTACCTCTTTCGTCTGGTGAAATTCTAGAAGTTTGTGGAGAAAAACCGATTAGTAGCCTCAAATTCATGACTTGTACCCAAGCTCAGAATACCTATGAAAGAATTATGTGGCTTTCTTAGCACGTATCATAGAGGAGAAAGGCAAGGGAAAAACTATTCAGGACATACCTGTTGTTCGGGATTATCCTATGGTGTTTCTAGATTAGCTACCCGGTTTACCTCCTGCTCGTCAAGTTAAGTTTCATATAGATCTTGTACCTGGTGCCAACCCTATTGCTAAATCTCCATATCGTCTTGCACGTTTGAGATGCAAGAGTTGTCAAAGTAGCTTCAGGAACTTTCTGACAAAGGATTCATTCGTCCAAGCTTTTCACCTTGGGGTGCTACTGTGTTATTTGTGAAAAAGAAGGATGGGTCTTTCCATATGTGTACCGATTACCGTGAGCTCAACAAACTCACAATCAAAATTCGATATCCCCTACCTCGCATTGATGATCTCTTTATTCAACTACAAGGTGCTACTTGCTTTTCAAAGGTTGATTTACGTTCTGGGTATCATCAGCTTCGTGTATTCGAGGAAGATATTCCCAAGACAGCTTTTCGCACACGTTACGGTCATTATGAGTTCACAGTTATGCCTTTTGGTCTGACAAATGCTCCTGCTGTCTTCATGGACTTGATGAATAGGGTTTTTAAGCCTTATTTGGACAAGTTTATCATTGTTTTTATTGATGACATTTTGATTTATTCCAAGACACGAGCCGATCATGAACAACATCTTCGTCTAACAATGGAACTCCTAAAGAACGATCAACTTTAGCCAAATTCTCCAAGTGTGAATTTTGGCTTAAGGAAGTTCAGTTTTTGGTCACATTCTCAACGAACAAGGTATACATGTAGATCCCGCCAAGATCAGTGCAATCAGGGATTGGATTACACCTACAACCCGTACTAAAGTTCGTTCAATTTTTGGGTGTTGCGGGTTATTATCGTCGCTTCATTGCAAACTTCTCCAAGATTGCGGTTCCTCTCACTACTCTAACTCAAAAGAATAAACATTTTGAGTTGGGACCCAAACAGGAAGAAGCTTTCCAGACTTTGAAGTAGAAGCTTTATGATGCTCCTATTTTATCTTTACCCGAGGGTAACGATGATTTTGTCGTATACTGTGATGCATCAAACTTAGGCCTCGGTTGTGTCCTTTTGCAAAGTGACAAAGTTATAGCTTATGAATCAAGACAACTGAAAGTTCACGAAAAGAATTACACCACTCATGATCTTGAGTTGGATGCTGTTGTTTTCGCTCTTAAGATTTGGAGACATTATCTCTATGGTACAAAATGTGTGGTTTTCACGGACCACAAAAGTCTTCAACACATCTTCAATCAGAAAGAACTAAACATGAGGCAACGACGACAGGTTGAACTTCTGAACGACTACGACTGCCAAATTCTCTACCATCCTGGTAAGGCGAATGTCGTAGCCGATGCGCTAAGTCCGTAAAGAATGTGTCATGCTGCAGTGTTTACATGTTCGATCTGATATCCAGACACGTATTCTTGAGGCTCAACGCACTTGTGTCGCGCAAGACAAACTAGGTGATGAATTGCCACATCATCTCGAGCTTTAGCTTGAAACCAAAGACAATGAGTTATCTTATTATCTGAACCATTTGTGGGTTCCAAGTCAGGCAATCTTCGCACCTTGATAATGGCTGAAGCACATAAATCTCGTTATTCGATCCATCCTTGTGCAGACAAGATGTATAAGGATCTTCGTACTCAGTATTGGTGGTCGGGTATGAAGAAAGACATTGCCTTATATGTATCTAAATGCCTTAATTGTCTGAAGGTAAAAGCAAAACATCAGTGTCCTTCTGGTTGCTTGAACAACAAGAGATTCCGGTTTGGAGATGGGAAAACATTGCTATGGATCTCATTACCAAATTGCCGCGCACTTCTAGAGGTCACGATGCCATTTGGGTAGTCGTTGATCAACTAACAAAGTCAGCACATTTTATAGCCATTCGTGAGGATTTGTCTGCTGTCAAACTTTCTAAGATCTATGTGGATGAAATAGTATCTCGCCATGGTGTTCCTTTGGATATCATATCTGATCGAGACGCTCGATTCTCATCTCATTTTTGGAGAACCATGCAATCTGCCATGGGAACCAAGCTTAATTTGAGCACTGCTTATCATCCTCAAACGGATGGACAATCTGAGAGGACAACCAGACTTTGGAGGATATGCTTAGAGCCTGTGTGATTGACTTTGTTGGTAGTTGGGATTCGCATCTACCATTGATCGAGTTCTCCTAAAACGATAGTTATCACTCTAGCATTTACATGGCACCTTTTGATGCTCTTTATGTCCGAAAATGCCGTTCACCTGTCTGTTGGAATGAGATTGGTGAATCTCGATTCACTGGACCTGAACTTATTCATGACACAACGGACAAAGTCATAAAGATTCGCGAAAACCTTCTGACAACTAGAAGCCATCAAAAGAGTTATGTGGATAAACGACGCAAGCCTTTGGAATTCCAAGTCAGTGGTCACGTCCTACTCAAGGTATCCCCTTGGAAGGGAGCGATTAGATTCGGAAAGAAAGGAAAACTTGCACCATGCTATGTTGGACCATTTAAGATCGTTGAGAGAATCGAAAAAGTGGCCTACAAACTTGAGCTACCTCCACAGCTTGGTAACGTTCATCCAACTTTCAACGTGTCCAATTTAAAGAAGTGTTTGGCTGATGAAAACCTCCACATACCCCTTGATGAAAATCGTGTTGATGACACGATTATTTTGTTGAGAAACCTGTGGAAGTATTGGATCGTGAAGTCAAGAAGCTAAAGCGCAGACGTATACCAATCGTTAAAGTTCGGTGGGAATCCAAAAAGTTGCCCAAAATTTACATGGGAATGTGAGGACCAAATGAAGGCGAAATATCCGCATCTTTTGTCACCAGTTTCCTCAAGTTAAATTTCGGGACGAAATCTACTGAAGTAGGGGAGACTGTGACATCTGTGCTATCTAATCTTGGTATTGTATCCGACAATATTAAATCAATAAATCTTTGTGTTATATTTTATGAGTTTTGTATATTTACTTATGACATTTGTGTATTTTTAATCCTTGTTTAAATCTCCTTTAAACATTTTCTGGATGCGAAATGCAAACCGTTACGTAAATAAAATCAGTTTGACGCAACATACGCTCCGGGACAAGAGAATAAGTTGAACATACCTTAAATACCCTTTACATAACTTAGAAATAAGTTTCGAGGGCTTCGGTATGGCAAAAACATGCTTTTGCAACTTCAGGGGCTATTGGCAAATTCTGCGAAACTATGCCTTTTTGCGTATAACGCTATCCAGAACATGTACGCACATCCAAAAAGTTTTTGTAAACATTAAAATCTTGTATTTTAATGATTGGAATACAAAAATATTGTTCGTTACACATTTACGGTCATACACGCGTTCGTTACGATTTTGGTCCTAATTAACCGAAAACACAGCCGTACGACCAAACGAACCGACATTCGGAGCATTTTTGGACACATTTCAAGTTCCCTATGTTATTTTATCCTTATGAAGCTTGAAAATTGAGGTAACGGGTGTTAAAAGTGCCAAAATGCGTCAAAAAACAAGTTTAGAGGCTGTAGAGACCATTTCTACCAATTATGAAATTTGAGCCTCTGGCGGGGCGCGACTCCCTTAGCCTAAACTACTCGCGGCCCGCGAAGAAGCCATCCGACACAGAAAAATAGCTGGCAGCTTCCAGCTGCATTCCTTGGCCACCAATTCGCAATTTTTGACACCTATCTTCCATTTTGCCGCATTTATTCTGCATCTAACACATCATAAACACTTTTTAACATCCTAGATCATTTTCTTAACACCTGGCATGATCTTGATCACCTTTGGATCATTATAAATACCATGATCATGCCCATTTTTGAACTTTAAACCCCCTTCATGCTCTAATCAGCCATAAATCCGAATTTGCAACCATCTCGGAGCTTTCTCTGTGGTTCTTTGTCAATCCTTTGTCAATTATTATAGCTTAAATGGACTAAAAATCAAACAGTTTAACTTCCTGTTTGATTTTTAGTTTTGATCATAAATTGATCAAGACAAAGTCCAATTTAACCTTGCAATATGATGGTAATCAAGGTGGTTATGATCCTCCGTGATCATGCGTACTGATTTCCACCTTTTCCAGTCATTTTGACACGTCAAAGTTTCGGTCCAATCCGATATTTATATAGTTACCCATTTATACGACATGCTTGATTTCACGGACTCTTATCTTGGTTTATCTTCTTGAACAAGGATACTTTTGCAACCAAAGTGAGTAAATAGTCCTCTCTTTTATGTTTTCAAATGTTTTGAGGTGAAACATATAGTGCCTATGATTTACTTTCGTGTTTTAATGACATTATACATGCTTGATTACAATGTATATATATAGTACATGATTTTCTTTGCATTTTTCTTCATGTTGACCTAGCATATTTAGCATATTGGTGTTCAAAAACATTTTTGCTATGTATGTTGACCGAGCATATATTCAAGACATTTTTTCCAGACATGCTTACATTGTTGTTGATTTTAGTGCGTTGAACTCGACAATGATACATTCATTAACATTGATCACGCCGACTAGTAGTACGTAATGGTACCATAGGATTGACAATCCCGTTCCCTCTTCCTAGGTATGTTTGGAAGTGACCTTAGGGAATGACAGAATCTGATGAACATTGATAAACCGTTGACCGGATAGGGGTTTATCCGACAGTCAACAAGGCTTGTTCACCAGCAATCCATAATATATGTTTTAACAATAAAGGCAAATGGTTTATAAAACTCGACATTGTTCACTCGACATTGGTTTACTCGACATTGGTTTACATGACATTGTTTACTCGACATTGGTTTACTCGACATTGGTTTACATGACATTGTTTACTCGACATTGGTTTACTCAACATTGGTTTACATGACATTTGTTACTCGACATTGGTTTCTGGTGAATGACTTAAATAGCGTGACGTGTGTAATATGATAAAAGCATGGTGGATACGCCGATGGTACTTCCTATATATAAGTGCTTTTATTATCTTACATAGTGTGGCGCTATCTAAATCATTTTAAACAATATACAAGACATGACATATCTTATACATAACATGACATTTTTATACGAGAGAAAACTTACTTTTGATTATCTATTTAACCATGCATCATTTCTTTTATATCATATGATTTTCATATGGTTCTTATAAAGGAACTTTTTATGGTTCATGGCGACTTTTGTACTACCTTAAACTTTTCTTAAAATAATCAAAGCCATGAAGCATCAACACAAAACCTATGTACTCGCCGGCATTATTTTGCTGACTTTATTTTCACCTATGTTTCAGGTGCAAATGTTTGATGTCAAGCTACCTACATTTAGGGCGGACTGGGCCTTAGTGACTATAAAATCAGAATAATAGCTTAACTTTTGTTGTATTTCCGTTTTATCCAAGACAATGTAAACAATATTAACTAATGAAACATAACTTATTATGCCATGGTTGTGAAACAATAATTCTGTTACAACACTCCCCGATGTTTACGCCATGGTTTGTTGTTTTATGTGGTCGGGGTGTGACAATTTAAAACTTCAGTTTATTCAAGACATTGTTTTGTACATGGCATTGGTTATACACAACATGATACATATGGCTTGAGTAAAGTCTTTTTTACTTGCCATACAAGACATTTGTTATACAAGACATGGTTTATATTTAACATTGTGACATATTACATTGTTTACACATGACATTTGACATTTGTTTGACAAGGCGTTTTTGGTGGTTATTTGATAAGTGATTTAAATAACGAGCTGTATGTGATATGATAAAAGCATGGTGGATACGCCAGTGGTACTTCCTATATAAAAGTTCTTTCATGATATTACATATCGTAGCGTTATTTAAACCACTTCGACAAAGACAAAGATATGACACATTTGGTACAACTAACATATATTTTTCACAAGACATTCTTTTACAAATGGCATATTTTATTCAATTCATTTTCATCAGGTTAATTATTTAACCATATATCCTTCTTTTATATCATTTGATTTTCATATTGATTTTCATATGATTTTACAAAAGAAAACACTTTATAGGGTTCGTGACTACTTTTCGTTAAACTATTATTTTAACTTTATGTCATGAATTCTCATCAACAAAACCTATGTATCTCACAGGCATTTTTATGCTGACATACCTATTTTCACATGTGTTTCTGGAGCTAATGTTTGAGGTTGATTCATGCTACACTTAAGCGGACTTAGGCTTTAGTGACTTAAAATCAAGCAAGAAAAATAAATTTATGTCATGTTTCTATTAAATTCCAGACAATGTAAACAATTTGAATCAATAATACAAAACTTTAATTACCATGGTTGTTGAAACAATACTTCTGTTATGACACTCCCCGACGTTTCCGCCGCTGTTTGTTTTTTTACGCGGTCGGGGTGTGACAGAAAAGATTGGTATCAGAGCCAATGGTTATAGGGAATTAGGTTATTAGTAAAGCTTTGACCTAGAATTTAACTTTTCTAGGACCCTAACACAAGTTATCTTGTGTTTAGATCTTAAAACAATACCATCACCTATCCTTAGGTGATTACCAAAAACAAAGTATAATTCATTTTAAAAGCCAAAACAAATCATCGGCGCTTTATGCCTTCCAAAGTTTTCAAATCTCGTCAAAGTTTGGGTTTTAATAATGCGAACACATGCAATTTGGAAGGGTGGGTGCCTGTACCCTGAGTTTTCTGTCTAAGGCTAGAGTGTTCGTACAAATCCACATAATCGGATCAGGCACTCTTACCTAGGAACTCTTGGGGTGAATGTCCACCTATAGGCTAAAGCATGTCTTTGTCATACATTATAAAAACCCATTTACTTTGATTAGTCATCGTGTGTCGTTTGTTTGTTGCAAGTAAACGAACGAATGACCATCATCCTTTCAATTCGTCGATATTTATGACATTTCATTTTTGACTATCCAACATTCGTCTCACTCGCTTTCTCTCATGATTTTCTCTCTTTTAGAATGCCTCCTCGACGAAATGTGAATTCGAACACCGATATGTCAGCTTTGATAGCTCAGCATTTTGATGATACTACCCAATCTCATAATCAAATAAACCAAGCAACAATAACAACGATGCCCTTGCTGCGTGCAACTTTAAACAGTTTAATTCGGCTAAACCACTTAAGTTTAGTGGTTCTGAGGGAGCAACTGGGCTCCTACAGTGGTTCGAGAGTCTTAAGAGTACATTCCGTCATGTCTAATGTCTGAATGAACGAAAGGTCGAGTTTGCTTCGAGCGTATTCTAAAAGAGGGCGCTCACGTGGTGGAACGGAGTGGTGAGAGATAGGGGTGTAGATGTTGCTGTGGGTCAAACGTGTGAGAACTTAGGGATTTAATGATGAAAGAGTTCTGTCACGAGCAGAGGGAACTCGAAAATGAGTTCCATGACCTGAAGCAAGACAGTGGTGAGCACCGTGCTTACACCGATCGGTATGAGGAGTTAAGTCATATTGAAAAGTACATAGACGGTTTCCTGACCCAGTTCAGGACATCGTCACTGGCAATAACCCTACATCTGTCTGACAAGCCATCGAACTTGCAGCTACCTTAACTGACTCTCAAGTCAAAAAGGATAAACTCCACCGAAAGGGTGACAAGAAACCGTCTGTTAATTCTGAGAAGCAAAAAGGAAACAAAGCTGAAACCTCCAAGAAGTCGAGGAAGCCAAGGCTTCTAAGAACTTCTCTCTCACTACACAACCTAACCAAACTGCTCCCAATCAGCCTGCTCAGCCACCGGCCAAGAAACAATATGTTGGCAATGCACCTTTGTGCAACAAGTGTAACAGTCACCATCAACCACATTTACAGTGCCGCATTTGCACTAACTGTGGGAAATCTGGTCATCTTGCCAATACTTGTCGTTTTGCTCCTACCTAGAATCCAGTAGCCCAAAACCCTGCTCAGCAGCCTGCACGACCTCACTATCCACCTGGTTCTAGCTACAATTTTGGGGATCTTACCCACTACCAAAATAACTGCCCGAAGTTGGCAAATGCAAACCCGATTCGTAGACGAGCATTTAACATCAATGCTAACGAGGCTCGGGCTGACAATGAAGTAGTCAACGGTAAGTTCTTTGTTAACAACCATCTTGCTTCAATTCTTTTCGATTTGGGTGCCGATAAGAGTTTTGTATCCCTAGCTTTTGAACCTTTGTTTTCGATGCCTAGAACCAAACTAGAAAAGCCCTTGACAGTCGAAATAGCTAGTGGTGAACCCCTTTTTCTTGATTCTGTCATCCGTGATTGCCAATTGAACCTTAATAACATCTTTTTGCCTTTGAAACCTCAGCCAATGCAACCGGGAGCTTTCATATCATAGTAGGGATGGACTGGTTATCTAAACATCATGCTGAGGTGATTTACTTCGACAAGATCGTTCATATACCCCTTCCGTTTGGTGAAACCATAGATGTTCGTGGAGAAAAACCCGTCAGTAGCCTTAAACTCATGACATGCACCCAAGCCCATAAATACCTACGAATGAATTATGTTGCTTTCTTGGCACATATCGTAGAGGAGAAAGGCAAGGGCAAATCTATTCAGGACATCCATGTTGTTCGGGATTATCCTGAGGTGTTTCCTGAAGAACTACCCGGTTTACCCCCACCACGACAAGTCGAGTTTCGTATAGATCTTATACCTGGTGCCAACCCTATAGCCAAATTCCCATACCGACTTGCACCGTCTGAGATGCAAGAGTTATCTAAACAGCTTCAGGAGTTGTCTGACAAAGGATTCATTCGTCCAAGCTTTTCACCATGGGGCGCTCCAGTCCTATTTGTGAAAAAGAAAGATGGATCATTCCGTATGTGTATCGATTACCATGAGCTCAACAAACTCACAATCAAGAATCTATCCCCTACCCCATATTGATGATCTCTTTGACCAGCTACAAGGTGCTACTTGTTTCTCAAAGATTGACCTACGTTCTGGGTGTCATCAGCTTCGTGTCTCGAAGAAGATATTCCCAAAACTGCTTTCCGCACTCGATACGGTCATTATGAGTTCACTGTTATGCCTTTTGGTTTGACAAATGCTCCTGCTGTTTTCATGGACTTGATGAATAGGGTTTGTAAGCTTTATTTGGACAAGTTCATCATTGTTTTCATTGATGACATTTTGATTTATTCAAAGTCTCGAGCCAACACGAGCAACATCTTCGTTTAACGATGGAACTCCTAAAGAAAGAACAACTCTATGCCAAGTTCTCCAAGTGTGAATTTTGTCAACGAACAAGGTATTAATGTAGTCCCGCCAAAATCAGTGTGATTAAGGAATGGGATACACCTACTACTCCTACCGAAGTTCGTTCATTTTTTGGTCTCGTGGGTTACTACAGTCGCTTTATCGCAAATTTCTCAAAGATTGCGGTTCCCCTAACTGCTTTGACTCAAAAGAATAAACCTTTTGAGTGGGGACCCAAACAAGAAGAAGCTTTTCAGACGTTGAAACAGAAACGTTGTAATGCTCCTATTTTATCCTTACCTAAAGTAACGACGACTTTGTCGCTATTGTGATGCATCAACTTAGGCCTTGGCTGTGTTCTCATGTAAAGGAACAAAGTTATAGCTTATGCATCAAGACAATTGAAGGTTCATGAGAAGAACTACACCACTCATGACCTTGAGTTGGGTGCTATTGTTTTCATTCTTAAAATTTGGAGACGCTATCTATACGGTACAAAATGTGTGGTTTTCACGGACCACAAAAGTCTCCAGCACATTTTCAATCAGAAAGAACTAAACATGAGACAGCGACGATGGGTCGAACTTCTGAACGACTACGACTGTGAGATTCGCTACCTTCCTGGTAAGGTGAATGTCGTAGCTGATGCTCTTAGTCGTAAAGAACGAGTCAAGCTACATTGTGTTCAAGTTCGATCTGATATTCAAAACCGTGTCTCCCAAGCTCAACGAACTTGAGTTACACAAGGCATGGTGGGTGATGAATTACCACATCATCATGAGTTTTACCATAAAACAAAAGACAATGGGTTATCCTGCTATCTGAACCATTTTTGGTTTCCAAGTCAAGATAATCTCCGCACCTTGATAATGGATGAAGCTCATAAGTCTCGTTATTCAATTCATCCAGGTGCAAAAAAATGTATAAGGATCTTCGTACCCAGTATTGGTGGCCGTGTATGAAGAAAGACATTGCCCTGCACGTATCTAAATGTCTTACTTGTCTCAAAGTTAAGGCAGAACATCAGTGCCCTTCTGGTTTGCTTGAACAACCAGAAATTCTGGTTTGGAAATGGGAAAGCATTGCAATGGATCTCATTACCAAATTACCGCGTACATCTAGAGGTGATGATGCCATTTGGGTAATCGTTGATCGTCTAACGTCACCACACTTTATAGCAATCCGTGAGGATTTCCCTACTGACAAACTTGCTAAGATCTATGTGGATGAAATAGTATCTCGTCATGGTGTCCCTTTGAACATCATATCTGATCGTGATGCTCGATTCTCATCTCATTTTTGGAGGACAATGCAATCTACTATGGGAACCAAACTTTACTTGAGCACTACTTATCATCCTTAAACGGATGGACAATCCGAAAGGACATTCTAGACACTCGAGAATATGCTTAGAGCTTGTGTGATCGACTTTGGTGGTAGTTGGGATTCGCATCTACCTTTGATCAAATTCTCCTACAATAACAGTTATCACACCAGTATTAACATGGCTCTTTTCGAATCTCTTTATGGTCAAAAATGTCGTTCACCTGTCTGTTGGAATGAAATCAATGAATCTCAATTCATTGGACCTGAACTCATTCAAGACACAACAGACAAAGTCAAAACAATTCGTGATAATCTCTTGACAGCTAGAAGCCGTCAAAAGAGTTATGCGGAAAAACGAAGCAAGCCCTTGGAATTCCAATTCGGTGACATGTCCTACTCAAGGTATCCCATTGGAAAGGCGTGGTTAGATTTGGAAAGAAAGGAAAACTTGCACCTAGATATGTTGGACCCTTCAAAATCATTGAGAAAATCGGAAAGGTGGCCTACAAACTTGAGCTACCTCCAGTAACTTGGAAATATCCATCCAACTTTCTACGTGTCCAATCTTAAAAAGTGTTTGGCTGATGAAAACCTCCACATCCCTCTTGATGAAAATCGTGTCGATAACACGATGCACTTTGTTGAGAAACCTGTGGAAATATTGGACCGTGAAGTCAAAAAGCTCAAGCGCAGATGTATACCGATTGTTAAAGTTCGCTGGGAGTCCAAATGTGGCCCAGAATTTACCTGGGAACGAGAGGACCAGATGAAGGAGAAATATCCACATCTTTTCTCACAAGTTTCCTCTGATTAAATTTCGGGACGAAATTTCCTAAAGTAGGGGAGACTGTGACACATCTGTGTATTTTAATCATCGTACTATTCTGAACGATTTTGTAATTTTATAATATTGTGTTTTATTCCAAGATTTATGTATTTATATATGGTATTTCATATTTTCAATCCTTGTTCAGTTCTGATCTTTGAAATCACTTCTAGAAGTGAAATCGGAAACCGTTACACAAACGTAATCAGCTTAACATGACGTACACACCAGAAAAAAGACATAATCTAAAAATACCTTAGATACCCTTTACATAACTTAGAAATAAGTTTTGAGGGCTTCGGTATGGCAAAAATATACTTATGCAACTTCAGGGGCAATTTGTAAATTCTGCGAAACTATGCCGTTACGCGTATTTCCTAATCCGGAACATATACGCACATCCAAAAATTTTTGTAATCATTAAAATATATCATTTTAGTGATTGGAACGCAAAAATATCATTCATTACGCGTTTACGGTCATTTGCGTGTTCGTTACGACTTTCGTCGTAATAAACCGAAAACCACAACCGTACGACCAAACGAACCGACATCCAAAAAGTTTCCGAGCATTTTTTAACTTCCCTATGCTTTATCTTCCTTATAAAGCTTAAAAATGGGGTTAACGGGTGTTTAAAGTGCCAAAACGCGTCGGAAAACAAGTTTTTAGGCTGTAGGGACTAAAATTGCCAATCCTGAAACTTTGGAATCCCAGGCACCACGCGAGAGACTCACCCAGATCTCCCGCGACGCCGGGGATGCCAGTGTTCAGCAGATACCAGGCAGCTTCTTTTTCATTTGACTTGACACCTATAACTCGTTTTTTGCCACACTTCTCCTGGTTGCAACACCTCACTAAACACTTGTAATGATCCTACAACATCTCCTAACACTTGGAATGATCTTGTGGCTTCAAGAAATCTATAAATACCCCCATTGTTGCAACCAATTTCCTTGCTCATTCACTCTTTCTTTCTCTCTTGCTCTACTTGGAGGCTACCACTTAGTTGGAGGCTTCCTAACTGAGCATTCTTGTTCTTGGGGCTCTTCAAGTGTTCTCCAACACAAGTAAGTGCCCTCTCCTAGTCTTGTTCCATTTCTTTTAGCTTCTTATGAGCTAAAAGTCAAACAATAGACTTTTTGTTTGACCTTCGGTTCTGACCATTTTGGTCAAAGTCAAAGTTCAATTGAACTTTGCAACGTGATCGTAATCACGAAGGTTATAATCCCTTGCGATTATACCTACTGATTACCACTTAACTAGTCGAAGTGACGAGTCAAAGTTTCGGTCAAAATGCGCATTATGTGCATTTTGCGATGGAACTATTTTCGGGTATCAAAACACCAAGTTTTGATACCAATACTTTTTAATAACTTAGTTAGACATGTTTTGACATGTCTAACTCGTCACTTTTAGTTTAGTGCTTATTTAGGGTCGTAAGTCGAGCGGTCTTGACCACCGCTTTGACTTTCGAATCCAAACCCGTTTGGTCGATCTTAGGATCCGACCAAACTCATATTAGAGATCATAGTTGTATAGGGAATAACTCTATTAGGTTATACCATATGGTCATGTCGTTTGGTTAGTCTCATGATAGGTCGTTATTATGCCCTTTATAAATGACCAAAATGTCTTTTTGCACATAAATTCATTTTAAGCATATGTGGCTAGATTTTTGACATATACACTGATATTAGAACATTATTAACATGTTTGGGCATATAAGACTTATCATAAGACTAACTTGAACATCCGAACACATATTTACGCAAATGGCACGTTAAAGTAGCGTAAACTACAAAAACGAGTCATTACGAGTCAAAAGCACTTAGGAATCTTTCAAAATCAGAATGTTAACTTTATTAAACCAGTTCATACGAGTTCCAACACTCATTCGGTTTATAAGGATTCATTCTATTCGAATCTTCCAATTAAGGTCCCGACTTATTAACATAGTTATCCGATCTTAGGAACCATTTGATTCCTCGGACTCTTGCGCTTTATTATTCTTCTTGAACAAGAATACTTTTGCAACCCCAAGTGAGTACATAGACCCCTATTTTCTAAATGATTTAAGGTGATTATGTGAGTACATAGTCCCCTCTTTTACGTTTTCAAAAGTTTTGCGGTGATACACATGTGCCTAGTTGCTACTTTCATGTTTTCTTGTTTTTCATAACATATACTTATTATGTTCAACTAGTACAATATATAGTACATGATTTCAATTATGTTTTGCTATCTATGTTGACTGAGCATGCTAGCACATTGATTTCAAAGACACCTTTTGCGGCATTTGTTGACTTAGCATATGAGCACATTGATTTACGTTACATTTTGCTATGTATGTTGACTGAGCATGCTAGCACATTGATTTTATGGACATTTCTACTTCATATGTTGACTTATCATACTTAGTACATGGTTTAAAGACATTTTTCATGACATTGCTTACATTGACTATGACATTTGGTTTGTTTAACGGGACATAATGCATTCATTAACATTGATCACACCGCCTAGTAGTATGTAATGCTACCATAGGACTTGACAATTCCCGTTCCCCGCTTCCTAGGATTGTTTGGAAGGAGGGAACGATAAATCCGAATACATTTTTGATAAACCTTTGACTTGATAAGGGTTTATCCGATAGTCTCAAGGCTTGAATGTATGCGACAAACATAACTACATAAATGTTCATATCAAATAAAGCATTGGTTTTGCAAAACATGACTTTTGATTTAAAACTTCGGTTTATTCAAGACATTGTTTTGTACATGACATTGGTTATACAAGACATTATACACATGGCTTGAGTAAAGTCTTTTTACTTGCCATACAAGACATGGTTTATACCTAATATTGTGACATATTACATTGTTTACACATGACATTTTGTTTGACAAGGCATTTTTGGTGGTTATTTGATAAGTGATTTAAATAACGAGATGCATGTGATATGATAAAAGCATGGTGGATACGCTGCTGGACTTCGTATATATAAGTGCTTTCATGATATTACATATCGTAGCGTTATTTAAACCACTTCGACAAAGACAAAGATATGACACACTTGGTACAACTAACATATATTTTTCACAAGACGTTGTTTTACAAATGGCATATTTTATACAATTCATTTTCATCAGGTTAATTATTTAACCATACATCCTTCTTTTATATCATTTGATTTTCATATTGATTTTACAAAAGAAAACACTTTATAGGGTTCATGACTACTTTTCATTAAACTATTATTTTAACTTCAAGTCATGAATTCTCATCAACAAAACTTATGTATCTCACAGACATTTTTATGTTGACGTACATATTTTCACATGTGTTTCAGGGCTAATGTTTGAGGTTTATTCATGCTACACTTAGGCGGACTTGGGCTTTAGTGACTTAAAATCAAGCAAGATAATAAATTTATGTTATCTTTCTGTTAAACTCAAGACAATGTAAAAAATTTGAATCAATAATAGAAAACTTTAACTACCCTGGTTGTTGAAACGATACTTCTGTTATGACACTCCCCAACGTTTCTGTCGGTTTGTTGTTTTACGTGGTCGGGGTGTGACATCAGTATCTGTTGGAACTTCAACTGTGTAGGGATGAAGATGATGAAAATTCCCTGAATTTTGAACTACAATTCAAGAAACAAATCAGGAAAAAACTGATGAGAGAATAAAGATCATGAATAAAGAAGAGTTTTCGCATCATCTATTCTAGGGGGAGATTGTTGGGATTGA
The DNA here is from genome assembly GCA_947069175.1 of Scalesia atractyloides. NCBI lineage: Eukaryota > Viridiplantae > Streptophyta > Magnoliopsida > Asterales > Asteraceae > Scalesia > Scalesia atractyloides. The sequence continues at coordinate 22,552,502 of CAMTDV010000022.1, read as the reverse complement.
TCCTTACAAAAGAATAGATGATAAAATGCCAAAACAGGTCTCTGCTATATGGTCCAGAATAAACAGTGATTTGAATTACAACTTCCCTCAGTGGCAAGATATCTAACATCTGATGGTTCTAACATCTGCTCTTGGCTATGATCTGATTGTTATAACATCTGTTGAAAAACCAAAGCTCTGTTGAAGTGAAAGGTCTGCTGGAAGTCAAAGGTCTGATCACCCTTTGAAGAACATTGGATAAAGCTTCATCAGTGGTTAGGCTAATCAGTGGGTAGCAACAATAGTGATTATCCATCAGTGTTTTGCATAGTTATCAGAGGATAGCATTACCAGTGGTTAGAGTTTGTTAGGTTAGATTAGATGTCATTGTCTTGGTGATAGTCTGCTAAAGATACCACAGAGGTTAGGATTGTACTATAAATAGACAGTGCATGTACTATTCTATTAGCTCACACACACGCACACACACTTTTCTTGTACGTCTAATATGTGTGACGCTCGGGCCGAGGGGGAGTTAGTGATTCATGCATGTAAATTACTTGTAATCTTTTTAATCATTTGAGTAATGAAAACATTGTGTGATGAAAGCTAATCTTCCATTTGATTGTGTTTACAAAGTTTTAAATCGTATTCTGCTGCAAATCCTATCTGTTTATCTCATTTTATTTTCAATTTGTTTAAAACAACACAATCAGGTCAAACTCAGATCCTAACAAATATTGCCTGAAAATACCCATCTGGGCCCAAGTTATAAGCGTTACCATCTTAGTGACCGATATTGGTAATTACTTGCATGATTACTGTTAGAGCCGAACTAGCTTGCATATACTCCTATTGCTACCTGTGATACTGCTATCCTGTGAGTTTCACTCCCCCCACTTTTAAACTGTTTTACTGTTTTCTGGGGTGATTTTCATGTTACAAACTATGTTAATTGCACCAACTTTTGATGATGTGAATTTCCTAACACACGAACATACCCCAGCAGCTGAAGGTGTGTGTACACGGTCCGGGAGCTGAAGGTGTCTGTTGTGACACGGTCCGCGAGCTGAAGGTGTCTGTTGTGACACGGTCTAGCGAGCTGAAGGTGTCTGTTGTGACACGGCTCGGCGAGCTGAAGGTGTCTGCTGTGACACCGCCCGGGAGCTTAAGGTGTCTGCTGTGACACGGCCCGGCGAGCTGAAGGTGTCTGTGTGACCCGGTACGGTTAAAACAGTCAAGGTTTCACTGGTGCATACTCGTGTAATTCCATCCGTGATTGTGACACGTGCAATTAAACTTGTTAACACATTTTGCTGTGAAACAACCAAACTAGTGAAACTCACCGGCTCGTTTAGCTGACCCTTTTTAAAATTAACATGCATTTCAGGCAACTTGAGACTAAGGTGATATGAATATCTGGTTCAAGACGTGTTTATAGACGAATACTAACATAGACACATGCGGCTTAGAAGACCTATGTGGTTCATAAGAACACGCTGTTGTAACATACATGTAGTATGTAATCAACATTTTGTAAGTAGTAAAATGTAGTGTCTTTATAAACAATGCGCTTGTACCAGAGGTGTCTGTTGCATCCCGTGTTTTACTTCCACTGCAAATTGGTGTGTGACATTAAGTGATTCCTATTTTTGGCATTGTCGCCTTGGACATAGAAACAAAAATCGCATGCAAACAATTCGAAAGAATGGTTTTTTGGAAACAAATGAAGATGATTCATTTGATGTATATGAATCTTGTTTACAAGGCAAAATGACTAAGGCACCTTTAGTGGCACCTTTGAAAGGGCAAAGGACTTATTAGGCATCATACATTCGGATGAGTGTGGTCCTTTTAAGCCAATGACTATGAATGGTGAAAGATACAACATTACTTTTACCGACGACTATAGTCGTTATGGTTATATGTACTTGATAAGACACAAAGATGAAGCATTTGAAATGTTCAAAATTTCAAAAGTAAAGTAGAAAATCAACTCAAGAAAACAATCAAAGTCCTTCGCACCGAATAGAGGAGGTGAATACCTTAGTGATACTTTCAAGATTATCTTAGGAGTTGTGGGATCATCTCCCAACTTACTCCCCCTGGAACACCACAAATAATGGTGTGTCTGAAAGGAGGAATTGAACTCTATTGGATATGGTTCGATCTGTGATGGCTAGGAGCACATTACCTCTATCATTTTGGTTTTATGCTTTACTCTCCGTGGTCCGCATATCAAATATGGCCCCAACCAAGAAAGTGGAGAGGACACCTTTTAAAATATGGTATGGAAAGCCTCCATCATTATCATTCTTAAGGGTGTGGGGTTATGAAGCTTATGTCAAGCAATACACCCCAAATAAATTGGAAGTCTGATCCACTAAGTGTATCTTTTTAGGATATCCTAAAGATGATATAGGATATTACTTCTACGATCCACCGAGCAAAAGGTATTTGTTGCTCGAAAGGGTAAGTTCTTAGAAGCTAAGTTCCTTATGCAAGGGAGTAGTGGTAGAATGGTGGAACTTGAGGAGGATCAAGAACCACAAGCCGAAACATGTTTGATTGATACTTGCACTCAACAAGAGAATGTTGAAAGTGATAAAATGGTTGATCAATACACACAAAACATTCGCAGATCTGGTAGAATTAGTAATCCAACCAAAATATATGGATTTTTCATGGATGGATGCTACGTGGTAGATCCAGATGAACCAACCACATACCATGATGCAATGTCACAATCCGATTGTGACAAGTGGTTGAAGCCATGAACGTAGAGATGCAATCCATGTATGACAACCAAGTTTGGGAATTGGTTGTGCCACCTCTTAACTCCGAGGTAATTGGAAGTAAGTGGTTTTTCAAGAAGAAAACCGACATGCATGGTAACTTGGATACTTATATAGCAAGACTTGTAGCAAAAGGTTTCACTCAAACTCAAGGGGTTGATTATGATGAGACCTTCTCGCCCGTGGTGATGCTAAAGTCAATTAGGATATTATTTTACATAGATGCACATTATGATTATGAGATTTGGCAAATGGATGTCAAAACAGCTTTCCTCAATGGATATCTTGATGAAGATGTCTATATGGTTCAGCCTGAAGGTTTTGTCGATCCAATATATCCTAACAAAGTATGCAAGTTGAAGAAATCAATCTATGGATTGAAACAAGCATCAAAAGTTGGAATCGTCGTTTTGATGAAGAGATCAAGAAATTTGGTTTTATAAAAAACGGTGATGAAGCTTGTGTGTATAAGAAGGCTAGTGGGAGCATCATCACTTTCCTAGTACTGTATGTCGATGACATTCTACTATTTGGAAATGACATTCCAACCATGGAAGGTGTAAAAACTTGGCTTGGAAGTTGTTTTTCCATTAAGGATCTAGGTAAAGCTGCCTATATTTTGGGAATAAAGATCTATAGGGATAGATCAAGATGCTTGATAGGTTTAAACCAAAGTGCATACATTGACAAAATCTTAAAAAGGTTCAAGATGGAAAACTCTAAGAAAGGTTTGGTACCTATTCAAAAGGGAACGATATTGAATGCGTCTCAATGTCCAAGCTCATAGGATGAGCAAGTAAGAATGAAAGGAGTCCCATGTGTCTCCTATAGGATCCATCATGTATGCAATGATATGCACTAGGCCGGATGTGTCATGCGCTTTAGGTATGACGAGTAGATACCAGCAAAATCCAGGTGACAATCACTGGATGGCTGTTAAAAGCATATTGAAATACCTTAGAAGAACTAAGGAAATGTTTCTAATATATGTATCTGGTGAAGAGGAACTCGTTGTAAAGGGTTACACAGATGCGAGTTTCCAAACGGAGCGAGATGATTCTCGATCACATTCTGGGTATGTCTTCATTTGAATGGAGCTGTAGTCTCTTGGAAGAGCTCGAAGCAAGATGTTGTAGCATTGTCCACTACCGAATCAGAATACATCGTCGTTTCATTGGCAGCGCAAGAAGCTGCATGGTTAAAGAAATTCATTGCCGACCTAGGGGTAGTTCCATACCATTCAACACCCCTAGAGATCTTTTATGATAACGTGGGTGTGATTGTTCAAATCATGGAACCTTGTGTACATCAAAAGACTAGGCACATTGAGCGGAGATTCAACTAACATTGCGGATCCGCTCACGATGCTCCTTGAACGACCAAAGCATGAGGGTCATATTTGTGCCTTAGGACTTCGATATTCTAGTGATTGGATTTGATCTATTTAGTATTTGGACATTGGAACAATTGTTATTATGACTCTTTATGGTATTTTGAGTTACGTTTGATATTTTGTATGTTTAAATCCATGAATAGGTTAATTATTCTAAATGTCCGTAGTTGATCATACTTTTGGGAACAAATATGAATGTAAGACTATTGTGAACTTGGATTGGTGGATATTCATTAGGTATGAATATAGAGCAAAGTGTTGCTGCCAAAGTTCATAGATATTTGAGGGATACAAATATTGGACTGACCCGCTCTCAAATGTTACTGCATGGAATCTTTTGTGATTGATCATAAGTAAATTTGAGTAAAGGCGAATATCATAGTATCCTCTGACCTGAGATACATATTGGGTCTTGATATTCACCAAATATTATACCTTGACCTAGTTCTTCGTTGCCCGTAACTTGACAGTACATAAGGCTAAGCTCAGGTGTGGTACAAGGTGACTGTAAGAGACGTATGTAGTTATGAAGGGATTTGTTCCTCTTATTCGTTGAGAGTAAGATGTCTAAGTCCTGCTAAAGTTAAATCAACAGAGAATGATCACACTATGTCTATGGATTTGACATGACATCTGTAACGAAAGGATAAATGATTGGTTCACCTAAATCATTTTCAAGTAAGGGACTTGAAGGTGATGATGTTATTGAATGGCACTTCTCACACGTATTAGGGGTAGAAAACCGTTGTTAGGCGGTATTTGCTACTTGCATCGATCTTATATGTATCTTGTGCAAGTGGGGGATTGTTGGAATCGTTATGCCCAAGACACATATTAGGTTGATGTGGCTAGTACGTTATGATCCAAGTCGGGTCCTACGCAATAACAAGCTAGACAAACACCTATTTTGTGATATGATCAAATAAATAAATATTAACACTTAGAATATTTAGAAATTGGGTTTCTAAATAATTGCACTTGAGAAACTAATAAATTATATGAATAATTTATTTTGAGAGAATATTTTATTTTGTTATTTAATGGATCAAGTAACATTATAAAAAGGTTATTAGATGTTGCATAAAGTCTTGTAAACATATGATATTAATTTTATAAAAGTTATAAATAATACAAGACATAAAGTAAAAGAAAAAAAATTGATTTTTTTAAAAAGACCCCATAGGGTCGGCCCCTTTATGGTCTTCCCAAGAAGTTTTTTTTATGGTCAAATAAAATTACATGCAAAATCTCAACAAAGGAAGGCACTTGATTGGGTGAAAAATTGGCCCAATGGCCATCCATATGGGGACCTCCCAAGGTGGATCTTCCAACAATAGATATGCTGCACTATCTCACGGAATCTCACACAATCCAACATAAGGTCTTGCAAGATTATATGGAGGATTTTGATTCCATTCTCTAAGTGTCTAACACACAAGAACAAACAATAATTTACAAGTGTAAGAACACTTTTATTTCTCTCAAAATTCGGGCAGGGGTGGTTAATCAAGAGGTGTTCATAAGTGAAAATCCTAGCAATCATAAGTTTTTTTGTTGGAAGCTTGGGGTATACTCGCTTGAGGCTTTCTTGTTTGGAGGCTACTATTCAAGAAACATCATCTTCTTCATATCTCTTGCTATTTGGAAGGTAGTATTCTTATAAGACCCTATGGTTTCACTTTGATAGCATGCATGATCATATATGGATCCGGGTTTTGGGATTACATATAAAAATGGATTTATATCTTGTAAGTAACATGTTTTAAATAATTATTCGGCTGCGTTTACAATTTATATGGATAAAATGACTTTAATAAACATGCGATGAAAACCCCAACATATATACAGAATGCCTAGGACTCGAATATGTGTTACAACCGTTGCCAACACAATGAGTCAACATTTTGGTTTTAAACATACATTTAGTGTTGTGTTTGATACATGGTACACGAAACAGTTACATACAGTAAGCAAAACTTTGAGAGTTTTGAAACATGCATTTAAAACCTTTGGAAAACTTATGTTGAAATTAGTTAAGGTCATTATGTAGGAACTGTGACTATTAACTCGGGTAAACACCATTATCTATATCGTCTATGCTATTTTATTTATTCGAGCGGGTAACCTACACACAACAAAATACTGGTACGCAAATATACATGAAACTTAATCTATACATAAACGAAGGTTAAAGTACTTCACATACGACTTTTGAGGCAATGCCTTTGAGAAAACACGATTGGGCATTACAACAACGATACAAATCTAGTCAAACGGGAGAACTAGCGATCAAATGTGGCACTTTGCCACGTGATCCTACAAACGACATGAATAACGTTGTAGTACGTCCAAATGAGATTTCACAAGAATCGGTTCTTAGTCTAATGGTAATCACAATTATTGACGTCGCAAAAGAAGTCACATATCTTCACATTCCCCCTACTCCATTAATGGCGGTTAGTCATGCTCTACATTCCATGGTAATGTCACCTAACAATCGGTCATCACAAGAAATTCTAGGTAAAGTCCTCAAATTTCTTTTATTGAAATTCCGACTTTTGCATATTGTGAGTGGAATTTCACACATCTACTCTTCCTAATGGTCATTGAATCACGAGGATTTCTGTCACGATAGCGAATACTCATTTGCTTCATTTCTTGAAAAACTCATATGTTACGCATGCATTGTTTGTTACGCATGTGGTTACTTGATGATACGTGGAGACCATCATGTATTCATTTCGAATGGTTGTTTTACCGATAATTCAAATATCATTTCGCTATATCCAATTATTGCTTTGTGGTCTGGGTAACCTGCATTATTGTAATATTGACCCCTTGTTATCGGTTCAACGGATTTCTTGAAACTCCTGTTCCTTTCGGGTTACATACATGGGTTTTTCGTTGTAACCATGTCAAAAATTTCCTTTGTCGATACATCTATTTATTGTTGGATTGCGCCTTGACCAAGTTCAATTGTTTGAACTTGCTCACCAAAAATATATTCAATTCAAGGTTCCATATGATGTATTGAGGTCATGATATTCAAAATAATCTTAATAAGCATTTCATTTGTTTCTAACAATAGAACTCTTGTTTGGTCTGCACCTCCCTTAAATTGTTTGTTGCTTACGGCACCTTGTGGTGGCGTTTTCACTAGTTTGAAGCTTGCGCTAATCTCATTTGCACACCTCTTGTATGGATTCAATTACTTATTTATTTATTTAATTTTAAATCCACCTTGTTGGTTTATTTTATTAAAGCAGTCTTAATACAATTTTTGTTTTAGATAACGGTACACAACTTCACGTTATATTCTGGTGTACCCCTTAAGGGTTCTCTCATCATCGGTCGAAAGTTTTGCGAGATTTGTTAAATTTTAGTTATTTGTTCTCTATCTTCGATTGAAAATCCTATGAGATTTATTTGGAACAAAATTCAAGTTTACTTCGTTTAACTTTTCATCTGATTGCAAATGCGGAGAAATTGTTTGGTCACCGCTATTATTGAATTATCTCCGTCAATACGACACCGTGTGGCGTCGGTATAAACTTGTAGCTTGGGCTAATCATGATCAATCATTTCATGCAAAACTAGGTATGCCTTTAGTTTGACTCATCATTTAAATAGTCTTAATGCAACTATCTACTATGACAATGATACACTAAGTTATGTTGTATATCGGTGTATCCTTGCAATTCAATAATGTCAACACATTGATTATTACTCATATTATGGTTCAACGATTTGACAATCATTTTCGTGCTTCTATTTCATTTGAACTTGTTGATTCTATGTTTCATTTATACAACAACCAACACAAGTTTCCATTGGTAGTAAATTCTAGTGTTTCAAAAATTCATTTGCAGATTTAAACATTCAATTAGACATTTATTGGTCATAATCCCTCTTTTGTTGGACCCCGATAAACTTATTCACATTGGTAATTGTATCATTACGCTTCATTCACTTGGCATCGATTTCTGAAACAGATTCGGCTGAACCGTTGGGTTCTTATTGTTGTAGTATGTCCTCATATTCACATAACTTGTGCATGTCTTGATTTAATTACGTGGTCATTTACTTTGATACAATTCGTGTATACCAACGCATGGCATAACTCTAAGATGACATCATAGTGTAAATTTCGAGGATGAAATTTCTTTAACAGGGGGAGAATGTGACAACCCGCAAATTCAGGCTAACATATTTACGTGCTGGAGTGCGACACACATCGTGATCTTACGTTTTAGATTGAATTTTTATTAATTTGGTCATCATATGCATAACATTGTCTATCCATGTCAAATTTTGCATCTGGTAATTTTGTTAAATTACCGAGACATACACGAGTTAACCCGACACACACGAACGTTGGTGATAATCGTCAAAGTACTTGGGAAATCAATCTATAGTATTATATTTAGATATATAATTGCTAGTTTTTGAAGTTTTCAACGCGCAACTTGTAAATTATATTGGCGATACATAGTAAACTCAACATAAATACAAACGTATAAAAATACATTTTTATATACTGAAACATTTATATTTTTATGATGATTCTATTATATATTATATTAGAAAAATGAGTAACTATTGAGTATAATTAAGTGGGTATTTTGTACACCCCATAATCTCCATGACTTGAGAGTTTTCTTTTATATGATTTGAGATGTTGGTGATGATTTCTTTTAGATATTATGGGCATAGGCTATTTTATTTTATTTCTCTTTAATATACAAACATCCATGTTCATTTGAGTAGTTACCAAAACAAAATTCCATCATACTTTCTCTTTCCCTACTTGATTTTAGCAAGTTTTATTCAAGAGTTCAAGCTAAGTTCAAGTGGTGATTCAAGTATTTTCAAGTCTCAAGTTCAAGTCTTTAAAGATTATGAATCAAGTTCCTTCCAATCCCTACTTGATTTTAGTAAGTAAAACCCTTCTAGAACACCCATGATAATTTTTTATATGTATAAACTCAACCAAACTGGGATATTTATGGCAAAAATTCAAGGTTTGGAAAAAACTACATCAAAAATGTCCTTGGTTTTTTTGGAATGGATTTTTATTATCAAAACAGTTTCCATAAGTTGTTTGTTAAAAACACTAAGAATCACGTTCACAATTTTCATTCTATGTTAGCTACATTTGGTGAATTTCACATATATATTATGGATGTTATGTGTTGGTTTTGCCATGGGTTTTACGAGAATTGTTGACATGATTTTTACAAAAAAAAAAAAAAATCAACAAGGTCAACAAAGTCAGTTTCGGGGTTACAAGGAAACAAGTGGTTCGGGTCTTGGTTCGGTTCAGGTCAAACGTGGTCAACGGGTCAGATTTGATGTTCGATTCGGTTCAACTTGGTTCGGGTCAACCACGCAGTCAAACTCGATCAACTTGGGACAAACTTGGTCAACTCAGTCAACACGGTCAACTATGTTTAAGCTCGGGTCAACGGGACAACGCGAGCCTTGGTAAAACTTAATATACTTCGTTTATATATGTATTTTTATAGATTATGATAATACTGAATTTAACACGGAACCGAGCTCAAAAACTGAATACACTCGCGAACCGTCTAACAACGACCCTTGGACATATATATATATATATAATATGTATTGAATCTAAGATACGAGAAAAATTGGTGTGTTGAATACAACAAGAAGATATACAAATTTTATTACTTTAATTTGTTGAGTTTTGACAAATATATCGACACTCGTATTGTGAGGATCGTCCAAAAACAGAGGAAATTCTGCCCGATTTTCGTTAATATATATATATATATATATATATTATAGTCTTAGTACCCACAAAAATCCACCGGGATTCAATGTACCATAAAATAAATATAAAATATATTTATTTTCAACGACTCCTTATAACATGCAAGATGAGTTTATAACATCTCAATGAACGTGGATTACATGTAAAGAAACTCAAGAACTTAAATAAAATAAATATAACTACTTATATTTATTTCAAACGCCTAGAACATGGATATTTTTTTAAAATAAATATAATTATTTATCTTTATTTAAATGGTCTGGAACTCAGAAATTTGTATAAAACAAATATAGCTATTTATAATTATTGCAACCGTTTGGATTGGATATTTTTATAAAATAAATATATTTATTTTTATTATTTCAAACGTCTAAATGAAACACGACACATTACCGTAAGATGATTACAATGAATGTATTATCCGAGTTACTTCGACAATAAACAAACGAAAACCAAGTCTAGCACGCGTACGTCTAAATATTTATTTTAACAACTATACACTAGACACGAGAATTATCTTTCGGACATGCGACGTTTATATATATATATATATATAATATAGAGACATATACATATGTATTCTACGAAAACCACGACAAGTCATGTCATTATTTGATTAAAGCATTTGACGATTATTTGGAAACCTATGAATACTTTATACGAGGTTATAACGGGTATCATTTTTATACAAACATTTAGTTATATACACACGCGACCTTTCGAGACGACTAACACGACTTTATAAATATACATATATTTATATATAAACATATAATCTAAACCTTTCGGAAACTAAGTCGTTTCAACTACTAAATTTTTATCCCTATTACATGGAATCAAACAACCATAAATTGCCTATTTCAAACCAAGATATCTAAAGTTTCATAGAATCGTATGGTCAACGATTCGGTAGAGCTCGGTGACACGTAGTTTAGCTACCTGATATTTAGAAACTTATAAGCTTAATTCCTTGATAGGAATGCTATAGTTTGCATGCTAGCGAGTTACGTTCTTGGAAACAACATTACGAAATCATATTAAGTGTGATATTTGTGGTGATTCGATTATGTAATGATCCAAAATGAGTTATCAATCAATGAAACTTTGTATTTTATTTCCAAGATTTATTTATTTATCATGAAAATTGCACATATTCGATTCCTGCATGATTCCAAACTTTCAAACAACTTCTGGAAGTGAAATCGCAAACTGTTACACAAACGTAATCAGTTTAACACAACGTACACTCCGGAGCAATGAAATAAGCTAAACATACCCTAAGTACCCTTTACATAACTTCGAAATAACTTTTGAGGGCTTTGGTATGGTAAAAACATGCTTATGCAACTTCAGGGACTATTTTTACAAAAAAAAAAAACCAACAAGGTCAACCAAGTCAGTTTCGGGGTTACAAGGAAACAAGTGGTCCGGGTCTTGGTTGGGTTCGGGTCAAACGTGGTCAACGGGACAGATTTGATGTTCGATTTAGTTCAACTCGGTTCGGGTCAACTACGCAGTCAAACTCGGTCAACTTGGGATAAACTTGGTCAACTCAGTCAACACGGTCAACTATGTTTAAGCTTGGGTCAACGGGACAACGCGTGCCTTGGTAAAACTTGATATACTTCGTTTATATGTGTATTTTTCTAGATTATCATAATACTAAATTTAACGCGGAACCAAGCTCAAAAACCGAATACACTTGCGTAACGTCTAACAACGACCCTTAGACATATATATATATGTATGTATTGAATCTACGATACGAGAAACATTGGTGTGTGGATTACAAAAAGAAGATATAAAAATTTTGTTACTTTAATTTGTTGAGTTTTGACAAATATATCGACACTCGTATTGTCAGGATCGTCCAAAAACAGAGGAAATTCTGCCCGATTTTCGTTAATATATATATATATATATATATATATATATATATATATATATATTACAGTCTTAACACCCACAAAAATCCACCGGGAATCAAAGTACCATAAAATAAATATAAATATATTTATTTTCGACGACTCTTATAATACGCAAGATGAGTTTACAACATCTCAATGAACGTGGATTACAAGTAACGAAACTCAAGAACTTAAATAAAATAAATATAACTACTTATATTTTTTCAAACGCCCAGCTGGATATTTTTTTTTAAATAAATATAAATTATTATCTTTATTTAAATGGTCTAGAACTCGGAGATTTGTATAAAACAAATATAGCTATTTATAATTATTTCAACCGTTTGGAATTGGTTAATTTTTATAAAATAAATATATTTATTTTTATTTATTTCAAACGTCTAAATGAAACACGACACATTATCGTAAGATGATTACAACGAATTTATTATCCGAGTTACTTCGACAATAAACAAACGAAAACCAAGTCTAGTACGCGTACGTCTAAATATTTATTTTAACAACTATACACTAGACGCGAGACTTATCTTTCGGACACGCGACGTTTATATATATATATAAATATATATATATGTATATATATATGTATGTATATATATATATGTATATATATATATTTATATGTATATATATATATATAGATATATACATATGTATTCAACGAAAACCACGACAAGTCATGTCATTATTTGATTAAAGCATTTGACGATTATTTGGAAACCTATGAATACTTTATACGAGGTTATAACGGGTATCATTTTTATACAAACATTTAGTTATATACACACGCGACCTTTCGAGACGACTAACACGACTTTATAAATATACATATATTTATATATAAACATATAATCTAAACCTTTCGGAAACTAAGTCGTTTCAACTACTAAATTTTTATCCCTATTACATGGAATCAAACAACCATAAATTGCCTATTTCAAACCAAGATATCTAAAGTTTCATAGAATCGTATGGTCAACGATTCGGTAGAGCTCGGTGACACGTAGTTTAGCTACCTGATATTTAGAAACTTATAAGCTTAATTCCTTGATAGGAATGCTATAGTTTGCATGCTAGCGAGTTACGTTCTTGGAAACAACATTACGAAATCATATTAAGTGTGATATTTGTGGTGATTCGATTATGTAATGATCCAAAATGAGTTATCAATCAATGAAACTTTGTATTTTATTTCCAAGATTTATTTATTTATCATGAAAATTGCACATATTCGATTCCTGCATGATTCCAAACTTTCAAACAACTTCTGGAAGTGAAATCGCAAACTGTTACACAAACGTAATCAGTTTAACACAACGTACACTCCGGAGCAATGAAATAAGCTAAACATACCCTAAATACCCTTTACATAACTTGAAATAACTTTTGAGGCTTTGGTATGGTAAAAACATGCTTATGCAACTTAGGGACATTTTGCAAAAATTAAAAAATCAATGGTTACCAGTATTTCTTACAAGGAACAATGGTCCGATCTTTTGTTCTAAAATCATGTATTAAAGTGGAAGAATATCATGTTCGATTTGCAACCGTTCGGATGCAAACTACGCACGCTTTAAATCTAATCTGATAAAGGTTCAACTCGTCCAGTTATTTAGCCTGGGTACGGACAACCTGTCCTATCGGTAAAAATTGGATATACCTTTCGTTATGTGTATTTTAGATTACCGTAGATCAATTAGAACCAAGCTCAAAAACCGATATCCTCTATACTCGAATGACGACCTTCATCGAATATAACTGCAAGATTAGCGGACATGGTTTGATACAAAGAAGATTCATTTGGTTCTTAATTTGTTGTTTGCAATATATCGACACTCGTATTGTCAGGATCGTCCAAAAACAGAGGAAATTCTGCCCGATTTTCGTTAATATATATATATATATATATATATATATATATATATATATTACAGTCTTAACACCCACAAAAATCCACCGGGAATCAAAGTACCATAAAATAAATATAAATATATTTATTTTCGACGACTCTTATAATACGCAAGATGAGTTTACAACATCTCAATGAACGTGGATTACAAGTAACGAAACTCAAGAACTTAAATAAAATAAATATAACTACTTATATTTTTTCAAACGCCCAGCTGGATATTTTTTTTTAAATAAATATAAATTATTATCTTATTTAAATGGTCTAGAACTCGGAGATTTGTATAAAACAAATATAGCTATTTATAATTATTTCAACCGTTTGGAATTGGTTAATTTTTATAAAATAAATATATTTATTTTTATTTATTTCAAACGTCTAAATGAAACACGACACATTATCGTAAGATGATTACAACGAATTTATTATCCGAGTTACTTCGACAATAAACAAACGAAAACCAAGTCTAGTACGCGTACGTCTAAATATTTATTTTAACAACTATACACTAGACGCGAGACTTATCTTTCGGACACGCGACGTTTATATATATATATAAATATATATATATGTATATATATATGTATGTATATATATATATGTATATATATATATTTATATGTATATATATATATATAGATATATACATATGTATTCAACGAAAACCACGACAAGTCATGTCATTATTTGATTAAAGCATTTGACGATTATTTGGAAACCTATGAATACTTTATACGAGGTTATAACGGGTATCATTTTTATACAAACATTTAGTTATATACACACGCGACCTTTCGAGACGACTAACACGACTTTATAAATATACATATATTTATATAAAACATATAATCTAAACCTTTCGGAAACTAAGTCGTTTCAACTACTAAATTTTTATCCCTATTACATGGAATCAAACAACCATAAATTGCCTATTTCAAACCAAGATATCTAAAGTTTCATAGAATCGTATGGTCAACGATTCGGTAGAGCTCGGTGACACGTAGTTTAGCTACCTGATATTTAGAAACTTATAAGCTTAATTCCTTGATAGGAATGCTATAGTTTGCATGCTAGCGAGTTACGTTCTTGGAAACAACATTACGAAATCATATTAATGTGATATTTGTGGTGATTCGATTATGTAATGATCCAAAATGAGTTATCAATCAATGAAACTTTGTATTTTATTTCCAAGATTTATTTATTTATCATGAAAATATGCACATATTCGATTCCTGCATGATTCCAAACTTTCAAACAACTTCTGGAAGTGAAATCGCAAACTGTTACACAAACGTAATCAGTTTAACACAACGTACCTCCGGAGCAATGAAATAAGCTAAACATACCCTAAATACCCTTTACATAACTTAGAAATAAGTTTGAGGACTTCGGTATGGTAAAAACATGCTTATGCAACTTTAGGGACAATTTTGCAAATTTTGCAAAAGTATGCCGTTACGCGTATTTCTTAATCCGGAACATGTACACACATCCAAAAATTTTTGTAATCATTAAAATCATGTATTATAATGATTGGAATGAAAAAATATCAGTCCTTACCATCTTGCACCGTCTGAGATGCAAGAGTTATCGACACAGCTTCAAGATCTATCTGATAAAGGATTCATTCGTCCGAGTTATTCACCCTGGGGTGCTCCTGTCCTATTCGTTAAAAAGAAGGATGGATCCTTTCGCATGTGTATTGATTACCGTGAGCTCGATAAACTCACGATCAAAAATCGATATCCCATACCTCGAATTGACGACCTTCTCGATCAACTGCAAGGTGCGACCAGTTTCTCCACGATCGATCTGCGTTCTGGTATCATCAGCTTTGTGTACTCGAGGAAGATATTCCCAAAACTGCTTTCCGCACACGATATGGTCACTACGAGTTTACTGTCATGCCTTTTGGTTTGACAAATGCTCTAGTTGTTTTCATGGACTTGATGAATCGGGTTTGTAAACCTTATTTAGACAAGTTCATCATTGTTTTCATCGACGACATTCTCATTTATTCAAAGTCTCGAGCCGAGCACGAACAACATCTTTGATTAACAATGGAACTACCAAAGAAGGAACAACTTTATGCCAAATTCTCCAAATGAGAGTTTTGGCTAAAAGAAGTTCAATTTTTGGGGTACATAGTCAACAAGCAAGGCATACATGTGGATCCTTCCAAAATCATTGCGATTAAGGATTGGAACACACCCACTACTCCCACAGAAGTTCCCTCTTTTCTTGGTCTTGCTGGATATTACCATCGATTTGTCGCAAACTTCTCAAAGATCGTGGTTCCCCTCACTGCTTTAACTCAAAAGAATAAGCCTTTTGAGTGGGGACCCATACAAGAGGAAGCTTTCCAAACTCTAAAACAAAAGCTCTGCAATGCTCCTACTTATCTTTACCCGATGGCAACGATGATTTTGTTGTCTATTGTGATGCATCAAATTTAAGCCTTGGTTGTGTTCTCATGCAACGAGACAAAGACATAGCCTATGCGCCAAGACAATTAAAGGTCCACGAGAAGAACTACACAAATCATGATCTTTAGTTAGGTGCCGTAGTTTTTGCTCTCAAGATTTGGAGACACTACCTTTATGGTACAAAATGTGTGGTTTTCACGGACCACAAAAGTCTCCAACACATATTTATCAAAAGGAGCTAAAGAGACAACGACGTTGGGTTGAACTTTTAAACGACTACGACTGCGAGATTCGCTACAATCCTGGTAAGGCGAATGTTGTGGCCGATGCACTAAGTCGTGAGAACGTGTCAAGCTTCATTGTGTTCGAATTCAATCTGATATCCAGACACGTATCCTTCAAGCACAACGAACATGTGTGAACCAAAGCTTGTTGAAAAATGAGCTACCTCAAAATATCGAACTTCAACTCGAAACGAAAGACAATGGATTACCCTATTATTTGAACCGTTTGTGGGTTCCAAATCAAGACAATCTCCGCATTTTATTGATGGATGAAGCTCATAATCTCGTTATTCAGTCCATCCTGGTGCAGACAAAATGTACAAGAATCTCCGTACCCAGTATTGGTGGCCGGCTATGAAATTGGGTTTTGCCATGTATGTGTCGAAATGCCTAACTTGTCTTAAAGTCAAGGCTGAACATCAACGCCCATCTGGTTTGCTTGAACAACCAGAAATACCGGTATGGAAATGGGAGAACATTGCGATGGATCTCATTACTAAACTACCACGCACAAACTGGAGGTCATGATGTTATCTGGGCAATAATCGATCGTCTAACAAATTCACCAAAATCTATGTCGATGAGATTACTCTGGTAATTCGTGAGGATTACTTTGCTGACAAACTAGACAAAATCTATGTCGATGAGATTATATCTCGCCATGGTGTTCCTTTGAACATCATATGTGACAGTTATGCTCGATTCTCATCTCACTTTGGAAGACCATGCAATCTGCTATGGGAACCAAACTCAATCTAAGCACTGCTTATCATCCTCAAACGGATGAAAAACCAAAAGAACAATTCAAACATTGGAGGATATGCTTAGAGCATGTGTGATCGACTTTGGTGGTAGTTGGGATTCGCATCTATCATTGATCGAATTCTCCTACAACAATAGTTATCACGCCAGCATCAACATGGCGCCTTTCGAAGCTTTTTACGGTCAAAAATGTCGTTAACCTATCTGTTGGAATGAAGTAAGAGAGTCTCAGTTTACTGGACCTGAACTTATTCATGACACAACAGACAAAGTCAAGAAAATACGCGATAACTGTCAAAAGAGTTATGCGGACATGCGACGCAAGCCCCTGGAATTCCAAGTTGGTTATCACGTCCTACTAAGGTATCCCCTAAAGGAGTGGTCAGATTTGGGAAGAAAGGAAAACTTGCACCACGATACGTTGGACCATTCAAGATCGTTGAAAGAATCGGAAAGGTGGCCTACCAACTTGAGCTACCTCCTAAACTTGGGAACGTTCATCCAACATTCCACGTGTCCAATCTGAAGAAATGTTTAGCCGATGCAAATATTCACATCCCTCTCGACGAAATTCATGTTGATGACACTATGCACTTTGTCGAGAAACCCTTGGAGATTCTGGACCGTGAAGTCAAGAAACTCAAGCGAAGACGAATACCGATAGTCCAAGTTCACTGGGAATCCAAACATGGCCCAAAATTTACTTGGGAACGAGAGGATCAAATGAAAGCGAAATACCCACATCTATTTCCACAAGTTTCCTCTAATTAAATTTCGGGACGAAATTATCTAAAGTCGGAGAGAATGTGACATTTGTGGTGATTCGATTATGTAACGATTCCAAAACGAGTTATCAATCAATAAAACTTTGTATTTTATTTCCGAGATTTATTTATTTATCATGAAAATTGCACATATTCGATTCTTGCACGATTCCAAACTTTCAAACAACTTCTAGAAGTGAAATCGCAAACTGTTACGCAAAAGTAATCAGTTTAACGCAACGTATACTCCGAAGCAATGCCGTTACGCGTATTTCTTAATCCGGAACATGTATGCACATCAAAAAAAATTTAATCATTAAAATCATGTATTTTAATGATTGGAATTCAAAAATATCATTCGTTACGCATTTACGGTCGTTTACGAGTTAATTAAAACGTTCATGTAATTAAGCGAAAAACGCAACCGTACAACCGAACAAACCGACACCCGGGACATTTTTGGACTAATTTCAAGTTCCCTATTCTTTAACATCCTTATAGAGCTTAAAGATGTGGTTAACGGGTGTTAGAAGTGCCAAAACATGACAAAACAAGTGAAGGGGCCTTTTTTTCCGATTTTTGAAACTTTGTGCTAGCATGGGTGGATGCGGACCGCATCCAAAAGTCCATACGGTCCGCATCCAGGTGCCACAACTGCTTTTTGTTGGCAGCTTCTTGTTAACTCCCTTGGACACCAAGTAAAACGATTTTTGCCACTTCTCACCTGCAAATGACACCTGTTGGACCACCCTAGGATCATGTAAACTCAAGGGACACTTAAAATGATCTCGTGGCACTTGAATTTCTATAAATAGCAAGCTCATTCAACCACATTCTTTGCTCATTCCTTCTTTTCTCTCTATAACTCTAAGTGTTGACTACCACATTGTTGGAGGTCTCCCATCTGAGTTTTCTGGTCCTTCCTTCATCCTTGGATCACAAGTACGTGTTCCATCCTAGTCTTGTTTATTTATTTTAGCTATTTCAAGCTAAAAGTCAAACTGTGTTTGACTTTCAGCTTTCACCATTAATTGGTCAAAACAAAGTTCATTTGAACTTTGCAATGTGATCGTAATAAAGGATGGTTATGATCCTTAGCAATCATGCCTACTGATTACCACATTTACATGTCGAAGTGATGAGTCAAAGTTTCGATCAAAATGCGCATTATCTGCATTTAGCGACGGAACTATTTTCGGGTATCAAAACATTTTGTTTTGATACCAAACATTTTTAACTTAGTTAGACATGTCAAACATGTCTAACTCGTCACTTTTAGTTTAGTGCTTATTTAGGGTCGTAAGTCGAACGGTATTGACCACCACTTTGACTTTCGAATCCGACCCGTTTGGTCAATCTTAGGATCTGACCAAACACATATTTGTGACCATAGTAGTATAGGGAATAACCCTCTGAGGTTATACCTTATGGTCATGACGTTTGGTTAGTGTAATGTTAAGTCCCTAGTTATGCCTTTATAAGTGACCAAAATGCCATTTTTACGCATAAATCAACTTTAAGCATATGTGACCAATGTTTTGACATATAAACTGATGTTGCAAATATATTAAACATATTTTGGCATAAAAGACTTATCGTATCACATATCTAACCATCCGAGCTCATATTTACGTATATGAACCGTTAAAGTAGCGTAAACTACCTTAACGATTCATAACGGGTTAAAAGCAATTAGGTTCCATTTCAAATCAGAAGGTAAACATTGTTAAACCATTTCATTTGAGTTCCAACACTCATTTGGTTTCAAGACCTCATTCTACCCGATCCGCCGATTAAAGTCCCGATATTTACAAAGTTATCCGATTCTAGGACATGCTTAAATCTTTGATCGTTTGAAGCTTTGATATATCATTTGATCCAAGTTTTACTATTGGTGCAGAATGTCTATGTCTTAGTCTTATATCGAGTCTGTATAGATTAGAGTTGAATAGGCTAGCAAAATGATGTATTTTTGTAGTTTGAGGACAAATTCGCTTGAGGTGACCATATGTTGTCAAGTTCGGCCGAACTTGCCAAGGCAAGTTCGCCGGACCTCATAACCCTCATAAGCGAACTTCAACTCCTATAAATAGCTAGCTTGTTATCCTCATTTGTAACTTTGGCATTTCTGAGGCAGAGCTCTGTCAATTTGAAGACTCGACGTTATATCAATAAAATTGTCGATTAATTGACTAATTCTTGTTATTTGGTAAAGTAGTCATAATATTTCTGCTATTATGGACAATAGAGATCAAATCTAGGTGCCTATGCATTGAGGATCAGTCTTACAAGTGGTATCAGAGCTAGAATAGCCTGATTTGATTGATATCAAGACAAGAACACTTCTAATTCTACTCTATTCTTCTATTTTTATTAACTTTTACACAAAAATAAAGAATTCAAGGTCAAATTCTGTCCAATTTTGAATATGACATGTTAAATACATCATAGATAAACCCACGAGAGTTTGGAGACTAAAATCAAAAGAATTGGTGTCAAATTGTTGCAAAAATCATGTTTTCAAAACCCTCTATCATCGAACTTGTTAGCTAAGTTTGGCCGAACTTGAGGTGTTTTTGAAAGAATTTTTTAAGTTCGCTCGAACTTACTAAGATTTCATTGATATTGTGTCAAGTTCGACCGAACTTGATAAAATTCAAGAAAACTTTAGCCAAGTTCGCCCGTACTTGCACTTCTTTCTTATAAAACTCAAGCACAAGTTCGACCGAGGTTGCTCAGGGAAATTTTCATATAAAAAGTCACAAGTTCGACCGAACTTGTGATAAAATCTGAGAATTCTTAATTCAAGCTACAAGTTCGACCGAACTTGTAGTAAATCTAATATTTTCAAAAGTTTTAATGTTTTTCAGCGTATGTGTCTTTGATATTCGCGATGGATGATGTTTAGGGAGCGTTTATGTCCGGAGTGGGTACATCTAATGCCCATGTCATACAGCAAGTCAATCTAGACAATGAGATGGGCATGTCCGTTAAACCGCTGAAGTTAATGAGCATGGACAAGTATGAAGGATGGAAGGAGAAATTTACCTATTGGGTTCAAGCCATGCATTTCCAAGGCTGGTGTCGATTGAGAGAGGTTATACTGTTCCATTGGATGAACATCAGCAAGTTCTGGAAAAGTACAAATACTCAACAATACAGAAATATGAATACATTGCTAAGAAAAAGATGATTAGCCTCATTCAACAATCTGTTAAAGAGGATATTCTGGTTATGTTGCCAGAATATACGACTGTGAAAGATCACTGGCTATCACTGCAAAAGAAGTACCAAGGAAGCGCAGAGATGATCAAGAGTAAGAAAGCTCTCATCATGAAGGAGTTCGATATCTTTAACATGTTGAAGGGAGAGACAATGAAACAGATGATTGAGTGTTTCTGTCATCTGAAAGTCCAAATGAGAAGACACTGTCTTGAGAAGACAGAACCAGAGTACATCGATAAGCTTGCAGATGTGTTACCTGACGGAGAGTGGACTACTTATCTGATGGTTTGAAAGAAAGTCCGAATTGGGAATGCTTTAAGTTGTCTACATTCATCGACAAACTCGAAGGCCATGAGATGGAACTTTTAAAGATCACAAAGTCGAAGAATGCTAACATTTTTCAAGATGTTGGTCTGTATTACAAAACTGGGATGCCAGACAACATTTCAAGCCCAAAGATTCAGACAGCGTTCAGTGCAAACATGAATTCTTCTCCACAGAATCAGAACCAATCATATCCTCAATATGATCAAAGTCCACAGAACTCTTCGTTCTCTAGCACTGGTTCAAATTCATCTTATCGGAGTCAAGCAAATCAGAATCAACAAACAAATTCTGATTCAAATGTGTACAAGTGTAACATCGCTGTCAATCTAAACAATGTTGTTTATGAGCAAGTTGCAAAACAACACATGTCACTTCTTGCCACTGTTCTAGAATCGTACGAAAGTCATGTGGCTGGAAAGATCGGCAACCTCAAAATGACCGCCGAAGACTACGATCAGTTTGATGAAAAAGAGCTTGAGTTGATGGATATCAAGTGGTCACTAGCTTTTATCATTCGAAGGGTGATAAAGTTTGTTGCACTCATTGGCTGAGATATCAGAAATTCAAGCAACAAACTAGGGTTCGACAATCGAAGGACACTTGTTTTAGATGCCGACAGAAAGGGCATTTCAAGAGAGAATGCAAAAAATCAGAAGCCACGGGTAATCAAAGTCCATTTGGAGGAGGCAATGAATATTACAAGAAGTCACTTCATTACAAGCCTTTCCCAAAGAAGATACATATTGAAATCCAAGAGAAACCAAACAACACTACTGAAAAGGCAATAGTTGCTTCGAACGAGGATGATGGCTTCGATTGGAATTCTTATATCGGTAAGAAGATCGGAGTTGCATTGATGGCTGAGATTGTTGAAGATACATCTACTGAAGAAGCAGCAGCTCTAGAGAATATTTTATTGCAACAATATTTGCAACAGCAAAAGGAAGAGGAGTATCTTCACATGCAGAAGCAAGGCATTTTATCTCCTAACTCATGTGATAGTTTTGCAGGTCATTTTGATGGAAGGTCTCAGGAGCAAGCTGTCGAGGAGAAAACAATTGAGGAAGTGGTCATTGATGTTATTCAAGAAGTGAATGCCGAAACTCTCAAGGACATTCCCGATAAAGCTATGATGGCGAATCTAACCAAGGTAGGTCCTGAGGTAAAGGAAGTTGTCAAAATACAAGTTGTGGAGGTTGTAAAACCTTGCACAAAATGTACCGAGCCATGTGCTGAATGCGCCGAAAAATCACAAATCATCGCTGAACTTAATGTACACAACGAACATTTCAAATACGATTATCGTACAATGAAGGAAGCGTATGACAAAATGAAAGATGATTATGGCAGGCTCGATAGAAATAATATTGAACAACATGATACTATAAGGATGTTGAAAGGTACAGTAATGGATAAACAAAAGGCAATAAACATTTATATCAACACCATTGCTGAAACCAAACAACAACTCCAGGACATGAAAATTGAAACGGAACATTTTCAACAACTTTTAAGAAGTTACACAACTAACGCGTATGTCATCGATCACATACTTCCCATGATCTCGTCGGAAGAAAATGTTAATAAGTCTAAAAGAAAACTAGTAAAGAATACAACAATGTTCCTCCACCCCTATGCGAGAAGTATTGTCGCAAAACTGTTGATGGGATGGATAAGGCTCTCAACATCGAGTTGTTGTCTGAAAAGAAAACAGAGTTGCCGGAGAACATTGATGTAGTCTATACTAAATCAGATGATGACAATGCGGTAGTAAAAAGGTCGTTGAAAATGTTCTGAACTATTCTGATGATGGCAGCTTCGATAGCGCCACCTCGAGTTTGAACAGTTCTGACACAAACTCCGAAGATGACGATACATCATCGGAAGATGATCTATGTGATGATCATAATGTTGTCATGTACAAGGTTAAGGAATCTGATAGATTATACTTTGATGATAGTTTTCCGATTCGGAATGTTAAAGAAGAACAATTAGACAAACTGTTCAAACTGGTTGAAGTCACATCAGATGACCTGGAGAAAAATGAAAAGAAATTCTATTCAAAACCCAAAAAAATTACAACAACTACCGAAGAAATGGTGGTGATCATCCAGAAAACCAGAGAGCTGGGTTGGGTTTAGATGAATCTGATGAACTGAAAAAGAAAACGTCACCATTTCATGAGTACAGATAAAAATATGAAATTTGTTTATGGGAGAACACGGTTCATGAGGAAAGTTTGATCGGGAAACAATCAAACGATGAGTTTAAGAAACAGAAAGAATTTCGGGATAAGGCGAAAGCCACAAGTGGTGTAAAATCACTTGTGGACACTCACATGATAATCGGACTTGCTTCAAGTGCAATGAAGTTGGTCATATTGCACGCAAGTGTCCAAGTCTAAACCGACTTATCTTCAAAGAAAAGAAAGTTCAGATGTTGTAAAACCAAAGCAACCAGAGTTTGTAAAACCAGTAACGATTTTGAAAAGAAATGAATCAAAACTTGAAGATAAATCTAAATCTGAAAAGAAGTTTGCAAATTCAACTTTCAAAAAAGGTGAATCTTCAAAAGCAAACGAAACAAAGTTTTACATCAAAAAGACTAACATCAAATCACAAGCCTGGGTTGCTAAGAAAAGGTCAACAACATCCGAGATTATTAAGTCTGAGCATGTAAAGACTAATAACACGAAAGAATCAGAATTTGAAATCAAAATTGAAACTGTCAAAATTACAAGTGGAAACAATTCAAAAGGTAAAAAGAAAGTGAAGTTTTCAAACATAAACATCGTAGAAAATCTAGATGATGAATATGAATTTGGTTATGCTGATGAGTGTGAATTTGATTACGACGATGGTTATCCAATTCAAACCAAGACCAAGAAGGCTTGGGTCGCGCTGTTTAACTAATTGTTGAAATGTGTAGGGGCTCCAGAGATCCGTACTTTCCAAGTGGATTCTGGGTAGTGGAGCTTCCAGACATATGACAGGAATGAAAGCGCTCTAGTTCGACATAAAAGCTATCAATGGCGGATATGTTGGATTTGCTGGAAACCAAGGTGGAAGGATTGTCGCCGAGGGAAAGCCATCAAACGGAGTTGTTTCATTTGATCAAGTGAACTACATTGCCGAGCTTGAGAACAACCTTCTGAGTATTTCTCAAATTTGTGATAAGAAGTTTACTATCCACTTCAACGATAAAGAATGCATGATAATCAAACTTGGTTTCAAAATACAAGACGAGTGGATACTCATGTGTGCACCAAGAGAGAATGATTTTTATGTTCTTGTCATGGGAAATGCTACTACTTCTTCAAAAATGGCACAATGTTTTGTTTCGAAAGCTACTGGGAAGGAGTCAATCTTATGGCACAGAAAGATGGGTCATATACACCTAAGAAAGATAATCATTCGGTGCATAACGATTTGGTGGAAGGTGTGAATCTGAAAAGTTTTCATATGTCAGATAATTGCCTCAAGTGTAAAAAGGGAAAGCAGATCAAGAAACTCATCCGAAAAAGATTCTCAATTCGATAAAGTTGCCACTCGAAAGACTTCACATGGATCTCTTCGGTCCAGTGAATGTCCGAAGCATTTCTGGAGATCTCTACTGCTTAGTAGTCACAGACGATTATTCCCGATACTCATGGGTATTCTTCCAAGAATCAAAAGATGAGACGTTTAAAAACTTAGTGATTCTTTTCAAGAAACTTGAGAACCTGTACCATCTTCCGGTGAGATGCATTAGAAGTGACAATGGTATTGAGTTCAAAAACACCAAAATGAGGGAATTCTGCAATGCTAAAGGGATTTTGCACGACTTCAGTGCTCCCTACACTCCGCAACAAAATGGAGTTGCGGAACGGAAAAATAGAAGTTTTATAGAAACTGCAAGAACAATGCTTGCAGATTCTAAACTTCCCGTCAATTTTTGGAGTGAAGCAGTTGCAACGGCTTACTACACACTTAACAGAGTCTTAACAGTCAAACAAATGAAGAAGACTTGTTTTGAGATGATTAACCAACAGAAGCCGAATTTGAAGTTTTTAGAGCCATTTGGTGCGCCATGTACTGTAATCGATCAAGATGGTAAATTCGTAGCCAAATCTCTTGAAGGTTTCTTTGTCGGATATGCGATTCGTTAAGATGTGTATATGTTCCCTCGTTGAGAAAGGTTATTGAAGCTCAACATGTGGATTGCTTTAACTATACGGATACTATCCAAATAAGAGGCGACCATGGTTTTTCAACTATCAAGATCTTTGAAATCATTTGATTTGCCTGAAGAACCATACGATGAAGAAATTGCAGCGTTATATTATCTTCATCAATCAGCAAATCAAGAGCAAATCGTCAGACCAATTGTGGTTAATCAACTCACGTTGGGATCATCTTCTTCTGGTGCTAGTTCAAGTAATAGCGGTGGTCAAGAAACTCAAACAAAACAAGTGACACCGACTACAAAACCTGTCAATACTACAGTAATTCCTAATCTTTCTGAAGCACATAGTTCAGACTCAGACGAGGCTCCAACATTCGATGCCGATGGAGAATCTTCTTTAGATGAATGAATCTGCAGGCCTGGGTAGTGCTCCTGAAGTTGAAGTGGTGGTAGATCAAAATATCACAAATCAAGAGAACACTATGGTTGTTCCAGGCGAAGTAATGCCAAGATCATATTCGTTTCATCCGTCAAATTCTATAATAGGCGAATTACAAGCTGGTGTGAGAACACGGAGTCAAATAAACAAAGCTTTGAGTTGTTTCTATACTCGTGTTGCTCCAATTCAAGAGTATTGCTACTATTCATGTTTCATATCCCAGATAGAGCCAAAGAATGTTTCTGAAGCTTTAGGCGATGAAAACAGGGTTCAAGCAATGCAAGAGGAACTGTTACAGTTCGAGAAAATCAGAAAGCGATTGATACTAAATGGGTCTTTAAATGCAAGTGAGACGATCGAGGGGTGATAGTTCGAAACAAAGCTCGGCTTGTTGTCAAGGGATTTCATCAGCAGGAAGGGATAGACTACACGGAAGTCTACGCACCAGTAGCTCGCTTAGAATCTATTCAAATATTTTTGCTTTCGCAACATGGAAAGGATTTAAAGTCTATCAGTTGGATGTCAAATCAGCTTTTCTGTATGGAAAATTACGCGAGAAGGTGTACATAGGACAATCACCGGGGTTTATCATCCACTCAACAAAAAGAAAGCATATCTTCTTGATAAAGCTCTTTACGGTTTACACCAGCCCCGAGAGCTTGGTACGAGACTTTATCGCAACATCTCTTGGGAAACGACTTTGTCAGAGGAACTGTGGATAGTACTCTTTTCACCAGAGAAGTTGGTAGTCATCTAATTATAGCTCAAATCTATGTGGATGACATCATCTTTGGATCAACGAATGATAGTCTTTGCAAGGAGTTTGAGAGCATCATGAAGAAGAAGTTCAAAATGTCTTTGATGGGAGAAATGAAATTCTTCCTCGGATTGCAAGTAGATCAACTTCCAAACGGTATTTTCATTCATCAGACCAAGTATGTGCACGACATCTTGAAGAAGTTTGATATGGAAAGCTCGAAGCTGTCATCTACTCTTCTTGCTCTTAATCACGGGATTTGCATCGACGAAACTGGAACCAAAGTTGATGAGACGCTTGATGTATCTGACGGCATCGCGCCCAGATATCATGTATCCTACCTGCCTTTGCGCTAGATATCAGTCAAGCCAGAGAATATCACACATGCAGATCGTGAAGCGAATCTTCAGATACTTGAAGGGATGCCCAAGCACCGGTTTGTGGTACCCGAAGAATGATAACTTCGATCTTGCAGGATACGCTGATTCTGATTTTGGTGTAGATAAGTTGAATTCAAATTAACTACAGCGGGATGCCAGTCTTCGGAACAAGAATGGTAACCTGGCAGTGTAAAAAAAAGACTACGGTCGCTCTCTCTACATGTGACGCTGAGTATATCTCAGCCTCCAGCTGTTGTTCACAGATTCCATGGATACAACAGCAGATGAGAGACTATGGTCTGCAATTTCTCGACACTCCGTGTATGTTGATAATAAGGCAGCCATTGATATAACCAAAAATCCGGTTCATCACTCAGGTACTAAACACATTGAAATTTGTTACCATTTCATTCGTGATTGTTATGAAAGAAATTGGTTCGAATAGAAAAAATCACACCGACGAACAAAAGGCTGATTTTTATACCAAACCATTTTCTTTATCACGGTTTAAATACTTGTTGAGAATTAATGGTATGAAAAATTTGCTGACAGGTGCGGACGCTGATGTTGAATACGGATCGGACGACGAGTTCGCTTGATCCACATTGGTTTGTTTATATCTTTCTAGTTTAGAATTTTATTAAAAACTAAAATACAAAAATATGTTTTTGATTTTAGGGGGAGAAATGTTAGAGAAAATACAAAAACATTTGAAAATTTTAAAATACAAAAACATATAAAAAATATAAAAGTACAAAAACATTGAAACAGACAAAAAGAATTCAGTGTCACAAAAAGGAAATGATAGTACTTCAGTAGACTATCACAGTATTCTAAAGAAATGGAAAGTTTAAAAGTGATAAAAAAAAGTCTTACTGTGGATGTGTCGATAGACTTAACACGTTCAGTAAACTGTTTTCGAGATATAAACTAAATTTTACAACTGCTTAATCTTGTGGATTAATACATCTTGGATATATGGACTTAGTACTCCGAAATTTCGTTTGAAAGATGCCAGATTCTGAGATACGAGGTCTTTATAGATAGTTGATATCTGGGGTATTACACAAGTTCTTCTGAATTTTGCGAAAGCAATAGCCTAGAACTTATATAATACTTTTGCAATTAAACCCCTAAACTACATGCAATCTTGAAAAGTGTCAAAAGATCTAATCATTTGCAGTGCTAAAAAGATTCCTTAAATGGAACACACCTTAAAGTTGAGCCTTCATCTATTTATCTGTACGATGGCACTAACCTGAGCTCTCAAGGCCTTGCATTATCCCAGATACAGATATCAATTACGTATATTCACCTGTAAGATGAAATCTAGGGAATCTTGATACGGGAGTATATTCAAGAAGTGGGAACCGCAGATAAGTCAAGTTTCATAATTCATACCTTAATATATCTTGAAACAGTTGAGAAACGTGGTAAAGTTTAAGTGGACAAACATATCGACAATCTAGGTAAACGAGTTTAAAACTTAAAGTCATCTAAAGGTCAACGGTACTGGTGATATGTCTCATTTAACTGATATGATCCTTAGACACGAATTCACAAAAATATGTCTGTAAATATGTTTGTACATAGTTTACATTGTTCTCTAGATAGTTTATCAGCTTTACAGTTTTAAAACCAAAAAGATTTTCGTGTGTTTTAGCACAAACTTACAAAAATACAAAAAGATTTTGTTTCTATATTGTTTTCAGCAAACCAATGTTGGAGAACGGATCTTCGAAGTCTGGTAAGGTGCTATAAATTGGTGGGAATCACATTAACAACGGGCTGGGAGCTAATCAGTAAAATTTAAAAGGCCAAAATGATAAAACGTTCATTAATTTGAAACTTTGATTTTGAAAATATCAAAAGTTTGTTCGTAACGGGTTAAACCGGGGTCATTAACTTGGACTCGACAGACAAATCGGTTAACCAAGGTCATTAGCTTAGACTTGGTCAACTGAGTGGATCTTTATAACTGGTAAAAAGTTGAAAATTCAGGGACTAAATTGCAAAAAATTGAAAAT
Source organism: Scalesia atractyloides (assembly GCA_947069175.1). Lineage (NCBI taxonomy): Eukaryota > Viridiplantae > Streptophyta > Magnoliopsida > Asterales > Asteraceae > Scalesia > Scalesia atractyloides. The sequence goes on along the minus strand of CAMTDV010000022.1, from coordinate 22,523,140 downwards.
TTTTGAAAATAGGGTTTGGCAAGTTCGGCCGAACTTGCTAAACAAATAAAAGTTTAACATTTAAGCAAGTTCGACCGAACATGTGTTGATGGATTGGTTGTGATAGTATAAGTTCGCCCAGACTTGATTGGGCTTTTATCATTGGGCTAATCAAGTTCGCCCGAACTTGCCAAGGTATAAATACCTTGCTAGTTCGCCCGAACTCATTACTTGCACCCAAATTGTCTCTGAGCGAACTTGTTCTTGTGAGCGATTTGTGAAATTGGTTTGATTGTACCGTTACTCTGCCAAAATTTGGATTGATCTTGGTGACTTGCACACACATTATCAATGGAAGGGGTGTGTAATCAAACTTTGAACCATGATTTGAACTGAAAAAATGAACTTAGATCAAAAAATCAGTAATAATGATAGTTGTGGGGTTTGTATAATCAAATCAAACTTAAAAATCATGATCTACAACAAGAATCGCCCATGAATAAGTGCTAAAATTGAACAGGTTGTCATGAATTGAAGTTGCAGGTTGTTGAAGATGACAACAAGTTCGGCCGAACTTGTTGACATGTTCGACCGAAAATCAGTTGATTTGAATCTGAATACTATCTGAGAAGTTCGACCAAACTTATGTTTGGATATCTTAATAATTGTGATTGTAGGTCTGATGTACGGATCGTTCGGGCACTAATCTGACAAACCTAAGGTAAACGTGCGGAATCCATTTGCTTAGGCGATACTGGATACACTCATTTGTTTCTATTTAATCACCGTTTCATTAGTATTCAACGTTACAGATCCTGGAAACACTTGGACAGAGCTTCGCCTCTGTCATGACAAAATCTCTGAAAGTTACAAATGAAATGTCAAGACTCCTATTTATAGGAGAACAAGTTCGCTAGTGGAGATGTAAGTTCGAGCGAACTTGCTTAGTCAAGTTCGGCCGAACTTGACTACAACATACCATTTTCAAGCGAACTTGACCCTTTATACACATAAACTTCGACATTTCGCTCCTAAATACTGACTCGACGTTATATGATGACGTAGGCAACAGAAATATGCATCAATAGACTCCCCATTGGATGTTGTCGTAGTCATCATTCTTCAAATAAGTTCCTGAGTCTTTAATGTTCTCTTGATCTTTATTTCTTTAATAACTTTATCATCCATGCTCCCCCTTACATTAAGCTTTCTGTTATCTTCAATAAACATGTTTATCTAGCTCCCCCTCAAATGATGCTCCGAATCTCTAAGACGATTAAGAACAATCACACGTATCCACACACAAACAGTTTCTTAACAGTCTCGTTGGTCCGGCTCACATTCAACATTATTAGGTTTCCATGGAAGATATGAGAGAAAATCTTTTAAGATTTTTAATATTGAATGCAGAAATGTAAACATACTAAAATGTAATATTTACAGTTTGTATTTTTGTGAGAAAACGTGCTAGAGGATCATATCAGTTTTTGAGACGTATCACCAGTGCCGTTGACCTTTAATGACTTTAAGTTTTAGACTTGTTTACCTAGATTGTCGATATGTTTGTCCACTTAAACTTTAACACATTTCTCAATTGTTCCAAGATATGTTATTTAGAATTACGAAACTTGACTTAACTGCGGTTCCCACTTCTGGAATATACTCCCGTATCAAGATTCCCTAGATTTCATCTTACATGTGAATATAGCGTATTTGATATCTGTATCTGGGTTAGTGCGAGACCTTGAGAGCTCAAGTTAGTACTACTGTACAGACAAAGAGATGAAGGCTCGTCTTTAAGGTGTGTTCCACTTAAGGAATCTTTTTAGCACTGCAAATAATTAGATCTTTTGATACTTTTCACCTTGCATGCAGTTTGGGGCTTTATAGCAAAAGTATTATAAAAGTTCTAGGCTATTGCTTCCGCAAAATCATAAGAACTTGTATAATACCCCAGAAATCAACTATCTATAAAGACCTCGTATCTCAGAATCAGTCAATCTCTTAAACGAAATTTCAGAGTACTAAGTCCATATATCCAAGATGTGTTAATCCACAAGTTTAAGCAGTTGTAAAAGTTAGTTATATCCCGGAAACAATTTACTGAACGTGTAAAGCCTATCGACACATCCACAGTAAGACTTGTTTATAACTTTTTAAACTTTATAAATATTTAGCGTACTGTGATAGTCCACTGATGTACTATCATTTCCTTTTTGTGCACAAGTAATCTCATTTTTCATTTTTCAATGTTTTTAACATTACTGAGATTTTCTATTGTTTTTGGAAACAATTTAAAATGATATGATTTTCAATTTTACAGGAAATTTTTTACATTTTTTAAAATTTTTTCCCCCTAAAATTAAATATATTTTATTAAAATCAAAAATAAGAATCTTCCATTTTAACCATTTAACGACTTTTTACGAATGTGAACGCGAGAATACCATTTTGTTTGTGTGGAATATCACTCCTCTCTCTTGTCTCTCTGTATGAACAACCACTGCTTCTGAAATGACCTTTGGCTTGAAGCTTGGTTATCCTGCACATTCAAACAAACTTTAATCAGTTTTGAATTGGAACCCAATCCATTCTGGATTTAGGTTTACCAAAATCATTAACATCTGAAGTAAACAAACATTCACACTATTTTTGATATTCAAACAGTTTGATAGAAACTTTCTTTGATTTTTTTACTATTTGAATTATCAAATTTTTCTCCACTGCTCTCTCTTTTGTCCTCATATTTGTATCTGATGAATTTGTTTTACTTGACTGTGAGTAAAATGATTCATTAGAACTTTTATCTGATTTTTTAGACGTATCCGAGGACAAAATATTTTCCAAATACTCTCTAATTTTTTTCTCTTTTTTCTCAATCTGTCTTTTTGCCCTGGTGATAACTTGACGTTTTGGTCTTTGGGCTTCTCTCCAGTTTTCTCATTTTTCTTCTCTGTTTTCTTCTCCTCTGGTCTTTTCTCCCCCTGAGATTTAACTGATATTCTTTTCAGATTATCGGACAATCCCTGGAAATATGACCTTTGATTTGACACTTATAGCATATTCTCGTATCAAATCTCTTTTTCAGGCAGTTAACAGCAATGTGTCCACCAAATCCATAGTTGTAACACACTCTGTTATCGTACCAATCTCTCCATTCAGACCAAACACTTAATCAGCACATTGATTTGACGTGTAGTAGTCATCTTTCCTGCTTCTTCTGTAAATTTGATTTGACTTTGAAGCACTGTGGTCCGACCTACACCACTTATTCTCAAATTTTTTTGAGTTTTTATAATGATTGGATGACCGTACCGATGAGCTTTTATTTTTGTTTTGAAAATTTATAGAATTTTGTTTTTCATGTTGTTTTTGTTCTCCATTCTGCTTAGAAGGTTTTTGCGGTGAGAATTCACCTTTTTCAGCAGATTGTAGAACAGTTTCTTGAAATTTTTCTTTTAGTTTAAAAAAATTTTCTTTTTTATCATTTTATCATCGGTATTATCACCACAATACTCAATTATGACATCGTCATAATTTTGTGACATTGTCACTTATTAGAATTTTCTTTTTATTATCATTGATCGGTTTTGGACATATATATTCTAACTTTAATGAGGAAGTCACAAATCCTTTCAATAATTTTGCTGAATTAGCAGCTTCATTTATAACAGCCTCAACTTATTTTTCAAGTTGAGCTATTTTCTCAATATTAGAATTTATTGCTATTTAATTTTCTATATTTAATTTTTCAAAAACAATTTTATCATCTTTAAACATTTTTATTTCATTTTGAAAATCTACTACCATTTGTAATTTTTCATTTTCTAAAATTTTTATATTGTTTTCAAAATTCTTTTTATTTTCTTTTAATTTTTCTATTTTCTAATGTCAATATCTCAATCTCATTCAAGAGTTTGGCATTATCTGACTGATAATTGTCTATATCATAGACCGGGCAGACTGGTTTAGAACTTGAAGACTCATTTGTGGATATACTTGAAACTAGAGCTTCACAGTTCTTAACCACTACACTCTCTTGAAACTTATTTCATCAGAGATGTCTATAATTCTTTCGCAGTCTTGTATTCTGGTAAAAGTATCAGGATGTCTTCCTTAACCGATTGCTAGATAAGATTAATAATTTTCTTTTCAGCAAAATATTCATCTTTCTGTTGAGTAGAATATTTGCACTTCTCCAGAATTTTCTGATTCTCATCTCTAGGAACGACATAACCTGTCTCAATCGCGACCCAACTACAGAAATGCATAGCTTGGACCCAGCTCTCAAATTTTCCTTTCCAAACTTCATACTCGTTCATACTCATCAACTTTGGCGGCTTCACAGACCCCATTCCGTTTTCCTAAACTAATATGTTGTTAAAACACTTGAAAAATGATTAGTCAGACAATTTTAAGAAAAATTTGACTTTTTAGTCGACAATATTAATGTATCGTTTGCTAAAAACGTTTAAAAATTTTTCGGAAAACTGTTTTTACCAGATTAGAGCTTTAAACTCGTCTCGTCAATACGAATCTAACGATATATAATGTCCGAGACGTTTTTCGGGATTTTCATGCCTTGGACAAGTTCGGGCGAATTTGTCACAGCTTGTGAAATCAACTACTTAACAAGTTCGGTCGAACTTGTTGAGATTTTAAGAAAAAACAGCAAGTTCGGTGAACTTATGAAAGATTTCAAGAAAAACAGCAAGTTCGGGCGGACTTGTAAGAATTTCAAGAGACTTTACAAGTTCGGGTGAACTTGTAATATTTTTCAACAATATTTAATCAAGTTCGGGCGAACTTGATGAAATTTGTTTGAAAAATAAGCAAGTTCGAGCGAACTTACCCAAAAATCTTGAAAAATCAATCAAGTTCGGGTGAACTTGATGAAAAATGTGAATTTTTCAGTCAAGTTCGAGCGAACTTGATGTCATTCGAGCAACATGTGTTTTCAAACATGGTTTTTTCAATTTTTGGGCGTAAATTCGTATGTTTTAAGCTCTAATCTTTTCAAGGGTTTATCTATTATGGATTTTACGTATTATACTTGAAAATCAATCCATTTTGTCCATGAATTGTCAAGAAAAGTTAAAATTAGAAGAAATGAGTAGAAGATGAGATGTTCTATGACCAATGTCTTCAAATTAGGCCAATCCTGCTCTGATACCACTTGTAGGTCCGAGATATTGAAGGTCCGTGATCAGGCGGTTCTAGACGGAAGTTAATGCATAAACTAAACCGATTAGGTAGAATGTTATTAAGAATGGAGTAGAAGTAGAATGCAGCAGAAGTCTTCATTCATACCGAAAGAGTATACATCTTTATAAGTCCAGCTGCCAGAGTTCCTAGAGAGAATCCGGCAGCACCTCCCCGTGGGATGGCAAAAACTCAAATGACAAATGAACACACACCACCTATTTATAGGGAAGTAGCCAAGTTCGCTTGACATGTGCATATGAGGTCATGTTCGGGTGAACTTGTCTATCATATGACAAGTTCGGCCGAACTTGTCTGCCACATGTCAAGTTCACAGGTGAAGTTCGAGCGAACTTGTTCCCTTTTACACTGAAAACTCTGTATTTTGGTCGTGTGTTCGATTCTAACCTATACAATATTCATCACACGCTTTATCTAGCCTATTCAACAAGTGATGAACACAAAGTGCATCAACAGTGATGAGTATAAGTTTGCCCGAACTTATGTTTGGTTTGATTGAACATGTTGCTATACATGTTCGGGCGAACTTGACTAAAATCAGTTTGTAATATTCACATCAAGTTCGCCCGAACTTGATGAAAAGTGTTGAAATTTTTTTAACTTTTTCTCGTAATGCGTGTTAATTGTTTTGCACCGTTTTTCAGGCTCAAGTATCAGCGCGAGTGATTTCTATGGATTTCTCTAAATTCCATAATACTTGTATCACGCACGACAAGAAAATATGTCCGCCGCTAAAGGAGTATGATAGCATTCTGAAGTTCCTAAAGGAGTGTCCTATTCATCGAGCTATCACGGAGCACACTGTATCTTATCGTTCGCATACTTATCACTTCTGGATGAATGCAAGTCTCAGTGAAGATAAGAAGACCATTATATCATCAGTTCAAGTCGGAATGAAGTAAAAGAGATCACTGTTACTGAAGACGATATTCGAAGGATCTTGTAGTTTAATGATGACAAAGACGATCCTATTTTCTTAGACGAGAAGATGGTCCGAGGTTGTTTCTACTGTATGGGTTATAAGGGCAGTGTGAATAAGCCGACTTTGAAGAAAGGGGAAGTTCCTAATCCCTACAAGCTACTCATGCATACTATCATACACACTTTCAGTCACCATAAAGCGGGCCTCACGATGTGCAAGATTACATGGCCTGCATGGCAACGGCGTTGATACTGAAGAAGCCGTTCAATTATTCAAAGCTTGTGTTTACACATATGTCGAAGAATATGGAGGATTCGAGACTATTTTATATCCAAGATTCGTGCAGATGCTAATTGATGAGAAATACACAAATATTGCACGTGATCCGAATGACGTTCTATATCTCAGTCACCTTGATGATACAACGGTGAAAAAGTTGATCAAGTTCCAAAAGCAAGACTCAGATCGGTGGCAAAACCAGTATTTAGGGCTATCAAAGATGAAATTTATATAGCGTCGGCTGACAACAAGTGGAGGAAAGACGGAAGTGATGACGAGAAGGAATTAAATGCTGAGACCGAATGGTTTAAGGCTTTCAAGCCAAAAGCCTCATAGTGAGTGGTTCCTTAAAGCTGAAGTAGTAAAGCCTAAAAAGAAGCGAGCTGCTAAGAAAGTTGAAATGATACTCATTGATGAAGACGAGCCAGAGAATGTTCAAACTGAAGCTGGTTCTAGCGCAGCAGTTGTTGAAAGTCAAGAAGTAGAAAAAGCTACTCAAGAAGACGATGTTATTTCTGCTACCTTTGATAATGATGATGATTCTGATGAAACACCAGAGAAAGAACCAGAAAAGACAGAAGCAGAAAAACAAGTTGAAAAGGAAAAAGAGTTTGATGCTGACTTTGATCCAAAGCTTGAGAAAGAATCTGACGAGGAGAGGCCGAAGAAAAAGGTTAAACGTACAAAGTCTGCGATGGTTTCTACAACATAAACCACTAGTTCTCCACAAGCAAAAGGAAAAAAGTCAAAGAAGGCTCAGAAACTAGCTAGCAGGAGATACATCGAAAAGCCAAAAGGCGCAGAAGTTACACAGGAACCTTATGGCGCACAGGAGAAAGGAGTTACACAAGAATCTCCTACACAAGAGCCTCCTACACAAGAACCTCCTACACAAGAACCTCCTGTTATGATTACTGCAGAAGTTGAACGTCCAGGAGATACACAAGAACCTCTTGAGACTGGATTACTCGAAGTACCTGTTATTTCATCGCCAATTTTCCAATGACTACTCATCTTGAAAGTTCTACTCCAAAGAAGTCTACACCAAAGGCTGCTACTCCAAAGTAACACCAAAAAATCCATGGCCAAATCTGTTTGGTGATATGCAGAACGAGCCTATTAGTCTTCAAGATCTGAATGATTTCTTTCCAGAAATGAATGTTGTATCTTCTCGAAAAGCGTGTGAAGATTTTAGAAGAGAAAGTTCAACAGAATGAAGCTGAGAAAGCAGAGTTGATAAAGAAAATGAATCAAAGCGTAGTTGAGAAAGAAATGTTAGATGATAAAGTCAAAGTTTGGAAAATGAAAGAGAATTTTTCAAGTCTTTGATTGAGAGTTGGAAAAATGCCAAAGAAAAGCTGCAAACAGAGATTGCTGAGCTGAAAACCATCCAAGCCCTAAATGATCGAAGATTCACAGGATGCAGAAAGTATTATCTAACACTCTGGGTATTGATTTTATAACAGAGAGGTTCGCAAGAAGCTAAAGAAAGATATGAGAAAGGGCTAGTAGAAAGTGGCAAAGGCAAAGGGGTTGAACGTGAAGACCCTAAATCAGAAGCTGCAGAAAAGTCTATTGAAGAGAATGTGGAAAAAGCTTCTGAGTCCGATATTGCTAAGGTTGACCAATCTGTCAAGCCTTCTGATCTAGTAACTGCTTCTGAAGATAAGGACGATGAAGAAGCAGAGGATGAGGATAAGAATGATGATGATAAGAAAGAGGATTCTGATTATGAAGATTGGAATAATGCTGATGACGATGATGATCAGGGAGGAGTTGGTATGAAAATTAGTGAAGCAAAAGTCTCTGATGACTTTAATTTTTCTTCTCTGATGAATGATGAATCAAACAAGTTGGATGAACATATTGAGGGGGAGTCAGGAAAAAAGGGCCATCTGATGATGTTGATATGATTGATGTTGATAGGTTTGCGAAACCCGTTGCTGCCGTGCCAACAAAGCCTCTGATACTTATGCTGGAACACAATGTAGAGGAAGGCGAGTACATTCACAGTTATACGAAAGAGGATTTGGTAAAGTTAATCGAAGTTGATGCTGAATCACTTGACTTTGACTTTGAGGAACAAGTGATGAATGTTAACACGTTTGAACCGAATGATTATCACTACATACGAAGGTTTGAAGCAGATGAGTATAACAGGGTGATTGTTGAGGATTGGTCTTCTGATGATGAACGAGATGAAACTGCGAAGTACGTCGGTCCTAACACTGATAGTTTTCCTACCTTTGAGAAGATGTACAAGCAATTAGATGAAGACATGTTGAAAGAGAAAATCGAAGAATCTATTCGAGAAGGTAAAGTTCCGAAATCGATGACGAAGGAAGAAATAGCTAAAGCTAAGAAGTCCTTGTTTAAAGAAATGACGCGTGAACATAAGTTTCGACGTCCTCTAGCATTCTTTACCAGAGATAAAGACGTGTCATTGGGAGATATCCTAAGTTGGGGTTGGTATAAGGAGCTGAATGTTTATGCAATCAAAAGGGAATTCGGAGGGCAATACTTCAAGTATCTGGCTGATTTCAAAACTTTACCCTACTGGGATGTGGAGGAGCTTGTCCAAACCATGAATGTTACTTATCATATGAAGTATATTGATCAGTTACTGTGGAAAATGATCAAATTTGTAGATACAAAGGGATTCAAGTATTGGAATCCGTTTATTCCGGGCCGTCGCATCAAAACGAACAAAAAGACAGAGAAAAAGATATAACGTTGATTATGAAACGACCGAGAGCGATGAGGAACATGCCCTTAATGCCAATCGAACAGAATGTATATCTGGTATTTAAGTGGTGTGTTGGTGCATATGTTTGTTGCCTTCATCATTGCATGAGAACGAGTCTGGAACAAATGAGATTCTAAAGAACGAACAAGACAAAGTAGATATCCAAGAGGGAGTCTATTGGTGCATAATGTCTGTAGAATAGTTTTGTATCGAGTCTGTATAGTATAGATGAAACGAGGCGTATTTAAGTGTATTTTAGGTCAAGTTAGCTTAAGGATGTTTATGAGAAGTCAAGTTCGGCCGAACTTGACTAGGTCAAGTTCGGGCGAACTTCTATCCCTCTCCAGCGAACTTCACTGCCCATAAATACCTAGCTTGCCCAATTCATTTGTAACTTTGTTAAATCAGAGGCGAAGCTCTGTCGGATCCGGATCTCGAATGTATTGAACTTTAGATCAATGAAAACAACTATTAAACGAGTAATTCTTGTTATTTGGTTAACTTGTCATTAGTTTCCACCTAATCGGACAATAGATAACAAATTTAGGTTCCCGTGCTAATCGTGGACGTTCCTACAAGTGGTATCAGAGCCTCGATACATGAATTTGTTGAAATCAAGATAAGAATATTTCTATTTCATCTCCATTCTTCTATTTTTCTTAACTTTTGAACAAAAACGAGAATTCACGGTCAAATTTTGTCCAATTTGGAATATGTCATGTAAAACACACTAATAACAAACCCCTGAGAGTTTGGACATCAAATTCAAACGTTTTGACATCAAAAAGTTGCAAAAACCATGTTTTTGGAACAAGTCATTGCCGAACTTAACATCAAGTTCGACCGAATTTGATTAAAATCTCACTGATCTTCATCAAGTTCGACCGGACTTGATAGGTTTTTCAAGATTTTTGTGAGAAGTTCGCTCGAACTTGAAGGATATTTCGTTGGTTAAGTTCGACCGAGCTGATCAAATCTCATTGAATTTTATTTACAAGTTCGGCTGAACTTGGAACTCATTGAAATATTACCTAAGTTCGACGAACTTAAGTGTTTGTCTTGAAATCTTACACAAGTTTGCTCAAAATCAAAATCTTTGAAATTCTTTATCCAAGTTCAACCGAAGTTGGAATAAAACTGAAAAGTTTCATATTTCAACTACAAGTTCGATCAAACTTGTAGTCAGTTCTAATATTTTTCAAAGTTTCAAGTGTTTTTAGTGTACGTGTCTCGATTTTCAAAATGGAAGATTTCCATAACGCGTTTGCAGCTGGAGTAGCACAAGCCTCAACGTCAAATTCAATTGCGGTTAACCAGATGAACCTTGATAATGAAATAGGTACTACTCAGAAACCGCCGAAGTTGATGAGTATGGATGAGTTCGAGGGATAGAAAGAAAAGTTTGTTAATTGGATTCAAGCGAATCAATTTCACAGCTTGGTTGCGATTGAAGATGGTTATACATGGCCCAAAGATGAACGTGATCAAGATCTTCCACTGAACAAGTTTTCAGCGATTGACAAAGAGAAATATGTTGATGAAAAGAAGATGATCAGCTTGATACAACAATCTGTCAAAGAAGATATCTTGATATTATTACCAGAATATGATACTTCTCAAGAATTATGGAATTCTCTTTGCGAAAAATTCAAAGGAAGTGATCAAATGATTAAAAGCAAAAAAGCTTTGATAAAGAAAGAATTCGAGATCTTCACAATGATCAAAGGAGAGACAATGAAGCAAATGATTGATAGTTATTGTCACCTCATGGTCCAGATGCGAAAACATGATATCAAGAGAACTAACGAAGAGCAAATTGAGATGTTGTTGGATGCACTTCCAGAAGGAGAATGGACAACGCATCTGATGATTTTAAAGAATAGTCCATCTTGGAGACATTTTAAGTTGTCATCTTTCGTTGACAAACTTGAAGGTTATGAAATGGAATTGATGAAGATTGCAAAATCCAAAAACACTAATGTTGTTCAGGATGTCGGAGTTTATTATCAAGGTGGTGTTCCAGATACTCCGATTCAAAGTCCAAAAATCCGAACGACATTTAGTGCAAACATGAATACATCAGATCAATCGTCACAAAATCAGTATTCTCCAAACACTGGTTAGTCATATGTTGGTTCAAGTTCTTCTTCCCAAAGTCAATCTCATCAAACAAGACAATCCACTTCTAATTCAAATGTTTTCCAATGAAACATAGCAGTTGATTTAAAGAATGTGTTTCCTGAAAAAGTTGCAAAACAGCACATAGCACTTCTTGCTACAGTTCTGGAAGTGTATGAAAGTCTTGTTGCTGGAAAGATCGGAATCCTGAAATGACAGCTGAGGGTTACGATCAGGTAGATGAGGAAGAGTTGGAACTGATGGACATCAAATGGTCCTTAGCATCGATTATCCAGAGAGTTTCAAAGTTTGTAGCACTCACTGGAAGGGATATTGGTAACTCAAGCAATAAACTTGGTTTCGACAAAACAAAAGTTACTTGTTTCAGATGTCGACAAAAAGGGCACTTCAAACGTGAATGACATAACCAAGAAGCTAGTGGAAACCAAAACCGTTTTGGAACCGGTAACGAATATTACAAGAAAGCGCTGCAATACAAATCATATCCTAATAGAACACAAGTTTAAATTGAAGATAAACTTGCAAAGAAAGCCGAACAAGCTCTTGTTGCCAATCATGAAGACGATGGTTTCGATTGGAACAAATACATCGGAAAGAATATTGGTGTTGTTATGATGGCGGAGGTTGTGAATGAATCTGAGACATCATTTGTAGAAGCTGCTATCGAAAATGCTATTCAAGAAGCATTAATGCAGAGAGCTGAGGAAGAAGCTGTCCTGGAGGATGCAGTTATGGAAAGATACATACAACAACAAACAGAGGAAGAAGGAATAGCTTACCTTGAGATGCAAAACAAGAAGAGTTGAAAGCAGAAGCCAAAAAGGTAAAAGCAGAGGTAAACGTGTCTGAAAAGGAAGTTGTGAAAGTTGTGAAGGTTGAAAAACCTTGCACAAAGTGCGCAAGTCCTTGTGAACCCTGTCTGGATAAAGTCAAAGTCATAAGAGAATTGACTAAACATAACGAAAACTTTCGCTATGATTACAGAACCATAAAAGAAGCTTATGACAAAATATCAGGCAAATATAAACATGTTGAAAGAGCTAACAATGAACTCAACGCTAATGTCACCATGTTAAATGCCACAGTTATTGAAAAACAAAAGGCAATTAACATGTACATTAATACAATTGCTGAGACAAAGCGTGAGTTTCGCGAAATGAAAATTGAAACAGAAAGAGTCAGACAATTGTTAAAAAGTTACACCACAAACGCATATGTCATTGATCACATTCTTCCTACGATCAAGTCGGAAGATAATGTTGATAATTCAAAGCGTAAAGTTTACGGAAATGTTCCTCCACCATTTCCTGCAAGTTACTGCTGTAAGAAAGATGATGACATTGGAAAGGCATTTAATATTTTACTTGTTTCAGAAAAGAAACTTAAATTGCCTGAGAACATTGACGTAGATTTTACGAAATCAAATGATAACAATGAATTGGTGATAAAAGATGTGGTAAAAAATGTTTTGGGAAATGATTCTGATGACGGAAGCTTTAAAAGCGCCAACTCAAGTTCAAACAATTCTGGTTCACAATCTGAAAGTGACGATACATCATCAGAAAATGATCTAAGTGATGATCCTAACGTTGTCATGTATAAGGTTAAGGAATCTGATAGATTATATTTTAATGATAGCTTTCCGATTCAGAATGTGAAAGAAGATCAAATCGATAAACTGTTTAAACTTGTGGAAGTTTCATCAGATGATCTCGAGAAAAATGAAAATAAGTTTTATTCTAAGCTGAAACGGAATTTTAACAATTACCGTAGAAACGGTGGTGATTTTCCTGAGAACATGAGAGCAGGTTTAGGTTTGGAAGAAGTTGAAGATGAACCGAAGAAGAGTCAAAAAACAACGTTCCAGGAGTACAAAGGTAAGTACATAAAGTTTGTGTACAGAACGAGCACGGTTCGAGAAGAAAGCTTGATCGGTAAGAAATCAAATGATGAATTCAAGAAAGAAAAGGAACTTCGGAACAAGGCTAAGTCCGCAAGTGGAGTAAAACCCACTAGTGGACAAGTTCCTGACACTCGAACTTGCTTCAAATGCAATGAAGTTGGTCACATTGCTCGTAAGTGTCCGAAGTCTAAGCTTGTGTATCCCTAAAGAAAAGAAGTTTCAAAAGAGGTAAACAAAAGAAATCTGAAAATGATCAAATCAGGATCGTAAAAAGAAATGTTGACATCAAGAAATGAAACGTAATGTTAAATCCAATCTTGAAATAAAACATAAAAATGAATCAAAATTTTAAAATTCAATTTTTCAAAAAGGAGAGGCTTCAAAGTCAAACATTGATTCTAGGTTTTATATCAAGAAAGTTAGAGTTAATTCTCAAGCTTGGATTCCTAAAAAGATATCACCTGAAAAAGTGAAGGTTGTTTGTGATAAAACCAAAAATGTCAAATCAATAAAGAAAAATAAAAGTAAAGTTGATTGTGAGTTTGAAGGTTGTGATGTTGAATATGCTTATCAAAGAGCACACGAAAGTGATTACGAAGAGGTGTATGAGGAGTTATATCCAAAACCCAAGACCAAGAAGGCTTGGGTTGAACTTTTTAACAAAATCCTTTCATGTGCAGGAGTTCCAAGATCCAGCTTATCAAAGTTGATTCGGATTGAGGAGCTTCATAATATTTAACTTATCTAGAAAGTCATAATCTTTGACCTTTTTGAAACTACAAAGTGGTTGAAAAAGAAAAGTTGAAAAGAATGTTTTAAAAATTTGAGAAAATCTACATCGTTAAACAGAACACTGATTGATATATTGAAGAATAATTTAAAAATTGTTTTCCTATGAGTTATTCTTACAAGTAGTTTCTACAAGTTTAGTTTAACAAAGTTTAATGGTTTGTTCTGTTTTCAGGTGATGATGTAGAGGTTGAAAACAAAAGGATCGGACAACGAGTTCTGGGGATCCTAATTGGTTTGATACATTTTTAGAAGAATTTCTTAAAAACCTAAAATCCAAAAATTTGTTTTTGATTTTAGGGGGAGTAAGAACATTTAGAAAAATCAAAAACATATGAAAAAGTTGAAAATTCAAAAACATTGAAAAAATTCAAAAAGTACAAAAGCATTGAAAAAGACTAAAAGAATTTTGTGTTAAAAAGGACATGATAGTACATCAGTGGACTATCACAGTATGCTAAAGAATTGTAAAGTTTAATAGTGATAAACAAGTCTTACTGTGGATGTGTCGATAGGCTTTTACACGTTCAATAAATTGTTTCCGGGATATAAACTAAATTTAGCAACTGCTTAAATTTGTGGTTTAACACATCTTGGATATATGGACTTAGTACTTCGAAATTTCGATTGAATTGCCTGATTCTGAGATACGAGGTCTTTATAGATAGTTGATATATGGGGTATTGTACAAGTTCTTCTGATTTTGCGGAAGCAATAGCCTAGAACTTCTATAATACTTTTGCTAAAAACCCCAAAATAGCATGCAATCTTGAAAAAATCGAATGATCTAATCATTTGCAATGCTAAAAAGATTCCTTAAGTTGAACACACATGAAAGACGAGCCTTCATCTCTTTGACTGTACGGTAGTACTAACCTGAGCTCTCAAGGCCTCGCATAACCTAAAAACAGATATCAATTACGCTATACTCACCTGTAAGATGAAATCTAGAGAATCTGGATTCGGGAGTATATTCAAGAGGTGGGAACCGTAGTTAAGTCAATTCTTACTTAACATATCTTGGAACAACTGAGAAACGTGATGAAGTTTAAGAGCACAAACATATCGACAATCTAGATAAATGAGTTTAAAACTTAAAGTCTCAAAAAGGTCAACAGTACTGGTGATATGTCTCAAACAAACTGATATGATCCTTAGACGCAAATTCACAAAAATATGTCTGTAAATATGTTTGTACATAGTTTACTTTACTTGTTAAAAGTCTGTAAATATGTTACTTACTTTTTAAATCAAAAAAAGATTTTCAACGAGCCAATGTTGGAAAACGGATCATCGATGTCTGGTAAGAAAAAGTTCATTAATTTGAAACTTTAAAATTGAAGATAATATCAGGTGTTCACAACGGGTTTAGCCAAGGTCATTAACTTGGACTTGGTTACATATTTGGTTAATCAAGGTCATTAACTTGGACTTGATCAACTAAGTGGATTTTCACAAATTAAATGATAAATAATGTGAAAATTGAAGGTTTTAAATGTTAAATTTTTCAAGGTCATAAGTTTAAACTTGAAATAATTGAAAAATGTAGATTTAAACTTGAAGTACAATTATTGTACAGGTGGTATGTAATACAAGTGATACAAAATTTCAAAGTTAGAATCTGAAATGTTTATTTGAATTCCCAAGTACTTTGAAACAGGAAGTAAAGTTTTAGGGGGAGCAGGATGAAACTGGATTGAAGATAAAGCTCAAAGCTAGGGGGAGCACAGCTCACAGCAAGGGGGAGCTTGGAGATTAAAGTTTTATCAAGTTAAATTGAAGAAAAGAGAATGTTTGAAGATCATAAAGTTTAATGCTTATTCAAGGATAAAGATAAAGACTCAGGAACTTATTTGAAGTCTGATGATTTCAAGGCATTCAAAGAAGACTATGACACTTGAAGACTGACGAGGATGATTATTGTCAAAGATGTCTATGAAAAAAGAAGACTGCGACAACATCCAAGGGGGATTCTGTTGGTGCATATGTTTGTTGCCTTCGTCATTGCATGAGAATGAGTCTATAATAAATGAGAGTTTCTAAAGACCGAACAAGACAAAGTAGATATCCAAGAGGGAGTCTATTGGTGCATAATGTCTATAGAATAGTTTTGTATCGAGTATGTATAGTATAGATGAAACGAGGCGTATTTAAGTGTGTTTTAGGTCAAGTTCGCTTGAGGATGTAGATGAGAAATCAAGTTCGGGCGAACTTCTATCCCTCTCCAGCGAACTTCACTGCCTATAAATACCTAGCTTGCCCAATTCATTTGTAACTTTGTCAAATCAGAGGCGAAGCTCTGTCAGATCCGGATCTTGAATATATTGAACTTTGAATCAATGAAAAACAACTATTAAACGAGTGATTCTTGTTATTTGGTTAACTCGTCATTAGTTTCCGCCTAATCAGACAATAGATAACAAATTTAGGTTCCCGTGCTAACCGTGGACGTTCCTACATGGTGGCAGATTGATCCTAATACATGCGAAGCTGTTATGGTTTTACGATTTGAGGAACATCTGGATATCACGAAGGAAAGGGTTGAGATATTGGGGTTTCAAGGTATGAGAGGATTGTGGAGAACGATCAGGATTCTAGATCCTATGTGGTTGGTAAACTGCTCCAGAGAAGATATCAAATGCTTGTTCTACAGCAAGATAGTGTTTGAAGAACGTGAGAAAGAACAAGCTATGCAGTATCAAAGGGTCGTTAATGTATGTCATGCTCGTGAGGTGAATTTAGGTAAGATGTGGAATACGAGCTGGAGGGATCTTGAGCGAGTTGAAATTCTTGAAAGAAGAAAAGCGTCTAGAAGCTATACACGAGAAAAGTAGGGCGGCAAGGCTTAGAAGGTTTCAGCACATAAACAAAGTGCCTCCTACGGATCAGACGCCAGATCCGAAGCAGGAACGACGAAAGAAGCCTTACAAGAACTTCTTCGGTCGTGTTCGTTAATGTTTATTTGAAGACAGAGTTTTTTTGAAGACTGATACAAGACGAAGACGACATCCAAGGGGGAGTCTGTTGATGCAGAATGTCTATGTCTTAGTCTTATATCGAGTCTGTATAGATTAGAGTTGAATAGGCTAGCAAAATGATGGATTTATGTAGTTTGAGGACAACTTCGCTTGAGGTGACCATATGTTGTCAAGTTCGCCCGAACTCATAACCCTGATAAGCGAACTTCAACTCCTATAAATAGCTAGCTTGTCATCCTCATTTGTAACTTTGGCATTTCTGAGGTGGAGCTCTGTCAATTTGAAGACTCGACGTTATATCAATAGTTGACTAATTCTTGTTATTTGGTAAACTTCTCATAATATTTCCGCTATTATGGACAATAGAGATCAAATCTAGGTTTCTATGCATTAAGGATCGGTCCTACATTTACTTTGCAGTCCCAAGTGGGTACATAGTTCCCATCTTTTATGTTTTGCAAATGTTTTGGGGTGATTCATATGTGCTAAACCGTTTTCAAATTTTCATAACAAAGTCTATGGTTTATATAAACACAACGATTTAAATAATGTGAACGAACTTGTTGGTGCATTATCCATGACACAAATGACATTCATTAGCTTTGGCCAACCCAACCAGTTGTAAGTTATGATACCATAGGACTGACAATCCAATTACCATGGTTCCCGGTGTTTGTGGGGAAGTTTGGGGAACGACCGAAACTGTTTACTTTAACAAACCCTTTGGTGGTTTGTTATTGTAATTTAAAGATACCCTTTGATGGTATAGACGAGTCAACACGGGTTTGAATGTATTCACCAAAACGACCAAAAATTTTTCACAATTTAAAACAAGGACGATTGGTTTATAACAAGGACGATGAACAATTGGTTTATGACACGAATAATGGACTATTGGTTTATGACACGAACAATGGACGATTGGTTTATGATACGAAAAATGAACGATTGGTTTACAATAGGTGATTTAGATAATGCGACGGGTGTAATATAATAAAAGCATGGTGGATACGTCGTTGGTACTTCCTATATATAAGTACTTTTATTGTATTGTATACCATGGCCTTATTTTAATCACTTGGACAATGTTTTGAGCGGTGATACACAACGATTTCCAATTAAAGATATAAGCCATATAAAGATTTCTTTCAAATCGATTTACTACTCGGTTTTACAAAAGAAATGTTTTAGTAGATATTCATGGCCACAAGATTTTGTAAACATTAACCAACTTGTTTAGTTGGTTAACAATATTGCAAATTACAACTACAAAGCCATGAATTTGACACACTCACAAACCTACGTACTCGCCGGCATATTTTTGCTGACTCTCATTTTCACATATGTTTCAGGAAACCAAGTTGGATGTCGATGCATGCGCACGTAGGATCGGACGCGGACTTTAGTACCTTAAAATATGAAAGACAATTGTTTGTTTAGTTTGTTTTAACTCTAAGACAATGTAACTATGTAATTTTAATATTCAATAAAACATAACTTTAAATACCACGTGTTGTTGAAACAATCTATTAACGTGACTCCTCGACGTGTCCTCCGCGGTTTGTTGTTTTTACGCGGTCGGGGTGTCTGCCGCAGTTTGTTGTTTTTACGTGGTCGGGGTGTTACATTAAGCTAGCTCTGCACAAGGATATCGAGGTGAGTTCATAACCCCCACTTTTTACAATTTTATTTTTTTTTTAAATGTTTTCAGGGGTGGAACGACATGCAAGTTTTGCAAAAGTACACAAAATTTCGAGGAACAAAAAGATTGATATTTCTAAACCATGTTGCGAAAGGATTTCAATTAACTCAAATGGTTATGAAAGGTTTATGCTCAACATACCGGTTTTACAAAACACACGCATATTTTCAGAACGTGCATGAGTTTCATGACTAGGGACGGGAATGTCCTATCTAAACAGGACTAGATTGTCCTACATACATATAAGGGACTGGTTGGTCCTGTTCACAGACTCAAATGGGCTAGGCCCATTCTCACTTGTGCGAGGCACAAAGACTCGAGTGGGTTAGACCCACCTATACTCGTAGGGTCGTTTAAAACTGTACAGGGAAGTCCTCACTACATAATGGAACTACCACCGCCTGCTACTCTACCGTCTTGAGTAAACGGTTTGGAGAGGAACTTACTAGCTTTGGGGGGTTATAGGCTTATGCGGTCATGTCGTCTTTGTCATACGCGGGCATCGACGGTTATTCAAATATTACAAAAACAAGGTTTTTAATTGACATGCCGAGAAAAATGGTTTTATGACGCTTTCTCAAACATATTTAAACCAGTTACCAATAGATTTATTTTATATCTTTTTCAATCAAACTATGAACTCACCAACATTATGTTAATTTTGCGCATGTTTTTTTTCTCAGGTTAAATTTTCAAACTATGGCACGGTTGGAATAGGAGAACCCATGGGGCTCGAGTACTTAGCGAGCGTGCACTTTTTAGAAGTCTTAGCAATACATAGTTCCGCTGTGCAATGAAGATAGTAGTCAGATCACACCGACTCTGATTTCACAGGGTGTGATAGATTGGTATCAGAGCTATAGGTTTCAGCGAATATGGTTTCTATCGAGATACCTAGGCTCTAACCTCACCTTTGTCTGGGGACTTAGATTATTAAGACTTTGAATATATACAGAACGCCTAGGACTCGAATATGGGTTCCAACCGTTGCCAACACAATGAGTCAACATTTTGGTTTTAAACATACATTTAGTGTTGTGTTTGATACACGGTACATGAAACAGTTACATATAGTAAACAAAACTTTGAGAGTTTTGAAACATGCATTTAAGACCTTTGGATAACTTACGTTGGAATCAGTTAAAGGTCATTATGTAGGAACTTTGACTATTAACTCGGGCAAACGCCATTATCTATATTGACTATGCTATTTTATTTACTCGAGTAGGTAACCTATGCACAACGAAATACCGGTACGCAAATATACATGAAACTTAATCTATACATCAACGGAGGTTGAAGTACGTCACATACGACTTTTGAGGCAAGGCCTTTG
Source organism: Scalesia atractyloides (assembly GCA_947069175.1). NCBI lineage: Eukaryota > Viridiplantae > Streptophyta > Magnoliopsida > Asterales > Asteraceae > Scalesia > Scalesia atractyloides. Next base: position 22,503,144 of record CAMTDV010000022.1, on the reverse strand, counting down.
AGAAAACACGATTGGGCATTACAACAACGATACAAATCTAGTCAATGGGAGAACTACGGATCAGAATGCGACACTTTCTCACGTGATCCTACAAACGACATGAATGTGATACCCAGGACGAAACCAGGTACACCATAATCGGTCCAAATCTTTAAGTATGCTTATAATTATGCAAAAACCCTAAAAACATGTGTGACTTGTGTGCTAGATAAAATGATATCTGTTATGTCTCGGAGGAATCCGAGAGTAAGTCATGGTTAACATAAAACTAATAAGGGCTAACAGCGCGAGGTTGGTGCCCTTAGCCTTTAAAAACGTGTTAAACGGGAGCTTTCCGTTTAACAGCGCATTAAACGGTTGACTATGATTATTAGGCCATCGGTAGGGCTATTTAAGATTCTAAGTTCACGGAACATCTTAGTTATGTGCCTTAGACCATGACATAAGACTTGAAGTAAATCGGAGCTCGGGCACGCAAAATGAGGCAGTTTCCCGGTTAGGGAAACGCCTTCGTTTTGAAAACAACAAAAGGTAACCCAACATGCAAGGAAAGGTCAATCAAGCCTAAAAACACTTAAACTACCCTAATATGAGGCTATTATGATTAAAACATAACCGAGGTCAGGTTTCAAGACGGTTATGCATGGTTTTTACAAACGAGTCTTTTAACACTAAAAACACGAAAAAAGGAGCCCGTTTCGCAAATCGGGGATGCGTACGGGACTGAAAACAAACCTAAACGCGAGAACGAAGATAAACATCATCTTTTAATGCAAAAAACGAAGCACGACAAAGCAGGGGTGGGGGACCGCGCCCCCCTATATATTTTTATATATTTTTATTTTTTTTCATTATTTTCTTCATCTTTCACCTTAAATCTGCCCTTAACCATCAAGAACACAGCTGATCATCACCTATATTCAGCAAAATCAAAGGTAATTTTCAAATTTTGTAAGGTTTTGATGAAGTTTTCTTGGTTAAACATGAACTAGACTAGGAAAACCCTTTTTAATCCATGTTAATGGATGGTTTAAACATGGTTCTTGGCTGAATAAGAACACCTCAAGGATTCCCTGATGTATTATGGTACCCATGATCATAAAACTTCGGCTTTTGATATCCAAATCGACAACTAATCGACCAAAAACAATTAACAAAGTTATTAACCGCAAAACAGTGAAACAAGGCTTGATTGACATGGGTTATGGCATGTTTGGATTGTGCTTGATGTGTAGGTACTAAATATAGCACCCACTCACTTCTAGACTCGAGAGAAACGCACTTTTTTGCCCAAAGAAATTCGGAAAAAATACCAAACGGAGTCGATAAATCACCAAAATTTACATAAACACTAAGGAACATCTAGGGAATGTTCTGAGAAGTTTGGGAGTCCATTGGTTGAGTTTTGATTCAGATTAAAAATCCGTGTTAATGTGAGTTTTCGGTAGCCGGAAACGCACCGAAACGAAATCAGAAAATCCCAAGTTTTTACAGGGGGCTTCCTGGAGATATAAGGGACTTTCTAGAATATTTTGGGAATTTTTAAACATCGGATGATAAGCAATGTAAATTATTCGGTTAAATATTGTTTTACAAATAAATTATTTGAGGAAATAAATTGGCTAAATAAATTCCTGAAATTTTTTTCTCATAATCTATATATTTTTACTGAATTGTATAAAAATTTCCAGATTTTTATCAAACTTATGTATTAAAGAGGAATTTACGGAGTTAAAAACACTTTATTTTAAACTACTTTCAGCAGTTTACCGTATAAAGAACATGCCGGAACCGAGAACTGACCGAACCCGACGTTTACTATAGTTGGAATACCGAGAATATTCCAGGAGATTTCAGGGTCGTTTGGACCTAGGGGTGTGTCCTATGCCAGTTCGGGAGAATCCCCGACGGCGAAAGCGAAAATTCAATTTTGGGTAACCTACACTCCCCAAACACCCAAACGCCCTTAATGAAAAGTTAATATTTCTTAAATAAAAACATGTTGGTACTATTGGTATTCCGGTACCATTATCTGAACCTGTCAAACAACTGACTTTGGCTGGCACGCGAACCAGTGCCCAGAAGCCAAACTAAAAACTGATTCTACCCTTACATCCATCACCATACAAGTATCCTATAGGTTCAATCCGGGGTAAAAACTCATAACCATGTCCAAGTTAGAACCATTAGGGTAAAATGCCCATATAGTCCCTGTGGTTTTGTAAAGTAACACCTATAGTCCCCAACTTTTGAAATTACACCGGTGCTCCCTATGGTTTTCTTTTTTTAACTCGGATGGTCCCTAGAGTGGATGGTGGTTAGTTTTCTCTGTTAAGTCCATATGAAATTACTTATTTACCCCTCTTTGAAAAAACAAATATTATACACACTAATATTATTATATTAAAACCCACCGAACTCCCTCATCTAATCTGCCCTTCTCCAACCTTGTTTGTGAGAACCACCCAAAACCACCACCATCTTCAACCTCTTCCGCCATCACTTCTCCGGCCACCACCTCAGGCCTCTACTATTCTCAAGTTAAATCAGATCCTTAAATTATGTATTGACTCAGAACAATTTGTTCTCTGTATACAAGGAAATGATAACAAAAACCCACTCAATCATTGACTTATGCATTGGTTCAAAAGAAACAGACCCACTGCTCCGTTCACAAAATCACAAAAACCTTACTTTCATTACGTAAACAGACCGGATCGAGTGTCTCGAAGCATCATCACCAATACGTAATCTTATTAACACTGCAGACCGAATCAAGCGGCGTCCCTCATATGAGGAAGCTCACTAGTCGCTGGAGTTGTTGCCAGAAAATCTAACCCAAGAGAAGTTGAAATTGCAGGTCCACATATAGTGAAGAGATTGGATTGGTTAAGGTAAAGTCATATTGTATCTTCTATTCTACTCTGATCTATGCTCATTGTGTACAAACTAGTTGAAGATGAATGGTGTGCGACAACATCAACTAGTTAGGTTAGGAAGAAGAAGGGGTGGTGGTGGGTGGATTGGTCAGGTTAGGAAGAACTAGTTAGATTGGTACATATTGCCTCTTAGGGTTTTGAGTTTTGAGTTGAATTTATAGATTTGAACCGATTTAGGGTTTTGTTGGTTGGTTTTTTTATGATGGTGTTGATGAGGTGGTGGCAATGATGGTTGTGTTGACGGCGGAGAAAGATGATGATGGTGGTGGTTCAGATGGTAATGGATCAGATGGTGGTTGTGGTGACCGTGGTGGTTCAGATGGTGGCTGTTGGTGGCTGCTGTTGTGGCTGTGGTGATCGTGGTGGTGTTATGTGACGGGTTAAGGGTTGGAGGGGTTAGGTTGGTGGGTGTGGGTGGAGGTGTGTGGCTATGGTGATGGTAGCTGGTTGTTTTGTAGAAGAGAAAGGAGTTTGTGGCCCCACATTTTTAAATAGGGGTAAATAAGTAATTTCATAAGGATTTAACGGAGAAAACTAACCCCATCCACTCCAGGGACCATCCGAGTTAAAAAAAAAAGTAAACCATAGGGAGAACCCGTGTAATTTCCAAAAGTTGGGGACTATAGGTGTTACTTTACAAAACCACAGGGACTATACGGGCATTTTACTCTAACCATTACCAACTTAGATGCTGATTTAAGTCCTTACTCGCATGTGTGCTATTATAGCTGATCCAGTTGATTAATCACTCCTTGATTGATACTACTACCTTCATTTTGAGTTTCGCTCCCCCACTTTTAAACTGTTTTACTATTTTCTAGGATGAATTGCATGTTATAAACTGTGTTAGTTGCACCAACTTCTGATGATGTGAATTACCTAACACACGAACTATCCCCAATGCAAGTGATTAAGGTAAGCCTTGGGCAATGGATAGTACTATTGGTCTGACAAACCCAGCTGCCGCCAGACCAGTGTGCCGGCAGCCAAGCAACTGCACGCGCCCTAAACTATGTTATGTTGTTAGGCATAACTACCCTTAGGGCGTTGAACTTCACGTGATGCAGTCGGTGGGCTGAGGTGTCGAAGGTGACAAGGCCCAGAGTGCTGAGGTGTCGAACATGACATGACACAGTTATTGTGGTCAAGGATTCACTTGTGAACTCGTGGAATTCCATCTGGGATCTGGAATACGTGCACTTAAACTTGTTAACGCATTTTGCTATGAAACAACCAAACCAGTGGAACTCACCGGCTCGGTTAGCTGACCTTTTTAAAATTAACATGCATTTCAGGTAAAACTAAGCAGGAATAAGGAATGTTCGTATGGAAGGTTTTGAGTAGGCGGGCAGTAGTAGAATAAAAGTTGTAGTGGCTTGTAGTACCGCACTTGAACTAATGGTTTGTAATATGATAGTTTATGTGTGTTGTAACCGATGTTCCCTCTTTGTATGATATCACGTTTTTAAATTATGAGGAAATACCATGTGTGTGCAGCACCCCACAATTGTCTTCTGATGCGAGTCGGGGTGTGACAATGAATCACGCTTTGGTACGTCCAAACGAGATTTCACAACAATCGTTTCTTAGTCTAATGGTAATCACAATTATTGACGTCGCAAAAGAAGTCACATGTCTTCGCATTCCCCCTACTCCATTAATGGCGGTTACGTCATGCTCGACATTCCATGGTAATGTCACCTAACAACCGGTCATCACAAGAAATTCTTGGTAAAGTCCTCAAATTTCTTTTATTGAAATTCCGACTTTTGCATATTGTGAGTAGATTTATACACCTCTACTCTTCCTAATGGTCATTGAATCACGAGGATTTCTTTCACGACAGCGAATACTCATTTGCTTCATTTCTTGACAAACTCACATCTTACCATGCATTGTTTATTACGCATGTGGTTACTTGATACGTGGAGACCATCAGGGACTTCACTTCGAATAGTTGTTTTACCGATACTTCAAATATCATTGCGCTATATCCAATTATTGCTTTGTGGTCTGGGTGACCTGCATTATTGTAAGTATTGATCCCTTGTTATTGGGAACGGATTTCTTGAAACTCATGTTTCTTTTGGGTTACATACATGGGTTTTTTGTTGTTAAATCATGTCAAAAATTTCCTTTGTCAATACATCTATTTATTGTTGGATTGCGCCTCGACCAAGTTCAATTGTTTGAACTTTGCTCACCAAATATATATTCAATTCAAGGTTCAATATGACGTATTGAGGTCATCATATTCACAATAATCTCAACAAGCATTTCATTTTTTCAAACCATAGGACTCTAGTTCGGTCTTCACCTCCCTTAAATTGTTTGTTCGTTACGACACCTTGTGCTGGCGTTTTCACTAGTTTGAGGTTTGCGCTAATCTCGTTTGCACACCTCATGTATGGATTTAATTACTTATTTATTTATTTAATTTTAAATCCACCTTGTTGGTTTAATTTATTAAGCAGTCTTAATACAATTGCGTGTTAAGATAACGGTACACAACTTCACGTATATTCTGGTGTATCCCTTAACGGTTCTTTCATCATCGGTCAAAAATTTTGCGCTATTTGTTATTCTTTTGCTATCGACCAAAATTTTTCGTTATTTGTTCTTCATCTTCGATTGAAAATCTTATGAGATTTATTTGGAACAAATATTCAAATTACTTCGTTTAACCTTTCATCTAATTACAAACGCGGAGAAATTGTTTGGTCACCTTTATTATTGAATTATCTCGGTCAATACGACACCTTGTGGCGTCGGTATAAACTTGTAGCTTGGGCTAACCATGATCAATCATTTCATGCAAAACTAGGTATGCTTTTTGTTTGACTCATCATTTAAATAGTCATAATACAACTATGTATTAAGACAATGATACACTAAGTTCTGTTGTATATCGGTGTATCCTTTCAATTCAATGATGTCAACACATTGATTTTTACTCATATTATGGTTCGGCAATTTGACAATCATTTTGGTGCTTCTATTTCATTTGAACTTGTTGATTCTATGTTTCATTTATACAACAACCAACACAAGTTTCCGTTGGTAGTGAATTCTATTGTTTCAAAATTTCATTTGCAGATTTGAACATTCAATTAGACATTTATCGGTCATAATCCCTCTTTTGTTGTACCCCGATAAACTTATTCACATTGGTAATTGTATCATTACGCTTCGTTCACTTGGCATCGATTTCTGAAATAGATTCAGCTGAACTATTGGGTTCTTATTGTTGTAGTATGTCCTCATATTCACATACTTTGAGCATGTCTTGATTTAATTGCATGGTCATTTACTTTGATACCATTCGTGTATACAACCACATAACTCTAAGATGACATTATAGTCTAAATTTTGAGGACGAAGTTTCTTTAACAGGGGGAGAATGTGACAATCCGCAAATTCAGGCTAACATCTTTACGTGCGCGAATCTGACAGACATCGTGATCATACATTTTAGATTGAATTTTTATTAATTTAGTCGTCATATGCATAACAATGTCTATCCGTGTCAAATTTTGTATCAGGTTTTTTGTTAAATTACCAGGACATACACGAGTTAACCCTATACACACGAACGTTGGTGATAATCGTCAAAGTACTTGGGAAATCAATCTATAGTATTATAATGTCTGTAATACTATAAATATTTATTTGGATATATAATTGCTAGGTTTTGAAGATTTCAACGCGTAACTTGTAAATTACATTGACGATACATAGTAAACTCGACACAAATACAAATATAAAAATACATTTTTATATACCGAAACATTTATATTTTTATGACGATTCTATTATATATTATATTAGAAAAATGAGTAACTATTGAGTATAACTAAGTGGGTATTTTGTACACGTACGAGACCAACTCTTGCACTTAACATCCACCACCCTACCCTACCCCCAGCCTACGACAACCACACCCCCCATATATGATTTGAGATGTTGGTGATGATTTCTTTTAGATATTATGTGCATGGGATATTTTATTTATTTTTCTTTTATATACAAACATCCATGTTCATTTGAGTAGTTACCAAAACAAAAATTCCTATCATCCTTTCTCTCCGTATCTACGGCTACAACAAACACACACATACTTATTTTTCTAAGTTCTATTCAAGAGTTCAAGCTAAGTTCAAGTGGTGATTCAACTAGTTTCACGTCTCAAGTTCAAGTCTTTAAAGATCATAAATCAAGTTCCTTCCATTCCCTACTTGATTTTAGTAAGTAAAAACCCTTCTAAAACACCCATGATTATTTTTTTATATGTATAAAGTCAACCAAACTAGGATATTTATGGCAAAAATTCAAGATTTTGGAAAAAACTAATCTAAAATGTCCTTGTTTTTTTGGAAAGCATTTTTATTATCAAAACAATTTTCATAAGTTGTTTGTTAAAAACACTAAGAATCACGCTCATAATTCTCATTCTATGCTTGCTACATTTGGTGAATTTAACATATATATTATTGGTGTTATGTGTTTGTTTTGCCATAAGTTTTAAGAGAATTGTTAACATGATTTTTACAAAAAAAAAATCAACAAGGTCAACCAAGTCAGTTTCGGGGTTACAAGGAAACAAGTGGTTCGGGTCTTGGTTGGGTTCGGGTCAAACATGGTCAACGGGTCAGATTTGATGTTGGTTCAACACGGTTCAACTCGGTTCAACATGGTTCAACTCGGTTCAGGTTCGGGTCAACTACATGGTCAAACTCGGTCCACTCGGGACAAACCCGGTCAACTCAGTCAACACGGTCAACTACATTTAAGCTCGGGTCAATCGGACAACACGAGCCTTGGTAAAACTTGATACACTTCATTTATTTATTTATTTTTTATATTATAACAATGTTGAATTTAACGCGGAACCGAGCTCCAAAACCGAATACACTAGCGAAACGTCTAACAACGACCCTTGGACTTGTACATAAATGTATTAATGTAGTTTGTATCTATACTATATATAATGCATATTCGAATGGCAACTTTGGTCATTTGCCACTTTTTCAACATGTACAAGTCTTGAAAGCATCATGTACAATGATTCAATGCATCAGACTTTTCAAGGAATCATGTACACCTCTCCTGTGTAAATGAGGCGTTCTTCTATTTTGAAATTTGAATTATTCTGCACTAGGAGCCAACTTTCTCATTTGAAAACAGACCTAAAATATTTTGGGCGGCCAAAATTCACTCATATTACAAAGCACATGAAAAGTTTTGAAATTCAAATCACGCCCCTCTCTCCTCTCTTTCTCTCTCTTTCACTCAGATCTCTGGAACCTTTGAAATCGGACAAAGGTGAGCTCCGGTGGAGGAGACTAGGGTTCCGGCGAAGGTAAAGCCCATCGGATGATGAACCACCAGTGACCATGTTGGGATTGAACCCTATAAAAGGAACAGATGATACAAAGCCAAATAACACTATCTGAGCTTTGGCTAAACTATCAGAGGTTATAACCTCTGTTGTACATACACTGCTTTCCCATAAGACTGCTCTCCTATCATCTGTCTTCACATTGTTGCAAAGGTCTGCCAGAGTTACAAGAATCAGAGGATAGAGATCAGAGCTTAGTCATTAGATAGATAATCCCATGTAACGGTGCTAAGCACTGATAGTTTGTATTAGCAGTGTTTGTAGTTAGTTACATATGTTTCCTGTCACTATCAACTCTGACTTCATCAAAGATGCTCAGTGGGTAGATAGTTTAGTATAAATAGGTAACTTGTGTAATGGTTTATCTTGTCTATCAAAAGATCAACTTTCGCATATCATCTTCTCTGCATTTTCTTACTACCAAGCTTCACTTACAAAGGATGAGGGGGAGTTTGTGAATCACATGCGAGTTTACCAACTTGAAAGCATGATGATGATGAAAACAAATAACCATTGCTTGTAGTAAAAGTTTTTCATTTATTTCCGCTGCAAATCTCTTTTAAAACTCAATCATTTTCCATTTTTGAAACAAAAACTACAAGTAATTCAAACTCAGATCCTAACAATTGGTATCAGAGCTTGATTCATCAAATTCGATCGAACAATCGATTTGATTAGAATAGATCAGCTCTCTGCTATTAGTTTGGTTGTTTATGCTTGATAAACAGAGTTTTATTACATTCAAAGTTTTTAAAACAGAAATCTGTGTAAAATCAACTGAAAATGTCTCAAAACACACAGGATGCCAATTCTGGATCCTTATTCAAACCGCCGATGCTCAAAAGAAATGAATATTTCATTTGGCAACGACGAATGGGTCATATCCTTTCTCAGCAAAACACCGGTTACTGGAGACTGTTGCTTATGGACCTCACGTTCCGATGGTTCCAAGTACAGAGGATCCAACTAAACAAGTGCCAAAAAATCCTGAAAACTTTTCGGAGCAGGATTTCCAGAAAATTGAATTGGATGCTAAGGCTTTTAGCATAGTTGCTTCGGCCTTACCCAATGAGATTTATGCTGGTCTACTCCTTTGCAATTGTGCAAATGAGTTATGGGATGCACTAAAAGAGCAATTCGGTGGGCTGAGGAAGTGATTGAAAGTAACAGAGAAGTTCTTAATCAGCAGTATGAAACATTTTGTCACTTGAAAGGAGAGTCTCTAACACAACAGTTCGAACATTACAGCTGTCTCATCAGTGAACTTAGATTGGTTAACGTGGTTTTTCCTAATTCGACTGTCAATAGTCATTTCCTTAGATTGTTACCAGATAAGTGGGAGACCATAGCTTATGTGACACGAAAATCTGTTGGGTTTAAAGAAATGTCGTTGACACAACTTCAGGGATACTCCTCACTTATGAGAGAGAGTTAAACAAGAAAAAGAAGTTGCAAGATTCTAGCAAAATGACTGATGATTACTCATTGGATAATACAGCTCTTTTTGGCCAAGAAGAGGGATCTGGCAGCAGTAAGGACCAAAGTTATGATCACTATATAGATATTATTCTGGTGGGAACTTTGGATCTAAAACATATGCACCCAACTATGCTTTCACTGCTAGTGGGGAAAGCCAAACCTTTGACAATCTATCCTTTGAGCTGAATGACTTGCAACACTTTGAACCTTCTGATCTTGAAAAATGGATATTTTGCACCAACTGGCCCTATTAGTGTTAGGGCTAGTAAATTCTATAAGAGAACTGGTAGGAAATTCCCAGGATTGCATGGGGGGTTGATGGTTGGGATGGATAAATCAAAAGTCAAGTGTTATAAGTGTAATAAGTTAGGACACTTTGCAGAGAATGCAGGTCTCAAAATTCTGGACAAATAGTGACTCATCCTGGCCCTAGACCTCAGCACACACAAAACACAGGTCTCAAAATTCTGGACAAATAGTGACTCATCCTGGCCCTAGACCTCAGCACACATAAAACACTGCTCATTATTCCTAATATGCCCCTGCTCAACATGTTCAAAACACTGCCCACTTTGCACATCCTGCTACTACTATTCCAGTGCATTATGTTCAATCCACTGCTCCACAAATTCAATATGTTCACGCACCTTCACATCCTCAAGTGCATGTCCAACAAGCACCCATTATCACACAACCTGCTCAAACCACTGCTAGTCCAGCAGAGGTTGGTCAACAGAGCTTTTCACACAAAGTTACGTTGACCGGAGTAGCTTGCCTGAGGATTTGACTAATGATGACTTTGCTTTAATGGCCAAAAATGATGTTGAACAAGAATTTTGTTTGATGGCCTTAGAGACAATTGCTGAAGGTGTTGAATCTGTGGAGTTAGTGTCAAAAGCTTATGAAGTTCAAGTTTGTGATGAAACAGTGGTTTCAAGTGAAGAAAAGAAAAACTCTGCTGATGAGGAAAAGAACTCTCCTGCTGTCCCATGGAATATTGATATGTGTGAAGATGAGTGTGATTGTGCTCTCATGGCTGATACAAAGGTATCACCTCAGATCCTTAAAGATCTATGTTCTGACAAATGCATTATTGCTTTTGCAAACATTAAGCAGGTGAATGAAAACCCGAAGAACAAAATTTTAGAAGATGAACTTAATTTTGAAAAACTGATTAAAGAGTTAAAATCAAAGTTAAGTGAAAAAGATTCTGAAATAAGTAGCCTGAGACATGAATCAAGCATAACCAAGGACCAACTCCAAACTATGGCAGAAAAATACAAAGTTGTAAAAAGGTGTTATAAGAAACCCAAATCACTTGTGAAAAATGGGTTGTTCATGTAAAGGTTATGAGATTATGCTTGATGCTCTTATCAAGAGCAACATTAAGTTTGGTGTAGGTTTTAGAACCTATGACCAAAATGAGAAAATGTTGCTGAAATTGATTCTGAGTTTGTTGAAATAGTCCCAACAAATTTGGCTGGTGAAGAAATAAAATCACAGATAAATCTGGAAACAAAACTGTTTTGGAAAAAAATCAAAGGTTTCAACAAAAGATAAAGAAATTGAAAAATATCAGTTTAAACCAACCTGGTCAGATGAATGTGATATTTTAGAAAACTTTAAGCCAATGGACTTTACAACCTCTGATGTATTAAAGCCCCAAAAGCACTGGTGATCCCTATCAAAGATGTACCAGCAGAGGTTAAACCACTGTTGATAAAAAGTTTGATAGGAAAAGAAGAGTAAAGATTAAAAACTTGTTTTGTGAATTTTGTGAAAAAATAAATCATGTGGCTGCATATTGTTTTCTTTTAAAAGCCTATCACATTAACAAAACTTGTGTTATCAAAAACTCTTCAAGAAGCACCATCTGCAACAAAACAAATCACTTAACTCAAAAGTGTGCCTATCTCAAAAACTATGAGCGAAAGGTTAAAGAGATCAAGCAAAAGCACTAGAAAGAGAAGGTTCAAGTTCTGCTGGAAATAAACCTAAGCAGAGTTTTGAACCAATTGAAACATCTGTTACAAAAGCTTTAAACAAAACCTATGTTCCTAGAGAGGTGCAAGTGAGAGATGCCCCACCATCAAACTCATTTCCAAGAGGGTATGGCCAATCAGCCTATAAAAGGTTCCTCTTACTTATGAAGGATACGAAAAGCCTTCAAAGCATAGAGTGAATAAGCATCCCTATGGATACAATCATCTGATAGGAAATGGTCAAGAGCAGATGTTACAAGAAAATATCCAAACCACTGACCATTGTCCTAGACTTGAGACTGGACCATCTGTGACCCCATCCAAAGCCAATTTGGCTTTGGAGACCTACCTTAACTGATCTATTTACTTGATGCGCAGGGACTCTCTACTTGTCTTGATAGCTTATGGTATGTAGATAGTGGAGGTTCCAGGCACATGACAGGATGTAGAGCCCTTCTCAAGGACTTCATGGCTCATGGGGGGTGATATATCTTTTGGTAATAATGCAAAGGAAATGTTTTAGGGTCTCGGTCGGTTCTGGCTGGGAAACTCAAGTTTGAAAATGTGAACTTAATTGACAATCTGAAATTTAACCTGCTGAGTGTCTCATAATTGAGTGACAGAGGGTATGGATCCTTCTTCACCAAGAAAACTTGTCAAATTGTGGGACCAGAGGTTGTTAAAAATATTGATTAAATCATTGCTGAGAGCAAAGCACAACTCACTGCACACATAAGTGGGAATGTGTATGTGGTAGATATGTTAAAAGATAATCCTATGTCCGAACATGCTTATTCTCTGATGCTTCTAGCAAAGAGACTGAGTAATGGCATCAAGACTTGGACACACAAATCTTAAAACTATCACCACACTCTCAAAACAAAGTCTTATAAGAGGTTTGCCTCACAAGCAATTTTCCTGTGAAGAACATTGTGTTTCCTGCTTAAAAGGAAAACAACATAAAAGTTCTTTCAAATCAATTTAAGAGTCCAAAACAAGCCAGTGTTTACAATTGCTTCACATGGACTTGTTTGGCCTAGTGCAAATCCTGAGCTTAAAACATAAAAGGTATTGCCTAGTGATAGTTGATGATTTCTCTAGGTTTACATGGACTTTCTTTCTCCACTCTAGGTATGAAACTGCAGTCATTTTGCAAAACTTTGTTAAACAAGTAGAAAATGAATTTGATCTTCCAATAAAAATCTTTAGGAGTGACAAGGGAACATCGTTTAAAAATAGGGAGTTGGATGCTTTTTGTGAGTCAAAAGGAATTGTTAGAGAATATAGCATTCCAAGAACTCCAGAGCAAAATGGGGTGGTTGAAAGGAAAAATAGAACTTTAATTGAATCAGCAAGAACCATGCTTTTAGACTCTGGTTTACCCTTGTCTTTCTGGGCAGAGGCTGTAAACACTGCTTGCTATGTCCAAAACAGAGTTTTGATTAACCCCAGGCATCAAAAGACTGCCTATTAGATTTTGTATAAAATCAAACCTCTGATTTCCTATTTTAAAGTTTTTGGCTGTCCATGCTTCATTTTGAACTTAAAAGATTCTATATCTAAGTTTGCAGCCAAAATTGACTGTGGTTATTTTCTGGATACTCAACCACTGCTAAAGCCTACAGAGTTTTTAACTCTAGGACCAAGTGTGTTGAAGAAACTTTGAATGTGAAGTTAAATGAACTTTCATCACTAAAAATCCCAGCAAATGCATTTAGATAAATTCACATTTGCTGATGTTTCTATCAAGCTAGACAATGCAGGTACACCAAAATCTTCTAGAGACGATCAAGATCAAGAATATGACTGTGTGCTTCCACAAACAAAAGTCTATTCTTCCATCAGAGGATCAGGTGCCACAAGCTCTTGTGTAAACTCTGCCACTTCTGGGTCAACAGTGTTTGATCCTCAAACCTCTCCAGTCCACAAAATCAAACTTCTGTTGATAAAAGTCCTACACTTGGGCACAACAATCATCAGAATGTTACCTCTATACCCCCAATACCACCACCTCCATTTCCATCAGCGGCTGATAATTCAAATTCACCAGCAGAGGTTAGCTCAGATGATACATATTTGCAGCCATCACCTCAAAATGCTATTGTTCTATACCAAGGTGATTTGATTTATCTAAAAAGCAATCCATCAGATCAATTATTGGCAACATCAAATCTGGGGTGCTCACACGGAGCCAATCCTAAAATATTTCTCTTTTTGCTGGTTTTCTATCACTCACACAGCCAGTCATGTTCCAAGAGGCACTGAAAGACAATAGCTGGGTAGAAGCCATGTAAGAAGAACTCCTTCAATTCAAGATACAACAAGTTTGGGAGCTTGTGCCACTTCCAAAAGATGTAAGTCCAATTGGCACAAAGTGGGTCTTCAAGAACAAAACTGATGAAAGGGGTATTGTTGTCAAAAACAAAGCAAGGCTCGTGGTTCAAGGCTACAGACAGGAAGAATGTATAGACTATGATGAGACTTTTGCTCCTGTAGCAAGGTTGGAAGCTATTCGCCGGTTCTTAGCTTTGCTGCTAACCACAACATAAAGGTGTATCAAATGGATATAAAGAGTGCATTTTTTATGGAAAAACAAAGAGAGGTGTATGTCTGTCAACCTCCAGGTTTTGAGGATGCATTCCATCCTGATCAAGTCTACAAGCTCAACAAAGCTTTATATGGCTTGAAGCAAGCACCAAGAGCCTGGTATGAAACTCTATCCACTTTTCTCTTATCCATAGGGTTTACTAGAGGTAAAATAGATAAAACCTTATTCTTAAAATGGAAAGGAAAAGATTTGATGCTTGTCCAAATTAATGTGGATGACATCATTTTTGGATCCACAAGCACTGCTATATGTGAAGAGTTTCAAAAACTCATGGCAGCAGAGTTTGAGATGAGTGCAATGGGTGAACTCAATTTTTTTCTTGGTCTCCAAGATAAGCAATTGCAAAATGGTACATTTATCCATCAAAACAAGTATCTGAAAGAACTGCTTAAAAAGTTTGATATGGATGATTGTAAACAATGTAGCACACCCATGGCAACCACCAAGCTAGTCACCATTGATGGTAAAGATGACCTTGTTGATCAAACTCTTTATAGAAGCATTATTGGGTCTTTATTGTACCTAACTGCATCAAGGCCAGACATCATGTTTGCAACATGTGTTTGTGCCAGATCACATGCATTACCTAGAAAGTCTGAACTTATTACTGTGATAAGGATATTCAGGTACATAAAAGATGCTCCCACACTTGGTATCCGGTATCCATCTAATGGGAATATTGAGCTTTCAGGTTTTTCAGATAGTGACTTTGCTGGGTGCAAAACTACAAGGAAGTCCACATCAGGAGGATGTCAATTCCTAGGTGATTGTCTAGTATCTTGGCAAAGCAAAAAGCAGGTTGCAGTCTTAACATCCAGTGCTGAGGCAGAGTATATTGCTGATGCTAGCTGTACTGCTCAACTCTTGTGGCTTCAAAACCAGTTGCTGGATTTTGGTGTAACTTCACTAAAGACTATACTTAGATTGGACAGTCAAGTTGCTGAAAACATAATTAAAAATCCAGTTTCTCATTACACTACAAAGCACATTGACATCAGACATCACTTTGTAAAAGATTGCTATGAAAAAGGTTTGATTTCTTTGCATCATGTCCATACTTCAGATCAGTTGGCAGATGTTTTAACCAAAGCATTGGATACATCTACCTTTGAAAACTTGATCTCAAGAATTGGAATGCTAAACATGGATCAAAAATAAGTTTTCTTGTAAATCCATGAGTACATAGCATCAAAATGTTTTCAGAAAATCAAAAATTCATCCTTAAAAATAGTTAAAATTGATTTTTTCAATGAATCTTCCAAAAGTATGCTCATAACATCTATTTGCTCAAAACCTCTTGTCACACCCTCAATTTCCACTTGCGGAGTATTACCGCGAGGCGTGTGATCAAACCAGAATCTCAGACACTAGCAATATCGAACGACTCTATATGATTTATTAAAATGTTTTCCAAAAACATTTGTTGTAACCATTCATAGTCATTTTCAAAATATCATAGTTTCAAAGTTTAACGGAAGCATTAAAGTAAAGTAACGGGCGCCAACATAAACGCCAAAACCAAAATTCCAAAAATTATTTGTAAGTAAAGACTCGATAAAAATGTCTTGATCAAATGCAAGTGAGTGCACCTAGCGCTCCTAGCGTCCTGAGAAACATGCAAAGAAACAAGTGTCAACATTAAAGAAGAGTGAGTTCCCATGTTTTTATAAGTTCACAAGTTCGGTTTAAAAGATTGTTTTTCCCCGTTATCCCTAACCCGGGATAGCGACATAGTTCCATTATTCCTAAGCCGGAATAATAATGTTGGTTCGTAAATAAGTTCAATGTTAACATGTAGGTAGCGAGCCTAAAGTTACTCCACATAAGAGTTCGCGATCGAAGCTGACTGTTGTTGCTTCAGTGTTGCCAGGTCTATCACTGACCATGGCGAAAGTTAGGCCAAATTAATCACCCGTTGACCATTCCCGGTCGGCTAGCGCGACTAGCTCGGGTGGGGCTTGTCGGGCCCAGTAGTACTACTATAGTTTCCCTGCTATTTAACCCAATACTACCGATCTGAGAGTTGGTTGAGGACTTCCGTGATAAAGCTACTTCGTGACCATAACGTATATTAACATTAACTTAGTTACCGAGTAGTTAACGGCGTTAATTTCGCATAACGTAAAAAGATTGAGTTGTAGAGCGTATACATGTTTCTCCCCCTGTTGTTCAAAACCAGATAAAATAGGGGCCGTGAACTCACCTTAAATTACTCGGTTAGAATAACACAAAAGAAGCAAATGATGGAACCGCTAATCGCGTCCTAACATGTCAACCGATTTAAAGTTAGTGTGTGAACACACTGACACAAAACCCTAAGCATAACTAACACACAGTACGGCACACATAATAACAAATTCGAAACCATAATCATGCATGCGAAGTATCACCATACAAAATAATGATCAAACCAACTTGTCATAAACACAGGATAACTCATCCAACACTTAGGTACACACAACGCAAGTTATCATGTTTCAGCTTGTACGCTCATAACTGGGCTGTTTTTGAGGATTTTTATAAAATAGTTTCAACGTTTCAAAAATTCCAATTTTTTTACAAGGAGTGTCAATTAGACTGTCGAATTTTGTGTAAACTTTTCAAATCCTAAATCTTTACCAATTATTTATAAACACTTATATACTAGGCTGCAGTCAGATTCGTCGCTTTCTGACTGCAGTCCACATGAAAAATTATTTAAAAATCATCGTTCATCCAATTAACAAAATTCCAGTGGCAGATTTTTGTAAATTCCCGTCTCCAGTTACTATACAAATTTTGTGACCTAAACCCATACAGACTAGGACATCCGACTCGATAAAAACCAGCAAATTCTGCAGAATTTACGCAGCTTCAGCTGCTGCACTAAATGACCATTTAAAAATAGCAAACTACCTCAGAAAAATATGAATCTGGCGCCATTTGAAGCGGTTTTCAAAAATGCACGTTTTAGGCTTCAGATTTCCACTTTTCAATAAATAATGATCAGGTTACAGCCAACTGAAGTTGGCTGTAAATGCCAATCAGCTTACTGTTTTTGACTTTATCGCACTAGAACATGTTTAAACGGTCATGACGCTTAGTTGTATTGATTAACAGCAGGTTAATTTGTCAAATATCATCATATATATCAATATTCATGCAAACCCTAAATATATATCATGATCTTTATCGATAAAACGCAGCCTACGATCTTAGTATTCAACATATCATCACAACC
Source organism: Scalesia atractyloides (assembly GCA_947069175.1). Classification (NCBI taxonomy): domain Eukaryota; kingdom Viridiplantae; phylum Streptophyta; class Magnoliopsida; order Asterales; family Asteraceae; genus Scalesia; species Scalesia atractyloides. Next base: position 22,485,518 of record CAMTDV010000022.1, on the reverse strand, counting down.
GCAAGGATTCGCATATTCATCCGAACTAATCATACACCACAACATTTTTTTTCATACTAATAATCATACAAGCACATAATCATGATCAAGATTACACAAAACCTAGTGTGAATCGCAATACAATTAAACCCTAACCTTGAAACGATGATGATTAGCGAACCGGGACAAGCTTGGAATCGATCCGAGAGGTGTAGTTTGCGCGACCGTGAGAGGGGGGGCTGCCGTCGACCTCACTAGGGTATTAGGGTTTTTCTTTTTTTTTGAAAGCTACCCACAACATGCATGTAAATATAACAAGGGGGGTCGCGATAGGAGGGGGGGTTTGGGTTAGTGCCTTGGGCCTCAAGTTTGGGTTATTTCCTTGGGCCGCAAGGAGGTGTGGGTGGCCGGTTGGGTTTGCTTGGTCGCGAAGTCGAAGCGTTTCACAGGTTTGGTTCGGTTTATAAATAGAAGTTACTAAAATATTATTCACGACACGGAGTTTATAAAATATAAAATCACGTATTTGGAGTGAGACGCAAAAGATTCACAAACGTCTAATAACACATAGCACGAAATTCAGATACAACCCGTCTAATAACACATAGCACGTAATTCACCCTATAGATTCACAAAGTTAGCGTAGTTATTGCGAGCGTGTAATTTAATTCTCCGAATTAAATCAGCGTAGGAGTGAATAACCATAAAGTAGCGCGTTTAAGATACCTGAAAAGCCGGGATGTCACACCTCTGATAAGCTTCAAAATCTTATCCACTGTTAAAGTGTATCCCCTGACTTCCATTTTTACCACTTTTTTCAAAACACTGATAGCTATCCACTGATAGTGATAAAAATCAGTACTTTTCTCATCAGAGGTTACATGTGGCCAGACGTTAGCCATCAGATCTTGCAACAGATGCCATGTCATCGTCATTTTTCAAAACCCTATATAAACCTTGTTTTATTCCTCACCAGTGTTTACTCTAAACTGTGTCGATTTCAAAAATCTCAAAACAGTTTTTCTCTCTAACACCATGGCTCCCAAATCAAAATCTTCGAAGAAATCCACACAAGCACTTCCACCCTACACTCTCATAATCAAAACCCCACATAATTACACCACCATACTTGAAGCAAACGACGCAAATACTCGCTATCATCCAATGATTCGAATTTTGCAAAAGTCGAAATTCAAGCACATGTTAGAAGTCAAAGCCCCAATTTACATTGATTCTCTTCGTTACTTCTGGAATAATGCTAAGGTTCACTCAACTGCTGCTGGTGTTCCTTATACAATAATTTCAAGAGTAGGGGGAGTGTTGATGCAAATTAGCCCCCAATCGATCTCTCAAGTTTTCAAGTCATATGACATAGAACACCCTGTGTCATTTCCCCAAAATGAGATCCAAGTAGAGTTTCTGGAAAGAGGTTATGTAGGCCAGATGAAAGGTATGACCATCTTTAAACCTAACTTCCCAGCTGAGATGAGATTTTTCTTTCACACAATTCTAACTTGTCTCTCAGCAAAAACCACTGCTTTCAATGAAATTCCATTGAACATGCAATATCTGGGGTAGGCAATTTTAACTGACACAGATTTTAACTACTCCCAGGTACTGTTCAATGATCTTGTAAATAATTTTCAAAATATTGCAAAGAGAAAAGCTTTTTTATTTCATCCACGTTTTCTGAGTGTTTACTTACAAGATCAAATCAAAGGTCCTGAAAGTAAAATAGGCGCTGTGACTAAACCAGGCTGCCTCACTCATGAAACCTTCACCAGAATAACAAACCAAGATAAAGTTGCGAAAACACAAGTAGAGGAGGCTGAGCATGTTTTACCTGAACAAAATGTTCAAACTCAACCTCTTGCTACTGAGCCCACTGCTCTTGGTGATCAGGGCACCACAACCGCTGCTCTGAAGCCCACACCAAAAATCCTCAAAAAGAAAACCAAAACACTTCCCAAAAAGCCCACCAAACCCAAAAAGGGTCCTCTGGAAGATGAGATCCCAGAGGTTAACCCAGTGACAGCACCAAAGTCACAAACCACTGTTGCTACTTCTTCACAGCAGATGGTTCAAAGATCTCCAACCAGCTTTGAAACTCCTCCTTCTTCCTCACAAAAGGAAAAGGTTGTAGACACAGGGACACCAAATTATGAAGCTCTTGATCCACTTGGTTCTATCTTCCACAGCCCCTCTCCAAGGGCACTGTCGCTTTCTACACAGCCACCTTCACCAATAACCACACTTCCACCCACTATTTTATCATTGTTGAATGCAATTGAATTAGACCAGGCACAAACCAGCAGTTATCAACAACCTATTACTGAAAATATACTTCATCAAGAGGCTGGGTCTGACTCTTTATTCATTGCTAGCCCATCAGCACATGAAGAGGCTACATCCCTTGGGTTACAAGTAACCCTTGGTGATAGTTCAACTCAAGCAGCCACTACAATTGCTGAACTCCCGAGTTCTCGGTTGGACAGTGGTTTCATTACTAAGACTTGGTTGAAGGCAACCACTGTTGAGGCAACAACTGTTACCTCTATTGTGGGAAGTCCCCAGTTACAAGACAAAGGGGCATCTATGGTTGAAGCTGGTACTAAAACCACTGCTAATGATACCATAGATACAACTACCACTTCAGGTAGGAGTTCAGATGATCCTATTAAATTAGGTGATGAGCTAAAATACCAGGATTTGACGGAGAAAGTGACAAGGATAGAACATTCTGTGGACGAGATCAAAAGTTTACTGAAGCGGATGATAGCTACAAAAAGTCAACCCTCTGTTCTATCCACTGCTGATCTCAAAGAAGCTCTTAACCCTCTATTTCAACATCAGCAACATTATTTGGATCTACAACACAAGCACCAGATGAATGATGTTAGAAACATGGTTGAATCAAGGTATCAAGATACTGCAGCAGACATTAAAGCCATCAAAGCTCATCTACTCACAACCACTGGCCATGCACCTCCAACGGTTATCTTTGTTACAACAGATGAAGCCAAAAAGGGGGAGAAACCTTTGGGAAACAAAAAGCTGAAAATAGATGATGATAAGGCCATACCTACTTTAAATATTCCAAGGCCTGATGGTTCAAAGAAGATAGATTTAACTGATGAAATTGTGGCCAAGGTAAGGGCTAGTCACAAGAAGACAGTGATCAAGGAGAGTAGAGTGTTGGTTAAGAAAAAGATTGAACAGCAAAAAGAAAAAGGAGAGGTTGGTACTTCATCAAAGAGGATACATGCTAGAAAAATCAGGCAACCAACATCCAGACCTCCTAAAAATAAGCCTGCAACCAATCAAACCATTAAAACCTCTCCATCTCAAAAACCTATCACATCTTCAAAACCACAACCCACATCCACACAAGCAGATGTTACAGCACCTGTTGTGTCAACATCTGTTGATACAGCAGAGATTGTAACAAATGCAACTCTATCCACTGCCATGATCACTTTCCCATTTCAACACACCCATTATCCACACCACCAAAAATGTCATCACCACCATCACCCACTTTAAGGTTTAAAAAAGGAGAAAGATCACAAAAGTGATAAATGATGATAAGATTCCTGCACCTCTTCCACCATCATCACAACCAATGACCTCCACATCAGTGATTACAACATCTTCAACTCATGAAGTTACTCCTGCAAGAATGCTGTATCCCTTTGATTTACCAGCAGTCAAGGAAGAGATCCTAAGTTTCTTTTCAGAGGATGACCCTGACAAAAGAACAATCATATCCCTTGATGGCTATCCAAGACTTGCAAATGTTGATGATTACTTGGAATTGAAACGGAAGCAAGCAGAGGATATTGCCAAAAGAGAATCAGCTGGTAAAACTGATAGAGAAATACAGATTGCCATGTCCCTTCAACTAAGTAAAGCCAACATTCTACAAAACTTTGTTAAGAATCTGAGCAACCAGTTGTCAGAAAGGGAGATAAGCTGCTTAAAAGTGAACTCATTGGGTATATAATGGAAAAGAAGATGTATAAGGCAACAAGGACTCAGTTCAGGGATTGGAGCATAGACGAGCTAAGAGAAGAAATCAACAGAATGCAAGAAATGTTGAAAGACCCTCTCAAAAAGCCAACTCCTCCCAACTGGGATTTATACAAGAAAGATATGACTGAAAGAGCCTTGAAGTTGAAGAGAATGAAGACTGAACTAATTCTAAACAAATACGGTTGAAAGAATCAAGTGATGAGATGGGGTGAGGTCAGGGTGATAGACACTTACAAAAACTTAGAAGAAAGGGAGAAAAAGGATCCATCCATGCCTCCTAAACCTGATTATTCAAAAGAAGATGCTATTCTCAAAGCCCAACTCTCCAAAAATTCCAGCACAACATCTGCCCATTCCACACTTGCCCTGTTACACAGAAAAAGGCAAGGGGAGATGTCTGAAAAGACTGATAGAGAGTTTGAGGATACATTTATCAAAGAAGGTATACAGAACATGATTGATTATCCAACAGATGATTCAAGTGCCAAGCTGGCTAAAGATTTATCACAAATAGCTCCTTCTCAATCCTCAGCAATAAAAGCTCCTTCAAGAAAATCTTCAGACCCAAAAATTCTAAAATGGAAGGTCGACAAAGACACCCATGAATTGACACTGCTCAAGTCTGATGGTAATGCCACTAAACTATCTATGGAAGCTGCTTATGGGCTTACAGTAGAAGACTTCCAATAATTATTATGTTTAGAGCCAGAGAAGGATGCTGATGACATAGAATCTCTTAACTTTGAACTTCAATTCAAAGGTCAAATAAGAGAATTCTTCCTAAGGAATAAAGACAAAGAATAAAGTGTTTTTGGCATCATCTGTTCCAGAGGGAGATTGTTGGGATTGAACCCTATGAAAGGAACAAATGATACAAAGCCAAATAACACTATCTGAGCTTTGGTAAACTATCAGAGGTTACAACCTCTGTTGTACATACACTGCTTTCCTAATAGACTGCTCTCCTATCATCTGTCTTCACATTGTTGCAAAGGTCTGCCAGAGTTACAAGGATCAGAGGATAGAGATCTGAGCTTAGTCATTAGATAGATAATCAATGTAACAGTTGTTGGTGCACCTATGTCTATTGCCTACGTCTAGGACGAGTCTATTATACAGATAGGGTTTCATAGCGTCAGAAGTTTAGTTTTGAAGTTTGTGTATCATTGTTATAATTTCGTGCGAAAATCCATGCTGCCTACTCACTTGGTGCTGTCATGTCTGCCTATAAATAGGTGACTCGTTAGGCATGCTGTTTTGAGGAATACGTGGCGAAGCCCTGTTCGAGTATGTAATCGTTGCTAACGTTTATTCAATACACAGATGGTTAAACAGTATTCATCGCTTGTTCTTTGTTTGTTCAATCAGCTAACAATGAATTCCGCCTCTGTTAGTTGATCAAGTCTAACCGGAAAGCTCACTAAGTTGGGTCTGATCCCAAGGTTCATTCTCAGAGCCTTAAGGTCTTATTTGTTAACAAACAACCAAGTTTCAGCTGGATTCAACCATCAAAGTTCAAGATTCATCCATTAGAAACTTTTCTTCTACTCTTTCTTGGAACTTACTCTAGATCTGAAGAATTTCATGGACAATTTTGACTAGGTTATTAGTATACCGTGTTAAAGTCAAATATAATCAGCTTACTGAATCAAACAAACTTAAAATCCATCAAAATCATGCTTGAAATCATCAAAGATGTGAAATTGTGAACAAGTGTTCAAGGAAGATAAGTATTTCCGCACGAAATACTAGGTTTCGTACGAAAATCAGAAGTCTAAAACATCAAAAAATTTGATTTACAAAGAAACAATATTTTTGCACCAAAAGAGAATTTTCGCACGAAAATCTAATTTTCGCACGAAAATCTAATTTTCGCACTAAAATCCAGCATCATTTTCATACGAGAATCTTGTGTCTCAAACCAATTTTCAGTCAACTTCAAGATTAACCAGTTTTAATCTGTTTTCTGTTTTAAGTTTTTGACAAGATGTCAGGTGAAGAAGAATTCCATAACGCTTTCGCTACACAAGCCGTTACAGCCTCCGTAGCAGCCCAGAACATGAATCTGGAAAATGAAATGGGAACCACTACGTAGCCTCCAAACCTCATGAACATCGAAGATTATGAAAGTCGGAGTGAGCGTTTCAAGAACTGGGTTCAAGCGACAAACTTAACAGTTTGGTTCCCACTCGAAAACAAATATCAACCACCACTGGATGAACTTGGCATTGAGAAAACAGTGGCTCGTTTTTCCGAAGAAGAACCAGAAAAATACATCACTGAAAAGAAAATGATGAATTTTCTTCAGCAGACCATAAAAGAAGAAATCTTAGTTCTCCTGCAACATGACGACGATGCTCATTCACTATGGCTCGCCTTACGATTAAGGGCACAAGGAAGTACTAATGTTACGAAAGGAAAGAAGGCGTTAATGAACAAAGAATTTGAAGTATTCAATATTCTTCCAGGCGAGAATATGAAGCAACTCATCGAAAGATATTGCCACCTGGTAGTACAGATGAAGCGAATGGGAATTGTTAAGACGAATGAAGAACTAGTCGATAAACTGGCAGATTCTTTGCCTGAAGGAGATTGGGCAACATATCTAACAATTCTAAAGAATGGTGCTGAGTATGACAGTCTCAGTTTGCCGAGATTCATAGAAACGTTAGAAGGGCACGAACTAGAGATGCGGAAAATGGCAAAGGCAAGAAAACGAACTCACAACAGGATGTGAGCTTATACTATAAAGGAAACCTAAATACTCCTGTTCAGAGTCCCAAGATCCAAACAGCCTTCAATGCTAACTCAAATGCTAATCCAACCTCCAACTAGTCCAGTGGGTTCAAACGTTTGCTTCCTTCAATCCAAACAATCACAAGGACAACAATCATCTCAGAGCTCAAATCAATCACAGAGTAACCAGCAGAGTCAATCCAACTCTAACCAAAGAATCCTGCAATGCAACATCGCAGTAAATCTCCAGAACGCTCAAAACTTCAATGAGCAAACTGCTAAGCAGCATATGGTGCTCCTTGCAACATTTCTAGAATTCCTACGAAAGTCTTGTGGTTGGTCGAATTGGAAACCCGTAAATGACTAAAGAAGACTATGACCAATTTGATCCAAAGGAGACGGAATTAATTGACATCATGTGGTGCATGGCATCAGTGGTTCAAGGGCTCAGCATTTCATGGAAATTACTGGAAGAGATGATTTAAGGGGCCTTGACGGTAAATTAGGCTTTGATAAATCCAAAGTCACATGTTTCAAGTGCAGGGAGAAAGGGCACTTCAAACGCGAATGCCCAAACCGAGAAGTAAAAGGCAATCATAATCCGTTTGATGATGCTTATTACAAAATGGCAATCTATCAGTGACCGCAACCAGAGAAGAGATTGGTACAGATCGAAGATGGAGGTTCAAACTCCAAAGATAAAGCTTTGGTGGTAACAGAAAGATGACGGATTCAATTGGAATAATTTCATCCCCAAAAAGGAAAGTCTTGCACTTATTGCTGAAATCATGGAAGAACCAGAAGCATCTGATGAAGTCTCAGAAGAAGAAATAGAAGAAGTATTGGCAATTACTTCGGAACTTCAGCAGAGGAAGAAGAACATCTAGCAGGTACCCCCAAACCCTGTTTATTTGACACAATTATGAAAACTTTTGCAGGTAGCTTCGATTCTGGTCACAAAGAAGAACGTCCTAAGGAGACAAAGACAGAGTGTGTGGAAGTGATTGATGTAACTAAGCATGTAACACTAGAGAGCCTAACCGATATTGCCAACAAAGCACTCATGGCCAATACAAACGAGGTAGTCAGTGTGGAAAAACAGGTAGAAAAGGTTGAAACAGCTAAAGAAACAATCAAAGCTCAAACTATCGAATTGGTCAGCCCATGCTTAAAATGTACCGAAGCATGTGAGCAATGTGCTGAGAAAGAAAAAGAATTTAAAGAACTTAAAACATACAATGATAAGTTGTCATACGATTACAACACTGTAAAAGGATCATATGATAAGCTCAGCAGGACCATTCGACAGTATGAGAAAAATGTCAAAGAAAATGACAACACACTTTCGATGCTCAAAGCAACTGTGATGGACAAACAAATGGCCATTAATCTTCATATGAACACAATTGCTGAGCTGAAAAGAGCTGGAGAAAACTAGAATTGAAACAGAAAGGGTTAACAAATTATTAATCAGTTACTCTACAAGCATGTATGTCCTCAATCACATTCTACCAAAACAAAAAAGCAGTAAAGATGGTAAGAAAAGTGAGAAAAATCTTGGAAAATGTTACGATCATGTTCCACCTCCTATGTGGAATAGTTATGCTTAGAAACATCCTGATGGAGTGGATAAGGCACTGAATTTAAATCTTCTCACAGAAAAGAATAACAAGCTGCCTGAAAATCTTGACGTAACCTATTCCAAAGCAGAAAAGGAATGCGAATCCGAGGTGGTAACCTAAGTGTTTGAAAATGTGTTTGAAAATGAGTCTGACAGTACAATTTATGAAAGTGCTGAGTCAAACATTGAGAAATCAGAGTCACGTTCACATTCTGGAAGTGAGAAAAGTTTTCATGAAAATTTTATCACAACATCAGAAAATGGTTTAAGTGATGATCCTAATATAGTTATCTACAAACTGAAAGGATCAGATAAACTATATACTGATGAAGAATTCCCAGTACAGAATGTTAACTTTGACCGCGTCGATAAATTCTTTAAACTCATGGAAGTTGAAACATCTGAACTTGAGAAGAATGTTGATGTTTTCCACTCAAAACCAAAGAAAACTCACAAAAACATTCATCCCAGAGGAAGAAGTTATCCTGAAAACAAAAGGAATGGGTTAGGCTTTGAGAAGAAACAAAACAACAAATCATGAAAACCAGATTTTACAAAGGAAGTTGAGTTTGTTTTTGGAACCAACACTGTTGAAGAAAAATAGGTTATTAACAAACAAACCAACGAAGAGTTTCAGAAAGAAAAGGAGCTTCATGAACATGCTTTGGAACACACTGTTGAAAATGACAGTAGAACCTGTTACCGTTGTAACAAAGTTGGGCATATTGCATGACAATGTTCACAAAATCGTCCCAAACCTGTTCATGAACAAAAGAGGTTTACAGTAGATGAGAATAAAAAGGGTCCAGCGTTTGTGCCAACAAAAATTTTAAAGAGAAATGACAATGCCAACTGTATTAAGAAATCACCAACTGAGAACGTTTCAAAATTTGAAATTGGAGAAACATCAAAGAAAAATGAAAAGAAAGAATCTAAACTTTACATCAAAAAGGCATTTTCTAAAGCACAAACCTGGGTAGCCAAAGCGAAGACATCTCATGTAACTCTAAAATCAACCAATGTTCCAGTCAAATCAAAAGATAAGACTGCCTTCAAGACTGGACAGTGGGTTGAGGTTAAGAAAGATGACAAAGTTGCCAGAGTTCCAAAAGTCGACATTGTCATCCCACCCAAGACCGAAAGGGCTTGGGTCTCTCTATTGAAGTAATATGCTTTTAATGTGTGCAGGGGCTTCCAAGGTCAATCATTTCAAAGTGGATAATGGACAGTGGAGCTTCTAGGCACATGACAGGGATGTTGGCGTTGTTATACAATATTAAAGCCATCAAGGGAGGATATGTTGGGTTTACTGGAACACAGGGCGGCAGGATCGTGGGAGAAGGAATTTTGACAAATGGAGTCGTGTCTTTCGACAAAGTGAACTACATCGCTGAACTTGAGAACAATCATTTGAGCATTTCACAGATGTGTGACAAGAATTTCACAACTCACTTCACTGACAAAGAATGTCTTATTCTCAAACCTGGTTTCGTAATTCCTGAGGAGTGGATTCTCATGTGCGCTCCACGAGAAAATGATCTATATGTCTTAGACATGAGCGTCGCGTCCACTACTTCAAAAGAAGGGTAGTGCTTTATATCAAAGGCTACAGAGAAAGAATCAATACTATGGCATAGGAAGATGGGTCACATACACTTAAGGAAGATGAATTCTCTGGTGCATAACAATCTAGTGGAAGGGGTGAATCTCAAAAATTTTTATTTATCAGACGACTATATTAGCTACAAAAAGGGGAAGCAGTAAAAGAAGTCACACCCGAGAAAGCTTCTAAACTCCATCAAATTTCCACTAGAAAGGCTACACATGGATCTCTTTGGCCTGTCAATGTGAAGAGTATTACAGGAGATCTATACTGTATGGTTGTAACCGATGATTTCTCAAGATTCTCATGGGTTTTCTATCAAGAAAGTAAGAATGAAACATTCGACAATCTGATGATCCTGTTTCGAAAGATTGAAAACCTTTACCATTTGCCTGTCAAGAGAATCAGAAGTGACAACGGTACTGAGTTTAAGAACAACAAGATGCTCGAATTCTGCAATGCTAAGGGTATTCATCATGAGTTCAGTGCCCCCTATACTCCTCAACAAAATGGAGTAGCTGAATGAAAGAACAGAACTCTTATTGAAGCTGCACGCACGATGCTTGCCGACTCTAAGTTGCCTATTAGTTTTTGAAGCGAAGCTGTTGCCTCTGCATGTTACACCCTTAACCACGTAATGACAGTCAAGAAACACAAGAAGACATGCTTTTAACTTCTTAACTAGCGAAAACCTAATCTAGAGTTTCTGGAACCCTTTGGATCACCGTGTACAGTTTTGGACCCGGAAGGAAAATTTGGAGCCAGATCTTTGGAAGGTTTCTTCGTAGGATACGCAAGTCCGCAAAAGCGAGTCTTTCTCCCAAGCTTGAATCAGGTTATTGTTGCTCAATATGTTGATTTCCAGAGATACACAACGACTGTGCAAAAACCTGGAGATCCATGGCTGCTCAACATGTTGATTACGACGGGTTATGGAATTCGTTTGATCAGCCTGAAGGACCTTCTGAGGCAGAACTTATCTTGCTATTTAAACAACATCAGATATCCAATCAACAGCAAGTAATGTGACCATTGGTAATTTCTCCAACAACAGCACCTTCCTCTGAAGCAGGTCCAAGCACCGTCAGTCAGAACCAGTTGTTCCACCAGAACAAAATACTGCAAAACCATCTTTTCAGCCAGTAAATAAAGAACCTGAACAAGATCCTACTTTTGATAATGGGATACCGGTTCCAATGAAGGATCAGAAGAAATTACAAGTTATCTAAACAATCAAGCTGCCGAAACCAGTGCGAGAAATGAGGCTACTTCTTCAGAACAAGTTGTTGATCAGTTAATCACAAATTTGGAAAGCTCAGTAAATGTTCCAGGCGAAGTAATGCCGAGATCAGTCTCCTACCATCCAACAGATAACATCATTGGAGAACTGCAAACGGGCGTGAAAACGCGAAATCAGATCAATAAGGATCTAAGTTGCTTTTATTCCAAAGTTGCTCCACTCCAAAATAAATTTTCTCATAGTTGTTTTGTTTCTCAGGTAGAACCAGGAAACATCAGATATGCTCTTAAAGATGATAGTTGGGTGGAAGCAATGCAAGAAGAATTATTGCAATTCTAGAAACTTGGAGTCTGGGAACTTGTTGATCTACCGCCAAAGCAGAAAAAGATAAGCACACGGGGGGTTTACAAGTGCAAAAGAGATGACAGAGGAGTCGTTGTTCTAAACAAAGCTCGCCTCGTAGTTCAAGGTTTTCATCAGGAAGAGGGGATATATTACAACGTGGTCTACGCCCCAGTCGCATGTCTAGAAGCTATCCGCATTTTCCTGGCATTCGCCTCATGGAAAGGTTTCAAAGTGTACCAACTGGATGTGAAAGCTACTTTCCTATACAGTAAGGTAAAAGAGGAGGTATATGTCGGCCAACCACCGGGGTTTGTGATCCAATTCACAAAGACAAGGTCTACTTGCTGAACAAAGCTCTTCACGGATTACACCACGCCCCGAGAGCCTGGTACGAGATGTTTTCCAAGCACCTACTGGCTAATCATTTTACCAGAGGGATGGTAGACAGCACCCTCTTTACAAAGGAAGTAGATGGACATCTGATTTTTGTACAAATCTATGTGGATGATATCATCTTTGGATCGACAAATGAACAGTTGTGCAAGGACTTCGAGAAAGCCATGAAAGAAAAATTCGAAATGAGCACTATGGGAGAGATGAAATTCTTTTTGGGGCTTCAGGTTGAACAACTGCCAGACGTATTTTCATTCACCAGACGAAGTATGTTCATGACGTGTTGGAGAAATTCGACATGACAGGAACTAAACCCGCCTCTACCCCTCTAGCCACAAACCACGGCATTTGTCCAGACAATTATGGAGAAAATTTGATGAAACTTTATATCTCTCCATGATTGGATCCTTGATGTATCTCACCACTTCTCGACCGGATATCAAGTCCGAAGGAATCACATTTGTTGATCGTCAAAAGGATCATGCGCTATTTGAAAGGATGCCCGAGCACCGGCTTGTGGTATCCACGTCACGAGATTTCAACCTTGCGTGTTACTCTGACTCTGATTTCGGTTGCTACAAGCAGAACGCTAAATCTACAATGCCCGGCTGCCAGTTCTTGGAACTCGTTTGGTAACATGGCAATGCAAGAAACAGACCGCGGTCGCTCTCTCTACTTGCGAAGCTGAATACGTTTCAGTATCCAGTTGTTGTTCCCAAATACTGTGGATACAACAACAGTGGGAGATTACGGTCTGCAATTTCTTGATATGCCCATTTTCGTAGATAACAAGGCGGCCATTGATATCTCGGTCAATCCTTGTCAACACTCATGCACGAAACATATCGAGATTCGATATCACTTTATCCGTGACTGTCACGAGAAAAAGTTGATACAATTGAGAAAATCCACACTGATGACCAAAAAGCCGATTTTTATACCAAAGCTTTTGATAGAGCAAGATTTCGAAATCATTAAATGGTTTAAAGAATCTGTCATTAGGAGATATTTATGAGGTTGAATTTGAGGATGACGATGTTGGGACGTAATCCTCACTTGTAAGTCAAAATGTTTTTCTGTAAATAGTTTACATGTTTTCTTTAAAACCAACAATCCAAAAATATGTTTTTTTATTTTTAAGGTGAGAAAAAGTTGTGAAAAATACAAAAACATTAAGAAAATTCATGAAAGATACAAAAAAATTGAAAAATTCATGAAAATACAAAAACATCGAAAAAATTCATGAAAATAATAAAACATTAAAAAATCCAAAAAAAAAGAGTTTTGTGTATAAGAGGAGATGATAGTACATAAGTAGACCATTACAGTACGCTAAAGAAATATAGTGTTTAAAAAGCGTTTAAGCAGGTCTTTCTAAAGATATGTCGGTAGGCTTCGCGCGTTCAGTAAACTGCTTTCAGGATATAAACCTAAAGAAATAAAACTGGTAAATCCTTGGCTTAACATCTCTCGGATATATGGGCTTGGTACCCCGAAATTGCGTTTGAGAGAATGCCAGATTCTGAGATACTAGGTCTTTATATTTAGTTGATATCTGGGGTGTTATACGAGTTCTTCTGATTTTGCGTCAGCAATGGCCTAGAACTTTATAATACTTTCGCATTATTCACCCCCAAAGCTGCATAAAAATGAAGAAAATGTCATAAAAAGATACGACATTCTGCAGTACATAAATTAAAAAGATTCCCAAGAGGAACACCACCTAAAGTCGGGCCTTCATCTCTTTCTCTGTACGGAAGTACTAACCTGAGCTCTCAAGGTTTCGTATTTCACCCCTATACAGATATCAGTTAGATATATTCACCTGTGAGATGAAATCTAGGGAATCTCGATGCGAGAGTATATTCTGAGGTGGGAAACACAGATTAGGCCATGTTGCTAAAATTTACCTAACATATCTTGAAGCAGTTGAGAAATGTGTAGAGGTTTAAGTGGATCAGCATACTGACAATCTGAAGAAAATCGGTTTATGAACTTAAAGTTTTATCTAGAACAACGGTGCTGGTAATGTGTCTCAATAAACTGATATGATCCTCTAACATAAACTCGCAAAAAATATGTCTGTAAATATGTGTGTACATATTGCTTTAAGAATGGTTAATTTAGAAGTATTCAAAAATACAAAAAAAGATTTTCCATTTCTACTTTATTTTCTGACTACCAGTGATGGCAAATAGATCTTCAAAGTTAAAAGCGACAGAATGCTGAGGAAAATCGTTTGAATTTCGGGCTGGGAGCTAATCTGGAAACATAACCTGGTTTGGAACGATGAAAAGTTCATTAATTTGAAACTTAAAATCTAAGAATAATATCAGTTTTTGTCAAAAGGTGGTCAACCAAGGTCATTAACTTGGACTTGGTAACCAAAACAGTTATACAAGGTCATTAACTTGGACTTGGACAACTGTGTGGATAATTAAAACTGAAAAGCAATCGATAAAGTTGGAAAGCTGAGAAAATTTCAAAGGACAACAACTTTCGCACGAAAATTGAGATTTCCGCACGAAAATCTGGCTAACCAACCCAAGCCAAATTTTCGTACGAAAATCAAACGCCTATATATAAGAGAAGGCTAAATAGATTCCGCATGAAAATCTGTTAGAAATTTGGTGCGGATTCTCTGAAGCTTTTGTGCACTTTGTCTCGTTTCTCTCACTTTACGACGTTCTTAACACATTAGGGAGGTTGATTTGCACACCTCTTGTAATGGCGAAGGTAATCACCGAGATTGAACCGTCAAAATTGGTTTCGCTGGACCTTAAACAGACTAAAACGTAGATCTAGGATAAACTAGCCGGTAAAACTTAAAATTGATCTCTCAAGTGTTAAAATCGGCAAGTTTAGCTAAGGTTTACCGTTTCAATTTCTTGAAAATGTCAAAATTTGCAAGTGTTTTGAGTCGGTTTAAAAAAGTGTTAACTGATGGGGAAGACAGATTTTCTCACGAAAATCTTTTATTTCCGCACGAAAGTTCAAGCAAAGAATTGTTTACATATGTCTTTTTTATTTTCGCACGAAAATTTAGATATCATATAACCTGTTTACTTTCGTACGAAAATTTAGTACATGTTGTGTTTGTGAAAATGTTTTCTAACTTTTTCATATCTCTCTGTTCCATAGAAAACCGTGTATGAGTTCCATCCAATCCACAACTCCTGCTACTTGATTGACGAAGGTGTACCAAATTCGCTCCGTTCTCGAAATATATAGACTTTCTGGAGAAACTGGCGGTTTATCATGCCCTTACACATCATCATGATGTTTATGCTTCACACGTTGATAGATTTTGGGGCACAACAGTGTTAAGAGCTGATGGTAAAGCTATTTTGTCAGTAGTCAAGATTAAAGATAAAGATGTAGAAGTTACGATCACAGAGGATTTGATCCACTCAGTGCTACATTTCAGAGATGAAAGTGACTTTCCGATTGGGTATACAGAGAAGTTTGTCAAAGGCTGCTTTTACCGTATGGGCTACAATGGATATGTGAACTCTGCACCGTTCAAGATCAATCGGTTGGGTTTGCCATACATATTTCTTGCCCACTGCATTACACGCTCATTAAGCCACAGGAAAGGGGGCTGGGATGCTTTAGTGGACTATCATATGTGTATGATGGTGGCGGTGATATTGAACAAGCCCTACAATATCGGTAGAATGATTATTGAACAAATGGTGATGAATTTGGGGAAGAGTCGATTTCTGCAGTACCCCCGTTTTGTACAGATGATTCTTGATCACTTACATCCGAATTTGGAGAAAATGAAGAATGATCTCTTGAAGTTAGAACACATGACTGCTTCTGACTTCCACAACATCAGCAACTATCGCAAAGGAGGAAAGGCTCCTGCATTCAAACCAGTTTTTGGAATGTTTGTTAAAGTGGATTAAGTTGCTCCTCCTGAAGGAAAATGGAGAAATGAAGGGAGCGGTGACGAAAGCGAAGAAGCAAGTATGATGGAGGATTTTGTTGAAAAGAGAAGTCAGTGGTTTATTAAGGGCGATGGTGAGAAAGGTTATTATAGAAAGAAGAAAAGTGGTGCTGCTTCAAAAAGAAAGACATCTACAGAAACTTCTTCTTCCGCACCTAAACGCCAGAGAAAACAAGCAAGTGTTAGCACTGGGTTGATTGATGAGCCTGATACTAAACAGGTGAATGTTGAAGAAACTGTGCAACAAACTGAACCTGTTTATGTTGAAGAAACGTTGGAACAAACGACTACAGACATCGAAAGAATGGTTGGGGTTGAAAAGGAAGCAGAGGTGGCGACGATGAAGGGCCATCCCTGAGCACAGATTCTGGGGATAGAAGAGAAGGAGAAAAGATAGAAAAAGAAAGGAAAGAGCAAGAGAGGAGAGATAGAGAGAAAGAGTTGGCTGAGCAGAAAAGGCGGAAGGCTACAGGTGATGATGATACACCTTATGAGCCTTCTGAGGACGAAGAAGGGATTTCAATCGTCAAGCCTACAAAGAAGAAAACTACTCGAAAGCTTCGGTTCAAGCTAAGATCAAAACCTACTGAAGCTCCAGTTGCCCCAACTGAAGAAACATCTTCTGAACGCCCCCCATCTCCTCCTCCTCAGCAGGTTGATACAGAGACTCGTATTTCATCTCCTCCACCAGTTGTTGATCCTCCAATCAGTTCTCCTCCTTCACAATTCACATCTACAGAGGTTCCTATTCCATCTCCTCCGCCAGTTATAGAGCCTCCAGTGGTTACTCCTACTGTGTCTCATCCACAAGCAACATCATTTGCTCACCCTACACAGCCAGATCCTCCAATTGACACAACTTTTGATGACTATTTCTTTGAGATGGGTAATATTCCACGGGGAGATAGTCTCACAGCTGATGACGTTTATGTTGGAAGGCTCAATGAGTTGGAAGAAAAATTGAAGTCTGCTGATGAGAAGATAAAGATCCTTCAGTCTGATAGGGATAGCATCAGAGAGATTTTGAGACTGGTGACTGATGATAGTGAAAGATATTTCCAAGCTTCCCAGAAAGTTGCAGTGTATGAAGAAAGAATCAAAGTCCTGGAGAAAGAAAGGGAGGTTCTAAAAGCAACTCTGAGTAGCTACGAAACAGAACATCAGAGGATCGTAAAGAAGATGGAAGAATATGAAGCGGAACGTGAGTCGAACAACAGGCAAGTAGAGCTATGAAGAAGCTTTTAGTTCGTACTCTGGGTATCTCTCTCACTATGAGATTGAGAAGATAGAGAGAGAGGAAGCTAGACAGAAAGTTGTTAAAAGGGAACGAGCTTCCAAAGCTTTATCTGATGCTGAAGGACGAAGGAAAGAAAAGATTGATGATATGCCCGTGCATGAAACTACTACCTCGTCGGCTCCTTTGATCGAACATTCTGCGCCAGAAGCTGAATCCGTGCTAGTATTTTCTGAGATGATAGTTTATGATTCTACCATTGAGTGAGCAAGAGGTTTGTGCTTCAGGGAAAGGTGTTCTAGAATCTATGACGAAAGAGAAGGCAATCTCTTAAAGGGAGCTAAAGAAAGAGATTGACGAGTTGATAGATGAAACGTTTGATGAGTTAGAGAAGGAAGGGTTTGAATATGTAGCAACTTTATTTGATAATGAAAATATTTATGTTGATGCTTACATGAACGACTCTATGTTTGAGCTAACTGATGAACAGTTTCAGGGGGAGTCGTCGATTGAAGAAACAGTGCCAAAGCCAAAAGTTATCTATCTAGAGCACGATGTGGAAGAAGGAGAGTTTGTTCATAACTACTCCAAGGCGGATCTTGCAGAATTATTTGGCTTACATGATGATTCTTTCGAGTTTGATTTTGAAGAAGAATTGAAGAACACCCGATCAGAGCCAAATGATTATGTTTTTGAAGACATCCCTCAAGCAAACAACTACGGCAGAGTAATTATTGAAGATTGGGATTCGGATGATAATGAAGAAGCAAGATACACGGGTGAAGGAACTGATGTGTTTCCTACCCTTGATGAAATGACTGCCGAGATCGACGATGAAATGTTAAAACAGAAAGTGGCAGAAGCAGTTAAAGAGGGAACAACTCCTAAACCACCAACAAAAGAAGATTATAGAGATGAAAAAGAAATGGTTCAAGGAGATGCCACCAGAAAGAAAGTTTCTCGTCCATTGGCTTTCTTCACTAGAGACCCTGACGCATCTCTAGGTGACATTATTAGTTGGGGTTGGATTGAGGAACTGGATGTATATGCGTTGAAATGAGAGTATGGAGTACAATACTTCAGAACATTGGGAGATATACAGTCCCTGCCAGAATGGGAGTGAAAGAGTTAGTTCAGACCAAGACGTTCAGTATGAAGTTGCGACCAAATGATCAACGTCTGTGGAAGCTCATCAAGTTTGAAGCTGACATGGTTTCAATCTATGGAAGCTACACAAGCCAAAAACCGTGACAAAGATAGATCCAGTTACTCAAGAGAAAGATGTGACTTTGATTGTGAAAAGGCCACGCGTTATGAAGAATATGCCTGTGAAGAAAATGGAACAAGATTTTTACAAGATCTTCAAGTGGTGGCACTATGATTCGAGTACTGAAGAGGCTGTGATTTGTGTTGAGCCTGATGAAGGGTCATGGGATATGTCCGAGGATCTATCAGAGACCGTGATTATGCACAAGAGAATCTATGGGCTATGGCGTGCAATCAGAGTATTGGATCCTATGTGGCTGGTCAACTGCTCAGAGAAAGACATTGAACGATTATTCTTCATCAAAATCAGTTATGAAGATAAAGACAAGGAGCAGGCCATGCGGTTCCAGAAAATTGTGAATGTTTGTTACGCTAACAACATTAATTCAGGAAAATAATGGAAAACTTCATGAGAAAGCTTGAAGATAAAGAGCAGAAAAAGAAGGATCAAAATGAAGAAAGGATTGAAACTCGTCGAAAGCTGGCCACCCGTTAATGGTTCAAGTTCGGGAATACTAACAACCGACCTCCTCCTATAGATCAAACGCCCATTGCTTCAGAGGAGCGTCAAAGGACAAGCAAGAGATTTTTTGGTTGATTCAAGTCAAACGTGTTTAAAGTTTTTTTAAAGACTGTCCAAGACTGCGGCAACATCCAAGGGGGAGTCTGTTGGTGCACTTATGTCTATTGCCTACGTCTAGGACGAGTCTATTGTACAGATAGGGTTTCATAGCGTCAGAAGTTTAGTTTTGAAGTTTGTGTATGATTGTTGTAATTTTCGTACCAAAATCTGTAAGAATTTTCGCACGAAAATTTCGTGGGAAAATCCATGCTGCCTACTCACTTGGTGCGATCATGTCTGCCTATAAATAGGTGACTTAGGTTGTGTGTTAGGTATGCTGTTTTGAGGAATCAGTGGCGAAGCCCTGTTCGAGTCTGTAATCGTTGCTAACGTTTATTCGATACACAGACGGTTAAACAGTATTCATCGCTTGTTCTTTGTTTGTTCAATCAGCTAACAATGAATTCCGCCTCTGTTAGCTGAGCAAGTCTGACCGGAAAGCTCAATAAGTTGGGTCCGATCCTAAGCTTCATTCACAACAGTGCTAAGCACTGATAGTTTGTATTAGCAGTGTTTGTAATTAGTTACATCTAGTTTCCTGTCACTATCAACCCTGACGTCATCAAAGATGCTCAATGGTTAGATAGTTTAGTATAAATAGGTAACTTGTGTAACGGTTTATCTTGTCTATCAAAAGATCAACTTTCGCATATCATCTTCTCTGCATTTTCTTACTACCAAGCTTCAATTGCAAAGGCTGAGGGGGAGTTTTTGAATCACATGCGAGTTACCAACTTGAAAGCATGATGATGAAAACAAACAACCATTGCTTGTAGTAAAAGTTTTCCATTTATTTCCGCTGCAAATCTCTTTTAAAACTCAATCATTTTCCATTTTTGAAACAAAAACTATAAGTAATTCAAACTCAGATCCTAACAGACCACAACGATCTTCATCCATCACTCTTCTTTTTCCGAGTTTAACGAAGATTTCATAAGAAGAACCCATGGAGAAATCTGATGAACTTCTGGTGCGCGTTCAAAAGCACCACTCTGTTTCTCTTCAGGTGATAGAGTAAAATCTGAATTTTTTTAGATGCGTAGTAACTGGTTCATTCTCTTTTTGACAACACTGCTGATTAGTGGTTTAGCCAAAAAGGTACATACTTTGTCAAGCCAATTAAGGTTTCGGTGAGCAAAGAACCGTCATATTTCATACTTCTGTCATTAGTTATATGACTGAGAATTTAACAATACAGTTTGTGTTTGTTCATTGTTGGTAGATTAGTGACGATCTCCAAAAGAACACAAATATGTGAAGAGAAAGTATTAGGATATCCAGGAGGGTAATTCTCTTTTAGTACAACTACTATAATTGTTCAGCATACCCCCGAACACACACATATAAGAGGTGATATTGGCCCGTTTACCTTTAAAATGGGTCGATTTGGGTTCAGTATCGTTTCTAATGGTTTAAGCTAGAAGATTTAACTAAAGAAGAAAAAGTGTCAAGCAGGTTGAAAGCTGAAAGTCATCTGAATGTGTTCAAATGCATATAAACCTATTAAGTTCTAAAAAGGGTGGATTATTTTTGCACTAACATGGAACTCTTATAAAGAACTTATTTGATCCAGAAACTATGAAGATGAAGATTAGAACATGTTATCTGGACACACAGTGGGTTTTGCTTCTCAGGTAAAGTTTATGTCCTGACATTCATCTTATTGGTTTTTATTTAGGCCAAAGTTGGAATAGCAGATTCTATCAGGTAAATAAAGGTGATTTTAGTTATTTTTATGCATTGGTTCATATATTCACGTCAACAGATGAGACGATAGTTGGACTTTCTTTAAAATTTGATATTGACATGATGATGGCAACAATGTACCAGCTCTCTCTGATCCATCACTTGTTATTTTTGAACTTTTGAAAATTTTTTATTAAAGGGTTTTAAGATTTTGAGATTAAAGATTCTCCGCTGAAATGTATTGTTTTATATACATTTTGTTAATGACAGATCCTAGATCCTGATCATTTAACAAAGAATGGTAGAAAAAAAATACTTTAGATATTTTACCGTAATGATTCTCTATAAAATTGTGAAATGAACTAATAATGACATACTTCTACACATGTTCTTTAAAACTACCACATAACCAAAAAGTTCGTTTTGTATACTTAATTGTGATTTGAGAGTTTAAAACCTTGTTTCAACATTAGCAAACGGCCCATAGTCATATTCATCAAAGTCCGTTCTTTGTGAAAATAATATGTATTTTTTTATTTGTTTGATACTTCAATATTCTTCATGGAGAATCAAGATATCATTTTTTAAACCGACCCGGCGTATGACCCCAACCTGTTCTTACCCAAACTAAAACAATTCTTTTTTTAATCGACCTGTTTGACCAGCATACCACCTGATCTACCGCCCGTTTTGCTAGGTGTAGTTATTATATGGCACACTTACCAGCACATTCATCAATTCTCTTTAATTATCATATGAATTGTGAGTATTACACTTGGTCAAAGTGTTTCAGCGGTCTTAACTTAACTGGATCTGTACCTGGAAAATCGGTCTGTTGAGTTGGAGGTCACAAGGTAGAGGTTGTGGTGATATTTGTGCAGTTCAAAACAGGTAAGATTGGGTAAGCTACATTCCTTGGTTATACCGGTTTGACCCGTTAGAAAGTAAACATGTCTTAGCCAAACCCAATCCTGAGTAAATGGCTAGAAATATTCCCACCTTTATTGGAAATCCACAACAAATCAACAATTTTACTATAAAACAATCTTTTAACTATTGAGTGTTTTGACTTTTTGTTCGCTCACCAACAATCTTGTAAAAGAGAAGGAATCCGGAATTATTCCAGATCTTTTAACTATCCGAGTGGCACCTTATATGCTCATACTCTTAGTTTGGGTAGGACTTCTAGCAATGAACATAATTCTTAATATAGATGTGGCATTTTCTGATTTTAATATTTTTTTTTGTTGGGGGTGGAAGAGAAAATAGGATCAGATGAAAGAGTTTAAGTTTAAAAGAAGTTCTCATTTTATTGTAATAAAACAGTTTTTGTAAAGCTTTAAAAATTGGGTATTTCAACCCATCCTGACCTGTTTGACCTCTTACCCCAATAGGAAATGCTTCGAGTTTGATGTAGAGGTAATGAAAACAACAATTGATATGTTATTCTCTTCGCATAAGAAGGAATTTTAGTTCCATGGGTAAATCATCTACAATTAATAGGAGAGTGCATAGAAGGGTAGTTTAGGAATAGGATATATAACAAACAGGGTGTAGATTAATATACAATAGGTTTTGACCATAAAATGTTGACTTGAATTTGAACTTTGACTTAAATTTGCAATTTATTCTTTTGTTGCAGTTGCTATTGAACGTTTAGCACTCAATTTTTGAAATTATTAGTTTCTAATACTCTTGTTGTATTGTTACTTTTTCTTAACGATCTCAAGGCCGCTGATTGTTCAGACAATGTCGCCCCCTTTTGGCTAGCGGTGATAAGGTATGCATTGACCGGGAAGGCCTAACTTCATTACTACTAGTGGTAATTCCTAATGAGCTTTTTAATTCTCTTTTGCTTGGAGATATGTTGCAATGTATCGGGTCCCTAATAAGACAAACAATGTTTATGACCATTTTGCTATCTGGCCTCGCCCCATGTCCTGGCCTTTGGTAATTGTAACTTGATCAATTCTAGAGACTCATTTCTCTCAAATAATTTCAATATATTTTTGTTGACTGACTGGTTTTTGACTATATTGCTATCTGGCCTCGCCCCTTACCCTCACCTTTATCCCCAAAAAGGTAGACCCATTATGGTGAAACTTTTAAACCATTTTTCTGCATAACCTACCTGCTTCCTTTCTTTGTTTTGTTAAAATCAAACTTACGGTAGTCAAACCTCCTACTTTCTTTCTCCGGTCTCTGAATCATCACTGTTTTAGTAAAATCAGAGCCACATAGTCTCTGCTGGCCAGTTTATTTGTACAATATATTATGCTTTAGATTTGACAATGATGTTGATTATGTGAGCATAATCTAAAGCTTGGTTTAAAAAAGCGCGCCTTAGGCGCGAGATACAAGTCCCAGCGCCTTATGTAGGCTGATGCACACTATGTACATAAATTGCATATGAGGCGCACTTGTTTGGTGAAAACCCCCATCTAAGGCGCGCGCCTCATATATATGCCACATTTTTGTGTAGCAGATTACTGTACATCTTGCTCTTCAGGCTGTACATGTATGTATTTTCAATATTAAAACATATATAAAGATTATTTGTGTCTAAATATTGGGTAAATGACCCAAGAAACCTCTAAAATACATAAAAAGAATTATATAATAGCCTAGCGCCTCGCGTACGAAAAGCCCACCGCTTTTGTGCTTTGCGCCTCGATTTTGGATCTCCTCGCTTTTGTGTGCTTCACGCTTTTTTAAACCAAGATATGAAGTTACTTATTAATCTCTTTTCTTAACCTTATTATAGAAGACTGGCAATTCCCATTTCATAAATTGTCTGCAGCTTCTTTTTTAATGTCATTTTTAGGCATTACATGCACTGATTTCTTTAATAATCAGAATTAATCAAATACTCAAGCCCACTATTAACAATAATAGTTTGTTGTTTCAGGGTGATCATGTGGCACTTACGTTTGCATTTGCTGAAAAGGGGCTTAAGTTGCGATGCCTTTACATGCGAGAACAAGCTATGTAGGCTGTTAGTGTATATACAAATTCTTAATTATTAAGGATGTGTGTGTATGTGTTATAACTAGTATATTTTTTAAGTAAATAGAGATTGTTAGTGAAATTCATTACTTTTATTTTGAGCACCAAGATAAAGTGAAATTTATTCCTTTTATGATATTGAAATGATGAGTGATATGTAAATGGACCGTAACCTCACACGTTTTAATTCCTGCACGTAGCCATGGTAGTGCTGCATGCATGTTTTCAATAGTAGCGTAGGTAGTGGTTGTTGGTTTTTATTGCATATTTAAGTTCTTGATTTGCATTGCATTTATGAAAGAGTAAAATGCATGGATAGTCCCTGTGATTTAGTGAAATTTCACCTTTAGTCTCTAACTTTTGGAAATTACATTGTTGATCCCTGTGGTTTGACAGTTTGTTACTCAGATAGTCCCTGGAGTGAATGTCCATTAGTTTCTGCCGTTAAGTCCATGTAAATGACTAAATTGCTCTTATTATTAAATTAAAACATTAAAAGTAGATATATTGAAACCAAATGTGAGACCCACCACCCTTCTTCTACATTTAGCTTCACTCTTAGTCTCAAGTCCCCAACCCTAATTCCTTCTCACCGGTTATTTCTTCCTCTCTCTCTACAATTAACTAAATATGAGCTGCCCCAATCTGCAACTGTAATGTCTTATATTCTCCTTCAATCTAGAACTCAACAATCACTCACGTTCTCGTCATCATCGTAATGGCGCGTCACCACTTCTAATTTCGTCACATTCACATCTCGGAGAGAGAATTCAACCGTTCGTGGTAAAATCAGAAAGGTCTTCATGTCTGCACTCAGCTCCACCATGAAGGAGTGCAAAATCATCTTGTGAGGGTGAGTCGGCTCCCTTCGGCGCACCGGTTGTCCTATCGGCTCCACCATCGGCTCCGATTGTTGCTGTTGCAGCGTTTGTTGTGGTGGGTGGACCAACGAAGGCTGTTTTGAAGTCGTATGTAAAGAAATTGGTGAAATAGATTGACCGACGTCGTCATGTTAGTGTTTTTACAGGTGGTTGTGGTTATAGATTTTTTCTATACCGTTTTGAGTAAAACATCTTCATTTTCGAGGTGATGAAATTAGGAATTAGGATAAAATTGTTTTTCATTGGATAAATTTAAAGCTTTATGTTGTAGTTGATGATTTTAGGGTGGTGGTTTTAGGATGTGGTGGTGATGGTAGGTGTAGGTGTAGGTGGGGTGGGTGGTTATGGTGGTTATATTTGTAGAAGAAAAAAGGGTTTGTGGGCCCCACACGTTTATAATCTTTATTTTTTAAAGAGAGGGGTAAATAGGTAATTTCATATAGACTTAACAGAGAAACTAACGGACATCCACTCTAGAGACTATACGAGTAACAAATTGTCGAACCACAGGGACTACAAGTGTAATTTTCAAAATTTGGGAACTAACGGTGAAATTTCAACAAACCACAGGGACTATCCGTGCATTTTACTTTTTATGAAAAGAGTAAGAAAATTGCCTAATCCATTCAACATGTTCTTGCTATTGAAGTCTCCTTA
The DNA here is from genome assembly GCA_947069175.1 of Scalesia atractyloides. NCBI lineage: Eukaryota > Viridiplantae > Streptophyta > Magnoliopsida > Asterales > Asteraceae > Scalesia > Scalesia atractyloides. The sequence goes on along the minus strand of CAMTDV010000022.1, from coordinate 22,460,265 downwards.
ATCTTATCACTCTCACATTATGTCAAGTATCATCATATGATCTCCTTGGTTAACATGAGCGTATTATTTAGTACAGGTGCGTGTGACTTGTGAGTCAGATGATGTATACAAGAGTATGGTGGCAAAGATTGATGGTGCTAAAGCTATGTTTGATTCTCAAATTGTTAATATTAATCATTAACCGGTTTCAGTTCCGGTTAATAACCGGTTTTTATGCCTACCTCTATACGTGCGAAAATGAGTTTTGTTGCGAATAAAACTATGTTTTGGTCAAGTCATATCCATTTGTTTATTTACTATTTTTATAAATGACAAAGGTTATTGTACTTCACTTTACACTAAATAATACAAAATACTTTTCTTACCCATGCACACCCTTAGAATTACTAACAAGTGTTGTGTTTTCCGTTGCATCACGAATTTGGTTTTGGTTATGGCTCAAAACGGAACCGCACCGTACATAGCCCTAAACTCACCGACCTAAGAGGGTATGTTTCCCGCCGTATCGCACGGGTAAAAAACTACTCTATATATATATATATATATATATATATATATATATATATATATATATATATATATATATTGAATCTACGATACGAGAAAAATTGGTGTGTTGAATACAACAGGAAGATATACATATTTTGTTACTTTAAACTTTTGAGTTCTGACAAATATACCGACAACTCGTATTTTCAGGATCGTCCAAAAACAGAAGAAACTCTGTCCGATTTTCGTTAATATATATATTATAGCCTTAACACCCATGAAAATCCATCTGGACTCAAAGTACTATAAAATAAATATAATATATTTATTTTCGACGACTCCTTATAACACGCAAGACGAGTTTACAACATCTCAACGAACGTGATTACAAGTAACGAAACTCAAGAACTTAAATAAAATAAATATAACTACTTATATTTACTAAGCTAGCTTCGGGGGTGCAAAGACATGCAAGTTTTGCAAAAGTACACAAAATTTCGAGGAACAAAAAGATTCATATTTCTAAACCATGTTGCAAAAGGATTTCAATTAACTCAAATGGTTTACGAAAGGTTTATGCTCAACATACCAGTTTTACAAAACACACACGTATTTTCAGAACGTGTATGAGTTTCATGACTAGGGACGGGAAGCCCTAGCTAAACAGGAATGGATTGTCCTACATAAAAATAAGGGGACTGGTTAGTCCTGCTCATAGACTCAAATGGGCTAGGCCCATTCTCATTTGTGCGAGGCACAATGACTCGAGTGGTTTAGACCCACTTATACTCGTACGAGGCACGAAGACACAAGGACTGGATTGTCCACTACTCAACACTAAGGGCCGTAGGGTCGCTTAAAACTGTACAACGAAGTCCTTGCTACATATTGTAACTATAACGGCCTGCTAGTCTACCATCTTCAGTAAACGGTTTGGCGAGACAGTTACTAGCTTGGGGTGGGTTATAGGCTCATGCGGGCATGTCGTTTTTGTCGTACGCGGGCATCGACGATTATTCAAATTTTACAAAAACAAAGTTTTCAATTGACATGCCGAGAAAAATGGTTTTATGATGCTTACTCAAACATCTTTAAACTGGTTACCAAAAGATTTATTTTAAATCTTTTTCAAACAAACTATGAACTCGCCAACATTATGTTGATTTTTCGCATGTTTCTTTCTCAGGTTACATTTTCAAACTATGGGACCGTTGGAATAGGAGAACCCATGGGGATTCGAGTACTTAGCGGCGTTCACTTTTTAGAAGTCTTAGCATTAAACACCTCCGCTGTGCAATGAAGATACCTGTCAGATCACACCAACTCTGATTTCATAGGGTGTGGCACATAGTCTTAGGGCAGATCCTACATACAACAGTTTTGACCCCCTACCGACTACTCCCACTCATACCCCCCGCTCCTACTCACACACATACCTCCAATCATACCCCCACTAACCCCACAGAAGATGATTCGACCCACTCTTGTCTGGTTCCCACCAACGAGGTCACGGTAGCATTAGTTTTCATGCGGGACTCCACGAGACTAACTTGATCAGTGTTTTGAAACATTTGATTGACTTTTGGTTAACAAGGTTTTGAAAAATCTTTGTATGAAACCTTTATAGGGTTAGACAGAGTTTTGAGTGAAACTGTGGTGGAAGTATGTGGAAATCGTGGCCCCGTTTCACTTTTGCAGTCAAATAGTGGTTCTTTCGCCTTAAATAGTGGTTTTATCCACTTAAACAGACATTCGAACCAAAGAAACCGTTGTTTTACTCTTTTTGAACAGAGTTTTTGTTTTTGGTGACTTTATCAATCTTTTCAAGAACTTTGAAACAAGACTTCTTATTTTTCTAAAAGCATTTTAACAACAAAATAGTAAAGACAAAGTTTTTGGTATATTTTCAAAACAAGTTTTCTTTCTTTTATTTGGATAAAGATAGAGGTACAGGTTTCCTTTGTTGGAATTTTTAAGTTGCCAATTTCCTGCAGATGGTGATAAAAGGGTCAATTCTACAGATGATCCAAAGCTTTGTCTACTTTGGATTTGGTGTTATCAACCACTGCAGTGGCTACTTGGAAGTGGTCATTGGTCACAAGGAGTTTTTGAACAATCTCCAACAGATGTTTTTAACCCTCTTTAAGTGTTTGCGCAATTGGATCAATTGGAAGTTGACCATTCCCAACAAGATGTAGATACCCATGAGGATGCTTGTTTACCCTTGGCTTTGAGGCCGTGGCATAGGTTCTATACACCTATAAGGTACCCTATTGTAATGTGGCTGCCCATAGCCTCTTGGTAGTTGGTTATGTGGTGTAACAGAAGTTTGACCTGACCTCTGTGCAGGATGTTGGTTTGACTTTTGTTGATTAACAGTGTGATCTGACTCTACTCGTTTGGGAAGAGATTGGGTATTCCTGTTATGAGACCGGTCTTCCCTTTTGAAGTTCATTTTCTTTCTGACCTATTTAGATTTACATCAATGGTTTAAGAAAAGAACATTGTTGAGGCAAATGGTTGAGTTTTCCACAAATAGTACACCCAGAAATGGATAAACAGACATTGTTTGTTCTGTTGATATCATAGGCTTTTAATTTAAAACAGTCTTTTGCCATATGACTTACCTTTTCACAGAAATCACAGTTCAGTGTTGTAGCCTTATCTCTCTTTTTACACTTGTCTCTCTTTTGAGAAACAAACGTTTTATCATTTGTTTGAGAGTTGGTAAGAGGAATGATTATTATCTTGGGTGGTCAAGACCATTTGGGTTAGTGAAATAAATGGGTTTGATATTTTCTAACACATCACATTCATCTGACCAATAAATAAATTCATACTTTAGTCTTTCAGCTTAAATGGAACTTAGTGGCTTTTCAAGAGTGATTTTCTTGCCACTAGGTTCTTGGATTTTTATTTCTTCCCTAGCTGATGTTGTTGGAATCACCTCAACCAGCTTGAGCTTCTTGTTCTTTATCATATTTTCTAAAGCCAACCCCAAATTTCACATAGCTCTTGATCTATTTATCCAGAAGCATCTCATAACCTTGACATGGTTCAACCCATTTTTTACAGGTGATCTGTTGCTTCTAACTCCATCTTACAAGTATGATATTTTTCTATCATTGACTGGAGTTGATCTTTGTTATAGATACTTCATGTTTCAGACTGCTTAATTCAAGGTCTTTTTCAGCTATTCTTGTTTTAATATTTTTGTTTCATGAATAAGTTCAATGATTTGTACCTTTTCTCTAAGGTTTTTATTCATCTCTTTTATTTTAGCAAACGCGATGATGCATTTATCTAAATGCAACTCTTTTAGAGTTTGAGGTGATACCTTAGAGGCAACCATTTCAATTTGATCAACACTGATACAATCAGTGGAACTTTTGGAATACTTTTCATCCATCCTTACTGCATGCTTCTTGTCATCAACAGATGTTTGACCAAAGCATTCGACAGCTTCCCCAGCAATCTTTTCATCAACCACAACAGTTTGAACTGAATCTTCATCACCTGTAACATGCTCAAGGGCCATAAAACAAAAGTTTCGTGTTCATCATATTCATTTGCTATTAAAGCAAAATTTTCATCGGTTAAATTCTCTAGCAAGCTACTCCAATCAACATAGCCTTGTGTAAAGAAGCTCTGTTGATTAGGCTCTGCTAGTTCAGGAGTAGGAGTAGCTTAGGTGCTTGAACATGGGCCATTGGCATTTGGACATACCGAACCTAAGGGACACGTGGTACAGGGACGCAATGCACTGGTACATGATTCAGATTTTGTGCAAAGTGGGTTGTGTTTCGCACATTTGGTAAAGGGGTATTTTGGGGATAAACTACTGTTGTGTGTTAGACTGAGTTCTTTGATTAGGGTATGTGATCATTAGTGTAGAGTTATTTGTTTGACTCTTACACCCTCTTGCAAAGTGTCCCAACCTATTACACTTGAAACATTTAATTTTTGATTTATGCAACCCCACCTTAGATAACTCCTGGAAAAGTCCTACCAGTCCTTTTGTGAAAATTGTTAGCTCTTAGACTGAGTAGGGCTACCTGGTGCAATATGTCCATCTCCTCAAGATTAGTAAGGTCTATTTGCTTAAGATCATCAAGTATAAATGACAAATTATCAAAGACATGAGCATCATCGTTTGCTGCAAAATCATTACTGGTGGAATGCTGATCAGAGTTGATACTAGTAGAAATCTCAATAAAATGATCAAACTCTGATCATTTCCCATCCTAGACGATGATCCTTCTTGACTAAAAGTGTTGTGTTACCAAAAATGTAACTCTTAGACACCTTTCCAGTTTCATAGAGACGTTTTTTTGGACAAGCTCCCTCTCAAAGGTTAGGAGCATCAATGAAGCTGGGTCATACTCATGTCCTTGAAATCTAGGGATGTACTCATCACTATAGCGATAGTGTCCCTTTTTGAGGCAAATATTAAAAATCGGTTACTTAAAGTGGCATTTGTAAATTCCTTGTTAACCAACTTTAATTCATAGATAAGATATGAAAAAGGTACAAACTGTTGAGTAAGGGTCTCCTCTTTGACATGAGTGAAGGTTTCATATTGATGGTTAAGGATTTCTCGATTCTCGATAACATCCTCCGTCCCACCAAATTGTTCCTTCAGTGCATCCCACAATACCTTAGCATTGTTACAATGCAACAGGTCAGCATAGATATCACTCGGCAAAGCCATAGCCAACATACTAAAGGATTTCACATCCAGATCGAATTTTTGATAATCTTTCTCGAAATAGTTTTCCGGCTTCTTTGGCTCGAATACATTGGGTTTTTCGACATTCGGTACCATCGGAACATGAGGTCCAAAGACAACCGATTTCCAGCACCCCGTGTTTTATTGACCTAGTATATGCCCCATCCAACGCTGCCAAATATTGAAGTAAGATATGACAAGAATAGGTGGCTTATTACTGAAGCCAGTGTTGTGTGGATCGTTTTGTGCCATTTTCTCAAGTTCTTTTGAAGAAATATAGAGTATGTGAAAGACCTAGAAAGTTCTTCACTATACAACCCTGAGCTACGATTTAAAATTGGGTCTTTGTAGAGCTAATCTTTTTATGTTAAACTGATTGTGAAATCAGATTTAACATGACCAAGCAAGCTCTGATACCAATTGTTAGAACTGAGTTTCTTTGTTTGTAAACAAATATTGGTTATCACAATAAAATTCACAAACTGGAAGTCATCATCAATCACTGATTGTTTTTCATTAAACACAAATGATACAATGTTTACAACTCGACTGACACTAGAGACTCCCCTCCAACTGATTATGTAAACAAATTAGTCCGCACATGAGAAAGGTGAAATGTGTGATGAATAGATCACTAACAGGTGTGATCTATTTATACTAAGTACGAAAGCTCTGTTCAGTGATTGGGTGACTATCACTCTGGTAGTGACATCTAACATTCCTAATAAAAAAGATTCCACAGATGTTACAAACATCTGTGCAAATCATAATATCTGATCTAGGCTAATTCTAAACACCGATATGATAAGTACTGTTACAATGAGAAACCACTGTCTAAGCTATTCACTGTTACAATTGTCCAATAATCTGTTTGGCCAAACAGATGATTCGTCTTCTTCATCAGACCTTTGGCTTGATCAGGGCTTTGGTCTTCAACAGATGATGTATCCTCTTGAACAATGGTTCCAAGTCTTTATCAGATGTTTGTCATGCACTTGAACAGATGTTTTGATTAGGTGTTCAAGATTCACTATCTTTGGGGAGAGACTAGTTCAATCTTTTGCTTATTACTTGATTAGTGGATCATGCTTTAGCTTTTGAGTATCATCTGTTCTTTTATAGGTCCAACAAACCCCCTCATTTTCTTCATTATAAAGCAACCCTTTAACTCATAAACCTCCATTAACTTCTGCTTAAACTTATAACCAACAATTCCCAGCAAGAACCCAAGGTATTAAGCTTTTTCAAACTGATTTTGAGAGTCATTTTCATGTTAAAAGTGTTATAAACAAAAAATCAAAAAGTGTTCTTGATACATAACACTCAATCTCTTGGCCGTGAGGGCTGTTTAAACTTCTAATCAAATCCTAGAACGGCACCCCGAAAACTCTCTGAATAATTCCGATACGTGGAAGGAGATGGACAAAACATAAGAACCGACAAGAAGGCAAAATATATGTTCTGAGGTCTTCTTACGAACCGTAAGAACAACTCAGAATCTGGAAGCCTAGAAATTGTATATGGACTTGAGAAACAAAATGTATAACGTTGAAATTTGAAACTAGGAGCACTAGAACTTTGATTGAGCACAAACTATGGTGTGGGTAATTTTAGCTCATGAACTTTTACAAGTTGATCACATACAATACAAATAGAGTTTCTACAAATTTTTTGAATTTATGGAGTATTTCATAATTTTGGTGAATTTATTGTTATTTAATAGTGTTAATTCGTGAAAAATAGCAAACGGATTCAATAAATTCCCAAGTTTTGCAGACAGTCTGTATTTGTAATAAGAATGATCCACACAAAATTCGGGTTCATTGGTTAACCCTAGATTTGGTTTTAAAAAGCATGATTTATCGAATTTCGACGTTCAAAAACTCTATTTAGGAAGATCGATTGGTTCCGAAAATTTTACATGGAATTTATCGATGATGTCGGGAAGTATGAATCGCGAATTTAACGGTTAAACCAATTTTTAATACTAAACTATTAAGAATGATAAATATATTGAATATTTTCAGAAAATATGTTTTCTGATTTTATAATATATATATATATATATATATATATATATATATATATATATATTATAGGGTAGGTTTCATACGAGAACCACCTTTATTGCGAGAACCAATGTGAACACAAAAGGATACCTAAAAAATCTAAATAACAAACAAATTTTTTTTAATTATTTTACATGGAATTTTCGAGTAACATTTATCGATGCAGATGTGCATATGTATCATTTCTTTGACAAATTTCATAATACATTAACAGTAGTAAACAATTTGTCACACCCCAATCTGCAGCAGAAGAAAACACAGGATTCAACAGACACCTCTGGTACAAGCAATGTTTATAAAGGCACTACATTTTTTTACTTACAAAATGTTGATTACATACTAGGTGTATGTTACAACTGCGTATTCCCATGAACCACATAAGTCTTCTAAGCCACATGCGATTATATCAGGTTTCGTCTATAAACATGTCTTGAACAACATACACGGATCACACCAATCTCAAGTTACCTGAAATGCATGTTAGTTTTAAAAAAGGTCAGCTAAACGAGCCGGTGAGTTTCATTGGTTTGGTTGTTTCACAACAAAATATGTTAACAAGTTTAATTGCACGTGTCATAAATCACAGATGGAATGACATGAGTATGCACCAGTGAAACCTTGACTGTTTTAACCGTACCGGGTCACAAAGACACCTTCAACTCGTCGGGCCGTGTCACAAAAGACACCTTCAGCTCGCCGGACCGTGTCACAACAGACACCTTTAGCTCGCCGGACCGTGTCACAACAGAACACCTTCAGCTCGCCGGACCGGTTCAGTCACAACCAGAAGCACCTTCAGCTCGTAGGACCGTGTCACAACAGACACCTTCAGCTTGCCGGACCATGTCACAATAGACACCTTTAGCTCGCCGGACCGTGTCATAACAGACACCTTCAGCTCGCAGGACCGTGTCACAAAAGACACCTTCAGCTCGCCGGACCGTGTCATAACAGACACCCTTCAGCTCGCATGACCGTGTCACAAAATACACCTTCAGCTCGCCGGACCGTGTCACAGCAGACATCTTCAACTCGCAGGATGTCACAACAAACACCTTCAGCTCATCGGACAGTGTCACAACAGACACCGTCAGCTCGCCGGACCGTGTCACAACAGTTCGGGGTAGTTCGTGTGTTAGGAAATTCACATCATCACAAGTTGGTGCCATTAACACAGTTTGTAACATGCAAATCACCCCAGAAAACAGTAAAACAGTTTAAAGTGGGGGAATGAAACTCACAGGATAGCAGTATCACAGGTAGCAATAGGAGTAATGCAGGCTGGTTCGGCTCTAACAGTAATTGTTGGGATTGAACCTGTACAAAGGAACAGATGATAAAGCCAAAATACTCTATGAGCAGATTGGTCCTTCTATCAGTACTTAGAACCTCTGATCGACTAAACTCTTCCTTCTAAAGATTGATACCTTTACAACATTTGCCTTTACAAAAGCCAAAGTCTGACAGAAGAAAGGAAGCAGTGCTTAGCCATTAGAGTTTAGCTTATTTGTTTTCAATTCCAATGTAACAATGCTTTTGCACTAACAGATGTTAAGGATCAGTGTTTAGATAGTTTGTTATTATTGTTAGATGTCACTATCAACCCTGATGTCATCAAAGATGCTCAGAGTTAGATAGTTAGTATAAATAGCAATTTGTCTTCTTAAAAAGATCTTTACACCAATCATCTTTTTCCATTTTCTGTACTATCAAGCTTTATAATAGGCTGAGGGGGAGTTTGTGAATCACATACAAAGTTTACATACTTGAAAGTATGATGATGATGAAAACAAACGACTTTTACTTGTAGCAAAAGTTTTCCATTCTATTCCGCTGCATTTACTTTAAACTTCAATCATATTTCCATTTTTGAAACAAAAACTACAAGTAAATCAAACTCAGATCTTAACAATTGGTAACAGAGCCTGGTCAATCAAAATTTTATTAATATCAATTTGATTTGAAAGATCAGCTCTCCCTGCTAATTAGTTTGATAGTTTTACTTGAATACAGAGTTTTGTTACGTTCAAAGTTTTTAAAACACAAATCTATTGTAAACAAGCAGAAATGGCTCAAAACACACAGGATTCCAACATTGGATCCATGTTTAAACCACCAATGTTGAAACGAAATGAATATTTTATATGGCAACGTCAGATGGGTCACATCTGGCTCAGCAGAACACCGGCTTTGGCGATCTGTTATGTATGGAACACATATTCCAATGGTTCCCAGCACAGAGAATCCCAATACTCATGTGCCAAAAGGTCCTAAAAATTACTCTGAGCAAGACTTCTAGAAAATAGAGTTGGATGCAAAAGCGTTTAGCATTGTTGGTTCCGCCCTAGCCAACGAAATCTATGCTGGATTTCTCCACTGTAATAGTGCAAAAGAGTTATGGGATGCACTAAAAGAACAGTTCGGTGGGACTGAGGAGGTGATAGAGAATAATAGAGACGTTTTAATTCAACAGTATGAAACGTTTTGTCACGCAAAAGGTGAGTCGTTAACAGATCAGTTCGAACATTTTAGCTGTCTCATTAGTGAATTGAAACTGGTTAATGTAGAATTTACAAATTCGAATGTCAATAGTCGCTTTTTGAGATCATTACCAGAAAAATGGGAGACTGTAGCTTACGTAACTCGAACATGTGTTGGTTTTAAAGAGATGACCCTCACTCAATTTCATGGTCGACTTCTCACTTATGAGAGAGAGTTGAATCAGAAAAAGAAGTTACAAGAGTCTGGGAAAACAACTGATGACTATACCTTGGGTAACACTGCTCTTTATGGTCATGAAGAGAGTTCTGGTAGTGGGAAGGATCAGGTTATGATCATTATATTGATATAACATCTGGAAACAATTTCACCTCTGATCCTTACACACCCAATTTTGCTTTTGCTGCAAATGGGGAAAGCCAAACTCTGACAATATGTCCTTTGAAATGAATGACTTACAACATTTTGAACCCACTGATTAGTAAGAAATGGACATTTTACATCAGCTAGCATTGTTGAGTGTTAGAGCAAGTAAATTTTACAAAAGAACTGGTAGGAAATTTCCAGGATTGCATGGGGGGTTGAAAGTGGGGTTGGATATATCCAAAATCAAATGTTATAAGTGTAATAGGTTAGGACACTTTGCCAAGGAATGCAGATCTCAAACTGCAGGTCCAATTGTGACTCACCCAGGCCCTAGACTCAAATCACTGCAAATTATTCCCATTATACCCCTTGCACAACAAATGCTACATAATGCACATTTTGCACATCTTGCTACTAATGTCCCTGTCCATGATATCCAAACTCATGCTCCACAGATTAGTATGTTCAAGCACCATCTCAAGTGCATGTGCAACAAGCACCAAAAGCACTCAAACTACTCAAACCACTGCTCAGACAGAGGTTAATCAGCAAAGCTTCTTTACACAAGGCTTTGTTGATTGGAGTAGCTTACCTAAGGATTTATCTGATGAAAACTTTTCTCTAATGGCTAAAAATAATTAATTTTGTTTAATGGCCTTAGAGACAATTGTTGAAGGTGATGAGTCTGTGGAACAAGGGTCAAAGTCTGATGAAGGTCAAAGTTGTGATGAAGTAGTGTTACACCAGTGATTAATCAAAACACTGTTGATGAAGAAAAGATCTCTCTATCTGACCCATGGAATGCTGATGTGTGTGAAGATGATTGTGATTGTGCTCTCATGGCTGCTACTAAGGTATCACCTCAGATCTTAAAGGATCTCTGTTCAGAAAAATGTATAATAGCTTTTGCTAACATTAAACAGGTGAATGAAAACCTTAGGAACAAAATGTTAGAAAATGAACTTAGTTTTGAAAAACTTATCAAAGAGTTGAAATCAAGAACTTAGTCTTGAAAAACTTATCAAAGAGTTGAAATCAAAACTATTTTCAAAAGATTCTGAGATAAGTAGCCTGAAGCGTGAAGCTAGCACAACCAAGGACCAACTCCAAACTATGGTAGATAAATACCAAGTTTGCAAAAAGGAGTTAGAGGATACCCAGATCACATGTGAAAAATGGGTAGAATCTTCAAAAGGTTTTGAAATTATGCTAGACAAACAAATCAAGAGTAACATAAATTTGACATTGGTTTTTTAACTGAAGAAGAAGCCAAAGAAAATGTTACAAAAATTGATTCTGGAAAGGTTGAAGTAGTTCCAACAAATTTGGCTGGGAATGAGAAAAAAATCAGTGATAAAAATGGTTACAAAATTTCTCTTTGAAAAACAAAAAGCATCTTCAACTTTTAAAGAAATTGAGAAATACCAATTCAAACCCACATGGTCTGATGAATGTGATATTCTTGAAAATTTCAAGCCAATGGACTTCTCAATCAATGAAGGTGTCAAGGCACCAAAGGCTAGAATCATTCCCATCAAAGATGTGACATCCCGGCTTTTCAGGTATCTTAAACGCGCTACTTCACGGTTATTCATTCCTACGCTAATTTAATTCGGAGAATTAAATTACACGCTCGCAATAACTATGCTAACTTTGTGAATTCATTGGGTGAATTACGTGCTATGTGTTATTAGACGTTTGTAGAATTATTATATCACGTTTTGATTTACGTTTGTAGAATTATTATATCACGTTTTGATTTCGCGATTATTAGTTATAAAAATAAAAATAAATAATAAGTAAATAGCCGAACCGAACCGAGCCGCAAACGTGTCGACCTCACCTCCTTGTGGCCCAAGGAACTAACCTAAACTTGAGGCCCAAGCTAATGACCCAAACCGCCCCCCCCCCCCACCTCCTTTCTCCTTCTTTTTTTCCCTTGTGCTATATATATACATGTATGCATGAGTTAGGTTCTTTTTTTAAAAAAACAACAATGAACCCTAGCTCCAAGAAAGCCGACGGCAGCCCCCCCCCCCTCTCTCGATCGCACAAGCCTCCAACCCCGGATTGATTTCCAATCTTGTCCCGGTTCGCTAATCTTCATCGTTTCAAGGTTAGGGTTTTAATTGTTTTACAAATCACATTAAGGTTTGTGAAATCTTGATCATTATTATATGTATTGTTAGGATCATTGGTATAAAAGTGTTATGATTTATGATTAGTTCGGTTAATTGTGGAGTTTTTGCGATTGTGATCTTAGGATGAATACAAAAATCATAGGCTGCGTTTTAGCTATAGAAATCATATTATATGACTAGGGTTTGCATGAATATTGATGTACATGATGGTATGTGACAAATAAACGTGTTCTTGATCATTATTACTTAGCGTCTTGATCGTTTAAGCGTGTTCTATTGCGATAAAAGTCGAAAACAGGTTGCTGAATGGCATTTACAGCCAACTTCAATTGGCTGTAACCTGATCATTATTTATCGAAAAGTGGATTTTCTGAAGCCTAAAACGTGTATTTTTGAAAAACTCTTCTAATGCGCCGGATTCGTATTTTTCTGAGGTCGTTTGCTATTTTTAAGTGGTCATTTAAGTGCAGCAGCTGAAGCTGCGTAAATTCTGAAAATTTGCTAGTTATTTATCGAATCGGATCTCATAATCTGTAGAGGGTTGGGTCACGAAATTTGTACAGTAACTGGAGACGGGAATTTCCGAAAACTCCCACTTCAATTTTGTTAATTGGATGAACGACGAATTTTAAATAATTTTTCCCGTGGACTGCAGTCAGAAAGCGACGAATCTGACTACAGCCTAGTATATAAATGTTTATAAATAATTGGTAAAGTGTTAGGACTTGAAAAGTATACATAACATTCTACAATTTAGTTGACACCTCCTGTAAAAAAATTGGAATTTTTAGAACGTTGGAACTATTTTATAAAAATCCTCGAAAACAGCCTAGTTATGAGCGTACAAGCTGAAACATGATAACTTACGTATGTGTGTACCAAAGTGTTGTATGAGTTGATATGTGTTTATGACAAGTTGGTTTGATCACTATTTTGGTATGATGATACTTTGCATGCATGATTGTGTTTTCGAATTTGTTATTATGTGCGCCGCATTGTGTGTTAGTTATGCGTAGGGTTTGTATCAGTTTGTTACACACACTAACTTTAAATCGATTGACATGTTAGGACGCAATGCGGTCCCATCATTTGCTACTTCTGTGTTACACTAACCGAGCAATTAAAGGTGAGTTCACGGCCCCTATTTTATCCGGTTTTAAACAACAAGGGGAGAAACATGTATACATTCTATAACTCTATCTTTTTACGTTATGCGAAATTAACATCATTAAACTACTCGGTAACTAAGTTAATGTTAATGTACGTTATGGTCACTAAGCAGCTATATCACGGAAGTCCTCGACAAACTCTCGGATCGTTAGTATTGGGTTAGATAGCGGGGAAATTATAAGTAGTACTATTGGGCCCGACAAGCCCCATCCGAGCTAGTCGTGCTTGCCGACCGGGTATGGTCAACGGGTAATTAATTTGGCCTAACTTTCGCCATGGTCAGTGATAGGCCTGACAACACGGAGGAACAACAGTCAGCTTCGATCGCGAACACTTATGTGACGTAACTTTAGGCTCGTTACCTACATGTTAACAATGAACTTAATTTCGAACCAACGTCATTATTATTCCGGGTTAGGAATAATGGAACCAACATTATTATTCCGGGTTAGGAATAATGGAACTAAATCGTTATCCCGGGTTAGGGATAACGGGGGAAACGAACTTTTAACCGAACTTGTGAACTTATAAAAACCTGTGAACTCACTCTTCTTTAATGTTGACACTTGTTTCTTTACATGTTTCTCAGGACGCTAGGAGCGCTAGTTGCACTCACTTGCATTGACCAAGACATATTTTTATCGAGTCTCATTTACGAATATTGTTTGAGGATTTTTGGTTTTGGCGTTTATGTTGGCGCCCGTTACTTTACTTTACTTTACTTTAATGATTCCGCCCAATTTTGAAACTAATGCTTCCGCTAAACATTGAAACTAAACTAAGACAACTTAAAAATAACTATGAATGGTTAAACAAATGTTTTTGGAAAATGTTTAAACAAATCATATAGAGTCGTTCGATATTACTAGTGTCTCAGATTCTGGTTTGATCACACGCCTCGCGGTAAAACTCCGCAAGTGGAAAATTGAGGGTGTGACAGATTGGTATCAGAGCCTCTAGCTATAGAGAACCAGGTTTGCATTAAAAGTAGACCTAAACTATAGCTGTTACACAACACTAGACTTAGTTGGCACCGAACTGTGATATATTGTTATGTGTTATACTACAACTGTTTTATGTAAGATATAAATGTATATTGTGATGCACGCAACTCGTAACTAACTACACAACCCAACAGGCAATGTCATCATCATCATTCGACAAACCTCTACAACCAAGGGCGCCGGGGAAGGCACCCATGGTCGAACCCTCACCACCTCATGGCGTGGAGACACGCTCAGCTGCTAGGAAAAGACTCGCTCTAGGAGAGGAGTCGTCCTCCTATCCGACCACCGCTATGCCGGTCGAACCGGTCAACACGTTAGAGGTAGGGGACGACCTACTTAGGGATATGTTAAGAAAACAACAGGAACAACTAGAGAGAATGCAGGAGACTATCGAAGCACAGGGATGGATGATACGTCAACTAACTGGTAAAACTGGGAGGCTCGAGGAAGAGCAACATGAGAATAGGAAAGCTCGAAACATTTTAGCTAAGGATCTTCGTGCTGAGCAGCTGAGGGCTGACTGGCTCAAAGACAGAGTTCTTGAGTCCAGTTGGAGGATTCAAGAACTGGAGCAGAATCAAGCACCTGTCCCAGTACCCGCCCCAGCACCGGCCCCTCCAGCACCAGTAGAGGAAGAAGAGGAAGATCCAGAGGAAGACCCAGAGGAGGATCCGGAGGAAGACCCGGAGGAGGATCCGGAGGAAGACCCGGAGGAGGATCCGAGGAAGAGGAGCCGGAACAGGAACCGGCTGTTGAAGTTGAAAACGCCGCAGAGGATGACGGCAACGATAGCAACTTGGGAGATGGAGACGTAGAAGACTGACTCGTCTCGCCAATCCCCGCTTTGTTTTTTTTTAGTTTGTTCACTTTTCCACTTATGTTTGAACTTGAAACTTTATAATTAAACTGAGATGTTTGGTTGGTATTTTGTGAGACATTGCAACTCATTTAAATCGAATGTTCCTTTTTATTGTTTAATTAGTTGGGTTGACATACTTGTGTGATGATTGAAGTGTGGAAATATGATAACTATATTGGATATATATACTTATCGGTGTGTGTTTGTGTTGTCTTGCAAAGATCTGAAATGGCAACTTGACGTCGCGGAAACCTCAACATGACACCTAAAGAATTAGCCGCAATGATCCAAGAACACGTGAATGCTGCTCTGGCAGGTGTTCAAAACCCACCAGCAGGTAACCATTATTAATTTTTCATGGGAAAATCTAATAGTTGGGCTAGTAGACTTTCTCGCTGACTACCTATCCTCTGTCTTCAGGAGGGGGTCTTAACCCCTACAAGATGTTCCTCGATGTGAAACCGAGCAAATTCACGGTGTAGAAGGACCCATAGGACTGGTCCGTTGGATTGAAAAGTCTGAATCGGTGTTCGAGATGTGCAATTGCCTTGAGGCCAATAAGGTCAAGTATGCTGTCTCAACGCTGGAAGATGGGGCATTAACCTGGGGGAACTCACAAGTCCAAACGCGTGGACTTATTGCTGTGAACGCAATTGCCTGGGCCGAGTTTAAGGCCCTAATCAAAGAGGAGTACTGTCCGCGGGACAGAGTTCAGCAGTTGGAGCAAGCGTTGTGGAGTTCCCCAGGTTAATGCCCCATCTTCCAGCGTTGAAACATCATGATCTGGTGTTCCTATGTCCCGATCTGGCTAACACCGTTGAAAAACGACTTGAGTTTTATCTTGGGGGTCTGGTCCCTGAGATCCAGGGCATGGTAACGTCTAGCAACCCTGCGACGGAGCATCAAGCGATCAGGCTGGCGTATAAACTCACCGATAAGGCGGTGGAGCAAAGGAAGTTGCCATCTCGGGTGCAACTGAAGTTGTCCCTAATAACAAAAGAAAATTTGAAGACTCACCTGCTCGACAGTCTTCGTCAGCCCAGCCACAACAAGGAAACCAGAAAACGGTTCAACAATTTCAACAACAATCGGGGTCACAATAATCAGTCCGCCAACAACACCCAGAACACAAGCGGCTATGTGGGTCGAAAGCCGCAATGTAATCGTTGTAACCTCCATCATCACGGCCCTTGTGCCGGAAATCGATGCCAACGATGTGGCAAAACGGGACATGCGGCAAAGGATTGTCGCGGGGAAATCGTGTCTCGACAAAATCAAAATCAGCACCAGGTCAACAGCAAGGTATTAACCGGGGGTGCTATCAGTGCGGTAGCACTACCCATTTCAAGCGAGACTGCCCGCAACTTCGCAACAACAACAACAATGGTGGGAACAACAACAACAACAACAACAACCGCAACAACAACAACAAACAACAACATGGAAATGGTGGCACAGGAGGTGCCATAGGTCGTGCGTTCACGCTAGGCCGCGGAGAGGCCAGAAACGACTTGAACGTGGTCACCGGTAAGTTTCCCCTTAACGATCATTTTGCTACTGTACTTTTTGATACGGGTGCGGATAGGAGTTTTATATCTGAGTCTTTTAGGAAGAACCTAAATCTCACGCCTAAACCCCTAGAGACCCCTTATGTCATAGAATTAGCCGATGGTAAATATGTAGATGTGACCCATTTAGTAACCAGCTGTCAACTTAAACTCGCGGGCCACACCTTTACCATTGATCTGATGACAACTACCCTGGGTAGTTTTGACGTGGTAGCCGGAATGGACTGGCTATCCGACGTCCGAGCTGAAGTTCTCTGTTTCGAGAAAGCTATCCGTATTCCGCTCTCTAACGATGAAGTCTTGATGGTGCAAGGCGAGAAGGCAGGCGCCGTCACAGACATCATCTCTTACATGCAAGCTCAGAAGTATCTTCGGAGAAAGAACTCCTTCGCATTGCCGCACTGGTCACCGAGCAGTGTAAGGACGAGAAGCGGATTGAAGATATCCCGTCATCCGTGACTTTTCCGATGTGTTTCCAGAGGAGTTACCTGGTCTTCCACCACATCGACAAGTGGAGTTTGAAATCGAATTGGCGAACCATGCGACTCCTATCGCCAAGGCCCCGTACCGCCTAGCTCCAGCAGAGCTGCAAGTGCTGTCTACCCAACTTCAGGAATTGTTGGAAAAAGGATTTATCCGACCCAGTACTTCGCCATGGAGAGCTCTGGTCCTTTTTGTCAAGAAGAAGGACGGGACCTTCCGCATGTGCATCGACTACAGGGAACTCAATAAGGTTACCGTCAAGAACCGATACCCATTACCTCGCATCGACGATCTCTTCGACCAACTTCAAGGGTCAAGCTACTACTCCAAGATTGATCTACGGTCCGGTTATCACCAGTTACGCGTCAGAGAGGAGGATATCTCCAAGACGGCATTTCGTACTCGGTATGGCCATTATGAGTTCTTGGTCATGCTCTTCGGTCTCACCAACGCACCCGCGGTGTACATGGACCTCATGAACCGCGTGTGTAAGCCGTATCTCGACAAGTTTGTCATCGTGTTCATCGATGATATACTCATCTACACTAAGGGTGAAGAAGAACATGTTGAGCATCTACGATTATTGCTGGAATTACTTCAACAGGAGAAACTATATGCCAATCTTTCAAAGTGTGATTTCTGGATTCGGGAAGTTCAGTTCCTCGGGCATATCGTGAATGAAAAGGGTATACACGTTGATCCCGCCAAGATCGATGCTATCAAGAACTGGGAAGCACCCAGGACACCGACAGAGATCCGCCAATTTTTGGGTTTGGCTGGTTACTATAGACGTTTCATCGAGGGATTTTCAAAGATCGCTCAACCGCTTACCACTCTCACCAGAAAGGCACCAAGTATGCTTGGGGTGACAAGCAGGAAGCAGCATTTCAATTGCTGAAGCCGAAACTTTGCAGGGCACCCATTTTGTCCTTGCTAGAAGGGACAGATGATTTTGTGGTATATTGTGACGCTTCCATTCAGGGATTGGGATGCGTACTCATGCAACGTGATAAGGTCATCGCGTATGCGTCCCGACAGTTGAAAGTTCACGAGAAAAACTACACAACACATGACCTGGAATTGGGAGCAGTTGAGTTTGTACTTAAGATTTGGAGACACTATCTATATGGAACAAAGTGCACAATCTACACGGATCACAAGAGCCTCCAGCATATATTTGACCAGAAAGAGTTGTACATGCGACAGCGTCGCTGGGTCGAACTCCTGAACGATTATGAATGTGCCATTCGGTATCACCCGGGTAAAGCAAACGTGGTAGCTGATGCCCTCAGTAGGAAGGAGCACTTGAAACCTCGTCGGGTACGAGCACTACAGTTCACCATTCATTCGGGTTACCCGAACAGATACGCGATGCGCAGCTAGAAGCAGTTAAGGAAGAAACATCAAGGCCGAATCTGTGGGAAAGATGGAACGCGATTGGGAAGTAAAACCTAATGGTGCCCGGTATTTCATGAATCGTATATGGGTACCTCTCTACGGAAGAACTCAGAAGGCTAGTTATGGACGAAGCTCACAAATCCCGATACTCTGTCCATCCCGGTTCGGACAAGATGTATCAAGACCTTAAAGCCGCGTACTGGTGGCCCAACATGGAAGCGGATATAGCCACCTACGTGAGCAAGTGTTTGACTTTTGCGAAAGTCAAGGTGGAATACCAGAAGCCATTAGGGCTACTTCAACAACCTGAGATCCCAGTGTGGAAATGGGATCAGATCTCGATGGACTTTATCACTAAACTCCCGCGAACTCTGGGTGGTTGCGATACCATCTGGGTAATCGTGGATCGTTTAACTAAGTCCGCACACTTCCTAGCGATCAAAGAAACAGATAAGATGGATAAGTTGACTGCATCTACATTAAGGAAGTAGTTTCTCGGCACGGAGTGCCAACGTCCATCATCTCAGACAGAGATGCTCGTTTCACGTCCAACTTTTGGCAGTCACTTCAGAAAGCGTTGGGTACACGCTTAGATATGAGCACAGCTTATCACCCTCAGACGGATGGCCAAAGTGAAAGGACCATTCAGCCCTTGGAAGACATGCTTAGGGCGTGTGTGGTAGACTTCTGGAACAGTTGGGAAATCCATCTGCCTTTAATGGAATTCTCGTATAACAACAGTTACCATACGAGTATTCAAGCGGCACCGTTTGAAGCATTATACGGTCGAAATGTAGATCACCGGTCTGTTGGGCAGAAGTCGGTGACAGTCAACTCACAGGTCCTGAGTTGATACTTGAGGCTACTAAAAAGATTGTGCAAATCAGAAACCGCATGGCAGCGACACGAGATCGACAGAAAAGCTACGCTGATCAACGACGCAAACCGCTCGAATTTCAAGTAGGCGACCGCGTCCTACTAAGGTGTCACCCTGGAAGGGTGAAATCCATTTTGGGAAACGAGGCAAACTAAACCCACGGTACGTAGGCCCATTTGTGATCTTGAAGCGTATCGGGCCAGTGGCTTATTCAATTAGACCTTCCTGCCGAACTCAGTGGAGGTCACAACGTTTTTCACGTGTCAAATCTGAAGAAGTGTCTATCAGATGAGACCCTAGTCATTCCATTGGATGAGATTCACGTGGATGAACAACTGCATTTTGTGGAACAACCTATCGAGATCATGGATCGTGAGATCAAGACTCGAAGGCACAGCAAGATACCGATCGTCAAGGTTGTTGGGACTCTAAACGTGGACCGGAGTTCACGTGGGAAAGAGAGGACCAAATGAAAAGCAAATACCAACACCTTTTTGCAGCTGAGCAGCAGTCTAACGTTACCACCAACTAAATTTCGGGACGAAATTCTTTCAACATGGGGATGATGATACGACAGCCTGGGAATTTCTTGTACCATTGCTAACAAACTGAATCTTTGTGCGTCGCATTCTAAACCGCGTTTACTCAATTTTCGGGACGAAAATTCTTTCAACATGGGGATAATGTGACATCCCGGCTTTTCAGGTATCTTAAACGCGCTACTTCACGGTTATTCATTCCTACGCTAATTTAATTCGGAGAATTAAATTACACGCTCGCAATAACTACGCTAACTTTGTGAATTCATTGGGTGAATTACGTGCTATGTGTTATTAGACGTTTGTAGAATTATTATATCACGTTTTGATTTACGTTTGTAGAATTATTATATCACGTTTTGATTCGCGATTATTAGTTATAAAAATAAAAATAAATAATAAGTAAATAGCCGAACCGAACCGATCCGCGAAACGTGTCGACCTCACCTCCTTGTGGCCCAAGGAACTAACCTAAACTTGAGGCCCAAGCTAATGACCCAAACCGCCCCCCCCCCCACTCCTTTCTCCTTCTTTTTTTTCCTTGTGCTATATATATACATGTATGATGAGTTAGGTTTTTAAAAAAAAAAACAACAAGGAACCCTAGCTCCAAGAAAGCCGACGCAGCCCCCCCCCCTCTCTCGATCGCACAAGCCTCCAACCCCGGATTGATTTCCAATCTTGTCCCGGTTCGCTAATTTTCATCGTTTCAAGGTTAGGGTTTAATTGTTTTACAAATCACATTAGGGTTTGTGAAATCTTGATCATGATTATATGTATTGTTAGGATCATTGGTATAAAAGTATTATGATTTATGATTAGTTCGGTTAATTGTGCGAGTTTTTACGATTGTGATCTTAGGATGAATACAAAAATCATAGGCTGCGTTTTAGTGATAGAAATCATATTATATGATTAGGGTTTGCATGGATATTGATGTACATGATGGTATGTGACAAATAAACCTGTTCTTGATCATTATTACTTAGCGTATTGATCGTTTAAGCGTGTTCTATTGCGAAAAAGTCGAAAACATGTTGCTGAATGGCATTTACAGCCAACTTCAATTGGCTCTCACCTGATCATTATTTATCGAAAAGTGGATTTTCTGAAGCCTAAACGTGTATTTTTGGAAAGCACTTCTAATGGCACCAGATTCATATTTTTCTGAGGTCGTTTACTATTTTTAAGTGGTCATTTAAGTGCAGCAGCTGAAGCTGCGTAAATTCTGAAAATTTGCTAGTTGTTTATCGAATCGGATCTCATAATCTGTAGAGGGTTGGGTCACGAAATTTATACAGTAACTGGAGACGGGAATTTCCGGAAAATCCCACTTCAATTTTGTTAATTGGATGAAACGATCGAATTTTAAATAATTTTTCCCGTGGACTGCAGTCAGAAAGCAACGAATCTGACTACAGCCTAGTATATAAATGTTTATAAATAATTGGTAAAGTGTTAGGACTTGAAAAGTATACATAAACATTCTACAATTTAGTTGACACCTCCTGTAAAAAAATTGGAATTTTTAGAACGTTGGAACTATTTTATAAAAATCCTCGAAAACAGCCTAGTTATGAGCGTACAAGCTGAAACATGATAACTTACTTATGTGTGTACCAAAGTGTTGTATGAGTTGATATGTGTTTATGACAAGTTGGTTTGATCACTATTTTGGTATGATGATACTTTGCATGCATGATTGTGTTTTCGAATTTGTTATTATGTGTGCCGCATTATGTGTTAGTTATGCGTAGGGTTTATATCAGTGTGTTCACACACTAACTTTAAATCGATTGACATGTTAGGACGCAATTAGTGGTCCCATCATTTGCTACTTCTGTGTTACACTAACCGAGCAATTAAAGGTGAGTTCACGGCCCCTATTTTATCCGGTTTTAAACAACAGGGGGAGAAACATGTATACATTCTATAACTCTATCTTTTTACGTTATGCGAAATTAACGTCATTAAACTACTCGGTAACTAAGTTAATGTTAATGTACGTTATGGTCACTAAGCAGCTATATCACGGAAGTCCTCGACAAACTCTCGGATCGTTAGTATTGGGTTAGATAGCGGGGAAGTTATAAGTAGTACTACTTGGCCTGACAAGCCCCACCCGAGCTAGTCGCGCTAGCCGACCGGGTATGGTCAACGGGTGATTAATTTGGCCTAACTTTGCCATGGTCAGTGATAGGCCTGGCAACACGGAGGCACAACAGTCAGCTTCGATCGCGAACACTTAACTTTAGGCTCGCTACCTACATGTTAACATTGAACTTAATTACGAACCAACATCATTATTATTCCGGGTTAGGAATAATGGAACCAACATTATTATTCCGTTTTAGGAATAATGGAACTAAATCATTATCCCGGGTTAGGGATAACGGGGGAAACGAACTTTTAACCGAACTTGTGAACTTATAAAAACCGGTGAACTCACTCTTCTTTAATGTTGACACTTGTTTCTTTACATGTGTCTCAGGACGCTAGGAGCGCTAGGTGCACTCACTTGCATTGACCAAGACATATTTTTATCGAGTCTCATTTACGAATATTGTTTGAGGATTTTTGGTTTTGGCATTTAAGTTGGTGCCCGTTACTTTACTTTACTTTACTTTAATGCTTCCGCCCAATTTTGAAACTAATGCTTCCGCTAAACATTGAAACTAAACTAAGACAACTTAAAAATAACTATGAATGGTTAAACAAATGTTTTGGAAAACTTTAAACAAATCATATAGAGTCGTTCGATATTACTAGTGTCTCAGATTCTGGTTTGATCCACGCCTCGCGGTAAAACTCCGCAAGTGGAAAATTGAGGGTGTGACAAAAGACCTTCCAGCAGAGGTTACAACATCCGCTGAGAAGAAATCTGATAAAAAGAAAAGGGAAAAGATCAAACATCTGTTTTATGAATTTTGCAACAAAAGAAACCATGTATCTGAAAACTGTTTTCTTTTAAAAGCATATGACATAAATAGAACTCATATAATCCCAAATGATTCAAAATGCTTTATCTGTGGAAAACAAATCATCTAACTCATGAGTGTGCTTACCTTCAAACATATGATCAAAAGATAAAAGAGATCAAAGCAAAAGCTCTTGAGAAAGAAAGTTCAAGTTCTGCTAGAAATAAATCTAAGCAGACCTTTGAACCTGTTGAAACATCTGCACAATAGCATTGAACAAAACCTCTGCTCCCAGAGAGGTACGAGTGACAGATGCTCCACCTGCCAACAGGTATCCAAGAGGACATGGACAACCAGTTTATCAAAAGGTTACTATGAGCTATGAAGGTTTTCAAGAAACCTTCAAAGCCCAAAGTGAATAGATATCCTCATGGTTACCAACACCTGACAGGAAATGGTTCACAATAGTGGATACAAAGGTAAACTAAACCACTGACCATACTCCTAGATTTGAGAGTGGAACATTTGTGAACCCATCCAAATCCATTCTGGCTTTGGAACCTCATCTAAACTAATTGTTTACTTATGTGTAGGGAGATTCTACTTGCCTTAACAATTCATGGTATGTAGATAGTGGAGGTTCCAGGTACATGACAGGATGTAGAGTCCTTCTCAAAGACTTTTTGGCTCATAGAGGGGGTGATATATCTTTTGGTAACAATTCAAAAGGGAAGGTGTTGGGTTCAGGGTGTGTCTAGGCTGGGAATCTCATATTTGAAAATGTTAACTTAATTGACAATCTAAAATTCAATCTTTTGAGTGTCTCACAAATGAGTGACAAAGGATATGGATCCTTCTTTACAAAGAAAACTTGTCAAATTGTAAGACCAGAGGTTGTTAAAAAGATTGAAAAGATTATTGCTGAGAGCAAAGCACAACTTGTTGCTCATAGGAGTGGCAATGTGTATGTGGTTGATATGTTGAAAGATAACCCTATGTCTAACGCATGCCTGCTCTCAGTTGCTTCAAGCAAAGAGACAGAGTTATGGCATAGAAGACTTTGGCACACAAATCTAAAGACAATCACCACTCTCTCTAAAAAGTGTCTTGTCAGAGGTTTACCACATAAGCAATTTGCTTGTGAAGAGCAATGTGTTTCCTGTTTAAAAGGTAAACAACATAAAAGTTCTTACAAGTCAATAGAAGAGTCCAATATAACCTAGTGTTTGCAACTGCTACACATGGATTTGCTTGGCTCTGTAAAAATCATGAGCTTAATGAAGAAAAGATTTTGTTTGGTCATTGTAGATGATTTTCAAGGTTTACATGGACATTCTTCCTACACACCAAAGATGAAACAGCTGTATATTGCAAAATTTTGTCAAACAAGTTGAAAAGCAATAAGACCTCCCTGTAAAAATCTTTAGGAGTGATAATGGGACAAAGTTTAAAAACAAGGAGTTAAATGCCTTTTGTGACTCAAAAGGGATTGCTAGGCAATTTAGTGTCCCAAGAATCTACAACAAAATGGAGTAGTTGAAAGGAAAAATAGAACTCTTGTTGAATCTGCAAGAACCATGTAGCAGACTCAGGTTTACCCTTGTCTTTTTAGGCAGAGGCTGTAAACACTGCTTGTTATGGTCAAAACAGAGTTTTGATTAACCCTAGGCATCAAAAGACTGCTTATGAATTGCTTTACAAAATCAAACCTCTGACCTCATATTTCAAAGTTTTTGGCCGTCCTTGTTTCATTTTGAACTTAAAAGATTCTATCTCTAAGTTTGTAGCCAAAGTTGACTGTGGTTATTTTATGGGATACTCAACCACTACCAAAGCCTACAGTGTATTTAACTCTAAGACCAAGTGTGTTGAAGAAACTCTAAATGTGAAGTTCAATGAACTTTCATCTTTAAAAATTCCAGCAAATCCTGTTGAACTGGTTGATCTACATAAATTTACATTTGAAGATGTGTCTGTCAAGACTAACACTGCAGGTACATCACAGTCAACACCACCACAAGAGCAAGGATATGACAGCATTTTTCCAAATTTCAAGATTTCTCCTTCAAGTAGAGGAGCAGATGTTAGTAACAATGTTGAAAGCTCTACCGATTCAACAGTGGTTAATTCTCAAACCTCTGCTCGCTCTCAAAACCAAAACACTGTTGATAAAAATCCATCAAATTTGGATAAAAATCAACAAACATCCACTACTATACCACCCATACCACCACCTCCATTCCAATCAGAGGATGGACCATCAAATTCACCAACAGAGGTTAGCTCAGATGATACACATTTGCAAGCTTCACCTCAAAATGCACTTGTCCCATATCAAGGTGATTTGATCTTCCTCAAAAGCCATCGATTAGATCAAGTTATTGGCAACATAAATGAGGGAGTGCTCACAAGAAGCCAATCCCAAAACATTTGCCTCTTTGCTAGCTTTCTATCACTCATCCAACCTGTAAGTACCAAGAAGCACTGAAAGACAATAGTTGGGTAGAAGCTATGCAAGAGGAGCTCCTTCAGTTTAGAAGACAACAACTATGGGAACTTGTACCATTGCCTAAGCATGTGAGTCCAATTTGTACAAAGTGGATCTTCAACAACAAAACATATGAAAGGGGTATTATTGTCAAGAAGAAAGCAAGGCTCGTGGTTCAAGGCTATAGACAGGAAGAAGGCATTGACTTTATGAAACCTTTGCTCCTATAGCAAGGTTAGAAGCCATCAGACTGTTCTTAGCTTTTGCTGCTAACCACAACATCAAAGTGTTTCAAATTTACATCATTAGTGAATTCCTGTATGGAAAGATCAAGGAAGAAGTGTATGTGTGCCAACCTCCTCGATTTGAAGATCTATTTCATCCTGATCATGTGACAGGTTAAACAAAGCACTGTATGGTCTTAAACAAGCACCAAGAGCCTGGTATGAAACTCTGATCCACTTTTCTCTTATCCATAGGTTTTTCAAGATGTAAAATTGATAAAATCTTGTTCTTAAAATGGAAAGAAAAGATTTGATGCTTGTCCAAATTTATGTGGATGACATCATTTTTGGATCCACATGCACTGCCATGTGTGAAGAGTTCAGAAAACTCATGGCAGCAGAGTTTGAAATGTGTGCAATGGGTGAGTTGCAATGTTTCCTTGGTTTACAAGTCAAACAAATGCGGAATGCACTTTCATCCATCAAAACAAGTATGTCAAAGAACTGCTTAAAAAGTTTGATATGGATGATTGTAAACCTTGCAGCACACCCATGGCAACTTCAAAGCTAGTCACTATTGTTGATAAAGATGACTTGGTTGATCCAACACTTATAGAAGTATGATTGGGCCTTTATTGTACCTAACTGCTTCCAGGCCAGACATCATGTTTGCAACATGTGTTTGTGCCAGATCTCTGTCTCTACCTAGAAAGTCTGATCTTATTGCTGTCAAAAGGATATTCAGGTACATAAAAGGTGCTCGCACACTTGGTATCTGGTATCCTTCTAATGGAAATATTGAGCTTTTAGGTTACTCAGATAGTGATTTTGCTGGATGCAAGACAACAAGGAAGTCCACATCAGGAGGTGTCCAATTCCTAGGTGATTGCCTAGTGTCTTGGGAAAGTAAAAAACAAGTTGCAGTTTCCACAAGCACTGCTAGGCATAATACATTGCTGCTGCAAGTTGCACTGCACAAATACTGTGGCTTCAAAATCAACTCTTGGATTTTGGTATCACTGCTTTAAAGACTCCTCTAAAAATTGATAGTCAAGCAGCAAAAACTATCCTCAAAAATCCAGTTTCTCATTCTACAACAAAACACATTGACATCAGACATCACTTTGTGAGG
This sequence comes from Scalesia atractyloides, assembly GCA_947069175.1. Taxonomy (NCBI): domain Eukaryota; kingdom Viridiplantae; phylum Streptophyta; class Magnoliopsida; order Asterales; family Asteraceae; genus Scalesia; species Scalesia atractyloides. The sequence continues at coordinate 22,433,309 of CAMTDV010000022.1, read as the reverse complement.
GATTGTTATGAAAAAGGTTTGATTTCTTTACAACATGTCCATACTAAGGATCAGCTAGCAGATGTGTTAACAAAAGCATTGGATACATCTACTTTTGAAAGCTTGATCTCTAGGATTGGAATACTAAACGTGGATAAAAACAGTTTTCTGGTGATCCATGTGTAAATAGCTTAAAAATGCTTTTAGAAAATCAAAATTCTTCCTTAAAAATAGCTTAAAATTGAATTTTTCAATAAATCCTTAAAGTCTGTTTCAAACCACTGATAGCATCAAAACACCGGTCATTTAGAAAAGTCTATCCACTGTCAAAGTGTATCCTCTGATAGTGACCAAACACTATCACATCGACTGCCCATATTCTCAACAGTGTTTGTTGAACAACTGTCTTCCATTTTCAATTAGAGGTTACACATGGACAGACGTTATTCGTCAGTTGTTTGCATCAGATGACACGTCATCATCACTTTTTCAAAACCCTATAAAAACCAGTTTATCCATAATAGAGGTTTACCTTGCCTTATCAAATTCAAAATTCTCAATCAATTTTCTCTCAATCATGGCACCCAAAGCTAAATCAAAAGCGAAATCCAAACCAGAACCACCACCATTCACCCACATCATCAAAACTCCTCATAACTACACAACAATTCTTGAGGCAACCAATTCAAACACAAGATATCATTCAATGATAAAAATCTTGTAAGAATCAAAACTTTTGCATATGTTAACCGTCAAAGCTCCTATCTTATCGAGACGTACTACGACAGTTTTGGGAAAATGCAAAGGTTCATTCACAAAAGGATGTTCCTTATGCTATCACATCAAAAGTGGGCAAAACACTAATGCAAATTAGCCCTCAATCAATTTCTCAAGTTTTCGAATTAAATGATATGGCACATCCTGTGTCATTCACTACAAATGAGATGCATGTCGAATTTTTGGAAAGGGGTTACATTGGCAACTCAAAGGTATGACAATCTTCAAACCCAATTTTCCAGCTGAGATGAGTTTTTTCTTTCATACTCTTTTAACATGTCTCTCAGCAAAGACCACAGCTTTTAATGAAATACCATTGAACATTCAGTAACTGGGCTATGCCATCTTAACTAGATCAGATTAAACTTTTCTCAAATACTGTTCAATGATCTTGTGGAAAATTTTAATAATATTGCAAAACAAAGAGCTTTTCTGATACATCCATGTTTCTTGAGTGTTTATTTTCAAAGTCAGTTACCTGATAATGATGCTGAACAAGGCGAAGCGGCCTAGCTCTGAAACTTTAACAAGAATAACAAATCAGGATAAAGTTTCTAAAATACAAGTAGAGGAGGCTGAGCAAACTTTACAAGAACAAAATGTTCAAACTCAACCTCCTGCTACTGAGCCTACTGCTCCTGGTAATCAGGGTTTTGCAACCATTGCCATGAAACCCACACCAGCAATCACCAAAAAGAAACCAAGATAAATTTCCAGAAAACCCACCAAACCCAAAAAGGGCCCTCTGGAAGATGAGATACCAGAGGTTAACCCAGTGATACCACAAAATCACTTGAAAACACTGCTGCTACATCTTCATAGCAGAGGTTAGAATCTCACACCTGCTTTGAAACTCCTCCTTCTTCCTCAAAAAAGGAAAAGGTTGTAAACACATGACACCAAATTATGAAGCTCTGGATCCACTTGGTTCCATCTTCCAAAGCCCCTCTCCCAGGGCAATGTCTCTTTCTGCACCACAACCATCACCAACAAAATAAATCCCACCAACAATATTGCCTTTGCTGAATGTAATTGACCTAGAACAGACATTAACCAATTCTTCTCAACAACCTATCAATGAGAATATACTCCAACAAGTGACTGGGTCTGATTCTATGCTCATTACTAACCCATCAGCAACTGAAGAGGATACATCCCTTGGGTTAAGTTTAACAAGAGCAGCCACTACAATTGCTAAACTACCAAGTTTACAATAGGATAGTGTTTACATACATAAGACTCTTTTGAAGGTAACCAGTGTTGAGGCTACCAAGGTAACCTCTGATCCAGTGGGAAGTCCCCAGTACCAAGAAAAAGGGCATCTATGTTTGAAAAAAGGGTTGAGACTTTGTTCATGATGACATAGATACAACTACCTTTTCTGGTAGGCGTTCAGATGATCCTATTAAATTAGGTGTATCAGGATTTGACGGAGAGAGTTACCAAAATAGAAAGCTCTGTTGATGAAAAACAAGGATTTGCTGAAACAATTGATAGCTACAAAGAGCCAACCCTCTGTCCTATCCACTAATGACCTCATAAAAGCTGTAGACCATCTGTTTCAACAACAAAAGTATTTTGCTGATCTACAACACAAGCATGAGATGCAAGAACTTAGAAACATGGTTGATGCCAGGTATATGGATACAACTGCAGATATCAAGGCAATCAAAGCTCATCTCCTGCAAACCACTGGTACTTCTCCTCCTACAGTAATCTTGGTAAATACTGATGATGCCAAAAAGGGGGAGATACCTTTAAAGAAAGAAGTGCTAAAGCTAAATGACAAAGATGCACATCCAAAAGTGGTTATCTCTAAGCCAGATGGTTCTAAAAAGATTGATGAAACAGCTAACATCTTTGCAAGGGAAAAGAAGAATACAAAGAAGATGGCAATTGTTGAGAGCAGAGCATTGTTGGAGAAAAACATGGCCCTGCAAAAAGAAAAAGAAAATGTTTGGTCTTCATCAAAGAAGATGCCTGTTAAAAAAAAACAAGGCAACATCAACATCCATTCCTTCTAAGACAGCTGCTATCCCAACCATATCCTCTGCTACCTCAAAAACACTTACACTTTCTTCTACAAAAGCAGTTGATAAACAAATCCCAACAGATGTTACAACAACTGTTATGTCAACATCTGTTGATACATCAAAGGTTATAACAAATGTTGATACAAGCCACTTCTATGGTCATATTTCCAACTTCCACCATATCTCTACCCACACCCACAAGAATACCACAACCACAATCACCTGATCTCAAGTTCATGAGGAGAAAAACCACAAATGTTATACTTGAGACAAGATCATCCCTTCTCCTATACATGTGTCATCAAAACCAGTGTCCACCACAGTAGTTACTAAACTTCCTTCTTCTCAAATGACTAAAGTGCCTCTTGCAACTCAATTCCCATTGGAGCTACAAGCTGTTAAACTAGAGATTAAATCTTTATTTTTAGAAGAAGATCCAGATAAAAGGGAATTTCTATCACTGAAAGGTTATCCCAAACCAAGAAACTTTGAAGAATATAAGAAGCTTAAAGTCAAACAAGCAGAAGATATCACCAAGAGGGATACTCAGGGAAAGTCTGATGGAGTAATACAAAATTACTGGCAATTTCATTTGAGCAAAGTCAGAAGTATTGAAGACTATGCAAGAGACTTGTCCAAAAATCTGTCAGAGAGAGAAGACAAAAGCCTCGAAGACTACATCAATCACATCATGGAAACCAAGTTATATAAGGCTACAAGGGCATAATTCAAAGATTGGTCTGTGAGAGAGTTGGAAGAAGAAGTGCAAAGAATGCAAGAAATGCTGAAAGATATTCTCAAAAAGCCAACTCCTCCAGATTGGACCAAAAACAAGAAACTGCCTGAAAAGAACTTAAAGATAAGAATAATGAAGGAAGAGTTGATTGCTTCAAACTATGGGTCGAAGAATCAGATTATAGGTGGACAGAGGTTAAAGTGATTGAAACATACAAATGGCTTGAGAAAAGAAGAAATACTGATCCATCATTGCCAAAGAAGCCAGAGTATCCAGCAGAGGATACAATTCAACAGACCCAACACTTTTCAAAACCATCTGAAACATCTGCTATATCAATTCTGACCTTGAATCAAAGAAAAAGGCAAAGCGATATGGTAGAAGAAGGCAAAAGAGTGTTTGAGCACATAAAGGAAGGCATCCAAAATATGATTGACTTCCATACTGATGAGACCAGTCAAAAGCTTGCAGAAGATACGTCTCAAATGACACAACAAACAATTCTACCTACCTCAACAATAACTTTCCATCCTAGAAAGCCTTCAAACCCAAAAATTCTAAAGTGGAAAGTTGACAAAAACTCCCACGAATTGACATTGCTCAAGTCTGATGGCAAAGCTACCAAGATGAGAATGAAGGATGCATATGGGCTGTGTTAGAAGACCTCAAAGAACTTATGGATCTGGTACTTGAAAAGGATGATGATGATGTGGAATCTCTGTGTTTTGAATTAAAGTTTAATGGCCAAATCAGAGATCTCCTGTTGAGGAATAAAGACAAAGAATAAAAGGTATTTTTGGCATCATCTTTCCAGGGGGAGATTGTTGGAATTGAACCTGTACAAAGGAACAGATGATATAAAGCCAAAATGCTCTATCAGCAGATTGGTCCTTCTATCAGTACTTAGAACCTCTGATCGACTAAACTCTGCCTTCTAAAGACTGATACCTTTACAACATCTACCTTCACAAAAGCCAAAGGTCTGACAGAAGAAAGGAAGCAGCGCTTAGCCATCAGAGTTTAGCTTATTTGGTTTTAGTTCCAATGTAACAGTACTTTTGCACTAACAGATGTTAGGGATCAGTGTTTAGATAGTTTGTTATTATTGTTAGATGTCACTATCAACCCTGACGTTTATCAAAGATGCTCAGAGGTTAGATAGTTAGTATAATAGTAATGTCGATGTAACAGTACAATTTGTCTTCTTAGAAAGATCTTTACACCAATCATCTTCTTCAATTTTCTGTACTATCAAGCTTTATAATAGGCTGAGGGGGAGTTTGTGAATCACATGCAAAGTTTACACACTTGAAAGCATGATGATGATGAAAACAAACGACCTTTACTTGTAGTTAAAGTTTTCCATTCTATTCCGCTACATTTACTTTAAACTTCAATCATATTTCAATTTTTGAAACAAAAACTACAAGTTAATCAAACTCAGATACAAACAGTAGTTACGCAAGTAATTACCAATATTAGTCACTAAGTCGGTAATGCCTATAACTTGGGCCTGGGTGTGTATTTTCAGGCCATATTGTACATTTAGTATCCTGGTGTGGTCATGGATGTTAGGGTAGGATCAATTTTACGTTTAGCTCTCGGGCACCGTTCACGTGCCAACCAAAGTCGGTGGTTCTATGTGTTCGGATAACGACACTAAGATCTAGACAGTGCCAATACATTGTCATTTAGAAAAGATTAAGTATTTATTAAGGAAATCCGGACGCTTGGAGGATCTAGGCCTCCCGAATTTGAGTTTCCGTTTTCGCCTTTGGGGATTCTCCCGAACGGTGGTGGAACACACCCAGAGTATCTAGCTTACCCGCTTACCATGGAACTTCCCAAATACCTCCGGTGTTCCACCTTATAGTCACAATAGGGTTCGGTCCGTACCAGTTCCGACGGGTTCGTTGTTCGGTAAACTGCCGAAATAAGTTAAAAGAAGCGTTTTAAAAGCCGAAAAATCGTTTTAATCTACGTATTTTATAAAATTCTTGAATTTTTTTTAGAAATCAGTAACAATATATAGATTCAAGGAAAAATATTTTGGGAATTTATAAACTTATTTTTATAACCTAAATAATTTATTTGTAAAATAGTATTTAACTGAATAATTTACATTGCTTATCATCCGATGTCTAAAAATTCTCAAAATATTCCAGTAAACTCCTTATATGTCCAGGAACTCCCTGCAAAATTTGGGATTTTTCCGATTTTGTTTTAGTGCGTTTCCGACAACCGAAAACTCCAAAAAATGCGGATTTTTAACCCAAACCAAATTCAATCATGGACTCTCAAACTTCCCAGAGCATTCCCTATATGTTACTTAGTGTTTCTTTAAAGTATGTTGCGTTATTGATTTTGTTTGATATTTTTTCAGAATTTCTTTCAGTAAAACAGTAAAAAATTCGCCAAAAATCACAGAAAATTCCAAAAATTATAAAATTTTAGGTGGACATTCCTGTCAATACCCTACATCACCACACCATATTTCAGCTCAATCCAAGCTTCACGGACCAAGTTATAGACCAAACAATATTCTGCCAACGCTAGTTTCAGGTTTCGGGCGTTATACTTAGCGCAAGCTTTGTTTCCAGGCGTTTCTCTTGGTTCCAGAAGTGTGTGGGCGCTATATTCAGTACCTACACATCAAGCACAATCCAAACATGCCATAACCCATGTCAATCAAGCCTTGTTTCACTATTTTTCGGTTAAGAACTTTGTTATTCGATTTTGGTAGATTAGGGTATCAAAACCCAAAGTTTTGTGATCTTGGCCACCATATAACATCAGGGAATCCCTGAGGTGTTCTTATTCAGCAAGAACCATGTTTAAATCATCCATAATCATGGATTAAAAAGGGTATTCATAGTCTAGTTCATGTTTAATCAAGAAATCATCATCAAAACCATATAAAACTTGAATTATAACTTTGATTTTGCTGAATTAAGGTGATAATCAGCTGAGTTCATGGAGGGTTTGAGCAGAATTTGATGTGGAAGATGATGGAAATAATGAAAAAAAAATAAAAAAAGATATATACAAGGTGGGGTGCCCCTACCCCACCCCGCTTTGTCGTGCTTCATTTTTCGAGATTAAAAGGTGATGTTTATCTTTGGTTTTGCGTTTAGGTTTGTTTTCGGGTCCCACACGCGTTCCCGATTTGTGAAACGAACTTCTTTTTTTGCGTTTTTAGTGTTAAAAGACTCGGTTTTAAAAACCGTGCATAACCGTCTTGAAACCCGAAACACGGTTACGTTTTAATCATAATAGCCTCGTATTAGGGTAGTTTAAGTTGTTAAGCTTGATTGACCGTTCCTTGCATGTTTGGTTGTCTTTCATTGCTCTCAAAACAAAGGTGTTCCCCAACCGGGAAATTCCTCGTTTTGCGTGCCCGAGCTTCGATTAGCTTCAAGTCTTATGTCATGGTCTAAGGAACGTAACTAAGATGTTTCGTGAACTCAGAATCTCAAATAGCCCCACTTTTGGCCTAATAATCATCGTCAAACGTTTAATGCGCTGTTAAACGGAAAGCTCCCATTTAACACGTTGTTACAGGCTAAGGACACCAAACTCGCACCGTTGGCCCTTAATAGTGTCATGTTAACCATGACATGCTCTCGGATTCCTACGAGACATAACAGATATCGTTTAGCATAACACAAAAGTCATGCATGTGTTTAGGGTTTTCGCTCAATTATTGTTTTGAAGAATGCTTTAAAGTTTTGGGATCAATTATGGTGTCCCTGATTTCGTCCTAAGTATTAGGAATTCGAATCATGACACGTAATCACAACAAGTATCATTATACACATGTCACGTCTAATACCACGGACTTGTACCGGTCAAAGTTTACCGAGATTTATCACAGTTGTCACAGTCTCCCCTGGTTAAAAGAATTTCATCCCCAAAATTCCGTTTAGTAATCTGTTGGAAAGCTCAGTATTTGTATTCGTGTCAGTCATCCGACATATTTTGCTTTTCGTTTAGTATTATCATCATACGAGGATGATAATTGTGCTACACAGTAGCTGTGTAATTTGTCCATCCACAATTCCTACGTATTGTTAAGAGTAACATTGGTCATTACTTTCAATCTGAAAGTGAAAGTGTTGTTGGACACACAGTAGAAGAGCAGTCTCGTATTCAGCTTGCAATTAACTGAAATTGTTATGTTTTCTTCGTATTCATTATTTTTACTATTTAGACACCATAGGCTGCATTTACGATTTTGGTTTAATAGTTCTTGAATACCCTGTATAGAGGAGGGGTATGGATACCCTCTCAGGGTTTGTTGCCAATGCTGCAATAGTGAGCACCATGCTCTGATGTTGTATAAAGAGAATAAATTTGGTTTCACCCAGTTGTGAGTAACAGTCTTCCCTTGTTGTCATGTACGTGGTTCTCTTTGGTTACTAAAACCCGACCTCGAGAGTCCCTACTCTACAGTAGAGAATAAGAAAGAGAAGGGCTTTTAAGAGCCTAAGGTTGCCATAAGGCGGACATGTACATGAGTAACAACGAATCTGCACACTTACATCAATGGTGTGCCCGAACTACTCACCAGTAGTCAGGTTACATCGTAAGGATATGAAATTTCCACAATAATAATTCCAGTTTTTGTTAAGTTTCAGGAGCTTGGTTTTGGCTGTTATACAACTGTTTATTTAAATTCGATAATCATCGGTGTGTACCCATGCGGTTTTAATTCAAGTAACACCACGTTTAGAACGCTACTATATCACGTAGAAATATTTAAGGCGTGATGAGTGTCTAACGGTCACAAGTGTCACCATGATGCTCCTAATTATGGAATCAAAATTGACCGTAGATGTGCAGGTAATTCTGTAAAATATGACTAAGTAACAAGTTATCGAATCAAGATTCCCCATCAACGGAGTATCTACTAATGTTTCATGTGGATATCGTTAATGGAAACAACGAGAAGTAATCATTTCCCATTGTAGCGAACTTTTGTGAACCAGTTGGTATTTAGTCTGATAAAATGTTGTATCGTTTAAATCTCCAACGTTTGTACCTTATAGTTTATGTTAATGAAATAAATGTTTTCGGTTAAGGGGGTACCAATTGTTACTTTTCATCCTTATCTAGGTTAGGTGGCACAGTTCACAAGATGGTTTATCACCACTTGACTATCTCAGTCTCGTGGTTTTTCGAGTCCCATTCGGACTTGGTATGGTCTGCACCGTATATGAGTATTGAAAGATAGGATGCTTTCTATCTTGGCCCCTCCGCCATCTACATCACTGATTAAACGTAAGGGATTCGTCGAGTTCGCTCACTCAAAACTATCTTGGTTTAGAGTGGGAAAACCTTGTGGTTTTATGAAACCATGGGATAAAGCTCGAATCCATAGTCACCCTAGTTCTAATAGGGACAGTTGACCATTGAATCTGATTTTTTCCCGTTAGTCTCATATCCTAGATAATGTGAACAAGAATAGAAGACACGTCCCTGAGTTGGTCAAGACTAGGGTCGTTGAGTTTCTCGACCCGTTGTCTTAGGATTGGTCTGTTCTGCTTCCTATAGGGCAGGGAAGGAATACGTGCTGTCGGGAAATGTAGTAACATAGATCCACCATCGCTTGGCATCCGCTTGAAACAACAACAGCAGCTTTAAGAATGGCTGAATGAAAACCATAATCAATCAGGGTAAGTCTAGCACTTTGATGGCTAGGATACGAGGTAGAGGTTATTAATGCCATTTCACAGCTAGTCGGTGCATCCAACCAAGCACCAATATACACTTTGGTCGTTTAGTTTGACTCGGTATCATACATGGAGGTGTCTATAATTCGTATCATACGTTAAGTAACTTTCCAATTTGAAGAGAATTAGTTGTAGTGTCGAAGTTTTATTCTTATATTAGGCATATAATACGTGCTTATCAAAGGAATTCCCCTTCTGGATGGACATGATATCCGAGGGACGTATTCGGAAGATTCACCAGTCCCTGCATCTGGAATGATCAGGACTACTAGATTTATGGTTTAGCTTTCCCCGAGTGGGTTCAGCGCGCAAAAGACACCAATTACGATATTCGGACGACTCATGATTACTTCTTTTCAATGCGAGTTTAGTTTTGACTGTGTTACTTCATGCGGGGTGGTTCTTAATTCTTAGAATTAGGTGGTCCAAATACCTATATTATATATATATATATATTGTATCATACTTAAGATGTCTCCCATTCTTGTTTTTAGATAACATAAGAATTTTCGTGACTCAAAAATAACGAAAAATCAGGTTTCTTGGTAACATCGTATTTCGCGATTATCTATTTAAATCGATTAAAATGAAAATCAATTGAAGGTACCAGCCAGTCGAAGGAAGACAAGGGGTGCTTCAACAATGTTCCCCTGATCTAGAGAATTTACTCCTCGTATGCTCACGAGGACAAGCAACACTGTTTAACGTATAACTCTTGGTTACAAAGAGTAGGGTATCGATCACTTTGTATCCAATCGTCGGATGAAAGTCAGGGTATCTCTTGCATCATTCTCCTACACATGTAGGAGACCATTACCACGTAACACCTTTACAACGGTCCGAAGGGAATTTCGATCGTCCCCTATGTATCATGAATAACCTCGTGTATAAATATTTGGATTCCTCGAATGTTTCAAGGAAGAGGAGGAGACATATGGTATTCCCCGGGTATTATTATCGTAGAGTTGGGGAGTCAATATGTTTTATATATATATAAGTATCTGAGTTGGTCCCTACTCAGGACCAATCGCACGATCGTCGTAGGTATCATGACGTGAAAGCCTTAACCGAATCAAAGACCCATGTATCCCCTTACGCGATTTCTTGAACGAATGCCCCCCTCAAACGGGTGATATTGATTCAAGACCGTGTATATAGAGTTGTCACATAGGTTAGTCATCGGATTACTATACTCGAATACTACTCAAATGCGACCTCATCTTCGCTGGAACATTTTTAATAAGTTATACGACGCTTAAAACAAAGGATCGTTTGATATATAAAATTTTTATATGATTTGATGTCTGCAAATGCAACATACAAATTACATCAATTAAGGCATAAAACTAACCCTTTTTTAGTATTAATGTTGGGAAAAGCATGTTTCTTTGTTCCTTTTGTATTTTCAGGGTTAAAAGAGCATAAAAGAACGAAAGAAGCAAATAAACAGCCAAAACCAACATAAATACGAAAAGAAGGAATAAAGAACCATGCCCGACCCCTCAACAACACCCCAAAAAGACAAAAACAAAGTTTTAGAAGACGACCACGGGCCGTGTCCATCCAACACGGGGCGTGGTCAGACCTCCCACTTCAAGACAAAACCTGCAAAAGCTTCTACCCCATCACGGGGTCGTGGCCAGGTCAACATGGGGCGTGGTCAACTGTAAGATTTGTAGAATCTAGATAGTACAGTGAGTAGATTGACCATGGGCCGTGCCCAGGGGACACGAGGTCGTGTGGGGCCCTCTACTGACAGATGCAGTTAATGAAGAAAGAGAAGAATGATGGTCACGGGCCGTGCCCACTGGACACGGGGCAGTGCTGGGCCTCTGTTTTGACTATGAATAAGGGTGCTTGGTTCCCTTCAAAGGCATCCCTTGACAAACTACTTCTCTCTCACTTTGCCACCACTCCACCACCACTACAACACCAACACCCACCACATCATCCATTAATCATCTTTAGAGTGTATAGTAGTCTTGGGATTCAAGATAGATTGTAAGGGTTCTTGTCAAACAAAGGCCATGCTTAGCTAAATTCCTTACATCACTTGATGAAGACTAATCTTTTATGTATTACTTTTAGTTTTTAATCTTTCGGCACTTTTTATTTGGGTATGTATTAATGACTTTTTGATAACTAGTGTTGAAAGTAAATTTTCCTAACCATTTCTTCATGATGTCATTGATTTGCTCATTCGGGTCTTTACTGTCTATATAAAGCGCGTTAACTACTTGGAAGGGGGCTAGAAGGATGGTTTGGTAAAGTTCTTGTCTTGTTCAGTGTATAGATCCTACAAGGACTTGGTTCAAGCTTACTAGGGCTTCCTTCAATACTCTATGGGTATTCGATGGCGGGGACGCGAATGGCTTGAACCCCTCATATGTAAACTACTATTAATATTTTAAACCGGCTACTTGGGATTATCCCTGCTTACTCAAACCACTTAGCCGAGGGTAACGTCACCTTCAAAAGAAGGGCCTACCACTTTTCGCATTAATTACTTACTTAATTATCATCCAATATTCCGACCTTTTGGGATTGTATCCCTGCTGACTCAAACCACTGGGTTGAGGGTAACGTCCCCTTCAAAAGAGGGGCCTACTACTATAACTAAGATAATCTCTTAAAAAGTCCGAAAATGCAAAAACTATCAAATGATACATAAAAGAGAATTAAATCAAAGTGATTCTATCTTGTCTATTTGTATTTTATTTATCTTTTTTATTTACCATTTTATTGTTTTAAAAAATCTTTATCAAAATTTAGATTGATTAGACGTTGACGGCGAACCGGTATTAAAAGCTCTTGTGTCCTTGGACGACCTCGGTATCTTACCAATGTCACACCCCGACCGCGTAAAACAACAAACCGCGACGGAATAGTCGGGGAGTGTCGTAACAGAAGTATTGTTTCAACAACGATGGTAAATAAAGTTTTGTATTATTGATTCAAATTGTTTACATTGTCTGGAATTAACAGAAACATAACATAATTTTATGTGTCTAGCTAGATTTTAAGTCACTAAAGCCCAAGTCCGTCCTAAGTGTCGCATGAATTATCCTTAAGCATTAGCTCCTGAAACACATGTGAAAATAGGTACATCAGCATATAAATGCTATGAGATACATAGGTTTTGTTGATAATGATTCATGACTTGAAGTTAAAATAATAATTTAACGAAAAGTAGTCATGAACCTTATAAAATGTTTTCTTTTATAAAATCATATGAAAATCAATATGAAAATCAAATGATATAAAAGAAGGATGTACGGTTAAATAATTAACCGGATGAAAATGAATTGTATAAAATATGCCATTTGTAAAACAATGTCTCGTGAAAAATGTTTTCGTACCAAATGTGTCTTGTCTTTGTTTTTGTTGAAGTGGTTAAAATAACGCTATGATATGTAATATCATGAAAGCACTTATATATAGGAAGTACCATCGGCATATCCACCATGCTTTTATCATATTACACACATCTCGTTATTTAAATCACTTATCAAATAACCACCAAAAATGTCTTGGCTAACAAATGTCAAATGTCATGAATAACCAAATTTCTTGTATAACCAAATGTCGTGTACAAAACAATGTCTTGAATAAACCAAAGTTTAAATCAAAAGTCATGTTTTGCAAAACCAATGCTTTATTTGATATGAACATCTATGTAGTTATGTTTATCGCATACATTCAAGCCTTGAGACTGTCGGATAAACCCTTATCAAGTCAAAGGTTTATCAAAAATGTATTCGGATTCTGTCATTCCCTACTTCCAAACAAACCTAGGAAGCGGGGAATGGGATTTGTTAAATCCTATGGTACCATTACATACTACCGGGCGGGTGATTAATGTTAATGAATGTATTATGTCCGTTAAACAAACCAAATGTCTTAGTCAATGTAAGCAATGTCATGAAAAATGTCTTTAAACCATGTACTAGGTATGCTAAGTCAACATACGAAGTAGAAATGTCCATAAAATCGATGTGCTAGCATGCTCAGTCAACATACATAGCAAAATGTAATGTAAATCAATGTGCTCATTGCTAAGTCAACATATGCCGCAAAAGATGTCTTTGAAATCAATGTGCTAGCATGCTCAGTCAACACACATAGCAAAACATAATTGAAATCATGTACTATATATGTACTAGATGAACATAGCAAGTATATGTCGTGAAAGCGTGAAAACATGAAAGTATCGAGTAGGCACATGTGTTTCACCCCAAAATATTTGAAAAATATTAAAGAGGGGTCTATGTACTCACTTGGGTTGCAAAAGTATCCTTGTTCAAGAAATATAATAAAGCGCAAGAGTCCGAGGAATCAAATGGTTCCTAAGATCGGATAACTATGTTAATAAGTCGGGACCTTAATCGGCGGGTTAGATAGAATGATGTCTTATAAATCAAATGAGTGTTGGAACTCATATGGTATGATTTAATAAACTCAACATTCTGATTTGGAAGTGATCCTAAGTGCTTTTGACCAGTAATGACCCGTTAAAGTAGTTTACGCTACTTTGACGTGTCATTTGTGTAAGCGCGTGATCGGATGGTTAAACATGTCCTATGATAAATCTTAAATGCCCAAACATGTTTAATAATGTTGTAATATTAGTTTATATGTCAAAACTTTAGTCAGATATGCTTAAAATGAATTTATGTGCAAAAGGGCATTTTGGTCATTTATAAAGGGCATAATAACGACCTATCTAATACTAACCAAACGACGTGACCATAAGGTATAACCTCAGAGGTTATTCCCTATACAGCTATGGTCACAAATATGAGTTTGGTCAGATCCTAAGATCGACCGAACGGATCGGGTTCGAAAGTTAAAGCGGTGGTCAAGACCGCTCGACTTACGACCTAAACAAGCACTAAACTAAAAGTGACGAGTTAGACATGTTTAACATGTCTAACTAAGTTTATAAAACTGATTTGGTACCAAAACAAAGTGTTTTAACACTCGAAAATAGTTCCATCGTATAATGCGCAATCTGCGCATTATTGACCGAAACTTTGACTCGTCACTTCAACTAGTAACGTGGTAAATCAGTAGGTATGATTGCTAAGGATCATAACCATCTTGATTACGATCACGTTGCAAAATCCAATTGGACTTTGACTTGACCAATTAACGGTCATAACTGAAAGTCAAACACTGTTTGAGTTTTAGCTAGAAATAGCTAAAATGAATGAAAAAGGCTAACTTAGAACACTTACTTGTGCTCAAGGTAGCCAAGGATGAAGAAAAAGACTTAGAAAACTCAATGGGAGACCTCCAACAATGTAGGAGTCTCCTCTTAGAGTTATAGAGAGAAAGAGAAGGAAATGAGCAAGTTGTGAGGTGAGATTGATGGCCTATTTATACTTGTGGATGATGCACAAGATCATCCCAAGTGTTAGGCACTGATTTAGGATCATTACAAGTGTCTATGGATGTGTCAAGACCAGGAGAAGTGTGGCAATTTCGAAGGATTAATGTCCAAGGAAGTAAACAAGAAGCTGCCATGTTTCTGCTGAGCTGGGGGGTCCTTACGGACCGTATGGGGTATGGGCTTACGGTCTGTAAGCCCCTTAGCTGACAGCAACTTTCAAAAGTTGGCAGAACAGGCCCCTGAACTCGTTTTGTCGCGTTTTGGCACTTTTAACACCCGTTAATCCCATTTTTAAGCTTTGTAAAGACGATAAAGCTTAGGAAACTTGAAATGTGTTCAAATATGTCCTGGGTGTCGGTTCGTTCGGTCGTACGGTTGCGGTTTTCAGTTAATTACGACGGAAATTTAACGAACGCGCAAATGACCGTTAATGCGCAACGAACCACATTTTTGCATTCCAATCATCAAAATACAAGATTTTAATGATTTGAAAAATTTTTGGATGCGCGTGCATGTTCCAGATTATGAAATACACGTAACAACATAGTTTCGCAGAATTTGCAAAATAGCCCCTGAAGTTGCATAAGTATGTTTTTGCCATACCGAAGCCCTCAAAAATTATTTCTAAGTTATGTAAAGGGTATTTAGGGTATGTTTTATCTTATGCCACTGTTCCAGAGTGTATGTCGCATTAAACTGATTACGTTTGCGTAACGGTTTGCGATTTCACTTCCAGAAGTGATTTGAAAGGTCGAATTTGAACAAGGATTGAAAATACGAAATGTCATAAGTATTAAAATAAATCTTGAAATAAAACACAATGTTATAAAAATACAAAATTGTTTCGGAATTGTACGATGATTAAAATACACAGATGTCACAGTCTCCCCTATTTTGGAAATTTCATCCCGAAATTTAACTAGAGGAAACTTGTGAGAATAGATATGGATATTTCATCTTCATTTGGTCCTCTCGTTCCCAAGTAAATTCAGGGCCACGTTTGGACTCCCAGCGAACTTTAGCAATCGGTATACGTCTACACTTGAGCTTTTTTGTCACACCCTCAATTTCCACTTGCGGAGTTTTACCGCGAGACGTGTGAACAAACCAGGATCTGAAACACTAGTACGTCGAACGACTCTACATGATTTGATTATACGTTTTACAAAATCGTTCTTTGTAGATTTTATATCAATTACCAATATTTAGCAGAGTATTGGTTTTAAAGTTTGAGCGGAAGCATAAATAAGTAGTGATGCGGGCGCCAACACAAACGCCAAAACAAATGAAAAATCCCAAAACAATATTAATAAATAAGACTCGATAATGACGTCTTGTTCAATGCATGTGCGTGCACCTAGAGCTCCTAGCGTCCTGAGAAACATGTAAAGAAACAAGTGTCAACATTAAAGATGAGTGAGTTCACAGGTTTTCATAAATTCGTTTGTTCGGTTATGGTTTGTTACTCCGTTATCCCCAACCTGGGATAACATATTAGTTCCATTATTCCAATCCCGGAATAATAAGTTGTTGCTTCCAATATTCCCATCCCGGAATATTAAGTTGTTATTTCCATTATCCCCAACCCGGGATAATAAGTTGATGTTTCCAATATTCCAAACCCGGAATATTAAGTTGATCCGTAATTAAGTTCAATATTAATGTATATAGGTAGCTAGCCTAAAGTCATGTCACTAAGTGTTCGCGATCGAAGCTGACTGTTGTGCCTCCGTTTTGCCAGGCCTTTCACATGACCATGGCGGTGTTAGGCCAATCATACACCCGTTGACCATACCCGGTCGGCTAGCGCGACTAGCTCGGATGGGGCTCGTCAGACCCAGTAGTACTACTTATAATTCCCCCGCTACTTAACCCAAATACTAACGATCCGAGGAGATTGTCGAGGACTTAAGTGATAAAGCTGCTTAGTGCCCATAACATTACATTAACATTAACTTAGTTACCGTATAGTTATGTGACGTTAAATTCGTATAACGTAAAGAGTTTGAGTTTGAGAGTGTATACATGTTTCTCCCCCTATTGTTTAAAAACCGGATAAAGTTAGGGGCCGTGAACTCACCTTTATTTGCTCGGTTAGTGTGGCAAAGATGTTATAAGGAATGGGACCGCTAGTTGCGTCCTAACAAACCAATTAATTCCATGTCAGTGTGTAATCACACCAATACAAATTCCACACGCAATTTACTCACAAAGTGATACGCACAAACAACATATCCAACACTCAAACATGCATGCAAGTATTCTCATGTGATCATAGTAATCAAACAACTTATCATGAACATATTCCAAATCCATGCAACACTTTAATGCATAAAATCACAAGTTAACAACTTTCTGCTTAACACTCAATTATTCAGCTGTTTTCTAGGATTTTTATAAAATAGTTCTAACATTCCAAAAATTCCCATATTTTTGCAGTAGGTGACATTTATACCATAGAAATTTATATAATTTTTCCAAGTCCTAAATCTTTACCAATTAACCATAAATATTAATTCACTAAGCTGCAGTCAGATTTACCGCTTTCTGACTGCAGTCCACGGAAGAATTTATTTAAAAATCACTGATCGTCCGATTAACAAAATTCCAGTTGGAGTTGCCCGGAAATTTCTATACCTAGTTGCTGTACAAAAATCATGACTCAACTCTCTACTGATTTTAAAATCTAGCTTGATAAACAACCAACAAAATTCCAGAATTTTAACAGCTTTACCTACTGAACTTGTTTAGCCCTTTAAAAATATCAAACGATTTCAGAAAATTATGAATCCAGCGCCATTAGATTCCTTATTCAAATCTCTACGTTCTAGATATCAGAAAATCCGTTTTTCGACAACTAACGACCAAGTTACAGCCTGATGAAGTCGGCTGTAACTATGACTCAGCATCCTGTTTCAGCATTATTGTTATTACAACTTATCTACACCGTTCCTATTGATCGACCTAAGCGAGCAAAAACCGATTTTTGATCCTAGTTTACTACTAACGACTTATCCATGCAAACCCTACTCAATAACTATAATCTTTATAAACAAATCATAGTTGTAAGCTATTGATTCCGAAAACAGTCATGTATACCCACACAATCAATTCAGCCGATTACTTGCAAGCATATAATCCGAAGGCAACTAATCAATTAATCATATGTCCGAGACAACAATTCATTCAAGCATATGTCCGAGACAATGAATCATTCAAGCATATGTCCGAAACATCTAGACATTCAAACATGCATATTTATCCGAAACAACTAGACATTCAGGACACGTATATCCGACTATGATCCAGCAACATATGATAAATTCTAGACTTTTAATGATAAGGAAATCGAACCGTGAGTATGTTAAGGAACCGGTGATCCTGGATAGTTGCGACCGAGACTGAAGATGTCGATGATTGCTGCTGCGACCGGAAGAAAAGAACAGAAAAACTGTTGCTTGCTGCGACCGAGATGATGATGAGGGTAAGGCAGTTTGTTTGCGACTGAAAAGATGAACAAAAGAGCTGATCTCGATCGGTTAGGAGGAGCAAAGGGAGCTGTCGACGGCAGTTTTGTCTAGGGTTTTGTGAATTCTGAATTGAGCATGCATTGTTGATATATATAGGCAAGGAGAGAGATGAGGGTTGCGGTTTTAGATACACACTCGTGGCCGAGGGACTTGGGTTGGGTCGGTTTGGGTTTTATCTTGCGGCCAAAGATAAAGATGAGTTAGTTTGATTTAGATTTGATCTCGCGGCCAAGTCTTAGAGTGGTTTGGTTTGGGTTTTGCGGCCGAGTGATTAGAGTATTAGAGTTTAGGTTTGATCTTTGATTCTTGTTCTCTTTTGGCCGAAGACTAAAGTTGCATGCTATAGGTTTCGGTTTGGTTTTGATCTTATGGCCGAGACATGTTTGGTTTAGGGTTTAGGTTTTCGATGTGTGTTAGATTTGATCTTGGCCGAGGACTTGACTTGAACTAGAGTTTAAAACTTGTTACTCCTAGAGTCGCAATGAACCAAGGTTTAGAACGTGTCGCGGTTCGGTTAAGTTCGTGCACGTATTAAATCTAAATATTCAATCACTAAAACAATCACACAACACACAACACATATTCATTTAATTCGTACACGTTCGTACACATAGCACGTAATTAGATTGACACGTATTACGTTTAAGTTATCCGAAAAACCCGGGATATCACATTATCCCCATGTTGAAAGAATTTTCGTCCCGAAAATTGAGTAAACGCGGTTTAGCATGTAAAGTACATGTTTAGAGTGCCACGCACAAAGAGTTAGTTCGTTTACAATGGTACGCAACGTTACAAGAAGTTCCCCAAGTGTCATACACAAAGATTTCCAAGTGCCATGCACAAGAATTTAATCAACAATAGTACACGAAAGTATGAGAAATTTCCAGGTTGTCACATCATCCCCTTGTTGAAAGAATTTTCGTCCCGAAAATTTAGGTACTGTCATCGTTAGTTTGCTGCTCAGTTGCGAAGAGGTGTGGGTATTTGCTTTTCATTTGATCCTCTCTTTCCCACGTGAACTCCGGTCCACGCTTAGAGTCCCAACGAACTTTAACGATTGGAATTTTGCTGTGCCTTCGAGTCTTGATCTCACGATCCATGATCTCAATAGGCTTTTCCACGAAGTGTAGTTGTTCATCCACTTGGATCTCATCCAATGGAATAACTAAAGTTTCATCTGATAGACACTTCTTCAGATTTGACACGTGAAATACGTTGTGAACTCCACTGAGTTCGGCAGGAAGGTCTAATTGGTATGCTACGGGTCCGATACGTTTCAAGATTACAAACGGGCCTACGTACCGTGGGTTAAGTTTGCCCCGTTTTCCAAAGCGGATTACACCCTTCCAGGGTGACACCTTTAGTAGGACGCGGTCGCCTACTTGAAATTCGAGCGGTTTGCGTCGTTGATCCGCGTAGCTTTTCTGTCGATCTCGTGCCGCCGCCATGCGGTTTCTGATTTGTACAATCTTTTCAGTAGCCTCAAGTATTAACTCAGGGCCTGTGAGTTGACTGTCACCGACTTCTGCCCAGCAGACCGGTGATCTACATTTACGACCATATAATGCCTCAAATGGTGCTGCTGAAATACTCGTGTGATAGCTGTTGTTATATGAGAATTCTACTAGAGGCAGGTGAATTTCCCAATTATTTCCGAAGTCCACCATGCATGCCCTAAGCATGTCTTCCAAGGTTTGTATGGTCCTTTCGCTTTGACCATCAGTCTGAGGGTGATAAGCTGTGCTCATATCCAAGCGTGTTCCCAACGCTTTCTGGAGTGACTGCCAGAAGTTTGACGTGAAGCGAGCATCTCTATCTGAGATGATGGACGTTGGCACTTCGTGCCGAGAAACTACTTCCTTAATGTAGATGCGAGTCAACTTCTCCATCTTATCTGTTTCTTTAATAGCTAGGAAGTGTGCGGACTTAGTTAAATGATCCACAATCACCCAGATGGTATCGCAACCACCCAAGGTTCGCGGGAGTTTAGTGATGAAATCCATTGAGATCTGATCCCACTTCCACACTGGGATCTCAGGTTGTTGGAGTAGCCCCAATGGCTTTTGATACTCCACCTTGACTTTTGCACAAGTCAAACATCTACTCACGTAGGTGGCTATATCGGCTTTCATGTTGGGCCACCAATACGCAGCTTTAAGGTCTTGATACATCTTATCCGAACCCGGATGGACAGAGTATCGAGATTTGTGAGCTTCATCCATGACTAGCTCTCTGAGGTTCCCGTAGAGCGGTACCCATATGCGATTCATGAAATACCAGGCTCCATTGGGCTTTACCTCCCAATCGCGTTCCATTTTTCCCATTGATTCGGCTTTGATGTTTTCCTCCTTAACTGCTTCTAACTGGCCGTCGCGTATTTGTTCGGGTAGCCCCGAATGAATAGTGAGTTGTAGTGCTCGTACGCGACGAGGTTTCAAGTGTTCCTTCCTGCTGAGGGCATCAGCTACCACGTTAGCTTTACCCGGGTGATACCGAATGGCACACTCATAATCGTTTAAGAGTTCGACCCAGCGACGCTGTCGCATGTTCAACTCCTTTTGATCGAAGATGTGTTGGAGGTTTTTGTGGTCAGTGAAGATTGTGCACTTCGTTCCATATAGGTAGTGTCTCCAAATCTTGAGTGCAAACACTACTGCTCCCAATTCTAGGTCATGCGTCGTGTAGTTTTTCTCGTGAACCTTCAGCTGTCGTGACACATACACGATGACCTTATCGCGTTGCATGAGTACGCATCCCAATCCCTGAATGGAAGCATCACAATACACTACGAAGTCGTCTGTCCCTTCCGGCAAGGACAGAATGGGTGCACTGCAAAGTTTCTGCTTCAGCAGTTGAAATGCTGCTTCTTGCTTTCCACCCCAAGCATACTTGATGCCTTTCTGGGTGAGGGTAGTGAGCGGTTGTGCAATCTTTGAAAACCCCTCGATGAAGCGTCTGTAGTAACCAGCCAATCCTAAGAATTGGCGGATTTCCGTCGGTGTCTTAGGTGCTTCCCAGTTTTTGATGGCTTCAATCTTGGCAGGGTCTACGTGGATACCCTTTTCATTCACGACGTGCCCGAGAAACTGAACTTCCCGGATCCAGAAATCACACTTCGAGAGCTTGGCATATAGCTTTTCCAGTTGAAGTAATCCTAGCAGTAATCGTAGGTGCTCAGCATGCTCTTCTTTACCTTTGGAGTAGATGAGTATGTCATCGATGAACACAATGACAAATTTGTCGAGGTATGGTTTACACACGCGGTTCATGAGGTCCATGAATACCGCAGGTGCGTTAGTGAGACCGAATGGCATGACCAAGAACTCGTAATGGCCATACCGAGTGCGAAATGCTGTCTTAGCGATATCCTCCTCTCTGACGCGTAGCTGATGATAACCAGACCGTAAATCAATCTTAGAGTAGTAACTTGACCCTTGTAGTTGGTCGAATAGATCGTCGATGCGAGGTAACGGGTATCGGTTCTTGACTGTAACCTTGTTGAGTTCCCTATAGTCGATGCACATGCGGAAAGTCCCATCCTTTTTCTTGACAAACAGGACTGGAGCTCCCCATGGCGAAACGCTTGGTCGGATAAATCCTTTTTCTAGCAGCTCTTGAAGTTGAGTAGACAGCTCCTGCAGCTCGGCTGGAGCTAGGCGGTATGGAGCCTTGGCGATGGGAATTGCATTGCTTGCCAATTCGATTTCAAACTCCAATTGTCGATGTGGTGGAAGACCAGGTAGTTCTTCTGGGAATACATCGGAAAAATCACGGACGACAGGGATGTCTTCTATACGTTTCTCATCCTTAGGCTGTTCGGTAATTAGTGCGAGTAAAGCGAAGGAATTCTTTCTCCGAAGATACTTCTGAGCTTGCATAAATGAGATAATGTTGGTGACGGCGCTTGCCTTGTCGCCTTGTACCGTCAGGATTTCGTCGTTCGAGAGTGGAATACGGATAGATTTTTCAAAGCAGAGGACTTCAGCCCGGACGTCGGATAGCCAGTCCATTCCGACTACCACGTCAAAACTACCCAGGGTAGTTGTCATCAGATCAATGGTAAAAGTGTGACCCGCGAGTTTGAGTTGACAGCCGGATACTATTTGGGTCACATCTACAGATTTACCATCGGCTAATTCTATAACATAAGGGGTCTCTAATGATTTAAGCGTGAGATTTAGGTTTTTCCTAAAAGACTCAGATATAAAGCTCCTATCCGCACCCGTATCAAAAAGCACAGAAGCAAAATGTTCATTAAGGGGAAACTTACCGGTGACCACGTTCGTGTCGTTTCTGGCCTCTCCGCGGCCCAATGTGAATGCACGACCTTTGGCACCTCCTGTGCCACCGTTCCCATTATTGTTGTTGTTGTTATTGTTGTGGTTGTGGTTGTTTCCACCATTATTGTTGTTGTTGCGCAACTGTGGGCAGTCTTTTCTGAAATGAGTAGTGCTACCACACTGATAGCATCCCCGGTTTATACCCTGCTGCTGACCCTGGGGCTGATTCTGATTTTGTCGGGGCATGGTTTCCCCACGACAATCCTTTGCCGCATGTCCCATCTTGCCACATCTGTGGCAGCGAATTCCGGCACAAGGGCCGTGATGATGAAGATTGCAGCGATTGCACTGCGGCTTTCGCCCTACATAGCCGCCTGCATTCTGGTTGTTGTTATTGTTGTTGGCGGAATGATTTTGATGACCCCGGTGGCTGTGGTAATGATTGAACCGTTTCTGGTTCCCTTGCTGCGGATGTGATGACGAAGACTGTCGAACAGTGGAGTCTTCAAATTTTCTTTTGTTATCTGGGGCGACTTCGGTGGTACCCCGTGCTGGCAGTTTCTTCTGTTCCACCGCTTTATCGGTGAGTTTGTGAGCCAATCGGATTGCTTGATGTTCTGTTACAGGGTTACTAGACATCACCATACCCTGAATTTCCGGAACCAGACCCCCTAGATAGAACTCGAGTCTTTTCTCCACCGTGTTGGCCAATTCGGGGCACAGGAATACTAAGTCATGATGTTTTGCAGTGTAGGCTTCAATTTCCGATCCCACCATCTTGTGGTTCCATAGAGCTTGCTCCAATTGTTGCACTCTGTCTCGTGGACAGTACTCCTCTTTAATCAGGGCCTTGAACTCAGCCCATGCCATTGCATTTGCAACTAACAGTCCACGTGTTTGGACTTGGGCATTCCACCATGTCAGTGCCCCATCTTCCAGTGTTGAGGCGGCGTATTTGACCTTGTTGGCCTCTAAGCAGTTGCACATTTCAAAAACGGATTCCGACTTTTCGATCCAGCGGACCAGTCCAATGGGTCCTTCCGCCCCCGAGAATTTGCTTGGCTTTGCGTCAAGGAACATCTTGTAGGGGTTAAAGCCCCCTCCTGCTGACAGAGAACAGGAAGTCAGCAAGGAATTTTACTAGCCTCACTATTAGATTTCCACGCGAAAATTTAATAATGGTTACCTGCCGGCTGGTTCTGAACACCCGCTAATGCTGCGTTCACATGTTCCTGAATCATGGCAGCTAGCTCTTCGGGCGTCAAGTTAAGGTTTCCACGTCTTCCAGTCGCCATTTAGATCTTCGAAACACAACACAAACACACCTGATAAGTCTATATATCCAATATAGTTATCCTACTTCGTACTTTAATAATTATTAAGTTATGTCAACTCAATATGTTAAATAGTCAAAAGAAATACTTGATTAACTGAGATTTCAACGTCTTACAAAAGTGCAATCAAACATACGAATTCACTATAAAGTCTCAGGTTTAAATACAAGTGGGAAAATAAATAAACTGAAGGTAAAGAAATATAAACGAGACGTGTCAGTCGTCTACGTCTCCATTCCCCAAGTCACTGTCGTTGCCGTCATCCTGTGCGGCATTTCCAGCTTCCTCAGCTGGGTCCTCCTCCAGATCCTCTTCAGGATCCTCCTCTGGATCCTCTTCTGGATCCTCCTCTACCGGCACTGGAGGGGCCGGTGCTGGTGCAAGTGCTTGATTTTGCAGTTCCTGAATGTTCCAACTATTTTCCAGGACTCTGTCCTCAAGCCAGTCAGCTCTTATCTGCTCAGCACGCAGATCTCTGGCTATGGTGTTACGAGCTATCTTACTCGTACGATGCTCTTCCTCGAGCGAGTCAGTCTTTCCTGTAAGGTGTCGGATCATCCATCCTTGTGCTAAGATGGTTTCCTGCATTCTTTCTAACTGTTTTTGTTGTGTATGTACCAGGATTCTAAGCATGTCAAGTCCTATTTCTACAGGATTAACCGGTTCAACCGGTACAGCAATAGTTGGGCGCAACGACGACTCCTCCCCCAGAGCGAGCCTTTTCCTCGCTGCTGAGCGTGTCTCCACGCCATAAGGTGGTATGGGTTCCACCATTGGTGCCTTTCCTGGTGCTCTTGGTGGCGTAAGTCTGTCGGACGATGATGACGATGAGGATGATGACATTGCCTGTTAGGTCGTGTAGTTAGTTACGAGTTGTTTTCATTTCTTATTATGAAGGTATAACCTACCAAACACGATTGTAGCATATTGCATAACAAGCTATAATAATTCGGTGCCAAACTAAGTCTAGTGTCGTGATATCAGCTATAGTTTAGGTCTACTTCTAATGCAAACCTGGTTCTCTATAGCTAGTGGCTCTGATACCAATCTGTCACACCCTCAATTTCCACTTGCGGAGTTTTACCGCGAGACGTGTGAACAAACCAGGATCTGAAACACTAGTACGTCGAACGACTCTACATGATTTGATTATACGTTTTACAAAATCGTTCTTTGTAGATTTTATATCAATTACCAATATTTAGCAGAGCATTGGTTTTAAAGTTTGAGCGGAAGCATAAATAAGTAGTGATGCGGGCGCCAACACAAACGCCAAAACAAATGAAAAATCCCAAAACAATATTAATAAATAAGACTCGATAATGACGTCTTGTTCAATGCATGTGCGTGCACCTAGAGCTCCTAGCATCCTGAGAAACATGTAAAGAAACAAGTGTCAACATTAAAGATGAGTGAGTTCACAGGTTTTCATAAATTCGTTTGTTCGGTTATGGTTTGTTACTCCGTTATCCCCAACCTGGGATAACATATTAGTTCCATTATTCCAATCCCGGAATAATAAGTTGTTGCTTCCAATATTCCCATCCGGAATATTAAGTTGTTATTTCCATTATCCCCAACCCGGGATAATAAGTTGATGTTTCCAATATTCCAAACCCGGAATATTAAGTTGATCCGTAATTAAGTTCAATATTAATGTATATAGGTAGCTAGCCTAAAGTCATGTCACTAAGTGTTCGCGATCGAAGCTGACTGTTGTGCCTCCGTTTTGCCAGGCCTTTCACATGACCATGGCGGTGTTAGGCCAATCATACACCCGTTGACCATACCCGGTCGGCTAGCGCGACTAGCTCGGATGGGGCTCGTCAGACCCAGTAGTACTACTTATAATTCCCCCGCTACTTAACCCAAATACTAACGATCCGAGGAGATTGTCGAGGACTTAAGTGATAAAGCTGCTTAGTGCCCATAACATTACATTAACATTAACTTAGTTACCGTATAGTTATGTGACGTTAAATTCGTATAACGTAAAGAGTTTGAGTTTGAGAGTGTATACATGTTTCTCCCCCTGTTGTTTAAAAACCGGATAAAGTTAGGGGCCGTGAACTCACCTTTATTTGCTCGGTTAGTGTGGCAAAGATGTTATAAGGAATGGGACCGCTAGTTGCGTCCTAACAAACCAATTAATTCCATGTCAGTGTGTAATCACACCAATACAAATTCCACACGCAATTTACTCACAAAGTGATACGCACAAACAACATATCCAACACTCAAACATGCATGCAAGTATTCTCATGTGATCATAGTAATCAAACAACTTATCATGAACATATTCCAAATCCATGCAACACTTTAATGCATAAAATCACAAGTTAACAACTTTCTACTTAACACTCAATTATTCAGCTGTTTTCTAGGATTTTTATAAAATAGTTCTAACATTCCAAAAATTCCCATATTTTTGAAGTAGGTGATATTTATACCATAGAAATTTATATAATTTTTCCAAGTCCTAAATCTTTACCAATTAACCATAAATATTAATTCACTAAGCTGCAGTCAGATTTACCGCTTTCTGACTGCAGTCCACGGAAGAATTTATTAAAAATCACTGATCGTCCGATTAACAAAATTCCAGTTGGAGTTGCCCGGAAATTTCTATACCTAGTTGCTGTACAAAAATCATGACTCAACTCTCTACTGATTTTAAAATCTAGCTTGATAAACAACCAACAAAATTCCAGAATTTTAACAGCTTTACCTACTGAACTTGTTTAGCCCTTTAAAAATATCAAACGATTTCAGAAAATTATGATTCCAACGTCATTAGATTCCTTATTCAAATCTCTACGTTCTAGACATCAGAAAATCCGTTTTTCGACAACTAACGACCAAGTTACAGCCTGATGAAGTCGGCTGTAACTATGACTCAGCATCCTGTTTCAGCATTATTGTTATTACAACTTATCTACACCGTTCCTATTGATCGACCTAAGCGAGCAAAAACCGATTTTTGATCCTAGTTTACTACTAACGACTTATCCATGCAAACCCTACTCAATAACTATAATCTTTATAAACAAATCATAGTTGTAAGCTATTGATTCCGAAAACAGTCATGTATACCCACACAATCAATTCAGCCGATTACTTGCAAGCATATAATCCGAAGGCAACTAATCAATTAATCATATGTCCGAGACAACAATTCATTCAAGCATATGTCCGAGACAATGAATCATTCAAGCATATGTCCGAAACATCTAGACATTCAAACATGCATATTTATCCGAAACAACTAGACATTCAGGACACGTATATCCGACTATGATCCAGCAACATATGATAAATTCTAGACTTTTAATGATAAGGAAATCGAACCGTGAGTATGTTAAGGAACCGGTGATCCTGGATAGTTGCGACCGAGACTGAAGATGTCGATGATTGCTGCTGCGACCGGAAGAAAAGAACAAAAAAACTGTTGCTTGCTGCGACCTAGATGATGATGAGGGTAAGGCAGTTTGTTTGCGACTGAAAAGATGAACAAAAGAGCTGATCTCGATCGGTTAGGAGGAGCAAAGGGAGCTGCCGACGGCAGTTTTGTCTAGGGTTTTGTGAATTCTGAATTGAGCATGCATTGTTGATATATATAGGCAAGGAGAGAGATGAGGGTTGCGGTTTTAGATACACACTCGTGGCCGAGGGACTTGGGTTGGGTCGGTTTGGGTTTTATCTTGCGGCCAAAGATAAAGATGAGTTAGTTTGATTTGGATTTGATCTCGCGGCCAAGTCTTAGAGTGGTTTGGTTTGGGTTTTGCGGCCGAGTGATTAGAGTATTAGAGTTTAGGTTTGATCTTTGATTCTTGTTCTCTTTTGGCCTAAGACTAAAGTTGCATGCTATAGGTTTCGGTTTGGTTTTGATCTTATGGCCGAGACATGTTTGGTTTAGGGTTTAGGTTTTCGATGTGTGTTGGATTTGATCTTGGCTGAGGACTTGACTTGAACTAGAGTTTAAAACTTGTTACTCCTAGAGTCGCAATGAACCAAGGTTTAGAACGTGTCGCGGTTCGGTTAAGTTCGTGCACGTATTAAATCTAAATATTCAATCACTAAAACAATC
The DNA here is from genome assembly GCA_947069175.1 of Scalesia atractyloides. Lineage (NCBI taxonomy): Eukaryota > Viridiplantae > Streptophyta > Magnoliopsida > Asterales > Asteraceae > Scalesia > Scalesia atractyloides. The sequence continues at coordinate 22,405,426 of CAMTDV010000022.1, read as the reverse complement.
ACACAACACACAACACGTATTCATTTAATTCGTACACGTTCGTACACATAGCACGTAATTAGATTGACACGTATTACGTTTAAGTTATCCGAAAAACCCGGGATATCACATTTTTGACTTCACGGTCTAGTATTTCCACAGGTTTCTCAACAAAATGCAACTTGTCATCAACACGAATTTCATCAAGAGGAATGTGGAGGTTTTCATCAGCTAAACACTTTTTCAAATTGGACACGTGGAATGTTGGATGAACATTTCCAAGTTCAGGAGGTAGCTCAAGTTTGTAGGCCACCTTTTCGATTTTCTCAATGATCTTGAATGGTCCAACATATCTAGGTGCAAGTTTTCCTTTCTTCCCAAATCTAACCACGCCTTTCCAACGGGATACCTTGAGTAGGACATGATCGCCGACTTGGAATTCCAAGGGCTTGCGTCGTTTGTCCGCGTAACTCTTTTGACGGCTTCTAGCTGTCAAGAGATTATCACGAATTGTTTTGACTTTGTCTGTTGTGTCTTGAATGAGTTCAGGTCCAGTGAATTGAGATTCACCGATTCCATTCCAACAGACAGGTGAACGACATTTTCGACCATAAAGAGCTTCGAAAGGAGCCATGTTAATGCTGGTATGATAACTATTGTTGTAGGAGAATTAGATCAAAGGTAGATGCGAATCCCAACTACCACCAAATTCAATCACACAAGCTCTAAGCATATCCTCCAGTGTCTGGATTGTTCTTTCGGACTGTCCATCCGTTTGAGGATGATAAGCAGTGCTCAGGTTTAGTTTGGTTCCCATAGCAGATTGCATGGTCCTCCAAAAATGAGATGAGAATCGAGCATCACGATCAGATATGATGACCAAAGGAACACCATGACGAGATATAATTTCATCCACATAGATCTTACAAAGTTTTTCAGCAGGGAAATCCTCTCGGATTGCTATAAAGTGTGCTAACTTGGTTAGACGATCAATGATTACCCAAATGGCATCATGACCTCTAGATGTACGCGGTAATTTGGTAATGAGATCCATTTCAATGCTTTCCTATTTCCAAACTGGAATTTCTAGTTGTTCAAGTAAACCAGAGGGACATTGATGCTCTGCCTTAACTTTGAGACAAGTAAGACATTTAGATACGTACAAGGCAATGTCTTTCTTCATACCCGGCCACCAATACTGGGTACAAAGATCCTTATACATTTTGTCTACCTGGGTTAATTGAATAACGAGACTTATGAGCTTCATCCATTATCAAGGTGCGGAGATTATCTTGACTTGGAACCCACAAACGGCTCAGATAATAAAACAACCCATTGTCTCTTGTTTCAAGTTGAAGCTCAAGATGATGTGGTAATTCATCACCCATCATGCCTTGTGTAACATAAGTTCGTTGAGCTTGGAAGGTACGGTTTTGAATATCAGATCGAACTTGAACACAATGTAGCTTGACTCGTTCCTTACGACTAAGAGCATCAGCTACGACATTCGCCTTACCAGGATGGTAGCGAATATCACAGTCGTAGTCGTTCAGGAGTTCGATCCATCGTCGCTGTCTCATGTTTAGTTCTTTCTGATTGAAAATGTGCTCGAGACTTTTGTGGTCGGTGAAAACCACACATTTTGTAACGTATAGATAATGTCTCCAAATTTTCAGAGCGAAAACAACAGTGCCCAACTCAAGACATGAGTGGTTTAGTTCTTTTCATGAATCTTTAAATGTGTTGATGCATAGGCTATAACTTTGTTCTTTTGCATGAGAACGTAGCCAAGGCCTAAGTTCCATGCATCACAGTATACGACAAAGTCATCCTTACCTTCAGGTAAGGATAAAATAGGAGCATTACAAAGCTTCTGTTTCAAGGTCTGAAAAGCTTCTTCATGTTTAGGTCCCCATTCAAAAGGTTTATTCTTTTGGGTTAAAACAGTGAGGGGAACCACAATCTTTGAGAAGTTTGCGATAAAGCGACGGTAGTAACCTGCGAGACCAAGAAATGAACGAACTTTGGTAGGAGTAGTAGGTGTATCCCATTCCTTAATCGCACTGATTTTGGCGGGATCTACATGAATACCTTGTTCGTTGACAATATGTCCCAAGAATTGAACTTCCTTAAGCCAAAATTCACACTTGGAGAATTTGGCATAGAGTTGTTCTTTCTTTAGGAGTTCCATTGTTAAACGGAGATGTTGCTCGTGATCGGCTCGAGACTTTGAATAGATCAAAATGTCATCAATGAAAACAATTATGAACTTGTCTAAATAAGGCTTACAAACCCTATTCATCAAGTCCATAAAAATGGCAGGAGCATTTGACAGACCAAACGGCATAACAGTGAACTCATAATGACCGTATCGAGTGCGAAAAGCAGTTTTGGGAATATCTTCTTCGAGAACACGAAGCTGATGATATCCAGAACGTAGATCAATCTTTGTGAAACAAGTAGCACCTTGTAGCTGGTCAAAGAGATCATCAATATGAGGTAGGGGATATCGATTCTTGATTGTGAGTTTGTTGAGCTCACGGTAATCGATACACATACGGAAGGATCCATCTTTCTTTTTCACGAATAGGACTGGAGCGCCCCAAGGTGAAAAGCTCCGACGAATGAATCCTTTGTCAGACAACTCCTGAAGCTGTTTTGACAATTCTTGCATCTCAGACGGTGTAAGACGATATGGGGATTTGACTATAGGGTTGGCACCAGGTACAAGATCTATACAAAACTCGACTTGACGTGCCGGGGGTAAACCAGGTAACTCGTCAGGAAACACCTCAGGATAATCCCGAACAACGGGAACATCTTGAATAGTATCGCCTTTGTCTTTTTCCTCTACGATATGTGCCAAGAAAGCAACATAGTTCTTTCGTAGGTATTTATGGGCTTGGGTGCATGTCATGAGTTTAAGGCTACTAACGGCCTTTTCTCCACGAACATCTAAGGTTTCACCAGACTGGAGAGGTATAAGAATGATCTTATCAAAGCAAATCACCTCAGCATGATGTTTAGATAACCAGTCCATCCCTACTATGATATCAAAGCTCCTGAGTTGCATTGGCGTGAGGTCAATGGCAAAAAGGTGGTTGTTAAGGTTTAATTGGCAATCACGGATGACAGAATCAAGTTTAAGGGGTTCGCCACTAGCTATTTCGACTGTCAAGGGCTTTCCTAGTTTTGTTCTAGGCATTGAAAGCCAAGGTTCAAAAGCTAGGGATACAAAACTCTTATCGGCACCCGAATCGAAAAGAATTGAAGTAGAATGGTTGTTAACAAAGAACGTACCGTTCACCACTTCATTGTCAGCCCGAGCCTCATTAGCATTAATGTTAAATGCTAGTCCATGAGCCGAGTTTGCATTTGCCAACTTCGGGCAGTTATTTCTGTAGTGGGTGAGATCCCCACAATTGTAGCAAGACCCAGGTGGATAGTGAGGTCGTGCAGGCTGCTAAGCAGGGTTTTGGGCTACTAGATTCTGGGTAGGAGCGAAACGACAAGTGTTGGCAAGATGACCAGATTTCCCACAGTTAGTGCAAATGCGGCACTGTAAATGTGGTTGATGGTGACTGTTACACTTGTTGCACAAAGGTACATTGCCAACATATTGTTTCTTGGTCGGTGGCTGAGCAGGCTGATTGGGAGCAGTTTGGTTAGGTTATGTAGTGAGAGCGAAGTTCTTAGAAGCTTTGCGCTTCCTCAACTTCTTGGAGGTTTCAGCTTTGTTACCCTTTTGCTTCTAAGACTTAACAGTCGGTTTCTTGTCACCCTTTCGATGAAGCTTACCCTTTTTGACTTGCGATTCAGTAAGGGTTACAGCTAGCTCAATGGCTTGACGGACAGATGTAGGGTTACTGCCCGTGACGATGTCCTGGACAGGATCCAGCAGACCATCTATGTACTTTTCAATCGCATATCAAAAGGCGTCACCATCTCAGGACATAATAGGCTCAACTCCTCATACCGATTGGTATACGCACGGTGCTCGCTGTCTTGCTTTAGGTCATGGAACTCATTCTCAAGCGCCCTCTTTTCATGATGGGGGCAGAACTCTTTCATCATTAGAGTTCTAAGTTCCTCCCATGTCTGACCCATCGCAACATCAGCACCCCTATCTCTCACCACTCTGTTCCACCACGTGAGCGCCCTCTTTTGGAACACGCTCGAAGCAAACTTGACCTTACGATTATCAGGACACTGAACATGGCGAAAAGTATTCTCAAGACTCTCAAACCATTGTAGGAGCCCAGTTGCTCCTTCAGAACCACTAAACTTGAGTGGTTTAGCCGAGTTAAACTGTTTAAAGTTGCACGCAGCAGGTGCATTGTTATTGTTGGCTTGGTTGATTTGAGTAATGAGATTTGGTAGCATAGCAGCCATCTATTGTGCTATGATAGTTGCCAGTTCGGTGTTAGGTGGTGGTACGTTTCGTCAAGGAGGCATTCTAAAAGAGAAAAACGTGAGAGAAAACGAGTGAGATGAATGTTCGGGAAATGAGATGTCATAAAAATCAATGAAATGAAAGGATGGTGATCATTCGTTCGTTTACTTGCAACAAACAAACGACACACAATGACTAATCAAAGTAAATGGGTTTTTATAATGTATCGCAAAGACATGCTTTAGCCTATAGGTGGACACTCACCCCAAGAGTTCCCAGGTAAGAGTGACTGGTCCGATTAAGTGGATTTGTATGAACACTCTAGCCTTAGACAGAAAACTCATGGTACAGGCACCCACACTTCCAGATTGCATGTGTTCACATTATTAAAACCCAAACTTTGACGAGATTTTGAAAACTTTGAAGGAAAAAAGCGCCGATGATTTGTTTTGGCCTTTAAAATGAATTATACCTTGTTTTTTGTGATCACCTAAGGATAGGTGATGGTATTGTTTTAAGATTTAAACACAAGATAACTTGTGTTAGGGTCCTAGTAAGGTTATAGTCTAGGTCAAAGCATTACTAATAACCTAATTCCCTATAACCATTGGCTCTGATACCAATTCGTTCCGTCACACCCCGATCGCGTAAAACAACAAACCGCGACGGAATCGTCAGGGAGTGTCGTAGTAGAAGTATTGATTCAACAACCATGGTAAATAAAGTTTTGTATTATTGATTCAAATCGTTTACATTGTCTGGAATTAACAGAAACATAACATAATTTTATGTGTCTAGCTAGATTTTAAGTCACTAAAGCCCAAGTCCGTCCTAAGTGTCGCATGAATCATCCTTAAGCATTGGCTCCTAAAACACATGTGAAAATAGGTACGCCAGCATAAAAATGCCTGTGAGATACATAGGTTTTGTTGATAAGGATTCATGACTTGAAGTTAAAATAATAGTTTAACGAAAAGTAGTCATAAACCTTATAAAATGTTTTCTTTTATAAAATCATATGAAAATCAAATGATATAAAAGAAGGATGTACGGTTAAATAATTAACCGGATGAAAATGAATTGTATAAAATATGCCATTTGTAAAACAATGTCTCGTGAAAAATGTTTTCGTACCAAATGTGTCTTGTCTTTGTCTTTGTCTTTGTCTTTGTTGAAGTGGTTTTAATAACACTACGATATGTAATATCATGAAAGCACTTATATATAGGAAGTACCAGCGGCGTATCCACCATGCTTTTATCCTATTACACACATCTCGTTATTTAAATCACTTATCAAATAACCACCAAAAATGACTTGTCTAACAAATGTTAAATGTCATGAATAACCAAATTTCTAGTATAACCAAATGTCGTGTACAAAACAATGTCTTGAATAAACCAAAGTTTAAATCAAAAGTCATGTTTTGCAAAACCAATGCTTTATTTGATATGAACATCTATGTAGTTATGTTTATCGCATACATTCAAGCCTTGAGAATGTCGGATAAACCCTTATCAAGTCAAAGGTTTATCAAAAATGTATTCGGATTCTGTCATTCCCTACTTCCAAACAAACCTAGGAATCGGGGAACGGGATTTGTAAAATCCTATGGTACCATTACATACTACCGGGCGGGTGATCAATGTTAATGAATGTATTATGTCCCGTTAAAAAAACCAAATGTCTTAGTCAATGTAAGCAATGTCATGAAAAATGTCTTTAAACCATGTACTAGGTATGCTAAGTCAAAATACGAAGTAGAAATGTCCATAAAATCGATGTGCTAGCATGCTCAGTCAACATACATATAGAAAATGTAATGTAAATCAATGTGCTCATATGTTAAGTCAACATATGCCGCAAAAGATGTCTTTGAAATCAATGTGCTAGCATGCTCAGTCAACATACATAGCAAAACATAATGGAAATCATGTACTATATGTGTACTAGATGAACATAGCAAGTATATGTCGTGAAAGCGTGAAAGCATGAAAGTTTCGAGTAGGCACATGTGTTTCACCCCAAAATATTGGAAAAATATAAAGCAGGGGTCTATGTACTCACTTGGGGGTTGCAAAAGTATCCTTGTTCAAGAAAGATAATAAAGCGCAAGAGTCCAAGGAATCAAATGGTTCCTAAGATCGGATAACTATGTTAATAAGTCGGGACCTTAATCGGCGGATTGGATAGAATGATGTCTTATATATCAAATGAGTGTTGGAACTCATATGGTATGATTTAATAAACTCAACATTCTGATTTGGAAGTGATCCTAAGTGCTTTTGACCCGTAATGACCCGTTAAGGTAGTTTACGCTACTTTGACGTGTCATTTGCGTAAACGCGTGATCGGATGGTTAAACATGTCCTATGATAAATCTTAAATGCCCAAACATGTTTAATAATGTTGTAATATCATTTTATATGTCAAAACTTTAGTCACGTATGCTTAAAATAAATTTATGTGCAAAAAGGGCATTTTGATCATTTATAAAGGGCATAATAACGACGTATCATAATACTAACCAAAAGACGTGACCCTAAGGTATAACCTCAGAGGGTTATTCCCTATACAACTATGGTCACAAATATGAGTTTGGTCAGATACTAAGTCCGATCGAACGGGTCGGGTTCGAAAGTTAAAGCGGTGGTCAAGACCGCTCGACTTACGACCCTAAACAAGCGATAAACTAAAAGTGACGAGTTAGACATGTTTAACATGTCTAACTAAGTTTATAAAACTGATTTGGTATCAAAACAAAGTGTTTTGACACCCGAAAATAGTTCTGTACTATAATGCGCAATCTGCGAATTATTGACCAAAACTTTGACTCGTCACTTCAACTAGTAACGTGGTAAATCAGTAGATGATTGCCAAGGATCATAACCATCTTGATTACGATCACGTTGCAAAATCCAATTGGACTTTGATTTGACCAATTAATGGTCAAAACTGAAAGTCAAACACTGTTTGGCTTTTAGCTAGAAATAGCTAAAATGAATGAACAAGGCTAACTTAGAACACTTACTTGTGCTCAAGGTAGCCAAGGATGAAGAAAAAGACTTAGAAAACTCATATCGGAGACCTCCAACAATGTGGGAGTCTCCTCTTAGAGTAATAGAGAGAAAGAGAAGGAAATGATCAAGTTGAGAGGTGAGATTGATGGCCTATTTAGACTTGTGGACGATGCACAAGATCCTCCCAAGTGTTAGGCACTTATTTAGGATCATTACAAGTGTCTGTGGATGTGTCATGACTAGGAGAAGTGTGGCAATTTCGAAGGATTAGTGTCCAAGGAAGTAAACAAGAAGCTGCCATGTTTCTGCTAAGCTGGGGGGTCCTTACGGACCGTATGGGGTATGGGCTTAAGGTCTGTAAGCCCCTTAGCTGACAACAACTTTCAAAAGTTGGCAGAACATGCCCCTGAACTCATTTTGTCACGTTTTGGCACTTTTAACACCCGTTAATCCCATTTTTAAGCTTTGTAAATACGATAAAGCTTAGAAAACTTGAAATGTGTTCAAAAATTTCCCGGGTGTCGGTTTGTTCGGTCGTACGGTTGTGGTTTTCGGTTAATTACGACGGACATCATAACGAACGCGCAAATGACCGTTAATGCGCAACGAACGCCATTTTTGCATTCCAATCATCAAAATACAAGATTTTAATGATTAAAAAAATATTTGGATGCGTGCACATGTTCCGGTTAGGAAATACGCGTAACGGCACAGTTTCGAAGAATTTGCAAAATAGCCCCTGAAGTTGCATAAGCATGTTTTTGCCATACCTAAGCCCTCAAAACTTATTTCTATGTTATGTAAAGGGTATTTAGGTTATGTTTTAGCTTATGCCATTGTTCTAGAGTGTATGTCACGTTAAACTGATTACGTTTGCGTAACGGTTTGCGATTTCACTTCCAGAAGTGATTTGAAAGGTCGAATTTGAACAAGGATTGAAAATGTGAAATTTCATAAGTATTAAAATACATCTTGAAATAAAACACAATGTTATAAAATTACAAAAATGTTTCGGAATTGTACGATGATTAAAATACACAGATGTCACAACCAACGCTATACTACGCTCACGATGGGTGCACTTGCGCAAGTGTGTGTTTAGTGTTAGTAGAATATCGTGTTTTATAAATCTAAAACTTGACTAATGCGTAAAATGAACCTAAAATGACAACATAAATATAGTAAGCTTAACGCACACCAAGTTTTTGGCGCCGTTGCTGTGGACACAAGGATTTTGAGAAAGTTCAAAATTAACGCCCTAATTATTTTTAATAATTTTTCTTTTTATTTTTAGGATTTGTTTTTCGATTATTAGAAAAATCTGCACTTTCTGCAGAAGTGCAGCACGGTCGTGTCAAGCCCGCACGCCCCGTGACCAACAACAAATAGCAGCACCATCTGTTTAAAGTTAGACAGTAGCTGAACACAGGCCGTGTCAATGCAATACGGGGCCGTGTCCAACGTGTAGCTACTAAAAACAGGACTGTTTGATCCTGACAGTTAATAACCTCTGACACGCACATGGATGATATTGATTATTTTTTATTTCGCCAATCTTACGGCATGTGGTGTCAACTATGTGGAGGATTCCATCAAGATCTAGAATGCTACATTCTAACTTTTGAACCCCACTATTTAGCAGACCCATCGCTTTCCCTTGGAAATCACCTTAAGATTGGCGAAAGTAAAAACGATCCATATCACCCAACCGAATGCTCTCAAACTTCTCCATATGACATTACCTCCTCCGAATCATGTCAACTGGAAGAAAGGATTCTCCAAAAAATAAAAGAAATAGAACTTATGATGAGAGAGAGGTACTCATCACAAGCCCAAGTCCATGAAGAATCAGTGAGTTTGCATTTGGAATCTCCCAACATTGAAGCCGTAAATAGTACCGTAGTCTCTGGCATTAACATTAACGATAGTCATCCCAGTGTCGATTGTGCCATGAAGGACTCTCCATCGGCGCCAACCGATGCACTCATAGCCCTGAGCGATTCGACATACACCTTCTTTAACGACAACCCATATAAGAGGAATAATGGTTGGTTTCGCCCACCGGTAAGTAGAATAGTTTTTACCCTTTCTGATAACCTCTTGCGTTCAGGCATAAACCAAGAGCAACTCCGGTACCTTAGACACTTTGATGTTGTTCCCTCCAGTAAGGAACCTCCGATTACTGAAAATCCTTAAAAATAAAAGATGACACATCATAAAATGCCTAATCCTTTCGCTGTCGAAGTCGCTAATGGTAAAACCATCTCCGTTGATTCCGTTCTGTCTGGTTGCACTTTGATTCTTAACGATCATTCGTTCTCCACTGACCTCATTCCCATGCAAATGGGTAGTTTCGACATCATAGTAGGCATGGATTGGCATATGCGAGTTCGTGCCGAAGTTGTTTGTTCTGAAAAATTTATTCGCCTCCCTCTTCCTCAAGGTGATTCTCTACACGTCTATGGCGAGAAACCTTCTAAAGGTCTCAAACTTTTGTCGTACATCAAAGCGAACAAGTACTTGCGTAAGGAGTACTTTGCCCTTCTCGCCCATGTTGTGGAAAAGAAAGACAAAGGTCCGAGCATAAGTGATGTTCATGTCGTTTGTGAGTTTCCTTTCGTTTTTCCTGAGGATCTTCCTGGTCCTCCGCCTTCTCGAGCTGTTGATTTTTGTATTGATCTTATTCCTGGTGCAACTCCCTTTGCGAAAGCTCCCTACCGTCTACCACCCTCGGAGATGCAAGAGCTATCAAGCACTTCAGAGCTTCTTGATAAAGGCTTTATACGCCCTAGTACTTCCCCTTGGGGTGCTCCCGTTTTGTTCGTCAAAAAGAAAGATGGGTCTTTTCGGATGTGTGTTAACTATCGTGAACTCAATAAACTTACAGTCAAGAACCGATACCCACTTCCTCGTATTGATGACCTCTTCGATCAACTGCAAGGCACGAAGTGCTTTTTAAAGATTGATCTCCGTTCTGGCTATCATCAACTTCGGGTTTCCGAGGAAGATGTACCTAAACCCGCTTTCCGCACTCGATATGGACATTACAAGTTCGAGGTCATGCCTTTTGGCTTAACCAACGCACCCGTCGCGTTCTTGGATCTCATGAATCGAGTGTGTAAACCTTTCCTCGATCATTTTGTCATTGTATTCATCGACGATATCCTAATCTACTCCAAGACGAAAGAAGAGCATGGACGACATTTGTGTCTCATTGTCTTTATGCCAAATTCTCTAAATGTGAATTTTTGCTAAAAGAGGTTCAATTCTTAGGTCACACCGTCAATGAACTTGGTATTCATGTTGACCCTGCAAAGATAGAAGCTGTGAAGAATTGGATTACAGCTAAGTCGCCTTCTGAAATTCGTTCGTTTCTTGGCCTAGCTGGGTATTATCGTTGTTTCATCTCGAACTCCTCTAAAATTGCCGTTCCTTTGACTTCGTTGACTCAAAAAGATAAACCTTTTGTTTGGGGTCCCGAACAAGAGGAATCTTTCCAAACGCTCAAGGACATGCTTTGTAATGCTCCTATCCTCACTCTCCACGATGGGAAGACGATTCGTCGTGTATGCGATGCTCTAACCAGGTCTTGTTTCGTACATGCAACGAGACAAAGTAATCGCTTATGCGTCAAGACAACTCAAAATTGATGAGAAAAACTATATTACTCACGACCTTGAACTTGGTGCAGTTGTTTTTGCATTAAATATTTAGCGACACTACCTTTATGGTACGAAGTGTACGGTGTTCACCGACCACAAGACCCTTCAACATATCTTTGATCAAAAGGAACTCAACATGCGTCAACGTCGTTGGGTAGAATTGTTAAACGACTACGACTGTGATATACGCTACCAACCTGGCAAGGCGAATGTCGTGGCCCATGCACTTAGTCGTAAGACTCATGTTAAGAGTGTTCGTTTGCGTGCATCCTGGAGCTGATAAGATGTTCCACGATTTTCGTGTATCCTATTGGTGGCCTGGGATGAAAACTGATATCGCTCTTTATGTATCCAAATGCCTTACGTGTTCCAAAGTCAAGGCAGAACATCAACATACCTCTGGTTTGCTCGAACAACCAGAAATTCATGTCTGGAAATGGGAGGGCATAGCCATGGATTTCATTACGAAAATGCCTCGTACTTCGTCTGGTCATGACAGCGTTTGGGTTATCATTGACCGATTGACCAAATCTGTGCATTTTCTCGCTATTCGTGAAGATTACAAAGTCGAGAAATTGGCCCGTATCTACACGGATGAAATCATTAGTCGCCATGGTACTCCTCTTGATATTATCTCTGATCGCGATGCTCGTTTAACCCCTCGCCTTTGGCAAACTTTTCGATCCGCACTCGGCAGTCAGCTAAATCTTAGCACCACTTTTCATCCTCAGTCTGATGGTCAAATCGAGCGTACTATCCAAACTTTGGAAGATATGCTTCGGTCATGCGTAATTGATTTTGGCGGCAATTGGGATTCGCACTTACCCTTGGTTGAATTCTCGTACAACAACAGTTATCACGCTATATTCAAATGGCTCCATTTGAAGCATTGTATGGTCGTAAGTGTCGTTCGCCTATTTATTGGCACGAGATTGGAGACGTACAAATTACCGGTCCCGAGCTAATACAAGAGACAACGGACAAGATCTTACAAATACATGATAATCTCCTCAAAGCACGAAGCCGACAAAAGAGCTACGCTGACAAAAGACGCAAGCCCTTGGAATTTAATATAGGTGAGCATGTACTTCTCAAGGTATCCCCTTGGAAAGGCGTTGTTTCAAGATCTTGGAAAGGATTGGCAAGGTAGCATATCGACTGGACCCACCTCAAACGCTCAACAATGTTCATCCTGTGTTTCAGGTTTCAAATCTAAAGAACTGTCTAGCCGAAGAAGAACTTCAAGTTCCGCTCGAAGATCTTCAAATCAATGAGACATTGCATTTTGTGAAGAACGGTCGAAATCATGGACCGAGGAGTCAAGCAGCTACGGCGCAGTCGGATCCCTATCGTAAAAGTTCGTTGGGAAGGGAAATGTGGCGCCGAGTTTACTTGGGAACTCGAGAGTGATATGAAGACTAAGTATCCGCATCTCTTCGTTGCATCTTCCTAAATTTCGGGGCAAAATTTCGTAAAGGAGGGGAGACTGTAACACCTCACGTTTTCATACTTTCTATATATAGCAAGCTCATGTTGTAATTCTATTTTGGGAAACCTTTGTATACGTATTCATCTTTCCATTGTAAACGTTGTAATCGGGACTTGATTCGTAATAGAATAAAACATGTTTATCATTATACTTGTTATACACATTCATACTTATTATACTTGTTCATACAATACTTATACATGATACCCATACTCGAATACTTGAGATACTTGATAATACCCAACACTCATACGTCGTGCATACTTCATACACGACATTCATACGTTTGTACATACATTATACCAAGTGTTTATACTCGATCTCGATCATATTATACTTGCCTACACATTATGATATGTTACATCGTCTTATAATACATTAACATATCCTAGAATAACCTTAAAAATGGTCCAAACCCGTCAAGATTAAGCAAAACAATAAAACATAAAGGATGTATCCCGGCCCTGTCCTTACAGACCGCAAGGGGATACTCTTACGGTCCGTAAGGGTACCTGGGCGGGACAGCAGGTTTTAAAATCCGAGGTTTGCACGAATCCCACTCTTTAAACTTCACCCAATCACCTCTAATACACCATTTAATCCCCTCTAAGCTAACCCTAATCATCCCTCTATATAAACCAAGTCTCTCCACACCTAAAACACTTTCCAGTCTTCATCTAATCACTCTCAAGCACTCCCAAATTGTCCCAATTTAGTTGCACATCAGAATTTTCGGCAGAGTATACCTCCTTCACTAAGTGAGCATAACTTGCTCAAAACTTGGTCTTTTCACCTCATTCTTCTTCCTACATACTTGGATAATCTTTGGGTTGATATCCTAGGGTTCTCCATGGAGAATCCAAACCTTGAAATGCCCTGAAAATGTCCATAAAATTTCTGTTCGTTTTCAAAATCTTTTAAAACTTGTTTATGTTCATCTAACTTGAGTTTATCTCATCTCAAACCTATGTCTGAATGCTTAAAACACTTATTGTGGTTGTTTAGGCTTAAAAACAAGGTTAAGACATTCAAACAAGAGGTTTAAACCTCACAAAAATTCTGTTTTCATAGAGCATTTAGCTCACAAGTGATGCAAGTTCATAAGACTTGTTCATGTGTGTCCACCAAGGTTAGCCTTGGCTATCCTAAACATTGAGACCACACATCACTTGATGATTTTCATCATCATCATCTCAAGTAGTTTACCAGTCCTAAAGTGTCACAACCCCGCCAAGCCGTTGACATGAGTCCTCGTGTGCTCTCCGGGTAGTATTCATTTGGCTACTTGACATTATGGTGACATACTTCCAATTCTTGTCATTTCATTCTTGTATTGTTCTTATTCATGACCTTCCTTGTTGTCTACGATAACTCGTGTAGTGGTGAATCATATAAAGAGGTTAAATGGATGTTCATCATCCTACCTCCATGCTTGACTTACTTGTATACTTAGAGGTACCAAAGTGGATGGTTCATTCTCCCACCTCCTACATGAACTTAATATTATGTATATATTATGGACTATAATATAATCCTAAAACCGAAACCTTGATAATGACTAAATGATCATCTATCAAGTTATTAAGTTTATCACTAAAGTACGTCGTTCCTTGTCACGATTCTAATAGGTCTCGAACCTATGAAACCATATAAACCCCTTTCGGGTTATCATATTGTCAAGAACAAGTGCTATGTCTTAGTGAATATTTTCATGCATAATACTTTAACCCTTATTTCCGTAATCTTGCTCGAATAATCCAAATCTACCGTTACACTCCTAACTAATGCCTATGTTCTTCTTGTAGAAGGACAAGATGCCAAACTCTAATTATCACAACAAAGCTCTCAGGATTTCTTAAGTGGAACGCTTAGCAAAACCGTGAGTACACTCGACCCATTTACCGTTTTAACCACTTTTGGGTTGTAACATGTTTACTTATCAAAATTCACACATCACGAAACTCATGCTTTGACATACTCAATCCTTATACATGAATACTTGTTATGCTTGATACATGCTTGATTATACATGCTTGATCATTAACTTAGCTAGCCCAAACTTGACATGTATAGCGCTATAGGAGTAGCACACCACCCGTCGGGGTTATGTTAAGATTCTCATACTTATTTAGTCTTGTCTCTTTTGTGACAAGGGAAGCTCGATCTAGTTAAAACTTTTGTGGAAACTCAGGATATGATCTAGTATTGCATGATTAGTATGAACATTGCTTACAATTACCATGTGGATTCGAGTTATACATTTTACACTTATGCTATGTAATCACAAAACTTGTGTACTCGCCTTTGCCTTTGCATTGAACTCGTATTTTTAACATGTTACAGGTTGATGAAGCTTTGCCATGAAATTGGAGTACAGATGATGCTTAGATACACATATAGACGTTAGGTTTATGAAATGTTGTATCAAATTTTGACTTGTTATTGTTGTATTTGATTTCAAATGATGTACTTGACAATGTTATTATGAATGAAATATGGGTTTTGTTTAAATATTGTCACTATTAGTATTTATGAGCAATGAGCAATCTCGTTTCGTCTCACTCTGATGTTTCCGCCATCGGTTGGGGTGTGACAGATTGGTATCAGAGCCATAACTATAGGGAATTAGGTAGAATTGCCATGTTCGCCCTAGTCTATAGTTTAAGCGTCCATCTTTGACCATTCTTATATCATGCTTAAAACTTTATTCTTCCTCATTGCTTCTTCCTTATCTTTTTGTCTTAAAATTTACGTAATGTCTTTCCTAAGACATTTTACATAATACACTTAAAGACTTGAAGACACTCAAGATGCAAATGAGGCGATTTGCACCAAGATAGGTCCAATGACTTACAATTTTTGGTGAAATCCCTCATTCCTTGTATTCGATTTTTCACGAAGTGATACCATCAAGTTAGGAGTGATATCAACATCTTGATGTAAAGTTCCATTTCATACTCAAGTGGATCTTACAAACGAGTCGGAATATGCTCCTCGTTTAGTAAGAAACAACCACACTTAGGGTATAAAATCGTCAAGTTAGGGGTGAAATCCGCACCTTGCCGATGTAGGACCGATCCTCGATGCTTAGGAACATAAATTTGATATCTAACGTCCATAATAGCTGAAATATTACGTCGTGTTACCAATAGACAAGATTTAATCAGTTAATCGTCAGTTTCATTGATTAAACGTTCAGATTACAGACTGACAGAGCTTCGCCTTTACAATGCCAAAGTTACAAATGAGACACACAAGCTAGTATTTATAGGACAACAAGTTCGGCCCAACATGTGTAAGTTCGCCCGAACTTGCCTATGCAAGTTCGGCCGAATATGCTCAAACATGTCATCACATGGGCGAACTTGGCTAAGACTCTTCATAAATACTTCTTAACCTACTCGATATACGACTAAGACATAGACATTCTGCACCAACAGACTCCCCCTTGGATATTGTCTTCGTCTTTTATCAGTCTTCAAAACTCTGTCTTCATATAAACATTAACGTACCCGACCAAAGAAGTTCTTGTACGGCTTCTTTCGTCTCTCTTGTTTTGGATCCGGCGTTTGATCAGTTGGCAGTGGTCTTTTAAAGTTAGCCATCTTGAGCGAACTTTGCCTTACCGCTTTTTCCATCTTCTCTTTAATCGCCTCACTTCTGATTTCTTCTTTAAGAATTCAACTCTTTCCAGATCCCTCCACTTTGTCTGTCACTTCTTCCCTGAATTCACATTATGTGCATAGCAAACATTGACAACTTTCTGATACTGCATCGCCTGTACCTTTTCTCTTTCTTGAAAAACAATCTTGCTGTAGAAAATGCATTTTATATCTTCTCTCGAGCAGCTAACCAACCATATAGGATCTAGAATCCTTATCGTCCTCCACAATCCTCTCATACCTTGATAACCCATCACTTCAACCCGTTCCTTAGCAATATCTAAGTGATCTTCAAACTTTAATACAATCACTGCTTCAAAAGTAGCTGGATCAATCTGCCACCACTTGAATAACGGATAAAAGTTCTGTTCGATTGGCATAAGCGGCATATTCCTCATGGATCTAGGACTTTCATAATTAACGTTATGTCCCTTTCTCCTGTAACCTTGTTAATCTTTATTCTTCGTCTCGGAATTAACGGCTTCCAGTGATTCCAACCTTTTTCAGCTTCGTACTTTATCATTTTCCATAACAATTGATCAACTATCGTCATCTGATAAGTAACGTTCACTGTTTGCACTAGCTCTTCCATATCCCAATACGGCAATGTCTTTAAATCAGCAAGATATTTGAAGTATTGCACTGCAAACTCTCTTTTGATTGCCTATATTGCAATGCAAGATAGAAAATGCATTTTATATCTTCTCTCGAGCAGCTAACCAACCATATAGGATCTAGAATCCTTATCGTCCTCCACAATCCTCTCATACCTTGATAACCCATCACTTCAACCCGTTCCTTAGCAATATCTAAGTGATCTTCAAACTTTAATACAATCACTGCTTCAAAAGTAGCTGGATCAATCTGCCACCACTTGAATAACGGATAAAAGTTCTGTTCGATTGGCATAAGCGGCATATTCCTCATGGCTCTAGGACTTTCATAATTAACGTTATGTCCCTTTCTCCTGTAACCTTGTTAATCTTTATTCTTCGTCTCGGAATTAACGGCTTCCAGTGATTCCAACCTTTTTCAGCTTCGTACTTTATCATTTTCCATAACAATTGATCAACTATCGTCATCTGATAAGTAACGTTCACTGTTTGCACTAGCTCTTCCATATCCCAATACGGCAATGTCTTTAAATCAGCAAGATATTTGAAGTATTGCACTGCAAACTCTCTTTTGATTACCTATACGTTGAGCTCCTTAAACCATCCCCAACTTAAAATATCTCCCAAAGAAACATTTTTATCTCTGGTGAAGAATGCTAGTGGACGTCGAAACTTACGTTCACGAGGCATCTCCTTGAACCAGGTCTTTCTCGCTTCAGCTATCTCCTCTTTGGTCATTGGCCTAGGAATTTTTCCTTCACGTAGCTCTTCAGCAATTCTATCTTTTAACATATCTTCATTCAACTATTTATACATTTCTTCAAATGTAGGAAAACTTTCTGAATCCTGACCAACATACGTATCTTTCTTTTGTGTTTCATCATCTGAGGACCAGTCTTCAACAATCACACGGTTGTATTCATTAGCTTCAAATCTTCTTTCGTACTGATACTCTTTTGGCTCAAATGTATTGACATTCATAATCTCTTCAAAATCAAATTCTAAATTCTCAACTTCAGCTTTAACTAGCTTCGCCAGATCTTCTGTTGAATAATTATGTACAAACTCACCTTCTTAAACATTATGTTCTAACATCAATATCAAAGGCTTCGTAAGTACTGCAGTCATAGGCTTCATAAAACGATCAACATCTATCATATCAGTATCATCTGAAGGCCCTTTTTGCTATGACTCCCCCTGGCTTTTATCTTCCATTCGATTAGATTCATCATCCATCAGATCAGAAAAATCAAATTCATCAGAAACTTTAGCTTCATTGATCTTTAAGCCAGTACCACCATGATCAAAATCATCATCTCCTTGATCAAAATCATCATCGTCATCTCCAACATTCCAATCTTCATATCCTTCTTCCTCTTCGTCATTTTTATCCTCTTTCTTGGCTTCTTCATTGTCTTTTTCTTCAGTAACAATGATAGTATCAGAAGGCTTGACAGATTCGTCAACCTTTTGTATATCAGACTCAGAAGCTTTTGAAACATCTTCAGTAGACTTTTCGGGGACATCAGAAGATTTTTCTGTAGTAGATTTAGGGGCTTCTCCCTCTACCTGCTTCCCTTTACCACCCTCAGCCAATTCTTTTTTAGCATGCTCCTTGGCTTCTTGACGATCCAGACGATCGTATTCGGCGATAAAATCAATATTCAGATTATTGAATAACACCTTTTGTAATCTGATGAATCTTCGATCATTCAGAGCTTGAATTTTCTTCAATTTTGCAATCTCTGTTTGTAATTTTTCATTTGCGTCCTACAGACTTTCTATTAACGCTTTGTAATATTCACGTTCATTCTCTAGCACCTTCACTTTATCATCAAGAATTTCTTTTTCGACTTCACATTTATTCACATTCTTTATGAGCTCAGCGTTTTCTAACTCAATCTGCACAACTTTATCTTCCAAAACCTTCACACGCTTTTCTAACATTTCAGCATTCGTTTCAGGGAAAAAATCATCCAAGTCTTCAAGACAAACTTCCCCTCGGTGTCTTTTGTGTTGAGTCTTTTAGTGTTGCAGTTTTCGGTGTAGACTTCTTTGGCGTAGAGCTTTCAGGAATAGAAGACTTTTGAGCACTCGGGGATTCAGCGATCAGAACTTCAACAAATTCAGACACAGGAGGTTCTTGTGTAACTCCTTGCCTTTCTGCTTCAGCATGAACGATTAAAGGAGGTTCTTGTGTAGGAGGTTCTTGTGTTGCTCCTTTCTCCTGAGCACCAGAAGGTTCTTGTGTGGCTTCTGTGCTTTTCACTTTGCTTTTGTATCTTTTGCTCACCGCTTTCTGAGCTTTCTTGGCCTTTCGTTTCCCTTTCGTATGAGGTGACCTGTAGTTTTCTTAAATATTTCGATTGCAGGAGACTTTGTTCTTTTAGTCTTTTTCTTTGGTCTCTCCTCATCAGATTCTATTTCTGCATTCGGATCAAAATCTGCATCAATTCTCCTTTCTTTTTCTGCTCTTATTTCAGCCTCTGTCTTTTCAGGCTCTTTATCAGATTCTTCATTTTCAGTCGTAGCAGAAACTGCTTCTTCTTGAGTCGACTTCATTGTTTCGTGACTCTCATTAACAACTGCAGCGCTAGATCCAGCCACTACCTCAACATTCTCAGTCTCCTCCTCATCGACAAGCAAAGTTTCAGCTTTCTTTGATGCTCGCTTCTTCTTTGGTTTATCAGCTTCATCTTTCAAAAACCATTCACTTCTTGCCTTCGGTTTAAATTCTTTAAACCACTCTTGTTCAGCTTTAAGCTCATTCTCATCTTCGCTACCTTCTTTTCTCCATTTGTTTCCAGGTGGCGATACATAATCTGAATCTTTAATTGCTCCAAATACTTGTTTGGCAATAGGAGCTGAAGCTTGTTTCTGAAACTTGATAAGCTTCTTCACTGTGGTTTCGTCGAGATAAACCAAATAAAGAACGTCATTCGGATCTCGAGCAATGTTGGGATATTTCTCATCGATCAGCATCTGAATAAATCTAGGATATAAACATAATCTTGAATCCTCCATATTCTCGACATGTGAATGAACACCATCTTAGAAACATTGAACGACTTCTTCAAAATAAGCGTCGTTGCCATGCTAGCCAAATAATCTTGAACATCATCTAACCCGGCTTTGTGATGGCTGAACGTGTGAATTAGAGCATGCATCAAAAGTTTTTAGGGGTTTGGCACTTCCCCTTTCTTCAGCGTTGGTTTATTCACACTACCGTTGTAACCCATGTGGAAAAAGCATCCGCGAACCATCTTCTCATCTAGATGAATCAGATCATCTTCTTTATCTTTAAGCTCTAAAATTCTTCGAATATCGCCTTCAGTAACTGTGATCGGCTTTATCTCATCACCAACTTGTACTGTACAAGAGATCGTCTTCTCGTCAGCGTTTAGACTTGCGTTCATCCAGAAGTGAACAATATGAGATCGATAAGAAACGGTGCGCTCAGTAATTGCACGGCGAATATGACTATCTTCAAGAAACTTCAAAATGCTGTCATATTCCTTCAGCGACGGACAAATAGACTTGTCAAGCGTGATACATGTGTTGCGAGTTTTAGGAAACTCAACTGAGATAACACGCGCTGGAACCTATGCATGAAAAACAACATAAAACAATTAGCACGCTTTTCGAGGAAAAATCACAAAAATTTTTCTACAAATTTTTCTAACACTTTAATCAAGTTCCGGCGAACTTGATTAGTGTTAAAAACACTGATTTTAACAAGTTCGCCCGAACATGTAACACACATGTTCAAATTTTTTCTTAATGCAAGTTCGGGCGAACGTACAGTTTTATTATACAATTTTTCCTATATTCGGTCGAACATGTATGAGACACATGTTTCATGTTAAAGAACAAGTTCGGTCGAAGTTACAATGCAAACAAATCATTTTTTTTTATTAACATAAGTTCGGTCGAACATATTTAGATAAAAAATATTTTAACACTCAAGTTCGGTGGAACATGTTTCTGATTCATTCAGTTGTGTTTTGGACAAGTCCGGTCGAACTTGTCAACAAGTTCGGCCGAACTTGTCATCTTCTTCAATCAGACCAACCAAGTTTAAGCATGCAAACATGTATTTCAGTTCAACCAAAAACAGTTTCTCGGTCGTTTTTAAGTGTCGATCAAAGATCTATGTTCAATTTTGTCCAATAACACCTAAAACTATCAGATTTTAAATTTTTTTATTTGGTTTTGTTTGTTAACAGTTCTATTCATAGATTATTGTCAAATTAATACCTCTGCCATAGTAATTGGTGTGCTAATCACCAAAGACTAACTTCAATCGGACAGTATAACAGCTTAAAAGTGACAATTTCTCAAAAATTCTCTCAAAAAGCTCAAGTTCGCTCAAATGTTCTGATAACAAGTAAATGAGTTCGGCCAAACTTGAATGGTATTTATACCATGTCAAGTTCTGGCGAACTTGTTAAGCCCATCCCGAGGCCCAGAGAAATTCAGGCAAACTTATCATAAAAACAAACAATCAGCCATATGCAAGTTCGGTCGAACTTGCTGATTGTTAAGCTAGAATTGTTTAGCAAGTTCGGCCGAACTTGCCAAACCTCAAAAGTTTCAATTTTTTTTCAAATTTTTCATTTTTAACCCTGAACTTTCCAACTTTTTACCAGTTATGAAAATCCACTCAGTTGACCAAGTCCAAGCTAATGACCTTGGTTAACCGATTGTCTGTCGAGTCCAAGTTAATGACCCCGGTTTGACCCGTTACGAACAAACTGTTGATATTTTCAAACTCAAAGTTTCAAATTAATGAACTTTTCATCGTTTTAACTTTTTAGATTTTAACAGATTAACTCCCAGCCCATTGTCCAAGAGATTCCCACCAGTTCTAGCATCTTACCAGACTTCGAAGATCCGTTCTCCAACATTGGTTTGCTGAAAACAATGTAGAAATAAAATCTTTTTGTATTTTTGTAAGTTTATACTAAAACACACCAAAATTCTTTTTGATTTTAATCTGTAAAGCTGAAATATAATGAAATAAGCAATGTAAACTATGTACAAACCTATTTACAGACATATTTTTGTGAATTCGTGTCTAAGGATCATATCAGTTGATTGAGACATATCACCTGTACCGTTGACCTTTATATGACTTTATGTTTTAAACTCGTTTACCTAGATTGTCGATATGTTTGTCCACTTAAACTTTACCACATTTCTCAACTGTTTCAAGATATGTTAAGATAGAATTCATGAAACTTGACTTATCTATGATTCCCACTTCTTGAATATACTCCCGTATCCAGATTCCCTAGATTTCATCTTACAGGTGAATATAGCGTAATTGATATCTGTATGTTGGTTGTGCAAGACCTTGAGAGCTCAGGTTAGTACTACCGTACAGACAAAGAGATGAAGGCTCGTCTTTAAGGTGTGTTCCACTTAAGGAAACTTTTCAGCATTACATATGATTATATCTTTCGATACTTTCCAATATTGCATGCAATTTGGGGGTTTAAAGCAAAAGTATTATAGAAGTTCTAGGCCAGGCTTCTCAAAATCAGAAGAACTTGTATAATACCCCAGATATCAACTATCTATAAAGACCTCGAATCTCAGAATCAGGCAATCTTTCAGACGAAATTTTGGAGTACTAAGTCCATATATCCAAGATGTGTTAGTCCACAACATTAAGCAGTTGTAAAATTTAGTTTATATCTCGAAAACAGTTTACTGAACGTGTTAAGCCTATCGACACATCCGCAGTAAGACTCGTTTATTACCTTTTTTAAAACTTTACGTTTCTTTAGCATACGGTGAAAGTCCACTGATCTACTATCATTTCCCTTTATGATACTGAATTATTTTTGTCTTTTTCAATGTTTTTGAACATTTTGAATTTTTATATGTTTTTGGATTTTAAAAATTTTCAAATGTTTTTGTATTTTCTCTAGCATTTCTCCCCTAGATCAAAAATATCTTTTTGGATTTTAGTTCTTAATAAAATTCTAAGCTAGAAAAGTATTTACAAACCAATGTGGATCACGCGAATTCGTCGTCCGATCCGTATTCAACCTCAGCATCCGCACCTGTCAGCAAATTTTCATACTGTTAATTCTCAACAAGTATTTAAACCGTGATAATGAAAATGATTTGGTATAAAAATCAGCCTTTTGTTCGTCAGTGTGGATTTTTTCTATTCGTACCAATTTCTTTTCGTAGCAATCACGAACGAAATGATAAGGAATTTCAATGTGTTTTGTGCATGAGTGATGAACCGGATTTTTAGTTATATCGATGGCTGCCTTGTTATCAACATATAGCAGAGTGTCTAGAAATTGCAGACCATAGTCTCTCATCTGTTGTTGAATCCACAGAATCTGTGAACAACACTGGAGGCCGAGATATACTCAGCTTCACAGGTAGAGAGAGCGACCGTAGTCTGTTTCTTACACTGCCAGGTTACCATTCTTGTTCCGAAGAACTGGCATCTCGCTGTAGTTGAGTTTGAATTCAACTTATCTACACCAAATCGGAATCAGCATAGCCTGTGAGGTCGAAATTGTGGTTCTCCGGGTACCACAAGCCGGTGCTTGGGCATCCTTTCAGATATCTGAAGATACGCCTCACTATCTACATGTGTAAGATCCTCGGGCTTGACTGATATCTGGCGCATAGGCAGGTTGGATACATAATATCTGGGCTCGATACCGTCAGATACATCAATGATCCAATCATCGATCTGTATAACGTCTCGTCAACTTTGGCTCCACTCTCGTCAACGCAAATGCCATGATTGAGAGCAAGAGGCGTAGATAGAGGCTTCAAGCTTTCCCTTCCAAACTTTTTCAAGATGTCGTGAACATACTTAGTCTGGTGAATGAAAATACCATCTGGAAGCTGATCTACTTGCAAAAGAAGAAAGAACTTCATTTCGCCCATCGAGGACATTTCGAATTTCTTTTTCTTGATTCCCTCAAACTCTTTGTAGAGACATCGTTTGTAGATCCAAAGATGATGTTGTCAACGTAGATTTAAACTATAATCAGATGGCCATCAACTTCTCTGGTGAAAAGAGTACTATCCACAGTTCCTCTGATAAAGCCGTTTCCGATGAGATGTTGTGATAACGTCTCGTACCAAGCTCTCGGGGCTTCGTGTAGACCGTAGAGTGCTTTATCCAGTAGGTACGCTTTCTTCTTGTTAAGTGGATCGACAAACCCCGGTGGTTGTCCAACGTACACCTTCTCACGTAATTTGCCATACAGAAAAGCTGATTGACATCTAATTGATAAACCTTAAATCATTTCAATGATGCGAAAGCTAGAAAAATTCGAATAGATTCCAATAGAGCTACTGGTGCATAGACTTCCGTGTAGTCTATACCTTCCTGCTGGTGAAATCCCTTGACAACAAGACCTAGCTTTGTTACGAACAATAACACTCTACATCAACGTTTACACTTAAAGACCATTTTGTATCAATTGCTTTCTGATTTTCTGGTAGGTCTTCAAGCTTCCACACACCCAACTTCTCAAACTACAATAATTCTTCTTGCATTGCTTGTACACAGTTTTCATCTACAAAGCTTCATTAACTGTCTTAGGCTCAATCTGAGAAATGAAACATGAATGGAAACAATAGTTCTGGGTTGTAGCAACACGTGTATAGAAACCACTGAGTGCTTTATTAATTTGCCCTCGAGTTCTAACACCAGTTTGAAGTTCTCCGATAATATTTGTTGACGGATGATAGGAATATGATCGCGGCAATTCTTCACTTGGAACATCTACTGAGTTTTGCTGATTCGTGATATTGAGATCAACAATCAATTCAATGTTTGGAGAGCTTGATGAAGCTTCATTTCTGTTGTTTGGGACTGCAGATTGATTAAGAAGACTTGTTATCTGCTCAACTTCTTCATCTAAGAAGATGATTCCCCATCAGCATCAAATGTTGGTGTTTCATCTGAATCAGAATCTTGATTCTGAGGCATACTGGGCTCCGTTGTTGTATTCATTGGTTCGTAGAGGCATTCGTTGGAAGAGTAGTGGGTGATGATAATCTTTCAGAAACATTTTCAGCCGGAGCACCACTATTGTTTGAACTTGCGCCAGACGAAGATGGATCCAACGTGGGTTGATTAACCACAATTGGTCTAACAATTTGCTCTTGATTCGCTAACTGGTGAAGATAATATAACGCTACAACTTCTTCGTCAGTTGGTTCTTTGGGTAAGTCAAATGAATTCCATAGGTCTTGATAGTTAAACAGCCACGCGTCACCTTTCCTTTGAATAGGATCCGTGTAATTGAAACAATCCACGTGCTGTGCTTCAATAACCTTTCGCAATGAAGGAACATATACTCTTCTCAACGGACTCACATATCCGACAAAGAAACCTTCGAGAGATTTAGCTCCGAATTTGCCATCTTGGACTATTACGGTACATGGAGCACCGAATGGTTCTAAGAACTTCAAATTTGGCTTCCGTCGGTTTATCATCTCAAAACATGTTTTCTTTGTTGGTTTGACAGTGAGAACCCTGTTTAGCGTGTAGCAAGCCGCAGCAACTGCTTCACTCTAGAAGCTGATTGGAAGTTTAGAATCTGCAAGCATGGTTCTCGTAGTTTTAATCAAAGTTCCATTCTTCCGTTCAGCAACTCTGTTTTGCTGTGGAGTATAGGGAGCACAAGATCGTGCAGAATCCCTTTTGCATTGTAGAATTCCTTATTTTGTTATTCTTAAACTCTGTGCCGTTGTCACTTCTAATGCGTCTGACCGGCAGATGATAAATGTTCTCGAGTTTCTTGAATATAATAACCAAGTTCTCGAACGTTTCGTCTTTTGATTCTTGAAAGAATACCCACAAATATCTCGAATAGTCATCTGTCACGACCAAGCAATATAAGTCTCCTGATATGCTTCGAACATTTACAGGACCAAATAAATCCATGTGGAGACTTTCTAAAGGCAACTTGATTGAGTTTAGAATTTTCTTCGGATGAGATTTCTTTATCTGCTTTCCCTTCTTGCATTCCAAGCAATGATCGGACATCTGAAAACTTCGAAGATTTACGCCTTCTACAAGATCATTATGAACCAAGAAATTCATTTTTCGCAAATGAATTGCCCCATCTTACGATGCCAAAGAATAGAATTTTTTCAGTAGCCTTTGATACAAAACATTGTGTTGATTGTGATGAAGTTGTAGCAACACCCATATCAAGAACATTTAAATAATTCTCTCGTGGTGCTCGCATCAGAATCCACTCATCTGGAATTTTGAATCCCGGCTTCAAGATAATACACTCTTTATCATTGAAATGGACTATAAATTTCTTGTCACAAATCTGCGATATACTCAGAAGATTGTTCTCAAGCTCTGCAATATAGTTCACGCGATTTAAGGAAACTACACCATTGGAAAGTTTTCCCTCGGCGACTATCCTTCCACCTTGATTTCTTGCAAACCCAACATATCCACCATTGATAGCTTTAATGTCGAATAGCAATGCCTTCATTCCTGTCATATGTCTGGACGCTCCACTATCCAAAATCCACTTTGAAAGTACGGATCTTTGGAGCCCCTGCAAAATTCAGAAATCATGTGAAAAGCTTTACCCAAGCCTTCTTGGTCTTGTGTTTTACAGGATAACCATCAACAAAAGCATATTCAAACTCATTCAACATCATCAAAATCAAATTCATCATCTGTTTCAACAATGTTAATGTTTGAAAATTTCACTTTTTTTTATCTTTTACAGATTTGACATTATCGTTCTTGATTTCTATTTTAATTTCTTTCACATTCTCACTAGTCTTTACCTGCTCAGACTTAGTGATTTCAGTCTTTGATTATTTTGTGCTGTCAGTCTTAACCAGCTCAGACTTAACAACACCAGATGTTGTTGACCTTTTCTTGGCAATCCAGATTTGAGATTTGGTATTAGCCTTTTTAATGTAAAACTTGTTTTCATTAGACCTAGAAGTTTCACCTTTTTTGAAAATGGAATTTTCATAAATCTTTTCAGACTTTGGTTTAACTTCTTTTGATTCATTTCGTTTCAAAATCTTTACAGGTTTTACAAACACTGGTTGCTTTGGTTTCACAACATTAGAATCTCTTCTTCGAGAATAAGCCGGTTTTAATTTCGGACAATGTCGTGCCATATGACCAATTTCATTGCACTTGAAACATATCCGATTATCAAGTGGATGTCCTTTAACCAGTGGTTTTACCCTACTAGAGGTTTTGGCACCACTTGTAACCTTGGCTTTATCTCGAAGTTCTTTCTCCATCTTGAACTCATCATTTGATTGCTTACCAATCAAATTCTCCTCATGAACTGTATTCGTCCCATATACAAACTTCATGTTTTTGTTTTTATATTCATGAAATGGTGACGGTTTCTTTACAGATTCATCAGTTTCTTCTTCTAAACCCAACCCTGCTCTCCGATTTTCCGGATGATTACCACCGTTTCTTCGGTAATTGTTTCTTTTAGGTTTGGAATAGAATTTTTGTTCATTGATTACCAATTCCTCTGATGTGACTTCCACGAGTTTAAAGAATTTATCAAGCAATTCTTATTTCACATTCTGAATCGCGAAGCTATCATCAAAGTATAGTCTCTCCGAATCCTTAATTTTGTACATTACAATATTAGGATCGTCACCTAGACCATCTTCTGACGACTTATCGTCATTTTCAGATTGTGAATAAGAATTCTTTTAACTCGAGTTGCGCTTTTGAAGCTGCCATCATCAGAATCACTTAAAACATTTTCAACAACTTTGTTAACCACGCGTTGTTATCATCACCAGATTTAGCATAGACTATATCAATGTTCTCTGGCAACTCGTTTTTTTTTCAGAAAGTAATTCAACATTAAGTGCCTTGTCCATCCCGTCTGCAGATTTAACACACTATTTTTAGCAAAGGGGTGGAGTGTAACATCCTCAAAAACCGGGTTAACCAAACCCGCTTCGTTTATTAGCCGAACATCCAGTTAAAAAATTTCGTTGCGTATTTAATGCTCAAATTAATTTTATACAATACATAATTAATAAATATATTAGAATTTAAAATCTATAATTGAAAATTTATAATAAATAATGAAATAAAAATAATTTGGTGATGCCGGGTTTCGAACCCGGGTCAGCCGGATAAAACCTCCAAGACTTAACTCACACACATCCCACCACTCCGCCACTTGTGTTATTTGATAATATATCGAAACAATTTAATACATAGAATAAAACTCGAAGTAAATTCTGTCACTCAGCGCGCCCAACTCACTCTCGCCGGAAATCTCGACGATATCGCCAACATTGACGGTTTCTATTGACTTAACGGATGAATTAACATCAACGTCGGTTATAACTGAAAAACCTTAAAGTCACTCATTCAAATCGTCAAACCATAACCGAATAATTTTGAATTCGAAACCGGAAATGTAATTAAATCCGAGTTATACTTTATTCATCAGTTGAGCTCGCGAGTTTATCAAACTACACTCTCCAATTCGCTCAGAAAACTCGCCGCAAGTCGCCGGAATCCTCTGCAAGTTAACCGGAAATTATCGCCAGAAAACCGAATTCATTCCATCCCTTCTGCTTACTCTAAAATAAGATTTTTAGAGCTCATACCGACATCACCCACACTCACCTTAAACTCCCTGAAGAATCTCTGTCGCAAGAAATACATCGCCGGAATTCTCTGCAAGTCGCCGGAAAACCGAGACTTTCATCAAAACGGTAAATACCTCGACTCTTTCGGTTTCAATCCACTGTTAGACTATTACTAACTTCAATCCATCAACCAGAATCAATCCCAGACGACGTAGCCGGAATATTCTGCTCTCGCCGGAAAACCTCTGAAATTTCCAAACTCACGCTG
Organism: Scalesia atractyloides; assembly: GCA_947069175.1. Taxonomy (NCBI): domain Eukaryota; kingdom Viridiplantae; phylum Streptophyta; class Magnoliopsida; order Asterales; family Asteraceae; genus Scalesia; species Scalesia atractyloides. Next base: position 22,376,723 of record CAMTDV010000022.1, on the reverse strand, counting down.
TGAATCGGTATAATCATTCAAACCTTCTGTTAATCCTTGTTTAGTACCCCAATTTCATAACTAATCGAACAAAACTGTTAATTGATTTAATCAGAAGGAATACACAAATCAGAGCCGACGTCCATTGCCGGAATTCTGAGAAAATACAGTCTAATCGGTACATTCGATTCCTTAACTCATTTATTCATCACATTTCAACCAGTAATATGTTCGATGAACGACTCAATCAAGAACAGTTGAATAATCGTCGTCTGAGTCTTTGAGCGAAGAAGACGAAGTCGACGAATGTTTATAAGATTAATTAAAACAAGTTATATAAACGGGTTAGACACACAGTCCAGCGGTGGACTGTGTGCAAACAATTATCACACGTCGCGAGTTCGATCCTTGACAAAACCTCACTCTCTGAAATAAAAATGTTCTTTTTAAAACCGAACCGGATCAACTCGCTGTAAGATGTTAAGTATAATAAAAATCAGTATATTAACCAAGTTAGATACACAGTCCAGCGGTGGACTGTGTGCAACACTAAACAACAGGTCCGGGTTCGAGACCTGTTGTGTGCACCGGTCCGATACAATTAAATCCTTTTTAAAAATAAATGATTTCTGATTAAATTAAATAGTGTATAAATATAATTAAAAACAGAAATATTTGGGTTAGACACGTAGCTCAGTTGGTAGAGCTGCGTGCACGCGTACGGGAGGTCTCGGGTTCGAGCCTCACCCAGCGCATACATATACACGACCGAACCGGTCAACAGTCAAACGGTCAACGGTCAACTGGTCAACAAATGTCAAAAATATTTTTATTTTCTTTTATTTATTTATTTTATTTAAAAATCAATTAAAAATACTTAAAAATAACATTCTTAAAGTTAGAAAATTCCTTGAACTCACAAAAATAAACCGAACAATCCCAATAAAGAACACTAATTGAAAATACTAATCTCAAATAAGAGTTTATTTATTTATCAAACTATTATGTTATTATTTAGGTTAGTTCCCTTGTCGATTAAATCCGAATTCGTGCGCATTCATCATCAATCCAAGAAACGCACCCACTGTGAGTGAATTCTTACAAATTCCCTTTTTATTCATGTTTTGGGGTGTATCATGTGTCGCTTAAACTAATTCGTTTATTCAAACTCGTGCTATACCATATTATGATCTAAACTTAGAATGTAAATATTGTTTGTTGTTATGTATTACATATTGTCAAGTTGTATGCAAATTATTTGTTAGGCCCATCAGTTCCTCGTGGGAGACGAGTTGAACAACGCGTGCCTTAAAACTCATTCATTAGGCCCATCAGTTCGTAGAACAACGCGTGCCTCAAAACTCATTCATTAGGCCCATCAGTTCCTCGTGGGAGACGAGTTGAACAACGCGTGCCTCAAAACAATCTATTGTTGTATGTGTGTGCAATATTTAATATTAAGTGTTTTGTGAATAAATTTACATCTACATTTACTCATATGTGGTTATGCACTTTATTTTATAATCAATTCAATAAACACGTTTAAATGTTTTTCATAGGATTCACTCGCCAACTTTTTGTTGATCCAAAAACCATTTTTAAACATGATACAGGTGGACAGGATGAAGCAAGGAACACATAGGAAAGTGCCTTAGAAGAAAAATAATGAAGCCTAGAAAGATGTATAGAACATGTTGAACTTGTATGATATGATTGTATGAACTCCTTTAAATTGTAATAATAAATATGAAACATTATAATAAATGTCATGAGCTTTGATGAAAACCCAATCATGCCCCATCACCTTTTCCGCAGTGGGTCGGGGTGTGACAGATTGGTATCAGAGCTTTTGACTATAGGGATATAGGATAGGTTATTAGACCCTTAGAGCCTATACTATTTGATTAGATTTTAAATTGTTTATGTGGTTACATGCAAACTCATGATGTTTATTTCTTTCATATTTATTACATATACAAATGCATGCAAACACTTCCAATATTACATTTTGTGATACATAATGAATTATACTTACAGTCAAACATACATACTTACATACATATTCATCATACATATTTCAATGTTCACATATTCAAATCATCTTCATACTTCCGTTATTCAAGATTTTGTCGCATTTTTCATTTTCAAATCTCATCAAAGTGAGTTCTGCGACGGGCATGTAGTAACTGTAGGTACCAGTACCGGTAGTCGGAACGTCCTGTCTAGGTTGGCATTCGTATAAATCCAATATAACGGACCAGTTGCCTACCTGGGGACTAACGATGAGAGTACGAAGGACCTATTAGGCCAAAGCATGCCACACCAAACGTCGTTCGAACTAACCCCACTTTGAGGTGTCACCGTATCCACACCTGGATACATTCCGAATATCATAAGTTACATACATATTTCTCGATTTCTCCGGGTTTTAGTGTACGTAACCAGGCTAACACATGCGAACCATATGAAAAACCCGGTAATCATGGGGGCCCACATGATTACGAAGGTGAAGTATGGCGGCATGCAAGGCCCAATTACGAGCAAAGCCCAAGACATCCTATGGATGTAGTAGATTTATTATTCTATATTTATTTTATGAATGTTCATTCCTAAATACGACACATGACCCCTAAAACGTCCAACTCATACTCTTGATATGTATTCCTTGTAGATGTCTTTTAATTCCGTTCGTAGGAAGATGAGATCAGGAAAAGCCCGCGAGCGCATGGCTCCCAAATCGCTCAACAAATGGCTGCCGTAATACCCAACATTGTAGTTCAAGTTCAACAAGCCCTTACCGCTAATCCCGTCAATCAAGAAGATCAAAATGTTGTCAACCCTCCCCCAATTACCACTAAATGCACCTTCAAGCATTTCAAATCCTGCGACCCTCCAAAATACGAAGGGACTGAAGGTGTCACCGCTCTCCTCCATTGGTTTGAAGAAATGGAAAACACTTTTCTAAATTGCGGTTGCCCCGATGATCGCAAAGTGCGATATGCTACCGGTCGTTTACTTGGAATAACACTTACCTGGTGGAATACAGAGAAGGCCAAATGAGGTGTTGAAGATGCTATGACTTTGACTTGGGAAGAGTTGAAGGAAATCATGACAAGACGGTTTTGCCCAAGAAGCGAAATCAAGAAATTGGAGGATGAGTTCTATTCTTTGAAACAAAAGGAAGGCGACCACACCACATACAACAAGAGATTCCTCGAGTTAAATCAAATGGTTCCCAACTTGTTCACTCCTCTTTACCGTTTGATCGAGCACTACATCCGAGGTCTTCCTTCAAAATTCAAGACTCTGTAATAAGTACCACACCTGCAACTTTGGAAGCAGCAATGGAGTTAGCTACAGAGCTCACCGAGAACCGCATACGGAATAAAGACTTCAAGGAGGAGAAGAAGAAGGATAAAGCATCAACTGAAACCTCAAACTCCAACCAAACCGAATCCCCTTCTCAACCCATTTCTAAGAGAAAACAAGATGGGCAACTTTTCGCTGTCACCCAACGCAATCAACCAGCCTCACAAGCCGACCCCTCCAAGCTATCCCAATCACTCAAGTAGCACCCAACTCAACTTACCCAAATAAGAAACCTTACTTGGACCTCACCCTCAATGTAACACCTGTTTTTATCACCATCCATCTACCTTACCTTGTCGACTATGTGCGAATTGTGGACGCTATGGTCATTTGAGCAAGGCTTGCCGCACCTCTCAAAACCCAACCTCACCCCCTACTCAAAACATGATCCTAAACATATCAACAACCCCAATACCCCATGTTCCCAAATGTTCGAGCTTGTTTCAATTGTGGCGACCATACCCAATTTAGAACACGTGCCCTCGATTGGTTAACATCATACATGCCCAAGCTCAAGCAAACCCAGTTAACCAAGCAAATCAAGGAAACCTAATCACTAGGCCACCAGCAAGAGGAAGAGTTTACAACATCAACGCCAATCCTGATGAAGATAATGACGGCCCAAACGAACCACCCAACTAGTTTTCTTCACCAAAAATCAAGAATTCAACTCCAACCGCTTAGTTTTATGTTTTCTTTATGTTTATCTAATCTTCACGTATCTCAATTATAAATTGGAAATTGTATCCAAGAATCTAATGTGAATTACTATTTCAGTTTCGTTTTATACTCATTGATTTAACATTCATATCATCATACCTCACGACGTATCTCAGTCTCATCATTTAAAGAAGTTGGGTAGTGTCTCACTTCTACATAGTCTAACCTCTCCATCATAACAAACGAGAGAGGTACTGTCATCATTCAAACATGTATACTATCAGAATTAAGCTCAAGCTTTGGTTGTTGTGTTTGTCTATGTTTTAGAGTCACATAGAACTAATCATAACTTGCGGATAAAACCAATGAAAACTTGACAAGAATATGGTGGATACGCCGCTGGTACTTCCTATATATAAGTATTCTTGTCAAAGGATCAGAGGCATTGTCAGGCGGTTATGAGAAGTTCCATGTAGGATTTAGTAATGTCATGGTTGAAGTTTGTTTATACTCACTGATTTAGCATTCATATCATCTCATCATTCAAAGAACTTGGGTTGTGTTCCATTTCTACATAGACTAACCTCTCCATCATAACAAATGAGAGAGGTACTGTCACCATTCAAACATGTATACTATCAGAATTAGGACTCAGGATTTGGTTGTTGTGTTGTTTATGTTCTAGAGTCACATCATAGAACCAATCATAACTTACTGATAAAACCAATGAAAATTTGACAAGAATATGGTGGATACGCCGCTGGTACTTCCTATATATAAGTATTCTTGCCAAAGGATCAGAGGCATTGTCAGGCGGTTATGAGAAGTTCGATGAAGGTTTTAGTAGTAGAAGTTTTGTTTTAGGGTATAACCTTATCTTTCCAAACGTATCAAAACTCATATGCATAAAATCATACTTAGTCAATCAACTCTGTTTATCAATATTTTTATCGTAGGCAACAAAAAGGATTCCTGTAGCAGGGTACTCAACCCTTACAAGGAACGTTACCGCCTCAAACAAAATTTAAACTCTTACTCCCTTCTAAGTATGTAATTGTCAAATTAAAACACCATCCTTTTGAGTCAAACATGCCACTACTTAAATTTCGGGACGAAATTTCTAAAAGTAGGGGATACTGTAACATCCGTCAAAAAACCGGGTTAACCAAACCCGCTTCGTTTATTAACCGAACATCCAGTTAAAAAATTTCGTTGCGTATTTAATGCTCAAATTAATTTTATACAATACATAATTAATAAATATATTAGAATTTAAAATCTATAATTGAAAATATATAATAAATAATGAAATAAAAATAATTTGCTGATGCCGGGTTTCGAACCCGGGTCAGCCGGATAAAACTCCAAGACTTAACTCACACACATCCCACCACTCCGCCACTTGTGTTATTTGATAATATATCGAAACAACTAATACATATAATAAAACTCGAAGTCAAATTCTGTCACTCAGCGCGCCCAAATCAATCTCGCCGGAAATCCTGACGATATCGCCAATCATTGACGGTTTCTATTGACTTAACGGATGAATTAATATCAACGTCGGTTATAACTGAAAAACCTTAAAGTCACTCATTCAAATCGTCAAACCATAACCGAATAATTTTGAATTCGAAACCAGAAATGTAATTAAATCCGAGTTAGACTTTATTCATCAGTTAGCTCGCGAGTTTATCAAACTTACACTATCCAATTCGCTCAGAAAACCTCGCCGCAAGTCGCCGGAATCCTCTGCAAGTTAACCGGAAATTATCGCCGGAAAACCGAATTCATTCCATCCCTTCTGCTTACTCTAAAATAAGATTTTTAGAGCTCATACCGACATCACCCACACTCACCTTAAACTCCTGAAGAATCTCTATCGCAAGAAATACATCGCCGGAATTCTCTGCAAGTCGCCGGAAAACCGAGACTTTCATCAAAACGGTAAATACCTCGACTCTTTCGGTTTCAATCCACTGTTAGACTATTACTAACTTCAATCCATCAACCAGAATCAATCCAAGACGACGTAGCCGGAATATTCTGCTCTCGCCGGGAAACCTCTGGAATTTCCAAACTCACGCTGTGAATCGGTATAACCATTCAACCCTTCTGTTAATCCTTGTTTAGTACCCCAATTTCATAACTAATCGAACAAAACTGTTAATTGATTCAATCAGAAGGAATACACAAATCAAGCCGACGTCCATTGCCGGAATTCTGAGAAAATACAGTCTGATCGGTACATTCGATTCCTTAACTCATTTTATTCATCACATTTCAACCAGTATAAGTTCGATGAACGACTCAATCAAGAACAGTTGAATAATCGTCGTCTGAGTCTTTGAGCGAAGAAGACGAAGTCGACGATGTTTATAAGATTAATTAAAACAAGTTATATAAACGGGTTAGACACACAGACCAGCGGTGGACTGTGTGCAAACAATTATCACACGTCGCGAGTTCGATCCTTAGACAAAACCTCACTCTCTGAAATAAAAATGTTCTTTTTAAAACCGAACCGGATCAACTCGCTGTAAGATGTTAAGTATAATAAAAATCAGTATATTAACCAAGTTAGACACACAGTCCAGCGGTGGACTGTGTGCAACACTAAACAACAGGTCCCGGGTTCGAGACCTGTTGTGTGCACCGGTCCGATACAATTAAATCCTTTTTAAAAATAAATGATTTCTGATTAAATTAAATATGTATAAATATAATTAAAAACAAAATATTTCGGGTTAGACACGTAGGTAGAGCTGCGTGCACGCGTACGGGAGGTCTCGGGTTCGAGCCTCACCCAGCGCATACATATACACGATCCGAACCGGTCAACAGTCAAACAACGGTCAACGGTCAACTGGTCAAAAAGTCAAAAATTTTATTTTCTTTTATTTATTTATTTTATTTAAAAATCAATTAAAAATACTTAAAAATAACATTTTTAAAGTTAGAAAATTTCCTTGAACTCACAAAAATAAACCGAACAATCCCATTAAAGAACACTAATTGAAAATAGTAATCTCAAATAAGAGTTTATTTATTTATCAAACTATTATGTTATTATTTAGGTTAGTTCCCTTGTCGATTAAATCCGAATTCGTGCGCATTCATCATCAATCCAAGAAACGCACCCACTGTGAGTGAATTCTTACAAATTCCCCTTTTTATTCATGTTTTGGGGTGTATCATGTGTCGCTTAAACTAATTCGTTTATTCAAACTCATGCTATACCGTATTATGATCTAAACTTAGAATGTAAATATTGTTTGTTGTTATGTATTACATATTGTCAAGTTGTATGCAAATTATTTGTTAGGCCCATCAGTTCCTCATGGGAGACGAGTTGAACAACGCGTGCCTTAAAACTCATTCATTAGGCCCATCAGTTCGTAGAACAACGCGTGCCTCAAAACTCATTCATTAGGCCCATCAGTTCCTCGTGGGAGACGAGTTGAACAACGCGTGCCTCAAAACAATCTATTGTTGTATGTGTGTGCAATATTTAATATTAAGTGTTTTATGACTAAATTTACATCTACATTACTCATATGTAGTTATGCACTTTATTTTATAATCAATCAATAAACACGTTTAAATGTTTTTCATAGGATTCACTTGCCAACTTTTTGTTGATCCAAAAACCATTTTTACACATGATACAGGTGGACAGGATGAAGCAAGAACACATAGGAAAGTGCCTTAGAAGAAAAATAATGAAGCCTAGAAAGATGTATAGAACATGTTGAACTTGTATGATATGATTGTATGAACTCCTTTAAATTGTAATAATAAATATGAAACATTATAATAAATGTCATGAGCTTTGATGAAAACCCAATCATGCCCCGATCACCTTTTCCACTGCGGGTCGGGGTGTGACATGGAGATCATTGCTATATTCTTTGCCCGATTTCTTTTTAGGTTTTTCTTCCGATGAGATTGTTGGAAGAATGTGATCGATAACATACGCGTTAGTGGTATAAGTTCTTAACAATTGTCGAACTCTTTCAGTTTCAATTGTCATATCTTAAAGTGGTTGTTTGATTTCAGAAATGGTGTTGATATAAATGTTAATTGCTCTTTGTTTATCCATTACTGTACCACTCAACATTTTATATTGTCATGTTGTTCAGTGTTATTTCTGTCGAGTCTGCCATAATCATTTTTTATTTTGTCATACGCTTCTTTCGTTGTGCGATAATCATATTTTAACAAATCGTTATGCATATTGTTTTCAGCGATGATCTTTGATTTTTCGGCATATTCAATACAAGGTTTAGTACATTTTGTACAAGGTTTCTCAACCTCTACAACTTGTACTTTGACAACTTCTTTCTCGATAACCTTCACCTCTGGACCTACCTTGGTTAGATTTTCCATTAAAGCTTTATCTGCCATGTCCTTGAGGTCTTCGACTTTTATTTCTTGAGTGATATCAACAATCACTTCATCAATCTTTTTCTCCTCAACCACCTGTTCTTTCGTGCTTCCATCAAAGTGACCTGCAAAACTGTCACAAGAATTAGAGATAAAATTCCTTGTCTCTGCATATGGATATATTCCTCTTCTACCTGTTGTTGATGCAAGTATTGTTCCAGAATAGCTTGTTCGAAGCTGCTGCTCTGCTGTGCCGCTGCTCAGCTGCTGCCGCTGCCTCCTCTGCAGAATTATCTTCAACTATCTCTGCCATCAAAGCAACTCCGGTCTTTTTCCCAATATAAGAGTTCCAGTAAAAACCGTCATCTTCTGTAGATGCAACCATGGCTTTCTCCGTGGTACTACTGTTTGGCTTTTCTTGGATCTCAATCTGAGTTTTCTTCGGGAAAGGTTTATATTGAAGTGCCTTTTTGTAATATTCATTCCCTCCTCAAAAAGGACTTTGAATTTCCGGTTGCCTCGGTGTTCTTACACTCTCTTTTAAAATGTCCCTTCTGTCGACATCTAAAACGCGTGACTTTGGATTTGTCAAAACCCAATTTGTTGTTGGAGTTTCCTATGTCACGGCCCGTGAGTGCAACGAACTTTGTCACCTTCCTGATAATCGAAGCTAAGGACCATTTGATTTCCATTAGTTCGAGTTCTTCCTCGTCAACCTGGTCATAATCTTCTGTGGTCATTTGGGGGTTTCCGATCTTACCGGCAACAAGACATTCATAAGATTCTAAGACGGTAGCGAGTAGTGACATATGTTGTTTTGCAACTTCTTCTGAAACAACATTGTTCAAATTCACTGCGATATTGCACTTGTAAACTTTCAGATCAGAACTTTGTTGTTGGTTCTGATTTGCTTGATTTTTGAATGTTGAATTTGAACCCGTGCTCGAGTAAGAACTTTGTGGACTTTGGTCATACTGAGGCTGTGAATGATTCTGATTCTGTGGAGAAGCATTCATGTTTGCACTAAAAGCAGTTCCAATTTTTGGACTCAAATGTTATCTTGCATTCCGGTTTTGTAGTACAAACCGATGTCTTGAACTACAATAGCGTTATTTGACTTTGCTATCTTCAGAAGCTCCATTTCATGGCCTTCGAGTTTATCGATAAATCTTTACAACTTGAAGAAATACCACTTATCATTATTCTTCAGAACCATCAAATACGTAGTCCATTCACCCTCTGGTAGTGCGTCAGCAAGTTTGTCAATGTATTCTTGTTCCGTCTTCTCAAGACCGTGTCTTCACATTTGCACCTTGAGGTGACAGAAACGCTCAATCATTTGCTTAATGGTCTCATTCTTTAGCATGCTGAAAATATCAAACTCTTTCAGAATGAGAGCCTTCTTGCTTTTGATCATTTCGGCACTACCTTGGTATTTCTTCTATAATGACAACCAAAGCTCTCTTGCTGTAGTATACTATGGTAGCAAGATCAGAATATCTTATTTGACTGACTGTTGGATGAGACTGATCATCTTTTTCTCAGCAATATATTCGTCTCTCTGAGTTGTCGAGTAGTTGTACTTCTCAAGAACTTGTTAATGTTCATCTACCGGAATAGTGTAGCCTCTTTCGATTGACACCCAGCCAGCGAAGTGCATGTCTAGAATCAAGTAGGTAAATTTCTGTTTCCATGCTTCGTATTCGTCCATGTTCATCAGCTTGGGCGGTTTGACTGTTGTTCCCATTTCGTTATCAAGATTGACTTAATTAATCACGTTGGCGTTTGACGAACTAGCTCCGGACATATAATCTCTTAGTTGATCTTCCATTGTGAAACACGAAACGTGTACGCTGAAAATTTTTCAAAAACATTGAAAATAGTTAGTCCTACTACAAGTTCGGTTGAACTTGTAGCAACAAATGAAGAATTCTTGAATTTTCTAACAAGTTCGGTCGAACTTGTTAGGTTTCTTTGAAAAAATCTGATTATCTTCGGTCGAACTTACAACATCAAACCTACAGATATTCAAGCGAACTTGTTCAAAAGAACTTTGATGAAATACAAGCTAGTTCGGGCGAACTTACTTAAAATCTTCTTGATTCTACACAAGTTCGGTCGAACTTGATGTAAAATTAAAGAAAAATTCAGTATCTTCGAGCGAACTTGACTAAAACTTCCTCAAAAATCACCTAAGTTCGGGCGAACTTACTAAAAAATCACTTGAAAAGTGATGTTTTAGTGTAAGTTCGGCCGAACATGGCCAACAAGTTCGTTCAGAAAAGTTTTCAAAAACATGGTTTTTTCAAATTTTCTACATGAATTCGGTTGAATTTGGTCTCCAATCTTTCAAGGGTTTATCTTTGTTGTATTTTACATGATATATTCAAAATTCAAAAGATTTTGACCATGAATTCTTCATTTTGTGATCAAAAGTTAAAGAAAAAGAAGAATGGAGTAGAAATAGAAGTAATCTTGTCTTGATACTATCAAATCAGGCTGTTCTAGCTCTGATACCACTTTAGGACCGATCCTCGATGCTTAGGAACCTAAATTTGATATTAACGTCCATAATAGCGGAAATTTTACGTCGTGTTACCAATAGAAAAGATTTAATCAGTTAATCGTCAGTTTCATTGATTAAACGTTCAGATTACAGACTGATAGAGCTTCGCCTCTACAATGCCAAAGTTACAAATGAGACACACAAGCTAGGTATTTATAGGACAACAAGTTTGTGCCCAACATGTGTAAGTTCGCCCAAACTTGCCTATGCAAGTTCGGCCGAACATGCTCAAACATGTCATCACATGGGCGAACTTGGCTAAGACTCTTCATAAATACTTCTTAACCTAGCCTATCCAGCTCTATAGAATACACACTCGATATAAGACTAAGACATAGACATTATGCCCAATAGTCGATTAAGTCCCATCCCTTGATTTTCGCTCTCGCCAAAGTTTCGATTTTCTAATCGGTTAGAGACGTGTAGTAACTGGAAGGGTAAAATACCGTTAGTCGTTTCTCGGTGAGAGTATTTTACCTATAGGCCAAAGCACGTTTCTCTAATTCAAAAGGATCTTCGATTTACTTTGGAATTGTCGACGTTTCTCTACTCGAAACAATCTCATGTTTTATTGAGCCAATCTTTTATGTTATCTCAATTTATATGTGATTTTATACTTGTTACTTTATTCGTTTCGAACCGTTACACATTTCGCACGTTTATTGCAATAAAAAACAATGCTAATCCTCATGAACACACTAAATTTATACTCCTTATTCGCATCCATACGTGATATTACATGATATGCTTAATGAATTCATGCAAACTTTGTGAACCATACTTGACGAATCCATGCAAACTTTGTGAAACATGCTTGAACGTTATACATGCTTATTTATGCACAACTTGTTTATTTTCCATATTATGATCAAGTCTCATCCCTTTTCTTCTATGTTGAACCTCTAGATGAATTCTCCTAACTCGTCCAAGAAATCCAAGAGGTCTAACAAGGGTTCCAACAACACACAACAGCAATGAGAACTTCATCTCCAAGCAAGAACTCATCGGTCTTGTCGCCGAACAAATGGCTGACCAAATGGCCCGTGTGATACCTGATATCGTTAGCCAGCTTCAAACCATCAACACTGAAACCCCAAATCCTCTACCGACTCAAAAACCGATAACCCCAAAAGGTCCTTCCAATTCAAGCATTTCATGGCTTGTAAACTGGTAGAATTCACTGGCATGGACGGTGTCACCGCCATGATCAATTGGTTGACGCGATGGAGCTTACCTTTCTTCAGGGTGGGTGCCCTAATGAACTTCGAACCCTCAAGCAACCGGGGTCTTTCGCCAGAGAGCCCTCGAGTGGTGGACTACGGAACCTAACAAGCGTGGCAAGAAGCAGCCCACGCTCTCACTTGGACGAGCTCAAACAGCTCATGAGAGATCAGTTTTGTCCTCCCCCAAGACCTAGAAGCTCGAAAACGAATTCTGAAACCTCACCCAACAAGGGAGCGATGCTGAGGGACTTATCGCTCGCTTCAAACAATTGACTATCGTCTGTCCTGGACAGGTGGACACGGTTCCCAAAGCAATAGCTAAGCTTATTCGTTCGCTTTCGTTTATGATCATGAATCACGTAGCCGCCGTAACCCCCAGAACCCTCGAAGAAGCCTATAGCATAACCATCCAGCTTAACCACAACTGCATCCTTCAGGGAGCCTACGACAAGGTTCCTGCAAAGCATGCGCACGAAGCCACCGCCAGTACCACCACTACCGAATCACCTCCCCCGCAAACCAAATCAAAACCAAACTCAACCTCAACGTCAAAATGCTCCTGTGCGAGCATGTTACAAATTTGGCGATCCCAACCACCTCGCCAATGTATGTCCTCTTCTCAACCAGCAACACCAGCATCAGCAGCCTGAGCCTACAAAGGGTGAGCTTTCATGCTTACTTCCGCTCAAGCCCAAAGCTCTAACGACGTCATTACTGGTAAGTTCCTTGTGAACCATATTTATGCTACATGTCTATTCGATACTGGCGCCGATAGGAGTTTTGTATCACTAGAATTTGAACCTTTGATTAAGTGCGAACGATTTAAAATGCCTAATCCTTTCGCTGTCGAAGTCGCTAATGGTAAAACCATCTTCGTTGATTCCGTTCTGTATGGTTGCTCTTTGATTCTTAACGATCATTCGTTCTCCATTGACCTCATTCCCATGCAAATGGGTAGTTTCGACATCATAGTAGGCATGGATTGGCTTATGCGAGTTCATGCCGAAGATGTTTGTTCTGAAAAAATTTATTCACCTCCCTCTTCCTCAAGGTGATTCTCTACACGTCTATGGCGAGAAACCTTCTAAAGGTCTCAAACTTATGTCGTGCGTCAAAGCGAACAAGTACTTGTGTAAAGAGTACTTTCCTCGCTCATGTTGTCGAAAAGAAATACAAAGGTCTGAGCATAAGTGATGTTCCTGTCGTTTGTGAGTTTCCTTCTGTTTTTCCTGAGGATCTTCCTGGTCCTCCGCCTCCTCGAGCTGTTAATTTTCGTATTGATCTTATTCCTGGCGCAACTCCCGTTGCGAAAGCTCCCTACTGTCTAGCACCCTCGGAGATGCAAGAGCTATCAAACCAACTTCAAGAGCTTCTTGATAAAGGCTTTATACGCCCTAGTACTTCCCCTTGGGGCGCTCCCGTTTTGTTCGTCAAAAAGAAAGATGGGTCTTTTCAGATGTGTGTTGACTATCGTGAACTCAATAAACTTACAGTCAAGAACCGTACCCACTTCCTCGTATTGATGACCTCTTCGATCAACTGCAAGGCACGAAGTGCTTTTTAAAGATTGATCTCCGTTCTGGCTATCATCAACTTCGGGTTTCCGAGGAAGATGTACCTAAAACTGCTTTTCGCACTCGATATAGACATTACGAGTTCGTGGTCATGCCTTTGGGCTTGACCAACGCGCCCGCCGTGTTCATGGATCTCATGAATCGAGTGTGTAAACCTTTCCTCGATCATTTTGTCATTGTATTCATCGACGATATCCTAATCTACTCCAAGACGAAAGAAGAGCATGGACGACATTTGCGTCTCATTCTTCAGCTTCTGCAAACCGAACGTCTTTATGCCAAATTCTCTAAATGTGAATTTTGGCTAAAAGAGGTTCAATTCTTAGGTCACACCGTAAATGAACTCGGTATTCATGTTGACCCTGCAAAGATAGAAGCTGTGAAGAATTGGATTGCACCTAAGTCGCCTTCTGAAATTCGTTCGTTTTTGGCCTAGCTGGGTATTATCACCGTTTCATCTCGAACTTCTCTAAAATTGCCGTTCCTTTGACTTCGTGGACTAAAAAGATAAACCTTTTGTTTAGGGTCCCGAACAATCAGGAATCTTTCCAAACGCTCAAGGACATGCTTTGTAATGCTCCTATCCTCACTCTCCCCGATGGGAACGACGATTTCGTCGTGTATTGCGATGCCTCTAACCAGGGTCTTGATTACGTACTCATGCAACGAGACATAGTAATCGCTTACGCGTCGAGACAACTCAAAATTCATGAGAAAAGCTATACTACTCACGACCTCAAACTTGGTGCAGTTGTTTTTGCATTAAATATTTGGCGACACTACCTTTACGGTACGAAGTGTACGGTCTTCACCGATCACAAGAGCCTTCAACATATCTTTGATCAAAAGGAACTCAAGATACGTCAACGTCGTTGGGTAGAATTGACGACCCATGACTGTGATATAGCTACCACCCTGGCAAGGCGAATGTCGTGGCCGATGCACTTAGTCGTAACATTCATGTTAAGAGTGTTCGTTGCTACCAAATCGTGGGAAAACTCAACGAGTTGATTCGACAAGCACCATTTACCGTCATTAATGAGGGTAACCTTGATAGTGAATTGAATTGTGGAGTCGAAAACCGCTCGAAGCTAAACCTGATAGTATTCTTTACTACCATAATCGTATTTGGATTCCCAATCGTCTCAATCTTCAGACGTCTTGATGAATGAAGCCCACAATCCCGATACTCCATCCATCCTGGAGCTGATAAGATGTACCATGATTTGCGTGCATCCTATTGCGTGCATCCTATTACGTATCCAAATGCCTTACGTGTTCCAAAGTCAAGGCAGAACATCAACGTCCCTCTTGTTTGCTCGAACAACCAGAAATTCCTGTCTTGAAATAGGAGGGCATAGCCATGGATTTCATTACGAAATTGCCTCGTACTTCGTCTGGTCATGACAGCATTTGGGTTATCATTGACCGATTGACCAAATCCGCCCATTTTCTCGCCATTCGTGAAGATTACAAAGTTGAGAAATTGGCTCGTAACTACACGGATGAAATATTAGTCGCCATGGTACTCCTCTTGATATTATCTCTGATCGTGATGCTCGTTTCACCACTTGCCTTTGGCAAACTTTTCAATCCGCCCTCGACAGTCAGCTAAATCTTAGCACCACTTTCATCCTCAGTCTGATGGACAAACCGAGCATACTATCCAAACCTTGGAGGATATGCTTCGGTCATGCGTAATCGATTTTGGCGGCAATTGGGATTCGCACTTACCCTTGTTGAATTCTCGTACAACAACAGTTATCACGCTAGTATTCAAATGGCTTCATTTGAAGCATTGTATGGTCGTAAGTGTCGTTCGCGTATTTGTTGGCATGAGATTGGAGACGTACAAATTACCGGTCCCGAGCTAATACAAGAGACAATGAACAAGATCTTACAAATACGTGATAATCTCCTCAAAGCACGAAGCCGACAAAAGACGCAAGCCCTTGGAATTTAATAGGTGAGCATGTACTTCTCAATGTATCCCCTTGGAAAGGCGTTGTTCGTTTCGGTAAGAAAGGCAAACTCGCTCCTCGCTACGTGGTCCTTTCAAGATCTTGGAAAGGATTGGCAAGGTAGAATATCAGGACCTACCTCAAAAGCTTAACAATATTCATCCTGTGTTTCATGTTTCAAATCTAAAGAAATATCTAGCCGAAGAAGGACTTCAAGTTCTGCTCGAAGATCTTCAAATCAATGAGACATTGCATTTTGTGAAGAAACCGGTCGAAATCATGGACCGAGGAGCCAAGCAGCTCTGCCGCAGTCGGATCCCTATCGTAAAAGTTCGTTGGTAAGGGAAACGTGGCACCGAGTTTACTTGGGAACTCGAGAGTGATATGAAGACTAAGTATCCGCATCTCTTCGTTGCATCTTCCTAAATTTCGGGACGAAATTTCATAAAGGAGGGGAGACTGTAACTCCTCGCGTTTTCATACTTTCTATTTATAGCAAGCTCATGTTGTAATTCTATTTTGGGAAACCTCTGTATACGTATTCATCTTTTCATTGTAAACGTTGTAATCGAGACTTGATTCGTAATAGAATAAAACATGCTTATCATTATAATTGTTATACACATTCATACTTATTATACTTGTTCATACAATACTTATACATGATACCCATACTCGAATACGCGAGATACTTTAGAATACGCAACACTCATACGTCATGCATACTTCATACGCGATATTCATACTTTTGTACATACATTATACCAAGTGTTTATACTCGATCTCGATCATATTATACGTGCCTACACATTATGATATGTTAAATGGTCTTATAATACATTAACATGTCCTAAAAAACCTTAAAAATGGTCCAAACCCGTCAAGATTAAGCAAAACAACAAAACATAAAGATGTGTCCCGGCCCGGTCCGTAAGGGTACCTGGGCGGGACAGCAGGTATTAAAATCCGCGGTTTGCACGAATCCCACTCTTAAAGCTTCACCCAATCACCTCTAGTACACCATTTAATCCCCTCTAAGCTAACCCTAATCATCCCTCTATATAAACAAAGTCTCTCCACACCTTAAACACTTTCCAATCTTCATCTAATCACTCTCAAGCACTCCCAAATTGTCCCAGATTAGTTGCACATCAGAATTTTCGGGCAGATTATACCTCTTTCACTAAAGTGCGCAACTTGCTCAAAACTTGGTCTTTTCACCTCATTCTTCTTCCTACATACTTAGATAATCTTTGGGTTGAATTCCTAGGGTTCTCCGTGTAACACCCCAAATCGCGTAAAACAACACGCGACGGAAACACTTGGGGAGTCACGTTAATAGATTGTTTCAACAACACATGGCATTTGAAGTTTCGTTTTATTGAATATTAAACATTCAATATACTGTTATATTGTCTTAGAACTTTAAACAAACTAAACAAGCATTTCAATTGTCTTTCTTGTTTTTAAGGCACTAGGTCCAAGTCCATTCCTATTTGAGCACGCATCAGTATCATCTAGCATCTTTCCCTGAAAGATATGTGAAAACGAGTCAGCAAAAATATGCCGGCGAGTACATAGGTTTTGGAACATCTCAAGTCCATGGCTTTGTATATAATGCAATATAAACAACCCGACTACTAGAGTCGTAAGTGAAACCTTGTTTTGAAAGCATTTGATATTGCAATAGTTATTCAACTAAAACAAATTCTTAAAAGTAATAAAATCTAGTAGCCGTGAACCTTGACTCGAAAACATTTGTTTTGTAAATCCAACATGTAAATCGTCTTAAATAACTTGTATGGTTTATATCTTTAATCGAAAATCATTGTGTGACATTGTTTGAAATCATTTGTTCGTCGTTCATCATTCCTCGTAATAAACCATTTGCTCATCGTTCATCGTTCATTGTTCATTGTTCATCGTTCTTTGTTTCTTTTTATAAACCAATTGTTCCTTATTATAATTGTGAAAAATTTTGGTCGTTCTTTAATGAGTACATTCAAACATTTGTTGACTCGACTATACCCCAAGGGTATCTTTAATAGATCCTAAAAGATCTCTTTAACAAGACTAGCTAATCAACGAATGATTTGTTCATAAACAGTTTCTGTCATTCCCCAAACTACCCACCAAATCCAGTGAATAACCTAGTAACGGATTGTCAATCCTATGGTACCATAACTTACTACTGGCGGCATAACAATGTTAATGAATGTCATTCGTATTTGGGATAACGCACCAACAAGTTGTATCACATTATTGAAACCATATTGTTATATAAACCATAGTATTTGTACTTTGAAAACTTGAAAACAATTAGCAGATATGAATTGCCCCAAAACATTTTAAACATAAAGGAGGGGAGTAATGTACTCGCCTGGGATTTGCGGATAAGGCTTGTACAAGTGTATGATCAACGTCCGAAGATCAAGGAATCAAGTGTGTGTCCTAAAAATGGATAATAATGAAAATATCAAGACTTGAAATCGTAGGATTGGATAGAATGAGACCTTATAAACCAAATGAGTATTGAACTCATATGAAATGGTTTAATAAGTTAACATTCTGAGTTGTAAAGATTTTTAAGTGCTTTTGACCCGTTATGACCCGTTAAAGAAGTTTAACCCACTTAACGAGTCATTTGCGTAACTACGCATTCGGATGGTTAGATATGTGTTATGATAAGTCTTAAATGCTTAAACATGTTTGAAAATGCTATTTGATCAGAATACATGTCAAAATTTATGTTACATATGTGTTTAATTGGTTTTCTTGTGAAAGGGGCATTTTTGTCATTTTTTTAGGGATATTACCATTGATTAACATAACACTATCCGAAAGACATGACCTTAAGGTATAACCTCAGAGGGTTATTCCCTATATATTTATGCTCATAATTATGTATTTGGTCGGGTCTAAAAGTTGACCAAACGGGTCAGATTCAAAAGTCAAAGTGGTGGTCAAACCGCTAGAATTTTGAACCCAAATGAGCACATTTAATAAAGGTGATGAATTTGACAAGTCTTGACATGTTTTAGGAAGTTTATAAAAGCAATTTAGCATCAAAACAACCTGTTTTGATACATGAAAACAGATCCATTGCAAAATGCGCAAAAATCGCATTTTGACCGAAACTTTGATTGTCAAAATAACTAGAAATGGTGGGAATCAGTAGGCATGATTTTTAGGGATCATAACCACCTTGATTACCATCATATTGCAAGATTCAATTGAGCTTTATCTTGATCAATTCATGATCAAAACTAAAAGTCAAACAAATGTCAATTGTTTGATTTTTAGTCAAAATAAGCTATAATAATTGAACATGTCCTGAGTAGAACACTTACATACACAAGGAATGATCAATAACACCAGAGAAAAGCCCCAAGGAGTTGCAAATTCGATTTGTAGCAGATGAGAGCAAGAAGGAGGTTAAAAAGCTTCAAATGGTGAAATACCCTTGCTATTTATAGCAATTCTGATGTCATGAGAGCTTAACAAGTGTCCATGATTCATCACTATACTTGATTAGTGTCATACACATGTTATAAGCAGGAAAAAGGGTGGCAAATTGAAAGCTAGGTGTCAAAATTCGCGTCTTGGTGGCCAAGGAATGAGCTGGGAGGTTGCCAGCTTATTTTTCTGTATCTAATGGCTTCTCGTGGGCCGCCAGTCTTTAGGCTTAGGGACTCACACCCCGCCAAAGCCAAAACTTTCAGAATTGACAGAAATGGTCCCTGCAGCCTCTAAACTTGTTTTTTCGACGCGTTTTGGCACTTTTAACACCCGTGAAACCCAATTTTAAGCTTTATAAGGACAATAAAGTATAGAGAACTTGAAATATGTCCAAAAATGTTCCAGAGGTCGGTTCATTTGGTTGTACGGTTGCGGTTTTCGGTTAATTATGACGAAAAGCGTAACAAACGCGTGTGTGACTGTAAATGCGTAACGAATCACATTTTTGCATCCCAATCACTAAAATATGATATTTTAATGATTAAAAATTTTTTTGATGTCCGAATATGTTCCGGATGTTTAAATACGCGAAAAGACATAGTTTCACGAAATTTGCAAAATAGTCCCTGAAGTTACAAAAGTGTGATTTTGCCATACCTAAGCCCTCAAAACCTATTTATAAGTTATGTAAAGGGTATTTAAGGTATGTTAAGCTTGTGACCTTGTTCCAGAGCGTACGTTGCGAGAATCGGCAGACTTTCACAGTTTGTCGTAAATAGTCCCTGTGATCGAATAAACTTGTTTTTGACATACCAAACCCTTCAAAACTTATTTCTAAGTTATTCAAAGGTTATTTAAGGTATGTTTAGCTTACGTAAATATTCCAGAACATACGTTGCATTAAATTGGTTTGTTTTGCGTAATAGCTTATGTATAACCTCTAGAAAAGACTAGAGGAGTTGAAATTGTACATGGACTAAAATGTATAAATGTCACATGTAATTACACAATTCTCCGGAATGAAACACAAGATTTCATTAGATTCGGAATTGTTCGGTATTGTTTGATGGTTGACGAGGCTCAGATGTCACAGTCTCTCCTACTTTAGGAAATTTCGTCCTGAAATTTAATATAGAGGAAACTTGTGAAAACATATGTGAGGGTATCGCTTCTATTCATCCTTCGTTCCTAGAGAAAAATCTCTAGAAAACGTTTGGACTCCGTCGAACTTTGTTTATTGTACTCATTTGTTGTCCATGGTGATGAGTTGAGATTCGAAAATCTTAACCTCATTCCAATATGTAGGTGCATGACACCTTTGATTGTACGGAGCCTCAGAAAAGATTCTTGTAAATGTCATAGCGGTATCTTTTTGTCGCATCATACCATAAAAGAGTGTGAACTTGAAAGAAAAGAGTCGGATTTCGAATAATGAATGGAGGATTGTTTATAAAGGTTTCCCATGAAGACTAGTATGGGAAACTTGTGTGTGCTCGAAATTGAAGTCAGGGAGTGTATGATAGAACAACATTGGTCAAGTTCCAGAGCTTCTAGTAACTTAAATAACGCCATGCTTGCAATGTAATAAGGAACACTTATATATAGGAAGTACCAGCGGCGTATCCACCATGCCCTTATTATATTATTCCCATTTCGTTATTCTTATTACTATAGGTTCTCACACATGACAAAACTTGCTATGGTTTTCTATGCAAGGGATTTTATAATTATGTATGCATCCATAATTACTCAATTCGTTGCACAGTCCGCATAGGTTATTTTGTGATGTGTAGGGGAAAAAATCATATGAGTAAACATGGAATGACTTGTGTAGACCACATCGGGATCTCTTTAATTAGATCGACGCATGATCTCTTTAAATACACCACCAAAGAGTCTGTTTAACTAGATCTTCACATGATCTCTTTAACTAGATTGACGGACAATCTCTTTAACTAGATCAACACATGATCTCTTTAACTAGATTGACGAGCAATCTCTTTAACTAGGCCCTGAAAGACCTCTTTAACTAAGCCCTGAAAGACTTCTTTAACTAAACCCTGAAAGGTTTCTTTAACTTTGTATCAAATTAAGAATAGTACTTTGGAATCAAAGGGCCTAACTATTTGCATAGAATAACCCCTTCAAGGATTTAAGATAGTACTTTCGGATATCCTTCTAAGAATCTATCATATGAAGATATGGAAGATTCTACAAGGATTTGGATAACGAACATTTGAACCAACTTAACACATAAACACATAATCACATAATTGTCAATTTGGTCATCAACTTGTTATTAACTTGTCATCAATTTGTACACAAGTAGTTAAAGTACACTAGGAATCCAATCAAGGAGTTCATTTAGTACTTTAAGCATCTGCAAGAATCTAACTATGAAGATAGACAGATCTTGTAAGGATTTGGTTTGGCCTTATTGAATCATAACATATGTATAGATCCTAATAGGATTTGGGATTCGTGTAGCGAAAGTATTTTGAAACCTTATATTAGGTATACTAGGTCAACAAACGAATAGGAATGTCCATGAAATCAATGTGCTAGCATGCTCGACAACATACATAGCAAAAATGTAATGAAATCATTGTGCTCATATGCTAAGTCAACATATGCCGCAAAAAGTGTCTTTGAAAATCATGCATGATTTTTTTTTAAACATGCTTAATGTTTTTTTGAAATCATATGTATAATGTTTTCGAAATTATGCACTAGATATATTTGGTAAATATACCTTTGTTAAATTGATTGAAACCACATGAAAATCCTTGAATTAATGTATAGAGTTTTTGAAAATACGTATTTTGAAATCATGCACTTCGTATATTAAGTAAATATGCTTTGTTAAATAGCTTTTAGAATCTTATGAAATATATTTGAAATCATGAAATTTTGAAATCAGTATAATGTTTTTGAAATTATGCACCATGCAAAGTGTTACGAAGAATCAGAGGGTTGTGGTATAAACATATTGCATAAGACCATTTAAGGACCCATGGAAGTATCCTTGGATATCCAATCAAGGTTTTAAAGTGATACTTTGAGTATTCGTTAAGAGTTGTAACTTGTATCTTGTACATTGTTTCTTAAAAGAAACAGGTACTTAGGATTTTTGTGGAGATCCCGGGCGATCGCAAGATGAAAGAAACTACAGAGTTGTTTGATTCGCAAGGAACCATGTTATTGGTATTGGTATTGTAGGGGAGGAACACACATATATAATCGCATTTGTAAATAAAATGGAATCTACCAAATTTATTTATAGACAATCAAAGTGTTTTCAAGGTTCTTGGTAAACAAAAGAGAAACAGATGATAAAAACTTAATTGTTCATAGTTGCATCATTGTTGGCTTGAGTCTTGTTAATATGTTCATCCACGAGCGGGATTTGCATTTACAAGTCTCAGGGGCAGTTGTTTCTAAAATGACCCATCTCGCCACAGTTGTAGCAAGAACCTGGTGGAAAGTTAGCTTGAGCTGATCGACAAACGTTTGCCAATTGACCAAGTCGCCCACACGAAGTGCGTTGACGATATTGTAGGTGAGCCTAATGATGAGCATTGCAACTGTTGCATATGGGTGCTGTACCAGCATAAGGTTTCCTCACAAGTGGTTGTACTGGTTGATTAGGGGCAGCTTGATTGTTCTGAGCAACTACAACGAAATTTTGTGAAGCCTTGCGCTTCTTTGACTTCTTAGAGGATTCAATCTTGTTTTCTTTTGGTTTTTCATAGGTAGTTTTATCAGATGGTTTCTTGTCGCCTTTGCGGAAAAGTTTACCCTTTTTGATTTGGGACTCAGTCAGGGTAGCAGATAGTTCGATAGCCTGTCGAATGGTGGTAGGGTTGTTACCGGTAACAATATCCTGAATGGGTCAGGCAGGCCATCAATGTACTTTTCAATTGCCTTATCCAAAGGCATAACCATCGAAGGACACAACAAACTTAACAGCCTCATACCAGTCGGTGTAAGCTCGGTGTTCTTCACTATCTTGCTTAAGATCGTGGAACTCATTCTCAAGTGCCCTTTGTTCATGACGAGGACAAAATTCCTTCATCATCAAAGCTCGAAGCTCTCCCCAAGTTTGTGCCAATGCCACATCAGCACTCCTATCTCTCATTATACCATTCCACCACGTAAGAACTCTTTTCTTGAATACACTCGACGCGAACTCAACTTTTCGCTCATCTGGACATTGAACAAAACGGAACGTGCTTTCGAGACTCTCAAACCATTGAAGAAGTCCTGTAGCTCCCTCAGACCCACTAAACTAAAGTGGTTTAGCCGAACAGAATTGTTTGTAGCTGCACGGAGCTGGTGCATTGTTGTTATTGTTGTTTGCTTGATTTAATTGAGTCACTAGGTTCAGGAGGATTGCAGCCATTTGCTGAGCGATAAGTGCAGCCATTTCGGCAATTTTGAGTTGTATCACGTTGAGGAGGAATTCTAGAAAAGAAACATTAAAGAAGATATATCAGATTGACATTCGGAAGAAAATCAATAGAGGCATCAATATATTGAAGAAACATATGGATGGTGGTCACTTGTTTGTTTCTCAAAACACACAAATGACGCACGGTGACTGATCAAAGTAAATGGGTCTTATAATGTATCGCGAAGACATGCTTTAGCCTATAAGTGGACACTCACCCCAAGAGTTCCCAGGTAAGAGTGACTGGTCGAATTAAGTGGATTTGTACGAACACTCTAGCCTTAGACAGAAAACTCGGGGTACAGGCACCCACCCTTCCAGATTGCATGTGTTCACATTATTAAAACCCAAACTTTGACGAGAGTGTGAAAACTTTGAAGGCAATAAGCCAAGGACAAACCATCTAAGATAGATGATTTCTTGTGAGATTTTAGAAAAATTTTGACTTTCAAAGGATGTGATATGCTTTATTTTTTGATAATCACCTAAGGATAGGTGATGGTAATGTTTTAAGAATCTAAACACAAGTAAACTTGCGTTGGGGTCCTAGGAAGGTTATAGTCTAGGTCAAAGCATTATAATAACCTAATTCCCTATAACCAGTGCTCTGATACGAACCTGTAACACCCCAAATCGCGTAAAACAACACCGGCGGAAACACTTGGGGAGTCACATTAACAGATTGTTTCAACAACACATGGCATTTGAAGTTTCGTTTTATTTAATATTAAACATTAATTATACTGTTATATTGTCTTAGAACTTTAAACAAACTAAACAAGCATTTCAATTGTCTTTCTTGTTTTTAAGGCACTAGGTCCAAGTCCATTCCTATGTGAGCACGCATCAGTATCATCTAGCATCTTTCCCTGAAACATATGTGAAAACGAGTCAGCAAAAATATGCCGGCGAGTACATAGGTTTTGTGAACATGTCAAGTCCATGGCTTTGGATATATTGCAATATAAACAACCCGACTACTAGATTCGAAATGTGAAACCTTGTTTTGAAAGCATTTGATATTGCAATAGTTATTCAACTAAAACAAATTGTTAAAAGTTATAAAATCTAGTAGCCGTGAACCTTGACTCGAAAACATTTGTTTTGTAAATCCAACTTGTAAATCGTCTTAAAATAACTTTTATGGTTTATATCTTTAATCGAAAATCATTGTGTGACGTTGTTTGAAATCATTTGTTCATCGTTCATCATTCCTCGTAATAAACCATTTGCTCATCGTTCATCGTTTCATTGTTCATTGTTCATCGTTCTTTGTTTCTTTTATAAACCAATTGTTCCTTTTATAATTGTGAAAATTTTTGTCGTTCTTTAATTAGTACATTCAAACATTTGTTGACTCGACTATACCCCAGGGTATCTTTAATAGATCCTAAAAGATCTCTTTACAAGACTAACTAATCAACGAATGATTTGTTCATAAACAGTTTCTGTCGTTCCCCAAACTACCCACCAAATCCAGTGAATAAACCTAGTAACGGGATTGTCAATCCTATGGTACCATAACTTACTACTGAGCGGCATAGCAATGTTAATGAATGTCATTCGTATTTGGGATAACGCACCAACAAGTTGTATCACATTATTGAAACCATATTGTTATATAAACCATAGTATTTGTACTTTGAAAACATGAAAACAATTAGCACATATGAATCACCCCAAAAAATTTGTAAACATAAAGGAGGGGAGTGATGTACTCGCCTGTGATTTGCGGATAAGCTTGTACAAGTGTATGATCAACGTCCGAAGATCAAGGAATCAAGTGTGTGTCCTAAAAAATGGATAATAATGAAATATCAGACTTGAAATCGGAGGATTGGATAGAATGAGACCTTATAAACCAAATGAGTATTGAACTCATATAAAATGGTTTAATAAGTTAACATTCTGAGTTGGAAAGATTTTTAAGTGCTTTTAACCCGTTATGACCCGTTAAGAAGTTTAACCCACTTTAACGAGTCATTTGCGTAACTACGCATTCTGATGGTTAGATATGTGTTATGATAAGTCTTAAATGCTTAAACATGTTTGAAAATGTATTTGATCAGAATACATGTCAAAATTTATGTTACATATGTGTTTAATTGGTTTTCTTGAAAAGGGTATTTTTGGTCATTTTTTTAGGGATATTACCATTGATTAACATAACACTATCTGAAAGACATGACCTTAAGGTATAACCTCACAGGGTTATTCCCTATATATTTATGGGTCATAATTATGTATTTGGTCGGGTCTAAAAGTTGACCAAACGGGTCAGATTCAAAAGTCAAAGTGGTGGTCAAAACGTTAGAATTTTGAACCCAAATGAGCACATTTAACAAAGGTGATGAATTTGACAAAGCTTGACATGTTTTAGGAAGTTTATAAAAGCAATTTAGCATCAAAACAACCTGTTTTGATACATGAAAACAGATCCTTTGCAAAATGCGCAAAAATCGCATTTTGACCGAAACTTTGACTTGTCAAAATAACTAGAAATGGTGGGAATAAGTAGGCATGATTTTTAGGGATCATAACCACCTTGATTACCATCATATTGCAAGATTCAATTGAGCTTTATCTTGATTAATTCATGATCAAAACGAAAAGTTAAACAGAAGTCAAATTGTTTGATTTTTAGTCAAAATAAGCTATAATAATTGAACATGTCAAGAGTAGAACACTTACAAACACAAGGAATGATCAAGAACACCTAGAGAAAAGCCCAAGGAAGTTGCAAATTCGGATTTGTAGCAGATGAGAGCAAGAAGGAGGTTAAAAAGCTTCAAATGGTGAAATACCCTTGCTATTTATAGCAATTTTGATGTCATGAGAGCTTAACAAGTGTCCATGATTCATCACTACACTTGATTAGTGTCATACACATGTTAAAAGCAGGAAAAAGGGTGGAAATTGCAAGCTAGGTGTCAAAATTCGCGTCTTAGTGGCCAAGAAATGAGCTGGGAGGTTGCCACTTATTTTTCTGTATCTGATGGCTTCTCGTCGGCCGCCAGTCATTTAGGCTTAGGGACTCGCACCCCGCCAGAAGCCCAAACTTTCAGAATTGGCAGAAATGGTCCCTGCAGCCTCTAAACTTGTTTTTCGACGCGTTTTGGCACTTTTAACACCCGTGAACCCCATTTTTAACCTATATAGACAATAAAGTATAGGGAACTTGAAATATGTCCAAAAATGTTCCAGAGGTTGGTTCATTTGGTTGTACGGTTGCGTTTTCGGTTAATTACGACGAAAAGCGTAACGAACGCGTGTCTGATCGTAAATGCGTAACGAATGACATTTTTGCATCCCAATCACTAAAATTTGATATTTTAATGATTACAAAATTTTTTGGATGTCCGAATATGTTCCGGATGGTGAAATACGCGAAAAGACATAGTTTCACGAAATTTGCAAAATAGTCCCTGAAGTTACAAAAGTGTGATTTTGCCATACCTAAGCCCTCAAAACCTATTTCTAAGTTATGTAAAGTGTATTTAAGGTATGTTAAGCTTGTGACCTTGTTCCAGAGCGTAAGTTGCTGCGAGAATCGTCAGACTTTCACAGTTTGTCGTAAATAGTCCCTGTGATCGAATAAATTTTTTTTGGACATACCGAACCCTTCACAACGTATTTCTAAGTTATGCAATGGTTATTTAAGGTATGTTTAGCTTACGTAACTCTTCCAGAACATACGTTGCATTAAATTGGTTTCGTTTTGCGTAATAGCTTATGTATAACCTCTAGAAAAGCCTAGAGTAGTTGAAATTGTACATGGACTAAAATGTATAAATGTCACATGTAATTACACAATTCTCAGGAATGAAACACAAGATTTCATTAGATTCAGAATTGTTCAGTATTGGTTGATGCTTGACGAGGCTCAGATGTCACACTCCATGGAGAATCCAGACCTGGAAATGCACCGAAAATGTCCATAAACTTTCTGTTTGTTTTCAAAATCTTTTAAGACTTGTTTATGTTCATCCAACTTGAGTTTATCTCATCTCAAACCTATGTCCGAATGCTTACAACACTACTTGTGGTTGGTTTGGCTTAAAAACAAGGTTGAGACATTCAAACAAGAGGTTTAAACCTCACAAAAATTCTTTTTTCATAGAGCATTTAGCTCACAAGTGATGCAAGTTCATAAGACTTGTTCATGTGTCTACCAGGTTAGCCTTGGCTATCCTAAACATTGAGACCACACATCACCTGATGATTTTCATCATCATCTCAAGTATTTTACTAGTCCTAAAGTGTCACAACCCCGCCAAGCCGTTGACATGTGTCCTCGTGCGCTCTCCGTGTTGTATTCACTTGGCTACTTGATATTATGGTGACATACTTCCAATTCTTGTCATTTCATTCTTGTATTGTTCTATCATGACCCTCCTTGTTGTCTATGACAACTCGTGTAGTGGTGAATCATATAAAGAGGTTAAATGGATGTTCATCATCCTACCTCCATGCTTGACTTACTTTTATACTTCGAGGTACCAAAGTGGATGGTTCATCCTCCCACCTCCTACATGAACTTAATATTATGTGTATATATATATTATGGACTATAATATAATCCTAAAACCGAAACCTTGATAATGACTAAATGATCCTCTATCAAGTTATTAAGTTTATCACTAAAGTATGTAGTTCCTTGTCACGATTCTAATAGGTCTCGAACCTATGAAACCATATAAATCCCTTTCGGGTTATCATAGTGTCAAGAACAAGTGCTATGTCTTAGTGAATATTTTCATACATAATACTTTAACCCTTATTTCATAATCTTGCTCGAATAATCCAAATTTATCGTTACACTCCTAACTAATGCTTATGTTCTTCTTGTAGAAGGACAAGTGCCAAACTCTAATTATCACAACTATGCTCTCGGGATTCCTTAAGTGGAACGCTTAGCAAAACCGTGAGTACACTTGACCCATTTGTCGTTTTAACCACTTTTAGCTTGTAACATGTCTACTTATCAAAATTCACACATCACGAAACTCATGCTTTTACATACTCAATCCTTATACATGAATACTTGTTATACTTGATACATGCTTGATTATACATGCTTGATCATTAACTTAGCTAGCCTAAACTTGACATGTATAGCGCTATAGGAGTAGCACACCGCCCGTCGGGGTTATGTTAAGATTCTCATACTTATTTAGCCTTGTCGCTTTTGTGATAAGGGAAGCTCGATCTCGTTAAAACTTCTGTGGAAACTCAGGGTTTGATCTAGTATTGCATGATTAGTATGAACATTGCTTACAATTACCATGTGGATTCGAGTTATACATTTTATACTTAAGCTATGTAATCACAAAACTTGTGTACTCGACTTTGCCTTTGCATTGAACTCGTATTTTTAACATGTTACAGGTTGATGAAGCTTTGCCATGAAATTGGAGTACAGATGATACTTAGATACTGTTGGTGCATAATGTATGTCTTAGTCTTATATCGAGTCCGTATAGTATAGAGCTGAATAGTCTAGGTGAATGTTGTATTTATGTAAAGTTGATGCAAGTTCGTCCATGAGTAACATGTTAGGACATGTTCGGTCGAACTTGCTAAGGCAAGTTCGGGAGAACTTGTGTCTTCCTAGGGCGAACTACCATCTCTATAAATACCTAGCTAGCCTACTTCATTTGAAACTTTGGCATTTTGGAGGCGAAGTTCTATCAGTTTGTAACCAGAACGTTTGATCAATAAAACTGATGATTAACTGATTAAATCTTGTCTATTGGTAAACACACGTAATATTTCCGCTATTATGGACGTTAGATATCAAATTTAGGTTTCCTTAGCATCAAGGATCGGTCCTACAAGTGGTATCAGAGCTAGAACAGCCTGATTTGATAGTATCAAGACAAGAACACTTATATTTCATCTCCATTCTTCTATTTTTCTTAACTTTTGAACATAAAATGAAGAATTCACAGTCAAAATCTTTTCAAATTTGACTATATCATGTAAAATACAACAAAGATAAACCCTTGAAAGATTGGAGACAAAATTCAACCGAATCATGTCAAAATTTTGAAAAACCATGTTTTGGAAAACACTTTCAATCGAACTTGTTAGCCAAGTTCGACCGAACTAGGTCTAAAACATCACTTTTCAAGTGTTTTTTAGTAAGTTCGCTCAAACTTGAGTAGGAAATCTTGATCAAGTTCGCTCGAAGTTACTGATCTTTCACTAATTTTATAGAAAGTTCGACCGAACTTGTGTAATATCAAGGAATTTAAGTAAGTTCGCCCGAACTTACTAGTGTTTCATCAAAGTCTTATCGACAAGATCGCTCGAAGATCTGTTGTGTCTGTGTCAAGTTAGACCGAAGATATATCAAATTTTTCAAAACAAATATCACAAGTTTGACCGAACTTGTGATAAATTCAGGAATTCTTTATTCAAAACTACAAGTTCGACCGAACTTGTAGTATTTCTAACATTTTCAAAAGTTTTTGAATATATTCAATGTACACGTCTCGTTATTCACAATGGATGATATGCAAAGAGCTTTTATGTCCAGAGCTAGTTCGTCGAATGCCAACGTGATTCATCAAGTCAATCTTGATAACGAGATGGGGACGACTGTTAAACCACCCAAGCTGATGAGCATGGACGAACATGAAGCATGGAAGGAGAAATTTACCTATTGGGTGCAAGCCATGCACTTCGCAGGCTGGGTGTCGATTGAAAGAGGCTACACTGTTCCGGTAGACTGAACATCACAAGTCCTTGAAAAGTACAATTACTCGACAGTACAGAGAGACGAATACGCTGCTGAGAAAAAGATGATCAGTCTCATCCAATAGTCTGTCAAAGAAGATATCCTAATTTTGCTACCAGAGTATACAACTGCAAGAAATCTTTGGTTGTCATTATAGAAGAAGTATCAAGGCAGTGCCGAAATGATCAAAAGTAAAAAGGCGCTTTTTCTGAAAGAGTTCGATATCTTTACCATGTTAAAGAATGAGACCATGAAGCAAATGATCGAGCGCTTATGTCATCTTAAAGTTCAAATGCGAAGACACGGTCTCGAGAAGACAGAACAAGAATACATCGACAAGCTTGCTGACGCACTACCAGATGGTGAATGGACTACTTATTTGATGGTTCTGAAGAATAGTGATAAGTGGGAATTCTTCAAGTTATTAACAACTTGAAGGCCACGAAATGGAGCTTCTAAAGATAACGAAGTCAAAAACGCTAACGTAGTTCAAGACGTTGGATTGTACTACAAAAGTGGAATGCAAGACAACATTTCAAGTCCAAAAATTGGGACAACATTTAGTGCGAACATGAATGCTTCTCCACAGAACCAGAGTCAATCACAGCCTCATTAGGATCAGAGTCCACAGAGTTCGTACTCAAGCACTGGTTCAAATTCATCTTATCAAAGTCAAGCAAATCAGAATCAACAAACAAATTCTGATTCGAATGTATACAAGTGCAACATCGCAGTGAATTTGAACAATGTTGTTTCGAAACAAGTTGCTAAATAACATATGTCTCTTCTCACCACTGTTCTGGAGTCATACGAAAGTCTTGTAGCCGGTAAAATTGGAAATCCTGAAATGACGGCATAAGATTATGACTAAGTGGATGAAGAAGAACTCAGTTGATGGATATCAAGTGGTGTTTAGCATCTATTATCCGAAGGGTCACAAAGTTCTTGCTCTCACTAGCCGAGATATTGGAAATTCTAGCAACAAGTTGGGCTTCGACAAGTCAAAGGTTACATGTTTTCGATGTCGCCAAAAGGGTCACTTCAAGAGAGAATGCAAAAATCCTGAAGCAACGGGAAATCAGAGTCCGTTCGGAGGAGGCAACGAATATTACAAGAAGTCACTTCAATACAAGCCATTTCCATAGAAGACTCAGGTTGAAATCCAAGAGAAACCGAATAGCAGTAACAATGAGAAAGCTATGGTTGCATCAAACGAAGATGATGGTTTCGACTGGAACTCATACATCGGTAAGAAGACCGGAGTTACGTTGATGGCTGAGATAGTTGAAGATACATCTGCAGAAGAAGCAGCGGCTTTGGAGAATATTCTGCTGGAACAATATCTGCAACAACAACGTGAAGAAGAGGAGTATATCCACAAGCAGAAGCAAGGAATTTTATCTCCTAACTCTTGTGAAAGTTTTGCAGGTCATTTTGATGGAAGTTCTCAGGAGCAAGTTCCCGAGAAGAAATCAACTGATGAAGTTGTCGTTGATGTTAGTCAAGAAATGACTGCCGAAAACCTCAAGGACATTGCCGACAAAGCCTTGATGGCAAATCTAACCAAGGTAGGTCAAGAGGTAAATGAAGTTGTCAAAGTACAAATTGTAGAGGTTGAAAAAACCTTGTACAAAATGTACCAAACCATGTTCTGAGTGTGTCGAAAAATCAAAGATCATCGCTGAAAACAATGTGCATAGTGATCTTTTGAAATACAATTATCGCACAATGAAGGAAACGTATGACAAAATGAAAAATGATTATGGTAGACTTGATAGAAATAACATCGAACAACATGATACAATAAGGATGTTAAAAGGAACAGTAATGTATAAGTAAAAAGCGATTAATATCTATATTAACACCATTGCTGAAACTAAGCAACAACTCCAGGACATGACAATTGAAATAGAATGTGTTCAACAACTTTGAGAAGTTACACTTGTAACGCATATGTCATTGATCATATCCTTCCGACAATTCCATCGGAAGAGAAACCTAAAAAGAAAATTGGTAAAGAATACAGCAATGTTCCTCCACCCCTATGCGAGAAGTATTGTCGCAAATCCGCTGATGGGATGATAAGGCACTCAACATTGAGTTGTTATCTGAAAAGAAAACTGAGTTGCCAGAGAACATTGATGTAATCTATACTAAAACAGATGTTGACAATGTTGTGGTTAAAAAGGTTTTTGAAAATGTTTTGAACGATTCTGATGAAGACAGCTTTAAAAGCGACGACTCGAGCTCAAAGAATTCTGATTCACAGTCCGAAGATGATGTACATCATCGGAGAATGATCTATGTGATGATCCTAATGTTGTCATGTACAAGATTAAGGAATCTGATATATTATACTTTGATGATAGTTTCCGATTCAGAACGTGAAGAAAGAATTGTTAGACAAATTTTCTAAACTCGTCGAAGTCACATCAGATGATCTGGAGATCAATGAAAGGAAATTCTATTCCAAACCTAAAAGAAACAACTACCGAAGGAATGGTGGTGATCATCCGGAAAACCGTAGAGCTGGGTTGGGATTAGAGCAATCAGATGAACCTAAAAAGAAAGTGTCACCATTTCATGAATACAAGAATAAAAACATGAATTTTGTATATGGGATAAACACGGTTCATGAGGAAAGTTTGATCGGGAAACAATCAAACGATGAGTTTAAGAAACAAAAAGAACTTCGAGATAAAGCCAAAATTGCAAGTGGTGAAAAAACAAGTGGTGTAAAACCCACTAAAGGACACCCACATGATTCTCGTACTTGTTTCAAGTGCAACGAAATTGGTCATATTGCACGTTACTGTCTGAAATCAAAGCCGGCTTATCTTGAAGGAAAGAAAGTTCAAATGTTGTGAAATCGAAGCAACCAGTGTTTGTAAATCCTGTAAAGATTTTGAAAAGAAATGAATCAAAAGCTGAAGTCAAACCTAAGTTTGAAAATTCAATTTTTGAAAAAGGTGAAACTTCAAAGGCTAATGAAAACAATTTTTACATCAAGAAGGCTAACATAAAATCTCAAGCCTGGATTGCAAAGAAACGGTCAACAACATCTGAAATCACTAAGTCTGAGCTTGTTAAGACTAGTGATAATATGAAAGAATCAAAATCTCTATCATTATTGAAACCACATCTGAATATGTCAAAACTACAAGTGGTAACAATTCAAAAGATAAAAAGACAGTAAAGTTTTCAAACATAAACATCACAGAAAATCCAGATGATGAATATGAATTTGATTATGCAGATGAGTATGGATTCGATTATGCTGATGAGTGTGAGTTTGATTTTGATGAGGGTATCCAATTCAACCCAGACCAAAAAGGCTTGGGTCTCACTTTTAAAATAGATTGTTGAATGTTTAGGGGCTCCAGAGATCCGTACTTTCTAAGTGGATTTTGGATAGTGGAGCATCCAGGCATATGACAGGAATGAAAGCGTTGCTGTTCGACATTAAAGCTATCAATGGTGGATATGTTGGATTTGCAGGAAACCAGGGTGGAAGGATAGTCGCCGAGGGAAAACTCTCCAATGGTGTAGTTTCATTCGATAACGTGAATTATATTGCAGAGTTGGAAAATAATCTTCTGAGCATATCGCAGATTTATGACAAGAAGTTCACGGTCCATTTCAATGACAAAGAGTGTATTATCTTGAAGCCAGGATTCAAAATACAAGATGAGTGGATTTTGATGCGAGCACCACGTGAGAATGATCTATATGTTCTTGATATGGGTGTCGCTACCACTTCATCAAAATCAGCGCAATGTTTTGTGACAAAGGCTACTGAAAAGGATTCTATTCTTTGGCATCATCAAATGGGGCATATTCATTTGCGAAAAATGAATTTCTTGGTTCATAATGATCTTGTAGAAGGCGTAAATCTTCGGAGCTTTAATATGACTAATCACTATTAGAGTGTAAAAAGCGAAAGCAGATCAAGAAATCTCATCCGAAGAAAATTCTGAACTCAATCAAGTTGCCATTAGAACATCTCCACATGGATTTATTTGGTCCTGTCAATGTTCGAAGCATCTCAAGAGACTTATACTGCTTGGTCATGACATATGACTATTCGAGATATTCGTGGGTATTCTTTCAAGAATCAAAAGACGAAACGTTCGAGAACTTGGTTATTCTGTTCAAGAAACTCGAGAACCTTTATCATCTGCCGGTCAGACGAATTAAAAGTGACAATGGCACAGAGTTTAAGAATAACAAAATGAAGGAATTCTGCAACGCAAAAGGGATTCTGCACGAGTTTAGTGCTCCCTATACTCCACAGCAAAACGGAGTAGCTGAACAGAAAAACAGAACTTTGATTGAAACAGCGAGAACCATGCTTACAGATTCTAAACTTCCAATCAGCTTCTGGAGTGAAGCAGTTGCTGCGGCTTGCTACACGCTAAACAGGGTTCTCACTGTCAAACCAACAAAGAAAACATGTTTTAGATGATAAACCGACGGAAGCTAAATTTGAAGTTCTTAGAGCCATTCGGTGCGCCATGTACCGTAATAGACCAAGATGGCAAATTCGGAGCTAAATCTCTTGAAGGTTTCTTTGTCGGATATGCGAGTCCGTTGAGAAGAGTATATGTTCCTTCGTTGAGAAAGGTTATTGAAGCACAGCACGTGGATTGTTTCAACTATACGGATCCTATTCAAAGGAAAGGTGACGCGTGGCTGTTTAACTATCAAGACCTTTGGAAGTCATTTGACTTGCCCGAAGAACCGTCTGACGAAGAAGTTGTAGCATTATATTATCTTCACCAGTCGGCGAATCAAGAACAAATTGTTTCGACCAATTGTGGTTAATCAACCCACGTTGGATCCATCTTTTTCTGGTGCAAGTTCAAGCAATAGTGGTGTTCCGGCTGAAAATGTTTCTGAAACATTAGCAAGACCTACTACTCCTCCAACAAATGCCTCTACGGAACCAGTGAATACAACAACGAAGCACAGTATGCCTCAGAATCAGAATTCTGATTCAGATGAAGCACCAACATTTGATGCTGATGGGGAACCATCTTCTTCAGACGAGGAAGTGGAGCAGATAACACGTCTTCTTAATTAATCTGTAGGCCCGAGCAACAGAAATGAAGCTTCATCAAGCTCTCCAAACGTTGAATTGGTCGTTGATCTCAACATCACGAATCAGCAAAACTCAGTAGATATTCCAAGTGAAGAATTGTCGCGATCATATTCGTACATCCTTCGACGAATATTATAGGAGAACTACAAACTGGTGTTAGAACTCGAAATCAAATTAACAAACACTCAGTTGTTTCTACACTCGCGTTGCTCCAACCCAGAACTATTGCTTCTATTCATGTTTCATCTCTCAGATAGAGCCAAAGACAGTTAATGAAGCTTTAGCCGATGAAAACTGGGTACAAGCAATGCAAGAAGAACTATTACAGTTTGAGAAGTTGGGAGTGTGGAAGCTTGAAGAACTACATGAAAATCAGAAAGCGATTGATACAAAATGGGTCTTTAAGTGTAAACGTGAGATAGAGGGGTTATTGTTCGTAACAAAGCTAGGCTTGTTGTCAAGGGATTTCACCAGCAGGAAGGGATAGATTACACGGAAGTCTACGCACCAGTAGCTCGCTTGGAATCTATTCGAATCTTTCTAGCTTTCGCATCATGGAAAGGATTTAAAGTCTATCAATTGGATGTCAAATCGGCTTTTCTGTACGGAAAATTACGCGAGAAGGTGTGCGTTAGACAACCACCAGGGTTTGTCGATCCACTCAACAAGAAGAAAGCATACCTACTGGATAAAGCTCTTTATGGTCTACACCAAGCCCCGAGAGCTTGGTACGAGACGTTATCGCAATATCTCGTCGGCAACGGCTTTATCAGAGGAACTGTGGATAGTACTCTTTTCACCAGAGAAGTTGATGGTCATCTGATTATAGTTCAAATCTATGTCGACGACATCATCTTTGGATCTACAAACGATAGTCTCTGCAAGGAGTTTGAGGGAATCATGAAAAAGAAATTCGAAGTGTCCTCGATGGGCAAAAT
Organism: Scalesia atractyloides; assembly: GCA_947069175.1. NCBI lineage: Eukaryota > Viridiplantae > Streptophyta > Magnoliopsida > Asterales > Asteraceae > Scalesia > Scalesia atractyloides. The sequence goes on along the minus strand of CAMTDV010000022.1, from coordinate 22,340,315 downwards.
GAAGTTCTTTCTTGGTTTGCAAGTAGATCAGCTTCCGGATGGTATTTTCATTCATCAGACTAAGTATGTTCAGACATCTTGAAGAAGTTTGGAATGGAAAGCTTGAAGCCTCTATCTACGCCTCTTGCTCTAAATCATGGGATATTGCGCTGACGAGACTGGTGCCAAAGTTGACGAGACGTTATACAGATTGATGATTGGATCGCTAATGTATCTGACGGCATCGCGCCCAGATATTATGTATCCAACATGCCTCTGCGCCAGATATCAGTCAAGCCCGAGAAACTTACACATGCAGATCTGAAGCGAATCTTCAGATACCTGAAAGGATGCCCAAGCAACGGCTTGTGGTACCCGAAGAACGACAATTTCGACCTCACAGGTTATGCTGATTCTGATTTTGGTGTAGATAAGTTGAATTCAAAATCAACTACAGCGGGATGCCAGTTCTTCGGAACAAGAATGGTAACCTGGCAGGGTAAGAAACAGACTCGGTCGCTCTCTCTACCTATGAAGCTGAGTATATCTCGGCCTCTAGTTGTTGTTCACAGATTCTGTGGATTCAATAGCAGATGAGAGACTATGGTCTGCAATTTCTAGACACTCTGCTGTTTGTTGACAACAAGGCAGCCATAGATATAACTAAAAATCCGGTTCATCACTCACGCACAAAACACATTGAAATTCATTATCATTTCATTAGTGATTGCTACGAAAAGAAATTGGTGCGAATAGAAAAAATCCACACCGACGAACAAAAGGCTGATTTTATACCAAATCATTTTCTTTGTCAGGGTTTAACTACTTGCTGAGAATTAATGGTATGAAAAATTTGCTGATAGGTGCGGATGCTGAAAGGGTTGAATACGGATCGGACGACGAGTTCGCGTGATCCACATTGGTTTGTAAATATCTTTCTAGTTTAGAATTTTGTTAAAAACTAAAATCCAAAAAGATGTTTTTGATTTTAGGGGGAGAAATGTTAGAGAAAATACAAAAACATTCGAAAAATTTTAAAATCCAAAAACATTGAAAATATTGAAAAATGTAAAAAGAATTCGATGTCACAAAAAGGAAATGATAGTACATCAGTGGACTATCACAGTATGCTAAAGAAATGGAAAGTTTAAAAGTGATAACGAGTCTTACTGTGGATGTATCGATAGGCTTAACACATTCAGTAAACTGTTTTCGAGATATAAACTAAATTTTAGCAACTGCTTAATCTTGTGGATTAACATATCTTGGATATATGGACTTAGTACTCCGAAATTTCGTTTGAAAGATTGCCTGATTCTGAGATACGAGGTCTTTATTGATAGTTGATATCTGGGTATTATACAAGTTCTTCTGATTTTGCGGAAGCAATAGCCTAGAACTTCTATAATACTTTCGCCAAAAATCCCCAAATAGTATCAAAACTCGAAAAGTATCAAAAGATATAATCATTTGCAGTACAGAAAAGATTCGTTAAGTGGAACACACCTTAAAGACGAGCCTTCATCTCTTTGTCTATACAGTGTACTAACCTGAGCTCTCAAGGTCTCGCATAACCCAATACAGATATCAATTAAGCTATATTACCTGTAAGATGAAATCTATGGAATCTGGACACGGGAGTATATTCAAGAAGTGGGAACCTCAGATAAGTCAAGTTTCATAAATCTTACCTTAACATATCTTGAAACATTTGAGAAATGTGGTAGCTTAAGTGGACAAACATATCGACAATCTAGGTAAACGAGTTTTAAAGCTTAATGTCATCTAAAGGTCAACGGTGCTGGTGATATGTCTCAATTAACTGATATGATGACACGAATTCACAAAATATGTCTATATATATGTTTGTACATAGTTTACATAGTCCTGTCATAGTTTATCAGTTTTACAAAATTAAAATCGAAAAACATTTTCAGTGTGTTTTAGCATAAACTTACAAAAATTCAAAAAGATTTTATTTCTACATTGTTTTTAGCAAACCAATGTTGGGGAACGGATCTTCGAAGTCTGGTAAGATGCTAGAATTTGGTGGGAATCTCTTTGACAACGGGCTGGGAGCTAATCTGTAAAATCTGAAAAACCAAATCACTAAAAAGTTCATTAATTTGAAACTTTGATTTTGAAAATATCAATAGTCTGTTCGTAACGGGTCAAACCGAGATCATTAACTTGGACTCGGCAGACAAATCAGTTAACCAAGGTCATTAGCTTGGACTTGGTCAACTGAATGGATTTTTGTAACTGGTAAAAAGTTGAAAAGTTCCGGGTTTAAAATGTAAAATTTGAAAAAGTTTTGAACTTGTGTTTGGCAAGTTCGGCCGAACTTGCTAAACAAATCAAGTTTAACAAACAGCAAGTTCGACCGAACTTGTAGATGGCTGGTTATTAATAATTGCTAAGTTCGCCCGAACTCAAGTTGGGCTTTTCAAGATGGGCTTAACAAGTTCGCTCGAACTTGACTTGGTTAAAATACCAATCAAGTTCGGCCGAACTCATTTATCAGCAAACACCCATCCTCTAAAGCGAACTTGAACTTGCGAGTGAATTTTGTGATTTTGGCAAATTAGTGTCGTTATACTGCCCGATTTTCAATTGGTTTTGGTGATTTACACACCACAATCAATGGCAGAGGTACTGATTTTAACTTTGAACCATGATTGAACCGTAATCAAACCAAATAGATCTGAAATTGTTAATATTGGTAGATCTAGGTGCTTCGAAACAAAATTGAACTTAAAATTAAGATCTACACTGAAAATCGACCGTATAACTAATTTTTAATTGGATTGTAATGGACATTTGCATAGTTAACAGGTTTGAGGTTGGATAAGATAACAAGTTCGGCCGAACTTGTTGTAAGTTCGACCGACTTGTATAACAAAACTGATTAAATGGAAATATGAAATGTTCGACCGAAATTGTGAAAGAGAAATCTGATTTGTTTTAAAAAAACATAAGTTCGCCCGAACTTATATAAAGAACATGGTGTTAAGGCATGTTTGGGCGAACTTGAACAAAACAGAATGTTGTAACACTTAATCAAGTTCGCTCGAACTTGATAAAAGTGTTAGAAAATTTTTGAATTTTTTTCTCAAAAGCGTTCTAATTGTTTTGCATTGTTTTTCAGGCACAAGTTCCAGAGCGTGTAATCTCAGTGGAATTTCTAAGACACACAACACGTGTATTACGCTTGATAAATCTATATGTCCATCTCTAAAGGAGTACGAGAGTATTTTGAAGTTTTTAGAAGAAAGCCCTATTCCCCGAGCGATCACAGAGCGTACAGTTTCGTATAGATCCCACACTTTTCACTTCTGGATGAACGCAAGCTTAAGGGATGATCAGAAGACAATTACTTCAACCGTGCAAGTCGGCAATGAAGTCAAACCGATTACCGTAACGGAAGATGATATTCGCAGAGTATTACAATTCAACGACAACAAAACGATCCTATTTATCTAGACGAAATGATGGTTCGTGGCTGGTTCTTTCGTATGGGCTACAAGGAAAGGTGAATAAACCAACATTGAAGAAAGGGGAAGTGCCTAACCCCTACAACCTCCTGATGCATGCTATTATTCACACATTCAGTCATCGCAAGGCTGGTTTGGACGATGTCCAAGATTATTTAGCTAGCATGGCAACGGCGCTTATTCTGAAGAAGCCGTTCAACTTCTCTAAGCTGGTTTTCACTCATATGTCGAAGAATATGGAGGATTCAAGGCTTTGTCTCTATCCAAGATTTGTTCAGATGCTTATAAATGAGAAGTATCCAAATATTGCTCGAGATCCGAACGAGGTGTTATACCTAGTTCATCTCGATGAGACGACTGTGAAAAAGCTTATAAAGTTCCAGAAGCAAGCTTCAGCTCCTATTGCTAAACCAGTATTCGGGGCGATCAAAGATTCTAATTATATTGCGCCGCCAGAAAATAAATGGAGGAAAGATGGTAGCGATGATGAGGAAGAGCTTAATACTTAAAAGGAGTGGGTTAAAGATTTCAAACCAAAGGCAAGGAGTGAATGGTTCTTAAAGGCAGAAGCTGATAAGCCTAAAAAGAAACGTGCTGCGAAAAAAGTCAAAACTATGCTTGTCGACGAAGATGAACCAGAGAATGTTGAAGCAATTGCTGGATAAAGTGATGCAGTTGTTATTGAGAGTCAAGAGACTGTGAAAACGACTCAAGACGATGTTATATCTGCTACTTCTGAACAAGAAGATGATTCTGATGAAGAAATTCCAGTGAAAGAGCCAGAAAAGACTGAGGCAGCGGTTAGAGCAGAGAAAGAAAGAGAATTAGATGCTGATTTTGATCCTAATGCAGAAAAAGAGTCCGATGAGGATAGGCCTAAGAAAAAGGCGAAACGTGTAAAGTCTGCTACTATTTCATCAACAAAGACCACCGGATCTCCTCAAGCGAAAGGCAAGAAAAGAAAAGCAGTAAGCAGAAAGTATATTGGAAAGACGAAAAGCACAGAAGCCCCACAAGAACCTTCTGGTGCACAGGAGACATGAGCCACACAAGAACCTCCTACACAAGAACCTCCTGTTATTATTCATGCTGAGACTGAAAGTCAAGGAGTTACACAAGAACCTCCTGTGACTGGTTTACTCGAAGTTCCTATTACTCAGTCTCCAATTGCTGCAACGACTTCTGTTCCTGAAAGTTCTACTCCAAGAAAGTCAACACCAAAAGCTGCAATCCCAAAGTCAACACCAAAGACTCCAAGAGGGCCTAATGTGTTTGGTGATATGCACCACGATCCGATAAGTCTGCAGGATCTAAACGATTTCTTCCCAGAAACAAATGTTGAACTTCTGGAAAAGCGCGTGAAGGCGTTAGAAGAAAAAGTGGCGCAGAATGAAGCTGAAAAAGTTGAGATGATTAACAAGATGAATCAAAGCGCTGTCGAAAAAGAAATGTTGGATGACAAAGTGAAGGTGTTAGAAAATGAAAGAGAGTATTTTAAGGCGTTAATTGAAAGTCTGCAAGATGCAAACGAGAAGTTGTAGACAGAAATAGCTGATTTTAAGTCTATTCAAGCCCTAAATGATCGAAGATTCAACAGGTTGTAGAAAATATTGTCAAACAATCTGAATATAGATTTCATTGCTGAATATGATCGTCTTGATCGTCAAGAAGCTAAGGAACAAGCTGAAAGAGAATTAGCTGAAAGTGGCAAAGGTAAAGGGGTTGAAGGTGAAGCTCCTAAGTCTTCTGATGCTGCAGAGAAACCACTTGAAGATGTTTCAAAAGCTTCTGATTCCTAAGGTTGACTAATCTGTCAAGCCTTCTGATCTTATTACTGCTTCTGAAGAAAAAGACAATGAAGAAGCTGAAAAAGACGCTAAAGAGGATGAAGAGGAAGAAGGTTACGAGGATTTGTATGTTGGTGATGATGATGATGATTATGATCAAGGTGGTGATGATTTTGATCACGGTGGTACAGGTATAAAGATCACTGAAGCGAAAGTCTCTGAAGATTGTGACTTTACTTCACTTATGGATGACGAGTCAAATAAATGGAAGATAAAAGTCAGGGGGAGTCAGGAGAGAAAGGGCCTTCAGATGATATTGATGGAACAGATGTTGATCGATCTGCTAAGTCAATTGCTACAGTACCCACAAAGTCGTTAATGTTGATGTTGGAACATAATGTGGAAGAAGGTGAGTACGTGCACAATTACTCAAAAAAGATTTGGCAAGATTGGTTGAAGTAGAAGCTGAAAGTTTAGAGTTTGATTTCGAGGAAGTGTTGAATGTAAATACTTTCGAGCCAAATGATTATCAGTATACTAGAAGATTTGAGGCTGATGAGTATAACAGGGTGATCGTAGAGGATTGGTCTTCTGATGATGAAATGGATCATACTGTGAAGTACGTCGGTCTTAATTTTGAAAGTTTTCCTACTTTCAAGGAGATGTACAAGCAACTTGATGAAGATATGCTTAAAGAAAAGATTGAAGAATCTCTACGAGAGGGTAAAGTTCCTAAACCCATGACAAAGGAGGAAATCGCTCAAGCGAAGAAGTCCTGGTTCAAAGAAATGCCGCGCAAACGTAAGTTTCGACGTCCTCTAGCATTCTTTACCAGAGACAAAGATGTTTCTTTGGGGGATATTCTGAGTTGGGGATGGTTTAAGGAGCTGAATGTTTATGCAATCAAAAGAGAATTTGGAGTGCAATACTTCAAGTATCTTTCTGATTTCGAGACTTTACCTTATTGGGATGTGGAGGAGTTAGTACAGACTGTGAATGTTACATATCACATGAAGTATATTGATCAGTTATTGTGGAAAATGATCAAGTATGAAGCGGTGAAAGGATTTAACTACTGGAAGCCTTTTATTCCTAGCCGCAGAATCAAGACAAACAAGAAAACGGGAGAAAAAGACATAACGTTGATTATGAAACGTCCAAGGAATATGCCACTAATGCTGATTGAACAAGACTTCTATCCTTTGTTCAAGTGGTGGCAAATAGATCCAGCTACGTGTGAAGCTGTTATTGTGCTGAAGTTTGAAGAACATTTGGATATTATTATAAAGGAAAGGGTTGAAGTTACGGGACATCAGGGTATGACGGGTTTATGGAGGACGATAAGGATTCTATAGATCCTATGTGGCTAGTGAACTGCTCGAGAGAAGATATCACAACCTTGTTCTACAACAAGATTGTATTTGAAGAACGTGAAAAGGTACAAGCTATGCAGTTTTAGAAAGTTGTGAATGTTTGCTATGTGCGTGAAGTCAATTGTGGAAAAATGTGGCAAACGAAGTGGAGATAGTTAGAAAGAGTTGAGTTTTTAAAGGAGGAAAAAAGAAATGAGGCGATTAAAGAAAGAATGGAAAAAGCGGTAAGGCAAAGTTCTCTAAGAATGGCTAATTTTAAAAGACCACCGCCAACTAATCAAACGCCTGATCCAAAGCAAGAACGACGAAGGAAGCCGTACAAGAACTTCTTGGGTCGTGTGCATTAACGTTTATATGAAGATAGAGTTTTAAAGACTGATACAAGACAAAGACTATATCCAAGGGGGAGTCTGTTGGTGCATAATGTCTATGTCTTAGTCTTATATCGAGTCTGTATAGTATAGAGCTGAATAGTCTAGGTGAATGTTGTATTTATGTATAGTTGATGCAAGTTCGTCCATGAGTAACATGTTAGGACATGTTCGGCCGAACTTGCTAAGGCAAGTTCGGGCGAACTTGTGTCTTCTTAGGGCGAACTTCCATCTCTATAAATACCTAGCTAGCCTACTTCATTTAAAACTTTGGCATTTTGGAGGCGAAGCACTGTCAGTTTGTAACCAGGACGTTTGATCAATAAAACTGACGTTAACTGATTAAATCTTGTCTATTGGTAAACACGATGTAATATTTCCGCTATTATGGACGTTAGATATCAAATTTAGGTTCATTAGCATCAAGGATCGGTCCTACAGATACACATACAGACGTTAGGTTTATGAAATGTTGTATCAAATTTTGACTTGTTATTGTTGTATTTGATTTCAAATGATGTACTTGACAATGTTATTATGAATTAAATATGGGTTTTGTTTAAATATTTTCACTATTAGTATTTATGAGCAATGAGAAATCTCGTTTCGTCTCACTCCGATGTTTCCGCCATCGGTTGGGGTGTGACAGCTTCAAGCTTTATTTTTGCACAACATATGTTTTAACACAAAGAATCTTAATAAACAACATGTTTATTCACATTGATTTAAGTTATATATTTCACAAGTGTTTAAAACCTAAGAAAAATAAGTTAAAACAATGAAATTTTTAAATTTAAAATTGTGAAGGAGGATGAGCACGGGCCCGTGTCCGCTGGATACGAGGCCGTGGTGAACTTTTAAACTCTTGTTGTTTTAAAAATTCACCCTTGTTTTCTTAGTATGTCGACCCAGAACAGTGGAACGTTGTCAGCAACCTCAAGAAACAACCAAGAAGAAGGAGACCATCAACTGATGCTACCCTAGTTCGTGGTATGTATGCTTTAAGGGAAGCCATCGACGAAATGGCATTGGTGGAAGAGGATCTTGTCGATCGAGTTAACCATTTGAACGGTCGGATTGGAGAATTGCTTGCAAGAAATCAACCTTTTGCACCAAAAGTTTAACATTCTTGCACTACCTCCCATGGAACCAATCTTCCCCCAAGAAGATTGGAACCTTGCTCAAGAGATCGCTGATCCAACCGGATGGGATGACCTTCCTCTGGAACCTCCTCTAGACGCATTGTATGAGGTTCCAACAATGGTCGCACCTCCTGCTCCTCGCCCGTATGAAAATACGGAAGAAGAACCTTTCCTCTTCCTCCCGCGGGAGATTGAGGAAATGCTCAGTGACTTTTGAGGGGTGCACCCTCCGGGTTAAGTTCCTAGAAGCCCTTATCTACCGAAAAATCAATTTCGGGTTTTTGTCATTCGTAAAACATATAACCATCTAGGGAGGGACTTCATTATGGCTTAAAATCTCTTGCATCTATCTTTAGGAACTTTGTAATTTTAATTTTTAGGACTAATTTCTAGGACCTTTTGTATCTCGCACTCTAAATATATGATAGTTTAAGTTATTGTCTGGTGTTTGGATCTTAAATAATGACTAAACAAACAAGAAAAGATGAAAAATGCCCAAGGGATATCGAAACCACACCCATGCATAAAAAACAGTGCCTTCGACAACTTCCGCATCTTTCTAGCATGTGCAGCACGGGCCGTGCTCAGTCCAACACACCCCGTGCCCAGGTTTTGCAAGAAATTTTCCTGAAACAGGTTATTGACCACGGGCGTGTTGACTGGCTACGCCCCGTGGTCAAGCTTCTGTAAGTTTTTGATACTGGCACTCTGGACACGGGGCCGTGCCCGGACCACACAGGTCGGTGCCCAGATGTCCAGTAACATAAAAATTTGTTTTTAAACACGCTTTTACACATTCAAATCAACCAAAAAAATTATTTTTAGACACATTGAGGACAATGTGTAATTTAAGTGTGGGGGGAGTAACTAACACTTTGAATTTAGCAAGTCCTAATAACAAGCCTTACACAAAACTCTATTGGAACCGATAATCACCCCAAATCTTTTCTAAATTTTTCATTTTTTTACTTGTGTTGGTGTAATTTGGAAATAGTAAGTTCTAAAAAAGTTATGTTTTTACGAATTTACAACCAATAGCGTCATGATAAAAAGAATCGAATAAGAAAATTATAAAAAGGGCATAACAAATCTTTTTAAAAAATTTGATTATATATACTTGTTCACACTATAAACTCATTCCCACATTAAGTGCCAAGGAGTACCACTAAGTATCATTATATAATATGAGGTTAGGGCTAAAGCCAATATTGTAAGCAGAAGAGGAATCCAACGGACAATCAAATGAATCGTTGATCCAAGGACGAGAAAGTTTCGCAAGATGTTTGAATTCTGTGATTGTATAACAATCAAATGAATCGTTGATCCAAGGACGAGAAAGTTTCGCAAGATGTTTGAATTCGGTGATTGTATAGCAATCAAATGTGAAACAACGAGAAGTGGAGTAAGGATCCGTACACGTTCCTCCCAGTTTATTAGAATGACCTGCGGTTTTTGTGTATCTATGTTCTTTTTGAAATACCATACTGGTATGCAATCGTCGTTATAGAAACTATAAGGATATAGTTGGTGAGATCGTATCGTAATAAAGAATTGAGTTCTCACATTATAACGTATATGTAACAACTGTATGAGTGATAGGAATCCAACTCTAGTGGTTATTAATTATGTGATCAGTAAGAATGTGGAATGGACTGTAATACCCGTTTTCTGCCTATCCTGAAAGCGTATGTAGTAACGTATTATCCCCTGATCCCAATTCATGTATCAATCCACGCACAAACATCCACACACTATCACCTTGGTACACGTATGTATCAATCCATGTATTTAAGTGTGTTTATTACCGCGACTTTCCCAACACTGCCTCGTATGAGCAAGTCTGTTATTACGTTCCGGACCATAATAACCCACTTGCCCCATAAGGCCCTCTTGGTACTTGCCAATAAGATACTTTACAGTAGTCACTAAGTACTTTTAGTTGAGGTTATTTTCCAATGATGTCCACTACAGTCCAAGCCTGTAGTTATAGTCTAGGTTTCCTTAAAGGCACCTAATTCTCTATCACCAATGGCTCGGATACCATCTTCTGTCACACCCCAATCTGCAGCGGACGAAAACACTGGATGCAACAGACACCTCTAGTACAAGCACATTGTTTATAAAGACACTACATTTTATTATTTACAATATGTTGATTACATACTACATGTATGTTACAACTGCGTGTTCCGGTAAACCACATAAGTCTTTTAAGCCGCATGCGATTATATCAGTATTCGTCTATAAACATGTCTTGAACAACATACATGGATCACACCAGTCTCAAGTTACCTGAAATGCATGTTAGTTTTAAAAATGGTCAGCTAAACGAGCCGGTGAGTTTCACTGGTTTGGTTGTTTCACAACAAAATGTGTTAACAAGTTTAATTGCACGTGTCACATATCACAGATGGAATTACACGAGTATGCACTAGTGAAACCTTGACTGTTTTAACCGTACCGCGTCACACAGGCACCTTTAGCTCGCCGGCCATGTCACAACAGACACCTTCAACTCGTCGGACAGTGTCACACAGACACCTCACTGCAGACCGGTCACAACAACACCTTCAGCTCCCAGACCGTGTCACAACAGACACCTTCAGCTCGACGGTCCCACAGACACTTATTCCCGATCATGTCACAACAGACCTTATCGCGGCGTGTCAAGTTCGGTGGTTCGTGTGTTAGGAAATTCACAACATCACAAATTGGTGCCATTAACACAGTTTGTAACGTGCAAATCACCCCAGAAAACAGTAAAACAATTTAAAAGTGGGGGAATGAAACTCATAGGATAGCAGTATCATAGGTAGCAATAGGAGTATATGCAGGCTGGTTCGGCTCTAAAAGTAATCATGCATGTAATTATCAATATCAGTCGCTAAGTCGGTAACGCCTATAACTTGGGCCCGGGTGGGTATTTTCAGGCCATATTGTACATTTAATATCCTGGTTGGTGATGGATGTTAGGGTAGGATCAGTTTTACGTTTGGCTCCCGGGCACCGGTTCGCGTGCCAGCCAAAGTCGGTGGTTCTATGTATTCGGATACGGCACTAAGATCTAGACAGTGCCCATACATTGTTATTTAGAAAAGATTAAGTATTTATTAAGGAAATCCGGACGTTTGGAGGATCTAGGCCTCCCGAATTTGAGTTTTCGTTTTCGTCGTCGGGGATTCTCCCGAACGGTGGTGGAACACACCCAGAGTGTCCAGCTTACCCTGAAACATCCAGAATACCCCCGGTGTTCCACTTATAGTCACAATAGGGTTTGGTCCGTTCGCAGTTCCGGCAGGTTTGATGTCCGGTAAACTGCCGAAATAAGTTAAAAGAAGCGTTTTAAAAAGCCGAAAAATCCCATTTAATCTACGTATTTTATAAAATTATGTAATTTTTTGTAGAAATCAGTAACAATAAATAGATTCAAGGAAAAAATTTTGGGAATTTATAAAGTTGTTTTTATAACCTAAATAATTTATTTGTAAAACAATATTTAACCTAATTTACATCGCTTATCATCCGATTTCTAAAAATTCTCAAAATATTCCAGTAAACTCCTTATATGTCCAGGAACTCCTTGCAAAAATTGGGATTTTTCCGATTTCAGTTTATTGCGTTTCCGGCTACCGAAAACTCACAAAAACGCGGATTTGTAACCTGAACAAAAATTCAACCAATGGACACCCAAACTTCCTAGACCATTCCCTATATGTTCCTTAGTGTTTTTGTAAACTTTGGTGATTTATTGATTCCGTTTGGTAGTTTTTCCGAATTTCTTTCGGTAAAACAGTAAAAAATTCTCCTTCCAAAAATTATAAAATATTACATGGACATTCCAGTCAACACCTTACATCACCACACCAAATTGCTAGCTCAATCCAAGCATCACGGACAAAGTTATAGACCAAACAATATTCTTCCTACGCTAGTTTCAGGTTTAGGGTGTTATACCTAGCGCAAGCTTCGTTTCCGGGCGTTTCTCTTGGGTCCAGAAGTGTGTGGGTGCTATATTCAGTACATCAAGCACAATTCAAACATGCCATAACCCATGTCAATCAAGCCTTGTTTCACTTTTTTCGGTTAAGAACTTGGTTATTCGATTTTGGTCGATTAGGGTATCAAAAGCTGAAGTTTTGTGATCTTGGCTACCATATAACATCAGGGAATCCCTATGGTGTTCTTATTCAGCCAAGAACCATATTTAAATCATCCATAATCATGAATTAAAAAGAGTTTTCATAGTCTAGTTCATGTTTAATCAAGAAATCATCATCAAAACCATATAAAACTTGAATTATACCTGTGATTTTGCTGAATAAGGTGATAATCAACTGAGTTCTTGGAGGTTTTGAGCAGAATTTGAGGTGAAAGATGATGGAAATAATGAAAGAAAAAATAAAAAAGAGATATATACAAGGTGGGGTGCCCCTACCCCACCCCCGCTTTGTCGTGCTTTGTTTTTCAAGATTAAAAGATGATGTTTATCTTCGGTTTTGCGTTTAGGTTCGTTTTCGGGTCCGACACGCGTTCCCGATTTGCGAAACGGACTCCTTTTTTTCTCGTTTTTAGTGTTAAAAGACACGGTTTTAAAAACCGTGCATAACCATCTCGAAACCTGAACACGGTTACGTTTTAATCATAATAGCCTCGTATTAGGGTAGTTTAAGTGTTTTTAAGCTTGATTGACTGTTCCTTGCATGTTTGGTTGTCTTTCATTTCTCTCAAAACAAAGGCGTTCCCCAACTGGGAAATTCCTTATTTTGCGTGCCCTAGCTTCAAGTCTTATGTCATGGTCTAAGGCACATAACTAAGATGTTCCGCAAACTCAGAATCTCAAATAGCCCCACCGTTGGCCTAATAATCATCGTCAAACATTTAATGCGCTGTTAAATAGAAAGCTCCCGTTTAACACGTTGTTACAGGCTAAGGAAACCAACCTCGCACCGTTGGCCCTTAATAGTGTCATGTTAACCATGACGTGCTCTCAGGATTCCTCCGAGACATAACAGATATCATTTAGCATAGCACGCAAGTCATGCAGGTGTTTAGGGGTTTCGCACAATTATTGTTTTAAGCATGCTTTAAAATTTTGGGACCAATTATGGTGTCCCTGTTTCGTCCTAAATATCAGGAATTCGTATCATCACACGTAATCACAACAAGTATCATGATACACATGTCACGTCCGATTACCGCGACCCTGTACCGGTCAATGTTTACCGGGATTTATGACAGTTATCACACAATTGCACTTTCATTTACACTACCATCCGTAATACATTACTTTTTACATTACCAATATTAAAAATGCACATGTGCATCATTATGTATAAATATTTTACAACGTGTTTTGGTACAAAAAGTTTGTGATTTTGAATGATGAAGTAGGCCCATATACATGTTTTTGGTTAGTTATATCTACTGGTTGATGGTTTGGTTATATTTGTCACTTTATAATATAATATGTTTTTTGGATGGTATGAAGGGTGTTGATGTACATGTGCATAAAGTGAAAATATTATACATATTGGTAATGGTATTGTATTATGGATGGTAGGAGGTAATGGTATTGTATTCTTGATGGTAGAAGGTAATGGTAGGTATAATGGATGGTGTGATAGATGAAAAGGAAAGTGTATTCATAGTAGTGTAACAAAACACGTTATATCATGTTTAGGGCTGTAAATGAACTGAACATTCAGCAAACCGTTCGTGAAACATTTGGCTGGAAGTTCGTTTATGTTCGTTCGATTAACTTAACGAATGAGCACGAACAAAAAAATTCTTTCGGTTAACTTAGCGAACGAACACGAACACATGTCTTGTTCATTCAATTGTGTTCGTGAATGTTCAGTAATATGTCTGGTTACGTTCGTTCATGTTCGTTTTTGTGTATGTTTTATTATACTAAAAGTTTGTAAATAATAAACCTTTTATCTGAACATCTTGAAATTGAAACCCTATTTTTTCTAAGTTGCTAAAATATTCTAAGACATTTTTTGGGATAATTATATCTAAGTTATTTAAACTTGTGTCACACCTCGATTTCCACGTGTATCCCGGTGGGGAGTATCGTGATGTAAGATTGATATCATCATAACCAAACAACACAGAGTAACACAATGGAAGTCTTGGAGTTAAAGTAAAATATTACAAACCATAATTGTCCAAAGTTCAACACAAATATACGTACAAAACTTGTAATAGATCCACAGGCGGATCGGAAATGTACAAAATAATAACAGACTCTAAAGGCACAACTTAAAGGGTCGCAACTCCTCAGTATCAATGCCACACAACTTTCAGCCTATTAAGTGATGTACCTGTAACTTAATCTTTTGAAAATACGTTAGTTTTCACTGGGAAATACAATCAACCGACTCATTTTGAAAATCCTTTCAAAAATGATTTTAGGTGCACTAAGCACATTTTCATAAATAACTTGGGACAGTACAAATGACCTTGTATACAGATTTATAAGCCTGTCTATGCATATGGGGCCCAACATGAAAATCAAGACATGATCGACTGACACACCACTTCTGAACTTTCACACAGAAATCAGATAATAATAATAATGCAATTGACCGGTGTATGCCTACACCCCATGCTATAAGTCGTGGCCACTAGCACTTTAGTGAGCCAAGGATATCTCAGACACGGTCAAGCCCACCCCCAATGTTTAAGTTATCAGCAATACAGATTAAAACGGGTTATGTGATTTAGTTAATTATCACAACTGGACAAAACATGATCCCATACCCGGCCAAACGGTAAAAATTTACCGTATCCCAAGCCCGTATAGGGAAAATAGGTTAAGAGTATTTACCTGAGCTAAATCTTCGAGAAAATCACAACTCAGCCGTAGATCAAGAGGTAAGTACAAGCACAATCTACCGGAAGGCGTCTAGTATTGAATGATGGTATTATTAACCAATTAGGATGCTAACGGGTCCTTTGTTAAGTCTTAGACTTGAACCGGTTAGTCTTACGTTAAACAAGTACGGTACAAAACGCTAGATTGAGCGGTGACCGGATTAGAATGTAAATTGGGACCCAACAAGTATCTAGACTTGTATAGTATGGGCATACCCATAAAATTCTGGATTTTGATAAGGAAATGACAAAGTTAAACCCGTTTCGGTTAGATTACGTAAACTAGTCAAGTATGCTTAACCGCAAGCATATAAGCGAAACTGGTTAACCGAAAGAGTCATATACAAGTTCCATATGCTATTATGTTTAAAATATGTTATGATATTAGTAGGATATCAATATGTATGCCCGAAATGATTTTAAACTTGAATTACGCCCTATAAGGGCATTTTGGTCATTTTATAATTTACAAAAGATGTTTATGAGAAATCTGAAGTCAAGGTCAATAAAATTCTGTAAAAATATAAGTTTTATGATGTAGGACCGATCCTCGATGCTAAGGAACCTAAATTTGATATCTAACATCCATAATAGCGGAAATATTACGTCGTGTTTACCATAGACAAGAATTAATCAGTTTAACATCAGTTTTATTGATCAAACGTCAAGAGTACAAACTGACAGAGCTTCGCCTCCAAAATGCCAAAGTTACAAATGAGGAACACAAGCTAGGTATTTATAGATGAACAAGTTGGCCATGATAACTATAAGTTCGGGCGAACTTTCCTTAGCAAGTTCGACCGAACTTGACATCCATGATCAATCATGGACGAACTTGCATCCATTTTACATAAATACTTCATACGACTAGCCTATTCAGCTCTATTCTATACAGACTCGATTTAAGACTAAGACATAGACATTATGCACCAACAGACACCCCCCTTGGATATCGTCTTCGTCTTGTATAAGTCTTCAAAACTTTGTCTTCATAATATACTTTAACGCACACGACCGAAGAAGTTCTTGTGCGGCTTCTTTCGTCGTTCTTGTTTAGATCCGGCGTCTGATCTGTAGGAGGCACTTTGTTCATATGCTGAAACCTTCTAATACTTGCCTTCCTAGTTTTGTCATGAATAGCTTCGAGACGCTTTTCCTCTTTCTGGAATTCAACTCTTTCTAAATCCCTCCACTTTGTCTGCCACATCTTCCCTGAATTTACTTCTCTTGCATAGCAAACATTAACAACTTTCTTATACTGCATAGCTTGTACCTTCTCACGTTCTTCAAATACAATATTGCTATAGAATAAGGTTTTGATATCTTCTCTGGAACAGTTAACAAGCCACATAGGATCTAGAATCCTGATCGTTCTCCACAATCCTCTCATGCCCTGAATCCCAATATTTCAACTCTTTCCTTCGAAATATCCAAATGGTCTTCGAATCATAGCACAATAACAGCTTCATAAGTAGTTGGATCTATCTGCCACCACTTGAACAATGGATAGAAGTCTTGTTCAATCGGCATCAATGGCATGTTTCTCATGGCCCTAGGTCCTTCATTATCAACCTTATGTCTTTCTCCCCTGTTTTCTTGTTAGTCTTGATTCGACGACCTGGAATGAATGGCTTCCAATATTTGAATCCTTTGACCGCTTCATACTTTATCAACTTCCACAATAACTGATCAATCACTTTCATGTGATATGTAACATTAACGGTCTAAACCGCTCTTCCACATCCCAATATGGTAATGTCTTGAAATCAACAAGATACTTGAAGTATTGCACTCCAAATTCTCTTTTGATTGCATATACATTAAGTTCATTGAACCAACCCCAGCTTAAGATATCCCCCAATGACACATCTTTGTCTCTGGTAAAGAATGCTAGAGGACGTCGAAACTTACGTTCGTGCGGCATCTCTTTAAACCAAGACTTTTTCGCTTGAGCAATTTCTTCTTTCGTCATCGGCTTTTGTACTTTACCTTCTCTAACTGATTCCTCAATCTTTTCTTTTAACATGTCTTTGTCTAACTGCTTGTACATCTCCTCAAATGTAGGAAAACTATCTGTATTAGGACCGACGTACTTCGCAGTTTGATCTGTTTTATCATCAGAAGACCAATCTTCAACAATCACTCTGTTGTATTCATCAGCCTCAAATCTTCTAAGATACTGATAATCATTCGGCTCAAAAGTGTTAACATTCAACACGTCCTCTTCAAAATCAAATTCTAGATTCTCAGCTTCAAGTTCGATCAACATAGCCAGATCTTCCTTTGTATAATTATGCACATACTCGCCTTCCTCCACATTATGCTCTAACATTAAGAATAAAGGCTTAGAAGGTAATGCAGCAACCGGCTTTACAAATCTTTCCAACGTTAGACATATCAATCTCATCAGATGGCCCTGTCTGCCCTGACTCCCCCTCAATCTTATCATCCATCCTATTTGATTCATCATCCATCAGTGAAGAGAAATCAAACTCATTTGAGACTTTGGCTTCAGTAATTTTCAGACCAACACCACCCTGAAATCGTCATCGTCAGCAACATTCCAATCTACATACTCAGAATCATCCTTTTCATCATCTTCCTTATCCTCTTTCTCTGCTTCTTCATCGTCCTTTTCTTCAGAAGTAACGATATGATTAGAAGGCTTGACAGATTCGTCAACCTTTGGAATATCAGACTCAGAAGCTATAACAACATTCTCTTCAACAGATTTCTCTACAACTTCAGAAGACTTAGGAATTTCACTTTCAACCACTTTTCCTTTTCCACTAGCAGCTAACTCTTTCTTAGTTCGTTCTTTAGCTTCTTGTTGATCTAGACGATCATATTCTTTGATGAAATCAATTCCCAGAGAGTTAGATAAAACTTTCGGCATCCTTGAAAATCTATGATCATTTAGAGCTTGAATTGACTTCAATAGGCAATCTCTGTCTGTAGCTTTTCATTTGCATCCTGCAGACTCTCGATTAGAGCTTTGAAGTATTCACGTTCATTCTCTAACACTTTCACTTTATCATCCAACATTTCTCTCTCAACATTGCTTTGATTCATTTTCTGAATAAGCTCAGCCTTCTCCTCCTCATTCTTTGCCACTTTTTCTTCTAACACCTTTCCACGCTTTTCCAGAAGTTCAACGTTCGTCTCTGGAAAGAAATCATTTAGATCTTGAAGACTAATCGGATCATTATGCATATCTCCAAACAGATTAGGCCCTGAAGTTTTTGGTATTGACTTTGGAGTAGCAGCCTTTGGTGTAGACTTACTTGGAGTAGAACTTTCAAGATTTGAAGTCGTTGGAGCAACCGGTGATTGAATAAAAGGAATTTCCAATAAACCAAACACAGGAGGTTCTTGTGTAGCTCCTGGCCTTTCAGCTTCACTTGACACAACAACAGGAGGTTCTTGTGTGACTTCTTTCTCCTGTGCGCAGAAGGTTCTTGTGTGACTTCTTTCTCCTGTGCGCCAGAAGGTTCTTGTGTAACTTTTGCGCTTTTCAACTTTCATCTGTATCTTTTACTTACAGCTTTTTGAACTTTCTTCGTTTTCTTTCTACCCTTTGTCTGAGGAGACCCTGTAGTTTCATCGATGAAATAGTAGCAGTCTTTACACGTTTTGCTTTTTTCATGGGCCTTTCCTCATCAGACTCCTTTTCTTGATTCGGATCGAAATCAACATTAAAATCTCTATCTTTTTCAGCTTGTATTTCTGCTTCTTTCTTTTCAGGCTCTTTCAGAGGCGTTTCATCAGAATCTTCATCATTTTATGAAGTAGCAGAAATAACCTCGTCTTCCTGAGTCGTTTTAACTGTTTCCTGACTCTCAACAATAACTATTGCGCTTGATCCAGCCTCAGCTTGAAAATTCTCTGGTTCATCTTCATCAACAAGCACAATATCAACTTTCTTTGCTGCTCGTTTCTTTTTAGGCTTTTCAACTTCAGCCTTTAAAAACTAGTCTCTTCGAGATTTTGGTTTGAAATCTTTAAACCACTCTTTTTCTGCATTCAGATCTTTTTCGTCACCACTACCGTCTTTCCTCCATTTATTGTCAGACGGTGCAATATAGTTTGAATCTTTAATCGCTGCTAACACTGGCTTAGCAACTGGAGATGATGCTTGCTTCTGAAACTTTAAGAGCTTCTTCAAACCCTTGTGTCATCAAGGTGACTAAGATACAACACATCATTCGGATTCCGTGCAATATTAGTGAATTTCTCATCTATCAACATTTGCACGAACCTCGGATAAAGACATAGCCTTGAATCATCCATGTTTTTCGACATAAGTGTGAAAACCAGCTTAGAATAGTTAAATAGCTTCTTCAGAATCAATGCCGTTGCCATACAGGCCATGTAATCTTGCACGTCGTCAAGACCTGCCTTTCGGTGACTGAAAGTATGTATGATTGCATGCATTAGGAGCTTGTAGGGGTTTGGCACCTCCCCTTTCTTCAACATTGGCTTATTCACGCTCCCCTTATATCCCATTCGAAAGAAACAACCTCTAACCATTTTCTCATCCAAGAATATTGGATCATCTTTATCATCGTTGAACTGTAGGATCCGTCGAATATCGTCTTCAGTCACAGTATCTCCTTTACTTCATTTCCAACTTGCACCGATGAAATAATCGTCTTCTGATCATCACTAAGACTCGCGTTCATCTAGAAATGATGCGTATGACTTCTATAAGATACTGTACGCTCCGTTGTAGCTCGATGAATAGGGCTTTCCTTCAAAAACTTCAAGATACTCTCGTATTCTTTCAAAGATGGACATATCGTCTTGTTGAGCGTAATGCACGTATTATGGAATTTCGAGAAATCCATAGCAATCACCCTTGCTGGTTCTTGAACCTAAAAAACGACGCAAAACAATTAGTACGCTTATCGAGAAAATTACAAAAATTCTTAACACTTTCATCATGTTCGGGCGAACTTGATGACTGTTATAACATTCTGGTTAAGTCAAGTTCGCCCGAACATGTATCAAATACATGATCAATATTCAAGTGTAAGTTCGGGCGAACTTATACTTATCATATATTCAAACATCTAAATCCTAAGTTCGGGCGAACATCCATAAATCATTCTCACATCAATTTATTTTGAAGTTTGGTCGAATTCTGTTTTTGAACAGATTTAATCAACAATGATAACAAGTCAAGTCGAACTTGATAACAAGTTCGGCCGAACTCGTCATCTCCTTCAACATGCCCTGCTTTTCTTAACAAGATCATTTTTACCAAATCAAAAACATTTTCATGGTAGATTTAAGTTGGTTATCATGAATTTAAGTTCAATTTGATCCAACAACTCCTAAACCTATCAATTTTTAAATTTTCATATCCAATATGTTCGATTATGTTCCAAAACTCGGTTCAAAGTTCAAATTTCTACCTCAGCCATTGAAGATGGTGTGCCAATCAACAAAATCAAATGAAATTTGGGCAGAGTAACGTTTCTTTCTAGCCAATTTCGCTCGAATCGCTCAGATGTTCAAGTTCGCACAACTGTGTTTTGAAATCAGACAAATGAGTTCGCCGAACTTGCTAGATACTTATACCCTGGCAAGTTCGGGCGAACTTGTTGAGCCCAAACTAACAAGCCCATCAGAAGTCCGGGCGAACTTATGCATAACAATCAGCAACCATCTGCAAGTTCGGTCGAACTTGCTAAAATGTTAAACATGATTCTGTTTAGCAAGTTCGGACGAACTTGCCAAACACAAATTCAAACTTTTTCAAATTTTACAATTTAACCCCTGAACTTTCCAACTTTTATCAGTTGTGAAAATCAACTCAGTTTACCAAACTAACAAGTTAATGACCTTGGTTAACCGATTTGTCTGCCGAGTCCAAGTTAATGACCCCGGTTTGACCCGTTACAAACAAACTGTTAATATATTCAAAATTAAAGTTTCAAATTAATGAACTTTTTATCGTTTCTGCTTTTTAGATTTTACAGATTAGCTCCCAGCCCGTTGTCAAATAGATTCCTACCAGTTCTAGCATCTTACTAGACTTTGAAGACCCGTTCTCCAACATTGGTTTGCTGAAAATAATGAAGAAACAAATTTGTTTTGTATTTTTTTAAGTTTATCCTAAAACACACTGAAAATCTTTTTGGTTTTTATATGAAAAGCTGATAAACTATGTACCGGACAATGTAAACTATGTACAAACATATTTACAGATATTTTTTGTGAATTCGTGTCTAAGGATCATATCAGTTGATTGAGACATATCACCATACCGTTGACCGTTAGATGACTTTAAGCTTTAAACTCATTTACCTAGATTGTCGATATATTTGTCCTCTTAAACTTTACAATGTTTGTCAATTGTTTCAAGATATGTTAACGTAAGATTTATGAAACTTAACTTATCTGTGGTTCCCACTTCTTGAATATACTCACGTATCAAGATTCCCTAGATTTCATCTTACAGATGAATATAGCGTAATTGATATCTGTATCTGGGTTATGCGATGCCTTGATAGCTCAGGTCAGTACTACCGTACAGAAAAGAGATGAAGGTTCGACTTTAAGGTGTGTTCCACTTAACAAATCTTTTCAGCACTGCAAATGATTAGATCTTTAGATACTATTCAAGATTGCATGCAGTTTGGGGTTTATAGCGAAAATATTCTAGAAGTTCTAGGCTATTGCTTCCGCAAATCAGAAGAACTTGTATAATACCCCAGCTATCAACAATCTATAAAGACCTCGTATCTCAGAATCAGGCAATCTCTCAAACGAAATTTCGGAGTACTTAGTCCATATATCCAAGATATGTTAATCCACAAGATTAAGCAGTTGTTAAATTTAGTTTATATCTCGGACACAGTTTACTGAAAGTGTTAAGCCTATCGACAAATCCACAGTAAGACTCGTTTATTACTTTTAAAACTTAACATTTCTTTAGCATACTGTGATAGTCCGCTGATGTACTATCATTTCCTTTTTGTGATACCAAATTCTTTTTGTCTTTTTCAATGTTTTTGTACACTTTTGAAAATTTTCATATGTTTTTGTATTTTCCCAAATATTTTACCACCTAAAATCAAAAACATATTTTTGGATTTTAGATTTTCAAAAAATACAAAAGTAGAAATATACTTACAAACCATACAAACCAATGCGGATTACGTGAACTCGTCGTCCGATCCGTATTCAACCTCAGCTTCCGCTCCTGTAAGAAAATTTTTAATACCGTTAAGCCGCATTAGATATTTAAATCTTGTTAATGGAAATGCTATGGTATAAAATCAGCCATTTGTTCGTCGGTGTGGATTTTTTCTATTCGGACCAATTTCTTTTCGTAGCAATCACGAATGAAATGGTACCGAACTTCAATGTGTTTTGTACGTGAGTGATGAACATATTTTTAGTTATATCGATGGCTGCTTTGTTATCTACAAATAAAGGCGTGTCAAGAAACTGCAGACCATAATCCCTCATCTGTTGCTGAATCCAGAGGATTTGTGAGCAACAGCTGGAAGCAGAAATGTATTCCGCTTCACAGGTTGAGAGAGAGACCTTGGTCTGTTTCTTACACTGCCACGTTACCAAACACATGCCAAAGAACCGGCATCTTGCAGTTGTAGATTTCGAGTTCAGTTTGTCCACTCCGAAGTCTGAGTCAGCATATCCCGTTAAGTCGATATTGTCGTTTTTAGGATACCATAAGCCCGTGCTAGGACATCCTTTTAAGTAACGAAAGATTCGCTTGACTATCTGCATGTGTGACATTCGAGGACTTGACTGATATCTCGCACATAAGCAAGTAGGATACATGATGTCTGGGCGAGATGCCGTCAGATACATCTGTGAACCTATCATCGTCGATAAAGTGTTTTATCAACTTTTGTTCCCGTCTCCTCTATGCAAATCCCATGGTTCAATGCCAGTGGTGTCGAAAGCGGCTTCGAGCTATCCATTTCAAGCTTTTTGAGAATGTCATGAACATACTTAGTCTGATGAATGAATATCCCGTCTGGAAGCTGATCCACTTGGAGACCTAAGAAGAATTTCATTTCACCCATCGAGGAAATCTCGAATTTCTTCTTCATGATCTTTTCAAACTCTTTGCACAGATGATCATCCGTAGAACCAAAAATGATATCATCCACATAGATTTGTAAAATTATCAGATGCGATCCAACTTCTCTGGTAAACAAAGTGTTATCCACTGTGCCTCGTGTAAAGCCATTTCCTACGAGATGTTGCGATAACGTCTTGTACCAAGCTCTCGGGGCTTGGTGTAATCCGTACAAGGCTTTATCCAGGAGATACGCTTTGTTCTTGTTCAGTGGATCGACGAACCCCAGTGGTTGGCCGACATGCACTTGTTCACGAAGTTTACCGTAGAGAAATGCAGATTTTACATCCAATTGGTACACTTTAAATCCTTTCCAAGCTGCGAACGCTAGGAAAATGCGGATATATTCTAATCGCGCAACCGGTGCGTGTACCTCTATGTAATCTATACCTTCCTGCTAGTGGTAATCTCTTGACTACCAGCCGAGCTTTGTTTCTGACTATTACACCCCGATCGTCTCTTTTACACTTGAAGACCCACTTTGTGTCAATAGCTTTCTGCTTCGGTGGCAAGTCTACAAGCTTCCAAACACTCAACTTCTCGAATTGTAACAACTCTTCTTGCATTGCTATCACCCAATTCTCGTTAGCCAGCGCCTCATTAACTGTCTTTGGCTCTATTTGAGATATGAAACATGAGTAGTAGCAATAATTCTGAGTTGGTGCAACTCGGGTGTAGAAACAACTAAGTGCTTTATTGATTTGGCTTCGTGTACGCACACCAGTTTGTAGTTCTCTTATAATATTCGTTGAAGGATGGTACGAATATGATCGCGGCATTTCTTCTGTTGGAACATCAACTGAGCTTTGCTCATTTGAAACAATTAGATCACTATTCACATCAACATTAGAAGTACTTGATGAGGCTTCGTTCTGATTTCTCGGATTAGCAGATTGATTCAACTAGAAATCTGCTCAACTTCTTCATCCGATGAAGTTTCACCATCAGCATCAAATATCGGTGCTTCTTCTGAGTCAGAATCTGATTATGAGGCATGCTGGGATCTGATGTTGTAGTTCCTGGTTCATTAGAAGCATTCACTGGAGATGTAACAGGTGTTACTTCTGTTTCAGAAGTGTTTTCAACTTGAACACCACTGCTATTGCTTGGACCTGCTCCGGAAGATGAAGAATCCAACGTGGGTTGATTAACCACAATTGGTCTAATAATTTGTTCTTGATTTGCCGACTTTTGAAGATAGTATAATGCTGCAACTTCTTCTTCAGACGGTTCTTCCGGCAAGTCGAATGACTTCCAAAGGTCTTGATAGTTTAACAGCCACGCGTTTGAATAGGATCCGTATAACTGAAACAATCCACGTGCTGTGCTTCAATAACCTTTCTCAACGAGGGAACATATACTCTTCTTAGCGAACTCGCATATCCAACAAAGAAACCTTCAAGAGATTTAGCTCTGAATTTGCCATCTTGATCGATTACAGTACATGGCGCACCAAATGGTTCTAAGAATTTCAAATTTAGCTTCCGTCGGTTTATCATCTCAAAAATGTTTTCTTTGTTGGTTTGACAGTGAGAACTCTATTTAGCGTGTAGCACACCGTAGCAACCGCTTCACTCCAGAAGCTGACTGGAAGTTTAGAATCTGCAAGCATGGTTCTCGCAGTTTCAATCAAAGTTCTGTTCTTCCGTTCAGCAACTCCGTTTTGCTGTGGAGTATAGGGAGCACTAAACTTGTGCAGAATTCCTTTCGCGTTGCAGAATTCCTTCATTTTTTTATTCTTAAACTCTGTGCTGTTGTCACTTCTAATGCGTCTGACCGACAGATGATAAAGATTCTCGAGTTTCTTAAACAGAATCACCAAGTTCTCGAACGTGTCATCTTTTTATTCCTGAAAGAATACCCACGAGAATAGTCATCTGTCACGACCAAGCAATATAAGTCTCCTACGATGCTTCGAACATTTACAGGACCAAATTAATCCATGTGGAGACGTTTTAATGGCAACTTGATTGAGTTCAGAATTTTCTTCGGATGAGATTTCTTGATTTTCCTTTTTTACATTCTAAGCAGTGATCAGACATATGAAAGCTCCGAAGATTTATACCTTCTACAAGATCATTATGAACCAAGAAATTCATTTTTCGCAAATAAATATGCCCCATCTTACGATTCCAAAGAATATAATCTTTTTCAGTAGCCTTTCTCACAAAACATTGCGCTAATTTTAATGAAGTGGTAGCGACGCCCATATCAAGAACATATAGATCATTCTCTCGTGGTGCTCGCATCAGAATCCACTCATCTGGTATTTTGAATCCCGACTTCAAGATAATACATTCTTTGTCGTTGAAATGCATCGTGAACGTCTTGTCGCAAATCTGTGATATGCTTAGAATATTATTCTCCAACTCTGCAATATAATTCATGCGATCGAATGAAACTACGCCATTAGTGAGTTTTCCCTCGGCGACTATCCTTCTAACCTGGTTACCCGCAAATCCAACATATCCACCATTGATAGCTTTTATGTCGAATAGCAATGCTGTCATTCCCGTCATATGTCTGGAAGTTCCACTATCCCGAATCCACTTAGAAAGTACGGATCTCTGGAGCCCCTGCACATTTCAACAATTAGTTAAACAGCGTGACCCAAGCCTTTTAGGTCTTGGGTTGAATTGGATAACCATCATCGTAATCAAACTCATATTCCGGAAAACTCAGGAAGTAACGTGAGAATAAAATCATGTGGCAGACCAAGATCGAAACGTAATAGATCAATAATGTTTAACGGAAGTTTTCCCGCGCGTGTGAGCATTAACAGTTTTGTTAATCTCTGCGCCACATCTTTCCAGTAACACGTTGAGTTAAGAATCTTGGATTCTTCGTTGTGAACGATGAGGGCTTGAGGGTTCAGTTTGACGTGAGGGAGGGAATATGGTTTGGAGGGTTGGAAGATTTCAAACACGGAAGGGTATTTTTGGAAGAAGTTAATAGCAGTGGTCGGGAGATTAAAAGTGGTTTTGTAAACGGATGCGGTTGAAAGGGGTATGGTTTTAGAGGGTTGAGAGATGATTAAGTTTTTAAGAGAGAAATTTATTTTAGGTTTTTCTCTTTCTCGACTGCAAAGTCAAGGTATGCATCTCGGACCCATTTGACTCTGGCATCAACAAAGGTGCAAAAGGGTTGCAGGTAAAAATGACAGTAAAGGTGGTCGTTCAGGATGGCAGATCGGGTAAATAATGCCATTTGAAATACCCTTGCCCGAATTTACCGAAAAGTCCGGTAATTCCATGAAACACATACCGGGAAATCATCAAAACTACACAATGTACCTTGAACGTTCTAGCATATTCCTGCAAAGTCCAGGCATCCTTGAATAGTCGGCATAGCAGTAGATATGAATAGAAGAACTGATAACAGTTAATAATGACAGTTATATATTAATAAAACAAGCCGGGTCAAGCGATCGACCCATTCAACCGAACATTTTTTTCTCCTTTTTCATCGATTGATAAAAGGTGAAATGAATGTGTAGTCACTAGTGAGTATCAGATCCAGGAATTCTACTAGTGTCATCAACTTGAAGTCAAAACATTCAGGTCACTAATAACATAGAATTTCAATAAAATCATATGTCCCATACCTTTTTATTGCCCCAAAATACTGATACAGTAGAGAGCGAGCAACAGAAAACAGAGAATATGATTATGTCCTCTTCCCAACTGAGCCAAGAAAAATCACCTGCAAAAAAAATGAATAACACCAGTTTTGTTTACTATTTTATTTATCATGAATACTATATTTGTATACATGTTTGAAGAACCCACCCTATGTAAAGCATTCTTAATTTAACAAAACATTGTTCAGAACTAAAATGGAAGTCTGCAGTGAAGACAAAAGCTTAAAGGTCATAACAAGAAATTTGTGATTTGCTTTCATAAACAAAAAATGGCTTAACAACCCTAAAGAGAGTTAATTGCTTTAACACTCAGTCACCAACATTTAAAATACTTGCAGTTATATTGACATCTCAATGTGTTCAGTCAAAACAGAACATGATTTCAAATACTAGCATACCCGTTAAACAGAACAAGACATCGACCACATATTTATCACAAACCTCACCAAGTTGAACGGAGCAAGGGGCTCTGTGCGAGGGCGTGAGTCGGCTAAACTGCAGCAGTCGACAGGAGAGACCAAGGGTTTTCTTTTAAGAAAGTTTCCCAAATCCCAACAATTGATGAGAAACCAGCAACACAAGCCCGACAAATGAGAAAAAAAATCAAAAGAAAAAAAGATGTAGGAAACAGATGAATAACTCATTCAGCAGAATGTATGTAAAAAGAGAGTATAAACTGAAACCTGTAGCAACAGACAGCGTGGCTGCACAGGCGGTTCAAGGTGCCGGCGGTGGTGCTCTGTTTTCAATGTCTGCTTCTTTTTTTCCGGCTGGGCCACACTAAGGGAGAGGCTTGCCCTTGGCCCATTACGTTTTGCCTTACTGGACTTCCTCAACTTGCAGCCCTCCACTCTATCCCCCACAATAATGTCAAATATCTCAGCATCCAACATGTGAATAGGAACTCCTCATATATCAATCTGTGCCAACCTTCAAACTTGAAGGAGTGACCTTTCCGTATTGGTACCAAAAATACTGGTATCGAATTTGAATCATAATTGAGTACCACATACCGTACAAATATATAGGTATAGTACGAGTATTTCGGTATAGTACCCGCTTTGGTACCATTTTGTTTTTATATAATTTTTGAACACCCGTACTGGTGCTAAATAGATAAAATTGACATGATTACCAGAATAGTACGAGTACCAAATAGGTAAAATTGGTACGAGTACCAATATGATACGGGTACTTTATAGGTAAAATCAATACAAATACTATAAATACCATAATATGAAATAAAGCATAGTATAAAAAAACTTTTAAAGGTCTATATAAATTCGGTACCAGTACCCGTTTTTACCCGTACCAATACCGAAGGTACCGAATACCAAAATCAATAAAACTGGGTACGATACATGTACCGAATACCTAAAATTGGTACAGTATGATACGGATACGAATACGGGCATTTAGGGGGAAAAAAGCACATCCGTACTTCCCTTTACGTCTCCCTTCCGTCGTAACAGTCAACGTGACGTAAATACTTGCCGATTAGATATTGGGTATATTTCAATTTGATTCTAACCTCAACTTTTACGAACTGGGCTCTTAACTCAACATTGAATGTGATGGTTTGCTAAAAAGTTAGGATGGGCCAAGCCCATGTCAAAATGCTCCAGCCGGTTCAAAAGATAAGAAAACATAATAGTGGCAACTTGTGTGATTAAATGGATTTCATTTGGGCTAGAATTGTCAATTCACAGCTCCTTCTTTAAATTAATTGTTTCAAGATTGCATCTCTCGTTTTCATGTTTCAATAGGATTCCTGTTGGATCTATGAACCCTATAAATGAACACATGATTGGAAAGTCAAAATAATCTATAAACATATGATCATCAATAAACAGTGCTTAGAAGAAATACTTTCCCCCAAAGGCAAAGACATCAACATCTGCTACTCAAAGGTCTGTTAAGCTAAAGTCTATTACACAAGATATGTTGAAGACAAGTCTAAAGTCTGTTGAAGATAAGCTCTGCTGTTGAAGACTAAAGACTGTTGAAGCAAAGGTCTGCTGGACCAACAGAGGATAAAGCTCTTTAGAGTTTCTACAACAGATGCTTGATCAACAAAGTTTATCTATATTATCAATGTAACAGTGTATTAGTCTAGCAGATGTTAGAGTTTGTTAGGTCATTAGATGTTACTGTCAAGGTGACATCAGCTTAGATGCTATAGTGGTTTGCTTTGAACTATAAATAGAACAATGCATGTACTGTTTTATTCATCATTTTCCTTCTAACACTTTGTACGAACAAATATGAGTGATCTTAGGCTGAGAAGGAGTTGTAATATTTGCATGCATACGTGAATCAAAGTTTACAAAAACATGTTGATGAAAACAATGCCTCTATTGTAGTGATTTGAAATTTTATTATTTCCGCTGCACTATTTCATTATTGTTTATCTTTTTCCTTGATTTCCATCTTATATAATCACAACAATATCAAACTCAGATCCTAACAATTGGTATCAGAGCTTGGTCAATTAAATTCGACTTCACAATCAATTTGATATAAAAGATCAGCTCTCACTACTGATTTGTTATTCGTTGTATTGAAGACAGAGTAAAAGTTTATTTACGTTCAAAGTATTTTTAAACAAAAACCTATATGTAAACAATCATAAATATCTCAAAATCCACAAGATCCACACAACACTGGCACCATGTATAAACCTCTGATCCTTGTCAGATCGGAATATAAGATTTGGCAAAGACGGATGGGTCACATACTTGCACAATAAAATACAGGTTGCTGGAAATCGGTTATCTTCGGACCTCATGTTCCGATGGTATCGAGTGCTGAAGACCTAAACGTTCAAGTTCCAAAGAATCCTGAAAACTACTCCGAGCAAAATTTTCAGAAAATCGAGTTAGATGCAAAGGCATTTATCATTGTTGTTACGGCCTTGCTAAATGATATCTATGTTGGCCAGTTGCATTGCAACATTGCAAAGGAGTTGTGGGATGCTTTGAAAGAGAAATTCGGTGGGACAGAGGAGGTTATTGAAATAATCGTGAAGTTTTAAACCAACATATGAAACATTTTGTTATGTTAAAAGAGAAACCGTTAACTCAGCAGTTTGAAAGGTTTAGTTGTCTAATGAGTGAATTAAAATTGGTAAATGTTAATTATCCTAGTTCAACCTTGAATAACCTATTTCTAAGATCATTACCAGAAAAATTGGGACACTATTGCTTTTGTAACTAGAACCGCTGTTGGGTTCAATGAGATGAGTTTGACTCAACTTCATGGGAGGCTTTTCACTTATGAGAGATAGCTTAACAAGAAAACGAAGCTACAAGAGTCAGGAAAAGTTGCTGATGACTATGCTTTTGGTAGTACAACACTTTTTGGTCAAAAGGATACCTCTGGTGGTAGTAAGGATCAGAGTTTTGATCATTTTATTGATATAACATCTGGTGGAAATTTCAACTCTGATTATTCACCCAATTATTCTTTTACAACAAATGGGGAAAACCAAGTTTCTCACAACTTATCTTTTGAGTTAAATGATCTTCAACATTTTGACCCTGTTGATTTGGAAGAAATGGACATCTTGCACCAACTTGCCTTGTTGAGTGTTAGGACCAGCAAGTTTTACAAGAAAACTGGTAGAAAGTTTCCAGTGTTGCATGGGGGTTTAAAAGTTGGGTTGGATAAATCTAAAATCAAATGTTACAAGTGTAATAGGCTAGGTCATATTGCTAGAGAACACAGGAGCCAAATTAGTGGCCCTGTTGTGACACATCCAAGTGCTAGACCTCAAAACACTCAAAACGTTGTTCATTATTCTCAATATACCCCTGCTCGAGATATGCAAAACACTGCTCATTTTGCTCACCCTGTAAACATGTTCCAGTACAGTATATCCAAACCACTGTTCCTTAGATACAATATGTTCAAGCCCTAGTTCCTCAGGTTCAAGTGCAACCTGTACCACAAGCTACACAAACATCTGCTCCTGCAGAGACCAGTCAATAGAGCTTCTTTACACAAGACTTTGTTGATTGGAGTAGCTTACCTGAAGAACTAACTGATGAAAATTTTACCCTAATTGTTGCCAATTTTTAAAAAAAAAACTGATGATTTTTGTTTTATGGCACTAGACACTATTTTGGAAGGGGTTGAGTCTGAGGAAGTGGTGTCCAATATTGATGAGGTTTGTGAAAATGTTGCAGTAGATGTTTCAGAAGAAAAGGTTGAAGAACAAGTTTGTAAAGACAAAGTTGATGAAGAAACAGATCCTCTGTCAGACCCATGGGATTCCAGTGTTTGTGAAGGAGAGTGTGATTATGCAATGATGGTTGCTGCTAAGGTATCACCTCAAGTCCTTAAAGACTTATGTTCAAAACCAATGTATTATTGCTTTTGCTAACATTAAACAGGTGAATGAAAATCTTAGAAACAAGATCTTAAATGATGAAATTCAGTTTGAAAAACTTACAAAAGAGTTAAAATCAAAACCGTTTGAAAAAGATAGTGAAATCAGCAGTCTCAAACATGAATCAAGCATAACCAAGGATCACTCCAAAAAATGATAGAAAAATATCAAAGTTGTAAAAGGAGCTTAAATCTACCCAGATCACCTATGAAAAATGGGTTGAATCTTGCAAAGGTTATGAGTTGATGTTAGAATCACAAATCAAAAACAATGTAAAATTTGGTGTAGGTTTTCGAAAAAATGACCAAGTTTCTCAAAACACTGCTGTAAATGATTATGGTTTGGTTGAAATTATCCCAACAAATTTGGTTGGTCAAGAAATTAAAGTTACTGAACCTAATGGTAAGAAAATTGCTCTAGAAAGACCAGAAGGATCCTCAACTTTTGAGGAGAGTGAGAAATATCAATTCAAACCTACCTGGTCAGATGAGCGTGACATTCTTGAAAACTTTAAGCCAATTGATTTTTCAACCATTGAAGGTGTAAAAGCAAATGAATTTTTCATTCCCTTAAAAGACCTTCCAATAGATGTACATCATCTATTGACAAAAAAGAGTGAAAAGGGAAGAAGAGAGAAAAGATAACAAACTTGTTTTGTGATTTTTGTGAAAAGAATAATCATGTTACTAAAAATTGTTGTCTTCTAAAAGCATATGACATAAACAAGACAAGTGTGATTGTTGAATCACTTCATTGCATAATTTGTGGCAAGAAAAATCATGAAACTCAAGAGTGTGTTTATCTCAAAATTTTCATGTCAAAAGAAATGAGTATAAATAAAAAACACTTGAGAGTTCAAGAAAAGAAAAAACCAAACAGACCTTTGTCCTGGTCCAAACAACTGTTACCAAACAATTGCATATAACCTCTGTTTCCAAAGAGGTTCAGGTAATAGATGCACCATCAACAAACAAATTTCCAAGAGGATATGGCCAACCAGTTTATAAGAATGTGCCACTTGGTTATGAGATCTACAAAAGACCCTCAAAACCAAGAGTAAACAAGCATCCTCATGGTTATCATCATTTGACAGGAAATGGTTCACAAAATATGTTTCAAAAATCTGTTCAAAACTCTGACCATTCTCCTGGACTTAAGGCTGAAATGTATGTGACCCCATCCAAAGCCATTTTGGCTTTGGACACTCATAAAACTGACATGTTACTGATGTGCAGTGAGCTTCTACTTGCCTTGATAGTTTATGGTATGTAGATAGTAGAGGCTCCAGGCACATGACAGGATGTAGAGCCCTTCTCAAAGATTTTCTAGCACATGGAGGGGGTGATATATCATTTGGTAACAACTCAAAAGGTAAGGTGTTGGGGTCAGGGACAGTTCAAGCAGGGAAACTCAAGTTTGAAAATATCAATATTATTGACAATCTTAAATTTAACCTTCTTAGTGTATCTCAAATGAGTGACAAAGGCTATGGGTCATTCTTCACGAAGAAAACTTGTAAGATTGTTGGGCTAAAAGTGGTTAAAAAGATTGAAACAATCATAGCTGAGAGTAAAGCACAAGTTGTTGCTCACAGGAGTGGCCATGTGTATGTGGTTGATTTATTGAAAGATAATCCAATGACTAATGTTGTCTATTCTCAGTAGCCTCTAACAAAGAGACAGAACTATGGCATAGAAGACTTGGTCGCACAAATCTCAAAACTATCACCAAACTTTCTAAGCAAGGTCTTGTAAGAGGTTTTCCATCAAAACAATTCACATGTGATGAACATTGTGTTTCTTGTTTAAAAGGTAAACAACATAGAAGTTCATACAAATCAATTGAAGAGTCCAAAAAAGGTCAGTGTTACAATTGTTACACATGGACTTGTTTGGCCCTGTTAAAATCATGAGTTTTAAAAACAAGAGGTATTGCCTTGTTATCATTGATGATTTTTCAAGGTTTATATGGACTTACTTTTTGCACTCCAAAGATTAGACTGCATGTATTTTGCAGGACTTTGTAAGAAAAGTTGAAAAGCAATTTGACTTGCAAGTAAAAATCTTCAGGAGTGATAATGGAACAGAGTTTAGAAATAAGGAGTTGAATGATTTCTGTGTGTCAAAAGGGATTGTAAGGCAATACAGCATCCCAAGAACACTAGAACAAAATGGGGTGGTTGAAAGAAATAACATAACTCTAATTGAAGCTGGCTAGAACTATGCTTGCAGACTCAGGTTTACCACTGTCTTTTTGGATAGATTCTGTAAACACTGCTTGCTATATGTAAAACAGAGTTTCAATTAACCCCAGGCATCAAAAGACTGCTTATGAAACTCTGTATAAGATCAAACCTCTGATCTTTTATTTCAAAGTCTTTGCCTGCCCACGTTTCATTTTAAACTTAAAAGATTCCATTTCAAAATTTGCAGCCAAAATAGATTGTAGTTATTTTCTGAGATACTCAACCACTTCCAAGGCCTATAAAGTGTTTAACACAAGGACTAGGTGTGTGGTAGAGACCTTGAATGTAAAGTTCAATGAACTTTCTTCATTAAAAATCCCAGCAAATCCTACTGAATTATTTGATCTAGATATATTTACATTCGAAGATGTGTCTGTCAAGACTAACACTGCAGGTACACCACAATATCCCAATCAAGACTACGGATATGACATTTTGGTTCCACAATACAAAGTCAGTTCCACTTCCAGAGGAACAAATGCTCAAAACAACTGTCAAAACTCTGTCACTACTGCATTAACAGTTGTTGATCTATCACCTCATCAAGTCAATCCTCTGTTGACAAAAGTCCATTTTCTGTGAACAAAAGTCAAAGCAAGCTGTGACCAACATGGTCGTGACCAACGAGGAAGTTGGCCCTTTAAGGAGGGCCGATTGTTATGGACTAATACCATTGCAAGGTATGGGACTTGTCCCACATCGGTTGTATGGGTAACCAATGTGGGGTTTATATACCAAATGGGCTCTCTTACCCACCAGATTAGTCTTTTGGGTTGAGTTCCCTCGTTCTTGTTGATGCCCCTATATATGTGGATACTCTCCGACAATTTTGGGCAAACGCTAAAATTGAATCCCAAAACAAAAAGCCATATGCTAGCACTTCAAAGATCGGAGACACTCTTGTTCAAGTATCCCCATCTTCTATATCCACAGTATTTGCAATAAATGATCAGGAAGGTAAAATTTCTTTTGAAAAGCATAAACTTCACACTGAGTTCATATAATGCAGGTATGAAGGTTAATTGACTGGTGTTACTATGTTTAAACCAAAATTTCCTGCTACAATGCGATATTTTTTCCATACCTTGCTCATTTGTCTTTCTGCCAAGACTACTGCATTCAATGAGATTCCACAAAACATTCAAAATCTAGGATATGCTATTTTGACAAAATCTAATTTTAATTTATCTCATGCATTGTTTTTGGACTTGGTGGCAAATATGAAAAAAATAAAAACAAATAAAGATTTTCTTTTGTATCCTGGACTCCTAAGCTATTACCTTCAAAGCAAGTATCTGAAAAAGATTTTCAACAAAGTGTAGTTTTTCGAATGAAGAGTCTAACAAATGAAACTTTTACAAGAATGTTAGATCAAGAGTCAAAAGTTTACAAAACAAAAGCAAAGGGGGATGAGCCTATTTTGGATGAGTCCTCATCTACTGCTCAAACCTTTGTTGCTGAGCCCACTGCTCATGGTGATCATAACACCACAACTAGTGTTGTGAAACCCACACAAGCAAAATCCAAAAGAAACCCCCCCCCCCCCAATCCAAAAAGCCCACCAAAACAAAATTACATAAAAAGACACCTCTAGAAGATGAGATCCTAGAGGATAACCTTGTGGTATTACAAAAGCCCCTTGAAACCACTGTTGCTACTTCCTCACAACAGTTGGAAATATTTCCACCTAAAAGCCAAACTCCTCCTGCAAACTCACAAAAAGATCAGGTTGTAAGCACATGGTCACCACATTATGATGCAGACATTTCACTTGAAAGTCTGTTTTCAAACCCTTCTCCCAGGGCTGTCTCTCTTTCAACTCCACAACCATCTCCTTCAATTCTATCTACATTCATACCTCTGTTTCATGCAATTGATAAAATTCAGACACCTATCAGTTCCTCTCAATCACCAGTCAAAGAGATCACACCCCCACAAGTGACTGGGTCTGAGAAAAATCAAGTTGCTAACCTTGAAACAGCTGAGGAGACTACACCCTATGAGTTACAAATAATTATTGGTGGTAGTTTAAGTGAAGTAAGTACTACAACTGATGACACAACAGTGTTTCAGTTGGACAGTGGTAACATCAATAAGTCTTTCTTAAAGGCAACAACTCTTGAGGCTATAATTGTAACCTCTGCTCTAGTTGGAAGTCCCCAATACCAAGAAAAAAGGGCATTTGGTTCTGATAGCATGGAGTTTTCTCCTGTTGATGATCCAAATACAACTACCTCTGGTAGGAATTCAGATTATCCTATTAAATTAGGTGATGAATTGAGATATAAGAAATTGATGGAGAGAATGACTTCTATGGAGTCATTAATTGATGTTATGAAGAATATGATGAAGTAGATGTTACAAAATTCTCAAAGCCAACCATCCACTCAGCAAATTGCCAATGAGCTATGGAAATCTGTGCAACCTATTCTTCAAGCTCAAAAGAATTTGGCTGTCATCAACCATAACACTCATATGGAATTGATCAGAAACATAGTTGAGGCCAGATATAAAGTTACTCAAGCAGACATCAAGGCCACCAGAGAACATTTGATAGAAACTACTGGCTCTGCCCCAACAACAGTCCTTCAAGAAGAAGTAGAGGATGATGCCAAAAAGGGGGAGAAAGATAAGTTAAGAAAGTTTCAACCAGATTCAAAGGTGCATCAACAAAAGCCAAGGTCTGCTCCAACTACTACTCCAACCAACTCTACTAAAGCATCAGATGCTGGAGTTCAAAAGGGATTGATGAGACCCTAAACATACAAGCAGAAGAGATTGCTTTCAAAAAACAGAGAAGGCAAGATACGTTGGAAAGCAAAGCTTCCAAACTAATCGAAGAAGAAAAGGCCAAGCAAATGGAAAAAGAAGACCTTGGCACTTCAAAAAGAAGAAAGTCAACTATAAAAAGTTAGACAACCAACTTCCACCCCTTTTTAAAACCACTGCCAAGCCAACAAAAATTGTATCTTCTGCTGAGACCAAAACCATGTCACCACCAAAGAAATCATCACCACCAACTCACCCAACAGATGTTGGTACAACTGATGTTTCAGTAGATGTTGGTACAACAAATGTTTCAACAGATGTTAACCAAACCTCTGTCTTGATCACTTTCCCAACCATTAACCATACCACCAAGAAGTCCAGCACATCCACCCTTACCAAAGATCAAATTCTCACGTAAAAGAAAAACTTTGGTAGTGCAAGATGATGATGAAGAGATTGCATCACCAATCCCTTTATCATCAAAAACCATTTCCACATCACTACAATCTAAAACCACTTCAATTCCTACCAACCAACCACCATCACCCATCCCTTTGGCTGCTCATTATCCTCTGGAACTGCTTGCTATTTAAAAGGAAATTGAATCATTTTCACAGCAGAGGATACTTCACAACTAGACTTCCCATCTCCCTTTGGATATAGAAAGCAAGAAACTTAGATGTTTATCTAAAGTTGAAAGCTAGACAGACTAGAACATTGCTAAAGAGATGAGCAAAGAGAAAGATGACAGGACTACTCAAGCAATCTTATCTCATGAACTTAGCAAAGTTAGAAAAATTAAAGATTTTGCCAAAGATATGAGTAAGTCAATGTCAGAAAGGAAAGTCAATACTGAGCTGGAAAAGGAACTAAAAC
This sequence comes from Scalesia atractyloides, assembly GCA_947069175.1. NCBI lineage: Eukaryota > Viridiplantae > Streptophyta > Magnoliopsida > Asterales > Asteraceae > Scalesia > Scalesia atractyloides. The sequence goes on along the minus strand of CAMTDV010000022.1, from coordinate 22,303,251 downwards.
AGGATTACATTGATCATATCATGCAGCACAAACCTTATAAAGCAACCAAGGCACAATTCAAAGAGTGGTCAATAAATGATCTTAAAGAATAAATTGATAGAATTCAAGAAATGGCCAAAGATCCTTCACTAAAGCCAACACAACCTGACTGCAAAAGTATAAACAAGTGGATCGAAACAGGGCTTTGACGATCAAAAGAACGAAAGAAGAACTAGTTGATGCTAATTATGGCTCTGCAAGGTCTGTTGCTAGATGGTCTGAGCCCAGAGTAGTTAATACCTACAAGAAATGGAAGAGCTTAAAATAAAGATCCTATAGTTCCAAGAAATCCAGACTATCCAACAGTTGTTATCCCTCAACAGACCCAAACACTCAAAATGCATTCTTCAACCACTGTCTTTTCCACACTTTCTTTAAATCAAGCAAAAAGGCAAAAGCAAATGGCTGAAGATGATGAGAAGATGTTTGAAGAACATAGAAAGAGGGAATCAAAAATCAACTTCTTTACCACACAGATGCTGCAAGTAATAAACTAAGAGAAACAATTTCAAACCTTGTCAGCAGACCTCAATCACCCAACTCATAAAAATAAGTGTTGTCCTAAGAAAACCAACTGATTCAAAAATTCTAAAATGGAAGTCATCCTTAGACACCTATGAATTGACTTTGCTCAGATCAAATGGTGAGATTCAAAGGCTAAAAATGGAGGATGCATATGGTCTGAATGCAGATGACCTCCAAGACTTGTTGAACCTTGAATTGCAAAGGGATTTTGAAGACATGATTTCCTTGAACTTGAATTACAGTTCAAAGGGCAAATCCTAGGGTTAGATACTTTGTGAGAGGATCACCTTTGTTTACCTTTCATTATTTGATTGTCAAGTTTGATCAATAATCCATAGTTACCTATGACTTTCGCGTTGTGAGGTAGATTTCTAGATGTTACTTTATTATTACAGTAGGAAAGCCTGTGAGGGAATCCTTTAAACCGGTTGTTTAAAAGCTTCTAGGTATCCATAAGGTTTCTTCATGAGAAGGGTCGAGGGTCTGTTACCCTTTAAGTTTAGTATTTTAAGATCCCAGATTCCACAAAGTTACATAACCGATAGAACGTGTCAAACATGTGTAGGAGTCTGATATAGGTAGTGTGTTTTCCATCATCTGATCATATCTATAGTTTAGTTTGTGTCTTTGTTAGTTTTAGTTAATCTAGTTAGTTTAAGTAATTTGTTAACCCCCCCCCCCCCAAAACAACAAAACAAACTAGTAGAGTCAGTTTAGTTGATAGTTATTGATTCTAGTAACATAACTAGTAAACATAATTAATCGAGTCTACTTAAGTTATCCTACATTGACCGGTACACTTGGCGTCGTTGCCAGGGACTCTTGGCAATTGCGTTTATTAGCTTTGATTACATTAACTGAAAATTGTGTTACTTGTATTTTGTTTTGTGTTTTACATGGCGAGTCTTCTGAGTCTACTTTTGTTTTGTATATTGGGTCATAGGAGTCTAATTATTCGTGTCTTTTATTTTTCTTCAGTCTTAAATATGTGTGAAATTTGTGGGGGACCCCATTTTATTGTTAAATGCCCACAATATGAGGGTCCTCTGTACATGAGTATGCTAACCCGTGACAACCCGTGTTTTCAAGGTAAACGTTATTGTCGTCGCTATCATTTATTCGTGTTCGTATCTTTATCGCGTCGTATTTCTTTTAACTGAACGCACTTACGTAAACGCCTATTTAGGTATTTACACATTGACCTGTATATATGCATATATTTATAGATACATACATGATCAATGTCACACCCGGTCGTAAGCGTAAGCGCGTGTGTGAACTTGATTAGTATTCATCACATACGATATAAGTAACCAACTATATGAAATAAACATGCATGATGTTCATCCATTGCACTCATTTAAAAGTTACAAGTCATAAGTATTTAACCACAAACGACAACACAAGTTATAATATCTTTACAAAAGACTTGTTCAAAATATAGTTTTTAAAACCCAAAGGCTCTGCATCCTATATCTCATTCGAAGACGGAATATATGGTCCAAACCCTTCAAAATAGGATGACATCGTATTCTTGATAACCTTGAATTCTTGTAACCAACTGAGCAAAAATCCACTTAGTTTCCTGAAATACATGTAAGTTTAAAACATCAACAACAGTTGCCGAGTTCATGCTTTTGAGTTCATAACAAATTATCTTAAAAACATTTGAGAGTTTGTATATAACAATGTGGTATGTAAAGCGTCAATGAACTTATGATCATTAATGTTTTTCAAGAACATTAATATGTGTAACAACATAGGAAGCACTCAACCCTAGATGATTTCATACCGGTCCACCCGGCTGGGACAACAAAAGCACTACATGCGGCCACACAAGGAGCCATGAGTGGGGCTCGCCTACACCCGATAGATCTACCACTTTTGTTCCGTGATCTTATAAAAGATTAATGGCGCTTAAGAGAGACCCTATTCGCAAATGATCTAATATTTCATTCCATAGCTAAACGATACCATCGAAACATGTATTTCCCCCGAGAGTTGTAAAACGAAAACATTTAAGAGAAAAGGGGGACATGAACTCACAGATTTGCGTCCAAAGATTGTGCTAGCAAACGGTGTTCCAAAAGCGTGAGTCAACCTACAAGTGCTCTAACTCGTTAGACACTTTGGTCTCTTCTAAACCTTGTACGCGTTGTTAATCTTGAACGTTTTTTATTTGGAACCCTTGTGTATTTTTAATAATATGTTGGCATTTGTTTCGTGTGTATGCTTATTTTATGTATATTATATATATATATAATATATTATATATATATTAATATATTATTATTATTTATCATAGTGTGTATGAACGGGCCTTGTCCTTTGTGAGTCTTCGTGCCTTGCACGAGCATAAGTGGGCCTAGTTCATGAGAGTCTTTGTGCCTCGCACAAGTGAGAATGGACCTAGCCCATTTGAGTCTTTGTGCCTTGCACAAGTGAGAGTGGGCCTAGCCCATTGAGTCCTCGTGATCGACATGGTGTGAGTGGGACTAGCCATTAGTGTCTCCGTGCCACGCACGGCTTATGTTCGTTATGTGTGATATATATATTCTTCAAATATATATTTTTAAGTTTAGTGAATCTTGTTCACTTGTTAATATGTTCTGTTCGAGCATGTATATTTGTTTTGCATATATATATGTATAACTTTTATTGATATAAGTGTTCAAAATATTTATTTTTAAAATCGTATATATTTTGATGTACATGTACGGTATTCTTTGTGAGTGTATACTTTAACAAGTGTATTTGAGAACATCACCATGTACTTGTGTATTTTATACGTATATGTATATCGTATACATACTTGTATTTGTATATTTTATTATTGGTATTTATGCCGTATTTATACGTATTCGTGTAGATATACATTCCTTGTATTCTTGCAATTTCACCAAGTGTATTTTCGTATGTATTTCATACGTATTTGTATACGTATTTAATTATTTTCTTGCACTTAGTGATTATTTACTTTATATTTTCCGGAGTTATAAGTGTTGAAATATATTATATTTCTAATGTCTAAAATATATTATTTTTAGTGTTTCGTCGTACTAACCGGATATATGTATTTTTGTATCGGGAATGCCCAACTGTTGTCCGTGACATGTATCCGTTCCTCGTCGTGAAGCTATGGCGATCGTTGTTTGTAACAACGTAAATAAATTTTTATTACCTAACTTATATTGTATTTTGCGTCGGTTTCGGATATATATTACTTTGTCAAAATATATATTTATGTCCGTTGTCTGCATCGTGTTTAAAGATATAACATAAGTGTGTTTCATGTGTGTATATTTTGGGTAGTAAATTCCCAAGTATATGTGTGCATGAAGTTTCATGTCCATATTTATACATTTAAGTATTTATGAAGTCTTTGTATATGATGTATTTGTATTTGGTTAATATTCCCCTAACTTCTAGTACATACACCCAAATACACAAGTGTTTATACATATATACATAAGGTGGAATGTCTATATATATATATATATATATATATATATATATATATATTAATCCATAAAAACATATATATGTAAATCGATTTTCACTTATGAAAATTATTTATAAGTGTTTATGAAAACCCTTAGAAGTTTAAGACTTAAACATTTCCATTAGAGCTTGCCTAATCACGATTAAGGTCACTAATCACGTTTAACCATTTTAATCACCTTTTAATTACATCTTAATTGCGATTAGATTTTTAGAAAATTTCGCCATAATTTCCCCTAAACTATGGCATTTTTCATATTTTTCTAAACGTATTTTTAAGCATGTTTGAACCCAAAATTATCATTAATCTCAATTCAAGTTCCCACATCAACTTGGATGCATGAATTCATCCATACATCTTCATTTTCCATAGAATTTTTAGATACATGTTGTTAACCATACTTTTACATGAACTTCTAAAATATATTTTAACAAGATTTTTGAAACCAACTTATTTTCTTATGATCTTTATCCTAGTTGATCCATTTAAACAACTTTATGTAGGCTACTTTTTAAGATCAATATATAATAAACCATGATTTTTACTTTTTGTAAGAGTTATACTTGTTAAAAATCATTTCAAGTTTATTATTAAAGTCCACGGTTTATGAAAATGATGATCTTTTTATTTTTAACCATGATCATACAAGATCATGACATTTAAACATCCTACTTTATCATAATCACCAAGATCATACTAACTAGCTCACAAAAATTAACATGATCAACATGTAATACTTTATTTTTTTGTAAGTTTTTAAGTTATATTTAGTGTTTTAAGCTTTGGTTTTTATAGAGTTCAAGATGACCACGTTGTACACTATAATCTACATAATCTAACAAGTATGAAATGGGGTTTAGGGTTCTTACAACTTTGCACAAAGTTAGTCTAATGCTTCTCCATGCTTTGTAGCTTCTTGAATCACCTTGGAATGGCTTGTAAGGGCTTAAAATGGTTTTTATGAAGTGAATATGGTGGGTTTGTGAGTGGTAATGTTGGCCGAGAGTTAAGAGGAAGAAATGAGGGGTCTTTTGATTTTTGAAAGTTATTGTAAATGTGAAGGACATGGTAATATTATAATTTTAAAGAAAATCTTGCAACTTTAGTCAAACAAAAAAAATCTTCTATTCATGTTCATCCATAACTCCAGGAAAGTAGGGTGGCTAGTGGAAGGAATGGTGTGGTCGATTTTTTTGGGGTATGGCCATATGATTTTTTCTAAGTTATATATATATAAATATATATATATATATATATATATATATATATATATATATATATATATATATAATAGTTATATTAAGTTTAGATATTTAGGTGATTAATAAAGTTTTTACACTGTTAGCCCACTAATGATAGTTTAGGATGTTAATTAATCTTAACTAGTTCATTAGACTAGTTAACTAGGTCGGTTCGAAACCAGATAATTGTGAAAGTTGCGTCGTAGTATACCGGAAGCGATGTCTCGAGTAATTATTTGATACCGTCAAGATTGTTTAGGATGTTTAGCATTATTTACAAGCTATATAAATATTGTAAATGTTGATTTTTTTTGTGTTGCGGACAAATATTATTATTAGTTTTGGCGCGGTTTGGACAATTTATAACTACATGTATTTTTCAGAAAGTTAAAGTGTTTTAGCATTTTGTGCCCCTAAATTGAGTTTTTAGTATATACATTTGTGATGACACGCTTTTGTATCGGTCGTTAGTTGTTCGGACAATCTTCAGAACTAGCTGGCATGAATAATGTGTTAAGGTGAATAGTGTTTTCAGCATTTTTGCCTACATATTCGGACATAGTTTATCGTTTTCTCGCGACGCGACGAAAGTGACATTACCAATTGTAAAGTTTAACCATGCCCTACGATTGCTAGTCTTTGTATGACCTAATCATGCACAAATGAAGCCATAAATGAACGCAATTTAATGTATAATTGATTGTTAAGTTGTACAGATTTACCATTAATTTTGCCGATTGTCACATTCTCCCCCCGTTAGAAGAATTTTGTCCCGAAATTTAAGGTGCATTATCGGTTGCAGGGGAGTTTTGAAATAGGTGTGGGTACTTGGACTTGATTTGATCTTCATGTTCCCATGTATACTCTAGTCCATGAGTGAGTTCCAACGAACTTTTACTAGTTTAATACGAGTTCTCCTCGTCTTGTGGACCTTCCAGTCCGTAACCTCAATAGGTTCTTCGGTGAATTGGAGTTTATCGTCGACGTGAATTTCATCCGCCAGGATGATGACTGTTTCAGGAGTAGTATTGTTCTTAAGATTAGACACATGAAATGTGTCGTGTATGCTACAGAGTTTGTCCGGTAGTTTTAGCTTATAAGCTACGGTTTCAACCTTCTCCAAGATTTCAAACGGTCAAATATAGCGTGGGTTTAACTTTCCACGTGTACCAAATCTAGCTACGCCTTTCCAAGGCAAGACTTTCAATAACACTTTGTCTCTGACTTCAAAAGATAGTGGTTTTTGTGTTTGTCAATGTAGCTCTTTTGTCTATCATGAGCCGCTTTGATATGGTCTCGGATCTGAAAGATCTTGTCCGTAGTCTCTTGGACTAATTCCGGACCAATGAGTTGTTTGTCTTCGGTCTCGCCCAACACAGCGGTGATCGGCATTTTCGTCCATATAGAGCTTCAAATGGGGCGGTCGGGATGCTAGTGTGATAATTATTATTATATGAGAACTCCACTAAGGGCAAGTGAGTATCCCAATTTCCACCTAAGTCCATCACACAAGCACGTAACATGTCTTCCAAAGTTTGTATCATTCATTCACTTTGGTCGTCCGTTTGTGGGTGAAAGGCCGTACCAAGATCCTATCGTGATCCAAAGGCCTTTTGGAATGACTGCCAAATCCTTTATGCGAACCAACCGTCTTGGTCCGATATGATAGAAACAGGCACTACATGTCGTGCAACAATTTCATAAGATATAGCTCGACGAGCTTTTCAGTGCTATCCTTCTTACGGATAGGTAAGAAATGTGCGGACTTCGTCAGTCGATCAACTTTACCCGAATCATGTTGTGACCTCTCGAGGTCCGAGGTAATTTGGTAATGAAGTCCATTGAGATTTGTTCCCATTTCCAAACGGGAATTTCATGTTGCTGTAACAATCCTAAGGCTTTTGGTATTCGGCCTTAACCTTGGCGCAAGTAAGACACTTCCTGACCTAAGTTGCGATGTCGCTTTTAAGGTTAGGCCACTAATAGAATTCTTTTAAGTCTTGGTGCATTTTATCCGATCCCGGATGGATAGAGTGCTTTGACTTGTGAGCTTCGTCCAAAAGAATCTCCCGTAGGACGCTAAAGAGTGGAACCCAGATTCGTCCCATAAAGTATAATGTTCCATCCTCCTTTGGCACAAAATTGTTCCCCCATTCCACGTAATGATTCGGCTTGAGTGATTTATGGTTTGAGTGCATTTTGTTGTGCATCATAAATTCGAATAGTAAGGTTTGTTTGTATCGTCATTTCTAAGGCTCGCACCCTTAGAGTTTTCACATGTTCTTTGTGGCTCAAGGCGTCTGCCACGACGTTCGCCTTGCCCGGATGATACTTTATCTCGTAGTCGTAGTCATTCAACAACTCGACCAACGTCGTTGTCGCATATTTAATTTCTTCTGATAAAATATATGTTGAAGACTTTTATGATCAATATAGATTGTACATTGAGTACCATATAAGTAGTGATGCCAAATTTTTAAAGCAAATACCACCGCACTTAGCTCGAGGTCGTGGGTGGTATAATTTTTCTCATGCACCTCAATTGTCGTGACGCATACGCGATGACTTTGTCTCGTTGCATCAACACACAACCGAGACTTTGATGCGATGCATCACAATAAACACGAAGTCGTTGGTGCCATCGGGTAAAGATAAAATAGGCGCGTCACAAAGTTTATCCCTTAGTAGTTGGAAAGCCGCCTCTTGTTTCTCGCCCTAGTCAAACTTCTTATCCTTTTGTGTTAGGGACGTTAGCGGTTGAGCAACTTTATCAAAAAGTTCTTTATAAACCTTCAGTAATAGCCCGCTAATCCCAAAAATTGTCATACTTCCGTCGGGGTCTTAGGTGCTTCCATGTTCTTGATCGCCTCAATCTTGGATGGATCGACATGAATCCCTTTCTCATTCACCACGTGTCCGAGAAATTGTACCTCGAGAAACCAAAATTCGTATTTGGAGAACTATGCATAAAGTTGTTCGTTCTTCAAAAGCTCCAAATAGTCGCAAGTGTTGCTCGTGTTCGTCCTTTGATCGTGAATATATTAGTATCTCATCAATAAATACTATCACGAATTTATCCAAGTACGAATTACATACGCGGTTCATGAGATCCACGAACACCGCTGGTGCATTTGTTAAGCGAATGGCACAACAAGAAACTTGTAATGACCATAACGAGTTCGAAAGGTCGTCTTGGGTATGCTTTCCCCTTGTATCCTCAAGTAATGGTAACCCGATCTCAAGTCGATCTAGTAGTTGAAACTTGAGTTTTAAAGTTGATCGGACAAATCGTCAATTCTCGTTTGGGGGTATCGGTTCTTGATGGTGAGTTTATTCATCTCTCGATAGTCTATACACATACAGAAGCTCCCGTACTTCTTTCTAACAAACAGCACCGGAGCTCACCAAGGCGAGAAACTCGGTCTAATAAATCCCTTGTCTAACAACTCTTGAAGTTGTGTAGACAACTCTTGCATCCCGGATGAAGTTATTCGTTATGGAGATTTCGCCACTAGTGCGGCTCCTGGCACTAAACCTGTGAATCTTGGCTTGTCGTTGTGGAGGCAGTCTTGGCAAGTATTCCGAAAAGACTACGAGGAACTCCTTCACAACGGGTATATCTTCCAACTTTGGCTCCTCGGCTTTCTTGTCATCCACATGAGTTGGAAAGGCTAAGAAACCTTTTTGTAAGCCTTCTGGGCCTTCATGCAGTTAATGATTCGTAAGGGTGTCTCACGCTTCTCTCCATGTGCTAAGAGCATCTCTTCATTAGGCAGGGGGATGAGAAGGGTTTTCTCATGATAAACAACTTCTGCTCGGTTGTCGGACATCCAATCCATGCCAACTACCCAAATGGACGGGTAAAAGATCGATAGTAAAGTTTTGCGCTCCAAGTTCAAGCGTGCAACCTCTAAATTTCTCCCGATTCGACTAATTTTCTGTTCGGCAATTCTATAGAATAAGGACGTCTAGTTTACTTGACTCTAAGCCAAGCATATCTTTAAATTATATTAACAAAACTAAAGTCGGTGCCAGTATCGAAAAGAATAGATGCAAAGTGTTGGTTAATAGAGAACATACCCGTGACCACCTTAGGGTCCTAGCGTATGTCTTTGGCTCCTATCACGAAAGCTCTCCCACGAGCTTGGTTTTCCTTCGGGCAATTTCTATAATAATGCCCCTTGTCTCCGCATCCGAAACAATCTTGACTTTTCCCATTCCTATTGCCATTCCCATTTTTGACATCCTTTTGCTTACCCAACATTTCTAGGTGCGGTGACCCAACTTCCCACACTCGTCACACTTCATAGTCCGGCAAGAATCTTGGTGGTGATATTTGCACTTATCACACTTTGGTAGTTTTCCCTTATAGTTCTTACCACCTGTTTTAGTTATGGCAACGAATGCCTTGACTTTCTTAGTCGTAGCTGTTTCCTTATGTTTGTTGTTCAATCTAGAGCCTTGCTTGAAATGCACATATTTCCTCTTATTGCTACCCGAAGAAGACTCCACATGCGTCTTCTTTTTCACTGAGCTTTTATTCGATTTCTCCATCCTTACCCCATCCTCGGCAGGACTTAAGGCAAGAGTTATCACCTGACAATTTTCAATATGATTCCTCTCATCCCACCACTGTTTGTAGTGTGGTTTGCTTCATATTGGACGATCGCTTCAGTGACTTGCTGGTTTACTAAAGCATCGAGCTCAGCTCGTGTTGCAGGTAAAGGTTCCGGTTGGGCTTGACAAGTGTTCCTTCATTGTGGTACCATGAGCTTCATATATAAAACATATCGACGAAATTAGACATATATTTTAAAATAAATATTGTCATTTATGAATGAAAGTAAAAGTCAATCGTCACGCACTACGAGTATAAGGGTAAGATAATTCATAATGATGCTTATCAAATCCTTCACACCATTATAGAGAAGTAAAATAAGTTACAACAATGTGTTGCTAAGGAAATACCGACTTTTATATATACCATATCAACTTGTTATAATTAGTTTTGTGAAGTAAACATCTCGGAGTTATCTCACTCTGATCGATACAAGTCATACAGTAGTATACAAAATATGGGGAGGTCTTTTCTTCACATTGTTCCTTGGTTAATCTTCAAGTCTTTAGTATTACAAAAACGAGTATACTTCCCAAAAGATGGGACTTGTACATAACTACCGCGTGTGGGGTGTGAAAGTGAAAATGCAGAAATTAGGCCACAAAAGTACGTAACCTCTTCCTCGAGACCAAAAATGTGCCTTATAGCGGCCGTAGAGCGGGTATCAAGGGTACGAATGCGCTCCTCAAACGATGGGGGCGCACTGTGGAATGGAGAGTGTGTAGGTACTGATGAGGGTGATGGTGGTAGAGTGCACGTGAGGTGGAGGATGAGAAGGATCTTTTTGCATGTGTCTTCCATGTGCCTAAATGGAGCAGCAATCTATTGAGGAGGGGAAAACTAAGTGGTCACCTCCGTCCTTATAATATGTATTCCATACTCCATGGACCTCGATTGTCCAATGTAGGGAGGAACCCTTTGCCGCATAACCTGTGCGACGAATACATTGATATTGCTTGAGCTCCATGAGTTCCGATAAGGTTGGTATGGTTTTCATAGATGTCGAATAGAACATGGTAAATGGGTTACACTATGGCTCGTGCCATACTACCCTTTGAGGTAAAACGAATGTCAACTGATGGGGTTTATCGTAGCAACTCCAATGGATAAGACAGGGTGTTATAGATATTGTACAAATTCAAGTACAGGGATCCTAGAATGTTGAGGAAAAATCTTTCCTGAGTGGTTAACCATCTTCACTTGCTTAGATACCAAGTCCCAACCGACTCTAACTATATATAGAAGTGTTAGACACCAAGTAAACAAAGACAGATTTCCTACTTTGTAAAGTGCTTACAGCAATCACCATGGTTAGCGTTCTACCAAATGGAAATTGAATCTCGAGTAGCAACTTAAGAATTCTGGATAGAAAATGATCATTAGTTTCACTCGCAGAGCCTCCCAGGATTCCCATGTACCACAAGTTGTTATTACGTGGGCCCTCGTAATAATAAATTGCCTTGCATGGTCACCCTAGCATTCTCTCGTTCAAAGTAGATGATCATTCATAGAGGGGATGCTATTGTTTACATACCTTCAACATAGGAGGGACCTTCTGATGGTCCACGTGCTAACGCCCGTTGTCGTTACTCGTGAAAGGGCACGACGCTAGACGAATTAAAAATAGAGAGAATCTGCAACAATAACAACTTGGGGGGCACCTTCAAGATGAGTACTTCATCTTCCTTGTCTGGGCAAGAGTGTCATCAATCATGATTCGTATGAGCTACAAGAACCTCGTCCCCTAATAGAGTTGTTGTCCAAGGTTACCACCTCCGCCTCGTCATTACTACCACAGTCAGGCACCTTCGCATCCGAGGAAAAACAACCAACTTCTACGGAATCAAGCTTAGGGTCTCATTTAGGAACCATGTCCGCTATAAGCTCCGCAATAAACGCGAGGTCGATATTTTCATCGTGCGAGTCAAGAATAATAATAGAATTCGAAGTCGAAGGTATTTCGTTCTTGGCAAAATAATCCGTACAACATGATATATATATATTCAATAAATAGTATTATTACTTATTAGATATATATAAATATGGGCATATCAAATATAATCAGTTGGTTTGTGCGTATCAATCTAGTTCAGCATGTCTATCCCATATAGACTATGCCCCAAATAATGTCCTTGCATTATTTATTTGAAAAGAGTTTTGTTAGTGGATCTTGCGTTTTTGTATATGCAATGAAAACATTTTTACAAAAACAAAGTGTTTTCATGAGAGGATACTAGTGATGTAGACTAGACTCGTGAGAGAATCCTGGTTCACTATAGTCGAAGCTTTGATACCAAATTTTCACACCCGGTCGTAAGCGGAAGCGCGTGTCACACCCAGATTTCCAATCCAAACACCGGTGGGCCCGGGTGGGGAATATCGTGACGCAAGTTGATATCATCATAGTTAATTAAACACAGCACAGCTGAAGTCTTGGATTAGAAATTACTATTACAAACCAAAATGTTCAAATTACAAAAATAATATACAGACGGCTTGTAACGAAAGATTCACAAGCGGATCGTAAAAATAAAAAAAATATGTAATAGACTTTGGGGCAGATCTAAGGATTTGCAAGATCCACTTATTTACTACCAAGCAGCTTCCAGCCTATTTCGTATTGTACCTGCAACTTAGTCTTTTGAAAATACGTCAGCTTTCGCTAGTAAATACACCCAACTGACTCGTTTTAAAAACATTTTTTAAAAGTAGATTTAAGTGAACATGACACAAATCTTTTATAACTTAGTAAAGTTAACTTTGTAACCTTATAAACAGATTCACATGTTTATCTATACATATGGGCCCAGTACGGAGACCGAGACATGATTAACGTACACACCACTTATGAACCCAGAATGAGTTATCCCCAACTAGTGGGTAAAAATAATTTAGCATGAGCATCTGTCAGGTGTATGCCTACACCCCGCGCTTTGGCCGTGGCCATTAACTAATGTAATGAGCCGATGATATCCAGGACAAGGTAGTTAACCCCAATGTTTAAGTTATGAAACAAAACTGATCAAAACGGAATATACGGATTTACTAAACACAGTCTGGCATTCTACTGATCCCATTTCCGAACAAGCGGTAATAATATACCGTAACCCAAGCCCGTATAGGGAAATAAGTCGAGAGTATTTACCTGAGCTAGTCTTGATTTTAAAATGCAAGATTTAATATCTCAGCCGTATCCAAAATGAAATAAGTGCAGATAGCATTCACCGGAAGGCTCTAGTCTGGATTATGGCATAAGCTAACCAATTAAAATGCTAACGGTCTTAATTAAGTCATACACTTAGACCGACAGCGTACAGGATCAAAACGTATAATATGCTAGATTAAGCGATGATCGGATAGAATGTAGTTTAAACGCCACAAGTACTATGCTTGTATAATATGGGTCAACCATAAGCATTCTGGATTTTGAGATAAAATGATAAGGTTAAACCCGTTTCGGTTAATTTTCGTAAACTAGTTACATATGCTTAACCGTGCACATATAAGCGATATCGGGCAAACGGATAAGTCATGAACAAGTTCTATATGCCATTATACTTTGAATAAGTTGAAATATCAGTAGGATATCAACTTATATGTCCGTTAAGGTTTTAAAATGAAATTATGCCTCATAAGGGTGTTTTAGTCAAAATGGCATAATAACGGAACTTGTGCATAAACTCGGATTCTGATTATGATCATGTAATATAACATCAGGGGGTTATGCTACATTATATTATGATCATAATAGCAACCTTAGATCAGTAGCTAACTAATCTAAATCGAGTCAGAATCGAAAGTCAAAGCTGAAGTCAAACTTTGCGACTTTCGGTTGCGAACCGACCCTAGAACTAAAATTGACGAGTCGAATATGTTCTCACATGTTCTAATAATTATTACCAACTTGTTTAAGTGCCAAACATGTTTTATAACATATATAAGCTCAGATTATAATATTTCCGGGCCTGTTTGACTTTTTAATAATAAAACTTTGACCCGTCAATTAGTCTAGCAAACGTGATCTTTAGGAGGTGCCCTTTAAGCAATTAACACCTACCTTATTACGATTACTTAGCCATATTCGTTATGAACAATGGCTGGACCATAATGGTCTTAACCGAAAGTCAAGGCGTTTCCCGCAAAACGCTTGACTTTTGGCTATAAAAGCCTATAAACGAAAATGCAAGAGAAAGAACACTTACAAGTGATTCCTAGGATGAAATAGAACTAAGTTGGATGCTCCTTTCAGTTAGGAACTTCCAGAGGAGGGAGATAGAGTGATAAATGAGAAAGGTGCAAGTTGCGTGGTGAACAAATGCACCCATTTATAGTTGGGGAGCTTGTAGGATGTGATGCCAAGTGTTAGGGAGTGTTAGAGGGAGCTTACAAGTGTCCTAAAACGTGGCATAGCAGTTTGGAAGTCCATGGTTTTGAATCAAATGGTTTTTGGCAACTTGTGTGGAGGCCAAGCAAATTTTCTTCAGACACAGGCCTCTCGCGGCCGCGACAGACCAGGCCCATGTCTCTCGCGGCCCGCGAGCGCCTCTAGGGAACTTTCAAAACTTGCCACATTTAGCCCCTCAACTTATAAAACCTCTAAACCCTTTAATAGCATAAGTAGCCCTCCGTAGCCAACATTTGGTGTACCCGGGAGTATGCCCGGATATTGTCAAGCTCTCGGTTCGTTAAAAGGTCACTCAGAGATATAAATTAACATATTGACACTTTTAACCCCTCCATTGTCCGACTTTTACTTATTTACAGAATTAATCCTCTCGTCCAACAAGTGGCTCATATAAGAGTTAGGACTTCATAAAGGATCACTCAGAGGCTCAGTATAAGCATGTTGACTCTGATGGTCACTCAGGGGCTAAGCATGTTGACACTAATGGTCACTTAGAGGCTAAGCATGTTAATACTAATGGTCATTCAGAGGCTAAGTTTAAGCATGTTGACACTAATGGTCACTCAGAGGCTCGGGTTAAGATGTTGACACTATTGGTCACTCAGAGGCTCAGTTTATGCATGTTGAACACCAGAGGGTCACTGAGAGGCTTAGTTTGAGCATGTTGACAGCTTTAGTCCTTATTAGTCTTTAATAGACTTATATAAAAAAAAGTAACACGTGTCACATATTATAAAAAAAATATATTATTGGACACGATTTTACGAGATGTTACAGCGCGTGTGTGAACTTGATTAGTTTTCATCACATATGATATAAGTAAACAACTTTATGAAATAAAACATGCACGATGTTCATCCATTACACTCATTTAAAAGTTACAAGTCATAAGTATTTAACCACAAACGACAACACAAGTTATAATATCTTTACAAAAGACTTGTTCAAAATATAGTTTTTAAAACCCAAAGGCTTTGCATCCTATATCTCGTTCGAAGACGGAATATATGGACCAAACCCTTCAAAATAGGATGACATTGTATTCTTGATAACTTTGACTTATTGTAACCAATCGAGCAAACATCCACTTAGTTGCCTGAAATACATGTAAGTTTAAAACATCAACAACAGTTGCGAGTTCATGTGTTTGAGTTCATAACAAATGATCTTAAAAACATTTGAGAGTTCCTATATAACAATGTGGTTTGTAAAGCGTCAATGAACTTATGATCATTAATGTTTTGCAAGGACATTAATATGTGTGACGACATAGGAAGCACTCAACCCTAGACGATTTCATACCGGTCCACCCGCCTGAGACAACAAAAGCACTACATGCGGCAAGGACCCATGAGCGGGGGTCGCCTACACCCGATAGATCTACCACTTTTGTTCTATGGTCTTATAAAAGATTAATGGCTCTTAAGAGAGACCCTATTCGCAAATGATCTAATATTTCATTCCATAGCTAAACGATACCATCAAAACATGTATTTCCCCCCAGAGTTGTAAAACCGAAAACATTTAAGAGAAAAGGGGGGCATGAACTTACAGATTTGCGTCCAAAGATTGTGCTAGCAAACAGTGTTCCAAAAGCGTGAGTCAACCTACAAGTGCTCTAACTCATTAGACACTTTGGTTTCTTCTAGACCTTGTACGCGTTGTTCATCTTGAACGTCATTGTATTTGTTTTATATTTGGAACCTTTGTGTATTTTTAATGATATGTTGGCATTTGTTTCGTGTGTATGCTTTTTATATATATTATATATATATATATTATTTTTAATTATGTATTCATAGTGTGTACGAACGAGCCTCGCCCTTCGTGAGTCTTCATGCCTCGCACGAGCATAAGTGGGCCGTAGCCTATGAGAGTCTTTGTGTCTTGCACAAGTGCGAATGGACCTAGCCCATTTGAGCCTTTGTGCCTTGCACAAGTGAGAGTGGGCCTCGCCCATTGAGTCTCCGTGATCAACATGGTGTGAGTGGGCCTAACCCATTAGCGTCTCCGTGCCACGCACGGCTTATGTTCGTTATGTGTGATATATATATTCTTCAAATATTTATTTTTAAGTTTAGTGAACCTTGTTCACTTATAATAATATGTTTGGTTTGAGACGTATATTTGTTTCCTAGTATATATGTATACCTTTTATATATATTATATAAGTGTTAAAAATGTATATACGTTGATGTACATGTACCATGGGGTAACAAGGGCTTGATTGTCAGATGAGGAGCTACGAGTGTTAATGCGTATTGTTGTTAAGTATCTTTGTCGGAATCATAGCACACTCAATCCTTCTGCTTTGAATCAGCAGGGAAATGCCACTCGAGGTCGGAATATAATATTAATTCTTTAGATAGTTTAAGGAGTTTATAGTACTTATCTCTATTTAGTCTGTCGATGAGTTGTCAATTCCCCTAAGTTTGTTACTTTTATATAAACCAAGTCCTTTACGCTTTGGTGTTATCTCCACACAAAGGCAAGAGCTTACCCAACCCGAAGTCCCAGCCAAAACCTTTAACCTCCGCTAAGAGCATCAACATGCTTTGATTCTACAAGTCATCGAAAACATGAACGACCCAAGTTAATGACGTCGCAAGGTTGTTGGTAGATTTTAAGGATTAAGCGGAAACTCTAATGACCTAAGTTAATGGCGAAACTATTATTTCACTGACTTTTGATAACTATGTTAATTAGTTAAGGTCATTAACACACACACACGCCTTGTTCACCCATGATCTTCCTTAGTTACATCAACACCAAAGGGGTATATTTTCCCCAAACACACTTAAGAATCTAGCCAAGAATAGTCATCGGAGAAGATATGATCAAACTTAAAAAGATTATATAAATCATAAAAAGATTGATTACACTATGATTCTTGACTTTTTCTAATGATTACAATGATTAGAGAGTGGAGTAGTAGAGAAGTGTGTGGTGGAAAAAGAGCAGAGAGAAATGAGCAAGGAAAAATGGTGGGTTTGAGCTTCTATTTATAGGCAGGATGGGGCAAGGCACGGGGCTGCCTGGATCACACGGCCATGCCTAGCCAAGTGAACGGCTATTCCTGGTTATTGAGACAGCGGGCGTGCCACATCAGCACGGGATGTGGTCAACTTTATGGGCCCCGCGGGAGCTTCTAAATCTTCCAGAAGCTTTTCCTTTGTCTTTTGTAGCCAAGGCACGGGCGTGCCTGATTTTCTTCACTTGATCTTCGCACGGTGGGCTTCTAGAGATGTCTGTTGGCTTCCGAATCCAAGGGATGGGGTGTGTTCTGGCGAGGCATGAGACGTGTCTGGACATTTTCTTTGAATTTTCTTCGTTTGGCCCGATTTGTTATTCTTGGATTATTTTTGTCCTGAAAATTCAATTTAAACCAATTTAAGCTTATTTTGAACAATTTATTACCAAAACATATTAAAAATGGGTGATAATTTGATATAAATACATGTGCATTTTAGGGAAGTACACGATGAATTTCCCAAAAATATCAAATATATATATAATTAGTATCATATATATAATAATTTTATATAGTACTTTCTCAAGCATCTAGAAATTATCACCAACGTTCTTGCGTAATGTGTTAACTCATTTGTAACCCGGTAATTTCTAATATGGATGTGGAAAACGTATGATTTTAATATTTTCAAACTTTTAAACTTGCACAGATATCGGCTTGAATTCGCCAATTGTCACATGACAGGTCTAAGACAAAGAGAGTTGTTACATAGCCTCCCGGAGCTACTCAGTGTGTCCCCCCTCCCCCTTTGAATCTTTCTGGCCCCTCGATCTCCCTTCCTACACACCCTTGAATATCCTCCCTCTCGGAGCCAGTCTCTTTCATATGCAAGGTGTGCTTGGTTAGGTATCTACCCCCAAGCCACTGGTCCCCACCTCTCCAATTTCTCTCCATTAAAACTTTGATACAGTAAGTAGATTATGGTAAATAAAGTAAATATGTCATCAATGTAAATTTAAAGTAAATGTAGTAATCACGTGAAAGAAAAGTCATTATACACAATTATTACTAATAACAAATCTATTAAAACTAATTGACTTGTTTGCAGTTCCGTGTACGCGTCCATGACCTTGTGCTCGAATGACATTGGTATTTTTTTCAACGGCTAGAGGGTTTTGAGTTTTCCCTCTACCACTGAGACAAAGCCTCGATGGCTCGAGTGACACTGGTATTACTTTCCACAAATGTGATGCATATTCAAATCGATACAATTTTAGGTTGATTAGGTGGTACTTAAAAGTAAGAAAAAATGTTATTGTAACTAGGGATGAGCTTTTTTCCTAAATATATATGACTGTACTAGTACTGATACTTGTACCAATTTTATGTATTCAGTATATGTCCCGGTATTCAGTTTTATTGATTTTGATATTTGGTACTTCAGGATCAGTACGGGTAAAAAATGGTAGTGGTACCAAATTTTATATAGAAATCTAAAAGTTTTTTTATATTATGTTTTATTTTGTATTATGATACTCGTATCAAATTTATCTATTTGATACCCATATTGTATTGTTACTCATACTGATTTTACCATTGTTTAAATGGATAAAATAAATATAGATATGTGTGTATTTATCACCGTTTAAATAAAATAAACTAGAGTAATCTATGTTTATTTTATTGTTGTTGTCTTATGTTACATCTTGAAAATTATCTTGTATTATATTATCTTCATAGAAGTTATCATGGGTTGTATATATGTGCGGCATGTGGGTTCATTCTTTACTTTGGTTGTGTTCATAAGTGATTTTCTGGTTTTTATAATAAATGGTAATTCTCGTATAAACCTATCATATATATGTAGGGTTAGGGTTTATTTACGAATAATCCTTTTAATTGTGAATACTAGTGAATAGTCCTTTTAATTTGAACACTAGTAAACTAATCCTAGTCATTGATTATGAATAGAAAAGTGTAAATCAATAGCCAGGATTTATTCGCTTAGTTCATAAATACACTATTGTTCACTTTAGAACCGCACCATATATATATATATATATCTTAAATGAGAAAACAAAAAAACTAACTAAAAACAGCCTAAAAGCATACCAAAATTTTTTAATAAAAACCACTATATTTTATGTATAAAATAACTTTTTTCAAAAAAAAATTGTACTTCACATATGCATTAATATGAAAAAGCCTAAACCATCTAACCCACCCCCACAACACCCCAAAAACCTAAACTCCCCCCCCCCCCCCCCCGAAAACCTAAATCCACCACCCCCCCAAAAGCAAAAATAGCTTAAATGAGAAAACAAAAAAACTAACTAAAAACAGCCTAAAAGCATACCAAATTTTTTAATAAAAACTGCTATATTTTATGTATAAAATAACTTTTTTCAAAAAAAAATTGTACTTCACATATGCATTAATACGAAAAAGCCTAAACCATCTAACCCACCCCCACCAACACCCCCAAAAAACCTAAACTCCCCCCCCCCCCCCGAAAACCTAAATCCACCCTCCCCCCAAAAGCCTACCCCTACCCCTCAAAAAACCCTTTAAAACTAAACCCTGAACGTAAATCCTCCAAAAACTAGCTCAAAAGCTAACCCTAAGCATATAATGCACATGTGTAATAACTTTTTTTGTTGAATTTTTTTATTAATAAAAAGTAGCGTTTTTTTGTAAAAAAATTGGTATGTTTTTTAGGCGTTTTTAGTTTTCTCATGATCCTACCCCTATATATATATATATAAATTTAAATGATGAACACTAAATATTGTGAGAACCATAAGAACAAATGAAAAAACCATGAAAACTTGGTAAAAAACAATACAAATTCAAAAAAAACTTTACACTTATTATTATTATTATTGAATACAGTGTTAGAATTAAATTTATACATTTAAATTTACGTGAATTCGTATATAAAGAAAATTTACAAATGTGTAAGTTTGCCATTTACACATGTTAAATATGTGTAAATATTTTATATTACACATGTGTAAAAAAATCTCATAAGAGTGATTTTGAGAGAAGAAATAAACTATTTGTAAATTCTTTTTTAATGTTATATTGTAATTACAATGAGGTTTGTATTAAAAAAATGTTTATTGGTTTTTCATTCGTTTTCATGGTTCTCGCATAACTCTCAAGATAAATCCCATATATATATATATATATGTATATATATATATGTATATATATATATATGTGTGTGTATATATATATAGGCTTGGGTAAAATGAAATCTGTAATGTCCCAAAACTCGAATGTTTACATTCATGTTACGTTTTCGTATGATAAAACACAAAGTAAATGACTAGGTTACTTAACCTAGTTAAATAGTTAGTTAAAACAAATAAAGAATGAATGTGGGACATTAATGATCAAATAGCAAACATGAAGGGCTGAATTTGGAGATTTAGAATGAAGTTTGGGTTAAATGTGAGAATGCAGAATTTTAATGTGTGTAAATATTGTGTGTCGTGTATGGAGGAAGAGATAGAGAAGAAACCCTATCTCAAGAACATATGTGCAATTCAGCCAAATTAAAACCAAAATTTGAAGGAAAAACATTGCATGAATGAAGATTTCTCACCCTCTAGCTCATATAAACATGTGGTAAGTTGTAGATTTTAGTTTGGTGATTTTGTAAGAATTGGGTTTATGATTAATCCACGAATTAGTATGAAATTTAGTATGAATATGTATTAGAATCATCATATGGAACACGAGTTATGTAGAACTATGAGTAATTTGATGTTTTGGGGATGAACCCACTTGTATTATGAAGATGATGATAAGAATGGTTATACATGTTCAATAATTGTGTAATTTTTGGGTGTAGAATGTTGTATGCGATGAATCATTCTAGATAAGTTGATTATGATATGAAATAAATAAATGTTTGGTTGAATTTGATGAATGAAAATAAGAACATGGAAGGTTATGCATGAATGAGTTGTTACATTGTGCCTAAATAGTAATATGCACACAAGATGTTTGATGAAATGTCTAAATGCAATGATATGTGAAATTGCCTTCAACTAAGTAGAGAGTGTGTAAAGAATGTGGGAATAATGTTTATGATAGCAAAATATCATGAGTAACGTGTTCTTGATGAAATCCATGTATGAATATAGTTAAAGTGTATTGGGTAGAAGCATGTTTTAGGAGTCGATCTATATGCTTAAGTGATGTAGTGCACAATTTTGAATTTGTTAATCACATTAATTGCAATTAAGAATTAGATGTGGAGCGTATGAGAATCATAGAAAATAGTAAATTCGAATGATGTGGATGTTAGTTATGAAGTAATGAAAACGCCAGTGTGGATGGAACAGATTATGTATGTGAATGTGTATATGACTAGGTGTATATGTCATATAATATGAATACGGAATGAGTATTATGTTAATACTATTGTCCACCATTTTAAGATGGATTTATGTTCATAATTTGAATGCATATAAGTAGGGCAGTTGACTTTCTGAAAAAGTCAACAATGTATAAATAACAAGGTTAGACTTTCTAACATGGTATTAAGGAGATTGGGTGATACATGATGGATTATTTATGTGACACACATGATGTAAGTCGAATTGCTTGAATTATGTAAGTCGGATCTATGTCGTATGCATGCTAGTAGTTGACCGGTGAAAGTCAATGCGACATAGTACTTGGAATAGTTGTTGATATGATTAAGCATGTATGCTAATAGTGTTGTAAATATGATGACATGAAAGAATACGAATTATGCCAATGAGGACTCAAGCATGGATGTCTAACGGGTCAAGAGAAGGCAAGGAAGCAAGCACGAACTTGGTAACTCGAGGTAAGTGATTTCCGGAATCACTCTTTAGATACTTTAATGGAAATGTTTTATTTTAATTGTTGAAGAAGCTTGTGGAATGTAAGAACAATGGAGGTACTAACATGAGTTAGATGATATTGGGTTGATAATAGTCAACTAAATTGGAAGTTGTATGATATAAACCGAATGGAGTAAATCCAAGTGGTAAGATATCGTTAAACGACATAATTAAAGCACAAATGGGCTTGTGCACATGTAGAATTTATTGTTAAAGTGAGAATACAGTAGTATTAAGAGGAATGGGACCTCGTTTAGATGTTACATGTTTAATTTGAAATGAATCGGAACATGCATGAACGAACGGGACTCGAAACGGGTCAAATAAGCTGCAGCCCCAATCTACAGCAGCCGATCGTAAGCTACGGTAGCTAACCGTAGCTTACGGTAGAGGATTTTATTTTTGGCAGAACGTGGTTACCTTAAGCTACGGTAGCTAGCCGTAGCTTACAGTAGAAGATTTAATTGTTGGCAGAACATGCCTACCGTAAGCTACGGTAGGCAGGCCGTAGCTTACGGTGGGATTAGTCAACTTTCTAATTATTTTATTTGTTCTCGTATCGACTAATTCTGGCTCCAACTCGGTATCTCGTAAGATGTTTTTAAGGCGATTAAGTGATGCTAGGCTTGTAAAAATAAAGTAAGAGTGAAAGTACGAGTCTTGATATACGTATAGTGAATGTGGTTTCATGTGTGGGAGCCAACACTAAGTTATGTAGTTGTATGATTAAAACTCGGATTGAGTAGAAGTATTATAGGCATGAAAGAATCAACTTATTTACACGTACGAACATTGATGAATAGAGAGTATACGATTTAAGTACGGTGGTTGCATGTAAACAAGCAAACGTAACTTGCATGTATGTATGTATATTGATGCGTGCGAGTGTAAACAGGAAGTGTAACTTATTGAATGTAGATTAGTGGTATGTGCTTACGCGAATTTGGAGGTTTGTAATACGTTGATATTATGTCTTACTAAATGTACTGCTAATGAGAATGAAACAGGAATGCAGGTATGTAAGTGTTGGGCTTTCGAAAGTGCGAAGTCCGGTATACAGAACAAATTTAGAAGGATATAATTATGGAGAAGTATACATAGAAAGAATACTATGTGGTTATTGATTTATTATATATCCATTTAATTATGTAAGATGTCACCCTCTAGTAATGTGTTGGTTGTGTATGTGGTGACCGCAGATTAGTCAGATTACCACTATCATCAAGGGAGATGTGTGGACGAAGATCGAGTCAAAGAGCAAGGATTGTACGGGAAGAGCGGTTTCATAGCTTGTATTATGTATTACGTTTGGCAAGTCAAGCAAAATGAACGGAGTAAATCTATTTAAGAAAGTGT
Organism: Scalesia atractyloides; assembly: GCA_947069175.1. Lineage (NCBI taxonomy): Eukaryota > Viridiplantae > Streptophyta > Magnoliopsida > Asterales > Asteraceae > Scalesia > Scalesia atractyloides. Next base: position 22,279,711 of record CAMTDV010000022.1, on the reverse strand, counting down.
CCAGATATTTATAAATGAACCCTTAAGTATGTTATATAGTCAATAAAGAAAGAATATTTATGTCGGTACTTCCGCTGCGTCGTTTTGGGTCAAAACGTAAATAGGGTGTTACAAAAACTTATACGAGTTCGTGAGAACTTAAAACTTGGACTTAAGAAAGGTTTTTTCAAAAAAAATTACCAAAAATTCTAATAAAACAACTTTTCCAAAAAAAAGACTAGTTTTTTTATCATTTACGGTAGCCGTAAATGCTGTAAAATATGATGTCATGCTTATTCATCAGCTTTTTATAGTTGTAAGGGGCCGAAAAACACCTTTTCATTTTTTTACGTTAGTCCTTCTAAACATTTTAATATAGGGGTGTGAAAAAAATGAGGACAAAACTCGCACGGAAAGGCCGAGTTCTCTAAGTTCTCACAACTCGAGAGGGGAGAAGTTCACTTGATCTTGATCCTATTATATATATATATATATATATATATATATATATATATAAGATTCGGTTCAAGGAGAAACCACTAACAGTTGTGAGAACTATGAGAAATCCTCTCATCCAATAGAATTTTAATAATCATCTATAATCAATTTAATTCAAAATGTTGTTTTAGTTTTTCTCTCAATGTCACATTCACCCTCTCTTATTTCTAAAACACATTACATCGCATTCACTCTTTTTTATATCTCTTCTTTCATCTCTTTTGTACTTTTTATATTTAAAATTAAAAAAAAATATCTTAAGTTTTGAATTCAAACACCAAAAGTATTACGTAATTTAGAAAATACAAAAATATTGAAAATGATATCTATTTCTTTTTACTCTATTTTTCCTAATTATGACATAATGTTTTTTTTATAAAATGTAAGCTATATTTGTCTTATATTTTTTTAGAAAATACAAAATTATTGAAAATAATATATATTTCTTTTTACTCTATTTTCCCAAATTCTGATATAAATGCAAACTATATTTGTCTTATATGTTTATTGAGAATTTCTATTTCTTTCATGAACGTTTGATAAGTTTACATTATAACTTAAAAAAACATTAAACAGCGTGCGTTAAAAAGTTTTGGCTACGTGCGCCAAAAAAGTTTGTGAATGTGCGTAAACATTTACACGAACTAAGTATGAGAACACCACTATGTAAAAAAAAATAAAAAAAAAATTGTTTTGACAACGTGGGTAAGTAAAGTTTTTTTACGTCATTGATCGCCGACCCGAGCTTCTCTAAACATCACGCGTAAATCTAATTTTCAAACTTATGTAAAAACAGAAGACGTAAAATAGTTTTTACTTACATTTGAAAAATGTTTTTACGTAAGTTGTCGAATATAAAATATATTTTTTGCACACGGTGTCGAATGAAAAAAAATGTTCTTTTATGCCTCTGATCGTCGGTCCGAGCTCTTCTAAACGTCACGCGTAAATCTATTTTTCAAACGTATGTAAAAACGACACGCGTAAATGTTTAGTCTTTAAATACGTTTGAAAAATTGTTTCTCGTACGTTGTCGAATGTAAAAAAAATTGAGCACGGTGTCGAATGTAAAAAAATGTTTTTACCCCCGTGATCGCTGACTCGAGCTTCTCCAAGCGTTTGTGGAATGTAAATGCTCTGTTTTTTCTTTGATTTTCGTAGTTGTTTGGGGGTTTTTACGTTCAAATGACGAGGATAACGAACAAAAAATGAAGATCAAGATCAGAAATTGAAAACGTTTTCTTTTTTATACATGTAATGTAATTTTTTTTTGTATAAAAATCATGTGTATAATTATTGTTTTAAATAGATAAACGTACTTAATGTTGACATAAAAGTGATGTAGTATATAATATTTGATCGTCAATTTGATAAGTTGAAATGAATGGTACACAAATCAAAATTTTCAAAATACATTTCTTGTATTATTTATTCTTTTTTAATTAATAAAAATCACTACAAGACAATTCAAACTTAAACAATTTAATATCAACCACTCATACATGAGAGATCTAGGGTGGATAATGGTTTTTACGGTTCTCGAATCAAAAGGTGGTTTCTATTTTACCCCATCATTATATATATATATATATATATATATATATTAATATATATATTGTTTTATTAAAAAAATAAAATTTAAAAATAAGTAAATAAAGTGGAAAGGAAAGACAGAGAAAGATATAGGTAAAAAGGATTGGACTAAAATGGTAATTTATAACCTTGTTTTTTTTGTTTATGCTAAAATACCCTTGGTTATAATCAGGATTTTAGATAAAGTTAAGCAATATGATCAAATGGTAACAAATAGAAAAAGTCAGAATCAAAAGAAAAAAAAATGATTTGGACTAAAATAGTAATTTGAACCAAAACTGAAGAAGTAAAATGATAATTTACTCGCTAATAAACACGGCATTTAGAAAAAAAAATAACAAAAAAAATCTCATCGTTGACCAGCTTCCAGTGTAGTCAACAGGTGCGGCGGGCCAATAAATAATCCATGGCATAACTGTCAGTCTCAGTCAGTTAATCGCTCATCGGCGGTGATCGGAAATGGAGAGCACTGGCGCCGTTGTTTCCCCTTATGAGCTGCTGTTCAAAGGCCTAACGATCATTCCGGTTTCTCTTTACCTGCTAATCGCATTTCTAATTTTTCTCATATTTGCTTACAATCAACTCGAATTCCATATTATCCATGACATTTTTAGCGGTTTTGGAGGTAATCATGTATCTCTTACCTGCGATTTTTCCTCCGATTTGTACTGTGAAGTTGTATCGAAGTGCCACCTGCTTCACGGAAGGTTAATCATCTTTCTTATTCCTCTTTTATTCTGTTATTATATAGTCCTGTCCAGTGTGTGATGCTGATAAGTTAGGTCTGTAGTATTTTGAGTTTAGTTATTCATTTTCTATCTACTATTATGTGGTTAGTATTTTGAGTTTAGTTAATCATTGTCATTATCTATTATTATGTTGTGAGTATTTTGAGATTCAAGTAAGTAGATGAAGTTTGTTATCACCTACGAAAACTACATTCACCTATTTGATATTTATATTATGTTTGTTCTTTACTTTCTTCATGGTATCAAAGCCACCTCGACGCAAAACAAACAATGGTTAATCATTCATCCTTTTCACCAGATTGATAGCATAGATCATACGGAGACTCTCAGTCTGGCTCTTAAATCAACCACTTTACGCTTGGTTTTATTTGTTGCTTTATCTCATGATTGGGATGTTAGACATGTGGCTGTCAGCTACGCGTTCCTGGTTGTGTTGATTCCCCTCTATTGTGTCATGTGTGCTTGCGGCAGAAGGCTATCGATGGTCTTAAACAAGCATGATTCTCCAAGCTCTAGCCTCTATGCAACTCCCTTGATACTTTGTTATTTGTTTAATGCGTGGCTCGGTCACCTGTTATTCGCTTGTTTATGTAGATGTCATCCTTGTAACTAGGAGCTCCTCCACATTTGTCTCAGATGTGATTCAGCAGTTGAACACACACACACACATATAATACACTCAACATTTTTTTACCTTTGTTTCTTTAGAAAGAATATATGTAGTAGGTTACATTGCGTTGATTCTGTGTGTGCAGATACTTGTCAACTCCATGGCTTTCTAGTCCGCATCTTCAGACTATGTTGCTGCATCTTCTGGTAGAGGCTCATAACTTTCCCTACAAAAGGTAAAAAGTTCGCCTCAAACGCATTTCCAAAACTATTGCAACTCGTACAAACGGATTTGGTTTTAAAGGGAGTTTTGAGCTAAGACATTAAAATGGTTAAATCTGGCACAACAATTGCAATTTAAAGCGATACAAAGGTTGAAATTTCAAGCACTTCCTACATACTTAACTTACTACAGTATTTCTATGCACAGAGAGCTATTTATCTCATCTGACGGTGGAACAATAGCTTTGGACTGGCTGATGAATCTTGATGGTAATGACACTTCTTTGATTTTTTAATTAGTCTTCTATAGTAACACCAAAACCCGTATATTATAACTTCTAATTAGTGTTTTATCCTAAATAGTTTTCTCCTTATTTGTGTTGTTTAAGAGACAAAATTTCAAGTCAATGGAGATAATTTTGTTGCAAAAGCCATTCCTCTCATAATAGTGATTCCCGGCTTAACAAGTGATTCTGATTCTCCGGTTAGTTTTCTGCATATTGAGTGTTCATCGTATACGACCTTTAGCTTTTCTTTATTTCTGACCAAATAATAAGTCTAGTAATGCAACTGCCGAAATATTGATTGTTACGTAATTGCTTTAAATGCTATCTCCACTTGTTTTCTAAATCAAGTGATGTCTATGCTAGTATATAAAACATGTTGCATACAAGATGGCAAAACATGGGTGGAATGTTGTCATAAGCAATCACCGGGGTCTTGGAGGCGTACCACTCACTGTAAGTATCTACTATTCCGATTTTTGGTCCTGAAGATTTACATTTACTTGGATTTGATGTAAATAATCATTTCACGGGCTGTTTGGACATTTAGTTACGGTCAACCGGCTGATTTGTATTTAAGGTCAATCTAGTATAAGTCGATGCATGTTCAAAGCATGCTGAGCTGTTATTAACAGAACACGGACATGTTTGTACTATTAGTTTACGTTGCAAATATAGTTTTTACAAGGTTTATTTTATTGTTTGTTTGACATTGACAGTCTGATTGTATCTACACTGCTGGATGGACAGAGGATTTACGTGAAGTGGTGAATCACCTTCATTGTACACATCCTGAAGCTCCTCTTTTTGCTATTGGGACTAGCCTTGGTGCCAATATTTTGGTAACATAATTTATGTGTGTGCATGTTTTTTTTCCATCATCCCCATCGATGTTCATTTTGTTTTTTCTTGTTTGCAACAACAAGCATTCATCTTGTGATGTTGCAATTGTTATTTTTGCTATTGGTGTTGTTAACAAATGAAATTTTGGAAAATATATATTTCCAAATGATCCTTTGAGACTTTTTATTGGAAGATATATATTTCCAAATATATAGTTTTGAAATATTGTTTATGATGTTTGATGAAAAATTCGATAACCAAATTAACCAACAAATAAAATAGGACTTTTTTGGAAGTTAGAAGATTAAAATTTTAAAAACATGGATCAGCATAAACTTTCAGAATCAGAAACATGCGAAATCATTAAAAAGCAATTTTTAAAGTTTGTTATTTTCCATATCCAAAGCTAAAGCTTTGTCAACTAATCAAAACTTTATTTTCGACTTTTTATTTCAATGACAACATATATCTTATAAAATAACGGCTAAAAGTCCTAAGGTTGTGTGCCAAACATAACATAGATATTTATTCTGCAGGTGAAGTATCTCGGCGAGGACGGGGCTAATGCCCCGCTTGTTGGGGGTGCGTCTATCTGTAATCCTTGGGACATATTGGTTAGTCTTTATTTAATTTTATCTGATCTTCACTTATATACAAATGATCACGTAATGTGGCAATTTTAACCCGTCTACTTGATAATGCATGGAATTTTTCTCATAAATTTTATTTTAATAAAGGGTCAAATTTAAAAACCGTCAAAAAATGAAATGGGTCAGATACGTCGAGCGTGTCAAATGGGTATGGATTTCGTTTGACAAATTTATTAAAACAATATTGTTTTATAACATAGTCGTTAGTTCTTACAATCATACTTAACGCATTAATCATTATAAAATTAAGAAGTGGAAAAATGTTGTTAGGTCCATCCTTTCCACCCGTTAATCGCCCCGCCCGTATTGCCACTTATGCATAAAAAATTCTCTTTTAACCTCTACTAACATATCCCTGTTGCAGATGGGCGATAGATTCTTCCGCAGAGGGCTTATGCAGAGATTTTATAATATAGTTTTAGCAAATGCGTTAAAAGATGTTGCCAAACTGTATGTCTTTTCTTCTATATCAGATGTATTGTAACTTTAACACCCTAGTTGATTTCCATAAGTTATTTGTTGTGAGATAGGCATCGGGTCGTCTATGCTCGTATTGCAGATTGGGAAGGCATTGAAAAGGTAATATTCTGTTATTCAATTATTCCGAGCGACGCGTTCTACTCGCGTATTCAATTATTTATCTGATACATCTCCCTACAGGCACGTTCTGTTGGAGAGTTTAATAAATACACCGGTCGAATTACTGGAAATTTTGAGGTCTTCTCATTTGTTTCTCTGTTTAATTTTCTCAATAACATTTCTCAGTTACCAATGATGAGGTGTCATTCGTTCAGACCGTTGATACATTTCATAGATGGGCGAGCAGTGTCCGTGTGGTGAACAATGTAAAGGTACCACTTGTCTGCATCAATGCCATAGATGACCCTGTCTGCTCCCATGAAGTCATTCCGTTTGATGAGTGTCGGTATGAACAAAACTTGAGATGCTTAATTTGACTCTTATTGTTGACTGAAATCGCGTTTCTTTTGATTTACAGTATGAACAAAAATATTGTTCTAGCAACCACACAACATGGAGGACACAATGCATTTTTTGAAGGGATGTCTGGGAAGAACTTGTGGTAAACTTCCTCTTCTGATATCATGAAAGGGTATTTTAGACATTTGACACACTTGCCTCTGTTTTGTATGTTGAAATGAAAGGGTATTTTAGACATTTGAATTGGCACAACGTTAACATGTTAATCCTTATCTCCTACACAGGTGGGTGAGGGTCATTGAGGAATATTTCTCTGTTCTGCATTCAAGCTCATTGATGAACAAAAATACAGGTGCAACTGCATTTAACACATAGATATAGTAAGGAGTAACTATTAGATTGTTCTAGTATATAATGAATTAAATCTAATTAACATATGGTTCTGTTGTGCCTATTTATAAATAACCCATTTTTAGTATTTAGCATGCAAATTATTATTATAATAAAAAGAGAGTGGAGGTGTACACTATAGCTGTGATAATCGTAAATTTATAAATCCTGAATAATAATACAGCAAATTTTATTTTATTTAGTAAAGTTAATTATTGGCATCGCAGAAATTCAGTTATAAGTTAATAACTAATAATATAACAGTTTTTATCAAAAGCGTGATGTTTGAATTATTGCACAAATCGTTAAATGAAAGGTGAACATGAATACTAATAATTTTGACCTTCTGAATAAGATAAGAGTAGAGTAAAGAATCAATAATTGTATAAGAATTCTAAGCTTCTATTGCCACAAAACCAATCAACCAACAAACTAGATAATGTAATTAAACAAAGTTTGTAGTCTAGCGGTATCAAGGTGTTCCTCTTCAAATTGGTTGAGGGTTCCAGTCTCATGGTGGACATGTAGAGGATGTGTGAGTTAATCATTCTAATTTTTATTACTTCACTAATCTAATTCGAAATATAAAAAAAATATAGATTCCCGTGACATTTGAGGGCGTTCTAGAATTATTTTGCTTTGCTTAACAAGCCAAGGTATGAATATCCTATCATCTCCTTTGTACAAAACTCATGGCATCAGATATGTTTTTGAACCACTTTGATTTGACATTTGGTTGATATATGCATTACGAGTGTTAATGTCTGTAGACTTGTATGACACTGTAGGTTTTCTTCAACATGAAGATGGAACTTTTGTATTTATGTGACCTGTAGGCAGTCGGACTACTCTAATATTCTATTTGACCTAAATACCTGCGATACTGATCTAGACGTTGATAAGATTATTGTTACACTTATTGTTTTTATAGTTGTGAACTGTTGTGTGTGTCATCCCATAGCATATCATGGGTACTTAGGGTTTGATTAATAGTTTTGTTTATCATTTACAATTACCAAAATGAGCATTTATTTAGCATTTAGCGTGCTTAACATTCTAAAGTTTTCATGTACTATGTTCTAGAGGTGCACAAACTGGGTTTTTTTTCAATACCCGGTTCTGGGTATGGACAATGATCGGGTATCACTTATACCCGGTATTGAAAGAACTGGTTCCGGTTCCTAGCATAAAAAACCAGGTTTTTTCAATACCCGGTTCCTGGTAAGGTTGGTTATCACTTATACCGGGTATGGAAGAACCAGTTCCGGCTCCGAGCATAAAAAACCATACCCGGTATACCCTGTTTCAGGTCGGGTATGGAACCGGTTCTTCAAAAACCGGGGATTTCGCATATTGAAAAAAAAAACCCGGTACAAGTACTAAAAAACGGTTCCAGGGCAGAATCAATTTGAAGTGTTGTACGAAGCTCCACTACCGTTGCATGTTCATACAACACTTTTCTTTATGAATAATGCACTTATACACCTCACAACTACCACTTATTTTTCTCTTAGTTTCTTAAAATCAAACAATTCATAGCCAAACTCTTCTAAATCTCTAATGGCTTTTATTTTATGTTACAAAGAAAGCTTGCTTCTAAGATGGCTATCTTTTATTTCTGTTGAAAACAAAGCATGCTTTTAAGAAAAGAAGATTAAATGAAGTCTACTACAAAAATAAAACTAAGATTAGCTAAAAACGGTTACCTTTATGTATACCACACTCTCCAAATTTAAGAGCCTCGTATTGCTTCACTTTGGCCAGGCTATATTGTCTTAACCGGGCCCACGTTTGTTTCAAAGTTTTGCTTTTCTCGACGTTTCCCGGCATGCCGTCGGGTGGGACGAAAACCCGACTGGGCTCAGGAATCAAACTGACAACCTCACACAAAGCCTAGTCCAAATCCTTAATTGCCTATATTCACCTTAATATACACAAGTAGGAATTTAACTTGAGTTTTCATTGGAAAACCCCAAGTTCCTACCATGAGGCCACAAATGGAGGGACAATATTTCATTAATATGATAACTAAAAATCACAGTATTTCACTATTAAACAAAAAAAATAAAAACATGTAACAATTAACATGAACATGTAATTGGAAAACCCGGTTCTGGGTAAAAGAAAAAATCAGGTATAAGTATAAACCGGTACGCGTATTAAAGAAACCCGGGTGTAAATCAGGTCCGGTTTCAAATACGGTTGTTTACATAGAAATCTATACCCTATGTGTACCCCAGTGGGTAGGGTTGGTACGGTTGGGCACGGTTCCAGGTACGAAAAGACCGGGTCCGATTTTTTTCCAGTTCCTTTGTGCACCTCCACTATGTTCAGCGGCATCGTTGTTAAGTATTTCATCCATTCATTTAACCCAGGGGGCCAACTTGTATAGTATATCATTCGTTGACTGTTAAAAAAAATCTCAAGTACAAATGCCAGATTATAAAAGCATTGTAATTAAAGATTTTCTAAAATAACGTTAAAAAGCTGTCATAAAGCGACTACAAAACTTGATTCCCATAAACGAAATTATGCAATTGAAGTGATTCACAAGAAGATTAAGATATGTGGTGATAGCCAAGCAATCCAATCTCCCCTTTCGATCACAAGAAAAACCTTCTTCTGCTGGTATCCATTTCACCCTGTGGTACAGAACAGATCATATTAAACGCATTCAATACGTATACAGTGTGGATGACAAATCAGAAATGAAAATCAAGATCAAGTACATATAGTTGAATACCTTATGAGTCCACTCATACTCCCCTCCTGTTGTATCGAAAGTTCCGTACTGTAAACTCCTTAACTTTAAGGTAAATCGAGGCCCGCATTCCTGAAAATAATCGACTTAAGTTAATCCTTTACGTTTTATAAATTAATAAGAAATAAAAACAAAAAATAATAATAACCTGCAGTTGTGCATATATTTCCCCTTTTAAGGGCTTTGGCCAAACTCCAGCATCCTTGCTTTTGTCTTTTGTCTTATCATGTTTATCTGCTTTATTTTCAACAGTGTACCTACACAGCAAACAAGTCGTATTTGACACAAGAAGTTGATAAAAGTTTCTTTTTATATTTTTTAAAAATCTTTTTATAATCACTGGCTTACCGATGATGTCGGAAGAAGATAAAATCTCGCTGATTGTGAAATGTGACAACTCGTCGACCACGAAATTCAGGGTCTTGTGGAAAAAGTGACTGTATTAACCTACAGAATAAAAAAAAGTAAATAAATTACTACTGTACAAGCAGATTTAAAAAAATGAGTTAACTAACAATAAAATGATCTCAACCTTCCAACACGATGGCCCAAACGTGTAGTGAAGTTGTTCAGCACTAGTTCAGGTTTATGACCGGTTGGGTTTCCATGATTCTGTAATATTAATATATAAGAAAAGTTGATAAATTCTAGAGTGGAAGACAGTTTGATAAATTCTTCTACCTTAAGATCCTTGTGCAAGACAAGATTTGACAGCTTGAAATGGGCTGTAGGTCCATTCGGCAATCCAATAATAAGAAGACCATCTATAAGTTGCCAACAAGGTTAATGAGTAAAAGTGAATAGCAAGACCGAAATCAGATATGCAAGATCAAATTAATGATAGAAAACCAAATAAGAAAGAACCTGGTTCTCTACGGCTGGTGTGGACAACAATAACAGATGTAAATTCTTTGTTGTTTGCATACTCCACAATCTAAAAGTTCAGGCCTTAAAACCATATATCTCCAAAGAAAATAATAAAAACAAGCGTAAACCTATAGTGGATACCTTCTTCAAGTCATATGTTCCTCTCTTATAATACTCTGAATTGGGGATCACAGTGAGTAAATCCTTGATCAATGCAGGTCCCCTCTGTATTTAAAAGTGTAATACAAATTAGCAACATTAGTACCTTTCCAGATTCAATAAGACGCTAACAAAAGCAACCTCTCCTACAAAACCACAAAGATAAAGAACTAAAAAGGAAAAGTACCGTAGAATTGAATCGACAAGTTGTCATCAAGACCTTTGGAACCCGTTCATGGTTCAAAACCTTGCTAAATTCATCCGCATCGTTACCAGCAAAAAGCTGCAAAACCATACATAAATGAATTTTAGTTCATCTAATATTATGCTATAGTGTGAGGTTCATTGGGAAACACTAAAAAAGTGGGGAACAATGGAGAACCAACTCAAACAAACTCCAACTGGACTCATTCCAGCGGCGTTGAAACCGGTCGTCAAACCCTAACTAAGATCTCTTAACCCTAACCCCTAAATATATTAGAGTTTGGCTTTTAGGGTCTTATATTAGGGTTTTGCTTTTGGGTTTAGTTTTAGGGCTAATCATTAGTATTTAGTGTTTGTAATTTAGATTTTCCGGTTTAGCTTAGGTTTTAGCCTTATTGTTTAGCTTTAGGGCTTAGGTTTAGAGTTTAGGGTTTAGGAATTGGGGTTTAGGGTAATAGATCCTAGTTAAGGTTCAACGAGCCAATTCCAATGCCGCTGGAATGAGTCCAATCGGAGTTCGTTTGAGTCGGTTCCTGACTTTTTTAGTGTTCCCCAAAGAACCCTCCCCTTATGCTATATTCACATAAAGAAAGATGTACCTCTTCATCATCAGGCCTGCATACGGTCTCATCCGCCTCTCTAGTGTTCTCAATCGTCCTCGGTACCTTCTTCGGTGGAAGCTGCACAATCAACAATAACATAATGTCGATTACAATGTCATATAACCTAATAACAAAAACAACTAAAGATATAAAAAAAAATCAATAACCTCTTCTCCAAGCTCAAGAGCTCTGCTCTCCAAAGCCGCACGAGCCTTGGCATTCTTCTTCTTCTCCGCCTTCTTCTCGTGCTTTAGTTTAGCGTATAACGCCGAGCGTTTGTCTTTGTTCTTAATCATTGACGGTAGCAACTGCGGCTTTCCACCGTCCACCTTGTCCATCTTCTTAGTACGCGATTTGGCGGGTGCATCGTCGTCCGATTGAACCTCACGTTCTTTCCGTTTGTTCCCCATACCCCTAGCCTAGCCTAGCCACAGCTAGCCGATACAACACAAAACTATTAGATGAATACTAACTACTCTACTGGTGGTTTTGTGTGTGTTTTGTGCGAATTGAAAGTGAGAAAAAGGATTTCCAGGACTAACCTCTGATGATGAAGATGACGGGGAATGAGGTGAGGTAGGGTTTTTAGCCGGCGGAAACAGGGATTGAAGACACTGAGAAAGATGGACGGACGGACGGACGGACGGACGAGTGGCAAGGGTTAGAGCTTTCTTTTCTATCTGGATACTTGGCTATAACTCCCGACCCGATTTAGTTGCATCCGACAACAACGTCAATTATTTTTTATTTAGGCTATGTAACCCAATTCAACCCTGCCTTTAATAACAAAAAAAAAACATAAAACTATTTTTTTTCTTTTAACTTACACAACCCAACCTTTCATGCTCCTTACTAACCCAACTTAAACCAACTTTTATAAATGAATATTTGTTTTACATTGAAAATAAGTTTCTTTTAACAAAATCTGTCTTTAACAAGAAATGTTATGCATTTAGTTTTTCTTGTAAGATAAATTTTAAAAAGTTATTTAAATAGTTATATTGATGGGGAAATTAGTAGTTAATAAAAAATGATGTATCAATCATGTTTGGACAAGTGCATGAAGTTGAGTATAATTTTGGGTCATGACCTAGGTTACTCCACTAACATGGTCATTAGTTTCAATTTCTTTTTCTATTTTATTTTTAATGCAACAAATATTATTTTGACTACAATCAATATTATTTTGATAAGCGACAACCAACCTAAATAAAGGTCACCAATGGAGATAGTCTTATAGTCAATTACACATACATCCCCTTGTAAACATCATAAATTACATATATACCCATGCAAAATTTTAATTTATAAATATCATTTTTTTAAACTAAATGGCTTTATAGCTTATTGGCATCTTGAGGTGGAATAACACTTTGTGATCAATAGGTCCTAGTTCCATTGGTGGCACTATAATTTTGGGTCATGACCTAGGTTACTCCACTAACATGGTCATTAGTTTCAATTTCTTTTTCTATTTTATTTTTAATGCAACAAATATTATTTTGACTACAATCAATATTATTTTGATAAGCGACAACCAACCTAAATAAAGGTCACCAATAGAGATAGTCTTAGAGTCAATTACACATACATCCCCTTGTAAACATCATAAATTACATATATACCCATGCAAAATTTTAATTTATAAATATCATTTTTTTAAAAACTAAATGGCTTTATAGCTTATTGGCATCTTGAGGGTGGAATAACACTTTGTGATCAATAGGTCCTAGTTCCATTGGTGGCACTATGATACTTAAGTGTTCCGTCAGTGATCCAAATTTGTCGTTCAAAAAAATAACAAATAAGTGAATGGCTAATTTATCCCTTTTTTATCTTCTATCAAACTTTAATTTACAAATATCCTTTTTTCTCGCCATCAAATACAATTCTGAGTAGAAGAAAAAACATGTTCTTCGCCACGTTCACATGTCGAAGCAATTCATCTTTTCTTTCCCCAGCTTTCGTCTGGAAACAATCCAAATCCATCCTTACTTTTGTCATCCGAGAGTCTTGAGGTTTCGAAATCTAGGGTTCTTTTTTGACCATCTTAAACATTTTTGCGATTACCTGCTAGATTTTGGATTGAGATTGCTTTATTAGAATCAATTAGTTCAGTTCTGACTGAAGAATGATTCAACTAATCGCATGAATTTCAATTAAAGAACATTATGATCAAGTAGGGGTGAATTGGGTTAAAGGGTTGCAAATTGGTATGAGAAGTCAATGAAGGAGAATGAAGAGATACGTTATTTGTATGTTTAAAAAGGGTATTTTTATCATATTTTTAAATGCGTTAACAACTAGGATATATGTAATTTAATTGTGTTCATCTTCATTTTTCATTATCATTCCAAAATCAATTTGAATGATCTGTCATCAAAACATGTAGAATGATGATTTATGGTAGGGGTGCTAAACGGGTCGTGTTCGCGGGTTGGCAGGTTCAACCCGACCCGAACCCGAAAATTTTACACGAATCCGAACCCGACCCGAACCCGAAAATCATATCATATATATGAACCCGAACACGACCCGAAGTTTTGTGGGTTGACCCGAACACGACCCGTTTAACCCGAATTTTTTAATTTTTTTTCTAAAACTAATATATTAAAATTAAAAATTACTTAAAAAACACAAATGTATATAATAATATCATATTTAAATTATAAAAGCTATGTTAATTTCTTCTTTTTTAAGTTATAATTATAGCATAAAATACACGACTCATTTAATTTATGAGATAAAATATATTGTAAAAAAATATAATATAGTATAAATGTGTTAAACGGGTCAACTCGCCAACCCGACCAGATTGACCCGAACCTGACCCGTAAACCTAAACGGGTTCGCGTGTTCAACCCGAAACTAACCCGAACCCATTTAGACGAAAACTAAACCCGCGAATTTCGTGTTAGGTTCGTGTCGTGTTTCCAGGACGTGTCAGAAATTCACACCCCTACCGTCACACCATCCACCACTCCCTTTTCTTCTTCTTCCTGATTCAGATCAAACCTCCATTAATGGCGACTCCAAGATCTCCACCATTCCTCTCTTCTTTCCTCTCTCCAAGAGGCGACACTCTCCTCTACCTCATCGCTCTCCTCTCCATCTTCTCTCTCCTCCTCCACCACCTCTCCGCCGACTCCCACTTCGAAGGCTTCGACGCCGAAGAAGACCTAGACGACGACTCCGTCCTCCAACCACCGCTCTCCACCCTCCCCCGCCGCTCTCCACCACCCCCTACCACCCTCTTCACCTCCTCCGATCCCGAATCTCACCACGTTCCACCTATTTCCGATTCTGTTTCCGATCATGATTCCAAACCCTACGTAACAACTTCATCGTTCGAGTATTGGGATGAGGATGAGTTTGAAGGTTTTCCGGTTGAAATTACTCCACAGGAGGTCACTGATGAAGCGGAAGCTGTGGCTAGTGTTGCTGATTCTGGGTCGGTTGAAGCGGATGAAACGGTTAGGGTTTCCGAACCGATTTCGTGGACTGAGATGATTAGGTTGTATGTTATTGAAATTGTTTGTGTGTGTTTTTTGATTATGTTTACTGTCAATTATTTTGTTGGGAGAAAGGAGAATGAAGCCCTAGCTTTAGCCTGGGCGGCGAAATTCGCCACTCGAGACATGATTTTTGATAAGAATTTTAGTCTGTTAGGTGTTGGGGATGGGGATGATTCGCCGTTGTTGTTGAAAGAAGGGCAGAATGTGTTTAAGTTTTACGCGAGTGGGCGGAGGTTTTGCCAGGGGTTGGTGGCGACGATGGAGCTTAAGAGCCGGCATGATCTGATAACTAGGTTGTTTAATGTGGTTGTGCCGTGTAAGGATGAGATTAGTATTGAGGTTTATATGAATGATGAGGCTATGGATCATGTGGTTTTTGCGTTGGCGAAGAAGAAAGCGGCAAAGGTTATGCAGAAGGAAGTGAGGGATTTACAGAGGTTTGCGAATTTGATGACGTCTGCCCCGAATGGTCGGAAATGGGTTGTGGAGGAATTGGCTGTTATTACTGAATCAAAAGAGGTGGCTGGAGATTTGATCACCGAGACTGTTCTTGATCAGGTTAGTGGTTCTGATTCAGAAATGCTTTTTGCTACAAATTTGCTTTTATTAATTGTTGTCTAGATTGATAATTATAAATGCTATAGAATGGTAATATTTGTTTTAAGTGTTACATTTGGGGATTTAAGAACAACCGCAATAGTTCCATTCGATTTAGAACAATTTTCTTGAATACCCAAAACTCAATAGTGTATTTTAATGTTAAAATTAGTAAATGTGATCTTTATGACCATCATAAAGATCAGATAATCTTGATTTGTGACTAGAAAGTTCATAAATTTTGTGTGTTTTATAGGGCATTAAAGCCTTTTAACTACTAATTGAACTGTATTTTGATGAGTTCCAAATTATTGATAATTTGATGTCATAAATGTTGTGCTTGTTATAGGGCATTAGGTGAAATCCATGTGAACTTTAATGTGGAGTCTTCAGTTATAGTTGATGACCTAATCTTAAGAGTTTGTCATTTTGTTGTGTATAGCACGGCCCCGTCATGCAGGGGTTACCATGCTGTTTATATTTCCTGTTTCCTCACCACATGTACATGGGGTCAACTTGGATATATGCAACAATAGAAAATCAAGCTGACGTGTGCATTTTATCAGACCAATATCTATTTCCAATTGAGCAAGATGATGTTATCAATCAAAACTATGTTTCAAAAGTTAAATCTCTCCTCTATATGACTATATCTTTACTTTTACTCCTTCCTTTTTTCTAACCAAACCTCGTAATCTGGATCATTTAGTAAAAAATATCCATTTCACACGCTAATCTCTGCTAACACGTCGTTTCTTAATTTCTTTAGGTTTTTCTTAAATAATAAAGGGATATAATGTAATTTTTGTTAACAGAGATCTCCTCAATGCGTACCAAGTGAACCTAACATTGATTTTTTTTTTATTTCTTACAGTCTTCATAATGAATTAACAGATATATTAAACTATTTTACCATCTATTTTTGTATATTACCCCTTCCTTTATGAACCATGCGCAAAACAACTATAAATAGTAAATTATTTTAAGAGTTAAATGCTTGGTTGGTCCCTGTGGTTTGCAAATATTGCAGATTTGGTCCCAGTGGTTTAATAATTACACACTTGATCCCAGAGTTTGTAATTTTTGCACTCGTGTGGTCCTTATCACTAACCCATGTTAAATTTCTGAGTTAAGTGTGTGCAAAATGACTAAATTGCCCCTAAACAATTAAAAAACAGATGGGGTCATCTTCTTATCTTCTTCTTCTTCCATCCTCTCTCTCTCTCTCTCTGTAAAACCCACCACCACCACCACTACCACCTCCTCCACCGTTAGCCCACCACATCCACCTAACCACCACCTCCACAGTACATATATTTAAAAAAAGCTTAATTTCTGTTAGATCACACCAATGAATGCATCTCAATTGGCCGCGGATTGCAACCCCACACACAAATTTAACCCGCAGATAAGATGTCATTTTCTACCAAATTATCTTAGCCATATACCATCATGTGATTCTGGCCGCTGGAGTTACCTTTTCTGACACGAAAGATTGAAGGAGACGCGGTGTTGGGTGAGATGGCAAAGGTTGCCGGAGATGATGACAATGGTGAAGGAGACGGTCGGCGGCTTCCGGGTCTCACCTCCACCACAACACCACCCCAACCTCCAGCACCCCGATCACCACCACACAAATCCGCCGGAAAACGATTATAGCCGGAAAAAAGAATCTGGCCGGAAAAAACGATTATAGCCGAAAACCCTGAATTGAATGTGAAATTGGTGATCAAAATCAACCATTTTGATGTTGTTTTTAAGTGTGGAATATGGACTTGATCCAAGTTTTCCAGGTTTGCAATCCAAGGTGGTGGTGGTGGATGTATGGTGGTGTTGTTGTTGTGGGTTTAAAAAGAGATAAGGAGAGAGTTGACTGAGAAAGAGAGAGATCTGTGGGAGGGTGGGTGAGGATTGGTTAAAAACTAAATATGGGGCCCACTTTATAATTAGGTCTTTTTGGTAATTTATTTATCTGTTTTTGCTATTAATACTAAGGGTAGTTCGGTAATTTTACACAGACTTAACTCAAAAATTTAACATTGGTTAGTGTTAAGGACCACACGAGTGCAAAAATTACAAACACGGGACCAAGCGTGTAATTATTAAACCACTGGGACCAAATCTGCAATATTTGCAAACCACAGGGACCAACCAAGCATTTAACTCTTATTTTAACACTTAAATAGTTTACCAGTTACTACATTTATCGCTTTATTTTTTTTTATATAAATTTATTTGGCATAAGTAAAAATCACAATGATGGATAATTCGGGTCTATATATATATAGATATATATATAGACAACACAATTCATCTTTGCTGACATCATAATAATGCTATATAAGTATTTGTTTCAGATATCGCTAAAGTGAATTTAAATTCTATTGCATGTATATAAATATAAAAACTTTCGTAGGGTGCCCTGGCTAGTCATTGCATAAAAGCAAAATTGTAGTCATATTATACCCTTGAGATTAAACATTATGGTTTGTATAAATAAATCTGCAGGTGTTTGGTGAAAAAGCTTTTGAGAAATTTGGAAAGTGGTTCATCTCATGCATTTCTCAGATCAGCAGCAGAACACACACAGGAAGATGCTAGTTTTTAAGTTTGCTCTCCCTGATGCTAATCACATGGCTGACATGACACGTCTGGTGACTCTTGTGCCCTATTACACCGATCTAATTGGTCGTTACAAACTCAGTTCACAGGTTTATTCATTATTCTCTCACACATAAGTTAACTGATTGGAAGCGCTACTTCTAATTTTAAATGATACAATGGAAAACAGGCCCGATCGAAAACTGAAGCAGCCCGAACAAAGGTTGCACAGGAGGTGTATAAGGAACTTCAAAATGCAAGGCAAGAAGCATTGCAGAGGAAGAAGGCAGAGAGGAGGAAGTTGATGGAAGAAGCGGAGTCAAAACTTAACGCTGAGGCGCTTCGTAAGAGAGAAGCAAAAGAGCGTGCTCAACAGCTTAAGAAAGCAATGCCCAAAATGAAGATGTCCCGTGGCGCCTAAATCTGAATATTTTTGGATTATAGTTGGGTTAACTTTTAGTTTTCAGTCTATTTGTTTTATAGAAACTGCATCTGATCACCATTATGAACTTTGGAAGTCAGATATAGTCACTTGGTCACGCATTTGTGCTTGTGTTGTTTTTAGCTTCCATAGCTGCTATCTCAAATTCTTTTCCTAATGATAAACGGCCCTAAAAGAAAACCTTCGATCAGTAACATCACAAGGGTTGGTTTGAACGCTTTGGGCAATTGATAGGTGTAGTCGGATGCGTTTGAGCGCTTCTTCTTTGGCCAGTCATTGATCGTTCCGGGATTGATCTCCTAGTTCTTTTTTTGAACGGCCAACTAAATCACTGGATAAGCATCATGGGATGCCCTCAATCGAACAAATGCATCCCTTCCTCCATAACGGTCAGAGTTGGATACATACCTGCCCGCCTGAAGGCCCACTACTGTAAAACCTGGTTCGGCTTGGTTTCGAACTGGCGACCTCCAGAGAGGCCTAGTTCTAAACTTCATTGTGCCACCACCAATGTCCTTTAAAGTGATGCTAGTGAGAGTTGAACTTGGGACCTAAGGAGAGAAACCAAGTGATTAACCACTGGAACAACTTGTGAGAACAATCTCCTACTTCTAGTTGAGTGAGGGCCACATAGTCGTCAAGTAGGGGTCTGAATTTCTGAAACGACCCGAAAACCCGACACGAACCTAACACGAAATTCGCGGGTTTAGGTTTCGTCTAAACGGGTTCAGGTCAGTTTCGTGTTGAACCCGCGAACCCGTTTAGGTTAACGGGTCAGGTTCGGGTCAACCTGGTCGGGTTGGCGGGTTGACCCGTTTAACACATTTATACTATATTGTATTTTTTATAATATATTTTATGTCATAAACTAAATGGGGCGTGTATTTTATGTCATGATTATAACTTACAAAGAGAAATTAACATAGATTTTATAATTTAGATATGATAATATTATATACATTTGTGTTTTTTAAGTAATTTTTAATTTTAATATACTAATTTCCGAATAAAAATTAAAAATTCGGGTTAAACGGGTCGTGTTCGGGTCAACCACGAAACTTCGGGTCTTGTTCGGTTCATATATATGATACGATTTTCGGGTTCGGGTTCATGTAAAATTTTCGGGTTCGGGTCGGGTTGAACCCGCCAACCCACGAACATGACCCGTTTAGCACCCTATGTGATGGTGTTGTTACTTGGATCTTTGTTGATTTTTTTAAATAATGATTTATTATAAATCTTTATAACATAGGGGTGTTTGTGTAATCCGGCGGAAAAAACAAACACTCTATGGATACCCATGATTTGATTGGTTTGGTTCTTTAATCAAACTTGAAATCGAAGTAATTAGTTACCCTATTTTATTAATTAATCTGTTTTCAAAGTTTGGTTTATTATGTTGAATTGATGGCTTGTTCGTTTCATTTAATTTCATTTAACACCCAAAATCATACTTGAGCTAAAAATTATGTTTAGAAACATATGAAATTGAGGTATAAAATATGGAATACATGAACTGGATATATTAAAACTATATATATATATAAAAGTATGAATTGTTCGGTTGGTTCAGTTAATTTTGGTTAAACGTGGGTACAAGAAAACGATAATTGGTTTTTGGTTCATTTGGTTTTCGGTTAATCGGTATTCAGTTTTTTGTTGATTTCGGTTCGGTTTTCTCTGTTTTCGATTCAGTTTTCGGTTAATCGGTTTTCAGTTAATTCAGTTTTTTGTTAATTTTGGTCCGATTTCCTTTGTTTTCGGTTCAGTTTGGTTAACAATTCAGTTATTACTCACCGGTAGGCATTGTTAATCACATAATATATATCTTTTTTAATTATATCAATACTATATTCAAATTAAAGATAATTAAATGCTCGTTTTATGGTGTAATACTTAAAAAAACATTAACGTGCGTAAAAGTCATGGCATTTAAAAAATGTGGGGCAGTTAGTTTTTTTTATAAAGGTGATAAAGTGTAAATAGTAATTATTTATCCATAATTTGGTTAAAGATCGTGAATTAAAGTGTTATTAAGATGGAGGTTTAAAGCGTAATTAGTGTTTAAAAGACTAACTTACCCTCATTATATGGCTGTACCTTATGATGCATTAAACCATAAAAAAGTTCTTAACTTTTTGTTATGTTATAATATTTCTCCCTCATGCATTATAATACAGTACAAATTATTACAAATTATTGTTGAATAATAACATTTCCAGTGTCGGGGTTGTGAGAAATCAATGGCCGATGTAGGAGAGAGCAAAAGAAATTTGTGGGGGTGAAGGTTTTTGGATGGAAACCGTCAGGCTTTGATTACGAGGATGGTGGAGGCATCTGTGCTCGGCGCTTCCACCCATGATAATTCTTTAATCAATTATGTTATCAAGGAGTTTGCAGCCTAGCGATTTCAAGGTGAAAGAAAGATTGTCTTCTTATGAGGTTATATGCTCAAATTATATGGTGGATAAATTCTCTAGTTTCAGTTCTACCATTGCAAAGGAACTACCACATGCGTAGGTAATATTCTTACTTAATCATGTACCTATTGACCGACGTCGATATACCGATCAAAGATAGAGAGAATTGTGTTCCTAAATACCTTAATCTAGTTAGGGCAAGTAGGGTGTCAAACAACGAAGAGCTTTTGGTTAGTGTTTAGACTCAATTGATTCATGAACATAATGTAAACTTGATTATTTGATTGAGTTGTTTAGATTAAGTAATTCGCAAGATAAAACCTAATTTAATTGATTTGATCACAAGTAATTAAAAGATGGTCACACCGAGGACCGGGTTTGCACATTTAATAAACAATCTAATTTAATAGCACATTAATCACTACATAGACATTACAAGGTTCGCCACATTCACACATTGAATAATCAATAGATTCTTCAATCAAACAACAACAACTCCTTTAACGATTCTAGACTGAATAATTTATGTTGTATGATGAGGTTATTATCAATTATCAAAACACTATCCGAAGCTATCAATCAATACACCTTACTCTCTAATGATACACAACAAATAGAAGAAACAATGTTATGAAGTGTTCAAAATAGTAAATTATTTAACACCGAAGCATGATAAAAACATGATAAACACATGAAATCACAAAGTAATGTCAATTACTTAACAAATGGAAGCAAATCCATGTCAAATGTACTTAAAATTCAGATTGAATACCAAATGAAATCAAACCCTAGACCTTAATACAACCATGAATGATTTAGCTACACATGATGGTGTGAAATGATGATGAAGTGTGAAAATCGGAAGTGAAATACATGATTGGGATGATAGAAAAGCTTTATCACTCAAGATTCTTCTTCCTTGGTCGTCCCTTAGCACATCCTTGTGTTCAATGATGTATTGTTCACGGTTTTGGTATTAAAACTCGTCCTAGAACCGCCTAAAACCGTTGGTAACTGCAGGTTAAGCGTCTTGGTACTCTGGTGGGCGTACTGATACTCGGGCTGCATTCAGAAACTATGTTTTTAGCTGGAATACGCCCCAAATACGCCTAGAAATTAATATGGAGTGAGAGCAGGGATACACCCATGGAAGTAGGCTACGTCCATGCAATTTCTTGTCTTGTTTCTATCGCCGTGCAAACGTAAAGCTTCTGTCACTCGTGATATCTTCACTTCAAACCTGCACCTGCACAATCATAAAATAGACAAAATAACCATATTCCAAATGTAATTCCTAGTAAAAACATACAAAACCATGACAAATTATCCCATCCAACCATAACTCATCACCTATGAAATCTCTAGTCTTTCTTCATGCACCAATTACACACTCTCTTTCTCTCTCCCATTAGAATTTAAAACCTATAATTCAAATATAAGGCAATTAAGTATAAAAATCAACGATTTCATAAGCAAAAACACCATAAGTGTATGTAAATCTCTATCCAAAACATGTGGAATTTAGCATACAATAACGCCCATTTATAATTTTAACATCACTCATTTACTTTCGGTGCTTGTCTTGAATTTTCATAAGTGTGTGCACTGGATATTGCATTTTAAAATGATATATGACTTTGTTAAATTTTGAGTATTTTTTCGTGGTTCAATTCTAATAAGATCATGATGTACCCAATTCACAGTCAGATCCACCATTTGTCCTTTTTTCTTATGCACTTTTGGCTTCGAGGTTTGCTTTGAATTGCCCAAACATTTAAACGGTATGATGATTCAAATACACAACGTTGTAGAGATCGCTAGGCGCTAGTCGTAGGCGCTAGTAGGGTAGTGAGATACTGCCTAGGGATTAATTGGGATTAATAGGAATAAATCAGATTGGAATTTTAGTGTATAATTTTATAAATTGATGTATATATAACATTTGTTTATGCTTTTTATGTACGAACAAATAAGTTTGGGAACTAAATATAACCTAGTAAAGATGTAGGGTGTAGGGGGTTAAACGTTAAAATATTTGAACTTAATAAACCATAATTCTCATCCTTGTTCATTGTATGCCACCCTCTCCCTCATTCACCCACCAGACGCACACACCAGAAGCAAAATACAAACCCAAAGCCCAATTTTCATCGTTCATCGCTTTGATTTTAGTTCAAAATAAGTTAAGAACGCGTTCTACATGATTGATTTGGTCCATATTTGACCTAATTTTGACCGACTAGGTCCGATTTTGGGCGATTTTGGACCTCTTTTGACTTTGACCGCCTAGGTTGACCAATTTGGCCAAATCCAAGCGGCAAGCCTCCGAGAGCAACTAATTGCCGTCTAGAAACGATTTCTACAACACTGCAAATACATATGCATATACATTTGAATATGATATAATTATAGATAACAGTTGTATAATACATTGATGTGTATTCAAGGTTTGTTTTGAGTTGCCTAATCTTTTAAACGCATACGATGATTCAAATACATATGAATATGAATATATTATAATTAACATTTGTATAATTCATCTATGTTATTATTGTTATTATAAAAACATATATTATAGTGCACACACAATGTACTTGACTATATTTAACATAGCTAGCTATATTCTTTGGTGATAGTGTAGCTAAGTACACACACACATATATATATATATATATATAATAGTTTATAAAGTTTTAACATTCGTAAAACCATAAGAGGTGATGTTGAACAAAAATAGCGGAAGCCTTTGTGTACCTAACATGACTCCCAAGTCTCTAACCATGCTTTTATGACATTAATTCTAGCATGTGCGCAACAATAACAATTCAATGACTTTCCACAAATAGGTATGTAAATAAATCGAACGAATATGAATGTAGGCATGTTCATGTTTGTTCCTTTAACTTGAATCGAACATGAACGTATAATCGAACACATTTTTTGTGTTCATGTTCATTTATTAAGAAAATGGGTATGTTTGTGTTCGTTCATTTAAAATCTAAACGAACAGTTTACGAAAGTAAAACGAACATAGAGAAACAAACTTAAACGAACATAATTTAACAAACAATAAACATTAGAAATTAACATAACTTAAGAAACATAAATGAACACAAATGAATGTTGTTTACTAAACCTAAACAAACATAAAGTAACTTTTTATATAAATTAGTGATTAATTACGATAAATTTCATCAGAAAACTCATTTTTAATACTAGAAAACCTAATTACCGATTAGTTATATTTATACAAGTAGTTAGAAAGTTCCTTTTATGTTTAATAATATATAAATATAAGTACTTATATGTTTAAACCGAAACAAACATAAAAGAACACAATGAATGAACAAATATAAAGAACAAACATAAATGAACTTAATGGACGTTCACAATAATAAATGAACAAACAAAATATGCGTTCATGTTCATTCGTTTATTAAATAAACGAACTTCCCGCCGAACAAGTTCACTAACAATTTATGAATGGTCGATTCATTTACGGGCCTAACTGTAAAAGAATTGTATTCAACATAACATAATGTCATATACATAACATTATTTCAACTATCATGTAAACATTAAAAGAAGCCTTCTGGCATAAATAAAACACCGGCACTTATAACTTTAGATACGGATTAAACTGGACCTTGAATTTCACAGTCATGCATTTACAAGTTACCGAACTGTGCATTTTAACTCGACATGTATGAGTCAACTAGTGACCTAAACATTTATATGAGGATGGGCATCAAGATGGTGAAAATTATAGATCATATATAAATAAATCATTCACTACAAGTACAAGATAACAAACTAAATGATTTCTACCAGATTGGCATCATAAGATACCTGATACCAAAAAAAAATTAGATCATTTCCCAAAATTGTAAAAGTGTTCTCATTTTGATTTTCCTTTACTCGAAGATTTCTTGGTCGATTTGTTTTTATACGGGCTCTTCTTCACTTTCAATTTACTCGAAGTTGATGAGAATTTCCCCTGCTGGTTTCTCCGCTTTTTGTCGCTTTTCGCGTTGTACATATCAACAGCCTTTTTCCAGATAGCAATTTAGAAAAAAATATATATTAAATACAAAATCTAAAAATCCCTAATAATATGTAATTGCAACATAAAACAAATACTATTTTCGCAACATGGCAAATATCTAAAATACCCTTCAAATGGAAACAAATAAACCGAATCTTGGGTTTATTATTGGAACACTTTCCAGAGAAAGAAGTGTCAATTTACTTGAGAAATATTAAAAGAAGTGTTTTAAATATGATTATAAAACATTAGTATTAGTATTACAATGAAAATGTATTTATATAAAATATAACAGCTTTATTGGTTTATGCAATTTAGTAACACTGTAAGCGACTTTCAACCCAAACCGTTTGGGCCACCAAAAGTATGACCAGTTAGGTCATGCTTGCTTGTGTCAAAATTGCACCTCTAAAAGGTGAAGAAAAATATGATACGTTTAAGAAATCATATTACCTTTCCGACATTAAAAATTTCATGGGAATTTTTGGCCATTAACTTGTTAAGAATCTTGTCAGATTGTTGCTTCTCTAGGGAACCCATTCCTGATCCTTCGACAACAGGTAGGAACTGAAAAGATGAAGAAAGTGACCATAAAGATTAAACGTAAACTTCGTATGGAAATTGCTATTAAGCTGAAAATTAAGGGTCTGTTTTACACACCTTCCTGTATTTTTTATCATGTTTCGGGGGGTTTTCGCCAGCCAACTTTTTGTCAAATTTACCACCACTGGCAGTTGAAGTTGCTGCCATTCCCGCTACATTCTGTAATTCATCCTTGCTAACCTTTCTTGGTGTTGCTTGGGTCCCAGTTATAGGCAAAGCTGTTGCAGCAAGTTGAACATGGCTGCCACATAGATAGAAAGGGTATTTTAGTCATTTGCCAAATGAACTGCGATAATTCCTTTAGTGTAAAACTACGATCAGTGAGATGTATGCAGCATGCAGAATTGTTTATGTACTGTGGTTACGATTACTTAACGACATGAGTTATGGAAAAAGGTAAAACCGTAAAACCTTGGTAAAGCACCAACTTTTGCAGCCGCTTTTAAATTATGCAAACGGTTCTTTTCTTGTTTTTCAACTCGTTGTTTCTTTTCTGACCGTCTTTTGGCAAAAGGATCCACTCCTGGCTCTGTCAAAAAAAAATTGATGAACTTAAATTCAATATTATACTCATCCATAAAACAACTTCCATTTCAGTTTTTAAAGAGTAAAATGCCATTTTCGTCCCTGAGGCTTGGGACTTTCGTCCAAAGGTTTGTTTTACCCATATGGATCCAAAAGGTTTGAAATATTGCCATTTTCATCCGGCTGGTTAACTCCATCCATTTTCTCCGTTTAGTCAGAGGCATTTCCGTCTTTCTTGTTAACTTAAAGGGCAATTTGGTCTTTTACACTTTATGTAAAAACCTAATACCCCTGAAAAAGACTGAATTGCCCTTTAATTTAACAAAAAAGACAGAAATCCCGACTTAACGGAGAAAATCGGATGGAGTTAATGAGCCGGATAAAAATGGCAAGATTTCAAACCTT
Source organism: Scalesia atractyloides (assembly GCA_947069175.1). Taxonomy (NCBI): domain Eukaryota; kingdom Viridiplantae; phylum Streptophyta; class Magnoliopsida; order Asterales; family Asteraceae; genus Scalesia; species Scalesia atractyloides. The sequence continues at coordinate 22,253,209 of CAMTDV010000022.1, read as the reverse complement.
TTGGATCTAGATGCGGGAAAATAAACCTTCGGACGAAAGTCACAAAACCGAGGAACGAAAATGGCATTTTATCGTCTTTAAAAGTTAAAACGTCAAACACCCAGAATTAATGTTTGTAGTGTTTTAAAATCAAAACATTGAGTTGCATAATGATCTTTCTTATTGGTTTTAAAAAAGAAATAGAAAAAAAGGAACGAAGCATACCATCTGTCATCTTTGCCTCGATAATTGGAAGGTCATTGTCATCATTTACCCGATCATAACCATGGCGACGCTTCCAAGAGCCGGTTTGTTCATCATAGACAAGTTTGTCTCTCTTTCGATTTTGGATGCCTGCAGAGGGGGGGGGGGGGGGGGGGAGTGTCTACAGATCAGCAAAACTAATTGGACCTTAAACAGCAGCGAGGTTTAGTTTTCAATCAAACTTTATTATGGTTTTTCAGATGTAAGGAGTGAAGAAACAAAGTTGAGGTTGTTATGTTGTACTAACCTTTCTTTTTAGCAAATTCCTCCCATTTTGTTGGAAGTTTAGGCTTTGGCAGCTGCATGTTTAAACGGTCTCGCATGAGTTGCAAACAAATGATATGGAGAGAATTGGAATAACTTAAAAGGTAGATCCTACGATTAGAAATAAATAAACAACAATTCCCATATTTGTGCTATTTGCCCAGATTTTCCGAGCAAAGATATAAACATAATATCTAGAAAGAAATGATGATGTTAAAAATGATGATGTCATGAGTCATTATGGAATTATGGATGCATAACAAATGCAAAGAGCCATTGAAATCTAGGAAAACTGTTCATCTTTAAAATTAACAAGCATAAAGGCCTTTTAAGTTTTGAGCTAAATCTCCTACATATTGTTATTTAGAGATATCTAACTACAAAGAAGAAGCAAATCTCAAAGACAAAAACATTTTTCTTTTGAACCATATTGCAAAGATCATTTTAAAAGTTTGTTCCTATTTGATACACAATAATTTCAAAAAAATGATTTAAAAACTGCCAACAAATATCAAACAAGATGTTGCCCAAGTCAAGTTGTCCTTAATTTAAACAGTCTAGTTTTCTTTATAATACAAAAAACATAAACAAGTACTGTAAAGGAGAATACATTACAAAAAAATTGCACTGGATAGTTCCAGATTTCACATTAAAAATAAAAAATGACATCTCATTATAGTGGGACGTGGGAGCATATTTTAGATCTGGCAAAAGCCTCAAAATATATCAATAAAATGCTTATATAAAAACAGAAACAAAATAAGACACAAAGAAAGAGGCCGATAAGCCCACATAAGATAAACATCTACAACCAACTATTGATGAAAAGAGTCTTTATAAAAAATCAAGATGGTACAAAACAGAAAAAAATATAGAAAAAAAAACATACAGGCTTTTCTCTTGGCAATTTTGTGGATGGTGGTGGTAGCGACACAACAGGCCCTGATGCATCTTCAGTAGAAGGCAAGTTAAAAAGAGCATCAGCAACTGCCTGAATTAATTTGGTACCATGTGATATGCATTCCTTCACAAGATCCTCCCTATCATAACATGACATTTAGCACAATATACACTGTATCAATACATATAATAATATAACCAGATTACATAAGCCAGATAATAATTAATAATTGTCATGCATCGACTTGAACGTGGATTCCACCGCGATATATTCGTGGATTCCACCGGGATATATTCCAAACTCAACTACTTTGAGAAAAAGTGATGCTTTCTTATCAACAGTTTTTATAGTATTTCACGAAATGTATCTTACAATTTCACTGATAATTGTTTCCTATAAGTAGATCTCGAGCCTCATAGTAGTCTTTTTTAAGTGCTGCCTAAGCAGCCCCATTAAAAACATCCCAATGTGTGTGTGTATATATATATAAAGTGTGCAGACCATAGATGACAGAAAGACATGCTGGTTTGACGAAAATCCTCATCATGAGATTCAAAAAATTATACAATGATTAGTTAGTTCTTAATTTGATTAATCATGTTTAAATAAAAGTCCGCTTTAAAAAAACTGTTGAAAATTTACAAGTAAACTAATATCAAATTTTGAACAATCATATACCAACATTATATACTAACTTTATAATTAAAGCTGGACTGCTGGATGTGTGAGCTGAATTACTGGCTAACCACTTAAGCACACTATAAAATCAGTCAACCACTTAGCTTTGCTCAAATATAGAACACAATTTTACAGCCGTTATTGACAACATTAGCCTAAGTATGTTCTCATGAGATGAGTTCCTTAATATGCTAAGTTAACACACAATATATTTCCAACATGACAGATTGACATCCCTCTAACCTATGATGTCAAAAGCCCAAGGCGCACTCAAGACGCATAGGCCTAGGCACCAAGCGCTTAAAAAGCGAGGGCTTTTTTAAGCTGGTGTTTTCAACATGTTTTAAAGGCTGGTGTAGGCTGTTTTAGGTTAATTCCAGGCTTATTTAAAGATTTTAGACGCTCTTTGGCCATAGTATGGCCGGAAAACAGCCTGAACTTGTGCCCGGTAGCCTGAAAATAGTGCCTTCAGGGTGCAACACTAACCCTGCACTGGGCTGCACTTACGCACCTAAAGCGCATTTGGCAACATAGCCCCTAACAACTGATGTATAGTGTATATAAAAACACCAATTAAAGTCCATCCCAGGCTGTGTGTAACAAAACCAGATCTTCACTTAGAGATACAATACAGTTTAAACTTAAAAGTTAACAAGAAATATAGATTCGACTGATATTAGTAAACAATACTTACGGTCCAGTTCGGCCGCTTTTGACTAAAAAATTGGCTGGCGTCGCTAACAACAGTTTTGTGGAACGACAAACCAAACCGAGCGGGCTGATGCATTGACCGGATGACCAGTTTTACTGGTTTGAACCATTTTTTTACTTATTCTTTCAAAATCAATAGTATGTATTAAAACTTTCAAAATGATAATGATGATTCATGATTTTATAATTATAATACATATACATAACTACATACGCCAAAAACATATAAAGAAACACATAAAAAATATCATAGAGCATATATAACAACGATTGAAATATCGTTTGATAACAACTTATATTGCTTATATCATTTTGCAACTGTTTTGTATGGCGATTTCTACACAAGGAATAGCAGAAAGAGATTAAGAAGAGTAACCTGTTATCAGGAACAGATGCAAATTGGTGGTGAGGATCGAATGCCGTAAGATTCCCGAGGTCGATTTGGTATCCCCCGTGTTCCTCCCCCATCTCTGTGTGGTGTTTTTAGGGTTTTCGGAGATGATTTTTTGTTTTGGTTTGCGACAGGGTTTTAGGTCAAAATCTTTGTACAGAAAAGTGCTATTAAGGACCTCATGTTTATTGTAAATGCTTATTGAACCCTACAGAATATGGACTTTGTACTAATTGCACCAAAAGGTTATCCTTCGATCAAAAGGGTAACGTCCCAATTATCGGACTAGGTGTGCGCAAGCCGCACCTAGGCTCCTGACCACACGAGTTACAGATAAAGAAATGGTCCAAGAAAAGCTCAAGCACAATGGGCCGTTCCAAAACATTAATTATTATTTCACTTCATGGATTGTCGAAATACACTCGCACCTTTAACTTCATGAAATGAATTCATATAATTGCGCCTTGTTATAGAGTCGGGTTTACATGTTCTTGTGTAATGAAGTTCGTCTAATTTGTCTGGTTTTGTGATGTTGATAGCTATCGGCACCTACGCCTCGTGACATTAACCCGTTAACACCTAAATTGTGATTAGGATTAATTCTAAAATGTGTAGAACCTTAGGTCTTACAATTTTAAATCGAGTGTGAATCTTGTTTCAAAATTATTGTTTTCAATCAATCGTTGAAGTTTACAATCATAGTTAAAAAATCAGTTTCATAGTTAGTAACAAATCATCGGTTCATTCCGATATCTCTCAAATCAACAATCAGACAATTAAAATTAGTAAGCTTCAGAAGTTTTACAATCAATAATCAATCGAGTTTTGACACGGATCATAAACTCTTCGTGGTTTGATACCTTGAGTGCCACTTACTATTTGTTGAGGTAATTAGAAATTATAAATGCATCTATGATCAGACTGCGACACTCCTATCAAATTTTGGCGTCGTTTCCAGGGAGTTCGTGTGCTTTGTGTCGAGATTTGTTTGATTATTTCGTGATATATCTGTTTAAATGTTTGTTTAATTTTTTTTTGCTTTACTTGCATTTCCTTGTTATGCGGGTTATGTTATTTGTGCAGTTTACAGATAGTGCATGTGTATGAGGACGTCCAAAGAACCTCTCTATTAGTGTTCGAGCCAAAATTGAGCGTGTAGTAAGAAGAAACTGAGCCAACCGGTTAGAGGCAACACTTGATTTTAATTCACCAAAGCAAAATCAAATCACACCCACTCCATTTAAACAGTCCAAATGGAGAATCAAAACCAACACCGCGACATGGGGTCGGGTGGTAGGAACAACCAAAGACCACCAACCCCGCCACACCCAAACCATCCGCAAAACCAATGCCAACCACAACGTCAAGAACAATACCATGAAGAATAATATGCGAGTGTATGACTTATGATCTTAAATCATTAATACATTTTCTCTCTCTAAAAAGCTTATTCTCTTAAAACAAATCATTAATTCTCATGTCGAATGGTGGTCACAGAGAGACATCCTCTCTATGACGAGTCTAACGTTCTGTTTTGTCCGGCTTTGTCTTCCTCAAACCATCCATACACTTAATCCGTAGAACAAGGATACCAGATCAGTTCTAAGCTTGTCGTTCTGTGTAGCTTCATGCACCAAATAGGATTTTTTTTATGGAAAAAATGATGTAACTTTTGTATCATGTTTTTTGTTTTTTTTTTTCTAATTAAGATGCATTTAAAAATATATTGAAGTGTCGGTGTTTCTTTTCGACGGTGCATCAACGCACGTTTTATTGCTCCTAAAGTTTTTTTACACACACGGTGTCTTCTTATAACTTCATACACCTTTTAGAAATAATTTTCTTTATAACATGTGTGTTTATAAGATGTTTGATTTATCAAAATTGTATAGTTTAATGAAAGTAAATATTTATACAATCCAAAATACTTAATGTTTTTAGAAAAAAAACCATATAATAAAATAGATATTATTGAATCATGTTATTAGTGAAACCCATTATTTTAAAACCATGAAGGAAAAAAAAAAGAAAAAGAAAACAAAAACTAGAAATAATATCCTCTTTGAATTGACCAAGCAACCATACAAATATTATGGATTTGGTGGTTATAATTACCTAGTACCATAATCATATGTAGTAACTAACAAACATGTGATAATGTAGCAAATCCAACTTGATTAGTTGACTATTAACAAGTCAAAGTAGTTGACTAGTCAATTTCTTTACCACTTTAAGCCTTGAAACAGGAGCAAACCCTACCAAGCTACCGGCATTTGAAGTGAAAGCAAAGAAAACTCACCCATAACCCTTATCATAAACCACCACTTACTCACCCATGCACCCTCACTCCCACCACCATGGAAACCGAAACCCTACCCGAAAACCGACCAAACCGCCCGCCCGCCGTGGACTACAGCGCCAATGTAGACACCAACCCCGCTTTCCGCTCGGTCAAAGAAGCCGTAGAGGTCTTCGGGGAGCGGTTTCTCACCGGCGAAATCTTCTTACCGAAGCGTAAACCCCCTTTCACCTTACCAAAACAAGAAACTCCATCATGGAAATCCACACAAAGCTCTCAAACATCATGGAGATCATGCTCACCACCCGGGAACCCGAAGAACCGCCAATGTTGCTTGTCAACTCCCTAAAAAAGCTAGAGTCCGAGCTCGAGGAAACTAAGAAAGAGCTGACGTTGCTGAAGCAGAGAGAATCTGAGACCGAGGTGGCTTTGGCGTCGTTAAACGCCGAGCTACAGAAGAATATGTCGAAGATCGTGGAGGCTGAGGCGGCGGAGAAAGCGGTGGCTAAGGTGGTGAGTGGTGGTGGAGGGAGGAAGATGGTGGATAAGAAGGTGGTGAAGAAGAAGCCCATCATTCCACTTTTGGGAGAATTGTTTTCGAAGAGAAAAGGAAAATCGAAAACTTTAATGATAATGCATGGCTGCATGCAGATACATGAGTGATTCATTTGGTTACAATCATATTTTATGTTTGATTTTTAATTAGCTCGGTTTTAAAGCTTTTGAGTGAATTAATTTGGCTGTTAAAAGAGTTAAAAATATCAACTGGGTCATGGTTTTTCATCTAACGAATGTAACTTACTTTTTTTTTAAATCAATAATAATCATGAGTTTTTAATGTTTATTTAGTTTTATATATTGAATTAATGTTTATTTGCGAAAACAAGTTACTGATCGAAACAGTTGTATATACTGATCAATCGTGTTAAATTCTACTAACGGTTCAGTGTGATTTTTTCATAGTTATTTACTAGGTTAGAACCCCGTGTATTACACGAGTTGCATAAATGTAATTTATATAATAATAATAATAAAAATATATATCTTTAAAAAACTCGAATATTGCACGTGTGAAACGAAATATAATGTCATATGTTAACACAAACGATCGTTAAAGGTTTATCTTTTAAAAAATAAATTTGACATTTGAAAGAATTGTGCGATTATAATGGTGAGTCCAAACCATTATAGCGATGCGTCTAAAAACACTTACAATTTGATGAAAGCATATACCAGACCTAGAATAATTATTTAATTTTAGTGTACCTTTGATCTATATATCAACGGGAACCTTTGATTCCTAAATTATCATAATTTCAATCATCAAACTCCAAAGTATATATGTCTATATATCTACTCATAATAAAAACAAATGTTTATCCTTATCTAATCTTTTTGTTTAAAATTATATATATTAAAATTATTTATAGAAAAACAAATATTTATTCTTATCTAATATTTTGTTTAAAATTATTATTTTTATTTAGTAGAAGAGATAAATAGGAAAATAAGGTGAGAAAGTACAAGAAAGTAACATGTGTCAAAAAATTTTTATTTATCAGTATAAGAAGATTTGGGCTTATTTAAAAAATTATATGCTGATCAATCGTGTCAAATCCTTGAACTATGATGTAGTCATGTAATAACGTGATTTACGATTCAATTAACTGTTGAATAATTAATAACATTGCATTTTCACTTGGCTGTAGTTGTTTATCGATGCGAGTTTAAACTAAAGTAATCCAACTTTTACATATCAATGAAAATAATAGTTGATTTTGGAAAAAAAAAATAAGAGTTAAATGTCATTTTAGTCTCTGTGGTTTGGGCCATTTTATCGGTTTAGTTCAAAGATTTTATTTTTTACCTATGGGTTCAAAAAGGTTTCACCGTTGCTACTTTGGTCCATTAGGTTAACTTCATCCATTTTTTCTATTAACGAGAAGGCAATTTGGTTATTTTATATGTAATTCTATTAACTATAAGGGCAATTCGGCCATATAATTCTTTTTTTAGATCATTCCCATACTTAAAAGATCTCCATTTTTTGAAAGTACTTAAAGATCTCCATAATATGCAAAATTATTGATGTAAATTAGAAATTATAACTTTCTAGTGTTGATGGAAAAACTATTTACTAAAATGGTGTTCCTTAAATACTATTTACCAAAATAGTGTTCGTTGTTTATTTTCTATTTCCTCCTTTCTTTTTTAACCAACAGATTAAACTTTTAACTATGTTTTCATTAAATTAATTGTCTATTTATTTAGTTCTTATTTCTTGGGGGCCTCTAGATGTGAGGTTTGAGAGAAACCAACTGTTAGGGAGAAATGTTAAGGGCATGCAATAAGTAGTGGGATAACAGGTTGAAGAGAATTCAAGTTTACATGGATGACTTCATTGTTACATATCTCATAAAGGCTGGGAACAAATGATCTAAAGAATGTGTCATTTTAAGAGAGAGTTTCTCCTATGGAGTCGTTTTAAGAGATAGCTTCGCCTATGGAGCCAAAGTTGAAACTTGACAAACATGAAGACGAGGTACCAGACAATCGCCCTTGTTTTAGATGGATTGTTGGAAGCTTGAAGTCCAAAAAATTAAGATGAAAACAGAAACGGCAAAGAAGAAAAATGATCTAATGAAAGCTCGAAAGAAGCAAACAGAAGAAACGTCTGATTGTTCTCAGAAGTAGCAAACGGAACAAGCTGAGAGTAGCGAAGCTCTCAACCCAAACCCATCTTAGGGGGGAAACTGTAAGCGAAACGAAGATGGGTGGGTTACGTCAGCCTGACCCAAATAGGAATTGTTACCCAATTTGTGAGGTTTCTTATTACACAAGCAGCAAAGCACAAAATGTTTATAAAGATAAGGGTCTAAATCAAACAGTTCAAGACCAGCAAGAAGTTTCTTTGTTAATATATAAGATTTCATTTAGTTTATAAAATATTCTGAAAAAAAGGAATAACATCCATAAGTCATATAATTATCACCAAAGTTGTTCACAGTTCCTACAATGACAAAACTGAATTCAATCTCACACAAGTACAACACAACTGATCTTGTGCAAACGCTGAATTAACCACCGCCGCCACCACCTAGAAACTCTCAACGTCCTCGTGTGGTATAAACAAAAGGCGATGATACGCTTGAATTTAATGGCAGAAAAGCTTGATTACAGCATCAGCCCCTGCAGTGAACAACCACGGCTGCCTTGGGTGGAACTTGCAGTCCAACACACCTTAACCACATAAACAAACGATCAGCTCCCACATACACTTAAATTCACATTATGCTTTAAAAACTGCATTTATGTAATTAATATATATAGGGGGTGCAATTAAAAACTGCATTTATGTAATTAATATATATGTAATTATACCCATGATTGTGTGTGTGTGTGTGTTAATATTCTAGAAATGCTAAGAACTGACCTCTTCCGTTTACGCTTGTATGGCCGTGAAGAATCTCCAAAGGAACAATAAGAGGGTTCTGGTTCAAATCTGAATACACCATCCCATGGAAAACATATGCAGTGCAATCATCTGAAGATGATGCAAACAACGGGTAGTTGCGATGAAACGCCACATTCGTTATGTCCTTCGGATGAGATCTGTATTAACACAAGACAATCAGAAACGGCACATCATCACGCCCATATGATAACTCGGGGAATAAAAGCATATACATACTTGAGAATTTTGTATGGTTTTGATGAAAGATCCATGTCAAACCAACATAACTTTCCATCCTTACTCCCAACGATAACATTGTCACCTGCATTATAAGTTAAAACACAGCAAGAAACATTGGTGTTTTAATTATTTTAGCTAGAATAGTGAACAAAGAAATAAAATGTGAGCATACATACCACCGGGATGGATGGATACAGATGAGATTTCACGAACACCTGCTTCAAGTTTCTTGATGAACTTTTTCTTCACAAGATCGTAAACACGAACGTTCTTTTTTGTTGAAACAAAGAAGATGGATCGTGTAGGATGGAAAGTTGAACACACAGGAAGACCGTGTAACTTGAATGGTAATCTTTGGGTAAGCTTCTTCGAGAGCAAGTGTATTAATACGGCTTTTGATTCACGTGAGCAAGCAAGTCAAGAATAACAATCAAGTTCTAAATGGGTTAATGACTTAATTCAGATTATTATGTTCTTTATAATTTATAACGGGGCAGACAAGTAAAGAAAACATGCAGGCAAACATATATATTAATTGAAGAATGAAAAGGATATCTGCAGGCATGATAGTAGAGAAATAGTCTCCTTTTCGATGCCATTCCACTGATGAGACAGTCTGCAATAACACAAAAACATGTGAATTGTAAAGAAGTTACAGTCTAACTTCCTTAAAAATGACGTGATAACTGATTTAGAAGTACCTTAAAGTGTTTGATCCTAATTCCGTCATATTTGTCATATTGAGACCAGCTTACACTAGACCCAGCACTTTCTAAAAATAAAAAGAAAAAGATAAAAACACTAGTAAAAGAAGTTAAATTTATATAATCCAAAAGAACATAAAAAATACTAACCAGAATCATCTGGAGCAGGAGTGGTTTCAACGCGCAAAAGATCTGCAATCGTCTTATTTTCTTCTTTCTCGAGCCCAGTGTTTAAAACAAGAACATCTTGCCCCCTTCAAATTTGTAACCACACAATCGTTCAGATTTTAAAATAAATATAGCAAAAAAGTTCAAAAGAAGAGTGAATCAATTCATTAGTCTTACACAGACACTGCCAAAATAGGAAACTCGGGTAAAGGATTCCATGCAACATGCTGCACGGGTTCACCGAGTTCCCAAACTTTGATGCATCTACCAGTTTCAACTTCCCAGATACGAACAGTCCCATCATGTGAGCCTAAGTTGATCGTTAAAAAAAGGGTTAGGCATGGACCCAAAAGCATCTTGATGAATTAAGAACGGAAAAAGAAAATCTTAGTTTAAAGCGTGTTTACCAGAAGCAATATGCTGCCCGACTGGGTCGGTACAAATTGATACAACTGGACCCTTATGACCTTTGTACTCAAGATAGCATGTCGTTGGGTATGGTTTAAGATCCTTGCGACTTGGAAGCTTTGGTTTTAAAGACTCGGGGTCGATATTGATCTGAAATATCAATATAAAATGCAGATTAATGTTGAACAAAGCTAATGTAACAAGTTCTTGTGCAGTAGTGCAACACTTACACGCTTCTTTCTTGCTCTAGGGCACAGGTACAGATCCAGACATCGATCAAAGGTTTCCCGAACACTCTTTTCATAAGCTGGAACACTTCTCAAAGATGTGAATCTACAAGATTGACATATATAGATATATTAGTATCTTCATAGCTAGAACTAAAGCAATAATAAAAAATGAGAATAAAAAATTACTATTGACATTACCGCTTTGGAATGAACTTAGGTCGGTCCTCCTCAAACATAAGCTGATAAGCACTAATCTCTTCTTGTGTTGGAATGTATTCCAGAGAAGGATTATAAGATTCATCATGCCCTGCATATAAACAGTAGGATTGTAAAAAAATGGTTATAAGAAGTCAAACTTTCAAATAATAGCTAGTCAAACCTGGTAATTTAGCTTTGGGTGCGGGTATATATGATAATCCATGTCTTGATTCTTCAGTTTCATCGCCCCATAAGTTATAAAAACGGGGTTCTTCTTTTGGCTTGTCAAACTTTATCAGTCCCTTTCTAATCGCCCTAATATACTTAACAACCTGATAACGACAGTCACATAATTAGCATCCTATTAATTAAACTATTATAACGTGTGATCGTTAAGTGGGATTATAGTAGTTTGTTATTTACCTTTTTGCTTTCCCATTTTGAAGGAATAAAACGTCTTTTAGGTTCCGGTGCATTTGAGAGTGGATGCTTAGCACCATCCCAGGCAAACCAATCAACATAAGGCTGCAGATATAACAATAAGTAGCAAAAATGAGCCATAAAAGACATGAGTTACAACAAATGAAAAATGTATAGATCCTGTTAAATACAACTCAATGCATTTTGATTTTTGACACAAAAACAACAAAAAAGAAATGACTGACCGCGTGTGGATCAAAATCAGCGTGAGGTGCCTTTCCTTTCAACATTCTACGAATAAGCCTAGTTTCTTCTTTAGTAAGTTCTACTTCCTCATCTTCAATGTCATCCATGATCTTGCCCTAAAAATTAAAAAAAAACGCAACTTAGAATCAACAATGCACATAATCATTGTTAATAAATATCAAATATCTTGGCAAGCGCAGTTATATACGCATCTAATATTAGTTCTCAGTTGTAAAAAAATTAGTTATTTCTTATTGCCTTAGTATGTTTAGCCTATTTTCTAGGGTCAGGAAAAAAACATTTACGATGTTCAAGCAAAAGACTTTTAGATGGTAACAAGTTAAGTGAAAACAATTCTCCAACCCACCAACTATTTGCATCATCGGTTCTGGCTAGAAATGAATCCAGTTTATCCAGTCTCTCTTTCTTCTTGATTTTCTTTCCAGCAACATCATATCCGATATGTTCCTCATCTTTGTACCACTCTAAAGGAACATCCCCAATGGTGTTACGAGGACCAACCTATAACAAAAGGTGTATCAACAATACCATGTAAGCAAATTTCTTGTGAGCATAGATGCCGTAGCTCATAAACCGCCAGAAGCAAAATAAGGAAAAGTACATATCCGAAATACTTTAAACTACAAGCTAAAACTGAAAAGTATCGTAACAGACCTCATCTTCTGATGAATCACTCTCGTCTACCACTTCACGAGAATCCTCACTTGCACTTTGATCTCCTTGATCAAGATTATCAACTCCGTCACTCAGTCCAGCTTCATTGCTTGGGTGCTCACCATCCTGACATTAAAACAACAAAGATAACTAAATACGACATTTATTAAATTTTGGTATTTAGTGCAAGATTTACTATAGAATTTCTTATAAATCTACAAATTTTCTGAATTGTGAAACGTATCATTGCAACAAAAAAATACAATTGTGTAAAAATAAATGCAGCTGTAAACACTTCACATGTCAAGGTATTCATGGTGTTTGCTTTGAATTTTGAAAAAAACCCATAAATTTTGGCTGATTTGAGATGAAAAGGCATCAAAATAATCTTTCCGATTCACTAACCAGGTAATTACCATGTACCTCATCTTCGGAGCCTGATCCTGGAATCTGAATTCCTGTCATCATTTCCCTCAGAGAAGATCTAGAACCAGACGCGCAATTTTAACAACACAACAAAGAGACATCATTCAGTTTTTGAAAAATAATAAAACCTTCAAGGTGCAAATACCAAAAGTAATATTAGCATGTATTGGTCTTCGATGGAGTTCTATGTGAATTGTGATAGTTGCTGAGACTACCATCTATGTTGTTAAGAGTGAAGGGGGCACCTTCAGGATTAGAGTTGAGGTTCATCGGGTTGGACAGGATGGGCGCCGCAAATGGCACAAGATAGAATCCAAAGATGATGACCGTTGCCCACAATTTAAGAATTCTAGATGGGATCCCTGGATCACCCCTGACAATTTTGGTTCATCGGGTTCAACTTGGGTTCATTGGATTCATTTTGGAGTGCCCCTATGTGCATCATTAAAATATTAAATTGTTGATCAGATGCAAAATGTAAGTTTGTTTTTTATTGCTCAAAATTAGGTTGAATATCTATCTATCTGTCTGTCTGTCTGTCTACCTGCCTATCTGTCTAGCTCTCTCTATCTATCTGTCTAGCTCTCTATCTAGCTATCTATCTATCTATCTATCTATCTATCTATCTATCTATCTATCTATCTAAAAAAATGTTACAACAGCAATTAAAATCAAACTTCAAACTGAATCGGTACAACAACAACAACAATCAATCAATCGTTTATATCCACAAATCCTAAGGACTTAACGAAAACAGTAAGATACCTCATAATCATCATCAGAAACAACAGGACTTTCAACACTCTCGTGTTCAGAGTCACTAGCAACGACTTCATCGTCGCTCTCACTCACAACAACTTCTTTCTCTACCGGTTTCACAACATTTTTCTTCCCGTTCTTCTTCATCTTCGATGTTCACCACCTGTATAAACCGATTGATAATGTGACACTGTATTCAACGGTTCAGTAACAGAACAAAGAGATGAACTTTAGTGCTGGTGACGTGTCAAATGGAACTTACCGGAGATTATGACGGAGCACCGGCAGTTGTAAATGAGAGGAGTAGCCGGCGGTTGTGTGGAGACGAGGGTTTAAGAAGATGCAACCAGTAGAAAAGCCCTAAAACTTGCTATTTATTTGGTTATCAGATTTGCAAAAAGTTACGTTTTGACTCCCAATGTTATGAAACTTGTGTTTCAGCCACAAAACTTTGTTTTCTTTTTATTGTGATTTATGTTTTGTAATTTGTAAATATCAAATTCAAATCTAAATATACTATGTTACTCTTTGCACTTTCCGGCGTCCTTTGATCGGTATACCAAATAAGATAATAATGACTATCACAATCTGTACCTAAGTTTTTTGATGGAATTGGTTTGGTTTATCATTACGGTTAGAGGCGTCCTTGAAATCTTAAGGTCTGAGAGAATTGAAATACACCACATTTCAGGAATTGAATGATAATGCTATTAGAGTTTAATGTAACTTTGACATAATTACACCATTATGTCATTTGCATTTAATAAATAACTAACAAAAAATCTTAAATTAGGGGATGCAAGGATTAGAACCTTCAACCTCTATTTGTCAAAGCAACATATAAAGTTATAAACCACCAAGCCAAAGACTTTATCATGCTTTCTTTCGATTTAGTGCATATATACCACAACACACACATATATATCGGGCCCTTATACGTTTTGGCCCTTGAGCTGGCGCCCACCCGGCCCTTGCTAAGGGTTGGCCCTGATTATGATATTTGCCTGCACTATAAAGATACTCTATTACGAATACAACTCCGTTTTCAATAAATTTGTACTGGAGTGTCAAGAACACCGTAAAAACGAATACCTGTGCCGATGTTGTTCGGACGATATCGATTCAGTTTGTCACGGTAAAGAACACAAATTTACTATATTTGCCTTTACAACTCAGTTTTCAACAAAATGTATATTGGAAGTAGAAAAAACCGTAAAAAACAACAGTACCGGTAACAATGTTGTTCGAACAATATATGTTCGTTTTTTCACGGTAAAGAACAAAAAACAATTATATTTTACTTGTTTGCTTTTGTATAAAACTTCTATGAAACATAGATAAAAATAATTGTGTTGCAACGTATATTACTAGGATAATAAAAAGGAGAAACTACGTTACTTCATATAAAATACTAATAGTAAAGTGCAATGAAACTTTGACAACGTGTACATATATATGCTTTGTTCTCTTGTACATTACTATTGACAACCCGGTTCTGAGCAAAATATATATAGACATGTATAAAAGAATTAAGGATGTCGTAATGACATACTAAGTGACGAACTAGAAACTTTTAACCGATGGTTCACAATATGTATATATGTATTCACATCCACTAATATGTAATAATAACTATAATGGTGTAAAAAATGAAAAAAAAAAAGAAATTTAAAATCTTGACATTTTTTTAACTAAATCAAATAAACTAACAAAGTGAAAATTAATTAAAAAAATGAAATATATAGTATAATGAAAGACCTAGGCGAAATTAAGTGGTATTGCCTTTTATTTTATTTATTGTTATTTAAAAACCAAATTAAAGCACTTGAAAAAAATATGTGTACTACTGGATTACTGGGAAATGACATTAACTACTCTCCAGACCTTTTAATTGAATTGTATAATTACATAAAGGACCTATTCTTTTCTCTCATATACATCATTCACACCACTTGCAGGTCTTTAATCGTTGAGCAAATCGTGAATCATTTTCAGTACAGTTTCCTTTATTTTCCTTGTAACTAATCTTCAACTAACAATCTTGAGGGTCAAAATACAAAAACCCACCGAATGAACGAACAACACTTACATAGTCGGAACAGTAATCAAAGGATCAACAGACTCTCCAGACCCTTATTGTTCCACCCTTTGGACATACTCAAAATTTTATGAAATCTTGTGTTCTTAAAAATTTAATAATAAAAACAATGTATGCTCAGAATTAATTATATTATAATATAATAAAAATAGTAACACACCATGAGAAAAGAACTTTTGTTGTTCAAATAAAATGCTTGTTACAGCAAGGACTTAAACTTCTGCAAGCACGTGGCTAGAAAGGAAAAAAAATGCAAAAAGCACATAGCGTGTTTCAACAAAAGGTCACTATTAAACTTTCTTTATTATCCATTACTTATGGTCTAGTGGTATGGAGATGAAGACTTAAGTTTAATCTTTATTTGTGTTATTTTGGTGGATAAGACAATGATAGATAGAGGCTAGCCTCCTTACAGAGGTGTCAGGCTCTATTCTGAGCCACCTGAATTTTCGTCCCACCGTATGTTATGCCAGAGAGTTTGTTCTTGTGGTGGCATGACTTTCAAGTGCCGTCAGCCCGGTTAAAACAACATAGTCTGGCCAGCGTAGGACAACGGGGCTCTTCAATTTAGGAAGTGCGGTAGCATAATACAAGAAAGTCGTCATTCCAAAAAAAAAAATTAAACCTTTCTTAATTGGAATAGAGTATGATTCCCATCTAATTGTTTTTTTTTTCTATAGTTTAGTATGAATTTTATGGTAGGATATGTTATTGTGTTTTATGGAAAACCTACTTTCAAACAATATGGACAAAGTGAGTTTGGAGACTTGAAAATACATTATATTGGATACAACTTATTTTATGGCAGATTCTATTAACTTGATAAAAAACAGGCTGCGGGCGTTTAAATGTATATAAAGATAAAACATATATTAACTGATATAAAAGAGAAACAAAATTGCATGTTAAAAGGCAAAAACAACTAGGATGATACAGTTTTAGTTACTACTTATTAAAGCATGTATTATGTTGAAGTATGAATTATTGTATAAAGCTAGTTATATTAATCGGACACCTCAATGTTGATGTTGGAACTTGAATTACCTTCACTTATATT
This sequence comes from Scalesia atractyloides, assembly GCA_947069175.1. Taxonomy (NCBI): domain Eukaryota; kingdom Viridiplantae; phylum Streptophyta; class Magnoliopsida; order Asterales; family Asteraceae; genus Scalesia; species Scalesia atractyloides. Next base: position 22,236,639 of record CAMTDV010000022.1, on the reverse strand, counting down.
GGAATTTTTAAACATCTTACTAGTACATAATATTATTTAAGACCTTCGCATTTGTATATATAAAATCAGTCTACAATTTTAGATGTTACAACTTACAATCTACCATGTACACATCTACAAGAAATGTGTAGAATAAAAACTAAAAAACAAAAACATTGCAGGTCAACCCAAGTTATAGTATCATACCAAAAAATATTTTTGCGACCGGGTACTAAGTATATCGGGTCAACCCAAACCACTGCTCACAACTCACCTCGTAGACCTTGATTTTGTGTTCTTGGGTTCGTACGAAGCGTAATAAATCTCATAAAGATCCTTAAAGACAGAGTTAACTAAACCACCATTACAATCAACACCTTTATCATAGATTAAAGAAAATCAATACAGAAAATTTGAATCCACAAAGTAAATAAGAAATCAGACCATATGAGAACAGTTGTTCCTTATGAAGAAGCTTCATCACATGCTGGTCTTCAAAAGAAACTGCAAGCATCTTAGAGCTAATAATGACCATGGTTCGTGAGATACAACATAACAAAGAAACTAAAAGCCTGAAAATGGCTCATCTCGGGGTAAAAAAAGTTGATAACCAACGCTGTGAGTTTTTAACAACTCAAAGCCCGAGCTTTGAAAGAAGCTCATTCCATCTAGGAGTTTCTTCATTAAAAATGTAGGTCAGAGGGGACACCAAAACTCCACTACCTCCAATCTACAAACATAAAAAGAAAACAAGATGCAATTAGTGCTTCCCAAGTTTATATGAAGTCGGGTGGGCCTGTAAAATGCAACGATACGGGTCCCACATTCATAAAAGAATGAAAAGTTTGTAACTTGCCATTTTCATTTCTCCTTTCATTCCATATAAATGGAGCCTAAAATGATAAAAACTAGAGAGCACTTGTGGCCGATTTACTAATGAATTAGTCGATTTTGGTTATGGTTTATCCTAACAAGTAAAACAAAAAACCAAATTAACTATAAGTGGAACGACCAAATGGGTTAAAAAGCACCCAAAGTATATTTAAATGGTTGTAGCCTCTGAATTCACTTGACTATAATATTGTAACGATATAACTATTGTAATCATACATGACACAATAATTATGTCTAATACATATTTAAATGCCAACTATTGATTATATCATACAAGTCAAGATTTGGATTCCGTACCGCTCTGAGCTGCTGAACAGATTTGTACAACTTCTTTTTGGGTACACAAATGACTATAGCATAATAATCTTGTGTTACCACACCGTCAACTTTGCGAAAAACTGGACTTATGGTTGGTCCCTGCACATATACAAACATCATGTTGAGTTTCTAGGTTTAGCAGTTAGTTAAAACCCATGCAGATAAAGTTTCACCTGAAGCCCGGATGATGACGGTTGACTCAGAATTCTCTCAGATACTTCGTCTATACTGGTTCCTCTCATGTTGGCAACTACCTGAGATGCATTATTTGTTGGAATTTACTGTATTAGACATAAAAACTAAAAAAGCACCCTCTTTCTTGGAATGCAAGATGAAAAATATATAAATAAACAAGGGATGATTTCCTATAACCCCTCAAAACTTGGTATAATATCATATTTACCCAACAAAACATCATATCAATACTTATTTTCAAATTTATACCCTTCCGTTAAAACTTGCATCAGGATATTAGAGTTTGAAGGGTAAGAGAAAGATAAGGGTAATATAATAGAGTGTATTTAATGAAATGCGTAATGTGATATTTTAAGTATTTGGAATGGGTATATCCGTAATTATTTCTTAGTAGAATAAATATCGAGTAAAATGCCTTTTTTCATCCCTAAGGATTAGCCAGTTTTGCAACTTTTGTCTAAAAGTTTGTTTTTTTCGCATCTAGATCCAGAAGGTTTGAAATCGTGCCATTTTCATCTGGCTCGTTAACTCCACCCATTTTTTTTTCCATTAAGTCAGGGGTATTTTCGTCTCTTTTGTTAACTTAAAGAGCAATCCGGTCTTTTTCACTTTATGCACGCATTTAGCATAGTGTACAAGTGTTCAAAAGAACGAAATAACACCTAACTTAATGGAAAAAATGGATGGAGTTAATGAGTCGAGTGAAAATGGCAAAATTTCAAATCTTTTGAATCCAGATGCGAAAAAAAACATTTGGACGAAAGTCACAAAATTGACCAAACCTCAGGGACAAAATGACATTTTACTCGATAAATATCCTATTATGCAAGTTTCCAGGGGTATATATTGATTTGCCCCAATTTCCAGGGGTATATATTAATTTCCCCAATAAACAATATCAGCCTTACTGTAAATTGATCAATCGCCTTCAAATGTGCCTCGAATCTTTCAAGAATTTCGTGTGTGATGTCCAATAAACCTTTTCGCTGTATTAAAGACTTCTTGCTAGCAACCATGATGCCCTGGAAAATAATCCAGTTCAGCAAATTGAAAAACTAAAAACAGGCATGCCAAGCTGGACTTATAAGTTATAAACTTCACCTGACTTTCTAGCAGTACTCCTCCTTCAATTTCTTTGAGATTGTTTTCTTTCAATGTGGTCCCGCTACTGACAAGATCCACAATAGCATCAGCTATTCCCATCTAAATAAGAAGTGAAAAAACATAAACATAAACAGGTTCAGTTCAGCTAGCCAGAATCATCATATACGAAGATGAGAGTTACTACTTATTACATATCATAAGTTTAAATTTTCATAATATAGTAACAACTAGTGTGTCAATCGTGTCGGATTGGCAGGTTGAACCGTTTGACCAAATGTCGACCCATATATTTATTTGTATCAAAGACATAGACCCTAACCCGCACACAACTTGTTTAGTCATAAATCTAGACTAGGGGTGTGCACGGTTCAGTTCGGTTCGGTTTTATGGTAAAACCCTAACCGTAAGCGAAATGTTCGGTTTCGGTTATTGAAAACCATTCGGTTTTAGCAATGGTTCGGTTTTTTGGAACAAAATTACGAAATATATTCAAATATAAAAAGTATAATCCATGATTCAAAATCTTTTTTAGATGTTTACATTTAAGTTATTATATCTAACCTTTTCAATTAAAGTTTTTCACATAAACCTAATCTTCTAATCTATTTTTATGTTTCTCCAAAGTTTTTATTAAGACATTTTTTTATAATACTTTAAAAATCATTTAATTTATATGTTAAATTTTGTAATTTCTTGTAATCAATGGATAAATCATTTTAAAGATAGATAAGCATGTTAATATTTTTATTATAAATACTTAACATTCAAGAATATAAATAATGATTTCTAAATCAGTATATAACAAACATTAGAAAAAAATGATTATTCGGTTTGGTTCGGTTTTTTTTTCGGTTTTCAAAACATGTAAAACTGTAACTGAACCATAAATTTGGATTTGGTTTTTTCAATTCGGTTTTTTGTGTGGTTCGGTTAAATCGGTTTTTTCGGTTTCCGTTCGGTTTTTTACGGTTTTCTGCTCACCCTAAATTCTAAAGAAGCTGAACGAGTTGTAATCAAGTTGTAAACGGGTTGATGGGTCAACTTGTTTAATAAATGGGTTAAACGGGTCGTGTCAAGAATTCCTAGTAACAACAGGAGTAATTTCTGACAGAAGAAAGAAAGACTCACTGCAGGAGCTGCCTCCAGTGCACCGTCAGCAGTTGAAAAGGTGACATGCGGAAGGCCAATTTCTTTCAGAAATTTAGGACCCAGCTGCAAAGAGAGAAAAGTGATGCATATATCGAAGTCAACTTCCAACTTGGTCAAAACACTAAAAAAGAAAACCGTAATAGCATTACTTAAGAAATGAACTGATTACATAAGTGAAACCAGTGGCAACTCTTAGAGGCCTCTCAGCATTCCACAGAGGCATTTGTGCTAGCTCCTTAACTGAATTGATGTTCTCAAAAACCCCATAGTTAGGAACCTATAAGATAGAGAAAAAAATGGCATACGTGTAATTTTTAGGTTTTAAAAGATTGGTTAATGTTGTTAAATCTATTCTTAAAGAGAAGGTCGACTTACAGCAAGAGATAAACGACAATCTCCAAACGCAAGTGCATCATGGACAATAATTAGATCTTCATTACCCTAGAGAAATAATCAACAAACATTATTATAATCAAGACTAAAAAACCTACACTCAAAACAATGACAATTTGTCAAACAAAGTTCATAAAAGTAAAAGGTAAGTTTTTTAAGAATGTTACTCGAGTAGAGACTGCCAAAACATAATATATTCAAAATAAAGTGTATCACACATATTAACATAATACAAGTAGGAAAACAATACATAAACACAGTAGGAACAAGAATAATTATCAATTAGGACAAAATACATCATACTGTTCCTTACATTGTGTTACCTGTCCATATTCACTAAACGTGTCAAGACCAACAATACCAAGGTCTAGATCCCCTGAAAGCAGTTTCCGTACAATATCTTTGGGACGCTGAAACCAGACTTCTAAGTTTGCGATCTGCAAAAAGTTATATTGTAAATATGTCAATTTCAACCGTGTAGTTTTGGTCACAAATTTAATACTACATCACATCAAGTACAATGAGCTTATGGACATTAGTCATTAACCCTTAGCTGCCTATATACACACAACTCTACAAATTCTGGTTATAGAAGGGTGTCGTTTGCATTGTAATGCAGCGTATAAAACACACTGCTAATCACAATGTTTTCTTTCTGAGAACATATTCTTCCCAACTTCAATTCACAAAACAGTAATAGATGGCTATAAAAGTCAAGCCATAAACTTTATGCACTATTTATTGGGATAAAACAAGCTTCAAGAATGGAACATCCATATAAGTAATGGATTTGTGACACATTACGCAAATCTCACATCGTTCCCCATCCATAAGAAAAATATAAGGTCACAACAATGCTCGACCCCAAATATCACCAACGCGTTTTCAGAACATTGGCTCCTTGTAGGCAAAGCAGACAATGTTACATGATAAAAGATTATGTCACACAATGCACAATTTCACGTCTCTTGAAAACAGGAAACCTAAGTGATAGATTTATTCTAGTGCTCGTGGTTCATGTAGACTTAAAAACCAACGCTTCACTTGCTTAGATCGGCTCTCAGTTAACTATGCCTTCTTACAATTATTCCCCTCACCTAATATTCCTGCATACCATTCATTCTACTATTTATTTGACTCCCTATACCGTTAAAAAAACAGTCAGACGATTGATTTCTGATAGGGATGCGAAATTTCGTACCCAATACCGGTACTAGTTTAGTACCATACCGAGTCAATACTGACCAAACATAAATGGTATGGTATTCGGTTTTAAATATATCTCAATTTCGGTATTGGTAATATGTGGTCGGTACTAGTTCAGGACTTTTAACAACACCGTAACATACTCATACCAACCAAACATATACGGTACAGTATTCGATTTTGCTTTTAGCTAAATTTCGGTATCCGTATGGTAGTACAGAATCTGATGCCAGACCTGCTACATAATAAAGCATAACTGACACAGTTTATTCGTCCTACTTGACAACATAGTTATCAATAGCGAGCGTAGCGCTCGCTATAGCGCGCTACGTAGCATATAGGTCTAGGCTCCCTATTAGGGTTGTAGCGATAATAGCGACAATTTATTCTTTTTTATTTATTTTTTAAATGTAAATAGCAATTAAAATAGCTATAAAATGGCTAGATTTTAGGTTCACGTTAAATATACATGTAATATAGCATATATACCAGGGTATTTTGATATAATATACATATAAAATAGTCGCCCGCTATTTATCGCTATTCGCTATGTAGCACACATGTACCTTATCGCTATCCGCCATTAACAACTATGCTTGACAAAGGCAAAACTGATTTGAAATGATTCACCAAACGTATAACAGCACTTCATTCTTCGTGCTCAATTACTAATAAAATCATCAAATTATCAATGTATATGTACGTATAGAATGCAAATAATCAGACAAGCTATACTATAAAACTAACCTGAGGAATCTCCGCTACGTATTGCCTCGGATTTGTTTGCCTCACAGATAATTGACAATCCTTACAAACACAAAATCAAATTCAGATACAATTATACATACACAATACAAAACACATCACAATAAAAATTTACAAACAGATTGATAGCATACTTTAAGAAGATCGAGAGTATCAGACGCCATGCGACCTTTACTCGGCAATCCAAGCCTAATCTCACTCCTCTCGTTAGACTTCCTATCTACACTCCCGTTCACAACGGTCGCCGGAAACGTAACGGAGCAACATTTCACGGTGAATTTGACCGGAGGAAGCGATTGATTAAAACCGCCCGAGACGGCGGGGCATTGGTGGAGAAACGTCTGCATGAATGACATTATAGAAGTATCCGTCGTCTGTAACTGAGCGGCGACGTGTTTGATCGGAAATGTGCAACGCCGCCGTGTAGGGCGTAGGGTACAACAAACTCACGGTGGCGCTGGATCCCCTTTTCTGTTTTATTTTTTTTTTTGTTTTTGTGTTTGAATGTTAGAGGCAATTGGTGGCGAGTGAAAACAAATAAAGTTAAAATGTTAGAAAAGTGTGGCTCTTCGGGTTTGCAAGAGATGTGACACATTTAGAATGCGACTTCTTTTTTAGGGTTAACATGAATGTAGACTAAATTAAGTAATCAACATGCTTAATTGGATTGATGTGACTTTGTTTTTTTACTTTATTTTTTTATTTAAAAGTTTAAAGTTATCTTTTTTTTATTCATATTACAAGATTTTTTCTGGATTTGGTTAATTAGTTAATGTGACTTGTTTTTATTTAATTACTAAAAGACTTTTTGTCTTTATTTGAAATTTGATTGAATTCTAAAATAAAATAAAACGAAACAATAAGTAGTCTTTTTTCTTGATTAAATTATAAAAAAAATAATAATTAGTCTTTTTAAATCGTAACATTTTAATTAACTCTTTTATTTGGTTGCTTTCGAAACTATTAACTTTTTTTGTTATCTTTCATAACTATTGTTGTTATTATTGGTTACATATGGTGAAACTATGGAGTATGTTATAATTTGCATCCTTCTTGTAGATAAAAGTGAAGATACGATCGAGTAGGAGGCTGGACCACATTTTTTTATGATGATGATGCCTAATTATCTTAACACTAAGTAGTTTATCGTAACAATAAGTACTACTAAATACTTTTTTTATGATTTAGGTCTCTTGTAGACCTAGATTGGGGGTTGTTAACAGTAGATCATAGTTGTTAACACTAACTATTGTTTTGATGATCATAAAATTTAGTTGATCATTTGGTTGATATATTCGGTATATATGATTGAAATGCATTAATGTGAGTTTTAAGGATGTTTGAAATGCAATGCAAGTTTCAGTTAATAAGTTGTTATTTTAAACGCATTAATGCAAGTTTTTTAGTATGTTTTGATTGATCAATTCAGTATCAAATTGGTAATATGCAACTTCGTTAGTTGGTTACACTTGAATTATGAAAAAACCTAGAAAAAAACTAATTAAGTTAGGCTATGTTGTTAGTTAATTTTGGAGGTAAATACAAAATTAAAGATAAAGGGAAAATATAGAAAGCACATGGACTCAAATTGTAAAAGAATTATAGAGTCGCAAATGAAAGGGTATTTTCGATCATTTCACCATCATTTAATTAGAAATATGATGTAAATGGGAGGGACTTAGTGTGTAACGAACTAGAAAACCCAGAGACTCAAGCATCTGTTTCTTGAAAATAAAGACTCGACTTGATTTTTGCTACACACAACAGTGACGCATATTGCACTTACTCTTGTTTTTATTCTAAATTTTTAAATTAGTTATTAGAAGATTTTTGTCTAGAGTATTGTTAATTAGTTGATATGACTTTTTTAATATTTTAAGATTTTAATGATATTTTTTTCAATTTAATTTATTAAAAGACTTTTGTGTGTATGCATATTGCACATTACTCATGGTTTTTATTCTAAAATTTTAAATTAGTTATTAGAAGATTTTTGTCTAGAATATGTTAATTAGTAGTTGATATAACATTGTTAATATTTTAAGATTTAAATGATATTTTTTCAATTTAATTTATTAAAAGACTTTTGTGTGTATGCATATTGCACATTACTCTTGTTTTTATTTTAAAATTTAGTTATTAGAATATTTTTGTCTAGAATACCGTTAATTAGTTTATATCACTTTGTTAATATTTTAAGATTTAAATGACCATTTTTTAATTTAGTATTTTAAGACTTTTGTGTGTATTTGAAATTGAATATAGTTTTTTCTTGATTTAATTATAAAAATAATTAATAATTATTTTAAACTATAACCTTTTCGTTAACTTTTTCATTTTGTTGTTTTTTGAAGAGTTGGTTATCCTAATTTTAATGTTTAGTTCCCACTTTGATAAAATTACATGCATTTTTCTTGTGGTTTAGATCACTTGTTGTTGTACCCCAATTGATGGTGAAAACATGAGAGTGATAGTGAGACAAAATATTTTAAGATTTAAATGACATTTTTTCAATTTAATTTATTAAAAGACTTTTGTGTGTATTTGAAATTGAATATAGTTTTTTTCTTCATTTAACTATAAAAAGAATTAATAATTATTTTTAAACTATAACCTTTCCTGTTAACTTTTTTATTTTTTTGTTTTTCGAAGCGTTGGTTATCCTAATTTTAACATTTAGTTCTCACTTTGATAAAATTACATGTATTTTTCTTGTGGTTTAGATTACTTGTTATCGCACCCGATGGCGGAAATAGCGGAGTGAGACGAAAATGAGATTGCAAGAGACTTCATAACGGCTAACTGTAACAAGTATTTAAAATAACGACTTTTCATTTGATGATAAAGGCATTACATCGTTGCAAAGGAAAATACAACATTCGAACATAACAATTGAAACAACATAAACACAAATTAACTAAGTGCATTTCTAGTCCTTCCTAATTGATTTCTTTTTCAACGCATCACATCAAGCTCCTGCAATATATATTAAAGAGTAAAGTTATATTTTACTCCCTGTGGTTTGATTAAAATATACATTTTGCTCCAATAGTTTTAATTTGACTTTTTTGCTCCTTGTGGTTACCTAACTGGTTTAATCTTTTTCCTTACACTCACACCCTTCAAATTAATTTTTTTATCAAGGACATGCAAGACTTTTTGTGTAAGGGCAGTTTTGTTTTTTGCCTTCAAGCTCATAAACCCCAAAAACCCTTCAAATTCCATATCGATCAAACCATCAGGTGATATTCACGATATGGAGATTTTTAGGGTTCCTGAGAATTAAAGTATAGATTTTTAGCGTTCGTGAGATTCCTGCAAATTGAAGTATAGATATAATTGAAGCGTGGTCGAACAATATTTATGATTTTCTACAACAGGTTCAGATTCTTTCTGTGTTCTTCTCGTTTGATTTTTTTTATATCGTAGTTAGTTTGATCGTGTTTCAACTCATGTACATTCAAAGTTGTTAAAGTCATATATATGCTTTGATTTTGTATACGATATGGAGATTTCAAACTTATTGTTTTAGCCATAGCTTCATATATGAATAAATAAAATCATATAAACCAAATAAAAAACATTAGTTATTGTATGTTAATGTATAATATTAACTGTTATTAAATTTTATAATGTGAAAAATCAAATTTCTTAAGTACCTTTCAACTAGTACTAACTACATATAGTGTCACAGTTTTGTGTGCCATATAAAAAGTTTTGTATATTTAAATTTGCATAGGTTAAAAGGGAATTTGATAAAGGCAAATGGGTACTTATTTACCATAAAAAATTATTAATAGGACACTTTGCATTGAAGATGCACATAAAAAGATTTACAAATTTTAATAGGAAATTAGATAAAGGCAAATGGTATATCCCGTTTATAATTATATAAATTGTATATGCAATTAGAGTTTAAGAAAAACTAACTAATATAATTAAGTAATTTACACCAACACTATACAACCTATGCAAAAAGACTTGTTTGTGTTGTAAAAAATCAATTTTATGGGTGTGAGTGTAAGCTAGGGAAGAGATTGAACCAATGGAGTAACCACAAGAAGCAAAAAAATCAAATTGAAAATATTGGAGCAAACTAGATATCTGGAACAAACCACATGGAGCAAAATAGAACTTTACTCTATATTAAAGTTACATGTTAACATAAAAGCATTGGTGAGCATACAAGTTTAGTGTACTAGCATACGTAATAAAGAATTTTAACGAAATCCACATGGCAAAAACGTATATTAAGGTATAACATATCATGAACTAGCATGCATATCATACTTGTCAACCCAAAGATTCCACTAGCGTAATCTTGTTGTCGCAACGATGAGACCGTTTTGTATGATTACTTAACATAGACCCAACAAGGGCGGTGTGCTCCTCCTATAGTGTTATACATATTAAGGGAGGCTTGTACGAAGTTAATGACAAAGTATAGTGCAAGAATGACTTTCTAGCATGCATGTATTTCTATAGTATAAACGTATAAAGCATGTATTAACGGATTCGTTTGCATGAATAAAGTATTTACGTATGTGTGTTCGTGTGAGTTTTAATATGATAATATATATATATATATATATATATATATATATATATATATATATATATATATTGCACCCGAAAGTGTGAAAACGGAAAAGAGGGTCATGTATACTCACGGTTTGCGTAGAGAGTCAATGAAAGTGAGTTGGAAGAGTTCTTGAGTTTGGAACACTGAAGTTACCCTAAGAGGGAAACAAAGGTGTGTGAGTTGCGGTTTTTGTTCAACGGATCGGATTCGGAAATTACAAGTTAACGTATTATGAATTAAATTAAAGTATAATAAGAATGGTCATGCAAGAAGGTAGGATGAATTCCATTCATTTAACCTCATTATATGATTCACCAAAGCACAAAATCATCAACTTTGTTGATGATTTGGTTGGTCATGAATATGAAAATAATAAGGATGTAAACTTAATAAATCTATAAACAACAAAGTGATCTAGCTAGCTGCTCGCATCCCAAACATGGAAAGTGTTTGGGGACGTGATGTAGCGTTGTCCCTTTGATGGAAATTGTTTGAACTTAATGGGGGTATTAGGGGTGTTTAAAACTATCCATATCCGAAAATCCGATCTGAATTATCCGATATTGGGATCCGAAATATCTGAAAATTCGGGTACCCGAATTTTGGGATTCGGATAGTGATTTTAAAAATTTTCGGATATTTTGGATATCCGAATTATCCGAAAATTTAAATTTTATTTTTCGGACATCCGAAAAATGTCTAAAATACCCAAAAATATCCGAAAAATATCTGAAATAACCGAAAATATCCGAAAAAATATCTGAAATATCCGAAAATTTCTATTTGGATATCCAAAACTATCTGAAATAACCATTCCAAATATCAAAAATTAAAAAAATAAAAATTAGGATATCCGATTCACTATCCGATTGGATATCCGAAATTTCGGATACGGATTCGAATAGTGAAATCTAGTATTTGAAAATTTCGGATATCCGAAATTCAGATATCTGAATTTTCGGATATCCGGTTTTGAACACCCTAAGTGGTATGAAGATAACAAATCAACAAGTTAGGTAGTGGAACAAGATTGGAGAGACAATTTTCATGGTTCACACTTTCACCAAAACACAAGTCTCACCATATGGAGGATGGTGAGCTTGGATGGTCTCAACACTTGAAGGCTGCTTTGAACCTTGACAAAACAGAAAGTTTAGAGGGTGTTTGCACCTCTAAACTTATAGCAATCAACCATACACAAGCTCCATAACCATAGGTTTGGTTAGAAGCAAGGTAGGTGCAAGATTGTGCAAGTTTAAACATGTTTATAGAAGTTTAAGTAAAAGCTTCTCCAAAACAGAAAGTTTGGGCCTCAAAATGGTGATGTTCCACCTTATTTTACCATGGTAAACTTGTGGAAACACTCCAAGAGGTGTTCCAAGCTTTCAAGAAGAAGTGACGAACATGGAAGAAAAGTGAGATGGAAGCTCACTTTTGGACTTAGAAGAATCTCGCCTTAACTTGATGTTTCAACTTATTATGGAGTGTATTGAGAGTGTTTAAGGGTTTGGAAAAGTGAAATGGAGGTGTAGGAGGCTTGTTTATATAATGGGTGAGTAGGGTTTGTGTTTAAATGGAGTTAGAAGGTGATTGATGAAGAAAAGAGGTGGAAAAAGGTGACCAACCCATATGCACAAAACACTTTCTGTGGATTAAACCTGCTTGCGCCTCGCGGCGAGCAAGGGGTTACTTGCCCGTGGGACGCAGCGTGCTACTTTTACCGCTCAAGTTTGGTTTTTCACACTTTGGCCCCTGAACTTCTATATTTTTATTATTTTATGTCCAAAGTTTATGTGTTAACTTGTTTTCGAGTAAGAAACATGTTTGCAAGTATGTGGCGAGTATCATGCACATATAAATGATAACTCAAGCGTATAATAAGTCTCGGTTTGCACGTAAACATGTATCCAATGATTGATTGTATATAAGTATAAAGTATAAGTATAACAAGTGTAAGTATAAAAGTGAATTTCCATTATGATCGAAGGCTCGAATTACAAGTTTGGAAGTGAAATATGAATACAAGTTTCCAAAAATAGAAATACGATTACAAGTATCTAAATAATGAAAGTACAAAAATGCAAAACATTACACTTGTTTACTTGGATGGTCCCTTGACTTGTGATACGTGGAGGGGTATGGTCCCAAAAACCCTACGCCTGCGCAGGATACCATACCCTCATAATGACAACAGGTAGCTTGAATAACCTTGCGCACCGTGCGTAATGGTAAGCAACCCGGAAGACAGCGGGTTACTTAACAAACCTTGCGCACCTCGCGTAACGCAAGTTAAACGTGAAAGCGCAGGTCCTAAACCTTGCGCTATTAACTTCTAGCTGCGACTTTTAAAAACCTTGCATCGACTACACAGCCCTTTCGGGAGTTGCACACAAGGCCAAGAAAGGAGAGAGCAACTCGTACTTAGTCTTGAAAAAAGAACTTGATCCTACAAGATTCACGCGGGCCAAAAAGCACTGATAAGTTACGGGTAAGGAGAAGCGCAAAGAGCATTGATCAAGTACAAAGGTACAAGTGGCAGAGCTGTGACTCAATAGGCACTCGACAGTTGTGCCAGACCACGTTGCACGATGAATATCGAGTAAGGACAAAAAGTACCAAGGACGTACACGGGGTACAGCCAGCTCGTGCCAGCGACTGTCAAGATCTCCACTAACGTTGATGATAGACCAGACAACAAGGACAACGCCATGACACATGGCCCTATCCACCATGCGCCAAGTGCTCTTCCTGCCTGGATCACTAACAGTCATGGCAGAAGAGACATAATGGTTATTCCTGGTTGTTGCTTCTAGGCCCAAGCTCATCAGCCCATCTCCCGCACAAATTACTCCGGCTATAATGAAAGGACCTCACTCTAGGTACGACACAACTACTCTTACTCACTCACTAATTACATACATTATCCTTTACAAACCAAGATCTTATCTCACACCGGATGTGGTCACAGGAAAACCCATTCTCCCGTTGAGACTAACGTGTTTTCAGTTTTGCAGTGATTTGAGCCAAGATTTCCATATCGACGGGCAGACAGAGATAACCTTTTCAGAGCCCTTTACGGGACCTAATATCCCTCGATATAGTTTGGTTCCGTGTTTCTTCATTGGCGCCATCCGATTTCTCCTTTCTTTCTTGTTTGTTTTCCAATTCCATTCTACATGGCGATGGTCCGTCAAGTGTACCACGAGTCCTCGGGCGAGGGCAAGAACCCATTCTTGTTTCTCGTACGACGGACAAGTGAAGAAGAGTATTCTCAGTCTAGACAAGATACGGTCAAACACTCAAAGCCAAGCATCAATTCATTCTCGCATGGCCCGCGCCATCACAGGGGTGCACACCCAGCGCGAAGAAGTTTGATAGAACATATGACGAAGGCACAGTGCTAGTTTTCAAGATTACAAAAGATCATGTTGCATACAAGCTATTTCGTGTGCTTTATACAATCGGAGGCCGAATATAATTACAATTATTCTATAGGCCCAACGAAGCAGCAGAACATTCTAAGTTTGTGAAGGAATCGGGCGTGGCTCACTTGAATGCGCAAAGTTTCCTTCCAATGTGGGAAGATTTAACGGATGACGGATCCAGATGATCACATGCGCTTATTCATTGGCGCAGGACTTATTGGAGGATGGACGCTGCCTATTGTGTCATTTGTTTGTCCAAACTCTCACAGGCGTTGCGCGCTTATGGTTTGACAATTTACCAACGGGTAAGCTCACTTTTTGGAACGATCTCAAGGATAAGTTCCCGACCCACTTCAGCCAGCAGCGGTGATACGTCACAGATTCTTCAGACGTTATGAATATCTGGCGGAGGGATGATGAAAGTTTGGAAGATTTCATCACGCGCTACAACAAAGAGGTTTTAGAGATTGGCGATGTACACGAAGACCTGATTCACGCACAGTTCAAATACGTTGTTCTGTGTGATGAGATGATAAAGGTCTTGTCGGGAACTGCTAGTCTCCCAAAAGGTTGGGAAAAACTTATGGCGACAACCAAAGTTTACGTGTAGACTGAGCGCAATCTGAATTCCAACCGACCTCCTATGCCTCAATTTCATCCGCAAGATATGAGTAGAAGTTTTGGGAAGAAAACCAAGAAAAATTGGAAAGAGTGAAATCAAGATTCTTCTCCTTACTCGCCAATCGACGCGCATGCAACGATTAACAAGATTGCTACTCAACGAGCGATAAAACAAGATAATCATGATAGGCAGTGGACACCATTAACGAAGACTCCAGCGGAAGTACTCAGCACTGAGGATCATCAGTTCAAACAACCACAGCCGATGAGAAATAAAAAAGGTCAGGATCCTAACCTTTTTTGTGATTATCACAAGGACACCGGGCACACCATTGAAAACTGCATAAGCTTGCGCACGGAAATAGAAAAGGCATTGAAGAGCGGGAAGTTCACCACCTGGCTTCAGAACGTGCGCAAAGAAGTTCGTCAAATACTCGCGGTGAAGAAGGCCCGAGTAATAAGAAAATGAAGCAAGCCTTTGTTCATATGGTGCAAGGTGGTCCAGCACGCAAGCGTTGTTATCAGAAGAGTTGTATGCCGCAGTGGCACGAGCAGCAAGTAATTTTTCCCATAGTTCCCGGCGGTCCTCAGGAAGAGCGACCGATAGTGATAACTGGCATTTTCGGCCATTATCGCACCGATTACATGTTCATCAACCCGAGAAGCTCTATGGATATCATTTATGAATAGTGTTTTAAGCAGCTAGACTCGGAAGACAAAGCGCATTAGAACCGGTTGATTTCCCATTGACCGGTTTCTGTAACGAAGTCGTTTATCCCCTCGGGCAGATCTATTTCCCGGTCCTCTTTCAAATGGAAAACATTCGGTATGTTCCGGTTAATTTTATGGTGATGCCAGCAACCTCTCTCCATGACGTATTACTCGGCCGCCGCGACGCGAGGAATTTCAACATAATTACATCAACTCCTCACGCTGCATGCGGTTTCCCAACAGAGACCGGCGTGGCAATTATGTATTCCAGAAAAGAAGTCATGTCCATAGAGGAAGAACCACCGGTGAAAGTTTTGAAGTCATCTCCAGACGGTGAACAAGAAAAATGGGTACTCAAGAACAAGTACCCAGAGCAAATAGTGTTGCTAGGTCCCGCCATGAACCCCACAATCAAGGCTCGACTTAAATAGCTCTTTTTTTTGCAATATGGATATTTTTGCGTGGTTACCGGCGGACATGACGGGAGTACCCAAGGAGATCGTCGAGCATGCGCTGCAGACATTTCCATCAGTCAAGCCAGTTGTGCAGAAGAATCACAGTTTTAGAACAGAGAAGACTCGCACTATGAATGAACAAGTTTCAGAGCTCCTCAAAGCTGGTATTCTGAGAGAAGTGCGCTACCAAACGTGGGTAGCAAATCCAGTTTTGATCAAAAAGCACAATGGCGGTTGGCACATGTGTGTCGATTTCAAAGACTGCTACTCTTTACCAGGGATCGATAAAAAGGTAGACTCCCTCACTTCTTTCCGGTGGAAATATTTCCTTGATTGCTATAAAGGCTACCACCAAATCCAAATGAAAAAAAGAAGATGAAGATAAAATGGCTTTCCGCACAACAAGGGGATCTTTTGCTACACAAAGATACCCTTTGGGTTGCGCAATTCGGGAACCACCTATCAGCGCTTAATAGATCATGTCTTCGAGACGACATAGGTGTGACTGTGGAAGTATACATCAAGGACCTGGTTATCATGAGTCCAGATGAGGAAAGGATGTTGACAAATATTCAAAAAAACCTTCGCGTCCTTGCGCAAGGTTAATTTGAAGTTGAGTCCTGGAAAATGTTCGTTCGGGATGGAGGAAGGGAAATTTTTGGGTTTATCGTCACGCACGACGGCTTTAAGGTCAACCCTAAGAAAGTCGAAGCAATTCAGCGTATGCCTTCACCTTCAACCATCAAAGAAATGCAATGGTTAGCTGGTCGACTGGCTGAGCTGAACAGATTCTTGGCAAATCACGCGATGAAATCCTTCCCATGTACTTTAAGAAATTGTGTGAAGCAGAACAAGTTCCAGTGGACTCCTGATGTAGAAACAACCTTTCAACAAATGAAGGAATGTCAACTGCCTACTCTTACCGCTCCACAAAAGAATGAACCATTGATTCTATATCTCTCCGCATCGGACATCGCTGTTGGCGCAGTCTTGCTTGTAGACGCTCAGGGGTCCAAACTCCGATTTACTATGTCAACAAAATGTTAACCGACCCCAAAACACGATACCCGATGATGGAAAAACTTGCCTTAGCATCGATTCATGCATCCCGATGGTTGCGCAGGTATTTTTCTAGCCATGTGATCACAGTTCTTACGAACTATCACCTAGGTCAATTCTTACCCAAACCTGATACCTCCCGGCTGATTAGCGAAGTGGGCGATCGAATTAGGGGAGACAACATTGTTTATAAACCCCGCCCAGCTATCAAAGGCCAGATATTAGCCGATTTCATCACGAAAGTTCCAAGCAACAAGGTGCAAGAATGTGAGGCTGTCCAAAATCCAATGCATGTTATGGATGACCATGTATGGACCCTCCACACTGATGGCGCATCCAATGATGATGGTGTAGGGGCTGGTCTTCGTTTAATAAGCCCTGATAACCAGGAGTTTACTTACACCATCAGGTTGTATTTCAAGAGCACCAATAATGAAGCCGAATATGAAGCATTTCTCGTAGGCCTTCGATTAGCAATTAAAATAGGCGCTAAGATTTTGGAAGCACACGTCCATTTCTTTTGGTTGCACAATGGCCTTTATGATGCAAAGGGCGAGACGATGGCTCTGTACCTCGAATAGGCCCAGTCTTTGATTAACAAATTCCATACTTTCAAAGTGACCCATATTAATCGAAGTGAAAAAAACATGCGGATGCGCTCAGTAAACTAGCGGCAACAAACTTTAAACATCTCGGCGAGAAGTGCGCATCGAGGTGCTAAAAAACCCTTCTGTGCCGCTACGTCAAGTCAATTTGATAGAAATGGGAAATCCTTCTTGGATGTCTCCCATCATCATGTTCTTACAATCTGGGATACTCCCAGAAAACAAGGTGGAGGCAAGGAAAGTCCAAAAACAAAGCGCTAAATTATGAAATGGCAGACGAAATACTTTACCGGAAGTCATATCTTGGACCACTCCTTCGTTGCTAGACCCGCAGGATGCATAGTACTTGATCCGCGAGATACATGAAGGGTTATGCAGAATTCATGCCGGCCCACGCATGGTAGTTGCAAAAATCATGAATGGATACTATTGGCCAGGCATGCACTTAGATGCAGTCGAAATGATGAGGAAATGCGCATCATGTCAGCGACACGCGCCCAAGACATTGTGCCCCAAAAATCCTTTGATCCCAGTGACAACAGCGTGGCCTTTTCAGCAGTGAACAATCGATATGGTGGGACCTTTTCCTGATGCCCCAGGTGCTGTAAAGTTTATAATCGTAGCTGTCGATTATTTTACCAAATGGGTAGAGGCCAAGCTACTCGCATCAACCACGGAATGGTAGTTCGTAAATTCATTTGGGAACACATTATCTGCTTTGGTCTGCCTCTGCGCATTATCAGTGATAATGGCCCCAATTTTGCCTCTGAAGATTTACAAAGATGGATGACTGAGATGCACATCGAGCACGTGTTCACTTCGGTCGCGCATCCCCAAGGGAATGGACAAGTGAGAGTATAAATAAAAGTATTCTTGAAGTATTCAAGGCAAGATTGAGAACGACGAGGAGAGGTTGGGTTGATGAGTTGCTAAGTATCCTTTGGGCTCATCGGACCATGCCGAAAACCAGCACATGCGAAACACCATTTAGCCTGGTTTATGGGACCGAAGCAGTAATCCCAGCTGAGAATGTCTCCCATCACCGGATGATCGCTATGCGAACCTAGAATAACGATGAAGTGCGTAGGCTTGATTTTGGACCTCTTGGAGGAAAGGCATGAAAACGCCGCAATCAACAAAACCAAATACAAGTCAAAGCTTGAAAAATACTACAATGCGCGAGTCCGCATATGTACTTTCCTTCTGGAGATTTCATCTTAAGAGATCACGAAGTGTCTAACGCTGAGCGTCCAGGGAAGCTTGCGCCTAAGTGGGAAGGCCCTTACGTAATCTATGAAGTCTTAGGAAAAGTGGCTTACACCCTTAAGCGTTTAGATGGCACAAACATTCCTAGGACCTAAAATGCGCAACAATTACGGCGATGTTATATGTAATCGAGCATATTTCACACATCGACCTTGCGCCTTATAAGTATTGGCACAAAAGACCGCTACTCAACTCATGATCTAATCTTATCGATTTTGTACATGGCTCTTGCGCCTCATCATTAATACAAAGAACAAAACAGTCGTTACATGGCATTGATTATTTAGATGTTTTCGTTACAAATGCGCGAAAACCACTTTGGTATACACAAAAACGTTATGGTATAACGACTCATGAACAAAACAAACCTCAATTATAGCGGTCAACCATTGCCCGCGGATGGGGTTTGACGTTCATACATGAGCTCATTAACAATTTTATTTGCTCTACCTATACAAAGTGGTTATTTTCACGCAAATGTTGTAACTTCAAATATATACATCAGATTACTATTTCAAACATACCCACATCGGGTCAAAAAGTACAGTGTCATATTTCATTAAAAGCACATGTTATAGTTACATGAGATTGCAATCAAGCTTCTCTCCTAACCATCCTAAACACCACGTGGAGGAACTCGCACCCTATTCCTTCGACTCTTCAAATTCAGCCGCCTCGTCATGGAAGACATCCTTTAAACGATCAACAAAGTCATCGTGCTGAAGCGCTTCACTTACCAGATCCATCACTGGTAGCTGCAGACGGTTATATCTTGCTTCGCTTTGAAAATGCAACATCTGTATTGACTCAATGGGTAGCGGTGGGGCTGGTATCCCAAGTAATGCCCAAAGCATGAGTTAGTGATGAGCGCACTCTGCATAACCCTGCGCATAACCGTCATGGCGTGCCGTGACCATCAGCTTGGCCACAACACTTTCTAGCTCTACCGAGTTGAGGATCAATTGGCAATCTGTACGGCGCATGGAAATAGAATGAGCATCAAGACAAATGGTGATCAAAATAATAAAAGTGTACTTACATTCACATGCTGCTTCATCCAGGACATGTTGTTCGTCAAAGGCTCTACACTCTCTGCGGTGGCGCGGGTCACCTCTGAATCTTCCAGTCTTTGCTCTGCAAGTTCGGCGTGCTTCTCACCTCACTCACCTTCACTTCAGAGAGTCATAGTTTCTCTTGATCCTCCAAGTGCCGGAGGTGTTATTCAGCCTTCTCAACCCTGGCAGCTTGGAGATCTTTCTTCACACTTTCGAAAGCCGCCTAGTTTCTTCTTGATTACGCAATAAGGATGTAAGCTCGACAATATCTTGATTTCATAAAATAAGAAGGGCGGAAAGTTCTACCTCTTTCTGCTCGCTGGGCTCCGATGAGACATTGCCTCTTCGGCGGCAGCTGTAGCCTCCTCTTTTTCCTTCCTCAGGGGCTCAACCTCAGTGCGCAAGCCAACGACTTCATTCCTTAACAAAATTTTCTCATATTATCCCACTAGCAGGCTTTTTCCAAAGTTTGCGCTCCTCAGCAAGCGTGGCAGTGGCGTTCTTGGCCTTCTTCTTCCACCCCAGCACAGACCATTCTTCGGTCTTCTGCACTTCTGCGAACTTTGCCTTCTCGGCTTCCAATTCTTTTTTTTGCGCAGCCATTTGGGCTCGCTCGAGCGCTATTTCTTTCTTCGCAGATTCAAATTTTTCTTGATCCCGGTGCATACTGCACCACTCACGGATGATCTTGTGCGTGTTGGAGGCGGAACTGGCGGCTAATAGTACATATGCGCGGTACGTTTGTTCATAGCCTTGTTCCCCGCGCGCTCTCACCTTCGTTGGGGGAAAGCACCTTTAAACCACTCCTGGCATCCCTGCCAGTGGCTGAACCTTTCATCCTGCTTCAACTTCCAAACAGGAGTATGAATCTCAACAGCTTACTTTTCTGAATATGATCGGTAGTAGTAGTCACCTGGGGTTTCATCCAGACGAATTGGGACGCTTCATCAGATGGGTGCTCCCCAATTCCCCGGCGTTAGCCCCAGGTACTTGTTCCACTGAATGAGTTTTTGGAAGAGAAGTATCTTGGGGAACATCCTCAACTGTGGTTCTTGGCCTCCCTCTTCAACCACAGTTTTCCCTTCAGGCACCACTGCCTCAACATCCACGCTTACCTCCGTTACCCTAGCACTTGACTCACCTCCTTTGGAACTCGGCGCTTGTGCAGCCTCATAAACGGGTGGGTGGCATTGTGTGGTCTCTACAGTTATGGCAGGAGCGGACGACACAAAGAGCGGTGTTTCATCTTTCCCTGTACAACGAAGGCGCCGAAACGGTTAAACAGGAAGAATAAAATCTTAAGCGCAAGATAAGGTTTTACCAGGTGAAAATTTGGCTGCAAGCGCGTCAAGAATACCGTGCTTGCCTATGGTTTTCCTCCGCGCAACCTTCTTAGGAGGTTGCACAACTGTATCGCCGTTGGGAAGAACTCTCTTCTCAGTTTTTCTCTTCAGGGGTTTTGGGCTCGACTCCAGCCGGGGTTCGCAGCCGGTATCTCCAAGGCATCCTGCGGCTTAGCCTTGGGTTTCTTCAAGCCTATAGGCACAAGCCTTCGAACGAGTCATAAGCCACCACATAGTCAACCCAAGTGTCAAGCACAGAGCAGTACCTTTGGGTGGGTCCGCCTTAGGTTGAGTAGGCTTCTTGGCTGCACCAACGTTGGGCCCCGCGCGTCTCTTTTCTTCGAATATTGGCAACACTCAGGTTCCACAGCGCACCTGCATCATGGCGGAATACACACTAAGTAATCCGAAAGGAGGCAAGTAGCAAAAAGATAACACTTACCATTCCGGACGGAGGAGCCGTCAAATCCGCATCTCGAGGCAACTCAAAGTTCCCAAGTATTTGGGAATACCAGGTTGGTTCCTTCGGATTAAGCGGACCATTCTTCATCCGCCCTTTTTCCCTCTGGAACGCCGCAATATACAACGCAATCCCTACAAAAACGCGCATGGTTGAGCAATAACGTACAAGGAGAAGTAACACAATAATGGAGCTTTACTCTTATCATCTTCCATATACATCGGCTTCTCACAGTGGTCAGATTTCCACAATAGACTCATGCTGGTAGCAACAAATGCTCTCTCCAGTAGCTAAACGCCCGGGATCTCCTTCATCTCCTGATGCCACGATTCATGGCCAGAAATGGAGATAGTCTCCATTGGAATGTCTTCAACCCCCCGAAGTGTATCCTTAGAGGGATGACCCCAGCTTTGATGAAGAAGAATTTTTGCTTCCAATCATGGTAAGACTTGGGCGGGGTGTGCAAGATCTTCTTCGCCTGAATGCGATGCTGAAAGGAATAAAACCTAGGGAGCAGTGAAGCTGATAAAAAACCCGGAACCGGTTTACGATTGGGTGGATGCCCATCGAGCGACATAGAAAATTTGAAATGTTTGATCCTGACCATTCCCATTGGGTTCAACTGGGAAATATGAAATTGGTAGTGGTAGAGGATATCCAAGAAGAATTTTGTCGCCGGCAGCCGGAAGTTCCCAGTCGGCAAAATGATCGAAAAATAATGTGATGTAGCCAGGTGGGGCGTCTGCAACAGTATTCCCTTCAGAAGGGTATTGGGCTCCCCATTCTTCAGGAAATCTGAAACTGGCTACAAGTTTTTGAAAACTGTTCGCCGACCATATCAATACAGGCAGTGAACTGGTAGTTTCTCCGTCAGTGGTACGTTCGGGTCTTTCTTCGCTCGTCATCTCTGGCTATCAGACGGAGCAGGGATTGGTGAGGGTTTTGGAGAAGAGAAATATGAAGAGATACAAAGAAGTGAAGAAATGAGTAAATTTTAACCAAGGCGATCATTTACTTATACTCATCGCATTTAATGCGATGGGGAAGTGTGATGCCTCCACACACCCAGTGACGAATCCACAGGTGACATGTGGAGGGCAAGTGGGAGTCTGATGAATGCCACGCACGCGTGGTTGGACTTTTCTGCGATTCATTAATGAAAAAGCAGTTGACACTGTTGACAGCTTGCCACAGCCGTCAAGGTCACTTCCGCCCTGTTTTTTTCTCAACAACTTGCCTACAACCTGTCAGCTTTATGAAAATTCAAATTTCAGAGACCTTATCCTGAGCAATGGTTTCCTCCACTCGAAGGTTTTCTTTAGTCTTTTCCTCACAAAGGCCTTAACGATTTACGACCGTTGAAAACTATGCGATACAAGATTTATTACAGTCCAGCACTCCACCTACTCGCTTAGTTGCGCATATGAGTAGCGCTGGATTGGGGGGACTTGGAGGGGTATGGTCCCGAAAACCCTGCGCCTGCGCAGGATACCATACCCTCATAATGACAACTGGTAGCTTGAATAACCTTGCGCACCGTGCGCAATGGTAAGTCAACCCTGAAGACAGCATGTTCTTAACAAACCTTGCGCAATGGCAAGTTAAACCTGAAAGCATAGGTCCTAAATCTTGCGCTAATTAAGCTTCTAGCTGTGACATCTTAAAACCTTGCGCCGACTACACAGCCCTTTTGGGAGTTGCAACAAGGCCAAGACTAAGGCGAGAGAACTCGTACTTAGTCTTGAAAAAAGAACTTGATCCCTACAAGATCACGCGGCCAAAAAGCACTGATAAGGTTACGCGGTAAGGAGAAGCGCAAAGAGGCATTGATCAAGTACAAAGGTACAAGTGGCAGAGCTTTGACTCAATAGGCACTCGTCAGGTTGTGCCAACCACGTTGCACGATGAATAGTCGAGTAAGGGACAAAAAGTACGCAAGGACGTACACGTGGCACCAGCCAGCTCGTGCCAGCGACTGTCACACGATCTCCACTAACGGCTGATGATAGACCAGACAACAAGGACAACCGCCATGACACATGGCCCTATCCACCATGCGCCAAGTGCTCTTCCTGCCATGGATCACTAACAGTCATGGCAGAAGAGACAGAATGGTTATTCCTGGTTGTCGTTTCTAGGCCCAAGGCTCATCAGCCCATCTCCCGCACAAATCACTCCGGCGACCTCACCTCTAGGTTACGACACAACTATTCTTACTCGCTCACTAATTACATACATTATCCTTTATAAACCAAGATACTTATTCTCACGCTGAAGTGTGGTCACGGAGAAAACCCCCTTCTCCCGTGGCTAGACTAATGGTGTTTTCAGTTTTGCAGTGAGTTTGAGCCAAGATTTCCATATCGACGGGTAGACGAGAGATAAACCTTTATATGTAGAGACCTTTTACTATAACCTAGATATCCCCCGGATATAGTTTGGTTAGTGTTTCTTCAATACACGTCCTTATAAAATGTCTTTTTTACCCTTAAGATTAAAACGAAATAACAATAAAATAAATGACTAATGGGTCCTACCTAAAATACCATTTGTTTTTTTTTGAGAAATAACTAAATTAGACAAACCTTCATATAAAACAATCGCGGGCCCACTTGCAAATTCAACTTCTACGTTTAGTTCATCATTTCCAACGTATTCCAACAAGTTTGACTCTCCAGTTAGACTTCGACCACTACAAATTACTTACAACACACACACACACACTCTCTAACACACACACACGCTAGCAATGGTGGTGGGTGGTTCGTGAAGCCAACCACGTATTTTTTTAGATCTGCCATCTTTGTCTACTCATCCCTGCAAAGCGAACTCCTCGGAATTAAGACTATCTCACAGTTACAAGCCAAAACCATCAAATTCAGTCCTTTCTTGCTTGTTCCAAAATCCCATGTCATGAATTTGTCGAATCCGATGGACAAATTACGTAGTCTAGTTGTCACAGCCACTGACCACACCTTAGACGAGAGCCGTGAACATTTAAGTGATACCAGTGTTTATTAAATTCGCAACGGAAAATATTATCAGGATCGTAGTTAGGAAAACTTCAGAGTTTGTAAAAAAACACCATAATTTGATATTAAACATTAGGATAACACCCGTATTACAAACAAAGGTTTTTATAGGGAGAAACCCTAATTGATAAGACATAATTTTCTTTTTTATTCTGGTAATCATAGCCATTTTATTTAAGCCTTCAATGCCTCAAAGCATGCTTCTTTTACTTTCACAGTAAGTTACCTGAAATGCGTTTGAAAACATTTTATCAACGAAAAATACTGGTGAGTTTATTCATTTGTATAAAAAGATATATTGTTATAATTTACAACATTAAGAGTTATTACATTTGTTTATATCTATCAATTACTCAAATCAGTATTTGTCACGGTGGCAGTTCTTGTGACTGTTTTCATATTACTATTGGCTAACTCTTTGTCCAATAGCAATACTGGGCTAGTAGCGTATACAAAACCCACATACCGGTAGTAATTTCAGAATACAAACACTTAATCACTGTAAATAAAATTTGTAAAAAAATTTAGGGTTTTGCAAATCATCTGAGAAAAAGAGAATGACTCACTTTGTAGATTTAGGGGTTATTACTATAGTTTCTTGGTGTTAAGCCTGGGTTCCTAATAAAAACACAATGCAATATGTATTAGTGTATCAACCCAATTCAAACTTTAACGATAAATCACGATATCAAAACCCCAACGTAGTTAACAAAGTATAGCCTTATTCAGGCAACACTTTGACATCCGTTGATGAGTTTCAGATCGGTCGGACAGTGTATCATATCAGTGATCAAGGTTAAAACACTTATTTCAGAGCAGAGTTAGTATTTCTGGTTTAAAAACTGAGCAGAGAAAGTGAGAGAGAAAGAAAAATATTAGCAGTTTAGAATGCCTATAACTGCTTATTTATAGTTGAAGTTTTCTATTATAAAAAAAGTCGTACACTTAAGTGGCGGTATGTATCGTCACTCATATATTCATACATATGTTTCAATTAGTTTTATTTGTATTCTAGTTCATATTGCATATGTATTGAACTTATAATTATTATATTATAATAAACGTATGTTTTGATTTATTATTATTTTATATTATAATTAATTCAGCTGCTTCATCTCTTTTTCTTGTATAATTTTTAAAATATAATGTTTTATAAAACGACGAATATGTTAATAGAACAATCATATTTTTATCTATATTTTGACCTAAGTTTCACTAAAAACGGAGTAAGGTCAATTATAATATATTAAATTATTAATTATTAAACGATTCCTATAAAAGTATATGTTTGTCTAGATACCTCATATTTCTAACAGTCAGCTTACTCGTAATCTAGTCGTCTAATAATATAAGTTTTAAGTACTTTATTTTAATCTATATATAAAAAATAGAAATGTTACACTAGTGTCGGAGTGAGCTCATATTCGTTCTTCACACAGGTCCGTTTTCTATTTTGGGGGTTATGTAGCTTTACAAGGTTAAAATGATTTCAATTACAAGCTCATTTTTATCTATATAGGTTTATTTTTCTATATATCAAAATTTCAGAGGCCTATACTAGGCGACAGAGGTGGTGGTGATGTCTTAATGGACAATGGTGATGGTGGGTTGGTCAGTGCCGGAGATGATATTGGTAGTGAGGAATAACATTGGTGAAAATGATGGCAGTGGAGAAGAACATGGATGGAGAAGGTGGGTGAGGGTTTATGTTTTAAATTAAAAAAAGTTAGCCTCATTTAAATTATTAAGTAGTTAATTATATTTCTTTAGTTATTATTTTAATTATTAAGGGTGGCTTTGTCATTTTATATAAATTTAACGTCACAAACAAACAACCATCCAGTAATGGGACTGGTCGACTAACAAGCGATCAAGCCAAATGGAGCATATATGTAATTTTAGAAAGACGAGGGACCAAACGTGAAAATTAGGATAGCCATAGAGAGCATCCATGTCACACCCCAAATTTCTAACCAATCTCGGTGGGCCGAGTAGGGAATCGTGACGTAAGTTGATATCATCATAGTCAATTAACACAGCACAACGGAAGTCTTGGAGTTTAAAATACTATTACAAACAAAAAATGTCCAAAGTCCTAAAATATTATACAGACGCTTTATAAGTAAGGATCCACAAACGGATCGTAAAATATACAAAAGATGTACAACAAACTTTAGGCAGATCTAAAGATTTGCAAAATCCTCTTATATCACTACCAAGCAGCTTCCAACCTATTTCGTATTGTACCTGAAACTTAGAATTTTGAAAATACGTCAGCTTTCGCTGGTAAATACACTTAACTGACTCGTTTTGAAAACATTTCCAAAAACTGATTTAAGTGTACAAGGCCAAAAATCTTTTTGTAACTTTGGAAGTTAAGCTTTTAACCTTGTATACATATTCACATGTTTTCAATACATATGGGGCCCAGTATAGAAACCGAGACATGATTAACTGACACGCCACTTATAAACCCACGAAGGAGTTATCCCCAACTTGTGGGTAAAATATCTTTTAGCATTCGCATCTATCAGATGTATGCCTAAACCCGTGCTTTGGTCGTGACCATTAGTAACTTAAATGAGTCGAGGATATCCAGGACACGGTCGTTAACCCTCAATGTTTAAGTTATCAAACAAAACTGATCAAAACGGAATATGCGGATTTTCTAGCCACAATCCGACATTCGATTGATCCATTCCCAATCAAGCGGTAATAATTCACCGTATCCCAAGCCCGTATAGGGAAAATAGTTTAAAATATTTACCTGAGCTAGTACTTGACTTTAATGCAAAGTTTATATTAACTCAGCCATTTAATCAATAGATAAGTGCAGATAGCATTTACTGGAAGGCTTATAGTCTGGAATGATGGCATAAACTAACCAATTAGAATGCGAACGGTCCTATTTAAGTCAGAGACTTAGACCAACTAGCTTAAAGGATCAAAACGGTACGATTCACTAGATTAAGCGGTGACCGGATAGAATGTAGTTTAAACCCAACAAGCACTAAGACTTGTATGACATGGGTAAACAATTAAGATTCTGGAGTTTGAGATTAAATGATAAGGTTAAACCCGTTTCGGTTAATTTTCGTAAACTAGTTACAAAACTTGACTGTACGCATATAAGCGATATCGGGTAACCAGGTGAGTCATGAACAAGTTCTATTTGTCAGTATAACTTTAAATAAGTTGTAATATCAATAAGATATCAACTTATATGCCCGTTAAAGTTATAAAACGAAACTGTACCTTATAAGGCGTTTTGATCATTAAATGACGTAAAAAGGAACTTGTATATATTCTGATGTTATGATCATAAACTGTAACACCTCGTAAAATCATGTCCAATAGTATAGTGACACGTGTTGTATTTTTTTTATTTAAGTCCTATTAAAGACTAATAAGGACTAAAGGTGTCAACATGCTCAAACTGAGCCTCTGAGTGACTGACTGATGTCAACATTCATAAACGTAAGCCTCTGAGTGACTGATACGTCAACATGCTTAAAACAACAGCCTCTGAGTGACTGATATGTCAACATGCTTAATCATTAGCCTCTGAGTGACTGATATGTCAACATGCTTAAACTTGGCCTCTGAGTGACTGATATGTCAACATGCCCAGCCTCTGAGTGACATCGGAGTCAACATGCTTATAGTGGGCCTCTGAGTGATCCTTTACGAAGTCCTAACTCTCATATGTCCCATTTGTTGGATGAGAGAATTAAATCTGTAAAAATGTGAAAGTTGAATAATGGAGGGATTAAAAGTGTCAACATGTTAATTTATACCTTTGAGTGACCTTTTAACGAACCGAGAGCTACGACAATGTTCGGGCATACTCCCGGGTATGCCAAATATTGGTTATAGAGGGCTAAATGTGCTAAAAAGGTGTTTTAGAAGGTTTTATAAGTTAAGGGGCTAAAAGTGTTAAACTTTGAAATTGGCCATGGGGCACTCTCGTGGTGCGAGAGGCAAGGCTTGTGCCTCTCGCGGGACGAGAGGCCTATGTCTATAGAAAACTTCCTTGGCCTCCACACAAATTGCCAAAAACCATGAATTCAAAACTATGGATTTCCAAACCGCTATGCCAACGTTTTAGGACACTTGTAAGCTTCCTCTTACAACCCTTAGCACCTGGCATCACCTCCTTCAAGATCTCCAACTATAAATAGGTATCAAGGTTCACCATTTGAACTTGCATCTTTCTCATTCACAACGCTATCTCCCTCCTCTGAAGTTCCTAATGAAAGGAGCATCCAACTAAGTTCTATTGCATCTAGGAACCACTTGTAAGGGTTCCTTCCTCTTGCATTTTCGTTTATAGACTTTTATAGCCAAAAGTAGCGTTTTACGGAAAACGCCTTGACTTTCAGTTAAGACCATTATGGTCCAGCCATTGTTCGTAACGAACATGGCTAAGTGATCGTAATGAGGTAGGTGTTAGTCCCTATAAAGGGCACCACCTGGAGATCATGTTTGCTAGACCAATTGACGGGTCAAGTTATTATATAAAAAAGTCAAACAGGCCATTTTTCAGAAATGTTATAATTTGATCATATGTATGTTATGAAACCTATTTTGACACTTAAACAAGTTGGCTAATAATTATTAGAACATGTAAGAACATGTTCGGCTCGTCAATTTCAGTTCTAGGGTCGGTTCGCAACCGAAAGTCGCAAAGTTTGACTTTTGCTTTGACTTTCGATTCTGATCCCGATTTAGATTAGTTAGATACTAATCTAAAGTTGTATTATGATCGTAATATAATGTAGCATAACCCTCTAAGATTATATTACATGATCATAATCAGAATCTGAGTTTATGCACAAGTTCCGTAATTATGCCATTTTGACTAAAATACCCTTTTTGCATAAAAGAGGTTTTAATGATAATGAACTTGGAAATGAGTTTACTAATGATGTAATATTATAAGTAGGATTATTGGGATGCCAAACCAGATTATAAACTGAGTTTATCAACAAGTCTTTGTATTATGTCGATAAATGACGATTAGGCCCTCGTGGCTTATAAAACGGTTTTAATCATATCTTTTTAGGGTAAATATTTTACCTACTGATATGTTATATTAAATAACATATTTAAGAAATGTTAACCTGACCTTAACATCATTTTCATTAATCATCGCATAAATTGTCATTTTACGACATAAGCATCGTTTCGGCGCATAGTATAGTTTTAAATTATATTTACCAACCAAGACTTGTTACCTATTGATTTAAAAACTTATTTTAAATATTTTTACAGTAGGTACAAGATATAAACTCAGAATCCCAAATAATTTATAAACTATGTGTAAAATGACCAAAATGCCCTTCGGTGCATAGTTTGGTCATAAAAGATAAATTACACATATAATTAATATCCTACTGATATTATATTATACATAAGTTATTTTTCTAGAATACTTATAGTTATAACATTAAATTATATTCAAGTTCCTTTTATACGGTGTGAAATTACCGAAAACGCCCTTATGAGGCATGGTTTCACTTTAAAACCATAACGGGCATAAAAGTTGATATCCTACTGATATTACAACTTATTCAAAGTATAATGGCATATAGAACTTGTCCATGACTTATTCGGTTACCCGATATCGCTAATATGCGTACGGTTAAGTATACGTAACTAGTTTACGAAATTAACCGAAACGGGTATAACCTTGTCATTTAAGTCTCAAAATCCAGAATGTTTATAATTTATCCATATTACACAAGTTAAGGTACTTGTTGGGATCAAACTACATTCTATCCAATCATCGTTTAATCTAACGTTATACGTATTGATCATGCACGCTAGTCGGTCTAAGTCTACGACTTAAGAAAGACCGTTAGTATTTAATTGGTTAGCTTGTGACATAATCCAGACTAGAGACATTCCGCTAAATTCTATCTGCACTTAGTGCTTTTTTGTACGGCTGAGTTAATAAATCTTGTGTTTAAACGAAGACTAGCTCAAGTAAATACTCTTGACTTATTTCCCCTATACAGGCTCGGGTTACGGTAAACTATTATCGCTTGGTCGGAAATGGGATCAATAGAATGCCGGATTGTGGCTAGTAAATCCGCATATTCTGTTTTAGTCAGTTTTGTTTGATAACTTAAACATCGGGGGTTAACTACCGTGTCCTGGATATCCTCCGCTCATTACATTAGATAATGGCCATGAACTTAGCGCGGGGTGTAGGCATACACCCGACAGACGCTCAAATGCAACTACCCAATGTCATTGGGGATAACTCCTTCGTGAGTTCATAAGTGGTGTGTAGTTAATCATGTCTTGGTTTTCACACTGGCCCTGTATGTATGAACAAACATGTGAATCTGTTAACAAGGTTGCAACGTCAACTTTCCCAAGTTATAAAAAGATTTTGTGCTGATATGCACTTTAAACATATTTTTAAATGTTTTCAAAATGAGTCAGTTGGGTGTATTTACCAGTGAAAGCTGACGTATTTTCAAAAGACTAAGCTTGCAGGTACAATATGAAAATAGGCTGGAAGTGCTCGGTAGTGATAAGAGGATCTTGCAAATCCTAGATCTGCCTAAAGTCTGTTTTACATTCTTTCTTTGTACAATTTATGATCCACCTGTGGATCTTCTATTACGAGCCTATATATTATTTTGTATTTCGAACATTTGGTTTGTAATCGTAATTTAAATCCATGACTTCCGCTGTGCTGTGTTTAATTGTGTATGATGTTATCAACTTACGTCATAATATTCCCCACCCGGGCCCACCGGTGTTTGGATTGGCTGTGGAAAAGCCGGGGTGTGACAGGTTGGTACAGAGCCAACGTTTGAGAAAATTAAACACTAGCCTTTTGTGTTTAATCTCAAACTTACACAAGCACATTCCTTAGACTTCCGAGTCTAGACATTGACCTAGGATTACTCATTTCATTATTAAGTTATTAGTATTGTTTTTTAATTGATTTTTAACAGGAAAATGCCGCCAAGAGTAAGAGGAAGAGGAAAAGGACCAATGAGGGGAGGACCTTCAGGACACATCCCTTCACATCCTATCACCCGAACCCTTATGAAGATTCGGGGGATTCATGGCCATTATCACAACATTCACCTTCTCATACTCAAAATTCATACAACTCCTATCATTCGCATCATTCACACCACTCCCACCATTCCCATCATTCTTATCACGATGAATTTAACCCAACCAATACTTTAATACACCCCCAGCCGACCAAAACCAATTAGACCAGCCCAATCCCATGGACGAGGACTCCGACCCGGAGATGCCGCCGTCAGGATCACACACGCATCCCATAGAAATCTCAAGCGATTCGAACTCTTATGCCGGATCACCTTACAAAGGTCCTAATGAGTGGGACCAATATTGGAACTAATTTACCTTCGCCAAACTCCTTCCCATCACTCCCAACCACCTCTCGTGCAAGAAGTTGTGCACATGGAACCAGTAGAACAACCCCAATTGCCCCCGAACCGCCAAGGAGGAAAAGAGGAGCACGTATGTTGGTACATGTGGGTCAACGGTCGGGATCACTGCCACCTTTGCCCAAACCTTACCCTACTATTCACGAGGACCCACAAATGGGTGGACCCTCTAATGCGTCACCTATGGTGGAACCAACACCACCACCAATGGTTCAACCACCACCATCGGGTTATAATGACCCTATCCTAACATATCCGGATACGTCTGGATATGATCCTTTTAACCCAACAACACCTGTTAATTACCAAGCATTGTCACATGACCCTTACATGCAAGTGGTCATGCATAACGCACTTTACCCGTCTTCGTTCCTACCTGCTTATCCACCTACTGGATATCCAAGTTATGGGTACCAGTATCCTATTATGCCACAACCACAACCACAACCTCTGCCACCACAACCAAGTTATGGGTACCAGTAGCTTACGGTTAGGATAAATTTTTTAAACAGCATAGCCGAACCGTAGCTTATGGTTTGGAATCGTAGCTTACGGTCTGGCGCATGATTAAAATGCGAATTGGACACGTTTGAGCGAGATGAGCGACTAATTCATGTGTGGCTTCATCCGAGGGCATGTACACGTGTCGGTATCTTACCGGACATGAATTTTACGAGGTGTTACATCCTCACCCCCTTAAAAGAAATATCGACCTCGAGATTTTATTAAAAAATATGGGAGTATTTTTGTCGCATAGTGGACTCAACCTCCCATGTATACTGTCGATCCTCGATCGAAATCGGTTTTTCAATGAACCTCAGGCTTATATCAATTTGCACATCTTGATGTGAAATTGCTAGTGTCTCATCAGCTAGACACTTCTTCAGATTAGATATGTGGAACACATCATGGATTCCACTAAGCTCCTCAGGCAGCTTAAGTTTATAAGCTACAGAAGCGACATATTTGATTACCTCGAATGGTCCAATATATATCTCAGGCTTAACTTGCCCTTCTTTCCGAAGCGCATCATATCTTTCCAGGGTGATAGCTTCAACAAGACTTTGTCCCCTACTTGGAACTTAAGCGGTTTTCGTCTCTTGTCTGCATAACTTTTCTGCCTATCACGGGCAGCTTTGAGACGATCACGGATTTGTATTATCTTATCCGTGGTCTCTAGGATAATCTCGGGTCCAGACAATTGGGCTTCCCTAACTTCATCCCAACAGGCAGGCATTCTACATTTTCTCTCATACAAGGCTTCAAAAGGAGAAGCCTTGATGCTTGTATGATAACTATTATTATTGGAGAATTCTATTACGGGTAAGTGGTCATCCCAACTTCCGCCAGAATCAATCACACATGCTCTAAGCATGTCTTCCAAAGTCTAGATAGTACGTTCACTTTGTCCATCAGTATGTGGATGGTAAGCCGTACTAAAGTTTAATCTTGTGCCTAATGATTGTTGGAAACTTTTAAAAGTGAGATGTATATCTAGTATCTCTGTTTGATGTAATAGATACCGGCACACCATGTTGGGACACAATCTCATCCACATGTAGCTTAGCCAACTTGTCAGAATTATAACTCTCTTTAATTGGCAAAAAATGTGCTGACTTAGTCAGCCTATCCACAATGACCCAAATCGTGTCATTACCATGTTTGGTCTTTGGTAACGTGGTAATCAAATCCATAGTTATCATTTCCCATTTCCAATTGGGAATTTCAAGCTATTGTAGAAGTCCCGACGGTTTCTGATATGCGGCTTTAACCTGCGAACACGTCAGACACTTAGCTACGCAAGTGGCTATGGATTTCTTCAAATCCATCCACCAATAATTCTTCTTTAACTCTTGACACATTTTGTCACCACCCAGGTGAGCTGAGTATCTCGAATTATGCGCTTCTTGGAGGATTAGATCCATAAGTCCTCCAAAGATTAGAACCCAGATTCTGCCATAAAGTCTAAGGATCCCATCTTTTCCAGGCACTAACTAATCAACAGTTCCGCCTAATACTTCATTAGAAATATTAGTTATCTAACAGGGCTTGCTTTTGTGTATCTAATAGCTTCTCAGTCAAGCTATTTCTGAGCTCAATGCTCTTGGCTTAATCCTAATAGGCATAACTTTTTCCTTACGACTCAAGGCATCAGCAAAGACATTTGCCTTTCCAGGATGATAGCGAATTTCGCAATTATAATCATTAAGCGTTTCCATCTAGCGGCGCTGTCGTATGTTCAAATCCTTTTGATTTAATAGATGTTGGAGACTCTTATGGTCAGTGTATGTAATACACTTTGTGCCATATAAGTAATGTCTTCACAACTTAAGTGCAAATACAACAACACCCATTTCTAAGTCATGGGTGGTGTAATTCCTTTCGTGTACCTTTAATTGTCGTGATGCATAAGCAATCACTTTGCCCTTTTGCATTAGCACACAACCCATGCAGTGCGCGAGACATCACAATAAACAACCAAATCCTCAATACCCTTAGGTAGAGATAACACAGGAGCTGTAACATCCGTCGAAAAAAGGATTTTCCAAACCCGCTTCGTTTATTAATCGAATAATCAGTTTCAAATTTTTGTTGCTCATTTAATGCTTATTTTAATTTTAAACAATACATAACTAATAAACATTTTAGAATATGGAAATTAAAATTGTTAGAAAATAAAAATAAAGCAATTAAAAATAAAAAGGGGCTGCCGGGTTTCGAACCCGGGTCAGCCGGAAGACTTAATCACCAAACAATTAACCACTCCGCCACTTGATGTCTTTGTGCAATCTAGGAAACAAATAAAACATAAGTTCACCCGTGAATCGATCTGTTTGCGCCAAAACTGAAACCGGTAATCGGCTTTCAACTTCCTAGACGTTTGAGTGATCCTGAATATCTGATTATAACCGATGCAACCATTACGACCCACGTTCTTAATCAAATTTAGTCTTTAATGTTTCGATTCATATGATTTGGGAGTTAGAAACCGAAATCTTTTACTTCCTGAATTACTCTATCAATATCATCATCTCGCGACTCAAAAACACTCACAGAACCTCTAATTTCACTTTTACTCTGATTTCTGATCGTCGGAATCGCTTTCTGACATCGCCGGACTTTCGCCGGAAAACCGTCACACTCATCAAAACGGTAAATTTCTCAATTCTTTCATCTTCTATCTATTGTTAGACTCTTACTAACTCAAACCCTTCAACCAGAATCAGTCCCAGGCGACGATATCGGATAATCAGCACTCGCCGGAAGATTTCTGAAAATTCTAAATCGCACTGTGAATCGGTATAATCATATAAACTCTTATAACTCTTGTTTAGTCATTCAATTTCACAATTAGTTAATCAAAACTGTTAATTGGTCCGCTCAGACGGAGTTCATAAAACAGAGCCGACGACTTTGCCGGAGTTCTGAGAAAAGTCATCATTCAGGTATGTTCATTCCCAAAACCTTCCCTATCCATTTCATTTTAATCATTTATATGTCCCTCAATCGAATTAGACAAGAACAGTAGAATAATCGTTGTCTGTATTGTTTTAGCGAAGAAGATGAAGTTAGGTTGTGTATAAATTTAATATAAATCGGATAATATCTCGGGTTAGACACACAGTCCAGCGGTGGACTGTGTGCATTTGAAACATAGAGATACCGGGTTCGAGTCTGTCCTTGTTCCGATTCGTCACAATATTCAGACTTTTTATAAAACCCAAATATGGAAACTTCCAGTTAGTATATAAGAGAAATAAAAACAAGTGTTTTAACCAGGTTAGACACACAGTCCAGCGGTGGACTGTGTGCAACGTTAAACAACAGGTCCCGGGTTCGAGACCTGTTATGCACGCCGGTTCGATAGAATTAAAATCCTTTTTAAAATAAATGAATTTTGGAATAAATTAAATAGTATATAAATATAATTAAAAACAGAAATATTTCGGGTTAGACACGTAGCTCAGTTGGTAGAGCTGCGTGCACGCGTACGGGAGGTCACAAGTTCGAACCTCACTCAGTGCAAACAAATACACGACCGAACCGGTCAACAAGTCAAAGTCAATAGTCAACGGTCAACCCAAAAAGTCAACATTTTTTTATATTTTTATTTATTCATTTAATTTAAAAATCAATTAAAAATACTTAAAAATAATGTTTTTAAAGTTAGAAAATAGCTTTAAACTCACAAAAATATATCCAAAAATCCTATTAAAATTGTTAATAAAATCCACTTATTTACCGTACCTTTTCGTTATTATTTAGGTTAGTTATTCCTCGTCGATCAATCCTCTAAACTCGTGCGCATTCAACATCATCAAACGAACGCACCCAATGTGAGTGAATCTCTACAAATTCCCCGTTTTAATCACGTTTTTGGGGTGTATCATGTGTCTTATTATTTATTACATTTAAACACTTGTGCATCCATCATATCCATGATCAAATGTGTATTCAATATGTATCAACTGTTTGTGTGGTTAATGTTTAGATTAAATTTATCATTTTCAGTACATACATTATCATAGGCCGCCGCTCCCCATTACCTATGAGCGTGAGCCGTTCCCCATTACCTATGAGCGTGAACGAGGCGTTGCCAACATACGACCGGCTCCGTTTGATTGAGCCTTGATCGCACATACATTTCATCATAGTTTGTCTGTTCCCATTACCTATGAGCGTGAACGTGACGTTGCCAACATATACATTGTCATTCATGTCATATATTCATACAAGGTGGTTTGTTATTGTTGTTATTGTATGTTATTGTATGATTATTTACGTTTGCTCACATATGATTATTGCATAATTTTTCCATATTAATTATAACAAGAAATCAATAATAAATGTTTTCTAACAAGGTTCACTCGCCAACTTTTGTTGACCCAAAAACCCCCATTTTTACACATGATACAGGTGATCCAGTTGCAGCAAGAAACATATAGGATGGCTTAGAAGAATAAATCGGTTTAGACTTTGGATTGTTTATTTAGTTACTTCTCTTTGTAATTGTATGAACTTGTTTGAATATTGAGGATGTAATTTTGAATTTAATAAATATGAAACATATTAGTAAACATCATGAGCTTTGGTGATAACCCAATTATGCCCCGACTCTTATTCCGCTACGGGTCGGGGTGTGACAGGAGCATTACTCAACTTGTGTTTTAGAATTTCAAAAGATTCTTGTTTTTTTGGACCCCAGTCAAACTTGACATTCATACGGGTCAAGGTAGTTAAAGGAGTGGCTATCCTCGAGAAGTTCTCAATGAACCTCCTATAATAACGAGCCAATCCTAAGAAACTACGAATCTTTGATGGAGTTTTAGGTACTTCCCAATTCTTATGGCTTCAATCTTGGCGGGATCCATTTGGATACCACGCTCAGTTACAACATGTCCAAGAAACTGAACTTCTCTAAGCCAAAACTCGCACTTAGAGAAGTTAGCATAAAGCTTCCCTTGTCTTAGCAATTCTAGGATGCACCGCAGATGTTTCTCGTGATCAACTTGATTAGGAGAGTAGATAAGTATGTCGTAATGAAGACAATGACAAACTTATCTAGATACGGTTTGCAGACTCTATTCATGTAACATCCGTCGAAAAACGGGTTTCCAAAACCCGCTTTGTTTATTAATCGAATATCCAGTTAAAAATTTTCGTTGCGTATTTATTGCTCAAACTAATTTTAAACGATACATAATTAATAACTATATTAGAATTTAAAAACCATAATTTATAAATAATCTTAATTAATGAGAAAAAAATAAAATGGGGACGCCGGGTTTCGAACCCGGGTCGCCCACAAACTCAATCACACAACACATCGCTCCGCCACTTGCCTTCTTTGTTAATATACTGAAACAAATAATACTTAAATTAAAACTCGAAATCAAAATCCAGAAATCAGCGCGCCCAATCCGCAGTCGCCGGAAAGATCGACGATTTCGCAAATCACGACCGTTTTTCTTTGACTGAAACGCTGTGAACTAACTTCGACATCGGTTATAACCGATGTCTAACCCCCAATTCCAGTCGTAACCGTCGGAAAAGTTTTGACCGCGAATCAAGACCAAATTCAGACCCAATACATGCTGTTTCTTCCCTATAAATACCCACCCAAACCTCTGGTAACCTTTTCGCTCAAAATCGCACAAACTCTCGAAGCTTTAGCACTCGCCGGAGACATTCTGCATTCGCCGGACTTTCACCGGAAAACCGAGACTTACTTCAAATCGGTAAAATTCTCGACTCTTTTGTTTGCAATCCATTATTAGGCAAGTAATAACATAAATCTTTCAATCAGAACCTGTCTCAGACAACGTCGCCGGAAATTCCTGCACTCACCGGAAAATCGCTGAAAATTCTGAAGTCTCGCTGTGAATCGGTACAAACATCTAAACCCCCTGATATCCCTTGTTTAGTACCTTAATTGCACAACTCATTGATCAAAACCGTTAATTGATTCACTCAGACGGAAGCCACCAATCAGAGCCGACGCCTCTTGCCAGAAATCTGAGAAAAAGCATTCTGTTCGGTACATTTTACTCCGTAACCCTCTTTATCCATTTCATTCCAATCAATTATATGTTCGATGATCGATTTAAACCAGAACAGTCGGACATCATTGTTCTGCGTCTTTGTAAACGAAGAAGACGAAGTCAAACATGTGTATAAGTTTAATTAAAACTGAATATTTAACCGGGTTAGACACACAGTCCAGCGGTGGACTGTGTGCACAAACAATGCACACGTCCCGGGTTCGAATCGCATACGTTACCGAATTTCAGAATTAAAACCAACATTTTTACAACTGAATCGGATCAGGTCACCGAATGTTGATAAGTATAATTTAATCCATAAGTTAAACATATATGACACACAGCCCAACTGGTTGGGCTGTGCGTACTCGAACCGAACGTCTCGAGTTCGACTCCGAGTCACTGGAGTCGGGTCGGTCATTTTAAATCATTTTTGAAATAAACTAAATTAGATAAAAGTTAATCAGTATATATATATATAATTAAAACAGAGAATATTTCGGGTTAGACACGTAGCTCAGTTGGTAGAGCTGCGTGCATGCGTACGAGAGGTCCCGAGTTCGAACCTCACTCAGCGCATATAATTAATACAATCCGACCGGTCAACGGTCAAAGTCAAAAAGTCAACATTTTTTATTTATTTTTTTATTTATTTAATCAGAAAATTATTTAAAAATACTTAAAAATAATATTTTTAAAGTTAGAAAATGTCCTTAAACTCACAGAAATAAATCTAAAAATCCTATTAAGATTATGAATTAAAAGTATTAATCTCAAATAAAATCCATTTATTTACCGAACCATTTCGTTATTATTTTAGGTTAGTTTTTCCTCGTCGATCAAATCCCAAAACTCGTGCGCATCCAACGTCATCAAAGAACGCACCAAATGTGAGTGAATCTCTACAAATTCTCCGTTTTAATCACATTTTGGGGTGTATCATGTGTCGTCTAATTCCTTATTATATTTAAACACTTGTGCATCTATCATATCCGTGATCAAATGTGTATGTATCAATTGTTGTGTGAATTATGTTAGATTGAAGTTATCATTTTCAGTACATGCATTTCATTAGGCCCATCAGCTCCCGTGGGATACGGGTTGAGCATCAGGTGCCTCATTCGATCGGCTCCGTTTGATTGAGCCTTGATCTCAAATACATCATCATTTAATGTCATTTACTCATCCAATGTGATTTGTGTTTTGTTATATACATATGTTTGCTCACATGTGATTATTGCACAACTTTTC
Organism: Scalesia atractyloides; assembly: GCA_947069175.1. Classification (NCBI taxonomy): domain Eukaryota; kingdom Viridiplantae; phylum Streptophyta; class Magnoliopsida; order Asterales; family Asteraceae; genus Scalesia; species Scalesia atractyloides. The sequence goes on along the minus strand of CAMTDV010000022.1, from coordinate 22,196,784 downwards.
AATATTAAACACAACAAGAAATTTAATAACAATGTTTCTCAAGGTTCACTCGCCAACTTTTGTTGACCCAAAATATCCCCTGTTTTACACATGATACAGGTGATCCAGTTGAGGCAAGAAACACATAGGAAGGCTTAGAAGAATAAATCAGTTTAAGCTTTGGATTGTTTTACTTAGTTTCATTTTCCTTGTAATTGTATGGATTTGATTTGAATATTTAAGTTGTAATTTGAATTTAATAAATATGAAACATTTTAGTAAACATCATGAGCTTTGGTGATAACCCAATTATGCCCCGACTCTTATTCCGCTGCGGGTCGGGGTGTGACAGATTTGTATCAGAGCCATGACTATAGGGATATAGGATAGGTTATTAGACCCTTAGAGCCTATACTATAGTTGATTAGAATTTTTAAATTGTTTATGCGTTACATACAAAATTCATGATGTTTATATGATTTATGTTTATTGTTACATTCAATGTTATGCAAGCATGTTCATAAGTACATATTATTATACAATGCTCATCATGAATCATATCCTCATAACATATCATATCCATGAGAGCATACACCTCACAATTCCCATGATTTTTGCAACGATTTTTGTATTTTTCAAATCACATCAAAGTTAGTTCCCATGACGGGCATGTAGTAGCTGGAAGGGTACGAGTACCGGTAGTCGGAACGTCCTGTCTAGGCTTGGCATTCGTATAAATCCAAAATAAAGGACCAGTTTGCCTACCTGGGGACTAACGATGAGAGTACGAAGGACCTATTAGCATGCTATACCAAACGTCGTGTGAGCTAACCCCACTTTAAGTTGTCATTGTGTCTACACCTGGACACCCTCCTACCATACATCTCGCAATCATATTTCATGGTTTTCTTCGGGTGATGCGAGTGTTAAACCGCCAACACCAATGTGAATCCTACTAAGCCAATAGTCATGGGGGCCCACATGACTATACAGGCGATGGTATGGGGGACATTGGAGGCCCAAACATGAGCAAACCCAAGACATCCTATGGATGTAGTTGCATTATTGATGATTATGTTATTTTTTATTTCTTTTAACGACACATGACACCTAAAAACTTCTTAAACTCACAATCTTCCTATGTATGTTCCTGTAGATGTCGGCTAGGCAACTACGTGGAGGTAGAAAGTTAGGAAGATCAAACGAATGCTTGGCCACCCAAATTGCAAAACAAATGGCTGCAGTGCTTCCTGACATCGTAATTCAAGTCCAACAAGCTCTCACCGCGAATCCCATCAACCCTCCCAATCAAGAAGACCAGAACGTCGACAACCCTCCCTCCAAAAAGTGCTCCTACAAACACTTCAAATCTTGCGATCCCCAAAGTATGAAGGGACCGAAGGTGTTACTGCTCTCCTCCACTGGTTTGAAGAAATGGAGAACACCTTCCTCAATTGAGATTGTCCCGAGGATCTCAAGGTACGTTACGCAACTGGGAGACTGTTTGGGGTAGCCCTTACCTGGTGGAACATAGAAAAGGGTAAGAGAGGAGTCGAAGATGCCATGGCCTTAACATGGGAAGAGTTAAGGGAAATCATGACAAGACGCTTCTGTCCAAGAAGCGAAATCAAAAAGTTGGAAGATGAATTCCACTCATTAAAACAAAAGGAAGGAGATCATACTTCCTACAACAAAAGATTTCTCGAGCTGAATCAGATGATCCCAAATTTGTTCACCCCCGTGTACCGCTTGGTTGAACATTACATTCGAGGCCTTCCCTCGAAAATTCAAGACTCTGTTCTAAGCACTTCGCCTGCAACACTTGAAGCCGCAATGGAACTAGCTACCGAACTTACCGAGAATCGCATCCGAAACGGCAAATTCAAGGATGAGAAAAAGAAAGCCCCATTGAGGCCCAAACTCCAAACCATTCCATCTCCTCTTCAAAGTTTGCTGGTAAGAGGAAACAAAACAGCAGAAATTTTGCAGTCACACATACAAACCCTCCTATCACTGCCGCACCAATTACCCAAATTGCTCCCTCAGCAGCACCATTTAAAAAGCCATACACCGGCCCATACCCAAAATGCAACCGTTGTCAATACCATCACCTCCCAGAAACTCCTTGCCAACATTGCACCAGCTGTGGTCGTGCGGGTCACACCATCCAAACTTGTCGCACACTTCAGCGAATGAACCGCAATCAACCCTCAACCCAAACCCACCATCAGATAGTGGGTCAAGCCCAACAACCTTTACTTCTACCACCTGCACAACATATAGCCCAATCCTACTACCAACCCAAGTACCCCATGATGCAACCCATGCGAGCATGTTACAACTAGACCCAAACCACTTCAGGAACACATGTCCACGCTTGGTGAACATCATCCATGCCCAAGCTCAGGCAAATCCGGTACACCAAGCTAACCAAGCTCCTCCACCTGCTAGAGGAAGAGCTTTGAACATCAATGCCAACCAAGCTAGGGTTGACAACAACGTGGTTAACGGTACGTTTCTCATCAATGGTAGTTATGCATCCATGTTATTCGATACTGGCGCGGATTTTGTGTCCTTAGAATTTGAACCTATCCTCAACCAAACTCGTGATAATCTCATGGAATCTCTAACGGTGGAAGTAGCTGACGGAAAGCCCGTTTCATTAAATTCTATTATACGAGGTTGTACCCTCACTCTAAACGATCACGATTTTCCAGTTGACCTCATTCCTATGAAGTTGGGAAGTTTCGATATTATAATTGGTATGGACTGGCTCAGCCAGCATCACGCAGAAGTAGTATGCCGCGAAAAGTTCATTCGCATTCCTCTTGCAGACGGTCAGACCCTACGTATCTTTGGAGAAACCCCTTCGAAAGGACTCAATTTAATGTCCTGCCTTCAAGCCCGAAAATATCTCCGCAAGAATTATGTCGCATTCCTAACTCACGTTGTCAAGAAGGGAAACAAGGTGAAGAAACTCGAAGATATACCAGTAGTGAAAGAATTCTCACAAGTCTTACCCGACGACATCTCAGGACTCCCTCCTGTGAGAGAAGTCGAATTCCACATCGATCTTGTACCTGGCGCTACACCAGTCGCAAAATCTCCTTATAGGCTAGCCCCATCCGAAATGCAAGAGCTGGCCAGTCAACTGCAAGAACTGACTGATAAAGGATTCATACGTCCTAGCTCCTCACCTTGGGGTGCGCCTGTTCTTTTTGTGAAGAAGAAAGATGGAACGTTTCGCATGTGTATGGACTACAGAGAACTTAACAAGTTAACGGTCAAGAACCGCTACCCATTACCTCGCATCGATGACCTCCTAGACCAACTTCAAGGCGCCACCTGTTTTTCAAAAATCGACCTTCGTTCTGGTTATCATCAACTCAGAGTACATGAAGAAGACGTCCCAAAGACCGCCTTCCGAACTCGTTATGGTCATTACGAATTCATGGTCATGCCGTTTGGTTTAACCAACGCCCAGCTGTCTTCATGGATCTAATGAATAGGGTATGCAAACCCTACCTCGACCGCTTTGTCATAGTCTTCATCGACGATATTCTTATCTACTCCAAGTCTAAATCCGATCACGAGCGACACCTTCGACTCATCCTTACACTCTTAAGGACCGAAAAGCTCTACGCAAAGTTCTCAAAATGTGAATTCTGGTTAGGAGAAGTACAATTCCTCGGACATGTCGTCAATGACAAAGGAATTCACGTTGATCCTTCAAAAATCAAGGCAGTGCAGGAATGGCAAGCGCCACGTACCCCTACCGAAGTTAGGTCATTTCTTGGTTTGGCTGGTTACTATCGACGCTTCATCGCCAATTTTTCCCATATTGCTGTACCACTCACGGCCTTGACTCATAAAGGAAAACCCTTCATATGGGGACCTAAGCAGGAAGAGGCCTTCCAAACTCTAAAGCAAAAACTCTGTGATGCACCTATCCTCACACTCCCTGAGGGTTGTGATGACTTCGTGGTTTATTGCGACGCGTCAGGGCAAGGACTAGGCTGTGTACTGATGCAAAGAGGAAAAGTGATAGCCTATGCTTCTAGGCAACTCAAAGTTCATGAAAAGAATTACACCACCCACGACCTGGAACTTGGAGCCGTTGTGTTCGCTCTCAAGATATGGAGACATTACCTCTATGGTACCAAGTGTGAAATATACACTGACCACAAGAGCCTCCAACATATCTTCAATCAAAAGGAGTTGAATATGAGGCAACGAAGATGGGTCGAACTTCTTAACGACTACGACTCTGAAATTCGGTATCATCCTGGCAAGGCAAACGTGGTGGCCGATGCGCTTAGTCGAAAAGGTTATGCGAACTCCATTCGTCTTCTATGTTCGCAAATCATAACCGACATCAAAGATCGAATCCGAGCAACTCAACATGTTTCTGTTACCGAAAATGACGTTCGCGATGAGCTGTCATGTGGAGCTGAACTAAAAAATCGAAACCAAATCCGACTGTATTCTATACTATTTAAATCGCATATGGATTCCCGATCGCGACAACCTTCGTGATTTCCTCATGAATGAGGCGCACAAAACACGATACTCTGTACACCCAGGGCCGACAAGATGTATCAAGACCTACGATACACCTATTGGTGGCCGGGCATGAAAAAAGATATTGCTGTTTTTGTTTCCAAATGCCTTACCTGTTCCAAAGTAAAAGCTGAACATCAAAGACCTTCAGGACTTCTAGTCCAACCCGAAATACCTGTGTGGAAGTGGGAAAACATAACCATGGATTTCATTACCGGGTTACCTCGCACCTCCAGTGGGTATGACACTATATGGGTAATCATTGATCGTCTTACAAAATCAGCTCACTTCATTCCGATCCACGAGGACTTCAAGAACGAGAAGTTAGCTCGTATCTACATCAGCGAGATCGTAAGCCGTCATGGTGTACCTTTAAGCATCATTTCAGACCGTGATGGTCGTTTCACTTCACGAACATGGCGAGCCGTACAAACCGCCTTGGGTACATGATTAGACCTCAGTATCGCTTTTCATCCTCAAACTAATGGACAATCTGAACGCACCATCCAAACTCTTGAAGACATGCTTCGAGCATGTGTCATAGACTTCAAAGGGAATTGGGACGCTCATCTACCATTAGTTGAATTTTCGTACAACAATAGCTACCTTTCAAGTATCGGCATGGCTCCTTTCGAAGCTTTATATGGTCGTAAGTGCCGATCTCCAGTATGTTGGCACGAAATTGGGTAAAATCAAAAATCACCGGTCCAGAGTTAATTCAAGAAACAACCGACAAGGTCATTCAAATTCGAAACAATCTTCTAGCGGCTCAAAGTCGTCAAAAGAGTTATGCAGACAAACGACGAAAGCCCTTGGAGTTTGACATTGGGGATCAAGTACTTTTAAAAGTATCACCGTGGAAGGGAGTGATTCGTTTTGGCCAGAAGGGCAAGCTAGCACCACGCTACGTAGGACCTTTTAAGATACTCGAAAGAGTAGGTCCCGTAGCATACAAGCTTGATCTACCAGAAGAGCTCAACAGAATTCATCCCACATTCCACGTATCAAACTTGAAAAAGTGCCTCATCGATGAGAACCTCCATATTCCTCTAGAAGACATTCAGATCGATGAATCTATGCACTTCATTTAAAGACCAGTAGAAATCATGGACTTCGGAGAGAAGCGTTTAAGACGGAGTCGTATTCCAATTGTCAGGGTACGTTGGGAGTCGAAACGAGGACCTGAGTTTACTTGGGAACGTGAAGACTCCATGCGCGAGAAATACCCGCATCTTTTTCCTGTTACCACTACTACTTAAATTTCGGGACGAAATTTCTAAAAGTAGGGGATACTGTAACATCCGTCGAAAAACGGGTTTCCAAAACCCGCTAGGTTTATTAATCGAATATCCAGTTAAAAATTTTCGTTGCGTATTTATTGCTCAAACTAATTTTAAACGATACATAATTAATAACTATATTAGAATTTAAAAACCATAATTTATAAATAATCTTAATTAATGAGAAAAAAATAAAATGGGGACGTCGGGTTTCGAACCCGGGTCGCCCACAAACTCAATCACACAACACACCGCTCCGCCACTTGCCTTCTTTGTTAATATACTGAAACAAATAATACTTAAATTAAAACTCGAAATCAAAATCCGGAAATCAGCGCGCCCAATCCGCAGTCGCCGGAAAGACCGACGATTTCGCAAATCACGACCGTTTTTCTTTGACTGAAACGCGTGAACTAACTTCGACATCGGTTATAACCGATGTCTAACCCCCAACCAGTCGTAACCGCCGGAAAAGTTTTGACCGCGAATCAAGACCAAATTCGGACCCAATACATGCTGTTTCTTCCCTATAAATACCCACCCAAACCTCTGGTAACCTTTTCGCTCAAAATCGCACAAACTCTCGAAGCTTTAGCACTCGCCGGAGATATTCTGCATTTGTCAGACTTTGACCGGAAAACCGAGACTTACTTCAAATCGGTAAAATTCTCGACTCTTTTGCTTGCAATCCATTATTAGGCAAGTAATAACATAAATCTTTCAATCAGAACCTGTCTCAGACAACGTCGCCGGAAATTCCTGCACTCACCGGAAAATCGCTGAAAATTCCGAAGTCTCGCTGTGAATCGGTACAAACATCTAAACCCCCTGATATCCCTTGTTTAGTAACTTAATTGCACAACTCATTGATCAAAACTGTTAATTGATTCACTCAGACGGAAGCCACCAATCAGAGCCGACGCCTCTTGCCGGAAATCTGAGAAAAAGCATTATGTTCGGTACATTTTACTCCGTAACCCTCTTTATCCATTTCATTCCAATCAATTATATGTTCCATGATCGATTTAAACCAGAACAGTTGGACATCATTGTTCTGCGTCTTTGTAAACGAAGAAGACGAAGTCGAACATGTGTATAAGTTTAATTAAAACTGAATATTTAACCGGGTTAGACACACAGTCCAGCGGTGGACTGTGTGCACAAACAATGCACACGTCCCGGGTTCGAATCGCATACGTTACCGAATTTCAGAATTAAAACCAACATTTTTACAACTGAATCGGATCAGGTCACCGAATGTTGATAAGTATAATTTAATCCATAAGTTAAACAGATATGACACACAGCCCAACTGGTTTGGCTGTGCGTACTCGAACCGAACGTCTCGAGTTCGACTCCGAGTCACTGGAGTCGGGTCGGCCATTTTAAATCACTTTTGAAATAAACTAAATTAGATAAAAGTTAATCAGTATATATATATATAATTAAAACAGAGAATATTTCGGGTTAGAGACGTAGCTCAGTTGGTAGAGCTGCGTGCACGCGTACGAGAGGTCCCGAGTTCGAACCTCACTCAGCGCATATAATTAATACAATCCGACCGGTCAACGGTCAAAGTCAACATTATTTATTTATTTTTTTATTTATTTAAGCAGAAAATTATTTAAAAATACTTAAAAATAATATTTTTAAAGTTAGAAAATGTCCTTAAACTCACAAAAATAAATCTAAAAATCCTATTAAGATTATGAATTAAAAGTATTAATCTCAAATAAAATCCATTTATTTACCGAACCATTTCGTTATTATTTTAGGTTAGTTTTTCCTCGTCGATCGAATCCCAAAACTCGTGCGCATCCAACGTCATTAAAGAACGCACCCAATGTGAGTGAATCTCTACAAATTCCCCGTTTTAATCACATTTTGGGGTGTATCATGTGTCGTCTAATTCCTTATTATATTTAAACACTTGTGCATCTATCATATCCGTGATCAAATGTGTATGTATCAATTGTTGTGTGAATTATGTTAGATTGAAGTTATCATTTTCAGTACATGCATTTCATTAGGCCCATCAGCTCCCCGTGGGATACGGGTTGAGCATCAGGTGCCTCATTCGATCGGCTCCGTTTGATTGAGCCTTGATCTCACATACATCATCATTCATGTCATTCGATCGGCTCCGTTTGATTGAGCCTTGATCTCAAATACATCATCATTTATGTCGTTTACTCATCCAATGTGGTTTGTGTTTTGTTATATACATATGTTTGCTCACATGTGATTATTGCACAACTTTTCAATATTAAACACAACAAGAAAATTAATAACAATGTTTCTCAAGGTTCACTCGCCAACTTTTGTTGACCCAAAATATCCCCCGTTTTACACATGATATAGGTGATCCAGTTGAGGCAAGAAACACATAGGAAGGCTTAGAAGAATAAATCAGTTTATGCTTTGGATTGTTTTACTTAGTTTCATTTTCCTTGTAATTATATGGATTTGATTTGAATATTTAAGTTGTAATTTGAATTTAATAAATATGAAACATTTTAGTAAACATCATGAGCTTTGGTGATAACCCAATTATGCCCCGACTCTTATTCCGCTGCGGGTCGGGGTGTGATAATTCATGAGATCCATGAATACTGTAGGTGCATTTGTGAGCCCAAAAGGCATCACCAGAAATTCATAATGACCATAACGGGTCCTGATGGCAGTCTTGGGAACATCCTTACTTCTAACCTTCAGTTGATGATATCCCGATCTCAAATCGATCTTAGAGAAGTAACTAGCCCCTTGGAGTTGATCGAACAAATCATCGATCCTGGGCAGAGGATAACGATTCTTGATCATTATCTTGTTTAATTCGCGGTAATCAATTCACATCTGCATTGAACCGTCTTTCTTCTTAACAAAAAGGATAGGAGCTCCCCAAGGTGAGGAACTAGGCTGAATGAAGCCTTTCTCTAAAAGTTCATCTAATTGTATTCTCAGTTCCTTCATTTCTGTCGGTGCTAGCCGATACGAAGCTCTTGCAGCGGGTGCCGTCCTGGTAGGATGTCAATCCTAAATTCTACTTGCCTATCTGGAGGTAGACCCAATATTTCTTCAGGAAAGACATCGGGATATTCAGAAATGATTGATAGGTCTTCTATCTTTAGCTTTGGCTCGTTAATAGTTACTTGTGCCATCTAAACGACACAACCTCTCCCGAGACACTTGGATGCCTTAAGCAATGACACTTTGTCTGGTAACCCATAGTGTGAATCTCCAAGAATGGTGAGCATTTCACCAGATGGGGTTTTAACTTCGATGAGTTTCTTATCACAAGTAATGCGGGCTTGGTTATGGGATAACCAATCCATGCCTAAGACTACATCGAACCCTGCCAATTTCATTGGCAGAAGAGAGATAGAAATAGAATGATTCTTAATGGATATAAAACATCCATCGAGAATGGAAGATGCTGTTTCTAAGGTTCCGTCAGCAGTTCTACCTCATAAGTTATGTCTAGAGTTCTTATGGGTAAGTTTAATAGTTTACTAAACTTATGGTCTACAAATGACTTATCCACACCCAAATCAAAAAGTACTCTAGCATATACATCATTGATGAGAATGTACCTGTTATGACGTTTTTTGTCATTAACAACCTCCCTAGCATTCATCTGAAAGGCCCGTGCATTTCCTTTCTTAAACTCTCCAAGCTTTGCATGGTTACTTTTGGGATTCTTAGGGAGCTAGTCTTGATATGCCCTTTTTCATTACACCCGTAGCAGACGACATCCTTAAGGTCCTTACATTCTAGGGTCTTATGCCCCCTTTTTCTTGCAGATACCACAACGTTTAGCCTGTGGGTCAGAATTGCACTGTCCCCAGTGCCTTGCAAGTTTTCCATGTCGGTTTCTCGTTGGACCTATCTTGATTCTTTCTAAACCCAAATGTCCCCTTATTCTTCTTGTTTGATCTCTGGGAGTTACCATCCTCTCTCTTTCTCTTCCCGTCACTCTTAGTCTTGAATGACTTTCGTCTTACCAAATCTAAGGTGAGAGAGAGAGATAGGTTAACAGCAGACCTGTAAGTAGTAGGCTGAGCAGCCTTCACCATGCTTTCAATCTTAGGCGCTAACCCATTTATGAACGCGTAATGCGTTTGGGTTCAGGAGAAATCAAATAAGATACTAATCTGGATAGGGAATTAAAGTCGGTGACATACTTCCGGCAATCCAGATTCTTTATTGTTAGAATCAAAAAATCTGACTCTATCTTCTCCACCTCATGAGGGTGCAGTAAGTTTCCTTGACAAGGTCCGCAAACTTGGACCATCCCAAGTTATACAGGTGTACCTTTCCTATTGACTGGACCATAGCCTTCCACCATATTAGGGCATCGCCCTTAAAGGATTGGGATACAAACTTCACCACATCCTTATCACACAACCACTGATATCTACAATAGTTTCCATTTCATCAAGCCATCTCAAGGCTTCTATAGCCCCTTTTTCTCTGTTAAAGTCTCAGGCTTGTAGGAGACAAAGTATTTATCGGTACATCCGTCTTTGGAAGAACAGGGACCTATCATGAAACTCTAGTTTCTTTGGTTCACTCTTCGCATTTAATGAGTGAATAGAGCTTTCCTTTCAAGCTGATGATGGTGGAGTAGATAAAGGTTTGGAGCGAGTAGCGCTCGATTCCTTAAATTTTTCCATGGCCTTTTCTATGGCCTTTCCAACAACTACATCAATGCGAGCTTGGAAATCATCAGTATTGATGGCTATGTTTTCAGCATTGTCAGTATTATTATCACGGCGACTACTTTGTGCCTTATCTGAATTAGCCATCTCTGATGTTTTGGTACTAAATATTAAATTAAACATACATTAGCCATGACATTAATAACCATATAGGCTGTAAAGTTTAGATATATAAATCCATTGCCTATTTGAACAAGTGTTCATAGAATTACAACTGTCAGGCTTAATATTTTAAATGAATATTCTTTGAGATATTTAGGTATAGTTGGCCTAGGTCTCAAAGGGACCATCAAAAGGCTTTCAAAATTTGGACGTAGTCCATATATTATTGGACAGTGGATCATAAAGTCACAGCTGTCATTGTCATTTTTGACAATATAAATGGCCTGTAGGCAAATCAATTAACATTATCTAAGATGTTAAGATAGATAATCATCGCACTGATGATATGAGTCGTGATCTCATTGATCATATTGACTATGAGGCTTTAGCATAACTCACCACCTTGGATAGGGAATCATAAGGTTACAACTGTCATTGTCTTAATTGACAATATAGTATTGCTTGTATGCAAATCATCACTAATGGATGTTAAATCATACCCGTAGGCACTTCATCACTAATGGATGTTAAATTATAGCCCGTCGGCACTTCATCACTATGTTAAATCATAGCCCGCAGGCACTTCATCACTAATGGATGTTAAATCATATCCCGTGGGCACTTCATCACTAATGGATGTTAAATCATAGCCCGTGGGCACTTCATCACTAATGGATGTTAAATCATAGCCCATAGGCACTATACTATGGATGTTAAATCATTATCATCACATTGATGATATTAGTCAGGATCAAATTTGATCGCATAGGCTATAAGGGTAGGATGTAGTCCATCACCTAAACGGTTAGTGTGGTTCCTCAAGTGACACTACCAGGAGTATTAACATTGCTTGAATGTTAAAACAGAATTATCCTAATGGTTGATTAATAATAATCATGGTCGCATTTGACCTTTATGACTTAGAGGCTTGAACATAGTTCACCACCTCTGGACAGAAGGGATAATCTTCCTTAACTATCATGATAGAAGGGCTATTCATCCTTAACTATCTTTTATAATTTGCCAATTAATATGGACTTTGCCATTTGGCTAATCAAAACCATTAAGAAGATCTTTTGGAATTATATATGGATCATAAATTTGAGTTAAAATCAAATGATCGTTTGAAGAGGATGTTATGATTACATAAAAAATATATATATATATATATATATATTTCATTAAATATCAATAGAAAATACAATGCTTGCCTTAATCAAAACTTAAAATAAATTAAACTAATTGTCCTTGTAGGACTAAAAGAAATAACAGGTCTGATCGGAGTGTCGCGCCCCGGTCAAAGATAAAATTTATAATCCCAAATTACCCTTAACAATGTGTTAGGGTAGTAAGGGGTCGAACCACGAAGAGTTTGTGGTTTGCGTGCGAACAAGATTGATTTTTACAAGTGTTGTCACTTTTTATGAAGCTTGCTAATACTTTGATTAATTTTGTTTGTTTGAAGAGAATGTCAGAATGATCTGACAAAGTTGATTTGATTACTTAACTACTAACTTGAACAAATACACGAAAACTTGATTACTTGATTAAAACAATGATTTGAGAACAAGGTTCACACCCGGTTCGGTAATGTAAATCCTAGGATTCCTACACGTTTTAAGTTCAATTCATTTGTAACAATGACCAACAAGTTAGTGTTACGTGATTTAGATGCCAAAAGCTATCGACGTTATGACCAACGGGCTACAATGCACTTTGTTATCACAAACATGTAAACTCCAACCTAGATAAGGCATAATTGAACATAAACATTTCACAAAGTCAAATTTAATCTTCATTCAACAATTCATGAATTCAATACAAATGCAAGTCAATTATCATAGGTTTCAAAATCAGAGCACAAATTGTCACAAATCAATACCCAAAACAATGTCAAACCCTAGAACTTACAAAACCTACACCGGGTGAAACCCAAGGAAATTAGCCGCTCATGGTGAACAGACTTGATCAACAGTTGTGAAGGCTTGAACATTGACATCTTGAGTTGGTGATGATGGTGGATAGTGATTAGGGTTTAGGTGTGATGTGAGGATGAACGGATTGAAGGATGGATGAAGATGATGATGGTAGTGGATTAGGGTTAGGAATGATGAGGGATTGATTCGGTTGATTGGTATGGATTGGTGGTGCTAAGATGAAGGTTGGTTGATTATTGGCTCCAAGAACAAGTTCAAAACTCTCCCAACTCATAACTCCTAACCAAATGGTCAAAAACCATGTTAATACCTGTCCAAAATTGAATTTCAGTGACAAGGAAATGGGAGGGGCATCGCCGATCGACCATATGGGGCGTCAGCGATGACTTGTGCTTTGTATACTTTTTCTCCGACGCTCTAATCCACTGTCTACGACCAAATTTGATCGGAACTTTTAGGGGGCGTCGGCGACGGCCTCTCTAATCCTTGTTTCCTGATTTTTCCATTTCGCGATCCCAGTTGACCCGTTTTCCGCGCCGATGCTCCATAACGCTCCCGAATAGCTCATTAAACTCCGTAAACCTGTAAAACACAAATCCAATCAAAAGTAGCTATTCGAAACTAAAAGTTACGTAAAACATTAACTTAAGCTTAATAGGAACATCGGTTTTCACCACGTATCACATTCCCACACTTGTCTTTTGCTTGCTCTCAAGCAAATCTGTTTTTCACTTTCACGTGGGTCGAATGAGGAACACATTTCCCTTTCTTGAAATATGAGCTTAGGTCTAATGTCATACCCGGTTCATAATTTTTACCATTTTCAAAATATTTAGCATTAACATGATTAACACATTGAAATGGTATCCAAGATTAACCCGCCCTTGAAACTCACCATTCATACACATCCCTCTTAGTGTTCTCTCCACTCGGTTAAATATTGGTTAATGAAAGATGCATTAGCACTTTGATATAATCACTCAAACCGATTAGAACAGTACCCGCATAGGCTTGCAACCCAATCATTCTCCACCACCGAACACAAATACTAAACACAAGTCAAAAGGTCTTGGATGGGTTGTAGCGGGGCTAGGCTAAGGGTATGGAATAGGATATTTTGAAAGTGGCTAAGGTGATGAAAACTCGATTTTTATTATAAGAACAACTACTTTCACACAACCAACTACGACTAAGAGGCAAAAGCTTTCACCTTTTATTCACGAACTATCAAGACATACATTTTTATTTTGTTTTCTCAACTATATTCTGCTTTTTATTATTTTTTAAAACAAATGCAACCAATCCTAAAATCAAGTTTTCATCACACGGGTTAAAAATAAAAGGTTCAATGGTTCAAAGGCTAAATGGGTTGGTCAAACGAAAGGTTTAGGCTCATAATTGGAGACTAAGGAATTGATATCGGGTAAGGGTATATAATCAGTGTAAAATGAAAAAGGTTTACCTAATGTCTTAATCATTCTTGTGTTCATATTCGGTCTATGGTCTCAAACGTATCCAAAGTTGCAAGTTCTACAATACGTGACTAATGGTCCACTCATCCAAAGAATATATATGCATATATGATATGTAAAGTGGCTCAAAGTCTCACATATATAAAGGTATGGTATTCGATATGTAAAAAAATGCAAGTTTCTTAGGCGGACTATTCCCAAATAACCACCCGCTAAATACCCGTCATGCTATTAACTTGAACTTAACCATAACAAAAGACCACATGGGTTGTGTCACCCCTCATTGACTTAGTTACTTGTGCTTTTTCGACCGCTTCAAACAAAGGCATTTTGAAAATTTTTGAAACTTCCCAATCCCCACACTTGAGGTCAACATTATCCTCAATGTGTAGTGTTTAAATGAACGTGTCAAATTGAAAAACTTTTTCTCCCTATCGCCACACTTGAGGTTAACATGTCCTCAATGTGTAAAAATAGAGTTATTAAAAATGCACAAGTGATGTGACACGGCTAACCTCCCAAAAATTCACCCTGACAAGAAGATACAAAATTACGTTCCACTTATTAAAATTTAAGAATCAAAGCTAAAGGAAACTTATGCACCTCACTTATTCCTCGTGTGCTCTTCATTCTTCAACAAAAACGATTGTCCCGCGAACATGATGTACCTACAAATCTCAACCCTTGTGTAGAAGCATGCTTCTCATAACCATTAAAATTTGTTAGTTACCTAGTTCTACCATTTTTATGAAAGAAATTACCAAGTCATTCGTTATTTTACTTTGATTTTTGTGGAAAAAATAATTTATAACAATAACAAACTTAACTCACTTTCGTAGGAATCACGATTGCATTTAGCGCATGCAACAAGCCCTTTTAAACCTTCCGATAGCTCAGAAGGACGAGTAGGTCTCGTGAGGGTTATCTAGGGAACACACCCACAAAGTTCATTTAACTAAAAACCATAAAAGAAATGCAAAATGAATGATTACACAAACTATACAACAACAAAAGAAAGCTTACCGGTGATCATCGCTGGTATCGCTCATTCGGATCTACTGGTGGATACGGCTGGTAAGGGTATCCCGTGAGAGCCGACATCATGTCATGGAAATCATCTAGTGGCCCTCTTTCACCTTCAGCCGGCGCTTGGAACTACGGTGGAATGAAACTGGAGCCGACTGCTTGGGCCAATGTGGAGATGGATCAGAGGGCCCGGGTGGAAGAGGAAGGTTCTCGTATGAGGTCCAAGGCGTGTGTTCTTGATATGAACGCCTGCCTCCCAATCTCTATGGTGGAGCTCTTGGTCATGCAAATGTTTGGCGTTATTGACCGCCATCTGTTGAGCCACCGCCATATTATGCCACCGGCGGTCTTCCAATGCGTTTTGATCAACATGAAACCTATCATGTTCCTCTTCCCAAGCTTCCATTTAGACAATTCTTGTGCTTGATACAATTCTTGTCTTTCTATGAAGGCTTGCTGGGAGGCCCCTGTTCTTGTTGTCTCTCCCAATATTCCTGCTCCTTAGCCCGATGAGCAGCCTCTTCAGCCCAATGAGATTGCTGTTGGCCTCCCAATTTTGTTCCTACTGCTGCCTCCTTTCTCATACTCTCGGTTCTCCCCAATACATGCGAAGACATTATCCATAAACGTCTTGTTGCCCTAGATTGTAGTTTGGATACCCGGCTTACGCTGGTTTGGAATGAAGCTGGACCACCCCCGCTGAAATCTCTCGATGTGGCTGGGTATACCTTTGCTGGGGTCCCCTTGGACCCTAGGCTCATCTTCATCTTCCTTGTCAATCATCTCCTCCTCTCTCGCAGCTTCCTGGGCTGCACTCGGATCAATGAATTGGAATCTGTCCCTTGGTCATCAGTGACTGTGTATTGATGACCATATACTTGCACCTGTATCTTCCATGTCATTGACGCAAAACAGATCTGATCCACAGGCTATGAGACCCAAAACGAATCGGGTGGCAACCTATTCAGTTGCACAATCATGGCGCTGATGAGTCGTACATAAGGTATCATCTTTTGGGTGTACGACTCATGGGTGTCCCAAGTATTGATCATCACCAGATGTCGCCATGATAACTTTGGTACTCCAAAAGTTATGAATGGAGTACCCGAAAATCAGAAGCCTTCACTTTACCCCGATCCCCGAATCGAACCATAATATTTTCAAGAGAGAAAGGTTGAAGAATCTTCCCTTCAACAGATAATTGACTCCGTAATGCCGCCCCACTATTAGAATATGGCAATATTGATCCAACCATGCCATCGGGATCTGAGTTCACCTTGTTGTCAAGAAATTGATCGACGTTGTAGTAGTAGTACTCGTCGATCCCCAACGAATCAAACCGTGCAATACAATTCATGTTTCAAAGGACATAATCATTTGCCCTCTGCCCGTATCTCCCACTAGTTGTCACGTGTTCGGTGGGCCATCCCGATTGACAAACCGAAGCGAAGCCAACCATTCACAGACAGCGACCAAATAAACCCACCGTGTGATGTCTTCACACCAATCCAGAGCTCTCTCCCAACCAATCCTTTCGAACATCTAGACGATCCTAATCGTCCTAAACTCTTCCACATTCAAAGTGCGCTCAGGCACAACCCTTTCCGGGATAGACGTCGTGAACCATTTTCCACTTCCAAAGTTTGATTTCTAACCGTTTGTCAATAAACCTTGATAGTGGTCTTTTCTTATTATTCTCCCATGGCTCAACCATGTTGCTATCCCTTATTCTCTCCCAAACCCAATCTTGTCTGAACAACCGATCATCATTTTCTTCGATCTCGCTTAACTGTTCCCATTTTCTTGCTCTATGACCTGAAGATGAGCCTTGACCCGAAATCTTACTTCTCTTTCGGCTCGCCATACCTACAAGTCATAATGAAAAGAAAACAATTAAATTTGTCTAACTTCAAGCATATAATTGTCACTACAAAACTTCAATTCAATTCAACTTCTTGAACATAACATACAATGTTGAACCATAACTTGATTCATTAGACAAACTAACCGGTTTAAACTTTCAAAAGATTTTTGTTAACATCTAAGCTCAAATTTTATGTTTTCATCCTAAATATATAAGATTCAAACAAGGTTCAATATTGTGGTCATGTTCAAACATGCAACCCCACAAGTATACTCTTATTACTAACTATGTTGCATGCTCAATCCCACCCAAATCAACTACAAACTCAAACTCAAGCAGCATATCATACATAAGCATCATAAAAAACCTACTCTTAATCACAAAGTTCAAAATTTCGGAAGTTAATCACAAACCATATGATAATCATGCTTCAATTTAAGTAAAAATCATACCTTTACCATTATATAATCAAAAGAACTTGAAAAAGATGTAATGCAAAAGTTGAAGAACATTTTTCCTCAAAAACCCAAAATTTCAACTTCACCAATCTTGCAAAGAAGCAAGAATTGAAAGAATAGGCTCAAGAATCGTGTGATTTGGCGGAGAATTGAAGGAGATGTGAAAGATTGAAGTTAGGGTTCTTGAAGGAAGAAGAAGAATGGAATTGATGAGGTAAGTTGACGTGTGCGTATATATACATGTTTTTACAATGAATTTTACACACGAACTCGGTTTTAATATTTATAAAATGATTTATACTTAACATTAAAACACCCACAAAAGGACAAGTGTACCCTGTCGTATATGTAGTAAAGTATGGGTAAGAACCAGATGTCGATCCATGGACGCGGGCAGTCACCTATGTACTAAACCATTGTCATTTGTCTACCGGTAAAAAGATATGTGAAATAGTTTTTACATGATAATTTCTAAAAATATATATAAGACTTCAAATAAAAATATAATTTCTTTTTCTTTTGTCTTGTTTTATAAACAAAATAAGCCTGTTATAAAAAATGTCACAAAGGCACTTGATCAATTTTCCAATTATAAAGACAACTAGTATCCCTTTCGGGAATCCTAATATGATAATTCTTCGGAAAGTTAACGCGATAAACACACTTTAACCACCTAAAATTATTCTTTAGCAAGCTATTGATATATTTTCATGTGAATCTTTAAAAATAAGTTAGTCATCCGTTAAGAGTTTTCTGACCTCACTTTATCAAGGAAAGCAATATCGATAAACACAATACAACCACCGAGACAAGCATAATGTAGATCATATCACAAACTCATTCATTTTGCAAGTCTTAAACATAAATCTACCAAGTTGGTTATTTGGCCAGAAATACTCAACAAAGATTATGACCTATATTAAGAACCCGCAATAACACCATCTAACCCGTTAGAGCCCTTCCGTGTAAGAAAGCATTCTTGATCAAAATCGGATTATCTTTTATTAAACCAATACCCATTTCTAGTTTCATGGTGTAAACATATTAATCAAGTTAACAATTCACCAATAAATGATTAATTATGGGGTTTATTGAACTTATCCTAACTAACCATTTACTAATCATCCAAGATAAACAATCATAATCAAGAATCCAACATCAATGAAACAAGATTGCCATATGATCATCAAGATTCAAACATGAACAGTTGACTGAGCTTCATTTTAACTTGATAACAAACTAAATATTGATCATAAAACAAGTGTTTTTCATAGTATTCATAACAATATTACATAAACATCATCTCAATGCTTGCAAATGTAATCAAAATTTACATTAAGAATAAGAAATCAAACCATAAACAAGCAAGGATTTGATGGATTGGATGAATGATAAGCTTCTTGCAACCTTGAGGCTTGAAACCGTCCTGATCAGAGAGCTCCCGCACCTTAGAAATCGCCCAGAAACTTGGAAAATTACCCAATATTTTGATCAGAGGCTCTGCCCTTTTATAGAGCTTTTCATATCCGCATGGCCGTGCACATAAAGTGCACGCCCGTGCACTGTACAAGTCTAATCATGACGTCAGCTGCAGGGTATGGGTCGAACAAGTGGCTGATTTGGCGGCAAAGTGCGTGCACGGCCGTGCACAAAACATGCACGGCCGTGCAACCTAGACGCACGGGGATGCAACCTAGTCGCACGGCCCTGCAATCGAGGCGCACTGCCATGCAATGTCTGTGTCTTCAGCAGATTGTGAAGTTTTCCTCTGAAACGCCCGGAAGCTCTTTGTTTTCTCCAAATTTGACTGTGAAACGTCGTTTAAGGCCTGAAAACCCAAAAGTACATGATTAAGAACCTAAACATCGAATTTGTAGTCAAGAACACGTAAAACAGGA
Source organism: Scalesia atractyloides (assembly GCA_947069175.1). NCBI lineage: Eukaryota > Viridiplantae > Streptophyta > Magnoliopsida > Asterales > Asteraceae > Scalesia > Scalesia atractyloides. Next base: position 22,177,490 of record CAMTDV010000022.1, on the reverse strand, counting down.
GTAAAATGAGGGACTAAAACATGTATAATTTAGTGTATATCAGAAGTGATGTGGGTGTTTTTAAGGAGATATTGGATGGATAGGGTTCACTCGGGTCTAAATTGTGGCTAAAATGATGTTCGGGTCGAGTTTAAGTGAGTCTAAAATGGGTTTGAACTGAATTTAAACATTAAAAATCAACCAGCATCGGCTGACAAACCATGGACCGTCGCCGACGGTCCACTAGTGCGTCGCCAACGCTACACCAAAATGGCCAATTTCTTCCGACGGCTTAACCCACTGTCTACGACACTTTTTTACCTGACGGACCTACCCACAAGCCGTCGACGACGGCTTGAAGCCCCATCGCTGAAGGTTCGCCGTTTTTTCCACACGTTTACTATACCATCCCCGAATAATCGTGTATTATCCTCAATACACCAAACAAGTTAAAAACATACCTTATGGCCCATTTGCGAAATCCGGACTTCACATGTTAACGTGATTAGTACGAAATGAACTAATTAAAATACAAAACAATGCGGGCAAACAATAAAAATTATGCAAAACTCTACAACAATTATTCTTGGCCCTTTAATTGACCTCATAAGTTGGCACGCTTACCAAAAGCTTACCAATTCCTTGTTTGCGTCCTTGTTTTCCTCGATACCATCAAGAAACGGTTTAAGATGATGACTGTTAACCGTTTGTTTTGACCAATCCTTTGGGTCCTCAATGGTAACATCCCCTAGCTTGCCGACCCTCGTAATAACATACGGACCCATCCATTTGATCTTTAGCTTTCCGAGAAAGAACTTGAGCCTTGAATTGTATAGCCAAACTTTTGACCCAGTAGCAGTTCCTTCAGCTTCAAAGCCAAACTTTTTGACCCAGTAGCATTCCTTCAGCTTCAAAGCCAAACTTTTTGACCCAGTAGCAGTTCCTTCAGCTTCAACTTGGCATCGTGTGCTCTTTTCATGCCATCTTTATATTTGGAAGCACACTCATATGCCTCTTCCTGAAGATCTTCTAGCTCACAAAGCTTCAACTTGCGTTCTTTACCTGCATCATCATACTTAATATTAACTTCCTTAATAGCCCAAAATGCATGATGTACAAGCTCAACCAGCAAGTGACAATTTTTACCGTAAACTAAGCGGTCAGGAGTAGTGCCAATAGGTGTCTTATGTGCCGTTCGATAGGCCCATAAGGCATCGTTCAACTTCGTTGACCAATCCATACGGTCCGGTCGAACGGTCTTTTGAAAAATCTATTTGATTTGCCTATTAGACACTTCCACTTGACCACTTGTTTGCGGGTGATAGAGGGTAGCAATTCTATGGTCAACACCATACCGTTTTAGTAATTTCCCAATATTAAAGTTCTTAGAATGAGATCCCCCATCACTAATAATTACCCGAGGTATCCCAAATCTAGAAATAATTAGTTTGCACAAAATTACACACAACGGTATGGTCATTTGTTTGGTGGCGATTGCTTCAACCCACTTAGATACATAGTCTACCGCCACCAAAATATATAAGTTCCCATGAGAATTGGGGAATAGACCCATGAAATCGATTCCCCATACATCAAAAATATCAACAACGACAATCGGTTGCATGGGCATCTCATCCCGCTTAGAAATACCCCCTAATTTTTGACACTCAACACAATTTTTCGCAAAATTAAAAGCGTCTTTAAAATCAGTCGACCAATAAAGGCTGCTATTGAGCATTTTGTGTCCCGTTTTGTGACCACTAAAATGGCCCCCACAAGCAAAAGAATGTAAATGCATCAAGACACTCGGAATCTCCTCATCCAATATGCATCTCCTTACAACTTGATCCGGACATGTCTTGAATAAATCCGGTTCTTCCCACGTGCTTGATTTGAGAAAGGAAATGTAATCTCCTCCACCTATCCCAATGAGCCGGCAAATCACCTGTCACCAAATAAATAATAATGTTAGCAAACCAAGGTAATGTTGAAACTTTAAGAATATGCTCATCTGGGAAGGTCTCATTAATCTCTACACGAGAAGAACCCTCTTCTACCTACAACCGGGATAAATGGTCCGCCGCCACATTCTCGCTACCCTTCTTATCCCGTATCTCCAAGTTAAACTCTTGTAACAAAAAGACCCACCGGATCAACCACGGCTTTACATCTTTCTTCTCCATGAGGTACCTGATAGCAGAATGGTCAGAATAGACAATTACTTTACTACCCCAAATGTAAGCCCAGAATTTATCCAATGCATATACCACCGCAAGTAGCTCTTTCTCAGTTGTTGTATAATTTCCGAAAGAGTCTTACTTGCATAGTATATGGCAACGGGTTTCTTTTCTACCCTTTGACCCAAAACGGCCCCCACGGCATAATCACTTGCATCACTCATAATTTCGAACGGTAAAGACCAATTCGGTGATTGCAAGATTGGGCCTCAACCAATTTCTTTTTCGAAACATTAAAAGCATTTTGACAATCTTTCTTAAAGTCAAATAGTTGGTCCTTTAACAATAAATTATATAAAGGTTTTGTTATATCACTAAACCCCTTTATAAACCGTCTGTAGAACCTCGTATGACCCAAAAATGATCTAATGCCTTAACGCTCGTGGGATATGGCAAAGTAGAATAACTTGCACTTTTGCCCTATCAACCTCTATTCCATGACTTGAAACCACGTGTCCCTACACGATTCCCTCTTGAACCATAAATGGCTCTTTTACCAACTCAAAACCAAATTTTCTTAACACATCTTTTTAAAACTTTTTCGAGTTGGGTAAGACAAACATCAAATGATGACTCAAAAATTGAAAAGTCATCCATGAAGATCTCTAAGGACTCCCCTACCATATCTGAAAAAAAATACTCATCATACACCTTTGAAAGGTGGCGGGGACATTACATAACCCAAACGGCATTCGCCTAAATGCGAAGGTACCGTATGGGCAAGTAAACGTGGTCTTAGCTTGATCTTCTGGATGGATAGCAATTTGATTATAACCCGAATACCCATCCAGATAACAATAATACTTTTGACCCGCTAACTTTTCAAAAATTTGGTCAATAAAAGGTAAAGGGAAATGGTCTTTAGAAGTTGCAGAATTCAACTTCCTATAATCAATACAAATACGCCACCCGGTTACCGGCCGAGTGGCTACCTCTTCACTTGTGTCATTTGTGACGACTTGAATGCCCGCCTTTTTGGGAACAGTCTGTGTTGGGCTCACCCACTGGCTATCAGAGATGGGGTATATGATACCCGCATCTAGCCACTTAAGTACCTCCTTCTTAACAACTTCCCTCATGTAAGGATTCAATCTCCTTTGTATGTCACGAGAAGGAGTACTACCATCTTCAGTGATGATTTTGTGCATCACTACGGAAGGGCTAATTCCCTTCAAATCGGAAATGGTCCACCCAATAGCGGCTCTATTGCCGACTAATAGCCCCATCAATCTCTTCTCTTGCTCCTCGGTCAGATTTGCTGCAATGATGACCGGTAGCGTGTTGCCTCACCCACATAAGCATATTTCAAATGATGGCTTTAGCTTAGTATCAATTTTCTCGGGAAGGCTTTCCACTTGGTGTGTACAAGGTGGTCTTCCTTCCTTCACCGCCATCACCTCTAACTTTTTCTCTTCCTCATCCATGCTCCGATTCGTTTCCGATTGTAACCTGTCAAACATGAAACACTCCTCTATTGTGTTTTCCTCCTCGACAGCCATGTCGCAAAGAGGTATACACTCGTCAACAATGTCCGCCATATAACATTCATCATTGACTAGAGGATCCATTAATCTGGCAAAAACATTTAACCGCAACCGACGGTTACCAAAAGTCATGTCGACCGTTCCCGTTTTACAATTAATTTGGGCATTTGATGTTGACAAAAACGGTCGACCAAGAATAACCGTTGGTTGTTTGGTTAGGTCCAATGAAACGTAATCAAGTACTAAGAAATCCATCGGATAGTAAAAGTCCTCGACTTTGACAATTACATCCGTGACTATTCCACGGGGTAGTTTAGTAGTTAAATCGGCTAGCACTACGGTAGTGTTTGCCGATCGAAGTGGACCAAACTCATATTGGTCATACAAACTACCCGGTAGAATACTCACACTAGCACCAAGATCCAAGAGTGCCTTTGTCATTTTAAATTCTCCAACTTGAATGGAGATGATGGGCGCTCCTGGGTCTTGCAACTTGGTGGAAGTGCACCCGAAAGAATCAAACTCACATTTTCGGTTAAATCTAATATCTTTGGAAATTTGTGAGTTTGCTCATGGGTGCACAAGTCCTTCACGTACTTAGCATATGATGGCACTTCTTTTATAGCATCCAAAACTGGTAAATTAATTTTAACTTGTTTAAAAATTTCCCACATTTCTTCTTGCGTGGGACCTCTTTTATTTACCACCTTTTTAGATGGTCCCAATAAAGCTTCGGGATAAGGGGTGATATTAACCTCCACACCCTTTTCCTTAGCTTTTGGGATGGGGACGGTCACAAGGGGTACGTTTTTATCACTTTTTAAAACATTTTCTTTTTGATCCGTTTGACCGTCAACACTCTCATCATCACTAGCCTCTTCCACCACCGCTTCAACAAATTGGGGTGGTGGTGACACAACACCATTATCTATGACTCGACCACTAAGTAATGAAATTTTATTAATTGGTACCTCACGAGTGTTCTTCGAGCTAGACCCTTGATGCTTAGGGTTCACTGTAGTATCACAAGGCACTTTTCCACCATTTCCACGCATCTGCGCCATCTCCACCGCAAGTTGGCTCAATTGCTTCTCTAAAGCTTTTTGCGATTTATCACGAACCTCGAACTCCTTTTTCATTTCCATCTTTATTTCTTGATTCAAAGTCGTGATGGCATTCCTAATTGTATCTAACTTTGAGCTTAAGGAGTCTTCACCCCTCATTGTAGGATTAGAGTTACCACCTCCATTACCACCTTGGCTGTAGCCCCTTTGATAGCCACCTTCACGATTCTGATAGCCTTGACCACTTCCTTGGTTGTAATTTTGTTGATACCCCCTTGGTTACCGCCTTGACGGTTTTGATACATCGAACCTCCTTGATTCCCACTTTGGTTACCCATTTGAAAGTTGGGATTCATTTGATTTGAAGCATTCCCATAACGGAAGTTCGGGTGATTTCTCAACCTCCTGGGTGATAAGTATTAGAATTCATGTCGAATTGCTTTCGATCACCATATACTTGATTCACCTCCTCATTCGTATGGGCCTCGTTCACTTGACATTCTTTGGTTCGATGCCCAATATCCCCACAATCCTCGTATACCGCAAATTGTACCGCACCAACTTCCTTCTTCTTCATTCGAGCCAACTCCCTTTCCAAAGTAGCAATTCTATCTTTAGCGCTCAAATCAATGTCGAGAAGAGATCGGGAAATATGATGCTTTTTAGATCGGTCCGCCATAGCGACCACATTGGAATTCTTGCTCATCTGTTCCAAGAAATCCCAATCATCTTCCTCACGATTGTTCAACAAGGTGCCATTACTTGTCGATTGCAAGTACTTATGGTCGTTGGCATTCAAACCTCTCACAAAACACTTCAAAAGTTCCCACCTCGGTATTTGATGGTGTGGGAATTTTCGAACCAACTCTTTGAAACGGGTCAACGCTTCTGTAGCAACTCTCCCGAATATTGTCTGAATGACCGAATTTCATCTCTTGCATCATCGGTCTTTGCAATTGAATAGTACTCATCTAGAAAAACTTGTTGCATTTCCGCCCAACTATGAATACTATTCGCAGGAACCATTGCTTGGCTTTGTCTTTCAATGAAAATTGAAAAAGTCTCAACTTCACCTCTTCAAGCTCAAAATTATGTCCCCCAATTGTGCCACATATAGCCGAAAATTCCGCCAAATGGGTGTATGGTTTATCATTAGTCCTTCCATTGAAATGAGGTAAGATGTTGATGTAATTTGGTTTACACTCAAATGACTTTCTCCCTCGAAGTGTAGGCACAATTGGTGAGTCATTTTCGGTGACCATCGGTCTAAATCGCTCATTAACACCTCGTGGGCCTTGTTGTTGTGGTTGACGTCTCGGACCATTGACCTCTTGATTCATTGGCGTACTATTGCCCCTTCGGTCACCACCCCCATTTCCACCTTGATTTCCGCCGCCCACAAATTGCGGAATTCGGTTACGATTACCATTGTTATTATTGTTGTTGTCGTAATCCCGATACCTTCTATCGTTTCGTTGTTGACAGTTAATCCTATAGCCATCATCTCTACCATACTCTCGCCCATATCCGTTGTTATTCCCCACAAAGTTGGAATTTTGATAGCCAAAGTCATCATATTCAAACCCCGAGCATTGTAAAAATTCCCCATGTTGTTGTCTCCCCATTCGTCATCAACAACTCTTTCATTGTAATTCCCCGTCATCCGAATATTCCGAGTGGACGCTCACATGTTCCGGCTATTGATAATCGGGAACACTAACGGTGCATCGTCGGGAATATTATTCTCAACTCATCGAGGTCGAGAAATTGGGCTTCATTTGTGGGATTGCCACGGCTCTGATTAACCCCACGGTTGGCATTAATATTTCGGTTGTTGAGATTGGGTGGTAACGGGTTTTGTCGGTTTTGGTTTGGAGGAGGAGATGTGGGTGTACGTTGGCGGTTGTTTTGGTTTTAGCTACAAGATTGGAATGGTGGTGTTGGTGGTCTTGAGTTGTTACCACCCCCTGATTGATGATTTTGGGTGTTTTCGTTCTGGGGTGGGTAATCATAGAATTGGTTTTGGTTGTTGGGTTGGTTGGAGTTTTGTGGATCCATTGGGATGGGTCCAAAGGATGGTGTAGGTGGTGAGTGGGTATTGGGTGGATTAGAGAAAAGAGTTGCCTCTAACCGGTTAGCTAGGTTTCTTCTAACAACTCGCTTGATCTCCCTTCGAACACTAACGGCGAGGTCCTCCTGGAATTCCGTGTATGCATGCACTACATGTAACCTGCACAAGTAACACACCGCGTAACACTAAAGTAAAGACGGTATACAGAAACAAGCACTTTTAAATAGTTAATCACAAAATCAAACAAATCCAAACGCAAAGTGCACGAACTCCCCGACAACGGCGCCAAATTTGATTGGAGTGTCGCACCCCGGTCAAAAATAAAATTTATAATCCCAAATTACCCTTAACAATGTGTTAGTGGTAGTAAGGGGTCGAACCACGAAGAGTTTGTGGTTTGCGTGCGAACAAGATTGATTTTTACAAGTGTTGTCACTTTTTATGAAGCTTGCTAATACTTTGATTAATTTTGTTTGTTTGAAGAGAATGTCAGAATGATCCGACAAAGTTGATTTGATTTCTTAACTACTAACTTGAACAAATACACGAAAACTTGATTACTTGATTTAAACAATGATTTGAGAACAAGGTTCACACCCGGTTCGGTAATGTAAATCCTAGGATTCCTACACGTTTTAAGTTCAATTCATTTGTAACAATGACCAACAAGTTTAGTGTTACGTGATTTAGATCCCAAAAGCTATCGACGTTATGACCAACGGACTACAATGCACTTTGTTATCACAAACATGTAAACTCTAACCTAGATAAGGCATAATTGCACATAAACATTTCACAAAGTCTAATTTAATCTTCATTCGACAATTCATGAATTCAATACAAATGCAAGTCAATTATCATAGGTTTCAAAATCAGAGCACAAATTATCACAAATCAATACCCAAAAAATGTCAAACCCTAGAACTTACAAAACCTACACCGGGTAAAACCCAAGGAAATTAGCCGCTCATGGTGAACAGGACTTGATCAACGAGTAGTGAAGGCTTGAACATTGACATCTTGAGCTTGGTGATGATGGTGGATGGTGATTAGGGTTTAGGTGTGATGGTGAGGATGAACGGATTGAAGGATGGATGAAGATGATGATGGTAGTGGATTAGGGTTAGGAATGATGAGGGATTGATTCGGTTGATTGGTATGGATTGGTGGTGCTAAAGATGAAGGTTGGTTGATTATTGGCTCCAAGAACAAGTTCAAAACACTCCCAACTCGTAACTCCTAACCAAATGGTCAAAAACCATGTTAATACCTGTTCAAAATTGAATTTCAGTGACAGGGAAATGGGAGGGGCGTCGCGACGGCCATATGGGGCGTCGCGGATGGCTTATGCTTTGTATACTTTTTCTCCAACGCTCTAATCCATTGTCTACGACCAAAATTTGATCGGAACTTTTAGGGGGCGTCGTCGACGGCCTCTCTAATCCTTGATTTCCTGTTTTTCCATTTCGCGATCTCGGTTGACCCGTTTTCCGTCACGATGCTCCAAAACGCTCCCGAATAGCTCCTTAAACTCCGTAAACTTGTCAAACACAAATCTAATCAAAGTAGGTTATTCGAAACTAAAAGTTACGTAAAACATTAACTTAAGCTTAATAGGAACATCGGTTTTCGACCACGTATCAAGGTCCACGTAGGGACTAAAGAAAGGATTACAAAACATAAAATAGAAGAAACTTCACTCGTCTTTCTTTCCTTTGACTAACTTGGAAAGTTTCTTGAAGAACTTCTTTGTCTTCTTCTGTGCCTTCTCAGGCTGTTGTTGCATTTCTTTCATCCGCTCCAAAGCCTCATTAATGGCCTCAAGGGGTGGCGGAGGTTGTGGTTACGATTTAGGCACAACGGGTACTGGTACCCATAACTTGGTATCCGGTAAGTGATAAGCAGGTGGGAACGGAGACGGGTAAAGTGCATTATGCATGACCGCTTGCATATATGGGTCATGTGATAATGCATGATAGTCTCTGTTCATCGGCGTAGTCGGGTTGAAAGGATTATATTCAGACGTATCTGGATATGTAGGGATAGGGTTCCACCACAGGCGAAGTATTTGAGGGTCGACCCATTTTGGGTCTTCAGGAATGGTAGGGTAGGTTTTGGGCAATGGTGGTAGCGAATCGGACCGTTGTCCGGCATGCACAGACATACGTGCACCACGTTTCCTCCCTGGTAGCTCAGGTGGTGGCTGAGGTTGCTCCACCAGTTCCATTTGGATGTCTTCCTGTGTAAGAGGCGGTGTTGTAGAGTGGTACGAAGGAGTGTTAATAAAAGTAAATTGACTCCAATACTGGTCCCATTAATTAGGACCTTGATAAGGTGATCTTACATAAGAGTTAGAGCCACTAGAAATTTCAATGGGTTGTCCGTGTGATCCCGATGGTGGCATATCCGGATCGGAGTCCTCGTCTATAGCATTTGGTTGATCCAACTAATTCTGATCAGCTAGGGGTGGGTTAAAATAAAGGTCTGGGTTAAATTCTTCATGGTATGAATGTGAGTGGGAATGATGGGAATGGTGTGAGTGGTGTGAATGATGGGAGTGGTGAGAGTGGTGTGAATGGTATGAATTTTGGGAGTGTGGGGGCGAATATTTATGAGAGAGAGTGTCTCGCTGGTTGCCAAGGAGATGAATCTCTCGTATCTTAATAAGAGCTTGAGTTATGAAGTTGTGGAGGGATGCGCCCTGATGGTCCTCCCCTCATTGGACCTTTTCCTTTTCCACTTTGTCCTCTGAATCTTGGCGGCATTCTTCTGTTAAAATCAAGTCAAAACAATAATAATAACTTAATAATGAAATGAGTAATCCTAGGTCAATGCCTAGACTCGGAAGTCAAAGGAAGTGCTATTGTGTAAGTTTGAGATTAAACACAAAAGGCTAGTGTTTAATTCTCTCAAACGTTGGCTCTGATACCAACCTGTCACACCCCAAATTTCCAACCAAATCTCTGTGGGCCCGAGTGGGGAATATCGTGACGTAAGTTGATATCATCATAGTCAATTAACACAGCACACGGAAGTCTTGGAGTTTAAAATACTATTACAAACAAAAAATGTCCAAAGTTCAAAAATATAATACAGACAGTTTGTAACAAAGGATCCACAGGCGAATCGTAAAATATACAAAAGATGTACAACAGACTTTAGGCAGATCTAAGGATTTGCGAGATCCTCTTATATCACTACCAAGCAGCTTCCAGCCAATTTCGTATTGTACCTGCAATTAGTCTTTTGAAAATACGTCAGCTTTCGCTGGTAAATACAATTAACTGACTCGTTTTGAAACATTTCCAAAAACTGATTTATGTGCACAAGGCCCATAAAATCTTTTCGTAACTTAGGAAAGTTAAGCTTTTAACCTTGTACAAGGATTCACATGTTTGTCAATACATATGGGGCCCAGTATAGAACGAGACATGATTAACTGACATGCCACTTATAAACCCACGAAGGAGTTATCCCCAACTTGTGGGTAAAATATATTTTAGCATTCGCATATGTCAGGTGTATGCCTACACCCCGTGCTTTTTCGTGGCCATCAGTAACTTAAATAGCCAATGATATCCAGGACACGGTCGTTAACCCCCAATGTTTAAGTTATCAAACAAAACTGATCAAAACGGAATATGTGGATTTACTAGCCACAATCCGGCATTCGATGACCATTCGACAAGCAGTAATAATTCACCGTATCCCAAGTCCGTATAGGGAAAATAAGTTAAAATGTATTTACCTGAGCTAGTACTTGACTTTAATGCAAAGTTTGTATTAACTCAGTTGTTTAATCAATAGATAAGTGCAATAGCATTCAATAGAAGGCTTCTAGTCTGAAATGATGGCATAAACTAACCAATTAGAATGCTAACAGTCCTATTTAAGTCATAGACTTAGACCGACTAGCTTAAAGGATCAAAACGGTACGATTCGCTAGATTAAGTGGTGACCGGATAGAATGTAGTTTAAACCCAACAAGTACTAAGACTTTTATGACATGGGTAAACAATTAACATTCTGGAGTTTGAGATTAAATAATAAGGTTAAACCCGTTTCGGTTAATTAAACTAGTTACATAAACTTGACCATATGCTATAAGCGATATCGTGTAACTGGGTGAGTCATGAACAAGTTCTATGTGTCATTATACTTTAAATAAGTTGTAATATCAGTATGATATCAACTTATATGCCCGTTAAAGTTTTAAAACGAAACTATGCCTTATAAGGCGTTTTGATTATTACATGACGTAAAAAAGGAACTTGTATATATTCAGATGTTATAATTATAAACATTCTAGAAAAATACTTAATTTGTTTAAATATTATCAGTAAGATGTCACACATAAGTGTGGTTTATGGTTTAGGACCAAACTATGCACCAAAGGGCATTTTGGTCCTTTTAAAAGCATAATTTACGATATTATAATAAAACTCAGTTTATGATCAGAATAATAACATCATAATATGTTAATTATATTAATATATCAGTAGGTAATTCATTTGCAAGTTTTTGTTGATTAAAACCTTATTTTATGTAAAAGGGCATTTTAGTCAAAGTTTGACATATTAGCGGAACTTGTGTATAAACTCGGATTATGATTATGATCATGTAATATACTTCTGAGGGTTATGCTATACTATATTATGATCATAATGCAACCATAAATCAGTAGTAAACTAATCTAAGTCGGGTCAGAATAGAAAGTCAAAGCAGAAGTCAAACTTTGTGACTTTCGGTTGCGAACCGACCCTAGGACTGGAATTGACGATCCGAACATGCTCCCACATGTTCTAAAAATTATTACCAACTTGTTTAGTGTCAAAAACATATTTATAACATATATAAACTCAAATTATAACATTTATATAAACTGACCCGTTTAACTTTTTTTAAAAATCATTAACTTTGACCCGTCAATTGACCTAGTAAATGTGATTCTTAAGAGGTGCCCTTTTAAGGAATTAAACCTTCCTAATTACGATCACTTAGCCATGTTCATTTCGAACAATGGATAGACCATAATGGTTTTAACCGAAAGTCAAAGCGTTTATCGAAATTGCTTGACTTTTGGCTATAAAGCCTATCAGAGAAAAGAGCAGATATGGAACACTTACAAGTGATCCAAGAGAAGGTTTAGAACTCAAAGGGATGCTCCTAGATGACCAGGAACTTCCAAGAATGTAATAGAGAGAAGAAGAGGAAATGAGCAAGGAATGGAGTGAGATTGGTGGGCTATTTATAGTGCAAGAGGATGATGCCAGGTGTTAGAGGTGTTATAGGATCAATACAAGTGGTTAGATAGGTGTCAATAGCTGCAAGAGAGTGGCATATTGCAGGATATGTGGCAACTTGGCAGAATGGCATGTTGACTCTTTGTCCCTCAAAGAATGTAGTTTATGAATTGTCCCTTGACTATAACAAATCACACAACTAGTTCTTCTCGTTTAACTCGTGGCATACCGATGAAGAGTGTTAATACCCGGACACTAACTTGTGTTATAGTATGTGCTTTAGTGAGTTTTAAGTGGTTACAAGCTTAGAATGCGATAAATACGAGTTCATATGGTTTTATAGGTTATTTTACTTAAATTAGTAAGGTTAAAGGTTCGGTGATGATGCGGATCACTCAAGGATGGTAAATCAAAAGATATCACCTCAACCGGGAGTCCTTTGGGTCGAGAGATGGCTTGATTATGTAAGAAATATGAAAATAATGAAGTCTAGGGGCCTCTAGGTCATTTGTTGAAAGTTGAAACAATGAACAAAAAGAGTTTTAGACCTCGCCGTAGGCAATGGTCGCTAGACCGTAGCTTACGGTTGGTAAAAACATGATTCATCAAGTCCGGACCGTAACTTACGGTCCTTGACCATAGGTTACGGTTAGATTTGATTTTTAAACAGCGTACCAGAACCGTAGCTTACAGTCTGGCGCATGAAAAAAATGCAAATTGGACACGTTTGAGCGAGATGAGCAACTAATTCATTTGTGGCTTCATCTGAGGGTATGTATATGTGTCGGTATATTACCGGACGTGAATTTTACGAGCTGTAACAATCAAGGTAATTTACTCTTTTTAAAAACTAATAACTTTTGTATGACTATCGGGCTATTTGTATAGCTCTTAATTGTTCATACCTCTTACTGGTTCAGCACTTAATGATTTAGAGTGTTTGTTTCGTGAAATGATTGAGACATTTGCCTCTGAATGGTTAAGCATTATACCGAGAGTCTGAATGGTTAAGACTTATAATCTGAATTGGTCAGACATTTGCACATTTGTCTTTGAATGGTTAAGCATTATACTGGCTCTTATTGATTTAGCACTTAAACTGGTTCGGTACTTAATACTTAATAAGTCAGTCCTCATACTAGTTCAACACTTAACTATTCAGAAGTTAACAAACAACCCTTATATCTATTTTATTATTATTTTAACTATTATTACTACTATTGGTTTTATATGGTAAAAGTATAAAAAATAACTATTATTCTTATTCATTTAATCTATTTACAAGAGTTAACTGCCATTTTCGTCTATGTGGTTTTATTTACTTCTGTCATTTCAGTTCAATTTTCAAAATCTGCCATTCCCCCTCCCTGACGTTCTAGAAACGTGTCATTTCAGTCTAAAAAGTTAACCCTAGTTAAAAATGTGGTTAGCTTAGGGGTAATATGGTCATTTAATAAAGATTCTTTTAATTTTATTTTTTAAAATGGGTTTTAAAAGAAAAACATTTAAGATCAAACCCTAACCAGCTACTTAGACAAAACACATTAACCAGCCACAACCCATTTTGTTCCAAATATCCATTTGTTTTTCTTTCGACATGTCTTCCACCACCACCTTCACCTCCACCACCAACTCCACCACTACCATTCCGACCCGCTCACAGGCTGCCGCTGTGACCTAGTTCTTCTTCCCCTCACATCTTTCAAATTCAATCAACTGCCAAAAATCAACGGCGATTCTGGAGTTTTGATTTAAACCCTAAAAACCGATTCAAGCCCTAGGATAGAACCACCACAGCCATAGTATCAATGTCTCCGATCTGTTTCTGAATAAGCGAATAAGGTTACGTATTTCTGACACTCTGTATTAATTCATATACACTCGTGAAACAAAGTTATTGATATCTGGAGTTTTGATTTTTGGATATAACTTGAAATTATGAAATAAAATGCGTATAGAATATTGTCTATTTAGTATGTGAGAATGATATGCAATGAAATTATAAAGCTTTCACATTGTAGCTCAACTTTCATTATGTGCTAATTTATGTCAAGGAATCTAAGCTATAAAAGAACCGTATAATTTGAGACTTTTATACAAGAAACTTAATAGGTCTGTATGATATGGAAGACATGTTAATGATGGTGGTTGAATGGTGGTGGTGGAAGACATGTCAAAAGAAAAACAAATGGATGTTTAGTACATAATGGGTTGCGGCTTGCTGGCTAATGTGTTTTTAACTGGGTTAACTTTTTGGACTGAAATGCCACGTTTCTAGAACGCCAAGGAGGAAAATGACGCCTTTTTGAAAATTGGACTGAATGACAGAAGTAAACAAACCATAGAGACGAAAATAACAGTTAACTGATGTTCATGTTAATTAGTTTTTCTACACTGTAACTTTCTAGTTGGTTTTTTTTAACTATAATTTTTTATGTATTTTTTAGAAAAATAAATATACTTATTTTGATATTATTTTTTAAACTTAACTAAATATTAAAGAAGTACGATGTTCTTAAATTATTTATATATAACAAAGTTGAACTTAGTTGTATATCAAGTTCAACAATTGTTTATGGCACGAGTCCCTTTACATTTCATTCCAAACATAAACACTGACATAGGAACTTGCTACCTATACATACAAACACATACAAAGACGCGGACATCAGACACAAGTGAACTAACGAGGTGGATTTTGTTGATGCATCTAGAAGGTCTGGGGGTTTACTGTGCCTGTGCGACCCACAGGTGTATCGGAAATAGGAAGTGATCAAACAGTACAGGTATCTCTTGGTGAGGGGTTTATTGGTGGGAAGTAAAAAAGAATTGAATATTTTAAACGTTTATGCTCCTAAAAAAGAGGGTTCTATGGAAATAGTATTCTGGGCAGTGGGTCTGTTGGGAGATTTCAACGTGGTGATGTGACCTAAAGAGAGGAGGAATTCTTGTTTTAACAAGGCAAGTGCAAAAGATATTAATGAGTTTATCGCTAATTTGGGATTGATCGAGTACGAGATGAAGGGTAGAAGTTTCACTTTTTAAAACCAAACTCTAACAAGCTCAGCAAAATTGATCGTGTATTTTGGTGTGTAAAGTGGTTTTTAATGAGTGTCCCGAGGCTTGTTTGAGGGCATTTCCTAGACTTTATTCTGATCACAACCCGCTTCTTCTTTCAATTGGCAACAACTTTGGCGCAAAACCCTTTAGATTTTTCAACTAATGGCTAAACCGGGATGGTTTTAGGCGGTCATTACATGATTTAAGCATATGTGAAACTGTATTAGAAATTGGTCAGACGAAGTGATAAAGAAAGAAAGAGAGATCGAAGTTAAATTGAAGGAAGATCTGGAGAAGATTGATAATCTGGAAGATCTGAGAGGCCTTTCGGAGGAGGAAACGTGGATTAAAGAGGAATGTTTGAGGGGATTGGGGAATTGGATCATTTAAAATTCTGGATCTTAGATAAAGATCCCGGATTCGATGGGCTATGGATGGGGACGACAACACCGCTTTTTTCCACAGGCTAATCAATAATGGGAAAGCGAGAACGGAATTTCGGGTTTGTTGATCAATGATCGATGATCATTAAAAGGGAGGTGCTAAGGTTTTTTAGGGAGCGTTTTGCTGAGTCGGTTAGTCATAGACCAAAGCTGAAATTCCCTGAGGTGATGAAGCTCGATGCTGACGATGCTATTAGGCTAACGACTCCATTTTCGGTGGTGGAAATAAAGGAAGCGGTTTTTTAATGCGTGTCGGATAGGGCTCCGTGTCCGGACGGTTTTAATTTTAGTTTATTAAACACTTTTGGAGGCTATTCTAAAAAGACTTCAGGGACATTATGTCTTACTTTTACGAGCATGGCATAATTAATTAGGGTTTTAGCTCGTCCTTCATTACTTTGACTCCAAACAATAGGGGTAAAAGACTATCATCCTATCAATCTCATTGAGGTTATTAGTAAAACTATATATCAAAGATTTTGGCGAACCGTTTGAAGAAGGCGATAGGGCAAGTTGTTTATGAAACACAAACAAACGACATTCACTAAAAATGGATACATTCTTGATAGCCCAATGATGTTAAGCGAATTATTGTGGTGGCTTAAGAAGGGTGGTAAAAAGGCTTTTATTTTAAAAATCGAATTCCAAAAAGTCAATGATAATGTGAATTGGGAATTTCTCCTCGAAACGATGGATCAAATGGGTTTCCCCTCTTTGGTGCACTTAGGTGAAGGGCATTCTTGATTCAACAAGATCCTCGGTCCTTGTTAATGGGGCGCTACTTTCAAGTTCCAATGCCAAAAAGGAATCCGACAAAGTATCCGCTCTCTTCGTTTTTTTTTTAATAGTGATGTAATAGGCGCCTCTAATATGCCCGTATTTATAGTATTGTAATTAGGGTATATTGAATCAATTGTCTCCAAAATTAGAAGCTCTCTTGTACCATTATATATTGATCATATTGTGAATGAAAGAGGCAATGAATTTATCACAATTCTACATGGTATCACCCTAAAGATCCTACCTATCCCTCCTGCCACCTCCAAACCCTTGCCGCCACCCCCAATTTTTTTTCTTTCAATGGCTGATCACAAGTTGCACCCTACTATCACCGTTTCCAACATCAGAACCTTCGTCCCCATCACCTTAGACAATGAAGCCGCTGATTATAACACATGGTCGGAACTATTTCGAATCCATTGTACGGCGTGTCTAGTGGCAGACCACTTTGAGCCTCGTTCCTCACCCATTGTTTCCTCATCTACCGATAAGGAAAAGCAATCGGCCTCCCCCCGCCGACTCGTGGGAACGCCTTGATGCCATTGTTCTCCAATGGATCTATGGCACAATCTCTACGGTCTTCTAAAAACTGTTATAAAAAAGAGAACCACCGCATATGATGCTTGGAAAGCCATCGAGAATCTCTTCCAAGACAATAAAGCCACCCGAGCCCTCTTTCTCAAATAGAAATTCGCAAACACTCGGCTTGAAAATTTTTCATCCATGCATGAATATTGTCAAGAGATTAAGGTTTTGGTCGATCAATTAAATAACGTTGATGCCCCGGTTGACGAACAAGATCTCGTTTTGCAAACCATATCCGGTCTCACAGAACAATACGAAACCGTATGCACCATACTCCAAAACACCAAACCTTTACCCCCGTTCATTGAGGTCCGTTCCCAATTGTGCATAAATGAAACTACAAACGCTAACCAAGCCCTCCACTCTGCCCACCAATCCGCAACCGCTCTGCACGTCCAAAGCCAAACCCCTCCCCTTCGGCTAATCCCATTACCACCTCCTCTCAAACCACATCCGACACTACCCGCGGTCGAGGCCGTTCCCATGGACGCGGCGGAGGTCGTTCATCATCTTCTCAGCCGAACCGTTCCAGGGGCAGCCTAGTTATTCGGCTCAATCCCAACACCCCCACATAATTTTTCCCAACAATTGGGCCACTACACAATGGGCCTCTCTTCTCAACAATACATACAGCCCTCATTCTAACCAAACACCACCCTGCCCTTACCCATCAACCCCTCGGCCGAAGGGTTCACAGGCATTCTGGGCCCACGGCCTGCACAGGCCCACATGGCTACTTACAGCCCGACGCCGATCGACATTGCACAGCGCTCTATACTCTCTCTATGAGTCAACCCTCTGATCCAGTTGGTTACATGGACACCGGCGCCTCTGGCCACATGGAGCAACCAGGTATGAATTTCCCGTCTATTTTTAATTCTTGCACTAATAAGCAAATAATTGTTGGCAATGGACAACCATTCCTGTAATTGGACAAGGCAATAAAACACTACCACCACCTTTCCCGCCCTTAAAACTAAACAATATCCTTTATGCTCCTAACCTTATCAAAAACCTCATCTCTGTCCGTCGCCTAACGACAGACAATTTACTTTCAATTGAATTTGACCCGTTTGGTTTTCTTGTGAAGGATCTCAAGTCCAAGGAACCTATCCTATGATGCAATAGCTCGGGAGACCTCTACCCTCTGACCACCAACTTCATCACGCCTCTCTCCAAACCTACTACTTTAGCTGCTGTTACTCAAGACCGTTGGCATCAACGCCTTGGGAACCCGGGCAACTCTTTATTGCATTCGTTAAAGTCTAATTCTTTTATTGATTTTAGTAAAACGAACAATCCACTTTGTCAATCATGTGTTTTTGGCAAAGGTGCTAAACTTCCGTTTTATGATTCTATGAATAAAACACATTTACCTTTTGATATCATTCACAGTGATTTGTGGACCTCCCCGGTTTTAAGAACCGGTGGTCACCGTTATTATATATTGTTGCTTGATGATTTAACGGATTTTTATGGACTTATCCCCTAACCAAAAAGTCTCAAGTTTACAACACCTTTACCACCTTTCATAACCACATCCATACACAGTTTGAATGAAAAATTAAACAGTTCCAATGTGACAATGGCACCGAATATACCAATAATAATTTTAAACAATTTTGTCACATCAATGGCATGCATTTTGTTTCTCCTGTCCCCACACCTCCTCCCAAAATGGCAAAGCCGAGAGAAAAATACGAACCATCAATAACATGATTCGCACCCTTTTATCTCAAGCCTCTTTACCTCCCTCATTTTGGCATCATGCCCTCGAAACCGCCACCTACCTACTAAACATTCTTCCTAAGAAAACTGACAAATTCTTAACCCCTACTACCCTTCTATACAATGTCCTCCCAACCTACACACATCTTCGTGTGTTTGGTTGTCTATGCTATCCCATCACTCCCTCCACCACCATAAATAAACTCACCAACCGCTCCAAACCTTGTGTCTTTCTTGGTTATCCTTCAAACCATCGCAGATAGAAATGTTTTGATATCTCTACTAATCAAATCTTTACATCTCGCCATGTGCAGTTTGAGGAATCCATTTATCCCTTCTCTAAACGAAACTCCAACACCACCCTTGACTACACCTTTCTTTCCCCTCCATTTAACCCACTGATGTGGGATACTGTCACATCAACCCAACCCACTATCCACTCAACCGCCACACACCCTACATCCCTCGGCCCAACTCCAGTCGGCACAACCGCTTCACCCCAACCTTCAACATCTCCTCCACAACCAACAGGCCCACATACAGCTTCCCCTGGCCCAACTGCCCCCTTAGCCCAAACAATTTCTCCATCTCATTCTTCAACATCGGCCCACTCTTCGGACCACACCGACACCCAGCCTCCACCTCAACCCACCCCTCCTCACTCGGTTCCACAACAACCGACCCGTACCATGCGCACTAGAGCAATGGACGGTATCACCAAACCCGAACAACTATTCAACCTTAACACTACTTCCATTGTTCCAATCCCGAAAACTCCCCACCTTGCCTTGTCCACACCTGAATGGTACGATGCCATGCAAAACGAATTTAGTGCACTTATTAAAAATGAGACTTGGGAACTAGTACCACGTCGCTCGGACATGAATATTATATGTAGTATGTGGCTCTTTAAGCATAAATTTCGTTTCGATGGCTCTTTAGAACGTTAAAAAGCAAGGTTGGTATGTGATGGTCGTAGTCAACAGGTTGGGATTGAATGTGGTGACACTTTCAGTCCGGTTGTAAAACCAACTACTATACGACGGTCCTCACTCTGGCTCTTTCTAAATCATGGCCGACACACCAATTAGATGTTACAAACGCATTTTTACACGGCCACTTGCAGGAAACTGTTTACATGCACCAACCAATGGATTTCGCCATCGGGACTACCCTGATCATATTTGCCGCCTAAAGAAGTCTCTTTATGGCCTCAAACAGGCACCCAGGGCCTGGTATCAACAGTTCACTGATTTTGTCCTTCAGCATGGCTTTACTCAGTGCAAAACGATAATACCCTATTTATTTATCACCACGGTCATGACGTCGCCTATCTTCTACTCTATGTGGACGACATCATACTCGCCACCTCCTCTAACCAACTTCGCCAAAGTCTCATGACTATTCTTGCAGGTGAATTTGCTACGAAGGATTTGGGACCCTTATCCTATTTTTTGGGCATCTTGGTCACTAGAACGGGTGACCCGCTTTTCCTGTCACAACATGCATATGCCAAAGACATCATTCATCGCGCAGGTATGGACTCATACAAACCTGCAGCAACACCGTCGACACTCAGAGTAAATTGGCCAGTGAACCGGATTCTTTATATGATGACCCTACCACTTATAAAAGCCTTGCAGGTGCATTACAGTCCCTAACCTTCACACGACCAGACATAGCATACGCAGTTCAGCAAACATGTATGCACATGCACTCCCCTTGCATGGCTCACTGGAACGCTCTTAAGCGTATCATCAGATACTTACAAGGCACTGCTGAATATGGTCTCCATCTACGCTCTTCTTCGGCACTCTCCATTCGTGCCTACACAGATGCTGATTGGGCAGGTTGCGCTGATACTCGTCGCTCTACATCCGGGTACTGTGTCTAGCTCGGAGACAACCTTATTTCCTGGTCCTCAAAGAGACAATCCACCATTTCCCGCTCTAGTGCTGAGGCGGAATACCGTGGAGTTGCCAATGTGGTTGCAGAAATATGTTGGCTGCGAAATCTTCTTCTTGAGCTACATCGTCCGTTGACCAAAGCTTCCCTAGTCTACTGTGACAATGTCAGTGCCATTTACTTATCGGGCAACCCAGTCCAGCATCAACGAACCAAGCACATCGAGCTCGACATTCACTTCGTCAGGGAGCACGTCCAAAAGGCCTGGTTCATATACATCACATGCCTTCCCGCTTTCAGATTGCCGACATCTTCACCAAGGGACTTCCTCGGGTTCTCTTTGATGATTTTCGATCCCGTCTAAGCATACGTTCGCTCCCGCTTCGACTGCGGGGGTGTAATAGGCGCCTCTAATTATGCCCGTATTTATAGTATTGTAATTAGGGTTTATTGAATCAATTGTCTCCAAAATTAGAAGATCTCTTGTACCATTATATATTGATCATATTGTGAATGAAAGAGGCAAAGAATTTATCACAATTCTACATGATGGATGCCTTCACGTGCATCGTTTTTAAGGCGTGTACTTTGGGGAGGTTAAAAGGGATTAGAACCCCCTAACGGGGGTCCGGTTTTATCTCATTTGTTATAAGCGGACGATGCGTTGATCTTGGGAGAATGGTATAGTGAGAACCTCAAAGTGGTCACAAGGTTAGTAAGAATATTTCATGTATGTTTGGGATTAAAAATAAATCTCCAAAAATCAATCTTTTTGGTATAGGGGTGGATGGTGGTGAGGTCGATGAGCCACCAGTTTGGTAGGGTGTAGGAAAGGGGTTCTCCCTTTTCAATACTTAGGAATCACGATGGTAGCAAACATGAACCAAGTTAATAACTGGGATCCTATTGAGGAGATTGTCAAGAACCGTCTTGCATCTTGGAATTCCTGGACTCTTTCTATAAGGGGCCGGGTCATCCTAATTAAAGCGGTTTTAGAAAGCCTCCCTATATACTATTTCTGAATTTTTAAAACCCCGATTAAGGTAGTGGACAAGTTGGAGTCCTTGATGAAGAATTTCCTTTGGGTGGGGGGGGGGGATTCATAAACTTAGGGTGGTCAATGAAGCTCTTTTAGCAAAGTGGGTGTGGAGGTTCATGGTGGAAGAGGGGAATTTATGGAGAAAAGCGGTGGTCGCGTGTCATGGTTGAAGGAAGAGATGGTCGTTGCCAGCGGCGGATCTAGAAGATGCGCATAAGGTGAAACAAAAAGGGGTAACGAAATTGAAAAAACGTTAAATTTTTCCAAAATTTACATTGCCGTCAGAGCGTTAAGGGGCAACGTAGGTTACCCCTTCTATCACTCTAGGTCCGCCCCTGGTCGTTGCAACCATCTAACCCACCATTAGAGTGGTACGTGGACAATATCATTAGAGTGGAGGTAAAAATGAATTTTAATAGGAAAAAACTAAATGTGCTCATCAAGGGTAATCTGGGAAATGGAGAGTATCAAATTCTAGGTCGACCATTGGTGGGAGGATATATCTTTAATGCACAGATGGCCTAGGCTGTTCCATTGGAAACGGATAAAGTGCTTAACATTAGTGATCGAGTCGATAATGTTTCAAATGTTGAGGAATGGAAGTGGACCTCGTATAGAGCCCCCTCGTCACCGGCTGAAATGGAGGAATGGGCCGAATGTATTGCGTCCCTAGCTGAGGTTATCTTAATGGGTTAAAAGGACAAATAGTTTTGCGCAACGAAGAAGTCGGGTTTGTTCACAACTGCTTTTGTTAAGAATCTTCTATTGGGTGACCAGAGAGGTAATTAGGTTTTTGTTATAAAGAAGTGCAGATGGGTTCCTGCTAAATGCAAGATCTTTGTGGAGAGCGATGCATGACAAATTACCAACTAGGCAGGTGCTTTCTGGGCGAGATATCCAGGTGGAAGTCGATGGTTGTGCGTTGTGTGGTGACTCGCAAGAAACTGTGGACCACGTTTCAAGGGGAGCAAAGTCTCGATGCAGGTTTGGCACAAACTCAGTGCATGGATTCGTCTCCCTACTATCTTTGCCTTTTTGTTTAAATATCTACTGGAATTCTTGACGGATTGCGGGCCGAGAAAGGAACAAAAAATGGTGATACACAGGCTAATTATGGTCTCATGTTCTTGTATTTGGAGGGCGAGGAATCTGAAAACCTTCTCCAACGGCATTGGTAAGAGTGAAGAAATTTTTGGGGAAATTAGAACGTTGGGTTTTTTTATGGTTAAGTAGTAGATCTAAATATAAGGTTATTGAGTGGAAAAAATTGGTGTAAATACCCATTGTATATGATGCAATTGTTTGGTTATGGTGGCAGCTCGTTGTTTTTGCGAGTCGTTGGTTTGTTAATGAAGTTCATCTTAAGAAAAAAAGATAATGGTAGGGTCGGCCCTAGGGCAAGGACACTAAATCATCGGCTTTTGAGCCTCCACTTCCAAGGGCCTTGACTTTTTAACTTTAGTACTTGGCTTATGTTATAAGGTCATGCAGGTTTTGCTTTATGGAGGAAGCAATGCGAAGACGGGTCCATTGCTGAGGAGGTATCATGAAGTCGAGCACCAGTCAATGGAAGATCAAGAGACCCTAGACTTGCATTGGATTTGATGTCAAGTGGCTGAGTCCATACGTTTAATAATTCCCAACGGCAAGCCGACAATTTTAAATGGAAATGGTGAACAGCGTTGTCGATTTCACTTGTAAGATCTCGTTAGTTATCTTAAACCAAGGCCAAAGGGGGCACCCCAGCCACATCACCCCATAGCGCCCCGCACACCGCTGCCTAGGCGTTGTTGGTTGGGAGGGGGTATGGACCATTTTGCCAGAGCCATAACGGGCGCCAATGGCTATACTGGTGGGGCCCATTAATTTTAAATCGTTGGTTGAGTAGATCTTCATTAAAATAATATAAATTAAATAAAACCTGATTGAGTAATGATAAGAGGGTTTTACGGGGATATATCTCACTGCATGGAAGTTAAGGGTGGAGAAATATAAAGCCTCCATGTCTACGTGGCATAGACGTGATGCTAATGTGGCGTGATAAAGCCCCTAGGGGCTTTTCACACACCATACAGCCTAATGGTGTATATGCGAAGTCTCGATTGTGCTTCAAATCCGTTAGTGTTTGGATGAGTTTATACGAGTTATCCTCTCTTCTACGAATCCTTACTTAAGTTTCGTTGTTCTTAATCATTTTTGTGTTCTTGCACCAAAAAATAATGGATGAGTTGTTGCCTAAATTGATGTCTGTGGTATTTTTATTAGTTTTGAGTCATTTACATGAAAGTTCTTTAATCATAACTGAATGTTCTATTTCTTACTATTTTATGTTTTAAACAGATTGGAAAATCAGAACAAGGATTGAAGCCTTCTTCATGGAACACATTGCATTATCACTGTAGTTTAAACAATTATATTGTTAAGGAGACAAATGAAGCATAAATCAATAAAGATAAAATATATATCGATCACACTAAAATTATCAACATATATTACAAGCAACGAGATTAAGAATTTCTAAAACAAGAACAACTAACAAGTTTAGTTACCACAATCGTCTAATCTAATCGACATAACCCCGTTAATCTTTCTTGAAATAACGATTAATTCATTTGGTATTGTCACATTTCTTTGATGTTACTGTTTTCAAGAGACACTAGTTCGGTAAGTCGTTGGAGAAGCAGCTCAAAATCATCTTGACTCAAGATGAGACTAAGTCGTGTGTAACGATCTTCAGCACTAAATCTGCTTCCCCTACGGCCTATGATTTTTTCTGCTTTTAGCACTGCGGCACAGTCGCCGTCTTCTTCTCTCTCGCACTTTACCCATGCGTAAGCTGCAATCAATTCCAGTTTGGGTGATATAGATTTAAACATAAAGATTAAGCTTATATGACTTAAACAGTTAAACATACCCGGAGATGGTAGCCTTGTTTCATTGAAGAAATTACAATGCAAAGGATGCCTTTTCTGGATTGAAAATCTTTTTGACTTTGAGAAGACTGGAGTCAACCTATCCCAACGATCCCTCATTTTGTTATACGCAAATTCAAAAAATGGTTTCCCATCGTTTTCAACGACTACTTTTAAAAGCTTCAAAACTCTTAATTGGGTGTCTTTGAAATCCCCAAATCAGCCAATTCGATATAGTTCAAAAACTTCTCGTATATATTCTTATCTTTAATCACCGCCCACCTGTCATTATCATTCACAGTAATGTTATGACCCGAGATCTATGGATGTAGTTTTTAAAAGACTTATTTTTGCTATTTAAAAAGGGGTAGCGGCGCAGCTTGTTGCCCGTTTACCTTCTGTCTCGATGTAATTAGTGAACCATGGTTTTATATCATATTTTCATTATGAGTAAAAAAGTGCAAGAACCACATAAATATGCCTATACATACCCAAAACGTGTACCGGCATGACCCGTGAGCTTAGAAAGAGTAAAGAGCATGAGATCATGATTTGAAGGGCCCGTGATCGGTGTAAAATGTGGCCAAAAGTAGGCATGATCATATATCGTCTGCCCTCCAAAAACTGATTTTCTTAACTCCCCGTCTGGATTGTTTGGCGAGGTTACAAATTCAATTACATCCTTGTTATCTGTTGAATTTGATTGCCATGAGTTTGTGTCTCCTTCAAACTGATAATTCTCCGAGTTAAATAACATTGTTTGCTCCTTGTAAACCTGTAGATCATTTGAAAACAAACAAATCTAATCAATAAATCATACATCAAAAACGGGAAAATATAACATCTTGTTATAGTGATTATAATTTGTTACCGGATAGAAGGGGATTGAAGCGAGCACGTTGGAAGGTAAAGAAGAGTTTTCAGAAGAAAGGGCGTACACAGCTGCGTTAAGGAGTTGGGTTGAGCCAATGCCGAAGACCAAATAGCGCTCTTTGGTAACAGCATTCCCGACAAGTGAATGCATTTTACGAATATAGTTTTCGAGCTCTTTAGACATTGTAGTGTGGTCAGCATAATGGTAACTCATACGATGCCACCCGGATATGACGACTGCACTCTCACTTGCATGTTGCATCCAGAATGGCTCCAAGTACACAGGATCCCCACTGCATCATATGACAAATCAAAACTGGAGTTCCTAAACTATGTTCATCAAAAGATTGATAGAACTATGAGAATTTTGCAGTAGATGCAATCATTGAACCGGATGATAATAATTAATTGACAAAAATTTCTGTATTTATTTAACACAACACACTCTTTTCAAAAAAAAATTCGCTTACATTTTTTTAGAAAACCAATTTACAGTCACTATTAAAGTATGCTTTTTATTTTTATTTTCTTCTTCTTATTATTATTATACGTATATTTAACCCTTACCGCTTGGAAAGTCAAAACATACAGAATAAAATATTTACGTTAATAGAAGGGGTCCCATTGAATCATTGAGAGCATTCACATTAGATTCTTTATCTATACTTATAAAATTACACTAAAAATTACTAATTTTTCTTTATCTTTTTCAATTAATTAATTTTTTATTTCTTTATTATTATATTTTCTCTCTTCTCTAATCACAACCACCTTTAAAAATATTAACAAATTTATAAGGGTAAACGGTGTTTCTCACATATTTACATATAAACATTAAAATTCTCATATATTTTCTCTATCATTCACTCAAAACCACTCACAATCATTCCTTATAATATAAGTTCTCTCACTCACATAGAAATAAGAGGTCTATTGTGAATGCTTTGAAACGATTCATAACTAGGGCCAATAACTAATCACTAACTACCCTAATAACTACCTAAGGCCTTGGGTGTACTCAAACACCTAAAACATTAAAGGTGACATGGCATGTTAATCAGCGTTGTACACAACTCCCTCCTTGTGTTAAAGGGGCTATTTGTTAATATGTTAACGGGATGTTAAGATACTAAATTAATTTTTTCCTTTTTGAAATAAAAAACCACTAAAAAACAGGGTAAGGTGGAGTTAATGAGATTAAACCGTTCCTTTAAGATGAAAATAGGGAAACGTGGATAATGTGCCACCGAGGTGAAGTTGAGAACTTAAGGATTATAGTATAACTCAATGTCTAATAATTCCACTTATAATAGCTTAATAAATTCAATACTTATGATACATAAAATCTTGATTATAACATTGTAACAAACTCAACCTCTTTAAACACATCAAAGAAAATTATCACCTATCAGCATCTGCAGAACATCCTGGAGATAATTCAGAACAATCAGTTCCAACATAGCAAACATGACACTCACAAGCAGGTTGACCGTCGGAAACCAAACCATCCAAGTAAGCTCGGCCATGGCTGGAGCATGAGATTGCTGCAACCGCCTCTGCTTCAGCTGCCGATTTCTCGCTCCAACTCAGCTTTTTCTCTACATAAAGATTCATGCTAAACAGTACATTGATAGCTATGGAAATGAGAAAACACAATCCATAACAATGTTTCTTCATTATCCACATTGTTTTTCCATGAAGGCTTATGTTTGGTCCTTAAAAATGCAGAGGGTAAACGTTGGTACTGCACTGTACTTTTAATGTGGGTCCAAGTACCTTTTAACATATACCACCTTGTGGTGAAAAAAGAATCTAAAGACTTCAAAGTTCAAATAGATCACGTGCCAAATACAAAGAAATAAAATATGAAACACTTTTGTTACTCATTTTGCATAACTTCAGGGTCGGAAAATCCAAAAGTGGAGCATTATGGGATGCAATATCCATAAGGGTGTTGTTAAATGCATTCTTATTTTTTTTAATTTTATTGGTATGCATTTCTTCCATTAAATTTGTAAATAAATATAATCAATATTTGTATTTTCTATTTTTGAAATTTGTATTAGAAAATATCTCTATTTTTTTCTAGGGGTTTATCTACTTGTCATATTTGAATACTTAGATATATGTGTGAATACATAACGATTCTATTGAAGAAAAAAAAACCTGCACTGATTGAAAGAAGGAGATTAAGAGAGAGCTTGAAGAAACAATTTTTTTCAACTTTGATTTTCATCATAGTTCTAATTAGTTGAGCGTTGTTGGTATGTATTCTAACTAAATATCAACTATATTCTTTTGATTTGGAAAACATCTTTCATCTGCAAAATTTCTCTAGCAAATTCAAGTTAAACGTGTTCGTCATCTTTTTCAAAAAGATGCTTTTCTGATACAGTTTATCACAGTTCAACATCAAAGGTTATACAAAAAGATTGCATTTTCTACCAATCAGGTACACGTTTTATTTAAAAGATTATACGCTTGTGTATTTTTATTTACATAATGTTTGTAGCCATATGTCCCAACTCTAATATTTGTTTATTATTAGACATTCAAGTCTCGTGAAGAGATGATTAAAATGGGTTCAAAACACCGCACGTGCTGTTGGCCATGTTATAGTCATTAAAAGTTCACAACTAAGCCAAGTGGCTATTGTAAAGTCATACTAATGTGTAAACGTGGTGGAGCGTATAGGCCCGTCAAAGGTATAAGTAAGGCAAGTGGCATCAAAAAAATTAATTGTCCATTTGAATTGATCGGGGCATATACAAAACAAAACGATTCTTGGAGGTTAAATGTGATACGCAATGAACATAATCATCTGCCTGCACAACATATGGAGGGGCATGCATACGTAGAACGATTGTTATGTAACGAGTTTCAATTAGTGGCAGATTTGACGAAGAAGCATGTGGCGCCACGAGATATTCTTGGTATCATAAAGGAGCAGAATGAAGATAATGTTTCTATGCACACAATAAAATTCGAAAGATAACCCATAAGGGAAAAAGTCCAATGCAGGTTGTCAAGTTCGTAAGAGTTGTGGATTACCATGTGCTTGCTTAGTTTCAACGTATGTGAATGAAGGTTAGTCGATTCCACCACAATAACTCGATTTATTTTTAAATATAAATTCACTATTCCAATATAACAAAAAAATTAATAAGTCGGTTTTTTTGTACGCAAAGCGATGTATTCCATTGGATTCGATCGACATATTTTTTAGGAAACTTCATATATCACCTTTAAAACATGAGGAAAATTGTGACATTACTTGTGATGCTGAATTAATAATGTTTAAAGAACTCTTTGACAAGCAGTCCAAGCCGGGGCAGAAAGTATTGCTAGAAAAACTAAAAGAAATGACTGATCCAAGTAAAACATCATTTGAAGAACCTACTATTCGAAAAAATACTCGTGGGTGACCAAGCTTAAAGAAACAACAAAAAAGTCGAGCCAATCCTCAGATTCCTATAAACGTAGTCGTTCAACCACGTCAAATGTTGTTGAATACAATTTTATGGACTTGAAATCATCACCTCCGAGACATAGTTCAGACGCAAACAATTCTGAGCCATTAATGAAAGAATCTGTTGTTAAGAAAAAAAAAACTCGTGGACGACCAAACTTAAAGAAACAACAACAAAAAAGGTATTGTGCTTGAATATAGTTTTATGGATTTGAAACCATCGCCAAATGTAATTGAATATAATTTTATGGATTTGAAACCGCCAAGACATACTTCCTACGCAAATGATTCCGAGCCACTAATGAAAGAAATCCCAAGCATCTTTCACCCGTACATTTCATGTATAAAAAATGTCGATCCCGATGGTAATTTTGGGTTTCGATCTGTCACTGTGGGGTTGGAGATGGATGAAAACTTGTGGAGCTTTATTCAAACTCAACTTGTACAAGAGATGGACATTACCTCAAAAATTTAGAGGCAAATTTTTGAAACAGTTGTCACCGGAGAGTATAACCGTCTATGTCGCAACATAGATTTTCAAGGAAAGGGATTTGCAAGCGCTGATCATTGGATGGACATGCCCGACACTGGACTCCTCATTGCTCAAAGATTTGGTGTGATTGTTCACCTTTTAAGCATCGCTGACAATCAAACTTTCTTCCCGCTATTGACTGCTCCAAACCAAATTCGTAGCCCTCATCAAGTGGGGTCGCTTGTTCATGTTCATGGAAACCATTTCATCCATGTTAGAATAGGAGACTATCTGATGCCTCTACCGAACAGTCTTTGGAGTAGCAACCGAAATGACGCTGTAGCAGATTGGGAAGTTATGTACAGTTCTCGTATAAACCAGTATAAGGAGCTAAAAAATCCTAATCCAGACCGAACTGTACAATATGTTACTTAAACTTAACTTGTAATTTGTTTCGGTTAAACTTTATTTGTTTTAGTTAAATCTCAACTTTAATTTGTTATGGTTAACCTTCATTTGTTTTTTATTGTGTTAGTCATTTATTTTAGATATAATGAACTCATCATAGTATTAATCTTATTTTTTTGAAGTATCGATTCATAAATTTTATATTTCAATTCAATTAGTGATTGTATTCACTTATTATGTATTATATAATTTTTTTGATGTGTATTGTTTATACATCAACTATTCGATATATAAATGAAGTCAATGAAATTCAGTTATCAAGCACATCCTATTTTTATATTAATAATATACAACAACATGTAATATATAAAAAGGTAAAAGTGTAACTGGGTGAAAAATCTTTCGTGTCAAATTAAATTGTTAAGAAGCATAAAAATAATCTGTATGAAAAATGAAAAGAGAAAAAAACTTAAACAAAATAAAAGAATTGATACAAAACAAACAAGGAATAAACCAGAAAAAAAAGAAGCCATAATTAATTGAACAAAACAATAATATATAAAGGTAAATGGCGGAATTTAAAAAATTACAAAAATGATATTTTTGAAAAGGGAGGTATAAACAGTAAAAATGGAGGTCCATTTAGCCATCCCCTATCCATAAGGATGTCTTGTAGAGGCAAAATATGTGTTGCAAGAAACACCTATGATCAAATAATATTAAAACTGTTAAATATATAATTCTGAGAACTTTACAATTGTAGGTAAAGGATTATGTACAAGAGAGTTAATTTATACGAAATGTAGGAGAAGGTTTTAGTCTTTGATCAAGTAATTCAATTGTTGAAATTAAGTGGTGCCAAATGTAAAATTCATGTGACACATAACAAGGTAAACATGAGGAGAAAGAGCAAAATAGGAAGATCCAATATTGATAACTTATAAATCCACTCCCTCTATGATTTTCTAACGACTATAACTTTTCTTATGATAATATATTTTTAAATTACACCCTTGTATTAACAAGTACAACATTCTTTATGTTTAAGTAAGTTATTTATATAGTTTTCTTAATTTATAAAAAATATTTTATAAGCTATAATGTTACGTGGTGATTTTGTATGTAACTGATTGTGTTCCGGTACGTAATTACGTAATATGCATTTTGTTCTTGAAACAATTGTAACGTTATGTGATTATATATCAATACGTAATTACATAACAATAGTTAACTGTGAATTATTACGTGATATTGAATACCAACTACGTAATTTCATTATAGTATTAAGTGAAAACCCTCTAAGTGGTTACGTATTACGTACTAACCGTACTGTAATAAAAAAACATATATCACATATTATTTCACGGAATGCCTAATATTTAAGGTCTAATCACGTGTTAAGTATAAATGTAATACAAAACGTTAACTAATCAATCTATAATAACCATGTAATGTCGTATATTACAAATTTAATCACGTAATAAACCATAATCAATTAAGTTATTGATGCGTGGTCGAAAACCGATGTTCTTATTATGCTTAAGTTCATGTTTTACATAACTTTTAGTTTCGAATAGCCTACTTTTGATTGGATTGTGTTTTACAGGTTTACGGAGTTTAAGGAGCTATTCGGGAGCTTTTCGGAGCATCGAAGCGGAAAACGGGTCAACCGGGATTGAAAAAACGGAAAAACAGGAAAACAAAGTTTGGAGGGGCCATCGGCGACGCCATCCAGATAATCTGTCGGAGAAAATTTGTCATAGACAGTGGATTAGAGCGTCGGAGAATAACCTGACAAACCAGAGGCCGTCGGCGACGCCCCTCCCATTTGTGCGACGCTGAAACTTGCTTTTGGACGGGTTATATCATGTTTGTTGACCAATTCTTGAGGAGTTACGAGTTTTTGAAGGTTTGAACTTGTTCTTGGAGCCAAGAATCACCCAACCATCATTTCAATCACCACCAATTCATACCAATCGACCGAATCAATCGTCCACCATTCTTAACCCTAATCCACTTCCACCATCATCCTCCTCCAATCTCCAATCCATTCATCATCATTACCAATCCTAAACCCTAATCACCATCCATCTTCACCATCAAGCTTCAAGATGTCAATGTTAAAGCTATCATCAATCGTTGATCAAGTCCCATTCACCATGAGCGGCTAATCTCTTTGGGTTTCACCCCGGTGTAAACTTTTGTAAGGATTTCTAGGGTTTGCTATTTGTTTAGAATTTGGTTTGTGACTAATGGAATTACATTTGAAACATTTGATGATTGTCTTACGTTTGTATTGAATTTGCGAATTGTTGAGTGAGTTATGAAATTCGACATCGTGAAATGAATATGCGTATTTATGCCTTGTTTTTTGATATGATTTACTTGTCCAACGCAACGAAGTGCATTGCGGTCCATTGTCTATGATGTCGATAGCAATTGGCACCTAAGCCTTGTGATTCTAAAACCGTTAATGATCTAATTCGATTAAACCAAGTTAAAACGTGTAGCAACCCTAGGTCCTACAATTGTTGAACCGGGTGTGAACCTTGTTGTATCATTTTGTTATAATCACTCAATCAAGTTTCTTGCAATCGTTTAAGTTTTCGTAGTAACTAATTGGAAACAATCCTGTCGGATCATTCCGATACTCTTTCAAACAAACAAAAATTCAAATAATCAACATAGAAAGCTTCATAAATTGTTTATACCTTTAAAATCAATATTGTCCCACCGCAAACCACAAACTCTTCGTGGTTCGACCCCTTAATATCACTAACACATTGTTAAGGGTAATTTGGGACTACAAATATTATCTTTGACCGGGGCAGCGACACTCCGATCAAATTTGGCGTTGTTGCCGGGGAGTTCGTGCGCTTTACGTTTGGATTTGTTTGATTTTGTGTTTATTTGTTTAAAGTGCTTGTTTCTTTATATCGTCTCTGCTTTTGTGTTACGCGGGTGTGTTACGTGTGCAGGTTACAGGTAGTGCATGCATACACGGAACTCCGGGAGGACCTCGCCGTTAGTGTTCGAACCGGAGATCGAGCGGGTCGTTAGAAGAAACCTAGCCAACCGGTTAGAGGCAACTCTTGTCTTTAATCCACCCAACACCAACTCACCACCTACACCATCTTTTGAAGCCATTCCAATGGATCCACAAAACTCCAACCAACCCAACAACCAAAACCAATACTATGATTACCCACCCCAAAAGCAAAACACCCAAAACCATCAATCGGGGGGGGGGGGTGGTAACAAATCGAGACCACCAACACCATCATTCTAAACTCGTAGCCGAAACCAAAACAATCGCCAAGGTACACCCACACCTCCACCTCAAAACCAAAACCGACAAAACCCATTACCACCCAATATCAACAACTGAAATGTTAATGCCAACCGTGGAGCCAACCAAAATCGTGGCATGCCCACGAATGAAGCCCAATTTCTCAATCTTGATAATTTGAGAAACAATATTCCCGATGATGCACCATATAGCGTTCCCGATTATCAATCGCCAGAACATGCGAGTGCTCATTCGAAATACTCGGACGATGGATGGAATTACAATGAACGGGTTGTAGATGACGAATGGGGAGATAACAATATAGGAAACTTCTATAATGCTCGGGGTTTGAGTATGAAGATTTTGACTATCAAAATGCCAATATTGTGGAGAACGACGATGGACACGGTCATGATTATGGTAGAGATGAAGGCTACGGGAATAATGTCAACCACGAAACAATCGAAGGAATCGGGATTATGGCAACAACAATAACAACGGTAACCGTAATCGAATTCCGCAATTTGTGGGTGGTGGAAATCAAGGTGGAGATAGGGGTGGTGACCGAAGGGGCAACAATAGGCCGGTAAATCAAGAGGTCAATAGTCCGAGATGTCAATTGCATCAACAAGCTCCGCGAGGTGTAAATAGTCGGTTTAGACGGTGGTCATTGAAAATGACTTACCCATTGTTCCTACGCCTCGTGGAAGAAGGGCTTTTGATTGTAAGCCGAATTACATTAACATCCTACCCCACTTCAACTGTAGAACGAATGACGAGTCGTACACACATTTGGCGGAGTTCTCGGCCATATGTGGTACTATTGGGGGTCATGATTTTGCACTAGAAGAAGTGAAGTTGTGGTTGTTTCAATTTTCCTTGAAAGACAAAGCTAAACAATGGTTCTCACACTTCCGGCGAATAGTATTCACACTTGGGCTGAAATGCAACAAGTGTTTCTTGATGAGTACTATTCAATAGCAAAGACCGATGATGCGAGAGATGAAATTCGGTCATTTAGACAACTACCGGGGGAATTACTACATAAGGCATTGACATGTTTCAAAGAATTGGTTAGGAAATGCCCTCATCATCAAATTCCAATATGGGAATTGCTGAAATGTTTTGTAAGAGGGTTGGATGCGGATGATCACAAGTATTTGCAATCAGCAAGTAACGGAACATTGTGAATAATCATGAGGAAGACAATTGGAATTTTTGGAAAGGATGAGTAAGAATTCCAAAGCGATCGCTATGGCGGACCGATCTAAAAAGCATCCCATTTCTGATCTCTTCCGACCTTGATTCAAGTGTTAAGGATCGAATTGCTACTTTGGAACGGGAGTTGGCCCGTATGAAGAAGAAGGACGTTGGTGCGGCTCAGTTTGCGGTGTGCGAGGATTGTGGAGATATTGGGCACCGGACCAAAGAATGTCAAGTAAGTATGGCACATACGACTGAGGAGGTGAGTCAAGTGTACATAGATCGCAAGCAATTTGATATGAATTCCAACACTTATCATCCGGGATTAAGAAACCATCCAAATTTTCGGTATGGTAATGCCTCAAACCAAATGAACCCCAACTTCCAACCGGGTAACCAAAGTGGGAATCAAGGAGGATCGATGTATCAAAAGCATCAAGGCGGTAATCAAGGAGGGTATTAAAGAAATAAAAACCAAGGAAGTAGTCAAAGCTATGAAAATCGTGAAGGTGGCTATCAAAGGGGCTACAACCAAGGAAGTAATGGAGGTGGTAACTCTAATCCTCAAATGGGTGGTGAAGACTCCTTGAATTCAAAACTAGATGCAATCATGAATGCCATCACTACTTCGAATCAAGAGATAAAGTTGGAAATGAAAAAGGAGTTCAAGGTACGTGACAAATCGTACAAAGCTTTAGAAAAGCAAGTGGGTCAACTTGCAGAGGAAATAGAGGATGTGGTGGAAGATTGCCGAGTGACACCACGGTGAACCCTAAACATCAAGGGTCCAACTAGAAGAGCATACGTCAGGTACCAATTAATAAAATTTGTTACGTAGTGGTCGAGTCGTTCATAATGGTGTTGTGTCACCACCACCTCAGTTTGTTGAAGGGGTGGTGGAAGAGGCTAGTGATGATGAGGTTGTTGACGGTCAAACGGGACAAAAAGAAAATGTTTTGAAACATGATAAAAGTACACCCGTTGTGACCGTCGTGTCCTGAAAGCTAAGGAAAAAGGTGTGGAGGTTAATACCGCCCCTTATCCCGAAGCTTTGTTGGGACCATCTAAAAAAGTGGTAAACAAAAGAGGTCCCCACCAAGAAGAATTGTGGGAAACAGTTAAGCAAGTCAAAATCAATTTACCACTTTTGGATGCCATAAAACAAGTACCTTCATATGCTAAGTATTTGAAGGACTTGTGCACTCAAAAACAGACTCACAAGTTTCCAAAGAAACTAGATTTAACTGAAAATGTGAGTTCAATTCTTTCGGGTGCACTTCCACCTAAGTTACAAGACCTGGGAGCGCCCATCATCTCCATTCAAGTTGGATAGTTTAAAAATGACAAGGGCACTCTTGGATCTTGGCGCTAGTGTGAGTATTCTACCGGGTAGTTTATATGACCAAAATGAGCTTGGTCCACTTCGAGCGGCAAACACTACTGTAGTCCTAGCCGACTTGACTCCTAAACTACCCCGTGGAATAGTCACGGATGTAATTGTCAAAGTCAAGGACTTTTACTATCCGGTGGATTTCTTAGTACTCGATTACATTTCGTTGGAACTAACCAAGCACCCTACGGTTATTCTTGGTCGACCGTTCTTGGCAACATCAAATGCCCAAATTAATTATAAAACGGGTACGGTCGACATGACCTTTGGTAACCGTCGGTTGTGGTTAAATGTCTCTTCTGGATTAACGGATCCTCTAGTCAACGACGAATGCTATATAGCGAACGTTGTTGACGAGTGTATACCTCTCTATGACATGGGTGTTGAGGAGGAAAACATAATAGAGGAGTGTTTTATGTTTGACAGGTTACAAATGGAAACGAATCAGAGCATTGATGAAGAGGAGAAGAAGATGAAGGTGATGGTGGTGAAAGAGGGAAGACCACCTTGGACACACCAAGTGGAAAGTCTTCCCAAGAAGATTGACACCAAGTTGAAGCCATCGTTGGTAGAGTCTCCAACTGTTGAACTGAAGGTGTTGCCCAAGCATTTGAAATATGCTTATGTGGGTTAGCGCAACACGCTACCGGTCATCATTGCATCAAATCTAACAGGGGAGCAGGAGAGGAAGCTGATAGAAGTGTTGGTCGCCAATAGAGCTGCTATTGGGTGGACCATTGCAGATATGAAGGGAATTAGCCCTTCTGTAGTGATGCATAAAATCATTACTGAAGATGGTAGTACTCCCTTTCGTGACATACAACGGAGATTGAATCCCAACATGCGAGAAGTTGTCAAGAAGGAAGTGCTAAAGTGGCTAGATGCGGGTATCATATACCCCATCTCTGATAGTCAATGGGTGAGCCCTACACAAACTGTTCCCAAGAAGGCAGGTATTCAAGTCTTCACAAATGACACAGGTGAAGAGGTCGCCACCCGGCCGGTAACCGGGTGGCGTATTTGTATTGATTATAGGAAGTTGAATTCGCAACTTCTAAAGACCATTTCCCTTTACCTTTCCTTGACCAAATTGTTGAAAAGTCAGCGGGTCAAAAATATTATTGTTTCCTGGATAAGTATTCGGGTTATAATCAAATTGCTATCCATCCGGAAGATCAATCTAAGACCACGTTTACTTGCCCATATGGTACATTCGCGTTTAGGCGAATGCCGTTTGGGTTATGTAATGCCCCCGGCACCTTTCAAAGGTGCTTGATGAGTATCTTTTCAGATATGGTGGGGGGGTCATTAGAGATCTTCATGGATGACTTTTCAATTTTTGGGTCATCGGTTGATGTTTGCCTTGACCAACTCGAAAAAGTTTTAAAAAGATGAGTTAAGAAAATTTTGGTTTTGAGTTGGGAAAAGAGCCATTTTATGGTTCAAGAGGGAATTGTGTTGGGACATGTGGTGTCGAGTCATGGGATAGAGGTCGATAGGGCAAAAGTATAAGTTATTTCTACTTTGCCATATCCCACGGGCATTAAGGGTATTAGATCATTTCTGGGTCATGCGGGGTTTTACAGGCGGTTTATAAAGGGTTATAGTGATATAACCAAACCCTTATGTAAGATCAAACGTTTGACTTAAATAAAGATTGTCAAAATGTTTTTAACGTGTTGACAAAGAAGTTGGTTGAGGCCCCAATCTTGCAATCACCGAATTGGTCTTTACCATTCGAAATCATGTGTGATGCAAGTGACTATGCGGTGGGGGCCGTTTTGGGTCAAAGGGTAGAAAAGAAACCCGTTGTTATATACTACGCGAGTAAGACTCTTTCAGATGCTCAATTAAATTACACAACAACCGAGAAAGGGCTACTTGCGATGGTATATGCGTTGGATAAATTTTGGGATTATATATGGGGTAGTAAAGTGATTGTATATTCTGACCATTCTGCTGTCAGGAACCTCATGGAGAAGAACGATGCAAAGCCACAGTTAATTCGATGGGTACTTTTGCTACAAGAGTTTGACTTGGATACGGGATAAGAAGGGTAGCGAAAATGTGGTGGCAGACCATTTATCCTGGTTGTTGGTAGAAGAGGGTTCTTCTCGTGTAAAGATTAATGAGACCTTCCCAGATGAGCATATTCTAAAAGTTTCAATGTTACCTTGGTTTGCTAATATTATTAATTATTTGGTGACAGGTTATTTACCGGCTGATTGGGATAGGAGGAGGAGATTGCATTTCCTCTCGCAAATTAAATACTACATGTGGGAAGAACCGGATCTGTTCAAGACATACCCTGGTCAAGTCATGAGGAGATGCATACCGGACGAGGAGATCCCGAGTGTCTTGACGCACTTGCATTCTTTTGCTTGTGGGGGCCATTTCAGTGGTCACAAAACGGGGCACAAAGTGCTCAATAGCGGCCTTTACTGGCCGACTATTTTTAAAGATGCTTTCAATTTTGCGAAAAACTGTGTTGAGTGTCAAAAGTTAGGGGGTATCTCCAAGCGGGATGAGATGCCCATGCAACCGATTCTCATTGTTGATATTTTCGATGTGTAGGGAATCGATTTCATGGGCCCATTCCCGAATTCACATGGGAATTTGTATATTTTGGTGGCGGTAGATTATGTGTCTAAATGGGTTGAAGTAATCGCCACCAAAACAAATGACCATACCGTTGTTTGTAATTTCGTTCAAACTAATATTATTTCTAGATTTGGGATTCCTCGGGTGATTATTAGTGATGGGGGATCTCATTTTAAGAATTTTAATTTCGGAAAATTACTAAAACGGTATGGTGTTGACCATAGAATTGCCACCCCTTATCACCCGCAAACAAGTGGTCAAGTGGAAGTGTCTAATAGGCAAATTAAATAAATTCTGCAAAAGACCGTTCGACCAGAATGTAAGGATTGGTCAACGAAGTTGAATGATGCCTTATGGGCCTATCGAACAGCACATAAAACATCTATTGGCACCATTCTTTATCGCTTAGTTTACGGTAAAAATTGTCACTTGCGGGTTGAACTTGTACATCGTGCTTTATGGGCTATTAAAGAAGTTAATATTAGGTATGATGATGCAGGTAAAGAATGCAAGTTGAAGTTGTGCGAACTGGAAGAGCTTCGGGAGGAGGCATATGAGTGTGCTTCGAAATACAAGTATGGCATGAAACGAGCACACGATACCAAGTTGAAGCCGAAGGAATTTGTAGTAGGTCAAAAGGTTTAGCTATACAATTCAAGGCTCAAGTTCTTTCCCGGAAAGCTAAAGAGCAAGTGGATGGGCCTGTATGTGGTTAAATGTGTCGGCAAGCTAGGTGATGTTACCATTGAGGACCCAAAGGATGGGTCAAAACAAACGGTCAACGGTCATTGTCTTAAACCGTTTCTCGATGATAAGGAGGAGAACAAAGAAGCAAACAAGGAATTGGTAAGCTTTTTGGTAAGCATGCCAACTTATGAGGTCTATTAAAGGGCCAAGAACAATTGTGTAGAGTTTTGTACATTTTTATTGTTTGCACGTATTATTATGTATTTTATTGTAACCGTTTCGTACTAATCTCGTTAGCGCGTGAAGTTCGGATATTGCAAGCGGGTCATCAAGACGTAAGGTATGTCTTAAATTTGCTTTGTGTATTGAGGACAATACACGATTATTCGAGGGGTGGTAAGAATCGTAAACGTGTGTTAAAAAGTTTAAAACCGGTGATGCGTCGGCGACGGGGCTTCAGGCCGTCGCTGATGGTGAGTCTTTTGTGGCCGTCGGGTGAAAAGTGCCGTAGACAGGAGGTTAAACCGTTGGAGGAATTTGATAAAATTGGGGATGTGTCCGCGATGGACCAAAGGACCGTCGGCGACGGTCCTTGGTTTGTCAGCCGACACTAAATGTCATTTAGCGCAAAATGTCGGATCCCAACTCATCTAAACCCATTTAAACTTGACCCGAACCTAGTTTTAACCACATAACTGACCTGGGAGAACCTTATCCAACCGACACCTCCTTCAAAACCACAAGATTCCTGCACAATCCTCTTCATCTTCTTCTTCTCCTTCCAAGAACCCTAATCTTCAGTTAGTTGCATCTTCTTCAATTCTTAACCAAATCAAGCAATTCTTGAGCCTATTCTGTGTAGATTTTTGAGTAGAACAAAACCGCTAACACAGTTTCTTTCAATTCTTGCCCATTTGCAAGATTGGTGAGGTTGAAACTTTGGGTTTTTTGAGGAAAAAGTGTCTTCAAGTGTTACATTACATCTTTTCTTAGTTCTTTCGAAATTACAACACTAAACGTATGATCTGTACTTAAATGTGAATCATATGGTTTGTGAATTTCTTCCGAAATTTTGAACTTTGTGTTTAAGAGTAGGTTGTTTATGATGCTAATGTATGATATCTAGTTTGAGTAGACACTTGATTTTGGTAGGATTGAACATGCAACAAGTCTAGCTATGAGATTATACTTGTTAGTTGCATGCTTGAACATGAACAAGATGTTGAACCTGGTTTAAGTCTTATGGATTTAGGATGGAAACATGAGAAATTAAGCTTTAGATGTTAACACAATTGCTACTTTTGAAAATTTAAACGGCTAGTTATGTCTAATCAATTAATTTGTGGTTCAACATTGTATGTTATGTTTAAGAGGTTGAGTTGAATTGAAGTTTGAGGTTATAGTTTACCTATTTTGAAGTCAACATTGCTTAACCGTTTCTTTGTATTATTACCTATAGATATGGCGAGCCGAAAAAGAAGTAAGATTTGGGTCAAGGCTCATCTTCGGGAGCCGGGTCTTCTTTAGGTTTTATAGCAAGAAAGTGAGAGCAATTAAGAGGGGTTGAGGAGAATGGTGGGCGATTATATAGGCAGGATTGGGTGTGGGAAAGGATTAGGGTAGTAATGTTGGTGAACCGTGGGAAAATAACAAGAAAAGGCCGCTCTCAAGGTTTAACGATAAAAGACTTTAAGATAAGCTTTGGAAGTGGAAGACGGTGAACGGGGTGACTACTTCTATTCCGGAAAGGGTTGTTCCTGAGCGGATGTTGGATGTGGATGAATTTAGGACGATTGGTATTATCCAAATGTTCGAAGGCTCGGTTAGGAACGGGTCTTGGTGTGAAGACATTACACCAAGGGTTTATTTGGCTGCTGTGTGTGAGTCGTTGGCTTCACTAAGATTTGTCAATTGGGATGGCCCACCGAGTACGTGGCAATTGGTGGGAGATACGGGCAGAGGTAAATGATTATGACCTTTGAGACTATGGATTGCATCGTAGGGTTTGATTCGTTGGGGATCGACGAGTACTATTATTACAATGTCGATCAATTCCTTGACAACAAAGTGGACACTACGGATCCCGGTGGTATGCTTAGATCTGTGTGCCATTTTCTGACAGTGGGTAGCATTGCGAAGTCAACTATCGGTTGTAGGGAAAATTCTTCAATGCTTCTCTCTCAAGAATATTATTGTAAGTTTTGGGGACCGGGGGAAAGTTAAGGCGTCTGATTGCCGGGTGCTCCATTCACTACTTTTTGGAGTATCAAAGTTGTCATGGCGGCATTTGGTGATTATTAAAACTTGGGATACCCGCAAGTCATACACCTGAAAATGATACCCTATGTACGACTAATCAGCACCATGATAGTGCAGCAGAATAGGTTGCCGCATAAATCATTGTGGGTTTCAAAATCCGTGGATCAGATCTGCTTTGCATCAATGAAGCAACACTGGAAAATTCAGGTGCAAGTTTATGGTCATCAATATACGGTGACTGATGATCAAGGGCACCGATTCCAGTTCACCGATCCAAGTGCGGCACAAGAAGCTGCAAGGGAAGAATAGATGGTTGATGAGGAGAATGAAGATGAGCCTCAGGGTCCGAGGGGACCCCGTCAAAGGTATACCCGGCCACATTGAGAGATTCATCAGGAGTTACTAGTTTTATTCTGAACCGGCGTAGAGCTAGATATCCTAACTACAATCAGGGACAACAAGACGTATATGACAATGTCTCCGATTGTATTGGGGAGAACCAGGAATATGAACAGACGAGACAACGGTGGGAGCAGAACTGGGAGGCCCAAAAGTAATCTCATTGGGCCGAAGAGGCTGGTCATCAGGCTAGGGAACAGGAATATTGGGAGCGACAGCAGGAACAGTGGGCTGCCCAGCAAGCCTACATGCAAAGACAAGACTTGTACCAAGCACAA
Organism: Scalesia atractyloides; assembly: GCA_947069175.1. NCBI lineage: Eukaryota > Viridiplantae > Streptophyta > Magnoliopsida > Asterales > Asteraceae > Scalesia > Scalesia atractyloides. The sequence goes on along the minus strand of CAMTDV010000022.1, from coordinate 22,135,632 downwards.
GAATTATCTAGAATTCAAGCATGGGAGGATGAACAGGATTGGTTGCATGTTGAGCATAACGCGTTGGAAGACCGCCGATGGAATGCTATAGCGGTGGCTCAACAGATGGCGGTAAATAACGCCAAACACTTGCACGACCAAGAGCACCACCATAGAGATTGGGAGGCGGGGTGACCATATCAAGAACACACGCCTTGGACGTCGTACGAGAACCTTCCTATGCCATCTGGGCCTTCTGATCCATCTCCGCATTGGCCCGAAGCAGTTGGTTCAAGTTTCATCCCACCTCAGTTTCAGGCACCGGCTGAAGGTGAAAGGGGGCCTTTAGTTGATTTCAATGACCTGATGTCATCTCTCACGGGATACACTTACCATCCGTACCCACCGGTAGACCCCAATGAGCGCTACCAAAGATGATCATCGATATGTTTATTTTTGTTGTATATTTTTGTTTATTTCTTCATTTTTTTGTTATTTTTATTGATAGTAATTAAATGAACTTTGTGGGTGTGTTCCCTAGATAACCCTCACGAGACCTACTTGTGACAAATGGCAAATAACCAGTCATTCCGTACAATCTAATCACTACTTTTAGTACATAATCTCATGCATTATATCGTAATTTGATTACGTAACTGAGTCGTACGTCATATCATAAGCATAGGACAAGTGAATCATGCCATAACATATATTAGTTTCCGTTACGACACGAAACAAATCAAACTATGCCCTAAAAGTGTTGGTAGAAAGTGTTGGGCGCACTATTCGCGGTTGCACTATTCATGTCAACAAAACCGCTAAAACGAAACAGAATAATGAATAATGGCAAGCTAATGTCATAAATGAGTTCATATATACATGAAAACCTAATGTGGGAACACATCTTGCAATTATACATAACTTTCCAGTACAACGCCTAAATTACAAAATTGTTCGTTTCGACTAAAAAGGTGACAATTTCAATTCGTCCGCACCATAATTCGGTATTTTCCGGATTCCAGAATTATAACAGAACAATGATAAACACCCTAAAACAATATGAGAATATCAGAAATACATAAAAGACATCGTTTCCGGTCGTACGACAAGTAGTGCACAACTTGACCGGAAAGCAACCGATTGTCGAAACAACGATAGCCTCATACATTAATCTAGAGAGCTATTTAAGATTCATTTGGGATCCGAAATCCCTTCAACTATCTTGAGGTCACAGAAACACAACTCCCGGGAATGTTCAACGGAAAAATATATAAGTGCCGCTATTGAGCGAATAATTCAACGGGAAGCGTTTCGGCCATCCAAACTCAACATATACTCGACTAGTGAACTAGTTAATCATATTTCTATGTCAGAAGTGCTCTAAATAAACACCATGGCACTTATGGTGGTCGAAAACCAAAGCTCCCGGTACGAAATAATAAAATTTGCATATTAGCCGATATCGTACCGATGAGTGAACTAGTGACGTTTTTGTTATCCGAAACTAATACCAATTAGTCAAGAGGACTAATTAACATTAATTAACACCATAAACCCTAATTACTTGCTAATGATACAAGATCAACCCCTAATCACCCTACTTAACCTAAACACCTAAATATTTATTTTTCAACACATGTTATAAACAATATTCACACTTTATCCCCCCCCCCCCCTCATGTAGGTGATTTCAAGTGGGCCCCCACCACTTGATTTATGTTGAAAAATAAAAGATCTAAGTATGGTGGAAGGATATGATTTTAACTTGAGGATTTATATAAATCATCATCATGTTTCTTTATCATTTTACAAAAAAAACATAAGAAACTCTCCCAACTCCTCCCTCATCCCACGGCTCAACACCACCACCATCATCATCATCCTTTTCTTCAAATTTATATCACCAAAATCAAGCTCAGTTAGGCCACTACAAGATCATCCAAAGTGCTTGCAAGGATGGAGGATCATTAGGGCTTTCTTGGAGCTTCATCTTCTTTTAAATCTTCACTAATCTTGTGCAACTTTGTAAGATAATTTTTCTTCATATTTAAGCTTTTTTATAATGTCTAGTTTAAGAAAGCACAAGTTGATCATCTTGAAGTAAAGAAAATACAACTTAAAAATCCTAAATCTCACCTTAATAATAACACTAAACAAAACTTATTATGTGTTTATTATGTGCTTTAGTGTTAACTAGTTATCATGATTATGTTGATTATGACAAAGTAAGGTGTTTAAAGTAGATGATCATGTATATATAACAATATAAATGATGATTTAAACATGGTGATGTTTAAATCTAAACAAGATCATCAACCTCATGATCCATGAAGATTACTACAAGTCAAAAATGATTTATTACACATGTGTGATCTTTATGAGAAGTAAACACTATAATTTAAGTTATAATCATCTTAAAAAGTGTAGTAAACAAAGGAGATTAAAGTGGAAAGAATATTTGAAGGTGTAACTAAAAAATGGTGACTTAAAGATTCTAATAAATATATAAAAATCTCATTGTTTTTAAGAAAAGTAGTAAGAATATATTTACAAAGATGATGGAAAATGAGGTGCATAAGTTGTAAACAAAGTGGTAGGTAATCTTGAGTTGATAATTGATCTTGATTATGGGTTTAAACATGGTTTAAATACATTTTAAAACGTAAAAAACGCCATAGTTTAGGGGAAACTATGGCAAAATTTTCTAACAATCTAATCGCGATTAAAGTATGATTAACAGGGTGAATTAACGGAATTAAATGCAATTAGTAAAAAGGGTTAAACCCTAACCATCCAAGAGTTTAACAAGTGTCTATATATATATATATTTTACAAGTTAAAAATAAGTAATTCTTACACACATATATATATACACTTGTGGGAATAAAAACATATATATATATATATAATATATATATAGATGCATATTTTGTCACCAAAAGTTATGTGTAAATACATTGTATGTATGTAATGTGTATGTATCTAGAAACTTAGGGTATATACCACAAAATACCCAACTTATACAAATACTTTAAACACTTGAGAGAATTACCAAGTGTAGATGACACGAAACACATAAACTTTTACAATATGTCGAAACAATGATCGGACGAATGGAGTAATGCGGACAATGGGCGAATGTACACGATACACCGTCGCGTCGTCGACAAACGAAAAATCGCCAACATGAAGAGTTGATACGACGTTGGGCGATCTTCGACGCGAAAAAGTATATATTAAACGACAATGACGACATGTCTAAAATAAGATATTTTAGACACTTAACGTATATATGTGTTAATGATATCAAAATCCGAAAAGTTAAAATGTATAAGAATTTACTATGTGGTTTTATAAAAGTATATAAATATACTTAAAAATCTATACTTAGTCAAAATTTATAAGTGTAAGAATTATATATATTTGGACTCATGAAAATAAATTGGGCTAGGCCCACTATATAAAAGACATAGGCAAGGCCCAACTACACAAAGGCATAAAATACATGGGCTTAGCCCAATCACCTAAAGACATGGATTAGGCCCAATGACATAAATTACATGGGCTAGGCCCAATCATATAAAGACATGGGCTAGGCCCAATGACATGAATTACATGGGCTAGGCCCAATCACATAAAGACATGGGCTATGCCCAATCACATAAATTACATAGGCCAGGCCCAATCACATAAAGAGAAGGGCTAGGCCCAATGGCATAAATTACATGGCTAGGCCCAATGACATAAATTACATGGCTAGGTCCAATGACATAAATGACATGAGCTAGGCCCAATGACACGCGTGCAAGGCATGAGGATCATGTGAAGGGTGAGGCCCGTTCACACACCATCTAAGAATGATAATATATATATTTGAGATATGTATGTATAAAAAATATTAATGAACAAACGAACTACCAACACTTTGATAACATTAAAAGTTGTTCTAATGTGATAAATATATACACAACAAGAATTCAAGTTGAACAACTAGTACGAGGTCCAACGAGACCTAGGTGTCTAATGAAGTTAATACACATGTAGGTTACACACGTGTACGGACACCGAACTTTGATAAGTACGATGTACGGAACGTAAAGCTGTGAGTTCATGTCCCTCCTTTCAATTATTTCAAAGTTTTGTTTTAAAACTATTGAGGGGAAATACATGTCATAACAAACGGTATGTTAGCTATGGGTTTAGATGATAACACGATCAATGTGCGTAAGTAGGATGATGACAAGAGTAACCATTAATCACTTAGTGACCAAGGTGCAAAAGGTATAGATCTATCGAGTTTGAGACACGCTCCACTTCTGGTTTGTTAACCTTTAGGAGTGCTTTTGTGATCCCAATTGATGTCAAGAGTTGTCTCGGTTTGGTTACTTACTTATAGCACATATGTCAGGGTGCTAGCTAGACACTGATAGATCCTTAAACTCCATGAATGCTAATAGCATACTCAGATTTCATGACTCGATTACGAGCATGACATTTTACAGAAAACAATAACTACATGAACTCGCCAACTTTTGTTGACTTTTAAAATTACATGTATTTCAGGACACAAGACTTGAGTTGGTGATACACTTCGGGATATGGGAAATGACATGACAACGAATGCCAACCTTTGGAGGATTTGCCTCTTATATCCCAACCTCGTATAGGTATATAGGAGTCAAAACCTCATTATGCATTTATTATGAAAATAATATTTTATTTTGAAGTAATGTATGTCAAACAGTGACATTGATGACAAAGTGAAAACTATGAAATTACTTTTGGTAACTTATAAATGTTGGAATGAAATATTTATATCAGTATGGCATCGTTGTTGGTTTATACTTGTTTACTTGATTGGATGCAATGTACCTCATAGTCACACGCTTGCGCTTTTGCTACGACCAGGGTGTGACAGATTGGTATCAGAGCTTCGATTGTAGTGAACCGGGGAAAACTTTTATTAAAGTTTGGTCTACAATCACAAGGGCTCTCACATGAAAACAAAGTTTATAACATCACAGAAATGTTTTCGGATTTATGAAAAAAATGACAAAAGGTTTTCATTGTGACACGATAACACGAGGATCTATCACACGAGCTCAGTCATAAGTAACGAAAAAGGATCAATACATGATCAGTCTATGAGAAATAGACACATTACATTATAAGACTATGTGTCATGGACACGTTACAAAAGATAGAAATCCTGGCTAGATGGGATTTTATGTGATTATATATATAATTTATTAATATATGTGTTGTATGGAATATTTTGCCAAGAATGAAATACCTTCGACTACGGATATTACTATTATCCTTGACTCGCACAATGAGAATATCGACCTCGCGTCTATTGCGGAGCTTAAGGCGAATGCGGTTCCTAAGTGAGACCTTAGAATCGATTCCACATAAGGTGGTTTCCCGCGGATGCGGAGATGCCTGGCTTCTGTAGTGACGAAGAGGCGGAGGTGGTAGCCTTGGATGACAACTCTATTAGCGGGACAAGGTCCTTGTGACCCATATTCATCATTAATAACGACACTCTTGTCCAGACAAGGAAGGTGAAGTACTCATCTTGAAGGTGCCCCTCCAGTTGTTATTGTTGCAAATTCTCTCTATTTCTAAATTTGTCTAACAATGTGCCCTTTCGCGAGTAATGTCAACGGACGATAGCACGTGGACCATCAAGAAGGTCCCTTCTATGTTGAAGGTATGTAGACAATTCTCTCTGGCTGATCGTCATCTTCGAATGGTAGAACACTAGGGTGACCATGCAAGGCAATTTATTAATAAGGGGGCCCACGTAATAATAAGTTGATGAAAATCCAGGTGGGCTATGCGGGTCAAGCTAATGATCACTACCCATTCGAAATTTTAAGGTTTTACGAGTTTCTATCTAGTGGGACACTAACAGGGGTGGTTGCAATAACACCCTACGATACAAAAACACCACACATATGTGTTCGCATCTAACATTCGATCTATATCATGAGTCAATTGAGACTAGTCATCTAAACAAACAAAAACTGGTTGGCCACCCAAGGAGGATATTTCCTCAACGGTCTAGAGTTCTTGTACATGGGTTAATTCCATGGTGTCTAGGGCACCTCATCTTATTTATTGGAAAGAGATTTCATTAAATTTCATCGTTTGACATTTTTCTTATTCCAAGGGATGGTATGGCACGAGCCATGCTTCAACACGCTCATTGCATTCTATGCGATATCTATGGAAATTATAACAATCTAGCTGGAGCTTGTGGAGCTTAAGGGATATCAACGTATTTCTCACACGGGTTGGGGTGGCGAAGCATTTTTTTCCTACTTTGGACGATCGAAGTATGGAATACATGCTATAAGGTTGGAGACGACCGTTTGGTTTCTCCTCCTCAACAAGTTATTTCCTTTCTACTCAGACATATGGCCGATACACGCAAGAGGTACTAGGAATTTTGGATTGTTGTTATTCACGTTATCATTGTTTCAAACATGTATGAACAATGCAATCTTGAGGTTTCCATGACTGATGGCATTCTTTATTCTTAGGCGCATGGTAGACTATATTTATCCAAATACATGTCTAGCTTCTTTTAATCTTGGGTATTAAGAAGAAACATGGCACCAAAAGGAAGGTCTACACCCAAAAGGGGTTAGCTAATCCATGACTTACTAGGTAAGCCGAACTAGAGTTCTTATGGAAGGACATACGGTTGCGGAAAGCGTACAACACGAGGGTAACTTAGTCGACACTAGTGACAAAACTGGTGGTACCGATAGTTCACATGGTTCGGATCCCAGTAGATTGGGAATGAGTGGCAGCGCTACACCTGAAGATGCAATCATACAAAGTTTTAAATTCTAAGGCTTTCTCGGACTGTAAGTCGTGAGACCTCATTGGTGAGAGAGGTGCAGTAGGTTAGGTCCGCTAAATAAAGACAACGAGTCAGTTAACAATGCTAGTAAATACACTCCTGAGTAAACGATTAGGTAAACAAAGAGTCTCCTGCTGAATGCAGCATTAGCTTGGTGAAATTTATATATCCTTACCCGAAATCAATCCCTTAGTCGCCAACTTTGAGCCTAAACCTTTCGTTTGACTAACCCAATTAGCCCTTGACCATTTAACCTTTATTTTAAAACTCATGTGTTGAAAACTCGATTTTAGATTTAGTTACAATTGTAATATATATATATATATATATTATATATATATGTATGTATGTATGTATGTATGTATGTATGTATGTATGTATGTATATATGATGAAAAGAGAAAAAATCATTGAGAAAAGCATAAAAAAATGTGTTGAAAGTTGTTGACTAAAAGGCGAAATTGTTTGCCTCTTAGTTTGTTTATTTGTAGAGTAGTTGTGTATGTAATAAAAATCGAGTTTTCATCACCTTAGCCACTTTCAAAAATACCCTATTCCATACCCTTAGCCTAGCCCCGTTACAACCCATTAAAGACCTTTGTGTATGTAATAAAAATCGAGTTTTCATCACCTTAGCCACTTTCAAAATTACCCTATTCCATACCCTTAGCCTAGCCCCGTTACAACCTGTTAAATACCTTTTGACTTGTGCTTAGTATTTTTGTTCAATGGTGGAGAATGATTGAGTTACAAGCTTATGCGGGTACGTGTTCTAATCAGTTTGAGTGATCACATCAAAAGTGCTAATGCATCATCTATTAGCAAATTTTTAAACCGAGTGGAGAGAACACTTGAGGGATATGTATGATTTGTGAAGTTTCAAGGGCGGGTTAATCTGGGTAACGATTTTTATGTATTAATCACCCTAACGTTAAATATCTTGAAGATGGTGAGAATTTTGGACCGGGCATGACATTAGATCTTAGCTTACGTCACAAAAATTGGAAGTGTGTTTCTCATTCGACCCATGTGAAAGTGAAAAAACAAATTTGCTTGAGGACAAGCAAAAGACAAGTGTGGAGATGTGATGTGTGGTCGAAAATCGATGTTCTTATTATGCTTAAGTTCATGTTTTACATAACTTTTAGTTTGAATCGCCTACTTTTGATTGGATTTGTACCTTACAGGTTTACAGAGTTTAAGGTGCTATTCGGGAGCTTTTCGGAGCATCGAAGCGAAAAACCGGGTCAACCAGGATTGAAAAAACAAAAAAAAAACTGGAAAATAAAGTTTGGAGGGGCCGTCAGCGACACCCTACTGGGCCGTCGGTGACATCCTCTAGATAATCCATCGGAGAAAATTTGTCGTGGGCAGTGTATTAGAGCGTCGGAGAATAACCTGACAAACCAGAGGCCGTCGGCGACGCCCCTCCCATTTGTGCGACGCTGAAACTTGCTTTTGGACGGGTTATATCATGTTTGTTGACCAATTCTTGAGGAGTTACGAGTTTTTGAAGGTTTGAACTTGTTCTTGGAGCCAAGAATCACCCAACCATCATTTCGATCACCACCAATTCATACCAATCAACCGAATAAATCGTCCACCATTCTAAACCCTAATCCACTTCCACCATCATCCTCCTCCAATCTCCAATCCACTCATCATCATTACCAATCCTAAACCCTAATCACCATCCATCTTCACCATCAAGCTTCAAGATGTTAATGTTCAAGCTATCATCAATCCTAGATCAAGTCCCGTTCACCAAGAGCGGCTAATCTTTTTGGGTTTCACCCCGGTGTAAACTTTTATAAGGATTTCTAGGGTTTGCTATTTGTTTAGAATGTGGTTTGTGACTAATTGAATTACATTTGAAACATCTGATTATTTTCTTACGTTTGTATTGAATTTTCGAATTGTTAAGTGAGTTATGAAATTCGACTTCGTGAAATGAATATGCGTATTATGCCTTGCCTTTTGATAGGATTTACTTGTCCAAGGCAACGAAGTGCATTGTGGTCCGTTGTCTATGATGTCGATAGCAATTGGCACCTAAGCCTTATGATTCTAAAACCGTTAATGATCTAATTCGATTAAACAAAGTTAAAACGTGTAACAACCCTAGGTCCTACAATTGTTGAACCGGGTGTGAACCTTGTTCTATCATTTTGTTATAATCACTTAATCAAGTTTCTTGCAATCGTTTTAGTTTTCGTGGTAACTAATTGGAAACAATTTTGTCGGATCATTCCGATACTCTTTCAAACAAACAAAAAAATTAAATAATCAACATAGCAAGCTTCATAAATTGTTTCAACCTTTAAAACCAATATTGTCCACACGCAAACCACAAACTCTTTGTGGTTCAACTCCTTACTACCACTAACACATTGTTAAGGGTAATTTGGGACTATAAATATTATCTTTGACCGGGGCGCGACACTCCGATCAGTTATCATTATTGAATTTGTAATTATGTAATAAGCATAACTGTAATAGATAAAAAAAATCATATTGAATGTGTAATCACGTAATGATTATGTTGAATGTGTAATCATGTATCTTTTAAAATAAATTAACAATTAAGAAAACTACAACATTAGCCTACTCAAATTAAAGAAAATGAGATGTTCGTTAATACAGTGTAATTAAAAAAATATTATTGTATGGAAAACTCGTAGTCGTTTGAAAGTTATGGGAGAAGTAGATTTATTAGTCAACAATATTGGATATTTCTAAATACCCGTGTCTTTCACTGTCTCATACACTTCATAGGATTTGGCTACACAATACTAAAATAAAATTAAAAGTACTAAATAAATTCAAAATAACTTTAATAAATACTTAAATAAAAAGTACAACAAATATTTTTTTTTATAAAAATACAAAACAATGTTAAAAAAATCACTACAAATGAAATAAAAAAACAAGACTAATAGAAATTCTTGTCACAAACGCTAGCATGTATTTGTTGTTTCCGTTGCTCGAAATAAACTCTATCTTCCTCTCGTACATGCGATAAGTCTTTTGAGGAAAGCAAGTTGGGCATCAATGCATCAGTTTTCTCTAAATCCGAGTAGTTGATCAATTTTACCATCCAAACTCTCGAAATGCAAACTGACTTTAGAGGATGTAGTAGTTCTTGAGGCGGATGGTCGGGATTGCTTGCCTTTGCCTTGCTCTTGTATATCCCTTTTATACGAGTCTGTGGTCCTGGTTCATTAAACTTGTCGTCGTCAAAATCATTAATATTTATATGCGAACAAGCATTCGACGTGCTATGTGAGGAAATCGGATCGGTGGTTTAGTTTTTGATCTTCGAGAGTGTGTCGGTCTAATCGTTGTGACTAGATCCCACTTTGTAGAATCCCTCGAAAAGTCCCGGATCTTTTCAATTCCAACAGGGTACAGATTTAGGCTCTATATTGTATATTAGCCTCGACCAAGACGTCCACATCATTTGTTCCACTTCCTCTAAGACAGCTATTAGCAATCTAATTATAAACCCCGTTAAAAAGATTGATCCTGTTTTTCATCGAGGTCAATTTTCTCGATATTTTAGCCCCGCCACAATACTCTTCTCTTTGCATTACGAAGTGGAATTTGTCACGAACCTTTTTAAACAAGATAACGTAAGTAAACATATATTAAAAAAACCAACATTTATAAAAAGCAAATAATCAACATTTCTAAAAAAATAGATAATCAATATTACCAATCACCAGATCCTCATAATTGTCGAGCCACGCTTGTGCTAAAGCATACTCTTCGTCAGTCGACCACTTTTCATGTGTTCTCTCTCTTTGAATCTCATCCTATGGTTGCTTTTTTTGTGCTTGTGATTTTGGTTGAAGAAGTTTGGATTGAAGAGGTTAGACTAATCGTTTGTATGATGCACGGGTTGTGGGTCGGGACACATGTTTATGAAAGACGGGTGTCTTGGATTCCATGGATTCATTTGTTTTTAAGGTTTAAATGGATGGAATTTGAGTGATAGAGAACGGAGGTAAGATGTTGGAGATGGAGATGAAAAAATTGTATGTTAAAATGGAGATGTAAACTAGTTGTGCGGCTTTCGTTAGGCGAGATGTGTATGGGCTATATAAGTAAATAAACTGCAATATAATGAAATATATCATAACGTTGATTGTTAATAAGTATATAAGAAAATTTATAATCAATGATTAAAACAACTAATATATCTAACACTATTAGTTTTTATCCACATGGTTAGGATGAACGTCACGTGTGTATAGCGCGATCATTTCAAGTTGGGGCTTAGCTTGGTTTCGCGTATTTCAGTCACTCGTTCAATTACTTCGTTCAGTTTACAGTAATTCGGTTGTCAAACTCAACCACATCTTCAAGCATACGACGTAGTTGCTCGAAAATGTTGATTTCTTCGTTTGATTTTGACAATTTAAACCTATAAATTTATTTTCAAATTAGAATTGATTTATTATTCAATGGCAAATATAAAATAATACAAGTTGATTTCCTATATAGAACAAAGTGGCTCTTACACATTGCTTTAGCTATACGCTTTTACAATGTTATTTGTCATCGGACACAAAGTTGCAAAGCTAATTTATAAGGAAAACGAAACCAAAAAACTTGTAAAACAAAGCCTAAGACCTAAATACCAAATCTCATTACGTATCCGTAACTTCTTTATTGTAGGCTTAAAATTTTGGGCCTTACTAGTTGCTTCTCGTAAGCCATCACATTGAAAAAAAACTCAAAACTTAAACATTGTTGCCCGTTTACAAGTTTTTAAATATACATATTTATATATTATCAATTAGTAACAATTTTTTGGTACCAAAACCATTGATGCTTAGCGGCACACGACAACAATAAATATTGCCATACCATATGATGAGCACCATCATAGCTATCATATCCATAATTGAGCCATCACCACTTTGGTGGGGTGGTAGAGGTTTTGTGCCTCTTGGAGAGAGACGAGGGTTCAATTCCTAGCATGGGGTAAAACTTGGTGTAATTTAGGAGTAGTGTAATGTAATCTTTGTCGTTCAAAAAAATATCCATAATTGACAATAATTCTCGGATGACCATAAATACGTCTTCATCGATAAGCAAATTTTCCACAATATGGCTTGCAATATGAAGCCACACAATAAAGAAACACCATTATATACCCAAATAGGTTACAAATAAATAAGCCCAACGTACAACAACTATATACACAACAAATCAATTAAGCATACGGTACAAGGAACATAAGCCTTGTAATGTTTCTAATTGATAATATATAAATAGCAAAGGACATGCATAAGATCTAAGGCAACCAACGGTTGTAAACTGATCATATACAAATCAACCTGCATGTCGTCACTATCTAATTAAGTATACAACAACCATAAAACGAAACTCTGAACCCCCGGATAGCTGCATTTAAAAAATTCCATGCCAAACCCAAGCACCATCTTCACATAACTCTTAAATGTTAATAGGAAACATCGTCATCGAGTTAAAAAGTGATGATTTACGAACAAAATAAATGTAACTTTCACTACGTCAAAATAGGCCTACGGCCACAGATATCCCAAACCGCCCTGCCACACATTTGTCAAAATTCTAAATATCATATACCCTTATAAAGTAGTTGAAATATCATATTTATCTAATTCATTAAAAAAATGACACTTTTACCCTTATTTTTCTAAAATTTTGACATCTCATATATGACCTTTAACTTCAAATATCATATTTACTATTTCTAGCTCAATTTATTTAGATTAAATATTAAATATGAAGAACACTATTGTTTATGGGAAAAAAATAAAAAATAAATAAAATTGGCAAAAATAAATTTAAGTTTAAAATGTGTTATATAAAAATATAAAGTTAAAGAAGAGTGTATATGAAAACTTGAAGTTAAAATAATAAGGGTAAAATGATTATTTTATAGATTGTTTTTAATAAATCGGGTATATTTGATATTTAACTATTTTGTAAAGGCATATATGATATTTTTAGTTTTGGTTAGGTATATATGAGAATTTTCATGTTTGTAAGGGTTTATATGAAATTAATCCTTGAATAAGTGTGTGGCTAAAGGTCATTTATTATATTCTAAAACACTTTAGCCACACATTTTATTGTTAATGTGACCATTGTATAGATGTTCAAAACCTTTAGCAAGACATTTTGTTATTTATATTTTAGGGTGATCATTATTGTTATTGTTTTAGATTTTATCCAATTCTCTTCGTGCGGTAATTCTCGTGGATTATTTCTTCACAACCAGTGAGTGGATCTATACCTTTCCCCTTTTTTGAAGTTAATTTTTTGGGGTGTATCATGCGTCTTGTTTTCTATTGTTTTTTTTATTTGAATAAATAACATACAAAATTAATGTGTTGCTATGTGTATCGTGTTTGTTGTTTATATGGTTTCTAGTATCTATTGTTGCATATACGTGTATCTATGTGTTTACTCACTTTGTATCACAAGTTTCTATTGTGGACCCACGGCTGATTAGGTTTCCAGGGCCATGGGTTGAACTTAGTCTCACCACCATTAAATTCACTACTCGGGGCTTGAATCTCATTGTTTCAATTGTTTCTATATTGTGATTATAGTGAATTGTTGGTTGTGTTGTGATATTGGTGATTGTGTGATCAATGCTATTGTTAGAGCTTATGGACGTGACTACTACACATGAAGTTGCTTATTAAAATATTTTTAAATGATTTTTTAAGTAAAATTGTACACCCTGTAAAATCGTGTCCAATAGTATAGAGACACGTGTTGTATTTTAAATATAGTCTATTAAAGACCAATAAGGACTAAAGGCGTCAACATGCTCAAACTGAGCCTCTGAGTGACGGTCTGATGTCAACATGCATAAATAACAGCCTCTGAGTGACTGATATGTCAACATGCTTAAATCATTAGCCTCTGAGTGACTGATATGTCAACATGCTTAAAACTTGGCCTTTGAGTGATTGATATGTTAACATGCCCAGCCTCTGAGTGACATCGGAGTCAACATGCTTATAATAAGCCTCTGAGTAATCCTTTGCGAGTCCTAACTCTCATACGTGCCACTTGTTGGACGAGAGGGTTCAATTTTTTAAATATGTGAAAGTTGGATAATGGAGGGATCAAAAGTGTCAACATGTTAATTTATACCTCTGATGACCTTTTAACGAATCGAGAACTCAAACAATATCCGGACATAATCTCGGGTATGCCAAGTATTGGCTATGGAGGGCTAAAAGTGCCAAAAAGGTGTTTTAGAAGGTTATTAGAAGCTTTATAAAGTTAAGGGGTTAAAAGTGTCAAAATTTGAAACTGGCCAAGGGGCGGTCACAGGCCGCGAGAGGACCAGGTCTGGGTCTCTCGCCGGGCGGAGAAGGCCTCTCTGTAGAAAGTTTGCTTGGCTGCCAAACAAAAATGCCAAAAACCATGAATTCGAAACCATGGTCTTCCAAACAGCTATGCCACGTTTTGGGACACTTGTAAGCTTCATCTTACACCCCTAAACAACAGGCATCACCTTCTTTGATTTCTCTAACTATAAATAGGTGTTCAAGCTCACCATTCCAACTTGCACTTTCTCATTCATACACTCTTCTCCCTCCTCTGGAAGTTCCTAACTGAAAGGAGCATCCAACATAGTTCTTTTGCACGCTAGGAATCACTGGGAAGTGTTCCTTCTTGTGCATTTTCGTTTATAGGCTTTTATAGCCAAAAGTCAAGCGTTTTACGGAAAACGATTTGACTTTCGGTTAAGACCATTATGGTCCAGCCATTGTCCGTAACGAACATGGCTAAGTGATCGTAATAAGGTAGGTGTTAATCCCTATAAAGGGCACCTCCTGAAGATCACGTTTGCTAGACCAATTGACTGGTCAAAGTTACGATTTAAAAAGTCAAACAGGCCATTTTTCGGAAAAATCATAAATTGATCTTATATATGTTATGAAACTTGTTTTGACACTTAAACAAGTTGGTAATAATTATTAGAACATGTAAGAACATGTTCGGCTCGTCAATTTCAGTTCTAGGGTCGGTTCGCAACCGAAAGTCAAGAAGTTTAACTTCTACTTTGACTTTCGATTCTGACCCGATTTAGATTAGTTACCTACTGATCTAAAGTTGCATTATGATTGTAATATAATGTAGCATAATCCTCTGAAGTTATATTACATGATCATAATCAGAATCTAAGTTTATGCGCAAGTTCCATAATTATGCCATCTTTGACCAAATTGCCCTTTTTGCATAAATTAAGGTTTTAATGATAATGAACTTGAAAATAAGTTTCCTACTGATATAATATTATAAGTAGGATTATTTGGGATGCTAAACCAAGTTATAAACTGAGTTTTCAAGCAAGTTCTTAAACTATGTCGATAAATGACGATTTTAGCCCTTGTGGCTCATAAAATAGTTTTAATCAAATCTTTTCAAGGTAAACTTTTACCTACTGATATGTTATATTAAATAACTATCTAAGACATTTTAATCTGACCCTAATGTCAGTTTTCATTAAACATCGCATAAAACGTCATTTTACGACATAAGCGTCGTTTCGGCGCATAGTATGGTTTTAAACCATATTAATTGACCAAGACTTGTTACCTACTGATTTTAAAACATATTTTAAACATATTTACAGTAGGTACATGATATGAACTCAAAATCCCAAATAATTTATAAACTACGTGTAAAATGACCAAAATGCCCATTCGGAGCATAGTTTGGTCATAATTGATAAATTACACATAAAGTTAGTATCCTACTGATATTATATCACAAATAAATTATTTTTCCCGAATACTATAACATTAAATTATATTCAAGTTCCTTTTATACGGTATGAAATTACCAAAACGCCCTTATGAGGCATAGTTTAATTTTAAAACCTTAACGGGCATATAAGTTAATATCTTACTGATATTTTAACTTATTTAAATAAATGGCATATAGAACTTGTCTCCGGTTACCCACTATCGCTTATAAGCATACGGTTGATTATACGTAACTAGTTTACAGAATTCAACCAAAACGGGTTTAACCTTATCATTTTAATCTCAAAATCCAGAATGTTAATTGTTTACCCATATTATGCAAGTCAAAGTACTTGTTGGGTTTAAACTACATTCTATCCAATCATCGTTTAATCAAGCGTTATACGTTTTGATCATGTACACTACTCGGTCTAATTCTATGACTTAAATAAAAACCGTCAATATTGATTGGTTAGCTTATGCCATAATCCAGACTAGAGCCTTGCCGGTAAATGTTATCTGCACTTAGTACTTTTGTATACGGCTGAGTTATTAAATCTAAAAAGAAGACTAGCTCAGGTAAATACTCTTGACTTATTTTTCCTATACGGGCTTGGGATACGGTAAATTATTACTGCTTGGTCAGAAATGGGATCCATCGAATGCCAGATTGTGGCTAGTAAATCCGCATATTCTGTTTTAATCAGTTTGTTTGATAACTTAACATCAGGGGTTAAATTACCGTGTCCTGGATATCCTCGGCTCATTAGATTAGTTAATGGCCACGACCTTAGCGCGGGGTGTAGGCATACACCTGACAGACGCTCAAATGCAAATTACCCAAGACGTTGGGGATAACTCCTTTTGTGAGTTCTAAGTGGTGTGTATTTAATCATGTCTCGGTCTCTGTACTAGGCCCTGTATGTATGGATGTGAATCTGTTAACAAGGTTACAAAGTAACTTTCCCAAGTTATAAAAGATTTGTTTTCCTGTGCACTTAAATCTAATTTTAAAGAAAATTTTTCAAAATGAGTCAGTCAGGTGTATTTACCAGCGAAAGCTGACGTATCGTCCAAAGACTAAACTAAAGGTACAATATGAAATAGGCCGGAAGCTGCTCGGTAGTGAATAAGAAGATCCTGCAAATCCTTAGATCTGCCCTAAAGTCTGCTTTATATTCTTTTTGTACATTTTATGATCCGCATGTGGATCTTCTATTACGAGCATGTATATTATTTTGTAGTTCGAACAATTGGTTTGTAATAGTAATTTTACTCCAAGACTTTCGTTGTGTCGTGTTTAATTGACTATGATGTTATCAACTGACCTCACGATACTCCCCACCCGGGCCCGTCGGTGTATGAATTTGGGTTGGAAATCCGGGGTGTGACAGGTTGGTATCAGAGCCAAGGTTTGAGAGTATTAAATAGTATCCTTCTTGTATTTAATCTCAAACTTACATGAGCACATTCCTTAGACTTCTGAGTCTAGGCAATGACCTAGGATTAGTCATTTCATTATTAAGTTATTAGTATTGTTTTTGAATTGATTTCTAACAGGAAAATGCTGCCACGTGTACGAGTACAAAGTGGGAGAGGAAAAGGTCCAATGAGGGGAGGA
The DNA here is from genome assembly GCA_947069175.1 of Scalesia atractyloides. Classification (NCBI taxonomy): domain Eukaryota; kingdom Viridiplantae; phylum Streptophyta; class Magnoliopsida; order Asterales; family Asteraceae; genus Scalesia; species Scalesia atractyloides. Next base: position 22,118,394 of record CAMTDV010000022.1, on the reverse strand, counting down.
CCATCGGGGCGCATTCCCCCTCAACCTCAAAACTCAGATGCCTACCAAGAATCAGGAGATTTATTTCCTTGGCAACCCACGAGACATTCTCACAGACACTCGCCCCCACATCCCAAAATTCTTACCGCTCTCACCATTCCTATCATTCACACCATTCTCACCATTCCCATTCACACTCTTATCATGAAGAATTTAACCCTAACCACTACTTTAACACGCCGATCAAAATCAGTTGGACCAACCAAACCCTATAGACGAGGACTCCGACCCGGAGATGCCGCCGTCGGGATCGAATACGCATCCCCTAGAAATTTCAAGCGATTCAAACTCCTATGCCGGATCGCCTTACCAAGGTCCTAATGAGGGGGACCAATATTGGAACCAATTTACCTTCGCCAACACACCTTCCCATCACTCTCAACCACCTCCTGTTCAAGAAGATGTCCACATAGAACCGGTGGACCAACCTCAACCACCACCTGAACCACCAAGGAGGAAGCGTGGAGTGTAACATCCGTCAAAAACGGATGTACCAAACCCGCTCCGTTTATCAACCGAACCGTCAGTCAAAAATTTCGTTGCGAATTAAATGCCCAAAATAATTTTAAACGATACATAATCAATTATTATACGGGAATATATAATTAGTTTTTGAAAAACTCTCAAAAATAAGAAAACAAAAATATTTTGTTCCTGCCGGGTTTCGAACCCGGGTCTGTACCGGTTCAACATCAGTCTTAACACACAACACACAAACCACTGCGCCACTTGTTTTGTTTGTTATATATTGAAATCATTTAATTGATATAATCACGTTACGAATTCAAAACCGGCGCCCAATAGTTCAGTCGTCGGAAATCCCGGAAATCTCGCGAGTCTTAACGACAACTTACGTTATAACGTAAACCATTACTAAGACATCGGTTATAACCGACGTCTAAGTCCGCGACCAAAGTTATAACCGCCGGAGTTTTTATAATTTACGAATCCAGTCGGAAATCGGGCCAAATACATTGACGATTTGTTCTATAAATTCACCCACAACCCACCGCAAACTTTTTCGCTCAAAACCAAACCTTTACCGGACGTAATTCCACTCGCCAGAATTAATCTGTTCGTCGCCGGAAAACCGGTTTCTCCATTTCCGAGCCTTATTGAACCTCCTAAGCTTATACCGAAGTCACCCACACCCTTTGCAAGTTTTCTGAAGTTTCTCTGCTGCAAGACACCTGACGCCGGAGCTAATTTCTGTCGCCGGAGTTCTGCCGGAAAACAGAGGAAAGCGAGTCGGTATACCTCACGCTTATTTTCTTTTCTTTATACTTATATCTCATCTATAATTAACCTAAAACACTAAAGAAAACGATTAAGACTTTGAACCAGTCGATTTCCGATTCTGGTTATAACTTGATGAAGAAGACGATGTATCCGGAACGTATAAGTATAATTAAAATCAACTTATTACTCGAGTTAGACACACAGTCCAGCGGTGGACTGTGTGCACATTAAACACAAACGTCTCGAGTTCGAATCCTGTTTCACACACGCTGCTTCAATAAAAATCATTTTTTTGTTAAACTGAACCGGAGTCGCCACAGGTATATGTTAAGTATATTAATAATCGGAATAATAACCAAGTTAGACACACAGTCCAGCGGTGGACTGTGTGTATGTTTAAGTCGCACGTCACGAGTTCGAGTCCGGTCTTCTGCATCGACCCGGACGATTATTAACCTTTTTAAATAAAGTCAGAAATGAAAACAAGTAGTTTGTATTTAAGTATAATAAAAATTGGATTATATAACATGTTGCACACACAGTCCAGGGGTGGATTGCGTGTTAGTTTAAGCCACAGGTCCCGGGTTCGAGACCTGTGGAGTGCACCGTCCGATTCGCTTAAACTGTTTTTAAAATAAAATGATTTTCGGTTTAAACTAATTAATGTATAAATATAATTAAAATCAGATATATGACGGGTTAGACACGTAGCTCAGTTGGTAGAGCTGCGTGCACGCGTACGAGAGGTCTCGGGTTCGAGCCTCACTCAGCGCACTTATATTCCGATTCGAACCGGTCAACGGTCAGGTCAACGGTCAGTCAACGGTCAACGGTCAAAAAAAAAATCAAATTTTTTTTATTATTTTATTTAATTATTTTAATTAAAAATCAATTAAAAATACTTAAAAATAACATTTTTAAGGTTGGAAAATAGCCTTAAACTCACAAAAATACACCCAACAATCCTACTAAAATAGATTAATAAAATCCGTTTACTTACCAAACCATAATGCGATTCATCTAGGTTAATCTCACTCGTGGTTAAAACCACTTCGTGTGCATTCAACATCCTCAACCGAACGCACCCACTGTGAGTGAATCTTACAACTCCCCCTTTTAAATTACACGTTTTGGGGTGTGTCATGTGTTATGAAAATAATTAACTTATTTATTTAAACTTGTGCCATACCACATCATGAGCTAAACTTAGATTGTTATATTGTGTGATTACTTATTTCCTTTTGTCAAATTATATGAAACTCATTCATTAAGCCCATCAGTTCCTCGTGAGAGACGAGTTGAACAACGCGTGCCTCAAATCAAATTCATTATTGTTTATGTGTGTATCATTGAGTTTATATTGGTTGTAGTTGTGTCATTCATATTATCATGTTTATGCAATTCATTCATTAGGCCCCTCAGTTCCTTGTGAGAGACGAGTTGAGCATCGCGTGCCTCTAAATGTTCCATTATTGTTCATGTGTGTTTCATTTAATATCTTATGATTGTTGATTAAGTTTACATCTATTTTTACTCATGTTTGGTTGTGCACATATTTCATAATCAATTTAAATAAATTTGTTCAAATGTTTTCCATAGGATTCACTCGCCAACATTATGTTGATCCAAAAACCCTTTTACACATGATACAGGTGAACAGGTTGAAGCAAGGAAAACATAGGATATGCCTTAGAAGAGAACAAAGACGTTTAGATTGTTAGTTAGAACATGTTGTAACATTTATTGTAAATTTCCATTTAATTTGTATTAAAGAATATGAAACGCATAATAAATGTCATGAGCTTTGATGATAACCCAATCATGCCCCGATCACCTTTTCCGCTGCGGGTCGGGGTGTGACAGATTGGTATCAGAGCCATGACTATAGGGATATAGGATAGGTTATTAGACCCTTAGAGCCTATACTATAGTCTGCCTAAATTTTAATTGATTAGGTGGTTACATACAAACTTGTGATATTTATTTGTTTCATATTTGTTTACATTTACAGTCGAACATACATGCTTATATACATATTCATTATACCTATATCGATGTTCATGTATTCAATTTATTTTCATACTCTCATTATCCAAAGATTTTGTGCAATTTTCAAATCTCATCAAAGTAAGTTCTGCGACGGGCATGTAGTAACTGGAAGGGTACAAGTACCGGTAGTCGGAACGTCCTGTCTAGGCTGGCATTCGTAAAAATCCAATATAACGGACCAGTTTGCCTACCTGGGGACCAACGATGAGAGTACGAAGGACCTATTAGGCCAAAGCATGCCACACCAAACGTCGTTCGAACTAACCCTACTTTGAGTTGTCACCGTGTCTACACCTCGACACATTCCGAATATCACACGTTGTATACATATTTCTCGATTTTCTCCGGGTTTTTGTGTACGCAACCTGGCAAACCCGTGCGAACCATATGAAAAACCGGTATTCATGGGGGCCCACATGATTACACAGGTAAAGTATGGCGGCATGTAGGGCCTAACAGCGAGCAAAGCCCAAGACATCCTATGGATGTAGTAGATTTATTTATTTATAATTATTTTATGAATGTTCATTCCTAATGCGACCCATGAACCCAAAAACATCCAACTCATACCCTTGTCATGTATTCCTTGTAGATGTCTTATAACCTCGCCCGTAGGAAGACGAGAGCAAGAAAAGCCCGCGAACGCATGGCTGCCTTAATCGCTCAACAAATGGCTGCCGTAATACCCAACATTGTAATTCAAGTTCAACAAGCACTTACCGCTAATCCTGTCAATCAAGCAAACCAAAACATTATCAACTCTTCCCGAAATACCACTAAATGCACCTACAAGCACTTCAAATCATGCGACCCTCCGAAATATAAAGGGACTGAAGGCGTCACCGCTCTCCTCCATTGGTTTGAAGAAATGGAGAATACTTTTCTAAATTGCGATTGCCCTGATGATCGCAAAGTGCGTTATGCTACCGGTCGACTATATGGGATAGCACTTACTTGGTGGAATACAGAGAAGGCCAAACGAGGCGTCGACGATGCTATGACCTTAACTTGGAACGAATTGAAGGAAATCATGACCAGACGATTTTGCCCAAGGAGCGAAATCAAGAAGTTAGAAGATGAATTTTACTCATTGAAGCAAATGGAAGGAGACCACATCACCTACAACAAAAGATTCCTCGAGTTACATCAAATGGTTCCCAACATGTTCACTCCCCTCTACCGTTTGATCGAGCACTACATTCGTGGTCTTCCGTCAAAGATTCAAGACCCTGTAATAAGTGCCAAGCCTGCAACTTTGGAAGCAGCAATGGAGCTAGCAACAGAGCTCACCGAGAACCGAATCCGAAACAAAGACTTCAAGGAGGAGAAGAAGAAGGATAAAGAAACGACTGAAACCTCCGACTCCACCCAAACCGAATCCCCTTCTCAACCCAATCCTAAGAGAAGAAGAGACGGGCGACTTTTCGCTGCTACTCAACGAAATCAACCAGTTTTACACGCTATACCCATCCGAGCTATCCCAATCACCCAAGTGGCACCCGACTCAGCTTACCCAAATAAGAAACCATATCTTGGACCTCACCCTCGATGCAACAACTGTTTTTATCATCATCCCCTTACCTTACCTTGTCGGCTATGTACAACTTGTGGACGCTATGGTCATTTGAGCAATGTTTGTCGCACCTTTCAAGACCAAACCTTTCCCCTACTCAAACCATAAACCAAACCTATCAACAACCCCAATACCCCATGTTCCCATATGCTCGAGCTTGTTTCAATTGTGGCGACCCTACCCACTTTAGAAACACATGCCCTCAATTGGTTAACGTTATCAACACTCAAGCCCAATCAAACCCAGTTAACCAAGTAAACCAAGAAAACCCAACCACTATGCCACCAGCAAGAGGAAGAGTCTTCAATATCAACGCTAATCCTGTCGAAGATAATGACGGCCCAAACGAAGATACCCAACTAGTCCTCTTCGCCGAAGATCCAGATTCAACTCCTATCGTTTAGTTTTATGTTTTTTTTCTTTATCACATCAAACCAATCATAACTTAAGGATAAAGCCAATGAAACTTTGACAAGAGTACGGTGGATATGCCGCTGGTGCTTCCTATATATAAGTATTCTTGTCAAAGGATCAGAAGCATTATCTGGCGGTTATGAGAGGTTCCATGTGTAGACTGTTAGGATAATTATTGTATATTGTTTTCAGTATATGCATTTGCCGAGGCCGCAGCTCCCCATCCATGAGGTTGAGTTTGATCCCCATTTTATTATGTGGTTGATCTTGGCGTGCCCGCACGATCGGCTCCGTTTGATTGAGCCTTGATCGATTATTTCATTTTACATTTCAATACATGCAATACGCTCGGCTCCGTTTGATTGAGCCTTGAGCGCCCAGTTCAATTTACATTTCTAGTTCATGCAATACGTTCGGCTCCGATTGATTGAGCCTTGAGCGCACATACATTTTCATTATCAGTATCTTGTGGTTGTGGTGTTTGTAGTAGAGCCGCATAGAACTAATCATAACTTACGGATAAAGTCAATGAAAATTTGACAAGAATATGGTGGATACGCCGCTGGTACTTCCTATATATAAGTATTCTTGTCAAATGATCGGAGGCATTATCAGGCGGTTATGAGAGGTTCCATGCATAGGTTGTTTGTGTGATTAAGTTATTCATTTTCAGTACATTCAATACGCTCGGCTCCGTTTGATTGAGCCTTGAGCACACAGACAATTTCAATTTCAGTACATTCAATACGTTCGGCTCCGTTTGATTGAGCCTTGAGCGCACATACATTTTCATTATCAGTATCTTGTGGTTGTGGTGTTTGTAGTAGAGTCGCATAGAACTAATCATAATTTGCGGATAAAGTCAATGAAAATTTGACAAGAATATGGTGGATACGCCGCTGGTTCTTCCTATATATAAGTATTCTTGTCAAATGATCGGAGGCATTATCAGGTGGTTATGAGAGGTTCCATGCATAGGCTGTTTGTGTGATTAAGTTGTTCATTTTCAGTACATGCAATATGCTCGGCTCCGTTTGATTGAGCCTTGAGCACACAGACAATTTCAATTTCAGTACATTCAATACGTTCGGCTCCGTTTGATTGAGCCTTGAGCGCACAGACATTTCATTTTCAGTACATGCAATACGATCGGCTCCGTTTGATTGAGCCTTGATCGTATAGATATATTTCATTTCAGTAATTTATGTTTGTTGTATTAGTTGTAGAGTTATAGGACTAATCATAATTCACTGATAAAACCAATGAAAATTTGACAAGAATATGGTGGATACGCCGCTGGTACTTCCTATATATAAGTATTCTTGTCAAAGGATCAGAGGCATTATCGGACGGTTATGAGAAGTTCTATGTAGGATTTATTAGTTTCTTGGTAACCAATCATAACTTGTGGATAAAACTAATGAAAATTTGGCAAGAATATGGTGGATACGCCGCTGGTACTTTCTATATATAAGTATTCTTGCCAAAGGATCAGAGGCATTATCAGGCGGTTATGAGAAGTTCCATGTAGGATTTAGTATTTGCCTTGGTTGGAATTTATATCATCTTGCTATTTAAAGAGTTTGGATTGTGTTTCATTTCTACATAAACTAACCTCTCCATCATAACAAACGAGAGAGGAACTTCCACCATTCAAACATATATGCTATCAGAATGTGGATTCAAATATTTGCTGTTGTGTTTATTCATGTTCGAATATTAGCTGTTGTGTTTATTTATGTTCAAATATCAGCTGTTGTGTTTTTATTTATGTTCCATGTAGGTTGTAGTGTTAGAAGTTTTGCCTTAGGATATAACCATACTTTCCCAAACGTATCTAAACTCTTATGCATGATATCATTTTTAGCAAATCATTTCTGCTTATCAATACTTATACAGTAGGCAACAAAAAGCGATTCCTGAATAGGGTACTTAACCCTTACAAGGAACGTTACCGCCTCGAACAAAAACTTAAACCCTTATTTTTCTAAGCATACAACTGTCAAACTGAACATCATCATCCTTTTAGTCAAAATATATCATTATTTAAATTTCGGGACGAAATTTCTAAAAAGCAGGGGATACTGTAACATCCGTCAAAAATGGATGTACCAAACCCGCTCCGTTTATCAACCGAACCGTCAGTCAAAAATTTCGTTGCGAATTAAATGCCCAAAATAATTTTAAACGATACATAATCAATTATTATACGGGAATATATAATTAGTTTTTGAAAAACTCTCAAAAATAAGAAAATAAAAATATTTTGTTCCTGCCGGGTTTCGAACCCGGGTCTGTACCGGTTCAACATCAGTCTTAACACACAACACACAAACCACTGCGCCACTTGTTTTGTTTGTTATATATTGAAATCATTTAATTGATATAATCACGTTACGAATTCAAAACCGGCGCCCAATAGTTCAGTCGTCGGAAATCCCGGAAATCTCGCGAGTCTTAACGACAACTTACGTTATAACGTAAACCATTACTAAGACATCGGTTATAACCGACGTCTAAGTCCGCGACCAAAGTTATAACCGCCGGAGTTTTTATAATTTACGAATCCAGTCGGAAATCGGGCCAAATACATTGACGATTTGTTCTATAAATTCACCCACAACCCACCGCAAACTTTTTCGCTCAAAACCAAACCTTTACCGGACGTAATTCCACTCGCCAGAATTAATCTGTTCGTCGCCGGAAAACCGGTTTCTCCATTTCCGAGCCTTATTGAACCTCCTAAGCTTATACCGAAGTCACCCACACCCTTTGCAAGTTTTCTGAAGTTTCTCTGCTGCAAGACACCTGACGCCGGAGCTAATTTCTGTCGCCGGAGTTCTGCCGGAAAACAGAGGAAAGCGAGTCGGTATACCTTACGCTTATTTTCTTTTCTTTATACTTATATCTCATCTATAATTAACCTAAAACACTAAAGAAAACGATTAAGACTTTGAACCAGTCGATTTCCGATTCTGGTTATAACTTGATGAAGAAGACGATGTATCCGGAACGTATAAGTATAATTAAAATCAACTTATTACTCGAGTTAGACACACAGTCCAGCGGTGGACTGTGTGCACATTAAACACAAACGTCTCGAGTTCGAATCCTGTTTCACACACGCTGCTTCAATAAAAATCATTTTTTTGTTAAACTGAACCGGAGTCGCCACAGGTATATGTTAAGTATATTAATAATCGGAATAATAACCAAGTTAGACACACAGTCCAGCGGTGGACTGTGTGTATGTTTAAGTCGCACGTCACGAGTTCGAGTCCGGTCTTCTGCATCGACCCGGACGATTATTAACCTTTTTAAATAAAGTCAGAAATGAAAACAAGTAGTTTGTATTTAAGTATAATAAAAATTGGATTATATAACATGTTGCACACACAGTCCAGGGGTGGATTGCGTGTTAGTTTAAGCCACAGGTCCCGGGTTCGAGACCTGTGGAGTGCACCGTCCGATTCGCTTAAACTGTTTTTAAAATTAAATGATTTTCGGTTTAAACTAATTAATGTATAAATATAATTAAAATCAGATATATGACGGGTTAGACACGTAGCTCAGTTGGTAGAGCTGCGTGCACGCGTACGAGAGGTCTCGGGTTCGAGCCTCACTCAGCGCACTTATATTCCGATTCGAACCGGTCAACGGTCAGGTCAACGGTCAGTCAACGGTCAACGGTCAAAAAAAAAATCAAATTTTTTTTATTATTTTATTTAATTATTTTAATTAAAAATCAATTAAAAATACTTAAAAATAACATTTTTAAGGTTGGAAAATAGCCTTAAACTCACAAAAATACACCCAACAATCCTACTAAAATAGATTAATAAAATCCGTTTACTTACCAAACCATAATGCGATTCATCTAGGTTAATCTCACTCGTGGTTAAAACCACTTCGCGTGCATTCAACATCATCAACCGAACGCACCCACTGTGAGTGAATCTTACAACTCCCCCTTTTAAATTACAAGTTTTGTGGTGTGTCATGTGTTATGAAAATAATTAACTTATTTATTTAAACTTGTGCCATACCACATCATGACCTAAACTTAGATTGTTTATATTGTGTGATTACTTATTTCCTTTTGTCAAATTATATGAAACTCATTCATTAAGCCCATCAGTTCCTCGTGGGAGACGAGTTGAACAACGCGTGCCTCAAATCAAATTCATTATTGTTTATGTGTGTATCATTGAGTTTATATTGGTTGTAGTTGTGTCATTCATATTATCATGTTTATGCAATTCATTCATTAGGCCCCTCAGTTCCTCGTGAGAGACGAGTTGAGCATCGCGTGCCTCTAAATGTTCCATTATTGTTCATGTGTGTTTCATTTAATATCTTATGATTGTTGATTAAGTTTACATCTATTTTTACTCATGTTTGGTTGTGCACATTTTTCATAATCAATTTAAATAAATTTGTTCAAATGTTTTCCATAGGATTCACTCGCCAACATTATGTTGATCCAAAAACCCTTTTACACATGATACAGGTTGAAGCAAGGAAAACATAGGATATGCCTTAGAAGAGAACAAAGACGTTTAGATTGTTAGTTAGAACATGTTGTAACATTTATTGTAAATTTCCATTTAATTTGTATTAAAGAATATGAAACGCATAATAAATGTCATGAGCTTTGATGATAACCCAATCATGCCCCGATCACCTTTTCCGCTGCGGGTCGGGGTGTGACATGGAGCACGTATCTCAGTACGTGCAGGACAAAGGTCGGGATCGCTGCCACCTTTGCCCAATTCCTACCCCACAATTTAAGAGGACCCACAAATGGGTGGACCCTCTAACACCTCACCAATGGTGGAACAATGACCAACACCTATGGTTCAACCACCACCATCGGGTTATAGTAACCCAATCCCCACATATCCAGATACGTCTGGATATGATCCTTTTAACCCGTCTACACCAGTAGACTATCAAGCATGGTCACAAGACCCCTATATGCAAGCAGTTATGCACAATGCACTTTACCCGTCTCCTTTCCCACCTGTATCACGACTGGATACCCAACTTATGGCACCATACGTTTATCCCACACTAACAACCTTCGCACCCTTGAGCATCAATGAGGCCTTGGAACGGATGAAAGAAATGCACCAACAAGCGGAGAAAATGGAGAAGAAGACAAACAAGTTCTTCAATAAACTCTCCAAGTTGGTCAAGGGAAAGAAGGACGAGTGAAGTCTCTTCTGATAATATGTAGTCCCTGCGAGGACATGTTATTTCTTTAGTCCCTACGTGGACATTTTTTTTCTTTAAAGTCCTTGCATGGACAGTTTATTTCATTTTTCTAGTATTGTAATTTCTAATTTGAAATTTATTGGAGTATTTTGGAATTATATATATATGTAATGATCCTCTTCAAATGAGCGTCTCGATTTTACTCAAATTTATGCTCTGCGATATAATCCAAAAAGATCTTAATGGTTTTGATTAGCCAAGTGGCACAGACCACACATTTGGCCAAATTATAAATGATAGTTAAGTACGAAGGGGTCTTCTATCAGGATAGTTAAGGGAAGTTATCCTTCTATCTAGAGCTGGTGGACTTAAGTTCAAGCCTCCAAGTCGTTAAGTCAATGCGGCTGGGACTATTAATCAACCATTAAGGTGCTCTTATGTTAACATTCAAGAGTGTTCATGCTCTTGGTAGTGTGACTTGAGGAATCACACTAGCCTTCTAGGTAATGGACTATGTCCTAACCTTATATAGCCTACGTGATCAAAATTGATCCCGGCTAATACATCAGTTCGATGATTAAACATCCATTAGTGATGTATTGCCCTTGTGGCTATGATTAAACATCGTTAAGTGATGTATTGACCTTGAGGCTATGATTAAACATCCGTTAGTGATGTATTGCCCTTGGGACTATGATTAAACATCCGTTAGTGATGTATTGCCCTTGGGGCTATGATTAAACATCCGTTAGTGATGTATTACCCTTGGGGCTATGCTTAAACATCCATTAGTGATGTATTGCCCTTGGGGCTATGATTCAAACATCCATTAGTGATGTATTGCCCTTGGGGCTATGATTAAACATCCGGTAGCGATGTATTGCCCTTGGGGCTATGATTAAACATCCGTTAGTGATGTATTGACCTTGGGGCTATGTTTCATACATCCATTAGTGACAGGCCTATATGCCATATTTTATGTCCATTAGTGAAGGCCTATGTGCCATATTTTATGTCCATTTGTGACAGGCCTATGTGCCATATTTTATGTCCATTAGTGACAGACCTATGTGCCATAATTATGTCCATTAGTGAGAGACCTATATGCCATAAATTTTATGTCCTTCGTGACAAGCTTAAGAGCTAAATAAAAATTGTCAAATTAGTGACAATGACAGTTGTGACAATGTGATCCACTGTCCAATAATATATAGACTATGTCTAAATTGTAATTTGCCTTTGATGGTCCTAGTAAGACCTAGTCCAAATATAGTTATGTTAAGCCCAAGAGTTGTGATGTTATTCACACTAGAATAGGCAATGGATTGTTATATCCAATGTTTTTAAGACCAATATGGTTGACATACCATGGCTAAGTGAAGTTTTATTGGTGTATAGAACCAAATCTCAAGAAATGGCTAACTCAAATGAGGCACAAAGTAGCCACCGGAATGTTGAATCTAACAAAGCCGAAAATAGAAATATCGATAATGATAATTTCAAGCTCGCATTGACGCGGCAGTTTAAAAGGCCATGGGAAAGGCCATAGAAAAGCTTAGAGAGTCGAGTGCTACTCGCTCTAAACCATTATCGATTACCCCATCCTCACCAAAGAAAATAAATTTTTGCTGAAGGATCCCGTTCTATTAAAGGCGGATGTACCTATAAGTATTTCATCTCATGTAAGCCCGAGACTTTAACGGGGAGAAAGGAGCTGTAGAAGCCTTAAAATGGCTGGATGAGCTGGAAACAATCGTAGATATCAGCAACTGTGCTGATAAGGATGTGGTCAAGTATGTATCACAGTCCTTTAAGGGTGATGCCCTAATATGTTGGGAAAACCATGATCCAGTCTACATGTAAAGTACACCTGTATAATTTGGGATGGTCCAAGTTTGTGGACCTTGTTAAGGAAACATACTGCCCACCTCATGAGGTGGAGAAATTAGAGACAGACTTTTTGTTTCTTTCAATGAAAAACCTAGATTGTCGGAAATATGTTTCCGATTTCAATTCCCTATCTAGGTTAGTTTCCTATTTGATTACCCCGTAACCCAAACGCATTGCGCGTTTTATTAATGGGTTAGCGCCCGAGATAAAGGGCATGGTAATGGCGACTCAGCCTACTACCTATAGGTCTGCTGTTGACCTGTCTCTCTCCCTCACCTTGGATTTGGTAAGGCAAAAGTTAGTTAAGTCTTAAACTGACGGGAAGAGGAAGAGAGAAGATGACAACTCCCATAAGTTTAATAAGAAAAATAAAGGGAGATTTAGGTTCAAAGGGAACCAAGGTAAGACGGCTATGATACCAACATCAAAACTTGCAACGCGACACTGGGGACAGTGTAATTATGGTTCACAAGCCAAACCTGTGGTATCTGTAAGAGAAAGGGGCATAAGACCCTAGAATGTAAGGATCTTAAGGATGCCGGCTGCTATGTCTGCAATGAAAAAGGGCATACTAAGACTAACTGCCCTAAGATTCTTAAGAATAATAATGCAAAGCCTGGAGAGGCCAAGAAGGCGAATGCTCGTGCCTTTCAAATAACTGCAAGAGAGGCTGTTAATGACGACAATGTCATAACAGGTACATTCCTCATTAACAATATTTATGCTAGAGTTCTTTTTGATTCGAGTATAGATAGATCTTTTGCTGATCATAAATTTAGTAAACTATTAAACCTGCCCTTAAGAACTCAGATAAAACTTATGAGATAGAACTTGCTGATGGAACGATAGAAACAGCATCTTCCATTCTTGATGGATGCTCTATATCCATTAAGAATCATTCCATCCCTATCTCTCTTCTGCCAATGAAATTGGTGGGGTTCGATGTTGTCTTAGGCATTGATTGGTTATCTCATAACCAAGCCTGCATTGTCTGCGATAAGAAGCTCATCGAGATTAAGACCCCATCTGGTGAAGTGATCACCATCCCCGGAGACTCACACTATGGACTGCAAGACAAGGTGTTGTTATGTAAGGCATCAAATGTTTAAGAAGAGGGTGTGTTATCTACATGGCACAAGTCACTATAAACGAGCCTAAGCCAAATATGGAAGCCCTCCCAGTCATCTCAGAGTATCCCAATGTATTTCCAGAAGAATTACCAGGCCTACCTCCAAACAGGCAAGTGGAGTTCAGGATTGATATTATACCAGGATCAGCACCAGTAGCTAGAGCTCCATATAGGCTAGCACCAACGAGATGAAGGAGTTGAGGACTCAATTATATGAACTCTTAGAGAAACGCTTTATACAGCCTAGTTCCTTGCCTTGGGGAGCTCCTATCCTCTTCGTTAAGAAGAAAGACGGTTCAATGAGAATGTGCATCGATTACCGAGAGCTGAACAAGTTAACAATCAAGAACCGTTATCCATTGCCCAGGATCGATGATTTATTCGACAGCTTCAAGGAGCTAGTTACTTTTCTAAGATCGATTTGAGATCTGGATATCATCAGCTGAAGGTTAGAAGTGAGGATATTCCTAAAACTGCCTTCAGGACCCGATATGGTCACTTTGAATTCTTAGTGATGCCTTTTGGCTCACAAATGCACCTACAGCATTCATGGACCTAATGAATAGAGTCTGCAAACCGTATTTGGATAAGTTTATCATTGTCTTTATAGATGATATACTTATCTACTCTCATAATCAAGCTGATCACAAGAAATATCTTAGGTGCATCTTAGAACTGCAAGGCAAGAAAAGTTTTATGCTAAATTCTCTAAGTGTGAGTTTTGGCTTAAGAGGTCCAATTTCTTGGACATATGGTAAGTGGATCCGCCAAAATTGAGGCCATCATGAATTGGGAAGTACCCAAAACCCCATCGGAGATTCGTAGCTTTCTAGGATTGGCCGGTTACTATAGGAGGTTCATTGAGAACTTTTCAAGAATAGCCACTCCTTTAACTACCTTGACCGTAAGAACGTTAAGTATAATTGGGGTCCAAAGCAACAAGAATCTTTAAGGTTCTTAAACACAAGTTGAGCAACGCTCCTGTGTTATCCCTACCAGAGGGTGTGTGCTAATGCAAAAAGGCAAGGTGATTGCCTATGCATCACGACAGTTAAAGGTTGCACGAAAACACGTAATTGCACAACCTACAGATTTGGCACAAAGTGTATCATATACACAGACCATAAAAGTCTCCAGCATCTGTTTAATCAGAAGGATTTGAACATGCGACAAGGCCGATGGATGGAAACGCTTAATGATTATAATTGCGAGATTCGCTACCATCCAGGCAAGGCAAATGTAGTTGCTGATGCCAAAAGTCGTAAAGAACGGGTTAAACCTATAAGGATTAATGCCAAGAGCATTGAGCTCAGAAATAGCTTAAGTGAGAAGCTATTAGATGCGCAAAAGCAAGATCTATTGGAAGCTAATGCTCCTAATGAGGGATTAGGTGGAACTGTTGATCAGTTAGCGCTAGGAAGGATGGAATCCTTAGATTTAATGATAGAATTTGCGTTCCAATCCTTGGAGGACTTAGAGATCTAATCCTCCAAGAAGCGCATAGCTCAAGATACTCAATTCACCCAGGTGGTGACAAGATGTATCAAGATCTGAAGAAGAATTATTGGTGGATTGGTTTGAAGAAATCCATAGCCACTTATGTAGCTAAGTGTCTGACGTGTTCGCAAGTTAAGCCGAACATCAAAAACCGTTAGGACTTCTACAACAATTGGAAATTCCCACATGGAAATGGGAAATGGTAACTATGGATTGGATTACCAAGTTACCTAAGACCAAATGGAAACGACACTATTTGGGTCATTGTGGATAGGCTGACCAATTCAGCACATTTCTTGCCAATTAAGGAAACGTATAATTCATAAAATTGGCTAAGTTGTATGTGGACAAGATTGTCCCTACACGGTGTGCCGGTATCTATTGTATCTGACAGAGATACTAGATACACATCCCACTTTTGGAAAAGTTCCAAAATCTTTAGGCACACGATTAAACTTTAGTACGGCTTACCATCCGCAGTCTGATGGTCAAAGTGAGCATACTATCCAGACACTTGAAGACATGCTTAGGGAATGTGTGTTGATTTAGGTGGAAGTTGGGATGACCACTTAACCCTAATAGAATTCTCCTAAAATAATAGTTATCATACAAGCATCAAGGCTGCTCCTTTTGAGGCCTTGTATGGAGAAAATGTAGAAAGCCCGTGTGTTGGGCAGAAGTTGGAGAAGCCCATGTAACACCCCGCGTTTATTTTCAAAAAAAAATAATAATAATAATAATAATAATATTTTCCTACGTTTCTCGATGTTGGATTAGGAGACGGGTTTTAGAAACGTAAACCGGGCCGCTCAAAACCCTAAACACGAATTAACAGGCCTTGGCCCAGCACACAAGCCCACTTGAAACCCTAAAGCTTTAAAAGCATCTCATCTCCTTCATAAACCCTAGCCCCCCTCAAGACCAAACTTGTCTCTCTCTTCTCCGGCGACCGGAGTCGCTATTCCAGTGACTCTCCGGCGACCCCATCCCTCCGGCACAACCTCCTCCCATCTCCCTCCTTCTCACCCTCGCGCACACCACACCAAGCCCGACCATCGCCTCCCTCGCTCTCGTTCTCCCCTCTCTCTCTCTCTGTAGTGGTGTCGCCACCAATCGGGTGGCGGCGCAACAGGAACGATGTAACAACAACAGCAGGACGCCGGAGCAGGCAAGGCAGCGGCAGCGTCGGAGCAGCACGGCGGCGGCGGCAGAAGCTTTTAGGTCAGCCGTTTCGGTTCCGGTCAGTCGTTCAGATTCAGGTCAGTCGTTCCGATTCAGTTTCGGGCTTTTTTGTTTGGCTTCAGTCGTACCTGATTAGTTTATATTTTTCCGATTCAGCTTTTGGTTCAACTAATGTTCAGAGAGTTCGGGTCAAACCCGGTCAACCCTGGTCAAAGTCAGATTCATACCGGTTCGTGTCCTGTTCAGATTCGTGTTTCGGTTCAAGTTCAGACTTTGATCAGTCTCGGTTCAGGTTCACTCTATATTCAAACTCGGGTCAGTTTTGATGTCAAGTCATACTTGGTCAAAACTGGTCAAACAGTCAACCCTGGTCAAACGACAGTCAACTCGGGTCAACAGCAGTCGACGTGAGTCTATTAAGCCCGGAGCATTGATTCCCGACCTTCGGGTTATAAATAGTGTAAAGGTGGGGGGCCCAAACTTCAAACCATTCCATCTCCTCCGATTGTACCGAACCGAAGTAAGGTCATTTCTTGTGGAATTCTTTGAGAACAAGTTTCGGTAAAATGTTAACGGCACAATTTTTGTAGTATATTGTTTGTACATATTATTATAACCACTCGAACCGTACTTTTAATACTCATTTACATTTTGTATTTAACGAAGGTTCTTATATATATTGTTTACATTGCGATCTCATTATTATATATTTTATTATCTACACGAAAACGATACATTAGTCATTTATTTACGTCTTTTGACACTTGATGAAGAGTTTATATGTATCATTTATATTTATATTGCTATTGAATTGTTGAGTTTTGGAAACTATATCGACAACTAGATTGTCGGGATCGTCCTAAAACAGGGGAAACTCTGCCCGTTTATTGACAAAATACATAATTATTTATTAAATTTTATCAACATATATATATATATATATATATATTACACTTTTCGACAAATATATATATATATATATATATATATATATAATTTCTTTCGACAATATATATAGATATATATATATTATTCTTTTCGTTAAATATATATAAATATATACTTTAGAGTCGGAAACTAAAGATAACATATCGAATTCGAATAATTTTTACAACAAATGAATATGAAGGTAGATATATTTAATCATTATTTTGACAAAACTTCTATAATACTTTCGGCAACTTTTTAAAACTAAAATTGTTGTACAACCATGCTCTATATATATATATATATATATATATATATATATATATATATATATATATACTACGTTCATCCAACTTCAATTCGAATCCTCCGTCGTAGCTTCGATTATTCATGCACATTCGTTTGCCATTTTTAAGGTGACCTCGGTGTCCCCTTTCTCCCACTCATCAACTCGTCGTGGAATTTCCAAAGAAGACCTAGCAATTTTGTGAGTACACTCGACCCACTTTTGTTTATAACACTTTTCGGGTGTAACATGTTTCCATATACAAAATCTTGAACACTTAAACTTTATGAAACACACAAACGATCCCATATACATGAAAACTTGAATCTTATACTTGATGCCTGTCTTGGATAAACGTTATGCTATACTTTAGTCATTAACTATTTTAGCCTTTGTTTGACATGCTTAGCGCTATAGGAATTCACGCATCCACCTTCATCGTGTTATTCGTGAGGTCATGTTAAAACATCGTGATTGCGTTAAGGGTTTGATTATTAGTATTGCATGCCTTGATATTGCTCTTGTATAGATTTGGTTGCCATGAGGATTGTTAAAACTTTATTTGTATACGTATGCTATGCTTAAACTTGTGTACTCGCCTTTGCTTTTGCATGGACTTTATTTTAAAACATGTTACAGGTTGAAGGAGATGATGCTATGAAATCAAAATAGCAAGGACTTAGATACACACATTTTAGACGTTAGACTTATAAATGTTGTACCAAATTCTGTTATGTTTTATGAACTTATTGTATTGCTACATGTTGTATTTGACAATGTTGTGAAATGAAATTTGGATTTAATTAAATATTGTCATTTATTAGCGTTGTGAGCAATGAGCAATCTCGTTTTCGTCTCATCCCGATGTTTCCGCCATCGTTTGGGGTGTGACATATTGGTATCAGAGCCATAACTATAGGGAATTAGGCAAATTGCTATGCTTTTGACCTAGTCTATAGTTAAGTACCATACTTGACCATACGTGATTCACATGCTAATTTCTTAAAATGTCCTTTATGTGCTAAATTCATGAAATGTTTTACGTGTTCATACTTGTTACATTATCTCGATCATACGCCTTTCCTTATGCATTTACTCGATTATACTAAACTCAAAAACACTCGTATTACACAAGTGAGACGACTTCACCAAAATAGGCGTGATATCCACAATTTGGTGAAATGATTCTCATTACGCTTATTCTTTATTTTTTTTCATGAAGTTACACCATCAAGTTAGGAGTGACATCCACACCTTGATGGAAAACTTCCCATTCAAACTCTAGTGGACTCTCGTCAAAGTGTCGAAATTAATTTTGACCCGAAGAGTGCTAACGACACTTAGGGTACGAAATCGTCAAGTTAGGGGTGAAACCCGCACCTTGACGATTAAGTTCCATTCCCCGATTTTCAATCTCGCCAAAGTTTCGATTTTTCAATCGATTAGAGACGGGTAGTAACTGGAAGGATAAAATGTCATTAATCGCTTCTTGACGAGAGCGTTTTACCTATAGGCCAAAGCACGTTTCTCTAATTCGAAAGGATCTTCGAATCACTTTGGAATAGCCGACGTTTCTCTACCCGAAACAATCTACTATTTTATAAATTTCAATTTGTATGTGAACCTTCTATATGCTTGTTACACTTCACATTATTTTAAGGTTTTTACAACAAATCATACTAAACTTTTTCATATATATCTATACGTATTTACATGCATGATTTCAAGACGTCACCAACTATACTTATATTTCTCGAAAATCGCGAAATGGAGACCACCCGTCGAGATAGTAGTGATTTCCTTACCTTGATAGTCAGACTCCGTTTCTTTCTTTCTTTAAAACGACCTCACCAACGGGTTAGGGGTGATTCCCATACCTCGATGATGGTTACCAACCCTCCTTCTTGGAGACTTTATTATGTAAACCACGCGTTTAAAATTGTATGCCTAAATCTTTTCTCGTATTGTCAAAAAAATCCTACTTAAGCGAATTTCAAAACGTACTACTTTATCAAAGTGATTATTATCCTACAACCTGTTTCATACAAATCACGTATATGTATACTTGGTCACCACGTGAAACGTTTTGTTTCCTCGATTTTCAAAACTTGAGGGAATGCTACCTACCAACTTAATCGGTCTAACGAATACCTTGCCCACAAGTCTTATGTTTAACTTAATCACTAAAACACGCTCACGCAATAACTTTATGCTAAGAAGTTTTCGTTTGTAAACAAAAAATCAAACCAATATCTTATAGGCATTATGGGATCGTTGCTACTAAAGGTGCGTTTGGGATTGCTTTTGCAACCTAATATTTTTATTTTGTGTTTGAAAGCGCAAATATTAAATAAGTAAATAAATAAAAATCTATTTTTAGTGTTTGGTAAATAATTAATAAAAAAATATAATAATATATATAAAAAACTGATTTGTGTTACGTATTTTAGAGATCAAAGCTCATCTATTTATAACTTTATATATACATGTATATATATTTTCCAAAACACTCAAATAGTTGATTACCTGATTATTGTGATATCAAATAACATAATCAAATCCAAACACTATCTTCCTACAGTATGTTTTGTTACAACTAATTATCTGATTTTGATTATTCAGAACGCATAATCTATTTTCAAAACTCAACCCCAAACACCCTCTAAATCTCTCATCGCGATTAAGAAAACATTTTGCTAAACATTTTTCAAGGTCATTAAATCAATTAACACGGATTTGCTCTCAAGGGTCAACGTTTCACAAGCACCACTAAATTTCAAATCTCTTATATCCTTTGAAAACAATGCGAACTTACTATTTTAAGACCTTATCACACCTCCTTAAATGTCACATCAGTTTCAAAACACGTAGGCAAGAAAACTTTATGAGACCAACCATTTTCGACCTACTTAAATTCTTTTAAAACAAATGGTAGCATCTCCCGTCCTTTACAAATACGTAACACATAATCGATAAGTACCTTTATATTCACAAACTAGATCCTATATTCTAAGTTAAACTTAAGCCTATTTTAGAAGCGATAACCTCAAAGTTTTGCTCAAACAACAATACAAGCGTATCCTCGTACATGGTTTAGTCAACTCTTGCATGACATTTTAATCATATCATTCGTTTTACATACCCTGATCTCTCGACTATTTTATGTAAATAAATTCGTAGCATTCAATTCATATCATACGCACAATTATCAGTCTGTTACACTTGTTGGCGTTCATAATTATACCCATAATCATATTCATGAACATACGTGCTATCATTCATACTTATACTTATATTTGCATTCATGCATCCACACCCTATATCCATGCTTATACTCATACTCATACTTGTGATCATACTCATATTCATACATTTATGCCTATACGCGAGCGAAACCCGAGGATTCGCTTACGTGGGCCAAATGCTTAATTACACGCAAACATGCTTACACACTACATTCTTACACGCACACAAACTCATTTTCAGAATTTATGAACACCTTAATCCATACGCTGCTAATACAAGCTATGCGGATCATGCGACGATCGGTATAATCACGGGTGCACACGGGATTATAGCGATAAGTACATGAGAACTATAGAGCGTACTACCGTGTATGGTAAGACACGGAATGAAACATTGCATCGAATAATGGAACGGTCGCGACATGGCCAAAACATGGTGGATACGCCGCTGGGATTTCCTATATATAAGTGTTTTCACCATGTTGCCAAACTTTCATAAAACGTGCCATGAGAAATTCGGTGTTTTACAGACCATAGTAAGACCTAATATGCAAACTTTAAACAACTCACAAATACATTGCTAAGCGCGCGATACCCGATTATCCACGACGAGACTTCAACTCTATCGCAACGTTTTCGTTTGTTCATATACTCGTGCCATCCTCATGCTCGTAATCATTTATTAGATCAAACGTTCACTATTATGTCCGCACTATCCTTGTCATTATACAACCTCGCGTGCAGTCAATTGTTTAATCATTCAAGCCCTAAAATGCTTTCTTGATTTGCAACTACCTTCTATTCTTATTTCGGTTCAACCACACTCATCATCAAACTACTTACCGTTTCATACGAAAGCTTTCCTGCTTAGGTTAACTTATCATTGAGTTAATCAAACTCGTTTAAGCCACTCGTCTATACACACTTATACGTTTTACTTATGCTTGATGCCTCAAGTCATCCTAGTCAAGCAACCTCTTTTGCAGACCTAAATCTACGTTGCCCTAAACTTCATGATTTCCCCACACGTATCCAAAACTCTTAGTCTTGATCGTTAACCCTCATTCTTTAGCCAATCCCTTTCAAATCTTCCTCTTGAATAAATTTCAGGACGAAATTTCCTAAAGGATGGGAGACTGTAACACCCCGCGTTTAATTTTCAAAAAAAAAAAATAATAATAAAATAATAATAATAATAATAATAAATATCTCCTACGTTTCTCGATGTTGGATTGGAGACGGGTTTTAGAAACGTAAACCGGGCCGCTCAAAACCCTAAACACGAATAACAGGCCTTGGGCCCAGCACACAAGCCCACTTGAAACCCTAAAGCTTTAAAAGCATCTCATCTCCTTCATAAACCCTAGCCCCCCTCAAGACCAAACTTGTCTCTCTCTTCTCCGGCGACCGGAGTCGCTATTCAGTGACTCTCCTGGCGACCCCATCCCTCCGGCACAACCTCCTCCCATCTCCCTCCTTCTCACCCTCGCGCACACCACACCAAGCCCGACCATCGCCTCCCTCGCTCTCGCTCTCCCCTCTCTCTCTGGCATGGTGTCGCCAGCCACCAATCGGGTGGCGGCGCAACAGGAACGATGTAACAACAACAGCAGGACGCCGGAGCAGGCAAGGCAGCGGCAGCGTCGGAGCAGCACGGCGGGGCGGCAGAAGCTTTTAGGTCAGCCGTTTCGGTTCCGGTCAGTTCGTTTCCGATTCAGTTTCGGGCTTTTTGGTTTGGCTTCAGTCGTACCTGATTAGTTTATATTTTTTCGATTCAGCTTTTGGTTCAACTAATGTTCAGAGAGTTCGGGTCAAACCCGGTCAACCCTGGTCAAAGTCAGATTCATACCGGTTCGTGTCCTGTTCAGATTCGTGTTTCGGTTCAAGTTCAGACTTTGATCAGTCTCGGTTCAGGTTCACTCTATATTCAAACTCGGGTCAGTTTTGATGTCAAGTCATACCTGGTCAAAACTGCTCAAACAGTCAACCCTGGTCAACCGACAGTCAACTCGGGTCAACAGCAGTCGACGTGAGTTTCGGTAAAATGTTAACGGCACAATTTTTGTAGTATATTGTTTGTACATATTATTATAACCACTCGAACCGTACTTTTAATACTCATTTACATTTTGTATTTAACGAAGGTTCTTATATATATTGTTTACATTGCGATCTCATTATTATATATTTTATTATCTACAGAAAACGATACATTAGTCATTTATTTACGTCTTTTGACACTTGACGAAGAGTTTATATGTATCATTTATATTTATATTGCTATTGAATTGTAGTTGAACTATATCGACAACTAGATTGTTGGGATCATCCTAAAACAGGGGAAACTCTGCCCGTTTATTGACAAAATACATAATTATTTATTAAATTTTATCAACATATATATATATATATTACACTTTTTGACAAATATATATATATATATATATAATTTCTTTCGACAATATATATATAGATATATATATTTTATTCTTTTCGTTAAATATATATAAATATATACTTTAGAGTCGGAAACTAAAGATAGCATATCGAATTCGAATAATTTTTACAACAAATTATATGAAGGTAGATATATTTAATCATTATTTTGACAAAACTTCTATAATACTTTCGGCAATTTTTTAAAACTAAAATTGTTGTACAAACCATGATATATATATATATATATACTATGTTCATCCAGCTTCAATTCGAATCCTCCGTCGTAGCTTCGATTATTCATGCACATTCGTTTGCCATTTTTAAGATGACCTCAGTGTCCCCTTTCTCCCACTCATCAACTCGTCGTGGAATTTCCTAAAGAAGGCCTAGCAATTTTGTGAGTACACTCGACCCGCTTTGTTTATAACACTTTTCGGGTGTAACATGTTTCCATATACAAAATCACGAACACTTAAACTTTATGAAACACACAAACGATCCCATATACATGAAAACTTGAATCTTATACTTGATGCCTGTCTTGGATAAACGTTATGCTATACTTTAGTCATTAACTATTTTAGCCTTTGTTTGACATGCTTAGCGCTATAGGAATTCACGCATCCACCTCCATCGTGTTATTCGTAGGTCATGTTAAAACATCGTGATTGCGTTAAGGGTTTGATTATTAGTATTGCATGCCTTGATATTGCTCTTGTATAGATTTGGTTTCCATGAGGATTGTTAAAACTTTATTCGTATACGTATGCTATGCTTAAACTTGTGTACTCGCCTTTGCTTTTGCATTGACTTTATTTTAAAACATGTTACAGGTTGAAGGAGATGATGCTATGAAATCAAAATAGCAAGGACTTAGATACACACATTTAGACGTCAGACTTATAAATGTTGTACCAAATTTTGTTATGTTTTATGAACTTATTGTATTGCTACATGTTGTATTTGACAATGTTGTGAAATGAAATTTGGATTTAATTAAATATTGTCATTTATTAGCGTTGTGAGCAATGAGCAATCTCGTTTTCGTCTCATCCCGATTTTCCGCCATCGGTTGGGGTGTGACACCCAACTATCAGGACCAGAGATTATTCTGGAGACCACGGAAAAGATTATGCAAATCCGTGATCGTCTCAAAGCTGCCAGGGATAGGCAGAAGAGCTATGCTGACAAGAGGCGTAAACCTCTTAAGTTCCAAATAGGGGACAAAGTCATGCTGAAGGTATCACCCTAGAAGGGTGTGATGCGCTTTGGAAGAAGGGCAAGTTAAGCCCAAGATAGAACCATTCAAGATAGTCGAATGTGTCGGCACTGTGGCTTATAAGCTCAGGTTGCCTGAGGAGCTTAGTGGAATCCATGATGTATTCCACATATCTAATCTTAAGAAATGTCTAGCCAATAAGTCGCTAGCAATGTCGAACAAAGACGTGCAGATTGATGAAAACCTGAGGTTCGTTGAGAAACCAATTTCGATCGAGGATCGACAGGTTAAGAAGCTCGAAGGAAAATGATACCTATAGTAAAGGTTAAGTGGGACGCTTTTAGAGGTCCCGAGTATACATGGGAGGTTGAGTCCACTATGCGACAAAAGTACCCCATCTTTTTGAATAAAATCTCAAGGTCGAGATTTCTTTTAAGGGGGTGAGGATGTAACACCCTTTAAAATCGTATCCAATAGTATAGAGACACGTGTTGTATTTTAAATATAGTCTATTAAAGACCAATAAGGACTAAAGGCGTCAAAATGCTCAAAATGAGCCTCTGAGTGACGGTCTGATGTCAACATGCATAAATAACAGCCTCTGAGTGACTGATACGTCAACATGCTTAAATCATTAGCCTCTGAATGACTGATATGTCAACATGCTTGAAACTTGGCCTCTGAGTGACTGATATGTCAACATGCTTAAAACTTTGCCTCTGAGTGACTAATATGTTAACATGCCCAGCCTCTGAGTGACATTGGAGTCAACATGCTTAAAAAGCCTCTGAGTGATCCTTTGCGAAGTCCTAACTCTCATACGTGTCATTTGTTGGACGAGAGGGTTCAATTTTGTAAATATGTGAAAGTTGGATAATGGAGTGATTAAAAGTGTCAACATGTTAATTTATACCTCTGAGTAACCTTTTAGCTAATCGGGAACTCGACAATATCCGGACATAATCCCGGGTATGACAAGTATTGGCTATGGAGGGCTAAAAGTGCCAAAAAGGTGTTTTAGAAGGTTATTAGAAGGTTTATAAAGTTAAGGGGTTAAAAGTGTCAAAATTTGAAACTGGCCAAGGGGCGGTCACAGGCCGCGAGAGACCAGGCCTGGGTCTCTCGCAGGGCGCGAGAAGGCCTCTCTGCAGAAAGTTTGCTTGGCTGCCAAACAAAAATGCCAAAAACCATGAATTCGAAACCATGGTCTTCCAAACAGCTATACCACGTTTTGGGACACTTGTAAGCTTCCTCTTACACCCCTAAACAACAGGCATCACCTCCTTTGATTTCTCTAACTATAAATAGGTGTTCAAGCTCACCATTCCAACCTGCACCTTTCTCATTCATACACTCTTCTCCCTCCTCTGGAAGTTCCTAACTGAAAGGAGCATCCAACATAGTTCTTTTGCATCCTAGGAATCACTAGTAAGTGTTCATTCCTTGTGCATTTTCGTTTATAGGCTTTTATAGCCAAAAGTCAAGCGTTTTACGGAAAACGATTTGACTTTCGGTTAAGACCATTATGGTCCAGCCATTGTCCGTAACGAACATGGCTAAGTGATCGTAATAAGGTAGGTGTTAATCCCTATAAAGGGCACCTCCTGAAGATCACGTTTGCTAGACCAATTGACTGGTCAAAGTTACGATGTTAAAAAGTCAAACAGCCATTTTTGGAAAAATCATAAATTGATCTTATATATGTTATGAAACTTGTTTTGTCACTTAAACAAGTTGGTAATAATTATTAGAACATGTAAGAACATGTTCGGCTCGTCAATTTCAGTTCTAGGGTCGGTTCGCAACCGAAAGTCAAGAAGTTTAACTTCTACTTTGACTTTCGATTCTGACCCGATTTAGATTAGTTACCTACTGATCTAAAGTTTCATTATGATCATAATATAATGTAGCATAATCCTCTGAAGTTATATTACATGATCATAATCAGAATCTAAGTTTATGCGCAAGTTCCATAATTATGCCATCTTTGACCAAATTGTCCTTTTTGCATAAATCAAGGTTTTAATGATAATGAACTTGAAAATAAGTTTCCTACTGATATAATATTATAAGTAGGATTATTTGGGATGCTAAACCAAGTTATAAACTGAGTTTTCAAGCAAGTTCCTAAACTATGTCGATAAATGACGATTTTAGCCCTTGTGGCTCATAAAATAGTTTTAATCAAATCTTTTCAAGGTAAATCTTTTACCTACTGATATGTTATATTAAATAACATATCTAAGACATTTTAATCTGACTCTAATGTCAGTTTTCATTAAACATCGCATAAAACGTCATTTTACGACATAAGCGTCGTTTCGGCGCATAGTATGGTTTTAAACCATATTAATTGACCAAGACTTGTTACCTACTGATTTTAAAACATATTTTAAACATATTTACAGTAGGTACATGATATGAACTCAAATCCCAAATAATTTATAAACTACGTGTAAAATGACCAAAATGCCCATTCGGAGCATAGTTTGGTCATAATTGATAAATTACACCTAAAGTTAGTATCCTACTGATATTATATCACAAATAAATTATTTTTCCCGAATACTATAACATTAAATTATATTCAAGTTCCTTTTATACGGTATGAAATTACCGAAACGCCCTTATGAGGCATAGTTTCATTTTAAAACCTTAACAGACATATAAGTTAAAATCTTATGATATTTTAACTTATTTAAAATAAATGGCATATAGAACTTGTCCATGACTTATCCGGTTACCCACTATCGCTTATAAGCGTACGGTTGATTATACGTAACTAGTTTACGGAATTCAACCAAAACGGGTTTAACCTTATCATTTTAATCTCAAAATCCAGAATGTTAATTGTTTACCCATATTATGCAAGTCAAAGTACTTGTTGGGTTTAAACTACATTCTATCCAATCATCGTTTAATCAAGCGTTATACGTTTTGATCATGTACACTACTCGGTCTAAGTCTATGACTTAAATAAAAACCGTTAGTATTAATTGGTTAGCTTATGCCATAATCCAGACTAGAGCCTTGTCGGTAAATGTTATCTGCACTTAGTACTTTTGTATACGGCTGAGTTATTAAATCTAAAAGAAGACTAGCTCAGGTAAATACTGTTGACTTATTTTCCCTATACGGGCTTGGGATACGGTAAATTATTACCGCTTGGTCAGAAATGGGATCCATCGAATGCCGGATTGTGGCTAGTAAATCCGCATATTCTGTTTTAATCAGTTTGTTTGATAACTTAAACATCGGGGTTAAATTACCGTGTCCGAATATCCTCGGCTCATTAGATTAGTTAACAGCCACGACCTTAGCGCGGGGTGTAGGCATACACCTGACAGACGCTCAAATGCAAATTACCCAAGACGTTGGGGATAACTCCTCTGTGAGTTCTAAGTGGTGTGTATTTAATCATGTCTCGGTCTCTGTACTGGGCCCTGTATGTATAGACAAACATGTGAATCTGTTAACAAGGTTACAAAGTAACTTTTCCAAGTTATAAAAGATTTGTGTCCTGTGCACTTAAATCTAATTTTAAAAAAATGTTTTCAAAATGAGTCAGTCAGGTGTATTTACCAGCGAAAGCGGACGTGTCGTCCAAAGACTAAACTGAAGGTACAATACGAATAGGCCGGAAGCTGCTCGGTAGTGAATAAGATGATCTTGCAAATCCTTAGATCTGCCCTAAAGTCTATGTTTATATTCTTTTTGTACATTTTATGATCCGCCTGTGGATCTTCTATTACGAGCCTGTATATTATTTTGTATTTCGAACAATTGGTTTGTAATAGTAATTTTACTCCAAGACTTTCAATGTGCCGTGTTTAATTGACTATGATGTTATCAACTAACCTCACGATACTCCCCACCCGGGCCCGCCGGTGTATGGATTTGGGTTGGAAATCCGGGGTGTAACAAAAATAAACCAAATAATAATGAAAAATATTTATTTAAAATTAGATCTATTCACCAGCTTTATGTTGACCCAAAAACCTTTTTACGCATGATACAGGTAAACAAGTATGAGATAGAGTTGAAGACAAACACACGTAGGCATGCCTTAGATTAATAAATTGGGTTTTATTTTATGTTGGTAAATTTGAATATTGTATGATTTATTTGTGATTTCCATATAAAGTGTGACAAGTTTAAATTGGATCATGTTTTAAATATTAAACTTCTAATAGTTGTCA
Source organism: Scalesia atractyloides (assembly GCA_947069175.1). Taxonomy (NCBI): domain Eukaryota; kingdom Viridiplantae; phylum Streptophyta; class Magnoliopsida; order Asterales; family Asteraceae; genus Scalesia; species Scalesia atractyloides. The sequence continues at coordinate 22,089,850 of CAMTDV010000022.1, read as the reverse complement.
TGAGCTATGGACAATCATCATGCCCTGTACCATTCCGCTGCAGATCAGGGTGTGACAACTACTTAGTGGTTTTCGTGGCAATGAGAGCACTGGCAGTAATCTAGTCAAAGCTTTAGCTAGAGTTACTAGACAGTGGGTTAAGAGAACCAGTATTCTAGCGATTAAGGTCTCTCTAGTGGATTATCTACTTATTATGAAGAGTGTCGTTTGTTCTGAAAGTGGTCCAGGATCCGACAATTTGTGTCAGTTTGAGCGAGTAGGGATTGAGGACGAGTTGAGGGCGATTTTAACTATGACTGATGTGTTGGAGCCCAGGGGAGCTTCAACGGCCCTTCAAGTTAACTGATGAAAAGGTTGTTGCAACTAGGAGGATGAGGAAGATTACAAGAGGTATAAGTGATCACAACGGAAGGCAATTTCGAAGATTATCAAGCCTCCAAGTGGAACATTGTTGGGTTTGTGGAGCCTTGTTTGGGCTGACTAGAAGATAATCTAAAATGGCAGATTAATTAATTTGGAGACTTGCCCGTTTTGTTTTAATTAACCCATAATTGTTTTCTTGGGGATTAAGTTTAAAATCCTAAGTTTATCTCTATATATTGTAGTCTTGTACTTGCAATTCCTCATGAGTGAGGCAGAAAAACAATATACTATCCTAGTTACATCTCGTGGATGTGGGTAAGCCGATTGAACCACGTAAATCTTGCGTGTTCATCTTCACATAGTTTTCTCTTGCAGTTTGTTTGTCTATGTGTGTTTTGCATTAATTGTTGTTTAAAAAAATTTGCACCATGATTAGTGATAAGTATTTGGCAACTCCTACAAAAACAAAGATAGGAAGAAGATCGTAGATCTCTACCATATTAGAGAAAAACATTGTGAATGTGATCTCCATCTACTTTGAGATAAGTTCTTAGCAAAGCAAATTTTGGGTGGATACAAAAAATTGAATGTAAGGTGGATTGTTTTATATTCACCCGAACCACCATAAATCTTTATATATTTGTATTAATATTATAAACTTGAATTACTTCATTGTTGTCTTGCAGTCAAAACATGTAAACAATAGATCATATAAAAGTGGTCATAAAATAAAAAAATAGTGTATTTAACGGATTTAAACAAAGATCTTTGTGTTCTTACAACTAGTATAGTAATCATTTTGTGAAGAAATAAAAAAATTACTAATGCAATCAGTGAAAATACAACACATATTACTATGGCTGAACATTGGCACTCATATACAATTTTTAGGTTAATAAAGTTATTTAATCATTGTGTTTACATTTTCATTAAAATTTGTAAAAAAAAATCGGCATGTTAAAAAACCAAATCGATAAAAACTGTTTTTTTTAGGTTGCTTTTTTATTACCATTAACTGTAAAAAGCCAAAGTGGTAAAACCATCTTTTATATTTTAGTTTTAGGTTGCATTTTTATTACCGTTAAAAAGCCAAATCGATAAAACACAGCCAACCGACCTAACTCTATCCAGCTTAGTATATCCTTTTCCCAAAACACAATTATCCATTCAACTCTATAATTGTTATCGATACCAACCGTATTCAAAACTATTTAAATACAATCACTTTTTACAAGCTTTAATGATGCCCAATGACTATAGGATAGGGAAGTGATAACGAAAGTAGAAATAATGAGACGTGGAAAGATGAAGTCGAACAAAAGTCCTCCTCCATTTTCTTCCACTCCTCAAAACCATTACTTTTTATTTTATTTTATTTTATTTTATTTTATTTCTTTTTGCTTTTTTTTCATAATAAATTAAAAAAAAACCCAAATCCCATTTTAATCTCATCTTCCCCGATCTCATGCAGCGACCCCATCACACTAACCACATACCAGCTGTTGCCACCTAACTATCTTTCCTTCAATCCACTCATTCTGCATCAAGATTCCTCATACCCACTAATCTTTTCCCCCAATTTCTGCAAAAATCTCATCTTCTTTGTTAAAAGATTCAGAAAAATGGGATCTTGAAGTGTAATTGAAAAGGGTTTTCTTGATTTTGATGTGGGATGGCCTCACACAGCTGGAAAGATGCTTATAGAGGAATGTCTTCTGATAATATTAAAGGGTTGGTTTTAGCATTGTCTTCTAGCTTGTTTATTGGGGCTAGCTTCATTGTTAAGAAAAAAGGGCTCAAGAAAGCTGGGGCGTCTGGTGTTAGAGCAGGTGATTGTGGTTTGAATTTACTAGTTTCTTTGTTTATGTTTGGTTATGATTTGATTGGGATTTTATGTGATTTTGCATATGGATTTATTTAGGTTGATGAGTCTTTAGTTGTTATGGACTTGTGTTGACTACAAATGGGAAAGTTTTTGATGATTTTTTAGAGAAGTTTTTTGTTATTTAGAGATCTAGGGTCAGGCATTTGAGATCTTGCCTTTGGCGATGTATATAGAATATTATCCAAGTTTATGGACAGTATTTAGTGTTTGCATTGTTGATGGTACTTGAAGGTTTTATAAATTTTGGTGACAGTTTAGGTGCTACAGATGACCTTGGGTAGTTGGTTGGCTTATTTTGGGCCAATAAAAATGAGCTTAAGTGACTTACAGATTTGACACAAATGACTAGAAGTTCTTGATGTCTCTTTTGATCGAATGAGCAACGTCTTACACCTTGAAGATGAAAAGTAGATAATCAAGAACATGAAACTAAAGATAGAAACTAGCTCTTGACCAATTAGATTAAGCAGTCATCACAGGTTATGAAGGATTTCTAGATACTCAATGAGAACAAGATGAAGAGTATACATGGAGACTTAAATCGTCTCAAACTTTTTTTTTTCTGGAACCATTTTTTCAATAGATAACGGTGCCTTTTGTCTTTCACTAATCTTTAACTGCTTATCAAGGTTACTCCCTAACCTTTCAGTATATGCAACCCGTCAACTTTTAATCTTTGAGTTTGACTACTACAATCTTTCAGACAAACCAAATTAGTGTATTTTACTTAGGGTTAAAGTCATAGAACAGGTTTCTACTTTTATAAATGTATCATATTGGAACATTTGTTAAAATGGGAAGTTATTCTATGACTTCAAATCTATAATTTATTATTTATAATAAACTGTTTACTGTACAAACTCCAAGATCGTAGAACAATATATACTTTTCAACAATTCACATTCCAAAGGATGATGATTGATGGTATGGTAATATGGCTGAAATTAGTTGGCCTTTGTATTTCTAGCGTCAATCAAGATATTTGGGAGTTCACCTCCCGAGATCCATTTTAGTTCTTTTAAAATTTTGAGCTCATCAGTCTCTAAAGATGGAAAAATCAAATATCATGTTTAACTTGACTCTTGACTTAGGGTTAAGTTAAACATCGATAAAGTCTTAGCTTGGTTTTAAAAAGCGCGAGGCGCAACAAGGCGCACACCCTGGGGCATTTTCGCTCAGCGCCTAGAGTAATCACAAGAAGCGCCAAAAAGGCGCGCTTTTTTGGGTTTTTTCTGGGCCTTTTTGGCCTGGGGCGCGTGCCTCTCGTACCTGAGGCATTTTTATGCATCTAACTGTTGTACCTAGGGTTTTTTTGGCTTGTACATGCCGCTAAAATCATACAAAAACCTTACTTGTAGCTATATTTTGCGGAGGAAAAGCCAAAAAACTATGGGATATATAAAAATATCTATAATTAGCTTGCGCCTTGGGTACGGAAAGCCCGCCGCTTTTGCGCTCCGCGCTTCGTGCCACGGTTTTAGACCTTGTCGCTTTTGTGTGCCTCTCGCTTTTTAAAACCAAGAGTCTTAGAGAGAACCTACCTCTCGAAAGTATGTCATTTTGGAAAGACGACTGCCTCTTGAAAGCAGACCGATTTGTGTTTCTTATGTACTTTCATGATTTACCATAAATATCATTTTAGGCCCTGTTGAATATTGATCTACATTTCGAAGGCTGGAGAAAATGTGGATGGGTTAACTATTAGAAATGAGCCAAAGTGGGTTATTGAAGTTAGGGTGTGTTTGGCAAAATTAGTTGTAACTGCCAGATGTATATTTTAAAATAGAAGTAGTTGGCAAATGCAGCTGCAACTGTAGCTCAAACCTGTAAAACGGCAAAAAAAAGTTAATTTTGCTTCATTAGTGTTTGTTTTAAATCTACTCAAGGTAACTTATTATTCAATAGCTTATTTTTTAAATAACAAAGGCTCAAAGCTATAGCTTTATCACCCAAAAACGAGATTAATGATTTTCTTTTCAATGTCAACAATTCTCCCCTCTTATCTGTTTACTTTATGTTGTGATCTTTTAGACAAGAGATTGAATCCGATTAATTCATAAGACATTTCTTGAAAATTGACGTGTGTACCACCTATGATATTCATGTCTGTTTTAGCAATCCCTCACAAACAAATTAGCTTTCGGGATGCATCGTGTTTATTATACGCTTTCAATAACTATGGCAATTTAGTCTCGCCTATAATTTTTACTCCCCTTTTTTTTTCTCAGGAGTTGGAGGATATTCATACTTATACGAGCCTCTATGGTGGGTAGGCTTGATAACGAGTGAGTATGTTTTTCTTTTGTTTTATGACTTATAGTTGGTTATGTGAATATGGGGTTACTAAAAAACCTTTTGTAGTGACCCCTATGTCTTAAAAAAACATATCTGAATTTGCTCAATCATATTACCTGAGACCTGCTCTTAATGTGAATTCTAATTTTGTCAACAGTGATCGTTGGGGAAATTGCAAATTTTGTAGCTTATGCATTTGCACCAGCTATTCTGGTCACTCCACTCGGGGCACTCAGCATTATTATCAGGCATGACAAAAAGCATAATCTTTATATATATGAATCCATTTTATGCGATTATTAAACATCAAGCCGTATTGCAGCGCTGTACTTGCACATATAATATTACGAGAAAAGCTACACATTTTTGGAATTCTTGGTTGTGTTCTATGCGTTGTGGGGTCCACCACAATCGTTCTACATGCTCCTCAGGAACGTCCTATTGAATCTGTGACAGAAGTATGGGATCTTGCTACCGAGCCAGGTATGAACCTTTGTTCTATTACTTATTTATTTATTTATTTATTTGTACTTTGATTTTTATATTTAGATTCTTTTAACATTTTCTGGTTTATCTTTTCTGCAGCTTTTGTTCTATATGCAGCATTGGTGTTGATAGCTGTTTTTGTAATTATATTTCACTATATACCAATGTATGGTCAAACACACATAATGTGCTACATTGGTGTTTGTTCGCTAGTAGGCTCTTTATCAGTAAGTATTATTATACGTTTGCTCTTTCTTACAATCTATTTATCTCACATGTTATTTATTTATATATATTTTTTTGTTTTAGGTGATGAGTGTGAAAGCTATCGGCATTGCTTTGAAGCTTACATTATCAGGAATGAATCAGCTTGTATATCCCCAAACATGGGCCTTTACCTTCATTGTTGTGCTTTGTATCATCACCCAAATGAATTATTTAAATAAGGTAATGAATGTTTCTAGAATTTGTAATTAATTTGTTGTTAAGTTTCCTACATGATAAATAATAGGCGTTTATTAATATTGTCTGCAGGCACTTGACACCTTCAATACCGCTGTTGTCTCACCCATATACTATGTTATGTTCACATCTCTTACAATCTTGGCGAGTGTGATCATGTTCAAGGTTATATGCTAATTTAAAGTAAATTTAATTCCATAGATAATTTGATAACAATATGTATGTAGGGTTAGGATCGTGTGAGAAACACTAGGTTAATTGATAAACTTGAGAAGCATTCTGGACCAAACATTTTCCTTAAGCTTTTCGTAATATACACATATGCATAGTCTAAAATTGACTATATAATATGTGTATAGTTCAAGATTTGACAATATACATACATATATATATATATAGTCAATTTTAGACTATGCATATGTGTATATTACTAAAAGCGTAGGGAAATGTGTGGTCCAGAATGCTTCTCAAATAGGGTGGACCTTTTTAATTATATTTAATATATATATATATTATATATATATATATATATATAGGGTGAGGTTATTGTAAAAAAGGTGTTTTTTTATGAGAAGGGTAAGAAATAATCTAAACCATTAGATCTTTAATCTAATGGATCTTTAATCTAATGGTTGAAATCTTGATGGCAATCTTGTAAATAGTGTTACCATTAAAATAATTAATTTTCTAGATTAAGGGTATAGAGGTAAATTTAACATTTTAAGTTAAAAACTCACATGCAAGTTCCCCCTTCTTTTTTAAACGTCAATAACTTTTTATACGAACTCTTTTTTTAAAAAAAAATACACCATAATAACGAGTGTTTTTTTATTTTTAATATGAGTACTTACGTCTCGATTGGATGTTTTAGTCCATGGTGTTTTTTCTATGTTCATATAATGGTGTTTTAATTGTATTGTGATTCAAGGCGTTGTATTTTACAGTAAAACACCATGAACATAAATAAGACTCCATAACATTGCAAATAATTTAATTATGATTCAAGTCATGGTGTTTTAACATCTAGAGTATGTAACATTGTATTGTGATTACAGTCATGGTGTTTTAACATCTGGAATAGCAATAGAATCATTCTAAATGTTAAAACACCATGACTGTATTATGATTCAATTTATGGTGTTTTTTGGAATTTGTATGGTGTTTTATACCTGCAAAAATAACAAAAATCATTACACATGTTAGAACACCACGGCTATATTACAATTAAAGTTGTGTTTTTTGGAATTCGTATGGCGTTTTATACCAACTGATCTGGAATAGCAATAGAATCATTCTAAATGTTAAAACACCACGACTGTATATGATTCAATTCATGGTGTTTTTGGAACTTGTATGGTGTTTTATATATGAAAAAATAACAAAAATCATTACACATGTTAGAACACCACGACTGTATTACGATTAAAGTTGTGGTGTTTTTTGGAGTTCGTATGGTATTTTATACGAACTGATGATGAATTCCTAAAATAACTGATGAAATGAATTTCTAAAATAACTGATGTCGGTTACAAGATTATATCTTTAATTAGATTTATTAGTAAATTACAATGATACCCTTAAACTATCAAAATAAAAAAGGACATATGTCACCACCATAATCTTTCTTAGCCTTCTCACACCTTTTAGTCTTTTTTACAGGATCCTCTACCTATATAATATATATATATATATAGAGGGGGTAAAATGAAAACTTATACGAGTTGTAAGAACTCGGCCTTACGAAAGGTTTTTTCAAAAATTCTTTTACCAAAAATCCTAAAAAAATCACCTTTACCAAAAAAAACTAGTTTTTTTTTCATTTACGGCAGCCGTAAATGCTGTAAAAAGTGATGTCATTCTTATGTCAGTTTTTTACAGCTGCTGTAAAGGGCCGAAAAACACCACTTCGAAAATTTTATTTTAATTTTTTTACGGTAGTCTTTTCTAACATTATAATCCAGGGATGTGAAAAAATGGGAGCAAAACACGCATGGGAAGACCGAGTTCTCTAAGTTCTCACAACTCGGAAGGGTTTTCCTTGATCTTGATATATATATATGTGTGTGTGTGTGTGTGTGTGTGTGTGTGTGTGTTAGAACAAGATTACATAGCGGTTAACACCACTTCCAACTCAAATAGGTGGTCAAACTTTTGTGTTGACCTATGTAAAAAGTCGAACTGCATTATCACATATACTTTTATTAATTTAATCTTGTAAACAGGATTGGGATGGGCAAAATCCTTCTCAGATTATAACAGAACTATGTGGCTTTGTGACAATTCTTTCTGGAACGTTTCTTCTTCACAAAACCAAAGACATGGTTGATGGTATGCTGCTTTACTTATTTTAGTCCGTCATCTATTATTAAAATTGCTTAAACTTATAGGTCTTTTGTAACCTATAATAGATAATTTTAGCACCCACCTCAAAGATAAAAAATTATTGTAGGAATTTCATAAAGACGGCGAAATTGGTTTTTTTTATGAATGAGGCGTGTTTCCTTTCAAACGGGTCAAAAGGGTTAAAAGTGGTCAAAAGTCTTTATCGCGCATAGCCGTCAACATTATTTATGCAGAAATTTAAAATTTTAATATTTCATATTTATTGCTTTAATAACTATCATACATTATTTATTTACAAGAAAATGAAAATAAGTTGAACAATATAGAGTTTGGTGAACGAACCTGACTTGACCATGCCCATATCGACCCATACTAAAAACACAACTCATTTCAACCTGAATCTGTTTTGACATGTTACCCAAACCACCCATCTCCCCACTTTACTTTTATGTTACCATAAAGGGTTCTTGATAATAAAGTCAACTACAGGTCAAATACCTCTGTCAGTGCGATCTGCAAAGCATATGGATGATGAGAAGGACAGTATAGATGATGAAAGCATCCCGTTGACGTTGAGACGACAGGACACTATGAGGTCTCCATAATGTATTTTTTTGCTCATATTTGTACAATTTTAATCCACCTCCAACATATGGATACAGCAGGAATTAAAGAAAATATTCTTTATTTGGCAGGATAGGAGTTTTGAAAATTGGGATCCTCATGTCATTGTAATCATATTGGTTAATGCAAAATGCTTCCCTTTCCAATCTTTGGTAACACAGACATCTCTTTACTAAAGAAAAAAAAGTTGATATCTAAAGGCAAATTGGGTTATTTGTTTTTTTTTTTTTTTTTTGAGTAATAGGGATTGATAGTATCTTTTAAACAAGTAGTAATAATAATAGTTGTAGTTTATATAATACACTTAAGACTATTGATTACTTATATAGTAGTATTGTGGCCAAATATTACGGTGAATCATATTTTGATTTAGCTAGTGAATCAAATTGAGATTATCAATTGGTGATGGGTTGGTAAAGAAATAGTATCACTAAACCCACGTTTTAAATCAAACCCAAAAGGCCAAACAATCAATTAAATAATATCAAGATTCATCCTCAAGGAATGATACGAACGAATCAAATTATGATTAAGCTTAGCCTAATGTTGTGGTGAATCAAATTGAGATTACCATGATAGAAGAATAATATCAAGGCCCTCTTCCAAACCTTTTAAATTAAACCCAAAGACCAATACTCTACTCAGTTATCTAATATCAAGATTCATTCCCAAGGGCCACATCAATGTGATGATAAGCTGCTTATTGATTTTTATATACTAGTTTATATGTAATTTAGGGCTCATTTTCTAGTCGTATAGAGTCTTGAAATTCTCATACCCGGCCTGAAATTGGTAGAAAGTCTCTTTTTCCCTTTATTCAAATACTAAATAATATTAAGGCCGGATCTTGTACATGAATAAAGGGAATAAGAGAATTAGTATATGCGAGAAAGAGATCAGAACAAGTATCATTGCCAGAAAATTGTATTATGGTCCTTTCTCAAGTGAACAACTTCCCCCTTTGATTTTCAAACGATTATAACTTTTTCATACGTTAATATTTAAAAAAAAATTATATCGTATTAACGAGCATTTCATTCTCTTTCATTCGAGCAACCTATTGCTATAGTTTTCTTAAAAAAATTACAGGATTTTGAATACATATTAGCCCATTACGTGATTTTGAATAATCAACACACGACTACGTGATTTTGAATATCCATTACGTTAATTACACATTTAACATAAGCCATTACGTGACTACACATTTAATATAAATCTATTGCTTGATTACCATGCAATATGATTTGTTATAACTAATGTTATTACAATTATGCTTATTACATTATTACACATCCAATAATAAGAACTTGATTGTTTATGCTTTATTACATGATTAAATATCTAATATATGGCATTATATGGTTATTACAAGTTGATTTGGCTAATGTTTTCTATATAATAATACATGATTAGACCTGAACTATTAGGTATTCTATATGTATTACATGTTTTTGTTTTTACGTAATTATGTAATCGCTCGGTGTAGTTTCACATAAAATACTATAATGAACTCACCAAATGAGTATTCAAAATCACAGTCACGCAATAATACATAGTCAACTATTGTTACGTAATCACTTAGTGGGGATTTCACATACCATAATGAAATCACGTAACGGGTATTCAAAATCACGTAATCATGTGCTAGGTATTCAAAATCACATAAAGGGTGTTCAAAACAATATAAATTTTTTTAAAGAAAACTATAGTAATAAGCTGCTCGAATTAAAGAGAATGAAATACGGTGTAATTTTTATAAGAAAAAATATTAATGTATGAAAAAGTTACAGCCGTTTGAAAATCAAGGGGAAAAAGTTCAAGTGAGAAAGGACTAGAATAACCTTCTCTCTATTTGTTTCTTTAATTGTTTAAACATCAGATTTACGAAATTGTCACCGTCTTACTCTGAGCCACTGATCTTGGAAGATCAATGGCTGAGCTTGTTTCCTACATTCGTACAGGAAAAGTGTGTTGTACAAGATCCGTGATCTGTAGATATATACTGTTGCAACCATGATCAACATAACCATGTATATAAAAACTCATGTTGTTTCAAAATTAGATGTGTTTTTAGTCATGCCAATTGTACACGAATTGATGCTTTCACCTGAAAAAAAAGGGTAAATGCACGGTACCCCTGACCGCGGGAGGGTTCTCCCTCCCCAAGCTAGCTTAGCCCCATAGCTGCCTGGCAGCAAAATCCATGGTGAGAGGTCTGAAAACCAGTTGGAAAAAGATACCACAGATAAAGATCATGCAAAATAAACCACCTGTAGAGCATCAGAAGTATTGTTTTAAGAGTATTTTAGCCATTTCTACAAACTAGTTCATCATACTATTTCTTTAAAACTGTCTCCTGTTGTTTATGGTACATGCTTCCATTCAGCTACTACTTTTTAAGAATCACCATGTCATCATTTATTCCTGCAAATTTTGCAGTCAAATTTCAATAGCTGAACATATTTCGATACCACTATTACTACAATAACAAATGATTGACATCAAGAAAAGCATCATCTCGATGTAAATTAATCACCGCATCATGAACAATTTATCCCATGTAAGCAAAACAGTTTCTCCATGATATTTCGCTTCAACCACATACATATGAACACTCTAAAGGTGGAAATATTGAATCTCGGCCCGTTTACTTAAATCGGGTTGATTTGGGGTATTCTTTTCTCTTAACAGGTCAAATGGATAAAATTAATAAATTTACTTAGTAAGGAAAAGAGTCTGACGATCTCCCAATGTGAAATTTTAATGTATACAACCTCCTAAATCATTTATTTAACAAGTTAGATTAAGAATGAACAACAGGTGTTTTGGGGTCAACTGAACCCGACCCTAAGCAGTTAATGCGGTAAAATATCGGTTATTGCGGTGGTATATCGGTGGGATATTGATAATTTTAATATCATGCTAAATTTATATATACATACAAATTTAACAGTAACAATTCAGTATACTCTCCTACCTAACAAATTAACCTTTTGCAACTTGCAAACACTAACAATTGTAGCAAGTAGGAACTCACCAAGACTTAAAACACTAACATTTAACACTAACAACTAACAATTAAAACTTAAAACACTAATAGCAACAATAAGAAGAAAGACGAACGGTAGAACTAAGAAGAAAGGTACTGATATCAGGAAAATCGGTGATATCACAGTCAAATATCAGTCCAATATCGTTCAAAACTTCAAATATCAGTCAAAATCACCGATCTTATCGGTACTGATATTCTGGCTGATATTTTGTACCGATATCTCGGCAAGGGACTGATAACCGTTATATCACTGATATATCGGGTGATATATCTACATAGACCCGGCCCGTATCAAAACTGAGCCACCCATTGTTCCACCTCTAGCACACTCTACACTAGGATACATCCCCTAGAATCAGTGCCTGTTCTTTGGTTAAAAGCATACTGAAGGTGTAACTATAGAGCGCAAGTGATTTAACTATCGCAAAGCATGAGAAAAAAAAGTCAAACCTCACTATAACATCATTAGTTCTCCTCAAGAAAGTGACAAAAATAGAGCTTCACTCCCTACCACCCTCTTGTTAGAAGTACATATCACTTGTTTATTTGCTTTAGAAGACCAGAAACAGAGCCACAATGCGTTGATTTATACTTGCATTGCTCACAGCATGATTGTAGTAATTGAATAACTCTGATGCACCTGCGACCATCAATGATCATACATTGTTAACAGGAAACAAATTTATAAAGTGAAGAACCAAATATATAATGAATGATGTTTCCAAGTAATCCAATCTTGAACAATAGTGGTGGAAGAAGTCGATACAATCTGGATAATACATATTGTGGGCATAGTTGTTAATGGCGAATAGCGACAAATAGCGCTAAGGTACCTATATGCTACATAGCGAATAGCGATAAATAGTGGGTGGCTATTTTATAAATAGCGATACACTAGAAATTTATATGTATATTATATCAATATACACTAGTATATTTGCTATTTTACATGTATATTTAACAAAAACCTAAAATCCAGCTATTTTATAGCTATACTTAATTGCTATTTAAATTTTTAAAAACAAAAATAAAATAAATTTTCACTATCTATTGCTACAACCCTAATAGCGAGCCTAGACCTATACGCTACATAGCGCGCTATAGCGAGCGCTACACTCGCTATTGACAACTATGATTGTGGGGCCAAAGCTTATTAACATTATAAGTCATGACTTCACACTAAAATTTTTGGAACACCTTCACTACATACACCCTTACTTCCCGGATAACAGGCGAATAGCGTAGATTGAAACATAATTCATGTAAAATGACTGATTTTCAAATTTCCAGCTTAGGGTTTCGAAAAGATACAAAAGAATGATATCAAGTAATTGCAATTTTTGGATCATCTTCACCACATACACCCTTAGTTCCATTATATAGCATATAATGAAGCATAATTCATGTGAAACGACTTATCATTAGCAAATTTCTAACCTAGGGTTCAAAAAATACAAAAAAAAAAACAATATCGAACTATTGCAATTCAAATCCGTAACCGAATTGAGAGCTGGATCCAATCAACTAGTCTATATAAATCGAATAACACAAAACGAAGTATAAACACGTAAGTGATCGAAGAAAAAGCGTGGAAAATGAATTAGGTTAAGCATAAAAAACGAATTGTGAATTGTAAATGAGAAAGGTACCTTTGGGGAAGAAAGTTGTTCTTGGAGAGGCAAGATTGAATGTCGCATGCTTCCTTCTTGCAAGGTTCTTTGATCTCTTTCGCCATTAACGAATCAGTAGAAACTTCGAATGGCTTTCAGAATTGTTGTAACTTGTAAAGATGGCGAATATATAGGCTGTTTTTCGAATCGTTATCAGGAGAAATGTAACTTTTGAAGATGGTTACGGGTAGTCTACAGCAATTGTTCAACCTCAAGGGTTTCAATTCAGAAAGGATTGACGGCGTAGCTTGTTGCCCAGCTACCTTCTTTTTTGATGTAACTTGGCAAGTTTTCTGAGTTGATAAATAAATTATTTTTCTTCTAAAAAAAATTAAACTTATAATCATTGTGGTATGTTGCACAGAAAAAAACAGTAGAATGCTTTTTTAATGTTTTATATGTATACAGGCTGTATAACGTTATACGACCTGTATACAAGCAACTTAATGTTATACGGCCTAATGTTTATTTTTTGTGAGGTTTTATCAGATTTTTGGGTGTTTTTCTTCTGTATACGGGTCGTATAATGTTATACGGCCCGTATATAATATTTTTTTTTCTAGTAGTTTTAGTAATTGTTTAGATAGCGTTTACAGTATTATTTAGATATATCAAATTATGTTACGAGTTTGTAATTAAATGTACTACTAGCATCGATTAGTTTTCCGTTTATTATGTGAAAGCCTTTCTCAAGTTCCACTAAAACAAATTGTCGGTATTGGTCAACTCTTCATTTGTTTAAGTCCTAACGAACCACTTTCTTTTGAAAGTTCCATACCCCCTGCCACCTCGGTAGTTACCCGGTCCCCTGCCACCTTGGTAGTTGTTACCATATCCATTATCCCCTTAGTGGTTTCTGTACCCGTCCCGCGTTGATAGCTTCCGTAACCACCGTTCTCATAGCCCTCGTTTTCATAGCCACCATTCCCATAGCCACCGTTTCTGTGGCCACCACCCCTGTTCCAATCACGGCCTCTTATTGCACCACATTCCTTTCACACAGTTGGTATGTGTTCAAAGCGAATGTGTCCGTACATGCATTTAATTCACTCACATCATTACAAATTGTCATAACATGAAAGAAGATCAAGCTTAACGTGAGTGTACCAAGGGAATGATGATTGGGATATACGTACAAGAACCAATGATGAGGAATGTAAGGAGAAGTGTCACACCCTCAATTTCCACTTACGGAGTTTTACCGCGAGGCGTGTGAACAAACCAGAATCTGAAACACTAGTACGTCGAACGACTCTATATAATGTGATAATACGTTTTCCAAAATCATTTGTTGTAGATTTTATATTGTCTAAATTAGTTACCAATATTTACAGAAGCATCAGTTTTAAAGTTTGAGCGGAAGCATAAATAAGTAGTGAAGCGGGCGCCAACACAAACGCCAAAACAAATGAAAAATCCCAAAACAATATTAATAAATAAGACTCGATAAAAGGTGTTTTGTTCAATGCATGTGCTTGCACCTAGAGCTCCTAGCGTCCTGAGAAACATGTAAAGAAACAAGTGTCAACATTAAAGATGAGTGAGTTCACAGGTTTTCATAAATTCGTTTGTTCGGTTATAGTTTGTTTTCTCCGTTATCCCTAACCCGGGATACCGTATTAGTTCCATTATTCCAACCCGGAATAATAAGTTGTTGCTTCCAATATTCCAAACCCGGAATATTAAGTTGTTGTTTCCATTATTCCAAACCCGGAATAATAAGTTGTTGCTTCCAATATTCCAAACCCGGAATATTAAGTTGTTGTTTCCATTATTCCAAACCCGGAATAATACAGTTGATTCTAATTAAGTTCAATGTTAACATATATAGGTAGCTAGCCTAAAGTCATGTCACGTAAGAGTTCGCGATCGAAGCTGACTGTTGTGCCTCCGTTTTGCCAGGCCTATCACTGACCATGGCGAAGTTAGGCCGAATTATTCACCCGTTGACCATACCGGTCGGCTAGCGCGACTAGCTCGGATGGGCTTGTCGGGCCCAGTAGTACTACTTATAACTCCCCCGCTATTAAACCCAATACTAACGATCCGAGAGATTGACGAGGACTTAAGTGATAAAGCTGCATAGTGACCATAACATTACATTAACATTAACTTAGTTACCGAATAGTTATGTGACGTTAAATTCGTATAACGTAAAGAGATTGAGTTTGAGAGTGTATACATGTTTCTCCCCCTGTTGTTTAAAAACCGGATAAAGTTAGGGGCCGTGAACTCACCTTTTGTTGCTCGGTTAGTGTAGCAAAAGAAGTTGTAAAGGATGGGACCGCTAATTGCGTCCTAACAAACCAATTGATTTCAAGTCAGTGTGTGAACACACCAATACAAATTCTACACGTAATTTACTCACAAAGTGATACACACAAACAACATATCTAACACTCAAACATGCATGCAAGTATCCTCATGTGATCCTAGTGATTAAAACAACTTATCATAAACATAAACCAATTCATGCCACAATTTGGTGCACACAATCACAAGTTATCAATTTCAGCTTAACACTCATAATTCAGCTGTTTTCTAGGATTTTTATAAAATAGTTCCAACAATCCAAAAATTCCAATATTTTTACAGTAGGTGACATCTATACCATAGAAATTTATATAAATTTTCAAGTCCTAAATCTTTACCAATTAACCATAAATAATAATATACTAGGCTGCAGTCAGATTTATCACTTTCTGACTGCAGTCCACGGAAGAATTTATTTAAAAATCACCGATCGTCCAATTAACAAAATTCCAGTTGGAGTTGCCCGGAAATTTCCATACCTAGTTGCTATACAAAATTCATGACTCGACTCCCTACTGATTTTAAAATCCAACTTGTTAAACAACCAACAAAATTTCAGAATTTTTCACAGCTTTAGTTACTGAACTTATTTGGCCCTTTAAAAATATCAAACAACTTCAGAAAATTATGAATCCAGCGCCATTTGATTCCTTATTCAATTCTCTACGTTCTAGACATCAGAAACTCCGTTTTTCGACAACAAATGACCGAGTTACAGCCAGATGAAGTCGGCTGTAACTATTACGCAGCAACTGTTTTCAGCATACTATTACTACAACTTGCATAAACCGTTCCTATTGATCAACCTAAGCGAGCAAGAACCGATTTTTAATCATAGATCACTACTAATAACTTATCCATGCAAACCCTAGTTCTTACTTCT
This sequence comes from Scalesia atractyloides, assembly GCA_947069175.1. Lineage (NCBI taxonomy): Eukaryota > Viridiplantae > Streptophyta > Magnoliopsida > Asterales > Asteraceae > Scalesia > Scalesia atractyloides. The sequence continues at coordinate 22,073,471 of CAMTDV010000022.1, read as the reverse complement.
AGCTTTTTATAAACAAAACATACTTGCAAACTTATGATTTCCGAAAACAGCCATGCATATAAACAATGATCAAATCAGCCGATTACATACAACACATATAATCCGAAAACAAACCAATTAATCTTTCAAGCACATATATCCGAAACAACTAATCACTTCATTCAAGCACATAAATCTGAACGTGATCTTGTAGCATATGACAACTTCTAATCTTTTAATAACAAGGTAAACGAACCGTGAGTACGATGAGGGAAGATGGCGAGGGCTGCTACGACCGGAAGAGAAGAAAGGAGAAGCTGTTGCGACCGAGACTGAAAAGGGACTGAAAGTAACAGGCTGTTAGCGACCGAGAAAGTGAACCAGGCTGATCAGATCGAGATGATGAAGGAAGGAAGCTGTTCGCGATCAATGGAGCAAGAGGAGGCAGCCGACGGCTGTTTTGCTTGTTAGGGTTTTAGGAATTGTGAAGGAGCATGCATGTGAGTTGTATATATAGGCGCAAAGAGATAAGTGGTTACGGTTTGGATAAACATTCATGGCCGAGTAACTTGTATTGATTCGGTTTGGGTTTGGGCTTGATCTCGCGGCCAAGGACTAGGGTGGGTTGGTTTGGTTTGGGTTTGATCAGCCGAATAGTTTTAGGTTTGCTCTCGGTTTGGGTTTGATCCTTGTTCTCGGCCGAATACTTGAGTTAAAGTTTAAAACTTTGTTAACTCCTAGAGTCACAATGAATCAAAGTTGGTTCGTGTCGCGGTTCGGTTCAGTTCGTGTACATATCTACCATACTTACTCTATAACTAAAACAATCACACAACACACATCACGTATTCATTTAACTCGTACACGTTTAATACTTAGCATATACTTTATTCGACAAGTGTCGCGTTTAAGTTATCCGAAAAACCCGGGATATCACATTATCCCCATGTTGAAAGAATTTTCGTCCCGAAAATTGAGTAAGCGCGGTTTAGCATGTAGCGTACATGTTTAGAGTGCCACGCACAAAGAGTTAGTTCGTTTATGAAAGTACGCGAAGTTACAAGAAGTTCCCAAGTGCCATATACAAAGATTTCCAAGTGCCATGCACCAGCATTTAGTCAACAATAGTACACGAAAGTATGAGAAGTTTCCAGGTTGTCACATCATCCCCATGTTGAAAGAATTTTCGTCCCGAAAATTTAGTTACTGGTATCGTTAGTTTGCTGCTCAGTTGCGAAGAGATGTGAGTATTTGCTTTTCATTTGGTCCTCTTTTTCCCACGTGAACTCCGGTCCACGCTTAGAGTCCCAACGAGCCTTAACGATCGGAATTTTGCTGTGCCTTCGAGTCTTGATCTCACGATCCATGATCTCGATAGGCTGTTCCACAAAGTGCAGTTGTTCATCCACTTGGATCTCATCCAATGGAATAACTAGAGTTTCATCTGATAGACACTTCTTCAGATTTGACACGTGAAATACGTTGTGAACTCCACTGAGTTCGGCAGGAAGGTCTAATTGATAAGCTACGGGTCCAATACGTTTCAAGATTACAAACGGGCCTACGTACCGTGGGTTAAGTTTGCCCCGTTTTCCAAAGCGGATCACACCCTTCCAGGGTGACACCTTTAGTAGAACGCGGTCGCCTACTTGAAATTCGAGCGGTTTGCGTCGTTGATCAGCGTAGCTTTTCTGTCGATCTCGTGCTGCCGCCATGCGGTTTCTGATTTGTACAATCTTTTCAGTAGCCTCAAGTAGTAACTCAGGGCCTGTGAGTTGACTGTCACCGACTTCTGCCCAGCAGACCGGTGATCTACATTTACGACCGTATAATGCCTCAAACGGTGCTGCCGAAATACTCGTGTGATAACTGTTGTTATATGAGAATTCTACTAGAGGCAGATGGATTTCCCAACTATTTCCGAAGTCTACTACGCATGCCCTAAGCATGTCTTCCAGGGTCTGTATGGTCCTTTCGCTTTGACCATCAGTCTGAGGGTGATAGGCTGTGCTCATATCTAAGCGTGTTCCCAACGCTTTCTGGAGTGACTGCCAGAAGTTCGACGTGAAGCGAGCATCTCTGTCTGAGATGATGGACGTTGGCACTCCGTGCCGAGAAACTACTTCCTTAATGTAGATGCGAGTCAACTTCTCCATCTTATCTGTTTCTTTAATAGCTAGGAAGTGTGCGGACTTAGTTAAACGATCCACGATCAGCCAGATGGTATCGCAACCACCCAAGGTTCGCGGGAGTATAGTGATGAAATCCATTGAGATCTGATCCCATTTCCATACTGGGATCTCAGGTTGTTGGAGTAGCCCCGATGGCTTTTGATACTCCACCTTGACTTTTGCACAAGTCAAACATTTACTCACGTAGGTGGCTATATCGGCTTTCATGTTGGGCCATCAATACGCAGCTTTAAGGTCTTGATACATCTTATCCGAACCCGGATGGACAGAGTATCGGGATTTGTGAGCTTCATCCATGACTAGCTCTCTGAGATTTCCGTAGAGAGGTACCCATATGCGATTCATAAAATACCGGGCTCCATTGGGCTTTACTTCCCAATCGCGTTCCATTTTTCCCACTGATTCGGCTTTGATGTTTTCCTCCTTAACTGCTTCTAACTGGGCGTCGCGTATTTGTTCGGGTAGCCCCGAATGAATAGTGAGTTGTAATGCTCGTACACGACGAGGTTTCAAGTGTTCCTTCCTACTGAGGGCATCAGCTACCACGTTAGCTTTACCCGGGTGGTACCGAATGGCACACTCATAATCGTTCAAGAGTTCGACCCAGCGACGCTGTCGCATGTTTAACTCCTTCTGATCAAAGATGTGTTGGAGGCTCTTGTGGTCCGTAAAGATTGTGCACTTCGTTCCATAGAGGTAGTGTCTCCAAATCTTAAGTGCAAACACTACTGCTCCCAATTCCAGGTCATGCGCCGTGTAGTTTTTCTCGTGAACCTTCAGTTGTCGCGACGCATACGCAATGATCTTATCGCGTTGCATGAGTACGCATCCCAATCCCTGAATGGAAGCATCAAAATACACTACAAAGTCATCTGTCCCTTCCGGCAAGGACAGAATGGGCGCACTGCAAAGTTTCTGCTTCAGCAATTGAAATGCTGCTTCTTGCTTGTCACCCAAGTATACTTGATGCCTTTCTGGGTGAGGGTAGTAAGCGGTTGTGCGATCTTTGAGAATCCCTCGATGAAACGTCTGTAGTAACCAGCCAATCCCAAAAATTGGCGGATCTCCGTCGGTATCTTGGGTGCTTCCCAGTTTTTGATGGCTTCAATCTTGGCAGGGTCTACGTGGATACCCCTTTCATTCACGATATGCCCGAGAAACTGAACTTCCTGAATCCAGAAATCACACTTCGAAAGCTTGGCATATAGTTTTTCCTGTTGAAGTAGCCCTAGCAGTAATCGTAGATGTTCCGCATGTTCTTCTTCACTTTTGGAGTAGATGAGTATGTCATCGATGAACACAATGACAAACTTGTCGAGGTATGGTTTACACACGCGGTTCATGAGGTCCATGAACACCGTGGGTGCGTTGGTGAGACCGAAGGGCATGACTAAGAACTCGTAATGGCCATACCGGGTGCGAAATGCCGTCTTGGCGATATCCTCCTCCCTGACGCGTAGCTGGTGGTAACCGGACCGTAAATCAATCTTAGAGTAGTAACTTGACCCTTGAAGTTGGTCGAATAGATCGTCGATGCGAGGCAACGGGTATCGGTTCTTGACAGTAACCTTGTTGAGTTCCCTATAGTCGATGCACATGCGGAAAGTCCCGTCCTTTTTCTTGACAAAAAGGACTGGAGCTCCCCATGGCGAAACGCTTGGTCGGATAAATCCTTTCTCTAAAAGTTCCTGAAGTTGGGTAGACAGTTCCTGCAGCTCGGCTGGAGCTAGGCGGTATGGAGCCTTGGCGATAGGAGTTGCATTGCTTGCCAATTCGATTTCAAACTCCAATTGTCGATGTGGTGGAAGACCAGGTAGTTCTTCTGGGAATACATCAGAAAAATCACGGACGACAGGGATGTCTTCTATACGTTTCTCGTCCTTAGGCTGTTCGGTAATCAGTGCGAGTAAAGCGAAGGAGTTCTTTCTCCGAAGATACTTCTGCGCTTGCATGTAAGAGATGATGTTGGTGACGGCGCTTGCCTTATCGCCTTGTACCGTCAGGATTTCGTCGTTCGAGAGTGGAATACGGATAGATTTTTCGAAGCAGAGAACTTCAGCCCGGACGTCGGATAGCCAGTCCATTCCGACTACCACGTCAAAACTACCCAGGGTAGTTGTCATCAGATCAATGGTAAAAGTGTGGCCCGCGAGTTTGAGTTGACAGCCGGATACTATTTGGGTCACATCTACAGATTTACCATCGGCTAATTCTATAACATAAGGGGTCTCTAATGGTTTAAGCGTGAGATTTAGGTTCTTCCTAAAAGACTCAGATATAAAGCTCCTATCCGCACCCGTATCAAAAAGCACAGTAGCAAAATGTTCATTAAGGGGAAACTTACCGGTGACCACGTTCGTGTCGTTTCTGGCCTCTCCGCGGCCCAATGTAAATGCACGACCTTTGGCACCTCCGGTGCCACCTTTCCCATTATTGTTGTTGTTATTATTGTTGTTGTGGTTATTGTGGTTGTTTCCACCATTATTGTTGTTGTTACGCAACTGTGGGCAGTCTCTTCTGAAGTGTGCAGTACTACCACACTGATAGCATCCCCGGTTTATACCCTGCTGCTGACCCTGGGGCTGATTTTGATTTTGTCGGGACATGATTTCCCCACGACAATCCTTTGTCGCATGTCCCACCTTGCCACATCTTTGGCAGCGATTTCCGGCACAAGGGCCGTTATGGTGGAGATTACAGCGGTTGCACTGCGGCTTTCGACCTGCATAGCCGCTTGCGTTCGGGTTGTTGTTGTTGTTGTTGGCGGGTTGATTTTGGTGACCCCGGTGGTTGTTGTAGTGATTGAACCGTTTCTGGTTCCCTTGCTGCGGATGAGATGACGAAAACTGTCGAATAGTGGAGTCTTCAAACTTTCTTTTGTTATCCGGGGCAACTTCAGTTGTACCCCGTGCTGGCAGTTTCTTCTGTTCCACCGCCTTATCGGTGAGCTTGTGAGCCAATCGGATTGCTTGATGTTCTGTTACAGGGTTACTAGCCATTACCATACCCTGAATTTCCGGAACCAGACCCCCAAGATAGAACTCGAGTCTTTTCTCCACAGTGTTGGCCAATTCGGGACACAAAAATACTAAGTCATGATGTTTTGCAGTGTAAGCTTCAATTTCCGATCCCACCATCTTGTGGTTCCATAAGGCTTGCTCCAGCTGCTGCACTCTGTCTCGTGGACAGTACTCCTCTTTAATTAGGGCCTTGAACTCAGCCCATGCCATTGCATTCGCAGCTATAAGTCCACGTGTTTGGACTTGTGCATTCCACCATGTCAATGCCCCATCTTCCAGTGTTGAGGCTGCGTATTTGACCTTGTTGGCCTCTAGGCAGTTGCACATTTCAAAAACGGATTCTGATTTTTCGATCCAGCGGACCAGTCCAATGGGTCCTTCCGCCCCCGAGAATTTGCTTGGCTTTGCGTCAAGGAACATCTTGTAGGGGTTAAAGCCCCCTCCTGCTGACAGAGAACAGGAAGTCAGCAAGGAATTTTACTAGCCTCACTATTAGATTTTCACGCGAAAATTTAATAATGGTTACCTGCCGGTTGGTTCTGAACACCTGCTAAAGCTGCGTTCACGTGCTCTTGAATCATGGCAGCTAGCTCTTCGGGCGTCAAGTTAAGGTTTCCACGTCTTCCAGTTGCCATTTAGATCTTCGAAACACAACACAAACACACTCCGATAAGTCTATATATCCAATATAGTTATCCTACTTCGTGCTTTAATAATTATCAAGTTATGTCAACTTAATATGTTAAATAGTCAAAAGAAATACTTGATTAATTGAAATTTCAACGTCTTACACAAGTGCAAATCAAACATACGAATTCACTATAAAGTCTCAAGTTTAAACACAAGTGGGAAAATAAATAAACTGAAGGAAAACAAATAAAATAAGCGGGACGGTCGGTCGTCTACGTCTCCATCCCCCAAGTCACTGTCGTTGCCGCCATCCTGTGCGGCATTTCCAGCTTCTACAGCTGGGTCCTCCTCCGGATCCTCTTCAGGGTCCTCCTCTGGATCCTCTTCCGGATCCTCCTCTACCGGCACTGGAGGGGCCGGTGCTGGTGCAAGTGCTTGATTTTGCAGTTCCTGAATGTTCCAACTATTTTCCAGGACTCTGTCCTCAAGCCAGTCGGCTCTTATCTGCTCAGCACGCAGATCTCTGGCTATGGTGTTACGAGCTATCTTACTCGTACGATGCTCTTCCTCGAGCGAGTCGGTCTTACCTGTAAGTTGTCGGATCATCCATCCTTGTGCTAGGATGGTTTCCTGCATTCTTTCTAACTGTTTTTGTTGTGTATGTACCAGGATTCTAAGTATGTCAATTCCTATTTCTACAGGATTAACCGGTTCAACCGGTACAGCAATGGTTGGGCGTAACGACGACTCCTCCCCCAGAGCGAGCCTTTTCCTCGCCGCTGAGCGTGTCTCCACGCCATAAGATGGTATGGGTTCCACCATTGGTGCCTTTCCTGGTGCCCTTGGTGGCGTAAGTCTGTCGGATGATGATGACGATGAGGATGATGACATTGCCTGTTAGGTCGTGTAGTTAGTTACGAGTTGTTTTCATTTCTTATTATGAAGGCATAATCTACATAACACAGTTGTGGTAATAAGATATAATAGTTCGGTGCCAAACTAAGTCTAGTGTCGTGAAATCAGCTATAGTTTAGGTCTACTTCTAATGCAAACCTGGTTCTCTATAGCTAGTGGCTCTGATACCAATCTGTCATACCCTCAATTTCCACTTGCGGAGTTTTACCGCGAGGCGTGTGAACAAACCAGAATCTGAAACACTAGTACGTCGAACGACTCTATATAATGTGATAATACGTTTTCCAAAATCATTTGTTGTAGATTTTATATTGTCTAAATTAGTTACCAATATTTAGCAGAAGCATCAGTTTTAAAGTTTGAGCGGAAGCATAAATAAGTAGTGAAGCGGGCGCCAACACAAACGCCAAAACAAATGAAAAATCCCAAAACAATATTAATAAATAAGACTCGATAAAAGGTGTTTTGTTCAATGCATGTGCGTGCACCTAGAGCTCCTAGCGTCCTGAGAAACATGTAAAGAAACAAGTGTCAACATTAAAGATGAGTGAGTTCACAGGTTTTCATAAATTCGTTTGTTCGGTTATAGTTTGTTTTCTCCGTTATCCCTAACCCGGGATACCGTATTAGTTCCATTATTCCAACCCGGAATAATAAGTTGTTGCTTCCAATATTCCAAACCGGGAATATTAAGTTGTTGTTTCCATTATTCCAAACCCGGAATAATAAGTTGTTGCTTCCAATATTCCAAACCGGAATATTAAGTTGTTGTTTCCATTATTCCAAACCCGGAATAATACAGTTGATTCGTAATTAAGTTCAATGTTAACATATATAGGTAGCTAGCCTAAAGTCATGTCACGTAAGAGTTCGCGATCGAAGCTGACTGTTGTGCCTCCGTTTTGCCAGGCCTATCACTTACCATGGCGAAGTTAGGCCGAATTATTCACCCGTTGACCATACCCGGTCGGCTAGCGCGACTAGCTCGGATGGCGCTTGTCGGGCCCAGTAGTACTACTTATAACTCCCCCGCTATTAAACCCAATACTAACGATCCGAGAGATTGACGAGGACTTAAGTGATAAAGCTGCATAGTGACCATAACATTACATTAACATTAACTTAGTTACCGAATAGTTATGTGACGTTAAATTCGTATAACGTAAAGAGATTGAGTTTGAGAGTGTATACATGTTTCTCCCCCTGTTGTTTAAAAACCGGATAAAGTTAGGGGCCGTGAACTCACCTTTTGTTGCTCGGTTAGTGTAGCAAAAGAAGTTGTAAAGGATGGGACCGCTAATTGCGTCCTAACAAACCAATTGATTTCAAGTCAGTGTGTGAACACACCAATACAAATTCTACACGTAATTTACTCACAAAGTGATACACACAAACAACATATCTAACACTCAAACATGCATGCAAGTATCCTCATGTGATCCTAGTGATTAAAACAACTTATCATAAACATAAACCAATTCATGCCACAATTTGGTGCACACAATCACAAGTTATCAATTTCAGCTTAACACTCATAATTCAGCTGTTTTCTAGGATTTTTATAAAATAGTTCCAACAATCCAAAAATTCCAATATTTTTACAGTAGGTGACATCTATACCATAGAAATTTATATAAATTTTCTAAGTCCTAAATCTTTACCAATTAACCATAAATATTAATATACTAGGCTGCAGTCAGATTTATCACTTTCTGACTGCAGTCCATGGAAGAATTTATTTAAAAATCACCGATCGTCAAATTAACAAAATTCCAGTTGGAGTTGTCCGGAAATTTCCATACCTAGTTGCTGTACGAAATTCATGACTCGACTCCCTACTGATTTTAAAATCCAACTTGATAAACAACCAACAAAATTTCAGAATTTTTCACAGCTTTAGTTACTGAACTTATTTGGCCCTTTAAAAATATCAAACAACTTCAGAAAATTATGAATCCAGCGCCATTTGATTCCTTATTCAATTCTCTACGTTCTAGACATCAGAAACTCCGTTTTTCGACAACAAATGACCGAGTTACAGCCAGATGAAGTCGGCTGTAACTATTACTCAGCAACTGTTTTCAGCATACTATTACTACAACTTGCATAAACCGTTCCTATTGATCAACCTAAGCGAGCAAGAACCGATTTTTAATCATAGATCACTACTAATAACTTATCCATGCAAACCCTAGTTCTTACTTCTAGCTTTTTATAAACAAAACATACTTGCAAACTTATGATTTCTGAAAACAGCCATGCATATAAACAATGATCAAATCAGCCGATTACATACAACACATATAATCCGAAAACAAACCAATTAATCTTTCAAGCACATATATCCGAAACAACTAATCACTTCATTCAAGCACATAAATCTGAACGTGATCTTGTAGCATATGACAACTTCTAATCTTTTAATAACAAGGTAAACGAACCGTGAGTACGATGAGGGAAGATGGCGAGGGCTGCTGCGACCGGAAGAGAAGAAAGGAGAAGCTGTTGCGACCAAGACTGAAAAGGGACTGAAAGTAACAGGCTGTTAGCGACCGAGAAAGTGAACCAGGCTGATCAGATCGAGATGATGAAGGAAGGAAGCTGTTCGCGATCAATGGAGCAAGAGGAGGCAGCCGACGGCTGTTTTGCTTGTTAGGGTTTTAGGAATTGTGAAGGAGCATGCATGTGAGTTGTATATATAGGCGCAAAGAGATAAGTGGTTACGGTTTGGATAAACATTCATGGCCGAGTAACTTGTATTGATTCGGTTTGGGCTTGATCTCACGGCCAAGGACTAGGGTGGGTTGGTTTGGTTTGGGTTTGATCGGCCGAATAGTTTTAGGTTTGCTCTCGGTTTGGGTTTGATCCTTGTTCTCGGCCGAATACTTGAGTTAAAGTTTAAAACTTTGTTAACTCCTAGAGTCACAATGAATCAAAGTTGGTTCGTGTCGCGGTTCGGTTCAGTTCGTGTACATATCTACCATACTTACTCTATAACTAAAACAATCACACAACACACATCACGTATTCATTTAACTCGTACACGTTTAATACTTAGCATATACTTTATTCGACAAGTGTCGCGTTTAAGTTATCCGAAAAACCCGGGATATCACAAGAAGTGTTGGGATTCAAAGGTTTAGACGCCATGGTTTGAGTAGTAATGAGGGTTTTCAGAGAATTCTTTCTTTTTAAAATAAGTTATAGTAGTATAATATATATATATATATATATATATATAGAAGGAAAAGGTAAATACGAAGAGAAATCGAATGTCGCGCTTCAGGGTAATACTCAGTACAATTAGACTACTTACACTTAGTCACGTAGCATGATTTAATAAATAAGACGCCTACGTAAAAAAGTGTATAATTAGGTGACAATAGTAGAGTTATGTTTATTAACTGGTCATTTGTTTGAGTCCTAACTAACTACTTTATATTGAGTCCATACATGCATTTAATTCCCTCACATCATTACAAATTGTCAAAACATGAAACAAACAAACAATTAATAAACATAAAGCAAAAGCAAAGTAAACATGAACAGAGCATTCCTCATCAAACCGTTACGCTCGTACATGTTAACAAGAGCCATTTTATTCACGTCAAGTTAGAAGGGGAATATCCAATGCCAACCTGTCAGGATACTGGCGACAGCCGACACGACATACATCAGCAGTGAGCTGGGAAAACTTTTTCAAGGAACGTATTATTCAATATCAGAAGATCGTTGATGAATACAAAACGAGGGAATTCATGGATTTAGGTTGCCTATGAATTTGAAATGTTATTTCATGTTTGACAATTTGTAATGGTCAGAGTGAATTAAATGCATGTATGGACTCAAGAGAAAGTAGTTTGTTAGGACTCAAACAAATGATCAGTTGATAAACATAAAGCAAAAGCAAAAGAAGCTTGATCTTATTTCATGTCTTGACAATTTGTAATGATGAAAATTTTGAGTTAAGGTGACTAGTAAACTGTTGGTAGTGCCGACTGGGTGAAAAAGTAATGGTCGATGTCAATCAAAGTTGTAATGATGTTAGCGAATAAATGTAATCGTTTCCAACACCGGTAGGTATCTATTTCAAGGTAATCAACACAATATCAACCTCCGTCACTCCATCCGTTGTTTCACAAATTACAAACTTAAGGCCTAAGCTATCTAGCTTTTGCTTTATGTTTATTAACTGGTTATTTGTTTGAGTCCTAACGAACTACTTTATCTTGAGACCATACATGTATTTAATTCCATCATATCATCACAACTTGTCAAAACATGAAATAAACGAACAATTAATAAACATAAAGCAAAAGCAAAGTAAATATGATCTTATTTCATGTTTTGACAATTTGTAATGATGTGAGGGAATTAAATGCATGTATGGACTCAAGATAAAGTGGTTTGTTATTAATTTAACGTGACAATGGATGTGATTTGTAATCGTAAGGATGATGCAAATTTGTACATGAATCATAAAAAGTAAAAGAACTGAATTAGTTTAGTGATTTTATGCAAATTTGTACGTGAATCTAGAATTAGAAACATATTTTTTTTAAAGACAGAATGATTAGACTAATGACTGATTGAGAATTGTAGGTAAAATAAGGGATAGAGAGGCTGCTTCTTGCGAGACCCCCGGCTCCAAATACAAATCAAGGTGTAAGCGTCATAATGGTCGTTTGTTTGAGTCCTAACGAATTACTTTCTCTTGTTTACCGGTATATGGAATTGACGAAAACGAAGTCGGTATGTGTTAAGAGCGAATATGTCCATACATGCATTTAATTCCTTCATATCATTACAAATTGTTAGAACATGAAATCAAGCTTATTTTGCTTTTGCTTAATGTTTATTAACTGGTCGTTTGTTTGAGTCCTAACGAAATAACATTTCAAATTCATGGACAGCCTAAATCCACGAATTCCCTTGTCTTGTATTCATCAACGATCTTTTGATATTGAATTATACGTTCCTTGTAAAAGTTTTCTCAGCTCACTGCTCGTGTATGCCGTGTCGGTTGTGGCCAATATCTTGACGGGGTAGGCATTGGATGTTCCCCATGTAAGTTGACGTAAATAAACCGAAACCTTGACGTGTGAATATTAACTCCAAAAAAAATTGGAAATCTGACGTACTCTATCGTATACATGGTATACGACCAAGTAAAAGCTAATTTTCACATTATATATACGGGCCGTATAATGTTATATAACTCGTATACACCATGTGAAAATAAGCTTTTACCATGTATGATTATTAGGACCGTTTTAGGTTACAATGTATGATTATTAGGACCCTTTTTTTATAAATAACATTACATATTCGGTCCTTTAGCACTAACCCGATTAAAATTTCAGTTAATTCTAATTAACTAATGGTACTATGGTAGTTTAGTCTTTTTTACTAGTTTGTTTAAAATAGTTTAATAAATCAAGCAAAAACAAAATTTAAAAGTTTAATATATATATATATATACACACATATATAGTCTTTTTATCCACCACCAACAACCTATCACCTGTCACACCCCGACCCGCAACGGAATAAGAGTCGGGGCATAATTGGGTTATCACCAAAGCTCATGATATTTACTAATATGTTTCATATTTATTAAAGTTAAAATTACATTCCCAAATATCCAAACATGTCCATACAATACAAAGAAAAATAACCAAACAAAACAATTCCAAGCTCTAAATCATTTTATTCTTCTAGTCCAATCCTAAGTGTTTCTGGTTGCAGCTGGTTCACCTGTATCATGTGTAAAAATGGGGGTTTTTGGGTCAACATAAGTTGGCGAGTGAACCTTGTTAGATAAACATTTATTATTGATTTTCTTGTTAGTTTATCAATGAAAAATTGTGCATAATCATAAATGAGCAAATGTAAATAATCAGGCAGTAGCAATTGCAATCACAACTATAACATACAGTAACATATGATAGCATACATTAACATACCAACATCATACGATAAATAACATGAATGAAAACTGTGCGATCAAGGCTCAATCAAACGGAGCCGATCGTATTGCATGTACTGAAAATGATAAAATGTCTGTGCGATCAAAGCTCAATCAAACGGAGCCGATCGTATGTTGGCACGCCAGGTTCACGCTCATAATGTAATGGGGAACTTGCACGCTCATAATGTAATGGGGAGCGGCGGCCTATGAAATTGCATGTACTGAAAATAATAAATTGAATCTAACAATAACTACACAAACAGTTGAAACAAGCTGAATACACATGTTCATGATATGATGTATGCACAATGATTTAAATATAATATATAGCAAGACACATGATACACCCCAAAAACGTGTTTAAAACGGGGAATTTGTAAAGATTCACTCACATTGGGTGCGTTTGATTGGAGATGGTGAGACGCGCACGAGTTGTAAAAGCGGAACAACGAGAATTAACTAACCTAAATAATAACGGAAAATATAGTAAATGAGTGGATTTTATTAAGGATTTTAATAGAATTTTTAGATATATTTTTACGAATTTAAGGCTATTTCCTATCTTTAAAAACATTATTTTTAAGTATTTTTAATTGATTTTTAAATTAAATTAAATAATTAAAAATATAAAAGTATGTTGACTTTTTGGGTTGACCGTTGACTTTTTGACTTTGACTGTATGACCGGTTTATTGTGTGACTGAAATGCGCTGGGTGAGGCTCGAACCCGAGACCTCCCGTACGCGTGCACGCAGCTCTACCAACTGAGCTACGTGTCTAATCCGAAATAATTCTGTTTTTAATTATACTTATATATTAATTCAATTTATCCAAAATCCTTTTATTTCCAAAAACATTTCAATTCATTGAACCGGTGCCATCAACAGGTCTCAAACCCGGGACCTGTGCTTTAACGTTACACACAGTCCACCGCTGGACTGTGTGTCTAACTTGGTTAATATACAAATTTTATTATACTTAACAACTAACGGAGTTAACCCGGTTCAGTTTTAAACAAAAAGGCATTTTATTACATAGAGGGTGCGTGTATCAGGGATCGAACTCGGGACGTATGCGTGTTTTTGTTCGCACACAGTCCACCGCTGGACTGTGTGTCTAACCCGTTCAAAATACCAATTTTAATTATTCTTATATTGTTAGCGCAGTTCATCTTCTTCGTTAGATTTTACAGGCAGTAGATTACACCGTTATATCTTGTTTAGTTCGATTGATAAACATTGTACAATCTAATACGAAATAGCAGAAACGATAATTAGAAGTAAACATACCGATGAACGGTTTATTTCAGAATTTCGGCAATGTGTCGGTCTCTTTGTGCACTTCAACTGAACAAGACAATTAACCGTTTTGATTAGCCAATCGTGGAATTGAAGTGATAAACAAAGGTTAACAGAGTGTTTGAATGTCCTTACCGATTCACAGATGAAAATAAAAATTTCCAGAACTTTTCCGGCGAACTGGTATTATTCGATAGTAGCGTCTGAATTCGATTTCAAGCGAAAGGTCTGAGTTAGAAATAGCTTAACAATTGTTAGACTACGACGGTATTGAAGGACTTACCGTTTTGAGGAAAAATACGGTTTTCCGGCAAACTTGCAGAAATTCCCGGCGAGTAAAATAAACTTCTCCGGTGGACTGTAAAGTGTGCGGAAATGTAATTGGAGGTTTGTGGAATGTTTCTGAGTCGTGAGAAGATCTTTGATTGCAGTAATTCAGGTTATGAGATGTTTTTCGGTTATAAAACCCATCATCATCAGAATTGAAGTCAATTCAAGTCTGAATTGATTAGAATTGTCGGTGCATCGGTTATAAACCTGATTTCGTGATTATTCAAATGTTTAGACGGTTGGATAGCCGATTTCAGTTCTCAGTTGGCGCAACCGGTTCATCTAGGTTTGTATAAGACTTATTTGTTTCCTAGAGTTGACAGAAAACAAACAAGTGGCGGAGTGGTTATGCGTGAGAGTGTTAAATCTTTAGAGTTACAACCCGGCTGACCCGGGTTCGAGTCCCGGCAGCCCCATTTTATTTTTAATTGTTTTATTTATACTTTTTATCAATTATAACTTTTATGGTTTAGTTTGTTTATTAATTATGTATCATTAAAAATTAAAATAAGCATAAATAGGCAACGAACATTTATAACTTGATATTTGATTACAAAATGGAGCGGGTTTGGTAAAACCCGTTTTCGACAAATGTTACAGTATTCCCTACTTTTAGGAATTTCGTCCCGAAATTTAAGTAGTAGAAGTAGTAGGAAAAAGATGCGGATATTTTTCACGCATTGAGTCTTCACGTTCCCAAGTAAACTCAGGTTCCCGTTTCGACCCCCAGCGTACCCTAACAATTGGAATGCGACTCCGTCGTAGACGTTTCTCCCCGAAGTCCATGATCTCTACTGGTCTTTCAATAAAATGCATAGATTCATCAATCTGAATATCTTCCAGAGGGATGTGGAGGTTTTCATCAGCGAGGCACTTCTTCAAGTTAGATACGTGGAATGTGGGATGAATTCTGTTGAGTTCTTCTGGTAGATCAAGCTTGTATGCTACAGGTCCTACTCTTTCGAGTATCTTGAAAGGTCCTACGTAGCTTGGTGTTAGCTTGCCTTTTTGACCAAAACGAACTACTCCCTTCCACGGTGATACTTTCAGAAGTACATGATCACCAATGTTAAACTCTAAAGGCTTCCGTCGTTTGTCTGCATAACTCTTTTGACGACTTTGGGCCGCTAGAAGATTGTTTCGAATTTGATGGATCTTGTCTGTGGTTTCTTGAATTAATTCCGGACCAGTGATTTGAGCTTCCCCAATTTCGTGCCAACATACTGGAGATCGGCACTTATGACCATATAAGGCTTCAAAAGGTGCCATGCCGATGCTTGAATGATAGCTGTTGTTGTACAAAAATTCAACTAATGGGAGATGAGCGTCCCAATTTCCCTTGAAGTCTATGACACATGCTCGAAGCATATCTTCAAAGTTTGTATGGTGCGTTCAGATTGACCATCAGTTTGAGGGTGATAGGCGGTACTGAGATCTAATCGCGTCCCCATAGCGGCTTGTACTGCTTGCCATGTTCGTGAAGTGAAACGACCATCACGATCAGAAATAATACTTAACGGTACCCCATGTCGGCTTACGATATCGCTGATATAAATACGAGCTAGCTTTTCGTTCTTGAAATTTCGCGGATAGGAATAAAGTGAGCTGATTTTGTAAGTCGGTCAATTATTACCCATATAGTGTCATACCCACCAGAAGTGCGAGGTAACCCAGTAATGAAGTCCATGGTTATATTTTCCCACTTCCATATAGGTATTTCAGGTTGGACCAGAAATCCTGAGGGTCTTTGGTGTTCAGCTTTCACCTTGGAACATGTAAGGCACTTAGAAACAAAAACAGCAATATCCTTCTTCATTCCAGGCCACCAATAGGTATATCGTAGGTCTTGATACATCTTATCGGCTCCTAGGTGTATAGAGTATCGCGTTTTGTGGGCTTCATTCATAAGAATTTCACGAAGATTGTTGTGGTCAGGAATCCAGATACGATCTAGGTAGTACAGAATACCGTCAGATTTAGTTTCAATTTTAAGTTCAGCTCCACAGGACATCTCCTTCCGTACATCATCTTCTGTTACTGAAACATGTTGGGCTTCTCGAATTTGATCTTTAATGTCAGTTATGATTTGTGAACATAGAAGACGAATGGAGTTCGCATACCCCTTTCGACTAAGTGCATCAGCCACCACATTTGCTTTGCCAGGGTGGTACCGAATTTCACAGTCGTAGTCATTTAGAAGTTCAACCCATCTTCGTTGCCTCATGTTTAACTCCTTTTGATTGAAGATATGTTGAAGACTCTTGTGGTCAGTGTATATTTCACACTTAGTACCATAGAGATAATGTCTCCATATCTTAAGAGCGAACAAACGGCTCCAAGTTCTAGGTCATGGGTGGTGTAGTTCTTCTCATGCGTCTTGAGTTGTCTCAAAGCATAAGCTATAACTTTTCCTCTTTGCATTAGAACGCAGCCTAATCCTTGCCCTGACGCGTCGCAATAGACCACGAAATCATCACAACCTTCAGGAAGAGTGAGGATTGGTGCATCACAGAGTTTTTATTTAAGGGTTTGGAAGGCTTCTTCTTGCTTGGGTCCCCATATGAAAGGTTTTCCCTTATGAGTTAAAGCCGTGAGTGGTACAGCAATGCGAGAGAAGTTTGAAATGAAATGACGATAATAACCAGCCAAACCAAGAAAAGATCTTACTTCAGTTGGTGTACGTGGCGCTTGCCATTCTTGTACCGCTTTGATCTTTGAGGGGTCGACATGTATTCCCTTGTCATTGACTACATGTCCGAGGAATTGTACCTCTTTTAACCTGAATTCGCATTTGGAAAATTTGGCGTAAAGCTTTTCATTCTCTAGAAGTGTAAGGATGAGTCAAGATGACGCTCATGATCAGACTTAGACTTTGAATAAATAAGAATGTCGTCGATGAAGACTATAACAAATCGATCAAGATAAGGTTTGCAGACTCTGTTCATTAGGTCCATGAAGACTGCTGGAGCGTTGGTTAAACCAAATGGCATGACCATGAATTCATAATGACTATAACGAGTTCGGAATGCGGTCTTTGGGACGTCTTCTTCATGTACTCTAAGTTGATGATAACTAGATCGAAGGTCGATTTTTGAAAAGCAGCTGGCACCTTGAAGTTGGTCAAGAAGATCATCTATGCGAGGTAAAGGATAGCGATTCTTGATTGTTAATTTGTTGAGCTCTCTGTAGTCGATGCACATACGAAACGATCCATCTTTCTTCTTTACAAAAAGGACAGGTGCATCCCAAGGCGATGAGCTAGGACGTATGAATCCCTTGTCAGTCAACTCTTGTAATTGACTGGCTAGCTCTTGCATTTCAGAGGGGGCTAACCTATAAGGAGACTTATAGGGGGCAACCTGGGTAATGGGTGCAGCAGGAATAGGGAGGTTGGTTTGTGTAACGGCGAAGTTTCTGGTGTTGCGCTTCCTCTTGTTAGCAAACTTAGAGGAGGAGATGGAATGGTTTGAAGTTTGACCCTCAACAGGGGCTTTCTTTTTTCTCTTCTTTAAACTTCCCGTTGCAAATTCGATTCTCGGTCAGTTCTCGCTAGCTCCATAGCAGCTTCAAGTGTTACCAGTGAAATGCTGAGAACTGAATCTTGAATTTTCGAGGGAAGTCCTCGAATATAATGCTCGATCAAACGATAAGTTGGGGTGAAAAAGTTAGGGACCATTTGGTTCAACTCTAGGAACCTCTTGTTATAGGTGGTATGATCTCCCTCCTTTTGCTTTAAAGAATGAAATTCGTCCTCCAACTTTTTAATTTCACTCCTAGGACAGAAACGCCTAGTCATGATTTCCCTTAATTCCTCCCAAGTTAAGGCCATTGCATCCTCAATTCCCCTCTTCCCCTTTTCAGTATTCCACCAGGTGAGAGCTACCCTAAATAGTCTCCCGGTGGCGTATCGAACCTTGCGATCCTTAGGACAATCGCAGTTGAGGAAGGTGTTTTCCATTTCCTCAAACCAATGGAGGAGAGCAGTGACACCTTCGGTCCCTTCAAATTTAGGAGGATCACAAGACTTGAAATGTTTGTATGAGCACTTGCTAGTAGGAGGGTTGTCGATGTTCTGGCCATGTTGTTGGGGAGGATTAGTGGGATTTGTGGCGAGAGCTTGTTGTACTTGGACCACAATGTCAGGCAGTATCGTGGCCATTTGTTTCGCGATTTGTGTGGCCAAGCGTTCGTGAGACCTTCCTAATCTTTTACCCCCTCGTTGTTGTCTGGACGACATATACAGGAACATACATAAGAAGATTGTGAGTTAATGGAGTCTTTTTAGGTGTCATGTGTCTTTAAGAAAATGAAAGTAACATAAATATCAATAATGCAACTACATCCATAGGATGTCTTGGGCTTGCTCATGTTGGGCCTCAAATGTCCCCCATACCTTCACCTGTATAGTCATGTGGGCCCCCATGACTATTGGCTTGGTAGGATTCACATTAGTATTGGCGATTTAACACTCGCATCACCCGAATGCAAACCACAAAATATGTTCACGAGATGTATGGTCGGAATGTGTCCAGGTGTAGACACAATGACAACTCAAAGTGGGGTTAGCTCACATGACGTTTGGTATAGCATGCTTTGGCCTAATAAGTACTTCGTACTCTCATCGTTAGTCCCCAGGTAGGCAAACTGGTCCTTTATTTTGGATTTATACGAATGCCAGCCTAGACAGGACGTTCCGACTACCGGTACTGGTACCCTTCCAGTTACTACATGCCCGACATGAGAACTCACTTTGATGAGATTTGAAAACACAAAAATCATTGTAAAAGCAATCATGATGTGATGTGTGCTTTCATGGATATGATATGTTATGAGAATATGATTCATGATAGGCATTATATGATAATATATACTTATGAACATGCTTGCATAACATTGAATGTAACATTTAACATAAAACATATAAACATCATGAAACTTGGCATGTAACACACAAAAATCTTAAAAATTTCTAATCAACTATAGTATAGGCTCTAAGGGTCTAATAACCTATCCTATATCCCTATAGTCATGGCTCTGATACCAATCTGTCACACCCCGACCCGCAGCGGAATAAGAGTCGGGGCATAATTGGTTATCACCAAAGCTCATGATATTTACTAATATGTTTCATATTTATTAAAGTCAAAATTACATTCCCAAATATCCAAACATGTCCATACAATACAAAGAAAAATAACCAAACAAAACAATTCCAAGCTCTAAATCATTTTATTCTTCTAGTCCAATCCTAAGTGTTTCTGGCTGCAGCTGGTTCACCTGTATCATGTGTAAAAATGGGGGTTTTTGGGTCAACATAAGTTGGCGAGTGAACTTGTTAGATAAACATTTATTATTGATTTTCTTGTTAGTTTATCAATAAAAAATTGTGCATAATCATAAATGAGCAAATGTAAATAATCAGGCAGTAGCAATTGCAATCACAACTATAACATACAGTAACATATGATAGCATACATTAACATACCAACATCATACGATAAATAACATGAATGAAAACTGTGCGATCAAGGCTCAATCAAACGGAGCCGATCGTATTGTATGTACTGAAAATGATAAAATGTCTGTGCGATCAAGGCTCAATCAAACAGAGCCGATCGTATGTTGGCACGCCAGGTTCATGCTCATAATGTAATGGGGAACTTGCTCAACGCTCATAATGTAATGGGGAGCGGCGGCCTATGAAATTGCATGTACTGAAAATAATAAATTGAATCTAACAATAACTACACAAACAGTTGAAACAAGCTGAATACATATGTTCATGATATGATGTATGCACAATGATTTAAATATAATATATAGCAAGACACATGATACACCCCAAAAACGTGTTTAAAACGGGAATTTGTAAAGATTCACTCACATTGGGTGCGTTTGATTGGAGATGGTGAGATGCGCACAGAGTTGTAAGAGCGGAACAACGAGAATTAACTAACCTAAATAATAACGGAAAATATAGTAAATGAGTGGATTTTATTAAGGATTTTAATAGAATTTTTAGATATATTTTTACGAGTTTAAGGCTATTTCCTATCTTTAAAAACATTATTTTTAAGTATTTTTAATTGATTTTTAAATTAAATTAAATAATTAAAAATATAAAAGTATGTTGACTTTTGGGTTGACCGTTGACTTTTTGACTTTGACTGTTTGACCGGTTTATTGTGTGACTGAAATGCGCTGGGTGAGGCTCGAACCCGAGACCTCCCATACGCGTGCACGCAGCTCTACCAACTGAGCTACGTGTCTAACCCGAAATAATTCTGTTTTTAATTATACTTATATATTAATTCAATTTATCCAAAATACTTTTATTTCCAAAAACATTTCAATTCATCGAACCGGTGCCACTAACAGGTCTCGAACCCGGGACCTGTGCTTTAACGTTACACACAGTCCACCGCTGGACTGTGTGTCTAACTTGGTTAATATACAAATTTTATTATACTTAACAACTAACGGAGTTAACCCGGTTCAGTTTTAAACAAAAAGGCATTTTATTACATAGAGGGTGCGTGTATCAGGGATCGAACTCGGGACGTATGCGTGTTTTTGTTCGCACACAGTCCACCGCTGGACTGTGTGTCTAACCCGTTCAAAATACCAATTTTAATTATTCTTATATTGTTAGCGCAGTTCATCTTCTTCGTTAGATTTTACAGGCAGTAGATTACACCGTTATATCTTGTTTAGTTCGATTGATAAACATTGTACAATCTAATATGAAATGGCAGAAACGATAATTAGAAGTAAACATACTGATGAACGGTTTATTTCAGAATTCCGGCAATGTGTCGGTCTCTGTTTTTGTGCACTTCAACTGAACAAGACAATTAACCGTTTTGATTAGCCAATCGTGGAATTGAAGTGATATAACAAACGTTAACAGAGTGTTTGAATGTCCTTACCGATTCACAGATGAAAATAAAAATTTCCAGAACTTTTCCGGTGAACTGGTATTATTCGATAGTAGCGTCTGAATTCGATTTCAAGCGAAACGTTTGAGTTAGAAATAGCTTAACAATTGTTAGACTACGACGGTGTTGAAGGACTTACCGTTTTGAGGAAAAATACGGTTTTCCGGCGAACTTGCAGAAATTTCCGGCGAGTAAAATAAACTTCTCCGGTGGACTGTAAAGTGTGCGGAAATGTAATTGGAGGTTTGTGGAATGTTTCTGAGTCGTGAGAAGATCTTTGATTGCAGTAATTCAGGTTATGAGATGTTTTTCGGTTATAAAACCCATCATCATCAGAATTGAAGTCAATTCAAGTCTGAATTGATTAGAATTGTCGATGCATCGGTTATAAACCTGATTTCGCGATTATTCAAACGTTTAGACGGTTGGATAGCCGATTTCAGTTCTCAGTTGGCGCAACCGGTTCATCTAGGTTTGTATATAAGACTTATTTGTTTCCTAGAGTTGACAGAAAACAAACAAGTGCGGAGTGGTTATGCGTGAGGTGTTAAATCTTTGGAGTTACAACCCGGCTGACCCGGGTTCGAGTCCCGGCAGCCCCATTTTATTTTTAATTGTTTTATTTATACTTTTTATCAATTATAACTTTTATGGTTTAGTTTGTTTATTAATTATGTATCATTAAAAATTAAAATAAGCATAAATAGGCAACAACATTTATAACTTGATATTTGATTACAAAATGGAGCGGGTTTGGTAAAACCCGTTTTTCGACAAATGTTACATCACCATCACCTACAACAACCACCCCCAAATTATATAAACTTGATATTGTGCCAATTCACTGAAATACATAAACTTGATAAATCCTACCATAGTCCTCAAATACATCCAATAATCATAATACATGATGCAACAATTGCTATAGAAAAGCATTTGTGTGAAATCCTATTTAGTTGAAATTCTACCACTAATTGCATATCAAGAAAATTTAGACACAACATGCATAAGATGCATTCATTATTAGAAGCTTACGATGTCATCCCCTAAGCCCACATCCTAATTAAACCCTAGCCCCCAAACCATTGGAAGAGAGATATATGTACATATCTAGTGGATTTCGTCAAATCCTAGCCCTAAATCTGTTGGGTTTCATTTCCAGCAAGAGAGAGAAGTGATTTCAGACCTAGTCTCTCTCTCCCAGTCTGACTCGAATCTGCTTCACCCCAATATTTTTTCAATCCAAGCATGTTTACCCACTCGATTTCTTCACCCCTCTCTTTGTTCGATTCAAACATGTTCACCACCAGAACTCAGTTGTTTACGATTAGAGAGTAGAGATGAGAATATGGCGGCGGTGGTTGCTTGTTGTCACCGATTGGTATGGTGAAAGATTTGGTGTCGGTGGTTGGAGACGAGTTTCAGTACCGGGTCGTGCTTGCTTTGGTGAGTATTCACCGCCCTTTCAGGGTGGCATAGATTATGTGAAAAAGGGTAACGAGTATTTTTGCAATTAGTGTAGTTGTGTTTGGTGATTATGACCATAGTTGTTAAAAGCAATAGCCTCTTGCGTCTAGGTCCATTTTCCAGGTAAGGTGGGGTCATTGCGCCTTAAGCCAAGGAAATTGTGCTTTAATACTCGTGGTGATGGTTCAGTCGCAGATTCCGACGAGATTCCTAAATTCAAGAGAGTTTCTCTAAATTCCGGTAAGATTCCAGCTAAATTTCTACTTTTATCGAACGAAAATTATTTTTTACACTAACACAGTAATATTTTACAACTTTTGGTACTAAATAGATGATGTCAAATGTTATATAATAGTTTTAGTTTATTTTATTTTATTTGAAGAATAGTATTGTTTTGCTAATACATAAACTATTTTTAATTTTTTTTCGTTGTGCGCTTTTCTTTACTCATGCCCTCGCTTTTTTTTGCGCCTTGCGCCTAGGCCCTAGGTGAGGCCTATGCGCCTTGAGTGCGTCCAACGCCTTTAATAACTATAGTTATGACAATGAAGTTGATAATCCAGATTCCTTGATGTACTCAGGTGCGGGGTGGGATCGAAAACGATAAAAGCTATGAAGCCCTAATTTGGATTGGATAAAAGGTTGAAGTTTGGACCCTAATTGCGTGGGTGAAAAGGGGGTTTATAAGGTAGGAGGAATCAGGGGATAAAATGGCATAGATTGGTCTCACATGGAAATCACGTGATATTAGGGATGAGCACAATACCTGTTTGGTACCGAACCAGTACTGAAAAACAGGAAAGTGGGTACCGGTACCGAATATACCTGGTACGGTTCGGTACCGGTACCCGATACCAAATGCTCATCCTACGTGATATGACTTAATGTGTAAATTTAACCAGTCAGTGATAAAGGACCTAGGTTGTAATGTTTTTATAAAAGAAAGGATTGTGATCGTAATTATTGAAGTTAAAGGATATCTATTGCAATTCGATACAAACATAAAGGACGAAAAGTGTAATTTACCCTTCTTATTAATAAACTAGTGGAAGCCCCAACGCTAAGCAAGTAAGCGGTGGGTTTTTTGGTTGGTCTTGTTGATTCGTTATGTACCAATATGATGCCCATACTTGGTATGACAGTCTACGTGTTTTTACATCGAGTGAATACTATAAAAGTGAATACTGGTATCAATACCAATTTCGATGTTGTTTCTAACGGTATCGGTTTAGTTTGTAAAGTTACACATAGGGAATATGCACTGGATACAGCTTACGATTACAAATAAATCTGTTTCTAATGAAATTTATGCCATAATATCGAGAAACTAAAAAAAGGAATATTGGTAGCAATGTTATTCGGAGGATTGCAGTTCAGTTCGTAATGACAAAGAAATAATATAAATTATATTTGATCTGTTCGGTTTTGAACAAAACATTTAATGAAATGTAGATAAAAATATACACATCGCAACGTTATATTCTAAATTTTATGATACATTATAATATACTATACTATACATCGCAACGTTATATTTTAAATTTAATTATATTATATTGTATTGTATTATTGTATTGTATTGTATTGTATTATATTATATTATATTATATTATATTATATTATATTATATTATATTATATTATATTATATTATATTATATTATATTATATTATATTATATTATATTATATTACAACGACAAAGATGTAAAAAATGTTACTTTATTAAGAAAAAAAGAAGCTAAATCGTAAGGTAGCTTTGATAACGTGTACGTTTGTACTTCAACACCTGTTCATTGCTTTTCATTACTGGGTTTAAGTAAACCTTTTTACCAAGACATAGATAAAAATATGAACGTCCCAATTACATACCCGGACCGTATAATATATTATAGGCTAAAAAGTATAAGATAAAAAAACAAAATGTCCTCAGAATAATTACATACATATAAAAACATTAAATTACTATTTGTTCAGCAGTAAATGCCGGCACCCACATTTAAATGTGTTGTATAGGCAAAGGATCATGTAAAAGAGAACCAAATCTAGGAAGTATATGAGAAGATTTTGACCTTTTGATCAAACAAATCAATAGTTGAGATTAAGTGGTTCCTAAACTTAGAACTCACATGACTTAAAACAAGGGAAAAAGTAGGGAAAAGGCAAAATAAGATCTCATATTGGTGATGTAGGTCCCATAGTCCGTATGGATCTTCACAGAATCGTCTATCTAATCTAGAGTGCAGAATCCCCTAGATCAGATTTCATAGAATACCAAAAGACAAGAACAAGAACCAGACAACGAACACATACTTTCAAACCGTCTTCTATTGGTTATCTAACACAAGTGTTTACAATCAATTCAAGACTCTCTCTTTCAACTCCCTCTAAAGTAATTATCTGAGCAAGTAATCTACTGAGCAACTGAATGAGCAACCTAAACCCAATGACAACCTCCCTTTATATAAAGACAGGTTATGTAACTAGGCTAGGGTTTCACCACATGGACTGCTAATGGGTCTAGGCCCAATTCGCCTACCATATGCTATATGGTGTCTGGTTTAGCCCAATTACTTCTAATTAACTATTACAAAACTAAACCCGCTAAGCTTTATCATTTTACTAATTACAAGATATCCGAAGACCAAATCTAAGCTGTTGTCACAAATATGCACCAACAAATTCCCCCTTGACAATAGCTTTATTAAACAACTTTGTCTTCAGTCATCTTGCAATCTTTAACTTCTTTGAAAAACGTTGGTCTTTGGATAGCTTCAGCTTTAGTAGCTTCTGTCAGTAACAGACTCCCCCTATGCTGATGTATCTAATCACAAATCTTCTAAATCGTTAGCTTTGGAATAAACTCCAGTTTAGCCCTTGCATAGTAATCTTCAAAACTCTTCAACTTTATCTGTAATGTAGAAAGGAGGTTCTACCATGCATCCAAGCAAACTCTTCTTCATTAAACTTCTCAGCAACACACTGCTACAATCTGTATACTATAAAACAAACATCTCGAGAAACCATAAGAATTTTTCAACACAAGTTAAACGAATTATTATTATTCAAGAGATAGTAAAACTGTATCACAGATTAAGCACTTCTCAATGCAACCATATACTCAAAACTTTTAAGCACATAGAACCTGCAAGATCTTAAAATTTTGGACTCATCTTCTAACACCGTCTCCCCCTATCGGTAACAACTCCTCCATGAACAACCATATTCGGTACATTAAGAATATACAAGAAAACGAAATCTTTTTGGATTTTGTATTTCTGAAAGCAATTAAATAACGAAATAATAAACACTCTGGTTTGTGAGAATCACAGTTAAGAAGATCATATCAGCAACATCAAACTGTGTGCACACTATTTGATAATTCTATATGCAATATTCATGAAAACAGTTCAAGACGATTACCAGTATTGTTTATCCACTTAAACAAAATACATGAACATTTCAAGTACCATTACCTAGTGATATGTTAAGCTAATTTATACTGATATACTAGTGTGTCCCACTTAAGGACATACCCCACGATCAAGGTATGCACAAAGATTCCTCGTAGTAGGTGAGTATATCGAAATTCATCCTTTTGAATTACAACGTTAGATAATTGGTGATTAGGTCAGTACTTCCGTACAGCAAAGAGACCAATATACAACGAGGGTTAGGGCAAATACCAAATTTTGGTACGATTAACGCAGTTTGCACATTTGAATGACTCTCTAGGAGAGCTTCTTCAATTTTGGGATTTGCATTTTAGCTCTTTTAAGATATCATGGTTGTGCCTAGGTCACATATATCTGGATGCAGCAGAAGGACAACCTTGATACCCCGGATGAAATAACGATATAGAGACCTAAAACCTCAGATTTTGGCAATCTATCAACGCAAGATTTAAGGTTATAAAACCATACGCCACTGATTTGTTACCCACTCATACATAGTTTATTATATTTGTATCACAAAGGTAAGTTGATTATTTCATGCTTTTTGCCTACTGGTACATCATATGATGAAGCTGCTATCACACTTAAGCAATTTAGTTTTAAATATTAGTGTGACAGTCTAACTTGCTGATGTACTATAATTTCTTCTTTTCCACACAGTGAAAACTCATTTTGATTTTCTATTTTTTATGATTTTAATTTTTGAAAAGCAGTAAATTTGTTTACAGAAATTTTATGAAAACTGGTTATTCAGGATTCCTCATCCCGTTGAGTTCGACTAAATGTTCAAAATGAGCCCTGTCAAAAGCTTTTGGGTAAAGATCTGCCAGGTTATCTAGTGTGCCGACTCGATGCCGTTCAATCAATTTCTTTTCAGCACAATCACGTATAAAATGATGATGAATGTCAATATGTTTTGTGCGACTGTGTTTTACGGGATTGTTGGTGATTGAAATAGTGGCATTATTGTCTATCATAATAGGAGTACGAGTGAAATTCAAACCATAATCGCGCATCTGCTGTTGGATCTAGAGAACCTGAGAGCAACAGCTACCTGCAACAATATATTCAGCTTCACACGTCGAGGTAGACACGCAAGACTACTTCTTGCATTGCCATGACACGAGCCTCCCTCCTAAGAACTGACAACCACCTGTGGTAAACTTCCTTGTTGATTTTGCATCCTCCAAAGTCGGAATCAGTGAAAGCAACAAACTTCAAATCACTAGCAGCTGGATACCATAACCCAAGTTTAGGTTTCCCCTTCAAGTAACGAAGAATCCGCTTCACCGCTTTCATGTGGGACTCTTTTGGATTCGCTTGATATCTGGCAAAAAGACATACTGCGAACATGATGTCTGGTCTTGAAGCAGTCAAGTACATCAGAGAACCAATCATTGCTCTGTATTGAGTTGGATCAACATCCTCCACACTCTCATGATCTGGACCAAGATTGTGATTCTCGCAAATAGGTGTGTTGAAAGTAGCGCAGTCCTCCATTTTGAAACGAGACAAAATGTCATACACGTACTTCGTCTGATGAATAAACATCCCATCCTTCTTCTGTTCAACTTGTAAACCCAGAAAGTAGGACAGTTCACCCATCTCACTCATTTCAAACTTGCTCTTCATGACTTCCTCAAATTCATGACACATGTTCTCATCAGATGACCAAAAAATGATGTCATCTACGTATACCTGTACCAGCAGAAAGTCTTCCTTCTTCCTTTTAATGAAAAGTGTACTGTCAATCTGACCTCTTTCAAAACCGTTCTTTAACAAATGTGCTGACAGTGCCTCATACCACGCCCTAGGTGCCTGATGCAATTCATACAATGCCTGATCAAGTCGATAGACTCGATCTGGATAATCTGGATCAGTAACCCCATCTGATTGTGAGTCATACACCACTTCTTGGACTTTCCCATAAAGAAATGCACTCTTCACGTCAAGTTGGTAAACTTTGAAGCCCTTGAATGAAGCAAAAGCCAGGAACAAACGAATTGCTTCCAACCTTGCTACTGGTGCAAACACTTCATTGTAGTCAATCCCCTCTTGTTGATTGAACCCTTTCACCACCAACTGAGCCTTATTCCTTATTACGATCCCTCGGTCGTCTTTCTTGCACTTAAACACCCATTTAGTGCCTATTTCCTTCTCTCCTTCAGGCAAGTCAACTAGCTCCCAAACCTTGAGCATCTTAAACTAAGCTAGTTCCTCTTGCATAGCTTCAACCCAACAATTATCTTTTAGAGCCATGTGAACATTCTTCGCTCCTCTTGGGCAATAAAGCATCTATAAAACACTCATGAATCAACCCAGTCTTCTGAATCGAAGTAAATAAACAGGAACCTTTGATCACACCTCTTCTTGTCTGAACACCTGGAACAACATCACCTATGATATTTTCAACTGGATGATCTCTATGTACACGTGTGGTAGCAATGGTGTCAACAACCAGATTATCTCCCAGATTCGATCCAATCTCCCCCTGAATATTAGCAAAAGGATTAGTGAAGTCCTCCCCCTGAATAGGTTCAGACTCACTATCACTAGAGTCCTGTGGAGCTGCACTGGAAGAAGTTTCTGGAGCATCTGTCATCGATATACTCGATCTAGGCATGGAATCACCCTCTCCATCTTCACTGATCACAGTTTGGATCACTTGAGACTCATCTGCATTTGAAAAATCAGGAATATTAAATGATTTAAAAACACTGTCATAATCATATAATATAGTAGGACCACTCGTTGATTGTTGAGGTGAATAACTAGTGATTTCCATGTTAAACACCACCTCAATTCTACCAGTTTTTAGATTAAAAACCATTTTATTCGGTGTTCCAGGCATATAGCCTAGAAAGTAACCCTCATCAGCTACCTCACCGAATTTTTGCTTATCTTTATTTCGCACAATGGTGCAGGGTAATATAAATGGTTCAAAGCCTTTTAAGTTTGGTTTTCGGTTAAACAATAGTTCATGACATGTTTTGCTAAACCGTTTAACCGTCAAAACTTTGTTCAGGACATAACAAGCCGTGTTCACAACTTCTCCCCAGAAAAGAACTGGAAGCTTTGAATTAGAAAGCATAGTCCTTGAAGCTTCAATCAACGTCCTGTTTTTTCTCTCAGTGACTCCATTCTGTTGAGGTGTATAGGGAGCAGAATATTGATGTTCAATTCCCTTGCGAAGACAATAGAGATCCAGAATCTGATTCTTGAACTCCGTGCCATTATCACTCCTTATCCCCTTGATCCGTGCATCATGGACATTTTATAATTTTGTAAAAAGATCTATCAGCATCTCCGTTGTCTCATCTTTTGTACCTAAAAAAGAAAACCCATGAATATCGTGAGTAATCATCTGTGACAACTAAACAATAATACTTTCCACATATGCTCCTTACGTTCACCGGACCGAATAGATCCATATGAAGTAATTCATAAGGGGCATCTATGGAATTTACTGTTCTAGACTTGTGAGGTTTCTTATGTTGTTTTCCCTTTTGACATGGAAGACATTTATCTTCCACGTGAAACCTCTGCACTGGCACCCCTTCCACTAAACCATTTTTAATAATATAGTTCATTTTTCGGTAGTGAATGTGGGCCATGCGCCTGTGCCACATCAATGACTCAGCCTCAGATGCTTTTGACAGTAAACACGGCACCATAGTGGAAGAATCCTTAGCACCTATGTCCATGACATAAGTGTCGTTTCTCCTTGGCGCTCTCATCATTATCCAATCATCTGGTATGACCAAACCAGGTTTCAACACCAAAGCTTCAGACTTAGTAAAGTGGACCGAGTGACCCTTGTCACAGACTTGAGACACACTCATCAGATTATACTTCAGCTGCTCAACATAGTTCACTTTGTCCAGTGTGATCTTCCCGTTGTCACTTATCCTCGACCTGTAATGTGCCCTTCTTTAGCACCTGTAAAATTCACATAACCTCTATCTATATTCTCAAACTCAGTTAACAACCTTGCATCCTCCGTCAAGTGCCTGGAGCAGCCACTATCAACATACCACAAGTTGATAATCCTCCTTAGCCGTTCCTGCACAACCCAACAAAATTAGTTAGATTGGGGGACCCAAGCCTTAATGGTCTTGGGTCTTCCAGATTCATCAACCACAGGAACATTCATCCAATATCCATCACTCCTAACAGGAGTCTTGGATCTCAGACTTGTTGATGGAAATGGTTTTTGATTTCCACTAGTTCTCTGGTCCTGAGGTTTCCTCAACATGTTTGGACTTTATGACCTTTGGAAATTTTGGTTTTGGTTCCATGAATTTTGATGATAATAATTTTTAAAGCCATTGTTATAAATATTTCGACTACCAACATTTTGATATCGAGTTTGATATTGACCTTGACTTCTGAAATTACTTGATTGACCATTAAAGTTATTCATTCTTGGTGAACTACTTCTAGGTCTTTCATATCTGCTTGATGTAGATGCAGGCTGAAACCTTTGTTGATTTATTTGAAAACGAGGAACTTGATGAGTTCCTTTTTTAGCCTTATCTACACCAACAGCAACACTCTGTTGCTTGGTAGCAGATATCTTTGGTGAGTTAGCAACCTTCTTCTCACCATCACCAAGTTTTTCTGGTGATTTTTCTCTCTGTCTCTCACTCACCTGTGCTTCATTCTTTTTGTTAGGACAACAGCTAGCTACATGTCCCTTTTCGTGACATATGAAGTAGGATCTTCTAGCTAAAGGCTTCTTAGTTGAAGCCTCTAGTTGAGATTCCTCAGGTGACGATGACGATGATAATGAAGATGATGCCTTAGAAGAATCTTGTTTAGTTTGCTCAATTTCTGATTTTTCTTTATTTTTATTTTTATTTTTAGCACATTTGACTCTTTTGTAATAACAGTGACCTCTTCTTTCATATCACTCCCTTTAACAAAATCAACCTTTTTAACAAAAAAAATTCTTTTGATTCTTAGGGTGTGTATTCTTTGTTTTCAAAATCGTGTCTCTGTTATTATCCTTCTTGGCATTCTCAAAACCATCAACATTATGTGATGTGGAACTACCAGGTGTAGTTGACACAAAGTCTGTTAGCTCTTATTCGTCTGGCAAGAAAGAATAGTCATGACCAAGAGGTGGTGAAACTACATTTAAACCTTTGAACCCCACACATGTCTTGTCATTACTCTTCTTCAGGCCATTCATCATGTGTTTCATAACAAAAGATGAATCTCTGAATTGATTTAATTTCTTTTCAAGTTCACAAATTTTAAGTTGTGCGTTAGACAACTCTTTGCATTTCTCAGAAATTTCTTTTGTTTTCTCACTCATCGTATTATGAGCTAAGTCAATAAATTGAAGCTTTTCATTAAGCTTACAGGTTAGAATATTGATTTCTTCTTCATAACCTTTAATTTTCTTCAAATATAATGACTCATTTCATTTTACAAAAAAGTTCGATTCTTTTAGATTTGAGAGCTCATTTACCAGACTTTGGTTTTGTTTTGTTAACATGTCAACATCACTTTGTAGTTTACGACATTTTAAACAAACAAAACTACCAGAGTTAGAATGTACCTCTCCTGTTGATTTGCTTAGATCAGCCATGAAAGCAGCAAAATCAGCAGCCATCTTCTTCTCTGCAGCATTCTGTTCTCCATCAGCTTTTCCAGCTACCGTCTCTCCGCTCTACCTCAGCATCAGCTTTCACTTCCTCATTATTAATTGGGGCTATTTCAACTATGAACGCCTATGAGGCATTGTCATCGCCCTCCAGATGAACACTCCAATCATAAGAACCCTCTCTAGCAATAGAGATCAGGGCCTTTGACCCAGTATTGGTTGACGCATTCCTGTTGCTTGAACCATGACCAGGAGAATCTTGAAAGAATGAGTTAGAACGAGATTCAGTTTTTGTTCATTGACATTCTCTAGCAAAATGTCCATAGTTTTGACAATTGTAACACTTCACTTTAGACTTGTCAAAACCCACACTCTTTCCGACGAACTTCCTGCCCGTTCTGTTCATGAACCTCTTTACACTTCTAGAGATCATGGCCATCTGCCATTGTAAATCCCTCATCTAGATCATCAGGGTCAATCTGATCATAATCTTCATCAAACGTAGCAGGATCAGATATTCTTCCCTGAATGTAGTTCTCGTAGGAAGCAACGAAAGAAGCAAGCAATGCCAGATGATCTTCAGCACTTTTGACACTCAGAGGCATAGACCTAGTACTGCTGTTATTATTACTTGATTGTTGTCTCTTTGCCCCTGACGAGCCTCCTGAAGCAGCAACAAAACATACTTCACCCGCAACATTTGTCACAATTTGCTCATTTTCACATGAAAGAAACACAGTTGCAGTATCACTTGAAGCATTGTTGGAAGATGAAGGTGTAAGCCCTTTATAAATCCCTAGATCTTGAACCTGATCATAACCCGTTTCCTTCTTCTTCATATTGAGCTCATAGGCTCTCAATTTCCCAACAACCTCTTCCAAGCCTTTATCTCCATAGTCAACTTCACCCTTTATCATCAAGGTATAAATATCCCATTTGGCAGGTAAAGCATCAAGCAACTTATCGTTTATCTCCACATTCGTGTATCCCTCTATGTCATAATTGTCCATTTCTGACATTAGATGATAATATCTCGTGATAATATCTTCAAAGGATTCATTTCTCATTCCTTTAAACATAGCAAATTGTTTCTTTAGCAGATCAACCTTGTTCTTCTTCACATCAGGATTACCCTCATACCTCTTCTCTAGGGCATCCCACATCTATTTCGATGTAGTATACGCTTGAATGTATGTTTGATGCCATCAGGTAATGACATCTTTATAGCAGCTAAGACTTTCTTCTCAGACTCATACATTCTCTTTTCAGCTTCTGACATATTCACATAAGCAGTGACACGTTGTCTGCCCTTAAAGTCATGATGGGGTTAACGTACTCATCTTGAATACAGATCCACATCCATGTGTCCTGATATTCAATGAATGACTAAAACATATCCATCCATGTAAGATAATTCTCTACTTTCAACATTTTTGGAGGTTTGTTAGTCGTGCCTGCCTCGTGCTACATTCTTAACAGTTCATTTAAGTTAGACATATTCGACATTTTTACCGAACCGGCTCGTTAAAAGCGTTAAAAATTTGTCCGAAATGGGTGGTCACCAAATTATACCGTTAGACTCGTCTCGACGATACGAATCCAATGATCTATAATGTCCGATTATGATTAACTTTCCACCTTTTTGTATACAACTCGGAACAGTGTCAAATTCGAAACAGTAACTCGGATAGTCAATCCGAGATGGAAAATCGGAACAGTGATTCGAATTGCTTATCTTAGATGGTGATTCGGAATAGTGATCCGAGATGGAATCCGGAATAGATTGCTGATCCGAGATGAAATCCGAGATAGATTGTGCTGATCCGGAATGGAATCCGAGATGGACTAATCTGATCCGAAATGCAAGTTCTCTGATCTGAGATGCAACTTTTCTGATCCAAAAATCAAGTTTTCAATCCGAAATGCTTCACCTTTGATCCGAGATGCCTTCCTTCTATCCGAAATGCTTTGCTGTTAATCCGAAATAGCTGCAAACCCTAGAACAACAACAGAAACCCTAGAACAACAACAGAAACCCTAGAACAGCCGTCAAAACTTCAAACCAGCCTCCAAAACGTTCAAAAACCCAACTTTTTCAGCTGTTATGATTCTAAACCGAGTAAAAACAAGAGCCGAGTGCTCTGATACCAATTGTAGGTCCCCTAGTCCTTATGGATCTTCACAGAATCGTCTATCTAATCTAGAGTGCGGAATCCCCTAGATTATATTTCACAAAATACCAAACATGAACAAGAACCAGAACACGAACACACACTTTCAAACCGTCTTCTATTGATTATCTAAGACAAGTGTTACAATCAATTCAAGACTCTCTTTTTCAACTCTCTCTGACGTAATTATGTGAGCAACTAATCCACTGAGCAACTGAATGAGCAACCTTAACCCTAATGACAACCTCCCTTTATATAGAGACAACTTATGCAACTGGGCTAGGGTTTCACCACATGGACTGCTAATGGGTCTAGGCCCAATTCGCCTACCATGCTATATGGTGTCTGGTTTGCCCAATTTCTTCTAATTAACTATCACAAAACTAAACCCGCTAACCATTTATCATTTTACTAATTACAAGATGTTCAAAGACCAAATCTAAGCTGTTGTCACAAATATGCACCAACAGGTGACTCATAAACACACTTCCGCACGATTTTAAAACGACTATAACTTTGTCATACAATAATTAAAAAATTGCATCGTATTAACCCGCATTTATTTTTTTTAATTTGAGTAGGCTATTGTTATAGTTTTCTTAATTTTAAAACTTTTGTTTTATAAGCTATAATGTTATGTGATTTTGTAACTTTGCATGATTATATTATAGTACGTAATTACGTAATATGCATTTTATTCTTGAAACAAGTGTAACCTTGCATAATTATGTATCAGTGCGTAGTTACGTAACAATAGTTGATAATGTATTGTTACGTGATTTTGAATACTCATTACGTGATTGCATTATAATATTTATGTGAAAACCCGCTAAGTGATTACGCAATTACGTACTAACCATAATCATAATAAAAAATGTAGTACATAACATTTCTAAAATGCCTAATATTTCAGGTCTAATCACATATTAAGTATAAATGTAATACAAATATTAACCAATCAACCTATAATAACCATGTAATCCATATATTTCATATTTAATTTCATAATAAAGTATAAACAATTAAGTTTGTATTATTGAATATGTAATCACGTAATAAGCATAATTGTAATAACACCAGTTATAACAAATCATATTAAATGTGTGACCACATAATGATTTATAACGAATGTGTAATCACGTATCCTTTAAAAATGAAGAAAACTATAACAATAGCCGACTCAAATTAAAGAGAATGAAATACTCATTGATACGGTGAATTTAATTTATATATATATTATCATATGAAAAAAATAGACGTTTGAAGGGGAAGTGGGTTTATGAGTCTAATAATATTGGATAATACCCTTGTCTTTGAATATCTCATGCACTTAGTACGAATTAGCCTTCTCGTACAATAACCATTTCCTCATATATTACAGTTAGATTCTTTTTTAATTTTTCTTTTCTTGGCATCGCTGATGATAACGGGTTAAACATGCTCGAATTGTTTCTTTTTCTTTATTATATCGTTTTTGTTTGGATGCAAACAAGTTCTAACCGAAATATGTTCGAACACGTTTGTTTATATATTATAAACAAACGGTTCATAAACGTAAACGAACACAAATGAACAAACATTAGGGAACATACATGAACAAACATAACCAAGCGAAAACTAATTGAAAGTACACGTGAACATCACTCTATTGTACCTAAAAAATTCATAAAACCAGACTAAATTATAATAGGTTATATTTTAATTTTATAAAACTAGACTAAATTGTAATAGGCTTAAAAAATTGAATGAACATATAAACAAATGAAGTTGAACAAACAGACATTAGTGAACATAAACAAACAAGCATGAACTTACACACTCATAAACATAAATGAACAAACAAGACTTGTGTTCATGTTCAAACTTCTCTCCAGACAATTTACAAACGGTCCACTAAACTTTCAATTCATCTTTCTTTTTCTTTATTATATCGTTTTTGTTTGGATGCAAACAAGTTCTAACCGAAATATGTTCGAACACGTTTGTTTATATTATAAACAAACGGTTCATAAACGTAAACGAACACAAATGAACAAACATTAGGGAACATACATGAACAAACATAACCAAGCGAACACTAATTGAAAGTACACGTGAACATCACTCTATTGTACCTAAAAAATTCATAAAACCAGACTAAATTATAATAGGTTATATTTTAATTTTATAAAACTAGACTAAATTGTAATAGGCTTAAAAAATTGAATGAACATATAAACAAATGAAGTTGAACAAACAGACATTAGTGAACATAAACAAACAAGCATGAACTTACACACTCATAAACATAAATGAACAAACAAGACTTGTGTTCATGTTCAAACTTCTCTCCAGACAATTTACAAACGGTCCACTAAACTTTCAATTCATCTACATGCCTATTTTCACCCAAGGACGGCTCGACGTGTTTTGAGGCCTAAAACAAAACTTCACTTGCCTGTAAGTTTAGTTGGTGCCTGTAACTTTTCCTATCATTAACTATTAAGCAAAGATACCAGCATCCAAACTACAACAGATAAAAGCAAGTTCAACTGAGGAAAATATTACACCAACAATATTGCACAATACTAGGATGAAAAAGAAAAGTTGATAATCAATGAGCATAAACATATGCAAGAACATGATATCTTGTATCGCGTTCTACAGTTACCACCTCGGATGAGTCTCCAACTGGGAAACAGACTACCAGGTGCACAACAACATACTAAATTTAGAAACATAAAAACACCCCACTTGATACCGAAAGCTAAACAACCTAGTCAAGCCTGCAAATGATTTTTTTCCTATTGGGATGATGACGTTTGTATTCAAATGTGGAGGGGACCAGAAACATCACTCGTAGAACCAGAGTTGTTTTTCAAAGATAGGTTTGAAAATTGAGCATCAAGCTTATCCTTGCTGGCGGTACGCTGAATTGGCTGAGGTGGTTGTTGCTGTTGCTGATTTAAAGCTCGCAGTCTTCCAAGCTCTCTCTCTAGAACTTCATGCTCCACTAAAAAACGAAACAAGTGGTTAGATTCGATGAGGTGGCAAAATGGGCGGGTTTGGGTCAAAATTGGTAATTTTGTACCGGTCAACTCAGGTTTGGTTGACCAAACTGTTTTTCTCTCCAGAACTTGTAGCTTTTTGCATTTTACAAAATTACACTGTTTTACTAATAATCTTTTTTTACTAAAATAGTTTTTTGGAGGTTTTAAGCATTAAATATACATATAAAATAATACAATATATACAACTAAGCTAAAAGACGAACGGGTTAAACAGTTAAAGAGTCCAAAGTCTAATT
Organism: Scalesia atractyloides; assembly: GCA_947069175.1. Lineage (NCBI taxonomy): Eukaryota > Viridiplantae > Streptophyta > Magnoliopsida > Asterales > Asteraceae > Scalesia > Scalesia atractyloides. Next base: position 22,036,211 of record CAMTDV010000022.1, on the reverse strand, counting down.
TTATTACATACAACCCCTAAATCATATTATTAAAAATTTAGTACTATTACTGTAAGAGTATCTCTTTGGTAATCACAATTGACGTGTTATTAGTGTAAGCTGTTTCGAAAAAGTAACAGAAAAGTGTATGTGGGTCAACCCAAAACGGCCCATCTCAGTCCGTGATAAAATTTGGCCCGTTACCCAACATTCTCATCATGCCACATCCATTAATCAGAAAATAATTATTCAAGTTGCAAAGGATGAACGTATATAGAAACTTACTGTACTTGATAAGTTGCTCCTGAGCCAAATTATCCAACCGTTGTTTCAGCGCTTTATTCTCCATGCCCAGAATACGACTTTGTTGGTTTAGAAATTCCACCTCGGCAGAAACTTCAGAACCTTCTGCCTGCAGTCACAGCAGATACAATATGTTACAGTTGGAAGAGATACTAGACATCCATAAGAAAAAGGTTTTTTGTGTTCAAAATTTAATCTACCTGTAAAGCCTGTACATTCTTTTCCAGCTCAGCGATGTACTGAAGCTTTCGCACCCGTGAACGTTGAGCAAATTGCCTGTATTAGGTCATTATCAGATTAATGGATGCGCTGCTAACTTCAAACCATTATTATTCTAGTAAACAGAAAAGATTTGCTTACTGTTTGGCACGTTTTGTGTCTGTGTCTGATACAGAACCCTTGTTGCTAGAATAATCCTTTCTTTCAGAAGCATCTGCATCTTGTCGTGCAGATTCAACTGCTTCTTTCTTATTAGTTGCAATGGATGTATTCCCTTCACCTTCTCGTGAAGCACTCAAAGATATAGAAGCTTGATGAACAAAGTTATGTTTTGAAGCATTTTGTGGTAAATCCCATGCCCCGCGGTTCTTATTCTTAATCATTGCATTTGGCTCACCGTAGAAAGACCCCGGATTTCGAAAATCCTTATATAAATCAAAGTCTTGAGATCCCCATGAAGGAGCAGAAGTCAAATTTCTTAATCTGTTTTCAGTTTGTGCTTGATATTCATTGTAAGCAGCATTAGCAGCCTCCATATATGTGAAAGAGTCACTTGATGATCGACGATGCCCTCTTCTTACAGGTGGTGTTTCTGGTTCGTTAAGAAGATCATCAAGCCAAGAAGGTTGTTCTTCTATCAGAAAGCTTTCAGAGGAAGTACGTTGATGATGTGGATTTACATCCCTGTATTTCGGTGGCCCCTTTGGCCCAATTGCGGAATTTGAGATGTAATCAGCATACGATGGAGCAGTGCTGGGAAATGGGCTTTTAGGGGGGAGTAATGAGTGCTTTCCGTTGTACATCATGCTTCTCATAGTTGAAGGTCCCTTTGAGTTTGCCATAGCCATCCCTGCTTAAACACTATAATCAAAAGTTAATTAAATGTGGAAACTTCTTCACACAAAGCACTTTGGTTGGAACTTAAACAGGCGACTAAAATAAAACTGAATTAACCTAACTAACTAACTAACTAACTAACTAACTAACTAACTAACTAACAGAGATGATGATAAAGAATAATCTGAATCAACCTGTTTGATCTTTCTGTTATCTAATTAACTTCTCGATATCAACTATCCGATATCCTTTTCCCTGTCTGTTGAATTTGGGACGTTAAACTTACTGTCAGGGAGCTTAAACTAGTAGGTTCTCCTACATAAACATTAGATAACTCTATTTTAAAGCTTTAACATAATACAAGAGCAATACAAAGACATTCCAAAATTCTGTAAATCCCATGATTCTCTGAAAGAATTCGCTACTGTCACAGATCATTACATAACTTACATATATCTAATATGGTAAGAACAGATCCTGACAGCCAGGTAGATCAACTACCTATTCGACACACATGCCCGTTACAATCCTATTTTAAGTCGATCCTAGAATCAAACAACACTTGCATTGCAACTCATATTAGGAAGAATAATAAAGAGATGCAACCAGGTAACCAGTACTTTAGACCAAAATGTATAAATCTCACTCAGCATCTGCATTTTTATAAAACAAGCAGCCACTGAATTAACTTACAATACTGTTAGATTCGACAACAGTGTTCTAAAACCTAATAGCAATGAATCAATCTATTATGACAAATTGCTAATAACAGCTACAGATCACCTTCCAGATTTAAATGCAATCCACTAATCTCATCGAAAACATCACAAAACACGTACGAAACTTGATTCACAAGCAAATTAGGTCAAATCAGTTTCTCCTCACACAACACATGCCTTCCTTACATGATACTCCTGCAATTTTTATATTTCCAATCGCATACAATCAATCAAACAGTAATCGAGTCTCTCTGAGCTACATTCTCTCAAATACGAACACTCGAAAGCTGAAACGAAGCAATAAAACTTAATTTAAGACGAATTAACAGTTAAATCGAGGTTTACCTTGATTTATGCAGTAGAGATCTTCGAAAACACGCAATGTGATCAGGTAGATGAGACGATTTGAAATCGAATTGAATCGAATCAGAACTCCGTGTTGTTATTGGTTTTGGATTGTTAGGGTTTTGTTCGTTTTCCGAATCTTTCCTTCATCGTTGACTCGGTTTGATGAAGAAAGCTTTCTGTTTTGACAACCCAAAATGAGATGATGTTTTTTTTTCTTGTTATTTATTTATTATTTGTTATTTATTATTATTACCTCCTCCCAATAATTACTTCCTCTGTCATAAAAATATTAATTAAATAATAACAATAATAACAACATTATTAATATAGTATATAGGAACAAGCTTATAAAAAGAGAATATGAGAATCAGATAAGACTTAAAGAGCTTTTTCGATAAGACCGTTTTTTAGCTCTGATGAAAATTGAAGGAGGAGAACATAGCAATCGATTTAGGGTCGTTTTTAGTGTAAAAATGCCAACAAACAAATTATACTAGGTGAGGAGAGAGAATAGAGCATTATTACAAGCGAGTGGGACGATTACACAGTAGCGGATCCAAAAAATCTTCGTAGGGGTAACATTTTATAGAAAAGGGGTAACGAAATCAAAAAAATATCAAAATTTTTAAAAATTACACTACCGTCGGAGCGTTAAAGGGTAGCGGAGACTACCCTACCAATAAGGTAGGTCCGCACCTGTGATTACATGTCATATGGGCACATATTCTCACGACTGAATATGTTTCAATACATTTATATGTGGTTATTTAGTTAAAATAAGTTGTGTAATTGACTTGAATTGTATATAGATAAAAGTATTCGAATCTTATAAGCAAAGGGACATCACTTGTTTTTATACTAAAAGAATACATGCAAGTATTTTAGAAGATATTTTTGTATTTATTAAATATATATATGCGCAAAGAACCTGCATGTCTTTGTCCCTTTTGCCTTTCATACTTTTGGCTCCCTAGCGCCAGAAGCTATCCACTTCTTGACGAGGGTTCAACGGGTCGTCTACAGCAATTGTTCAACCCAATGGGGCAAGGGTTTGTATTTGGAAGGTTAGGGTTTGCAATTCAGAAAGGATTGGCGGTGCAGCTTGTTGCCCGGCTACCTTCTGTTTTGATGTAACTTGGACAAGTTTTCTGGCTTATATATGAAATAAAATTTACTTCTATAATTTATATCTATAATGAGAAATAAAGAATGATTAAATTTATTTATTTAGATTTTTGTAAAACTAAAGAAAAAAACATAACATAATTAAATACCATGAAATCACTCACACCTTTTGTCCACTCGCAAGTTGCAAGCTGTAAAATTGGCAAGTTGCTAGCAAAGGGTGAGAGCACTTAAGGTTTATTACAATTGTCACCCATAACTTGATCTTATTTACAGTACAACCCCTATAGTTGACTATTAATTTCCAGAACATTTTAGGTTTACACTAAAGTAACTCTTTGAAGTTCGTTAAACCAAACTCCACATGTTATGTCCATTATATAAAGGACAAATTAAAGTGAGTCTGATTGATGCTCCACTGACTTTCTTTCCCTTTTCTTTTAAATTTATAAATAAGTAATCTATATTACGTAATCTATAATATATTATAATATATAAGTAAGGGGTATTTTAAGATCCTTAAAAAATAATAATTTTTTTTTCTGTTTATTTATAAAAATACTTTAAAATAAAGGTAACTTGGTCTTTTAAACATTAATTATATTTTAGTCCCTTATATTACTATACTTAGTCTCTTTATTTTAACAAAATTATGGCTAATTAGTTACACTTATCCCCTTCCACGACAAACTTATAATTATTTTACGAATTCTTGTCATATCTTATAAATATAAGTGTTTTTAAAAAAAATTAAAGGTACCGTGATGACCTACTCATTTTTGTCGACGTTTCGATAGTTGTTCTTGGTCAGTATTATTGTGCGGATAAAATATACAGGTAGATGATGCATTAGTATACAAGTGATTAAAGCAATGTGTCCTATCACATTTCAAATGCTCAAGACTCTCTACGTTTTGTAGTCATTATTATCGATTTAATAATATTCCAACCCATTTTCACTCTGATTTTCGTTTGATTAAGATTGTTTACCAATTTGTTCCCGCGACTAGATCAAATTTCGAAAGCTTGCACATACGGGTTTGATATGAGCTACGTTCGTATTCTGTATGTTTATGTATTTACTTGGTTGGGTGCAAACACTTAAATGAGTTAGCATGTAGTAAATTGAAATCAAAGAAACTCACTTGTTTTTATCTAATTGGTTATATTAAAAAACTTAATATAATACCATATTCAACAAAATGAAATTTTAGTTTTCATAAAAAAATTATAAAAACGTTTTAGAAGCATTTTCGTTTTCATAAAACCTTTTTTTATCAAAACGATTTTTTGTCTTCCACCAACAAACTTTTAGGAAAAAAACTCCATAATCTAAACATAATACATCTTCAAAAACTGAATACTAGATTGTGTTGCATTTTTTTAGGAAATTATAAATTTAAAAATACTCTCATAGATAATATTTTAGTTGAAAAAAGCTACAGGTTTTTCAATCTTGGTTTATAGGTTCTATATATAGTATAATTATTAGTTTTTTTTTTCACTTTAAGAAATTTCTTGTTCTTTAGAATTCTTGGTTTATAGGTACTTCAATTTTTTGTTGTGCATAACTTTGATTATTCTTTTATGCTCACACTTAACATTCATCTTATTTATTACTAAGTGGTTTTGTAACTTCAATATTCATCCTTTCAGATTTTTACATAGGTATGTATGTTTCTAAAACATGATATATTGTTTTTTTCTTTTATACCATTTTAACTGTGAACGTCGTTTTTATCCTATATTATACATAACGGTAACATGATAAAAATATGTAACTAAAATACTTAACATATTTTCCAGTTCCCCAAACTACTCCAGCTACTACTACTGACGTATCAGCTAAAGAGGAGAAAAGAGAAGAAACTCGTCCTTTAAATGATGTAACAATCAAACAGAAAAAGATACAAGAAACTTCGAAGGAGCTGATCTCGATGATGACAAATGGTGGTGTGACAATATAGATGACATATTTGAGATGTTTAAGCCGTGTGATTACTAAATTGATCTCATAATGATGCAAAGTACTTGACACTTAAGCTTTTAGTTTTAAACTTTATTTAAGACTTATAATTCCTTATTTGTGTGCTACTTTATATAACTTTTATTTATGTTTAAGACTTATTTTTGTCTTATTCGTGTGTTACTTTATTGCATCAATGGTTTTTTGAATTACTTGATAATTTAAATTCTAAATTTAATAATTACTAGACATGTGTAATAATTATAACATTTACCCACCACCATAATGCTACCATAAATATTATATGAATAAGAAAACCAGCAGAAACGAGTGCCGCAATGCAAAGTGTCGCCCCCGTCGCATCGCGTGGCGCCCTACTAGTATATTATAATGCATGAGGGAAGAACATTTGTAGAATATTCAAAAAATAAGAACTTTTCCCTTTTATATAAATAAACCCATAAAATGAGGGTAAATAGGTCTTTTAAACCATAATTATATTTTTGTCCTCCATCTCATTACACTTAAATCCCTGAATTTTAACATAATTATGTGTAATTAGTTACATTTCCCCTCGGCGCAACAAACTTATAATTCTTTTACGTATTCTTGTCATATCTTATAAACTATAATGTTTCCAAAACTATCATGACGACCTACTCATTTTTGTCGATATTTCAATAGTTGTCTTGGTAAGTTCTGACGTATGGATTAAAAGGTACAAGTAGATGATGCCTTAGTGTACAAGTGATTAAAGTCCAATGTACTTAATCATTATCCTAAAATGTTTAATAGCTCGAGAATGTCAAGTGATTAAATGCTGTCAATTTAATTCCCTCATCTAGATTACACTTTAATCACTCATCTTTAACAAAATTATAGGTAATTAGTTAGTAGTTACACTTTATATCCTTATAAGAAACAACTCCCCCTAATTTCTAAACGGTCATAACTTTAATGCACATCGTGGCAATGTCTGTGTTTCCTCCCGCATCGCGCGCTATTATTGGTTATTAACCAAAACCGTTTATCGGTGAACAATGACTAAATTGTTAAACTAAACCAAACCAAAAACATACGAAATTGAACTGGAAATCACGAAAAACTGAATTAAATTGAAAACTGAAAACCAAATTAACAAAAAACCGATTATCAATTTATTTGTACTCTCGTTTAACCAAATTAGTTGAACTGAATCGAACCGAATAACTCATATTTTCATATATTTCTAGCTTTTATACATCCGGTTCATATATTTCATATTTTATATCCCTATTGCATATATTTATACTTTCATTTTGTAACATCCGTCGAAAAACGGGTTTTCAAAACCCGCTTCGTTTATTAATCGAATAGTCAGTTTTAAATTTTCGATGCTTATTTATGACTTATTATAATTTTAAACGATACATAATTAATAAACAAATTGGAATTTATAAGCTATAATTGTTAAAAAGTAAAAATAAAATAAATAAAAAGAAAAACAGGCTGCCGGGATTCGAACCCGGGTCAGCCGGAGGAAAGCTTAGCAACTTAACTCACACACATCCAACCACTCCGCCACTTGTGTTTTTTTTTTGATAATATATCGAAACAATTAATTCAAATAACAAAACTCGATATCAAAATCAGTCAACGACGCGCCCATTTCGCAGTCGCCGGAAATCCCGATGACTTCGCCAATTATTGTCGGTTTCTTATGACTTAGCGTGCGTATTAACACCTACATCGGTTATAACCGATGTCCAGTCCCGCGACATCAGTCATAACCGCCGGAGAAAGATTGACCAACGAATCAAGACAGAAATCGGACCCAATTCATCGATATTCTTTCCTATAAATACACACCCTAGCCTCTTGTAATCTTTTCGCTCAAAATCACACCAATTCTCGAAGCAATTTGACTCGCCGGAACTTTTCTGCCATCACCGGACTTTCGCCGGAAAACCGAGACTCACATCAACACGGTAAATACCTCGACTCTTTCTGTTTCAATCCATTGTTAGACCATTACTAACATCAATCCATCACCCAGAATCAATCCCAGACGACGTTGCCGGATATTCTGTACTCGCCGGAAAATCGCTGGAATTTCTGAACTCACGCTGTTAATCGGTATAATCAACTAAACCTCCTGTTAATCATTGTTTAGTAACTCAATTTCACATCTAAGCAATCAAAACTGTTAATTGATCCGAACAGACGGAGTTCACAAAACAGAGCCGACGAATCCTTGCCGGAGTTCTGAGAAAGACACCTGTTCGGTACATTCTTTCCCCAAACCCTCTCTGTTCATTACCTTTCAATTGCTTATAATATTCGTTAATCGAATTTAAACAAGAAACAGTTGGTTAACCGTTGTCTGTGTTTTGAACGAAGAAAATGAGTTCGAACTAGTGTATAAGATTAATTAAAATCAGAATAATAAACGGGTTAGACACACAGTCTAGCGGTGGACTGTGTGCACACAATGAATACACGTCTCGAGTTCGATCCCTGACCCAACCTCACTCTCTTAAATAAAAATGCTCTTTTTAAAACCGAACCGGGTTAACTCACAGTAAGATGTTAAGTATAATAAAAACCAGAATATTAACCAGGTTAGACACACAGTCCAGCGGTGGACTGTGTGCAAAACTAAACCGCACGTCCCGGGTTCGAGACCTGTTGAGGGCTCCGGTTTGATATAATTAAATCCTTTTTAAATAAATGATTTTCGGATTAAATTAAATAGTGTATAAATATAATTAAAAACAGAAATATTTCGGGTTAGACACGTAGCTCAGTTGGTAGAGCTGCGTGCACGCGTACGGGAGGTCACGGGCTCGAGTCTCACCCAGCGCATGCTTATACACGACCGAACCGGTCAACGGTCAACAGTCATGGACAACGGTCAAAGTCAACATTTTTTTTTCTATATTTTTATTTATTTATTTAATTTAAAAATCAATTAAAAATACTTAAAAATAATGTTTTTAAAGTTAGAAAATAGCCTTAAACTCACAAAAAATATATCCAAAAATCCTATTAAAATTTGTTAATAAAATCCACTTATTTACCGTACCTTTTCGTTATTAATTAGGTTAGTTATTCCTCGTCGATCAATCCTCTAAACTCGTGCGCATTCAACATCATCAACCGAACGCACCCAATGTGAGTGAACCTCTACCAATTCCCCTTTTAATCACATTTTGGGGTGTATCATGTGTCGCTATTTATTTATTTCAATTAAACACTTGTGCATCCATCATATTCATGATCAAATGTGTTGCCAATATATATCAATTGTTTGTGTGGTTAATGTTTAGATTAAAGTTATCATTTTCAGTACATACATTATCATAGGCCGCCGCTCCCCATTACCTATGAGCGTGAGCTGTTCCCCATTACCTATGAGCGTGAACGAGGCGTTGCCAACATAAGATCGGCTCCGTTTGATTGAGCCTTGATCTCACATACATCATCATAGGCCGTCCGTTCTCCATTACCTATGAGCGTGAACGAGACGTTGCCAACATATACATTGTCATTCATATCATATACTCATGCAAGGTGGTTTGTGATTGTTTATTTACATACGTTTGTTCATATATGATTATTGCACAATTTTTCCATATTAAATACAACAAGGAATCCATAACAAATGTTTTTAACAAGGTTCACTCGCCAACTTTTGTTGACAAAAAATTCCCCATTTTTACACATGATACAGGTGATCAAGTTGAAGCAAGAAACATATAGGGCGGCCTAGAAGAATAAACCAGTTTAGATTTTGGATTGTTTTAGTTAATTTTTCCTTTCCTTGTATTGTATGAATCTGACTTGAAACTTTGAGATGTAATTTGAATTTAATAAATATGAAACATATTAGTAAACATCATGAGCTTTGGTGATAACCCAATTATGCCCCGACTCTTATTCCGCTGCGGGTCGGGGTGTGACACATTTCATGTATTAAACCTCAATTTCATATATTTCTTAACAAAAGTTGTAGCCCAAGTTTGATTTTTGCTATTAACTAAAATTTATTGAACCAAACCAAAAATAGTCAATCTAACCGAATAAACCGAAGTGATTAACCGAAAACCGAGTGGCTAATAAAATATACTAACCGATGACTTTTGTTTCGGCTTCGGTCAAGGATAGTAACCGAACCGACCGAACCATGCACAACACATTGAAATGGATTACTCGATTACTTCGCTATTGATATATATCTATCACAATGATGTTACAATAAATACTATATGAATAAGAAAATTACCAAAAATCAGTAACGCAATGTGATGTGTCGCTCACAGCCGCATCGCGCGGGCATCCTGCTAGTTATGTTATAATGCATGAGTGAGTGGCATTTTAACATACCAAAAATAAGAACTTTTTCCTTCTTAAGTTTTAAATATACCCCTGAAATGAGGGTAAATTAATCTTTTAAAAAATAATTATATTTTAGCTCCTCCTATCTTATTACACTTAAATCTCTGAGTTTTAACATAATTATAGGTAATTAGTTTCACTTTCCTCCATCTACAACAAATTTATAATTCTTATAATTAGTTTCCTATATTATAAACTACAATGTTTTAAAAGAATCCAAAAGTACCATGATGACCTACTCATTTTTGTCAACGTTTCGATAGTTGTCTTGGTCAGTATTGACATGTGGATTAAAAAGGTACAAGTAGATGATGCCTTAATGTACAAGTGATTAAAGTCCAACGTACTTAGTCGTTATCCCAGGATGTTTAATAGCTAAAGAATGTCATGTAAATAAATATTGTCGGTTTAATCATCTCATCTAGATTACACTTTAATCTCTCATCTTTAACAAAATTATAGATAAGTAGTTAGTAGTTACATTTTATCTACTTATAAAAAACTAACCCCCCTCCCCACGATTTTTTAAACGGACATAACTTTTTGGTACTTAAAAATAATTTTTTTAAATTACACCATACAAACGAGTATTTTGTTCTCTTTAACTTGAGTATAGTATTGCTATAGCTTTTTAGTTAAAATTGTTATTTTACGTGATTAACAATTCTAAGGGTGAGTAATAATTGAATAGTTAACCGAAACTGAACCGAAATCAACCAAAAACCAAACTAACAACTATAAACTGATTAACCTAAGCCCCAATTAACCAAAAACAGTTAATGAATTTTTTGTACCCTCATTTAACCAAAATTAACTGAACCAAACTGTTAGGGGTTAATTTTTAATACTATGGATCACATATCCTTAGATTGGCCTAGATCACCGATCCTTTACAGATGGTGCAGGAATCTGGGGATCACGGATCCTTATTATTGTTTATATTAACTAACGATTGTATCCTCTGTGTAAAACTTGTATTATCAGGTACATAAAGAATTACATTTGGTCAAGCTGGAATCTCGGGGAATATGCTCTATATTCACACGAGTTTGGAAGCATGTAGCCATTATAAAGAACATGGGATACTTGCATGATTTTCACATAGTTTGTTATGTATTGGTTTCTAATTTTATAAGGGATGATGAGCTCATTTAGAACATATAACTCACACACAACTTGCACACAGTTACTCTCGAATACTCTCTGTAACATACTAGTGAATACTTGTATTGAGCTTCATCATCATCCAAAGTTGTAACCTTTTTTTGCAATAGAGTTGGTGATCGGTAGTTTCCATCACCCGAGGTTTTTTGTGTCGGAGACCTCACAAGGATCAAGGGCTTTTTCCTCGTACAAATCTCGGTGTGCATTGTCATTTTTGCGATACAATCGATTATATTGTTGTTCATACACATCAAGCACTCTACCTCACAATCAAAGTTTGGTTACATTATCCTTAAACTGATTTTTGACCAAAACAGTTTGGCGCCCACCGTGGGCAAGTGGTGCTTCAATTCTAAGAATTTCATTCAGTTCTATCAACTTCATGGCCTCTCAGGAGAAAGCTACTTCAGGTGCCATGCTGGCAGTTACCCCATCCCAAACCAGTGCATCGTTGCCTCCTATTCCCCATGCGTTCCAGAAGAATGCTGAAAACGCTTAGAAGAAGACATCATCCGTCTTCATAGGATCAAAAGCTCCTTCTGTTTCTTCTTCTACAACTACTAATAATGATATTTCTGTTTTGATGTTACGGATGAAAGGCTACATGGTGTAGCAAGACAAAATTAACCAGAGTATCCTTCATGAAATTGATGAAATCAAGAAGCAAAAGAGACCAGCAGAAGATCAATCTCCACTGATGCCTAGGTCATTGGATTTTGCTACTCCATCATCAATAATCCAGCATTATAAAGGATCCAATGTCCAGTTTCAAGGATCCTCCAACCTTCAACAAGGATCACCAGCAATGACGTAGCCTCAAGGATCCTACTTCCAGCCCCAAGGATCCTACATTCAGCATCAAGGATCCTCAGCTTGGATCCATGGATTATCCATCAAGGCCTTCAGCACCAATGTTTCCTGGATCCAACATCTTTTAGGATCAAGGATCCTCAAGGAGTCAATCACTTAGAAGTTTCGAAATCCATGAAGAGGATTTCATCCCTATGCAGAGCATTGCTTCTTCTGGTCCTACTATTGCACCGGACATGTCTTATCCTAGATACACTTCTGGGATACCAACTTAAACGAATCAGGAGGTAACAACTTGAATACGTCTTTTGATACTAAATATGGTTACATGCAGGATGCAAGGATTAACCAAGCCATGGCTAGGGAGTTGCAGAAACTCAAGGACATGATATCTAGTGTCCCAGGCATCGTCAAACCCATTCTTGAGATTCCAGATGGGAGTAACAGAATATCTCGCTTCGCACCTTCCTTATGCAATGCTGAGATACCAATGTAACGCCTCGCTTTTTCGTACTTTCCTTAATTAGAAAGTGTAATCGTATTTCTATTTATGGAAACTTGTATTCGTATCGCATTCGTATTTCATTTCCCAATCTTATAATTCGAGACTTTGATCGTAATAAAATTCATACCTGATACATACTTGTCTTACATGCATTTAATTGTTAAATACGTGTTTACATACAAACCGATACTTGTTATACGTGAAAATACTCATACATGCATACTTGATACCTAAAATATACTTACATATACATTATACACTTGAAAACATACGAAAATATCAAGTTTTACCATGAAATGAAAGATAAACTAAGTTCAAGGACTAAAAATTGCATAATCCGGAGAAAGTGGTTTCTTGCCCATGGATTGGTCCATTTTGTGTTTGTTGCATTAAATGCACCCAACTAACAACCCCCTAACCCCATCTATAAATACCCACCTCCTCCCACTCTCATTTCACACCTTAAACACTTCTTCTCTCTAAAGCTCTAAAGCTCTCTCTACTAAAGGTTCAAGGCTTTCAAAAGATAGCTTGGTGTTCCTCCAACCCTCCAAACCCTTCACGGGATACTCAAGTGGAAGCTTGCAAAACCGTGAGTACACTCGAACATCCTTTTTACGCTTTACACTTTTGGGTGCAATATGTTAACCTATCAAAATACATGCAATCACACTTATACTTTTATGCAATCACACAAACAATCCATCATACATGCTATAGTGATACTATTCGTCATTAATTTTGGCTAAAGCCTCCCCCTTAAAATGTATAGCGCTATAGGAGTAACGCACCGCCCGTATTCTTGAGGTCATGTTAAGTTTTATTCTATTTTTGTGGTACACGCGAGGGTTGACTTATAGATTGCATGCCATGTTTACATAAATCTTGTATGCTAGCTTAACATGTGGATTCGTTTAAACCTTTTTGTACTTATGCTATATCAAACTTGTGTACTCGCCAATACTTGTTGTATTGAACTATACTTTTAACATGTTGCAGGTTAAAGATGTTGATCATGATGGAACTTGGTAGGGATGGCTTAGGAACACACGTAGAATTCTAAAAATTAAGTTGTTGAATTGATTGTATTTAAAATTTCATGTTGTACTTGACTATTTTTGTTATGAAATGAAACAGGTTTGACTATATTATTGTTGCAAATAGTGTTATGATGCCTTGAGCAATCTATTTCGTCTCACTCGATGTTTCGCCATCGGTTGGGGTGTGACAGATTGGAATCAGAGCCATAACTATAGGGAATTAGGTAGAATTGCCATGTTCGACCTAGTCTATAGTTTAAGTGACCAAACTTGACCATTCTTGATTCATGTTTAAAATGCTAATTCTCCCTACCTTGCTTCTTCTTATTTCTTTTGGTCTTAATATATGCAATATGTCTTTCCTAAGACATTTACACAATATACACGCTTGATGACTTGAAGACACTCATACTACAAACGAGACGATCTCACCAAAATAGGGGTGAAACCCGCACTTTGGTGATCCCTCTCAATCCACATATTCGATTTTTCATGAAATTACGCCATCAAGTTAGGAGTGATATCCATACCTTGATGGAAAATTTCCATTTCATACTCTAGTGGACCCTTACCAACGAGTCGGAATTCGCTCCTCGTTTGGTAAGTACCAACCATGCTTAGGGTACGATGTTGTTAAGTTAGGGGTGAAACCCGCACCTTGTCAACTAGTCCCACTCCTCTATTTTCAATCTCGCCAAAGTTTTGTTTTTTTTATTAATTAGAGACGTGTAGTAACTGGAAGGGTAAAATGCCGTTAATCGCTTCTCGACGAGAGCATTTTACCTATAGGCCAAAGCACGTTCCTCTAATTTGAAAGGATCCTCGATTCACTTTGGAATAGTCGATGCTTCTCAACCGAAAGCACTCCAATATTTTACTAAGTCTATCTTTTATGCTATCTCAATTTCTATGTGTTTTAATACTTCGTTCATTTTGAACCCGATGCATAATTCGCACATCTTTCGCAATAAAAACAATAATAATTCTCGCAAACCGACTAAATTCATACTCCTTACACAATCGTACGTGTTTATACTATTGCATACTTGTTATACTTATGTCACCTATGTGAACTCATACATGTTATACAGTACTTACATGCTCAAACGTGATTTTTATTGTCGATCACCTAGATGTCCTTTTTCGCAAAACTTGTATGCTAGCTTAACATGTGGATTCGTTTAAATTTTTTTGTACTTATGCTATATCAAACTTGTGTACTCACCAATACTTGTTGTATTGAACTATACTTTTAACATGTTGCAGGTTAAAGATGTTGATCATGATCGAACTTAGTAGGGATGGCTTAGAAACACACGTAGAATGCTAAAAATTAAGTTGTTGAATTGATTGTATTTAAAATTTCATGTTGTACTTGACTATTTTTGTTATGAAATGAAGCGGGTTTGACTAAATTATTGTCGCAAATAGTGTTATGATGCCTTGAGCAATCTATTTCGTCTCACTCCGATGTTTCCGCCATCGGTTGGGTGTGACAACCAAAGCGTTTCCAAACCCCCAATATGAAATTATACGACGGTACCATTGATCCACAAGAACACGTAGCTCAGTACAGAGAAAGGATGGAGATCAACCCCATTACTGAAAGGTTAAAAGAAGCTTGTTTGTGCAAGGGCTTTGGATAAACACTTACTAGATCAGCACTAAAATGGCTGCTAAGTTTTCCTCCCTATTCGGTAACTTCATTTTCTCACTTAGTTAACTTATACAATAATCAGTTTTCTTGTAGTAGAACCTTTGAAAACTTATATAGGATCCTCCAAGCCCGTGATGAATCACTTAGAGATTATGTTACTAAATTTGGTAAAGAATCCTTGGAAACCCCAAACTTAGACATTGCCACTGCTGTAGAAGTGTTTAAAATAGGATTACAAAAAGATTCTCCTTTCTATGATGACAAAAGGATCCAAGACAAGTTACTTGGATCATCAAAATAAGAGAAGCAAGGATCCTTCTACAAGAACATCGCTCCAATCAATACTCCAAGCAAGCATGGCAATCAAAATGTTCATTCAGTTGAACAAGAGGAAGATGAAGAGGACTATCCTTATATATCTGAATATTGTTTTTCTGCTGACAATAGTGAATTAATCCTTGCTTTATAGAATCTAGGAGAGAAAGCTAGATGGCCCAAGAAGAACGAAAAGCCTACATCCAACAGGGATAAATCAAAGTGGTGTGCATACCAGGAAGACTTCAGCCACCTTACCGAGGAATGCATTGCACTCAGAAAGGAGATAGGTTACCTCCTTAGCAAAGGTTATTTGAAAAAGCTAGTCGGAAGGAAGAAATCTAGGATCCTGAAAAAGTGCCCGAAAGAGCTCCTGCACTACCTACAGACGCTCAAGTCATTAACTTCATTTCCAGAGGCTCCGACATATGTGGAACCTCATTCTCTACAGCGAAGAGGCATGCTAAGGAGACCAAGCTGGAAAACAGAGATAGGCCTATCCGAACCTCCACCCTGACTCAACAGAAAATCATATCCTTTGATAAGGATGACCGAGTTAATATACATGATCCTCATCATGATGGCTTAGTCATTACTTTATTTATATCTAACCACTTTGTTCGTAGGATCCTTATCGATGGAGGGAGCTTCGTGAACATTATTCAACTCGATGTCCTCAAAAGGATGAACATCCCGGAATCAGAAATAGTTCGGAGATCATCAGTCCTTGTAGGATTCAGCGGCAAGACAAAGAACACGTTGGGGGGACGTCAAACTCCCAATCTACATTGGGGGTAAACTCTGTACAAAAATTCTATGTCATTGGCTGTTTGTCTTGTTGCAATATGATCCTTGGCATGCCCTGGATACACGATATGAAAACTGTTCCTTTGACATATCATCGTGTGAAGTTACCAACCCCATGGGGAGTGGTGAAAATAGAAAGTCATTAACATGAGGCAAAGAACTGTTACACCTCTTCTGTGAAGACAACTTCAAAACCAAGATCAGCATAGCAATTAAAGTATCCTCCAAGGGATGTCATGAAGGCAAGGGTGCAAGACATCAAGGATATAGTACTGGATAATGAGGATCCTAAATCCAAAGTTTTTATAGGATCCGGGATCCTCGAGAGTGTAGAGTAAGATCTGGTATCCTTCTTAAAGAGAAGAAAGTCTATCTTTGCTTGGAAGCATGAAGATATGACAAGTATCTCTAAAGACAGTATTACTCATAAATTGGGTATTGATAAATCTTTCAGACCTATCCATCAAAAGAGGAGAAAGTTTGCACCTGAAAGGAATGTCATTATCCAAGAAGAAGTGAACAAACTCTTGAAGGCAGGTATGATTAGGGAAGTCAAGTATCCAAAATAGTTAGGCAATGTGGTGGTTGTCCAAAAGAAAAACAGAAAGTGGAGGGTATGTGTTGACTTTACTGATTAAATAAAGCATGTCCCAAGGATCCTTTCCCACTTCCACACATTGTCTCCATGGTGGATGCAACAACGGGCCATGAATTGCTTACTTTTATGGATGCTTCATCTGGATTTCAACAAATGCATATGGAACCATCTGATCAAGAAGATACAACATTCATGACTCCCACTGGCATATACTATTATATTGCTATGCCCTTTAATTAATGAATATGACGTTCAAAGAACAACTTCGACACACTATGGAGGTCTACATTGATGACATGGTGGTTAAGTCTAAGAAAGCAGAAGATCATCTTAAGGATCTCAAAGTGGCATTTAACATCCTTGACCAGTACAATATGAAGCTAAATCCTTGAAAATGTCATTTCGGTGTTACAGTTGGAAAGTTCCTAGGATACATGGTGACCAAGAGAGAGATTGAAACAAGCCCAAAGTAGATTAAGGTGATTGTGAATAAAAAATCCTCTGCCAATGCCCAGGATGTCTAGAGGTTGACTGGAAGGATCGCGGCCCTAAACAGATTCATTCCAAAATCTTCAGAGAAGTGCAAGGATTTCTATGACATACTGAGGAAGAATAAGAAATTTGAGTGGATTGAGAAACATGAAGCGGCACTCAAAGCTCTCAAGGATTATCTATCCTCAGCACCAGCCTTGATGAAACCAAAAGATGGTGAGCCATTATCCTTGTACTTAGCTGTTTCATGTAAAGTAGTAAGTGCAGTGTTAGTTAAGGATCATGAAGGCAAAAACATCTAGTATATTATGTAAGTAAAAGCCTTCTTGATGCTGAAGCCAGGTATTCTCATTTAGAGAAATTAATTCTTGCTTTAATTATGGCTTCCACTAAACTTAGGCAATATTTTGAAACTCATACTATTATTGTGAAAACTAACTTTCCTATTAAGAATGCTCTCAGGAAACATGAAATGTCAGGTAGAATGGCAAAGTGGGATGTCAAGCTTAGTGTATATGACATTAAGTATGAACCCAGGACTGCCATCAAGTCTCAAGCTTTAGCTGACTTAGTGGCTGATTTCGGTAGTGATCTACAAAGAGAAGCTGAATTAGAGGTTCAACAACTTGAGGAGACCAAGGATCCTTAGACACTCCACAGATGGAGCCTCAAATGTCAAAGGAACTGGACTAGGCAAACTACTAAAATCGCCACATGGAGACGTAATACCCCAATCCATTGCATGTGAATTTCAAACTACTAATAATGAAGCAGAATATAAAGCCTTAATAGCAGGTTTGCAATTAGCTAAGCAAATGAGGATCGGGTATCTTCAAGTGTATGTAGATTCATTACTAATTACCAACCATTTTAACGGCTCATATACTGTCAAAGGAGAAAAACTAATCAAATATTTAAAAATAGTCAGGAAACTGGCAGATTCTTTTGATTTTTTCAGCTTAACACAGGTGCCTAGAGAAGAGAATGCAGAGGCAGATGCCTTAGAAAACCTAGGATCATCCTTGAAAATACCAGAGGATGTGAGGATACCTATCATCTATATTATGTCTCATGCAGTTGAGCAAAATGAAACGATGGAAATAGGAGAGCATACTACAATTGTACCTAGTGATAATGTGTTGTTAAGTTCAGGATCGTGGATCCTTCTAACTTTGAAGTATATTCAAAGTAGGGAAGTTCCCACAGGGGAGACTCCCAAAGCCTTCAGGATTAGGGTATCTCCATTCACTATATTAAATAACATGTTATATAAGAGATCTCTTGCAGGTTCCTATTTGCGGTGTATTGAGGATCCAGAAGTTCAAGAAGTCTTGAAGGATTTTCATGAAGGAGACTGTGGAAATCATAATGGGGGCAGAGCATTATTCTCAAGGATCCTCAGAACAGGTTATTATTGGCCTACAATGAAAAAGGATGTTGTGGAATACGCAAAAAGATGTGATGCTTGTCAAAGACACAACAACATCCTACATCAACCAGTAGAGCCTTTATACCCAATAATTTCCTCTTAGCTATTCATGAAATGGGAAATGGATATAGTTGGTAGACTTCCAAAGGCACCAGGAGGAAAAGTATTTATGCTAACCATGACAAACTACTTCTCCAAATGGATAGAAGCAGAAGCTTTTGTTCAAGTTAGAGAAAAGGAAGTTATATCCTTTATTAAGAGAAACATTATTACTAGATTTGGAATTCAATCTGAAATTATTTGTGATAATGGATCCCAATTTACTGGGAGTAGAACTACTAACTTTTGTGACAGTTGGGGGATTAGAATGATAATATCAACACTAGTCCACCCACAAGCTAATGGTCAAGCAGAATCAAGCAATAAGATCATCATCAACAACTTGAGATGATCCTCTGCTCTCTTGGACTTGACCACCATATCGTCTATATACACTTCCATAGTGTCTCCAATCTGCTCTTTGAACATCATGTTGACCAGTCTTTGGTAGGTGGCACCTGCATTTCTTAGTCCAAAAGTCATTGCAATATAACAATATACGTAAGTAGGAGTCATGAATGTTGTATCCTCTTGGTCAGATGGTTCAATCTGAATTTGTTGGAATCCAGAGGAAGCGTCCATAAAGGTTAGCAATTCATGTCCTGCTGTCGCATCCACCATGGAGTTAATGTGTGGTAATGGGAAATGATCCTTGGGACATGCCTTATTTAAATCTGTAAAGTCAACACATACCCTCCACTTTCCATTTTTCTTTTGAACCACCTCCACATTGGCTAACCATCTTGAATACTTAACTTCTCTAATCATACCTGCCTTCAAGAGTTTGTCTACCTCCTCTTGGATGATAAGGTTCATCTCAGGTGCAACTTTTCTCTGTTTTGATGAATTGGCCTGAAAGATTTATCAATTCCAAGTTTATGTGTTATGATATCTTTAGATATACCTGTCATATCCTCGTGTTTCCGAGCAAATGTAGATTTTCTTCTCTTTAGGGAGGATATCAGATCCTGCTCTATACTGTCAAGGATCCCGGATCCTATGAGGACTTTCATTTCAGGATCCTGAGGATCCAAATTTACATCTTTGATGTCTTGTTCTGCTACTTCCAGGACACTCCTTGTGTAACATCCGTCAAAAACGGATTTTACCAAACCCGCTCCGTTTATTAACCGAACAATCAGTTAAAAATTTCGTTGCGAATTTAATGCCCAAAATAATTTTAAACGATACATAATTAATTATTATATTGGAATATATAAATTGTTTTTGAAAAACTGTTAAAAATAAGAAAATAAAAATAAAATGTTCCTGCCGGGTTTCGAACCCGGGTCAGTATCCGGTCAGCAAAGTCTTAACACTCAACACTTAAACCACTGCGCCACTGATGTTTCTTGTGAAATGTTAGAATCATTTAATTCATATCATGAGTTTCCGAATTCAAAACCGGCGCCCAAATGCAGTCGTCGGAAATCCCGGCGATCTCGCAAAATTTAACGATTCCTTCGGTTATAACGTAAACATTTAAACCTATATCGGTTATAACCGACGTCTGAGTCCGCGACACAAACTATAACCGCCGGAGAAATTATAACCGACGAATCAAGTCGGAAATCGGACCAAATTCATCGACGACTTGCCTTATAAATACCCCCTCGAACCTTTGCAAACTTTTTCGCTCAAAACCGCACCCTTTCTCGGCGAAAACTCACTCGCCGGAAATTTTCTGCTCATCGCCGGAAAACCGAACCCTCCTTTTCTGAGCCTTACTAAACCCCCTAAGCTTATACCGAAGTCACCCACGTCCTTTGTAAGCTTTCTGAAGACTCGCTGCTGCAAGACACACGACGCCGGAACCTGATACTGTCGCCGGAGTTCTGCCGGAAAACAGAGGAGTCCAGTCGGTATACCATTCGCCTAATTTCTCTTTCTTTTCACTTATATCTCACCTGTATTAACTGAAACACGCTAAATAAACCTGATTAAAACTTCGAACCAGTCAGTCATCGTTCCTGGTTAAGACTGACGAAGAAGACGATGTTCGGTAATTTTTAAGTATAATTAAAATCAAGTTATAACTCGGGTTAGACACACAGTCCAGCGGTGGACTGTGTGCACAATAAACACACTAACGTCACGAGTTCGAATCTTGTTCCACACACGCTGCCTTAATAAAAATGTATTTTTTTGTTAACCGAACCGGGTCACCGTGGTATATGTTAAGTTTATTAATAACCGGAATAATAACCAAGTTAGACACACAGTCCAGTGGTGGACTGTGTGTATGTTTAATCACAGGACACGAGTTCGAGTCCGGTCTACTGCATCGATCTGGACAATTATTCAAACTTTTTAATACGGCATAAATGAAAAGGCTTAGTTTGTATTTAAGAATAATAAAAATCAGTTTGGTTAACAAGTTGGAAAACACGTCCAGCGGTGGACTGTGTGTTAACTAAACCCACAGGTCCCGGGTTCGAGACCTGTGGAGCGCACCGGTCCGATTCATTTAAATCGTTTTTAAAAATAAATGATTTTCGGTTTAATCTAACTAATATATAAATATAATTAAAAACAGAAATATTTTGGGTTAGACACGTAGCTCAGTTGGTAGAGCTGCGTGCACGCGTACGGGAGATCTCGGGTTCGAGCCTCACTCAGCGCACATATACTCGCATTCGAACCGGTCAAAGTCAACAGTCAACGGTCAAGGTCAACGGTCAACGGTCAAAAAAGTCAATTTTTTTATTATTTTTATTTATTTATTTTATTTAAAAATCAATTAAAAATACTTAAAAATAACATTTTTAAGGTTAGAAAATAGCCTTAAACTCACAAAAATACACCTAACAATCCTACTAAAATGGATCAATAAAATCCGTTTACTTACCGAACCATAATGCTATTTATCTAGGTTAATTTCACTCGTGGTTAAAACCACTTCGCGTGCATTCAACAAACATCAACCGAACGCACCCACTGTGAGTGAATCTTACAACTCCCCTTTTTAATTACACGTTTTGGGGTGTGTCATGTGTCACAAAATAATTAACTCGTTTATTTAAACTTGTGCCATACCATATCATGATCTAAACTTAGATTGTTTATATTGTTGTGATTACTTATTTCATTTTGTTAAATTATATGAAATTCATTCATTAACCCCATCAGTTCCTCGTGGGAGACGAGTTGAACAACGCGTGCCTCAAAACCAATTCATTATTGTTCATGTGTGTATCATTGAGTTTATATTGTTTGTAGTTATGTCTTTCATATTATCATGTTTATGCAATTCATTCATTAGGCCCCTCAGTTCCTCGTGAGAGACGAGTTGAGCAACGCGTGCCTCTAAACGTTCCATTATTGTTCATGTGTGCTTTATTTAATATCTAATGATTGTTGAATAAGTTTACATCTATTTTTACTCATGTGTGGTTGTGCACTCATTTCATAATCAATTAAATAAACTTGTTCAAATGTTTTCCATAGGATTCACTCGCCAACTTTTTGTTGATCCAAAAAACCCTTTTACACATGATACAGGTGAACATGTTGAAGCAAGGAAAACATAGGAAATGCCTTAGAAGAGAACAAAGAAGCTTAGATTGATAGTTAGAACATGTTGTAATATTTATTGTAAATTTCCATTAAATTGTATTTAATGAATATGAAACGTATAATAAATGTCATGAGCTTTGATGATAACCCAATCATGCCCCGGTCACCTTTTCCGCTGCGGGTCGGGGTGTGACACCTTGGAGGTTGCTGTAATTGCTATGCCACTCTTGGTTGTGATGCCGATTTCATAGAAGAGGTGTAACAGTTCTCTGCCTCTTGTTGCGTACCATACATCTGTTATCCTAAGGTTTCTAACGTTTTCACGTTAGATAAGGTTTTGGCATTTTCATGTCACTTAATGCCACTTACGTTGGGCTTGTCCCAAGTTCGGGCCAGACCCCAAGAATTTTGGGCTTGTCCCCAGTTATGATGGGTTTAACTCCAGAATATTTGGCTTAGTCCCAAGTTGTCTTTTACAGGTTCTTAAAGCTTTAAAGGTTTGCAGATAAGGATCTTGAATCTTTAAATCTCAACTAATTTCTTTGGCATGTTTACACGATAGTAAGTCTTAAGGATATAGAATCCTAACTTGGATTCTTCGTTATGTTTTATTCTTATTTATCACATTGATTACACCCTAGACCTTTCAATTGATATATGATCCTTGATTATATAACTTCTCATATTTTCTAAGAGTTGTTGTGATAGAGAATTGTTATATTTTTGACAATCCAAAATTCTCTAGAGTTTTGTAAAATAAAGCTAATGGTAAGCATAAACATGTAAGAGAAATATTAAATATAACACAAGATGTAGTTAAAAGGTTGTTGATTTTATTAAAACCCTGTCAAAAGGTTGCCAAAATTATCAACCCAAGTTTCTACCAGCAAAACGTGGCCCGTCTAATTGGGTTGATAAATGGTGTCCATACTAATTGTTCTTGAGATGCAGGAAAATAAAGGTGAGGGGCGTCAAAGGCTTCATCCTCCACAAACAGAAGGACCCATCCACCTTTGACACCCCCTATTGTCAAAAGGATCAATGATCCTTAACCTAAATACTTATTGTTCACAATTACAAACCATAAGTTGTTCAAAACACCATCAACAAAAACCATACAAACCTAAAAAGTGGGCTCAGCCTCATCTATATTATCCTTCATTTCCCATAACAGCAGCATCACCTTCAGCTGCACCACCACATGCTTCACCACCTTCAGCTCCAGCGACCTTGACCACCTCCTTAGTCCCGCTATTCCCATCTTCCAGCATCTGCACCGGCTCGGGCTCCTCTTCACCACCGAGCTCCAGGAGTCTCTGCCTCCACCCAGCAAGATCCCATTCAGACCTATCAAAAGCATGATCTATAGCCTCTTGGACTACTTTTATCCTTGCCCACAAAATGGCTTGAGCTGCGCAGACCTTAGCTTCATCAACGGCCTCCAATTGAGCTTTGTTGGCCTGTATCTCTGCCACCATGATCTGCTTCTCCAGTTTGTTGACCTCCTTCTCGAGCTAGGAGATCCTCTTGTCCTTGGCAGCGACAATGGAACGGAGATCAGCTAGGTTCTCTTCAGCATCGGATTTGCGCTTATCCTGGTTAGTCTAGATACGAACAAACTTCTGCAAATTGCAAGACAGGAAAGTTAGGATCATTTATCCTTAGCAAAAGACAAGATTAGTCATAAGCATCAAGGATCCTTACCTCAGTGACAAAGTCATGGAATTGTCACTCTATTTGGAGATTATCTTCATCAGACTCACTTGGCTTCTTCCTCTTGGATCCAGCCTTGGCATAGGTGGTCATAACTTTAGACTCTGGTTTGCTTTGGCCTTTGGCCAACTCTCTCTTGATTGAATGAGGGGAGATTATGTTGTCGATATCTCCAAGACCAAACTTTGAGGCAGATTTGGATGAGGACCTAGCAGCAGCTCTTCAGCCATTATAAAGATAAGTATTATCCTTTAATTTTATTTTATCTTATAAACATTTCATTATACATGAATACTTACTTGAAATTGTCAAGGTGGTGGATGTGGTATCTTCTAAATCCTTTGCTTTTGGCTTGAATGTTCCAACTGTTGTATCTAATCCCCATAAGCAGCTACTCTTTCTACAGTTTCAAGAGTATCAGTGAGAGAAGCAAAGTTGGTCACTACACAAGTAAACGAATAGTATTCCTCCTCACAAAGAAGAACTGGTTCCATTTTTTTGGAAGACTATCCCCTAAAGGAATAGTATTCTTCCTCACAAAGAAGAATTGGTTCTTTCAAGAGGTATCGTTTTTGGTGGTTTTGAGGAGTGGGAGCGGCTGCTGAGGTTTGGCTTTGAATAGAAATTGGTTGGATCCATGAGACACAAGATTGTGCAGGTGTAGAGTTCAGAAAGGGTGAAACTCAAACTATCATCGCTTATGATATGTTCAAGAGTGTATAACACCCTCCACAGCATCGGCATCGCCTGGCTGTAGCACAGACCAGTTTGGGTAAAGAAACTTTGGGTGAATGCTGGAAAATGATAAGTATAGCCAATTTGGAATGGCATGGCAGGGAAACAAACCTAAACAGAGGATTCAGAATTACTCTTGAACAAAGAGTTAAATGGTCTAAAGACGGTTCCCTTAGGGAAACAGTTGCGTAGCTGATCGACTTTAGGATAAGTGAATCTACACAGCTCTGAGGAAGGATTCTTCAGTAGGTTTTGGCTTTTGGGTGGACTATCATGTTCCTGGTCCTTATTTGGAGAGTATTGAGTGGCCATTTTCGCCATTGATTTGCTAAAGAAAAAAAGACGAATACAGAAGAAAAGGAGAAGAAAGAGGGGAGAATACCTGATGAAGCTCTGATATGGGTTTTAAATTGGAGATCTATAATCTTAAATGGGATTTTCAACTCTATCTATTCCCTTATTTATCGTAATAATGGTTTCAGGGCTATCTCATCAGTGACGCAAACAACTATAACGGCTAGTTTGATTTGTAACGGCTAGTTCGATAATAATGAAAATATGGCAAATAAAGTTAATCTAATATCAGCCATATTTGGGGGCAATTATTAGGGGTTAATTTGGATCACATATCCTTATATTGGCCTAGATCAACGATCTTTTATAGATGGTGCAGGAAGGTTGGAGATCACAGATCCTTATTACTGTTTATGTTAACTAACAATTGCATCCTATGTGTAAACCTTGTAAACGCAGGTTTATAACAAATTAGACTTGGTTAAGCTGGAATCTCAGGGAATATGCTCTTTATTCGCACCAGTTTGGAAGCATGTAGCCGTTGTGGAAAACGTGGGATACTTGCATGATTTTTGCATAGTTTGTTATGTATTGGTTTCTAATTTTATAAGGGATGATGAGCTCATTTAGAATATATAACTCGCATAGAACTCACACACAACTTGCGCACAGTTACTCTCGAATACTCTCTGTAATATACTAGTGAATACTTGTATTGAGCTTCATCATCATCCAAAGTTGTAACCTTTTTTGCAATATAGTTGGTGATCGGTAGTTTCCATCACCCGAGGTTTTTTGAGCCGGAGATCTCACAATGATCAAGGGCTTTTTCCTCGTACAAATCGGTGTGCATTGTCATTTTTGCTATACAATCGATTATATTGTTGTTCATACACATTAAGCACTCTACCTCACAATCAAAGTTTGGTTACATTATCCTTAAACCTATTTTTGACCAAAACACAAACCATTTATATTTTCATAGATTTCTAGCTTTTTATACCTTCAGTTCATGTATTTCATCTTTATATCTCTATTTTATGTATTTATACCTCCATTTCATGCACCTATATATCCATTTCATGTATTTATACCTAAATTTTATGTATTCCAATAAAAAGTTTTAGCCCATGTTTGGTTTTGGCTATTAACTGAAATTAAATGAATCAAACCGAAAACCGTCAATCTAACTGAATAAACCAAATCAATTAACTAAAAACGGGTTGGTTAATAAAATAGACTAATCGATGACCTTGATTTCAGTTAAGGATAGTAATCTAACTAATCGAACAATGCACACTGGGGTAATGTATGTGTTTCATGCCGCTTTGCGCTCGCACCTTTCGGTCATTAACCAAAATGGTTATCGTGAGCAATAACTAAATCGTTAACCTAAACCAAACCCAAAACAGACAAAATCGAACCGAAATCAACCAAAAACTGAACTAACTGAAAACTAAAAATCAAATAACCAAAAACCGGCTATGAGTTTTGTTGTACTCTCGTTTAACCAAAATTAGCTGAACCAAACCGAATCATTCATATTTTCATATATTTTTAGCTTTTATACCTCCGGTTCATATATTTCATATTTTATATCTCCATTTCATATATTTATACTTTCATTTCATGTATTTGTATCTCAATTTCATATATTTTTAAGCAAAAGTTTTAGATCAAGTTTGGTTTTTTCTATTAACCGAAATTTAATGAAACAAACGAAAAACCGTCAATCTTACCGAATAAACCGAAGTGATTAACCGAGAACCTATTGGTTAATAAAGTAAACTAACCGATGACTTTGTTTCGGCTTCGACTTCAACTGAGGATAATAACTGAACCATGCACAACACAATGAAATGGATTACCCGATTACTTCGCTTTTGATGTATACTCATCACAATGATGCTACAATAATATTATATGAATAAGAAAACTACAAAAAAACGAGCATTTCAATGCGATGTGTCGCTCAGCCGCATCACGCGGGCATCCTGCTAATATATAATTATATGCAGGGTTATCCTAGAAAATATCAGAAAATAGGCCCTAGATGAGTAAAAAGGGGCTTTTATTGGTTAATTTTAAATGCGCTTAATTTTAAAACTACAAGTCTAATTTTAGATAAGTTAAAACTTAATAATAGGCATTGTGAGTAAAAGAGTAATGAACTTAATTTAAAATGGGTTTTAGTATTTAATGGGCTTAAAAGAAAAGGGTTACATATTTAAAAAGGTGTGTGTAATATATACAAAAGATTTAAAAAATTCAGGCCCCCGAGGAGATTGGACCCTGGGTCGTCCATAATTACGTATAGTTAATATTAGTTATAATGTTAACTAGGCTATTGCCCTGCGAGAACACGCGGTTTAACAAATGAAAATCAATTTATTTATTGCACCACATGCTTACCCTATTTCACATCAGTGTTGCAATGTAAAAGGAAATGAAAAGGTGCTCGACGTCTTCTTCAACTTCGACACATAACCGACATAGTGGCGAACCACTTAACAAGTTTCATTTCTGCAGCCCCTTAGCAAGTCCCAGATCTGATTCTAAATATAAAAAAAACATTCAACAAATTAAGTAAAGTTGTAAATTGTCTCAGTATCAGTACGTTGTAATTTTTAATGGTTAATATTTTCATGATATGCCACTGTATTATAATAAGAATCAGTGATTTTTGTACCAAATTAGTGCCAACTTTGAAGTTTCATTCAACAAAATAAGCTTGTAACAATAAGTATCATCACAAAATAATAGCATAGTCAATTAAACTATTTCAACAGTCTAAACCAAAAACCCCGATTTTCTTTTGTCCAAACCAAAAACTACAATTTGTTTCCATATTCTACTAACAACCATAACTTTTATATAAAGACTCCAAAATGACTGTCATACACCAATGATTAGTTTCTTCGTATAAGCCTAATTCAACTCTTTTTGGAAACTTACATCAGGAACAAAGTACCTTCACCCCAATGATGAGTGAAACTTCACTTATCACCAAGTATTCCATTGGTTCGCATAAAGCCGGTCCAACCAGTGACAACATACCTATCATGACCAGCAAATTTTTCAGTCCTTACAACCATGATGAATTCAACTCCTTGAATGTTCTTCACACACAACTTGTTTACAACATTAACTCTAGCCATCAAAGTTGTCTCCTTTGGAAGGCGCTAAAAGTATATAGAATCATGTATTACATATTTAAAAAGTTCTTAAAAAGTTAAAGTACATTAAAAAGGGTGGCGTGTTTATGAATAGGGTTCATTAGCATTACATGTTGCCTATTCGCATTGCACCTCCCACACAACTGCACCTTTACCACCATAAACACCCACACCACCACACCTTCACCCCCCCTCACTGCACCTCCACCACCGTAAACACCCTCACCACTGCTCCACCACCACCGCACCCTAGAACCCAAATCACATCCTTATTAAACAAAGATGGTCCACCACCCAACACAATCTGGAAGTTCCGTCATAACACTGTGTGAAATGGGCCAAATGTTTTGTTTTATTTACATTATAAAGTGTTTTGGTATAAGAACTTGGAACACCTACATAAAGGGTTAATAATATGGGTAAAAGAAAGTGTATATGAATAACGCCTAAATACGAAATACTTAAAGATGGTGCTTACTAAACTTGACATATATCGTTGTAGGATGAAAATTATGAATGAAGAATTTTTGCTGGATTTCAGCTGAAGAACAACTCATACTAAAGAATTGCAAATTATAGGCGGTTCGCACTTGTAGTATAGCGAATCATATTTATTATATTACTAAAATATTTCATTTTAGCTTGTCATGTTTCAAAACAATAAACAAACTATTGCTTCAATGTATTGTAACTTCTTAATGTAATGTAAAAAACTGAATCAATCCAATGGAATACGGGGAGAAATTCTAACTAAAGGATGAATAATGGATAATTTGTTGAAAAAAAGTTGATAATTTTGACTGCATCGATCCAGAGTGCTAATACACTGTAGGGCAAACAAAAGAGAGGATTTAATTAGTCTCTACTTATAACACGCCACTACAAAAATCTAGTTAACAAGCAATGTGTGAAGGTAAGACATGGTAACAAATATACATGTCCAAGATTTATTTCATTCAGTTCGCTTGTTGATGGTGTTCTCTCAATATTGTGAATCTGAAATTTCAAGTAGCAAGAATTTGGTGCAAACCCACCCCCCCCCCCCCCCCCCCCCCCCCACATAAACTGGCATTCAATAAAACGGGTACACCCAAGGGAGATCCAAGACCTTAGTTGTTTGTCAGGAGGGTAAACAAAAAGAACCTGAAAGTACATGCAAATGATCATAAGTATATTCCATAAAAGTGAAGCAAATCAAAGTTTTACTTCTTTAATATTAGGAGAGCCTTTGGGACTTGCACTAAGTGCTCTTCAAAAGCCTCGACGGTTCTTTCAATATCTAATGCTGAAATATTTAAATTGAAGAATAATATATAATAGATATACTCTGCCCTATAATTGAAAGCTTATCGAAACTATGTATATCCTATTAAGATTTAAGAATATATCAGGGCGCCTGCGAGCCTGTAATTGAATCTTTTGAAGAGGGCAACCACCATCCCCTTTTGATGAAATATAACTCATGGTCTAGGTGTAGGTGATGGTACATTAACATCAGTTCCAAAAACATCTTCACTTAATGGGTCATCCCAATGAACACAACATTAAATAGGGAAACAACCAAATGAGATTCAACAAAAAATTAGAAATACAACATGAAGGTCACAATAAAATAACATATCGACAAAATCAAAACTGAAAGACGATTCTACAAAGATTTTTAAATAAGAAAATTTTCTTATATATAAAAACCTAACTAAAGATCTATCTTCTTAATGTCAACGACGGAATATTCATTTGAATTATCAGACGATCAAAACCAAGATCATTCACAGATTACTGATTAGATCAAATAACAGAGGATATTGATGTTGACAATCAAATACAAAAATAGAAACATTCACTTGATTACCGACACTGTCACACCCCGAATTTCCAACCAAATCCATACACCGGTGGGCCCGAGTGGGGAATATCGTGATGTAAGTTGATATCATCATAGTCAATTAAACACAACACAACGGAAGTCTTGGATTTAAATTACTATTACAAACCAAATGTTCGAAATACAAAATAATATACAGGCTCGTAATAGAAGATCCACAGGCGGATCATAAATTGTACAAAGAAAGAATATAAAACAGACTTTGGGCAGATCTAGGATTTGCAAGATCCTCTTATCACTACGAGCACTTCCAGCCTATTTTCATATTGTACCTGCAAGCTTAGTCTTTTGAAAATACGTTAGCTTTCGCTGGTAAATACACCCAACTGACTCATTTTGAAAACATTTAAAATATGTTTTAAGTGCGTATCAGCACAAAATCTTTTATAACCTGGGAAAGTTGACGTCCAACATTTTTAACAGATTTACATGTTTGTCCATACATACAGGGCCCGATACGGAAACCGAGACATGATTAACGTACACACCACTTTGGATTCACGAAGGAGTCATTTCTTCCCAACCTTGTGGGTAATGCATTTTGAGCATCTATCGGGTGTATGCCTACACCCGCGCTAAGGTGTGGCCATTATTTTGTAATGAGTCGAGGATATCCAGGACACGGTAGTTAACCCCCGATGTTTAAGTTATCAAACAAAACTGGTTAAAACAGAATATGCAGATTTACTAGCCACAATCCGGCATTCGATTGATCCCAATCTGACCAAGCGGTAATAATTTACCGTAATCCAAGCCCGCATAAGGGAAATAAGTCAAGAGTATTTACCTGAGCTATTCTTCGTTTAAACGCAAGATTTATCAAATCAGCCATACACAAAAGTACTAAGTGCAGATAGCATTTACCGGCAAGTCTCTAGTCTGGATTATGGCATAAACTAACCAATTAAATACTAACGGTCTTATTTAAGTCATTGACTTAGACCGACTAGCATACTTGATCAAAACGTATAAGGCTAGATTAAACGATGATTGGATAGAATGTAGTTTAATCCCAACAAGTACATTGACTTGTGTAAGATGGATAAACTATAAACATTCTGGATTTTGAGAGTTAAATGACAAGGTTAGACCCGTTTCGGTTAATTCCCGTAAACTAGTTACATATGCTTAACCGTATGCATATCAGCGATATTGGGTAACCGGATAAGTCATGGACAAGTTCTATACGCCATTACACTTTGAATAAGTTGTAATATCAATGGGATATAAACTTTTATGCCCGTTATGGTTTTAAAGTGAAACTATGCCTCATAAGGGCGTTTCGGTAATTTTCATACCGTATAAAAGGAACTTAAATATTATTGATGTTATAACTATAAGTATTTTGGAAAAATAATTAATTTATGATATAA
This sequence comes from Scalesia atractyloides, assembly GCA_947069175.1. NCBI lineage: Eukaryota > Viridiplantae > Streptophyta > Magnoliopsida > Asterales > Asteraceae > Scalesia > Scalesia atractyloides. The sequence goes on along the minus strand of CAMTDV010000022.1, from coordinate 22,004,730 downwards.
TATCAGTAGGATATTAATTATATGTGTAATTTATATTTTATGACCAAACTATGCACCAAAAGGGCATTTTGGTCATTTTACACATAGTTTTATAAATTATTTGGGATTCTGAGTTCATATCATATACCTACTGTAAAAATGTTTAAAATAAGTTTTGAAATCAGTAGGTAACAAGTCTTGGTTGATAAATATGGTTTAAAACCATATTATGTGCCGAAATGGCGTTTATGTCGTAAAATGACGATTTATGCGATGTTAATGAAAACTGATTTTATGATCAGATCATCAAGTCTTAGATATGTTATTTAATATAACATATCAGTAGGTAAAAGATTTACTTTGAAAAGATGTGATTAAAATATTTTCTAAGCCACACGGGCCTTATCGTCATTTATCGACATAATACAAGGACTTGTTTATAAACTCAGTTTATAATCTGTTTTGACATACCAAATAATCCTACTTATATAATACATCAGTAGGAAAACTCATTTTCAAGTTCATGATCATTTAAACCTATTTTTATGCAAAAAAAGGCATTTTAGTCAAAATGGCATAATTACGGAACTTGCGCATAAACTCAGATTCTGATTATGATCATTTAATACAACCTCATAGGGTTATGCTACATTATATTACGATCATAATGCAACTTTAAATCAGTAGCTAACTAATCTAAATCGGGTCAGAATCGAAAGTCAAAGCAGAAGTCAAACTTCGCGACTTTCGGTTGCGAACCGACCCTAGAACTGAAATTTACGAGCCGAACATGTTCTTACATGTTCTAATATTAATTACCAACTTGTTTAAGTGTCAAAACATGTTTCATAACATATATAATATCAAATTATAATATTTCTGAAAAATGGCATGTTTGACTTTTTAATATAATAACTTTGACCCGTCAATTGGTCTAGCAAACGTGATCTTCAGGAGGTGCCCTTTATAGGGACCAACACCTACCTTATTACGATCACTTAGTCATGTTCGTTATGAACAATGGCTGGACCATAATGGTCTTAACCGAAAGTCAAGGCGTTTTTCGTAAAACGCTTGACTTTTGGCTATTAGAGCCTATAAACGAAAATGCAAGAGCAAGGAACACTTACAAGAGGTTCTTAGGATGCAATAGAACTAAGTTGGATGCTACTTTCTGTTAGGAACTTACAGAGGAGGGAGACAGAGTTAGGAATGAGAAAGGTGCAAGTTCAAATGGTGAACCTTGGCACCTATTTATAGTTGGAGAGCTTGAAGGAGGTGATGCCAGGTCCTAAGGGGTGTAAGAGGGAGCTTACAGGTGTCCTAAAACGTGGCATAACAGTTTGGAAGACCATGGTTTTGATTTAATGGTTTTTGGCAATATGTGTGGAGGCAAGCAAAAATTCTGCAGACACAGGCCTCTCGCGTCCCACGAGAGGCATAGGCCTTGTCTCTCGCTCCCCACGAGCGCCCCATGGCCAGTTTCAATGTTTAACACTTTTAGCCCCTCAACTTATTAAACCCTCTTAAACCTTCCTAAAACACCTTTTTAGCATTTTTAGCCCTCCGTAGCCAATACTTGGCGTACCCGGGATTATGCCCGGACATTGTCGAGCTCTCGGTTCGTTAAAGGTCACTCAGAGGTGTAAATTAAAAATGTTGACACTTTTAAACCCCTCCATTATCCAACTTTCACATATTTACCGAATTAACCTCTCTCGTCCAACAAGTGGCGCGCATGAGAGTTAGGACTTCGTAAAGGATCACTCAAAGGCCCACTATAAGCATGTTAACTCCGATGTCACGCAGAGGCTGGGCATGTTGATATATCAGTCACTTAGAGGCCAAGTTTTAAGCATGTTGACATATCAGTCACTCAGAGGCTGTTGTTTTAAGCATGTTGACGTATCAGTCACTCGAAGGCTTATGTTTATGCATGTTGACATCAGACAGACACTCAGAGGCTCAGTTTGAGCATGTTGACACCTTTAGTCCTTATTAGTCTTTAATAGACTAAAAATTAAATATACAACACGTGTCACTATACTATTGGACACGATGTTTTTACGAGGTGTTACATCCTCACCCCCTTAAAAGAAATCTCGACCTCGAGATTTTATTAAAAAAGATAGGGTATTTTTGTCGCATAGTGGACTCAACCTCCCATGTATACTCGGGACCTCTAAAGGCGTCCCACTTAACCTTTACTATAGGTATTAATTTCCTTCGGAGCTTCTTAACCTGTCGATCCTCGATCGAAATTGGTTTCTCAACGAACCTCAGGTTTTCATCTATTTGCACATCCTTGTGTGACATTACTAGCGTCTCATTGGCTAGACATTTCTTAAGGTTAGATATGTGGAACACATCATGGATCCCACTAAGCTCCTCTGGTAGCCTAAGCTTATGAGCTACAGTGCCGACACATTTGATTATCTCAAGTGGTCCTATATATCTTGGGCCTAGCTTGCCCTTCTTTCTAAACCTCATTACACCTTACCAAGGTGATACTTCAGCATGACTTTGTCCCCTACTTGGAACTTGAGAGGTTTTCACCTCTTGTCAGCATAGCTTTTCTGCCTATCACGTGCAGCCTTGAGACGATCACGGATTTGCACAATCTTTTCCGTGGTTTCCAGGACAATCTCAGGTCCTGATAGTTGGGCTTCCCCAACTTCTGCCCAACACACAGGCATTCGACACTTTCTCCCATACAAGGCCTCGTAAGGAGCAACCTTGATGCTCGTATGATAACTATTATTGTAGGAGAATTCTATTAGGGGTAAGTGGTCATCCCAACTTCCACATAAATCAATTACACATGCCCTAAGCATGTCTTCCAACGTCTAAATAGTACGCTCACTTTGACCATCAGTCTGCGGATGGTAAGCCGTACTAAAATTTATCTTGTGCCTAAAGATTGTTGGAAACTTTTCCTAAAATGAGAGGTATATCTAGTATCTGTCAGATACAATAGATACTGGCACACCATGTAGGGACAAATCTTGTCCACATACAGCTTAGCCAATTTGTCTGAATTATACATTTCCTTAATTGGTAAGAAATGTGCTAACTTAGTCAGCCTATCTACAATGACCCAAATCGTGTCATTACCACGTTTGGTCTTAGGTAACTTGGCAATCAAGTCCATAGTTACCATTTCCCTTTTCCAAGTGGGAATTTCAAATTGTTGTAGAAGTCCTGATGGCTTCTGATGTTCGGCCTTAACTTGCGAACACGTCAGACATTTGGCTACATAAGTGGCTTTGGATTTCTTCAGACCCATCCACCAATAATTCTTTTTCAAATCTTGGTACATTTTGTCACCTCTAGGGTGAACTAAGTATCTCGTGTTATGTGCTTCTTGAAGGATTAGCTCTCTAAGTCCTCCAAAGATTGGAACCCAAAGTCTTCCATCAAATCTAAGGATTCCATCCTTTCCAGGCGTTAACTATTCAACAGTTCCGCCTAATCTCTCATTAGGAATATTAGCCTCTAATAGAGCTTGCTTTCGCGCATCTAATAGCTTCTCATTTAAGCTATTTCTGAGCTCAATGCTCTTGGCGTTAATTCTTATAGGCTTAACCCGTTCTTTGCGACTTAAGGCATCAGCAACTACATTTGCCTTGCCTGGGATGGTAGTGAATTTCACAATCATAATCATTAAGTGTTTTCATCCAACGACGCTGTCGCATGTTCAATTCTTTCTGATTGAACATATGTTGGAGGCTCTTATGGTCGGTGTATATAATACACTTTGTGCCATACAAGTAATGTCTCCATAACTTAAGTGCAAATACAACGACACCCAATTCTAAGCCATGGGTGGTGTAATTCCTTTCGTGCACCTTTAATTGTCATGATGCATAGTCAATCACTTTGCCCTTTTGCATTAGCACACAGCTCATGCCAGTGTGCGATGCATCACAGTAAACAACAAAGTCTTCAACACCCTCAGGTAGGGATAACACAGGAGCATTGCTCAGATTGTGTTTCAGAATCTCAAAAGATTCTTGTTGTTTTGGACCCCAAATAAACTTAACATTTTTACAAGGTAAGGTAGTTAAAGGAGTGACTATCCTTGAAAAGTTCTCAATGAACCTTCTATAGTAACTAGCCAGTCCTAAGAAACTACGAATCTCCAAGGGGGTCTTAGGCACTTCCCAATTCATTATGGCTTCTATTTTGGCGGGATCCACTTGGATACCACGCTCACTTACAACATGTCCAAGAAATTGGACTTCTCTAAGCCAAAATTCACACTTAGAGAATTTAGCATAAAGCTTCTCTTGCCTTAGTAATTCTAGAATGCACCGAAGGTGTTTCTCGTGGTCAGCTTGATTACGAGAATAGATAAGTATGTCGTCTATAAAGACAATGACAAACTTATCCAAATACGGTTTGCAGACTCTATTCATGAGATCCATGAATGCTGCAGGTGCATTTGTGAGCCCAAAAGGCATCACTAGAAATTCAAAATGACCATATCCGGTCCTGAAGGCAGTCTTAGGAACATCCTCGTTCCTAACCTTCAGCTGATGATATCCTGATCTCAAATCATTCTTAGAAAAGTAACTAGCCCCTTGAAGTTGGTCGAATAAGTCGTCGATCCTGGGCAGAGGATATCGGTTCTTAATTGTTAGCTTGTTCAGCTCTCGGTAATCAATGCACATTCGCATTGAACCGTCTTTCTTCTTTACGAATAAAATAGGAGCTCCCCAAGGCGAGGAACTCAGATGACTAAAGCCTTTCTCTAAGAGTTCATCTAACTGTAATTTCAATTCCTTTATCTCCGTCGGTGCTAACCGATATGGAGCTCTGGCTACCGGTGCTGTTGGTGCATAATTGTGACAACAGCTTAGATTTGGTCTTTGGATATCTTGTAATTAGTAAAACGATAAATGGTTAGCGGGTTTAGTTTTGTATTTAGTGAGTTAGAATTAATTGGGCTGAACTATATACAAAAGAAAGCATGGTAGGAGAATTGGGCTTTAAACCCAATAGCAGTCCATGTAGGAAATCCTAGCCCATGAGCATAATCTATCTTATATATAGGGAGGTTGTGATTAGGGTTAAGGTTGCTCAGTTAGTTGCTGGTTCTATTGTTCAGTTGCTGCAAGAATTGCGTCAGAGAGTTTGTGAGAAGAGTCTTGAATTGATTGTAAAACAATTGTGTTTGATAATCAATAGAAGACGGTTTAAAGAAATTTGTGTTCGTGTTCTTGTGTTTTCTGTTAAATCTGATCTAGATGATTCCGCACTCTAGGTTGGATAGACGATTCTGTCAAGATCCATAAGGAATATGGGACCTACAATTGGTATCAGAGCATTCGGCTCTTGATTATTGCTCGGTTCAGAATCGTAACATCAGAAAAAAATGGATTTTTGGGCCTTTTTGGAGGCTGTTCTTGAAGTTTGTGACGGCTGATTTAGGGTTTTGAAGGTATTTCGGATTTTTTTTTGCAGGTATTTCGGATTTTATGCAGTGATTTCGGATTGGCAGCAAGCATTCCGAATTGAAGACTTGCATTCCATATTAAAAAGCATAGGAATTCGGATTAAAGACTTGAATTTCGGACCGGAATCTGCATTTCGGATCTGGAAAAAAGTGCAATTCGGATTGTATTTCGGATCAGAAGCCATTTCGGATTGGATTTCGGATTGAATTTCATATCAGTAGCTATTGCGATTCCATCTCGGTTTAGCACTATTCCGGATTCCATTTCGGATCAGAGTAGTCTATTTCGGATTTACATTCCGGATCAGAATAGTGTATTCCGGATATCATCTCGGATCACTATTCCGGATCACCATTTCGGATTGGCAGTTTGGATTACTGTTTCGGATTTTCATTTCGGATTATCATTTCGGATTATCATCCAGCTGACGTAACCAGAGTTAAACGTTTTGGGCCCTAGAAATTGATCCACAGAGAATTTTGACGAACCGTTTGGACAGTTAGACTCGGTTGATTTTTAGGACAAAAAAACATCACTATCAGAAAATATACATCATTAGAATCGTATCGTCGAGACGAGTATAATGGTATAATTTGGTAACCACCCATTTCGGACAAGTTTTAACGTTTTTATCCAGCCGGTTCAGTAAAAATGTCAAATATGTCAAACCTAAATGAGATGTTGAGGATGGAGTACGAGGTTAGCACCACAAACAAACCTCCAACGATACTGAAGGTGGAGAACTATCTTACTTGGAAGGATAGATTTCAATCCTTTATTGAATACCAGGACACACGGATGTGGATCTGTATTCAAGATGGGTATGCCAAAACCAACGCATGATTTTGAGGGAAGACAGCGTGTTACTGCTTATGTCAACATGTCTGAAGTTGAAAAGAGAATGTATGGATCTGAAAAGAAGGCCTTAGCTGCTATTAAGATGTCTTTACCTAATGGCATCAAACATACATTCAAGCGTTACACAACATCAAAGGAGATGTGGGATACCCTAGAAAGAGATATGAGGGAAATACAGATGTGAAGAAGAATAAGGTTGATCTTCTGAAGAAACAGTTTGCTGTATTCAAAGGAATGAGAAATGAATCCCTAGAAGATATTATCACGAGATATTATCATCTGATGTTAGAAATCGATAATTATGACATAGAGGGATACACTGATGTGGAGATAAACGACAAGTTGCTGGATACTTTACCTACAAAGTGGGATATTTACACGTTGATGATAAAGGGTGAAGCTGATTATGAAAAGAAAGACCTGGAAGAGGTTGTTGGAAAATTGAGAGCTTATGAGCTCAATATGAAGAAGAAAGAAACTGGATATGATCAGGTTCAAGATCCAGGGATTTATAAAGGTCTTACACCTTCATCTTCCAACAATGCTTTGAGTGACACTGCAACTGCATTTCTCTCATGTGAGAATGAAGAGATTGTGACAAATTCTGATGGAGAAGTATGTTTTGGTGCTGCTTCAGGAGGCTCGTCAGGGGTTAAGAGACAACAAACAAGTAACAGCAGTTCTAAGTCTGTGCCTCTGAGTGTCAAAAGTGATGAAGAACACCTGGCATTACTCGCTTCTTTCATTGCTTCTTACGAGAACTATATTCAGGGAAAAAGATCTGATCCTGCTACGTTTGATGAAGATTATGATCAGATCGACCCTGATGACCTAGAGGAGATGGATTTGCAATGGCAGATGGCCATGATCTCTAGAAGGGTGAACAGAACGGGCAGGAAGTTCGTTGGCAAGAGTGTGGGCTTTGACAAGTCGAAAGTGAAGTGCTACAACTGTCACAAAGGTTGGACATTTCGCTCGAGAGTGTCAAAGAGCTAAGTCTGAAGCTCGTCCTTGTTCATCTTTTCAAGATTCTCCTGGTCATGGTTCAAGCAATAGGAATGCATCAAACAACACTGGATCAAAGGCCCTAATTTCTACTGCTAGTGAGGGCTCTTATGATTGGAATGTTCATCTGGAGAGTGATAACAATGCCTCACAGGCATTCATGGCTGAGATAATTCATGTTGCTGATGAAGAAGTGAAAGCTGATGCTGAGGGAGAGCAAGAGAAGGTGGCTGAGAAAGATAATGGAGAAAGATGACTACTGAGAAGAAGATGGCTGCTGGTTTTGATGCTTTCATGGCTGATCTAAGCAAATCAACAGGCGAGATATGTTCTAACTCTAGTAGTTATGTTTGTTTGAAATGTTGTGAACTGCAAAGTGAGGTTGACACTTTAACACAACAAAACCAAAGTCTGGCTAATGAGCTCTCAAACCTAAGAGAATCAAACTTTTTCGTAAAACAAAATAAGTCATTATACTTGAAGAAAATTAAAGGTTATGAAGAAGAAATTAATATTCTAACCTGTAAGCTAAACGAAAAACTTCAAGTTATTGACTTAGCTCATGATACGATGAGTGAGAAAACACAAGAGGGTTCTGAAAAGTGCAAAGAGTTCTCTGAAGCACAACTTAAAATTTGTGAGCTTGAAAAGAAATTAAATCAATTCAGAGATTCCTCTTTTGTCATGAAACACACGATGAATGGCTTGAAGAAGAGTAATGACAAGACTTGTGTGGGCTTCAAAGGTTTGAATGAAGTTCCACCACCTCTTGGTCACGACTATTCTTTCTTGCCAGAAGAAGAAGAGCTTACAGAATTTGTGTCAACTATACCTGGTAGTTCCACATAAGAGGATGTTGATGATTCTGAAAATGCCAAGAAGGAAAATAACAGGGAACCAGTTTTGAAAACAAAGAATACACACCCTTAAAATCAAAAACAAATTTTTGTTAAAAAGGTTGATTTTGTTAAAGGGAGTGATATGAACGAAGAGGTTCCTGTTATTACTAAAGAGTCAAATGTGCAGTTTGCTAAAAATAAAAATAAAGAAAAATCAGAAGTTAAGCAAACTAAACAAGATCCTTCTAAAGCATCATCATTATCACCGTCACTTGATGAGTCTAAGCAAGAGGCTTCTGTAAAGAAGTCTTCGGCTAGAAAACTTTGTTTCAAATGTCATGAAAAAGGACATGTAGCCAGCTGTTGTCCTAACAAAAAGGTTGAAGCACAGGTAAGTGAGAGGCAGAGAGAAAAATCACCAGCAACAAGTGGTGATGGTGAGAAGAAGGTTAAATCACCAAAAATATTTGTTACCAAGCAACAGAGTGTTGTTGAGGGTGTAGATAAGGCTGAAAAAGGAATTCACCAGGTTCCTCATTTTCAAAGAAATCAACAAAGATTTCAGCCTGCATCTACATCAGGCAGATATAATAGACCTAGAAGTAGTTCACCAAGAATGAATAACTTTAATGGTCCATCAAATAATTTCAAAATCGATACCAGAATGTTGGTAGTCGAAATTTTTATAACAATGGCTTTAGAAATTATCATTATCAAAATTCATGGAATCAAAATCATAATTTCCAAAGGTCGCAAAGTCCAAACTTGGTTAGGAAACCTCAGGACAGACCTAGTGGAAATCAAAGACCATTTCCATCAATAGGTCAAAGATCCAAGACTCCTGTTAGGAGTGATGGATACTGGATGATGTTCCTATGATTGATGAATCTGGAAGACCCAAGACCATTAAAGCTTGGGTCCCCTAATCTAACTAATTTTTGTTGGGTGGTGCAGGAGCTACTAAGGAGGATTATCAACTTGTGGTATGTTGATAGTGCTGCTCCAGGCACATGACGGGGGATGCGAGGCTGCTGACTGAGTTTGAGAATATAGATGGTGGATACAGGAATTTTGCAGGTGCTAAAGGCGGGCACATTACAGGACGAGGAAAAGTAACTAACGGAAAGATCACACTGGACAAAGTGAACTATGTTGAGCAGCTGAAGCACAATCTGTTGAGTGTGTCTCAAGTCTGCGACAAGGGTCACTCGGTGTCTGAAGCTTTGGTGCTGAAACCTGGTTTGGTGATACCAGATGACTGGATAGTGATGAGAGCGCCGAGGAGAAATGACACTTATGTCATGGACATGGGTGCTAAGGATTCTTCATCTGTAGTGGCGTGTTTACTATCAAAAGCATCTGAGGCTGAGTCATTGCTGTGGCACAGACGCATGGCCCACATCCACTATCGAAAAATGAACTATATTATTAAAAATGGTTTAGTGGAAGGGGTACCAGTGCATAGGTTTCACGTGGAAGATAAATGTCTTCCATGTCAAAAGGGAAAACAACATAAGAAACCTCACAAGTCTAAAACAGTAAATTCCATATATGCCCCTTATGAATTACTTCATATGGATCTATTCAGTCCAGTGAACGTAAGGAGCATAGGTGGAAAGTAATATTGTTTAGTTGTCACAGATGATTACTCACGATATTCATGGTTTTCTTTTTAGGTAAAAAAGATGAGACGGCGGAGATGCTAATTGATCTTTTTACAAAATTGGAAAATGTCCATAATGCACGGATCAAGAGGATAAGGAGTGATAATGGCACGGAGTTCAAGAACCAAGTTCTGGATCTCTATCGTCTTTGCAAGGGAATTGAACATCAATATTCTGCTCCTTATACACCTCAATAGAACGGAGTCGCTGAGCGGAAGAACAGGACGTTGATTGAAGCAGCAAGGACTATGCTATCTGATTCAAAGCTTCCAGTTCTCTTTTGGGGAGAAGCTGTGAACACAACTTGCTATGTCCTGAACAATGTTTTGACGGTTAAACGGTTTAACAAAACATGTCACAGACTATTGTTTAACCGAAAACCAAACTTAAAAGGCTTTGAACCATTTGGATTACCCTGCACCATTTTGCGAAACAAAGATAAGCAAAAATTCGGTGAGGTAGCTGATGAGGGTTACTTTCTAGGCTATATGCATGGAACACCGAATAAAAGGGTTTTTAATCTAAAAATAGGTAAAATTGAGGTGGTCTTTAACATGGAAATCACTAGTTATACACCTAAACAATCAACGGGTGGTCCTCCTATATTATATGATTATGTCAGTGAATATTTCTGATTTTTCTAATGCAGATGAGTCTCAAGTGATCCGTACTGTGATCAGTGAAGATGGTGAGTGTGACTTCATGCCTAGATTGAGTGTATCGATGACAGAGGCTCTAGAAACTTCCAGTGCAGCTCCAGAGGACTCCAGTGATAGTGAGTCTGAACCTATTCAAGGGGAGGATTTCACTAATCCGTTTGCTACTGCAAATATTCAGGGGGAGGTTGGATCTAATCTGGGAGATAATCTGGTTGTTGACGCCATTGCTACCACACGAGTTCACAGAGATCATCCAGTTGAAAACATCATCGGTGATCCTGTTGCAGGTGTTCAGACGAGAAGAGGTGTGCTCGAAGGTTCCTGTTTGTTTACTTTGATTCAGAAGACTGGGTTGATAAATGAATGTTTGTATAGCTGCTTTATTGCCCAAGATGAGCCGAAGAATGTTCATATGGCTCTAAAAGACAACTGTTGGGTTGAAGCTATGCAAGAGGAACTAGCTCAGTTCAAGAAGTTGAAAGTTTGGGAGCTAGTTGATCTACCTGAAGGTGAAAAAGAAATAGGCACTAAGTGGGTGTTTAAGTGCAAGAAAGACGACCGAGGGATCGGGATAAAGAATAAGGCTTGGTTGGTGGTAAAAGGGTTCAATCAGCAAGAGGGGATTGATTATAATGAAGTGTTTGCACCAGTGGCAAGGTTGGAGGCAATTCGTTTGTTCCGAGCTTTTGCTTCATTCAAGGGCTTCAAAGTGTACCAACTTGACGTGAAGAGTGCGTTTCTTTACGGGAAAGTCCAAGAAGTGGTGTATGTCTCACAACCAGATGGGTTTACTGATCCAGACTATCCAGATCGAGTCTATCGACTTGATAAGGCATTGTTTGGGTTGCATCAGGCACCTAGGGCATGGTATGACACACTGTCAGCACATTTGTTAAAACATGGTTTCGGAAGAGGTCAGATTGACAGTACACTGTTCGTTAAAAGGAAGAAGGAAGACTTTCTGCTGGTACATGTATATGTAGATGACATCATCTTTAGGTCATCTGATGAGAACATGTGTCATGATTTCGAAGAGGTAATGAAGAGCAAGTTTGAGATGAGTGCGATAGGTGAATTATCCTACTTTTTGGGTTTACAAGTTGAACAGAAGAAGGATGGGATGTTCATACATCAGACGAAGTATGTGTATGACATTTTGTCTCGTTTCAAGATGGAGGATTGCGCTACTTTCAATACACCTATCTGTGAGAATCACTATCTTGGTCCAGATCATGAGAGTGTGGAGGATGTTGATCTAACTCAATATAGGGCAATGATTGGTTCTCTGATGTACTTGACTGCTTCGAGACCTGACATGATGTCACAATAAGTCTATGTGCCAGATATCAAGCGAATCCAAAGGAGTCCCACATGAAAGTGGTGAAGCGTATTCTTCGTGACTTGAAGGGGAAACCTAAACTTGGGTTATGGTATCCAGTTGCTAGTGATTTGAAGTTTGTTGCTTTTACTGACTCGGACTTTGGAGGATGCAAATCTACAAGGAAGTCTACCACAAGTGGTTGTCAGTTCTTAGGAGGGAGGCTCGTGTCATGTGTGATATCCCGGGTTTTCCGGATAACTTACACGTGATATTAGTCGAATATATATAGGCTAAGTATGCATGAATTAAATACGTGTTGTGTGTTGTGTGGATTTTTAGTTATATATGTATGTATAATAAATACGTACACGAACCGAACCGCGACACGAACCAAAGAGATTCATGGTGACTCTAGGAGTTCACAAAGTTTAAACCTAGACCTAGAGTTCCAACTACTCGGCCAAGAACAACCTAAACGGAAAAAAAAACCGTTGCATGCCAAACTAGAACCACTCGGCCAAAAACCCAAACCAAACCAACTCACTTTAACCATTGGCCGCGAGATCAAGCCCAAACCCAAAACCGAGAACAAGTCCAAACAAGATTCGGCCAAGATCAAAACTCAAATCAAATTAACTCACCCTAGTCTCTTGGCCGCAAGATAAAACCCAAACCGAACCCACCCTATCCAAACCAAACTAACTCACTTAAGTCCCTCGACCGCGAACACTTATCTAAAACCGTAACCCCTATCATCTTGCTTCACCTATATATACAACTCACATGCACTCATTCACAAAAACACAAAACCCTAGTTCAGGAATTCAGCCGTCGGCAGCCAAGTCTTCACCTTGTGATCGCGAGCAGCTTGCATCTCAACCTGATCAGCCTTTGTTCATTCCATTCGATCGTAGACAGCCTTTGTTCACCTTCATTAGGTCGCGAGATCAGCCCACTTGTTCCCTGCAGCGATCACAAACAGCCCACATCATCTTCCGAACGCAGCAGCCCTCGTCATCTTCCTTAGCATACCCACGGTTCGATTAGCTTATCATCTAGAATTTACCATATGTTGCTAGATCATAGTCGAGTAAATATGTGTTTGATTGTATTGTCTCCGATAAATATGCATGCTTGAATGTTTAAGTTGTTTCGGATTATATGCATATGTAGGTTGTCCGCAAGTATATAGAGACTTGAAAGTTCTGAGTTATGTGTGTTGATTTTGTTGTTGTTTCGGATTGATTTATTGATTGAAACGATCGTGTGTTTTCGGAGTATACATGTGTTAATCGGCTGATGTATGATAGTATCAAGTAGGGTTGTTTTCGGAAGATAAAAGCTGGCCAAGCATGATTGAACGAGATGTTAGATTAGTCGATTTGTCGATGATGTTTACACTGAATGATCTCATTGTTCGGATTGGTTACACTAGGTTAAATGTTAAGGCTGTGTTTTGTTATAATAACTAGAAGTTATTAAGTAGGGTTGCATGGATAGATTATTAGTATTAATCTAGGATTAAAAATCGAATCTTGATCGCCTTGGCTAGTCACATGAACGAGTTATACGAACTTAGTATAAGGAGATGCAGAAAACAGCATGCTGAGTGAAAGTTTCAGCCGACTTTATCAGGCTGTAACTTGGTCGTTAGTTGTCGAAAAACGGATTTTCTGAGGTCTAAAACCTAGAGATTTGAATAAGGAATCCAATGGCGCTGGATTCATAATTTTCTGAAATCGTTTGATATTTTTAAAGGGTTAAACAAGTTCGGTAGGTAAAGCTGTTAAAATTCTGGAATTTTGTTGGTTGTTTATCAAGCTAGATTTTAAAATCAGTAGAGAGTTGAGTCATGATTTTTGTACAGCAACTAGGTATAGAAATTTCCGGGCAACTCCAACTGGAATTTTGTTAATCGGACGATCCGTGATTTTTAAATAAATTCTTCCGTGGACTGCAGTCAGAAAACGGTAAATCTGACTGCAGCTTAGTGAATTAATATTTATGGTTAATTGGTGAAGATTTAGGACTTGAGAAAATTATATAAATTTCTATGGTATAAATGTCACCTACTGTAAAAATATGGGAATTTTTAGAATGCTGGAACTATTTTATAAAAATCCTAGAAAACAGCTGAATAATTGAGTGTTAAGCAGAAAGTTGTTAACTTGTGATTTTATGCATTAAAGTGTTGCATGGATTAGGAATGTGTTCATGATAAGTTGTTTGATTACTATGATCATATAAGAATACTTGCATGCATGTTTGAAGTGTTAGTTATGTTGTTTGTGTGTATCACTTTGTGAGTAAATTACGTGTGGAATTTGTATTGGTGTGATTACACACTGACATGGAATTAATTGGTTTGTTAGGACGCAACTAGCGGTCCCATCTCTTATAATATCTTTGCCACACTAACCGAGCTAATAAAGGTGAGTTCACGGCCCCTAACTTTATACGGTTTTTAAACAACAGGGGGAGAAACATGTATACGTTCTTAAACTCAAACTCTTTACGTTATCCGAATGTAACGTCACATAACTATGCGGTAACTAAGTTAGTGTTAATGTAATGTTATGGTCACTATGCAGCTTTATCACTTAAGTCCTCGACAATCTCCTCGGATCGTTAGTATTTGGGTTAAGTAGCGGGGGAATTATAAGTAGTACTACTGGGTCTGACGAGCCCCATCCGAGCTAGTCGCGCTAGCCGACCGGGTATGGTCAACGGGTGTATGATTGGCCTAACATCGCCATGGTCATGTGATAGACCTGGCAAAACGGAGGCACAACTGTCAGCTTCGATCGCGAACACTTAGTGACATGACTTTAGGCTAGCTACCTATATACATTAATATTGAACTTAATTACGGAACAACTTAATATTCCAGGTTTGGAATATTGGAACATCAACGTATTATCCCGGGTTGGGGATAATGGAAACACAACTTAATATTCCGGTTTGGGAATATTGGAAGCAACAACTTATTATTCCGGGTTTGGAATAATGCAACTGATATGTTATCCCGGGTTGGGGATAACGGAGTAACAAACTAAAACCGAACAACAAATTTACGAAAACCTGTGAACTCACTCATCTTTAATGTTGACACTTGTTTCTTTACATGTTTCTCAGGACGCTAGGAGCTCTAGGTGCACGCACACGCATTGAACAAGACATCATTATAGAGTCTCATTTATTAATATTGTTTTGGGATTTTACCTTTGTTTTGGCGTTTGTGTTGGCGCCGCATCACTACTTATTTATGCTTCCGCTCAAACTTTAAAAACTGATACTCATGCTAAATATTGGTAATCTAAAATTTACAACAAATGATTTTGGAAAACGTATTATCAAATCATATAGAGTCGTTCGACGTACTAGTGTCTTAGATTCTGGTTTGTTCACACGTCTCGCGGTAGAACTCCGCAAGTGGAAATTGAGGGTGTGACAGATTGGTATCAGAGCCACTAGCTATAGAGAACCAGGTTTGCATTAGAAGTAGACCTAAACTATAGCTGATATCACGACACTAGACTTAGTTTGGCACTGAATTATTACATCTTGTTATGCAATATGCTACAAACGTGTTTGGTAGGTTATACCTTCATAATAAGAAAATGAAAACACCTCGTAACTAACTACACGACCTATCAGGCAATGTCATCATCCTCATCGTCATCATCGTCCGACAGACTTACGCCACCAAGAGCATCAGGAAAGGCACCAATGGTGGAACCCATACCACCTTATGGCGTGGAGACACGCTCAGCAGCGAGGAAAAGGCTCGCTCTGGGGGAGGAATCGTCGTTACGCCCAACTATTGCTGTACCGGTTGAACCGGTTAATCCTGTAGAAATAGGACTCGACATGCTTAGAATCCTGGTTCATACACAACAAAAACAGATAGAAAGAATGCAGGAAACCATATTAGCACAAGGATGGAAGATCCGACACCTTACAGGAAAGATCGACTCGCTCGAGGAAGAGCATCGTACGAGCAAGATAGCCCGTAACACTATAGCCAGGGATCTGCGTGCTGAGCAGATAAGAGCCGACTGGCTGGAGGACAGGGTCCTGGAAAACAGTTGGAACATTCAGGAACTGCAAAATCAGGCACTTGAACCAGAACCGGCCCCTCCAGTGCCGGAAGAGGAGGATCCTGAAGAGGATCCAGAGGAGGATCCTGAAGAGGATCAGGAGGAGGACCCAGCTGAGGAAGCTGGAAATGCCGCACAGGATGACGGCAACGACAGTGACTTAGGGGATGGAGGCGTAGACGACTGACACGTCTCGTTTATATTATTTGTTTTCCTTCAGTTTATTATTTTCCACTTGTATTTAAACTTGAGACTTTATAGTAAATTCGTATGTTTGATTTGCACTTTTGTAAGACGTTGAGATTTCAGTTAATCAAGTATTTCTTTGACTATTTAACATATTGAGTTGACGTAACTTAATAATTATTAAAGTACGAAGTAGGATAACTATATTGGATATATAGACTTATCGGAGTGTGTTTATGTTGTGTTTCGAAGATCTAAATGGCGACTGGAAGACGTGGAAACCTAAACTTGACGCCCGAAGAGCTAGCTGCCATGATCCAGGAGCATGTGAACGCAGCATTAGCGGGTGTGCAGAACCAGCCAGCAGGTAACCATTATTAAGTTTTCGCGTGAAAATCTAATAGTGAGGTTAGTACAATTCCTTGCTGACTTCCTGTTCTCTGTCAGCAGGAGGGGGCTTTAACCCCTATAAAATGTTCCTTGACGCAAAGCCTAGCAAGTTCTCGGGGGCGGAAAGACCCATTGGATTGGTCCGCTGGATCGAAAAGTCGGAATCTGTTTTTGAAATGTGCAACTGCTTAGAGGCCAACAAAGTCAAATACGCCGCCTCAACACTGGAAGAGGGGGCACTGACATGGTGGAATGCCCAAGTCCAAACACGTGGACTGTTAGCTGCAAATGCAATGGCTTGGACCGAGTTCAAGGCCCTGATTAAAGAGGAGTACTGTCCACGAGACAGAGTGCAACAGCTAGAGCAAGCTCTATGGAACCACAAGATGGTGGGATCGGAAATTGAGGCTTACACTGCGAAACACCATGACTTGGTATTTCTGTGTCCTGATTTGGCAAACACGGTGGAGAAAAGACTCGAGTTCTATCTCGGGGGTCTGGTTCCGGAAATTCAGGGAATGGTGATGTCTAGTAACCCTGTAACAGAACATCAAGCTATCCGATTGGCTCACAAACTCACTGATAAAGCGGTGGAACAGAAGAAACTACCAGCACGGGGTACCACTGAAGTTGCCTCAGATAACAAAAGAAAGTTTGAAGAATCCACCATTCGACAGCCTTCGTCATCACATCCACAGCAAGGGAACCCGAAAAGGTTCAATCACTACCACAGCCACCGGGGTCATCAAAATCGTTCCAACAACAACAGTAACTACAACAACAACTACAACAACAATAACAATCAGAATGCAGGCGGCTATGTAGGTCGAAAGCCGCAGTGCAATCGCTGCAATCTTCACCATAACGGCCCTTGTGCCGGAAATCGCTGCCAAAGATGTGGCAAGATGGGACATGCGGCAAGGGATTGTCGTGGGGAAATTATGTCCCGACAAAATCAGAATCAGCCTCAGGGTCAGCAGCAGGGTATAAACCGGGGATGCTATCAGTGTGGTAGCACCGCTCATTTCAGGAAAGACTGCCCACAGTTACGCAACAACAACAATAATGGTGGAAACAACCACAACAACCACAACAATAATAACAACAACAATGGGAACGGTGGCACAGGAGGTGCCAAAGGTCGTGCATTTACATTGGGCCGCGGAGAGGCCAGAAACGACACCAACGTGGTCACTGGTAAGTTTCCCCTTAATGAACATTTTGCTTCTGTGCTTTTTGATACGGGTGCGGATAGGAGCTTTATATCTGAGTCTTTTAGGAAGAACCTAAATCTCACGCTCAAACCATTAGAGACCCCTTATGTGATAGAATTAGCCAATGGTAAATCTGTAAATGTGACCCAAATCGTATCCGGCTGCCAACTCAAACTCGCGGGCCACACCTTTACCATCGATCTGATGACAACAACCCTGGGTAGTTTTGACGTGGTAGTCGGAATGGACTGGCTATCCGACGTCCGGGCTGAAGTTCTCTGCTTCGAAAAGTCTATCCGTATTCCACTCTCGAACGATGAAATCTTGACGGTACAAGGCGACAAGACAAGCGCCGTCACCAACATTATCTCATTTATGCAAGCTCAGAAGTATCTCCGGAAAAAGAATTCCTTCGCTTTACTCGCACTAATTACCGAACCGCCTAAGGACGAGAAACGTATAGAAGACATCCCTGTCGTCCGTGATTTTTCCGATGTATTCCCAGAAGAACTACCTGGTCTTCCACCACATCGACAATTGGAGTTTGAAATCGAATTGGCAAGCAATGCAACTCCCATCGCCAAGGCTCCATACCGCCTAGCTCCAGCCGAGCTGCAGGAGCTGTCTACCCAACTTCAAGAGTTGCTAGAAAAAGGATTTATTCGACCAAGCGTTTCGCCATGGGGAGCTCCAGTCCTGTTTGTCAAGAGAAGGACGGGACTTTCCGCATGTGCATCGACTATAGGGAACTCAACAAGGTTACAGTCAAGAACCGATACCCGTTACCTCGCATCGATGATCTATTCGACCAACTTCAAGGGTCAAGTTACTACTCTAAGATTGATTTACGGTCCGGTTATCATCAGCTACGCGTCAGGGAGGAGGATATCGCTAAGACAGCATTTCGCACTCGGTATGGCCATTACGAGTTCTTGGTCATGCCATTCGGTCTCACTAACGCACCTGCGGTATTCATGGACCTCATGAATCGCGTGTGTAAACCATACCTTGACAAATTTGTCATCGTGTTCATCGATGACATACTCATCTACTCCAAGGATAAAGAAGAGCATGCTTAGCATCTACGATTGCTGCTAGAATTACTTCAACAGGAAAAGCTATACGCCAAGCTTTCGAAGTGTGATTTCTGGATCCGAGAATTTCAGTTTCTCGGGCACGTCGTGAATGAAAAGGGTATCCACGTAGACCCTGCCAAGATTGAAGCCATCAAAAACTGGGAAGCACCTAAGACACCGAAGGAAATCCGCCAATTTTTGGGATTGGCTGGTTACTATAGACGCTTCATCGAGGGGTTTTCAAAGATTGCACAACCGCTTACTACCCTCACCCAGAAAGGTATCAAGTATAATTGGGGTGACAAGCAAGAAGCAGCATTTCAACTGCTGAAGCAGAAACTTTGCAGTGCACCCATTCTGTCCTTGCCGGAAGGGACAGATGACTTTGTAGTGTATTGTGATGCTTCCATTCAGGGATTGGGATGCGTACTCATGCAACGCGATAAGGTCATCGCGTATGCGTCGCGACAGCTGAAGGTTCACGAGAAGAACTACACGACGCATGACCTAGAATTGGGAGCAGTAGTGTTTGCACTTAAGATTTGGAGACACTACCTTTATGGAACGAAGTGCACAATCTTCACTGACCACAAAAGCCTCCAGCACATCTTTGATCAGAAGGAGTTGAACATGCGACAGCGTCGCTGGGTCGAACTCCTGAACGATTATGAGTGTGCCATTCGGTATCACCCGGGTAAAGCTAACGTGGTAGCTGATGCCCTCAGCAGGAAGGAACACTTGAAACCTCGTCGTGTACGAGCACTACAACTCACTATTCACTCGGGGCTACCCGATCAAATACGCGACGCCCAGTTAGAAGCAGTTAAGGAGGAAAACATCAAAGCCGAATCAGTGGGAAAATGGAACGCGATTGGGAAGTAAAACCCAATGGAATCCGGTATTTCATGAATCGCATATGGGTACCTCTCTACGGGAACCTCAGAGAGCTAGTTATGGATGAAGCTCACAAATCTCGATACTCTGTTCATCCGGGTTCGGATAAGATGTATCAGGACCTTAAAGTTGCGTATTGGTGGCCTAACATGAAAGCCGATATAGCCACCTACGTGAGTAAATGTTTGACTTGTGCAAAAGTCAAGGTGGAGTATCAAAAGCCATCGGGGCTACTCCAACAACCTGAGATCCCAGTGTGGAAATGGGATCAGATCTCAATGGATTTCATCACTAAACTCCCGCGAACCTTGGGTGGTTGCGACACCATCTGGGTGATTGTGGATCGTTTAACTAAGTCCGCACACTTCCTAGCTATCAAAGAAACGGATAAGATGGAGAAGTTGACTCGCATCTACATTAAGGAAGTAGTTTCTCGGCACGGGGTGCCAACGTCCATCATATCAGATAGAGATGCTCGTTTCACGTCAAACTTCTGGCAGTCACTCCATAAAGCGTTGGGAACACGCTTGGATATGAGCACAGCTTATCACCCTCAGACTGATGGTCAAAGCGAAAGGACCATACAAACCTTGGAAGACATGCTTAGGGCATGCGTGGTGGACTTCGGAAATAATTGGGAAATTCACCTACCTCTAGTGGAATTCTCATATAACAACAGCTATCACACAAGTATTTCGGCAGCACCGTTTGAAGCGTTATACGGCCGCAAATGTAGATCACCTGTCTGCTGGGCAGAAGTCGGAGACAGTCAACTCACAGGCCCTGAGTTAATACTTGAGGCTACTGAAAAGATTGTACAAATCAGAAACCGCATGGCGGCGGCACGAGATCGACAGAAAAGCTACGCTGACCAACGACGCAAACCGCTCGAATTTCAAGTAGGCGACAGCGTCCTACTAAAGGTGTCACCCTGGAAGGGTGTAATCCGCTTTGGAAAACGGGGCAAACTTAATCCACGGTACGTAGGCCCGTTTGTAATTTTGAAACGTATCGGGCCCTTAGCATATCAATTAGACCTTCCTGCCGAACTCAGTGGAGTTCACAATGTATTTCACGTCTCAAATTTGAAGAAGTGTCTATCAGATGAAACTTTAGTTATTCCATTGGATGAGATCCAAGTGGATGAACAACTACACTTCGTGGAAAAGCCTATCGAGATCATGGATCGTGAGATCAAGACTCGGAGGCACAGCAAGATTCCGATCGTTAAAGTTCGTTGGGACTCTAAGCTTGGACCGGAGTTCACGTGGGAAAGAGAGGATCAAATGAAAAGCAAATACCCACACCTCTTCGCAACTGAGCAGCAAACTAACGATGACAGTACCTAAATTTTCGGGACGAAAATTCTTTCAACAAGGGGATGATGTGACAACCTGGAAATTTTCTCATACTTTCGTGTACTATTGTTGACTAAATTCTCGTGCATGGCACTTGGAAATCTTTGTGTATGACATTTGGGAACTTCTTGTAACGTTGCGTACCATTATAAACGAACTAACTCTTTGTGCGTGGCACTCTAAACATGTACGTTACATGCTAAACCGCGTTTACTCAATTTTCGGGACGAAAATTCTTTCAACATGGGGATAATGTGATATCCCGGGTTTTCCGGATAACTTACACGTGATATTTGTCGAATATATATAGGCTAAGTATGCATGAATTAAATACGTGTTGTGTGTTGTGTGGATTTTTAGTTATATATGTATGTATAATAAATACGTACACGAACCGAACCGCGACACGAACCAAAGAGATTCATGGTGACTCTAGGAGTTCACAAAGTTTAAACCTAGACCTAGAGTTCCAACTACTCGGCCAAGAACAACCTAAACGGAAAAAAAAACCGTTGCATGCCAAACTAGAACCACTCGGCCAAAAACCCAAACCAAACCAACTCACTTTAACCATTGGCCGCGAGATCAAGCCCAAACCCAAAACCGAGAACAAGTCCAAACAAGATTCGGCCAAGATCAAAACTCAAATCAAATTAACTCACCCTAGTCTCTTGGCCGCAAGATAAAACCCAAACCGAACCCACCCTATCCAAACCAAACTAACTCACTTAAGTCCCTCGACCGCGAACACTTATCTAAAACCGTAACCCCTATCATCTTGCTTCACCTATATATACAACTCACATGCACTCATTCACAAAAACACAAAACCCTAGTTCAGGAATTCAGCCGTCGGCAGCCAAGTCTTCACCTTGTGATCGCGAGCAGCTTGCATCTCAACCTGATCAGCCTTTGTTCATTCCATTCGATCGTAGACAGCCTTTGTTCACCTTCATTAGGTCGCGAGATCAGCCCACTTGTTCCCTGCAGCGATCACAAACAGCCCACATCATCTTCTGAACGCAGCAGCCCTCGTCATCTTCCTTAGCATACCCACGGTTCGATTAGCTTATCATCTAGAATTTACCATATGTTGCTAGATCATAGTCGAGTAAATATGTGTTTGATTGTATTGTCTCCGATAAATATGCATGCTTGAATGTTTAAGTTGTTTCGGATTATATGCATATGTAGGTTGTCCGCAAGTATATAGAGACTTGAAAGTTCTGAGTTATGTGTGTTGATTTTGTTGTTGTTTCGGATTGATTTATTGATTGAAACGATCGTGTGTTTTCGGAGTATACATGTGTTAATCGGCTGATGTATGATAGTATCAAGTAGGGTTGTTTTCGGAAGATAAAAGCTGGCCAAGCATGATTGAACGAGATGTTAGATTAGTCGATTTGTCGATGATGTTTACACTGAATGATCTCATTGTTCGGATTGGTTACACTAGGTTGAATGTATAGGCTGTGTTTTGTTATAATAACTAGAAGTTATTAAGTAGGGTTGCATGGATAGATTATTAGTATTAATCTAGGATTAAAAATCGAATCTTGATCGCCTTGGCTAGTCACATGAACGAGTTATACGAACTTAGTATAAGGAGATGCAGAAAACAGCATGCTGAGTGAAAGTTTCAGCCGACTTTATCAGGCTGTAACTTGGTCGTTAGTTGTCGAAAAACGGATTTTCTGAGGTCTAAAACCTAGAGATTTGAATAAGGAATCCAATGGCGCTGGATTCATAATTTTCTGAAATCGTTTGATATTTTTAAAGGGTTAAACAAGTTCGGTAGGTAAAGCTGTTAAAATTCTGGAATTTTGTTGGTTGTTTATCAAGCTAGATTTTAAAATCAGTAGAGAGTTGAGTCATGATTTTTGTACAGCAACTAGGTATAGAAATTTCCGGGCAACTCCAACTGGAATTTTGTTAATCGGACGATCCGTGATTTTTAAATAAATTCTTCCGTGGACTGCAGTCAGAAAGCGGTAAATCTGATTGCAGCTTAGTGAATTAATATTTATGGTTAATTGGTGAAGATTTAGGACTTGAGAAAATTATATAAATTTCTATGGTATAAATGTCACCTACTGTAAAAATATGGGAATTTTTAGAATGCTGGAACTATTTTATAAAAATCCTAGAAAACAGCTGAATAATTGAGTGTTAAGCAGAAAGTTGTTAACTTGTGATTTTATGCATTAATGTGTTGCATGGATTAGGAATGTGTTCATGATAAGTTGTTTGATTACTATGATCATATAAGAATACTTGCATGCATGTTTGAAGTGTTAGTTATGTTGTTTGTGTGTATCACTTTGTGAGTAAATTACGTGTGGAATTTGTATTGGTGTGATTACACATTGACATGGAATTAATTGGTTTGTTAGGACGCAACTAGCGGTCCCATCTCTTATAATATCTTTGCCACACTAACCGAGCTAATAAAGGTGAGTTCACGGCCCCTAACTTTATACGGTTTTTAAACAACAGGGGGAGAAACATGTATACGTTCTTAAACTCAAACTCTTTACGTTATCCGAATGTAACGTCACATAACTATGCGGTAACTAAGTTAGTGTTAATGTAATGTTATGGTCACTATGCAGCTTTATCACTTAAGTCCTCGACAATCTCCTCGGATCGTTAGTATTTGGGTTAAGTAGCGGGGGAATTATAAGTAGTACTACTGGGTCTGACGAGCCCCATCCGAGCTAGTCGCGCTAGCCGACCGGGTATGGTCAACGGGTGTATGATTGGCCTAACATCGCCATGGTCATGTGATAGACCTGGCAAAACGGAGGCACAACTGTCAGCTTCGATCGCGAACACTTAGTGACATGACTTTAGGCTAGCTACCTATATACATTAATATTGAACTTAATTACGGAACAACTTAATATTCCGGGTTTGGAATATTGGAACATCAACGTATTATCCCGGGTTGGGGATAATGGAAACACAACTTAATATTCCGGTTTGGGAATATTGGAAGCAACAACTTATTATTCCGGGTTTGGAATAATGCAACTGATATGTTATCCCGGGTTGGGGATAACGGAGAGTAACAAACTAAAACCGAACAACAAATTTACGAAAACCTGTGAACTCACTCATCTTTAATGTTGACACTTGTTTCTTTACATGTTTCTCAGGACGCTAGGAGCTCTAGGTGCACGCACACGCATTGAACAAGACATCATTATAGAGTCTCATTTATTAATATTGTTTTGGGATTTTACCTTTGTTTTGGCGTTTGTGTTGGCGCCGCATCACTACTTATTTATGCTTCCGCTCAAACTTTAAAAACTGATACTCATGCTAAATATTGGTAATCTAAAATTTACAACAAATGATTTTGGAAAACGTATTATCAAATCATATAGAGTCGTTCGACGTACTAGTGTCTTAGATTCTGGTTTGTTCACACGTCTCGCGGTAGAACTCCGCAAGTGGAAATTGAGGGTGTGACATCATGGCAATGCAAGAAGCAGTCTTGCGTGTCTACTTCGACGTGTGAAGCTGAATATATTGTTGCGGGTAGCTGTTGCTCTCAGGTTTTCTGGATCCAACCCGCAGATGCGCGATTACGGTTTAAATTTCACTCGTACTCCTACTATGATAGACAATAATGCCACGATATCAATCACCAACAATCCCGTAAAACACACTCTCACAAAACATATTGACATTCGTCACCATTTTATACGGGATTGTGCTGAAAAGAAATTAATTGAACTGCATCGAGTCGACACACTAGATAACCTGGCAGATCTTTACAGAAAAACATTTGACATGGCTCGTTTTGAACATTTAGTCGAACTCAACGGGATGAGGAATCCTGAATAACCAGTTTTCCATAAAAAAATTTTGTACATAATTTTACTGTTTTTCAAAAATAAAAAACATAAAAAATAGAAAATCAAAAATGAGTTTTCACTGTGTGAAAAAGAAGAAATGATAGTACATCAGCAAGTTAGACTGTCACACTGAAATTAAAAGAAAATTGCTTAAGTGTGATAGCAGCTTCATCATATGATGTACCAGTAGGCAAAAGGCATGAAATAATCAACTTACCTTTGTGATACAAGCATAAAATAAACTGTGTATGAGTGGGGAACATATCAGTGGCGTATGGTTTTATAACCTTAAATTTTGCGTTGATAGATTGCCAAAATATGAGGTTTTAGGTCTTTATATCATTATTTCATTCGGGGTATCAAGGTTGTCCTTCTGCTGCATCCAGATATATGCTGACCTCGGCACAAACGGGGTATCTTAAAAGAGCAAAAAATGCCAAATCCCAAATATTGAAGAAGCTCTCCTAGAGAGTCATTCATATGTGCAAATTGCATTATTCGTACCAATATTTGGTATTTGTCCTAACCCTCATTGGATATTGGTCTCTTTGCTGTACGGAAGTACTGACCTGATCACCAATTATCTAACGTTGTAATTCAAAAGGATGGATTTCGGTATACTCACCTACTACGATGAATTTTTGTGCATACCTTGATCGTGGGGGTATGTCCTGAAGTGGGACACACTAGTATATCAGTAATAAATTATCTAAGCAGATCACGTGGTAATGGTACTTGAAATGTTCATGTGTTTTGTTTAAGTGGATAAACAATACTGGTAATCGTCTTGGACTGCTATTCATGAATATTGCATATAGAAATTTAAAGGAGTGTGAAAACAGTTTGATGTTGCTGATATGATCTTCTTCCCGGTGATACTCACAACAATAGAGTGTTTATTTATCGTATTTTATTTGCTTTCAGAAAATATAAAAATCCAAAAAGATTTCATTTTTTTGTATATTTTTAATGTACGGGATATTGGTTGTTCATGGAGGAGTTGTTACCGATAGGGAGAGACGGTGTTAGAAGCTGAGTTCAAAATTTTTATGATCTTGTGGGTTATGTGTGCGTTAACATTTTAAGTGTGTGATTTGAGTTGAGAAGTGCTTAATCTGTGATACAGTTTTACTATCTCTTAATAATAATAATTTGTTTAACTTGTGTTGAAAAATTCTTATGGTTTCTCGAGATGTTTGTTTTATAGTATACAAATTGTAGTAGTGTGTTGCTGAGAAGTTTAGTGAAGAGGAGTTTTGCTTGGATGCATGGTAAAACCTTCTTTCTACATTGCAGACAAAAGTTGAAGAGTTTTGAAGATCGCTATGCAAGGACTAAACTGGAGTTTACTAAAATGCTAACGATTTAGAAGATTTAGTGATTGGATACATCAGCTTAGGGGGAGTCTGTTGCTGACAGAAGCTGTTAAAGCTGAAGCTATCCAAAGACCAACGTTTTTCAAAGATGTTGAAGATTGCAAGAAGTCTGAAGACTAAGTTATTATATGAAGCAATTGTCAAGGGGGAGTTTGTTGAGGCATATCTATGACAACAGCTTAGATTTGGTCTTTAGATATCTTGTAATTAGTAAAATGATAAACGGTTAGCGGGTTTAGTTTTGTATTAGTGAATTAGAAGTAATTGGGCTGAACTAGATACAAAAGAGAGCATGGTAGGCGAATTGGGATTTAAACCCAATAGCAGTCCATGTAGGAAACCCTAGCCCATGAGCATAATCTATCTCTATATATAGGGAGGTTTTGATTAGGGTTAAGGTTGCTCAGTTAGTTGTTGGTTCTATTGTTCAGTTGCTGCAAGAATTACGTCAGAGAGTTTGTGAGAAGAGTCTTGAATTGATTTTAAAACAATTGTGTTTGATAATCAATAGAAGACGGTTTAAAGAAATTCGTGTTCGTGTTCTTGTGTTTTCTGTTAAATCTGATCTAGAGGATTCCGCACTCTAGGTTGGATAGATGATTCTGTCAAGATCCATAAGGAAAAGGGGACCTACAGGTGCTGATCCAGGTAGGATATCAATTCTAAACTCCACCTGCCTATCTGGAGGTAGGCCCAGATAATTCTTTGGGGAAAACATCGGAATACTCCAAGATAACTGGAAGGTCTTAAATACTTGGCTTAGGCTCATTGATAGTTACTTGTGCCATATAAATGACACAACCTCTCCCCAAACACTTGGATGCCTTAAATAGCGGCACCTTGTCTGGCAATCTGTAGTGCAAATCTCCAGGGATGGTGATCGTTTCACCAGATGGGGTTTTAATTTTGATGAGTTTCTTATCGCAGGCAATGCGGACTTGGTTATGGGATAACCAATCCATGCCTAAAACTACATCGAACCCTGCCAATTTCATTGGCAAAAGAATGATGGGGATAGAATTATTATTAATGGATATAGAGCATCCATCAAGAACGGAAGATGCTATCTCTAATGTTCCATCAGCGAGTTCTACCTCATAAGTTATATCTAGAGTTCTTATGGGCAAGTTTAATAGTTTACTAAACTTATGATCAACAGAAGATTTATCTGCATATCCGAATCGAAAAGAACTCTAGCATATACATCATTGATGAGGAATGTACCTCTTATGACGTTATTATCATTAACGGCCTCCCTGGCATTCATCTGAAAAGCACGAGCATTTTCTTTCTTAGCCTCTCTAGGCTTTGCATCATTACTTTTGGGGTTCTTGGGGCAATTGAACATAATATGCCCTTTTTCATTACAGTTGTAGCAAATTGGATCCTTAAGATCTTTGCACTCTAGGGTCTTATGCCCCTTTCTCTTGCAGATATCACAGGTTTTAGTCTATGGATTTATAATACATTGTCCCCAATGTCTATATTTACAGTTCTTGCACAGACGTTTGTCATTAGACGCGTGCTGGTTCTTCTTGAACCCGAAATTTCCTTTCTTTTTGAACCTTTGGGAGTTATTATCCTCCCGTTTCCTTTTTCCGTCAGTTTCAGTTCTAACTGACCTTTGCCTCACTAAATCTAAGGTGAGGGAGAGATAGGTCTACAGCGGACCTATAGGTACTCGGTTGAGCAGCCTTTACCATGCCCTTTATCTTAGGCACTAACCCATTAATAAAACGCGCAATGCGTTTGGATTCATGGGTGATTAAATATGAAACTAACCTAGACAGGGAATTGAAGTCAGAAACATACTTCTGACTGTCTAGGTTCTTCATTGAAAGAGTCAGAAAATTTATCTCTAATTTCTCCACCTCATGAGGTGGACAGTAACTCTCCTTGACTAGTTCTACAAACTTAGACCATCCTAAGTTGTACAGGTGTATCTTACCTGTAGATTAAACCTTTGGGAGTTATTATCCTCCCATTTCCTTTTTCCGTCAGTTTCAGTCCTAACTGACCTTTGCCTCACTAAATCTAAGGTGAGGGAGAGAGATAGGTCTACAGCGGACTTATGGTACTCGGTTGAGCTGCCTTTACCATGCCCTTTATCTCAGGCGCTAACCTATTAATAAAATGCACAATGCGTTTGGATTCAAGGGTGATTAAATATGAAACTAACATAGATAGGGAATTGAAGTCATAAACATACTTCTGACAGTCTAGGTTCTTCATTGAAAGAGTCAGAAAATTTGTCTCTAATTTCTCCACCTCATGAGGTGGACAGTAAGTCTCCTTGACTAGTTCTACAAACTTAGACCATCCTAAGTTGTACATGTGTATCTTACCTGTAGATTGAACCATTGCTTTCCACAATATCAGGGCATCACCCTTGAAGGACTGTGACACATATTTGACCACATCCTTATCAGCACAACCGCTGATATCCACAATTGTTTCCATCTCATCAAGCCACTTCAAGGCTTCTACTGCTCCTTTTTCCCCATTAAAGTCTCGGGGTTTGCAGGAGACGAAATATTTATAGATACATCCGTCTTTTGAAGAACGAGGCCTATTAGCAAATTCTATTTTCTTTGGTTCACTCTTCACATTAGAAGAGTGGACTGGGCTCTCCTTATGAGCTGAGTATGGTGCGATTGATAATGGTCTGGAGCGAGTAGCACTCGACTCCCTAAGTTTTTCTATGGCCTTTCCCATGGCCTTTCCCACAGCTGCATCTACGCGAGCTTGGAAGTCATCATTGTTAACGGCTATATTTTTAGCCTTGTTTGAGAAAATCTCTCGGTGGCTACTCTGTGCCTCGTCCGAGTTCACCACATTGAAGCTTTGGTTCTAAACATCAAACAAAATTTCTCTTAGCCATGGTATAACAACCATATTGGCTTTAAACATTGGATATAACAATCCATCACCCATTAAACTAGTGTGAATAACATCACAACTCTTAGACTTATCATATCTATATTTGGCCTAGGTCTTAATAAGACCATCATAGGCAAATTTCAATCTGCAAATTGTCCATATATTATTAGACAGTGGATCGTAAGGTCACAATTGTCATTGTCATATTTTGACAATTATATACATCTTATAAGCTTGTCACCAATAGACATAATAATTGGGCACATTGGCCTGCATCATAACAGATGTAAATTAGGGACACATTGGCCTACATCATAACAGATGTAAATTATGGCACATTGGCCTACATCATAACAGATGTAAATTATGGCGCATTGGCCTACATCATAACAGATGTACTTTATGGCGCATTGGCCTGTCACGTTGGACATAAAATTGGGCACATTGGCCTGTCACCTTGGACATAAAATTGGGCACCTTGGCCTATTACATTGGACATAATTGGGCACATTTTCCTGTCATATTGGACATAAAATTGGGCACATTGGCCTGTCACCTTGGACATAAATTGGGCACCTTGGCCTGTCACATTGACATAATTGGGCACATTGGCCTGTCACATTGGACATAAAATTGGGCACATTGGCCTGTCACCTTGGACATATAATTAGGCACATTGTCATTTGTCATCGCATTGATGACATTAGCCGTGATCACATTGATCACATAAGCTATATAATAGGTCTTAGGACGTAATCCTTTTACCTAGACGGCTAGTGTGGTTCCTCAAGTCACACTACCAAAAGTATGAACATTCCTTAATGTTCACGTAAGAGTACCTTAATGATTGATTAATGGTCCCAGTCACCTTCGACCTTAACACCCTTGGAGGCTTGAACCTAGTTCCCCGCCTCTGGATAGAAGGATAACTTTCCTTAACTATCCTGATAGAAGGCTCCTTCTCCTTAACTATTATTTCTTGGCCAATGTGTGGTCTACGCCACTTGGCATAATCAAATCCATTAAGGTTTTCGGAATTATAGCAGAGCATAAATTTCGAATAAAATCGGGACACTCGCTTGAAGAGGATGAATACATACATACATATATATACATACATATATATACATACATATATATATATATATATAATTCCAAAAATACTTCACTAAATTTCAAATAGAAATTACAATACTTGAAACAATGATATAAACTATCCATGCAAGGACTACAGAAACAAAAATGTCCACGCAGAGACTAAAGAAATAACAATGTCCTCGCAGGGACTAACATATATTAGAAGAGACTTCACTCGTCCTTCGTTCCCTTAACCAGGTTGGAGAGTTTCTTGAAGAACTTATTCGTCTTCTTCTCCGTTTTGTCCGCTTGTTGTTGCATTTCTTTCATTCATTCTAAGGCCTCATTAATGGCGTCAAGTGGTGGCAGAGGTTGTGGTTATGGTTGTGGCATAACAGGATACTATTATCCATAACTTGGATATCCAGTAGGTGGATAAGTAGGTGGGAAAGGAGACGGGTAAAGTGCGTTATGCATGATCGCTTGCATGTAAGGGTCTTGTGACAATGCTTGGCAATCAACAGGTGTAGTTGGGTTAAAAGGATCATATTCGCACGTATCCGGATATGTTGGTATAGGGTTATTATAACCCAATGGTGGTGGTTGAACCATTGGTGGTGGTGTTGGTTCCACCACAGGTGACGCATTATAGGGTACACCCATTTGTGGGTCCTCGTGAATAGTAGGGTAGGGTTTGGGCAAAGGTGGTAGCGATCCCGACCGTTGGCCCGCACGTACTGACATACGTGCTCTTCTTTTCCTCCTTAGCGGTTCTGGTGGCGATTGGGGTTGTTCCACCGGTTCCATGTGCACATCTTCTTGCACGGGAGGTGGTTGGGAGTGATGGGAAGGAGTGTAAGCGAAGGTAAATTGGTTCCAATATTGGTCCCACTCATTAGGACCTTGATAAGGCGATCCGGCATAAGAGTTCGAATCACTTGAGATTTCAATGGGATGCGCATTTAAACATGATGGCGGCATCTCCGGATCGGAGTCCTCGTCCATTGGGTTTGGTTGATCCAGTTGATTCTGGTCAGCTGGGGTGTGTTAAACTATTGGTTGGGATTAAACTCATCATGGTAGGAATGATGAGAGTGGTGGGAGTGGTGTGAATGATGTGAATGGTATGAATGATAAGAGTTTGGGTATGAGAAGGTGAATGTTGCGATAGTGGCCATGAATCCCCCGAATCTTCATAAGGGTTCAGGTGATGGGAATGTGAGGGAATATGTCCTGAAGGTCCTCCCCTCATTGGTCCTTTTCCTCTTCCTCTTACACGTGGCGGCATTTTCCTGTTAGAAATCAATTCAAAAACAATACTAATAACTTAATAATGAAATGAGTAATCCTAGGTCAATGCCTAGACTCGGAAGTATAAGGAATATGCTTGTGTAAGTTTGAGATTAAACACAAAAGGCTAGTGTTTAATTCTCTCAAACGTTGGCTCTGATACCGACATTGTCACCCCCCGGATTTCCAACCAAATCCATACACCGGTGGGCCCGGGTGGGGAATATCGTGACGTAAGTTGATATCATCATAGTCAATTAAACACAACACAACCGAAGTCTTAGATTTAAATAACTATTACAAACCAAATGTTTAAAATACAAAATAATATACAGGCTCGTAATAGAAGATCCACAGGCGGATCATAAATTTTACAAAGAAAGAACATAAAACAGACTTTGGGCAGATCTAGGATTTGCAAGATCCTCTTATCACTACCGAGCACTTCCAGCATATTTTCATATTGTACCTGCAAGCTTAGTCTTTTGAAAATACGTCAGCTTTTGCTAGTAAATACACCCAACTGACTCATTTTGAAAACATTTAAAATATGTTTTAAGTGCGTATCGGCATAAAATCTTTTATAATGAAAACTGATGTTATGATCAAATCATCAAGTCTTAGATATGTTATTTAATATAACATATCAGTAGATAAAAGATTTACTTTGAAAAGATGTGATTAAAACCATTTTATAAGCCACAAGGGCCTTATCGTCATTTATCGACACAATACAAGGACTTGTTTATAAACTCAATTTATAATCTGTTTTGACATTCCAAATAATCCTACTTATATAATTACATCAATAGAAAAACTCATTTTCAAGTTCATTATCATTTAAACCTAGTTTTATGCAAAAAGGGCATTTTAGTCAAAATGGCATAATTACGAAACTTGCGCATAAACTCAGATTCTGATTATGATCATGTAATATACCTTAGAGGGTTATTCTATATTATATTATGATCCTAATGCAACTTTAGATCAGTCGCTAACTAATCAAAATTGGGTCAGAATCGAAAGTCAAAGTAGAAGTCAAACTTCACGACTTTCGGTTGTGAACCGACCCTAGAACTGAAATTGACGAGCCAAACATGTTCTTACATGTTCTAATAATTATTACCAACTTGTTTGAGTGTTAAAACATGTTTCATAACATATATAAGATCAAATTATAATATTTCCGAAAAATGGTATGTTTGACTTTTTAATATAATAACTTTGACCCGTCAATTGGTCTAGCAAACGTGATCTTCAGGAGGTGCCCTTTATACGGACTAACGCCTACCTTATTATGATCACTTAGCCATGTTCGGTACAAACAATGGTTGGACCATAATGGTCTTAACCGAAAGTCAAGGCGTTTTCCGTAAAACGCTTGACTTTTGGCTATAAGAGCCTGCAAACGAAAATGCAAGAGCAAGGAACACTTACAAGAGGTTCCTAGGATGCAATAGAACTAAGTTGGATGATTCTTTCAGTTAGGAACTTCTAGAGGAGGGAGATAGGGTTGTGAATGAGAAAGGTGCAAGTTCAAATGGTGAACCTTGGCACCTATTTATAGTTGGAGAGCTTGAAGGAGGTGATGCCTGGTGTGAAGGGGTGTAAGAGGGAGCTTACAAGTATCCTAAAATGTGGCATAGCAATTTGGAAGACCATGGTTTCCATTTAATGGTTTTTGGCAACATGTGTGGAGGCTAAGCAAAAAATCTGCAGACACAAGCCTCTCACGCTCCGCGAGCGCCCCATGGCCAGTTTCAAAGTTTGAAACTTTAGCCCCTCAACTTATTAAACCCTCTTAAACCATCCTAAAACACCTTTTTAGCATATTTAGCACTCCGTAGCCAACACTTGGCGTACTCGGGATTATGCCCAGACATTGTCGAGCTCTCGGTTCGTTAAAAGGTCACTCAGAGGTGTAAATTAACATGTTGACACTTTTAAACTCCTCCATTATCCAACTTTCACATATTTACCGAATTAACCTCTCTTATCCAACAAGTGGCGCGCATGAGAGTTAGGACTTCGTAAAGGATCACTCAGAGGCCCACTATAAGCATGTTAACTCCAATGTCACTCAGAGGTTGGGCATGTTGACATATCAGTCACTCAGAGGCCAAGTTTTAAGCATGTTGACATATCAGTCACTCAGAGGCCGTTGTTTTATGCATGTTGACGTATCAGTCACTCAGAGGCTTACGTTTATGCATGTTGACATCAGACAGTCACTCAAAGGCTCAGTTTGAGCATGTTGACACCTTTAGTCCTTATTAGTCTTTAATAGACTAAAAATTAAAAATACAACACGTGTCACTATACTATTGGACACGATTTTTTACGAGGTGTTACATCCTCACCCCCTTAAAAGAAAACTCGACCTCTAGATTTTATTCAAAAAGATGGGGGTATTTTTGTCGCATAGTGGACTTAACCTCCCATGTATATTCGGGACCTCTAAAGGCGTCTCACTTAACCTTTATTAAAGGTATTAATTTCCTTCAGAGCTTCTTAACCTGTCGATCCTCGAACGAAATTGGTTTCTCAACGAACCTCAGGTTTTCATCTATTTGCACATCCTTGTGTGACATTGCTAGCGACTCATCGGCTAGACATTTCTTAAGGTTAGATATGTGGAACACATCATGGATCCCACTAAGCTCCTCTGGTAGCCTAAGCTTATAAGCTACAGTGCCGACACATTCGATTATCTCAAATGGTCCTATATATCTTGGGCTTAGCTTGTCCTTCTTTCCAAACCTCATTACACCTTTTCAAATGACCTTGTACCCTACTTGGAACTTGAGGTTTTCGCCTCTTGTCAGCATAGCTCTTCTGCTTATCACGCAGCCTTGAGATGATCACGGATTTGCACAATCTTTTTCGTGGTTTATAGGACAATCTCAGGTCCTGATAGTTGGGCTTCCCCAACTTCTGCCCAACACACGGGCGTTTGACACTTTCTCCCATACAAGGCCTCGTAAGGAGCAGCCTTGATGTTCGTATGATAACTATTATTGTAGGAGAATTCTATTAGGGGTAAGCGGTCATCCCAACTTCCACCTAAATCAATTACACATGCCCTAAGCATGTCTTCCAAAGTCTGAATAGTAAGCTCACTATGACCATCAGTCTGCGGATGGTAAGCCGTACTAAAATTTAATCTTGTGCCTAAAGATTGTTGTAAACTTTTCCAAAATTATAGGTATATCTAGTATCTCTGACAGATACAATAGATACTGGCACACCATGTAGGGACACAATCATGTCCGCATACAACTTAGCCAATTTGTCTGAATTTACGTTTCCTTAATTGGCAAAAAAAATGTGTTGACTTAGTCAGCCTATCTACAATGACCCAAATCGTGTCATTACCATGTTTGGTCTTAGGTAACTTGGTAATCAAGTACATAGTTACCATTTCCCATTTCCAAGTGGGGATTTCTAATTGTTGTAGAAGTCCTGACGGCTTCTGATGTTCGGCCTTAACTTGCGAACACGTCAGACATTTGGCTACATAAGTGGCTATGGATTTCTTCAGACCCATCCACCAATAATTCTTTTTCAAATCTTGGTACATTTTGTCACCTCCAGGGTGAACTGAGTATCTTGTGTTATGTGCTTCTTGAAGGATTAGCTCTCTAAGTCCTCTAAAGATTGGAACCCAGATTCTTCCACTAAATCTAAGGATTCCATCCTTTCCAGGCATTAACTATTCAACAGTTCCGCCTAATCTCTCATTAGGAATATTAGCCTCTAATAGAGCTTGCTTTTGCGCATCTAACAGCTTCTCATTTAAGCTATTTCTGAGCTCAATGCTCTTGGCGTTAATATTTATAGGCTTAACCCGTTCTTTGCAACTTAAGGCATTTGCAACTACATTTGCCTTGCCTGGATGGTAGTGAATTTCGCAATCATAATCATTAAGTGTTTTCATCCAATGACGTTGTCGCATGTTCAATGCTTTCTGATTGAACAGATGTTGGAGGCTCTTATGGTCAGTGTATATAATACACTTTGTGCCATACAAGTATTGTCTCCATAACTTAAGTGCAAATACAACGGCACCCAATTCTAAGTCATGGGTGGTGTAATTCCTGTCGTGCACCTTTAATTGTCGTGATGCATACGCAATCACTTTGCCTTTTTGCATTAGCACATAGCCCATGTCAGTGTGCGATGCATCACAGTAAATAACAAAGTCTTCAACACCCTCAGGCAGGGATAACACAGGAGCATTGCTCAACTTGTGTTTTAGAATCTTAAAAGATTCTTGTTGTTTTGGACCCCAAATAAACTTAACATTTTTACGGGTCAAGGTAGTTAAAGGAGTGGCTATCCTTGAAAAGTTCTCAATGAACCATCTATGGTAACTAGCCAGTCCTAAGAAACTACGAATCTCCGATGGGGTCTTGGGCACTTCTCAGGTGTTCATTACAAATTTACGAAAACATCATAGAGCAAAATTTTGAAAACTCATAAAGTTAAGATTCTCGGGTAATCTTCTATCCGAATATCTTATTATACTACATGAAAAAAATTGAAAAATAGAAATTGAAATGAAGATCAAAAAATCTTTGAACGGCGTATTTTAAATTTTATTATAGCGTTCTCAACCCATCCTAAAATTTTGTGAGAGATTTTATATATCATACAAAAATGGTTGTAAGTGGTTGTGAGTGGAGAGGAGAGAAAATGTTACTGCTCATTTATATATTTGATGGGACACTGTTTACCCTCTATACTTTTCTAATATATTTTGAAAGTGGTTGCGAGTGGGAAGAGAAAAAAGGTATTGATAAAGGAATAAAAAATAGTATTCAATTAAAAGAGAGAGAAAATGTGTTTGTTGTTAGTGGAATTATAGGGTCAATTTGGTGAAAGGGATATGAATGCTCTAACATGGGGTTGATTCTATCATCGAGAAGAAAACACAATTGCTTTATGTTCCACTTTTGAAATGCCAAACAGTTTAGGGTTTTAGAGCATTCACACTAGCATCTCCATATTTATGTGAGTGTGTTCTTTATTGTCACACTCGGTCGTAAGCGGAAGCGAGCGGTGTGAAGTTGATCGGTTTTCATCGCATACGATATAAGTAAACAACTGTATGAAATAAAACATGCACAATGTTCATCCATTTCCATAATTAAAAGTTACAAGTCATAAGTTATTTAGTAACAAAGACAACACGAGTTATAACGTTTTACAAGAGACTTGTTCAAAATATAGTTTTTAAAACCCAAAGGCTTTGCATCCTATATCTCGTTCAAAGATGGAATATATGGACCAAACCCTCCAAAATAGGATGATATCGCATCTCGGATAACCTTGACATCTTGTAACCAACCGAGCAAAGATCCACTTAGTTTCCTGAAATACATGCAAGTTTAAAACATCAACAAAAGTTGGCGAGTTCATGTGTTTTATATTCGCATCAAATGCATCTTAAAAACATTTGAAAGTTTGTATGTAAAAATGTGGTATGTAAAACGTCAATGAACTTGTGGATCATTAATGTTTTGCAAGGATATTAATATGTGTGACGACATATGAAACACTCAACCCTAGATGATTTAGTACCGATCCGCGATCGGCTGGGACAACAAAAGCACTAAATGCGGTCAGACAAGGTTCCATGAGTGGGGCTCGCCCGTACCCGATAGATCTACCCCTCTTGTTCCTTGGTCTTATAAAAGATTAATGGCGTTTAAGGTTCACCCTATTCGCACATGATCTAGTTGTTTCATTCCACAGCTAAACCATACTATCGAAACATGTATTCCCCCGAGAGTTGTAAAACTGAAAACGTTTAAAAGAAAAGGAGGACATGAACTCACAGTATTGCGTCTGTAATTAGTATGTGCTAGCAAGCAGGGTATCCAATGCGTGAGTCAACCTACAAGTGTTCTAACTCGTTAGACACTTAGGTCTCTACTAGACCGTGTATGCGTTGCTCATCTTGAACGTTATTGAATTTGTATTTGTTATGTATTTGGAACCCTTTGTATTAATCATATGTTGACATTTGTTTCATACATTTGTTTTTAATATATATATATATATATATATATATATATATTGCATTCATGATGTCTATGAACGGGCCTCGCCCTTCATGAGTCTCCGTGCCTAGCACGAATAAGTGGGTCTAGCCCATGAGTGTCTTTGTGCCTCATACAAGTAAGAATGGGGCTAGCCCATTTGAGTCTCCGAGTTCCACACGGTGTAAGTGGGCGTAGCCCATATGCGTCTTCGTGTCTCACACGGGTGTAAGTTCGTTATGAGTTTGTGTGTGTGTGTGTGTATATATATATATATGTAAATGTTACTTTGTATGTGCAAATTGTTTCGTTGTATGCATTTGTTCCATGGTATATGCAAATATTGCATTGTGTATGCAAATTTTTCCATTGTAGGTATCCGCATGTACACTACTGGTAATTGTAACATTCATGTAAAAACGGGTTTCAAAACCTGCTCCAATTGAAATTCTAGTATTTATGATATAGTTCGTTACGGAATTTATTAGTAGTATTATTTATTATTTTTATAGTAAATGTAATGTTGAGTAATAAAAGAATAAAAGGTATTAATATAATAAAACCAAAATAAAAAAATGAACAAAAGGGAGTAACCGGAATCGAACCCGGATCTCTCACACGCCCACACACACAAAACACCATTAATCTCTACACACCTTTTGTTTAAAAGTAGAAAAAAATAATACATATATTAACACCCGCGTAAAACCTGCATCATCAGATCTATAACGGGCGACTGATTCAAGAAATACGTTATCAAAAAACGGTTTTCGTTGCAAATCATTGAGTTTAACTGATAATCGACATCAGTTACAAACCTAATCAAGGTTCAATTTAATTCAAAACGTTTCTGCAAAATTATTGGCAAAAATTTGTCGTGAAACCGATTTGATGAATCGGCTATAAATACCACAAAGAAATCGTTCCAACCCGTTCATTCTTTCAAGCAAAACTTTAGTTTTTCTCTGATCAAAAGTCGCCGGAATCAAGTTTTTCATCGGAAATCGTCGCCGGAAAACCGGGGTCTTCATTCGGTCGGTAACTCCTTCACTATATTTCTATAATTCATTATTACCATAACAACCTTTAATCATATAAGCAAAAGTAGTGAATTAGCATGTTTCAAACTGAATAATAGTTCTGGGTTTTTTTATATGAAGAAGATGATCGTCAATAAGTATATAAATGTAATAAAAACTGGGTTTTAAATCAAGTTAGACACACAGTCCAGTGGTGAACTGTGTGCAAATATAAGACACATGTCTCGAGTTCGAATCTCGTACATAACCGGTTTTCAGGAATAAAACTCTTGTTTTTAAAACTTAATAACTTTGTTGTTCAGTGAGATGATAAGAATATTATAACTCCTATATTAATTGGGTTAGACACCCAGCCCAGTTGGTTGGGCTGGGTGCAAACTGAATCTAAGGTCGTGGGTTCGATGCCATTGGTGGACGCCGGTTCATTGATTTTAAAATCTTTTTAAATTAAATAATTTCTGAAATATTCTAATAAGTATATAAGAATAATTAAAATCAGATTACTTACAGGTTAGACACGTAGCTCAATTGGAAGAGCTGCATGCACGTAAACGGGAGGTCACAAGTTCGAGTCTCACCACACGCTGCCAAACATGCCACTGAACCGGTCAGACTCCTTGTCAGGTTTGACAAGGTTTTTTTTTAATATTTATTTTATATTATATTATTTTTATTGATAAAAAATCAATTACAAATCAATTAAAAGTCAATTAAAAACACTTAAAAACACGATTCCTTAGGTTTAAAAACTCTAATAAATACCACAAAAATAACCTAAAAATCTAACAAAAGTATTAAATTAAAATATTAACTTTATTTTATTTATTGTTTTATCGCGTTATTATTTTAGGCTAGTTTTCTTTCGTCGGTCAAATCCTCAATTCGTGCGCATTCATCATCAAACAAGAAACTCACCCACTGTGAGTGAATCCTTACAAATTCCCTTTTTTATCTACGTTTTGGGGGTGTATCATGTGTCATCATATATATTCTTTTATTTTAAAAATACATGTGCTACTACCCTTATGTGATCTAATGTGTATATTTGTTGGTTATGGTTATGTGTATTTACATTTTATCATTTCAGTGCAATCATTCATATAAGGCCCATCAGTTCCTCGTGGGATACGAGTTAAGCATCAGGTGCCTCACTAGATCGGCTCCGTTTGATTGAGCCTTGATCTCAAGTTCGTTATGCATCATGTTCATATGCTCATTGTTGATATTATGTGGTTTGTGGTTTACTTACCTATACATAAGTTCATATATGGTCCATGCACATTTTATTTAAACAACAAAAATATTAAACTATTTTATTATTAAATTTAGATTCATTCGCCAACTTTTGTTGACCCAAACTCTTGTTTTATACATGATACAGTTGGGCAGGTTGAGGAAAGGAACACATAAGATCGGCCTTAGAAGATGAATAAAATATATTTTGTTTAGAACAATATTTTCTTGTGCTTGAATGTTTCCTTGTGTTTGGATATTTGTTCTTAAATTTCTAATTAATAAATATGAAACTTAATTTTAGTAAATGTCATGAGCTTTGATAATAACCCAATTATGCCTCGACTTTTATTTCCGTTGCGGGTCAAGGTGTGACAGATTGGTATCAGAGTTTTTGACTATAGGGATATAGGATAGTTTATTAGACCCTTATAGCCTATACTATAGTTGATTAGATTTTAATTGCTTGTGTGTTACAGGCAAAACTCATGATGTTTATTTGTTTCATGTTTATTTTACATACAAATGCATGCAAGCACTTTCACTATTACATGTCAATGTGTGATGTCCATTATGGTCTATATATTATTAACATATCATGTCTACGCAAGCACACACATCACCATTTCACAATCTTCATGATTTCTTTCTCAAAGATATTGTAATGTTTTCATGTTTTCAATCTCATCAAAGTGAGTTCTACGACGGGCATATAGTAACTGGAACGGTACAAGTACCGGTAGTCGGGACATCCTGTCTAGGATTGGCATTCGTATAAATCCAATATAATGGACCAGTTTGCCTACCTGGGGATTAACAATGAGAGTACGAAGAACCTATTAGGCCAAAGCATGCCACACCAAACTTCGTGTGAACTAACCCCACTTTGAGTTGTCATTGTGTCTACACCTGGACACCCTCTGACCTCATACCTTGCAATCATGTTTTATGATTTTCATTCGGGTGATGTAAGCGTTAACAGGCCAACACCAATGTGAACCTTACAAAGCCCAGTAGTCATGGGGGCCCACGTGACTACCTAGGCCAAAGTATGGGAGATATTTGGAGGCCCAAACATGAGCAAGCCCAAGACATCCTATGGATGTAGTTATTTTTCTTGTTTTCATTTATTATGAATATTGTTTTCACTTTTTACGACACATGACACCTAAAAACGTTCAATTCATAATCTCGCTACGTATTTCATGTAGATGTCTGCTAGACACTCTCGAGGAGGTAGAAGGTCAGGAAGATCGAGTGAACGCATGGCCACTCAAATCGCTCAACAGATGGCTGCCATACTTCCTGACATCGTCGTGCAAGTTCAACAAGATCTTGCCGCCAATCCCATCAACCCCACTAATCAAGAAGGTCAAAATGTCGCCAACCCTCTCCTTAACACCACCAAATGCACCTACAAGCATTTCAAATACTGTGATCCTCCAAAATACGAGGGGACAGAAGGTGTCACCGCTCTCCTCCGTTGGTTTGAGGAGATGGAAGGCACTTTTCTCAATTGCGATTGTCCCGATGATCGCAAGGTGCGATATGCTACCGGTCATTTGTACGGGGTAGCACTCACATGGTGGAACACAGAGAAGGGCAAGCGAGGTGCTGAAGCTGCTATGGCCTTGACTTGGGATGAGTTGAGGGAAATCATGACAAGACGCTTCTGTCCAAGAAGCGAAATCAAGAAATTGGAGGATGAGTTCTACTCTTTGAAGCAAAAGGAGGGAGACCACACAACATACAACAAGAGATTCCTCGAGTTGAACCAGATGGTCCCCAACTTGTTCACTCCCCTCTATCATTTAATTGAGCACTACATTCGAGGTCTTCCCTCGAAAATTCAAGATTCTGTGTTGAGTACCACACCTGCAACACTTGAAGCTGCAATGGAGCTGGCTACTGAGCTCACGGAAAATCGCATCCAAAATGGTGATTTTAAAGATGAGAAGAAGAAAGACAAGACACCTGCTGAAACCCCAACCCCAACCCAAACAAGTTCGTCTTCTAAGTTTGCTGGTAAGAGGAAACGCAATGGTAAGAATTTCGCCGTTACCCAAACCAATTCCCCTATCACTGTTGCCCCAATCACTCAAGTCGCTCCTCCTACTGCTCCGTTCAAGAAACCATACACTGGTCCTCATCCAAAATGCAACCGATGCCAATACCACCACCCTCCTGAGAACCCATGCCAATATTGCACAAGCTGTGGTCGTGCAGGTCACACAACTCAAACCTGTCGCATCCTCCAAAAGCCAAACCGCAATCAACCCCAAGCCCAAACAAACAATCAAGTGGTAGGCCAAGCCCAACACCAACAACCTTTACTCTTACCACCTGCTCAACCCTACTACCAACCAATTACCCGATGATGCAACCAGTCAGAGCATGTTTCAACTGTGGCGATCCAACCCATTTTCGAAACACTTGCCCACATTTGGTGAACATCATAAATGTCCAAGCTCCAGCCAACCAAATGAACCAAGCCAACCAAGCTAATCCACCTGCTAGAGGAAGAGCTTTCGACATCAACGCCAATCAAACTAGGGCTGATAATAAAGTGGTCAACGGTACATTTCTTATTAATGGTAGTTATGCATCCATACTATTTGATACTGGTGCGGATAAGAGTTTCATGTCCTTAGAATTCGAACCTATTCTTGATTTACCTAGCGGTAGTCTAGCCAAATCCTTCATAGTAGAAGTTGCTGATGGTGAACTTATTACATTAGATTCGATAATTCACGATTGCACTCTCACCCTCAATGATCATGATTTCTCAATTGATCTTATCCCCATGCAATTGGGTAGTTTCAATGTTATCATTGGTATGGACTGGCTTAGTCAGCACCACGCTGAAGTTGTTTGCTACGAGACGTTTATTCAAATTCCTCTCGCTGACGGTCAAACCTTACGTATTTTTGGGGAAACCTCCTCAAAAGGGCTCAAATTGATGTCATGCCTCCAAGCTCGAAGATACCTTCGCAAAGACTATATCGCATTTTTAGCTCACATCGTCAAAAAGGAAGGCAAGGAAAAGAAGCTTGAAGATATTCCAATCGTTAAAGAATTTCCTCAAGTTTTTCCCGATGACGTTTCAGGACTTCCTCCTGTGCGTGAAGTCGAATTCCGAATCGATCTTGTACCTGGTGCTACACCAGTCGTGAAATCTCCTTATCGGTTAGCCCCATTTGAGATGCAAGAGTTAGCTAGTCAGCTGCAAGAGTTGACTGACAAGGGATTTATACGTCCTA
Source organism: Scalesia atractyloides (assembly GCA_947069175.1). Taxonomy (NCBI): domain Eukaryota; kingdom Viridiplantae; phylum Streptophyta; class Magnoliopsida; order Asterales; family Asteraceae; genus Scalesia; species Scalesia atractyloides. The sequence continues at coordinate 21,961,665 of CAMTDV010000022.1, read as the reverse complement.
GCTCATCACCTTGGGGTGCACCGGTTCTATTCGTAAAGAAGAAAGATGGAACTTTTCGAATGTGTATCGACTATAGAGAGCTCAACAAGCTGACCATCAAGAACCGTTATTCTTTACCTCGTATCGATGATCTTCTAGATCAACTACAGGGTGCCACCTGTTTCTCCAAAATCGATCTTTGTTCTGGTTATCACCAACTTAGAGTACGTGAAGAGGACATCCCTAAGACCGTTTTTCGAACTCGTTATGGCCACTATGAATTCATGGTGATGCCTTTTGGTTTGACCAATGCTCTTGCTGTTTTCATGGATTTGATGAATAGGGTGTGTAAACCCTATCTCGATCGTTTTGTTATAGTTTTCATTGATGACATCCTTATCTACTCCAAGACCAAAACCGACCATGAGCGACATCTTCGACTTATTCTAACACTTTTGAGGACCGAAAAGCTTTATGCTAAGTTCTCGAAATGCGAGTTTTGGTTAAAAGAGGTGCAATTTCTTGGTCATATTGTTAACGACAAAGGGTGGATTTAGGTTTTTAGGGGTGTCGGTGGGGGGTGGGTTAGGTGGTTTAGGCTTTTTCATATTAATGCACATGTGCAATACAAAGTTTTTTATATATTACATTAGCGAACTTTATTAAAAAGATTCAAAAAATTATATGTTTTTAGTCTTTTTTTTAGTTAGGTTTTTGGTTTTATCATTTAAACTAGTTTTCTCATGATCCATCCTATATCTTCATGTATTACTTCCCAAGTATTAAACCCTTTGGGGTATAAGTAACTTCCCATATACATTTTTATACTTGTTCATCTTCAAGTATTTGGAAGTTTTCATGTGTGGTGTATTTGTAATTATTTAGTAATCCCGTAACTTCTAATACATACACATAAATACACATAAGTATTTATACACATAAGATGGAGTTTTCTAAGTGTGTGTGTGTGTATATATATATAATATTCCATTTAAATTTATGAAAATGAGCATAAGTGTTTAAGAAAATACTTAGAGTTTAAGACTTAAACTTTTCCATCAAGATTCGCCTAATCATGATTAAGGTCCCTAATCGCGTTTAGTCATTTTAATCACACCTTAACCACAATTAGGATTTTAGAAAATTTCGCCATAGTTTCCCCTATACTATGGCGTCTTCCACATTTTTAAAACGTATTTTAGACCATGTTTTAATACCAAAATCATCATCAACTCAAGTCAAGTTCCAAATCATATATTAACATATTCACCTTCATCCTTAATGAACTTATATATATATATATATATATATATATATATATATATATATATATATATATATATATATATATATATATATAATATATATTTATCGAAACCTTTAAAAATAATAGCACTTTTGATAATCATCCACTAGTTTATCCATTTTACATAAAATTGTTTATGTGACTTCTTAAGATATTTATATTACAAATCATGCTTTTAATATTTTGTAAAGGTTATATTTGTCAAAAATTATTCGCAAGTTTAGTGTCTAAGTTTATAAATTATGAAGGTGATGATCTTGTTAGATCTAAACATCTTAATGTTTAGATTAACTTTTTAAACATGCTCATACAAGGTCATACTAAATAATCAACATACTTTACACCAATCATCAAGTTCATGCAACCCATTCTACACTAATCAACATAACCAACATATAAACACTTCATTGTGTAAGCTTGTTAGTTTATGTTTATGGTTTTTAAACTTTGTTTTTCATGATGTTCAAGATGATCAAGTTGTACATCTATGATATACTTAACATAACAAGCATGAAAATGATGTAAAGAGGTCTTACTACTAGCACAAGGCTAGGGAAGCACTAAGATGAAGAAGATGAAAAGAATGTGAAGATGTGAGAGCTCTAAAATGCTTCCTAGTGCACCTCCATGTCTTGCCTCATCTTTGATCTTCTTGAAAGTGTATATGAATGGTTTTAAAGGAGAGTTTTAATGAAGAAAATGGGTGGTAAAGGGGGTGTTTGGGATCCGTAAGTGAGAGAGAGAGAATGAGGGAGTGTTGTTTGAATTATGTGAAGTAAGATGAGGTAGGATAGTGTTGTCATAAAGATCTTGCACTTTTCCAAGTCAAGGATCAAATCTCTTGTACCATGCTCCTCTCATCATTATCTAACACAAGTATGGTGTGTGTGTTCGGCCGAAATTATGAGTGGAAGGGGGCTAGGTGATGGCCTTTTGTCTTATAATATTCAATAGACTTGTGGTTATATGTTAATTTAGATATTTAAGTCATTATATGTATTCTTGCACAATTAGGATATTAATCATATTAAGATGCTAAACAAGTTCTAACTAGTTTACTAGATAGTGGTTTAGGTGTAAGGATGATAGAAATGTCACTAGTTTAGTTGTCGGATCGACACTGGACAAAATGTAAAAGGTGCGTTATAATCCCAGCAGCGATGTCTTTGATATTCCATTGATATCCTTGAGTTTTGTTTAGGATGATATTTACAAGCTTTGTTGATAATGCAAATGCTGAATTTTTAGGTGGTGGATTGGACAATTTATAAATGTAAACGTTTTCCAGAAAGTTAAAGTATTGTGGCAAGTGGTACCCCTAAATTGGGTTTTTAGTATATACATTTGTGACGATACGCTTTCGTATCGTTCGTTAGTTGTTCGGACAATTTTCAGAACTAGCTGGCATGAATAGTGTATTCAGGAGAATAGTGTTTTTAGCATTTTTCGCCAACATATTAGGACACAGTTTACCGTTTTCTCGCGACACAACGAATGTAACAATACCAAATTGTAAAATTTAACATGTCCTACAATTGCTAGACTTGTATGACCTAACCATGCACATGTTAAGCCATAAACGAACGTAATTAATCGTATAAATAGTTGTTAAGTTATACGGAATTACCATAAATTTTGCCGGTTGTCACATTTATATTGTAAGGAGTGGTTTTGAGTTGATAAGAGAGAAAATGTTACTATTCATCAACAAAATTTGGTAAGACACTATTCGCCCTATGTAATTTTTTAACATTTTCTGAAAGTTGTTGTAACGGAATGATAGAGAACATGTAACAATAAAAGTATAAAAAAGGATTTATTTGATTGAAAATGAGAGAATAAAGGTAATGATTTTTAGTGTAATTATAGATATGAGATGAAGAATCCATTGTGAATGCTTCTAACAACCGTAAGATTTTATAATGACGCATAAGAAAAGCTTTACATAGTTTGATTTGCAAAGATTCACATCTTCAATTCTATGAAGTTTTAAGGGAGATCGGTGATTTCACATCTTCAGTTTGATGAAATTTGTAGATTTCTACCACTAATATTTTCCTAAGTCATCGTCATGTTCATCCACCCCAACATCTCTGTTTAACCATCGATATGTAACTAACTATTGATAGTGTCTGAAGAGGATAAATGGACAAACCTTACTTTAATATTTACAAAATCCTAAGAAGTATATACATAGTTAATTCATAGTGTTTTTTTGTCTTTAATAGTGAGATGCAAAGATCATGGGTGAACAACTCTTAATGTGTGTGGCTTGGGTTTGATTTATTAGAATTCTAAGCATAATAGTTAATTAGGGTTGTAGTTATTCGTGCATGTGCAGGGGCGTGGTTGGAGTTTGAAATGTATTGTACTTCATGAAAACCGATGAATAAATTTGTAAAATCAAACAAAAAGATATCAAAATTCGTTATGCTATTGTGATGTAACTCGGCTTAGATCATTAATAAAAATATATATATATAAAACAATATGGTAAATGAAATAGAGAGCGATAGGAACTTGGTCGGTTTCGGTGCACTACTTATAATAAAGAAAAAGAGAAGTTAAAAATATGTCAAAAGAGTACAGGCACATTCGTTATAAAAAACTGAACTTAAAAAAACTTTGGTGCACTCATTATAGCAAAGAAAAAGAGAAGTAGAGAGCGATAGGAACTCATTCGGTTTCAGTGCACTCTTTATAACAAAGAAAAAGAGAATTTGAAAAATATGTCGAAAAGAGTATTGGCACGTTCGTTGTATAAAACTAAACTAAAAAAAACTTTGATGAACTCATTATAGCAAAAAAAAAGGTAAAAGATATGTACAAAACAATATTGACACATTCGTTAAAACTAAACTAAAGAAAAAATTAATAACATTAGTATGAGCTCACTATTCATCTTCTAGTCTTATCACACACACACACACATATATATATATATATATATATATGATTAGGTTCAAGAGTGAACACTGGTGTATTTGCGAACTGAGCGAACTAATTCTGGTCATACACGTGTGTAGATCAATGGTCATGATTTGATGATAAAATACCTTATTGTATTTTATGATTTAATGATGAAATCCTAGCTATACACGCATGTAAATCAATAGCCAAGATTTATTCACTCAGTTTGTAAATACGCTAGTGTTCACTCTAGATTACCACCCTATATATATAATCAACCAAAGTAATTCTCTATATTATATATATTTATTATTTTAATTTAATATAAATCAAAGTAAACATTATATTATATTTATATTATATTATATTATATTAACCCAAGTAAAAAAAGCACATATGTGTACTATAGAACTTCTTTGATTTAATATTGAGATAATTATATTATAAAATAATTAACTTAAATAAAAAACACACATATATATATAGCGTAGAACTTCTTTGAATTAATATACAGATAATTATGTTTTTACAAAAATGGTTATTTTCCACAAGGAAAGATATGAAGAGAAACAGAAAATCCACACAAACATATAACAATCGTGAAAGCACACATTGCTCCTACAAACATATACTAAGAACTACATTAATAACATGTAGTGGGGTTTGAAACTAATGTCTTTTTCTTAGACATGATACGACATGTGGTAATACAATCAGCATTGAGGCATTAGTTTAAAATTGATGTAGTGGTATAATGTTCAACAATACCCTATCTAATGATTACCCAATTACTTTTTTTTGTTTTTCTTTTAAATTTAAAACTAATAATATTTCATTAAAAACAATTGCATTACTAAAATAAAAAAACCGACAAAATGCTAAAAAACATAAATCTAAAGCCTATATTTGTTACGAATTTGTTGTCGACGCATTTGCGCTAGGATCAACGCGTCTCATTCGAGGTGATCGATCGATTTAGACAAAAGTTTATGTCTTTCTCCATTTGCCTCGATTCTTGTTGCGCGTATTTTTTTTTTGTTTTTTGCGTTTCTTTCTTGCATTATCTCCAAACGTCTATGATCGAGGTGTCGTATGTCTTGTAGGCGCCGGTTCATCTCTTCAAAATCTTGCTTTATTTCGAAACCCGCCGAAGATGACTTCGCCCTTCCCCCTTTTTTTCCCACTTCTTCTACCGGGCAGCAGGCCAACTCCACTTCCTCATACTCGTCGTCCACATTAATGTTTAAGTCTACGTTTCGAGCATTGGAAGTGGGTGTTTTCGGATCAACCGAGGATGATGTTTTGGACCGTTTTGCTTTACATCTACTGCTAGACGTCATGCTCGGTACGTTAGCCTATTTAGGACTTCCGTGTAAAAGCTCCCAACAATTCAAGTATGTAAAAGCGTCTCTCGTTTGGTTGAACTCCTCCAACGCTCTTGTTAATATATTTATGTTGTTTTGACCGCTACCTCAGTTATCCCTCGTGTGTTGGAAAACTTCTTGGAACGAATGACATTTCTGGTTTAGATCGGTCAATTTGCCTGATATCGAATCTTTGTCCCGATACTCACCTCTACCCATTGCATTAAAAATGTTTCGCGAATTTTATTCCAAAAAATGGGTAGAGTTTGATAGTTGGCTTCAAAAAAATAAAACAAATATATTATTATATCTTTAAAAATAGTACAAAAAAATATAATACAAACTATTTAAAAAAGTAAATAATGCTAAACAACTTCGGGATCCTCCGAGATGTCGAGACATGCACTTGCTAACGCGCACTCCTCATCTTTCGACTAAGCTTGGTAGGTTCTTTTCGTGCGTGGAGCGGTAGCATCTTTTTTTATGGGACCGTCTACCACGTTGAGACACCTTTGCTACAGGCTCCGGCTGTGTCTCCAGCACTGTTTTGATGTCAGGCTCGGTTTCTTCTTGAGCCACACGCGAACCGCCCATGGATGCAAAGCCGTGTGGACTGTGAAAGAATTGCGGATGCACGTTTAGTAATTGCGCGTACGCCATTATTCGAGTCCATATATTAGAAATTTGGTTGCGGTTGGGTGGTGTTCTGGCAATATGAAGTTAGGTTGCCAGGTCTAGACGGAAAACCGAAAGGGGCTCGGAAGGGATTCATGAACTTGTAATGTGTACAAGTTGAAGAAGTTGCATGTAATATTATTGCTTCATCACTTTTTCTCTTGTATTATTATTTTATCAAAGTTCAAAAGCATCTGGAAGCAAAGGGCAAGTAGTAATGTTGGGCTCTTTAGTCTTATAATTGACTTCAAATTTCTGTGTTTCTATTTTAAAGGATTTAATATTATAAATAATTAATTACGATTTTTAATCAAAAATAATAATATGATTATACAAATAAAATGACGTAAGATCTAGCCAGATATTTCCTAGATTTGTTGAAACAAGTGAAGAGAAATTGGAGATGGATATGCAAATAAGAGAGCATTTTCAAAAATGTGAAGTAACGAAGAGAAAGAGAAAAGTTAAAAAAAAATGAAGCTGAAAGTGGTTTATAGGTAAAAAATGGATTAAAAATAAGATTTTTTTATTACCGTGATGACCCAACAGTCAAATCCTCAAAAGTGAGCAAATTGGCGTTTTAATCAAACCCCTGAACTAAATTCGCAAAAAGAACGCCCAGAGGGCGGCGGTGCGGGGCGTTTTTTGGCGTGGATTAGGGTAAAAAATGTCCAATCCCCACACCACTACGAGAGAATATGTTACTGTTTATCAGCAAATTTGGTAAGACACTATTCACCCTCTATAAGTCTTTAATATTTTTTGAAAGTGGTTGTAACAGAAGGATAGAAAAAAAAGTAATAATAAAAGTATAAAAAAGTATTATTTAATTGAAAATAGAGAATAAAGCTAGTAATTTTTAGTGTAATTATAGAAATGAGATAGAGAATCAATTGTGAACGTTTCTAACAATTGTAAGATTTACTAATGAGGCATAAGAAAAGGTTTACATAGTTTGATTTGCAAAGATTCACATCTTCAATTCATTGAAGTTTTAAGGGAGATCGATGATTTCACATCTTCAATTTGATCGAAATTTTGTAGCTTTCTATCACTAATATTATTTTCAGTCATCAATTGTGTTCATCCACCCCAACATTCTATCTAACCATGGACTTATCAATAACTAGTGATTAGAGATGGGCATAAAAACCGGTTCCGAACCCGAAACTGGAACCGGTTCCAGTTCCTACCCGACAGTAAGTAGAACCGGTTCCGGGTTCAAAATACCCGTTGGTTCCAACCCGGTTCCACAATTTTACCATTTGAATCGGGTAGGAACCGGTTCCTAACCGTACCCGGTTCCTACCCGTACCCGGTTCCTACGTGGAACCGGTTCCTGACCGTTGTAATATTACCGTTGGAACCGGTTATATCCGTTAAAAATGTTACCGTTGGAACCGGTTATAGTCAGCTTTTACTGTCAGGAACCGTTCTGAACAGTAAAGTCAGGTTTTTACTGTTCAGAACCGGTTCTGAACAGTAAAAGTCAGATTTTTACTGTCAGGAACCGGTTCTGAACACTATCAGGAACCGGTTCCACACCAACTAACCCGGTTCCATAATACCCGTACCCGGTTCTACACGGTTCCATATTCTTGGCTGTGAACCCGGGTAGGAACCGGACCCGGTTCCACACCATACCCGGTTCCAATGACATCCAAGCAGAACCGGTTCCGGGTTGGAACCGGTTCCGGGTAATAATAATACCCAATTTTGCCCATCTCTACTAGTATAGCGTTAAGAGGATCAATAACTATTGATAGTGTTTGAAGAGGATAGATGAAAAAGTTTACTTTAATATTTACAAAATCCTAAGAAGTATATACATGCTTAATTCATAGTGTCTATTGTCCATTAATAGTGAGATGCAAACATTATGTGTGAACTTATTTGGTGTTCGTTTCACGGAATGAAATGGAATTCTGATAGAATTGGAATATTGATTTCACTCTTTATTTTGTTGTCTTCATAAAAAAAAATTGGAATTGAACTAACATAAGGAAGAGAATCTACATTCTAATTCCATTCAAATTTCATTCAATGTTGCAAACCAGACACACCTAAATTACAAATCAATTTTCAATTTCTGCACGAATTCTCATTACAATTCCATTACAAACCATGAAACGAACACTACCTGAGGCTTGCGATTGACTTATTAGGATTCTAAGCATAATAGTTAAATATGTTTTTACAAAAATGGCTATTTTTCACAAGGAAAAAGTCAAAGGAGATATGAAGAGATGCATGAAATCCACACAAACATATAACAATCATGAAAGCACACATTGCTCCTACAAACATATAATAAAAACTACATTAACAGAAGCAAAAATGTGAGAGTTTTAGAAAGTATAGAAGGCAAACCAACTAGATGCAGTTGGAAAAAGCATTATCATTATCATCAATCAATCAAAAGGAACACATCATGATAATAAGTAATGAATCAACATACAAAAATCCAAACCCAAATATTTTCCCAAAAATTCAAGATAATTGTTTAATTTGGAGAGGGGTTGATTTTTTTTATTTTATGAACCGAGCAGCTTCTTCCATCTAGCGTACCCGAGCACAATCAGAAAAAGCATGATAGACGCGACTGTAATGGCTCCTACGAAAGGCTCGAATATTCCTTGTCTATAATACAAATCACACGGGATATTCATTCCAAATAATCCCGCCACCAGGGTCTCAAAGGCTATAGCAAATGACGCGATCGTTAATGTCAGTTGAAGTTGAATAAGCTCGTTACGTTGGTTGTCCAGTTGGATGTTCACATAGTCCTCTGTGTCATCAATGTACTCACGAACCTGCATTTTACAAAATAATATCATAACACAAACAGTAAGCTATAACTTGCAAGAAGAAGAAAAAAATATTTACTCACAGATAAGATTTTGTTACGGGTCCCATCAAGCTGCATAAAATAGGCCTCGAGCAACATCTCAAGATCCTCAACATCATCATCGTACAGATTAGCACTTGTCATCATACTTCCACTCTTGACGGAACTAAGCCGCCTCAGATGGTGTCCCCCGTTGTTGAAGCTAATGGACCCCACACCTCCAGACAAACCCTCACTCTGTTGGTTCTGTAACCACTTTCTTGTTAAATACAACTGCGTCATATCTTCATCGTCATCAAGAAGATGTTCAAGTTCATCCCTCACCTGAAACCCACATGCATGATTATTCATCCCTCAGCTCAATATGAGTAAAAAGAATTTAGGCCTGTAAACGAACCGAATGTTCATCAACTGTTCGTGAACTTGTTTGGTGGAAAGTTCGTTTATTTAATAAACGAACGAACATGAACGCATTTTTTTGTTCATTCGAACAAACATGAAAACATGTTTTGTTCTTTCATTTATGTTCATTTGTTTATGTTCGTTTCATTTTAAATATGTAAGTAGTTATATTTATATATATATTAAACATCAGAGGAACTTTCTAACTACTTACATAAATATGACTAATTGGTAATTGGACTTTTAGTAAAATAAAAATGGGGTTTCCAATGGAATTTATTGTAATTAATCACTAATATATATAAAAAATTCCTTTATGTTCATTTATGTTTAGTAAATTATGTTCATTTGTGTTCATTTATTTTCTTCACTTGTGTTCATTTGTGTTGTTTATTGTTTGTTAAATTACGTTCATTTAAGTTTGTTTGTTTATGTTCGTTTACGTTCGTGACTGCACGTTTAGGTTTTGAATGAACGAACATAAACGAACACGAACATGCCTATAATCTTAATAAACGAACATGAACAACAAAATTATATGTTCGTGTTCAGTTAAAGTTAAATGAACTCGTTCGGTTCATATACAGGCCTAAACAAGATTGATAACAAATACCTTTTGTATCCTTGCAAGCAAACGAGTAAGATTGCTTTTCAAACTCCTTACACGCTCAAGATTCTTGGTGCTGACATTCTTAGCCAGCTCATCAAGAACAGGATAAGCGTCTCTCTCAAGGTCTGCAACACTCGAGTCCAAATACGTACAAACTACCTCCAATGCAACTTCCAAAACTTGAAATTCAAACGGAAGCTCTGCTTGCAAACCTTCGGAGGTTTCGGGAACAGGTATCCATCGTCCAGAGGCCGACAAATTCGATTCCGCATCACGTAAAGCAAGCTGACGATTTCCAGATATACTGGAATTGGTCTTGTGAGAAAGTTGTTGCCTCAGTTGATCCACAAATGGAAGAACTTCTTGGTGTAGAGGATCAAGTAAAAGTACTTCTTCTGCTGTGACTATCGCCTTTATATATTCCAAATTAACAACCATCGCCCTTTCCCTAGCTGCACCGATTATTAACGTGTTAAAAGATTATAATATTAGCTAATTATTTAATTTAAAATTTCAGATATTGAATCTAAGAATATGTATTCTTAGGTCAAAATGTCAAACGAAAGCTAAAACGTTTTATTTGGAGTTTAGACAGGTCAAAGCTTTCTTCTTTAATGGTCCCCACCTTTTGAGTAAGCAAAGCAGTCTATCTAGGTAACATAAACTACTATTTATTTCAAATATCCATACCAAAATAGCCAGTGGGCCTCCTAAAGGGGATGATCATTAATTAGTACCTTAATACAGATATGTGATACATTGACTTGTAAGTTCAAGTTTAGGAAGTAAAATAAGCAAGTATGTGCTTAGACTTTAAAGCAGAAGCAAATATGAGTGTGTTCTATGTGCATGCTAATTAAAACTTTGTTTATGTAGCTAATCATAAATTCAACATTAAGAATGTTGTATTTAAAATCCAAGAACAACAAAATATGACTTCAATAGCAAACAGGGTTATTCATTGTGTTCCGACTATTCTCTATGTTTACAATACAAGTTTACAACAACCACCAAACCCAGTAAATCCCATTTTCAAGTAGCAAAGCTATTGATAGGGTCTGAGAAGGGTAAGATGTAGGCAAATCTTTCCTCTATCCCGAAGGATAGAGATGCTGCTTCCAGAGAGACCCCCAACTCTAAAACAAACCGCAAACAAACAAGCTAAACTAAACATATAGAAATAGAAAGGTACCAAAAGCAAAATGAGAGGTAGAAGAGTAGCATAGTAAAAACAGAAACATATATAACATGACAAGACGGCATATAGATACAAATACAAGAGACAATCACATGCAAAGTCCACCTAAAACGTAGAAAAACATAATCCCCTAATACAAAGCTTAAACACACCTGTACCCTCCCCTAAAAGTCCTTAACCTTAATTCTTCGCATCCACAAAATCCTATCCTGGACCATGTCCTCAGAGAGGTGCATCTGTAGCAAATCTTGCCTAATCCACTAATCCCTGATCAATTCTACTCCTCCCCTCACATGCCCAAACCATCTCAATCTCAAAAAGAAATACTAGCCACTCTTAACCTTACCCTAAAAACCTAATTTCTTATCCGGTCCCACACATCCACCTCACCATCCTCATCTCTCCTACCGCGTTCATGTGTGTCTTGTTGATATAACCAAACAACTAGAAGAGATATCCAAAAAATAAAGTACAACGATCTGCTAACAGCTCAATGGAATTACTAAAGAAAAGTTATTCTAAAGTATGACAACAGGAAAACCCTAATGAAATGAAAGCAATTACCAAGAATATTAGAGGAATTGGAGAAAACAGGACCCAAAATCCTCAAATCCCTAGCCGGAATCCCGGCCCGTTTAATAATGGTGGTCTTATCACACTCAAATGCTTCCGATTGACCCGACCTATCAAACCGCATCCACAGCCTCGCCCCACCAGCCTTCTTCTTCACTTTGGCCACCGCAGCAACCGGTTTCGCCGTCGAAACCACCTCGTTGTTGGGAGACGGTGACTGCTCCGACAAAAGTAACGGCGATTCGCCGGCCTTCTTCGCCGTCTTCCGCCGCCTGGTGCTGCTGCTGCTGCTGCGGCGAAACGAGAAGGGGTTCGATTTCCCCATTGGTTAACCCCTCAATCAAATCAAAGGTTTGATGGGAAATTGGGTTGGATGAATTAATGATAATATGTTGTGTTGATGGAATCGATGATGTGAAGGAGAAAGAGGGGAGAAGAGTCGGGTCGTCTCCGTCTTGTTCTTCCCCTTCTTCCTCTTCCATATAATACAGAATCGGAATGAATTAATTAATTAAGGTTCGATTTGATTGATGGTGATGGTGTGGATGGTGAGTGATGATGATGATGGATGATAAAGGTTCCAAACGCTTATCCCAAATTGCTAATCAATGGGTTGGGTGGGTGGGTATATGTCGATGCTAACTAACCATGGTTATTATATTATTCTTAAAAGCCTGCTTACATGTGGTAACCCAACGGTAAAATTCGACCTCATACATCCACGATTATAAACAGTGTTGGGTAATTCAAGTCCACATCTTCAATTTCAGGGAAAACCGTCGTCCGAATGTCCACTACGATAAAACTCGGTTGGAAACAAATTCGAACATGGGAATTTACGATCGTAACCTAAGCTTGACCCGATTTTGTTTTAGGGATCCGGTTTAAGGTTATGCTCATAGTTATCACGTTAGAAAAATGATTAAGTATTAAATACTAGGTTATAGTTCTGTGTATTATACAATGTTATACAATATAAAAGATATCATTTTATAACCTTAAAAAATTCCATATAACTAATGTATTTTTATTACCATATCACAATTCACACAACTAACTTGAATTTATAACAAAACAAGTCTATGTCAATCACTAATATTGAAATACAATATTATAGTATGTGGATTACACGACTTGAATACTTAAAAATATATGATACACAATTATATATATTTTTCAAAAATAACTTGACTGAAATTACGTATTGGATCATATATAATAATGTATATAAATAATATTTTTATTATTGTATATTTTTAAATATAATTTTTATTTGAAAAAAATGAAAATAGATTTATTGTATATTATAAATTAGATGTGTTATTCATATTAATATTTGTTATGCAGATTTAATTAATAATTAGTTATTAAAATTTTGAACCAAGTTAACAATTTATATACAATGAATAAAACATTTTCATAATTAATGGCTTTATTATGTCATAAATGGGTAAAAGAAATTATAATATTAAAATATGACTAACTTACTCTTTCCTATAATATAAGAGTATTCACATTGGAGACTTCATCTCCATCTATATAATTCAACTAAAGAACATTTCCTCTATGTTTATATTTTATTTGTTTTTTCAAAAACCTCTCATCTTCAACTCTTTATTTCTGTCATACTAATACACTTATTTTATTAATTTGTTCTCTTTTCTACACACGCGTGATAAAAATATGAAGGTTGATACGAGCTTCTAAAATAAAGGTTGTACTTTGATTTTTATAAAAAAAAATCTATCATAGGGATTCCAATATAGTGGTTTTTTTTTTTGTTTTCTCTACTTTTTACTATATCTTATAATATATATATATATATATATATATATATATAGAGAGAGAGAGAGAGAGAGAGGGGGGGCTCCAATTTGAATGCTCTAAAACATTTATTTGTGTTATCGAGGGATTTCGACAGTAATAAATTAATGAGTTGAAATATGATGATTACACATGTCTAATTTCGTATTCATTTATTATTAGTAGAAGTAATAGCTCATCTGGAAGAGAACTATTTTTTGAGACAATTTCCTTAGTCCCACTCTTTCACATAGTGTGATTAGTGTGTGAGACCGCGATCCACAAAATTTAGACAATTATAATATGAGAGTAATGCTACAATTTTGTTAAATTAGTGCATACTTATGTTTCTTGCTTTAAAAAGTTGTTGCATATACAAAAAATTTTGCCATTCTTTTTACTTGATTTACAATAATATATTACTAGAAAAATAATATGGTGTTAACTGCAAAATACAAAATCGAATAAATAGTAATAATAAATAAAAAGAAAAATTATATGAAGAATAACTAAAAGTTACAACGGGATAATATTTCTTGGATCCTGTGCATCAAATTACCAAACAATGTATATAATATGAGAGTAATATTACAATTTTGTTAAATTGGTGCATATTTATATTTCTTGCTTAAAAAGTTTGTTGCATATATAATTCTTTTTTCATTCTTTTACTTGATTTACAATATTATTACTAAAAAAATAATATGGTGTTAACATCTGTAAAATACAAAATCAAATAAATAATAATGAAAAAAAAAAAAGAAAAGTTATATGAAGAATAATTAAAAGTTACAATGGAATCATATTTCTTCTATCTTGTGCATCAAAATTACCAAACCTGATGGCTTCAACCCTATCCTTAACGTCTTCGTTTGGTTATTTATCTATTGGAATGATAATAGATGTTTTTAAAATAATAAAAATAAAGTTTGATTAAAAACAATTTTTTTAAGATGATAAGTTGTTGACATGTGGCATTTTTTTAGAGTCTTTTATATAAGGTAGATAGATTAGATGATTAAAATGTTATTTTTTTTGTCATTGTGATTTTATATATTGTTTGCTCATAGATAACCGTGTTAGAAAAATCAATAAATATAAAATATGATTAAAAAGGTCATCTCTTTGTCATTACGATTTCATATATGTATATATAGGATTAAGTTCAAGGAAAAACCATTCTAAGTTATGAGAATTTAGAGAACTCGGCATTTTCATGGAAATTTCCCACCATTTTTTTACACAACCCTATATTAAAATGTTTAAAATGACTGCCGTAAAAAACTTAAAAATTTTTAAGTGGTTTTTTTGGCCCATTACAACAGCTGTAAAAAGCTGGAGACATAAGCATGACATAACTTTTTACGACATTTACGGTTGCCTTGTCATAAATGAAAAAGTAAAAACTAGTTTTTTTGGGGGGAAAAGTTGATTTTTTAGGATTTTTGGTTAAAAAATGAAAAAACCTTTCGTAAGGTCAAGTTCTCTAAGTTCTCACAACTCGTATAAGTTTTCATTTTACCCTAACCCATATATATATATATATATATATATATATATATATATATATCCTTGGATATTATTAAGTATTTTGGATCTCATGTTGGATCTATTGAACCCTATAGAAAACAAATGATTGAAAAACCAAATTCTCTATATCATCTGATCAATAATAAAAAGTGCTTTAAATATTTAATCATCCCAAAGACAAAGACATCAACATCTGCTACTCAAAGGTCTGTTGAAGCTAAAGTCTGTCATACAAGATCTATTGAAGACAAGCTCTGCTCAAAGTCAAAAGTCTGCTGAAGAGAACCTCTGTTATTGAAGAATTAAAGAACTGTTGAAACAAAGGTCTGTTGGACCAAGAGAGGTTAAAGCTCATCAAAGTTTCAATCAACAGATGCCGAATCAACAGAGTTTTATATTAATGTAACAGTGTTTTAGTTTTAGCAGGTGTTAGAGTTTGTTAGGTCGTTAGATGTCATTGTCAAAGTGACATCAGCCTAAATGCCACAGTGGTTTGAATTGTACTATAAATAGAAAAGTGCATGTACTGTTCTATTCATCACTTTCCTTCTAACATTCTATACGAACAAATTAGAGTGATCTTAGGCTGAGGGGAGTTGTAATATTTGCATGCATATGTGAATCAAAGTTTACAAAAGCATGTTGATGAAAACAATGTCTCTATTGTTGTGATTTGAAAGTTTATTATTTCTGCTAAACTATTTCGTTACTGTTTATCTTCTTTCATTGTTTTTTGACAACTTATCTTTTGAGTTAAATGATCTTCAACATTTTGACTTGTTGATTTGGAAGAAATGACATCTTGCACAAACTGGCCTTGCTGAGTGTTAGAACTAGCAAGTTTTTGTCACACCCCGGATTTCCAACCCAAATCCATAAACCGGTGGGCCCGGTGGGGAATATCGTGACGTCAGTTGATAACATCATTGTCAATTAAACACGGCACAACGGAAGTCTTGGAGTAAAATTACTATTACAAACCAAATGTTCAGAAATACAAAATAATATACAGGCGGATCATAAAATGTACAAAGAAAGAATATAAAACAGACTTTAGGGCAGATCTAGGATTTGCAAGATCCTCTATCACTACCGAGCACTTCCAGCCTATTTTCGTATTGTACCTGCAAGCTCAGTCTTTGAAAATACGTCAGCTTTCGCTGGTAAATACACCCAACTGACTCATTTTGAAAATATTTCAAAAAAATTTTAAGTGCGTATCAGCACAAAATCATTTTATAACTTGGGAAAGTTGACGTTGCAACCTTGTTAACAGCTTCACATGTTTGTCCATACATACAGGCCTAGTATAGAAACCTAGACATGATTAAATACACACCACTTAGAACTCACGAAGGAGTTATCCCCAACGTCTTGGGTAATTTGCATTTGAGCGTCTGTCAGGTGTATGTCTACACCCCGCGCTAAGGTCGTGGCCATTAACTAATGTAATGAGCCGAGGATATCCAGGACACGGTAATTTAACCCCCGATGTTTAAGTTATCAAACAAAATAATTAAAACGGAATATGTGGATTTACTAGCCACAATCCAGCATTCGATTGATCCCATTTCCAACCAAGCGGTAATAATTTACCGTATCCCAAACCCGTATAGGGAAGTCGAGAGTATTTACCAAATTAGCTTTGTTTAAAATGCAAGATTATAACCCAGCCGTATTCAAAATGAGCTAAGTGCAGATAGCATTTACCAGAATGTCTCTAGTCTGGATTATGACATAAGCTAACCAATTAAATACTAACGGTCTTATTTAAGTCAAAGACTTAGACCGACTAGCGTACTTGATCAAATACGTATAACGCTAGATTAAACGATGATTGGATAGAATGTAGTTTAATCCCAACAAGTACGTTGACTTGTATAATATGGATAAACTATAAACATTCTGGATTTTGAGATTTAAATGACAAGGTTAAACCCGTTTCGGTTAATTTTCGTAAACTTGTTACATATACTTAACGGTACGCATATCAGCGATATCGGGTAACCTGATAAGTCATGGACAAGTTCTATATGCCATTATATTTCAAATAAATTATAATATCAGTAGGATATCAACTTTTATGCCCGTTATGGTTTTAAATTGAAATTATGCCTCATAAGGGCATTTCGGTAATTTCATACCATATAAAAGGAATTTGAATATAATTTAAGTTTATAATCATGAGTATTCTGGAAAAATAGTTTATTTATGATATAATATCAGTAGGATACCAATTATGTGTGTTTTATCTTTTATGACCAAACTATGTACCGAATGGGCATTTTGGTCATTTCACACATAGTTTATAATTTATTGGGATTCTGAGTTTATAGTATGTACCTACTGTAAATATGTTTAAAATAAGTTTTAAAATCAGTAGGTATCAGGTCTTGGTCAATAATATGGTTTAAAACCATACTATGCGCCAAAACGACGCTTATGTCGTAAAATGACGTCTTTATGCGATGTTTACGAAAACTGATGTTAAGGTCAGATTATAATGTTTTAGATATGTTATCTAATGTAACATATCAGTAGGTAAATGATTTACCTTGAAAAGATTTGATTAAACCATTTTATAAGCCACAAGGGCTAAAATCGTTATTTATCGACATAGTTTAAGGACCTGTTTGAAAACTCAATTTATAACTTGGTTTGACATCCTAAATAATCCTACTTATAATATTACATCAGTAGAAAACTCATTTTCAAGTTCATTATCATTTAAAACTTGTTTTATGCAAAAATGACATTTTAGTAAAAAATGGCATAATTACGAAACTTGCGCATAAACTTGGATTCTGATTATGATCATGTAATATAACCTTAGAGGGTTATTCTACATTATATTATATTATGATCATAATGCAACTTTAGATAAGTATCTAACTGATCTAAATCGGGTCAGAATCGAAAGTCAAAGTAGAAGTCAAACTTCGCGACTTTCGGTTGCGAACCGGCCCTAGAACTGAAATTGACGAGCCGAACATGTTCTTACATGTTCTAGTAATTATTACCAACTTTTTTAAGTGTCAAAACAGGTTTCATAACATATATAAGATCAATTTATGATTTTTCCGAAAAATGGCCTATTTGACTTTTTAATATCATAACTTTGACCCGTCAATTGGTCTAACAAACGTGATCTTCAGGAGGTGCCCTTTATAGGGATTAACACCTACCTTATTACGATCACTTAGCCATGCTCATTTTGAACAATGGCTGGACCATAATGGTCTTAACCGAAAGTCAAAGCGTTTTCCGTAAAACGCTTGACTTTTGGCTATAAAAGCCTATAAATGAAAATGCACAAGGAACGAACACTTACCAGTGATTCCTAGGGTGCAAAAGAACTATGTTGGATGCTCCTTTCAGTTAGAAACTTCCAGAGGAGGGAGAAGAGTGTATGAATGAGAAAGGTGCAAGTTGAAATGGTGAACTTTCTGCGCCCTTGGCCAATTTCAAAATTTGGCACTTTAGCCCCTTAACTTTAATAAGCTTCTAAAAACCTTTTAAAACACTTTTTGGCACTTTTAGCCCTCTGTAGCCAATACTTGGCATACCCGGGATTATGCCCGGACATTGTCGAGCTTTCGGTTCGTTAAAAGCTTACTCAGAGGTATAAATTAACATGTGACACTTTTAATCTCCCATTATCCAACTTTCATATATTTACATAATTAAACCCTCTCGTCCATCAAATGGCACGTATGAGAGTTAGGACTTCGTAAAGGATCACTCAAAGGCCTATTATAAGCATGTTGATTCCGATGTAGGTTGGGCATGTTGACATATCAGTCATTCAGAGGCTAATGATTTAAGCATGTTGACATATCGGTCACTCAGAGACTGTTATTTATGCATATTGACATCAGACTGTCACTAAGAGGCTCAGTTTGAGCATGTTGACGCCTTTAGTCCTTATTGGTCTTTAATAGACTATATTTAAAATACAACACGTGTCACTATACTACTGGACACGTATTTTACAAGGTGTTACAGTTTTACAAGAAAACTGGTAGAAAGTTTCCAAGGTTGCATGGGGGTTTAAAAGTTGGATTGGATAAGTCAAAAATCAAATGTTACAAGTGTACTAGGCTAGGTCATTTTTGCTAGAGAATGCAAGAGCCAAACAAGTGGCCCTATTGTTACACATCCTAGTCGTAGACCTCAAAACACTCAAAACATTGTCCATTATTCCTAATATACCCTTGCTCCACATATGCAAAACACTGCTCATTTTGCACACCCTGTAAACATTGTTCCTGTCAAGTATGTGCAAACCACTGTTCCTCGTATACAATATGTTCAAGCCCCAGTTTCTCAGGTTCAAGTGCAATCTGTACCACAAGCTACGCAAACCTTTGCTCCTGCAGAGACTAGTCAACAGAGCTTCTTTACACAAGGCTTTGTTGATTGGAGTAGCTTACCTGAAGAACTAACTGATGAAAATTTTGCCCTAGTTGGCAATTCTAAAAAGAAACCTGATGATTTTTGTTTTGTGGCACTAGACACTATTTTGGAAGGGGAAGAGTCTAAGGAAGTGGTTTCCAATATTGATGAGGTTTGTGAAAATATTTCAACGGATGTTTCAGAAGAGAAAGTTGGTGAAGAATAGATCCTCTGTCAGACACATGGGATTCCATGTTTGTGAATGAGAGTGTGATTGTGCCATGATGGCTACTGCTAAGGTATCACCTCAAGTCCTTAAAAACTTATGTTCAGACAAATGTATCATTGTTTTTGCTAACATTAAAGAGTTGAATGAAAATCTTAGAAACGAGATCTTAAATGATGAATTTAGTTTGAAAAACTTAAAAAAGAGTTAAAATCAAAACTGTTTGAAAAGGAAAGTGAAATTAGCAGTCTCAAATATGAATCAAACATAACCAAGGATCAACTCCAAACAACGATAGAAAAATATCAAAGTTGTAAAAAGGAGCTTGAATCTGCCCAGATCACCTATGAAAAATGGGTTGAATCTTGCAAAGCTTATGAGTTAATGTTAGAATCACAAATCAAAAGAAATGTAAAATTTGGTGTAGGTTTTCGAAAACATGACCAAGTTTCTCAAAACATTGCCATAAATGATTGTAGTTTGGTTGAAATTATTCCCAACGAACTTGGCTGGTCAAGAATTAAAGTCACTAAACCTAATGGTAAGAAAATTGTTCTAGAAAGACTAGAAGGATCCTCAACTCTTGAGGAGATTGAGAAATATCAATTCAAACCTACCTAGTCAGATGAGTGTGACATTCTTGAAAACTTTAAGCCAATGGATTTTTCAACCATTGAAGGTGTGAAAGTACCTCAAGTCAAAATAATTCCCTTAAAAGACCTTCCAGCAGATGTTACGTCATTTGTTGACAAAAAGGGTGAAAAAAGGAAGAAGAGAGAAAAGATAACAAACTTGTTTTGTGATTTTTATGAAAAGAAGAATCATGTTACTAAAAACTGTTTTCTTCTAAAAGCATATGATATTAACAAAACAAGTGTGATTATTAAGCACCTCAATGTACCATCTATGGAAGAAATACCACAAAACTCAAGAGTGTGTTTATCTAAAAAATTTTGACGTCAAAATAAATGAGTATAAATTTAAAACACTTGAGAGTTCAAGAAAAGAAAAGACCAAACAGACCTTTGTCCTAGACCAAACATCTGTTACCAAATAATTGAGTATAACCTCTGTTCCCAGAGAGGTTCAGGTAACAGATGCACCACCAGCTAATAAATTTCCAAGAGGATATGGCCAATCAGTTTATAAGAGTGTACCACTTGGCTATGAGGTTTACAAAAGACCCTCAAAACCAACAGTAAACAAACATCCTCATGGTTATAATCATTTGATAGGAAATGGTTCACAATAAATGTTTCAGAAATCTGTTCAAAACTCTGACCATTCTCCTAGACTTGAGGGTGAAATGTCTGTGACCCCATCTAAAGCCATTTTGGCTTTGGACACTCACCAAAACTAACATGTTACTGATGTGCATGAGCTTCTACTTTCCTTGATAGTTTATGGTATGTAGATAGTGTAGGCTCCAGGCACATTACAGGATGTAGAGCCCTTCTCAAAGATTTTCTAGCACATGGAGGGGGTGATATATCCTTTGGTAATTACTCAAAGGTAAGGTGTTGAGGTCAGGGACAGTTCAAGTAGGGAATCTCAAGTTTGAAAATGTCAATCTTATTGACAATCTTAAATTTAACCTTCTTAGTGTATCTCAAATGAGTGATACAGGCTATGGGTCATTCTTCACTAAGAAAACTTGTAAGATTGTTAAGCCAGAAGTGGTTAAAAGGATTGAAACAATCATAGCTAAGAGTAAAGCACAACTTGTTGCTCACAGGATTGGCAATGCGTATGTGGTTGGGAAAGATAATCCATTGACTAATGCCTATTGTTCTCAGTTGCCTCTAACAAAGAGATAGAACTATGGCATATAAGACTTGGTCACACAAATCTCAAAACTATCACCACACTCTCTTAACAAGGTATTGTAAGAGGTCTTCCTTCAAAGCAGTTCACATGTAAGGAATATTGTGTTCCTGTTTAAAAGGTAAACAACATAAAAATTCATACAAATCAACTAAAGAGTCCAAAGCAAGTCAGTGTCTGCAATTGTTACACATGGACTTGTTTGGCCCTATGAAAATCACGAGTCTTAAAAAGAAGAGTATTGTCTTGTTATAGTTGATGATTTTTCAAGGTTTACATGAGCTTACTTTTTGCACTCCAAAAATGAGACTACAGGCATTTTACAAGACTTTGTAAGAAAAGTTGAAAAGCAATTTGACCTGCCATAAAAGTCTTTTGGAGTGACAACGGAACAGATTTTAAAAATAAAGAGTTGGATGATTTCTGTGTGTCAAAAGGGATTGTTAGGCAATACAGCATCTCAAGGAACCAGAATAAAATGGGGTGGTTGAAAGGAAAAATAGAACTTAATTGAAGCTGCTAGAACAATGCTTGTAGACTTGGGTTTACCCTTGTCTTTTGGGCAGAGGCTGTAAACACTGCTTGCTATGTACAGAAAGAGTTTTGATTAACCCCATACATCAAAAGATTGCTTATCAAATTCTGTGCAAGATCAAACCACTGATCTCTTACTTCAAAATCTTTGGCCGCCAATGTTTTATTCTAAACTTAAAAGACTCAATTTCAAATTTTGCAGTCAAAGTAGATTGTGGTTATTTTATAGGATACTCAACCACTGCCAAAGCCTATAAAGTATTTAACATAAGGACTAGGTGTGTGGAAGAGACCTTGAATGTAAAGTTCAATGAACTTTCTTCATTAAAAATCCCAGCAAACCTGCTGAATTATTTGATCTAGATAAATTTAATTTGAAGATGTGTCTGTCAAGACTAACACTGCAGGTACACCACAATCTTCTCATAAAGATTATGGATATGACATTGTGATTCCACAATACAAAGTCACTTCCTCCACCAGAGCAACAGTGTTACTAACAACTGTGACTCTGCCATTGTTGCCTCAACTTTGTTGATCCTCAAACCTCTGCCAGCTAATCTAGTCAAACCCCTGTTGACAAAAGTCCATTTTCTTTGAAGAACAGTCAACCCATGTTTACCCCTATCCTACCTATACTTCCACTTCCTTTCCAAACAGATGTTGGCTCTTCAAAAGTGCCAACAAATGTTAGCTCAAATGATTCCCATCTGCAACCTTCAACTCTCAATGTCATAATTCCATACAAGGGAGATCGATCTACCTTAAAAAACATCCACCAGACCAAGTCATTGGCAACATCAATAAAGGGGTACTCACAAGAAGTCAATACCAAGACATTTGTCTTTTTGTTGGTTTTCTATCTCTCACACAACCTGTCAAGTACCAAGAGGCACTAAGAGACAACAGTTGGGTAGAGGTTTTGTAAGAAGAGCTCCTACAGTTCAAAAGGCAACAAGTATGGGAACTTGTACCATTGCCTCAGGATGTATGTCCAATTGGCACCAAATAGGTCTTCAAGAACAAAACAGATGAAAGGGTATTGTTGTCAAAAACAAAGCTAGGCTTGTGGTTCAAGGCTATAGACAAAAAGAGGGCATTGCTTATGATGGAACATTTACTCCTGTTGCAAGACTGGAGGCCATCAGATTGTTCTTAGCCTTTGCTGCCAACCACAACATCAAGGTATAACAAATGGATATCAAGTGTGCTTTCCTATATGGCAAAATCAAGGAAGAGGTATATGTACGCCAATCCCCTGGTTTTGAAGATGCTTTTTATCTAGATCATGTTTACAAGCTACACAAAGCTTTATATGGCTTGAAACAAGCACCTAGAGCCTGGTATGAAACTCTTTTCCTTTCTCTTATTCATAGGCTTTACAAGAGGTAAAATTGATAAAACCTTGTTTTTAAAATAGAGAGGAAAGGATTTAATGCTTGTCCAAATTTATGTGGATGACATCATTTTTTGATCCACGTGTTCTGCCATGTGTGAAGAGTTTAGAGAACTCATGACAGCAGCATTTGAAATGAGTGCTATGGGTGAACTTCAATGCTTCCTTAGTTAAGCAGTTAAAAATGGTACATTCATTCATCAAAGCAACTATGTCAAAGAACTACTTACAAAATTTGATTTGAATGATTGTAAACCATGTAGTACACCCATGACCACATCCAAACTGGTCACTATTGATGACAAAGATGACTTGGTTGATCAAACTCTTTATAGAAGTATGATTGGGTCTTTATTTTACCTAACTGCATCAAGGCCAGACATCATGTTTGCCACATGTGTTTGTGCTTTCAGGTTATTCAGATAGTGATTTTGCTGGATGCCATGCTACAAGGAAGTCCACATTAGGAGGTTGTCACTTCCTAGGCAATTGCTTAGTCTCTTGGCAAAGCAAAAAGCAAGTTGCAGTTTCAACATCCACAGTAGAGGCTGAGTATATTGTTGTTTCTAATTGCACTGCTCAACTCTTGTGGCTTCAAAATCAACTGTGGATTTTGGTGTAACTGCTCTAAAGACTCCTCTCATGTTAGATAGTCAACCAGCTGAAAACATCATTAAAAATCAGTATCACATTCAACAACAAAGCACATTGGCATCAGACATCACTTTGTGAGGAATTGCTATGAAAAATGTTTGATTTCTCTGCATCATGTTCCAACTAAGGATCAACTGGCAGATGTGCTAACAAAAGCTTTAGACACATCTACCTTTGAAAGCTTGATCTCTAGGATTGGAATGCTAAACATGGATTAAAAGCAAATTTTGTTTTCTATGAATAAAAAACATTAAAATGTTTTCAGAAAACCAAAATCCATCCTTCAAAATACTTCCAAAATTGAAAATTTTCAATACATCCTTAAAGTCTGTTCCAAACGACTGTTTCTCAAAACCTCTGTTTGGCTTAAAAGTCTATCCACTGTTAAAAGTGTATCCTTTGTTTTCATTTGCTACTGTTCATATATATTGTTCATGACCATTGTTTCCAACCACTACTAGTTTCCAGCAGAGGTTTCCCAAACAACTGTCATCCATTATTACAACAGAGGTTACACGTGGACAGATGTTAGCCATTAGACTTTGAAACAGATGCCACGTCAGCACCCACTTTTTCCCTTTTATATTCTTGTTCCATCCAAAGAGAGCTTTCCGTCTTGAATTCAAAATTCTTAAAAGCGGTTTCCATTACTCTCATTCCTTCATTCTCTTCATCATCACTCACTTTCATTTCCGACCATGGCTCTGAACATCAAACTACCGCATAACTACCTCCCCACTTTCGAGAAAACCAACAAAAATACTTCCTTTCTTTAATTGATGTTCTACAAGCATCAAAGTACAAAGCCATACTTACCGCTGATGCACCAATTTATGTTGATACACTTCGATAATTATGTCTAATGCTGAGGTTCAAACTCAAAAGAAAAGGCCCTATGCTATCACTTCCAAAGTCGGAAACACTTTGGTTCAAATTTCTCCATCTTCAATATCCATAACATTTGGTCTGGATGACCTAGCAGGTAACACATCCTTTGACAGACAAGCACTTCACATAGAGTTCATTGAAAGAGGGTATGAGGGTCAGTTAACAGAGTTACAATTTACAAACCTCAATTTCCTCCTGAAAGGAGATATTTTTTCCATAGTCTCTTGATATGTCTCTCACCCAAGACCACTTCATTTAATGAGATTCCACAAAAAGTATAGTACTTGGGATATGCAATTTTAACAAAATCAGATTTTCATCTATCCCAATCCTTGTTCTTGGACTTGGTTGCAAATGTGACTGCTATCAAAGGAAACAAACCAAAAGCTTTTCTTATGTATCCAAGACTCTTAAGCTTTTATCTTCAAAAACAAGTTTCTTAAAAAGATTTTCAACAAGGTGTTGTTTTTCGAATTAAAAGCCTTACACAAGAAACTTTTACAAAAATGTCTGATAAAGAGCCAAAAGCTTTAAAAACACAAGCAAAGGGGGTGAGCAAAATTTAGATGAGTCCACATCACATGCTCAAACCTCTGTTGCTGCACCCACTACTCCTGGTGATCATAACACCACAATCGGTGTTATGAAGCCCACACCAGCAAAATCCAAAAGAAAACCCCCTTAATCCAAAAAGCCCACAAAAAATAAATAAAAAGGCACCTCTGGAAGATGAGATCCCCTAGGATAACCTTGTGGTATCGCAAAAGCCACTTGAAACCACTGTTGTTTACTTCCTCACAACAGTTGGAAAGATCTCCACCTAGAAGCCAAACTTCTCCTGCATCCTCACAAAAGGATCAGGTTGTAAGCACAAGGTCACCACATTATGAAGCAGAAATTTCACTCGAAAGTCTGTTTTCAAGCCCCTCTCCCATGGTTATCTCTCTTTCCACCCCACAACCATCTCCCATAATTCCATCCACTTTTATACCTCTGTTTCATACAATTGATAAAACTCAGACACAAATCAGTTCCTCTCAATCACTAGTCAAAGAGTGTACACCCCCACAAGTGACTGGGTCTGAGAAAAATCAAGTTGCTAACATAGAAATGGTTGAGGAGGCTACAAACCATGAGTTACAAGTAACTCTTGGTGGTAATTTAAGTGAAGCAACCATTACAACTGATGATACAACTGTATCTTAGTTGAACAGTGGTTACATCAATAAGTTTTCCTTAAAGGCAACAACTGTTAAGGCTACAATTGTAACCTCTATTCTGGTTGGAAGTCCCCAGTACCAAGAACAAGGGGCATTTGGTTCTGATAACATGGATTTTTCTCCTATTGATGATCCTATTAAATTAGGTGATGAATTGAGATATAAGGAATTGACGGAGAGAATGACATCAATAAAATCTTCAATTTTGAAATGAAAGATATGATGAAGCAGATATTACAACATTCTCAAAGCCAGCCTTCTACATAGCAAATTGCCAATGAGCTATGGAAATCTGTGCAACCCATCATTCAAGCTCAGGGAATTTAGCTGATATCAACCATAACACTCACATGGAACTGATCAGAAATATGGTTGAGGCCAGATATAAAGTTACTCAAGCAGACATCAAAGCTATTAGAGAACATTTGATCAAAACAACTGGCTCTGCCCCAGCAACAGTCCTTCAAGAAGAAGTTGAGGATGATGTCAAAAAGGGGGAGAAAGATCAATTGAGAAAGTTGCAGCCTTCTTCCCATGTGAAACAAAAAGTGCAACAAAAGCCAGACCAAACCTCTGTTGAAGCATCAGATGCTGGAGTTCAAAAGGGGATTGATGAGACCCTGAGCAAAAAAGCAGAAGAGATTGCTTTGGAAAAACAGAAGAGACAAGATACACTGGAAAGCAAGGCTTCCAAATTGATTGAAGAAGAACAAGCCAAACAAATGGAAAAAGAAGATATTGACACTTCAAGAAAAAGAGAGTCAACTAGAAAAGTTAGACAGTCAATTCCCACCTCTTCTAAAACCATTGTTGAGGCAATAAAAAGAGATATCCCCTATTAAGACCAAAACCAAATCACCACCAAAGAAACCATCACCAAAAACTATCCCAACAGATATTAGTACAACGGATGTGCCAGCAGATGCTGGTACAACAGATGTTCAAACAGATGTTAACCAAACCTCTGCCATGATCACTTTTCCAACTTTAACCCAACCATTATCCACACCACCAAGAATACCAACACGACCACCATCTCAAAAGATCAAATTCCAACGCAAAAGAAAAACTTTTGTTGTTGATGATGATGAAGAGATTCTATCACCAATCCCTTTATCATCAAACCCATTACATCATCACCACTCTCATCACTTCCTTCCAAAACCACTTCACTACCACCCATGAACCAAGCATCATCTGACATCCCACTGGCCACTAGATATCCTCTAGAAATTCTTGTTGTTCAAAAAGAAATTGAATCATTTTTCACAGCAGATGATACTTTAAAACTAGATTTCTCATCTCTCTTTGGATATATGAAGCCAAGAAACTTAGATAATATCTAAGTTGAAAGCTAGACAGGCTGAGAGCATTGCTAAATAGATGAGCAAAGGGAAAGATGACAGGGCTACTCAAAGTATCTTATCTCATGAACTTAGCAAAGTAAGAAAAATTGAAGATTTTGCCAAGAGTAAGTCCATGTCAGAAAGGCCTGTCAATGCTGAGCTAGATGAGGAACTCAAATAGGATTATCTAGAACACATAATGCAGCACGAGCCAAACAAAGCAACAAGAGCACAATTCAAATACTGGTCATCAAATGCTCTCAAGGAAGAAATTGATAGAATTTAGGAAATACTCAAAGATTCTTTACACAAGCCAACTCCACCTGACTGGAAAAGTTGTAAACAAGTGGATCCAAACAAGTCTTTGAAGCTTAAATTACACTTGATTATTCCTATTTAGGTTCTTCTTTCACTCTTTTGTCTTAAAAGTATGTCTTTTCCAAAGCGAAAATTATGCTATAATACGAAAACAATCGCATCTCACAATCGAAACGACCTCACCAAAGTAGGAGTGAAATCCTTACTTTGGAGACGACTTTCAATCCACGTATTGCATTTTACGAAATTTACGATAAAGATATGAATGATTTCCTTACCTTAATGGCAATTTCACTCATCATACTCTTGTAGACCCTTACCAACAAGTTGGATTTATTTCCTTATCTTGATGAGTAAGTACCAACCACGTAGGGAACGACACCAGCAAGTTATGAGTGATATCCAAATCTTGGTGACTGATTCCACTCCTCGATTTTCAATCCCACCAAAGTTTTGAATTTTCGATTAATGAGGGAATGTAGTAACCGGAAGGGTGAATATCGTTAACCAAAGTTTTCGACGAGAGTAATTTACCTATTGGGCCAAAGCATGATTCCCGAAATCAAAAGATTTTTTGGTTACTTTGGACTAGTCTTAGTTCCGTTCCGGAACATTCCAAGTTTTATAACTGAATCTCTTTTATGCTTATATCAATTTCTATGTGTACACTGAACCATCCTTGAAAGAAGGACACAGAGTATGACTACCAAAAGAGACATTACCTTCTATTATTTATTCCCTTTGAATTTCAACAAGATACTTTTATTAAGATATATGAGGAGCTGGTGTGGTTGGAGATGTGATCTGATGAGAGGAAGTATCACCAGTCAAATTTGTTGAATTATGTTTCAACAAGTTCTTCAGGCATCTCAGCCACCTATACAACATTTTTTGTTTTCTTTAGTTTCTTGGTTTTGGGTAGGGATGAGCATTTCAAATCGATACTGAAAAATACGGTACCTAATCATTTTTAGTATGAATTCGGTATTCATTTTTCAGCATTTTCGGTTCGGTGCGGTATCGTTACCTAATTTTGGCGATTCTCGGATCAATATTTTTGGTGTTGGTATCGAGCTCATTCCTAGTTTTTGGTAGGGGTGAGCAAGTTTAGGTCCGGACCGAAAAATAACAGAGAACCGAACCGAAAATATACCCCAACCCGACCCGAACCTAAGCACCTAGGTATTTAGATTGGTTCCAGTTTTTCATATAAAATCGGGTCGGGTCAGTTCTCGGTTTTTTTCATGGTGAAACCCGACTTGGACCGATGGACCAAACTAAAGTGCTACTAAAAAAGGACTGGGCCATAGCCGAGTAGCGATTGGGGCTTAAATCCCTAAAATATATAACATACAACGGCTGCATTATGTTCCCACAGATACATTCGTATATAGAAAGAAACCATCTCCATTGAATTTGTAGTCAACTTCTTGGCTGCTACTATGATTCATTGACGAGGTACAGGATCTAATATGTATCATTATTTTTTTGTTAGATGTCGTTTTATTGTTGTTTTCGGAGTCAAATCGAATGCAAGAAGGTATAACATTCAAAGCAAATAACAAGAAGGTACAATAATTGACTTTTCGGAGTCAATATAAATACAGTAAGGTATAAGACGAATAATCTATTAAGCGATAAGAAAGCATAGAATTTATATTAATTAGTTTGACTTTCCGGAGTCAAAGCGAAAACAATAAAGCATATAATATTTATTTTAATACACTTGACTAGAGATAAGTATCATAAGAATAACCAACTTTTATTTGATGATATTGGAAAAGGTAAATTTTACATATACACTAATACTAAGTTTGGTGTTTATCAGTAGCCTTCCCAAGTTCATAACAAAACATGTTAAAAATTAAATATGTCGGGTCGGTTCCTATACTTAGTATTCGACAAACCCGATTACATAATAACCGGGAACCAACCAAATATTTAGTGTAGTGAATCGGTTATGTATTTTGTGTTTGATCGGTTCTCAGTTCGAGTCGAGTAATGGTCGGGTAGGGTCGGGTTTGTCGGGTCGGTTCCTATACTTAGTATTCGACAAACCCGATTACATAATAACCGGGAACCGACTCAATATTTAGTGTAGTGAATCGGTTATGTATTTTGTGTTTGATCGTTCTCAGTTCGAGTCGAGTAATGGTCGGGTTTTGCCTTTTGCTCATCCATAGTTTTTGGTTTGGACTTAGGCTTTTGTAGAGGTACTGACGTGTGTTTTAAGGTGGGGGGTTGATGACTTGGTCATCAGGAGTAGTAGGCTCAATAATTTCATTTTTTAAAACATGTTTTGTGGATGCCATGCTTCAAAAGTTTCAAAAGCCAAACCTTTGTCGATCACAGTTATTTCCTATCTAAAAGAATCATCATCCAATATATTTGGAAGGTAATACGTAATGAATCTTTGAAACATTAAAAATTTGATTTAGATTTGATGTTGGCAAACGTATCCTTGAAAATGGATTTGAGAATCTGATGTGTTGCATTTGTTAAAATAACAAATCCCAAATACTGCACTTTTGATGGAATTTTTATTCCAAGCAATTATTCTTGATGAAAAAACATTGAAGTAAAGTGTGTAACATAAATTTTAGAGGTGGTGTAAATATTGATATTATTAAAGTAGAATTTGTAATGGAACCTTCATGGCCTATTTCTTTCAAGCCCAAATGCTTCTATTTTTTGAAACTTTTTTAACCCCATCAATGTTGTCAAGTTTGAGACTTGTTAAAAGTGCATGGGTTATGATAACTTGTGTTTCTTTGATTTTTGAAACAATCAAAGAAGTTTTACCATTTTCCTTTATCCAAAAAACATTCCATGTACCGACAAAGATCGGTGGACTCATTGTCAATGTTTTGTGATACTTCGACTTTGCAATGGGATCAATAATGGTGTTAAATTAAGGGTTCTCAAATGATTTTGAGAGATAGTGAAGTAGATTATGGTTAGATTTGATTTTCAGTGCCATGATTATCGATGTATTTTGAAGAAGAAGATGCGGAGCGATGTAGAGAATGTATTGATGAAATAGAGAAGAAGTTAACAAAATGGGGAAAAGTTGGAGTTTAAAAGGTTTAATCAATAGAATAGTGACATGGCAAAGAATTGTTGTTGCGATAACAATTGTCTGAAACAACTAGAAATATTTTTAAACAATAAATAAAATATGTCAAAAGCAGTTGTTTTGAAAACAACTGTTAAGACTAACTGACAATTGTTTATAGTAAAACATTTGTAGTGAGAACCAATGTTAAAAACAATCTTTTATTCAAACAATTGTTTAGGAACCATCAATGCAGCATAAGAAGTTGTGGGCACTTCATCGCATATTCATTGCCACAATGTCTTTGCCGATATCAGGGAAGTTACACAATTTTTGTCTCTTGTTTTTCATTTTTTTCCGTACACTGAGGACAATGTACAATTTAAATGTGGGGATAGTTAATATATAAGCTAGTATATATGTTTTTATAAACCCCCTTAAACTATACAAGAAAGGATTTTAAATACGCCCTAGTCCATTCCTATGTTGATCAGTGACAAATGTGACGTTAAGCATAATATACGGTTAATGATTTGTGTAAATCATGAAAACCTTAATGTTTTTAAGATAGATGTGAGGTTGCTTCGAATGGAATATGGGCACAATTCCTAAAGCTCTTGCAGAACTAGGGAAGTGTTCTAGGACCATAATTGGACAGATAGTGAAGGGATGACCCGACTACGAAGAGTATTGTGTAAAGTATGATGTCGTCTACATAAATAGGGGTTAGTTTAAGGAGATCGCGTCTACAAACTGCTAGGAAAGCTATGTATGCTTCACATAGGAGGTTCAAAGGTAACACCCACCTATCCTTTAATAATTACATGTCGAGGTTCCACATGTAATTTTTGTGTTTTTGATCAATCTCCATTCATGTGAGGGATTGCTAGAAATTTAGTAAAAATGGGAATTTACTAATGCAAAGATAAATGAGAAATTGAGTGGTTGGTATAACCAACGCTATGTCATTAATCATATCATGAACTATATTATTATTATTTTTTTTGTAAATTAGATGGTTCATGTTAGGGCATTGATTTTAATATTATGGATCATATATCCTCAATTTGACCTGAATCACGGATCCATAATAGATGGTGCAGGAAGTCTGAGGATCAAGGATCCTTATTATTACCTATGTTGACTAACAATTGTTTCCTATATGTTTAGCTTTATTCGTAGGTATTTTACGAAATGGACTTAGTCTATGCTGGAATGTTGGGGAATATGCTTATATTCAAGCACGTGCAAGTGAAGTAATCGTCGTTATGGGTGATCGTGAGAGACTTGCCTATTTTTTGGATAGTTAGTTAGATAGATATTTCTAATTATATCAAGGGTTTTGAGCTTGAGTTAGAGTATACAACACGTACACAACTCGCACACTGTTTTCTCTCGAAACTGCTCTCATACGCACACACTAGAATTCATTTGTAACAAGCTCAAGATCATCCAAAGTTGTAAGTTTTTTTGTGCAATATAGTTGGTGATCGGTAGTTTCCATCACGAGGCTTTTTATGCCGGAGATCTTCTAAAGATCAAGGGCTTTTTCCTCCTATAAATCCTTGTGTTCATCATTGTTTACATTTCACATTTGTTTGTACAATTGTTCAATACATTAACACTCTACCTCACAATCAAAGTTTGGTTATACTATCCTTAAACTGATCTTTTACCAAAACAATTTGGCGACCCACCGTGGGGCAAGTGGTGCTTCAATTCTAAGAGTTTTTGTTCATTCTCGATAATTTCCCTCAACTTCATGGCCTCTCAAGGAAAAGCTACTTCAAGTGCCATGGCGATAGTTACCTTGTCACAAGCCAGTGCATCGTTGCCTCCTATTCCCCCTGAATTCCATAAGAATGAAAATGCCCAGAAGAATGCTGAAAATGCTCAGAAGAAGACATCATCTGTCTTCACAGGATCAAAAGCTCCTGTTGTTTCTTCTTCTACAACTTATAATGATACTTTATGTTTTGGTTTTTCAGATGAAAGGCTATATGGAACAGCAAGACAAAACAACCAAAGGATCCTTCGTGAAATTTATGAGATCAAGAATCAAAAGAGACTAGCTGAAGATCGGTCCCCGCTAATACCTAGATCATTGGATTTCGCTACTTCATCATCAACAATCCAGCATTCTAAAGGGTCCAATGTCTAGTTTCAAGAATCCTCAAACCTCCAGCATGGATCGCTACCAGTGAAGCAGGCTCAAGGATCCTACTTCCAATCTTAAGGATCCTCTATCCTTCGGCGAGGATCACTGGAGACCACTAAGCCTCAAGGATTCTTCTAGAACCTGGAGGATCACAAGGAATGTACCAGCCCCAAGGATCCTATATTCAGCATCAAGGATCCTCAACTCGGATTCAAGGATCCATGGAGTATCCATCAAGACCTTCAGCACCAATGTATCCGGGATCTAAAATCTTTCAGGATCAAGGATTCTCAAGGAGTCAATCACTTAGAAATTCTGAAATCATGAAGGGGATTTTATCCCCATGCAGACCATTGCTTCGTCTGGTCCTAGTATTGCGCCAGACATGTCTTATCCTAGATACACTTCTGGGATACTAACTTCAAACCAGTCGGGAGGTAATAATTTCAATACATCTTTTGATACTAACTATACTTACATGCAGGGTGCGGGGATCAATCAAACCATGGCCAGGGAGTTGCAGAAACTCAAGGACATGATATCCAGTGTTCCTAGAGTGGTTAAACCTATTCCTGAGATTCTAGATGGGAGTCACAGAGTGTCTTGCTTTGCACCTCCCTTACGCAGTGCTGAGATACCAAAGCGTTTCCAAACCCCTAATATGAAGTTATACGATGGTACTACTGATCCAGAAGAGCATGTGGCTCAATACAGAAAAAGGATGGAAATCAATCCCATTCCCGAAAGGTTGAAAGAAGCTTGTCTGTGCGAGGACTTTGGATACACACTTACTGGATCAACACTAAAATGGCTGCTAAGTCTTCCTCTCTATTCTATAACTTCACTTTCTCACTTAGTTAATTTATTCAATAACCAGTTTTCTTATAGTTGAACATTTGAAAGATTAACTAGTGACTTATATAAGATCACCCAATCTCGTGATGAATCACTTAGAGATTATGTTACTAAATTTGATAGACAATCCTTGGAAATCCCAAATTCAGACATTGCCACTACTGTGGAGGCGTTTAAAATGGGATTACAAAAAAATTCTCCTTTTTACATGATCTTGTTATGACACCTTGCAGGAACTTAGATGAAGTAAGGAACAGGGCCCTAAGGTTCATCCGATTAGAGGATGACAAAAGGATCCAAGACAGTATATCCGGATCATCAAAATAGGAGAAGCAATGATCCTTCTACAAGAACAATCGATCCAAGAAATACTCCAAGCATGACAATCAAAATGTTATTCAGTTGAACAAGAGGAGGATGATGAAGAATATCCTCATATATCTTAATATTGTTTTTCTGCTGACAATAGTTAACTAATCCTTGCTTTGCAGAATCTAGGTGAAAAGGCTAGATGGCCTGAGAAAAATGAAAAGTCTACATCCAACAAGGATAAATTAAAGTGGTGTGCATACCACGAAGACTTTGGCCACCTTACCGATGAATGCATTGCACTCAGAAAAGAGATAGGTTACCTACCCAGTAAAGGTTACTTGAAAGAGCTGCTCGAAGGAAGAAAGCAAGGATCCAGGATCCTGAAAAAGTACCTGAAAGAGCTCCTGCACCACCTGTAGATGCTCAAATCATTAAATTCATTTCTAAAGGCTTCGATATATGTGGAACCTCATCCTTTGCAGCAAAGAGACATTCTAAGGAAACCAAGTTGGAAAACGGAGATAGGCATATCCAATCCTCCACCCTAACTCAGCAGAAAATCATATTCTTTGATGAGGATGACCGTCTTGATATACAAGATCCTCATCATGATGGTTTAGTCATTACTTTATTAATATCTAACCACTTTGTTCGCATGATCCTTATTGATGGAGGGAGCTCCGTGAACATCATTCAACTAGATGTCCTCAAAAGAATGAACATCTTGGAGACATAACTAGTTCATGAGATCGTCTGTCCTTGTAGGATTCAGTGGAGAGACAAAGAACACGTTGGGGGACATAAAACTCCCAATCTACATTGAGCGGGTAAACTCTATACAAAAATTTTGTGTCATTGACTACATGTCCTGTTGCAATGTGATTATTGGCAGGCCTTGGATACACGATATGAAAGTTGTTCCCTCTACTTATCATCAATGTGTCAAGCTACCAACACCTTGGGGTAGTGAAGATAGAGAGTGATCAACAAGAGGCAAAGAACTGTTATACCTCTTCTATGAAACCGGCATCACAACCAAGAGCGGCATAGCAATTACAGCAACCTCCAAGGAGTGTCCTGGAGGCAGCAACCAAGACATCAAAAATGTAAATTTGGATCCTAAGGATCCTGAAATCAAAGTCCTCATAGGATCCGGGATCCTTGACAGTATAGAGCAGGATCCGATATCCTTCCTGAAGAGAAGAAAATCTACCTTCGCTTGGAAACATGAGGATATGACAGGTATATCTAAAGATATTATAACTCATAAACTTGGAATTGATAAATCTTTTAGGCCAATTCATCAAAGCAGAAGAAAATTTGCACTTGAGAGGAACCTTATCATCCAAAAGGAGGTAGACAAACTCTTGAAGGCATGTATGATTAGAGAAGTTAAGTATACAAGATGGTTAGCCAATGTGGAGGTGGTTCAAAAGAAAAAAAATGGAAAGTGGAGGGTATGTGTTGACTTTACAGATTTAAATAAGGCATGTCCCAAGGATCCTTTCCCTGACCACACATTAACTCCATGGTGGATACGACAACAGGACATGAATTGCTAACCTTTATGGACGCTTCCTCTGGATTCCAACAAATCAGATTGAACCATCTGACCAAGAAGATACAACGTTCATGACTCCTACTTGCATATATTGTTATATTACAATGCCTTTTGGACTAAGAAATGCAGGTACCACCTACCAAAGACTGGTCAACATGATGTTTAAAGAGCATATTGGAGACACTATGGAAGTGTATACAGACAATATGGTGGTCAAGTCCAAGAGAGCAGAGGATCATATCATGGATCTTGAGGTGACATCAATATCCTTGACCAATACAACATGAAGCTAAATCCTTAAAAGTGCCATTTTGGTGTCAAAGCTGGAAAATTCCTAGGATACATGGTGACTAAGAGAGGGATTGAAGCAATTCCAGAACAAATCAAGGTGATTGTGATATAAAAATCCCCTACCAATGCCAAGGATGTCGAAATATTGACTGGAAGGATCACGGCCCTAAACAGATTCATTTCAAAATCCTCAGAGAAATACAAGGATTTTTATGATATCTTGAGGAAGAATAAGAAATTTTAGTGGACTGAAAAGCAAGAAGCTGCACTCAAGGCTCTCAAGGATTATTTATCCTCAGCTCCAGCCCTAATAAAACTAGAGGATAGTGAACCATTGTCCTTGTATTTAGCCGTCTCAGGTAAAGCGGTAAGCGTTGTGTTAGTTAAGGATCATGAAGGCCAACAACATCCAGTATATTATGTAAGTAAGAGCCTTCTTGATGCTGAAGCCAGGTATTCTCATTTAGAGAAATTAATTCTTGCATTGATTATGGCTTCCACTAAACTTAGATATTATTTTGAAACGCATACAATTATTGTGAAAACTAACTTCCCTATCAAGAATGTTCTTAGGAAACCTTAAATTTCAGGTAGAATGGCGAAGTGGGCAGTCAAAATTAGTGTATATGATACTAAGTATGAACCCAGTACTGCAATCAAGTCTCAAGCTTTGGCAGACTTTGTAGCTGATTTCAGTAGTGATCTACAAAGGGAAGCTAAATTAAAGGTTCAATAACTTGAGGAGATTAAGGATCCTTGGATACTCTTCACAGACGGAGCCTCAAACGTCAAGGGAATTGGACTAGGCATACTACTAAAATCGCCACAGGGGGACGTAATACCCCAATCTATTGCATGTGAATTCCAAACTACCAATAATGAAGAAGAGTATGAAGCCTTAATAGCAGGTTTGCAATTAGCTAAACAGACGAGGATCAGTTATCATCAAGTATACATAGATTCTTTGCTAATACTAACCATTATAATGGCTCATATGTTGTGAAAGGTGAGAAATTAATCAGAAATTTAGAAATTGTTAAAAATCTAGCAAATGCTTTTGATTCTTTTAGCATAACGCAGGTACCTAGAGAAGAAAATGTAGAGGCAGATGGCTTGGCAAACCTAGGATCATCCTTAAAAATACCAGAGGACATGAGGATACCTATCATTCATATTCTGTCTCTTGCAATCGAGGACAATGAAGCATTGGATATAGTTGAGGATACCACAATTGTACCCAGTGATGTGCAGCCAAATTCAGAATCATGAATCCTTCCAATCATGAGTATATTCAAAATGGAGAAATTCCCACAGGGGAGAATCCCAGATTTTCAGGGTTAAGGTATCTCAATTTATTATATTAAATAACATTTTGTATAAAAGGTCTCTTGCAGTCCCTATCTGCGATGCATTGAGGATCCAGAAATTCAAGAGGTCTTGAAGGATTTTAATGAAAGAGACTGTGCAAACCACACTGAGGGCAGAGCGTTATTCTCAAGGATCCTCAAAACAGGTTATTATTGGCCTACTATGAGAAAGGATGCTGTGGAATACGTAAGAAGATGTGATGCTTGTCAAAGACACAACAACATCCTACATTAACCAGCAGAGCCTTTATATCCAATAATTGTCACACCCCGACCCGCAGCGGAAATAAGAGTCGGGCATAATTGGGTTATCACCAAAGCACATGACATTTACTATTATGTTTCATAATTAAAAGAAATCAAGTTACATTTCTCAAACATCCAAACATGTCCATTCATTACAAAGGAAAATAACCAAACATAATAATCCAACTACTAGATTGTTTTATTTCTTCTAATCCAAGTCCTATGTGTTCCTAGCTGCTGCTGGTTCACCTGTATCATGTGTAAAAATGGGAGGTTTTTGGGTCAACATAAGTTGGCGAGTGAACCTTATAGATAAACATTTGATAATAATTTTCTGGTTAGTTTATCAATAACATATTGTGCATAATCATAAAAGAGCACATGTATGAAATCAAACATTGGCAAACATCAGTTACAACTATAACATACATTAACAATCGATAGCATATATGAACATACCAACATCATATAATAATTAACATAAATGAACTGTGCGATCAAGGCTCAATCAAACGGAGCCGATCGTATTGCATGAACTGGAAATGTAAATTGAACTGTGCGCTCAAGGCTCAATCAAACGGAGCCGAACGTATTGCATGAACTGGAAATGTAAATTGAACTGTGCACTCAAGGCTCAATCAAACGGAGCCGAGCGTATTGCATGTATGGAAATGTAAAAGAAAATGACCGATCAAGGCTCAATCAAACGGAGCCGATCGTGCGCGCACGCCCTGATCAACCGCATAATAAAATGGGGATCAAACTCAACCTCGATGGATGGGGAGCTACGGCCTCGGCAATTGCATGTATTGAAATAATAATTTGCAAACAATAATAACTACTTAACAGCAACAATTAATACACATGTCATGATATGATATATGCACAATAACTTGGTTATAATATGTAAATGAACAAGACACATGATACACCCCAAAAACGTGATTAAAACGGGGAATTTGAAGGGTTCACTCACATTGGGTGCGTTGGATTGGATATAGCAAGATGCGCACGATTTAGACGAGCGAGTTGACGAGGAATACTAACCTAAATAACAATGGAAAATATATTAAAATGGATGGATTTTATTAAGGATTCTAATGGGATTTTTAGATATATTTTTGTGAGTTTATGGCTATTTTCTATCTTTAAAAATCTTATTTTTAAGTAT
Organism: Scalesia atractyloides; assembly: GCA_947069175.1. Lineage (NCBI taxonomy): Eukaryota > Viridiplantae > Streptophyta > Magnoliopsida > Asterales > Asteraceae > Scalesia > Scalesia atractyloides. The sequence goes on along the minus strand of CAMTDV010000022.1, from coordinate 21,922,650 downwards.
TTTAAATTGATTTTTAAATTAAAATAAACAAATAAATATTTAAAAAAATATTATTTTTTTTACTAGTTTGACCGTTGACCGTTGACCGTTGACCGGTTCGGTCAGCGATAAATACTTGCGCCAAGCGGGATTCGAACCGGTGACCTTCCGTTCACGCGCACGTAGCTCTACCAACTGAGCTACGTGACTAACCCGTTAGAAATCCAGTTTTAATTATATTTATACACTTATTCGAATTTACCGAGAATTCCTTTATTTTGCAAAACGTTTTAATCTCATTGAACCGGTGCTTGTGACGGAACTCGATCGCGCGACGTGTGTAACATCCGTCAAAAACGGATTTACCAAACCCGCTCCGTTTATCAACCGAACAGTCAGTCAAAATTTTCGTTTCGAATTAAATGCCCAAAATATTTTTAAACGATCCGTAATCAATTATTATACGGGAATATATATTTAGTTTTTGAAAAACTGTCAAAAATCGCAAAATAAAAATGAAATGTTTCTGCCGGGTTTCGAACCCGGGTCTGTACCGAGTCACTCAGTGACTTATCACCTCACACACAAACCACTGCGCCGCTTGTTCTGTTTGTTATATATTTCAATCATTTAATTGATATAATAACGTTACAAATTCAAAACCGGCGCCCAAACGATTCAGTCGTCGGAATCCCGGTAAATTAGCGAGTCTTAACTACGATTTACGTTATAACGTAAACCATTAACTACATATCGGTTATAACCGATGTTTAAAGTCCGCGACCAAATTCATAACCGCCGGAAAATTTAAATATCGAACACAGTCGGAATTCAGACCAAGTGCATTGACGATTTGTCCTATAAATTGACCCACAACCGACGACAAACACTTTCGCTCAAAAATCACACCTTTTCTCGGCGTAATTCCACTCGCCGGAATAAACCTGTTCGTCGCCGGAAAACCGGTTTCCCCATTGCCGAGCTTTTCTGAACCTCTGAAGCTTATACCGGAGATACCCATACTCTTTCCAAGTTTTTCGGAGACTTGCTGCTGCAAGACACCAGACGCCGGAGTTGTTTTCTGTCGCCGGAGTTCTGCCGGAAAACAGAGGAAAGCGAGTCGGTATACCTCACGCTTATTTTCCTTTCTTTTTACTTCTATCTTACCAGTAATTAACCTAAAACATTAATGAAACTTGAATAAAAACTCGAACCAGTCAGACCCGATTTCTGGTTCAACATTGACGAAGAAGACGACGCACTTTCGTTAACATATAAGTATAATATAAATCAAGAAATTAATCGGGTTAGACACACAGTCCAGCGGTGGACTGTGTGCACATAAAACGCTAACGTCTCAAGTTCGAATCCCGGCTCGTACACGCTGCCTTAATAAAAATCAAGTTTTTGTTTAACTGAACCGGATCGCCACAGATATATGTTAAATATATTGTTAACCGGAATAATAACCAAGTTAGACACACAGTCCAGCGGTGGACTGTGTGTTTGATTATATCGCTGGTCACGAGTTCGAGTCCGGTCTTCAGCACCGACTCGGACAATTATCTTCTCTTTTTAATTAAGGCAGAAAAGGAAATAAATAATTAGTATTTAAGTATAATAAAAATCGAATGTTATAACATGTTGAACACACAGTCCAGCGGTGGACTGTGTGTTAGATTAAACCACAGGTCCCGAGTTCGAGACCTGGGGAGTGCAAAACCGGTCCGCTTAAACTGTTTTTAAAATAAAATGATTTTCTGTTAATTCTAATTAATGTATATATGAAATTAAAATCGGATATATAACGGGTTAGACACGTAGCTCAGTTGGTAGAGCTGCGTGCACGCGTACGGGAGGTCTCGGGTTCGAGCCTCACCGAGCGCACAACAATATGCCTCAAAACCGGTCAACGACCAGTCAAAGTCAACAGGTCAATGTCACTGTAGCAGAAAAAAATAAAATATTTTTATTATTTTTATTTAATTACTTTAATTAAAAATCAATTATAAATACTTAAAAATAACATTTTTTTAGATTAGAAAATAGCCTCAAACTCACAAAAATACACCCAACAATCCTACTAAAATAGTTTAATAAAATCCGTTTACTTACCAAACCATAATGCGATTTATCTAGGTTAAATCTCACTCGTGGTTAAAACCACTTCGCGTGCATTCAACGTCATCAACCGAACGCACCCACTGTGAGTGAATCTTACAATTCCCCCTTTTAAATTACACGTTTTGGGGTGTGTCATGTGTTATGAAATAATTAATTTATTTATTTAAACTTGTGCCATACCACATCATGACTTAAACTTAGAATGATTTATTGTTGTGATTTACTTATATTCCGGTTGTCAAATTACATGAAACTCATACATTAAGCCCATCAGTTCCTCGTGGGAAACGAGTAGAACATCGCGTGCTTCAATTCAATTCATTATTGTTCATGTGTGTTTTCATTGAGTTTATACTGTCTGTAGTTGTGTTATTCATATTATCATGTTTATGCAATTCATTCATCAGGCCCCTCAGTTCCTCGTGAGAGACGAGTTGAGCAACGCGTGCCTTTAATTGTTCCATTATTATTCATGAGTGTTTTCACTTAACATATTATGATTGTTGATCAAGTTACATCTAATTTTACTCATGTTTGGTAGTGCACATATTTCATAATCAATTTAAATGAATTGTTCAAATGTTTTCCATAGGATTCACTCGCCAACATTATGTTGATCCAAAAACCTTTTTACACATGATACAGGTGAACAGGTTGAAGCAAGGATAACATAGGATATGTCTTAGAAGAGAACAAAGAAGTTTAGATTGTAGTTAGATCATGTTGTAGCAATCATTGTAAATTTCCATTTAAATTGTATTAATGAATATGAAACGTTTAATAAATGTCATGAGCTTTGATGATAACCCAATCATGCCCCGATCACCTTATCCGCTGCGGGTCGGGGTGTGACAGATTGGTATCAGAGCCATGACTATAGGGATATAGGATAGGTTATTAGACCCTTAGAGCCTATACTATAGTCTGCCTAAATTTTAAATTGATTAGGTGGTTACATACAAACTTGTGATATTTATTTGTTTCATATTTGTTTACATTTCAGTCAAACATACATGCTCATATACATGTTCATTATACATATATACATATTCATTATACATATATCGATGTTCATGTATTCAATTTATTTTCATATTCTCATTATCCAAAGATTTTATGCAATTTTCAATTCTCATCAAAGTAAGTTCTGCGACGGGCATGTAGTAACTGGAAGGGTACAAGTACCCGTAGTCGGAACGTCCTGTCTAGGCTGGCATTCGTATAAATCCAATATAACGGACCAGTTTGCCTACCTGGGGACCAACGATGAGAGTACGAAGGACCTATTAGGCCAAAGCATGCCACACCAAACGTCGTTCGAGCTAACCCTACTTTGAGGTGTCATCGTGTCTACACCTGGACACATTCCGAACATCACACGTTGTATACATATTTCTCGATTTTCCCGGGTTTTTGTGTACGCAACCAGGCAGAAACCGTGCGAACCATATGAAAAACCGGTATTCATGGGGGCCCACATGATTACATAAGGTAAAGTATGGCGGCATGACGGGCCTAACAGCGAGCAAAGCCCAAGACATCCTATGGATGTAGTATTTTTGTATAATTATTTTATAAATGATCATTCTTGAATGCGACCCATGATCCCAAAAGCATCCAACTCATACTCTTGTCATGTATTCATTGTAGATGTCTTCTAACCTCGCCCGTAGGAAGACGAGAGCAAGAAAAGCCCGCGATCGCATGGCTGCCTTAATCGCTCAACAAATGGCTGCCGTAATACCCAACATTGTAATCCAAGTTCAACAAGCACTTACCAATAATCCTGTCAATCAAGCAAACCAAAACATTTTCAACTCTTCCCCAAACACCACTAAATGCACCTACAAGCATTTCAAATCATGCGACCCTCCGAAATATAAAGGGACTGAAGGTGTCACCGCACTCCTCCATTGGTTTGAAGAAATGGAGAATACTTTTCTAAATTGCGATTGCCCTGATGATCGCAAAGTGCGTTATGCTACCGGTCGACTATATGGGATAGCACTTACTTGGTGGAACACAGAGAAGGCCAAACGAGGTGTGGAAGATGCTATGTCCTTAACTTGGAACGAATTGAAGGAAATCATGACCAGACGATTTTGCCCAAGGAGTGAAATCAAGAAGTTGGAAGATGAATTTTACTCATTGAAGCAAATGGAAGGAGACCACACCACCTACAACAAAAGATTCCTCGAATTACATCAAATGGTTCCCAACATGTTTACTCCTCTCTACCGTTTGATCGAGCACTACATTCGTGGTCTTCCGTCAAAGATTCAAGACCCTGTGATAAGTACCAAGCCTGCAACTTTGGAAGTAGCAATGGAGCTAGCAACAGAGCTCACCGAGAACCGAATTCGAAACAAAGACTTTAAGGAGGAAAAGAAGAAGGATAAAGAATCGACTGAAACCTCCGACTCCACCCAAACCGAATCCCCTTCTCAACCCAACCCTAAGAGAAGAAGAGTCGGGCGACTTTTCGCTGCTACCCAACGAAATCAACCCGTTTTTCACGCTATACCCATCCGAGCTGTCCCAATCACCCAAGTGGCACCCAACTCAGCTTACCCAAATAAGAAACCATATCTCGGACCTCACCCTCGATGCAATAACTGTTTTTATCACCATCCCCTTACTTTACCTTGCCGGCTATGTACAACTTGTGGACGTTATGGTCATTTGAGCAATGTTTGTCGCACCTTTCAAGACCAAACCTTTTCCCCTACTCAAAACATGGCCCAAACTTATCACCAACCCCAATACCCCATGTTCCCATATGCGCGAGCTTGCTACAATTGTGGCGACCCTACCCACCTTAGAAACACATGCCCTCAATTGGTTAACGTTATCAACACTCAAGCCCAATCAAACCCAGTTAATCAAGTAAACCAAGAAAACCCAACCACTATGCCACCAGCAAGAGGAAGAGTCTTCAATATCAACGCCAACCCTGTCGAAGATAATGACGGCCCTGATGAAGATACTCAGCTAGTCCTCTTCGCCGAAGATCCAGATTCAACTTCTATTGTTTAGTCTTATGTTTTTCTTTATCACATGTGTAGACTGTTAGAGAAATTATTGGATATTATATATTATATATTGTTTTCGGTATATGCTTTTGCCGAGGCCGTGGCTCCCCATCCATCGAGGTTGAGTTGGATCCCCATTTTATTATGTGGTTGATCTTGGCGTGCCCGCACGATCGGCTCCGTTTGTTTGAGCCTTGATCGGTTACGTAATTTTACATTTCAATACATGCAATACGTTCGGCTCCGTTTGATTGAGCCTTGAGCGCACATTTCAATTTACATTTCCAGTTCATGCAATACGTTCGGCTCCGTTTGATTGAGCCTTGAGCGCACATTTCAATTTACATTTCATGCAATACGTTCGGCTCCGTTTGATTGAGCCTTGAGCGCACATACAATTTCATTATCAGTATCTTGTGGTTGTGGTGTTTGTAGTAGAGTCGCATCGAACTAACCATAACTTTCGGATAAAGTCAACGAAAATTTGACAAGGGTATGGTGGATACGCCGATGGTACTTCCTATATATAAGTATTCTTGTCAAATGATCGGAGGCATTATCAGGCGGTTATGAGAGGTTCCATGCATAGGCTGTTTGTGTGGTTAAGTTATTCATATTCAGTACATGCAATACGCTCGGCTCCGTTTGATTGAGCCTTGAGCACACAATTTCAATTTCAGTACATTCAATATGTTCGGCTCCGTTTGATTGAGCCTTGAGCACACAATTTCAATTTCAGTACATTCAATATGTTCGGCTCCGTTTGATTGAGCCTTGAGCACACAATTTCATTTTCAGTACATGCAAAACGATCGGCTCCGTTCGATTGAGCCTTGATCGCACAGATATATTTCATGTCAGTAATTTAGTTTGTTGTATTGATTGTAGAGTTATAGGACTAATCATAATTCACTGTTAAAACCAATGAAAATTTGACAAGAATATGGTGGATACGCCGCTGGTACTTCCTATATATAAGTATTCTTGTCAAAGGATCAGAGGCATTAACGGATGGTTATGGGAAGTTCTATGTAGGATTTATTAGTTTCTTGGTAACCAATCATAACTTGTGGATAAAACTAATGAAAATTTGGCAAGAATATGGTGGATACGCCGCTGGTACTTCCTATATATAAGTATTCTTGCCAAAGGATCAGAGGCATTATCAGGCGGTTATGAGAAGTTCCATGTAGGATTTAGTATTGCCTTGGTTGGAATTTGTGTTACATTTATATCATCATGTTATTTAAAGGGATTGGATTGTGTTCCATTTCTACATAAATTAACCTCTCCATCATAACAAACGAGAGAGGAACTTCCATCATTCAAACATATATGTTATCAGAATGTGGATTCAAATATTTGCTGTTGTGTTTATTCATGTTCAAATATTCGCTGATGTGTCTATTCATGTTCGAATCTTTGCTGTTGTGTTTATTCATGTTCAAATATTTGCTGATGTGTTCATTCATGTTCGAATATTTACTGTTATGTTTATTCATGTTCAAATATTTGCTGATGTGTTCATTCATGTTCGAATATTTGCTGTTATGTTTATTCATGTTCAAATATTTGCTGATGTGTTCATTCATGTTTGGATATCAGCTGTTGTGTTTTTATGTAGATCGTAGTGTTAGAAGTTTTGCCTTAGGATATAACCATATTTTTCCCAAACGTATCTTAACACATATGCATGATATCATTTTAGCAAATCATTTATGCTTACCAATATTCATACAGTAGGCAACAAAAAGCGATTCCTGAATAGGGTACATAACCCTTACAAGGAACGTTACCGCCTCGAACAAAAACTTAAACCTTTATTTTTCTAAGCATACAACTGTCAAACAAAACGTCATCATCCTTTTTAGTCAAATATATCACAATTTAAATTTCGGGACGAAATTTCTAAAAAGCAGGGGATACTGTAACATCCGTCAAAAACGGATTTACCAAACCCGCTCCGTTTATCAACCGAACAGTCAGTCAAAATTTTCGTTTCGAATTAAATGCCCAAAATATTTTTAAACGATCCGTAATCAATTATTATACGGGAATATATATTTAGTTTTTGAAAAACTGTCAAAAATCGCAAAATAAAAATGAAATGTTTCTGCCGGGTTTCGAACCCGGGTCTGTACCGAGTCACTCAGTGACTTATCACCTCACACACAAGCCACTGCGCCGCTTGTTCTGTTTGTTATATATTTCAATCATTTAATTGATATAATAACGTTACAAATTCAAAACCGGCGCCCAAACGATTCAGTCGTCGGAATCCCGGTAAATTAGCGAGTCTTAACTACGATTTACGTTATAACGTAAACCATTAACTACATATCGGTTATAACCGATGTTTAAAGTCCGCGACCAAATTCATAACCGCCGGAAAATTTAAATATCGAACACAGTCGGAATTCAGACCAAGTGCATTGACGATTTGTCCTATAAATTGACCCACAACCGACGACAAACACTTTCGCTCAAAAATCACACCTTTTCTCGGCGTAATTCCACTCGCCGGAATAAACCTGTTCGTCGCCGGAAAACCGGTTTCCCCATTGCCGAGCTTTTCTGAACCTCTGAAGCTTATACCAGAGATACCCATACTCTTTCCAAGTTTTTCGGAGACTTGCTGCTGCAAGACACCAGACGCCGGAGTTGTTTTCTGTCGCCGGAGTTCTGCCGGAAAACAGAGGAAAGCGAGTCGGTATACCTCACGCTTATTTTCCTTTCTTTTTACTTCTATCTTACCAGTAATTAACCTAAAACATTAATGAAACTTGAATAAAAACTCGAACCAGTCAGACCCGATTTCTGGTTCAACATTGACGAAGAAGACGACGCACTTTCGTTAACATATAAGTATAATATAAATCAAGAAATTAATCGGGTTAGACACACAGTCCAGCGGTGGACTGTGTGCACATAAAACGCTAACGTCTCAAGTTCGAATCCCGGCTCGTACACGCTGCCTTAATAAAAATCAAGTTTTTGTTTAACTGAACCGGATCGCCACAGATATATGTTAAATATATTGTTAACCGGAATAATAACCAAGTTAGACACACAGTCCAGCGGTGGACTGTGTGTTTGATTATATCGCTGGTCACGAGTTCGAGTCCGGTCTTCAGCACCGACTCGGACAATTATCTTCTCTTTTTAATTAAGGCAGAAAAGGAAATAAATAATTAGTATTTAAGTATAATAAAAATCGAATGTTATAACATGTTGAACACACAGTCCAGCGGTGGACTGTGTGTTAGATTAAACCACAGGTCCCGAGTTCGAGACCTGTGGAGTGCAAAACCGGTCCGCTTAAACTGTTTTTAAAATAAAATGATTTTCTGTTAATTCTAATTAATGTATATATGAAATTAAAATCGGATATATAACGGGTTAGACACGTAGCTCAGTTGGTAGAGCTGCGTGCACGCGTACGGGAGGTCTCGGGTTCGAGCCTCACCGAGCGCACAACAATATGCCTCAAAACCGGTCAACGACCAGTCAAAGTCAACAGGTCAATGTCACTGTAGCAGAAAAAAATAAAATATTTTTATTATTTTTATTTAATTACTTTAATTAAAAATCAATTATAAATACTTAAAAATAACATTTTTTTTAGATTAGAAAATAGCCTCAAACTCACAAAAATACACCCAACAATCCTACTAAAATAGTTTAATAAAATCCGTTTACTTACCAAACCATAATGCGATTTATCTAGGTTAAATCTCACTCGTGGTTAAAACCACTTCGCGTGCATTCAACGTCATCAACCGAACGCACCCACTGTGAGTGAATCTTACAATTCCCCCTTTTAAATTACACGTTTTGGGGTGTGTCATGTGTTATGAAATAATTAATTTATTTATTTAAACTTGTGCCATACCACATCATGACTTAAACTTAGATTGATTTATTGTTGTGATTTACTTATATTCCGGTTGTCAAATTACATGAAACTCATACATTAAGCCCATCAGTTCCTCGTGGGAAACGAGTAGAACATCGCGTGCTTCAATTCAATTCATTATTGTTCATGTGTGTTTTCATTGAGTTTATACTGTCTGTAGTTGTGTTATTCATATTATCATGTTTATGCAATTCATTCATCAGGCCCCTCAGTTCCTCGTGAGAGACGAGTTGAGCAACGCGTGCCTTTAATTGTTCCATTATTATTCATGAGTGTTTTCACTTAACATATTATGATTGTTGATCAAGTTACATCTAATTTTACTCATGTTTGGTAGTGCACATATTTCATAATCAATTTAAATGAATTGTTCAAATGTTTTCCATAGGATTCACTCGCCAACATTATGTTGATCCAAAAACCTTTTTACACATGATACAGGTGAACAGGTTGAAGCAAGGATAACATAGGATATGTCTTAGAAGAGAACAAAGAAGTTTAGATTGTAGTTAGATCATGTTGTAGCAATCATTGTAAATTTCCATTTAAATTGTATTAATGAATATGAAACGTTTAATAAATGTCATGAGCTTTGATGATAACCCAATCATGCCCCGATCACCTTATCCGCTGCGGGTCGGGGTGTGACAACGTGAAGTTTGTTTTGCACACAGTCCACCGCTGGAATATGTGTCTAACCCGGTTATATTCTTGATTTATATTATACTTAACAACTACCTGTTCTAACCCGGTTAGTTCATGGATAAAAAGAGTGTTATTACGTGAAGCGTGTGTGCAGTAAGGATCGAACTCGGGACGTGTATGTTAACTTTGCACACAGTCCACCGCTGGACTGTGTGTCTAACCCGGTTATTATCCGAATTTTATTTAGTCTTATCCCGGTTTTCAGTTCATCTTCTTCACTATAATTACCGATCTGTCACACCGCGACCCGCAGCGGAAATAAGAGTCGGACATAATTGGGTTATCACCAAAGCACATGACATTTACTATTATGTTTCATAATTAAAAGAAATCAAGTTACATTTCTCAAACATCCAAACATGTCCATTCATTACAAAGGAAAATAACCAAACATAATAATCCAACTACTAGATTGTTCTATTTCTTCTAATCCAAGTCCTATGTGTTCCTAGCTGCTGCTGGTTCACCTGTATCATGTGTAAAAATGGGAGGTTTTTGGGTCAACATAAGTTGGCGAGTGAACCTTATAGATAAACATTTGATAATAATTTTCTGGTTAGTTTATCAATAACATATTGTGCATAATCATAAAAGAGCACATGTATGAAATCAAACATTGGCAAACATCAGTTACAACTATAACATACATTAACAATCGATAGCATATATGAACATACCAACATCACATAATAATTAACATAAATGAACTGTGCGATCAAGGCTCAATCAAACGGAGCCGATCGTATTGCATGAACTGGAAATGTAAATTGAACTGTGCGCTCAAGGCTCAATCAAACGGAGCCGAACGTATTGCATGAACTGGAAATGTAAATTGAACTGTGCACTCAAGGCTCAATCAAACGGAGCCGAGCGTATTGCATGTATGGAAATGTAAAAGAAAATGACCGATCAAGGCTCAATCAAACGGAGCCGATCGTGCGGGCACGCCCTGATCAACCGCATAATAAAATGGGGATCAAACTCAACCTCGATGGATGGGAGCTACGGCCTCGGCAATTGCATGTATTGAAATAATAATTTGCAAACAATAATAACTACTTAACAGCAACAATTAATACACATGTCATGATATGATATATGCACAATAACTTGGTTATAATATGTAAATGAACAAGACACATGATACACCCCAAAAACGTGATTAAAACGGGGAATTTGAAGGGTTCACTCACATTGGGTGCGTTGGATTGGATATAGCGAGATGCGCACGATTTAGACGAGCGAGTCGACGAGGAATACTAACCTAAATAACAATGGAAAATATATTAAAATGGATGGATTTTATTAAGGATTCTAATGGGATTTTTAGATATATTTTTGTGAGTTTATGGCTATTTTTATCTTTAAAAATGTTATTTTTAAGTATTTTAAATTGATTTTTAAATTAAAATAAACAAATAAATATTTAAAAAAATATTATTTTTTTTTACTGTTTGACCGTTGACCGTTGACCGTTGACCGGTTCGGTCAGCGGTAAATACTTGCGCCAAGCGGGATTCGAACCGGTGACCTTCCGTTCACGCGCACGTAGCTCTACAAACTGAGCTACGTGACTAACCCGTTAGAAATCCAGTTTTAATTATATTTATACACTTATTAGAATTTACCGAAAATTCCTTTATTTTGCAAAACGTTTTAATCTCATTGAACCGGTGCTTGTGACGGAACTCGATCGCGCGACGTGAAGTTTGTTTTGCACACAGTCCACCGCTGGACTGTGTGTCTAACCCGGTTATATTCTTGATTTATATTATACTTAACAACTACCTGTTCTAACCCGGTTAGTTCATGGATAAAAAGAGTGTTATTACGTGAAGCGTGTGTGCAGTAAGGATCGAACTCGGGACGTGTATGTTAACTTTGCACACAGTCCACCGCTGGACTGTGTGTCTAACCCGGTTATTATCCGAATTTTATTTAGTCTTATCCCGGTTTTCAGTTCATCTTCTTCACTATAATTACCGACTTCACTCAAACGACTGGCTCTTGATTTAACTAATTAAATAACATGACTACTAGCTTGAATGAACAAAACCGAACAGTTTGGGGGGGGGGGAAATACCGAACAGGCCGTCTTCTTTATGGAGTCCGGCGAAATCAAGTAGCTCTGTTTTTGGACCTCCGGTTGAGAGAGTCTATCAACAGAATTAAGGAATTAGTTTTGAAATTAAACCAGAGTACATGGATTATTAGCACGATTTAATGTGTTTACCGTTAGCTAGCGAGTTTCCGGCAAATTCCAGAATTTCTCCGGCGAACCCAGAAATCCAGCAAAGTCTTCTGTGACTGATTTTGAGTGACGGATTAATGTTAGTAGAGTCCTAACAATAGATTGAAACCGCAAAAGAGGATAATCTTACCGGTTTGTGTTGAACACGGTTTTCCGGCGAGATTTGCAGAGAATTCTGGCGAACAGTTTTTTTGTGCTCAAAAGGCTTGAAAATGCGACGAAAAGGAATTGGAGGGTATTTGAGACGGTTCTGAATCGCATAAATGATTGGAACCTGAATTATTTGGAGTTTGAATGCCTTTCGGTTTCAAAACCCGAAACTTTAAGTTCATTCAATTTGAACTTAATTAGAAACCGATAATCATCGGTTATAGGCCAGCTAAACAAACTAAAACTGATTTGGCGATTCGGTTTACCGATTTCCGTTATTCAGGTATCATTAGTTGTTAATACAAGTTTGCGTATAAGACTCAATTGATTTCCTAAAGTTAGCAGAAAACACTTAGTGGCGGAGTGGTTTGAGGACCGGTTGATAAGTTGTTGGAGTGTTTCAGCTGACCCGGGTTCGAGTCCGGTCAGCTGCAAATGCTTTTATTTATTTTATTTTAACTTTTTATCCAATTTAATTTTTATAGTTTAGTTTATTTATTAATTATGTAACGTTTAAACTCAAAATAACTATAAATAATTACTGTATTTTCATAACTTGATGTTTGATTACAAAACGGAGCGAGTTTTGGAGACCCGATTTATACAAATGTTACAATAATTTCCTCTTGGCCATTCATGAAATGGAGAATGGATATGGTTGGCAAACTTCCAAAGGCACAAGGAGGATAAATATTTATGCTAGCTATGACAGATTACTTCTCCAAGTGGATAGAAGCTGAAGCTTTTGTTCAAGTCAGAGAAAAGGAAGTCATATCCTTCATTAAAAGAAACATTATTACTAGATTTGAAATTCCTTCTGAAATTATTTGTGATAATGGATCCCAAATTATTGGGAGTAGAACTACTAACTTTTGTGACAGCTAGGGGATTAGGAAGATAACATCAACACCAGTCCACCCACAAACTAATGGTCAAGCAGAATCAAGCAATAAGATCATCATCAACAAATTGAAGAAGAAGCTTGGATCCAAAAAAGGGAAGTGGGCTGAAGAGCTATCGTATGTCTTATGGGCAGATAGAACAACTCCAAAGAACGCCACAGGCCAGACTCCAATCTCCCTAGTCTTTGGAAATGAGGTAGTGATCCCTAGAGAAATGGTGGTTCCTACAGCCAGAACAAGCATCCGTGATCCTGAAGCAAATGCTGAAAACCTGACCCAAGACTTGGATACTGTGGATGAACTCAGAGATTTAACACGAATAAGGATGGCTAGTTATCAACATAGGATGGCTGGATCATATAACAATAATGTCAGGATTAGAAGATTCCAAGTTGGTGATTTTGTACTAAGGAAAGCATTCCAGAACACAACCAATCCTACTGATGGCAAGTTAGCACCAAAATGGGAAGGTACCTACTTGATAGAAGCTGGAAAGGGGGCATATCGCTTACTAACTATGGATGATGATCCCCTACCTAGAGCTTGGAATGTTGTTCACCTGAAGAAATATTTCATGTAAGAAGGATCTAGGATCCTTAGAGACTCTAGTATTCTATCCCATGATCGAGGATCCTTAAAGGATATATGATCCTTACTTTGGTAACATCTTACTTTTACTTTCTTTCACTCTATATTTATTATTCATTATAAGGAAAGGATGTTGAGCATTTAACATCCATTTTTATCAAGTTGCTTTTTCAAAGTTTTAACATTTTTTACAAAGGATTAACGGGTTGGCCACCTTTCTCCCACGTTTAAGGTATCTTATACCTTCTGAGGTTTAAAGGTTTTCACCTTTCTCACGAATTGGGTTTTGACACCCCGCCAGTAGTGCACGTTTATCCAAGTATGGTTCGAGGCAATGGGACCAGTGCACGCTTTAGTGGCTGACAATTTCATTGTTATTGGCCATATGTAGGATCTCAAGTATAATGGTAGACGTACCATACATCCGTTACCTTAAGGTTTCTAATGTTTTCACGTTAGCTAAGGTTTTGGCATTTTCATGTCACTTATGTTGGGCCTGTCCCCAGTTTGGGCGAAACCCCAAGGATTTTGGGCTTGTCCCAGTTTATTTGGGCTTGTATTTCCCCAATTATAATGGATTTATTCCCATAATATATGGCTTAGTCCCAAGTTTTTTTTTACAGGTTCTTGAAGTTTTACAAATAAGGATCCTGAATCCTTAAACCTTAACCGATTTCTTTGGTTTATTTACGCAATTGTAAGTCTTAAGGATATAGAATCCTAACTTAGATTCTCCGGTACGTTTTATCCTTAACTATATTCATGTCATTAATTACACCCTAGACCTTTCAATTAATGATATATGATCCTTGATCATATAACTCTTCACATTTTATAAAGTTGTTATGCTAGAGAAGTGGTATATTTTTTACAATCCGAAATTCTCTAAGTTTTGTAAAATGAAGCTAATGTCTCTAAACATATCAAGACAATATTTCAAAAATAAAAGTACACAAGATACAATTAAAAGGTTATAATTTTTACTAAAACCCTTTTTAGATCAAAATTATCAACCCAAGTTTCTACCCTTTTGAGCTTTATTGGCTCTATCTCTACCCCCATGATATGCTTCTCCAGGTTGTTAGACCTACTTCTCGAGCTTGGAGATCCTTTTATCCTTGGCAGTGGTGATGGCACGGAGATCAGCTAAACCTTCTTAAGCATCGGCTAGGCGCTTATCCTGGTTAGCCTGGATATGGGCAAACTTCTGCAGATAGCAAGACAGGGTGGTTAGGATCAATGATCTTAGAAAAAGACAATATTGATTATCAGGATCAGTGATCCTTACCTCGGCGACAAAGTCGTGGATTTGCTGCTCTATCTGGAGGGTGTCTTCAACAGACTCGCTTGGCTTCTTCCTCTTTGACCCAGCCTTGGCATGAGTGGTCATGACCTTGGACACCGGTTGGTTTTGGTCTTTGGCCAACTCTCTTGATCGAACGATGGGAGATTATGTTGTTGATATCTCCAAGGCCAAACTTTGAGGCGATTTGGATGAGGATTTGCTGTACCTGTTTAGTCAACATAAAAGATAAGTATTCATAATCCTTTAATTTTATTTCTTTTTTATGATCATGCATGGATACTTACTTGACATTGTAAAGGAGGTAGAGCTGGTGTCTTCTAGATCTTTTGCTTTTGGCTTGAATGTTCTAACTGTTGTATCCAACGCGAAGCCACAGTTGGTGACTGCATAAGTAAACAAAACAGGATCAGATATCCTTACAAAAAAAGAAGAGGACTCTCTACAGTTCTAACCTAAGGATCTTATATCCTACCCTTCAAATTCCACTTTTCTAGAATATATCCCCTGAAGGAATAGTGTTCCTCTTTACAAAAAAGAACTGGTTTTTCCAGTTGGTGTCGTTTTTGGTGGTTTTGAGGAGTGGGGGTGGCTGCTGAGATTTAGCTTTGAAAAGAAACCAGTGGGATCCATGAGATACGAGGTTATACAGGTGTGGGAGTTCAAAAAGGGTGAAACTCAAACCCTCATCGCTTATGATTTGTTCAAGAGTGTACAACACCCTCCACAGCATCGGCATCGCCTGGCTGTAGCACAAGCCGGTTCGGTGAAGAAACTTTGGTGAATGCTGAAAAAGGGTAAGTGTAACAGATCTGGAATGGTGCAGCAGGGAAACAAAACTAGATAGAAGATTCATAATCGCTTTTGAGTGAAGAGCAAAAGCTCTGAAGACGGTTCCTTCAAGGAAACAGCTTCGTAACTGATCAACTTCAGGATCAGTGAATCTACATAGCTCTGAGGAAGGATTTTGTAGAAGGTTTTGATTCTTGGGTGGACTTTCATGTTCCTGATCCTTATTTGGAGAGGAACGAGTGGCCAGTTTCACCATGGAATTAAAGAAAAAAGTTTGAGAGAGAGAAAGAACACCTGAAGGGTCTCCAGGATGAAGATTTAAATGGGGGATTTTCGATCTTAAATGGTTTTTCAAACTCTATCTTATCCTATATATAATGATGATTATTGCAGGCAGTCCCATCACAACGTCAGACTCGCAATGGATAGGTTACTTGGTGTAACGGCTAGTCCTATTCCACCAGAAATATGACAGATTAATTGTGTGTTATATCCCCCATATTTGGGGGCAATTGTTAGGGCATTGATTTTAATATTGTGGATCATATATCCTGAGATTTGACCTGGATCACGGATCCTTAATAGATGGTGCAGGAAGTCTGAGGATCAATGATCCTTATTATTACCTATGTTGACTAACAATTGTTTCCTATATGTTTAGCTTGTATTCGCAGGTATATTACGAAATGGACTTCGTCTATGCTGGAATGTTAGGGAATATGCTTATATTCAAGCACGTGCAAGTGAATAATAGCCGTTATGGGTAATCGTGGGAGACTTGCCTATTTTTCGGATAGTTAGTTAGATAGATATTTCTAATTATATTAGGGGTTTTGAGCTTGAATTAGAATATACAACACGTATACAACTCGGACACTAGTTGCTCTTGAAACTGCTCTCATACGCGCACACTAGAATTCATTTGTAACAAGCTCAAGATCATCCAAAGTTGTAATTTTTTTTGTGTAATATAGTTGGTGATCGGTAGTTTCTATCACCCAAGGTTTTTTTATGCCGGAGATCTTCTAAAGATCAAGGGTTTTTTTCTCATATAAATCCTTGTGTTCATCATTGTTTACATTTCACATTTGTTCGTACAATTATTTAATACATTAACACTCTACCTCACAATCAAAATTTAATTACATTATCCTTAAACCGATTTTAACCAAAACAATTCATATGATCTCTTAAGGATGTTCCATGAGATTTCAAAAGTCCATTTTATTACTATCTAATATCACATTTAAGTATTTAACTCTTGATTATTAACATGATTAATGGATATGAATGTTTTGATTTGTGTAATTATTTAATGAACATGAAAGTTCATTTTATGTCGAGAGATAGAAAACCATAATTATTACTACAAATCCCACCAACCAGAAGTGACTGTTTCTTTATTTCAAAAAAAGTTAGGGAGTACTTCCTAAACTTGATTTTCATATTTTCAAATTCTAATACAATAATTTACTCGATGTAGTCTCGGGTGTGTGGTCTTCTTCGTCTTACATACTTTTTCGGCTGTTGTACCCTCGGAGACGGACATATTGTCAAAGTACAAGCGTAAAATATGTTTTAAGGGACCCGTATTACACACGAATCCTCAGCCACAACCGTCAACACATGTTTGTTTTTTCTTGTAGTAAAGGATCATACAAAAATGCGTAATTCAAGCTCTCATCGAATAGTACGTAAAGGATTGTATAAGAAGATGTGTTTCAAGCTCTTGTTGAAAATTACGGTTTGAACCAATTTATTTATATATGTTCTATTTCATGTTATTTTCGTTTGGATTTGTATATTGTATGTGCACTACAATTGCCCAAATAGATAAAGAGGATATCTTTATCATTTTTGCTAATATGATTTCAAATAAATTGTGACCCGTCTCCTATAAAATATGGCCTAAAATACAGGGACGGTGTATCGTACACTATAGCCTGGGGTGTAGGGTACATCGGATTTGTAGTTCGGGCAAGCTTTTTTCCATACTTTTTTTTATTTTCATATGGATCATAATTAATGACTTATTGTGTGTAACCATTCAGTTGTGTATGTCTTTCGGTTTTTGTTGAGAAATCATGAAAACAATGATGTTTGAGTCTTTGGCATGGATAATATATCATGGGATGGATAGTATATAAAAGAGTCTAATGAATGAAACAATTTTTCTAAGAAGATTCAAGTCTAATGTTCTAATGTATTTAACAAGTTTTCACTTTACAATTATGTAAGACACAAGGTGTACGTGTTTTAAGATAAGTATATGATGTTAGTTATCGCTTTCTTTAAGCAAACACTCTACACCCCTCTTTGAACCCCATTAATCAACTATCAATAAATGGCAAAACCAGACCCTTAATTTTTACTAGCTATCTAATAGCATTTCTAATCAAACTTCTTATTTCATCTTTATAATTACACTAAAAAACATTACTTTATTTTCTACTTTTCAATTAAATAATATTTTTTATACTTTTATCGTTACTTTTTCTCTCTCCTCCACTCACAACCACTTTCAAAAAATATTAAAAAATTATAGAGCTGAACAGTATCTCCTTCAAATTTACTGATGAATATTAACTTGTTCTCTTTTTTTCTTTTTTCTCTACGCACAACAAATTACAACCACTTTAAAAAGTATAGAGGTTACACTCACACGAAAATAAAGGATCCGTTGTGAATGCTCTAATCAAGTTTATTGAATTATCACTTATGGTCCCTGTACTTCATTCAACAAATTACAATAAAAGCTTGTTAACCAAAATTCCCAACACTCCATATTCTTATAAATCTCTCATTAACTTTCAGTACTTAAATAACATACATAGTAAGAATACTTAATTTCAAAGCTTGTTGACAAAAATTCCAGACATTCCATACTCTTATAAATCTCTCATTGGGTTTCAGTACCTAACTAACATACACAGTAAGCATACTAATAAAACAATCAATGTAAATAATACCCTTCACAAAATCAGATTTTATTAATTAATTAAGCCCAATAAATGGGATGTAACATAGTATGTAGCACGTAGAAAGAGTCAAGTATATAAAAGATGAATTTGTATTCTCAGCATAGACACAACTTTAGTCATCCGTTTAAATACTAACTATAAGGTTTTGTAATTGTTGATGATCATGTAGTGGCAGACACATTGTTTTTTTATGGGGGGCAATTAAGGCTTTATCAAACTTTTAAGGGGGCGATCGAAATTTTTACCTAAAAGCTACATCACTTTTTTTACCCTAAAAGTAGCGATCGTGATTTTTGCCTAAAAATTACAACATAAAAATATAACAACCCCCCACACACACCCCCCAAAGTAGGTCCACCCCTACATGTATTAGTCAACATACACGATTTATTATGTTTTGGAATGAAAGTTGTATCTATAAACTGAAGACTCCAAAATGGATGGTCCACGGTAACTCGATATTAAGTGTTCAAAATATACATATAAAAAGAGAAGCTGCTTGAGTCAAGGATTATATAGATGTTTGAGTTGCTTCAGTTTATAGTTAAGAAGAACAAGAAAAAAGTATAAATAAAACGACCGCAGTGGGAGTCAAACCCACGACCTTCTGATCCGAAGTCAGACGCGCTAATGCACTGCGCTATGCGGTCACTTTGTTGTTACAAGTGCCTTCTGTTAAACTGTACACACTATAAGTTCTATTTTAAGTTTTTAACCAACAGAGACTGGTCTAACACTCTTTGACAGCCATTAGTCAACTATCAATAAATTGCAAAACCAATCCCTCAAGTTTTTCAAAAGCACAATACTCTGAAGAGTTTAAGATGGAATAAAGAGAAAGAGAGCTTCTAAACATTTAACCCACATTACTGAACTATACATTTAGAGTTTGTTATTTGAACAACTTATTGTATCAATAGTTTGTTTGTTTGTTCAATAAATCCTTATCCTACCTTTATCATCTACTAATATATAACCCTATCTTTATGGATGGCTCTTACTGTTGAAAACTCTGTAGTTTCTTCGGCGCCGATAGTCCAGATCGTCATAAGAGCTACCGCGTAGCCCGCCTTTTTTACATTTTCCTCCCTATCAACCTCAAGAAAATGTTTCAAAATCTGCTTGACCGAATCACAATTATTTGGAGTCGGAACCTTTAGCCAGTCGCAGATGCACCGCCAGACTGTTTTAGCAAATGGGCAGGCCACTAACAGGTGGTCAGCCGATTCTTCATGAATGCCGCACATAGAACACAGCCCATCCCCAGACCTGACATTTCTCGTTGCCAAAGCTGGCGTCGTAGGAATTTTTCCATCAACCGCTCCCCAACAAAAAAAAGTTAACCTTTGGAATCGCTATTAAATTGTCGCTTCTACCTCCCTCGTGAATGGCTCTAATCACTTTCACCCACGTTTGGTCTCCATTATTCTTGTATCTCCACCACCAATTGGTCAATAAGCCCAAGTTCATCTCCTTGATATCACCCACACCCAAACCGCCACCCTTTTTCCCTTTCAAGATCCTTTCCCACGCGACCCACCTAATCTTATTCCCATTGGCCCCACCTCCCCAAAGGACTCTCCTTCGGATTCCCTCAAAGGTTTTTAGGACACCGGCTGGAGCCTTGAAGAGGAATAGGTAGTAGTTTGCAATCAAACCAAGAACCGACTTGACTAGGACCACCCTCCCGACAAAAGACAAGTTCCTAGCCTTCCAAGCCGATAGCTTAGCGTTAAAGACATCCACCACTGGTTTCAATTCGCTACCTGATTCATGTTGGCCTCGACGGGAAGGCCTAGGTACACGAAAGGGAACTCCCCCTTTCTACAATGGAGGATATTTGCCAAGTCCGCCACCTCTTCCCCATCCATGCCTACGCTGTTCTTGTTGAGATTGACTTTAAGACCTGATGCCAAATCAAAACACCTTAGGATCCTTTTGAGATTTTTGAGGTTAGTACTCCCCGAAGAAAAGCGCATCGTCCGCATAAAACAAGTGCGAGACACTTGGACCATCCTTGCTCAATTTCACACCCTTGAACTTCCCCGCTTGAACCGCCTTTTGAACCATAATGTTCAACGCCTCCATAACCATGGTGAATAAAAAGGGCGACAAGGGATCTCCTTGCCTTAACCCTCTTTTTAATTCAAACTCTTCGAGCCATTAACCAAGATGGACTTCCGACCCGTGTAGACCATTCCATCACCCAATTCCTCCACTTTGGGGAAATCCCATGTGTGTCATGACATTGATTAGAAATTTCCAAGCTACACAATCATATGTCTTCTCGAATCCGCCTTAAAAAGTAGGACCTTTTTTTTTTCTTTTTTTGTCCATGAAATAATTTCATTAGTCACGAGCGGGCCATCAAGGATGTTCCTACCTTTTATGATGACATGATAACTTATTTGTGGATTGATGGATCGTCTAAATCTGATAAAAAAGGGATTGTACATTAGTGCTACACGAAACGATAACTCTCATAACTACATATAAAGTATTCAAAACTATACGTAAAAGTTGTCTGAGTCACACGATTATTTAGAAAGCTTAACATTTGTTTTGCATATGTGTTATGGAACCCCATTGTTTTGTTTTACACGGGAAAGACGTAGAAGAAAAAGAACTTTAGGTAGCCAAATGATACAATGTAAAACTAGAGTGGGAAAACAGTAATAAAAATATAAAATACAAGGAAAAAAAAAGAAAAATTAGAAGCGACCACAGTGGGAGTCGAACCCACGACCTTCTGATCCGAAGTCAGACGCGCTAATCCACTGCGCTATGCGGTCACTTTGTTGCTTAAATATTTTTTATTTATTTATTGGACAGATATATTGCCACTATATTATTTGAACTTCTTCTATACTTGTGTAAAATGAAATTGTTATCGTACAGATCACTAAAGTGCTACTGAGATTAATATTCTAGACAAAATTAATAGTGAATCGTAGGAAGCACTAAAGTACTTAACCCCTTTTTAGCTGATTTTATTCACCTATTGACCAAACGAAAATATTAATAAATAATAAATTGTATGTATTTAGATAAATCAAATCAATTTCTATGCAACGTTTCGCCCCAATCAATTTATCCGTTGATTATCTTATCAATTTAGGTTGCAGGATAATGATAAAAACGATAAAGAAGGGGGGAGGGAAAGGATAATTTCTAAAAAGAGGGGTTTATAAATGGTTCGTAGAACTATTGTTGAAAATGTGATGTTGGAAAACTTACCGATGTTCGAATCATGTTTCTTCCTTCTTTGCACAACCACTTTGAAATTGAAATCTTGGATAAGTATCGTGAATACAGTATCGATTAAACCTTGTGATCGTACACTCATTGGACTAGACTAAGAATTTAGACAAGAACAAAATTGATTTGTTTGAGAGTAATGTAACGTAAGTCCCTTCAATTGAATGTCTCGACCAAAGGCCCAATAATATGCATTGGTTTATTGTTTTCAAAACATCAGATGCGTCAATCTGATCTATGACCATTTTATAATATAAGACAACAAAGCCCACTTTATAAAACCATTTGTTTTGATTAATCCATTAGGCCTAAATTAGTTTATTACTTACTACAAGAAGAAAGGCCCAATTGAAACTATAAACAAGCACAAATTGAAAATGATTTTAATTAACAAGCCCAAAATACTATATAAATTGTATTTACAAAACCAATGAATACTTGATCTTGTTAAATTAAAACGAGCTTGCACTTTCGCATCTCCTAACTTCGTAACTCGTTTAGTTTCTAACAAGATCAATTTAGTCCACAATTAATCCAATATCACCAAAATCTGTTATAACACTAAAATTACCAACATGTGATGGATGAGACGATCATGTAAAAACATATATTTCTCTCCCTAACTACATCTTATAAAACATTGGGCAACTTCATGGTTCTTTACTTTAAGTTGGTCATGTATTAACCAAACAAGTATGTATGTTACCTTACCCATTTAATCAACTCGATTACCATATAACTCACTTATGATTCTTAAAACTTTGTTGTTGATTGCTTATAACCATCTAATGACGTGCATATATTAATAAAAAAAACATCATATGACATGTACATATAGTAATAAAAAAACATCATATTTTGAACACCAATAAACCAAGTTGATCGTTAACTTCACCGAATTAACTTTTTACTGTTTGCGACTAGGTTTTTGGTTCCATTTTAGGTTACAATAGTTTTGATTTTATACTCAATTGTGATTTACATTTTAATTGTGGTGAAAACATTTTTTCTTTTGGCGTATAAAATAACCTCTTAAAGGTCATCTGTTCACCACAATTGTGATTTACATGATATCATTGGTTAGCAGGGTGTTGACAAAGTCTCTAATTATATAAACTTTTATGAACCGACATCATTTTATCAAGTTTTGACCCAACTTCAGTATAGGGCAAATTGAGATGGATCCATTTTCCCCTTCCATTATTGTTTATTTATCGATCTAGAAGTCCATTTTGAGACGAAAGTATACACATTTAGGGTGTGTGAGTATGGGTGTTAATCATGTAGGGCGATAGAACGAATGAACCCAACACGATCATATATTTATTCTTGTTAAAAACACTCCAAATACAAATAGATTTAACAATATGTAGCCTAGACATGACTTGTCTAATTATTTTATTTAAACAAGTCAAACGGGTTGACAGGTTAAAATAAATGAGTCAGACAGGTTGCCTATTTAATCAAACGGCTTAAACACACTACCTATCATTTCCCGTTAGAGTATCTAGTAGTCTGGTACAAGACAGTCATCTTAGCAAAAAGCAGGCTTATAGTGTTCTATGAAGCATGCTTATGAGTGTTTAAAATCACGTATCATATTACAATTATGATTTTCCACTTTCTGATCGTTTCCCCTATACCAATATCCTCCCAATTACAATTTGCCTAATAAGATTTAACATATTAGATAATGCCTTGACTCTTTATCTGATTGTAAGCAAATATCTTCTTGTTCATAGCCTTCCAAAGTCTCCTACAAGCCACAATGATTACCCCATGAATAACTTCTTTCTCTATCTTACTAGTTGGAACCATCTTGTATAATTTCAAAGATCCCTAAACAAGAAGGCAGAGATGTGGGGAATACAACACCACGAGCTAACAAACTGCTAAAAATCTGAATCAAACATACAAGAAGTGAACACATGATCGACTGTCTCCCTTTCTTTGTTGCGCATATCATCGATGAGTGTATGTTTTCAGATGTTGATATTATATGTAAACAAATATATGAAAAATAAATTAAATTTAGTAAATCAAAATGATTTATATCACGTGTGGAAGGACCACAATGTTAAATATTGTTTTTCCGAAAAAAATCGTTAAGAAAAGCATGCTTCAGTTGTTGAATGGTAATTTATTACTCTTTAGTATCTATTAAATAACATGTATTTAAAAGACACATATATACCCACAAAGAAAAATGAAAAAAAAATACAGAGGTGAAAGAGAATATTTCGTTATTTTGCTACATAACCGTCAATATCAAGCTCAACAAAAGAACATATTTGCTAGAGCTCAAGTCCTTAACGGCTAAAGCTTCTATCAGACCATTTGCAATGCGGTCTATTTCCCCCACAAACTCAACATAGAGCAGAGAAGGATGAGGTGGAGCAGAAGAGAGGAAAGTTTGTGGAAAACAAGGGCAGAGCTATATGTGCGTGAGAGTGCGGGCGCTCTTAAGATAATTAATGTAGTTTGTAGGCAAAAGTCTTGATCGTTTTTTCAGAAAATAAATAGAAAACAAAATCTAGATTCACCATTGTCGTGCAACAAGAGTGATGGGGGTTTGGGGGGGGGGGGGGGGGGGGGGGCTTTTCTATTGTAGCATAAACAAGCTAAGCCGATCAAGCGCATGTCTAAGTTGAGGGAACTCTATTTCTAAAGTTTTAGCTTAACTCGTGAGTAGTTTTTCAAGTTTGAGCTTGACTCATTTATTATTTAGTAGTTACTTTATTAATTAATTTTTATTTTATTCATATACATGTGTGTAGGGTAAAATTCCGCTACAAAGTACAAAACTCCTAAAAAGTATGTGAAGTCTATGTAGACATTTTATTTTAAATTTTAGGCATAATGTTTCAGGTCCTTTTGGCATAGTATTATATGGGGTGTTTTAAATTTTATGCCTAGAATGCATTTCATTGTTTGTTAAATTGTTATATTTGATATTTTTTTCTATATAGTACTGTGTTAAAAGAATCTAAAACATTATGATTAACGGTCGTTGGTGTTAGTACCTCAACATGTTACAAAATCCAAACCATAGAACCTGAACCTGTTAAAAATAAATCAGTACTCAAATGTGTTACTTTCAATAAACCACATGACTATCTATGTAATTACCTCTTTGGGTTATTGGATTTTAGTAATCCTAACTTTCACCCATTAGTCGGCATTAATCCCAACTTAAAAAATTCCTTCTAACAATCCAACTTGTAAGAATTTGGCCCTCATCGATCCTTTTTTAACTCGGTTAGTTTTTTGCTGACGTGGCAATTTACGTGGAAAAAACCTAGTTATTGGATGATGTGGTAGCTTATGTGGCACAAACTTAGTTATTGGATTTTAATAATCCCAACTTTCACCACCATCAACCACTACCATTAGCCGCCGCCACCACCACTATCACCCATGTAACACCATGTAAAATCGTGTTAAATAATATAGCGACACGTGTTATATTTTTATTTTTAGTCTATTAAAGACTAACAGGGACTAAAAGCGTCAACATGCTCAAACTAAGTCTCTGAGTGATCTTCTGATGTTAAAATGCATAAACCAAGCCTCTGAGTGACCATTAGAGTCAATATGCTTAAAACAGAGTCTCTGAGTGACCATTGGTGTCAACATGCTTAAAATTGGCCTCTGAGTGACACTTGTGTCAACATGCCCAGCCTCTGAATGACATCGGAGTCAACATGCTTATAATGAGCCTCTGAGTGATCCTTTACGAAGTCCTAACTCTCATATGTCCCGTTTGTTGGACGAGAGGGTTCAATTCTGTAAATATGTGAAAGTTGGATAATGGAGGGGTTAAAAGTGTCAACATGTTAATTTATACCTCTGAGTGACCTTTTAACTAACCGAGAGCTCGACAATGTCCGGGCATAATCCCGGGTACGCCAAATATGGGCTACGAAGGGCTAAATATGCTAAAAAGGTGTTTTAGGAGGTTCTAGGAGGTTTAATAAGTTAAGGGGCTAAAAGTGTCAACTTTTTAAAGTGGCCTAAGGGCGCTCGCGGGGCGCGAGATGCAAGGCTTGTGCCTCTCGCGGCCCGCCAGAGGACTGTATCTGCAGAATTTAAACTTGGCCACCACACAAAGCGACAAAAACCATTTGATTCGAAACCATGGTCTTCCAAACTGCTATGACACGTTTTAGGACACTTGTAAGCTCCCTCTTACACCCCTTAACACCTGGCATCACCTTCTTCAAGTTCTCCAACTATAAATAGGTGCAAAGCTTCAACCTTTGAACTTGCACCTTTCTCATTTTCAACTCTTCTCCCTCCTCTGGAAGTTCCTAACTGAAAGGAGCATCCAAATTAGTTCTATTGCATCATAGGAACCTCTTGTAAGTGTTCCTTCCTCTTGCATTTTCCTTTATAGGCTTCTATAGCCAAAGGTCAAATGTTTTACGGAAAACACCTTGACTTTCGATTAAGACCATTATGGTCCAGCCATTGTTCGTAACCAACATGGCTAAGTGATCGTAATAAGGTAGGTGTTAGTCCCTAGAAAGGGCACCTCCTGAAGATCACGTTTGCTAGACCAATTGACGGGTCAAATTATGATATTATGTCATTTTGACTAAAATGCCCTTTTTGCATAGAATAAGGTTTAAAAGATAATGAACTTGAAAATAAGTTTCATACTGATGTAATATTATAAGTAGGATTATTTTGGATGTTAAATCAGATTAAAAACTGAGTTTATGAACAAGTCCTAGTAATATGTCGGTAAATGACGATAAAGCCATTATGGCTTATAAAATGGTTTTAATCATATCTTTTCAAGGTAAATCTTTTTCCTACTGATATGTTATATTAAGTAACATATCTAAGATATTTTAATCTGTCCCTAACATCAGTTTTCGTTAAACATCGCATAAATCATCATTTAACGACATAAGCGTCGTTTCGGCGCATCGTATGGTTTTAAACCATATTCACCAACCAAGACTTGTTACCTACTGATTTAAAAACTTATTTTAAATAGTTTTACAGTAGGTACAAGATAAACTCAGAATCCCAAATAATTTATAAAATATGTGTAAAATGACCAAAATGCCTCTTCGGTGCATAGTTTGGTCATAAAATATAAATTATACATATAATTGATATCCTACTGATATTATATCATAAATAAATTATTTTTCCAGAATACTTATAATTACAACATTTAATTATATTCAAGTTCCTTTTATACGGTATGAAATTACCGAAATGCCTTATGAGGCTTAGTTTCATTTTAAAACCTTAACGGGCATGTAATGTCACACCCCGACCCGCAGCGGAATAAGAGTCGGGGCATAATT
The DNA here is from genome assembly GCA_947069175.1 of Scalesia atractyloides. Classification (NCBI taxonomy): domain Eukaryota; kingdom Viridiplantae; phylum Streptophyta; class Magnoliopsida; order Asterales; family Asteraceae; genus Scalesia; species Scalesia atractyloides. The sequence goes on along the minus strand of CAMTDV010000022.1, from coordinate 21,895,345 downwards.
GGGTTATCACCAAAGCTCATGATGTTTACTAATATGTTTCATATTCATTAAATTCAAAATTACATCCTCAATATTCCAAACAAGTTCATACAATTACAAAGAAAAGTAACTAAATAAACAATCCAAAGTCTAAACCGATTTATTCTTCTAAGCCATCCTATATGTTTCTTGCTGCATCTGGATCACTTGTATCATGTGTAAAAATGGGGTTTTTGGGTCAACAAAAGTTGGCGAGTGAACCTTGTTAGAAAACATTTATTATTGATTTCTTGTTATATTTATTATGGAAAATTGTGCAATAATCATATGTGAGCAAACGTAAATAAACATACAATAACAATAACAAACAATAACATACAATAACAAACCACCTTGCATAAATATATGACATGAATGATAATGTAAATATTGGCAACGTCACGTTCACGCTCATAGGTAATGGGGAACGGTTCCGCTCATAGGTAATGGGGAACAGACGGTTATGATAAATGTATGTGCGATCAAGGCTCAATCAAACGGAGCCGATCGTATGTTGGCAACGCCTCGTTCACGCTCATAGGTAATGGGGAACGGCTCACGCTCATAGGTAATGGGGAGCGGCGGCCTATGATAATGTATGTACTGAAAATGATAAATTTAATCTAAACATTAACCACACAAACAGTTGATACATATTGAATACACATTTGATCATGGATACGATGGATGCACAATTGTTTAAATGTAATAAATAATAAGACACATGATACACCCTAAAAACGTGATTAAAACGGGGAATTTGTAGAGATTCACTCACATTGGGTGCGTTCGTTTGATGATGTTGAATGCGCACGAGTTTAGAGGATTGATCGACGAGGAATAACTAACCTAAATAATAACGAAAAGGTATGGTAAATAAGTGGATTTTATTAATAATTTTAATAGGATTTTTAGATATATTTTTGTGAGTTTAAGACTATTTTCTAACTTTAAAAACATTACTTTTAAGTATTTTTAATTGGTTTTTAAATTAAATAAATAAAAAAAATATAAAAAAAATGTTGACTTTTTGGGTTGACCGTTGACTATTTGACTTTGACTTGTTGACCGGTTCGGTCGTGTATATTGTTTGCACTGAGTGAGGTTCGAATTTGTGACCTCCCGTACGCGTGCACGCAGCTCTACCAACTGAGCTACGTGTCTAACCCGAAATATTTCTGTTTTTAATTATATTTATATACTATTTAATTTATTCCAAAATTCATTTATTTTTAAAAAGGATTTTAATTCTATCGAACCGGTTGCGTAACAGGTCTCGAACCCGGGACCTGTTGATTAACGTTGCACACAGTCCACCGCTGGACTGTGTGTCTAACCTGGTTAAAACACTTGTTTTTATTTCTCTTATAAACTAACTGAAAGTCTCCGTATTTGAGTTTTATAAAAAGTCTGAATATTGTGACGAATCGGAACAAGGACGGACTCGAACCCGGGACTCTATAATTCAAATGCACACAGTCCATCGCTGGACTGTGTGTCTAACCCGAGATATAATCCACTTTATATTAAATTTATATACAGACTAACTTCATCTTCTTCGTTACAATAACCCAGACAACTGATTTTCGATGATCTTGTTCATTCAATTAACAGGCATATAAGTGATTAAAATGTAATGGATAGGAAAGGTTTTGGGAATGAACATATCGGAATGATGACTTTTCTCAGAACTCCAGCAAAGTCATCGGCTCTGTTTTTATGAACTCCGTCTGAGCGGACCAATTAACAGTTTTTAATTAACTAATTGTGGAATTGAAGGACTAAACAAGAGTTATCAGAAGGTTTAAATGATAATACCGTTTCACAGCGCGATTTAGGAATTTTCAGAAAACTTTCGGCGAGTGCTGATTATCCGATATCGTCGCCTGGGACTGATTCTGATTGAAGGGTTTGAGTTAGTAAAAGTCTAACAACAGATAGAAGATGAAAGAATTGCGAAATTTACCGTTTTGATGAAAGACACGGTTTTCCGGCGAAAGTCCGGCGAGTTCAGAAAGCGATTCCGACGATCAGAAAATAGAGCAAAAGTGAAATGAGAGTTCTGTGGATGATTTTGAGTCGCGAGATGATGATATTGTTGGAGTAATTCAGGAAGTGAATGATTTCGGTTATTAAACCCGAAATCATATGAATTCAAGTTCAATAAAAGCTGAATTGATTGAGATCGTGCGTCGTAATGTTTTCATCGGTTATAACCAGTAATAACAATCACTCAATCGACTGGAATGTTGAAAGCGATATCGGTTTCAGTTTTGGCGCAAACAGGTGGTTTCTCAGGTGATCATATGTTTTATTTGTTTCCTAGATTACACAAAGACATCAAGTGGCGGAGTGGTTAAGTGTTTGATGTTAAGGTTTCCGTCTGACCCGGGTTCGAAACCCGGCAGGCCCTTTTTATTTTTAATTGTTTTATTTTTACTTTTTAACAATTTTAATTTCCATATTCTAAAATGTTTATTAGTTATGTAATGTTTAAAATTAAAATAAGCATTAAATGAGCAAACAAAAATTTGAAACTGATATTTCGATTAATAAACGAAGCGGGTTTGGATAACCCGTTTTTCGACGGATGTTACAGTATCCCCTACTTTTAGAAATTTCGTCCCGAAATTTAAGTAGTAGTGGTAACAGGAAAAAGATGCGGGTATTTTTCGCGCATTGAGTCTTCACGTTCCCAAGTAAACTCAGGTCCCCGTTTCGACTCCCAGCGTACTCTAACAATTGGAATACGACTCCGTCTTAAACGTTTTTCTCCGAAGTCCATGATCTCTACTGGTCTTTCAATGAAGTGCATAGATTCATCGATCTGAATATCTTCCAGGGGAATATGGAGGTTTTCATCGGCGAGGCACTTCTTTAAGTTTGACACGTGGAACGTAGGGTGAATTCTGTTGAGTTCTTCTGGTAGGTCAAGCTTGTATGCTACAGGTCCTACTCTTTCGAGTATCTTGAAAGGTCCTACGTAGCGTGGTGCTAGCTTGCCCTTCTGGCCAAAAGAACTACTCCCTTCCACGGTGATACTTTTAAAAGTACATGATCACCAATGTTAAACTCCAAAGGCTTTCGTCGTTTATCTGCATAACTCTTTTGACGACTTTGTGCCGCTAGAAGATTGTTTCGAATTTGATGGATCTTGTCTGTTGTTTCTTGAATCAATTCTGGACCGGTGATTTGAGCTTCTCCAATTTCGTGCCAACATACTGGAGATCGGCACTTACGACCATATAAAGCTTCGAAAGGTGCCATGCCGATACTTGAATGATAGCTGTTGTTGTACGAGAATTCAACTAATGGTAGATGAGCGTCCCAATTTCCCTTGAAGTCTATGACACATGCTCGAAGCATATCTTAAAGAGTTTGAATGGTGCGTTCAGATTGTCCATCAGTTTGAGGATGATATGCGATACTGAGGTCTAATCGTGTACCCAAAGCGGCTTGTACGGCTTGCCATGTTCGTGAAGTGAAACAACCATCACGATCTGAAATAATGCTTAACGGTACACCATGACGGCTTACGATCTCGCTGATGTAGATACGAGCTAACTTCTCGTTCTTGAAGTCCTCGCGAATCGGAATGAAGTGAGCTGATTTTGTAAGACGATCAATGATTACCCACATAGTGTCATACACACCAGAAGTGCGAGGTAACCCGGTAATGAAGTCCATGGTTATGTTTTCCCACTTCCATACAGGTATTTCAGGTTGGACCATAAGTCCTGAGGGTCTTTGATGTTCAGCTTTTACTTTGGAACATGTAAGGCACTTGGAAACAAAAACAGCGATATCTTTCTTCATGCCAGGCCACCAGTAGGTGTATCGAAGGTCTTGATACATCTTGTCGGCGCCTGGGTGTACAGAGTATCGTGTTTTGTGCGCCTCATTCATAAGGAATTCACGAAGGTTATTGTGGTCAGGAATCCATATGCGATCTAGATAGTACAGAATACCGTCGGATTTAGTTTCAATTTTAAGTTCAGCTCCACAAGACAGCTCCTTACGTACGTCTTTTTCCGTTACTGAAACATGCTGGGCTTCTCGGATTTGATCTTTGATGTCGCTTATGATTTTATGCATAATAGTTTTGAGGGAACTGATACGTTTGAAATGATAAGGTATGTATCATAAAACAAAAACTTCAACCATGACGATATTTAAACCTACACGGAACTTCTCATAACCTCCTGGTAATGCTTTTGATCCTTTGCCAAGAATACTTATATATCGGAAGTACCAGCGGCGTATCCACCATATTCTTGTCAAATTTTGTTGGCTTTATCAGTAAATCATGATCAGTTCTATGTGACTCTAAAACATAAACAAACACAACAACCAAAGCTTGAGTCTCAATTCTGAAATGATACATGACTGAATGATGACAGTACCTCTCTCGTTTGTTATGATGAAGGGGTCAGTCTATGTAAAAGTGCGACACAACCCAACTTCTTTAAATGATGAGATTGAGATACGTCGAGATGTATGATGATATGAATGTTAAATTAATGAGTATAAAACAAAACTGTAATATCAATTCGCATTAAAATTCTTGGATACATAATTTCCAAATTTTACAACTGGGATACGAAAGATTGAGATAACATAAAGAAAACATTAAAACTAGACGATTGGAGTTGAGTCTTGATTCTTGGTGAGGAAAAACTAGTTGGGTGATTCGTTTGGGCCGTTATTATTTTCAACAGGATTGGCGTTGATGTTGTAAGCTCTTCCTCTTGCAGGTGGTGGAGCTTGGTTAGCTTGATTCACCGGATTTGCTTGAGCTTGGGCATGAATGATGTTCACCAAGCGTGGACAAGTGTTTCTAAAGTGGTTTGGGTCTCCACAGTTGTAACAAGCCCGCATAGGTTGTATCATGGATAGTTGGGTTGATAGTAGGATTGGGCTACATGTTGAGCAGGTGGTAGGAGTAAAGGTTGTTGGGCTTGGCCCACTATCTGATGGTGGTCTGGGTTGAGGGCTGATTGCGGTTCGTTCGCTGAAGTGCGCGACAGGTTTGGATGGTGTGACCTGCGCGGCCACAGCCGGTGCAATGTTGGCAGGGATGATCCGGAAAGTGATGGTATTGGCAACGGTTGCATTTTGGGTATGGGCCGGAGTATGGCTTTTTATATGGTGCAGGTGAGGGGGCAACTTGAGTGATGGGTGTAGCAGGGATAGGGAAATTTGTTTGTGTGACAGCAAAGTTTCTGGTGTTTCGGTTCCTTTTACCAGTAAACTTGAAGAGGAGCCAGAATGGTTTGAAGTTTTGAGCCTCAATGGGGGCTTTCTTTTTCTCCTCTTTGAATTTATCGTTTCGAATGCGATTTTCGGTAAGTTCGGTAGCTAGTTCCATTGCGGCTTCAAGTGTCGCAGGCGAAGTGCTTAGAACTGAGTCTTGAATTTTTGAGGGGAGGCCTCGAATGTAGTGTTCAACCAAGCGGTACACTGGGGTGAACAAGTTGGGGATCATTTGGTTCAACTCTAGAAACCTTTTGTTGTAGGAAGTAGGATTTCCTTCCTTTTGTTTTAACGAGTGGAATTCATCTTCCAACTTCTTGATTTCGCTTCTTGGACAGAAGCGTCTTGTCATTATTTCCCTTAACTCTTCCCATGTTAAGGCCATAGCATCTTCGACTCCTCTCTTACCCTTCTCTGTGTTCCACCAGGTAAGAGCTACTCCAAATAGTCTCCCGGTTGCGTAACGTACCTTGCGATCCTCGGGACAATCGCAATTGAGGAAGGTGTTTTCCATTTCCTCAAACCAGTGGAGGAGAGCAGTGACACCTTCGGTCCCTTCAAATTTCGGGGGATCGCAAGACTTGAAGTGTTTGTAAGAGCACTTTTTGGAGGGAGGGTTGACGACGTTCTGGTCTTCTTGATGGGGAGGATTGATGGGATTTGTGGCGAGAGCTTGTTGGACTTGAATTACGATGTCAGGAAGCACCGTGGCCATTTGTTTTGCGATTTGAGTGGCCAAGCGTTCGTTTGACCTTCCTGACCTTCTACCTCCACGTAGTTGCCTAGTCGAAATCTACAAGAACGTACATAGGAAGATTGTGAGTTTAAGAAGTTTTTTTAGGTGTCATGTGTCGTTAAAAATAATAAAAATAACATAAACATCAATAATGCAACTACATCCATAGGATGTCTTGGGTTCGCTCATGTTTGGGGCCTCCAATGTCCCCCATACCATCACCTGTATAGTCATGTGGGCCCCCATGACTATTGGCTTAGTAGGATTCACATTGATATTGGCGGTTTAACACTCGCATCACCCGAATGAAAACCATGAAATATGTTTGCGAGATGTATGGTCGGAGTGTGTCCAGGTGTAGACACAATGACAACTCAAAGTGGGGTTAGCTCACACGACGTTTGGTATAGCATGCTTTGGCCTAATAGGTCCTTCGTACTCTCATCGTTAGTCCCCAGGTAGGCAAACTGGTCCTTTATTTTGGATTTATACGAATGCCAAGCCTAGACAGGACGTTCCGACTACCGGTACTTGTACCCTTCCAGTTACTACATGCCCGTCATGAGAACTCACTTTGATGTGATTTGAAAATACAAAAAAAAACGTTGCAAAAGTCATGGAAATTGTGTGGTGTGTGCTCTCATTGATATGATATGTTATGAGAATATGATTCATGATAGGCATTGTATAATAATATGTACTTATCAACATGCTTGCACAACATTGAATGTAACAATAAACATAAAACATATAAACATCATGAATTTTGCATGTAACACACAAATAATTTTAAAAATTCTAATCAACTATAGTATAGGCTCTGAGGGTCTAATAACCTATCCTATATCCCTATAGTCATGGCTCTGATACCAATCTGTCACACCCCGACCTGCAGCAGAATAAGAGTCGGGACATAATTGGGTTATCACCAAAGCTCATGATGTTTACTAATATGTTTCATATTCATTAAATTCAAAATTACATCCTCAATATTCCAAACAAGTTCATACAATTACAATGAAAAGTAACTAAATAAACAATCCAAAGTCTAAACCGATTTATTCTTCTAAGCCATCCTATATGTTTCTTGCTGCATCTGGATCACTTGTATCATGTGTAAAAATGGGGGTTTTTGGGTCAACAAAAGTTGGCGAGTGAACCTTGTTAGAAAACATTTATTATTGATTTCTTGTTATATTTATTATGGAAAATTGTGCAATAATCATATGTGAGCAAACGTAAATAAACATACAATAACAATAACAAACAATAACATACAATAACAAACCACCTTGCATAAATATATGACATGAATGATAATGTAAATATTGGCAACGTCACATTCACGCTCATAGGTAATGGGGAACGGTTCCGCTCATAGGTAATGGGGAACAGACGGCTTATGATAAATGTATGTGCGATCAAGGCTCAATCAAACGGAGCCGATCGTATGTTGGCAACGCCTCGTTCACGCTCATAGGTAATGGGGAACGGCTCACGCTCATAGGTAATGGGGAGCGGCGGCCTATGATAATGTATATACTGAAAATGATAAATTTAATCTAAACATTAACCACACAAACAGTTGATACATATTGAATACACATTTGATCATGGATATGATGGATGCACAATTGTTTAAATGTAATAAATAATAAGACACATGATACACCCCAAAAACGTGATTAAAACGGGGAATTTGTAGAGATTCACTCACATTGGGTGCGTTCGTTTGATGATGTTGAATGCGCACGAGTTTAGAGGATTGATCGACGAGGAATAACTAACCTAAATAATAACGAAAAGGTATGGTAAATAAGTGGATTTTATTAATAATTTTAATAGGATTTTTATATATATTTTTGTGAGTTTAAGACTATTTTCTAACTTTAAAAACATTATTTTTAAGTATTTTTAATTGATTTTTAAATTAAATAAATAAATAAAAATATAAAAAAAATGTTGACTTTTTGGGTCGACCGTTGACTATTTGACTTTGACTTGTTGACCGGTTCGGTCGTGTATATTGTTTGCACTGAGTGAGGTTCGAACTTGTGACCTCCCGTACGCGTGCACGCAGCTCTACCAACTGAGCTACGTGTCTAACCCGAAATATTTCTGTTTTTAATTATATTTATATACTATTTAATTTATTCCAAAATTCATTTATTTTTAAAAAGGATTTTAATTCTATCAAACCGGTGTGCGTAACAGGTCTCGAACCCGGGACCTGTTGATTAACGTTGCACATAGTCCACCGCTAGACTGTGTGTCTAACCTGGTTAAAACACTTGTTTTTATTTCTCTTATAAACTAACTGAAAGTCTCCGTATTTGAGTTTTATAAAAAGTCTGAATATTGTGACGAATCGGAACAAGGACGGACTCGAACCCGGGACTCTATGATTCAAATTCACACAGTCCACCGCTGGACTGTGTGTCTAACCCGAGATATAATCCAATTTATATCAAATTTATATACAGACTAACTTCATCTTCTTCGTTACAATAACCCAGACAACTGATTTTCGACTGATCTTGTTCAATTCAATTAACAGGCATATAAGTGATTAAAATGTAACGGATAGGAAAGGTTTTGGGAATGAACATACCGGAATGATGACTTTTCTCAGAACTCCGGCAAAGTCGTCGGCTCTGTTTTTATGAACTCCGTCAGAGCGGACCAATTAACAGTTTTGATTAACAATTGTGGAATTGAAGGACTAAACAAGAGTTATCAGAAGGTTTAAATGATAATAACTGTTTCACAGCGCGATTTAGGAATTTTCAGAAAACTTCCGGCGAGTGCTGATTATCCGATATCGTCGCCTGGGACTGATTCTGATTGAAGGGTTTGAGTTAGTAAAAGTCTAACAACAGATAGAAGATGAAAGAATTGCGAAATTTACCGTTTTGATGAAAGACACGGTTTTCCGGGAAAGTCCGGCGAGTTCAGAAAGCGATTCCGACGATCAGAAAATAGAGCAAAAGTGAAATTGAGAGTTCTGTGGATGATTTTGAGTCGCGAGATGATGATATTGTTGGAGTAATTCATGAAGTGAATGATTTCGGTTATTAAACCCGAAATCATATGAATTCAAGTTCAATAAAAGCTGAATTGATTGAGATCGTGCGTCGTAATGTTTTCATCGGTTATAACCAGTAATAACAATCACTCAATCGACTGGAATGTTGAAAGCCGATATCGGTTTCAGTTTTGGCGCAAACAGTGGTTTCTCAGGTGATCATATGTTTTATTTGTTTCCTAGATTACACAAAGACATCAAGTGGCGGAGTGGTTAAGTGTTTGATGTTAAGGTTTCCGGCTGACCCGCGTTCGAAACCCGGCAGCCCTTTTTATTTTTAATTGTTTTATTTTTACTTTTTAACAATTTTAATTTCCATATTCTAAAATGTTTATTAGTTATGTATTGTTTAAAATTAAAATAAGCATTAAATGAGCAAACAAAATTTGAAACTGATATTTCGATTAACAAACGAAGCGGGTTTGGATAACCCGTTTTTCGACGGATGTTACAGTATCCCCTACTTTTAGAAATTTCGTTCCGAAATTTAAGTAGTAGTGGTAACAGGAAAAAGATGCGGGTATTTTTCGCGCATTGAGTCTTCACGTTCCCAAGTAAACTCAGGTCCCCGTTTCGACTCCCAGCGTACCCTAACAATTGGAATACGACTCCGTCTTAAACGTTTTTCTCCGAAGTCCATGATCTCTACTGGTCTTTCAATGAAGTGCATAGATTCATCGATCTGAATAACTTCCAGGGGAATATGGAGGTTTTCATGGCGAGGCACTTCTTTAAGTTTGACACGTGAACGTAGGGTGAATTCTGTTGAGTTCTTCTGGTAGGTCAAGCTTGTATGCTACAGGTCCTACTCTTTCGAGTATCTTGAAAGGTCCTACGTAGCGTGGTGCTAGCTTGCCCTTCTGGCCAAAACGAACTACTCCCTTCCACGGTGATACTTTTAAAAGTACATGATCACCAATGTTAAACTCCAAAGGCTTTCGTCGTTTATCTGCATAACTCTTTTGACGACTTTGTGCCGCTAGAAGATTGTTTCGAATTTGATGGATCTTGTCTGTTGTTTCTTGAATCAATTCTGGACCGGTGATTTGAGCTTCTCCAATTTCGTGCCAACATACTGGAGATCGGCACTTACGACCATATAAAGCTTCGAAAGGTGCCATGCCGATACTTGAATGATAGCTGTTGTTGTACGAAAATTCAACTAATGGTAGATGAGCGTCCCAATTTCCCTTGAAGTCTATGACACATGCTCGAAGCATATCTTCAAGAGTTTGAATGGTGCGTTCAGATTGTCCATCAGTTTGAGGATGATATGGTATTGAGGTCTAATCGTGTACCCAAAGCGGCTTGTACGGCTTGCCATGTTCGTGAAATGAAACGACCACAGGATCTGAAATAATGCTTAACGGTACACCATGATGGCTTACGATCTCTGCTGATGTAGATACGAGCTAACTTCTCGATCTCGCTAATGTTTTCAAAACGAGTCAGTCAGGTGTATTTACCAGCGAAAGCTGACGTATTTTCAAAAGACTAAGCTTGCAGGTACAATACGAAATAGGCCGGAAGCTGCTTGGTAGTGAAATAAGAGGATCTTGTAAATCCTTAGATCTGCCCTAAAGTCTGTTTTATATTCTTTTTTTATACATTTTATGATCCGCCTGTGGATCTTCTATTACGAGCCTGTATATTATTTTGTATTTTGAAACATTCGGTTTGTAATAGTAATTTTACTCTAAGACTTCTGCTGTGCCGTGTTTAATTGACAATGATGTTATCAACTGATGTCACGATACTCCCCACCCAGGCCCACCGGTGTATGGATTTGGATTGGAAATCCGGGGTGTGACAGGTTGGTATCAGAGCCAACGTTTGAGAGAATTAAACCTATCCTTCTTGTGTTTAGTCTCAAACTTACACGAGCACATTCCTTAGACTTCCGAGTCTAGGCATTGACCTAGGATTATTCATTTCATTATTAAGTTATTAGTGTTGTTTTGAATTGATTTTTAACAGGAAAATGCCGCCACATGTACGCGGAAGAGGAAAAGGACCAATGAGGGGAGGACCTTCAGGACATATCCCTTCACATCCACATCACCCGAACCCTTATGAAGATTCAGGGGATTCATGGCCATTACCACAACATTCGCCTACCCACACTCAAAGTTTATACCACTCGTACCATTCACACCACTCCCACCACTCTCATCATTCTTACCATGATGAGTTCAATCCCAATCAATACTTTAACACACCCCCAACTGATCAGAATCAGTTGGACCAGCCAAACCCAATGGACGAGAACTCCGACCCAGAGATGCCGCCGTCAGGTTCAAATACGCATCCCATTGAAATCTCAAGCGATTCGAACTCAATGAGTGGGACCGATACTGGAACCAATTTACCTTTGCCAACACTCCTTCCTATCACTCCCAACCACCTCCCGTGCAAGAAGATGTGCACATGGAACCGGTGGAACAACCCCAATCGCCACTAGAACCACCAAGGAGGAAAAGAGAAGCACGTATGTCAGTGTGTGCGGGCCAACGGTCGGGATCACTGCCACCTTTGCCCAAACCTTACCCAACTATTCACGAGGACCCACAAATGGGTGGACCCTCTAACACCTCACCTGTGGTGGAACCAACACCAACACCTACAGTTCAACCACCACCATCGGGTTATAGTAACCCAATCCCCACATATCCAGACACGTCTGGATATGATCCATTTAACCCGTCTACACCAGTAGACTATCAAGCATGGTCGCATGACCCTTACATGCAAGCGGTCATGCATAACGTACTTTACCCGTCTCCTTTCCCACCTGCTTATCCACCTACTGGATATCCAAGTTATTGATACCAGTATCCGGTTATACCACAACCACAACCTCCGCCACCACTTGAGGCCATTAACGAAGCCTTAGAACGAATGAAAGAGATGCAGTAATAAGCGGAGAAAACGAAGAAGAAGACGAACAAGTTCTTCAAGAAACTCTCCAAATTGGTTAATGGAAAGAAGGACGAGTGAAGTCTCTTCTAATATATGTTAGTCCTGCGAGGACATTGTTATTTCTTAGTCCCTGCGAGGACATTGTTATTTCTTTAGTCCCTACGTGGACATTTTGTTTCTGTAGTCCTTGCATGGACAATTTATTTCATTTTGTTTCTAGTATTGTAACTTCTATTGAAATTGAATGAAGTATTTTTGGAATTATATATAAGTATTCATCCTTTTCAAACGATCGTCTCGATTTTACTCGAAATTTGTGCTCTGCGATATAATTCCAAAAAGATCTTAATGGTTTTGATTAGCTAAGTGGCACACACCACATAATTGGCCAACATTATAAATGATAGTTAAGGATAAAAGGGCCTTCTATCATGATAGTTAAGGGAAGTTATCCTTCTATCCAGAGGTGGTGGACTTAAGTTCAAGCCTCCAAGTCGTTAAGGTCAATGCGACCGGGACTATTAATCAACCATTAAGGTACTCTTATGTTAACATTCAGGAATGTTCATACTCCTGGTAGTGTGACTTGAGGAACCACACTAACCTTCAAGGTAATGGACTGTGTCCTAACCTTATATAGCCTACGTGATCAAATTTGATCCCGGCTAATATCATCAGTGCGAGGATCAAAACTTCCATTAGTGATGTATTGCCCTTGGGGCTATGATTAAACATCCATTAGTGACGTATTGCCCTTGGGGCTATGATTAAACATCCATTAGTGATGTATTGCTCTTGGGGCTATGTTTAAACTTCCATTAGTGATGTATTGCCCTTGGAGCTATGATTAAACATCCATTAGTGATGTATTATTCTTGGGGCTATAATTAAACATCCATTAGTGATGTATTGCCCTTGGGGCTATGATTAAACATCCATTAGTGATGTATTGCCCTTGGGGCTATGATTAAACATCCATTAGTGATGTATTGTGTCACACCCCGGATTTCCAACCTCGAAATCCATACACCGGTGGGCCCGGGTGGGGAGTATCGTGACGTCAGTTGATAATCATCATAGTCAATTAAACACGGCACAAGGGAAGTCTTGGAGTAAAATTACTATTTCAAACCGAATGTTCAAAACTACAAAATAATATACAAGCTTGTAATAGAAGATCCACAGGCGGATCATAAATTGTACATGGAAAGAATACAAAACAGACTTTGGGTAGATTTAGGATTTGCAAGATCCTCTATTACTACCGAGCACCTCCGGCCTATTTTCGTATTGTACCTGCAGTTTAGTCTTTTGAAAATACGTCAGCTTTCGCTGGTAAATACACCCAACTGACTCATTTTGAAAACATTTCAAAAATGTTTTAAGTGCGTATCAGCACAAAATCTTTTTGTAACTTGGGTTAATTGACGTCTCAACCTTGTTAACAGATTTACATGTTTGTCATACGTACGGGGCTCGGTACGAAGACCGAGACACAATTAACGTACATACCACTTTGGACTCACGAAGGAGTCAATTCCTCCCAACCTTGTGGGAATGCATAATTGAGAGTTTATCGGGTGTATACCTGCACCCGCGCTAAGGTCATGGCCATTTCTATTGTAATGACCGAGGATACCAGGACACGGTAGTTAACCCTGATGTTTAAATTATCAAACAAAACTGATTAAAACAGAATATGCGGATTGATTATCTCTGAACCGGCGTTCGATTGAATCCCATTTCCGACCAAGCGGTAATAATTTACCGTAACCCAAGCCCGTATAGGGGAAAAAGTCGAGAGTATTTACCTGAGCTAGTCTTCTTTAAATTTTTAATAACTCAGCCGTACACAAAAAGGACTAAGTGCAGATAGCATTTACCGGCAAGTCTCTAGTCTGGATTATGGCATAAACTAACCAATTAAATACTAACGGTCTTATTTAAGTCATAGACTTAGACCGACTAGCGTACTTGATCAAAACGTATGACGCTAGATTAAGCGATGATTGGATAGAATGTAGTTTAATCCCAACAAGTACGTTAACTTGTTTAACATGGGTAAACTATTAACATTCTGGATTTTGAGAGTTAAATGACAAGGTTAAACCCATTTCGGTTAATTTCCGAAAAATAGTTACATATACGTAACCGTGCGCATATTAGCGACATCGTGTAACCGGATAAGTCATGGACAAGTTCTATATGCCATTATACTTTAAATAAGTTAAAATATCAGTAGGATATTGACTTATATGCCCGTTATGGTTTTAAAACAAAACTATGCCTCATAAGGGCATTTTGGTAATTTCATACCGTATAAAAGAAACTTGAATATATTTTAATTTTATCATCATAAGTATTCTGGAAAATTATTTTATTTATGATATAATATCAATAGGATGTCAATTATATGTGTAAATTATCTTTTATGACCAAACTATGCACCGAAGGGGCATTTTGGTCATTTTACACATAATTTATAAATTATTTGGGATCCTGAGTCTATAACATGTACCTACTGTAGTTATGTTTAAAATAAGTTTTAAAATCAGTAGGTATCAAGTCTTTTTCAATAATATGGTTTAAAACCATACTATGCGCTTAAACAGCGCTTATGTTGTAAAATGGCGTCTTTATGTGATTTTTACAAAACTGAAATTAAGGTCAGATTAAAATGTTCTAGATATGTTATTTAATATAACATATCAGTAGGTAAAAGATTTACCTTGAAAATATTTGATAAAAACTAGTTTATGAGCCATAAGGGCTAAAATTGCCATTTATCGACATTGTTTAAGGACCTACTTGAAAACTCTGTTTATAACTTGGTTTAACATCCCAAATAATCCTACTTATAATATTAAATCAGTAGGAAACTCATTTTCAAGTTTATTATCATAAAAACTTTGATTTATGTAAAAAGGACATTTTGGTCAAAGATGGCATAATTACGGAACTTGCGCATAAACTTAGATTCTGATTATGATCATCTAATATAACCTCAGAGGGTTATGTTACCTTATATTACGATCATAATGCAACTTTAGATCAGTAGGAAACTAATCTAAATCGGGTCAGCATCGAAAGTCAAAGCAGAAGTCAAACTTCGCGATTTTCGGTTGCGAACCGACCATAGAACTGAAATTGACGAGCCGAACATCTTCTTACATGTTCTAATAATTATTGCCAACTTGTTTAAGTGTCAAAACAGGTTTCATAACATATATAAGATCAATTTATGATTTTTCCGAAAAATGGTATGTTTGACTTTTTAATATCATAACTTTAACCCGTCAATTGGTCTAGCAAACGTGATTTTCGGGAGGTGCCTTTATAGGGACTAACACCTACCTTATTATGATCACTTAGCCATGTTCATTTCAAACAATGGCTGGACCATAATGGTCTTAATTGAAAGTCAAAGCGTTTTCCGAAAAAATGCTTGACTTTTGGCTATAAAAGCCTATAAATGAAATGCAAGAGCAAGGAACACTTACAAGAGGTTTCTAGAATGCAAGAGAACTAAGTTGGATGCTCCTTTCAGCTAGGAACTTCCAGAGGAGGGAGAAGAGTGAATTAATGAGAAAGGTGCAAGTTCAAATGGTGAACTTGATCACCTATTTATAGTTGGAGAGCTCAAAGGAGATGAAGCCAGGTGTTTAGAGGTGTAAGAGGAAGCTTACAAGTGTCCCAAAACGTGGCATAGCTGATTACAAGTCCATGGTTTTCGAATTAATGGTTTTGGAGCTTTGCTTGGCTGCCAAACAGAACTTTCTGCAGCAGACCTGTTCTCGCGCCCCACGAGAGACCCAGGCCTGGTCTCTCGCAGCCCGCGACCGCCCCACGACCACTTTCAAATTTTGACACTTTTAACCCCTTAACTTATTAAAGCTTCTAAAAACCTTTAAAAACACCTTTTTGGCACTTTTAGCCCTCCGTAGCCAATACTTGGCATACCCGGGATTATGCCCGGACATTGTCGAGCTCTCAGTTCGTTAAAGGTCACTCAGAGGTATAAATTAACATGTTGACACTTTTAATCCCTCCATCATCCAACTTTCATATATTTACATAATGAACCCTCTCGTCCAACAAATGACACGTATGAGAGTTAGGACTTCACAAAGGATCACTCAGAGGCTTATTATAAGCATGTTGATTTAATGTCACTCAGAGGCTGGGCATGTTGACATATCAGTAACTCATAGGCCAAATTTCAAGCGTGTTGACATATCAGTCACTCAGAGGCTAATGATTTAAGCATGTTGACATATCAGCCACTCAGAGGCTAATGATTTAAGCATGTTGACATATCAGTCACTCAGAGGCTGTTTATTTATGCATGTTGACATCAGACCGTCACTCAAAGGCTCGGTTTGAGCATGTTGACGCCTTTACTATTTAAAATACAACACGTGTCACTATAATATTGGACATGATTTTACAGGGTGTTACATATTGCCTTTGGGGCTATGATTTAACATCCATTAGTGATGTAATGCCTTTGAGCAATATTATATTGTCAATTATGACAATGACAATTGTGATTAATATAACCCTCTGTCCAAATTCTATGTCCATTAGTAACAGGCCAATGTGCCATATTTTATGTCCATTAGTGACAGGCCTATGTGCCATAATCTTATGTCCATTAGCGACAGGCCTATGAGCCATATTTTAAATGTCCTTCGTGACAAGCTTATGAGCTAAATATAATTGTCAATTATGACAATGACAGTTGTGACAATGCAATCCACTGTCCAATATCATATATGGACTATGTCCAAATTGTAATTTGCCTTTGATGGCCCTTTTGAGACCTAGGCCAAATATAGATATCATGAGCCTAAGAGTTGTGATGTTATTCACACTAGTTTGATTAGCGATGGATTGTTATATCCAATATTTAAAGCCAACATGGTTGTTATACCATGGTGTTTAAGGGAAGTTTTATTGGTGTATAGAATCAAAGCTCAAAAGATGGCAAACTCAGACGAGGCACAAAGTAGCCATCGGGATGTTGACTCTATCAATGCCGAAAACAGAGATATTAATAATGATAACTTCCAAGCTCGCATTGACGTAGCCATTGAAAAGGCCATGGGAAAGGCCATAGAAAAGCTTGAAGAGTCGAGTGCTACTCGCTCTAGACCATTATCGATTACCCCATCCTCAGCTCATAAGGAGAGCTCCGTTCACTCTTCGAATGCGAAGAGTGAACCAAAGAAAATGGATTTTGCTGATAGGTCCCGTTCTGTTAAAGACGAATGTACATATAAATATTTCATCTCTACAAGCCCCGAGATTTTAATGGGGAGAAAGGAGCTGTGGAAGCCCTAAAGTGGTTGGATGAGATGGAGACAATCGTAGATATCAGCAGCTGTGCTGATAAGGATGTGGTCAAATATGTATCACAATCCTTTAAGGGCGATGCCCTAATCTGGTGGAAAGCTATGATCCAATCTACAGGTAAAGTCCACCTGTACAACTTAGGATAGCCTAAATTTGTCGAATTAGTCAAGGAAACTTACTGCCCACCTCATGAGGTGGAGAAATTAGAGACAGACTTTTTGTCTCTCACAATGAAGAACCTAGATTATCGGAAGTACGTTTCTGACTTTAACTCCCTATCTAGGTTAGTTTCCTATCTGATCAACCCTGAAACCAAACGCATTGAGCGTTTTATCAATGGGTTAGCACCTGAAATTAAGGGCATGGTAAAGGCTGCACAACATAGTACCTATAGGTCCGTTGTTGACCTATCTCTCTCCCTTACCCTTGATCTAGTATGGCAAAAGTCAGTTAAGTCTAAACTGACGGGAAAAGAAAGAGAGAAGATGACAACCCCAAAGGTTTAATAAGAAAAATAAAGGGAGATTTGGGTTCAAAAGGAACCAAGACAAGTCGTTGTGACGCCATCATGTAAAACTTGCAACCGCAGGCACTAGGGACAGTGTAGTTATGATCCCCAAGCCAAACCCTGTGGTATCTCTAAGTGAAAGGGGCATAAGACCCTAGAATGCAAGGATCTTAAGGATGCTGTCTGCTACGTCTGGAATGAAACAGGGCATATTAAGATTAATTGCCCTAAGAATCTTAAAAGTAATAATGCGAAGCCTGGAAAGGCCAAGAAGGGGAATGCTCCTGCCTTTCAGATAACTGCAAGAGAGGCTGTTAATGACAACAATGTCATAACAGGTACATTCCTCATTAACGATATTTATGCTAGAGTACTTTTCGATTCGGGTGCAGATAAATCTTTTGTTGATCATAAGTTTAGTAAACTATTAAACTTACCCATAAGAACTCTAGATAAAACTTATGAGATAGAACATGTTTATGGAAGTTTAGAAACAGCATCTTCCATTCTTGATGGAGGTTTCATATCCATTAACAATCATTCCATTCCTATCTCTCTTTTGCCAATGAAATTGGCAGGGTTGATGTAGTTTTAGGCATGGATTGGTATCTCGTAACCAAGCCCGAATTGCCTGCGATAAGAAACTCATCGAAATTAAAACCCCATTTGGTGAAATGATCACCATCCCTGGAGACTCACATTACGGATTGCCAGATAAGGTGTCGTTATTAAGGCATCCAAGTGTTTGAGGAAAGGTTGTGTCATTTACATGGCACAAGTCACTATTAATGAGCCTAAGCCATTGAATTGAAGACCTACCAGTTATCTCGGAGTATTCCGATGTTTTCCCTAAGGAATTACCAGGCCTACCTCCAGATAGGCAAGTGGAGTTTAGAATTGATATCATACCTGGATCAGCACCCGTAGCTAGGGCTCCATATCGCCTAGCTCCAACTGAAATGAAGGAATTGAAGACGTAATTAGATGAACTCTTAGAGAAAGGATTTATTCAGCCTAATTCCTCGCCTTGGGAGCTCCAGTTCTTTTTGTTAAAAAGAAAGACGGTTCAATGCGGATGTGCATTGATTACCGTGAGCTAAACAAATTAACAATCAAGAATCGATATACTCTGCCCAGGATCGATGATTTATTTGACCAAATTCAAGGAGCTAGTTATTTCTCCAAGATTGATCTTAGATCTGGATATCACCAGCTAAGGTTAGGAGTGAGGATGTTCCTAAGACAGCCTTCAGGACCCGTTATGGTCACTTTGAATTTTTTGTGATGCCTTTTGGGCTCACAAACGCACCAGCAGCATTCATGGATCTTATGAATAGAGTCTGCAAACCATATTTTGATAAGTTTGTCATTGTCTTCATAGATGACATACTTATCTACTCTCGTAATCAAGTTGATCACGAGAAACATCTTCGGTGCATTTTAGAACTGCTAAGGCAAGAGAAACTTTATGCTAAGTTCTCTAAGTGTGAGTTCTAGCTTAGAGAAGTCCAATTCCTTGGACACATTATAAGTGAGCGTGGTATCCAAGTGGATCCCGCCAAAATAGAGGCCATAATAAATTGGGAAGTACCCAAAACCCCATCGGAGATTCGTAGTTTCCTAGGATTGGCTGGTTACTATAGGAAGTTCATTGAGAACTTTTCGAGGATAGCTACTCCTTTAACTACCCTGACCCGTAAAAGTGTTAAGTATAATTGGGGTCCAAAACAACAAGAATCTTTGAGATTCTGAAACACAAGTTGAGCAATGCTCCTGTGTTATCCCTACCTGAGGGTGTTGAAGACTTTGTTGTTTACTGTGATGCGTCGCACACTGGCATGGGTTGTGTCTAATGCAAAAAGGCAAGGTAATTGCTTATGCATCATGACAATTAAAGGTGCACGAAAAGAATTACACCACCCATGATTTGGAATTGGGTGCCGGTGTATTTACACTTAAGTTATGGAGACATTACTTGTATGGCACAAAGTGTATTATAAGAGCCTCCAACATATGTTCAATCAGAAAGAATTGAACATGCGACAGCACCGTTTGATGGAAACACTTAATGACTATGTTTGCGAAATTCGCTATCATCTCGGCAAGGCAAATGTCGTTGCTGATGCCTTAAGTCGCAAAGAAAGAATTAAGCCCATTAGGATTAGTGCAAAGAGCATTGAGCTCAGAAATAGCTTGAATGAGAAGCTATTAGATGCACAAAAGCAAGCTCTATTAGAGGCTAATGCTCCTAATGAAGGATTAGGCAGAACTGTTGATCAGTTAGCGCCTCGAAAAGATGGAATCCTTAGGTTTAATAAAAGAATCTGGGTTCCAATTTTTGGAGGACTTAGAGATCTAATCCTCCACGAAGCACATAATTCAAGATACTCAGTTCACCCGGGTGGTGACAAGATGTATCAAGATTTGAAAAAGAATTATTGGTGGATGGGTTTGAAGAAATCCATAGCCACTTATGTAGCTAATTGTTTGACGTGTTCGCAAGTTAAGGCCGGACATCAGAAGCCGTTAGGACTTCTACAACAATTGGAAATTCCCACATGGAAATGGGAAATGGTAACTATGGACTTGATTACCAAGTTACCTAAGACCAAAAGTGGAAATGACACTATTTGGGTCATTGTGGATAGGCTGACTAAATCAGCACATTTCTTGCCAATAAAGGAAATGTATAATTCAGACAAATTGGCTAAGTTGTACGTGGACAAGATTGTGTCCCTACATGGTGTGTCAATATCTATTGTATCTGATAGAGATACTAGATATACCTCTCATTTTTGGAAAAGTTTCCAACAATCTTTAGGCACACGATTAAACTTTATTACGCCTTACCATCCGTAGACTGATGGTCAAAGTGAGCGTACTATTCAGACACTAGAAGACATGCTTAGGGCATGTGTGATTGATTTAGGCGGAAGTTGGGATGACCACTTACCCCTAATAGAATTCTCCTACAATAATAGTTATCATACAAGTATCAAGGCTGCTCCTTAAGAGGCCTTGTATGGGAGAAAGTGCCGAACGCTCGTGTGCTGGGCAGAAGTTGGGGAAGCCCAACTATCAGGACCAGAGATTGTCCTGGAGACCACGGAAAAGATTGTGCAAATATGTGATCATCTCAAAGCTGCCAGGGATAGACAGAAGAGTTATGCAGACAAGAGGCGAAAACCTCTTAAGTTCCAAATAGGGGACACATATTATTGAAGGTATCACTCTGGAAAGGTGTGATGCGCTTCAAAAGAAGGGCAAGTTAAGCCCGAGATATAGCAGACCATTCGAGATAGTCGAATGTGTCAGCACTGTAGCTTATAAGCTCAGATTGCCAGAGGAGCTAAGTGGAATTCATGAAGTGTTCCACATCAGTAATCTTAAGAAATGTCTCGCTGATGAATCGCTAGCAATGTCACATAAAGATGTGCAAATAGATGAAAACCTGAGGTTTGTTGAGAAACCCATTTCGATCGAGGATCGGCAGGTTAAAAAGCCCTGAAGGAAATTGATACCTATAGTAAAGGTTAAATGGGATGCCTTTCGAGGTCCCGAATATACATGGGAGGTTGAGTCCACTATGCGACTAAAGTAACTCCATCTTTTTAATAAAATATCGAGGTCAAGATCTTTCAAGGGTGAGGATGTAACACCCTGTAAAATCGTGTCCAATAATATAGCGACACGTGTTATATTTTTATTTTTAGTATATTAAAAACTAATAGGGACTAAAAGCGTCAACATGCTCAAACTAAGTCTATGAGTGATCTTCAGATGTCAACATGCATAAACCAAGCCTTTGAGTGACCATTATTGTCAACATGCTTAAAACATAGCCTCTGAGTGACCATTGGTGCCAACATGCTTAAAATTGGCCTCCGAGTGACGTTGTGTCAACATGCCTAGCCTCTGAATGACATCGGAGTCAACATGCTTATAATGAGCCTCTGAGTGATCCTTTACGAAGTCCTAACTCTCATATGCCCCATTTGTTGGACGAGAGGGTTCAATTCTGTAAATATGTGAAAGTTGGATAGGAGGGGTTAAAAGTGTCAACATGTTAATTTATACCTTTGAGTGACCTTTTAAAGAACCGAGAGCTCGACAATGTCCGGGCATAATCCTGGGTACGCCAAATATTGGCTACGGATTAAAAAGGTGTTTTAGGAGGTTCTAGGAGGTTTAATAAGTTAAGGGGCTAAAAGTGTCAATATTTGAAAGTGGCCTAAGGGCGCTCGCGGGGCGCGAGAGGCAAGGCTTGTGCCTCTCGCGGCCCACCAGAGGACTGTATCTGCAGAATTTTAACTTGGCCACCACACAAAGCGCCAAAAACCATTTGATTCGAAACCATGGTCTTCCAAACTGCTATGCCACGTTTTAGGACACTTGTAAGCTCCCTCTTACACCCTTAACACCTGGCATCACCTTCTTCAAGCTCTCCAACTATAAATAGGTGCAAAGCTTCAACCTTTGAACTTGCACCTTTCTTATTTTCAACTCTTCTCCCTCCTCTGGAAGTTCCTAACTGAAAGGAGCATCCAAATTAGTTCTATTGCATCTTAGGAACCTCTTGTAAGTGTTCCTTCCTCTTGCATTTTCGTTTATAGGCTTATATAGCCAAAAGTCAAGTGTTTTACGAAAAACGCATTGACTTTCGGTTAAGACCATTATGGTCCAGCCATTGTTCGTAACGAACATGGCTAAGTGATCGTAATAAGGTAGGTGTTAGTCCCTATAAAGCGCACCTCCTAAAGATCACATTTGCTAGACCAATTGACGGGTCAAATGTATGATATTAAAAAGTCAAACAGACCATTTTTCGGAAAATCATAAATTGATCTTATATATGTTATGAAACCTGTTTTGACACTTAAACAAGATGGTAATAATTTTAGAACATGTAAGAACATGTTCGGCTCGTCAATTACAGCTCTAGGGTCGGTTCGCCACCGAAAGTCGTGAAGTTTGACTTCTGCTTTGACTTTCGATTCTGACCCGATTTAGATTAGTTAGATATTGATCTAAAGTTGCATTATGATCGTAATATAATGTAGCATAACCCTTTGAGGTTATATTACATGATCATAATCAGAATCTAAGTTTATGCACAAGTTCCGTAATTATGCCATTTTGACTAAATTGTCCTTTTTGCATAAAATAAGGTTTAAAAGATAATGAACTTGAAAATAAGTTTCCTACTGATGTAATATTATAAGTAGGATTATTTGGGATGTTAAATTAGATTAAAAACTAAGTTTATAAACAAGTCCTTGTAATATGTCGGTAAATGACGATAAAGCCATTATGGCTTATAAAATGGTTTTAATCATATCTTTTCAAGGTAAATCTTTTTCCTACTGATATGTTATATTAAGTAACATATCTAAGACATTTTAATCTGTCCCTAACATCAGTTTTCATTAAACATCGCATAAATCGTCATTTTACGGCATAAGCGTCGTTTCGGCGCATAGTATGTTTTAAACCATATTCACCAACCAAGACTTGTTACCTACTGATTTAAAAACTTAATTTAAATATTTTTACAGTAGGTATAAGATAAACTCATAATCCCAAATAATTTATAAAATATGTGTAAAATGACCAAAATGCCCCTTCGATGCATAGTTTGGTCATAAAATATAAATTACACATATAATCGATATCCTACTGATATTATATCATAAATAAATTATTTTTCCCAAAATACTTATAATTACAACATTTAATTATGAAGTTCCGTTTATATGGTATGAAATTACCGAAATGCCTTATGAGGCATAGTTTCATTTTAAAACCTTAACGGTCATGTAAGTTGATATCCTACTGATATTACAACTTAATTAAAGTATAATGGCATATAAAACTTGTCCATGACTTATCCGGTTACCCGATATTGCTAATATGCGTACGGTTAAGCATATGTAACTAGTTTACAAAAAATAATCAAAACGGGTTTAACCTTATCATTTTTTTACTCAAAATCTAGAATGTTAATTGTTTACCCATTTTATGCAAGTCAAAGTACTTGTCAGGTTTAAATTACATTCTATCCGATCATCGATTAATCAAGCGTTATACGTTTTGATCATGTACACCACTCGGTCTAAGTCTATGACTTAAATAACACCGTTAGTATTTAATTGGTTAGCTTGTGCTATAATCCAGACTAGAGCCTTCCGGTAAATGCTATCTGCACTTAGATCATTTTGAATACGGCTGGAATATAATCTTGCATTTTAAACAAGGCTAATTCAGGTATATACTCTTGACTTATTTTCCCTATACGGGCTTGGGATACGGTAAATTATTACCGCTTGGTCAGAAATAGGATCAATCAAATGCCGAATTGTGGCTAGTAAATCTGCATGTTCCGTTTTAATCAGTTTTGTTTGATAACTTAAACATCGGAGGTTAACTACCGTGTCTTGGATATCCTCGACTCATTACATTAGATAATGGCCACGACCTTAGCGCGGGGTGTAGGCATACACCTGACAGACGCTCAAATGCAAGTTACCCAAAACGTTGGGGATAACTCTCGGTCTCTGTACTGGGCCCTATATGTATGGACAAACATATGAATCTGTTAACAAGGTTACAAAGTAACTTTCCCAGGTTATAAAAGATTTGTGCCTGTGCACTTAAATCTAACTTCTAAAATGTTTTCAAAACAAGTCAGTCAGGTGTATTTACCAGCGAAAGCTGACGTATTTTCAAAAGACTAAGCTTGCAGGTACAATACGAAATAGGCCGGAAGCTGCTTGGTAGTGAAATAAGAGGATCTTGCAAATCCTTAGATCTGCCCTAAAGTCTGTTTTATATTCTTTCTTTGTACATTTCATGATCCGCCTGTGGATCTTCTATTACGAGCCTGTATATTATTTTGTATTTCGAAACATTCAGTTTGTAATAGTAATTTTACTCCAAGACTTCCACTGTGTCGTGTTTAATTGACAATGATGTTATCAACTGACGTCACGATACTCCCCACCCGGACCCACCGGTGTATGGATTTGGATTGGAAATCCGGGGTGTGACAACCCACCACCACCATCATCAACCGCCATCACCATCAACCGCCACCTGATGGTGGTGGTTGTGGGTGGTGGCTGATGGTGGTGGTGGTGGTGGTAGTAGTGGTGGGTGGTGGCTGATGGTGGCGGTGGTGGTGGCGGCGGCTAATGGTGGTGGTTAATGGTGGTGAAATTTGGAATTATTAAAATCCAATAACTAAGTTTGTGCCACATAAGTAGCCACATCAGTCAATAACTAGGTGTGTGCCACATAAGCTGCCACGTTAGCAAAAAACTAACATAGTTAGAAAAGGATAAATGGGCCCAAATTTTTAAAAGTTGACATTGTCAGAAGGAATTTTTTAAGTTAGGATTAATGCCAATCAATGGGTGAAAGTTAGGATTATTAATTTGTGTCCATGTGGTATGGACCAAAATGCTCACTGGATCCCTAAAACTTTTAATTTTCTCGTTGAGTTCCTAACCATCACATTTATTTTGTATCCAATTGAGTTTGTGCCCCCAAATGGTCCATTTTTTGTTATCAAGGCAGTGAAATAACCATTATGCCCCCAAATTTGGATTGCAATATGCATCCCTCTACTTTGCATATTTTTCCCTCAATTTTCTTTCTCTCCAAATTCAAATTATCGAAAACCAATATCGAATTATCAAAACTAATTACCAAACCAATATCAATAAACTACACTCATGCAGTTTATGCAAAACCAATATAAATACCTCTAAAGAATCAAAACCAATAAAACCTGATGTTGTTGTTGCCAATATGTAACCAAAACTTGTTGTAGTTACCACTCATTGTTGTTGAAACATGGTCCAAATGACCTAGTGTTGGTGTTGGCAATACATAATCATTGTTGTAGTTACCTCCACTACTGAAACATGGTCCAAATGACCTAATAATGTTGTTGGCAATGCATAACACCCACATGATAAAAATGAAAACGACAAAAAGGAACACCATACTAGCACCGTTGTTGTTTGTATGACACCGATTTTTTCATTCG
The DNA here is from genome assembly GCA_947069175.1 of Scalesia atractyloides. Classification (NCBI taxonomy): domain Eukaryota; kingdom Viridiplantae; phylum Streptophyta; class Magnoliopsida; order Asterales; family Asteraceae; genus Scalesia; species Scalesia atractyloides. The sequence goes on along the minus strand of CAMTDV010000022.1, from coordinate 21,869,421 downwards.
CGATTGGCCACTGACTCTGACTAACATACTCGATAAATGTCTGATATTCGAAAAGCAGCTGCAAAATCACCCGCATGGAGATTGCGTACGGGTGGTACATATCCAAACCTGCATAAAAAAACAAGCAAAAACCAAAGCTGTACCGACTCGACACAAAAATTAACTTATAAATAATGCTAACTTAGACTCATGGTACAAAAATAAACGACTTAGTATACACATAAACACGTACTGTGAACGGACCGAAAATACACCAAATATATAAATTTAACAAACTCTACAAAACCTCCCCAAAATTGAACTTAATCACGAGGTTTTTGCTTTGATCTGGACCCTATCTAACCCGTTTAATTCCACCTGGTCCTCAAAAATAGTTGAAAATTTAACAGCGGAATAATAAAATATTTTAACAATATTAAACGGGTTAGACCACCAGAATTTATACTTACCTGGAAGAAACCAAATGCGCGGCATGTAACGATAGGATTGATCATGCTTGACGGCTCCTTCCCCTCCACGTATATAAACCTCCGATCCTCTTCCAGATCCGATCCTATCTTTTCTCTTTCCTCGCCTTCTCCCGTGGCTTTGTTGATTTTACAGTTTCACCTATCACCAACACCACGGGCCAGTTGTGGTGTTCTTCCTCTTCCAATACTTCCACAAGATGATCCCTACACTTAGTCTCTTCATCTAGCGCATGTTTGATCACCTCGGACGGTTCACCTACAAGTAAGGCATCAAAATATGCTATATCCCCATCAGGATCCAACTCTCCTACGTCTTCATAGGCCGGTAAACCATCTAATTCTAACTCTAAAAACTCATCCTCCCTAGACGACTTAATTTCAACCTCTTCATTTTCTCCCTCTACACCAAACAGTAACCATATTGAATCTCCTAACTCCACTTCCTCTTCAGTCACTTCTAAATTCAGTAATGACCTTTGATAAGCAGCCCACTCTTCTTTATTTATTTCACCATCAGAGTCACTCCCAAAATCATATATAGTAACCTGTGGTACCGGAGGTGGGACTTCATCGTCCACTTTCGTCCCCGTGACTGGAGTGATCTCTGCATATGACTCATCTTCATACAGTAGCTATTTCCCCAGTTCTGGAAATGTTGGGATTAATTCCCCACTAGAAAGCATGTAACCGAGGTAGTTGCCTTCCGCATCATACGTATAGCCAGTCGTCGGTTGTTCTTGTTGAACTTCTACATCTTCTTTCTCTTCATTCAGTATCCTGGCAATGTCTTCTACGGTACGTTGAAGATCTAAAAGAGCAGTTTGCCGATTTCTCAAGATGACATGGTGCTCCGCTAGGGTTTTCTGCGTATCGGCATCCTTAGCAACTAATTGAACCAACAACTCCTCTATCTTGCCCCAAGCACTATCATTATCCCCAACAAAGTTGCTATTGGAGTATTGATCATAATACTGCCCCTCGTTATGTTGCGGCTGCTGGTACAGATCATCGTAATAGCACGAATGATACCCCTGTGAATAATATAGTTGCGGCTGCACAAAAGGTTTAGCGTAACAACGTGCTAAGGACCCCACATATTGTGAACATATAAGGGTAGAATGGGGTCCTCCACAAATCTCACACATATTTAAAAGACTCAAAAGAAATAAAAGACACGGACTGTTAGACTCCTACAAATCAATATACAAAAGCAAGTAGACAAAACAAAAAAACAAGTAGCACAGATTTAACAGTTAAGTGTAGTCAAAGCTAATAAACGCAATCGCCAAGAGTCCCCGGCAACAGCGCCAAAAACTTGATGTGCTAAAAATGGTATATAAAAACTAACTAATTTTAACCTTAAACTAGACATTCTAAGTTTTAAATTTATAAACTAAGACTCTCTAAAACCTAGACCACACAACCGGCAAGTGTACCGATCAATGCAGTATAGCCTAAGTAAGTCCGAGTATCGAACCCACGAGACTCTCTAACTACGTTAACTAGACTCGACTCACTTATCAAAGACTGACACTGACTTAACTTGTTTTGTTATTTGAGAGGGGGCTCTAATATCCTAAAATTGCAATTAATTAAAACTAATTAACTAAATTAACTGGACATTAACTAACTTGGGTTACTCAGATGATGGAAAAGACTACCTATACTGGAACCCTGGATTGTACTAGTAATGACTTTATTATGTTTATTAATTATTGTGGCACCGGGTTCTTAATATACTAAACCTACCGAGATACCGAACAAACCCCTCGACCCTTCTCAAGGTGAAACTTATGGAACTCTAAATAGGCTGTTATGACTACCGGTTACTAGACTCCTTCTAAGGTTATCTAGGTTTACAAAAGTTCCCTAATATCATTCACTCCCTCACGGGTTATAACCTTAGGATAAGTTTGGAATTTCAGTTTAACTTGTTAGACACTAAGGAAACTAGTTCAGACTCCTCTCAGATATCCTACCTAGCAATTTAATGACGAAGACCTAACAATAATTTCGCACCTCACAGCTATTGAAATTAGTAGAACACTTTAATTTATTAAATTGCCGATTATTATTTCTAAGGTGTATCGGCCGATTAACCCTAAAGATTATAAATTTATTCCGTGATATAGACACTCACCAAAACTTATAACCTAGTATGAATCTATTCTGTGATGTAGACAGTCACCAAGAATCATACGAAGCAACAAAAGACAATAAAACAATTTAAAGCATGTAAACACATTAAACCGAAATAACAAACCAACTACTTTTATAAACAATCCATAAATAACTAATTAAACATAATAAAAATCAAAACTTATAAATCCATCATCACAATCTAGGTAGTTAAAGAAGTCTAGCCAAGAACCATAGTCAAGAACGAAAATCATAAACAAGTCTCGCATAATTAACAAAACATAGTATCAAGTTTGAAATACACAAAGCAATTGAAACCGAATACTAACTGTTTGCAAACCGAACTCGAATCTTGATCTTGCTCGTCCTCTTCTCAAATAATAATAACTATGGCTGTGGTCTCCTCTTTTTTTCCAATTCGTCCCTTATGCCTCCACAAGAATAATAATATATGCCTCTCTCTTCTATTGTGGGCTTCCATTAGCGGATCACAAAATAACATGGTGGTGTAGTGGGCCTAGCCTCACTAATCTCTACGGCCCATTAGCACAAAACGAATATATGAACATCGGTCAACAACTCAACATGAATTTTTATTCGGTCAACATTTCTCAAACTTCGTCAATAATGGGACCCCATAACACAATTCACATTCTGGCTTCTTTTCTCTTCTTTTGTCGTGTAGCACAACTAATGTGCATGCACATTGATTCAAGTTTCACTAAATTCACATTTTAGCCCCTTAACTTCTATAAACTATTTTTAAATAGCTTTTCTTTATTTGCAATTCAACCCTCTATCTTTTAGCTTTATTTATTTTGAGCTCTCGTTTCCTCATTTATTAACCGTGTTAGCTCGATTTAATACTCGATCAAGTATCTCCAATACTTCTTTGTTTTAGCTCCAAACTTCACGAACACCTATAAAAATATAAATTTAATAAAATCAAACAAAACTGACTCGAATACCAATAAAAATACATTAAAATATTATACAAAATACATAAGATAAATAGTATGGTTTACACCATATCACGATACAATGTCAATTTATTGAAAGGAAAGCAGTAAAAAAATAAATACAGGTGCCGAAACAGATGTTGTCTCGGTTTCAGTTCGATTTGGTATGATAGCGGCACAATATTCGTTATCAATAGAATTTATATCGCAATGTTAAAAAAAATAAATAAACATATAACGCAAACCAAACATAGAACACAAACCAACCAAACCAATACTAATTGAACAACATCGGTACCGGTATCGATATTCGTTTTATTGTTTTTGATGTAAGGTTTTCTCTTCGGATTACTATAAACTATTGTGAATGCTGGTACTGGAACAGACGAATAGATACCAACCGATTTTCGTCGTGAAGTACAAGGGAATCTCACTAGTTACATTCAAGTTGGATATGTCAGTCCTATTCCGTTTGTTCATAAAGTTTACTAGAGTAAGTTGGTTTTTATAATGTGTGTTAGTTTTTATAATTACTTTAAACTTTTTTGAAAAACTATGATTTTATAATATAATTTGCTTTGGGTTGATACAAAGTTTGGGCCGCATTAATTTAATATGAAAAAGGGAAAATAGCTAAATTAGCTATTGATTGGTCAAAGTTTTGAAATTGGTCAGTTGTAGCGGCTCAACGAGTCTTTTTACCGAAATCAATGCTGTTGTAGTGGCTTAAAATTTTCTTTTAGCACTACCTAACAACATTGCACCACGTGTATTCTAAGCCTTTTCAGTCATTTGTAGAGGCTTAAGGAGTCTTTTCACCGAAATCGAGGTAACAATGAAATATGAATTAATCATGATGTATTTTATATTTTCCACCATGATTTTTAAATGGTTTTAATACGTAATATTTTTTTATAAAAATACATCAAAGTAAAGATGATAAAATTATCTTTAATTTGGAGTAATTTAAAAAAAATATATTATTGTATAAAAACGTTATACAATTGTGGTGGAAAAATATTCCATATTTTTTTAAATTTACACCAAATTAAAGATAATTTTATCAACTTTAATTTGGTATATTTTATATAAAAATACTAACATATGAAAAAGTTAGACCCGTTTAAAAATTATTGTGGCAAATATATAAAAGAATGAAAATGTTGAAGCCTCGATTTTGGTGAAAAGGCTACTTGAGCCTCTACAAATGACTGAAATGGCTTAGAATACACGTGACGTAATGTGATTGGTTAATATTAAAGGATTTTTTAAGCCGTTTAAGAAGTAATAATTTCGATGAAAACGCTCGATGAGCCGCTACAAATAGTCAATTTTGAAACTTTGACCGGTGAATAGTTAATTTTGGCTATTTTCCTTGTGAAAAATATTATGAAAAAAAAAGCTATATTTTTATTGAATCACTTTGTCGACTCACAAGATATGCATGTCTTCGTTGACTAATGTATATGGTCTTACGTCTTTCGCGTTGATAGTGAAGAATGATTGATGGGGCCACTAGTACATCATTTAATATTTCGATAAAAGTATATCATACTAAAAGTTTTTAAATTTTGTTTATTAATCATAAAAGTATATAATATCAAAGGTTTTTATATTTTGTTTTATTAAAAAAATAACTGATAATCGATATGTAAAGGTAATGTTTAAAATATATTAACTTGAATTCAAATTCTAACCATCCAAATTTTGTTGTCAAGTGTGAAATGAGTTCATCCATTAATACTTTCGATACAATTTTTTGTGTAACTTTAAATATATGGTTGTGAGTATTTACGTTACAATAAATTTAATACAACTATTCTTACAATTCGGTCATATCCGATATAAACAAATTATATTAAATATAATTCGGTTTATTAAATATGTCACAAATGTGTAGATAATAAACTGGTGGTGACGTGGTAAAAGAGAGACTTGTGTTTCAGGTGATCCAGGTTTGATACGTGCCCTCACCAGTTAGTTTGGGTGGCACCTGGTGATGATGGAAAACTATGCGAGTAGGCGACAATCGCTAGTTTGATACTTGAATTGATGCCTTCAGACGAATGTTTACAGATTTCAAAACTTAGGTGAAGGTTTTTATTGATTCAAAAATAAGTGTATCTTGATGTGATAAACTGACTCGTTTGAAGAATTCGCTAAGCATTAAAATAAATAGTCCGGTGTAATAAGTGCAATTGTGCAAACCAAGGTGCAAATAGCATGGGAAATTTACATTAGTAACATCATTATGATGATATGTCACTTTCAACCCTTGTAAAACCACACAATTTTCATTCAACCCCCTTATATTTGTCACCGTCACCATTCCTGAATTTCCGGTTGATGTCGATATCTCTTTCCTGGAAGCTTCAAAATCCAAATTTAGACGTACATGCATTCTCTCTCCAATCCATAGAAAACAATCCTGATTTCTTCACAATCTCTCTCTCTCTCTCTCTCTCTTACACAGATTCCCCAAACAACAAACGACCTCTTCGATTGCATGTGGTTTCACAACCTCTTGTTACAACAAACCCACATTGTTTTCACTAAAATTATCCATTTTTAACCATACCCACATCAAATCTTGGAATAATTTCGCTGATTTATCTTCAATTTCACCGATTGCTGGTTAGAAAATTAGGGTTTCCGGGTTTTCTGGTGTAGGATTATTATGAATTGATGCTCAGTTGTGTTTTTTGAGCTGAAATTTGTGTATTCCTAAATTGATCAAGAGATTTTTCTGGGTTAGGGGGAGTTTTACCTTTGGAAGAACATTTAAGGTGGGTTGTTTTTAAAGATTATATTAGGGTTAAAAAGTTTTTTTTTTATTAATGTTGTAATTTGATGATTTAGAATAGCAGAAAATGGAAAAGTATGAGCTTGTGAAGGATATAGGATCTGGGAATTTTGGGGTTGCAAGGTTGATGAGGAACAAGGTTTCCAAAGAGCTTGTTGCTATGAAATATATAGAAAGAGGGCATAAGGTAGGTGTGAATTTCCTTGTATTTTTAATATTATTTTATTAATTTAAATTTTAATGTTGTTTTATGTGATTGGTAGGTTTCTGTGAGATAGAATTGTTTAAAGTTTAAACATTATTGTTGTGTGGGATTGGTTTCTTGATTGGCTTTGATTGATTATTATATATAAACCCCACTTGGATTAAAGTTATTTGTTTGTGTTTTATATGTTTGGAACTTTGGATATTGACTTGTTGGCTAAATTGCAAGGGGGATTAATATGTTATTTGGTTGTAGATTGACGAGAATGTTGCTCGAGAGATCATCAATCACCGATCCCTTCGACACCCTAACATTATCCGGTTTCGAGAGGCAAGTAGCCTTCTACTATTGCTTTATTATGTTTACGATTGATTTGTGTCACAAAAGTGTTTCCTCCGTCCCATAGGAATTGCAGTGTTTACCTTTTTTTGGCAAAAGTTCAAGATAAATGATATGGTCATTCATTGTGATAGTTAGAAATTATTGATGTCGAGGCGGATCTAGACACGATTTTAGTGTGAAAATGTAAAAAAAAAGTTTTCATGTACATGCAACTTCTATGGGCTGCCGATGGTATAAGTAGAGACATAGAGGTGACAATTTTGACTAAACGAATGGGTTGATTTGGGTTACGTTCTATCTCTAATGGGTCAAATGGTCAAAAGGCGTTGAGTGGGTCATACAGTCAAAAGTCACCCAAAGTAGTTCGTGTATCACTTTATATTAAAAATATTTATTTTTTGAATTTATATGTAATTTACAATCTATTTGTAATCAAATTTGACACGCCGATCACTAAAAAAATAATTTTGGAGAAAAAGTGTTCCGTGTAAACCCAAGCGGCCCCATTCGACCCACACAAAATTCTACCCGTTCTCATATGTTACACAGCGCGCCTGACGGACCCACTCGGATTGTTATATCTAGTAGAAGTCTGTAATATTCTAGATCATAAGCTTATAATCATACTGGTGTTTCAATAGGTGGTACTAACTCCAACCCACCTCGCTATTGTCATGGAGTATGCTGCTGGAGGGGAGCTTTTCGATAGGATTTGCAATGCCGGAAGATTTAGCGAAGATGAGGTCTAGTTCCTTTAACCAGCTTAAATTCGTAAAATTGTTTTGTCAAATTATTTAAAATGAGCCATAATGAATTGCTTCTTGACGCTATCTACCAAATTTTCAGGCTAGATACTTCTTCCAACAGCTTATATCTGGAGTTCACTACTGTCATTTTATGGTAAAAGCCCATTTAAAAAAGTGAACTCTCTCACAATAATATATATTGAATTTTAAATCCTTATATCAACCTTGTGCAGCAAATATGCCATAGAGATTTAAAGCTCGAGAACACTCTTTTAGATGGGAGCCCTGCACCGCGCCTGAAGATTTGTGATTTTGGCTACTCAAAGGTGTTCATTTATTATTAAAGAAGGTTAAATTTAAAGTATATATTAAAATCTCGATGCTAATAGTCTTTATTTTTGCAGTCATCTTTACTCCACTCGAGACCCAAATCGACAGTTGGAACCCCTGCATACATTGCACCTGAGGTTCTTTCACGTAAAGAGTATGATGGCAAGGTAATTATTTTAAGTTGTAATATAATATGAAAATGTTGTTTGAAATGAATTTTGGGTATTTTAATAGATTACATTATTGCTTGTTACATAGTTGTTAATAGCGGTCGCTACGCTCGCTATAGCGAATAGCGGAGCGAAGCGGGACCTTCCTGCTATAAGGTGTTTAGCGCCTAAAAAGCGATAAAGTAGGCTTTTTCTTTTTTCTTTTTAATAAATACAAGTATATACTAAAAAAATAAGCGTATATTAGGGTTTTCTGTTACAGGATTGAAATAAGAAGCGTGCATTCTTCCATATTTGCCGGATTTCTTTAATAAAATACTCATATAAAATAATTTTAAAATTCTCTTCTAGTGTGTCGCTATTTATAAAATAGTGCCCGCTATTTTATCGCTATCGCTACATAGCGTATAGGTAGCTTGTAGCTATTTACTGACATTCGCTATTAACAACTATGGCTTGTTAGTTGTCTCAGACAACTATTGTCTCTTTATATAACTGAAACACCTACGGTGAAGAATCAATGTTATTTCCCAATAATGTTTTGAATTTTGTATGCTTATTTTATGTATAATCGTTGGGTTTTCCCAAAAACTGATTTATGTTTGTTCAGATGGCTGATGTTTGGTCATGTGGAGTGACACTTTATGTTATGCTTGTGGGAGCATACCCTTTTGAAGACCAACAAGATCCAAAAAATTTTAGGAAGACCATTCAAGTCAGTAGTTTTCTTTTTCTTTATTTTAATCAAAACTTTCTTTTGAATGTTGAATTTGACTGCTGATTTTCGTTTTGGCAGCGGATCATGGCTGTGCAATACAAGATCCCTGACTATGTTCACATATCTCAAGAGTGTCGGCATCTTCTTTCTCGGATATTCGTCCCCAATGCTTCTCGGGTACGTATATTCTAAAATTATGATGATTTTTATTTAAAAAATCTAACTTTTTAGCTTTTTAAAAAGATTTTATGACGGATTACTTGGTCAATTTAGTGTATTGTCCACTTCCCATTATATGGATATATGCACATTACAAGTCTAACATGTCTGCTGGCTAATAATATGTTCACACTTAAGAATTGAAATTAAAGCAACATCCAAGTTGTTTCCTTTTTTTTCAAACAAAGAACCTTTATTTTTGTTGTTACATTTTTTGTGGCTGAAATGAGTTGCGTTGACTATGATAAAAGTCTTTTGTTCCTCTAGTATACACCTTTTTTATCCATTTTGCGGGCCCATCTTTATATCTCTTGCATTTCCTCACAATACATATACCGATGGAAAATATCAAATGAAAGAAACGAATGAAAATACACGTTCCGTATGGTATATGCTCGTTTATACCATTTTCTATTCTGAAACCGGACAAATCTTTGAATCTATTAATATTAAATATTGGTAGCCATTATTCTTTATTTTTATTTATTTATTTTTTTGGGGTGTAGAGAATTAGCCTAAAAGAAATCAAAAGCCACCCATGGTTCTTGAAGAATCTGCCGAGAGAATTAACGGAAGCAGCTCAGGCTGTGTACTACAGAAAGGAAAACCCGACATTCTCTCCACAAAGTGTGGAGGAAATCATGAAAATTGTCGAAGAAGCAAGATCCCCGCCTCCTGCTTCGCGTTCCATTGGCGGCTTTGGGTGGGGCCAGGAAGCAGATGATGAGGATGAAGATGATGACAAACAAAATGAGACTGAAGATGATGAAGATGAGTATGATAAAAGAGTCAAAGAAGCTCATCAAAGTGGTGAAGTTTGTCTTACCTAAAGGTTTTTACCTTTTTATTTTCTAGTTTTTCGGCTTGTAAAAAAGTCCGGCTTTACTTGCATGGCAGCTAAATAATCAATGTATGATGATGCTATTGTATTCTTGAATCTGGTCTTGGTTATTTATCTTTCGTTTCGTCAGAAGTTGGATTGTCGGTTTTTGGGGTAGTTGATGTTAGATTTGGTTTTCGACTTGTACTGCAACATGATATCAAATGTTTAATGTTGTTTTAAGGATGCATCAAAATGCATGGATGTAACATTTGGTCGTAGTTATAGTCAGTTTTTTCTCCTTATTGTTTTTTCTTCTAAAATCTCATCTATTGACTTATTTCCTGCTTAAAGCACTTCATATTTTGTTTAGTTATTCTTTATATTTTTAATATCACAGATCCGCATAAAAAGTTGAAATGTTTTCATATTTTGTTTGTTATTTTTATATTTCAAATTTTAAAATTACTTATGTCATCATATGGCTTTTGAAACTCGTCATTCTATCGATAAGGCGAATCAGTTTGATTATGAAAATATTATTAGTTACAGCGTAGTTTAGAGACGAGCATGGTACCTGTTCGGTACCGAAAGTACCGGTATCGAAATACAGGGAAAATTGATACCGGTACCGAGAATAGGAAAAATAGGTACCGGCACCGAATATACCCGAAAACCTATATCCAATACCAATTCTCATCCCTAGCGTAATTTAACCATTTCATCTTTTCAACACAGTCTTATTTTTAAGAAATGGATACCCTAAATTCAACCCTCTTCATCATCGGAAGATATAATCCCAAATGCGGTTGGTACCGTGTTAATGGAAAAGTAGAAGATGAAGCCGAAAGCTCAATGAGGTGTACACGAAGATCCGCTTTTAGTTATTAATGTAATGCTATATATTTATTTAACTTTTATTAACAACTTTAATTGTTAAAACATAGAAGCGTTTAAAATAATAAAATGATGTGGCAGTGGAAAGTGGAATCACACTCCCAATGCCATGTGTTACCAACTAACGCCCATAGTGACTGGGATGTTAGTCGACGTCAAACACCGCCCGTTGGGGCTTGGGGCTTTACCCGCGGTGTCAATGAGTGGAATCAACTCATAAGGTATTCGATACATACTTATAATCAATCAATCAATTGTATACCAATTAAACTTAATACGTGGTCAGCTCAGATTGCTTAACACATATTCATCAACTTGTGTATTAAAACACATCGCTTTTAATGTTTGTAGTGGCTTGTTGTGTTTGTCTCTATTACATATATATACATATATTCATGCTTAATTAATGATATATTTATCCGAGTTGAGTTAAACCCATACGAATTGATTACTACTAGGCAAAACACGAAAAATATTGATTAATTAATCGTACCTGAGCTCAAATTTTAAAAGAGAAGGTATATTCAAACTTTAATTCAACTTTAATGTTTGAGGTTTACAAGAGAGTCGAGCTTCACTCTTATTATTGATACTGGATTATAAGCATGTGTATCACTCAATTTTATACAATAAAAACGATACAATTATATAATCTATAAACAAACTTCATATAACTAACGTATTTTTATTATAATATGGCAATTCATATATCTAACTTAAATCTATCTCAAAAATCGACCAATGTTAATTAGTAACACTAAGATACCATAATACCATGTGCATTACACGGGTTCAATACTGAAAAATATGTAATACACATATATGTTTTTCATATGACTGTAGTTACATATTACAATACATATAATATTTTTCAACTGAGGTTTTGTGTCTCTTTTATTCACGTACCCTAGTAATTTCGATAATGAGTTTTTCTTTTAGGGTGGTATAGTTGTAATATCCGATGAAACATAATTAATAATAATAATAATAATAATATAATAATAATATAATACTTTAATAATATTTAAGATGATATTAGTGTCATTGATATTAAAGGTGGTTTTATCAGATAATGTCTCTACGGAATACGAAACATTAAAAATATCAATTGATAAAAAATATAACTAATTATCTTGAAAAGGGAAAACCAAAAAAATTCTATAGGATGCCACAAAATTTAATCCTATACATGTTTATATCTATATTTGTATCTATACTATATAATATATAATAAAGTAAAATTATAAAGGACATATCAATACATGAGAAGTTCTCCAATGTGTTTTTTCCCTAATTAAAGTTATTTATTTATTATAATGTAGATAAAGCTTTTAACTTTAAATATCTAATAGAGTAAAATGCCAAAATGGTCCCTGAATTTAGACCATTTTGTTACTTCGGTACAAAAATGAAACTTTTTGTATCTGGGTCCCTAAGGTTTCATTTTTGTTGTCATTTCCATCCAATTGGCAAATTGAGTTAAAACAAATTTGTTAACCTCTCCTATTTTTGTCGTTTCCACATTTAAATGGATGGTATAATCGTCATTTTATGCCTGAATTCCATCAGGAGCTCCATCATTTAAATGAGGAAAACGACAAAAGGCCCGAATTTTTAACTCGGTTTGCCAATTGGATGAAAATGACAACAAAAAATGAAACCTCAAAAACCAATATACAAAAGATTTCATTTTTGAACTAAAGTGTCAAAACTGACCTAAACTCAAAGACCATTTTGACATTTTACTATAGTAATAGGGTGATTCTATTTACACCAAACTTTTTTCTATTTAAACAAAGTGATGTGATATTAATAAATTTAAATTTGTAATTTTCTTTTATAATTTCCTATATATAATGTTTTATTAAAAACGAATAGATTTTGTGATATGCTTATTTTTATATACGCTTTGATATAAATTTTATAAAAAGGAGAATATAAAATTTTATAATGACTTATAAAACGTTGTATTTGATACGGCTCCGTTTTTATAAAATTTACATCAAAACTTAGATAAAAAGAAGCACATCGCAAAACAATATTTGTTTTTTTAAACATTATATTTCGAAAGTTATAAAAGAAAAACACAGATTTGAGTTTATTAATGTCACATCATTTGGTGCAAATAGCAAAAAGTTGGATGTAAATGGTAGGACCCTAATAGTATATCATTGTGTTATAATGCTTATTTGTAAGACCCTTAAGATTAGCATTTGTATATTCCTACTGCTAATACAAGACCATATGTCATTGTATGGTCATTAAAATTTTAGACCCTTTTAAAAAAAGATCGCTACATGTTAAAGATGTTCGGTTTATTAAACAATTAAACCAAAATGCGGAAGCTTGAACTTTGATCGTGTTCGATTCTTCGTCAAGCTTGATCGTCATCCGGTGCTTCAAACCTTTACCTATATTTCATAAATCATGAAATACGTTAGTTATAAGTAGTTCATAACGTAACAAATTAAACCCGAAGGCTCAAAACAACAAAACAAACATTTTGCCATTTTGCTTGTTGTAAGCTACGGCTACCTGCCGAAATATAATGTTTAAAAAACATTTTGCCATTTTCCGATTGTGGTTCACCAGATCTGTCCATATAACGGTTGCGTATCACTAGATTTGTTCACACCACCAACCCTCCTAGAGTCACTGGAATGTTCACACGACCAGAATCATAATGAACACCAGCATCCTCGGAGAATCCTTCTCCACTTGTCCGTCAACCCGAGAAACATGAACTGGGTTCTTGCCCTCGGCCCGAAGACCTCGTGGTACATTCGACGAACCATCAGCCATAGAGAATGGAATTTGGAAAAACAAGCAAGAGACGAAAAGTTAAGAAAGGAGAAAATCGGATGGCGTCAATGAAGAAACACCGAACCGAACTATATCCGGGGGATATCTAGGTTCTGGTACGAGGTCTCTGCATGTAAAGGTTTATCTCTTGTGTATCCGTCGATATGAAGATCTTAGTTCAGACTCACTACAAAACTGAAAACCGCCATTAGTCTCGCCACGGGGAAGAAGTTCTCTCCGTGACCACACTCCGGCGTGAGAATAAGTATAGTGATTTGTAAAGGATAATGTATGTAATTAGTGAGCGAATAAGAATAATCGTCTCCCAACTTGGAGGTGAGGTCCTTTCTTTATAGCCCAGAGAGATTCATGAAGGAGATGGTCTGATGGGCCTTGGGCCTAGAAACGACAACCAGGAATATCCATTCTGTCTCTTCTGCCATGACCGTTAGTGATCTCTGGCAGGAAGAGCGCTTGCCGCACAGTGGATGGGGCCACGTGTCCTGGCAGTTGTCCTTGTTGTCTGGTCTGTCATCAGCCGTTAGTGGAGATCGTGTGACAGTTGTTGGCACGAGTTAGTTGGACATGTACGTCCTTGCGTACTTTTATCTCTTGCACGATTGTTCATCATGCAACAAAACTAATGTCGTCGGAAATAACCATAATCAGAACTCACGGTTAGGAACCACCACCACTAACCCTAGCCGCCTATGTTTCACCAGATCTGTCCATATAACGGTTGCATATCACCAGATTTGTTCACACGAGCAAATAAAATTGCCTATGTTTCACCAGATCTGTCCATATAACTTTGTGTAGGTAGAGCAAATAAAATTGGTAATGAGCTCATGTATGAACGTCACAACCCCATCCGCGCGCAATGGTGGCTACTGAATTTGAGGTGGATTTTGTTCATGAGACGTTATACCATAATGTTTTTGCGTACACCCGAAGTGGTTTCGCGCATTTGTAATAAAGCAGTAAATAATCAATGCCATGTAACGACTTTTTGTTTGTTGTATTAACTATAAGGCACAATAGCCATGTACAAAGTCGATAAGATTACATAGACCATGAGATATTTTTAAGTAGCAATCTTTTGCACCAATACTGATAAGGCGCAAGGCCGATGCGTGTAAAGATGCTAAGATTACAAATAACATCGTCGTAATTGTTGCGCATTCCAAGTCCTAGGGATACTTGTGCCATCCAAACGCTTGAGGGTGTAAGCCCCCTTTCCTAAGACTTCATGGATTACGTAAGGGTCTTCCCACTTAGGCGCGAGCTTCCCTGGACGCTCAGCGTTAGATGCTTCATCATCTCTTAAAACGAAATCTCCAGGAAGGAAAGTACATATGCAGACTCATGCATTGTAGTATTTTTCAAGCTTTGACTTGTATTTGGTCTCGTTGATTGCGGCGTTTTCACGCCTTTCCTCCAAGAGGTCCAAATCAAGCCTACGCGCTTCATCGTTGTTCTGGGTTCGTATAGTGATCATGCGCGGTGATGGGAGACCAATCTCAGCTGGGATTACTGCTTCAATCCCATAAACCAGGCTAAATGGTGTTTCGCTTGTGCTGGTTTTTGGTATGGTTCAATGAGCCCAAAGATACTTGGTAACTTATCAACCTAGCCTCTCCTCGCCGTTCCCAGTCTTGCCTTGATTCCTTTAACAATACTTTTATTGATACTCTCCACTTGGCCATTCCCTTGGGGATGCGCGACCGAAGTGAACACATGCTCAATGTCCATCTCAGTCATCCATCGTTGTAATTCCTCGGAGGCGAAATGGGACCATTATCACTGACAATGCGTAGAGGTAGACCAAAATGGCAGATGATGTGTTCCCAAATGAATTTACGAACTACCGTTGCCATGGTTGATGTGAGTGGCTTGGCCTCTACCACTTGGTAAAATAATCGACAGCTACAATTATAAACTTTACAGCACCTAGGGCATCAGGAAAAGGTCCCACCATATCGATTGCCCACTGCTAAAAAGGCCACACTGTTGTCACTAGGATCAAAGGATTTTTGGGGCGCAATGTTTTGGGAGCGTGTCGCTGACATGATGCGCATTCCTCAGCGTTTCGACTGCATCCATGATGTTCTAAAAGTAGTTAATTAAAAACAAAACAAATTATCCTAATTCTAGACTTAAATTATACTCTAGACCCCTAAATTATACTAAACTACTAACTGGCAAGTGGACGATCAATTGTATAATAGTATTAAGTAAGTCCGGATTATCGAACCCACAGGCTCTCTAATTGCTAAGACCACTAATTTAGACTCAATTACACACTATGTATATTTTAAAGGGGGTTTTACTAATAAATCTAAATTATCAATTTAACTAAAACTAATAAATTGGAATGACCAAACTATGAACTTCTAGGGACTTATTAGAATTTTTATCAAGAGATATGAACTAGTTACCTAGGTTAGATTTTTAGACTACTACTCCTTCAATTTAACAATAATTAATCTAGTTGAATATTTTACCAGGATCATAGCATATCAAAGTTTAGGTTTATTAAAAAGGACCCCCGACCCTTCTCAGGAAGACACCTACAATAATCTATCCTTTTTATTCGTTTACTGTCTCTAAAGATTCCTTTTTCAATTATCTTTTCAAATTAGTAAAGTGCCTAATTATTAATTACCTCTCAATAGTTAACCTAGACCAACTACAATTTTCTAGTTTAGATTAACTGCTTCAATTATGACAAGGAAATTAGACTCGGGAATTTCTCAAAACCCTAACCTAACAATTTACCACGTTAATTCAGCCAACTAATTGCAATTTCTCAATTAACAAATTAGGTATAATGACAAGTTTGATTTTATGGTTTAATCTAATTGTTTCCTCGGTTTTAATGGCCAATTTTACCGACAACTTCACGAATTCCTAAGAACACGAAAAATAACATAAACCTATTATATGAAAGACATTCACCAAAGTTTATGCAAAACAACCAAAAAAATCATCAAACAAACAAGATCATGCAATACCCTAAGCTAGATCATTAAAGTTGTGACCTTTACCAATTAAATATTCAAACCATAAATTTAATTAAAGAAAATAAAAGTTTCATAAATCCATCATCCAAAACCTAGGTAACCAAATAAAATCTAGCCTAACAACATGTTTAAAAGGTAATTAAAACAAAGTTGATAACAAGTTAGCATGATTGATCAAAACAAAGAAATCGAAGTGGAGACTGGTATGATAAACGTGACAAGCTCCTGCCTTGAACTCCCGTGATCACCACCACAATTCCTGCAGCTTAGATCCGCTTCGTGTAGCTTCAAACCTCTAGAAAATAGCTCCAAATCTGCCCTAGTTCGTCCAAAGTTGCCCAAGATGTGTTTAACAATGATCATAAGTCTTTTAAAAACAACCAAGTCCCAAAACAACTCTGATTTCAAAACTTTCTGGATAAACACCTCTCTCGCAGGTCGCGAGAGAGTATGGGTAGCCCGGTCGCACCCCGCGACCGAGTTTGGAATCCAGAGATAACTATCACTCTCTCGCGCCCCGCGAGAGAGTCTATGTTTGCCAGTCGCGCCCGATTTGAGTTTCGTTTTCTCGTTTTCGATCCACTCACGTCCCGGCTCGGTTCTTTTCACCATTTTCGCTCGTTTTCCCCATCCTTCCAACCGTTTTCACGAACCAAGACCTGCAAAACGTGTTTGGATTAAAAGTAGATAATTCTTGACAAATCGAAACGAAAACGCGCTAAAATTATACAAACTCTACAAGATAAATGGATGTATTATTCAATACATCAAATATCCCCACACTTGCTCTTTTTTCGCCCTCGAAAAAGAATTGTGCATAAACAGAATCATAACCAAACAATTACTCGATTTCAAAAATTACTATTATTTTCATTAGGGAACAAGATTCATGTTAACCGCGATTGCAAGTATTGGATCCACTTAAATAAAAATTTGACTCAAACCTCTTATCATGTAAATTTAATTTAAGTGCGGTCAATCCACCTAGGGTCTCACACTAGAGTCCACAGTATCCCTAATCCCTCCTCAAGCTTATGAAACAAAAGGAACGAATTGTTTAAACCCTTTCCAAACCGTTCTATACCAAAATATAAAGAATTTAAAATCAAGAAATTTCCTTTTTCTCTTTTTTTCATTTGAGCATTTTGATTTCTTTTTGCATATCTAACCTAGAGACTGTCTCAACCAGAGTCACCATCCCCGAGAGCGACAACGTGGGCTTCGATATTAAAATTTCAAGTGATCCTAGAGGGATTCTCGATCAGAGTCACCATCCCCAAGGGAGATTCCATAGGCCTCATCTACTTTTCAATCATGCTTATTTTCTATGTTTTTTTTCTTCTTTTTACATGATTAAAAATTCTAAATATTTTAGCTTATAACAACATTCCTTATACTATTTTTGGCGGTTTCAGTTTCCCATTTCTCCTAGATGAATACCCACTAGTAGACCGACTATTAAGATGTATTAAGCTCAAAGAAAATAGGAACCGAATCGAGCCTACTCGCACATCCCAAATTAGACATAAAGTCACCCTTTTTATTCTCATATTATTATTATTTGAAACCGAATAAAAGTTTAATTTTTCTATCATTTTCCGCTTATTTTCATGCAAACTTCTTTTCACAAGACATTTTCGGATTTTTTTTTAAATTAAATAAATCTAATACTACTCTAATATCCCATCCTCACACTTAAAGTTTTGCATTGTCCCCAATGCAAGGATGAGATAAATACTACTCAAAATAAAATAAAAAACAAACAAACCAAATAAGAAGAAAAATAAAATACAGAAAAGGAAGCGACTTAGCTGGTAGTGCAAGCCTGTCGATATGCCAGGCAAACCACTCGTGCTCTCCAAACCAACGCGCTTAATGTGCCACTCTCAACGCTCTCATGCGAACGGAACAGCATATAACATCGACCTAGCATCACACACTTACAAAACATGATAATAATAATACCAGATAAATCAACAGTTTTGCAAGATTGTTCATCACATATACCCAAACCGACCAACACCAACCCCAAAGTAAATTGTTTAAAAGTACAAACTATAATAACTAAAAACAGTAGAAAAGAAAAAAATAAAGATAAAGATCTTCGGCTGCTTCAATCATCCTCTTCAGATTCTTCGGACGCCTCAAATACCTGGTATGGCTGCACATCCTCCATCCCAGCAAATTGGCTAGAACCTGCCTGACCGCCTGGCTGCTGAAAGTAAGACGAGACTCCCATATTTAGATTCTGCATCATGTAGCGCATCCCATCCTCTAACCTCCTCTGGCTGGCCTCGTGCATTCGTCTACTCTCTAACATGGTTTGGCGAACCCCGCCAAACTGCTAGTCCACATAACCTCTCAAATCCCCGAACCCAGTCTCCATCCTGTCATAAAGTGAATCTCCGGGCTAGGTTCCCGAAGAGGGTACTGCCGTCCTGGCAGTTCCTGGCAGGTGACTGGCCGCTGGTATCGAGTAGGGATGCCCGCCTGCATAGAAGATACAGCTTCGGACCCGGGAGGCAGTTGCACTTGAGGTCCTTGGCGGGCTGGTATCCAGCTAATAGAATCTTGGGTTGTAAGAATTCGGACGCCTGGAGATCTCTGATGCTCATGACACGGGGGGCGGGGCCTTCTCTCATTCTGTCCCAGGGGTATCTGTCGAACACCCCTAGGCTCTCAGCCAAGCATGTAATCAAGGGCCCGCAATAAACCCTTGCCCCGGGGCCCCCTCCACAGTCTCTTCATGACCAAGCAAATATTGTGGCCAGGTTTGTCGTCCGTCCCTCTACCATACACATCAAACAAAATAAACTCACTTAGTTGACCTTATTGTCCCCCTGTCCCCTCCCAACCAACTAGCAGCAAGAATCTTATGAAGAAATCGGTGAATGGGATCAGTGATATCGCTCGCCACCATGTTGTTTGAGTACGAGCAGAAGAGATGGTGGCCCAAAATCTGGCGAGCTCGTCTGTCTGAACACTATGGGGTGCCTCCTTTTGAAGACACCCTGCAAGCTCGTGGCGAAGTCCGGTGACTGAACCTCCTCATCTGAGTATATTTGCGTAGCCATCCCCAAACTGTTGGATTGTCATTTCAAATACTTGCCTCCCCAAGGCAAAAGAAACCGCGTCATTTTCGTTGAACTTCCCTTGTTGGTATTCGAAAGTGGAGTGGAACTCGTAAGTGATTTCCTTGTATTGTCTTGCTCCACAATCTAGCACTCTTCTGAACTTATCCCCTAGTAGCTGCTCGATCCGACCCCTCTGTCCCAAATTATCAATCAACTCCCAATCAATCCTCCTGTAAGGTAGCAACTCACAAGTGACTAAATTTGAGAGCCTCTCCCACTCATGGGAGTCTAAATCGAACTGCAAGAGAGGTCTGTCCACGATTCGCTGCTTTGCCCATGGGGGACACCTTCTCCCTGATACCTGATTCTGCGCCTGCCGAAGTAAGAGGGTTGTTGTGGCGCGTCGGCGGGGTCACCTCTCTGACGAGGTGTTGGTCTCCTTCTCTTTCTGCCAGCCCTGCTCGAGCTACCTTCTCCTGACATCTGCATAAAGCACAAGTAAGACAAGCATGACCTTAGAAAGAAAGCAACCACATAAAACAAACGACTGTATAGCATTTCATTCGCGGTCGTGGTTTGCAATAGAAGAACAATTTACTTCATGATTAAGATACATTGAAGCGAGTGTAACATTATAATTTGATAAAAACCGAATCTAGCCCGAATGGAGATTGAGTATGGGCGAGACTGAAACTCATATGCATGATCAATCAGATGTTACTAACCCCCTTAAACATATCCAAAACCAAACACTACCCCCTCTCAACATTTTAATTGTCCGCAATATTGAGTGTTTAATGAAAGATAATACAGTTTGAATCATGGCAGACTAACGGTTGACTATCTTAAAAATCAGATTTTCGTTTAAAAACAAAGTTAGCCAACCCTTATCCCCATACCCAATGTTGGTCCGCACCAAACCCGCTAAATACCCCCTGCATGTACATAATCTTTCCACACATTATAACCAGAACCACTATCAAAACTCAAAAGCAACCCAGTTGAACCCAACCAGCACTTAACCGAACCGACAACTAGCACAGTATCAAACATCAAAATAACCGCAACAAAGAGATATAGAATAAAGAATGGAAGCATAAAAGTCGTGAAAAACCGTACCTTGTTGTAGATCTGTAAGATTGGTACACAAAAATTGAAACTTTAAAGCACCGGTGAAATGCGAGTAGAAGGGTAAAAACCGGGTGGAATCACAAAAATGAGTGAGGAATGGTGTAGGGAAGAAAATGTGGGTATTTTGGTGAATTTGGGTTGAAAATGGCGAAGTTATGGTGAAAATGGGGTGAAAACCGTAAGGAAGTTATTTGAAGAAAGTGGTGAATTATGTGAGAAAGTGGAGGCTAGGGTTTTTATGTGCAGATAAGGCCTTTCGCGGGCCGCGAGAGAAACTACTAAGTCTCTCGTGCCCCGCGACCGAGTGATGATTCCAGAACTTATTGGCCTCTCGCGGGCCGCGACCGAGGAGGATTGTGCCTCTCGCGCCCCGCGAGAGGCATGTTTTCACAGAAAGTTTCTTGTTTTTGTCAGGTTTTATGCCTTAGAATAATTTTTGAATTTTATAAACTCTCATGTTAGCTTTGTGGTTTACGGAATCACACTCGTTCTACCGGATTGATCAAACGTACCTGCAATCGTCCGTGCTCCATGACTGATGCGTGATGTGACCTGCAAAAACCAACTAAACCGACCCACAAACAAACACACAAAATACGAAACATGAATTAAATAAAACACAAAATGCAACTAACTACCAAAGTCTACAAACTCTACATTCGAGCCGAAACCCGAGAATCTACGCGGTCTGAGGCGGAACTTCGAGAGGAGTCTCCTCCGTCTCGGTGGGATCCAGCGGTCCTCCTAAATAATGTTTCAATCGATGCCTGTTGACCTTCCATGTCCCTCTGTCAGCTTCGTCTTTCAGCTCGATAGTTCCATATGGGAAAACCTCATTTACCACGTACGGGACGGACCATTTGGATTTCAGCTTGCCCGCAAACAGTTTCAATCGGGAATTATATAGAAGCACTTTGTCACCGATTTGAAACTCCTTTACATTCTTCAACCTCTGATCGTGCAGCGCCTTGGTTTTCTCCTTCAAGCTCCATGACCGCTCATATGCTGCGTCCCGAAGTGCCTCTAACTCATGAATTTAAAGAATCGTCGCTTGGCTGCTTCGGTGAGGTCCAAATTTACGGTCTTGCAACGCCCACAGTGCCCTATGCTCTAATTCGACCGGGAGATGGCAGGCTTTACCGTATACGATCATGAAGGGCGTGGTGCCTAATGGTGTCTTATAGGCGGTGCGAAACGCCCATAAAGCATCGTCCAACTTGTCGGACCAGTCTTTTCGACTCTTACCTACCGTCTTCTCCAGGATCCGTTTTACCCCCTGTTTGCGTTCTCCACTTGACTGCTAGTCTGCGGATGATAGGCGGTGGAGAGGCGGTGAGTGACGCTGTAGCGCGCCAATGCCTTTTCCATGACGGCATTGTAGAAGTGCGTGCCACGGTCACTGATAATGGCTCGTGGGTACCAAAACGGGTAAACAATTTCTTTAAGAATCTCACCACACTCGGGCATCATTTGTGGGTAAAGCTTGACCTTCAACCTACTTGGAGACATAATCAATAGCCACGAGGATGTACCAGTTCCCGCTAGAGACAGGAAACGGTCCATGAAGTCAATCCTCCAAACATCAAAGACTTCAAGAATCTGGATGGGATGTTGGGGCATCTCGTCCTTGGATGAGATGTTGCCGGTACGCTGGCAATGATCACACATCTTCACAAACTCTAGGGCGTCCTTCACAATTGATGGCCATTAAAAACCGCAATAAAAAACCTTCTATGCGGTGACGTGCGGACCAAGGTGACCTCCTGTCAGTCCCTCATGACGTGCCTCAATATCTCTGCCCCCTCTTCTCACAGCGCCTCAAAATTCGGTCTCCCCCTACCCGAAATAGAAATGGGTCGTCCCATATATAATGCTTGACATCGCGGAAGAATTTCTTCTTCTGCTGCGTGGTCATTACCTTCAGTACCACTCCATTCGCCAGATAATTCGCGAAGTCGGAAAACCATGGCATTCCCTCCTTTTCGGCTGTCACAAACTCTACTGACTCATGGGGAAATCTATCACCAATCTCTTCTTCCCTAATTTCTTCTCTACTAGGGTCCTCTAGTCGGGATAGATGGTCAGCAGCTACATTCTCCGCTCCTTTCTTATCTCTAATCTCTGTGTCGAATTCGAAAGCAGGAGAATCCATCGAATGAGACGAGGCTTCGCATACTTCTTTTGGAAAAGGAAACGCAGAGTCGCATGGTTCGTAAAGACGATGGTTTTGGATAGGACAAGGTAAGAGCGGAATTTATCAAACGCGAACACCACTGCTAAAAGCTCCTTCTCTGTAGTGGTGTAGTTCTCCTGTGCGTCATTGAGGGTTTTACTAGCGTAGTAAATAGGGTGGAAATGTTTGTCCCGTCACTGACCCAAAAAGGCGCCCACAACATAATCACTCGCATCACACATGAGCTCGAAAGGCAAACTCTAGTCGGGTGAGATGAGGATAGGAGCACTCACTAGTTTCTCCTTAAGGATCGTGAAAGCTTTTAAGCAGTCGTCATCGAAGATGAAGGGTACATCTTTCTCGAGAAGTCGAGTCATGGGGCGGGTGATCTTTGAAAAATCTCGAATAAACCGTCGGTAGAAGCCCGCATGACCGAGAAAGCTGCGGATGGACTTGACGCTAGTCGGTGGGGAAGTCTGCTGATAGTATCAATTTTCGCCCGATCGAACCTCTATCCCGGCTCACGAAATCTTGTGCCCTAGCATTATGCCCTCTGTCACCATAAAGTGACATTTCTCCCAGTTGAGCATCAGTCGCATCTCGACACACCGTTTCATCATCGCATCTAAGTGAGTAAGACACTGATCAAAGGTGTTTCCATAGACAGAGAAGTTGTCCATGAAAACCTCCATGGAGGTTCGATCATGTCCTGAAAGATGGCTACCATGCAGCGCTGGAAAGTAACCGGAGCGTTAAATAACCCGAACGGCATGCGTCGATATGCATAAGTACCATACGGGCATGTGAAGGTTGTCTTTTCTTGATCCTCGGGAGCATCGGGATATGAAAGTAACCTGAGAAGCCGTCAAGAAAGCAATAAAATTGCTGTGCTGCGAGACGCTCCAGCATCTGATCGATGAACGGGAGCGGGAAGTGATCCTTGCGGGTGGTGTCGTTTAATTTTTGATAGTCTATTACACCCTCCAGCCCGTGACTGTCGTGACGGGATAAGCTCCATCTTTTCGTTCATGACCACTGTCATTCCCCCCTTCTTGGGAACGACCGTGGTAAGGGATCGGAATGATAGATGAAACCAACCTCCTTCATCTTAAGCACCTCTTTCTTTACAACTTCCTGCATATTCGGGTTCAGACAGCGCTGTGGCTGCACCACTGGCTTAAAGACGTCCTCCATGAGGATCCTATGAGTACAGAAGGTAGGGCTAATCCCTTGATATCAGACACTTTCCATGCGATGGCCTCCTTATTTGACTTCAGGACCTCGATTAAACGCCCCTTCTGCTCCATTGACAATTTCGAAGAAATGATCATGGGTAAGCTCGAATTGTCACCTAGGAACGCGTATTCTTAATAAGACGGGAGAACCTTAAGCTCTACGGCTGCTGGTGTCGACAATGGTGTGCTCTCAGTAGCGTCACTCACCTCACAGAAATCTAGGGTCTCGGAAATCTCGAAGACATCGTCCCCTATATCCTCACTATCACTCTCCTCAGGTACTAAACTATCATTCACTAAGTCAGCTCCGCTAATATAGTCTAAATAATGATCAACGCATGAAATGAATGAGTTTAGGAAGTATACGGAGTGACAAGGGCCACTATCGTTGTCGCCACCACTTGGGTGTTGCATCGACCTTGCGATCTCGAATGTGACGTTCTCGTCACTGAATCGAAGAGTGATTTTCCCATCATGAACATCAATGAGCGCTTTCGCGGTGCGCAAAAATGGGCGACCTAAGATGATGGGAACCTTCTCGTCGGCCTCCATATCGAGGATGACAAAGTCTACAGGAAAGACAAATCTGTCGACTTTAACCAACAAATTCTCTACAATCCCCCTCAGGTACTTAACCGACCTATCAGCTAATGACAGAGACATGCGCGTAGGGGTGAGCTCCCGTAAACCTAACCTCTCGTACAGCGAGAAAGGCATCAGATTTATGCTCGCCCCGAGATCGGCCAGAGTATGAGCTGGAGCAATGGAGCCGCCGAATAGGCATGGAATCGTAAAGATACCCAGATCAGTCAATTTCTCGGGCAGCTTGTTTACACGGCTGAACACCCTCCAGTCAATGGAACATTCGAAAGCTCCCCCAGCCTATCTTTACGTTTTAAAAGATCTTTTAAAAACTTAGCATATTTAGGCATATGCTGGAGGGCCTCGATAAATGGGAGATTAACTGAGTAAACATGTCAAGGAAATTCCCGTATTTCTTGGCGTATTTCTGCTGCTTCAGACGTGCTGGGTAGGATAGGCGTGAAGTGTCTACAATCGGTGATGGCCTAACCTCTACCGGTTTTCTCTCTCCCCTACTCTCGACTGAAGGTCCACTGGCTGATGCGGTACTTGCTGGGTCTAACCTAGTGTGCACCCTAGGTGGAGCCTCCATCTCGATTTCTTCATCTACCTCTTCTTCTCGCTCCTCTACCTCCACCTCTACACCCTCTCTACCTACCTCCTTCAGAGTCCTACCACTGCGCGTAGTAATCGCTTTCGCGTGTTGGTTCGCGGGGTTGGGTTGGGTATTACCGCGAACTGGCCGTGTGGCTGCTCTTGCAGCTGCTTAGCGATACTACTGACCGACCTCTGCAGATCTAAGAGTGCGGACTGTTGATTTTTCAAGAGCAGATCATGTTCCGCGAGAGTTTTTTGAGTAGCCTGATCTTTGACAACTAGTTGAAATAACAGCTCTTCGATCCTATCTAGACTACCTCCTGACCCTCCACTCCTAGTCTGACCCTCCTGATTTGAACCCCTCCACTAAACTGACTGGTGTGACCTAACCCTCCACTATTGTAATGACCCTGTCCCCTGTTCTGATAAGCCTGATTGGAAGCCAGGGGGGTTACCGGAAGATCGATAATTATTATTATTACTACGTCAGTTTTGATTATAATTGGAAGTATTATTATTGAAGGGATTCATAGGACCTCGGTTTCTTAACCTGCCAACAGTGAGCGTGGGACACTCTAGCGTGTCATGACCCCCTCTACACACCTCACATCTGTCTACCTTTTTCTTCAGCTCCTGTATCTCCTTCGTGACCTCTCTCTTGAAGCTATCTAGAGCAGCAGCTACCGTAGTTTCCATGCTAACTTGGTGTAGACCCTGGTTAACCGGAGGTGTACGTGAAACCGGAATTGAATTCCTGCCGGCAATGCTGTAATCGACATCAGGATGGGAAAGCTCTCGTAAAGGTCATTGCACTCAGCTACTGTTTTCTTTCCCATCAGGTGGCCACCAGCTAGAGTTGTCGAATCGAGCACGGGTCTCAGGGGTGATACAGTTGTAGAATTTCTCTACAAGTGCCCAGTCTGATAGTCCATGTTGGGAGCAACGGGATACTAGAGTTTGGAACCGCTCCCAAGCTAGATGGTAGGGCTCGTCAGGCTCCATTCTGAACGAATGGATCTGATCGTGAATGCGGGATGCTTTTGCGGGTGGAAAGTATTTCTTAAGGAAAGCATCCCGTAAAGAGGCCCAAGTAGAAAAAGTGTTGGGTGGTTGGGAGTCAAGCAAGATGGCGGCCCGACCCCCGAGAGAGAACGGAAAGACTTGGAGAAAATGGGCATCATGACCCGCGCCCTTCATATTGAATGTATGACATAGACGGGTAAGGCGGTTGATATGTGCGGGCGCATCCTCATCATCACGACCGTGGAATTGGCAAGAGTTAGTGATGGCGGTCATGATGTAGGAAGGGATTTTCCATGCTCGGTCATTGTTCATGGGGGGTAAGAGTTGAGGAAGAAACACTTACCTTTGGTGCGGGGGAGAATGGCGTGTCCATCGGCGGCTTAGGCGGAGGTCCTTGCGAGCGCATGTGGGGCATCCACTAAACCGGAAACAAGACAAACACGAGAAGTTAGCACAAATGATTCAATTATAATAGAAAAATTAAATATTAAATAATTAAACAACTTAGACTCCTACGACACAAACGAATACAAAATAACCACAAGTGTGAAAGAAAAGCCTAAATCGAGTAATCAACGCAATTGCCAATGAGAGAGTCCCCAGAAATGGCGCCAAAACTTGATGTTCTAAAAGTAGTTAATTAAAAACAAAACAAATTATCCTAATTCTTGACTCAAATTATACTCTAGACCCCTAAATTATACTAAACTACTAACCGGTAAGTGGACCGATCAATTGTAGAATAGTATTAAGTAAGTCTGGATTATCGAACCCACCGGACTCTCTAATTGCTAAGACCACTAATTTAGACTCAATTACACACTATGTATATTTTAAAGGGGGTTTTACTAATAAATCTAAATTATCAATTTAACTAAAACTAATAAATTGGAATGACCAAACTATGAACTTCTAGGGACTTATTAGAATTTTTAACAAGAGATAATGAACTAGTTACCTAGGTTAGATTTTTAGACTACTACTCCTTCAATTTAACAATAATTAATCTGGTTGAATATTTTACCGGGATCTTGCATATCAAAGTTTAGGTTTATTAAAAAGGACCTCCGACCCTTCTCAGAAGACACCTACAATAACCTATCCTTTTTATTCGTTTACCGGTCTTAAAGATTCTTTTTTCAATTATCTTTTCAAATTAGTAAAGTGCATAATTATTAATTATCTCTCAATAATTAACCTAGACCAACTACAATTTTCTAGTTTAGATTAACTGCTTCAATTATGACAAGGAAATTAGACTTGGGAATTTCTCAAAACCCTAACCTAACAATTTACCACGTTAATTCTGCAACTAATTGCAATTTCTCAATTAACAAATTAGGTATAATGACAAGTTTGATTTTATGGTTAATCTAATTGTTTCCCCGGTTTTATTCGTCAATTTACCGACAACTTCACGAATTCCTAAGAACACGAAAAATAACATAAACCTATTATATGAAAGACATTTACCAAAGTTTATGCAAAACAACCAAACAATCATCAAACAAACAAGATCATGCAAATACCCTAAACTAGATCATTAAAGTTGTGACCTTTACCAATTAAATATTCAAACCATAATTTAATTAAAGCAAATCAAAGTTTCATAAATCCATCATCCAAAACCTAGGTAACCAAAGAAAATCTAGCCTAACAACATGTTTAAAAAGCAATGAAAACAAAGTTGATAACAAGTTAGCATGATTGATAAAAACAAAGAAATCAAAGTGGAGATTGGTATGATAAACCGTGACAAGCTCATGCCTTAAACTCCCGTAATCACCACCACAATTCCTGCAGCTTAGATTCGCTTCGTGTAGCTTCAAACCTCCAGAAAATAGCTCTAAATCTGCCCTAGTTCGTCCAAAGTCGCCCAAGATGTGTTTAACAATGATCATAAGTCTTTTAAAAACAACCAAGTCCCAAAACAACTCTGATTTCGAAACTTTCTGGATAAACACCTCTCTCGCGGGCCGTGAGAGAGTATGGGTAGCCCGGTCGCGCCCCGCGACCGAGTTTGGAATCCGGAGATAACTATCACTCTATCGCGCGCTGCGAGAGAGTCTATGTTTGCCGGCCGCGCCCCGCGACTGTCACACCCCGACCCGCAGCGGAAAAGGTGATCGGGCATGATTGGGTTTTCATCAAAGCTCATGACATTTATTATAATGTTTCATATTTATTATTACAATTTAAAGGAGATCATACAATCATAATTACAACATGTTCTATACATCTTTCTAGACTTCATTATGTTCTTCTAAGGCATTTTTCCTATGTTTTCCATGCTTCATCTTGTTCACCTGTATCATGTGTAAAAAGGTTTTTGGACCAACAAAAAGTTGGCGAGTGAATCCTATGAAAAACATTTAAACAAGTTTATTGAATTGATTATAAAATAAAGTGCATAACCACATATGAGTAAATGTAGATGTAAATTTATTCACAAAACACTTAATAATAAATAATGCACACACATACAATAATAGATTGTTTTGAGGCACGCGTTGTTCAACTCGTCTCCCACGAGGAACTGATGGGCCTAATGGATGAGTTTTGAGGCACGCGTTGTTCTACGAACTGATGGGCCTAATGAATGAGTTTTAAGGCACGCGTTGTTCAACTCGTCTCCCACGAGGAACTGATGGGCCTAACAAATAATTTGCATACAACTTGACAATATGTAATACATAACTACAAGCAATATTTACATTCTAAGTTTAGATCATAATATGGTATAGCACGAGTTTGAATAAATGAATTAGTTTAAGCGACACATGATACACCCCAAAACGTGAATAAAAAGGGGATTTGTAAGAATTCACTCACAGTGGTTGCGTTTCTTGGATTGATGATGAATGCGCACGATTTTGGATTTAACCACGAGAGAAACTAACCTAGATAATAACATAATGGTTCGGTAAATAAGCGGATTTTATTAATCAATTTTAATAGGATTTTTGGATATATTTTTGTGAGTTTAAGGCTATTTTCTAACTTTAAAAACATTATTTTTAAGTATTTTTAATTGATTTTTAAATTAAATAAATAAAAAAAAATAATAAAAATTGTTGACTTTTTGACTTTGACCGTGACTGTTGACCGTGACTGTTGACCGTTGACCGGTCCGGTCGGTTATATAGTTGCACTGAGTGAGGTTCGAACCGGTGACCTCTCGTACGCGTGCACGCAGCTCTACCAACTGAGCTACGTGTCTAACCCGAAATATTTCTGTTTTTAATTATATTTATACACTATTTAAGTTAATCCGAAAATCATTTATTTTGAAAAGGATTTAATGGTATCGAATCGGTGATCTCCACAGGTCTCGAACCCGGGACATGTGGTTTAGTTTGGCACACTGTCCACCGCTGGACTGTGTGTCTAACTTGGTAAATATTCCGGTTTTTATTATACTTAACATCTTACTGCGTGTGGATCCGGTTCAGTTTAAAAAGGAACATTTTTATTCCGAGAATGTGCGTGTGTCAAGGATCGAACTCGGGACGTATGCGTATTGTTTGCACATAGTCCACCGCTGGACTGTGTGTCTAACCCGTTCATAATACTGATTTTAATTAATCTTATAATCAATACGACTTCGTCTTCTTCACTCAAAACACAGACAATGGTTAACCATGCTGTTACTTGTTAAATTAATTTAACGAACTTTATAAGTGATTGAAATGTATTGAACAGAAAAGGTTTGGGGAATGATTGTACCGAACAGGTGACTTTTTCAGAACTCCGGCAAGGATTCGTCGGCTCTGTTTTGTGAACTTCGGCTGTTAGGATCAATTAACAGTTTGGATGGATTAGATGTGAAATTGAACTACTGAGCAACGATTATCAGTAGGTTTAAATGATCATACCGGCTCACGGCCTATTCTGGAACTTTCAGAAGTTTTCCGGCGAAAGCAGAATTTCCGACAACGTCGTCTGGGATTGATTCTGGGTGATAGATTGATGTTAGTAATGGTCTGACAATGGAATGGAATAGAAGGAGTCGAGGTATTTACCGTGATGATGTGAGTCTCGGTTTTTCGGCGAAAGTCCGGTGATTGCAGAAAAATTCCGGCGAGTGAAATTGCGTCGAGAATTTGTGTGATTGTGAGCGAAAAGATTATCAGAGGCTAGGTGTGTATTTATAGGGAAAAATATCGATGAATTGGGTCTGATTACCGTCTTGATTCGTTGGTCAAAAATTCTCCGGCGGTTATGACTGATGTCGCGGAGCTGGACATCGGTTATAACTGATGTAAGAGTTATTATGCACGTTAAGTCACAAGAAACCGATAGTAAATGGCGAAATCGTCAGGATTTCCGACGACTGCGAATTGGGCGCGTCGGTTGACTGATTTGAAATCGAGATTTGATATTTGAATTAATTGTTTTGATATATTACTAAAGAACACAAGTGGCGGAGTGGTTGGATGGATGTGAGTTAAGACTTTGAAGTTACCCGGCTGACCCGGGTTCGAAACCCGGCTTCAGCATTTAATTTTTTTCTCACTATTTTTTAATAAATTTTCAAATATAAATTTTATATTCTAATATACTTATTAATTATGTATCGTTTAAAATTAATTTGAGCATTAAATATGCAACGAAATTTTTAACTGGTTGTTCGGTTAATAAACGAAGCAGGTTTGGTTAACCCGGTTTTTTTTACGGATGTTACAGCGACCGGGTTGAAATCCCTGATTTGCGTTTCGTTTTATCGTTTTCGATCCACTCACATCCCGGCTCGGTTCTTTTCACCATTTTCGCTCTTTTCCCCATCCTTCCAACCGTTTTCACGAACCAAGACCTGCAAAACGTGTTTGGATTAAAAGTAGATAAGTTCTTGACAAATTGAAACGAAAACACGCTAAAATTATACAAACTCTACAAGATAAATGGATGTATTATTCAATACATCAAATATCCCCACACTTGCTCTTTTTTCGCCCTCGAAAAAGAATTGTGCATAAACAGAATCATAACCAAACAATTACTCGATTTCAAAAATTACTATTATTTTCATTAGGGAACAAGATTCATGTTAACCGCGATTGCAAGTATTGGATCCACTTAAACTCAAAATTCGGCTCAAACCTCTTATCATGTAAATTTAATTTAAGTGCGGTCAATCCACCTAGGGTCTCACACTAGAGTCCACAGTATCCCTAATCCCACCTCAAGCTTATGAAACAAAAGGAACGAATTGTTTAAACCCTTTCCTAACCGTTTTATACCAAAATATAAAGAATTTAAAATCAAGCAATTTCCTTTTTCTCTTTTTTTTTTCATTTGAGCATTCTGATTTCTTTTTGAATATCTAACCTAGAGGCTGTCTCAACCAGAGTCACCATCCCCGAGAGCGACAACGTGGGCTTCGATACTTAAAATTTCAACTAATCCTAGAGGGATTCTCGATCAGAGTCACCATCCCCAAGGGAGATTCCATAGGCCTCGTCTACTTTTCAATCAAGCTCATTTTCTATGTTTTTTTCTTCTCTTTACATGATTAAAAATTCTAAATATTTTAGCTTATAACGGCATTCCTTATACTATTTTTGGCGGTTTTAGTTTCCCATTTCTCCTAGATGAGTACCCACTAGTAGACCGACTATTAAGGTGTATTAAGCTCAAAGAAAATAGGAACCGAATCGAGCCTACTCGCACATCCCAAATTAGACATAAAGTCACCCTTTTATTCTCATATTATTATTATTTGAAACCGAATAAAAGTTTAATTTTTCTATCAATTTCCGCTTATTTTCATGCAAACTTCTTTTTCACAAGACATTTTCGGATTTTTTTTAAATTAAATAAATCTAATACTACTCTAATATCCCATCCCCACACTTAAAGTTTTGCATTGTCGCCAATGCAAGGACGAGATAAATACTACTCAAAATAAAATAAAAAAAAACAAACAAACCAAATAAGAAGAAAAATAAAATACAGAAAAGGAAGCGACTTTGCTGGTAGTGCAAGCCTGTCGATATGCCAGGCAAACCACTCGTGCTCTCCAAACTGAATGCGCTTAATGTGCCACTCTCAACGCTCTCATGCGAACGGAACAGCATATAACATCGACCTAGCATCAAGCACTTACAAAACATGATAATAATAATACCAGATAAATCAACAGTTTTGCAAGATTGTTCATCACACATACCCAAACCGACCAACACCAACCCCAAAGTAAATTGTTTAAAAGTACAAACCATAATACCTAAAAAAAGCAGAAAAGAAAAAATAAAGATAAAGATCTTCGGCTGCTTCAATCATCCTCTTCAGATTCTTTAGACGCCTCAAATACCTGGTATGGCTGCACATCCTCCATCCCAGCAAACTGGCTAGAACCTGCCTGACCGCCTGGCTGCTGAAAGTAAGAAGGGACTCCCATATTTAGATTCTGCATCATGTAGCGAATCCCATCCTCTAGCCTCCTCTGGCTGGCCTCGTGCATTCGTCTACTCTCTAACATGGTTTGGCGAACCCCGCCAAACTGCTGTTCCACGTAACCTCTCAAATCCCTGAACCCAGTCTCCATCCTGTCATGAAGTGAATCTAAGGTCAGTGGGTCCGGGCGAGGTTCCCGAAGAGGGTACTGCCGTCCTGGCAGTTCCTGGGGGTGACTGGCCGCTGGTATCGAGTAGGGATGCCCGCCTGCATAGAAGATGCAGATTTGGACCCGGGAGGCGGTTGCACTTGAGGTCCTTGGCGGGCTGGTATCCAGCTAATAGAATCTTGGGTTGTAAGAATTCCGACAGCCTGGAGATCTCTGATGCTCATGACACAGGGGGCGGGGCCTTCTCTCATTCTGTCCTGGGGGTATCTATCGAACACCCCTAGGCTCTCAGCCAAGCATGTAATCAAGGGCCCGCAATAAACCCTTCCCCAGGGGCCCCCTCCACAGCCTCTTCATTGACCAAGCAAATATTGTGGCCAGGTTTACCAGCCGTCCCTCTACCATACACATCAAACAAAATAAACTCACTTGGTTGACCATATTGTCAGCTTCTTCCCCTCCCAACCAACGTGTAGCAAGAATCTTATGAAGAAATCGGTGAATGGGATCAGTGATATCGCTCGCCACCATGTTGTTTGAGTATGGGGCAGAAGAGATGGTGGCCCAAAATCTGGCGAGCTTGTCTGTCTGAACACTATGGGGGTGCCTCCTTTTGAAGACACCCTGCAAGCTCGTGGCGAAGTCCGGCGACTAAACCTCCTCATCTGAGTATATTTGCATAGCCACCGCAAACTGTGGGATTGTCATTTCATATACTTGCCTCCCCAAGGCAAAAGAAACCGCGTCATTTTCGTTGAACTTCCCTTGTTGGTATTCGAAAGTGGAGTGGAACTCGTAAGTGATTTCCTTGTATTGTCTTGCTCCACAATCTAGGACCCTTCTGAACTACACCACTACAGAGAAGGAGCTTTTAGCAGTGGTGTTCGCGTTTGATAAATTCCGCTCTTACCTTGTCCTATCCAAAACCATCGTCTTTACGGACCATGCGGCTCTGCGTTTCCTTTTCCAAAAGAAGTATGCGAAAGCCTCGTCTCATTCGAGGGTTTCTCGTGCTTTCCGAATTCGACATAAAGATTAGAGATAAGAAAGGAGCGGAGAATGTAGCTGCTGACCATCTATCCCGACTAGAGGGCCCTAGTAGAGAAGAAGTTAGGGAAGAAGAGATTGGTGATAGATTTCCCCATTAGTCAGTAGAGTTTGTGACAACCGAAAAGGAGGGAATGCCGTGGTTTTCCGACTTCGCGAATTATCTGGCGAATGGAGTGGTACTGAAGGGAATGACCACGCAGCAGAAGAAGAAATTCTTCCGCGATGTCAGGCGTTATATCTGGGATGACCCATTTCTATTTCGAGTAGGGGAAACCGAATTTTGAGGCGCTGCGTGAGTCGAGAAGAGGGGCAGAGATATTGAGGCACGTGAATGAGGGACTGACAGGAGGTCACCATCGTCCGCACGTCACCGCATAGAAGGTTTTTTATTGTGGTTTTTATTGGCCATCAATTGTGAAGGACGCCCTAGAGTTTGTGAAGATGTGTGATCGTTGCCAGCGTACCGGCAACATCTCATCCAAGGATGAGATGCCCCAACATCCCATCCAGATTCTTGAAGTCTTTGATGTTTTGGGGATTGACTTCATGGGAACGTTTCCTGTCTCTAGCAAAACCAGTACATCCTCGTGGCTATTAATTATGTCTCCAAGTGGGTTGAAGGTCAAGCTTTACCCACAAATGATGCCCGAGTGGTGGTGAGATTCTTAAAGAAATTGTTTACCCGTTTTGGTAGCCCACGAGCCATTATCAGTGCTGTGGCATGCACTTCTGCAATGCCGTCATGGAAAAGGCATTGGCGCGCTACGGCGTCACTCACCGCCTCTCCACCGCCTATCATCCGCAGACTAGCAGTCAAGTGGAGAACGCGAACAGGGGGTAAAACGGATCCTGGAGAAGACGGTAGGTAAGAGTTGAAAAGACTGGTCTGACAAGTTAGACGATGCTTTATGGGCGTTTCCCACCGCCTATAAGACACCATTAGGCACCACACCCTTCATGATCGTATACGGTAAAGCCTGCCATATCCCGGTCAAATTAAAGCATAGGGCACTGTGGGCATTGAAGACCGTAAATTTGGACCTCACCGAAGCAACCAAGCGACGATTCTTTCAAATTCACGAGTTAGAGGCACTTCGGGACGCAGCGTATGAGCGGTCATGGAGCTTGAAGGAGAAAACCAAGGCGTTGCACGATCAAAGGTTGAAGAATGTAAAGGAGTTTCAAATCGGTGACAAAGTGCTTCTATATAATTCCCGATTGAAACTGTTTGCGGGCAAGCTGAAATCCAAATGGTCCGTCCCGTACGTTGTAAATGAGGTTTTCCCATTTGGAACTATCGAGCTGAAAGACGAAGCTGACGGAGGGACATGGAAGGTCAACGGGCATCGATTGAAACATTATTTAGGAGGACCGCTAGATCCTACCGAGATGGAGGAGACTCTCTCGAAGTTCCGCCTCAGACTGCGTAGATTCTCGGGTTTCGGCTCGAATGTAGAGTTTGTAGACTTTGGTAGTTAGTTGCATTTTGTGTTTTTATTTAATTCATGTTTTGTATTTTGTGTGTTTGTTTGTGGGTCGGTTTAGTTGGCTTGGTAGGTCACATCACGCATCAGTCATGGAGCACGGACGATTGCAGGTACGTTTTATCAATCCGGTAGAACGAGTGTGATTCCGTAAACCACAAAGCTAACATGAGAGTTTATAAAATTCAAAAAATTTCTAAGGCATAAAACCTGACAAAAACAAGAAACTTTATGTGAAAACAGGCCTCTCGCGGTGCGCGAGAGGCACAAGCCTCCTCGGTTGCGGCCCGCGAGTGGCCAATAAGTTCCGGAATCATCACTCGGTCGCGGGGCGCGAGAGACTTAGTAGTTTCTCTCGCGGCCCGCGAGAGGCCTTATCTGCACATAAAAACCCTAGCCTCCACTTTCTCACATAATTCACCACTTTCTTCAAACACCTTCCTTACGGTTTTCACCCCATTTTCACCATAACTTCGCCATTTTCAACCCAAATTCACCAAAATCACCCACATTTTCTTCCCTACGTCATTCCTCACTCATTTTTACGTGATTCCACCTGGTTTTTACCCTTCTACTCGCATTTCACAGGTGCTTTAAAGTTTCAATTTTTGTGTACCAATCTTACAGATCTATAACAAGGTACGGTTTTTCGCGACTTTTATGCTTCCATTCTTTATTCTATATCTCTTTGTTGCGGTTATTTTGATGTTTGATATTGTGCTAGTTGTCGGTTCGGTTAAGTGCAGGTTGGGTTCAACTGGGTTGCTTTTGAGTTTTGATAGTGGTTCTGGTTGTAATGTGTGGATAGATTATGTACATGCAGGGGGTATTTAGTGGATTTGGTGCGGTCCAACATTGAGTGTGGGGATGAGGGTTGGCTAACTTTGTTTTTAAATGAAAATCTGATTTTTTTAAGATAGTCAACCATTAGTTCTGCCATGATTCAAACTGTTTTATCTTTCGTTAAACACTCAATATGGGCTCGCATCTCGGCACATCGGTTTAATTGCGGACAATTAAAATGCTGAGAGGGGGTAGTGTTTGGTTTTGGATATGTTTCGGGTGGTTAGTAACATCTGATTAATCATGCATATGAGATTCGGTCTCGCCCGTACTCAATCTCAATTTAGACGAGATTCGGTTTTTATCGAATTATAATGTTACACTCGCTTCACATGTATCTTAATCATGAAGTAAATTTGTCACACCCCGGATTTCCAACCCCGAAATCCATACACCGGTGGGCCCGGGTGGGGAGTATCGTGACAACATTTGATAACTCATAGACAATTAAACGTGGCACAGGGAAGTCTTGGAGTAAAATTACTATTACAAACCGAATGTTCGAAAATACAAAATAATATACAAGCTTGTAATAGAAGATCCACAGGCGGATCATAGAATGTACAAGAAAGAATACAAAAACAGACTTTAGGCAGATCTAAGGATTTACAAGAATCCTCTTATTCTCTACCGAGCAGCTTCCGGCTTAATTTCGTGTTGTACCTGCAGATTAGTCTTTGGAGGATACGTCAGCTTACGCTGGTAAATACACCAAACTGACTCATTTTGAAAATATTAAAAATGATTTCAAGTGCAAACGGCACAAAATCTTTTATTATCTTAGGAAGGTTAACCATGCAATGGACCATGCAATAATAATTTACCATATCCTAAGCCCTTATAGGGGAAATAAGTTGAGAGTATTTACCTGAGATTGCTTTCCCCTATAAGGGATTGGGATATGGTAAATTATTATTGCAATGGTCCATTGCATGGTTAACCTTCCTAATATAATAAAAGATTTTGTGCCGTTTGCACTTGAAATCATTTTTAATATTTTCAAAATGAGTCAGTTGGGTGTATTTACCAGCGTAAGCTAACGTATCCTCCAAAGACTAATCTGCAGGTACAACACGAAATTAAGTCGGAAGCTGCTCGGTAGAGAATAAGAGGATTCTTGTAAATCCTTAGATCTGCCTAAAGTCTGTTTTTGTATTCTTTCTTGTACATTCTATGATCCGCCTATGGTTCTTCTATTACAAGCTCGTATATTATTTTGTATTTTCGAACATTCAGTTTGTAATAGTAATTTTACTCCAAGACTTCCGCTGTGCCACGTTTAATTGACT
This sequence comes from Scalesia atractyloides, assembly GCA_947069175.1. Taxonomy (NCBI): domain Eukaryota; kingdom Viridiplantae; phylum Streptophyta; class Magnoliopsida; order Asterales; family Asteraceae; genus Scalesia; species Scalesia atractyloides. Next base: position 21,831,732 of record CAMTDV010000022.1, on the reverse strand, counting down.
ATGACGTTATCAATTGTTTTCACGATACTCCCCACCCGGGCCCACTGGTGTATGGATTTCGGGGTTGGAAATCCGGGTGTGACAGGGTTGGTATCAGAGCCAACGTTTGAGAGAATTAAACACTAGCCTTTTGTGTTTAGTCTCAAACTTACACGAGCACATTCCTTAGACTTCCGAGTCTAGGCATTGACCTAGGATTACTCATTTCATTATTAAGTTATTAGTATGTTTTTGAATTGAATTTACTAACAGGAAAATGCCGCCACGTATACGAGGACAAAATGGACGAGGAAAAGGTCCAATGAGGGGAGGACCATCGGGGCGTATTCCTCAACCTCATAACTCAAATGCATATCAAGAATCAGGAGATTTGTCTCCATGGCAACCAGCGAGACGTTCCGTCTCTAATAGACACTTGCCCTCATATTCCCAAAATTCTTACCACTCACACCACTCCTACCATTCTCACCATTCCCATTCTCACCACTCCTACCACGAAGAATTTAACCCCAACCATTTCTAAAACACGCCTCCAGCTGATCAAAATCAGTTGGACCAGCCACATCCTATGGACGAGGACTCCGACCCGGAGATCCACCATCGGGATCAAATGTGCATCCCATTGAAATTTCGAGCAATTCAAACTCATATGCCGGATCGCCCTACCAAGGTCCTAACGAGTGGAACCAATACTGGAATCAATTCACCTTTGCCCACACACCTTCCCATCACTCTCAACTACCTCCTGTTCAAGAAGATGTCCACATGGAACCAGTGGACCAACCTCAACCACCACCTGAGCCACCAAGGAGGAAGCGTGGAGCACGTATGTCAGTACGTGCCGGACAAAGGTCGGGATCGCTGCCACCTTTGCCCAATTCTTACCCCCCCCCCATTCAAGAGGACCCACAAATGGGTGGACCCTCTAATGTTCCACCTATAGTGGAACCAACACCAACACCTGCAGTTCAACCACCACCATCGGGTTATACTAACCCAATCCCATACATATCCAGACACGTCTGGATATGAACCTTTTAACTCATCTACACCGGTAGACTATCAAGCATGGTCGCAAGACCCATAAATGCAGGCGGTTATGCACAACGCACTTTACCCGTCTCCTTTCCCACCTACTTATCCACCGACTGGATATTGAACTTATGGGTACCAGTATCCGGTTATGCCATAACTCCAACCACAACCTCCGCCACAAATTGAGGCCATCAATGAGGCCTTAGAAAGAATGAAAGAGATGCAGCAGCAGGCGGAGAAAACGGAGAAGAAGACAAATAAGTTCTTCAAGAAACTCTCCAAGCTAGTCAAGGGAAAGAAAGACGAGTGAAGTCTTTTCTATTATATGTAGTCCCTGCGTGGACATTGTTATTTCTTTAGTCCCTGCGTGGACATTTTGTTTCTCTTAGTCCTTGCATGGACAATCAGTTTCATTTATTTATTTCAAGTGTTTAATTTCTTATGGGAATTTAATGAAGTACTTTGGAATTATATATATAGTATTCATCCTCTTGAAAACGAGCGTCTTGATTTTATTCAAAATTTATGCTCTGCGATATAATTCCAAAAAGATCTTAATGGTTTTGATTATTGCCAAGTGGCACAGACCACATATTTGGCCAAATATATGATAGTTAAGGGAAGTTATCCTTCTATCTATAGGTGGTGGACTAAGTTCAAGCCTCCAAGTCATTAAGGTCAATGAGACCGGGACTTATAATCAACCATTAAGATCCTCTTATGTTAACATTCAAATAATGTGCATACTCTTGGTTGTGTGACTTGAGGAATCACACTAACCTTCAAGGTAATGAACATGTCCTAACCTTATATATAGCCTTTGTGATCTATTTGATTCCCGGCTAAATAGCCGTTGTGATCTGTGTGATCCCGGCTAAATAGCCTTTGTGATCTGTTTGATCCCGGCTAAAATCACCAGTGCGGTGATTAAACATCCATTAGAGATGTATTATATATAACCCTTGTGATCTATTTGATCCCGGTTATATAGCCCTTGTGATCTGTGTGATCCCGGCTAATATCACCAGTGCGGTGATTAAACATCCATTAGAGATGTATTATATATAACCCTTGTGATCTATTTGATCCCGGTTATATAGCCTTTGTGATCTATTTGATCCCGGCTAATATCACCAGTGCGGTGATTAAACATCCATTAGAGATGTATTTTATATAACCCTTGTGATCTATTTGATCCCGGTTATATAGCCTTTGTGATCTGTGTGATCCCGGCTAAATAGCCTTTGTGATCTGTTTGATCCCAGCTAAAATCACCAGTGCGGTGATTAAACATCCATTAGAGATGTATTTCATATAACCCTTGTGATCTATTTGATCCCGGTTATATAGCCTTTGTGATCTATTTGATCCCGGCTAATATCACCAGTGCAGTGATTAAACATCCATTAGAGATGTATTATATATAACTCTTGTGACCTATTTGATCCCGGTTATATAGCCTTTGTGATCTATTTGATCCCAGCTAATATCACCAGTGCGGTGATAAAACATCAATTAGAGATGTATTTTATATAACCCTTGTGATCTATTTGATCCCGGCTATATAGCCTTTGTGATCTGTGTGATCCCGGCTAAATAGCCTTTGTGCTCTGTTTGATCCCGGCTAAAATCACCAGTGCGGTGATTAAACATTCATTAGAGATGTATTATATATAACCCTTGTGATCTATTTGATCCCGGTTATATAGCCTTTGTGATCTGTGTGATCCCGGCTAGTATCACCATTGCGTGATAAAACATCCATTAGAGATGTATTAAAATATAATCTTTGTGATCTATTTGATCCCTGTTATATAGCCTTTGTGATCAGTGTGATCCCGGCATAAAAGCCTTTGTGATCCATGTGATCCCAGCTAGTATCATCAGTGTGATGATAATCAAACATCCATTAGTGATGTATCACCCTTTCGGGTTAAAATCTATTCTTTAAAGCCCATGTGATCTATTCGATCCCGGCTACTATCATCATTGCGATGATAATTATCCATTAGCGATATTGTGCTTATGTGCCCTATTATATGTCCATTAGTGACCGGCCTAAGTGCCATATATATTATGTCCAATGTGACCGGCCAATGTGCCCAATTAATATGTCAATTAAGGGACAGGCTTATGACCTATGTATAATTGTCTGTATGACAAATGACAGTTGTGACATTGCGATCCCCTATCTAATAATATATGGACTTCGTCCAAATTGTAAATTGCCTATGACGGTCCTATTAAGACCTAAGCCAAATATAAATATGTTAAGCCTAAGAGTGGTGATGTTATTCACACTAGTAAAGGCAAAGGATTGTTATATCCGATGATTAAAAGCTGATATGGATATTATACCATGGCTAAGAGAAATTTTATTTGGTATATAGAACCAAAGCTTTGAAGAATGGCTAATTCTAATGAGGCAAAAGTAGCCATCGGAACGTCAAAGACGCCGACAATATAACCATAAATAATGATAATGATTTCCAAGTTCGCATTGATGCGGCTGTGGAAAGGGCCATGAGTAAAGCCATAGAAAGGCTAAGAGAGCCGAGTGCCACTCGCTCTAGACCCCTATCTATTCCACCATCTTCAGCTCATAAAGAGAGCTCTGTTCACTCTGCAAATGAGAAAAGTGAACCAAGGATAGCAGACTTTGCTGATAGGTCTCGTTCTGCTAAAGACGGGTGTACCTATAAATACTTTGTCTCCTGTAAACCCCGAGACTTTAATGGGGAAAAAGGAGCCGTAGAAGCCTTAAAGTGGTTGGATGAGATGGAGACTATAGTAGACATCAGCGGCTGTGCTGAAGGATGTGGTCAAGTACGTATCACAGTCCTTTAAGGGCGATGCCCTAACATGGTGGAAGGCCATGATTCAGTCAACAGGTAAGGTATACCTGTATAATCTGGAATGGTCCAAGTTTGTGGACCTTGTAAAGGAAACTTACTGCCCAACCCATGAGGTGGAGAAAATAGAGACAGACTTCTTGTCTCTTTCCATGAAAAACCTAGATTGTTAGAAATATGTTTCCGATTTTAATTCCCTATCTAGGTTAGTTTCCTATTTAATTACCCCTGAATCCAAACGCATTGCGTGTTTTATAAATGGATTAGCGCCCGAGATTAAGGGCATGGTAAAGGCTGCTCAGCCTAGTACCTAGAGGTCTGATGTTGACCTATCTCTCTCCCTCACCATTGATATAGTGAGGCAGAAGTCAGTCAAGCCTGAAACTGACTGGAAAAGGAAGAGAGAGGAAGACAACTCCCATAGACTTAATAAGAAAAATAAAGGGAGGTTCGGGTTCAAAGGGAACCAAAGCAAGTCGGCTGTGATGCCATTCTGTAAGACTTGCAACCGAAGACACTGGGGACAGTGTAATCCTGACCCACAAGCTAGACCTTGTGGCATATGTAAAAGAAGGGGGCATAAGACCCTAGATTGTAAAGATCTTAAGGATGATGTATGCTATATCTGCCATGAAAAAGGGCATATTACAACTAGTTGCCCTAAGAATTCAAGGAATAATAATCCAAAGCCTGGAGAGGCCAAGAAGGGGAATGCACGCGCCTTTAGGCTAACTGCTAAGGAAGCTGTTAATGACAATAACGTCATAACAGGTACTTTCCCCATTAATGATATTTATGCTAGAGTTCTTTTCGATTCGTGTGCGGATAAATCATTTGTTGATCATAAGTTTAGTAAACTATTAAATTTACCCATAAGAACTCTAGATAAAATTTGTGAGATAGAACTCGCCGATGGAACCTTAGAAACTGCTTCTTCCATTCTTGATGGATGCTTTACATCCATTAAGAATCATTCCATCCCTATCTCTCATTTGCCAATGAAATCGGCGGGGTTCGATGTTGTTTTAGGCATGGATTTGTTATCTCATAACCAAGCCCGCATTGCCTGCGATAAAAAGCTCATCGAGATTAAAACCCCATCTGGTGAAACAATCACCATCCCTGGATACTCACACTATGGATTGCCGGACAAGGTGTCGTTATTTAAGGCATCCAAGTATTTAAGAAGAGGCTGTGTCGTCTACATGGCACAAGTAACCATAAATGAACCAAAGCCGAACCTTGAAGATCAACCAGTTATCTCGGAGTATCCCGATGTTTTCCCTTAAGAATTACCAGGCCTACCTCCATATAGGCAAGTGGAGTTTAGGATTGATATCCTACCAGGAGCAGCACCTGTTGCTAGAGCTCCGTATCGGTTAGCACCGACGGAAATGAAGGAATTGAGGACGCAATTAGATGAATTTTTACAAAAAGGCTTTATTCAGCCTAGTTCCTCACCTTGGAGAGCTCCTATTCTGTTTGTAAAGAAGAAAGACGGTTCGATGCGAATGTGCATCGACTATCGGGAGCTGAACAAGCTAACCATTAAGAATAGATATCCTCTCCCCAGGATCGATGATTTATTCGACCAACTTCATGGGGCTAGTTACTTTTCTAAAATAGATTTGAGATCAGGATATCATCAACTGAAGGTTAGAAGTGAAGATGTTCCTAAGACAGCCTTCAGGACCCGCTATGGTCATTTTGAATTCTTAGTGATGCCTTTTGGGCTCACAAATGCACCAGCAGCATTCATGGATCTCATGAATAGAGTCTGCAAACCATATTTTATAAGTTTGTCATTGTCTTCATAGACGACATACTTATCTATTCTCGTAATCAAAATGATCACGAGAAACATCTTCGGTGCATCCTAGAATTATTAAGGCAGGAGAAACTTTATGCAAAGTTCTCTAAATGCGAATTTTGGCTTAGAGAAGTCCAATTTCTTGGACACATGGTAAGTGAGCATGGTATCCAAGTGGATCCCACCAAAATTGAGGCTATAATAAATTGGGAAGTGCACAAGACCCCAACAGAAGTTTGTAGTTTCCTAGGATTGGGTGGTTACTATAGGAGGTTCATTGAGAACTTTTCAAGGATAGCCACTCCTTTAACTTCTTTGACCCGTAAGAATATTAAGTATAATTGGGGTCCAAAGCAACAGGAATCTTTTGAGGTTCTTAAACACAAGTTGAGCAACGCTCCTGTGTTATCTCTACCTCAGGGTATTGAGGAATTTGTAGTCTATTGTGATGCATCGCACACTGGCATGGGTTGTGTGCTAATGCAAAAAGGAAAGGTGATTGCCTATGCATCACGACAATTAAAGGTGCATGAAAATAATTACACCACCCACAATTTGGAATTGGGTGCCGTTGTATTTGCACTAAAACTATGGAGACATTACTTGTATGGCACAAATTGTGTTATATACACAGACCATAAAAGTCTCCAGCATCTATTCAATCAGAAAGAATTGAACACGCGACAACGCCGTTGGATGGAAACTCTTAATGATTATGATTGCGAGATTCGCTACAATCCAGGCAAGGCAAATGTAGTTGCCGATGCCAGAACTCACAAGGAGAAGGTTAAACCTATAAGGATTAACGCTAAGAGCATTGACCTCAGAAATAGCTTGAGTGAGAAGCTATTAGATGTGCAGAAGCAAGCCTTGTTAGAGGCTAACATCCCTAATGAGGGATTAGGCGGAACCATTGATCAATTAACGCATGGAAAGGATGGAATCCTAAGATTTAATGATAGAATTTGGGTTCCGATCTTTGGAGGACTTAGGAATCTAATCATTCAGGAAGAGCATAATTCAAGATACTCTGTTCACCCGGGTGGTGACAAGATGTATCAAGATTTGAAGAAGAATTATTGGTGGATGAGTTTGAAGAAATCCATAGCCACTTATGTAGCAAAGTGTCTGACGTGTTCGCAAGTTAAGGCCGAACATCAGAAACCGTCAGGACTACTACAACAACTTGAGATTCCCACTTGGAAATGGAAATGGTAACTATGGATTTGATTACAAAGTTACCTAAGACCAAAAGTGGTAATGACACTATTTGGGTCATAGTGGATAGACTGACTAAGTCAGCTCACTTCTTGCCAATTAAAGAGACATATAATTCAGATAAATTGGCTAAGTTGTATGTGGACAAGATAGTGTCCCTACACGGTGTGCCAGTATCTATTGTATCCAATAGAGATACTAGATACACATCTCACTTTTGGAAAAGTTTCCAACAATCGTTAGGCACACGATTAAATTTTAGTACGGCTTACCATCGGCAGACTGATGGTCAAAGTGAGCGTACTATTCAAACACTGGAAGATATGCTCAGGGCATGTGTGATTGATTTAGGCGGAAGTTGGGATGACCACTTACCCCTAGTAGAATTCTCCTACAATAATAGCTATCATACAAGCATCAAGGCTGCTCCTTTTGAGGCCTTGTATGGGAGAAAATGTAGAACGCCCGTATGTTGGGCAGAAGTTGGGGAGGCCCAATTGTCAGGACCTGAGATTGTCCTGGAGACCACGGAAAAGATTATGCAAATCCGTGATCGTCTCAAAGTTGCCATGGATAGGCAGAAGAGCTATGCTGACAAGAGGCGTAAACCTCTTAAGTTCCAAGTAGGGGACAAGGTCATGCTAAAAGTATCACCCTGGAAAGGTGTGATGCGTTTTGGAAAGAAGGGCAAGTTAAGCCCTAGATATATAGGACCCTTCGAGATAATCGAATGTGTCGGCACTGTAGCTTATAAGCTCAGGTTGCAGAGGAGCTTAATGGAATCCATGATGTATTCCACATATCTAATCTTAAGAAATGTCTAGCCGATGAGTCGCTAGCAATGTCGCACAATGAGGTGCAAATTGATGAAAACCTGAGGTTCATTGAGAAACCAATTTCGATCGAGGATTGACAGGTTAAGAAGCTCCGAAGAAAGATGATACCTATAGTAAAGGTTAAGTGGGATGCTTTTAGAGGTCCTGAGTATACATGGGAGGTTGAGTCCACTATGCGACAAAAATACCCCCATCTTTTTGAATAAAATCTCGAGGTCGAGATTTCTTTTAAAGGGGTGAGGATGTAACACCCTATAAAATCGTGACCAATAGTATAGTGACACGTGTTGTATTTTATATAATTGTCTGTTAAAGACCAATAAGGACTAAAGGCGCCAACATGCTCAAGATTGAGCCTCTGAGTGACGAACCGATGTCAACATGCATAAATAATAGCCTCCGAGTGACTAATACGTCAACATGCCTAGCCTCGGAGTGACATCGGAATCAACATGCTTGTGATAAGCCTCTGAGTGATCCTTTGTGAAGTCCTAACTCTCATACGTACTATTTGTAGGACGAGAGAGTTCAATTCTGTAAATATGTGAAAATTGGATTGGAGGGTTAAAAGTGTCAACATGATAATTTATACCACTGAGTGACCTTTTAACGAACCGAGAGCTCAATAATGCCCGGGCATAATCCCGGGTATGCCAAGTATTGGCAACGGAGGGCTAAAAGTGCCAAAATAGTATTTAACATCGTTTTTATAAGCTTTATATAGTTTAGGGGCCAAAGTGTCAAATTTTAAAACTGAAATAGGGGCGGTTGCGGGCCGCGAGAGACCCGGCCTGTGTCTCTCGCGCCCCGCGAGAACAGACCTGCAGCAGAAAGTTTGTTTTGGAGCCCAAGCAAAGCTCCAAAACCATTAAATCGAAACCATGACCTTCCTAATCAGCTATGCCAGGTTTTGGGACACTTGTAAACTTCTTCTTACACCCCTAGACACCTGGCTTCATCTCCTTTAAGCTCTCCAACTATAAATAGGTGCTTAAGTTCACCATTTCAACTTGCACCTTTGTTATTCACTCTTCTCCCTCCTCTAGAAGTTCCTAACTAAAAGGAGCAGTCCAACATAGTTCTTTTGCATCTAGGAATCACTGGTAACTGTTCATTCCTTGTGCATTTTCGTTTATAGGCTTATATAGCCTAAAGTCAAGTGTTTTACGTAAAACGCTTTGACTTTCGGTTAAGACCATTATGGTCCAGCCATTGTTCAAAATGAACATGGCTAAGTGATCATAGTAAGGTAGGTGTTGTCCCTATAAAGGGCACCTCTTGACGATCACGTTTGCTAGACCAATTGACGGGTCAAAGTTATGATATTAAAAAGTCAAACATGCCATTTTTCGAAAAAATCATAAATTGATCTTATATATGTTATGAAACCTGTTTTGACACTTATACAAGTTGGTAATAATTATTAGAACATGTATGAACATGTTCGGCTCGTCAATTTCAGTTCTAGGGTCGGTTCGCAACCGAAAGTCGCAAGGTTTGACTTCTGCTTTGACTTTCGATTCTGACCCGATTTAGATTAGTTACCCACTGATTTAAAGTTGCATTATGATCATAATATAATATAGCATAACCTCTGAGGTTATATTACATGATCATAATCAGAATCCAAGTTTATGCGCAAGTTCCATAATTATGCAATCTTTGACCAAAATGTCCTTTTTGCATAAAACAAGGTTTCAAATGGTAATGAACTTGAAAAGGAATTTCTACTAATGTAATATCATAAGTAAATTATTTGGAATATTAAACCAAGTTATAAACTGAGTTTTTAAACAAGTCTTTAAACTATGTCGATAAATGACGGTTTTAGCCCCTGTGGCTTATAAAATAGTTTTGATCAAATCTTTTCGAGATAAATCAGTTACTTACCAATATGTTATATCAATTAACATATTTTAAACATTTTAATCTGATCCAAACATCAGTTTTCATAAACATCGCTTAAAGACGTCACTTTACGACATAAACGCCGTTTCGGCGCATAGTATGGTTTTAAACCATATTAGTGGACCAAGACTTGTTACCTACTGAATTTAAACTTATTTTAAACATATTTACAGTAGGTACTTATTATAAACTCAGAATCCCAAATAATTTATAAACTATGTGTAAAATGACCAAAATGCCCCTTTGGTGCATAGTTTGGTCATAAAAGGTAAAATACACATATATTTGATATCCTAATGATATTATATCATAAATAAATTATTTTTCCAGAATACTCATGATCATAAACTTAAATTTTATTGAAGTTATTTTTATACGATACGAAATTACTGAAATGCCCCTATAAGGCATAATTTCGCTTTAAAACCTCAACGGGCATACAAGTTGATATCCTACTAATATCTTAACTTATTTAAAAGTATAATGGCATATAAAACTTGTCCATAACTTATCCGGTTACCCGATATCGCTTTTATGCGCACATTTACGTATATGTGACTATTTTACGGAATTGAACCGTAACGGGTTTAACCTTATCATTTTAAGTTCAAAATCCAAAATGTTTATAGTTTACCCATATTATACAAGTCAAGTACTTGTCAGGTTTAAACTACATTCTATCTGATCATCGTTTAATCAAGCGTTATACGTAATGATCATGAACACTATTCGGTTTATACAACTGTTAGTATTTAATTGGCTAGTTTATGCCATAATCCAGACTAGAGCCTTCTCGGTAAAAGCTATCTGCACTCGGTACTTTTGTATACGGCTGAGTTATTTAAAAATAAAAAGAATAAAGTAATCTTAGGTAAATACCCTCAACTTATTTCCCCTATAAGGGCTTAGGATATGGTAAATTATTATTGCATGGTCCATTGCATGGTTAACCTTCCTAAGATAAAAAAGGCCTTGTGAAATCATTTTTAATATTTTCAAAATGAGTCAGTTTGGTGTATTTACCAGCGTAAGCTGACGTATCCTCCAAAGACTAATCTACAGGTACAACACGAAATTAAGCCAGAAGCTGCTCGGTAGAGAATAAGAGGATTCTTGTAAATCCTTAGATCTGCCTAAAGTCTGTTTTTGTATCCTTTCTTGTACATTCTATGATCCGCCTGTGGATCTTCTATTACAAGCTTGTATATTATTTTGTATTTTCGAACATTCGGTTTGTCATAGTAATTTTACTCCAAGACTTCCGCTGTGCCACGTTTAATTGTCTATGACGTTATCAAATGTTGTCACGATACTCCCCACCCGGGCCCACTGGTGTATGGATTTCAGGGTTGGAAATCCGGGTGTGACAAATTTACTTCATGATTAAGATACATGTGAAGCGAGTGTAACATTATAATTCATAAAAACCGAATCTCGTCTAATTGAGATTGAGTACGGGCGAGACCGAATCTCATATGGCATGATTAATCAGATGTTACTAACCACCCGAAACATATCCAAAACCAAACACTACCCCCTCTCAGCATTTTAATTGTCCGCAATTAAACCGATGTGCCGAGATACGAGCCCATATTGAGTGTTTAACGAAAGATAAAACAGTTTGAATCATGGCAGAACTAATGGTTGACTATCTTAAAAAAATTAGATTTTCATTTAAAAACAAAGTTAGCCAACCCTCATCCCCACACTCAATGTTGGACCGCACCAAATCCACTAAATACCCCCTGCATGTACATAATCTATCCACACATTACAACCAGAACCACTATCAAAACTCAAAAGCAACCCAGTTGAACCCAACCTGCACTTAACCGAACCGACAACTAGCACAGTATCAAACATCAAAATAACCGCAACAAAGAGATATAGAATAAAGAATGGAAGCATAAAAGTCGCGAAAAACCGTACCTTGTTGTAGATCTGTAGGATTGGTACACAAAAATTGAAACTTTAAAGCACCGGTGAAATGCGAGTAGAAGGGTAAAAACGGGTGGAATCACGTAAAATGAGTGAGGAATGATGTAGGAAAGAAAATGTGGGTGATTTTGGTGAATTTGGGTTGAAATTGGCGAAGTTATGGTGAAAATGGGGTGAAAATGGTAAGGAAGGTGTTTGAAGAAAGTGGTGAATTATGTGAGAAAGTGGAGGCTAGGGTTTTTATGTGCAGATAAGGCCTCTCGCGAGCCGCGAGAGAAACTACTAAGTCTCTCGCGCCCCCGACCGAGTGATGATTCAGGAACTTATTGGCCTCTCGCGGGCCGCGACCGAGGAGGCTTGTGCTCTCGCGCCCCGCGAGAAGCCTGTTTTCACAGAAAGTTTCTTGTTTTTGTCAGGTTTTATGCCTTAGAAAATTTTTGAATTTTAGGAACTCTCATGTTAGCTTTGTGGTTTACGGAATGACACTCGTTCTACCGGATTGATCAAACGTACCTGCAATCGTCCGTGCTCCATGACTGATGCGTGATGTGACCTGCAAAAACCAACTAAACCAACCCACAAACAAACACACAAAATACAAAACATGAATTATATAAAAACACAAAATGTAACTAACTACCAAAGTCTACAAACTCTACATTCGAGCCGAAACCCGAGAATCTACGCGGTCTGAGGCGATACTTCGAGAGGAGTCTCCTCCGTCTCGGTGGGATCTAGCGGTCCTCCTAAATAATGTTTCAATCGATGCCCGTTGACCTTCCATGTCCCTCCGTCAGCTTCGTATTCAGCTCGATAGTTCCATACGGGAAAACCTCTTTTACCACGTACGGGCCGGACCAGTTGGATTTCAGCTTGCCCGCAAATAGTTTCAATCGGGAATTATATAGAAGCACTTTGTCAATGATTTGAAACTCCTTTACATTCTTCAACCTCTGATCGTGCAGCGCCTTGGTTTTCTCCTTCAAGCTCCATTACCGCTCATACCTTGCGTCTCGAAGTGCCTCTAACTCATGAATTTGAAAGAATCGTCGCTTGGCTGCTTTCGGTGAGGTCCAAATTTACGGTCTTAACGCCCACAGTGCCCTATGCTCTAATTCGACTGGGAGATGGCAGCTTTACCGTATACGATCATGAAGGGCGTGGTGCCTAATGGTGTCTTATAGGCGGTGCGAAACGCCCATAAAGCATCGTCCAACTTGTCGGACCAGTCTTTTCGCACTCTTACCTACCGTCTTCTCCAGGATCCGTTTTACCCCCTGTTTGCGTAGACCGAGAAGTCGTCCATGGAAACCTCCATGGAGGTTTCGATCATGTCCTGAAAGATGGCTACCATGCAGCGCTGGAAAGTAGCCGGAGCGTTACATAACCCAAACGGCATGCATTGATACGCATAAGTACCATATGGGCATGTGAAGGTTGTCTTTTCTTATCCTCGGGAGCAATCGGATCTGAAAGAAACCTGAGAAGCCGTCAAGAAAGCAATAAAATTGCTGTCCTACGAGACGCTCCAGCATCTGATCGATGAACGGGAGCGGGAAGTTGATCCTTGCGGGTGGCATCGTTTAATTTTCGATAGTCTATGCACACCCTGCAGCCAGTGACTGTTCGCGATGGGATAAGCTCCTTCTTTTCGTTCATGACCACTGTCATTCCCCCCTTCTGGGAACGACCTGAGTGGGGCTTACCCATGCGGAATCGGAGATCGGATAGATGAGACTAACCTCCATCATCTTAAGCACCTCTTTCTTTACAACTTCCTGCATATTCAGGTTCAGACGGCGCTGTGGCTGCACCACTGGCTTAAAGACATCCTCCATGAGGATCCTATGAGTACAGAAGGTAGGGCTAATCACCTTGATATCAGACACTTTCCATGTGATGGCCTCCTTTCAGGACCTCGATTAAACACCCATTCTCCTCCATTGACAATTTCGAAGAAATGATCACGGGTAAACTCGAATTGTCACCTAGGAACGCGTATTCTAAATGAGACGGGAGAACCTTAAGCTCTACGGCTGCTGGTGTCGACAATGGTGTGCTCTCAATAGCGGCACTCACCTCACAGAAATCTAGGGTCTCGGGAATCTCGAAGACATCGTCCCCTATATCCTCACTATCATTCTCCTCGGGTACTAAACTCTCATTCACTAAGTCAGCTCCGCTAATATAGTCTAAACAATGATCAACGCACGAAATGAATGAGTTTAGGAAGTATACGGAGTGACAAGGGCCACTATCGCTGTCGCCACCACTTGGGTGTTGCATCGACCTTGCGATCTCGAATGTGACGTTCTCGTCACCGACTCGAAGAGTAATTTCCCATCATGAACATCTATGAGCGCTTTCGCAGTGCGCAAAAATGGGCGACCTAAGATGATGGGAACCTTCTCATCAGCCTCCATATCGAGGATGACAAAGTCTGCAGGAAAGACAAATCTGTCGACTTTAACCAACAAATTCTCTACAATCCCCCTCGGGTACTTAACCGACCTATCAGCAAATGACAGAGACATGCGCATAGGGGTGAGCTCCCCTAAACCTAACCGCTCGTATAGCGAGAAAGGCATCAGATTTATGCTTGCCCCGAGATCGGCCAGAGCATGAGCTGGAGCAATGGAGCCGCCGAATAGGCTTGGAATCGTAAAGATACCCGGATCAGTCAATTTCTCGGGCAGCTTGTTTAAAACCATGGCGGAACACCCTCCAGTCAATGGAACGTTCGAAAGCTCCCCCAGCCTATCTTTACGTTTTAAAAGATCTTTTAAAAACTTACCATATTTAGGCATATGCTGGAGGGCCTCGATAAACGGGAGATTGATTTTCAACTGAGTAAACATGTCAAGGAAATTCCTGTATTCCTTGGCATATTTCTGTTGCTTTAGACGTGCTGGGTAGGGTAGGCGTGAAGTGTCTACAATCGGTGATGGCCTAACCTCTACCGGTTTTCTCTCTCCCGTACTCTCGACAGAAGGTCCACTGGCTGGTGTGGTACTTGCTGGGTCTAACCTGGTGTGCACCGTGGGTGGAACCTCCATCTCGATTTCTTTATCTACCTCTTCATCTCGCTCCTCTACCTCCACCTCTACACCCTCTCTACCTACCTCCTTCAAAGTCCTACCACTGCGCGTAGTAATCGCTTTCGCGTGTTGGTTCGCGGGGTTGGGTTGGGTATTACCCGCGAACTGGCCGTGTGGCTGCTCTTGCAGCTGCTTAGGCGATACTACTGACCGACCTCTGCAGATCTAAGAGTGCGGACTGTTGATTTTTCAAGAGCAGATCATGTTCCGCGAGAGTTTTCTGAGTAGCCTGATCTTTGACAACTAGTTGAGATAACAGCTCTTCGATCCGATCTAGACTACCTCCTGACCCTCCACTCCTAGTCTGACCCTCCTCATTTGAACCCCCTCCACTAAACTGACTGGTGTGACCTGACCCTCCACTATTGTAATGACCCTGTCCCCGGTTCTGATAAGAGCCTAATTGGAAGCCAGGGGGTTACCGGAAGATCGATAATTATTATTATTATTATTACGCCAGTTTTGATTATAATTGGAAGTATTATTATTGAAGGGATTCGTAGGACCTCGGTTCTGACCGGTGATAAACTCAACCTGCTCAACAGTGAGCGTGGGACACTCTAGCGTGTCATGACCCCTCTACACACCTCACATCTGTCTACCTTTTTCTTCAGCTCCTGTATCTCCTTCGTGACCTCTCTCTTGAAGCTATCTAGAGCAGCAGCAACCGTAGTTTCCAAGCTAACTTCGTGTAGACCCTGGTTAACCGGAGGTGTACGTGAAACAGGAATTGAATTCCTGCCGGCAGTGCTGTAATCGACATCAGAATGGGTAAAGCTCTCGAAAAGGTCAATGCACTCGGCTACTGTTTTCTTTCCCATCAGGTGGCCACCAGCAGAGGTGTCGAATCGAGCACGGGTCTCAGGGGTGAGACAGTTGTAGAATTTCTCTGCAAGTGCCCAGTCTGATAGACCATGTTGGGAGCACGGGATACTAGAGTTTGGAACCGCTCCCAAGCTAGATGGTAGGGCTCGTCAGGCTCCATTCGGAACGAATGGATCTGATCGCGAAGGCGGGATGCTTTTGCTGGTGGAAAGTATTTCTTAAGGAAAGCATCCCGTAAAGAGGCCCAAGTAGAAAAAGTTCCGGGTGGTTGGGAGTCAAGCCAGATGGCGGCCCGACCCCCGATAGAGAACGAAAAGACTTGGAGAAAATGGGCTTCATGACCCGCGCCCTCCATATTGAATGTATGACATAGATGGGTAAGGCGGTTGATATGTGCGGGCGCATCCTCATCATCACGACCGTGGAATTGGCAAGAGTTAGTGATGGCGGTCATGATGTAGGAAGGGATTTGCCATGCTCGGTCATTGTTCATGGGGGGTAAGGTAATGGGTGAGTTCGCACCGGTGAAACCGGTGGTGGCCTGTTGGTATACGGTCTGATTGTTATTATCGGCCATGTGGAAGTTGGGTGGTGGCTGTGGTGGGCTTACGTTTCTATGGACTACACGGGGTGATGGAGAATCGGGTGATGAAGGTTTAGGTGTAAAATCGAAATCGGGTGGTACGAAGGAATGAGATGAACTTGAAAAAGTTGAGGAAGAAACACTTACCTTTGGTGCGGGGGAGAATGGCGTGTCCGTCTGCGGCTTAGGCGGAGGTCCTTGCGAGCACGTGTGGGGCATCCACTAAACCGGAAACACGACAAACACGAGAAGTTAGCACAAATGATTCAATTATAATAGAAAAAAATTAAATTATTAAATAATTAAACAACTTAGACTCCTACGACACAAACGAATACAAAATAACCACAAGTGTGAAAGAAAAGCCTAAATCGAGTAATCAACGCAATTGCCAATGAAAGAGTCCTCGAAACAGCGCGTAAAACTTGATGTTCTAAAAGTAGTTAATTAAAAACAAAACAAATTATCCTAATTCTAGACTCAAATTATACTCTAGACTGTCACACCCCGACCCGCAGCGGATAAGGTGATCGGGGCATGATTGGGTTATCATCAAAGCTCATGACATTTATTAAATGTTTCATATTCATTAATACAAATTAAATGAAAGTTTACAATAGTGATACAACATGATCTAACTAACAATCTAACTCCTTTGTTCTCTTCTAAGGCATACCCTATGTTATCCTTGCTTCAACCTGTTCACCTGTATCATGTGTAAAAAGGTTTTTGGATCAACATAATGTTGGCGAGTGAATCCTATGGAGAAACATTTGAATAATTTATTTAAATTGATTATGAAATATGTGCACAACCAAACATGAGTAAAATTAGATGTAACTTGATCAATAATCATAAGATGTTAAATGAAAACACTCATGAACAATAATGGGACAATTAAAGGCACGCGATGCTCAACTCGTCTCTCACGAGGAACTGAGGGGCCTGATGAATGAATTGCATAAACATGATAATATGAATAACACAACTACAAACAATATAAACTCAATGAAAACACACATGAACAATAATGAATTTGAATTGAAGCACGCGATGTTCTACTCGTTTCCCACGAGGAACTGATGGGCTTAATGTATGAGTTTCATGTAATTTGACAAACGGAATATAAATAAATCACAACAATAAATCAATCTAAGATTAAGTCATGATGTGGTATGGCACAAGTTTAAATAAATAAATTAATTAATTCATAACACATGACACACCCGAAAACGTGTAATTTAAAAAGGGGAATTGTAAGATTCACTCACAGTGGGTGCGTTCGGTTGATGATGATGAATGCACGCGAAGTGGTTTTAACCACGAGTGAGATTTAACCTAGATAAATCGCATTATGGTTTGGTGAGTAAACGGATTTTATTAAACTATTTTAGTAGGATTGTTGGGTGTATTTTTGTGAGTTTGAAGCTATTTTCTAATCTTAAAAATGTTATTTTTAAGTATTTATAATTGATTTTTAATTAAAATAATTAAATAAAAATAATAAAAATATTTATTTTTTTTTTCTGCTACAGTTGACCTTGACCAGTTGACTTTGACTGGTCGTTGACCGGTTTGCGGAATATTGTTGTGCGCTCGGTGAGGCTCGAACCCGAGACCTCCCGTACGCGTGCCCGCAGCTCTACCAACTGAGCTACGCGTCTAACCCGTTATGTATCCGATTTTAATTATATATATACATTAATTAGAATTTAAACAGAAAATCATTTATTTTAAAAACAGTTTAAGGCGAAACGGTCATGCACACCACAGGTCTCGAACTCGGGACCTGTGGTTTAATCTAACACACAGTCCACCGCTGGACTGTGTGTTCAACATGTTATATAACTTGATTTTTATTATACCTAAAGACAATTTAAATATTTCCTTTTCTGCCTTATTTAAAAAGAAGAGTTAATTGTCCGAGTCGGTGCTGAGGACCGGACTCGAACTCGTGACCTGTGATATAAACAAACACACAGTCCACCGCTGGACTGTGTGTCTAACTTGGTTATTATTTCGGTTATTAATATACTTAACATATATCTTAGGCGACTCCGGGTCAGTAAACAAAAACAATGGTTTTTATTAAGGCAGCGTGTGAGACGGGATTCGAACTTGAGACGTTTTGCGTTTTATATGTGCACACAGTCCACCACTGGACTGTGTGTCTAACCCGATAATTTTCATGATTTATATTATACTTATATGATAACAATCATCGTCTTCTTCAATGAAAAATAACCAGAAATCGGAAAATCGGCTGGTTCGAAGTTTTATCGATTTATTAGTGTTTTACAGTTAATTAAGGTATTATAAAAGTGAAACGGAGAAGAAAACTGGGCGGAGAAAGTATACCGACAAGACTCTCTGTTTTCCGGCAGAACTCCGGCGACAGAATTCACCTCCGGCGATAGGTTCCTTGCAGCAGCGAGTCTCCGGATATCTTGGAAAGAGTATGGGTAACTTCAGTAAAGGTTTGGGGGATTAGTGAGGTTCAGAAAATTAAAACTCGGTTTTCCGGCGAAAAATAGGAAAGTTCCGGCGAGTGGAATTATGCCGAGAAAAGGTGTGATTTTTGAGCGAAAGTGTTTGTAGACGGTTGTGGTTGAATTTATAGGGGAAAAATGAGATGTATTTGGTCTGATTTCGGACTGGGTTCGTCGGTTTAAGTTTTCCGGCGGTTATGAATTTGGTCGCGGACTTCAAACATCAGTTATAACCGATATGTGATTAAAGGTTTACGTTATAACGTAAATTGTAGTTAAGATTCGCGGAAATTCCGGGATTCCGACGACTGAAACGATTGGGCGCCGGTTTTGAATTTGTAAAGTTATTATATCAATTAAATGTTTGAAATACATAACAAACAAAGCAGTTGGCGCAGTGGTTTGTGTGTGAGAGTTAAGTCACTAGGTGACTCGGTACAGACCCGGGTTCGAAACCCGGCTGTAACAATTCATTTTTATTTTTCAATTTTCAACAGTTTTTCAAAAACTAAATATATACCCCCGTATAATAATTGATTACGGATCGTTTAAAAATATTTTGGGCATTTAATTCGCAACGAAAATTTTGACTGACTGTTCGGTTGCTAAACGGAGCGGGTTTGGTAAATCCGTTTTTGACGGATGTTACAGTATCCCCTGCTTTTTAGAAATTTCGTCCCGAAATTTAAATAATGATATAATTTGACTATAAGAATGATGATGTTTTGTTTGACAGTTGTATGCTTAGCAAAAATGAGGGTTTAAGTTTTTGTTCGAGGCGGTAACGTTCCTTGTAAAGGTTAAGTACCCTATTCAGGAATCGCTTTTTGTTGCCTACTGTATGAATATTGATAAACAGGAATGATTCTCTAAAAAAATGATATCATGCATAAAAGTTTAGATACGTTTGGGAAAAATATGGTTATATCCTAAGGCAAAACTTCTAACACTACAATCTACATGGAACATAAATAAAAACACAACAGCTGATATCCAAACATGAATGAACACATCAGCAAATATTTGAACATGAATAAACATAACAGCAAATATTCGAACATGAATGAACACATCAGCAAATATTTGAACATGAATAAACACAACAGCAAGTATTTGAACATGAATAAACACAACAGCAAAAATTCGAACATGAATAGACACATCAGCGAATGAATAAACACAATAGCCAATATTCGAACGTGAATAGACACATCAGCGAATATTTGAACATGAATAAACACAACAGCAAATATTTGAATCCATATATGTTTGAATGATGGAAGTTCCTCTCTCGTTTGTTATGATAGAGAGGTTAATTTATGTAGAAATGGAACACAATCCAATCTCTTTAAATAACATGATGATATAAATGTATCACAAATTCCAACCAAGGCAAATAATAAATCCTACCTGGAACTTCTCATAACCGCCTGATAATGCCTCTGATCCTTTGGCAAGAATACTTATATATAGGAAGTACCAGCGGCGTATCCACCATATTCTTGCCAAATTTTCATTAGTTTTATCCACAAGTTATGATTGGTTACCAAGAAACTAATAAATCCTACATAGAACTCCTCATAACCATCCGTTAATGCCTCTGATCCTTTGACAAGAATACTTATATATAGGAAGTACCAGCGGCGTATCCACCATATTCTTGTCAAATTTTCATTGGTTTTAACAGTGAATTATGATTAGTCCTATAACTCTACAATCAATACAACAAACATAAATTACTGAAATGAAACATATCTGTGCGATCAAGGCTCAATCGAACGGAGCCGATCGTATTGCATGTACTGAAAATGAAATTGTGTGCTCAAGGCTCAATCAAACGGAGCCGAACATATTGAATGTACTGAAATTGAAATTGTGTGCTCAAGGCTCAATCAAACGGAGCCGAACATATTGAATGTACTGAAATTGAAATTGTGTGCTCAAGGCTCAATCAAACGGAGCCGAACATATTGAATGTACTGAAATTGAAATTGTGTGCTCAAGGCTCAATCAAACGGAGCCGAACATATTGCATGTACTGAATATGAATAACTTAACCACACAAACAGCCTATGCATGGAACCTCTCGTAACCGCCTGATAATGCCTCCGATCATTTGACAAGAATACTTATATATAGGAAGTACCATCGGCGTATCCACCATATCCTTGTCAAATTTTCGTTGACTTTATCCGAAAGTTATGGTTAGTTCGATGCGACTCTACTACAAACACCACAACCACAAGATACTGATAATGAAATTGTATGTGCGCTCAAGGCTCAATCAAACGGAGCCGAACGTATTGCATGAACTTGAAATGTAAATTGAACTGTGCACTCAAGGCTCAATCAAACGGAGCCGAGCGTATTGCATGAACTTGAAATGTAAATTGAACTGTGCACTCAAGGCTCAATCAAACGGAGCCGAGCGTATTGCATGAACTTGAAATGTAAATTGAACTGTGCACTCAAGGCTCAATCAAACGGAGCCGAGCGTATTGCATGAACTTGAAATGTAAATTACGTAACCGATCAAGGCTCAACAAACGGAGCCGATCGTGCGGGCACGCCAAGATCAACCACATAATAAAATGGGGATCCAACTCAACCTCGATGGATGGGGAGCCACGGCCTCGGCAAAATCGTATACTGAAAACAATATATAATATATAATATACCATAATTACTCTAACAGTCTACACATGTGATAAAGAAAACATAAGACTAAACAACAGGAGTTGGATCTGGATCTTCGGCGAAGAGGACTAGCTGAGTATCTTCATCAGGGCCGTCATTATCTTCGACAGGGTTGGCGTTGATATTGAAGACTCTTCCTCTTGCTGGTGGCATAGTGGTTGGGTTTTCTTGGTTTACTTGGTTAACTGGGTTTGATTGGGCTTGAGTGTTGATAACGTTTACCAATTGAGGGCATGTGTTTCTAAAGTGGGTAGGGTCGCCACAATTGAAGCAAGCTCGAGCATATGGGAACATGGGGTGTTGGGGTTGGTGATAAGTTTGGGCCATGTTTTGAGTAGGGGAAAAGGTTTGGTCTTGAAAGGTGCGACAAACATTGCTCAAATGACCATAACGTCCACAAGTTGTACATAGCCGGCAAGGTAAAGTAAGGGAATGATGATAAAAACAGTGGTTGCATTGAGGGTGAGGTCCAAGATATGGTTTCTTATTTGGGTAAGCTGAATTGGGTGCCTCTTGGGTGATTGGGACAGCTCGGATGGGTATAGCGTGAAAAACTGGTTGATTTCGTTGAGTAGCAGCGAAAAGTCGCCCGACTCTTCTTCTCTTAGGTTTGGGTTGAGAAGGGGATTCGGGTTGAGAAGGGGATTCGGGTTGAGAAGGGGATTCAGTTTGAGTGGAGTCGGAGGTTTCAGTCGATTCTTTATCCTTCTTCTTCTCCTCCTTGAAGTCTTTGTTTCGGATTCGGTTCTCGGTGAGCTCTGTTGCTAGCTCCATTGCTGCTTCCAAAGTTGCAGGCTTGGTACTTATCACAGGGTCTTGAATCTTTGACGGAAGACCACGAATGTAGTGCTCGATCAAACGGTAGAGGGGAGTAAACATGTTGGGAACCATTTGATGTAATTCGAGGAACCTTTTGTTGTAGGTGGTGTGGTCTCCTTCCACTTGCTTCAATGAGTAAAATTCATCTTCTAGCTTCTTGATTTCGCTCCTTGGGCAAAATCGTCTGGTCATGATTTCCTTCAATTCGTTCCAAGTTAAGGACATAGCATCTTCCACACCTCGTTTGGCCTTCTCTGTGTTCCACCAAGTAAGTGCTATCCCATATAGTCGACCGGTAGCATAACGCACTTTGCGATCATCAGGGCAATCGCAATTCAGAAAAGTATTCTCCATTTCTTCAAACCAATGGAGGAGTGCGGTGACACCTTCAGTCCCTTTATATTTCGGAGGGTCGCATGATTTGAAATGCTTGTAGGTGCATTTAGTGGTGTTTGGGGAAGAGTTGAAAATGTTTTGGTTTACTTGATTGACAGGATTATTGGTAAGTGCTTGTTGAACTTGGATTACAATGTTGGGTATTACGGCAGCCATTTGTTGAGCGATTAAGGTAGCCATGCGTTCGCGGGCTTTTCCTGCTCTCATCTTCCTACGGGCGAGGTTAGAAGACATCTACAATGAATACATGACAAGGGTATGAGTTGGATGCTTTTGAGATCATGGGTCGCATTCAAGAATGAACATTCATAAAATAATTATACCAAAAATACTACATCCATAGGATGTCTTGGGCTTTGCTCGCTGTTAGGCCCGTCATGCCGCCATACTTTACCTTATGTAATCATGTGGGCCCCCATGAATTACCGGTTTTTCATATGGTTCGCACGGTTTCTGCCTGGTTGCGTACACAAAACCCGGTGAAAATCGAGAAATATGTATACAACGTGTGATGTTCGGAATGTGTCCAGGTGTAGACACGGTGACACCTCAAAGTAGGGTTAGTTCGAACGACGTTTGGTGTGGCATGCTTTGGCCTAATAGGTCCTTCGTACTCTCATCGTTGGTCCCCAGGTAGGCAAACTGGTCCGTTATATTGGATTTATACGAATGCCAGCCTAGACAGGACGTTCCGACTACCGGTACTTGTACCCTTCCAGTTACTACATGCCCGTCGCAGAACTTACTTTGATGAGAATTGAAAATTGCATAAAATCTTTGGATAATGAGAATATGAAAATAAATTGAACACATGAACATCGATATATGTATAATGAATATGTATATATGTATAATGAATATGTATATGAGCATGTATGTTTGACTGAAATGTAAACAAATATGAAACAAATAAATATCACAAGTTTGTATGTAACCACTTAATCAATTTAAAATTTTAGGCAGACTATAGTATAGGCTCTAAGGGTCTAATAACCTATCCTATATCCCTATAGTCATGGCTCTGATACCAATCTGTCACACCCCGACCCGCAGCGGATAAGGTGATCGGGGCATGATTGGGTTATCATCAAAGCTCATGACATTTATTAAATGTTTCATATTCATTAATACAAATTAAATGAAAGTTTACAATAGTGATACAACATGATCTAACTAACAATCTAACTCCTTTGTTCTCTTCTAAGGCATACCCTATGTTATCCTTGCTTCAACCTGTTCACCTGTATCATGTGTAAAAAGGTTTTTGGATCAACATAATGTTGGCGAGTGAATCCTATGGAGAAACATTTGAATAATTTATTTAAATTGATTATGAAATATGTGCACAACCAAACATGAGTAAAATTAGATGTAACTTGATCAATAATCATAAGATGTTAAATGAAAACACTCATGAACAATAATGGGACAATTAAAGGCACGCGATGCTCAACTCGTCTCTCACGAGGAACTGAGGGGCCTGATGAATGAATTGCATAAACATGATAATATGAATAACACAACTACAAACAATATAAACTCAATGAAAACACACATGAACAATAATGAATTTGAATTGAAGCACGCGATGTTCTACTCGTTTCCCACGAGGAACTGATGGGCTTAATGTATGAGTTTCATGTAATTTGACAAACGGAATATAAATAAATCACAACAATAAATCAATCTAAGATTAAGTCATGATGTGGTATGGCACAAGTTTAAATAAATAAATTAATTAATTCATAACACATGACACACCCAAAACGTGTAATTTAAAAAGGGGAATTGTAAGATTCACTCACAGTGGGTGCGTTCGGTTGATGATGATGAATGCACGCGAAGTGGTTTTAACCACGAGTGAGATTTAACCTAGATAAATCGCATTATGGTTTGGTGAGTAAACGGATTTTATTAAACTATTTTAGTAGGATTGTTGGGTGTATTTTTGTGAGTTTGAAGCTATTTTCTAATCTTAAAAATGTTATTTTTAAGTATTTATAATTGATTTTTAATTAAAATAATTAAATAAAAATAATAAAAATATTTATTTTTTTTTTCTGCTACAGTTGACCTTGACCAGTTGACTTTGACTGGTCGTTGACCGGTTTGCGGAATATTGTTGTGCGCTCGGTGAGGCTCGAACCCGAGACCTCCCGTACGCGTGCCCGCAGCTCTACCAACTGAGCTACGCGTCTAACCCGTTATGTATCCGATTTTAATTATATATATACATTAATTAGAATTTAAACAGAAAATCATTTATTTTAAAAACAGTTTAAGGCGAAACGGTCATGCACACCACAGGTCTCGAACTCGGGACCTGTGGTTTAATCTAACACACAGTCCACCGCTGGACTGTGTGTTCAACATGTTATATAACTTGATTTTTATTATACCTAAAGACAATTTAAATATTTCCTTTTCTGCCTTATTTAAAAAGAAGAGTTAATTGTCCGAGTCGGTGCTGAGGACCGGACTCGAACTCGTGACCTGTGATATAAACAAACACACAGTCCACCGCTGGACTGTGTGTCTAACTTGGTTATTATTTCGGTTATTAATATACTTAACATATATCTTAGGCGACTCCGGGTCAGTAAACAAAAACAATGGTTTTTATTAAGGCAGCGTGTGAGACGGGATTCGAACTTGAGACGTTTTGCGTTTTATATGTGCACACAGTCCACCACTGGACTGTGTGTCTAACCCGATAATTTTCATGATTTATATTATACTTATATGATAACAATCATCGTCTTCTTCAATGAAAAATAACCAGAAATCGGAAAATCGGCTGGTTCGAAGTTTTATCGATTTATTAGTGTTTTACAGTTAATTAAGGTATTATAAAAGTGAAACGGAGAAGAAAACTGGGCGGAGAAAGTATACCGACAAGACTCTCTGTTTTCCGGCAGAACTCCGGCGACAGAATTCACCTCCGGCGATAGGTTCCTTGCAGCAGCGAGTCTCCGGATATCTTGGAAAGAGTATGGGTAACTTCAGTAAAGGTTTAGGGGATTAGTGAGGTTCAGAAAATTAAAACTCGGTTTTCCGGCGAAAAATAGGAAAGTTCCGGCGAGTGGAATTATGCCGAGAAAAGGTGTGATTTTTGAGCGAAAGTGTTTGTAGACGGTTGTGGTTGAATTTATAGGGGAAAAATGAGATGTATTTGGTCTGATTTCGGACTGGGTTCATCGGTTTAAGTTTTCCGGCGGTTATGAATTTGGTCGCGGACTTCAAACATCGGTTATAACCGATATGTGATTAAAGGTTTACGTTATAACGTAAATTGTAGTTAAGATTCGCGGAAATTCCGGGATTCCGACGACTGAAACGATTGGGCGCCGGTTTTGAATTTGTAAAGTTATTATATCAATTAAATGTTTGAAATACATAACAAACAAAGCAGTTGGCGCAGTGGTTTGTGTGTGAGAGTTAAGTCACTAGGTGACTCGGTACAGACCCGGGTTCGAAACCCGGCTGTAACAATTCATTTTTATTTTTCAATTTTCAACAGTTTTTCAAAAACTAAATATATACCCCCGTATAATAATTGATTACGGATCGTTTAAAAATATTTTGGGCATTTAATTCGCAACGAAAATTTTGACTGACTGTTCGGTTGCTAAACGGAGCGGGTTTGGTAAATCCGTTTTTGACGGATGTTACAGTATCCCCTGCTTTTTAGAAATTTCGTCCCGAAATTTAAATAATGATATAATTTGACTATAAGAATGATGATGTTTTGTTTGACAGTTGTATGCTTAGCAAAAATGAGGGTTTAAGTTTTTGTTCGAGGCGGGTAACGTTCCTTGTAAAGGTTAAGTACCCTATTCAGGAATCGCTTTTTGTTGCCTACTGTATGAATATTGATAAACACAGGAATGATTCTCTAAAAAAATGATATCATGCATAAAAGTTTAGATACGTTTGGGAAAAATATGGTTATATCCTAAGGCAAAACTTCTAACACTACAATCTACATGGAACATAAATAAAAACACAACAGCTGATATCCAAACATGAATGAACACATCAGCAAATATTTGAACATGAATAAACATAACAGCAAATATTCGAACATGAATGAACACATCAGCAAATATTTGAACATGAATAAACACAACAGCAAGTATTTGAACATGAATAAACACAACAGCAAAAATTCGAACATGAATAGACACATCAGCGAATGAATAAACACAATAGCCAATATTCGAACGTGAATAGACACATCAGCGAATATTTGAACATGAATAAACACAACAGCAAATATTTGAATCCATATATGTTTGAATGATGGAAGTTCCTCTCTCGTTTGTTATGATAGAGAGGTTAATTTATGTAGAAATGGAACACAATCCAATCTCTTTAAATAACATGATGATATAAATGTATCACAAATTCCAACCAAGGCAAATAATAAATCCTACCTGGAACTTCTCATAACCGCCTGATAATGCCTCTGATCCTTTGGCAAGAATACTTATATATAGGAAGTACCAGCGGCGTATCCACCATATTCTTGCCAAATTTTCATTAGTTTTATCCACAAGTTATGATTGGTTACCAAGAAACTAATAAATCCTACATAGAACTCCTCATAACCATCCGTTAATGCCTCTGATCCTTTGACAAGAATACTTATATATAGGAAGTACCAGCGGCGTATCCACCATATTCTTGTCAAATTTTCATTGGTTTTAACAGTGAATTATGATTAGTCCTATAACTCTACAATCAATACAACAAATATAAATTACTGAAATGAAACATATCTGTGCGATCAAGGCTCAATCGAACGGAGCCGATCGTATTGCATGTACTGAAAATGAAATTGTGTGCTCAAGGCTCAATCAAACGGAGCCGAACATATTGAATGTACTGAAATTGAAATTGTGTGCTCAAGGCTCAATCAAACGGAGCCGAACATATTGAATGTACTGAAATTGAAATTGTGTGCTCAAGGCTCAATCAAACGGAGCCGAACATATTGAATGTACTGAAATTGAAATTGTGTGCTCAAGGCTCAATCAAACGGAGCCGAACATATTGCATGTACTGAATATGAATAACTTAACCACACAAACAGCCTATGCATGGAACCTCTCGTAACCGCCTGATAATGCCTCTGATCATTTGACAAGAATACTTATATATAGGAAGTACCATCGGCGTATCCACCATATCCTTGTCAAATTTTCGTTGACTTTATCCGAAAGTTATGGTTAGTTCGATGCGACTCTACTACAAACACCACAACCACAAGATACTGATAATGAAATTGTATGTGCGCTCAAGGCTCAATCAAACGGAGCCGAACGTATTGCATGAACTTGAAATGTAAATTGAACTGTGCACTCAAGGCTCAATCAAACGGAGCCGAGCGTATTGCATGAACTTGAAATGTAAATTGAACTGTGCACTCAAGGCTCAATCAAACGGAGCCGAGCGTATTGCATGAACTTGAAATGTAAATTGAACTGTGCACTCAAGGCTCAATCAAACGGAGCCGAGCGTATTGCATGAACTTGAAATGTAAATTACGTAACCGATCAAGGCTCAACAAACGGAGCCGATCGTGCGGGCACGCCAAGATCAACCACATAATAAAATGGGGATCCAACTCAACCTCGATGGATGGGGAGCCACGGCCTCGGCAAAATCGTATACTGAAAACAATATATAATATATAATATACCATAATTACTCTAACAGTCTACACATGTGATAAAGAAAACATAAGACTAAACAACAGGAGTTGGATCTGGATCTTCGGCGAAGAGGACTAGCTGAGTATCTTCATCAGGGCCGTCATTATCTTCGACAGGGTTGGCGTTGATATTGAAGACTCTTCCTCTTGCTGGTGGCATAGTGGTTGGGTTTTCTTGGTTTACTTGGTTAACTGGGTTTGATTGGGCTTGAGTGTTGATAACGTTTACCAATTGAGGGCATGTGTTTCTAAAGTGGGTAGGGTCGCCACAATTGAAGCAAGCTCGAGCATATGGGAACATGGGGTGTTGGGGTTGGTGATAAGTTTGGGCCATGTTTTGAGTAGGGGAAAAGGTTTGGTCTTGAAAGGTGCGACAAACATTGCTCAAATGACCATAACGTCCACAAGTTGTACATAGCCGGCAAGGTAAAGTAAGGGAATGATGATAAAAACAGTGGTTGCATTGAGGGTGAGGTCCAAGATATGGTTTCTTATTTGGGTAAGCTGAATTGGGTGCCTCTTGGGTGATTGGGACAGCTCGGATGGGTATAGCGTGAAAAACTGGTTGATTTCGTTGAGTAGCAGCGAAAAGTCGCCCGACTCTTCTTCTCTTAGGTTTGGGTTGAGAAGGGGATTCGGGTTGAGAAGGGGATTCGGGTTGAGAAGGGGATTCAGTTTGAGTGGAGTCGGAGGTTTCAGTCGATTCTTTATCCTTCTTCTTCTCCTCCTTGAAGTCTTTGTTTCGGATTCGGTTCTCGGTGAGCTCTGTTGCTAGCTCCATTGCTGCTTCCAAAGTTGCAGGCTTGGTACTTATCACAGGGTCTTGAATCTTTGACGGAAGACCACGAATGTAGTGCTCGATCAAACGGTAGAGGGGAGTAAACATGTTGGGAACCATTTGATGTAATTCGAGGAACCTTTTGTTGTAGGTGGTGTGGTCTCCTTCCACTTGCTTCAATGAGTAAAATTCATCTTCTAGCTTCTTGATTTCGCTCCTTGGGCAAAATCGTCTGGTCATGATTTCCTTCAATTCGTTCCAAGTTAAGGACATAGCATCTTCCACACCTCGTTTGGCCTTCTCTGTGTTCCACCAAGTAAGTGCTATCCCATATAGTCGACCGGTAGCATAACGCACTTTGCGATCATCAGGGCAATCGCAATTCAGAAAAGTATTCTCCATTTCTTCAAACCAATGGAGGAGTGCGGTGACACCTTCAGTCCCTTTATATTTCGGAGGGTCGCATGATTTGAAATGCTTGTAGGTGCATTTAGTGGTGTTTGGGGAAGAGTTGAAAATGTTTTGGTTTACTTGATTGACAGGATTATTGGTAAGTGCTTGTTGAACTTGGATTACAATGTTGGGTATTACGGCAGCCATTTGTTGAGCGATTAAGGTAGCCATGCGTTCGCGGGCTTTTCCTGCTCTCATCTTCCTACGGGCGAGGTTAGAAGACATCTACAATGAATACATGACAAGGGTATGAGTTGGATGCTTTTGAGATCATGGGTCGCATTCAAGAATGAACATTCATAAAATAATTATACCAAAAATACTACATCCATAGGATGTCTTGGGCTTTGCTCGCTGTTAGGCCCGTCATGCCGCCATACTTTACCTTATGTAATCATGTGGGCCCCCATGAATTACCGGTTTTTCATATGGTTCGCACGGTTTCTGCCTGGTTGCGTACACAAAACCCGGTGAAAATCGAGAAATATGTATACAACGTGTGATGTTCGGAATGTGTCCAGGTGTAGACACGGTGACACCTCAAAGTAGGGTTAGTTCGAACGACGTTTGGTGTGGCATGCTTTGGCCTAATAGGTCCTTCGTACTCTCATCGTTGGTCCCCAGGTAGGCAAACTGGTCCGTTATATTGGATTTATACGAATGCCAGCCTAGACAGGACGTTTCGACTACCGGTACTTGTACCCTTCCAGTTACTACATGCCCGTCGCAGAACTTACTTTGATGAGAATTGAAAATTGCATAAAATCTTTGGATAATGAGAATATGAAAATAAATTGAACACATGAACATCGATATATGTATAATGAATATGTATATATGTATAATGAATATGTATATGAGCATGTATGTTTGACTGAAATGTAAACAAATATGAAACAAATAAATATCACAAGTTTGTATGTAACCACTTAATCAATTTAAAATTTTAGGCAGACTATAGTATAGGCTCTAAGGGTCTAATAACCTATCCTATATCCCTATAGTCATGGCTCTGATACCAATCTGTCACACCCCGACCCGCAGCGGATAAGGTGATCGGGGCATGATTGGGTTATCATCAAAGCTCATGACATTTATTAAATGTTTCATATTCATTAATACAAATTAAATGAAAGTTTACAATAGTGATACAACATGATCTAACTAACAATCTAACTCCTTTGTTCTCTTCTAAGGCATACCCTATGTTATCCTTGCTTCAACCTGTTCACCTGTATCATGTGTAAAAAGGTTTTTGGATCAACATAATGTTGGCGAGTGAATCCTATGGAGAAACATTTGAATAATTTATTTAAATTGATTATGAAATATGTGCACAACCAAACATGAGTAAAATTAGATGTAACTTGATCAATAATCATAAGATGTTAAATGAAAACACTCATGAACAATAATGGGACAATTAAAGGCACGCGATGCTCAACTCGTCTCTCACGAGGAACTGAGGGGCCTGATGAATGAATTGCATAAACATGATAATATGAATAACACAACTACAAACAATATAAACTCAATGAAAACACACATGAACAATAATGAATTTGAATTGAAGCACGCGATGTTCTACTCGTTTCCCACGAGGAACTGATGGGCTTAATGTATGAGTTTCATGTAATTTGACAAACGGAATATAAATAAATCACAACAATAAATCAATCTAAGATTAAGTCATGATGTGGTATGGCACAAGTTTAAATAAATAAATTAATTAATTCATAACACATGACACACCCGAAAACGTGTAATTTAAAAAGGGGAATTGTAAGATTCACTCACAGTGGGTGCGTTCGGTTGATGATGATGAATGCACGCGAAGTGGTTTTAACCACGAGTGAGATTTAACCTAGATAAATCGCATTATGGTTTGGTGAGTAAACGGATTTTATTAAACTATTTTAGTAGGATTGTTGGGTGTATTTTTGTGAGTTTGAAGCTATTTTCTAATCTTAAAAATGTTATTTTTAAGTATTTATAATTGATTTTTAATTAAAATAATTAAATAAAAATAATAAAAATATTTATTTTTTTTTTCTGCTACAGTTGACCTTGACCAGTTGACTTTGACTGGTCGTTGACCGGTTTGCGGAATATTGTTGTGCGCTCGGTGAGGCTCGAACCCGAGACCTCCCGTACGCGTGCCCGCAGCTCTACCAACTGAGCTACGCGTCTAACCCGTTATGTATCCGATTTTAATTATATATATACATTAATTAGAATTTAAACAGAAAATCATTTATTTTAAAAACAGTTTAAGGCGAAACGGTCATGCACACCACAGGTCTCGAACTCGGGACCTGTGGTTTAATCTAACACACAGTCCACCGCTGGACTGTGTGTTCAACATGTTATATAACTTGATTTTTATTATACCTAAAGACAATTTAAATATTTCCTTTTCTGCCTTATTTAAAAAGAAGAGTTAATTGTCCGAGTCGGTGCTGAGGACCGGACTCGAACTCGTGACCTGTGATATAAACAAACACACAGTCCACCGCTGGACTGTATGTCTAACTTGGTTATTATTTCGGTTATTAATATACTTAACATATATCTTAGGCGACTCCGGGTCAGTAAACAAAAACAATGGTTTTTATTAAGGCAGCGTGTGAGACGGGATTCGAACTTGAGACGTTTTGCGTTTTATATGTGCACACAGTCCACCACTGGACTGTGTGTCTAACCCGATAATTTTCATGATTTATATTATACTTATATGATAACAATCATCGTCTTCTTC
Source organism: Scalesia atractyloides (assembly GCA_947069175.1). Taxonomy (NCBI): domain Eukaryota; kingdom Viridiplantae; phylum Streptophyta; class Magnoliopsida; order Asterales; family Asteraceae; genus Scalesia; species Scalesia atractyloides. Next base: position 21,799,523 of record CAMTDV010000022.1, on the reverse strand, counting down.
AATGAAAAATAACCAGAAATCGGAAAATCGGCTGGTTCGAAGTTTTATCGATTTATTAGTGTTTTACAGTTAATTAAGGTATTATAAAAGTGAAACGGAGAAGAAAACTGGGCGGAGAAAGTATACCGACAAGACTCTCTGTTTTCCGGCAGAACTCCGGCGACAGAATTCACCTCCGGCGATAGGTTCCTTGCAGCAGCGAGTCTCCGGATATCTTGGAAAGAGTATGGGTAACTTCAGTAAAGGTTTAGGGGATTAGTGAGGTTCAGAAAATTAAAACTCGGTTTTCCGGCGAAAAATAGGAAAGTTCCGGCGAGTGGAATTATGCCGAGAAAAGGTGTGATTTTTGAGCGAAAGTGTTTGTAGACGGTTGTGGTTGAATTTATAGGGGAAAAATGAGATGTATTTGGTCTGATTTCGGACTGGGTTCGTCGGTTTAAGTTTTCCGGCGGTTATGAATTTGGTCGCGGACTTCAAACATCGGTTATAACCGATATGTGATTAAAGGTTTACGTTATAACGTAAATTGTAGTTAAGATTCGCGGAAATTCCGGGATTCCGACGACTGAAACGATTGGGCGCCGGTTTTGAATTTGTAAAGTTATTATATCAATTAAATGTTTGAAATACATAACAAACAAAGCAGTTGGCGCAGTGGTTTGTGTGTGAGAGTTAAGTCACTAGGTGACTCGGTACAGACCCGGGTTCGAAACCCGGCTGTAACAATTCATTTTTATTTTTCAATTTTCAACAGTTTTTCAAAAACTAAATATATACCCCCGTATAATAATTGATTACGGATCGTTTAAAAATATTTTGGGCATTTAATTCGCAACGAAAATTTTGACTGACTGTTCGGTTGCTAAACGGAGCGGGTTTGGTAAATCCGTTTTTGACGGATGTTACATAGACCCCTAAATTATACTAAACTACTAACCGGCAGGTGGACCGATCAATTGTAGAATAGTATTAAGTAAGTCTGGATTATCGAACCCACAGGACTCTCTAATTGCTAAGACCACTAATTTAGACTCAATTACACACTATGTATATTTTAAAGGGGGGTTTTATTAATAAATCTAAGTTATCAATTTAACTAAAACTAATAAATTGGAATGACCAAACTAGGAACTTCTAGGGACTTATTAGAATTTTAATCAAGAGATAATGAATTGGTTACCTAGGTTAGATTTTTAGACTACTACTCCTTCAATTTAACAATAATTAATCTGGTTGAATATTTTACCGGGATCTTAGCATATCAAAGTTTAGGTTTATTAAAAAGGACCCCCGACCCTTCTCAGGAAGACACCTACAATAACCTATCATTTTTATTCGTTTACCGGTCTTAAAGATTCTTTTTTCAATTATCTTTTCAAATTAGTAAAGTGCCTAATTATTAATTACCTCTCAATATTAACCTAGACCAACTACAATGTTCTAGTTTAGATTAACTGCTTCAATTATGACAAGGAAATTAGACTCGGAAATTTCTCAAAACCCTAACCTAACAATTTACCACGTTAATTCAGCCAACTAATTGCAATTTCTCAATTAACAAATTAGGTATAATGACAAGTTTGATTTTATGGTTAATCTAATTGTTTCCCCGGTTTATTGGCCAATTTTACCGACAACTTCACGAATTCCTAAGAACACGAAAAATAACATAAACCTATTATATGAAAGACATTCACCAAAGTTTATGCAAAACAACCAAACAATCATCAAACAAACAAGATCATGCAAATACCCTAAACTAGATCATTAAAGTTGTGACCTTTACCAATTAAATATTCAAACCATAAATTTAATTAAAGCAAATCAAAGTTTCATAAATCCATCATACAAAACCTAGGTAACCAAAGAAAATCTAGCCTAACAACTTGTTTAAAAGGTAATTAAAACAAAGTTGATAACAAGTTAGCATGATTGATCAAAACAAAGAAATCGAAGTGGAGATTGGTATGATAAACCGTGACAAGCTCCTGCCTTGAACTCCCGTGATCACCACCACAATTCCTGCAGCTTAGATCCGCTTCGTGTAGCTTCAAACCTCCAGAAAATTGCTCCAAATCTGCCCTAGTTCGTCCAAAGTTGCCCAAGATGTGTTTAACAATGATCATAAGTCTATTAAAAACAACCAAGTCCCAAAACAACTCTGATTTCGAAACTTTCTAGATAAACACCTCTCTCGCGGGCCGCGAGAGAGTATGGGTAGCCCGGTCGCGCCCCGCGACCGAGTTTGGAATCCGGAGATAACTATCACTCTCTCACGCCCCGCGAGAGAGTCTATGTTTGCCGGCCGCGCCCCGCGACCGGGTTGAAATCCCTGATTTGCGTTTCATTTTCTCGTTTTCGATCCACTCACGTCCCGGCTTGTTTCTTTTCACCATTTTCGCTCGTTTTCCCCATCCTTCCAACCGTTTTCATGAACCAAGACCTGCAAAACGTGTTTGGATTAAAAGTAGATAAATTCTTGACAAATCGAAACAAAAACACGCTAAAATTATACAAACTCTACAAGATAAATGGATGTATTATTCAATACATCAAATATCCTCACACTTGCTCTTTTTTCGCCCTCGAAAAAGAATTGTGCATAAACAAAATCATTACCAAACAATTACTTGATTTCAAAAATTACTATTATTTTCATTAGGGAACAAGATTCATGTTAACCGCGATTGCAAGTATTGGATCCACTTAAACTCAAAATTCGGCTCAAGCCTCTTATCATGTAAATTTAATTTAAGTGCTGTCAATTCACCTAGGGTCTCACACTAGAGTCCACAGTATCCCTAATCCCACCTCAAGCTTATGAAACAAAAGGAACGAATTATTTAAACCCTTTCCTAACCGTTTTATACTAAAATATAAAGAATTTAAAATCAAGCAATTTTATTTTTCTCTTTTTTTCTCATTTGAGCATTTTGATTTCTTTTTGCATATCTAACCTAGAGGCTGTCTCAACCAGAGTCACCATCCCCGAGAGCGACAACGTGGGCTTCGATACTTAAAATTTCAACTAATCCTAGAGGGATTCTCGATCAGAGTCACCATCCCCAAGGGAGATTCCATAGGCCTCGTCTACTTTTCAATCAAGCTCATTTTCTATGTTTTTTTTTTCTTTTTTTTTACATGATTAAAAATTCTAAATATTTTAGCTTATAACGGCATTCCTTATACTATTTTTGGCGGTTTCAGTTTCCCATTTCTCCTAGATGAGTACCCACTAGTAGACCGACTATTAAGGTGTATTAAGCTCAAAGAAAATAGGAACCGAATCGAGCCTACTCGCACATCCCAAATTAGACATAAAGTCACCCTTTTTATTCTCATATTATTATTATTTGAAACCGAATAAAAGTTTAATTTTTCTATCATTTTTCCGCTTATTTTCATGCAAACTTCTTTTTCACAAAATTTTCGGATTTTTTTTAAATTAAATAAATCTAATATAACTCAAATATCCCATCCCCACACTTAAAGTTTTGCATTGTCCCCAATGCAATGACGAGATAAATACTACTCAAAATAAAATAAAAAAACAAACAAACCAAATAAGAAGAAAAATAAAATATAGAAAAAAGAAGCGACTTAGCTGGTAGTGCAAGCATGTCGATATGCCAGGCAAACCAATCGTGCTCTCAAACCGAACGCGCTTAATGTGCCACTCTCAACGCTCTCATGCGAACGGAACATCATATAACATCGACCTAGCATCACGCACTTAAAAAACATTATAATAATAATAATACAATAAATCAACAGTTTTGCAAGATTGTTCATCACACATACCCAAACCGACCAACACCAACCCCAAAGTAAATTGTTTAAAAGTACAAACCATAATAACTAAAACAGCAGAAAAGAAAAAAATAAAGATAAAGATCTTCAGCTGCTTCAATCATCCTCTTCAGATTCTTCGACGCTTCAAATACCTGGTATGGTTGCATATCCTCCATCCCAGCAAATTGGCTGAACCTTGCCTGACCGCCTGGCTGCTGAAAGTAAGACGGGACTCCCATATTTAGATTCTGCATCATGTAGCGCATCCCATCCTCTAGCCTCCTCTGGCTGGCCTCGTGCATTTGTCTACTCTCTAACATGGTTTGGCGAACCCCGCCAAACTGCTGGTCCACATAACCTCTCAAATCCCCGAACCTAGTCTCCATCCTGTCATAAAGTGAATCTAAGGTCAGTGGGTCCGTGCGAGGTTCCCGAAGAGGGTACTGCCGTCCTGGCAGTTCCTGGCGGGTGACTGGCCGCTGGTATCGAGTAGGGATGCCCGCCTCATAGAAGATGCAGCTTCGGAGTGGTCCAAGATATGACTCCCGGTAAAGTATTTCGTCTGCTATTTCGTAATTTAGCACTTTGTTTTGGACTTTTCTTGCCTCCGCCTTGCTCTCTAGGAGCACCCCTGATTGTAAGAACATGATAATGGGAGACATCAAAGAAGGATTTCCCATTTCTATCACACTGACTTGACATAGCGGCACATAAGGGTTTTTTAGCACCTCGATGCGCACTTCTCTCTCAAGAGTTTGAAACTTGTTGCCGCCAGTTTACTAAGCCCATCCGCATATTTGTTTTCGCTTCGATTGATGTGGGTCACTTTGAAAGTGTGGAATTTGTTAATCAAAGACTGCACCTGTTCAAGTACAGGGCCATTATCTCGCTTTTCACGTCATAAAGGCTATTGATTTGCCCGACGACCAAAAGAGAATCGACGTGTGCCTCCAAATTCTTAGTGCCCATTTTGATTGCTAACCGAAGGCCAGCGAGAAAAGCTTCATATTCGGCTTCATTGTTGGTGTTCTTGAAATTCAGCGGATGGCATAAGTAAACTCCTGGTTATCAGGGCTTATTAAACGAAGACCACCCCCTGCGCCGTCATCGTTGGATGCGCCATCAGTGTGGAGGGTTCATACTGTAACATTCGTCAAAAAACAGGTTTCTAAACCCACTTCGTTTGTAAATCGAATATCAAGTTATAAATTTTTCGTTGCGTATTTATGTTTATTTTAATTTTAAACGATGCAAAATTAATAAACAAATAAGAATTTAAAAACTATAATTGATAAAAAGTGAAAATAAAATAAATAAAAAAAGAAAACCGGCTGCCGGGATTCGAACCCCGGGTGAGCCTCAAAGTTTTAACTCGCGCACATATAACCACTCCGCCACTTGATGTCTTTGTGAGTTCTAGGAAACAATTAAAACATAAGTTCAACTGTGAATCAACATGTTTGCGCCAAACTGAAACCGATATCGGCTTCCAACCGTCCAAGACGTCTGAGTGATCGCGGATTCTAGATTATAACCGATAAACCGACATTCTTAATCAATTCAGTCGTTAATGAACTTAAATTCATGTGATGTTCGGTTTTTATAACCGAAAACATTCACTTCTTGAATTACTTCAACAAAATCCTCATCCCGCGACTCAATTACATTCCCAGAACTTCTAATTTCACGTTTACTCTAATTTCTGATCGTCGGAATTGCTTTTTGAACTCGCCGGACTTTTGCCGGAAAACCGTGTCTTCCATCAAAACGGTAAGTTTCTCAATTCTTCCATCTTCTATCAGTTGTTAAGCTTTTGCTAACTCAAACCCTTCAATCAGAATCAGTTCCAGGCGACGATATCGGATAATCAACACTCGCCGGAAAACTTCTGAAAATTCCTAGATTTCGCTGTGAAACGGTATAATCTTTTAAACCTTCTGATAACTCTTGTTTAGTACTTCAATTCCACAACTAGCTTATCAAAACTGTTAATTGGTCCGCTCAGACGAAGTTCATAAAAACAGAGCCGACGACTTCGCCGGAGTTCTGAGAAAGATCGTCATTCCGGTATGTTCATTCCCAAAAACTTTTCCTATCCGTTACATTTTAATCATTCATACGCCTGTTAATCGAATTAAGCAAGAAACAAGTTGATTAATCGTTATCTGTGTTCTTGAGTGAAGAAGACGAAGTCGATTATGATTATAAGATTAATTAAAATCAGTATAATAAACGGGTTAGACACACAGTCCAGCGGTGGACTGTGTGCAAACAATAAACATACGTCTCGAGTTCGATTCCTATCACGACCCTATTCTCGAAATAAAAATGTTTTTTTTAAGAGCCGAACCGGGTTAACTCACTGAAGATGTTAAGTATAATAAAAATCAGTATATTAACCAGGTTAGACACACAGTCCAGCGGTGGACTGTGTGCAACACTAAACCACAGGTCCTGGGTTCGAGACCTGTTACGCACGCCGGTTCGATGATTAAAATCCTTTTTAAAAATAAATGAATTTTGAATAAATTAAAACATATATAAATATAATTAAAAACAGAAATATTTCGGGTTAGACACGTAGCTCAGTTGGTAGAGCTGCGTGCACGCGTACGGGAGGTCTCGGGTTCGAGCCTTACCCGGCGCATACTTGCACACTAGCGAACCGGTCAAACAGTCAACAGTCACAGTCAACGGTCAACGGTCAATGGTCAACTCAAAAGTCAACATTTTTTTATATATTTTTATTATTTATTTAATTTAAAAATCAATTAAAAATACTTAGAATAATGTTTTTAAAGTTAGAAAATAGCCTAAACTCACAAAAATATATCTAAAAATCTTATTAAAATTATTAATAAAATCCACTCATTTACCATACCTTTTCGTTATTATTTAGGTTAATTAATTCTCGTCGATCAATCCTCCAAACTCGTGCGCATTCATCATCTTCAACCGAACGCACCCAATGTGAGTGAATCTCTACAAATTCCCCGTTTTAATCACGTTTTTGGGGTGTATCATGTGTCTTATTATTTATTACATTTAAACTATTGTGCATCCATCATATTCATGATCAAATGTGTATTCAATATGTATCAACTGTTTATGTGGTTAATGTTTAGATTAAATTTATCATTTTCAGTACATAGGCCGCCGCTCCCCATTAGATATGAGCGTTGAGCTGTTCCCCATTACATATGAGCGTGAACTAGGCATTGCCAACATACGATCGGCTCCGTTTGATTGAGCCTTGATCGCACAGACATTTATCATAGGCCATCCGTTCCCCATTACCTATGAGCGTGAACGTGACGTTGCCAACATATACAGTATCATTCATGTTATATATTCATGCAAGTTGGTTTGTTATTGTATGTTATTGTATGTTGTTGTTATTGTTATTGTATGATTATTTACGTTTGCTCACATATGATTATTGCACAATTTTCCATAATAAATATAACAAGAAATCAATAATAAATGTTTTCTAACAAGGTTCACTCGCCAACTTATGTTGACCCAAAAACCCCCACTTTTACACATGATACAGGTGATCCAGCTGCAGCAAGAAACATATAGGATGGCTTAGAAGAATAAACCGGTTTAGACTTTGGATTGTTTTAGTTGATTATCTTTCTTTGTAATTGTATGAACATGTTTGGAATATTGAGGATGTAATTTTGAATTTAATAAATATGAAACATATTAGTAAATATCATGAGCTTTGGTGATAACCCAATTATGCCCCGACTCTTATTCCGCTGCGGGTCGGGGTGTGACACATACACGGTCATCCATAACAGGTATTGGATTTTGAACAGCCTCACACTCTTGCACCTTGTTCCTTGGGACTTCCGTAATGAAGTCGGCTAATATCTGGCCTTTGATAGCTAGACGGGGTTTATAAAAAGTGTTGTGTCCCCCCAATTCGATCGCCCACTTCGCTAACCGGGCGAAGATATCGGTTTGGCCAGAAAAATAGTTCGTAAGAACTATGATCACATGGCAAGAAAAATACATGTGCAACGGACGGGATGCTTGAACCAATGCTAAGGCAAGTTTTTCCATCATCGGGTATCGTGTTTCTGGGTTGGTTAACATTTTGCTGACGTAGTAAATCGGAGTCTGGACCCCTGCGCGTTCTACAAGCAAGACTACGCCAACAACAATGTCTGGTGCGGAAAGGTATAGAATCCATGGTTCACTCTGCTGTGGGGCGAATAAGAATAATCGTGAGAATGTATGTAATTAGTGAAAGAATAAGAATCTCCCAACCTGGAGGTGAGGTCCTTTCTTTATAGCCGAAGAGATTCGTGCATGAGACGGGCTGGTGGGCCTTGGGCCTAGAAATGACAACCAGGAATATCCATTCTGTCTCTTCTGCTACGACCGTTAGTGATCTCTAGCAGGAAGAGCGCTTGCGCGCACGGTGGATGGGACCACATGTCCTGGCAGTTGTCCTTGTTGTCTGGTCTGTCATCAGCCGTTAGTGGAGATCGTGTGACAGTTGTTGGCACGAGTTGGTTGGTGCCACGTGTACGTCCTAGCGTACCTTTTGTCTCTTGCACGACTGTTCATCATGCAACGTGGTCTGGTACAACCTGTCGAGTGCCTATTGAGTCACAGCTCTGCCACCTGTCCCTTTTATACTTAATCGATGCCTCTTTGTGCTTCTTCCTACCGTGTGGCCTAATCAGCGCTTTTTGGCCAGTGTGAACTTGTAGGGATCAAGCTCTTTTTTCAAGACTAGGTACGAGTTGTTCTTGCCTTAGTCTTGGCCTTGTATGCGGCTCCCGAAAGGGTTGTGCCGTCTGTGCAAGGCTTGAGAAGTCTCAGCTAAGGGATTAAGTATGGTTAGATGCTCAGATAGAAGCTTACTTAATTAGCGCAGGATTTAGGATCTGCACTTTCAGGTCTAACTTGCCGTTGTGCGAGGTGCGCAAGGTTTGTTAAGCAACCTGCTGTCTTCGGGCTGACTTACCGTTGTGCACGGTGCGCAAGGTTAAGCTACCTGTTGTCATTATGAGGGTATGGTATCTTGCGCAGGCGCAGGGTTTTTGGGACTATACCCCTCCACATTTGTTATAGTCATTATGGTCATTAAAATAGTAAATTATATAAACATCAAAGTAAAAATTGCACGTTTATCCCTACGTGTATTTTTAAGAAATTAACGGGTATACCAATACCCGCAGGTATGCCTGATACTCGACGGGTAATTATCCGACAAATATCAGATGGGTAACGGACCGGGTATGGGACAAAGAGTTATAACCAGGTATGGACCTGGGATTACCAATACCCGACTCATTGGCATTTCTAAATATGAGGGTAAACAATGCATTAACATTCTTTTCCTAAGGGTCTAATATAAAACACATCACAATTCAAGGGAACAATATAAACATATCCACGCTAAACCCTTGATGTCACTGTATACAAACACGAAAACCCTAGCTTCTTGAATCAAATTCGACTCATATTCATCACCACAAGACAATTCCTGCAATGGCGACAAGAAAGCTGGTCCGAGACTTAGTTCTCTGTAAGCAGCCGTTGTATCAGCATCTTTTAGCTTACAAACAGGTGTGTTTCATGCTAAAAGTTTGATTTTTTCAATGTTTAATGGGTTGATAACGGTTGATTGTTGTTTATGTGTTTAGGTTCCAACAGCAGCTTCGAGGTTTAGGTTAATTGGTGGTGCGAATGGAAGGTTAATGTGTCATGAATTCAGTGTGTTTAAGGAGTTTTCGGAGAAGATTAAAGGTGAAGTGAACAGGTATGGTGTTGTGTTTGTTTTGGATTTTGAAGGTGGAATTAGGATTTTTTATGTTTCAAGGATGAAGAGTAGTTATTTTAGTGAGTGCATTAGGTTTGGTTTTTCAAATTAGTAACATGAAAACCTAGAATGAAGACGGGAATTGAAGGGTCATTAAGATGTAAAACTTTTGATTTTTAGAGTAGTATGTGTGTTCTCCATAGTAGAATTGATTGCTTATCTGTGTGATATGATTCTGACTGGTGGGCTTCTTGTTATCCTATATGATCTCTGTTTGTGGGTAAATCATTCACATTGCTACAATTATTTAACTTCGATTGAAAGCACCTTGGTTTTTAAAAGTATGGGGCGACAAGGAAAACGCTTAGGTGAAGTGATGGGTTCTCCTGAAGCGTGTACTTGTGTATGGTGCGTCGGTTCAGACGCTTTCGTATAAATTGTTGGAGACAAGCATACTTGTTTTTGTGTTTTATTCTTGTTTTTCACTTCTGGTGTGTGTGGGGTGTGATAGAGAGGTTACTGGGAAAAAGAACGAAAAAAAACACTTAAATAATAGTATAATACCCTTAGTGGGTTATAAAATTCTAAGTTCAGTTTGTTTCTAGCATGTGTAACATGGTTATAATATATACCTGCTTTCAGAAATCAGGAGCTTCGAAAATCTGTAGAAGAATTGAAGGAAAAAACTGAAGAGCTTAAAGGGGTGAAAGAAGATCTAAAAGTTAGGTAATTTGTACTACAAAACCTTTACTAAGTTTGCAACTTTCACTTTAGTTGCTTATAGGCTGAGACATACTGTTGTATGTCAAAGCTGAGCAGACACTTGTATTGAAGGCCCTGAGATGGTGAACTGGCGAATGCAGAACAAAGCAGACAACGGAGCAGCTTTACAAGCATGTGGATGGCGTGTGGACCGAAGCCGAAGCTACAGCAAAAAAGGTTCCACTCTAATTACTTTCGTTAAGATTTTATCATCATAATTGTATCGGTTCACTTGAAAATATTAATATAAACATTATGATCACCTTGCAGGTTTCCGAGAATCTTAAGGAAAAGGTTTCTGCTGCTACGGAGGAGGTATGTGGGACCCTTTTAATTTTCTTTTATTCAAAAAATTATGTTAGCTAATGAGCTTATTATTATCTGATTCATTATGTACAGGTGAAAGAAACGCTAGGAATTGGGAAGCAAGAGACCTCAGAATCTGCCAGCTCATCAGCTAGCGGTGCTTCGGCAGAAAAAGAAGGCGAGAATGATAAACAATCAGCAAGTGGAGAAGATACGAAACAGCAATCTGGGTATGCTGAATCAGCAGGAACGATATTTAGCAAGGTTCGGTATGGAGTTTCATATTCCTATCAAAAGGCCAAAGATGCAAAAGTCCTTGATTTGGCCAAAAAGGGTTATGACATTGTGAAAGACGAGTTAAATGGTAGCTCGAGTAAGAGGAAACGGGCCCAAGCCGCCTCTACTGCTGCCTCTCAAGCTAATGTTGAAAGAAGTGATAGAACCGATATCACCATTGTGCCTGTAAAACAGTCACCGTTTAGCAAGAAATGGGAGGCGTTCAAGGCGAAAGTAATAATTCGTCATTTCTAACTCTAATTTAATGATTTTAGTTTTTATGTGTTCCTTAGTCGAAATAATTTGTTGTATCTTTTAGATGCAAGGTAATCCAATCTTTAAGCGTGTTAGCGGCATCAGTGAACCTGTCATGACAAAGGGTCAAGAGGTATGAATAACTTTTGAATATCAATTATAGCATTTAATGCTGACGTTGCAATTTGGGCTGTTCCTTTTCGAATGGGATTTTCAGATTGCAGAAGATATGCGTGAAAGATGGGAGACTAGTGATCATCCTGTAGTTCATAAAATCCAGGAGTATGTTTTTTAACTTTTTACCTGCTAGTGTATATATTTCTTAAAAATGTAACCTATAAAGCTTTTGTTTCTATGATTCTGAGCAACTGATATGTTTCCCTTTCTGCAACAGTATTAATGAAAGTGTTTTTAGAGAGACAGATGCTGCAATGTCTTTTAAGGAAATTCGTCAGCGTGACCCGTATGATAATCACTTTGGTTTACCATTTATTCTTTTTAAAAATTTGACAACCCATTATTCATTTTATATATTTTCAGGTATTTCTCTTTACCTGACTTTGTATCCGACGTCCAAGAAATTGTGAAACCCGTCCTCAAGGCCTACATCAAAGTAAGTTTGAAATTTAATTAAAGGGTAGATACCATGAAAAACAGCTTACTTTTTTTGGCATGAAGAAGCCACTCAACTTTAAAATTTTATTTCTCATGTGACTATTTATAGGGAGAAACCGAGGTACTGGAGAAATATTGTTCCCCTGAAATAATTGAGAGATGTAAAGCCGAACATCAAGTTTGTGAAATGCAGGGCACTTTTTATGACAACAAGGTTAGTCGTTAATTACTTAATAATCCACAAAGCAAAAGAACAAATACCGTAGATTTGAAGTTAAGAACTGTGGCGGAATTTGCTAATGGCTCTAATGATGCAGATATTACATATATCTGAAGTCGACGTAAGAGAGACCAAAATGATGGGCGATAGTCCTTTAATTATCGTCGGGGTACGCACCTTTTTCAATTCGATTAAAAAAAGAAAAAAAGGTTATTAAGTTTGTGCTGAGTTGGGGAAACTTTGGTTGTACAGTTTCATACACAACAGGTGTATTGTGTACGAGATAGACTTGGTGAAATAACAGAAGGAGGCAAGGTAATTTGCTTCAAGTTTCGGTGTCAAGAAGGTCATGCTTTCGTTGGTTGACTGTCTTTGACTCTGACCCTGTTGGTCAATGATTTGGTTTTGCAGGATACTATCCACACGGTTCATTATTTGTGGGCGATGCAGCTTGCGGACGCAGAAGAAGGTTCTCATATGCCAGTTTGGAAGCTTAGAGATATGCAACAAGTTGGCGTCCGGGCGCTCATTTGATCATGAAATTGGTTCGATAAGGTTTTTTTTACCCTTCATTGCATTTAATCATTTCGGTTGCTGGAAAAATTTTGGTTTTCATATATATTTTAACTTCGTGCTGATTAAAGAGGGAATGAAATGGAACATGAGTTCCTGCATCTGTTTTTTTATAATTGTCATCCATTGTAATAGATTTTGACTTGAGCTGTTTCTTCATGAAACATAGTAGCAAAATAATGTCATATTGCCCGAGAATATGCTAACCGAAGGTGTAAATGTTGAGGTAAACTTTAGTTATCATTATTGTTAATTCGATAACATGGTTTTTAAAAGTGTGCCCCAAGGGGATTGGAAAAACATTCAAGGGCCTTGAGGGGCGGCACTTAGTGATGTAATTTTTTATTGTGGGTAGAGCATTTGTTGCTCACGTACACAAGCGGTTGCTTCATGTGTCGACTTTCAGGACACATATGTCTTTGATTGTTTCACACTGTTTGAAAAGATCTTTGATATTGAAGTATACTCCGTTGTTGGTTACCCTAGAATAATAGGGATGAAATCATAGATCTGAACGGGAGGACCATGGTCTTTGGGGCTAAACAAGTTATATGGTTGCTATATTAAGTTCTTAGTTAGGAGATGAAGAATAAAACATGAAAATGCTACATTAAGTTCTAAGTTTTATTAGAGTTAATTTTGTTTTTGGTTCTTGTGGTTTGTTAAAATAACTATTTCAGTACTTAGTTTAAAAGTTGCCAAAACAGTTCCTATTTGTCCCTATCGTAGCTATTACAGTCCACTAAGTACAACCCATTCACTTAACACCGTCTAATGTACTGTTAAGTTTTTAATGAAATGACTAAAGTACCCCCATGTTAAAATGACATTTTTTTATATTAATCTCTTCTCTCTCAAACACTCGAATATGCATTTTGGATATGACATTCAGATTACATTACAATAACAATTCCAAAAGGTCAAACACAAACTGAGATAACATGTTCACTATGCCCCCATAAAAATTGCATCACTTTCAAACTTGAAACGATCCAACAGAAGGATCCTGTTAAGTCCCACGTTGCATTTTAGTTGATGAAGTTACCGATTACGTTCCAACGGTTAATCGCAAAAGTTTCACCTCTCAGTTGTGGTTCATGTGACAGCTTATTGTTCATCTTTGCAGAGAATAAAAAGAATGATGATATTGACTTGTGTTCATGATAGTGTCCTCATTTAACAGATAGAAAATTTTCTAAAGTACAGTTGAACAATACAACCAACATTCATGAGCAACACAAGTACAGTATCATGTGCTTTAGAATACATCACAGAGCCGTAACAATAACGAAAGCAAGTGAAAAGAAAACCAACTTTCATATAGCAAAAAATTGGGGTCGTCGGAGAAGATGACCGGAAAAATGAAGATAACCAAAAATACATAACCAGAAATGTGGGAAAGTGGGACCCATCTTTAATTGTTTTATTTTTTTACCAGGGTAATTTGGTCATTTAACTAAAACTTAACAACATAAATAGATGGAGATAATCGCGCAGGAAGATTTACGGACTAAAAATAACTAGTGTATAAATTTCGTATCTTTTTTTTTTCCAGTTTGTACATGGATTCTTTATAGTGACACACAGTAAGAATATCCTAGTTTATAGTAAAGAAAAGAATGAAGGAAAATGTTTGTTGATAGCCTTTTGAGTGTTAGATACATCTAAAACTCATTTTTAACTACAATAGTTTAGTCGTTTGAGTGTTAGATGTATCTAACTCTTTTATTATAATATGTCGTACGTTTGATTACAAATATTGTATAAAACTAATTATTATTTTTAGAACTGATTAAAGTATCTACCATCTAAGTATACAAAAACATTATTAACTACTATAACAAAATTGATTATTTTGTTTAAAAATTATTAGAATTTAGCGGTGAACTAGGCGGTGGTCGGTGGCTAGTTGATCGGTGGTGGGAAAAAAGACGCATAGCTGAAGACAGGTTGGGTGCATGGCCTAAAATGTGTGAAAATTAAGTTGTGTTTTAATATATAGTATGATATGATGTAATTTAGTTTATAGAAAAAACTGAAATTATAATATTAAGTTGTATTTTAATATATAGTATAATTTATAGAGAACTAGTGGGTTACACCCGCGCTCTGCGGTGGGGCGACATAATTTTTAGTAGAAACGTAGACGCAATAGTAAAAAAACGTTCATGGTAGGAATTCGTTTGATAATGGTTCAGTTCACTAAGATACCGACACTTACCGAAAAGAACAAAAAAAGTCGTGATACGACCAAAAAATTCGAGATGTGTTTACATCGATCGAAACAATAAAAACGAATATCAATTTCGGTTAGTATTAAACCGTTTGTTTTGTTACATGTAGAACACCAGGTTTGATTGAAACTTAAAAAAGCAAAAGAAAAACCAAAAAATAGAAAAGAAAAAGGAAATATGAAAAGAATTTCACAAAAGACAAAAGTCACAAAAGGACAAAAATCACCGGTCAGTATTAGACCTTTCGTTTTTTACATGTACAACACATGTTCGATTAAAACTTAAAAAAGAAAAACCAAAAAATAGAAAAGAAAAAAAAATTCATAAAATAACAAAAATCACTTAGCTAAGAAAGTTCATGAATTATATATATAATAATGATGCATATCTTAATAAAATAAGGCTATGACAACAAAGGCTTCGGTTCAATTAAAAACCAACACGAGTTGTGAGAACCATGAGAACCCCTACTTCCCGCGGAAGTTGGGCCACAATTTTTTGCACAAACGTAGATGAAAATATTATAAACAAATCCGTAAAAAACAAAAAGAAATAATTGTCGAGTTGGTAGTTACGCCTGATGTAAGTTTTGTTTACGTCTGATTTAAATTTTGTAACGGCAATGAAATTTTTTACACCTGATGGAAATTCTTGCATACGACATTTTTTTGTGTTTTTTATTTTTTTGCTGAACCAAGTGTTTTTTTTTAAAGATTTTTGAGATTATTTTTTGAAAAAAACCTTTTAGAAGGTATGACTCTTATGGTTCTCACAACTCAAGTTGATTATCATTTTACATGATCCCTAACAATTTATGATATAGTTGTCTTTATTTTCTTAAATGTGTCAGAATCAAATACAAATAAGTTTTATGGTGTGAACGTACAAAATCAAAGAAAAACCCACAGAATGACATTTTTGTATTACTACAAATAGGGTAATTACGGTACAACAAAATTAAATTAAAGCAATAATAGTTACCCTATTTATAAATTGTATTTCAATTTTATTGTAGCCGTAATGATTATTACATTACAACAAAATAAAGTATAGTAATAATAAATACAACAAAATAAAGTATAGTAATAATAAACACACTACTTATATTATTGTAGCATAATCTAGTTCAAATTTTGACAGTATAAGTACTCTATTTACCGCACTTGGAACATTAAAAGTTATTTGTACCTGATCTAATAATAATCAAAATTTGTGAACCATCATCATCATTATTAAACGACAAACTACACTTCAAACACTACCGTTTTGCCATGTCTTTATTTCAACCAATGATGTAATTATAACTATTCATGATCACATAATCACTTTCAAAACACACATTCAAATACCCTTATTCTTCATTTACACGTCCACCAGAACACAAAGTATTCATCAAAATTCATACTTCCTCTTTACAGCAGAACCTCTACAACTTCGTTAAAACAGTTTCCGTCAACAAATCATGCAGTTTCCTTGTCTCCGCCACAACACATTCCCGATCAAACAGTGCAGAAACGACCGCCACCCCTTTAAGATTCACCACCCCGAGTTCCATCACAGATCTCGCATTTGAAAGATTTATGCCGCCAATAGCCACCACAGGTAGCTTTGAAGCCAAACAAACGGTTTTCAAACCATCCAAACCAATGGTGCGGTTATTTGCTTTTGTGTTGGTTGGAAATACGCCACCTGACCCTATGTAATCAGCACCATCCGCCCATGCTTTTAGAGCATGTTCTGGTATCTTGCATGATACACCGATGATTTTTTCAGGTCCGAGAAGGGCCCGGACTGTGTTGACCGGCATGTCTGATTGACCAACGTGGACCCCGTCAGCATCACACGCTAGTGCAATATCGAACTCTGTCGTTTATCAGAAGGGGGATGTTGTGGGCACGGCAAATTTCAAGACATGATTTGGCTGCTTCTAGAAACTCTCCTGTTTCAGCATCTTTTTCCCTGAAACAATCAGGAAAAAGAGTCTACAGCAGCGGTTGGATGTTAATGCTAATAGGTCAAAAGGGTAAAAAGCTAAACCTTAGCTGCACAATGGTGGCGCCTCCTTCAATGGCGGCTTTAACTGCATCTGTAATGGAATGACCCCATTTTTTATTCATCCCTGAATCTGTGACAGCGTATAAGAAGAGATCACTCGGTTCAAACAGTCGCAACTTGCTTGAATTTTTCCTCTTAAGCTTAAGCATGTGATCCAAAGGACCCTGAGGCCCGTTGCCAACATTAATGCTTTTTCCATAATCCAGTGCAGTCTCAACATATCGTTTTGCTACCTTAACAGCTGATAACATTGAAGAACCCTTTGCCAGCTCAGCCGCTATACATGATGCCATGGTGCAACCCGTTCCATGAGTGTTTCTAGTCTGTATCCGTGATGAACGTAACTCATAAAGATCTTTACCTGCATCAACAATATATAATAAAGTGCATAAGTAGCTACCACAATAAACACATAATCTATGAGTTAAAAGAATATCCAGTACCATCAAAGAAAATGTCTACGGCATCTTTGGAAGAAGGGAGATCGCCACCTTTGACTAGAACATTTCTAAAACAATGTGAAAATTTTACTTTAGTTATAAAAGATAGCAAAATTAATCTTGACTTTAGGAAGAGTTCATAGAAGAGGTTAGAGCTGGAAACGAAAGTTCAGCGAACAATTCGTGAACCGTTCGGCGGAAGTTCGTTTAATAAATGAACGATAAATGAACAAAATCCGCGTTCATTCATTTATGTTCGTGAATGTTTGTTATCGTGCTCAATAGTTCATCAGTGTTTTTAGTTTCTATATTTTATTTAAAAATAAAATATAAATAGAGTAAATTACAAGTTTTGTCCTTTATGTTTACGCCAAATTGCAGGCGGTGTCCTTTAGCGCAAAACTTGACAAATTCTGTACTTAATGTTTCAAAATCTTACATGGTATGTCCTTTGAGCCTAACCAAGTTAAATTTTTGGTTATGTATGGTCACCCAAGGGTGTTTTAGTCCTTTTACCCAATTTATCTAATATCATTTTAAAAAAGAAAACAAAATAATTTAAAATATTATTATAACTATATATATAAACTATATATATATCTGAAATCAATAACCACAACCCTCCACCTCCACGACCACCACCGCCCACCGCAACCGCCACCACCACCCTTCATCTCTATAACCAAAAAACCTGCAACAAATACTCAAACTTTCCCAAACCCCCCTTCAAACAATCACCCACAATGTCAAAACAGACCTAAAAAGTATGCTTCTGTTTCCGGCAAAGGTTCCGCCTAGCCGCCACCGAATCTCCGCCGCAGTCGGTCACCATCCACAACCCACCACCGCCCCTAACACCACCTCCACCACCACTCCGACCACCTCCACCTGCAACCACCCCTAACACCACCTCCACTACCGCTAACCCACCTTCACCATCCACCATAACCCATTACCGCATCCACCATCACAAACCCACCACCACATCCATCTTCACCATCCACAACCCAACATCACATCCACCACCGCTAAACCACCTTCACCGTCCAAACCCCAATGTCCCCATCATCTCAGATCAAACCAGATCTGAGAATGTTTAGCTTGTGTGTGTGTGTGTGTGTGAGAGAGAGAGGGGGAGAGAGAGGAGAGAGAAAGAGGGTGTGCAGATTGTTTTTTTATTTGTAGAACTTTTTATATTTTTTACACATTATCCCCTTAATATAAGGGTGGAAGGGGCACTCCCCAAATGGGGAGTGGTAAACTTTTTTTTTACCCAATAATATCATGCCATGTCAAGTCACCACTACACTCCCCATTTTGCACTCAATCACTAGGAGTGCTCAAACACTTGGGGTGTTTGATTTTTTTTTAATATTTTTTTTCTACACACATTTTTTATACATGCATTAAAAATAAATAAAACATATATTAAACACTTAAAAGTTAATAAAACATATATTAAACAAATTAAAATCATACAACCTAAAATTTAGAAAGAACAAGGCCAATTATATTTTTTTGCGATATCTCGTTTCCGCGCTAGAATAATCGGCATTTGAGAGTATGGGGTTTGAACCGCGCACTCGGACAGCTAGAACCGCCACGTCTCGTTTGCAACACACGTCCACTTGAGTTTGAACCCGAGCCTCGACTAGCGGAACCTTTTTTCTTGGGATCACCTTTTTTTTGGTTATCCATATTGTCGGATGTAGTATAAAGTATTGTGTGAAAAATTGTATATGTAAATAAAAAGTGGTGTGTGAATATATATATATATGTAATAAACAATGGGGTATACGGTCAAAACAATCAAACACACACAACGGTCGAATAAACGTTTGGGTGAGCGGTGAAAAGTAGCCGAAGTGGTAACTCACCGAGCCGCGGGAAGGGGGTGGCGGCGGTGTTCCCGCGCGGTGAACTAACTCAAACACCCCCTTCCGGAATACACCCCGACCACCCTAAGTTGTCTTACACAATAGTTCCTGTGGAAGTGAAAAGACAAGAATGCCCTCATGTGCAAGATACATGGCCATACTTAACTAAAAAGATAAACTGGGTTAGACTCAAAGGACATAATGTGCAAGATTTGGGAACATTAAGTACAAAACCTGTCAACTTTTGCGTACAGCGCCTAGGGCTGTAAACAAACCAAACGTTCGACGAACAGTTCGTGAACTGTTCGGCGGGAAGTTCGTTTGTGTTCGTTCGTTTATTAAACAAACGAACACGAACAAAAATTTCGTTCGTTTAGTTAAATGAACAAACATGAACAGAGGTCGCGTTCGTTCGTTTATGTTCGTGAACGTTGGGTAACTTGTTCGTATGTGTTTGATAGTTCATTATGGTTTTTAGTTTTTTATTTATGTAAATATATCAAAACTCCGACAAATTAAATATCTAATAAGTGTCAGTGTATTATATATTTTGTTCATGAACAATTGTTTGTGTTCGTTTGATTCCATTTGTGTTCATGAACATTGTTTGTGCTTATTTGTGTTTGTCAACGTTCATTGCGTAAAATTAACAAACAAACACAAACAAGTTCATTTCCTTAACAAACAAACACAAACATAAAATTTCGTTCGATAAGTGTTCGTGAACGGTTCGCAAACACATAATTTACAGAACACATATATTTTTTAACAAACGAACACGAACGTCTTGTTCGTGTTCGTTCGGTTCGTTTACAGCCCTAACAGACGCCTGCAATTTGATGTAAAACATAAAGGACAAAACTTGTAATATACTCTATAAATAAGTATCCAGTGTATTATATATTTTGTTCATGAACGCTTGTTTGTGTTCGTTTGTTTCCATTTGTGTTCATGAACATTAGTTTGTGTTCAAGAACGTTTTTTTTGCCTAAAATTAACAAACGAACACGTTCATTTCCTTAACGAACAAACATGAACATAAAATCTCGTTCGGTAAATGTTCATGAACAGTTCGTGAACACATGTATTCCTTAACAAACGAACACAAACACGGTCTTGTTCGTGTTTGGTTGTTTCCAGTTGTGTTCATGAACATTAGTTTGTGTTCATTTGTGTTCAAGATCGTTCTTTGCCTAAAACTAACAAACGAACACGAACACGTTCATTTCCTTAACGAACAAACACGAACTAGAAAATCTCGTTCGGTAAATGTTTATGAACAGTTCGTGAACACATGTATTCCTTACAAACAACGAACACGACGTTTGCAGCCTAGAAGAGGTGAACCATAGTGCATGGTTTAAAATTACCGTGGTCCCATATCATGTAAAGATTTTGCTGCAGAGCGCATGTCGGTAACTGTTTCTAATTGCACGCCACCAAGTAAAACAGAAGCCTCTTCTATATTCGGGTCACAATGTCAGCCATAGGAAGAAGATCTTGCCTGCATACATGGTGTACATCATGATGTTTTCTGGTACACCTTAAAAAATATGGGTAGACGCAACTAACAGTAAATATATTTGCAAAGTAAAAAAATAAAGAATGCATGAAATGGATGTATATATCTTACCTAAACGTATCAAGTATTGAAGAACCAACAAGCACATGTCCACTAGTAGACACCATGACAGGATCAACCACTAAAGCTGCCTTACAAGTAAGACTGAGTCAACTCTGAAGCGACATAGAGTGTCAAATACACTAATTTAAATCAACGTGTCACAATACCTTGAACTGGAAACTGTTTTAAACTATCATGAAGTATCTTCACCATGGCGGTTGATGGAAGCATGCCGGTTTTCACCTAAATAGACATCAGAAATGAATTATGGTCAGTATTCATGACCAAAACAACTTTGGCAAGAACTCGATTTTACAACTAACTTACAACATCAACATGCATATCTGACAGTACAGACTTCAACTGTGCTGCAACAGATTCCTCTGGAAGAATGCTCACATCCTAATAAGACGCAAACTGAATCATCAAAATTTTTTAATATTAAAACTAAAAGTTGAAAGACGTATATAATGTGTATATGTGTGGGCGCTCGGGGGGGAAGTGAAAGTCACTAACTTTAACGTTATTTTACTAATTTCATGAAAATAACGCTAAAAGACGGGGATGGTTAATCATGCATCATGTGGTGGCGTTGATAGCCGAAAGACAAGGGGATACATGCACTGATCGGCCTTTGTCTCAATTGCTGAGCAGTGGCGAAGCTTGAGATTCCGTCCGGGGGGGTGGGGGGAGGGGCGCACGTCACTAGACCTAAAAATTTCTATAAAACTGGGGGGTCAAAAACGTATATACCAAAAATTTCTATACGAAAACTACATACTCTCCACTACTGAGAGAAAAGTTCGGGGGGTTGGCCGCCCCCTCCCGCCCCTTAAGAGCTTCGCCCATGTTGCTGAGTGTTATGTGCCTATGTCCAAGGCTTGATGCAAAACTACTATGAAGCCGGGGGTCTCACTGGAAGCAGCTTCTCTATTCCTACGAGGTAGAGGTAAGGTTGTCTACATCTTACCCTCCTCAGACCCTACCTTAGCTATTGGTGGGATTTACTGAGTATGATGATGATGATAAAAACTAAAGTTGAAAGAAACAAATAATCAAACTTATAGTGTTAAACCTGGACCCCAAGGGTATTCTGTGCAGTAACAGCGGTGATCACAGTAGAACAAAACACACCACGTGCAGCACAAGTTTTAAGATCGGCTTGTATTCCTGCACCAGCTCCTGAATCAGAGCCAGCCATGGTCAGAACATGCGGGATCTTATTGTTACTGGACCCATTTGTGACGATTAAAGCCTTCTCCTCCGGCATTGCCTTGAGAGTCAAACTGCCAAACTGGTCAAATGCGTTTCTGCTACCTTGTTTCGAACTGAATACTGTACATATCTGGCCGTAAAAAAAATTAAATTCAATACATCAGATGAGGTATCATTCAAATTGGAAAGAAACAGACGTTTTAAAGGCACATATTAACAGCTTTATGTTTAGAAAATTATAACCCTAGCTAATATATCAACGCTTAATCTGGAAAGCAACAGGAATCACGTTAAAGGCGCATCCTAGGTCTAAAATATGAAGGAGCAACATCAAAATCAATCATCATTATACAACCCGATCATTTATTTCATATGAAAACGATTATTCATGTAATTATTGAGAAGGAGGAAACAACTTTGGGTTGTGAATCTATCAAGGGGTGTGGTGATAATTTAAGAGTAAATCGAAAAGATATGATTGAAAAGGAGAGTGGAGAGTGTAGCGTACCTTGTGATGAGCAATGGGGGTGGAGGAGAGGAACAAGGCCATATATAAAAAAAGGTGGATGGATATACACTGGAATAATAAATTAGTCACCACTCAGATGCACTGCACTTGCTTTTACTTTGATTCATCACATTATATATACTTCACTTTATGGGTTTCACTTACGGCACGCCATCTTTATGTTCGTTCGTAAAGAAAACTAATATATTTCTGAACTGTTCACGAACGCATACCGAATATAAGTTTATTTCCGTGTTTGTTCATTAAGGAAATTCAGTTGTTCACGAACAGTTGCTTAACACTGGTCTCGAGCACAAACGAACACAAGCAATAAAAAACGATCGCAAACCAATATTTAACTTGTAAATAAAAAATAAAAATATTGTTATCGTTAAACATTAGATATAAGTAGTTAAATACAATCATTAAATTATAAATCAAAACACAAGAATTCTACTATACCACTAAATGATGAATCAAGTTTAACTAGCTTAAACATAATTATTCCCAAAAATATCTTAGAATGTCTAAACTTTAGCCAACTTAGAAAAAATAGGGTTTCAAGTTTACATAAAATGTTTATTATTTATTATTTTTCTAATATAATCAAACGAACGTAACCGAACATATTACCGAATGTTCACGAACGCAGTTGAATAAACGAAACATGTGTTCGTGTTCGTTCGTTAAGCTAATCGAACGAACATAAATGAATTTCCCGCCGAACGGTTCACGAATTGTTCGTTGAACGTTTAGTTCATTTACAGCCCTAGTTCCACTACAAGTCTACAACTTCCAATGAATCACACCAGGCTCAACTGCTCAGCTCAAATTTGAAATCGAGCTGAAAATCTTAGTTCGAACTCGACTTGGTTTTCAGTCGAGTCGTCGGCTCGGCTTGGCTCAATTATGCTCGAATTTTAAAGGAAAATTTATTACATAGCTTTAAAAATTCAATAGTTCGAAAAGACATATTCAAAATAACTTCAACCTTCTATATTACAAGGCAAATTGAAGTTCAACCAAATATTAAAGAAGTTTCAAATCTTAACGAAATACAATATTAGTTATTAGCATCCTAATCAACCCCAAATATACCATAGATATCTATATGCACTCCTAGATACCTGTAAAAAATAACCAATGTTCTAAAATATTTTATATGTATGTTAAAATAAATTAGTTGAAAAGTAAAATAATCCAAGCTAACGACTAAACCGATCCAATTTGGCTCGTCATGAGTGGAGTCGAGTCGAGCTAGACTCGCTTTCTAACAAGTTTCAAACAGAGCCATATCGAGCGATTCTTTTCCAAGCTAAATTCGAGCGAGATCCGAGTCACGATCTTTTTGGACAACCTTAAATCACACCTTCTTATGATCTTTTTATATTTAAAAATATTTACAAAATTTAATTTTATAAATCAAATTACATAAATAACTAACAGTACTAATAACTGAAAATATAAACTCTATAACAAAATCCTAATCTTGATCGTTGGTGTGAAGTGTGGCGAGATGTTCAACCAAATATGCCTGAAGAGTATTATGTATTTCGTTGCTCCATATTCGCCATTTATTTTCATGTTTTCGTGACACTAACTCCTTGTAATCCACTAGTCGCTTTAAGCTCGTTTTCGTTGAACTCACTAATAGCTTGGCTTTCATCCTCTAAAATCATGTTACGTAGTATGATGCAAGCATAAATGACACGCCGTATTTTGTAACGTTTCCATGCTTGTGCCAGGTTTGAACTATAGCCATCGTTGTTGGAGGACACCAAACAATTGTTCAGTGTCCATCTAGCAACTTCTTGTGTTGCTTTAAACCACTCTTTTTTATCCTATGGGTATGAAAAGGATTGATAAACATTGCATAAACGTGATATATACCATTAGTTAGATAGTAACCACACTTGTAATGTGTTCCTCTAGTCTTATCTCAAACGAGGTGTCAGGTGCTACTTCGTTAATCATGTTGTTGAATATTAATGAATGATTAAGTATGTTTAAGTCATGTTCAAACACGATACTCTAAAAAAAGCATATCAATGATCATGTGATGCAACCCCCTTGAGTATCACACATATTCCTCCATGATCAATGCATATAATCAAGGTTACTGAGCATGCCGGGGAATTCGTGTACTTTTGCATGTCGTTTCCTCATTTGTTGCACGTCAAGAGGGGTGGGTGATGTATTGCAAAACACATATGTTTTCCATGTACAATTTGTAGAGTTTTCAGTAATTTTAGTTTCATTAATAGTTAGAATATGTTAACTGCTGATCGATTTGTGTTTTCCAGGTCTAGGGAGTGAAGAATAGCTGAGAAGAGCGAAAAATGGTTCATATTTGTCAAAATCGAGCACCGGGTCGAGTTCAGGAGTATGGGAGTGGAAATGGCATAGAAATCGAAGAAAACTGCATGGTTGCATCGTGTGACCAGGACTAGAGCTCCTCCTCGCGCGACGCGGGAGAGAGTTGACCAACAGTTGACTTATGGCACGCCGCGTCGTGTGGCCTTACATCTTATGCTCCCCACGTGATGTGGGGAGCTTGTTTTCGCAAAATGCTACGGGTTGTTGTTGGGTTTAAGTTAGAGATTAATATATAAACATCATTATGCAACATAAGCTCATAACCCTATGAATTAGAGCTTGACATAGGCGAAATTTGGAGTTCAAGGAGCAGGAATTAAAAAGTTTTAGGCTTTGGTTGAAGATTCGAAGGTCGGAGATCGAGTGGCTCATGATTAATCATTTGGGTTTATTCGTTCTTCTAATATCTTTGATTCGAACCAATTTTTCTTCTATTCATTGATCTTTGTTCTTATATTCATGATGTATCTTGGCTAAATACTTTAAAACTACCTAGGTGGGATGATTGCATGACAAAGTTTGAATTTTTATTGGTTTTCATTATTGTTTATGGGTTGTTATTGTAGAGAACTTGGTAATATTGATTTGATGTGTATGAGTATCTAGATTTGTTTGATTTCACGTTTATTATCTTCACACGCATCTTGTTGAATGTCTTTCATATGATACGTTCGTGTAAGATTATAATCACTTGTGTTTATGATTTTTATGATTAATTGGCCAATACACTCCTACGAGGTAAATTCGTGTCGAGTGGGTCTAGGTGTTTAACTAATCTTAAAATCCGTGAGGTGAGAGATTATTGGTTTGTCTAGGTTGTTAGATCGCTAAAGTTAGGATCTTTGAGAAAAGACCACATTAGTTTACCTCACAATCCTTGCTAATCGAGTCAAACCAATTTACCATAGTTACCTTAGACTTTTAGACCGTGAGGGCAATTGTCAAATTAAGGTACTTTAGTAACATAATTGGAAAGTCGTGAGGAAGTCCATAATAACCGGTAGTTTAACAGCTTGCTAGGTTTCTATAGGTGTCTTACTAAGAAGGATCGAGGGTCCCGTTCGGTTATCCAGTGAGTTTAGTATTCCAAGATCCCGGTTCCATAACATAGTCAAATCAATAGAAAGCCAATCCGAGTTGTGTAGGATTCCAGCCTAGGTAGTTGTTTCACTATCATATGAGTAAAACCCAAAGTCTAATTTCGCTTTTGAATTTGTTCTTTTTAGTTAGTATTTAATTTAATTTAATTTAATTACAATTTTAGGATTTTAGAACCCCCCCCCCCTCCCAAATAAAAAACAGTTAGTCGTGTCAGGCAATAAGTCTAGCGAGTCTAGTTCAAGTAT
This sequence comes from Scalesia atractyloides, assembly GCA_947069175.1. Taxonomy (NCBI): domain Eukaryota; kingdom Viridiplantae; phylum Streptophyta; class Magnoliopsida; order Asterales; family Asteraceae; genus Scalesia; species Scalesia atractyloides. The sequence goes on along the minus strand of CAMTDV010000022.1, from coordinate 21,773,267 downwards.
TCAAAAGAGTCTCGTTGGTTCGATTTCTGGACTTGCTTATCTTTACTAGAGTCGATCGGTTCACTTGTCGGTTAATAGTGTAGTCGAGTTATAGAGAGTCTAGAGTATAACCTAGTGTCTAGATTAGGTTAATTTAGTTGTTAATTAATAAACCACTTTTAGCTCATCAAGTTTTTGGCGCCGTTGCCGGAGAGTCTAAATAGTAATGTCTCCGATTTTGAAGTTTAAACTTTAGTTGAAGATTCGAAGGTCGGTGATCAAGTGGCTCGTGATTAACCATGTTTTTCTTCTATTCATTGATCTTGTTCTTATATTCATGATGTATCTTGGCTAAATACTTTAAAACTTCCTTGGTAGGATGATTGCATCTTAGCCCTATCCACCTTTATGCCATCCCTCGAGATTTTGTGACCTAAAAATATCCCCTCAGTCACCATAAAGTGACACTTCTCCTAATTAGCATCAACTTCGTCTCCGTACACCGCTTCAACATCCTCTCCAGATTTAGCAAACATTGATCGAAAGAGCCGCCATAAACCGAAAAGTCATCCATGAAAATGTAACACCTCGTAAAATCGTGTCCAATAATATAGTGAAACGTGTCGTATTTTTTTAGTCTATTAAAGACTAATAAGGACTAAAAGTGTCAACATACTCAAACTAAGTCTCTGAGTGACCCTCTGATGTCAACATGCATAAACCAAGCCTCTGAGTGACCATTAGTGTCAACATGCTTAAATCAAGCCTCTGAGTGACCATTAGTGTCAACATGCTCAAACTTAGCCTCTGAGTGACCATTAGTGTCAATATGCTTAGTCTCTGAGTGACTATCAGAGTCAACATGCTTATACTGAGCCTCTGAGTGATCCTTTATGAACTCCTAACGCTCATATTGAGCCACTTGTTGGACGAGAGGGCTTAATTATGTAAATATGTAAAAGTTGGACGATGGAGGGGTTAAAAGTGTCAATATGTTAATTTATACCTCTAAGTGACCTTTTAACGAACCGAAAGCTCGACAATGTTCGGGCATAATCCCGGGTACGCCAAATGTTGGCTACGGAGGGCTAAATATGCTATAAAGGTGTTTTAGGAGGTTTTATAAGTTGAGGGGCTAAATGTGGCAAGTTTTGAAAGTTTTTGGGAGGCGCTCGCGGGCCACGAGAGACACAGGCCTGGCCTCTCGCGGGGTGCGAGAGGGCTTTTTCTACAGAAATTTGCTTGGCCTCCACACATGTCGCCAAAAACCATTTGATTCGAAACTAGGGACTTCCAAGCTTCTATGCCATGTTTTAGGACACTTGTAAGCTCCCTCTAACACCCCCTGACACCTGGCATCACCTCCTTCAAGCTCTCCAACTATAAATAGGTGCATTTGTTCACCACTTGAACTTGCACCTTTCTCATTCTTTACTCTATCCCCTCCTCTGGAAGTTCCTAACTGAAAGTAGCATCCAACTTAGCTCTATTTCATCCTAGGAAACACTTGTAAGTGTTCCTATCTCTTGCATTTTCGTTTATAGGCATTTATAGCCAAAAGTCAAGCGTTTTACTGAAAACGCCTTTACTTTCGGTTAAGACCATTATGGTCCAGCCATTGTTCGTAACGAATATGGCTAAGTGATCGTAATAAGGTAGGTGTTAATCCCTATAAAGGGCACCTCCTAAAGATCACGTTTGCTAGACCAATTGACGGGTCAAAGTTTTAATATTAAAAAGTCAAACAGACCATTTTTCGAAAATATTATAATCTGAGTTTATATATGTTATGAGGTAGAGGTTCATGTGAGAAAATTTAAAAGTGTGAGAAGGATAAGAAAGATTATGGAGGTGACATGTGTCCCTTTTTATTTTGGAGTTTAAGGGTATAAGTGTAATTTAACTAATCAAATCTAATTATGGAATGATTATATGCAACCAATTTTTTGCAGTTATTATAGGGATTTTCGAATTTGAAATAACACTCTAACTCATAAAATCACCACAGCATGTATATTGAAGGCATACATCTTATAAATAATAGAAATATAACTCATAAAAACACCCTAAGTCATAAAAACACCACAACATGTATATTGAAGGTATACATCTTATAAAGAACAGAAATATAACAAAAATAGCACCATAACTCATAAAAACACCACAGCAGTTATATTGAAGGCACACATCTTATAAAGAACACCCTAACATTAAATATAACAGAAATAACACCCTAATATAACACCAGTCAACACTTTAATCAGAATCAAAACAGAAATAACACCCTAAATATATAAAAACATAAATAACTCTACATAAATATATCAATATGGTACTCGTATTAAAGATAAAAAACACTCGTTATTATGGTGTAATTTTAAAATAAAAAAAGAGTTACGTATAAAAAGTTACTGATGTTTAAAAAAGAAGGGGGGAACTTTGCATGTGTATTAATGTTAGTTTCTTAATTTAAAAATATTAAATTTACCTTTATACCCTTAATTTAGAAAATTAGTTAGTTTAATAGTCAATATTATTTACAGAATTGCCACTATGATCTCAACCATTAGATTAAATATCTAATGGTTTAGATTCTTTCTTATCCTTCTCACACTTTTAAATTTTCTCACAATAACCTCACCCTATGTTATGAAACATATTTTGACACTTAAACAAGTTGGTAAAAATTATTAGAACATGTGAGAACATGTTCGGCTCGTCAATTTCAGTTCTAGGGTCGGTTCGCAACCAAAAGTCACAAAGTTTGACTTCTGCTTTGACTTTCGATTCTGACCCGATTTAGATTAGTTAGCTAATGATCTAAGGTTGAATTATGATCATAATATGATGTAGCATAACCCTCTGAGGTTATATTACAAGATCATAATCAGAATTTGAGTTTATGCACAAGTTCCACAATTATGCCATTTTGACAAAATGCACTTTTTACATAAAATGAGGTTTAATCGATAACGAACTTGAAAATGAACTACCTACTGATGTAATATCATAATTAGGATTATTTGGGATGTCAAATCAGATTGTATACTGAGTTTACGTACAAGTTCTTGTATTATGTCGATAAATGACGATAACGCCCTTGTGGCACATAAAACGGTTTTAATCATACCTTTTCATAACAAACCTTTTACCTAATGATATGTTATATTAAATAACATATCTAAAACAATTAAACTTGATCTTAACATCAGTTTTTACTAAACTTCGCACAAATCGTCATTTTACGACATAAGCGTCGTTTCGACGCATTGTATGGTTTTAAACCATATTTATCAACCAAGACTTGTTACCTACTGATTTTAAAACTTATTTAAAATATTTTTACAGTAGGTATATGAGCTAAACTCAGAATCCCAAATAAGTTATTATATTATGTGTAAAATGACCAAAATGCCCCTACGGTGCATAGTTTGGTCGTAAAGGATAAATTACACATATAATCAATATCTTACTGATATTATATTAAAAATAAACTATTTTTGCAGAATACTTATGATTATAACATTATAATACATTCAAGTTCCTTTTATACGTTATATAATTATCAAAACGCCCTAATGAGGCATAGTTTCATTTTAAAACCTTAACGGGCATATAAGTTGATATCCTACTGATATTACGACTTATTTAAAGTATAATGGCATATAGAACTTGTCCATGACTTATCCGGTTACCCGATATCGCTTATATGCGCACGGTTAAGTATATGTAACTAGTTTACGAAAATTAACCGAAACGGGTTTAACCTTATCATTTTAATCTCAAAATCCAGAATGCTTATAGTTTACCCATATTATACAAGTTATAGTACTTGTCGGGTTTAAACTACATTCTATCCGATCATCGCTTAATCTAGCGTATTATACATTTTGATCCTATACGCTAGTCAGTCTAAGTCTATGACTTAATTAAGACCGTTAGCATTTAATTGGTTAGCTTATGCCATAATCCACACTGGAGCCTTCCGGTAAATTCTATCTTAGTTCATTTTGGATAGGGCTGAGATATTAAATCTTGCATTTTTAATCAAGACTAGCTCAGGTAAATACTCTCGACTTATTTTCCCTATACAGGCTTGGGTTACAGTAAATTATTACCGCTTAGTCGGAAATGGGATCAATTAAATGCCGGACTGTGGCTAGTAAATCCGCATATTTTGTTTTAATCAGTTTTGTTTCATAACTTAAACATCAGGGGTTAACGACCGTGTCCTGGATATCCTAGGCTCATTACATTAGTTAATGGCCACGACCTAAGCGCGGGATGTAGGCATACACCTGACAGATGCTCACGCTAAATTATTTTTACCCAATTATTGGGGATAACTTCTTCGTGAGTTCATAAGTGGTGTGTACGTTAATCATATCTCGGTCTTCGTACTGGGCCCTGTATGTATGGACAAATATGTGAATCTGTTAACAAGGTTACAAGGCTCAATTTCCCAAGTTATAAAAGATTTTTGTGCCATTTGCACTTAAAATCATTTTCAAATGTTTTCAAAATGAGTCAGTTAGGTGTATTTACCAGCGAAAGCTGACGTATTTTTCAAAAAGACTAAGTTTGCAGGTACAATACGAAATAGGCTGGGAGCTGCTCGGTAGTGATATAAGAGGATCTTGCAAATCCTTAGATCTGCCCAAGTCTGTTATACAATTTTTTTACATTTTATGATCCGCCTGTGGATCTTCTATTACGAACTGCCTGTATATTATTTTTCGTACTTTTAACATTTGGTTTGTAATAGTAATTTAACTCCAAGACTTCCGATATGCTATGTTTAATTGACTATGATGATATCAACTTACATCACGATATTCCCCACCCGGGTCCACCGTGTTTGGTTGTAAATATCGGGGTGTGACAGGTTGGTATCAGAGCCAATGTTTGAGAGAATTAAACACTAGCCTACTTCTGAGTCTAGGCTTTGACCTAGGATTACTCATCTCGTTATTAAGTTATTAGTATTGTTTATTTGCTTTTTAACAGGAAAATGCCGCCAAGAGTACGAGGAAGAGGTAAAGACTAATGAGGGGAGGATCATCTGGACACATCCCTTCACAACCCCATCACTCGAATTGTCACACCCCGACCCGCAGCGGAATAAAAGTCGGGGCATGATTGGGTTATCACCAAAGCTCATGATATTTACTAATAAGTTTCATATTTATTAAATTGAAATTTAACTTCAAATATTCAACACAAAATTCATACAAACACAACCATAAACCAAAAGATTGTTCCAAATGAAATAACTTGTTTATTCTTCTAAGGCCATTCCTATGTGTTTCTTTCCTCCACTTGTTCACCTGTATCATGCATAAAAACATAAAATTTGGGTCAACAAAAGTTGGCGAGTGAACCTTGATAAAACATTTAAATAATTGAATTATATTGTTTGTTAAATAAAAATTGTGCATGAATCATATGTTAACAGATGTGTATATATAACAAATCACAAACCACATTGTATGAACACATGACATGATGAATGATGTATTTGAGATCAAGGCTCAATCAAACGGAGCCGATCTAATGAGGCACCTGATGCTCAGCTCATCTCCCACGAGGAACTGATGGGCCTAATGAAATGATTTGCACTGAAATGATAAATGTCTCCACATACAAACCACATAACATCTATACACGTTTGATCACGAAATGGTATTATCACAAGTGTTAAACAAAATAAAAAAAAATTGTACGACCCATGATACACTCCAAAACATGATTAAAAGGGGTATTCGTAAAGATTCACTCACAGTGGGTGCGTATTCTTGATTGAAGATGAGAACACACGAGTTGCGGATTTAACCGATGAAGAGTACTAACCGTATAACAAAGTCGGCGGTGGCATGATTTTTGGCGACCCGTTTGATTCCGGCGAGTGAGAGACTCCGTCGACGTAGGGACTTAGAGGTGAACAGGGGAATTTAGAGAGTATGAACGAGTTGGTTTGGGAGGTGTTGGTCGGTATTTATAGAGATGCATGGGGGGTTCGGTTTTAATGGTTCAAATCTCGGAGTGATTGACAGTGAAATCAATCAAGAAACTTGCCGAAAATAGGTTCGGACAGCTGTTGATTTGGAGAAACGCGCGTAGATTACCGAGATATCCGGCAAGGAGATTTGCGGTTTGTTGCAGGTTTCCTCTAATCTTTCATATATGAGCAAAGATATTCTAAAATATAGCACCACTTGTGTGTGTGTCGCAGTGGTGTTTGTGATGTGTGTGCTACCCGGGGAACCAGGGTTCGATTCCGGTTCACCCTTTTTAATTAAATTTTTTTATTAAATTTATTAATCATTTATTAAATATAAAAATTTATATTTAATTGATTATATTATTTCATTAAGATAATTTAAACCTTACTTATTATTTTAATATTTCAAACAACAAAATAATCGAACGACATAAATAAATACACTTTGATTGATAAATTGGGGCGGGTTTTCGAAACCCGATTTACACAAATGTTATAGTATCCCCTACTTTTAGAAATTTCATCCCGAAATTTAAGTAGTAGCTGTAACCGGAGAAAGATGCGGGTACTTTTCGCGTATTAAATCTTCACGTTCCCAAGTAAACTGGGTCCTCGTTTTGACTCCCAACGTACCCTAACGATTGGAATACGACTTCGCCTCAAAAGCTTCTCACCGAAATCCATGATTTCTACTGGTCTTTCAACAAAGTGCATTGATTCATCGACATGAATATCTTCCAGAGGGATATGGAGATTTTCGTCGGCAAGACACTTTTTCAAGTTTGATACGTGGAATGTGGGATGAATTATGTTGAGTTCTTCTGGTAGGTCAAGCTTGTATGCTACAGGACCTATTCTTGCGAGTATCTTGAAAGGTCCCACGTAGCGTGGTGCTAGCTTGCCCTTTTGACCAAAACGAACCACTCCCTTCCACGGTGACACTTTCAAAAGTACTTGATCACCAACACAAAACTCCAAGGGCTTTCGTCGTTTGTCAGCATCTCTTTTGACGACTTTTAGCCGCTAGAAGATTATTTCAAATTTGCAGAATTTTGTTGGTTGTTTCTTGAATCAACTCAGGTCCAGTGATTTGCGCTTCACCAATTTCATGCCAACATACTAGGGATCAGCATTTTAGACCATATAAAGCTTCATAAGGAGCCATACCGATGCTCGAATGATAGCCATTGTTGTACGAAAACTCAACTAATGGTAGATGAGTGTCCCAATTACCTTTGAAGTCTATGACACATGCTCGCAGCATGTCTTCAAGGATTTGAATGGTGCGCTCAGATTGACCATCAGTTTGAGGGTGAAAGGCAGTGCTGAGGTCTAAACGTGTACCCAAAGCGGATTGTACGGCTTGCCATGTTCATGATGTGAAGTGACCATCTCGATCTGAAATGATGCTTAACGGTACTCCATGACGACTTACGATTTCATTGATATAGATACGAGCTAACTTCTCGTTCTTGAAGTCCTCGCGAATTGGAATAAAATGAGCTGATTTTGTAAGACGATCAATGATTACCCATATGGTGTCATACCCACTGGAGGTGCGAGGTAACCCGGTAATGAAATCCATGGTTATATTTTCCCACTTCCATACAGGTATCTTGGGTTGGACGAGAAGTCCTGACGGTCTCTAATGTTCAGCTTTCACTTTGGAGCATGTAAGGCACTTGGAAACAAAAACAGTGATATCCTTTTTCATGCCGGGCCACCAGTTGGTGTATCGTAAGTCTTGATACATCTTATCGGCTCCTGAATGTATAGAGTATCGTGTTTTGTGTGCTTCATTCATGAGGAAATCACGAAGGTTGTCGCGATCAGGTATCCAAATACGGTTTAAATAGTAAAGAATACCATCAGATTTGGTTTCGATTTTGAGTTTAGCTCCACAAGACAGCTCATCGCGTACATCATTTTTCGTTACGGAAGTATGTTGAGCTGCCCGAATTCGATCTTTGATGTCGGTTACAATTTGAGAACATAGAAGATGAATGGTATTTGCATAACCCTTTCGACTGAGTGCATCAGCCACCACGTTTGCCTTGCCAGGATGATATCGAATCACACAGTCGTAATCATTGAAGAGTTCGACCCATCGTCGTTGCCTCATGTTCAACTCTTTTTGATTAAAGATATGTTGAAGACTCTTGTGGTCCGTGTGTATCTCACACTTGGTGCCATAGAGATAGTGTCTCCATATCTTCAGAGCGAACGCGACTGCTCCAAGTTCTAGGTAGTGAGTGGTATAATTCTTCTCATGCACTTTGATTTGCCTAGAGGCATAGGCTATCACCTTTCCTCTTTGCATCAGAACACAGCCTAACCCTTGCCCTGACACGTCGCAATAAACCACAAAGTCTTCGCAACCCTCAGGGAGTGTAAGAATAGGTGCATCACAAAGCTTTTGCTTCAAAGTTTGGAAAGCCTCCTCTTGCTTGGGTCCCCAAATAAAGGGTTTTCCCTTGTGAGTCAAGGCCGTGAGTGGAACGACAATACGAGAGAAATTGGCAATGAAGCGTCGATAATAACCAGCCAAGCCAAGAAATGACCTAACTTCGGTAGGAGTACGTGGCGCTTGCCATTCTTGTACTGCCTTGATTTTTGAAGGGTCGACATGAATTCCTTTGTCATTAACGACATGACCAAGAAATTGTACCTCCTTTAACCAAAATTCACATTTTGAGAACTTAGCGTAGAGCTTTTCAGTCCTCAAGAGTGTAAGAATAAGTCGAAGATGCCGCTCATGATCGGATTTTGACTTGGAGTAGATAAGAATATCGTCGATGAAAACTATGACAAAACGGTCGAGATAGGGCTTGCATACCCTATTCATCAAATCCATGAATACGGCAGGAGCATTAGTTAACCCGAAAGGCATAACCATGAACTCGTAATGACCATAACGAGTTCGAAAAGCAGTTTTTGGAATATCTTCTTCGCGCACCCTAAGCTGATGATAACTAGAACGAAGGTCGATTTTTGAAAAACAGGTGGCACCTTGAAGTTGTTCTAGAAGGTCATCAATACGAGGCAATGGATAACGATTCTTAACAGTCAATTTGTTGAGTTCTCTATAATCAATGCACATGCAAAACGTTCCATCTTTCTTCTTTACAAAAAGAACAGGTTCACCCCAAGGAGCTAGGATGTATGAATCCTTTGTCAATCAGCTCTTGCAGCTGACTAGCCAACTCTTGCATCTCCGATGGGGCTAACCTATAGGGAGATTTCGCGACTGGTGTAGCACCAGGCACAAGATCGATTCAGAATTCGACTTCTCATACAGGAGGAAGTCCTAAAACGTCGTCGGGAAAAACTTGAGGAAATTCTTTCACGATTAGAATATCTTCGAGCTTCCTTTCCTTGCCTTCTTTCTTGACGATGTGAGCTAGAAACACGACGTAATCCTTGCGAAGATATCTTCGAGCTTGAAGACATGACATCAATTTGAGCCCTTTTGAAGGAGTTTCTCCAAAGATACGTAGAGTCTGACCGTCCGCGAGAGGAATACGAATGAACTTTTCATGGCACACTACTTCGGTGTGACGCTGGCTGAGCCAGTCCATACCGATGATAACATCGAAACTTCCCAATTTCATAGGAATAAGATCAATCGAGAAAGCGTGATCATTTAGAGTAAGAGTACAATCACGTATTATTGAATTTAACGAAATGGGTTCTCCGTCAGCGACTTCCACCGTGATCGATTCAGCAAGACTAACGCGAGGTAGATCGAGAATATATTCGAATTCTAAAGATATAAAACTCTTATCCGCACCAGTATTGAATAATATGGATGCATAACTACCATTTACGATAAACGCACCGTTGACCACATTGTTGTCAGCCCTTGCTTGGTTGGCGTTGATATTGAAAGCCCTTCCTCTAGCAGGTGGGTGAGCTTGATTAGCTTGGTTCACCGGGTTTGCTTGGGCTTGGGCATTGATGATGTTCACCAGGCGTGGGCAAGTATATCGGAAGTGGTTTGGGTCACCACAGTTAAAACAGACTCTTATGGGTTGCATCATGGGGTTGTTGGGTTGGTAGTAAGGTTGGGCTATGGTTGAGCAGGTGGTAAAAGTAAGGGTTGTTGGGCTTGGCCCACCATTTGGTTTTGAGTTTGGCCTGGAGGCTGATTGCGGTTTGATCGTTGGAGTGTACGCCAAGTTTGGATAGTGTGACATGCACGACCACAACTTGTACAGTATTGGCAAGGGTTCTCAGGAGGGTGATGGTATTGGCAACAGTTACATTTTGGGTGTGGACCAGTGTATGGCTTTTTGAATGGTGCGGCTGGAGGGGCGACTTGTGTGATTGGGGCAACAGTGGTAGGAGGGTTGGTTTGGGTGACAGCAAAGTTCTTGCCATTTCACTTTCTCTTACCTGCGAACTTTGAGGATGAGCCTGATTGGGTTGGAGTTGGGGCTTCAACAGGTGTTTTCTTCTTCTCATCTTTTAAATCGCCATTTCGAATGCGATTTTCAGTAAGTTCCGTAGCTAATCCCATGGCAGCTTGAGTGTTGCGGGAGAAGTGCTTAAGACCGAATCTTGAATTTTCGAGGGGAGACCTCGAATATAGTGCTCGATCAAGCGGTATAACAGAGTGAACAGGTTGGGGACCATCTGGTTCAACTCGAGGAATCTCTTGTTGTATGAGGTGTGATCCCCTTCCTTTTGCTTAAGAGAGTAGAATTCGTCTTCTAGCTTTTTGATCTCGCTTCTTGGCAGAAGCGTCTCGTCATGATTTCCCTTAATTCGTCCCATGTTAAGGCCATGACATCTTCCACACCTCGCTTACCTTTTTTCGTGTTCCACTAGGTAAGTGCTACCCCAAACAGACGTCCAGTAGCGTAACGTACCTTGAATCCTCAGGACAGTCACAATTGAGAAAGGTGTTTTTCCATATCCTCAAACCAATGGAGGAGAGCGGTGACACCTTCATTCCTTCATATTTTGGGGGATCGCAGGACTTGAAGTGTTTGTAGGTACATTTAGTGGTTTTGGGAGGAGGGTTGGTGACGTTTTGGCCTTCTTGGTTCGGAGGGTTGATGGGATTTGCGGCGAGAGCTTGTTGAACTTGTAGTACGATGTCAGGAAGTACCACGACCATTTGTTGAGCAATTTGCGTGGCCATGCGTTCGCTCGACCTTCCTGACCTTCTACCTCCTCGAAAGTGTCTAGCAGACATCTACAGGCATATATGTAGGGAGATTGTGAGTTTGAAAATTTTCTAGGTGTCATGTGTCGTAAAAAAATGAAAAACAACATTTATGAATAATGAAGAAAATAACTTAACTACATCCATAGGATGTCTTGGGCTTACTCATGTTTGGGCCCCCAAATGTCTCCCATACAATAGCCTGTATAGTCATGTGGGCCCCCATGACTATAGGGCTTGGCAGGGTTCACATTGGTGTCGGCTGGATAACACTCGCATCACCCGAATGAAAATCGTAAAACATGATTGCGAGATATAAGGTCGGAGGGTGTCCAGGTGTAGACACAATGACAACTCAAAGTGGGGTTAGTTCACACGACGTTTGGTATAGCATGCTTTGGCCTAATAGGGCCTTCATACTCTCATCATTAATCCCCAGGTAGGCAAACTGGTCCTTTATTTTGGATTTATACGAATGCCAAGCCTAGACAGGACGTTCGACTACTGGTACTCGTACCCTTCCAGTTACTACATGCCCGTCGTGAAATCACTTTGATGTGATTTGAAAAATATGAAAACATTGCAACAATCTTTGAAAAGAAATCATGGAAATTGTGAAATCGTGAGGTGTGTGCTTTCATAGGTATGATATGTTATTGAGATGTGAACTATGACGAACATTGCATATTAACATGTACTTGTGAGAGTGCTTGCATAAAATTGTGTGTGAAAATAAACATGAAAAATATAAACATCATGAATTTTGCATGTAACACACAAACAATTAAAATCTAATCGACTATAGTATAGGCTCTAAGTGTCTAATAACCTATCATATATCCCTATAGTCACAAGCTCTGATACCAATCTGTTACACCCCGACCCGCAGTGGAATAAAAGTCGGGGCATGATTGGGTTATCACCAAAGCTCATGATATTTACTAATAAGTTTCATATTTTTAAATTGAAATTTAACTTCAAATATTCAACACAAAATTCATACAAACACAACCATAAACCAAAAGATTGTTCCAAACGAAATAACTTGTTTATTCTTCTAAGGCATTCCTATGTGTTTCTTTCCTCCACTTGTTCACCTGTATCATGCATAAAAACATAAAATTTGGGTTAACAAAAGTTGGCGAGTGAACCTTGATAAAACATTTAAATAATTGAAATTATATTGTTTGTTAAATAAAAATTGTGCATGAATCATATGTGAACAGATGTGTATATATAACAAATCACAAACCACATTGTATGAACACATGACATGATGAATGATGTATTTGAGATCAAGGCTCAATCAAACGAGCCGGTCTAATGAGGCACCTGATGCTCAACTCATCTCCCACGAGGAACTGATGGGCCTAATGAAATGATTTGCACTGAAATGATAAAATGTATCCACATACAAACCACATAACATCTATACACGTTTGATCACGAAATGGTATTATCACAAGTGTTAAACAAAATAAAAGAAATTGTACGACACATGATACACTCCAAACATGATTAAAAGGGTATTCGTAAAGATTCACTCACAGTGGGTGCGTATCTTTATTGAAGATGAGAACACACGAGTTGCGGATTTACACCGATGAAGGAGTACTAACCGTATAACAAAGTCGGTGGTGGCACGATTTCCGGCGACCCATTTGATTCCGGAGAGTGAGAGACTCCGGCGACGTAGGGACTTAGAGGTGAACAGAGGAATTTAGAGAGTATGAATGAGTTGGTTTGGGAGGTGTTGGTCAGTATTTATAGAGATGCATGGGGGGTTCGGTTTTAATGGTTCAAATCTCGGATTGGTTGACAGTGAAATCAATCAAGAAACTTGCCGAAAATAGGTTCGGACAGCTGTTGATTTGGAGAAACGCGCATAGATTACCGAGATCTCCGACGAGGAGATTTGCGGTTTGTTGCAGGTTTCCTCTGATCTTTCATATATGAGCAAAGATATTCTAAAATATAGCATCACTTGTGTGTGTCGCAGTGGTGTTTGTGATGTGTGTGCTACCCGGGGAACCCGGGTTCGATTCCCGGTTCACCCTTTTTAATTTAATTTTTTTTATTAAATTATTAATCATTTATTAAATATAAATATTTATTATTTAATTGATTATATTATTTCATTAAGATAATTTAAACCTTAATTATTATTTTAATATTTCAAACAATAAATAAATCGAACAACATAAATAGATACACTTTGATTGATAAATTGGGGCGGTTTTCGAAACCCGATTTACACAAATGTTACACAAATCCTTATGAGGATTCGGGGGATTCCTGGCCGCTATCAAGACATTCACCTACTCACACCCAGAACCGTACCACTCATATCTATCGCACCAATCACACCACTCCCCATCTCATCATTCATATCATGATGAGTTTAACCCAAACCACTACTTCAACACACACCCAGCTGATCAGAATCAGTTGGATCAACCCAATCCAATGGATGAGGACTCCGATCCTGAAATGCCGTCATCAGGATCACATGCACATCCCATTGAAATATCTAGCGATTAAAACTCTTACGCCGGATCATCATATCAAGGTCCTAATGAATGGACCAATATTGGAACCAATTCACTTTTGCTAACACTCCTTCCCACCACTCCCCAACACCTCCTGTACAAGAAGATGTTCACATAGAACCGTGGAACAACCTCAGCTGCCACCAAGGAGGAAACGTGGAGCACGTATGTCAGTACGTGTAGGTCAACGGTCGGGTTCGATGCCACCGTTACCCAAAACTTACCCTACAATTCACGAGGACCCACAAATGGGTGGACCCTCCAATACTTCACCTATCGTGGAACCACACCATCACCATGGTTCAACCACCACCATCGGGTTTTAATAACCCTATCCCAACATATCCGGATACATCTGGATATGATCCTTTTAACCCATCTATGCCGGTAAATTACCAGGCACTATCGCATGACCCTTATATGCAAGCGGTCATGCATAACGCACTTTACCCTTCTCCTTTCCCACCAGCTTATCCACCTACTGGATATCCAAGTTATGGGTACCAGTATCTTGTTATACCTCAACCACAACCACAACCTCCGCCACCACTTGAGACCATCAATGAGGCCTTGGAAACGAATGAAGGAAATGCAACAACAAGCGGAGAAGATGGAGAAGAAGACGAATAAGTTCTTCAAGAAGCTCTCCAAGTTGGTTAAGGGAAAGAAGGACGAGTGAAGTCTTTTCTAACATATATGTTAGTCCCTGCGAGGACATTGTTATTTCTTTAGTCCATGCGTGGATATTTTTATTTCTTTTAAGTCCTTGCATGGACAGTTTGTTTCATTTATTTATTTCTAGTATTTGTAATTCCTTATTGTCATTTAATGAATTATTTTGGAAATATATATATATATATATATATGTTTGTGTGTGTGTGTATGCATCCTCTTCAAGCGAAGGCCTCGATTTTACTCAAAATTTATGTTCTGCTATATAATTTCAAAAAAGGTCTTAATGGTTTTGATTAGCCAAGTGGCATAGACCACATTAATTGGCCAACTTATAATTGATAGTTAAGGATGCATAGCCTTCTATCATGATAGTTAAGGGGAGTTATCCTTTCTATACAGAGGTGGTGGACTATGTTCAAGCCTCCATGTCGTTAAGGTCAATGCGACCGTGACTATTAATCAACCATTAAGATACTCCTATGTTAACATTCAGCAATGTTGATACTCCTGGTAGTGTGACTTGAGCAACCACACTAACCGTCTAGGTGATGGACTACGTCCTAAAACCTATTATATAGCCTATGATGATCAATATGATCCCGGCTAATATCATCAATGCGATAATAACTAACATCCATTAGTGACGTAGTGCCTATATACCATATTTTATGTCCATTAGTGACAGGCCTGTGTGCCGTATTTTTATGTCAATTAGTGACAGGCCTATGAGCCATATTTTAATGTCCTTCGTGACAAGCCTATGAGCTATTTATAATTGTCTTATGACAATGAAAGTTTAACATTACATCCACTGTCTAATATATATGGACTATGTCTAAATTGTAATTTGCTTTTGACGGTCCTTGTGAGACCTAGGCCAAATATAGATAACATTCATAAAAATACTAAGCCTAAGAGTTGTGATTATATTCACACTAGTTTGATTTGGCGATGGATTTGTACATCCAATTTTTGAAGCCAAATATGGTTATTAATACCATGGCTAAGAAAAGCTTAATTTGGTGTTTAGAACCAAAGCTTCAAGAATGGCTAACTCGGATGAGGCACAAAGTAGCCACCGAGAGATTAACTCTAACAACGCCGAAAACATAGCCATTGATAATGATGATTTCCAAGCTCGCATTGATACAGCTGTGGGAAAAGCCATGAAAGAGAAAATTTAAAGAATTAAGCGCTACTCGCTCCAAACCCTTATCAATTCCACCATCCTCAACTCATAAAGAGAGCTCTGTTCACTCTTCAAATGCGAATAGTGAACCAAGAAAATTAGAATTAAACGATAGGTCCCGTTCTTCTAAAGACGGATGTACCTACAAATATTTTGTCTCCTATAAGCTCCGAGATTTCAATGGAGAGAAGGGAGCTTGTAGAAGCCTTGAAATGGCTTGATGAAATGAGACGATAGTGGATATCAGCGGTTGTGCTGATAAGGATGTGGTTAAGTATGTATCACAGTCCTTCAAGGGCGATGCCTTGATTTGGTGGAAGGAATGGTCCAATCTACAGGTAAAGTACACCTGTACAACTTAGGATGGTCTAAGTTTGTTGACCTAGTCAAGGAGACTTATTGCCCTTCTCATGAGGTGGAGAAGATAGAGTCAGATTTTCTTAACTCTCACAATGAAAAATCTAGACTGTTGGAAGTATGTTCCTGACTTCAATTCCCTGTCTAGGTTAGTTTCCTATCTAATCACCGCTGAAACCCAAATGCATTGCGCGTTTCATTAATAGGTTAGCGCCCGAGATCAAGGGCATGGTAAAGGCTACTCAGCCTAGTACCTATATGTCTGCTGTTGACCTATCTCTCTCTCTCTCTCACCCTAGAATTAGTAAGGTAAAGGTCAGTTAGGACTGAAATGACAGAAAAAGGAAACGCGAGGATGATAACTCCCAAAGATTTAAGAAGAAAGGAATTTTTTGGTTCAAGAAGAACCAACACAGGTCTGATGATAGACTTCTGTGCAAAACCTGTAACTGCAAGCATTGGGGGCAATGCAATACTGACTCACAGATTAAACCCTGTGGTATTTGCAAAAGAAAAGGGCATAAGACCCACGAATGCAAAAATTTTAAAGATGCAGTCTGTTATGGCTGTAATGAGAAAGGGCATATTAAGCCTAATTGCCCTAAGAACCCCAGAGGTAATGATGCAAAGCCTGGAGAGGCTAAAAAGGGAAATGCTCGTGCCTTCCAGATGAACGCTAGAGAGACTATTAATGACAACAACGTCATAACAGGCACATTCCTCATTAATGACGTATATGCTAGAGTACTTTTTATTCGGGTGCAGATAAGTCTTTTGCAGACCATAAGTTTAGCAAACTATTAAACTTACCCATAAGAACTCTAGACATAACTTATGAGGTAGAACTTGCTGATGGAACCTTAGAAACAGCATCTTCCATTCTTGATGGATGTTCTATATCCATTAAGAATCATTCTATTACTATCTCTCTTTTGTCAATGAAATTGCGGGGTTCGATGTAGTCTTAGGTATGGATTGGTTATCTCATAACCAAGCCCGCATTGCCTGTGATAAGAAACTCATTGAAATTAAAGCCTCGTCTGGTGAAATGATCACCATTCTTGGAGATTCACACTATGTATTGCCAGACAAGATATCGTTATTCAAGCATCCAAGTGTTTGGGGAAAGGTTGTGTCATTTACCTGGCACAAGTAACTATTAACGAGCTTAAGCCAAAGATTGAATACCTTCCAATCATCTCGGAATATTCCGATGTCTTTCCTGAAGAATTACCCGGTCTACCTCCAGACAGGCAAGTGGAGTTTAGGATTGATATCCTACCAGGATCAGCACCTGTTGCTAGAGCTCCATATCGGTTAGCACCGACGAAAATGAAGGAATTAAGAGTACAATTAGATGAACTTTTAGAGAAAGGCTTTATTCAGCCTAGTTCCTCAACTTGGGGAGCTCATATTCTTTTTTAAAGAAGGACGGTTCAATGCGGATGTGTATTGATTACCGTGAGCTAAACAAGATAACAATCAAGAACCATTATCATTTGCCCAGGATCGATGATTTGTTCGATCAACTTCAAGGTGCTAGCTATTTCTCTAAGATTGATTTAAGATCAGGATATCATCAACTGAAGGTTAGAAATGAGGATGTTCCTCAGACTGCCTTCAGGACCCAATATGATCATTATGAATTCTTAATGATGCCTTTTGGGCTCATAAATGCACCTGCAGCATTCATGGATCTCATGAATAGAGTCTGCAAGCCATATTTAGATAAGTTTGTCATTGTCTTCATAGACGACATACTTATCTACTCTCGTAATAAAGTTGATCACGAGAAACATCTTCGGTGCATCATAGAATTGCTAAGACAAGAAAAACTTTATGCTAATTTTCGCTTAGAAAAGTCCAGTTTCTTGGACATGTTGTAAGTGAGCGTGGTATCCAAGTGGATTCCGCCAAGATAGAAGCCAAATGAATTGGGAAGTACCCAAAACTCCATCGGAGATTCGTAGCTTCTTAGGATTGGCTGGTTATTATAGAAGGTTCATTGAGAACTTTTCAAGGATATCCACTCCTTTAACTACCTTGACCCATAAGAATATCAAGTTTGACTGGTGTTCAAAACAACAAGAATCTTTTGAGATTCTAAAACACAAGTTGAGAAATGCTCCTGTGTTATCTCTACCTGAGCGTATTGAGTACTTTTTTGTTTACTGTGATGCCTCACACACTGGCATGGGCTGTGTGCTAATGCAAAAAAGGCAAAGTGATTGCTAATGCATCACGACAATTAAAGGTGCACGAAAGAAATTACACCACCCATGATTTAGAGTTGGGTGTCGTTGTATTTGCACTTAAGTTATGGAGACATTACTTATATGGCACAAAGTGTATTATATACAATGACCATAAGAGTCTCCAACATTTGTTCAATCAAAAGGATTTGAACATGCGACAACGCCGCTGAATGGAAACACTTAATGATTATGACTGCGAAATTCGCTATCATCCCGGCAAGGCAAATGTCGTTGTTGACGTCTTAAGTCGCAAAGAAAGGGTTAAGCCCATTAGGATTAATGCCAAGAGCATCGAACTCAGAAATAGCTTAAATGAAAAGCTATTAGACATTCAAAAGCAAGCCCTGTTAGAGGCTAATATTCCTAATGAGGAATTAGGCGGAACTGTTGATCAGTTTATGCCTGGAAAGGATGGAATCCTTAGATTTAATGGAAGAATCTGGGTTCCAATCTTTGGAGGACTTAGAGATCTAATCCTCTAGGAAGCGCATAATACGAGATAGTCAGTTCACCCAGGTGGTGACAAGATGTATCAAGATTTGAAAAAGAATTATTGGTGGATGGGTTTGAAGAAATCCATAGCCACATATGTAGCTAAGTGTCTGACATGTTTGCAAGTTAAAACTGAACATCAGAAACCGTCAGAACTTCTACAACAACTTGAAATTCCCACTTGGAAATGGGAAATGTTAACTATGGACTTGATTACCAAATTACCCAAGACCAAACATGGTAATGACACGATTTGGGTCATAGTGGATAGCCTGACTAAGTCAGCACATTTCTTGCCAATTAAAGAAACGTATAATTCTGACAAGTTGGCTAAGTTATATGTGGACAAAATTGTGTCCCTACACGGTGTGTCGGTATCTATTGTATCTGACAGAGATACTAGATATACATCTCATTTTTGGAAAAGTTTCCAACAATCTTTAGGCACAAGATGGAATTTTAGTACGGCTTACCATCGACAGACTGATGGTCAGAGTGAGCGTACTATTCAGACTTTGGAAGACATGCTTAGAGCATGTGTGATTGATTTAGGTGGAAGTTGGGATGACCACTTACCCCTAATAGAATTCTCCTATAATAATAGTTATCATACGAGCATCAAGGCTGCTCCTTTTAAGGCCTTGTATGGGAGAAAATGTCTAACGCCCGTGTGTTGAGCAGAAGTCGGGGAAGCCCAACTATCAGGACCAGAGATTGTCCTGGAGACCACGGATAAGATTGTGCAAATTCGTGACAGACTCAAAGCTGCCGAGATAGGCAGAAGACTTATGCTGACAAGAGGCGTAAACCTCTTAAGTTCCAAGTAGGGACAAAGTCATGATAAAAGTATCACCTTGAAAAGGTGTAATAAGATTTGGAAAGAAGGGCAAGTTAAGCCCAAGATATATTGGACCATTCGAGATAATCGAATGTGTCGGCACTGTAGCTTATAAGCTCAAGCTGCCAAAGGAGCTTAGTGGAATTCATGATGTGTCCACATCTGTAATCTTAAGAAATGTCTAGCCGATGAGTCATTAGAAATATCACACCATGATGTGAAAATTGACGAAAACCCGGGTTCATTGAAAAACCAATTTTGATTGAGGATCGACAGGTTAAGAAGCTCTGAAGGAAAAAGATACATGTAGTAAAGGTTAAGTGGGATGCCCTATGAGGCCCTGGGTATACATGGGAGGTTGAGTCCACTATACGACAAAAATACCCCCATCTTTTTGAATAAAATCTCGAGGTCGAGATTTCTTTTAGGGGGTGAGGATGTAACACCTTGTAAAATCGTGTCCAATAATATAGTGACACGTGTCGTATTTTTTAGTCTATTAAAGACTAATAAGGACTAAAAGTGTCAACATGCTCAAACAAAGCCTCTGAGTGACCCTCTGATGTCAACATGCTTAAATCAAGCCTCTGAGTGACCATTAGTGTCAACATGCTTAAATCGAGCCTCTGAGTGACCATTAGTGCCAACATGCTCAAACTTAGCCTCTGAGTGACTATCAGAGTCAACATGCTTATACTGAGACTCTGGGTGATCCTTTATGAAGCCCTAACTCTCATATGAGCCACTTGTTGGACGAGAGGAATTAATTCTATAAATATGTAAAAGTTGGACGATGGAGGGGTTAAAAGTGTCAACATGTTAATTTATACCTCTAAGTGACCTTTTAACGAACCGAAAGCTCGACAATGTCGGGCATAATCCCGGGTACACCAAATGTTGGCTACGGAGGGCTAAATATGCTATAAAGGTGTTTTAGGAGGTTTTATAAGTTGAGGGGCTTAATGTGGCAAGTTTTGAAAGTTTCTGGGAGGCGCTCGCGGGCCGCAATGTAATATTTGTCGTAAAACGGGTTCTAAAACCCGCTCCAATTTTTGTAATTCAAGTATACGCTATGATTCGTTACGCGTCTATGTTAAGTGTTTTAGAATTCGTAGTAAATATTAACTAATAAATAATAAAATTCAAAATAATATTAATAAATAAACTATAAATAATAAAAATAATAAAACCAAAAAAAGGGTGTGGACCGCGGGTATCGAACCCGATCTCCACCCAAACAAAACACACAACACACCACCACACTACACCACACATCGGTTATATACCCAAATCAAATGCCATTTATATCAAAAGAGTTCTTGGAATTAAATTCAAGAAGACCCGCCTGAAATGGATGAAACTTCCAAATTAATCATCAATCCTTGTTTTAAATCAAAAACCGTTTTTCTCCTAATCATGTGATAGACTCAATTATGGGGTCAACAATGCTAAAAAACGGTCATGAAATCATTTCGGCCATAAATTCTTTTGACCGAAACAGTTTAAACCGAAAACTAAACTCAAACCAGCTCTTGTCTATAAATAGTGACCCTATAATCCATTTAGAACTCGTTCACATCTGTAAATACTTTCTACAAACTCTCTGAAACCTCTGCTCTTAAATTCATACATTGCCGGAAAATTCTTGTCGCCGGAACCTCGCTGGAGAAATCAGAGATCACCCCGTTCGATATAAGCACTTGAATCCTTCCTTTTTATTATTTATCTTAGTGTCAGTCAATCCAATAAACGATATCAGATTTACAATCGGGTTTTTGTCAAACTGTTAAAACGAAATGAAGAAGATAAAGCTGAATAAGCGTATAAGTATAATAAAAACCAGTGTTTATACCGGGTTAGACACACAGTCCAGTGGTAGACTGTGTGCATCTTAAACAAAGTGCCTTGGTTCGATCCTTACCTACGCTGCCGATTTCCTTAAATAATTCGAACCTTTTTACAACTTAAATATAACATGCTTCAGATAGTATATATAGTTAATTAAAAACCCATATCTTTTGGGTTAGTCACACAGCCCAATTGGTCGGGTTGTGTGCAACACGAAGCACACGTCGCAGGTTCGAGTCCGGTCGGTTACATGTTTATGAAATTATCAAATCTTTTTAAATAAAATCATAATATAGTTTAACTTAATATGTGTATATATGTAATTAAAAACAGATATATTCTGGGTTAGACACGTAGCTCAGTTGGTAGAGCTGCGTGCACGTATACAAGAGGTCACGCGTTCGAATCCCACACGCTGTGTATAATTCCGACTTCGACAGGTTTGACCCGCTGAAGGGTATATTTTTTTAATTAACCTTTTTCTTTATTTATTTCTCCAAAATCTATAAAAATATATAATAAAATAAGTCCTTTTTAAGTATAAAAATTAGTAATAAATACTATAAAAAATATCTAAAAAGTCCAATAAAATTCATTAAATAATATACCAATTTTAAATAAAAGAAATATATTTACCAAATTATTACGTGAATATTTAGGTTAGTTTTCTCGTCGGTTGGAATCTTTAAATCGTGCGCGCTCGTTATCAAATCAAGAACGCACCCACTGTGAGTGAATTCCTACAAAGTTCCCCTTTTTATTCATGTTTTGGGGGTATCATGTGTCGTTTAATTTATATCATTTATTCAACACTCGTGCTACTACTATTATATGAACTAACGTGCTATGTGATATTTGGTTTATTGTTATTTGTGGTTATATTTTCTCATTTCAGTCAAGCATTCACATTAGGCCCATCAATTCCATGTTTTACACGGGTAGAGCATTGCGTTGCCTAATTAGATCGGCTCTGTTTGATTAAGTCTTGATCTCACATCACATCGTTTATCGTGCTCACATGTACATTGCTAGTTGATTACGTGGTTTGTGGATGAATTACCAATACGTTTGCTCATATATGGTTTATGCACATTTTTATTAAATTAAATAAACATATCAATCCTTTTTAAATGTTTAAACGGGATTCACTCGCCAACTTTTGTTGACCCAAATCTTTATTTTTACACATGATACAAGTGATCAGGTTGAAGCACGGAATACATAGGATTGGGCCTTAGAAGAAGAATAAATCGTTACTTGAAGGTCTTGTTTAGAACATTGGTGTTTGTATGGTTTGTGTGTTGATTGGAATATTTCTTTTTAATTTGAAATAATAAATATGAAACTTTTATAATAGTAAATGTCATGAGCTTTGATGAAAACCCAATCATGCCCTGACTACCATATCCGATGCGGTCAGGGTGTGACACGCGAGAGGCACATGCCTGGCCTCTCGCGGGACGCGAGAGGGCTTTGTCTGCAGAAAATTTGCTTGGCCTCCACACATGTTGCCAAAAACCATTTGATTCAAAACTAGGGACTACCAAGCTATATGCCACGTTTTAGGACACTTGTAACCTCCCTCTAACACTTGGCATCACCTCCTTCAAGCTCTCCAACTATAAATAGGTGCATTTGTTCACCACTTGAACTTGCACCTTTGTCATTCTTCACTCTATCTCCCTCCTCTGGAAGTTCCTAACTGAAAGGAGCATCTAACTTAGCTCTATTTCATCCTAGGAATCACTTGTAAGTGTTCCTATCTTTTGCATTTTCGTTTATAGGCATTTATAGCCAAAAGTCAAGCGTTTTACGGAAAACGCATTGACTTTCGGTTAAGACCATTATGGTCCAGCCATTGTTTGTAACGAACATGGCTAAGTGATCGTAAGAAGTAGGTGTTAATCCCTATAAAGGGCATGTAACATTTGTGTAAAACGGGTTTCGAGAACCCGCACCAAATTATTAATCAAGTGTATATTTTTACGTCGTTTGGTTTTAACTTTGTTTATTGTTTAATATATTAGAATTTTATATATATAAATAATAATAATAATAATAATAATAAATAATTTAAAATGATCTTAATAATATAATAAAATAATTCAACAATTTATAATTAATAACAAGCATAACTTAAAAGAGATTTGATAAAATAAATAAAATCCCAAAAAGGGGTAAACCAGGAGTCGAACCCAGGTCTACCGGGTAAACACACACACACACACACACCACTGCACCACACATGCCTCATGTGCTAGAACCCAAGAATCATTACATATATATTGTCATGCCGAGTTGAAACCGGCAACTGCAACAAATCTCCTCACCGGAGATTTCGCAGTCAACGCGATTTCCTCTAAAAACCGACAACTGGCTCAACGTTTATTTTTGGCAAACTTCAATCACGACGGCTGTCATCTCCGCGGCAATCTATCCTAATTTCAAGAATCAATCACCCGAATTGGTTTCCAAAACCGAAATCAAACCCACCCCTGTTTCAATCTATAAATACCGATCACAATCCCACTCCCAAAATCGCTCAATTCTTTCTCCTCTAATCGCAAGTTTTCTCTGCTCAAAACATCCCCCCTGTTTCACCAGAAATCGCAGTCAGTCGCCGGATTTAACTCGCCAAAAAAACTCACCGCCGACCGGTAACAATCCTTTACTTTCTAATTCAGTTCGGTAACTATTGGTATGGTGATCAAGTTTATTTGAGTTTTGAAATCAAGGAGCGGGTTCTAGGAAAAATTTTCAAACGAAGAAGATGAAGTTCAGTGTGTGTATATATATTGTAATCCGGATTCTAACCGGGTTAAGCACCCAGCCCAACTGGTTGGGCCGGGTGCAAATCAACTTCAGGTCGCCGGTTCGAATCCAAACCCTCACACCAGTCTGATCACTTTAAAACCTTTTTAAAATTAATCATTTATGTATGAACATAACTGATGTATAAGAATAATTAAAAATCAAGTCTTATCGGGTTAGACACCCAGCCCAGTTGGTTGGGCTGGGTGCAAAGCACAAGTAAGGTCACGGGTTCGAGACCCTTAGTGCATGCCGGTTCAACGCGCTTAAATCCTTTTTAATATAAATTAATTTCTGAAATGGTTTAAAGAGTGTATTAATATAATTAAAATCTGATTCTTTCCGGTTAGACACGTAGCTCAGTTGGAAGAGCTGCGTGCACGCAACCGAGAGGTCACGGGTTCGAGTCTCAACACACGCATGCCAATTCCCTCAATCGAACCGGTCTGACAAGGCTTGTCAGACTGACAAGTTTTTTTAATATTTTTTATTTTTATTATTTCTTTTGTTTTAATTTTATTTTATGGATTTATATTAAATCAATTAAAAATGCTTAAAAATGTATAATTTCAAAGGGTTTAATATATCAATAAAAATCACAAAAATAACTTAAAAATCTAAACAAAGGTTTTTAACCGAAATATTAATTTATTTATTTATCAATTTATCGCGTTATTATTTTAGGGTACTACTCTTCCATCGGTTAAATTCGCAACTCGTGCGCACTCATCATCAACCAAGAATACGCACCCACTGTGAGTGAATCTCTACGAATTCCCCTTTTTAATCATGTTTTGGGGTGTATCATGTGTCGTATATTTTTTTATTATTTAAACACTTGTGCTAATATCATCTCGTGATCAAATGTGTATAGTTGTTGTGTGATTATGTGTGGTTACATTTTTATCATTTCAGTGCAATCATTTCATTAGGCCCATCAGTTCCTCATGGGATACGGGTTAAGCATCAGGTGCCTCATTAGATCGGCTCCGTTTGATTGAGCCTTGATCTCAAGTACATCATTCATCATATCATATGTTCATTATAATGTGGTTTGTGATTAGTTATTTATATACATATGCTCACATGTGATTCATGCATAATTTTTATTTAACAACAATATAATTCAACTATTTAAATGTTTTACTAAGGTTCACTCGCCAACTTTTGTTGACCCAAATCTTCTGTTTTACGCATGATACAGGTGAACAAGCTGAAGAAAGAAATACATAGGAATGGCCTTAGAAGATTAAACAAAGTTATTACGTTTTGAACAATCTTTTGGTTATGTTTGTGTTTGTATGAATTTGGTGTTTGAATATTTGAAGTTAAATTTCAATTTAATAAATATGAAACTTATTAGTAAATATCATGAGCTTTGGTGATAACCCAATCATACCCCGACTTTTATTCTGCTACGGGTCGGGGTGTGACAGGGCACCTCCTAAAGATCACGTTTGCTAGAACAATTGACGGGTCAAAGTTTTAATATTAAAAAGTCAAACATACCATTTTTCGGAAATATCATAATCCGAGTTTATATATGTTATGAAACATATTTTAACACTTAAACAAGTTGGTAATGATTATTAGAACATGTGAGATATGTTCGGCTCGTCAATTTCAGTTCTAGGGTCGGTTCGCAACCGAAAGTCGCAAAGTTTGACTTCTGCTTTGACTTTCGATTCTTACCCGATTTAGATTAGTTAGCTACTGATCTAAGGTTGCATTATGATCGTAATATGATATAGCATAACCCTCTGAGCTTATATTACAAGATCATAATCAGAATCTGAGTTTATGCACAAGTTCCACAATTATGCCATTTTGACAAAAATGCCCTTTTTACATAAAATGAGGTTTAATCGATAACGAACTTGAAAATGAACTACATACTGATGTAGTATCATAAGTATGATTATTTGGGATGTCAAATCAGATTGTATACTGAGTTTACGTACAAGTTCTTGTATTATGTCGATAAATGACGATAACGCCCTTGTGGCACATAAAACGGTTTTAATCATACATTTTCATAACAAATCTTTTACCTATTGATATGTTATATTAAACAACATATCTAAAACAATTAAACTTAATCCTAACATCAGTTTTTACTAAACTTCGCACAAATCGTCATTTTACGACATAAGCGCCGTTTCGGCGCATAGTATGGATTTAAACCATATTTATCAACCAAGACTTGTTAACTACTGATTTTAAAACTTCAACCTTCGCACCACTGGCAATGTTAGCATTAAAAAACATATTACTAAAGAATTTTTATTAGTATTATTTTTCAAAAATCATATTTTTTATTTTTATTTTTTTAGTTTTGAAAACATTAAATTCTCTACGGTTTAACTTGCCACAACGATACCATTCAAATATAAAAATGTTTTTTTGATTTTCGATCGATATACAGCTTACAATCCCATCTAATGGTCTATATTTCATCGGTGGATAACAAACTAAAAACCAAAGTATCCTTAACACACCCTTTAATCATCGTATATTTCCTTAAAAGCCCCTCTCGTTTAAACCCTGCTTTCTCCAACACCCTCTGAGACCCAACATTCTCCACATCAGTAAACGCCTGCAGCCTCACAATATCCGGGAACTCCATCAACACCTGCTTCACGGCCATCTTCACTGCCTCTGTCGCGATCCCCCGTCCCCAGTACTTGGCTGCCAAGCCATACCCGATATCCGCCTTGTGTCCGTCTTCGTAGAAAGTTGACACAAACCCGATAGAGCGGTCGTCTATGCATATTGACCGGCGCCAACGGTGTGGTATGCATTTGTCTTTGATGAAGGTTAATGATTCATCTGTTGTTTTAAGTGTTTCCCAACGGAGGAAGCGCGTTACTCGCTCGTCGCCTGCGAACTGGAGGAGGTCGTTGGCGTCGGAGAGTCGGAAGGGGCGGAGGGTGATGGTGGTGGGTGGAGATGAAGGGTGGTTCATGGTATAAATGGAGTGAGTCCACACTGGTGTGCTAGATCAAGTTCTTTATAGACTTATAGTCATGTTAACATTTTTTATGTAAAGATTGTTGCTAAACATTTAGTTTTTTAATCTTCAATTATTGCTACACTTATTAGACTTTGACTAACAAAGTAACAAATTTAAGAAAAATAGTTAAAGAAAAACTAATGTAGTGTTTGTCATCTAATGTCTAATTTAATGGAATTGTATTTTAAAAAATTCTTTAAAATTAATTTTATAATATATTAGGTTATTATAATTATTAATGAAATTTAAATGTATAATGTGTAAAATGACATAACTTATTTGTATTAAAAAAGAATGAGGTAAACCGACGACTTAGATTTAACCATAATTCATTCTTTTATTAAGTGAACAAAATAAGTAATGAAATCTATTGAGTGGGAACACCGTTTATTAAGTGGCTTTCTCTGGAAGAGGGAGAGGAAGTGTGGTGTTGCTACACCGAGTATACCGCCTCATTTGGCATTTGACAATCCATGTAGTCATATCTACGTAAATTTTAAACAACCTGTAACTTATACACGCGCCAAGAGGCTACATAAATTTTAGACAACTTGTAACATGGGCGCAACTAGAAATTTTTTCCTACGGGTTCGATGTAAAGGATTCTACAGGTTCGATGGTTAAATTTCTACAGGTGCGATGTCAAAATACACCTATATATAACACTAATTTTTTTTCCGAACCCATACCTTTCTATATAGCTACGCCCATGCTTGTAACCTATACACACCATATGCAAGTGGAAGTTAAATTGCCGTACCTAGGGGCTTATAAATCCAGGGGACGGCCTAGGGCCACCAAATATTTTAAAAATCTTTATAAAATATACGTGCCTTTATGTATTAAGCCCAAATGAATAACAGATTTTTAAATAAAAGAGCATAATTCCAACTCCAAGCACTATGCAATTCATATTTAATTTAGGTCGCCATTGTTATTCTCGCTAACCGTAACGTCGCACATGCTAATTTTGCTCAATGGTGTAGCAAATTGGGGAAAAATTAGACGTGAAATTAGGGGAAATTAATGGCGTCGTAAGGATAATCCAGGTTTGTTAACGGCTATTTTTTATAGTAATCTCTATATATTACGATTAACTTAGTTATTGTTTCCCCTAAATTCTTAATTGATACTTTGAGTTTTTGAATTTTGATATTGTGCTTGTGATTAAGACTTAGAAGGAAGAAAGCAGAGAACCGATGTTTTCTTTATACCTATTCAAAGGGCCTCGCCTTTATAGTTTGCTTAGAGCCTCCAAAAACGTTGGAACGGCTTGAGTTAAATAAGTGGTATTTATCGAAGTAAGAAGTTATTAAAAATGGACAATCCCTGTAGTTATCTCTAAAAATTTTGAATCCTGGTATGCTGTAAATGATCGTTTGGTATTCTCTTGCTTTTAACCTCAAGTTTCCTGCTCATAATTTTTTAACTGATTTGACTGAAGTGTAAATTCGTTCAAGCATATTTGGCTTTTCATATATTGATATGCAATTCTCACTTTTAAGTTCTAGCATCCTATTCGTCTGCCAATCCATTCATTCTGCTCGGTACACCCAACGTCCCTCAGTCAGTTCGTTTCGAACTAAAAACCATGCCAAACATCATTCTTGACCACTGATGCAGTGCACAACATCTTAGTTGGTTTGTTTCTTGCAGTTATGGAACTACCCATTGATTAATTAGTAATAGCTTCAACATACTTTTTTTTTGGTTAATTTGGCCACTGATTGTTATGAGTAATTTGACATTATACGATTTTCCGCTTATGAAACAGGTTGTGGGAATTATAACATGTTTGATGAGAAATATGAGTAAATCTAGAATGAATGTAGAAGATGATAGGCTAAGCATGCTGCCAGATGATCTTATCTTCAAAATCCTCTCTCATATTAGCATTAAATATGCTATTCAAACTGGTGCTTTGTCTTCTAGATGGAGGTTTATCTGGACTTCAATGCTGTATCTCACTATCTCAACTCTTGATGCCCCTGACTTATCTGAATTTGTTAACCACGTTCTGTCTCGCTGCAATGATCAAATAAAAGTGTATTCGGTCAAGCTCAGTTTTCATCAACAGTTTAGTAAAGAGTTGCTGAAAAGAACGTTGCATCTTGATTACATTATATGTCGAATCCATGATCAAAACGACAGGTCGTCACCAACCTTGAACTCGGCAGGTCCGGTTCAGATTCTTCCTCTCATCGTCGTGGTGACGGTTCCTCTTGCGGGGTGTCGAGTTTTGGGCTGCAGCCACATGAAAATTTAGTTAGAGGGCCCGAGGGGGTTTACCCCGAAGGCACTACGACGCTCAAGTCAGTACCATATCAGCCACGATGATGGTTATAAGTGCAAATGTAAGTATAGTTCAGAGAGAGAAAGCGCATGAGTTGTAAGAGAGAAGGGGGAAGAAGATAACCTGCCTCTTTGAAGAGATAAGCTTTCTTTATATAGTGGACACTCTTGGGCCCTAACCTTAATGGGTTGGTTTAAGAGTGGACTTATTAGATCCAGGCCCACATGAACCTACCAAGCATGTGGGGAAGCCTAAGCGGGCTCACTCCTTTATAATGGTGATTGGGCCTTAACCCAAAACTTATTAGATTTTCATGTGGCTGCAGCCCAAAACTCGACACCCCGCAAGAGGAACCATCACCACGACGATGAGAGGAAGAATCTGAACCAGACCTGCCGAGTTCAAGGTTGGTGACGACCTGTCGTTTTGATCATGGATTCGACATTATAGTTGATGATAAATTACACGATGATGATACTTTGCAGTGTTAGAATCATGTAACTTTACTGTTTGTCATTCTGGACTTTCTAATCTTACTTTTAAAAATGGACATTTTAGACTAAATGTTGTCAATGTGGTTGCACCTCAACTCAAGAATCTTATGTTACGAAGCTGCTACGTCAAGCATATGATTACTGCACCCAATCTTGTCTCTTTGCTCTTCTAAAGTGCTCATCTTTTGTAGTTCTCTACAGAGTTGCCTTCTTTGGAGAAGGTGGATCTTCATGTTTACTTTACAGACTTGTGGAGCGGTTGTAGAATCGTTGATCTACTTCAACAGCTTCACAATGTCAAATTTCTTACACTGAACTTGGAGTTAGTTGAGGTACATTTGAATTTTAAACATGGGAACCGCTTTATTAAACCTAAATAAGATAGATAAATAAAACAAATTTAGTTTTATTCTCAATACATAATTAGTTTTCATTGTGAATTTTTTGCGGCCTGTTTTATCACATATGGAAAGTATCTCACTTCAACCTTCTCTGTTTTCTAAGTTAAATGGTTTAAAGATTTATCAGTTTATGTACCCTCGGATGATGAAGCACATATGAAAATAACAATGTCTACTAAGGTACTAAACTATTTGCTAGATGGTTCTCTAGGTGCTACCTTCAAAATGATCTCATATGAGGTATTGACACTATGACCATGTATGCCATGCATCATATTTTCTATGGTTTTAATAATTTTAACCTACTTTTTAACTTTGAGAAAAACATAACTTCATTTACATGATAAAATGGCAAGTGTACAATGTATCTCTGTATATATGTAAAAGGGGCACTTAAATCAGGAGTATCCGTATGCTCACCAGGAAGTCAAGGAACAACAGCAGAAGGCTCGAGCTTTTGAAAATGCTACAGCAACAAGAAACCTCATGACAGATTTGCAGGCGATGTTAGAGAAGGAGAAAGCTGATATTGAGGCTCAAACGGATCGAGGGAAGAGGCAGCAAATTAAGGGAAGGCGCTAGTGGAGAAAATGCAACTGTAGTTGAAAAGAAAAATGGCACAGATAAAGAGCTCTTGGGAAGATGTCGGTGTACAGATTGATCGCGGGAGAACAAAGAGTTGTCGCATCGTCTCTCAGTTGCGTGAAATTGAAGTATTATTACTAAAAGACCTCCCTGTTTCAAAGAGGGATGAGTTGCAAGCATGTTTTTCCTGTATCTCTGCTGAGGTTGACACTGTCGTGAAGAAAATATTACACCATTTAAGTGATTGCTTTATTGAGGTTGCTACAACATACCATACTTAAAAACCAACTGCTTGTGTCTTGTTGCTATCTTAAGTTTTGGTGTCTGTCCTTCTTGCCTATAAGGACTTTCTATGTTTTTGCTGCTATCATGCAGTTGTACTATTGTTTTTGCTGCTTTTGGGCCATTTTGATGTTATTTATAATCGATATAGTTTATGGACTACACCATGTTTATTTTATTTCTAAGCATGTCACCGAAAGAAACACTTAGTGGATAGGCTAGTAATGTCTCGACAGGTGAGTTATCTCTTAATCTCTTATCTTGATCAACTTGAGCTAGAATCTTCTAAGTGTGATCTACAGAACTCGAAACAACACCGATAGATCATTACGAGAAGGAGCAGGGGTGTTCTCTTAACCAGGCTTTGGTGTGAGAATAAGTATTGATCTTTCTAGAGAGAAAGGAAACAAGTGTGTGAGAGAGTAGGAAATTGGATCCTTAAACCTTTGGCGAAGGCTGGGATTTATAATCGGATGGTTGGAGAAGGAGGGCGCTGATTGGACAAGACGTCGCTGTCAAGAAATATCCATTTGGCCCCCTCTGTCGCGGCAGGTAATGCATGCAGAGGTGGGAGTACGATCGTGTACCGTGATTGGCTACACATCGCTTTCAAGATATACTTGTTGTCTCGTTTATTGGTTGCATGTCTCTTTCATCTTGTACCGTGTATCTCCTTTGAGCTGGCATTGTCCCTCGCCCGTTGGAGTGGCCCATGATGGAACACTGGAGTCAGCCAAGTGTTTTTACTGTTAAGTGTGGGTATGGTTCTGCACACGCAGGGGCTAGATCGCAGCCCGCGCAGTAGTTGGGACCATCTCCCTTCAGATTTAATATATAATTTTTGGACAAAATTTAATAATCAACATAAAAAATTGTTTAAAGTTTCAACATTTTACCAGAAAAGTCCATATAGTCCATTCTATATAAGTGATCTCCGGATGGAGAAAATATTCAATATCATTGCTTCTTGCATATTACAAATTAATAGTTAGTTATATTACGTGTTCTTAATTGATAATGTGAAAATCCCTATGATAGCATATTACACAATACACAAGAATATATGTACAGAGAGATTATAAATCAAGTGGAGATGATTTCTACTATTTACAATATGGAAATAATGTGGTCAAAGAATAAATATGGTGGTGATTGATTTGAACCACTGATGTTGCCTATTACCCCTCGTCAATGGGAGACTGGATAGGACTCGAGTCGAAGCATTGCTCGAAAATTTTCAAATAATGGTTTTGGTAGGCTTTTGCTGAAGATGTCCACGACTTGTTTGTCCGTTGAGATGAACCGTGTGTGTAGACGCCCCGCAACAACTAATTCTCGAACGAAATGATACTCGAGATTAATGTGTTTAGCTCATTTGTGATCGATGGGATTTTGACTTAAAAATAATGCACTTTTGTTGTCACAAAATAGTGTTGGAGGTCCCGGTGGTAAGGCATGAAGTTCGCGAAGAAGATGAGTTATCCAGATGATTTCCGACGCTGTGTTTGCCACAACCCTTTATTCCGATTCACAGCTTGAACGAGATTGTTTCTTTGCGCTCCAAGAGACTAAGTTTCCACCTAAATAAATGTAGTAGCCATAGGTGGATCTTCGAGTGTCAATGCAACGTGCCCAATCTACATCAGAAAAACCTAACAAAGTGGTGTTAGATGGCCTATCAAACGGTAGACCATGTGATAAAGGACCATTGAGGTAACGAAGAATTCTTTTGACAAGTTGAAAGTGAGAGATGGTGGGATTTTGAAGAAATTGGTTGGCTTGGTTAACAACATAAAAGAGATCTGGACAAGTAATGGTAAGATATTGGAATGCACCCACGAGAGAAACGATAAAGAGATGGGTCATGAAATGATTGGCCGATAAAGTGGAAGGTGTCTTTTGGAGTGAGGGGTGTTGCGACGGGTTTGGATTCAAGAAGACCGGCTCGAGAGATGATGTCATAGGCATATTTAGATTGGTTTAGGAAGAGACGGATTTGGTGTGGGTGACTTCCAAGCCAAGAAAAAAGCTAAGAAGTCCAAGATTCTTGATATTGAACTCTTTGTGAAGACGAGATGTGAATGTGGTGATGATAGTTTCATTGTTTCCCGTGATGATGATGTCGTCCACATATACAAGGAGATATATTAAGGTGGTATCACGGTTGAAGACAAACAGGGAGGGATCGGCTCTACTACACTCGAAACCAAGTGTGAGAAGGAACACACTTAGGCGTTGAAACCAAGCTCGTGGGGCTTGTTTTAGGCCATAGATTGCTCAATTTAGTTTGCACACATGAGTAGGATGTTTGGGATCCTCAAATCCGGGGGTTGTTTTATGAAAACGGTTTCGGTGAGGTTTCCATTGATGAAGGCATTGTTGACATCAAGTTGTCGTAGCTTCCATCTTTGAATGGTGGCAACGCTAAGTACCACTCGAATGGTGGACGATTTGACCATGGGACTAAAAGGGTGAGAAAATAGATTCACGGCACTTGATTGAAACCTTGAGCGACTAACCGTGCTTTGTAGCGATCAATGGAACCATCGGCTTTGTATTTTATCCGATAGATCCATTTAGAGCCGATGATGTTTGTGGACAAGGAACCCGGAACAAGTTGCCAAGTATGATTTCTATGTAAGGCATTTACTTTGTCATGCATGGCGTGTACCCATTTAGAGTCTTTTAAGGCAGATTTGATGCCTTTTGGTACGTGAGTGGAAAGAAGCCAATGATGAAGAGGATGATTGGATAAGGAAGTTAGGTCGCAAAATGGTTTGGTTTGAAGATATCGGCCTTGGATCTAGTGGTCATGGGGTGATCATTTTTGGTGTGAGAGTTGGTGTTAGTATCAGATGGTTGAGCCGATGAGTGATGGTGTGGTCGGTATTGGTAGAAGTGGTGTCGGGTGCATTGGAAAGATGAGGAAGGTTGGTTCGGGCCGGATGGGAATGTTGGGTAGGGATGGTATTGGGCTGCGGTGATGTGGGCCGAGAAGTTTGAGTGTGTGGGCCGAAATGAATTGGTGGGGGGCCTGAAGACGGAGCGGGAGGCGTTATTGGGCTGGGTATGGATGTCGTTGGGCTAGATGAGGATGTTATTGGGTTGGGAGTAGTGGTTAGCGGATGAGTTTGGGTGTGAGTGTGAGGGGCATCGGTTGAATAGTGAGTGCAAGGATGATTTGGTGGTGAGTTTTGTGCAGTGGGTAAAGGTGTTTGAATGGTGGGGTTTTGTGTCAGGTAGGGTAAAGTGTCTTCAAAGTTTGTGAAGCGGATTAGGGAAATATCCGTAGTTGTAGATGAGGATTTAAAGGGCAGTTGATCCTCATCGTATATGCGACCCGTAGTGGAATCTAGACATCGAAACCCTTTGTGTTTCGAACTATAACGATAAAAATGCAAGGCTTGCTTCTAGGTAAGAGTTTATTTTTGGTATAGTCGCAAAGATAAGGGTAGACAAGGCATCCAAAAATTCGTAGATTTGAATAAGTTGGTGGATCATTGAATAGCACTTCAAAGGGAGATTTATTTTCAAGGATTGTTGTGGGGAGTCGGTTGGTGATGTAAGTGGCGGAAGTAAAGGCATCAATCCAAAGGGTGGATGGAGCATTAGCATTGAACATCATTGCTAAACCGGTTTCGGTTATATGAGATGTTTTCGTTCCGCTCTTCCGTTTTGTTGCGGTGTATGTGGACGTGATAAACGACATTGTATCCCATTTTGTTGAAAATGATTTTGTACACGATTATTTGTGAACTCGGTTCCACCGTTACTTTGAAAAACTTGACGTTTGTTGAGAATTGATTTTGTACAAAGTTTTAAAAATGATTAATATATTGAAAAAATCGGATTTAGCCTTAAGGGATAAAACAAGTGAACCGAGAGTGGTCGTCCACAAAAATAACGTATTATAAATAGCCTCGGTAGAAGCTATTGGTGCGGGTCCCCAAAGGTCACAATGAATTAAGTCTAGATTATGTTGCGCACCTTTATGATTTTCAACAAAAGGTAAACGTTTAGCCTTTGATAATTAACAAGAATTGCAAAGACCCGGTTTGGTAATAAAATGTAACAAAAACATGACCAAGTTTTTTTAATGTAGCAATAGTATCAAATGAAACATGACCAAGGTGATTAGGCCATTTATTGAAAGATGCACTAAGATGAGTGGCCGAAAGCTTGGCAACGAGAGACTTGTGACCTTGGGTGAGAACATAGAAGCCATTTTCGTAAATGCCTCTAGCTAGAACTTCCGCCGTTTTTCAGTCCTGTATGTGAAATAATTGTTAGAAAACAAAATGTCAACCGGTGAATCGTTTGTGAGTCTACTAATGGATAGTAGATTCTTTTGAGATTTGGAACAACAATGACATTTTGTAAGGAAATAAGTTGTTTAAATTTGTGTTCCCTACATGGGTGACGGGTAAAGATTGGTCGTTTCCAAAGGTGACACTCATGAAACCGGTTTGTTTTTGAAAAAAAGTTAGACCATTTTTATGTTTTAACATATGTGTGGTTGCACTTGAATCAACGGTCCAATCCGAAGTGTCCAGATTGATGTTGCATTGTGAGTGAAAAGCGTAGATTAGCATTGAGAGGAGTCGCTTTTTTGCGTATGAGACGAGATTTGGGCAGGCACTTGCATAGTGCCATTCGGTGCGACACAATTGGCAATGAGGACACCGTTTTGTATAGTTGTTTCCACGACCTCTATTGGACGTGTTGCGTCCAGGCCACGAGACGATGTTTGGTTATGTTTGGACTGATTGGGTAATAGGCGACTTTCTGGTGCTGAGAGCCATGAAGTTTTTGTACGAACATCTCTTGGTTCTCGGCATTAGCCATGAGGTCACGAAAAGATGGAGGAGGATGAATGGTACATTGGGAGGTGGAGAAGTTTTCAAAACTAGCGTCCAAACCACAAAGAAACCAATGCCTTTTTATCTTCATCACTAACTAGGTGTCCGGTTGCGGCTAGTTGGTCGGATATAGCCTTAAACTTCCGATCGAAATCTGAGACAGAGGAAGTACCTTTTTTAAGGTAGGTAATTTGTGGATGTAAGTTTGATGTTAATGAGGTGAGTGATAGAGTGTAGTGGAATGGAAGAAGGGTCAGGGGAAGTAGACATGGTGGTGTGAATTAGGATCAGAGAAGGTAACAGGGGAAGGAGAAGGTGGACAAGATAGAAGAAGAAGAGAAGAAGAAAAAAGGGGATCTCTTATTAGGCTGATACCATGATAATGTGAAAATCCCTGTGATAGCATATTACACAATACACAAGAATATATACAGGAGAGATTACAAATCAAGTAGGAGATGATTTCTCCTTTTTACAATATGGAAATAATGTGGTCAAAGATAAATATGGTGGTGATTGATTTATACCGCTGATGTCACCTATTATTAATAAGGGGAGTGGGGACGCTCCGTGGTGGCACGGTGCGTGACCACGACACCGCCACCACCCGGCCATCACCCGTGGTGTGTAAAACGCGTCAAACGTATCACGCGTTGAAGAGTTGAAGGATCCGTTGCAATTCGACCGTTTGTGACGTTTGAAGGTTTGAATATTATAAAAAAGATCTGCTTCTTTGTTCTCTGTTTTAATGAACACTATGAAACACAACAACATTCCACTGTCACCGAAGTTACAAAGCAACACACGTGAACTCTGATGGTTGCAGGCTGACGGTGTGATGATGATGGAGATCGGAGATGATGATCGGAGATGGTGGAGATGTAGATGAAGATCGGATATGGTGGAGATGTAGATGGTGATGGAGATCGGAGATGCAGAAGGTGGTGGAGATGTAGATGGTGATGGAGATCGGAGATGACGACCAGAGATGGTGGTAACGTAGATGGTGATGGAAATCGGAGATGTAGAAGGTGGTGGAGATGTAGATGGTGATGGAGATGGAGATCGGAGATGATGACCGGAGACGGTGATATCAGGGAACGGATGGTTGTAGGTTGATGGTGTGATGATGATCTCAGGTTCAACTCGAGAACTATTGTTCACTAGTGATGGGCACTCCCACTAAAATCTATCACTAGTGATGGAATTTGGCTCGATGATGTGACGTTTAGTGATTGAATGTGGTGAGTGATGACTAGTGGAGCACCTCCACCCCTAATAGTTTAGTTTGACCAAAGTCAACAAAAATATTAGTTTCATGTACCTCAAACAGCCCTGCAATACCCTCGATCCACCTCTTACCTTCCTCACCTGGAGTTTTCGTTGTTTATAGTGCCTGATATCACATAAGTACCAATAACCATTAAAATAATCAGAGTGATACGAAGCTTACTGGTTACACATAAAAGGTTCTATTCGGATTATAATTGATGTCAACGGGTCAAATGCGAAAAACAAAAGGAAAAGCTATAAAAGATTCATGCCAATTTGGTTGAAAGCGTCAAAAATGAACTTTGACTACACAAAACTTCAATTCATTTTGTAATCGTATTTGTTACAGTAATTCTTATAAAAGAAGTTTTTTCTTCAAGAGGTTCTTCTCAATTTTATTCTAATCCTGAGGTTTGAGGTTGTGTATTGCCTTGACAAAAGTTAACCATAGCCATGGTTGCTGAAGTCACTGGGTGCTCTCATGTTGGTTGATTTGGTAGTTGCGAGTACTCGGGGAGTACTCAGACGTCTTAAATTATAAAGAAGTTAGTTTTTGGGAAATTGTATATATATCAGATATCATAAGTTTATTAATATTTATAATAAAACACGTGAATATCAATACAAATAAAAAATATATATATTCATATTGTAAAGTATATCAAAAATTGGTATTCATTTATTGAAAAATGATATTCATTCTTTAATTTAATAGATATAAGAATTATGTGTCATGTTTTTTGGTCAAACTCGGCCCGACTTTACTAACTAGATCCGATTATGGCCGATGTTGATCGCCTTTGATCATATTGTAGCGATTTCTCGGCCATAATTTTTGCGAGTGATGGTAAATTCATAGATTCGTAGGCTACCCGCTCTATGACCACCTTGGTGTTTAGGTTTAACAACACTGTGCCAAGCCACCCAATAAATCTTCTTGTTATTTCATCTCTGCCCTAATGAACTTGTTCTCTAATACCTTTCAAAGCATCGATAGGCTTTTAGAAGCTTTAAACATTTAAAAATTGTATAAAGGAGGGTTACAACGCCCCGCTTGCGGTATGCGCATATAATATATATATGTGTGGGTCATCGGGGGGAAATAGTGAAAGCGCACTAATGTTAACGTTATTTTACTAATTTCGTGAAACTAACGTTAAAAAGCTAGGGACGATTAATCATGCATCATATGGTGGCGTTGATAGCCGAAAGACAACGGGGTATATGCACTAATCGGCTTTTGCCCCAATTGCTGAGGGTTATGTGTCTTATGTCCAAGGTTTGATGCAAAACTACTATCGAGCCGGGGGTCTCACTCGAAGCAGTCTCTCTATTCCTACAAGGTAGAGGTAAGGCTGTCTACATCTCACCCTCCTCAGACCCTATTTTAGCTTTGCTATTAATAGAATATACTATGTATGATGATAATGATAAAGGAGGGTTACAAATACAACTTTGACTAGGGTAAATGGACCACCAAAAGAGAGATTATTCACCTTCCAGGTATCTAGTTTTGATTTGAACAACTCTACAGTCTACAACTATTTTTTTGGTACATATATGTTGACATCGAATGATTCAAGATAGTTGAAAGGAAATGAGCCCCTTTCACAATTAAGAAGACTAATTAATCTACTATTCTCTTCATCTTAATCTCCATTACTAAAAACCTTATTTCTACATAAATTACTTTTAACCGGAACTAAAAAATTATGGTACATGAGATGTTAACTAAGAAGTTTTAGATTGAGTCATCTTAAAATGTTTAATGACTAATCTAAAACGATATTATCCAACATTTCCTTATCGGTAAATTAACTACTCTTTAACTTCTTTAGCTCTTGTTTTATTTTTTCTAAAAAAAATTCTCTTATTCTTAAAGACATCACCCAATACTATAATGTACAACATTTTTAGGCATAGAGATGTTACAGCTTCTATTTTGGGAGTTTTTCAAAAAAACATTTGATTTTTTACTTTTAACCCAAAATTGTTTATTTTTTTACTTTTAACCTCAAAACCTTTCATCTTTAGTTTTAAATTTAACCCAAAATTATTTGATTTTTTTTAATTTTTAACCCCAAAACTTTTCATCTTTTCCAATTTAACCTCACAAAATTTTCATTTTCAACTTTGATCCTCCATACTTTTCATTTATCACAGAATCTTCGTTTTACGTTCCGGTCTAAACTATGCGAGTTAACACGGAACGTGCGTGTATTGCTAAACGTTTTTACGTCGTCTATTTTCCCCGTTTGAAAGGTTTATCGTAACGCACGGGTCCTAGATCGATTTAGTTATTATTTTATATATTTTACGTTTTGGTTTAATTTTTCCGAATTAACACATTACAACTTTAATGTTAGCAGTCTCTTCAGTAGTGTGACACTCGTGTTCCGGCGGGGTGCTTAATATGAGTAGACCAAGAACAATCTTAAACTAAATCCAACATGATCCCACCGGTACCGACCCGAACCCGGTTTGATAAACCCGATACAGGCATACAGTCTGATACGTGTCCAGATACACCCCCCCTGCTTCTTCGTCAAACGCACGCCAGTCTCTCCATTCCACCTCATCTTATTCTCTCAATTCGCCAGCAAAAGTCTTCTCAATCTCCTCCTCAATTCATCTCCAAAAGGTACGAAAACTTCCATTTCAATATATCGCTTCACTTAGGGTTTCTTATTACATACAATTCATGGAAGCCAAATTCACCGCTCGCTTTTTCGCTATTGATATTGATTCCTGTTACTGTTGTTGTTCTTCTTCTTGTTGAGGTTAGGGTTAGGGTTAGGTAAACACACTTTGTTTGTATAGATTTATAGAAATATATGGATTACACCCGTGCTACGCAGCCGAACTTGTCGTTAGGGTTTGTACCTCACTCGTCTCACACCAGTCAAGTAGGAAACGATACTGTGTCGTTTCGTATCGATTCCAGTTATCGAAGTTCTTCGCCTCAGGTTGTGTCCGGTGTGCCTCTTCAATTGATGGAACAGCAGACGGAAACCGAGGGGAAACATGTGGATTGGAATGAGAGCCACCTGGCGACGGATGCTGGGAGTGTGGATTTGAATGAGAGCAAAGTTGAGGGGGAAGAAGCCGAGGAGTTTCGGATTTTAGGGCATTCTTTGTGTTTGAAAAGGCGGAGGGATAGTAATGGCAGCTGTGGTACTGCTGATCGGCTTCGTCGAGTAATTTGGCTAAACGATGTCATGTTGAGCAAAACAGGCAGGTTCAGAGTCTCGAATCTCGTAGGCAGGCTGTTAGGGCTTGGGGGAATCAGTCACTTCAGGCTGCTGATCCGGATATATTTGAGATTGTGGAGAAAGAGAAGCTAAGACAATACAATGGGATTGAACTGATTGCGTCTGAAAATTTTGTTTGTAAAGCGGTTATGGAAGCATTGGGCAGTCATGTGACGAACAAGTATTCTGAAGGCATGCCTGGTGCTAGGTACTATGCTGGGAATCAATACATTGACGAAATCGAAATTTTTTGTTGCCAACGAGCGTTAGCTGCTTTTGGTCTTGATTCCGAGAGTTGGGGAGTGAATGTTCAACCGTATTCTTGTACGTCTGCGAATTTTGCAGTTTATACTGGTTTGCTATTGCCTGGTGATCGGATTATGGGGTTGGATACCCCGTCTGGAGGGAATACTAGTCATGGGTATTACACGCCGAATGGAATGAAAGTTTCAGGAGCTTCAATCTTTTTTGAAAGTCTTTCTTACAAGGTTAATCCAAAGACGGGCATTATAGATTTTGAGAAGCTTGAGGAAAGAGCTGTTGATTTTCGCCCGAAGATACTTATATGTGGTGGGAGTTCGTACCCTAGGGAATGGGATTATTCTAAATTTAGACAGATTGCTGATAAGTGTGGTGCAGTCTTGATGTGTGACATGGCTCAAATTAGTGGTCTTATTGCGGCCAAGGTAAAATCTCTTTGCTTAATTAATTGCTAAATTGTTGCTATTTAGCTACTTCTCTTATGTTGTGACAGGGTTTTGGATATGTTTTTAAAACATTGTTTTATAGGAATGTGCAAGCCCCTTTGAGTTTTGTGATATCGTAACCTCAACTACTCATAAAAGCCTGCGTGGTCCTCGGGGAGGTATAATCTTCTACCGAAAGGGCCCAAAGCGTAGGAAAAGTGGAACACTTTTGAATCTAGGTGATGGTAGTGACAAATATGACTTCGAGGAAAAAATAAACTTTGCTGTGTGTCCTGCACTTCAAGGTGGGCCACATAATAACCATATTGCTGCCCTTGCTGTTGCACTGAAACAGCTGGCTACTTCAGAATACAAGGAATATATGCAGCAGGTGAAGAAGAATGCTCAGGCATTGGCGTCTGCGTTGTTGAGAAGAAACTGCAGGCTGGTCACCGGAGGGACTGACAATCATTTATTACTTTGGGATCTTAGAAATCTTGGAGTGACTGGTACAAATCCTCTATTTTCATATTTAACATTATTGTTTTTTTCTGTGAGTTTCTATATTGTTTGCTTTAGGACTTGATATTAAATTGTCATCATTTCAATATTTCATCACTAGTTTACTTTTCTCTTGAGCATTATGGTTTTAATTTTTGCAGTGTTTTGTTATACCACATATAATAATTGTGTTCGTTAGAAACGCGACAAATTTGTTCTAAAAACAGAGTACATAGCATTATACTTTCTTTTTGTATTTACTGATTCGAAGTTAAATGGCTGCCAACTTTTTTAATTCTTAAATCTTAATTTTGAACCATGCTCACACATTACTTGCTATATGACGATATGCTAGTACAAATGTGTCCGACTCTTATTATCTGCAAAGAAAATTTACTGTTTGAGAGCAACTAAAGCTCATAGTGGAGAATCACGTTGGCTGTTATGGTATTGCATTTCTTGTTCATAGAATTAGAATATCCTTAAAAATCTTACAGTGAGTTCTCACGATTGCTTTTGCTGCTGGACAAATCAGCCCCTAGTTTTTAGTATCTGTTGCCTCAACTAGGAGTGAGCAATTCACGGTCCAGTTCGCGTGAACCGAGCAACCAAACCTTGAGAACCGTATAGACTGACCCGTATGCCAAGTAGAGTTCAGTGCTCGGTTTTGAGTTTTACCACATAATGGTTCTCGGGTTGGTTCTAGGTATGAACTGACTTTCCTGTTGAAAATCATGAACCGATTTGAAATTCAAGAAAATAACCTTAGTTTTTATAGGGGTGTTCCTTTCCGATACGTATGTGACCATGTGAGTAATCCCAAACAGTAGTAATCAACTGCAAGAATCTTTTGTTCATCGCCGGGGATACTCAGTTCTTCTGAGTAAACAACGGTGATCAATAACGGTAGTAATCTTCTCTCATCTGTTCAAATCTGTTCATTGTCACGGCCCAGCAGTTCAATCTTTTTTCACACAGCCAAAACCAAACCCAGTCCAGCAGCCTTAAATGGTCCCAATTTACCTACATGGAAACAACCCGTATTAAACTCGCCTAACCCGGAACCATCCCACTCTTAAAAGTTTTGGTTCACGGGTCCGAATATCACCTTCTTTACAGTTCCCGGGTTGGTCGGTGTTAATAGAGTCGTGTTGAATGCAACATGGAACAATCTAAACTCTTGAAGTATTGCCTGAATACAAGCAGTATGATAATTTATGATGTTTCAACATGTTGTTTAGTACGGATAGGGTGGTATGAAAAAGCTAAAACCATACAATATATTTGCTTATATTCAGAAACCGGTTCTAACACGTGCAATGTTTCAACACATATTTTGGTTAACAGAGTGTAATGGTATATAACATGGAACAAACTAAAACCGTAATGTGTCATGTTATTGTTAACTTAAAGAAATGCGTCATCTGTTATTGAAGTAATACAACATGTTCACCTTTACAGGTAAAAACTTGGAGAAAGTATGCGAGGTGTGTCATATCACTGTTAACAAAACGGCCATATTTGACGATAATGGAACTCTCATCCCTGGAGGAGTGAGGATTGGTGCGTACTGATTTCTGTAATCATATTTAACTGCACTTATAATCTTATATTTTATTATATAATACATAGTTATTAAAGGCGTTAGGCGCACTCAAGGCGCATAGGTCTCGCCTATGGCCTAGGCGCAAAAAAAGCGCGGGCCTGAGAAAAAAGCGCACTGCAAAAAAACTTAAAATAATCTTATATAATAGAAAATTAATACTATTCTTCAAATAAGATAAAACTAAAGCTACTATATAACATTTTATATCGTCTATTTAGTACCAAAAGCTATGTTGTCAAAAGCGCTTGAGGCGCGCGCCTAGGCGCTCAGGCGCAGCGAGGCGGGGCAATAGCGCCTAGTGGTTGCTCAGGCGAGATTTTGGGCTTTTGTGTAAAAGCGCTGCTCAGGCGAGCGCCTAGAGCCAAGCGCAGGCGAGAAAAAAGCGTGCTCAGGCGCAATGAAGAAGATAAAAAGGGAAGTGACAAACCTGTGAACTGCAACAATCATTGCCTTCTTCGTTTTTTCTTCTCAAGTTCTTCTTTCTTCTATTTTACAAGAGCGGCGCTTTTTCTTGCTGATACCCTTTTAGGGTTTTATTATTTAGGTTTCCTTTTCTTGTTTTTTGGTATATTTGGTTTTCCTTTTCTTGTTTTTGGTATATATAGTTTTCCTTTTCTTATTTTTGGTATATTTGGTTTTCCTTTTACTTCGCTCTTTCGTTTTTCTTTACTACTGCTGACACAGTATTACCTACGATTCCTTGCTTAAAACTACTAATATCAATAATATATTGTTTTGCTATAATTTATTATTATTAACTTCAAAATTTTGACTTGTTTAGAATTTATTTTCTTATATTTCAACAACTTCTATATTTCTTATATACATATATTAGATTTTTATTATATTTGTAAAACAGTATTAATGTAATAATTGTTGATGCTTATTATTAAAGTAGCCCTAAACAAGTCTAAAACCCCTAAAAATGGCATTAATATACTATGCGCCTCACTTAAAAAAGCCCTCATTTTTTAAGCGCCTTGCGCCTAGGTTCCAGGCGAGCCCTATGCGCCTTGATTGCGCCTTGCGCCTATGACAACATAGACCAAAAGTTATAAATGCTAGTTTATTAGTGTAGAAAAATAGCTTTCGTTAGATAAAAGTAGAAATCTAGCTGGAATCTTGCCAGAATTTAAAGAATTTGGCCGGAAACTCTCTAGAATCTAGGAATCTCGCTGGAATATGCGCATGAACTATCACCTGGAGA
The DNA here is from genome assembly GCA_947069175.1 of Scalesia atractyloides. Classification (NCBI taxonomy): domain Eukaryota; kingdom Viridiplantae; phylum Streptophyta; class Magnoliopsida; order Asterales; family Asteraceae; genus Scalesia; species Scalesia atractyloides. The sequence goes on along the minus strand of CAMTDV010000022.1, from coordinate 21,728,653 downwards.
ATTAAACGCAATTGCCTCGACTTAAGGCGCAATTGCCTCGCCTTGCTAGGAAATTGGGCCTAGGTGCAAGAGGCGATGGCTTTTAACAACTATGATATAATATGTATAAAAGTTGAATAGAAAAGGCTAAAAGTGTGCCCGAGTTGTCACCTTATCTATCAAATGGTTGTGCACTACTGATGAATTTACACTTTTAGGTACTCCTGCAATGACCTCACGGGGTTGTCTGGAATCTGATTTCGAGACAATGGCAGACTTTCTCTGTTGGGCAGCTCAAATCACAAGTTCAGTGCAGAGGGAACATGGAAAAATGCTGAAATCCTTCTTGAAAGGTCTTGAAAACAACAAAGATATTATCGATCTCAAGGCTCAAGTTGAAAACTTCGCAATTCAGTTTGCAATGCCTGGTCTGGATCTGTAGTGTATCCATTTTGTTTGTAAATAATGACGTGAGTGCATATTGTTACATGGGACCCGTGAAGAAGACTCGTCTACATCTGCATATTGATCTGATTGTTTGGGGCTGTTGGTTGTTCACAGGTAATACGCTATTCCTTGCAAATCTGGAGGGTCAATTATGGGCTGGCATACTATAGATGCTATTTTTACTTTGATTAAAATGGAGATAATATCGAACAGTCGTCGGTTTTTTTAACATTTTAGAATTGATCTTTGTTAAAAATGTTGAGGAATTTTGGTATATAAACAGAAAATAGGACCGTGATAGAATGGTTAAAGTGGCTGATTCGGTTTTGTGCATCAATTCTAGTGCCATGGGGTATTCAGATATCGATATCAATTCAAGTGCCATGGTCAAAATGGTTGATTTGGGTCGGGTGGGTTGGGTCAGATCAATGGTTGGTTTAATCTAGTTAACGATGTCACTTGCACAATTTTTGTCCAACGTAATAAATCAATCAATCATACCCACTATAATCCCGCTCGTAGCCATATAAGCAATTGGTAGGGTCTGGAAAGGGTGCGATGTAGGCACAACTTACCAGTATAATCATTGTGGTTTGGCCCTAATTACACATGAAGGGTTTAATTCAAAAGCTGTAATTGTATGTGACGGGTGAAGTTGGGTCTAGCAAGTACGAAATAGGCTGGAGTGGGATTGGTCATAAACCTTGGAATTTGCGACTTCTTGGTTAGAGAGCCGCTATAGTCTCACGTCCATTTTATTAGATCCTACCTTGTGGGTATTTTGTACTGAACAAAGTTGGTTATAAATTTTATTTAACATATTTCCAGTTTTATACTTGTATTTTTTAATTCCTTTACTTCCGCTACTTATTGTGTGTAACACCCCAACCGATGGCGGAAACATCGGGGCGAGACGAAATAGATTGCTCGAGTCAACATAACATTAGTTTGCAACAATAGTTAAGATAACCAAAATATTATTTCATTTCAAAATTTGTCAAGTACAGCGTACAAAATTTCAAAATACAACATTTAAAAGATTCAAGTACAACATGATTAACAATAAGCAACATAAATTCTACAAGTTTCTAGGTGCGTTTCTAGGAAGTCTCTACTAAGTTTCATCAATGGCGTTATCCTTAACATACAACATGTTAAAAGTATAGTTCAACACAAAAGTATTGGCGAGTACACAAGTTTGATATAGCATAAGCATGAACTAGTTTAAACGAACCCACATGTTAAAATAGTATTCTAGATTAATGTAAACAAGGCATGCGATTTACAAGTCAATTCTCAAGTGTCACCGCAAAATAGAATAAACTAACAGGACCTCAAGAATACGGGATGCGTTACTCCTATAGCGCTATACATGTTAAAGGAAGGCTCTTACGAAGTTAATGACAAGTCGTATCACATAAGAATGTTCCAAGTATACAAATCACGTATCACGTATCTTTAGCATGTATGGTGGATTGTTTGTGTGTTTGCATAAAAGTATAAGTGTGATTGTGTGTATTTTTTGATAGATTAAACATGTTGCATCCCAAAAGTGTAAAACAAAAAGGGTGTTCGAGTGTACTCACTGTTATACAAGCTTTTTTAGCAAGTTCGAGGGTGGACGAGTGATCAGGCGATGCAACACGAAGTTACTCTACATGGAGTAAAGAGGTGGGCGTGAGTATACTGAGTCGGATGATAGATCCAGATTTTGAAGCAGAAAGTACGGAAAGAAAACGGGAAAAAGGCCACTTTGTACGAAGTGGTATGTCCGCCTCGTACGAGCTGACTTGCAACTCGTACGAGTTGATATTCACCTGTGCGAGGTGACAGTTCAGGAACGTGTTAGCCTGTTTTGTACCCATTTCAGCACTGCTTTTTGTGAACGGGGGGGTCGTGATAACGAGGCAGGATAGTCCGAGTCATAACACTAGATCAATTGTGATTAATATTATGTCCAGATCAGTCCGTAAGTAAAGTAAGTATAGCTTAGTCAAGTTTGTCATAGAAGTTAAGCATCGAGATGTCAATTCTCTTTATATGATTCACCAAAGCACAAGGTTGCAATAACCCGGTTGGTCATGAATTAACAGAATGTAAGTCGACTAAAACATTAACAACCGAGTGAGCAAGCTAGATGCGTGCATCCCGAACATAATGGTGTTTGGGGACGTGTCGTAGCGTTGTCACTCTAATGAAGACTGAATCAGTTTTAGGATTTTAAACAATGGTGGAACTTAATTCGGAAAGCCTTAACTCCCAACGTTCTCAACACTAGCTTAACACTTAGTTATTTATAACCTGGGTTAGCTCACATGTTTATACGAAAGGAAATCGGATAAAGTATGAAAAATTTTGGAGAAGTTTGTAAGTAAAGTAAGCTGAAACTCACTTAAGTCGAGAATAATCTGCCAAGAATCTGTAATTTCGAGTGGTAATGAGAGAATTTTCGAAGGTTGGAAATGGAGGGGAAGTGTTTGATTTATAGGAGGAGGGAGCTGGCAGAAGCACTTATGCGAGGTGTCACTTCGTACGAGGTGAGCTCAACTCGTACGAGATGCTTGGTTTAGGCTAAGTTTTCGCGTTTTAGTCAGTTTTAAGCATTGAAATGTATCGTGTGTGCATAGCATGTATCTTGTATGTAGTTTGCATAAGAATCACATATTTAGACGATTGTTTGCATGGATACTCAAGTATAAAAGTATGAATAGATATGTCGACATGTATGTTTGTTTGAATAATAAGTATAAGAGTATGCATAAAGTTTAATTGTAATAGTTATGATCAACGACTCGGATTACAAGCTTGGGATAGAAGTACGAATAGGTACGATACAAGTTTCCAAAAATAGAAATACGATTACACTTTCTAAATGAGGAAAAGTACAAGAATGTGAAGCGTTACATTGTGATATTGTTATCCGATCGTCACGAATAAACCTTAGGTCCAGGCCCACCAGGAAATCAGGGTGTGCGTGATTTGTTATGATTATGGTTTTTTATTAACCAACATCACAGTTATTGTTGTAACTAAAGCTAACTTAAACCGACCCATGCACACCCCTATTGAGATGTTTAGGCAACCATATAATAGTTTTCTTATTTATATTTAAGTTAAATACTATTTTAGTCCTTGTGGTTTACTCTAAATATCGATTTCAGTCCAACATTTTTTTTATCTTTTATAATCCAATAGTTTAGTTTTCGTATCAATCTAGGTCTAATCTACTAACTCCATCCAAAGCTTTGTTAATTTCTTATGAAAAGATCTAAATGCCTTTAGCCTATTTTTCAACTAATATTATATCTTTCAATACCAATATATGAAAATATTTGTTTGACACATATCACTCTATGATGCCTCCTCACTTTTAAATAATATATATAAGATTTTTATACATGTTATATATATATATATATATATTCTCATATAAAATAATAATGTAATTATCTAATTTAGATTATCTCACTAGCATACATAACACTACAAAATAATATCGATTATTATAATATAAATAAACAATCGATACAGTAAAATAAACTAAAAGGAAAGATTAGGGGTTAAAGAATTGTTACATGTTATACTACATACAAATTACATTGGATACAATTTTCTAAAGCACTTAATTATAAGTCTCTAAAGCATCAAATTAAAGCCTATTAATGTGATAAATGATAAATAACTACTAATTTCGTACAATCTAATCATTATTTTTATTTCATAATCTCATGCATATTATCGTAATTTAATTGCGTAACTGAGTAAATCAGGTCATATCATATACTGGTATCTGTACTACACGAAACAAACCAAACAATGCCCTAAAAGTGTTGGTAGAAAGTGTTGGGTGCACTATTGGCGGCTGCACTATTCGTGTCAGCAAGACCGCTAAAACGAAACAGAACAACGAATAACGGCATATTAATGCCATAATTAAGTCCATATATATATATATGTGTGTGTGTGTTGTGTGTGTGTGTGGTGAAAACATGATATGGGATATATATGTGAAAACATGATATGGGAACACCCATTACAAAAATACATAACTTTCCGGTACAACGCCTAACTTGCAAACTTGTCCGTTTCGACCAAAAAGACGACAAATTTCAGTTTGTCCGAAATACTAATTCGGTAGATTCCGGATTTCAGAATGATAACAAAACAATGCTGAACATCCTAAAACAATATGAGAATAGCAAAATTTCATAAAAGATATCGTTTCCGGTCATTCGACAAACAGTGCGCAACTCGACCGGAAAGCAACCGTTTGTCAAACCGACGAGCATTTTTAGTGGCCGATAGCCTCATACATGCATCTAGAGGACTAGTTAAGCCTCATTTGGGACTCAGAATCCTTTCAACTATCTTGAGGTCACGGAAACACAACGTCCGGAAAAGTTCGACGACAAGATATATAAGTGTCGATATCGAGCGAACGATCGAACGAAAGGCATTTCGGCCTTCCCAACTCAACATATATTCATCTAGCGAACTAGTTAAGCATATTTCTAGATCGGAAGTGCACTAAATAAACGCCGTGACAATTGCGGTGGTCAAAAACCAAAGCTTCGGCACTAAATAATAAGGTTCGTTTATTAGCGATTATTGTATCGATAAGCGAACTAGTGACGTTTTCGTCATCCGAAACTTAAATTAATTTGTCAAGTGGACTAATTATCATAGATTAACACCCTAAACCCTAATTATATGCTAAGGATACAAGATCAATCCCCTAATCATAACACTTAAGTTGAGTACCTAAATATCTAATAAATAAACCTAAGTTATAAAAAAAGTTACACTTTACCCCCCTTCAAATGGCGGATTCAAGTGGTCCCACACCCACTTGATTCATGTTGAAATTGTGATATTTGAAGCATGGTGTAGATTATGTGTGATCTTTTGAAAGATGGGTAATTATAAACTAACATCACCTCACATTTTCCAACATTTCTTCACTTCAAAATTGAAACAATTTTCCTATCTCTCTCTCTCTCTCATTCCCACGGCTACAACACCACCATTAAACCACCACAAGTCCACCATTAACCACCTCATTACACTCACTTTAAAGCCATTTCAAGACCATCAAAGATGCTAGCAAAGGTGGATGACCATTAGGCTTTCTTGGAGCTTTATTTTCTTCCTAGATCTTCACTAATCTTGTGCAACCATTGTAAGATATATTTCTTCATATTCAAGCGTCTTACTATGTCTAGTTTAAGGAAGTACACGTTGATCATCTTGAAAGTAAAGAAAATATAACTCAAAAACCCTAAACCACACCTTAATAATAACACTAAATATAGTTTATTATGTGTTGATTATGTGCTTATATGTTAACTAATTAGCATGATGATGTTGATTATGTTAAAGTAAGGTGTATAAAGCAGATGATCTTGTATGAATAATATATAAGTGATGATTTAAACATGATGATTTTTAAATCTAAACAAGATCATCAACTTCATCATCTATGAAGATTACTACAATCTAAAAGTGATTTACTACACATGAATAATTTTTATAAAGAATAAACACTATGATTTAAGATGTAACCATCTTAAAAAGTGTAGTAAACCAATGGAGTTTAAAATGAAAGAGTTGATTTAATGATATAACAAAAATGGTGGTTTAAAAAAGCTATAAATGTTGAAATCTCATTATATTTTCAATAAGAATATGATTACCAAAAGCCATGGATGATGATGTTCATAAGTTGTAAACAAAATAATATGGGAGCTTAGATTAATAGTTGATCTTGATTTTGAGTTTAAACATGATTTAAATACATTTTAAAAACGTGGAAAACGCCATAGTTTAGGGGAAAGTATGGCGAAATTTTCTAAAAAATCTAATCGCGATTAAAGTATGATTAACGGGATGATTAGCGGGACTAAACACGATTAGTGACATAAATCGTCATTAAGGAAGTCCTAATGACAAGGGTTAAACCTAAACACCCAAGTGTTTAACAAATGCATATATATTTTTACAAGTTAAAATATAAGTGATTCTTACATATATATATATATATATATATATATATATAACACTTGTGAAAATAAAAGCATATGTATATGCATATTTGGTCACCAAGAATTATGTGTAAATACATGTGTATTGTACGTGTATGTATTTAGAAGCTTAGGGTACCCACCATAAAATACCCAACTATACACAAAATATTACAAACACTTGGAAATATTACCAAGCGTAGGTGACACAAACAAATACATTTTTACAATACGTCGAAACGATAATCGGACAAACGAAGCAATGCGGACGGTGGGCGAACGTATACAAATACACCGTCGCGTCGTCGACCAACGAATAAATCGCCGACATGAAGAGTTATTACGACGACGGACGATTTCGACGCGAAAAAGCATATATTAAGCAACGACGACGACATGTCTAAAATAATTTATTATATAAATATATATATATATATATATATATATATATATTGCTATCGATATCAAAACCCAGGAAGTTAAAATATAAAAAATTTTACTAAGTGATTTTTATAAAAGTATAAAATACATATATACTCACAAATCTATACATAGTAAAAATTATAAGTGTAAGGTTTATAAAATATTGGGCTATTAAAAATGAATATGGGCTAGGCCCAATTTATAGAAGACATGGGCAAGGCCCAATTGCATAAAATATATGGATAAAGCCCAAAAGTATAAAATATATGGGCTAGGCCCAAACATATAAATTACATGGGCTAGGCCCAATCACATAAAGACATGGGCTAGGCCCAATCACATAAATTACATGGGCTAGACCCAATCACATAAGACATGGGTTAGGCCTAATGACATGAATTACATGGGCTAGGCCCAATCACATAAAGACATGGGCTAGGCCCAACCACATAAAGACATGGGCTAGGCCCAATGTCATAAATTATATGGGCTAGGCCCAATGACATAAAGATATGGGCTAGGCCCAATGACATAAATTACATGGGCTAGACCCAATGACACGTGTACAAGGCACGAGGACATGTGAAGGGCAAGGCCCGATTCACACACAATCTAAGAAACAATATATATATGAGAAATATATGTATAAAAATATTAATCGAACTACCAACACTATGATAACATTAAAATTTGTTCTAACGTAATAAAGAAATACATAACAAGAATTCAAGACGTACAATTGGTACAAGGTCCAACGAGGCCTAGGTGTCTTATAAACTTAATACATATGTAGGTTACACACGTGTACGGACACCGAACTGTGAATAGTACGACGTACGGAACGCAAAGCTGTGAGTTCATGTCCCTCCTTTCAATTATTTTAAAGTTTTATTTTAAACCATCGAGGGGAAATACATGCCATAACAAACAGTATGTTAGCTATGGGTTTAGTTGATAACACGCTCAATTGTGCATAAGTAGGATGATGACAATAGTAATCATTAATCACATAGTGACCAAGGTGCAAAAGATGTAGATCTATTGAGTTTGAGACGCTCTCCACTCCTGGTTGGTATACCCTTCGGAGTGCTTTTGTGATCCCAATGATGTCAAAGTTGTCTCGGTTTGGTTACTTACTTATGGCACATATGTCAGGGTGCTCGCGACACACTGATAGATCCTTAAAACTCAATGATTGCTAATAACATACTCAGATTTCATTACTGGATTTCAAGGATGACATTTTATACGAAAACATTAACTACTTGAACTCGCCAACTTTTATTGACTTTTAAAATTACATATATTTCAGGACGCAAGGCATAAGTTGGTGATACATATTGGGATATGGGAAAATTACAAGACAACGATGTGCCACTTTTGGAGGGTTTGCCTTTTATATCCCAACTTTGTATGGGTATATAGGAGTCAAAACCTCATTACGCAGTTATGATGAAAACAATATCTTATTTTGAAGTAATGTTCTTTGAATTATGTTTATGATGACAAGTTGAAAACAGTTAAAACTTTGAACTTACTTTTGGTTGGTTGTAAAAGTTGGAATGAAAACTTTTATCGGCATGTCATCGTTGTTGATTTATATTTGTTTACTAAATTGGATGCAATGATTACCTAATGGTCACACGCTTGCTCTTCCGCTACGACCAGGGTTGTGACAATTAATACTTTCATTTTACATTTCCCATCTTTTTTTAGAGTTTGCGTATCTCTAGTTAACTTTGTTTACTCGTGCTAATTTTATTCTTTTTACATGTTGGATCCATCTTATAGTATTTAGGGATTTTAAAATCCATCGCAATGCGCGAGGGTTATTTCTAGTTTGGTAACAAAAAAGAATACTAATTCGTTAATCTAAATAGTTATGATAAAAATTTAAAATCGCTATACATAAAATGATGATGGTTAAATATTAAAAAATATTACAAATTAGTTAAATCAGTAAAACAAAATAAACATAAAAATAATAAATTGATCAAATGAGTCAAACAAAAGAACTCCACGTAGATTTGAGATAAAAAATTTGAATGGTTTTGTAACATCCGTCAAAAACAGATCCTAGAACCCGACCTGAATTTGACACCCGGTCTGTTTTCATATTCCACGTAATTTTGTTTAATGTTTACGCAATAAAATGTCTTGGATTCTATGTTTTGATCATACATGTTATCATATCTGGTGATTTATAGTCTTATACATGTTTTAGACAAGTTTGTAAATTCATTTCCATGTATATTGAAGCAACGCTCCATCTATCAAGGTCTAAGACTAAGGTTTTCCTTAAGTTAATCAAAAACTTTGGAGACTCGTGAACATACCTAACACATCACATCCTAACCTTCTTATCATTCAAACTTCATTATATACATGCCTTAAGATAGGACATTGTGTTTTGGAGGGTTTAGATGTAAATGATAGCAAGTAAGAAGCTCTACATGTCGTATTCTTAGTTTTGTCATAAGATGACTTTCAGGTGATTTTCTTGCCAACTTTTCTCCATCCTTGAGCTATCATTCTGGTCCATGCAAAACTCTAAGATATACTTGGTATACTAAGGATCAAGTAGGTTCAAATGGTGCATAAAACTGAGCTCCAGCGTAACGGTATTCTATACTATCTATCTAAATCGCATATGGATTCCCGATCGCGATAACCTTCGTGATTTCCTTATGAATGAGGCGCACAAAACACGGTACTCTGTACACCCAGGAGCCGACAAGATGTATCAAGACCTACGATACACCTACTGGTGGCCGGGCATGAAAAAAGATATTGCCGTTTTTGTTTCCAAGTGCCTTACCTGTTCCAAAGTAAAAGCTGAACATCAAAGACCTTCAGGACTCCTAACCCAACCTGAAATACCTGTATGGAAGTGGGAAAACATAACCATGGACTTCATTACCGGGTTACCTCGCACCTCCAGTGGGTATGGCACCATATGGGTAATCATTGATCATCTTACAAAATCAGCTCACTTCATTCCGATTCGCGAGGACTTCAAGAACGAGAAGTTAGCTCGTATCTACATCAGCGAGATCGTAAGCCGTCATGGTGTACCTTTAAGCATCATTTCAGACCGTGATGGTCGTTTCACTTCACGAACATGGCGAGCCGTACAAACCGCCTTGGGTACACGATTAGACCTCAGTAACGCTTTTCATCCTCAAACTGATGGACAATCTGAACGCACCATCCAAACTCTTGAAGACATGCTTCGAGCATGTATCATAGACTTCAAGGGAAATTGGGACTCTCATCTACCATTAGTTGAATTTTCGTACAACAATAGTTATCACTCAAGTATCGGCATGGCTCCTTTCGAAGCTTTATATGGTCGTAAGTGCCGATCTCCAGTATGTTGGCACGAAATTGGGGAAGCACAAATCACCGGTCCAAAATTAATTCAAGAAACAACAGACAAGATCCATCAAATTCGAAACAATCTTCTAGCGGCACAAAGTCGTCAAAAGAGTTATGCAGACAAACGACGAAAGCCCTTGGAGTTTAACATTGGTGATCAAGTACTTTTAAAAGTATCACCGTGGAAGGGAGTAGTTCGTTTTCGCAAGAAGGGCAAGCTAGTACCACGCTACGTAGGACCTTTCAAGATACTCGAAAAAGTAGGACCTGTAGCATACAAGCTTGACCTACCAGAAGAACTCAACAGAATTCATCCCACATTCCACGTATCAAACTTAAAGAAGTGCCTCGCCGATGAAAACCTCCATATTCCCCTAGAAGATATTCAGATCGATGAATCTATGCACTTCATTGAAAGACTAGTAGAAATTATGGACTTCGGAGAAAAGCGTTTAAGACGAAGTCGTATTCCAATTGTCAGGGTACGTTGGGAGTCGAAAAGAGGACCTGAGTTTACTTGGGAACGTGAAGACTCAATGCGCGAGAAATACCCGCACCTTTTTCCTGTTACCACTACTACTTAAATTTCGGGACGAAATTTCTAAAAGTAGGGGATACTGTAACATCTGTTGAAAAACGGGTTTCCAAAACCCGCTTCGTTTATTAATCGAATAGTCAGTTATAATTTTCGTTGCGTATATATTGTCCATTTTAATTTTAAACAATACATAATTAATAAACATTTTAGAATTTAAAAACTATAATTAATAAATAGTAAAAACAAGTGAACAAATAAATTAAAGGAAGCTGCCGGGTTTCGAACCCGGGTCAGCAAGTCCAACAAACAAACACTACACCACTCCGCCACATGAATCTTTTGTGTATATACTGAAACAATTAATACTTAAAATAAAACTCGAAATCAAATCCTGAGATCAGCGCGCCCAATCCGCAGTCGCCGGAAATACCGACGATTTCGCAAATCACGACCTTTTTTCTTTGACTGAACGCGTGAAATAACTTCGACATCGTTTATAACCGATGTCTAATCCCCCAATACCAGTCGTAACCGCCGGAGAAACATTGACCACGAATCAAGACCAAATTCGGACTCAATACATTCTGTTTCTTCTCTATAAATACTCACCCAAACCTCTGGTAACCTTTTCGCTCAAAATCGCACAATTTCTCGAGCTTTAGCACTCGCCGGAGATATTTTGCATTCGCCGGACTTTCGCCGGAAAACCGTGACTTACACCAAATCGGTAAATTTCTCGACTCTTTCGTTTTCAATCCATTATTAGACAAGTAATAACATAAATCGTTCAACCAGAATCCGACTCAGACAACGTTGCCGGGAATTTCTGCACTCGCCGGAAAATCACTGGAAATTCCGAAGTCTCGCTGTGAATCGGTAGAATCATCTAAACCCCTGATATCCCTTGTTTAGTAACCTAATTTCACAACTCGTTGATCAAAACTGTTAATTGATTCACTCAGACGGAAGTCACAAATCAGAGCCGACGACTCTTGCCGGAATTCTGAAGAAAACATTCTGATCGGTACATTCGATTCCGTAACCCTCTCTATCCATTTTAGTTCAATCAATTATATGATAGATGACCGATTTAAACAAGAACAGTCGGTCACCTTCGTTCTGTGTCTTTATAAATGAAGAAGACGAAGTCGAAATGTGTATAAGTATAATTAAAACTGAATGATTAACCGGGTTAGACACACAGTCCAGCGGTGGACTGTGTGCAAACATAAACGCACGTCACGAGTTCGAATCATACAACGTACCGACTTTCAGAAATAAAATCAATATTTTTATAACTGAATCAGAACAAGTCATAGTATGTTTATAAGAGGAATATAATCCGTAAGATAAACAGATTAGACCCGCATACGAACCGAAGGACCCGAGTTCGACTCCGGGTCCCTGCAAGCGGTTCGGCCATTTTAAATCATTTTAATATTAATCCAATAAAAATAACAATTAATTAGTATATATATATATAATTAAAACAGAGAATATTTCGGGTTAGACACGTAGCTCAGTTGGTAGAGCTGCGTGCATGCGTACGAGAGGTCTCGGGTTCGAACCTCACTCAGCGCACACTTAACCACAGTCCGACCGATCAACGGTCAAAAAAGTCAAAACTTTTATTTCTTTTTATTTATTTATTTAATTTAAAAATCAATTAAAAATACTTAAAAATAATATTTTTAAAGTTAGAAAACGTCCTTAAACTCACAAAAATAAATCTAAAAATCCTATTAAGATTATGAATTAAAAGAATTAATCTCAAATAAAATCCATTTATTTACCGAACCATTTCGTTATTATGTTAGGTTAGTTTTCCTCGTCGATCAAATCCCAAAACTCGTGCGCATCCAACGTCATCAAAAGAACGCACCCAATGTGAGTGAATCTCTACAAATTCCCCGTTTTAATCACATTTTGGGGTGTATCATGTGTCGTTTAATTCCTTATTATATTTAAACACTTGTGCATCTATCATATCCGTGATCAAATGTGTATGTATCAATTGTTGTGTGAATTATGTTAGATTGAAGTTATCATTTTCAGTACATGCATTTCATTAGGCCCATCAGCTCCCCGTGGGATACGGGTTGAGTATCAGGTGCCTCATTCGATCGACTCCGTTTGATTGAGCCTTGATCTCACATACATCATCATCATTCATGTCATTCGATCGGCTCCGTTTGATTGAGCCTTGATCTCAAATACATCATCATTTATGTCATTTACTCATCCAATGTGGTTTGTGTATTGTTTATTTATATATGTTTGCTCACATGTGATTATTGCACAAATTTTCAATATTAAATACAACAAGCAATTAATAACAATGTTTTATCAAGGTTCACTCGCCAACTTTTGTTGACCCAAAATATCCCCCGTTTTACACATGATACAGGTGATCCAGTTGAGGCAAGAAACACATAGGAAGACTTAGAAGAATAAATCAGCTTAAATCTTTCGATTGTTTTACTTAGTTTCATTTTCCTTGTAATTTGTATGGATTTGATTTGAACATTTAAGTTGTAATTTGAATTTAATAAATATGAAACATTTTAGTAAACATCATGAGCTTTGGTGATAACCCAATTATGCCCCGACTCTTATTCCGCTGTGGGTCGGGGTGTGACAGATTGAGCTTAGATCTTGCAGCACACCACAATACCGTGCAACATGCATACATTTATTGGAATCATTACATATAATTGATATATTGTTTGAGGTTGTTTTTATGAGCTTTGACTTATGACATGCAACATACTTACTTGCATTGGTTGATGCATGCTTTTATCAATAAACCAAATTTAAACATATTATTGTTCTAATAATAATTATAAGGTTCACTCGCCAACTTTTGTTATCCAAAAACCATTTTTACACATGCTACAGGTGAACAGGTACGAAGAGATGATTGGACATATGATGGGTCTTAGTTAACAAGAAACGAATTAGTGCAATTTATTTGTTATAAATATCGTATGGTGTTTGTATTTGTTTATGTGAATTTTTTTGTATTGTGAGACACTTGATATGAATTAACGATTATTTAAAACAAGTAATAGCAAGTCATAAGCTCTCTAGTTAACCCATTCATGCCCCGATCACCTATTCCGCTGCGGGTCGAGGTGTGACAAGTTTAGACATTAAAAAAAAATTTAATAGCCTCATTGATTTATACGTATCCTAAAAAGGTTTTATGTATTATATATAGAAGATAATATATATATATATATATATATAATATGTATAAAAAGTATTATATTATATTATGTTATTATTTAAAAGTGGGGAAGTACTAAAGAATAATTTTTTTTATATATTATTATAAGAAAGAAAATATATAGTATAGTTTAAATGGGCTAAGGGTACTTTGGTCTTTTTATGAAAAAACAACAAAAAAATTTGGATGAAGGTAGTGGACTGAACCTAAATTGTTATGAAAACCAAAGTAATAGATTAGAAAAAGTAAAAAAAAAACGTTTTTTGGATTGAAATAGATATTTGAGTAAAGTACAATTTCAGTCCCTAGGGTTTACACCCAATCACAAGTTCAGCCCCCATTTGAAAAAAATCCGCAGTTCTGTCCCGGTGGTTTTCGATTGCTCGCAATCAAGTCCCTCTAGCAAACAGACGTTAGTTGAATGTTGGGATTTCTGGTAAAATACCAAAAAGCCCCTTAGAGACTGAAATTGCAACACCGAAAGTTTGTTGTCTTCTTTATAAACTTTGCAACTCCTAATCTTCTTCATCTTCATTATTCTTCACTGCTCTCTCATTATGACTTCAATTCAGTCACCGTCAATATCATTTATAAAACAAGCCTAATCAAACTAAGCATCAATATATACATTGCTTGAAAATTGGAGATTGTGAAGTTTAACCACCAGTTGGTAGACCTAAATTGAAAACACATGTTACTTATTCTTATTCTTCATGAATTTAATAAAAGTGATAATTGATGAAGAAAAAGAACTGAGTACAGAGGTCAAAACTATTCTCATCAATCAGCATAACTATTCACATCTATTTCATTCAAATCTTGATTTGTCATGAAAACTGAATTCAATCAAAAAGTTCATTCTGACGTCCCAAATTAAGCAAATTCAGTTTGTAAGAAAGAATTTTTCACTCACAATAGAACAACTGACCTTCAAGAACTCAGTTAGTTTAGAGAAAACAAAAATGACACTATCAGTAAATTCTGATTAGGTTAGCAATCAATTTGATCTATACTGGTCCAAATTTACAGTATTTGAACATAGATCTACTACACAAGGTTAAACAAAGAATTGAACAAACAGACCTAAATGAGTACAATAGGAAATGCCTTAATAAACGAAATGTAACTTACAAGATAAAGCATCAAATTAAGTTAGAAGACGAAGAAAAAGACTAGAAACAAAGAAAATCTAGTAAAAAGATTTTGGAATGGTGAGGTTTCCAAGAGATGTTCTTTGAGAATAAACTCTGAAAGCGAGAACTAATGAAAGTTTTGTTTAATCGAGGAGAAATTAATGGAATTCGACCTGAAACAAGTTAGGGAAGGACTGAAAGGTGCAAATGGATTCTTTCAGAGGGATGATATTTGTTATAAAGGTTTATAAGATACAAAATTACCATATTGCCCTTTGTTTTCAAAGTAAAAAGACATAAATGCCCAAGTCAACTAACACTTGACGAACAACCGTTTGCCAAAGGAACTTGATTGCGAGCAATCGATAACTATAGGGATCGGACTATTGAATTTTTTAAATGAGTGCTGAATCTGTGATTAAGTGTAAACCACAAGAACTAAAACTATACTTTACTCTAGATATTTTCAGTACTTTACTCTAGATATTTTTATCAAATCAAAACTGGTATTTAACTCTTTAATTTTATACCAATAAGATGATAGTCCATTAGTAAAGACAAAACCTTTAAATACTTTAAAAGAAGGAGGTTTAACTTAAAGTCTCACAAACAACAAAATAAAAAGAAATTTGTACTTCAAAAGCAAAAACTCTTTACATTTTATATTTAAAAGCATTGACTAAGAACCGTTATTCCAATCTGCCCTCCCATTGCCAACCAGGTACCCACCAAAGGCGGTTCGTTAAACCCGATACAGCCTAATACGTGTCCAGATACACCCCCCCTTCTTCGTCGTCAAACACACGCCAGTCTCTCCATTCCACCTCATCTTATTCTCTCAATTCGCCAGCAAAAGTTCTCATCTTCATCAATCCCTCCTCCTCAATTCATCTCCAAAAGGTACGAAAACTTCCATTTCAATATATCGCTTCACTTAGGGTTTCTTATTACATACAATTCATGGAAGCCAAATTCACCGCTCGCTTATTCGCTATTGATATTGATTCCTGTTACTGTTGTTGTTCTTCTTCTTGTTGAGGTTAGGGTTAGGTAAACACACTTTGTTTGTATAGATTTATAGAAATATATGGATTACACCCGTGCTCGCAGCCGAACTTGTCGTTAGGGTTTGTACCTCACTCGTCTCACACCAGTCAAGTAGGAAACGATACTGTGTCCTTTCGTATCGATTCCAGTTATCGAAGTTCTTCGCCTCAGGTTGTGTCCGGTGTGCCTCTTCAATTGATGGAACAGCAGACGGAAACCGAGGGGAAACATGTGGATTTGAATGAGAGCCACCGGCGACGGATGCTGGGAGTGTGGATTTGAATGAGGAGAGCAAAGTTGAGGGGGAAGAAGACGAGGAGTTTCGGATTTTAGGGCATTCTTTGTGTTTGAAAAGGCGGAGGGATAGTAATGGCAGCTGTGGTACTGCTGATTCGGCTTCGTCGAGAAATTTGGCTAAACGATGTCATGTGGAGCAAAACAGGCAGGTTCAGAGTCTCGAATCTCGTAGGCAGGCTGTTAGGGCTTGGGGGAATCAGTCGCTTCAGGCTGCTGATCCGGATATATTTGAGATTGTGGAGAAAGAGAAGCTAAGACAATACAATGGGATTGAACTGATTGCGTCTGAAAATTTTGTTTGTAAAGCGGTTATGGAAGCATTGGGCAGTCATGTGACGAACAAGTATTCTGAAGGCATGCCTGGTGCTAGGTACTATGCTGGGAATCAATACATTGACGAAATCGAAATTTTTTGTTGCCAACGAGCGTTAGCTGCTTTTGGTCTTGATTCCGAGAGTTGGGGAGTGAATGTTCAACCGTATTCTTGTACGTCTGCGAATTTTGCAGTTTATACTGGTTTGCTATTGCCGGTGATCGGATTATGGGGTTGGATACCCCGTCTGGAGGGAATACTAGTCATGGGTATTACACGCCGAATGGAATGAAAGTTTCAGGGGCTTCAATCTTTTTTGAAAGTCTTTCGTACAAGGTTAATCCAAAGACGGGCATTATAGATTTTGAGAAGCTTGAGGAAAGAGCTGTTGATTTTCGCCCGAAGATACTTATATGTGGTGGGAGTTCGTACCCTAGGGAATGGGATTATTCTAAATTTAGACAGATTGCTGATAAGTGTGGTGCAGTCTTGATGTGTGACATGGCTCAAATTAGTGGTCTTATTGCTGCCAAGGTAAAATCTCTTTGCTTAATTAATTGCTAAATTGTTGCTAGTTAGCTACTTCTCTTATGTTGTGATAGGGTTTTGGTTATGTTTTATAGGAATGTGCAAGCCCCTTTGAGTTTTGTGACATTGTAACCTCAACTACTCATAAAAGCCTGCGTGGTCCTCGGGGAGGTATAATATTTTACAAAAAGGGCCCTAAGCCTAGGAAAAGTGGAACACGTTTGAATCCAGGTGATGGTAGTGAGAAATGCGACTTCGAGGAAAAAATAAATTTTGCTGTGTGTTCTGCACTTCAAGGTGGGCCACACAATAACCATATCGCTGCCCTTGCGGTTGCACTGAAACAGCTGGCTACTTCAGAATACAAGGAATATATGCAGCAGGTGAAGAAGAATGCTCAGGCATTGGCGTCTGCGTTGTTGAGAAGAAACTGCAGGCTGGTCACCGGAGGGACTGACAATCATTTATTACTTTGGGATCTTAGAAATCTTGGAGTGACTGGTACAAATCCTCTATTTTCTTATTATTTTTTCTGGGAATTTCCATACGTCTGTCTATTTGTTTGCTTTAGGACTTAGATATTAAATTGTCATCATTTCATCACTAGTTTACTTTTCACTTGAGCATTATTGTTTTTATTGGTGCAATTTTTTGTTATACCATATAAGGTTCTTGGGTCGGTTCTGGGTATGAACGGACGGGAACTGCCTTGTTGAAAAACCGTGAAACCGATTAGAAACAAAAAAAAACCCTAGTTTTATAGGTGTGTTTCTTTCCAATACGTATGTGAGTACGTGAACCAAGTTGGTATATCTAGCTATTCATCTGCTTATCACCTTCTTCTGAGTAATCCCAAACGGCGGTAATCAGTTACAAGAATTATATGGTCATCGCCTGCTGCGTGCGGTAATCAGTTCCCGAGTAAACAAACGGTGATGAATAATTACAATAATCTTCTCTCCTCTGTTCTTCTGTATGTATGTAACATCAACTTCTCTCATCTGTTCATTGTCACGGGCTCATGGCCCAGCAGTTCAACTTTTTTTTTTCACAGCCAAAACCAAACCCAGTCCAGCAGCCTTAAACAGTTCCGATTTAGAACCGACTCGTTTTGAACTCGCCTAACCCAGAACCGGCTCACTCTTAAAAGGTTTGGTTCGCGGGTCAGAGTATCGCCCTCTTTATGGTTCCCGGGTTGGTCAGGTTCCTAACTGATATTTTATATAAAATCTTGGTATTAATAGAGTGGTGTCGAATGCAACATGGAACAACCTGAATACAGGCAGTATGATCATATAGGATGTTTCAACATGTTTAGTACAGATAGAGTGGTATGAAACGAGCTAAAACCATATAGTATGTTTACATATATTCAGAAACCAGTATTAACATGTGCAATGTTTCAACACTTATTTTTGTTAACAGAGTATACTATAACGTCAACGGGTTCGCCATTTCAGGTAAAAACTTGGAGAAAGTATGCGAGATGTGTCATATTACTGTTAACAAAACAGCCATATTTGACGATAATGGAACTCTCATCCCCGGAGGAGTGAGGATTGGTGAGTACTGATTTCTGGTTCTTTTTGTCACTAATAATCCATCTATAAATAATGTTAAAAATTTGGACGTACGCGAAGGTGCCAACTTCTACCCATTTACTAGATTTTGAGTAATGTGTACCTCAACGGGCCCAAAGTTGAATTAAAATAACCGCATAAGCTAAAATTAAATATTTCAGTGGAGGGATGCAAATAAAATATTAGGGGCTATTTGGCAACTTCCGAAAATGGTTAAGTGCTGAACGAGTAAGAGGTCTGAACCATTAAGTGCTGAATCATCAAGAGCTAGTATGATGCTTACCCTTTAGAGGCAAATGTCTGACCTATTTAGATTAGAGGTCCTAACCATTTAAATCAGTATAATGTTTAACCATTCAGAGGCAAATGTCTGAACCATTCAGAAATCTGCTCGCGAAAGAAACAGTCTGAATCATTAAGTGCTGGACCAGTAAGAGGTCTGAACCATTAAGAGCTAAACAAACAGCCCCTTAGACTATTAGTGTAGTTTAATGATTTTCTGTATTTGTATTTAACTTCACTTATAATTTTATATTATTATATAAGTGGATTAGGATCCCATGTATTACACGGGTTAAATAAATGTAATTTTATATAATTAGTAATAAAAAAGTTATGTCTTTAAAAACCCGTGTATTGCACATGCTAAATAAAATAAAACATAATCTCATAACACGTACAATCATCAAATATGTTTGGAAAAAAAAATAAACTTTGATGTGACTTGAATTATTTTAACGAACATAATTTTGAACTTATTTGTATTTTAGACATAAATAGAAGCAAGCTTTTAAGTAGAAAAATAAGTTTATGTGGAAATTCATAATTAATATTATATTAAATTTATTTGGTTATCGATGTAATTACTATTTTATAAAAAAATAAGTATCCATAATTAAATATTAGCGGGAAAACCAAAAATAGGATGCTCTCATGTGTTGGCATGTGTCCCCCGTTGTTTTCTTTTATTATACATTATAGACTATAGATATGTATAGAAGTTGAATAGAAAAGGCTAAAACTGTGCCCAAGTTGTCACCTCGACGAGTATCTATCAAATGGTTGTGCACCACTGATGAATATACACTTTTAGGTACTCCTGCAATGACCTCACGAGGTTGTCTGGAATCTGATTTCGAGACAATGGCAGACTTTCTCTGTCGGGCAGCTCAAATCACAAGTTCAGTGCAGAGGGAACATGGAAAAATGCTGAAATCCTTCTTGAAAGGTCTTGAAAACAACAAAGATATTATCGATCTCAGGGCTCAAGTTGAAAACTTCGCAACTCAGTTTGCAATGCCTGGTCAGGATATCTAGTATTCATTTTGCCTGTAAATAATGACGTGAGTACATGTTATGTGGAACCTGTGAAAGAAGACTCGTCTACATCTACATATTGGTCTGCTTGTTTGGTGCCGTTGGTTGTTCACAGGAAATCCACTGTTCCTTACAAATCTATTTAATATTACTTGGATATTCAAACAGTCAGCCGGGTCAATTATGGGCTGGCATACTATAAATACTATTTTTACTTTGATTAAAATGAGATAATATTGAATAGTATTTTTGTCGTGGGTCTTTTTTACATTTTTAGAATTGATCTGGTGGTAAAAATGTTTGAGGATTTTTGGTATATAAACAGAAAATATGACCGTGATAGAATGGTTAAAGTGGTTGATTCGGTTTTGTGCTCAGTTTGTTTTTATCTCTATTATGTGTATTAATTCAAGTGCCTTAGGGTATTCAGATATCGATTTAATTCAAGTGCCATGGTTAAAATGGTTGATTTGGTTGGGTGGGTGGGGTGGGGGGTCGGGTCAGATCAATGGTTAGTTTGATCTAGTTAACGATGTCACTTGCACATTTTTTGTCCAACATAATAAATAAATAAATCAAGCATACCCAGTATAGTTCCCTTGTAGCCATAATAGCTATTGGTAGGGTCTAGAGAGGTTGTGATGTAGGCACACCTTACCAATATAATCATTGTGGTTTGCTCTAATTCCACATGAAGGGTTTACTTCAAAAATTTGTAATTGTATGTGTGGGCAGGGGGGATTTACATAAAGGGGTACGGGTTCACATGAACCGACTGAATTTTTGAATTTCTAATGAAAATATATATAAAATATAGTGAATTGCAAAATTGTCCTTTATCTATATACATAATTTCAGCGGTGTCTTTTGTGCTTAAATTAACGAGTTTTGTACTTATTGTTTTAAAATCGTGCACGGCATTTCCTTTGACACTAACCTAGTTAATTTTTATTGTTAAATCATGTTACAAAAGGGTAATTTAGTCTTTTATCATTTTATTTAAAAAATATTTAAATAATTAAACAAAACTAAATTTAAAATATTAATTTTAATATATATATATAGAAACACACTTTCTGTCATCCGTTTCTCCCTCAACCCAATCTACATCGCCACCGTCAGCCTTCTTTCTATCTCTCTCTCTTGCTCCGGTCATCATTTCTGGCGAGACACCACTGCACTCCGGTTAAATCCACAACAACAACCACCATATCTTTGCTGCCTCCTTAGATAATCGGTTCATCACCAATCAACGTTTAACTTAAGACCACCACCACCACATTCCAGTCAAATCCACTAAAACCACCGTTTGTCGGAAATAATCCACCTTCATCATCAGTTCATCGTAATCTAAGCCCTGCCGTCGCCACCTCCTGTTAAATCCACAACCACCACCACCATATATTCGCCTCCTCGTCCTTATATAAATCAATGTCACTCAAAACCCTAGATCTCTATTCCAAAAAGATAGATGCCGGTGCTCCTGAATCAGTAACAAGACAGAAACCTCACCGTTAGTCAATACGAGAACCTTGGTGAGCCTAAGCTAATTGTAGCACCAATGGTCAATAACTCGAAGCTTCTGTTGTTACTTGAAGAGATTCACCATATCAAGAGGCTTTTCTGATTATTTGTTTTGATTTCTGCTTTCGTTAATGGTGGATTTAGAATCTGCTAAGGAGTCACTTCCACTGGGGAGTTAAGGCATCAAGATTTATTTGGTATGTTTCTATAAACTGGATATTGGTAATTGACTTTTAGACTTTATGTTCATTTGGTGGTTTTGATTTGTTAAATTGGTGTGAAAGTAAATAGACTGGTGTCTTTGGTGTGAAAGTAATGGATTGATGTCTGGTTGATTTCAATTTGTGGAAATTTCTGTAAAGCATTGCTCATTTTGCTAATGAATCATTGAATGTGTGGAAGGTTAGGGTGTTGAATCTCGAAGAATTTATGCGGTATGTTGTGTTTCTCTAGACATGGTGGCGGCGACTGGCGGTGGTAGGATAAGTTGGGGAAATGAGAAGGGTATGTGAAAAGACTACACTGCCCTCATGTGCTAAGATAACAGAATGGGTTAGTGTCAAAGGACATACCGTGCAATATTTTGAAATAATAAGTACGGAACTTGTTAATTTTAAATACAAAGGACATCGTCTGAAATAAGATTTATAGATAAATGATAAAATTTGCAATTCACTCTATAAAATATTTCGAGTGAATACATTAATAAAATGTGGAGCCGCAACTGGTAAAGGCCTGCCTTTACATGGTAAATGGAACTGGTTCTACTCCCAATTCCTATCATTTTTTATTACATATGTAATCACAAGCACCCATTTTACTTGTCAAAGTATTGTTTTCTGAATTCTTCATCGAAAGGTTAAAAATTCAACTTGTTTTTTTCATGCACATTAAGGGGAAATCACGAAAGTAGCCCCTTGTCACGCCGTCTTTGCCAAAATAGTCCACTGACACGGCTTAACGAGCCGCTTCCGTTAACGACCAGTCTATAACGAGAACAAATGGAAAGTTGCCACGTGTCCGACAACACTGAAACGGATCTGAGCCGTGTTAGGTAAGGAAAGCTCTTAGCCGAGCCGTTTCACGTGGCTCAAGCATCCAAGCCGGTTAAGGACCCGGCTCGTCCTTAGCCGAATACCTTCAACGAGCCGAGCTGGGTTGACGCGGCTTATAGCCGTTTCCGTACCGTCACCTGTTAACTTGGCTTAGAGCCGTTTTCGCTGTTCTTGACGCGGCTTAGAACCTTGTTGAGACGGCTTAGAGCCGTCTGTGACCTGGTGACGCGGCTTAGAACCTTGTTTAGGCGGCTTAGAGCCGTCTGTGACCTGTTGACGCGGCTTAGAGCCGTTTCCGCTGTTCAAGCCGCTGCTGACGCGGCTTAGAGCCGTTTTCCTTACTTCTATGAGCCTACACCAGGTTCAAGCCGTTTCCATGACCTGTTCAAGCCGTTTCCATGCCCTGTTCAAGCCGTTTCCGTACCATCTAACATAATATAAATATTTAAGTGGTCTGTGTTTCAATTCTATCTCAAACACGAAAATAGAGCAAAATGTGTTCCAACTTCATCCCGTTTATCCATACATGTAAGCTGGGCCAGAGTGATATTATGTTCAAGTGTAATGCAGAGGCGACTATCATAACGACGTTTTTCTTAGCTTTAAAATCAACAGTGTCTGGTTTGAACCGGAGAAGATGATGTTTTAATCATTATTATGATTGGCAGTTCCACTGCCTAAACCTTCGATGGCTCTAAAGCTTTAGGGTGGTTGATGAGAATAACACATCAAAGTGTTAGCTAGATCTGACCAAACATCACCGAAACTGCAGAATCCTCGGAAGGTTTAGGAATTGGTCCATGTACTGAGTGTAGATGAAACTTACCAGTTGAAGACATACCTTTATCATTGCTACGTGTTTTGATGCAGAGTCGTCGAATTGTTCCTATTAGTTTTTTGTAGATAAAGTTATTTGGTGTATTCTAGTTTAAAAGTTGAATGTTTGTTTTTTTTTATTTTTAGTTGTATTTTATTTTTTTGTATTCAATAATAATAAATTTTTGTGATTGTATCAATTTTACATGCAAAAACGTAATATATTTAACACCCGTTTTATCTCTTATATGCATTTAATTAACCCCCACCCCCACGCGTTCACCCCACTATAAATAGGCAGTCCACACGTTTAACCTAAACGCACCCTAAACCCACTCCGTTTTACTGCTCGCCGTTGCACCAGACCCCATGTTCGCAATCGTTGATCAATGGCTTCCAATTCTTTCCCCTGGACCGAGGTTGAAGACATTGCCTTATGCGAGGCATATTTTGAAGCCGTGTGTGAACCACGCCGTCGAGGTCAGCGTGGCCTGTGGGTCCGTGTTCAGCGATACTACTCGCAGCTTCGTGGCGTCGACAACAACAGAACCGTGGATGCCATGTCTTCTAGATTTCGGGTGATTCGCTTGGACTGTGAAAGGTTTGAGCGAATTTACGACGTCGTTGAGCTAGTGGCGGGGGGGGGGGGGACTGTTAGGTCCTAGAACTGTGAGACTGAAGCATCAAATATATGTAACGGTCTATGGTAGTTAACTGGGTTTAACTAGGTTAGTTTGTATTAGGTTTGGATTTTTATAGGTCATTTAGGCATGCCATAGGCCATGTGGGCCAGGTAAGCCCATAGGCAAGCCCATTAGGGTTATGCCTTACCCTAGGTATATAAGCTTAGCTTATTCATTTCTAGGGTTGAGACTTTTGAAGCTTTGAGATTTCTCTAGAGAGAACCTTCATCTTGTACCAGACGGTTTTGCTTGTTCAAGTAATAGAATCGTGTGCAAGGTGTTAAAGTGAATTCGTTATTGTTCTTCATCTTTTCGGTTTTCTTGAAGATCACCAAGTTTGGATTCCGCCCATCCTTGGTGATTGTGTGATATAAGTGTTAGATCCGGATTACCGGGACTTACAAGTGGTATCAGAGCCTGTTGAACCTGTTTTCCAGCTCAGATTTGATATTACAAGATTCTGTTCGGTTTTCTGCTGAAGATCACGAAGAACACGAAGAAGATTCAAGCATTTCGGATCAACATTCATTGATTTCGAATCCAAATTCGTTGAAGATCATCCATTCCGGATTACTGTTCCCGATTGTCACTGTTGCTGAGTATCTGATAGCATTCCGGATTACTGTTCCGGATTCTCATTCCGGATTCTCATTCCGGACTCTCATTCCGGACTGAAACAGTGCATCTCGGATACTGTTCCAATCACCATCTCGGATTAGCATCTCGGATCACTGTTTGAGATTCCATCTTGGATTGTTAATCCGAGTTACTGTTCCGAATTTGGTACTGTTCCGAGTTGTACCCAAAAAGGTGGAAAGTTAATCAGCTGATGTAACCGAAGTTAAACGTTTTCATGCACAAAATTTTATCCACAGACAATTTTAACAAACTGGTTGCACGGTTAGACTCGTGTGATTTTTAGGGCAAAAAAAAGGTACGAAATTTCCTAAAATCACCATCGGACATTCTATATCATTGGAATCGTATCGTCGAGACGAGTCTAACGGTACATTTTGGTAAAAAAAAGTTTTCGGACATTTTTTATCGTGTTTACCGGTCCGGTTTCGATTATCCGAAGGTGTTTGCAGCCCAGGCTCAGCACTCGAACATGCAGTCCAACACAAATTCAAAACCCGAGCCTGCGGGATGAAGTGATGGAAAAGCTGAATGCGTTTATCGGAGACTACAATGTTGATCCGGTTGCTAACTATGTGATGTGTTTGCTTGAATATGGGAGGCGTAAAGAAGAAGTAAGAAATGTGATGGATAGCTTATTGGGTGATGATAAAGACTCCTTTGTTTTTTGGTTGTGGGACCATTTACAATCACACCAAGATCTCAAAGATCTATATGAAAAATCTACTGAGTCTATTTATGAAGAAGTATCTGAGTAGAAACCTCAAGCCCAGCAAGCAGCAATCAGTAGCCCAGCACCCCAAACTCGACCTCAAGCCCAAACTAACGCTGACAAATCTAGCTCGCTCATTGACACAGTCAACTATCTTTTGTGCACTGAACCTTGCAGGAATAGGGTTGCTTAACTCAGGGCTCTTAATTTCAAAATGACCGATGAATACAACAATGCAATGGCTCAGTGCATCAGCCTTCGAGAAAGTAACAAGTTATTCAAGGAAAAGGTTGAAGCTCAAAAGAAAGACATAGCTCAGCTCTACCTGGACTTAAATGAACCGAAATGTTGGGTCCATGATTACAAAACCAGATTAGATTCAAAAACCATGGAATGCGACTTGGTAAGAGTTGAGCTTGGACTTCTTACTGGAAAATATCAACAAAACGAGGTTAATATAAAGAAGTTTGATACATCCAGCAAGCTTGTTCAAGACGTGTGCAATGTGCAGCTGGCATATAAGGCGAACAAGGGGAAGGGTTTGGGATTTGCCCCACCGTATAATCACAACTACTCAACAATGCCCGAAACCGACGAAGATATTGAGAAAGCACAGCATATGGTGTACGGCAAACCAAGTGATTATACGTCAGACACACGAGAACCATCTGGTTCCGTTGACTCTTCTAAAGATTCAGCTGATGAAGAGAGAGCTGACGTGAACAAGGCTCCAAATGTGCAAACTGAACAATTTGAACCTTCTGCTTCAGATGAAAAGGTTCAGAGCAAGCTACAAGAGCAGAAACGAGTTAATCGGAGACGAAGAAATCAAAAGTCCAAACGTCAAGGACAGTCACGCTCTCCGAAATCATCAATGGGCAGCAATAGCCCTCACAAGGCTGGTGTTGTGAAAAATGCTTTTGTTAAGCCGGTCTTTAATGGCAAATGCGAAAAATATGCTTTTGACCGTGCTAGCAAAGCTTTTGGAAAGGTTGGGGAGATTTCTGAACAAGACTTGCAGTCTAAACAAAAGAAGAAGAATCCAAAGAAATCTCCACAACAGAAGAAGGCCCTTGCAGACGACAAGTACAAACATCCAAATTCATCTTCGTCTGCAAGAAACGTGCAAGGATATCAAGCACAGAAGGGATCAGTTCATCCTTCAAGGCCTGCTCGAGCAAATCAAGCTGATCAGAATGCTTTACATGTGAAGAGACAAACGTGCTTCAATTGCGGCATTCCTGGTCACATTGCTCGAAACTGTACACGTGGTCCCCATGTTCCGTGTCATGCTAAAAATCAGAAGTTTACACTAAAGAATAACAATCATTCCAAGCCGATGAAGGTATCATCACCTAAAGCAATGAAGAATGTGAATTCCAAGGTTAAACC
The DNA here is from genome assembly GCA_947069175.1 of Scalesia atractyloides. Lineage (NCBI taxonomy): Eukaryota > Viridiplantae > Streptophyta > Magnoliopsida > Asterales > Asteraceae > Scalesia > Scalesia atractyloides. The sequence continues at coordinate 21,701,606 of CAMTDV010000022.1, read as the reverse complement.
ATCTGATGGGGATTGGAATGTTGCCAAAAACAAACGCAATGCTGTTTAGAAACAAAAATCTTTGTCTAAAATGACTAAACCTGAAACAGCCAAAGTTGCTCAATCAAAGGCAACAACCGCGTTTGTTAAAACAAAACAGATTTGGAAACCCAAATCCAAAGTGACAACAACATCACAAATCCTTGAAACAAAAGGGGATTTGTGTCTTAAAGAAGTGTCTTATTTCGATGCTTCAGGGAAACCCAGGACCATGATGGCCTGGGTCCCACTGTCTTACTAATCTCTTTATTTTCTCAGGAACAGCCAAGGAGGAGCTGTTGACAATCTCTGGAGTGTTGATAGCAGTTGTTCCAGGGACATGAAGGATAACATCTCACTGTTGCAAAAAATGTTCAAATTTTTACGATTGTGATGTTTCCTTTGGAGGAGATGAGGTAAGAAAAGATCAGCGAAAATGTACAAATTTGAATTTCATGCTTTAATTTTGAAATTGATTAGTTTTTAATCTAATGACGTAACGGTTAAGCAAAAACAACAAAAATATTTTTTTCCTTTTGTTTAAAACTTTGTGCATATGTTTTCTTTATTAGGTAAATATGTGCATAAAATATGATGCACAAATTTAGGGAGGAAGAGGGCGATATATGTATATATGTATTGTTTGAGTGGGAGAAAATTAGAAAAATACGAAAAAAAAACAGAAAAATACAAAAATAAAAAGTCATGGGAAATGAAATGAATATTCGTGATAAAGGGCGTGACTGACACATGTAAGGTGTCGTAAAAGACTAGGATCTAATGTGATATGTCGGTAACATATCATCGGCGTATGATTTTATGGTCTTAAATCTTGCGTTGATAGATAGCCAACGTCTGAGGTTTCGGGTCTTTATGCTGTTGAGTCATCCGGGGATATCTTGGTTGCCCTTCTGTTGCATCCAGATTATATACGGACCTAGGCACAGTCAGAATATCCTTAAAAGAGCCAAATAAAAAAGGCCAAAACCTTTAAAAAGGAAATCTTATCATGAGAAAATTCCATGAATTCAAAAATACCAAATAAGGTATTTGCCTAACCCTCGTCAGATACTATTGGTCTCTCTGCTGTATGGAAGTACTGACCTGTTCACCAATAGTCTGACGTTGTAAAAATAAAGGATGATCTCAATATACTCACCTGCTACTATGAATCGTTGTGCTTACCTTGATCGCGGGGGTATATCATGGTATGGGACACATGGATATTATAGTATAATACTACCTTAAGCATATCACGAAGTTGAAAAATGAAAGTTGAGCGTTAAAGTTTAAGTGGACAAACATATTGGCAATCACATAGACCAGTCTGAATAAGTTCGCACCAAAAAGTGTTCATTGGTCTGCCTGAAAACGATTTTGATACCAAGTATAGTTGTAACTATTGAGTTAGTTTCTTTGTTTATTTGTGTTTCTGTCTATATTCTTATAAATTAAAAAATTAAAAAAAATAGAAATTTAAAAAATCCAAAAATGGAGTGCTTTATTTGTTTTATTAAAACATTATTAACCGTTCTTGAAGATTTGACTAATCATTAAAAGATGAAAGAAATTTGAATTTTGATCCGAGTACAAGTACTTAGATGTACCAAGTGTTCATGTGGTACTCTCCCTGTTGCATAAGAATGTTTGCTTATAAATTTCTGAGAATTGTGCAGATCTTGATTTAGATCAAGAAACAGGGGTTGCTGAAATTGAGATGCTGTTACTTGCCGACAAAGCATGAAGCATTGCAATAGCAAAGTGTACCTGAGTCAGAAGAACCAGATTCAAGTCATCATCTGACAGTGATAGTACGTTTGAAGAAGTACCTGTGAACTTGCTTGCTTGAACGAGAAAGATTGAAGAAGAAAAGAGCTGCTGAGGTTCCTCCTCTCGCATTCTTTTTGACAAAGATGTTTCAAGCAAAGCTGATCAAAATTCTGATATGAAGCTAACCACAAGAGCAGAAGAAAGAGACCCGGTGCTGAGAGTTCGTTGAAGAGTGAGGTCCTAAAAGTATGAGACTGATTTCCACAACACTTACGGCACAGCGACAACCATAGATTATGTTGAAGGCGTTACTGAATTTGCACTATGAAGACAATTTGATGCATCAGTCTAGGGGAGATTGTTAGGTCCTAGAACTGTGAGACTGAAGCATCAAATATATGTAACGGTCTATGGTAGTTAACTGGGTTTAACTAGGTTAGTTTGTATTAGGTTTGGATCTTTATAGGTCATTTAGGCATGCCATAGGCCATGTGGGCCAGGTAAGCCCATAGGCAAGCCCATTAGGGTTATGCCTTACCCTAGGTATATAAGCTTAGCTTATTCATTTTTAGGGTTGAGACTTTTGAAGACTTTGGGATTTCTCTAGAGAGAACCTTCATCTTGTACCAGACGGTTTAGCTTGTTTCAAGTAATAGAATCATGTGCAAGGTGTTAAAGTGAATTCGTTATTGTTCTTCATCTTTTCGGTTTTCTTGAAGATCACCAAGTTTGGATTCCGCCCATCCTTGGTGATTGTGTGATATCAGTGTTAGATCCGGATTACTGGGACTTACAGGGACCTTGGCGAGGATGACGTTAAGGAAGTCGCCCTCTGTAACATTTGTATAAATCGGGTCTCCAAAACCCGCTCCGTTTTGTAATCAAATACCAAGTTATGAAATGACATTAAGTATTTATGAGTATTTTGAGTTTAAATGTTACATAATTAATATTTAAACTAAACTATAAAAATTATATTTGATAAAAAGTTAAAATAAAATAAATAAAAAATATTTGGAGCTGACCGGACTTGAACCCGGGTCAACTGCCTCCAACGACTTATCTCTCCGTCTCCAAACCACTCCGCCACCAATTGTTTTCTGTTAACATTATGAAAGCAATTGAATTTTATACGCAAACACGACTTAACGGTTAATGATATCTGAATAACGGAAATCGGTAACCGAATCGCCAAATCAGTTTTTGTTCGCTTAGTTAACTTATAACCGATGAATATCGGTTTCTAATTAAAGTTCAGATTGAATAAACTTCAAGTTTTGGGTTTTTGAAACCGAAAGGCATTCAAACTCCAAATGATTCAGATTCCAATCATTTATACGATTCAGGACCGTCTCAAATACACTCCAATCCCTTTTCGTCGCAATTTCAAGTCTTTTGAGCACAAGAAAACTGTCGCCGGAATTCTCTGTAAATCTCGCCGGAAAACCGTGTTCAACTCAAACCAGTAAGATTTTCCTCTCTTGCTGTTTCAATCTATTGTTAGGTCACTACTAACATTATTCCGTCACTTAAAATCAGTCACAGAAGACTTTGCTGGATTTTCTGGGTTCGCCGGAGAAACTCTGGAATTCGCCGGAAACACGCTAGCTAACGGTAAACACATTCAATCGTGCTAATAATCCATGTACTCTGGTTCAATTTCAAATCTAATTCTTTAATTCTGTTGTTAGACTCTCTCAGCCGGAGGTTCAAAAACAGAGTTACCTGTTCTCGCCGGACTTTCTGAAGAAGACGACCTGTCCGGTATTTCTTTTCCCCAAACTGTTCGGTTGGTTCATTCAAACTAGTAATCATGTTATTTAAGTAGTAGAACCCTGAACCAGTGGTCTGAGTAAAAACCGGTAATTATAGTGAAGAAGACGAACCTAAAAGAAACGGGTTAAGAGTAAATAAAATTCGGATAGTTAACGGGTTAGACACACAGTCCAGCGGTGGACTGTGTGCAAAGTTTATATACGAGACCCGAGTTCGATCCTTACTACACACACATTGCGTAATAACATTCCTTTTTATTCATAAAACTAACCGGGTTAGATCGAGTAGTTGTTAAGTATAATATAATTCAAGAATATAACCGGGTTAGACACACAGTCCAGCGGTGGACTGTGTGCAAAACAAACTGCACGTCACGCGATCGAGTCCCGTCACAAACACCGGTTCAATGGGATTAAAACGTTTTGCAAAATAAAGGAATTTTCGGTAAATTCGAATAAGTGTATAAATATAATTAAAACTGGAATCCTAACGGGTTAGTCACGTAGCTCAGTTGGTAGAGCTACGTGCGCGTGAACGGAAGGTCACCGGTTCGAATCCCGCTCGGCGCAAGTATTACCGCTGACCGAACCGGTCAACGGTCAACGGTCAAACAGTAAAAAAAAATATTATTTTTTTTAAATATTTATTTGTTTAATTTAAATTAAAAAATCAATTAAAAATACTTAAAAATAACATTTTTAAGGATAGAAAATAGCCATAAACTCACAAAAATATATCTAAAAAATCCCATTAAAATCTTTAATAAAATCCATCCATTTAATATATTTTTCCCATTATTATTTAGGTCAGTGATTCCTCGTTGACTCGTTTCGTCTAAATCGTGCGCATCTCACCAACTCAAATCCAACGTACCCAATGTGAGTGAACCCTTCAAATTCCCCGTTTTAATCACGTTTTTGGGGTGTATCATGTGTCTTGTTCATTTACTCATTATAACTAAGTTATTGTGCATATATCATATCATGGCATGTGTGTTAGTTGTTGCTGATAAGTAGTTATTATTGTTTGCAAATTATTATTTCAGTACATGCAATTGCTGAGGCCGTAGCTCCCCATCCCTCGAGGTTGAGTTTGATCCCCATTTTATTATGCGGTTGATCAGGGCGTGCCCGCACGATCGGCTCCGTTTGATTGAGCCTTGATCGGTCATTTAATTTACATTTCAATACATGCAATACGCTCGGCTCCGTTTGATTGAGCCTTGAGCGCACAGTTCAATTTACATTTTCAGTACATGCAATACGATCGGCTCCGTTTGATTGAGCCTTGATCTCACAGTTCATTTATGTTAATTATCATATGATGTTGGAATGTTCATGTATGCTATCGATTGTTAATGTATGTTATAATTGTAACTGATGTTGCCATTGCTTGATTTCATACATATGCTCTTTTATGATTATGCACAATATTTTATTGATAAACTAACCAGAAAGTCATTATTAAATGTTTATCTATAAGGTTCACTCGCCAACTTATGTTGACCCAAAAACCTCCCATTTTACACATGATACAGGTGAACCAGCAGCAGCTAGGAACACGTAGGATCTGGACTAGAAGAAATAAAACGATTTAGTATTTGGATTATTATGTTTGGTTATTTTCCTTTGTAATGAATGAACATGTTTGAATGTTTGAGAAATGTAACTTTGACTTCATTTAATAATGGAACATAATAGTAAATGTCATGTGCTTTGGTGATAACCCAATTATGCCCCGACTCTTATTTCCGCTGCGGGTCGGGGTGTGACACCCTCATCAACTACCGCCACAAATATGGGCGTGATTTCGCACACGTGACGAAGTGGGACACAATTAGGCTTTTTTTAGATGCGTAGTTTTTTTTCTGTTTATTTTTGTTTTTATGTAATTTTTTATATATTAATATAAATTATGCGTTTATGTTTTTATCTTATAAATCTATTAACAAAGACGACACTAGCATCCTGTCATGAAACACGACAGATTTAATATAAAATAATTAAAATGTGGTTAGGAAACGGGTTAGACACGCAGCCCAGCGGTAGGGCTACATGCACACAAACTAGTGCACGCGAGTTCGAATCCCGGGCAGGGTCTTTCTTGGACCCGTTTTTAGTGTTTGAAGATGAAACTCTTTTTTTAAAGAATAATAGTAGGACTTAATATAAAATAATTAAGATGTGGTTATGAAACGGGTTAGACACGCAGCCCAACCGTAGGGCTGCGTGCACACAAACTATTGCACGCGAGTTCGAATCCCGGGCAGGGCCTTTCTTGGACCCGTTTTTAGTGTTTGAAGATGAAACTCTTTTTTTAAAGAATAATAGTAAGACTTAATATAAAATAATTAAAGTGTGGTTATGAAACGGGTTAGACACGCAACCCAGCTGTAGGGCTGCGTGCACACAATCTAGTGCACGTGAGTTCGAATCCCGGGCAAGGCCTTTCTTGGACCCGTTTTTAGTGTTTGAAGATGAAACTCTTTTTTTAAAGAATAATAGTAGGACTTAATATAAAATAATTAAAATGTTTGGAATTCGACACAACTTAGAAACATTACTTAAAAGACCAATGTACGAAAGATTGGTTTCAATTTCTAAACCATGTCTACTTGCATCTGCATCAGCAACATACTCCAAGTTTCCATTAACAATCTGCCACTTTCCACCGCTGTATACAACAAAACAAAGCTTCATGTTGTAAAATTCTGATTTTACTTTAAACGTAAAAAGCCTTAAACTAATTGTAAATAAATAACCTATGCACGTAATCGTAAACCGGCTTATATTCATACTGAAACGGCTTGAACAATGACTTAAAACGGCTCTGAGCCGCCTAAATAGAGGTTTTAAGCCGCGTCAACATGTAAGAAAATGGCTCTGAGCCGCGTCAACCAGCTCGGCTCGTTGGAAGGTACTCGGCTAAGGGACGAGTCAGGTCCTTAACCGGCTTGGATGCTAGAGCCACGTGAAATGGCTCGGCTGAGAGCTTTCCTTATCTAACACGGCTTAAAGCCATTTCAGTGTTTCCGGACACGTGTCAACTTTCCATTGGTTCTCGGGTTAGATTGGTCTTGAGCCGCTTCCGTTAACAGAAACGGCTCGGTGAGCCGTGTCAGTGGGCTATTTTGGCAAAGACGGCGTGACATGGGCTAGTTTCGTGATTATCCCGCACATTAATGGTATATTAAGATTTTTATTACTTCTCTTGTTAAGAACACATGGTGTGATGGGGTTTGAAGATGTGATATTATGTGACACGTGGATCATGCGTCAGAACAGGCGTGGTGTTAAAACGGACAGTGTGGCTTGGGGCATGGAAACGTGGCTTTTTTCAACATGTGTTAAAACACCTTTTGTATTATTATATAATTAAATTTATAAAAATGTATTAAAAACTTATAAAAATATTACTAGTAATTAAACAAATACATAAAATAAAAAATAACATTACATAAATTTTAAAAACATTACATGAAATAAAAATACGAAACTAAAAAACACATAATTTAAATAAAAAATCTAATGATTTCCCACGCCGAGCGTAGATTGAATTCACGGTGGTGCAATTGCCTAAAGTTGATGAGAGCCACTTGAATGATGTCGTCCTCCCCGAGATCACCACCCTCGAGCTCCACGACGGTGTGGATCGTCTTGAATCTTTCTCAATCAAGACGGATCGTCCTAAAACGAGATCAAAGGGGGTCGACGGTTTGGTTGTTCTCACCCGTATAGGCTTGAAAGTGTTGTCGGGTTGTCCTCCGAAAAGGACCACTCGAGCGGCGTTTGATGGCTCAAAGCTTTGACCCACGACTCGGAAAGTGCAATATCCTTTTCCTCGGTCCACGTCACGGCTGCCATCCTCGTTTTTTTTGGGTTGAAGTGGAACGACATTGAATTGGTGGAGTTTGTATAAAAATGAAGAAGTGGTGGAGCTTGTATAAATTTGGTTGAAGAAGTGGGATGTATTTTATAGGGTGAAATTAGAGTTTTTATAAAAGGTAATTTTTTTTAAATTTAAAAGTTAATCGTTGGGGTTAAACGGCTAAAATTCACGTCCATTAACCACGTGTGACGTTGGCTGCAAAATCTCTTCCATGCCGGTGGAGATTCCCCCGCCCAATCAATAACATTGTGGTAAATGTCATGGACGGGACAATGTGAACGGCGTTGAGTGGCAACGTCATTTTTGAACGCCCACACCGTGTAGTCTAACACTAATATATTCCTTGATTACAAGTAATTAAACATTGTTTTTTTCAATATATAATACCAGTTTGTATGGATGTTCTGTTTATTGTATAATCGTACCTATGCATAACCATAACCCAAGCAAACAATTTTCAAGTATTGATACCCATTCCTATTCGGGTCTACAATCAAACTAATACCCATATGAATCAATACTAAACGCCACCATATCAAACCATTCCTATTCGGGTCTACTATGGAATCAATACCAACAGGTCCTAAATACAAACCAAACGCCACCATATCACACAATCATTTTATTAATGAGGAATGTTTGAGTGACTATGAATTGGTAAAACAAGAACCTCGGTTCAACCATGAAATGTTGGATCCATCACTATGCGTGGGTTCATGGTATTCACTGTGTAAACAAGCTTGAGGTGTTACACTTAACTTACGTTAAAATTCTGTTAAGTGTATGTAAAACGACAAAAATAACTTTTGTATTTATCAATAGTGGTCATTAATGTAATCAACTTCAATATTTGTCTAGTTATTTAATTTACTAAAAATAATAATAAAAATAACTCAACCTCATCTCCGCCCCTGTATTTTATTACGGCATGATTATTGCCAGAAGACTGGTATTATCAATCATTTGTTGTCTAAAGGCTGGAACTATGAACCGCTGAAACCCATGTTTTAGTACATGATTGACTAGCGGTCAGTTCACAGGAATTACAACACCTAGTCCCTTAAATAAAAGATTTGATCAAGGAAAAATGTTGCAATTAAAAAAAATAAAAAGACCATATTGTAGCTGTGGTACAAACTTTTGTTTGGTTTGGAACTCTGCCCTTGGTAGAAATGGATTATTGGTCTTTTCTTATCACCAACAAGTATAATTTCAGATGTTTGTATGGAAAACTGTATTTTAGTCGTTGTGTAAAAACTTAACAGAAAAGTTAATAGAAGATAGTGTGACTTCAAACTTGTTATCAAATAAAACCACACAACACAAACATCATCCTTTTAACCTTACATGTGTGACTATGGCAAAAGCACATGAACTATTTGTATGGATTACGATCAAGGAAAACCCCTACGAATAGTGAAAACATAGAGAATTCGGCTTTCCCGTGCGAGTTTCGACCCTATTTTTTTACACCCCTAGTTTAAGACGTTCCAAAACCGACTGTAAAAAATATATTCAAAGTGTGTTTTTCGACCCTTACAGCAGCTGTAAAAAGTTGATGACGTAGACATGACATCAGTATTTTATAACATTTATGGCTGCCGTAAATTAAAAAAGACGATTTTTATTTTTATTTTTGAAAAAGTTGATTTTTTTAGGATTTTTGGTAATTTTCTTTTTTAAAAACCTTTCGTAAGACTGAGTTTTCTAAGTTCTTATAACTCGTATGAGTTATATTTTAACCTAATCCTTGTATAATCAATCAACTATATGTATGTGTGTGACTATGGCTTGATCATATGAAAACCATTACCAGCATACTAAACCAAGTTTTGTATTTTTCTTTTCCATGTATTTATGTTACTAATCTTTGTAAAAAAAAAATCTATATTTTAAAATTTTGTTTGGTTGATTATCTGACTCATCCATATATTAAGGATGTGTGGCTCGCTCTATTTTTAGATATTCAAAATGGAATGTGCAATTTGGGTTTTTTTTGAAGATATGATTTAAAGATTTTTATATTCTTTGTGTCCCCTAACATGTATGCAAATCTCTTTTACTTTCCATGAAAGGAAGGTTCACATCCCTATTCCCATATTTATTTTACTTTTGAGGTCATATCATATCTATCACTTCACCAGTGCTCAAACAAAGTTATTTCTAGAAGGATTTCTCAAGACAAAAACCTATGAATTTAAAACTACATCTAATCGAAAAAAATAGACAACACAATCCTTTAAAATATTTGTATTTGTTAAAAAATAGTGAAAATTGAACCCAAGTTACTTATTTTGGTAGCTAAAAAGATAGAAATCGACACAAGTCTATTTTTTGTGGTTCATAATTCTAAGAGTTTCTTCCTATTTTCAACTATCTCATCAAAAAAATCATCAAGTTGAACAACTATATTCTCAATTCCACATTGCAACACTCCAAAACAACTCTTTAAATTTTCAACCTCCAATTTATGTCAAATCTCGTTTCATACCCTCTAATTCTTTCCAACTCCCTTTTCAATTCATCCATGGCGCGTGCTGCTTTTTGGAACTCGTTAAGTAAAATACCATCTTGCCCATCTTCTCTCTCGTTCACCATCTCGTTCAATCTTGCAGCCGAGACCATAAGAAGAATTGGTAGTATTTATATGAGACAAGGAAGGAAAACTTGTTTCGCTTGAGCAATAAACTAGGCCATTGACCATGACCTTTAATAGCAATGAGCTTATGTTCTTTAGTGAATATAGTGCTCCTCTAAATCCATTGAACCCATTAATCTTTGATTGGATTAAAGTAATTTCTTCAAATTTCATGGTCAGTGGTTTGATTCTTGTTTCCGCTAAGCTCCTGTTTTCTTCATCCAGTCTAACACTCTCCCTTTTGGCAGCGATTAATAGCCGTTAGAACCTGAAATATTAGAGTTTTGTGTTTTAATTTAAAATCCTACAATTAAAGGCCAAAGGAACTCTAAGCTATCACGAGTTTGAATGATGATTTACCTCACGTGAGATTTGTGGACTTAGATCCTGGTTTTCAAGGATAGAGTGTACGTTGGCACCAATGGAACAATAGATTTCCATGTTTGAAATGCCTGATTTCAAAACATGACATACTTCCCAAAGGCGTGAACTCTCATCCATATACTCATCAAGTCATTTTTCGCCTACGGGCAAGTGTAGTGTGTGAACCAAAAGGGTCAATTCAGAATGAAAAGATTGGAGGGATGCAAGGACAAGTTGTAGGAAGTGAATAGACATGACATTTTGAGAATGGAATGATCGATAAAGATCGTCGAGACTATCAGCGAGAAAGCTATAGAAGCTATTGAGAGAAGAATAGGGAGTGGAAGAGGAGGAAGAATGATTCATCATGTGGTGATGGAACATAAATTATTAGAAGATGAAAAAAATGAGTATAATTTGGGAGGAGAGGTTTAAATATGGTGAAAAGCATAGTTGGGTGCAATTATGAGTGTTTCTATTGGAGTGGAAGGGATGATTATAAATCTAGCACTTTTATTGTGTAATGTGGCATAAGTCGTATCGTCATAATTTGTAGAAACTTATTACTATCTAAAAGTTATTCTTATTATGCTTACAAGATTTAGGAGTTTCTTTTAGAAAATGGTAAGTTGGAATTTTTTTTTAATCTCTATCGTTTGTGGGACTTGAACTCAAGAACTTTCTCTCCTAAACCCATCCTTTTAATAGAAACTTATATACTAAAATAGATGATTTGAAAACTATTTATAATAATTTTTTTTAAAAAGTTACCTATTTTTCTCACTCATAATATTATTGGATAAAAACAATTTCTTTTAAAATTATGTTATTTAACAAGAGTTAAATAAAATGTTTTTATAAAAATTAAAAAAACGCATTTGTTGGATTGTTACATATTATAAAAATCTTTTTAGTATTTTTTTAAAAACTTTTTTATATTTGTTTTCTTTAACCTTTTGAAAACTAGGCATCGCAACAAAAACCGATACCTGAAAGACAGGTATGTGATTGGATATAGGATTTGTTTGAAAACTTGGGACAGTTATGGGATTTGATGTTCTATCTGTTTACCCACACCAATTACCCGATTATATATGCCCGTTTACTTGTTAATATACCTTATATAAATAGGTTTTTTTACTTGCAATTTATTTATAAAATCCCAAGAAAAGAATCCCGCGCATATTTTTTTTGCCATTTACTTACCCCCTAGTTTTCTTGTTCTCCATACCACTATCCATCTTTTACAAGACATTAAAAGAACTCTAAGTTTTAGTTTTATTTACTGAACTGTACAAATGTAAGTTTTGGTTTGATCTATGCTCCATGGGTCAAATCTTGTGGGGATTATTATATTATTTTGCTTATGTGAGTTTTCTATTATTTATATAATTTTAGGAAAAATGTTCAAGAAAATGAGATGTAGCACTTGGACGAGTTTTATGGTCGGATATGTTCTTTTTGGTTGAATACAAAACACAGAAACTGGAAATTGGAATGGAGAACCAAGGATGGACATTGAATATTTGTTGGTTTTTCATTGGAAGTTTAGAATGGGTTTGGTTCTTTTGAATATGTATTGGTCTTACTTCTCTCTTAGCAAACATGCATTGGTTATAAAATTGAACTTTACTTGATGGTAGCAACCTACTAACTATATCACATTTCAACCTACTAACTTTACCCATTACTTATGCCCGAAACCCACGAGCATGCCCGAAATCCGCGAATATGCACAATACCCGACATGTAATTATCCGTCTCATACTCGACAAGTTTTGGAGTGCGTATGAGACAAGTTTGAATAATCGGGTATGGAGTTGGGATTAGCCATACACGTATCAAACCTGGCCCATTGACATCCCTATTGAAAACCTTTATAACAACGTTTTTATTCTTCCATAAATATATTTTGAATTTCCTTATTTGTAAAAGTTCTTTGCAATGTTTTTAAAATGATGGAATATCTCTTGTTTTGCGACGGGAATTTGGTAAGTATCTATTCGGTCTGTTAAGGTACCAATATGATATCGGCACTTGGTACAACAATCAAAATAAAAAACTCAAAAAATAAAGTCGTGATATACCTAAAAAGATATAAACACATGTTTTACAGCGTTAAAAAACCATTAAAAATAAATATCGGTTATGATAATACCGATTTTTTTGACATATTAGTTCGGTTGTCAAGTTACCGATATTTGTAAATAATATATTTATTAAAATATTAATATATACAACAAAATTTTTTGTTTTTTATATTTTTCTGAATATGTAATCATTTTTAAAAGTGTGAAAATGATAAGAAAGATTATGGAGGTGACATATGTCCCTTTTTATTTTGGTAGTTTAAGGGTATAAGTGTAATTTAACTAAATCTAATTATGGAATGAATATATGCAACCGATTTTTGACAGTTACTGTAAGGATTTTTGAATTTGAAATAACACCCTAACTCATAAAAACACCACAGCATGTATATTGAATGCATACATCTTATAAAGAACAAAAATATATCTCATAAAAACACCTTAACTCATAAAAACACCCTAACTCATAAAAACACCACAACATGTATTGAAGGCATACATCTTATAAAGAACATAATTATAACAAAAATAACACCATAACTCATAAAAACACCATAACAGTTATATTGAAGGCACACATCTTATAAAGAACACCCTAACATTGAATATAACAGAAATAACACCCTAATATAACATCAGTCAACACTTTAATCAGAATCAAAACAGAAATAACACCCTAAATATATAAAAACAGAAATAACACCCTAACTCTTTGAAGACAACAGAAACCTACTGAATACACCAGAAACCACAGCAATGCAAGGACCTTTGTCCTCACATTAAATATAACATGAATAACATCATAAAAACACCACAACATGTATATTGAAGGCATACATCTTACGAAGAACAGAAATATAACAGAAATAACACCCTAAAATTAAAACACCATTGTATGAATATAGAAAAAACACCATGGACTAAAACATCCAAGCGAGACGTAATTTTTTTCTCTACATAAGTATATCAATATGGTACTCATATTAAAGATAAAAAAACACTCGTTATTATAGTGTAATTTTTTTTTTAAAAAGAGTTACGTATAAAAAGTTATGGATGTTTAAAAAAGAAGGGGGAACTTTGCATGTGTATTAATGTTAGTTTCTTAATTTAAAAATATTAAATTTACCTTTATACCCTTAATCTAGAAAATTAGTTAATTTATTAGTCAACATTATTTATAGAATTGCCACTATGATCTCTACCATTAGATTAAATATCTAATGGTTTAGATTTTTTCTTATCATTCTCACACTTTTATATTTTCTTACAATAACCTCACCCTATATATAACTATTAAACTAACTAATTTTCTAGATTAAGGTATAAAAGTAAATTTAATATTTTTAAATTAAGAAACTAACATTAATACACATGCAAAGTTTCCCCCTTCTTTTTTAATCACCAATAACTTTTTATACGTAACTCTTTTTTAAAAAAAATTACACCATAATAACGAGTGTTTTTTTATCTTTAATATGAATATCATATTGATATACTTATGTAGAGTTATTTATGTTTTTATATATTTAGGGTATTATTTTCGTTTTGATTCTCATTAACGTGTTGACGGGTGTTATATTAGGGTGTTATTTCTATTATATTCAATATTAGGGTGTTATTTATAAGATGTGTGCTTTCAATATAATTGTTGTGGTGTTTTTATGAGTTATGATGTTATTTTTGTTATATTTCTGTTCTTTATAAGATGTATGCCTTCAATATACATACTGTGTGTTTTTATGAGTTATGGTATTTTTATGAGTTATGGTGTTTTATGAGTTATATATTTCTGTTCTTTATAAGATGTATGCCTTCAATATACATGTTGTGGTGTTTTTATGAAGTTATGGTGTTATTTCAAGTTCGTACAATAACTGTCAAAAACCGGTTGCATATATTTACTCCATAATTAGATTTTATTAGTTCAATTACACTTATACCCTTAAACTACCAAAATAAAAAGGGATACATGTCACCTCCATAATCTTTCTTATCCTTCTCATACTTTTAAATTTTCTCACATGAACCTCCACATATATATATATATAAATTTATAATAATTATTTTAACCAAATGTCAAGTAAAAATTTAAAATAGTAAAGAATCGTGTCCTCTACAAAATTGCATCACCGTGTGTACACAGTAGTTGAATAGCAGGGTAAAGATGCCAGTAATTATATTATATTATTTACAAATAATAATATGAGTAAATATAAAAAAAAAGTTAAAAAAGAAAAGTAGAAAAAAACAAAGAAAAAGATAAAAATGCAAAACTAAAAAACGAAAATAATCAATAACCATTGCTAAAAAGATAAAAATAATAGAGTTTATTGAACACTATTATATCTATGTTTTTTTCCAATTTAAAGTGATGTATATTATTTTATTGCTTTTACAAGTATTAAAAGTTAACAAAATGTTAAAAGACGACAAATACATGTAACTTTAAAATAATCTAAAGTTTAGAAAATATTTGTGAAAGAATAAAAACATTTCTATAATGTTTTAAAAATATAATTAAATAAAAGTTTAATAGAAGAAATAAATAAACATGAAATAAACTTTTTTTTTTAAATCTCACGATCCAGTTTTTTATTTAATATAACTTTTTTCCTTTAAATCTTATTGATAACATATTTTTAAAATAAACTCTTTTTATCCAATAGAATTAGGAGTGAAAAAACTAAGTTAAAAAAACATATATTTAATTAAATATTTTATAAATCATCTATTTTAGTAGATAAGTTTTCCATTATCGTTTTAAAAAAACCCTCCAAGATTTAGTTGTTATGTTTTATTAATATTATTTTATATATGTTAATAAAAGACACCTAATACATTATGAATGTTGTTAAGAAAATACACTTATATATATAATTATATATATAGTGTCTTAAATCACCTTTTAAACAGTTGTTATTGAAATAATTTATAAAATACAAATAAAAAAAATTAAAATTACTAACAAGCATCTACTTTAATAATAGTCCACTCTCTTGGATCCAACATATAATGATAATTAGCAAAGAAAATCTCCAAAGTTGTTTTCTTTAATTTATTTTATTGAATGATGTTAGATTATGTTTCTTTGGTCTTAACAAGTCAAAGAAACAAAACTTTACTCAAGATTCCGCTTCACATTTTTCCATTTTGATTTGGTTTTCACTTTGGAATCAAGTGTTTTAACAACAAGAAACACACACATGATGGTAAATAATATTTTAGAGGTTTAAAGTATAAACAAGCGGGTGAGGGATTGGGTCTAATAGGCAAAGCCATTAAAATTAGACGTTACTTCTCTTGAGATCAAGGATTCGAGCTCCGACAAAACGGATTTAATGTAGTTTAATATGTTAAAAAAAGTATAAATAAGCATTCATTTTTTTGTCTAGAATTATAAAAGTGTTTGCATCAATATATATGCATTATCATTATATAATAATCTACACATATATATAGGGTTAGGGTAAAATGAAAACTTATACGAGTTGTGAGAATTTAGAGAACTCGGCCTTACGAAAGATTTTTCTCAAAAATAAAAATTATCAAAAATCCTTAAAAAGTCAACTTTTCCAAAACAAAAACAAAACTATTTTTTTTTTCATTTACGGTTGGCGTAAATGCTATAAAAAGTGATGTTATGCTTATGCTATCAGCTTTTTACAGCTGTTGTAAGGGCCGAATAACACAACTTCAAAATTTTTAAATTTTTTATGACAGTCTTTCCTAACATTTTAATCTAGGGGTGTGAAAGGGCAAAACTCGCATGGGAAGACCGAGTTCTCTAAGTTCTCATAACTCGGAATGGTTTTCCCTTGATCTTGATCCTATATATGTGTGTGTGTGTGTGTGAAAGATAAAATAAAAACTCACTTGAGTTGAGAAAACTCAAGAAAACTCTATATAACATTTTTATTTATTTCTAAAAAAACAGGGGAATGCAACACTAATGTGGTTGAACATTTTTATAGAAAAAATGTAAAAAGTGCCTACTTGTTTATTTAAAAAATGTTCAAAGTTTGCATGTTACATTTTTTGGACACACACACACACACATATATTATATAACATGAAATTTTTAGCATTTAAAAAAATAAACTACTCGGCGTTTTTTGTGTTTCTTTTATAAAAATGTTCAAATATATATATGTTACATTTCCTATTTTTTTAGAAAAAAATAAAAATATTAACTGAGGTTTTTGCAAAGATTTTTTGAGTTTTTTCAACTCAAGTGTGTTTTCATTTTATCCTTTCCACACACACACACACACACAAAATATATATATATATATGTATATATATATATGTATGTATATATATATTTTGTATGTATGTATATATATATGTATGTATGTATATATATGTATGTATATGGTAAGGTTCCAGAGTGAACATTAGGTTGAGAGTGAACTGTGTGAACTAATCTAAGCCATTGGATTATATCATCTAGAGATTTTTAAACGATACCAAGATTGTAATTATAATGTTGTAATTTCCATTTAAATTAATTAACAGAAGGGTATTTGCGTCTTTTGTAAATTGCATTTATTAAAGGATATAATTAGAATTCCGAAAATCTTGCTAGTTTCTGTATATACAAGATACACAGTTGTTAGTGTATACACATATGTACAGTCTCGATAGTATCAATTTATACAAGATACACAGATATTAGTTTATACACATGTGTACAGTCTCGCTATCTATCAATTTATACAAGACGCACAAGCTGTTAGTTTATACACATGTGTACAGTCTCGCTAACCATCAGTTTATACAAGATACACAGTTGTTAGTTTATACAGATGTGTACAGACTTTTGATATATCTGTGTATTTTGTAGTCCACGACCTCGTTCCGTTAGGAGTTTCATATACGGTTTGAATCCGAGAGGACAGTTGGTGTCCAGTACCTAGTTCCGTTAGGAGTTTCATATACATTATTAGCAACTGATTCTACACGAGTTTAAAATAATGGAGAAGTAATTAAAAATGTGTGTGTGAGAGAGAGAGATAATTAATAAATGAGAAAATTAATGAATTTTTCACTCAGTTTATTTTCAAGAAGTTATTCACAAATGATCCTAATCCTCTTTCTCTCTCTATATAGCTATTGACTAAGAATATATTATAAATAAACACATGATTACGTTTGTTTAAACTTTAGAGGAATGATGAGGTTTGTCGTGTTGCCTATTAAGTTAATGACAACTTATTCTTTTGGGTCTCAAAGTTCAGAAAAGAAAATAATATGTTTAGATGATTAATGTTTGTTTTCATAACCTGATATTGGCATGACGATTGAGCCACGTATTTCATTTTTGATAGCAATTTCCCGTTGATATGAAAAAAAGAGTATATTTCGATCTTTTGATTAAGATATATCTTACCTTAATGACTCTTTTTATCAATAAATTATATAGACTAGTTTTTTATTTTATTTTCCAAAATTATTGTTTCTTAAAACGAACTTTTTTTGAACGACAAATTTGGATCACTAACGGACCACTGAAGTATTATCGTGCCATCAGTTGTGAAACGATCCGATCATATCCATCTCCACTATGCATAATGCATATACACCAATTCAGAAGGAAACCCAATAAATATGAGAATTTTTTTTTATAGAAATCACACCCAAGACCTATTAGTATAAAATTTTATCTCACCCTAAAAATAGCATTAGACTGTAAATCCATAGGCAAAATATTAAGACCAACAAGACCTTGTAATTGCGAAAGTTGAGACGCCTACAATGCATTTATGAGTTGTAAATATTCCGGATAGAACTTTTTGGTTACAACCAAGCATAAGTTTGATTATTTTTATGTTATCCTGATTAATTATATCTGTTACAAAAGTGAAGACTTGGTTCCGAATTGTAAATATTTTGTAGATGTGGACATTGCTCTTCAAGGAGCATTTGGACGTATGTATCACATTTACTATATTACATGCGTATAACAGAATTAAAATTAATATTATATATAAATATATTCTTACTTGAATTGAATCATAAATAATCTTTTAACGAGTTTTATTTTCTTCTGTTTGAATTTTTTTTAGTTTGAATGAATATTAATTTAATGAAATTATAATTTAGTAATATTATAATTACTAATTAAACTCTTCATATGGTAAATTAAAGATTAAACTCTTCAGTAGAGCTTTTATGTCAATTTATTTGTTATTATTAGAGTTTATGTCTTTAATAAAATAACTAATTAAGTGAGACTTTTCACTTATTCTCAACTCTTGTAAAAATAGTAGGCTATGTGTCTCATTTTGAGATAGAGAAATGCTAGAAAAATACAAGAGAAGTAATACAAGAAAACACATGAATTTATGGAGAGTTCTTGGAAAAGAA
The DNA here is from genome assembly GCA_947069175.1 of Scalesia atractyloides. Taxonomy (NCBI): domain Eukaryota; kingdom Viridiplantae; phylum Streptophyta; class Magnoliopsida; order Asterales; family Asteraceae; genus Scalesia; species Scalesia atractyloides. The sequence continues at coordinate 21,682,694 of CAMTDV010000022.1, read as the reverse complement.
GAGATACTTGAATACCCATGTGTTGGGTACTTAGAGAGATAAGTTTTCTCTACTCAATTTCTTCTTCTTCTTCATATCATTATTTCCACAAGTTCTAACACTATAATTTTATTCGGTGTAACCTCAGGCGCGTGGCCATTTCCGGCAGTACAGACTGCTATGGCTGTTGTACCCTGGGAGACAGACGCGTTATCTTTAGTAGAGGCGCGAAATCTGTTTTAAGGGAAGCGTGTTGAACATGTGTGTAGGTCCACCTGCGGATGGTGTTAAACCTGTTCCTTGTTCATATAACACACACACAAGTGCGGAATCCAAGTGTGCATGTAACCAAAGCAAAGTAAAGAACACGGGGTAACCAAAGATTCACTATCTTGATTAATGATTGAGAACAAGTACAAACATATACACACAATGCTCGTATGACTCAAACAAACTTGCTGTGTTCTTGTGTCTTCGTCTTCACCATAAATGCTGACTGAGAGATCCCACCAAAAGATCAGTTCGTCAGCAGAAAGACTCAAAGGCTAAACCTCACTGAGAGGTGCATGTCTACTTATATAGTGTCCATGCTGGTCATCCGTACGAAAATGGTTCGTACGGAGCAACTGGTTTCGTAGGAAGCAGCCAATTTCGTACGAAGCAATCAGTTTTCGTACGAAGCAGCCAATTTCGTACGAAGCAACCAGTTTTCGTACGAATCAACCAATTTCGTGCGAAGCAACGACGTACACAAGACTCAACGGTATGCACACATGCAACTGATTAACACAGACATGCTAAGATGTCGTACTAAACCAAGATAGAAGGATATCTAGATCTGTTCGACATGACCAAACTTATACAGACACTTGAGCAAAGACCGTACAATTACAACTGTAACTAAGAACAAGCGACAGACACAAAAGTGTATCAACAATGTGCCTCAGCCCCAACTGTCAACACTTGTTTTGTTCATTTTGTAGAAAATTATTGTATAAGAAGATGTGGTTCAAGACCTCGTTGAAGCCCACACAATGGACCATACAAGAAGACACGGTTAAGGCTCTTGTTGAAGACAACGATTTGAATTTATTTATTTAAATATGTTGTATTTCATATTTAATTTTGTATGATTTGTACACGGTATGGGTACTACAATTTCCCAAAATTATGTAAAGAGAGTATCTTTACAATTTTTATATTTATTTATATAAATTTTATTATAAAATTGTGATCTATGTCCTACATTGTCCTCCCGCATTGTAGGGCGCTAGATCAAATATTTCTCAACCAATTAAAACAAAACATTACTTTAGTTTTGCTAGAAAAAAATTAAAACGATGGCAAGACTATAAATTTAAGCTAGGGGCAAAACTGTAATTTGTCAGAACTAATAAACGAGCGCTAGTGAATAAAATTATAATGGGTCAACCAATTAAAACAAAATACTACCATAGGTTTGCTAAAAAAAATAAAATGATAACAAAACTGTAATTTTGAACTGAGCGAAAAATCGTAATTTTGACTGTAGGTAAAGTTGTAATTTGTCAAAAGTTACAATGATGACAAGACTGTAATTTTAAACTGGTGGCAAAATCATAGATTCTACTAGGTGAAAAACAATAATTTATTAAAAGCTACAACGATGACAAGACTATAATTTTTATTAGAAAAATCGTAATTCTGAACTGGAATTAAAATCATAATTATTCATGCTAATGGGGAAGTGTTAGGTCCCCATGCTTTTTAAATATCTAATTTATAATAAAAGACTTCAAATAATGCCACATGACATTATCTTTTTCAACCTTATAAATTTTATTCATATTTATTTAATAAATTTATTTTACTTTTACTATTTAATAATTAATATATAGATATCACTTATTTTTATCCTTATCTTTATTTAAGGTTAATAAATAACTTCAATTTTGCAATTTAGACCCTTTGTTGTTCAACTTTTAACCTAAAGTTTTTCATCTTTTGCAATTTAATCTAACTTTTTTTTTATTTTCAATTTTGGTCCATCATACTTTTCATCTTTCCCAAGTTTTTCGTTTCGTTCTAAATTTTGTGAGTTAACGCACTGCAAAGCAACGTGCGTGTGGGGTTCAACATTTTTTTCATATATTTTTCCCGTTTGACTGGCCCGTCGCAACACTCTATTTTTCTCCGTTTGACAAGTTCATCCAACGCGCGGGGTCCTGGATTGACTTAGTTATTTATTTTCTGTGTTTTACGTTTCGGTTTAACTTATCTACAACGAGCGTTCGTGATTTAAAGATTTCACGTCTGCTTTTCGCTCGGCGTTATTTTTTTTTGGTTTTATGAGCTTTTCTAGTGTTAATGGTCATCAACAATGGTATAACATTTGTATTAGCTGACATAGTTTTATAACAACCACTGCAATGCTGAGGCTTAATAATAGTACAGATAATTAATAAATCTCTATATTTTTGTAAGTTGATTTTTGGAGATTTGGGCCTGCAAGGGGCTCTAGGCCGAAGGCCATACGTTCATTAACCGTTAACTGGTTGGCCTGTTTGTTTAATCAATTATTTGACATGTACAGCTACAGCCCCTAGACTTTTAAAAGTTCCATAGCATTAAAATATACGAATATTATTTGTGTCGTATTTCTTTGCAGCTGAATTATATACAACCCCCTAAAAAGTATGTTTTGTAATTTGTCCTTCATAAAAATACTATGTTTGGTTATTTTTTTTATATAATAACCAACAAAGATAATACAAGTTAATTATGACGTTATTCAATTTTTATGCGGGATTGGCCGATTCAACTAGTTCAAAAGGTCCGACTGGTGAATTGATAGCATGACCAATTGATGACTAATTTAGTTTTCAAAATACCGTTTCTTGTCACCTTTGAACTTCATACTTTCTAAAGTAATCTTGTCTTGGAAATTAGAAGCATGAGAGGGAGACATATAAATCAGAAATTATCAATTTTACAACTTCTTTTTATCTCTAGATTTAGTTTGTTTATATTTAGTTGATCATTTCTTATTTATTTTTGCTTGTTCATGTTAATTTATATTTTTTGGAGCCATAATTTTTTTATTTATTTTAAAATTTCATAATTCTGATCCAACCCAAACCTTACCCACTCAAATTAGACCCAATCCAATTTTTGCCCCCCTTCTAAAAGAGTTCATGATATTTATTTATTTCTACGATATATATTTAATGACATTGTTAACATGATTATATACATTTGGCAAATTTATTACATGTATATTCACATTATCATAATAAAGAGAAAATTTGTTAGTGCATTAATGGAGAAATGTGAAATGCACTCCATATTTAATTATAATAAAATAATAAGAAACATACGACACAGAAGTTAAATATAATCATTGATATATGTATGGTGTATCTTATATATTCTTTAATTATCAACAAGAATGTCCGAAAGATTAGCCAATTAAACCAAATTATACATCAAAACCATGCAAAGAGCTAATTGAATTTGCAAGTCAAACTTGGAGTCCTCAAGTAAGCAACAAGAGTATGCATCCTTCAAAAATAGCAGGATTAACCCGCGCTACTCTACGGGGATCCGTCTAAAAGTAGGATTACACAGTGCTACGCTGCGGAATTCGTCCGAGAGCGTTCAAATCACATATGCTATCTTGAATAGATGATCGCATTTTGTAACCTTAATTTGAACATTTTAATGTATATAATTTTCTATAATATTGAATAATACCTTTTTATTTAGTATACTTTAATCACTTGTTTTATCTTCTTACATCGTATTAGGCATCAGATAATATTCTATTGAGTAAATTGTAATTTTGGACCCTATGGTAGTATTCAAATTGCAATATTTTATAAAAATAAAAAGTTTTGTCAAAAACACTCTTGTGGTTTCTAAGCGTTGCAATTTTAACCGATCAGTTAATAAAGTTGGAAAATTTATAGTAACTTATTGTAAAAAAACTAAACAACCCTTAACACTGTTATTAAATAACAAATAAAAATATAAAAGAAACTAATAAATAAAACATAATCACTCTCTCTATCTCTATACTCATTCTCTATCTCTTTCTCTTTCTTTCCACATAACCACAACCACAATCACCACCAGCACACCAGCTGTAACGACCACATCACCCACCACTTCTACCTACACAAAATCGTCCCACCTTTAAATGTGTTGACAATCCGACGAACAGAAGGGAAGTATCTGGGGCGATATAGGGTTTGTAAGGGGATGATCAGCTCCCTCATGAAAGTCACCAACTCACCATAATCATCAGTTCGCCAGCCATCATCACCGGACACCTTAATAATGTCGCCGTTTGTGCTATTCATCCTTGTAGTTGCGGTTGAGAAATTTTGGGAGTTCAAGATTTGGGGGTGAAGCCTTAGTCGAAGTTGGTGAGAGTGGCTGATAGTGGGCAGTCACGGTTGTTGTTGTTAGTTATGGTGGTGGTGGTTGTTTAGACGAGGTTATTATTTTTTGAACAAAAGGAGCTTGCTATTTATGAATTATATATGGTAGAGACATACAGACCCATCTAGCCAGAAGCTAGATGAAAACACAACTTTAATCAACAATTGCAATAAAAGACAAGATATATTTACTGTAAAGAGAAATAATCTTGGGTGATTTATTCTGTAACTAGCACCTTGCTAGTGATTCATTGTTAATTGTTAGTGATGAATGAAAAGTAACTACACATTAAAAAAATATTTGAGAACTCAAATGATAGTAGTAAGGTAACTTGTTATATATTTAAATAGTTTTACTTTGAGAGCAATGATATTAACCATTTCCTTATTATCTGTAGGTAATATCATATAAGATTAGAATTCAATCAAATTCAAATGTCAGTTCTACAATATGAAAATGTGTTATGTATATACATATTTTATTAGAGTGGTCTTCTAATATGAGGTTATAGGATAATATGCTTGTTTTATTTTCCATTTAGCTATGTTTTTAAATATATTTTATTAAAAATATACATTAAGCAAAAAAAGACTAAAATACCTTAAAAAATGAATGAAATTAAATGATTTGATTGAAATTGCAAGGATTAGAAACTACAAGAGTGTTTTTGACAATACTTTTCATTTTTGTAAAATATTGCAATTTAGATCTTACTATATAGATGAAAATTGCAATTTACTCTATGCTATTTTAATAAATTCTTTGATTAATAATTAGAATAACGATAATATGCTATTTTAATAAAATTCTTTGATTAATAATTAGAATAATCTTCAGATGATTTTCATGCGGATAGAAAATGCATTTCGTATGGATGGCCCTTTGAGTTTGCTATTCCCAACATATACAATTAGAAATTGAGGGAACCGTCTCTCACTTCCTTATTAAATAAGTAATTTATTATTTTATTTTTAGTTCCAACATATACAATTACAAGTTGAGGGAATACTGTTAGACCTGACACTTTCCTATAGATCAATTAATTTATTATTTTATTTTTAGTTTAAAATTATGATTTCACACTTATTTAAAATTATATTTTTGACCCCAGTTAACAAAAAATATGTTTTTGACCCTAGCTTAAAATACGATTTTGTCATCTATTCAAAATTATGATTTTGTTCTTAGCTCAAAATTACGTTGTTCCCCAGTTCAAAATAAAAATTATGTTTTTCCTTAGCTCAAAGTTATGATTTCGCCCTCAGTTCAAAATAAAATTATAATATTGTGCCAGCTTAAAAATTATGATTTTGCTCTCTAGTCAAAATTATGGTTTTGTCCCAATTTCAAAAATTACGATTTCTCCCTCAGTGAAAAATTGTGATCTTGCCATCGTTTTAGTTTTCTTTATTTTTTTCCAAACTATAGTATGTTTCATTTTACCTGCTTGACTCAATGTAACTTTTATTGTGTCAAGCACTTGTCTAACACTCGCTCATTTGTTCTGACAAATTAGTATTTTATCCCCAGTTCAAAATTACAGACCTGTCACCGTCTTAGTTTTTTTTTAGCAAAACTATGGTAGTGTTTTGGGTTAATTGGTTGTCTCGATGTATTTTTTTAGATCGTGTTATAAGTAGTAGTACATGTAACCTAAATACATGCATACATGTTATGAAACTAAGAAATATTCGATTTAACGCGACGCAACGCGGGCGGGTATAAGTATAATTTTTATTTGTCCAAGCATGCCTGGTACATGCTCATTTGTCCTTAAAAATTACAATTTTTCTCCCAATTTAAAATTGTAGTATTTCCATCGTTTTAGTTTTTTTTAGCAAAAGTATGGTAGTGTTTTGTTTTTTTGGTTGACTCAATTTTTTTGAGATCGTGTATGAGTAGTATTTACAAGTAACCGAAACACAAACATACACGTTATGAGAGAGAAATATTCGGCTTAGTGTCCAGCAACACGTGCGGGGAAAAAACTAGTTCATTTACATTAAGTATGTATATCAATCTTAATTATTATTTATTCTTTTACCAACCTGTTGCTACACACCCCAAACACAAACTCACCGTCTCCCCCCTCTCATTATTTCACCAACTTTGCCACCGACGTAACCACCACCGTAACCGCCTCTCCGCCACCAAATCTCATAAGGCCACCATGTTGATTATATCATTAAAACATGGGTCAAAACATAAAAACCTTAACCATGTTGATCAAGTTAAAGCATAAACATGAACATAAAAATTAGAGGCACTTACTTGTGGGAGTGGTTATCTTCGCACATGATGATGATGCCATGATTCCCGTTATGGTACCTTGTGTTGATGGATCACACTAGAGAGAGTTTTTTGGTATTTGTGTTCTTTTTGGAGTCTCGATCACTTATAATTAGTATATAAAGATCAATGAATAATGATCATGAATAGTGATCCGTTAAAACTCTATGTATTCCCTATTAATGATACCTAAAGGGAAATCATAATTGCCCCTTGAACTAATCAATATTTACAATTTCTACCATCAAGTAATTGTCGAGGACTACTTATGTCATATTGGTAGTGTTACCAAATGATCCGTAAGGCCACATCGATGTGTTATTTCTAACATTCCCCACTTGGCCGAGTGATCATTTGTGATAAGCATAAGTAAGTTTGGCCAAGTTAAAACATTAATCATGTTTCAAATTGAAACTTTAACAGAAAAATAACAGTCATTAAGTTACTGTCAACTCAAGACCCTCATTAATCATGTTACATCACTAGATCAAAACAAACGTAAATCTAAGACCAAAATGATTGAGGTAAGCCCTTTAAAATTTAATTTATATAATTCTTGTCTATACGTCATTAGATGCACATACGTATTTCTAGACAAACAAATTGTATAATTGTGGAAAAATAATAACTAATCATTCATATGTACGATATGCTATTATGTAAGGCCTTTAGTGAAACCCGTCTTTATCATAAGCTCTAAAAAGACTTTGGGTGATAGACCTTTGTTATTGGATCCGCAAGCATATCATGAATGTAAATGTATTCAATACAAATATTTAGTTTCCTCTTCTTGTTCATAAACGAACAATAATTTCGTATCGAAGTTTAATACAACACCTCTCGAACTGTTACCGTTCGAGGAAACAAGGCAGTTGATTTTTTAACAGTAAGTCTTCAATATAGTATGTGTGTACATATATATACATATACATATATGGAGTTAATAAGTTTATGAGTTTCACTGATAAATTTTCAACAACATTTAGTGACAAATGCGTTGCTAATTACCAACATATTATGTCATTATAATTTAGGTTGTTGTTAACAGTTCTTATGACTTCTCCATGAGATAGATTTGTCCGCAGACATAAGGATTACCACAAATTGACTTGTAGTTTCTTTTGAATATTACAAAATTAAGGTAAGAGTAATCAATTGGCTTGAGTTCTCACTTCTTCTAATAATCTTTCTCGTTTCTTAAAGATATTGTAATATGCTTCAAAATAATCTAGAGTGGTCTAATGTTCATTATTGTGAGCCATATCTAAATGAGTATAGACTTGAACCTTCCTAAGGCTTCTAATTAGTGAAGCACAAGGAGATAATCTCATTTATCATTTTATCCTCTAAAGGAGAGCAATATTGTTTGTTACACAAGTAAGAAACCACGTTAGAGTAAAGCTTATGGGACGAAACTAATGTCCCGTTAGGTCTATCTCGGTATATTTTGATATCTCTCACGTTAGTGGTATCTTCGAGATTCATTATATCAAAATATGTGTGAGAAATTGTTTGACTTATGTAACATATACTTACCAGATGTAACACCTCGTAAACTCATGTCCAATAATATAGTGACATGTGTCATTACTTTTATATTAAGTGTAATAAGGACTAACAAGGACTAAAGGTGTCAACATGCTCAAACTAAGCCTCCGAGTGACCCTCTGGTGTCAACATGCATAAACTGAACCTTTGAGTGACCATTAGTTTCAACATGCTTAAACTGAGCCTCTGAGTGACCATTAGTGTCAACATGCTTACACTAGAGCCTCTGAGTGACCATTAGTGTCAACATGCTTAAACTTAGCCTCCGAGTGACCATTAGTGTCAGCATGCTTACACTGAGCCTCTGAGTGACCCTTTACAAGTCCTAACTCTCATATGAGCCACGAGTTGGACGAGAGGGATCAATTATGTAAATATGTAAAAGTTGGTCAATGGAGGGGTTAAAAGTGTCAACATGTTAATTTATACCTCTGAGTGACCTTTTAACGAACTAAGAGCTTGACAACGTCTGGGCATATTCCCGGATACGCCAAATAAAGGTGTTTTAGAAGTTTTATAAGTTGAGGGGCTAAATGTGACAAAGTTTGAAAGTTACCATGGATCGCTCGCAGGCCACGAGAGACATAGGCCTGGTCTCTCGCGGGCCGCCATAAGGCTCTATCTACAGAAGTTTTGGTTGGCACCCACACATGTTGCCAAAAACCATTTGATTCGAAACCATGGACTTCCAAACTGCTATGCCACGTTTTAGGACACTTGTAGGCTTCCTCTAACACTTGCTAACACTTGGCATCACCTCCTTCAAGCTCTCCAACTATAAATAGGTGCAATGGTTCATCACTTGAACTTGCACGTTTCTCATAAATCTTTCTATCTCCCTCCTCTGAAAGTTCCTAGCTGAAAGGGGCATCCAACTTAGTTCTATTTCATCATAGGAATCACTAAGTGTTCCTTTCTCTTGCATTTTCGTTTATAGACTTTTTATAGCAAAAAATAAGCGTTTACGGAAAATGCTTTGACTTTCGGTTAAGACCATTATGGTCCAACCATTGTTCATAATGAACATGGCTAAGTGATCGTAATAAGGTAGGTGTTAATCCCTATTAAGGGCACATCCTAAAGATCACGTTTGCTAGACCAATTGACGGGTCAAAGTTTTATTATAAAAAGTCAGACATACCAGTTTTCAAAAATATTATAAGATGAGTTTATATATGTTATGTAACATGTTTTGACACTTAAACAAGTTGGTATTAATTATTAGAACATGTGAGAACATGTTCGACTCGTCAATTTCAGTTCTAGGGTCGGTTCGCAACAGAAAGTCGCAAAGTTTGACTTCTGCTTTGACTTTCGATTATGACCGATTTAGATTAGTTAGCTACTGATCTAAGGTTGCATTATGATCATAATATAATGTAGCATAACCCCCCTGAGGTTATATTACATGATCGTAATCAGAATCTGAGTTTATGCACAAGTTCCGTTATTATGCCAATTTTGACTAAAATGCCCTTTTTACATAAAATATGGTTTTAATCAATAAAGAAATTGAAAATAAATTTCCTACTGATGTATAATCATAAGTAAAATTATTTGGGATGTCGTCAGTTTATATAATGAGTTTACATACAAGTCCTTGCATTATGTCGACAATTGACGATAAAGCCCTTATGGTGCATAAAACGATTTTAATCATACTTTTTTTTACCAAACCTTTTATCTACCGATGTGTCATATTAAATGACATATCTAAAACACACAAACCTAGTCTTAGCATCAGTTTTCATAAACTTCGCACAAATCGTCATTTTTCGACATAAACGCCGTTTCGGCGCATAATATGGTTTTAAACCATATTTATCAACCAAGACTTGTTACCTACTGATTTTAAAACTTATTTAAAATATGTTTACAGTAGGTACATAATATAAACTCAGAATCCCAACTAAATTATAAAACTATATGTAAAATGACCAAAATGTCCATACGGTGCATAGTTTGATCATAAATGATAAATTACACATATGATCATTATATTACTGATATTATACCATAAATTAATTATTTTTCCAGAATACTTATGATCATAACATCAAAATATATTCAAGTTTCATTTATACAATATATAATTACCAAAACACCCTTATGAGGCATAATCTCATTTTAAAACATTAACGGGCATGTAAGTTGATATGCTACATATATTACAACTTATTTAAAATATATGGCATATAGAACTTGTCCATGACTTATCCGATTACTCGTATCGCTTATATGCGCACGGTTAAGTATATGTAACTAGTTTACGGAAATTAACCGAAACGGGTTTAACATTATCATTTTAAGTCTCAAAATCCAGAATGCTTATGGTTTACCCATATTATGTCACACCCCGACCCGCAGCGGATAAGATAACCGGGGCATGATTGGATTTTCATCAAAGCTTATGACATACTATTTTAAAGTTTCAATATTCATCATTTTGATTTAAATAGAAAAAATCCCATGAAACACAATATTCAAACAAATCATAACATAGTTCAAACCAAAAGCAAATAACATTTTTATATTTCTAAGGCTCAATCCTAAGTGATCCATTCTTCAAACCTGTTCACTTGTATCATGTGTAAAAGAAAGGTTTGGGTCAACAAAAGTTGACGAGTGAATCTCTTTGTTATTAGTAGAAATAATATGTTTAAACCTTTTGTTTAGGAAAATGTGCGTTAACCAATATAAGTAAATATCTTGTATGTCAAATGTCAACTTCCATAAACAATCTCAAATAATAACAAAACAATAGCATACAAGTGTGCACGGTATTATGGTGTGCTGCAAGATCTAAGCTCAATCAAACGGAGCTGATCTCGCATATTTGGCAACGTCGAGTTCCGCTCATAGGTAATGGGGAAGACAGATGGCCTTCGATGTGGTAATGATAGAAACGTATGTAAAGCACCAAGTGACAAACAAACATTTAACACATACAAATATACTTCACATAATGGTAATTGCCCGTATGTAAATCTTGTAGAAAGAAATAACAAAATGCGACACATGATACACCCCAAAAACGTGAGATAAAAGGGAAATTTGTAAGATTCACTCACAGTGGTTGCGTATAGGATTTCTTGAAGATATCGCACGAGTACAAAGTTGAGATACCAAAAGAACGAATCGATTATCCTAGATATTCACATAACAACATAGTTAAATAATATACCTTCATTCGCAAATTATTTATTTAGATATCTAATTATTTAGGTGAGTGTTAAAGAATTTAAAATAGTTTATCTATTGTTTAAGTTAGATTCATAAATGGTAAATTGAGAATTTTTAAATAAAAGAACTAAAAATCTATTAAATATTTACTGATATGATTTAAGGGTTTATTAAAAAAATAAAATAGATTTCAGGATTAAATAGAAAAATTCCGTTCAAAACCGGCCCTTGTCAGGTTTCGAACTCGTGACCTTCCGTACGTGTGCACGCTGCCCTTCCACTAGGCTGCGTGTCTAACCCGTTCCATATTAGCTTTTTATTTCTTTTATACTATAACTGCTTTGGTTCATATCTTGGTTTTATTTAAAAAGGAAAACTAGTGCAGTGTCCGGACCACGATGCTAGAGTCGAACCCGTGATCCTTTGCTCATGTGCACACAACCCAACCAACTGGGCTGTGTGTCTAACCTGTTGATATCTTAATTTTAATTATACTTATACTGTATTTGGTTTGTTTATTATACTGACTTGTGATAAAGAAAAAGGTAGTGCAGTGGCGATATAGGGGTCAGGTCTCGAACCCGTGACCTCCTATACTTTATCATCGACAGCACTTCACCACCGAACTACTGTTTATCTATGTTCAACTTTTGAATTTTGTTATATATGTAAACTGTCGTACATCAGTTCATCTTCTTCCTTTTGTTAACCAACCGGAACCTTATCCCACTAGAAACCCGATCAATTCACAGTGTTTGTTTTAACAATAAAGATTGGGTTTTGTTCAGTAATGAAAAATGAACAGTGGGTGCACATTATACCTTTCGTATGCGGCGGAGAAGAGAGATAGAGTGTGTTTTGGTGATTTAGAAGTTCCGGCGAGGTTATATATTTTCCGACGAGGCTTCTGTGGTAGCTAAGAGTTCGAGAAGTGATAGAGATGGTTTGTAAAGTTGTGAGGTTTTACTTGGCACGACATATTTATACACAATTCACATTGATTTGTTCCTTTTTAGTTTTGGAAATTGGTTTTCCGATTTGAATGGATGCGAGCTGTTTACAGCTACGATTCACACGGTTTGGTGTCAATTCCTTGTCAGAATCGCGACTACATACATGATACCGAATATGGGAACTGATCTCCGAATCCATCACGAGTAATTTTGGTAGGGATTGAAGATCTCCAGCTGGTTATGAACTGTTATTTAGGCGGCAACTGTGTTTCAAAGAAAGCTTTACGAAAAGTGTGTATTTATTCCATTTGCATAATAGACTTACACCAAAACACCAAGTGGTGCAGTGGTCTGTTTGTTGTGAGTTAGATGCGGAGACCCGGGTTCGAGTCCCACGGTCTCCGTTTTCTTTTCCTTTCTTTCTATTTTTTTCTTTTTGGTTATATATATATATATATATATATATATAAAAATATGTATATAATATGTATTATTAATATGTATATATTTTTTATTTTATTTTATTTCCTTTTTTTGTTCTAATACTTAAAAGAGAAAAAAAAATTTGTGAGGTAAAAGAAAAAGGTAGGATATAAGATATTAAATAATTTCTAATTCGTAGTTATTTGTCGGAAGTTCGTTTACAAATGGTTTGGGCTTTAGAATCCCTTTTTCGACGGATGTTACATATTATACAAGTCATAGTACTTGTTGGGTTTACACTACATTCTATCCGGTGATCGCTTAATCTAGCGTATTATACCGTTTTGATCCTGTATGCTAGTCGGTCTAAGTCTGTGACTTAAATTAAGACCGTTAGCATTTTAATTGGTTAGCTTATGCCATAATCCATAATAGAGCCTTCCAGTGAATGCTAATGACACTTATTTCATTTTGAATACAGCTGAGATATTAAATCCTGTATTTTAAATCAAGACTAATTCAGATAAATACTCTTGACATATTTTCCCTATACGGCTTGAGTTACGGTAAATTATTACCGCTTGGTCGGAAACGGGGTCAATCGAATGCTGGACTGTGGCTAGTAAATCCGCATATTCCGTTTTAATCAGTTTTGTTTGATAACTTAAACATTGGGGGTTAACGACCGTGTCATGGATATCCTCGGCTCATTACATTAGTTAATGGCCACAACCAAAGCGCGGGGTGTAGGCATACACCTGACAGATGCTCATGCTAAATTATTTTTACCCAGTAGTTGGGGATAATTCATTCGTGGGTTCATAAGTGGTGTGTACGTTAATCATGTCTCAGTCTCTGTACTGGGCCCCATATGTATGGGCAAACATGTAAAATTGTTAACAAGGTTACAAGGCTAACTTTCCCAAGTTATAAAAGATTTTCCGTGCCTGTGCACTTAAATCCATTTTTGAAATGTTTTCAAAACGAGACAGTTGGGTGTATTTACCAGCGAAAGCTGACGTATTTTCAAAAGACTAAGCTGCAGGTACAATACGAAATAGGCTGGAAGCTGCTTGGTAGTGATATAAGAGAATCTGGCAAATCCTTAGATCTGCCCAAAGTTTGTTACACACTTTTGTACATTTTACGATCCGCATGTGGATCTTTCGTTGCAAGCCGTCTGTATATTATTTTTCGTACTTTGAACATTTGGTTTGTAATAGTAATTTAAACTCCAAGACTTCCGCTTGTGCTGTGTTTAATTGACTATGATGATATCAACTTACGTCACCGGGCCCACCGGTGTTTGTTTGGAAATACGGGATGTGACAGGTTGGTATCAGAGCCAACGTTTGAGAGAATTAAATGCTAGCATTCTTGTGTTTAATCTCAAACTTACACAATAGCACATTCCTTAGACTTCCAAGTCTAGGCTTTGACCTAGGATTACTCATCTCATTATTAAGTTATTATTATTGTTTTGACTTGATTTTAACAGGAAAATGCCACCAAGAGTATGAGAAAGAGGTAAGGGACCTATGAGGGGAGGACCATCTGGAAGTATCCCTTCACAACCCCATCACTCGAATCCTTATGAGGATTCGGGGGATTCCTGGCCACTAGCAAGACATTCACCTACTCATACACAAAACTCATACCACTCTTACCATTCTCACCAATCACACCATTCTCATCACTCTCATCATTTCATGATGAGTTTAACCCTAACCACTACTTCAGCACACCCCCAGCTGATCAAAATCAGTTAGATCAACCCAACCCTATGGACGAGGACTCTGACCCGTAGATGCCACCGTCAGGATCGCATGGACACCCTATCGAAATCTATAGCGATTATAACTCCTACACTGGATCACCTTACCAAGGTCCTAACGAGTGGGACCAATATTGGAGTCAATTCACTTTTGCTAACACTCCTTCACACCACTCTCCAACACCTCCTACATAGGAAGACGTTTAAATGGAACCGGTGGAACAACCTTAGCCACCACCTAAGTGTCACACCCCGACCCACAGCGAAAAAAGGTGATCGGGGCATGATTGGGTTTTCATCAAAGCTCATGACATTTATTATAATGTTTCATATTTATTATTACAATTTTAAAGAAGATCATACAATCGAATCATACAAGTACAACATGTTCTATACATCTTTCTAGACTTCATTATTTTTCTTCTAAGGCACTTTCCTATGTGTTCCTTGCTTCATCCTGTCCACCTGTATCATGTGTAAAATTGGTTTTTGGATCAACAAAAAGTTGGCGAGTGAATCCTATGAAAAACATTTAAACGTGTTTATTGAATTGATTATAAAATAAAGTGCATAACCACATATGAGTAAATGTAGATGTAAATTTATTCACAAAACACTTAATATTAAATATTGCACACACATACAACAATAGATTGTTTTGAGGCACGCGTTGTTCAACTCGTCTCCCACGAGGAACTGATGGGCCTAATGAATGAGTTTTGAGGCACGCGTTGTTCTACGAACTGATGGGCCTAATGAATGAGTTTTAAGGCACGCGTTGTTCAACTCGTCTCCCACGAGGAACTGATGGGCCTAACAGATAATTTGCATACAACTTGACAATATTAATACATAACACCAAACAATATTTACATTCTAAGTTTAGATCATAATATGGTATAGCACGAGTTTGAATAAACGAATTAGTTTAATCGACACATGATACACCCCAAAACATGAATAAAAATGGGAATTTGTAAGAATTCACTCACAGTGGGTGCGTTTCTTGGATTGATGATGAATGCGCACGAATTCGGATTTAATCGGCAAGGAAAACTAACCTAAATAATAACATAATAGTCCGATAAATAAATAAACTTTTATTTGCGACTAATATTTTTAATTAGTGTTCTTAATGGGATTGTTAGGTTTATTTTTGTGAGTTCAAAGAAGTTTTCTAACTTTAAAAATATTATTTTTAAGTATTTTTAATTGATTTTTAAATAAAATAAATAAAAAAAAGAAATAAAAATTTTGACTTTTTGACCAGTTGACCGTTGACCGTTTGACTGTTTGACCGGTTCGGACTTGGGTATGTATGCGCTGGGTGAGGCTCGAACCCGAGACCTCCCGTACGCGTGCACGCAGCTCTACCAACTGAGCTACGTGTCTAACCCGAAATATTTCTGTTTTTAATTATATTTATACACTATTTAATTTAATCAGAAATCATTTATTTTTAAAAAGGATTTAATTGTATCGGACCGGTGCACACAACAGGTCTCGAACCCGGGACCTGTTGTTTAGTGTTGCACACAGTCCACCGCTGGACTGTGTGTCTAACCTAGTTAATATACTAATTTTTATTATACTTAACATCTTATAGCGAGTTGATCCGGTTTGGTTTAAAAAAAAGAACATTTTTATCTCAGAGAGTGAGGTTGTGTCAGGGATCGAACTCGCGACGTGTGATAATTGTTTGCACACAGTCCACCGCTGGACTGTGTGTCTAACCCGGTTATATAACTTGTTTTAATTATACTTATACATAAGTTCAACTTCATCTTCTTCGTTCAAAGACACAGACAAAGATTATTCAACTGTTCTTGTTTGATTCGATTAACGAAATTTATAAGCAATTGAAATGTGATGGACAGAGGGGGTTTTGGGAATGAATGTACCGAAACAGATGTCTTTCTCAGAACTCCGGCAAGGATCGTCGGCTCTGTTTTGTGAACTCCGTCTGTTCGGATCAATTAACAGTTTTGATCGATTAGATGTGAAATTGAGTTACTAAATAATGATTATCAGAAGGGTTGAATAATTATACCGATTCACAGCGTGATTTTGGAAATTCCAGAGGTTTTCAGGCGAAAGCAGAATATTCCGGTACGTCGTCTGGGATTGTTTCTGGTTGATGGATTGAAGTTAGTAATAGTCTAACAATGGATTGAAACCGAAAGAGTCGAGGTTTTTACCGTTTTGATGAAAGTCTCGGTTTTCCGGCGACTTGCAGAGAATTCCGGCGATGTATTTCTTGCGACAGAGATTCTTCAGGGAGTTTAAGGTGAGTGTGGGTGATTTCGGTATGAGCTCTAAAAGTCTTATTTTAGAGTAAGCAGAAGGGATGAAATGAATTCGGTTTTCCGGCGATAACCTCCGGTTAACTTGCAGAGGATTCCGGCGACTTGCGGCGAGGTTTTCTGAGCGAGTTAGAGAGAGTAAGCTTGATAAACTCGCTAGCTCAAATGATGAATAAAGTATAACTCGGATTGAATTATATTTTCGGTTTCGAATTCCAAAATCATACGGTTATGGTTTTGACGATTTGAATGAGTGACTTAAAGGTTTTTCAGTTATAACCGACATTTATGTTAATTCATCCGTTAAGTCAATAGAAACCGTCAATGATTGGCGATATCGTCGGGATTTCCGGCGAGAGTGATTTGGGCGCGCTGAGTGACAGAATCCGACTTCGAGTTTTATTATATGTATTAATTGTTTCGATATATCAACAAGTAACACAAGTGGCGGAGTGATGTGTTGGCTGTTTGATCTTGAGAGTGACCCGGGTTCGAAACCCGGCATCTGCAAATTATTTTTATTTCATTATTTATTATAAATTTTCAATTATAGATTTTAAATTCTAATATATTTATTAATTATGTATTGTTTAAAATTTATTTGAGCATCAAATACGCAACAAAAATTTTAACTGGATGTTCGGTTAATAAACAAAGCGGGTTTGGTTAACCTGGTTTTTGACGGATGTTACACTAAGTCACCAAGGAGGAAATGTGGAGCACGTATGTCGGTACGTGTGGGACAATGGTCGGGTTCGCTACCACCATTGCCAAAACCTACCCTACCATTCATGAGGACCTATAAATGGGTTGACCCTCTAATATCTCATCTGTGGTGGAACCGACACCACCACCTGTGGTTCAACCACCACCATTGGGTTTTAATAACCCTATCCCTACATATCTGGATACATTTGGATATGATCCTTTTAACCCATCTACGCCGGTAAACTCTCAGGCACTATCGCATGACCCTTATATGCAAACGGTCATGCATAATGCACTTTACCCGTCTCTTTTCTCACCTGCTTATCCACCTACTGAATACCCAAATTATGGGTACCAGTATCTTGTTGTACCTCAACCACAACATCCGCCGCCTCTTGAGGCCATTAATGAGGCTTTGGAGCGAATGAAGGAAATGCAATAACAAGCGGAGAAGACAGAGAAAAAGACGAATAAGTTCTTCAAAAAGGTCTCCAAGTTGGTTAAGGGAAAGAAGGACGAGTGAAGTCTCTTCTATTATTATGTTTTTTCTTTAGTCTCTGCATGGACAATTAGTTTTGTTTATTTATTTCTAGTATTGTAATTTCTATTGTCATTTAATGAAATATTTTGGAATATATATATATATATATATATATATATATATCTCATCCTCTTCAAGCGATCGTCTCGATTTTACTCGAAATTTATGTTCTACTATATAATTCCAAAAGATCTTAATGGTTTTGATTAGTCAAATGGCACAGACCATATTAATTGGCCAAATTATAAATGATAGTTAAGGATCAATAGCCTTCTATCATGATAGTTAAGGAAGAATTATCCTTCTATCCAGAGGTGGTGGACTATGTTCAAGCCTCCAAGTCGTTAAGGTCAATGCGACCGTGACTATTAATCGACCATTAGAATAATCTATGTTAACATTCAAGTAATGTTAATACTCTTGGTAGTGTGGCTTGAGGAAACCACACTAGCCGTCTAGGTGATGGGTTACGTCCTAACCTTATATAGCCTATGTGATCAAATTTGATCCCGGCTAATATCATCAATGCGATGATAATGATTAAACATCCATTAGTGATGTAGTGCCTACGGGCCATAATTGACATCCATTAGTAATGTAGTGCCTACGGGCCATAATTAACATCCATTAGTGATGTAGTGCCTACGGGCCATAATTGACATCCATTAGCGAGGTAGTGTCTGCGGACCATGATTAAACATCCATTAGTGATGGTTTGCCTTTGAGCAATATTAGATTGTCAATTAAGACAATGACAGTTGTGGTTAATATAACCCTCTGCCCAAAATTTATGTCCTTAGTGATAGGCCAATGTGCCGTGTTTTTATGTGTCCGAAGTGACAAGCCTATGTGCCATAATAACAAGTCCATAGTGACGAGTCTTAAGTGACATATTATTACGTCCTTAAGTAACAAGCCAATGTGCTGTATTTTAATATCCTTGGGATAAGGCCTATGAGCCATATTTAAATGTCCTATGAGACAAGCCTATGAGCTATTTATAATTGTCTTATGACAATGGCATTTGTGACATTAAGATCTACTGTCTAAAATATATATGGACTACGTCCAAATTGTAATTTGCCTTTGATGGTCCTTTTGAGACCTAGGCCAAATAAATATAACATTTATAGAAATGTTAAGCCTAAGAGTTGTAATTATATTCTCACTAGTTTAATTAGGCAATGGATTTATATATTCAAATTTTTAAAGCCAATATGATTATTAATACCGTGGCTAAAAGCGAAGTTTAATTTGGTGTTTAGAACCAAAGCTTCAAGAATGGCTAACTCGGATGAGGTGCAAAGTAGCCACCGAGATATTAACTCTAACAATGCCAAAAACATAGCCATTGATAATGATGATTTCCAAGCTCGCATAGATGCAGCTGTTGGAAAGGCCATGGAAAAAGCCATGGAAAATTTAAGGAAGTGAGCGCTACTCGCTCCAAACCTTTATCTATTCCACCATCATCAACTTGTAAGGAGAGCTCTATTCACTTTCAAATGCGAAGAGTGAACCAAGGAAATTAGAATTTAACGAAAGGTCCCGTTCTTCTAAAGACAGATGTATCTATAAATACTTCGTCTCCTGTAAGCCTCGAGATTTTAATGGAGAAAGGGGAGCAGTAGAAGCCTTGAAATGGCTTGATAAAATGGAGATGATAGTGGATATCAGCGGTTGTGCTGATAAGGATGTGGTAAAATATATATCACAGTCCTTCAAGGGTGATGCCCTAATTTGGTGGAAGGCAATGGTCCAATCAACAGGTAAACACCCGTATAACTTGGGGTGGTCCAAGTTTGTTGACTTGGTCAAAGAAACATACTGCCCACTGCATGAGGTGGAGAAGATAGAGTCAGACTTTCTGACTTTATGGACTGTCGGAAGTATGTTTCTGACTTCAACTCCCTATCCAATTAATCTCCTATCTAATTACTCCGAAACCCAAATGCACTGCGCGTTTCATTAATAGGTTAGCGCCTAAGATTAAGGGCATGGTAAAGGCTGCTCAACCTAGTACCTATAGGTCTGATGTTGACCTATCTCTCTCTCTCACCTTAGACTTGGTGAGGCAAATGTCAGTTAGAACTGAGACTGATGGAAAAAGGAAACGGGAGGATGATAACTGCAAAAGGTTTAAAAAGAGAGGGAATTTTGGGTTCAAGAAGAACCAACACACGTCTAATAATGGACCTCTGTGCAAGACTTGTAACCGCAGACATTGGGGGCAATGCAATGCTGACCCACAGATTAAACCCTGTGGTATTTGCAAAAGAAAAGGCCATAAGACCCTAGAGTGCAAAAATATTAAGGATGCAGTTTGTTATGGCTGTAACGAGAAGGGGCATATTAAGCCTAATTGCCCTAAGAACCCCAGAAGTAACGATGCAAAGCCTGTAGAGGCTAAGAAAGGAAATGCACGTGCCTTTCAGATGAATGCTAGAGAGGTTGTTAATGACAACAACGTCATAACAGGTACATTCCTCATTAATGACGTATATGCTAGATTTCTTTTTTATTCAGGTGCAAATAAGTCCTTTGTAGATCATAAGTTTAGTAAACTATTAAACTTACCCATAAGAATTCTAGACATAACTTATGAGGTAGAACTTGCTGATGGAAATTTAGAAACATCATCTTCCATTCTTGATGGATGTCTTATATCCATTAAGAATCATTCTATTCCTATTTCTCTTCTGCCAATGAAATTGGCAAGTTCGATGTGGTCTTAGGCATGGATTGGTTATCTCATAACCAAGCCAACAATGCCTGTGATAAGAAACTCACTGAA
This sequence comes from Scalesia atractyloides, assembly GCA_947069175.1. Taxonomy (NCBI): domain Eukaryota; kingdom Viridiplantae; phylum Streptophyta; class Magnoliopsida; order Asterales; family Asteraceae; genus Scalesia; species Scalesia atractyloides. The sequence goes on along the minus strand of CAMTDV010000022.1, from coordinate 21,661,777 downwards.
ATTAAAACCCCATCTGGTGAAATACTCACCATTCTTGGAGATTCACCCTATGGATTGCGAGACAAGGTGTCATTATTTAAAGCATCCAAGTGTCTGGGGAAAGGTTGTGTCATTTACATGGCACAAGTAACTATCAACGAGCCTAAGCCAAATATTGAAGACCTTCCAATCATCTCGGAATATTCCGATGTCTTTCTTGAAGAATTACCAGGTCTACCTCCAGATAGGCAAGTGGAGTTTAGGATTGACATCCTACCAGGATCAGCACCTGTTGCTAGAGCACCGTATCGGTTAGCACCAGCGGAAATGAACGAATTAAGAATACAATTAGATGAACTTTTAGAGAAAGGCTTTATTCAGCCTAGTTCCTCACCATGGGGAGCTCCTATTCTTTTCGGTAAGAAAAAGAACGGTTCAATGTGGATGTGCATTGATTACCGTGAACTAAATAAGATAACGATCAAGAACCGTTATCCTCTGCCCAGGATCGATGACTTGTTTGATCAACTTCAAGGGGCTAGTTACTTATCTAAGATCGATATGAGATCAGGATACCATCAACTGAAGGTTAGAAATGAGAATGTTCCCAAGACTGCCTTCAGGACCCGTTATGGTCGTTATGAATTTCTAGTGATGCCTTTTGGGCTCACAAATGCACCTACAACATTCATGGATATCATGAATAGAGTCTGCAAGCTGTATCTAGATAAGTTTGTCATTGTCTTCATAGACGACATACTTATCTACTCTCGTAATCAAGATGATCACGAGAAACATCCTCAGTGCATCCTAGAAATTCTAAGACAAGAGAAGCTTTATGCTAAGTTCTCTAAGTGTGAATTTTGGCTTAGAAAGTCCAGTTTCTTGGACATGTTGTAAGTGAGCGTGGTATCCAAGTGGATCCCGCTAAGATTGAAGCTATAATGAATTGGGAAGTGCCCAAAACTTCATCAGAGATTCATAGTTTCTTAGGATTAGCCGGTTATTATAGGAGGTTCATTGTGAACTTTTCAAGGATAGCCACTCCTTTAACTACCTTGACCCGTAAGAATGTCAAGTTTGACTGGGGTCTAAAACAACAAGAATCTTTTAAGATTTTAAAACACAAGTTGAGCAATGCTCCTGTGTTATCTCTACCTGAGAGTATTGAGGATTTTGTTGTTTATTGTGATGACTCGCACACTGGCATGGATGTGTGCTTATGCAAAAAGGCAAAGTGATTGCTTATGCATCACGACAATTAAAGGTGCACGAAAGGAATTACACCACCCATGACTTGGAATTGGGTGCTATTGTATTTGCACTTAAGTTGTGGAGACATTACTTATATGGCATGAAGTATATTATGTCACTGATCATAAGAGACTCCAACATTTGTTCAATCAAAAGAATTTGAACATGCGACAATGCCGCTGGATGGAGACATTAAATGATTATGATAGCGAAATCCACTATCATCCCGACAAGGCAAATGTCGTTGCTGATGCTTTAAGTCGCAAGCAAAGGGTTAAGCCTATAAGGATTAACGCCAAGAGCATTGAGCTCAGAAATAGCTTAAATGAGAAGCTATTAGATACACAAAGGCAAGCCTTATTAGAGGCTAATGTTCCTAATGAAGGATTAGGCGGAACTGCTGATCAGTTAATGCCTGGAAAGGACGAAATCCTTAGATTTAATGGCAGAATCTGGGTTCCAATCTTCGGAGGACTTAGAGATCTAATCCTCCAAGAAGCGCATAATTCAAGATACTTAGTTCACCCACGTGGTGACAAGATGTATCAAGATTTGAAAAGGAATTATTGGTGGATGGGTTTGAAGAAATCCATAGCCACTTATGTAGCTAAGTGTCTGACGTGTTTGCTAGTTAAAGCCAAACATCAGAAATCGTCAGGACTTCTACAATAACTTGAAATTCCCACTAGTAAATGGGAAATGGTAACTATGGATTTGATTACCAAGTTACCTAAGACCAAACTTGTTAATGATACGATTTAGGTCATTGTGGATAGGCTGACTAAGTCAGCGCATTTCTTGCCAATTAAAGAAACGTATAATTTCGACAAATTGGCTAAGTTGTATGTGAACAAGATTGTGTCCCTACATGGTGTGCCAATATCTATGTATCCGATAGAGATACTAGATATACATCTCACTTTTGTAAAAGTTTCAAACAATCTTTAGGCACAAGATTAAACTTTAGTACGGCTTACCACCCACAGACGGATGGACAAAGTGAACGTATTATTCAGACTTGGGAAGACATGCTTAAACTTAACCTCTGAGTGACCATTAGTGTCAACATGCTTACACTGAGCCTCTGAGTGACCCTTTACGAAGTCCTAACTCTCATATGAGCTACGAGTTGGACGAGTGGGATCAATAATGTAAATATGTAAAAGTTGGTCAATGGAGGGGTTAAAAGTGTTAACATGTTAATTTTTACCTCTGAGTGACCTTTTAACGAACTAAGAGCTTGACAATTTCCAGGCATACTCCCGGGTACGCCAAATATTGGCTACGGAGGGCAAATTTATGCTTATAAGGTGTTTTAGAAGTTTTATAAGTTGAGGGGCTAAATGTGACAAAGTTTGAAAGTTACCATGGATCGCTCGCGGGCCGCGAGAGACATAGGCCTGGTCTTTCGCGGGTCGTCGGAAGGCTGTATCTGCAGAATTTTTGCTTGGCATCCACACATGTTGCCAAAACCATTTGATTCGAAACCATGGACTTCAAAACTGCTATGCCACGTTTTAGGACACTTGTTGGCTTCCTCTAACACTTGCTAACACCTGGCATCACCTACTTCAAGCTCTCCAACTATAAATAGGTGCAATGGTTCATCACTTGAACTTGCATCTTTCTCATAAATCATTCTATCTCCCTCCTCTGGAAGTTTCTAAATGAAAGGAGCATCCAACTTAGTTCTATTGCATCCTAGGAACCTCTTGTAAGTGTTGCTTCCTTGTGCATTTTTGTTTATAGGCTTTTATAGCCAAAAGTTAAGCGTTTTATGAAAATGCTTTGAATTTCGGTTAAGACCATTATGGTCCAGCCATTGTTCGTAACGAACATGGCTAAGTGATCGTAATAAGGTAGGTGTTAGTCCCTATAAAGGGCACCTCCTGAAGATCACGTTTGCTAGACCAATTGACAGATCAAAGTTATGATATTAAAAGGTCAAAAACATGCCATTTTTCGGAAAAATCATAAATTTATATTATATATGTTATGAAATCTGTTTTGACACTTAAACAAGTTGGTAATAATTATTAGAACATGTAAGAACATGTTCGGCTCATCAATTTCAGTTCTAGGGTCGGTTCACAACCAAAAATCGCGAAGTTTGACTTCTGCTTTGACTTTCAATTTTGATCCGATTTAAATTAGTTACCTACTGATATAAAGTTGCATTATGATCGTAATATAATGTAGCATAACCCTCTTAGGTTATATTACATGATCTTAATCAGAATCTGAGTTTATGCGCAAGTTCCATAATTATGCCATTTTTTACTAAAATGCCCTTTTTTGCATAAAACAAGGTTTAAATGATAATGAGCTTGAAAATAAGTTTCCTACTGATGTAAAATTTTAAGTAGGATTATTTGTGATGTCAAATCAGATTGTAAACTGAGTTTACAAGCAGGTCCTTGAATTATGTCGATGAATGACGATTTAGCCCTTGTGGCTCATAAATTAGTTTTAATCAAACCTTTTCAAGGTAAATCTTTTACCTACGGATATGTTATATTAAATAACATGTCTAAGACATTTTAATCTAACCTTAACATCGGTTTTCGTTAAACATCGTATAAATCGACATTTTACGACATAAGCGTCGTTTCGACGCATAATATGGTTTTAAACCATATTTATCAACCAAGACTTGTTACCTACTGATTTTAAAACTTATTTTAAATATATTTACAGTAGGTACATCATATAAACTCATAATCCCAAATAATTTATAAACTATGTGTAAAATGACCAAAATGCCATTCGGTGCATGGTTTGGTCATAAAAGATAAATTACACATAGAATTGATATCCTACAAATATTAAATCATAAATAAATCATTTTTTCCAGAATACTTATGATTATAACAATTAATTATATTCAAGTTTCTTTTATACGGTATGAAATTACCAAAATGCCCTTATAAGGCATAATTTCATTTTAAAACCTTAACGGGCATATAAGTTGATATCCTACTGATATTACAACTTAATTTAAGTATAATGGCATATAGAACTTTTCCATGACTTATCCGGTTACCCGATATCGCTAAAATGCGTACAGTTAAGTATATGTAACTAGTTTTTGAAAATTAACCAAAACGGGTTTAACCTTATCATTTTAAACTCAAAATCCAGAATGTTAATTGTTTACCCATTTTATATAAGCTAAAGTACTTGTCGGGTTTAAACTACATACTATCCAATCATCGTTTAATCAAGCGCTATACGTCTTGATCCTGTACACTACTCGGTCTAAGTCTATGACTTAAATAAGACCGTTTGTATTTAATTGGTTAGCCTATGCCATAATCCAGACTAGAGCCTTCCGGTAAATGCTATCTGCACTTAATTCATTTTGGATACGGCTGAGATATTAAATCTTGCATTTTAAAATCAAGACTAGCTCAGGTAAATACTCTTGACTTATTTTCCCTATACGGGCTTGGGATACGGTAAATTATTACCGCTTGGTCGGAAATGGGATCAATCGAATGCCGGATTGTGTCTAGTAAATCCGCATATTCCGTTTTAACCAGTTTTGTTTGATAACTTAAACATTGGGGGTTAAATTACCGTGTCCTGGATATCCTTGGCTCATTACATTAGATAATGGCCACGACCTTAGCGCGGGGTGTAGGCATACACCTGACAGATGCTCAAATGCAAATTACCCAAGATATTGGGGATAACTCCTCTGTGAGTTCTAAGTGGTGTGTATTTAATCATATCTCGGTCTCTGTATTGGGCCCTGTATGTATGGACAAACATGTGAATCTGTTAACAAGGTTACAAAGTAACTTTCCCAAGTTATAAAAGATTTGTGTCCTGTGCACTTAAATCTAATTTCTAAAATGTTTTCAAAATGAGTCAGTCGGGTGTATTTACCAGCGAAAGCTGACGTATTTTCAAAAGACTTAGTTTGCAGGTACAAAAGGAAATAGGCCGGAAGCTGCTCGGTAGTGAAATAAAAGGATCTTGCAAAACCTTAGATCTGCCATAAAGTCTGTTTTATATTCTTTCTTTGTAGATTTTGTGATCCGCCTGTGGATCATCTATTACGAGCATGTATATTATTTTGTATTTTCGAACATTCGGTTTGTAATAGTAATTTTACTCCAAGACTTCCGATGTGCCGTGTTTTATTGACTATGATGATTATCAACTGACGTCACGATATTTCCCACCTGGGCCCACAGGTGTATGGATTTGGGTTGGAAATCCGGGGTATGACTGGTTGGTATCAGAGCCAACGTTTGAGAGAATTAAACACTAGCCTTTTGTGTTTAATCTCAAACTTACACGAGCACATTCCTTAGATTTCCAAGTCTAGGCATTGACCTAGGATTACTCATTTCATTATTAAGTTATTAGTATTGTTTTTGAATTGATTTCTTAACAGGAAAATGCCGCCACGTGTACGAGGAAGAGGAAAAGGACCAATGAGGGGAGGACCTTCAAGACATATTCCCTCACATCCGCATCACCTGAACCCCTATGAGGACTCTGGAGATTCATGGCCATTTGCCCAACATTCGCCTACCCACACTCAAAGCTCTTACCACTCATACCATTCGCACCACTCTCACCATTCCCATCACTCTCATCATTCTTACCTTGATTAGTTTAATCCAAACCAATATTTAAATACACCTCCAGCCGATCAAAATCAGTTGGACTAACCAAACCCCATGGACGAGGACTCTGACCCGGAGACACCGCCGTCGGGATCGCATACGCATCCCATAGAAATCTCAAGCGATTCAAACTCTTATGCCGGATCGCCTTATCAAGGTCCTAATGAGTGGGACCAATATTGGAACCAATTTACCTTCGCCAACACCCCTTCCCATCATTCCCAACCACAATGGAACCGGTGGAACAACCCCAATCGCCACGGTAACCGCCAAGGAGGAAAAGAGGAGCACGTATGTCAGTGCGTGTGGGCCAACGGCGGGATCGCTGCCACCTATGCCCAAACCTTAACCAACTATTCACGAGGACCCACAAATGGGTGGACCCTCTAATGCATCACCTGTGGTGGAACCAACACCAACACCTACAGTTCAACCACCACCATCGGGTTATAGTAACCCTATCCCAACATATCCTGATACGTCTGGATATGATCCTTTTAACCCGTCTACACCAGTAGACTATCAAGCATGGTCGCATGACCCTTACATGCAAGCGGTCATGCACAACGCACTTTACCCGTCTCCTTTCTCACCTGCTTATCCACCTACTGGATATCCAACTTATGGGTACCAGTATCCGGTTATGCCACAACCACAACCTCCGCCGCCACTTAAGGCCATTAACAAGGCCTTAGAACGCATGAAAGAAATGCAACAACAAGCGGAGAAAACGGAGAAGAAGACAAACAAGTTCTTCAAGAAACTCTCCAAGTTGGTCAAGGGAAAGAAGGACGAGTGAAGTCTCTTCTAATAACTAATATTAGTCCGAGGATATTATTATTTCCTTAGTCCCTGCATGGACATTTTATTTCTTTAAAGTCCTTGCATGGACAATTTATTTCATTGTTTCTAGTATTGTAATTTCTATTTGGAGTTAGTGAAATATTTTTGGAATTATATATAAGTATTCATCCTCTTCAAACGAGCGTCTCAATTTTACTCGAAATTTATTATATATCGATATAATTCCAAAAAGATCTTAATGGTTTTGATTAGCCAAGTGGCACAGACCACATAATTGGCCAACATTATAAATGATAGTTAAGGATAAAAGGGCCTTCTATCAGGATAGTTAATGGAAGTTATCTTGCTATACAGAGGTGGTGGACTTAAGTTTAAGCCTCCAAGTCGTTAAGGTCAATGCGACCGGACTATTAATCAACCATTAAGGTACTCTTATGTTAACATTCAGGATGTTCATACTCCTGGTAGTGTGACTTGAGGAACCACACTAGCTTTCAAGGTAATGGACTATGTCCTAACCTTATATAGCCTACGTGATCAAATTTGATCCCGGCTAATATCATCAGTGCGATGATAATAAAACATCCATTAGTGATGTATTGCCCTTGGGGCTATGATTAAACATCCATTAGTGATGTATTGCCCTTGGGGCTATGATTAAACATCTATGAGTGGTGTATTGTGTTGTGAATCAAATCAACCTAGCCCATGAAGAGGAGATAAACGGTCCGGTTAACCAAAACATGGGGAATGGAACAAGTAATCTAAATAAAGAAATAGAGGAAGTGGGTCAACGAAGCGTCCGGAAGTCAATGGTGCCAAGTAAATTAAAGGATTACTTACTAACATAGATTATTTATAATTCTATAAAGAATATGAAGGATTGTTTAGAAGGCAGAGAAGAATCATAAGTCTTTTGTGGACTCTGCTTCCCATCTAGTTTCTGTAAACTCCTATTCTCACCATCTTCTTGTTTAATATCAGTGCTCCACCTATTCTATCATATTTACCATATTGTTCTTATTACAATCACTTCATTGGTGCTTTCATTGACTCTTAGAATCATGGCTGAGGGCACAAGATTTTGAGTGATAGATGACAACATCAAGATTCTTCAAGATGCACATCAGCAATCACAACAATCGCAGGCGGAATTAAAGTCAGAGGTGAGCAAATTAAAGACTGATCTTGCGGCTATCGCTACATCCATGGAAGACACGAAGAAGATTTTGAACTGTGTATTGGTTCGTTTTGATGCAGATGATCGAGATCAATGCCGTAAAGAAAAAGAATGGACAACTGGGTCGACCTCTGTTCTTGGACGTCATAAACCCGCACCAATATACCTTCCTCGCTTTTCCGGTCTTCATCCAGAACGATGGGTCGCTCAGGCCACTTGGTATTTTGACTTTTATGAAATTAGTGAAATAGAGAGAGTTACAATTGCTTCTTTTTATCTTGAGGAAGAAGCAGCAGATTGGTACGATTGGTTTAGCCGCCATTCATGTTTTTCCGGTTGGACTCCTTTCACAGATGCAATCATCCAACGATTCAAGCCTCGGGAACTTGAGGAACCGGAAGGACTGCTCGCTAAACTACAACAAACGTCCACTGTGGCAGATTATCGCCACTGATTTGAAGAAATATCAACCCGCTCCATTCCTCTACTGTCGGCGTTTTTAGTTAGTTGTTTCATCTCGGGACTTCGACTTGACAACAAGCAGTCAGTTATAATTCACAAACCACCACACTTGACGATGCTATGCATTATGCTCAATTGCACGAAAATAGAATTCAATTGGAAAAAGGCGTGAACTGCATCTCTCTTAACCAGGCGTCAAAGTCGTTGTTGCCGACTCCTAAAATTGTTCCAGCTCCTGTTGTTAGCAATGCTTCTACTACGGGCCCTAAAGTGATAAGTAACTCTATCGGGTTTCAGCGTCTTACACCCATCGAATTGGCACAAAAAAGAGCCTAGGATTATGTTTTTGTTGTGACGAGAAATACACACCCGATCATCGTTGTAAAACAGGCCCCCAGTTGTTGTTTTTCGATGATGGACCGTGGCCAGACGGGAACGATAGTCCTAACGATGCCGCCCTTGCAGAAGCGATACAAATGGATGAAGTAGGCAATCATTCAAGCATATCATACAAAGTCTTAGTAGGAGGAACGTCGACAACTACATTACGGTTTACTGGGACAGTTAAAGGCAAACCAGTGCAAGTCTTACTTGATGGTGGGAGTACACATTGTTTTATCCAGACAAGGATGGCCACATTTCTAAATTTAACCATTGATTCTGTTACACCGTTCTCCATCTTAGTTGGGAGTGGGGAGCGTTTACCATGCTCAGGCCTCGTAAAAAACATTGCTTTGGTAATTCAAGGTTCCACCATATATGTAGATTTTTATGTGTTACCGTTAAAAGGATGGGACATGGTCTTGGGTATATCATGGTTATCAACACTTGGGCCGGTGGTCACTAATTATGCTACATCAACCCTTGGGGCTATGATTAAACATCCATTTAGTGATGATTTGCCTTTGAGCAATATTATATTGTCAAATGACAACGACAAATGTGGGTAATATAACCCCTGTCTAAATTCTATGTCCATTAGTGACATGCCTATGTGCCATATTTTATGTCCATTAGTGACAGGCCTATGTACCATATTTTATGTCCATTAGTGACAGGCCTATGTGCCATATTTTATGTCCATTAATGACAGGCCTATGTGCCATATTTTATGTCCATTAGTGAGAGGCCTATGTGAAATTTTATGTACTTCGTGATAAGCTTAAGAGCTAAATGTAATTGTCGAATACGACAATGATAGTTGTGACATTACGATCCACTGTCTAGTAATATATGGACTATGTCCAAATTTTATTTTGCCTTTGATGGTCCTATTAAGACCTAGGCCAAATATAGATATGTTAAGCCTAAGAGTTGTGATGTTATTCACACTAGTATAGGCAATGGATTGTTATATCCAGTGTTGAAAGCCAATATGGTTGATATACCATGGCTAAATGAAGTTCTATTGGTATATAGAACCAAAGCTCAAAGATGGCTAACTCGGATGAGGCATAAAGTAGCCACCAGGATATTGAATCTAACAAAGCCGAAACAGAGATATTGATAATGATAATTTTCAAGCTCGCATTGATGCGGCTGTTAAAAAGGCCATGGGAAAGGCCATAGAAAAGCTTAAAGAGTCGAGTGCTACTCGCTCTAGACCATTATCGATTACCCCATCCTCAGCTCGTAAGGAGAGCTCAGTTCACTCTTCAAATGCAAAGAGTGAACCAAAGAAAATAGATTTTGCTGATAGGACCCGTTCTTTTAAAGACGGATGTACCTATAAGTATTTCGTCTCCTGCAAGCCCCGAGACTTTAATGGGGAGAAAGGAGCTGTCGAAGACTTAAAGTGGCTGGATGAGATGGAGACAATCGTAGATATCAGCAGCTGTGCTGATAAGGATGTTGTCAAATATGTATCATAGTCCTTTAAGGGCGATGCCCTAATCTGGTGGAAAGCCATGATCTAGTCTATAGGTAAAGTACATCTGTATAGTTTGGGATGGTCCAAGTTTGTGGACCTTGTTAAGGAAACTTACTGTCCACCCCACGAGGTGGAAAAGATAGAGTCAGACTTTCTGACTCTCACAATGAAAAACCTAGATTGTCGGAAGTATGTTTCCGATTTCAACTCCCTATCTAGGTTAGTTTCCTATCTGATCACCCTTGAAACCAAACGCATTGCGCGTTTTATCAATGGGTTAGCTCCTGAGATTAAGGGCATGGTAAAGGCGGCTCAGCCTAGTACCTATAGGTCCGCTGTTGACCTGTCCCTATCCCTCAACCTTGATCTAGTAAGGCAAAAGTCAGTTAAGTCTGAAATTGACTGGAAAAGAAAGAGAGAAGATGATAACTCCCAATAGTTAAATAAGAAAAATAAAGGGAGATTTGGGTTCAAAAGGAACCAAGGTAAGTCGGCTATGATGCCAACATGCAAGACTTGCAACCGCTGGCACTGGGGACAGTGTAGTTATGATCCACAAGCTAAACCCCGTGGCATCTGTAAGAGAAAGGGGCATAAGACCCTAGAATGCAAGGATCTTAAGGATGTTTGCTACATCTGCAATGAAAAAGGGCACATTAAGACTAACTGCCCTAAGAACCTTAAGAATAATAATGCGAAGCCTGGAGAGGCCAAGAAGGGGAATGCTCGTGCCTTTCAGATGATTGTAAGAGAGGTTGTTAATGACAACAATGTCATAACAGGTACATTCCTCATTAACGATATTTATGCTAGAGTTCTTTTCGATTCGGGTGCAGATAGATCTTTTGTTGATCATAAGTTTAGTAAACTATTAAACTTTCCCATAAGAACTCTAGATAAAACTTATGAGATAGAACTTGCTGATGGAAGCCTAGAATCCGCATCTTCCATTCTTGATGGGTGTTCTATATCCATTAAGAATCATTCTATCCCTATCTCTTTGCTGCCAATAAAATTGGCGGGGTTTGATGTAGTTTTAGGCATGGATTGGTTATCCCATAACCAAGCCCGCATTGCCTGCGATAAGAAACTCATCGGAATTAAAACCCCATACGGTGAAATGATCGCCATCCCTGAAGATTTACACTATGGATTGCCAGACAAGGTGTCGTTATTTAAGGCATCCAAGTGTTTAGGGAGAGGTTGTGTCATTTATATGGCACAAGTCACTATCAACGAGCCTAAGCCAAATATTCAAGACCTCTCAGTTATTTCAGAGTATTCCGATGTCTTTCCCGAAGAACTACCAGGCCTACCTCCAGACAGACAAGTAGAATTTAGAATTGATATCCTGCCAGGATCAGCACCTGTTGCCAGAGCTACATATAGGCTAGCACCAACAGAAATGAAGGAGTTGATGACACAATTAGATGAACTCTTAGAAAAAGGCTTTATAACAACCTAGATCCTTACCTTGGGGTGCTCCTATCCTTTTCGTTAAAAAGAAAGACGGTTCAATGCGGATGTGCATTGATTACCGTGAACTAAACAAGATAACAATCAAGAACCGTTATCCATTGCCCAGGATCGACGATTTATTCGACCAACTTCAAGGGGCGAGTTATTTCTCCAAGATTGGTTTAAGATCTGGATATCATCAGCTGCAGGTTAGAAGTGAAGATGTTCCTAAGACTGCCTTCAGGACCCGATATGGTCATTTTGAATTCTTGGTGATGCCTCTTGGGCTCACAAATGCACCTGCAGCATTCATGGATCTCACGAATAGAGTCTGCAAACCATATTTGGATAAGTTTGTCATTGTTTTCATAGACGACATACTTATCTATTCTCGTAATCAAGTTTATCACGAGAAACATCTTCAGTGCATTCTAGAATTATTAAGACAAGAGAAGCTTTATGCAAAATTCTCTAAGTGTGAGTTTTGGCTTAGAGAAGTTCAGTTTCTTGGACATATGGTAAGTGAGCGTGGTATCCAAGTGGATCCTGCCAAAATTGAGGCTATAATAAATTGGGAAGTTCCCAAACCCCATCGGAGATTCGTTGTTTCCTAGGATTGGTTGGTTACTATATGTGGTTCATTGAGAACTTTTCAAGGATAGCCACTCCTTTAACTACCTTGACTCGTAAGAATGTTAAATATAATTGTGTTCCGAAACAACAAGAATCCTTTGAGATTCTTAAACACAAATTGAGCAATGCTCCTATGTTATCTCTACCTGAGGGCATTGAGGAATTTGTAGTCTACTGTGATGCATCACACACTGGCATGGGCTATGTGCTAATGCAAAAACACAAAGTGATTGCCTATGCATCACGACAATTAAAGATGCATGAAAGGAATTACACCACCCATGATTTGGAATTGGGTGCCGTTGTATTCGCACTAAAGTTATGGAGACATTACTTATATGGCACAAAGTGTATTATATACACAGACCATAAAAGTCTCCAACATTTGTTCAATCAGAAGGAATTGAACATGCGACAACGCCGATGGATGGAAACGCTTAATGATTATGATTGCGAGATTCGCTACCATCTAGGCAAGGCAAATGTAGTTGTTGATGCCTTAAGTCGCAAGGAACGGGTTTAAACCTATAAAAATTAACGCCAAGAGCATTGAGCTCAGAAATAGCTTAAGTGAAAAGCTATCAAATGCACAAAACCAAGCTCTATTAGAAGTTAATGCTCCTAATGAAGGATTAGGCGGAACTATTGCTCAGTTAACGCCTGGAAAGGATGGAATCCTTAGATTTAATGGGAGAATCTGGGTTCCATTCTTTGGAGGGCTTAGGGATCTAATCCTCCAAGAAGCACACAATACGAGATACTCAGTTCACCCTGGAGGTGACAAAATGTATCAAGATCTGAAAAAGAATTATTGGTGGATGGGTTTAAAGAAATCCATAGCCACCATGTAGCTAAGTGTCTGACGTGTTCATAAGTTAAGGCCGAACATCAGAAGCCGTCAGGACTTCTACAACAACTTGAAACTCCCACTTGGAAATGGGAAATGGTAACAATGGACTTGATTACCAAGTTACCTAAGACCAAACGTGGTAATGACACGATTTTGGTCATAGTGGATAGGCTGACTAAGTCAGCACATTTCTTGCCAATTAGAGAAACGTATAACTCTGACAAATTGGCTAAGTTGTATGTGGACAAATTTGTGTCCCTACACGGTGTGCCGGTGTCTATTGTATCTGATAGAGATACTAGATATACATCTCACTTTTGGAAGAGTTTCCAACAATCGTTAGGTATAAGATTAAACATTAGTATGGCTTACCATCCTCAGACTGATGGTCATAGTGAGCGTACTATCCAGAAATTGGAAGATATGCTTAGGGCATGTGTGATTAATTTAGGTGGAAGTTGGGATGACCACTTACCCCTAATAGAATTCTCCTACAATAATAGTTATCATACGAGCATCAAGGCTGCTCCTTTTGAGGCCTTGTATGGGAGAAAGTGCCAAACGCCCGTGTGCTAGGCAGAAGTTGGGGAAGCCCAACTATCAGGACCGGAGATTGTCTTGGAGACCACGGAAAAGATTGTGCAAATCCGTGATCGTCTCAAAGCTGCTCGTGATAGGAAAAAGAACTATGCTGACAAGAGGCGAAACCTCTTAAGTTCCAAGTAGGGGACAAAGTCATGCTGAAGGTATCACCCCGGAAAGGTGTGATGCGCTTTGGGAAGAAATGAAAGTTAAGCCCAAGATATATCGGACCATTAGAGATAATCAAATGTGTCAGCATTGTAGCTTATAAACTTAGGCTACCCAAGGAGATAAGTGGAATTCATGATGTATTCCACATCAGTAACCTTAAAAAATGTCTAGCCGATGAGTCGCTAGCAATGTCGCACAAGGTTGTGCAAATTGATGAAAACCTGAGGTTCGATGTGAAACCAATTTTGATCGAGGATCGACAGGTTAAGAAGCTCCGAAGGAAAATGATACCTATAGTAAAGGTTAAGTGGGACACCTTTAGAGGTCCCGAGTATACATGGGAGGTTGAGTCCACTATGTGACAAAAGTACCCCCATCTTTTTGAATAAATCTTGAGGTCGAGATTTCTTTTAAGGGGGTGAGGATGTAACACCCTGTAAAAATCGTGTCCAATAGTATAGCGACACGTGTTGTATTTTAAATTTAGTCTATTAAAGACTAACAAGGACAAAAAGCGTCAACATGCTCAAACTAAGTCTCTGAATGATCTTCTGATGTCAACATGCATAAACCGAGCCTCTGAATTAGTGTCAACATGCTTAAAACATAGCCTCTGAGTGACCATTAGAGTCAACATGCTAAAACTTGGCCTCTGAGTGACTATTGTGTCAACATGCCCAGCCTCTGAGTGACATCGGAGTCAACATGCTTATAATGAGCCTCTGAGTGATCGTTTACGAAGTCCTAACTCTCATATGTCCCATTTGTTGGACGAGAGGGATTAAATCCGTAAATATATGAAAGTTGGACGTTGGAGGGGTTAATAGTGTCAACATGTTAATTTATACCTTTGAGTGACCTTTTAACGAACCGAGAGCTCGACAATGTCCAGGCATAATCCCGGGTACGTATAATATTGGCTACGAAGGGCTAAATATGCTAAAAGAGTATTTAGGATGTTCTAAGTGGTTTTATAAGTTAAGGGGCTAAAAGTATCAACTTTTGAAAGTGGCCATGAGGCGCTCGCGGGGCGCGAGAGGCAAGGCCTGTGCCTCTCGCGGCCCGCCAGAAGGCTGTATCTGTAGAAAATTTGCCTTGGCCACCACACAAAGTGCCAAAAACCAATTTACTCAAAACTATGGATTCCCAAACTGCTATGCCACGTTTTAGGATACTTGTAAGCTCCCTCTTACACCCCTTAGCACCTGGCATCACCTCCTTCAAGCTCTCCAACTATAAATAAGTGCAAAGGTTCAACCTTTGAACTTGCACCATTATCATTTTCAACTCTATCTCCCTCCTCTGGAAGTTCCTAACTGAAAAGAGCATCCAACTTAGTTCTATTGCATCCTAGGAACCTCTTGTAAGTGTTCCTTCCTTGTGCATTTTCGTTATAGGCTTTTATAGCAAAAAATCAAACGTTTTATGGAAAACGCTTTGACTTTCGGTTAAGACCATTATGGTCCAGCCAATGTTCACAATGAACATGGCTAAGTGATCGTAATAAGGTAGGTGTTAGTCCCTATAAAGGGCACCTCCTGAAGATCACGTTTGCTAGACCAATTGACATGTCAAAGTTATGATATTAAAAAGTCAAACAGGCCATTTTTCGGAAAAATCATAAATTGATATTATATATGTTATGAAACATGTTTTGACACTTAAACAAGTTGGTAATAATTGTTGGAACATGTAAGAACATGTTCGGCTCGTCAATTTCAGTTCTAGGGTTGGTTCGCAACCGAAAGTCGCGAAGTTTGACTTCTGCTTTGACTTTCGATTTTGACCCGATTTAGATTAGTTACCTACTGATCGAAATTTGCATTATGATCGTAAATAATGTAGCATAACCCTCTGAGGTTATATTACATGATCGTAATCAGATCTGAGTTTATGCGCAAGTTCCATAATTATGCCATTTTTGACTAAAATGCCATTTTTACATAAAACAGGTTTAAATGATAGTGAGCTTGAAAATAAGTTTACTACTGATGTAAAATTTTAAGTAGGATTATTTGGGATGTCAAATCAGATTGTAAACTGAGTTTACAAGCAGGTCCTTGAATTATGTCGATAAATGACGATTTAGCCCTTGTGGCTCATAAATTAGTTTTAATCAAACCTTTTCAAGGTAAATCTTTTACCTACGGATATGTTATATTAAATAACATATCTAAGACATTTTTTCTAACCTTAACATCGGTTTTCGTTAAACATCGTATAAATCGTCATTTTACGACATAAGCGTCGTTTCGGCGCATAATATGGTTTTAAACCATATTTATCAACCAAGACTTGTTACCTACTGATTTTAAAACTTATTTTAAATATATTTACAGTAGGTACATCATATAGACTCAGAATCCCAAATAATTTATAAACTATGTGTAAAATGACCAAAATGCCCCATCGGTGCATGGTTTGGTCATAAAAGATAAATTACACATAGAATTGATATCCTACAAATCATAAATAAATCTTTTTTCCAGAATACTTATGATTATAACAATTAATTATATTTAAGTTCCTTTTATACGGTATGAAATTACCAAAATGCCCTTATAAGGCATAATTTCATTTTAAAACCTTAACGGACATATAAGTTGATATCCTACTGATATTACAACTTAATTTAAGTATAATGGCATATAAAACTTGTCCATGACTTATCCGGTTACCCGATATCGATAAAATACGTACGGTTAAGTATATGTAACTAGTTTACGAAAATTAACCAAAATGGGTTGAACCTTATCATTTTAAACTCAAAATCCAGAATGTTAATTGTTTACCCATTTTATATAAGCCAAAGTACTTGTCGGGTTTAAACTACATTCTATCCAATCATCGTTTAATCAAGCGCTATACGTCTTGATCCTGTACACTACTCGTCTAAGTCTATGACTTAAATAAGACCGTTAGTATTTAATTGGTTAGCTTATGCCATAATCCAGACTAGAGCCTTCCTGTAAATGCTATCTGCACTTAATTCATTTTGTATATGGCTAAGATAATAAATCTTGCATTTTAAAATCAACACTAGCTAAGGTAAAAACTCTTGACTTATTTTCCCTATACGGTCTTAGGATGCGGTAAATTATTACCGCTTGGTCGGAATTGGGATCAATCGAATGCCGGATTATGGCTAGTAAATCCACATATTCCGTTTTAATAAGTTTTGTTTGATAACTTAAACATCGGGGGTTAAATTACCGTGTCCTGGATATCCTTGGCTCATTACAATAGATAATGGCCATGACCTTAGCGTAGGGTGTAGGCATACAGCTGACAGACGCTCAAATGCAAATTACCCAAGACGTTGGGGATAACTCCTCTGTGAGTTCTAAGTGGTGTGTATTTAATCATGTCTTGATCTCTGTACTGGGCCCTGTATGTATGGACAAACATGTGAATCTGTTAACAAGGTTACAAAGTAACTTTCCCAAGTTATAAAAGATTTGTGTCCTGTGCACTTAAATCTAATTTCTAAAATGGTTTTCAAAATGAGTCAGTCGGGTGTATTTATCAGCGAAAGCTGACGTATTTCAAAAGACTAAGTTTGCAGGTACAATACGAAATAGGCCGGAAGCTGCTCGGTAGTGAAATAAGAGGATCTTGCAAATCCTTAGATCTGCCCTAAAGTCTGTTTTATTTATTTCTTTGCACATTTTATGATCCGCCTGTGGATCTTCTATTACGAGCCTGTATATTATTTTGTATTTTCGAACATTCGGTTTCTAATGGTAATTTTACTCCAAGACTTCCGTTGTGCCGTGTTTTATTGACTATGATGATTGTCAACTGACGTCATGATACTCCCCACCCGGGCCTACCGGTGTATGGATTTGGGTTGGAAATCCGGGGTGTGACAGGTGCTTGCCTTCATTTCAAATTCTAAACTATAAGGTTAAGTGGAATCCGTGAATACATCATAATGCACAATACCATGACCCACAAAATAAATGGCTTACACATGGAAATAAGTACAATTTTCCAGTACATTACATACTAAAATTTTCACTTGTACAATTTGATGCCTTAAAAATCAACTATAACACACAAAAGTACCAAAGGAAATGGAGTGTGTTGATAAGCAAATATGTACATAGAAAGAAATGTTAGAAACTAGAAAATACAAGTACAAAATTCCAACTCTAAGGTTTTCAAGGGAGAATTTCACTGCATAATTATGCCATTAGATTAGGCGTAAGCAACGAGACTATCAATGATTCAAAAGAACAGTTGGATGAATTATTTAGGTAGTCAAATACTAATGATATTTAAGTCTGCTAATCTTAATATTCCGATTAACACATCATAAGTTGACTCTAGTTCTATACGTTTCCTTACTAGAATTCAACAAATAACTAACATGAGAGTTAGTGAAAAAACTAAATGTTAAGGCTATAAGAACCATGAAAAGTTGTCTTTTGATTACACTTTATGATAACATATTCTGGGAATTAATCAGAATTTAGTATCACTACAAAACTATATTATGACAGTTGTGAGATTTATATAGCCAATATAAAGTCACACTTACCTTAAACTCTCATATTATTTGTTATCAAATTCTGGATAGATACATTAATAAGATGAAACTAGATGATACCTTACACTTTCACAACTTTTGTTATCTTCCAAATGAGAATTTGAGAAAAGGAAAATGAGACCTATAAATTTCATCTATTGTAACCGAAAATGATGAGAAATCATGACATGGTGACGTGTTTGTATATATACAAATTTTTTTACAATGAATTTTAAACACGAACTCGGTTTTAATATTGTAAAAATGATTTATACCTTAACATTAAAACACACACAAAAGGACAAGTGTACCCTATCATATATGTAGTAAAGTATGGGTAAGAACCAGATGTCGATCCATCGACGCGGGCGGACGCTTATGTACTAAACCGTTGTCATTAGATTACCGGTAAAAAGATAGGTGAATGAGTTTTTAACTAAAATTATCTGAAAATATATTCTAAAACATAAAAGACTCCAAATACAAAAATATAATTTTTTTTCTGTTTTATAGAAAATCTAAGCATGTTAACTAAGTTGGAAATGTCACAAAGGCATCTGATCAATCTTCCAATTATAAAGACAATTAGTATCCATTTCGGGAATCCTAACATGATAATCCTTCGGAAAGTTAACATGATAAACACACTTTAACCACCTAAAATTATTCATTAACGAGCTATTGATATATTTTCATGCGAATCTTTTAAAAATAAGCTAGTCATCTGTTAAGAGTTTTCTAACCCCACTTATCAAGGAAAGAAATACCGAATCACAATACGACCACCGAGACAAGCATAGCGTAGATCATATCACAAACCTTTCCATTTTGCAAGTCTTGAACACAAATCTACTAAGTTAGCCATTTTAACCAAAATTACTAAACAAAGATTATGAACCGCGTCAAGAACTCACAATAACACCATCTAACCCGTTAGAGCCCTTACGTGTAAGAAAGCATTCTTGATCAGAATCAGATTTATCTTTTATTAAACCAATACCCATTTCTAGTTTCATGGTGTAAACACATTAATAAGTTAATAGTTTACTAACAAATCATTAATTAAGGGGGGTTTTCAACATATCCTAACTAACCATTTATTAATCATCCAAGATAAACAACCACAATCAAGAATCCAACTTCAATGAACCAAGTTTGCCAGATGATCATCAAGATTCAAACATAAAAAGTTGCCAGAGCTTCATACAAACAAGATAAAAACTAGAGATTGTTCATGAAACCGGTATCTTAATATCATTACAATAATACATAAACATCCGCTCAATGCTTGCAAATGTGCTCAAAATGTATGTTAAGAACAAAAATCAAACCATAAACAAGCAAGGATTTGATGGATTAGATGATGGATGAGCTTCTTGCAACTTTAAGGCTTAAAATCAACCCAACCAGGTAGCTCTTGGACCCCAGAAATCGCCTAGAAGCTTGAAAAATCACCCAATAATTGATCAGTAGCGTCTGCTATGTTTTATAGAGATTTTCATATACGCACGGCCGTGCACATGAAGTGCACGCCCGTGCAACATCACATCGTGACGTCAGTTGTAGGGTATGAGCCAGACAAGTGGACGATTGGCGGCAAAACTTTAGATGTGCACGGTCGTGCATATGGGCCGCACAGTCGTGCATGGTCTTCAAAGCAGTATAGTGTTCAGTGTTCAGGTAGTGCATGGGGGTGCACCTGGGCCGCACGGTCGTGCATGCCGAGAAATCAGCTGCACCGTCTTGTGCACTGCCAGTGCTTCTGGGTCGTGAGTCGCGCACAGGCATGCCGATGGTTTGCACGGCCATGCGTTGCTGTAACATCAAAACATTTTGCATAATTCATCCAGAATGCTCGTAAATCCCACTTTTTCTCCAACTTTGTCTGTGGCACACCGTTTAAGACCTAAAAATACAAAAGTGCCCGATTAAGTACCTAACAACAAAGATTTAGTCAAAAGCGCGTAAAACAGGAGTAAAATGGGGGACTTAAATATGTATAATTTAACGTATATCAAACCTCCCCACACCTGAACTTTGCTTGTCCTCAAGCAAACTTAAAGCAAAAGAACACGGGCTCCCGAAGGACCCAAACATCTAACATTTTACAACCCTACAAAATGATCCATGGTCAATCGGTTTTCCAAAAGGTCAACATCAAAGATTTCATACCAAACAAGCATATGCGAATATAAGCAAAGTTAACCAAAAAGCAATGATTCCACTTCCGATCGACTTAACATGCAAATGCTCACATTTTTCACAATGTTCACATACACTCGGTTATATTTATGAATCATACATGTAATGTGTATGTGTAAAACACTCGTTGCCAAGGCGATGACTCATGCAATGTCATAAGCTTGTCAAAAGATCTAATCTCCACCAACAAACATGTTAAAAAGCATAAATCAAGAGGTATATAAGGGTTGTAATGATAGGCAATGGTTTCAGGTAGGGAATGGACATTTAAAAGTGGTTATATGGTTAAAGCTCGGCGGTTATTTCTAATAAGCGTAAATGAATCACAACTATACATAAGTAACGCATAAACGAACGATTTTAACCATATCGAGCTAGTCAACGAGATTATACTATTCAGTACTTAAAATTGCTCCAATTTGATCTTTTTTCTTCTATTTTGGTCGCTATTTTCTGTTTTTTTATAACGTAATTACAACTATTCACAAGTTAGATAATAACTATAACCGAGTTTTAACAGAAATGTTGAACAATGAAAAGGCTGAATTTGGCTAAGTGGGTTAAGTGGGTGTAATCGGGAAAAAAACACAGGAAATAGGCTCAACATGGTTAATTCACGAAATGATGACGGGTACGGGAAATAAACAAAGAAAAAGGCTAACACAAGAAAGGTATCCTAAGTGCCTCTATCATATTCATGCCCTTTTCACATATTCATGATCTTGAAAAGTATACTAATGACAAGTTCTAAATCACATGAAACATCCGGCTCCCTCATATTCTAAACAAAAACAAGCATGTTAAGAATTGAAAGGCTCAAATATGCTCACGTAATTTGAAGGAATGGGTATAAATGTAAAGATAAACATGCAAGTGTTTCTTTTTGTTTGTCACGCTTTTAGTTATCATTTTCAATATCAAATTGGCTTCCCGGTTTTGATCATATCTGATGCTTTCTAAAAACCCAACTGACCGTTTTTGTAAAAAAATTTAACTTTTATTTATTTATATTATATATATACGAGGACAAACAAAGTTACGCGAGTTAAACCCCTCCCCACACTTTAACTTCACATTGTCCCCAATGTGAACCAGAAATTAGTTAAGCAACTATCAAAAGCTAAACTAAAGTGTGAAAAAGGCGAATAATACTCGCCTAGAGTTGAAGAGGACTGATAGAAATTTGACTTGACTGTCTTTCTTCTCAACTCTGTGTGCGTCCCCATATACCTGCAAAGCTCGTCATACTAACCAGAACACAGGACAATGCAAATGATCAAAGGATTAGATAAATAAAGCCCTATCCATCAGTTAAAATTAAATAAAACAAGAAATAATAAAGAGTTTTGAAAAACGATACATAGCCGAGGGGTTTTTAAAGAAAACGTGGTCAGAATGAAAACGCCCAAAAGAAACAAAGTAAACTACGAAAATAAACAAAGACACCAGTAGCCTTAGCCAATACACTCCTTCCTCCTACTAATCCTCCTCTTCGTCTTGGCGTGCTCAAGATGAACCCGCCCCATCATATCCCGGGTTTCCAAATGGGAACTACGAAGGATCGCCAAAGTAGTTTGGAAAGGCATTGTGGAACCTCCGAAGATATACGACAATCCAACGTGCATCACTTCTCGCATTGTGTTTTGGTTCACCAGCATTTATTGAAATTGCTGGTAGAACTCTGGATAAGAAGGGATGCCAGGTGGCCAATCTTGCTGCGCTTGATATTCGTGCTGGTGTTGGTGCTGGTACTGATGCTGCTGACCTAGTGGTGGTCCTAAGTATGCTTCCTCGTGAGCATGTGCCTCGTGATCGTGCTCCATGTCTACATTCTCTTCTATTTCATCCTCTGGTAGCGGTGGGATTGGGTCCCAAATCTCCCCATTTAGGCCCTCAACCTTGGGCCGTCTTCGGTATCCACTGTCAAACCCATTGCCTTCAGAGGACGAAGGTCCACATCACACCCCGTGTGAACCAGTGTCAGACTGCTGACTACGTCGTCTGTCATGAACTCGATGGCGTATGCAAGCTGGGTCACATGTTCCCCACCATGGATCTCACTGCTCGTTGACCTCCCCGCACTGTTCACAAAGAATTCAGACATTCGTGCGGCAAGGTTAACATGCACCCCATTCACTATGGAATTCAAAAAGAGCAAATCCGGTGTGGGACAGTTCCCGAAACTGTCCATGCGACCACAAATGATGTGGCTCATAACCTGATGAATAGCCGCCCTAAGGAGCGGGTCCCTTAGTCTCGACGCCTTTGCTTTTCTAGCCTCGTAGGGTGGCCCGACTGCTACATCAGCCCAGAAATCCGCTATATCCTGACCACTATCAAATTTGTAAATATTCGTAAAAAGCTTGGAATCTAATTCTTCTTCATTATAGATACCTAATTTTCTGCCGAGGTTTGCCACCGACAACTTCTGCCATCTACCTCCGAGTCTAAACTGTATACTCTTTGCAGTCTTAAATTTTGGGTTTTCACTTCTTGGTTTGTCATATGAATAAGAAGCAAAAAAACTCCAATGTAAGCTCTAGGTAGACGGGTCGTTCAGTATTCAAAAATCTAGCCATCAGATAAGAAATCATGTTTTGAAGCCTTTTGGATTGATTTAGGGTCTGCATTACCGCCCAACTTAGCCTCCTAGGCTCCCCAATCTGACCTCTTGGGTTCCATAACGCTTGCAGTTTGTTAACACATGGTCGTTCTTTCTATTTTTCAGGGCCGAAATGGATAAGGGATAGTCCAGCTACACGCAGGCACACAGTAATATCAGACAAGATTAAAAAAATTTTAGTCCCGACACCAGAACAATGTTTTTAAAACACATTTGTTCCTTTCCCAGATGGCGTACGGTCGTGCGAGACAAGTGCACGGCCGTGCGGATCGAAATCGTAGGTCTGGTTATCGATTTCAATGCATCGACTCAGGACTGCACAGCCGTGCGGATTAGGCGACCGTGCGGCGACTGTAGATTGCTACAAATTGCTCCATTCACTGATTTCAACCATTTTTATCTCAAATCAAAGCATTTTCTCAGTGAATGGACCATGGGTTCGCGATTAGTACTTGCGATTCGTCCAAAGTGTCAAGAATTAGGGTTTGATTTGCTTTTATGAAGAAAACCCCCAAATTTCTTGAACAAAAACCATAATTTACTCATAAAACTACATTAAAAGTAGAAAATAAGTAAGAATCCATATATTGTTCGAAGATTTGAAAGAGTTTCTTGCAAAGAATGGTGAGTTTTGGGAGAGGGTGGAACAAGAACGGCTGTGCAGATTAGGGTTGCAGTTTGAAAAGGGTTTTTACTGAATAGTCGTTTTTATACCACGGTAAGTTTACTATTCAGAAAAAGTCGCGCATAGGTGTGCGCTGATGCGCACGGTCATGCGGATTCAAAAACGCAACAATATGGTTAAGGTTCTCGGTACGCACGGGCATGCATCCGGCCGCACAGGAGTTTGTGTCCCAGAAAACTGGTCGCATGGTCGTTCGTTGCAGATGCAATTATGAAGTGCACGACCGTGCGGGTCATGTGCACGGCCGTGCGTCATCTGTGCATTCTACAGACAGATTTTACAGGATGCTCCCAACTCCGTCTTTTCAGCAAAATTCACCATCTTTCCAAGTTTTTCCCTGTTTGTGCAGTTATTTTTACTTCGGAACTTCACAAGGTATGAATCAAAATAGTAAAAACCTACACATTACCGAAAAAATTAGTAAAACATGGAAGAAAGACTAAAATTTTTAATATTTACAAATTTACCCCTAGCGTGCTAAACACGCCCGCTAATTTTTTTCAACAAGTCGATAGCTAAACTCCCTTACCCACACTTGTTACGTGTGCGGGGCGTGGAGTTCGATCATCTCCACCGCGAAATTAACCGGTCCATTAATATAGAGTTTCAACTATGACCGTTGACTTTAAAAGTCACCCCGTTGGAGTCCTCGATAACAACGGTTCCGTACGGAAATACCTCTTTAACCATGTACGGTCCCGTCCCGCTCGAAATTCCTTATGATCTCTCAAACGCTTGTCATGCAACTTTTTGATGCATTCCTTATATAAGCTAGAGCACTCATAGGCATGATTCCTTAACTCTTCAAGCTCTTGGATTTGTAAGAAACGAGTCTCATCACCGCTCTTTAGATCCAAATTCGCTGTCTTCAAAGCCCATATGCCTTGTGCTCTAACTCCATCAGCAGATGACATGCCTTTCCATAAACTAGCCTAACGGAGTAGTCCCTATAGGTGTCTTATATGCAGTCCAAAAAGCCCAAAGCACGTCATCTAATTTTTCCGACAAATCCTTGCGGTTTTGACTTACCGACTGCTCAAGGATTCTTTTCAACCCCGGTTCGTGACCTCCACTTGCCTGCTTGTTTAAGGATGGTATGGCGCGAATAACCTGTGATGAACACCATAATGGGATAAGGCTTTCTCAAGCTGCGCATTGCAAAAATGCTTCCTCGATCACTAATAAGTGCCTTCGGGGCACCAAACCGGGCAAATAAACTCTTAAGAAACCGCACGACCACTCTTGCATCATTAGTGGGTAAGGCGTGCGCCTCGGCCCACTTTGATACGTAGTCAACCGCCACCAGGATATATTTGTTGCCGCGTGAGGATGGAAACTGGCCCATGAAGTATATACCCCATATATCGAATACTTCACAAACCTGAATCAAATTCTAATGCATCTCATTGCGCGCGGATATATTTGCCGCCCTCTGGCAAGCGTTACACGCTCTTACCCATTTTTGCGCATCATGAAAGATTGTGGGCTAATAAAAACCAGCGTCTAACACCTTTTTTGCAGTGTAGTTTGCTCCGTGATGACCTCCGGAAGGCCCCTCGTGACATTGGTGCAAAATGTCAGTTGCCTCCACTCCGAACACACACCTATGAATCACTTGATTCGCTCTAACTCGAAACAAGAATGGGCCATCCCAAACAAGAACGGGTCATCCCAAACCTAATTAGACGTGGTTTCGCGTCCTACTTGCTGAAAAGATATCTAATAGCCGTGTGATCCGTATACACAATCATCTTAGACAACACAAGATATGATCTAAACTTGTCGAACGCAAAAACTAAAGCCAAAAGTTCCTTCTCCGTGGTAGTGTAATTCTCCTGAGCATCATGCAAGGTCTTGCTGGCGTAGTAGATCGGGTAGAAGTGCTTGTCCTTTCACTGTCCCAAGACTGACCCTATCTCGAACTCGCTCGCGTTGCACATAATCTCAAATGGCAACGCCCAGTCTGGTGCTACCAAAATAGGGGCTTTGATAAGCCTTTGCTTCAAAAGGTTGAATGCCTCCAATCATTCATTGGAAAACACAAATGGAGCGTCCTTCTCCAACAAACGGGTCATGGGTCTCGTGATTTTTGAAAAATCTTTAATGAATCTCCTGTATAACCCAACATGACCAAGAAAACTCCGGATTGCTCTAACTGAGGTCGGAGGTGGAAGTTCAGAAATGATGTCCACTTTGGTTGGATCAACCTCTAGCCTGCTTACGAGATTTTGTGCCCGAGAACTACCCCTTTCTTCACCATGAAGTGGCATTTCTCCCAGTTGAGCACAAGATTGGTCTCCTCACATCTCAATAACATCTTTTCCAGATTTTTAAGACAATGATTGAAGGAACTCTCAGAAACAGAAAAATCATCTATGACCACCTCCATGGAGTCCTCAATCATGTCATGGAAAATAGCTACCATACAGTGCTGAAACGTCGCTGGTGCATTACACAACCCGAAAGGTATACGCCGGTAGGTAGGTACATCAACCTGTAAGAAAAGGCTAAGCACGCCCCGAAACAAATAAAAACAATATAATATAATATTAAATTATTATTATTTTTATTTATTTATTTTTTTTCAAATAAATAGTCAATCAGTTAATTCGAATTCGAACAAAAAAAAAATAATCTTCAAATATATATATATATATATATATATATATATATATATATATATACAAATAAGTGAATAAATAAACAAGTTTGAACAAATATTCACAAGCATGTACACCGGCAGAAGAATAAATCGGCTCGTTCCAAAAGCTTGTCGCGTCCCCGACAACGGTGCCAAAAACTTGACGTGTGCGTATATATACAATTTTTTTTACAATGAATTTTACACACGAACTCGGTTTTAATATTGTAAAAATGATTTATACCTTAACATTAAAACACACACAAAAGGACAAGTGTACCCTATCATATATGTAGTAAAGTATGGGTAAGAACCAGATGTCGATCCATCGACGCGGGCGGACGCTTATGTACTAAACCGTTGTCATTAGATTACCGGTAAAAAGATAGGTGAATGAGTTTTTAACTAAAATTATCTGAAAATATATTCTAAAACATAAAAGACTCCAAATACAAAAATATAATTTTTTTCTTGTTTTATAGAAAATCTAAGCATGTTAACTAAGTTGGAAATGTCACAAAGGCATCTGATCAATCTTCCAATTATAAAGACAATTAGTATCCCTTTCGGGAATCCTAACATGATAATCCTTCGGAAAGTTAACATGATAAACACACTTTAACCACCTAAAATTATTCATTAACGAGCTATTGATATATTTTCATGCGAATCTTTTAAAAATAAGCTAGTCATCCGTTAAGAGTTTTCTAACCCCACTTATCAAGGAAAGAAATACCGAATCACAATACGACCACCGAGACAAGCATAGCGTAGATCATATCACAAACCTTTCCATTTTGCAAGTCTTGAACACAAATCTACTAAGTTAGCCATTTTAACCAAAATTACTAAACAAAGATTATGAACCGTGTCAAGAACTCATTATAACACCATCTAACCCGTTAGAGCACTTACGTGTAAGAAAGCATTCTTGATCAGAATCAGAATCTTTTATTAAACCAATACCCATCTCTAGTTTCATGGTGTAAACACATTAATAATTTAATAGTTTACTAACAAATCATTAATTAAGGGGGTTTTCAACATATCCTAACTAACCATTTATTAATCATCCAAGATAAACAACCACAATCAAGAATCCAACATCAATGAACCAAGTTTGCCAGATGATCATCAAGATTCAAACATGAAAAAGTTGCCAGAGCTTCAAACAAACAAGATTACAAGCTAGAGATTGTTCATGAAACCGGTATCTTAATATCATTACAATAATACATAAACATCAGCTCAATGCTTGCAAATGTGCTTTAAATGTATGTTTAGAACAAAAAATCAAACCATAAACAAGCAAGGATTTGATGGATTAGATGATGGATTAGCTTCTTACAACTTTGAGGCTTGAAATCGACCCAACCAGGTAGCTCTTGGACCCTAGAAAACGCCTAGAAGCTTGGAAAATTGCCCAATAATTTGATCAGTAGCATGTGCTATGTTTTATAGAGATTTTCATATACGCACGGATGTGCACATAAAGTGCATGTCCGTGCAACAACCGTGTCATCGTTATGTCAGCTGCAGGGTATGGGCCAGACAAATGGACAATTGGGCGGCAAAACTTCAGATGTGCACGGTTTTGCATGTGGGCCGCACGGTTGTGCATGGTCTTCAAAGCAGTCTGTTGTTCAGTGTTCAGGTAGTGCACGGGGGTGCACCTGGGCCACAGGGTCGTGCATGCCGAGAAATCAGTTGCATTGTCTTGTGCACTGCCAGTGCTTCTGGGGTCGTGAGTCGCACACGGGCGTGCCAATGGTTTGCACGGCCGTGCGTGAGCTGTAACATCAAAAAATTCAGCAGAATTCATCTGGAATGTTCGTAGATCCCACTTTTTTCCAACTTTGTTTGTGGCACACCGGCTAAGACCTGAAAATAAAAAAAGTGCCTGATTAAGTACCTAAACAACAAAGTTTTAGTAAAAAACGCGTAAAACGAGAGTAAAATGGGGGACTTAAATATGTATAATTTAACGTATATCACATGGTTAATGAGGATGATTTTTTCATCAAATCTCATTCTAGGTGATTTTTAATCATGATGTTAAAAGCCCTAAATCATTACTTGGCTTAGGAAT
This sequence comes from Scalesia atractyloides, assembly GCA_947069175.1. NCBI lineage: Eukaryota > Viridiplantae > Streptophyta > Magnoliopsida > Asterales > Asteraceae > Scalesia > Scalesia atractyloides. The sequence goes on along the minus strand of CAMTDV010000022.1, from coordinate 21,633,123 downwards.
AAGTATGGGTCCACTATAAGTTATATTTCATTGACATTCGTGGAACTTATTCAAAATGGAATATTTAGACATGATTCATTTATCAATTAAAGACTATCAACTTGTATCTAAATTTGTCTCATATGGCCAATAGTCTTAAAGAAATCTATTCATATATATATATATATATATATATATATATATATATATATATATTCATATATATATATATATACACTTAATATGATTTCTATTAAATATGTCCTTAAGCTTCTTATGACATCTGGACATTAAGGAAATCAAATAAAGTACAACATGAGTATGATAGGTTCCCACGTCATGTACATCATTGAAACTTTTCTTGTAGCATTCCTAGAGATATCAAATATCAGTGGGAGCATTAAGTGTCTTAATAATAACTTGCAATAGTTGCAAGAGGTGGGGAGTGAAAAGTTCATATTACTTCAATTTACACCTCTTATACAAGGCATTGCTCCATCTCGACATTGTTCCATCAAAACTTGTCTCCTTAAAATCTAATGCTACTCTTACACACTTAGAATCCTGAAAATGTTAGCAATCTAACCAAGAGCTAATCCATATAAAACTAAAACTTCTAATAAACCCAATAATCAACTCAGGAGGTCATCTAGGTTTAAAAACCTACTAACTTTGATGATTACATAACCTATCTAACTTAAGTTGAAATGGATTTTGGAAAAGTTTACTGATCCTATCTCTTCTAATTAAACAATTAGCGTCAATCAATCTTCTAACTGGAATAAAACTGTTTTCTAGTAAAACTGATTTTATGTGTTCGGATAACGTTTGGAATTTGATTGAATTACCTAAGAGTGTTTATAATCAAACCAAATCCTAATATAAACGTTAAGACACCAAGAAGCATGATTGATTGTTAAAGGTTATACTCAGGAAGAGATAAATTATCAAAGAATCTTCTTACCTATATTACAAAAGATTTCTTTTAGGATCACCATTGTTCTAGTAGCTTTTAACAATTTAGAGCTACATTAGATGAACATTAAAACAACTTTCCCAAACAACTGACTTACATATTACATGTTCATAAAACAACTTGAAAGTTCTAAACTTAAGGTTAGAACAGTTTGTCTATAAGCCGATAAAATCCATGTATGGGTTAATGCAAACATCATAATGCGATGAAATCTTAACACAGTTGTTTTCATCAAGAACCAGGTAGATTAATGTACCTACCTCAAGATGAGTGGGAGCAACTAAAATAAACTTGTCTATATTTAGATGACATTCTTTTGACAAGTATATGTTACATAAGTCAAAGCATTATTAACACAAACTTTGACATGAGAGATCTCAGAGATATCTCTTTGGTGATAGATATCATAACATACCGAGATAGACCCAATGAGACATTAGTTTCGTTCCATAAGTTTAACCTTAAATGGGTCCTTACATATGTAACAAACAATATCGCTCTTCCTTAGAGGATAATAGGATAAATGAGATTATTTCTTAAACTTCATTAATTAAGAAGTTTTATGTAGATTCAAGTATATACTCATTTAGATATTACTCACATTGCAACACATTAGATGTTTAGATTAATGTGAAGCATCTTGTGGAGCATTAAAATATCTATAAAGGAAACGAGATACTATAATTTAAAGAAGAAGTGAGAACTCAAACTGGTTGATTACTCTAACTTGGTAACATCAAAGATGACAAAGTGTAATTTTGGGTATATCCTTATGCCAGTAGACAAAACCTATCTCGTGGGGGAGTCATAATAAACTGATAACAACAACCTACGTTATAATGAAATAATATGTTGTTGCTCACAAAGTAATAGTCACTAAACATTGTTGAAATTTATCAGTGAACTGTTTATTAACTACATATAAATTACACATTGAAGGCTTATTGTGATAAAGACAGCTACCATGTCTCCATGTGGGGTAGGATTATCATTGTTCAAGTCCGCTTAATAGATGGCGTTATAATTCATTTTAAAACAAAAGTCCATCAGACATCACGTGTTCTTCTTTATTCTTGTTTCTTTGGCATTTTATTTTCAAAGCAATTTTTTTTGAAAAATGTCGTTATGTCCTTCAACTTTGAATCAATATTCGGCGTTTTCATTATTTGGAACTTGCCAATGGTGTTTTACACCTTTTTACGCATATCTGAATTATGGCGTTTTTATTAAAATGTTTTAGGGTTACAGTAAATCTTTTATTCTTATTGTTTATCATTAAACTAATGGTTTGTTCATTATGGCGTTTTCACCTTCTTCCCTTTCAGCAGCCACTTCATTTGTAGATCTATCGAATTGAATTAATCTCTTATATCTTATAAAGGTAAATAGCTTGGCGTTCTTTGCGCTCTTAAATTCATTATATTTCATTAATAATTCATAACATTACAACTAAGATGAAATCAAAGTAAACTAATAGTCTTTAGTGGATGGTATTACATCAGAGATGTACACATCGCTCTGGTCATCACTTTCTTCAGACTCGTCATCATTATCTATTTCATTGGCGTACAACGCTATAATCTCGTTTAGCCTTTATTGCATCCTATATTTAAATATCATCACAACACTGAATGTTGTATCATTCGAAGGTGCTAAATCACAGAGTTGTTCAAAGAGGTGTAGTTTATCTGTGTTTAGTACTTCATCCATCGTCAATTAATAATCCACCCTGTCTTGGTAAGTCACTTTCACCGTTCTTGATGGTTCATCCATACTCCAACTCGTAACTGTTGGTAGATCAGTAATGTCATCATCCTCATCATTATCATCTGCTGGAAATTTTCTTTTCAATCTTCTTATTATTACAATTTGAGTCCTTTCACAATCGTTGGCCCTTGGAACCCCAAGGGCCAGAATATCCCTCTGAACGGCTTCATCCATACTAAGTATTGCCTTGATAGTTTTGACCTTCACCCTTCTCCTATCAGAGAACTTTAGGACGAAACGTCTCTCCGACCTCTCAAACCTCCATGCAATAACATGAGCCATTTTTGTTTTAAGTTTTATGGCATTTTAAACAATTTGTGGCGTGTTTAGACAATTTGTGGAGTGTTAAGTTTGTTTACCTGTTCTACCTATATAATGACATTTTTTTGGTGCGAGATAGATATATGTTTTTGGCGCTAAAAAAGTAATAGTAGTTTTATTTTTTTGATGTTTATTTTTTATATCTCTTGTCGTGTGATGTAGGATGCAGACCTATAATGTGATAGGTAATTATGGGGTTTTGAAAATATATAAAGATTCAATCGCCATGGTGTGGTTTTTAGTATAATAAATATTGGTAATAAAGTTTCCGTCGTTTCATTTACTGTTTGTTCAGCTTTATCTATTAAGGCTGTAACACGTCCCATCTTTTAAGTTTGGCGTTTTGTATTTTAATGACGTTTTATAGATAAAGATGGCAAAATTAAACTTTTATAAGGCACCCTTTTGTTTTATTCTCTTGCACCTTGTTTTAAAAATTTAGTAATTATTTAGAGTTTTTAATAATACGTGATTAAAAGAATTTTATAATAGTTTTGGTGTTTGGCATTTGTTGCACTTTGGTAATTTATAAGTAATTAGAGAAATAATGTATCTTATTAGTTGAAAATTAGATAACAAATCATAGAATTGACACAAAAAATAGAAAAGGAAAAAAAATATAAATGCTAATCCAATTTCTCATCCAAATCTTCACTGCCATCAGCCTTTGAATTCCTTAGATAGGTGCCGGTTTCCCTACACAGCTGAAACACCTTACTCTAGATGAAGCTGATCATTCAACAAAATATGGCGTTTTGGTTTTTGGTGTGATCTTTTGCTGTTGATTGTTGAAGTGGTTTTATGAATGTTGGAGACACAAATCGATGCCCTTTTTGTGGATGCTATTATTGGGGTGTGATTGTGAGTGGGTTTTTTGCTTGGATGATAATGGAGTCCAAATTAGCATTTACACTGGCATAGGTCTCTTCTTCTCATCCAAACCTTCCTCAAGAACAAAGCACACAAAATGACATGTCACTGTCATCAATCTCTTTTTCTTAAAGATTTGTCCATCTCATAGCAAAATCTTATTGATTTACTCCCTCACCTAAGAATCAATCCAACAAAACTTCATGGAGAACAATACTGAATCTCCAAGAAACGACGTTTTCCATTTATGGTTGTTTTAACTTTTTTGGCGTTTTAAAGTGAATGGTTTGCTAAGAAAATATGGCGTTTGTTTTTGGGTGTTTATCAATGGAATTTCCTGAGATGTTTGTTTAAATAAGAGTTTTTTTGGCGCGTAGTTTAGGCGAAATTTTATTTTAATAAATGTTTGTAATAAAGTATCTGTCGCTTCAGTTACTGTTTATAGTTACTTTTTTGTTCAACTTTATTTGTCAAGGCTGTAACATGTTCCATCTTTTTATGTTTGGCATTTTGTATTTTAATGGCGTTTATAGATAAAGATGATAAAATACACTAATTAACTTTTGGGGTTTTGTAATTGTGGCATTTTGGCGTTTTATAACTTATTGGAGAAATATAGTATTTTATTATTTGAAAAGTACATAAAAACACAGAAAAAATTACACAAAAGAAAAAGTAAAGAAAAATAATTTAAACTCTTTGTTAGAAGGGATTGTCTGAGAAGTATCCATCACTCCCCTCATCTTATTTTTCAGATTCTTCTTCCAATTTCTTATCCAAGTCATCACTTTCACTTTCATTAGCCTCTTGTTCTTGAAGAGTTTGAAGCCTCCATTTGAACATGTCATGCAACAACGCCAATTTTTCGTTCATGTCTGTGTTCAAACATGTTGCATTATGTAACTCCTCCATGAACCCAAGACCCTGCCTGGTCATGATATTTTCAAGCATGCACTCTTTATGCTCCCCGTTGTCACATATAACGGTCACCATGTCAGTGTCTTCATCAAAACGCCATGATCTGATGACTGTGTCCATTTTTGCATTTGCCTTGTTAGGTCCAAATTTTCTGGTTAATCTTCTTATAAGCGTATGTGTTTTATCACAATGGTTATCTAGAGTGAAGCCAAGTGCTAGGATCCCCCTTTGTACTTCTTCTTCCAAGTTCAATATGGCTTTGAATGTTACTCTCCTTCTGTTGTCAAAGTGGATTACAAATCTTCTGATTCCGAGGGTGTATCTCCATGAAACAAAGATTGCCATTTTTCTTCCTCTCAGAGTTTTTTTTTTTTTTTTTTTTTGAAATTTAGCGCTTTGGTTAAAGATGACGTTGTAATATGATCAATTGAATGTGATAATGGAAGTAATGGTAACGTCGTTTATATAATGATCTTATTGGCACGTAGTTTAGGAGGAATTTTTTTGTAATAAAGGTTAATAATTAACTTTCGGTTACTGGTTGTTCACATCTATTTGTTAAATCTGCAACACGTTTTGACATTACGTTTTGGCGTTTTGTATCAATGGCCTTTTAGATAAATATGACGTTTTATTTTAATGGCATTTTGCTCATTAGTGTGGCATTTTGTATTAGAGCAGTAAAAAAAACCCTTTTACCCTTAATGAAGCACGTCCAAGTAATAAAGTTGATGTTACTTACAAAAACGCCACCGCGCCATTCTAGTCCATAGATTGTTTTGATTCAACGGATGAGGGGCGTTCTCACCATTTTCACACTTTTAGGCGTTTTCTCTAAATTCTCACCCTATAATTACAAATCAAACATTAAAGAGTTTACTTGCGTATTTTGATCATAACTGTTAGGTTTTAAATTGAGGTTGTAGTACGACTAATGGGGGTCCTGAGTTGCATAATGATTCAACGACTGTATTTCTCTGCTACAGTTCTTGGTTTAAAGCTAAAATGAGTATTAACTTCTAATCAGACTAATCTAATACTCATAATAAATGATTATTCGGCTAAGTGGGAGAATGTAAGATTAAATATGTTTATATGTATATATATATATATATATATATATTATATATATTTAATCTAGTAGTCGTCATTATCATTTATAAAATATGGATCAAAACTCTTAAGTCTGGTGCATAGACATCTTCACCCGCATGTAATGAAGAACTGGGCTAAAGGAATCTTTTCTGTTATAACCAACTGGACATGTGGCAACAGATCAAGGCTCCACATCCTTGGATCTTCTAGAAGCATTAAATGGCAATCATGCAGGCCTCTATTCGGTTGTAATCGACTGTGACGTGGTAGCATCTGGAATGTCTATCCTACACCCGATGTCAGCACAATCTTCATAAAGACCCAAAGAAAACCACTTTCCACGTGGCTTTTCCCCCAACACTCCATCATCTTCTAATTCGTTTGCACGGATGGAGATGTAACCACTAACGGTGGGAAAGCTTCTGTTACAACTTCGTTAACTCTTGACACCCAAATCTCTGGCTATAAATAGAAGACTTGAGGTACAAGCTATTCGTTCACACTTCACTACTTACCTTTATACTTCGTCTCCTTCGATTCGTTGTACTTATTCTCACGCCAGAGGATGGTCATGGAGAGAACCCCCATTCTCCCCGTAGCGAAGCTAACGGCGGTTTTCGGTTTTGCAGTGATTACTGTCGAAGTTCTTTACGTCGACGAGCAAACAAGAGATTAACCCTTATACGCGGAATCCATGTCCTCAGATCTAGATCTATTTCGATAGATCTCGATTTGGTGTTTCTTCATTGGAGCCATCCGATCTATTCCACTTTTAACCTTCATCTCTTATTTGTTTTCTACGACCTTCAGTTTCATGGCTGATAGTCCGTTGCGGTTGCCACAAGGTCCTCGGGCCGAGATTAGGAACACAGTTCATGTTTCTCGGATCAACAGACAAGTGGAGGAATAATTTCTGAGGATGCTGATGTTCGTCATGATCCTGGTCGTGTGAACATTCCAGTAACTTTGAGAGTTCAAGCTGAATCTCCTTTTATTGAAATCGCGTCAATATTACCTCTCGGTGAGACTCCGATATCCTGGTTCATCAAATCTCAAACCCCTCTAAATGTTGTTTATGTGCAACTCTGTGCACAAACCAACGCATCGGCATCACCGGTGCAATTGCCGATAACTCACGTGCATGCTGTCACACCCCAACCGATGGCGGAATCATCGGGGCGGACGTAAATAGATTGCTCGAGACATCATAACACTATTTGCAACAATATTAAATTCAAAACCCGTTTCATTTCATTGATCAAATAGTCAATTACAACATAAATCCAAATACAACAAGTTCAACAATATTATAACATAAAACCTAGCATTCTAGATGCGTTTCTATGTCTTCCCTACTAAGTTTTCGTTATGTTCAACATCCTTAACCTGCAACATGTTAAAATAGTTCAACACAAAAGCATTGGCGAGTACACAAGTTTAATTATAGCATAAGTAATAAATCATTTAAACAAATCCACATGTTAAGCTAGCATACTAGATTAATGTAAACATCGCATGCGATCTACAAGTCAATCCTTGCGTGTCATCGCAGAAATAGAAAATCTTAACATGGCCTCAAGAATACGGCCGTGCGTTACTCCTATAGCGCTATACATGTTAAGGGGGAGGCTTTAAACAAAGTTAATGACAAATAGCATCACATAAGAATGTTCCAAGTATACGAATTGTGTATCACATAACTGTAGCATGTATCATGGATTGTTTGTGTGTTTGCATAAAAGTATAAGTGTGATTGCGTGTATTTTTGATAGGTTAACATATTGCACCCCAAAAGTGTAAAGCGTAAAAAGGGTGTTCGAGTGTACTCACGGTTTGCGAAGAAATTTTCACTTAGTGGGTTTGATGAATCTTGAGTTGATGGAATACCGAAGTTACCAATTTTGGTTCTTGAACTTTTTGCCAAAAGTTGAAAATCTTGGAGATTTGAGAGAGTTTGGAAGTGATTTGGATGTGGTGCAAGTGTTTGGAAGGTGTTAGGGTTGGTATTTATAAGAGGGTTAAGTGGTTGGGGTTTAAATGAAGGTGGAAGGTGATTGGAGGACAAAGGAGGTGGGAAAGGGTGAATCTAATTGGCTAAAAAATGGTGAAAGGTGATTGGGGAGAAAAGAGGTGGAAATGGTGAAATCTAATTGGCTAAAGAAGGGTGGAAGATGATTGGAGGAGAAAAGAGGTGGAAAAGGTTGAAATCTAATTGGCTAAAGAAGGGTGGAATGTGATTGGAGGAGAAAGGAGGTGGAAAAACTTTTGGTTTTGCTTACTTTTAGTCCCTGCACTTTGTAACTAGGTTATTTTATGTCGTTTCTTGTATTTTAACTTGTTTTTAGGTATCCAAAGTGTATTTTAGGTCTCCGTTTTGCGTACAAATACGCATTTAAAGATTGATTGCGTACATAATACAAATATGAAAGGTAACATGTATATGCATAAAAATGAATTCCATTATGGTTAACGCCTCGAATTGTGAGATTAAAATTAAAATACGAAGGTAAGGTTTCAAAAAATAGAATGCGAATGCGAACTTTCTAAAAATAAGAATACAGAAATATGAGGCGTTACACATGCTCCGCCTGCACCTCGAGTGTTGAGTTATGATTCACCGATGAGAGAGCGTGCACCATCATACGTCTCTGCAAGAGAGACAGAAGAGTATTCTCAGTCCAAGCCCAGATATGAGTCAGCTACCCAGAAGCGAGCATCGGTCCGTTCTCGTTTGGGCATGTGTCCATCTCAGGGGCAGGACACCCAGCGAGAAGAGTATGACAAGACATATGACGAAGGTGACAATGTTAGTGTGTTTAACTGATTTCAGAAGGATCATGCTGCTTATAAACCTAAGTCACGTACGGTATACAATCCAGAGGCAGAACATGACTATAATCTGATCTATAGATCGGCTTAAGCAGCAGAACAATCCAAGTTTTTGAAGGAAATTGTGTTGGCTCCGCTTGAGTATGCAAAGTTACCAACCAATGTGGGAAAATTTTACGGTATGTCAGATCCGGATGATCACGTGCGTTTGTTTGTTTACCAGCGCAGACTCATTGGGGGATGGACGTCGCCTATGTGGTGTCATTTGTTTGTTCAAACCCTCACAGGTGTTGCGCCTATGGTTTGAAAATCTACCAACAAGTAAACTTACTTCCTATAAATATCTCAAGAATAAATTCTTAACTCACTTCAGCCATATGTTAATGACTCTTCGGATGTCATCAACATCTAGCGGAGAGATGATGAAAGTTTGGAAGATTTCATTACATGTTACAATAAAGAGGTCCTTGAGATCAGTGATGTGCATGAAGATCTGATTCCCGCACAATTTAAGTATGTTGTTCGATGTGATGAGATGATAAAAGTTCTATCAGGAAGTGTGGGCCTCCATAAAAGTTGAGAAAAACTTATGGCGGCAGCCAAAGGTTATGCTGAAACTGAACGCAAATTGAGTTCCAAAAGACCTCCCATGCCTCAATATCGTCCATAGGATATGAGCAGGAATGCGGGTAAGAAGAACAAGAAAATTGGAAAGAGTCGAACCAGAACTTTTATTCTTCTTATTTGCCGATTGATGCACACGCAACAATCAACAAAATTACTACTCAAAGGCGATAAAACAATAAAATCGAGACAGGCAGTGGACACCTTTAACAAAAACTTCAGCAGCGGTACTTAGCATTGAGAACCATGAGTTTAAACAACCACAACCAATGAAAACCAAAAAAGGTCAGGATCCAAACCTATTATGTGATTATCATAAAGATACTGGGCATACTACCAACAATTGCATCACTTTGCGCACTGAGATTGAGAAATCATTAAAAAGTGGGAAACTCGCTCATCTGCTTCAAAATGTGCGCAAGAAGGTTCGTCAGATCACTCACGGTGATGAAGGGCCCGAGTAATAAGAAGATGAAGCAAGCTTTTGTCAATATGGTGTAAGGCGGCCCACCGCGCAAGCGTTGCCATAAGAAAGGTTATATGACACATTGGTGCGAGCAGCAGGTAATTTTTCCCATAGATCCTGGAGGTCCTCAAGAAGAAAGACCGATAGTGATAACTAGCATTTTTGGCCATTATCGTACTGATTATATGTTTATTGATCGGATAGTTCTATGGATATCATTTATGAGCAATGTTTTAAGCAGCTAGACCAAGAGGATAAGGCGCGCTTAGAATCGGTTGATTTCCCATTAACTAGTTTTTGTAATCAAGCCATTTTTCCTCTCGAGCAGATCTCTTTCCCGGTCACTCCTTCGGATGGGAAACATTCGCGCATGATCCAGGTTAATTTTATGGTTATGCCTGCAACATCTTGCCATGACGCATTACTGGGCCATCACGTACAAAGAAATTCCAATATGACTACTCTACTCCTCATGCTGCATGTGGTTTTCCAACGGAAACCGGTGTGGCAATTATGTATTCAAGAAAGGAAGTTATAACCATCAATGAGGAACCACCAGTGAAAGTTGCGAAGCCGTCTCCGATTAATGAACCAGAAAAATAGGTGCTAAACAGCAAATACCCAGAGCAAACGGTTTTGTTGGGCCCTACCATGACCCGCGCAGTCAGGGCATAACTTAAACAACTTCTTTTTCGCAACATGGATATTTTTGCTTGGTCACCGGCAGACATGACAGGGTACCAAGGGACGTCGTAGAGCATGCACTGAATACATTTCTATCTGTGGAACCAGTTGCGCAGAAAAAGCGCAGTTTCGGTACAGAAAAAACTCGCGTAATGATTGAACAAGTCTCTGTGCTTCTCCAAGCTGGTATTCTAAGAGAGGTGGGCTATCAAAATTGGGTAGCAAACTCAGTTATGGTACAAAAACACAACGGTGGCTGGCGCATGTGTGTTGATTTCAAAGACCTGAATAAAGCATGTCCAAAAGATTGGTATTCTTTACCGAAGATTGATAAGAAAGTAGATTCTCTGGCCTCTTTTCGTTGGAAATGTTTTCTAGATTGCTACAAGGGCTATCACCAGATCCAGATGAAAAAGGAAGATGAGGATAAAACGGCGTTTCGCACAGACAAAGGAATCTTTTGTTACACAAAAATGTCTTTCGGGTTACGAAAGGCGGGAGCTACTTATCAGCGCTTAATGGACTAGGTCTTTGGCGATGACATAGGCATGACCGTTGAAGTGTACATTGATGATCTTGTCATTATGAGTCCAGATGAAGAATTGATGTTGACAAATATTCAAAGAACCTTCGCGTCCCTACGCAAGGTTAACTTAAAATTAAATCCGGGGAAATGTTCATTCGGAATGGAAGAGGGGAAATTCCTGGGTTTGTCGTTACGCGCGACGGTTTTAAGGTCAACCCAGAGAAAGTAGAGGCGATCCAGCGCATGCCATCACCGTCCTGCATTAAAGAAATGCAACGGTTGGCCGGTCGACTAGCTGCGCTAAATCGCTTCTTGGCAAACCACGCAATAAAATCTTTTCCACTCATCAGCACATTACGAAACTGTGTAAAGTAGAATCAGTTTCAATGGACCCAGACACAGAAAAAGCTTTTCAGCAAATGAAAAAATGTTGATCAATTGCCCACTCTCACCGCTCCAAGAAAAGAATAACTAAGGATCTTGTATCTTTCCACCTCAGACATCGATGTTGGCGCAGTTTTACTAGTGGAGCGCACAGGGGTCCAAACACCAATCTATTACGTCAGCAAAATGTTAACCGATCTGGAAACACGATACTCAATGATGGAAAAACTTGTATTAGCAATGGTTCATGCATCGCGTTGATTGCGCAGGTATTTCTCAGGACATGTGATTACCGTTCTTACAAATTACCATCTAGGTCAAGTCTTGTCCAAACCCGATGTTTCCAGCCGATTGGCAAAATGGGCTATTGAATTGGGAGGACACAATATCGTTTATAAGCCGTGACCAGCCATCAAGGGCCAGATACTAGCCGATTTTATTACTAGGGTTCCAAGTAACAAGGCGTAAGAGTGCGAAGCTATTCAAAATCGAATACCTATCGTGGATGATAGCGTGTGGACCCTACACACTAATAGCGCGTCTAATGATAATGGCACAGGGGCTGGTCTTCGTTTGATCAACCCGATAATCATTAATTTACTTACGCCATCAGATTGGATTTCAAAAGTACTAACAATGAAGCAGAATACGAAGCGTTTCTCGTGGGCCTCCATCTAGCAATCAAAATGGGCGCGAAGAATCTGGAGGTGCACGTAGATTCTCTTTTAGTGGCCAAATCAACAACCTTTATGATGCGAAAGGCGAGACAATGACCCTGTATCTTGAACAGGCGAAGTCTTTGATTAGCAAATTTCAAACTTTTAAATTCATTTACATCAATCGTAGTGAGAACAAACATGCAGATGCGCTTAGCAAATTGGCAGCTACCAGTTTCAAACACCTCACAAAAGAAGTGCGCATCGAAGTACTGAAAAAACCCCTCCGTTCCGTTACGTCAAGTTAATGTGGTGGAAATGGGACCTCATGGATGTCTCCAATTATCATGTTCTTACAGTCTGGAACTCTCCCAGAAAACAAAGCGGAGGCTAGGAAAATCCAGAACAAAGCGCTAAATTACAAAATGGCGGATGGGATACTTTTCCAGAGATCATATCTTGGACCACTCCTTCGCTGTGTTGACCCACAAGATGCTCAGTACTTGATCCGCGAAATTCATGAAGGGTTATGTGGGATAAACAACCTCTAGCGTAAGAAAACCAAAAGCATCAAAAGTAAATGGGATAAACACGTCTTGGTTGTCAAGGCATGCTTTCTCGTGTTTGTTCACTTTGCCCGAAGCAGCTTTTATAGCAGTCTGACCCACCATGAAATAACTACCCTCTAATCCCACAAGAGGGGAAACTCTTGTTAGATCCACACAAGTGTGTTTTCCTCATGTCCATCCAAAGAACAAAATGTCGGTTGGTCCGAGGGTAGATCTTCCCTCCGATGGGTCCGTTAAGAAATTCAATTGTGTCTCATTCTTAGCAGAAATTTCAGCGTGCTTGAATATGTCAAAGAGGACATCTCTAACCAAATCATATCATTACTTAACCCGGGGAGCTCTCTACAATGCAATATATGTTCCCCAAGGAATCCAAACACGCCTTATGACAAGCAAAACATATCTCATCAACCGAAAATAATGGAATTATAAGACGATAGTTAAGGAAAGTAGGATACTCCACCTGTGACATATGTTGGCTAACCCATCTATAGGTATAGCGAGAAGGAAATCTTGGACATGTGGTGCTCGTAAAATAATTTTCAAAGTGTTATAAAAGAAAATCTATTGCCTATAAGAAATAATAAAATAAAATAATTTTCAAAGTATTATAAAAGAAAATCTCTTAATAAAAACTTGAAAAAACATAAAAAAAAGGTTTAGAAGGTTAGGTTTATATGAACCTATTAATTCAAAAGATTTAATATATTAACATAAATGTAAACAGTTAAGAAAGATTTTTAACTCTTGGATTATACTTTTTTTTATTTTTTTATTAAAAAAAAAGAAACCGAAAAGCCAAATCAAACCGTTGCTAAACCAAAAAAACCGAAGCGTAACGGTTTTCAAGAATAAAAAAACTGTATATTTCGGTTTTGGTTTTACCAAAAAATTGAACGGAACCATGCACACCCCTAGTACTTTGTATAGTTTAGTAAAAAAATTGTTTTGAACTTTACTTTATTTTCAATAAAACTTATATTAAAATATTTATAAGGAAAAAAAAACTAAACATAACTATGCATTTCGAATTTTTTTAACATCGGTACATTATTACTGGTACCGATACAGTATTGGTATTGGCACGGTATTGGTACTTGGTTTTGTTTATGATAAAAATGACAGAACAAAAATAGTTAAGCATAACTGCACATTTGAATTTTTTAACACCATTACTTCATCGTGGCGGTACGACATAACTACGGTACTATACTTGCACTGGGTTTAGCCTATGATTAAAAAATATGGTATTTCGAACATAACTGTTTTTTCAATAAAAAAATATACTGGACTATTAAAAAAAGTTAAACGCAATTACATGTTTGGTTTTTCTAGAAAAGTTAACAAAGGCAATTGCATGTTTGGTTTTTCTAGAAAAGTTAACAAAGAAAAGTTATGAAAAAATAATCAAACTTGTAAATAATTGAATGGATTAAAAATTCTGTTATATATAATATAGGAAATGAAAATGAAAGGCATGTTATCAAAGAATAATCATATTTGTAAATAATTGAATGAATTAAAAGTATGTTATATATAGTATAGTGAATGAAAATGAAATGAAATGAAATGAAAAGGTATAACTTAGAGTAAGGTTCGTACGAAAACCACCTTTATTGCGAGAATTGTGTGAATTAATGTGAACACAAAAAATACCTAAAAAACAAAAAAAAGACATAAATTTTTTTAATATATTTTGAAAAAATCTCTAATTTTCGTCAATAAAAAAACAAAAAAAAAATTCGAATAACAATTATCGATGCACATGTACATATGTATCATTTCTTGGACAAATTCCGTAATACATTACAAGTAGTAGATAATTGCACTTTCATTTACACTACCATCCGTAATACACTACTTTTTACATTACCAATATTAAAAATGCACATGTGTATCATTATGTATAACCATGATATAACGTGTTTTGGTATAAAACGTTTGTGATTTTAAATGATGAAGCAGGCCCACGTACATGTTTTTTGGTTAGTTACATCTAGTGGTTAATGGTTTGGTTATAATTGTCACTTTATGATGTAATATGTTGTTTGGATGGTATAAAGGGTGTTGATATATATGTAATAAAGTGAAATATTTGTAATGGTTATTGTATTATGGATGATAGGAGGTAATGATATTGTATTATGGATGGTAGGAGGTAATGGTAGTGTATTATGGATGGTATGATAGATAAAAGGGAAATTGTATTCAAAGTAGTGTACCAAAACACGTTATATCATGTTCATACATATAGATGCACATGTGCATTTCTAATATTGTTAATGTAAAAAGTAGTGTATTATGGATGGTAGTGTAAATGAAAGTGCAATTGTCTAATATTGGTAATGTATTATGGAATTTGTCAAAAAATGATATAAATGCACATGTCATTGATAATTGTTACTCGAATTTATTTATTTAAATGTATTGGTTTTCTTTTATTAATGAAATAGTGTTTTTTTCAAAAAAAAAGTAATTAAAAAAATTGTTTGTTTTTTAGGTACTTTTTTGTTGTGTTCACTTTGGTTATCGCGATTCTTGCAATGAAGGGTGGTTTCTAACGGATCCTTCTCCTATAAATTTAATGTTCCTTTCGTTTCAATATGTTATAAAGTAAACTTAATGACGTGTATTATTTACAATTCTTTTCACCGATTTTTTTAGAAAAACATAGTGTTGTTAATCATTTACGAGGGTGGTCGGAATACCATAATATATTTTAGAGTTGGTTATCATATAAAGATTATTAACATGTGAAGCGTATGAGAGATTCAGTGCATGCAACACATGTACGATCAGTGAGTTTAGGCCTAACGACGAGGGTATTTACGTACATTTAGTTACAAGTAGTTTTAGACTTACCATCGTAATGAGTCATATGCACTACTATAAGAACACGCTCAATCTATACATCAAGCCATGTAAAAGTAGTTGTACCGTTGTAATAGTTAGATGCGTCATTGCCAACATCTTAAACACACCTTTTTAATCAACAGTGTATTAACATTCTATATAAAAATGTTAGTTTTCTAAATAAAACAACACGATATTAAAATATTCTTGTTTCATGGAATACTTTAAAAAAATATTATAACAAGTTATATAATAAAATTATTAAAAATAAAAAGGTTGGCGAAACTAGATTTTAAGTTAAAAACTCAACTATAACAATCGGGTTTCCCATGCTGCCCATTCAAACAAAATTAACTTTCGATTAATAACAAATCTAATCACCACACACCTCAATCGTCCATAATTTTTCACTTTCTATAAGTTTTCTACACATATCTAATCCTTTTCATATAAACACACACATAGTGATTGATCATTGTACAAAGTAGTTTTTCCGTGCATAAGGTACAAAATTACTAGATGATTACGCTTCACATGTTTATAATAACACAATTATACATATAACTACGCAACAGATGTATATAACCACACTCACGCAGCCTCGCTTGTGCTTTTACAGGCACACACAGAACGAGTATCCAGCCCTAAAAGATTAACTATGCATCCCATTAAAGGGTCACTTTGTATAACACACCAACTAACATGTGATACACAACCCACTATGCATTATTGGTTCTATGTTGTATAACACAAGCTACCCATGTGACACTTGACATTCCTCAACCCCACTAACTACATGTGACAACATTCCTTATATATCCAATTCCCTTAGAATAGATGTACAAAAAAGTCAGCCAGCAAGACATAATTCCTCACACCAGAAAGGTATAGGTCTGACTAAAAAAACAAACAAATGTCAAACTATATCTTAAACAGTAAATAAATCA
Source organism: Scalesia atractyloides (assembly GCA_947069175.1). Classification (NCBI taxonomy): domain Eukaryota; kingdom Viridiplantae; phylum Streptophyta; class Magnoliopsida; order Asterales; family Asteraceae; genus Scalesia; species Scalesia atractyloides. Next base: position 21,616,659 of record CAMTDV010000022.1, on the reverse strand, counting down.
AGTTGATTCAAAAACCGATAGTTTAATTTCATATAGTTGTATGATAAAGTTTTTTATTCGATTATAGTTATATGTTCATAAATAACCGAAAAACCTCAGATAAATCATCTTTTGTATATTTTCTTATAAATTATACATTCAATATCTCAAGAACATTTGAAATTCTTAGATAACTAGTCTTAACTCCCCCACGTTGCGTGGAGGGAGAGGTAATACCGTGCTCCCAACGTTGTGGAACCGGAGGGCATAAAACCGTTTTAAGTAGTAACCGAACAACGACCAAAAGCGGAAAACACGTTAAACAAAAACACGAATTTATAACACCAAGTGACTCACGTGATGTAAAAAGTAGACGAAGTCGAATTTATACCGACGCGTATTAGAAAGTCGAGGGGGTAAAAAAACTGAGGGACCAAATGTTACCACCAACACCGTACTAAGTAGCAAATGAACGACAACCAACTTGAAAAAAAAACGTAAATAAAAACTAAACTCATTTAACTATTATAGCAAAATTATTAAAAAACAAAGATACAAAATTAATTGAAAAAAGCTCTACTATTTACAATGAAAAAAAAAACAAAAGACAAAAAAAGTAATTATTATTCATTAATATGTTTGAAATTAATATATAACAAATATCTTTTTTCCTAAGTTACGACTTATGAGGGACTAAAGGTGTTGAATTGAAGAAATCACGCGTCCAAAGTCAACAAATGCAAATAAAACTATTGCTCATAAGGTTATGGATTAATACTATGTAAAAATAATACATACATTACTTGCCTCGTTATCTCCCAGGGCTGTTTTTGAAAATTTTAAAACTGAAATATCAGTTATAGATTTGATTTTAACCTATAACTAACATTTCTATACAAAAGATTGTATTATAAGTACAAATTTCACATAAAAATATAAATAGCTGCTTACATGGATATCCAATATTGTGAGGTTACCAAAAGAACAAAATATCAATCAACTTTCGTATCTTGTCCCTATCCAATGATTAAACACCTAAAAAAAACAAAATTTGCATGGGAAAATTACATTTTTTTTTATAATCATCTTCATCTACATGCTTCCACATATTCCCCAACTCACACTCCAAAAATAGACACAAATCACAACATTCTTGACTCACCTATCTAAGCATCATGTCATTCATTGGGTTGCAATTTTGAGCCACTCAACAATGGTGAAATGCTAAAAGTAGTACCATCTCCTGTGAATGTAGGGTGCCCTAGAGGTGTTGGTCTATCAGGAATTGCAGGCACTTCAATGTCACCTTCTAACATCTTTATTGCATCCATGATTGTAGGCCTTAAAACCACCATAACATGAGCACACAAAATCCCCACAAGCACAAATCTTTCCATTATTCCTTTAGGGTTCATAGCCTCATTACTTGCACCATGTCCTAATAAACAAGGATCCAAGACTTGCCCTACATTACCGTCTTTTATAAGCGACCACGCCCAATCGGTAATCAAGAATCTGTGAGGCGAATTGTTGCAGGATAAGTCAAGAGCTTTTCTTCCACACATAATCTCTAAAATCACGACACCAAAACTATAAACATCACTTTTTTCAGTAAGTTGACCATACAACGCGTATTCAGGGGCTAGATAGCCGTGGGTCCCGGCTACTCTAGTAGTAAGATGAGATTGACCATCTCTACTTTGCTTTGCTAACCCGAAATCCGCCACTCTAGCTCTCATATTTGCATCAAGAAGTATATTTGTAGCCTTGATATCTCTATGATATATAGCCGGTTTTACACCATAGTGAAGGTAAGCTAACCCCTTTGCTACATCTAGGATTATGTTCTTCCTTTGAGGCCATGTCAATGGCGGTAATCGACTCATCGACGGAAACAAATGATCATCAAGATTCCCATTTGACATATACTCATAAACAAGGTACCTTTGATCATCTTTCCTCTCATAATCCTCATCTTCACCATGAATGCAACACCCTCTAAGTGAAACAAGATTCCTATGCCTCAAATTACTAATGATCTCAACTTCATTACAGAACTCATCATTACCTTCAAACTCCGATTCTATGATCTTCTTAACCGCAACCACCGACCCATCCGGCAACACACCCTTGTAAACAACCCCGAATCCACCTCTACCAACGAAATTCTTCGGTGAGAAGTTACCCGTCGCTTTTTCAAGCTCTTGAATCTTAAACCATATAGAACCCGTATTCGGCCGCCTTCTCACCCGAACCGACCCAAACTCACCCACACCCGATTCGCCAATTTTCCCACTTTCCCTCTTTCGAATTCTCTCCCACCAAATATATAACCCCACAAAACAAGAAACCACCACAACCCCAACAACTCCTCCAATCAATCCAAATCTCCAAAACAAATTACTACCATTTTTATGCAATTTGGGTACAGCATTGATCCCAAACGGACACGAAACAGCCCCATCGCTTTCGGGCCCGAATCGATTCACAATCCCAGCAGCATAAAGTACAACAAAGTAAAAACAATCAATCGAATGCGAAAAATTACCATCTAAAGCAATCAATTCCCGATGAACCCTTAACCCAGCATCAACACAATTCGCACAAGCAGTAAGATCCGTAAGATCATTCCTACACGACGAATCAAGCAGAGTACTTTTCCCCAATTTTTGGCGCCAATCTTTCACAGTCCGGATTGCAGCACAGGTGTTCGACGAAATGACAAACTGAAGAGGGTCAAAACAGAAGGTTGCGAGATTGATGGGTAGTCTTAAAATGTTGAATTTTTGGAAATCGGTGAGACAAGCTGTGGATGTGGCGGGATCAGGGAGGTTGAAGTAGGATGTGGCTTTGAGGTGGTGGGCTAAGCTGATTCCGAAGACGCTGAGGAGGGTTTGGCAGCAGGCGGTGGAGTTGGTGACGGGGGTGGTGGAGGTGGCGGTGTGGCGGCAGTCGGCGGTAGGCCAGGGGATATGGAGGACGTAGTTGAAGTTCACTGGGCAATGGGTTGAATTGGTGGATGTGTGTGAGAGGGTTGATGGTGAAAGTGAGAAGAGTGTGAAGACGGTGATGGTTATGAAAAGATTCATTTTTGAATGTTGGGTTTTGAAGAGACAGAATCTAGGATGGATATATATAGAATCTAGAGTGGGGACTAGTTGAAGAAAGATGAAAGACAAGAATGGAAATCAAGGATGAATGAATGATTGGAGGAATAAATGGTTATGGAGATGGTGATGTTTCCTAAGTGGTAGCAAGTCAATGGGTATACTGGTATCGTGTAGTAACCTAAAACTTTTTTTATCGGTAAATTTGGATCACTGACGCATCGTTGGAGTATTATCGTGCTACCAGTAGAATTACCCAATTATATCCACTAGGTATAATGTCTTACACCAATTCAGAAAAAAACCTAATAAATATGAGAAAACCCTCTTGTGAGAATCAAACTCAGGACATATTAGTCCCCAAGCCTTATCCCACCACAAGATGCCACTAGGTTATAAAGCCATGGAGTACTAACCTAAAACTGATTGATGTTTCTCAATTTTGCTCAATAATCAACTCGCAGAAAAGGTTGATGGTCTTTTGATGCATTGGCAGCTTTATAGCTTTTTAAAGTGAAGGCCATGGATTTAAGAAAATATTTTGGGTTGAATTGGGGTTTTACAAGAGTGGGGCTTCGGGTGGCAGATTTCCTTTAGAATTGTAACGGGTCGGGTCATTAATGTTGTCTGTTTTCTCAGGCGTGGGTGGCCTTTTACCATTGAATTTACCCGAGTGCTAGATGGTCGGCCTTTGTTGGTTGTTCAAAAAGAAGAAGAAAAATAATAACTTACCAAAAGACAATTGAAAATTGATAAAATTAAAAGAGTTGGTTACTTATCGGGATCAATAGTTGTGTGAAATCATGTTCGTGTATTACTTCATGTTGTGTTGCAAACTAAAACCATTTCAAAAGCAGTTGAACATGAAAAACAACCATGTTCATTTTTATTCGTGTGTTATTAGCAAATGCAAGTTTTGTTCTTCTTTTTCTTTGTAAGTATAAAGTTTAAAATCTGAGTGTCAAGCAAATGTAAGTTGTGTCTGTTTTCTATTTGAGAAGGTGATACAAATGCATCAGAGATCTTTAGCAAAGTTTTGTCACCCAACACACTAAACATATAAGAAGGGTATAATACTATTATAATAGGTTGAATGCACCATTGTATTTATAAGCTTTAATTATGTGTCAGACTTGGACAACTCGGTATGAGACACACTTGTATAAATAAGTTATACACACTATTGTATAAGAATTGGACACACCATTTGATGCATACTCCTTCAGACTATGAAGAAGATAGAAATGATTGTATGAAAAAAATCTTTTTGTAGTTAAAATTGCATTGTCTTGTCTTAAGACGATTAAAGATGGTAAAATCTTTTTTACATCTTAATTCCTATGACAACATCATACAAGAGATAGTGAGAACTAATGGCCACATATCATCTTTCATTGCACTTTGTTATCATGAATATAAATTGGCAACGCTCTTGTCTAGTCACCGTATGTATCCAACCGTTTGCATATTTAATAATCTTTACCTTAATATATATTGTTATCATTCATACCTGATCATTGATAACGTCTAGAATTTTTTTAGTCCTATTAATTTAGTAATCAATATGATATAACATTATTAACAGTCTATAATATTGTTTATAATTATAATGCATTTACTTAGATATTGAATCCTTATTATTAAAACTTTACATGCGCCTTTTGTTATTCCATTTTTAAAGTAATAGGTTTTTTTAACAGCCAATGAGAACAATTTATTATCACAAAAAGCCAAAACCTCTAGCAAGTTGCTAGAGGAAAATTACAACAGACCCACTTTTATACCTCAAAAAAAATTGCATTAATTTAAAAGTAAGAGTTAGTAGTTCTAGAAGGTATCAAATATAAATACTAGAAGGATTAAACCAGCCTACAATTTAAATCCACTGTAATTGTGGCATTAGGTATTATAACACAAGATAAAGAAAACTTCGCTTTGGTCTTTGAGAATGATTCTTTGTATTTTTTTTAATGTTCGAAAACGGTTGTTTTATCATGACCCAGAGTTTACGAGACAGGGTTTAGTCAGCCTGGTCCGGTTGCTAAAATGCTGGTTTGGAGCTGACTATACCCACACCTTATATAATCTAAATCTAAATGCTCTTTTAGGGTTTTTATGTCAAATCATAACCCCTGAATTTCAAACGGTATATGTCAAACGGTTATTTGATAACGTCGAACAATGTTGTGATTAGAAAACAACTGGGCACCTCTTCACATCATGCTTGTTCGCTATTCTCATGTGGCAAGCAGTGGCGCTATCTGGTGGAAGGTATCGTCCATTTATGTGTTTTCCATTAAGGGTTTTATGATGGTTCACAAGGAGCAAAGAATGGAACTACAATTGAAAAACGTTTTTTATGGCATCATGATCACAGCGTGTTGGAGCATTTGGAAAGCAAGGAACAAGTCATTTTCTCCGGTACAATGGAAAACGTTGCAAAAACCATGGAAGAGATCAAGTTGCTTAGCTTCCTTTGGATAAAAAATAGGTCCCCGTTTAGATCTTTGTCTTGAAAAAACTAGTGTAGATTTATTGTGTAGTCGTTATTTTGCTAGCTTCTTGCTAGTTGTTGGTATGATATATTGCAGTTCCAAAAAAAATACATTTTTGGGAGACTTCTAAATTTCTTATATTACATGAAATTGCTTAATTTTACATTTTGTCGACTTCTAAATTTCTTATATTACATGAAATTGCTTAATAATGACTTCACGAATAAAAGTGGATTCCAACAGGATATATGACAAAATAAACATGTTAGTAAATTATATGTCGCTTTTAAAAGAAGGAAAACTTTAATGTGGATTATGTTAAGTAAATTATATGCAGCTTTTAAAGGAAGGAAAACTTTAATGTGGGTTACAATAATTGGTGAGTGAGGTTAATTATTTATTTTTCTACTTGTCTGCTTTAGTTTTTTTCTACTTATCTACTTTAGTTTAATTAACAAATGGCTATCCCTTTTTATGACTAGGAAATATCTATATAAAGTAGTCTTTTTGGGCCCAAATCGAATCAAAATCAAACGGGTAAAATTCACAGTTTTGCGAAACTGATCATTTCGATTTCAAATTTACGTACGGGTTTGATTTAATTGTAGGTAAGTTTCGGTTTTATATTTGGCCTTGAAGTGTTAAGCCTAAAAAAGGCGGTCTTGAAATATCAAACTGGGGATCCCAAAGAAGTAGCGAGGTTGGGCTAATTGGTCCACTCAGTTAAAGATAAGGGGAAAATTTAACAAAGACAACTTTTTAACAAAGAAGATGAAAGATCGAAAATGGAAACATATAATTGATGAGCAATAATCGAACCAAGAATTGTCTTTTCTTGCTACTAATCACATTATACACTTTGTCTATATCAATGAGGAAGCTCGACCGAAATCATGTACGAGCATTGTTTACTAAATCTTGACAGTAGTTCCAAGCCAAGATGACCAAATCAACCATAATCAGTTGGTTTCTATGAGAAATTGTATGGTTGATTAGCCAAATAAGCCTATCTGGCACCTTGGGAAGGAATAAGGGTCCAATAAGTATAGCAAAGCTCCGATTAATGAATACCCAACGGAAAATAAAAAGGTTAATTTGTTAAGGTAATTAATTAAAGATAACGATATCCGAAGACACTTATTCATTAGGCGAAGTTATTAATCTATTGAACATTCATTTATTGAACTCATATTGTATTGAATCTCTTACAATCTTCTCCTACTCCAAAGACAATGTCATATGAGAACAATGTTCCAACAAACAAATATATTAAAGCCCCGATTAATGAATACCCATAAGACAAAAAAAAAGCTCATTTATTAAGATAATTATTAAAAGGTGTGGAAATAAATTAGAACTAGAGACACTTATTCATTTGGTGAAGTTATTAATTTATTGAACATTTATTATCAAGCTATTCTGTATTGAATCTCTTACAATCTTCAGCTACTCCAGATACAATGTCATATTCCCAATTGGACATCCAGTGATAAAATGGTTTGTTCTTAAATTACTAGATCCCTTAACCCTCTTATCTCTATCGGATCTTATAATCCTCTTTGATAATGGATAACTAGAACACGGTTAATCTATGTGCCCTCACTGCTAAAAATCAGGGGTATCTCAAAATTTACTTTTTATCGTATCTTTATACAGTAATAAACTTTTTTTGCCCATATATTCATACGTAATCTCTTTTCGGACAATATCATTATTTCTTGTGTATCTTTAGCAATCTCCGGATTTCTATTAATATTCGGATTTTATCGATGTCATTATTTTCTTGAGATTTTCTTTTAAATACGTCAAAATTAAATAGGTTAATGAGTTTAAAAATCATATTATTATTTATTGGATCTTGAATTTTATAGTCATTTGTTTTAACTCGAAAATGAGAAAAGTAAATAAGTTAATGAGAATTGGTTTTTTAGATAACAAAATAAATGGTTAAACTATCTTAAGATTGTAATAGAAAAATAATTAACCTTTGAATTCTTACATTCTTTTGAACGCTAGAGAGAAAAATAAATAAAATAATAACTAATCAAATTATATATTTAATAATAACATAAAATAAAAACCTAAATTGATATAAAGTTTCTTAAACTAAATTAACAAATAATAAATAAATAACCTACATAATTAATTAAAATAACGTATTCTACTTCGAGATGAGCTATTAGACTTATAGTTGTAAGAAAGCCCACATGTAACAACACTCAAAACACATCTTACAAAGAACTTTGATCGAAACACCGGACACGCACAACGAGACCCGACACGAAAAATGAAGAAAACATATCCTGGCATCCAGGCGCCATGCTCCAGAACCAACCCCATCTCTCGCGACTCGCAGTGGAGTTCCAAGCCACGTGGCACAGTTTCACGATGAGTGACAAGGCTATGCTGTTGACGAAGCTGACCTAGCCCTAGCTAGGTGTCATCGCGCCATGCGAGGGGATCCCTTGATTCCCACACGACGCGTGAGGGAATCCTAATTTTGCTATAAAAAGGCAGGCGTGGGACGAGTTCCAGTGCACATCGATTTAAAATCGACGTTCTTTCTCTCGAAATTCTATTCGAATACCCGAAGCCCCTAAACTCTTAAATGTTGCTCCGTACTCGGCGTGTTAACCTGAATCACTGGTACGATACCATGTCCGGTTGATCTATAAACAATTCAACGGAAGTTTAAGTGCTGCCTGAATAAGGCTATACTTTGTCAGAAGTGTTGCAATGTGTGTTTAATTACGAACTCAATAATTTAACCAGAAGGCTATTACTGATAACCTAAATCTGCAAAGTGAGTCATTATCTTTTTCTCAAATGCTTTTGCAAAACCCTAAATGTTTTACCAGTTGTATTTATAGTGTTTTGTGTTATTAAATTACTGTCAGTATGTGGGGTTTTGTATACGCTACTTGATAAGCTTCGCTATTGGACAATTGAGGGCCAATAGTGATATGGCCATAGTCACAGGAACTGTCATCGAGTGATAAATACTGATTTGAGTAATTGAAAGATAGAAACAAATGTAAAAACCCTTAATGCTGTAACTATAACAATATGTTTTCGTAAACAATTAAAATGAACTCACCAGTATTTTACGCTGACCGTATGTTTTTAAAACGTGTTTCAGGTGAATGACTGTGAAGAGAAGGAAAAGTGCTATGAGGCACTCAAGCTTAAATAACTGGCTATGTAAACCTGAATAAAATGTGTTTTGTAAACACACACACATATATATATAATACATATGTGGTAGTGTGTGTAAGATATAGAAAGCATAATATATATAAAAAGTAAAGTCGCGATGATCGACGTTTTTAATTAATTGTGCTTACGATATTTTAATTATTTGATTACTTATTCATTGATATTAATATTTGAAATATGTTTGCGATTCAGATGTCGAATGAAGTAAATCAATCGGTCAAGAACAACCATGAAAACTCTTTGGATAAAAGTGCTATAGAGAACATAATAGCTCAGGGAATAGCGGACGCAATACCTTTAATTTTTGAAATTGTTAGAAACCCTATAGAAATGTAACCATAGCAACAATTTTAGTCAAAGCGTCAATGAAGATAATGACATCTTTATTAGAGCTCCACTACCTAAAAGAAGGGAGGCGATAACTTCCGAATGTACTTATAAATATTTTCTAGCCTGTAAGCCAACTGAGTTCGCAGGCAGTGAAGGAGCCATGGCTGCTATGCGATGGTTAGAAAAGACTGAAGTTGTTCTTAAGATCAGCAAATGTGCTAAAGAAGATAAGGTAATGTATGCTTCTAATCTCTCTAGAGATGAGGCACTAGAATGGTGGAAAACGATTCTTTAGGCAAAAGAAAGTGACATGGCCTATGCTATGAACTGGAATGAATATAAGGAAATGACAGAAAGGAAATTTTGTCCTCCTCATGAAAAGGAACAAATGGCTAACAAGTTCCTAAGTCATAAAATGGCGACAAAATTCTTTGAATATGCAAGAATAATACCAACTCTGGCTTCGTCAGAACCTGTACTAATTTCTCCCGTTATATTTGGGGATTAATTAGTGAAATCCGTGATTTAGTCAAGGCAGCTAGACCTCAGACTATTGAGGAAACAGTTGAACTGGCCAATACTTTGACTGGCGGATTAATCCGCACAAGAGAAGAAAATAAGAAGAAGGAATTAGCACAGAAAATTACCCAAGAATTTCGTTCGGGTAATACATACAGGAGAAGAGGAGTTTGGCAATCATCTTCACCGCCTTACTGTAAATTCTGCAAACGAAAGCATTCAGGAAGATGCGCTAAGTATTGTAATTTCTACAAATTGAACGGACACACGGAAAAAGAATGTAAAAGAAAAACTAATATGTGTTTCAATTGTGGAGAAACAGGTCACATTCGCCCATAATGCCCGAAATTGATGAAAGAAGTTGACAACAAGATCAAAGTAGCAGGCGAAGCCAAGAGGAACGCACGAGCATTCGTATTTACAGCACAGGAGGCGGCAATGATTCCCGACGTGATCGCCGGTACGTTTCTCAACCGTGACATCTATGCTAAAGTATTATTTGACTATGGTGCAAATCAAAGTTTTATAAATACTACATTATGTCAAGCGCTTAATCAACCGTTAACTAATCTTAGTCAAGCTTTTACGGTAGAAACGGGAGAAATGATCATGATTCAAGGAGACAAGCCAACCAAGTCCACAAAGTTCATCCTTGTGATGATAGCTGCAAGTTATGCACGAAAGCAAGGCATGATGTATATGGTCTCTGTGATTATTAACACAAGAGGAAAAAACTGAAAGAAATTTCGGTAGCATCGGAATACCCCGACGTTTTCCTAGAAGATCTACCTGGACTGCCACCTGATCGAGAAATAGAATTCGAAGTAATCATATACCTGGAACTTCACCAATTTTGCTAAAGCACCTATCAATTAGCACCAACGGAGATGCTGGAATTAAAGAAGCAGTTATATGAATTGCTAGAAAAAGGATTTATATAACCAAGTTCATCCCCTTGGGGAGCACCTGTTTTGATTGTTACGAATAAGGATGGTTCGATGCGTATGTGTACCGATTACAGGGAATTGAATAAGGTCACAATTAAGAATTGATACCCATACCGAGAATTGATGATCTATTCGATCAACTCCAAGGAGCTCGATATTTTTCCAAGATCGATTTACGCTCAGGATACCATCATAAAAAAGTACAGGAAGAGGACATTCCTAAAACTGCTTTCAGAACTAGGTATGGTCATTACAAGTTTATAGTCATGTCATTTGGCCTCACAAATGCTCCAGTTGCATTTATGGACATGATGAATAGGATATGTAACGTACCTTGATAAATTTGTAATTGTCTTTATAGACGATATACTTATTTATTCTAAGAGCAAATAGAAGCATGCTAAGCATCTACATGTACTTTTAACACTGCTGAGGAAAGAGAAGCTTTATGCTAAATTCTCAAAATGTGAATTCTGATTACAAGAAATACAATTCTTAGGACATTTGATTAATCATGAAGGAATTCATGTGGATCCCATAAAGATCAAGGCAATTACCAAATGAAAAGTCCCTAAGTCACCTACGGAAGTCAGAAGTTTCATAGGACTAGCAGGATACTATCGACACTTTATTCAAGATTTTTCATGGATAGCCATTCCGGAACATGTAAATCGGTTAAGTTTGAATGGGGACCCAAGCAGGAAGAAGCTTTTACAACCTTGAAGCAAAGATTAACAAATGCACCAATACTTGCATTACCATAAGGAACTGAGGATTTTGTAGTTTTTGTGATGCTTCTAGATTAGGATTAGGATGTTTTTGATGCAACGTGAGAAGGTGATTACTTACGCGTCTAGGCTACTGAAGAAGCACAAAGAAAACTATACAACTCATGATTTAGAACTAGGAGCTTTTCAAAATTTGAAAACATTATTTGTGTGGTAGTAAGTTTACCATCTTTATAGATCATAAAAGTTTAAGATATATTTTTTGGCAATAAAAATTTAAATATGAGGCAAAGACGATTACAATTGTGATATCCAATATCACGAAAGTAAAGCTAATGTAGTAGCTAATGCTTTAAGTCATAAGTATCATGAGAAGCCGAGATGAGTATGTGCTCTCAGATTAAATCTACAAGTAGATTTAATGGAACAATTGAAGAGTACCCAGGAAACACAATCAAGGATGATGCTGAAGGATTGAAAGGAACGATAAAGGAATTAGAAAAAGGAACAGATGGAATTTGAAAATTCCATAAGAAAAGAATTTGGGTACCTATCCAAGGAAACCTACGACATAGAATTTTAGAGGAAGCTCATAAGTCTAAGTATACGATGCATCCTGGTAGTGACAAGATGTATCATGATTTGAGAAAAACCTTTGGTGGATAGGAATGAAAAAGGATATAGCTAGTTACGTCTCTAAGTGCTTAACTTGTTCACAAGTTAAAGCTGAACATCAGAAACCTTTAGGCTTACTTCAACAATTAGAAACACCGTATGGAAATGGGAATTGATAACAATGGACTTTGTTACCAAGTTACCCAAAACAAGAAAAAGTAACGACACAATCTGTGATGATTGTGGATCGACTAACCAAGTCAGCTCATTTCCTACCAGTGAAGGAAACCTTTAGTATGGAAAGATTAGTAAAGCTATATCTAGATGAAGTAGTTTCATTACATGGAATTCTGCAATCCATTGTGTCTAATAGAGATAGTCGTCTCACTTCTCATTTTTGGAGAAGTAGTAAAAAAGCGGATGGCTTTAACCACGTGGTCGTGGGTTCGAGTCCCACGGATGGCGCCAATGAAGAAACACCGATGAACCGTGAGGTATCCGAAGATATCTTAGTTACAGCCTAATATTTCTGCATGAAAGGTTGTCTCTTGTTCGCTCTTCTGGGTTATCTCACTTCAAGCTAATCTGCAAAACTAGCAACGCCGTTAGCCTCGTCACGAGAGAAAGGGGGAGGGTTTTCTCCGTGACCACACTCCGGCATGAGAGTAAGTATTTTGGATTGCAAGGTAATAGCAAGTAAGTAGTAAGTAAGCTCGTATCTGGGTGTAGATGCCTTTACCTTGAGGTATGACCCTTATTTTATAGCCGAAGATAGGTGTGTTTATGAGATGGGCCGATGGGCCTTGGGCTCAGCCCAGACGACCAGGGATATCCATTCTGTCTCCTCTGCATCGATCATTAATGATCTCTGGCAGTATGCGTGCTTTTTCAGATGTTGAATGGAACCACGTGTCATGGCTGTTGTCCCTGGTGTTAGACCTGTCATCAGCCAAAAGTGGATAATGTGTGACAGTCGCTGGCGTGAGTTTGGTTGGTGTACAGTCTGACCTCTGCATTATAGTTCATGCGATGCAGTCTGACACAACCTGCCGAGCGACCATTGGGTCACAGCTCTGCCACTTTGTACCCTTGCATGTAGTTAACGCCTCTTTGCGCTTTTCCCTTCCGCGTGGCTTTCAGTGCTTTCTGACCTGCGCGAAGTTGTAGGGGTTAAGTCCTTTTCACAAGACTATGAGTTGCTCTCATGTTTATCTTGTCCTTGTGCAAGGTTTTAGGGCTCCGCGGCTAGAGGGTTGTTTAATCCGCGCTGGGTCAAGGGACCTGCGCTTCTAGGTCTAACTTGACGTTGCGCCGAGTACGCAAGGTTCGTTATGTGACCTGCTAGTATCGGTCTAACTTTCGTTGCGAAGTATGCGCAAGGTTCGTTGTGTGACATGCATGTGTCAAGGTTGCAATACTGTTGCACATTGCGTGCAAGGTTGTTAGGCAACATGCTGGTTTCAAGAATGGGCACCATTGCACATTGCACGCAAGGTTATTCTTGTAGTATGTTGTTATCGAGGGTATGGTTCTTTGCGTAGGCGCAGGGTTTTTGGGACCATACCCCTCCAGTTATGGGAACACGACTAAAGTTAAGTATAACCTATCATCCTCAAACTGATGGACAAAGTGAGAGGATAATTCAAACACTGGAAGACATGTTAAGGGCTGTGTAATAGACTTTGGAGGAAATTGGGACGATCATTTACCATTAATAGAATTCTCTATAACAATAGTTATCATACAAGCATTAATGATGCTCCATTTGAAGCACTTTATGGACGAAAGTACCAAACTCCAGTATGTTGGGCAGAATTAGGAGAAAGGCAATTATCAGATCCTGAGATTGTACGAAAACAACAGACAAGGTAATTCAAGTCAACGAAACACTGAAAACAGCATGAATCGTCAAAAGAGTTACATAGATAATAGACGTAAGCCATTAGAGTTTCAAGTTGAAGACAAAGTACTATTAAAAGTTTCTCCTTGGAAAGGAGTAGTTCGATTTGGTAAAAAAAGAAAATTAAGCCCAAGATATGTTGGGCCATTTAAGGTTATCAAATGAATTGGTCCAGTAGCATATCAGCTACAGTTACCTGAAGAAATGGCTGGTGTACATGATGTATTTCATGTATGTAATTTACGGAAATGTTTAGCTAACAAATCTCTTATAGTACATCTTCAAGATTTAGAGGTAAGTGAAAAATTAAAATTTGTTGAGAAACCTCTACAAATCGAAGATAGGAAGGTTAAAAATCTCTAACATAAGAGATTAGTTCTTGTCAAAGTAAAATGGGATTCAAAGAGAAGACCAGAATACACATGGGAACTAGAATCGGAAATGAACGAAAGTACCCCTACTTATTCCACTAAATCTCAAGGACGAGAATTTAAACAAGGTGGGGAGGATGTAACAACACTAAAAACATCTAGAAAGAACTTGATCGGAACCCCGGACACGCACGACGAGACCCGACACGAAAAACGAAGAAAACATATCCTGGCATCCCAGGCGCCATGCTCTAGAACCACCTCCATCTCTCGCGACGCATGGGGGAGGTCCAAGCCACGTGGCACAGTTTCGTGATGAGTGACAAGGCTATGATGTTAACGAAGCTGACCTAGCCCTAGCTAGGTGTCATCGCGCCATGCGAGGGGATCCCTTGATTCCCACATGACGCGCGAGGGAATCATAGTTTTGCTATAAAAAGGCAGCCGTGGGACGAGTTCCAGTGCACCACATCAATTTAAAATTGACGTTCTTTCTCTCTCGAAATTCTATTCGAATACCCGAAGCCCCTAAACTCTTAAACGTTGCTCCGTACTCGGCGTGTTAACCTGAATCACTGGTACGATACCCTGTCCGGTTGATCTATAAACAATTCAACGGAAGTTTAAGTGCTGTCTGAATAAGGCTATACTTTGTCATCACGTTGAGGTTTTGATCTTGTGATTATCGTTAAAGTTGAAATGGGTTAATACACTAATAAGTGTTACAATGTGTGTTTAATTACGAACTCAAGAATTTAACCAGAAGGCTATTACTGATAACCTAAATCAGCAAAGTGAGTCATTATCTTTTTCTCAAATGCTTTTGCAAAACCTTAAATGTTTTACCAGTTGTATTTTTCAGTGTTTTGTATTATTAATTACTGTTAGTATGTAGGGTTTTGTATACACTACTTGATAAGCTTCGCTATTGGACAATTGAGGGCCAATAATGATATGACCATAGTCACAGGAACTGCTTCGAGTGACAAATACTGATTTGAGTAATTAAAAGATAGAAACAAATGTAAAAACCTTAATGCTGTAATTATAACAATAGTTTTCGTAAAAAATTGAATGAACTCACCAGGATTTTTCGCTGACCAAATGTTTCTAAAACGCGTTTCAGGTGATTTACTGTGAAGAGAAGAAAAATGCTATGAGGCACTCAAGCTTAAATAAGTGGCTATGTAAACTTGAATAAGACTTGTTTTTAATCAAGGATTTATCCCTGTGAAATACTTTATGTAAATATGGGTTTTACCCCAGTTTATAAAATGAAAACTACGGTGTTTTGAAAACTTTAATAAATTTTTCCTGACACCTGGTCCTGATGAAAATTCCGCTGCGAAAATTTTAATCAACACCGGTACCACTTGTATCTGTCACGGCTCCCACCCAGGGTAGGGTCGGGGGTTGTGACACCTCAAGACCCCACACTTGGGTTTTTTAATACTTTGCAATCGTCGTCTTCCTCGTTCAAACGCAAAACTAGTAAGTCGTCGAAGCTTACCGGATAATTTTCTATCAGTTCTTTACCCATCTCTCTTCATTTAAATTGCTCAGGGGTATCTTAATACTTGTTTATGGGATCCTATACATATAATGAGAAAAACAAAAACAAACTTGAGAGATAGCACGGGCAAACCCTGATCATAGCTACATTACCCTACTTTTAGCCACAACTTGTACCTTGCATTTTTTATCCTTTATGAACAATGCTATCTTTTTGAACTATTAAATCTACAAAGGTAACTTTTTCTACCTATACGATCCATAGGATCCAACTTTCATTTTTGTCAGTCCTAACATCTTTATAAAGGTAAACTATGTTTATTAGCTTCATCTAGTTGTACCTCTTTTCTTACCATGAGCAATGACCAAGTTTCCTTTGACTACTCCATTTATCATTATTGAACCCAACCTAATATCCCTAATCATCCAACCAACTGGCTAAGATAAGCATTCTCTTCAGCTCAATGATAAGTCTCTAACGTCATTCAGTGTCCAAGTACATCCTGGAGAGGTATTCAATACTGGAGCTGTTTGTTTTTTAAGAGGTAAAATGTTTGCAATCTGCGGACCACATCTACAGACATCTGTAGAAGAAGAAATAGACCAAACCTCTGCGATTCTACAAGAGAAGGCTGTTTGTTTTCTAACGTATGTAGACTTCTAAAATAACTGGTGACGGTGTACGGACGGTGGTGGTGGTAGTGCTGCTGCTGGACGGTGGTAGTGAATGGTGGACGTGGACGGTGGGCTGTGGTGGTCTATGAAGCATGGAGACGGCTTGGAGCCTTGGAACCGACGTGGGGACGGAAATGCGCCGGAAACGCCATGGGGACGTCCCCCAGACGTTTCAAGGAATATGAGGACAAAAATGATACGCTCCCGGTAATATGGGGACGGCAGTTCCACATTTCGGGGACGTTTCCTTATTAAATTTAGGGTTTTAATTATAAATAAAACAGAATCACGACCTTACAGCATACCGTCGACCTTTTCAACTTCATCACTTGACCTATTATATTTAATCTATAATCATCATCGATTCCTCCATCATCAAGGATAATCGATTCATCATCATCTATATTCATCAGTTTTCCTATCATCAGTTGTTGTCGTTGTTGCCCTAGTTGAAAGAAAACTAGAAGAAAGAAGGTAACGTGAATGTTGCAGCGGTAGTTCAGCAGGTGTTTTGGTATTAGGTTTAAACGTGGAAGATGAAGTGAGAAAACAGTTTACAACCTTTATTTTATTATTTTGAGCTTTTTTAGAAGTTTATGTGGCCATTCTAAAACTATTATTCATTAAAGGTTATTTGGACCTGTCAAAATACTTGAAACACTTCAAATGAGTTTCAGTTTTTATTATTTATTATTGTTATTTTGTTTGATGAAGTATAAAAAAACATATAAATTATTTTTAATTTTTTATATTTTTTTGCCGTACCCGTATCTTGGATTTTTGAGTTTTGTCGTTCCCGTACCATATCGTCCCTGTACCCGTTCTCGTGCTACATTGGTGGTAGTGGACGGTGGTGGACGATGGTGAGTGGTGGACGGGGGTGGTGGTGGATGATGGTGGTGTTTAACCCTTTGCATACCTTAAAAGATCTTAGAAGTGGTTAGGCCAAGTCTGCACCAAGAAGAGCTCGCGCAGATGTTTTTTTAATGAAACGTCTTCGGAAAAAACAAACAGTCTACATATAGCAATGTCTGCTTGTGGTCTGTATGGCGCAGACAGAAGAGTTTCCATGTATGGGAGTCTCCATCATCTCCGGCTTGTAACATGTAATGAGACCCCTGAATCCATAACCCATGAATCTATTGCAATCTCCAAGCTAGAAGTCAAAGCATCATGCGAGTCTTCTTCCATGCATTACTTCCTTCTTAGCTGTTGTGCACTTATTTTGAAGCAGTCGGTTTCTTTGAAATTCCAACATACCATGTCTTTACGATTTTTAGACAGACCACTCTGTCTACATGATTACCTAGTTGATGTATTCTATCTCTGCCTTTTGTACTCAATAATGCATTTGAAGATTCTCTAGCACTTTTGACATCGTAAATCTTCTCCAAGAATCAAGTCATGAATCCCTTCAAACGTTAATTAAGTGGTGCCTGACCAACTACTGACTGCTATCACTATTTTTGACCAAATCTAAGGCAAAAAAGAAGTGCTTGAATCATGTTGTCAAATTTGATGTCAACCGATACAAACCAAACGACATATGATCGACTTTTTTAAAGGCAAACTGTATAAAACCACAACCTGGCTAGCAAAGCATTGACTCGAGGAATACACAAACCAATTACATAAAAGTTGATTTTTCAACCACTCAGTTCACCCAACTTTAAAATTATACTTACGGCTAGAGCACCACAAAAAGACAGAAACAATATAATCAAGTATAGTGTCTTTGTAACCGTCTCGACTGCCAAAGATGACTTCGTTGCGAGCTCTCCAAATACTCCAACAGGCCGTGAACATGATAGCTTCAATTCGGGACTTCTTTGGTTTAGTAAAAGAATTTGAATGTAACCAGGACATTAACAAGTAGGGGCATCTATTCTCCAGAAGAGATATTTCAAGCCATCTTCCAAGACCACTCATATGAGATGTAACAAACGCACCTTCTTTCATTCTAGTATTGATCCACTTTCAAATCAATATATATATTGTTTGAGGCTGACGGCTTTTCGTACATGTTGGCTAGGGCATTTAGCTATCGTGACGAGCTCTGCTTGTTGACAATATTGTATGCCACATTCTTTGCCAACGAAAGTCTGATCACCCCCAATGCTTGTCTATCCATAAATTCCCACTATTTTCTAGTTTATGTCCCATCAGCAGTAAATAGAAATCGAAATTCTTCTGGTACAAGTAGTCCTCCATCTGCATTCTCCAAACCCCGAAATCATGCTCGTCAAACCTATCAATCCTGATCTTCCCTTCCTCTACCATTGATAATCATGAACCGAGCACCAGGAATAGAATAAATTGAGCCTAATGCTTTGATACACTTGTTAGGTATCAACACTTAAAACAACTATTGTTGTTAGACGGCTTTTGGCTTTCTGTTGACTAGTCAATGTTGACCAACCATACTGTAGTGACTACTGTTCATGGCGACTGCAGAGGAACTAGCAGACATAGAAACACGCACAAACACAAACACACTAATACTAAAAGAAAGAACACAGGAACTTAACCATGAAATATGCAAGTATAATTAACATAACATATTAGTTGAAAATTTGTTAATGAAAGTTACATGTAATACTTAAAGGCTTGTAGCAACTTAGAACATCTATAACCTGGGCTCATGGATCCCTCTCTCCTCCATGGAGGTAACTGCTAGGAAAACACTCCACCTACCACAACAAATCCCATGGGCCTCCTTCTCACATCCCCACCCCTAACAAAATGGCAACCCTCAATTACAGACTCTGTGCCCATGGAACTGCCTCTCTCCTCCCCCGCATGCCTCTTTCTCTCCTCCACATTGATGTAGGTGGGGGTTGACGGACCCAGTGCAGATGCTCTAATAGAATACCTACGTGTTAATCTATTCTTATCTTTCTATTCTGTTCATAACACGTGGGTCCGCCTAAGGGTTATATATACAGTTTTTTTTTGCAAAATGCATTTGCATGCCCTTAAGCAAAACAAATGTTTTTGAGTCTTAAACTTAAAACAAGCTAAAGTTACATCTCATTATAGGCTGGAAAACAAGAATACTGAATGAACCAACACTCATCTAAGGTGAAGTAGATGACTATCTTGGTTATATCTACAATGTAAAGAAACACTCATCTTGATTATCTACAGTGTAAAAGCAACATGGTAATATGAAACTTATGAAAATCATCTAAATATTTTGATAATCTGCATCAAGTTCGTAGAGATGGAATATGATGTGGTGTTGAGAGAAATTGGAACTGCTAATAATTGCGGAGCAACCATGCATCCAGTATTTTTAAACATAAATATGGTCATGGTCAACACAGCATCATCTTTGACGATTTCCTTTTGTTCAAATCACCTTTCCTTCTAATGTTGTTAGACAACTTGTAGAGATGAGAATTTTAATCCATTTACTTACAATTTATACCAAATGGGTTGAATAGAAACAAGAAAACCAAAAGTAACGGGTCAAAAAGGTCGCGCGTGAGTCATATGGATTGAAAGTCGACCACATTGTATTTTTAATTGATATAACTACATAATTTCCCTATTCAAACATTTAGATTATTATGGTTTTGTTTTAGTTATCACATTTAATACATTAATTCCATTAGAAAGTTGACAAGCTTTCACGGTCAACCAAGTTGAACCATTTTAGCCTGCAGTAAAAATTCCCGTTTCAACCCGCTACCCAACAAACCTAACACGGCCATTTTGCAACATCTACCCATCAACATGCTTTGTAATAATCTATGTTTAATGCATCATTTTCAATACCCAGATTTATTTCTTATTGTAGTAATTTGATTTGTGTTCTCATATATAATACATCAACTTTGTTAATTTTACTTAAAATATATAAAGATATTTGTTGGTCAACCCAACCGTACCTGGCCCCTTTTTGGCTGGTACTAGAAAATGACCAATTTCAACACCTACCGACCCACTCGTCGTCCCATTTTGGCTACTGGCAGGTAGTTAACTTTAAGAAATAGAAGATGAACTTGTCGCATTTCTTGATAGCCATCAACTCTTTGGTACTACAGCAGCTAGTGCACGCGCATACACTGGTGGAAGGCTTCTCAAGATGGGCTTCATTTGATGACCATAAAGTGATATCAAGTGAGAAACAGCCCCTCCTATTTGAAGTTTAACTTCTCGTGTTTCAAGCGGTGAGATAGCTACTTGTACAAATACAACAACCAAATCCGTAACTAGCTGGAGGATCTGTTCAAAAGTTGGTAGTACAAACCAGAAACACGTGTTAATGACTAAGTACCAAGTTTTAGAGGGAAGAAGAATATGTGTTAAGCTACCTGTGAGTTGGATGATAAAACAAGGTTGCAAATGCAAGTGTAAACAGGAACAGATTCCTCGTGGTCTTCTTTTAAAGGAAGAACTTTGATGAGAATAGGGAGAACCTGATCATTGGAGGATAAAGATAGTTTGAGTATTTCCTAAAAGATACTACAAATCGGTAGAACAAAACCTGAAGAATATGATACTAGTATATGAGGTGGATCGAAACGGGTAACAATTTGATAGGCCCTGTTTAAAAACTAAATTATTTAAAAAAAATTACATATTTCCGAATAAAATGATTTAGGAGGTTTTTATGCAATTAAAACACACTTAGCTAGTTACTTAAGACATTAGCGATTAAACATAACCCGACCGAGCCATTTAAAAGTAAACAGTTCGAAATGATCACCTGTCTAGTATACAAACCTGATTTAGTGGAACAGAATCCTGGTGTGCCATAATCATCCTTGCAACTGCACCTGCAGCATTGTCCCTAACCGCATGGTCTGGTTCAGATTCTTCAAACAATGGGTAAAGGCATTGCAATGCATCATCAAAGTATCTGAAAGATAAGAAACAGAAAGAACCAATAAAAAAGGTACTAAAATGGCCAAAGTTCAAAAGTTGAAAATCTAAGTGAAAGAAGTGTACTTCAGACTGCAGTCTCCACCATTCTGGCACAACACTCCGACACAGAATGCAGCATTCCTCCTATTGGTTGCTGATGAGGAATCTAACTCTTTTAGTACAAAGGGCATCAACGGCTGAAACAAGATGCAATTTTCCAACACTCAAATAACAATAAAATTCTATGAAAAAATGGCATTAGACAGCATATCCACCAGAAGATTACATTCACATAACCAGAAATTGGAGCCCCCATATTCTGAGCGACTTCAGCAAGACATGCAACCACCATAGTCCAGTCTTTAGGTGAGCTTGATCCTCTCTGCAGGCCAATGATTTGATATAAGTTGTAGAAGAATGTGATGAATTCCAAATGGTTGAAATATCATATATACCCATTTTATATACACCTTACAAAGTAGTTGAAATATCACATATATCCAATTCATTAGAGACAATTTAACAAATGACAATTTTACCCTTATTCTTCGAAAAATTTGAAATCTCATATATGACCTTTAACTTCAAATATCATATTTACTCATTTCTAGCTTAATTAATTTGGCTTAAATATAATATATTGAGTATACTATTGTTTATGGGTAAAAATAAAAATGGGTAAAAAAATAAATTTAAGCTAAAAATGTGTTATAGACGAATATGAAGTTAAAAGATGAGCATATATGAAAAACTAAAGTTAGAAAAATAAGGGTAAAATAATCATTTATTAGATTGTTTTTAATAAATTGGGTATATTTGATATTTTAACTGCTCAGTAAGCGCATATATGATATTTTTAGTTTTGGTTGGGTACATATGAGATTTTTCAAATTTGTAAGGGTATATATGAAATTAATCCCATTCCAAGATTAGGGGTTTCATTTCTAGCCGTTTATTTTTGGATTATTCGACTAGGTTATGTTTTTTCTCAAACAGGTCAAACATCGTCCAATTGTCCAAAGTATATTTTTATGCATAAAACCTCCTAAATCATAATATTCAAAAAGAAGATTATCATTGAAATGACATAATTTTGTAATCATATTTAGTACACTGATAAATGAGTTTTTTTTGCGAAAAACGTGTTTCGGGCTAACCAACCCAAAGTAGCAACCGTTTTGACCTGTTACACGACACCTTCATTTTGCCATCTTTAGAAAATAAAAACATGATATAGTATTGAGCAAGCTCACTGCAAACTCCATTAATGGATTGAACAGAATTGCAAAGATAGGTGCAAAGTTGGAACCCATAGCCTTGGCAAAAGCAGGAAGGAGGTCTGTCACAGCATCCATGAGCACTTCTTTTGTCCAGGATCATAAACCTTAATATCACTGTCAAATTCTACTTGTTGACATGCGGACATCTGCTGTAGCAATACAAGAGATGACTCTACAAGCCTAGCCATGTCTGAAATTCGTCGGAAAAAAAGACAACGAGGACTTATAACTTATAAGAACTTAGAACATATATAGCCAGTTATTAATGAGCTCATAATTTAAAACCAAAATAAAAGATCATACGAGATTCCATGGCAACGTATCCAAAATCACTGATGATCTGTGCTACACTCATGCAAGTTTGAGCAACCACTTCCTTGTCATCATCTTGCTTCATTGTCTTGATATAAATTGTCATCACAGAATCTGGAATGTTATACATTGTAAAAATTTAAGAAACTGATTCAATGACTAAAGACTGAACTGCGGATCCCCTGGTCTGCAGGTAACATTTTATGACTTACCAAGAATTTGTTTAATCTTTGGCATTCTGTCCTGCAAATTGGAAAGGAAACTTACACTTCAACAAGAAGATTATGAAAGTTGGTGATTATTTCTTAAAAGGAAATGAGACAAATGGGTCAAAGCGGTCGAAAGTCTGCTTAAACAAAACCTCCTAAGCTAATTTGTTGAAAATTTATGGAGACTGACGTAATAGTACTTTTATAAGCATATTTTTAAACAGCTAGTTATTTGAACAAATTTAGAAAATAATTGTAGTTTCGTCTCATTTAGCCACCTCGCCCCTATTATAAGGACATATGTATACAATAAAATAGCTTATTTATTCAGATGCAAAAGAAAATAGATAAAATTTCTAAAAGGGAAGATGGGTAATGAAATGTCCATACATTATGACCTTGTAAGACGACATGAGCAGCTGTCAAAATATCTGCAATCAGAACCAACTGACTATTAGAGATGGATCAAATTACAGATTACGTGGAACCATGTGCTCATAATCAGATCCTTATAAGTTATAGTCATTTACGTTGACTATCAATCCTTAAATTATACTTTTTATTCTGCATGTATGTATTTGTGTATAGTATATATGACAGTGGCATGTCCATTAAAAGAGAGAAACTGGGTGCAAGTGTGCAACAAGTGGTTACATTTGTTACTTACACTTGATTATTTGAACATGTTTTGGATACCAAATTGGTGATCCAAGACCATACACCCGCCATTCTTGAAAATAATTACTGTTACTTACGTTTTAAACCAGTAATTGCCTGAAGTCGGACATCTTCATTGAAATAGTTAGAATGCTTCATCATAATCATAAATGACTCTTCCAAATATCTTGATATAATTAAAGACTCACAGTTCTAAGTGCTGGTATATGTTGACAGTTTAAACTACAAATTATTAAAAGGATACGGGGCATAGGCACTCTTTGTATGAAGGGCAAATAGACCAAGGGCTTGAGTTGCAGCAGCCTTTTCATCTAAAACATCTGTTCTTATACTGATATTTCCTATTCTTGGTTCATCTTGAGCTTCATCATCAGATGAAACTGCACCCAATCCAACAACATCTTCATCTTCATCGTCATCGGAATCATTAATATCTACAGCAGGTCCATCATCAAGATTGCAAGCAGAGAATGCCAAAGGTACAACATGTGGAAGATACTGTTTACAATAATATAATAGCAAAAATCAACAAAGAAAAGAAAAATCAGGCTTTCTACAAAATAGTCAAAAGTCGAGTGTATACCCGAACCATTCCATCTTCTAAAACTTCCGTCACATTGCTAAAAAGTCCATGAGTATGCTTGCGAAGTTCACTACACTCGAGCCTATAACCCTAAATCGTGTGTTCGAAGTCAGAGCACTTCAAATATGTAGTGTAAGTTAAGAAAAACAAATGATGGAACCATTACAGAAATTGCAGCTTCAATAAAAGGTGGTAATAAGGGTTCAATTTTTTCCCTTCCAACGATTACTGCAACTATCCCCACCAACTCAGTAGCTCTTGCTCGTGAACAGAGGTCCTCTTTATTTGTAAGCACCAAAAAGCTTTCATCAATTCAAGAACTCTTTCTGCATAAGGTAAAATGCTTTATCTGCAGCAGATGCAACTGAACCAATTGCAGACTGAAAAAGTAAAGAAAAATTTGAAATAATTGTTGATATATCAGCAAGCGAATCATTAAGAATGCATCATTACCAAACACGTTTCTTGTAATATTCTTGGACTATTTTGGAGAGAAGCAAGTAGCTTTCCCAATAGTGTATCGAAAATTGGGACAATTTCCTCCTGCATGTTCTCACATAATGCTGCCAATGCATAGTATGATTTCTCCTTCACATCATCAGATGCATCTTGTAGGGATCGTAATAAATGAGGGAGAATCTTTTCATAATGAAAGATAATTTCGGGCTGCAGATACTCAGCAAATTGACCTAATGCATATGATGCGGAGCCTCTTACAACCTGTTCAGGATCTCGTAAACCCTCTAAGACAATATGGAGAACGGGTTCAAGATTCTCTTTCATCATCTCCAAGCAACCCTCGGAGATCAAACCCAAAACCATGATAGAAGCTTCTCGAAACTTTGGATCAACATTCCGACTGTTTTCAGAAGCAAATTCAAAAACTGGTGGAAACACTTGATTCGACAACTTTACAGACATGGTATCAAGAACTTCTGCAGCAGCTCGATCTGATGACGGATCATCATCTAAATCATTGCCGGTTGGTTCTGTAAGCAATGGGAAAATAGTTTGGAGGATTGGAATGATCAAATGGTGCTTCTTGAGTGAACTGGATCTATATTTTGCAAGCCATGAAATAATTTGAATAGCCTGATGACGAGTGCTAATTTCTATACTTGAACTAGAGCAAACCTCAAGAGAGAACTGGACTATGGCTTTGATTGATTCTCCAGGAAGGGGAGCTGGAGATTCAATCAGTTCATCAAATATCTCAAAAGCAATTAACGCATTATCTTCATCACCAGATACTAGACATTTTCTTGAATAATTCAGTATGCTGGGAATATACTCGCAAAATTTAACCTGCATGTATATGAATTAGAATAAGTTCAGAGGAAAAAATCTACAGAAAGGTATCTAAATAGATAGACTCACCACTTGAGAATTATCACGAGTGGACTCAAGAAAAGCCCCAATCGCCCTAGTCAAACAATAGAGTTCCAAAGTTCCTTATAAGATAACACTCGTACTTGTTTAGTTTCTTAAACATTAAAACTAAAATACAAGTTTTGACAGAAAATATTACTTGAGAGAAGCAATTCTAACATCACTGATCTCGTCTTGGAGGCACTTGAGTAGAAGGAATTTCAAGTCTACAAAATAGGTTGAAATGAATCCCCAACTGTCTCAGTTAGGGTGCTAAACAATAATAATCCAACCTGCATCATAAAGAAGGATATAATTAGTTTTAGTTGATCCATAATTAGTGGTGTAGGTTAAAATAGATATAGCATACTATCATTTTTGAAATCAAAATACAAATTAAACAGCACAAATGAAGCACCTCTCTCAGATCTTCTTGGGCACTCAGACTGCACTGGAATATAAAGGGCAGTAGGTCTGGCCATTCGCCACCTGGAACT
This sequence comes from Scalesia atractyloides, assembly GCA_947069175.1. NCBI lineage: Eukaryota > Viridiplantae > Streptophyta > Magnoliopsida > Asterales > Asteraceae > Scalesia > Scalesia atractyloides. The sequence continues at coordinate 21,590,466 of CAMTDV010000022.1, read as the reverse complement.
GAATATTTTGCAATAATACTTACCACATTTGCACTAGCTCGCCTCACAGATGGGCTGACAATGCAAGATATCCATAACACAATCAGTTTTCTGGATGGTGTGAAGAAGAAGCACAAGATGAATACGAAGAAGCATTAATGTATAGAACCCAACTTATACAATCATATCGATTGCATATAGATGATAAGACATAATGATGAAGCCTCTGCTTAGTGACACTAAATAATTCTGTCAAGGTCAGAAAACAGATCATAAGATGATTACCATTTTAAAACATGACATGTGCATAAAAAATAAGCAAACTAGCCAGCCTCTGCCATTTATTCGGTTTCTTCAAAATAAAGCTGAAAATAATCTTACGTTGAAGGTTCACTTACGCACCTCAAATGTAACGGGAACAGTATGCTTTTTAACCAATCTAATGTTACATGCCATGTTTTGAAGTTTTGATATTCATCGCAGCCCAAAACAATCTAGATATCTTTAAACTTTTTAACAGCATTTACATGTCATTTTTGAAGTTTATCGTTCCTTATATTCTCAATATAACTTTAGTAGGCTAACGAGTAGAGACACCTTGGTTGTTTCTTGCATACCAAAAATGAATCGGCTGCAACCATGTCTGCCCAATTATTCTCAACATAACTTTAGTAGGCTAACGTTATGCTTATCCGTCGTCTAATTTAATACTATTTAAACATGATAATGAGTACTATTTATGCATAAGAATTCAATTTGTTAGGGTGCAATTTAGGACTACAGAAGACAATGATCATCAAGATGCAATATCAAGAGTTAAAATTAACACTTGATTGATCACATTGCTATGATGTACCAGACAATAACCACAATCACTAGGAAAACAAGTGCTGATACAATATAAAATGATCTTAAAATTAGTTTCAACTTCAGATTTTAAAAGCATGGATATTGCAATTCTATATCTATTCCCACGAGGAACCTCCGTGATCAATAGGAATTTCAAATTCAACCATATTTCTAGTCGAAACTCGCTAATCATTTCTATTATTCTGACATACTTAGATCAAATCACCTCCTGGTGGAGACAGAACTATACAGAACTAATCAATTAACTGTGCAGAAAATAAATCGATGTTAAAATTTATATAAACTTCAAACGAAGCCACACAATGATATCTACAACCTAAAGGAAGTTTAGCGATCAACTGGAACTTCAAATCTAACAAGAACTTGCTAATTACTTCTACAATTCAAACATACTTGGATCAAACAACATCCTAATGGAGATAGAAAACTAATCAATTAATTATGCAAAAAACAAATATATCAAACAAATCACATGAACATCAAAATATCTCAACCTATACTCCGTTGCAATGCTCTCAAGCAGAGACTGTTTGACAAGCTGGCGAATCTCATCCGGAAGCTTCGGCCAGTGACCAGAGATCTTCTTCCGGAGGAGAACGGCGGAGAGTTGCCGGACATTAGGCGTCTTTGCATTGCGAATATGATCGATAAGTTGCGGAACAGCCTCTGGATCCCTAACGAGACGCTTGATTTGATCCTCTGCGTTCTGTCGCGCCTCGTTGTCTGGCATCAGGAATTGAAGCAGGAGAAGCTCCAGTGATTGCGCCATTGTTGCCTTCCGTTCCTCGCTCTATCATTCTCTCTCTATATCGATGTATGTACGTATAGGTTTGGAGAAGAACGGTTAGGGTTTTGCTTTTGGCGCATGGAGAACATGGTGGTATAGTTGGTTAAGGTCGTTAGATCCGTTTTGTATCAAACTACACGCCTTTGCCTTTACACCATATATCTTATTTTATGAGGAAAATAAATAAGGGTTCGAGTTAAAATTGTATAATCATAGGCGGACCTTATTTTTAGTTTTTTATAAAGATGGAATTTTTTAAAAGTACTTTTCTATCGTTGTATAATATTTTTTGATTTGATTCTGTTTAATTCAGGTCGGGTCTTTGGGTTTGTAAGAAGGAAAGATATAATGAGGTTGTAATTTGTTATGTATGTGCGGTCTTTGGGTTTTCTTAGATTTCAAGACTAGTAGGAATGCATCAAATTTAAAGAGAATGACGAGAATAAGCTATATTTAACGGAGATGAGACCAATTGATAAACAATTCGTGATTCACATTACAAGAAAAAGATCCTATAGGGACGATCCCAGATCGCTGTCATCCCAATAGGGTGATTTTATTTTTGGTTAATTTTACTTGGTAAATATTAATATTATTTTTCTTAGTTGTTTTTAGCACAAACTTGTAGAAGCGATATGTTGTGTCTACAAACTCATCTTCGCAACGACACTTGTAGGATAGGGACGATTTTTGTAACCTATATAGACAAATCTATGGAGACCAAAATAATAGAGACGACAAGTCATTCCTACATACCCTTAAATTTTGGAGTAAACTTCCGTTTTGCTCCCGTGGTTTGGTCACTTTAACGGTTTTGCCCCAATCGTTTAAAAAAAAGCCATTTTCCTCCCATAGTTTGCTATGTTTTCTTCATTTTGCTCCCCACCTTTAACTCCATCCAAATTATGTACTAACTGAAAGAGTATTTTGGTAACTTTAAATACAAAATTAAGGGTATTTTAGTAACACTATAAATAAATATAAATAAAGATTACATTATATAAAATACATAAACAAAATCCAATCTGATTATCTCTCTCTCTCTATCCTTTCTCTGTCTTCTCCGTCACCAACAACCACCTCACCACCACCGTGTGCACCGCCCCCACCTGACCACCACCTTGAGCCTGCTCCATTGGACCACCACCACCAACCCTAAATTAGAAGATCATTATAATATACATATGAGTTAACTTCCGTCAGCAACCAAAATACCACCACCACCCATCAGCAACCATCACTACCAGCAACATCATCAGCCATACCACCACCCATGTTCCATCAGTAACCACCACCTTCTACCACAACAGCCACTGTCACCACCTGCTATCTCTCTTCCCCCCCCCCCCCCCCCCTCACACACGCACAAAAAAATAAGCACACAACCATCTCAAACTAGATCTTGTGAGTTAGGGTTCTGTCTCAAACCAAATCTGGCAATATCATCATTCACCACTACTAACCTGCTCCGCCTCGAAATCCGTCTGCCGCCGCCGTCAGCGTCTTTTAGGGCTTCGATTGAAAGCTCAGACCACCATATTATGCTGTGTAAGGCTCAGATTTAGGGTCACCGCTCTTCCATTACATCTGGGTTTGCGATGATTTGAGATTAGTGCTCAGATTAGATATGGTTAGGGTTTGTGATTGAACTCATGTGTGTGTAGAAATTTGGGGATAAGTATGTTGTTTGGGCTAGGGTTAGGGCTAATCTCAGTTCAATCGCCGTTTGGATCTGAGAAAAACAGGTGAGTGGGGAAGTGTCTGATGGTGGTGAATGTTTGGATCTGATGGCAGATTGGCAGGTGGTGGCGGCTGGACGGTGATGACGGGGTGGTCGAATGGGGATGGTTCCGGTGGTCATAGAAGATGGTTGTGGTGGTGTTTGTAGAAGGTGGTTGCGGTGGTTGTCTTAGGAGTTGGCTGTGGTGGAAGGGTATTTGAATAGAGATGGAGGTGAGAAAAAAAAAGACGAAACAGATGAAAGATGTTGGGATGGTGATGATGATGATCAACTTTAGTTTTTATTTAATTGTTTTAGGAATAAAAGAATTAAATATTTATTTATATGTAAAATTACCAAAATACCCTTTTATTTAGTACACAATTTGGATGAAGTTAAAGGCGGGGAGCAAAATGGAGCAAACTATTGGAGAAAATGACTATTTTTAGACAATTGGGGCAAACCGTTAAAATGACCAAACCACAGGGAACAAAACGAAAGTTTACTCTAAATTTTATGTATTTTAGTTATCCTTATACCATCTCAAATAATACAACCGGCAATGAATGGAATAATCAGTCAACGTACTTAAACAATTACCGTTTTGATAGGTTATAAAATAGTCGAAATCAACTTTATCTTATATTGATGTATGTGAATTATTTGTCCTTAAAATTTAAAAATTACACAGATCATACTATATTTTTGTGAACAATTATTTTTATAAAAAAATTATCCATTGTGAAAATATAGTAGCCCTTTTACTATTTAAAAATGTTTTTAGTTCGATTTGGTTTTCAAAACTCAAGATTTTGTTGTAACTATATGGATGGATACACATGAATTAAATTATAATAAGAATGGTAACCACTTTTTCTTTCATTAATAGCAATATAATATAATATAATATAATATAATATAATATAATATGATATATTCGATTTTTTTACAAATAGATGAACGAGGAAGGCTTCGGCCACGTATTGCCAGCATGGCATGCTTTCCCACCGTCAGATTAATCAGATCTCAAAATTCAAACAATCCACCGGCCTCCAATATATAAACCCCATTTCCCCATCTAATCTTAACACAACCATTTCAAATTCATTTCATACGCAGAAGCTCAAAGCTCAATCAAATCAATGGAAGCCGGCAAGACAGGAAAGGCCTCCGGAGGAAGAAAAGGTGCGGCCGACAGAAAGAAATAGGTAACAAAGTCCGTCAAGGCCGGCCTCAAGTTTCCGGTTGGCAGAATTGCTAGGTTCTTGAAAAAAGGCCGATACGCTCAACGAACCGGTTCTGGAGCACCGATCTACCTTGCTGCCATACTCGAATACCTTGCCGCTGAGGTACTGTTTGCTTCTGATCCGATTCGATTCAATTTTGCTTTTGTTTTTAGGATTTGAAGAAATTTTATAATTTATTTTGTTGTTAATTCGATTTATAGGTTTTGGAATTGGCGGGAAATGCGGCGAGAGATAACAAGAAGACAAGGATAAACCCTAGGCATGTGCAATTGGCAGTGAGGAACGATGAGGAATTGGGGAAATTGCTTGCTGGTGTTACGATTGCGAGTGGAGGTGTGCTGCCGAACATTAATCCGGTGCTTTTGCCCAAGAAGTCATCATCTGCTGAGGTTGAGAAGACTCTGAAATCTTTAAAGTCGCCCAAAAAAGCTTAGAAGTTAGCGGCTAGATTGTTCATAAAAAAATAAAGAATATAAACATATCAAAGAAATAATTGTAAATGTATACAAGTGTGTGCCTAACAAACTCTATAATCTATCACAATTTACAAACGTTAGTTAAGGGTGGGGGTTGCCGCTCTGTTTATGTGGTGTTTTAAAGCGGCTAGCCTAGCCTAGCCTTAGGGGTTTTATTAATTGAACCAAATACTGAAACAACACAAACTACTTTAAAATAAATGCATGTGATATGCCCATGATAGATAACAGTAAACAATTGCTCTGGTGACTTTGAGGAACGTTAAGTTAAGACTTGTAAATATATTGCTAAATAGCCGTCGCAATGCAGGGTGAACACGGCTACAAAGAGGATGTGGTATGTCTGTGGCTCAAAAATGAAAAAAAAAAAATAGAAGTAAAAATTGAGTGACTGATCAAAGTTTGGTATCCCTGCTGGTAAAAAGAAAGTTGGGCTTGGTATAAGGTTTAAAAGTTTTAATCTTGTGTTACTTTAAGCGAATATGCCACAGAATAGTAATGAAGTTTTTTGGTGTGTTCCAATTAGGTCACTCATTAAATTTATTGTTCCAATTAGATCATTCAACTTTATTTTGATGTTCTAATGCTAGATATTTTACCTGAGTAGCAAGTCATAATTCTACATGGCATTTATTTAACTTTTTTTTAAACATGATGACATGGAATCAAATAATAAAAGAAATATAATAAATCAAATCCCAAAATAATCAAATATTACAAATCGTAAATCAAACAAATCAAAACCCAAAACAATCAACTATAACAATTGTAAACCCTACCATCCATACGTATCAGTATTCTTCCATTATAATCTCAGTCGTCCGTTGTCACGGAGCCATCGCCGGCCAGTTTCACGCGCTGCCGGTTTGTGTTTCGAACGAGATTCAGATCTCGTTAGAGTTGAGTTTCGGCGATTTGCGTGGAGAGGAAAAGCTTCAACGATGGCGAATCAAGAAAAATCGTCAGCAACCAACGTCGATCAAGCCTTCGACCAAACGAACAACGATGATGACTTTTCTTCGGTACCAATCGAACAAGAGGTCATTGTTTTTGATGTAGTATATGCATTACCCTTTTGTTCTTAGAACTTAGAATGATGAGAACAAGTAGTTCGACCATGCAAGACGCTTTATTTCCTTTGGTGTATTCATTTATTTATGGGAAAAACATATAACTACATGACATATTGCCCCTTGAAGCAAAAATCAACAGACTAGTTTGTTTGCAAACCTGCAATTGCATTGTTGGCGTTGGGTGTATATAGGCAATGGTTATAGGTGCATGGTTGGTTTGCTAGTGGATGGAAAAGCCATATCTTATAACTTTTTCATGCTATTGTATGCTTTTGTTTTTAAAGCCATTGCATGCATAGACAAATCATTATTACTTGATCAAGAGCTTTTTTTGAAGTTGGTAGGGCATGTGACGCGTTCGAGCATGGAGTGAGTGAAAGCTTTAATTCACGTATACGAATCGTATGAAGGAAGCCTATTATCAGTATGTTAGAAGATATTAGAATATTTGTGATGCGTAGAACGTTCTTAATGGCGAAAAGACCTGAAAGCTTTAAACATGAAGTATGCCCTGCAATCAGAGAAAAACTGGAAAAGATTAAAGAGAATCAAAGGTAATGATTATATTAAATTTTTTTGTTATTTTTTTATGAATTTTAATAGACTTTTGGTTTGATGGTGTAGGCATTATAACGTTATTCCAAGTGGTAACAACATATTTGAAGTAAGGAGTGAAAAAAATGCAAATGTAGTGAAGATTCAAGAACAAATTTGCACTTGTGGATCATGGCAATGGTCTGGCATACCTTGTGCTCATACGATAGCGGCTTTAGTGTTCATCAACAAAGACCCGAAAACTTATGTTAGTAACTGGTTTAAAAGAGGGATGTTTAAGGAAGCATATAAACATTGTATCAAACCGTTAAAGGGAAGTATGCATTGGCCTAAAACAGATGATATCAAACCCCTACCTCCAAAAGTAAGACGAATGCTCGGTAGACCGGCAATAAAAAGGAAAAGAGATCCTTCAGAGAAAGAGAAGAAAAACAAAAAAGTTGGAATCGGAAGAAAAGTGACATGTCAAACTGCCAAGGAACCGGACATAATATCAGGTCTTGCAATAACGAGAAAAAAAACCCACAACCAAAGAAGGCGAGAATAAAGGGTAGAAATAAAAAGTTTGGCTCAAGAGGTGTGACCTGCGAGAAGGTAGACTAGGTGATTTTGGCCCGTTTGGGCGTATTTTGATATTTTTGGACGTATGTGGTTTAGGTTGACTCATTTGGACGTATTTTGGTGTATTTTGACCCGTTTGGACGTATTTTGGTGTATTTTGACCCGTTTGGACATATTTGGTGTATTTAGACCCGTTTTGGCATTCTATTTGTAATGGGAGAATGGCTAAAGTTGAAATTTATCGTTAGTTGTTTCTCTTCTTTTATTTTTTATGACTATAATTTAAATGCTTTTGGTGTAGAAGCAATTAGTACTTTCTTTCATTAAAAATTTTACTGACATCTAACTTTTTGTACTTTTTGGTGTATTTTGGCCCGTTTGGGCGTATTTATTTTTTTCGTACTTTTTTAAAATTTTCTACAATTTTTTAATTTTTCTAAACCTATTTTGCATTTTTTTCTAATCCATTTGACATTTATGTGCCATGTCAACAAATTTTTTAAATAAAAATACCTAAATAAATGCCATGTAGGATGTAGGATGGATGACCTTTTATTTAGGTAAAATATCTAGGATTGAAACATCAAATGAAAGTTGAATGATCTAATTGAAACAAAAAAAATTATGAGTGACCTAATTAGAACACTCTTGAAACTTGGTTACTATTGTACAAAGTTAACCCTTACTTTAAATAGGGATGTGTATGGGTTAGTTTTTACAATTAATCATAACAATAATCATAACTGCTAGTTTCAGTTATAAAGTCGGTTATGGTTCGGTTTTGGTATATTTTAGTTTAGTAACCACGCAATGTTTGAAATAAATAGGGTTGTGCACGGTTTCGACTTAGCTCGAGTCTTTTTTATAAGATAACAAAGACTAAAGTTTGTGGTTAAACTACTAATGTGGGGTTCTTTTTAATAAAGTAATTCTTAACAAAAAAAAAGTAAATTGCCATTTTGGTTCTTGAGTTTTGGTCACTTTTAATACTTTAGTTCAAAATTCAAATATTTTAATATGGTCCCTATGGATTTAGTTTTGTCGTCATTTTCATCCAAAAGTAAAATCAGTTTAGATTTTTAAAATAAAATCTTGGTTTTTTGTCATTTTTCTTAGTTTAATGAAGGACAAAATAATCATTATAAGTTTATTATAACAAATTATTAATTAAAATAATATAATTAAATAGTTGTTGACCTTAAAGTAGGGATTTGTATTCATCGTCTTCTTTTCTTCCAAAACGTTCTCTCTCTTTCTCTCCTCTCTCTGTATATCTGTCTCTCTCATAGATTTGTATCGTATAATTGATATTTCAACAATGGAGTCAATTTCCAAACTCTCATCTTCCCCACAGTAAATCCTCTTTCACCTCTTTACACACACGCCAATCACCCACTCCACAATCAATAATCATGAAGCCGATTCAGCCACTAACCACCAGCCGGAATCTCAACTGTCCACGCCGTCACCCTGACCTAACCCTACCGTTACCACAACGTATTTAATTTTATAATTTAAATTAATGATTTGTTATAATAAAACTTATAATGACCATTTTGCCCTTCATTAAACTAAGGAAAAGGACAAAAAAACAAGGATTTTATTTGAGAAATCTAAGCTGATTTTAATTTTGGATGAAAATGGCAATAAAACGGAAACCACAGGGAACCCAGATTCAAAAGGTTTGAGTTTTGAATTAAAGTAGCAAAAGCGACCAAACCTCGGGGACCAAAATGACAGTTTACTCTTACAAAAAAATATGATCATAACACCTTAATTCTTCATCAAAATAAAGGACATCTACATCAAGATCATTTCGTTACTAACATACTTTTATCTTAGTAAAAACTCTCTATATGGTTATGTAAAACATAAATCCACTATACAAATGTAACATTACAAGTTCGGTTCGCTTTCAATTATTGATGTAGCTGTCGTGGGCTAACAAAAAGAAGTATTTATGACTTAAATGCCTATACTAGTACGGGTAAGTAAGGTCGTCTCTACAGGGAATATGTGGTTAGTGTTTAGCTAGATTATCTAATTAATTATCTAAGAAAAGAGTTATCAGATTAAGAAGAAATAACCCCATCCAGAATCTTGATTACCAGCTTAACACAAAAAAAACCTGTTTACTGATTCAAACACCACACAGACATGGCATTGGAATTAATGACTTTGATTAATAGTTAGGGACCGTTTTTAAATAAAATACAACAACCTAACAATCCATTACACTATACCAACTACCCACCAAGTTACCAATCCACTAAAGATGCAAGGAAATCGCCAATACACTTGATAAAAGACAAATAGTTCAAATATAATAAACGTTTACCAAGAAATCAACACAAGTGGTTAAGAATACCAGTTACAAGAATCAGAATAACAAATTTTAATGTTAAATCTAGAAATCAATCATCTGAGGAAAGTCACAAGAGAAAAGATGAAGGTAACGTCCTCCAAGTTTCAGATTCTAGATGCACACAAAACTCAATTTAATCATTGACTGGACATCAGATAGACATGGTGCTGAAAAGTCGGTTAATTTAAATGGTAATAAAAAACAGGTTTTTGTCATCATATCTTTTATAGTTTAGTTACCATATTTACTAGTGTGAGTCAACCTACTCTATCACCCAACAAGCTACTAGGTTTTGTCATTAACCGAGCAAGTTGTAAAGTAAGAACTCAAAACACATGCAAATCGTATAAATAAACCAACAAATCAAATTGTTTATACGACGTTGTCAATGTCAAAAACAAATCCAAATAAAAATAAAACTGAGAAAAGTGTCAAACCCTACGAACCGTACGCCTGGAGAAAGCCATCAAACCACTCATGCCTTGAACCGTGTACAACCGCCAAAAGGTCAAACACAAAACATGATAACTTTATGTAGATTCATATCATGTTATCATGTTTGTGTCAAAATTGCCCCAAATTGATCCTTAATTTCCGTCCAAATCCTCAGCTTATAACCACCGACTTATTTTTGTTATTTTTGTGTGCTCCTTCCAAAAAGTTAATTAATTCCAAGCATCCTCAACTATATTTGGTGGCCCATGTAACTATATAAAGCCCAACTGTAATCATGTTTTAGCTCCAAAATATTATTATCGGCCACTGTTATTCAATATCCATCATATTCTTTAAAATCTTGAAGTTCATGTCCACTATATTAAATTGCTTAGTTCAACCGCCAAAATAAACTTACACGAATTAATATTCTTTAGGCTCATGTCAAATTTTTAACTAAATTAGATCATGTCAAAAATCATAACGTTTGAAGAAATATCGGTTGAACCTAGTGATATCTGGAGATATATAAATTACAACCAGGGTGAATCTGCATAAAGGGTTATCCTCTCACTTCACTTTTTGGGTGTAAGCTCGCTTAAGCTGATTTGCAAAACTAGCAGCGCCGTTAGTCTCGCCACGGGGAAAAGGGTGGTTTTCTCCGCGACCACACTCCGGCGTGAGAATAAGTATATTTTGGATGGTAAGCAAGCAGTTGTAAGTATAAGCGTAAGCTTGTGTGTGTTGTGAAGAGCATGTGTTATACGTGGAGATCCGATACTTACTTATAGCCGAAAAATGTATGTTCTGGAGAAGTGATGGTGGGCCTTGGGCCTTGCCCCGGCCCATACAGCCAGAGACATCCTTTTTGTCCCTCTGCGTTAGAAATTAAATGCTCCCTGTAGGAGAATTAATGTCCTCTGTCAGGAGGTGTGCTTTGTCGGATGTTGAGTGGTGCCACGTGTAAAGGCAACCGTTTCTGGTGTCAGACCTGTTGTCAGCCCAAAGTGGAGAAGGTGGAAAAGTCAGTGGCAGATACGTGGTTGGTGTATGGTCTGACGTCTGCCTCACTGGTCATGGGCACTGTCACACGCAACCTGCCGAGTAACCTTTGGTCACAGTTCTGCCACTTCGTACCCTTGGGTATGGTCAACACCTCTTAGTGCTTACCCCTTCTGCGAGGCTGTCAAGGTTTTTCTCGCCAGCGCATGGTGTCAGGGGTATATCCTTATGTCCCAAGACTATGAGGTGCTTCTCATGTGTGTCTTGTCCTTGCAAGGTTTTGGGATTCGCAGCTCAGAGGGATGTTGTTGTGCGCAGGGTCTAGTAGCCTGCGCGTGTAAGTCTAACTTGTCGTTGCGCCGAGTACACAAGGCTCGTTGTGTGACTTGTATAGTTTAGTCTAACTTGCCGTTGCGCTGAGTGCGCAAGGCTTGTTGTGTGACTTGATTTTACTGGTCTAATTCACCGTTGCCCTGAGTGCGCAAGGCACATTGTACGACCTATTGTTGTTGGTCTAATTCACCGTTGTGCTGAGCGCGCAAGGTTCGTTGTACGACCTATTGATTCCAAGGAAGGCGTACCATCGCATGTTGCATGCAAAGTTATCCTTGTGAAATGTAGTCAAGGGTATGCTCATTTTGGACCATACCTCCTCAAGTCCCCCCAGTCAAGTGCTGCTCCTACGCGCGTGTTGCAAGGTGGGAAGAGTGCTGGACTAGAAGAGTTGTTGTTTGTGCCGGTAATGTGATGGCGAAAATATTGATAAGTGTTGAGAGGAAACGTTTGTGTGAAGGAAACTTTTTGTCATCAAGCTCTTGGAATTCGAAAATCTGATCTTCTGACGCTGCAGGTGCGTTGGTGAGAAAAAATGGTAGTTGAAAAGACGTCTGACAGCTGTAGCGTGCACTCAGCCGCTTCGTTTTCCATTCATTAATGAATTGGCAGAGAGCATGGTGGTCACGCGCGCACGTTAACCGTCTTTACCCATTTGCTCGCCACACGTCCGTTTGTGATTGGTTGCTATTACTACGTGTGAGACACGTTCTCCTAGCGCATTAAATGTGAGTGCTATAAATAGGGGTGCTCCGGCTAGGGTTTTCTTCACTCATTCAAATTTTCTTCTAACTTTTTCTCTGAGTTCGCTAAGTTCTTGAGTCCTTCAAAGTTTTTTCAAAAAAGTTTTCTTGCCTTTCTTTGTCTTTGATGGCATCCAGAGGGCCTAAGGCTGCCTTTGGTGCTGGTGCTCCGCCTCCTTTGCCGGCTTGTAAGTTGAGCCGGCAGGCGTTTGATGAACTTGTGTCTGGCTTCCGTTTTCCTCCCACTTTGGATGCCTAGTTGCCGGCAGAGGATGAGACAGCCGCCGATGCTCCGGCGGGCTACATAACCTATTCTATGATTTTTTCAGTGAGGGTAACTTCCGGTTGCCCGCCACCAAGTTTTTCTTGGAAGTGCTGCAACATTATGGGTTTCACCTTTCCTAGTTGAATCCACTGGGAATGGTGATAATCAAGCACTTTGTGTTTCTTTGTCGGTCATCGGGGTCTGTTCCCACCATCGACCGCTTCCGTATTTTTTATCAACTCCATTGTTCAATGGGGTTTTATTCTTTTCAGCACCGTACGCAGGCACGGAAAATTTTGCTCTCTCCCCCCAAGTCCTTCCATGATTGGAAGCAAAATTCTTTTTTTGTGAAGGCCGGTGTTATACCGGTGCCTTTGGCATTCAGGGGGCCGGATGAGATTCCGGCGGAGACCCTACCAATACCAGTGTTGGACCCCTGGTATTGTGATGTGAAGGAGATCCCGGAAATTCAGTTGTCGGAGAAGATACTGGTGGCGGCAGGGATGAGCTCGCTGTGGTGTAAGACCCTATCTTATTATATTGAAATTTCTATAAAAATTTAGTATTTAAACATGTAATTGCAAATACACGTCACTCAAATTTTCAAGTTTATTAAAACTTTATCTACATATTTAAACAATTTAACATGTTATCATTGATTAGTTTTGTTTTAACAAAACCAAGTGCGGAAGCTTCGTCCTTGATCGCGTTCGGTTCTTCGTAAAGCTTGGTCCTCCTCCGGTGCCCAATAATCACCTATATTTCATAATTTTTGAAATACATTAGTTATAACTAGTTTACAACATAACCAAATAAACCCGAAGGCCTAAAACAATAAAAACAAAACTTTCATTTCAGACTCCATCGTAAGCTACGGTGACCACCGTAGCTTACGGTCAAGCTTTACGGTCCTAGCTTCCTGTCTTACAGTTAAGACTTCCAGTTTCAACACAGCAGCTGCCTACCGTAAGCTACTGTAGTCCACCGTAGCTTACGGTGGGCTGCTGCAGCCTTTATAAATTTTGCTGTTTTGTTACAAAAAATATCAGTAACTTGTTACCTTTTCATTCGTTTCCTATGAAACTGATTTCTAAAAGTCCGTAAAATATTTTCTTACATATTTAACCCAAATTCCAAATCCCGGATTCTTAACTTTTATGAAATACACATTCATTCCCGGTTTATGCTCATATTTTCCGTTTTTGCCCTTTTTGTCCCATTTTAATCAAACTATACATTTACGCATCCATTTCGGTATGCATAAACACCCCATTATTACCCGTATAGTTGCCTTAGCGAAATACTTCGCCTTATTCAATTAAACCTTTATTTATTTATTATTTTGACCCGTTTGGTTGTTTAAGTGTAATCCGACGCTTATTTCAACCAAACCTTATCTACCTTATCATTTCCACACTAAGACATCTATCTATTTCCAATTGTCCGAAAATTTGTTTACCTACATATTTAACTTGAAATCCTCAACTCGGATTCTTAATTCTTATGAATTACGTGTTCACCCTTGGTTTATGCCTATATTCATTTTGACCCATTAAGAGATTTAAATGTATAAACTTAAACCTCACTTCCTCCTACTTTATTTCTCGTTTCATACTAAAATATCTATTTACAATTCCACCACAACTATACATTGTGGTGGATAGATTATAGAAATGTTATATTTTTAATTCTACCCTTCGTTTTGACATTTTTAAGAAAAAGACCTAATATGAGGCATTAAGCCAAAACGGCTTATGTTTTTTCGCTTTTACATTACCAAAGGGGTCTATCATATTATAAAACTCATTTTTAAACTAATATTAGAGTCGTTTACTTATTTCATCATTCGAGGGCATTTTGGTCAACTCAGACCCTTCTTTACGACGAAGGACTTACAATATCATGTTTTGACCAAAATGAACATTTAACCATAATCTACATAAAATCATTATGTTCTTAAGAACATAATGTTTACGAATTAGATTTACCTTACCTTAGGTAATCCATTATTCATTCACGACTCATTTAACCCTCAATGGACCATAAGTCCCCTTTGAGAGTTTAACCCATTACACGTACCTGGCTCGGTTCATAGCATTGATCCGTTCTCATATCATGCTCTATTAGTTGCTATGTAATAGCGATGCTAATCATACTCTATTCTTTCTATGATCACAAAAACTCAACAAAAGACCATTATTCATTTTTGTCAAATGGTGATAATATCACCATTTGACTCGTTCGGTCTAAATGACCATCTATCATTTTGAGATGGTATTAATTTACCATCTCACCCTTTAATCCATTTTTGGTTTACACCTTATAATCATATTACTTAGGGTCTTTTTCTTAATTTGTTCAACCCATTACGGTTTATGCATAAAGTGCCCCCCCTTTTTTAAAAGTTTAGTGTTTCTTTGTCAGCTCGTGACCGAATTACCATTTTTACCCTTTTTACCATCAACTATGGTTTAATACCTTTTTCACTTGTTCCGACCGTATCTATCCGTGTTGGAACTTTATATTTTAAAATCTCGTCCCGAATACCCCAAACACTTATGCAACTACATAAGTAAATCTATTATTTTAAAGATTGAAGCTTTACTTACCTTGAATTCCAATAATGCCTTTTTCCGCGTTCTTGTTCCGTTTGACCCGCTTCTTCCAAAGCCTTAACCTAGCTTGTCAAGCGTCAAACAATCATTTATCATTCGCAAGATGGTTAGGTTGGTTATCATTTAAAACGACTATTCCACCTTACGGATTTTATATCAAATTTATCGTTCGACCTTATTATAGGCCAGTTTGACTTTTAAAAGTCAACTGCCATTTAAACATACAAACTCACAAATAAGTTTAACAACCCCTTTAGGCATTTCGTTAATTACCCGGTAAGCGCTATTCTTAGGCCACCATTATAGCTACATTTCCCAAATCCAAGTTCATGCAATTTCTAATATCAAATTAACATAGTTTCTACAATCATATGCTAATCTATCGATAATTACATAAGAACTGGAATTGTTTCATTATCACAAAACAACTCATATCATCATATTACTAGATATTCATCCGAATACCTAATATAATAAATTCTACATACAAACTAGTAGACAACGTGATCTCAAACACTCGTTAACATTGTTAGAACATCAATTTCATCATCATACAAACCCCATTTCAAGTTATGTACGAACACCTATTCGAACCTCTAATTTGTTCAAATATCTTACACATACATACAAGTATGATGATCATGACCGCTTATGTATCATCTATGTCATCATATAATCAAAACCCACTTCATCATCTACTTGTAAATAACCTGCAAGTAATCTTACATCAAATAGTGCATAATTTCTTTAAGTTTAACAAAATCAAGCATACACATACACTTAATTTCATATTTGGATCATAATGCAACTATCTAATTGCAAGTATTCTACTTGTCTCAAATTATAACTTTCACCAATCTAAGTTTTTAGACATACCTTATGATCCTCTAATCGAGGTGATCAGTAACTTATGTTCATGCACTGATTTGGGTCCCGAATTGATCTTCAATTTGATGGATTAAGCTTGAACTAGGGTTTCCCCTTGTTCTCTAGCCATAGAACACACACACACACACACTAACTATGTGTTTTATGTTTTAATTTCTGAAATTTTATAACATAAGGTCCCTTTTTGGCAACTTTGGTCCCTCAAGTTTAGTGTTGATTGTAAATGAGACTAGAACGCATTGTCTTGTTACTTATATACATGTTATTAACTAGGTTAATTTGTTCCTAGTTATTTTATTTACGGTTCACTTTTAGCACTAACGGTCTGTTATCCGCTCTTTAAAATTAATGTGGTTTGATTACCAAACATGTTTTGGGGTGTTACATGTGGGGACCCGACCGCCGGTCTCGACCAGTGTCTGTGGAGGGCGATCACGGTAAGCACACTTATCCCTTTGTGTTTCCTTGATTTTGACTAGTCGATTTCTTAATCATGCATGTATTTTGTTTGTAGGAGCCCCATTGTTCTTGGTCTCCTTCCAGAGGAAGGAAGGGCGGATGGAAAAGCTCCGCTTGGGGCAGGATGAGCCCACCTGGTACACGTAGGTCTTTGGCAATTTTGCCTTAGTGAAGGATGCGGACCTGGAGGCCCCACACCACCAACTGGTGAGTCTTGACTGTTCAATTGTGCACCGTTGCAGGTTAACTTATTTGATGTTCTTCTGTAAATGCAGGCGCTCTGGGAGATTTGGGCGTCAGCCCAGATCCCAAAACGAAGCGACGCACAGGGTCGAGCGCGGTGGTAGAGGGAGAGGCAACTCAACCCGGGGCAGGCCCTCTGAAAGGTAAGCGCGTTGTTACTGACATGTGGAAAGCTTATGTGGTCATTTCTAACTCATGGGAGAGTCTTGAACTTGTAGGTGCGAAGAGGGCTGCACCGAAGCAGGCGGTTATCCCTACCGCCATACCAGCTAGCCTGGAGGATGCTGAGGAGGTCCCAGAAGTGCCTCTGAAGCGAAAAAGGCGTCCAAAGGAGGACCTCTCCGTGCAACCACCTAAAAAGGTTGCGCGGAAACATTTTGGGAAGCGGGCGGATCTGGGGTCGTTAACTTCTAGAATATCCCTTGGTAATTCTCTGCACCCTTCGATACTTCCTTCCGGTTTTTATGCTGTATATGATTAACCTTTATTGTTATACAGTGGGGGATGAGCCGGTTTTTGTGGATTCTGGCACATGCGCCAGGGACGCTGATTTCCCAATGACCCAGGCCGGTGGTCAAGGAGGAAGTTCTGCTGCTGGGGTAGAAGAACAGGTTGGCGTGAGGGAGGGGCCTCACGTGGAGGTGGAAAGTCTTGGTATGGGTACTAATGTGGGTTCCCTGGTTTTTGAAACTCCGGGTGTTTGACGCAACCACAGCTGGATATTGAAGAACCTGTGGTTGTTGTTGAGGAATCACGGGTGGATCTTGGGGAACCTTCCGTGGAAGTGGAAGAATCGGGGTTCGTTATGCAAGAACCCGTTGTGGTGGGGGTAGAACACGCGCATCTGGGTAGCGTGGTTAATGTTGGTGAGGCGGGGCTGTAGGGAGCGGCGTCTGCCAAAGATGCTCAGACCAGTGCTCCATAAGGGCATGTGGAGGAACCTTTACCCGGGGGTGGCGTGGGGTCTGCCTCCCTTGATTTGTCTCCATCTGCCCGGATGAAACTCCGGGGGATTATTATTATAGCACGTTCTCCTTCGCTCAAGCTGAAGAGATCCACACTCCTGTGTGGAAATTCGAGAATGGAGATGACTTTTCTCACTGGCCGGCGTGCCGTGAATTTTTTAAAGGAGCTTTCCCCCAGCGGAGGTACGTTTGCTTTCTGATCGTGAAGAAGAAGAAACGTATCATACGTACCTCCAGGCAGCTGCCAGGTCCGCCTCTGTGACCTACGAGATTGTCAGGAATGGCGGGGCCTGGTGAAGCAAAAGAAAGATCTTGAGGCTGCTTAAGAGACCCTTGGTAAAGAGCGAGCCCAAGTGGCTGCGCGTGAAGCTGCAGTGTTGGCAAGGGAGACTGCCTTCGTCGATAATCAGCGAATTGAAGGGTGGTCTGCACAGGGGTGGAAGAATCGGGCCGAAGCCTCAGATGCCAAACTTGCTGAGGAGCGCAAGTTGTGGAGGGAGGCTTGTGTAAGGGTGAACAGGGAGAAAAAATCCCCGAGGGATGAAGTGGCCCAGTTGCGCGCTGATGTGGCGCGCGAGAAGAAAGAGAAGGAGGCGGCGGCTGCCCAAGCTAGTGTGCAACGCGAGCACAACAAGCAGAAAGAGGTACCCCCTTGTCTTTGTGTTCATTCCTTTTTAATATCACTAAGTTGTGATGCTAACCTTTTTGTGAACAAACAGGTTGAAGCTTGTGCTGCCTTAGCGAGCGCTAGAAAAGATCTCCAAGCAGCCTCGGTGGAGAATGTTGAGCTTCTGCGTAGGCTGCAGTTGGCGAGGCGAAGGTGGAGGCGAGCGAGAAAAAAATGGAGGATTCTGAAAGTTCCCGCGCCATCTCCGAGTTATTGGTGGAGTCGCTCTCCAACAACATGCTGTGTCTTCAACAGCATGGGATTGGTCATGTAAGTGTTTTGCTTGTTTTTTCTGGCCCTTATGTGATGATTCTGACCTTTCCCTTGATTTTGCAGATTGCCAATTCCATTGTGAACTCCGCAGAGTTGGATGGTGCAGTGGCTAAGCTGGTGGTTGCTGCGCGCCATGATGGGCATGCGCAAGGCTATGCTGAGTGTGCCCAACAAGTCTCTCATGCCTTGGATACTCCATGGGATTCTAGCCATGCCTCCACTCATGGAGTTAATATCGGAGCCGTCTTCGAGAAGGCACAACAAGGGTATAAACGTCTTGATATCCCAGCCTTGGAATTGGTAAGCGAGGCGCTTACCCATGATGACTTCGTCGACCGCTTGAAGGATATCTTTCCGGAAGATGCTGAGGTTGCTGCTGAGGTCGCTGCTGAAGAAGAAGACTAGTGTAGGATCCTTAATGTAATATCTTGTAGGATCATTGCTTGCGCTGCGCGTGGCACGGTTATGGACATATTTTTATCTTTTAATGAATGTTTCTTCTTTGTTACAATATTTGCGTGAAATGGACCAACTTTGTGTAGTTATAGCGAATGAAACTGGTAATGAACTCGCGCGCGGATATCAGCTCCTATGCATTGTAACATTCGTCGAAAAACGGGTTTCAAAACCCGCTTCGTTTAATAACCAAGTATTCAGTTATAAATTTTCGTTGCGTATTTATTGTTCAGATTATTTTAAATAATACATAATTAATAAACATTTTAGAATTTAAAAACCATAATTAATAAATAATAAAAATAAGTGAATAGAAAATAAAATGGAGTCGCCGGGTCTCGAACCCGGGTCTCCCACAAACACAAACACACACCACACCACTCCGCCACACACTTTCTTTGTGACAAATACTGAAACAAATAATACTTAAAGTAAAACCCGAAATCAAAACCGGAAATCAACGCGCACTCAGAACGCGAAATCGCCGGAGAAAAACCAAGACTCCGCTAATGTTGCCATTTCCCCTTGACTGACACGCGTAAACTGATTTCGACATCAGTTATAACCGTCGCATAACACCCAATTTAGTCAAAAACCGTTACCCTTGAAGATTGAAATCTTGACCGCGAAATCATGGCTTCTAATTCGAACCAATTGGCCTGTTTCCACTACAAATACCCACCCAAACACCTTGTAAACTTTTCGCTCAGAATCACGCTCACTCCTGAAGCTTTAGTCCACTCAGAACACGTCGCCGGAAATTTTCGCACTCGTCGGAATATCACCGGAGAACCGAAGCCTTACTCCTAATCGGTACAATCATCTAAACCTTTCTTGCTATCTCTTGATTAGTAATCTAATTGATCAACACAATAATCGAAACTGTTAAACAGTTCACTCAGCCGGAAATCGCAAATCAGAGCCGACGAAATCTTGCCGGAAATCTGAAGCAACTCGCTGTTTTGGTATACCATATCACTTAATTTTCTTTCCATTTCAATCAAGTATAAGTTGTGATCGACTAAACAGAACAGTCGGATTTCACTGTTCTGTATTTTTGTAAGCGAAGAAGATGAAGATGAAAATGTGTATTAGTATAATTAAAAACGGATATTTAACCGGGTTAGACACACATTCCAGCGGTGGACTATGTGCAAATACAATACACACGTCCCGAGTTCGAATCGCACATGTTACCGACTTTCTGAAATAAAACCAACATTTTTAAAACCTAACCAGATCAAGTCACAGTATATACATAAGAGGAATATAATCCAGTAGTTAAACAGATTAGACACACAGCCTAACTGGTTGGGCAGTGCGCACTCGAACCGAAGGTCCCGAGTTCGACTCCGGGTCTCTGCAACCGGTTCGGCCATATAAATCATTTTTAATAAAAACCAAATAAGGTTAAAGTTAATTAGTATATATATATAATTAAAACAGAGAATATTTCAGGTTAGAACGTAGCTCAGTTGGTAGAGCTGCGTGCACGTATACGAGAGGTCCCGAGTTCGAACCTCACTAGCCGCATAGAATAAACACAGTCTGATCGGTCAGACCCGGTCAACTGTCAGAAAGTCAACCCAATTTTTATTATTTTTAATTATTTATTTAATTGGAAAATTAATTAAAAATACTTAAAAATAGGATTTTTAAAGTTAGAAAATTTCCTTAAACTCACAAAAATAAAT
This sequence comes from Scalesia atractyloides, assembly GCA_947069175.1. Taxonomy (NCBI): domain Eukaryota; kingdom Viridiplantae; phylum Streptophyta; class Magnoliopsida; order Asterales; family Asteraceae; genus Scalesia; species Scalesia atractyloides. The sequence continues at coordinate 21,569,795 of CAMTDV010000022.1, read as the reverse complement.
CTAAAAATCCCATTAAGAGCACTAATTAAAAATATTAATCTCAAATAAAATTTATTTATTTATCGAATCATTTTGTTATTATCTAGGTTAGTTTTTCCCTCGTCGATTGAATCATAAATTCGTGCGCCTTCATCGTCATTAAGGAACGCACCCACTGTGAGTGAATCTCTACCAATTCCCCGTTTTAATCATGTTTTGGGGTGTATCATGTGTCGTATAATTCTTTTATTTTATTTAAACGCTTGTGCATACATCATATCCGTGATCAAATGTATATCAAATGTGTATCAATTGTTGTGTGAATTATATGTAGATTGGATTTATCATTTTCAGTGCACGCATTTCATTAGGCCCCTCAGTTCTCCGTGGGATACGGTTTGAGCATCAGGAGCCTCATTAGATCGGATCCGTTTGATTGAGCCTTGATCTCACATACATCATCATTCATGTCATATACTCATCCAAAGTGGTTTGTGATTGTTTATCTATATATGTTTGCTCACATGTGATTATTGCACGAATTTTCTTTATTAAATAAAACAAGAAATTAGTAAAAATGTTTTATCAAGGTTCACTCGCCAACTTTTGTTGACCCAAAATCTCCCCCGTTTTACACATGATATAGGTGATCCAACTGAGACAGGAAACACTTAGGAAGGCCTAGAAGAATAAACAAGTTTATGCTTTGGAATAATTATGTAGTTTTATTTTCTTGTAATTGTATGAATTTTGTTTTGAATATTTAAGTTTGTAATTTGAATTTAATAAATATGAAACATCTTAGTAAACATCATGAGCTTTGGTGATAACCCAATTTTGCCCCGACTTTTATTCCGCTGCGAGTCGGGGTGTGACAGATTGGTATCAGAGCTTATGACTATAGGGATATAGGATAGGTTATTAGACCCTTAGAGCCTATACTATAGTTGATTAAATTTTAAATTGTTTATACGTTACATACAAAATTCATGATGTTTATATGCTTTATGTTTATTTTCACACTCAATGTTATGCAAGCATGCTCACAAATACATGTTATTATGCAATGCTCATCATGAATCATATCCTCATAACATATCATATCCATGAGAGCACACACCTCACGATTCATGATTTTTGCAATGATTTTTGTATTTTTCAAATCACATCAAAGTGAGTTCTCATGACGGGCATGTAGTAACTGGAAGGGTACGAGTACCGGTAGTCGGAACGTCCTGTCTAGGCTTGGCATTCGTATAAATCCAAAATAAAGGACCAGTTTGCCTACCTGGGGACTAACGATGAGAGTACGAAGTACCTATTAGGCCAAAGCATGCTATACCAAACGTCGTGTGAGCTAACCCCACTTTGAGTTGTCATTGTGTCTACACCTGGACACCCTCCTACCATACATCTCGCAATCATATGTTATGATTTTCATTCGGGTGATGCGAGTGTTAATCCGCCGACACCAATGTGAATCCTACCAAGCCCAATAGTCATGGGGGCCCACATGACTACACAGGCAACGGTATGGGGGACATTGGAGGCCCAAACATGAGCAAAGCCAAGACATCCTATGGATGTAGTTAAATTATTGCCAATTATGTTGCTTTTCATTTTTTTTACGACACATGACACCTAGAAAATTCTTAAACTCATAATCTTCCTATGTATGTTCCTGTAGATGTCGGCTAGGCAACTACGTGGAGGTAGAAAGTTAGGAAGATCAAATGAACGCTTGGCCACACAAATTGCTAAACAAATGGCCGCAGTGCTTCCTGACATCGTGATTCAAGTTCAACAAGCTCTCACCGCAAATCCCATCAACCCTCCCAATCAAGAAGACCAGAGCGTCGCCAACCCTCCTTCCAAAAGGTGCTCCTACAAACACTTCAAATCTTGCGATCCCCCAAAGTATGAAGGGCCGAAGGTGTTACCTCCCTCCTTCACTGGTTTGAAGAAATGGAGAACACTTTCCTAAATTGCGATTGTCCCGAGGACCGTAAGGTACGTTATGCAACTTGAAGACTGTTTGGAGTAGCCCTTACCTGGTGGAACACGGAAAAAGGTAAGCGAGGAGTTGAAGATGCCATGGCCTTAACATGGGAAGAGTTACGGGAACTCATGACAAGACACTTCTGTCCAAGAAGCGAAATCAAAAAGCTGGAAGATGAATTCCACTCACTGAAACAAAAGGAAGGAGATCACACATCCTATAATAAGAGATTTCTCGAGCTGAACCAGATGATCCCTAATTTGTTCACCCCTTGTACCGCTTGGTTGAACATTACATTCGAGGTCTCCCCTCGAAAATCCAAGATTCGGATTTAAGCACTTCGCCTGCAACACTTGAAGCCGTAATGGAATTAGCTACAGAACTCACTGAGAATCGTATCCGAAATGGCAAATTCAAAGATGAGAAGAAGAAAGCACCCATTGAGGCCCCAACTACAAACCACCCAGTCTCCTCCTCGAAGTTTGCTGGTAAGAGGAAACGAAACAGCAAGAATTTTGCTGTCACTCAAACCAACCCTCCTATCACTGCAGCACCAATCACCCAAATTGCTCCTTCAGCTGCACCATTCAAAAAGCCATACACCGGCCCACACCCAAAATGCAACCGTTGTCAATATCATCACCCTCCCGAAAATCCCTGCCAACAGTGCACAAGCTGTGGCCGTGCGGTCACACCATCCAAACCTGTCGTACCCTTCAACAAATGAACCGCAATCAACCTCCAACCCAAACCCACAATCAGATAGTGGGTCAAGCCCAACAACCCTTACTTCTACCACCTGCACCACACGTAGCCCAAACTTACTACCAATCCAACTACCCCATGATGCAACCCATGCGAGCTTGTTACAACTGTGGGGACCCAAACCACTTCAGGAACACTTGTCCACGCTTAGTGAACATCATCCATTCCCAAGCTCAAGCAAACCCGGTAAACCAAGCTAACCAAGCTCCCCCACCTGCCAGAGGGAGAGCTTTCAATATCAATGCCAACCAAGCCAGGGCTGACAACAACGTGGTCAACGGTACGTTTCTCATCAATGGTAGTTATGCATCCATATTATTCGATACTGGTGCGGATAAGAGCTTTGTGTCCTTAGAATTTGAACCTATCCTCAACCAAACTCGTGTTAATCTCATGGAATCTCTAACGGTGGAAGTTGCTGACGGAAAACCCGTTTCATTAAATTCTATTATACGCAATTGTACCTCACTCTAAACGATCACGATTTTCCAGTTTACCTCATTCCTATGAAGTTGGGAAGTTTCGATGTTATAATCGGTATGGACTGGCTCAGCCAGCATCACACTGAAGTAGTGTGCCGCGAAAAGTTCATTCGCATTCCTCTTGCAGACGGTCAGACCCTACGTATTTTTGGGGAAACCCCTTCGAAAGGACTCAAACTAATGTCCTGCCTTCAAGCCCGAAGATATCTCCGCAAGTACTAGGTCGCATTCCTAACTCACGTCGTCAAAAAGGGAAACAAGGAGAGGAAACTCGAAGATATCCCAGTTGTGAAAGAATTCCCACAAGTCTTTCCCGACGACATTTCAGGACTTCCTCCTGTGAGAGAAGTCGAATTCCGCATCGATCTTGTACCTGGCGCTACACCAGTCGCAAAATCTCCTTATAGGTTAGCCCCATCCGAAATGCAAGAGCTGGCCAGTCAACTGCAAGAGCTGACTGACAAAGGATTCATACGTCCTAGCTCCTCGCCTTAGGGTGCACCTGTTCTCTTTGTGAAGAAGAAAGATGAACGTTTCGCATGTGCATTGATTATAGAGAACTCAACAAGTTAACGGTTAAAAATCGCTATCCACTACCTCGCATCGATGACCTCCTAGACCAACTTCAAGGCGCCACCTGCTTTTCAAAAATTGACCTTCGTTCTGGTTATCATCAGCTCAGAGTGCACGAAGAAGATATCCCAAAAACCGCTTTCCGGACTCGTTATGGTCATTACGAGTTCATGGTCATGCCTTTCGGTTTAACCAACGCCCCCGCTGTCTTCATGGATCTAATGAATAGGGTATGCAAACCCTACCTCGACCGTTTCGTCATATTCTTCATCGACGACATCCTTATCTACTCCAAGTCTAAATCCGATCATGAACGACACCTTCGACTCATCCTTACACTCTTAAGGACTGAAAAGCTCTACGCTAAGTTCTCAAAATGCAATTCTGGTTAGGAGAAGTACAATTCCTTGGACATGTCGTCAATGACATGGGAATTCATGTTGATCCTTCAAAAATCAAGGCAGTGCAGGAATGGCAAGCGCCACGTACCCCTACCGAGGTAAGGTCATTTCTTGGTTTGGCTGGTTACTATCGACGCTTCATTGCCAATTTTTCCCGTATTGCTGTACCACTCACGGCTTTGACTCATAAAGGAAAACCCTTCATATGGGGACCTAAACAAGAGGAAGCCTTCCAAACTCTAAAGCAAAAACTTTGTGACGCACCTATCTCACACTCCCTGAGGGTTGCGATGACTTTGTGGTATATTGCGACGCATCGTGGCAAGGGCTAGGCTGTGTATTGATGCAAAGAGGAAAAGTGATAGCCTATGCTTCTAGGCAACTCAAGGTTCACGAGAAGAATTACACCACCCACGACCTGGAACTTGGAGCCGTTGTGTTCGCTCTCAAGATATGGAGACATTACCTCTAAGGTACTAAGTGTGAAATATACACTGACCACAAGAGTCTCCAACATATCTTCAACCAAAAGGAGTTGAATATGAGGCAACGAAGATGGGTCGAACTTCTCAACGACTACGACTGTGAAATTCGGTATCATCCTGGCAAGGCAAATGTAGTGGCTGATGCGCTCAGTCGAAAAGGTTATGCGAACTCCATTCGTCTTCTATGTTTGCAAATAATAACCGACATCAAAGATCGAATCCGAGCAGCTCAACATGTTTCTGTAACAGAAAATGACGCATGCGATGAGTTGTCATGTGGAGCTGAACTCAAAATCGAAACCAAATCCGACGGTATTCTATACTATTTAAATCGCATATGGATTCCTGATCGCGATAACCTTCGTGATTTCCTCATGAATGAGGCGCACAAAACACGATACTCTGTACACCCAGGAGCCGACAAGATGTATCAAGACCTACGATACACCTACTGGTGGCCTGGCATGAAAAAGGATATCGCTGTTTTTGTTTCCAAGTGCCTTACCTGTTCCAAAGTAAAAGCTGAACATCAAAGACCTTCACGACTTCTAGTCCAACCCGAAATACCTGTATGGAAGTGGGAAAACATAACCATGGATTTCATTACCGGGTTATCTCGCACCTCCAGTGGGTATGACACCATATGGGTAATAATCAATCGTCTTACAAAGTTATCTCACTTCATCCCGATTCGCGAGGACTTCAAGAACGAGAAGTTAGCTCGTATCTACATCAGTGAGATTGTAAGCCGTCATGGTGTACCATTAAGCATCATTTCAGACCGTGATGGTCGTTTCACTTCACGAACATGGCGAGCCGTACAAACCGCCTTGGGTACACGATTAGACCTCAGTACCGCTTTTCATCCTCAAACTGATGGCCAATCTGAACGCACCATCCAAACCCTTGAAGACATGCTGCGAGCATGTGTTATAGACTTCAAAGGGAACTGGGACGCTCACCTACCATTAGTGGAATTTTCGTACAACAATAACTATCATTCAAGTATCGGCATGGCTCCTTTCGAAGCTTTATATGGCCGTAAGTGCCGATCTCCAGTATGTTGGCACGAAATTGGGGAAGCGCAAATCACCGGTCCAGAATTAATTCAAGAAATAACCGACAAGGTCCTTCAAATTCGAAACAATCTTCTAGCGGCTCAAAGTCGTCAAAAGAGTTATGCAGACAAACGACGAAAGCCCTTGGAGTTTGACATTGGTGATCAAGTACTTTTAAAAGTATCACCGTGGAAGGGAGTGGTTCGTTTTGGCCAGAAGGGCAAGCTAGCACCACGCTACTTAGGACCTTTCAAGATACTCGAAAGAGTAGGTCCTGTAGCATACAAGCTTGACCTACCAGAAGAACTCAAGAGAATTCATCCCACATTTCACGTATCAAACTTGAAAAAGTGCCTCGCCGATGAAAATCTCCATATTCCTCTAAAAGACATTCAAGTCGATGAATCGATGCACTTCGTTGAAAGACCGGTAGAAATCATGGACTTCGGAGAGAAGCGTTTAAGGCGAAGTCGTATTCCAATTGTCAGGGTACGTTGGGAGTCGAACGAGGACCTGAGTTTACTTGGGAACGTGAAGACTCAATGCGCGAAAAATACCCGCATCTCTTTCCAGTTACCACTACTACTTAAATTTCGGGACGAAATTCCTAAAAGTAGGGGATACTGTAACATTCGTCAAAAAACGGGTTTCAAAACCCGCTTCGTTTGATAACCAAGTATTCAGTTATAAATTTTCGTTGCGTATTTATTGTTCAGATTATTTTAAATAATACATAATTAATAAACATTTTAGAATTTAAAAACCATAATTAATAAATAATAAAAATAAGTGAATAGAAAATAAAATGGAGCCTCCGGCTCTCGAACCCGGGTCTCCCACAAACACAAACACACACACCACACCACTCCGCCACACACTTTCTTTGTGACAAATACTGAAACAAATAATACTTAAAGTAAAACCCGAAATCAAAACCGGAAATCAACTCTCAGAACATGAAATCGCCGGGGAAAAAACCAAGACTCCGCTAATGTTGCCTTTTCCCCTTGACTGAAACGCGTAAACTGATTTCGACATCAGTTATAACCGTCGTATAACACCCAATTTGGTCAAAAACCGTTACCCTTGAAGATTGAAATCTTGACCGCGAAATCATGGCTTCTAATTCGAACCAATTGGCCTGTTTCCACTACAAATACCCACCCAAGCACCTTGTAAACTTTTCGCTTAGAATCACGCTCACTCCTGAAGCTTTAGTCCACTCAGAACACGTCGCCGGAAATTCTAGCACTCGCCGGCATATCACCGAAGAACCGATGCCTTACTCCTAATCGGTACAATCATCTAAACCTTTCTTGCTATCTCTTGATTAGTAATCTAATTGCTCAACACAATAATCGAAACTGTTAAATAGTTCACTCAGCCGGAAATCGCAAATCAGAGCCGACGAAATCTTGCCGGAAATCTGAAGCAACTCGCTGTTTTGGTATACCATATCACTTAATTTTCTTTCCATTTCAATCAAGTATAAGTTGTGATCGACTAAACAGAACAGTCGGATTTCACTGTTCTGTATTTTTGTAAGCGAAGAAGATGAAGATGAAAATGTGTATTAGTATAATTAAAAACGGATATTTAACCGGGTTAGACACGTAGCTCAGTTGGTAGAGCTGCGTGCACGTATACGAGAGGTCCCGAGTTCGAACCTCACTAGCCGCAAACACAGTCTGACCGGTCAGATGTCAGAAAGTCAACCCAATTTTTATTATTTTTATTTATTTATTTAATTGGAAAATTAATTAAAAATACTTAAAAATAGGATTTTAAAGTTAGAAAATTTCCTTAAACTCACAAAAATAAATCTAAAAATCCCATTAAGAGCACTAATAAAAAATATTAATCTCAAATAAAATTTATTTATTTATCGAATCATTTTTTTATTATCTAGGTTAGTTTTTTCCCTCGTCGATTGAATCATAAATTCGTGCGCCTTCATCGTCATCAAAGAACGCACCCACTGTGAGTGAATCTCTACCAATTCCCCGTTTTAATCATGTTTTGGGGTGTATCATGTGTCATATAATTCTTTTATTTTATTTAAACACTTGTGCATACATCATATCCGTGATCAAATATATATCAAATGTGTATCAATTGTTGTGTGAATTATATGTAGATTGGATTTATCATTTTCAGTGCACGCATTTCATTAGGCCCATCAGTTCTCCGTGGGATACAGGTTGAGCATCAGGAGCCTCATTAGATCGGATCCGTTTGATTGAGCCTTGATCTCACATACATCATCATTCATGTCATATACTCATCCAAAGTGGTTTGTGATTGTTTATCTATATATGTTTGCTCACATGTGATTATTGCACGAATTTTCTTTATTAAATAAAACAAGAAATTAGTAAAAATGTTTTATCAAGGTTCACTCGCCAACTTTTGTTGACCCAAAATCTCCCCCGTTTTACACATGATATAGGTGATCCAACTGAGACAGGAAACACTTAGGAAGGCCTAGAAGAATAAACAAGTTTATGCTTTGGAATAATTATGTAGTTTATTTTCTTGTAATTGTATGAATTTTGTTTTGAATATTTAAGTTTGTAATTTGAATTTAATAAATATGAAACATCTTAGTAAACATCATGAGCTTTGGTGATAACCCAATTTTGCCCCGACTTTTATTCCGCTGCGAGTCGGGGTGTGACAGATTGGTATCAGAGCTTATGACTATAGGGATATAGGATAGGTTATTAGACCCTTAGAGCCTATACTATAGTTGATTAAATTTTAAATTGTTTATACGTTACATACAAAATTCATGATGTTTATATGCTTTATGTTTATTTTCACACTCAATGTTATGCAAGCATGCTCACAAATACATGTTATTATGCAATGCTCATCATGAATCATATCCTCATAACATATCATATCCATGAGAGCACACACCTCACGATTCATGATTTTTGCAATGATTTTTGTATTTTTCAAATCACATCAAAGTGAGTTCTCATGACGGGCATGTAGTAACTGGAAGGGTACGAGTACCGGTAGTCGGAACGTCCTGTCTAGGCTTGGCATTCGTATAAATCCAAAATAAAGACCAGTTTGCCTACCTGGGGACTAACGATGAGAGTACGAAGTACCTATTAGGCCAAAGCATGCTATACCAAACGTCGTGTGAGCTAACCCCACTTTGAGTTGTCATTGTGTCTACACCTGGACACCCTCCTACCATACATCTCGCAATCATATGTTATGATTTTCATTCGGGTGATGCGAGTGTTAATCCGCCGACACCAATGTGAATCCTACCAAGCCCAATAGTCATGGGGGCCCACATGACTACACAGGCAACGGTATGGGGGACATTGGAGGCCCAAACATGAGCAAAGCCAAGACATCCTATGGATGTAGTTAAATTATTGCCAATTATGTTGTTTTCATTTTTTTTACGACACATGACACCTAGAAAATTCTTAAACTCATAATCTTCCTATGTATGTTCCTGTAGATGTCGGCTAGGCAACTACGTGGAGGTAGAAAGTTAGGAAGATCAAATGAACGCTTGGCCACACAAATTGCTAAACAAATGGCCGCAGTGCTTCCTGACATCGTGATTCAAGTTCAACAAGCTCTCACCGCAAATCCCATCAACCCTCCCAATCAAGAAGACCAGAGCGTCGCCAACCCTCCTTCCAAAAGGTGCTCCTACAAACACTTCAAATCTTGCGATCCCCCAAAGTATGAAGGGCCGAAGGTGTTACCTCCCTCCTTCACTGGTTTGAAGAAATGGAGAACACTTTCCTAAATTGCGATTGTCCTGAGGACCGTAAGGTACGTTATGCAACTTGAAGACTGTTTGGAGTAGCCCTTACCTGGTGGAACACGGAAAAAGGTAAGCGAGGAGTTGAAGATGCCATGGCCTTAACATGGGAAGAGTTACGGGAACTCATGACAAGACACTTCTGTCCAAGAAGCGAAATCAAAAAGCTGGAAGATGAATTCCACTCACTGAAACAAAAGGAAGGAGATCACACATCCTATAATAAGAGATTTCTCGAGCTGAACCAGATGATCCCTAATTTGTTCACCCCTTGTACCGCTTGGTTGAACATTACATTCGAGGTCTCCCCTCGAAAATCCAAGATTCGGATTTAAGCACTTCGCCTGCAACACTTGAAGCCGTAATGGAATTGGCAACTCATCTACCCAACCTCTGCGCGTTGTTCCTAACCTTGTCTTGATCCCTTCGACTATACTTTTGTTAATCCTTTCCACTTGGCCGTTCCCTTGGGGATGCGCGATCGAAGTGAAAACGTGTTCGATATGCATCTCTTTCATCCACTGCTGTAGTTCTTCGACTGCGAAATTGGGACCGTTATCGCTGACTATGCGCAAGGGTATCCGAAACGGCATATGATGTCTTCCCATATGAACTTTCGCACTACAGTTGCTGTGGTGGATGCGAGGGGTTTGACTTCTACCCATTTGGTGAAATAATCGACTGCAACGATTATGAATTTCACCGCTCCTGGAGCGTCTGGGAATGGTCCCACCATATCGATTGCCCATTGCTGAAAGGGCCACGCTGTTGTCACTGGGATCAAAGGATTCTTGGGGCGTAGTGTCTTTGGAGCATGGCGCTGGCATGATGCGCATTTGCGTAATATTTCAACTGCATCAAGGTGCATGCCAGGCCAATAGTATCTGACATTCATGATCTTTGCCCCGACCATGCGTGGGCCGGAATGGATTCCGCATAACCCTTCATGTATTTCGCGGATCAAGTACTTGGCGTCTTGCGCGTCAACGCAGCAGAGGAGCGGCCCAAGGTATGACTTCCGGTATAAGATACCGTCCACCATTTCATAGTTGAGTGCCTTATTCTGGACCTTCCTGGCTTCCGCTTTGTTTTCGAGGAGGCTCCCGTGTTGCAAGAACATGTTGATGGGGGACATTGACGGATTCCCCACTTCGATAATGTTGACTTGTCGCAAAGGAATAGAAGGGTTTTTAAGTACCTCAATGCGCACCTCTCGCGCAAGGTGCTTGAAGCTTGTAGCAACTAACTTGCTGAGAGCGTCGACGTGTTTGTTCTCGCTTCGGTTAACATGGGTTATCTTGAAATGCTGGAATTTGGTTATTAAAGCTTGCGCCTGTTTTAGATACAAGGCCATTATCTCGCCCTTTGCGTCGTACAGGCCGTTGACCTGTCCGGCGACCGGGAGTGAGTCGACATGGGCCTCCAAATTCAGTGGACCCATTTTTATTGCTAACCGAAGACCTGCCAGGAACACTTCGTACTCAGCTTCATTATTTGTGCTTTTAAAATCCAATCTGATGGCATAGGTGAATTCTTGATTATCAAGGCTTATTAGACGAAGACCTGCCCCTGCGCCATCATCGTTGGATGCGCCATCTGTGTGAAGTATCCATGCGCGGTCATCTGTAACCAACGTTGGATTCTGTACTTCTCCACATTCCTGCGCTTTATTCTGCGGGACTTCCGCGATGAAATCTGCCAATATCTAGCCCTTTATTGCTGGTCGTGGTTTATACACGACATTGTATCGGCCAAGCTCGATCGCCCACTTTGCTAGGCGGCCAGATATATCTGGTTTTGACAAAATTTGTCCTAGAAGGTAGTTCGAGAGAACTGTTATTTCGTGGCCTGAAAAATATCGGCGCAATCGTCGGGATGCATGGACTAAAGCTAGAGCTAGCTTTTCCATCATGGGATATCGAGTCTCTGGGTCGGTAAGCATCTTGCTGACGTAGTAGATCGGAGTCTGAACTCCTGGCGTTCTACTAGCAGGACTGATCCTAGAGCGATATCTGATGCGGAAAGGTAAAGTATCAGTGGCTCGTTCTTCTGCGGCGCGGTGAGCGTTGGTAGCTGAATTAAGCATTCCTTCATTTGGGTAAATGCTTTCTCCACATCCGGAGTCCACTGAAACTTGTTCTTCTTCACACAATTCCGCAGAGTGCTGATGAATGGGAAGGACTTCATCGTGTGGTTGGCCAAGAACCTGTTCAGTGCAGCCAGCCGCCATACAAACTGTTGCATTTCTTTGATAGTTGAGGGTGATGGCATACGTTGAATCGCTTCCACTTTATCGGGATTAACTTTGAAACCATCGCGCGTGACGATGAATCCCAAGAACTTGCATTCCTCCATTCCAAAAGAGCACTTGCTGGGGTTCAGCTTCAGATTTGCCTTTTTGTAACGCCCCAAAAATCAGAATTTAAATTTAATAGAATGCTTTTCTTATGTACACCACAATTTAAACAACCAAGTTATATAACCCAATTAATAACATAAAGGTTAGGGTGGTTGGAAATATGAGTATTGGTTGCAATTAACCAAAAAAAACCAAATTAGAGGGACTAAAAGTAGCAAGTGGGGCAAACTCATTAAAATTCAGATTTTATAAGCGTGTGTGTGTTCAGTATGTGTGTCGACACACACATGAAGAAGAAATGGGGTTCTTCCCCACAACCTCACAAATTGATGAAATTGAACAAGGATGTGAAGCCAAAACACTTGCATGAATGAAGATCCTTCACAATCTAGCTTTAATAAACATGTGGTAAGTTATAATTTATGATTGGTGATTTTGTATGAAATGGGTTATGATAAATCTTTGAGAAGTATGAAATTGATCATCAATGTGTGTTTAAGTCACCAAGTAGAACTAAAACTATGAATGATTTTAAGTAATTTGTTGTTTGATAATGAAACCCACTTGAAGCGGTGAAGATGGCAACATGGGTGTGTTACCCATGTCCGATTCTTATGTAAATTGTTTTAGTATGTTGTTATGGTTGATTCTTATTAGTTAGATTGAGTATGGTTTGGAAGTAATGTAAATTTCTAGTATTATTGATGATTGAAACAAAGAGTTAGAAGATGAGCATGAAAATACTTGAATATTGTGCTCTAATTATAGTACGCACATCAAGTGTTTGATGAAATGCATAGGTGAGATTATTAGATGAGAATTGTATGCAAATAATAGGTGAACATGTATAGAAAGTGATGATGATATACCTGATAATAAAACAACATTAGGAATGTATTCGATAAGTATATGTGAAATGTAGTTGATGATGTGATTCGGTAAAAGAATGCTTTAGGAACTAGTAACCTATGTTTGAATGGTGGTGCATACCATGAGTTGGATTAGTGGCTTAACGGTAATGTAGAAACGGATGCGTATGAAACGTATAGCTTGTGGACTTACTAGTAACTATCGATGTTGAGATTATATTAAATTGCTAGCTTTGATTGTGGTTGACAGTTTTAGGATCATGAGAGCTTGAGTTTGTATTGATTTGGTTATACATGGCCATGACATAGCTAGGTGATCATGTGGTTGTAAGTATATTGCATCGTGAGTATGAAATGTACATAGTGTCATTTGTATAGCCTAATATGATGACGTGGATACATGAAGTTATGTCGAAAGTTCATATGATAAACGTTGACTTCTGAAAGTCAACTGCGTATAGAAGCATGCTTAGACTTGTTGTCACAATTGTAAGATTATAGAAAGTCATACGGTATGTGATGTATCAATATGTGTTATATGTGATGACATAATGAATTATATGAGTTGAAAAGATGTGATTTTGGGTATATGCCTTGTGCTTGTTAGGATTGACTTATGAAAGTCAAATGTGAGTTATGCATTTGATGTGATCGTTAATAGGTACAATCGTGTATGCTAACAAGAATGTGATTGTGATGACATGAAAGTATAGGGATCATGTCAAGATGGATGGAAGCATGGAAGGCTAACGGGTAAAATAGGAGACAAGGCAACAGATGCAAATACGGGCGCTAAGGTAAGTGATTTCCGGAATCACTTCTTCTCTTGTAAATGAATATTGTTATATTGAATACAGGGGGTTGTGTAAGAAATTACGGATAAGGGTAGGAATCAAGGTATATATTGTTGTGATAAGTTAAAAGATGTCAACTATGTTCGGAAATCATAATGGAAGTAAACGGGTTAAAATGTAGAAGTATGTGTCGGGGTGGGTATTGGATGTTATGGTATGGGAACCATATAAGAATGTTTAACTAATTACATAATTAAAGAAAATAGGGTTATAATGGGCCGTAAATAGTAGCTATGTTGAAAATAACTTAGAATAGTCGAACGGGTCAAAAGAATCAAGAAAGTATGTTAGAGGTGTAGATTTGATTAAAGAGTCACGGGTTAAGTGTTAAAAGGATACGGGAAGCTTATGGAATGTTATGGGATGATACGGGATATGACGAGTCCGTTCGGGTTAGAACGGGATTCAGAAACGGACTGTGTAAGCTTGAGTAAGGAAAAACAACGTCGACAACACAGAAGAGGCGTCACCGATGGTCTCCTTAGCCGTCGCCGACGCTGCCCCCTTCTCCCGACGCGCTAATCCACTGACTACGCAACTTAGTTCCGACGTAACATTTTAGATGGCATCATTGACGCTATAGGAGGGCGTCGCCGACGCTATAGGAGGGCGTCGCCCGGCGCCTCCCACAAACTTGATAAGCTGTTTTTGTTGTTTATTCGTATTGTGAGTTCCATATCTCCTAAAACCAATAGGGAGTTACGTGAACTTATTGAATTGTATTAGTGATTACCTGATATGAATAAGTATGTAAGCATGTATGTGTGTGTGTGGCTGAATCACATGCTACGGGTGGAATCTCTAGGTAAACACGAATAGGAGTAAACATGTGCATGGGATTGTATGTATGAGACTTAATTATATGGATATGTTAGGAGAATTTTATGGGTAAATAAGGGCCTGTATGTATGTATACACGACTTCAATACGTATGAGAATTAACATTACTAATTATGGCTCTGAGAATGAAATGAAAGTGCTGGTTTACTTATGTTGACCTATGAAGATTGACGATTGGGATGCAAGATCATACATGGATCACGAATAGAAAGAATATGGAGTGATTCATTTAATTATGAATGTTGAATACTATGCATGATATCACTGAATATTAATAATGCGAATGTATGTGGTGATTGCAGGTTGTACCGAGTTAACATTACTATGGAATTTAAAGGGTTGAAGATCGAGTCAAGGAGCAAGGATTGTCTGGGAAGAGCGGTCTCATAATTTGCATCCATGTATTACATTTAAGAAGTTAATCAAGAATGAATGTTGTAAATCGTTTCAGGAAAGTGTCCAACATTTACTAAAGGAACCTTCAAGTAGGTTATATAGGCAATAAAGAAAGAATTTTTAAGTTGGTATTTCCGCTGCGTCGTCTTGGGTCAAGTAGGTTATACATGATGGCCACTCTGGTTTGTGGGAAAACCGCAAGCGGCATGAGGGATGGAAGTAATCATGCTGAAATCCCGTTGGACGCGCCGTCCTAATAGTACGTCATGGCGCGAAGTTGCAGGCATGACCATGAAATTGACTTGGACGGTCCGAGTGTGGCGCCCATCAGAGAGAGTCACCAGAAAAGAAATCTGTCCCAAAATGAAAACAACCTCGTTGCAGAAACCAGTGAGTGGGAAATCCCGGGCTCCAGGCGTGCTTTGTCCTCCGGGTCGAGTTGCTGGAGGCACTGTTCATAGATAATGTCCATAGAGCTCCCAGGGTCTATGAACATGTATTCGGTGCGGTAGTGACCAAAATGCCAGTTATCACTACCGGTCGGTCTTCTTGTGGACCCCGAGGTCGATGGGGAAGATGACCTGCTGCACACGCCAGTGAGACGTGCAGCTCTTCTGGTGGTTACGCTTACGCGAAGGACCACCCTGAATCATATGAACAGATTTCATTTTTTTTGTTACTTGGGCCCTCGCCGCCTTGAGTAATTTGGCGCACCTCCTTGCGCATGTTTTGTAATAAGTGGGTGAGCTTCCCACTTTTGAGCGGCTTTTCGATCTCCATGCGCAGGGAGATGCAATTATCGGTTGTGTGCCCCGTGTCTTAATAATAATCGTAGAAGAGGTTGGGGTCTTGACCCTTCTTATTGCGCATCAGCGGTGGTTGTTTGAACTGATGGTCCTCTGTGCTGAGAACCTCCGCTAGCGTCTTCGTCAGTGGGGTCCACTGACGGTCGCGATTATCTTGCTTTATTGCTCGCTGGGTGGCAAGCTTATTAATTGTCGCGCGAGTGTCGACCGGTGCGTGGGGAGGGTTCTGGCTGTGGTCCCTCCACCCTTTATTCTTTTTCCAAAACTCTTGCTCAGGTCTTGGGGGCGGTGGTGAGGTAGAGGAGGCTTACTATTGTTGAGGTTGCGCTCCGTTTGCGCGTAGACCTTTGCCGCTGCCATAAGTTTCTCCCAGCTCTTAGGGAGACCTGTAGTCCCTTATAAGACTTTGATCATCTCGTCAAAGCGTATGGCATACTTGAACTGTGCACGAATCAGGTCTTCATGCACATCCCCTGTCTCTAGCACCTCTTTGTTGTAGCGGGTGATGAAGTCTTCGAGACTTTCATCGTCCCGCCGCCAGATATTCATTACATCAGAGGAGTCTCTGACATAACGCCTTTGCTGACTGAAATGTACCAGGAACTTGTCCTTCAAGTCGTTCCAAGACGCGAGTTTGCCCGTGGGCAGGTTATCAAACCACAGGCATGCAACACCTGTGAGGGTTTGGACGAGCATGTGACACCACATCGGTAGTGTCCATCCTCCAATCAGTCCTGTGCCCGTAAAGAGACGTAGGTGGTCATCCGGGTCAGTCAACCCGTTGTATTTCCCGACACTGGAGGGCAGCTTTGCACGCTCCAGCGGTGCGCGAGCTATCTCCTTGATGAACTTGGAGTGCTCGGCTGCGTCTGCCAGTCGGTAAATCAAGTAGTAATCATGCTCGGCCTCCGGGTTGTAACCGCCGCGAGGAGCGGATCTGTATGCCGCATGATTCTTGGGTATCCGATGAAAAACGCTAGTGCTATCACCTTCACCGTAGGTTCTGTCCTCCTCATGTTGGGTGCACCGCTCCCCTTGAGGACGCGGGCCCAAACGTGAGTGAACAGATGCTCGCCTAAGAGAACGAGACTCCGGTTTAGGCGGAGGTTGTGTGTACTCCGTCTCCTGGGGATGGAGACTATATGGTACGCTCTCCCCCGCTGGTGAATCGTAACTCAAAATCCTGGGCGAAGCGTGTACTTGGACAGCGGGCTGCACTGGGGCAGCATGGGTGTTTGTCTGCGCACAGAGTTGCGCATAAATGACGCTCAGAGCCGTCTAAGACTTTATGAACCAAGACCTCAGGGTCTCGCCCGGAGGTAAGCCCGGTGTGATCGGTACAAATGGAGTCTCTAGCTGAGCTCCGCGAGTGACCGGGATGCTTATTCGGCCAGAGCCGTGTTGAGCTTGGTATCCTCTGAAGAGTCTTCCCTGACTTGCCCTTCGATACGAGAGGCATGAACTGGGTTCTTGCCTTCGCCTGGAGGACCTCGTGGGGTGCTTGATAGGAAATCAACCATATGGAGATGAGGCGTGAAAAGGTGAAAATGAGAGGAAAAAACTGGAAAGAGTGAGAAAGTAGAGATGGCGCCAATGAAGAAGCACCGATTGAACCTAGTGATATCCGAGGATATATAAGTTACAACCAGGGTGAATCTGCATAAAGGGTTATCCTCTCACTTCACTTTTTGGGTGTAAGCTCGCTTAAGCTGATCTGCAAAACTAGCAGCGCCGTTAGTCTCGCCAAGGGGAAAAGGGTGGTTTTCTCCATGACCACACTCCGGCGTGAGAATAAGTATATTTTGGATGGTAAGAAAGCATTTGTAAGTATAAGCGTAAGCTTGTGTCTGTTGTGAAGAGCATGTGTTTTACATGGAGATCCGATACTTACTTATAGCCGAAAAAGGTATATTCCGAAGAAGTGATGGTGGGTCTTGGGCCCAGCCCATACAGCCAGAGACATCCTTTTTGTCCCTCTGCGTTAGAAATTAAATGCTCCCTGCAGGAGAATTAATGTCCTATGTCAGGAGGTGTGCTTTGTCGGATGTTGAGTGGTGTGTGTAAAGGCAGCCGTTTCTGGTGTCAGGCCTGTTGCCAGCCGAAAGAGGAGAAGGTGGAACAGTCACTGGCCGAGACATGGTTGGTGTATGGTCTGACGTCTGCCTCACTGGTCATGGGCACTGTCACACGCAACCTGCTGAGTAACCTTTGGTCACAGTTCTGCCACTTCGTACCCTTGGGTATGGTCAACACCTCTTAGTGCTTACCCCTTCTGCGAGGCTGTCAAGGTTTTTCCCACCAGCGCAGGGTGTCAGGGGTATATCCTTATGTCCCAAGACTATGAGGTGCTTCTCATGTGTGTCTTGTCCTTGCAAGGTTTTGGGATTCGCAGCTCAGAGGGATGTTGTTGTGCACAGGGTCTAGTAGCCTGCGCGTGTAAGTCTAACTTGCCGTTGACCGGCATGACAATAAAACCACATTAACTTAATATATTTTACTCTAATATCGGTGCAGTTTTATTCTAATAAATATAAAATTTAATGTACCTAAAATGCACCGATCAATTATATCGGTTAACCAAAGCTTCATAACCATAAACATAACCGATTGAGCGATAATACAAAGTTTCATAACCATAACCATTGGTTTTGTTGGTTATCGGTTAATAGCGGTTCAATTATGGTGGTTAATTTTCTCACCCTAACTTTAAAAGTAGGGGTGAAGTTATATAAATCATAGGAATTCCAGTCTAAACCCTATGGTTTAGACTTGGTATTTCTTCACTGATCAAGGAAAGATAAGGATTAACTACCTTGTCGGGACTACTCTTTCAAGTCTAAACCCTAGGGTTTGGACTTGGTATTTCTTTATTGGCACCCACCAATATTTTCTACTACTTATCGTCCTTTTCTTTTTTTTAATTTGATCACATGGCTGATCAAAGTACTATTTTTCCACCCTTTGGTTCACATTCACAGTCTGCGGCTGCTGCAGGCAACGCGCACGTCTAAAGCCCCCACACTGATGACTGATGAGTACAACAAAGGAGATTTCACTGAGAGTGGGATCTCATGCTCATATTAGTGTTGCGCGAACAAATCAACACACACCCCAACCGCTCGAAACACGGGTCCCACCACTCAACTGGCTTCATTACTTCCAGAGAGGGAAACCCTTGCCTCCTGGTACAGGAAGTCTTAGGCTGCACTAAATACAGTGTATGTGTAGCTATGTGCACAAGCACAAACACCTAAACAGTAACATTCGATCAAGCAACTAGCCCCTCGGATTCTAGAATATGACTCTCCACCACATGACCTCGCACTGTTGCATATGACAGCCAGACGCTTAGGGGGGAAATCTTCAACATCAAAGAGACTCCTATTACAGTCTAAGCACCACGGGCAACACACTTACTGGTACCTGAAGACACGATGATGCCCAATATAAGCACCTTCGTAAACGATTTGATTTGATCGATTGACTTGTAAACGATTGGTTTTACTTTAATTCTTGATTCTACTTCATTTAATTCCCGAGAATTCTAGTAATTGGGATATATTTGATATGGGGTTAGGGTTGGTAATTCCAATTGATCATTCTTATGATAACCTTTCATTGTGTTGCAATTGAAGTAAGTAGTCTTAGGGTGATCACAGTCAGTTAATCGAATTAGCAATCATGTCTATGTGATTGTAAACAGTCAGACACGTAATTGAAGTTTACTTTGAATCTAAAATACGGTGGAACCATTATTTTCCCCTATTATTACAAACTCGTTTTAGTAATTCTTAGTTTAATCAAACAACCAAACAACTTACATTTTTGCAATTAGGTTCTTAATACTTAATCAACAAACACTTTCACAATACTCCTCTAGATTTGATATCTTACTTACTCTAGCTATCTAGTTTATTTAGATTTTTGCATAACACTCACGATAGTCATTAGAAACACAAACGGAAGAAGAACGTAGGAGGAGGAGGAGGTGATTTTTGCAGTTCCATAGGTTTGTCACTTCACTTTATCTTTTTCATTACACCTAAGCCTACGATTTTTTAGAGTTTGTGCTTGGACGCACACCTAAGTAGCATTTTAAAAACAGCCTAGATTCTCGTCTGAACAACCGCCAGGCGCTATAACCCTGCCACCGCATTGCTGCGCCTGAGCGCACCCAACACGCTTTTGAGAACATACTACACAAAAACATTCAATTATCAAAATTGTTTTTTGTTTTCACATTTAAATATTTCATCCCTTATAGATTACCATCGCTACTACATAATTATACGGTTTAGTATGATATATTTACGTAATAAAAACGAATGAATATGAACCTCGACAAACGCATACATGTTGCTTTGAATCAAATAATTTGATCTTGGATACTTATTTTATGTCATGAGTTCAACCAAGTTGGTAAGTTGTAATAATATACTAAATTTCACGCACTAATCAAGCAAATGCCATAGAAGAATTTATATATAATTAGCAAATGATTATCCAACTTGTTTCTATATAATATTAGATAATATTATTATATAAGATAATATTAGGTTATAAACATGTGTATAATATCAGTATTGTACAATAGAAATGATATAATTATATATTTTGTTAAAAACATCATATAATTAAAGTATATTTATTACCATATTAAATTTTACACAATTAACTTGAACTTATCATAAAAATCGACCAATGTTAATCAGTAACTGTGAAATACCATAATAGAATATTTTCAATTTATTTAGCTAATTACACATTTTATGCAAACATACTTAATTGAATTGGTAAGTAGAGTTTTTTTCTTTGATTTAGATATAATTTTGTTAGGCTACTCGGTGTGGGTGACGGGTCTCTTTCCAGGACGACCCGCCACATCAGCAAACGTGTCAGAGATCTTGGAGGACGCCCCTCCAGAGATGGAAGTTGGAAATGGGTGACGACCCGACCCCACCTATATTTTTTATTTTTCTTTTTAATTTTGGCAAATTTTTCTTTTTAATTTTTGGCAAATTTCAGCACACCACCACACCAACCCTTCCCTCTGTCTACATCTCTCTCTCCGTCTCTCAACTCCTCTCCACCGTCACAAACAACCGACACCATCAACCATCAAGAACCACCACTTTCTCCACCAACAACCACCGCCCCTCTCTACATATCTTTCTACCCCTCTCCACCACCACCATCAACCATCCAAAACCACGATTTCACCTCAGAAGAATACCTTCACAAATCAAAACAAAAACCACTTCAAATTTCGAAAAAAAAAACTGAAAACCCAGTGAACGAGAGGGAAGAGGGAGAGGGAGAGTTGAATGGTGGGGAATGAGAGGGAAGAGGGAGAGTTGGGGAAGATTTATGAAAATTGCCCCGTCCCCAACGTCCGCAGGGGGACTTCCGCGACGCCGACGCGCCACATGGCGCGGTGTTGAGGGGCGTCGTCGGCCAAAGCCGGGCCTGGGACGGCCCCCACACCGAGTGGCCTTAGTA
The DNA here is from genome assembly GCA_947069175.1 of Scalesia atractyloides. Lineage (NCBI taxonomy): Eukaryota > Viridiplantae > Streptophyta > Magnoliopsida > Asterales > Asteraceae > Scalesia > Scalesia atractyloides. Next base: position 21,548,631 of record CAMTDV010000022.1, on the reverse strand, counting down.
TAAAGATAACTAACTCTTTAATTGAATTGTTAAAGAGTTAGAATTACTAAAATTAATCAACTGCTAACTTATATTATTCTAAATAATTACATTTAGAATAGATTATCCATTGGGAAAATATATTATAGTCCTTGTAATAATTTATATCGTTTAAAATTGCTTTTAGTTGGAGAATTTGGTTCTCAATTAACCCTAATATTTTTGTTGCAAAAATATCACTAATAACACTTGCAAATTGAAGATCAATGGCGACGAACGTGATGCCTGTGGGTGAAAAACGAGGAGGTATCCTATGGAGCTATGGTCTCGGCCTTTCGAACTTAATAAACTTTGTATATAGTTGTATACTTGTATATTATTATAGTAATAAACATGCAGACCTATAAAACATTTATACAACAGAACTTGTATAGTTGTACTTTATAATAATACATTTTTAGTTATCTTTAAACTTTTTTTTAATAATAACTGAATTTGTTATACCTTATGATGTAATATTAATTTGTAATATGTTATTTTTAATTATAATATTGGAAAAAAATATTTAGATTTATGATAACCAAGTTGGTTAGGGAAATGTAAAGTAACAAATGACAAGCTTCATATATAAGTATATAGAGTATTCACATTGAGGTCTTAATATTAATAATTTTATATAAAGAAAGAAATAGAAAGAGAAATTTTATAATTTGAGAAAGTTTTAATAGATGTTAAAATAAACATTTATATTTAAAGGCTATTAGAGCATTCATATTGTACACTCCATTTATATATTACAAAACTATAAATAATCAACATATTTATGCATAAAGTCATATTTATGCATAAAGTGGCTGTATTGTTGGCTTTGAGAGTTTTTTAAAAAAAGAAAAAAATGACATTTTCATTTTTAACCTAAAAATTTCAATACTTCACAATTTAAGTCTAAAGTTTCAATCTTTAGTAATTTAACCCCTTTAATTAACTTGATTTTTTCACTTCTAATTCAAAAGTTTTCACCTTTGCAATTTAACCGTTTGATTATGTTGCTTTTAACCCAAAGTTTTTCATCTTTTACAATTTAACCCCAACACTTTTATACTTTCAATTTTGATCTCTTATACTTTTCATCTTTCACAAATTTTCTGTTTAACATTTCGTTCTAAATTTTTCGAGTTAACACGCCGTAACGTGCGTGTGAGGTTCAACGTTTTTTCATCTACTTTTCCTGTTTGATAGGCCCATCGCAGCGCGTCTATTTTTTCTCGTTTGATAGGTCTGTCGTAACGCGCAGGTGAAGGATCAATTTATTTATTCTTTATTATGTTTTACACACAGGCTCGCGGTCATGTAAAAAATATTTGCATTTCATCTAATATGATATATAACTAATGAATCCCCCGCCGCATTGCGGCGGGTGGTAATTCTAGTTTAAACGAAAAAGTATATTTATCTCTAAATTTTGTTAATTTCTAAAAACTCTCTCATATCCAACCTTCTATCTCTACCTCTATCTTACTCACATTAAGTTATTTTATTTTTCCTATACACTTATAAAAAATTATAAAGAGTGGACCTCTAAACATAGAAGTGTAGTTTATTCTCTTTAAATTTTTCTCTATTATGTAGTGGTTTTTTTATTGTTTCTTCTACTTTTTCCTCTATATTATTTAGAATGCCCACATATAGAGGTTCAATGTGAACGTTTTTGTCGAAGCCTTTTTTTGTTGTAAGTGTGTAAAAAAGAAAAAGAAATAATAAGATAAATATTTTGTGAGTATGATAGTTGGATATAGAAGGTTTTTGAAAAGTAAAAATAATTTAGAGAAATAGGTGTTGTTTGAATAAATTATAGAGACGAAGATCGAAGGTTTAATGTGAATGCTCCTGTGTATGTAATCTAACTATGTAAGAAAACTAATTAAAACTAGTTTAGAAAAGCCATTCTTAGTGCTCCAGTTTCCTTTTGGTTTGTTAAATAGCTGATAAAATTATGAAAGAAAACCAAGAGAAAAGCCCATTTCAAATACTACCACACTTAAAGAACATACAATAAAAAAATGCTTGTGCTTATACAAGTAATCGCCATCATTCTAACCTTCATCTCCCAACAACATGTAGCTTCAGCTGCCTTAGTTGTTCCAGTTACTAAACACACCGATGCCGCCTTTAACCCTCTCTATAGCGCTCACGCCTATTTCGACAAAGCTCAATACCCTTATCCTCTAAGAAGCACTCCGGCCTATTGGAACCAGTGGCGATACGTGCAACAAAGCTTGCTTATAGACCTAGATGCTCCATTCTTACGGCACTACAGCTTTCCACGTCAAGAGGGTTGCCAGGAGTGCCGCCAAACAGTTACATGCACAGAGTTTCCATGCACCGATTGAGAACCACTTCCTCATATCAGAGTCCCTTATGTCCTCCACCAACCAATACTTCAATGTATGATATTTATCTAGACTGTGAGGTATTGTCACACCCCGACCCGCATCGGAATAAAAGTTGGGGCATAATTGGGTTATCACCAAAGCTCATGATGTTTACTAAAATGCTTCATATTTATTAAATTCAAATTACAACTTAAATATCCAAATCAAATCCATACAATTACAAGGAAATGAAACTATGTAAACAATCCAAAGCTTAAACTGATTTATTCTTCTAGGCCTTCCTATGTGTTTCTTGCCTCAACTGGATCACCTGTATCATGTGTAAAACGGGGGATATTTTGGGTCAACAAAAGTTGGCGAGTGAACCTTGATAAAACATCGTTATTAATTACTTGTTTTATTTAATATTGAAAATTTGTGCAAAATCACATGTGAGCAACATATATAAATAACAAACATAAATCACTTTGAATGAGTATATGATATGAATGATGATGAATGTGAGATCAAGGTTCAATCAAACGGAGCCGATCGTATGACATGAATGATGATGTATGTGATATCAAGGCTCAATCAAACGGAGCCGATCGAATGAGGCACCTGATACTCAACCCGTATCCCACGGGGAGCTGAAGGGCCTAATGAGATGCATGCACTGAAAATGATAACTTCAATCTAAACATAATTCACACAACAATTGATACACATTCGATCACGGATATGATGGATGCACAAGTGTTTAAATATAATAAGGAATTAAACGACACATGATACACCCCAAAACATGATTAAAACGGGGAATTGATAGAGATTCACTCACATTGGGTGCGTTCTTTGATGACGTTGGATGCGCACGAATTTTAGGATTTGATCGACGAGGAAAACTAACCTAAAATAATAACGAAATGGTTCGGTAAATAAATGGATTTTATTTGAGATTAATAATTTTAATTCATAACCTTAATAGGATTTTTAGATTTATTTTTGTGAGTTTAAGGACATTTTCTAACTTTAAAAATATTATTTTTAAGTATTTTTAAATAATTTTCTGATTAAATAAATAAAAAAAGAAATAAAAAAAAATGTTGACTTTTTGACCATGTTGACCGTTGACCGTTGACCGGTCGGACTGTTGTGTTTAATTATGCGCTGAGTGAGGTTCGAACTCGAGACCTCTCGTATGCGTGCACGCAGCTCTACTAACTGAGCTACGTGTCTAACCTGAAATATTCTCTGTTTTAATTATATTTATATACTAATTAACTTTTAACTTATTTTGGTTTTTATTAAAACGATTTATATGGCCGAACCGGTTGCAGGGACCCGGAGTCGAACTCGGGTCCTTCGGTTCGAGTGCGCACAGCCCAACCAGTTGGGCTGTGTGCTTAACCTGTTTAATTACTGAATTATATTATATTTATATACATGTTGAAAGGTGATCTGAATAGGTTTAAAAATGATTGGTTTTATTTCTGAAAGTCGGTAACATGTGCGATTCGAACTCGGGACGTGCGTATTATATTGCACACAGTCCACCGCTGGACTGTGTGTCTAACCCGGTGAAATATCCAGTTTTAATTAAACTTATACACATTGTCCGACTTCGTCTTCTTCGTTTAACATTTCAGAACAGTGAATTCCAACTGTTCTGTTTAATCGATCTTACTTGTATTTGATTGAATTGAAGAGCGAAATGAAATGACAGGGTATACCAGAACGGCGAGTTTGCTTCAGGTTTTCCGGCAAAGTCTCGTCGTCTCCGATTTGCAGATTCCGGCTGAGGGAAACTGTTTAACAGTTTGATTACTAGATTGAGCAATTAGATTATAAATCGAAACATAGCAAGAGAAATTTAGATGATTGCACCGTCTGAAGAAAATCGCGGTTTTCCGTTCAGTGATTCCGGCGAAATTGGAATTTACGGCGACGTGCTAAAGCTTCGAGAAATTGTGCGATTTTGAGCGAAAAGGTCACCAGAGGTTTGGGTGGGTATTTATAAGGATGAACAGGATGTATTGGGTCCGAATTATGGTCTTGATTCGCGGTCAAAACTTTTCCGGCGGTTACGAATGGAATTGGGGTTAGACATCGGTTATAACCGATGTCGAAATTAGTTCACGCGTTTCAGTCAAAGAAAACGGTCGAGATTTGCGAAATCGTCGGTTTTTCCGACGACTGCGGATTGGGCGCGCTGATTTCCGGTTTGACTTTTGGATTTACTTTAAATGTTATTTGTTTCTGTATTTGGCATGAAAGAAGTGTGTGGCGGAGTGGTGTGGTGTGTGTTTGTGCTTATGGGCGACCCGGGTTCGAAACCGGCAGCCTCATTTTATTTTTTATTCACTTATTTTTATCATTTATTAATTATAGTTTTTAAATTCTAAAATGTTTATTAATTATGTATTGTTTAAAATTAAAATGAACAATATATACGCAACGAAAATTATAACTGAATATTCGATTAATAAACGAAGGGGTTTTGGAAACCCGTTTTTCGACGGATGTTATAGTATCCCTACTTTTAGAAATTTCGTCCCGAAATTTAAGTAGTAGTGGTAATAGGAAAAAGATGCGGGTATTTCTCGCGCATTGAGTCTTCACGTTCCCAAGTAAACTCAGGTCCTCGTTTCGACTCCCAACGTACCCTGACAATTGGAATACGACTTCGTCTTAAACGCTTCTCTCCGAAGTCCATTATTTCTACTGGTCTTTCAATGAAGTGCATAGATTCATCGATTTGAATGTCTTCTAGTGGAATATGGAGGTTTTCATCGGCGAGGCACTTCTTCAAGTTTGATACGTGGAATGTGGGATTAATTCTGTTGAGCTCTTCTGGTAGGTCAAGCTTGTATGCTACAGGACCTACTCTTTCGAGTATCTTGAAGGGTTCTACGAAGCGTGGTGCTAGCTTGCCCTTCTGGCCAAAACGAACCACTCCCTTCCACGGTGATACTTTTAAAAGTACTTGATCACCAATGTCAAATTCCAAGGGCTTTCGTCGTTTGTCTGCGTAACTCTTTTGACGACTTTGAGCCGCTAGAAGATTGTTTCGAATTTGAATGACCTTGTCAGTTGTTTCTTGAATTAACTCTGGACCGGTGATTTGTGATTCCCCAATTTCGTGCCAACATACTGGAGATCGGCACTTACGACCATATAACACTTCGAAAGGAGCCATGCCGATACTTGAATGATAGCTATTGTTGTACGGAAATTCAACTAATGGTAGATGAGCGTCCCAATTCCCCTTGAAGTCTATGACACATACTCGAAGCATGTCTTCAAGAGTTTGGATGGTGCGTTCAGATTGTCCATCAGTTTGAGGATGAAAAGCGGTACTGAGGTCTAATCGTGTACCCAAGGCGGTTTGTACGGCTCGCCATGTTCGTGAGGTGAAACGACCATCACGGTCTGAAATGATGCTTAAAGGTATACCATGACGGCTTACGATCTCGCTGATGTAGATACGAGCTAACTTTTCGTTTTTGAAGTCCTCACGAATCGGTATGAAGTGTGCTGATTTTGTAAGACGATCAGTGATTACCCATATGGTGTCATACCACTGGAGGTGCGAGGTAACCCGATAATGAAGTCCATGGTTATGTTTTCCCACTTCCATACAGGTATTTCAGGTTGGATTAGGAGTCCTGAAGGTCTTTGATGTTCAGCTTTTACTTTGGAACAGGTAAGGCACTTGGAAACAAAAACAGCGATGTCCCTTTTCATGCCAGGCCACCAGTAGGTGTATCGTAGGTCTTGATACATCTTATCGGCTCCTGGGTGTACAGAGTACCATGTTTTGTGCGCCTCACTCATAAGGAAATCACGAAGGTTATCGCGATCGGGAATCCATATGCGATTTAGATAGTATAGAATACCGTCCGATTTGGTTTCGATTTTGAGTTCTGCTCCACATGACAGCTCATCGCGAACTCGTTTTCTGTTACAGAAACATGTTGAGCTGCTTGAATTCGATCTTTGATGTCGGTTATGATTTGCGAACATAGAAGACGAATAGAGTTCGCATAACCTTTTCGACTGAGTGCATCAGCCACCACATTTGCCTTGCCAGGATGATACCGAATTTCACAGTCGTAGTCGTTGAGAAGTTCGACCCATCTTCGTTGCCTCATATTCAACTCCTTTTGGTTAATGATATGTTGGAGACTTTTGTGGTTAGTGTATATTTCACACTTGGTACCGTAGAGGTAATGTCTCCATATCTTGAGAGCGAACACAACGGCTCCAAGTTCCAGGTCGTGGGTGGTGTAATTCTTTTCATGAACCTTGAGTTGCCTAGAAGCGTAGGCTATCACTTTTCCTCTTTTCATTAATACACAGCCTAGCCCTTGCCCTGATGCGTCGCAATATACTACAAAGTCATCGCAACCTTCAGGAAGTGTGAGGATAGGTGCATCACAAAGCTTTTGCTTTAGGGTTTGGAAGGCTTCTTCTTGTTTAGGTCCCCATATGAAGGGTTTTCCTTTATGAGTCAAAGCCGTGAGTGGTACAGCAATATGGGAGAAATTCGCAATGAAGCGGCGATAGTAACCAGCCAAACCAAGAAATGATCTTACTTCGGTAGGGGTACGTGGCACTTGCCATTCCTGTACTGCCTTGATTTTCGAAGGATCGACATGTATTCCCTTGTCATTAACGACATGTCCAAGGAATTGTACTTCTCTTAACCAGAATTCGCATTTTGAGAACTTAGCGTAGAGTTTTTCAGTCCTTAAGAGTGTAAGGATGAGTCGAAGGTGTCGTTCATGATCGGATTTAGACTTGGAGTAGATGAGGATGTCATCGATGAAGACTATGACAAAGCGGTCGAGGTAGGGTTTGCATACCCTATTCATTAGATCCATGAAGACAGCTGGGGCGTTGGTCAAACCGAATGGCATGACCATGAATTCGTAATGACCATAACGAGTCCGGAAGGCGGTCTTTTGGACGTCTTCTTCATGTACTCTGAGTTGATGATAACCAGAACGAAGGTTGATTTTTGAAAAACAGGTGGCGCCTTGAAGTTGGTCTAGGAGGTCATCGACGCGAGGTAGTGGGTAGCGATTCTTAACCGTTAACTTGTTGAGTTCTCTGTATTCGATACACATGCGAAACGTTCCATCTTTCTTCTTCACAAAAAGAACAGGTGCACCCCAAGGCGAGGAGCTAGGACGTATGAATCCCTTGTCAGTCAGCTCTTGCAGTTGACTGGCCAGCTCTTGCATTTCGGATGGGGCTAACCTATAAGGAGATTTTGAGACTGGTGTAACGCCAGGTACAAGATCGATGCGGAATTCGACTTCTCTCACTGGAGGGAGTCCTGAAATGTCGTCGGGAAAGACTTGTGGAAATTCTTTCACAACTGGTATATCTTCAAGTTTCTTCTCCTTGTTTCCCTTCTTGACGACGTGAGTTAGGAATGCGACATAGTTCTTGCGGAGATATTTTCGGGCTTGAAGGCAGGACATTAATTTGAGTCCTTTCGAAGGGGTTTCTCCAAAGATACGTAGGTTCTGACCGTCTGCAAGAGGAATGCGAATGAATTTTTCGCGGCATACTACTTCAGCGTGATGCTGGCTGAGCCAGTCCATACCGATTATAATATCGAAACTTCCTAACTTCATAGGAATGAGGTCAACTGGAAAATCGTGATCGTTTAGAGTGAGGGTACAATCTCGTATAATAGAATTTAATGAAACGGGCTTTCCGTCAGCTACTTCCACCGTTAGAGATTCCATGAGCTTATCACGAGTTTGGTTGAGGATATGTTCAAATTCTAATGACACAAAACTCTTATCCGTGCCAGTATCGAATAACATGGATGCATAACTACCATTGATGAGAAACGTACCGTTAACCACGTTGTTGTCAGCCCTAGCTTGGTTGGCATTGATGTTGAAAGCTCTTCCTCTAGCAGGTGGAGGAGCTTGGTTAGCTTGGTTTACGGATTCGCTTGAGCTTGGGCATGGGTGATGTTCACCAAGCGGGGACATGTATTCCTGAAGTGGTTTGGGTCTCCACAGTTGTAACAAGCTCGCATAGGTTGCATCATGGGGTAGTTGGGTTGGTAGTCAGGTTGAGCTATGTGTTGCGTGGGTGGTAGAAGTGAGGGTTGTTGGGCTTGACCCACTATCTGATGGTGGGTTTGGGTTGAGGGTTGATTGCGGTTCATTCGCTGAAGTGTGGACAAGTTTGGATGGTGTGACCCACACGACCACAGCTGGTGCAATGTTGGCAAGGAGTTTCTGGGAGGTGATGGTATTGACAACGGTTGCATTTTGGGTATGGGCCGGTGTATGGCTTTTTAAATGGTGCAGCTGAGGGAGCAATTTGGGTAATTGGTGCGACAGTGATAGGAGGGTTTGTGTGTGTGACGGCAAAATTTCTGCTGTTTCGTTTCCTCTTACCAGCAAATTTCAAAGAGGAGACGGAATGGTTTGGAGTTTGGGCCTCAATGGGGGCTTTCTTTTTCTCATCCTTGAATTTGCCGTTTCGGATGAGATTCTCAGTAAGTTCGGTAGCTAGTTCCATTGCGGCTTCAAGTGTTGCAGGCGAAGTGCTTGAAACCGAGTCTTGAATTTTCGAGGGGAGGCCTCGAATGTAGTGTTCAACCAAGCGGTACACGGGGGTGAACAGATTAGGGATCATTTGGTTCAGTTCGAGAAATCTTTTGTTGTAGGAAGTATGATCTCCTTCCTTTTGTTTCAACGAGTGGAATTCATCTTCCAACTTTTTGATTTCGCTTCTTGGACAGAAACGCCTTGTCATGAGTTCCCGTAACTCTTCCCATGTTAAGGCCATGGCATCTTCGACTCCTCGCTTACCCTTTTCTGTGTTCCACCAGGTAAGGGCTACCCCAAACAGTCTCCCAGTTGCGTAACGTACCTTGCGATCCTCGGGACAATCGCAATTGAGGAAGGTGTTCTCCATTTCTTCAAACCAGTGGAGGAGGGCGTAATACCTTCGGTCCCTTCGTACTTTGGGGATCGCAATATTTGAAGTGTTTGTAGGAGCACTTTTTGGAGGGAGGGTTGGCGATGCTCTGGTCTTCTTGATTGGGAGGGTTGATGGGATTTGCGGTGAGAGCTTGTTGAACTTGAATCACGATGTCAGGAAGTACCGCGGCCATTTGTTTAGCAATTTGAGTGGCCAAGCGTTCCTTGGATCTTCCTGACTTTCTACCTCCACGTAGTTGCCTAGCCGACATCTACAGGAACATACATAGAAAGATGGTGAGTTTAAGAAGTTTTTTTTAGGTGTCATGTGTCGTTAAAAGAATAAAAATAACATAATCATCAATAATGCAACTACATCCATAGGATGTCTTGGGTTTGCTCATGTTTGGGCCTCCAATGTCCCCCATACCATCGCCTGTATAGTCATGTGGGCCCCCATGACTATTGGCTTAGTAGGATTCACATTGGTGTTGGGGGTTTAACACTCGCATCACCCGAATGAAAACCAGGAAATATGATTGCGAGATGTATGGTAGGAGGGTGTCCAGGTATAGACACAATGACAACTCAAAGTGGGGTTAGCTCACACGACGTTTGGTATAGCATGCTTTGGCCTAATAGGTCCTTCGTACTCTCATCGTTAGTCCCCAGGTAGGCAAACTGGTCCTTTATTTTGGATTTATACGAATGCCAAGCCTAGACAGGACGTTCCGACTACCGGTACTCGTACCCTTCCAGTTACTACATGCCCGTCATGAGAACTCACTTTGATGTGATTTGAAAAATACAAAAATCGTTGCAAAAATCATGGGAATTGTGAGGTGTGTGCTCTCATGGATATGATATGTTATGGGGATATGATTCATGATGAGCATTGTATAATAATATGTACTTATGAACATGCTTGCATAACATTGAATGTAACAATAAACATAAAGCATATAAACATCATGAATTTTGTATGTAACGCATAAACAATTTAAAATTTTTAATCAACTATAGTATAGGCTCTAAGGGTCTAATAACCTATCCTATATCCCTATAGTCATGGCTCTGATACCAATCTGTCACACCCCGACCCGCAGCGGAATAAAAGTCGGGACATAATTGGGTTATCACCAAAGCTCATGATGTTTACTAAAATGCTTCATATTTATTAAATTCAAATTACAACTTAAATATCCAAATCAAATCCATACAATTACAAGGAAATGAAACTATGTAAACAATCCAAAGCTTAAACTGATTTATCTTCTAGGCCTTCCTATGTGTTTCTTGCCTCAACTGGATCACCTGTATCATGTGTAAAACGGGGGATATTTTGGGTCAACAAAAGTCGGCGAGTGAACCTTGATAAAACATTGTTATTAATTACTTGTTTTATTTAATATTGAAAATTTGTGCAAAATCACATGTGAGCAACATATATAAATAACAAACACAAACCACTTTGAATGAGTATATGATATGAATGATGATGAATGTGAGATCAAGGCTCAATCAAACGGAGCCGATCGTATGACATGAATGATGATGTATGTGAGATCAAGGCTCAATCAAACGGAGCCGATCGAATGAGGCACCTGATACTCAACCCGTATCCCACGGGGAGCTGATGGGCCTAATGAGATGCATGCATTGAAAATGATAACTTCAATCTAAACATAATTCACACAACAATTGATACACAATTGATACACATTCGATCACGGATATGATGGATGCACAAGTGTTTAAATATAATAAGGAATTAAACGACACATGATACACCTCAAAACATGATTAAAACGAGGAATTGATAGAGATTCACTCTCATTGGGTGCGTTCTTTGATGACGTTGGATGCGCACGAATTTTAGGATTTGATCAACGAGGAAAACTAACCTAAAATAATAACGAAATGGTTCGGTAAATAAATGGATTTTATTTAAGATTAATAATTTTAATTCATAACCTTAATAGGATTTTTAGATTTATTTTTGTGAGTTTAAGGACATTTTCTAACTTTAAAAATATTATTTTTAAGTATTTTTTAATAATTTTCTGATTAAATAAATAAAAAAAGAAATAAAAAAATGTTGATTTTTGATCATGTTGACCGTTGACCGTTGACCGGTCGGACTGTTGTGTTTAATTATGCGCTGAGTGAGGTTCGAACTCGGGACCTCTCGTATGCGTGCACGCAGCTCTACTAACTGAGCTACGTGTCTAACTTGAAATATTATCTGTTTTAATTATATTTATATACTAATTAACTTTTAACTTATTTTGGTTTTTATTAAAACGATTTATATGGCCGAAAAGGCTGCAGGGACCCGGAGTCGAACTGGGGTCCTTCGGTTCGAGTGCGCACAGCCCAACCAGTTGGGCTGTGTGCTTAACCTGTTTAATTACTAAATATATTATATTTATATTCATGTTGAAAGGTGATCTGAATAGGTTTAAAAAGGATTGGTTTTATTTCTGAAAGTCGGTAACATGTGCGATTTGAACTCGGGACGTGCGTATTATGTTGCACACAGTCCACCGCTGGACTGTGTGTCTAACCCTGTGAAATATCCAGTTTTAGTTAAACTTATACACATTGTCCGACTTCGTCTTCTTCGTTTAACATTTCAGAAGAGTGAATTCCGAACTGTTCTGTTTAATCGATCTTACTTGTATTTGATTGAATTGAAGAGCGAAATGAAATGATAGAGTATACCAGAACGGCGAGTTTGCTTCAGGTTTTCCGGCAAAGTCTCGTCGTCTCCGATTTGCAGATTCCGGCTGAGGGAAACGTTTAACAGTTTGATTACTAGATTGAGCAATTAGATTATAAATCGAAAGATAGCAAGAGAAATTTAGATGATTGTACCGTCTGAAGAAAATCGCGGTTTTCCGTTCAGTGATTCCGACGAAATTGGAATTTCCGGCGACGTGCTAAAGCTTCGAGAAATTGTGCGATTTTGAGCGAAAAGGTCACCAGAGGTTTGGGTGGGTATTTATAAGGATGACAGGATGTATTGGGTCCGAATTATGGTCTTGATTCGCGGTCAAAATTTTTCCGGCGGTTACGACTGGAATTGGGGGTCAGACATCGGTTATAACCGATGTCCAAATTAGTTCACGCGTTTCAGTAAAAAAAACGGTCGTGATTTGCGAAATCGTCGGTTTTTCCGGCGACTGCGGATTGGCGCGCTGATTTCCGGTTTGACTTTTGGATTTAATTTAAATGTTATTTGTTTCTGTATTTGGCATGAAAGAAGTGTGTGGCGGAGTGGTGTGGTGTGTGTTTGTGCTTATGGGCGACCCGAGTTTGAAACCCGGCAGTCTCATTTTATTTTTTATTCACTTATTTTTATCATTTATTAATTATAGTTTTTAAATTCTAAAATGTTTATTAATTATGTATTGTTTAAAATTAAAATGAACAATATATAAGCAACGAAAATTATAACTGAATATTCGATTAATAAACGAAGCGGGTTTTGGAAACCCGTTTTTCGACGGATGTTACAGGTATGCCCGGTTAACGTCATCAGCCCGGTCACAGGAGAGTGCAGCCAAGTCATTCCAACCTATGACTAATTCATGTTTACAAGAAGCAATGGTAGGGCTGTCATGTCTTATGATCCACATATAACCTATCCCATTGCAGGAAGCACTCCTCCTTGGACATTTGATCCGTTCCCTTCAGATGTCCTCGGTGCGATGGCGCTTTCATCCTTGCCATACGCATTACCAGCGTATCTAGGCGAGGTTGACCATGTGATAGCTCTAGGTTTGCCTAGCAACGTATCCGCTGCTCCCGGTGTTCTTTTCTTTGGATATGGTCCTTATTATCTTAGCCCTCAACGTGATGTTGATGTAACAAGTTTACTTTCTTATACCGTGTTGCTCAAGCATCCAAAGTCTTTTGGATACTTTATTGGTATCAATGCAATTGTAATTAAAAAACAGTCTATCAAAGTTCCCGTGAATGCCACTACCAAGATAAGTACACTTGAACCTTACACCAAGCTTCGGACCGACATCTATAACGGTGTGGTTCGAAGGTTTTCAAAGGTTACGAAATGAATCCCACTTGCCAAGCCGGTTGCACCGTTTGGTCTTTGCTTCAACACCACGGTCAATGGTACTAGAGTTGGTATAAAAGTACTGGATATTGATTTGGTTCTGCAGGATGGGAAGAAGTGGACTATATCAACCGCTAACTCCATCAAGCACGTGGCGGAAGATGTCGCCTGCCTAGCGGTTGTTGATGGTGGTTCGACAAGTGAACATGCGATCGTGGTTGGAACGTATCAGTTTGAGGATAACTTGCTGATGATTGATCTGATGACTTCAACTTTAGGGTTTAGTTCCTCGTTGCTACGTAATCATACCTCATGCTCAAATTTCGACTTTGCGGTCAGTCACTGATGAAATCAGTTTAATCTGCAGTTTGAATAATACAACGATGATAAATGTAACTATCCATCAATGTTCATCAAGGGTTTGCTTTGCTTTTCTAATAATGAATTATTGTTCAGTGTTTTCTATGTAGTCGAAATCCGCTTAGTCTTATTTCGATATGTGAATTCAGTACTTCATTATGAAAGACCAGTTTAACTATAGTATTTTTCGTTTAGGTTTGTACAAGCTTGCAACTTTCATTCTTAAACTTATCGTTTATTCTATATTGTCACCAGTCTCTGCACTGCGTCGCCGCTATTTGCGTCACAGGTAAAAGGTTGATCCGAGTGATGTATGAAACAGACGCTTGTGGCCCTTGATGAAAACCTGATCCAAAGACTTTATTAACACACGCTTGTAAGACCCCATCTTACTTTACTGAATTTGTATTAAAATTTCGTATTTAAATGTGTAAATGCGAATATACGTTCAAACATATTTTCGAACTTATTAAAACTTCATAAACATTAAAAAATTTAACATGCTATCATAAATTTGTTTCGTGTTAACAAAACCAAGTGCGAAAACTTCATCTTTGATCGTGTTCGGTTCTTCGTAGAGCTTGATCCTCCTCGGTACTCCCAATCATCACCTATATTTCATAATTTATGACATTCGTTAGTTATAAATAGATTATAACGTAACCGGATAAACCCGAAAGCCTAAAACATACAAAACAAAACTTTCCTTTCAGACTCCATCGTAAGCTACGGCTGGCCACAGTAGCTTACGGTCAAGCTTTACGGTCAAGGTTTTCTGTTTCAACACAGCAGCTGCCTACCGTAAGCTACGGTAGGCCACCGTAGCTTACGATGGGCTGCTGCACTCTTTTCAAATTTGCCGTTTAGTTACGAAAACTTCCGTAACTGATTCAATTTTTATACGTTTTACTCGAAACTTGTTTCAAAATGTCCGTAAGTTGTTTACCTACATATTTAGCTTGAAATCCTTAACCCGGATTCTTAATTCTTATGAATTACGCATTCACTCTTGGTTTTTGCGTAAATTTTCCAATTTTGCCCTTAAACCCCATTTAAACCAAACTATACATTTACGCATCCATTTTGGTATACGTTAAGACTCCATTTTCTTTTCTTTTACCCGTATAGTTGCCTTAACGAGATACATCGCTTTATTCCACAAAACCTTTATTTATTTTATCATTTTGACCCGTTTGGTTGTTTTAGCGAGATCCAACGCTTATTTCAACCAAATCTTATCGATCTTATCATTTCCACACAAGATATCTATCTATTCTCCACCACAACTTAATATGTGGTGGATTTATTATCGTAAATTCATTTTATCCAAAATCTGCCCTTTGGTTCGACAATTTACGGAAAAGACCATTTAAAAGGCATTAAACCAAAATGGCTTATGCCTTTCGCTTTTACGCTACCGAAAGGGTCTATTATATTATAAAACTCATTTTTAAACTAACATTAGAGTCGTTTACTTATTTCATCACTCGAGGGCATTTTGTTACCTGAGCGTTGCTCATATTTTACTTATTCAAAAATCTTACCAGAAAGATGCGACAATGTACTTCGAATTCTCAATTGATGTCCGACCCCTTTCTTGTTCTTTTCGTTAATTAACATTTCATTCGAAGCTTTTAATCTTTCGGCCATAGATTATCATACACTTTGCCGCGTGGCCTTTCATATGTAAAGCCTTCTAGGCCATCAAATCCTATTGGCATCCCTCTTCTTTATACTTCATTAGAGCGAGTCTCCATCTGGCTACTAGGTCGTATAAGTCTATCATCATATTTACTTCATGCTAATCATATAATGAAAAGCATATTAAACAAGTTCTAAATTTTATTTTTAACCTTAACCGGTCTTATCAGTTAGACTTATTGATCACCAATCATATTACGCCCCGTTATTCGGGTGCATCACATCGCCTTTCCCGGCTTTACATGCATCTAAGATCTTACGTCCTGTAGCCCGCGCTACAGTGGATTTATATATATACTACGTTATTCTCATTGACCGCGATTTAATCACATCATATTCTAGTTTATATCAATATTTCGTTTTCGAAAATTTCCTTTTCGAATTTATTCTCTTGCACCTATTGGTGTCTAGACCCATTTCTTTTGATACTAATCATTTTCTAGTTTCTTTCATTCTATTTATATTTGTTAAAACGTTGTTTCAAACTAAATCTAAATTTTAGTTTAGCGTTTTCTCTTTAACTCATGCCAATTACTTGTATCAAGCAATTGGTAACCAAATATTTCTCCTTTACTATTCTTATTTTATGCGGGGAATCGCAACTGGTTCCCTCGCTAGGTCTAAATAATCCTTAAACCCCTTTCACTTAGCCTTGTAGGCTATTTCCTTAGGCTTTCACTCTCTTATTTTCTTTTACTTAGCCTCCTAAGGTGAGGCCTTTAATGTATCATTCCTCTTGATTCGTGACCCGTGGGTCATTTTGGTTCTATAGACCTTTACACTATTTATAACTCGAAGGTCGTGGTGATCCTGTGGATCATCCCTCTACCCCCGTCGTTCTTTAAGTATGTATGGTGTCAACGCACCTCTTTTATATTTTTTTTAAAGTAAATTTTTTTACATTTTCTTTTCTTTATCCACTAATCATGGCGCTTTTTACCATGAAAGCTAATTTATTTTTATTTCAATTATGGCCCTCAGACCATGTTTGATCCGAGTCGGTAACATTTTCGTTTTCTATGACTCCATGAGTCATTTATGAGTCACTTTCAATTGTCGGATCTATTAGTCGTTTCATCTCTGTTGGGTGATGATCACTTGCGTCTAAGGCTAGCGCAAGATCAAATGGCATTGACCACTTGTCACCATCGAGTCACAACTACCATCTTTAGTGGCAACCACCGCATTTTGTGTATGTTGCCTAAAGCACTTATTCTAATATGCAGATCGGACACTGTCTGTTGATGTCCGCGCGCCCGCGCGATCGTAGTCTATGACTAGATCATTTTCCGTTCGGACAATTCTTCCGACTCTATGACTTCATATGTCATTTATGCGTCGGCTTGTCTCACGTTTACCGCTATCTGGTTTATACCTATATTTCTTTACAACCCGTTACCTGGGTTCTATATCTTAATATTTTAACGCTCTCGTTATTCGTTTTGCGTTTTCGTTTAAATTCATTCACGACCATTTACACGGGTTCATTATATTTCGCACTCCCATTGTTCGGTTTGCGTCTACATTTATATTTAATCTCGTCACATTACCCGGGCTCATTATTCTTTTGATTTAATGCTCCCGTTACCCGGTTTGCGTTTACTTTTATATTCAATCACTATACTTCATTTGACTTGTTTGGCTTGTTCGTGTGAAATCCATCACTTATGAACAATCACAATTTATTCTTTATTTAACCTATTTGACTTGTTCATGTGAAATCCATCACTTTTGAACAATCAAACTTTATTCATTACTTAACATGTTTGACTTGTTTGTGTGAAATCCATCACCTATGAACAATCAAACTTTATTTTTTATCTGACCCGTTTGACTTGTTCGTATGAAATTCATCACTTTTGAACAGTCAAACTTTATTCTTTATCTGACCCGTTTGACTTGTTCGTGTGAAATCTATCACTTTTGAAGAGTCAAACTTCATTCATTATCTGACCCGTTTGACTTGTTCGTGTGAAATCCATCACTTTTGAACAGTCAAACTTCATTCATTTTTGGACCATCCTTGATGGCCTCACAGACCATGAATGACGATTACCATCATCATTTTTTCTTTTCCCTTTTATCTTTTCTACGACCATAGTCAACGACTTTGATCATTTTCAGTGTGGGCACTACCTCCGTTTCTATGACCTTGCGGGTCATTTATACTTTGGTTTTACGTGCCCCATTTGTCAACCATGGTTCTTTCGTCCATAATGACTTATTCCATGAATTTCCTTGGGTCATTTATTTCTATGTGCGTCGACTATCGTTTTTATGGTTCCCACAAAAACCATTTATACGAGTATGCCTGTAAGATTTTTTTGACCCCAAGGATCTTTTAACTCTTCCCATTCACCTCGTTTTTACCACATCGGATGCATAGGTGCTTATTATAAAAAGTTCATGGTATCATATGTTTATTACTTACTTGGCCAGAGTAAGCGATCAATACATGGTACGCATAACCTTATTATAGCCATCACATTATTTCCCATGTAAGTAAATCCTCCGTTCATGTTCATATTTCGGATTTTTTTTGGTAAAACCTTGTTTAATTGTTATTTGACATTTGTTAGTTTTTACCCTTTTTATCTCAAAACATATAAAATGTTTTCTTTTCTTTTCTTTTTTTTGATAAAACTTTTATGCAACCACATTTATCCATGTGATCGTTACTTTTTCCTTAATAGGATCTTATTGAAAATTTCTACTTGGATGGTCGATCCCATTCAAGTTTCTAAATCTGAATTCTTTAATTGTTTTGTTGTTCACAATTGTGAATCACGTATAATTTCCCACCCAATTTCCCTTGGAAACATTATTCTGGAAGGGAATCTCATTCGGATCTCCCAATCCTTAATTTTGTATGCAACCGTTATTCGTTGCTCATCTATCGCATACTACTATTCGTGCAATAATTTAAAATGTGCACCTAGATGATATTTGCCCTCATGGGCTTTCATTGTCTTTCATCTTTATTCCGTATCCATATTTGATTTAGGTCCTTGGTGAACATGCCCTACTTGTCATACTTCGAACCATTTCTTCATCATATGGTAGATCCTTAGACTCTCGTCATCTACAGATGCGAGGGTCCTTCAACTTGAAATTCCATTATAAATATTAGTAGCGTTGACATTAATAGCTCGTACTATAATACAAGGCTTTTTACGATACACGTTAACACACGTAATTCATTAACTATACCAATCTTTTACCAATTTAATTGGGTTAACGTGCCTTTGCACAATAACCTTATATGTTGTCTACAACACTTTAATATGCTAGACCCTTAATAGCCATAGTAACTTCCGGATCATGCGATCAAGTCTGGAACCGAAAACGATCATTAACCTTGAGCTCTGATACCAACTTGTAAGACCCTATCTTACTTTACTGAATTCCTATTAAAATTTCGCATTTAAATGTGTAAATGCGAATATACGTTCAAACATGTTTTCGAACTTATTAAAACTTCATTAACATTAGACAATTTAACATGTTATCATAAATTAGTTTCGTGTTAACAAAACCAAGTGCGGAAGCTTCGTCTTTGATCGTGTTCGGTTCTTCGTAGAGCTTGATCCTCCTCCGGTACTCCCAATCATCACCTATTTCATAATTTATGAAATACGTTAGTTATAAATAGATTATAACATAACCGGATAAACCCGAAGGCCTAAAACATCAAAAACAAAACTTTCGTTTCAGACTCCACCGTAAGCTACGGCTGGCCACAGTAGCTTACTGTCAAGCTTTACGGTCAAGGCTTCCTGTCTTACGGTCACGGTTTTCTGTTTCAACACAGCAGCTGCCTACCGTAAGCTACGGGTCATAGCATTGACCCGTTTTAATACCTTGCACTACTAATTACTAGTTAATAGCTATGCGAACCAAACGCTATTTCCCTGTGAACACAAAGCTCGACAAGCGTTCATTAGATATTATTGTCAAATGGTGATGACCACATCATTTGAACCATTTGGTCTAAATGACCATTTTATCATTATGAGATGGTATTTATCTACCATCTCACCATTTATCCATTTCAGTTTACACCACATGATCATATTACTTAAATTCGTTTATCCGTTATGGCATACGCCATAGGGTGTCTATTTCAAAATTTAATATTTATTTGTCAACTCGTGACTGAATTGCCATTTTACTCTTTTTATTCCTTATGGCTTACACCATAAGGTAACTTTTTCCGAATTTCCTTGTTTACTTGTCATTACATGACTAAATTACTGTTTTAACCCTTTTTACCATCAAATATGGTTTAATACCATTTTCACTTGTTCCGACCCATGTCGATTCTGTCGAAACCTTGTAATTTCATATCTCATTCCGAATACCCAAAACGCTTATTCAATTACATAAGTAAATCTACTATTTTAAGGATGTAAGCTTCACTTACCTTGAATTCCAATTATGCCTTTTCCCGCGTACTTGTTCCGTTTGACCCGCTTCTTCCCAAGCCTCCACCTAGCTTGTCAAGCGTCAAACTATCATTTATCATTCGCAAGATGGTTAGGTTAGTCATCGTTTAACATTACTATCCCACCTTACGGATTTTATATCAAATTTATCATTCGATCTTAATATAGGCCAGTTTGACTTTTAAAAGTCAACTGCCTATTTACTCATACAGACCCACGGACAAGTTTAACAACTCATTTAGGCATTTCGTTAATTACCCGGTAAGTGCTATTCTTAGGCCACCATTATAGCTACGTTTCCCAAACCAAGATCACGTAATTGCTAATGTCAAATTAACATAATTTCTACAATCATATGCTAATCTATCGATAATTACACAAGAACTTGGAAATGTTTTATTATCACAAAACAACTCATCTCATCATTTTACTTAGACATTCATCCGAATACCTATATAATCAAATTCTAGGTACTAACTAGTAGACAACATGATCTCAAACACTTAATAACCATGACATAGCATTAGTTTCATTATATCATCCAAAACCATTTCAAGTCATGTATGATTACTTACTCAAATCTCAAATTTGTTCGAGTATCTTACACATACATACAAGTATGATGATCATAAACGCCCCTACATTATCAATCTCATTATATAATCAAAAACCCACTTTATAATCTACTTGTTAATCACTAACAAGTAATCTTACATCAACTAGTGCATAATTTCTTTAAGTTTAATGAAATCAAGCATACACGTACACTTAATTTCATCTTTGGATCAAATTCAAAATCTAATTGCAAGTATTCTACTTGTCTCAAATTACAACTTTCACCAATCTAAGTTTTTAGACATACCTTATGATCCCCTAATCAAGGTGATCAGTAATTCATGTTCATGCACTGATTTGGGTCTCGAATTGATTTTCGATTTGATGGAATAAGCTTGAACAAGGGTTTTGCCCTTGTTCTTTCTCCTGAGGGTCGACCCACACATACACACTAAGTGTGTGTTGTGTCTAAACCTTTGTTTTTATAACACAAGTATCCTTTTTACCTAGCTTTGGTCCCTCAAGTTTAGTTTTGATTATAAATGAGACTCAACTTTATTGTCTTGTTACTTAGATACATGTTATTAACTAGGTTAATTTGTTCCTCGTTATTTCGTTCACGGTTTCACTTGTACCACTAACCGTCTTTTACCCGCTCTTTTAATATTAACGTGGCTTAGTTACCAAACCCGTTTTTTGGGGTGTTACAATGCCCGAAACCGTCCAACCCAAACCTTATATGGGTTGGTTATCTGGTTACGTTTGCGCATCCAAAAATCCAAACAACCCGACTGATGTGTGTGTTTTAATGTGTTGGTTTAGTTAATTTAATAACTCTTAGCACGATTAGGTGGGTTAACTTAATAACTTATAAAATAGGTTGATTCAGTCTTAAATTTATAAGAAATGATTATTACTTAGACTAACCACACACAATAGACAGGCATACCTATCGTTTGTTGTAGACTTTATGTAAGAACCAAGTATCAAATCGAAAGGATACAATTTTTACTACTTAACTTTAGATTACCAACTAATTGATTTATTATGTTTTGTTATTTTTATATTAAAACCAGAAAATAAAAGCATGTAATAGAGAATTAGTAGAGAATATAAAGATCACAAAGAGTGTTGCTTTTGATCATCAAATCCACTTGGGACGAATTATAGTTAAGTTACTGAAAAGTTGTGAGGTTAATTAATTCAAAAGCCTGGCTCCTAGCTAAGTTTACCAACGGTGTTTTTATTAGATTTACAAATGATGACTTTAAGGTTAAAATAGAAGACTCAAACTATTGGCACACCCAAGGTGTCTATTTGCACACTTTAGGGTTTATGTATGCCACGTATAGGTCTATACACGACATATAGGTTGCATAAAAGTCAGTGTCTAACTAGTGTTAGTTCTGGTCTGACTGCTCCTATATGCCGCGTATAGGCCTATACGCGACGCATATCAAAAGGGTTTTTCTTTTTCAAATATTTTATACAATATTAATCGTTTTAGCAAAGTTTTATAAAAAAATAAGTTTTCTATTTTAAGTAAATATAAAAATAAGTATTCTTACAAATACTTTTATATAACGTTAATCATTTTTATATGTTACTACATATATCGTATCGTATAATGAAGTATAAGTCCCGTATTGACCTCGTATAATCCTATAAGTGTGATATCGTATCGTATAGTGTAGTATAGGTCCTATATAGGCATATAGGTGTAGTATCGTATATTATAGGTCCCGTATAGGCCTCGTATAGAAGTATAGATGTAGTATGGTATCATATCGTATAGCGTAGTATAACTTAAGTATCGTATATGTGTAGTATAGTATAGTAAGAATATACAAGAACTATCAGGGACCTATACGAGACTTATACTGCACTATATGATACGATACTATATGGTACGATACGATACGATACGATACAATACTATAGGATACGATACAACATCGGTATAAGCCTATAGGTATAGTATAGGTCTCGTATAGACCTATAGGGGACCTATACGAGACTTAGATACACTATATGATACGATATGATACGATACGATACGGTACGATACAATACTATAGGATATGATACAACACCCGTATAGGCCTTTAGGTGTATTATAGGTCCCTTATAGGATTATAAGTGTAGTTTAGGTCCCGTATAGGCCTATAGATACATACAAGACCTATAGGGGATCTATATGAGACTTATACTACACTATTCGATTCGATACGATAAGATATGATACTATACTGCACCTATAGGCCTATACGAGGCTTATACTACACTATATGATATAATACAATATCCATAGGCCTATATGAGAGCTATACGAGACCTATACAAGACATGTGCTATACGATATGATACTTAACAATACTTTTTATTTATTTATTTTATTAAAGTACTTATTATAGAACTTTGCTAAAATGATAAATAATTTATAAAATGTTTCTTAAAAAAACCACCATTTATATACGTCCCGTATAGGTCTATACGCAACGTTTTTTAAGAAACATTATTATACGTTATTTATCGTTTTATCAAAGTTCTATAATAAGTACTTTAACAAAATATATAAATAAAAAACATTGTTAAATATCGTATCATATAGCATACATCTCGTATAGTGTCACACCCCAACCGATGGCGGAAACATCGGAGTAAGACGAAATAGATTGCTCAATGCATCATAACACTGTTTGCGACAATATTTAAATAAAAACTCGTTCATTTCATATATAAAATTGTCAATTACAACAGAAATCAAAATACAACAACTTCGACAAAATTAAAACATGAAAGCCTAACATTCTAGGTCGTTTCTATGTCGTCCCTACTAGATTTGTCATAAGCATCATCATCAACCTGTAACATGTTAAAAGTATAGTTCAATACAAAAGTATTGGCGAGTACACAAGTTTAAGTACATAGCACAAGTATAAAAGAGTTTACTCAAATCCATATGGCAATTGTATACAAGGTAGCTAGCATGCAATACTAATTGTCAAACCCAAGTGTCCACAAGTATTAAGTGTCCCTTATCACACAAAGTAACAAGAATAAAGTATGAATAAGAATAGTATCAGCTTAAGCTTAACATTACCCCAACGGGCGGTGTGCTACTCCTATAGCGCTATATTGTTAAGTTGGGGTTAGCTAAGTTAATGACAATAGCATGTATGAATTTAGCATGAACCTAAGCATGACAATAAGCATGTATAACGGATCGAGTGATAAAGCATGTAATGTGTGTATTCGTGTAATTTTGTACGATAATATGTTACAACCCAAAATGTGTAAAAAGAAAATGGTCAAGTGTACTCACGATTTTGCAAGCTTCTACTTGTTACTTCGCGAAGGGGTTGGAGGAACACCAAGCTATATTTTGAAAGCCTTGAACCTTTAGATAGAGAGAGCTTTAGAGAGAAGAGAAGAAGTGTTTGAGGTGTGAAATGAGAGTGGGAGGAGGTGGATATTTATAGATGGGGTTAGGGGGGTTGTTAGTTGGGTGCATTTAATGCAACAAACACAAAATGGACCAATCCACGGGCAAGAAACCACTTTCTCTGGATTATGCTATTTTTAGTCCTTGAACTTAGTTTATCTTTCCTTTCATGGTAAAACTTGATATTTTTGCATGTTTTTCAGTGTATAATGTATATGTAAGTATATTTTAGGTATCAAGTATGAATGTATGAGTATTTGCACGTATAACAAGTATCGGTTTGTGTGTAAACATGTATTTAACAATTAAATGCATGTAAGACAAGTATGAATCAGGTATGAATTTTATTACGATCAAAGTCTCGGATTATAAGATTGGGAAATGAAATACGAATGCGATATGAATACAAGTTTCCATAAATAGAAATACGATTACACTTTCTAATTAAGGAAAGTACGAAAAAGGGAGGCGTTACATATAGGTCTCGTATAGTCCTTATATAGACCCATGGATGTGTTATCGCATCATATACTGTAGTATAAGTCTTGTATAAGCGTATATGTGTAGTATAGTATCATATCTTATCGTGTCGTATAGTATCCTATAGTTTCGTATCGTATACTATCGTATAGTTTGGTATCGTATCATATACTGTAGTATATGTCTTATATTTGTTTCCTATAGGTCTTTTTTAGACCTATAAGCCTATACAGGACCTAAACTACACCTGTAGTGTTATACAGGTGTGGTATCGTATCCTATAGTAACGTATCATATTATATTGTATCGTATCGTATAGTGTAGTCTATACGGGACCTAAACTACACCAGTAGTCCTATATGCGATCTATACTACACCTATAGACCTATATGGTTGTTGTATCGTTAGAGAGAGAGATGACAATTACCCAAGTTGATCATTATATAAAATTTTCAAATGAAAGATTAAATAGTTAGCAATGAATTTACCTCTTCAGGTTAACTTTTTTAATTAAGAAAAGAAATGAATATGAAGCCATAAAATAAGAGAAGTAAGAAATCGAATATAACTAGTAACAACGACAACAAACAAATACCTACCTTCGATTGCCGGAGAAAACACCAGAACTAAGAGATACATAGAGACAATTAAAAGTCAGTTAGGGTTATATATAAAACCCAAATTCAATTCGGGGGCATAAACAAATGGAGGCCACATGCCCAACAACAATTATATAACCAAATCAACACAAAGAAGAATATACCCATAAAGCTAAAGGTACAATACTATTAAACACATCAATGTTACAAAATAATAGTATATAAATAAATAAATGTTTATTAAGCTTTTTTGCTTATAAAATATCCGTTCCACAAAAAATCATGTGTTAATATATGCGTGTCAAACTTTAGGTAGCAAAGATTTATTTTTCATTGTCAGGTCCTCATCGATACCTAGATTTAACATAAAATCATGTTTCGTAAAGTCTGTTGTGTATTGTTAGAAACTTTATTTAGGTAGATGTTGAATACGTACGTTATGAACCGAATGAAAAAATAAATATCATATTATAATAACCAACTTGGTTAGGAAAATGTAAGAAAAAAGGTGATTACTTAATTAAAAGCTAATAAGTCAAGGGATAATCTCACATGCAACTATAAGAAAACTTAAGTCTAGAAAAGCCATTCTTAGTGCTCCCGTTTCCTTTTCGTTGGTTAAATAGCTAATAAAATTAAGTAAAAAAACTACATACACTTAGAGAAAACATACAATCAAATATGCTTGTGCTTATACAAGTAATATTCGCCATCATTCTAGCCTTCAGTTATCATGAAAATGTAGTCATAGCTTCATTTTCCTTAGTTGTTCCTGTTAATAAACATGCTGGTGCGGCCGCTAACGCTCTCTATAGCGCTCACGCCTATTTCTACAAATCTCAATACCCTAACGCTCGTATTAGCACAGCGACCTATTTCAACAACGATCAATACATGCAACAAAGCTTGCTTATAGACCTCGACGCTCCGTTCATATGGCACTCCAACTTCCCACACCAAGAGAGTTGCGAGGCTTGCCCGAACCCAGTTACATGCGGAGAGTTTCAATGCACCGATTTGCGAACCACTTTCTCATATGAGAGCCCTACATGTCCTCCACCAACCAATCATTCAATGTATGAAGAATATAATGATTGTGAGGTATGCCCGGTTAACGTCATCAGCCCGGTTACGGGAGAGTGTAGCCAAGTCATACCAACCTTTGACCAATTTATGTTTACAAGAAGCTACAGTGGTAGTGGTATCTTATCCACTGATCTATATGTAACGTACCCCGTCACTGGGAGTACTGCTCCTTGGACATTTGATCCGTTCCCTTCAAATGTACTCGGTGTGATGGCGCTTTCATCGTCCCCATACGCTTTACCAGCGTATTTACGCAATCCAATTAACCGAATAATAGCTTTGTGTTTGCCTAGCAACATATCCACTACTGGTGTTCTTTTTTTTGGAAATGGTCCTTATTATATTGACCAATCTTATGTTGATGCAATGAGTTTACTTTCATATACCATGTTGGTCAAGCATCCAAAGTCTTTTGGATACTTCATTGGTGTCAATGCTATTGTAATTAAAAATAGATCTATCAGTGTTCCCAACAATGCCACTACCAAGATAAGTACACTTGACCCTTACACCAAGCTTCGGACCGACATCTATAACGGTGTGGTTCAAAGGTTTTCAAAGGTTACGAAGCGAATCCCACCTGCGAAGTTAGTTGCACCGTTTGGTATTTGTTTCAACACCTCGGTTAATGGTACTACGGTTGGTATAAAAGTACCGGATATTGATTTGATTCTACAGGATGGGAAGAAGTGGACTATATCAACATCTAACTCCATCAAGCAAGTGACGGAAGATGTCGCCTGCCTAGCGGTTGTGGATGGTGGTCCGACAAGTGAACATGCAATCGTGATTGGAACGCATCAGTTTGAGGATAACTTTCTGTTGTTTAATTTGGAGAATTCGACTTTCGGGTTTAGTTCCTCGTTGCTACGTAATCATACCTCATGTTCAAATTACGAATTTTCGGTCGTTTACAACCGGTGATGAATAGAGCTATTCATCAGTGTACTTCAACTATTTGCTTTATTAATAATAAAATTCTTGTTCAATGTTTTCTATATATGTAGTCACAATCTGCTTAATCTTATTTGGATGTATGCGACTTCAATACTTAACAGACAACGTTTTAACTCCAGTATATCCTTTTTGGGGAACAGGTTATCGCACTCCTCTAATTGAAGAGTCTCGTTGCCCCACTCTGTTCAGACTATACTGTCTTAAGCGGACCCACGCTAGCTTTAGAGTTTGGCTTGGGTGTTCCCCGGAGAAACCATACTGTCGGTTGCCATCAAGGCGGACCTAGGTATAGGGTTGGGTGGGCATGCACACCCCTTAAAAAAATAATGTATCTTATAAGCCAAAATCCCAACTGTAAGATTAAATATATTATTTATAATATTTAATCATGTAGCCATTATAATCATTTATATTATATTAGATCAAAATATATTAATCCTATTATATAATTAGTTGGTAATTGTTGATAGACCATATTACCCTTATTAACTAATTAGGGTTTCCTTCTGGGTGTATATAAGGAGATGATTAGAGAGGTTTAGGGTTAGACTCTTACAACAACATCTAAAGCCGCCCACCTCTCTCCATAACCTAAACCGAATTCATCCCTAGTTCGGTTCTTACCATCATAATCTTACACCCTAAGGAGGAACCATATCATACTGACAAATATGTCAAACCCCATGGCTGCGTCTCTGACTGGATTCTCTGCTGGCCTGTCTGCCGTCACATGTATTTCTTTATGTTTTCCATTATGTTTAAACAGAACTGATCAACATGTGGTATCAGAGCATATGTTGATAAATCAGTTCTGTTATGTATCCATTATTCTAGGATTAAAATCTGGAAAACATAAATTTTGAACATGATTACTGTTCCGAAATCACATAACTTGTGGATCTGATGTTTTAATGGCTAATTACTGTTCCGAAATCAAATGGTTATTTTTTACTGTTCCGAAATCATTATAATGAACTCAAAAATCCCAGATTTTGGATTCCAGAATTAATATGTTTTAGGGTTCATCACTTGTTCTTATGAAATTCGAAAAAGTCCTATATTTTTTGGAGTTGAATGCGGATTATTAAGTGTTTTCCTAGTTTTGATCTATTTTTATTTAACAAAATTTTCGAAATCGTTAGAAGATAAACAAATATTATTTTTGAAATATTTTGGTATATTTAGATCAGCATTAAAATAGGAAAACTGATCCCATAATCTCTAAAATTTCGAATTTCAAAACTTATCACAACTAACTGCCATTATTAGAGATTTTAAAATCTTGCAGATTAAAATTTCGGACTAATCAGAGCCTCATCTGAGATGACTAACTCGGAATAACATGGGTCTTATCCTAGATGACTAACTCGGACTAACATGAGTCTTATCCGAAATGACTAACTCGGACTAACATGAGTCTTATCTGAAATGACTAACTCGGACTAACTTGAGTCTCATCCGAGATGCCCATTTCGGACTAACTTGGGGCTCATCCGAGATAACCATTTCGGACTAACTTGAATCTCATCCAAGATGCCCATTTCAGACTAACTTCGGGCTCATCCGAGATGACCATTTCGGACTAACTTGAATCTCATCCGAGATGCCCATCTCGGACTAATCCGGAACTCATCCGAAATGCCCATCTCGGACTAATCCGAGTTTCATCCGAAATCCAAGATTTTATCCGAAATCTCATACTAAATTAGGCTATTTACTAAATTCCAGCGCTAACAGGGGGTTTGCTATTAAATAAATGGTTTTGTAAATACTTAATTAATTATAATAATATAACTTTTTACAAAACCAAATAGCTTAACTTGAATGAGCTTCTGATGTATCACTTCTGCCCAAAGGTGATTTGATGCATCTATTTATTGTTCAAGTATTACAAAAGCTATGTTAATTGTGCATTATATACGTGAATGTCTTATTTATGACCAAAGCTGATCCAATTCATTCATGTCTAGCATACTTAACAAGTGCGTAATTAAAGTGGTTGTCTCATTTCTGGCCAAAGCTAATTTGTCACAATTACTTTGCACACATACTTAGGTGATTACTTTTCTGGCCAAAGCTGATTTGTCTTCACTTAAGTAGAACTTTTAACTAAGTCTATTATTTTGATGTTAGTAATAGACAATATCACAATTTCATAATTAAAATGGTCATACTTATGCCTGCCTTAGAATAACTTGCCCTTAGATCACATTAAGACTTCTTTTCTTAGTATCATAATTTGCTCATATTATTTCCACTATCAGCGCCCAATTGCGGGATTCCACCATTGACTGGTGATAACTTTGCTGCATGGAAAGACTCTCTCATGCTTACTCTTGCTTTACTGGATTTCGACTACGCTCTAAGAGAGAATAAGCCTGAAGACCTTACTCCTCAGAGTACCGCTGCTGAGCAACTGGCTCATGAAAAATGGACTAGGTGTAACCGCATGTCTCGCATGTTCATGAAGCAGTCCATAAGCAATGCAATTCGAGGAGCCATTCCTGATTCTGAAGATGCTAAAACCTACTTGGCTCTGTGGAGGAGCAGTTCAAGGGAACGTCTAAAGCACACGCTAGTACTCTTGTCCTCAAGCTGGTGACTACTAAGTATGACGGGAGGAGTGGCATCCGTGAACACATCATGATGATGAACGACATGGCTCATAAGCGTAAGGGATTAGACATGGCGATTAGTGATGGTTTTCTTGTTCGTTTCATCATGACTTCGCTTGCTTCGTCCTATGAAGCATTCAAGATCAATTACAACACTCAGAAAGAGAAATGGTCGATGAGTGAGCTGATCGCTATGTGCGTACAGGAGGAGGAGCGTATGAAGATGGATCGAACTACTGATGTTGCACACTTTACTACCTCCAGCTCTAACAAGAGGAAAAACACTTATCGAAGGAGGGATGTTTCTAAAGTCCAAAAGCCCAATCCTAGTACAAGTGCGCCTTCCAGCTCCAAGAACTCCTTAGGCAAACCCTACTGCAAGTTCTGTAAAAAGACAGGACATAAGCAAAAGGAATGCCTTGACTTTAAGGAGTGGCTGGCTAAGAAAGGTAATGATTTTTTCATGATACTTGAGTCCTATAATATTAATGTTCCTGCTAATTCTTGGTGGTTTAATTCTAGTGCTATGACTCATGTCACTAACTCTACTCAGGGATTCCTTACAATCCGGAGGCTGGGAAGAAACCAAAGAACACTTAAAGTGGGGGATGATAGAGAATTAGAAGTGAGGGCCATTGGAACTTTACAATTGTTTATGAAAACTGGTTTATGCATTAAACTTTATGATACCTTTTATGTTCCTGAGGTAACTCGGAATCTTGTATCAGGACCAAAGTTAAACATAGACGGTTTTGATATTACTCATGATCATCGCAAACTCTCTATTCTCTATGATTCTGTGGTTTATGGTCGGCATTCTGGATGGTGGTCTCTATAGATTAGAACTAGATGATGACTTTTCCAAATCTTTGTTGTCATATAATATTAATGAATCACTCACAAAGATGAAACAAAATCGAGACTTAGAGACTTCATCCATGTTGTGGCATCAACGTTTAGGCCACATCTCAAGAGAACGATTAAATCGACTCGTAAAGGATGAAGTCTTACCTCCTCTCAATTTTACTGATTTTGGAACATGTGTCAAATGTCTTAAAGGTAAAATGACATTAGCGAATAATAAAGGTGCCACTAGGAGCTCAAATTTATTAGAACTCATTCATACTGACATTAGTGGTCGTTACCAAATCGCTGGCATAACTGGACATACTTCATCTATCACTTTCGTTTATGATTATTCTCGTTACATGTACTTGTATCTAATTTAGGAAAAATCAGAATCTCTTACAAAAGATTATAAAACTGAAGTTGAAAAACAACTAGATCGTAAAATTAAAGTTGTGAGATCAGATAGAGGCGGTGAATATTATGGAAGACATACCGATGTGGGTCAAGCTCCTGGTCCATTTTATGAGTTTTGTAAGGGCCAGGGGATTATAAACCAATACACCATGCCAGGTACACCTCAGCAGAATGGTGTCGCTGAATGAAGAAATCGTACCTTTATGAACATGGTGCGTAGTATGTTAGCTAACACTAATTTAGCATTATTCCTCTGGACTGAAGCGTTAAAAGCAACTGTTCATATACTCAATAGAGTTCCTTCTAAGTCTGTCCCTAAAACTCCTTATGAACTTTGGACAGGAAGGAAACCGAGTCTTAAATATATGAAAGTATGGGGCTGCATTGCTGAAGCGAAACTTTACAATCCTTTCCTAAAGAAACTTGACCCTAAAATAGTTACCTGCTTCTTTATTGGGTATTCCGATCACTCTAAGGGTTATTGTTTCTATTGTCCTTCCCATGTCACCCATATTGTTTAAACCAAGCGTGTCGCGTTCCTGGAGGATTTCAAGGTCAGTGGGAGCAGTACCAACCCTTACGAAGAATTGCAAGAAGTACAAGACGCGGGGGGGGGGGGGGGAGATTCGTCGCTTACCATTACTCTGTTTACTCCTCTTGTACCCAATGCAACAACTGCACCTGAAGCTACTACACCAACTCCAAATTTACCTCCACAACCAGAACCCATTATACATCATAACGAAGGCACAACAAACGCTCAAAACCAAGACACCGCTGAGCCCGATAATCAACTCAGGAAGTCATCCAGGCAACAAAGGCCTACTAATTGGGATGATTATGTTACCTACCTGACTGAAATGGATGCCGGAAAGCTCAATGAACCCATCTCTTACAATGAAGCCATTAGCAGTGATCAGTCTTCTGAATGGAATAAAGCAATGAATGATGAGCTTGAATCCATGAAGAAAAATGACGTTTAATTACCCAACGGTGTCAAACCCGTAGGATGTAAATGGGTATTCAAAACAAAACTGGATCCGAATGGGAACGTTGAACGCTATAAAGCAAGATTGGTTGCAAAGGGCTACACTCAGAAAGAGGGAATTGATTATCAAGAGAGTTTTCACCTGTCTCTCGTAAAGATTCATTAAGGATCGTTATGGCCCTAGTAGCTCATTTTGATTTAGAGCTGCATCAGATGGACGTTAAAACCGCTTTCCTTAAGGGAGACTTAGACGAAGATGTTTACATGAAACAACCTGAAGGCTTTAAACCTGAAGGTCAGGAGCATCTAGTCTATAAGTTGAAGAAATCCATTTACGGGTTAAAACAAGCATCATGTAACATTTGTAAAAAACGGGTTTTCCAAACCCGCTCCGTTTATAATCGAATATCAAGTTATAAATGTTTCGTTGCGTATTTACGTCTATTTTGATATTTAATGATACATAATTAATAAACAAACTAAATTATAAAAGTTATAATTGATAAAAAGTAAAAATAAAATAGTTAAAAATAAAATGAGGCTGCCGGGACTCGAACCCGGGTCAGCCGGGCTTCAACCCAACGACTTATCACACACACACATCACCACTCCGCCACTTGTTGTTTTCTGTCAACTCTAGGAAACAAATGAAATTTATAGTCAATCATAGATCAACCGGCTGCGCCAAACTGAAAACCGTAATCGGCTATTCAAACGTCCAAAACGTTTGAGAATCGCGAATTCTGTTTTATAACCGAAGACATTCAATATCAAAATTACTTCAATCTTTGCTCTCTCTCGCGACTCAGAAACATTCTACAAACCTGCCATTTCATTTTCGTCATACATTCAGTTCATCAGAAAAGTTTATTTTACTCGCCGGAAAAATTCTGCAAGTCGCCGGAAAACCGTATTCTTCATCAAAACAGTAAGTCTTTCAATACCTTCGTGCTCTATCAATTGTTAAGCTATTGCTAACTCAGACCTTTCAATCGAAATCCATTTCAGACGTCAATATCAGATAATTCCAGTTCGCCGAAAAACTCCTGAAAATCCTTATCTTCAGCTGTGAAACGGTATAGACTTTCAAACCTTTTGTTAACTTTTGTTTAGCACTTCAATTTCACAATTAGCTAATCAAAACTGTTAAATCGCTCGCTCAGTTGAAGTTCATAAAAACAGAGCCGACGCCTAACCGGAATTCTGAGACAAATCGTTCTCCGGTATGTTTACTTCTAAATATAGTCTCTGCCATTTCATATTAGTCTGTTCAATGTTTGTCAATCGAATTAAACAAGATACAATAGCGTAATCACAGACTGTAATTTTGTAATGTAGAAGACGATGATAGTTTGATTATAAGTTTAATAAAATCTGGATATTATCTCGGGTTAGACACACAGTCAGCGGTGGACTGTGTGCATATACATATCACACGCCGCGAGTTCGATCCCTGATACACACACTCTCTCTGTAATAAAGATGTTTTATTTTTCTAACTGAACCGGATTAACTACGTTAGTTGTTAAGTATAATAAAATCTGTATATTAACCAAGTTAGACACACAGTCCAGCGGTGGACTGTGTGTAGCGTTAAAGCACAGGTCCCGGGTTCGAGACCTGTACATGGCACCGGTTCGATGATTTAAAATGTTTTTGAAAATAAAAGAATTTTGAATAAGCTGAGTTGATATATAAGTATAATTAAAAACAGAATTATTTCGGGTTAGACACGTAGTTCAGTTGGTAGAGCTGCGTGCACGCGTACGGGAGGTCTCGGGTTCGAGCCTCACCCGGCGCATACAATTACACAAATAAAACCGGTCAACAAGTCAAACGGTCAACAAGTCAAACGGTCAACGGTCGCAAAAAGTCAACATATTTTTATATTTTTATTTATTTAATTTAATTTAAAAACAAGTTAAAAATACTTAAAAATAATGTTTTTAAAGATAGGAAATAGCCTTAAACTCACAAAAATATATCTAAAAATCTTATTAAAATTATTAATAAAATCCACTCATTTACTATATTCTCCGTTATTATTTAGGTTAGTTAAATCTCGTTGTTCAATCCTTTCAACTCGTGCGCATCTCACCATCTCCAATCAAACGCACCCAATGTGAGTGAATCTTTACAAATTCCCCGTTTTAATCACGTTCTTGGGGTGTATCACGTGTCTTGCCACTTATTATACTTAAATCATTGTGCATACATCATATCATGAACAAATGTGTATTCAGTTTGATTCAATTGTTTGTGTGGTTATTGTTAGATTTAATTCATTATTTCAGTACATGCAATTTCATAGGCCGCCGCTCCCCATTACATTATGAGCGTTGAGCATGTTCCCCATTATATTATGAGCGTGAACCTGGCGTGCCAACATACGATCGGCTCCGTTTGATTGAGCCTTGATCGCACAGACATTTATCATTTTCAGTACATGCAATACGATCGGCTCCGTTTGATTGAGCCTTGATCGCACAGTTTCATTCATGTTATATATTTATGCAAGTTGATATGTTATGGTATGCTGTTGGTATGTTATTGTATGTTATAGTTTGTGGTTAACATTGTTACTGATTGATTATTTACATTTGCTCACTTATGATTATGCACAATTTTTCCTTGATAAAATAACAAGAAAATCAATTATAAATGTTTATCTAACAAGGTTCACTCGCCAACTTATGTTGACCCAAAAACCCCCATTTTTACACATGATACAGGTGAACCAGCTGCAGCCAGAAACACATAGGATTGGCCTAGAAGAATAAAATGGTTTAGAGCTTGGAATTGTTTAGTTGGTTATTTTTTTCTTTGTATTTGTATGGACATGTTTGGATTATTGGGAATGTAATTTTGACTTTAATAAATATTAAACATATTAGTAAATATCATGAGCTTTGGTGATAACCCAATTATGCCCCGACTCTTATTCCGCTGTGGGTCGGGGTGTGACACATCACGTCAACGGTACCTTAAGTTTGATGAAGTCATGAAGAGGCAAGGTTTTATAAAGAATCAAGTGGATCAATGCACCTACCTCAAGATGAGTGGTAGCAACTTTACTATACTTGTCCTTTACGTAGATGATATTCTATTGGCAAGTAATAGTTTAGACATGTTGCATGAGTCGAAGCGGTTACTTTCTCATAACTTTGACAGGAAGGATCTCGGAGATGCTTCTTACGTCCTTGGCATCGAAATTCACCGAGACAGACACAAAGGGATCTTAGGATTGTCTCAAGAGGCTTACATAGATCGTGTCCTTACTCGTTATAACATGCAACAGTGTAGCCCTCAGTCACTCCAGTAGTTAAGGGAGACGTTTACGGTTCATTCCAATGACCGACAACAAAGGTTGAAAAGGAGCAAATGAGCCAGATACCTTATGCGTTAGTAGTCGGG
This sequence comes from Scalesia atractyloides, assembly GCA_947069175.1. NCBI lineage: Eukaryota > Viridiplantae > Streptophyta > Magnoliopsida > Asterales > Asteraceae > Scalesia > Scalesia atractyloides. The sequence goes on along the minus strand of CAMTDV010000022.1, from coordinate 21,513,335 downwards.
AGCCTGATGTATGCTCGAGTCTGTACTCGCCCAGATATCGCTTATATTGTTGGAATGCTAGGCCGTTATCCGACTAATCCTGGCTTAGATCACTGGAAAGCAGCTAAAAGGTACTTAGATATCTGCAAGGGATGAAAGACTGTAAACTGACTTATAGAAGAAGTGATCATTTGGAAGTGGTAGGATATTCTGATTCTGACTTTGCCAAGTGCAAAGATGACAAGAAATCCACTTCGGGCTATATCTTTATGTTAGCAGGCGGACCTATCTCATGGAAGAGTCATAAACAACAGTTAACTTCAACTTCCACAATGACGGTAGAATACATTGCAGTTTATAACGCAACCTGTCATGGAATGTTTCTTAGAAATCTGATCATTGGACTCAAAATTGTTAATTCCATTTCTAGACCATTGAAGCTTTACTGTGATAACTCAGCTGACGTTAGTTTCTCGAACAGTAACAGTTCGACTGGAGTTGGTTTATATCTCGATACAAAATACTTGTTTGTACGTGAACGAGTTGAGGAAAATAATATTTGCATTGGGTATATTAGTACTAAAAATATGCTTGCGGATCCGATGACTAAAGGTCTCCCACCTAAAGTTTTCGAAGAACATGTTTCGAATATGGGACTTACTAAAGACCTTATTTAATAGCATATTGTACTTACATATGTTTTAATTAATGAAATTTTCTCAGTTTGATTTTGTATGTCTCTAACATATGTTCTGCCGTTGTAATGACATATAGACGAATATAAATACAACTCAAACGCTAAAGGGCTTATTTACATATTTTGATCATAACTGTTAGGTTTTAAATTGAGGCTGTAGTATGACTAATGGGGGTCCTGAGTCGAATGATGATTCAACAGCTGTATTTCTCTGCTACGGTTCTTGGTTTAAAGCTAAAATGAGTGTTAACTCCTGATCAGGCTTATCTAATACTCATGATAAATGATTACTCGGCTAAGTGGGAGAATGTAAGATTAAATATATTATTTATAATATTAATCATGTAGCCATTATAATCATTATATTATATAGATCCAAATATATTAATCCTATTATATAATTAGTTGGTAATTGTTGATGGACCATATTACCCTTATTAACTAATTAGGGTTTCCTTCTGGGTGTATATAAGGAGATGATTAGAGAAGTTTAGGGTTAGACTCTTACAACAACATCACTAAAGCCGCCCACCTCTCTCTCCATAACCTAAACCGAATTCATCCCTAGTTCGGTTCTTACCATCATAATCTTACACCCTAAGAAGGAACCAGATCATACTGACAAATATGTCAAACCCCATGGCTGCGTCTCTGACTGGATTCTCTGCTGGCCTGTCTGCCGTCACATGTATTTCTTTATGTTTTCCATTATGTTTAAACAGAACTGATCAACACCAACCGCATCCTTTCAAAATTGATTAAACCTCACGTTCGCATCCCCAGAAAATAATTTTTGAGTCCACCACTGGCTGCCACATGGTGGGACGAACACCCGGGTTGGCTCAAGATAGAGTTTGTCACTTTTACAAGGAGGCTAGACTCTATCTATTATTGCTAATCACCAAAGTGACACAAGTGGAGATTAAACTCAGGTCTCCATTAGAGAACCCAAGCCTCTCTACCACTAGGCCGTAAGTGGTGGATCTAGTACCTCCTTTTAAATTTTATCTGGATGATGTTACTTGCGTGTTGCCGCATCAACACGAGGGGAGTTCAAGTTCGGTTCATAACGTGGGTAAATGCTATAGCAAACAATAAAGATTAACCAAAACGAGATTCACACGTTTGAATTTTTGAAGTGGTTAAAATGAAAAAAAAACACTAAAATGTCAGAGAATTCAATTAGTCTCAGTTTGGATCACTGGTCGAAAACGAAAATAAAAAAGAAATAGTCGAAGTGAAAAAGAAGGATCGTAATATATCAAAATATTAATATAACAATCTAATTTAATAAATAGAAATATTGGATTTTAATAATATCAACTATTTCCTATTGGCCGCCAACAGTCCCAATTTAAAAAATAACCACTGGCAGTCTCAACTATTAACATATTAGTCTCCAACGGACCGTGACTAGCAGAACCCTAACGCCGTTAATCAGTCGCTAGAAAAACGTTTTTGGCTAGAAAAAGGTTCCTAATGGTCCAATATAAGGTTACAAAGAGGTTTGGGACAAAAAGTTGAGTTTTCCGGCCAAAAAGTTGAGTTTTCCGGCCAAAAAGAAGTTTTCCGGCGATCTTAATAATTAGGGCTTTTGCTAGAAAAAAGTTCCTAAAGGTACATAATAAAGTTACAAAGAGGTTTAGGACAAAAATGTTACGTTTCCAGCCAAAAACATTTTTTTTCTGGCGACCGGACACTAAAGACGTTAGTGTTTTGTTAGTCAGGGTACATTGAAAGCCAATATGTTAATAGTTGAGACTGATAGTTGTTATTTTTGAAGTTAGGACTGTTGGCGGCCAACGACAAATAGTTAAGATTATTAAAATCCAATATTCTAATAAATATTCTGATTTATGTTGTCAAGTTAATGTTTTTAAATCCATATTTTCAAAGTCGAACAAAGAAAAAGATCCATTATAAGGTAAGGTGGTAGTCAATTAGCAAATATAAAATCATAAAACATCTTAAGAAGAGAAACTCTTAGATTCAAATTCCATAGAAAAAATGAATAAAGAAATTTGTTGTAAAAAACATGAAATCGAGTGGCAGCTATTAAACAAAAAGAAAGGCACATTCAGAACTTCAAAAATATAATATAATATGTGATTTCCATTAGTATCCATTCATAATTCATATCAACTTCCTATATCTACACTATATTATATATAATGTACGGAGTAAAATTTTAAGATAAAAAAATAAAATTCTTTTCTCTCTTAATTTAGAAATGTACAAATAAAATGAGGGTAAATTAGTTTTTAAAGGATATTGGATTTAAATAACCTCAACTTTCACCAATTGGTCAGTAACACTCTCAACTTGTGATTTGTACACTAGCACTCGCAACTTTCAACTTATCGGCCGATAGCACTCCCTAACTAACATAACCCTAACACGGTTAGCTGATGTCAGCTGTCACGTCATCAAAATTGTCATCTTAGTTGCCACATCAGTTGCCACGTCATAAATATGCCACATCAGCTACCATGTCATATGCTACGTCAGTAAAAAATGGCCGCATACGATGCCACATCAGCAAAAAACTAACTGGGTCAGGGTTCAGTTAGTTAAGGAATGTTATGGCCAAGAAGTTGAAAGTTGGGAGTGTTGATGTACAAACTGAAAGTTGGAAGTGTTATCGGCCAATTGGTGAAAGTTGGGGTTATTTAAATCCAATATTCCTTTTTTAAACAATAATTATATTTTAGCCCCTCATCTTATTACACTTATATCCTTAAATTTTAACATAATTATGTGTAATTACTTATACTTTTCCCCCTCCACAACAAATTTATAATTCTTTTACATATACTAGTCATATCTTATAAACTATAATGTTTTTAAAAAATCCAAAAATACCGTGACGATCTCCTCATTTTTGTCAAGTATTGACGTGTAGATTAAAATGTACAAGTAGATAATGTCTTAGTGTACAAGTGATTAAACGTACTTAGTCATTATCCCAGAATGTTTAATAGCTACAGAATGTCAAGTGATTAAATTCGTCAATTTAATCATCTCATCTACATTACACTTTAATCCATCATCGTTAATAAATTATAGATAATTTGTTAATAGTTACACTTTATTCCCTTATAAAAAAATTAACTCTCTCCCACGATCTTTAAACAATCATAACTTTTTTGGTACGTTAATATGTTTTTTAAGTTACCCCATATAAATGAGTATTTTACTCTCTTTAGTTTGAGTATAGCATTGCTATAGTTTTTTAATTAAAAAATTGATATATGACGTGATTAACAATGTCTATGGGTGAGTAATAACTGAATCGTTAACCGAAACAGAACAGAAATCAAACAAAAACTGATTAATCGAAACCCGAATTAACTAGAAACCATTATCGATTTTTATGTACCCTCAATTAACCAAATTAACTGAACTATTCATATTTTCATATAGTTCTAACTTTATACCTTTAGTTCATGTATTTCATATATATACCTCCATTTTATGTATTTATACTTCCATTTCATGTACCTATACATCTATTTCATGGTTAATAAAATAGACTAATCAACGACCTCGATTTCGGTTGAGTATAATAATCTAACCAACCGAAATGTCTGTGTATCCCACTGCATCGTGCGCACACCTATAGGTTATTACTAGGGAGGTATGGTCCCAAATAACCATACCCTTGACTAAATTTCTAAAAGGATAACCTTGCGCGCAATGTGCAATGGTGCGCCTTCCTTGGAACCAATAGGTCATACAATGAACCTTGGCGCACTCAGCGCAACGGTGAATTAGACCAGCATCTATAGGTCACACAATGAACCTTGCGCACTCAACGCAATGGTGAATTAGACCAACAACAATAGGTCGTACAATGAGCCTTGCGCACTCAGCACAATGGTGAATTAGACCAATACAACTAAGTCAGAAACGAGCCTTGTGTACTCGCCACAACGGCAAGTTAGACTTACACGCGCAGGTTACTAGACCATGCGCACAACAACATTCCCCTGAGCTATGAATCCCAAAACCTTGCAAAGACAAGACACACATGAGAAGCGCCTCATAGTCTTGGGATAAAAGGATATACCTCTGACACCCTGTGCTGGCAGGAAAAACCTTGACAGCCTCGCAGAAAGGGTAAGCACTAAGAGATGTTGACCATACCTTAGGGTACAAAATGGCAGAACTGTGACCAAAGGTTACTCGGGAGGTTGCGTGTGACAGTGCCCATGACCAGTGAGGCAGGCGTCAGACCATACACCAACCACGTCTCTACCAGTGACTGTTCCACCTTCTCCACTTTCGTCTGGCAACAGGCCTGACACCAGAAACGGTTGCCTCTACATGTGGCACCACTCAACATCTGACAAAGCACACCTCCTGGCAGTGCACATTAATTCTCCCGTAAGGAGCATTTAATGTCTGACGCAGAGGGACAAAAAGGATGTCTCTGGTTGTATGGGCCAGGCCCAAGGCCCACCAGCGCTTCTCCTGAACATACCTTTTTCGGCTATAAATAAGTATCAGATCTCCAGGTAAAAAATGGACAACTTACAATACTTTACACAACACACAAGCTTTCGCTTATACTTGCAACTGCTTGCTTACCATCCCACATATACTTATTCTCTCGCTGGTGTGGTCTCGGAGAAAACCACCATTTTCCCCGTGGCGAGACTAACGGCGTTGCTAGTTTTGTAGATCAGCTGGAGCGAGCTTACACCCCAAAAAGTGAAGCGAGAGGGTAACCTTTTATGCAGAAACACCCTTGTTGTGTGTGGGGGGGATATCACTAGGTCCAACCGGTGCTTCTTCATTGGCGCCATTCGCTATATTCTCACTCTTTCCAGTTTTTTCCTTCCCATTTTCACCTTTTCAAGCCTTATCTCCTTATGGATGATTTCCCATCAAGCACCCCACGAGGTCCTTAACGCGAAGGCAAGAACCCAGTTCATGCCTCTCGTATCGACGGGCAAGTGAGGGAAGACTCTTTCGAGGATACCAGAGCTTAACATGGCTCTGGCCGAATAAACATTCCGGTCACCCTCGGAGCTCAGCTAGAGACTCCCTTTTTTCCGATCACACCGGTCTTACCCCGGGTGAGACACCGATGTCATGGTTCATAAAGTCTCAGATGGCCCTGAACGCCGTCTATGCGCAACTCTGTGTACATACAAACACCCCCGCTGTCTTAGTGCAGCCCGCCGTTCAGGTGCAGCATGCTTCGCCTGCACCAAGGATTTTGAGTTACGACTCGCCAGCAGGGGCGAGTGTACCACATAGTCTCCATCCACAGGATACGGAGTACACACATCCTCCGCCTAAACCGGAGTCTCGCTCTCTCAGACGAGCATCTGTCCACTCACGGCTGGGCCCGCGTCCTCAAGGGGAGCGGTACACCCAGCGTGAGGAAGACAAAACTTACGGCGAAGGTGATAGCGCTAGCATTTTTCACTGGATACCTAAGAATCAAGCGGCATTCAGATCCGCTCCATGCGACGGTTACAACCCGGAGGCCGAGCATGATTACAACTTGATTTACCGACCGACAGACGCAGCCGAACACTCCAAGTTCATCAAGGAGATAGCTCTCGCACCGTTGGAGCGTGCAAAGTTGCCCACCAATGTCGGGAAATACAATAGGTTGACTAACCTGGATGACCACCTACGTCTCTTTACTGGCGCAGGACTGATCAGAGGATGGACATCACCCGATGTGGTGTCACCTGTTCGTTCAAATCCTCACAGGTGCTGCATGCCTGTGGTTTGATAACCTGCCCACAGGCAAGCTCGCGTCCTGGAACGACTTGAAGGACAAGTTCCTGGCGCATTTCAGTTAGCAAAGGCGTTATGTCAGAGACTCCTCTGATGTAAAGAATATTTGGCGGCGGGACGATGAAAATCTTGAAGACTTCACCACCCACTACAACAAAGAGGTGCTTGAGATAGGGGATGTGCATGAAGACCTGATTCGTGCATAGTTCAAGTACGCCGTACGCTGTGATGAGATGATCAAAGTCTTGTCAGGGACTACGGGTCTCCCAAGAGCTGGGAGAAACTTATGGCAGCAACAAAGGTCTACGCGCAAACGGAGCGCAACCTTAACAACAGTAGACATCCTCTACCTCACCACCGTCCCAAGACTTGAGCAGGAGTTTTGGGAAAAAGAATAAAGGGTGGAGGGACCACAGCCAGAACATTCCCCACACACCAGCTCGCCACCCAGCGAGCAATAAAACAAGATAATCGCGATCGCCAGTGGACCCCACTAACGAAGACATCGGCGGAGGTCCTCAGCACAGAAGACCATCAATTCAAACAACCACCGCCGATGTGCAACAAGAAGGGTCAAGACCCCAACCTCTTCTGCGATTATCACAAAGACATGGGGCACACAACCAATAATTGCATCTCCTGCGCATGAAGATTGAAAAGGCACTCAAAAGTGGGAAGCTCACCCACTTATTGCAAAACGTGCGCAAGGAGGTGCACCAAATTACTCGAGGCGGCGGGGACCCGAGTAACAAAAAAATGAAATATGTTCATATGATTCAGGGTGGTCCTTCACGCAAGAGTAACTACCAGAAGAGCTGCACGTCTCACTGGCGGGAGCAGCAGGTTATCTTCCCCGTCGTCCCCGGGGGTCCACAAGAAGACCGACCGGTAATGATAACTGGCATCTTCGGTCACTACCACACGACTACATGTTCATAGACTCTGGGAGCTCTATGGACATTATCTATGAATAGTGCTTCCAGCAACTCGACCCGGAGGACAAAGCACTCCTGGAGCCGGTGGATTTCCCACTCACTGGTTTCTGCAATGAGGCTGTTTTCCCTTTGGGACAGATTTCTTTTCCAGTCACTCTCTCTGATGGGTGCCACACTCGCATCGTCCAGGTCAATTTCATGGTCATGGCCGCAACCTCGCGCCATGAGGTACTATTAGGATGGCGTGTCCAGCGGGATTGCAGCATGATTACTTCCATCCCTCACGCCGCTTGCGGTTTTCCAACAAAAACTAGGGTGGCTATCATGTATTCAAGGAAGTAAATCATGTATGTGGACGAGGAACCACCAATAAAGAGACCCAAGGCATCTTCTGACGGTGATCCAGAAAAGTGGGTACTTAATAATAAGTACCCGGAACAAACCGTGCTCTTGGGACCCGACATGACCCCCACAGTCAAGGCGCGGTTGAAACAACTCTTGTTCTGAAATTCTGATATTTTTGCATGGTCACCGGTGGATATGACATGGGTGCCAAGGGAAATAGCTGAGCATGCACTGCACACTTTCCCTTCATTTCAGCCTTTCGTTCAGAAGAAGTGCAGCTTTGGGCCTGAAAAGACCCGCGCTCTGAACGAGCAAGTCACGGAGCTTCTCCAAGAAGGAATCATCCAAGAAGTGCGTTATCAGACATGGGTAGCTAACCTAGTCATGGTCCAAATGTCTAACGGCAGTTGGCGCATGTGCGTCAATTTCAAAGATCTCAACAAAGCATGTCCCAAGGACTGCTACGCCTTGCCGAAAATTGACAAAAAGGTGGACTCGCTTGCTTCATTCAGGTGGAAATGTTTCCTTGATTGCTACAAGGGCTACCACTAGATCCAAATGATGAAAAAAGACGAAGACAAGACTGCTTTCTGAACATATACGGGCATTTACTGTTACACAAAAATGCCCTTCGGACTGCGCAACGCAGGAGTCACCTATCAATGCTTAATGGACCCTGTCTTTGGGGATGACATTGGTGAAACCGTGGAAGTATACATTCATGACCTAGTCATCATGAGCTCGGACGAGGAGAAGATGTTGGAAAACATCCAAAAAACGTTTGCCTCGCAAGTCAAATCTAAAGCTGAACCCCAGCAAGTGCTCTTTTGGAATGGAGGAAGGCAAATTCTTGGGATTCATCGTTACGCGCGATGGCTTTAAGGTCAATCCCGACAAAGTGGAAGCGATTCAGCGTATGCCATCACCCTAAACTATCAAAGAGATGCAACAGTTGGCAGGGCGGCTAGCTGCGGTGAACAGGTTCTTGGCCAACCACGCGATGAAGTCTTCCCATTCATCAGCACTCTACGGAATTGTGTGAAGAAGAACAACTTTCAGTGGACTCCGGATGCGGAGAAGGCCTTCACCCAAATGAAGGAATTCTTGATTCAGCTAACAACGCTCACCGCGCCGCAGAAGAAAGAGCCACTGATACTTTACCTTTCCGCATCAGATATCGCTCTGGGAACAGTTCTGCTAGTAGAACGCGGAGGAGTTCAAACTCCTATCTACTACGTCAGCAAGATGCTTACCGACCCAGAGACTCGATATCCCATGATGGAAAAGCTAGCTCTAGCTTTAGTCCACGCATCCCGGCGGTTGCGCCAATATTTTTCAGGCCACGAAATAACAGTTCTCTCGAACTACCATCTAGGCCAAATTTTGTCAAAGCCAGATATATCTGGTCACCTAGCAAAGTGGGCGATCGAGTTTGGCGGATACAATGTTGTGTATAAACCACGACCAACAATAAAGGGCCAGATATTGGCCGATTTTATCGCGAAAGTCCCGCAGAATAAAGCGCAGGAATGTGAAGAGGTACATAATCCAGCGCCGGTTATGGATGACCGCGCATGGATACTTCACACTGATGGCGCACCCAACGATGATGGTGCAGGGGCAGGTCTTTGTTTAATAAGCCTCGACGATCAAGAATTCACCTATGCCATCAGGTTGGATTTTAAAAGCACAAATAATGAAGCTGAGTACGAAGCGTTCCTGGCAGGTCTTCGATTAGCAATCAAGATGGGTGCGCAGAATTTGGAAGCCCATGTCGACTCACTCCTAGTTGCCGGATAGGTCAACGGCCTGTACGATGCAAAGGGCGAGGTAATGGCTTTGTATCTAGAACAGGCGCAAGCTTTAATAACCAAATTCCAACATTTCAAGATAACCCATATTAACCAAAGCGAGAACAAACATGCTGACGCTCTCAGCAAGCTAGCTACTACAAGCTTCAAGCACCTTGCGCGCGAGGTGCGCATTGAGGTACTAAAAACCCCTTCTGTTCCTTTGTGATAAGTCAACATCATAGAAGTGGAAAATCCATCCTGGATGTCTCCCATCATCATGTTCTTGCAACACGGGAGCCTCCTCGAAAACAAAGCGGAAGCAAGGAAGGTCCAAAATAAGGCACTCAACTATGAAATGACGGACGGTATCTTATACTGGAAGTCATACCTTGGGCCGCTCCTTCGTTGCGTTGATGCGCAAGACGCCAAGTACTTGATCTGTGAAATACACGAAAGGTTATGCAGAATTCACGCCGGCCCACGCATGATCGTGGCAAAGATCATGAACGCCAGATACTATCGGCCTGGCATGCACCTTGATGCGACTGAAACATTATGTAAATGCGTATCACGTCAGCGCCATGCTCCAAAGACACTGCGCCCCAAGAATCCCTTGATTCCGGTGACAACAGCGTGGCCCTTTCAGCAATGGACAATCGATATGGTGGGACCATTGCCAGATGCTCCAGGAGCGGTGGAATTCATAATCGTTGCAGTCGATTATTTCACCAAATGGGTAGAAGCCAAACCTCTCGCATCCACCACAACAACTTTAGTGCGAAAGTTCATCTAGGAACACATCATATGCCGTTTCGGGTTACCTTTGCGCATAGTCAGCGATAACGGTCCCAATTTCGCAGCCGAAGAACTACAGCAATGGATGGAAGAGATGCATATCGAACACGTTTTCACTTCGGTCGCGCATCCCCAAGGGAAAAGCTAAGTGGAAACGATTAACAAAAGTATAGTCGAGGGAATCAAAACAAGGTTGGGAACAGCGCGAAGAGGTTGGGTAGATGAGCCAAGCATCTTATGGGCTCATAGAACCATGCCTAAAACCAGCACGGGCGAGACTCCCTCTAGCCTTGTGTATGGGACGGAGGCAGTGATTCCTACAGAAATAGGCCTCCTATCACCGCGCATGTTAGCTGCGCAAAAACAAAACAATGAGGATGGGCGCAGGCTAGACTTGGACTTGCTAGAAGAAAGGCGTGAAAACGCTGCCATTAATGAAGCAAAATACAAGTCCAAGCTAGAGAAATATTACAAGCGCGAGTCCGCATATGCACCTTTTTACCCGATGACTTTGTTCTACGCGACAATGAAGCATCCAACGCCGAACGCCCCAGGAAACTGGCACCCAAATGGGAAGGTCCTTATGTTATCCATGAAGTCCTAGGAAAAGGCGCATACACACTTAAGCGCTTAGACGGAACAAGTATCCCTAGGACATGGAATGCGTAGCAACTAAGACGGCGCTACATGTAAACCTCCAAGTTCATTATCTCTTGTCTATTCTAAAATGCGGCTCTTGCGCCCAATTATGTAATAAGATAAGAGTTACTTCATTTCGTTTTTATCTTAGTGTTTCGTTACAAATGCGCGGAACCACTTTGAGTATACGCAAAAACACCTTGGTGCACAATGACTCGTAAAACGTAAGTCACTACCTATGTAACACGCATAGGAGCTGACATCCACGCGCGAGCTCATTACTAGTTTCATTCGATATACTTACACAAAGTTGGTCCATTTCACGCAATTATTGTAACAAAGAAAAAACATTTCATTAAAGGATAAAAATATGTACATAACTGCGTCATGCGCGGCGCAAACAATGATTCTACAAGAATATTACATTAAGGATCCTACACTAGTCTTCTTCTTCAGCAGCGACCTCAGCGTCTTCCGGAAATATATCCTTTAAGCGGTCGACGAAGTCATCATGGGTAAGCACCTCGCTTACCAACTCCAAGGCCGGGATATCAAGACGGTTATACCCCACTGCACCTTCTCGAAGACAGCTCCAGTATTAACTCCATGAGTGGAGGCATGGCTAGAATCCCATGGAGTATCCAAGGCATGAGTGACTTGTTGCACACACTCAGCATAGCCTTGCGCATGCCCATCATGGCGCGCAACAACTACCAGCTTAGCCACTGCACCATCCAACTTCGCAGAGTTCACAATGGGAATGGCACTCTTCAAATTCAAAGGAAAGATTAGAGCCATTCCATAAAGGTCAGAAAAAACAAGTGAAAACACTTACGTGGCTAATCCCATGCTGTTGCCACAACATGTTGTTGGTGAGCGACTCCACCAACAATTCGGAGATGGCGCGGGAGCTTTCAGAATCCTCCAATTTTTTCTCTCCCGCCTCCACCTTCGTCTCCGCCGACCACAGCCTATAGATCTTTCTTAGTGCTTGCTAAAGTAGCACATGCTTCAACCTATTTGATTTCAACAAGGTTAGCATCATAACTTAGTCATATCAACAAAGAATGAACACAAAGACAAGGGGGTACCTCTCTCTGCTCGCTGTGCTCGCTTTGCACACTGGCTTTTGCAGCCGAGGCAGCCGCCGCCTCCTTCTCTTTCCTCTCGTGCTCCACATCAGCGCGCAACTGGGCCAGTTCACCCTCAGGGATTTCTTCTCCCTGCTATCCCTTTCACAAGCATCCTTCCACAACTTACGTTCCTCAGCAAGTTTGGCATCCGAGGCTTCGGCCCGATTCTTCCACCCCTGCGCATACCACCCTTCAAGTCATTGATTATCGTCGAAGGCAGTCTCCCTTGCCAACACCGCAGCTTCACGCGCAGCCACTTGGGCTCGCTCTTTACCATGGTCTCTTGAGCAGCCTCAAGATCTTTCTTTTGCTTCACCAGGCCTCGACATTCACGAACAATCTTGTAGGTCACAGAGGCGGACCTGGTAGCTGCCTGGAGGTACGTATGATACGTCTCTTCTTCTTCATGATCAGAAAGCTAACGTACCTCCGCTAGGGGAAAGGCTCCCTTAAAAAACTCACGGCACGCCGGCCAGTGAGAAAAGTCATCTCCTTTCTCCAATTTCCACACAGGAGTGTGGATCTCTTCAGCTTGAGTAGAGGAGAACGACCTATAATAATAATAATAATCCCCTGGAGTCTCATCCGGGCGGATGGGAGACAAACTAAGGGCAGCAGACCCCGCGCCACCCTCGGGTAACGGTTCCTCCACATGTCCTTGTGGAGCACTGGTCTGAACATCTTCGGCGGACGTCACTCCCGACAGCCCCGCCCCACCAACATTAACCGCACTATCTAGATGCGCGTTTTCTGCCCCCACCATGACGGGTTCTTGCACAACGAACCCCGATTCTTCCACTTCCACGGAAGGTTCCCCAAGATCCACCCGCGATTCCTTAACAACAACCACATGTTCTTTAATATCCAGCTATGGTTGCGTTAATGGAACACCCGGAGTTTCCAAAATCGGGGAACCCGCATTAGTACCCATACCAAGACCTTCCACCTCCATGTGAGGCCCCTCCCTCACACCGACCAGTTCTTCTGCCCCAGCAGCAGAATTTCCTCCTTGACCACCTGCCTGGGTCATTGGGGAATCAGTTTCCTTGGTGCATTTGCCGGAATCCACAAAAATCGGCTCATCCCCCACTGTATAACAACAAGGGTTAGTTATGTACAACATGAAAACCAGAAGGAAATATCAAAGAGTACAAAGGCTTACCAGGGATATTCTAGAAGTTAAGGATCCCAAATCCGCCCACTTCCCAAAATGTCTCCGCACAACCTTTAAGGGGTTTGCACGGAGAGGCTCTCCTTCGGGTGCCTTTTTCGCTTCAGAGGCACTTCTGGGACCTCCTCAGCATCCTCCAGGCTAGCAGGTATGGCGATAGGGATAACCGCCTGCTTTGGTGCAACCCTCTTTGCACCTACAGGTTTAAGACCCTCCCATGAGGCAGAGATGACCACATAGGCTTTCCACTTGTAAGTAACAACGCGCTTACCTTTGGGAGGGCCCGCCCCGGGTTGAGTTGCCTCCCTCTCCACCACCGGGCTCGACCCCGCGTGTCTCTTTTTCTTATGATCTGGGCCAATGCCCAAATCTCCCAGAGCGCCTGCATTTAAACAAGGACAACAAATAAGTCACCTGCAAAGGTGCGCAATTAAATAATCAAGACTCACCAGTTGGTGGCGCGGGGGCCTCCAGGTCCGCATCCTTGATCAGGGCAAAATTACCCAGAATCTGCGCATACCAGGTGGGCTCATCCGGCTTCAAAGGAAGTTTTTCCATCCGCCTTCCTTCCTCTGGAAGGCGGCCAAGAACAATGGGGCTCCTGCAAACAAAACACATGCATGATGAAGCAATCGACAAGTCAAAACCAAGGAAACACAAGGGAATAAGAGTGCTTACTGCGATTGCCCTTAACATACACTGGTCGAGACCGGCGGTCAGGCCCCCACACCAGGCTCATCCCCGCCGCCTCCTGTACCCTCTCCGACAACTGAATTGTCAGGATCTCCTTCAAATCGCAATGGCAGGCGTCCAACACTGGTATTGGTAGGGTCTCCGCCGGAATCTCTTCTGGCCCCCAGAACGCCAAAGGCACCGGTATAACACCGACCTTCACAAAAAAGAATTTTTCCTTCCAATCATGGAAGGATTTGGGGGGAGAGAGCAAAATTTTCCGTGTCTGCGCACGGTGCTGAAAAGAATAAAGCCCCATTGCACAATGAAGTTGATAAAAAATACGAAACCGGTCGATGGAGGGAACAGACCCCGACGATCGGCAAAGACACTCAAAGTGCTTGATTCTCACCATTCCCATCGGATTCAACTAGGAAAGGTGGAACCCATAATGCTGCAGCACTTCCAAGAAACCCTTGGTGGCGGGCAACCAAAAGTTTCCCTCACCAAAGAAATCATAGAATAGGGTGATGTAACCCACCGGAGCATCAGCGGACGTCTCACCCTCCACCAGCAACCAGGAATCCTAAGTGGGAGGAAACCGGAAGCCAGACACAAGCTCATCAAACGCCTGCTGGCTCAGCTTACAAGCCGAAAAAGGAGGTGGAGCAACAACACCAGAGGTAGCCTCAGGCTCTCTGAATGCTATCAAAGACAAAGAAAGAAAAGAAAATCTTTTGAAAAAATTTTGAAGGACTCAAGAACTTAGCAAATTCAGAGAAAAATTTTGAAGGAAATGTGAACGAATGAAGAAAACCCTAGCCGGAGCACCCCTATTTATAGTGCTCACATTTAATGTGCTCGAAGAACGTGTCTCACACGTGGTAATAACACCCAATCACAGACGGACGCGTGGCGAGCAAGTGGGTAGTGACGGTTAACGTGCGCGCATGGCCACCACGTTCTCTACCCATTCATTAAATGAATGGCAGACGAAGCGGCTGAGTGCACACTAAAGCTGTCAGACGTCTTTTCAACTCCCATTTTTTTTCTCACCAACTCACCTGCATCATCAGAAGATCAGATTTTCGAATTCCAAGAGCTTGATGACAAAACGTTTCCTCTCAACACTTAACAAAATTTTCGCCACCACATTAACGGTGCAAGAAACAACTCTTCTAGTCCAGCACTCCTCCCACCTTACAACATGCGCGTAGGAGCAGCACTGGACTGGGGGGACTTGAGGAGGTATGGTCCCAAATAACCATACCCTTGACTAAATTTCTATAAGGATAACCTTGCGCGCAATGTGCAATGGTGCGCCTTCCTTGGAACCAATAGGTCATACAATGAACCTTGCACACTCAGTGCAATGGTGAATTAGACCAGCATATATAGATCACACAATGAACCTTGCGCACTCAGCGCAACGGTGAATTAGACCAACAACAATAGGTCGTACAATGAGCCTTGCGCACTCAATACAACTAAGTCACACAACGAGCCTTGTGTACTCGCCACAACGGCAAGTTAGACTTACGCGCGCAGGTTACTAGACCCTACGCACAACAACATTCCTCTGAGCTGCGAACCCAAAACCTTGCAAGGACAAGACACACATGAGAAGCGCCTCATAGTCTTGGGACAAAAGGATATACCTCTGACACCCTGCGCTGACAGGAAAAACCTTGACAGCCTCGCAGAAGGGGTAAGCACTAAGAGATGTTGACCATACCTTAGGGTACGAAATGGCAAAACTGTGACCAAAGGTTACTCGGCAGGTTGTGTGTGACAGTGTCCATGACCAGTGAGGCAGGCGTCAGACCATACACCAACCACGTCTCTGCCAGTGACTGTTCCACCTTCTCCACTTTCAGCTGGCAACAGGCCTGACACCAGAAACGGCTGCCTCTACACGTGGCCTTACTCGACATCTGACAAAGCACACCTCCTGACAGTGGACATTAATTCTCCTGTAGGGAGCATTTAATGTCTGACGCAGAAGGACAAAAAGGATGTCTCTGGCTGTATTGGCCAGGCCCAAGGCCCACCAGCACTTCTCCTGAACATACCTTTTTCGGCTATAAGTAAGTAACGGATCTCCAGGTATAAAAGGACACTTACAATACTTTACACAACACACACAAGCTTTCGCTTATACTTGCAACTGCTTGCTTACCATCCCACATATACTTATTCTCACGCCAGAGTGTGGTCACGGAGAAAACCACCCTTTTCCCTGTGGCGAGACTAACGACGCTGCTAGTTTTGCAGATCAGCTGGAGCGAGCTTACACCCCAAAAAGTGAAGTGAGAGGGTAACCTTTTATGCAGAAACACCCTGGTTGTGACTTATATATCCTCGGATATCACTAGGTTCAACCGGTGCTTTGTCATTAACCAAAACTGGTTATCGATGAGCAATAACTAGATCTTTAACCCAAACCAAACCGAAAACAAATGAAACCGAACTGAAATCAAACAACAACTGAATTAACTGAAAACTAAAAACCAAATTAACCAAAAATCAGTTATCAATTTTTTTGTACTTTCGTATAACCAAAATTAGCTTAACTGAACCGAATCATTCATATTTTTCATATATTTCTAGCTTTTTATACCTCTAGTTCATATCTTTCATATTTTATATCTCCGTTCATATATTTATACTTTCATTTCATGTATTTAAACCTCAATTTCATATATTTCTAAGCAAAAGTTTTAACCAAAGTTTGGTTATTGCTATTAACTGGAATTAAATGAACTAAACAAAAAACCGTCAATCTAAACAAATAAACCGAGGTGATTTACCAAAAACCGATTGGTTAATAAAATAGTAACCGTTGATTTTGGTTTTCGCTTCAGTTGAGGATAATAACCGAACCATGCACAACACAACAAAATGGATTACATGGTTACTTTGCTTTTGATGTATATCTATCACAATATTACTACAATAAATCTTATATGAATAAGAAAACTCCCACAAACGAGTATCGCAATGCGATGCGTCGCTCCCGCTGCATCGCTCAGGTATTCTGTTAGTAGTATATAATGAAGGAATGGCAAGAGTGAAGATGTAGGAAGAAAGCACATGTGAGCTTTGTAACCCTTGATGAACACACATAGAGCACGCAAAAGAAGTTATTGTAGCGATCAAGTTCTTCTTATATATAATAATTTTTGATGGTGTACTATAACTAAGAAAATTATAAAGCATGTCTTGTATGTTTTAATTTCTATACATGTTATATCCTTTTTCTCTAATTTAATTAATTTTAACGTTTAATCCACTCACATGTACTGCATATAGTTGGGTCTTTTATTCCTTTTAACAAAATAAAATTTTAAAAACAAATATTAAATTTAACCTCCCCTTTCTCTCTCTCAACCAAACCCTCACTGCAATCTCTAAAACTTCTATCTCCACTTCTATCCTCAAGCTAACATGATTCAAACACTCTAAGATTTAACTTAATCCAAATGTGCATTGGCCCAACCCTCTAGAAACCGTCAGTCCGACTCCGACATCTTAACTAGATTACTCCAACCCACCACATTCTCCCTCCTTCACTGACACCTTCTCCACGTAAGAGAGCAAACAATGTCGTTAAAACATAAAGAACGTAAATTGCAATTCACTCCTAAAATGCCGAGTTTTCTTTGTTATAGTGAGCAATAAATTATGGTTCTCATCCTTAAGGTTTATCAAGCTTCCAATTTTTGTCCTTAAAATTAAGAATCAAGCAGACGATATGTTAATATGATGTCACTCATTTCATCATTTGGTTTAACGAACGTTAAATTTGATGGTTAAGTGCAGTCACTTACACGAGAGAAATTTAGTCATCTTAACCTAATCGATTTAATTAAAAAAATAAGATAAACAAAAAAGGAAATTGCTCTCTCTCTATAGAAACCCACCCGCACCCCATTCTTCTTTTTTTTTCTGGTGAGATTGATAATTTAAAACTATATCTAGAACAAATTTAGCTTCAAACAGGATATACTCCCTTTGGCCCGACTGCTTACAAGCATGGTTGTAAATTGTAAAAGTCACTAGGCACTCCTAGGCTAGTTGACTGGGAAGTTACGAGTACTCCACCTAGGCGAAGAGTACTCCAAGAGTAGTAGGACATTTTCAAGTATAAAGTAATTATTTTTTGAGAAATTATATATGGTTAAATATCATAAGTTTACTAATATTTATAACAAAATACGTGAAGATCCATATAAATAAAAAGAACACATTTTCAAATAGTAACGCATTTCGAAAGTTGATATTCATTCATTGAAAAGCGATACTCATTCTTCTTTAATATGATAAAAATATAAATTATGTTTTATTATATTTTTAATCATTCTGGTCTAGGTTGACCGCGTTTGATCGATTCCGACTAATTAGGCGGAGTTGAAGAAAATCGCATCGGCAACCTACCTTCTAGCGATTACTCGACGAGTACTCGACCTTATAGACCTTGTTTTACAACATTGCTTACAAGAGATGAAACTTTTGGTACCAATATTGCAAATAATAATTGATAAGAGGGGGTGGGGGGCTCACTTACATAGTAGCTGTTGTAGTCGCTAGAACTAACAAACTACGACGAATCATAGTTCAAATTAAGAAACCCTAGTTTAGATCACAAACCTAAATAAGTATTGAAGGCTAAGTATTTTGGGTCGTTTGCCTTACGTTTGGAAGAATATAAAGGATGATGTAGCTCATAGCATTTAGGAAGGTTGGTGTAAATGGAGGACAGCCAGATGGTATAACAAGAGGTTCGACCAACATTATACGGAATCAATTGTTGGGCCATCAAGCACAAAATCTAGATGTAGCTAAGGAGGATGTGTGGGCACATAAATACGGGGATGATAAGAAATGAAATGTTTCTAAATGAATGTGAACAAACAAACTTAAACAAACGTAAATCGCTGAACATATATGAATGACGAAAAAGGAAAGAGCCTAAACGAACAAATATAAATGAATGAAAATGAACGAACGTTCTGAATATAAATAAACGCACGATACACATTTAATGTTGGTTCAAAATTGTTCTTGTTCATTTGTTTTTTAAATTAATGAACACAATTGAATTTTCCATCAAACGGTTCATTAAGCATAATCTTGGTTTATAGATCTAAATGTAATATATTAAAATACTAAGTTAGGTACCCGTGTAATACACGGCTTGAATAATTTAAAATATGTAACAAAAAAATTTATTAATAAATTAATTACGTATTACATTAAATTAGTACAAAACTAAAATAATGACAAAGTAACTAATTAGTAATAGAAATTAAGTTGATGAAGTTTTACCTTTTTCTTTGCTACTAGTATGTGAGACGAAGAACACCAAACAAATATAGTATTTTTTTTAGGCATAAGTTAGACAATCAATAAATACCAGTTGAAATGTGAATTTTGAAATTGATTTAAAAGATAATATGATAATAAATTAATTTTAAATTGGGTGATTGTTGGTTAATGGAACCCATGAAAAGTTAGGAAAGTTTAGTATCTTTTAAACAATAGATCTTTCATAAAGAAAAGAAGTCACGTGTCAATAATTAAGGTGTTTTATAAATAAAACTAAAGAGTGTGTTAACATTTTAAAATATAATTATTTTGCTCAAAATGAAAGAGGAGAATCTAAAAAACAAGAAAAAAAAGCAATCATGTGATACAATTATCTTGCTGAAACTAAAAGAGGAGAAGCTGAAAAACAAAAAACAATCATGTGACAAGTTATTTTTACATATTAGATAGGGAGATGTTAATATGAAAATCCATTAAACCCTAAGGGGTTGATTTTAATGAAAACAATTCGTATTAAATTCTGAAAATAAAATTAAAACGGAAATAATATTTATGTTAGTATACTAGGTTATAACCCTATGTATTACACGGATTGAACAATAAAATTGTTGTAATTCATAAATCTCGAAATACTTGTTATTATGAAATGGGTCAAAAAAACTGTGTTGACAAAAAAATATTATTGCTAAAGATATATTAATTTAGTTGTATACATGTTGGAAACATAGCTTTGTCCTCTACTATTAACATTAAAGAACCTTGGCAACTCACCTTCCAAAGTGTAAATAAGGACACGGTTTGCATGCAGCCTAACTGAACTCCAGTTTTCACAAACTGTAAAAGTTAACCCCAATGAGAAGAACCAAAGAGTAATATCTTATAAGATAAATTATATATGCCCAAGGTTTTGAGGCTACAATATTTTGAGAGTGAAAACTGGATGCGATTCTTTCCTGATAGTATTGTAGAAAAATAGAATTCTACTCGCTCTATTGCAAACATTGTCGTTTTAAGATGTTCTATATAACTTATTGCAATGTTTATTTATTTATTTACTTTTAAACTTCTATATAACTAATTGCAATGTTTATTTATTTACTTTTAAACAATTTTCTAAGAAAATTATGCTTGCTTACCACTAAATTTCCTTACAAAGGGCTTTGTGGTATTGACTTTCACCCGTCAGGTCTACTTTATTTAAGGATCAATTATCTCTTCTATCATGATAAAGAAAAGTTGACATTATACCTCAACTTGGGTTATGTCGTATTTGTTTAAAAGTCACATTCTTTAGTTTATTTTAATCACACCCTTTCATTTAAAAACAATTACTTTTAAAAGTTATGTGTCCTTTCATATATCACTTTAATAAAAAAAGGAAACAAAGAATCCTTTCGGTAAAGGGTTATAACGGTTAAAGGATGAAAAGAAATTGAAAGGTCGTAACTTTTTGCAAGTGTATGACGATTTGACTAGATGCAAAGTAACCACTAAATGCCTAACCTTTGCAAAAGGTCACAGCCCTTATTTTATTTTAACTTTTTAAGTGTCATACAAACCTATCACATTGGTTCATCGGCATGTTGAATGCACCATAAAATATCCATAAATAAAAGAATGAAGACGTGAAACATCAACAAAGTTCGGATATACATTTTAACGATGTATCATTCAAGTTTAAATTTATTATATATTATTATTATTAAATAATAATAGGGACTCACAAATTATGAATATGAATATATGCATACTATTGTTTTTCATGGCTTATGAACCGATGCCAAATCCCATGCGACCTTCTGGACCGTCACAATTTAAATTAACCCACCCCTTCCACAACAAATTAATCAATTACTATTAATATAACAAAAATCACAAATTAATTCCTACGTGCGTTTTCATTAATAAATAATCTAAATTAATACTTTGTTATGCATACGTTTTCATGTTCAATAATAAATACTCTAAAACACAAACACAGTGCAAATTCGGTTGCATATTTTTGAAGGCACAATCGTTTGGATACATGGGGTTCAAAAGAATTCATGGTCATCATACGAAAAGTTGTGTTGGTTGATTCATGGGCGGTTACCACCAAACCATCACATTGATTGAATGATTTCAAACAACGTGACTCTTCAAAAATATTATTTTGTTTATAAAAAATAAATGTACTAATCTTTTTCTTTGTTCTAGAAATCGTTTATATATTTTAAATATAGGAAAAATAAAGAGAAACGTATAAAAAAATTATTTATAAAAGTTATTGATTGTTGCAATTATGTGATTTTTTATTAAATTTTTATTCAGACTTCGATTACAACTATTTTCAAATCATAAAAAAAGCATATAGCACGGAATACAAAATATCAAAACCTACAAATAACTTAATTAAAACCCCGCGTGAGGTGAGGGTGGGACACATATTATGTATTTATACTAAGGACATTTTTAATCAACATCCTGCCGCAATGCGCGGATTAGCACTAACTTGTTTAAAACAATAATTAAACACTTATGCACCTGCATTTATGGTAGCTTTCATGGGATGGGACCAAAAAGCAAGCATGTTGCTCAGAAATTGCATCATACACCAAATCAAATAATAATACCAGAACAAATAAAGCAAAGCTAATCAACATTAGGATTGAAATCCGGAATAACAAATATGAGTTGTGGAAAACCTAACCTCTTAATCTTCTTCAAATTTTGAGCGAAAATTTTGAAGTACAGATGCCTAATTGAGTAGCTTATCAATGATGTCTCTGATGACTGACTGAATCGAACCTCTCCCTTCTTCGTTAATTATGACATGTGGGGTCAATTTACTCCTTAGGATCCACGGGTTATTAGGCGGGAAAACAAAACATTTGATGCGCTCATTTTATGACATGTGTACCCATTTAGTTTCTTTAATTTAGTATATGTATAGATGCGAGTTTTCTTATTTGTGAATATCATTAAAGCAAAACTTTTTTTATGTCTTCATCATCCATGATTCTATGCGTCTATCTACTTCAAAAAAGAAAAACAATAAAAAAAAAAAAAAGTAAATCTAAATAAACTACTTCATAAAAGAGAAACCGTAAAAGAAATGGAAAAAAATCAAAATTAAAAGGAAAAATGAAATAGAAATTTCGGCAGCCAGTTAAATTGTATTGTAAAGTTGCCTGGATTTGAAATCTAGCCGCCTGAATTCAAGTCATAATCTCTGCTTCCTTCCAATAATCTGCATATAAAAGATGATGGTGGTAAAAAAAATAATAAAGAATATAAGTGTATGCTACATGGCATCCATTAATTAGTTTAATGGCTTCTCAACCAATAAAATGTTGTTAACCGAAACAACGGACAACAGCCTTCTTGGTACATGATGGGAAGTTTCTGTGGCATGAAAAGAAGTCATGCGTCAATAATTAAGGTGTTTTATAAATAAAACTGAAGAATATGTTAAAATTTTAGAATACAATTATTTTGCTGAAAATAAAAGAAAAGAAGCAGAAAAACAAAAAATAATAACGTGACAAATTATTTTTACATATTAAATAGGGAGATGTTAATATGAAATCCATTAAACTCTAAAGGGTTGATTTTAATGAAAACAACTCATATTATAATTTGAAAAATAAAATTAAAACTGAAATAATATGTTATGTTAGTATATGAGTCTTTTTTTATTTGTGTATATCATTAAAGCAAAACTCTTTTTATGTCTTCATCCTTCATGATATCATGCGTCGATCTACTTAAAAAAGAAAAACAATAAAAGAAAAAAAACATGTAAATCTAAATAATCTACTTCAAAAAGAAAACGATATAAGAAACGAAAAGAAAATCCAAATTAAAAGGAAAAATGAAAAAGATATTTTGACAACCAGTTAAATTGTAAATTCGCGAGTTGCCTGAATTTGAAATCTAGCCGCCTGGATTCAAGTCACCCAATAATATGAATATCAAAGATGATGGCAGAAAAAAAAATAATAAAGAATATCAGTGTATGCTACATGGCATCCATTAATTAATTTAGTGACTTCTCAATCAATACAATTCTCATACTGTAAATCAAGATGTTAATCGAGACAACATACAAAAGCCTTCTTAGCACATGATGGGAGGTTCATGTGGCCCAGAAAAGTAGTCATGCCTCAATAAGTAAGGTGTTTTATAAATAAAACTGAAGAGTATATTAAAATTTTAAAATATAATATTTTGCTTGAAATAAATAAGTGGAAGCTGAAAAACATAAACAACCATGTAACAAATTATATTTGCATATTAAATAGGGAGATGTTAATAAGAAAATGTGTTAAACCCTAATGGGTTGATTTTAGTGAAACCAACTCGTATTAAATTTTAAAAATAAAATTAAAACTGAAATAATATATTATGTTTATGTATTTATTTATACTATTAAAATACTTTCTATATTATATTATGTTAAATAGACTAGACTAGACTACGCTACACTATAATATTAAAATACAATTGGGATTAATTTAAATATTTGATTGTCATTTGATAACTTATGTTCGTTAATTATAAAAATTCTAAAATCATCGTACACGGTTATTAAACAACTAAATAAACATTTGACACGGTTAATAAACAACTAAATAAACATTTGAATTTGAATTAAAAAATACATGATTAGTGAGTTTTTAGGATAAAAATGGAATCAGATTGAATCACTAAAAATAATGTAAAAATCTTCAACTCAATGTCAAAGTCAAGGCTCCATATAAAAAAAATAGCCTGTAAAACACATTGGCCGTTAGTCCAAATAAAAGTACACAAAACGAATCACAGATTACACCTATTTTAAGGGTCCAATTTTATAAAACTAGTCATTACAAAATTGTTAAAGTTGATAGAATAAGGCCGGGTGAAGTGGCTTGACGTCTCATACCAACTCATACTCAAAAGGCGTTAAACATCGTTACGGGGCACCAAAGAGGGCGTTAAGGGTTTGAACCGGGAGAAACATGGGAGCATGTGTCAGTTAGTTTTGCAACTAATGAAAACCATCCAATAATCATATCTAGATATCTACCAATAATCACCACATGAACACGACCCGTTTTTAAAATGATGAAACCGGTTCACATCTCTAACCACAATCTCCCGTTCATAAATCCTTGAAACAAACTTCATCACCGTGTGACAATCTCCACATATCCTAAGGTTCTTCGTCACACGAACAATGGCGCCCGAACTCGTGCAAAGAATCCCGAAAGCCACCGCCAACTTCTCGCTATGACTACCGAGGCTTTGTTCCCGCTCCTCATCACTAACATCGTGTAGCGCAAATGTTGTTTCCGCTACATAACCCAACACTTTCATCTTCTCTGGTAACGCCTCCAAAAACTCATAAATTGCCTCCGACATCGGGTTAGATTTGTCACCACCAAGAAACATATGTACTATGCCGTCGATTTCAATCCAACTGCAACCTGGGTTCTTCTTCACGCCTCGGGTTTTTAACAAATCTCTAAGATTATTCACTTCTCTCCACATCCCGGCCTCGGCATACATATTTGAAAGAACCACATAATTCCCGCTGTTTTCAGGTTCCAAATCGAACAACTTTTTGGCCGAGATTTCAGCAATCTCGAGATTTCTATAGGTTTTGCTGGCGGATAACAACGCGCCCCATATGCTTGCTCCTGGTGGCATTGGCATCTGTAAAGCGAGTTCATATGCTTCATTCAATCTCCCACATCGCCCCAAAAGATCGACAACACATGCGTAATGTTCATGAGTTGGTTCGATGCTGTATTGTGTTTTCATTGAGTTAAAATAGTTTAACCCCATATCAACCAGACCCGAATGGCTGCACCCTGATAACAAGCCTGTTAATGTGATTGCATCAGGTTGAACCCTGGCTTGTATCATGTCATTGAATGTTGAGACAAATTCGGTCCCATGCCCGTGAGACGCGTATGCACTGATCATCGTGTTCCAGGAGACCAAGTTTCTTTTATCAAGAGGGAACTTTCGGAAACAATTTTCGGCATCCGAGAGCGATCCACATTTCGCATACATAGCAGCGAGCGCAGTCTGCACCGACATGTTCGAGCCAAGCCCGATGCTAGTAGCATAATCATGAATCTTTCTCCCTCGGTCCAGGTCCGAAGATTGTGCACAGGCAGGAAGAACACTCATCACTGTCACCCAATTCGGTCTCACATTCGACAAATCACTCATCATCTCATCAAACAACTCAATCGCTCGCTTCGCAAACCCGTTCTGCGTGTACCCAGAAATCATCGCAGTCCACGACACAACATTCTTCTCCAACATCCCCAAAAACAACTCTTCCGCAGCAGGAACCATCCCATGCCTCATACACCCAGCAATCAACGCGTTCCACGACGCAACTTCTCTGACAGGCATTTCATCAAACATCTTCCGTGCATCCCCCAACTCCCCACACTTGACATAAAAATCAATCAACGACGTCCCAAAATAGAAATCAAACCCCAACCCACTTCTCAGCCCCTTCCCATGAACACACTTACCCATCCAAACACCCCCCAAATCCGCACAGCTCTTCAACACAAACGGAAACGTAAAATAATCCCCACGAACCCCAACCGAATCCATCTCAAAAACATGCTAACACATTGCTGAGAATAACCGTACACAGCACACGCTCTAATAATCGAATTGTACAAAAGGGTTGATGCATTTTTCTTCACTGAATTGAACAAAACAATAGCGGAGTTGATATCACTTGAGCTAGCGTACATTGCAACCATTTTTGCACCGAGGAATGAGTTGGGATATACTCCGTGAAGAATTAAATGGGTGTGAACTTGCTGACCTAATTTAAGGAGGTTTAAGCCGGTTAAGAACTGGAAAACGGGTGCGTATGAGAGTGGTGATGGTGATGGGGGTGAGTGAGAACGAAGTGGGTGTAAAAGGGCGGTTAATATTGAGTTTTGAGAGGTTATGTTCCTCCATTTCATTGACAGATGATTGGTAGTGATGAAGTTGTTAAAAGGTTGAACTGCAAAAACCAAAAAAATGAAAAGAGTAATGAGACGAGTGAGTGCGTACTTATGCGTGAAAATAAGACGAATAAAAATATAAAAGATTGCGCATCCGGGGAATCGAACCCCGGTCAGTACCGTGGGAGGGTACTATGATACCACTACACTAGATGCGCTAATTGGTTTCTGACTGGTTCATAGAATTCTTATTTGGTTCATTGTTGCCATGTTTTTCTTTGACTTTACACCTTAGGTTCCTTTACACCAATTTTTATTAGTTGTTTAGATTTTCGGTGGAGCTGGCGAAGACGATATGAGTGGTGGCGATGAACGACGGTGTTCAGTTTAGAGTCGGGAATCAGTTTGAAAAGAGGGTTATGGTTTTCATCGATGTTTGATGTAGACAACATCAGAGGCGACGATGCCTTCCTGTTCACACGCCGCCGTTTGAGCTGCTACAACAATTCTCTTTCTTGCCGTCCTTTGACCATCACAAAACAACCCGTGACTATAATGGTGTTGGGTGTCCGGAATAAGTGAGGGAAAAGAGGCGATAGAAGCGGAGGTAACATGGTGTAGGGATGAGATTGGTACAGCACCTGCACTTGTACCAGTATCGAAAATACCGGTACCGAGGTACCAAATACCGTACCGAATATATTGGTACTGTATGGGTATGTGTACAAGTATTTCGGTACGGTACCCGCTTTGGTATCACTTTATCTTTATATTATTTTATTTTATTTTTTGAGCACCCGTACGAGTACTAAATAGGTAAAATCAGCATGAGTACCAACACAATACGAGTATCAAATATGTAAGATCGATAAGTGTACCAATACGATACGTGTAACAAATAGGTAAAATATATACGAGTACCATAAATACCATAATATGATATAAAAAAACTTTTAGAGTTCTATATAAAATTTGGTACCATACTCGTTTTTATCTGTACCCGTACCGATACCAAAAGTATCAAATACCAAAATCAATAAAACTGGGTACCGATACATGTAACAAATACCCAAAATCAGTACGGGTATAGTACGGGTACGCATATGGGTAGTTGGGAAAAAAGCTCATCCTATCGTGGTGGATTTAGGGTTTCAGTGGTGGATTTAGGGTTTCAGGAATATGTAAGGGGTGGACAGTGGTTTAAAAACTAAACTATTGTTAATTCAAAATAATAAGTAGTTCTCTTAAAAATACGCAACAAAAATTCATTTAAAAAATAGTACTGGTTGTTTTAAAAACTAAACTATAGTTAATTCAAAATAATATGAATGCCTTCTACCATAATCAAGAGTAATCTATTCCATTGGCCAAGAATCTCACCTATCCGAACCACATACATGTGATAATCTAACCTACATGCAAAAGTCAGTTACGCTAAGTTGGTTCTAATAGTTTATTTTAAAATATAAAGAGTTCGTTAAACACACTATATTATTATCAAAACTCGAAATTTATAAACTACCAACATCATCTTTAAAACATGTTACACCCAAACCACATCATACGACACCAAGACCACTCTAGACTCACAAAACCAACATGTATCATCCCACATCTAACATATCGTCACAAGGCTAATCATCCAAACCGACCCAAATCTGGGACTCAACAACTCACAAATCTTACACGTAATCCCTCTCAAAATCATACAAGGGAACCTTTAATACAAAACACAACCACACTGTATAAATATCATACCACAATTACACAACACCCCCACCGGTTCATGTAGTGCAAAAACATAAAACACATAAGGTGGGAAACACATAATTACGTAAAAGCACGGAGGAGTACCCATTACTTGTCTCATTCTGCCGCATGTAACCCTCTTCGTCAGGTCAGGTTACTAATTGCAGCCATCATCGTCTCTCGCATAATCTGCCATTGCCACTAGGGCCATATCATTGTCACAATGGGTTACCATTATTTAAATACCTCAAGGGTGTTTTCCGTGACCCGACACCATTAGAAGGTAACGACCTATCATGAGAAACCCGCATTAAGCACCTCTAAGATGCTATATCATGCGAAAGAACATAAACACCCACACAATGTCTATAACCTCGTCACCATACTATATTGTGGATTAACCACACTCCTCTTACAATCTTTTGTGGTATGTCACTGTATCACTAAGGACCCAACTATTTATTCACACATGCATACCCAATAACGCTGTGCACACACTACTCACCTCGCATTGATTACGCTAAGGTAATGACCCAACACATCTATCATTCTAACTTTCCATCACCAAGGAATCAAACATCACTAAGACTTTTAACAACTAAAGCCCTATTTAGCCGATCATAACTACAACGAACACTGAACCATAAGGGCAGTCCACAGCACCCCCTTATCTTGGTGGAGCAAACCGGTTTTCTCGCCGGGACGAGCATCATAAATGGCCCGATCATATTAAATGAGATTCATGGTTGGATGAAGAGACTTAAAAAGCAAGGTCTTTTTTTTCGAAATCGACATTAGTAAAGCCTACGACTCCCTTAATTGGAACTTTCTTGCTTTTAATATGGAAGAAATGGGTTTTCCTTTGAAATGGATGATGTGGGTGATGGCCATCGTGTCTTCAGCTAGAGCCTCGGTTATAGTGAATGGTCGCCCACCCGTGAGTTTAGGTGTCACCAGGGCCTTAGACAAGGTGTCCCGATCTCACCGTCCTTGTTTGTGATTGCTATGGAAGCCTTAACGAGAGTTATGAAGAGGGCTTGTTCAATTGGGTGGTATATGGCATTAAAGTGGGGATACGGATGATGTGGTTTTCTTGAGTGATTGGTCCCGTCATAGTGCCTTAAACCTTTGTCGTATCCTTAGGGATTTCAACTTGGTCTCCGACCTTAAGGTGAATCTTGCTAAATGTAGCTTGTATTGTATTGGTGGTGACAAACTTAAAAATCATCTCTATGACGAATATCTTTTGGTGTAAAATTGGAAATTTCCCTTTCAAATACTTGAGGTTATAAGTGGCGGTGAATTTGAATCTTGTTGGAAATTGGAAGCCTATTGTTGATGTCTTTCGAGATAGACCCTCCATTTGGAAAGCTACACATCTTTCTTATGGGGTCTGCTTACCTTACTAACGTCGTTTTGAATTCATTGTCGACCTATTACTTCTCTTTATATAAAGCTCTAGGCCAAGTTATTTCCATGCTTGAAATATTGAGGAGAGACTTTTTTTTTGGGGGGGGGGGGGGGGGGGGGGTTGGATTGCTTGGGAGAATGCTATCGCTCCCATTGAAAATAAAATGGGGGTCTTGGGTTTGGCTCTCTTTGCGACGCTAAACTTGCCTTGCTTGCTAATTGGTGGTGGTGATTCAAGGTAGACGCCGATGGTCTTTGGAGGAAAAGTATTTGGTCTCTTCATCATAACTCTAATTCATGGCAAACTATCCTTGCTAGGTCTCAAACTCAGGCCATTGAAACATATTTATGGCATCTCAAAGGGGTTGTGGGTCGGGAATTACTTTTGGCTTGATGTTTGGATTGGCACTGAGCCATTGGCAAAAATATTTCCAGCGTTTTCGCTCTAGAGCTAGAAAAAGGCTGCATGATCCTTAATAGATGGACCTTGGGGTTTAACGGGATGGGGTGGAGCTAGGCTTGGAGGTAGTCGTGCTTAGGGCTGTTCAAAAAACTCGCGGCTCGCAGCTCGCTCGAAACTTACTCGAAAAAGTTCGAAAAAAGCTCGGCTCAAAATTGGCTCGGTTATAAACGAGCTAGCTCGGCTTGGCTCGGTTTGTAAACGAGCTGAGCTCGAGCTTGGCCTAGCTCGGCTCGATAAGGTTAACATCCTACATTTTCTTGTCCCACATCGCTTAGAAGACAAATACTAAGGAGTATCTTCCCTACAAAAGAAGGTAAAGACAATGTACAAAGTGAGCTAACTATTTATACTTGCGTATTTAGCTATTTGGTTAAATTAAATTGCAATTATGGCCCTTAGTCTACAAAGAGATTCATTTTTGAGGTCTTTTTAAGTAGTAAGTGTTCCGGTTCTTTTGTTAGTTCGAGCTAGATCGAGCCGAGCCAAGCTAGCTCGAATTTTAATTGAGTCGAGCTCGAGCCTCAAATCTAAGCTCGATTTGAAATTCGAGCTCGAACCGAGCTAGCTCGAATCGAGTTCGAGCCGAGCTCGGCTCAACTCAGCCCGTTTATAGCGTGCTCCTCAGCTGTAGAAATTGCTGAACTCGCGTGCCTCATGAATCTGTTATCCAGCTCTGGACCAATCTCTTTAACGAACGTTCCGGATTCTTGGCGATGAACTTTGAAAACGATGAAGTGTTCTCTGTTAAGCAAATGAAAAAAGCCATTTGCATTTCGGTTTCCACTCAGCCATGTTCCACTTTTTTGTGGAATAAATGGTTTCCCGTCAAAGTGGGTATTGTTGCGTGGCGAGTAGAAAAGGGAAAGGCTTCGGACCAAAGACGCTTTAGCTGTAAGGAGCATCCTGGTAAACTTGATCTTTTGACTACATTATATTATTATTATTATTGTTGTTTATTCAAAAACACCCTTTATGCAACCATTATCAAATTATCACATCTTGGAACATCAAAATCACACCCAATCACTAACTTATGCAACCTTTTTGTTTACACTTGCTATCAAATTATGCATATTCATTTGGTCTCAATCACTCACCCACCCATTTTAGTTACTTGCTTACATTATTAATTTTGGTCCTAAAGAAACCACCCAAGCTAATCTTAACCCAAAGTAAGATCAAGCAATCCTTGGAATTGGAACAGTTCCTTTGGTCTCGGTTTCATGCATGATAGATACAAACAAAAAATTAACATAAAAAAACAAGAATAATATATTGCACCTGCTCAACATTTAGAATTGGGACAGAAAGAGTTCTAATATTGACCGTTAAGTTATAATGCTGAACCGTTGGCAGAGTTTAATGGGTCATAAAGAGGTTGGCATGCACGCACAGCGCACGCACGCACGAAGATTACTCTTAAGCTCTCAGCATATAATAGTGATGTGATGTTAATGATAATAATGATGTATGTAGAATATGTAAGTAAATTTGGAAGTAAAAGGTAATGCTTGAAGGAACATGAGCCACCAATAAAGTGTGCAAAGATGCACCTAACTTGAAAACACGCAATTAGGAAAACTATTTGTCAGCACACAACTGTTTCCAAAAACAGATAAAATACAATATTCTGATGGCTAAAAATTAGGCAGTTGTTTCAAAGTATAACTTCCACATGTTTACAAAAGATAAACTAGTGTAATTCTAAAGATGCTACAGTTATCCCAGTTGAATGCAACTTATGATGGTTTTTAATCGATAATGTAAGTGCTATTTGCTTCAACGTTAGCCATTACAAGAATCAACTAATATGGTGATGTGCGAGGAAAGAAAATAGAGTGAGACATGTGCACTATTCATATAGAAATTTACAGAATTGGGAATGATAGAACCTTAAATACTTTGATGAATCAAACTAACACAAATTACATAATTTCTTGCAGATGTCTACCACTTATTTGTTTTGTGTTCTGCAATAGACAATCACCGTTACCAACAAGCACATAAGCTTCTGCAAACACCTTTTTTGCACCTGTCACATGTGCTTCACCACTAGGTTGTCAAAAGCGCAGAGAAGCGCATCCCAGCAGCTTTAGCGTTGTGCCTTAAAAAACACCCTTTTAGGCAAGCTAACAGGCCAATTTCAGCCAAAAATCGTCTGAATCTCCTAAATAAGCGTGGAATCAAACTAACTAAGCATGAAATTAACATAAAACAGCCTAAAAGTACCCGGGTTAAATTGACAAATCATAACCTGATTATTTCTATGTCGTGTGAAGAATGGTCATCAATAAACAAGTATATCATTACCCTGGGCTGTAGGTGATGGAGAGGGTGAAACCTGAGCTTTAAAGTGTTTATCTTACGAGTTTTGTTTCGTTTTAAGTGATTATATGCGTTGAATGTGATAACTACAAGAGATTGTGGTTTTGCAGGTTAATTGCTTAATTTGGTGAAGTTAAGGTGCTTAGAGACGAAGCGGAACAGTCATGGATGATAATCAAGGGAAACTACATTGATCGGGATGTATTTCGGGCCAGATGATAGCTTGGAAGTGCGAGAAACATGGAAGAATGAAGTTCAGGGCCTGTTTGGTCATTATTGGAAAGTTGGAATTTTGAAGAGTGGAGGAAGTCAACACCCACCGTAAGCTACGATGGTCTTGGCGTAGCTTACGGCTAGGTTTAACAAATATCAACATCAACAACAGACTTCCACCGTAACCTACGGTTGGAGACTAGTCACTGGGCACGGGGCGTGCTAGTTGGGCACGACCCCATGGCCAAAGTGCCAATACATGAATTTTGAAAAGTTTGCAAAAGGTTGGGCACGGGGGCGTGGGCTATGGGCACGACCCCGTGGCAATTGTCTGTAACAGATTGGGAGCTGTGTTTTGTCGCTTGGCATCTGATTTCTGGACTTGGGGACCACTATGATTAGTGTGTCCAAGCCTCCCAAGGTACATGTAAGCTATAATCCTACCACAATATAACAATCTAACACAAAATAACAAGTTTTCTACATTACGAGCGTTCACTTGTTCAACCATCCTCACATGAAAAGAAAAATAAAAATGCAAGAAAGTAAATTGTTTAGAGAAGCAAATTGTTTGTCGGGACGCAGCCTAGAAAATACCAAATTGTTCAAAGGTTAGAAAAAGATAACCTGAAGGATCGATTTGTCGCCCACCACCACCATCGCCTAGTCCGAGTTCATGTCCTCGCCCTCTTCCTACTCCTACTCCTCGTCATGATACGCCATGTGCTCCCGAATGTAGGTAATGTCGTTTTGCATGCTAACGATATTGCATTCCATGCTTTCGATCCAACTGCTTAAGCTTTGTCCCAAGCTATAGGGTTCCTAGACACTTGGTGTAACACCTCGTAAAATCGTATCCAATAGTATAGTGACATGTGTCATTATTTTTTTATGTCCGTTATGGACTAATAAGGACTAAAGGTGCCAACATGCTCAAACTGGACATCTGAGTGACCTTCTGATGTCAACATGCATAAACCAAGCCTCTGAGTGACCATTGGTGTCAACATGCTTAAACTTGGCCTCTGAGTGACCATTTGTGTCAACATGCCCAGCCTCTAAGTGATATCGAGGTCAGCATGTTTATACTGGACCTCTGAGTGATCCTTTGCGAAATTCTAACTCTCATATGAGCCACTAGTTGGACGAGAAGAATTAATTCTAAGATACGCAATGTTGGACGATGAGGGATTATGTAATACCTCTAGAATTCATAGTTCGGTAATATACCGACACTGTACATACCCTCGGATCATACTCAATGAGCTAGCCACTCAAACATGTCCAAAACTATATTTTTATTTTATACCTAACCGTAACCCTACGGTCTAGGACCGTAGGCTAAGCTATTGTTGCTGTTTGATTACATGACCGTAGCCTACGGCGAGGTTTAAAGAAGCCTCTAATTTACACCATTTTAACTTTCAGCAAATTACCCAAAGGCCCTAGATTCCGTTACTTCCATATTTCTTATGTTACCAAGCCACCTTTAGACCCGAACGTCTCTCGGTTGAGACGATATATTTTTATTTACCATCCTCGAGAATTCCGCTCTTTTACCAAATCTTTAACTTTACTAGTTGGGCAAATTTAAGTATGAAACCATAAGTATTCGTATCTTCACGTTTAAGCTAGTAAACATTTTAAGTCATAAAGACACCTAGTATGACACCTGTTAACATTTGGTTATTCATACTTTTCTTCAATACATCTCGTGTTGAACGAAAGAACTAGTTATGTCATTATGTATAGAATATAAGTCAGGACAATTCATGACATTTAATAAAACTATATTTGAGGGACTAAATTGTTCAAAATCCCAAAACTTTATGAGGAAGCCACCTAGCCTGCAAATTGCCACACTCCTCCAGCTTTTGACACTTGCTAGACACTTGTAGTGATCCTACAACACCCCTAACACTTGGCATCATCCTCACACACCTCTCTTACACTATAAATAGACACTTAAGTTCACTTATTTCTTGCTCATTCACTTCTTCTCCTCTCTATTACACTCTTGGAAGTTCCTGACCATTTGGGAGCTTCCCTTTGAGTTCTAAGTTTTCCTTGGATCTAGTAATGCTCCATCTCTCCTCTTTTCTTTTTATAGGCTTTTGATAGCCAAAAGTCAAGCATTTTCGACAAATGCCTTGACTTTCGGTTAAGACCATTATGGTCCAGCCATTGTTCAAACGAACATGGCTAAGTGATCGTAATTAGGTAGGTGTTAATCCCTTAAAAGCGCACCTCCTAAGGATCACGTTTACTAGGTCAATTGACGGGTCAAAGTTATTGTTTTAAAAAGTCAAACGGGTCAGATTTCATAAAAATTACAATATGAGTTTATACATTTATAAATATGTCTTTGATACTTAAACAAGTTGGTAATAATTATTAGAACATGTGGGAACATGTTCGATCCGTCAATTTCAGTCCTAGAGTCGGTTCGTAACCGAAAGTCGCGAAGTTTGACTTCTACTTTGACTTTCGATTCTGACCGACTTAGATTAGTTAACTTCTGAATTATGGTCACATTATCATCATAATACAATGTAACATAACCCTCTGAGGTTATATTACTTGATCATAATCATAATATGAGTTTATGCACAAGTTCCGTAAAATGTCAATCTTTGACTAAAATCCCTTTTTACATAAAAAAGGTTTTAATCAATAATGAACTTGAAATTGAGTTACCTACTGATATGTTAATGTAATTAACATATTATAATGTTAAATATTCTGATTTTAGTATAATATCGTAAACTATACTTTTTAAATGACCAATATGCCCTTTCGTGCATAGTTTGGTCTTAATCCATAAAACCACACTTATGTGTGACTTCTTATTGATAATATATCACAAATTAAGTATTTTCAGAATGTTTATGATCATAACATCTAATACATGCAAGTTCCTTTTATACAACACATAAAGGTCAAAACGCTAATAAGGCGTAGTTTCGTTTTAAAACCTCAACGGGCATATAAGTTGATATCCTACTGATATTATAACTTATTTAAAGTATAATGGCATATAGAACTTGTCCATGATTATCTGGTTACCCGATATCGCTGATATGCGTACGGTTAAGTATTGTAACTACTTTACAAAAATTAACCAAACGGGTCTAACATTGTCATTTAAGTTTCAAAATCCAGAATGTTTATAGTTTACCCATATTATACAAGTCAGGTACTTGTCGGGTTCTAAACTTATTCTATTCAATCATCGTTTGATCAAGCGTTATACGTTTTGATCCTGTACGCTACTCGGTCTAAGTCTATGACTTGAATAAGGCCGTTAGTATTTAATTGGTTAGCTTATGCCATAATCCAGACTAGAGACTTGCCGGTAAATGCTATCTGCACTTAGTGGTTTCGTGTACGGATGAGTTATTAAAATTAAAGAAGATTAGCTCAGGTAAATACTCTTGACTTATTTCCCCTATTTGGCTTGGGTTACGATAAATTATTACCGCTTGGTCCGAAATGGATCAATTCGAATGCCCGTTTGTGGCTAGTAAATCCGCTATATTCTGTTTTAATAGTTTTGTTTGATAACTTAAATCATGGGTTAACTACCGTGTCCTGGATATCCTCGGCTCATTACATCTAGATAAAGGCCACGACCTCGGGTGTAGACGCGTACGCTCAAAATGCATAACCACTAAGTTGGGGGAAATGGCTCCTTCGTGAGTCCAAAGTGGTGTGTACGTAATAATGTCTCGGTCTCTGTACTGGGCCCTGTATGTATGGACAAACATGTGAATCTGTTAACAAGGTTGCAAGGCCAACTTTCCCAAGTTATAAAAGATTTTGTGCCAATGTGCACTTAAAACATTTTTGAAATGTTTTCAAATGAGTCAGTTTGGTGTATTTACCAGCGAAAGCTGACGTATTTTCAAAAGACTAAGTTTGCAGGTACAATACGAAAATAGGCTGGAAGTGCTCGGTAGTGATAAGAGGATCTTGCAAAATCCTAATCTGCCAAAGTCTGTTATACATTGTTGTACAATTTACGATCCGCCTGTGGATCCTTCATTACAAGTCGTCTGTATACTATATTGTACTTTGAACATTTCGGTTTGTAATAGTAATTTAAATCCAAGATTTCCGTGTGCTGTGTTTAATTGACTATGCTGATATCAACTTACGTCACGATATTCCCCACCCGGGCCCACCGTTTCTGGTTGGAAATTCGGGGTGTGACAGGTTGGTATCAGAGCCAATGTTTGAGAGAATTAAACACAAGAAGGTTATGACCTAGGTTTAATCTCAAACTTACACGAAAGCACATTCCTTAGACTTCCGAGTCTAGGCTTTAACCTAAGATTACTCATCTCATTATTAAGTTAGTAGTATTGTTTTTAAATTGATTTTTTTAACATAAAAATACCGTCAAGAGTACGAGGAAGAGGTAAAGGACTAATGAGGGGAGGACCCTCCAATGCTTCACCTGTGATGGAACCGACAAGACCACCAATGGTTAACCATCACCATCAGGTTTTAATAACCCTATTCCTACGTATCCGGATATATATGGGTATGATCCCTTTTAACCATCTACGCCGGTAAATTACCAGGCACTATCACATGACCCTTATATGCAAACAATTATACATAACGCACTTTACCCGTCTCCTTTCCCACCTGTTTATCCTTCTACTGGATATCCAAGTTATAGGTACCAGAATCCTGTTATGCCACAACCACAACCTCCGCCGCCACTTGAGCCTTAGAACGAATGAAAGAAATGCAACAACAAGCGGAGAAAAACGGAGAAGAAAACAAACAAATTTTTCAAGAAACTCTCCAAGTTGGTTAAGGGAAAGAAGGACGAGTGAAGTCACTTCTATTATATGTAGTCCCTGCGTGGACATTGTTATTTCTTTAATCCCTGCTGGACAAGTTATTTCTTTTAGTCCTTATATGGACAATCAGTTTCATTTATTTATTTCAAGTATTGTAATTTCTATTTGAAATTTAATGAAGTATTTTGGAATTAATATATATATATATATATATATATATATTATAATAATATTATATTAAATATATTAATATATGTATTCATCCTCTTGAAGACGAGCGCCTTGATTTTATTCGAAATTTATGCTCTGCTATATAATTCAAAAGACCTTAATAGATCTGATTATGCCAAGTGGCGTAGACCATTTATTGGCCAAGAAATGATAGTTAAGTACGAAGGGGTCTTCTATCAGGATAGTTAAGGGAAATTATCCTTCTATCCAGAGGTGGGACTAGGTCCAAACCTCAAGGTCGTTAAGGTCGAAAGTGACCGGACCATTAATCAATCATTAAGGTACTCTTATGTTAACATTCAAGTAATGTTCATACTCTTGGTAGTGTAACTTGAGGAATCACACTAACCTTCCAAGGTAATGGACTATGTCCTAAACTTATATAGCCTATGTGATCAATTTGATCCCGGCTAATATCACCAGTGCGGTGACAAATAAAACATCCATGAGTGATGTATTGCCCTTGGGCCTATGATTAATTTTATATAGCCTATGTGATCAATTTGATCCCGGCTAATATCACTATGCGGTGATAAATAAAACATCCATTAGTGATGTATGCCAATGTGCCATGCTGATATGCCATGTATTATGTCCAAGGTGACAGGCCAATGTGCCAGGCTGATATGCCATATATTATGTCCAAGGTGAAGGCCAATGTGCCGGCTGATATGCCAAATATGTCCAAGGTGACGCCAATGTGCCAGTGATATGCCATATATTATGTCCAATGTGACCGGCCAATGTGCCCAATTATTATGACCATTAATAATAAGCCCATGAGCTATATAATTGTCTGAATGACAATGACAGTTGTGACATTACGATCCACTTCCAATAATATATGGACTACTCCAGATTGTAATTTGCCTTTGATGGTCTTATTAAGACCTAGGCCAAATATAGATATTTTAAGCCTAAGAGTTGTGATGATATTCACACTAGCTTGATTAGGCGATGGATCGTTATATCCGATGTTTAAAGCCAATATGGTTGTTAACCATGGCTAAGAGAAGTTTTAAATTTGGTTGTTTAGAACCAAAGCTTCAAAGAATGGCTAACTCGACAAGGCGCAAGGTATCCACCGAGATGTTAACTCTAACAACGCAGAAAACATAGCCATTAATAATTTATGATTTCCAAGCTCGCATTGATCAGCTGTTGGAAAGGCCATGGAAAAGGCCATAGAAAAGCTTAGGGATTCGAGCCCTACTCGTTCCGGACCCTTATCGATTACCCCATCCTCAGCTCATAAGGAGTGCTCCGTTCACTCTTCTAATGCGAAGAGTGAACCAAAGAAATTAGAATTTGCTGATAGGTCCCGTTCTTTAAAAGACGATGTACCTGCAAGCCCCGAGACTTTAATGGTGAGAAAGGAGCAGTAGAAGCCTTGAAATGGCTAGACGAAATGGAGACGATTGTGGACATCAGCGGCTGTGCTGATAAGGATGTGGTAAAATATGTATCACAATCCTTTAAGGGTGATACCCTAACATGGTGGAAGGCTATGATTCAATCAACAGGTAAGGTACACCTGTACAACTTGGGATGGTCCAAGTTTGTTGATCTTGTAAAGGAAACTTATTGCCCACCCCATGAAGTTGAGAAAATAGAGACAGATTTCTTGTCTCTTACCATGAAAAATCTAGATTGTCAGAAGTATGTTTCCGATTTCAATTCCCTATCTAGGTTAGTTTCCTATCTGATC
This sequence comes from Scalesia atractyloides, assembly GCA_947069175.1. Lineage (NCBI taxonomy): Eukaryota > Viridiplantae > Streptophyta > Magnoliopsida > Asterales > Asteraceae > Scalesia > Scalesia atractyloides. The sequence goes on along the minus strand of CAMTDV010000022.1, from coordinate 21,474,228 downwards.
ACCCCTGATCCCAAACGCATTGCGCGTTTTATTAATAGGTTAGCGCATGAGATAAAGGGCATGGTAAAGGCTGCTCAGCCTAGTACCTATAGGTCCGCTGTGGACCTATCACTCTTCCTCACCTTAGATTTGGTGAGGCAAAAGTCAGTCAAGTCTGAGACTGACGGGAAAAGAAACCGAGGAATGATAACTTCCAGAAGTTTAAAAAGAAAGGAAATTTTGGGTTCAAGAAGAACCAGCACACGTCTAATAACAAACCTCTGTGCAAGAACTGTAACTACAGACATTGGGGCAATGTAGTGTTAATCCACAGACTAAACCCTATGGTATCTGTAAGAAAAAAGGGGCACAAGACCCTAGAATGCAATGACCTTAAGAATGCCGTCTGTTACGGGTGTAATGAAAGGGGGCATATGAAGTTTAATTGCCCTAAGAATCCCAGAAACGATAATGCAAAGCCTGGAGAGGCTAAGAAAGGGAATGCTCGTGCTTTCCAAGATGAGTGGTAGAGAAGCTGTTAATGACAACAACGTCATACCAGGTACCTTTCTCATTAATGATACTTATGCTAGAGTTCTGTTTGATTCGGTGCAGGTTATCTGGGAGTTCATGTACTCCTTCCGTGAAGTCTAGCTCAGCTGTGTATTCCTTAGTGTATAGCCCAATATTCACGCCAAACTAGTCCACGAAAATGCTATACCATTCCCCACCACACCTAAACTGAACTGCATTCGACTCAAATAGATCCTGCTCATTCTTTTCGAAAATGAGTGTGCTTAAGAATTCCATGTTGTACTCGTGAACAGATCTGAGTCAGGTCTCTAGAAAGGTACGGAGTGGACTAGTGATCAGAGCATCGTATCTCTCCCTTTGCCCCACAGTTTCAAGCGTGGTATAACACAATTGTCTTGGTGGTTCTTCGTGCTTTACCTGTAGCGCTTCAAAGCGATTTTTTACTCAAGCTCAAAACTTTTGAACCTTGGGAACTTATGAGTGCCATTCCTGCAAGAAAGAACCAGTAAGACAATCAGTGTGTCAAAATTATGCGAAAAGGGAATCAGGGGTTCTGGACACGGCCTTGTGCCTACCAGGAACGACCCCGTGTCTGCAGACTTGGGTGCCCACGATCCTGTGCTCAATGGGCATGGCCCGTGGTGAACCTTCTGTTAACCCAATTTTAAGGTTTTTGAGCCAGCTTCGAAAAATTCAAAATTTTTGGTTCATCATGTGCGGTATGCCCCAAAAATCAAACCCAAAGTGCCAATATCGCATGAACTACTTGTTTACCCTTTGATTTAAACTTTTTTTGGCTATGAACGAGGGTTTGTGGAAAACTCTTTGAACAATCTGATTTTTCTGACAATGGTTGGTTATTTACTTCTCAAACACTTCTATTTACTACTACTAACAAGATCTAAACAAAAATTTGGGATTGGCACGGGTCAACCCTAGATTTTTCTCAAATTTATGATGTTAAACTACATGCAAAGTGTTAATCTAACTAATCATGATGTTAGAATCATACCTTGTTGATAGATTTGGGTCGGAAATCATAAAAAAAATTGGCGGAAGTAGGGCAGGAACCGGCTGCTTCAGAGAAACGGGTCGTGGTTTTGTGTTCAAAAAGTGAAGAAAAAGGGGTTATAAACCCATATGCAGATTTGCCATGGCCCTGTGGCCATTTTTTTTGTTTTTGTGACCATTTCTCTGAGTGTTCCCTTTTTGGTACTTACGTGTTTCGCTCTTATTCTTGTATCACCTCTAAATGTACCTACAAGATATTTAAAAAGAAAAGATATACATATTTACAATCAACGTTTGATGATGCCTTGATCAACTTTACGCCTCTTGGAGTGTCGTTTCAACTTCCTCATCCTCAAGAAAACCTCTATAGAGCTTAAGCCTTTGCCCGTTGACTTTGAAAGATTCACCGTTTGGAGGCTTAATTTCTATAGCGCCATGTGGAAAGATTTGGGTAATGGAAAAAGGTTCCGACCATCTAGAATTGAGTTTTCCGGAAAACAAACGAAGTCTTGAGTTAAGAAAGAGCACTTGATCCCCTTCCGGAAATTCTTTAGGTTTGCTTATTTTATCGTGTATGTTTTTCATGCGTTTCTTATAAATTTTGGAATTGGAATATGCTTGATTTCTCATTTCGTCTAATTCATTTAATTGATATAAATCGATTTTTACCGGAAATTTCTTGGTCTAGGTTTACATTTTTTTAATGGCCAGTATGCTTTGTGTGCGATTTCTACTGGGAAGTGGCAACTTTTTCCATAGACGAGCTTATATGGGGTAGTGCCTATTGGTGTTTTGTAGGTTGTTCGAAAGGCCCATAAAACATCGTCTAATTTATCCACCCAATCTTTCTTATTTTTACCAGCAATTTTTTCTAAGATTCTTTTTAAACCGGGATTGGTTACTTCAGCTTGGCTGTTGGTTTGGGGGTGATAGGCGGTTAAAACACGATGATAGACCCTATATTTTGTTAAAATTTTGTTTAATTGGTAATTACAAAAATGGGTACCTCTATCACTAATAAGCTCTTTTGGAGTGCTGAAACGAGAAAATAATCGTTTTAGGAATTTTATCACAACTCTTCCATCATCAGTTGGAAGAGCTTGGCTTCGGCCCATTTAGACATGTAATCGACTGTCACAAGAATATATTTGTTCCCTCTTGACGGTGGGAAATGTCCCATAAAATCTAAACCCTAAACATTAAAGATTTCATAAATAAGAATGCTATTTTGAGGCATTTCATTCTTGGATGAGATATTACATATTCGTTGGCATGCGTCACATGTTTTTATTATATTATATGCATCCTTATGGATGGTTGGTCAATAAAATCTGAATTGAAATACCTTACGTGCGGTGCTCATTGCTCCATAATGTTCTCAATATGGTCCTTCGTGACAGTGGCGAAGAATTTTTCTTGCTTCTTGATCATGTACGCACTTTCATATAAGTTGGTCGGCACAAATTTAAAAGAAAATATGGACCTTCCCAAAAATAGTGTTTGACATCGGTAAAGAATTTTTTTCTTTGATAATGACCAATCTTTGACTAAAATGCCACTAGCGAGATAGTTAGCATAGTCGGTGTACCATGGTTCTTCTTGATATTCAACCATTTCCAAAGATTTGGTGGGGAATTTTTCATTGATGAGCTCTTCCTGAGTTAGCCCCAAAGCGGGATCTTCCAAGCGAGATAAGTGATCGGCGGCGGTGTTTTCTTCTCCTCGTTTATCTTTATTTCAATGTCGAATTCTTGGAGGAGAAGAATCCACCTAATCAAACGTGGTTTGGCATCTTGTTTCTTAAAACGGTATCGATTAGTGAAATGGTCCGTACAGACTATTGTTTTGGAAAGTACAAGATAGGAACGAAACTTATCAAAATCAAATACTACGGCAAGTAATTCTTTTTCAGTGGTTGTATAATTTTCTTGAGCATCATTAAGAGTTTTACTTGCATAGTATATTGGGTGAGAATGTTTTTCTTTTCGTTGTCCTAAGACGGCTCCAACTGCAAAGTCGCTTGCATCGCACATGATTTCAAAAAATATCCAATCGGACGCTATCATGATTGGTACATTGACTAGAATTTCTTTTAGTGTAAGAAAAACTTTATTGCAATCCTTGTCTAAGATGATTGGTGCATCTTTTTTAAGTAATTTTGTTAGAGGTCTAGAGATTTTTGAAAAGCCTTTATAAATTGTCTAAAAAATTCGGCATGTCCTAAGAAGCTTCGTATGGCTCGAACGGAGGATGGGGGAGGTAATCAGGAAATAGTGTCTATTTTTGCCCGATCAATTTCCATTCCTTCGCTTGAGATTTTATGACCGAGTACTATTCCCTCCGTTACCATTAAATGGCATTTTTCCCAATTAAGTGTGAGGTTAGTTTCCTCACATCGGGATAACATTAGTTCAAGATTATCGAGGAATTGGTCATATGTATCTCCAAAGATAGAAAATCGTCCATGAAAACTTCCATGGTTTTTTCTATCCATCGTGGAAAATGGCCACCATGCAACGTTGAAATGTTGCGGGGGCATTGCATAGACCAAAAGGCATGCGTCGATAAGAAAAAGTTCCATATGGACATGTAAAAGTTGTTTTTCTTGGTCCTCGGGTGCTATAGGGATTTGAAAATATCCGGAAAAACCATCTAAAAAACAATAAAATCTATGACCGGATAGTCTTTCTAGCATTTGGTCGATAAATGGCAAAGGAAAGTGGTCTTTCCTTGTTGCCTCGTTTAATTTGCGATAGTCTATACATACCCTCCATCCGGTGACGGTTCTTGTTGGAATAAGTTCATTTTTTCATTAGTTACAACCGTCATACCCCTTTGTTTGGTACTACTTGGACGGGGCTCACCCAAGGGCTATCAGAGATAGGATAGATGAGTCTGGCGTCTAGTAGTTTGATGACTTCATTTTTAACCACTTCTTGTACATTTGGATTTATTTTTCTTTATGGTTGTATTACAGTTTTAAAGTCATCTTCCATTAAAATTTTGTGTGTGCACATGGATGGACTAATGCCTTTGATGTTCACAAGTTTCCATGCGATTACTTTTTTATGTTTTTTCAAAAGTCTTATTAATTTTTCTTTTTCAAAATTTTTAGTTTTGAAGAAACGATGACGGGGAGCTTACCATGATCATCTAATAATGCGTATTCTAGACCTTTTGGTAGTTCCTTGAGTTTGAACGACGGTGGGTCTTCAAGAGACCGCTTATTTTCTTCTTTATTAAGATCGATGGCCGAAAAAGTTTGTTCGGTGACGTCTTCTTCTTCGGCGGGTTGTTCTTCTGTTTCTTCCGTATCGAGTGGCTCTGTTTCATCTTCAATTAGGGGGTCGTCATTACTAATGGGATATATGATTGATTGGTTAAGATTGACGTACCTTTTGTCGGTCCCTAATTTAATTGGTAGGTTGTTTTGCTTCCGATTGACTAAGTTTGATGGGTTTTTATGAATGGTTGTCCCAACACGAGCGACGCATCATCTAAGATGATAAACTCGGTTGGTACTACCATTTGATTTTGCTTGAATTAAGACATCCTCAATCACCCGTTTGGCTTTTATCGTTTTTCTATTCGAAAGAAAAATAGGAATTTTAAGTGGAGAAAATCACTAGTACCCAGTTTTTCGAAAACGTAGTTTGGCATTATGTTAACACAAATATCTCTATCAATTAGCACGTTACTAACAAAGTTGTTTTGAAAAAACATGGTACCGGTTTTATGTTCAATTCATGGTGTTCATCTTGTATTAGTGAAGTTTGATCATTTGTTAAGTTAATGCTAACCATTTCCTCGATTTTAGTGGTAGTGTTTAACTCTTTTAAAAACTTGGCATGAGGAGATACCAAACAATGATTTTAAAAGATGGTTGTAAAACGAGAATTTCTTGAAAGTTTGGTTTCATTTTGAAATCATCATTTTTAGACGTACCTTCTTTGTGGTTTGGTTCATACATGAGTTTTTCATTTTGTGATTCTTCTGTTTTTACCTGTTCGATTATTATCTCTTTAGTACAAATGGCCTCTTCTTTCTCGCGAGATCTCTTAAGTAAGAGTTTTAAAGTCCTGAGACTTCGTATGAGGCTTCGGCTTCGTAAACGATTGTTAGTAGAGTGTCGTTTGTTTCAAACGGATTAGTATCCCAATCATAACTTGATTTTGGGAGCTCAAACCATGGTTCTTCATACGTGGAGCATGAGGTTGATGGTTGACAAAGGTAACAATGTTGTACCGAATGGGATTCACCGGAAATGGTACAATATGGTACCTCGCAATCATCCTCTATATAGTAGTAGGTATAATCTTCTGAGCAGTAATCCATTGGAAGATACTCTGAAGATTAACGAGCTTCGGAATCAGATAATAGAAAAATAAAATTTACAGGGAGATGACCACGGCCCTGTGCTGAACTGGCACAGCCCCGTGGGCAAACATGTATCTAGGCGTTTGAAAAGTTTTGATTAAATTTCTGGAGCACGGGGGCGTGGCCAGCTGACACGGCCCCGTGGCAACCTACTGTAAAAGTTTAAAAATTTTTGAAAACGGCTGCGCAGTTTTGAAAAACGTACAGAAATTGATTAGGCCGCTAATTTTAAGCTTTCTTAAAATCCTTATGTCCTCGGCAACGGCGATAAAAACTTGACGTGGTGCGAGCGGATTATAATTTTTATTATATTTTAGGTACTTTTTACTCGTAAATCAAGCTTTAAATTTATAAAACATGATACAATACTACCACTTTACACACGTTAGCGCAAGTGCACCCAGCGTGGACGTAGTATAGTGATGGTAAGATACCGAGGTCGTACAAGGACACAAGAGCTTTTAGTACCGGCTTATCGCTAACGTCTAATCTAACCAAATAATAATAAAAGTTTTGAAAGTTTAAAAGATATAAAAGTAAAAACTTAAATAAAAAGGAAAACAAATAGAAAGAAAGAATCACTTGGTTCCGACTACTTTTTTACATATCCTTTGATGATTTCCGCACTTGGCATTTTAAGTGATTATCTTGCTTATAGTAGTAGGCCCCTCTTGTGAAGGTGACGTTACCCTCAACCTATTGGTCTAGGTCAGCAGGGATACAGTCCTGCAAGGCCAGGTAAAGTTTTAATAATAGTTTATTTATAAGGGGTTCAAGCCGTTTTTACTTCCATCGATTTGATCCTATCTGTCTCAAGGGAAGTCCTAATAAGCTTGAACCAAGTCCTCGTAGGATCTATACACTGAACAAGACAAGAACTTTACCCAAACACCCTAACCCCCTTCTAGGTAGTTAACGCGCTTTATATAGACCGTAAAGACACGAATGAGTGAATCTACGAAACATGAAGAAATGTTTAAATAAAGTTCACTTTCAATATAAAAAACTAGCTATTAAAGTCATTAATACATATCCAAATAAAAAGTTGCCAAAAGATTGGAAATCTAAAGTAATACATAAAAGATTTGTCTTCACAAAGTGATGTAAGAGATTTAGCCAAGCATGGCCTTTGTTTGACAAGAACTCTTACGATCAATCTTGGATCTGGAGACTACTACACACTCTAAAAGATGAAAGATGGATAATAGTGGTGGGTGTTGGTGTTGTAGTGGTGGTGGACTGATGGTAAGTGTGAGAGAAGTGGTTTGCCAATGGATGTCTTTCTCATGAACCAAGCACCTCTATTTATAACTGGAAACAGAAGGCGACCACGACCCCATGCTAGGTGGGCACGACCCCGTGGTGGACTTTTTTCTCTCTTCATTAACTGCAAATGTCAGGTCTTGTACTAACACGCCCCGTGGTGACAGAGCACGGCCCCATGGTCAGTGTACTTGCTGTACTATCCTAGTTGACCACGTGGTGATAGAGCATGCCCCGTGGTCAGAATCTTAAAGTTGACCACGACCCATGTTGACTTCGCACGGCCCGTGTTGGTTGTCTGTTGCTCTTGTCTTTTTCTCAAGAGAATCTTTGACTTGGCATAGCCCCATGCCCGGTGGGCACGACCCCGTGCCTAAGCTTCTGTCTTCGTTATTTTTGTTGTTTGGATGTGGATGGGGGTTTGGCAGGTCGTGTAAATCCTTTTTCTTTGTATTTGTGTGTTTTTCTGCTGTTAATTTGTTCCTTTTATTCGTTTAAGCTCTTTTGATCCTGATTTAAAAGTAAACAAAGAAACATGCTTTTTCCAACATTAGTACTGAAAAAGGGTTAATTTCATGCCTTGTTTGATGTAATTTATATGTTGTATTTTGCGCACATCACAAAACACTTTTTTTTTTCTTAAAGAGTTATAACGAAAACAAATAGATAAACTAAACCTACATGCATACATCTAATAAGTTAAAGAATGATCAACTGACGCCACCACTTCGAAGCATATTATTAACTACAGGTTCACCGGCCATGATCCGTCGTTCAGTTCGATGAGTATATATAATGTGAATGTTCCTTCGTCATGCTCTCGCTCTTTTCACATTCTAATTCATAAAATATAATAAGAATAAGATGAAAAACTTTGTTTTTTATATATGTCTGGGCTGTTGAAAAAACCCTAATCCATGGAGAAAGTAATGCTCGATCAAATATTAGACACATAATAAACAAAAACTATTAAAGAAACCATACAAATTATGAAAAATTACAAATAGAAGAAGGGCAGAGCAACCTTCTTGTTTGCAATGGAGGAGGAAGGGTTTTAGAGTTTGTTTAGAGTTGTTAGGAAAAGACGAATATAAAAAAGGAAATGTTTTTCACAAAAAGGGAAGTCTTTAGTTGATTTTACCTAATATATTACCTCAAATTGGTAGAATATGTGTTGATTTTTTGAGAATGAAGATGAGTCTCTAGTTATTCATCTGCCAAATACTTACTAAATATTAGTTTCAAATAAGGTCTAATACAAGATTTTTGAGATTGATTTTCAGTTTCTTATATTTTGCTTAAAAAGGTAGAATTTGTAGAAAATAAATAGAAAGGAAAACGTGTTAATCCTTATATAGAAAAAGGCGTTGAAAATTGAATAGCGAGTTGCTGATTAGATTCGTTTTAAAAATATTAATAACTGATTTTCAATCTCTAGTATTGATCCTCCATTTTAGAGACTAAAAATTAGTCTCCCTTTTTACGCCATTTCTCATTATTGAGAAAACACATTTGAGACTAAATTTTAGTAGCTAATATGTCACACCCTGGTCGTAGCGGAAGCGCAAGTGTGTGACTATTATGTAATTATTGCATCCAATTTAGTAAACAGTATTAACAATGATGTCATGCCATTTCTAAGTTTCATTAAACATTTACATCCTTCAAAAGTGAAACCACATTGTTATCAGTATTAGATTACCATTACGAACATCGTTTAAAAGACATGTTCCAAAATAAGATGTTGTTTTTATCACAAAGTCATGCTGAGGCTTTGACCTCTGTATACCCAAACGAGGTTGGGATATAAAAGGTAAACCCTCCAAAAGGTAGTACATCATTGTCTTGAAAAAATCCCATACCCGGATCCCATCACTAGCTCAAGTCCTGCGTCCTGAAACACATGTAATTTTAAAAAGTCAACATAAAGTTGGCGAGTTCATGTAGTTTGGTGTTTTCATATCAAAATGTCATCCTTGAAAACCTGTATTGTAATCCAAGTATGTTATTAGCATCAATGAGATAATTAAGGTTCTATCAGTGTGTAGCGAGCACCCTGACATACTTGTGCCATAAGTAAGTAACAAATCGAGACTTTTTTAACATGTTGGGATCACAAAAGCACTCCAATGGATATACCAGCCATGAGTGGAGTGGGTCTCAAACTCAATAGATCTACCTCTTTTGCACCTTGGTCACTAAGTGATTAATGGTTACTACTGTTCTTTCCTACTTATGCATATTGATCTGTTATCTGCTAACTCATAGCTAACATACTGTTTTGACATGACATGTATTTCCCCTCGATAGTTTAAAACAAAACTTAAAATAAGTGAAAGGAGGGACATGAACTCACAGTTTTTGCGTTCCTTTAATTCGTACTACTTATCGTTCGGTGTCTGCAACGTACGTAACCTACATGCGTATTGGTTTCATTAGACACCCAGGTATCAATGGACCTTATACTCGTTGTTCATCTTGAATTCTTGTTATGTGTTTCTTTGTTACGATTGAACAACTTAGAATGTTATTATAGTGTTGGTAGTTAGTTAGTTTGACTAAAATTGTTATATATATTTCTCAAAATATTATATATATATATATATATATATATATATATATATTATTGTTTTCAAACAATATGTGAACTGGGCCTTGCCCTCATATTTCATTGGGCCTAACCCATGTTTTCTTGTCACCGGGCCTAGCCCTTGTAATTTATGCCTTTGGGCCTAGCCCATGTAATTTTATGTCTTTGGGCCTAGCCCATGTTTTCTTGTCACCGGGCCAAGCCCTTTTTATTTTAGGTCTTTGGGCCTAGCCCATGTTTTCTTGTCACCGGGCCTAGCCCATGTAATTTTTATGTCTTTGGGCCTAGCCCATGTTTTCTTGTCATTAGGCCTAGCCCATGTCTTTTTGTCTTTGGGCCTAGCCCATGTCTTTTTGTCTTTGGGCCTAGCCCATGTTTTTTAATATCTTGGGTCTAGCCATGTATTCTTATATATTTTGGGCGTTTATTAGTTTTTGGGCCACCTCCATAATATTATAGAATTTGGGCCTAATATATGATTTTCACAATTTGGGCCTAGCCCAAATGTATATACTTATAAGCCCATTTTTATTATAAGTATTTACTTATAATTTTTCTAACTTTTTGTATACTTAACTTTCCGGATTTTTCGTTTCGATAACATATATATATATATATATGTTGAACGTCTATATATATATTTAGACTCGTCGTCGGCGTCGTCCGTTGTATGTTCATTTTCGTCAAGAATCGCCCATTGTCGTGACGACCTTTCGTGCTGGCGATTCACACGTTGGTCGTCGACGCGACGGTGTCATCTTGAATGTTCGCCTATTGTTCACATTTCTTTGATTGTCCGATTAGTTGTTTCGACGCATTGTGAGAATATATTTATTATGCTACCAATACTTGGTGTGTTGTTTCAAGTGTTTGTATTTTGTATAAGATTGGTTATTTTATTGTGAATACCCTAATAAATACACATACAATACACACATGTATACATACCATTTATTAGTAACAAATATGCATACAAATACTTGTATTATTTTCCAAGTAGAAATATATATTTGTAAAAATATCTATTTTTACTTATAAATATATATTTATAACTTTGTTTAAACACTTGGTTATTTAGGGATAAGCCTTGTCCTTAGAGTCCACTTAATGACGATTTAGGTTACTAATCACGTTTAGTCCCACTAATCACCCCACTAATCATGCTTTAATCGCGATTAGATTTTTAGAAAATTTTGCCATAGTTTCTCCTAAACTATGGCATTTTCCACGTTTCAAAAACGTATTTAAAACCTGTTTAAACTCATAATCATCATCAACAATCCATGACTTTTGTTGTTAAAAATCCTAGTAAATCAAGAGGGTTTTTAATGTTTATTAGCCTTTTCAAAACAATACTTTAGCATGTTGTTAAATCAAGTTCATGCATTCAACCCCTTGATTACTACACATTTTTAAGGTGATTACAACTTAAATATAAATGTTTACTTCTCATAAAATCATCCATATATATATAAATTATTTTTAAGTTGTAGTATTTTTCATGGATGATGTAGTTGATGATCTTGTTTAGATTTAAACCTTATCATGTTTAAATCTTTGTTTTTACACTAAATCACACAAGATCATCCAACTTTTATATCATACTTTTATCATAAATAACTTCAACATGCTAACTAACAATCATATAAACATATAATCAACACAAAATAAACAATATTTATTGTTATTATTATGTTGTGAGTTAGGGTTTATGATTTATCTTTTCTTGATTTTCAAGATGATCAACTTGTACACTAATAATCTAAACATAAACATAAGCTAAATTATGGAGGAATTTAGCTTACAAAGGGTGCACAAGTATCTTGAAGATTTAGAGGAAAATGAAGCTCCTTAAGAATCCCTAATGATCTTCATCCATGCTAGCTTCTTTAGGGGTCTTGTCTAAGCTTAAAATGGTGTAAAAAGTGGTAGATTGTGGTGGCTAAATGGTGGTATATGGTGGAGGTGTTTGAGCCGTGAGGTAGGGGAAGAAAAGGAAAGAAAATGTTGCAAATTGTTGGATGAAAAAAATGATATTTATTAAGTGAAAACATGATATATATATTTCCAATCTTTCAAGTCTTCCATCAAGATCTTAAACACCATACTTATGATCTCCATTTTTCAACAAAATCAAGTGGGGTGGGACCCACTTGAGGGGGGGGGGGGGGGTTAAGTGTAAATATTTATTATAACATGTGTTTTTTTATTAGATACTTAGGTAGTTAGTTTAAGTATGGTGATTAGATGTTGATCTTGTATCATAAGCATAAGACTTGAGTTTAGTGTGTATTTACATGGCATTTAATCCATATGATTCTCCAAAATAAGTTTCGGATGACAGATATGTCGCTAGATCGCTTATCGTCGTAATATTCGCTAATAAACGGAACTATTTATTTAGTATGGAAGCCTTTGTTTTCGACTACCACAACTAATATGGTGTCTAATTAGTGCATTTCCGATCCAAAAATATGCATGACTAGTTCGCTAGACGAATATACGATGAGTTAGGATGGCCGATTTATCTTTCATTCGACTGTTCGATTGATATCGGCACTTTTATGTTACGTCGTCGAACTTTTCCGAAAGTTGTGTTTCCGTGACCTAATGTTAGTTGAATGGATTCCGAGTTCCAAATAATGCTTAACTAGTTCACTGGATGCCCGGATGAGGCTACCGACCACTAAAATATTGTGCACTGTTTGACGAATGACCGGAAACGATGTCTTTTGTGCATTTTTGCTATTCTCACATTATTTTAGGATGTTTAGCATTGTTTTATTCTTATTCTTACATCCAGAATTCACCGAATTAGTGTTGCGGACAAACTGACATTTGTCGCCTTTTTGGTCGAAACGAACAATTTTGCAATTTAGGCGTTGTACAGGAAAGTTATGTATTATTGTAATATTTGTTCTCAAATACGGGTTTTCATTTGTATATGGACTCAGGTATGGCATTAACATGCCGTTATTCCTTGTCCTGATTCGTTTAGCGGGTTTACCGACACGGTTAATGTCATTGCAATTAGTGCGTTCAGCACTTTCTACCAACACTTTTAGGACATTGTTTTGGTTTGTTTCACGTTGCAACGGAAACCAGTATATGTTATGATCAAATTTACTTGTCCTAACGATGTACGACTCAGTTACGCATTTAAATTATGATTATATGCATGAGATTATAATATGAAATTAGTGATTAAATTGTACGGAATTACCGGTTATTTGCCATTTCTCACATAATAGGTTTCCCTTGAACATCTTAAATTGCATACACATATTTGTAAATGGAATTTAGTCTTAGAAAATGTACCAAAATATTAGTGACTATTTATTAGTCATTAACATAAGTCATATAAAAATCAGTCCCTAATATTATTGGCGACTAATAAATCGTTACCCTGATACATATCTTTATTTAGATACTGAAAACTAGTCTCAAATACATTTGCACCATTTTTCATTATAGAGGAAATATATCCGAGACTGAAATTCAGCAGTCAATATGTTTCTCTCCAAAACGATATATGGGGCACACATATTTGCGACTTAAATATAGTCTCAAATAAGGTATCTAAATATCAGCGACTGATTATTAGTCGCTAAAATATGTTGCGTAAACATCAGTCCCCAATGCTATCAGCAAGCAGTCCTAGATACGATGTAGTTGAGACTGAAACATCATTCTCTTTGATGTTTTGGTCCTTATTGCTCACTTTTTTTGTAGTGCGTGTGAGTAAAGAAGGGGAACAAAGAGTGTTGTGTTTTCCCTCCTAAATGCAATTAAGAAGGCCTAAAGATATGCCAAGTGGCATAAATTTGTTTTGCTTTAAACCATCACTAGTGCAAGGAGGTAAATGCATGCCTAGTCAGCTGTCATATCATATTTTCATAAACGCATCAGAAATACTTTTTTCTCTCCAACTTTATATACTTACCAATACATAAATTTCCATATCATCGCCATGTTTTACATTTATTTAATACTAAAACTCGTATTTTATAACTGATACATTTCTTTTATTTTAGTTTTAATAAAATATATTTAAGATATTAACTATAACTGTAATACTTAAAATATTTAAATATTTAAATATATTTAAGATAAGTAAGTAGAACTTTAATCATTAAAATTTTGAAACTAAAAAGTTAGACATAGCATAAAGAAACAAACACTAATAAAATAAAAACATAAATATAATTAGTCCTTATTAGACTAAAGTTGTTCCACTAAATCGCTTCGAAGTCCTTTATTAGCTTCTTGACTACGTAAACTTCTAAACCTTTCATTTGTTGTTGAAACACTAATGGCACTCCATGTTTATAACTTGATGGTTCTTCCTCGTGCTCATCACGCGACCAATCGGATATGGCATAACCTTCATCCTCCACAATCATATTATCTAGTATAATGCATGCATACATTATATCGCTTATTATTTTTAAGTTCCAAGCTCTTGCTAGACCTCGTATAATTCCCCAACGTGCTTGAAGTACACCGAAGGCTTTTTCAACATCCTTTCTTGCAGACTCTTGTTGTTTCTTAAAAAACTTCATTTTGTCAGTTTGTGGATCAGTTAAACTTTTCACTGATGTACCCCATTCCGGATATATACTGTAACATTTGTCGTAAAACGGGTTCTAAAACCCGCTCTGTTTTGTAATTCAAATATACGTTACGATGTTTCACTATGCATTTATGTTAAGCGTTTAAAATTCGCTATATTATAAGTATTAATTAATAAATAAAATAATAATGTTAATAAATAAAATATAAACAATAAAAATAAAATAACAAAAGGTTTGGACCGCGGGTATCGAACCCGGGTCTCCACCCGAATCAAACAACCAACACACCACTACACCACAAACACATATTTGAAACAATCCCAAATCAAATAAGTTTTATATCAAAATAACCTCGTGAAATCTGAATCCAACACCCGCCCTGTAACGGCTGTAACTTCCAAATCAATTATCAAAATTCCGTTTCTATTACGAATTAAACAAAGAAATGTTTTCCAATCATGTATTAGAATTAATCATGGAGTCGGAAACATTCAAATCGGTTACGCAAGCTTTGCGGCAATCAATTTTAACCGAAATCCTTGAAACCGAAAGCTCAATCAACCATTGTTTTACTCTATAAATAGGACCTTTAGAGCACAGCTAGAACACACCTACACTCATCTCAAACTCCCTATAAGTCTCTGTTGCAAGTTATACTTCGTCGGAATCTTATTCAGTAGCCGGAATCATCGCTAGAGATCGGAAAACACCACTGTTTCGGTATACCACTACGCCTAATTCTCTTCATTCTTTTATTTCACATCTGTTCATGTCTAAAAGTTATGTGTTAATCAAATAAATCGGATTAAGCAAGAGTCGGTGTATGTATTATATTGAAATGAAAAAGATGAAGTGGAGTATGTGTATAAAAGAATTTAAAACCGGTATTTAAACTGGGTTAGACACACAGTCCAGTGGTGGACTGTGTGCATATTAACTTGATGGTTGCCGGTTCGAGCCTCTGATACGTTTCCAATTTCCTTAAATAATCCAAACCTTTTTATAACTAATATGTAAAACGATGCAGATTGTGTATAAATTAATAAAAATCTCATATCTTTCGGGTTAGTCACACAACCCAATTGGTCGTGTTTTGTGCAACACGAAGCTTAGGTCACGCGTTCGAGTCCGGTCGGTTACACGGTTCTGAAATTACCAAACCTTTTTAAATATAATCAGATTATGGTTTATCTTAGTATGTGTATATATAATTAAAATCGGTTATATTTTGGGTTAGACACGTAGCTCAGTTGGTAGAGCTCCGTGCACATAAACGAGAGGCCTCGAGTTCGATCCTTGCACACTGCCAAAAACATACCGGTCCAATCCGAATAAAAAACATATTTTTTTATTAAACTTTTGTTTATTTTTCCTTAAAAACTATAAAAATATATAATTAAAAATTCCTTTTAAGCATAAAAATTAGTAACAAATACAATAAAATTATCTAAAAAGTCCAATAAAATTCATTAAATAAACATACTAATTATTACGTGAATATTTAGGTTAGTTTTTCTCGTCGGTTGGTATCTTTAAAATCGTGCGCGCTCTTCATAAAATCAAAAAACACACCCATTGTGAGTGAATTCCTACCACTTCCCCTTTTTATTCATGTTTTTGGGGCGTATCATGTGTCGTTTCATTTATATTACTTATTAAACTCTCGTGCTATTACCATTATATGAACTAACGTGCTATGTGATATTTTGTTTATTGTTATTTGTGGTTATACTTTCTCATTTCAGTCAAGCTCTCACATTAGGCCCATTTGTTCCCCGTTGCATACGGGTAGAGCGTCGCGTTGCCTAATCAGATCGGCTCCGTTTGATTGAGCCTTGATCTCACAGCACATTGCTTAACGTGCTCACATGTACATTGCTAGATGATTATGTGGTTTGTGGTTAGATTACATATACGTTGCTAATATTTGGTTTATGCACATTTTATTAAATTAATAAACATATCAATTCTTTCTAATGTTTAAACGGGATTCACTCGCCAACTTTTGTTGACCCAAAATTCAATTTTTACACATAATATAGGTGATCAGGTTGAAGCAAGGAACACAAAGGACTTGTGCCTTAGAAGAAAAATAAACCGTTACTTGAAAGTCTTGTTTAGAACATTTTGTGTTTGTATGAATTATGTGTTGATTTGGATTATTTCTTTTTAATTTGAAATAATATATGAAACTTTTATACTAGTAAATGTCATGAGCTTTGATGAAAACCCAATCATGCCCCGACTACCATATCCGCTGCAGGTCAGGGTGTGACATATACCATCTACAAGATAATATCCTTTTGTATATTGTGTTCCATTCACTATAAAATTACACTCTGACGCATTGCCCTCTAAAACTTGGTTGAATAATGGTGACTGATTGAGAATGTTAATATCATTGTTTGAGCCCGCCACTCCAAAATATGCATACCAAATCCATAGGTATGTAATGCAACTGCCTTTAACCTAATGGTTAGATGTCAATGGTCACCACATGTATATTGACCTTTCCATGCAACTGGACAATTTTTTCCATGCCCAGTGCATGCAAAAAATGCTCCTTAGCATTCCGAGGAACTCGTGCAAAGATGCATGTGCTTCTAGTAGCGGTTGGATGTCATTTTGGTTTGACCTTCTTAAATATTCTTTAGAAAAACTTCTATAACACACCTACAAAACTTGTGTAGGCACTCGGTAGCAGTAGTTTCACCAATACGCATGTATTCATCGAATTGGTTAGATGTTGTGCCATATGGCAACTGACGTATGGCATATGTGCATTTTTGTCTAGGTGAGAGACCTTTGTTACCCATTGCATCATATCTTTGTGTAAAGTATTCAGAGTGGTGAGATATACCTTCGACAATTCAATTAAAAAGTCGTATATTCATCCGAAATCATCGTCGAAAAAATGCTCATCAAACACCGCTTTGGAGCAAAGTGGTCGTTCCACAAATGATTGTCTCCATCTTCACAACCCATGTCTATATATGTGCGTTTCGTTTTTGGTCGAGAAGAACTTGACTTATCTTTGGTGTGAAGCTCTAAAAATTGTATGGCAGTTTTCTCAATATCATCAGACATTAGTTGTTGGAATTTAATTTGGGCAATTTCAATAAATGAACCCAGAGTGCATTTTTATCACTAGAGCTCATGATGATTTAAAGTGTGAAAGAATTTGAAATTGTATGATTGTATTTATAGTGGTTTGGAAAATACTATTATTGTCATAAAAATAATGAACCCTGGTTTTATTGTATTAATTTTTTACAGTTAATCTCTTGAAAAAGAAAATAATTGAATGTTGTATTAATATATTATTTGAATATTACCATTGGATTGAATATTAGTTTTATTATAGTAATTTACTAGATTATAGAACTCGTATAATACACGGATTTAAGATAGAATTATATAATTTTATAATAAGGTGTATACAAATTTATATAACTAAATTATTTTTATAACATACTTTAAACCATAGTGATTTAAATTGCATATTTAAATATATAAATATATTCCCATGCTTATTCTATGAAAATCTCAACCGTTAGTAATTCCAAAACGATTAATCATAAACAAAATAATTAAAATAAAATTCTCATCTAACTGTTTTAGACCTGTAAATAAATATTAATTATGATTAGTATTGTTACATGAACGTATAATCTTACGAAAATTAGAGTTCATTTTGAAATACTATTAATGATTATGATGGATAATCGTTATAAACACACACAAACATATATATATATATATATGTATGAAAAAACTCAAAAACCCTCTCTAAAAACCTCATGTAACATTTTTATTTTTTTCTAAAAAAATAGGAAAATTTAACATACATATATATGAACATTTTTATAAAAGAAACACAAAATAAGCGAGTAGTTTATTTTTTTTAAATGTTAAAAATTTCATGTTACATAATATATATATATGTCCAAAAAAATGTCACATACAAATTTTGAACATTTTTTAAAAAAACAAGTAGGCACTTTTTATATATCTTTTTATAAAAATGTTCAAGTACATTAATGTTACATTCCTCTATTTTTTAGAAAAAAAATGTTACACAGGGTTTTCTTGAGTTTTCTCAACTTAAGTGGGTTTTCGTTTTATTTTTCACCAATATATATATATATATATAAGGTGAGGTTATTGTAAAAAAAATATTTTTTTGTGAGAAGGGTAAGAAAGAATCTAAACCATTAGATTTTTAATCTAATGGTTGGGAATCTAATGGTTGGGATCTTGATGACAATCTTGTAAATAGTGTTTACCAATAATTATTTTCTATATTAAGGGTATAAAGGTAAATTTAACATTTTTAAATTTAGAAAGTCATATACAATGCACATGCAAGTTCCTCCCTTCTTTTTTAAACGTCAATAACTTTTTACACATAATTCTTTTTTTTTTAAATTACACCGTAATAACGAGTGTTTTTTATCTTTAATATGAATACCATATTGTTATACTTATGTAGAGAAAAAAATTACGTTTCGATTGGATGTTTTAGTCCATGGTGTTTTTCTATGTTCATACAATGTTGTTTTAATTGTATTGTGATTCAAGACGTTGTGTTTTACAGTAAAAAACCATGAACGTAAAATAAGACACCATAGCATTGCAAATAATGAATTATGATTCAAGTTATGGTGTTTTATCATCTAGAGTCTGTAACATTGTATTCTGATTACAGTCATGGTATTTTAACATCTGAAATAGCAATATAATCATTCTAAATGATCAAACACCACGACTTTATTATGATTCAATTCATGGTGTTTTTGGAATCTGTATGGTGTTTTATACCTGCAAAAATAACAAAAATCATTACAGATGTTAGAACACCATGGTTGTATACGATTC
This sequence comes from Scalesia atractyloides, assembly GCA_947069175.1. Classification (NCBI taxonomy): domain Eukaryota; kingdom Viridiplantae; phylum Streptophyta; class Magnoliopsida; order Asterales; family Asteraceae; genus Scalesia; species Scalesia atractyloides. The sequence goes on along the minus strand of CAMTDV010000022.1, from coordinate 21,455,022 downwards.
AAGTTGTGGTGTGTACTGAAATTCGTATGGTGTTTTATACGAACTGAAGATTAACTCCAAAAATAACTGATGAATTTGGTTACAAGATTATATCTTTAATTAGGATTATGGGTTAAATTACCATCTTACCCTTAAACTAATAAAATAGATAGGGACAGGTGTCATCACCATAGTTTTTCTTATCCTTCTCACACTTTTAGTCTTTTTATAGGATCCTCTACCTATATATATATATAGGGGGTGTAAATGAGAACGCTAAATATCGCAAGAACCGTGAGAACGAATAAAAAAACCACTAGAACTTGGTCAAAAACAAGTGAAATTCAAAATTTCTTTTTACACTTGTCATTATTATTCGAATATAATTATAGAAACTTAATTTACACATTTAAATTTACATGAATTCAGAACTAAAGAAAATTTACACATGTGTAAATTTGTTATATTTACACATGTGTAGATAATCTAATAAGAGTGATTTTGAGAGGAGAAATGAATTATTTGATGTTGTAATTTCTTTTTTTGATGTTGTATATTAATTAAAATGATGATTGTATTAAAAAATGGTTTTGATTGTTTTTCTCATTCGTTCTCACGGTTCTTGCAATATTTAGCGTTCTCAAGATAACCATCCCCTATATATATATAATATATTATATATATATATATAGATAAATAAAACAAAAAATCTTAAGATTATGAATTAAGAAAAAAAGTAAATTGAGATTTTGATTGATCCATGATGTAAGTCTAGGCACTATAATCGGATATCACAAACACCTAAACAAGTCGCGGAATAACAAGAAAGATGTAGAAGAATGAAGAACAAGTTGATTGTATTCGATTAACAATGCACACGATCTCTTAGGATCGTCTGAAACACTAATAAGTTTAGCAAAAAACCAACAATCCTAACTTAGCTCCCTAGCTCTCTCTAATGTCTCCCTAAAGCTTAACCCTAATAATGAACTAAACCTAACATTATATAGGGTCCACTACAACTCGGCCCACATGGCCTAACCCAAACCCACTAGACAACCAAGTCTAATAACTTATAATTGTTTTTTATAAAGACAAGTGTAAACCTACTCAATTTTATAGCCTTACAATATCCCCCTATGTTTATGTTGTCTTTATCATGTCTCTGTGGGAAGATACTTCAACTCTTCATCTTCAAACTTGGGTTTGTTGTTCTTCTTGATCATGATCAGCTTTGCTTGAAAATCTTGTTCAAAATAGTGCGAGAGGAAGATTCTCGTCAGCTCTTTTCTTTGTCAATCTTTTCTCTTTCAAGCAGTATAACATTTGTTATAAAACGGTTTCAAAACCCGCTCTGTTTAAGAATCAAGTATTCATTTAAAAGTTCGTTGCATATTTATTAGTGTTAGTTATTTTTATATTAATATTCCTGATTAATAAATGGCACATAATTAATCATAAATAATAAATAATAATAATAATAATAAGTAAATTAATATAAACCTTAATATAATAAAACAAAAATTCAAAAGGAGTAGCCGGGTTTCGAACCCGGGTCTCCCACATGAGCACACACACAAAACACCACTGCACTACACACACGGATGTTTAAATCTAGAAATAAAATATATTTGTAACAAAACAACATCAAACCAATCTGCAACTTCAAGATCGGCAGATTCGTAACTGCAATCAGTCAAACAAATTAGCGTTTTTAAAAGATTGAACGTCAAACTGTAACCGTTTTTGAACAACTAATTGTAACCGAAAGCTTTAATCATTTGGTCGAAACCGAAATGTAATCATGGGACTTAAAATCGGAGGTTTCAAAAACTATTTTGAACTCTATAAACACCAATTCATCTCACTATAACACACCACACTCTCAATCTCTATACCTAACACATTTCTGTTCAAATTCAACATCACCGGAACTTTTGCCGGAAAAACGAGGTTATCATTATGTCGGTAAATCCTTCACCTTTTTTTGTAATTCGTTATTATCATGTCTTAACCATAATCGTGAAACAAAAACATTTAGTGAAACACATATCAGTAATGAACTATGATTCTGGGTTGTGATTTAATGAAGATGATGAAGTTTTCAAAAAGTATATGTATATAATTAAAAACGGTTAAACCACCGGGTTAGACACACAGTCTAGTGGTGGACTGTGTGCACTATTATACAACACAAACCGGGTTCGAGTCTCAGGCGTGGCACCGAATTCTTTATATAAAACAAGCATTTTTATAACCCAAATACAAAATAGTTCAAATAGTGTATAAATATAATTAAATTACTAGAATCATCGGGTTAGACACCCAGCCCAGTTGGTTGGGCTGGGTGCAAAGCAAAGCTAAGATCGCGGGTTCAAGGCACACTGTGGGCGCCGGTTCAAAGGTTTTAAAAATCTTTTTAATTAACTAATTTCTATAATAACCTAACTAATATATAAATTAATTAAATGAGAGTTTATTTCAGGTTAGACACGTAGCTCAGTTGGTAGAGCTGTGTGAACGTATACGGAGGTCACGAGTTCGAACCTCACACACGCTGCCAATTTCTCGCATTAAACCGGTCAGACCTTGTCAGGTCTGACAAGATCCAATTTTTTATTATTATTATTTTCTTTAATATTTTAATTAAAAATCTATTAAAATAATTAAAAACAATATTTCTTAGGTTTAAAAACTCCATTAAATACCACAAAAATAACCTAAAAATCTAATAAATGCATTAATTAAAATATTTAATTTTATTTATTTATCGGATTATTACGTTATTATTTAGGTTAGATTTCTCTCGTGGTTAAATCCAAATTCGTGCGCGTTTGTCGTCAATCTAAGGAAACGCACCCACTGTGAGTGAATCCTTACAAATTCCCCTTTTTATTCATGTTTTGGGGTGTATCATGTGGCGTTTACATATTTCGTTTATTCAAACAATTGTGTTATTACCATTATATGATCTTACGTGTTATGTAATGTTATATGCTGTATTGTGTGTTTACATTTTTGTCAAGTTGCGTGCAATCATTCATTTAAGGCCCATAAGTTCCTCGTGGGATACTAGTTGAGCATCAGGTGCCTCATTAGATCGGCTCCGTTTGATTGAGCCTTGATCTCATTGTTCATCATTTGTCATGCTTGTGTGTGCATTGATTGATAATATATGGTTTGTGGTTAGATTTACATATGCGTTTACTCATACTTGGTTTATGCACATTTTTATTTAAATAACCAATATAACTAATTCTTTCAAATGTTCAAATGAGATTCACTCGCCAACTTTTGTTGACCCAAAAATCCTATTTTTACACATGATATAGGTGGACAGGTTGAAGCAACGAACACATAGGAAATTGCCTTAGAAGAAAAATAAAGAGTCATGCATGTTGTATCTATCAGCAACTAACAGCATCTAAATCTTCATCAATCCCTGTATCTTGATTTAAATCAAGTTCTACACATGGCCAAAATTAATAAGCAAATATTTCTATGCAATAGAGGAATATACCATATGAACACTTGGTACATCCAAGTACTTGTACTTGGATTTCATAATTCAATTTCTTTCAACTATTGATAATCAGTTAAATCTTCAAGAATGGTTAATTTTAAATTAAAACAAATAAAACACTCTATTTTTGGAGTTTTTTTTGAATTTTCTAATTTCTTTTAATTTTTAAGTAAATGATAACAAAAATGCAAGTAACTCATCAGTTATAGTTATACAATTAAAATTGTGATGGGATCAAAATCGTTCTTAGGCAGACCAAAGAAAACTTTCCAGTACGAACTTATTCAAACTGGTCTAAGTGATTGCCAATATGTTTGTCCTCTTAAACCTAACGCTCAACTTTCAACTTTAAACCTCATGATACGATTAAGATAATATTCTATAATACCCATGTGTCCCATCCATGACATACCCCCGCGATCAAGGTAAGCACAACGATTCATCTTAGCAGGTGAGTATACTGAGTTCATCCTTTCAATTTACAACGTCAGACTATTGGTAAACAGGTCAGTACTTTTGTACAGCAGAGTGACCAATAATTGTCCGACGAGGGTTAGGCAAATACCTTTTCGGTAAGAATTTAGCTTTGTAGCTCAATGGAATTCCCTCAATTTGAGTTTATCTTCCTTTAAGTTTTTTGGCCTCTTTGGCTCTTTTAAGATATCCTGGTTGTGCCTAGGTTGCATATAATCTGAAAACAACAAAAGGACAACCGTGGTATCTCCGGATGACTCAATAGTATAAAGACCCGAAACCTCAAACGTTGGCTATCTATCAACGCAAGATTTAAGATTTTAAAATCATACGCCGATGATATGTTACCCACATGATAAATAGCTCGTTATGTTTGTATCATTTGGTATCTTTTTATCAATATATCACAGTAGATCCTAGTCTTTTCAACTCTTGCACCTTACATGTTTTAGTTAAACCCTTTAACACGAACATTTATTTCATTTCCCATATATGCATTGTTTTAGGATTTTAGGATTTTTTTTCTCTTTTTCATCCTCTATCCCCCTAAATTTTTGCATAAAACTTATGCGCAATTTACCATATACAGAAAAAGTATATACAAAAAGAAAAACGTGAGAAAATGAAAATATTTTTGTTGTTTTTAGTTAACCGTTCTATCATCAGATTTAAGACTAATCAATATTAAGATTAGAGCATGAAATTTAAAATGTACCTTGTCGCTGATCTTATCTTACCTCCCTTATCTCCTCCAAAAGAAACATATCAACTGTAAAATATAACTTTTTTGCAACAATGAGATTACCTGTTAATTCTCTGGAACAACCGCTATCAACATTCTAAGGAAAGTCAACAGCTCCTCCTTGGTTGTCCCTAAAAAATAAGGAGAATAGTAAGACATTGGTACCCAGGCCATCGTGGTCCTGGGTTTTCCTGAAGCATCAAGATAAGATACTTCTCGTAAGCACATGTCCCATTTTGTTTCAAGGATTGGTGATGTTGCTACTTTATGTTTTGCTTTCCAAATTTGTTTAGGCTTTTCTAATTTCTTAGGTGCCTTTTGCAAAATAGTTTGCTTTTAAACCTTATTGTTTTTCAAAACTTGTTTAGGTTTCAAAGCTTGTTTTCTTTAAGCTTTCACAACATTCCAATCCCCATCAGATGGTTTAATCTTGAGATACTTATAATCATTGCCTTAGGTTTTTCAACCATCATTGGCTTATAATAAGATCTATCCCTTGGTATAACCTTTTGATTCTGTGTATAATATGGCACATCAGGACGATGTGCGCAATTCCTTGCAATCTGGCCGGGTATGCCACAGTTGTAGCATGTTTGCTTCTTCAGTAAGGAGCATATTCCAATCCATTCGACCCAACCGATGAAGAATTTGAGTTATAAGATCTGTTGGATGATTTGTTTGTAGGGTTTTCAAACGATCTGCCCTGTTTCATGTGTCATTGTCTACAACAGTTAGTACACTCATTGTTTTTCTTTCTAAAAATAGTGTTAGATTTATCATTTTCATTTCTAACTGTTGGTTTTGGAGGCATATATTTATTTGAGGGACCACTCAAAACTGGCTCAGAACAGCCCTTTTCACATATGGAGGAGCATCAACAAACAAATTTGATGTGTTTAAACTAACATCAATAGTCTCTTGGCAAACAACATCATCCCCTTCAACCCAATCCTCTACTTTTACCTCAACTGCACATGAAGTAGAAGCATCATTATCGTTCACACAATTAAACTCAGAGCTTGAGTTACTTATGTGACAAATGGCAAATAACCGATAATTTGTACAATCTAATCACTATTTTTATTTCATAATCTCATGCATATTATCGTAATTTAACTACGTAGCTGAGTCGTACGTCATATCACAAGTATTAGGACAAGTAAATTGGATCATAACATATACTTGTTTCCGTTACGACATGAAACAAACCAAACAATGCCCTAAAAGGTTGGTGAAAGTGTTGGGCGCACTATTCGTGGTTGCACTATTCGTGTCAGCAAAACAACTAAAACGAAACATGACAATGAATAACGGCATGCTAATGCCATAATTGAGTCCATATATATATGAAAACACTGATATGGGAACACCCATTGCAAAAATACATAACTTTCCGTTACAACGCCTAATTTGCAAAATTGTCCGTTTCGACCAAAAAGGCGACAATTTCAGTTTGTTCGCAACATGAATTCGGTAGATTCCAGGTTCCAGAATTATAACAAAACAATGTTGAACATCCTAAAACAATATGAGAATAGCGAAATACATAAAAGACATCGTTTCTGGTCATACGCAAACAATGCACAACTTGACCGGAAAACGGCCGTTTGTCGAACCGACGAAAAGTTGAGTGGCCGATAGCCACATGCATCCATCTAGAGAACTAGTTAATTTCATTGGGACTCGGAGTCCTTTCAACTATCTTGAGGTCACGGAAACACAACTTCCGGCAAAGTTGACGACAAAATACATAAGTGCCGATATCGAGCGAACGATTGAATGGAAGGCTTTTCGGCCATCCTAACTTATATTCGGCTAGCGAACTAGTTAAGCATATTTCTAGATCGGAGGTGCCCTAACTAAACGCCATGACACTTGTGGTGGTCAAAAACCAAAGCATATTTCTAGTTAAGCATATTTCTAGTTCGTATATTAGCCGATATTGTGCCGATGAGCGAACTAGTGACGTTTTCGTTATCCGAAACTTATACCAATTAGTCAAGAGGACTAATTATCAGGGATTAACACCCAAAACCCTAATTACTTGCAATGATACAAGATCAACCCTAATCACCATACTTAAGTTAATTACCTAAATATCTAATAAATAAACACATGTTATAAAAAAATGTTACACTTAACCCCCCCTTTTATTTGGCGGAATCAAGTGGGTCCCACACCCACTTGATTTGTGCTGAATTTGTGAGATTTTGAGCATGGTGTAGGATATGGATGTAATCGTTGAAAGATAGTAATTATAAACAAGATATCACTCCATGCCTTCCATCATTTTTCACAAAAAAAAAAAATAAACAACCTCCTATCTCTCTCTCTTACCCACGACCCCAAACACCACCATTACACCACCACATATCCACCATTAAACACCTCATTTCATACACTTTAAAGCCATTTCAAGATCATCCAAGGTGCTTGCAAAGATGGAGGATTCATTAGGGCTTTCTTGGAGCTTCATCTTCTTCCTAAATCTTCACTAATCTTGTGCAAACTTTGTAAGATAATTTTTTCATATTTAAGCTTCTTGCAAAGTCTAGTCCAAGGAAGTACAAGTTAATCATCTTAAAAGTAAAGAAAATATAACTTAAAAACTCTAAACCTCACCTTAATAATAACACTAAATATAGTTTATTATGTGTTGGTTATGTGCTTATTTGTTAACTAGTTAGCATAATGATGTTGATTATGATAAAGTAAGGTGTTTAAAGTAGATGATCTTGTATGAATAATAATATAAATGATGATTTAAACATGGTGATGTTTAAATCTAAACAAGATCATCAACCTCATAATCCATGAAGATTACTACAACTTAAAAGTTATTTACTACATATGAATAACTTTTAAAAAGAATACACCATGATTTAAGATGTGATCATCTTAAAAAAAAGTGTAGTAAACAAAGGGGGTTTAGAATGGAAGACTTGATTTAAAGATATAACAAAAGTGGTGGCTTAGAAATTCTAATAAATATATTGAAATCTTATTATTTTTGAGAAAAGTAGTAAGAATATAATTACAAAAAGAAATCATGGAAGATGAGGTGCATAAGTTGTAAACAAGATAGTATGTAATCTCGAGTTGATAATTGATCTTGATTATGGGTTTAAACATGGTTTAAATACGTTTTTAAAATGTGGAGAACGTTATAGTTTAGAGGAAACTATGGCAAAATTTTCTAACAATCTAATCTTGATTAAAGTATGATTAACGGGGTGATTAACGAGATTAAACGCGATTAGTAACCTAAACTGTCATTAAGGAAGTTTTAATGACAAGGGTTAAACCCTAACCATCCAAGAGTTTAAGAAGTGCATATATATATATATATATATACCACACACACACTTGTGGGAATAAAAACACACACACACACCCACACACACACACACACACACACATATATATATATATATATATATGCATATTTTGTCACCAAAAGTTATGTGTAAATACATGTGTATGTATGTATCTAGAAGTTTAGGGTATATAACTCAAAATGCCCAACATATACAAATACTTCAAACACTTGAGAGAATTACCAAGTGTAGATGACACGAAGCACATACACTTTTACAATATGTCGAAACAATGATCGGACGAACTGAGTAATGCGGACAATGGGCGAATGTACACGATACACCGTCGCGTCGTCGACAAACGAACAAATCACCAACATGAAGAGTTGCTACGACGTTGGCGATCTTCAACGTGAAAAAGTATATATTAAACGACAAGGACGACATGTCTAAAATAAGATATTTTAGACACTTAACGTATATATGTGTTAACGATATCAAAATCCGGAAAGTTAAAATGTATAAGAATTTACTAAGTGGTTTTATAAAAGTATATAAATATACTTAAAAATCTATACTTAGTAAAAATTTATAAGTGTAAGAATTATATATATTTGGACTCTTGAAAATAAATTGGGCTAGCCCACTATATAAAAGACACGGGCAAGGCCCAACAACATAAAGGCATAAAATACATGGGCTAGGCCTAATCACCTAAAGACATGGGCTAGACCCAATGACATAAATTACATGGGTTAGACCCAATCGCATAAAGATATGGGCTAGGCCCAATCATATAAATTACATGGGCTAGGCCAATCACATAAAGACATGGGCTTGGCCCAATGACATGAATTACATGGGCTAGGCCCAATCATATAAAGACATGGGCTAGGCCCAATGTCATAAATTACATGGGCTAGGCCCAATCACATAAAGACATGGGCTAGGCCCAATGACATAAATTACATGGGCTAGGCCTAATGACATAAATGACATGGGCTAGGCCCAATGACACGCGTCAAGGCACGAGGACATGTGAAGGGCGAGGCCCGTTCACACACGATCTAAGAATGACAACATATATATTTGAGAGATATATATGTATAAAAATATTATTTGAACAAACGAACTACCAACACTATGATTACATTAAAAGTTGTTATAATGTTATAAATATATACACAACAAGAATTCAAGAAGAAAAACTAGTACGAGGTCTAATGAGACGTAGTTGTCTAATGAAGTTAATACACATGTAGGTTAGACACGTGTACGGACACCGAACTTTGATAAGTACGACGTACGGAACGCAAAGCTGTGTGTTCATGTCCCTTCTTTCAATTATTTCAAAGTTTTGTCTTAAAACTATCGAGGGGAAATACATGTCATAACAAACGATATGTTAGCTATGGGGTTAGATGATAACATGATCAATGTGCGTTAGTAGGATGATGAAAAGAGTAACCATTAATCACTTAGTGACCAAGGTGCAAAAGGTATAAATCTATCGAGTTTGAGACGCGCTCCACTCCTGGTTTGTTAACCCTTTAGGAGTGCTTTTGTGATCCCAATTGATGTCAAGAGTTGTCTCGGTTTGGTTGCTTACTTATGGCACATATGTCAGGGTGCTAGCTACACACTGATAGATCCTTAAACTCCATGAATTCTAATAACATACTCAGATTTATTACTGGATTACGAGCATTACATTTTATGAGAAAACAATAACTACATCAACTCGCCAACTTTTGTTGACATTTTAAAATTACATGTATTACAGGATACAAGACTTGAGCTGGTGATACACTTCGGGATATGGGAAATGACATAACAACGAATGCCACCTTTTGGACGATTTGCCTCTTATATCCCAACCTTGTATGGGTATATAGGACACAAAACCTCATTATGCATTTATGATGAAAATAATATTTTATTTTGAAGTAATGTATGTCAAACTGTGACATTGATGACAAAGGAAAACTATGAAATTACTTTTGGTAACATATAAATGTTGGAATGAAAATTTATATCAGTATGGCATTGTTGTTGGTTTATACTTGTTTACTTGATTGGATGCAACGATTACCTCATAGTCACACGCTTGCGCTTCGCTACGGCCAGGGTGTGACATTTTACTTTTGTAGTAGCTCTGCTAAATCCTATGTTGTTGAGTTAGCTATTCCAGAAGACTCACAACTGGATTCATGAGATTCAACTGATTCCAATTTCTTAGAATCAGTTGCTTCAGGTAATTCACATTTAGAGTCAAATGGTGCAGTTAGCTCAGTCGGTTCATTGGTCGACTCTTCATTTTTTCTCAAAACTCAATGTCTCTATTGGCTTAGAAACATCCTCTGATTTAACAAAGATAGGTGCAGATGTTGGTTCGGTTGTCTTTGTTTCATTCCATTTAGGTTTTGAGATTTTAACTTTTGAGGGTTTTGCTGGCTTAACCTTGACATCACTAGCCCGCCCATAGACCATGTCAGGCAAGTTTGCAATATCTTCCTCAGTCATAGGGATAGATGTATAGGAGTGATTATATGGTGGAGGAATGAACACATATCCCAAACCCTTATTCCTTACTTCTTTCTTACTGAACTGTAACTGCTTATTTATCATGTTTTTAACTTTTTTACTAGAAACATCAAATTTTTTAAAATTATATTCCGTATTTTCAAAAGTTGATTTTAATGAATTAAGTTCAGCAATTAATTTTTCAAAAGCTTTTTAAAGTGGAGATGCCTACACTTCTCTTGACTCAAATCTTTATGCAACTGTCGGATATCACATTTTTGTGTCTCCACCATATCCTTGTATCCATTGATTTTCTTTTTGATTTGATATAAATCAGATTTGGATAACTGCAGTTGCATAATTAAAGAGTTGGCTCGTTCTTTGTAGCCAGTTACTTTCTCTCTACAAGCACTAGTACAATACAAATTATCAACACATACCTCAGTTGAAGTGGGAGTGAAGTCATGAATCTGAGTGCCTACACAACAACCTGATTCTGAATTCGGCGATGAATCAGCATGAACGAATGAGTAAACTACAGTAGGCAATGGAGCAGCAGGAGCAACAGGAGTGGGTGAGCAAACTGCAGCAGATGTGTTTCCTTGAGCCTTCTGCTTGTTAGCCTATATATATGATTTGGTGAGTGAGATCAACGCATCAGGCTTCATTTTGTAACCGTTGGTTGTCAACACAATCTGATTAACCTTTCTAAACCAACTACTCTTTGGCTATCTGTAATACTTTTTAGAGCATCTAGAAGCTTCTTGTTGCTCCTATAAGTAGACACCACCATTTCTACATTCTTCATTTCAGAGAGCAACTCATCAAACCTGCTAATTAGTGCTTCTACAGATTAACCAGGCATGTAGCTAAAACCTTCAAGTTTCTGTTTAAGCACACCACTTTGAAAAGACAGTTCTAGGTTGCTAAAATATGATCCCCCGGAAATGTCAGTTTTACCAGACCAGACTGCTGAAAATGTTCTGAAATTACCCGAAACCTATTTTTATCAAAATGGACCGTTAGACTCGTCTCCAAATTTTGAGTCCAATGATATATAATGTCCAAGAGCTTTTCCAGGATTTTCATGCCTGTTTTTGCCCTAAAAATCACACGAAACTACGGTGCAGTCGGTTTGCTAATATTGTTTGGAGAACACGAACACGTCAGCTGGTTAAAGTTCCACCTTTGCCCACACTTGCACTCTCTATCCCAGACGTAACACCTCAACTGTACACTTGAAATTGGGCCGCACACAGTTTTGTTTGGGACGCACACTCCTTAACTAGACTGCACACTTAATTTCACTTAAGTTTTGGACCGCACACCTGGTTTTGGACCGCACACTTAATTTTTGTCACACCCCAGATTTCCAACCAAATCCATACACCGGTGGGCCTGGGTGGGGAATATCATGACGTAAAGTTGATATCATCATTGTCAATTAAACAAAACACATCGGAAGTCTTGGATTTAAATTACTATTACAAACCAAATGTTCGAAATACAAAATAATATACAGGCTCGTAATAGAAGATCCACAGGCGGATCATAAATTGTACAAAGAAAGAATGTAAAACAGACTTTGGGCAGATCTAGGATTTGCAAGATCCTCTTATCACTACCGAGCACTTCCAGCCTATTTTCATATTGTACCTGTAAGCTTAGTCTTTTGAAAATATGTCAGCTTTCGTGGTAAATACACCCAACTGACTCATTTTGAAAATATTTGAAAATGATTTTAAGTGCACAAAGGCACAAAATCTTTTATAACTTGGGAAAGTTGACTTTGCAACCTTGTTAACAGATTCACATGTTTGTCCATACATACAGGGCCCAGTACAAAAACCGAGACATGATTAACGTACACACCACTTATGAACTCACGAAGGAGTTATCCCCAACAAGTGTGGGTAGTTGCATTTGAGCGTCTGTCAGGTGTATGCCTACACCCCGCGCTAAGGTCGTGGCCATTATCTAATGTAATGAGCCGAGGATATCCAGGACACGGTAGTTAACCCCTGATGTTTAAGTTATCAAACAAAACTGATTAAAATGGAATATACGGATTTACTAGGCACTAATCGACATTGATTGATCCCATTTCCGACCAAGCGGTAATAATTTACCGTATCCCAAGCCCGTATAAGGGAAATAAGTCAAGAGTATTTACTTGAGCTATTCTTCGTTTAAACGCAAGATTTATTAACTCAGCCATACACAAAAGTACTAAGTGCAGATATCATTTACCGGCAAGTCTCTAGTCTGGATTATGGCATAAGCTAACCAATTAAATACTAAGGGTCTCGTTTAAGACATAGTCTTAGACCGAGTAAGTACATGATCAAAACGTATATCGCTTGATTAAACGATGATCGGATAGAATGTAGTTTAAACCTAGCAAGTACTTTGACTTGTATAATGTGAGTAAACTATAAACATTCTGGATTTTGAGACTTAAATGACAAGGTTGGACCCGTTTCGGTTAATTTTTGTAAACTAGTTACATATGCTTAACCGTACGCATTTAGTGATATCGGGTTACCGGATAAGTCATGGAAAAGTTCTATATGTAATTATATTTTAAATAAGTTGTAATATTAGTAGGATATCAACTTTTATGCCTGTTATGTTTCAAAGTGAAACTATGCCTCATAAGGACGTTTTGGTAATTTCATATCGTATAAAAGGAACTTGAATATAATTTAATGTTATAACTATAAGTATTCTGGAAAAATAATTAATTTATGATATAATATCAGTAGGATATTAATTATATGTGTAATTTATATTTTATGACCAAACTATGCACCAAAAGGGCATTTTGGTTATTTTATACATAGTTTTAAAAATTATTTGGGATTCTGAGTTTATATTATATACCTACTGTAAAAATGTTTAAAATAAGTTTTAAAATCAGTAGGTAACAAGTCTTGGTTAATAAATATGGTTTAAAACCATACTATGCGCCGAAACGACGCTTATGTTGTAAAATGACGATTTATGCGATGTTTAATGAGAACTGAAGTTATGATCAGATTAACAAGTCTTAGATATATTATTTGATATAGCATATCATTTGATAAAAGATTTACTTTGGAAAGAGGTGATTAAAACCATTTTTAAGCCATAAGGGCCTTATCGTCATTTATCGACATAATACAAGGACATGTTTATAAACTCAGTTTATAAACTGTTTTGACATCCCAAATAATCCTACTTATAATATTACATCAGTAGAAAACTCATTTTCAAGTTCATTATCCTTAAAACCTCTTTTTTAAGCAAAAAGAACATTTTAGTCAAAATGGTATAATTACGGAACTTGTGCATAAACTCAGATTCTGATTATGATCATGTAAATAACCTCATAGGGTTATGCTACATTATATTACAATCATAATGCAACCTTAGATCAGTGTCTAACTATCTAAATCGGGTCAGAATCGAAAGTCAAAGCAGAAGTCAAACTTCACGACTTTCGGTTGCGAACCGACCCTAGAACAGAAATTGACGAGCCGAACATGTTTATACATGTTCTAATAATCATTACCAATTTGTTTAAGTGTCAAAACAGTTCCATAGCATATATAAGATCAGTTTATGATTTTTGCGAAAAATGGCCTGTTGACTTTTCAATATCATAACTTTGACCCGACAATTGGTCTAGCAATCGTGATCTTCAGGAGGTGCCCCCATCATTTTGAGTCCACTATGTCGGTACGTGCGGGCCAACGGTCAGGATCGCTGCCACCTTTGCCCAAACCTTACCCTACTATACACAAGGACCCACAAATGGGTGGACCCTCTAATGCGTCACCTGTGGTGGAACCAACACCACTACTAATGGTTCAACCACCACCATCGGGTTATAATAACCCTATCCCTACATATTCAGATACGGATATGATCCTTTTAACCAACTACACATGTTGATTATCAGGCATTGTCGCAAGACCCTTACATGCAAGCGGTCATGCATAACGCACTTTACCCGTCTCCTTTCCCACCTGCTTATCATCTACTGGATATCCAAGTTATGGGTACCGATATCCTATGATGCCACAACCATAACCTCCGCTGCCACTTGAGGCCATCAATGAGGCCTTAAAACAAATGAAAGAAATGCAACAACAAGCGGAGAAAATGGAGAAAAAGACGAACAAGTTTTTCAAGAAACTCTCCAAATTGGTTAAGGGAAAGAAGGACGAGTGAAGTCTTTTCTAATAATATATGTTCGTCCCTGCGAGGACATTGTTATTTCTTTAGTCCCTGTGTGGACATTTTTATTTCTTTAGTCCTTGCATGGACAATTTATTTGTTGTTTCTAGTATTGTAACTTCTATTGAAATTTAATGAAGTATTTTGGAATTATATATATGTATTCATCCTTTTCAAAGCAAGCGTCTCGATTTTATTCGAAATTCTTGCTCTGCTAAATAATTCCAAAAAGATCTTAATGCTTTTGATTAGCCAAGTGGCACATATTTGGCCAATTATAAATGATAGTTAAGGATGAAAGGGCCTTCTATCATGATAGTTAAGGAACTTATCCTTCTATCCAGAGGCGGTGGACTAAGTTCAAGCCTCCAAGTCATTAAGGTCGAATGTGACTGGGACTATTAATCAACCATTAAGGTACTCTTATGTTAACATTCAGGAATGTTCATACCCTGGTAGTGTGGCTTGAGGAACCACACCAGCCGTCTAGGTAAATGGACTATGTCCTAGAACCTATTTATAGCCTATTGGATCAGTCTGATCCCGGCTAATATCGTCAATATAATGATAATAATTGATGTCCATTAGTGACAGGCCAATGTCATATTTTATGTCCATTAGTGACAGGCCAATGTGCCATATTTTTATGTCCATTAGTGACAGGCCAATATGCCATATTTTATGTCCAAAGTGACAGGCCAATGTACCATATTTTATGTCCATTAGTGACAGGCCAATGTGCCTATATATTGTATGTCCATTAGCTAGTGACAGGCCAATGTGCCATATTTTATGGGGCCACTAGTGACAGGCCAATGTGCCGTATTTTATGTCCATTAGCGATAGGCCTCTGTGCCATAATCATATGTCCATTAGTGACAGGCCTATGTGCCATAATCATATGTCCATTAGTGACAGGCCTATGAGCCATATTTTAAATGTCCTTTGTACGAGCCTATGGGCTATTATAATTGTCTATACGACAATGACAATTGTGACATTACGATCCAGCTATCCAATAATATATGGACTATGTCCAAATTGTAATTTGCCTTTGATGGTCCTTTTGAGACCTAGGCCATATATAGATATCATAAGCCTAAGAGTTGTGATGTTATTCACACTAGTTTTGATTAGGCGATGGATTGTTATATCCAATGTTTAAAGCCAATATGGTTTTAATACCATGGCTAAGAAAGAATTTTATTTGGTATTTAGAACCAAAGCTTTGAAGAAATGGCTAACTCGGATGAGGCGCAAAGTAGCCACCAGGATGTTAACTCTAATAATGCAGAAAATATAGCCATTAATAATGAAGATTTCCTAGCTCGCATAGACAGAGCTTTGGGAAAGGCCATGGAAAAGGCCATAGAAAAACTTAGGGAGTCGATTGCTACTCGCTCCCGACCACTATCGATCGCACCATCCTCAGCTCACAAAGGAGCTCAGTTCACTCTTCAAATGCGAAGAGTGAACCAAAGAAATTAAAATTTGCTGATAGGTCCCATTCTTCTAAAGACGGATGTTCCTACAGATATTTTGTCTCCTGCAAGCCCCAGGATTTCAATGGGGAAAAGGGAGCTGTTGAAGCCTTGAAATGGCTGGAAGAGATGGAAAGATTATGGATATCAGCGGCTGTGCTGAAAAGGATGTGGTAAAGTATGTATCACAATCCTTCAAAGGTGATACCTTAATTTGGTGGAAGGCTATGATCCAATCCACAGGTAAAATTTACTTGTACAATTTGGGATGGTCCAAGTTTATGGACCTTGTTAAGGAAACTTATTGCCCACCCCATGAGGTGGAAAAGATAGAGTCAGATTTCCTGACTCTCACAATGAAGAACCTAGATTGTCGGAAGTATGTTTCCGATTTCAATTCTCTATCAAGGTTAGTTTCCTATCTGATTACCCCTGAAATCAAACACATTGCGCGTTTTATTAATGGGTTATCGCCCGATATAAAGGGGATGGTAAAGGCTGCTCAGCCTACTACCTATAGGTCCGTTGTTGACCTATCTCTCACCCTCACCTTGGATTTGGTGAGGCAAAAGTCAGCCAAGACCGAGACAGACGGGAACAGAAAACGGGAGGATGATAACTCCCAAAGTTTTAAGAAGAAAGGAAATTTTGGGTTCAAGAAGAACCAACATAGGTCTGATGATAGACCTCTATGCAAGATCTGTAGCCGTAGGCATTGGGGGCAATGCAATACCAACCCTCAGATTAAACGTGTGGTATTTTCAAAAGAAAAGGGCATAAGACCCATAAATGCAAAAATCTTAAAGATGCCATCTGTTATGGCTATAATGAGAAAGGGCATATTAAGCCCAATTCCCTAAGAACCCCACAAATAATGATGCAAATCCTAGGGAGGCTAAGAAAGGGAATGCTCGTGCTTTCCAGATAAATGCTAGGGAGGCCATTAATGACAACAATGTCATAACAGGTACTTTCCTCATCAACGATATATATGCTAGAGTTCTTTTTGATTCGGGTGCAGATAAGTCTTTGTAGACCATAAGTTTAGTAAAATATTAAATTTACCCATAAGAACTCTAGACAAAACTTATGAGATAGAACTTGCTGATGGAACTTTAGAAATAGCATCTTCCATTCTTGATGGATACCCTATATTCATTAAGAATCATTCCGTTCCTATCTCTCTTTTGTCGATGAAATTGGCGGGGTTCGATGTAGTTTTAGGCATGGATTGATTATCCCATAACCAAGCCCGCATTGCGTGTGATAAGAAAGTCATCGAAATTAAAACCCCATCTGGTGAAATAATCACCATCAATGGAGATTCACACTATGGATTGCCAGACAAGGTGTCGTTATTTAAAGCATCCAAGTGTTTAAGGAAAGGTTGTGTCATTTACATGGCACAAGTCACTATCAACGAACTTAAGCCAAATATACAAGACCTTCCAGTTATTTCGGAGTATTCCGATGTTTTTCCCGAAGAACTACCAGGTCTACCTCCAGATAGGCAAGTAGAGTTTAGGATTGACATCCTACCTGGATCAGCACCCGTAGCTAGAGCTCCATACCGATTAGCACCAACAGAAATGAAGGAGTTAAGGACACAGTTAGATGAACTCTTAGAGAAAGGCTTTATTCAGCCAAGTTCCTCGCCCTTGGGAGCTCCAATTCTTTTCGTTAAGAAAAAGGACGGTTCAATGCGGATGTGCATTGACTATCGCGAATTGAACAAGATAACAATCAAGAACCGTTACCCATTACCCAAGATCGACGATTTATTCGACCAACTTCAAGGGGCTAGTTATTTCTCCAAGATTTATCTAAGATCTGGATATCATCAACTAAAGGTTTGGAGTGAGGATGTTCTTAAGACTAGCCTTCAGGACCCGATATGGTCACTATGAATTTTTGGTAATGCCTTTTGGGCTCACAAATGCACCTGCAGCATTCATGGATCTCATGAATAGAGTCTGCAAACCACATTTGGATAAGTTTGTCATTGTCTTCATAGACGACATACTTTTCTACTCTCGTAATCAAGTTGATCACAGAAACATCTTCGGTGCATCTTAGAACTGCTAAGGCAAGAGAAGCTTTATGCCAAGTTCTCTAAGTGTGAGTTTTGGCTTAGAGAAATCCAATTTCTTGGACACATTGTAAGTGAGCATGGAATCCAAGTGGATACCGCCAAAATTGAAGCCATAATGAATTGGGAAGTACCCAAAACCCCGTCAGAAATAAGTAGCTTCTTAGGATTGGGTGGTTACTATAGAAGGTTCATCGAGAACTTTTCAAGGATTGCCACTCCTTTGACTACCTTGACCTGTAAAAATGTTAAGTTTATTTGGGGTCCAAAACAACAAGAATCTTTTGAGATTTGAAACACAAATTGAGCAATGATCCTGTGTTATCCCTACCTGAGGGTGTTGAAGACTTTGTTGTTTACTGTGATGCATCACACACTTGCATGGACTGTGTGCTAATGCAAAAAGGCAAAGTGATTGCCTATGCATGACGACAATTAAAGGTGCACGAAAGGAATTACACCACCCATGACTTAGAATTGGGTGCCGTTGTATTTGCACTTAAGCTATGGAGACATTACTTGTATGGCACAAAGTGTATTATATACACTGACCATAAGAGCCTCCAACACCTGTTCAATCAGAAAGAATTGAACACGCGACAACGTCGTTGGATGGAAACACTTAATGATTATGATTGCGAAATTCGCTACCATCCGGGCAAAGCAAATGTAGTTGCTGATGCCTTAAGTTGCAAAGAACGGGTTAAGCCTATAAGGATTAACGCCAAGAGCATTGAGCTCAGAAATAGCTTAAATGAGAAGCTATTAGATGAGCAAAACAAGCTCTATTAGAGGCTAATGCTCCTAATGAAGGATTAGGCGGAACTGTTGATCAGTTAGCGCCTGGAAAGGATGGAATCCTTAGGTTTAATGATAGAATCCGGGTTCCAATTTTTGAAGGACTTAGAGATCTAATCCTCCATGAAGCGCATAATTCAAGATACTCAGTTCATCCAGGTGGTGACAAGATGTATCAAGATTTGAAAAAGAATTATTGGTGGATAGGTTTGAAGAAATCCATAGCCACTTATGTAGCTAAGTGTCTGACGTGTTCGCAAGTTAAGGCCGAACATCAGAAGCCGCCAGGACTTCTACAACAATTGGAAATTCCCACATGGAATTGGGAAATGGTAACTATGGACTTGATTACCAAGTTACCTAAGACGAAAAGTGGAAATGACACTATTTGGGTCATTGTGGATAGGCATTTCTTGCCAATAAAGGAAACGTATAATTCAGACAAATTGGCTAAGTTGTATGTGGACAAGATTGTGTCCCTACATGGTGTGCCAGTATCTATTGTATCTGATAGAGATACTAGATATACTTCTCGTTTTTGGAAAAGTTTCCAACAATCCTTAGGCACAAGAATAAACTTTAGTACGGCCTACCATCCGCAGACTGATGGTCAAAATGAGCGTACTATCCAGACATTGGAAGACATGCTTAGGGCATGTGTGATTGATTTAGATGGAAGTTGGGATGACCACTTACCCCTAATAGAATTCTTCTATAATAATAGTTATCATACGAGCATCAAGGCTGCTCCTTATGAGGCCTTGTATGGGCGAAAGTGCCGAACACCGGTGTGCTGGGCAGAAGTTGGGGAAGCCCAACTATCAGGACCTGAGATCGTCCTGGAGACCACGGAAAAGATTGTGCAAATCCGTGATCGTCTCAAGGCTGCCCGTGATAGGTAGAAGTGTTATGCAGACAAGAGGCAAAAACCTCTTAAGTTCCAAATATGGGATAGAGTATTATTGAAGGCATCACCCTGGAAAGGTGTTATTGGCTTCGGAAAGAAGGGAAAGTTAAGCCCAAGATATGTTGGACCATTCGAGGTGATCGAATGTGTCGGTTCTGTTGCTTATAAGCTTAGGCTACCAGAGGAGCTAAGTGGAATTCATGATGTGTTCCACACCAGTAGCCTTAAGAAATGTCAAACCGATGAGTCCCTAGTAATGTCGCACAAAGATGTGCAAATAGATGAAAACCTGAGGTTCGTTGAGAAACCAATTTTGATCGAGGATCGACAGGTCAAGAAGCTCCAAAGGAAATTGATACCTATAGTAAAGGTTAAATGGGATGCCCTTAGAGGTCCCGAGTTTACATGGGAGGTTGAGTCCACTATGCGACAAAAGTACCCCCATCATTTTGAATAAAATCTTGAGGTCGAGATTTCTAGACCAATTGACGGGTCAAAGTTATGATCATGTAATATAACCTCAGAGGGTTATGCTACATTATATTACGATCATAATGCAACCTTAGATCAGTGTCTAACTATCTAAATCGGGTCAGAATCGAAAGTCAAAGAAGAAGTCAAACTTCGCGACTTTCGGTTGCGAACCGACCCTAGAACAGAAATTGACGAGCCGAACATGTTCTTACATGTTCTAATAATCATTACCAATTTGTTTAAGTGTCAAAACAGGTTCCATAGCATATATAAGATCAGTTTATGATTTTTCCAAAAAATGGCTTGTTGACTTTTTAATATCATAGCTTTGACCCGTCAATTGGTCTAGCAATCGTGATCTTCAGGAGGTGCCCTTTATAGGGTATAACACCTACCTTATTATGATCTCTTAGCCATGTTCATTACGAACAATGGATGGATCATAATGGACTTAACCGAAAGTCAAGGCGTTTTCCGTAAAACGCTTGACTTTTGGCTATAAAAGCCTCTAAACGAAAATGCAAGAGCAAGGAACACTTACAAGAGGTTTCTAGAATGCAATAGAACTAAGTTGGATGCTCCTTTCAGTTAGGAACTTTCAGAGGAGGGAGATAGAGTTGTAAATGAGAAAGGTGCAAGTTCAAATGGTGAACCTTGACACCTATTTATAGTTGGAGAGCTTGAAGGAGGTGATGCCAGGTGTTAAGGGGTGTAAAAGAAAGCTTACAAGTATCCTAAAACGTGGCGTAGCAGCTTGGGAAGCCATGGTTTCGAATCAAATGGTTTTTGGCAATTTGTATAGAGGCCAAGCAAATTTTCTTCAGATACAGTCCTCTCGCGCCCCGCGAGAGGCACAGGGCTTGCCTCTCGCGCCCCACGAGCGCTCCATAGGCAGATTTGAAGTTTGTCACTTTTAGCCCTTCAACTTATTAAAACCTCCTAGAATCTCTTAAAACACCTTTTTAGCATTTTTAGCCCTCCGTAGCCAATACTTGGCGTATCCGGGATCATGCCCGGACATTGTCGAGCTCTCGGTTCGTTAAAAGGTCACTCAAAGGTATAAATTAATATGTTGACACTTTTAACCCATCCATTATCCAACTTTCACATATTTACAGAATTGAACCCTCTCGTCCAACAAATGGGACATATGAGAGTTAGGACTTCGTAAAGGATCACTCAGAGGCTCATTATAAGCATGTTAACTCTGATGTCACTCAGAGACTGGGCATTTTGACACAACGGTCACTCAGAGGCCAAGTTTTAGCATGTTGACAATAATGGTCACTCAGAGGCTATGTTTTTAAGCATGTTGACACCAATGGTCACTTAGAGGCTATGTTTTAAGCATGTTGACACTAATGGTCACTCAGAGGCTTGGTTTATGCATGTTGACATCAGAAGATCACTCAGAGACCTAGTTTGAGCATGTTGACGCTTTGAGTACCTGTTAGTTTTTAATAGACTTAAAATAAAAATATAACACGTGTCGCTATATTATTGGACACGATTTCTTTTTACAGGGTGTTAAAATTTTGGACGGTACACTCCCTTTTTGGACTGCACACTTTGTTTAATGGACCGCACACTTTGTTGTTTTGCCCGTACACTAACAATTAGTCCACAATTCAGCACACTATTCAGTTTAAACCGCATACTGAGCCGCACACTTTAATTTTATCCCGTATACTTCCAAAAATTCAATTTTGGTAACCAATAGTCCTTTTTGAAATGTTAGGATTTCGAAATTTTAGGAGACTAAACTCAAAATCCTTTTTGATTCTTTCCACCAATAGTCCCGAAAAACATGGAAATACAACCTAGACTTCTAAAAAACAGATCAAATGAAGATATTCTTGAACTATTCATGATTTTCAACACTGATTTTCTTCGTGTTCTTGATTGTTCTTCGAATCTAATCACACCTTTCTTCTTGTTCTTCGAGTGATATCCAGAAAACAGAGCCTTCGAAAGACTTCTTAGGCTCTGATACCAATTGTAAGTCCAGAAACTATAATCGGATATCACAAACACCTAAACACGTCACGGAATAACAAGAAAGATGTAGAAGAAAAGAACAAGTTGATTGTATTCGATTAACATTGCATGCGATCTCTTAGGATCGTCTGGTACACACTAATAAGTTTAGCAAAAAAAAACCAACAACCCTAACTCGCCTCCCTAGCTCTCTCTGGTGTCTCCCTAAAGCTTAACCCTAATAATGAATTAAACATAACATTATATAGGGTTTACTAACAACTCAGCCCACATGGCCTAACCCAAGCCCACTAGACAATCAAGTCCAATAACCTATAATTGTGTTTGATAAATACATGCGTAAACCTACTCTATTTTTGGCCTACACATGAAAAACTCATGAATATATAATCTTATTGAAATTGAAAGTTGTTACGAAGAAAAAAAACTTTTGGTTACAGAATTATAAATAAAAAAATATGTTACAATTATCCATGAGATTATATGAAATTTATTTAAAGAAATTGTTGCAAATACATAAATAACAATATTTACTTATTTAAGTAACATCAATATTTTGAAATTAAAGTAACAGAATTTATATTAGTTGTTTTTATCGCTAATACTAATTAAGAATATTTTGTTATTTATTCATTATAAAAATTTAAATATTTTAAGGATCTGAATAAAAAAATTCAAAATTATATATGTTTATAATATATTAATATTAGGAGAAGAGATTTGATAATATTTTTTAAAACATTTATTATAATATAATAGAGATTACGATAAGTCTAAGTGATATTCAGCCTAAATGCAAGGCAATTGGGTTTGGTCTTAGTTTCAAGTATAGATAAGAACTAGTAAGATTACCCGCGCTACGCTGTGGGGTTTCGATCGATATATATTTTGGTTTAATATACCAATCAAAAGAAATATGCTTAAAAGAATACTGACACATGTTTTAAATCGACCGAACACCATTAACATAAATCTAAATTGGACAGTAGGACTAAATGATTTTAAATTAATTGTAAATGGAAACGTAAATGTTATCATAAATATAACTTTAATGAAACGGAACTTAAAACTAAAACACTAAACATAAAGAAAATAGAAAATTACTTTTTGAGTCCCTTTGTTTTAGTGGTTTTAACCATTTTAGTACAAAACAAAAAAGTTTAAGGCTCTGAGTCTCTAACTGTTCATTTTATAACGTTTTGAGTCCAACTTTTAACACTTGTACTTTTGATTTTGGACTTAAGTGGTTAAAACTACTAAAATTTAGGGACTCAAACGTTATAAAATGAACGGTTAGGGACTTAAGGGCGTTAAACTTTTTTTGTTTTGGACTCAAGTGATTAAAACCACTAAAACAAAGAGACTCAAAAAGTAATTTACTCTAAAGAAAACTATAAAATAAAAATAATAAAGTGGAGAAAAAAATAAAGTAAGAAACAAAAAAAACCAATAGGATAAAAACACTGTCCACATAACTTCCTAATTGTAATTTACATTGAAACATAGACCAAGAGCTGAAAGCGTACATAAAAATAAGCAGGAAAACGAATTATATTTGACACGTATTTCCAAAGAAAATTTACGTCGAATCGTAAACTAACTTGAATTTATAATAATGCATGCATAAAAATAAGCATGTAATAAAACAGTTACGGCGGGTTGTAGCGGTGTCGAAACGTAAAGTGACTCGAATTTATAGCGTTTAATGAAAACATATTATATTTGACTCGACGTGTTTTGGAACAAAATTTACGTCAAAACGTAGACCATTTGAACACGTACATAAAAATAAGTATGAAAACGTATTATATTTTACTTGACTCATTTATAGAAAAAATAAAATTTACATAAAAACGTAGACTAACTGAAAACGTACATATTAATGGCATAACAAATATATTACAGTTTACCCAACTTGTTACCGGGAAAAATTTACGTATAAACGTAAATCATTGAGGTTATACAAACACGTACATAAAAATAAACACGTAAAACTTAATTACAAAATCTTTAGAAAGTTAAGAGATTGTAATTTTTAACGCTAAAAGTAAAAGGGGTAAAAGTATAAAAAATAATAATAAAGACAAAATAAAGAAAAGTCAAAAAGCAAAAAATAAATAAAAAAAAATAAATAAAAAATAAAAACAATATAGAGTTTAGGCCACTTTCAATAGTTTGACCCATTTGCATTCTAAGTTTTAATCATTTAAAATATTTTTACCCGTTTGACTTTGTTACTGCGAAAAGTTGAAGTCATAAATCTTAACCGTTTTTAAGTTCTCGCTCTAATTTATAATTGTTGAACAAAACCGTTCTTCATGGTCTAGGTCCTTCAATATTCATTTGGAAGTAATACTTTAAGGTTATCTTTAACCAATCTTAAGTTTTCATTTGCTCATCTGGTTTATTTCAGTATTTTTTTTTTCTAAGTCTTAACTTTATATGTGTTCAAAATTAAAAGTGTTCTTATTTTTAGATTAGATTTTAAAGTGTATTCTCCAGCTTGTATTGCAACATTATAGTGTATTATTTTGGCAGCCTACACATATCATTAGCAGCACTGTTGAATCCATTTTTATTATAGTTAAGCAATTTGGTATTTTGTTTTGTATTGTTATTACTATTATTAGGACTGTGTTCTTTCGGTGAAGAAGCTAAAGCCATGTGCAGGTGGCTTGAAGAAGATGCAGTAATGTATATATGTCTATTAATAATCAGTCGGATGGAATTGAGTGTTTTGAGTAATAGGGTTTAGAGAATGTAAGTTGATATATGTATGGTTTATGGTTTTGCTATGATAATCATACCTGCTGTTTGTATTTTGATTTGATTTATTTTGTTTAGATCTATGGATATTTGATTTGATTTGAATGATTTTAGTAATAATAAGAAACATCTTCAGGAATTAAATTGGTGTTTCAACTTCTAGAACACCGGATCATGTATCTTGGCGAAGGAAATAATCCTATTACACATTCTTGATTAGAGAAGTCTTTTACGCCTATTATAAACTAGATTAGAACCTCGTATATCACATGAGTTAAATTAAATGCAACTTTATATATTAATAATAAAACAATATATCTTTAAAAACTTCGTTTATTACACAGGTTGAACAAATGTAACTTTATATATTAAACGATAATAAAAAGTTATATCTTTAAGAACCCGGTGTAATGTATGAGTTGAATAAATGTTATTTTATATATCAAATAATAAAAAACTTATATCTTTTAAAATCATATGTATTACACGGGTTGAATACATATAACTTTGTATACTAAATAAAAAAATTATATCTTTAAAAAACCATGTATATTGTGTAGGTTGAATACATCTAATTTTATATACCATATAATAAAAAAAATCTTTAAATACCTTGGGTATTACATAGTTGAATAAATGTAATTATATATAGTAAATAATAAAAAGTTATTCTTTTTTAAAACCCCCGTGTATTACACGGTTTAATAAATATAATTTAATATACCAAATAATAAAAAAAGTAACTAACAGATATACTTAATACGCGATATATAGGGTGATAAAATATTGGTACCAATTCTAACAATTTGATATATAAATTATGTGATAAAATTGATATATATATTTTTAATAATGAAAATATATAATGTAGTAATACAAAGTTTGGTTTTATTGATATATAATTTGTTTTATCTAAAAATATATTAAATTACCATTATAATGTAAAGGATAATAAATTTTAGAAAAATATAAGTCTTATATTCGAAATTAAAAGTAGGATAAGATTTAATATTAATTTTATTATTTCTTTAATTACTATTAGATAAGTAAGAAAAATAAGACGGGAAAATAATAAAATAGATGCCTCCAATGAATGATATGTGTCACAAATCGATTTCTATCGTTTCTAATACATAACCCCGTTATGAACTATTTATATGTAGTTTCAATTACTTAGGGGGTCAAAGCGTTATGGGTAGTGATGTTGGGTTCCCATTACCAATCGGGTTGCGGTGATTCGGGTGATGAAATTGGGTTGTGAAAATGGGAGATGGTTAACGATTTGGGTTCTCTCTTTTGGGTATGGACTTTCTGCAAGCTAGTTTTAGGTGATGAAGAAGGGGGTTTTGAATAAGGTTGCACCCTTGGTTTTTATTTGTTAATTGGATAGGTGATGCCGTATGGATTATGGGGTTGCATCTCTTACCCCCTTACTTTTGAGCTTTATATAATATTTTTTTGTTACAACGTGCGTAAAACAGGCACATAATAACCTATTATAAATACATAGGTATATCTATAATTGTAGTTAATTAAATTTGTATCATGCCAAGAACACAGTATAGCAAAAATATTTAACCATACAGAAAATAATGCAGCTGATTCAAACTACATATATCCCCAAATTGTGCTATGTATCATTCAAATTCATTGTTCCAATAAGATATCCCATTTTATGCAAAGTCAATCACTTGACACTTGAAAAACACACAACGTCAAAGTTACGTGTTCACAAGTATGTACATCTTGATTCATGTAATATAGAAAAACCTACAGAATAAAAAAGAAGTTTCAAACCCAAGCATTTAAGACACGAATTACCATCTATAGACAGAATCTAAAGCCTACAAAGTCAAATCCAGATTTGACGTCAATTCTTAGTTTATGAAATTAATCAAAAGGTTGGATAAACAATGAAAAAACAGTCTAAAACTTTAGTTGTTGTCAGTTGTCATACTTATTCATTTGAATAAAGTCTACATATGTAATCTAAAAATTTATAAATTACCATACTTTCATCTTTTATTTTACCTTTTTAATGTACATGTCTATATTGTATAAATCAGTAAATATAGGAGGGTTTTCAGAAAATTAAGATCTCTTGACAAACATGAAGTTGAATGAAGTCAAACATAATAAATGAAAATTGAAACTGAAGTTGTAGGCCTTCTATGCATTCCAAAAATCAAGACGGTCAATATTGAGTTTTGGAATTTGTAGCGGTAAATGAAGAGTTGATTAACAAAAAGGATGTCAGAGTCAGTGATAACCATAGCTAGGTATGTTGTTAACAAGTTCCCTAGTGTAAGCCTAAGCCCTTCACTCCATATATACACCATTTAAAACTTCAAAATACATGCATACATAATATATATATACATATGCTAATAGAGTTATTGTCTATTGGCAACAAGTGTTTATCCCAACAAGATGTAACGGATTCGAGTATTACAAAGTGGGCAATCAGTGGATTTTCGGAGATTAGGCGTTCACCATGAAATAATTAATACATACAATCTTAATCAAGATAAGAGATATACACTATAGCTATATATAAATGTGGCTTTTGGGTATTGTTTTTTACCCATGAAAGACTGAAAACCCATAAGAGATTATCTCTCGTGAGTGTTGAAACTGAGATCATGAGTGATTATATAGCTACAAGCCTTCAGTCATAGAAATGTTGAAAATGTTGATCTAGACAGCTTGATCTGACAACATATGCTGACTAATAACTTACACATTTAAAAGCTGTATTTTCTCATAGTTTACTAGGTTTTTGGTATTCAAGAAAGCATCTAGATTTAGAAATGAAGGCCTGTTGTCATCTAGCTCGGTGTCTATACATGTTTGTACAAATTAACTTTTTTTGGGGGTTGAAACTCGATACTAACAAGGTGTGGGTATTGAACTGTATGTGTATTAACCTCTTTAGTGAAAAGAATATATTTGGATATTCTAAGTTTCAAAAATCAACACAAGTGTTTAGGTCAGGTTTCTTAAAAAATGGGTTGTGTTATTGAAGTAACTAAGATTGACCTAAGTTTAAATCTTGAAAATGGGTATATATTGTTGGATGGAATAATAAGATGTATGATAAATCTATAAATCCAAAAGAATCATAAATTTATAAAAGCCAAATGATAATGATTAGGGTTTCATTCATTAGGAAATGATTATATAGCTCCACAGAATTTTCTGGCTTTTATTAAAATCATCATAAACTTATACTGCTACTATTTAAACTATAACACCATCACCAACCCATGCCTATGCTGAAGTAAATCCGCTCAGGCCGCCGGTGAAGATGGTAGCAATGGAGATTGGAGAAAGGGGAGAAAGCTTCATACATACAGCAAGAAACAAGAATCTTGATAAATAAAGCCAAACTGATAAGATCGAGTAAGCAATAGCATGAACAAATAGATCAATATCTATATATATATATATATATATATCTACCTATCTTTAAACATATATGCATAGAGCAGGTAGCAAAAGAATGAAGAAGGATGTAATAGCAAAGGGGTTTGAGAGGAATGAAGCCTGGTCCGATGCCGTCACATGTTCTAAAGAACATCTAGAGAGATGAAGCAACTAATTTCTCCTGTAAGTGAATGCATCGAGCCAGCCAACATACCCCACAAACCACTGCTGGTTTCTTTAGCTACAAAGAGAGATAGATAGACAGAAGATACTTGAGAAACCCCAAGGCCACAAAGAAGCTATATAGAGGAGAGAGTGTGTGTGTGTGAGAGAGAGAGAGAGTAGTTGGGGGAGTAAGATAAATAGGGGCAATGTCTTGAATCACGTAGACACCTCACCATTAAATTTATTTCTTCACGTCCAACTTGCATCTTCAAACCACCTACTAACTACACTACTTTTCCTTTTCTTTTATCACAATTCCATATCCTTTTAAAACTATCCCTTAATCGACAAAAATGCAAAACACAATGCTTGTTATTCAATTTTACTAAGGTTTGTGTTTTTAAGTTTTAACTCCCAACCTAAGGCCATCTCCTAGCTGCACTGTCAGATTGACTGGTCTTTTCTCTCTTCTATACTTTACCGGCGATGCTCCCTCTCTTCACACCTCTCACATACCCTGTAGGAACACACCTTATCCAATGTCTTCCCCTTCACCAGTACCCTCCTCCAACGTAGCGCATCAAACGAGTGGCCCCACATCATCGATCATTGGCACTTCACAAGCATCCATTGAGAATGGACTCTTAAAACAATAGTTAGAAAGTGTAACTCGTCACTTACAAATTAAATATATCGTTTACATGTCCCCTAAATTTAGGGATGAGATCACCCAATAAGAAAACGAGCTAATAGCGGCGACATTTATCGCCGCTAAAGATAGTGATCGTCGCCGCTACTACCCTTTGCGGCGACAAGTCGCCGGTAAAGGTTCTTTGGCCGGTATTGGTCCATTCGTTGCCGATCGGTACCGTACCAGTATCAAACTAACACCAGGAAAGTAGGTACCGAATATTATATTGAATCTATTGGTATTAAAGTACGGTATCGGTACTCAAAACAAAATGCTCATCTCCATATGGTATTATACTGAAACTACCGATATTGATTTTCTAGAAATGTTGATACCGAATACCGCACTGAATCTATCGACATGATGCCGATTTGATACAATATCGATACTCAGTACCAAATAAACACCCCTATCCCTCAATCAAGCTACTTTGGTGTTTTTTAATTATAATATTAATATCTTTTTTAAATACGTTATGAGATTACTTCCAAAATTATTAAGATGGTATGAGTCACTTATCACCTAAGATGGTATGAGTCACTTATCACCTAAGATATGATTAAATAACTTTTAATCATGTTAGGAAGTTGTCGTTTCCAAAGGTTACAACTTTGTATATCCGAAGTCTTTGTGAGATAAATACTAGCATTTTCTAGTTTATGCTCTCTAAAGGTTTTCTTCAGTGTACTCATATTATTATTTAACAATTTATCAACATGAAAGCTCAATGAAGAAGACTAGAAAAGACATGTTGGACGGCTAGAGAAAAGGACATACCAATACGGGTCTATCATAATCATAAGTTAATGATTTTAGGTTTTAAAATAGGGTCTACAATTTTGGCACACCCATTTCTCTATCTCCACATCAAACCCTATCTTTATATACGCCTCGTACAAACCTATACGAGGCGTATACAGTTTTTGTGTCTGACCAAATGCTCAAACCTCGTACAGTGTCAAATTAGTCACATATATGATACATAATGGCCTGTTCGATGAGCCTATACTAAGCTTGTGTATGCCATGTATAGTGTTATAATTGGCGTACATCTGTCTGATCTGATTTTTCTATGATGTTGTCTAGGAACGTGAGTAAAGCTACACGCCAGATACAAGACTATACGAGGCGTATTAATTTGAATTTAAATAATATAGATAGGCACATGCAAATGCTTCTTCATTCTTGAAAGTTCAGTATTTTATTTGTATTTTTCCCTGGTTTATCAATTGTTTGGCGAGTGTGGAGCAAAAATATCATCGTTTTGGGACGAGAACAATTTCTTTGGGTAGTATTCCAACGACTTATGGGGGTGCCTGAAACCAATCTTGTATCGTTTACTTACTAACCGTTTCCAGACTTGGACGAGGCTCCTCCTCCCCCTATTGATGAACCATATTATCCTACGCAACAAAGGTATTTGGATTACGGATACGAGTGGCAATCTTTGTGGAACAAGACAATCCTAATGGATACGCTGGTGAACCTTCCCCTGTCAATGAACCATTATTCGACGCAACAAGGGTATCAGTATTATGGATGTGGATCTTCTTACGTGCAAGAAGGCCATTCGGACGTCAGAGGATACAATGGTGAGCCTCCAGACTCACCACCGTGTGATGATGATCAACCCCCAAACCCGGCCATTCTGTATCAAACTAAGAAGGTATCACATTCATTTGGTTAAATGTTATATATTAAAATCTATACTATATAATTAAAGAAACAATTTGGGGGACACTTGTCATTATATTAGGTCATTTATTTATTTTATTTTCCCGCTAATCTCTTATGGATAATTATAATTTAGTTTCATCTCTTCTAATTAATTATAGATAACTTTCCTACTAAATATTATTTAGTTTAATATCTTCTACTTAATTATAGATAATTATTATTTAGTTTAAATTTATTGTATACTTCTCATTTTAACATTATTTGTTTCATTTTCTATATCATATTATCTTCATTGATTATATTACCTAACGTGTCATGTAATAGCTACATTTTTTAGTTTCATTTTACTCAAATTATTACTTTTTTTTACAGACACCTATTTTTTATTTGTAATATACAAATTTACCCTTGTTCTTTACAATGATTTAATTATCTCTAATAAACTTTATTTTACCATAGTATATATAATGCTAGACATAAAATCAAAAAACATTTTGGATGTCATCAATAACTTAACACATAATTTGATTATATGTATAATATGCACTTTTTAATAAAATAATACCAAACAAAATTACAAATATAAAATAATTGATTTTACAAACAATAACAAAGTCTTAACTTTTTTAAATCAATTAAAAATATATAACTAAAACATATGACACTATAATACAGCTAACCGATTTATCATCATATAACCTTCCAAGTATTTAAAAATTAATATTAAATCTTATTCTACTTTAAATGTTGACGGGTGATCCATAGGACAACCCTCTAGTGCTATAAAAGGATTAATATTCGCACTTTAATTGGTTAATTATTGGAATGTGATGACTATGGTATGAATGGCTTTGCAGGTACCAAAGAGCATCTATAAGTGGTTTAAATATGCTTTGATGGGAGCTCGTACTTGGAAAAGTGAAGACGGAGAAAGAGAGAGTTGAAAAAGAACAAGAGGAGAGAAAACAGGATCCATCGTAGGTTATGGCAGGCGTCGTAGCTTACGGTGATGACTGAGTTCTTGTTACGCCATAATTTAGAAGTGAGGCACCGTAAGAAGATGAATGCCATCGTAGGCTACGGTAGGCACCGTAGCTTACGGTGGCGACCTGCGAGAAAAATGTAACTACCCATTAAAAACGTTTTGCAATTGTCTTTTGGGATATCTAATTATTGGAGACGTTTCTAAGCAAGGAGAGGGCGAATTTGAGTGTTATTCTTGGTTCAAGACAATCTCTAAACATTGGTTTTGTGTTTTTGATTCGTATGAACATGGAACTTGATGGTATGATGATTTGCTGGACTATGAGTGGCTAAACTCATTGTGATCATCCTAGGTTGAAGGTTTGTATAAGATATTTGTGTTCTATCCATATTCTAGAATAATAGACTTGCAACATTTGTTGTTTATTATAGTGTGTGAATGTTTGTTTGTAAGTTGATAATTGATGTTTTGATCTTAGCCAAAATCATACATTCTTGGTGTCGTTGACAATCGAGATGTCACGGGAGGGACTAGGGTTAGATATTGGTTAAGTGGTCATCGGGTAACAACCTCGAGTTTTTATAATCCGAGTACTTAGTTCCCTTTCATCACAAACAAATAATCATACATGAATCAGGTCTATGTGATTCTTTCTAGTTGGATTTAAACACGAATGTCAATTGAAGCTGGACACCTAAGATGGTTACTTTCTCCTAATCTATTTTAATAACCAATCTTTAATTTGCAACTTATTCAGTTAATCTTAGTTTTAAAACCAAACAATCAAAAACTTGAATTCAGTTTTCTTGCAATTTAGATAATTTAGTCATTTTAGCTAAATCTTTAGATAACACATATTCCACAAGCTCCCTGTGTATTTGACGTCGTTGCCGGGCAGTAGTATCTTTGATATTTTGGTTTGTTATTTTTTCGGGTTTACGCTGATTGTTTAGTGTGCCGGTATTTACAGATGCATGCATACTAGAGGCTCTCACAAGCTATCACCATTGGCATTTGATCTGGAGATTGAACGAACTTTGCAAAGAAACAGAGTTCTACTACAAGAAAATAAAATTAGTGGTTCACCAACAATGCCTACAACACCAGTTACACCGGTTAACACAATGGATCCACCACCTCCCACTACGTGTCAAATAGCATCATCCACACCTTCACAAATTTCTACTACCCATCCTACTTCAACACATGAAGTCAACCCAACCAACACCTCATCATCCGTAACTACCCAAACCGGACTCGTTCACACTTTTAACCCCACACCAATGGTTCCACCCTTTTCTGTAACATTCGTCGAAAAACGGGTTCCAAAACCCGCTCTGTTTAAAAACTTTAGAATTTATTTAAAAAGTTTCATTACGTATTTTTTTTCATTTTATAAAAAGTAATTTCCATAATTTATAAATAAATAATTAATATGTTGATTAAATAAAAGAATAAAAAAATAATAGCAATATTTAAGATTTTTAAAAAATAAAAAAAATATATCCAATAAGTGTAGGCCGCGGGTTTCGAACCCGGGTCTCCACTCAAACCAAACACACAACACACCACTACACCACTTGCCCACATCTGCTACAACTCAAAACAATTATACATTTGTAATCACATTCCTTTGATCCGGATTCAAAAAAAAAAAAAGAAACAGCCGCGCTAAGTCACCGGCTATCATCAAGATATCTCGGATTCCTTTTCAATCATCGAATGTAACTGATCACGTAATAGACTCAATCAGGGAGTCAACAATCCCCAAATCGGTTATGCAATCATCTCGGCAATTACATCTTGACCGAAATTCTTGAAACCGAAATCGGTGATCTACTGGTTATTCTATAAATACCAATCGATTTCACCACAAACGAATTCGTTCAATCTCTCAACCTCTCTCTTAAACTCTCGCTAAAACACCCTGAAGCTGTCCCTGCAAGTCGCCGGAATTCTCAGTTACTCGCCGGAAAACCGAAGAATCCATTCCCTTATTGCCTTACTCTAAAATAAGACTTCTAGAGCTCAGACAGAAATCACCCACACTCACCTCAAACTCCCTGAAGAGCCTCTGTCGCAAGTTAAACTTCGCCGGCGATTCCTTTCAGTCGTCGGAGTTTCTGTACATTACCGGAATCCAACCGAACTTCCGTAACATTCTTCGATCGGTATATTCATCTTACTCTCTTTCGAATTCAGTTGTATAGCATTCTAATATTAAACAAAATTTTTTTTGAATTAACAGTCGGAATTATGATTCTGGATTTTATTTGATGAAAAAGATAAAGTCGAGTTAGTGTTTAAATATAATTAAAAACGGATATCTAACTGGGTTAGACACACAGTCCAGTGGTGGACTGTGTGCAAACATTATATACGCACCCGGGTTCGAATCATGCGCACATTTCCGATTTCATGAATTATACCCACCCTTTTTAATACTCACATATAATCAGATTCTGTAAGTGTTTAAAATTAATAAAAACCACTTATTCATCGGGTTAGACACCCAGCCCAGTTGGTTGGGCTGGGTGCAAAACATGTCTGGAAACGTGGGTTCGAGTCTGCGTATATATCCGGTTCACCACAATATACAAACTTTGTTTTATAACTTATACAGGAAACAACCTGGTTTGTACATAAAGCTAATTAAAATGCTAAATCTTTCGGGTTAGACACACAGTCCAGTGGTGGACTATGTGCAACACGAAGCCGACGTCGCAAGTTCGATTCCGGTCTTCTGTAACCGGTTTCGGCCATATTAAATCCTTTTTAATAAAACTAAAATAAGGTTTAAGCTAACTAGTATATATAAGTAATTAAAATCAGAAATATTTCGGGTTAGACACGTAGCTCAGTTGGTAGAGCTGCGTGCACGTATACGAGAGGTCCCGAGTTCGAACCTCACTCAGCGCATAGAAAACACAGTCTGACCGGTCAGACCCGGTCAACGGTCAAAAAGTCAACTTTTTTTATTTTATTTCTTTTTATTTTTTTTTTATTTAAATTGAAAAATCAATTAAAAATACTTAAAAATAGGATTTTTAAAGTTAGAAAATTTCCTTAAACTCACAAAAATAAATCTAAAAATCTCATTTAAGAGCACTAATTAAAAATATTAATCTCAAATAAAATTTATTTATTTATCGATTTATTACGTTATTATTTAGGTTAGTTTTCCCTCGTCGGTTGAATCATAAATTCGTGCGCATTCATCATTATCAAGGAACGCACACACTGTGAGTGAATCCTTACAAATTCCCCTTTTTATTCATGTTTTGGGGTGTACCATGTGTCGCTTTAATTATTTCGTTTATTCAAACTTGTGCTGTTACCATTATATGACCTAAACTTATGATGTAAATATTGTTTGTTGTGATGCGTGTTTACATTTTGTCAAGTTGCGTGCAAATCATTCATTAGGCCCATCAGTTCCTCGTGGGAGACGAGTTGAACATCGCGTGCCTCATTAGATCGGCTCCGTTTGATTGAGCCTTGATCTCATTGTTCATCATTGGGTGTGTGTGTTTGTGCATTAACTGATATTATGTGTTTTGTGATTAAATTTACATTTACGTTTATTCATATGTGGTTATGCACCTTTTTATAACCAATATAACAAATTCGTTCAAATGTTTTCATAAGATTCACTCGCCAACTTTTGTTGACCCAAAAACCCTATTTTTACACATGATACAGGTGATCTAGTTGAGAAAAGAAACACGTAGGATGGCCTAGAAGAATAAACAAGTTAATGCTTTGGAATGGACGTTTAGTTTTGTTTCCCTTTGTAATTGTATGATTTTTGTTTAATACTTTAGTTTGTAATGAAAATGTATTTGAACATGTTACGCTTGTATGTCTATTGTAACTTTTTCTTTAAAGAGAAATAATAAGTATGAAACTTTATATTAAATGTCATGAGCTTTGATGAAAGCCCAATCATGCCCGACTACCATTTCCGCTGCGGGTCAGGGTGTGACAGATTGGTATCAGAGCTTTTGACTATAGGGATATAGGATAGGTTATTAGACCCTTAGAGCCTATACTATAGTTGATTAGATTTTAATTGTTTATGTGGTTACATGCAAACTCATGATGTTTATTTGTTTCGTATTTATTACACACACAAATGCATGCAAACACTTCCACTATCATATTGTGTGATATTTAATGAGTTATACTTATTGTCAAACATAACATGCTTACACATACATTCATCACGCATATTTCAATGTTCACATATTCAAATCATCCTCATATTTCCTTTATTCAAGATTTTGTCCCAATTTTCGTTTTTCAATCTCATCAAAGTGAGTTCTACGACGGGCATGTAGTAACTGTAAGGGTACAAGTACCAGTAGTCGGAACATCCTGTCTAGATTGGCATTCGTATAAATCCAATATAACGGACCAATTTGCCTACCTGGGGACTAACGATGAGAGTACGAAGGACCTATTAGGCCAAAGCATGCCACCCCAAACGTCGTTCGAACTAACCCTACTTTGAGTTGTCATTGTGTCCATACCAGGACACCCTCCGACCTTATACTTTGCTGTCATGTTTTACGATTTTCATTCGGGTGGCGCAAGTGTTAACAGGCCAACACCAATATGAACCCTACCAAAGCCCAGTAGTCATGGGGCCCACATACTACCAAGGCCAAGTAAGGGGACATATGGAAGCCCAAACATGAGCAAAGCCCAAGACATCCTATGGATGTAGTAAATTTATTTTATTCATTTGTTTTTGTGAATGTTCATTTCTAAATACGACACATGACACCTAAAACGTCAAACTCATACTCTCGATACGTATTCCTTGTAGATGTCTTCTAGTCTCTCTCGTAGAAGTATGAGATCAGGAAAATCCCGCGAGCGCATGACTGCCCAAATCGCTCAACAAATGGTTGCCGTAATCCCCATATCGTAGTTCAAGTTCAACAAGCCCTTACCGCTAATCCCGTCAACCCAATCAACCAAGAAGTTCAAAACGTTGTCAATCCCCCCCCCCAAATGCCACTAAATGCACCTTCAAGCATTTCAAATCCTGCGATCCTCCAAAATACGAAGGGACTGAAGGTGTCACCGCTCTCCTCCATTGGTTTGAGGAAATAGAAAACACTTTTCTCAATTGCGATTGCCCCGATGATCGCAAGGTGCGATATGCTATCGGTCGTTTGTTCGGAGTAGCACTTACATGGTGGAATACAGAGAAAGCTAAGCGAGGTGCTGAGGATACTATGAACTTGACTTGGGAAGAGTTGAGGGAAATCATGACAAGATGTTTCTGTCCAAGAAGCGAAATCAAGAAACTAGAAGATGAGTTCTACTCTTTGAAACAAAAGGAGGGCGACCACACCACATACAACAAGAGATTCCTTGAGTTGAATCAGATGGTCCCCAACTTGTTCACCCCCCTCTACCGTTTGATCGAACACTACATTCGAGGTCTTCCTTCAAAAATTCAAGACCCTGTAATAAGTACCACACCTGCAACTTTGGAAGCAGCAATGGATTTGGCTACAGAGCTCACCGAAAACCGCATACGGAATAAAGACTTCAAGGAGGAGAAGAAGAAGGATAAAGCGTCATCTAAAACCTCAAACTCAACCCGGACCGAATCCCCTCCTCAAACCACTCCTAAGAGAAAACGAGATGGGCAAAATTTCGCTATCACCCAAGGCAATCAACCAGCTTCACAAGCCGTACCCCTCCAAGCCATCCCAATCACTCAAGTAGCACCCAACTCTACTTACCCAAATAAGAAACCTTACATTGGACTTCACCCTCAATGCAACACCTGTTTTTATCACCATCCATCTACCGTACCTTGTCGACTGTGTGCAAATTGTGGGCGTTATGGTCATTGGAGCAAAACTTGTCGTGCCCCTCAAAACCAAGCCTCACCCCCTACTCAAAACATGATCCAAACATATCAACAACCCCAATACCCCATGTTTCCATATGTTCGAGCTTGTTTTAATTGTGGCGACCCTACCCACTTTAGAAACACGTGCCCTCGGTTGGTTAACATCATAAACGCCCAAGCTCAAGCAAACCCAGTTAACCAAGCAAATCAAGCAAACCCAGCTCCACCACCAGCAAGAGGAAGAGCTTACAACATCAACGCTAATCCTGTTGAAGGTAATAACGGCCCAAACGAACCACTCAACTAGCCTTCCCTCACCAATAATCAAGACTCAACTCCAACCGTCTAGTTTTAATGTTTTCTTTATGTTATCTCAATCTTTACGTATCCCAGTTATAAATTGGGAATTTATGTATCCAAGAATTTTAATGCGAATTGATATCATGGTTTTGTTTTATACCTTTACTCATTGATTTAACTCTCATATCATCATACATCTCGACGTACCTCGATCTTATCATTTAAAGAAGTTGGGTGGTGTCTCACTTTTACATAGACTAACCCATTCATCATAACAAACGAGAGAGGTACTGTCATCATTCAGTCTTGTATTCATTCAGATTTGAGACTCAAGCTTTGGCTGTTGTGTTTGTTTATGGTTTGTAGATTTTAGAGTCACATAGAACTAATCATAACTTACTGACAAAGCCAAGGAAAATTTGACAAGAATATGGTGGATACGCCGCTGGTACTTCCTATATATAAGTATTCTTGTCAAAGGATCAGAGGCATTGTCAGGCGGATATGAGAGGTTCCATGTAGGTTTTAATATCGTTATGGTTGAAGTTTTTGTTTTATGATATAACTGTAACATTTGTATAAATCGGGTTTCCAAAACCCGCTTCGTTTTGTAATCAAATATCAAGTTACAAAATTTCATTAAGTGTTTATGAATATTTTGAGTTTAAATGTTTCATAATTAATATATAAACCAAACTATAAAAATTATATTTGATAAAAAGTTAAAATAAAATAAATAAAAAATGTTTGGAGCTGACCGGACTCGAACCCGGGTCAACTGCCTCTAATGACTTATCCTTCCGTCTCCAAACCACTCCGCCACCAGTTGTTTTCTGTTAATATTATGAAAACAATTGAACTTTATACGCAAACTCGGATGAACGGTTATTGGTATTTGAATAACGGAAATCGGTAAGCCAAATCGCCAAATCAGTTTTTCGTTCGTTTAGTTAACTCATAACCGACGCATATCGGTTTCTAATTAAGGTTAGATTGAATAAACTTCAAGTGTTGAGTTTTGAAACCGAAAGACATTCAAGTCTCAAATAATTCCGTCTCCAATCATTTATACGATTCAGAACTGTCCCAAATACACTCCAAATCCTTTTCGTCGCGTTTTCAAGTCTTTTGAGCTCAAGAAAATTGTCGCCGGAATTCTCTGCAACTCTCGCCGGAAAACCGTGTCCAACTCAAACCAGTAAGATTCTACTCTCTTGCTGTTTCAATCTATTGTAGGGACACTACTAACATTATTCCGTCACTCAAAGTCAGTCACAGAAGACTCTGCTGGATTTCTGGTTTCGCCGGAGAAATTCTGGAAATTGCCGGAACCACGCTAGTTGACGGTAAACACATTCAATCGTGCTAATAACCCATGTACTCTGATTCAATTTCAATTTTAACTCTTAAATTCTGTTGATTAGCTCTCCCAGCCGAAGTTTCAAAAAACAGAGTTTTCTGTTCTCGCCGGACTTCCTGAAGAAGACGACCTGTCTGGTATTCTTTCCCCTCAAATTGTTCGGTTTGTTCATTCAAGCTAGTAATCATGTTATTTAAGAAGTAGAACCCTGAACCAGTGATCTGTGTAAAACCGGTAATATTAGTGAAGAAGACGAGCATAACAACGGGTTAAGAACAAATAAAATTCGGATAGTTAACGGGTTAGACACACAGTCCAGCGGTGGACTGTGTGCAAAGTTTATATACGAGTCCCGAGTTCGATCCTTGCTACACACACACGCTGCGTAATAACATTCCTTTTTATTCATAAAACTAACCGGTTAGATTGAGTAGTTGTTAAGTATAATATAATTCAAGGATATAACCGGGTTAGACACACAGTCCAGCGGTGGACTGTGTGCAACACAAACTGCACGTCACGCGATCGAGTTCCGTCCCACACGCCGGTTCGATGAGAATAAAACGTTTTGTAAAATAAAGGAATTTTCGGTAAATTCGAATAAGTGTATTAATATAATTAAAACTAGATTTTTATCGGGTTAGTCACGTAGCTCAGTTGGTAGAGCTACGTGCGCGTGAACGGAAGGTCACAGGTTCGAATCCCGCTCGGCGCAAGAATTACCGCTGACCGAACCGGTCAACGGTCAACGGTCAACGGTCAAACAGTAAAAAAATATTATTTTTTTTAAATAATTATTTGTTTTATTTAAATTAAAAATCAATTAAAAATACTTAAAAATAACATTTTTAAGGATAGAAAATAGCCATAAAATCACAAAAATTATATCTAAAAATCCCATTAAAAATCTTTAATAAAATCCATCCATTTAATATATTTTTTTCCTATTATTATCTAGGTCAGTGATTCCTTGTTATCTCGTTTCGTCCAAATCGTGCGCATCTCACCAATTCAAATCCAACGCACCCAATGTGAGTGAACCCTTCAAATTCCCCGTTTTAATCATATTTTTGGGGTGTATCATGTGTCTTATTCATTTACTTATTATAACCAAGTTATTGTGCATATATCATATCATGACATGTGTGTTAGTTGTTGCTGTTCAGTAGTTAGAATTGTTTGCAAGTTATTATTTCAGTACATGCAATTGCTGAGGCCGTAACTCCCCATCCCTCGAGGTTGAGTTTGATCCCCATTTTATTATGTGGTTGGTCAGGGCGTGCCCGCACGATCGGCTCCGTTTGATTGAGCCTTGATCGGTTATTTACATTTCAAGTTCATGCAATACGCTCGGCTCCGTTTGATTGAGCCTTGAGCACACAGTTCAATTTACATTTTCAGTTCATGCAATACGATCGGCTCCGTTTGATTGAGCCTTGATCTCACGGTTCATTTATGTTAATTATCATATGATGTTGGTATGATCATGTATGTTATCAATTATTAATGTATGTTATAATTGTAACAGATGTTGCCATTGCTTGATTTCATACATATGCTCTTTTATGATTATGCACAATATTTTATTGATAAACTAACCAGAAAATCATTATTAAATGTTTATCTATAAGGTTCACTCGCCAACTTATGTTGACCCAAAAACCTCCCATTTTACACATGATACAGGTGAACCAGCAGCAGCTAGGAACACGTAGGACCTGGATTAGAAGAAATAAAATGATTTAGTGTTTGGGATTATTATGTTTGGTTATTTTCCTTTGTAATGAATGAACATGTTTGAAGGTTTGAGAAATGTAACTTTGACTTCATTTAATTATGAAACATAATAGTAAATGTCATGTGCTTTGGTGATAACCCAATTATGCCCCGACTCTTATTTCCGCTGCGGGTCGGGGTGTGACAGATTGGTATCAGAGCCATGACTATAGGGATATAGGATAAGTTATTAGACCCTTAGAGCCTATACTATAGTCGATTAGAAACCTATAAGAATTTTGTGTGTTATATGCCAAATTTCATGATGTTTATATGTTTATGTTAAAATGTTACATTTGATATTGTTCAAGCATGTTCATAAGTATGTATTATCAAATAATGCTTATCATGAAATCGTATGATCATAACATATCACATCCATGCAAGCACACACCACATCATGATTGATTTTACAACGATTTTCGTGTTTTCAAATCTCATCAAAGTGAGTTCTCATGACGGGCATGTAGTAACTGGAAGGGTACTAGTACCGGTAGTCGGAACGTCCTGTCTAGGCTGGCATTCGTATAAATCCAAAATAAAGGACCAGTTTGCCTACCTGGGGACCAACGATGAGAGTACGAAATACCTATTAGGCCAAAGCATGCTATACCAAACGTCGTGAGAGCTAATCCCACTTTGAGTAGTCATTGTGTCTACACCTGGACACGTTCCGACCAAACATCTCATGAAACATATTTTGTGGTTAGCATTCGGGGGATGCGAGTGTTAAATTGCCAATACTAATGTGAATCCTACCAAACCAATAGCCATGGGGGCCCACATGACTATATAGGTGAAGGTATGGGGGACATTTGAGGCCCAACATGAGCGAACCCAAGACATCCTTCGGATGTAGTTGCATTATTGATATTTATGTTATTTTCATTTTTTTTTTTTTAAGACACATGACACCTAAAAGATACCATAAACTCACAATCTTCTCATTTTATGATCCTGTAGATGTCGTATAGATCGCATCGAAGGAGTAGGAAATCGGAAAAGTCTCAGGAACGATTGGCCACTCATATCGCCAACCAAATGGCCACGATATTACCTGACATCGTAGTACAAGTACAACAAGCTCTTGCTGCAAATCCTACTAACCCTCCTCAACAACAGGACCAGATCATCAACGACCCTCCTACCGGCAAATGCACCTACAAACATTTTAAGTCTTGCGATCCCCAAAATTCGAAGGGACTGAGGGAGTCACTGCTCTCCAACGTTGGTTCGAGGAGATGGAAAACGTTTTCTTAAACTGCGATTGTCCTGAGGATCGCAAAGTTCGTTATGCCACCGGGAGACTACTTGGGGTAGCTCTCACTTGGTGGAATACCGAGAAGGGAAAGAGGGGAATGGAAGATGCGATGGCCTTAACTTGGGAGGAGTTAAGGGAGATCATGACTAGGCGATTCTGTCCTAGGAGTGAGATTAAGAAATTGGAAGATGAATTTCATGCCCTGAAACAAAAAGATGGTGATCACTCTACTTACAACAAACGGTTCTTGGAGTTGAACCAGATGGTACCAAACTTATTCACTCCAACCTACCGTCTGATCGAACATTACATTCGAGGACTTC
Organism: Scalesia atractyloides; assembly: GCA_947069175.1. Classification (NCBI taxonomy): domain Eukaryota; kingdom Viridiplantae; phylum Streptophyta; class Magnoliopsida; order Asterales; family Asteraceae; genus Scalesia; species Scalesia atractyloides. The sequence goes on along the minus strand of CAMTDV010000022.1, from coordinate 21,411,891 downwards.
CCTCGAAAATCCAAGATTCGGTCCTCAGTGTTTCACCGGTAACACTCGAAGCTGCCATGGTGTTGGCAACAGAACTAACCGAAAACCGAATTCGTAATGGGAAGTTCAAGGAAGAAAAGAAGAAAGCTCCTGCTGAGGGACAAACCTCAAACCACCACACTCCTTCCTCTAAATTTGGTAACAAGAGGAAGCGTAACAACAGGAACTTTGCAGTTACCCACACCAACACCCCTGTTCCTGCTGCACCCATCACACAAGCCACTCCTCCACCCGCGCCATACAAAAGACCATACACAGGACCACTACCAAAATGTAACCGTTGTCAGTATCACCACTCCCCTGACTATCCTTGCCAGTACTGTACCAGCTGCGGTCGCGCTGGACACCTTGTACAACAATGCCGCGCACCTCAGCGAACAAATCGCCACCCACCTATAACCCAAACCCACCAACAATTTATGGGTCAAGCCCAACAACAACAACCATTTCCACCCACTCAACATTTAGCCCAAACATACTATCAACCCAACTACCCTATGGGTCAACCTATGCGGGCATGTTTCAACTGTGGAGATCCAAGTCATTTCAGGAACACATGTCCAAGATTAGTCAATATTATTCATGCTCAGGCCCAAGCCAACCCAGTGAACCAAGCAAATCAAGCTCCTCCACCTGCTAGAGGAAGGGCTTTCAATATTAACGCAAACCAGGCCAGAGCTGACGGCAATGTGGTCAACGGTACGTTTCTTATAAATGGTAGATATGCCTCTATGTTATTTGATACTGGTGCGGATAGAAGTTTCGTGTCATTAGAGTTTGAACCTATCTTAAGTAAAAATCGAGATAAGCTCGCGGAATCCATAACAGTGGAAGTTGCAGATGGAAAACCAGTTTTGTTAAACTCTATTTTACGCAACTGTACGCTCACCCTAAACAATCACGATTTCTCAGTCGATCTTATTCCTATGAAGCTGGGAAGTTTCGACATCATAGTCGGAATGGATTGGCTTAGTCAGCATAATGCGGAAGTTGTATGTCGTGAGAAATTTATTCGTATTCCTCTTTCAAACGGTCAGACTCTTCGAATTATTGGAGAAACCTCGGCGAAAGGACTCAACTTAATGTCTTGCCTTCAAGCACAGAAATACCTTCGTAAGAATTATGTCGCGTTTTTAGCCCATATCATCAAGAAGGGGACCGCAGAAAAGAAACTTGAAGATATTCCTGTTGTAAAAGATTTTCCACAAGTTTTTCCTGACGACATTTCAGGACTTCCTCCAATCAGAGATGTCGAGTTTCGTATCGATCTTATACCTGGTGCTACACCAGTGGCAAAATCTCCATATAGGTTAGCCCCCTCTGAAATGCAAGAGCTAGCCAGTCAATTGCAAGAGTTGACAGACAAGGGATTTATACGTCCCAGCTCATCGCCTTGGGGTGCACCGGTACTTTTCGTAAAGAAGAAGGATGGATCTTTTCGCATGTGCATCGATTACAGAGAGCTCAACAAGTTAACTATCAAAAATCGATATCCTTTACCTCGTATAGATGATCTTCTTGACCAGCTACAAGGTGCTAGTTGCTTTTCGAAAATCGACCTTCGATCGGGCTATCATCAGCTTAGGGTGCATGAAGAAGACGTCCCAAAAACTGCTTTTCGAACTCGATATGGTCACTATGAATTCATGGTTATGCCGTTTGGATTAACCAACGCACCAGCTGTTTTCATGGACCTAATGAATAGAGTCTGCAAACCTTACCTTGATCGATTTGTTATTGTGTTCATTGACGATATTCTTATCTATTCAAAATCCAAAGCTGATCATGAGCGTCATCTGCGACTTATTCTTGCACTTCTAGAAAAGGAAAAGCTTTATGCCAAGTTCTCTAAATGTGAATTCTGGTTAAAAGAGGTGCAATTTCTTGGGCATGTAGTCAATGACAAAGGAATACACGTGGACCCATCAAAGATTAAAGCAGTTCAAGAATGGCAAGCTCCACGTACGCCAACTGAAGTAAGGTCTTTTCTTGGACTTGCTGGTTACTATCGTCGATTCATTTCAAACTTCTCTCGCATTGCGGTGCCACTCACGGCTTTAACCCATAAAGGGAAACCATTTGTATGGGGGCCCAAGCAAGAAGAAGCTTTTCAAACCCTCAAGCAAAGACTTTGTGATGCACCAATCCTCACTCTTCCTGAAGGTTGTGATGATTTTGTAGTCTATTGCGACGCGTCAGGGCAAGGATTGGGATGCGTTCTCATGCAAAGAGGAAAAGTCATAGCTTATGCCTCAAGGCAACTCAAGACTCACGAAAAGAACTACACCACTCATGACCTTGAACTTGGAGCCGTTGTATTCGCTCTTAAGATATGGAGACATTATCTTTATGGCACGAAGTGTGAAATATACACTGACCATAAGAGTCTTCAACACATCTTCAATCAGAAAGAGTTAAATATGAGGCAACGGAGATGGGTCGAACTTCTAAATGATTAGGACTGTGAAATCAAATACCACCCTGGTAAAGCAAATGTGGTGGCTGATGCACTTAGTCGAAAGGGCTATGCGAACTCTATTCATCTTCTATGTTCGCAAATTATAACCAATATTAAGGATCAAATTCGAGAAGCTCAACACGTTTCAATAACAGAGGAAGATGTACAAAAGGAGATGTCCTGTGGAGCCGAGCTAAAGCTGGAAACTAAATCTGATGGCATTTTGTATTACCTAGATCGTATATGGATTCCTAACCATATCAATCTTCGTGAAACACTCATGCATGAAGCCCATAAGTCGCGATATTCTATACACCCAGGAGCCGATAAGATGTATCAAGACCTACGGTACACCTATTGGTGGCCTGGAATGAAGAAAGATATTGCCGTTTTTGTTTCCAAGTGTCTCACTTGTTCTAAAGTAAAGGCTGAACACCAAAGACCCTCAGGACTTCTGGTCCAACCAGAAATACCTGTCTGGAAGTGGGAAAATATAACCATGGATTTCATTACCGGGTTACCTCGCACTTCTAGTGGGTATGACACTATATGGGTGATTATAGACCGACTCACAAAATCAGCTCACTTTATTCCTATTCGAGAAGATTTTAAGAACGAAAAGCTTGCTCGTATTTATATCAGCGAAATCGTCAGCCGTCATGGAGTTCCATTAAGTATTATTTCTGATCGTGATGGTCGTTTCACCTCACGGACGTGGCAGGCAGTACAATCCGCAATGGGCACTCGACTAGATCTCAGTACCGCCTATCATCCCCAAACTGATGGACAGTCTGAGCGCACCATTCAAACCCTTGAGGATATGCTTAGAGCATGTGTCATAGACTTCAAGGGAAATTGGGACGCTCACCTACCGTTAGTCGAATTTTCGTACAACAACAGTTATCATTCTAGTATCGGCATGGCACCTTTTGAAGCTTTATATGGTCGAAAGTGTCGATCTCCTGTTTGTTGGCACGAAATTGGGGAAGCTCAAATTACTGGTCCGGAATTGATCCAAGAAACAACAGATAAGATTCATCAAATCAGAAACAATCTTCTAGCGGCTCAAAGTCGTCAAAAGAGTTACGCAGATAAACGACGGAAGCCCTTGGAGTTTAGCGTTGGTGATCATGTGCTTTTAAAAGTGTCACCGTGGAAGGGAGTAGTTCGTTTTGGGCAAAAGGGAAAGCTAGCACCACGTTACGTAGGACCTTTCAAGATACTCGAAAGAGTAGGTCCTGTAGCTTACAAGCTTGACCTACCGGAAGAACTCGACAGAATTCATCCCACATTCCACGTGTCGAACTTGAAGAAGTGCCTCGCTGATGAGAATCTTCATATTCCACTGGAGGATATTCAGATTGATGAATCCATGCATTTTATCGAACGGCCAGTAGAGATTATGGACTATGGAGAAAAGCGTCTACGTCGAAGTCGCATTCCTATTGTTAGGGTACGCTGGGAGTCGAAACGGGGACCTGAGTTTACTTGGGAACGTGAAGACTCAATGCGTGAAAAATACCCTCATCTTTTCCCTACTACTTCAACTGTTTGAATTTCGGGACGAAATTCCTAAAAGTAGGGGATACTGTAACATTTGTATAAATCGGGTTTCCAAAACCCGCTTCGTTTTGTAATCAAATATCAAGTTACAAAATTTCATTAAGTGTTTATGAATATTTTGAGTTTAAATGTTTCATAATTAATATATAAACCAAACTATAAAAATTATATTTGATAAAAAGTTAAAATAAAATAAATAAAAAATGTTTGGAGCTGACCGGACTCGAACCCGGGTCAACTGCCTCTAATGACTTATCCTTCCGTCTCCAAACCACTCCGCCACCAGTTGTTTTCTGTTAATATTATGAAAACAATTGAACTTTATACGCAAACTCGGATGAACGGTTATTGGTATTTGAATAACGGAAATCGGTAAGCCAAATCGCCAAATCAGTTTTTCGTTCGTTTAGTTAACTCATAACCGACGCATATCGGTTTCTAATTAAGGTTAGATTGAATAAACTTCAAGTGTTGAGTTTTGAAACCGAAAGACATTCAAGTCTCAAATAATTCCGTCTCCAATCATTTATACGATTCAGAACTGTCCCAAATACACTCCAAATCCTTTTCGTCGCGTTTTCAAGTCTTTTGAGCTCAAGAAAATTGTCGCCGGAATTCTCTGCAACTCTCGCCGGAAAACCGTGTCCAACTCAAACCAGTAAGATTCTACTCTCTTGCTGTTTCAATCTATTGTAGGGACACTACTAACATTATTCCGTCACTCAAAGTCAGTCACAGAAGACTCTGCTGGATTTCTGGTTTCGCCGGAGAAATTCTGGAAATTGCCGGAACCACGCTAGTTGACGGTAAACACATTCAATCGTGCTAATAACCCATGTACTCTGATTCAATTTCAATTTTAACTCTTAAATTCTGTTGATTAGCTCTCCCAGCCGAAGTTTCAAAAAACAGAGTTTTCTGTTCTCGCCGGACTTCCTGAAGAAGACGACCTGTCTGGTATTCTTTCCCCTCAAATTGTTCGGTTTGTTCATTCAAGCTAGTAATCATGTTATTTAAGAAGTAGAACCCTGAACCAGTGATCTGTGTAAAACCGGTAATATTAGTGAAGAAGACGAGCATAACAACGGGTTAAGAACAAATAAAATTCGGATAGTTAACGGGTTAGACACACAGTCCAGCGGTGGACTGTGTGCAAAGTTTATATACGAGTCCCGAGTTCGATCCTTGCTACACACACACGCTGCGTAATAACATTCCTTTTTATTCATAAAACTAACCGGGTTAGATTGAGTAGTTGTTAAGTATAATATAATTCAAGGATATAACCGGGTTAGACACACAGTCCAGCGGTGGACTGTGTGCAACACAAACTGCACGTCACGCGATCGAGTTCCGTCCCACACGCCGGTTCGATGAGAATAAAACGTTTTGTAAAATAAAGGAATTTTCGGTAAATTCGAATAAGTGTATTAATATAATTAAAACTAGATTTTTATCGGGTTAGTCACGTAGCTCAGTTGGTAGAGCTACGTGCGCGTGAACGGAAGGTCACAGGTTCGAATCCCGCTCGGCGCAAGAATTACCGCTGACCGAACCGGTCAACGGTCAACGGTCAACGGTCAAACAGTAAAAAAATATTATTTTTTTTAAATAATTATTTGTTTTATTTAAATTAAAAATCAATTAAAAATACTTAAAAATAACATTTTTAAGGATAGAAAATAGCCATAAAATCACAAAAATTATATCTAAAAATCCCATTAAAAATCTTTAATAAAATCCATCCATTTAATATATTTTTTTCCTATTATTATCTAGGTCAGTGATTCCTTGTTATCTCGTTTCGTCCAAATCGTGCGCATCTCACCAATTCAAATCCAACGCACCCAATGTGAGTGAACCCTTCAAATTCCCCGTTTTAATCATATTTTTGGGGTGTATCATGTGTCTTATTCATTTACTTATTATAACCAAGTTATTGTGCATATATCATATCATGACATGTGTGTTAGTTGTTGCTGTTCAGTAGTTAGAATTGTTTGCAAGTTATTATTTCAGTACATGCAATTGCTGAGGCCGTAACTCCCCATCCCTCGAGGTTGAGTTTGATCCCCATTTTATTATGTGGTTGGTCAGGGCGTGCCCGCACGATCGGCTCCGTTTGATTGAGCCTTGATCGGTTATTTACATTTCAAGTTCATGCAATACGCTCGGCTCCGTTTGATTGAGCCTTGAGCACACAGTTCAATTTACATTTTCAGTTCATGCAATACGATCGGCTCCGTTTGATTGAGCCTTGATCTCACAGTTCATTTATGTTAATTATCATATGATGTTGGTATGATCATGTATGTTATCAATTATTAATGTATGTTATAATTGTAACAGATGTTGCCATTGCTTGATTTCATACATATGCTCTTTTATGATTATGCACAATATTTTATTGATAAACTAACCAGAAAATCATTATTAAATGTTTATCTATAAGGTTCACTCGCCAACTTATGTTGACCCAAAAACCTCCCATTTTACACATGATACAGGTGAACCAGCAGCAGCTAGGAACACGTAGGACCTGGATTAGAAGAAATAAAATGATTTAGTGTTTGGGATTATTATGTTTTGGTTATTTTCCTTTGTAATGAATGAACATGTTTGAAGGTTTGAGAAATGTAACTTTGACTTCATTTAATTATGAAACATACTAGTAAATGTCATGTGCTTTGGTGATAACCCAATTATGCCCCGACTCTTATTTCCGCTGCGGGTCGGGGTGTGACAATAACCTTATCTGTTCAAACGTATCAATTTCCCCAAAACTCTTATGCATGAGATAATACCTAGTCAATCAACTCTGTTTATCCATGTTCCGCATTTTCATACTTTAGGCATCAAAAAGCGATTCCTGTAGCAGGATATTCGACCCTTACTAGGAACGTTACCGCCTCAAATAAAGTATAAACTTTCATCCTCTTCTGAATATGTAATTGTCAAATTAAAATAGCCTCCCTTCGAGTCAAACATACCACTACTTAAATTTCGGGACGAAATTTCTAAAAGTAGGGGATACTGTAACATTCGTCGAAAAACGGGTTCCAAAACCCGCTCTGTCTAAAAACTTTAGAATTTATTTAAAAAGTTTCGTTACGTATTTTTTTTCATTTTATAAAAAGTAATTTCCATAATTTATAAATAAATAATTAATATGTTGATTAAATAAAAGAATAAAAAAATAATAGCAATATTTAAGATTTTTAAAAAATACAAAAATAAAAAAAAAATATATCCAATAAGTGTAGGCCGCGGGTTTCGAACCCGGGTCTCCACTCAAACCAAACACACAACACACCACTACACCACTTTCCCACATCTGCTACAACTCAAAACAATTATACATTTGTAATCACATTCCTTTGATCCGGATTCAAAAAAAAAAAAAACAGCCGCGCTAAGTCACCGGCTATCATCAAGATATCTCGGATTCCTTTTCAATCATCGAATGTAACTGATCATGTAATAGACTCAATCAGGGAGTCAACAATCCCCAAATCGGTTATGCAATCATCTCGGCAATTACATCTTGACCGAAATTCTTGAAACCGAAATCGGTGATCTACAGGTTATTCTATAAATACCAATCGATTTCACCACAAACGAATTCGTTCAATCTCTCAACCTCTCTCTTAAACTCTCGCTAAAACACCCTGAAGCTGTCCCTGCAAGTCGCCGGAATTCTCAGTTACTCGCCGGAAAACCGAAGAATCCATTCCCTTATTGCCTTACTCTAAAATAAGACTTCTAGAGCTCAGACAGAAAGCACCCACACTCACCTCAAACTCCCTGAAGAGCCTCTGTCGCAAGTTAAACTTCGCCGGAATTCCTTTCAGTCGCCGGAGTTTCTGCACATTACCGGAATCCAACCGGAACTTCCGTAACATTCTTCGATCGGTATATTCATCTTACTCTCTTTCGAATTCAGTTGTATAGCATTCTAATGTTAAACAAAAATTTTTTTGAATTAACAGTCGGAATTATGATTCTGGATTTTATTTGATGAAAAAGATAAAGTCGAGTTAGTGTTTAAATATAATTAAAAACGGATATCTAACTGGGTTAGACACACAGTCCAGCGGTGGACTGTGTGCAAACATTATATACGCACCCGGGTTCGAATCATGCACACAGTTCCGATTTCATGAATTATACCCACCCTTTTTAATACTCACATATAATCAGATTCTGTAAGTGTTTAAAATTAATAAAAACCACTTATTCATCGGGTTAGACACCCAGCCCAGTTGGTTGGGCTGGGTGCAAAACATGTCTGGAAACGTGGGTTCGAGTCTGCGTATATATCCGGTTCACCACAATATACAAACTTTGTTTTATAACTTATACAGGAAACAACCTGGTTTGTACATAAAGCTAATTAAAATGCTAAATCTTTCGGGTTAGACACACAGTCCAGTGGTGGACTATGTGCAACACGAAGCCGACGTCGCAAGTTCGATTCCGGTCTTCTGTAACCGGTTTCGGCCATATTAAATCCTTTTTAATAAAACTAAAATAAGGTTTAAGCTAACTAGTATATATAAGTAATTAAAATCAGAAATATTTCGGGTTAGACACGTAGCTCAGTTGGTAGAGCTGCGTGCACGTATACGAGAGGTCCCGAGTTCGAACCTCACTCAGCGCATAGAAAACACAGTCTGACCGGTCAGACCCGGTCAACGGTCAAAAAGTCAACTTTTTTATTTTATTTCTTTTTATTTTTTTATTTATTTAAATTGAAAAATCAATTAAAAATATTTAAAAATAGGATTTTTAAAGTTAGAAAATTTCCTTAAACTCACAAAAATAAATCTAAAAATCTCATTTAAGAGCACTAATTAAAAATATTAATCTCAAATAAAATTTATTTATTTATCGATTTATTACGTTATTATTTAGGTTAGTTTTCCCTCGTCGGTTGAATCATAAATTCGTGCGCATTCATCATTATCAAGGAACGCACACACTGTGAGTGAATCCTTACAAATTCCCCTTTTTATTCATGTTTTGGGGTGTACCATGTGTCGCTTTAATTATTTCGTTTATTCAAACTTGTGTTGTTACCATTATATGACCTAAACTTATGATGTAAATATTGTTTGTTGTGATGCGTGTATACATTTTGTCAAGTTGCGTGCAAATCATTCATTAGGCCCATCAGTAACTCGTGGGAGACGAGTTGAACATCGCGTGCCTCATTAGATCGGCTCCGTTTGATTGAGCCTTGATCTCATTGTTCATCATTGGGTGTGTGTGCTTGTGCATTAATTGATATTTTGTGTTTTGTGATTAAATTTGCATTTACGTTTACTCATATGTGGTTATGCACCTTTTTATAACCAATATAACAAATTCGTTCAAATGTTTTCATAAGATTCACTCGCCAACTTTTGTTGACCCAAAAACCCTATTTTTACACATGATACAGGTGATCCAGTTGAGAAAAGAAACACGTAGGATGGCCTAGAAGAATAAACAAGTTAATGCTTTGGAATGGACATTTAGTTTTGTTTTCCTTTGTAATTGTATGATTTTTGTTTAATACTTTAGTTTGTAATGAAAATGTATTTGAACATGTTACGCTTGTATGCCTATTGTAACTTCTTCTTTAAAGAGAAATAATAGATATAAAACTTTATAGTAAATGTTATGAGCTTTGATGAAAACCCAATCATCCCCCGACTACCATTTCCGCTGTGGGTCAGGGTGTGACATTTTCATCCTTTTTCCCGACTTTCGGTCAATCATCTTCCACTCAAAAACCACCACCAAATCAATTCCCATCAAGTTCAACCATTGTTCATACTACCTCTACATTTCAACCACAAAACCAACCGGGTTTTCATTATCCATCTTCTCAGTTTTTGCAATCTTCGGATGTAGGAGGAGATGGATTTGATGATGGGGATGAGGAAGAATTTGGAGGATATGAAGAAGAAGGGTATTATTATGGAGGAGATGGAGATAATTTAGGACCTCAAGGAGGAATGGCTTACCAACAAAGACAAAAAGCGGAACAAATTCAAGAAGTGGTTAGGCAACCAACGGAGGTACAACAGATTCGTCCGCAAGGGCCACAATTTCAATGGCCAATGCCTCTACAACAAGTTCTACCTCAATTTCAAAGGCCAATGCAGCAACCACAAATGAAACAACCTCAATACCAACAACAGTTTGCACCTCAAGGGTCGATGCATGGTCAAGCGGGTCAACCGAGAGTACCATTGGGTGCTCCACGAAGACATCACCGAGAGGTGGTGAGGGGGATTGAAGCTCATTTTAGACCCGTTATCACTAATAATCCTTCTTCGGTGGTGATTCCTCATCACCCGAATGGAAGAACATTTAAGGTTAGAACAACTGCACTCCAAAGTTTGCCAAAATACAAGGGGTTAGCGACGAAGGAACCGTACTTCCACTTGGAGACATATGATTCTATTTGCAGCACTATTGGAGGCCAAGGTTTTTCTTCGGATGATGTCAAGTTGGTACTCTTCCAATTTTCTTTAGAGGACAAGGCTAAAAGATGGTTTTATACTTTGCCATCCGCGTTAATATACACATGGGCCGACATGCAACAAAGGTTTTTGGAAGAATTTTTCACGGCCCAAAAGACTAATGAGGCTAGGCGGAGTTTGAGAAGTTTCCAACAACAACCAGGTGAGATGTTTCATGAAGCATTCGAGAGGTTTAATATGATGTTGAAAAATTGTCCTCACTTTGGGAGTTATTGAATGTCTTTCATGAGGGGTTGAGTTCGGAGGATGCTCGTGACTTAATGTCGATCACTAATGGTACGTTTGGTACAAATTTTGAGCAAGATGATTGGGCAGTTTTGAGCAAATGGCGGTCACATCCAAGAGAAAAGCGCAATCTTCAAGAAGGGTAAGGCACATCATTACAAGACCTCAAGTTCATGCGGTAGATGATAGGGTGGGGGTGCAACCAACTAATCAAGTGTATAACGTTTGCACCAATTGCAATGAATTGGGTCATTCGGCGGATGTGTGTTTGGTGGGTGTGGTCGAAGGTCAAGTAGAAGAGGTTAATGCTATTCAAGGGGGTGGTCATATTTTTAACATGAACTCGAACACCTACCACCCCGGGTTAAGGAACCATCCCAATTTTCGTTATGGGAACCGGCAAACCAAGCCAACCCAATTTCCAAGGAGCTTAAGGAAATTTCGTTCCTCGCCAACAATACAATCAAGGTAATTTTAGAGGCGGGAATAGTCAAGGCTACCAAGGGCAATTTCAACAATCGGGTGGTCAAAGTGGTACCACAGGTCAAACCTCATCAAGTGGGAATGAAGTTATGGATATGCTCCGGATGATGCAACAAGATATGCAAAGGAGAAATCAACTTGATGAAGTTCGGTTGCAAAAGGATGACGTCCGTGACAATGGCATTCAAACATTGACCACTCAAATGGGTCAACTTGCAACCGAAGTGGCGGAGTTGAAAAAAGGTAAAGGTCAACTTCCTAGCGACACTAAGGTAAATCCTTCTCATAGATATTCACGTAATATTCCTATTAACCATGTTAGCGTCTTAAGAAGTGGAAAAGAATTTAAGGCAAACTTGTCACCGGGTTTGGTTGATAGGATGGTTGAAGATATTACGGGAAATGAAAGTGATGAGGATGAAGTCTCACCTTCAATTGTGTCTAAGGACCCGAACGTTGAAAAGGTAATTCAAAAACCAGGGTTGGGTGAAATTTTAAAAGACAGAAACGAGGAAGGGGACCAAGTCAAGTCCCGTTTCCATCGGCTCTAGTTGACCCGGGTAGAAAAAAATCTTATTTCAATAAGGGGTCCTCCAAAAGAGGAATTGTGGGATGTTTTCAAGCAAGTCAGAGTAAACCTCCCCTTACTCGATGCAATTAAACAAGTACCCGCTTATGCAAAATTTTTAAAAGAATTATGCACACAAAAGAGGTAACAAAAGAAAAAATTGCCTAAGCGGGTTGACTTGACCGGACAGGTAAGTGCGGTGCTTAAAGGGGATCTTCCTCCCAAACTCCAAAATCCAGGAATGCCACTAATAAATATTCAAGTTGGAAATTTTCAAATGTCAAAGGCGTTGTTAGATCTTGGAGCCGGAGTAAGTATTTTACCGGGGGGCTTATACGATCAATATGGTTTTGATCCATTTGCACGGGTTGAGACAACGGTGGTTCTAGCCGATTTGTCTCATAAGCTACCCCGAGGGATGGTACAAGATTTCATAGTAAAGGTTGATGAGTTTTATTATCGGGTAGACTTTTTGGTCTTAGATTACTCATCTGCGGACCTAAACAACAACAAAATGTTATTTTGGGTCGGCCATTTTTAGCACTGCTCATCCCGTGATTGATTGTCGATTTGGTACGGTTGACATGACATTCGGCAATAGAAAAATGAGATTGAATCTTTTTACTAACACTTCTAACCCTATTGGTGTTGATGAGTGTTTTATGGCAGATTTAGTTGACGGATGCGAACCACACGAGTATGATGAGGATTGTGTAGATGTTTGTGTTTGCGATTTTTCTAAGCTGGTACACGCGTGTGCGCTGAGGATTGAGGAGAAAGAGCAAGATGCTATGGCGGTTATGGAGGGTCGACCACCATGGACCCATCAATTCGGGAGTTTACCAGTGGAGATTAATTTGGGGACGAAGCCATCATTAGAGGAGCCACCGAAGTTGGAGTTGAAAGACTTGCCAATCCATTTAAAGTATGCATTTTTAGGGGATAATGACACTTTACCAGTTATTATTGCCTGTAATTTGGAGATGGCTCAGGAGCAAGAATTGTTGAAGGAGTTGAAAGCAAATAAAGTGGCTATTGGGTGGATGATTGCCGATTAGAAAAGAATTAGTCCATCAATTGTCATGCACAAAATCATCACGACCGAGGATGTGAAACCAACTAAAGAGGCTCAAAGGAGATCGAACCCGAACCTACGAGAAGTGGTAAAAAGGGAGGTAATTAAGTGGTTAGATGCAGGTATAATCTATCCGATTTCAGATAGTGCTTGGGTAAGTCCTACCCAAGTGGTGCCTAAAAAGACCGGCATTCAAGTAATTAAAGATGCAAATGGTAAACAAATCACCACCCCACCGGTCACGGGTGACGTGTTTGTATCGATTACCGAAAATTGAATGCCGCGACATCTAAGGACGATTTTCCATTACCTTTCATCAACCAAATTAATGAAATATTATCGGGTCAAAACTATTATTTCTTCTTAGATGGGTATTCGGGGTATAACAAAATTGCCATTCACCTGAATGACCAACACAAGACCACTTTCACTTGTCCGTATGGCACTTTTGCTTTTCGGCGAATGCCATTCGGTTTGTGTAATGCCCCGGCGACTTTCCAACGATGTATGATGAGTATTTTCTCGGACATGGTTGGGGAGTCACTTGAGGTATTCATGGATGATTTCTCCATTTTTGGAAAAAGTTTTAAAAGGGTGTGTCGAGAAAAACTTGGTGCTAAGTTGGGAGAAAAGTCATTTCATGGTCTAAGAGGGTATTGTGTGGGGTCATGTCATTTTGGAAAGGGGGATGGAGGTAGATAAGGCCAAAATTCGGGTAATATCATCTTTGTCTCCCCCTAAAATGTTAAGGGGTAAGATCATTTTTGGGACATGCAGGATTTTACCAGAGATTTATTAAAAATTTTAGTGTTATTACTAAACCTTTATGCAATCTGTTAGATGTACCTTTTGAGTTTACTAACGAATGCTTGCAAGATTTTACGGTTTTGAAGGAACAGTTGGTGAAAACTCCCATTTTGCAACCGCCGGATTGGTCAAAGCCGTTTGAGATCATGTGTGATACGAGTGACATGACTATCGGAGCGGTTTTGGTCAAAGAGTTGATAAAAAGCCGGTGGCAATTTACTATGCAAACAAGACATTGTCCGAGGCGCAACTGAATTACACCACAACCGAAAAGGAGTTGTTAGCAGTGGTGTATGCCTTGGACAAATTTCGGTCATACATAGGGGGAAGCAAGGTGATTGTGTATTCGGACCATAGTGAGGTTCGTTACCTGATGGAGAAGAAAGATGCAAAGCCTCGTTTGATTCGTTGGGTGCTTTTATTGCAAGAGTTCGATTTAGAAATTCGGGATAAGAAAGGAAGAGACAATGTAGTGGCGGATCATTTATCCTGAATTACATTGGAAAGGGTCGCTGATGTTAGTGAAATCAATGAACGGTTTCCCGATGAATAACTGTTGGTCGTGTCTACTTTTGTGGCACCATGGTAAGCCCATTACGTGAATTATTTGGCTACATTTGTTATTCCTAGTCATTGGACGAAGAAACGGAGACAACAATTATGGTTCAAGTCAAACAATATGTATGGATTAACCAGACCTTTTTTAAATTGGGCCCGCCAAGTGATTTGAAGATGTGTGTCTGAACGGAAGTGTTAGAAATCTTGACCCATGCTCATTCATCTGCTTGTGGGGGTCACTTTAGTGGTCATAAGAACGGATATCGGTACTTACGTATGGGTTTTATTGGCCGACAATTTTAAAGATGCGTGTGAGTTTGCTCGGAAATGTTTAAATTGTAAAAAATGGGCAATATTTCGAAATGGGTGAGATGCCATTGCAACCCATTTTGGTGGTTGAGATATTTGATGTGTGGGGTATAGATTTTATGGGTCCTTTCCCGAGTTCGAATGGGTTTTTTATATTTTGGTTGCGGTGGATTATGTCTCGAAATGGATTGAAGCCATACCAACAACAACCAACGATCACTCGGTAGTATGCAAGTTCGTGCAATCTAATATTTTTGCCCAGTTTGGGATCCTGAGGGTTATAATTAGCGATGGTGGTTCGCATTTTAAAATTTTAACTTCGGAAAATTGTTGAAGCGGTACAATGTGAACCACCGAATAGCTACGCCGTATCATCCGCAAACAAGTGGACAAGTTGAAGTGTCCAACCGTCAAATCAAAGAAATTCTCATGAAGACGGTGCAAACTGATAGAAAATATTGGTCAGGTAAGTTGGATGAAGCGTTGTGGGCATATCGAACGGCCTATAAAACTCCTAATGGTACAACTCCTTACCGGTTAGTGTATGAGATAGGATGTCATTTACCAATGGAGTTAGCTCACCGGGCACATTGGGGATTAAAATGGTGAATGCGGATTATGATGAAGCGGGTAGGATTCGGAAGCTGCAGTTGAGCGAGATAGAAGAAATCCGAGATGAAGCTTATGAGTGTGCATCGGCGTACAAAGATAAGCTCAAAAAGGTCCATGATGCGAAGATTAGAAAACGAACTTTTGAAGTGGGTCAAAAAGTTTGGTTGTACGATTCAAGATTGAAGTTATTCGCGGGAAAGTTGAAGAGCAAATGGATGGATCCATATGTAATCACAAGAGTGGGAAAGTTTGGAGATATAGATATTGAAGATGTTCATACTAATACGAAGCAAATGGTGAATGGGCACCGGCTCAAACCGTATTTGGAAGGAAACGATATTAAAAATCTCGAGCTCGACAAGGTGGGCTACATTTTACGCCCATTGGATGAGGAAGAAGCATAAAAGGCCCATGTTTGATAGTGTAAATATTTAGTTTAGTTTAGTTTGGTTTAGTTAGTTGGTTTTTAAACAAATTGTTGTACTCGTTTTAACTTGTGTTTAAAACAAGTGTGGGAAATTCTTACAAATTTCTCTAACATAATGTTGAGGACAACACGGGTTTTTTCATGGGGGTAGTATAAAATGTTCAAACTGAAGTTGCCAGTGATCATCGTAGGTTACGGTCCCCATCGTAGCTTATGGTGGGTCTTAAACAAAAAAATTGCTTTACAGTATTAGCCATCTGTCTTACGGTCATATTCTATGCCAGTGACCATCGTAGCTTACGGTGCCACCGTAGCTTACGGCGGCCGCTGGCAATGGGTCCGGCGTAAAAAGAAGAAAAAACGAATTTTAAACTCATTCACACATTCTCTGCACAAACGCTAGCCACACATCCTCCTTTTCTTCTTCTTCTTCCTAATACCCTTTTCAAGAACACCACTTCAAAACTTTATAATTTCACCATATCTTCACCAAATCGAGTGATTTTTTAGTCGATCTTAACTAGAATTTCACAAGGATTCTGAAATTGTGCTTGCATCTTGAAGAAACCAACGTTTGGGTGGTCGATTTTAGACATTTGGGTCTGAAAATTTTGGGGTTTTGGTAGGTTTTGACTAATCTTGAAGTTCTTAGTATTCTTATCCTCTAAAAGCAAAAGTATGCATTTTCTTATATTATTGATGATGCATTGCAGAATTGTAAGTGTTATGTTACATTTGCTTACACACTTGCTTGTAGTTGTTAGGGTGAGATGAACTTTGATGAGTTTTGAATGGTTGTGGTTATGGAAGCTAAGCCATTTGGTAAAAACATAATTTTAGGGCGAATTTTATTAACCTAGTGAAATATTCTCCAAATTTTTGCAAAAAGATGAATATCATATTTGGCTTACATCCACAACCATAGTGATAAGCAAGTGCGGGGATGTTGTGGGTTAATAAGAAGAGAAATAACTTGTGTTGTTTATTGTTATGCATTGCAGAATTAACATGGGTCGTAAAGGCAAAGAGCAAGTGGGATCTTCGAGTAATCCAACTCAACGGAAAAGGAAGATTGATTCTGCAGAGGGACGTAGAAGAAGAACAGGAAGAAGAAGCACTGGTAAGGGGTCCGAAGCCAAAGTGGACATCTGGGCCTTTGCATGACCAACCACCTGAATGGTAGGCAGAGCTATTCAATGATCAGATAAACAAATTAGCCCAGCGGAAAGAAGCATTTATATGTGAAAAGGAAGGTAGAGAGGTGGATTTCGGTCCATTTGGGATTACCAATAAGTTCTGGGCTTAGGTTGGGAGGCTACGTTGAAGTATTATGATCGTGAGGGAACAAATTTGTATGATACAGAAATTCAAGAGTGGATGGCCACTTTAAGATGTCCTTCTATAAGGGTACATAAAAATGAAGCTGATTGTAATAGTCAATAGTATTGATGTGGAAATGTCGTTTAATTCATTGCGAAGGGTGGCAAAATTTGATAGTAAACTTGTGAACCAATACATGATTCCGAGGTTGGAAGATTTGTATTTTGAGCCGGAAAAGCACCTGAGGTGAAATACAATGTTAGATTATTTGTTCTTACCTGGTACTACACATGGGAAACTCTATCGCAAGAATCTGAGGATTGAGGGGAAACTGATGTTGGCAATATGTTTACAAAATATCATTCCACGGCGGGGTGACAATTTTGAAGTGCGATGTCCTGAAGTGCCGGTGTTGTACACTCTGTTAACTGGGGCTCCATTGTTCCCGTTCTGATTTCTACTGATGAATAATATTTGGATCAGTCGGAAAAATGATCAACGAGAGATCATACCGCACTGCAGATTCATTACGGCGCTATTAAAGATGTACGGGGCAATCGATGCTGATGATAAGGGGCCCTATAAAAAATTCAAACCATTTGATGTGAAACAGTTGGGGGTCGGTTGGAAGTATACTGAATCGGAGAGGTATCATAAACTTAAGAGCGAGGGCCAAAGGTGGAGAGTTTTAAAAGCAGATGCGCGGCCGTTGAGACCGGGGGAAGTTAACGAGCCTGAAAATGAAGAGAAGGTTCCGAGTGGAGATGAGGATTGTATGGATAACCCATATGTGGACCCCATGAATGTAGACCAAGGGGGTTCGAGTAGTGGGCATGTTGTGGGATTCTTCGACTATTCGAGTCATCCTTATGAGCCGAATTGGGCTCATCAAGGAACAATGCAAGAGGTAATTGAATATCAACGTCCTCCTATATTCGACAGTTGGAGTGGGTCCGAATGGACATTTTTTTATCATCAAACTTGGATGGGAGCGAGCATGGAGCGTGCTTTAAAGCACAACTTTGATCAACAAGAATCATGGAATCACACTCATGCATATGCTTTCGAACAAGAGATGAATGACCGATATCTTGATGATCAGAACCGGCATGCATGCCGATTGGCATGCGGGGCAACCGGTTGTTGTGGACCCGCCACCGGTGGATTATTCGATATTGCCACCTTATGATGGTTGTACTTCATACCCCACGCCACCATTGGATCACTAACAGTAGGTGGATCCCCGATATGGCCAGCAGCATGACGCCACGCAGCAAGAAGGAGGTGAAGGTGGTAGCGGTAGTGGAAGCGGCACATTTGC
Organism: Scalesia atractyloides; assembly: GCA_947069175.1. NCBI lineage: Eukaryota > Viridiplantae > Streptophyta > Magnoliopsida > Asterales > Asteraceae > Scalesia > Scalesia atractyloides. The sequence goes on along the minus strand of CAMTDV010000022.1, from coordinate 21,393,593 downwards.
ATTTGGAGAGTTCTCGGAGATGATGGCGTCTATCTTTGGACCTCCTCAGCCGCGATATTATTAGTCAGGTGGTGTTTTTTCTTGTATATTATGGTAGATATTATTATGTTTTTGTTTATGGTTGGGTGGAATGGTGGTGTATTGTTTATGATATTTATGTCATGGGTTGTGGTAGTTTTAGTGGTGTTTATATCTCTTCATATATAAAAAAACAAAAAGAAATTTGGGATTTGAGAGTTTAAGCTGAAATTGATTTTGAAGTGGTTTTGGCGATCATTTCCTTTAAATCCATACATTGGGGTCAATGTATCACAAGTGTGGAGATGGGGGAAATTTTTGAGGATTTTGAAAAAATTTTAAACCAAGCAAAACAATTGTTCAAATTTGAAAATTTAACATTACTCCGCATGACACATCGGTAACCATTTTATCCTTTCATGGTGAGTTCTTGGGCCACATATATGATTATTAGAAATTATTTCTTTGGTTTGAGTTGTAGTGTGTGATTGTGTTAATAGAACTTGTGCAATATATGTTTGTCGAGGCCTTGTTGTAACATGCTTGTGAAGATGATAAGGGCATTTAGGTAGCTTCGTCAGGATGTGTGGGATTGGGGGGTTGGACCTCATACGATATAAATATATGATCTTGGTAGTGCGAGGGGCGGGGTTTGGTCTTTAGTAGACAAAATTGAGCCTAATGTCATTCATTTGTAACCCAAGCCTATTTCCTAAAAAATTCTACCTATTGATTCGACCCAGTTTAGGAGTTTTAGTATGTAGTGTTTGATGTTTATGTTTACGTTTGTGTAAAAAAAAAAGAAATAAATAATTGCGATAGTAGTAGTTGAAAGAGAAATGAAAAGGAAAAGAAAAAGAAGGTGAAGTTGTGTAAATAGTTAGTGGTTGTTTTGGTTTAGTTGTAATAATAGGAACGGGTCGAATCAATGAGCTACTTGCATATATATCCCACCATTTCTCACCTTTAAACATAGCCTCGTTACAACCCGTAAGTCTCTTTGATTTATAAGCAGGTTAAGTATTTTGTAGGCGGAGATTTGATTTTTATACAAGCTTATTATCGCACAATCATGCACTTGCATTGAGTGTTCTAGCACAATCTTCCTAGTACCTTTTTGTCACCGTTAGGAGAGTCATTGCGAGGGGTGTGTCATGTGGTATGATGGTAGATTAGCAAAAGGACAACATGTTTTTGTTTGGTTTACACTTTGATCGCTTGGAAGCTTGGAAATGGTTTTGATGTGTTGCTTGGGGCAAGCAACGGTTAAGTGTGGGATGTGACGGGTGATCCATATGACAACCCTCAAGTGCTATAAAAGGATTAATATTCCGCACTTAATTTGGTTAATTATTGGAATGTGATGACTACGGTGTGAATGGCTTTGTAGGTAGCAAAGAGCATAAATAAGTGGTTAAATGTGCTTTGATGGGAGCTCGTACTTGGCAAAGTGAAGACGGTGAAAGAGAGAGTTGATAAGAAAACAAGAGGAGAGAAAACAGGATCCACTGTAAGTTAGGCAGGCGCCGTAGCTTATGGTGATTACTGAGTTCTTGTTACGCCGTAATCCAGAAGTGAGGCACCGTAAGAAGATGAATGCCACCGTAGGCTACAGTAGGCATCGTAGCTTACGGTGGCGACCTGCGAGAAAAATGTTAATTTGCAAGTGTCTTTTGGGATATCTAATCATTGGAGACTTTTCTAAGCAAGGAGAGGGCAAATTTTAGTGTTGTTCTTGGTTCATGACAATCTCTACACATTGGTTTTGTGTTTTTGATTCATATGAACATGGAACTTGATGGTATGATGATTTGATGGACTATAAGTGGCTAAACTCATTGTGATCATCCTAGGTTGAAGGTTTGTCTAAGACATTTGTGTTTTATCCGTATTTCTAGAATAATAGACTTGCAACATTTGTTGTTTATTATGGTGTGTGAATGTTTGTTTGTAAGTTGTTAATTGATGTTTTGATCTTAGCCTAAATCGTACGTTCTTGGTGTCGTTGACAATCGAGATATCACAAGAGGGACTAGGGTTGGATATTGGTTAATTGGTCATCGGGTAACAACCTCGCGTTTTTATAATCCGAGTACTTGGTTCCCTTTCATCACATACAAATAATCATACATGAATCATGTCTATGTGATTCTTTCTAGTTGGATTTAAACACGTATATCAATTGAAATGGGAAACCTAGGATGGTTACTTTCTCCTAATCTATTTTAATAATCAATCTCTGATTTGCAACTTATTCAGTTAATCTTATATTTAAAACCAAACAATCAAAATCTTGAATTCACTTTTTTGCAATTTAGATAATTTACTCATTTTAGCTAAATCTTTAGATAACACATATTCCACAAGCTCCCTGTGGAATATGTATTATCTAAAGATTTAGCTAAAATGTCAAATAAAATACTTTATTTTTCCTAATAAAATATCATCCTTAAATTTAAATTGATGATTTAAGATATTTTTAAATAACCAAATTATTTATCACCAAAACTAAACTTTGTATTAATATATTATTTATTTTGATTTCCATTATTAAAAAATTATATCGATTTTATTGCATATATTTTAAACAAATTGTATATTACTTTCAATATTAATTTATATAAGCATTAGATTTATTACGGGTTTTTTAAATATAATTTATATTTTCTACTCAAATGGCTGCTTATTTGCTTCCTAAATAACATGTTTGACTACTGTATCTTTTTTTAATAATCATCACCGCAATCACCATATCTATCGTGTACCGAGTATATCCGTTAGTTTTTCTAAATATATTTTTTTATTATTTGGTATATAAAATTATATTTATTCAACCCGTATAATACATCGGGTTTTTTAAAGATATAACTTTTTTTATTGTTTGGTAAACATATTGCATCTATGCAACCCGTGTAATACATATGGTTTTAAAGATATAACTGTTTTTGTTATTTGGTATATAAAATTACATTTATTCAACCCGTACAATACATACAGTTCTTATAAATACAACTTTTTATTATATAATATATAAAATACATTTGTTTATTTATTTAACATGTGTAATACATGGGGTTATAACCTAGTTAGTATATATTTTAAAACATAATTAAATAAGATCTGTAAATATAAAAAGTAATCCGTGTTTTAGCTTTTCATGTCTCTAAAGGAACTGAAGAAATGGGTACAAAAAAGGGCAAACGAGAATGGTTATGTTACTGTGACCCGTTAATGTGTGTCTGTGTGCTTATAAAAATGGTTAATTTAAGATTCTAGTTCAAGTTTTAATATTTATAAAACCACGATAAACTACTATTACACTACAACTCAATTTGGGCAAGTGCACTCATCGTTGGCATAATATAGTGATGGTAAGATACCGAGGTCGTCTAATGATACATGAGCTTTAGTACCGAGTTGTCAGTAATGTCTAACCAAGTCCAAAAGTTAGGTTTGTTAAAGAAAAATAAAAATTAAAAAGAAGAGAAAATAAATGGCTCAAGAAGAAAATAAAATAGTAGTAATCAAGGATAAGAGAAGGGGTTTTTAGGATCAAGTTATCTCTTAATTCCTTGTTAACTAGATCAGATCATGGGGTCGCAGGGCTCGATTGTTAGACGAGGGACTGTATGTGTTAATGCGTATTATTGTGCGGTATCTGAGTCAGAATCCTAACACACTCGATCCTTCGTTTTGAATAGTAGGGAAACCCACTCGAGGTCGGGATATAGTATTAATTAGTTATATAGTCCAAGGGATATATATAGTAGTTTCTATTAAGCTGTCGGTGAGTTGTCAATTCCCCTAAGATAGTTACATTTATATATATGAAGTCCTTTACACTTTGATTTTATCTTGGCGCAAAGACAAGTGCTTACCCAACCCAAAGTCCCATCCAAAACCTTTAACCCCGCTAACAGTATCAACATGTTTTGACTCTACACAGGCATAGAAAACATGAATGACGCAAGTTAATGGCATCGCAAGATTTTTGGTAGATTTTAAGGATTGCAGCAATTCTAATGACCCAAGTTAATGGCCACATTATCATTTCACTCACTTTCAAAAAATAATGTTTATTAATTGAAGTCATTTATACACAACATCAAGGGGGTAATTTTCTAATCAACTATAGTATAGGCTCTAAGGGTCTAATAACCTATCCTATATCCCTATAGTCATGGCTCTGATACCAATCTATCACACCCCGACCCGCAGCGGAATAAGAGTCGGGGCATAATTGGTTATCACCAAAGCTCATGATATTTACTATTATGTTTCATATTTATTTAAATCAAAATTACATTCCCAATAATCCAAACATGTCCATACAAATACAAAGAAAAATAACCAACTAAACAATTCCAAGCTCTAAATCATTTTATTCTTCTAGGCCAATCCTATGTGTTTCTGGCTGCAGCTGGTTCACCTGTATCATGTGTAAAAATGGGGGGTTTTGGGTCAAATAAGTTGGCAAGTGAACCTTGTTAGATAAACATTTATTATTGATTTACTTGTTATTTTATCAAGGAAAAATTGTGCATAATCATAAGTGAGCAAATGATAAATAATCAATAAGTAACAATGTTAACCACAAACTATAACATACAATGACATATAATAACTTGCATAAATGTATAACATGAATGAAACTGTGCGATCAAGGCTCAATCAAACGGAGCCGATCGTATTGCATGTACTGAAAATGATAAATGTCTGTGCGATCAAGGCTCAATCAAACGGAGCCGATCGTATGTTGGCACGCCAAGTTCACGCTCATAATGTAATGGGGAGCGGGGCGGGCCTATGAACTTGCATGTACTGGAAATAATAAATTAAATCTAACAATAACCATACAAACAGTTGAAACAAGCTGAATACACATTTGTTCATGATATGACGTATGCACAATGATTTAAATATAATAGATGGCAAGACACATGATACACCCCAAAAACGTGATTAAAACGGGGAATTTGTAAAGATTCACTCACATTGGGTGCGTTTGATTGGAGATGGTGAGATGCGCACGAGTTGGAAGAGTTGAACAACGAGAATTACTAACCTAAATAATAAGGAAAATATAGCAAATGAGTGGATTTTATTAAGGATTTTAATGGAATTTTTAGATATATTTTTTTTGTGAGTTTAAGGCTATTTCCTATCTTTAAAAACATTATTTTTAAGTATTTTTAATTGATTTTTAAATTAAATTAAATAATTAAAAATATAAAAATATGTTGACTTTTTCATTGACCGTTGACCGTTTGACTTGTTGACCGGTTTTATTGTGTATTTGTATGCGCCGGGTGAGGCTCGAACCCGAGACCTCCCGTACGCGTGCACGCAGCTCTACCAACTGAGCTACGTGTCTAACCCGAAATAATTCTGTTTTTAATTATAAGTATATATTAACTCAGCTTATTCAAAATTCTTTTATTTTCAAAAACATTTTAAATCATCGAACCGGTGCCATGTACAGGTCTCGAACCCGGGACCTGTGCTTTAACGCTACACACAGTCCACCGCTGGACTGTGTGTCTAACTTGGTTATTATACAGATTTTTATTATACTTAACAACTAACGTAGTTAATCCGGTTCAGTTAGAAAAATAAAACATCTTTATAACAGAGTGGGTGTGTGTATCAGGGATCGAACTCGCGGCGTGTGCGTATTGTTTGCACACAGTCCACCGCTGGACTGTGTGTCTAACCCGTTTAAAATACCGATTTTAATTAATCTTATATTGTTATCACACTTCATCTTCTTCGCTGAATTTACAGTCAACTGTTTACTAATCTGTTTCTTGCTTTTAAACGATTAACAATCATTCATAAGACTAAAATGAAATGGCAGAGACGTGTTGGAAGTAAACATACCGGAGGAATGATTTATCACAGAAATTCCGGCAAAGCGTCGGCTCTGTTTTTATGAACTTCCACTGAGCGAACAAATTAACCGTTTTGATTAGCTAATCGTGGAATTGAAGTGCTAAACAAGCGTTAACAGAGTGTTTGAATGTCCATACCGTTTTACAGTGGAAGATAAGAACTTTCAGAGATTTTCCGGCGAGCAGGAATTATCCGATAACGACGTCTGAATTTGATTTCAATTGAAAGGTTTGAGTCAGAAATAGCTTAACAATTGATAGACCACGAAGGTATTGAAAGACTTACTGTTTTGATGAAGAATACAGTTTTCCGGCGACTTGCAGAATTTTTCCGGCGAGTAAAATAAACTTTTCTGATGAACTGAATGTATGACGAAAGTGAAATGGCAGGTTTGTAGAATGTTTCTGAGTCGCGAGAGAGAGCAAAGATTGAAGTAATTCTGATATTGAATGTCTTCGGTTATAAAAACCGATTCACTTCTGGAATTCAAGTTCATTCAAGGCAAACTTGATTAGAATCGTCGGTGCATCGGTTATAAAACAGAATTCGCGATTTTCTAACGTTTTGGATGGTTGAATAGCCGATTACGGTTTTCAGTTTAGCGCAGCCGGTTGATCTATGATTGACTATAAATTTCATTTGTTTCCTAGAGTTAACAGAAAACAACAAGTGGCGGAGTGGTGATGTGTGTGTGTGTTAAGTCTTTGAGTTCTCTTCCGGCTGACCCGGGTTCGAGTCCCGGCAGCCTCATTTTCTTTTTAATTATTTTATTTTTACTTTTTATCAATTTTAACTTTTATAGATTAGTTTGTTTATTAATTATGGATCATTAAAAATTAAAATAGCCATAAATACGCAACGTGACATTTATAACTTGATATTCGATTACAAAACGGAGCGGGTTTGGAAAACCCGTTTTTGACAAATGTTACAGTATCCCCTACTTTTAAGAATTTCGTCCCTAATTTAAGTAGTAGTAGTAGGAAAAAGATGTGGGTATTTTTCTCGCATTGAGACTTCATGTTCCCAAGTAAACTCAGGTCCCCGTTTCGACTCCCAACGTACCCTAACAATTGGAATGCGACTTCGTCGAAGACGTTTTTCTCCGAAATCCATGATCTCTACGGGTCTTCAATAAAATGTATAGACTCATCAATCTGAATATCTTCCAGAGGAATGTGGAGGTTTTCATCAGCGAGGCACTTCTTCAAGTTTGATACGTGGAATGTGGGATGAATCCTGTTGAGTTCTTCTGGTAGATCAAGCTTGTATGCTACAGGTCCTACTCTTTCGAGTATCTTGAAAGGTCCTACGTAGCATGGTGCTAGCTTGCCTTTTTGACCAAAACGAACTACTCCCTTCCACGGTGATACTTTTAGAAGTACATGATCACCAATGTTAAACTCTAAAGGCTTCCGTCGTTTATCTGCATAACTCTTTTGACGACTTTGAGCCGCTAAAAGATTGTTTCGGATTTGATGGATCTTGTCTGTGGTTTCTTGAATCAATTCTGGACCAGTGATTTGAGCTTCCCCAATTTCGTGCCAACATACTGGAGATCGGCACTTACGACCATATAAGGCTTCAAAAGGTGCCATGCCGATACTTGAATGATAGCTGTTGTTGTACGAAAATTTAACTAATGGTAGATGAGCGTCCCAATTTCCCGTGAAGTCCATAACACATGCTCGAAGCATATCTTCAAAAGTTTGAATGGTGCGTTCAGATTGTCCATCAGTTTGAGGATGATAGGCGGTACTGAGATCTAATCGCGTACCCAAAGCGGCTTGTATAGTTTGCCATGTTCGTGAAGTAAAACGACCATCACGATCTGAAATAATGCTTAACGGTACACCATGACGGCTTACGATTTCACTGATGTAGATACGAGCTAACTTCTCGTTCTTGAAATCTTCGCGAATCGGAATAAAGTGAGCTGATTTTGTAAGTCGGTCAATAATTACCCATATAGTGTCATACCCACCAGAAGTGCGGGGTAACCTGGTAATGAAATCCATGGTTATGTTTTCCCACTTCCATACAGGTATTTCAGGTTGGACTAGAAGTCCTGAGGGTCTTTGGTGTTCAGCTTTCACCTTGGAACACGTAAGGCACTTGGAAACAAAAACAGCAATATCTTTCTTTTTCTTTTTTCATTCCAGGCCACCAGTAGGTGTATCGAAGGTCTTGATACATCTTGTCAGCTCCTGGGTGTATAAAATATCGTGTTTTGTGCGCCACATTCATAAGAGAATCACGAAGGTTATTGTGGTCAGGAATCCATATGCGATCTAGACAGTATAGAATACCGTCGGATTTAGTTTCAAAAAAAAATTTTGTTTAGCTCCACAAGGCGGCTCCTTGCGTACGTCTCTTTTCTGTTACCGAAACATGTTGTGCTTCTCGGATTTGATCTTTGATGTCGCTTACGTTTTTATGCATAATAGTTTTGAGGGAACTGATACGTTTGTAATGATAAGGTATGTATCATAAAACAAAAACTTCAACCATAACGATATTTAAACCTACACGGAACTTTTCATAACCTCCTGGTAATGCTTTTGATCCTTTGCCAAGAATACTTATATATAGGAAGTACCAGCGGCGTATCCACCATATTCTTGTCAAATTTTCGTTGGCTTTATCAGTAAATCATGATCAGTTCTATGTGACCCTAAAACATAAACAACACAACGAACAAAACTTGAGTCTCAATTCTGAAATGATACATGACTAGATAATGACAGTACCTCTCTCTTTGGTTATGATGAAGGGGTCAGTCTATGTAAAAGTGTGACACAACCCAACTTCTTTAAATGATGAGATTGAGATACGTCGAGATGTATGATGATATGAATGTTAAATCAATGAGTGTAGAACAAAACTGTAATATCAAATCGCATTAAAATTCTTGGATACATAATTTCCAAATTTTACAACTGGGATACGGAAAGATTGAGATAACATAAAGAAAACATTAAAATTAGACGATTGGAGTTGAGTCTTGATTCTTGGTGAGGGAAAACTAGTTGGATGATTCGTTTGGGCCGTTATTATTTTCAACAGTATTGGCGTTGATGTTATAAGCTCTTCCTCTTGCAGGTGGTGGAGCTTGGTTAGCTTGATTCACCAGATTTGCTTGAGCTTGGGCATGATTGATGTTCACCAACCTTGGACAGGTGTTTCTAAAATGGCTTGGATCTCCACAATTGTAGCAAGCCCGCATAGGTTATACCATGGGATAGTTGGGTTGGTAGTATGTTTGGGCTAAATGTTGGGTAGGAGGTAATAGTAGAGGTTGTTGGGCTTGGCCCATTATTTGTTGGTGGGTTTTGGTTGAAAGCTGGTGGAGGTTCGTTCGCTGAGGTATGCGACAGGTTTGAACAGTATGACCTGCGTGACCACAGCCGGTGCAATGTTGGCAGGGATGATCAGGAAAATGATGATATTGGCAACGGTTGCATTTTGGTAATGGGCTGGAGTATGGCTTTTTATATGGTGCAGGTGAAGGGGCAACTTGAGTGATGGGTGCAGCAGGGATAGGGAAATTTGCTTGTGTGACAGCAAAGTTTCTTGTGCTTCGATTTCTTTTACCAGTAAACTTCGAAGAGGAACCAGAATGGTTTGAAGTTTGAGCCTCAATGGGGGCTTTCTTTTTCTCCTCTTTGAATTTACCGTTTCGAATGTGATTTTTGGTGAGTTCGGTAGCTAGTTCCATAGCAGCTTCAAGTGTTGCTGGTGAAGTGCTGAGAACTGAATCTTGAATTTTCGAGGGAAGACCTCGAATATAATGCTCGATCAAGCGATAAACTGGGGTAAACAAATTAGGGACCATTTTGTTCAACTCTAAGAACCTCTTGTTGTAGAAAGTATGATCTCCCTCCTTTTGCTTTAAAGAATGAAATTCGTCCTCTAGCTTCTTAATCTCACTTCTAGGACAGAATCGCCTCGTCATGATTTCCCTTAACTCCTCCCATGTTAAAGCCATTGCATCATCAATTACCCTCTTCCCCTTTTCAGTATTCCACCAGGTGAGAGCTACCCCAAATAGTCTCCCGGTGGCGTATCGAACCTTGCGATCCTCAGGACAATCACAGTTGAGGAAGGTGTTTTCCATTTCCTCAAACCAGTGGAGGAGAGCAGTGACACCTTCAGTCCCTTCAAATTTAGGAGGATCACAAGACTTGAAATGTTTATATGAGCACTTGCTGGTAGGAGGGTTGCCGATGTTCTGGTCGTCTTGCTGGGGAGGGTTATGGATTGGTGGCGAGAGCTTGTTGTACCTGAACCACAATGTCAGGAAGCACCGCGGCCATTTGTTTCGCGATTTGTGTGGCCAAGCGTTCGTGAGACCTTCCTGATCTTTTACCCCCTCGTTGTTGTCTAGTCGACATCTACAGGAACATACATAAGAAGATTTGAGTGTATGGAGTCTTTTTAGGTGTCATGTGTCTAAAAAAAATAAAAATAACATAAACATCAATAATGCAACTACATCCATAGGATGTCTTGGGTTTGCTCATGTTGGGCCTCAAATGTCCCCCATACCTTCACCTGTATAGTCATGTGGGCCCCCATGACTATTGGTATAGCATGCTTTGGTATAGCATGCTTTGGCCGAATAGGTCCTTCGTACTCTCATCGTTAGTCCCCAGGTAGGCAAACTGGTCCTTTATTTTGGATTTATACGAATGCCAAGCCTAGACAGGACGTTCCGACTACCGGTACTTGTACCCTTCCAGTTACTACATGCCTGTCATGAGAACTCACTTTGATGTGATTTGAAAATACAAAAATCATTTCAAAAAAAAATCATGGAAGTGATGTGGTGTGTGCTCTCATGGATATGATATGTTATGAGAATATGATTCATGATAGGCATTGTATAATAATATGTACTTATGAACATGCTTGCATAACATTGAATGTAACATTAAACATAAAACATATAAACATCATGAAGTTTGCATGTAACACACAAATAATTTTAAAAATTCTAATCAACTATAGTATAGGCTCTAAGGGTCTAATAACCTATCCTATATCCCTATAGTCATGGCTCTGATACCAATCTGTCACACCCCGACCTGCAGTGGAATAAGAGTCGGGGCATAATTGGGTTATCACCAAAGCTCATGATATTTACTATTATGTTTCATATTTATTTAAATCAAAATTACATTCCCAATAATCCAAACATGTCCATACAAATACAAAGAAAAATAACCAACTAAACAATTCCAAGCTCTAAATCATTTTATTCTTCTAGGCCAATCCTATGTGTTTCTGGCTGCAGCTGGTTCACCTGTATCATGTGTAAAAATGGGGGGTTTTGGGTCAACATAAGTTGGCAAGTGAACCTTGTTAGATAAACATTTATTATTGATTTACTTGTTATTTTATCAAGGAAAAATTGTGCATAATCATAAGTGAGCAAATGATAAATAATCAATAAGTAACAATGTTAACCACAAACTATAACATACAATGACATATAATAACTTGCATAAATGTATAACATGAATGAAACTGTGCGATCAAGGCTCAATCAAACGGAGCCGATCGTATTGCATGTACTGAAAATGATAAATGTCTGTGCGATCAAGGCTCAATCAAACGGAGCCGATCGTATGTTGGCACGCCAGGTTCACGCTCATAATGTAATGGGGAACATGCTCAACGCTCATAATGTAATGGGGAGCGGCGGCCTATGAACTTGCATGTACTGGAAATAATAAATTAAATCTAACAATAACCATACAAACAGTTGAAACAAGCTGAATACACATTTGTTCATGATATGACGTATGCACAATGATTTAAATATAATAGATGGCAAGACACATGATACACCCCAAAAACGTGATTAAAACGGGGAATTTGTAAAGATTCACTCACATTGGGTGCGTTTGATTGGAGATGGTGAGATGCGCACGAGTTGGAAGAGTTGAACAACGAGAATTACTAACCTAAATAATAACGAAAATATAGCAAATGAGTGGATTTTATTAAGGATTTTAATGGAATTTTTAGATATATTTTTTTGTGAGTTTAAGGCTATTTCCTATCTTTAAAAACATTGTTTTAAGTATTTTTAATTGATTTTTAAATTAAATTAAATAATTAAAAATATAAAAATATGTTGACTTTTTCATTGAGTTGACCGTTTGACTTGTTGACCGGTTTTATTGTGTATTTGTATGCGCCGGGTGAGGCTCGAACCCGAGACCTCCCGTACGCGTGCACGCAGCTCTACCAACTGAGCTACGTGTCTAACCCGAAATAATTCTGTTTTTAATTATAATTATATATTAACTCAGCTTATTCAAAATTCTTTTATTTTCAAAAACATTTTAAATCATCGAACCGGTGCCATGTACAGGTCTCGAACCCGGGACCTGTGCTTTAACGCTACACACAGTCCACCGCTGGACTGTGTGTCTAACTTGGTTATTATACAGATTTTTATTATACTTAACAACTAACGTAGTTAATCCGGTTCAGTTAGAAAAATAAAACATCTTTATAACAGAGTGGGTGTGTGTATCAGGGATCGAACTCGCGGCGTGTGCGTATTGTTTGCACACAGTCCACCGCTGGACTGTGTGTCTAACCCGTTTAAAATACCGATTTTAATTAATCTTATATTGTTATCACACTTCATCTTCTTCGCTGAATTTACAGTCAACTGTTTACTAATCTGTTTCTTGCTTTTAAACGATTAACAATCATTCATAAGACTAAAATGAAATGGCAGAGACGGTGTTGGAAGTAAACATACCGGAGGAATGATTTATCACAGAAATTCCGGCAAAGCGTCGGCTCTGTTTTTATGAACTTCCACTGAGCAAACAAATTAACCGTTTTGATTAGCTAATCGTGGAATTGAAGTGCTAAACAAGCGTTAACAGAGTGTTTGAATGTCCATACCGTTTTACAGTGGAAGATAAGAACTTTCAGAGATTTTCCGGCGAGCAGGAATTATCCGATAACGACGTCTGAATTTGATTTCAATTGAAAGGTTTGAGTCAGAAATAGCTTAACAATTGATAGACCACGAAGGTATTGAAAGACTTACTGTTTTGATGAAGAATACGTTTTCCGGCGACTTGCAGAATTTTTCCGGCGAGTAAAATAAACTTTTCTGATGAACTGAATGTATGACGAAAGTGAAATGGCAGGTTTGTAGAATGTTTCTGAGTCGCGAGAGAGAGCAAAGATTGAAGTAATTCTGATATTGAATGTCTTCGGTTATAAAAACCGATTCACTTCTGGAATTCAAGTTCATTCAAGGCAAACTTGATTAGAATCGTCGGTGCATCGGTTATAAACAGAATTCGCGATTTTCTAACGTTTTGGACAGTTGAATAGCCGATTACGGTTTTCAGTTTAGCGCAGCCGGTTGATCTATGATTGACTATAAATTTCATTTGTTTCCTAGAGTTAACAGAAAACAACAAGTGGCGGAGTGGTGATGTGTGTGTGTGTTAAGTCTTTGAGTTCTCTTCCGGCTGACCCGGGTTCGAGTCCCGGCAGCCTCATTTTCTTTTTAATTATTTTATTTTTACTTTTTATCAATTTTAACTTTTATAGATTAGTTTGTTTATTAATTATGGATCATTAAAAAATTAAATAGCCATAAATACGCAACGTGACATTTATAACTTGATATTCGATTACAAAACGGAGCGGGTTTGGAAAACCCGTTTTTAGACAAATGTTACACTCTATTTGTAGCTGGCTTGGGGTGACGCATGCCCCGTGCCTGGTCAAGTGACCTGCTGTAGCCATATATTAAAAGTACGGGTGCGCACTGGTCATGGTCAATTTTGTGGGCCCCATGGGATCTTCCAAAAATTCTAGAAGCTTTATTTGTCTTGTACTGCCGAGGCACGGGTGTGCCTTCAAGGACAGGCCGTGCCTGGCTTCTTTCGCATGATATTCATGCAATGGTCTTCTAGAGGTGTTGGGATCCGACGCACGGGGCGTGTCTTCCAAGGCATGGAGCGTGTCTAGACAATTTCTTTTAATTTTCTCTGTTTTCGCCCGGTTTTGCTTCCTTTGTTATTCTTGGATTATTTTAATCATGAAAATTCAATATAAAATTATTTAAGCTTAGTTTGAACATTTCATTAACAATACATATGATAATTGAGTGATAATTTGACATAAAAACATGGCCATTTTTGCTCATATCACCTGTCGATCGTAAAAGATTGGTGGTAGGACCGAGAGGTTATGGCTTGTGTGCGAATGTGGGGGTGAGCACCGTACTAAAACAATGGTTAAGAAAGTCGGTAGTAAAAAAAATCGCTTGCCCGTTTTCACTAATGACCGTGCATTCCGCCTCGAGGACGACATCAGCAACAGTATGATCCACAGCCATAGACTAGCCTATTGTTCTTGTTTTTGTATTTAGTATTCATTTACAGTTTATCTTTTGTTATGTATATACAAAATTATGCTATATTTATCATATTTAGTTATACTTATGTTGTTCAGTTACGTGATGTTTGTTTGGATTCCATAATATCTCATTTTAATTTTTTAAACCGTAAAATTGAAACGATGTGATATTTTGAAACGATAAAACTAAAACGCTATAAACGGTGAACATTGAAAAGATATAATATTTGAAACAATAATATTGAAACGATAATATTGAAACGGTATAATGTTGAAACGTTATAATGTTGAAACGGTAATAGTGAAATTGTATAATATTACGAATGATATAATATTGAAAAGGCATAATGTTCGAGCCAGACGAGAGTTGAAAAATGGTATAATATCTTAAACGATATAGTATTGAAACTGTATAATATTCGAACCATACCGGAATTTATCAAACAAGTTAACGGTATAATATTTTTAACGATACAATGTTGAAACGACATAATGTTCGAACCGGATAAGAGTTAAAAAACGGTATAATATATTTGAATCATACCGGAGTTTATAAAAAAAAATAAGGTATAATATTTAAATGATATAATCTTCGAACATGACGAGAGTTTGTAACACCAAATTCAGCAATCAAAATTCAGTTGCCATATGTACACTATGTACAACCCTGTACTTAGCGTACATACCCCACAAATTATGTCCTGACACCGGTGTCTAATTTTATGCAACCCTATATACCAATTTCCATATTCTGTTTCGACTTGGAACACGATTTTGGCACACTTTCAACAACAAGTGGGTGCAAACAATCGTAATGTGCATCACATTACTGATAGGTTTATGATGATGCAAACAATGTGTGGAAAATTTGAGAGGCTCTTTATCAATACCTTGAACAGCGAAGATGGCTTAACTGAAGATCAAGCAAGCAACTGAGGCGGCCCGTGTCAAATTCCAACAGCTTCAAAACACTAGTTTTCGTCATCTTGGTTCTTGAAGAATTTTGTGTGACCATTTTAATTAAGTTGTATTATTTTCTAATTAAGTTGGGTTGTAATCTTTTTTATTCTAGTTTAATGGAAATTTTTAATTATTGTTTTAAAACTTATGTTTTTTATATAATGTTTATTATTTTAAAATACATCTAAATAAAACAAAAAGTTGAGCAATGGTGGCAAGGGCTTTACAAGGCTTTATCATAATGCATGGCAGTTAGCAATAAAGCCCCATGTTGACTTGTCGCCTACGTGATGATGAGGTAACAGAAATAAGCCTATAGAGTATTTATTCCACATCATGTATCCTTCCAACTAGATCGTTTATCAAACTAGCCATCTAAGTGGTCTATATTTTTGGTTAATTTAGATTTTGTTGTATAGGGTTGTTTATTATTATTATAGCAAGTAATATATATATATATATATATATATATATATATATATTAATATATATATATATATATATATATATATATATATATATCATGGAGAGGATTTTGAGAGATCTCTTTTTTTGACAAAAGTCTATCAAACGATTAATATTATTGTTAATTTTTATAGGGATTAGTTTTTAGGGTTTAATTTTTAGAGGTTATGGTTTAGTAAGGTTAATTAGAGTCTTCTCACAAAGAGAAGTTTTTTCATCATCAAATATATATGTGCGTGTGTGTGTGCGCGCGCTAAAATGGGTTAAAATTGTGAGTAGTATAGAAAGTTAGTATAGATACACATGAGTCTAAGGAGAAACCCAAGTGAGAAGAATCGATGCGTTTAGAAAGGAAGAAAGAAAGGTGCACATATTACTCTAATGCTAAGGAACATGCAAATGTAAATCACGGGCTAATACCTATATCATTTTTAAACGTCCATAACTTTTCTGTACGTCACTTTTTTTAAAAGATATATAACATAAAATCAGACATTTTTTAATCTTTAATACAAGCATAACATTGCTATACTATTGAAAAAGAACTTTGAAAATCCAAATGCAAAAACACGATGGACGGAACATCCTGTTTAAAGTAAAAACACAATGTATAGCAAACTAAAACTACCATGGATAGTAGACAAAAACATAAGGGACAATAGATTAAAAACACCATGGATAGTATACTATAACTACAATGAATAACAAATTAAAAGTACACATGTGTAGATTAAAAAATACACATGTGGCAGCCTTACAACTATCCAATTTCTACATCAATGGCTAATATTTCTTCCTATCTTTTTCATTATTTTTATCCTTTTTATTTTAACCTAATGTTATGTATGCATATACATATATATAGGGTGAGAATCCTAAGTAAACCTAGGGGTTTTTGTCAATTAAATGAACTAATTTTGGCCATTGATGATGGAGATCAAATAATAGTAGTTTTGTAAATAAATAAAAGTAGATTTAATTAAATTAATTAAAATATGGGTAATCTGGTATTTTGGGCAATTGATTTTTGAAACCCTACAAATATTTATTTCCATCTTGAAACCGTAAGAAATTCACTTCTTTCTCTCTCATTCTTTAAAAGTTTCTTCATCATATTCTCTCTAAAGCTTTTCTAGGATTATTTTTAATTGTGCGATAGGTTCATCCCTCTGGAGGTAACAAGGTATTTATTTTGGTGCTCGTTAATTTTTTTTCTTGTTTCCAGTTGTGTAGCTTCGATCAAGTACATCATCTTCTCATTAAAATTTTTCTAGGGTTTCGTTTGTTTCTGCAATCAAGAAGTAGGTTCAGCCAAGTGGAGGTAAAAGGTATGTTTTTAGTGCTCGTTTCTTTTCTCTTTTTTTTGGAATTCGATGTTATGGATATCGATTGTTCATATGAGTTATAAATGTTAGGGATTTAGTTCCGGTTAGTAGGGCTTTTTTGTAACTTTTTTTACAGGCTAAACGAGAGAGATATTTTACCACAAAAGCCAGATGTAGCAAGACACTACAAGGGCAGAAAACAAAACTACATTCACCAAAGGATACATTGAAAAAAAACAGACTATATATTAAAATTATAACTTCTATACTCACTCCATGTGATACCTATGAACTTCGATCTATGTAAAACCCAATTATATGTTGCCTCTTTTATCTCCTCGCCGACCTTGAAAGGGTTGTTATTTTTATTGTTAAATACTTTTTGTAACTAATGTATTAGATTATACATATACGTTGTTGAGATAGCTTTTTCTGTATGTTAAGACAATTATTGTATAGGTGAAGTTACAAAAAAACAAACAGTGAAAAATTTAACAAATGTTCTCTTCTCTCCTCTAACACAAAAGTGTGCTACAGTGTCAAAAAAAAGTATAACACATGGCATTTTGTGCTCACTTATTTGAGTTTATTTGGTTTTCTTAGCACAATAGAATTTCTCTCTATAATTGTCATATATATATATATAGAGAGAGAGAGAGAGAGAGAGGTAAGACCAAATAAAAAGTTTAATTTGCCTAAGTAGGATGAGAAGGATTTTAACCTTTCATTTTTTAAATCAATGGTTAAGATGAAAATATAGGAAAAAAGAGAAGTGTAAGAGTATCTTTGGAAAATCCTATTTATTGACTTTTCGCTACATGAAGGCACATGTATATTCCGCCCAAATTTTTTAAGTGTTCATAACTTTTTTATATTGACATTATTTTTTCCATAAAAATTTCACCATGAGCTTCTTTTTATCCTTAATTTGAGTACCCTATGGCTATATAAAATATGACAACTAAAAACTAAAAAAAACATGTGTGTTTTATTTCTATGTTGTATCGCATTTTTTTGTGTTGAATCTTTGTACTAAATTTTTTGTGTTGAACTTTTTTGTCTTAAATTTTTTGTGCTGGATTTTTCGTACTAGATTTTTTTGTGTTGGATTTTTTTGTGCTATATTTTTGTATTAGATTTTATTGGTGCTATATTTTTTGTACTGAATTTTTGTGTTGGATCTTTTTGTAATGGATTTTTTTGTTGTGTTTTTTAGAAAACAAAAGGGGTGCCACATGTCATATTCAAACTCTTACTTATAAGAACCAAAATATTTTAGTACCAAAATGTCCTTCATATCATCACAATTTTTCTTATGCTACTTGTGGAAAACCCACTTTTTAATAGATCCATCCCATATCTTTTTATCTAATAAATGGGGATTAAGGCTGATGTCATATGGCCAAATTCACCCAATATAAGACAAGAATTTATAAATGATAATGTCAATTCCTAAATTGATGTTGTCATAACTTTTCAAAATTTTAAACAATAAATAAATGAAAAAAAGTTATTTCCTACTTTAAAGCTACTACCGAGAGTAATTAACATCCCCGCAACTTTTTCATTGGGCTAAACTTCTCCCCCAGTTAAACCTGGTTCTTTTTACACGCTCCTTCTTTGGAGATCCAAACGCTTTATTTAGAAATGCAGCCTATATCCACTTTTCTTGAAATACCTTTTCATCATCTTCAGATATCATCGTCGAAGGGAAGAGCTCCAATCGCCCCTGAATCCACCACCTCTGACCGAATTCTGTTGGAATTAAACCTTACAAAAGAATAAATGATAGAAAGCCAAAATATACTACAACATCTGATCCTAATAATAATATAACATCTACTTGAGTCAAGCTCTGCTAAAGACTAAATGTCAAAGGCCTGCCAAAGCAAAGCTTTATTGAAGTGTAAAGCTAAAGGTATGCCAAGGCAAAGCTCTGTTGAAGATAAAGCTAAAGGTCTGCCAAGACAAAGCTCTGCTGAAGACTAAAGCTAAAGATCTGTCAACACAAAGCTTTGCTGAAGGCCACAGAGGATATCTCATCAGTGTTTTATTATCAGTCTTTGTAATGTTTAGTTATAGCAGTGGTTAGCTTAGCAGATATTGTTAGTTTGTTAATTTTGTTAAGTGTCGCTTTCATGCTGACATCATCATAAGATACTCAGTGGTTAGGATTCTAGTATAAATAGAACAGTGCCTGTACTGTTCTATTTGATCACTTTTCATCAATTATCAATCTATCATTCTTCTTTACATTCTGTACGAACAAATCAGTGATCTTAGGCTGAGGGGGAGATTGTGATTTACATGCATGTGATTACAATCACTAAAAGCATGATAATGAAAAACAATCTCTCAACTGCTATGAATTAAAGTTCATCATTCCGCTGCATTTACATCTGATTTAATGTCTTTCATCTTTCATTTTTAGAACTTTCATAACAGTTAATTTCAATGACAATCGACTTTTAGATCGCAACTTCTATGTCTCTAGCTAAGGGCTTTATCAACGGTTATCTGGAGCATTAAAGATGAAGATGTCTCCATTATGTGAGTTTATTCTTCTTCATTCTGGTTTTTTTTGTTATCAAAGACATTCTGCATATTTTTTTCTGTAGTCTTCGTATGTCAAATTTTATACAGGGGACTCTATCTTATTTTGAATGAACTATGTCAAATTTTGAAGTTCTGTCTTTGTATAGAATGAAACCAAAAGTAATTTATGAAACGTATTGATAACTTCAACTGATTTGTAGGAACACAGGAAATTTCATGGAGTGAGATTATTGCAAAAATTGATGGATTCAGTGTTGTTGTTTCAGGTATGTCCATTTTCTATTTCCATAACAGCTTAATAATTAACAAGATAGAAAAACATATAAACGTAAATTATAGTTTTTTGGTTATTCAGTGTTGTTTCAGTTATGTTCATTCATCAATTTATGTTTGTTATGTTTCTTGTTTAATATATGTTTTAAAGTTTCTTGTGGAAATTCTAGTTGCTGCATTTTAGAAGATAGAAAACATCCAAGTGGTATATAACTTGAGCACACATTGCTAGCCGCAACTAAGGTCAGTGAGGTATGGTTTTCCATTGTCTGTTTGGAATTCTTACAAGTTGTATTACAATTTTGATTTGATTATTTGAACTCTTTTTCTAAAATAACCAGTTTTGCCCCATCTAACTTTTTGTCAGCAAAGTTATAAAAACATCCTTATGAGTTCAAGTTGATGTTCAGGGTTGCTAAGTTGAGCAGGACTATTAATGAGGAAGAACAGGTATTCTAATATGGGTTTTCTTTTATATCTATTATTATTAAAAATAACTTATTGTGTTTAATAATAAACAACAATGCAGCTTGTGTTTAATGATGTTTATGGTTTCCCTCAGGTTAACATTTTACCTAGGAGGTGTTGGAAATGGAAATGCAATGAAACAAGTATTCTAATATGTGACAGACTATGTAGTGCATATTAGTTAAATTTATTAAATTTTTATTGCATTGATGATAAAATCTACTGTTCTTTTACTATATTCATCAAACTTGCTCATTTTGTTGTTGATACGTTGATGTGAAATTATTCCCATATTAGATCATTATAAAGAGGATTCTAAATGAACAACTTGTGGTGAGAGTGCATAAGATTTTATTCTAAATTAGAATTTTGAAAGTGATAGGAATTTTATATGATAGACAACAAAAAAACAAACTCCGAATTTTGTTCATTTCATATTAAATAGTATTACAAAATTTAGATTTTCAGAAATATTAAAATATTACTATACCTGTTGAACACCTTGTAGGATCTCTTTTACTCTCTCCTTCTTCAATTCAATTTCATTTTCTCTTTTATTTTGAAGATCAAATAACATGTCACATATCTTCTTATCCTGTTTCCGAATTTGTGTAATGAATTCCTTTGCCTTATCCTTGGACTCTGACTAATCAAAATGCAGAATTTCATCAACCAATGCAATATTACTCCAAGTTTATAGTATTTTCCCTTGAAAAGGTTTTTTTAACTTCGTTGGTATCCCCCAGTGGTAAAAGGTTTTGTTTGCCATTTACAATGTTAGTTGTGTTTTAGATGAAGAATAGTTTAAAAGTTGTTTGTTGATGTTTTGTATTAAACTAATCATTCTCTATTATAGTTTTTACAATGTATAATAAGGTAAACAAAGAGACAAACCATAATTATTATAACGTGTTTTCTGAACTTTAATTTTCATCCATTGGATTTGTAAATAATCATTCTACTCATTATGTATTTAATTCTATTTGCTTTCCAATGAAAAGTCATTTTTCAAAAAAAAATTACGCGTATATTAATAATTCTAGTGGCTGAGTTATTAAATGTACACTGAATCAGTGTTTACATTTTACATTTTGATTTTAATTTAATATTTGCATTTAATTCGTACCTTTGGGTTGTTAGATATTTACTTTTTATTTGTCTATATAATACCATTGTCATATGTGATTGTGAATCATACACTAATTCATTTTCTATATCATTTCAAAACATTTAACTATGGCATCAACCTCTGTACAATTTGATGATTTGAAGCAGGGATTTCTTAAACAAATCGATAAACAAGTTTATGCAGACAATGCTACTCTTCAAGAGTTGAAGAGGTGTTTTAATGGATTACAACTTGGATTGCTGACAAGAGACCAAGTTTCGAGAAATTTGATGGCAATGCCAGCCACTTCAGTTCGTGACTTGTGTGTTGCGAGTAACATTGAATTTGGTGATAGAGACTTGCAGTTCATGACAAAGCTCAAGGATATACACCGAGAAGTCCAGTACTCGATTGAGTTAAAGTTAAAATTTCTGAATGTTTTATTAGATTTCAATTTCCTATGTAATTGTTACTGTTTTAACAGTTTAAATTAAAAGACGATACATCTTTTTTTTAATAGTTTAGTTTTACTTATTATTATGACTTTAAAAATTTACTGTTAGTGATTCTTCATTGATATCATGAATGCAAAATATGTTACTGATTCTTTATTGATATTGTAGTTATGCACAATAGGGATATTGTTGTAATGTAGGTGTTGTAGGTTTTGGTTGTAGAGATTGTAGAATTTGTTGTTTCATTCACTTATCCAGATCGATTAGCTCTTTGATAAACTGTTTTGGTTTATTTTCCCTAATAATTCTAGCTTTAGAAAATAATTTTCTTTATTTAACCTAACATTCTTGAGTACACCTGACTTATATGTTTTTATTTCTCTTCTTTTTTTTTTTGCAATTTTCGCTTACTATCCGTCCAACTCTGATGTTATTTTTTTGCTTGACAACAGTTAGTCTCTCTGGAACAAGCTGGATGTGAAATAAGTGAAGATTTATCAAGAACTACAGCAGTTTATATCAGTTAGGGTTACTCATCTCATACTAATTGTTGAAGTTGTCTTCTTTATTAGTATATGTTTACCTATAATAGTAGATAGATGGGAAATGCTTTATTAACCTTGATATAGTTTTCTTCTTTATTACTTATAAATAGGATTGAACAATGATTTGTAGGATCAGTGTAACGCCCCAAAACCCGAATGTTTGACTCACTAGTATGGTTTCATAAGATATGGAATGAAAAGTGATAACTAAGTTATTTAACTTAGTTAGAACTATAAGTCTTATGGTAAAATACAAGGATTTATGGTAAATATGATAAATGGTAAACTAGAGGGACTAAAGGTGGGAAATTGGATTGAAGTTTGCATCTAAATGGAATGGGCAGAGATTTTGTGTGTGTCGACACACATAGAAGGAAAAGGGGGGGTTCTTCCCCAAAACCTCATAAATGGAAGAAACTGATGGTGAAAATGGAAGCTAATCTCTTGCATGAGTGAAGAATTATCATCATCTCAACCTAACAAACGTGCGCTAAGTTGTAATTTGAGATTTGATGATCATTGATGAAATGGGTTGTGTTTAATCCATGAGCTTTTGTAAAATTATGATGATAACGAAGTAGAATCATCTCATGAAACATGAATCATGCTCGAATTTCTTATAATTTTGATGTTTTAATGAAGACCCACTTGTAAAAATAATGTTATGAAGATGATGATGTTGCATGTGTTGAATCAAGGATAGTTTTGATATATAAGAAATTGGATGTTGTAAACTATTGTTAAATGAGGTTGATTTAGAAGGAAAGTTATGTGAAACTAGTGAAATTTGATGATCTTGATATGAGTTACTAAGATTATGCATAAAATACTTGTACAATGTGCTTAGATAGTAGTAAGCACACCAAGTGTTTGATGAAATGCATAGGTGAGATTATTAGATGAGATTTGTATGCAAATAATAGGTGAACATGTATAGAAAGTGATAATGATATACTTGTTGGTAAAACAACATTAGGAATGTATTTGATAAGTATATGTGAAGCGTAGTTGATGACGTGATTCGGTAAAAGAATGCTTTAGGAACTAGTACCCTATGTTTGAATGGTGGTATAAGTTGGATTGGTAGATTAACGGTAATTTAGAAACGGATGTGTATGAAATGTATAGCTTGTGGACTTACTAGTAAATATTGATGTTAGAGATTATGTGAATTGCTAGCTTTGAATGTAGTTGATAATTTCAAGATCATGAGAGCTTGAGGTTGTATTGATTTGGTTATACATGTGCATGACATAGCTAGGTGATCATGTTGTTGCAAGTATATCGCACCACGAGTATGAAATGTACATAGTGTCATTAATATAGCCTAATATGATGACACGAATATATGAGGTTATGTCGAAAGTTCATATGATAAACGTTGACTTCTGAAAGTCAACTGCGCATAAGAAGCATGATTAGACTTGTTGTCACAGTTGTAAGATTATAGAAAGTCATCCGGTATGTGATATATCAATATGTATTATATGTGATGATATAATGAATTATATGAGTTTGAAAAGATGTGATTTTGAGTATGTGTCTTATGCTTGTTAGGATTGACTTATGAAAGTCAAATGTGAGTTATGCATTTGATACGATCGTTAATATGTACAATCGTGTATGCTAACAAGAATGTGATTGCGATGACATGAAAGTATAGGGATCATGTCAAGATGGATGGAAGCATGGAAGGCTAACGGGTCAAGAGGAGGCAAGGTAACAGATGCTAAAACAGACGCTAAGGTAAGTGATTTCCAGAATCACTCTTTAGTACTTAAAGGGAAATATTATGTTTTAATTTTCGAGAGGCTTGTAGGAACGTAAGATTAATGGAAGTACTAAGATGAGTTTGATGGTATTGGGTTGATAATGATCAACTATATTGGAAGTTGAATAATAAAAACCGAACGGGGCAAATCTAAGTAGTAAGACTATCGCTTAAATGACATAATTAAAGCACATTTGGGCTTATGTAAATGTAGAATATATTGTTAATATGGGACTATGTTAGTGCAAAGAGAAAAAGGGACCTCGTTTAGATGTTACATGTTTAATTTGAAGTGAATCGGAATAGGCATGAACGAACGAGACTCGAAATGGGTCAAATAAGCTGCAAGGTCAAAATTAGCAGCAGCTGACCGTAAGCTATGGTAGCTGGCCGTAGCTTACGGCAGATGTTTTAAGTTTTGGCAGAATGTGACTAGCATACGCTACGGCAGGCAGGCCGTAGCTTACGGCGGGTTTAGCCAACTTTCTAATCATTTTTGTTTCTTGCATCGGCTGATTTCCGGTTCCATTCTGGTATCCCGTAAGATGTTTTTAAGGCTATTAAGTGATGATAGACTTGTAAAACTAAAGTATGAGTGAAAGTACGAGTCTTGATATACGCATAATGATTGTGGTTTCATATGTGGGTGCCATACACCTAGTTATGTAATTGCATGTGAACAAGAAAACGTGACTTGCATGTATGTATTTAGGTATAGACTCGTACTGAGTACATGTCATGCGTATCTATATGTATGAGACGTTTGTATGCGATATGTATGTATGTATATGGATGCGTACGAGTGTAAACAGGGATTGTAACTTATTGAATGCAGATCAGTAGTATCTTACGCGAAGTTGGAGGTCTGCAATACGTTGAGATAATGTCTTACAAACTATATTGCTAATGAGAATGAAACAGGAATGCAGGCATGTAAGTGTTGGGCTTTCGAATGTGCGAAGTCTGGAGTAAAGAAACAAATTTAGAAGGATATAATTATGGACTAGTAAACATAGTTAAATCTCTATGTAGTTTAATAAGTATTTATATATATTCATTTAATTATGTATGATGTCACCCCTTTACTTACGTGTTGGTAATGTATATGGTGACTGCAGGTTAGTCAGATCATCATTGTCATAATGGGATATGAGTGGACGAAGATCGAGTCAAAGTGCAAGGATTGTACGGGAAGAGCGGTCTCATAGCTTGTATTATGTATTACATTTAGCAAGTCAACCAAAAATGAATGTAGTAAATCTTTTCAAGAAAGTGTCCAATAAATTATAAATGAACCTTTAAGTATGTCATGTAGTCAATAAAGAAAGAATTTTTGAGTCGGTATTTTCCGCTGCGTTTATTATGGTCAAAACGTATTTAGGGTGTTACAATCAGGGACTTGTTGGATTTAGGATTGAACATGTATTGTTTTGCACAACAAGACTTATACTAAGGGCTGTGATAATGAAGGCCTTAACTTGATTAGGGATTTGCATGATCTAGGAGACCTATGCATATTCTGACTTTCTCTAATGAACATGCATATTCTGAGTTACAAACAGGGATGAACATGTATTGACACTAAGGGTCGTTTCTTTTGAATGAACATGTCAAAACAAAAGTTTAGATTGTACAAGTTTTTAGAGGGATAGTTATTCTAATTTACTAACATACAACAAATATGGTTGTGAAGGTCTGGCGTGTGAACGGAAGTTATTCTAATCTGTAATATCTGTTAAACAGTCAACGTCCTCTACAAGTGGGTATGTTTTCATTTTTGTAATCGTCAATAACATTTTATTTTTTTCTTCATATAATTATTGTCAATATATATATGAAACATCATATTTATAAGAAATCCAGCATTTGACATACCAAGTTCTTTTGTTGCAAGTAGCCTATGTCGATCTGGAGCTCCTAACAAACCTGGTTCTAGTCGGCTTAGAACATCTCTAACAGATGTTACAAATGGTTAGTATAATGAGTCAAGATTTAGTATTAATAGTTATTAATAATTTTTTAATCGTTGTTTTCAACACTTTTTTGCATCAATCTTTCATCATTTATGTTTGTTATGTTTCTTGTGTAGTATATGTTTTTTAGCCTCTTGTGAAAATTTTAGATGCTGCATTTTAGAGGATATATGCTTCATAAGTTTGTATATAATTTGAGCACACATTGCTAGCTTGGTCCGATGTCACTGAGGTATGTATCTTTGTTCTTTAGTTTACTTGTTCAATGTTCTTTACTATCATTTTGTAGTAAATTATACTCTTTAGCCCTAGCGTAGTTTAACGATTGCTTGTGTTGTTGGGAACATAATAGAAGTTTTAACTGATCTATTTAGAAATTTCTCTTTTGCATATGTGTCGGCTAGGCTTATTATGAACCAAAGTTGATCTTTGATTTTATTGGGGAATTGCTTAACAAAGATTTAGGTAGACAACTAACAGACCACGAACGTATCAAGATATTCACTTATATTCAGTTTTTTACTAACCTTATGCATACAATCATTTTCTTTGTTATTATATTATATTTTTATGTATTGTTTTTTTAATAAATTTTATAACAACTTGAAAAAATTCATAGTTGATTGTATGATAACTAAATTTCAATTGAAAAGAGCGCTTAAAGGTGTTAAGAGTGGAGGTCCGTCACCAAAAACCAGCTATCCAACCAATTAACCAGCTAATATGAATTAAAATAATAGTTTTTATTATTGTTCCATGCTTCGACCTTATTGTTTAATATTCATTGTGCAGGTATGGCGTGTGAATCATAGATTTCTTGGCTAATGATGCATTCTTATTTTATCATATCAAAGATGTTTATTTTACCATCTTAGTCTCTGATTGATATAACTATTTTTGGTCTTTCTACAACGGATTTTGAAGGCTTCTCAGTAGGACTTTAACAATCCGAATTTCCTCAACGAATTCTTATTGTTGAAGTCCTACTGAGAAGCTTTCAAAACTCGTTGTAGAAAAATAAAAAATAGTTATATCCATTAAAGATAAAGATGGTAAAAAGCAGTTTCTTTGTTTCTTACTTTCACCATTATGCTTTTTGCTATGTTTTCTTTGCTTTGTATGGGTAAGATGGGTGCTTTTCTTCATAGGTCATACAAAAAACAAGCTATTGGCGACAACTCGCCAATTTAACATATAAAATAAACTTAAATATGGCGAGTTTTCGCCAATAGCCAGTGTCTTGTATGTCCTATGGAAAGAAGCACCCATCTCCCCCTACAAAGAAAATAAAATTTATAAAAAAAACATTATCATGAGATTAACAAAGAAACAAATCATTTGAAAAGTAACATCTTGGACCATTTTGGCATCTCGACAACGTTTGCCAACAAAGTATTCCTTTTAGGTGTTAATGTGTCATAGTTTTTTGTTTGGAATCTATTATAAAAAATAATGATTTTGTTTCACCTTTTGTATATATAATAAGTTTTTAATGTAGTGTGCATATGAATAACTTGTAAGCAAATGCTTCCTAATTATTTTGTATTTTTATCGATTAATGTTTATCGTTGTAATTTTGTTAGCAAATTTATAATGTTCAGCATATGACTTTTCGTATTGTATCGATTAATCAATCATGGTTAAAGCATTATGTACTTATAATTGATTTAATGAAAAGATTAATCTTCTGGTCTAAAACAAACCCGTATAATACACGGATCATAAACTTATATATATATGTTTATTGATAAATAACTATCATATACCCAGGCGGTTCAAAAGTGTACCACTAAACCGGCATGTCCACCGAGTCTCAGATTGTTAGTCTAGTCATGAAAACGTTGATTTTCATTATTTAATAATAATAATACAATAATATTATTTTTACTTTTTCATCAAAATGAAATGTTATTTTAAAAGGACAAACTAATGGGATGGTGATCCATTGATAAATGAAAAAAATTTAAACACTTGGGTTTTAGGAGTAGGATTCAAGTTCAAGTTCCGCAAACGATATAGATTAAAAGAATTTATGGTTAAAAAAATTAAAACAATTAAAGTTAATGCACATGTTAGTGTATTAAACCAACTTATTATTAAGCTACAAGAGTATTAAACATAAATCATATTGATTACAAGACCGATTAGATTGTTATATTGCTATGTACGGTAGATGATCATCGGTGAAAACATACACAATTGTGATGATTTTTTCTTTTTTATTTTTCTTAACATATTGGTGTGAAACTGTGAATCAAATAAGGAAAAATAATAATAATAAATAAATAAATAAATAAATATCAAGCTTTGTGACAATTTCTAGATAAGCATCCTTACACATGAAGCATGAGTTGATGATTTAATCCGAAAAATAAGAAAATTTGAGAGAAGATAAACACAAATAAATGAAGTCAACAACAAAAGACCCAATTGAATAAATCGTCTAACGTTGTTTGGCTATATTTGAAATTGGATCACGTGATGGCGCTATAAGGCCCACTTCAATATCCCAGACTAAAATAATTAAATATATATATATATATATATATATATATATATGTATGTGTGTGTGTGTGTTTTTTTAGAAAAAAGAACTTGGTATAAAAAAACCTAAAGTTAGTTTGATTGATAGTCATAAAGTATGTAGCTGGTTTGATTAACTTTTTTTTTTTACTTTTGTATCGGTATCATACTTTTAATTAATTATAAATAGGTAGGTTTTAATTAATTAATTATTGCTGAGATCCAATGGTAGAGGGTTGGGGTCTCTGGAAGGTTGTGTCTACTTCTCTATAGATTCAATTGTTTACTTCTCTTTGTAATTCAAAGGTTTTGTATTTCATGTGTCCATCATTGTTGAGTTTAAGAAGTAAGAGGTTGAGTTCTTGAAGAACACTGGATTAAATAAGGACGGTTATACAAAAACTTGAATTCTTCTTTTGAAAATTCACATCACCTGTCATAATCACCAAAAATTTTCATTCGGTTGCTCTCAAATTGGATTTTTCCTAACTAACTCTCTGTCGTCTCATCCAACCGCAATAAACTATTATTATGTTGCCATTCACATACCAAAACGCCCTAGTACCATTATTCCGACAACAAGTAATCACACAAGAGATGTATCTTATATGTCCAGTGTTTTCCATCGTACTAGTTTCAAGGCTTAGGAAACTACTACACCTACTTTTGTTCAAGTTTCGACTGTCAGAGATTAATTGCCATTTTTTGATTCACCGCTTGCCGTCAAAACCTAAGACTTATTGTACGCCAAAGTTTCAATCTGCCTGCTCCATTTTCGATCGATGGAGCTTGATGCCAAAAAAAAGTTAACCATTAAGTTCAACAGATCACCATCCTCGTTTGGACTCTTTGTCGTCTCGGCAATCCAGCCCATGTGTTCAAGTCCAACAAGTTACACCCATCTATTATGTTCTTATGCCCATGAGCCCATCGGATAAAATAATAAACTCGTTAGAGATGGGCATAATCGGGTTTTATTATTACCCGGAACCGGTTCCAACCCGGAACCGGTTCTGCTTGGATGTCATTGGAACCGGGTATGGTGTGGAACCGGGTCCGGTTCCTACCCGGGTTCACACCCAAGAATATGGAACCGTGTAGAACCGGGTACGGGTATTATGGAACCGGGTATGGTGTGGAACCGGGTATGGTGCGGAACCGTTCCTGATAGTGTTCAGAACCGGTTCCTGACAGTAAAAAGCTAACTTTTACTGTTCAGAACCGGTTCTGAACAGTAAAAACCTGACTTTACTGTTCAGAACCGGTTCCTGACAGTAAAAACCTGACTTTTACTGTTCAGAACTGGTTCCTGATAAAATGTTACCGGTGGAATCGGTTCCTGATTAAAAAATCGTTTTTGTTTTATATAAACCCCTTCCTACTTACCGGTTCCTGATAAATGTTATACGTTGGTGTTTTAATAAAGTTTGTGTAATGTTTATTTCTATTGTGTTTGTTATGTTTGATTTTTATTATTAGTTACATTGATAAATAAAAATAGTAACAATAATCGGTTAAAATTAAAAAACAAATTAATCGGTTACAATATATAAAAAAATTAACCGGATACAAAAAAATAAAAAAATTACTCAGAACCGGTTCTAGTAAGATTTTATTTCTTTGATCGTTTACTAGCGGCAGGTGCAACACTTTCCGACGAGTTTCTCTTAGGTGCGGGTACCTCGGTACAATCTTCGTCCGAATCGTTAGTCTCCACTTCTTCGTCCTCCTCTTCGTCAACAATTTTATGCTCTAACTCAACTTCATCTTCTAGACTAGTTTTATGTTGAACACGATCAACGGCATCCAAATGGTCCTTTAAGCATATTGCCATCTCTAGCGATTCCGGAGTTAGTCTTGTTCTTCTAATTGACAAAACCCTGCCACTAAGAGAAAACACACTTTCCGAAGCTACCGTGGAAGCTTGGACCGTTAGTATATCACGAGCCATGGTGGCTAGAATCGGGTATTCGGATTCTTTCGATTTCCAGCATGCCAAAACATCAAATTTCCTATACTCCTCGGTGGTCATAGTAAG
This sequence comes from Scalesia atractyloides, assembly GCA_947069175.1. NCBI lineage: Eukaryota > Viridiplantae > Streptophyta > Magnoliopsida > Asterales > Asteraceae > Scalesia > Scalesia atractyloides. The sequence continues at coordinate 21,362,817 of CAMTDV010000022.1, read as the reverse complement.
CGAATACTGATTTTTTTTATATCTCCCTGGTTCACTACCCCTTTGTTGTCTAGCGGTCTCGTCTCTAACGACATTCAACATGGTTATAAGTGGATCCCTGCTTGTTTCATCGTTAGAGGCCGTGGACCGAGACTCAAACAAATTTGTATGATTTTTTTCACCATATTTTTTTAAATAATGATCATAAAGTTTGGCCATACACTCATTGAATATTTTTTTTGTTTTTGCTTTTAAAGTTGGATCCTCCTCATGCATATCCAACTTGTCATAAATTTCATCAATTAAAGCTTCAACACCGGTACGTTTAAAGCTGGATTTAAAGCAGCGGCACATAGAAAAACGGGTGGTATTCTAAAAAATATTTTTTAAATTTTTGAATCATTGGTCTTGTCATATTCCTTAACATGTCACTAGAATTTTCAAACTTTTTAAAATTAGTTGTTATCAAATACAATTGGTCCACAACTTTAGAACTAGTAGGATAATAAACACCGGAAATCAAAGTCGTTGTAGTTTTAAAAACTTGTAAAAAAGTACTTAGGTTATTAATATTTTCCCAAGCCGTGTCGGGAAAGGGGACGACAAGGTACTCATCACTTAAAGTTGTATGAAAAGATTTTAAAGTGCCCATTTGCTTTATAGCCATTTCAAACATATGACAAGTTGAATTCCAACGAGTCGGTATATCCCAATTCGGTCCAATAATTTTTTGGTTGACATCTTTACAAATTTTTTTATATTCTTGATATCTTTCTTTTCCACTTTTGAAAACATCTTGGAGCATAGCTCTAAATGCTATAATAAAATCCGATACAAATTGATCTTTTAAACCGGTTTGCACTACTAAGTTAATAATATGTGCAACACATCGTGTGTGAAAAAAAACACCATCAAGTATTGGTTTGTACTTCAACTTTAATTTTTCAATCGCCGTTGTGTTGTTTGAAGCGTTATCAAAGGATATTGAAAAAATTTTATTTTCTAAACCATATTTAGTTATTGTGCCATTTATAATTTTATAAATATTTTCTCCTGTATGAGGAGAAGGAAACTCGTCAAACGCAATCGTACGCTTCATCATTTGCCATGTATCGGGATCAACTCAATGAGCGGTGACACATATGTACGATTCCGGTAAACCATGTGGAGCCGACCACACATCACTAGTTAGGTTTACACTAGTTTTTAAATTCTTAAAAAAAACAATTAAATTTTTTTTGCATTTTCCCATAAACTTAAACAAAGACGTTTTAAAGTGCGACGACTTACATGTTTATAGCGAGGTTGTAGCGTCTCCCGAATAAGATTACTAAGATCGGGGTCGTCGAAGTGTCCAAACGGCAACGCTTTTTGTATCACCAACTTCGCATCCGATCGCGAGCTAATTTTTGCTCATAACGAAAAATGGTACCATCTTTGGATAGTGGAACTTGACCGGATGTCATTTCCTTTAAAACTTTGCAATACTTATTAATATGCTTCGTTAACGTTGAGTTTGATTCCTTGGCTAATAACGATCCACAATGTTTACATTGAGCTTTTTGCGAGCCGTCACTCATCTCGACCAACTCCCAATTGCTCCAAACTTCCTTACTGCGATTATGAGACAATGTTTCAACCACATATGGAACCGATTGATCATGAGGAACATTGTTAACGGATTGGGAATTTGCGTTTTTGGAACTCTTTGAGGCCATTTGTTGATTAGAATGTGAAAAGAACAAGAAAGAAATGTAACAAGAAGAATAGATATGAGAAATTGTGTGCTAAACAATAGATTTCAAAAAAATATATATAGAATCGGTTCTAACGGTCAGGAACCGGTTCCAACGGTAACATTTTTAACGGCTATAACCGGTTCCAACGGTAATATTATAACGGTCAGGAACCGGTTCCACGTAGGAACCGGGTACGGGTAGGAACCGGGTACGGTTAAGAACCGGTTACTACCCGATTCAAATGGTAAAATTGTGGAACCGGGTTGGAACCAACGGGTATTTTGAACCCGGAACCGGTTCTACTTAATGTCGGGTAGGAACTGGAACCGGTTCCAGTTCGGTTCTACCGGTTCGGGTTCGGAACCGGTTTTTATACCCATCTCTAAAACTAGTACCCATCTGTTATGTTCTTATGCCCATGAGCCCATAGGTTAAATTAATAAACTCGTACCCATCTGTTATACTTATGTTCTTATGCCCATGAACCCATCAGTTAAATTAATAAACTCGTACAAATTAAATCTCAGTTAATTTTAATATAAAAGATATGTGGGCTCATAAAACAAAACAATCGATGGGCTTAACATATAGAGAGTTATGAATATTTCGTAATCTATATTGGATATAATTCTAGTGTTACTGTCGTTGATGTAAACTCAAAACCTATTAATTATTAATTTTCAACTATAGATGGAGTAAATATATATTAATTCTAGTTTTGAAATAAGATAAATGGTTTTATCAGTTAAACGTAATTTAAGTATTAAATATTTGATAAATGTGGTGAACATTTTAAGAAAAAGTTGTGTTATATATACTATTAATAAAAGAAATTATATTTCATAGCATGAAAGTTTAATAAACCGACTATTAATAAAAGAAATTATATTTCATGGGATGAAAGTTGAATAAACCGAGACAGCTTTTGTTATGGATATAAATGATTATTAGTTTATTTATTAAACGATAAATCAGTTAAGTGAATGTTTAGAAATGAAATGATAAATAGGCAATTAGGCACTCCTTTTAAATAAACTATTTCATCATATATTGACAAGGTATATAAAATGAAATTCGGACAGGGTATTAATATTTGGACAATGTATACGTTTTTGTCATATTTAAGTAAATAGAACAACTTTCAGATTACTAAAAAACGAAAAAAAGAGATTCTCCCTTTGTTGTCGATTATTATTTGAGAATTTTACTTATATATACTATAGAAACGCTTTTTTTAAAAGAACTTGTATATATTCTACTTATGAAGGGGATGAATTTCTTCCAAATATATATAAAGACACATTTTAACAACAATGAAGCTTTCACTAAAGATACAATGCAAAACTCGAGTTTGTCGCACTCGACCCATCTGGTCACACCCATCTCCCATTGACTCTAGGAGTCTGTTTGGTATGAGTTAATGGAATAAACGAGAGAATGAAATGAAGGAATGGAGAAGGGAATAAAATGAATCATTTCATTCTATTGTTATGTTTGGTTCCTCATATGTGAATAAAATAAATCATTATTTTGTAAAGTTTGATAGGCAAAAAGACCAAGTAACGAGATACAATTTAGTAAAAACGACAACAATATAATTGCCTCAACAACAATAATATACTAATTGTAAAAAAAATTATTAATAATAAAATTAAAGATATTATTATTATTTATATTTATTTTATATTAATATAATATAATAATAACAATATTACAATAATATTAACAATATTTCTTTCCATTTCTTAAAGAAATGGAAAAAAAAACACCCTCTGTTATTAAGGAATGAAAATTTTTATATTTGGTTAGAGTTACATTCTTGTGGAATGATCCATTCCATCACCACACATGATAAATAAACATGTTTCTTTTCATTTCATCAAAATGATCCATTCAATTCCGATTTAATTCCTTGATACCAAACGCTACCTAGATGCGAAAATCCACTTGACGACAAATCACATGGAATATACAATTTTTAAAAAGAAAGTGACTTCCCTCCAAGAGAATGCTAAAGCCATGATCTTCATCACCACCTCCACAAAACCAAGGTTTGTGGGCACGAATTCAAGCACAACCTACCCAAGGCCACTTTTGTGTATTTTTGTGAAGATTCAACAAAATGTTACTTCCAAAACAGGACCACTGGTCACTACTATAGTACTATCCCATAGTACAATGCTCATGGACATGATTTTAGCCTACAATAAACGACAAATTGAAAAACAGGTTGATGTTCTGTTCAAAAAGGAAGATCAACGCTCACCAACTCAGAAAGGCGAAAAAAGTCAATAAATCGGGATCTTTTGAAGCTAACCACTTAAAATTCCCCCATCCTCAACTTGACCAAGACGGTTCGCCGAGTTAAGCCAAAGTCATTTGACTCCAAAAATCTTAAGTATGTGGACTACCCATCCAAATACTTCGTTTTATCCCCTTGAGTACTCTAAATTCTATGACATTTATCTCTATATTATTAATTCCATGGTTTCTATGGATTTAAATTTAATTTATATGCGAAAGCAATGCTTAAATTGATTTTTGTTGGTGAAATTTGATTTACTGAGTTTAGTTGATGATTTCTCTGGTTACAGATTCAACATTTATCTAGTGTACAATGATAAAAGGTACTAGTTAGACTTAATTGTTTCTTTTAATCACTTCCTAGTTTGCTAAACAGTTTCTTCTTAGATTTTTTATTAGGAGCTTATTCCTTATTATTTTGTATATTGATTAGGCGCCCTATGAGTTCTTGAGAAATAGGTGGGTTTATAATAACAGAATTAGGGGGAAAGGAGGGGGGGGGGGGGGGGGGGGGGGGGGGGGCTAAATTTTATTTCGATTTGAGCTACCAAAATGGTTGAGCCGGCCCTCGTCGTATATAACTAATATATGAATGAAAGCTTATTGAAAACACATTTTTTTAATAAATTTATAAATACGTTCAAATTATATTTGCTTGGTTATCGGAATTACATACATATATGTTCTGAAAAACCATATATGTCCATTGGAATAATGAGGAAACCAAAACCTTCTCTAACCAGAAATACGAATAAGAATTTTTCTTTTTATCTTATATTCACTTCAACTACAAGAATACGATTCTTGAGAAGACAACACTAAAAGAAATTTGATCGATCATAGGTTAAGGAAACAGACTGTCTCTAATTAAAGACTAATTTCGCCAATCTTCCATAAGCTAAAATGACAGTCTATAATGCATGGATAACATGATATAGAATTTCCTTTGTTAGGTTATATTAAATCTCTCGAAATGAAACATTGATGTACAAGATAATAAATTCTATACCAAATAAGCCCCACAATACGCTTTTATTATTTGTTTTTTTAAATGCAAAGAATATCATATTCGTTTAAAAGCATAGCTCAACAAACCCAACCAACATTTAGCAAATGTACAATCAACCTCTTAAGTGGTTGGCCCATCTCCCATGTTCTTTGGAGGATTCCTAAGTTTTCTCTTTTCCACACGAATGTTTATATATTCATTTTTTTAAATATGGTACTATTTTTAATATATTAGGTTCATGTGATGATCAAGTACATGTTTGTATCATTGTATGTCACTCCATTTGTAATTGTATTTCCACCACAATCAAGGCATCAATAACCAAAATTATTTAAGGAGAACTAAAAAAGTTGGAATGATTTATCTACTTGTAGTTCATCAGTTTTTAATTTAAAAAGGTATTAAGGTTTTTAGGTCCATAAGTTAAGTTCTATAGTGAAATCTGGCAATTTACAAAGATTTCTTTAGGGTATTCTTGTTTTTCATGTGTGAAATTTATTTTGCTGATAAATCAAATAAAAATAACTTATTCAGTTAGGAAATAGTTTTCTATAAATAAAAAAAAGTAAAAAAACAACTATTAGCTTCTTGAAAATTTTCAATACATAAAATTGCATTCGAAGCCTTAAGTTAAGTATTATTGTTGATCAAAGAAATATGCCTACCCTTAACTTAAATTTGTCAGTCGAAAATAAAATAAAAGTCATCATAACGTCATTATATTATATTATACATATGATAGGGGATTATCAAATTAAAAAAGAAAAAAAAGAAAGAAGAAGAGCAACCAATATGATATTAAGATTAGGTCATTTATGGATTATAATAAGGTATTGAATGTCAATTCCATAATATATAAAGTTTTTATATCCAGTATCAAAATCTTTAATTATAAAGGCAATATCTTCAAAATCACTACTTAACTTTTATCACTATTTAACCTTTTTTTGTAAATCATCGTACCCAAAAGCAAAATCACACTATCACATTGCAGTAGTAAGAATAACGTGGAGACTAATTCAAATATTTGATATTATTATAATTATGAACTTTAATAATTGCATTTTGGTATTTTGTTACGGAATGTAAATAGTTCAAGGTCACATATGGATTAGAAAGGGAAAACCTGGCATATGACAAAACTGTAATAAAAAGTTTTTGTGCGAAGATAGTTAGAGGTCAAAAGCCTTCATGTTTTTGGATATTAAAGTTATAGTAAGCATCCTTCAAAGACATATATACACTCTCATTCATGGGTCATGCTTCTACATTTTTAACCGTACAAAAATATAATATTTTGCGTATCCTTGAAGATCACAAATTCACGATCGTCTTTGGAATGTCCATGGATCCTCCAACATGCATGGCTTAAGTCCGAAGGCATCATCTCAAACCTAAGGAAGAGAGTCACTTAAGAATATCATATTCGTCTCTCTAATGCATGTAGGTCTAGGCGCCACATCCACTACCCATCAACACGGAATGAGTGATAGCTCCCACGACGGCCTCTTATTATTTTCACAATTTTCTTTTAAAACATTGAATTTCTAGGTTAAAAGAATCATGGACATGTTACTGATGACCACCGACGCTGGTAAAATCATAACATTAGTCATTGATGTTGGGACTTGATTTTTGACTACTCATACCTTGATTATTCGTTGGTGAAAATAAATGACGTTTCTCCTTAGATTTCTGACCATGATTTTTTAGTCATTTGTCTGGTGGGAAAATGTTCAAAAGGACCATCCATCGGTAATATGTAGTTGATAAGAATATAGACCGATTGGTTCGATATGAACGGGTGTTATGTCCCTAATATCCATTAGTAATATGATTTGTAGAAATCAATGAGAATGTTATCATAAATGGTAATCCATCGTCAACCAATCCAAGCCAAGAAATGGTAACAAAGATGAGATATTTGTTTGGGTTTGATACCTACAATGACAATTTGGTTCCTTCGTCTCCTCAAACCTCCATACTTTTTCAGTTATACTCTCTTTGTTCGGTTAGTGGTAACTAAAATGTTTGAACTTCTGGTCTTAAAATCAAAATATGTAAAGGTGGTCTTGGATAGGGATGAAATTTTCTAAGCGAATACCAATAACGTACCATACTTGTCCCACCTGAACACCAACGACATCGATATTTGTATATGTTTTTCCATGATTTTCGTATCTATACTTTGAAGTAGCGGGACTAGTAAATACCGGTCAAACCAAATTTCGTTTATGGAATGTGTATAGGGTTTTTTTTTTCATTGTCAATTTGCCATAATACCAAGTTTAATTTGTTTCCAATTTCCCATATTGATTTTGCTGTTCATATTTTTATTTGGATTGTTGCACCAAATTTTTAATACCATATTTTTATTTGGATCGATAACCTCATATGCGTATAGAAGATTCACTCCCATCTCACAGACTCGATACCTTTATTTTTTGTAATATTTGTGGTGTTCGTATTCTTTACGTGTCTGTGTATATATATATAGCTATACTATATTATAAGAGTAAATTGCACAACACGTCCTTTATGTTTTCTCAAACTTGCAGGTTCCAGCCTTAATGTTTAAAAGTTGCCAAAACCAGCCTTTACGTTTATTTTTGTTGCCGGTTCAGTCCTTTATTACTAACCAAGTTAATTATCTCAGTTTATTTCCCTCACATGCCTAACATGTGAGGGTATATTCGTCATTTTGTTTCCTCTTCTTATAAAACCCTCAAAAAAACACATCACCTCCTTCACCGACACCACCTCCTCTGCCACCACCTTCTCCACCGACACCACCTCCTCTGCCACCACCTCCTCTTCCACCACCTCCTCTGCCACCACCTCCACCTTTTACAAAACCCCCAAAATCCCCAACACATCACCTCCTCCACCGACACCACCTCCTCTGCCACCACCTCCTCCACCTACACCACCTCCTCTGCCACCACCTCCACCTCCGACACCACCTCCTCTGCCACCACCTCCGACACCACCACCTCCACCTTCGACAAAACCCCCAAAATCCCCAAATAACTCCGCCACCATCATCTTCAACTGCCACCACCCCAATCGCAGAACCCACGGCGACGATTACGGGACACCTAATCGCAAAGCCTACAGCGGTGCTCGTGTATGGATCTGATAACAATTTTTGGATCTGATTTTATGTTATATTGAAGAAATGAGCTTTGGATCTAAGCTAAAAAAAGACGCAATTTTTGTTATTTGAACACATTATTACCCAAGATCTGTGAGATTCTTCACCGAATGTGTGATAAAATGCTTCACATTTCTAGAAGAGACAAATCTTGAACTCTTTGAATTTGACTTTTTGTGTGGGTGTGTTAGGAAGATTGGTTGCTGTAGAAGAATGTGGTTAACAAGGTTGATGATTCGAACGAGGTTTTGAAAGCGTTGAATGCCGTGGAGTTGAAGGATAATGGGGCGGTGACGCCAGGGCTGGTTGTGGTTGAAAATGTTGGGTCAGGGGATGGGGTGCAGGCGATGGAGCTGGATGTTGGAGGTAAGGATTCGGGGATCAGTTCGGTTGTTGAAAATGGGTCTGTAAAGAAGGATGATTTGGTGAAGATTGGGGAAAATGGTCAAGAACAGGGTCCGAAAAAGGTTCAGGTTGTGGTGGAGAACCAGTCAAAATCGTCATTACACGGATCAATCTAACAACCAATGGAACATGGAAGTGGAGAAAGACTTACCGGACCATCGTCTTCGCCGGAACCCTTGGAATCTATTGACAATGTTTACGTGGTTCTTAAGAACCACCATCGTTCCCACCGTATGGAAAGTTCTAGTCGAATCATTACCACTGTTTCTTGCCTGCGCAATCCGTCTTCACCATCGAATTCGGATTCCCTGCCTTCCGATTAATAAGTTGTGGTGGTCCACGCGCCGGAGTATGACTGGCGTCGCCGTAGCATGGTTGCACCACCGTCAGATTTCTCAAGTTGATAATTATTTTGTGTGAGTAAATTGCACAAAACGTCCTTTAAGTTTCACCAATTGGCGAAAAGACGGTTTTACCCTCACATGCTATGCATGTGAGGCCATTTAACATGGATTAGTAACAGGGTTAGTGAGAAATGATGAAACCTGCAACAAAATTAATCTTAAAGGCTGGTTTTGGCAACTTTTAAACATTAAGGCTGGAACCTGCAAGTTTAAGAAAACATAAAGGACGTTTTGTGCAATTTACTCATATTATAATGCATATAAGGAGGAAAAAAGTAAGTTTTATAAAGTAATACAACTTTTAAACATATGGTTTATTTTTAAATCAACTCCCCTACACGATTTTTAAATGACGATAACTTTTTCATATGTTAATATTTTTTAATTTACACCTTGAAAAGGAACATTTTATTCTATTTAATTTAAGTATGATAGTGCAAGATCATTTTTTTTAAGTTTTAAAAAAATTAACATGCGACGTGATTTTCAGTGTAAATATATCCCATTACACCGTGGAAACCCTACTAGTGTGTGTGTATATATATATATATATATAAATGTGTATGTGTGTGTGTTTAAATGAGGGTGTTGATTTAAAACCCCATTTAAGTTGAGAAAACATGTGAAAACTTAGTGTAACAACCATTTTTTTTTTGTTTTTGTAACATATTTAATATATGTTATTATAATTATTACAAACAAAAAATAATAAAATTTTGTTGCTCATTTACTACATATACATAAACAAACTACTTTATTGGTTCAACCAATTTACGATTTTATCACCAGTTTAAATTATGATTTTGCCTTCAGTTTAGAATTACGTTTTCCCCCAACTTCAAAATAAAATGACGCTTCTACCCTCATCTAAATATTACAATTTTATACCCAGATTAAATTACATTTTTCCCTAAGTTCAACATTACAATTTTGCCCCTAGTTTAAAATAAAATTATACTTTTGCCCCCAGCTAAAAATTACGATTTTGCCATCTGTTCACAATTATGATTTTGCTCTCAGTTCAAAATAAAATTATGGTTTTGCCCTAGCTTAAAATTACGATTTTGCCCTCAGTTGAAAAGTATATTTTGCCCCCGTTTCAAAAATTATAATCTCGCCTTGAGTTCACGACTACTTTTTTTCCGCAGACTAAAATAAAATTATGTCTTTACTCCAGCTCAAAATTATAATTTTGCTGTCTGTTCAAAATTTTAATTTTGCCCCAAATTCAAAATAAATTTACGATTTTATACTCAGCTTAAATTACGATTTTGCCTTTAGTTCAAATTCCAACTACTGCCTAGCACTCTTTTATTGGTCAGGTATATTACAATTCTACCCCAACGTCAAATTTATTAATTTGCCCCTTTACAAAGTTATGATTTTGCTCATGATTCAAATTTACAGTATTGCTATCGCTTTAGGTTTTTGCAATTTACGATTTTACCCCGCTCAAAAAATATAATTTTTCCCTAAGTTCAAAATAACAATATTGCCATCATTTTAGTTTTTTTAGGAAAACTATAAAAGTGTTTTGTTTTAATTGGTTGGCTCAATTTAATTTTTTTCCGTGTCAAGGAGCTGCCTAACACTCGTTCATTTGTCCTGACAAATTATAGTTTTGCCCCGAGCTCAAAATTACGGTCTTGCCATTGTTTTATTTTTTTCTAGCAAAACTATAATAATGCTTTTTTATTTAGTTGAGAATTATTCGACCTATCACCCTACGCGGCTGATGCATCAACTACTTGTTATAAGTTTGTAACAAAAAGACGAAAGGTTATTGTTTTCTTTGAAATTGTGTAACATTTAAACATGTGTAACAAATGTCTACAATTTTTTTAATGACTATAAAAACTTATATCACATAAATAAAAAAATAAATAAATCAATAAATAAATAAATTTTGATTGTTTAACATGGTATTTATAACTTTTCCAACACAAGTGGATTTTTAAATTTTACTTTCTATATCTCTATCTCTTTATTAGGTATTAATAAATGGAGCAATGGAATGTAAAGATATAAAACGTGTCCTACCGTCTGGTGTCAAACTCTCCATCCATTTTGATTTATTAGGTATATTAATAAATGGAGCAATAGAATGTAGAGATATAAAAAGAGCATAGGATAAATAATTAGTACTCATGGTATTGTAATTCATTCAAATTAATTCGGTTAACATAATTATATGCAGAATAATAGATGTGTTAAATAGATAAATATACCTTTTAGATCATGGATATTTCAATAAATAGATTTCAAAAATATTCAAGTTATAAACTCTAATTTCAATCTTTTATATTTAGTTATATCAAAATACACAATATTGATATGTTAAGGTATGTTGGAACTTCATGTTTATGTCTTTAGAATGATTAGAATTAAATACAAAGTGTAACACCTCATAAATTTATATCCAGTAATATACTGACACGTGTCATACTTTCAATTGTGCCTAATATTGGTCGCGAGGGACTATTTTTGAAAAGATGAATGTGGAAGGACTAAAGGTGTCAACATGTTAAAATTATGTCTCTGAGTGACCCTTTACAATGTCCATACTCTCAAAATGAGCCGCTTGTTGGACGAGAGTGACCATTTGTGAATTTATATATATAAGTTAAACTTTACAAGGTCTGATCATACATCCTCTTTTAGACTTCAGCAGAGCTTTGTATTCAACAGAGCTTAGCAGACCTTGGACATTTAAACTATGCTGAAACACTAATGATAACCACTGCTAAGCTAAACACTGCTGATAGAAGACACTGATGATAATCTAAGCTAACCACTACTGATAGAAAACACTGATGATAACCATCCTCTGTTGATCTTCAACAGAGCTTGCTATAATAGAACTTAGACTTCAGCAGGGCTTTGTTTTAACAAAGCTTTGTCTTCAGCAGAGCTTTGTTTTAACAAAGCTTAGCTATAGCAGAGTTTAGATTTCAGCAGAGCTTTGCCTTCAGCAAAAGCTTTGTCTCAACAGAGCTTGCTATAGCAGAGCTTAGACGTTAGCAGGGCTTTACTAGGGCAGATGTTGCATTGTCTTTTGGCTTGTTGCCCACACAAAGCTGTCAGAAACCATTAACACAAAACTAGGAGCTTCAAAACTGCTATGCCACGTTCTAGGACACTTGTCCTCATCTTCTAACTTCTGCTAACACCTGGAACCACCTCCTTCAAGCTCCAACACTATAAATAGAAGTGTTTGCAACACGTTAAACTTGTACATTCTTAAAAATACTTCTCTTATCACTTCTGAAGAATCCTAGTCTTTAAGAGCTTCTGATTCAAGTTTATTTTCATCTAACGATCACTTGTAAGTGCTCCTTTCAGTTACATTTCGTTTATTAGGCTTTTAAAGCCAAAGGTCAAACAAAATCGATAATTGCTTTGACTTTCGAGTTAGACCCGATTGAGATTAGTTTGCTACTGATTTAAGATTGCATTATGGTCGTAATTTAATGTATCATAACCCTCGGAGGTTATAATATGTGATCATAATCATATTCTGAGTTTTTGTACAAGTATAAATATTATGCTATATTTTGACCAAAATGCCCTTTTTGTAAGAAATAAAGTTTTAATTAATAACAAGCTTGCAATTGATTTATGTACAGATATGTTAATGTAATTACATATTTTGATGTTATTAAACTGAGTTTTCATATAAGATCGTAAACTATGTCACTTAATGACTAAATTGCCCTCATGACACATATTTTAAAACCTTAATGATCATATAAGTTGATAACCTACTAATGTTACAACTTATTTAAAGTAAAATAGCATATAGAACTTATTTACAACTCATCCGACTACCCGGTATCACTTATATGCGTACGGTTAAGCTTATGTAACTAATTTACGTAAGTTTACCGAAACGGGTCAAATCTTATCATTTTTACTTCAAATTCCAGAATGTATATTGCTTACCCATATTATACAACTCCTAGTATTTGTTGGGTGTGAACTACATTCCATTGTGGTCATCGCCTAAACAAGCGTATCGTACTGTTTTCATTAATTTAAGTTAACCGGTCCAAGTCTATGACTTAAAAGGGACCCGTTGACATTCTAATTGATTATTTAAACCATTCATTCCAGACTATGGACTTCCTGTAAATTGCAACCAACCTTAGTTAATTGATTACGGCTGAGCTATTTATAATTCTTGCATATTAAGACGAGGTTTTAGCCCAGGTAAATACTCTTAACCTATTTTCCCAATACGGACTTGGGATACGGTAAATTATTACCACTTGGTCGGGTATAGGATCATATGTCGGATTGTGACTAGAAAATCCACATAACCCGTTTTAATTTGTTTTGTCTGATACTTAAACATTGGGGGTTAACAAGATCGTGTGCTGGAAATCCTCGGCTCATTTAAGTTGCTAATGCCCACGACTAAGCATGGGGTGTAGGCATACACCTGACAGATGCTAATGCTATTTAAATTGTTTTTTTACCCATGTTGGGGATACCCCTTCATGGGCTAAAGTGGTGTGTCGGTTAATCATGTTATTCGGTTTCTGCACCGGAGCCCATATGTGTTGACATGCATGTAAAATTGTATACAAGATTACTATAATTGTCCCCAGTTATTTATGAAATTACATGTGCCTTGTTCACTTTAATAAATTTTGAAATACTTTCAAAATGTGTCGGTTATTTGTATTTACCAGTGGAAACTAATGTATCTTCAAAAGACTAAGTGACAGGTTGCGAAGAACGTAAATAGGCTGGAAGCTTCCTGGTAAATGCTTAATTGGAATTTGCAACTCCATTGCATATAAGCCTATAGTTTGTTATTTCATTTTGTAACTTCTCGATCTGCCTGTGGATCTTTTTATATACTATCCATTTGTATATTATTTTAAACATTCGGACATTTTTATTGTAATAATTTAAATCAAAGACTTCCGATGTGCTATCTTTGATTATATGACTATGACGATACCAATCTTATGTCACGATACTCCCCACCCGGGCCCTTCAGGGTGTGACAGGTTGGTATTAGAGCCAACATTTGAGAGAATTAAACACTAGCCTATTGTGTTTAATCTCAAACAACACAATAGCACATTCCTTAGACTTTTGAGTGTAGGCGTTGACCTAGAATCACTCATATCCTTAGTAAGTTATCATTATTGTTTTTGTTTTTGATATTTAACAGATATTATGCTGCCAAGATTTACAAGGGGAGGACCATCTAGACAGATACCCTCTCGTTCTCACAGCTCATCTTACCAAGATGGAAATTCTTACTCATCTCACCTGCGAGAATTCTATTTCACATCATATTCTCGCCATTCGCACCATTCTTCCCACTCACATCATTGCACCATTCCATCACTCACATTCCCATTCATTTCATGGGCCATTTAACCCAACCATATGTAACACACACCCATTGGTCAAGATCAGCAGGATGATGACTCTGATCGAAATGCACCATCAGGATCCAACTTCATCTGATTGAGAATCAACGGGACTGCATCTTATGCAGGATCTCTATCAAGGTCCGATGAATGGACATATTTTAACCAATTTACCTTTAATACATTCCTATCATTCTCCAACACCCCTCCAGAAGAAATTGCAAATGAACCATTGAGCAACACACCACCTCCAGAGCACAAGGAAAAACGTGGAGCACGCTGTCTGTGCGACGGGACAACATGGGCTCGCTACCAACCATTGCCCCAAACACACTCACTATCTCGAGGACCCACAAATGGGGACCTCGAATACTAACTAGATACCGAAACTCAAACTTCTATTCAACTACCACATCAGTTTGATAACCAATCCTATGTAACAGATATCTGGGTACAATTTCTTTAAACCCTTACAACCGATGGATTATGACTATCAGGCACATCGTAACCTATATGTAAGCATTTTACATAATACTTTTGTCCTTCCCTCCCACATATCATCTCGGGATATCCAAATTATGGTACCATATCTGAGTGCCACAGCCACGCCACCCAAGCCACAAAAACGGCCATTAATCAGGCCTTGGAAAAGTGCGTAACAAATTTAGCGTCAGCTGAAAGGACTGAGAGGAAGATGAACAATTTCTTTAAAAACTCTCCAAACTGGTAAAGATAAGAAGATGAGTGAAAGCTTTCTTCTAATTATCATATATTACTTTGCTCTTAAGTCCCTACGTGGACAAGTATTTCTTTTAGTCCCTGCATGGACAAGTATCCTATTTTATTTTAAGCCATGTTTAAGGCGAAGTATTGTAATTTTTCATCATTTAATGATAATTTTGGAATTGCTCATAATATATGTATTATTTCATTACATCCTTTTCAAGCGATCGTCTCGATTTTAATCAAAATATTATCGATCCGATATATATTGCAAAAAGATCATCTTAATAGTTTTTGACCAGCAATTGGCAAAGCCCATGATATTTTGAAACTATAAATGACAGCTAAGGATGACTAGCCCTTCTGTCCAGAGGGTGGTGAACTATGTTCAAGCCTCATAAGCCTTATGGTCAAATGCGACCATGGCTACTTGTATATTATTGTCAAACTATTAAGAAAATTATTCAGTATTAACATTCAAGTAATGTTAATACTCTCAGTGGTGGGGGGACATGAGAAACCACGTTAGCCGTCTAGGTGATGGACTACGTCCAAGCCTTATAGCCTATATGATCAAATTTGATCACGGCTAATATCATCAAATGCGATAATCATTTGTATTAACATCCTTAGTGATGAACAACCTACGGGTTATATTTTTATTGTCAACTGAGACAATGAAGTTGTGACTTTATGATCCACTGTCCAACAGGTGATGGACAATGTCCAAACCTCAAATGCCTTTGATGGTCCTTTAAGACTAGGCTAATTATATATTGTTACTTTATTCAACATTTACTTTGAAATGTTAAAATTATAAATTTTGGCAGTTGTGATGTTATGCACACTGATCCAAAGGGGTGAAGGATATATACATCCAAACCACATAGCCTGTATGGTTTAATACCATAACATATGAAACTTTTAAGTCATCAGATTTGATGATCAATTATTATATTGCCACTAAGCAATTATTTAATTAGTCTTTTTAGATCAAGCTTATTGAGATGGCGAATCCACATTTCGATGGAGCCAATAGCGGACAAAACAATGATGTTAACCGCAATGGCGAGGGAGTTAATCTCCAAGCCATGATAGCCGCAGAAGTCGGCAAAGCTATGAATAACTTTATAGCTAACTTTAAGGGATAGAGTATCGCTCGTTCTAAGTCCCATTCAATTCCACATTCATCTAAGGAATTCTCGCATTATTCTTCAACTGCAAAGAGCGAGCCAAAGCGGGATTATAAAGAAAAGCCCCGTTCTTTAAAGGATGGCTGTACTTATAAGTACTTTGTCTCGTGCAAGCCCCAAGATTTCAACGGAGAAAAGTGGCTATTGATGCCATGAAGTGGCTAGACGAGATAGAGACTGTAGTGGATATCAGCGGATGTGTTGATAAAGATGTTGTGAAGTACGTCTCCCAATCATTTAAAGACGATGTCTTAACTTGGTGGAAGGCAATGATACAATCGACAGGGAAGATACCCCTATATAATTTGGAATGGTCCAAGTTTGTCGACCTCATCAAGGAAACGCACGTCCACCATATGAGGTGGAAAAGGTGGACTCAGACTTTCTGACTCTCACAATGAAGAACCTAGACTGTCTGAAGTATGTAACTGATTTTAACTCTCTGTCTAGGTTAGTGCCCTATTTGATTACTCCGGAACCTAAGCACATTGCGCGATTTATTAGGGGTCTAGCACCTGAAATCAAGGGTATGGTTAAGGCTTCAAGCCCTACCTCATATAGGTCTGCTGGAGACCTATCCCTTTCCCTCACTTTAATGTAGTGAGGCAAAAGTCGGTCAAGACTAAGACCGACAGAAAAAGGAAACGGGAGGATAATTACTCCCAAAAGTCAAAGAAAGGGAATTATGGGTTCAAGAGGAACCAACAAAGGTCCGATGAGAGGCCTGTGTGCAAGACCTGCAACAAACGACAATTGGGACAATGTCGTTCAGATCAGCAGGCAAAACCCTATGGCATATGCAAGAAATCGAGGCATAAGTCCTTGAATTATAAGGACATAAAGAACGCCGTCTGTTATGGTTGTGGCGAGAAGGGCCACATCAAGACTAACTGCCCCAAAGCTGCCAAAGTAAGTCCCAGTATCGGATTTAAAAGGTTTCACAAACCTAATCAGTAGCGGAAATAATGATTAGGAAGAAGAACAATCTCTTTGAATTAAGAACAACTTGCATACCTTGGAAAAGTGTCTGATACAAGTTTTGCAAATACAACTCTCTAACTCTTTAACCTTGACCTAAGACATATATATATACTAGTCAATAAGCCCACTATTTACAACCCTAAGCCCACAAGGCACTAAGAAGCCCAAAAAATCCTCTAAAGCCCAAAAGTAGCTCTAATGCGTAAACCTTTGTTAATATAAGCCCAACAATCTCCCCTAGGTTTACAACATTAGGCCTTCTAGTCTTTCGGTTGCGCATCAACTCCTAGCCTTCCAGCAATAATGCCCGCCACAGCGGCTGTCCAATCCTTTGCACACACTTCATATAACTCCACAGTTCGGATCTGATGAGAAGCAAGAACCTGCATGTCTTCATCGTGAAAGCTTACTAAGTCAACCACGTCATTCACCCTAAACGCCTTTTCCTTTGTTACAATCGCGACGCTACCAACCTTGGGATCATACAACCAGAAGTTAAAGTTCTTTAGAATCCCTCGTGGAAAGGTTGGAGCAACGGTATAAACAATTCCTTATCCGTTGGCGGCCACATCACTGACTTAAACCTTTTCCCTGTTCGCATATCACGGACTCCCTTTGTGGCTCGCAGGTATGATTTGGCGGTCTTCATAGTCTTGAACCCATTTTTCAACTCATGTTCTAGTTTCTTGAAGAATCTCCACCCTGGGCCACATTCAATCGTATCATTATCAGAATACGGAGGTCGCAATAAATCAGTAATAACTATTTTCGTCCATGTCTCGAACTGAGATTCCTTAAAATAATACTCTTGAATCCCATCCTTGCGAACAATGATCCACATTTTCTTAACATGATCATATATCCTGCTCAACATCTTCGATTTATTCCGACCTTGCTGTAGTAGCTGGAACCAAGCTCCATCACATATCGTTCAGATTGGTTTATCGGATCTTTCAACTGGAAGTTTTCATCAAGAGGATTAACATCAACGTTCTTCATCAATACCAACTGTTTCTTCTTTTGAGTCGCTGGTCGCTTCTGACTTGCATTATATTTCTTTCTTGGATCGCCCAGATAATCATCAATCCAGATTGGCGTGCAGAAGCCAACTGTTCCGCTGCTAACCTTTCGCCTCACTTTCCTCTGCCGCTCGTTGTTGAGCAGCTCGGTGTATGTGCTCTATATTCATCGGATCGTCTGTAGGGTCAGAAACTTCCGTTCCAAACTTGTTCTCCAATTTGGCTTTCAAATCAAACACCATGGTCATTAGCATAGTAACATCTCCCTGCAGTTGATCTATTGTTTGGTCTCAAACATCCAATCGTGTTTGCAACGAGGCGATTTGAGCATCCTTAAATATAACCTCTTGCTCTAAAACGACCACTCGCTTCTTCAGATCTACAACATCAACTTCCATATCCTCAACATCAACTTCCATATCCTCATCATCACTATCCAACCCACCAAATTCAAGCGCATGCTTTTCCGACCTTCGCAAGTATTCCGCAGAATCATTATCACCACGATCTATACCACTTCCACCTGCCCTAGACCCTTCAGCACCCATCGAACTTTCCCCAAATCCATCATTTGTAGTGCTGAGTCTGCAGGAATCGAAACAACTGTAGAATGGGTTCAACATGAGTGGTTGTCGGTTCAGATGAAATGGGAGTGTCAACTATTAGAGTGTCTGTAATAGATGCAACGACTGAAGATAAAACAGCAGTAGACGTCACTAAAGTAGACTCTTCAGCAACACTAACAACACGAGCTTCAGATTGACTTGGCTAAACACTTGGCTCTGTTCGCCTCCTCTTGATCAATGGAACTTCGTCCTCTTCATCTTTTTCATTATCTGCAACCATACCAACCGGAGCAGCAACAGATGGAATTACCAGTGGAGGATCACCCTGTTTTTCTTGAATTTCCTTTAAATGAGCAATTAAGGCTTCCAAGTTCTCTTAGGACAATTCTGGCAAAACTGGAGTTAAATTGGCATTGAACTCTGTAAGATCATGTAGGAAGGCTTGTTGTGCGTCGGTATCTTCATCTGTAACCAGATCTTCTACCTCGATCTCTTTCTCTTTGACAGGCACGTCATGTTCTTCTGCAACAATGGCATTTACTGGTGGAGGAGCTGGGACGTCCTGGCCAATAACCTCAACAAATTTTCCAAATTTCTTCAGTGCAAAACGACCAACAAATACAGTTTTTGACGTCGAGCGATTCTTCTTCATTGTGCTGAAAATGGTTGGTCCCATTGGCTTCATATTTAACAAATTTGCATCTGAAGCATCTTTTGCCAGATCAAGATATCGAGCATCGAGAATCAACTGTACGAAATGTGGATCAAAGAGAAACATTATGTTCTTGGACTGCTCCAAAATTTTCTTCATGTTTTGAAGATATAACCAGAGTAGTTATACTTCCAGTCCATAACGAGAGATACAATAGAAGAGGTCTGGGTTTGGTTCGGCTGATCGAGACCTCATTTGTTTTCTAAAACGTACTGCATAAACATATGTACTAATAATCGCCAGTATACAGGAAACATCTTCTTAAGTAATGGCGGATACGGCCCTTCATAACCCATCTCCACGAGTACCGGCACCACCTTTTCTTTCGCGTATACCGTTGGGTCGCTAGTAGTATTAGTAATCTGTAGAACCTCTCTAACGCAAGCTTCATTGACTAAAATCTCCTTCCCTTGTATCTGAGGACTGATATATGGTCTCCCATCCGCGTCTCTCTGATGAAATCGAGCTCTCTTCCAGAATGAATGCACAAGATCTCTATATATGACTGGATTAGCCCAGAGTGCATAAGCAATCTTGCATGCGTTCAAACCTGCTATCATCGACTGGAACTCCTGATAACTCAGCTGGTGGTCTGAAAGATATCCTGCCTGATTGTGGAACTGCTCCTCAACCAACATAACCGCGTCAAAAGCTTCTTCAACCATTTCTTTCCAAACAATAACCAGGTAGAAGTTAACGGAGTTTATCAGGATGAAGGTCAACACTAACTGAATGGTTCAAACAGATTTCGAAGGTTCAATTACTGAAAAGTTCAAATCAGTTTGAAAGGATCAATCATTTGAAAAAGTTCAAAAGAGTTCAAAGGTTCAAAACCCAAAATCCGGATTTACTAAACAGGTCAACACTAATCCGGATGAACCTTTACATCATTCCGAATTAGCAAGAGGTCACTCTATTTCGGATAAAACAACAATCCGGATTAGCCAACAGTATCTCGGATAAATCATCAATCCGGATGAAGATTATCCGAGATGAAATCCGAGTTCATCAAATCGGATGAATATCCATCCGGAATGGGATCCGAAATGCATGTTTCTTTGAAGATCAATCCGAGATGCTATCCAGAATGCTTTGAACATGAAGATTATCATCCGGTTTTTATGTTTTTAAGCAATTTTACCTAATCCGGATGAGGTTCGAAATATAAGATCCGAGATGAACAGTGAAAAACAGAGAGAAAGTTAGAGAAAAACAGGGATTTCGGAAATTTGTGAGTAATCCGAAATGACATTTCTGAATCACTTATATACTTTCCCGAATGGGCTTGGGCCTCACATTCCAAAGAATCCGGATTGGGCTTTTGTTAGGCCTAATCCGGAACAGTAAAGTCTAAGTGGGCCTGTCCCGAAATGCTTATAAGCCCAATCCGGAACAGTAATCCAAGTGGGCCTGTCTAGAAACTTGTGTAAAAGCCCAATCCGGAACGGTAATCCAAGTGGGCCTGTCCGGAAACTTGTGTAAAAGCCCAATCCGGAAGAGTAATATGTGAATTCTAAATTTTCAATTTTTAAGACTTTCAGAAATTCTATTAGATTGGCCCAAATTTGAAACTCAGTAGGCCAGTCCAATATCCCTTGACAGAAACCATCTAACCAAAAATAATCAAGTTGACTAACCAAGCATCCAACCACCTTTTACCACTCTACAAAGAGAAGACATTTTAGCACACACATAAACATAAACACAGTCTTGCTAAGGGATCAAATCGTTTCAAAGGTTGACTAAGGGACATTTTTCAGTATGAGCAGGGTCAAACTAGACTAAGCGATTGTCAATATACTTGTCCATCTAAATCTAAAACTTAACCCTTCCAGTTCAAGCTTTATGATACGCTTAAGGTAGTATTATACTATGATACCCGTGTGTCCCATACCATGACATACCCCCCGATCAAGGTAAGCACAACAATTCATCATAGCAGGTGAGTATATTGTGGTCATCCTTTATATTTTACAACGTCAGGCTATTGGTGAACAGGTCAGTACTTTCGTACAGCAGAGAGACCAATAGTGTCTGACGAGGTTAGGCAAATACTTTATGTGGTGCGTATGAACTTATGGAATATTCTCTTTTTAGAAAGATATCCTGAATGTGACTAGGTCTGCATATAATCTGGATGCAACAGAAGGACAGCCAAGATATCCCCGGATGACTCAACAGCATAAAGACCCGAAACCTCAGACGTTGGTTATCTATCAACACAGGATTTAAGACCATGAAATCATACGCCTATAGTAAGTGAGCCACTGAGTACGTAGTTCGTTATGTTTATATCAATTGGCTTACACTATCTGGTTGAGTTTTAGACCTACCGACATATCACCTTCGGGCCAAGCCTTTTCCCGCTTCAACACCTTACATGTGTTAGTCAGACATTTTATCACGAAAAAGTATTTCATTTCCCAATCCTTGCAAAAGTTGTTTTTTTAAGATTTCTCCCCCTAAATTTGTGCATATACATGAACAAATTTACGAAGCAAATAAAAATAAAGGAAAGACAATAAAGGAAACAAAAAGAACAGAGGATGCCTAGGTAGAAAACCGAATCATCTTGAGAAGATCCACAAGCACTTGAAAGCGCGCGTTGCTAACGGGTTTCGTGAACAAGTCTGCCACGTTTGCATCAGTGTGGATTTGCTCAAGCTTCACGAGACCCTTTTCATAGCAATCACGGATAAAATGAACTTTAATATTTATGTGCTTGGTTTTGGAGTGAAAGACATGGTTTTTGACGATTTGGATAGCGGCATCATTATCACAGTAAATTGTGGTGTTTAGATAAGTCAAACCGTAATCCGCAAGCTGGTGTTGCATCCATAAAACCTGGGAGCAGCAAGCAGAGGCTGCGACTATTCTGCTTCCGCAGTAGAAAGCGAGACCGTCTGTTGCTTCTTGCATTGCCACGAGATTAAGCGATCTCCCAAAAATTGACAGCCAACTGAAGTTGAGCGCATATCCCTATCTGTACCTCCATGATTACTGTCAGAGAAAGCAAACAGTTCAAATTTAGAATTTTTAGGATACCAGAGGCCCAGTGATGGTGCCCCTTTCAGGTACCTAAAAATTCTTTTAACAGCATGTAAATGAGAGAGTCTAGGAGTAGCCTAATAACGAGCACACTGGCAGACGGAAAACATGATATCTGGCTGACTTGCAGTGAGATACATGAGTGAACCAATCATTGAGCGATACATAGTCAGATTAACAGGCGTTCCTTCAGCGTCTTCATTTAGCAAAGGCCGTTCTGCAATAGGTGAAGCCATGGGCTTTGAGTTTGTAAGCTTGAATTTCACAAGAACATCATGGACATATTTTCCTTGATGAATCAAGATTCCCTGTGGGATCTGACGAACTTGAAGTCCCAAAAATATGGTCATCTCCCCCATTGAGCTCATCTCAAATTTCTTCTTCATAATTGCTTCAAATTCACGACACAAACAATCATTTGTAGAACCAAAAATGATATCATCAACGTAAATTTGAACAAGAATAAGGTCCTTGTCAAGATGTTTGATGAACAGTGTTTGATCAATGGTTCCCCGAGTGTATCCATGAGCAAGCAGATGCTCTGTGAGAGTTGCGTACCATGCGCGAGGCGCTTGATGCAACCCATACAAAGATTTGTCTAATTTGTATGCATAATCTGGCTTTTCAGGATCAGTAAAACCCGGTGGTTGTGCCATGTATATTTCCTCTTTCACCGTGCCGTAGAGAAACGCAGTCTTGACATCCATTTGATAGACAGTGAAATCCATCTAAGATGCATATGCCAAGAAAATGCGAATAACCTCCAGACGAGCGACCGGTGCGTAGACCTCATCGTAGTCTAATCCTTCAATCTAACAAAAACCCTGAACCACCAGTCGAGCTTTATTTCGAACAATGACTCCAGTGCCATCCTGTTTGTTACGGAAAACCCAGCGAGTTCCAAGAGCACGTTTTCCTTGAGGCAGCTTCACCAATTGCCAAACACCAAGCTTCTCAAATTGATTGAGTTCTTCATGCATAGCATCCACCCAGCCTGGTTCCTGCAAAGCAACAACAATACTTTTAGGTTGAATTTATGAAATGAAGCAAGAGTAGAGACAAGTATTGATATCCCCTAATTGTCTGCGGGTTCGAACAACAGCATTAACAAGACCAATAATATTTTCAATGGGATGATCACGCTGTAGACGCTGCAGTATTGGTGTAGCAGGAACAAGAAGATCCGGTTGCAAGTTGGTAACACTTGCTGAAGCACCTCCAGATGACTCCCTCTCATTAGTTACACCAGTAGGAGTATTGGCTGATGAATCAACTGAACAATCTGGCGGAGTAGGCTTAGGAAACAGTGATGAACTCAAGACATCGGGGAGAGTAGACGCTTCAGATGTCAGAGGCCTCAACTTCAGGAGAATCATCCTAAGAAGTCTAATTGGATGCTGCTTCGGGGAGGTTGCGATACTGGTAAAGAAGTAGATACAGGTGGATCCACACTCAGCTTCTTTAACGTCTCATGTAGTTGTACAGCATCAGCATCGTCTTCGGGTGAGATGGGCATTGTTGAAAGGTCAGAAATTTGGCTTGTACTTGCAGACACATTTAAAGTAACAAAAACATGGTTAAACAAGGTGGAATAATCATACAGGCAGTTAGGACCAATACGTGTGTCCTTGGGATTTTCCTCCAGCCAACCCACATGGTAGGTTTCAACCACCATTTTCTTGATCTTGTTATAAACACGCTATGAAGTATTTTTGGAATATCCAACGAAGATGCATGGGTCCCCGCGTGATTCAAATTTCCCTTTAGCGTCCATGAGCAGGAGAACACAAAGGCATCCGAACTTGCGAAAATGCTTGACTGAAGGTTTGCGACCTTCGACCACTTCGTATAGAGATTTCATGTGTCTCTGTGTCAGAGGCCTCAACTTCAGGAGAATCATCCTAAGAAGTCTAATTGGATGCTGTTTTGGGGAGGTTGCGATACTGGTAAAGAAGTAGATACAGGTGGATCCAGGTGGATCCATACTCAGCTTCTTTAACGTCTCATGTAGTTGTACAACATCAGCATCGTCTTCGGGTGATATGGGCATTGTTGAAAGGTCAGAAATTTGGCTTGTACTTGCAGACACATTTGAAGGAACAAAAACATGGTTAAACAAGGTGGAATAATCATACAGCCAGTCAAGACCAATGCGTGTGTCCTTGGGATTTTCCTCCAGCCAACCCACATTGTAGGTTTCAACCACCATTTTCTTGATCTTGTTATAAACACGGTATGAAGTATTTTTGGAATATCCAACGAAGATGCATGGGTCCCCGCATGATTCAAATTTCCCTTTAGCATCCATGAGCAGGAGAACACAAAGGCATCCGAACTTGCGAAAATGCTTGACCGAAGGTTTGCGACCTTCAACCACTTCGTATAGAGATTTCATGTGTCGTTTATTGATTAGGGCATGATTCTGAATATAACAAGCGGTATTGATTGCTTCTGCCCAGAAAATGAGAGGTAGCTCGGATTCAACCAGCATAGTACGTGCAGCTTCAATTAGCATTCGATTTCTGCGTTCTGCAACTCCATTCTGTTGTGGAGTTATGGCTGCAATAAACTGGAGGTTAATACCCTTGGAGGAACAAAAAGAATTTAAGGTAATATTATTAAATTATGTTCCGTTATCACACCGAATAGCCTTCACAGTGGTGTCTGTCTGGTTTTCCATAAGCGTGACGAACTGTTTGACTAAATCAGCGGTTTCACTTCTATGTGACTCGTCCTAAAATCTACAAAACATAACCAAAACACAACAGCCAATGCTTGAATCTGAAATTTGAGGGATACAAGACTAAATGATGGCGGTACCTCTCTCGTGTGTTATGAGGAAGTGGCCAGTCTATGAAAACGTGAGACACGACCCAACTTCTTTAAATGATGAGACGCGGTTCATCGTGATGACATGAATTTTTAATCGATGAGTAGAGACATGTAATGAAACAACTTGACATAGTGTGATATAAATTGCGTTAATGGCATTAAGATCTTGATACATAAATTCCCTAATTGAAAACAAAGATATCTTGAATAATCAAACAAGGAATGAAATTGATAGAAAACATTAAGAATAAATGATTGAAACGGAGTCTTGTTCTTTGGTGATGGAAAGCTAGTTGGGTTGCTCGTTTGCAACATTGTTGACCTCAATTGGATTCGCGTTGATGTTGTAGGCTCTTCCTCTTGCTGGTGGAGGTGCTGGGTTTGCCTGCTTCGCTTGGTTAACAGGGTTTGCTTGGGCTTGAGCGTTAATGATATTAACCAACCTAGGGCACGTTTTTTCTAGAGTGGGTAGGGTAACCACAATTAAAGCAGGCTCAAACATATGGAATTATAGGATATTGAGGTTGTTGATAGGGTTTGATCATATTTTGGGCAGGGGGTGGAGCTTGGTTTTGAGATGGCGACAAGTGTTACTCAAATGACCATAATGCCCACAATTGTCACGCAGTCGGCAA
Source organism: Scalesia atractyloides (assembly GCA_947069175.1). Lineage (NCBI taxonomy): Eukaryota > Viridiplantae > Streptophyta > Magnoliopsida > Asterales > Asteraceae > Scalesia > Scalesia atractyloides. The sequence goes on along the minus strand of CAMTDV010000022.1, from coordinate 21,336,724 downwards.
GGTAAGGTGGGTTGGTGGTGATAATGACAGGTGTTGCATTGAGGGTTTTGGGTATGCTGGGTTGGGTGCCACTTGGGGAATTGGAATGGCTTGAAGAGGGTTCGGCTTGTGGAGTTGGTTGATTAGTTTGAGTAACAGCAAAATTTTTCCCGTTTCGGGAAGAGGATTCGTTTTGAGCTGGGTTGACAGAGTTAGCAGCGAGAGCTCGTTTAATTTACGATATCGGGAATCACGACGGCCATTTGTTGGGCTATTTGAGCAGCCATGCACTCGCCAGATTTTCCTGATCTCCTACCTCTACGAGAGTGCCTAGAAGACATCTACAGGGAAATTCATAACGAGATGATGAGTTTGGCATATAGGTGTCATATGTCTTATTTCGAAATTAACATCCACAAAAACAAATGAGAAAAATAAACTCACTATATCCATAGGATGTCTTGGGCTTTGCTTATGTTCGGGCCCCCATATGCCCCCATACTTGGCCTAGGTAGTCATGTGGGCCCCCATGACTACTGGGCTTTGTAGGGTTCACATTGGTTTTGGCATGTTAACACTCGCACTACCCGAATGAAAATCGTAAAACATGATTGCGAGGTATAAAATCGGAGGGTGTCCAGGTGTAGACACAGTGGCAACTCAAAGTGGGGTTAGTTCACACGACGTTTGGTGTAGCATGCTTTGGCCTAATAGGTCCTTCCTACTCTCATCGTTAGTCCCAAGGTAGGCAATTTATTCCGTTATATTGGATTTATACGATTGCCAACCTAGACAAGACGTTTCGACTACCGGTACTTGTACCCTTCCAGTTACTACATGCCCGTCGTTGAACTCACTTTGATGAGATTGAAAAATGAAAACATCACAAAATCTTGAGAAAGGAAATATGAAAATGTTTATACATGTGATAATTGAAACGTGCGTAATGCGTATATATGTCATGTTATGTTTGACAATATGTATAACACATTAAATATCACAGAAAATCATATGTTAGTGGGAGTGCTTGCATGCATTTGTGTGTGAAATAAATGTAAACAAGTAAATATCATGAGTTTGCATGTAACCAAATAACACGTAAGTAATTAAAATCTAACCGACTATAGTATAGGTTCTAAAGGTCTAATAACCTGTCCTATATCCCTATAGTCAAAAGCTCTGATACCAATCTGTCACACCCTGACCCGCAGCGGAAATGGTAGTCGGGGCATGATTGGGTTTTTATCAAAGCTCATGACATTTACTATTATAAAATTTCATATTTATAATTCCAAATTAAAGGGAGAATTCCAACAAACACATAACTCATACAAGCACAAAATGTTCTAATCATGACATTTATGTAACTCTTTATTTTTCTTCTAAGGCCCAATCCTATGTGTTCCCTACTTCAACCTGTTCACCTGTATCATGTGTAAAAATAGAGGTTTGGGTCAACAAAAGTTGGTGAGTGAATTCCGTTTAATATTCCAAATAAAAGATATGTTGATAAATTTAAAATACGAATATGCATAAAATATGAACAAACGTATACGTAAACAATTCACAAACCACATAAGCATCTAGCAATGTACACATGAGTATGATAAATGATAAACTGTGAGATCAAGGCTCAATCAAACGGAGCCGATCTAATGAGGCACGCGATGCTCAACTCGTATCCAACGACGAACTGATGGGCCTAATGTGAATGATGCACTGAAATGAGAAAATAAATAATGAGTTGTGAGATCAAGGCTCAATCAAACGGAGTCGATCTAATAAGGCACGCGATGCTCAACTCGTATCCAACGAGGAGCTGATGGGCCTAATGTGACAGCTTGACTGCATTGAGAAAGTATAACCACAAATAGCAATAAAAAAAATATCACATATCATGTCAGTTCACATAATGGTAATAGCACAAATGTTTGAAAAAAATTTTAAATGAAACGACACATGATGCACCCCAAAACACGAATAAAAAGGGGAAGTTTGTAAGAATTCACTCACAGTGGTGCGTTTCTTGGATTGATGACGATTGCGCACGATTTAAGATTCAACCAACAAGGGAAACTAACCTAAATAATCACGTAAATTGGATAAATATATAACTCTTATTTTATTTAATATTTCTAATTAATGCCTTTTATTAGATTTTTAAGTTTATTTTTATTGTATTTATTGCAATTTAAAACTTGAAAAGTCTTATTTTTTAGGTATTTCTTTAAGGATTTTTGAATAAAAAAATTAAGGAAAATATGTAAAAAAATATTTACCCTTGTCAGGGTCTGACCGGGTCAACCTGTCGGATCGCGTGTGATATTGGCATCGTGTGAGAATCGAACTCGTGACCTCCGTATACGTGGACGCACCTCTACCAACTGAGCTACGTGTCTAACCCGAAATAAACTTGATTTTAATTATATATATACTAACTAAGTTAATTCATAAATTCATTTAATTAAAAATGATTTTATTATCATCGAATCGCTGCACCAAGTAAGTATCGAACCCGCGTGTGTACGTTAACATTGCACACAGTCCACCACTGGACTGTGTGTCTCACCCGGGTTTATTACCAACTTATATTAGATTTATATTCTTACTAAGGGTTGACCTGAGTAGGTTTAAAAAAAATTGGTTTTATTTCGGAAATCGGATGCGTGTGAGACTCAAACCTGGGACCTTTTAGATAAAATGCACATAGTCCACCACTGGACTGTGTGTCTAACTCGCTTAAAACATAAATTTTAATTATATTTATATACTATAAAAACTTCATCTTCTTCAATTCATAAAACCAGTTTTGATAACTCGGCTGTTAATCCGAAAACCCCTATTGAATTAGTTGATTTATTACTACTGATAATAAAAAGAAGAAGATTCAAGGGTGTTATACCGAAACAGAGATGATCTTGATTTCTCCGGTGATGCTCCGGCGACCGAAGATATTTTCGGCGATGTAAAATTTTGAAAACAGAAAGAGTGCAGAGTGTTCTGAGAGTTTGAGTGAGTTCTATATGAGTTCATGGATCGCTATTTATAGTCGAAGGTGTGGTTTCAAGTTGGAATTTGGTTTCGACAGTTTCAGTCAAAGAATTGATTACCGTAATGAATTGCATAACCGATTTGATCATTACTGGCTCATTAATTGAGTCTAACACATGATTAAAACCGTTTCTCGGTTTAATTTGCAAAAGAAACGAAGATCGATGATTGATTTTGGGAGTTTCATCCGTTACAGGCGGGTGTTTGAAATTTTGATTTCTGGAGGTTGTTTTTATATAAAAATTATTTGTCTTGAGATTATTTCAGATATGTGTGTGTAGTGTAGTGGTGTGTTGTGTGTTTGAATTGGGTGAAGACCCGGGTTCGATACCCGCGGTCCACACCCTTTTTCTTGTTTTATTATTTTTTTTGTTTGTATATATATATTTATTATTAATATTATTCTTTTTAGTTATTATTATTATTATAAACTTTATTATAAAACTTATTATTATTTATTGATTAATACTAGCAACATAACGAATTCTTTAAGCGAACATCATAACGAATACTTGTAATTACAAAACGGAGCGGGTTTTAGAACCCGTTTTATGACGAATGTTACAGCTGAAGGGCTTGAAGACTTAAGAGATTGTTTCTTTGCCAAGTTCCAGTCTTGATCAGAAGACTTAGCCATAAATCGAGCCTGAGGTAGGCGTCTAGGCATAGTCTTCTTATATTGTGAATATAATGTCTTAAACGTTGTAAAGGCCTTTTGGCAATTTCATGCAATATGCCCGGGAAATACACAATTGAAACAGCTCTACCTCTTCTGAAAGAAAACAGTCCGTTCAGCTTGGGAAATTCTAGGCAATTTGTCTGTCAGTTTCTTGCTTGCTGGTACTGACGGCTGATGCACGATGTTGTTCTTGACTGTTGCCTGCGCACAACCATCAGCACACTTGTTAGTTTTGTGATTTGAATTTGACAATTTGGAATGTGTAGATTTAGGCGTAACTTTAACTGATATATGTCCAGCTGTGTGCTTAATAGATTCAGTTTGTGGCTGCTGAGCCAATTTCTCAGAGTGTTGAGGGGACTCAGCAGTTGCCTTTTCATTTGTTAGAGACGCCTGTTTGGTTTTCTTCTTTTTGGATCAGCGTGTTCTCAGTTTCTTATTCTTATTTTTCAAATCACATTTCGTGACAGATTCTATAGGGGACACGGGTGGCTCCGCAGGGACATCTTTTTCTGAATTTTCAGAAGATGAGCTTGAAACATTACAGGTAGGTGGAATTTCTAAATTTGAAAAGCTTGACAATCCGATTCAGAATCAGTTTGAAGATTTGCATCTGAATCAGCAGAAAAAGAATGCTCATCATCTGTCATTTTAGAATCAGACCTTTGTGCTTGGTTTGAAGAAGCTGAGTCACCCAAATCTTCTAGAATTATGCCAACATCAATTTTCACAGAGTCGGTTGGTTGGTTGACTTTCTCACTGTCAACCCTAGTATTAGCATCAACAGACGGAACCTTCTGGAGAAGAACTTCCGGTCTCTTCAGTTGGAACTGATGAAACCGAATCATCTGTTGATGCGGGACCTGTAGCTAAATTCATGTTTTCATCACAAGAGTTATTAGTATCATTCAAAACATTAGAATTCGATGAATAACCAGAATTAAAATTGTCTGTGTTCTCAACACAACCAACACTGTCGAAGAATTTAAACTGGTCAGCAAAAAATTGATTTAGAATGTCAAAAGCGGGCTTATAAAATTCATAATCAGCAGCCGAATTGTCCGAATTTGCATTCAGACATTCCTCTTGATCACCCTCTGTGATATCCTCAACTAAAATTTCTTCTGCACATGAGGTAGACACGTTAGTATCGTTCACTAATTCAGTTTCAGTTTTAGAAGATTTTTCTCCTTAGATTATGTGGAGGATGTTGATTCCTTTTCCTTAGGCGTTACTTTCTCCAAATCATCTGTACTACAAGAAGGATGATCACCAGATTCATGTGAAAGTGGTGTGGAAGAAACGAAAGCATCATCTCTCTTGAGTTCAGTTGGTTTAGAGACTTTGGGTAATAGGGATTCCATGGTTTAGAAAGATAATATGAAGGTTTTCCATAAATCATTTTTCTGCATTTTCTAGATCAGCCTCAGATTCAGGCATTCTTGTATAGTTATGACTATATGGTGGAGGAGCCCTATTATACCCAAGGCCTTTTGTGAAAATTTTCTGGTAATTTAGCTGAAGATCACACAAGTCCTTGACCAGTTTGATGGAAGCTTTCCAATTTTTTATGTTTATTTCATTTTCGTGAAACTTCCCTGTCAAGGAATTTAGCTTGGCCAAGGCTGCTTGAAGTTCTAGGTCCTTTTCAGCTAGTTTTAGCTTATAGTCGTATACCCAACACTGTTGTTGGTTCAAGTCTAGCTTTAGCTGAGCTATATCTTGTTTTTGAGCTTCGACCTTTTCCATAAGAAGCTTGTTCTTATGTTTAAGGGCGATGTTCTGTGACGCAGCTTGCTGGTATTCAGCTACAAGAGTTGAATATAGGGCGCGCATTTGTAAAAATTTAAACGACAACTATCAGAACAGAGAATTCAATTTACCGTTTCCGAAAGATCGGGCGTCTCAGTTGTCTGCGCCATCATACAGTGGTTGCTGTTCTTGGAGAGATTCAAAGTTTCCATCTGAGCTGCAGCATCTGCCCAGTTGAATCTTGGCTGTTGCGCCACCAATGCTGTTGATTTCCCGCCCGAGCTGCTCGAGGGACTCGTAGTGGACTTTGAGGGAGAGACTGGCACCAGCTGTCTTCCGCTGCTCTGTATGTCTGCCACTCTGGATGACACACATCCGGATGGTGGCTTCTTGCATTCCCTGGCAAAGTGTCCTGGTTCGTGACATCTGTAGCACCTGAGTTTATCCTTTGTAAGACCAGTCTTCAGATTTGACAATGGTTGCCGTCCATACTTCTTTTGAAACTTGTTGACGCGAAAGGCAGCCATTGCAATATTCCAGGATACATCGATCTCGTCCAGATCCTCCTCCATTATTTGATCTACTTCGGTTGGAAGAATGGATGGAGGAGTCAGATCACCGGCTAAAAAGGCGTTCAAGCTGTTAATCATCAAAGCAGCAATATCCAATTTCTCTTTGTTTTCTTTTGTGAGAAAAGCAGAGTTGGACACAGGTTGAGCAGGTGCAGGCACTGGAGCAGCAGATTGGGAAATACCGCCTTGTTGAACTACTTGAGGAATGGCAGGACTGAAAACCATGTTGGGATACTGAGCATGTACTGTGTCTGAACTTGAGCAGCAGAAATCATAGTGGGAGTCTGAGACTGAAGACCATAGACGTACTAGGTTTTCTGTGGCGTGGCGAGAGGACTGTAAACCACATTTGAGCTACCCGGTGTTTGGAATTTCCTTGCAGAGGGCTATAAACCAAATTTTGTGACATCAATGCTGCATTTTGCCCTGTTATCCCGGCAGTCCATCAAACTGCTCTGATGATTTATGTCTCTCTGCTTGTTATCAATCTCACACGATTTAATAGTAGCTATCATTTCTGTGAGAGTGACATCATTCAGGTTCTTTGTCTTTTTTATCATTCCAACATCCACATCCCAACTCTTTCGCAGTGAATTTAACAAATGTCTGTTCATAACAATATTTGTGAGAGTAATCTCAACTGATATCATCTGGGAAACAAGCTTTACATATCTACGAATCTTGTTCTCAATGGTTTCCCCGTAGATGTGATTAAATGAGTTGAATTGTTGATTCAGCTGATTTACCCTGCTCGCCTTCATATCTGCATTTCCCTCATAAAGTTTTTGCAGTTCACTCCATACTTCTTTAGTGGTCTTACAATTTCTTTCCACAATAAATATTGGGTCCAAGCGCCATAGTCAGTACAGCCGAGGCCTTTTCATCTTCCTCAATTATTTTAACATCTTCTGGAGTCCACAGGTGAATGGGCTTAGGAATCTTTGTGTTCGGATCTTGATCGGTACTATAAACTATTGTTCGCGGACCATTCATAATACACCTCCACACACCAGGCTCTTTTGCCTTGCAGTATTGCTCGAATCTAAACTTCCATTCGTAATACTCGTCTCCATATAACAGACGAGGTACTTTAGTAGAAGTGCCAATCACTTGATCTAGTTCTTGATGGAGGGCCAGAGTCTGTGATTTCAGGGCAGCCAAAGTGGCATTGGTTAAATCTTGTGCTGTCATGTAGCCGTTCATCCTAATTAAATTAATTTAGTTTATTTCAAGTTTTCTAATATGAACAGTGATTGGTCCAAAATCAATCCGAAATGGTCAACTCTGAGATGGACAAATCCGAAAACAATCCGATATGGTTAAATCTGAGTTGGATAAATCCGAGTTGGATGAATCCGAATTCAATCCGATATTGATCCGAGATGAATAGTCCGAAACTGGAAATCCAATTGATGATCCGAAACCTGTGTGCCCGAAATGAGAAATCCGAAATGATGAGAATCCGGAATAATGAGAATCCGGAATAATGAGAATCCGAAATGAAATCAGTCCAGAATTCAATCCTTATCCGAATGCAATAGTGATCCGCAATCTAAGCAACAGAAATCCACTTTCAAGCAACTGATAACCACCAACAGTATCTCAGATCCTGAAAATGGTAATTCGGATTGAACAATAGTCCGGGATCAATCCGAGATGGATGATCTCCTTTGTGTTCTTCGGAATCCTTTAACAGTAGCAGATCCGAAATACGTGAATCTTCTTCGAGTTCTTCGGAATCCGTAACAGTAGTAGATCCAAAATCTTCAAATCGTCTTCGAGTTCTTCAGAATCCATAACAGTAGCAGATCCGAAATCTTCAAATCGTCTTCGAGTTCTTCGGAACAGTAGCAATTCCGAAGAAGCCAGTAATTCTTTGATTTTGAACAGTAATATGGATGAACAGCAGCAACACCACTTCCAAACAGCTCTTCAATCAGTGATACCTGGAGCCTGTATTGAACAACAGGCTTTGATACCAAATTGTAAGTCCCGATATCGGATCTAACAGGTATCACAAACCTAATCAGTAGCGGAAATAATGATTAGGAAGAAGAACAATCTCTTTGAATTAAGAACAACTTGCATACACTAGAAAAGTGTCTAATACAAGTTTTGCAAATACAACTCTCTAACCCTTTAACCTTGACCTAAGACATATATTTTATACTAGTCAATAAGCCCACTATTTACAACCCTAGGCCCAGAAGGCACTAGGAAGCCCAAAAACCCCTTTAAAGACCAAAAGTAGCTCTAATGTGTAGACCTTTGTTAATATAAGCCCAACAAGGGTACTGCAAAACCCGGAGAGGCGATAAAAGGAAACACCCAAGCCTTCTAGATGAATGCGAAGGAAGCAGTTAATGACACAAATGTCATAAGGGGTACATTCCTCATTAACGATATCTTTGCTAGAGTTCTTTTCGATTCCGGAGCTGATAAGTCTTTTGTAGACCATAAGTTTAGTAAACTACTGAATCAACCTATAAGAACCCTAGATATACCCTATGATGTAGAATTAGCCGACGGTACATTAGAAACCGCATCTTCTATCCTTGATGGATGCTCTATAATCAATATGAACCATTCAATCCCCATGTATCTTCTGCCAATGAAATTGGCGGGGTTCGATATAGTCTTAGGCATGGATTGGTTATCTGGTAACCAAGCCCACATTGCCTGCGACAAGAAACTCATCGAAGTTAAGACCCCATCTGGTGAAATGCTCACCATCCATGAAGATTTACACCATGGATTACCTGAGAAAGTGTCACTACACAAGGCATCCAAATGCCTGAAGAGTGGATGTGTCATTTACATGGCATAAGTTACAATAGACGAACCAAAGCCCAAGATTGAAGATCTACTGGCCTACCTCCAGAAAGACAAATGGAGTTTAGGATTGATATCATACCAGGAGCTGTACCAGTTGCAAGGGCACCATATCGGATGGGCTGACGAAGATGAAGGAATTAAAAACCCAGCTTGAAGAACTTTTGGAGAAAGGCTTTATTCAGCCTAGTTCTTCACCTTGGGAAGCTCCTATCTTATTCGTTAAGAAAAAAGGACAGCTCAATGCGAATGTGCATTGACTATCGCGAACTAAATAAGATAACAATTAAGAACCGTTATCCTCTGCCCAATATCGACGACCTGTTTGACCAACTTCAAGGGGCTATTTACTTCTCGAAGATCGACTTGAGATCAGGATATCACCAACTGAAAATTAGGAACGAGGATGTTCCAAAGACAGCCTTTAGGACCAGATATGACAACTATATTTTCTAGTGATGCCTCTTGGGCTCACTAATGCACCAGCAACATTCATGGATCTCATGAATAGAGTCTGCAAGCCGTATTTAGACAAGTTCGTCATAGTCTTTATAGATGACATACTTATCTATTCTCGTAATCAAAATGATCACGAAAAACACCTCAAATGCATCTTAGAATTGTTAAGACAAGAGATGCATCAAAATGTGAATTTTGGCTTAGAAAAGTCCAATTCCTTGGACACATGATAAGTGAGCGTGGTATCCAAGTGGATCCCACCAAGATTGAAGCGATTATGAACTAGGAAGCACCAAAGACTCTATCTGAGATTCATAGCTTCTTAGGATTGTCCAGTTATTACAGAAGATTCATTGAAAATTTTTCCCGTATTGCCACTCCTTTGACTACTTTGACCCGCAAAAATGTCAAGTTTGACTGGGGTCCTAAGAAAAAGGAATCTTTTGAGATTTTAAAGCACAAATTGAGCAATGCTCCTGTCTTAACCCTACCTGAAGGTATTGAAGACTTCATTGTTTACTGTGATGCCTCGCACACTGGCATGAGCGGTGTGTTGATGCAGAGAGGCAAAGTGATTACTTATGATCACGACAACTTAAGGTGCAGAAAGAAATTACACCACTCACGACTTGGGGTTGGGTGCTGTTGTATTTGCACTAAAGTTGTGGAGACACTATTTATATGGCACAAAGTGTATTGTATACACTGACCACAACATCTATTTAATCTGAAAGATTTGAACATGCGTCAACACTGTTAAATGGAGACCTTAAACGATTACGAATGTGAAATTCGTTACAATACCGGTAAAGCAAATGTCGTTGCTGACGTATTAAGTCGCAAGGAAAGGATTAAGCCGATAAGGATTAATGCCAAAAGTATCGAGCTCAAATCTGATTGAATGAGAACCTGCTAGATGCTCAAAAACAAGCTTTATTAGAAGCAAATACTCCCAATGAAGGATTAGTTGCAACTGTTGATTAGTTAACACCAGGGAGTGATGGAATCCTGAGATTTAATAATCGAATTTGGGTTCTATCTTTGGAGAACTCGGAGATCTGATTCTCCAGGAAGCTCATAATTCTAGATATTCAGTTCCCCTGGAGGTGACAAAATGTATCAAGATTTTAAAAGAATCATTGGTGGATGGGTATGAGGAAATCTATACCCACCTATGTAGCTAAGTGTCTGATGTGTTCACAAGTTAAAGGTGAACACCAAAAACTGTCAGGACTCCTACAAGCTTGAGATTCCTACATAGAAGTGAGAAATGGTAACCATGGATCTAATTTCCAAGTTACCTAAGACCAAACATGGCAATGACACGATTTGGTGATTGTAGACAGACTCACTAAGTCAGCCCATTTTATGCCAATTAAGGAAACCTATAATTAACAATAAGTTGGCCAAATTATATGTGGAAGAGATTGTGTCCTTACATGGCGTGCCAGTATCTATATTATCTGATAGAGATACTAGATATACATCACAATTTTGGAAAAGTTTCCAACAAGCATTAGGCACGAGATTGAATTTCAGTACGGCTTACCACCCTCATACTGATAGACAGAGTGAGCACACTATCCAAACTTTGGAAGACATGCTGAGAGCATGCGTGATTGATTTAGGAGGTAGTTGGGATGATCATCTACCCCTAATAGAATTCTCCTACAATAAAAGGTATCATACAAGCATCAAGGCTACTCCTTATGAGGCCTTGTATGGGAGAAAATGTCGAATGCCTGTTTGTTGGGCCGAAGTTAGGGAAGTTCAACTATAAGGACCTGAGATTGTCCTAGAAACCACGGAAAAGATTGTATAAATCTGTGATCATCTTAAAGCTGCCAGGGATAGGCAGAAGAGTTATGCTGACAAGAGGCGCAAACCTCTTAAGTTCCAAGTAGGGGACAAGGTCATGCTAAAAGTATCACCCTGAAAGGTGTGATACGCTTTGGAAAAAAAAGGCAAATTGAGCCCAAGATATATGGACCATTCGAGATAAGTGAATGTGTCGGATCTGTGGCAGGCATATAAGCTTAAAAATACCTGAGGAGCTCAGTGCAATTCACGATGTGTTCCACATTTGTAATTTGAAGAAATGTCTAGGCGATGAGTCACTAATAATGTCACATCATGATGTGTGAATTAATGAAAACTTGAGGTTTTTTGAAAAATCAATCTCGATCGAGGATCAACAGGTTAGGAAGCTCTGACGGAAAAAGATTCCAATTGTAAAAGTTAAATGGGATGCCCGTCGAGGCCTCGAATATACATGGAAGACTGAGTCCATTATACGACAAAAGTACCCCTATCTTTTTGAATAAAATCTCGACGTCAAGATTTCTTTTAAGGGGGTGAGGATGTAACACCTCGTAAATTTATGTCCATTAATATACAGATACATGCCATACTTTCAGTTGTGCCTAATATTGGTCGAGAGGACTATTTTTGTAAAGATGAATGTGGAGGGCTAAAGGTGTCAACATGCTGAAACTATGCCTCTGAGTGACCCTTTACAGTGTCCATACTCTCAAAATGAGCCACTTGTTGGACGAGAAGGACCATTTTTGAATATATATATATATATATATATATATATATATTATATATATATATATATATATAAGTTAAACTTTACAAGGTCTGATGATACATCCTCTGTTAGACTTCAACAGAGCTTTGTATTCAACAGAGCTTAGCAGACCTTGGACATTTACACTCTGCTGAAACACTAATGATAACCACTACTAAGCTAAACACTGCTGATAGAAGACAATGAAGATAACCTAAGCTAACCACTGCTGATAGAAAAGACTGATATAACCATCCTCTGTTGATCTTCAACAGAGCTTGATGTAACAGAACTTAGACTTCAGTAGAGCTTTATCTTCATCAGGGCTTTGTTTTAACAGAGCTTAGCTATAGTAGAGTTTAGACTTCAGCAGAGCTTTGCCTTTAGCAAGAGCTTTGTCTCAACAGAGCTTGCTATAGCAGAGTTTAGACTTTAGCAGAGCTTTACTAGGGCAGATGTTGTAGTGTCTTTTGGCTTGTTGCCCACACAAAGCTGTCAGAAACCATTAACAAAAAACCAAGGGCTTCAAAAACTGCTATGCCACGTTCTAGGACACTTGTCCTCCTCTTCTAACTTCTGCTAACACCTGGAACTATATCCTTCAAGCTCCAACACTATAAATAGAAGTGTTTGCAACACTTTAAACTTGCACATTCTTAAAAATACTCCTCTTATCACTTCTGAAGATTCCTAGTCTTTAAGAGCTTCTGATTCAAGTTTATTTTCATCTAACGATCACTTGTAAGTGCTCCTTTTAGTTACATGACGTTTATTAGGCTTTTAAAGCCAAAGGTCAAACAATTTTGATAATTGCTTACTTTAGGATTAGACCCGATTGAGATTAGTTTGCTACTGAGTTAAGGTTGCATTATGGTTGTAATTTAATGTATCATAACCCTCTGAGGTTATAATATGTGACCGTAATCATATTCTGAGTTTTTGTACAAGTATCAATATTACGTCACATTTTGACCAAAATGCCATTTTTTGCAAGAAATAAGGTTTTAATTAATAACGAACTTGCAAATGATTTATGTACTAATATGTTAACGTAGTTAACATATTTTGTTGTTATTAAACCGATCATAAACTGAGTTTTCATATAAGATCGTTAACTATGTCAGTTAATGACTAAAATACCCTCATGACACATATTTTAAAACCTTAATGATCATATAAGTTGATAACCTACTGATGTTACAACTTATTTAAAGTAAAATGGCATATAGAACTTGTTTATAACTCATCCGACTACCCGGTATCGCTTATATGCGTACGGTTAAGCTTATGTAACTAATTTACGTAAGTTTACCGAAATATGTGAAATCTTATCATTTTTACTTCAAATTCCAGAATGTATATTGCTTACCCATATTATACAACTCCTAGTAGTTGTTGGGTTTGAACTACATTCCATTGCGGTCATCGCTTAAACAAGCGTATCGTACTGTTTTCATTAATTTAAGTTAACCGGTCCAAGTCTATGACTTAAAAGGGACCCACTGACATTCTAATTGGTTATTTAAACCATTCATTCCAGACTATGGACTTCCGGTAAATTGCAACCAACCTTAGTTAATTGATTACGGCTGAGCTATTTATAATTCATGCATATTAAGACGAGGTTTTAGCCCAGGTAAATACTCTTAACCTTTTTTCCTATATGGGCTTGAGATACAATAAATTATTACCGCTTGGTCGGGTATGATATCATATGTCGGATTGTGACTAGAAAATCCGCATAACACCATTTTAATCTATTTGTCTGATAACTTAAACATTGGGGGTTAACATGATCGTGTCCTGGATATCCTCGCTCATTTAAGTTGCTAATGCCCACGATTAAGCATGGGGTGTAGGCATACACCTGACAGATGCTAATGCTATTTAAAATGTTTTTTTTACCCATATTGGGGATACCCCTTTGTGGGCTAAAGTGGTGTGTCGGTTAATCATGTTATTCGGTTTCTACACCGGACCCCATATGTATTGACAGGCATGTAAAATCGTATACATGATTACTATAATTGTCCCAAGTTATTTGTGAAATTACATGTGCCTTGTGCACTTTAATAAATTTTAAAATATTTTCAACTGTGTCGTTTATTTGTATTACCAATAGAAATTGGCGTATCTTCGAAAGACTAAGTGACAGGTTGCAAAGAACGTAAATAGGCTGGAAGCTGTCTGGTAAATGCTTAAGTGGAATTTGCAACTCCATTGCATAGAAGCCTGTAGTCTGTTATTTCATTTTGCAACTATTCGATTTGCCTGTGGATCTTTTCATATACTATTCGTTTGTAAATTATTTTAAACATTCGGACATTTTTATTGTAATAATTTAAATCCAAGACTTCCGATATGCTATCTTGATTATATGACTATGACGATACCAATCTTACGTCACGATACTCCCCACCCGAGCGCACCGGGATTTGGTTGGAAATTCGGGGTGTGACACAAAGTATAAAATAAACAAGAAGGGTAAGAAGAATGTTAGTCCACTAATCTTATATTTGAAAGGTTGAGATTATTTTTTAAGCAAAATAAATAATGGAAGGGCATAAGGAGAATGCTACATTTATTGACCTTCTCTCTTTACATGTAAGGCACATGTTAATTCCCTCCGTCAATTTAAAATGCCCATAACTTTTCATACTACATTTTTTTTTAAATCCCATAATAACGAGCGTTCTTTATCTTTAATATAAGTATGATATTGGTGTATAAAAATTTTAAAAAATCATTTTTACTGGATTTTTTTGCATTGTGTGAAAGGTTCCTGTCATCATGTCTTTCAACTAGGTTTTGGTAATTATGTTTTTACTAACGTTTCTATAGATTGTGTTATTATCAAAACTTATAATACAATATTAATTTAGGTTATGTCCATTGTGTTTTTATCAGAACCTATAACACCATATATGACACAATAAAGATGGTATTACATTTAGGTTTTCTATATAATGTGTTATTAGTTCTGATTATTGTATTTTTCAACTGGGTGGGTTTTCTATACGTTGTGTTATAGGTTCTGGGCATTGTATTTAGTCTGCTATCTATTGTGTTTTAAACTGTTATCCGTTGTGCTTTAGTTTTGTTGTCCATTGTGTTTTAGTTTTGTTGTCCGTTGTGTTTTAATTTGTTGTTTATTGTGTCACACCCCAACCGATGGCGGAAACATCAAAGTGAGACGAAATAGATTGCTCGAGACATCATAGCACTATTTGCAACAATATTTAAATAAAAAATTCGTTTCATTTCATAAATCAAATTGTCAATTACATCATAACAACTTCAACAAAAATTACAACATAAAAAAGCCTAACATTCTATGTGTGTTTCTACGCCATCCCTACTAGATTCTTCATATTCAACATCTTTAACCTGCAACATGTTAAAAGTATAATTCAATACAAAAAGTATTGGCGAGTACACAAGTTTAAGTACATAGCATAAGTATAAAAGAGTTTACTCAAATCCACGCGGCAATTGTATATAAGGTAAGCTAGCATGCAATACTAATTGTCAAACCCAAGTGTCCACAAGAATTAAGTGTCCCTCGTCACATAAAGTAAAGAGACTAAAGTTTGAAAAAGAATAAGAATCAGCTTAAGCTTAATAATACCCCGACGGGCGGTGTGCTACTCCTATAGCGCTATATATGTTAAGTTGGGGCTAGCCAAGTTAATGACAAGAAGCATGTATGAATCTAGCATGAACCCTAGCATGAAAATAAGCATGTATGACGGATCGAGTGTATAAAGCATGTAGTGTGTGTATTCGTGTATTTTATAAGTTAACATGTTACAACCCAAATTGTGTAAAAGGGGAAATGGGTTAAGTGTCCTCACGGTTTTACAAGCTTCCACTTGGTAATTTCTGTGCAGAGTTTGAAGAGTTGGAGGAACACCGAGTTATCCTACATGAGGAAAGCATAAGTTGGTAAGTATTCGGATGGTAACGGATGATTAGGAATTTAAATATATTAAAGTATGTATACGAGAAAATAATCTCCTAGACTTAATACTCGTTTTCGACACTGTAATACCCATTCGGGTTGGTGTGTTTTCATGGGTTGAGATACCCATTAGAATCGTAACGAGAAGTTAAGTACTTATGTGATGTAACCTATACCATGACGAACAATCATTCGATTATCATCAAGGGTTCGGTTAGTGTGTGTGTGTGTATATATATATATATGTTACATAGTATACATAAAAAGTAAATCATAATTATCATGGAAGTTCATTGAAGTCATGCATGGAGGTAGGATGATAACCTTCCTTTAACCTCTTTCGTATTGTTCACCAATGCACAAGTTGTCACAAGGACAGCAAGGATGGTCACGAATAAGTTAAAATGAAAATAAAAGTTGTAAAATAATAAAATTTGGATTGAAGGTAGGATAGCTAAGGCTTCCAAGTAATCACACACTACCAACCCGAGTCTTATTTCAAGAACAATCTTAGAAGGATACAACACTTGTGGGTTAAAACCTTATTAAAATGGAAGGTTTCTTACACTTCTAATCTCAAAATATGGTGATGTTCCATGTTGGTTTTCCATGGAAAACCTATGAAAACACTCCTAGAGGTGTTCCAAGTGTTAAGAAGGAAGAAATAGTAAAGAAGGGAGGTAAAGGTGAGTAAGAACACTTGAAAGTCTTGAACTTTCTGGATTGAGATAGAGATTTAGAGAGAGAGATGAATGTTTGAGGTGTGAAATGAGTGTGGGAGGAGTTGAGTATTTATGGTTGAGGTTAGGGGGTGAGTTAGGTAGGTGTAATAAATGCAAGAAACACACTTTTGCCCAATCCATGAGTAGAAACAAGAATATGTGGATTATGCCCTTTCACGGAGCCTCAGAGACACAAGAGAAGGACGGTCGCGGGGCGCGATAAGTGATATTCAAGAAATTCTTTGATTTTTGTCACTTTTAGTCCCTGAACTTAGTTTTTCCTTCATTTTATGCTAAAACTTGATATTTTGCATGTTTTAAGTGTATAATGTATATGTAAAGTATATTTTAGGTATCAAGTATGAATGTATGAGTAGTTGCACGTATAACAAGTATCAGTTTGTATGTAAACACGTATTTAACAATTGAATGCATGTAAGGCAAGTATATATCAAGTACGAATTTTATTACGATTCAAATCTCGGATTACAAAGATTGGAAAAAAATACGAATATGATACGAATACAAGTTTCCATAAGTAGAATTACGATTATACTTTCTAATTAAGGAAAGTACGAAAAAGTGAGGCATTAGACATTGTGTTTTTAGTCTGTTGTTCATTGTGTTTTAAGTCTGTTGTCCATTGTTTTTAGTATGTTATGCATTGTTTTGTCTGTTATCCATTTTTAGTTTGTCATTGTCTTTATCTACATCAATTGGGTTTTTAGTCTACTATCCATTGTGTTTTTAGTTTGATACTCATTGTGTTTTACATTATATCCATTGTGTTTTAGTTGTTCTCTATTTTGTCTTTTATCTGTTGTCATTGATTATGTTTTTAGTCTATTTTCCATTGTGTTTCTAGTTTGATACTCATTGTATTTTACGTTATGTCTATTGTGTAATATGCAACTGGGTTTTCGAATTTTTTTATGTATAAAAATAGGGTTCTCGTATTAAAAATCATAAGATGCTCGATTTTATGGTGTATCTTTTTAAGACAAATGGTGTATAAAAAGTTACAGGCGTTAAAAAGTGGGGGGCGGGGGCGGGGCATTGTTTCCTAACATGTGCATATTGAGTTTTTTTTTTCTTGGACAAAACTATCATTCCTACTTGTTTTTTCATTGGACACTCGCCACTCTCTAGTGGCTTTTCACCCTCCTTATTTATTTTAGTGTTTGTAGAATGAGTTAACCATGTCTTTATATGAAACATTATTTATATTATTAATTTAAATAGTGTTAATAAACAAATAACATATTAAAGCACTATTAAAAGCATAGATATAGCGAAGAATTAATATTTATATTATTTTATAGATTATAAGTAATGGAGATTTGTATGTAACCTTAGATATAGTGAAACAAAAATATTAGATAGAGATGATAAAGTTACAAATAAAATAATAAATATTGTATACAAACATATATTTACATATTTTTTGAATTATTTATAGATTCTTAGATTTAAAATTTTCATTTTAGTGATATTGTAATTTTATATATTTAATGGGGTATGTAATTTCCTGTAAAAGAGATATTTACAAATATATTAGTTATATTTTTATTATTTTCAACTCGTGTTATTGGCTACCAAACATATAACTAATAAATAAAAATAGTTGTTTTTCTCAAAAGGGTGTAGTTGAAAAAAAAATATTTAGCTATATAGATTGTTTGAAACTTATTAGCTTAAATGTCGATTCATTTTCTCCATGAGAATATTAATTTTGATTATCAGTTGTTATATAAATACGCAAATGGAATGGCTATGCTTTCTCCTTGTATGCCAATTTCTAAACTTAAATCATTACAATCAATTTATGTCAAAATGAGCAAACAACCATCTTTTGATCTCGCTTCACTAGTTGTAATTAAATAATTTAGATTGAAATCTCGTATGATTCACAGCCATGATTCCGATAAGCACTGATTTATATCCATGAAGATTGTTATTGCTTGGAAGATTATGTAAGCCAAGAAGTAAGATTCAAAATTAAGTGGTTGAACTTTGAATACGATCAATCACCGACAGGTATATGAACTCGCAGGAATCTCGGCTGTGAACTGCCAGTGCTTTTTTAGGGTTTCACATGAATCGTTGGTACTTCTTTTGGTCGTGAATTGAAGGAATCATGGCTCTCAAACACCAAAATCGATATGAATTAGAGCTCGCCATATTCTTGTTGTTAACCACTGCCGGTATTTTTTTGGGATTTCATAGTGGAGAAGAGAAGATGAAATGCGTCTAATCCTTTTAAGTTTAAGGTTGCATCCGTTTTCTGTTTCCATTGATTATTTTTAAAAGAAGTTTTTTTGAAAATAAATTTTCACCCATTATCATATATATAATTTATAAATTTGTTAGCTATATTGATTTTTGTCTTTTTTATATTTCTTTTTCATCTTTTTTTTTTTGTTTTTTTAAGTTTCAGTCGAAGAATCTGATGTTGTACATGGAACAAAACAAACGGTTTAATACTGACCGAACAACGTCAGTACCGGAATTGATATTTGTTTTCATTGTTCCGATCGATATAAACACCTCTTAGTATTTTTTTGGTCGCATCATGATTTTTTTTGTTTCTCTTTCGGTAAGTGTCGGTATATCAATGAACCGAACCAATATCAAACGAAATTCTGCCATTAACGTTATTTTTACTATTGCGACTATGTTTACATTTAAAATTGGGTCGCCCCGCAGCAAACCACGGATGTAACCCACTAGTTTTGGTAAATAAGTTTCAAAGAACCAATTTTGTTAAAAAAATTTCAACTACACCGACTTAGAAAAAAAAACTTAAAATAATTGGATACACTTGTCATCATTTTAGTCTATCTACTTCTTGGTTTCCCTCTTCTCTATCTCATTTAATTGTGGATACCTACTCTTTAATTATAGATAATTATTATATCATTACCTAAATAATTTTAATATGAAACTAACTATGAAATTTATAAATAAACTTATTTTTTCACTTAGATTTTCTATTTAATTCTACAAATATCATCAAATTCAAAACTATGTTAATTAAAATACAAATAACGGAAGAATAATGATAGTATATATTTTTAATGAAGAGTTTCTAAAAATTTTCAAATAGTTAGTACGGTTGAGTTTATTGAATAGTAAAAATATAATATTTTAAATAATAAAAAAATAATTGTGTTAAAAGATAAGAAAAATTAATACGTAGTTGAAAAAAAATTAATTGAATTAACATTTGTTAATTACATAAGAAAAGTTAATACATAGTGGAAAAAAGTGTTTTAGAAACCAGCATAACAAAATTTGTGACTGACGTATTTTCATGACTGTATAGGTCTATTTGGTACGACGCAATGGAACGAAGAGGAGAATGGAATTGATCATTATCGTTTCATGTCTTGTTTGGTTACCATGTGAATAAAATGAATCATTACTTTGTGTTGTTTAATAGGCAAGAAAAGACGATGTCGGTGGTGAATGGCGGTGGTCGGTGATGGTGGGTGGTGATAGGTGGCAATGGTAGCGATGGCCAGAGGTGGTAGTGGTGGTGGGTGGCGGTGACAATGGAGTTGGCGGGTGAAGTGGTGGTGATGGGTGGTGGTGGGTAACAGCGGGGTGGAGGTGGGAGGCGGTGGTGGTGTCAGCGGTGGGCGGCCATTGTGGGTGATGGCGGCGGATGGCGTGGGCGACAACAGCGGTGGGTGGCGGTGATGGTGGCCAGTTGTGGTTTTGTTGATGAAAGATGAGAGAGGGAATGAAATGGAGAAAACATGGGGCAAATGAATGATTTTGAGGGAGTGGAATACCTTATGTAATAGACGATTTCATTCCAGCGATCAACCAAATATCCTTGGTTCTTCATTCCCTCATAATGCTCCATTCTATTAAACCTCTCATTGTTGCGTACCAAACGATACGTATGTATTAATATATTATATTTTATTCAACTTGTGTTATATAAAAGTTTTTTCAACATATGTAATATACATATTTTTTTTAAATTGTTACTAAATTTTGTGACGTTATATTTACTCGATTCATATAATATACAAAATTGTATCATGCAATCTGTATAATATACGTATATATGTATGCTGTCTTCCAAGTTGATGCATACAAAATTTTAGGTGACATATATCTTAATTTATTTTGTGATTGAGTAATGTGGACGACACTTGCTTCTTTTCCTTTTGCCCTTTAACTTTTCTTTATAACACAAAAGAACCCCTTTTCTCCACCAATCCATTGCATTCAAAGCCTTTGCTTCTCCTCAACGTTCGGTAGCCAAATCATTAATCTTTTATAGAATATAACCCTAGTGTTTTACAAAGTTTCAATTTTCCTCTTAATTATGCAACTTCCATCTTTTCTTACAAATGATATTATTTTTCACAATCTTATGAGAACTTCTTACCATTTGGCTTTTTGGTTTTAGATAGATAGAAATATGCTTTGCGAAAGAACTTTCTAATATGTGAAACCAAATTTATTATACTTTAATTGTCGATTCCTGAAAAGAATATATGTTTGCTATATACATATTTCAAAATATGCTCCTAGCGGAATAAAAAGAGTGGGTGTATTAGTTCTTCAAATAGCCACTCAGCATAAAACAAATGTAATAAAATAGTACATTAACCAAAACTAGGGATATAAACAAGCTAAACCAAACCAAACCAATTTTTGCTTGGGCTCGAAGTCAAACAAGCTATAGCTTTAAGCTAATTGGCTCGTAGAAAAACTTAAGCCCACATAAATTAAAATTAATATTAATTTTTAATAATATTAAACTAATATAAAGGCAGTCTCAAGTACACTCAATGATTATATTATATAGACTTATTTATAAACAATATTGACCATAACTTATATACTTTAAAGATTTTGACTTAACTTATAAACGCGTCAAGCAAGCAAGCCAATTACAAACGTCCTTTTTTCAATCGAAACACGACCTTTATGAACAATGCTAACCGTCTCTAACGAAAATCCATACAATAAAAAGTGAAGGGTGGTGATTTCAATTACTTGTAACATCAAGGGTAGTTTGAGCAATTTCATAATTCACTTAACTTACAATCCCACATGGAAATTTGAAAACCAACTTAAAAAAAAAAAGCCAAAATAGTTGTAGTGGTACAAATCAGATGCTTCCTCCTAAGTGCTAGTTACAGTTGTGCCAAACCTACATTACAAACACAGAGAGAGAATGAGTTCCATCAACAACACCTGTGGTTAGTCTCTCATCATCCTACACACCTTCAAACTCAATCAATTCCCCTTACTTATTATTACTACAAACATTCATATTCCAATTGTTCATAATATTCATATTCCAACTGCAACAACACAAGAAGATAACAACTTGTGTACTGATGCTTTGCAAATGGGAAAATCTGAACCTCAGTTGCCTATTCACAACAATCAGGACCAGATTCATCATGTCGGCTCTTCTTTGTTTGATCGGTTTTTGTTCGGAATCCATCGGTTGTTTAGTTTCAAGTGTGTGTTTGTTTTGCTCCTTAGTGTTTCTGTTATCTTGACCGCGGTTTTTTCGGTTGTTCATTTGCATCATAGACAATCTGGATTTGACGCAAAGGCTGAAATCAAGCATAGTGGTGAGTATTTTTTGTTATTTTTGCGAATTAAAGTTTCTGTTTGGTTTATGATTTGAATTTGAATTTGATTTTGGGTTTATGATATTGTGATTTAACAAATGATAATTACATTTCTCTGTTTGACTTATGATTTTGAATTTGAATTTTGTGTTTAAGATATTGTGATCTAACAAGTGTTAATTACATTATTTTCTGTGATGGTTTGGAGATTGGATCTGCCTATTAGGAAAATTTAATTAAAAAAAATTATGATGATTTAAAATTTTTAAACCAGTGAATTTGTTGGAATTGGTAGATGGACATTGATAGTTATTGTTGTGCTTTATTATAACATCTTAATTTCTGATTTGATGGTTAGGTAATGATCTGGAACTGTCTATATGATATTTAAAGCATTCAAAGTTTCTACCAAATACTTTAATTGGAGATATAAATGCATATGTTCATGTGCCCTTGGATAATTAGGATTATCAAATTGTTTTAAATTAACTTATTAAGATTTTGTTACCATATAATTCTCAAACACAAGATTTGTTTTAAAAAAATGCCTTGAGGCGGTGGTTCATGTACATGTGGGTCAAAGTTGGTCGAATATAGGGTCGTGAGGAGGCTGATATGTTATGATAAAAAGTTTAGAAAGAAGTATAGAAATTCATAGCTTTTCTGTTAAATGCTTCAGAAGTACAAACATGATGTAAACATTGTTTTAAAGCTTCAGAAGTTCAGAAAACTAATCTAAATTGGTTAATACAAAAGGTCAAAACTCATCAGTAACGCACTTTCTAAACGCTTATGACAATACGAGCATTAATTCTTGTAAATAAAATACCAATCATGATCTATGAATCATGGAATCTCATTCTAAATAGAAAGTTTATCATTAAATTTTAATTTAATAATCATGTCTTGATGTAACCCATCTTTGTTATTTCAGCCACGGTACAGGCATCCTTCAGATTACAAAAGCCTGTTTCGTATCTTCTTCCTCGGATCACAAGACTACAGTATGATATTTACTCAGAGATAGGTCTTCCTTACACACAGGTTTGCTAGTTGAAGCTATTTCCATTATCCATATTTCCTAGAGATGAAAAACAGGTCTAACGGGTCAGGTTAGGTTTTTACCGAAAACACTTATTTGTCTAAAAATTTCCCAAGTTGTTATAAATAACTAGCATGTCAATATATGATTACAAGAGTTCTAATATTCCAATAGAAATCTAAGTTTATCAATAAAATGATGCATGAGGTTTTGTGCCACCGTTACAACTTTCGACCCGTTTCTTTTTGGGCTATTTTTTACACGTTTGACCCGTGAATGATTAAACATAACTCCCTATTAAGCAAAATCATCTTAAATACTTATAAATCTTTTACAGGTTGCTATCTTATCCATGCACAAAGCCAGTGTTTCTAACTGGACCCATGTGGTATTTGGTGTTCTTCCTAATCCAATGAATTCTTCAACAAGTCCAATGTCTTTAAGTGTATTGAGATCATCTTTACTAGATTTGTTCAATCAACGTTTCAATTTGACCTTGACCCCATCAATTTTCGGTCAACCGTCTTCTTTTGATATTCTAAAATTTCCTGGTGGGATAACTGTTACCCCTGAGCAGTCTCCATCTATCTGGATGCCAAGGCAAGCCCTTTTCAATTTCACCCTCCCGAATTCCATGCGTGAAATAGAAGAAAACTTTGGTGAGCTCAAGGAACAGCTAAAGTCTGGGTTGCACCTAAAGCCTTATGAGGTAAAAAAAATGCTCAATTATTATTTTTAGTTCTCTTGTTAAATTCTTGATACCTGTTGATTTAAATGTGTACCCTCTTACTTATGATTTCGTCTTACAGTTATGTTAAACATGTAAATTATAAAAAAAGTTAGCGAAAAGGAAATAGGTTGAACAAGTTAAAAAAGTGGCACAAAGTGTTATTTGATGCATATAGCCTCCTAAATCATTTTATTCCGAAAGTTAGATTACTATAAATACAATACAATTTTTGTAATCATATCTTACATACCAATAATTTATAAAATGAAAAACTTGAAAACTGTGAACAAAGTGTTTCAGGTTTGCCTTGCCTGTTTTGACCCCTAAGGTTTTGTTATAATTTTGCATTCATTTTTTTATTGTAATGTATTAACTATAAATAATTTTATATAATATTTACTTGGTCTTAAATTAGTATAAGCACACCTGAATTTGCAAAGCCCAATATCTACATAGTACATACCATGACATCAACACGTTTATATGAAAACGGGTCAATCAGGGTTTTGTTTCATTAATAATGAGTCAAATGAATAAAAACTATCGATAAAATGAAACGGGCCAAAGGGGTGTTGCGGGTCAAGTGTTTTCTAACACATCGTCAAATGTTTACGATGTTCTAAATCATGTTAACTAAATACATTATATAAATTTTTGAAATACCAAGTGTTTTATCTCTCTTTCCCAGAGTGTATATATGCAAGTAACCAACAAAGCCGGTTCAACAAGAGACGCGCCAGTTACAGTTCAAGCATCAATAGTGTCAGATTTAGGCAACCTTGTGCCTCTAAGATTGAAGCAACTGGCTCAAACAATAACAGGATCCCCCGCTGCAACAAATCTTGGACTAGATAACTCAGTTTTTGGTAAAGTTAAGGAAATCAGTCTATCTTCTTATCTGTATCATACCCTTGATGCACCTACCCCTTCTCCTGCTCCATCTCCGGGTTTCGTGGGCCCCCTATCTCCCCCTCACCATCGTTTTCGCCACCTCAGCACGCACCACCCTCGTCACCTTGTTCTAATTGTGTGCTTTCTTCACCAGCCCCCCAAAATGGGCCTGACCCGTCTTTACCACCTCTTCCAAATGCCCCACAACCTCTAGTGGACCATTCTTGTGGCGGGTTTAAAGTCTTGCCACGGCCGCCACGTAAGCATGTGCCACATCAGCATTCTAAAAGTCCTCCACCAAAATATGAAGTGTTAGAAATGCCTCCGGTTCTTCCTCCTCTACCAGTTGTGTCCTATGGCTCGCGTGTTGGTCAAGTAAAGGAGGTTCAAAAGGTTGCGGCATCTCCACCAGTTTCGGTTTCGCCATTAGTATCATGTAAGTCACTTCAAGTCTCTTATCTACCTTGCGCTCATTCTTTCAATATCATTAAGCCGCCTGTAGGCACAAAAGGAGGATGAAAATTGCAAGTTTACTAAAGTTTAGGGGGCATTATGTTAATTAGTCAATTTGAAAAAAATAATAGTAACAATAAAATTAAAAATGTTATAAGATAGTGGTGGAATGTGCTTTCTAGGTTCCACAAAGAGTGCACATGGCTAGAATATATTATCTTTGTTTCCAGATCATGATCATGTGCTATGAAGTCAACTAAACCTTTTAAAAGGTGAACAAGTTAACTGGTTAACTTTCATTTTCTCTTTTATTTACCCCTTCTCATCATTACAAATAAGTTGGTAAAATTGATACAAGAGTTATATATTTGTCATTTTGTAATTTGGTGAATTCTAATGTTATTTTCCACTGTTTTTGCAGCTTCAGCAACATGTTTCAATCACCTAACATGGGCTCTATTCTTCTTCTTTACACTTGTGACACTCCAAGCCATATAGCAAGCAGATTCACTGACACACACACACAACACAAACGTCGATACACATACATTGTACATGAACCAAAAGGTCAAAGCCAAACAGTGGCAGGCCTCTTTCTCTTCCACGTTGTGAGGAATGATTTCCGAAGGGAATCGATCCTTAAGATGGCGGCTAATCGAGAAGTTCTACGTGTCCATCACAACAAAAGGTGTAACTTATGTTTTGGTTGTTTTTTGATGTAAAAAAGAAACATGATCACAACTTTATTGTTCAGAAACCAGTGTGGAAAAGTGAGATGCCTCGCGTATTATATGATAATATTACTTAACATTTTGCACTAATAGTACAAGAAGTTCCTTTTTTTGTTGTACAACTTTGGATAATATACATATATTATATATACGCGCACACATATATATAGAGAGATGGGTGGGATGAGAACCATTTGAAAAATAAGAACCACATTTTAGCCCTTGGATCCGCTTGATGGTTTTTTTATGCAATCATATTTTCACAACTAATGCTAAAAACATATGTTAGAATTCGATTCACCGATGAATTATATGTATAGCTATAGTGTATTAGTTTATAATAGTATCCTCACTCATGTCACTTTTGTACTAATTGGTGAATATATCAAGTTTTGGCGTTAATTACAAAATACCACCACGTAAAAACATCTTTATTAAATTGATCTGACGGCTAAAAGCGGCCCACAATTTTTAGAACCAGGTTCTGAAACTTTTAAAGGTACTCGTAATTAATCACTTTTCTTTGTTGCTAACATTTAGAAAGGGACGAAAAGAATGTTTGTGATTCTGGTTGATTGTATAATGATTAAGGTTTGTACAAGAGTATTTATACTATCTAGAAATTTATATAAACTACTATAGACTATAATCATCTACATTGTAACCAAACATAAGAGCGATCGGTGCAACATAGAACATAAAAATATAAATCTTTGTGTTGGAAATGGTTTGGTGAAGACGTCTACGATTTGATCTCCTATAGAATTAACACACATAGTTTTTCTTGAGCAACCTTTTCACAAACAAAATGAAAAACAACTTCAGCATGTTGTTTTGTTCGAGCCTGAAACACCGAATTAGCAACGAGATAGGTTACACCAAGATTATCACACCAAAGAGTTGGAGCAGAAGTTGTGTGTGCCTCAAGTTTCCTCGGTAAAGCCTCTAACCAAGTTAATTCGGCTACAATATAAGCTAGAGCTTCGTATTTAGATATGGTAGATGGCCAGGATATTATTTTATGTTTTTGTGCGGTCCAGGATTGAGGTTGGAACTCATTCATATAACAAATTTCCTCGTGGATAGACGGTCATTGGGTCAGGACACCCTGCCCAATCAGCATCCAAGAAGGCACAAAGGGAAGTAAATCCTTGTTAGTGAACAATTATATAAGCTTGAAGATGGGAACCCAAGTTGTGACGAATAAGCAACCCATGATCAATTATGCCCTTTGAATATCGGAGTATGTGTTTGGCAGCAGACTAGTGATTTTCTGAAGGAGCTACGTGTATTGGAACACTTTGTTTATAGCAAATGTAATGTTTAGTCTAGATAAGTTGACATATTGTAGAGCCCTAACTAGTTTATAGTATTTGACAGGATCCATGATAAAAGGACTATCTCTAAGAGACAAGGATTGTGAGGTGCTTATAGGGGATGATATAGGTTTGCAGTCTACAAAGTCAGCTCATTAAAAGAGCTCAGATTTGTACATCTTTTGTGGCAAAAGAATAGTCTTGCATTAGAAACAAGCTCAATCCCCAAATGGTAGTCAAGTGTACCAAGGTCTTTGACAACAAAGGCTTTGTTGAGCAACTGAATGATGCGATCGACAATAGTGGTGTTGTTACCAATGACAATGATGTAATCCACATAGACAAGAATGTATAAAACGATTTTCCCATTTTTGTAAGTGAAGATGGAAGGATCAGTCTTAGAATAACAAAACCGTAAAAATGGAAGAGCATGTGAAAGAAGGTGAACCCAAGCTCGTGGAGCTTGTTTGAGGTCGTATAGTGACTTGTTTAACAGACATACATGATCACGGATGTTTGAGATCAACGAATTCTTATGGCTAACTAAGGTAGATTGCTCTGTAAGATCACCATGTAAAAATGCACTTTTGAACATCGAGCTGATGAACTGGTCATTGCTTTATAATAGCAAGTGAGAGAACAACCGAGTGGTAGTGTACTTGACAACAAGACTGGAGGTTTCATTAAAATCAATGCCAAGATGATTCCTAAACCGTTTACCCACAAGGCAAGCTTTGTAACGTGTAAGAACACTGTGTTAAATTGTCTTTATCATGTAAATCCACTTGCAGTTAGTAACGTTAGTGTGACAACTGAGATTTTTCAGGTTAACTATGTTAACACAACTCCATTATCTTTAACATGATTTAAAACATTCATTATAGCAGTTCACTTCATATTGGTTGGTTAAGTGTGTCAATTGAACACTCACGTAACCATAATTTGGCTAATCAACCGAATTACCAATCTGTACACAAGTCTGACCCTGAACGTTGGTGAAACATGAATATATTATTACAAACACAGAACAATAATATAATTGAGTGGAATTATATGTTATTCTTTTTTTGTGATTGCGAACAATATGCGTTTTGTGCGATCTAGCGTTATAAAAATATTTTTATAAGCAAACTAATGGGTTTTATTTTTATAGACGTGGGCTATTAAAAATGGTTTGGTGGGCTTGTGTTAGCTAGAAAGAGCCACCAAAAGTTATAAAAGTCCACCAAAAGGCCCACCCATGGGTTTTAGTTAGTTAAAAAAACATAACCCAACCCTAAACCCCCAAATACGTATGGCAGCCCCACCTCCACCATAATTTTGAAATTATGTCTTCAAACACCATTCCACTTTGATTTGTTGCTTGGATCTTGCAATTGGTGGCTTTCTTGATCGATTTTAATACCCTTTAACGCTTACAAATAAGTTTTCTTGATCAATTTTGATGTTTCTCATGATTTAAAAATTAGGGTTATGATTATAACTTGATATTGTTGATACTTGGTTATTGAATCTGATGTATTTGGGGTTATGCAATGATGTACGGGTCAGATTTGGGGTAAACAAGATCATAAACACGTTTTTGGGAAGAGAGCTGAAAGTAACCAGATTCTTTCCAAATCTTTAGAGCCAACTTGTGTTGGCTATAATGAAGTCAAAACATAACGAAATCCAATATTTGTTGAGTCTAAAATGTAGTGTTTTGAAATACGCTTCAAACCCCACTTGAATCATAATTTTTCGAGTTATTTGATATTTTAAATGAATTTTTTTGTAACAAAGGTCCAGGTTGTGTTTTCTATCAGAATTTGCAGCCTATTACGAATATCATAACTCAATGTAGAAGTTGAGTTATGGTCTCAAATTTTTATTGTAAGTAGCACCAGGTGAACCTAAAATCTTCCACTGGAATTTTGTAAAATGAATAAACGAGAATTTTTAAATGATTTTTGGCGTAAACTATCATCGGAAATTATAAATCAGACCTAGGTGTAAATAATGATTTTTATGTAAAGATTCAGGTCATGAGAAAAATATACTATTATGCGGGGATTGAATAACATGTTTGTGTTAAAATATCGTAATTTTATGAGTTTGTTTACTATTTTAATTAAATTCCGAAATACAGCCTAAATTCTGATGTGAAACTGCAATGAGCTGAAAGTGTTTGTAAACGTTTTTAGTATGCACATATGTTACAACAAAGTGTTATATGTTATTAGCAATGTTAGCTGGTATATATGAATGCGTTATACGGAATTAGATGATCATTTGCACTAACTTATCTAAACGAATAATTGTATGACAACGTGATTCTGTGGCTATGTGTTAGATTGCGTGTAGGAATTCATAAATTAAACTAATTGTAACGGTAACATATCAGGAAGAGATTGACATTCCCAATTACCTTTCAAGTTTACTACTGAGCAAACTAAGGTTTGTTCAGAACTCTTTTCTAAAAGCATGCGTATCTGGTTTGGGGCTACGTATGCGTTCCTTGTTGGAACCACTTGATCTACTATCCACTGGAGGTGGAGTAGTACATTTAGACCAAACAAAAAAATTCTATCATGAAATTCCATACATTTCTACCGATCAGATTGGCGGGTGGGCATGCGTGGGGTATTAGTTGATAGCGGTATTAGGTTTGACAAACCTCACACCGTGCTGGAGTCCGAGTGTGAACTTCTAACCTTCACTCTTGCATTAATGTTGATAGACATTAATGAGGACGCAAATGAAATATCATCATTCGATACACAGTTTAGGCATGTGATGAGGGTTAGTTACCCGAGTCATACATAATAAAAAACTTTACTTTTGCTAAACTAAACTAAACTTTATTGTTGACACGTAGTTACATGCTTTGCAGGTCAGTGAGTACAACTATAGACGGACGTTGCAATAGGCTAGAGTGGGTGGTTCGTTAAAACTTTATGTTTTGAACATTTATTAGACTTGTTTTTAAGTTCTCGATGGGTTTTACTTTATTTTTCCACTGCAACATAAACTGAGTTTTGAACAATTAAACTTTCTCGCTAATCATGTTATTAGTGAAGTTTTATGGTTTTAAATAGTAGTGTCAAATATGATTAGTAGCTAGATCCTGGTTAGTCACACGCCTCGCGGTAAAACTCTGCATGTGGAAATTGAGGGTGTGACAGTTAGTTTTATGAAACATGAGGGGGGGAGATTCCAAGTACCATTCTTAACAGTTGATGTAAATTCATCAGCCATGGTTTGACGCCATTCTAGACGTTGGTTTGTAATGGTAAAAGAAATGGGTTCGATGGGGATTTGTGAAAGACACAGAGACATGATTAGCAGATGAGATTTGTTAAAGGTTGGGATGATATTGACGAGGAGGAGGATTAGGTGGAGGAGATTGTGAGTTAGATAAAGAAGTGGAAAGAGGAGAAACCGTAGGATGCAAAAGAGTGTTTGGTTGTCTAGGAGGAGTGTTTGGTTTTGTAGGAGGAAAAGGAAAGGAAAGGGACAGAGGGGTGATAAGAAATGTCTTCGGGTTGGAGAATGACATGTAACTGTTGTAAGGACAAGTAGTAGGAATGTTTAGACTTTGAGTTTGAATAGGGAAGTTTTCTTCTAGAAATCTAACAATTTCTAGCAATATAGAGGCGATATGCTTTAGGATTAAGACATTGTAAGCATGCTTGGGATTGTACCCAAGAATGTCACAAGAGGTGGAACGCAAAACCATTTTGTGAGGAGTGTAAGGTGGAAGATGTGGAAACCATTGGCAACCAAACACATGAAGGAAATAGTAGTTAGGATACCGGTGTAAGAGATATTCGAAGGGAGATTTGTTATATATGTGCGATAACGCATACGATTAATAAGATAGACAACAATATCTAATGCAAAAATGCCAAAGACATTTGGGAACTGAGGGTTAGGCAAGAAAGATAAGGTCAGTTTCAACAACACAGTGATGAAGATGTTTAATAAAATGGTTTTGCTCACTCGTGTGAGGGCATGATAATCGGTAAACGATTCCAAGAGATGTAAAAAAGTTGGTCAAAAACCAAAATCACCACCAATTGTTTAAACTTATTTTACTTTGGTGGTAATTGTCGTTCAACTATGTCAGCAAAGTTAGTAAATGTGTAGCAAACATCAATATTTATAGTAAAGGAAAAATCCACATATAACGGGAAAAATGATCAAAACAAAGCGTGAAATATCAGTGGGAATCAGAGGACAAAACATACTAGGGCCCCAAACATCACTGAGGAGGTATGGTCCCACGTGACCATATCCTTGACCCAAGTGTCACAAAGATAACCATGCGCGCAACGTGCAATGGTGTGCTTTCTTTGGATTCAGTAGGTCACACAATGAGCCTTGCGCACTCAACGCAACGGTGAATTAGACCACCTTTATAAAAGTAAAGTCCACACAACGAGCCTTGTGTACTCGCCACAACGGCAAGTGAGACTCATGCGCGCAGGCTACTAGACCCTGCGCACAACAACATCCCTCTAAGTTGCAAATCCCAAAACCTTGCAAGGACAAGACACACATGAGAAGCGACTCATAGTCTTAGGACAAAAGGATGCACCCCTGACACCCTTTGCTGGCAGGAAAAACCTTGACAGCCTCGCAGAAGGGGGTAAGCACTAAGAGATGTTGACCATACCTCAGGGTACGGAATGGCAGATCTGTGACCAAATGTTACTTGGCAGGTTGCATGTGACAGCGCTCATGACAATAAGGCAAGTGTCAGACCATACGCCAACCACTATTCTGCCAGTGACTGTTCCACTTTCTCCATTTCGGCTAGCAACAGGCCTAACACCAGAGATGGTTGCCTTTACACGTGACACCACTCAACGTCCGACAAAGCATACCTACTGACAGTGAACATTAATTCTCCTGCAGGGAGCATTTAATGTCTGTCGTCGAGGGACAAAATGGATGTATCTGGCTGTATGGGCTAGGCCCAAGGCACACCAGCATTTCTCCTGAACATACCTTCTCTCGGCTATAAATAAGTATTGGATCTCCAGGTACGGACACGCTCACATACTTGCTACACAACTTACCACACACATAAGCTCTTGCTTACATCAGCAATCACTTGTTTACTACCCAAGATACTTATTCTCGTGCCGGAGTGTGGTCACGGAGAAAACCACCCTTTTCCCCGTGGCGAGACTAACGGCGTTGCTAGTTTTGCAGATCAGCCTTTTGTTCCAATCACGTCGGTCTTACCTTCGGGTGAGACACCGATTTCATGGTTCATAAAGTCTCAGACGGCCCTGAACGCTGTCAATGCGCAACTCTGTGCGTAGACAAACACCCCTGCTATCCCACTACAGCCCGCCGTTCAGGTGCACGCTTCGCCGGCATCGAGGATTCTGAGCTACGACTCGCCAGCAGGGGCGAGCGTACCATATAGGTTCCATCCACAGGAGACAGAATACACACAACCTCCGCCTAAACCGGAGTCTCGCTCTCTCAGACGAGCATCTGTCTACTCTCGGTTGGGCCTGCGTCCTCAAGGGGAGCGGTACACCCAGTGTGAGCAGGACAAAACTTATGGTGAAAGTGATAGCACCAGAGTTTTTCATCGGATGCCTAAAAATCATGCGGCATACAGATCCGCTCCACGTGGCGGTTACAACCCAGAGGCCGAGCATTATTACAACTTGATTTACCGACCGATGTCTCAAGAAGATAGCTCTCGCACCCTTGGAGCGTGCAAAGTTGCCCTCCAACGTCGGCAAATACAATGGGTTGACTGACTCGGATTACCACCTGCGTCTCCTCACTGGCATAGGACTGATTGGAGGATGGACACTACCAATGTGGTGTCACCTGTTTGTTCAAACCCTCACAGGCGCTACACGCCTGTGGTTTAACAACTTGTCCACGGGAAAGCTCGCGTCCTGGAACGACTTAAAGGACAAGTTCCTGGCGTATTTCAGCCAGCAAAGGCGTTAGGTCAGAGATTCTTCTGACATAATGAATATCTGGCGGCAGGATGATGAAACCCTCGAAGACTTCATCACCCGCTACAACAAAGAGGTGCTGGAGATAGGATGTGCATGAAGACCTGATTCGTGCACAGTTCAAGTACACCGTACGTTGTGACGAGATGATCAAAGTCTTGTCAAGGACTACAGGCCTCCCCAAGAGCTGGGAGAAACTTATGGCAGCAGCAAAGGTCTACGCGTAAACAGAGCGCAACCTCAACAACAGTAGGCCTCCCCTACATCACCATCGTCCCCAAGACTTGAGCAGGAGTTTTGGGAAAAAGAATAACGGGTGGAGGGACCACAGCCAGCACCCTCCCCATACACCGGTCGACGCTCGCACGACCATTAATAAGCTCGCCACCCAGCGAGCAATAATACAAGATAATCGTGATCGCTAGTGGACCCCACTGACGAAGACACCGGCGGAGGTCCTCAGCACAGAAGACCATTAATTCAAACAACCACAGCCGATGCACAACAAGAAGGGTCAAGACCCTAACCTCTTCTACGATTATCACAAAGACACGGGGCACACAACCGACAATTGCATCTCCCTGCGCATGGAAATTGAGAAGGCACTCAAAAGTGGGAAGCTCACCCACTTATTACAAAACATGCGCAAGGAGGTGCGCCAGATTACTCGAGGCGGCGAGGGTCTGAGTAACAAAAAAATGAAGGCTATTCTTACGATTCAAGGTGGACCTTCGGCAAACGCAACCACCAGAAGAGTTGCACGTCTCACTGGCGGAAGCAGCAGGTCATCTTCCGCGTCATCCACGAGGGTCCACAAGAAGACCGACCGGTAGTGATAACCGGTATTTTCGGTCACTACCGCACCGACTACATGTTCATAGACCCTGGGAGCTCTATGGACATTATATACGAACTGTGCTTCCAGCAGCTTGACCCGGAGGACAAAGCACGCCTTGAGCCGGTGGATTTCCCACTCACTGGTTTCTACAATGAGGCTGGTTTTCCTTTGGAACAGATATCTTTTCCAGTTACTCTCTCTGATGGGCGCCACACTCGCACCGTCCAGGTCAATTTCATGGTCATGCCCGCAACCTCGCGCCATGACGTATTATTAGGACGGAGCGCCCAGCGAGACTTCAACATGATTACTTCCATCCCTCACGCCGCTTGCGGTTTCCCCACAGAAACCGGAGTGGCTATCATGTATTCAAGGAAGGAAATCATGTCGGTGGACGAGGAGCCACCAATAAAGCAACCCAAGCCATCTTCCGACGGTGAGCCAGAAAAGTGGGTACTTAACAACAAGTACCCGGAACAAACTGTGCTCTTGGGACCCGCCATGACCCCCGCAGTGAAGGCGCGGTTGAAACAGCTGTTGTTCCGTAACTCTGACATTTTTGCATGGTCACCGGCGGACATGACAGGGGTGCCAAGGGAAGTAGCTGAGCATGCACTGTATACTTTCCCTTCAGTACAGCCTATCTTTCAAAAGAAGCGCAGCTTCGGGCCCAAAAGACCCGCGCTTTGAACGAGCAAGTCGCGGAGCGTCTCCAAGCAGGAATCATCCGAGAAGTGCGTTATCAGATATGGGTAGCCAACCCAGTCATGGTCCAGAAGTCCAACGTCAATTGGCATATGTGCGTCGATTTGAAAGACCTCAACAAAGCATGTCCCAAGGACTGTTACGCCTTGCCGGAAATCGACAAGAAGGTGGACTCTCTTGCTTCATTCAGGTGGAAATGTTTCCTTGATTGCTACAAGGGCTACCACTAGATCCAAATGAAGAAAGAAGACGAAGATAAGACCGCTCTCCAAAAGGATAAGGGCATCTATTGCTACACAAAAGTGCCCTTCGGACTGCGCAACGCGGGAGCCACCTATCAACGCTTAATGGACCATGTATTGGGGATGACATTGGTGAAACCATGGAAGTATACATTGATGACTTAGTCATCATGAACTTGGATGAGGAAAGGATGTTGGCAAACATCCAAAGAACGTTTGCCTCCTTGCGCAAGGCAAATCTGAAGCTGAACCCCAGCAAGTGCTCTTTTGGAATGGAGGAAGGCAAATTTTTGGGAACATCGTCACGCGCGATGGCTTGAAAGTCAACCTAGATAAAGTGGAAGCGATTCAGCGTATGCCATCACCCTCAACTATCAAAGAAATGCAACAGTTGGCAGGGCGGCTGGCTGCGCTGAACAGGTTCTTGGCCAACCACGCGATGAAGTCCTTCCCATTTATCAGCACTATGCGGAATTGTGTGAAGAAAAACAAGTTCCAGTGGACTCCAGATGCGGAGAAGGCCTTCACCCAAATGAAGGAATGTTTGATTCAGCTACCAACGCTCACCGTGCCACAAAAGAAGGAGACACTAATACTCTACCTTTCCGCATCAGATGTCGCTCTGGGAGCAGTTCTGCTAGTAGAACGCGCAGGAGTCCAAACTCTGATCTACTACGTCAGCAAAATGCTTACCGACCCAAAGACCCGATATCCCATGATGGAAAAGCTAGCTCTAGCCTTAGTCCACGCATCCCGGCGGTTGCGTCGATACTTTTCCGGCCATGAAATAACAGTTCTCTCGAACGGCCAAATTTTGTCAAAACCGGATATCTCTGGTCGCCTAGCAAAATGGGCGATCGAGCATGGCGGATACAATGTTGTGTATAAGCCACGACCGACAATAAAAGGCCAGATATTGGCCGATTTTATCGTTGAACTCCCGCAAAATAAAGCGTAGGAGTGTGAAGAAGTAAGACTCTCGCGCCGGTTACGGATAACCACGCATGGATACTTCACATGATGGCGCATCCAACGACGATGGAGCAGGGGCAGGTCTTCGCTTAATAAGCCCTGACGACCAAGAATTCACCTATGCCATCAGGTTGGATTTTAAAAGCACAAATAATGAAGCTGAGTACGAAACGTTCTTGGCAGGTCTTTGGCTAGCAATCAGGATGGGTGCGCAGAATTTGGAAGCCCATGTCGACTCACTCCTAGTCGCCGGACAGGTCAACAGTCTGTACGATGCAAAGGGCGAGGTAATGGCCTTATATCTAGAATAGGCATAAGCCTTAATAACCAAATTCCAAAATTTCAAGATAACCCATGTTAACTGAAGCGAGAACAAACATGCTGATGCTCTCAGCAAACTAGCCGCTACAAGCTTCAAGCACCTTGCGCGAGAGGTGCGCATCGAGGTACTAAAAAACCCTTCTGTTCCTTTGCGACAAGTCAACATCATAATGGGAAGCCCATCCTGGATGTCTCCCATCATCATGTTCTTGAAACACGAGAGCCTCCCTGAAAACAAAGCGGAAGCTAGGAAGGTCCAGAACAAGGTACTCAACTATGAAATGGCGGATGGTATCCTATACCGGAAGTCATACCTTGGATCTCTCCTCCGCTGCGTTGACGCGCAAGACGCCAAGTACTTGATCCGCGAAATACACGAAGGGTTATGTGGAATTCATGCCGGACCGTGCATGGTCGTTGCAAAGATCATGAACGCCGGATATTATTGGCCTGGTATGCACCTTGATGCGGTTGAAACATTGCGAAAATGCGCGCCATGCCAGCGCCATGCTCCAAAGACACTGCGCCCAAGAATCCCTTGATTCCTGTAACAGCAGCGTGGCCCTTTCAGCAATGGGCAATCGATATGGTGGGACCATTCCCAGATGCCCCAGGAGCGGTGAAATTCATAATCGTTGCAGTCGATTATTTCACAAAATGGGTAGAGGCCAAACCTCTCGCATCCACCACAACAACTGTAGTGCGGAAGTTCATTAGGGAGCATATCATATGCCGTTTCGGATTACCTTTGTGCATAGTCAATGATAACGGCCCCAATTTCGCATCCAAAGAACTACAGCAATGGATGCAAGAGATGCATACCGAACACGTTTTCACTTCAGTCACTAAAAGCATCAAGACAAGGTTGGGAACAGCACGCAGAGGTTGGGTAGATGAGCTGCCAAGCATCTTATGGGCTCATCGAACCATGCTTAAAACCAGCACAGGTGAAACCCCTTTTAGCCTTGTGTATGAGACGGAGGCAGTGATTCCTGCAGAGATAGGCCTCCCATCACCATGCATATTAGCTGCGTAAAAACAAAACAACGAGGAGGAGCGTAGGCTTGACTTGCACCTACTAGAAGAAAGGCGTGAAAATGCTGCCATCAATGAAGCAAAATACAAGTCCAAGCTAGAGAAATACTACAACGCGCGAGTCCGCATATGCACCTTCTTACCCGGAGACTTTGTTCTACGCGATAATGAGGCATCTAATGCCGAACGTCCTGGAAAACTAGCACCCAAGTGGGAAGGTCCTTATATCATTCACGAAGTCCTGGGAAACGGCGGTATACCCTTAAGCGCTTAGACCGAACAAGCATCCCCAGGACCTGGAATGCGCAGCAACTTAGGCGATGTTACATGTAAATCCGTAAGTACATAGTCTCTTGTTTATCTGGATATGCGGCCTTTGCGCCCAATTATGTAATATATATAAGAGTTACTTCACCTCTTTTTTATCTTAATGTTTCGCTACAAATGCGCGGAAACACTTTGAGTATGCGTAAAAACAACTTGGTGCACAATGACTCGTAAAACATAAATCACGACTTACGCAGCATGCAAAAGTGTTGATACCCTAGCGCGAGTGCATTACCAGTTTCATTCGCTATACTTGCACAAAGTCGTTTCAATCCACGCAATTATTGTAACAAGCAGAGAAACATTTCATTAAAAAGATAAACAAAGTATGTACATAACCGCGTCACACGCGAAACAAGCAATGATCCTACAAGAATGTTACATTACGGATCCTACACTAGTCTTCGCCTTCAGCAGCGACCGGGAAGATATCCTTCAAGCGGTCGACGAAGTCATCATGGGTAAGAGCCTCGCTCACCAATTCCAAGGCAGGGCTCTCAAGGCGATTGTACCCCTGCTGCGCCTTCTCGAAGACAACTCTAGTATTAATCCCGTGAGTGAAGGCATGGCTAGAATCCCATTGAGTGTCCAAGGCATGAGTGACTTGTTGTGCACACTCAGCGTAGCCTTGTGCATGCCCATCATGGCGCACAGCAACCACCAGCTTAGCCACTGCACCATCCAACTCCACGGAATTCATAATGGAATCGGCAATCTGGGAATTCAAAGGAAAAATCAGAGCCATTCTATAAAGGTCAGAATAAAACACAAGTGCAAACACTTACATGGCCAATCCCATGCTGTTGAAGCCACGGCATGTTGCTGGTGAGTGATTCCACCAGTGACTCGGAGATGGCGCGGGAGTTCTCAGAATCTTCTAATTTTTTCTTTCTTGTTTCCACCTTCGCCTCCGCCAATTGCAGCTTTCGCACGAGTACAACATTTTTCACCGAAGCTGCCTGGAGATCTCTCTTAGCGCTCACCAAAGCAGCGCAAGCTTCGACCTGTTTGATTTCAACAAGGTTAGCAACATACCATAAACTTATCAAAAGAATAAACACAAAAGACAAGGAGGTACCTCTCTTTTTTCGCTGTGCTCACGTTGGACACTGGCTTGTGCAGCTGAGGCAGTGGCTGCCTCTTTCTCTTTCTTCTCGCGCGCCACATTGGCGCGCAGCTGGGCCAACTCATCCCTCATGGATCTCTTCTCCCTGTTATCTCTCTCGCAAGCCTCCTTCCACAACTTGCGTTCCTCAACAAGTTTGGCTTCTGAGGCTTCAACCTTATTCTTCCACCCCTGCGCAGACCACCCTTCAATGCGCTGGTTGTCGGCAAAGGCAGACTTCCTTGCCGATAGTGCAGCTTCACGCACAGCCACTTGGGCTCGCTCCTTTCCAAGGGTTACTTGACCAGCCTCAAGATTCTTCTTTTCCTTCACCAGGCCACGCCAGTCTCAAACAATCTTGTAAGTCACCGAGGCGGACCTGGCAGCTGCTTGGAGGTACGTGTGATACGTCTCTTCTTCTTCATGATCAGAAAGCATACGTACCTTTGCCAGGGGGAAGGCTCCCTTAAAAAGCTCACGGCAGGTCGGCCAGTAAGAAAAGTCATCTCCTTTCTCCAACTTCCACACAGGAGTGTGCATATCTTCAGCTTGGGAAGAGGATAAGGACCTATAATAATCCCCCGGAGTCTCACCCGGACGGATGGGAGACAAACCAAGGGCAGCAGATCCTGCGCCACCCCCAGGTAACGGTTCCTCCACGTGCCCTTGTGGGCACTAGTCTGAACCCGACGGCCCGCCTCATCAGCATTAACCCCGACACCTTGATGCGCGGGTTCTTCCAGCACCACATCGGGGTCTTGATCAAAGAACCCCGATTCTTCCACTTCCACGGTAGGTTCCCCAAGATCCACTCGGGATTTCTCAACAACAACCACAAGTTCTTCAATATCCTACTGTGGTTGCGTCAATGGAACACCCGAAGTTTCCAAAACTAGAGAACCCACATTAGTACCGATACCGCCACCTTCCACCTCCACGGGAGGCCCCTCCCTCATGCCGACCGGTTCTTCTGCCCCAGCAGCAGCATTCCCTTCTTGACCACCAGCCTGGGTCATTGGGGATTCAGCTTCCCCAGCACTTTGGCCGGAATCAACCAAAACCGGCTCATCCCTCACTGCACAATAATAAGTGTTAATCGCATGCAACATAAAACATGGAAGGAAATATCAAGGGGTATAAATACTTACATAGGGATATTCTAGAAGTTAGTGAGCCCAAATCAGCCCGTTTCCCAAAATGTCTCCACGCAACCTTCTTAAGGGGTTGCGCGGAGAGGTCCTCCTTCGGGCGCCTCTTCCGTTTCAGAGGCACTTCTGGAGCCTCTCCAGGCTCCTCCGGGCTAACTGATATGGTGGTTGCAGCAACCGCCTGCTTCGGCACAACCCTCTTCACACCTACAGGTTCGAGACCCTCCCACGAGTCAGAGATACCACATAAGTTTTCCACTTGTCAGTGATAACGCGCTTACCTATGGGAGGGCCTGCCCCGGGTTGAGTTGCCTCCCTACCAGCCACCGCGCTTGACCCTGCGCGCCTCTTTTTCTTGTGATCTGGGCCAACGCCCAAATCTATCACAGCGCCCGCATGCATATAAAGACAACGAGTAAGTCACCTGCAAAGGTGCGCAAGCAAACAGTAAAGACTCACCAGTTGGTAGCGCAGGAGCCGCTAGATCCGCGTCCTTGATCAGGGAAAAAGTGTCAAGGACCTGGGCGTACCAGGTAGGCTCATCCGGCTTCAGCGGAACCTTCTCCATCCGCCCTACCTTCCTTTGGAAGGCGGCCAAGAACAGCGGGGCTCCTGCAATAAACACACATATGATGAGCAAATACATAACTCCCAATCAAGTAAGAAACAAAGGAGCAAGGAATACTTACTGCGATCGCCCTCAAAGTACACTGGTCGAGACCGGCGCTCGGGTCCCCACACCAGGCTCATGCCCGCCGCCACCAGTACCCTCTCCGGCAACTAGATCGCCAAATCTCTTTCAAGTCACCATACCAGGCGTCTAGCACTAGTATTGGAAGGGTCTCCGCCGGAATCTCTTTCGGCCCCCGGAACACCGTCCGCGCCGGTATCACACCGGCCTTAAAAAAAAGAATTTTGCCTTCCAATCGTGGAATGACTTGGGGGGAGAGAGCAAAATTTTTCGTGCCTGCGCACGGAGCTGGAAAGAATAGAACCCCATTGAACAATGTAGTTGATAAAAAATACGGAACCGGTCGACGGTGGGAATAGACCCAGTCGACCAGTAGAGGAACTCAAATGCCGGATTCTCACCATTCTCATCGGATTCAATTGGGAAAGGTGGAACCCGTAGTACTGAAGCAAATCAACGAAAAACTTGGGGGTGGGCAACCAGAAGTTAAAATCACCAAAAAAGTCAGCAAACAAGGTGATATAACCCGCCGGAGCATCGGCGGCCATCTCACTTTCCGCCGGCATTCAGGCGTCCCAAGAGGGAGGAAACCGGAGACCAGACAGAATATCATGAAATAACTGCCAGCTCAAGTTGCAAGCCGGCAGAAGAGGTGGAGCAACGTCACCAGTGGCAGCCTCAGGCTCTCTGGCTGCCGTAAAGAGAAGAAACAAGACAAGAAATCTTTGAAAAAACTTTTGAAAAAATTTTCGAACAACTCAAGAACTCAAGAAGCAGAGAAAAAATTTGTTGAAGAAGTTGTGAATGGATGAAGAAACCCTACCGGAGCACCTATATTTATAGTGCTCACATTTAATGCGCTCGGAGAACGTGTCTAACACGTGGTCATGGCAACCAATCATAGACGGACGCGCGGCGAGTGAGTGGGTAGTGACGGTTAACGTGTGTGGGTGGCCAACACGCTCTCTGCCCATTCATTAAATGAATGGCAGACGAAGCGGCTGAGTGCAGGCTACAACTGTCAGACGTCCTTTCAAATCCCACTTTTTCTCACCAAACCACCTGCAAACGTCAGAAGATCAGATTTTCAAATTCCAAGAGTGAAGTTAAAACGTTTCCTTCACACAAAGGTTTCCTCCCAACACTTAGAAAAGTTTTCACCACCAAATAAACGGCGCAAGCAACAACTCTTCTAGCCCAACACTCCTCCTAACTTACAACATGCGCGAAGGAGCAGCACTGGACTGGGGGGACTTGAGGAGGTATGGTCCCACGTGACCATATCCTTGACCCAAGTGTCACAAAGATAACCATGCGCGCAACGTGCAGTGGTGCGCTTTCTTTGGATTCAATAGGTCACACAATGAGCCTTGCGCACTCAGCAACGGTGAATTAGACCAGCCTTTACAGGTCACACAATGAGCCTTGCGCACTCATCGCAACGGTGAATTAGACCTCCTTTTATAAGTCACACAACGAGCCTTGTGTACTCGCCACAACGGCAAGTTAGACTCATGCACGCAGGCTGTTAGACTCATGCGCGCAGGCTACTAGACCCTGCGCACAACAACATCCCTCTAAGCTGCAAATCCCAAAACCTTGCAAGGACAAGACACACATGAGAAGCGACTCATAGTCTTAGGACAAAAGGATGCACCCCTGACACCCTGCGCTGGAGGGAAAAACCTTGACAGCCTCGAAGAAGGGGGTAAGCACTAAGAGATGTTGACCATACCTCAGGGTACGGAATGGCAGAGCTGTGAACAAAGGT
This sequence comes from Scalesia atractyloides, assembly GCA_947069175.1. Classification (NCBI taxonomy): domain Eukaryota; kingdom Viridiplantae; phylum Streptophyta; class Magnoliopsida; order Asterales; family Asteraceae; genus Scalesia; species Scalesia atractyloides. Next base: position 21,294,246 of record CAMTDV010000022.1, on the reverse strand, counting down.
TACTTGGCAGGTTGCATGTGACAGCGCTCATGACAATAAGGCAAGTGTCAGACCATACGCCAACCACTATTCTACCAGTGACTCTTCCACTTTCTCCATTTCGGCTAGCAACAGGCCTGACACCAAAGACGGCTGCCTTTACACGTGGCACCACTCAACGTCCGACAAAGCATACCTGCTGACAGTGAACATTAATTCTCCTGCAGGGAGCATTTAATGTCTGTCGCCGAGGGATAAAAGGGATGTATCTGGCTGTATGGGCTGGGCCCAAGGCCCACCAGCATTTCTCCTGAACATACCTTCTCTCGGCTATAAATAAGTATTGGATCTCCAGGTACGGACACGCTCACATACTTGCTACACAACTTACCACACACATAAGCTCTTGCTTACATCAGCAATCACTTGTTTACTACCTAAGATACTTATTCTCATGCTGGAGTGTGGTCACGGAGAAAACCACCATTTTCCCCATGGCGAGACTAACGGCGTTGCTAGTTTTGCAAATCAGCCAGAGGCGAAGTGAGAGGTTAACCATTATGCAGAAATAACCTGGTTGTGACTTATATATCCCTGGATATCCCTAGGTTCAACCAGTGCTTCTTCAATCACAATATATTAAATCTGACCAAGTTAAGAGGCCATTTGTTGAAGAGCCAGAAGTTGTTTGTGGGGACTAAGAAGTTGTAGTAGCAACAAAGGCATTAGTTGTAGCTTGTTGTGGAGGCTATGATACCATGTAGTCATGATTACATAGAAGACCATAAATCTCACTGAATGTAAGAGGAGATGAGCGGGTAAGTAGACTGGATTTAAGATTAGGCTATTCCTCACGAAGACAAGAGATGGCATGAAGAACAAGATCCTTGTCTTGAACTGGCTTACCAATATTGGCTAGATCATTAGCATATCCTCATGTATGACTTAAGTAGGCAAGAATTGTTTCATCTACTTTCAATTGAAGCTTAAGAAGTTGTGTCTTAAGTGTGTATTCCTGAAAAGTAGTGTGTGGAGCATAGGCCCGTTCAATAGATAACCAAAGTTCACGAGTTGTGATGCCTTGAATATGAGAAAATAAGGCTTCTGAAACTATAGAGATCACAACCAGACATACATGGGCATTACTGGCAATCCATGTGATAAAATTAGGATTGCTAGTGGTGGTAGCAGAAGCGTGAGATCCAATTGCTAAGTATTGATAGGGGCAAGGAATTAAGCATCAATATAACCAAAAAGATTATTTGTAATGAGAAATGACTCAATCATTGTTGTCTAATAGGCATCATTTGTAGGGGAAAGAGTGAAGACAAACTTGTGAGGGTTGTGTGACACCTTCTCAGTGGGTGTAAAAACAGTAAGAGTTACCATAGTGTTGTGACTAAGCTTTGTGAAAAACAAGGTTTGCAATAACTAGGGTAGCGAATACTAGGTTAACGAATACTAAGGTTGTGAATACTATAGCAAAAAACTACTATTTTGTAAACTACTGTTACAAAAAGTATTGTCTGCGAAAAATTTAGAAATGAAACCCTAGGCGGCAGCCGAGTTGTGATGTAACAATCAATGAAACCAAAAGAGAGTGATCCAATGAATGATGTGATGAAGACCGAAAAACGACCCAATGATCGATGTGATCTGGTGGGATAAGGCTCCGAGTAGAGGAGCTTTGTGTGCTTCGATGTCATCCCGATGGTTGTGACCGTAATCCAGAGATTGTGTATGGAAAAGGGTAAAAAGATCCTTTCTTGGCTCTAATACCAAATTAGCAAATTAGCAAAGAACAAACATAATGTTTGTAATTGTGATTGATTTTATGATGATTAGAGTTTCTACAAGAGAATTTATATCTAGGAATCTAAATAAACTACCCTAGACCATAACATTTACCTTGTGACCAAACATAGTTTCAAATACTAACTATATATAATGGAAGAAAGAGAGTATATAGTTACATAATAGCCTCATGTATTAAAGTTGAAGTAACTGGTATATGTGTTTATATGATTTTCGCGGCTTTCTATTTAAAATTGGTTCGTTCTGATTGTCTTCGACGCTTTGTGTGCGCGTATAAATGTTATCTATTGCTATCGCTTTTTATTCGTCATACGTTATATGGCTTAGTAGTTAGTTTCTTTTGGTGAATGACATGTTGAAAAGGCTATCTAGAGGACAATGAGTAGAGCTAGTATTAGGAATATTTTTATTTAACTAAAACAATATCAACATAAAGTATTTGTAACTCCTAATGTTAAATTAGGATTGCTTTTAACATTTATGGAATTAGGATTTGTGGTCATGGCACGTCAATCATTAGGTTACACATACACATATATAGCGATGGGTGTTGTAAAAGATGCACCACTCTTATTAGTGTATACCAACTCATTTGTCACATCACCGAGGTTTAATAGGTTATACATGCCACCATGGTTGCAAAAGTCGCTAGGCGCTCCCTAGTCGATCGACAGGGTAGTTGAGAGTACTCGACTTAGGCGGAGTACTCGAACATGTTAAATTATAAAGAAATTAGTTTTCGGAAATTAAATATATGTCAAATAACATAAATTTACTAATATTTATAACAAAATACGTGAAAATGATATTCATTCTCTTTAATATGATAGGCATAGATATTATGTTTTATTTTTTTAAGCCAAACTCGTCCCGAATTGACCTACTAGATCCGATTCTGGTCAAGGTTGAGCGCGCTTAAACGATTCCGAGTAATTAGGCGGAGTTGAGGAAAGTCGCCTTGGCAACCTACCTTGTAGCGACTACTCGGGGAGTACTCGACCTGGAGACCTCGTTTTACAACCATGCATGCCATATGATAGGATTAAAAAACCATATGAGTTTGTCAGTGATCACATCAATCATTTCTTTGTCAGTCAAAACATCTTATGTGCTGAATGATTTGACCCTCGTACTACCCATATGACCATTTTCGCTGTATCATAGGACCCATATGCTCATTTTTTCCATGGACCCATATGATAGGATAAAAAATATCTTATACAGGCCATATGAGTTTGTTAGTGATGACACCAATAATTTATTTGTCAGTCAAAACATCTTACATACTATCAAATCATCTTACATATTGAATGATTTGACCCTCGTACTACCCATATGACCATTTTCGTCGTATCGTACGACCCATATGCTCATTTTTTTCCATGGACCTATATAGGCCATATGGTCTGCGTGTTTGAATAGTGTATCAATGGTGTTTGTTTAATTGTATCCATAACTAAATTAAGCTTTGTTGAAAAATTACAAACACTTCCACCATCCAAGAAAAAACACAAACCGCTAAAACAACAAAAACACAAAGCATTGCATACTAGAGGTATCATGATCGTGAATAGTTCGTGAAAGCTTTTTATGAAAGAACGTGGAAAATTCATGTAAAACTATATTTAAACTGAGAATTTAAAACAAATATATAACATGATATAGCTTAAACTAAAAGGCATAGAAAAATAACTTTTGCGTAACTTTCATAATCATATTGTTTATTATTTTATAAATGAATATTATTAAAATTTCGATAAATAAAAGTGAGTTTGTAAACAATGAAAGGGCTTTCTCGATATTATGGAAAGAAAAACATAAACATGAAAGTTACTATACTATGAAGAAAATTACAATATTGTCGTATATTGTCAACGGAAAAGAGATAGCAATAAAAAGAAAGAATGTTAAATCATTAGTAAGAAGTAAATAATATTGTTACATATTAAATAATTTGGTGATTTACATTGTGAGATTCATATTTTCAAACATGAATTGTGTTTGAAATGCCTTAATATATATTATTTCTAAAAGGTGACACCAAATTAAATAAGAAGTCATAAACCGAACCAAGTGTGTCACCAATTCTATCTGCAAAGAGACATAAGAAGTTAGACAATAAATTGTAATTAAATTTGAGGAATTTATATAGGCAAACAAAATTAAGACTTTAATAGATGGGCCGGACCTAATAGTGAGGTTGGATTACTATTGTCACGAAAATAATCTTGTCGAAGTGTGGAGCTCGCGAAAGGACGAAATGGCCATAAGGTGATTAGTTGTTCTAACCCGCGATTCATGTTGATATTGTATTCAAAATCTTGCTTGTAAACGTTTCTATATAATGTTCCTGTCCGTTGTTGTTCGAGAGGCCTTGTATCTTATATCGACAAACCGGGCATGTATCATGAATGCTTAACCATGGGATGATACAATCAGAATGATAGAAATGTTTACAAGGTAGTTCCTTTACTTCTCCTCCAACCTCAAACTCGTCTTTGCAAACCGGGCAATGAGAGTCGTTAACCAAATGAGATGGAGTTAGACTTACAAGTGGCAAAGCATCAATGACCGAAGTTCGTGCTTGTGGTGGTCGTGGGCTTTCTTCTTCTTCATTGAGAACATTATTAGCTTCAAAACCCGCATGTTGTTGATTAAGAGATCCAACACCTAAAAGTGTCGGTTGAGAGCCTGTAACTTGGAAAATAAAATTCGAATCTAGACTTTGTTCAGATTCAGTACCAGTATTACGGCCTAATGGCCCAATAAATGGCGGTTGAAGCTCTGGCGGGTCAAATAGATAAGTCAAGTTTTCTATTAACTGCGAGGCTAAAGATGGTTCTATGTTTGCGATATTGGTTACCAACCTAGTTCCTTGCATGTCAAGCTCATTGGGAACGATGCCTAAACATCGCGGACAAACATTTTGAGGTAGGTTATTTGAGTTGGATCTAAAAGTTCTTTCACAATGTCGACACCAATAGTAATGATAAGTTCTCATTCTTTGGTTCCCATTGACGCTAACTAGGCGACGAGGTAGCAATGACATGATTGGAAGGAGAAGTGTGTGGAGAAAGTTGTGAAATGAGAGAGATGTTGAAGGAAATGTATCTATAGTGTGTGTGTTAAGAAAACATAAAGAGTTAAATGTTTAGTTGATCCATGTGGTTTGCAAATATTGCAGACTTGGTCCCAGTGGTTCAATAATTACACACTTGGTCTCAGTGGTTGTAAGTTTTGCACTCGTGTGGTCCTTACCATGGATGGCCATTAAAATAATTAGTTAAGTTTGTGTGAAATGTCCAAAATACCCTTATCCATTTAATATACAATTAAAAAAAACCTTAAACAAACATCATGCCATACCCCTCACGACCTCTCCCAACCTTGTTCTCCTTCCCATCAGCCGCCACAACCCCATCGCCGGCAACCAGCATATCGTCGGAAGCCGTCGCAACCTCGCCGTCGACAGCCACCATCATCTCCCCTCTAATCTATCTCTCTCAGTCCACCATTGTAGGCCACAAATCACCGCCAAAAAAATGCCCTCGTCTTCGGTAAATATACCCACTAGTGTTCAATATCAATGCAGATGACATTAGATCCACAACCGATTTCAGATTTGCAACTTCCGGTCCGACTAACCACCATCATTATCACCTCAGGCAACTGTGAAACACAGACGAGGAACAGAGGAGCCTAAGGCCGCTGGTTGAACTGGGGATGCCGGTTGGAGTGGTGGTGCCGTGCATCAGTGGCGCAGGCGCTGAGTTGAGAATCAAGTTTTGAGATGCTATTTTTCAAAATTATGCTGTTGGATGTATTAAGCTTCAAATCATACAACTTTTTTTGGCAGAAAGCTTGTATGCAATTATATGGATCATCTTTCCACCCATAATGTGAGCTACAAGTTTCTAATATGTTGATTATATAGTTGTATGCTATAAGTTTCCATTTGAGAGCTTCTTAAGAACCATTGCTAGAGCGAGCTTCAACGGTTCGTCTGAACCGGCGACCGTGGTGGTTTTTGACGCTATTTTCATTGTTCCTTTATCCCGTGGGTGGTGGTTTGGAGAGACGGTGGTTGTGACAGAGATGGTGGTTTGGAGAGACGGTGGTTGTGACGGAGATGGTGGTTTGGAGAGACGGTGGTTGTGACGGAGATGGTGGTTTGGAGAGACGGTGGTTGTGATGGAGATGGTGGCTGGTTATGGTGATGCATAGTGGTGGTTTGGGGAGATGGTGGTGGTGGTGGAGTGGGGAAGAAGAAGGGTGTAGGATGGTTATATTTTTATTTTCTTAATGTTCAAGGGTAAAATAGACATTCTATATATACTTAACTGAGAAATCTAACATAGGTTAGTGATAAGGACCACACGAGTGCAAAAATTACAACCACTGGGACCAAATGTGTAATTACTGAACCACTAGGACCAAGTATGCAATATTTGCAAACCACAGGGACCAACCTGCCATTTAACTCAAACATAAATGAGAAGGGATGGCTTCAATAAGTCCCAAAAGTCTTAGGATTCTTAACTTGTGATGGTTTTCTTTTGCCTAATTTGGATGTTAAATGTGGCCTTCTCAATAAAGTTTAGTATGTTTGAGCAAGTAGAACTGTCAAAGTTTGTTTTTGGGGCAAACAAATATAATTCAAATGTATTTGAAAGTTGATTTCATTAAAATATGAATTTGAATACACATTCGGTGGGATGTTAAAAATCATTAGTTAATTCGGAGCTCGATGAAACTATTTTAATTCATCTAAACTATCGTATAGAGAGAAAAATAATAAAATAAAATCCAAAATACAATCAGTCATGTTAACTTTTTAAAATTAGATTTATGTTATTTGTTTTGTTGGTTAATTAATGACAGACCTCTGGTCCTCTATCGAACCATATCGGTTATTTTGTTACCGGTGTTCCCCCCTGTGTTTGTTATGAGAGGATGAATTTTTAGCATGAGTTTAATCGAAAAATTGTTTTGTTTATGTGATTACGAGCCGTATGTGTTTTTATGATCCTAAAAACTAAAAAGTGTACCCTAGAATATTTTGAGATCGGTAAATATAATATTTCAAAGGCTAAAATATTGTTGAAAACCCGATTACTAAAGAAAATTCCTCCCACCCAAGATGGATAGAAAATTAATTCTTATGAAGAGCTAACAGATGAGATGTTAAGTGATCTTCCGTGATATTAAAAGATCAAATAATAATTTTTGGGATCCACTTATCAATAATAACAAGTTCCACTGGGGAATTGGGGCTGGGATGGCTTACTTAGGTATCTAGGGTCGTACTAGCTACCGATCAAATTGACAGCTACGTAGGGAAAATTACTAAACTAGTCACTGACCATACCCTCTCTCAAAATTAGCCACCTCATGCGTCTTTGGAGCGACCTTTCAAGCACGGGATGCGTCTTTAGAGCGACGTGACTTACAAAAGAGGCACCGAACATCATTTTAAAACCAGAAAAACCCAGATTACAAACCACAGCAACCGACTGAAATTTAAAAAGTGAAACAAAATTGCAGCCATGTTTTATAAAAATAATTCATCAAAAATCTGCCAAGAATAGTAGAATGAAGAAAGAAGAATGAGCAATAAAACGGGATTCTGGCAGTGGTTTTCAAGAGGAAGAACCAGATTGTTCAACTGCTGTTTGCTCGGCTGCAAACCCCTGGAAAGAAGAGTAGTAGTTGCTTCTGTTTGGGTGGCACAGAAAACGAAGATCACAGGAGCAGCCTTTGCTGCTTGGCTGGTTGTTAAGAGGGAAGAAAAAGAACAAAAGGAGTGAGTACAGCCGCTGCCTAAGTTCTAGAAGGAGAAGAAAGTAAAAAAATATTAAAATGCAACACAATCTAAATGAAAAGAGAGATTAATCAGAAACACAACAAGATCAAAGCAGATATAAAAGATCTTACAAGCACCACAACAACAATCAATGTCAGCCTCTTTAATTTTATGGTTTTATCTTTCGCATCCATATTCGTTTCAAGCTAAACATCAAATCGAAACCGACATTTAGCTCCAGGAGGCATGTTATAGTGATTATGTAGTGGGCAAACATCAATTTCACTATCTTAAACCTTCACCCTCTGAATTAGATAAGTTCTAATGTAATATAGAGTTTGTATATTCCAATAGATGTTAATTTATATAAAAGATAAAATAAAAAAATAATAAAAAGTGGAACTTTATTGCATTTTTAAGTTACAAAGGTGAAATTTGGTTAGAAATCCACTCAGTTGTGTTAATAGGTAAAAAATGTATTTTGCCTGCATTTTAGTAACTTGTAACTAATCATATATGCGACAAAAATTACTGAATATGCTGATGTTGAAGCAGTAAGATATTCAGCAGTTAAATTATAACTTTTATATTATGTTTGTTAGGTAACTGGAATCATGAAATATCACTAAAATCTCAAAATAATAATGTCAATGAATCTCATCATTACATATTTGAACTTTTTTTCTTCAAAAATTAAAATGATTTAAATTCAGTATTCTAACCATCAAAATCTGTTTTATATCAATTTAAACATGTTTACAATAATCAATGAGTATCCTAAACTGCCGGAGCACATAGGCTCAGTATGCTTTACTTGATTAGAACACACTATTGTGATATTTGATTTAATGATGTAGCAAATACATTGTTTGATCAGTTCATATTGAAGGATATAGACACTGTAGTTGTTTAACATATACATCTATAGCGTTTATCGGCATTTCAAGCCATTTAATTGACACTGTAATTTCAACAAAACCAACATACTAGCAAAAATGCCAACACAAAACCATTTGAACACAATGTAAAAAAGTCAAAAACACCATAGTTGAAAACTTAAATGTCGATTTTGCTAGCTTCTGTTAACCAAAATGGCATTTTTGCTATTTTCACAAGTATGTTGAGTGTTTTGAACTGAAGTGTCATGTACAATTATATGCACAAGGCATTTCATACTCTTGATCTGGTACCTCATTAAGTCTGACCGGAATCACAAGCTAACTGTTGGGTTATCTTCCTGAACCAAATCCTCAACTGGGTTTGATGCAGCCCAAACAGCCGCATCCATGTATCCAAGCTCGTAAAGGTTATCAAGAATTGAATCGGCTGCTGGTTCCAATGCCCAATTGAAAAGCTGTATGAATAATAATTTATTGGTTAGTTATGATTACAAAAACAATATCAATGGGTTTAATATTATAATAAGTTTAAAAAGAATTATGTACCTCTCTAGGGCTGGCCCGATTTTCAGGATTACAATCAGGGCTAATCCCAATGCCTTCCAATCCCAAACGCTCCGCAGGAAAAGCACACACACGGACCTGTAATTACCGATATATGTTTAACACTAAAAGAATAATAAAAAAGATTCTGACAATAAAGAATAACGAATCAAGTTTACCGTTCGGGCAGCAGATGTTGGTGGCATAAACAAAGTCAAACCACCATCTACACAGAGTCGGTTTCTAAACATGATTGCCGGTCTTGGAGCAAGATATCTGCACAAGATATGATTCTTTTAGTATTTATGATGTTATAAAAGTAAAGACCGGTAGATAGATTGTACAGGATATTACCCAGGAATGAATGAAGATGTAATTACTGCATTTATGAGATCTTCCCTGGAATCAAATTGATCAACCAGTAAACCTCTAGGCCTCCAAAGAATTTGTGTTACAGCAACTACATTCGTCATAAAAATCAATATTAAAAAAATGTTAATAATTTGCATTCTCTAGAAGAAAAACTTTATGCTCACCTCTAACCCGCCCATTAGACCTTATATGAGCATCATCAGGTAAAATTGTTCAAGAACATCTCTGAGAACAGCCTGGCATAGAAGCAATTATTTACTTGATTATATACAAAATTCAAAAACTGGACAAAGAAGTGTTGATGGGTTGGCCTCACGTCACCAACCCATTTTGCCTACGCATAGAAATGACTTGTTTTGACCCATTATCCAACCCACCCGACCCGTTTGTTTACCACCTTTGAAACACAAATTGAGAAATATACCCCAAGACGAAATGCAGTCCCTCTACTTCGGCAATCTTGAGCCAAAACTTTTGTAGCTTCTAAAGCCTCCTCCATCTTGCTCCTGATGCAACTACTGCACATACTATTGCACCGGCTGATGAACCAGCCAAGGGTGTTGTATCCTGATTCAACCAACTATTATCATTATTGGCCAAGAAAAAAGAAGAATGTACAGCTTTCATAATGATAGCAGCATTCCTTTATAGAAGGCTATAAAAGTAGCGTATAATTTGCTATTAATTACGTCAATACACATGCCTGTTCATGTCTCTACTGAGACTCGAGTCCAAACCTTATCGTTCATGGATTTAAGTAAAGTATGAATATTAATGAGCCAAAGACCTCATGGCATGATACAATTTTGGTAATGTATGGTCAATTATATTATGAGTGCAAATAGTGATTCTTAAGCCACAGTTCCACATAATTCGGTCCCTCATACCAACCAATACAGTCTGGTTTGCTCACAAAGAGCTCACAAATTTGTTTTTGGTTGCTCAAACACCGGAGGTATCTAAGGTCACTCATTCATTATGACTTCAACATTTCTCCTATCCACGACCGACTTGAGATTCGCGAATGCATTAACAAACGAATTGTAGGAAACCGCCTTCAATTTCAACTTAACTTCCCATCAAAATGGTGTCAATGTTGCTAAAATGCACACACAATCCAAATTACACAAAACAATTAACATAATCAACCACCAAAAACCCTAACCAATACCAGCAAAACCTCTAATTACAAACAATCTCTTAATCATTACATCTACAAACAAACAAATTTAATGAAATTAACACACCTTAATATAACCTTTCTCAATTAGAAACTTAGCAACACCAAGATGATAAGGAAACAACAATCCGGCAGCCGAAAAACTAAACCCGGGGCTCGTAACCGCTTTCCGTCCTCTCTCCGCTTCCACATCCTTCAACCTCTGCTCCCACACCACATCTCCGTCATCCACTACCGCCGCCACTACCTCCTCCTCCTCCACCTTCTTCCTCCGCCACCTCTTCCAAAACTCCGATTCCTTTTTACCGTTCAATTCCTCACCAAACATCCTAACATTCTCCTCTGAGTCCAGCCGCTGCTCCATCGCATTGCCGGTTTTGATAATCCGAGATGCGATTCCGAGAAAGAGCTCTCCGGTGGCCACCGCGAAGGAGCGGTTGGTGGATTGTGGTGGTTGATCGGAGGCGGTGAGGTTGTTGTGGTCTTTTGAGGTGGATTTGGAGTGAAATTGGAGGATTGGAGGGTGGCGGAAGGGTGGGGTGTGGTGGTGGTGGTTAGGGTTAGGGTTGAAGAATGGACGGTGGAAGAGGGCGGAAGTTGTCATCGGAGAAGGTGGCGTACGGTGGTGGTGTTAGAATGAATCTTTGGACGGAAGTTTTTGTGTATAGATTCATTTTTTTGGTTTTATTTTTTGTTTATAATAAATATTAAGTGAATGTGAAAGGGTTCGTTAGTTTTTACAAAATTTGTATCGTCATGTGATATTAAAAAAAAGCACCTTTGATTTAAAGGAATATATAGTTAAGAATTTTTTTAGAATTTGTAGTTACAATCTAGATTTATGTATCCGGTGACACTTTGTATTCCACGATTTTCTAATATAGATTTATGTATCCGGTTATACTTTTTTTTCTTTGATTTTCTACTGAATCCATACATGTAAATGAGAATATGTTAGAAAGGTTCGAGACAGAAGCCTCGTGCTACACGTCAACACTTTAGTCAATCCTGAATCAACAAACGTGTATGAGTACAACACTGTTAAAATTCAGTTAATCCGTTAAAATTCATAAGAGGAATCATTTAGTTAAGATAGTTATAAATTTAAGAGAAGTTAGAAATCATAAAGGAGGCACCTAACTAAGTTAGGTTATAAATTAGTGCAAGATATAATAGAGGGACTATAGGTGACAAACCTTGAAAAGCTCTAATCAAATCAACAAAAGAATAAGTTAAAAAGAAGGGGCGGCTGGGAATCGAACCTTGAAACTCTAATCATTGTATTTCTCATAAATAGAAATGTTTTTAAATTATTAAATAAGATTACAATATTGTTTGAAGGATTATGATAGTAATATTAATTATATTATTTTGTTGATTGATTTAGTATATTTATTATATATATTTTTAGGGTAACATCATTGTTTGTGGAGTTTTTTTCCCAACGTTCGTATGGTTATCTCAATCACCCAAAATGCAACCTGTGAGTAATTTCTATATATTTCCTTTTTTATTCTTATAAATTTTTGGGTGTATCACGTTATACGAATATTTCATTAAATCATTCATTAGCATGCTAAATTTCAATGTGTTATTATTTGTATGTCTACATGTGTTTTGGTTTATTTGTTATGCGGTTGTTAGTCTATTGCATTCTAGCATGTTATGTGAAACCACACTGATTAAGTTCCCTACGGCCATGGGTTATAGTCTAGTACCGCATAGTCTTAGATTCGCTCTTCAAAGTTCGAGTCTCGTTTAGTCGTTAGCCGTATTGTCATTTATTCGTGGTTCATATTTGTATATATGTTCATTTGATGGTATACATGTCACCTTGTTGTACTGTTGTTACACTATAATCCTTATACTAACCTTAAAACGCATATAAAAGGAATTTTACTTAAAATTAATATAAATTTATTTTATAAAAAGAGGAATTACTTGTCACACCCTGAATTTTCAACCAAATCTCGGTGGGCCGGTTGGGGGAGTATCGTGATATAAGTTGATGTCATCATAGTCAATTTAACACAGCACAATGGAAGTCTTAGAGTTTAAAATACTGTTACAAACCAAAATGTCCAAAGTTCGAAAATAATATACAGACGGTTTCTAACTAAAGATCCACAGGCAGGTCGTAAAGTATTCAAAAGATGTACAACAGACTTTAGGCAGATCTAAGGATTTGCAAGATCCTCTTATATTACTACCATGCAGCTTCCAGCCTATTTCGTATTGTCCCTGCAACTTAGTCTTTTGAAAATACGTCAGCTTTCACTGGTAAATACAATTAACTGACTCGTTTTGAAAACATTTCAAAAAATGATTTAGGTGCACATGGCACATAAAACTCTTTTTATAACTTGGGAAAGTTAAGCTTTTAACCTTGTACACAGATTCACATGTTTGTCAATACATATGGGGCCCAGTATAGAAACCAAGACAAGATTAACTAACACGACACTTATAAACCCACGAAGAGTTATCCCAACTTGTGGGTAAAATAGATTTTAGCATTCGCATCTGTCAGGTGTATGCCTACACCCGTGCTTTGGTGTGGCCATTAGTAACTTAAATGAGCCAGGATATCCAGGACACGGTCGTTAACCCCCAATGTTTAAGTTATCAAACAAAACTTATCAAAACAGAATATGCGGATTACTAGCCACAATCCAGCATCCCATTGATCCCATTCCCGACCAAGCGGTAATAATTTACCGTATCCCGAGCCCGTATAGGGAAAATAAGTTAAAAGTATTTACCTAAGCTAGTACTTGACTTTAAATGCAAAGTTTATATTAACTCGGCCGTTTAATCAATAGATAAGTGTAGGTAGCATTTACTGAAAGGCTTCTAGTCTGGAATGATGGCATAAATTAACCAATTAGAATGCTAACGGTCCTATTTAGGTCATAGACTTAGACCGGCTAGCTTAAAGAATCAAAACAGTACGATACGCTAGATTAAGCGATGACCAGATAGAATGTAGTTTAAACCCAACAAGTCCTAAGACTTGTATGACATGGGTACACAATTAACATTCTGGAATTTGAGATAAAAATGATAAGGTAAACCCATTTTGGTTAATTTTCGTAAACTAGTTACATAAACTTAATCGTACGCATATAAGCGATATCGGGTAACCGGGTGATTCATGAACAAATTATGTATGCTATTATACTTTAAATAAGTTGTAATATCAGTAAGATATCAACTTATATGCCCGTTGAGGTTTTAAAACGAAACTATGCCTCATAAGGCGTTTTGATCATTATATGACTTAAAAAAGGAACTTGCATATATTCTGATGTTATGATCATAAACATTTGGAAAATACTTAATTTGTGATATATTATCAGTAAGATGTCAAGCATAAGTGTGGTTTATAGTTTAGGAGCAAACTATGCACCAAAAGGGCATTTTGGTCCTTTTAAAAGCATAATTTACGATATTATAATAAAACTCAGTTTATGATCAGAATAATAACATCATAATAAGTTAATTATATTAACATATCAACATGTAATTCATTTGCAAGTTCGTTGTTGATTAAAACCTTATTTTATGTAAAAAGGGCATGTTAGTCAAAGTTTGACATATAAGCGGAACTTGTGCATAAACTCAGATTATGATTATGATCATGTAATATAACCTCAGAGGGTTATGCTATATTGTATTACGATCATAATGCAACCATAAAATCAGTAGTAAACTAATCTAAATCAGGTCAGAATCGAAAGTCAAAGCAGAAGTCAAACTTTGTGACTTTCGGTTGTGAACCGACCCTAGGACTGGAATTGATGAGCCGAACATGTTCCCACATGTTCTAATAATTATTACCAACTTGTTTAAGTGTCAAAACATATTTATAACATATATAAACTCATATTATAACATTTATATAATCTGACCCGTTTGACTTTTTAAAACATTAAATTTGACCCGTCAATTGACCTAGTAAACGTGATTCTTAGGAGGTGCCCTTCTAAGGGATTAATACCTACCTAATTACGATCACTTAGTCGTGTTCATCTTGAACAATGGCTAGACCATAATGGTTTTAACCGAAAGTCAAAGCGTTTATTGAAAATGCTTGACTTTTGGCTATTAAAAGCCTATAAAAGAAAAGAGCAGAGATGGAACACTTACAAGTGATCCAAAAGTAAGTTTAGAACTCAAAGGGATGCTCCTAGATGACTAGGAACTTCCAAAAGTGTAATAGAGAGGAGAAGAGGAATGAGCAAGGAATGGAGTGAAATTGATGGGTTATTTAAAGTGCAAGGGAATGAATGAGGATGATGCCAGGTGTTAGAGGTGTTGTAGGATCAGTACAAGTGGTTAGACAAGTGTCAAGAACTGCAAGAGGGTGGCATATTGCAAGATATGTGGCAACTTGGCAGAATTTGGCATGTTAACACTTTTAGTCCCTCAAAGAATATAGTTTTATGAATTGTCCCTTTACTATATTCAATGACACAACTAATTTTTCTCGTTCAACATGTGGCACACTGATGAAGAGTGTGAATACCCGGACAGGAATGTGTGTTATAATATGTGCTTTTAGTGAGTTTTAAGTGGTTACAAGCTTAGAATGTGATAAATACGAGTTCTTATTGTTTTACAGGTTAAAACACTTGAATTAGTAAAGTTTAAGGTTCGGTGATGATGCGGAACACTCAAGGATGGTAAATCAAAAGATATCACATCAACCGGGAGTCGTTTGGGTCGAGAGATGGCTTGATTATGCAAGAAATATGAAAATAATGACGTCCAGGGGCCTCCGGGTCGTTTGGTGAAAGTTGAAATAATAAAAGAAAGAGAGTTTAAGGACTTCGTCGTAGACTACGGTCGCCAGACCCTAGCTTATGGTATATATATATATATATATATATATATATATATATATATATATATATATGTGTGTGTGTGTGTGTGTGCTGATAAAAGAGAATTCAGCAAGTCTGGACCGTAACCTACGGTACGGTCAGGTTGAATTCTTGAAACAGCAAAGCTGTACCGTAGCTTACGGTCCGGCGTACGGAAAAACACACGAATTGGCTTATTCCGAGAGTATGGACACGTGACGGTATATTATCGGACCTGAATTTACGAGGTGTTACATTACTCACCAACATATCGTTGACACAAACATATATTTTTGTAACATGATGCAAGTAACCAATCTTGATGATCAGGAGAAGATGACAATTAGGACGGGTCTTAAGAAAATAAACTGAAATTTTGTTTTATATTTTATATTTGAACAATGTATGAACTATTTTGAATATTTACATGTTATGAGAGAAATTAAAATGGCGATGCTTTAAATATTGAAAAAATTATTAATTGTCATAAGCTATGGACAATCATCATGCCCCATATCAATCTATTTGTAGGTCCATGTGTGTCATTCAGAAAGAAAGTGAGAACTTAGTGTGTAGAAAGAAACACCCGCTTGTCTTAAGGAAAAAGCACTTTACAATAGGGCATTTAACATCCAAAAACCCTTTTACACATGATACAGGTGAACAGGATGAAGCAAGGAAAACATAGGAAATGCCTTAGAAGAAAACAAAGAAGCTTAGATTGATGTTAGGTCATGATGTAATTATGGTTGTAAATTTCCTATTAAATTGTATTAATGAATATGAAACGTATAATAAATGTCATGAGCTTTGATGATAACCCAATCATGCCCCGATCACCTTTTCTGCTGCGGGTCGGGGTGTGACACTATTGACGAACAATCATGGATCAATTACTGGTTAGGGGTTGAACTTAAAATTTTGAAACATAATAGTGTTGGACATGTAAACCAGAACATAAGTGAATATTCACAAGTTGACGTGAACACGACGTGTCTAACGTGATTTTTTTTTCTTAATTTGTGCATATTGAATATATTAAGTTACAAATTTACATCAAAACATATAATTGTATATAAAACAATTATATTTAGATATGAATGTTGATGTCAAATTATCTTACAACTTTAAAAGTTTTGTGTAATATACACAACCCTTTAGATTATGAAAATTGTATTTTAATAATTCAAATTTTGACCCGTTAGCTGGTGACAATCCTAACATAAGAAATTCTCCATGAAAGTCCTAACTTTGAAACTATTTTCCTCCCGAGCCTTTTCTTAATTGCAACATTATTCATTTCCTGATAATCGATACCCATATGCATCTATTCACCCTTTTTCTTGACAAATGATATTGGTGCTTCTTATGGGATGTTGTATGAAAGCTTTTTCCAGCAGTTCATCTAATTGCTTCTTCAGCATCAGTATTTCAGTTTGTGCTAAGCGATAGGGTGCTTTAACAATCGGTGTTGTTCCTTATATTAAGTAATTTCTTTATTTTTCTTCACGATCGGTGATAGTCTAGGTAGATACTCTGGGAAAACGTCAGGATATCTCGATACTACCGGAATCTCCAGCAGTTCCTCTCCTTTGTGTAAATGATCACAAAGATCTTATACACTATACCTCACTTTCGTACATAACTTGAAGTTTTCCTTGCAGAGATGAACTTTGTCGGCTTGGTGGTTTAGTCTCTTGGATTATGATCACTTCTCCTGTTGGCTTACGAATCTCAACCAAATTCTGATCACATAAGATATGAGCATGTTTGGATGCTAATCATTCTATTTCTAACATTACCTTGAATCCAACGAGGTTCATATGAAGTAAAGTAGCACTAAGTTTGTATCCTATCATTTTTTTCTTTTCTTCCTGAAGTACTCCACGAATATTGGTCGGATTCTAGACTTGCCTACGTTTGATTAAAGATTGATTGCTTGACAAACTTAGTATTTATAAAACTTTGGTTCTCACTGGAGTTAAATAATACTTTAGTGTCAATATCATGTACAAGAATTATATCAACAATCACCTCAGGAATCATTTTTGCCTCTTGTGCTGTGAAACAATGCTCTCGCGTTCCTCTGGGGATCTTTGGTTGTTTTCGTCTTGTTTTCAGGTGCTTGTGTCAGTTTCGAACAATCTTGACGAATAGATTTGCTTCCCCAATGGAAACATATACGGTTCTTCTTATTCCACGTTCTTCTTCCTTGTGTACGGGTATCAACTCATTGTCAAAGTATTTACTAACTCGACCATATTGCTAATGGTTTGTGGTCTGACCGCCGTTATCAGATCACGCATCTCACTGACTAGTTCCAAATAAAATGAGAAATTGGTACAAATTCTAGCGAAGCTATTGCTAGTATTCTTTCACATCTGAAGAATTTTGTCGTATACTTATGACAATTTATACCAATCATTTGGTGATTCAGGAATTTTGTTGCCATTTGTTCCTTTTATGTAGCAGACAAAATTTCCTTTTTGTCAGTTCTTTTACTTCTTTCCATTCCGTGGCATAAGTCATGTCATGATCTTGTGTTTAGTATATCAAGTCTCACCATCTTAATGCCTTATTTTTTAAGCATACATTACTCCATCCTTCTTAGCGTATATACTAATGGTTAGGACAACTTTAGTTTTTTGCAGCCCATGTATTGCCGTAACTATAACAGGACTAATGATTCGGGTTTTTATATTTGAGGACTTTTGTATAAAATATTGTTATTTGATATATAGATTTCTAACTCTCTCTCTCTCTCTCTATATATATATATATATAAATGAGTTAGATGATTATATATATAAATAAATGTGATCTTGATTAGGATTATTATTTCAAGATGTATTAATATAAAATTAATCATGCTTGTTATTTTTATGTTGGGTGTAGATTATTTGGAGATTTGCATTCCCCATTATATCAAACACTATTAGACCTAAGCGGTGTACCACTATGGAGAGGGGTGTGCTCAGACGTAGAAAGTGTAACCATGCCTCCCATATGTGAAGGTCGTATGAGAATGATGTGGCGCATAAATGATGGTTTTCACATGGCCACACCTCATATTCTTAGCATGATCTCGAATTTAAGATTAGCACACTTCAACTATATATCAACTTTTTAACTTTCACCTTTTTTCACATTGAATTACTTTTGGTTTTCACTAATGTATGTGCAAAGTTAAAATCTATTCTTTCCAAAGGGGTGAAATTGAGTCGAGTTAAATTCGATTTGGCTTAAGTCTGAACTCAACTCGCTTAGCTTAATAAAGCCGAAGCTCGAACTCGAGTTGGGCTTGTTTCGAACTCTATATACATGAAGAGCTCGAGCTCGACTCATAATTTTTCAAAACCAAGTCCATCTCATTTATTAACCATATCTAAATATTAATAAAAGACTCCAATTAATGACACATGACAATCGCTCTTTCAACCTAACAATTTAAATTTTATTTTATCTAAAAAAGTTAAATATAAATAAGTTGTCAAAGAGATCTTGCAACTAAATTTGATGTACTTTGTTATTCACGAATTCTGTATAATATGATACAAATTGTATATCAAACTCTAACTAACTCTAGAGTTTTATATAATTACTAATTAACATACTTATAGTAAATACGTGGTTAAGTGATAAATATTTATGATGATAAGTAGTTCTTCATATATATCGTGAACAAAAGGAATATTTGTATTTACTTTTAGAAAGGAATAAACATATTTCCTAACAATCACATATTCAGATATCGTGAGCCTGTACCAAAAATTTGAAGAGCGATAGAACGGAAAAAATGTAATCTAATCTAATGATCTAATCTAATATAAATATTAATAAAAGATTTTGATTAAAAATATTTTACTTTTATTTTATTTAAAACTATTTTTGTTATTTTTGTTATTCTTCTTATTATTATTTATTATAAAGCTCTCAATTTTAAATATATATATATATATATATATATATATATATATTAATTCTTACCTTGAAAAAGTTGATGAAACTTTCTAATATTATAAAATAATTATTATAAGAAAAATGTTACATAATAATACAAATAATATTATAATTTAGTTTATAATATAACACCCCCGAACAAATCTTATAAACAAAAAAGATTGAATTTATCACACGTAAATTAAATAATATTATAATTATGAAACAATTGATATACCCAATAACAATACACATATTTAATCGTGAGATAGGATTATTATATTTTTACATATAGAGCTTACATTTATTAATAGTGTTTGTTTTGGTCAAAAATCTGATTAAGGATAAGTAACCAAATCTGAAATGTGAGGTAGAGTGCTTAGATGATTAACAATGATGGAAAGGAATGTAAGGTTGTAAATGCAATCGAACACAGAGATTTATACGAGGATAAGCCATTGATCTCTAGAAAATAGCCGATATAAAAACCTCGGGCGGTGAAAACTATCAACCACTGTTTACTATTAAACAATAATGTGTAGTACAACTTCGAAAATCGATCAAGCTTGATATAATGGTGTGTGTTAGCAGAGCTCGTATGGCAGTAGCGTGTGAGATGTGATGGTGATAAGTTGTTATATGTGGTTAAACTTGATCGACCCCTTAATAAAAGAAAGATAACATAAATAAAACAATATGCGATAAACGTGGTAAGCCCACATCCTCGCTCCATGACCGTTGTAGGATGAGCACGTGCACTTCTCAACAATTTCCAGCGAGATTATAGCTTAGACTCAGTCCACTATCAGTTTACCTGCATATAAACACAATAAAATATTGAGAACAATTATTAGAAACCATAGCAAACATTAAGGATTCTTGATCCTCTAAGGTCCCGTAATACACATCAAGGATACTTGATCCAGAATATGTATCAGGATATCGGATCCATAACAAATAAAAACCAAGCCCCAACAGTATTATTAACCCGTCTCATAAAATTCATGAATTATGAATGTATAAAATTATAATATTACTATATTCTTTAATCGTGTGATAAGATTGATAAAACTTTATCATTTATATGTTTTTATATTCAACACGTGTAATAAACGGGTTTACAACACCTATAAATTTAAAATAATAGTCAATCTAGATTTTTTTATATATTTAAATCATGTAATACACGAGTTTTGTAAGCTAGTTGTTTATAATATACAACTATTTCAGGTTATAACTTTATATATTAACTAATTGCTTTTTTTCTAACAAATATTTATATAACAAGCTCATTTAAATTAACTTACGGGGTCTGAGCTCGGTTTATGAAACCCGAACTCGTTTAAAAATGAGCGTATATCTAGGCTAAATTGTGCTTTGTTTAGAGCTTCATTTATACTGTATTCAGTTTCTAGATGACGTTGTTATTCTTCATTTTCAAATGTATCTACTTACCCAAAACGACATGCCGTGATCCATAAGGTATTTAATTATAGTCATTTATTAAATTAGAAGACAAAAAAACTTCCATTGCCGGGAATCGAACCCAGGTCTCCTGGGTGAAAGCCAGATATCCTAACCGCTGGACGACAATGGATGTTGATGATAAATTCTGTAAACTTTTATAATCTAACATAATGTAGTAAATAGGTTACAAACTTCTAAGCAATATATTTAAAAGCTTAATATTTCAAACTAGCTGTTGGTATCAGTTTAGTACTTTTGTGTTTCAAGACGTCGAAACAAGGATTTTTAATATGTTCAGTTCGGTAATTCCTTTTTAGTCACGTAAACATACGATATTCAAGGGTAAATAACGAGGGGTGACTCAATCGTTTTGGAGATTAAAACAAAGACTAACGATGAGAGTACTTGTTAGTTTATCAAGCTTGTCTGTTTTTAGTTTTGTGACATAGTTATAAAAAGAGTAAACTGTCAAAATGGTCTCTAAGGTTTGGTCACTTTAGTCCAAAACTCAAACCTTGTGAATCTGGGTCCCTGTGGTTTCAATTTTGTTACCATTTTCATTCAACAGTAAAATTTGATCAGATTTTTCAGTTAATATCCATTTTTTTGTCTTTTCCTCCCCTTTTAATGAAAAGCAAAATAGTTAGATTTTGAAAATTTGTTATAATAAAACATTAAAAAACCATTTTGCCCTTCATTAAAAGGGAGGAAAAAGACTAAAAAGCAAGATGTTAACTGAAAAACCTGACCAGATTTTGATTTTGAATGAAAATAGTAACAAAATTGAAACCACAGAGACCTAGATTCAAAAGGTTTAGTTTTTGGATTAAAGTGGCAAAGTGACAAAACCTCAGGGACCATTTTGACAGTTTACTCTATAAAAACACTACTTTTAACCTATATGTTTCTGTGTTTTTATATATGTGTTTAGATTAATTTTATATATGTACCATTATTCGATGCAAATAGCTAAAAGGTCAGAGTAAAGAAAACACAATCTAAGTTGTGTATATTTACTGCACAGTCGCAAGTCGCTACCAACAACGGTATGAACACTTGAACAACTCTACATCCCTTAAATTATAAGTGTTCTCTTCTTGGCCTGTCGATTATTTCCTTTCGCGTCAAGAACTTCTGAGTTCATTCAGCGTGAAATCAATAATAAATTAAAACATGACAATAATCAATCAATCATAAGATGAAAATCAAGATACCAACCATTTTCTTTCTTGAAATCATTGTTTTCACCACAAGATCTTTATCTTCAATACCATTATATGTGAATCTGGAACTGACAGTAACCGATTATTATAACTTAATGCAAATAAAAACCTGAAAAAAAGTTCCATTGCCGGGAATCAAACCCGGGTCTCCTGGGTGAAAGCCAGATATCCTAACCGCTAGACGACAATGGAAATTGCTATTATTCTTATAAAACAGACTATGGATTCATTTATTGGTCTATAATCATTTTATTTTATCCGGTTTAAAGCACATTATTTAAAACTTATTATTTTAATTTAATCTTTAATAGATTAATTGTTGGTATCAATTTAAATACTTTCATTGTCTCATGAATTCGAAATCGAGTCTTTTCCAATACTTTCAACTTGGTAACTACTTTATTTTGGGAAATTTCATAAAATATTAATAGAATATATTTTTGATGTGAATGAGTAGTTTTAAAAATGGTTTACCATTAATGACATTGTTTCACTTTCATTTTTCAACCCTTTTATAAAATAACTACTCACTAAATAAAAATAGAAAATAAAGATAAGCTAATATTAATAACTATAATTTAAGAACAACATTCCGGAAAGCCATGTTTCGATTCATACAACTCATACAATACAATTGTAGAATGTGATTCCATGTTGGTATACACATGCATTGTTTTCCATAAAGATTAATGAGACATTTAACATCAATATAAATTCTATTAATATTTTATGAAATTTCCTCAAAATAAAGTAAAGGCAGAAACCATGACCAGAAACATATAGCTTGTTAGGGTGACAAATGAGTATCACACGAACAAACGCACAACAAGCTCACACACGCGCTTAAATCGCAAGAACAAAAACACAAAGTTTGTATGTTTCAATCAAGCTTGATCTATATCCACTATCCACATCTAGTCTCTCTTTGTATTAGGTTCTCAAGGAGTTTATTGTACATGATATAAAGTATATATAGTGGGTACACTTAGGATTATTGATTTAACAATAATATAATAAGAAGACTTGTGACAACGGATAAATATCAGGTAATTCCGTACAACATAATCAATGATTAACTATACAATTACCTGCAATTAAGCTTGATTTATATTAATTAAGTCTCATAAGTCTAGCAATATCCAGGAAGTGCACTACATTTGCATATTACATGTTCGTATTCACCATGTCGCGATACGATAAAAACAATTTTAGGGACCGCTGGTAGATTATCCGGTTACACTATTTATGTCAAGAGGGTTCAGGTATGACATGAAATCATGTTCAATGGAAAATATGAACAAAGCCCTACGTGGGAACAAATATACATCTTCTAATTTTCTGGAAAAATACACAAGCATCAAATTGTCCGAATCCAAGCCATGAAAGTTACAATTTCCAATAAACAGGTTACAAGTTCATGATTAATGAGAACATATATAATCACTAGATAATGTAATTATCATAGAATGCCATCAAATGTATTATATATACTCTAATGGTATTTAAACACTAATTACCAAGTACCCTTTCATAAGTGATCATTAATCAAATCATAAACACAATTGATTGTCCGATTAACACCAAATA
This sequence comes from Scalesia atractyloides, assembly GCA_947069175.1. Taxonomy (NCBI): domain Eukaryota; kingdom Viridiplantae; phylum Streptophyta; class Magnoliopsida; order Asterales; family Asteraceae; genus Scalesia; species Scalesia atractyloides. The sequence goes on along the minus strand of CAMTDV010000022.1, from coordinate 21,270,574 downwards.
ATCATCAAAGCGTAAACTGGTGAACTAGTTAATCATAATTAACATCCTAGCACTAGATTAACACCCTAAACATCTAGTTAACGTTAAACATCTAAATATCTAGATTTTATACAATTCACCACATGCTTATTTCAATAAACAAATCAAATCAAACCCAAACCATACCCCCCAAGTGGGTCCCACATACCATGATTATGGTAAGTTGCAAGATATGAAAGACATGGACTTGCGACTTTGTGGTAAGGGAAGCATGGTCTTGGATTGTAAGTGAAGGATAAGAAGATGCAAGAGACTCATGATTTCACTTCCTACACTTAAACAAAAAAAAATCACTCCCTCTCTAGACATCAGTCAACTTCTAATCAATTCCTTAACCATGACCTATTAAACTTTTTGACCCATTTAACAAGGTGCTTCTGCTTCTGAACCGAATCCAGCTCCTAATCTGCTAACCCATCACCCGCGAACAACCCGACTAACCCAACAATCACCCCTTAATCGATTTTGTTCTTGCTATGAACCACACATGGTTTGGATCTTGCTCTTGCTAAATGAACCGCACGGGTCTGATATCTTGCTAACCTTCATTCTTACTTAAACTTTCTATCTTGCTAGGTTGTGGTTGTTACATATAGATTCACAACGAAATCTCATGCTCTTTCTTTTCTTGCTTTCGATTATTTCTTACCCATCCATCTTGGCCGCACCATACCATTGCGATTCTTTCGTTATCGATTCAACCCTAAATAACTCTATTCAGATGCCGAATCCCACTTATATGCCGCTTACCAGTCCCACTAAATAGACATTATATAGCTTATTTAATCGTTGTTCATTTGATTTTAACAATTGCTTATTGTGTTGATGCTTGCTTATTTTTCCTTCTTGTTTCTTTGGTATTCGAATACGATTGGAGATTGAAAGGTGTATGGTTGTTTGTTTCTTTCACCTGCCTAGTTGCTTGATTTTATAATTCCTTTATCTGCTTGCATCTTTCTGATGGCGATTCTAAAATTATTAAGATGTATGTTACCTTTAAGGGCAAAACAATAACAAAGTCTGTGCTCCATAATGGATAAAGCCAAGCTACATGATCCAATAAGACACTTACTTTTTTGAAAATTCAATGACAAAACGTAGTCGATAAATCTTTGATACCAAGCACGTGGTGCTTTTTTGAGACCGTAAAGTGACTTATTTAAGCGGTACACATAATCTGGGAAACCCTTGTGGCGAAAACCCATTGGCTAATACATGTAAACGATCTCATGAACATTACCATGTAGGAAAGCATAAGTGATATCAAGTTGGTGTACCTGCCATGAGTGTGACAAAGATTTGCTGCGAGTTTTACAATAGGATTGAATGCTTCCCCACAATCAATACCCACTTGTTGTAACCGACCATCACACACCAACCATGCTTTGTATCTTTCCAAGCTACCATCTGATTTGAATTTATGCTTAAATAACCACATGCTATGGACTATATTCATATGTGGTTGACGGGGCACTAATGCCCAAGTCTCATTTTTAATAAGAGCATGAAATTCATTGTTCATGGCGTCACGCCCTTTGGTATGGACAAGTCATCAGTTAGGGTTTTAGGTATAGGAATAATGGTAGAGGAAGATTGAGGTGACTATTGGACTTTACGATGTTGTCCATTGCGCGTGTATGCATTGTACGCGCGCTTGGATCATGTGAGGGAGGTGCAAGTAAGGGATAAGACTAAGGTGGTGTTTCAGTGGACGAGGCAAATATGGGTGTAGCGCTGGAATGAATATTATGTTCGGTTTAGAAGAGGGGGAAGTGTTTGGTGTGAGGAGGATGGGTGATGGGTTGGTTGTGGTGTCGTTTGGGTCGTAGTGGGCTGTAAAGGCATTGATGGGTTGTTGGGGGAGGGGGGGGGGGGTTCTGGGCCAGGAGTTGGGTGGAGGGGTTAATGGAGTGGGTGGGGTGGGGTGGAGGGGTTAGTGGAGTGGGCCGATGGAGATGTAGGGGATAGGCTTAAGGATGTTGGTGAGGGTGAAGGCTAGACGTTTTGCCACATATGTGGCGAGAAGGAGTCCGTGAGGAACTCGTAAGAAGGGGTGGGTGTTAATGTATTGGCGATGGCAAAGCTCGTCTCGTCGAACACCACATGACGAAAAATAAAAGTTTTTTTTTGTGTTCAAATTGAAGCGTTTGTACCCCCGATGTGTTTGAGGATCCCGAGTAATACACAAGGATGTGAATGGTGGCCAATTTTCTAGATAAACGTGGAGGGGATTAATGGGTAAGAAAGCAACTGCATATACGCAAATGATCATAGGATGGTGTGCGTTGGTATAGTAATTTGGTTGGGGTCTTGTTGTTTGAGTGGTTATTCGGTAAAATACTGAGTAAGTAGGTGGCAATTTTAAGAGCATGTTGCTAGAAGGTATTCAGAAGGGAGACATGGATAAGAAAGGTTGGGATCATATTATTAATGGCGTGATTTTTTTTGCTTCGCCATTTCGAGAGAAGGTGTGGGGACACGACAAGCGAAAAACTATGCCATGTTGATTGAAGAATTGATTAAAAGCGGAGTTGATATACTCCTTGCCATTGTCACATTGGAATGTTTTTATTTTACGAGAAAATTGTGTTTCAGTCAGTTTGTATGGATGACAAAATGTAGCAAATACTTTTGACTTTTTAGCGATGGGAAAAGTCCACAAAAATAGTTAAGTCATCTAGAAACAAGACATAATATCGATGCCTTCCAAAATCAGTATGGGAGAAGTCCATAAATCACTATGGATTATGTCAAAAGGTAAAAAAAAGTTTGAGTATTAGAACTAGAAAATGGTAGTCTAACACGTTTACCCAGCACACAAGATTCGCAAACATGTTTATTTAAATATTCAAAATTAACAAAAGAATGCAAAGAAGACAATGAGGCTTGGCCAGGATGACCGAGTCTTTGATGCCTGATGCATGTCAATGGTACATATAAAATATATTAACTACACAAGTTTTAAATTTATAAAAATGGAAATTACCTAAAACTAAACTAAACACATAACAGACAAGTGTACCTATCGTATATGTAATATAGTAGTGGTAAGAACCAAGTATCAATCCTAAGGACTATCACACCCTGACCCGCAGCGGAAATAGTAGTCGGGGCATGATTGGGTTCCATCAAAGCTCATGACATTTACTATAAAATTTCATATTTATTATTTCAAGTTTTAAGATACAAATTACAATAACACACAGGCACAACATGTTCACAACATTCAAGAATTCTTTATTTTTCTTCTAAGGCAAATCCCTATGGGTTCCTTGCTTCAACCTGTCCACCTGTATCATGTGTAAAAATAGGGTTTTGGGTCAACAAAAGTTGGCGAGTGAATCTAAATTAAATATTGGAAAGAATTATTTATATTGGTTATTAAGTAAAAATGTGCATAAACCAAATATGAGTATACGTATATGTAAATTTACCCACAAAACACATAATATCAATTAATGCACACACACACATATCATTGATGAATAATGAGATCAAGGCTCAATCAAACGGAGCCGATCTAATGAGACACCTGATTCTCAACTCGTCTCCAACAAGGAACTGGTGGGCCTAATGAATAATTTGCACGCAACTTGACAAAAATGTAAACACACAATACAACAAACAACATTTACATTACACGTTAGATCATATAATGGTAATAACACAAGTGTTTGAATACATGATTTAAATAAACGACACATGTACACCCCAAAACATGAATAAAAAGGGGAAGTTTGTAAGAATTCACTCACAGTGGGTACGTTTCTTGCTTGATAATGGATGCGCACGAGTTGAGGATTTGACCGACGGAAGAATACTAGCCTAAAATAATAACGCGATAATTTGATAAATATAACAAAATTAATATTTTGATTTATTATTCTTTTGTAGAGTTTTAGGTTATTTTTGTGATATATGAAGAGATTTTAAAACCTTTGAATTTGTATCTTTAAGTACTTTTACTTGATTTTAAATAAAATATATATAGTTACAAAAAATATAATAAGATAAAACAAAATAAAAAATATATTAAATTACAAAAAAACCCTTGTCAGACCTGACAAGGTGGTCTGACCGGGTCGTTGACTGTTTGATTGCGTGTGGTGGACTGAACTTCTGACCTCCCGCTTACGTGCACACAGCTCTTCCAACTGAGCTACGTGTCTAACCCGTTAGTATCTTGATTTTTATTATCTTTATATACTTGTTAGATTAAACCAGAATCATTTTAATTAAAAAGATTTAAATCAATTGAACTGGCGTGCATACAGAGTATCGAACCTGTGACCTTAAGTTGATTTGCACCCAGCCCGACCAACTGGGCTGGGTGTCTAACCCGATATATAAGTGATTTTTATTATATTTATATACAAAATAGCTTCATCTTCTTCAATTTTAGTTGACCTATGAACTGGACTCAACTGATAACATTGTTATTCGGGTGTGATCGATTGCATTAAACGATAATAACAGATATGGAAAAAAGAATAAAAAAAAATATACCGATGAGGAGTGATCCCCGGTTTTCCGGTGGTGTTTTCCGGCAGCTCAAATAAATTTTCCGGCAGTAAGTTTGAACAGAGCGTCCGAGGATTTGAGTGATGAAGAAATGAGGGTGCGAGTTCTATTTGTGAGGGATTTGGGTTTGTATTTATAGAGTAACAAGTTTGACTGAGATTTTCGTTTCAATCCAAGATTAAAGACCTATGATTTCGATCCGTTTCAAATTGATTGACTGATGATTTCGGTTATAACTATTATAAAATTCAAGTTCTAATCAAAGAAAAACGAATTTGCTTGATTGCACATAATCCGCCTTTGACAGTTTCGGGTTTTATGGGTTTGCAGGTCTTCGACTGATTCGACATAATACTTATTTGATTTCGGTTTTATTCGCACTTGTGTGTGTGGTGCAGTGGTGTTGTGAGTGTGTGACCATGTGGGGGAACCCGGGTTTGATTCCAGTTACCCCTTTTTTATTTTTATTATTTTGTATTTAAAATTTTTAATTATTTTTCCTTTACTGATTATTAATTTAAGTATGCACTTTATTTATAAATATAGGTTATAAATTAAATAAATCAATTAATACTAATAAAAGCATAATGAACATTGATAATTTACTTGATTTCAAACGAAGCAGGTTCTTGAAAAACCCGTTTACACGAATGTTAAAGGACAAAGTGGCTCCTAATAATATATCGTCTGTCAATATCTAACCAATGTAAGAGTGATTGTGAAGAATTAATGATTGCAAGTAAGCACAAAATGTGGATTTAGAGAAACCAGATAAGAGAATTAACCATTTAAACTTTGGCTCATCTTGACTAGAATAACTATTGGTTTTAATTGCTTATAAAGATTATTTTACTAAATAGTTCAAATAGCGTGTGAAGAGCTAAAATGGATTAGGGCCTTACTAGGGTTAATCCCACAAAACTATAGAATCAAAGTTATAGACACACACCAAGACCTAATCTTGTGAAGCAAGTTTTAGTTATCATCTTTTATGACTTAGGGTTTCTATTATTGTTTAGAAACATAGTTTCACGAACTGAGCGACTTACTATCTATGCTACTCAATTTTAAGCAAACCATAACTAGTTTCAAATCCTTTTATTCAGACCCTTCCCATAGGTAGCTCACTAGTTTTACGAGTTATATCACTAATTTGTCTATTACCGGTTAAGGTTATCACTAATTTGTCTATTACCGGTTAAGGTTTCAAGCCTTAGATTATAAGTGCACTTTTATAACCTAAAGATAAAGCGTGTTAAATCTAACATGCATAACTTCATAGACAGATAAAAAATAATCATACACATCATAAGATATAAATAACCAACTTCACTAAAATCATACAATCATATGTAAAAGCCAATGTATAAGTCAAACCAGAACAAGAATCATCTTAGCCTAAATGGCTTACAGAAGGCTAGCCTTATGTAAAAGAAACCAAAACTAGATCTAAAGGAAGTCATGGATGTGATAGAAACGGAAAAAGAAAGCAAACCGAATCGATATACACGGTTAGATGCGAATCGAATAGATAGATCTTCAATTCTTCAAGTTCTAGACCTCTGAATCTTAAATTCTGCTCCTAAAGCACATTCTTAGTGTCTTTTCACGTTCTGTAGGGTTTCCTACCGTCATGAGCCTTAAATACCGAAATCTAGTGTTTTCACCTATCTGAGCCTAGTTGGGTCAGTTATGTCCCGTAACATTTTAGTGGGTTATGGCCCATAACTAAAAGAATTAAGGCCCACAAAACCAATATTTGGATTGGTCTCGTCGAAACAGTCAAGATTCTATATAATACGCCATGAAATTCGCGAGTCAGGTCTGGGTTCAGCGCTAGGTGCACCAAAATCTGCACCTAGTTCGCCAAATTATGATTTTCTTCTGTTGTGCACTAAAATCCACTCTTAGTGGCGTCGATTGCTACCAGTTTTCCTGTTTTTCACGTTTTGATTCCAACTTGTGCGCATGCTTCAAATACTCCATAATGCTTCCCGAAAACCTTCTATTAAGTTCCAAAACTATCCGTTAGGCTATAAGAAACATTCCGATTTATCATGATAAAGCAAGTTCTAAAGAACTTTGAATGATTAAGAATAAAAAAACATCAACTAACGAGCTACAACATGTTTAATTCGTAAGTCTTAGCCTTGCTCCTTGATCCCAGATGATTTCGCCTCCTTGGATCACCTAAAAGACTCTCAATTTACGCCTGGAAGTGAATAGGATGGTTTAAAACGTTTAAATATGAAAACCATAGATGTTTACCGACCTGGGTTTTTTCGCACGTCGCGAAGCTCAGAAGGGAAGTCCCTAGCGACATGCTAAGAATTGCAGTTCCCGAGTTCCTTGTTTTCTTTGTAAAATTTTCGTTCTAACTCTATTTTCCTACATCTTCGTATTTCAACCCTTTATCCCATCATCTTCCAGTATCTTTATTTCCAATTCATTTGTGTTTTTCAAATTTTGTTGTTTTCTTCCTTGCATTCTTCCGTGAGCTTGTTTTCATGATTTTTGCTTGTTTTTATCCATTTGCACACGAACACCTAGAAAACATAAAAACACTAAGTACAATCTAATAAAGTAAAAAAAAGACTCAATTCTATCTAGAAACTATATAAAATACATATGAAAATGAGTGTGTTTTGCAAACAGTATTTCATTTGTACAACTCTACTTGTGGCGATAAATGAATACCGATACCATGACACCCTGAACAATGTTGGTACTAGTACGGATGTTTGTTTTTATGGTTTTCAATCTATGTAAAATACGTGTTGATTGTTATACCGAGCGTATGAATCATACCGACCGTAAAAACCAACATCAACTGAAAACCCGTCGTGTAGCATAGGAAATCTCACTAGTATTGTATTAATGAATGAAGATAATTTACTAATAGGTACATGCTTCTAATTGTAAACAATATACTATTTGGGTGGAGGGGGTACTCCTTTCATCTATCCTAGCTCTCTCAAATTCTACTCTGCCACGTGATTTTTTACCCTAAACTACCTTAACATCACAAAATAACTAGCATCACTCTTTTTAACTATCCAAGAACTTTTTTTAATAAAATATAGTAAACAATAAATAAACTAAACTTTCTTTTAATTAAATAAAAATACATAACTTAGAAAACACCTGAACTAAATTAAAAAAATTACTTAAACAAAATCTTTTCATTAGGATGGGTTTTCACAATTTTCAAGCCTCAATGTGATCAAATTGTTTGGGTTTCTATCCCTTTTGTACTCATGAAAGGCCAACTTAATAGCTTCCTCATCGTTTTGCACCTCTTCATTGTTCATCACCTCATTGAAAAATGGGTCAAAGTTTATACACAGCCTTTGGATTATCTACCACCTGAATGAATCTCATATACCTTGCATTTTGTTTCCCCCGTATTTTGATTGAATATCTCAAGAAATTCAAGCCACATCTGACACAATCGCAAGTCCTATTTTCAGCGAGAATCAGCCAAGTCCTAGCCAATGTTACTTTCTCTTCTTCGGTCCAACCCGTCGTTTCCATTTCAAATAAAACGAGATTGTGTTTATTTTTTGTGAAATTTGTTTGTAAAAGTAAAGTGCGGTGAAGTATAAAAATGGTTTGTGTTGTGAAGTGTGAAAATGGTTTGTATTTATAGTTGATTATTTAAAAGAATTTTATTATATGTGTAATGGTCATTACACTGTTGGTTATCAAATATGGTTTTCCTCATATGATTAGTTATAATTTTTATGATAATGTTTCAAGTTTTGGTTAAATTTTTACAGTTACCATACCATGATATGCATGCGTGATTCAATGTTTTTACGTATGTTTTTATTCGGTTTAACAGTGCTGTCATAACGTACAGGTCCAAAATACTAGTTATACAAAAAAACACATTATAATTCCTTTGTTTAAAGTCAAATATTGTAATGAGCGAATTTTTTATTTATAACATATAACAATAACTAGACCAAAACAAACTCTTTTACACAAACATAAATGCAAAGAGTTAAATATATTTATTATTATTACTCTTATTTATATTTTGCGCTTTAAGATGCAAAGATTTCAATCCTCATGCTAGGACAGTGACCAGCAAAACTGCAAATGAAATTGTTAAGACCTTTCACAAGGGTAATTTCGTCTTTTCCACTTGTGTAAACCTTGTCGCTTGAGGTAGGGCTGCACCTATCATACCCAGCCTTGCTTACTGCCACAACATTATGTGCTCCTTTTGGGTAATTAAACACTGTTTCCATCGTAAAATATAATTCAATTAAATAAGCACATGCTTTGTTATTAAACGGTTATTATTAATTTAACAAAATATAACCTTGAAATCCACACATATAAGGTTAAGACAATTTGTTTTAGCTAAATATATACTCATATACGTAAGCATGTAAAGTGATGATAGGATGTTGAGAGGATACCAAGGACGTCACCAGCGTTGAAATTCTTTCCTTTTTCCCAGCCAGCTACGTTTAACGACCAACCGTTGTCATCACCAACGACATAGGTAGTTGCCCGAGCTAGCTCGCATTGAAGCGCCACCACTAATAGACAAGACGCAGCCATTGCCACCAATGCACTACCTCTTCCCTTAGCCATGGTCTAGTCAAACAAAATATGGAGGCTTTAGTGATTTTCGGATTTGATTACTAGTGTCTTTTTATTTGCAGGATGTTTGTGTAGATATGAAAGCTATTTATAGCCAAAAGAACACATCGATTTTATAAAATTCATATTAATTAAATGTTTTTTGGACAAGTACAAGTTCTTTTCTGTTTAAAAAAAGTTGTTAAAATAATTTTTTATAAATAATCATGAAAATAACAATGTTGTAATACAATTATACTTTTACAGCTTATACAATTACAATTTATATCTCCCGTTTAGAAAAAATCAAATAACTATTTATAAATAATCACGAAAATAACAATGTTGTAATACCATTGTACTTTATAGCTATACCATTACAATTTATATCCCTATTTATAGTTATAACAATATACCATAACAATTTCTATCTCTATTGTAATGAGATACATGTATTTAACTTGCATGTTAGTTTCATACCCGTGCATCATATATTTAAAGGAAATTTTTTTAAAAGGTAAATAGCTCAAGCCTGGTCTTTAGAAAAATATGTTGCAATTCAATGTTGAATATTTTCTTTAGAGTTAATTACGTTTTTTTATCCATGTGGTTTATAAAAAATTACTACTTCAGTCGTTAATTTAAAAATTGTCAAAATAGTCTATGTGGTTTCACTTTCATAACTATTATAATTCACCCTTACTAACACCATTCAGTTATTCTTATTCTGTTATTGATTTGAAATGATCATAATGTTCTTGTTATTAAAGTTAAAAAAATAAAGAGTTAGTCACGTTTTTCGTCCATGTGGTTTGTTAAAAAATATCCATCATAGTCCATTGGTTCTAAAAATTGCCAAACCAGTACTAATATCCTTTACTTTACTTTTCACTCTCCCGTTTCTTCAGATCCGGCCATCTAATTATCCCCATCACAATCAACGTCAGTAAGAAAACTTGAGGCGTACTAGAAAACTTGAGGGGGTGGAGATATAGTATGGGCGGTGCCTTGTGTAGTGGTCTGAATTGGTAGAATTCATCGCTAGAAAATGAGTTAGCCGATGATTTGTTAGGGAGTTGAAGGTGGAAGTTATGAAAGTATTGGTACCGTTTTAGCCATTTTTAAAACTAATGGAATAGAATGGTTATTTTTTACCAAACCACAAGGGACTAAAAACGTAACTAACACTTTATTTATTTTTATATTAATTTTCATAAAATGGGCATTATGGTCATTTCAAATAAACTAACAAAACAATTGGATGGTGTTAGTGAGGGTGGACTGTAATAGCTACAAAAGTGAAACCACATAGATTATTTTTGACAATTTTTAAACTAATGGACTGAAATAGTGATTTTTGACAAACCACAAAGATGAAAAACTTAATTAACTCTTCTCTTTAATATTTAACTAGGTTAGTTCCCCGTGTAATCACAGACTGAACAATTTAAACTATATAATAAATATTTCTTGTAAATGCAAATAGAAGACAGAGACATTTATAAACAACTTGACATTAATGAGTTCATATAAAGATGATTTAGGCTGGTATTGTACAATTCGTTAAAGAAGCATGTAATCAAACTATCCTTGAAAATAATACAAAAATAAATATATTATATAATATTTATTAATGTATTTACTTATTACATTGCATTTAATGAGATATAAAAAAAGTTACAATTATAATTCACACATTACCGAAAATAATTTGAATCTTAAAAACATTCACATAATTCATAAATCTCTATATATTTTGTTGTATACAACATTACATCTTTGATTCATAACTTTACCATCTATATCTAGAATTAATAGTTTTACCCGGTCTCTACTTTTAATTCTTAATAATGTCACATACAATTGAACATAAATAATACAAACAACAGTGATAGTAATGATACTAATAAAACAGTAATATTTTTTTGTTATAGGTATATTAATAGTTATATAAAAAATATAATATTTATGTGTAACAATATTACCACAGTATAAATTAGCAATATGTCGGTTTTCGACAGAAGTTTGGGCGTATAATAGTACCCATTCGGTAGAACATTATTAAGAAATGAGTAGAAACAGAATCAGCAGAAACATTCATTCATTCATGCCGAAAGAGTATACATCTTGTCTGGCTAGCGAAATTCCTAGAGAGATTCCGCCAGCGTTTTCCCACTGGAAACTTCCAAAACTTATAAAACAATGAACACACAACACATATATATAGACATGAGCACCACGTACGAAGTGAGCATACTGCTTCGTACGAAGTGACCACTTCGTAGTGACACTTTTTCTCCTCTCACATTTGTACTTGGGTCGTCTGTTCGTATCTCATCTATACAATATTCAACACACGCTCTATCTAGCCTATTCGCACAGTGACAGACATAAGTGCATCACATTTTCCCCTTTGGACGTAACTGTCGAAGCTTGATCTTGAAATATGATAGCTGTGTTTGAATATTTTGCAACTTCAATCAGGTATCTGTCAATGTCGTAGAACGCTTCAACAAATTCCCCCTTGATTGATGATCCGGGCGTGCATTATCAATATTAAAGCACCAATTCCCCCTGAAATTAATTCCTCCAGTAATTAATCTTCAGTTCTTTGGTTGCATGGTTCCTGACCTCCTCAGATTTGATTAATCGATAAATTTTCTCGAATAACCACCAACTTGAAACTCATCAATGCCGCTTCTCCGTTTCAACTTTAACCATATCCTTTTAGGTTTTAGCACACTCCTCCTATGCTCAATCCTTTGATCTTCAAAAACCCAACAAGCAATTGATAGAAACTTCGAATTACCACACTAGCAAACTTCAAATCTATGAATACCTGTGAAAATCTGAAATCCCGATTTCTGCAATCACAATTGATCAGCGAATCGGTAATCTTCTCAATCCACAAATTTTCATCGGAAAAACTATATTTCAATACGAAGTAACCTTTTCTTCTTCGTTCAAGATCAGTAATGCAATCTTCGTCCTTATAACAATCTCAAATATATAGTCTATTTCGTGAGCAACCGGTACATTGCTTTGTCTGAAAAACCCAAATATCATCTTCTTTAGTCATGAATTGCAAGTATATAGCCTTCCTCGTCAGTCAGCGCAACTAAATCAACAAAACATCATCATTTCCTGGCGGTTAGTCCGGAAAACGATTCATTGGCGTTGCAGATTAAATTGGATACTTTGGTCTATCACAGAGCTATCCCATGTACACTCTCTGATAACTACTCGTACAACTTAGCAGTCGTGTGTGCTAACCGGCTTATATGAGGACTCAAGCATCAACGTGACCACAACTACAAAATCCTATAAACAATCCTCCAAAACTCAGTTATGTAACCCCACTTTTACGAAAAGTAGACATCAACTTGATCTCATCACTAATGAATTCTTACTAGACTTTGATCTCGTACAGATAAATCCAAAACACTTTGCATTCTCCAGATTATCTGTAGTCGGAACCACCCGAATACTGTTGCAGCTTCACGAATTTCAAAAATGCTAGAATCTTAACATATGCGTAAAAAAATTTATTCTCCCTCATTTTTGCAAATTCTGACCGTACCAATTTTTTCACTGAAATTCCTCCTCAAATATGGAAAAATCAGTTTTCATCAAAAGCAGATTTGACATTAAGGTCCATTAAAAGTCACTATACTAGAAGATAAACCTTTTGCACAGGTATCCATGACTACCCGAATATCTTCAACATTTTGTGACCGTATCATCAAATCTATACTCTGAAGCTCCAAACGCAAACATCCCGTATCGGTAGCTAAAATCTCAAAAAAATGTCTATAACCAAATTTTTTTATGGACACTCGTCTCTTCAATACGATCAACAAAATTTTTCAAATTTTTTTAGGAACATCACACTTCGTACGAGGTGGGTCTTCACTTCATACGAGGTGGGTCATCACTTGTACAAGATGACACACGTCGTACAAGCGAGTCTCATCACCTTTTTTCAATCCAAAATCCTTATTTCTTTGAATTTCAAAATGATTCTTCCATAGATCTGGTCGAAAATCATTTTCTAACAATCCTATGTTTCAGTTTTACGTTTTGTCCTTGGATTGTCCCTTTATTTGATGATTTACATCTAAACCTTCAAACCTCCATAATTCATGAGTGTAGGTGATTCAATCGATTGTTAGATCAATTGAATTAGTACCGTAGCTCTGATACCAGTTGTAGGTCCCAGTGACGGCGGTTCTAGACGGAAGTATGGGCGTATGATAGTACCGATTCGATAGAACATTATTAAGAAAGGAGTAGAAACAGAATCAGCGAAAGCATTCATTCAGTCATACCAAAAGAGTATACATCTTGTCTGGCTGGCAGAATTCCTAGAGAGATTTCCGCCAGCGTTTCCCCTTTGGGAACTTCTAGAACTTGCAAAACAATAAACACACAACACACATATATAGACATGAGCACCTCGTACGAAGTGAGCATACTACTTCGTATGAAGTGGTGACCACCTCGTACGAGGTGAGTTAGCTTCGTACGAAGTGACACTTTTGCTCCTCTCACGTTCGTACTTGGTTGTGTGTTCGTATCTAATCTATACAATATCAACACACGCTCTATCTAGCCTATTCGCATAGTGACGGACATAAGTGCATCAACATGTTGCTACATATTGTTGTACCCAATGCATTGGGTGTTTTTCAAAAAAAAAAAATTATTATTTTTACTTTTAACCCTAAAGTTTTTTTATCTTTTACATTTTAACCTCTTTGAATTTTTTACTTTTAACCCAAAGCTTTTTTTTTTTTTCTTAACACAAACACTTTTTTTATGTTCAACTTTAGTCCTTCATACTTTTTCTTTTGCAAGTTTTTCGTTTTATGTTTTGTTCTAAATTTGCAAGCAGCACGACGCAACGTGCATGTGGGGTTCAACGTTTTTTCGTCTATTTTTTCCCGTTTGACAGGTCCCCTCGCAACACGTCTATTTTTCTCTGTTTGACAAATTCATCACAATGCGTGGGACAAAATCGACTTAGTAATTCTTTTCTACGTTTTACGTTACGGTCTAATTTTTCGGATTAAAAGGTGCAATGGGCGTGCGTGGTTCAACAATTTTACGTTTTTTTTTCGTTTGGTGTTATTTATTCCTTTTTTGTTTATTTTATCTTTACGAGGTCTTCTGATGTTGGTGGTTGCTGGCAGTGGTGTGGCATTGGTGCTACTTGGCATGATTTTAAAAACGTAATTTTTTTCGAGTGTACCCCTATAGCTCCTTTACTTTAAAATTAAAAACTATTTTTACGTTCATATTTTTATGCACGTGTCAGTATGAATTCGATTTGCTCTACATTTCGACGTAAACTTTTTCTCAAAATGAGTCAGGTCAAATATAATACATTTTCGTTTAAAAAACCATTTTCACGTGCATATTTTATGTACGTTTCTGTATAAATTCGAGTTGGTGTATGTTTGACGTAAACTTTTTTGGGAAACGAGACAGGTTAAATATAATATGTTTTTGTGCTTATTTTATGAATGTTCCATAAAATTTGTTTCGAATCAAGTGGAGTGAAATTGTGGTTTCTTTTTTTCCCTTTATTCAAAAGCTCAAATTAATCTCTTAATTATAAGTGTCAACTTTTCTGTTACATGCGTTATGTTTTCTATGTATGAGTCGGGTCACATATAATACGTTATGATTGTACGGTATAAATTTGATTTACTTTTGTTTTGATCCAATCGCAATAGTTATATAGGTTAAATTGAGTTCAATCGGATAGGTCGAAGCACACGTTTTCATACGATTAATGCATTATATAACATTTGGACTAATATATTCGATGTTTGCGACGTACCTGCATCGCAACGCACGCAAATCTTATTGTTAGTGAATTTATTTATAACCAACAATAAATATAGAAATGTACGAAAAAAAACTAGAATAGACTAGAATAAATTGCATGCTATTGTCTGGTGGACAATATGCCTAGAATACATTATAAACTGATTAACAAGCAAATGTATCGGGCGCCATGTAAACTTCAACATCTAATCTTCTATATATGTCTTATTTCGTTGTGATGTACCAACAAGTACCACATACGACAGAGATTAAATTACTTTTATCGTTAAAAGAATTAGTTGCAATATGTAAAACGGTTTTTGAAACTACTATACATGTGACATGTCACACCTGAATTTCCAACCAAACCTCGGTGGGCCAAAGTGGGGAATATCATGACGTAAGTTGATATTATCATAGTCAATTAACACAGCACAAGGGAAGTCTTGGAGTTTAAAATACTATTACAAACCAAAATGTTCAAAATTCAAAAATAATATACAGATGGTTTGTAACGAAAGATCTACAGGCGAATCATAAAATATACAAAAGATATATAACAGACTTTAGACAAATCTAAGGATTTGCAAGATTCTCTTATATCACTACCAAGCAGCTTCAGCCTATTTTGTATTATACCTGTAATTTAGTCTTTTGAAAATACGTCAGCTTTCGCTGGTAAATACAATTAACTGACTCATTTTAAAACATTTCAAAAATTGATTTAAGTGCATAGGATATAAAATCTTTTATAACTTGGGAAAGTTAAGCTTTTAACCTTGTATGCAGATTCACATGTTTGTCAATACATATGGGGCCCACTACAGAAATCGAGACATGATTAACTGACACACCACTTATAAACCCACGAAGGAGTTATCCCCAACTTGTTGGTAAAATATCTTTTAGCATTCGCATCTGTCAGGTGTATGCCTACACCCTGTGCATTGGTCGTGGCCATTAGTAACTTAAATGAGCCGTAGATATCCAGACACGGTCGTTAACCCCCAATGTTTAAGTTATCAAACAAAATTGATTAAAACATACTATGCGGATTTAGTAGCCACAATCCGGCATTCGATTGATCCCATTTCCGACCAAATGGTAATAATTTACCGACCAAACGGTCTTATTTAAGTCATAGACTTAGAGCGACCAGCTTTTAAAGGATCAAAACGGTACGACTTGCTGGATTAAGCCTGACCGGATATAATGTAGTTTAAACCCAACAAGTGCTATGACTTGTATAATGGAATTGAGATTAAAATGATAAGGTCAACCCGTTTCGGTTAATTGTTGTAAACTAGTTACATATACTTAATCGTACGCATATAAGCGATATCGGGTAACCGGGTGAGTCATGAACAAGTTCTATATGCCATTATACTTTAAATAAGTTGTAATATCAGTAGGACATCAACTTATATGCCAGTTTAAAATTTTAAAAATAAAACTATGCCTTATAAGGCGTTTTGATCATTTATATGACGTAAAAGGAACTTGCATATATTCTGATGTTATGATCATAAACATCTTGGAAAAATACTTAATTTGTGGTATATTATTAGTAAGATATCACACATAAGTGTGGTTTATAGTTTAGGATCAAATTATGCACCAAAGGGCATTTTGGTCTTTTAAAAGCATAAATTACCATATTGTAATGAAACTTAGTTTATGATTAGAATAATAACATCATAATATGTTAATTATATTAACATATTAGTAGGTATTCTATTTGCAAGTTCGTTGTTGATTAAAACCTTGTTTTATGTAAAAAGGGCATTTTAGTCAAAGTTTGACATATTAACAGAATTTGTGCATAAACTCAGATTATGATTGTGATCATGTAATATAACCTTAGAGGGTTATGCCACACTGTATTACGATCATAATGCAACCATAAGTCAGTAGTAAAATGTAGGTCCACATGCGGATGGTGTTAAACCAGTTCCTTGTTCATATGACACACACAAGTGCGGAATCCAAGTGTGCATGCAACCAAAGCAAAGTAAAGAACACGGGGTAACCAAAGGTTCACTATCTTGATTAATGATTGAGAACAAGTACAAACATATACACATAATGCTTGTATGGCTCAAACAAACTTGCTGTGTTCTTGTGTCTTCGTCTTCAGAGATAACCAACTCAAAGGGTAACAAGCTCTCTAGGCTGACCAACTAGCTAACCAGACAGCTCCAACTAAGAGGTACATGTCTGCTTATATAGTGTCTATCTAGTTTTGTACGAAATACGAGTCTAGACATACTGAACACAATATTTCACACGAGACACATCTCCAAAAGAATTGGTACGGAACAGGTGTTTCATACGAAAATACTTCATTTCGTACGAAACAAGTAACTCACTTGTTACTTGAGACTGTCTCGTACGAATCCTGTGATTCGCACAAAATACTTGATTCGTACAAATCCTCTGACTTGCACAGAATCCTGATTCTTAGAGAAGTGTGTAGACATGACGTTTACAAGACTTATCAGTATGCTCACATGCAACTGATTAACACAGACAAGCTAAGATGTATACTAGATCAAGATAGAAGTATATCTCGATCTATTCGACACGACCAAGCCTATACAGACATTTGAGCAAAGACCGTACAATTACAAATGTAATTAAGAACAAGCGACAGACACAAAACTGTATCAACAAACTCCCCCTTGATGTTGCTGTCTTCGGTCTTCGGTCTTTGGTCTTCAGCCTTTGGTCTTCACATAGAATGGTTTGGAGTATCAACAAACTCCCCCTAAAGATTTGCTATCCATTGATATATCTGCTATCTAATGATTAGAGTATCAGGTCTTCGAACTTCTAAGAAACTTCAAATCTTTCTTGTTTCCTCATCTGACTTTTCAGATTTCTTCGTTGCTGGTCTTTATTTATGTTCTTTTTGTATCAATCTGTACTCATAGACAAATATAATTAGAACACAAATTTCTCAGGGGATACACACGAAAGACTTATCATAAAATCTTCGTATGATTGTATTCCCTGAATGAGATACACACACTCGTATGAATTCCAAGCAGCAGTTTTGAGAAACACAAGTGACCAAGTCAATCAGTTGACTAGGTTCATTCGTATGAGATACACACACTCAAAAGAATTTCAGATTTTAGATTTCTTTAATGGATTACTTGTTGCAAGATATTACTTTTATGAAGTTGCGATATCAAACAGATGGTTTTCTGGCGTATCTTGGTAGAAACTCCCGAGTATCAACTTTGGCTAACTTTCAAAAAGTAATTACATAAGTAACTAAATAAACTAGACACAAATTCAAATTATACAGATAAACTATATATCTATTGAATGATCTTTTTCGAGTTTCAAGATAAAAGAATCATACCAGCATTTTAATCTTTGTCAAAGACGGTATTAGGTTTTCAAATTAAACGATAAATATTTAACTATGATTATCGGTATTGTTGTCCACGTAAGCTCAGACTTATCAGATGTAATCATGATTAGGAGATATGATTAAGGTATGGATTTATACTTACTAGCCGGTGTTCAACCACATCACGACACATTCACGTATCAAGATATGCACGAGAGAAAATCTTACCGTGAGTATACTGCTTTATCATCTGTTTTGACGTATATGAATCATGTGAGATACTCACTTATTTTTGATTTAAAACAAGCCCTTTGTGATTTAATCACTTATTGATGAGGAACTTGATTTTCATATGCATGCAGGGCACAAGAGTAAGTCCGTGAACATGTTAGTACCATCGTACCAACAAAGAGACGAACTTAGCTCCCGCATAAAGCTGTGATATTTTATCACTTATTTTGGGGATGTGATATTTTTATCACTTATTTGATGATCGTATGCAGTATGTACACGTATGTATGGTATCATGGAAGTTCTAGACTTGCGCCACCGTTATTTTTCGCAAAAGATTCAACCACGATACCCAGATGATAAGCAAGCATAAAGACCGTATATCTCAGAACCTGAGCACTCTATCAAAGAAATTTCGGTACCAAGACCATATGCCAATGAATGGTTACGACCTGGGTTCTGTCTGTTAAGTTTATATCAACCTGCACATTTTAGTCTGATTGTGAGCCTACCGATACATCATAAGTAAAAGCTACTTATCAATCTTCTTTCTATGCTTTTAACCATTTCTGACAGATTTACCGTGAATTTCATGACTTCAATTTATCCAAGAAACTCATTTTTTATTTTTCTAATGTTTTTGAATTTTTCTGAATTTTCTCCCCCTTAAACAAAGAAGGTAAATAAAAGACATATTTTTGTATTTTCCTGAAATTTACTCCCCCTAAAATATAAAACTGAAAATCTTTTTGTAGTTTTAGATTTTTAGAAAAGTATATACAAAAATAGTTGAGTTACTCGGGTTTCACCTTGATGCCATTGACCAAAAGTAGATAATCAAAACGTGATTTATCAAAGACTTTGGTAAAAAGGTCGGCACGTTGGTGATCAGTGTGGATTTTAACAACATTGATAAGTCTCTTTTCATAACAATCTCGTATGAAATGATACTTACTCTCAACGTGTTGTGTTTTTTAATGCTGTACAGGTTTAGAGTGATCTGCAAAGCAGCTTCAATATCAACAAAAATAGGAGTAGTAAGAAATTCAAAACCGTAGTCGCGCATTTGCTGTTGAATCCATAGAACTTGAGAGCAGCAACTAGAAGCTGAAATATACTCAGCCTCACATGTTGATATAGCTACACAAGTCTTCTTTTTGCATTGCCACGTGACTAGGCGATTTCCCAAGAACTGACATCCCGCTGTTTTTGACTTTGCATCGATTTTGCATCCGTCATGATCAGAATCACTGAATGCTGGCAGATCAAAGTTATCATCCTTAGGATACCATAGACCAGTGTCAGGACGTCCCTTTAGATAATGAAAGATCCTTTTCACAGCCATCAAATGAGAAACCTTCGGACTAGACTGATAGCCGCCAGAAGGCATGTTGGGTACATTATGTCGGGTCTTGAAGCAGTAAGATACATGAGAGATCCGATCATAGCACGTTAGAGAGATGGTTCACATGTTCACCCATTCCATCTGGAGTAATCCCATGATTTTGAGCTAATGGAGTTCCCAAAGGCTTTGAGTCATCCATCTGAAATCGCTTGAGAATATCTCCGACGTACTTGGTTTGACGGATAAAAATCCTTCCTTTGATTGATGAACCTGCAAACCTAAAAAGAAAGTCATTTCTCCCATAGCGCTCATCTCGAACTTCTCCTGCATAACCTGTTCTAATTCTTTGCACATTTGAGTGTTAGTAGACCCAAAAATAATATCATCAACATAAACCTTTACTAACAGTAAATCCTTGTCCTGTTCCTTGATGAAGAGAGTACAGTCGATCAGGCCTCGTCGAAAACCATTCTTCAACAGATAGGTAGACAACGTTTCATACCAAGCCCTCGGAGCTTGATGAAGATCATATAACGCCTTGTTGAGAAGCCAAACCTTGTCAGGATGGAGAGGATCTTCAAAACCTGGCGGTTGCTCAACATATACTTCCTCTTCTACTACACCATGAAGGAATGCACTCTTCACATCCATCTGATAAACGGTGAACTTCTTAAAGGACGCATAAGCCAAAAAGATTCTTATGGCATCAAGTCGTGCAACCAGTGCATAAACTTCATTGAATCGATCCCTTCGACCTGATTAAAACCTTGAACAACCAATCGCGCTTTGTTTCTCACAACAACACCTCGGTCATCCTTCTTGCACTTGCACACCCATCGTGTACCAATCTTCTTGTAGCCGTCAGGCCTGTCAACCAATTTCCAGACGCCTAACTTCTGAAATTGCTGAAGTTCTTCCTGCATGGCTTCAACCCACGAGTCTTCTTTCATTGCCTCTTTCCAAGATTTTGGTTCTAATTGGCACACATAGCAGGCAAAAGACCAATCATTCAGACCACCAGATTCCCTGATTTCCGAATACAATCCAACATTCTGGTTGTTTTGCAGCTGATTACGAGTCTGCACACAACTCTGGACATCTCCAATAATATTCTGCTGAGGATGGATATTTTGAATACGAGTTTCTGGCACATCAGGAACTCGAGAATTGATATCCAAATTGTTGATATTCAGATCAACAGTTACATCGAGAGCTGGATTTGATGACGTTGTAGATGCTTGACCTTCAGTCGTTCCTTGAGGTTGAATATTTGAGTATCATTTGAAAATCCAGGAACCGCACCAGAGGCAGCTTCATTTGCATCATGAAACTCATCATTTCTGATGAAACATTATAATCTGCAGCGTCTTTGAATTCCTCATTTTGAACAAGATTGTTAACCGAAGTCGACACTTGAGGGTTAGCAATAATTGGTCGAAACTAATGACGAGTCTACTGCAGTATCACTTTCCAATAACATCTGAGCAGCAGCTGTTGCATCATCAAACGTTGGCAAATTAAAGGAGTCAAATAGCCCATCGTAGTCGAACATCCAAGGAGCACCCGGAGCTCTTGTAGCTTCTGTATATCTCTGAACCTTGACTTCACCCCATTCTTCAATCTTTTTCGAAGACAAATTCCACACCCGCAAATTTGGAGTTGCATATCCAAGAAAGAAACCTTCGATAGCCTTCGGACCAAACTTTCCATGTGGGTCGATCATAGTGCATGGAGCTCCAAAAGGTTCTAAGAAAGAAATATCCGGTTTCCTTTTGTGTAACAACTCAAAGCATGTCTTCCCATGTCTCTTCACCGTCAGAACTCTATTCATCGTGTAGCACGGAGTAGCAACAACTTCTCTCCAAAATTGAACAGGAAGTTCTGATTCTACTAACATGGTTCTTGCAGTTTCAATGAGAGTTCTATTCTTCCTCTCAGCGACGCCATTGGTTGTGGAGTGTATCGAGAACTGTACTCATGCAGAATACCCTTTGAGGAACAGTACTCATCCATAACTTGATTCTTGAATTCGGTGCCATTGTCGCTTCTGATTCTCCTTACCTTCAGATTATACAAATTTTCTATCAGAGTCAGGAGATTCTTGAGGATAGTAGGAACTTCACTCTTGTGTGCCAGCATGTTTACCCATGAGAATCTTGAATAGTCATCAGTAACTACCAGACAATAAGAATCACCAAAGGTTGTCTTGTGTTTCATAGGTCTAAAGAGGTCCATATGAAGACGTTCCAGTGGCATATTCACAGTGTTGATCTTCTTCACGGGATGGGACTTTCTCGCTTGCTTCCCTTTCTGGCATGATACACAAACGTCTTGAAGATGAAAGTTCTTCATGGTACACCATTCACTAGATTGTTCTTCACCAGATAGTTCATTTTCCTCAGGTGAATGTGTCCCATACGTCTATGCCAAGAGATTGATTCCTTCTCGGTGGCTTTAGAGACAAAACATGTGACTTGTGTAGATGTTGTAATAGCTTGGCTCATATCAAGAATATACAAATCATTAATTCTTGGAGCCGACAGGAGAATCCATTCCTTGGGGATCTTGAATCCAGGCTTCAGCACATAACATCCGGTATCATCAAAATGTACCTTGAACTTCTTGTCGCAGATTTGAGAAACGCTAAGAAGATTGTGATCAATTTGTCACACATAATTGATCTTGTCGAAGCTCACAACACCATTGGAGACCATTCCTTCTCCAGTGATGTATCCACCTTTGTCACCAGCAAAAGCAACATAACCACCCCTAATACTTTTCACATCATATAGGAGCCGTAAGTCACCCGTCATGTGCCTTGGGTGTAATTGTTTTGACTGTTTCTTTTCAAAATCTTAACTTTCTTTACAAAATCAACATTAAATTTTCCTTGAAAAGTTTTGACTTTATCGGTACTTTAGAATTCACAAATTTAACAGTTTTAGCCTTTTTCTAGTATCGAGAGCCTTTTGCTTCAACCTTCGGTTGAGAAGTTGTGGGCTTTTCAACTCGCTTCCATTCTTTTTCTTTTGAAGCGGATAATGGTTGTGATTTGGTTGACTTTTTCTTGTCTAACGGTTTGTTGTTGACTTTTCAAAAACCTGATCTATAGAGATTGGATTTACGTTTTTAATTGGAAAATCTATGTTTGTATAGATTTTCTTATCTCCAACCAAAGTATACAACACATTATCTACTTCTTGTGTAGACACACTTGTCTTCACATATTTCTTAGGAACAGTCTCTTGATTCTCAACAGATTGAGTACTAGGAGTAGCAGAAGATTCTACTCTTTTCCTTTCATCAAGAGGCTGATCCTGATTATCATTTCTTGATTCATCATCTGATGTATCATCCTCTTCTTCATCAGATGATGAACTTTCTGGCTTGGTTGGTTCTTGAGAGGAATTGCCTCGTTTGAACCCTAACCCTGCTGCGAATTCCTCAGGATTCAAAGGTACATAGGGTTCAAAACGAGGCATCTCCTCTTCATCAGGCATTTTTGTATAGTTGTGTTTCATTGGGGGTGGACACGAATTATACCTATGCATTGAGCATCTCCCTTTAGTTTTTGAACTTCAATAATATGATCAAGCACATATTGGGAGTTAGAATAACTTTCCAATTTGCGTTTGATCGAGTCATATTTGCATTTGGCGATGGCTAACTCTTTCTTTGTTTCTTCTAGGAGATTAATGTAGTTATTAATTCTTGTCTGTTTATTCAAAACTATTTTTGTCAATTCAGAAACACTTTTCTTAAGGGTTTTTATTACATATTTGAATTCTTTTTCATTTCTAGTTACGCCAAATTTACCTCTTTGCATTTTGATAGTTCAAGAACTAAATTTTGATTATACTGTTGACGGTTTCATACTTTATTTTCAGTTCAACACAGTCATTGCAAAAGTAGGAGGTTCAGAATTAACCTGTTTGAAGAACCTTCAACATTTGCCATAAAGGCAGTGTGATGAGGAAAAACTGCATCATCTGTAGAGAGTGCCTCTGTCTCTTTTACCGCAGCTTCTGCATTCCCCGTCATACATACTTTTCACTTTTCAACAACTCAGCTTCAGCATCACTTCCTTTCTTCTCACTACAATCAGATCCATAACCATCTGAACTTGAACATTCTTCATCAGAACTGCCAGCATCCCAGATGGATCATCATTGTTTAGAGTGCTGATGCTGTGATCATGCTTGATTTGATCCACAATCTTCGCATAGCATGCAGTTCTTTCCGTTGTTCTCAGTTCCCAACTGTACTGACCAATCGCATCCTTCATCAGACTGAACTACCAAAGCTCTGTGCGTGTTTGAAGGTCCTAATTGATTGGTATTGTTGAGTTGCCAACAGCTACTATTCTTCTTTCGTTGTTGTATTTGTGCTATGTTGGATGGTTGAGACTGATTTCGAAAGGGGTTGTGATTTCCTTCCTTGCTGGGTCTTGTGCATTCCCGCTTGAAGTGACCTCTTTCTCCACAGTTGAAGCAAGTAACGGCGGTTTTGTCAAAGCCGTATTTTGTATCCTTCTTCTTTCCAAACTGGTTGTACCCGTTCTTCTCATATAATCCTTTGCTCTTCTCATAGCACTTGCAAATGCCCACTTGATGTCCATTAGCTCCATTTCATCTCGGTCAATTTGTTCATAGTCTTCGTTTGTCAAATTGATGTTCCCTACTTGACCTGCAACTAAACCACAATACGCACTAACCATGGTATTTAGAATTTCCGCATGTTCCTGTGCAACTTCTACATTGATTTTGGAGAGATTTGATGTGTCACGTTTGACAGTGTTGGGATTTGCAGATTGACTATTGCTTCCATAAAAAGCTTGTTGAGGAGCTTGCTGTGGAGCTTTATGCGCTAAATCCCTTGGCTGTGGAATGAAGGCTTTCGGATTAAAAGCCTGTCCATATGTTTGATTGTTCGAACCTGTAGACTGACTTGTTTGAACTGGTTGGGGTAGAAAGGGTTCACGTTTAACACACACGTGGTCTGCAGCTTCGGTTGCTGACTTGAGCTTGTACCTGCATTGATACTTCCAAAGTACATCTCAGGGTTTTGTGGAGCAGAGACTCGTTGTGCCTTCTGAAGTTCTTCTTCATTCTTGTTCTCCAGTTTCTGCACAAATTCATAAATACTTATTGAGTCCAAAACACCTATGTTTTAATAGATCAATAAATTGACCCCATTTTGGAGGTAAAGCATCAGCAAATCGCATCACAATTTCTTGTGGTGCTGCTAACACTTTATATGAGTACATCTCGCTGAGAAGATGATAAAACCGAGTGGTCATATCATTCAAGGTTTCGTTCTCCATGAACATAAAACCTTCAAACTCTTTCTTGAGCAGATCATGCCGAATCTTCCTGGTAGCAGCGTTACCTTCACCTCTTGCTTCCAGAGTGTCCCACAAATTTTTCGTTGTAGTACAATACACAAACTGATGATAAATGTCTTTATGCAGAGCTTGTGTGAGGATAGTAAATGCCTTTTTCTCTAGATCGTAAGCTCTCTTGTCACTTTCACTAGATTGGCCAATAAGTTGGATTTGATCCAGCTTCTTCAAGTGCTTCATTATAGGGGGTAGTGAAACACGTCCATAATTCTGTGTTCTGTCCAAGAACGTATATATGAAAACGACTTTTCCAAAGGAAAGTATAATTTAGCTTGAGCGGACGGTTGTTACTCCCTGTTTCACTTTCGCTCATTAACAGAGGTTGGATGCTTTGATTCTGATTCGCAACACATGCCCATTGATTTGCAGAGATCATTGCTGTATGTTGTGGCATCAAAGATTTTACCCATGATGTTGCGGAGCTTTACGAAGACTCCTGATTTGAGCTTGAACAACTCCAATCCCAAGGGTTAGAACTCATGATATTTTCTTGTTTTATGAAAATTTAAAGGTTTTAAGTTTCAAAATTATAATTATCTTTTAAAAATTCACAGATCTAAAAATATGACAAATTCTTAAAATCACAAAGCTTTAAAAAACACGAAAAACAATCAAAAACAGTTTCGTGCGAGACAGTTGTTTTGTGCGAAACAGTTGTTAAGCTTGATCAAATGTTTCGTGCGGATCAGATGAATCGCACTAATCTTTTCAGTCGCACAAAATGTTTTGTTCAACATTTTTCAGAGGAATCTTTTCAGAAATGGTTTGGTGAGAAATTTCCTTTCTTGTGTAGACTTGCTTTTTCGAAATTACCTGTTGTCTTACCCAATTTTAGTTAAAACACAGATTTTTAATCAGTCAACAGTCCAAGTCCGGATCCAAGTCAGAAAATGTCAACCCTACCAAAACTAATCAGATTCAAATTTTTGCAGATTTCTTCTTCAAGGGTGTTTTTAAAAAAAATACCATAAAATTTTCTGCATGCAGCAGATTTTAACCAAGTTTTAAGTTAGTTATCTATCCAAAACTTAAGTTTTCTGCTGGAGGCTCAAGAACACTTCAGAAATCTTCAAACTAGCTCAGACACAACTAAGCCCGGTTTTGAACAAGGAAAGAGCCAAAGCTCTGATTCCACTTGTAGGTCCACCTGCGGATGGTGTTAAACCAGTTCCTTGTTCATATGACACACACACAAGTGCGGAATCCAAGTGTGCATGCAACCAAAGCAAAGTAAAGAACACGAGGTAACCAAAGATTCATTATCTTGATTAATGATTGAGAACAAGTACAAACATATACACACAATGCTCGTATGACTCAAACAAATTTGCTGTGTTCTTATGTCTTCGTCTTCAGAGATAACCAACTCAAAGGGTAACAAACTCTCTGGGCTGACCAACTAGCTAACTAGACAGCTCCAACTAAGAGGTACATGTCTGCTTATATAGTGTCTGTCTAGTTTCATACGAAATACGAGTCTAGACATACTGAACACAATATTTCACATGAGACACATCTCCAAAAGAATTGGTACGGAACAGGTGTTCCGTACGAAATACTTCATTTCGTACGAAACAAGTAACTCACTTGTTACTTGAGACTGTTTCGTATGAATCCTGTGATTCGCACAAATACTTGATTCGTACAAATCCTCTGACTCACACAGAATCCTGATTCTTGGAGAACATGTGTAGACATGACGTTTACAAGACTTATCAGTATGCTCACAGACAAGCTAAGATGTCATACTAGATCAAGATAGAAGGATATCTCGATCTATTCGACACGACCAAACCTATACAGACACTTGAGCAAAGACCGTACAATTACAACTGTAATTAAGAACAAGCGACATACACAAAACTGTATCAACATAAACAAATCTAAGTCGGGTCAGAATCGAAAGTCAAGGCAGAAGTCAAACTTTGTGACTTTCGGTTGCGAACCGACCGTAGGACTGGAATTGACGAGCCGAACATGTTCTTACATGTTTTAATAATTATCACCATCTTGTTTAAGTGTCAAAAACATATTTATAATATATAAAAACTCAGATTATAATATTTTTAAGATATGACCCGTTTGACTTTTAAATCATAAACTTTGACCCATCAATTGACCTAGTAAAAGTGATCCTTAGGAGGTGTCCTTTTAAGGGATCCATACCTACTTAATTATGATCACTTAGCTATGTTCATTATGAACAATGGCTAGAGCACAATGGTCTTAACCGAAAGTCAAATCATTTGTCGAAAATGTTTGACTTTTGGCTATTGAAAGCCTATAAAAGAAAAAAGCAGATATGGAACACTTACAAGTGATCCAAGAGGAAGTTTAGAACTCCAAGGGATGCTCCTAGATGACCAGGAACTTCAAAGAGTGTATTAAAGAGAAGAAATGGAAATGAGCTAGGAATAGAATGAGTTTGATGGTCTATTTGTAGTGCAAGAGGGTGTGTGTGGATGAAGCCAGGTGTTGGAGGTGTTTTAGGATCAATAAAAGTGGCTAGTTAGGTGTCAAGAGCTACAAGAAGGTGGCAATTTGCAAGATAGGTCGCATCTTGGCAAAAATTTGGAGTTTTGACACTTTTGTTCCTCAATTATAGTTTTATCAAATGTCATGAATTGTCCCTTGACTTGTATTCAATGACATAATGACATAACTAGTTCTTTCGTTTAACAAGGGATTGAAGAAGAGCGTGAATAACCGAACGTTAACGCGTGTTATACTATGTGCTTTAGTGACTTCTAAACGGTTACTAGCTTAGAACGTGAAAAATACGAGTTCTTATGGTTTTATAGGTTAAATTACCTAACTTAGTAAAGTTAAAGGTTCGGTGATAGTGTGGAACACTTAAGGTTTGTGAATCAAAAGATATCACATCGACCGGGAGTCGTTTGGGTCGAGAGATAACAAGAAATATGAAAATAATGAAGTATAGGGCCTCAGGTAATTTGTTGAAAGTTAAAATAGTGAAAATAAAGATTTCAGAGTCTCGCCATTTTGGTTCAGCAAGCCTGGACCGTAGCTTACGGTCCTTGACCGTAGCTTACGGCCCAGTTTATGAAAATTTTGTGAATTGGTCACGTTTGAGTTAGTGGAGCGTTAAGCTCATATGTGGCATCATCCAAGGGGTATGTACACGTGTCGGTATATTACCGGACGTGAATTTTACAAGGTGTTACATGACACACAATGTGTATATGGTTCTCTGTCTAAATCTGGTTTTGTATTCGTTATATTTATACAAAATTTTTATGTAACTGGGTGCGTCACGTTGCACATTTTCGTGAGCCCAAATTCTTCTCTAATTCACCCACCTGTAATCTATTTCTTAATTCAAAAAGGTTAATTCATAAGTCATATATTTTTTTAAAATATTGTTTTATAGTTAATAGACTTAAGTACTAACTATTTAATATTTCAATTTTCTAACACATATAGTGCCTAATTTTTTAAACAAAAAAAAAGTAAAAGGATTAATTCGCGGGTTGATTCGAACATGACCCGTTTAACTGAATGTTTTTAAAAATTTTTATTCGCATATTAATATTTCGAGATCAAATTTTCAACAAAAAATACAAATGTGTATATAAAAAATACATTTTATTTATAAATCTGACGTTAATTTCCATTTTAATATAATTATATTATAAAATACCCAACCAATTTAACTTATAACACAAAAATATTAAACAATAAAAATATAATATAAATAGGTTAAACGAGTCAATTCGCTAACAACCCGACCTGTTTAGCTAAAGGAGTTCATGGATTCAACTTGAAATTGATCCAATCTTGTTTACACTAAAATCAAACTTGGTATTTTAAGTCAAAACTTAAAAGTAGGGATGAGCACATGGTATTTAGTATCGGTACCAAATTTCTTATACCAAATTATTTTCTGTACCCACTTTTTAGAGTTTTCGGTACCGGTAGTTTTAGTACGATACCGATAAAACACCGATTTCTACCTTTAAATACCTTACCTGGTACTATATCGTATAACATTTTTAATACCGGTTCCCACTTTTAACGTGTTTCGTTATGGATACCGATACCGGTACCATCCTTATCCCTAGTTAAATATAAATAGAAAGTATAACAAATAAAATGTAATCAATTAGAAATTACTTAAATATATAGTAACATTGGGTATTGAGATGCTATAGATAATATGGATCGGTGAGATTAAAATAAAGATTGGATAAAATAAAAATATTGGAAAATGGGAACTTAATCATCTGATTTAAAAAGAATATATTACTAATGATCAAAAATAAAAAATAAAAAATAAAAATAAAAGAAGAAACTATATGACGGAGTATTGTCATATATGTAAACGTAAATACGTTTTATAATTATTTACCTTTTAGAAATATATATTCATAAGCCCATAAACAATGATACATTCAAATATCTAATTTTCTATATTGCCTTATGGATTATCATTTATAAGTTAGAAAATATATAAATAATATTTAAACTTAAAGAATTTGTAATCTAATATTTAAACTTAAAGAATTTGTAATCTATAATTATGGTTTATTACTTATTAGTTAAGAAATATATAAATAACTGATCGGTTAGAAAATATATAAATAATATTTAAACTTAAAAGATATTAACGAAATTAGGGAAAAACAGTTGGGAAAACAATTCTGATGATACATAATAATACGACAGATGTTTTTCAGAAGTTAACTTTATTACATGGTATAGATGATGTGGAGTTTGAATTTGTATTTACATTAGAAATTATATTATATTATATTATATTATAGATGTTTAGGAGTTGTGTTTTTCAATTTTCTTTTTCTTTGGTATCTTTATTGTTTATTTATGTTTTTTTTTTTGTTTTTATGTACTGTTATCCTCAACTTCAGTATTAACACTTGCAGTTTTTGAACTTTGTAAAGACTTTGTAACTGAGTTTTACGTGCTTATTTTTATGTATGTCTCGGCATAAATTCAATGGTGCTTCACGTTTCGATGTATCTTTTTTTAAATGAGTCGGGTCAAATATAATACATTTTCGTGCTTATTATTGTGTACTTTTTCAGTTGGTGTACATGAGTTTTGTTTGAAAATGAATCGACTCAAATATAATACGTTTTCGTTAGACGTTATAAATACGGGTTAATTTACGTTTCGACGTTGCCACAACGCGCCATACCATTATTTACCTTAAAAACATTATTTTCTTATTTGCTTCTTTTTATGTATGTGTCCGCATAAATTCAAGTTGGTTTATGTTTAAACATAAATTTCTTTGGTAAATAACTTAGATCACATATATAATACGTCTTCATGCTTATTTTTCATAAACGTTTTTAATTGGTCTACGTTTTGACCTAAATTTTGTCTAGTAACAAATCGAGTCAAATATAATACCTTTTCATTATACAATATAAATTTGAGTTACTTTGTGTTTAATGTTAAGAACTCAGCTTGTTACAAAATTAAAAGTTACATCTCAAACTATTAGTATTTGTATTGTTACTTTATATAAACAACAGGAACTAATTAATTCCTGAATTAATCTAACTGGTCCACGTGTGATTAAACTTACGACCCACGTTTTCATCTGTGTTTGTTTACCAGATTGATTTTTTACTGTATTTTCCCATCACCGCTTTTCCACCCTAATTCTGCACCTTGCACCCATCTTCGTTGCTGTCATGACGTTAATAAGATTCGAACGCCGGTGGTTTTTTCGCAGGAGGTTTGACGTGGTTGTTTAGCGACGTTATCACGTTATCAGATTTTGAACGACGGTGCTTTTTTCCGCCAAAGGTTTGAAATCGTTGTTTTGCGATTAGACCAGCCATTGCTTTAAAGTACTTTGCTCCTGACTTAAATCCCCCGAACACAAATTTACCGTTTCTTTAATTTGTTAAATTTAAGGTGCACGCTGGGGACTGGTGGGTGGTTTCCAAATTAAGGTATATTTGAGGGAAGAAAAACATAATACAAAGACGGAGAAGGTAGACACTGAGGTGCTGTTTGTTTTTTAAAAGATAAAATGTTTATAGTTTGTGGGTCATATCTGCAGATAAAAGAAAAGTTGGATCAAACTTTTGTACTACAAGAAAATAATTGTTTTTTTTAACGTGAGACATCTAAAATAAACTAATGGTGTACGGACAGCGGTGATGGCGTTGTTGTACGATGGTTGTGGACGGTGATGGTGGTAGACTGTGGTGGACAGTGGTGTTGGTGGGTGGTGGCGGTGTTTAACTCTCTACAGACCTTAGAAGATCTTAAGTGGTTGGGCCAAGTCTGCCTCAAGAAGAGCTCGTGCAAACTTTTTTTTAATGAAGCTTTTTCAGGAAAACAAACAGTATGTTTGTGACAATGTCTGTGAGTAGTCTGCACATACAGAAGAGCCTGTGTAAAGCTTTTAAAAAAAACAAACAACACCTGAAGCTTCGTTGGAGATACGAAGTGGGCGATGATGATATTATTAACTTTAGTAATAAATAATGGCCTCTCTATTTAAGGTTATTTTTGTTATTTCATACAAACTTAGCATAATGTTAACTTAACGACATCATATTTTTTTTCTAAATAAAATTCAATTTAAAACTGTTTTTTAGTATTAAAAACGTTAATTTTCTAAAGGTTTAATGCATCATAATGATACCATTGAATGTAAATTTTATTATATGGTTTTCGGAAAAAAAAAATTTATGTGGATATCCTTTTGGTCATATTACTTTCCATTGCTCTACGAAGAGACGGTGTCATACCAATCCGAATCAATACCAACCGAAACCCCACAGTTAGGTAGCGCGGCTAATTTTACTAGTTTGCAACATTCAATAGTGGCATTCAATATTTGATGATTTCTTGAAAATACACCTCAGATAGAAAAGGTGTTCGTATTTAAATACCCCTAATTTTAATTTGTCCGTCCACTATACATTACGTATAGAGCTATACGTGGCGTATAGAATTCATAAAAAACAAGGACAGAAAGTCTACCAAAGTTCTTTATTCAAATCCCTATGACACGTCTATTGATGTGACATAAAGTTATGAACTGTTGTGAATGTTGTAGACCTCGTACCAAACCGTACCCTATACGTCACGTATCACGCTATACACAACGTATAGGGGTTTGATAGACAAGTTTTGACACCTAATTGTCTGTCCTTAGGAGTTGTTACTGTGTGCCTTATACGACCCGTATAAGGCTATACAAGGCCTATACAGATCAAATTGAAATTCAAGTTTAGAATTCGATGTGGTTTGACGTGATGTGAGATTCCCTCAAATTAATGCATCAATTAAATGGCAATTCATTCATCGTCTCTTTCATTATCTTCATTCTGAGTTTTCTCTCTAACGATTTAGTTTTTTGATCGATCAAGATCAAAGTTTATTTCATTCGGTTGTTTAAGTCAATGTTATTGGGACAATAACTACGTTTTTGGCGAATATTCAAACGAGTCATGGGTTCCATAAAACAATCTAGTACGGCATTTATACTCTTAGTTGTTGTTTTGTTTACCAAATGCTTATAATGCCATTGTTTTAAGACAGGTTTGGCATTTAATCTTCCCACTAGATAGCGCGCCAAAATTTAATCAGACGAAGGTCGTGTCGGTGTCTGTTCTCATCATGAGTCAAGGCTGCCAGACTTGTATGAGGCAAAACATCTCTTTATTTATTAACGATTAGGTTTACCAAAGTTTAACTATTACGTTGTTTCTGGAGTTCGTCTTTGGCGATGAACTCTCTTACCTGTCACAACCTAATACTGAGTTCATCTTTGGGGGTCAACCTTCATACCTTGAACAAACCAATCCGGAGTATGTTTACAAGGTTCAACCTTTTTTACGTGGAACCAAGTAATCCGATGTACGAATTCGAATACAGGATTCAATTTACGTATGTGGAACAAAACATTCAAGAGTACGAGGAATGTTCCAACTCAAAAGTGAGGTACTTGGAAGTTAGTGGTGAAGAATTAAGAAAATAGCCATGATCCTGCTTAATTGCTCAACATTTGGACAGGCATCTGTTTTCCAAGAAACTATCTCTAACTAAACGCCTATTGGCGGAGAAGTTGTATTCGCAAAACATGGAGCCACTTAACATTTGGCAACCATAAGGCAACAGAACCCACAAAGCGTGGCTATTATCCAAGACATAGACAAAGTGATATAGAAGATTAAATAAGAAAAGAAAGTTGGTAAAACTCCAATGCAGGTATTAGAGGATTTGCTAAATTTAAACACTACAAATATTACACTCGTGAGGATCCTCCATAAATGTCATCAAGGAGGTTTTCTTTGTTCATTAAGATTGGTACGATAATGGGCGTGTATTCCCGCATGTGCTGATGATCGATGCAACGCACGAAACGAACACCTATAAACTTCTATTTGTTCAAGTTATGGGTGTGACCCTGACCACATTGAATGTTTTGTCTTGTTCATTCATTTATATTAAAATAACGGGAGGACAACTTCATATGGGAGTTATAGAGGAAAAAATATATGTTGCAAGAGTGCATGGAGCCGTATGTCATAATAGTCATAGACAAAGATCTCACTCTCCTGGATACGTAGATAAGGATTCCCGGACACTTTGAAGAGTCTAAACAACTTTTACTTATTTTAACAACCTTATCAAGACTGGACGTTTATCAAAATTCAACGTCTATCGGGATAACACGTTTATCGAGATTGCATGATATCTACGTTCACAAGTATTTCGAGATTACGCGTTTATCTAGATTCACATTTTCGGGATTACAAAGTTATCTATATTTACACATATTTCTTTTTTAAAATTGCAAGCATGTCGTCTGGTTCGGATGTCAAGGGGATAGGGGGAATGGTATGTCCAGGCGGTGGGGGGGTCTTGATGACTACGAGCATATACACTTGGTACGCGAAGTTACGCCATATGAAGATCGGCCGGTAGAAGAAGGTCAACTAGGAGTCTATTAGAGAGGTACCGGATGTTTGAGCTCGCGTTTCAGCCCTCGTAGTGGGCGATGGTGGTGGAGTTTCTCTCTACCCTTACCTTTCGTCCACAGCCGACCGGAGAGCCAGAGTTGATGGAGAACCCGGACAACTCGCTGCCTCTAGAGGTTTCGTTTGTTTTTTTGGGTAGCGACAATATATGTCGCTAGCCAAGTTTGTGGTGGTTTCTTGCTTGTACACAGAGCCCAAGAAGGTTATGCCGCTTTACACCGAAGCGCTTACAGAGGCCCCAGATGACGCATTGAGGGCTTAATGGCCCACGATTGGTGATGTTGCCTTCAGGAAGGCAAGAGCCAGCTTTCAGCTATATGAGACCCCCTATACCGATATATCCATTGTTGTATTTCCATGTTTGTCGCTGCACATGGCAAGAGCGACGAGTGGTGCTTGTTGCTTGACATGCTCTACATGTTGTCTATTCATAGGTCGGTTATGCGCATTGGCTATGTGTTTTGGGCAACAATTCGCCACATACTATCGTAGGCAGTGGCGGGGTCGTATCTTCGGCAGGGCCTACATCAACGTCATCTCGCGGGGTGTTGGTCGTTATCATATGCATGGTTTGGCTTTATAACTACCGTTAGACACATATTTGATGGATCGGAGGAAGACACATGTGGGATGAATTTCTTGGGGAGGTTCCAAGATGGCAACCTTTATTTTATTGACGATGACTACCAGATTTCTATACCACAACCATTGCTACATGCTCTTCCATTACATGCAATGCTAGTGGATGTCGATGAGGCCATGGGGTCGCTGTCGTAGCAAGGCCCACAACTTGAGCCTTAGGCTGAGCCGCAAGAGCCACAACAGACGCCACATCATCCTCCACTGCAACATTCTCACCGGAGAGAAGGCTCGAGGATTTGCTAGGCATGGATGTCGTGCGAGTAAGATGTTGTATCATGAGCTACATGACGGATGTGAAGGTAATGTTCACAAGCCTCAAAGTTGAAAGCAAGCGGTGGAGAAGAGTTTTTAACTATCTTTGTTGGTAGCCGGGTTGTAAAACGAACTGACGATGATATATATATATATATATATATATATATGAGGTTCTAGATTGAACACTAGTGTATTTTCATCATCAAATCCTGACCATTGATTTACACTTGTGTATTGCTAATCAAGGGTTAGGATTAGTTCACTATCAAAGAGATTGTTCATAAATGAACCTAACCATATATATATATATATATATATATATATATATATATATTATATATATATATATATATAATTGATGGTAATTGGGTATCACACTCAGGATTGTGGGTGTGTAGTAGATGAGATTGTGGTCACCTTGGTCTGTGACATACGGGATCTGAGGACAAACCCTCTTTTAAGGTTGGAAGATTTGATATATATAAAATTGATGGTAATTGGGTATCACACTCAGGATTGTGGGTGTGTAGTAGATGAGATTGTGGTCACGCTTGGTCTGTGACATACGGGATCTGAGGACAAATCCTCTTTTAAGGTTGGAAGATTTGTAACATCCTGGATTTTTACCTCCTAAGATATTGGGATGGATATGTTTGTCCCTGGAATTTTATGTTTTGGTAGCTTCCAACAATATGAAGTATACACACATTGGTTCAATGCATCAGAAGCTTCCAACATTATATAGCTTCCAATAATATACATAATACACACACATACACATTGGTTCAATGCGTCAGAAGCTTCCAACAATATACGACAAAAACACATATAAACATGTATACACACTAATTTGCAACTTAGGTATGCATCATGGGTTGTACCACGAGCTTAGTAGGTTGTACCTACCTTTTGTTTTTATCTTTAATTTTGGTATTTTTAACCTAATATTTTTACATCTTTTACAATTTAACTTCAAAACTTTTTACTTTCAACTTTAGTCACCTACACTTTTCATCTTTTATATTTTACGTTTTATATTTTGGTCTAAACTTTACCAGTTAACATGCCACAATGTGCGTGTGTGGTTTAACGTTTTTACGCCTATTTTTTCTTACTTAACGGTCGCGTCATTACGCGCTGGTCCTAGATCGAATTAGTTATAGTTTTTTATGTTTTATGTTTCGCGTGCATGGTCCAACATGTTTATGTCTATTTTCCGTTCGGTTTTATTTTGTTTCGTTTTTTATTTATATTTTAATATAAGTTTTTTTGGTGTCGATGGTCGTTGACAATAGTGTGCTATTGGTGTTACTTGACACGATTTTACGCCCCTCTCACAATACAGGGGGCTTAAAATTAGTTGGTCCTAATTTACAAAGGTTTCAACAATATACAATATAGAAACATACACACATTGGTTCAAATTTATTATAAGGTTCCAACAATATACAATAGACACACATAATATAGGATTCTACTCCTTTAGTCTCAAAGATGACTAATTAAACAGATTAGAAACAAGAACTGAATTAGGTTGCAATGCAAATTCAATAGTAGCAACATCATGATTAATTAAGGTGTTGTTGGGTAGCCTTTTAATGATTCCATTAAGTGGCTATTTCTAAATCTATCAAAGGTAGAGTATGCTTGGTTTACTTCAAAGACACCTCTTAATGGTTCTTAAAGTCTCTTAATGAGTAAGTTTTTAGAAACATGCTGACCGATTTAAAGGCTCTTAATCAGTCAGGCCTCTTAATGGCTCAGAACAAGGTTGCAAAACAGCCCCTAAGGCATCAATATATGTTTACATGAACAAATGAAAATGTTTTACTTAATAACAATGAGTGATTAACAATACACACACATAGTGCAAGAAGTCAGGTTTCAATCCTTGAAGACGAAGCGAGAAAGACAGTGTGATGGCGAGTGACCGGTTCGGTGGTAAAGTGAGAAAGACAAGGGGTTGGCAGCAAAGAGAGAAGAGAATGCGAGAGAGATAAAGAGAAGTGAAAATTTATGCAAGGACTTCAAATTTCTGACGTAAAACCATTAGAAATCCCTCGGTAAGATATTACTATACATACAAATACATATACATACGTACATACACACATGCATACATGCATGCATGCATGCATACATCATACATACATACATACATACATACATACATACATACAATACACACATACATATATATCATACATACATACACACACATAAACATACACATACATAAGTAGTCACACAACACACACACACATATACACACATACGTACATACATACATACCTACATACCTACATACATGCATGCATACATACGCACATACACACTAACTTAACATAAAGATACAAACGTCATCATCGTCATCACTCGGTAAATGACGGGTCGAGCGTGGTTAAATTTTTTTATATTTTAAGCACTTTTACTCGTATATCAAGCTTTAAATTTATAAAACACGATACAATACTACCACTCTACGCACGTTAGGGCAAGTGTACCCATCATAGACGTAGTTTAGTGATGGTTAGATACCGAGGTCGTCCAAGGACATAAGAGCTTTTAATACTGGTTTATCATTAACGTTTAATCTAACCAAATTTTGACAGAACTTTTGAAAGTTTTAAAAGATAAAACTAAACGTAAGAATGTAAAAAAATAAATAAAAATGAATAGACAAGAAGAATCACTTGGTTCCGACTCCTCTTTTATAGATCCTTTGATGATTTTCGCACTTTGGGCTTTTTAAGAAATTATCTTAATTATAGTAGTAGGCCCTCCTTGTGAAGGCGACGTTACCCTCAACTTATTGGTCTGAGTCAACAGGGATACAGTCCCGCAAGGTCAGAATATTGAAAGATAATTAAATAAGTTATTAATGCAAAAAAGTGGTAGGCCCCTCTTGTGAAGGCGACGTTACCCTCGGCCATATTGGTCTGAGTCAGCAAGTATATAGTCCCGCAAGGCCAGGTAAAGTTTTAATAGTAGTTTATTTATAAGGGGTTCAAGCCGTTTTTACTTCCCCTGATTTGATGTTATCTGCTTCAAGGGAAGTCCTGATAAGCTTGAACCAAGTCCTCGCAGGATCTATACACTGAACGAGACAAGAAGTTTACCCCAACACCCTTCTAACCCCTTCTAGATAGTTAAGGCGCTTTATATAGACCATAAAGACACGAATTAGTGAATCAACGAAACATGAAGAAATGTTTAAATAAAGTTCACTTTCAATACAAAAAACTAGTTTTTAAAGTTACTAATACATACCCAAATAAAAAGTTGCCAAAGATTGGAAACCAAAAGTAATACATAAAAGATTTGTCTTCACCAAGTGATGTAAGAGATTTAGTCAAGCATGGCCTTTGTTTGATAAAAACTCTTACGATCAATCTTGGATCCCGAGACTACTGCTTCACACTCTAAAAGATGAAAGATGGATGATAGTGGTGGGTGTTGCTGTTGTAGTGGTGGTGGACTGATGTCAAGTGTGAGAGAAGTGGTTTGCCAAGGGATGCCTTTCTCATGAACGAAGCACCTCTATTTATAGCTAAAAACAGAAGGCAACCATGGCCCGTGCCCATCTGGCACGGCCCCGTGTGCTTCATTTTCTCTCCCTTCATTACTACAGATGTCAGGTCTTGTACTAACAAGCCTAGTGGTGACAGATCACGGCCCGTGGTCAGTGTACTTGCTGTGCTATCTTAGATTCTACGAATCATATAGTTGACCATGACCCCTGTTGAGCTGGCACGACCCCGTGTTGCTTGTCTTTTGTTGTATGTCCTTTTCTGCAGAGAATCTTGACTCGGCACAGCCCATGCCTGGTGGGCATAGCCCCATGCCTGAGCTTCTGTCTTCGTTATTTTTGTTGTTTTGGATGTGGATGGGAGTTTGGTAGGTCGTGTCAATCCTTCTTCTTTGTATTTGTATTGGTTTCTGCTGTTAATTTGTTCCTTTTATTCGTTTAAGCTCTTTTGATCCTGTAATTTAAATGTAAACAAAGAAACATGCTTTTTCCAACATTAGTACCGGGTTGATTTTATGCCTTGTTTGACGTAATTTATATGTTGCATTTTGCGCACATCAAATACCCCACACTTGAATCTTTGCTTGTGCTCAAGCAAAACTCTATAACGTAGCTTACACACCCAAATGGAATTGATAGAAGAGAAGTTTCGGGTTTATCTTTGGAGTGTCAGGACTCCAAGTTCTAAATTTATTTGTTTTTATTTTATTTACAATCTTATTTGTCATGATTTATTTAGAACATATTTTAATAAAAATTATTTGTTTTA
Source organism: Scalesia atractyloides (assembly GCA_947069175.1). Lineage (NCBI taxonomy): Eukaryota > Viridiplantae > Streptophyta > Magnoliopsida > Asterales > Asteraceae > Scalesia > Scalesia atractyloides. The sequence goes on along the minus strand of CAMTDV010000022.1, from coordinate 21,231,063 downwards.
GGCATAACATGCCTTTATAAAATTCTATTTAGTTATGTACAAATTCACGTACCTCACAAGTGGTCACTCAACACTTGGCCGAAGATGTTGAAGTGAAATCGCTCGGATCTGATGTGGTGCTTACGCCTACCATAAGCTTGACAAACAATCAAACATTCTCCTTTGTGGCGTTTAACTTTTTTAAATACCAAGAGGGCTTTAAAAGGGGGTAGGTATTTTTGGGTAAAATGGTGAAAAGCATACAAGTGTCGGTTTCTTGAACAATATTTGTGGCTTAGAAAAAAACTTTAACCAATGTTTTTTTAACTAAAGTTGAAACTAAGCCATACTATTAGTTATAACCGAACTTGTTACCAAAATAAACAGTGTAAATAAAAATAAGTTTTGTGGATGCGGGTGGTTGTTTTTGCAAAAGTTTATATTTTTGCGGGTTTTAGAAACGAAAGGATTAAGGCTCAAAGGGGTTTAACTAGGGGGATATGAAAAGGGAAATAAAGGTTTAGAAAAAAAATGCGTTATAGTCCTAATGCCTCTATCATTTACTTACTTGGATTAGTGTCCGTAAGGATTGGGAATGTATTGCTTTGGCAAGTTTTAGATTTGTAAGAAACCAAACGAGCTATTTACAAAAGAAACGAAAAATTGAGCAATTAGTATAGATATGTATTTGTATGCTCGGTAAAGGCTTAAAAACTTAGTTTTGTGGCAAAGGGTTATAATGTAAAAGTGTATATATAATCAAATTTTACAAAGATTATGATTCTTGTTTTTATAATTTTCTTAATTGATTCTTTTTATCATGATGCTATCATGTGTAAATTTGTAAACATATTTTTTAGAACTTATTTTTCCTGAACTAAACTAAGATAAGTAGAAAAAATAATGAAAAATTTTGAAAAATATTTAGGGTGATTAGCGGTTTTCCAAGGAGAGTTTTGTGTAATGCTTGATTTTAGGACAAAAGATTCAAGGTTTTAATATCCTTAATGTGTCCCAAATAGGATTTATTTTGATTAAATATGTAAAAAGTGGGGTTAAGCAATAAATTTTAAGGTTACTTGTCATTGGGCACGAGGGTATGCCAGGTGAACACAACCCCGTAGCTAAAGTGCCAGTTACAAGATTTTGAAAGACTTACAGAAGGTTAGGCACGGGGGCGTGGGCTATGGGCACGACCCCATGGAAATTGTCTATAACAGTTTTGGGAGCTGTGTTTCGTCGCTTAGCATCTAATTTCTGGTTTAGGGACCACTATGCTTAGTGTGTCCAAGCCTCCCAAGGTACATGTGAGCTATAATCCTACCATAATACAATAATCCAATACAATAACAAGGTTTCTAGATTAAGAGAGTTTACTTGTTCTACCATCATCATCCGAAAAGAAAAATAAAAGAAAATGCAGGAAAGTAAATTGTCTTAAAGAAGCAAATTGTTCATTGGGACGCAGCCCAGAAAATACCAAAGTGTTCAAAGGTTAAATAAAGATAACCTGAAGGATCTATATGTCGCCCACCACCACCATCACCTAATCCGAATCCAGGTACTCGTCTTCCTCCTCCTCTTACTCCTCATCTTGGTAAGCCATATGCTCCCGGATGAATGTAATGTCGTTTTGCATGGTAACCATGTTGCGCTCCATGCTCCCAATCCACCTGCTTGAGCTTTGTCCCAAGCTATAGGCGTTCCTAGACACTTGGAGTGTTTTCTGCATAATTTTGTATAAATTTTGGAGGTTAGGAAAGTCTCCTCCTCCTTGAGAGGAGGACCTCGGGGCATATCCGGAGTATCGAGGACAGTAGGGGTTATCTTCGATTGCAAGGACCTCATCCGGGTCATTGGGTTCCACACACGGCCACGTGCATCCTTAAAGCGCATGAGGCCAAAATCGATGATAAGACCCAAGCTTCGGCATAAGTCTAGATCGGCCCTTGCCACACCCACTCCCTTGTGGAACCCACTCGGAGTGCACCTAATGAAATTCTTGAATAGTTTGGCGATCCATCATTTGAAGAATATCGGTGTGCGGGTGTTGGCGGTGGCATTGGAGGCCATGTTCCTCAACAACATGTGGGCGACATCGATAAGTTGGTGATTCAGGATGCAATATAGGCAAGTTAGCTCCCAAAGATTCACCACCCCACCACTATCCTTCCTTTTATACAAAGAGCAACTAAGGACCTGATGAATGTATCGGATTAGAGGGTCCCTTAATTTTGTGCTCTTTGTGCTGCTCAGATCATAATGGCCATCCCCAATCTGTGCCCATGCAGCTTGTCTCAGGTTATCTTGGAGTTCACGGACTCCTTCCGTGAAGTCTGGCTCAGCTGTGTCTTCTTCGGTGTATAACCTAATATTCATGCTAACTGAGCCACGGAAATGCTATACCGTTCTCCCCCACATCTAAATTGAACTGCGTTTGAATCAAACAGATCCTACTCATTCTTATCGAAGATAAGTGTGCTTAAGAACTCCAAGTTTTATTCGTGAAAGATCTGAGTTGGTCTCTATAAAGGTATGGAGTGGACCAGTGATTAGAGCATCGTATCTCTCCCTTTGCCCCACAGTTTCAAGTGTAGTATAACACACTTGTCATGGTGGTTCTTCATGCCTTGCTTGTAGCACTTCAAAGCGGTTTTTGTACTTAAGGTCAGAACTTTTAAGCCGTAGGAACTTATGAGGTGCCATTCTTGCAAGAAAGAACCAGTAAGACAATCGGCGTGTCAAAAAATTGCGCGCAAAATGAAATCAGGGGGTTTGGACACGGCCTCGTGCCCTCCAGGCACGACCCCGTGTCTGTAGACTGGGGTGCCCACGACCCCATCGTGAACCTTCTGTTAACCCAATTTTAAGGTTTTCGAGCCGGCTCCGAAAAATTCAAATTTTTTGGGTTCATCATGCGCGGTTTACCCCGAAAATCAAACCCCAAGTGCCAATTTCGCACAAACTACTTGTTTACCCCTTCGATTTTAACTTTTTTCGGTTATGAACGAGGGTTTATGAAAAACTCTTTGAACAATTCGTTTCTTCAGACAATGGTTAGTTATTTACTTCTCAAAACACTACTATTTACTACTAGAAACAAGATCTAAGAAAAATTTTGGGGTCAAGTTCAAGAACCCTAGAGTTTTCCGAATTTTTGATGTTAAACTAAAGCAAAGTGTTAATCTAACTAATCATGATGTTGAAATCATACCTTGTTGATGGATTTGGGTCGGAAATCGTCAAAAATCGATGGAAGTAGGCAGGAACCGGCTGCTTCAGAGAAACGGGTCGTGGTTATGTGTTGAAAAAGTGAAGAAAAAAGGGGTTATAGACCATCTGCAGTTTTGCCACGGCCCCGTGACCATTTTTTGTGACCGTTTTCTCTAAGAGTTCATTTTTTTGTACTTACCTGTTTCGTTTTTTATTCTCGTGTCACCTCACAAATGTATCTACAAGATATAAAAAGAAAAATATACATATTTACAGTTAATGTTTGATTATTCCTTAATCATTTATCTGCTTCTTGGAATGTTATTTCAACTTTCTCATCCTCAAGGAAACCTCTATAGAGCTTAAGCCTTTGTCCGTTGACCTTGAAAGGTTCACCGTTTGGAGGTTTAATTTTTATGGTGCCATGTGGAAAGATTTGGGTAATGGAAAAAGGTCCCGACCACCTAGACTTAAGTTTTCCGGGAAACAACCGAAGTCTTGAGTTAAACAAGAGCACTTGATCCCCCTCCTGAAATTCTTTAGGTTTGCTTATTTTATCGTGTATGTTTTTCATGCGTTACTTATAAATTTCGGAGTTGGAATATGCTTGATTTCTCATTTATTCTAATTCATTTAACTGAAGAATTGATTTTTACCGGAATTTTCCATAGTTTAGTTTTACGTTTTATTTAGTTTCTTGCCTTGTATGCTTTGTGTGCAATTTCTACTAGGAGGTGATAATTTTTTCCATAGACGAGCTTGTATGGGGTAGTGCCTATTGCTATTTTATAGGTTATTCGAAATGCCCATAAATCATCGTCTAATTTATCTGTCAAATCCTTTCTATTTTAACCCACAGTTTCTCTAAAATTCTTTTTAAACCTCAATTGGTTACTTCGACTTGACCGTTGGTTTGAGGGTGGTAAGCGGTTGAAACACAATGATAGACCCCATATTTTGTTAAAATTTTATTTAATTGGTAATTACAAAAATGGTTGTCTCTATCACTAATAATTGCTTTTGGAGTATTTTATAAACGAGTATTTTATTCTCCTTAATTTGAGTATTGCATTGCTATAGTTTTTCATTAAAAATTTGATATGTTATGTGATTAAAGTGTCTAAGGGTGAGTAATAACTGAATCATTAACCAAAACCGAACCGAAATCAACCAAAAACGGTTATCGATTTTTTGTACCCGCATTAACCAAAATTAACTAAACTAAACCGAATCATTCATATTTTTATATATTTCTAGCTTTTATACCTTTAGTTTGTATATTTCATATTTTATATCTCCATTTCATATATGTATAGTTTCATTTCATGTATTTATACCTCAACTTCATATATTTCTAAGCAAAAGTTTTAGCCAAAATTTGGCTTTTGCTATTACGTAAAATTAAATGAACCAAACAATGTCAGTCTAACCAAATAAACCAAAGTGATCAACTAGAAACTGCTTGGTTGATAAAATAGACTAACCAATGACTTTGGTTCGACTTCAGTTGAAGATAATAACCGAATCAACCGAACCATGCACATCTAATGAAATGGATTACTCGATTACTTCACTTTTGGTGTATATCTTCACAATGATGCTACAATAAATATTATATGAATAAGAAAACTACAAAAAAACAAGTATCGTAATGCGATATGTCGCTTCACCCGCATCACGCGGGCATCCTGCTAGTATACAATAAAAGATACAAACTCTGATATTAGCTAGACGTGGACATCCCAACAAATGGTTTCCGTCATAAGACACATATAAACTTAAAGTAAAGATACACATAGATACTATGCATATAGTTATCCACACATTTTTATATTTTCCCTAATCTCTACATGTACATGTAGAACTTCGATGGTTAGACACGAGCATCCGAACAAAGCTTTCGCGTCATAAGCGAAAGAGTCGACGAAGCCTGATGACTAGATGAGGCAACTGGGTAACGCTTTCCCGTCGTACCGAAAATGCCCATGAACTTCGAATGGATTGAATTGATAGATAAGGCTTGGATCCAAATTTCGAGGCCATCAATTCCAGCGCAATCCAAATCCATATTCTGAGATTAGGGAGACATGGAAAGGTAGTTAAATTTTGAGACCACCAATTACAACTAACCTGCTAGCAATGGTCTTTATTATTACCTCACTAATGTGAACTCGACATATGATGTAGATACCATACGCAAATGACGTACTTCCACGTTTTAAAATACTGATGGCGTGCCATTTTCTGACGGGTGATTCTGAGGGGCTGTTTGTTTAGCTCTTAATGAGACTCTTAATGGTTCAGACCTCTTACTGGTTCAGCACTTAATGGTTCAGACTGTCTATTTCATGAGCAAATGTCTGAATTGTTCAGACATTTGTTCTTAATGGTTAAGCACTATATTGAGTCTGAATGATTAAGACCTCTAATCTGAATTGGTCAGACAGTCGCCTTTTAAACGATTCAGTATTATACCAATTTTTAATGCTTCAGACCTCTTGCTGATTCAGCACTTAACCATTCAGAAGTTGCTAAACAGCCCCGAGATTACTATTTTCAATAAGGAGTTGAGGATGCAACTTTTAGTAAGAAGTTTGATATCTCTTTATAGAACTTATTTAAACCCATTTCCGAAGATCTCTTCCTTCTCTTCGAGATCGAACATCAATTGCAACGCTTCGATAGACGGCTCATCGGGATAGATGTAGATAAAAAAGAACCCCCTAGAACCGTATAAGAAGTTTTCTCCTTGTACGGCTCGATAAAAAACGATTCTGATTTTATCCATAGACAAAAATTAGAATATATGGATAGGAAAGGAATCCGTAAAATAAATTAGTCTATAATTTAATCAGTCATTTTTATTTAGCTTCCTCGCAGGATTTCTGACGGATTTCCGTCGGAAATGCTAACGACAAAAGTTGGGAGTCAGTTATGCCAAATTACCAGTTTCTGGAAGATGTGCAGCCTGTAGGTCCCCTAATCCGTATGGATCTTCACAGAATCGTCTATCCAATCTAGAGTGTCGGAATCCTCTAGATCAGATTATCACTAAAACGAGTACGAACAACAATCACAATAAACCTGATCTTTATTGATTATCTATCACAATGATTACAATCAATCTAGATCACAAGAATTCTATCTCAACTCTCTCTGAAGTGATTCACTGAGCAACCTTAACCCTAATGTAATACTCTCTTTATATAGAGACATGTTTGCAACTTGGCTAGGGTTTCACCACATGGGCTGCAAATTGGTCTAGGCCCAATTCGCCTACCAATCACTATAACTAACTATTACAAAACTAAACCCGCTAACTGTTTATCGTTTTACTAATGCAAGATATCCAATGACCAAATCTAAGTTGTTGTCATAAATATGCACCAACAAACTCCCCCTTGACAATAACTTCATAAAACAATTTTGTCTTCAGCAATCTTGCAATCTTCAACGTTTTGAAAATCTTTGGTCTTTGGATAGCTTCAGCTTTAATAGCTTCTGTCAGCAACAGACTCGCCCTAAGCTGATGCATCCAATCACCAAATCTTCTAAATCATTAGCATTTGAGTAAACTCTAGTTTAGCACTTGCATAGCAATCTTCAAAACCCTTCAACTTTGCCTGCAATGTAGAAAGGAGGTTCTACCATGCATCTAATCAAACTCCTCTTCACGAAACTTCTCAGCAATACACTACTACAATCTGTATACTATAAAACAAACATCTCGAGAAACCATAAGAATTTTTCAATACAAATTACAAATTATTATTATTCAAGAGATAGTAAAACTGTATCGCAGATTAAGCAACTTCCAACTCAAACCACATACTCAAAATTTTAAGGACACAGAACCTAACATCATCTCCCCCTATCGGTAACAATTGCTCCATGAACAACCATATTCCGTACGCTAAGAATTTACAAGAAAATGAAAATCTTTTTGGATTTTTATATTTTCTGAAAGCAAATAAATAACAAAATAATAAACCCCTGTTTTTGTGAGAATCACCGGGTAGAAGATCATATCAGCGTTGTCATACTATTAGATAATTCTATATGTAAGTTTCATGAAAAGCAGTTCAAGACGATTACCAGTATTGTTTATCCACTTAAACAAAATACATGAATAGTTCAAGTACCATACCTAGTGATATGTTAAGATAATTTTATACTGATATACTAGTGTGTCCCACTTCATGACATACCCCCACAATTAAGATATGCACAAAGATTCCTCGTAGTAGGTGAGTATACCGAAATTCATCCTTTTTGATTTATGCATTTTGCACATTTGAATGACTCTCTAGGAGAGCTTCTTCAATTTCTGGGATTTGGCATTTTAGCTCTTTTAAGATATCCTAGTTGTGCCTAGATCGGCATATACTTGATGCAGCAGAAGGACAACCCTGATACCCCGGATGAAATAGCGATATAAAGACCTAAAATCTCAGATTTTGGCAATCTATCAATGCAAGATTAAGGTTATAAAACCATACGCCACTGATATGTTACCACTCATACACATTTTGTTATGTTTATATCACCAAGGTAAGTTGATTATTTCATGCCTTTTGCCTACTAGTGCATCATATGTGAAGTTGCTATCACACTTAAGCAATTTAATTTTAATTTCAGTGTGACAGTCTAACTTGCTGATGTACTATGATTTCTTCTTTTCCATATAGTGAAAACTCATTTTTGATTTTCTATTTTTTTATGTTTTGTTTTTTTCTAAAATAACAGTAAATTATTTACAAAATTTCTTATGGAAAACTTGTTATTCAAGATTCCTCATCCCGTTGAGTTCGACTAAATGTTCAAAACGAGCCCTGTCAAATGCTTTTGTGTAAAGATCTGCTAGGTTATCTACTGTGTCGACTCGATGCAATTCAATCAATTTCTTTTCAGCACAATCCCATATAAAATGATGACGAATGTCAATATGTTTTGTGCGACTGTGTTTTACGAGATTGTTGGTGATTGAAATAGTGGCATTATTGTCTATCATAATATGGGGTACAGTGACATTTAAACCGTAATCGCGCATCTGCTGTTGTATCCAGAGAATCTAAGAGCAACAACTACCCGCAGCAATATATTCAGCTTCACACGTAGAGGTAGACATGCAAGACTGCTTCTTGCATTGCCATGACACGATCCTCCCTCCTAAGAACTGACAACCACCTGTGGTAGACTTTCTGGTTGATTTGCACCCTCCAAAGTCCGAATCAATGAAAGCAACAAACTTCAAATCACTAGCAGCTGGATACCATAACCCAAGTTTAGGTTTCCCTTCAAGTCACGAAGAATCCGCTTCACCGCTTTTATGTGTGACTCCTTTGGATTCGCTTGATATCTAGCACAAAGACACACTACGAACATGATGTCTGGTCTTGAAGCAGGCAAGTACATTAGAGAACCAATCATTGCCCTGTATTGAGTTGGATCAACATCCTCCACACTCTCATGATCTGGACCAAGATTTGATTCTCACAAATAGGTGTGTTGAAAGTAGCGCAATCCTCCATTTTGAAACGAGACAAAATGTCATACACATACTTTGTCTGATGTGTAAACATCCCATCCTTCTTTTGTTCAACTTGTAAACCCAAAAAGTAGGATAGTTCACCCATCGGACTCATTTCGAACTTGCTCTTCATTACCTCCTCGAATTCATGACACATGTTCTCATCAGATGACCCAAAAATGATGTCATCTACGTATACTTGGTGCCTGCAGAAAGTTTTCCTTCCTTCTTTTAATGAAAAGTGTATTGTCAATCTGACCTCTTTCAAAACCATTCTTTAACAAATGTGCTAACAGTGTCTCATACCACGCCCTAGGTGCCTGATGCAATCCATACAATGCCTTATCAAGTCGATAAACTCGATCTGGATAATTTGGATTAATAAACCCATCTGGTTGTGAGACATACACCACTTCTTGGACTTTCCCGTAAAGAAACACACTCTTCATGTCAAGTTGGTAAACTTTGAAGCCCTTGAATGAAGCAAAAGCTAGGAACAAATGAATTGCTTCCAACCTTGCTACTGGTGCTAAACACTTTATTGTAATCAATCCCCTCTTGTTTATTGAACCCTTTCACCGCTAACCGAGCCTTATTCCTTATCACGATCCCTCGGTCATCTTTCTTGCACTTAAACACCCATTTGGTGCCTATTTCCTTCTCTCCTTCAGGCAAGTCAACTAGTTCCCAAACCTTCAACTCCTTAAACTGCGCTAGTTCCTCTTGCATAGCTTCAACCCAACAATTATCTTTTAGAGCCATGTGAACATTCTTCGGCTCCTCTTGGGCAATAAAGCAGCTATACAAACACTCATGTATCATCCCAGTCTTCTGAATCGAAGTAAATAAACAGGAACCTTCGATCACACCTCTTCTTGTCTGAACACCTGCAGCAGCATCACCTATGATATTCTCAACTGGATGATCTCTGTTTGTGCGTGTAGTAGCAATGGTATCAACAACTAAATTATCTCCCAGATTAGATCCAATCTCCCCCTGATTATTCTTATTAGCAAATGGATTAGTAAAGTCCTCCCCCCTGAATAGGTTTAGAGTCACTATCACTTGAATCATGTGGAGCTGCACTGGAGGAAGTTTCGGGAGCATCTGTTATTGATATACTCAATCTAGGCATGAAGTCACCCCCGTCATCTTCACCGATCACAGTTTGAATCACTTGAGACACATCTGGATTGGAAAAGCAGTAATACTCTATGATTTAAAAACGCTATCATAATCATATAATATAGCAGGACCACTCGTTGATTGTTGAGGTGAATAACTAGTGATTTCCATGTTAAACACAACCTCAATTTAACCGGTTTTTTAAAAACCCTTTTATTCGGTGTTCCAGGCATATAGCCTAGAAAGTAACCCTCGTCAGCTACCTCACCGAATTTTTGCTTATCTTTATTTCGCACAATGGTGCAGGGTAATCCAAATGGTTCAAAGCCTTTCAAGTTTGGTTTTCGGTTAAACAAGAGTTCGTGACACGTTTTGTTAAACTGCTTAACCGTCAAAACTTTGTTTAGGACATAATAAGCTGTGTTCACAGCTTCTCCCCAGAAAAGAACTAGAAGCTTTGAATCAGAAAGCATAGTCCTAGCGGCTTCAATAAACGTCCTGTTTTTCCTCTAGTGACTCCATTCTATTGAGCTGTATAAGGAGCAGAATAGTGATGTTCAATTCCCTTGCGAAGATAATAGAGATCCAGAATCTGATTCTTGAACTCCGTGCCATTATCACTCCTTATCCTCTTGATCCGTGCATCATGGATATTTTCCGGTTTTGTAAAAAGATCTATCAGCATATAACACCTCGTAAAATCGGGTCCAATAGTATAGTGACAAGTGTTGTATTTTCATTTTTAGTCTATTAAAGACCAATAAGGACTAAAGGTGTCAACATGCTCAAAACTTGGCCTCTGAGTGACTGATATGTCAACATGCCTAGCCTTTAAGTGACTGATATGTCAACATGTCTAAACATTGGCCTCTGAGTGACTGATATGTCAACATGCCTAGCCTCTGAGTGACTGACATGTCAACATGCTTAAACATTGGCCTCCGAGTGACTGATATGTCAACATGCCTAGCCTCTGAGTGACTGATATGTCAACATGCTTAAAATGAGCCTCTGAATGATCCTTTACGAAGACCTAACTCTCATACGTGCCATTTTTGGACGAGAGAAGTTAATTCGGTAAATATGTGAAAGTTGGATAATGGAGTGATTAAAAGTGTCAACATGTAATTTATACCTCTGAGTGACCTTTAACGAACCGAGAGCTTGACAACGTCCGAGCATAATTTCGGGTACGCCAAGTATTAGCTACGGAGGGATAAAAATGCTAAAAATGTGTTTTAGGAAGGTTTAATAAGTTGAGGGGCTAAAAGTGTCAAAATTTGAAACTAGCCATGGGGCGCTCACGGGGCGCGAGAGGCAAGGCTTGTGCCTCTCGCGAGGCGCGAGAGGCCTGTGTCTGCAAAAAATTCCTTGGCCTCCACACAAATTGCCAAAAGCCATGAATTCGAAACCATGGCTTTCCGAACTGCTATGCCACGTTTTAGGACACTTGAAAGCTTCCTCTTACACCCCTTAACACCTGGCATCACCTCCTTCAAGATCTCCAACTATAAATAGGTGCCAAGGTTCACCACTTGAACTTGCACCTTTGTTCATTCACAACTCTATCTCCCTCCTCTGGAAGTTCCTAACTGAAAGGAGCATCCAACTAAGTTCTATTGCATTATAGGAACCTCTTGTAAGTGTTCCTTACTCTGGACTTTTTGTTTATAGGCTTTTATAGCCAAAAGTCAAGCGTTTTACGGAAAACGCCTTGACTTTCGGTTAAGAACCTTATGGTCGAGCCATTTTTCGTAATGAACATGGCTACGTGATCATAATAATGTAGGTGTTAGTCCCTATAAAGGGCACCTCCTGAAGATCACATTTGCTAGACCAATTGACGGGTCAAAGTTATGATATTAAAAAGTCAAACAAACAATTTTTCGGAAAAATTATAAATTTATCTTATATATGTTATGAAACCTGTTTTGACACTCAAACAAGTTGGTAAAATTTATTAGAACATTTAAGTACATGTTCGGCTCGTCAATTTCAGCTCTAGGGTTGGTTCGCAACCGAAAGTCGCGAAGTTTGACTTCTGCTTTGACTTTCGATTCTAACCCGATTTTGATTAGTTAGATACTGATCTAAAGTTGTATTATGTTCGTAATATAATGTAGCATAACCCCCTGAGGTTATATTACATGATCATTGTCACACCCCGACCCGCAGCGGAATAAGAGTCGGGGCATAATTGGGTTATCACCAAAGCTCATGACATTTACTAATATGTTTCATATTTAATAAAGCCAAAGTTACATTTCCAAATATCCAAACATGTTCATTCAATACAAAGAAAATAAACCAAACATAACAATCCCAACTCTAAATCGTTTTATTCTTCTAGTCCAAGTCCTATGTGTTCCTAGCTGCTGCTGGTTCACCTGTATCATGTGTAAAAATGGGGGTTATTGGGTCAACATAAGTTGGCGAGTGAACCTTATTAGATAAACATTTATTAATGAATTTCTTGTTAGTTTATCAATGAAAAATTGTGCATAATCATAGATGAGCAAATGTAAATAATCAAGCAGTGGCAAATAGCAGTCACATCCATAACAAATAATAACATATGACAGCATACATTAACATACCAACAACATACGATAAATAACATAAATGAACTGTGCGATCAAGGCTCAATCAAACGGAGCCGATCGTATTGCATGTACTGAAAATGAAAATGTCTGTGCGATCAAGGCTCAATCAAACGGAGCCGATCGTATGTGGGCACGCCAGGTTCAACCTCATAATGAAATGGGGAACATGCTCAACGCTCATAATGTAATGGGGAGCGGCGGCCTATGAAATTGCATGTACTGAAAATAATAAACTTGCATCCAACAATAACTACACAACAGAAACAAACTGAATACACTAGTTCATGGTATGATGTATGCACAATGGTTTAAGTATAATATATAAATCAAGACACATGATACACCCCAAAACGTGATTGAACGGGGAATTTGTAAAGATTCACTCACCTTGGGTGCGTTGGATTGGAGATGGTAAGATTCACACGAATTAGATGAGCGGAACAACGAGGAATACTAACCTAAATAATATCGGAAAAATATATTAAATGAGTGAATTTTATTAAGGATTTTAATGAAATTTTAGATATATTTTTGTGAGTTTAAGGCTATTTTCTATCTTTAAAAATGTTATTTTTAAGTATTTTTAATTGATTTTTAAATTAAATTAAATAAATAAAAATATAAAAAAATTTATTTATTTTGCGTTGACCGTTGACCGTTGACCTGTTGACTCGTTGACCGGTTCGGTCAGGGACATGGTTTGCGCTGGGTGAGGCTCGAACCCGAGACCTCCCGTACGCGTGCACGCAGCTCTACCAACTGAGCTACGTGTCTAACCCGAAATATTCTTGTTTTTAATTATATTTATACACTTATTCAGTTTAACCGAAATTCTTTTAATTGTAAAAACATTTTAATTCAACAACTCGGTGCTAGTGACGGGTTTCGAACGCGCGACGTATGGCTTAATGTTGCACACAGTCCACCGCTGGACTGTGTGTCTAACCTGGTTATTATCTCGGTTTTTATTATACTTAACAACTAACTGAGTTAACCCGGTTTAGTTTTTAAACAAAAAGGCATTTTATTATATAAGGAGTGCGTATAGCAGGAATCGAACTCGGGACATGCGTTTGTATTTTGCACACAGTCCACCGCTGGACTATGTGTCTAACCCGTTCATTTTACTAGTTTTAAATATACTTATAATTTAATTAGCTTCATCTTCTTCATTCAAATTACAGTCAACTGATATACTAACCCGTTCCTTGTTTATACGATTTACAAACATTATTAAAGCTTAAATGAAAAGGCAGAGACGGTAATTAGAGATGAACATACCGATGAACGGTTTATTTCAGATTTCCGGCAATGTGTCGGTCCCTGTTTTTATGCTCTTCAACTGAACGAGATAATTAACTGTCTTGATTAGTCGAATGTGGAATTGAAGTGATAAACAAATGTTAACGATGTGTTTGAAGGTCCTTACCGTTTCACATACGGAAATAAAGACTTTCAGGGGAGTTCCGGCGAACTAGAATTAGTTGAATACAGCGCCTGAATTCGATTTCAATTGAGAGGTTTAAGTTAGAAATAGTCTAATAATTGTTGAATTACAACGAATATTGAAAGATTTACCGTTTGACGATGAATACGGTTTTCCGGCGACTTTTGCAGAAAATTCCGGCGAGCTGTTTTAAGCGTTCTGATGGTCTGAAAATGTGACGAAAGTGAAATGGGATGCTGGTATGATATTTCTGAGTCGCGAGAGTGATCTTGGGTTGAAGTATTCTGGATTTGATTACTTTTCGGTTATGAAGACCGATAATGATGAGACTTGATGCTCAATCAATTCTGAATTGATTAAAGACATCGGTTCATCGGTTATGAACGTGAATACGCGAGAAATCAAACGATTTGACGATTGATTTGCCGATTTCCGTTTCTCAGTTGGCGAAACCGGTTTAACCTAGTCTGTATATAATTCTCATTTGTTTCCTAGAGATAACAGAAAACACAAAGTGGCGGAGTGGTGATGTGAGTGTGTGTTAAGGCGTTGGAGTTGTTCTTGGCTGACCCGGGTTCGAGTCCCGGCAGCAACATAATTTTTTTATTTACTTTGTTTTAATTTTTTATCAAATATAAATTTTATAGTTCAGTTTAGTTATTAATTATGTATCGTTTTAAATCAAAATAATCATAAATATTCAACGTAACTTTTATAACTTGATATTCGATTACAAAACGGAACGGGTTTTGAAAACCCGATTTTTACAAATGTTACAATCATAATCAGAATCTGAGTTTATACACAAGTTCTGTAATTATGCCATTTTGATTAAAATGCCCTTTTTTGCATAAAAAGAGGTTTTAATGATAATGAACTTGAAAATGAGTTTCCTGCTAATGTAATATTATAAGTAGGATTATTTGGGATGTCAAATCAGATTTTAAACTGAGTTTATGAGCAAGTCCTTGTATTATGTCGATAAATAACGATAAGCCCTTGTGGCTTATAAAATGGCTTTAATCACATCTTTTCAAAGTAAATCTTTGACATACTGATATTTAATATAAAGTAACATATCTAAGACACGTTAACCTGACCTTAACATCAGTTTCATTAAACGTCACACAAATCGTCATTTTACGACATAAGCGTCGTTTCGGCGCATAGTATGGTTGTAAACCATATTTACTAACCAAGACTTGTTACCTACTGATTTTAAAACTTATTTTAAATATTTTTACAGTAGGTACATGATACAAACTCAGAATCCCAAATAATTTATAAACTATGTGTAAAATGACTAAAATGCCCCTTCGGTGCATAGTTTGGTCATAAAAGATAAATTACACATATAATTAATATCCTACTGATATCATAAATAAGTTATTTTTCCAAAATACTTATAGATATAACATTAAATTATATTCAAGTTCCTTTTAGACGATATGAAATTACCGAAACGCCCTTATGAGGCATAGTTTCACTTTAAAACCATAACGGGCATAAAAGTTGATATCCCATTGATATTACAACTTATTTAAAGTGTAATGGCATATAGAACTTGTCCATGACTTATCCGGTTACCCGATGTCGCTGATATGCGTGCGGTTAAGCATATGTAACTAGTTTACGAAAATTAACCAAAACGGGTCTAACCTTGTCATTTAAGTCTCAAAATCCAGAATGATTAGAGTTTATCCATATTACACAAGTCAAAGTACTTGTTGGGATTAAAATACATTCTATCCAATCATCGCTTAATCTAGTGTTATACATATTGATCAAGCGCTAGTCGGTCTAAGTCTATGACTTAAATAAGACCGTTAGTAGTTAATTGGTCAGCTTATGCCTTAATCCAGACTAGAGACATTCCGGTAAATGTTATCTGCACTTAGTGCTTTCGTATATGGCTGAGTTAATAAATCTTACGTTTAAACGAAGACTAGCTCAGATAAATACTCTCGACTTATTTCCCCTATACGGGCTTGGGTTACGGTAAACTATTACCGCTTGGTCGGAAATGGGATCAATCGAATGTTGGATTATGGCCAGTAAATCCGCATATTCTGTTTTAATCATTTTTGTTTGATAACTTAAACATCATGGGTTAACTACCATGTCGTGGATATCCTCGGCTCATTACATTAGTTAATGGCCACGAGCTTAGCGCGGGGTGTAGGCATACACCCGACAGACGCTCAAATGCAATTACCCAAGATGCTGGGGATAACTCCTTCGTGACTTCGTAAGTGGTGTGTAGTTAATCATGTCTCAGTTTTCGCACTGGCCTTGTATGTATGGACAAACATGTGAATCTATTAACGAGGTTGCAACGTCAACTTTCCCAAGTTATAAAAAGATTTTGTGCTGATATGCACTTAAAACATATTTTCAAAATGAGTTAGTTGGGTGTATTTACCGGCGAAAGCTGACATGTTTTCAAAAGACTAAGCTTGCAGGTACAATACGAAATAGGCTGGAAGTGCTCGGTAGTGATAAGAGGATCTTGCAAATCCTAGATCTGCCTAAAGTCTGTTTACATTCTTTCTTTGTATGATTTATGATCCGCCTGTAGATCTTCTATTACGAGCCTGTATATTATTTTGTATTTCGAACATTTTTTTGTAATAGTAATTTAAATCCAAGACTTCTGTTGTGCTGTATTTAATTGTCTATGATGTTATCAACTTACGTGACGATATTCCCCACCCGGGCCCATCGATGTTTGATTGGCTGTGGAAAGCGGGGGTGTGAAAGGTTGGTATCAGAGCCAATGTTTGAGAGAATTAAACACTAGCCTTTTGTGTTTAATCTCAAACTTACACAAGCCCATTCCTTAGACTTCCGAGTCTAGGCTTTGACCTTGGATTACTCATCTCATTATTAAGTTACTAGTATTGTTTTTGAATTGATTTTTAACAGGAAAATGCCGCCACGAGAAGAGGAAGAGGAAAAGGACCAATGAGGGGAGGACCTTCAGGACATACCCCTTCACATCCCCATCACCTGAACCCTTATGAAGATTCGGGGGATTCATGGCCACTACCACAACATTCGTCTACCCACACTCAAAGTTCATACCACTCGTACCATTCACACCACTCCCACCACTCTCATTATTCTTATCATGATGAGTTTAACCCCAACCAATACTTTAACACACCCCCAGCTGATCAGAATCAGCTGGATCAGCTAAACCCAATGGATCAAGACTCCGATTCGGAGATGTCGCCGTCATGCTCAAACGCGCATCCCATTGAAATCTCAAGCGATTCGAACTCTTATGCCGGATCGCCTTATCAAGGTCCTAATGAGTGAGACCAATATTGGAACCAATTTACCTTCGCTAACACTCCTTCCCATCACTCCCAACCACCTCCCGTGCAAGAAGATGTACACATGGAACCGGTGGAACAACCCCAATCAACACCAGAACCGCCAAGGAGGAAAAGAGGAGCACGTATGTCAGTATGTACGGGCCAACGGTCGGGATCGCTGCCACCTTTGCCTAAACCTTACCCTACTATTCACGAGGACCCACAAATGGGTGGACCCTCTAATGCGTCACCAGTGATGGAACCAACACCACCGCCAATGGTTCAACCACCACCATCGGGTTATAATAATCCTATCCCAACATATCCAGATAATACTGGATATGATCCTTTTAACCTATCTACACCAGTTGATTACCAAGCATTGTCGGATGACCCTTACATGCAAGCGGTCATGCATAATGCACTTTACCCATCTCCTTTTCCACCTACTGGATATCCAAGTTATGGGTACTAGTATCCTATTATGCCACAACCACAACCACAACCACAACCTCCGGCACTTGAGGCCATCAATGAGGCCTTAGAACGAATGAAAGAAATGCAACAACAAGCGGAGAAAACGGAGAAGAAGACGAATAATTTCTTCAAGAAACTCTCCAAGTTGGTTAAGGGAAAAAAGGACGAGTGAAGTGTCTTCTAATATATGTAAGTCCCAGCAAGGACATTGTTATTTCTTTAGTCCCTGTGGGGACATTTTAATTTCTTTAGTCCTTGCATGGACAGTTTGTTTCATTGTTTCTAGTATTGTAATTTCTATTAGAATTTAATGAAGTATTTTTGCGATTCTATATATATGTATTCATCCTCTTCAAGCGAGCGTCTCAATTTTACTCTAAATTTATACTCTGCTATATAATTCCAAAAGACCTTAATGGATTTGATTATGCCAAGTGGCACAGACCACACATTGGCCAAGAAATGACAGTTAAGAATAAAAGGTCTTCTATTAGGATAGTTAATGGAAGTTATCCTTCTATCCAGAGGTGGTAGACTAGGTTCAAACCTCCAAGGTCGTTAAGGTCCAACGTGACCGGGACCATTAATCAATCATTAAGGTACTCTTATGATAACATTAAGGAATGTTCATACTCCTGGTAGTGTGACTTGAGGAACCACACTAGCCGTTTAGGTAAAAGGACTGTGTCCTAAGACCCATTATATAGCCTTTGTGATCAAGGTGATCCCGGCTAAAGTCATCAATGTGATGACAAGTGTAGGCCAACGTGCCATAAATTTACATCTGTTATGATGTAGGCCAACGTACCATAATTTACATCTGTTATGATGTAGGCCAACGTGCCATAATTTACATCTGTTGGGATGTAGGCCAACGTGCCATAAATTTACATCGTTATGATGTAGGCCAACGTGCCATAAATTTACATCTGTTATGCTGTAGGCGAACGTGCCATAACGTACATCTGTTATGATATAGGCCAACGTGCCATAAATTAGATCTGTTAGTGATGTAGGCCAATGTGCCATATTATTATGTCCATTAGTGACAAGCCTATGAGTTGTATATAATTGTCTGAATGACAATGACAATTTTGACATTACGATCCACTGTCTAATAATATATGGACTATGTCCATATTGTAATTTACCTTTGATGGTCTTATTAAGACCTAGGCTAAATATAGATATGATATGCCTAAGAGTTGTGATGTTATTCACACTAGCTTAAATAGGCAATGGATTGTTATATCCAATGTTGGTTGTTATACCATGGCAAGCCTAAAAGTTGTGATGATATTCACACTAGCTTAAACAGGCGATGGATTGTTATATCCAATGTTTAAAGCCAATATGGTTGTTATACCATGGCTAAAGGAAGTTTTATTTGATATTTAGAGCCAAAGCTGCAAAATGGTAAACTTGGACGAGGCACAGAGTAACCACCGAGAGATTAGCTCTAACAAGGCTGAAAATATAGTTGTTAATAACGATGACTTCCAAGCTCGCATAGATGCAGCTGTGGGAAAGGCCATGGAAAAGGCCATAGAAAAGCTTAGAGAGTCGAGTGCTACTCGCTCCAGACCACTATCAATCGCACCATCATCAGCTCATAAAGAGAGCTCAGATCACTCTTCAAATGCTAAGAGTGAACCAAAGAAAATAGAATTTGCTGATAGGTCACGTTCTTTGAAAGACGGATGTACCTACAAATATTTTGTCTCCTGTAAACCTCGGGACTTTAATGGGGAAAAAGGAGCAGTAGAAGCCTTGATATGGCTTGATGAGATGGAGACAATTGTAGATATCAGCGGTTGTGCTGATAAGGATGTGGTCAAGTTTGTATCACAATCCTTCAAGGGCGATGCCCTGATTTGGTGGAAGGCCATGATCCAATCTACAGGAAAAGTACACTTGTACAACTTAGGATGGCCTAAGTTTGTTGATATAATCAAGGAAACATATTGCCCACCTCATGAGTTAGAGAAATTAGAGACAGACTTTCTGACTCTTTCAATGAAGAACCTAGAATGTCGGAAGTATGTTTCCGACTTCAATTCCCTGTCTAGGTTAGTCTCATATTTAATCACCCCTGAAACCAAACGCATTGCACGTTTTATAAGTGGGTTAGGACCTGAGATAAAAGGCATGGTAAAGACTGCTTAGCCTAGTACCTATAGGTCTGCTGTTGACCTATCACTCTCCCTCACCTAAGATGTAGTGATGCAGAATTCAGTCAAATTAGAGACTGACGAGAAAAGAAAGAGGGAGGATGATAACTCTCAGAGATTTAATAAGAAAAATAAAGAGAAATTTGGGTTCAGGAGGAACCAAGATAAGTTGGGTGTAATGCTGACATGTAAAAATTGCAACCTTAAACATTGAGGATAGTGTAAAATTGATCCACAAACTAGACCCTTTGGTATCTGTAAGAAAAGCGGGCATAAAACCTTAGAATGCAAGGATCTTAAGAATGTCGTCTGCTACAACTGTAATGATAAAGGGCATATTACGTTCAACTACCCCAAGATCCCCAAAGGTAATGATGTAAAGCCCGGAGAGGCTAAGAAAGGGAATGCCCGTGCCTTCCAGATGAATGACAGGGAGGCCGTTAATGACAATAACGTCAAAACAGGTACATTCCTCATTAATGATGTATATGCTAGAGTTCTTTTCGATTCGGGTGCAGATAAATATTTTGTTGATCATAAGTTCAGTAAACTATTAAACTTGCCCATAAGAAATCTAGATATAACATATGAGGTAGAACTTGCTGATGGAACGTTAGAGATAACATCTTCCATTCTTGATGGATGCTCTATATCCATTAAGAATCATTCTATCCCCATCTCTCTTTTCCTAATGAAATTGGCAGGGTTTGATGTAGTTTTAGGCATCCATTGGCTATCCCATAACCAAGCCCGCATTTCCTGCAATAAGAAACTCATCGAAATTAAAACCCCATCTAGCAAAACGATCACCATCCATGGAGATTTGCACTATGGATTCCCAGACAAGGTGTCGTTATTTAAGGCATCCAAGTGTTTAGGAAGAGGTTGTGTCATTTATATGGCACGAGTAACTATCAATGATCCTAAGACAAGTATTAAAGACCTTTCAGTTATCTCAGAGTATTCCGATGTTTTCCCCGAATAATTACCTAGCCTACCTCCAGATAGGCAAGTGGAATTTAGAATTGATATCCTACCTGGATCCACACCAGTAGCCAGAGCTCCATATCGGTTAGCACCGATGGAGATGAAGGAATTGAGATTACAGTTAGATGAACTTTTAGAGAAAGGCTTTATTCAGCCCAGTTCCTAACCTTGTGGAGTTCCTATTATATTCGTAAAGAAGAAAGACGGTTCAATAAGGATGTGCATTGATTACTG
Organism: Scalesia atractyloides; assembly: GCA_947069175.1. Lineage (NCBI taxonomy): Eukaryota > Viridiplantae > Streptophyta > Magnoliopsida > Asterales > Asteraceae > Scalesia > Scalesia atractyloides. Next base: position 21,209,977 of record CAMTDV010000022.1, on the reverse strand, counting down.
TGAGTTGAACAAGTTAACAATTAAGAACCGATATCCTCTGCCCAGGATCGACGACTTATTCGACCAACTTCAAGGGGCTAGTTACTTTTCTAAGATTGATTTGAGATCAGGATATCATCAGTTGAAGGTTAGGAACGAGGATGTTCCTAAAACTTCCTTTAGAACCCGATATGGTCATTTTGAATTTCTAGTGATGCCTTTTGGGCTCACAAATGCACCTGCAGCATTCATGGATCTCATGAATAAGGTCTACAAACCGTATTTGGATAAGTTTGTCATTGTCTTCATAGACGACATGATTATCTATAAACGAATACTTATCTATTCTCGTAATCAAGTTGATCACGAGAAACACCTTCGGTGCATTCTAGAATTACTAAGGCAAGAGAAGCTTTATGCTAAATTTTCTAAGTGTGAATTTTGGCTTAGAGAAGCCCAATTTCTTGGACATGTTGTAAGTGAGCGTGGTATCCAGGTGGATCCCGCCAAAATAGAAGCCATAATGAATTGGGAAGTACCCAAGACCCCATCGGAGATTCGTAGCTGTAACATTTGTAAAAATCGGGTTTTCAAAACCCGCTCCGTTTTGTAATCGAATATCAAGTTATAAAGTCACGTTGAATATTTATGATTATTTTGATTTAAAATGATACATAATTAATAAAAAACTAAACTATAAAAATTATATTTGATAAAATGTTAAAACAAAATAAATAAAAAATATGTTGCTGTCGGGACTCGAACCCGGGTCAGCCAAGAACAACTCCAACGCCTTAACACACACTCACATCACCACTCCGCCACTTTGTGTTTTCTATTATCTCTAGGAAACAAATGAAATTTATACACAAACTCGGTTAAACCGGTTGCGCCAACTAAAAAATGGAAATCGGCAAATCAATCGTCAAATCGTTTGATTACTCGCGTATTCACGTTCATAACCGATTAACCGATGTCTTTAATCAATTCAGTGGTGATTGAACATAAATTTTCATTACAATCGGTTTTTATAACCGAAAAGAATCAAGGTCTCAATTACTTCAACTCTAGACCTCTCTCGCGACTCAGAAACATCATACCAATACTCCATTTCACTCTCGTCACATTTTTAGACCGTCAGAACGTCGAATTTAACTCGCCGGAATTTTCTGCAAAAGTCGCCGGAAAACCGTATTCATCCTCAAACGGTAAATCTTTCAATAATTGTTGTAGTTCAACGATTATTAAGCTATTTCTAACTTAAACCTTCCAATTGAAATTGAATTCAGACACCGATACCAGATAATTCCAGTTCGCCGGAAAGTTTCTGGAAATCGTTATCTTCGTCTGCGAATCGGTAAGGACCTTCAAACACATCGTTAACGTTTGTCTATCACTTCAATTCCACAATTGACTAATCAAAAACGGCTAATCGTCTGTTCAGTTGAGGTGCACAAAAGCAGAGACCGACGCCTGCCGGAACTCTGTAACCAATCGTTCACCGGTATGTTTTTCCTCTAATTGTCATCCCTGCTATCTCTTATCAGTTTGTGTAATGCTTAGCAACCGAATTAACAAGTTTCAATGATGTAAACTGCTGTCGGTAAAAATCCAGTGAAGAAGATGAACTTTGACAATACTATAAGTATAATTAAAATTGGTAGTTTAAACGGGTTAGACACACAGTCCAGCGGTGGACTGTGTGCAAAATACATACGCATGTCCCGAGTTCGATTCCTGCTACACGCACTCCTTATGTAATAAAATGCCTTTTTGTTTAAAAACTAAACCGGGTTAACTCAGTTAATTGTTAAGTACAATAAAAACCGAGATAATAACCAGGTTAGACACACAGTCCAGCGGTGGACTGTGTGCAACATTAAGTCACACGTCGCGCGTTCGAAACCCGTCACTGGCACCGGTCCGTTGAATTAAAATGTTTTTGCAATTAAAAGAATTTCGGATAAACTGAATAAGTGTATAAATATAATTAAAAACAAGATTATTTCGGGTTAGACACGTAGCTCAGTTGGTAGAGCTGCGTGCACGCGTACGGGAGGTCTCGGGTTCGAGCCTCACCCAGCGCAAACCATGTCACTGACCGAACCGGTCAACAAGTCAACAGGTCAGCGGTCAACGGTCAACGCAAAATAAACAATTTTTTTTATATTTTTATTTATTTAATTTAATTTAAAAATCAATTAAAAATACTTAAAAATAACATTTTTAAAGATAGAAAATAGCCTTAAACTCACAAAAATATATCTAAAAATTTCATTAAAATCCTTAATAAAATCCACTCATTTAATATATTTTTCCGTTATTATTTAGGTTAGTATTTCTCGTTGTTCCACTCATCTAATTCGTGCGCATCTCACCATCTCCAATCCAATGCACCCAATGTGAGTGAATCTTTACAAATTCCCCGTTTTAATCACATTTTGGGGTGTATCATGTGTCTTTGTATATATATTATAGTTAAACCATTGTGCATACATCATATCATGAACATGTGTATTCAGTTTGTTTCTGTTGTCTAGTTATTGTTGGATGCAATTTATTATTTTCAGTACATGCAATTTCATAGGCCGCCGTTCCCCATTACATTATGAGCGTTGAGCATGTTCCCCATTTCATTATGAGGTTGAACCTGGCGTGCCCACATACGATCGGCTCCGTTTGATTGAGCCTTGATCGCACAGACATTTTCATTTTCAGTACATGCAATACGATCGGCTCCGTTTGATTGAGCCTTGATCGCACAGTTTCATTTATGTTATTTATCGTATGATGTTGGTATGTTCATGTATGCTGTCATATGTTATTGTATGTTATATTTGTGACTGCTATTTGCCATTGCTTGATTATTTACATTTGCTCATCTATGATTATGCACAATTTTTCATTGATAAACTAACAAGTAATTCATTAATAAATGTTTATCTAATAAGGTTCACATCGCCAACTTATGTTGACCCAAAAACCCCCATTTTTACACATGATACAGGTGAACCAGCAGCAGCTAGGAACACATAAGATTTGGACTAGAGGAATAAAATGATTTAGAGATTGGGATTGTTATGTTTGGTTTATTATCTTTGTATTGTATGGACATGTTTGAATATTTGGAAATGTAACTTTGACTTTAATAAATATGAAACATATTAGTAAATGTCATGAGCTTTGGTGATAACCCAATTATGCCCCGACTCTTATTCCGCTGCGGGTCGGGGTGTGACAGTAGCTTCCTAAGATTGGCTGGTTACTATAGGAGGTTCATTGAGAACTTTTCAAGAATAGCCACTCCTTTGACTACCTTAACCCGTAAGAATGTAAAATTTGTTTGGGGTCCAAAACAACAAGAATCCTTTGAGATTCTAAAACACAAGTTGCGCAATGCTCCTGTATAATCTCTACCTGAGGGTATTGAGGATTTTGTAGTCTATTATGATGCTTCGCACACTGGCATGGGCTGTGTGCTAATGCAAAAAGGCAAGGTAATTGCTTATGCATCACGACAGTTAAAGGTGCACGAAAGGAATTACACCACCCATGATTTGGAATTGGGTGCCGTTGTATTTGCACTTAAGTTATGGAGACATTACCTGTATGGCACAAAGTGTATTATATACACTGACCATAAGAGTCTCCAGCATCTGTTCAATTAGAAGGAATTGAACATGCGACAACGCCGTTGGATGGAAACACTTAACGATTATGATTATGAAATTCGCTATCATCCCGGCAAGGCAAATGTCGTTGCTGAGGCCTTAAGTCCCAAGGAAAGAATTAAGCTCATTAGGATTAACGCCAGGAGCATGGAGCTCAAAAATAGCATAACGAAAAGCTATTAGATGCGCAAAAGCAAGCCCTATTAAAGGCTAATATTCCTAATGAGGGGTTAGGCGAAATGTTGATCAGTTAACGCCTGGAAAGGATGGAATCCTTAGATTTAATGGAAGAATCTGGTTCTAATCTTAGGAGGACTTAGAGATCTAATCCTCCAAGAAGCGCATAACACGAGATACTCAGTTCACCCTGGAGGTGACAAAATGTATCAGGATCTGAAAAGAATTATTGGTGGATAGGGTTTGAGGAAATGCATCTCCACTTATGTAGCTAAGTGTTTGACGTGTTCGCAAGTTAAAGCCGAACATCAGAAACCGTCAGGACTTCTACAACAACTGGAGATTCCCACTTGGAAATGGAAAATGGTAACAATGGACTTGATTACTAAGTTACCTAAGACCAAACGTGGTAATGACATGATTTGGGTCACTGTAGATAGGCTGACTAAGTCAGCACATTTCTTGCCAATTAAGGAAACGTATCATTCAGACAAATTGGCTAAGCTGTATGTGGACAAGATTGTGTCCCTACATGGTGTGCCAATATTTATTGTATCTGATAGAGATACTAGATATACCTCTCATTTTTGGAAAAGTTTCCAACAATCTTCATGCACAAGATTAAATTTTAGTACGGCTTACCACCCGTAGACGGATGGTCAAAGTGAGCATACTATTCAGACAATGGAAGACATGCTTAGGGCATGTGTGATTGATTTAGGTGGAAGTTAGGATGATCACTTACCCTAATAGAATTCTCCTACAATAATAGTTATCGTACGAGCATCAAGGCTGCTCCTTATGAGGCCTTGTATGGGAGAAAGTGCGAACGCCCGTGTGTTGGGTAGAAGTTGGGGAAGCCCAACTATCAGGACCAGAGATTGTCCGGGAGACAACGGAAAAGATTGTGCAAATCTGTGATCGTCTCAAGGCTGCCCGTGATAGGCAGAAAAGCTATGCTGACAAGAGGCGTAAACCCTCTCAAGTTCCAAGTAGGGGACAAAGTCATGCTGAAAGTATCACCTTGGAAAGTGTAATTAAATTTGGAAAGAAGGGCAAGCTAAGCCCAAGATATATAGGACCATTCGAGATAATCGAATGTGTCGGCATTGTAGCTTATAAGCTTAGGCTACCAGAGGAGCTTAGTGGAATCCATGATGTATTCCACATATCTAACCTTAAGAAATGTCTAGCCGATGAGTCGCTAGCAATGTTGCACAAAGATGTGCAAATAGGTGAAAACCTGAGGTTTTTTGAGAAACTAATTTCGATCGAGGATCGACAGGTTAAGAAGCTCCAAAGAAAATTGATACCTATAGTCAAGGTTAAGTGGGACGCCTTTAGAGGTCCCGAGTATACATGGGAGGTTGAGTCCAATATGCGATAAAAGTACCCCCCATCGTTTTGAATAAAAATCTCGAGGGCGAGATTTCATTTAAGGGGGTGAGGATGTAACACCTCGTAAAATCATGTCCAATAGTATAGTGACACGTGTTTATTTTTATTTTTAGTCTATTAAAGACCAATAAGCACTAAAGGTGTCAACATGCTCAAAACTTGGCCTCTGAGTGACTGATATGTCAACATGCCTAGCCTCTGAGTGACTGATATGTCAACATGCTTAAACATTGGCCTCTGAGTGACTGATATGTCGACATGCCTAGCCTCTGAGTGACTGATATGTCAACATGCTTAAACATTGGCATCTGAGTGGCTGATATGTCAACATGCCTAGCCTCTGAGTGACTGATATGTCAACATGCTTAAAATGAGCCTCTGAATGATCCTTTAGAAGACCTAACTCTTATACGTGCCATTTTTAGACGAGAAGGTTAATTCGGTAAATATGTGAAAGTTGGATAATGGAGGGATTAAAAGTGTCAACATGTTAACTTATACTCTGAGTGATCTTTTAACGAACCTAGAGCTCGAAAATGTCCGAGCATAATCCCGGGTACGCCAAGTATTAGCTACGGAAGGCTAAAAATGCTAAAAAGGTGTTTTAGGAAGGTTTAGAGGGTTTAATAAGTTGAGGGGCTAAAAGTGTCAAAATTTAAAACTGGCCATGGGGCGCTCGCGGGGCGCGAGAGGCAAGGCTTGTGCCTCTTGCAGGGCGCGAGAGGCCTGTATCTGTAGAAAATTTGCTTGGCCTCCACACAAATTGCCAAAAACCATTTGATTGAAACCATGGTCTTCCAAACTGCTATGCCATGTTTTAGGACACTTGTAAGCTTCCTCTTACACCCCTTAACACCTGGAATCACCTCCTTCAAGCTCTCCAACTATAAATAGGTGCCAAGGTTCACCATTTGAACTTACACCTTTCTCATTCACAACTCTATCTCCCTCCTTTGGAAGTTCCTAACTAAACGGGCATCCAACTAAGTTCTATTGCATTCTAGGAACCTCTTGTAAGTGTTCCTTGCTCTTACATTTTCGTTTATAGGCTTTTATAGCCAAAAGTCAATTCGGTTAAGACCATTATGGTCCAACCATTGTTTCGTAAAGAACATGGCTAAGTGATCATAATAAAGTAGGTGTTAGTCCCTATAAATGGCACCTCCTGAAGATCACGTTTGCTAGACCAATTGACGGGTCAAAGTTATGATATTAAAAAGTCAAACATGCCATTTTTCGGAAAAATCATAAATTGATCTTATATATGTTATGAAACCTGTTTTGACACTTAAACAAGTTGGTAACATTTATTAGAACATGTAAGAACATGTTCGGCTCGTCAATTTCAGTTCTAGGGTTGGTTCGTAACCGAAAGCTACGAAGTTTGACTTCTTCTTTGACTTTCGATTCTAACCCGCTTTTGATTAGTTAGATACTGATCTAAAGTTGCATTATGATCGTAATATAATGTAACATAACCCCCTGAGGTTATATTACATGATCATAATCAGAATCTGAGTTTATACACAAGTTTCGTAATTATGCCATTTTGCTAAAATGCCCTTTTTGCATAAAAAGAGGTTTTAATGATAATGAACTTGAAAATGATTTTCTACTGATGTAATACTATAAGTAGAATTATTTGGGATGTCAAATCAGATTATAAACTGAGTTTATGAGCAAGTCCTTATATTATGTCGATAAATGACGATAAGGCCCTTGTGGCATATAAAATGGCTTTAATCAGATCTTTTCAGAGTAAATATTTTACCTACTGATATGTTATATAAAATAACATATCTAAGACATGTTAACCTGACCTTAACATCAGTTTCATTAAGCGTCACACAAATCGTCATTTTACGACATAAGCGTCATTTCGGCACATAGTATGGTTTCAAACCATATTTATTAACCAAGACTTGTTACCTACTGATTTTAAAACCTATTTTAAATATTTTTACAGTAGGTACATGATACAAACTCAGAATCCCAAATAAATTATAAACTATGTGTAAAAAGACTAAAATGTCCCTTCGGTGCATAGTTGGTCATAAAAGATAAATTACACATATAATTAATATCCTACTGATATTATAAAATAAGTTATTTTTCCATAATACTTATAGATATAACATTAAATTATATTCAAGTTACTTTTATACGATATGAAATTATCGAAACGCCCTTATGAGGCATAGTTTCACTTTAAAACCATAACGGGCATAAAAGTTGATATCCCGCTGATATTACAACTTATTTAAAGTGTAATGGCATATAGAACTTGTCCATGACTTATCCGGTTCCCGATGTCGCTAATATGCGTGCGGTTAAGCATATGTAACTAGTTTACGAAAATTAACCAAAACGGGTCTAACCTTGTTATTTAAGTCTCAAAATCCAGAATGATTATAGTTTATCCATATTACACAAGTCAAAGTACTTGTTGGGATTAAAATACATTCTATCCAATCATCGCTTAATCTAGCATTATACGTATTGATCAAGTACGCTAGTCGGTCTAAGTCTATGACTTAAATAAGACCGTTAGTATTTAATTGGTCCGCTTATGCCATAATCCAGACTAGAGACATTCCGGTAAATGCTATCTGCACTTAGTGCTTTCGTATACGGCTGAGTTAATAAATCTTACGTTTAAACGAAGACTAGCTCAGGTAAATACTCTCGACTTATTTCCCCTATACGGGCTTGGGTTACGGTAAACTATTACCGCTTGGTCGGAAATAGGATCAATCAAATGCCGGATTGTGGTTAGAAAATCGCATATTCTGTTTTAATCAGTTTTGTTTGATAACTTAAACATCAGGGATTAACTACCGTGTCCTGGATATCCTCGGCTCATTACATTAGTTAATGGCCACGACCTTAGCGCGGGGCATAGGCATACACCCGATAGATGCTCAAATGCAATTACCCAAGCCGTTGGGGATAACTCCTTCGTGACTTCATAAGTGGTGTGTAGTTAATCATGTCTTAGTTTTCACACTGGGCCCTGTATGTATGGACAAACATGTGAATCTGTTAACAAGGTTGCAACGTCAACTTTCCCAAGTTACAAAAAGATTTTGTGCTGATATGCACTTAAAACATTTTTTCAAATGTTTTCAAAATGAGCCAGTTGGGTGTATTTACCAGGGTAAGCTGACGTATTTTCAAAAGAATGAGCTTGCAGGTACAATATAAAATAGACTGGAAGTGCTCGGTATGATAAGAGGATCTTGCAAATCCTAGATCTGCCTAAAGTCTGTTTTACATTCTTTCTTTGTACTATTTGTGATCCGCCTGTGGATCTTCTATTACGAGCATGATATTATTTTGTATTTCAAACATTTGGTTTGTAATAGTAATTTAAATCCAAGACTTCCGCTGTGCTGTGTTTAATTGTCTATGATGTTATCAACTTACGTCACGATATTCCCCACCCGGGCCCACCAGTGTTTGATTGGCTGTGGAAAGCTGGGGTGTGACCTCTTCCCCTGTCTCATCTTTTGTACCTAAAATGAAAACCCATGAATATCGTGAGTAATTCATCTGTGACAAATAAACAATAGTATTCTCCACCTATGCTCCTTACGTTCACCGGACTAATAGATCTATATGAAGTAATTCATAAGGGGCATCTATGGAATTTACTATTTTGGACTTATGAGGTTTCTTATGTTGTTTTCCCTTTTGACATGGAAGACATTTGTCTTCCACGTGAAACCTCTGCACTGGCACCCCTTCCACTAAACCATTTTTAATAATATAATTCATTTTTTGGTAGTGGATGTGGGCCATGCATCTGTGCCACAGCATTGACTCAGCCTCTGATGCTTTTGACAATAAACACGCCACCACCGAGGAAGAATCCTTAGCACCCATGTCCATGACATAAGTGTCGTTTCTCCTTGGTGCTTTCATCACTATCCAATCATCCGGTACTCACCAAACCCGGTTTCAACACCAAAGCTTTAGACTTAGTAAAGTGGACCGAGTGACCCTTGTCGCAGACTTGAGACACACTCATCAGATTGTGCTTCAGCTACTCGACATAGTTCACTTTGTCCAATGTGATCTTCCAGTTGGTCACTTTTCCTCGACCTGTAATGTACCCTCCTTTAGCACCTACAAAATTCACATAACCTCCATCTATGTTTTCAAACTCAGTCAACAACCTCGCATCCCCCATCATGTGCCTGGAGCAGCCACTGTCAACATACCACAAGTTGATAATCCTCCTTAGCAGTCTCCTACACAACCCAACCAAAAAAATTAGTTACATTGGGGGACCCAAGCCTTAATGGTCTTGGGTCTTCCAGATTCATCAACCACCGGAACATTCATTAATATCCATCACTCCTAACAAGAGTCTTGGATCTCAGACCTGTTGATGGAAATGGTTTTTGATTTCCATTCAGTCTTTGGTCCTGAGGTTTCCTAAACATGTTTGGACTTTGTGACCTTTGGAAAATTTGGTTTGATTCATGAATTTCGATTGTGATCATTTCTAAAGCCATTGTTGTAAAACTTTCGACTACCAACATTCTGATATCGAGTTTTATATTGACCTAGACTTTTTAAATTACTTGATTGACCATTAAAGTTATTCATTCTTAGTGAACTACTTCTAGGTCTTTCATATCTGCCTGATGTAGATTCAGGCTGAAATCTTTGTTGATTTCTTTGAAAACGAGGAACTTGGTGAGTTCCTTTTTCAGCCTTATCTACACCAACAACAACACTCTGTCGCTTGGTAGCAATATCTTTGGTGAGTTAGAAATCTTCTGCTCACCATCACCAATTTTCTCTGATGATTTTTCTCTCTTTCTCTCAGTCAATTGTGCTTCATTCTTTTTTTAGGACAGCAGCTAGCTACATGTCCCTAGTTGTGACATTTGAAGCACGATCTTCTAGCCGAAGAATTCTTAGTTGAAGTCTCTGGTTTCATTCATCGGGTGACGATGATGATGATGATGACGCCTTTGAAGGATCTTGTTTAGTTTGCTCAATTTTTTATTTTTCTATGTTTTTACTTTTAGCAAACTGTACATTTGACTCTTTGTAATAACAATGGTCTTTTCTTTCATATCACTCCCTTTAACAAAATCAACGTTTTTTAACAAAAATTTGCTTTTTAATCTTAAAGTGTGTATTCTTTGTTTTCAAAACCGCTTCCCTTGTAATTATCCTTCTTAGCATTCTCAGAAACATCAACATTCCCTGATGTGGAACTATTAGGTGTAGTTGACCCAAAATCTGTAAGCTCTTATTCGTCTGGCAAGAAAGAATTTCATGACTAAGAGGTAGTGGAACTTCATTGAAACCTTTAAAAGCGCACACTTGTCTTGTCATTACTCTTCTTCAAGCCATTCATCATGTGTTTCATAACAAAAGATGAATCTCTGAATTAATTCAATTTCTTTTCAAGTTCGCAAATTTTCAGTTTTGCTTCTGACACTCTTTGTATTTTTCAGAAATCTATTTTATTTTATCACTCATCGTATCATGAGCTAAGTCAATAATTTGAAGTTTTTCATTTAGTTTACAGGTTAAATATTGATTTCTTCTTCTTCACCTTTAATTTTCTTCAAATATAATGACTCATTTCTTTTTACGAAAAAGTTTGATTATTTTACGTTCGAGAGCTCATTTACCAGACTTTGGTTTTGTTTTGTTAACGTGTCAACTTCACTTTGCAGTTCACGACATTTTAAGCAAACATAACTACTAGAGTTAGAATGTACCTCTCTTTTTGATTTGCTTAGATCAGCCATGAAAGCAACAAAATCTCATTTCTTATCTTCAGCATTCCGTTCTAAGCAGATTTCATGTTTTCAGTCGTCTGATCAGCCTCAACCTTTTCAGCTGCAGTCTCTTGTTCGACCTCATCATCAGCCTTGACTTTTGCATCATCAACTGGGGCTATCTCAGCCATGAAAGCTTGCGTGGCATTGTCATCACCTTCCAGATGAACACTCCAATCATAAGAACCTTCTCTAGCAGTAGAGATCAAGGCCTTTGATCCAGTATTAGTTGATGCATTCCTGTTGCTTGAGCCATGACAGGAAAATCTTGAAAAGAATGAGTTAGAACGAGATTCAGTCTTAGGTTGTTGACATTCTCTAGCGAAGTGTCTGTAATTTTGACAATTCTAACACCTCACTTTAGATTTGTCAAAACCTACATTCTTTCCAACAGACTTTCTGCCATCCTATTCATGAACCTCTTCACTCTTCTAGAGATCATGGCCATCTGCCATTGTAAATCCATCTCATCTAGGTCATCAGGGTCAATCTGATCATAATCTTCATCAAAAGTAGCAGGGTAAGATATTCTTCCCTGTATGTAGTTCTCATATGAAGCAACGAATGAAGCAAGCAAGGCCAGATGATCTTCAGCAGCCTTGACACTCAGAGGCATAGACCCTGTATTGCTGTTATTGTTGCTAGCTTGTTGTCTCTTTGCCCCTGACGATCCTCCTGAAGCAGCTACAAAACATACTTCACCATCAGCATTTGTCACAACCTGCTCATTTTCACATGAGAGAAACGCAGTTGCAGAATCACTTGAAGCATTGTTGGAAGATGAAAATGTAAACCCTTTATAAATTCCGGATCTTGAAATCCAGTTTCCTTCTTCTTCATGTTGAGCTCATAAGCTCTCAGTTTCCCAACAACCTCTTCCAAGTCTTTATCTCCATAAGAGTATAAATATCCCACTTGGCAGGTAAAGCATCGAGCAACTTATCGTTTATCTCAACGACTGTGTATCCCTCTATGTCATAATTGTCCATTTCTGACATTAGATGACAATATCTCGTGATCATATCTTCAATGGACTCATTTCTCATGCCTTTAAAGATAGCAAATTGGTTTCTTCAGCAAGTCAATCTTGTTTTTCTTCACTTCAGATTGCCATCATATCTCTACTCTAGAGCATCCCACATCTCCTTCGAAGTGGTATATCGCTTGAATCTATGTTTGATGCCATCAGGTAATGACATCTTTATAGCAGCTAAGGCCTTCTTCTCAGACTCATACATTCTCTTATCATCCTCTGACATGTTCACATAGGCAGTGACACGTTGTCTGCCTTCAAAGTCATGAGTTGGGTTTACATACCCATCTTGAATACAGATCCACATCCGTGTGTCTTGATATTCAATGAATGACGAAGCCTATCCTTCCATGTACAGTAATTCTCTACCTTCAACATCTTTGGTGGTTTGTTAGTCGTGCATGCCTCGTGCTCCATTCTCAAATTTAAGAACATATTCGACATTTTTACTCAACCGGCTTGCTAAAAACTTTAAAAGTTTGTCCGAAAAGTGTGATTACCAAACTGTACCGTTAAACTCGTCTTTATAATACGAATCCAACGATGTATAATGTCTCGACAATTCGTATTTTTTCCAAAAATCACATGAGTCTAACCATGTAGTCGGTTTGTCAAGATTGTCTATAGATCAAATTATGTGTACTAAAACGTTTATCTCTGGTTAGGTCAGCTGGTTAACCTTCCACCTTCGTGAGTACAACTCGGAACAATACCCAATTCGGAACAGTAACTCGGATTAAAATCCAAGAAGGAAATTCGGAACAGTAATCCGAGATACCAATCGAGATGGTGATTCGAGATGGTAATCACGAGATGCTATCCGAGATGATGATTCGAGATAGTATCCGAGATGCTATCTGAGATGATCAGAGATCAATCACCAATGATCCGAGATGCACTGTTCTAATCCGAGATGCAAGTATTCTGATCCGAGATGCTTCACTTATGATCCGAAATACAACTCTCAGATCTGAAATGCAAGATTTCTATCCGAGATACCTTGTTGATGATCCAAAATACCAAGTTTCTATCCGAGATGCCTTGCTGTTTATCCGAAATAACACGAAAACCCTAGAACAGCCTTCAAACTTCGAACAGCCGTAAAAACGTCCAAAACTTCAACTTTTCCTACTGTTACGATTTGAACCGAGCAAAACAAGAGCCGAATGCTCTGATACCAATTGTAGGTCCCCTAATCCGCATGGATCTTCACAGAATCGTCTATCCAATCAAGATTGCGGAATCCTCTAGATCAGATTATCACAGAAAATGAGTACGAACAACAATCACAATAAACCTGATCTTTATTGATTATCTATCACAATGATTCCAATCAATCTAGATCTCAAGAATTCTCTCTCAACTCTCCTAAAGTGATTAACTGAGCAACCTTAACCCTAATGCAAAACTCTCTTTATATAGAGACAGGTTTGCAACTGGCTAGGGTTGCACCACATGGGCTGCAAATTGGTCTAGACCGAATTTGCCTACCACTCCCTATAATGTGGGTCTAGTTTAACCCAATCACTATAACTAACTATTACAAAACTAAACCCGCTAACTGTTTATCGCTTACTAATTACAAGATATCCAAAGACCAATTAAGCTGTTGTCACAAATATGCACCAACACAGCCCAATTTCAAGTAAAATTCTAGCGGATTCCATAGTAACTAATACTGGACGGTTGTTCGAGATTCAAACGTGATTAAAGCTAGGCAGGGAATTTACTGTTCTTCTTTACCAGCAGATCACCGTTGGCTTACATACCAAGGTTGCGTTAAATGTTAAACATGTTTGTTAAATAGAAGTAAGTTTTGATGAAATCCATCGGTGACTCTTCTGAAAATTACCGACTAAGCATTTGGTCGATGGAAGTCACGTTTTCTCATAGTGTAATGTTTCTTCCGACTTTCAACCGTAGTGGTCACACGTTTCTTTTAACCCGTTATCTTTCGATATATGATACTATATAAATATAAATATGTATTCGTATTTAATAACTATTTATTTTGGTTTTTCGAATTCAGCTTGTTTTTAAAATTCTTATTTAGTTACCAAAAAATTTGCTTTCATAAATTCCCGATTTTAAAAAACCCATCTTAGAAAAAAAAAAAAGAAACACCAAAGATTTAGAAATTATAAAACGATATTTTAAGACATGATATGATATAAATTACGTATAAGTTACTAACTAGTAATGTAATAAATATATTTGAAGTCAAATATTTCAAATATATTGCTATATATTATGTATTATGTTTTGTTAACCTAAATATGAAAGGAGTAAAATAAGAGAAGTAGGAAAAATAGTCTAGAACTTATAAAATTGTGATAGATGACCAAATAGTTACTTATTTATTAGGTTTATATTTTACACAACCATTAATTAAACCAAACAGTCTGGATTAACTTGATTATTATTTAATAAGAATCAAATACCCAATAAAGAAAATTCCCATAGTATTGCTATATTAAAAATAATGTTTGAAACAACAAAAATGCATGCTCCAAAACCTCAACCGGACTAACCACCAATTAATCAAGAAGAGTTGTCTCTTCATTTCTTTATCTATGTACCACCAGTCGGTTTTTAGGTAAATTGACCAGATAAAAATAGAGTTATTATTGAAGCAAAACCAGATAACAACATTTGCCTGTTGCTTTCCTTTGTGGCTGAACTTTTAGATTGAAATGACCAGTTGAAACCGGTAAAACACTGAGACACACATCTTAGTTTGCTTGCAGGTTTCAAGCATTGCCAACAACTGATAATACATGTACAACAAAACATACCATAGATAACAACGCTTTAAAAATCCTTAATTTAAAGCCAAAATATTATTATGAATGAATCTTGTTTATACCATAACCATATATAACAATAATTAAAGCACATGGAACTCTTAGTAAACACATAAATGCATAGATTTGACCATTTCTTCAATATCATTAACAATTATTAAATTATCTTGTTATTTTGTTCTTTAGGATGCAGATATTTGAAGCTTCATCGTAGAACAATGACCAGGAAGACTACAAATGAAGTAGTTAGGACCCTTCTTAAGGCTAATTTCATCTTTTCCACTTGTGTACACCTTGTGCTTGGGGTAGTGGTGCACCCATTATACCCTGCCTTATTCACTACCACAACATTTTGTTTTCCTTTTGTGTAGTTAAACACTGTTCTCATCATAAAGTAACTAATCAATTAAACAACACAAAAAACCAACTAAATAAATATGATGTTGAGTATATTAGATAGTAGATGTATAACATGTTAGCAAACAAGGTAGTGATATGTGAGAGGATACCAAGCTTGTCGCCGGCCTTGAACGTCTTGCCCTTTCCCCAGCCGGCAGCAAACTTCATAGTCCAACCAGTGCTATCACCAACGACAAAACTAGCTGCCTCACATTGAAGTGCCACCGCTAGTAGACATATCACCTTCATTGCCACCATTGCACCGCCTCTTCCCTCAGCCATGGTTCAGTCAAACAAGAAGAGATGGAGGGTATGGTGATTTCTAATTTGATGATTATTGTGGTTTCATTTCTGGGATGTTTGTGTGGATATGAAACCTATTATAGCCAAAAGGTTTTGAAAATTTTGTATTATCCTTTTAATTCATACAAATGATTTCTTTCTCTATTAGAAAAAGTATTCAAAATAATTGTTTATCAAAGTGTCCCTTTTATAATTTTCAAGGATTTTAACCAGTTAAAAATTACTGATATTCCTTTAATTTAAAACCCAATCTCAAACTTATCCTTAAAAATCAACATGATATATCAAAAACTATACAGTTCTATTTTTCAAAAATTTTAAATTTTTAGCAACTTTAGTAAATAAATTGAAGCATGATAATTTTAGTAGCATATAATATATTGATATAATAAAATTTAACAAAGTGGCATAGTATCGATTACCGGATAATGGGTAAGTATTACCTAATACCATACATACATACATATCATACACACGTACACATACTCATACATACATATCATACACACGTACACATACTCATACGTACATACATACATACATACATTCATACATACATACATACATACATGCATACAGAGTTAGGATAGTGTGAGAATCACAAGGGTAATTGAGAACCTTAAGAACGATTCTTTCTTGACCACATATTTTTCATAAGCGAAAATGTTTTTTTTTTGCTAAATATCCCCCTTTCTATTTAGTTTTTTTTAATTGTACAAATGTGTATATTGTCATTCTTTAATTGTAAATATTTGTATAACTTGTTTAAAATTGAAAAATAATACATCTATGTTTGACAATATACATATATGTACAAATGTGTATAAATGATTGTACAAACACACATATATATAAAGGAAGATTATGTTTCTGAACATGTTTTTTTTCTAGTGTACATATGTGTAAATACGTGATTAAAATTGAAAAATAAGTATCATAGATGAATGTTCGATAATATACACATACATATAATTTAAAAATTAACAATCTACACATGTGTATAATTCCTAAAAAAAAAACTCAAAAGATGATATTAACAGTATTTATATACACACACGCACATATTGCTAGTCGCACCTTGTTAAGTTTTTTTTATATTTTACATACACTATATTGTAAAATTTTAATTATATGCATGTGTATATTGTCAATTTTTAAATTATACATATGTGTATATAATCAAACATATATGTACCATATTTATGTTTTCAATTTTATACACGTATTTACATATATGTACACTAAAAAACATATACAGAACCATAATCTTCCATGATATACATATATGTGCAATCATCTATACAAATTTGTACATATATGTAGAAGGTTAGGTTCAATGGGAAACACTAAAAAAATAGGGCACAGAGAGGAACTAACTTAAATAAACTCGGATTCGATTCATTCTAGTGGCATCAAACTTCGTTGAACCCGAACCCTAAATTCTAAACCCTAAAGCTAAACCATAAGGCTACAACCTAAGCTAAATCGTAATTCTAAACTATAAACCCTAAAAACTAAAACCTAAAGCTAAACCCTAATATAAAACCCTAAAAGCAAAACCCAAAATCCTAAAAGCTAAACAATAACCCAAAAAGCTAAACTCTCTCTCTCTCTCTCTCTCTATATATATATATATATATATATATATATATATATATATTATAGAGTTCGACGAGCCGGTGACAATGTTGTTGGAGTGACTCCAAGCGGAGTTCGTTTGTGTCAGTTTCTCACTTTTTTAGTGTTTCTCATTAAACCTTCAACAACATGCACATTATACGAGATAAATATACAATACTTATTTTCCAATCTTAAACACGTGTGTGTATATATATATACAAATATTTGATTTTCATGAATGAAAGAGCATAAATATACAAAAAGAATAAATTAACGACAAAAACCAGCATAAATACAAAAGAAGGAAAGTTGATACATCGTACCGACCCTCCGAGCTTCACCCCAAGACCAAAAACCAAAAATCAGAAGACAAGCACGGGGTCGTGTCACCAAGGCATGGGGTCGTGCCCACTCAAGAATCCAGAAAGAAAAAGACAAACAAAAGCATACAAGAGACACGAGCCATGGTCAACTCCCAGATATGCAAATCTTGGATAGTACAACAAGTACAAGGGTCACGGGTCCGTGTCGTTGACACATGGGGCCGTGTAAGCATACGGACTGACACAACCTCATTAAATGAAGATAGAGAAGAAGGGGGCACGGGTAGCGTCAGGGGAAGTAAGAACGACTTGAATCCCTTATAAATAAACTACTATTAAAACTTTAAACCGACCTTGTGGGACTGTATCCCTACTGACTCAAACCAATATAGCCGAGGGTAGCATCGCCTCCAAAAGAGGGACATGCCACATTTTGTATTAATAACTTACCTAAATGTCTTTCAATATTCCGGCCTTGCGGACTGTATCTCTGCTGACTCAGACCAATATGGCCGAGGGTAGCATCGCCTCCAAAAGAGGGACATGCCACATTTTGCATTAATAACTTACTTAATTATCTTTCAATATTCCAGCCTTGCGGGATTGTATCCCTGCTGACTCAGACCAATATGGCGAGGGTAGCGTTGCCTCCAAAGGAGGGACATGCCACTATAACCAAGATAATCTATTAAACAAACCTAAAGTGCGGAAATCATCAAAGGATACATAAAAGATGAGTCGAAACCAAGTGATTCTATCTTATCTATTTGTTTCTTCCATTATTTTAGTTTCTTTCTTTACTTTAATTGATAATAATATTTTCTCAAAATTTGGTTAGATTAGACGTTAACGATATTTCGGTATTAAAAGCTTTTGTGTCCTTGGACGACCTCGGTATCTTACCATCACTATACTACGCCAACGATGGGTGCACTTGCCCTAACGTGTTGTAGAGAGTGATAACATTATATCGTGGTTTATAAATTTAAAGCTTGATAAACGAGTAAAAAGTACTTAAAATATATTAAAAATGATAAACGCTCGCATCACGTAATTAATGAAAAAAGTTTTTAGTTGTTTTTGAAGATAGAGGAGAGAGGGAGGTGTTTAAGAATACAACGTTACTGTTCAGAAACGGTTTAACCAGGTGTAATAGGCGGTTCAACTGAGTGTATCAGACGGTTTAATTAGTTCTACCAACAGTTCAACCGGTACAACGGGCCAATTTAAATTGGTTTTTAAAAGATTATGGTATTGCTTTTGTAGAGTTCAATATTATATTTATCTTATTAAGATGCCTTTGCTATTATGTATTTTCATGTTGGTATTTTATTGAATACGGTTATATATTGCTTTATGTGATAGAGAAGTTAACCTAGAATTGGTTTAGCCTCATGTGTAATGCTCGTTTTCTCTCTCATAGTTATAATTATATGAAACTAACAAGAGGTTCAAATTATTCTATCATTATTGTTATTTTCTTTAAGTTGTCCTATTTTGCCTTCTAAAAAGGTTACTGAATCTGTCATGGTATTCACTTGTTATATAAAACATAGTTAAGGAAGAAAAAAGTAAATGTACTTAAGGAAGAAAAAATCATACCGTGTATGACAATTCTCTTCCGGCATCATAGCATCATGTGGAGCGGTTAATTAAGTTTGATTTTATAACATCGTTGCTAATATCTACTTTGTTGATCGCCATGAATTTCCATAACACCATAAGTGAAATGTATGCATACTGAGAACGAGCTTTGTGTGTATGCAATAAGTAATCTACAGCATAACCAATACTCTGTGTTTTTCTTAGTGGAGCAACTGCAAGAAAAAACCATAGTTAAGAGAAAAAGAATGCAACATGTCTTATACACAGTCAATACTTGCTTTAGGAAAATAATGTTAAATATGGACTTGGAGACCTACAAGATAAACTCATGCTACATGGTTGGTAATGTTGTGTCATTGAAAACATTGTTAGAAAAACTCATTAGAACAAAACTTAGTGAAGGAAAAAGGATTGTAACGTGTTAGATTAGAGTTGTATCTTCTAATTCTTGTATTTAGAACACAATATCAAGTTTCATTTTGTTGCAACATACACCAATGATCCAACCGCATTTAAGTATAGTACGTTTTTGTCCAGTTCTCGTCCTGACTTAAATTTATGTATATGTTTCTCCTTTCTAAATTTTAAAATTCGAGTTAGACACCCTCACCATCAAGTAAAAGGGTTTGGGATTTTAGCTGCGAGAGAGCGGGGGAATTTAGCAACGATATGTAGTGACAACAGAGAAACCGAGGATGAAGGGAGGCAGTTGAGGCATATGTGGGGATGACAAAGACAAACTGTAAGATTAAATATATTATTTGTAATATTTAATCATGTAGCCATTATAATCATTTATATTATACTAGATCAAAATATAAATCCTATTATATATTAGTTGGTAATTGTTGATGGACCATATTACCCTTATTAACTAATTAGGGATTCCTTCTGGGTGTATATATAAGAAGATGATTAGAGAGGTTTAGGGTTAGACAATTACAATAACATCATTATCATCAAAGCCGCCACCCACCTCTCTCTCCATAACCTAAACCGAATTCATCCCTAGTTCGGTTCTCACCATCATAATCTTACATCCTAAGGAGGAACCAGATCACACTGACAAATATGTCAAACCTCATGGCTGCGTCTCTGACTGGATTCTCTGCTGGCCTGTCTGCCGTCACAGCTATTTCTTTATGTTTTCCATCATGTTTAAACAGAACTGATCAACATGTGGTTTCAGAGCATATGTTGATAAATCAGTTCTGTTATGTATCCATTATTCTGGGATTAAAATCTGGAAAACATATTTTTTAACATGATTATTTTTCCGAAATCACATGACTTGTGGATTAAAATTCCGATATGATGTCTTAATGGGTAATGTTACTGTTCCGACATCGTTGTAATGAACTCAAAATCCCAGATTTCGGATTCCATTATTTAAGTTTATGTTTTTAGGATTCATCTTATGTTCTTATGAAATTCGAAAAAAAATCCTATATTTTGGAGTTAAATGCGGATTATTAAGTGTTTTCCCAGCTTTGATCTATATCTAATAAAATTTTCGAAATCAGTTATAAAGTAAACAGATATTATTTTCGAAATATTTTGATATATTTAGATCAGCATTAAAATAGGAAAACTGGTCCCATAATCCCTTAATTTTCGAAATCAAAACTTATCACAACTAACTGCCATGATTAGAGATTTCGAAATCTTGTAGGATAAGTTTCAAATGATTCCGAGACTCATCCGAGATGCCCATCTCGGACTCACTTGAGTCTCATCCGAGTTGCATATCTCGGACTAACCTGAGTCTCATTTGAGATGCATATCTCGGACTAACCTGAGTCTCATCGGAGATATATAACTCGGACTAACTTGAGTCTCATCTGAGATGCATATCTCGGACTAACCTGAGTCTCATATGAGATGCATAACTCGGACTAATCAGAGTCTCATCTAAGATGACCAACTCAGACTCATCAGAGTCTCATCCGAGATGACCAACTCGGACTAATCCAAAACTTATCCGAGATGACCATCTCGGACTAATTCAAGACTCATCTGAGATGTCTATCTCGGACTAATTTTGAGTCTTATCAAGATGCCTATCTTGGACTAATTTTGAGTCTCATCCGAGATGCCCATCTTGGACTAATATGAAACTCATCCGAGATGCCTATCTCAGACTAATCCGAAACTCATCTGAAATCCAAGATTTTATCCTATTTACAAATAAAATTTTAAGCAAATAAAGATATAGTAATAAAAACAATAAAAATTAATTTAAATTATCTAATAAATAATACGTTAATAAAAAATATTAAATTCAACCAAAGGAATATATTTTTAGCTAAATTGTTATGTGAATATTTAGGTTAGCCGTTTCGTCACTTGGTATCTCAACTTCACACTCGTGCGCTATCTTCAACAAATCTTAATCGCATCCACTGTGAGTAAATCTTACAACTCCCCTTTTATTTCGCCATGTGTCGCTAAATATATTGTTATCTCATTAATTAAATCTCGTGTTATTACCATTATGTGATCTAACGTGCTATGTGATATTGTTTTGTTTATTGTCATTTAGTGTTTATACTCTCATTGCAGTCAATTTCTCACATTAGGTCATTTGTTCCCCGTAACCTGGAGCGCCTCGTAGCCTAATATACGAGATCAGCTCCGTTTGATTGAGCTTAGATCCTGCAGCACATCGCTTATCGTGCACACATGTACATTCTTAGTTGATGATAGATGAGATGGTTGGGGATTTAGATAACATACAAAACGTTCCCATATTTGGTTAATGCACATTTTTATAAAACACTAAATATATCATTTTTAATGATAAAAAAAAGATTCACCTCCAACTTATGTTGACCCAAAACTTTATTTTTACACATGATACAGGTGAGCAGGTTTGAAGCGTGGATCACGTAGGATATGGGCCTTAGAAGAATTAAAACGTTATTTACAAGTTCGTTTGGAACAATATTGTGGTTGTTTGAATTATGTGTTATTGGAATATTTTAATTAAGTTTGAAAAATTAAATATTTAAATCTTTGCAATAGTAAATGTCATGAGCTTCGATGAAAACCCAATCATGCCCTGACTACCTTATCCGTTGCGGGTCAGGGTGTGACACCTTAGGCAAACCCTACTGCAAGTTCTGTAAAAGGACAAGACATAAGCAAAAGGAATACCCTGACTTTAAGGAGTAGCTGGCTAAAAAAGGTAACGATTTTCACATGATACTTGAGTCCTATAATTTAAATGTTCCTGCTAATTCTTGGTGGTTTGATTCTGGTGCTATGACTCATGTCACTAACTCTACTCAGGGTTTCCTTACAATCCGGAGGCTGGAAAGAAACCAAAGAACACTTAAAGTGGGGGATGATGGAGAATTAGAAGTGAGGGCCATTGGAACATTACAATTGTTTATGAAAACTAGTTTATGTATTAAACTTTATGATACCTTATATGTTCCCGAGGTAACTCGGAACCTTGTATCAAGACCAAAGTTAGACATAGACCGTTTTGTCATTACTCATGGTCATCGCAAACTCTCTATTCTCTATGATTCTGTGGTTTATGGTACCGGCATTCTGGATGGTGGTCTCTATAGATTAGAACTAGATGATGACTTTTCCAAATCTTTGTTGTCATATAATATTAATGAATCACTCACAAAGATGAAACAAAATCGAGACTTAGAGACTTCATCCATGTTGTGGCATCAACGTTTAGGCCACATCTCAAGAGAATGATTAAATCGACTCGTAAAGGATGAAGTCTTACCTCCTTTCGATTTTACTGATTTTGGAACATGTGTCAAATGTCTTAAAGGTAAATGACATTAGTGAATAAGAAAGGTGCCACTAGGAGCTCTAATTTATTAGAACTCATTCATACTGACATTAGTGGTCCTTACCAAATCGCTGGCATAACAGGACATACTTCATTTATCACTTTCATTGATGATTATTCTCGTTACATGTACTTGTACCTAATTAAGGAAAAATCTGAATCACTTACAACTTTTAAAGATTATAAAACTGAAGTTGAAAAACAACTAGATCGTAAAATTAAAGTTGTGAGATCAGAGAGAGGCGGTGAATATTATGGAAGACATACTGATGTGGGTCAAGCTCCTGGTCCGTTTTATGAGTTTTGTAAAGGCCAGGGGATTGTGAACCAATACATCATGCCGTGTACACCTCAGCAAAATGGTGTCGCTGAACAAAGAAATCGTACCCTTATGAACATGGTGCGCAGTATGTTAGCCAACACTAATTTACCATTATTCCTCTGGACTGAAGCGTTAAAAGCAGCTGTTCGTATACTCAATAGAGTTCCTTCTAAGTCTGTCCCTAAAACTCCTTATGAACTTTGGACAGGAAGGAAACCGAGTCTTAAATATATGAAAGTATGGGGCTGCATTGCTGAAGCAAAACTTTACAATCCTTTCCTAAAGAAACTTGACCCTAAAACAGTTACCTGCTTCTTTATCTGGTATCCTGATCACTCTCAGTGTTATCGTTTCTATTGTCCTTCCCATGTCACCCGTATTGTTGAAACCAAGCGTGCTGCGTTCCTAGAGGATTTTAAGGTCAGTGGGAGTAGTACCAACCCTTACGAAGAATTGCAAGAAGTACAAGACGCGGGGGGGAAAGATTCGTCGCTTACCATTACTCCGTTTACTCCTCTCGTACCCAATGCAACAACTGCACCTGAAGCTACTGCACCAACTCCAAATTTACCTCCACATCAAGAACCCATTATACCTCATAATGAAGGCACATCAAACGCTCAGAACCAAAACACCACTGAACCCGATAATCATCTCAGGAGGTCATCCAGGAAAAGAAGGCCTACTAATTGGGATGATTATGTTACCTACCTGACTGAAATGGATGTCGGGAAGCTCAATGATCATATCTATTATAATGAAGCCATTAGAAGTGATCAGTCTTCTGAATGGAATAAAGCAATGATTGATGAGCTTGAATCCATGAAGAAAAATGACGTTTGGGATTTGGTAGAATTACCCAACGGTGTCAAACCCGTAGGATGTAAATGGGTATTCAAAACAAAACTGGATCCGAATGGGAACGTTGAACGCTATAAAGCAAGATTGGTTGCAAAAGGGCTACACTCAGAAAGAGGGAATCGATTATCAAGAGACGTTTTCACCTGTCTCTCATAAAGATTCATTAAGGATGGCTCTAGTAGCTCATTTTGATTTAGAGCTGCATCAGATGGACGTTAAAACCGCTTTCCTTAACGAAGACTTAGACGAAGATGTTTACATGAAACAACCTGAAGGCTTTTAAACCTGAAGGTCAAGAGCATCTAGTCTGTAAGTTGAAGAAATCCATTTACGGGTTGAAACAAGCATCACGTCAATGGTACCTTAAGTTTGATAAAGTCATGAAGAGGCAAGGTTTTATAAAGAATCAAGTGGATCAATGCACCTACCTCAAGATGAGTGGGATCAACTTTACTATACTTGTCCTTTACGTAGATGATATTCTATTGGCAAGTAATAGTTTAGACATGTTGCACGAGTCGAAGCGGTTACTCTCGCATAACTTCGACATGAAGGATCTCGGAGATGCTTCTTACGTCATTGGCATCGAAATTCACCGAGACAGACACAAAGGGATCTTAGGATTATCTCAAAAGGCTTACATAGATCGTGTCCTTACGCGTTATAACATGCAACAGTGCAAACCCTCAGTCGCTCCAGTAGTTAAGGGAGATGTTTTCGGTTCATTCCAATGTCCGAAAAAAGAGGTTGAAAAGGAGCAAATGAGCCAGATACCTTACGCGTCAGTAGTCGGGAGCCTGATGTATGCTCAAGTCTGTACTCGCCCAGATATCACTTATATTGCTGGAATGCTAGGCCGTTATCAGACTAATCCTGGCTTAGATCACTGGAAAGCAGCTAAGAAGGTACTTAGATATTTGCAAGGGACGAAAGACTATAAACTGACTTATAGAAGAAGTGATCATTTAGAAATGGTAGGATATTCTGATTCTGACTTTGCCAAGTGCAAAGATGACAAGAAATCCACAACTTCAACTTCCACAATGATGGTAGAATACATTGCAGTTTATAACGCAACCTGTCATGGAATGTTGCTTAGAAATCTGATCACTGGACTCAAAATTGTTAATTCCATTTCTAGACCATTGAAACTTTACTGTGATAACTCAGCTGCCGTTAGTTTCTCAAACAGTAACAGTTCGACTAGAGCTGGTTTATATCTCGATACAAAATACTTATTCGTACGTGACGAGTTGAGGAAAATAATTTTTTTATTGAGTATATTAGTACTAAGAATATGCTTGCGGATCCGATGACTAAAGGTCTCCCACCTAAAGTTTTCGAAGAACATGTTTCGAATATGGGACTTACTAAAGACCTTATTTAATAGCATATTGTACTTACTTATGTTTTAATTAATGAAATTTCCTTAGTTTGGTTTTGTATGTCTTTAACATATGTTCTGTCGGTATAATGACATATAGACAAATATAAATACAACTCAAACGCTAAAGGGCTTATTTACATATTTTGATCATAACTGTTAGGCTTTAAATTGAGGCGTAGTATGACTAATGGGGGTCCTGAGTTGAATGATGATTCAACGGCTGTGTTTCTCTACTACGGTTCTCGGTTTAAAGCTAAAATGAGTGTTAACTCCTGATCAGGCTTATCTAATACTCATGATAAATGATTACTTGGCTAAATGTGAGAATGTAAGATTAAATATATTATTTGTAATATTTAATCATGTAGCCATTATAATCATTTATATTACACTAGATCAAAATATATTAATCCTATTATATATTAGATGGTAATTGTTGATGGACCATATTACCCTTATTAACTAATTAGGGTTTCCTTCTGGGTGTATATATAAGGAGATGATTAGAGAGGTTTAGGGTTAGACAATTACAATAACATCATTATCATCAAAGCCGCCACCCACCTCTTTCTCCATAACCTAAACCGAATTCATCCCTAGTTCGGTTCTCACCATCATAATCTTACACCCTAAGGAGGAACCAAATCACACTGACAAATATGTCAAACCCCATGGCTGCGTCTCTGACTGGATTCTCTGCTGGCCTGTCTGCCGTCACAGGTATTTCTTTATGTTTTCCATCATGTTTAAACAAAACTGATCAACACAAACAAGTGAGAAGGAAGTTGGTTTACTTTACTTTCCTTTTATATAAGAGGGGCATTTCACGTAATATTTTTTTAAATCACTTGGTGAATATATAAGCATGTTACAACGGAGTAGTGAGGACCACGGATGTATTTTTTAGTACTATGTATTTTACTTGAAAAATAAATACTCATGACATGACAGTGTTACGCAAAAATAAAGAAATAAAAAACTTATAAGCATGTATTAATGTCATTATTATGCAAATAATAATAATGTTATAAAACTTGAGTAAGGTCGTGAAAGGGTTGTCATATTGACAAAGAAGGGAAGAACGATGTAAAAAAGAGATGAATTTTGAACAAGGGTTTTCATGGTAATTAGTTCACAAAGGTTCTTAGATAACTTGCACACTATTAGAAATGAATGTGAATCGGATTCCAACTAAGCATTTAAAAAAAACCTTTAAATTATTGAAGTTAAAAGTGAAAGGTCAAGGATTCAAACCTTAGTCACATCAACATACTTACAATTCGAGTTTGAAGGGGAATGGCATTTAAGCTCGTTTAATTTAAGTATACACAGACACGGTTTTGAACAGTGTCGGATCCACAGCTTAGCTAAGGTGGGCCTATGCCAGCTGTTCAATAGCCCAAGTGTCATCAAGCTTTTTAATATACAACCTCCAACAACCCAATAAGTTTTCAAATGTCTTTTTGTATAACACCCCAACCGATGGCGGAAACATCGGGATGAGACGAAACTGAGATTGCTCGTTGCTCACAACATTATTAAGTGACAATAATTAATTAAACCATATTTCATTCCATAAGAATTGTCAAATACATCAATGTAACAAAACAAAGAACAACATAACATTTGCAAAGTCATAACAAAATTGATACATCGACATTAAACCTAACGTCTAATTTGTGTGTATCTAGTCCTTGCTATATTGTTTTCATAGCATCATCTCCTTCAACCTGTAACATGTTTTAAAATAATGTCAATGCGAAAGCAAAGGCGAGTACACAAGTTTAGGCATAGCATACGTATACGAATAAGTTTAAACAATCCACATGGCAACCAAATCTATACAAGAGCAATATCAAGGCATGCAATACTAATAATCAAACCCTTAACGCAATCACGATGTTTTAACATGACCTCACGAATAACACGATGGAGGTGGATGCGTGAATTCCTATAGCGCTAAGCATGTCAAACGAAGGCTAAAAATAGTTAATGACTAAAGCATAGCAATACGAATATCCAAGACAAGCATCAAGTATAAGATTCAAGCTTTCATGTATATGGGATCGTTTGTGTGTTTTATAAAGTTTAAGTGTTCATGATTTTGTATATGGAAACATGTTACACCCGAAAAGTGTTATAAACAAAGTGGGTTGAGTGTACTCACGGTTTTGCTAAGTCTTTTCTACACTTGACAATCCGTGAAGACGTTGGTTCGAGGATGACGCCGAATTATCCTACAAGAGGAAACGAGGCGTATGAGTATAGAGTTTCAACGGGAGATTAGGAGTATTCGAGCATGATTAAAAATAAGTTTGATAAAGTATTATGGTACGAAATTATTCACTAAGATGTAACACTCGTTCTTGACACTATAGTAACTCTTACGAGTTGGGTGTGATTTCATAGGTTCGGGGCCTATTAGAATCGTGACAAGGAATTACATACTTTAGTGTTAAACTTAATAACTTGATAGGTGATTATAAGTTCATTATCAAGGTTTCGGTTTTAGAATTATAATATAGTTATATATATATCATTATAATCATGTAGGAGGTGGGAGGATGAACCATCCACTTTGTAACCTCTAGTGTCATGTATGTCAAGTATGAGGTGGGAGGTTAAACCATCCACTTTGAACCTCGGATTATGTTCACCACTACATAAGTTACCATTGGTAACAAGGAGGGTACAAGAACTATATACTATACAAGAATGTAAAGACAAGAATGATAAGGTGTCATCTAGATACCAAGTAGCCAAGTATTCAACAACCCAACGAGCACACGAGGACAATCGTCAACGGCTTTGTGGGGTTGTGACACTTTAAGTCTAGCAAACTTTCTTGGGATCTTGATGAAAAATCATCAAGTAATGTGTGGTATCAAGTTAGGATAGCCCAAGCTTCCTTGGTGGACACACATGAACAAGTTTAAGAACTTGCATCACTTGTGAGCTCAATGCTCTTCAAAAACAGAAAGTTTAGGGTGTTAAAACAGCCCTTAGTTCATGTTAACAAGCTTGGTTAGGCTTTACTAATCATAAGCTTGATTGTAAGCACAAGAACACAAGTTTGTTGAAGTTAAAACACAAGTTTGATAAAAGTTTAGACAAAACAGAAAGTTTGTGGACATTTTGGGGCATTTTCAGGTCTGGATTCTCCATGGAGAACCCTAGGAATTCAACCCAAAGTTTATCCAAGCAAGTAGGAAAAAGAATGGAGTGATTTCATTAAGAAATGAATGAGTTACACTCACTTTAGTGAAGATGAGTAATTCTGCTCGAAAATTCTGATTTTGCAAGGATCTTGAGGTGATTTTGGAGAGATTGTGGAGTTGTGAAAGTGGAAAAAGGCTTGAAAAACACTTGGGTTTTATAAGGAAAGGATTAGGGTTAGTTAGGTGAAGTTTAGGTGGTTAATTAATGGTAAAAAGTTCAAAAATTTAACCAAAAACCCGCCCAAATGGCTGCTGTCCGCCTTGGCTCGCGACCAGTCTTCGACCGGAAACAAAGCATAAGAAGCTTTTGTTTCCGGGTTCATTCAAATGTGAGGCAGCTGGTGGAGTGGTGGAGTTGTTGCATGATGAACCGGAGGTCCCGGGTTCGAAACCCGTGGATCCCAGTTTTGGTATTTTATTTATATATATTATTTTTTTTAATTAAAACCCTTTAAACAATTTACCAAAAATGGCAAGATTAGTCCCTGAAGTTAAGAATTCAAGAATTACAATTTAGACCTTGGACTCCATAAAAAAATATATATATATGTATTTATTAACCTTTAATCCTAAATGTTAATATATTTATAAAATAGCATTTTAATTTTTGTAAAAATAAATTAATTAATTTTATTAACTAATTTAATTATTTAATTTAATTAATTAACTTAATTAATTAATTTAATTAATTAACTTAATATTTTCGTAACGAATTTAGTTTAATGATTACGAGTTTTACGTTTGAGTCTCGATTACGCATACATACCATGTTTGCAAGTTATCACACGTTTACGATTGAGAGTACCACGAATACGTTTACATGTTTAAAGTATGAACAAGTATAAGTGTAACAGGACTATGATTAACATAATATGGATAAAATACGAGTTTCTCATTACAATCCAAGTCTCGGTTTACAACATTTACAACAAAAGACGAATACAAGATACAACGCTTACTAAAAATAGAAGTACGATACAAGGTTTCCAAATATAGAAAGTATAGAAACGCGGAGCGTTACATTTTGTGTAAGGGGTTGTTTGCAATTTTTAAGCCAGTAAGAGGTCTGATTGGGCAAAAGACTATTAATCAGTTTGTATTGAGCCAACAAGAGTACGACGATCTAGTGGTGGTGTGTGAGTGGTTGGGTGAGGGTTATGAACACAGATGAAGGGATAAAGGGGTAAAATTTCTATTTAGCATCAATATGAAACTTAATGGATAAAAGCCTTGCTGCCTAATTCAGAGTAGCCTCTCAACAAAATCATTAAGAGACTTCCAAACAACCCCTAACTGTGTCAAATTTAAGCCCATGTGTCATTAAGATTATCGCAGCAGCTCAATAGGTTTTTGCATTTGTCTTTTTGTGTAAGTGTGACAAATTTGAGTATAGTTAATGTATCTAAACTATAATATTTTAAGTTACAATAAAAGCAGGCTACAAGTGCGTTAAGGTTTCCGATATACACCTTCACCTCATCTTTAAAATTTATAGAATTTAACAAAACAAATCACCACATTCCATCCCCCATCTTTATACACATCCCCCTTTATACACATCCCCTGAAATTTAATAAAAACTCACACACTCCTTCCAAAATTTAAAAAACTACTATACATCCCCCCCCCCCCACTCTGCGCATGCGCCCACACACAACAACAATAATAAAGGATAGGTATGGTGAATGGGATGTGAAAATCTTTTTAAAATGGGAGATAAATTTTGAAAAATATGACTTTTAGTTAAATATTAGTGTAGAAGCTGATGGAGAGGATGTGAATGCTCTAAGGTGTCTTTTCTAGATGAGTTTTTAAATTATCACATGAAAACTATATAGTATTAACATAATTTGTTTCTTTTGATTATTAATAGTAATTAGAGGGTGAAACCTGCACATTGCAGTGGTGGTGTAAAATTTTTAAGAGTCAATTACGACAATTTGTATATTGATGTTCACCTGCATAGAAAAATCACGTGGAAAGGTAAATGTCGTAAAAGAAGAAAATTTAAAATAGGTGAAAAAACAATATTGCAAAGATTATACCAAAGGCATATTTTAAATTATATTTAGATATATAGTGGATTGTGTTATTTTATTATTATTTCTCTTTTTTTATGGCCCACTTGTACCTCTTACAAAAAAAATGTAATTGCCAATAGTTTTGACAACAATATACATAAGCGGTCACACTATAAGTTCGCCATTGTAAGGTGGGGTGGGTTGATGGGAATACGATGTGTTTGAAAGACAACATATGTTTTATAGTGTTTTAATCCATATTTTGATAGTTGCTTGTTTTGAATATTGTTTGAAATAGAATAAATGTTTGTTTTTAAGTGTTTTACAGGTTGCTAAGTGAAATGAATGATTTTCAGGCCAGAATTGGAGATTACTTAAGTTGCATGGAAGGCAGGCCTAACCCACATGTTTACGAACCGTGAACAAGAGTGAGGATTACGAGTCATGGGCCCCAAGTTAGTGCACCGACCTGAAGATTAGAAACCCTAGAGTGAGAAGAGGACACGTAGCAAGTTTACGGGCCGTGACCCGGGTTTTATTTACGGGTCGTAACCCCCCAAACTACATATGGACCTATTTAAGGAATGAGATGTTGTTGAAACCCTAACAGGTGACGAACGCGGAAGAGAATAACGAGAAAAAAAGGGTTGTTGAAGAACAAGGATTCAAGATTGGATCATTCAGAGGAAGATTCCAGGAAGAATAGAGTGCAGGAGGTCAAAGATCGATCCTTATTGAGTTAGATCCTCGTATTATCGTTTTCCTTTTGATTTTAGTCATGTATTCATTGAATTTAATAGTTGTGTTTGTTACTATGAGTAGCTAACCGCTATAGCCGGTTAGGGTAGATGATTTTTAATATTTTGCATTGAATTGGTTGATTTGTTATGAAAGTGTGTTTTTAGTAAGTTTTGCTTATGATCTTGTGATAATGTAATATGTATATTGCGTATTCATGTTCAAATGAGTTTGTGTGGATGATTTAGAACTTTCTATGAGGTTATACATGTTAGATATGCTTTGTTTATCTTTAGGCTATATATCTATCATTAGTCTAGAGCTGAAGCTTAGTAGGCAAAGGACAAACTTGTTTGGGTGTTGATAATTTACACAGGTCACCTACAGGAAGAATCTTACTAAAAAGATTTAGAAACTAGTTAAGGGTTTGCTTTAAGTTGAGTAACCTAGATAGTAATTTGCTCGGTTCGTTAATCTTTGGTTGCTAGAACAATATAAGAGACTCTTAGATCACAAGGGATTAGTAAATGACTTAGTTACTTAGAATCGGATAGTTGGGTGTGTCTATAGCCTGGTTATTTGAGGATAAGGGGCTAACCTGAGAGGACTCTAGCTTTTCAACACTACACCCTCATCACTAGTGTCAACTATGATGAGTTTTTCATAAAAAACCATAATCAACTATTTTACAAATGTATCAAAGATAATTTTGAACCTAACTAGTTATTTTCTCCTCATTGTTTTCTAAACTTAATCATATAGTTGTTTAGTGTTTTCTGGATCATTAAAAGTTACATAATCAATTGCTAGAACATAGTCTGGTTAAAATAAAAAATATTATAAACCTCGTTATAATTATTTATAAAAATAATAAATATATTAAAACATTAAAGAATAAAAAATTCACTTTAAATAATCAAACTAGAAAATGACGTTGCCTCTTGTATCTGTCAAAGATACTAGGATATAATAGTAAGTTATGTTTTTTAGGAACCTTAGGAAGTTATTCTAACATTGGATAATGGATAGTTGTGATTAAAGGTGAAATTCATCAAATGCAAAGAGGCACCTGATTTTAAAAGATATTTTGGTCTATTCAAGATAATATTTGCTCTTTCTTCCCTTTCCTTTATTTTTAAATGTTAATAACTCTTTTATACGACGTTATTTTCTTAAAAAATAACAATAAAAAAACGAGCTTTTTATCTTTAAAACAAGTCTACTATTGCCATGCTTTTGATATTTTTTCTTGAAAACTTAAAAAGCACAAAACACAATGAAAAGCACAACACACTTGAACACAATGAACATCAAATTAAAAGCATGGTGTTTCAAATCAAAGCTTGATTACATACCCGTTCATTGTGTTTTAAATGAAAGCTTGATTACATTGTGTTTTGTAAAACACAATTAAAAATGCAATGATTTAAAACAAAATGAACTGGTGGGTGTTATTAAACACAATTTAAAAACGCAAAGACCTAAACACAAAGAGCTGGTGTGTGTTATAAAACACAATTGAAAAACTCAATAAATTAAAACACAATGAACTTTTGTGTTATAAAACACAATTCAAGTTATGGCACAACAACCGCAATTATCTCTTTCTCTACAACACGACAAAAACCATAATAATCCAAATTTCTTCTTCCGCCGCCTTAAATGCGCCATCAGAAGCACCTTCTCACCATCTTCCAACAATAAAACTTCAATGTCTAAATCATCGGATCATACAAACTCCATAACAACTCTCATCTTCTAGGGTTTATTTGGGGCCTTGTACATATTCAACAATTTGCACTTGCATCTCGGTCATTGGAGCTGCGAGGTCTAATTAGGTCGGTTTTTAGGTATAGCGACGTTGTCGGAATGGTGGAGATCGAAAGAGGACTAGGAGCAGTTGGAGAGAGAAAGGCGGTCAAACTGTGAGAGGAGAGGCGAAGATCGACGACGAGGATGGAGTCTATGCGGAGAACGTCGGGATCGGCAGTGGCGCTACCATGAGCGACAGTGGTGGACATGGAAAAGAGGTTTGAAGAAGATGAAGGATTGTGCGACGAATACTAGATTTGAAAATTTAAAGATTTGCGGGAATTGATTTTTGTGTGGTGATGATAATTTTGTTAGTTGTGGAACAAAATATTATTCCCCATTATTTTTCTATTTGCCACGTGTAAAGCAAATATTTATTCTTAGGCCCCAAACAAGTATCAAACTTCCTATTTAACTTCTTATTAATTACGATAGATAAAACCTCGTAGTGTTGTTGCAACCATCTTTTGAAAATCAAATCACATCATTGATTAAGCTAGAAAGTAAGAAGCATCAATGATACTTGTGAGCAAATTAAACACAAGTGAAGATCAAAATTTTGAACCAATAGAATAGTGGAGCTACCAAAACAACTAGCCGATTTAAAGTCATTGCCAAAAGATATTCCATGCCTAATAAACTAGTAATCGGTTGCATCACGTATCACAATTTTAGGAGTCCAACATAAAGTTATTCCTTCTTTTATTTCACCCCTACCTCTTTCCTTAATATAAAAAGGTAAGTAAAAAGCAATAATTACAAAACATAATACTAAAATAGATATATTTAGCTGTGCATTGCTGCGGTGACACGACAAGAATTCTATTAGTGGTGGTTTGGTTCGTTACGTTAGTAATACATGCTTTGGCAAGCGAAAGAGAGAACCCAAAAATAAACGACGTCGTTTCAGTTCGTTAAAAACCCCAAAAAAGCCCGCCACTAAAACGAATTAATTTAAATAATAATTAATATTTTTTATAATATTTATTGAATCTAATACCAAATTTAATTTAATGAACATCAATTATTATCATTTGTTTTGACGAAAGCCCAATAAATCAAACCTTCCCCCCAAACCCTAGCCCAATAAATCAAACCCTTCCCCCCAAACCCTAAAAAAAGTTAATTAGAAAAAACAATGATAACAAAACATTATGCTAAACTAGATATATTTGGCAGAGTTGGTGGTCTACTGGCAAGACTACCTTTTAAAACACTAAGTGTGAAGTCTTAAATTAAAGTCTCAAAAGGAGCAAGTTGGGATTGTGAGTGGTGAGATGGGAATTCCATTAGTGATAATTAAGTTCGTTATGTTAGCAGCACATAGTATAGTAAGCAAAATATAGAACCCAAAAATAAAGGAATTCATTTTGGTTCGTTAAAAAAAACAAAAGGCTGCCAACTTAAATAAATTAACTTACATAATAAATATTATTTTTTAATAATACTTATCGAAACTAATTACCACAAATTAATGTAATGAATAACAATGATTATGATTTTGTTTTGACGAAAAGCACAAGCATTCACATTAAAATTCCTAAAAGTCACATAATAAGTGAATCCTTTTTATACCATATAACGTCAATAAAACTATAAGAAACCCTTAATGGAGGATTAAAATTTCTTAATATTGCAATTTTTATTATCATTGCTTAAGATGCAGAGATTTGAAGCTTCATGCCAGCACCACAATGACCAGGGAAACTACAAATGAAGTTGTTAAGACCCCTCACAAGGGTAATTTGGTCATTTCCACTTGTGTAAACCTTGTCGCTTGGGGTGGCGCTGCACTTATCATATCCTTCCTCGTTCAGTACCACAACATTATGTGCTCCTTGTTGATAGTTAAACACTGTTCCCATCATTAAAAAAAATAATACA
Organism: Scalesia atractyloides; assembly: GCA_947069175.1. Classification (NCBI taxonomy): domain Eukaryota; kingdom Viridiplantae; phylum Streptophyta; class Magnoliopsida; order Asterales; family Asteraceae; genus Scalesia; species Scalesia atractyloides. The sequence continues at coordinate 21,174,795 of CAMTDV010000022.1, read as the reverse complement.
ATTAAATAAGCATTTATTTGTCGTTAAACTGTTATTTTATTAATTTAATTAATACAGAAATTTTGAATTCAACTGATATTAAGTTAAGTAAATTGGTTGAGACTATATAATTGTGTAACCAATGTAAGCATGTAAAGTGATGATAGTACTTTGAGAGGATACCAAGGATGTCGTCGGCCTTGAACGTCTTGCCTTCCTCCCAACCTCCGATATTAGACGTCCAACCATTGTCATCGCCAACAACATAAGTAGCAGCCTGAGTTACCTCGCATTGAAGCACCACCACTAGTACACAGAGCGCCGCCAGTTGCCCCACCCTTGCACTGCCTCTTCCCAAAGCCATGGTTCACAAAAACAAAAATGAGGATTTGATGATTAGTGTCTTTTTAATTGTGGGATGTTCGTGTGGATATAAAAGCTGTTAATAGTCACGAGAATAGCTCTTATCGATTTTGTAAGATTCATATTATTTAGAAAAAAAGTATTTGAATTAGTTATTTATATAAAATCACGAAAGTAACAATTTTGTAATATAATGATAGTTTATTTTTATATCATAACAATTTATGTTATCTATTTATAGGTTTACTATTGACACTTTTGATCTCTTTGACTATTGTAATGAGATACGTGAATTTTACTTGCATATCAAATGTGGGTCATATATTTTTCAAAACCACGTATAAATGCTGCATTCATATATTCTCTTGGATCCTTAATATTGTGAAGTGGAAATATTAGTTTGCATTGGAAATTTGGAACATTTAATAATCGTTCAACATTGATGATTCTCGGAAATTACACCTCATCTCACCATTAGAAAACATAACTATCGTTAACACACACTTTATGATATTCAGAATCGAGTGTCAAGGAAAAATGTCATCATTTACAAAATTTAACAAATTTGTGACACTCTTTTTGTGTGTAATTTTTTTGAACGTTACAAAAGAAGAAAAAGACCATTTTTAACAATCCAAAGAGTGTCATCAAGAAAAAAATGTCATTATTTGACCCTAGACGTAGTTGGTAGTTTCGTCCTCATATATACAAAAGCTTATTTGCCGTGAGACATACAGATCTTAATTTCTTCACTCCACAATTAATTCGAGCAAAAAATTTTGGGAAAGAGGGAACTTTTGGATGGATTTGGAGGCCGAAAAATAACGAGTCCTGAATATTATAAAATTTGTGGAGGGAAAATGAATAACTAATTTGTCAAATTAATCTAAAAATTGATCAGGTTTAGTAATTAATATATATTATTTATATAAAATTATAGAACGTGTACTTAAAACTTATATTAAAATAGAATTTGTATTATTTATATTACAGATATATAAATTAAAAGTGCTGTATGCATAATAGTGAAACCAAAATTATTATAATTAAGAACGGAATGATAAGCCGCGGAGGTGTGTGTTCTATCTATTCTTTTCTTTTGAATTTGCGACATTAAATACGTTTTCTTAATGTGGCTATTTTATTAAAACAAAAATAGAAGGGCGGGGCTAGCTATACACTGTGAGTCCCAACAAACGGCAATTACAAACACAAGTTCACAGACATTAAAGTCGCTTTTTAAACAAATCACAAAACGGGCCCTATTGCTTTAACCATTTTTTGATGTGTTCCAACACCTTGTTGCTTGAAAAATGAACGTTATTGAAGACGATATCTTTCACGTCTTTCAAATTCTCCATGAATTAGCAAAAAATATTGTCGACCCTTTCATTTGCTTAATTCCTTCCAAAATATCCGGAAACGAATTCGTGCCGAATTGAACGGGATCTTGACCCAACTACAAACCAGCCACCAAACTGATCTCACTAGCATACCAGTGGCTGCAATATGCTCCATAGTTTCCTGTCCATACCCGCAAAGCTTGCATCTCGTGTTTATACTCCACTAATGTAATAACTTAATGCCAAGCGCATGGTACTATCCCCCCCCCCCCCCCCCAAAGGCCAACGAAATAAATACCGGCTACCCGGGTAACTCAGGCGACCTTGTACGCCCGCGACTGCAAATGAACTTGGGTAGCCCTAGCCCTCCATCCCCAGTTCCAGGGAAAACATGCCACCCGAAGGCCCACTGCAATAAAACTCGTTTGGGATTGGATTCGAACTTGAGACCTATGGCCTCAACACCAAATTTTCACTTCCCTCCAAGGCAAGTTAAGCTATAGCTCATTAGCTTTAAATAGGTATAGCTCATTAACTTTAAATACTTAATTTTATGACATGTCCATCAATAACACATTTTTGCGTATCATATTACCTTTTCATGACATGCAATTCGCGTCAAGAAACGTGTTTTTTTTCTAGTAGTGTATAAAAAAAATAAGTAGAAATGAACAAGGGCAATAGAATGTGGAAATGAAAATAAAAATTGGATACGTCCAAAAGGATATTAACGTTTTTTTTTCTTGAAAACTATAAAAAAAAATGAATAGCGTTGCTGGTTTTGACAACACATATACCAGTGTTGATGTTGCTCGACGGTATCATTTGATTCGTCACACCACATGTGCGTTTCCGGTATTAGCGATAGCTTAGAACACAAAAAAATAACTTTTATCGAAACGTAGATAAAAATAAGCACGTTGCAATACCATATTCGAAGATATAACAAAGCATACATGATCAAAATGATAAAAAAAAAAAAGTCGTGTGATAGCTTTCATAACATGTACTTTTATGTTTAGACTACTTATACGTTACTATTCTTAAATTGGTTTTGAGTCAAATTTATATGAGGCGTAGAAAAAAAAACGACAACTTTATAACATATTCTATTTTAAAAGTTATGAGAGAAAGACAAAATATGCTCAAAACTAATTATTAGGATAAAATAATCAAAATAATACCTAAGCCGAAAGTTGGTGAACGCATGTTATCACAACTCGGTGTTTACTTAAATTTATATCGAAAGATTGATAAAAATAAGCACGCCGTGAAGGCATCCTTGAAACGGATCATGATCTCTGGAGAACCGAGATAAGTTGTGAAAATCGTAAGAACCTATTTCTAAACTTCATTTCCAAACGGCACCTACAAACGACCCTCACATCAAGTTTGTTGGTGTTTGTGTCCGACAAAGGTTCGGACAATGGGGTGGGCCTCATTTCACAAACATACTTTATATATATATATATATATATATATATATATAGAGAGAGAGAGAGAGAGAGAGAGAGAGTTATATTTTAGTAGGAGGTTTGCGGAGATTTGTTGATGTAAACAAATGGATGGTAAATTTTAAAGGATTGTTGTTATGGATGATCTAAAAACCACCTTAAAAACCCATTTAACATGTGGTCTTTGTTTGTAGGCCTTGCATTGTATATGGTCTTAGGAGTAACAAACAAAGTGCTACTGATGAGTGAATTCGAAAACTAGCGAGAACTGAAATTTTGAACCAATAAACAACGAAGCTACCTGATGACATGGGTAGCTCAAAGCTTAAATAAGCTGATCAGAGTACAAAGTAGCTTAAAATGTTGAAAGCCAAAAGGGTTCGAAAGTAAACAACTGTCATAAGCAGCAAAAGGAACGAGACAGTGTCCAGTCACATCCAAGGCCGGCTCAAAATATTGTAGGCCCGAAGCGGATAACAAAATTGAGGCCCTTTGCGTAAAAAATAAAAGAAATAAAATTGCTTTTGATCCTATGATTCTTATACCATCTTTATGTATACATATTTATATATCATAAACCTCAACGTCAAGAATTTTAAAGCCAAATCACCTACATATAATATGTTTTCTTAAGAATTTAGGGCCCTAGGGATTGGAGGCCTAAGAGTTTACTTTATTTCACTCCCCTTGAGCCGGACCTGGTCACATCGTACTTTGCGTGTGGACTCTCCCATCCATAGCAACAGGCGCATGAGGAAGAGTGAACTCTATTATCCGCAGGTCAAAAGCCTTTAACCAACCAAAAATGGGAATCCCTCCACTTTAGTCTCGGATCGTGAGTCAAGTGCTTCTTCTTATAGAAGATCCCTTCTTCTATAAATCGCAGCAGCTTTGACTCAAAACACACACCTAAATTCTCTTCTCTCCCTCTAGATCTTGCGTCTTACTTGATCTATTCTTCACTAAAAATAATAAACAATAACTGAGCATAAATATTTTGGGTTGAAGATCCTTCAATCCAGAATTCAAAACAATAACAATAACTCGATCCGACCCACGAATTGCAAACGTGGAGGGACCCCACGACCTGTGTTAGGATAATAAAAACCCTTGAACCCTTCTACCTCTGAGATCTCGTTACTATCATTGGTCTTATATTTGTTGTAACAACACTACCAGAACAAACAACCAGCCCGATCTTCAAAAGATTACCATAAACTAAGAATGCGTTTATAACAAGACACACAGTAGCAAGAAACACATTATTCCATATCATATACTATTATGAGTGAATCTTAATTTATACAATGATAAATGCAGAGATCTGAATTTCTTCTTTACTTCTTAATACTATTTTGTTGTTTAAGATACAGAGATTTGAATCTTCATGCCACTATCATGGTGACCAGAGTAACTACAAATGAAGTTGTTAAAACCCTTCACAAGGGTAATTTGGTCATTTCCACTTGTGTACACCTTTGCATCGCTTGGGGTTGTGCTGCACCCATCATAGCCTTCCTTGTTTACGACCACCACATTATGTGCTCCTTGTGGGTAGTTAAACACTGTTCCAATAAATAACAATGAACTAAATAAGCATTTCTTTGTAATTACTTAACTATTATATTATTTACTTAACAAAAAGTTATTAATATCAACACATATTATGTTAAGTCAATTGGTTGAAACCGACACCTTTACTAAATATATATAATTATGTATCTAAAGTGGTGATAGGATGTTGAGAGGATACCAAGGACGTCGCCTGCATTGAAATTCTTGCCGTTTTCCCAGCCAGCGACGTTAAACGTCCAGCCATTGTCATCGCCGACAACATAAGAGCTGCCTGAGCTACCTCCCATTGAAACGCCACCACTAGTAGACAAAGCGCCACCATTGCCACCACTACACTGCCTCTTCCCTCAGCCATGGTTCACTCACAAGAGAAGATTGGGGGGGGGGGGGGGGGGGGTTGATTCTGATTTGATGACTTTTGTCTTTTCGTTTGTGTGGATGTGTAACCAATTTACAGCGAAAAAATTATAACTCATATATCGGTTTCAAAAAATTTTTACTATATATGTCATAATAATTTATGTCTGTATTGAAATGAGATGCACAAACTTAACTTGCATATCAGTTTAAACTCATAAACTCATGGGTCTATTTTTTTAAAGCGAGTATAAATGTTGTATTCAATGTAGAATATATGTATTTGCATATTTCAATGTTGGGAATTAAGCACTGTAAATTGGTGTTGGCATTGGAAGGTTTTTTTTTTTCAACCATAAACTTGAAATATATAAACACTAAATGTATATAAAGCCTAGTCACTTTTGTGACCAATGTATGTTTGTCAATAGTGTGAGAGGGTCTACTATTTCACAAAGTTTCAAGTCAAATTTTATGATATAAACCATGTAAACATGAACTGATCACTTATGAACAAATTCAACAACGGGTGAAAATCGTAACAAAATCACCTGCACCATTTGAACTTTGAAGGTTTGAACCTGAAGCGGTAACACCCAACTAGGCCCAGTCCAATGAGTCTGGTCCGAACACATAATCCAAGGAAGGCTTTGGCCCTCTCCGTAATAAAGGTCTCAACTCTCATTTGGGGATCTTCCCTCCAAAAACAAGCCCATTTAGCTCTTACTCTCACTCTAATTTACACTCATTTAACATATGTGCTTGATTATGAGGAATACGATACTGACTTGAGCGTCAAAGGGTGGTTCAGAGGTCTATGACCCCTTCTAACGAATTGTTCTTGTTGTTTTGCAGCACTCACTCGGAGCAAAGTGACGAAGTGTGTGTTGAACATGGGTCACCATTTTAATAAAAATATATAAATAAAATAGTAAAGATACTCTCTTTACATATTTTGGAAATTATAGTACATATACCGTGTACAAATCCTTACTAATATAACGTATAAAACAACATATGTAATTAAATTGATTCAAACTATGGTCTTCAACAAGAGCTTTAACCGCGTCATCTTGTATAGTCCGTTGTGTTTTCAGTCCTTTGTGTATGCTTCAACGAGGTCTTGAACCACGTCTTCTTGTACATTAACTTCCTACAAAAAGAACAAACAAATGTTGACGGTTGTGTCTGATGCACGTGTTCAACTCACGCTTCCCTTAAAACAGATTTCACGCCTCTACTAAAGACGACGTGTTTGTCTCCCAGGGTACAATAGCCGAAGCAGTCTGTAATGCCGGAGAAGGCCACACACCCGAGGTTACACTGGGTAAAATCATAGTGTTAGACCTTTTGGAAAGTAAGAATAGAAATGTAGTTGAATCGTGTAGAGAAACTTATCTCTATATGTTCCCAATATATGGGTTATCAAGTACTTCTTATTCAAGGATTTTTCATGCATACATCTCTCTTTCTTGTATCTTTTTACTTATATTTTTTCTTTTCTCTAACCACATCAAAAGAGGCACATAGCCTACTATGTATGCAAGAGTCATGGGTGGTGAAAAGTTCAACATAATTAGAGACTTAATTTTGCCATAAAATTTTAATCAATTGTCATAAAAGAAACTCTACTTAGGAGTTGTCATCAATACACCACATGAATAGTTTATTATTCTAATATAAAACTAAACAAATGACGTAAATAACTCTACTCAATAGTTTCTCAGTATATGTAGAATTTAATATTAATAATTTCAATAAATTTCCATTCACTACATTTAAAAATTTTCCAACAGTATGCTCCGTCTATCTCCTCTAGCTGATGCAACGACCGACCCAATTGCCCTGGCGGAGGATTTTTGCATCTTCAAAACCAATAAACAATCGAGCTACCGATTTAACAACCATTCCGGTTTCCAAACCATTTCTAAAAACTAATAATACATATATAACCAAACATACAATAAGAACAAACACATTAGACTGCCTTAAATTAAGTCAAATACTCTTTTATTTATACCATTTTACAACCACCATAAGAAACACTTGATACATATAAATTTAGAGATTTCAAATTCTTTTCCTCATTATTTTGTTGTTTAAGAAGCAGAGATTTGAATCTTCATGCCAGCACCACAGTGACCAGGGAGACTACAAATGAAGCTGTTAAGACCCTTTACAAGCCTAATTTGATCTTTACCACTTGTGTAAACCTTTGCATTTCTTGGGGTAGTGCTGCACCCAATATACCCTGCCTTGTTCACACCCACCACATTATGTGCTCCTTTTTGGTAGTTGAACACTGTCCCCATCAAAAATCATTTAAGTAACCATTTATTTATTTATTTATTATTATTATTATTATCATTATTATTACTACTGTTACTGTTAAAACTTTAAATGAACTCAGAATAAGTTAACTAAATCAATTGAATTGCTACGTATAAAAAGAACTAAGCAAGTAATTAACTGGCGATAGGATGTTGAGATGATACCAAGGACGTCGCCGGCCTTAAACTTCTTGCCTTTTTCCAAGCCAGAGACGTTAAATGTCCAGCCACCATTACCGCCGACGACATAAGTAGTTGCATGAGCTATCTCGCACTGAAGTGCCGCCACGAACAGACATAGCACAGCCATTGCACTGCCTCTTCCCTTAGCCATGGTTCACTCAAACAAAAGATGGAGGCTTTGGTGATTTGATGACTTTTGTCTTTTTGTTTGTGGGATGTTTGGTTGGATATGGAACCTATTTATAGCAAAATGAAATCACTCTTTTATTGGTTTTGAAAAACTTAATATTATTTATTTATTTAGATTATTTCAAGAAGGTACAAGGTTTCTTATTTGAGAAACAGTTTTTAAAATGATTGTTTACAAGAATATATAAAAAGAATAATTTTGTAATAGAATTATATCATACTCATTTTAGAAAATGCATCTCATATAAAAAATAGATGGATACCTGATTACTCACGACTAGTTAGGTTTGCAGGTATCGATGATCCCTTTTATGATCCCACTTAGTTGACATTACTCACTGTGAATTCCTTCATTGAACACCCGATTTAAACACATAATAATAAATATCAATATCAAATATCAAATGACCTTAATAATTAAGCAACGAGTAAACGAGCAGGATATATATAAGCTTCATGTAATTATGTGGTATAACGTATATCTTACAAATATCTAAACTCGTAAAAAAATAGTTGTAATTAATTCCATGCCCGGTTTTAAATAGAAAATAAAAATTGTTCGAGTTTTTTTAGTGCAAGATATTTAACAGAAATCACAATTTGTAGTCAAGTCATCTTAATAATTTTTTAATGAAAAAGTGCACGGATAGTCCATTTGGTTTGCTCCGATTTCACCTTTAGTCCTTACATTTTCAAAATTACAGCTTGACAAATTCGTTTTCGGATAGTCCCTGACGTAGATAGAGATTAGTTTTTTGTGTTAAGTGGGTGTGAAATAACAAAATTACCCTTATTATGAAAAAATAACAACTAAAACATATTTAAACAAATTTGAACAAAACATATTTTAAAAAATAAAGCAATATATATAAACATAAACCCAATCTCATTTATCTCGGTTCTCTCTCCAACCAAACCCCCACCTCCACCCCTACCACCTCTGTGATAGCCACCAACACCACCAAATCTGACGCCGCCACCACCAATCCCAACCCCACCACCACTGTGACAGCAACCACCAAATCCCTCCCTCATTCGAAATCGTTTGAACAACAATCGGAGCTCTAGCCATCGCAGGAGCCAACAGTCGCCTCCACCGCCGTCTCACACTCGCCCACCACCTTCATCTGAACCCAACAACTTCGCAAAAAAATCATCAGATCTGAAAAGCGTAAAATTAACGCTGTCGGCCCTAACAACAACGTGATAAATGTCGGATTTTTCGCAGATCTTAAATGCGATAGTGGTCTCCGACGAAACACCACCGACGGTAGTTCTTCCCTGATCTAATGGTGTGTTAGTTCAAAAATCATGCTCTTTTCTGCAGTCAAAATATCTTACCCAATTAATGATTTCAACTCTCTTTTTCAAAAATTAACAAATATAGAAAATGAAACTAAATAAAGATGATCGAGAACAGGACTTTTACTAAATTTATGAAAAGAACATGAATATTGATTTATAAATATGGCCGGTGGAAGTGGTGGGTGGCACATGGTGGTGGCTAGTGGTGTTAGAAAGAGAAAGTAGTGACGAATAGAGAGAACATGATTGCTAAAATCTGGTTATCTTTTTCATGATAAGAGTATTTTTGTTATTTCATACTCAGTTACCATCAAAAGCTAACACTCATTCACATATGGACTATTTGAGAACGAATTTATCAAAACTGAGGACTATAGCTGTAATTTTGAATATGTAGGGACTAAATGTGAAATCAGAGAAAACCACAGAGACTATTCGGACACTTTTCTCCTTTTAGTTTAGGAGATGTTTAACAGAAATCACATTATCTTTTAAAGTTATCTTAATAGTTGTTTGAGTAAACTTCTATTTGCTCCCTGTGTTTTGATCGTTTTAACGGTTTTACATCAATCCTTTAAAAATAGTCATTTTACTCCTTGATCTATTTAACTTATCTCTATTTCACTTCTCGTCCATAACTCTGTCTAAAATGTTTATTTAAAAATAAGGCTATTATGGTAATTTTATAAATAATGATTTAATTATATATAACTAATTTATTAATCTAAAAGATCAAATCTCTCTCTCTCTTTATTGTAACAACCACCATATTCACCATCCACCCTTACCAATACAGATCTGAACTCGTCTACAGCCAGGGAACCCCCAAATTTGTGTAGGGTTAAGACCAGCGGCTAGGGGAATACGGGATGTCGAAAACTCAAATGTGCAATGAAAGGGGTGAGTGGTGTTGATGGCGGGTGGTTACAATTTGCAGGTGGCGCTCGATGATGACGGTATTTGGTGACTGGGGGTGGTCGTAGGTGGTAGAGGGTTCGGATTTGGTGTTTCGAAGGGGTTCATTTTTCAGGTGAGGTGGGCGGTTTAAATTGTGATGGTTGTGGTCCGCTGGCTGTGGTTGGCTGCTGGTGGTGGTTGGTGGTGAATGGTGATGGTAATGTGGGGTGGTGGTGGGCGGTGTCAGTTGGTGGATGGTGGTGTAGGAGAGATTGTATTTGTTATGTGTAATACTTTATATTTAAATGTAGATTTTTATATTTAAACATAAATTACCAAACAACCTTTATTTTATACTTGAATTTAATAAAATGTCTTTTTAAATAACATATAATATAGATGGAGTTAAAGGCCTTGAAACTAACTAGCAATAAAATCAAAACATTAGTGAGTAAATTACTATTTTTATATGATTGAAATAAAATCATTAAAACGATACGCTAACTGTTTAATGCTAGTCAAACCGTAATCCTTTCTTCACTCTTGCACCAGAGCATGTGCATAAAGCATTCAGAATGTATGATGATTTAGGTTTTGCCAACACAATTATTATGTCCGTGGTTAAAGGGACCGAAAAAGGTATAGCTTTATGTTTATTTACCTTTTGAATAAATAATCTTTGTATAGCTTCTTTAAAATTATGAGTCATGTTTAACAATGGAAATCACTCATTTGTAATATCTTAATTAGTGAAGTATATGTGACATGTTTGGTTAAAAAAACAGTAGTGGGACTTTATAATATGACAAAAAGACTTTATATGAATATTTATACTATAAAATACATAGTTGACTAGGATATAATTTAAATGTCTTATGTGCATAAAAAATATATCTTGCAACAACATTGCTAGTGATAAACATCAAATTAATAACTAGAGTAGATTGTGTTGTGAATTGACTATATAATATATACTATTATGTTTGGGTTAATAAATTATACTATACGATATAGAGATAAAGTAATTCTTATATTTTTATCTTTAGATGTTATTAAACAAAATAATCGAATTGCTCTTCTCGTTAACATAAAAAAAAATGAATTTAAGCTAGTGGACTACAATGTCAATGGTGAAATCTTTTTGGACCCACAGGTGAAAAACGAAAGTTTGAACTAAACTCGCAAAATAACTCAAACCACATAGACTAAAATGACATTTAACTCTATTTCTAAAACCAAACGATTTAAACTATTAATTATTGATAAAGATAGTAAAGTTAAAAAACATCAAATCTAATTTAACTTTTAATATAAGATTCCAATTACGGTCTTCTTCAACCTTACAATTTAGTTTACATTCTATTTTAAATATTTTTTTAATCCTTATCCTTACTAATTTTATTAATTTAATTTAAATATATTAATAACCATATAAGGATGCTCTATTTAATTAATATTATTAGATAAATATAATGTATTTTATTTAACACTATCGTAAAATAAAAATACAATAATTAGATCTTTTTTACTAAACCATCCTTATTTAATACTAATCAGAAAAACGTAATAATTAGATTATACGATTATTACACTTTTCTAACTGTGTGATCAGGATTATATAGAAGTATGATTTATTTTATTTTATTTTGTATTTTTTGATATTTTATACGTGTAATACACAAATCTGTAACACTTATAAATTAAAATATTATTCAATCTAAGTTCTTTTATATTTTAAATAGTGTAATACATATGTTAAGCTAGTATATGAATAATACATGATGAAATGTAGTAAAATCAAATTCCCATATCGACAGTTTTCCAACATTTAAGATGAAATAGACTAATAAATGTGGATCCCAGAAACTTCAATTTCTTCAATATGAGTAAATGGGTTTGATACATAATTTTATATAATCGCTTCCAAAAAAAAATCTAGCATGTTGACTTATATTAGGTGTATATATGTATGTGTTTGTGTGTTCGGGAACACTAAAAAATTTCTTGATGCACTACCCTTATTGACATCTTAGCAATAATTCATCGTAACCCAAGAGTAGGGTGAATTTCTAACATGAAAACACGATACGAACCTATCACGAAATTTCATGGTTTAACTTTAGTTTAAACAGGTTTGGATCAGTTTCAGGTTGTACCCATAAATCTGTTTAGTTAGACGTGTTGGGTTCGTGTCAACCCGAACGGGTTGACGGATTGACCAGTTTAACCAGTTTATATTATATTATTTACAATGTCTTATGTTATAAACTGAATTTGTTATTTGTTTTCTACCATAACTAGATTAGAGACCTGTGTATTACACAACTTGAATAAATTTTTTTAATATTAATTTTAAAGAACATGTCATATAGCTCTTAAATTTATAGTTCATTAGAAGTTGAAAAGTGATGTCGAATATTTAATATAAGAAAGAGACGAAATGTATAAATAAACTAACTATTTCTTAAGAGTTCTGACAGTTTTGCAATTATTTAAAGTTCTGAAATGAACTCAGCCCTTTATTATAAAAGATTATATATTATAGATTGTTAGAATATTAACATAAACTATTTTGTTATAGTTTATTATTTATGTATTTTATTACTACTTGTATTTTCATTTATTTTTACATTAAAAGTCTAAATGTTAGTAAAGCCATGAGTTAACTATGCTTATTTTATTATAATTCAGTTATATTGATCTCTATTTTAAAGCAAAGACATAATCTATATCTATACTATATAATAAAAGAAACTATTTAGACACTTGTCATCATATTAGGCTACGAATCTTTTAATTTTTATGGATAATTATAATTTATAAATAACCCTTCTAATAAATATTATTTAGTTTAATCTCTTATGGATAATTAGTTTAATATCATCTAATTAATTATAGATAATTCTCCTACTAAATATTATTTAATTTGATCTCTTCTACTTAATTATAAATAACTATTATTTAGTTTAAATTTAATGTATACTTCCTATTTATAATATTATTTGATTTTCTATATCATATTATCTTCATTGTTTATATTACCTAACGTGTCATATAACAGCTACAATTTTAGTTTCCTTTTACCAAATTATTACTTTTTTGACAGACACCTACTTTTATTTTGATATACAAATTTACTCTTAATATTTTCGATGATTTAATTATCTCTAATAAACTTTAAACTTTTATCATAGTATATATAATGCTAGGCATAAAATCAAAAAACATTTTGGATGGCATCAATAACAAAAGACACATTATAATTATATGTATAATATGCACTTAATAATAAAATAATACCAAATTGATTTTACTAACTTCAAAAAATATATAACTAAAAAACATATGAGATTATAATAAAGTTAACCGATTTATCATCATACAACCTCCCAACTATTCATTATATTTTTTTCTATCTTATATTAACTAAATAAATAAAAATTAATATTAAATCTTATCCTACTTTAAATGTTGAATAGAATACTTCTATTTCTACAATAAAATATCATCCTAAAATTTAATTGTTAATTTAAAATATTTTAAATAACCGAATTATTTATTGTTGGGCTTGGAGCTTAAAGGTATATTCATTTATTTTGTATTTTGGGCTTTTGGGTTAGTTTTGGGCTTCCTAGTGCCAGTGGGCCTAGGTTGTATATTTGGGCTTGTCATGTCTATTATATAGGGGTTAGGTCACTTGATAGGGTAGAGAGCTGATCACAAAAACTTGTATCTGACATCCTCTGGTGTATGCAAGTTATTATATTCAAGTTATTCAAGTTGTTCTTCATCCTGATCATAATTTCCGCAATTGATTAGGATAGCGATACCTGTTTGATCCGTTTCACGGGACTTACAATTGGTATCAGAGCCTGCTGTTCTTATACAGGCTCCGGCATTGTGTTTGAAAAGTTTTTGAAGTTTATTGCTGCTGTTTGGAATCGATTTCTGACATTCCGGATTACTGTTCATCGACGAAGGGTACTGTTCCGAAGAACTTGAAGAAGCTTTGCAGATTTGGATTTGACACTGTTCCAGATCCCGAAGAACACGAAGAAGGTCTTCATAATTCGGATTTAATACTGTTCCGGATTCCGAAGAACACGAAGGAGATCGTCTATTCCGGATTGATCCCTGACTGTTGCTTTATTCCGGATTGTGATCCCAGTTACTGTTGCTGATTTTGAATTCCTTGAATTCCGGAATTTGGTTGCATAAAAGGTGGAGACACTGTTACGGATTGGGTCACTGTTCCGGATTTTTAGAAGATAAGTCAGTCATTTCGGATTTTTCGTTCCGGATTCTTGATTTTGGATTTCATTTCAAGGTGTTCATTCCAGATCTGGTTTTCGGATTTTATTTCGGATCTGCATTTCGGTCTTTTGTTTCGGATTTCTTCTCGGACTTTTCTTTTCGGATCTTCAAATCGGATTCTTGAATCCGGATTCTTCATTCCGGATTCCTATTTCCGGATCGCTTATTTCGGATATTTCATTCAGTTTGACCATCGTTGACTTCCGGATTTCCATTTCGGAAAAATCTTCCGGATTGACCATATTGACTGCATAATTGACTGTTTCGATTGAGCACTGTTCATTATAATCACTTAAATTAATTAAACTTTAAATCAAATTTGGTAAAATTTTAATTAATTTAGTCTCAATGGCTGGATTCATGACAGCACAGGACCTGACCAATGCCACACTAGCAGCCCTGCAGTCTCAAACTTTAAGCCCTCCACCAAGAGCTGGACCAGGTGATTGGCACTTCCACCAAAGTGTCGCGGTTGTTATACGGTGCTGAATATTACGAGTGGAAGTTCCACTTTGAACAGTATTGCAAGGCAAAGGAACCTGCGTGTGGAGATGCATCATGAATGGTCCAAGAACCATAGTGTATAGCACAGAGCAAGATCCCGAAACTAAAATTCCCAAGCCTATGCACTTATGGACTCCAGAGGACGTCAAAATCATAGAGGAAGATGAGAAGGCCTCTGCAACACTAACCATGGGTTTAGGACCCGATATCTCTATCGCGGTCAGGAACTGTAAAAATGCTAAAGAAGTTTGGAGTGAGTTGCAAAATCTCTACGAGGGAAACGCTGACATGAAAGCAAGTATGAACCAGCTGAATCAGCAATTCAGCTCGTTCAATCACATATATGGGGAAACCATGAAAATCAGATACGCCGCTATGTCAAATTGGTTTCCCATATGATTTCAGCTGAGATCACCCTCACCAACAGCGCCATGAACCGACAGTTGTTGAATTAACTGCCCAAAAGTTGGGATGCAGAAGTGGGCATGATCAAAAAGACAAAGAACCTGAACGACGTCACTCTCACTGAGATGATAGCTACTATCAAATCATGTGAAATTGATAAGAAACAAAGGGAGATCAATCATCAAAGCAGTTTGATGGCTGCAGGGATGACAGGTCAGAATGCAACGTTTAATGTCACAGAATCTCGTCTATAGTCCTCTGCAAGGAACTGCTCAAGCACCAGGCGGATCAAATGTGGTGTACAGTCCTGTTGTCACGCCTAAACACTCAGTATGTGTATGGGTTTCAATCTCTAAATCCTACAACGGTCTCAGCGACTCAAGTCCATACACAGTTCCATGCTCAGTATCATAACGTGGTTTTCAGTCCTACAACTCCTCAAACCGTGCAACAAGGCGTTGTTCCTCAAACAGGAGCACCTGTCCCTGGCTCTGCACAACCCGCGCCCAACTCTGCGTTTCTCACTAAGGAGAACGAAGAGAAGCTGGCAATTGTTGCATCAATGATCAAGAGCTTGAACGCTTCCTGGCAGGCGATTGACCCCTCCATCTATTCTGCCAACAGAAGTTGATCAAATCATGGAGGAAGACCTGGATGAGATCAATGTCCCCTGGAGCTTAGCAATGGCTGCTTTTCGGGTCAACAAATTTCAGAAAAAGTATGGAAGGCAACCTTTGTCCAACCTGAAGACTGGTCTCACAAAGGACAAACTCAGGTGCTACCGATGTCATGAACCAGGCCATTTTGCTAGGGAATGCAAGAAGCCACCATCAGGTTATGTATCATCCAGGGTCGCCGATATACAGAGCAGTGACAGACAGTTGGTTCCCATCTTTCCATCCAAGTCAACTACGAGTCCATCTGGCAGCTCAGGCAGGAAGTCCACAGCACTTGTGGCCCAACAACATGAGGGTTTCAACTAGGCAGATGCTGCAGCTCAAATGGAAACCATGAATCTATCCAAAAACAGCAACCACTGCATGATGCCGCAGACAACTGAGACACCTGATCTTTCGGAAACGGTAAATTGAATACTTTGTTCTGATAGTTGTCATTTTAAATTATCTCAAATGCGCCCCACAATTCAACTCTTGTGGCTTAATATCAACAAGCTGCGTCACAGAACATCGCCTTTAAACATAAGAACAAGCTTCTTATGGAGAAGGTCGAAGCGCAGAAACAAGATGTGGCACAACTAAAGCTAGACTTGAACCAACAACAATGTTGGGTCTATGACTACAAGCTAAAATTAGCTGAAAAGGACGTAGAACTTCAAGCAGCCTTAGCCAAGCTGAATTCCTTGACAGGGAAGCTTCATAAAAATGAAATAAATATTAAGAAATTTGAAACTTCCAGCAAATTAGTCAAGGACTTATGTAACCTCCAGCTAAATTATCAAAAGAATTTCACTAAGGGTCTTGGATACAATAGGGCACCTCCACCATATAATCATAACTACACTAGAATGCCTGAAACTGAGGAGGAAACCGAAAATGCCTGAAAAAATGATGTATGGTAAACCGTCAGATTATTTATCTAAATCATGGACGCCCTATTACCCTAAGTTCTCCAAACCCACTGAACTCAAGAAGGATGATGTGTTTGTGGCTTCTACATCACTTCCTAGTGAAACTAGTGGACGTCCATCTGAGAGTACGGTGGTATTGGAGACAGAAGTGCCTGCGGCAGAACCATCCACATCCTCTACAACACTTAATGAAAAGGAATCTTCTGATGCTCAAACTAAATTTGTAAACGATACTAATATGTCAATTCATGTGCAGAAGAAATTTTAGTTAAGGACATCACACAGGATGATGAGGAAAAATGTCTGAATATACATTCAGACAATTCAGCTGATGATTATGCTTTTTATAAACCTGCCTTTGACATTTTAAATACTTTCTTGCTGAATAATTTACATGCTCAAACAGTGTTGGTTGTGTTGAACATTTAGACTGTTTAAATTCTGATACTGATGTTTTGAATGATGATAATAGCTGTAACAATTTGTGTGATGAGAAAATGAATTTAGCTGCAGGATCTACATCAACAGATGACTCGGCCTCATCAGCTTCAGCTGAGGATACCGAATGTTCATCTTCAGCTGGGATACCGAATGTTTCATCTTCAGCTGAGGATACCGAGTGTTCATCTTCAGCTGAGGATGCCGAAAGTTCATCTATCAGCAGAGGATATCAAATGTTCACCTTCAGAGGCCGCATCTTTTGATGCATTTCATAGGAATGACAGTGTTAACGATGACCAACCAACTGTTTCTGCCAATGTTGATGGTGACATTATTCTAGAAGATTTGGGTGACCCAATACAAGGGACTGATTCGGAAATGAAAGCAAATGAACACAAATCTAAATTTGATTCAAATGCAACTTTTAAATCTGATAGTGAATCGAAATCTAAAATTTCTCTAAATTGCGAGGTTCCATCATCATCTGCTAAAATTTCTGAACATGATGTTCCTGTAGAGTCACTCGTGTCCTCTACAGAATCTGTCTCAAAGTGTGATTTGAAGAATAAGCCTAAAAAGAAAAGAACACGTAGATCTAAAAAGAAGAAAACCAAAGAAGCGTCTTCAAACAATTCAAAGGCAACCGCTGAGTCCTCTCGTCAAAATGAGGAATAACTCAGTAGTCGCCCGTTTCATCTGTTTTGAAACAATTTGATGTTCAAAATCCTGTAATTCAAATCACAAATCTAACAAGTGTGCTGTGGTTGTGCGCAGGACACCGCCAAGCCAAAGACCGTGCAACAACCGTCAGTAAACGCAGCAAGAAACTGACCGACAAATTGCCCAGAATTCCCAAGCTGAACGGACTGTTTTCTTCCAGAAGAGACAGACCTGTTTCAACTGTGGATCTCCCGGGCACATTGCTCGAAACTGTCAAAGGACCTTTACTTCTTTCCATATTTTGTACTCCAGACATCAGAAGGCTATGCCTAATCGCCAATATAAGGCTCAATTTGTGGCCCATCTTCTGGTCAAGATTGGAACTTGGCCAAGAAACAAAATGTTAAACCCTTGAGATTCTCGGTGTCCCAGAATCCCTCTAGTACTCCTAGGAATGTGCAGAGGTCTGATTCGGTGACCTGGAGGCCTAATCAGTGGCCAAGACTCAATCTACTAACCCCTTGTCTAGTAAATCAAAAGCATCATCAACCTCATCCTCAACTAATTTGATCTTTCGTGAGGTTACTTATGTTGATGCAAAAGGCAAACCCATATCTTCTATGGCCTGGGTTCCCGTTTCTAACTAAACTGTTGAAATGTGCAGGAACAGCTCTGGCGCGCTCTTGTTCGATTATGGTATATTGATAGCGGCTGTTCCAGGCACATGACAGGAGACATCTCGCAGTTGAATGACATTCAGTTTTTCGATGGCGGGTTTGTTTCCTTCGCAGGTGGGAAAACCGGGAAAATCACGATGAGAGGAACTGTTTGCAATGGAGCCCTGAGTTTTAAGAATGTCAACTATGTACCAGAATTGAAGCACAGTCTGTTGAGTGTGTCTCAACTCTGCGATAATCATCTGGATGTTTCTTCACAAAGAAAGGATGCTATGTACTAAAACCAGGTTTAATCATTCCAGATGATTGGATTCTTTTGAAAGCTGTAAGAAAAGGAAACGCCTACGTCATTGATATGAATCATGCTCCTTCTGACAAGCTCACATGCCTTTTTTCTTCGACAGCCGAACATGATGCCATGCTATGGCATTGCAGAGTGGGTCACATCAACATGAAGAATTTAAATCGTCTCGCTAAAGGTGGTTTGGTTAGAGATCTACCAGTTCGTGATTTCATGCAGATCGAAAATTGTGAATCATGTGCTCGTGGGAAACAACACCGTCAGCCGCATAAAACTAAAGCCATACCCTCCACTTCTCAGGTCTTAGAACTATTCCACATGGATCTCTTCGGTCCAACAGACATTCGCAGCATTGGAGGGAAGGCTTATGTCTGGTTATTATTGATGACTACTCTCGATTCACCTGGGTTTTCTTTCTGACACATAAAATTCAAACCGCAGAAATAGTGAAATAATTTGTCACGCTTATGGAAACCAGACAGATTCGAAGGTAAAGGCTATCCGGTGTGACAATGGGATAGAGTTTAAGAATCTTACCTTAAAATCTTTCTGCTCCTCCAAGGGAATTGACAGACAGTTCAGTGCAGCTTGAACCCCATAGCAAAACAGGGTTGCAGAACATAAAAATCGCACACTCATCGAGGCGCACGAACTATGCTTGTTGAATCCGAGCTACCTCTCATCTTCTGGGCCGAAGCAATCAACACTGCATGCTATATTCAGAATCATGCCCTGATCAACAAACGCCACATGAAAACTTCATACGAATTGGTTGAAGTTCGCAAACCTTCGGTCAAGCATTTCCGCAAATTTGGATGTCCTTGTGTACTCCTGCTCATGGATGCTAAAGGAAAGTTCAAAGCACGCGGAGATCCTTGCATTTTCGTTGGTTATTCTAAAAATACGACATATCGCGTTTATAACAAGATCAAGAAGATGGTGGTTGAAACCTACAATGTGGGTTGGCTGGAGGAAAATCCCAAGGACAAACGCATTGGTCCTGATTGGTTGTATGACTACTCTACCTTATTTAATCATGTTGATGTGTCTTCTAATATGTCTACAGGAAATAGTTCGACGTCTTTCGCTCCAACAGTGCCCATTCCTTCCGAAGATGATGCTGACGCTGCCACGCTAAATGAGACACTACAGCAGCTAAGTGTAGATCCTCCTGGATTCAATGACCCTGTCCCGCCATCCTCCATAGCTTCACAATCTCATGCCCCATCTATCTCTTCGCCTGTTCAGTCTAATCTTACTGAGGATGTGGTTACTCCTCCAGAGCCACCTACGGAAATTGAAGGACTCCCTCCTGATGTTTTAGGCTTCTCCTTGTTTCCCGAGCCTACTCCCCTCGATTATGCAGTGGATTCTTCACCACATACCTCTACTGGTGCCTTAGTTGAGGGGGAGGCATCTGGAGTTGCTTCATCTAGTGTCACCAACTTGTCAACCGATGTTTTGGTTCCTGCTACACCAATACCACAATGTTTACAGCGTGATCACCCCATTGAGAATATCATTGGTCCTGTAAACACTGTTGTTCGCACACGCAGTCAATCTGGGGATATCAATACATGTCTCTATTCTTGCTTTATTTCCCAAATTGAACCTAAAAGTATTCATGTTGCCTTGCATGAACCAGGCTGGGTGGATGCCATGCACGAAGAACTCAATCAATTTGAAAAACTTGGCATTTGGCAACTGGTGAAACTACCTTAGGGAAAGCGTGCTCTTGGAACTCGCTGGGTCTTCCGCAACAAGCAGGATGACACTAGAGTTATTGTTCGAAAATAAAGCTAGACTGGTGGTCCAAGGGTTTCGACAGATTGAAGGACTAGATTATGATGAGGTTTATGCACCTGTCGCGCGTTTGGAAGCTATACGTATCTTCTTGGCATACGCATCTTATATGGACTTTACTGTCTATCAAATGGATGTCAAGACTGCGTTTCTATACTGCAAGGTGAAAGAGGAAATATACGTGGCACAACCACCGGGCTTTACTGATCCTGACAAGCCAGATTATGCTTATAAATTAGACAAAGCGTTGTACGGGTTGCATCAAGCACCTCGCGCATGGTACGCTACTCTTACGGAGCATCTGCTTGCTCATGACTACACACGTGGAACTATTGACCAAACTCTGTTTATCAAACGCGTTGATAAGGACATTATTCTCGTCCAAATCTACGTTGATGACATTATTTTTGGTTCCACCAATGATGGTTTGTGTCGGGAGTTCGAAGAAATCATGAAGAAGAAATTTGAGATGAGCTCATTGGGAGAGATGACCATGTTTTAGGAATTCAAGTTCGTCAGAGCCCTCAGGGTATACTCATTCATCAAGGAAAATACGTACACGACGTTCTTGCCAAATTCAAGCTTACAAATTCCAAGCCAATGGCTTCACCTATAGCGGAACGGCCTCTGTTAAATGAAGATGCTGAAGGAACGCCTGTTAATCCTACCATCTATCGCTCTATGATTGGATCACTCATGTATCTCACTGCTAGTCGGCCAGATATCATGTTTGCCGTCTGCCAGTGTGCTCGTTATCAGGCTACTCCTAAACTTTCTTATTTACATGCTGTTAAACGAATTTTTAGGTACCTCAAAGGGGCTCCATCTCTGGGCCTCTGGTATCCTAAATATTCTGAATTTGAGCTGTTTGCTTTCTCTGATAGTAATCTAGGAGGTACAAATAGGGACATGCGCTCAACATCGGCTGGTTGCCAATTTCTGGGAGATCGCCTAATTTCATGGCAATGCAAGAAGCAGCAGACGGTTTCGCTTTCCACTGCAGAGGCAGAATATGTCGCAGCATCTGCTTGCTGCTCCCAGGTTTTATGGATGCAACATCAGCTTGCGGATTACGGTTTGACTTATCTAAACACCACGATTTATTGTGATAATGATGCCACAATCCAAATAGTTAAAAACCCTGTTTTCCACTCCAAAACCAAGCACATTAACATTAAAGTTCATTTTATACGCGATTGTTATGAAAAGGGTCTCGTAAAGCTTGAGCAGATCCACACTGATGCAAATGTGGCGGATTTGTTTACGAAACCCATTAGCAACGCATGTTTTCAAGTGCTTGTGGATCTTCTCAAAATGATTCAGTTTTCTTCCTAGGCATCTACTATCTTCGTATTTATTTACTGTTTTTCATTTCTTTTCGTTGCGTCATAAATTTGTTCATATCTCTATGCACAAATTTAGGGGTAGAAAAAAGTTCAAGATAAAAAAAATTTTTTGCAATGATAGGGAAATGAAATGAATATTCGTGATAAAATGATTGACTAACACATGTAAGGTATAGAAGCAGAAAAGATTCGGATCGAAAGTGATGTGTCGGTAGGTCTAAAACTCAACCGGATGGGAAAGTCAAATGAGATAAACATAACGAACTTTGTACTCAGTGGGTCATGTACTATAGGCATATGATTTTATGGTCTTAAATCTTGTGTTGATAGATAGCCAACATCTGAGGTTTCGGGTCTTTATGCTGCTGAGTCATCCGGGGATATCTTGACTGCCCTTCTGTTGCATGCAGATTATATGCAGACCTAGGCACAATCAGGATATCTTTACAAAAGAGCCAAAATGGAAAGGCCAAAACCTAAAAGAACAAAAGTTTCTTTCTAAGTTCTTACGTACCTCTTAAGGTATTTGCCTAACCCTCGTCGGTCACTATTGGTCTCTCTGTTGTACGGAAGTACTGACCTGTTCAACAATAGCCTGACGTTGTAAAACAGAGGATGACCTCGGTATACTCACCTGCTACGATGAACCGTTGTGCTTACCTTGATCGCGGGGGTAGGTCATGGTATGGGATGCACGAGTATCTTAGTATAAAATTACCTTAAGCATAAAGTCTAAACTTCAAGGGTTGAGTTTTGGATTTAAGCGGACGAGTATACTGACAATCGCTTAGACCAACCGAACCTGCTCATATCAAAATATGTTCTTTGGTCAGCGTTTGAAACGATTTGATCCCTTAGCTATGCTGTGTTAATTGTTTATGTCTGTTTTAATAAGTTCTCCTTGTGATGGTTGGATGCTTGGATAGTTTACTTGATGAATTTTGGTGAGATGGTTTTCTGTCAAGAGATATTGGACTGGCCCAGTGGGCTTTGGAATTTGAGCCAGCCTGATGAAATTAGTTTTTAAGTCTAAAAATTAAAATTAAGGTTACTATTCCGAATTGGGCTCAATTGGGCCAAGGATTACTGTTCAGGATTGGACCTGTCCTGAATGGCCCATTTAAGTCATTTTGAACAAGCCCAATGTGTTACTGTTCCGGATTGGGCCTGTCACAAGCCCAATCCGGATTCAAATATCAGGCCCAAGCCCATTTTGGAAAAACTATATTGTCATCTCTGTTTTCATTTCAGATTATTCAAAATCCGAGTTACTACTTGTTTGTTCTCTCTGATTCTCTCTCGAACTCAATATTTCGGACTGCCCATTCCGGATCAGGTACATGTGCATTCCATATTGATCTTCAAAGAATTAGCATTTTGGATTGATAATAGTGCTCATTTCGGATGGATATTCATCCGAAATGATGAACTCGGATCTCATTTCGGATTAATCTTCAGCCGGGATGCATGTTTATCCGAGATACATAATCCGGATTGATAAGAGTGTTTCGGATTCATTCTAAGTTTGGACCTTTTAAATTGTTGAACCCCTTAACTAAGTTTGGACCTTTTAAATTGTTGAACCCCTTAACTAATTTGAACTGGCTTTAATTTGAACCTTGACCTCTGTTGACCTGTCCAGTTAGTGTTAACTCTGTTAACTCAGCTAACTCAGTTAACTTAGTTAACTCAGTTAAATCAGTTTATTCAGTTTGCTTCTGTTAGTTGGTTTCTAACTCGGTTGATTTTTGACAGACATGGTGGAAGAAGCTTTCGATGCCGTGATGCTGGTTGAAGAACAGTTTCACAATCAGGCTGGATATCTTTCAGATCCACCGGCTGAGTATTTCCAGGAGTTTCAGGCAATGATTGTGGGGCTAACAGTTGTTGGATTGCCAACGCTCTTCGTGCAAATCCCGTGATATACAGAGATTTGGTTCACCCGTTTTGGAAAAGAGCGCGGATACAGCCAAGAGGAGAAGATGGTAGACCTTTCATACGATCACAGATTCAGGGGAAGGAGATTGTAGTTAATGAGGCTTGTGTGAGGGAAGTGCTGCAACTAACAGATACTTACGGTGATCTAACCACATATGTCAAAGAAAAGGTGTTGCCGGTACTGATGGAGATGGGCTACAAAGGTTCTTATCCGCCATTACTAAAGAAGATGTTTCTGGCATACTGTAGACTACTTATACACATGTTTATGCAATGTGTGTCGGAAAACAAAGGTGGACTGGATCAGCCTAATCTGGCACAGACTTCTGCGATCGTTTCATTGGTTATGGACTGGAAGTATAACTACTCTGGTTATATCTTCAAAAATATGATGAAAATATTAGAGCAGTCTAAGAAACGGATGTTTCTGTTCTATCCACGGTTTATCCAACTGATTCTCGATGCTCGTTACCCTGATTTAGCTAGGGATGCTATAGACGCGAATTTGATGAATATGAAGCCAATGGGGCCTACCATTTTTGCAACTATGAATAAGAACCGTTCTACTTCGAAGACGGTATTTGTTGGTAGGTTCCCTTTGAAGAAGTTTGGCAAGTTTTCTGAAGTTATAGGTCTGCATGCTTCACAACCTCCTCCTCCTCCGGTAAATGCGATTGTAGCTGAGGAACATGATATACCTGCAAAGGAAAAAGAGATAGAAGTCGAGGATTTGGTTATAGATGATGAGGATGATGTTGGACAAGCTTTTCTGGATGATCTGGATACATGCAATGCTACGGTAACTCCTGTTCTACTCAGAGTTATCATCTGAGAATCTAGCTGCTCTGATTGCTCAGCTGAAGGACATTCAAGAGAAACAGGGTGATCCCCTGCTTGACATTCCATCTCTCGTTGCTACTACTGTTTAGCCTGATGAAGATGACGAAGACGAAGAAGATGAAGTTCCGTTGATCAAGAGACGCAGAACTGAGCCGAGCATTTCAGCGAGTACATCTGAGGCTCCAGTTGCTGTTACAGTTGCTGCATCTGAGTTGATTACATCTACTGCTGTCGAGAGCACTGCTGCTGAGGTTATTGTTACAGAATCGGTTGCTTGTACTTTGATGGTTGACACGCCTATTGTTTCTACACAGCCCACAGTTCCTGTCATTACGCAGTCTACAGTTGTATCGATTCCTGCAACCACAGCATTACAAATGATGGAATTTGGAGGCAGTTCATCGGGTGCATGAGGTTCAGAAGCAGGTGGTAGTGGTGCTGGTCATTCTGATGATTTGCTAATGATTATATACGGAGATCTGAGAAGCGGGCATTTGAGTTTGGGGGTTTAGACAGTGATGATGATACTGAGGTAGATGTCGTTGAGTTAAAGAAACGAGTTGTTGTACTGGAACAAGGGCTATGTTAAAGGATGCGTAGATTGCCTCCCTGCAGAATCGTTTGGATGTTCGAGATCAAACTATCGAACAGCTGCAGGGGGATGTGACTATGCTGATGACTATTGTTTTTGATTTGAGGGGCAAGTTAGAGAACAAGTTTGGCAGAGAGTTTAGCGATCCGACCGACGATCCCATGAATGTTGAAACCCGTCATCGTGCGGCACAGCAGCGTATGGCTGAAGAAGCCGAAGAGCAGAAGTTGGCGGCCGAGCAACTAGCAGCCGAACGTCAAGCTGGTATCGATGATTATTTGAATGATCCGCGCAAGAAGTTTATTGCTAGTCAGAGACGCACTGCAGATCCGAGGAAGAAGAAGCAAATCGTATTGATGAAGAATGTAACTTAAATCCTCTGGACGAAAACTTCCAGCTGAAAGATCCTACAAATCAATCTGATAGATACGTCATGGAGTTGGGGTCGAGTTATTACAGTAAGGTGGGTAACAAGTCTAGAGTGCTGAGTTGGATGTATGATCATATCAAGAATATGTGGATCATTGTACGCCAAGATGGAACGAGAGAATATTATACGAAGGAGTCGCAGTTTTAATCTTGGACTAAGGTCGCATTAACTGAACTGTTAAGAGCCCCATACACTGACAACGATACGACAGAGCGTGGACTAGGTTGGAGGTTCTTTAAAAAGCTTGAGCGGGAGGTTAGGATGGGTTTTAAGAGTATGAAGATCGCCGAACCGTATCTGAGAGCAGCCAAAGGAGTTCGTGATGCACACACAGGCAAACGGTTCAAATCTGTGATGTGGCCTCCTACAGATAAAGAGTTGGTGATTCCTGTTGCTCCTACCTTTCCAAGAGGAATTTTGAAGAACTTTAACTTCTGGTTATACGATCCAAAGGTCGGAAGTGTTGCGATAGTGACGAAAGAGAAGGCTTTCAGGGTGAATGATGTTGTGGATCTGGTCAGCTTCCATGATGAAGATTTACAAGTTTTAGCTTCTCATCAAATACGTACTGCTGAGCTATATGAGGCGTGTGCCAAAGATTGGACGGCCGCAGTTGCTGGGATTATTGCTGAAGTTTGGGAGTGGATGCGGCGCCGAAGGATAATGAAGAAACCTAGGGGGAGATTGTTGGTCTTGGAGCTTAAAGATTTATTCATTTATTTTGTATTTTGGGCTTTTGGTTAGTTTGGGCTTCCTAGTGCCAAGTGGGCCTAGGGTTGTATATTTGGGCTTCGTCATATCTATAAATATAGGGGTTAGGTCACTTGATAGGGGTTAGAGAGTTGATCACAAAAACTTGTATCTGACATCCCCTGGTGTATGCAAGTTATTATATTCAAGTTATTCAAGTTGTTCTTCATCCTGATCATAATTTCCGCAATTGATTAGGATAGCGATACCTGTTTGATCCGTTTCACGGGACTTACACTTATCATCAAAACCAAACTTTGTATTAATATATTATTTGTTTCTATTTCATTATTATAAAATATATCATATCAATTTTATTACATTATTTTTAAACAATTGTATATTACTTTATATATAAAGTTGGATTTATTACGGGTTTTTTAAATATAAATTATATTTTATCACTTAAAAATGGCTAATTATTTGCTTATTGAATATCATGTTTGATCATTGTATCTTCTTTCGATAATCATCTCCGCAATCACCATATTTATCGCGTACTGAGTATATCCATTGGTTTTTTAGATATATTTTTCTTATTATTTGGTATATAAAATCATATTTATTCAACCGTGCAATACACGATTGTTTTAAAGATTTAACTTTTTTTATTTGGTAAACAACATTACATTTATTCAACCCTGTAATACACATGGTTTTAAATATATAATTTTTATTATTTGGTATATAAAATTACATTTATTCAACGCGTACAATACATATGGTTCTTATAGATATAACTTTTTATTATTTAATATAAAAAATGACATTTATTCAACCCGAGCAATAAACAGGGTTTTTTTAAAGATATATTGTTTTTTTTATTAGTAAATAAAATTTATTTATTCAACCCGTGTAACAAACAGGGTTATAACATAGTAATTATAAATGGAAAACAAAATGATAAAAGATAAAATCAATATTTAAAATAATATAATTTTATTTGAATCTTATTAACAAATATTATCTATATCTATTTATTTAGGGTAAAATATAAAAAGATAAAATTCATGGATTAAAATAATATTTTTTTTAATTGAATCTTATTAATAAATATTATCTTTGTCTACTTCTTTAGGCGAGGAAAAATTGAGATCACACCATAAAACGTCATGTGTCCCTAATATGATTCACTTTATTATATAGTATAGATATAATAACTTAAAAAAGAAATTGACAAAACATTTTATAACTAAAATGTAATTGTCATATATACATTCGTGATTTTTGTAGTAAAAATTTTAAATTAATATATGATTATGCGAAAAATAGAAAATAAAAAGATCGGGTTGAACAGGTCGTGTTCAGGTCGACCCGTAAACATTTGGGTCGTGTGTCGGGTTCATATGTGTGACACAATTTTCATGTATGGATTGTGTTCGGGTTCATGTAAAATTTTCATATTAGGGTTGGGTTGGACCCATCCATCCACAAACACCCATTTAGCACCCCTATGCAAGAGTAATACTAAAAGAACTAGTATGTATTTAACTTTTTCACTAAAAAGCACTATACCTAACTTTAAGTATTAAAATCCTTGTATTCGCTTAAAATATATCTGAAATTGTATGGTCTTAATTCCGAGTGACCTTGTAGCTGGTTTGATGCATCAAACATAGCTCTTAAGCTGATAAATCTCACAAATAAAGATCGCAGAAACACCAAGTACATAAGACTTTTCAGTGACATAATTCTTATAATTTCATAAACTTCATCAGATAAGATGCCAAATCTTAGTCTAGGGTAGCCTTCAATCCATGCCAAAACGACTTCCTATCATCTATCCTTACTAGATTAACCTGACTTGCATGATAAAAATAGTAATCTTAACTTAATGAGTTCTAGTTTTTAATCATAACATCATTGTTTCATTTTGAGAGAAAAAACATAGCGTTTATCATTTAAACCAATCTTCGATCCTGATCATCGATTATGGTTGCCGTACATCAACATCAATTGTGAAGCGAGCTCCACCCTCAACTACTTGACACTAACTCAAACATGCTTACACTGGATTAAGACTCAACTTCCTGTTAATGCATTCGCGCTCATAAGACCCATACAATCGTAGCTTAAGGTCAATTCACAAGTAAGCAAGAGCCAACAGGCCTGTCAAACAATTTAAAACGTACGCATGTGAAGTGGCATGCATATTAACCCAAAACAGTGAAAAGGGCATGAAGAATCCAATTATAATACAATACCTTACTTTATCATCTATGAGATGTTTTGGACCCTCAATTACACCTCGTCAATCTGTTCATGGAATCATATAAGGTTCATAAATGGCGGTTGTTCTTCGGTCCATACTTCATGGCTTAAAATACCCCGAAATCATAAGATAACCAGAACGTGCATTGATTAATGGAAACATGTTAACTTTTCACGTGAAACATACCTTCTTGCTAGATCTTGTTCACTAAACTCGAACCAGTGAAAATCCCACTCAAACAACTCCATTGGTGGTGGATTATGATGCTAACAAACTTATATTGTATATCATTGAATTTAAAACTTATTTTGTATTTGATTAAACTTGATTTTGACTTGTAGTGGAGTAGGTTGAACTAATTTTGTATAACTTATTTTGAACTATTGAATAATATTTTAAATTATTAAAGTTTTGAAAGCAATGTATTAAATTTAATTTCCAAATTCCAGCCTAACCATCTCGGTTAACTACCAAGCTAAGCTCGAGCTTAAATTTTCAACTCAGTTTCAAATCCGAACTAAGGCGAGCCCGAGCCCGCGCTAGGCTCGTGAATAGCCCTAGATCGAGCATCAGGAAGCTGGGAAGTGAGTGGCTCATCAAACTTTTACAACACAAGTTCCATTTATCCATATTTATGAGTTTGCCCTTGAGGGCCTTGCCAACCTTTTCCCCGTTTTGGGTTATTTTGTCCATAATATTTGCATAATTAAGTTCTGTTGTAAACAACGGTCTATTAGCAACTAATATATATGTATATAAACATGAGAGCTAGACTATGAAATCATGTAGAGAATAGAACATGGATAATTCTTATTCATTCTTTTAACATCATATACAAATGCCATTATATATAGGCACTCACATTAGTACAATAGTAAATAAGAGATAGGGGTTATACATGTGGAAAGTCACTACATAATGGATACATTCATAACACTCCCCCTTGACTATCCACATGATGGAATACTATTCTTTAATACGCTTAATGATGTTGCCTCATTAAAAACCTTGCTAGGAAAACCCAATGTGACAAAACCTCGGCTAAGGGAAAAAGAGTGCAACGCGTATTGTCTCCCCCTCAATATAATATGTATCATTTCAAGTAACAAATGCCAATCTTCTATGAAAGTTGTTGAAAAACTTTTGTAGTGAGTGATTTGTCGCTTGATGTGCAATCTATTAATGAACTTGATGTATGATCTTCATGTAAAACTTTAATTACCTCCTCTTGTAATAGATACCATAAGATCCATGAATGTGTTTTGTTATAATCCCTGCATTTACAAAACTCACCAAACTTGTTGATGGGTTAGTAAAATATGAACCCATACCTTTCGTACCTTAAGGGTATAGAAAATAAATGTTTTACTCATTTCACTATCTCCTCTTCGTACACGAGTTAAATCTTGCTAATGAATTTAATGGTATATGTTCGTGTATAGCTAGCAAGATATATTAATACAATTTGTATTGAATTATGGTACTTCATGACCAATGATCTTTGTTTCTTTGATAGAAGATGATAAAAGTCATTTTTATCTATATCAAATATTTAAACATCATTAAATGTACTTACACCAAAAGCTTTGTCCATATGAAAATGTCCAACATTTTCTAGATGTATTATGATTGATGGATTATAATATAAACGTATGTCCTACGTATCGAGCCATAACTTTGCAATATTGTATTTCATTTGCAAATTCTTGCTTAAATGTTTGAGCTCTTTTTTTCTATTCTGGAGATTCAGTGACATCCTCAACATATATTGCAATACTTGTAAACCTCATATCGTTCTTTTAATGAAAACAAATGGACCAACTTCACCATATGTATTTCTCGTTTTCGAGCTCACTGGTGAGTCAATTATATCATATTTGACTCGATGATTTTAGTCCATACATATTTTGTCAACTTCATATAGTATGTTCTTGAGGTTTTGACATCAATGCTTCTAGCATTATCAATCCTGAGGGAATTCGTTCCATCTTATCCATATATGCATGTGCTTTCACTCTTAGGAGTTTTGCTATATAAATTTGCCCATTTAACACATAGATATCTATATCATGTAAAAGTATCATGAACACTTGCTTTTATCTCCAAAATCCATATTATACCATGCGTGTACACTATTTATTGAGATATCAAATCACTGGGTACAAGTTTCCAAGTATGTTTATTGGTGCACAAGAATTACATCGTTAAGATGTTTTGATTCATCTTTAAAGAACTCAATTGCTTTAAAAAACTCATCAGGAGTTCAATCGTATTCAAAAATGAAATGTATACAACGATCATATTGTTCTCGAGAACTTACTTTACATGAATACATAATTTAAATCCTTCAAGGACTTGCATGTAAACTTTAGTATCTAAATGATACATAACATTTATAAGACGCATATCAATTCTCTTTTTATATTACCAGACTAATTAAATACTGGAAAGCTATTGCATCCACCACTAGAAAATACGTCTCCTCATAATTAATCATAGGTCTTTGCGAATCCTTGTGCCATCAATTGTTGATCCACATAAAAGACCTAATTATATTAAATATATTTTACAACATTTTTTTATGGACTACTGGCCCGTAAGCTTTCCATTTCAATAGAGAATTCAACTCTGCCTCATTTGCGTCGTTCCATTTTGACCAATCATTTCTTTGTATTTATTCATAGGCAGATTTTAAATCTTGATCCTCATCATTTCATCTTTTAAGCGCTATATATACAAAAGTATAACTACGTCGATTTTATTTCGATTCCATACACTTCTAGACATGATATAATTTACTAAGAGCTCTTTATTTTCAGGTACATGAGGTTCTTCCAGAACCATCATGTCTAATGTCTCTTCAAAAGACCCTTTTTTATTATAACCTCGACTTGACCATCTTCTTCATTACTTGCTCCAATTTTTCAGAATTTTTATTTTCTTGGAATCGACTAGTCTACCACGCTTCAGGCGTGCAATAGACTCATTAAATATATGGTTTGCCCTACTAGGACAATTAACTTAATTGGAGCATTAGCAGTTGACTACGTGACTTACTTAGTCACTGTATTTAGGTTAATTAACATGTCTTGTGATTGATTCTTTAATCTAGGTAATGAATTATCTTTTGAACTTCTTGTTCACACAATTTACTTTGAGGAGCAATGATAATTCATGCATACCCATTCCTTTTTCAACTGCCATTAATCTCCCCCTAATGTTGAAAATGTTAATTTACTTAAAGTAAGATTTAACGAACCATAAATAAAACTCTTGTTAATTGCTCTAAGTATGTAATCATAAATAGTATTTTCATCCAACATATATTCCCAACATTATTTGAGTTTCAATCTTTATGCGCTGTGGTGGATCAATTCCAATGTATACCGCACAATAAAAAGTTTGATGGGAAATATTTGTTCCTGACCAAAACCAACTATAATGGGAAGAAATATTACAACATGTTGGCTTGATGTGAAATAATGTTACCGCATGTAAAATCACATGTGCTCAATATATATTGTCTGATTATTGGCTTTGCAATCAATTTGTAGACATTTGATCATCGTCTTCAACAAAAGCAATTTGTGTCTTAAACATTTAGAAAGTCCAATACTTATTCCAATAATCATTATAACATGGATACTAAATTCAATGTTATAACCACCATAAATATGATAATATGGAATAATATGCTTGCTATTCATTAGCTAAGCTACACACAACTTCAAGTTATAAATTTGATGACCATTTTAAAAACACTAAATGGTATCATGTTTGGATATATACATCCTTCATTCATTCCATAATATTTTAGGGATTTAAACAATTAATTGGCAAATAAATAATTTCCCTTAAGAGCAAACATAATATGCTATCAACTAGAAGAATCTTCAAGTTCTTCATTATATTTCACATCATCATTGACTCGGTGTGGTCTAACCGGTCATACCAATAAAGTAAATAATCATGATCCATAAACTTATGGTTTATGATATTGTATATGTAGTACTTGCACGTATGTAATACAAAACATAAGATATGGAAGAATGTATTATAACTTCAAAGTTCAAACCATCATATTATGTAATCACTAGTTCCTACCACTTTTGGTGGTCGATCTCATCATGACTATCATTATAATACTGATATTCGATCTCATTATTAGCTTTACTATCTTATAATTTCTGATAGTTTGATCTCTTATTAACATGATGATTGTTGCACTTCTGATGGTCAATCTCATTATTAATATGATCATGATTAAACTTTCTCAATGATGCCAATGATCAATATATATTCACTTCATGCATCAGAGTAAAACCATACAATTTTTACGTTTTCCATTATTTTCTCGAACATATAGATATACAGTCGTTTCAAACCGTTTATACCCTTTAAATGATATTGCTACTTCAGGAGTATATTTGAGGTTTGACAAACAAAATTTGTTTTATCCGATTTCCCTTATAAATAAACTTCTCTTCGTATAATGTCAACTGAGAAGTAATTATATGTCTGAGTCATATAATATTTCTTTTATACTTGATAATGAGATACAAGGAGTATGACACTTTGGGTGTCAAATCGAAGCATGTTTCTACTTTTTCATGAGAATGACAATAAACTAAAACTTTAGTTTAGTCGTTCTATTCGGTATTATCGAAGCAAAGAAGTGATAGCATATAGAATACAAGGTATAGATAGCAACAAATCATACAATACATGACCTTATAGCATGTCATCATATAAAAACAACTTATGATGGGCCTTTATAAAATAAGAAACATTTTTATCACTAATAAGCAAACGCCTATAATTTATGTTATAACTTATTATGGTATAACCAAACATAATATCTTATATATTTTGAACACTTACTTTAAAGCTTAAACATATATCTCTTTCAAGTTCTCAAATCATTTATTATTTGTATTTGAAAAGTGTAATACTAATGAATTACATAACATACTCATTTTTTTTTTCAAATATTGATATTTAAACAACTGATAACATTATATAAGCAATCTATACATGGTACATATGAAGCAATAGCAATAGTCACTATTTTATACTAGCAATAGTAATAGTTAATATGCAAATAAATTGTTAAACATTATGACATGGCATAATGAATACATAAGAGGTACCGACATGCTATAAAATGTTTCTCTAAAAACAACTAATGATATCTAGCAATATTAATCTATTATATAAATTTCTTATATGCAAAATTTGTTATAGCATTAACCTTCGTATAAGTATCAAACGATATTTGCATAATCATGTTATAACAACAACAAAACAACAATAATAATAATAATAATATATTGCATTATAAGTTGTATAGTTTATTTAAAACTAAATCAATTGATGTTTACTCACACAACTCATTTATATCTAATTATGTAAAAGTCTTTTGGCATGCTTTGTATTAACAATGACTAATGAAAACAATTAATTACAGAATTCATATCCATTTACATTATAAACTATACAAAATGAAAATCTAGTACATACATCATGTATATATTACCACCAATACAAGCATATATACCTAATACAATTGCATTGTTTAGTCCAAAAATATTGAGTTCCATACTTTGTAATATTGAATATTGAATTTAATTGTTTTTCTTGGATTCTAAAAACACATATAATATTCTCTAGATTGCAAATTAACTTCCTCAAATTAAAATAATTCAACAATTTTATTTACAACTTAATAAGGTTAATAAAGAAGCATAAATATATGATTATGGTGGCTCAAAGAATATATAGATGAGAATCAATAGATTGTAAGAGTCCTAAACAACATATATTAAATTAACTAACTAAATGATAATCCAGCCAATTTAGAATAATAGAATGATCATTTGTAAAAGAGAAAAATAAAATAAATTATTCGTAATATCGTCGTCGTCAACGAAAACTATAGTTATTCAATTAATAATGAGTATTAGAAAAAAGATGAATTAGTCAATTGTAACGTCATAATTTATGATGTAACATCTAAATCCATATGAATACCAATATGCTAATATATATATATATATATATAATATATATATATATATATATTATATAATAACTTCTAAAATTAAATTAAAAAAATATATATAGATAAGAGTTCAATCATGAGACTACATTCTAGAATTTATAGTAATGATCAGTTTAAGTTTATATATGTATATTAATAAGTGTCACCAGTAAGATTGATGTATCATCATCAAATATAATATGAAATAATCATACGAAGAATCATATCTTTATTAGTAGAAATAGTTGCATAATTATTGGGTTGCTTTCTCAACATGCGAGATTGAGTTAGGTTGGAAAATAGGCAAGGAAAAAGGGATACAAGGGTAGCAAAATACATAGAGCACGTTCGTGCTGATAACGTGTTGTAAACAACGGTCTATTAGCAACTAATATATATGTATATAAACATGAGAGCTAGACTATGAAATCATGTAGAGAATAGAACATGGAAATTCTTATTCATTCTTTTAACATCATATACAAATGCCATTATATTTAGGCACTCACATTAGTACAATAGTAAATAAGATAAAGGGATTATACATGTGGAAAGTCACTACATAATGGATACATTCATAACAAGTTCCAAATTCAGATTTTTGGGTGTTACAGAAATTTATTGTAAAAATTGGTTATTTGCATAGAAAGTGGATCAAATAAGAAGAAAATCAATTTAAGAAGAAGAGCAAACGGTTAAAATCGTCCCTAAGGTTTGCATATAATTGTGCCTAGATTCATCCAAAAAGTTTTATTTTCTCAACTGGACCACTGAGGTTTTCAATTTGTTGCCAGATCCATCCACTTTTCTAACGTTGTTAAAAACTAATGTTAAGTCAGTTTTATTTTGAGCTTTCTCTTTATTTATTTAATTTTTCTAATTTTATGCTTAGTTTTTCCCCTTTAAATATTGTATTATGTTCAAAGTAATTTTAATCTCGAGCAATTGTTAAATAACAACTTTAGTGATTAAACTTTACGAAAATACAAGCGTTTTTGTATTCTTATGTCAGTAAAGCATGTATACAAGAAGATCGATTACCAATTACCGAACAATAAATGGCCAAAAACTAATCCAAAGATTTATACACAGGTTTTTGTATGTATGAATTTTACATTAGTATTCATCAAATTAATGCATATGTCTTGATTTGTTATAAAGTGATAATTAAAGAATACACTTGCGCAGAAAGGATCAAAATAAATCAATTTGAGTTTTTTAAACACTTAACAATTTACAGTTTTCTTTAGTAAATAAAAGAGCAATTTAGGTTAAACAAATAAGAGTTAAGAGAATGATGAAAATACCCTTCATTTAATATTCGTTTTTAACAGGGTTAGAAATTGGATGGATCTGGCAACAATTTTGAAACCTCAGTAGTCCAATTGAGAAAATAAAACTTTTTGCATGACCTAGCAATTGTATCCAAACTCCATGGATGATTTTAGCAGTTTACTCCAAGAAGAAAAATGATGAAAATGATATAATAGTAAAATATTAAATAGTTTATAACTCTTTACATTAAGTATTATATCTCTAATTAATTAGTCAATTTTATTTATCGTACGCACATAAAATTTTATCCTACATATATCCTACATTATCGAATTTTACACTACACATGTCAAATTTTATCCTAAATAGAAAAACCATAACTTAATGATCTTTATAAGTTTACCTACCCTTACAATAACATTAAATACAAATATTAAATGAAACATTTTTATTAGTTTAAATTTTTTCTTACAATTTTTTTTTCTTACAATTTTTTTTCTCATTTGACCCTTCCATTGTTACATAATTGCTATACATATGGAAGCTTTGTAAGTGGTTTTCTATTATCATACCTTGTAACTTTCAAAATACATGTCCAGACGCAGGGAACTTGACTAGTTTGGATGCGTGTATGACAGTGCTGAGGTTGGTGTCGACGAAAAGGCGACTTGTCCGCAACAAGTGTGGACTGTTGCGTCTGTTCCAGCTCGCTTGGCGAGTTCAACAGGTGCTTTCTTGTTAATGATGGAGTCGCGACTGCTAAACAGTTTCCACTTATACATTAGTTGAGACAGAACACTAACAGTTTCAATTTAGAATTCAAAACCAAATAAAAAGCATTGATTATGTCCAATACAATTTATTTTTTTGTTTAATTCTTAGAGTCAATGGTGGATCCAGCCCTGTTTTTTGGGTTCACATGAACCCACTCGGATTGGAAAAAAAATAGAAAAAAATATGAGAACCTTGTTCTAATTTGAAAAAAGTTAGTGTGAATCTACCAAAACGAACCCACTGAAAAAAGTTTCTAGATCCGCCACTGCTTAGAGTTGTTTCATCATTCTTTTCATCATAAAAGTTGGAGAACATACCGAAAAAAAAAAAAACAAACTCAAAACACTCTAAAGAATTTCCATCAATCTTTTGATCATCCAGCAACTTGATTCAAAGTACAAATACGATGCTTATGTCTTCCCTGCCAGTACATATTGTTACACCAGCCACAACCTATTGTACCTTTTTCTGCTTTATCTTATTTCTTGCATTTTATTTTATTTAAGTTGTAATATTGTAGTTTCTATGCTTTCCTTTATTTCTTGAATTGTGATTTGATTTAGAAGTGTTCATATATTAATTTTATGAATGGCTTTCTTATAGTGGATATATAGATTAAAATATATGAACTATGGTAGGGATCCTATAAAAATGTATCTTATTTGAGAAACTTGAGAAGTATTTGGACCAAACATTTTCCTCAGATCAAAATAAAAATTGTACTTCTAATCGCATGTTTATAAGATTTTTTTTTTGCATATATACATATATGTATACTGTCAATTTTGAATTATACACATGTATATAGTCAATTTTTCAACTATACATATGTGTATATCTTGAAAAATATATATCCTTAACTCAAGAACTGTAGGAAACCGGGTCAAACATACTCCGATTGAGTTTATTCTAGCAACATTGGAACCTGCTCGTTGAACACTAACCAAAAACTCTAAACCTTAAAGCTAAACCCTAAATATAAACCCTAAGGCTAAACCCTATGCTAAAACCAAAAAACTAAACCCTAAACCCTAAATACTAATGCTGAACACTAAAAAAACATAATGCTAAATCCTAAATACTAATGCTAAACCTAAAACCTTAAAGCTAAAACTAAATCATTTCCCTCAAACGTAGATGTACAATACTTATTTTTTTCAATTTTAAACGTGTATATACATATATGTATAGTTAAAAGATTGACAATATACACATGTGTAAATATCTCTTAAAAAATTTGCATTTTTCTGCACTTTTTGCATTTTTGTTTAGATAAATGTGTGATCTAGAATGTTTCTCAAGTTTCTCAATTATCCTAGTGTCTCTCATACGATCCTAATTCTATAAACTATAAATCTTTTAAAGGTGTAGGAAGAAAACAAGACACAAAGGGGTAGAGTTAATTTTATCCCTACAGTCAGTGGCGGAGCTACATGAAAAGGACCGATGTCACTCGACATCAATTTCGCATGTTATATAGAACGATAATAGAATTTTTTTTGAAAAACACTAGTGTTTTCTTACTACACCATTGATTTTATAAAAACATAATAATTGACCTATTGGTATGAAATCTACATATATATATATATATATATATATATAAACATTTCACCTAAGTTTTTTATAGTTTATTACTTCAACTCAATAACCTAATTTCATCTAATTTATATATTACTTTAAACCACCAAAACTTATGTCTTATTTTTAAGTTCTTAACCCAATAACCAATTAAAGGCCCAATTAACTAATTCCAGTTGTTTAACCTAAAAAAAGACCACCAGAGATGAACTAAAGAGTTACCAAACGAACAATAGGTTGAGAAGAGTCACGATCGGCGTAACTTAGGGGCGATTCCGTTAGAACTACAAAGACAAGAGTGATCGATTCTGAATTTCTGATCAAAGAGGGGGTTAAGGACGATTAAACATGAGTTTTTAACAACGACATTGTACTTTTATTATCGTATTGATTTTTGTTATGTTATTCAACCCAACCTGAACCGACCCGAAAAATTGGCATCGGCTTGTGATGAATCCTAAGTAAAAAAAAGACACCATAGAAAAATTTTCTTAGCTCTGCTACTACCTACAATGCTAAATCATTCTTGATCAAAGCATTGGCTTTTTTTATCTGACAGACTTAACAGCTGAAAAGAGAATTTTATATTTTAAATAATTTATCAAAATTTGGGTGATTCTCGTTAAAACCCAACACTAAGGGGATGTTTGATAGCATAAGAGGCTACCTCTAAATCAGTAAGAGGTAAGGGTGTTTGTTTCGTAAAAATAATACCTTTTGGTTTAGTTGACCTTTCAATGTTTAAGTAATAAAATGATGTTGAATGGTAAAGTGACAGATTTACCTTTGTCCTAATAAACTTCCTTAACCCTAAAACTTTAGCCATCACCCGCCGCCACCACCCGCCACCGCCAGCCACCACCATCACCAACAATAACCACCCACCACCACCCGTCACCGCCAAGCACACCACCACGCACCAATAACACTGCCAACCACCATCGCCACCACCAACAACTACCCTCACCACCCGCCAACAACCACCTTCACCACTCGCCAACCACCAGATACATTTTATTCAGCACAAAATTAGTTCAGAGGGGTAAAATAGTTATTTCACAAAGTTATATAAAGCTTTAGCCAAACAATACTTACTAACTCGACGCTTAGCACTTAACACTTACTAGTTCAAAACCTCTTATCTGTTCAAACCTCTTATTGATTCAGATATTTCCAAATAGCCCTAAACTTTAACTTCTCACGAATATTAAAGTACTCATTCTTAAAAGAAGTTCTTCTGATTATTTATATAGAAGAAGTTCTTCTGATTATTCATATAGAACTTCTATATAAGATGAATGAACCAATAAAGATATTACAATGAATTCACACACTCCTCTTGCTCTTAAATCTCGAATGTTTAGATTATAAATGGATCGATATTATTATTTTAAGAATATGAAAACATTTCTAAGTTTGAATACAAACTTATAAAAAAAAAAGCTTACAATTATTCAAATATAAATGTCTAGGTGACAAAATAATCGTCCCAGTATCAAGAGTACCCCGCCAGAACATTCAATTGTATCATTAAAGTAGGGTTGCTAAAAAAACTAAGGCTCAATTTATCTGGACATCTCTGCTGTCTATTTGGACACCCTTGGGCTCTAGACGGATCGCCTAGGGCTAGACGACCCGTCTAGGCACTGATTTTTAGGGGTCAGCAGGTGCATGGCAGGGCGTAGAAATTTATGTGCGTAGACGGGCCGTCTGGACCTAGACGGCCCGCCTAGGACCATGGTTTTTTTAGTTGGAAAATGGGTGTTTTGGTGGGCTAAATTGGTTGTTGTTGGAGGTTGAAAATGTGTGTTTTTGTGGGGTAAATTGGTTGTTGTTGGAGGTTGATGTTTTTATGGTGATGTAATTTGAGATTTTTAAAAAGTTTTTAAAAGGTTTTGTTTATTGTATAAAAATAATTTAGCGTTTTTTATCGTTTAAATATTTAATTATTTTTACAATTTTTTTTAAATATAATATTTAAATTTAATATTGTTTTCAACATTTTAAGAAGAATACAAGTACTATATGTTGTTTCCGTATTACATTTCAACGTCGATTGAACACAAACAATCATCAAGTAATCGAATAACTGAAAACAAAGTTAAATATAACAGATATAACATATATAACATAACTTTGTGCATCCATAACAATATGTATCTGTACAGCTAAATACTAAATACAAAACGTCTATGCATACGAGTCGGCCTCGGAGTCGGGATCGGGATCTGGCTGCTACTGCTGATGTGGTGCTCGAGGTGGTGGGAGCGGTATGGCAGGTAACCCCTCTCTCTCTCGTCTATCATGTGCCCCTCGAACCACCAGCCCATAAGATCCAGAAGCCTGTCGACGTCGGCTCGTAAGCGCGTGTATGCTGCACCTCCCGGGGCATGACCTGGAATAACGTGCTGGGGAAACTAGGGCGCCCCGTGAGGTGGTGGTGGCGGTGGCGGTCCGTCTAAATCAACCGGAGGGTCCGGGACGACCGCTGCCTCATCTGCCGGCGGATAGACTGGATCGAACTTATCTGGCAACGGCT
The DNA here is from genome assembly GCA_947069175.1 of Scalesia atractyloides. Lineage (NCBI taxonomy): Eukaryota > Viridiplantae > Streptophyta > Magnoliopsida > Asterales > Asteraceae > Scalesia > Scalesia atractyloides. The sequence goes on along the minus strand of CAMTDV010000022.1, from coordinate 21,133,810 downwards.
CCGGAATCCATGGCTCACCTTCGCGGGTTTTAAACCGCTCGCCTAGCACGCCGAACCTCTTCACCAGCTTCATCCCCCGGAAGGTCTGAAAACCCATCTGCGTGGACGGAATGAGCGGCTGCAAGTGTGGGTCCGTCTCCGGCACAAGACCCAACGGCCGGGCAATCACGGTGACGTACGTCCCGCCGTACAAAAAGCCACGCTCCTGCCGGTGATGGGCGGAGGTGAAGTACTGGGCGAGACCGTGCTCAAGTGCACACGGACTCCTGTACAATGGGAAATAGTAGAAAAATAAATCGGTGCTCGTACACCACTCACGATTGTGTCCGCGAGCGATAATAGACGTAGCGAGCATCCGATGTAGATACCTGCACATAATATTAGCGAAATACGGAAATTAATTCATTGCAACAATGATAAAATAATTACCGTAATAAACGTACGTACCTATACAACGGGTTGGCAACGTGTGAAATCCTCCCCTTCACCCTGAACATGCTCCCAAGTGTCATGGCCTACGACCACCTCCCAAAATCCCAAAAGAGTGGATCTATCCACCACCACTAGCCCCTCGTATAAACATCCGTAGCAATCTCCTCCTGCAAGTATATGCCGCTATGAACGGCAAAATCAGCAAGCGTCATCGAACGCCACACACGGCAAGCCTAAATGAAACCTTAGGCGAAGGGAGAGGACCCTATGGCTGGGGAGGCGGCTGGTCGACCCGTGGAGGGTGGAACGTGAAGGTCGACAGGAACTCGATAAGCAGCTCCCTAAAACTCGGCGTGCCAGCCAATTTAAACAGACGGTGCCATGGGGAATCAACGAGAATGAAAAACGCAGTCTCGGTGTCTCACCAATCGCCTCGATCGCATCCCAGTCGACCACCGCGTGCGATCCGACGTGCATCTGGCGTAGCTTCCCGCAAAAACGGGCGGCCTCGGTGTCGGGCGGGAACTCAAGATAGGGGTGGCCGTGCAGTGGATCCGCCGGCGCTGGCGGGGCCTATCGCGGACCATGCGGATGTGGGTCCCAGTGTATCGGATCTCCAATCTCGTCCATAACTAATCCGTGATTATATTAGCAATGTAACACAAATAATAACAATAAACCGAATATTAACACATAATATTAAAACATTATATTATAAAAGTTAAATAAAAAAATTAACCGGTCGTCTAGGGGTAGACGCCCCCGTCTTGTTCATCAAAAACCTAAAAAATTCAACATCACAGCCCAAAATACCCAAAATTCATCAAATACAAACACAACTACGGTCTAAATGCATAATACATCAAAGATTAATGAAGTTTAGGTGAAAATACGTATCAGAGATGCTTGAATTCCTAAAAAATACGGTCCAAATACGGTTGCAAAGGTAGAATACATATGTCTGTGTGTTTGAGTGTGTGGTGTTTGGTGTCGTATGTGGTTTGTCGTCTAGGCTGGCAAGTCATATACGACCAATAGACGGGTCGTCTAGGACTAGACGCCACGTATGGAATAAATGGCGAATTACCATTTTATCCCTGAGTAGCCACCCGTCTAGGCCTAATTCAGAGGTAAAATGGTAATTAACCATGCTGAGCTGTAAAAGACTCAGGTGGTTAATTACCATTTTACCCCTGAATTAGGCCTATACGTGTGGCCATTTAGGGGTAAAATGGTAATTTACCTTTTACCTTTTAAATTCAAAATTGGCCAGGGGTAAAAGATGCCGCTCAACTTGTGCTTGGCGTCTAGGTCTAGACGGGTCATCTAATTAGATAATATTACCATTTTGTCCCTGAATTTAGCCTAGACGGACAGCAAACCAGGGGTAAAATGGTCTTCTTGCTAGACCCAGACGAGGTGTCTAGGTCTAGACGACTCGTATATGGATAATTAAATTTTTTTTGGTATAATTAATAGGATTTTGTTTACTTAATATGAAATTTGATATTAGCCGACATTCCTGCAGTACTCCCAAGGCATATCAATTAAACCATACAAAGCCTATCTAAAAACCAACAAAGTCCAGGTATTGACAAACATCAGTAATCATACTCTCCGAACTCTCACAACCCACCGTCGCCACCGGCAGTATTGACATTTCGTCATGTGCCGGTGCTGACGGTGGGATGTGAGAGCTCGGAGAGTATGATTGTTGATGTTTGTCAATGCCCGGAGTTTGTTGGTTTTTAGATGGGCTTTGTATGGTTTAATTGTTGTGCCTGGGGTGTACTGAAGGAATGTCTGCTTATATCAAAGTACAAATTAAGTAAATAAAATCCTATTAATTATACCAAGATTTTTTATTGTATAAAAAAATCTTTGTATTAATTATAAAAAAGTCGTATTAAATATACAAAACATCGTATTAGATGTACCAAAAAGCCTCATTCTTCTGATTCGTTATGACGTAATTAATACTCGGGTTTGTATTTGGTGGGGGATTCATTATCGACGTATACCATTCTAGACGGGGCGTGTACTTGTCCAGCCATTTTTCTACAGTGGCGCTTCGGTAGGTCAACCACAAACCATTTACTGTTGGCATTGGAAACTGGCCTTCCAGCTTAATATGTATGAAGTGGTTGTTGTTAACATGTGCAATCGTTATCGTTCGTGGTTCTCGATCCGTCGGCAGGTTGATTATTGGGAAGAACGTGGAACAACCATCGATGCTTAACAGGTGAACCACGATACCGTACCTTTGCGAGATAAGAAGCCCTACGTGGGGGAAGTCCATCCAGTGAGTGGGGGGACAACGCTCGACTGAATCCCAGATTAGGCTCTGATGATGCATGTAAAAGTATCCTTCATCCGATGCTTCAAATACTGGCGCCTAGTATCGACGCATTTGGATCCATCTCCTGTTGAAGTCTTTTCGAATGAGGCTCCACGCACGTTCTCCCATACCCAATCCCATAGCCACAGACCGAAACCTACAATGACCATCTGGCCTCACATCTTGTATGCACGAGATGTATGGGTGAAACAATGAGGGAAGGAGAGGCTTAAACCGTTTGATTGTTGACACATACTCGACACCCACTATCAACGGAAAACCGTTATCGTCTCGAACCTCTCTTTGTTTAGAACTCATTGAATGGCTTCGCCCCGCTATTGGTTTTTGCGACTTGATGACCGATTGTTGAGTGGCCTGCGATGGAACGTACAAGCTATAGCGGGGGGCATCGTATGTACATTGTTGGGAACCCTGGGACGGAACGTACGAGCTATGGCGGGGGGCGTCGGTCAAACGAAGTTGTGCTTGCTTTGTTGTTGGTCGTCCACGAGTCGAGTGTTAGACAACCGGTGGTTTCTTAGTGGATTTGGTTGGGGTCAACACCACTTTAATCTTTCCCAGCAAACTTCTTTTTCTAAGCAGGGGGTGTGATTCTAACTGTTCCGAACAATGTTCAGCTCTTCAACACGTCAACGTCATCCGATGTCAATTTACATGGCTGAAAGTTAAGCTTCTGCCAGAAGATGTCTACGTCTTCGAGTTGAATCAGACCCTCTGAACGTACGTACTTTTCCAGCCTGCAAGCACACGGCAACCCACATCTGTACCACATCTGACATCCACAAGATGAATGCAAGCACTACAAGACGTCTAGTTTCCTAAGTAGCTCTCCACTCAACAAGTCAAGCGCTGTATGGGAGACTTTTCCACGTAGGTGGTCAAATAACAGGTTTTTGTAGTGGTTCATTATTTTTTCGATGCTTTCTCGAAAGCTCCTCCTTATTTCCCCGTATTGTGTTTCCACTATATCCTTGACACAACCTACTATATGGTCTAGCGAGCTCCTATGATGTTACAGGACGTATCTCTTTAAATTCACGCTGCCCGAAATTGCAACTCTGATCAGTCCACGCATAGACGAACATTTCCTTGTAATCTTTCAGCCAGTTATCATACACGTACGTAAACACCCCTAAAAAGTATCAATAATTTAATAAATGTACATAGGTAAGTAAACTTTTATTACAAAAACATACTTGAATGTTTGCACTCCACAAGTCGATCTTGCAGGTTGCGTAAGTTGTACTCGTATATGGGTATTGATGGAGACTCACACAATATCCCCCAGGATGACAAAATTTTTTGCTATTCTTTTCTCTGAATGCGCTCTTGCAGTGCTTACAGATATTTTGTTGAATGGGAAACCTGCAGAGATATCGAGAGGCGTTTGGGAAAGCTTTAGCACATGCGTTAATTAGGGCCAGGTGTCTATCCGTTACAATAACACGTGGCTCCATACATTCGTCCAACATGACCTGATCCTCTCAAGCACCCATACATAGTTATCACACGTTCTTTGCAGATAACGACATGCACGATACAAAACGAATAGTTGGTGGGCCTCATACCAGCTATCTGGACAAATGGCATGTTGTATACGTTCGTCTTGTAATGGAATCGATCAGCAAAACGTGCGGGAACGCACGCCACATTTCACTCGAGTAGGGATGAACAAAGAAGATCTCTGTAACGATCTCTGTTTCATGATCCTCTCGTGTCTCGTAAATAAATTGGTTTGTAACAAGGATGGTTTCTAGCGACTGCATGGGAGTCAGTTGTATCTTTGTTCGGCCCTAATCTTCTTAACTGCGTTTTGAACGTCTTTCTAAATATGGAAACTGTCGGGGAACTGCTTCCTTATCGTTTGAAAAATTCTGCGCGGCTCCACGTTTTGTGCTGTCAACTGCTCGATCAATCTGTTTTCATCAGGAGCAAACCTTCGCATAAACGCGTGGACCGACAGGTCCTGACAGACTTCGTGGTTATGTTCATGTTTCCCCCTTTTATCCCCATGTTTCATACGGATGGTCTCGCACAGCCACCAGGTAAAACGGGCAACCGGTTTTCTTGCTTCTAGATTTTCTAACCGTTGCTGTAGTTTGGTGCTTACTACCACGGTTGTAACATTCGTTGAAAAACGGGTTTTCAAAACCCGCCCCCTTTAAAATTCAAATAATTAATAAATATTCGTTACGCATCTATTCGTTTTATAATTTGTGTTAGTTAATTTTTATGGTTAATAAATAAATTATATAATTAATGGATTAACTAAAAGAAAAGTAAAATAATACTAATAAATATAAAGTTATATATATATATATATAACAAGAAAAGGGGAAGTCGGGTTTCGAACTCGGGTCCCCATCAAACACACACACGGTTTACACCACTAAGCTGCACACATCATTTGTTTTTAATCCAAATCATTAAATCCTATACACAAACCCACCTCAGCCTGCAAATCAAAATCTCACAGAAACCCATAAATGGTTAAAAACAATAATTCCGGCAATCAAATCTGATTGAAGGTTTCTTTGGATTAATCATACGTAACTGATTTCAACCATCAGTTACAATTCAAATTTGGAAGCAATCTGACTTGAAACCGAAATTAATCATAGATTTTAAAGATTTAAAACCGAAATTGAAACCGAAAATGTGAATATTATAAATTCCAACCTCAAATCATTCTAAACTAGCTCACACACTCTCAAATCCTCTCAAAGTTCTTAGAGGATCCACTGTGTTCATCTCGCCGGAATTTGTTTGTCGCCGGAAAACATCACCGGAAAAACCGAAACCTTTTTCCTAGTCGGTATAATCCTCTAAATCCTTTTGATATCTATTATTTAGTGTGTTACAACTTTAAAACAGTTAACCAAAACTGTTATTTCTAATCAATATTCGGGATCGGGTTCTAGGTTATGACTCATGAAAAAGATGAACCTATTTAAGTGTTTTTATATAATTAAATTGGTTGTTTTAAATGGGTTAGACACACAGTCCAGTGGTGGACTGTGTGCAAATACAAAGCATACGTCTCGGGTATGATCCACACACATCACCGACTTTCTGAAATAAAAACCATTTTAAAACTTATTTAGATCATCTCTCAATAAGTGGATAAATATAATATAATTTCAGTTTATACCGGGTTAGACACCTAGCCCAGTTGGTAGGGCTAGGTGCAACACAGACCAACGACACGGATTCGATTCGGCCTACTATCACCGGTTCGATCAATTTAAACCTTTTTAATAAACATCAAAATATAATTAATTCTAAGTTGTATATATATATATATATATATAATTAAAATGGATATTATTTCGGGTTAGACACGTAGCTCAGTTGGTAGAGCTGCGTGCACGTATACGGGAGGTCACGAGTTCAAACCTCACACGCTGCCAAAATCAAATATGATCCGACCAGCCTGACCGGTCAGGCCTGACGGTCAGACCTGACAAGGTCAACATTTTTTTTATTATTATTTAAAAACCATTTAAAATGCTTAAAAATAAGTTTTTTAAGTTTAAAAATTATATAAAATACCACAAAAATAAATCTTAAAATCCAATAAAAAACATTTATTAAACATATTAATTCCAAATAAGAATTATATATTTTTCCAATTGTAACGTTACTATTTAGGTTAGTTCCCTCGTCGGTTAAATCCTAAATCGTGAGCCATCGCTATCAATTTCAAGAAACGCACCCACTGTGAGTGAATCCTTTCATATTTCCCTTTTTATTCATATTTTGGGGTGTATCATGTGTCGTTTACATATTTTGTTTATTTAAATACTTCACGTGGTTCTTTTTCGAACTTGGTTCTGTGTTAAACACGTTGTGATTGAGAAAATCATCAGAGTTTATTATTATTTCCTATTCAAGAAAGACTTCTGAACTCATATTGGCCTGCAAAATATAGAATAACAGATTCCATCCCCAACTAAAATTCTTTATTTTACTAGTTTGGTACTCATTAATATTATAATATTTTATTTTATAGAATATTTAAATTAAGAATACTTGTTTAATCAAGCATATATCTTCATACAAATAGGATGTGTCTCTTGTGTATGGGAAATAACCTTAAAAACCGTCTCAATCGTACTGCAAGCATCATGAAGAAGAAGGCCCCCCCTAAACAATATGTGAAAAAGTCCGAAAAATGTTACTTATTGCTCATTACTCATTAGTATTATTTACAGGCCCCTTGTTATGTAATGTCATTGGTTTGTGTGGTTACATTTTTGTCATTTGTGTGTAATCATTCACATTAGGCCCATCAGTTCCTCGTTAGATACGAGTTGAGCATCGCGTGCCTCATTAGATCGGCTCCGCATGATTAAGCCTTGATCTCACAGTTCATCATTGTCATGCTTGTGTGTACAATGTTTGATAATATGTGGTTTGTGGTTAGATTTACATATACATATACTCATATTTGGTATATGCACATTTTTATTAAAATAACCAATTAAACTATATCTTCAAATAATCAAATGAGATTCACTCACCATCTTTTATTGATCCAAATCTTTATTTTACACATGATACAGGTGGACAAGTTGAAGTAAGGAACACATATGAATTTGCCTTAAAAGAAAAATAAAGAGTTCATGAATGTTGTGTTACGAACATGTTGTGTTTGTATGTTGGTTGTAATTTCTCCTTTAAATTGGAAATAATAATGAAACTTTATTATAGTAAATGTCATGAGCTTTGATAAAACTCAATCATGCCCCGACTACCATTTCCGTTGCGGGTCAGGGTGTGACAGATTGTATCAGAGCTTTTGACTATAGGGATATAGGATAGGTTATTAGACCCTTAGAGCCTATAATATAGTTGTTTAGATTTTAATTGTTTATGTGTTATATGGTTACATGCAAACTCATGATATTTATTTGTTTCATATTTGTTTCACACACCAATGCATGCAAGCACTCTCATTATTAAATATTATTATATGATAATTATTGTGTTATACGAATTATTAACATATCATGCTTACGCAAACACATACGTATCAATTTCACATATTTGAACATTTATCATGTTTTCTTTCTCAAGAATTTTATGATGATTTCCATGTTTTTCAATCTCATCAAAGTGAGTTTTACGACAGGGATGTAGTAACTGGAAGGGTGCAAGTACCGGTAGTCGGAACGTCCTGTCTAGGTTTGGCATTCGTATAAATCCAATATAACGGACTAGTTTTCCTACCTGGGGACTAACGATGAGAGCACGAATGACCTATTAGGCCAAAGCATGCCACACCACACGTCGTGTGAACTAACCCCACTTTGAGTTGTCATTGTATCTACACCTGGACACCTTCTAACCTTATATCTCGCAATCATGTTTTACGATTTTCATTCGGGTGGAGTGAATGTTAAACAGGCCAAAACCAATGTGAATCCTACAAGATCCCAGTAGTCATGGGGGCCCACATGATTACCAAGGCCAAGTATGGGGACATATGGGGGCCCAAACATGAGCAAAGCCCAAGACGTCCTATGGATGTAGCAAATTTATTTTCTTCATTTGTTTTGTGGGTGTTAATTTCTAAATACGACACATGACACCTATACGCCAAACTCATAATCTCGTACGTATTTCCTGTAGATGTCTTCTAGGCACTCTCATAGAAGTAGGAGTTCAGAATGATCCAGCGAGCGCATGGCTACTCAAATAGCCCAACAAATGGCCGTTGTGATTCCCGACATTGTAGTTCAAGTCCAACAAGCCCTTGCCGCTAATCCTATCAACCCAATCAACCAAGAAGGTCAAAATGTTGCTAATCCTCCCACCAACACCACCAAGTGCACCTACAAGCACTTCAACTCATGTGACCCTCCAAAGTACGAAGGTACCGAAAGGGTCATTGCTCTCCTTCAATGTTTTGAAGAGATGGATTGTACTTTTCTCAATTGTGATTGTCCTGACAACCGTAAAGTCCGCTATGCTACTGGCCGTCTATTTGGGGTAGCATTAACTTGGTGGAATGCCGAAAAAGGCAGAAGAGGCGCCGAAGCCGCAGTAGCCTAACTTGGGAAGAACTTCGAGAATTTATGACAAGACGTTTCTGCCCAAGAAGCGAAATTAAGAAACTAGAGGATGAGTTCTACTTCTTGAAACAAAAAGAGGGAGACCATATAACCTACAACAAGAGGTTTCTCGAGTTGAATCAAATGGTTCCCAATTTGTTCACCCCTCTCTATCGTCTGATCGAGCATTATATTCGAGGTCTTCCTTCGAAGATTCAGGACCCTGTGATGAGTACTACACCTGCAACTTTGGAAGCAGCAATGGAGCTAGCTACAGAGCTCACCGAAAACCACATCAGGAATGGGGATTTCAAGGATGAGAAGAAGAAAGATAAAACACCAACTGAAACCTCAAACCCAACCCAAACTGAATCCTCTTCCCAACTCACTACCAAGAGAAAGCGAGACGGGCAAAATTTCGATGTCACTCAAAGCAGTCAACCAGCTCCACAAGCCGTACCCCTTCAAGTATCCCAATCACTCAAGTAGCACCCAACTCTGCTTACCCAAATAAGAAACCTTACATTGATCTTTACCCTCAATGCAACACCTGCTTTTATCACCATCAACCCACCAATACCCTGTCGATTGTGTGCTAATTATGGGTGTTATGGTCATCTAAGTAAAACTTGTCACACTCCCCAAAACCAAGCTTCACCCTCTACCCAAAATATGATCCAACCCTATCAACAACCTCAATACCCCATAGTTCCACATATTCGAGCTTGCTTTAATTGTGGTGACCCTACCTACTTTAGAAATACGTGCCCTATGTTGGTTAACATCATTAACGCCCAAGCTCAAGTGAACCCAGTTAACCAGCAAATCAAGCAAACCCAGCACCTCCACCAGTGAGAGGAAGAGCTTACAACATCAATGCCAATCCAGTCGAAGTCAATAACGGTGCCAACGAGCAACCTAACTAGCCTTCCATCACCAAGAAACAATACTCCGCTCCAACCGTTTATTCTTAATGTTTTCTATAAATTTCAATCCTTGTATATCCCTGTTTCAAATTGGGAATTGATGTATCAAAATTTAATGACAATAACGCAGTTTATATCACATCATGACAATTTGTTTCATTATATGTCTCTATTCATTGATTCAAAATTTCATGTCTCGTACATCACGACGAACCTCGTCTCATCATTTAAAGAAGTGGGCTGTGTCTCACTTATTCATAGACTGATCACTTTATCGTAACACGAGGGAGATACCGTCGTCGTTCAGTCATGTATCCCTCAAATTGAGACTTAAGCTTTGGCTGTTGTGTTTGTATATGTTTTGTAGATTTTAGGAGAGTCACATAGAACTAATCGTAACTTACTGACAAAGCCAATGAAAATTTGACAAGGATATGGTGGATACGCCGCTGATACTTCCTTTATATAAGTATTCTTGTCAAATGATCAAAAGCATTGTCAGGCGGTTATGAGAAGTTCCGTGTAGGTAGTGTAAATCTTAATATCGTCATGGTTGAAGTTTTCGTTTTGTGATATAACTTTATCTTTCCGACGCATCGATTTTTTTCTCAAAACCTTATGCATGAGATTATATCCAGTCAATCAATGCTGTGAATCAACGCTTCTCACCTCAGGCATCGAAAAGCGATTCCTGTAGCGGGGTATTCAACCCTTACTAGCAACGTTGCCACCTCAATCAAAATTAAAACTTTACACTCCTCTGGGTATGTAAACGTCAAATCCAAACATCACACCTTCCTTTTCTGTTAAAAGATATTCAGATTTTAGTCGGAATACGTTGGGAGTCAAAACGAACACCTGAGTTTACATGGGAACGCGAAGACTCAATGCATGAAAAATGTCCGCATCTTTTTGCAGTTACATATACTACTTAAATTTCAGGACGAAATTTCTAAAGTAGGGGATACTGTAACATTCGTTGTAAAACGGGTTTTCAAAACCCGCTCCGTTTAAAATTCAAATAATTAATAAATATTTCGTTATGCATCTATTATTTTATAATTTGTATTAGTTAATTTTTATGGTTAATATATAAATTATATAGTTAATGGATTAACTAAATGAAAAATAGTAAAATAAATACTATATAATATATAAGTATATATATATATATATATAACAAGAAAAGGGGAAGTCGGGTTTCGAACCCGGGTCCCCATCAAACACACACACGGTTTACACCACTAAGCTGCACACATCATTTGTTTTTAATTCAAATCAATTAAATCCTATACACAAACCCACCTCAACCTGCAAATCAAAATCTCGCAGAAACTCAGAAACGGTTAAAAACAATAATTCCGGCAATCAAATCTGATTGAAGGTTTCTTTGGATTAATGATACATAACTGATTTCAACCATCAGTTACAATTCAAATTTGGAAGCAATTTGACTTGAAACCGAAACTAATCATTTATTTTAAAGATTTAAAACCGAAACTGAAACCGAAAATGTGAATATCATTGCCTATAAATTCCAACCTCAAATCATTCTAAACTAGCTCACACACTCTCAAATCCTCTCAAAGTTCTTAGAGGATCCACTGTGTTCATCTCGCCGGAAAACATCACCGGAAAAATCGAAACCTTTCTCCTAGTCGGTATAATCCTCTGAATCCTTTAGATATCTATTATTTAGTGTGTTACAACTTTAAAACAGTTAACCAAAACTGTTCTTTCTAATCAATATTCGGGATCGGGTTCTGGGTTATAACTCATGAAGAAGATGAACCTGTTTAAGTGTTTTTATATAATTAAATTGGTTGTTTTAAACGGGTTAGACACACAGTCCAGTGGTGGACTGTGTGCAAATAGAAAGCATACGTCTTGGGTATGATCCACACACATCACCGACTTTCTGAAATAAAAACCATTTTTTTTAAAACTTATTTAGATCATCTCTCAACAAGTGGATAAATATAATATAATTTCAGTTTATACCGGGTTAGACACCCAGCCCAGTTGGTAGGGCTGGGTGCAACACAGACCAACGACATGGGTTCGATTCGGCCTACTATCACCGGTTCGATCATTTTAAACCTTTTTAATAAACAGCAAAATATAATTAATTCTAAGTTGTAGATATATATATATATATATATATATATATATATATAATTATAATGGAGATTATTTCGGGTTAGACACGTAGCTTAGTTGGTAGAGCTGCGTCGTATACGAGAGGTCACGAATTCGAACCTCACACGCTGCCAAAATCAAATATGATCCGACGGCCTGACCGGTCAGACCTAACTATGTCAACATTTTTTTATTATTATTATTTAAAAATGCTTAAAGATAAGATTTTTAAGTTTAAAAATTATATAAAATACCACAAAAATAAATCTTAAAATCCAATAAAAAAAATTTCTTAAACATATTAATTCCAAATAAGAATTATATATCTATTAATTGTAACGTTACTATTTAGGTTAGTTCCCTCGTCGGTTAAATCCTAAATCGTGCGCCATCGCTATCAATTTCAAGAAACGCACCCACTGTGAGTGAATCCTTTCAAATTTCCCTTTTTATTCATATTTTGGGTGTATCATGTGTCGTTTACATATTTTGTTTATTTAAATACTTGTGCTATTACCTTTATGTGATCTAACGTGTTATGTAATGTCATTGGTTGTATTGTGTGGTTACATTTTTGTCATTTGCGTGCAATCATTCACATTAGATCCATCAGTTCCTCGTTGGATACGAGTTGAGCATCGCGTGCCTCATTAGATCGGCTCCGCATGATTGAGCCTTGATCTCACAGTTCATCATTTGTCATGCTTGTGTGTACAATGTTTGATAATATGTGGTTTGTGGTTAGATTTACATATACATATACTCATATTTGGTATATGCACATTTTTATTAAAATAACCAATTAAACTATATCTTCAAATAATCAAATGAGATTCACTCGTCAACTTTTGTTGATCAAAATCTTTATTTTACACATGATACAGGTGGACAAGTTGAAGTAAGGAACACATAGGAATTTGCCTTATAAGAAAAATAAAGAGTTCATGAATGTTGTGTTACGAACATGTTGTGTTTGTATGTTGGTTGTAATTTCTCCTTTAAATTGGAAATAATAATGAAACTTTATTATAGTAAATGTCATGAGCTTTGATAAAACCCAATCATGCCCTGAGTACCATTTCCGCTGCGGGTCTGGGTGTGACAACGGTCACATTCAAGCCATACCCTCCCGGTCCTTCCACCAATTTTCTTTGATCGTCGGGTCACAATAACGAAGCCATCCGCCTTTGCCATTTCCTGTGCCCAGTTTTTTTAGCTCATCTAGAGAGTTGAAAACCTGTAAAATCGATAGCGTTATGTTAGATTTTATGTTTACTCAACAGTAGGGGTGTGTGTATAGATTAAACCTGGTGCATCAACTTGTTACGAGTCGTACACATGGGATGTTTCTTCAACGGGAGGAAGCTCGTTCAAATCCAGAAACGGTATGTTTTGATTTCTTTGTACACTTGACACAACCTCATCTTGCTCGTTAGAATTGGGAACACCGGTTTCCCCCTAACAACGATATCATCATTAGTAAATAATTAAAACAACAACTAGTTTAACCTAATAATTGTTACCGAATTGGCTTCAGGCACCCATGACTCGCCAGAATACGCCCCAAAGAAATAGTTGCCGTCCCAGTTTGATGACATTTCACCACCTTTGAATGATATCAGATGAAGTAATATAAGCCAAAGAAGAAGACGGAGACAATTCGGACGACGAATTGAAAATTTTCTGCGACATCAAGTGCTCTGCATGGGTCTATTTAACAAAGAAATATACGCCTCGTCTAGGCCTAGACGGGGTGTATCACTTTATTACTATACTGACATGCATGCAGACCACCAAAGTCAAGATACCTTCAAGACGGGTCGTCTAGGCCTAAACGCTCTGTCTTGGGTTGTTCTTCTTCGAGGTCTGTCTAGGGCTAGACGGCCCGTCTGATGTGACTGATTTGACGTTGTATAAGGGCAGAAATGTGGTCGGAGGAAATGAAACCTAGATGCGCTAGAGGGTGTCTAAATAGGCACATGAGTGTGTGAATATGTAGACCCAAAATTAAAAACTTGATATATGACACCTTTAAACCAACCCACCATAGTCAAGACTTGCATCATTATAAATATTTATATTTATTTATATATACTATATAATTCAAGATGGGGAATAGTGTTAAGCAATTTAACTTATGGAGAGGAATAGTGTCAGGTACTTTCCTATTAGTTCAGCCAAATTACGATTTTACCTTGTTTAAATTTACAGTTTTGCCATTGGTTTTGGTTTTTCCCTTTCAGCACTACATAATTCATGGAGGGGAATAATACCAGCCAGCTGCCTGTCACTTCCTCATTGGTCCAGCAAAATTACGGTTTTGCCCCGTTTAAATTTATAGTTTTGCTATTGGTTTTGGTTTTTTTCCCTCTCAGCACTACATAATTCATTGAGGGGAATTGTTTCAGAAGGGCAGTTGTCTGGCACTTCCCCATTGATCCGGCTAAATTACGATTTTGCCCCCATTTAAATTTACAGTTTTGCCATTGGGTTTGGTTTCTTTCCCTCTCAGCCAAATTACGATTTTACACTTAGTTCAAATTTACAGTTTTGGCATCGTCTTTGTTTTTTCCCCTGTCAAATTAAGATTTTGCCCCAATGTAATACTATAGTAATGTCATCGTTTTAGATTTTTTTGTTGCCTAACACTTCCCTATTGATTCGGCCAAATTACGATTTTGCCCCGTTTGAATTGATAGTTTTGCCATGGGTTTTGTTTTTTTCCTCGTCAAATTACACTTTTGCCCTTAGTTCAAATTTCTAGTTTTGCCATCATTTTTTTTTCTCTGTCAAATTACAGTTTTGCCCCGGTGTAAAATTATAGTCATATCATCGTTTTAATTTTTTTTTTTTTTTTGTCTTTCCATCCTTTAAGTTTTTTTAGCAAATATATGGTAGTGTTTTGTTTTAATTGATTGTCTTGATGTAATTTTTTTTTGTGATCGTGTTATGTTATAAGTAGTATGTACAAGTAACCCAAACATAGGCGTACGTGTTATAAGAGAGAAATATCCGACTTACTACCCTGCAACGCGGACGTGCAAAACCTAGTTTGATCTACATATATAAGTTGGTATAGAAAGTCTGCTTCACTCGAATGTTACACCCGTCTCCATTAACAGAACTTGCAGATGGTGGGTTAAAAAAGACCTCTTTAATTTCCTATTGTTTTTACTATCAGCAACAATTAACCAAATCAATTATCTATCATTTTTTTTATTATTTTCAATATTAAGATTGTTTACTTTTATGTATTGATTATTATTTTCAATATTAAGATTGTTTACTTTTATGTATTGATTATTATTTAATATTATTCCTTAATAATTGTCGACAACAATTTTATTATTTTTATTAATAGAATTTGTGCAACTCACGAAGAAATACTAAATTGTTGTCAACGGAAAACTCAATATTTTTCAAATATGATTCGCTTTCTAATTCAGTTTGGTTTGAATGTAAAAAATATGGATAAAAACTTTTACTATATCGTTGGAATTGAACCAATTTAATTAGGTCAATTCAATCATAATGAAGTCCGGTTATTTTTTAAAACCTTAATGAATCATTAGCTTTTAACGCGTATATAGACAAGTGTGATGTATACTAGAAACATTGCATAGAGTAACTATTTTTATAATAGCTTCATTTCATAACAAAATATAACACGTTAACTTAACTTGAAACCATTAAACTCGTGTGTGCTTGAACCCTACATATACGAATGGAGCATTAATATATCGGCACATGCAAGTCAGGTTTTGCCCCCGCCTATAATTTTTGGAATCCTTTGGTCCCACAAGATATAATTTTTGGAGTCGTTTGGTCCCACAAGACTATTGTAAATTAAATGTGTATGTATAACGGTTGATAAATATATATGTATCAGGGAGGGTTATCTTGATAACGTTAAATATCGCAAGAACTGTGATAAAGAATGAAAAAACCAATCCAGAAAAATTATACAAAACTCACTATTATTAAAAGACAACATTAAAAATAATTTACTTTTTAAATAATACATCTCTTCACTCAAAATCACACCCGTAATAATTTTTTTACATTTGTGTAAATATGACTAAATATGCGAATTTCGATCTTGTTTGTCCTAAATTCGAACCAAATTGTTGGCCTTGTTAGTACTAGTTTTAAACTTGTTTAATATCTTCTTACAACAACATAATTTGAAAACATAACAAATGATGATTTTATGTAACAAAAGCTCATGTATTTTGTTTAACAAGCATACACTAATTATAATCAATACATGATTTAAGTGTCATCAGCACATCATTTTAAATAAGTAACATAAATATTTATCTACTCAACACATCAATTTATAAATCAGCACATTAACTTATAAAGCTTTTAGGAACTTGATATCGTTTTAGCAATTCATGATATGCCACATTAAATATTATAATGATTTTCGTTCTTAGATTGTTATGGAGTTACGTAAACAAAATCATACTGAAAAGTTTTGATTCAAATTGGGAATTGACATAGAACACCCATTAAACAACCATAATGGATAAAGAATAGATAATTATTTAATTCATATGAAGTTTGAATTAATGTGTGCAGGAAAATCTCAAAGATATATATGGCTTAAAACTAAGGATTTAATATATAGGGAAAAGGAATTTATAATACATGTATAATATGAAAAATACTAAAATACCCTTGTTAATACTTTTAGGCTATGTCATGTGTTTATAACTATTGGTTCTTATAGTTTTTATATTAAATATGGTTTGTATTTGATCCTAAGTCCTCTCCCTGGTATATGTATATATATATATATATATATATATATATATATTTGGTTGGTATCAAAGAAAGAAGAAACACTTACAGTAAGAAGGAGAGGAGGATGGATTGGAGCAGCAGCTACTGATCTTGAGAGAGTATGCACAGCGGAAGATAGAGTTGAAGCTCCAGGAAATTTTTTTTTTTTTTTTTTTTTATTTATTTTTTTTTTTTTATAGTGTATGGGATATATTATGAAGCACAAGGGATATGAAGCTATGTAAGAACTTAAAGGTTTAGGCTAAGAAGTTTGAGAGAGAGTTTAGTGTGCCATGAATACTGAAATTTTTATTACTTGAATTTTTTCCTATATCTTACAATCAGAAATCGAATGCCTTATATAGGCATTTTGAATCTAAAAAGAATGGTCCTAATTAAATCGTACTAAAGTATACAGTAAAAGTAAACAGTAAAAGTATACAGTAATCTTAATTATTTGAGCTTATTTTCAAAGTAGTGGGGCCCGCATCAATTTTGAATTCTTGAATTCTTCCGCATGTCTTTGTTTTTGAGAATAATTATTTGGGTCCACATGTCTTCTTGAATTATTTGTGTATATAATTGGTGTGCAACCGTCATCTCTTGCGTCATCTTCTAGAAGTCTCTGTGTGTACTGTCTACTGATACTGGGCTGTCGTTGTTTTCTATGTCTAGATCTTCTGGTTCTTCAAGATTGACGATGTTTTGTAATTGAAGACTATCTCCTTCCCCTGCAAAAGGCAAGAACATTCTCCAATTGTGTTCTCCATATATTTGTGTGTAATGTCCTTCACCGAGTAGTTTGTATTTTTCCCATTGAAAACATTCTGGGATGTCTGTGGTTTGTTGATGTTTTTCTATGAAATTTTTAAAGGCTTTGGAAGGTTGGTCGATGGTTTCATCGATCCAGGGAAGAGTTGAGAAATCAATTGTGATATTTGTAGCTATTGTTTGTAGATAGTTTGTTGTAGGTTTATGGTCTATGAAAATTCGTTTTCGAGAAGGGATGTATGTGTAGGCATTTGAATATGGAAAAGATGCAAAAATCTTGCATCCTATTGTTGGAAATGTTGTGCGAACTGCGATGTTTCATGCTATTAATAAGAATTTTTCTCCAAGCTTGTTTAAAAGATCTTCAGTCCTGTTGTTTATTTTTAATTCGATATAATCAATCATACCGTGATGGTAAAATTGAATAATCTGTTCATCTGTCAACTGTGTAGGGAAAAAGATTTGGATCAGGAGGAGTCCCTTTCCGTTTCCTTCATTGTCTGTTCTTTCAATAACTCTAAAGCCTGCTTTTTCGCTATCCATTCTGAAGGCCAAGTCGATCAGTTGTTGTTGGAGCTTGTATAAAATTAGAGGGAATTGTTCTACCACTTTCTTTGAAACCAGTTTTCGAAAATCCGGAAATCTGTCGGTGACCGGTTTTAAGCATTTCCACCATGGTGTGTCTAACATACGTACTCTGAATGAGTCGTAATTACAATGTATAACTGTATTTTCTTTTTTCTCTTTTTCCTCGAGTCTTTGTAATAACTGTGCATTTTTTGTCTCGAGCAAAGCCAACTGTTGTTTTAAGAGGCTATTTTCAATTTTTTCTTGTATACACTGTGTATCTTTTTGCATTTGTATAATCTTTTCTTGTAGTTTTGAAATAACTTCCTCTTGAGCTTTTATTACTTGCTCAGGGGTCGTTTTTGTAATCTGTGTAAATGTCTTGACTACTTCAGGTTCAATGTAGAAGTCGTCTATACCAAAGGCTTCTCTAGCTACAGATAAGGCTTCATTGAATGATGTGTAGCCTTTCCATATTGCTTGACCTTGGCATTGTATATATTTTCCCACTGATTCCCATTTATTAAAAATACCAGTTTTTAAACCTCTAAAAATTACATAATGTGTATATTTTGGTTTTTGTGGGCTTTGTGTAATAGATGTATTTGTATTTTGTTCATGAAAGTAAATACTTAAAGCATTTAAAACTTGAGCTTTAAAAGATGAAGCTTGCGGCATAGTTTGAACATGCCACAAGTTATCTAGTAAACACTCTTGTTTTTCATTTAATTGCATACCCACAATTGGTCTAAACTTTGTACGTGGATCATTGCATTTTTGTAAAGCATAATTACCAAAGGTAATTATTGTATTTTGTGTAGGTTGTACTGGAGTTGTCCTTTGTGTAAAATGTCTAATTCTTGGAGGTTTAACTGCCATTGCTTTAACCTCAGATGTGTATAACTGTTGGTAACCACTGTCGGCTTGCTGTGTAAACTGTTGTGTATGAGCAGCTCGAATGGCTTGGCTCAATACCTTTTCTGTATCTTGTGATGGTTGTGTATACTTTGGCTGTATAAGATGTATAAGCTTTGCCTTTCCTTTATCGTTTGACCTGTCCATCTATAAAAATAATTTGTTAATGTTTCTAGATAACATGTCTGCTATACTATTGTTTTTTCCTTTAATATGTTCAAAATTTATAGTATAACCATTTCCTTGAATAATGTTTTGTAAATTTACCCATCTCGTTCTATTTACTTTTTTACTTTGATCATTTTTTATAAATTTAACTATAGCTTCACAATCTGTTCTCGCTGTAAATTCTTGTTGTAAAAAGATTTTAAATTTTTCTAAAGCATTTATTAATGCTTGTATTTCAAAATCTATAGTTGTCCAATTATTTTTGTTTTGAAAATTTCCACTAGTATAAGCACATATTTTTTCTTCATTTTTTGAACTGTATTTATGAGGTTTACATAAAAGTACTGCTCCCCATCCTTCTTTGCATCCATCTGTCTCAATAATCAAATAATCAGTAGTTAAAGGTAATTCTAATGGTTTAATATTTTTAACCTCCTTTTTTATTTCTCTTACTAACTTAGTATCTTCACTATTAAAATATCTTTGCCCATTTTTAGTCGTTTTACTATATAGTGGTCCTACTAATCTTGATAAATTTGGTATAAATTTTCTAGCATAATTTACTAACCCTAAAAATGCTTGTATTTGTTTTAGATTTTCAAATTTTTCAGGAAATTCCAATATCTTTGTAGAAATATGTGGTTGTAATTCTATTTTCCCATTTCCTAATTCTAATCCTAAAAATGAAATTTTTCTTTTAAATAATTCCATTTTCTTTTTTGATACTACGATCCCATTTGTTTTTATTTCACTGAATATTTGTTGTAAATGTTGTTCATGTTCTTGTATTGTATTACTTGCTACTAGTATGTCATCTATATATACTAAGCAGAAATCATATTTCAGAAATATACTATCCATAAATCTTTGAAAAATAGAAGGTGCATTTTTTAATCCAAAACTAAGCACATTCCATTCAAATTGACCTTCTGAACATGTAAAAGCTGTCCATTGTTTAAAATTTTCTTCTAATTGTAATTGATTATATCCAGATTTTAAATCAAATTTTGAAAATACTTTCTTTTTCTGTATTAAGTTTAATAATGTATCTTTATTAGGAATGTTATATCCATCGTCTATTGTATTATCATTTAACCTTTTATAATTGTATACAATTCTAGCTTTTCCTCTTTTAATTTCACTATGATTTCTTACTATGAATGCTGCTGTTCTATGAGGACTTTCAGATTTTCTAATTAATCCTTGTGTTATCATTTCAGGTATTTGCTTTCTAAATTCTTCTTTGTCTAATGGACTGTATTCAATATTAGCGGTTCTAATTATAATATCAGGATTTTTAAGTTTAAATTTACATACATATTTTACCTTGGACTTAGTTATATCTTCTCCTATTAAACCTATTTTTTCTAAATGTAAAATAATAGGATGATTTATACTTTTAGTAATGTTCATTCCCTTTTCAAATTCTTGATTTAAAAATTCTGTTAATAATTTCATGCTTTCATTTTCAATGTAATTGATTCGGGGTGTAGAAGTTTTTAAAAAATCTAAACTACCTTGTCCACCACGCTTCTGCGCAACTTCTGATGTGTAATTATATTTTAAGGTAGGGATTGTATAAATATTTTTACTAAATGTAATAAAATGTCGTGTTAATGTAAGTGCACCATTACTATAAAATAGAAAATTCAATCCTAAGACAAAGTCTTTTGATTGTATGTTTTTAGGATTAATGTTTATTTGAGGTATAACATATTTCATACTATAATTATTTGAGAAATCTAAAAATTGTATAGCTATTGGTTTTAAACAATGTGTAATTTGTATTAACCTATTTTCTATTGTTCTACTCTGTATTATATATGGTAGTTTTATATGATAATCTATCGGTGCTAAACTATAAGATATTACACTTGTGCTTGCTCCCGTATCGACTAATCCTGTAACATCTATAAATTTATTTTGATCTAGCCATATTCTACACTGTATTTTTATCATATTTATTGATCCTTGTGTTTGTATATATGTAAGCTCTTGTGTAGGTTTTTTATCTTCCACAGACATTTTACTAATTTCTTGATTTATTTCTGTATTTGATTGTCCTTCAAGTTGTAGTATTCTATTTTCTAACTCTTTTATTTTTAAGGTATGTATTTCAACTAGTAATTCTAATTTTTCTATTTTTTCCATTTTTATATTATTATTATTGTTAGATGTAGATGTTGTTGGTATAATCTCTATACTATATAATTTTTTAATACATATATAACATATTTCAATAAAACATATATTACATTGGTATCTTTTTTCTATGCTAGGGAATAATCCACAATTATAGCATTTAATATAATTATTTCCCCTATTATGTATCCATTGGTGTTGACATTCCTCTTGTATATTCATATATGTATAAGTTACTTTAGCTATTTGCTTTTCGTCTTCGCTGTATATGCTATATACTGATTCATTATCCGAGTCATCAGTTTGTATTGATTCTATTTCATAGTCGTTAATTTGTTCTATTAAATTAGTTCTTTCCATATGTTTATTTTTATTTGGGCATCTATTAGCTAAATGTTTTTCATCTCCACATATAAAGCATTTACACTTTCTTGTTTGTGGTTTTCTTACATATTTATTTTTATTGTAATTTGATTTATAATTTTTATTATATGTAGTACTTTTTCTAATCTTTTTCTTTTTATCGTATACTCCATATGCTTGTGGTGTATATATAGCTGTTTTACAAAATGCATAAGAATTTCTTTTTAATTGTTCTTGTAATGCTACTTCCTTACATTTTTCTTCTAATATTCCAAATGTATATGTTATTCTTGGTCCTATTCCTAGATTTTGTATTTGTCCATATGTTTGTTTCCATGATTCATGTATAGATTTTCCTAAATCTCCTGGGAGTTTTATAAAATATTTATCACAGAGATCATCATCCATAGCTTTTCCTGTTTGTGATAATAGTCTTATAAAATCTAAGGTAAATTCGTTTATATATTTCATATCTGCAATGCTTAACTGTTCTAAATTTCTAATAGCTGTATCTTGTATTAAACTATTATTCTTAGCTGGGTCTACTCCTAAAATAAGTGTTCTAATTTGTGATGTAAAATTATATGGATTATCTCCTAAAGCTTTTAAGGCATTAATTGAGGTAGGATCTTGGGCTTTTTTACTTTGCCAAATACCTAATGCTATTGGTCCTAATGTTGTTTCTAAATATGAAAACATATCCATACTATCTTTTTTATTTGTTTCCCACATTCGTACTACTATTTGTTCCCATGTTAGTATTTCATCAACCCATAATTGAGGCTTTTGTTGTTCTAATAATAACATATTTCCACTGTATATTTGTCCTATAGGCATTCTTTTACCTGTTCCTTTATACGTTTGTTGTTGTTGTTGGTAATTAATTGAGGGATTTGCCCATGGTTCTCTTCCATGAGTTTCATGTGTTTCACTTGCTTCTCCATGTGTAAATTTTGGTCGTTTTCTCTCTTCATCTGCCATAAATGTATTATCTTGCTTATAGAATTCTGATAACATTGTTTTACCTTGTGTTATACTTTCTATTAATGGTAAGTTATAGTATTGTGTTAATGTTTTATAACTTTCTTCGTATGTCATACCTAATTCTGTCATACATTCTATAATCATATCATCTACTTCTTCTTGTATATTTAATTCTGTAAATTTTTTATCTATTATTTGTTCAATTGTTTTAGTAGTTTCCTCACTCTTAAATCCTGTAATAATTTCATTATTTTCTTCGACTTCTAGTAGTGTATAATTCCAACATTCTTCTTGTTCAAATTTTAGGAAATTAAAATCTATTTCATTATTATCTACTTCTTCTGTTTCTGTATCGTATATTGGTTCGTTATCGTATATTGGTTCGTCTATTAGTTCGTCTTCTATAATATTCATAAAACTATATTCTGTATTTGTTTCACTAGTCCCTTCTATATTTTCTACGTTATCTTCTTCTTTAAATCCTACAAATCTAATACTTTGTTTTCCATCTATTCCTTCGTATATAATACTTTTATTAGGTACTAGAACTGTGTTTTCATTTTCTTGTAATTCATCTAGGTTCCATTCTAACCCTGCTAATTGTTCTGGGTCTATTTTTACAGGATTAATCATAATTGGAATAAAAGCTTTAGGAAGAAAAAATTTAGGAACAAAATTATTAGCTTTAATATTAGACAAAAGTTGGAAAAAAGAAATGAAAAAAGCAATAATCTCAGGAATGGAAGTAGACATGAGTCAAAATACAGCATTATTTTATTGTACACCAGGAATACTAAAAGATGTTAAAGATATAAAAAACTTAAAAATAGCATTACAAACAAAAGGTTACGAAAATTATGATGGTAATAATTTAGTGGTTAGTATAGGGGTATTAAGAAAAGTAAGTAATAGCTCAGGAATGAAATACAAGACATAGAAAACAACGACAGCCCAGTATCAGTAGACAGTACACACAGAGACTTCTAGAAGATGACGCAAGAGATGACGGTTGCACACCAATTATATACACAAATAATTCAAGAAGACATGTGGACCCAAATAATTATTCTCAAAAACAAAGACATGCGGAAGAATTCAAGAATTCAAAATTGATGCGGGCCCCACTACTTTGAAAATAAGCTCAAATAATTAAGATTACTGTATACTTTTACTGTTTACTTTTACTGTATACTTTAGTACGATTTAATTAGGACCATTCTTTTTAGATTCAAAATGCCTATATAAGGCATTCGATTTCTAATCTTAATTATTTGAGCTTATTTTCAAAGTAGTGGGGCCCGCATCAATTTTGAATTCTTGAATTCTTCCGCATGTCTTTATATGGAGAACACAATTGGAGAATGTTCTTGCCTTTTGCAGGGGAAGGAGATAGTCTTCAATTACAAAACATCGTCAATCTTGAAGAACCAGAAGATCTAGACATAGAAAACAACGACAGCCCAGTATCAGTAGACAGTACACACAGAGACTTCTAGAAGATGACGCAAGAGATGACGGTTGCACACCAATTATATACACAAATAATTCAAGAAGACATGTGGACCCAAATAATTATTCTCAAAAACAAAGACATGCGGAAGAATTCAAGAATTCAAAAGGGGAGAGTTCATTCGAGAACACTAAAAAAGTGAGGAACCGGGGAATACTCTTAAAAATTATACT
Organism: Scalesia atractyloides; assembly: GCA_947069175.1. Classification (NCBI taxonomy): domain Eukaryota; kingdom Viridiplantae; phylum Streptophyta; class Magnoliopsida; order Asterales; family Asteraceae; genus Scalesia; species Scalesia atractyloides. The sequence goes on along the minus strand of CAMTDV010000022.1, from coordinate 21,109,517 downwards.
TAACATGTTAAAAACTATTTTTTTCTTAATTTTTTTTTTGACGTTTTTTCTTATAAACACAAGTAGAAACATTTTGATAAAATATCAAAAATTAATAATATAAAAAATGTTTAAAAACAGTTAAAAAATATATATCTTATAAAATTAACTTAACATGTTAAAAATCAATTTTTTTTAAAAAAATTTCAGCATTTTTCCTTATATAAATGGGTAGAAATTATTCGAATAAAAAAATAACTTTTGTAAAAAAATTAATTTAGCCTTTTTTAATTGTTTTTATAATATTACTAGTTTTTGATTTTTTTATTAAAAATGTTTCTACAATTATTTATAAGGAGAAGTGCTGAATTTAAAAAAAAAATGATTTTTAACATGTTAAATTAAATTTTTAAAAGTGCTCTTCGATTTCTCACTTTTTCAGTATTCCCCAATGATCCTCACACTATATATATGTGTGTGTGTGTGTGTGTGTGTGTGTGTGTGTGTGTGTGGTAGGGGAAGGCTTAAATGAGAACGCTAAATATTATGAGAACCGTGAGAACGAATGAAAAATCATGAGAACTTGGTCAAAAACAATTCAAATTCAAAATTTATTTTTTACACTTATCATTATTATTCGAATACAATGTTAGAAATTTAATTTACACGTTTAAATTTACGTGAATTCGTAAACAAAGAAAATTTACACATGCGTATGTTTGCCATTAACACATGTGTAAATTTGTTATATTTACACATGTGTAAAAAATCTAATAAGAGTGATTTTGAAAAGAGAAATGAATTATTTGATGTTGTAAATTTTTTTGATGTTGTATCTTAATTATAATGAGGTTGTATTAAAAAAATTGGTTTTGATTGTTTTTTTCATTTGTTCTCATGGTTCTCGCATTTAAATGAGAACGTTAAATATTACGAGAACCATGAGAACAAATGAAAAAAAACTGCGAGAACTTGGTCAAAAAAATTCGAATTCAAAAGTTCTTTTTACACTTATCATTATTATTCGAATACAATATTAGAAATTAATTTACACGTTTAAATTTACATGTATTCGAGAAAATTTACACATGTGTAAGTTTGCCATTTATACATGTGTAAATTTGTTGTAGTTACACATGTGTAAAAGAAAACTTATTAAGAGTGACTATGAAATGTGAAATGAATTATTTAAAGAGTAAATTCTTTTACTAATGTTGTATTCTAATTATAGTGAGAATTGTATTAAAAAAATTGAATTTGATTGGTTTTCTCATTCATTCTAATGATTCTCGCAATATTTAGCGTTCTTAAGATAACATTTCTCTATATATATTTTAATATTTAACTTATAATAAAAGAATTCAAATAACATTCTCCTCCAACCTTATAATAAGTTCGTGTCATCAAAAATCCAATCATGACTTATACTTTAATATTTTTATATCAACTTTATTAAAATTATCTTGTCTTATATGTTTTTGTTGGTATATTGATTTTCGTAAACATACGTGTTTATGATTCTTTTTTACAGAATATTTATTATTGAGTGTGTTTGTTAAAATATTCTTATTTATTATGGTTTTATCTATTATATATATAACTATATTATTTTTATCTGATATAATTCGTTTGAATTTGAAGGCTATTATGGTACTTCAATATAGTATTGTTGAGTAACATAAGTCGATTTTTGTGATAAATTCAAGTTAGTTGTGTGAATTGTCACATGGTAATAATATACGTTAGTAATATGAAGTTTTTTTGGCAGATTATATAATTATATCGTTTTTATTATACAAGTACGTATAATACACGGGTATATAACCTAGTGTGTATATATATATAGGATTGAGATGAAGAGAAAACCCCCTTGAGTTGTGAGAACTTAAGAACTCCGACTTCACATGAGAGTTTTGCCACCATTTTTGCATACACATAGATTAAAATGTTACAACCATAGTTATAAAAAAAATTCAGGAGCGGCGTTTTCAGCATTTTTACGTTGCTGTAAAAAAGCTGTTGACATCAGCATTTACACTCTCTGTAAGGGTTTTTTACGACGATGTAAATCAACAAAAACTTTTTTTTATGAAAAAGTTGATTTTTATAGGATTTTTGATAAAAAAAATCAAAAAAGTCTTTTGTAAGGCTGAGTTATATAAGCTTTCACAACTCGTAAATGTTTTTATTTTACTCTAACTCTTTCTCTATATATACACACACATAATGTATAGAAATTTAAAAAAAAAATAGCCCCCATAAAAACGGGCCTAAGCCGGATGTTTTGCTCGCCTTAGTCGGGTCAGCACTCTGCTTGTGTGGTGGGTTATGTTAAAAAGTTAATTGTATCTAAAAGTATTACGAAGCGTCACATGTACTAGGAAACCGTCACAGGTCATAAAAAGTAAATACTTTAAAAAATGGCGCCATATTAAAATAAATAGAACACAGTGCCCTAAAAATAGAAAAATAATAATAAGTTGGAATAATAATACACAATATTAGAATAACTAAAACACCATATTGAAATAAATTGATTCACTGTGTTGAAATTCAAAGGTCATGTTGGCTAAAATAAAAGAAATAGACAAAAATTAGCTAGCGATCATCAATATGGAATTCGGTTTAGAGCTGAGCAATATATTTAGTTTTGGTATTTTTTTTGTTTTTTTTTAACAGTAAGGAACGACGTGTCAACCACTTTGACACCGGGCGCTGTGGCCAAGGTCGACTACTCGACCGCCGCCAGCCCCTTGACTCTCCCAGATGCGCGGAAACCCGACCTTCACCTTCCGAAGGCACGACAGTAGAATAATCGGTAAAACATCGCCTCCGATCCAAGACGAATCAGCGCCACCCGTATTCACCCTTCACCTGGATGCTGTAGAGTGAAGAGAGTGGGAGTCGAACCTGGGTCACAAGGAACATCAAGTCTTTCCCCAACTACACCACTACCTCGTTGGCTTTGGTATATTTTTGTACGGTACCGATCTCATCTTTGACATGGACAACCCAGCTGAGATAGTCTTGATAAGGGTAATAGTCACCTGACTTTATTAGTGTTTTGGGTTCCACTTTATAACAGTTTCCAAATATGATAATAACTTCATTACATGGAAAATGTTGTTACATTTGATTATTCAAGAACCAAGGTTACTCATGACCTTTGGTCAAAGGATAGATGTGGCCACTGGCCTGTGGGGTCTCCTTGAGAGAGATCTATAAAGTGGTCTCATATAATGATTTGTGTCCCCTAATGTTCACAAGTCTCAACTTGATACATGTAAATTTGGGTTAATGACAATGTTATATTCAGCTCATGAATATTAACCATCCTTACAATGTAGCTTACACCTCATCAACACATGAACTTTAGAATAATATCATTCATGAATAACTAAACATGCAAAAGTATGAAAGATGAGAATTTTACGTAAATGATACCTCTGTAGTACATATCAAAACATAATTATAAAGTTTATTTTTACTTTAAAAACCCTTTTTCAATAACCCTTGCTATGGATCTTTCTATCCATGTTGGTTTTTCTCAAACATTGTTACTAGTGGATAACGGTTTAGTCTTCATGGCACCAAGCCATGAATCCGTTTTAGAATACGATGAAACAGCTTCGTTCGTTAACCACAGGAAGAGTTTAACATCACAGGTTTAAATTAAAACAGCAGGTTGTAACATTAGAGTTTTGAAGGTTCAGGTTAATATTCTTTTGAAAATTGTCTCGCGATGCTTGCTTTCAACATCCACACTGCTTCTTGCACGCCATCCTGCAAAAGGACAATGTAAATATAGTCAGTCTTGTTGCATTTCTAACTCGTGCTTGATGACAACATAAAGTAGATGTGTAATAAAGAAACAACGTGACAAGTTGGGCCGGTCGGAATATATGATTAGAGAAATTATACAATTTTAGTAATAATCCAACTCTTTTTATTAAGATGATTCAAGATGTTTTGTGCTTAAAACATATTCTCTGGCCGACTTTTCCTTGAAGTTAATTTTTTTATTTTAGATGTTAGAGGCGATACATGTCTCCAATTAACCCATTCATAAGTAAATAGGTCGAAATTGGCACCACTAAAACCATCGATAATTTTTTGCTTTGAGCAATGTGCAAGGCAAATTATTTTAAATAATGAAAGTAGCACATAGTTAAATGGAAGTTTTTGACTATTAGTCAAATGACTACAATGCCACTCATAAATAACAAAATAGAGAAATCTTATGAACCAAAAAACAATGCTAACATATTTCATTTCAGTCGATATATCTATTATTTTACAAGAGAAAGCATTACCTCGGAAGCCAATCGTCGAGAAATCTGTAAGGCGTTTGCTTTGACTTGAGAAGATAAAGCGTAATTAATTGCTGTAGTAAGAGCACCCGCAGCTTCCTTTATTGTAGTCTCGTCATCTTCATCTGGGAGCAACTGATATCTCTTGAGGGGTTGTGGTGAAACTCCAAGCCAGAACATCCTCTCTGCCCAATAAAATTGATCCAGCATAAACGGGCACAATACCTGCGTATTTCATTAACTTTTTGTAACAACATAAAAATAAAAAGTAGACAAACATTGGAACATAAGGACGTGTTGAAGCAAACCTGTGGTATTCCCGCATGCAATGCAGCTGCAGTGGATCCACTAGTGGAGCCAAATTATATGCCAAACAGCATATTAGTACAAAAAATGTGAAAATGCTTAAGAGGATAGAAGTAGGGTGTGAATTTATGACACGCCAAGAACCTAACACGAAATTTATGAGTTTGGGTATAGTCCAAACCGGGTTAGGTTGATCCCGTGAACACAATTAACTAAATGGGTCATGACAGGTTTGTGGGTTGACCCGTTATTTTTTATATCTTTTTTAATGCCAAAATTTGAAAGATTAAGAGAGAAATGAATATTGGGCTTTATAATTTAAACTTTCAAAATAATAGAGAAATTGGATTTTAATAATCCTACCTAGAGGTGGTTGGCCAATAATAGTCCCACCTTCAAATATCCTCACTGGTAGAAAAAAAAATCTCAGTGGACCTCCGTTAAAAAAACTTAACTCCGTTAACTTTTTTCCATTTCAAACTGATGTTTTGGGGCTTTTGATCAGAACGAAGATAAGAGTCAATTGATGTAAACCTTACCTCGAAACGGTGCTCCAAACAGCTTGATTTTTGTTAATTGGAAGTTTAAACACCCAAATTGAAGCACTGTTTTCATCGTTTGGAGCACCGTTTCGAAATAAGTTTTACATCAATCGACTCGTACCATCGTTCTGATCAAAAGCCTTAAAACATTAATTTGAAATTCCGGAAAAAACTTAACAGAGTTAAGTTTTTTTTAACGGAGTTCCAGTGAGAAAAAAAACTTGGTGGGACTGACAGTGACAATATTTGAAGGTGGGACTGTTATTGGCTAACCACCTCTAGGTGGAATTATTAAAATCCAATTTCACAACATAATAAATATGTAATTTTAGAGTATTAATATGCAAAAAAAATATCAAAAAATAAATAATGGGTTAACCAAGTAGCGTTAATGTCAACCAGCGAATACACGTGCCTTTTTCGGGTCAATGTGTGACCCATTTTTCTGGTTCGTGTTGGGTTTGTGTCAAATTTCTGGTGTGACCCGTGAACACGTTCTATTTGAAACACTAATAAAACCATAGAACTTATCACAGTAGAAAGAGAAACATAGCCGGAAGCTTACCTACCACCATGATGAATAGCGGCAGCACACTTCGGAAACAGCCACTTGTAAGGTACAGAACTAATTACAGAACAAAAAACAAATCATGCCAGTATTGAAATTTCCTGTTTCTGAATACTTGAAAATGAAAATCCAAGTAGAAAACAACACAAAAATGCTTACCCTGAGAAACAGAAAAGCCGGCCACTAAAAAGGGAAACTCCGTCCTTGATGAATTCTGATGTTTCTGAGTGTGATGATGTTTCTGCAGCAAGCAATCGTGTTGCAGCATCCAAAGGTCCATATCCAGATGAGAAAAGGATAAAACGGTAATTTGTTGTCTTTAGAACACTTTGAAGGACATGAAGAAGCAACTGAGGTTTTCTAATAAAGCCCATGCTGCCCAAAAAGGTTATTGTGTTTCAGAATAGAAAGTCAGGTAACAGGTTGGGTTGACCCATAAACACCTTTTGTCCTTTTTAATCAATAACGAAAGCATCATTATGATTGTATCAGTTGTTATTATGTAAATTCAAAAAACTTGCCTTCCTATAGAACTCAAACCAATGAAAACAGGCGGTAGTGATTCTGGAGCATATAAAAAGTGTTGCAACTCAGTGTGAGCTGAGCACATTTCAGCTTTCATATTAAATTCTGTGAAGAGGTCAAGACGGTAATTTCTGCACATTTTTTGCACGAGAACTGCCACTCCATAGGAAGACTCCAGAAGCCACAAACATGAACATTTGAAGGCCAATAACCTAAAGCAATGAAAAGCAGAACACATAAACGTCAAATGACACGTTGCATTCTGTAACTACAAGAAACAGCTAGCAAAAAACTAATTTAGAGTATTACCGTACCAGGACATTCTACAATTTCTTTGCTGAAACCATACCTATAATGATGATATGAATTTAGAATAAATACATGTGTTGTATTTTTCGTAGAAATTAAGCATGATAGAGATAATATGTAAAGTAGCATTATTGATTATACACATTTTATTCTTTTCCAACGTTGAAATTATAGAATATATGGTACCATGGCTTTGATCTTACAGTAGCAAAGGAGATGAAGGCCTGCTGTGCCACACGGGATCACATGTGACTGGATCCTAGATGCATGAAGAGACAAGATAATTGTAATCAACGCGGAACACCCTGATTAAAAAAGAAAAAATGAAAAAGAAAAAGGCAACATATGTTGCATAGGTCAAAGGATAAAGCCAGGTTGGATTGACCAAAACACCTCTTGTTCTTTCATTAATAATTACTGCCTTAGTTATGATCAAGAAACCAAGTTATTGCATTGAAGGTCAAAACGGGTCGGATTGAAACGGACCAGTACTAATACGGACCGTGTCGGGTCATGTTGGGTTGATCCACAAACACTTTTTGGCCACCTCTAGAGAAAGCCGTTTCTGTTTCCACTTTTAAACTTGGTTTAAATTGCAACTCACACACGTACGAACAAGTACTTTGTATCAAGATATAAACCAGCTACAGTCGAACTGGACTGTTCGAGAAACTAACGGCAGCTGAATTATCACAGTAAATCTTCAATAAGGAAATCAACAGAAGCAAGGGCATACCGTGAAAGGCAAGGTACTCAGCTTTAATTCGGTAGCTCTCCATGTTCCCCAGTCGTCAGTAAAAAGAGGCCACATCCAATGGATAACATCTTTCCATGAAATCTTGTTTAATTCAAATTCAAATACCATACATCTGTCAGTGAAGCCTTCATATCAGCTATAATAGAGAGTATGAGAGGAATGAATGATTGATGAAGGAAAAAAATTTAAATTCCGTGTGAACATATACTACACAAGTGGTTAAAAAATTTACACGTGCACATCCGAGATTTATTTAGTTACTACACTGACTAGATCAATTCCTGTCATTTGTTCTCGATGGTAATTTTTGTAATAAACTTGGTTAAACAAAATATCTAATAAAATGAACCCTAAAATGATATTGGAGCTTTACCTTGTCACTTGAGGCTGCTTGAAGATAATTGTACAAAAGTGGAAGTTCTTCACTAAATTTACGTTCAAAGGATGAAGGAGCACTGCACATGGTAGTAATATGGGTTTCTTTATCCAAGATAAAAGAAAACAGATGATAAAACACAGATCTAAACACTACCTTTGCAAACAATTCAGCATTGTTAACCTATAAGAAGTTGCATGATATTATATGGATAAACAAAGTCAACTGTACCTATAAGGAACAACATAAGGAGCTGCTACCACACAGCGAACATTAAAAAGCTCTGCCAGGCTCCAACCTTCCTGCACAATATAGATATGCAACAATTTTACTTATAAATATGAATAAATTCATTTTTGTACAGGCTACTTTGACTTTTAGGTGTCAGGCAGACATTAGTACATTACCAATGCAAAAAAGTTTATTATGACTAGATCGCCCTCCATGCTTGAGACATCACCAAAGATGTTTTCGAATAGGACAACACATTCTTGTCTATGCTCTCTTGTATATTTTCTTTTCTCTTGATGAAAGGAGAACTGCACACAACCTGGAAAGTCCAAACAGGCGCACAGACTTGGTCAAAGTCAAACCACAGAGCTGCTGTCTTTTTGCAACAAAGAAAGCATACTCTAAAAAATGGTAAACAAGTGAAGTGACAAGTGACAACAAAAGGTTTCGTTACGTAAACCTGAATTATTGTTATATTCACTGGGTGAAAGAGCAGGAGGAGACGCGACGGAGAAACATGAAACTTTATTTCTGCTTAGATGCTCCCTTATGTCCTGCCGAGAACAAACGAATCAAATCATATGATTTTTTACTCGTAAAAAATTGCAAGTGCATACCATGCCTGTCACGTTAAGTTAACTAAACTAGTTTTTTTACCTGCCGCGCGTTGTGGCAGTGTTGTACGCAACATCATAAATTACAAACTACAATCAACCTGACTCATTTTCAAACTAAATTTTCGTTGAAACGTAGAGTAATCCGAATTCATACTGTTGAATGAAAATGTATTATATTTGACCTGACTTGTTTCAAACAAAAATTACGTCAAACGTAGACCAACTCAAAATGTACATAAAATAAACACGTGCAGTGGCATCGTACGTGGCGCGATAAAGTATAGACTACAATCAACTCGTTTCCGAACTAAATTTACGTCGAAACGTATAGTAACTCAAATTTACATCGTCGAATGAAAACGTATTATATTTCACCCGATTTGTTTCCGAACTAAATTTACGTCAAAACATAGTCCAACTCAAAATGTACATAAAAATAAAACATTTTATAACTGACCCGACTCATTTCAAACAAAAGTTACGTAAAAGTGTAGACGAACTTGAATTTATACCGACACGAACATAAAATTAAAAACATAAGAAATTAGTTTTAGGGTAAACTTGAAACTTGAATTTTAGAAACTTTAGGGGGTCAAAGTGACATTTACAAAGTTAGAGGGTTACTTTAGACATAACTTGGGCGGGCAGAATGGGTCGGTGGCTTTGAGCCACGACCTTTGATTTTAAGGTTATATAAATCTGCTTCCATAAATGTCTTAACTTCTATTTTGCTAGTTATATGATAACTTCTATTATCATGCTACTATCTTTCCCTTGTTACGTAAGGAAAACTTTTCCCAGAAAGTATCGAACAAACCTCATGTGCAGAATGTGTTATAAAAACCACATGATATTGCACCTGGTCACAAGCAAAAGCTGTGGCAATTGCCTGCAGATAAATTTTAAGACGTATTGTATAATTAACATAAAAATGTAAATGTAATAAGTGAAACTGATTAATATAAAATAAACTGAAATTAAGATAGTACATCATTAGTAATCCTATCTAAGTCACAATTTCACATGCAAGCTCTCCTTTGTTAAAGATATATTATGCAGATTTTAAATAGGCAAATTTAATATTTGGAACCAAATGAGAAACGACACGATCTTATTTTTGAACTGAAGAAGTATATTACCGCTATCGGATACACATCGCCTTTTGTCCCAAAGGCCATGAAAACAGCCTTAGGCTGCCTTCGTATAGAAGCCATCCTTTGCGCCTTCACGGCTTCCTGATGATGAACGTAGCTGATAAAAAACGATTATCAGAAGGTCAGTAACAATTCATAAAATTACATAATGCATCAGCCATCATGTAAATTTCCAATATTAAATTATATTATTAGACTTTTTCTAACATATATCAGTTATTATGAACAAAGCATTCTCAAAAACTGTAACGACACTGACGCTTCTGTTTAGTAATGTGCTAGAAAGAGGTGCTAGATTGAAAGTGTGCACGATTCGATCTAAATAGCCTGCGAATGAAATTACAGATTGAAAGTGCAATGTTTTGTAAACAGACAAATTTGAATCACGAAAATCAGTGTCATTTATAAACATCAATATTGACATTTCCACAGTTGACAATACCGGTATACAGAAAGCAGATGTTGACTGTTTCATTATAATTATGAGGTTGAACTTCTGAAATTGGGAAAATATAATTATTTTTCTGATTTTAAGCTTTTATTCTTGTTTTTTTTTCTAACAATCTCGTCGAATGTGTTCTTATGTTATTGTTAAGTAAAAATTGCAACACATTAAGAAAATGAAAATGGAAAACAAAGTGTTGCCAAACAAGATTTGTTAAACAAATTAAAAAAAGAAAAAAATAAATATAAGTCAAACTCAATTGATCATTAATGGAAAAAGGTTAATTCCAGCCTAGAGAGTTTCTACTAATTTAAAATTAAATCCTTCTAAGGAAGATAAGTAAATTTTAGAAAGATGATAATAAGGTTTAATTAAAAAACTTTAATGCAGAAATGGCCTTTATTTCAGTCTTTAAAAAAGTGATTATAAATGAGTAAACATGAGTATATCTGTATATGATATATATTACAAACCAAATTAATGTATTCCAAAATTCATTAATGGATATTTTCATAATACGTAATCCTATTTTGTCATTAAGAGTTCTACCTTAGTTTTATTTGTGCTTGACCATTTCCAGAGCCAAAAGAGAACCATTATCAAGAAAGGAGAGCAGGAGCCCAAAGGTAAGCCTATCACAAAATGAACGTTTTTTTAACCCGTTGTTCGTTTTGGGTTATTTCGGTTGCTTCAGTTTTCCTCAATACTGTTGTTTAGGTAACTCGGTAAAAGTTTCCAACGGGTCAGATATCATGGTGAAAGAAGGACCTTGCTGTCATTGTGGAATTGAAAGTAAGCAGTTAAATTTCGTTTTATGATATACATCTTCTTATTTAATTTTCTAGTACTCATTTAGTGAATTGTACTAAATTGGTTACATAATATATATATATATTTTTTTTATTTTTTTTTATTTTTTTTTTATTGCTCTTTTGGGGAATACGTTTATGTCTAGCCAGATACCGTATATAATTATTTATATATGTGTGTATACTGTCTAGTCAGATTCTTATATGCATATAGCATGACGGTATAACTTTAATGACACAAAAATCTTGGTCAATTGAAATTAAACCTATCTCTAGCATTTCAAATTTCGGGTCATGAATGTTTGGTCTATAACTTAAATTGATTATTGGCATCTATGAATTTTGGTCTGAACTTAAATTGATTATTGGCATCTATCCATTCTTATGTACGATGAAAAGCTAAACGTATGTTTAACCATTATTTAACTCTATGTCGAATTAGATACCCTTTATTTTTCATATATCATACTCAATGTGTAACACAATTACCATGATGTTTGGGTGAGGCAAATCTTTGATATTCAAATATTACAAAATAGTTCAGTCTTTTGTTTAAAATATAAACATTAAGAATTTCCTTTATTAGCTTAATTTTTTTAAACAGTAAAACACACTCTCTAATTATAGTACTAAACTACACATATTTGTCCACCACGGGGACTGAACCCCCACCAAACATACAAAAAGTTATACTGTTTATAGGTTTTATATAAAGAAACTAGCTATTGGTGTGAAACTGTGAAAGTGAATTGAAAGAAGACCTGTTTGTATAGCTAAAACTGGTTGGTTTTCGTCGAAGAAATTTGCATGAATAAATACACACCTAGTAGTTACGAAACAAACGAAATCGGATACCGCTTAATATTCGAAAGTGAAACTCTTAACTCTTCCAAATAACTAAGATGGATGAATAAGCATCCTTAAAGATCTCATTCCCCACCACAAGTTGATAACCCCTTTGATAGACAAATGGTCATTATGCCTTAGGTTTCCTCTTTATTCATCTACTCTTGTGTATGTCATATTTCTAAATAAAGACAATGCCTGATTCCGTATCTGTCTATATACGTCGTGAAACATAGATTAACTAGCAACAAAACATGTTCATCGGCTTCCACATAAATAAGTTTCTTGGAGCATTAAAGCAAAAGTTCAATGATACTAATAGTATTTGTGAAAAACATAATTGACGAATAACAATCGTAGAAATGACACATAAACACTAACGGATTACAATGTCGAGCAGGCACTCCGTTATGGAGAAACGGACCGCCTTCGAAGCCAGTGTTGTGCAACGCATGTGGCTCCAGATGGAGAACAAGAGGAACACTAAGTGACTATGTTCCAAAGCATGCAATGCAGCAGTACACACAACTGAATGGAATACCGGCAACCGGAGACTCCGGTTCTAGAAACCTAAGCTCTCCTGATGACCCAAACACAGCTGGTAAAAAATATCAACACTTCTATTCACAAAATTACAACTGTTTGTTGATAAAAACGATGAATTTTACACTAATTGAATATCAAAATCAGAATAACTAGCTAGGGTTAAACCTAACTAACATTTTGGCAGATCTAACACTAAATATTTCGAATTTGTGCTCGAGATGAACAATATACAGTAATAGTAGTTGAGTAATTTGAGTTACCTGTGTGATTATCTCCTTCAAATCTGTCGAAATCACGTTCTGCTATCATATATCGTCAGTTTCAGAGTATTTTTTGAAAGAATGTTGTATATAGTTGGAAGAGTTAAATGCTTGGTTGGTCCCTGTGGTTTACAAAAATTGTAGACTTGGTCCTAGTGGTTCACTAATTACACACTTGGTCCCGGTGGTTGTAATTTTTGCACTCGGGTGGTCCTTATCACTAACATCTGTTAAGTTTTCCAGTTAAGTCCATGTTAAATGACCAAAATACCCTTGCTTATTACCAAGTTATATATATCTTCACAGGTCTCTTCTCAAACAAGCAGCACAACCACCAACATATCACCTCCGTCGCCATCTCACCTCCACCCCCGAACACCCACCGCCACCGTCTCACCTCCGCCACTTCTCACCTCCACCCCGGAACACCAAAACACCCACCAACACTGAAACCCACCACCACCAACGAACAACTCCACCACCGGGCAGGCTATCACCACCGCCGATAACCACCACACCAGCTCGTTGCCCCTGCTGCTTCACACCGCCACAACCACAAAAAGCTATTAATTACTGTCATCACTAACCTCCAGCTCGATCATGGCTTCCCCATCGCCATGGCAGAACTCATCACCAAAACCGTCACCGTTCACCGGAACCTCATCTCCGATCACCGTTTATCCGTTCATCTTCACTCACAAACACCAAACTTCTTTCACTACTTCAACTTTTCCTCACTGTTGTTGCAGTGCTAGACCTAATAACGAGAACACGAGGATCAGAAATCGCTAAGAAAACGTTACGATCGGAACAGTTTCGTTTACTGATGATGTTATTGTAAGTAGAGAAGAGAAATCGCTGAAGAAGAGATCGAATCTGAATTACGAATCGTTGTTTGGAAGACGGACGTTGTGGCGACGGATTTTTTTGCGTCTATGAAAGTTCGGAGTATTTAGTTGCGTGGTGGAGGCGGCGGTGGTGGAGGTGGGAGACGGTGGTCTTGTGGTTTTAGAGAGAGAAAAGGAAAGTGAGAGAGAGAGATCAGGGTGAAGAAGAAGAAGGTGTTTATTTATTTTTGTTTTTTAATAGTAAGGGTAGTGTGGTAATTTTACATAGACTTAACTGAGAAAGTTAACATGGGTTAGTCATAAGGACCACCCGAGTGCAAAAATTGCAACCACTGGGACCAAGTGTGTAATTAATGAACCATTGGGACCAAATCTACAATTTTCGCAAACCACAGGGACCAACCAAGCATTTAACTCTAGTTGGAATATTTCTTTGATTGTTGATTATGATTTGTAGGGTTCTTATTTTTTTAAAATAGTATTTTACTTTGTGTGTGTGTTGTGGTATTAATATAGTAATTTTATTGAAGTTTAGAGAGTCTTTCTTTAATATTTATATTTTACTCTGTTGTGTTATAAGGATATTAGTATTAACATTTGGTGCAGTTGTCAAAGAAAAAAACAACTTTTTTAAAGTTAAGTGGTATAAAAGTAAATCGATTAAATAAAAAGAGGTGGGTGGGGCAAAGGTTAACTAAAGTGGAGGAGGGGTGTAAACGAAAACGAGGACTAAAAACAAAAAACAATGTCAGATGGTAGCATGTGAGTCGCTAGAATAAACTATGAGAGTGAGTGAGTGAGTGAGTTAGATAGATACGTCGAAAATGAAGACTTACATATATAAAAGGGTATTTGTGATAGGATATAATAGAAATTAAGTTTTTCTAATTTATTTATTTATTACATATATTAAAAGTCAAGCGATTTTGTCTCACTACCTAATCATGATAACATCTCTTTTTGTTCTTTTTTTAAGTCTTTTGTTTTTTACTATTACATTCTTAACTTTACTATTATACATTTTTACTTTAATAAAGTTTTCTATTTATTACTTAATTTTGCTTATATACATGTTTGAACTCTCTACTTTAACTTTGTAATATATTGTGTTTAGTCCATCACTTGTATTCGTTTTGGTATTTCACCTTTTAGTAATTTTTTTCTTGCTAACGTGACGAACCAAACTAACTCACGCCGCAACGCGCGGGGTAAAATGATTAGTTAGAAACAAAATACGAAATGGTGAAATAAGATACACGTGAAAAAGACTTTTAGGTTCATGGATATTCGACATGTGTGTAGCCAGTTACTTGTTTATTAGGAATAGATGTGTTTTGAAATTAATATTTTGTTAAGATTTTATAATTTAGCTACTCATTCTATGATTCTAACTTTACTAACGTATTTTTCATGGGTTAATAGGAGCAACCGAGCCAAATTTTGGAAATGTTCCTAGGCGTAGAAGATCAAACCTTGAGCAAATTGTTTTATCGCCAATGGAGCGACTTCACAAGCAATTATACAACATTGTGCATGAGGATCCGGAAGAGTTTATGAAAGAGGAGGTAGTTGGAGATGTGCTTATTAACAACGTAGATAACATGATGTCCACTCAACCAGAGACTGCTCTTGGGGCGATGCTTCTTAACTCACCACCTAAAGATCCTGAACAAAGTGAGTCAGTGTCATCTTCGAGCATCAAAACAGCATGTGCATCTACTTCAACAGAAAATGGTGGTAATGCTGGTGACTCAACTTCGCCGGGAAATGGTGCCAATGGTGGTGAACAAGGAGAGTCGTCATTTACATGAGAGGTTACATTTCTTTTTCTACCCAAAATATAAGTTTCAACTATCTTAATTTTTCACCTTTAAACCTTTTTATTGTCTTGTTTTATTGATATGTGACTTTAAATTATGTGGTAGAAACATAGAGAATTAGTGCATTCTAAAACACTTGCATGTATCATCATGGTTTAAGCATGTATTCAGACCCTTGTTTTGAATGTGTCTTAAAAGTTAATCTTTTTTTAGAGTATGGTGGTTTTCACATTTGTTCTATGTTGGCTATATGATATAAGAATTTTTTATGTTGGTTGTATGGTATAAGAATGTAGCTTTCGTTGTTTTATATGAAAATCCTTTTTGTCAGAAAAAGAGTTAATTTACTCAAAATGATACAGAATATGGCAATCAAGGCATAAAATCTACGGCTACAATTTTAAAGGTACGAAAAGTTGCATAAATGATGAGCTACTTGTTTACTGCTTTATATTGTAGACAACCATGCAAAAAATGAAACAAGCCAGCCCAAGAGCACCACAATGTGGTGCTTTTCACTCTTTATGTCGTATCTCGTCACGGCGGAAACGTGCAAGTGTAACAAAAAAAGGTTTTCGGATCATATGATTTAGCAAATATTTACATGATATTAATACCGAACATTTTACAATTTTTTTTACAATCCAAACACTAGGATTCTGATACAAGTCTACACTAACACGATAAAGTGAGACTCTTCCAATAGCTCGGTGTCCTGTCTCAAATGTAGACTCTCCACTTGGGTTAATCACCTGAAAGACATACTTAAAAACGTCAACATAATGTTTGTCAGTTCACATGTTTATTTCGTATCACGGAAACCCATTTTTATACAAAACATTTGTTTGAAGATCTTGTAACCAATTGAGAAACACCTCACAAATCATTTTCATGCAAAACATGTGTTGTCAGGATGTTTATAAAGAATTTACATTAACACATTATAATAATTAAAAATGCGTTTTTATGAATATTATTATAAACTTGTGTGAAAAATGGCTTCTTCATGAAATACAAGTCTTAAACATATTTTCATAACGTACTATATATTAAATTGTGTAAATATTATGTTAAATTATGTGAAGGTGAATTTCATGATTTGATGATATTTTGTGTGAAATGATATCATGTGTAGTTTTTGCTACGCCTTGTGTTAAACACATTATCTGGGGTTTATATGTATAAATATAATTATGTATATGTATAAATAGTTATACTTATATGTATTAATAGTTATACTTATGTGTGTGAATGTATATTTTGGAAATAAAGGTGATAAATGATTTATAAAAAGGTATAAATTTTCACTTGCACATATAAGGATTTAACTGAAAATAAAGTCACTTATGGATCGTTTAAGTTCAATGGGTTTCAGCAAAGTAAAACACTTGTTTAAGTTTGGTAAGTTGGGTGAACAACTTCAGTGATTAAATAGTAGTACGACCATTAAAGTGTCCCTTGTGTTTAGGACACTGTTAAGTCGGGCTTTCTGTTGAGCTTCTTTGGAACAACTCGATGAATTTAGTAGATCTTTTTAGGAGGCCTCAATGACCATAGATCGAACCTATCAAAATTTCCCAGGCACAACCCCTTTTAAAATAATGTTTTATTTATATTTTGTGGGAAAACATGTTAGTTTTTCAGCTGACATGATTAATAGACAACAATAAAATGTGACCCATGTTGGCCTTAAGTAAAGGCCACTTAATTTATCCTTTTAAGGATGTTTACCATAGAATTAACCCCCGCCGCCATAATCATTAGCCTCAAAAAAGGGCACAAAGTATATTGATTAATCTATCGGGTTTGACAACCAAAGCTGGTTGCGAGGAATATATTTTGAAAGGTATTTGAAGGGGAAGGATTGAAAGTCTTGTATTGATTATAGGCTCTTGGTTGCAAACATGTTTTGTATTTTAGCTATTTTACGATGTTACATATTTGTTTAGGGTTATCATGTTTTTCAAAAAGGAATAACCTTTGAATATTTTATGTGAATTAAACATGTGAACTCAACAACCTCGTATTGACACCTTTAATTGTGTTTTTCATGTACTTAATGGCTTCGGAATTATAAAATGGGGTTTGGCAAAGTTTTGCTTTTTTTATGATTATCAACCCCGGTAATTGGTACAAATATCATGTTGTACCTAAGAAAATAGATATAAAAACAGAGAAAAAATATTACTAAACACAACTACGTATTAACACATGATATGGATACGTAATAAAGACAAATAAAAAATATTAAAAAAAATATAAATAGCGATGTGGCAACTTACTTGTTAGTGTGGTATGTCACATTGAAAGCTAGCACATCACTAAATACGTCATAATTTATCTTAGAAATTTTGTCCACCAAGAAATCGACCTCAGTTGCCCTTTCTCCAAAACAAAATCATAGTAAAACCCTGTTAAGCTCTTAGATCTATCTCTCAAACAATCAATAACAAGTTGTGAGTTCCGATCACAGATAAAAAGCCTCGCAAACTGGCTAAAGTTTTTAAAATCACTTGGGGTGCCGCGTACGTTGGGGTGTCCACCCATCAAAGACACTAAGACTCTGTGAGAAACAACTGGACCAATTCTGTTCAAACTCGTGTTGTGGATAAACTGTTGGATGAAAAAGGTAATTTTCTAGATATCTTTGTTAGGTCCCAATTAAAACGCTCAACAAATGGGTGATTATGATGCTTGTAAAACCCTGCCAGAGTGCACAAAGAACTACCCTGACTATTAGCCTTGCAATCTCTGACTGTGAAATTGCTTTGCCTGATATTTAGAGTTTCTTCATTTAGAGTATCGGTTTTACGATAAAACTACTCAGTTTTAGGATATTTGTTACACCTTATGTACTTGTGTGTAACGACCCCCTTCCACCTCTTGCTTTGCCCCCTTCGGAATAGAAAACCCACAATTTTCATCATATTCCTTGTACACACCGAAAACATTGTCCCATTTTTCATATGCCGAGCAAACAACGGGCTTCAAACCAATAAGGACATTCGGGCACCACATTTTTGTCCCGTTTGGGGCGTGATACACATAAAATTCCCCATCCGCCCGTATGCCTACAAGAACAAAAATATATTAAACAATCACTTTTTTCTACATATGTATACGTTTTTTTTTCGCGGCAAACCAAATGTTACGTTACAAGAAAAAATGTAACATTATGATAACAAAAATAAGCTACATGTTAAAACAAAAATACCGACTTATTACATTAAGTGGTGTTATTTCATGTAAGCGTTATTTTGTTACTAAGACACATTTAGTTATATTGTAATAAAAAAAGAAATTGTATTCAACTTCATGTGGGTGTCTCATCACGTGTTACGTCCATTCAAAATTTAACAAAAAAATATTAGCATATCTGTTCTTAGAAAAACTAACCTGGTGATAGCAGCTCAGTAAAACTACAATGCTGAGCATCCATGTTCAAAGGGTCTGGTTCCAATTCAACCATTAGATGAAAAGTACAAAAATCGAAATAAACCTCTCTTATGTCAAGCACTAACTTAAAGGAAAATAAACCAAATGTTGATTTTTTTGGAAGAAAAGTGCATGGAATCTTAAAAAACAGGAAGCTAAGCTAATATATTGATATAATAAACAATCTAACACAAAGCGTAAGGTAGTGGACACAATAAGGATATAATAAATGCGTTTAAAACAAATGGAAATCTTATACTTAGCCCTTCTACTTATACACAAAAATAAAATTCATAGAGTAAACATGTAACATCCTCACACATATCGGCAGAAAAATATAAAAGAAAACACTCAAAAAACTCTTTACATTATTTATCAAAACAAATACACAGATATGCCACACAAAAAAAAAAACATTAGAGAACTTTATTTTGTTTTTCATTTTGTTTGTGTATCAGACTAGAAAACCATGGAACATTCAATGCATGAAAAAAAGGTATGATTTACATGGAAACTCAGTCGAAATATGAACCGGATCTTCATTTAATATGAGTTCAACCAAAATAGGGACCAGATCTTTATTGAATACGAACGCAGGTGAAAGATTACAAGGAACAAGAGATGTGGGTGAACCCATTAAAGATGATTCGCCGCCTACATCAACATCGGGTGGGTGGATGTTCATATCTAACATGTTTAATGCAAGGATCCTTGTGTTGTTCTTCACTCTCATTTAATAAAGTTTTTTTTTTATTTGTTTTTGTGTGTTCAATGAGGGAGAAGTGTGTAGTATATAAAGTCAATAATAACAAATGTTGTGATGTTTTCTGGGGATGGTACATATATAACCTAATACAAAAGGAAGAAAGGGTGGAGCCTAGTACATTGCATTAAATGGATTTTTGCCTTATTCTAGAGCCATCCCTGTATACACCAAAAGAAATCTAGAGCCATCCCTAGATACACCAAAAGAATTGAACAAATGAGTTCAACGTGATACAACTCTTCTACATTTCCATGGTCAATTACCGAAACTACCCCTTCTTTCATTTACAGCAACTTTGACGTGGATAGGTCTTATCCGCACATATGGGTTTTCTTTGTCTTGGGTGGGATTTCTGTATACAATTCTCTCTCTCTCTCTCTCTCTCTCTCCTTATATATATATATATATATAGGGTTAGGTTAAAATGACAACCAACTTAAGTTGTGAAAACCATAAGAACTAGGTCATCCAAAAGGGTTTTCAAAAAAAAATTTCTCAAAAATCATAAAAAATCACCTGTTTCAGCAAAATAAATAAATAAATAAAATGTCGTCGTAAAAAATATTTATTGTCGTCGTAAAATTTACATCGGCGCATAAACAAAACTTATATCAGACAAAACTACCAACTCGACAATATTTTTGTTATTTTTTAATAGATGTGTTTATAATATTTTCATCTACGTTTATACAAAAAATTGTGACCCAGCTCGCGTGGGAAGTATGAGTTCTCATTGTTCTCACAACTGGTGGTTCTCATTTAAACTAAAGCCTATATATATACATATATATACATATATAATAACACCTCCCGTTAAATAAAGATCAATCAGCTTTATTATCAAAAACAAACATCCCAACGAAGTAGCACGACCCCGACCAGAGCGACTACGTCGTCATATCAATAACATTATCAGTAAGTACTTATGTCTATGATGGATCTGAAAAGAGATCACAACTAAAGAGGGGTGCGAGATGGTAATGTTGTAGAAGAAAGATAGTAGTTAGATGTCTTTAATCTGGACATTGCGATAGCTTAATCTATAAGCTTTCCAAGAGGCTGAGGGTTGCGGTAACCTTAACAACAGCCCTTCCAAAATAACATCAAACAATATATTTTGTAAACTTATTGAAAACACATCGGTAACCTTTGCTAGGTATCGGGTATTTTTAATATGTTAACCACACCACCAAGCTAATAACTTAACATTTATTCATCCCTAGTGGATTCCATCGCAAAGCAATACTTCATGTGACCTGATATTCACCACTAATTTATTATTACTCACATTTACTTCAATGTCTTTTTTTAATTGTCTACAAACCAAACAAAATCAATTTACTAAAACTAGTTGGTAACAAAAGAAAGTTGAGTGGTATAAGTCGTGTCCTTTGGGTTCGATACTTGGTTCTTCAATACACTTTACTACATGGCGGTAGATACACTTGCTTATTGTGTGGTTAAGTCTACGTAAAAATAATTTTTTTATAAATTTAAAACCTTAATAAACGTATTCAAAAGTACCACTAAAAACACTAATAACACACGCACATCAATTACCTCAGGCTTACATTATCTACAAATATCAACAAAAAAACTTCATGTATTTGTTTTATCGTGTCATGATTCTTGCAATTGGAATCCTGGTGGGCGTTAAGAACGAATCGTGACGTTTCCATCTCTTTAATTTTTAAAACAGATACACGAATTTAACAGGCATGGTGATTAGTAGACGTTGATTCTTTGTTTTGTATCATACATTACGTGTCCTTAAGAAGGTTACGTGTTGTGTCCAACAACCAAAAGGTTGGAAGTTCAAATTCTGAAGATGCAAGTATTAGTCACACCCCAACCGATGGTGGAAACATCAGGATAAGACGAACAAATTGCTCAAAATTTCATAACGCTATTGACAATATAGATTAAATTCAAATTTCATTCAAAACTAAATTGTCATACAAAAATTCCAAATAATAGTCAACAATTGTTTCAAAACGTCATAACATCAAAATAGACAAATTAATCTAGGCGAGTATCTAAGCAATCCTACTAGATTTCTTGCATCAGCAGCTTTCCTGCAACATGTATTAAAAGCGTAGATCAATACAAAAGTATTGGCGAGCATAAAAGTTTGAAATTAATTATAAGTGTAAAAGTTTGTTTTGATTGTGACAGTATATATTCAAGTCGAATTGCACGAATGTGTAGACCACTTTCGCATAACCATAGCATATAATCGAATTCCTTAACTAGCAGGCATAGTATTCTAAGCATAACGATATCATGAGAATACAAGTCAAAACTAATAAGCATAAACAACTCAAGCATAACAAGTAGCATGTATAGATAAGTTTAAACTAACACCTATAACTCACATAAGCGTAACTGATGACACATTTGGTATTGTGAACACATTTAATTTTGTTTAAAATAAATTTTGTAATTTATACATGTTGCACCCCAAAATGCATTAAAGTGTAAAAAAATGGGTCGAGTATGCTCACAATTTCGCAACGCATTCCTTGGAAATCCCGCGAGGAGTGAAGAGTTTGGTAATGCAACTCCGAGGTCGTCATACATGGATAACGAAAGTATATAAACATTAGAGGTTGTCGAAGCGCTAATAATATGAATATATATTTATATATTTATAAAAATTAATTAAATTCGAGGGGTTTTGTATTATATAAGTTAACGAATTTTGATCTTACGGATTTTACGAAAAACGGGCAGAGTCTCCCCTGTTTTTGGACTATCGCTACAACTAAGTGTCGATTAAAATTTCAAAACTCAATGATACATAAATCAACATATGTATATATAATTCTATGTATAACTACTTATAAGTTAAATGGTTGACTTCGCGATTTAAAATGCTAGTTAAATATTAAGACGCCGTTAATAACATTCGTGTTGTTTAAAAATCCCAAAAACTCATCAATTCACAATAGTATAGTATATATAAAATATAGTCGGAATGCCCAAACATGACTATAATACCAAATATAACCGTTTGGACTTAGTTGTGTTAAACATAAAATAAAAATATAAACAACATAGTAAACATGATAAAAGTCGAGTCGTTAAAGTTTACCGAGTCCCGGTTTGACTGTTGTTGACCGGGGCCCGAACCAAGGCTTGCCCCGTTTACTGTTGTTGACTGACAGGAGCCGAGACGTAACCCGAATCGAACCATAAGCAGGGCCGTTGTTGACTAACGTTGTCCCGAACCCCGAACTTGTATCAGACTGAGACCCGAGCTTGAACCGTGAAGAGTCGAACCCAACCCAAACACAGCTTAATCCGAAACAGAACCGTACATGACCCGCACCCGGAATATGAGCTCAAACCTGCTCCGGTTTTCTTAATATCCAAAGCCCATGCCATCTGCACCATCAATTGATGGTGCGGCTGCCGCTGTTGTTTAGTAGGGAGAGGGAGTGAGAGAGGTCGGAGGGGTGTTGTGGTGGTCGGAGAATTGAGGGGGGAGCGGTCGGTGGCCGACCGGAGCTTCTCCATCGCCGGAGATAAAGAGGAGACAGGGGCGTGTGGGTGTGTTACAGGAACGAGCGCCGGAGGTTGCCGGACTTCGTCTCTGGTGACCGTAGATGTGATTGAGAGAGAGAGAGAGCAGTGAGCGTGCGTGTGTAGTGGCTGGTGAGTGTGTGTGAGTGTATGCGGCTGAAGTGTGTGTGTGTATATAGTTTTAATTAGGTTTAGGGTTTAGCTAGGTTTAGGTGGTGTGTTGGGCCAAGGCCCGTTAACCTGTTCTAACGTTTTTGAGTGGCCCGAACGTACCGATGATATCTGATTTCAAGTACAAGTTTCATAAAACTGTCGAATTTATTTTGTTTATTATTATTATATATTATTATTATATTGCTTATTATTATTAATTATATTATTATATATTAAAATAATGAATAAATACATAATAATAACAATGATAATAAAAATGGACAAATAAATAATTTAGTGCTACGACACGTATTTCTTGAAAGTAGTGGAGTGCGGAAATACGAGGCGTTACGTCTCCCCTACTTTCGGAAATTTCATCCCGAAACTTATACAAGAGGAAGACTTAGAAAGATGGCACTTCGAAGTATGTATGGGTATAATCAAGAAACGAATGGTGAGTGATTAAAGTTTGTATTAAACATAGAAGTGAAACCATCGAATTTCTCATGGCACGTTTTACGAAACCTTGGTAATATGGCACTAACACTTATATATAGAAAGTACCAGCGTATCCACCATGTTCATACCATATTACGTCTGTTTTGCTAATCAATGCATGTTACGTTCTGTGTCACGAACAAGGTTTATTAGCGTATTACGAGTGAGAATGATAGCGTATAGGTATATAAGCCTATAAGTATGATTGTAATTAAGTATGAATGAGTATAGCGTATAAGTATGAGTATAAGTGTAAGTGTGAGTATTCGCACATTCGTGTACAATACAGATGATATATTTTAGTTTAACCAAGATTAACGGATTACTGGCATGTGAATAAACAGGTCAAACCATCGTGTACCGCAATGTAGACTACCCATTATCGTTAAAACGAAGAGGGTGTAAAATAGTTTACTTAACATGACCTCAAGAATACGGGCGGGCGTCACTCCTATAGCGCTACACAAGCGCTATACATGTTAAGGTGTGGCTTGATCAAAGTTAATGACGAGTCTACCACATAAACATGTGAATAAACAAGTCAAACCATCGTGTACTCAATGTTGACTAGTCAATATTGTTGAAACATAGTGTAAAATAGTTTACTTAGTATTAAATAGTTTACTTAACATGACCCCAAGTCTCAAGGGCGGTGCGCTACTCCTATAGCACTACGCATAGTGCTATACATGTGAAGGTGTGGTTTTATAACGAGTTTATCACATATAATGTTCCAGTAATCCCAAATCAAGTATGATGTTTAGTATGCACCTATAGAATCGTTGCGTAATAGATTTAGTATAAATGCGAAGTTTGTCGTGCATAATTTGATTCTAGTATAATGTGACATTGAAATAAAATGAAGGAATAAGAATTTATATTGTATAAAATTTAAGATAGCGTAAAAGAGAGGCTTGTTAAAATGTTGGAGTGTTTCGGTTTTAGAAACTTCGACTATTCCAAAGTGACTCGTAAGTCCTTTCGAATTAGGGAGACATGATTTGGCCTAATAGTTATACTACTCTCGTCGCCAAGCGATTAACGGTACTTTACCCTTCCAGTTAGTACATGTACCTAATTTGATCAAAAAATACGAAACTTTGGCGAGATTGAAAATTGAGGAGCGGAACCAGTCATCAAGGTGTGGATGTCAATCCTGGCTTGACAATTTCGTCCCCAAATTGTGGTTTATTGAACGTATCAAGATATAATCTCGAATCGTCAATAAGGATCCACTAGATTATGAAATGAAACTCCCATCAAGATATGGATATCACTCCTGACTTGATTGTGAATTTCGCGCGAAATAACATGTAAAACGGATTGAAACTCGTCACCAATGGCGGGAATCACCCCCTATTGATGAGTTATCTCGATTGTGGAACAAGAATACACTCAAAAGCGTGTATTGTGTTTCATGTCTTAGGAAAGACATATTGTAAGTTTAAAATCAAATGGGAGAGAGAAGCACGGTAGAAAGAATAATAATTTAGATAATTATCAAGAATGGTCAAGAGTATGGTACTTAAACTATAGACTAGGTCGAACATGGCAATTCTACCTAATTCCCTATAGTTATGGCTCTGATACCAATCTGTCACACCCCAACCGATGGCGGAAACATCGGGATGAGACGAACAAATTGCTCAAAACTTCATAACGCTATGTGACAATATAGATTAAATTCAAATTTCATTCAAGACTAAATTGTCATAAAAAAATTCCAAATAAAAGTCAACAATTGTTTCAAAACGTCATAACATCAAAATAGACAAATTAATCTAGGCGAGTATCTAAGGAATCCTACTAGATTTCTTGCATCATCAGCTTTCCTGCAACATGTATTAAAGCGTAGATCAATACAAAAGTATTGGTGAGCATACAAGTTTGAAATTAATTATAAGTATAAAAGTTTGTTTTGATTGTGACAAGTATATATTCAAGTCGAATCGCACGAATATGTAGACCACTTTCGCATAACCATAACATATAATCGAATTCCTTAACTAGCAGGCATAGTATTCTAAGCATAACGATATCATGAGAATACAAGTCAAAACTAATAAGCATAAACAACTTAAGCATAACAAGTAGCATGTATAGACGAGTTTAAACTAACACCTATAACTCACATAAGCGTAACTGATGACACATTTGGTATTGTGAACACATTTAACTTTGTTTAAAATAAATTTTGTAATTTATACATGTTGCACCCCAAAATGCATTAAAGTGTAAAAAAAAGGGTCGAGTATGCTCACAATTTCGCAACGCATTCCTTGGAAATCCCGTGAGTAGTGAAGAGTTTGGTAATGCAACTCCGAGGTCGTCATACATGGATAACGAAAGTATATAAACATTAGAGGTTGTCGAAGCGCTAATAATATGAATATATATTTATATATTTATAAAAATTAATTAAATCGAGGGGTTTTGTTTTAAATAAATTAACGAATTTTGATCTTACGGATTTACGAAAAACGGGCAAAGTCTTCCCTGTTTTTGGACAATCCCGACAACTAAGTGTCGATTAAAATTTCAAAACTCAATGATACATAAATCAATATGTGTATATATAATTCTATGTATAACTACTTATAACTTAAATGGTTCGACTTCGCGATTTAAAATGCTAGTTAAATACTAAGACGCCGTTAATAACATTCGTGTTGTTTAAAATCCCGAAAACTCATCAATTCAGAATAGTATAGTATATATAAAATATAGTCGGAATGCCCAAACATGACTATAATACCAAATATAACCGTTTGGACTTAGTTGTGTTAAACATAAAATAAAAATGTAAACAACATAGTAAACATGATAAAAGTCGAGTCGTTAAAGTTTACCGAGTCCCGTTTTGACTGTTGTTGACCGGGGCCCTAACCAAGGCTTGCCCCGCTTACTGTTGTTGACCTGAGAGGAGCCGAGACGTAACCCGAATCGAACCATAAGCAGGGCCGTTGTTGACTAACGTTGTCTCGAACCCCGAACTTGTATCAATTGAGACCCGAGCTTGAACCGTGAAGAGTCGAACCCAACCCAAACACAGCTTAATCCGAAACAGAACCGTACATGACCCGCACCCGGAATATGAGCTCAAATCTGCTCCGTTTTTCTTAATATCCAAACCCATCCATCTGCACCACCGTCGCCGCCGCAACTGCGGCTGCCATCTCAGCTCCGCCGCCATCAATTGATGGTGCGACTGCCGCTGTTGTTTAGTAGAGAGAGGGAGTGAGAGAGGTCGGAGGGGTGTTGTGGTGGTCGGAGAATCGAGGGGGAGCGGTCGATGGCCGATCGGAGCTTCTCCATCGCCGGAGATAAAGAGGAGACAGGGGCGTGTGGGTGTGTTACAGGAACGAGCGTCGGAGGTTGCCGGACTTCGTCTCCGGTGACCGTAGATGTGATTGAGAGAGAGAGAGAGCAGTGAGCGTGTGTGTGTAGCGGCTGGTGAGTGTGTGTGAGTGTATGCGGCTGAAGTGTGTGTGTATATAGTTTTAATTAGGTTTAGGGTTTAGCTAGGTTTAGGTGGTGTGTTGGGCCAATGCCCGTTAACCCGTTCTAACGATTTTGAGTGGCCCGAACGTACCGATGAGATCTGATTTAATTTATTTTGTTTATTATTATTATTATTATTGTTATTATTATTATTTATAAAAATAATGAATAAATACATAATAATAACAATGATAATAAAAATGGACAAATAAATAATTTAGTAGTACGACACGTATTTCTTGAAAGTAGTGGAGTGCGAAAATACAAGGCGTTACAGTATTTACCCGATAAAATTATGAAATTATTGTAAAAAGACAAGCAATCATTACGTACTAGCAAAATCTCATTCAGATTGCGTCTCTATATCATGATCTTGTAAATCTAAACCCCTTATTCTAACATTTGTAAATGGAAATTTATTTAATGATTCGATAACATGTCAATAACGTAAGCATTATACACTACCACACCCACTTTTATTAATCGTTTGTTCGTAATATAATGAATCCCCATGTTCACCACAATTAATGTTATTCCCTTGTTTCAACAACAAACACTTTCACCATGCAACAATTTTGCATATATGGTTTATGTAATCAAGTATGGAGGTGCACAAAAGAACCGCATTAGTAACCGACTTTGATTTTGAACCCAAACCAAACCCAAAAGAGAAACCAGCTTGATTAAACTTGGTTTGAACCCGAATCAAATAGTAGGATTACCTGTACTTTGAAACCAGTTAAACCCGAATAGAACCAATTAAAACAAGTTCTAAACCGGCTTCAACCCTAATCCATTTTGACATTCTTCTTCGACCAAACCCATTTCGTTTTCAACCCGATTCGGTTTAGACACAAAACCAAACCTAATTTCGCTAAACATCAAACTACCAATTTGGCCCAAACTTCACCCGGCCCATCACCCAAGATAAAACCCTTCAAGCCGTATCAAAAAAAAAAAAAAAAACCAACAATCCTCTTCCCTTTTCCCTCGTCACACTTCCCTCCGATTCCACCTTCGAAGAACCCCAAAAATCAAATCTTTCACCCCAATTCCATCCAAATAATGGGCAAAGATGATGATGATATGAGGGGTGAAATGGAAGAAAGACTAATCAACGAAGAATACAAAGTGTGGAAAAAGAACACACCCTTTTTGTACGATCTGGTCATCACACACGCACTCGAGTGGCCTTCACTTACCGTTGAGTGGCTCCCGGACCGTGATGAGCCTGCCGGAAAAGATTACTCCGTTCAGAAGCTGATTCTTGGGACCCACACATCGGAAAACGAGCCCAATTATCTTATGCTGGCTCAGGTTCAGTTGCCTCTTGAAGATGCTGAGTATGATGCTCGTCATTATGATGATGATCGATCTGATTTTGGTGGATTTGGTGGAACTAATGGAAAGGTTTGTGCTTTTTGTTGGATTGGTGATGTGTGTGTGTGCGTGTGTTTTTTTTTTCATTTTTGATGTTTGAGATTGGTAATTGAGGTGGGTTTTTTTTTGTGTTTTGAGGTGTTTTTTTTTGTTTTTATAGGGGTTGATTTTTGTTTGTTGGATTTGTTGAAATTAGGGTTAGGGTTTATTTTGTGTATGTGTGTTAGGGTTCTTTTTGTTTGGATTGTTTTATCAGTTGCTGATGTTATACATTGTGGTTTAGGGGTTTATGTAAGTTGTTTTTTGTTAAACATAAATTTGGATGAATCTTACTCAAGGGTTATAAAAAGGATTTGCTTCTTATTTGTTGAGAGTAAATAATTAATAATTGAGTTTTTGAATTAGGGTTTTGTTTCAAATAAAGAGTTGTTGGTGATTTGAAGTGTTTTTCAATTGGTAATTTTGGGTGAATAGTTTGATGGCTTTTGATTGTGTATATATGGTTGACTTTGTGGTGTGTGCTTGTATTTTAATGTTGTTATTGTGAATTGGGTTTCAGTTTTATTATTATTTTCATTATGGATTTAGGTTTGGTGTTTAGTAGTGTTACTTGAGAAAAAGTTTGTGAATTTTATATTTTGAGATGGATCTTAAAATGTTAAGGGGTTATAGTAAAACCCATTTACACAGGGGCATTTTAAACTTTTAACTGTTTATATTTTTACCTTATAATGTTACAATTGTGAATTGGGTTCAATTTTCTAATTTATCTTTATTGTGGATTCGGGGTTTGGGGTTTAGTAGTGTGACACGAGAAAAAGTTTGTGAATTTGTAGTTATCTATATGGATGATTTGCTGTTTTAAGCTTGATCTAACAATTGATGTACCATTCGATAGTTACCTATGCCATCATTAGTTTTGTATAAACTTGTGTTTGAGGTTTAGTTATGCTATAACATTTATTTGTTTGTTTAGGTTTACGGGACCATTTGTCGGATTATATAGTCATGGTTTACTCTGCACTATCACTTATATAGCTATCAGGGATTGTTTTCTGTCTTCACACATGTGTGTGTGTGAGTAGCATTAGCTTTGTATTGTTTTACAGTGTTTGATTTATATTATATGTTTATTCCTTTTAAGGTACAAATAATTCAGCAAATAAATCACGATGGAGAGGTGAACAGGGCTCGCTACATGCCTCAAAACTCGTTCATTATTGCTACAAAAACCGTCAGTGCCGAAGTTTACGTCTTTGATTACAGCAAACACCCGTCTAAACCTCCTCTAGACGGAGCATGCAGTCCTGATTTGAGACTAAGGGGCCACAACACCGAGGGATACGGCTTATCATGGAGTAAGTTTAAACAGGGTCATTTGCTTAGCGGTTCTGATGATGCTCAAATTTGCTTATGGGACATTAACGGAACGCCCAAAAATAAATCACTTGACGCCATGCAAATATTCAAAGTAAGTTTACATTTAGAATTTTCATCTGTCTTTATACTTGTATTGATTTTAATATTTTTTTGTAATGCTTAACAGGTTCATGATGGGGTTGTAGAAGACGTGGCGTGGCATCTGAGGCATGAATATCTTTTCGGTTCATGTGGAGATGATCAGTATTTGCACATATGGGATCTCCGGTCTCCGTCTGTTACTAAGCCTGTCCAAAGTGTAATGGCTCACCAAAGTGAAGTAAGTACAAGATTTCATCGTTATAAAAGCAACGTGTCTAAAAAATGTTAAAAAAGTATATTTGTTTTGCTGAATATAATGGGCTGCAGGAGCATAGTTGTCAATAGCGGCTATAGCGATCACTATAGAGCTCTATGTAGCATGCGCCCATATGGCGCCATAGGGTTTATAGAGACAAATAGCGACCTTTTCTGTAGTTATTATTTTATTTATTTATTTGTTTTTCATAGATATAAGTACCAAATATGTTTAACGACAGTTGACGATTTGTTTATGTATCTGGGATATAGGTCAACTGCTTAGCTTTCAACCCTTTTAATGAATGGGTTTTGGCAACCGGATCAACTGACAAGACTGTTAAGCTATTTGACTTACGAAAACTCAACACTGCTCTCCATACCTTTGATTGTCACAAGTAGGAGTTCTTACATATCTTTCATTATTATTATTTATTTATTATTATTATTATTTTTATTATTTTCTATTTTTCAGCATGAATTTAATTGTATATTATGTTACATAGGGAGGAAGTGTTCCAGGTTGGATGGAATCCTGAGAATGAGACGATTTTAGCTTCTTGTTGTCTTGGTAGACGACTAATGGTGTGGGATCTTAGCAGGTACGCACTTGAATTGTTTATTAACGTTGTGGTTGCATTTTATATTTATTGAGTATAATGGCGCTGAGATACTGGTATTGTCTTTGTTTTCAATATCTTCTTGCAAACACATAATAGAGCTATATATGAGCAAGTGAGAGGGATCTAGGCGTTTTGTGTAAACGGAATATTCTTTGTTCAAAGGTCAATGCTTACTTTGAGGTGTGCTTTTGCCACCAGATAAGTTGTAGTTGTTTCCCATTGTCTACACATGGCCATAGTAACATACATGTGTTTTTACACACACATAGTCACACATTTTTTGTATATATTACATTTATTATTATAATTTTTGCTATTACTAATATTTTTATTCAAAAACACAGGATTGACCAGGAACAAACACCAGAGGACGCCGAAGATGGCCCGCCAGAATTGCTGTTCATTCATGGCGGACATACAAGCAAAGTATCAGATTTCTCATGGAACCCGTGTGAAGAATGGGTGGTCGCGAGTGTTGCGGAAGATAACATACTTCAAATCTGGCAGATGGCTGAAAACATCTACCACGATGAAGATGAAACACCTGCAGAGGAATCTCGAGGTGCTTGAATATACCATCGACATAGTTTAATATGAACATTTAGGTTTTGTTTATGTCTAATCTAAAACATGTTTACATATTTCGTTTTGTGTTGTTGAATTATGTTGTGCTGCTGTAACAGATATGTTTTTCGATCATCAATTTGCTTGGTGCTGATTTAAGTTTTCAACTTTGCTTTTGACATGTGTCAATGTTTGTATACACAGACACAGTTAGGCGTATTTTTTGTTTTTCAAATTTGAAAGGTGTTAAACGAGTCTGTTTGTAAGTTGTCAACTTATTCACAACCCAACCAGAAAATTGTGTCAATTCAAACTGCAAATATTCATATTCTTTACACTAACTAAACCTGTGATTTTTTATACATATCTTTATGCATATTGTATCAAATTCATAAACTTGTAACCAAAATCAAAAACTTTTTTTTTTTAAGTTTCGGTATAAACCAACCATACAATTTAAGTTATGACAAACATGTTCTAATTACTTTTTATACATACATCAAAAACGTGTCAACACGTGAACCCACCAGATTGACTAAAAACCGCTTGGATAGCTAAATGTTTTTGTAAAACTAAAAATATCTTATTTTTGTAAACTAAATATACATATAAGTTCTCACTAAAATAGCCTTTTTTAATGAAATGTGTAAAACTAAAAATATCTTAAACATATCTAATAACTATGTAAAACTGTAAAACATTTTAAGATAATGTTTTAACACGTGAACCCATGACACTCGTAAATCAATAAAACATTATTTGTAAAACTAAAAATATCTTAAACATAACTAAATTGAACAAATTATACAATAAAAATGAGTGATTTTGTTTCTCTAAGCAGACACTTCATTTGATATTATTGCAAACTTTGTTTTGTTTTTTTATAAAAATGAGTTACATAGCTCTTCCCTCCCACGCATTTTACTAATTTATTTTATAAAATTAAAGAATGTTTTTTAATATTTTAAATAGAACCCAGGTTGTATTATGATTTGTATGTTCATGTTATTGTAAAGTTCCATTCTCCTTGTTTAGTGTTTGGATCAAAGGAGTTCATTTCCTTAAGAATCTTCATTGGCAGCTACACTATATGATTACTAGAAATGTAATCTTGATGATTACTAGAGATGATATTCCTATATATGAGGCCAAAGTTGGGTCTGCACCTAGAGTATGACATCTTTTAATAATTCACTTGTTTACCAATCAATCAGTGTAAATCTGTTTTTCTTTCATAAATCTTAAAAGATAACATTAATTTATTGTTTTTACGTCGACGCGTCCTAACCAAAGGCCATCTTTAGGCGGACCCGCCTTGATCTGAACCTGCTATATTAAAAATTATTTTTAAAGAAAAATTTAATAAGACAAATTAGTCAATAGTTAAGTTTGTAAAATTGAAGGAGAGTAATAAATAATAATAAAAAGAATATAAAGATAAGGAAAAGGAATGAAATGTGGGGTTTTTTTAATAATCTTAATTTTTTTTAGGATGAACGTGTTTTTTAGTTAAACTGGTGGGAATGCCCGCACGTTGCTGTTGCTGCTTATGTTTTTTTGGTGCACGTTGCGTGGCGGATTTCAGATAATTTGTTTTCAATACCAATTGCTAAGACAACTAATGTATCAATTTACAAAGAGCAATTGAGTATAAACCAAAGAATTTACATAAAAAGCAACAATATAAGAGATGGTAGACGACATCCTTATGTCCAATAAAAATTTTTCTTTTGAACGGAAAATTTTCATTCATCACCACATACATCATTACAACCCCTTAGATCTCTGGAAGAGAAAGCATACATATGTGGGATTTTACACCAGACGCTTACCTTTCCATATCACTGCTGCAATCTGATATGAAGCGAAAAGATGGTCAACTGTTTCCTCCGTGTCTCTGCACAATCTGCACATCGTTTCTCCCTGGTGAATGTTCCGTTTGGCCAGCCCGACAAGAGTAGGTAGCCTATCTTGTTCCACTCGCCACCCAAAAATATCTATCTTCTTAGCTACCCACTTGACCGATTCGTACGGATAATAGGGGACAACTGACAAAGTCAATAAGTTCCTGCAAGAATTAACTGTGAACTACCCTTTGGATCTAAAATCCCATACCCACTTGTCTTGGCTCGTCGTCAACACTATTCTCTGAATCACAGCACAAATACTTCACTTCAGAACAGTTGTACAAATAGGGTTATAAGAAAATCATAACCGACCCATTGGTTTCTCAGTCAGTTTGGTTATGGTTTGGTCATGGTTTTTCTGCTCACCGCTATCTAATTAGACAAGCTTACAAGAAATATGGTTCAGATGAAAGATCTCTAAGATTTTGGTCTCATCTTTCTGTTATAATTAACAGATTTAAATCTTTCTATTTTAAAAATTCATAATACATGTAAAAGAGGACTAACTCGAACCAATCTACATGCATACGGATACATAGATTACATACAACAAAGAGTGGACATGATCGGTTGGTCCTTGGTTCAAATCACCAGACTTAGTCACCCTTGGTGTTAACCTATTTAACCAACCATATAGTTACTAACCTCACCTCCGTTTAATTGTGGCCTGCAGCATTGGAAAAAAAGGTCCAGTTGTTTTGAGACCCCAACTTCACACCATTTGCGTTGCAGATTCAGAACCTAATCTTGAACCCCACTTACGGGTCGAGAAATACTCGTAACCGATAAATTTAGGGACATCACCGACACGTAACTTTAGAACACGATGCTGTTTATCCGGGAAAGGAGACAATGTTCCAGAATACAAATATATAGGTTTGTTTTGAAGCAAAATTTCATCAATTTGTCTTATATTAGTATTGTCCAAAACACTATACAAACAAACAAGTACTATTTCTACGAAAACTAAACGCTTATCACCTAACCATAATCAGATCAGTAAACATATAATTAGAAGACTAACTTGAAAAGGGTCTCAGTAATCGAAGATGGCTTGACACATATTACTTTGTACTTTCTGGTCATTAATCGCATGTACTTTAGCCAGTGGCGAATCTAGGAAATTTTTTCAGGGGGTTTCTTTTGCTAGAATCTCGCCAATTTTTTCTAAATCATACAAGGCTTACACTAAAATTTTCCATTTTTTTTCCAAATCGAGGGGGTTCCTAGGAACCCCTGGATCTGCCACTGACTTTAGCGTCTAGAACACGGAAAACCACATGTGGACATTAACAATCACCTGATAAAGTAAGAAAATTATCATTTATCATAAAAGTTTAACAAAAATGAAATAGAGACTTAGAATGGAGAGATATTTCTTGCTACCCTTTAATTGTTTTGTTCTTGTAGGAGGTCGTCTTTAGCCTATGCGTGTAACAATGAGTGTTGGTAAAATGGGATAACCTAATTTAGCACCACATGATACATACTGTCTTGGTTTCCAATTTCAGGGGGGTCTCTTGAAGATTTTCGCAGTCGATAATTTGTAATCGTCTGAGACACGGGAAGCTTGTACTATAGGCTTCCCACTGTTTGATATCTAACGATTCAAGTTTCAAGAATTTCAGCTGTAGAAACTCCTGTCCATATGTGTTCCAGCAGCTTCCCTTAAAGGCCCAGAAGATTAGATTGGTAATGACTGGTAGACCACACTCCACTAGTGTAAGTGATTTCAATGCTGCTGGGAATGTAATGCGCTCCACTCTACTTCCTAAGTTGCCCTTGCCTTTCAAGGCAGGTGAGAGATTTGAAGGCAATTTGCTTTCTTCTGTAAGTCCAACAGTCAAGTTTCCTTTTGAAAATTATCTACCCCATCATTTAACGCCACATATGAAATAGTTTGCAAATTCATTGGCTTCTCAATGGAAAAAAAGAGAAAGCTCCTCAAATGCCTCAGATTTACCATAAATTGCATATTGAAGATGGGAAACCTTCTGATAATTTCCTAATTAAGTGAACTAGCAATCCCATGTCGTCCCTTAATTCACACTTTTGTAGATCTAACACCCTACATAGCACAAAGGATAACGGAAACCATTTACAATGACATCACTCAAACATCTGAAATCACTAAAGCACAAAATTGAAGGTTATGAATAACGAATACCTAAAATGTTGATATCTTTATTTATGAAAATAACATTAGAAAATTGCCTTCTTCCTTGGCTCTTTCCATGCATAGCTCCATAAGGCTATGTCCATTGGTGATTTAAAGTTGTCTTGTCACCAATAAGATAAAAGTTTTGAGTAATTAATAAAATCAAAAAAAAATAATAATAAATCAAAAAGAAACTTAAACAATAATTCCCCTTTA
The DNA here is from genome assembly GCA_947069175.1 of Scalesia atractyloides. NCBI lineage: Eukaryota > Viridiplantae > Streptophyta > Magnoliopsida > Asterales > Asteraceae > Scalesia > Scalesia atractyloides. Next base: position 21,073,827 of record CAMTDV010000022.1, on the reverse strand, counting down.
ATTTAATTACTCAAATAAGTTATAATAAACATTTAAAAAAAAACTAAATATGTGGTATTTCTTATTTTTTCCCGATATAATTTTTATTAAAAACAGAGTTTGTTAAAAAGTTTAAATTTTTAGGTTGCGATGGGTTGTGAATATATGTTAAAAATTGAGTAGGGCGGGCTTGTTGAGGTGGAAGAAAGAGATTAGTTTTTAATAAAAGATTACTCCACCAGACTCCTGTCTGCTACAATAACTGTCAATTAGATTCATCAGGTAATCCTTGCGATATGCTTCTATTTCCATCTTCTTGAATGAATCCCTCAGCCACCCTTCACTCTGTGTTTCCTTGGCTAAAACTCCTGAAATGACAACCACCACAAGTGGTAATCCTTGACAGTTTTCTACTATTTGCATTCCAGGTTTAATCCACCATTGCCTTCTGACACAACAATTCCCAACCTTTTTCTTTGTTCAAATATCCAGCTTCTTTTGATCTTCCACAGGTCTGTCTCTTATGAGCTCAGCAACATCACGATCAATCCCGACGACGAACTCATCAAATACTTTCTTTGACCCTAATGTAGAAGCAGATTGATTTAGTGTTCTTTCACTTCTTCCAGACAAATTCATCTTCGTGTTCCTCGACAGACAAATTCATTGATTGATTTAGCCTCCTTATGACTGACACTATTTTATAAACATAAATAAATAAATTAATGGAACATGAACCATATGAGTGGTGTTTCTTGAGAATCATACAAAATCGAAGAACACAAAAATAAATTTTGACCTACTATTGACTTTAATATACAAGATATAAATGAGTTCCAAACACTAAGAAAATGTGTAGTGGGGGAGTGAAGTGACATGAAGAGGCCAATTTCACGCCTCACACAATTGGTATTTGGGTAATTATTGCAGGGCATTATACACTACATCACTTTTTAACTTCAAGACCTATAATGCCCTATACCGACTGGGATGTCACGTGTCACATAACGCCAAAGGAGAGGCTTGATCTTCAAGCCCCACTACATATGGTCTAAATGGAATTTTAGCGAACTTGTATTTGTTCACTTGGTTCATTCGTAAACACATTTCACAAAACAACAAGACCCTGGTATAACAAAAAATTATTTGTAAAACAAACAATATCTTAAACCTATCTATAAACTAAATCTAACAAGTTCATACGAAAAAAATGAGCAATTTTTTTCTCTAAGTAGACACTTCATTCGATATAATTTCAAACTTGTTAGTTTACTTTTTATAAAAGTGAGTTGCATTCTTTTACTATTTAAAAGCAAGTAGTAGCTTTTCCCTCCCATGCATTTTACTGTTTTTTATTATAAAATAAAAATGTTTTGAGTTACAGTGATTCCTACCCACACACCCCCCGTCCACCCTTACATTTGTGTAAAGTCTCTTTCTTTAAAGTCATGTTATTACTTTGTAACATTTAAGTTTTATCAAGTGCTCAAAGTCCTTGATCTATCTTGGAAGATCCATTAACAAAATTTCATTTGAGTTGATAAAGACTTTGTTTTATAAGCATTTTATTTTTATATAACTATTGTTTAAAGTTTAAACTTCTATTTTCATTTTTCGATCTTGAATTTCACAATATGGACGATCCAGAGTTAAACTATATAGTGCTTGTGATTGTGAAGTTACTATGGTTTGGATCTTGAATCGTCTGCACCATACTTCGCACAACTGATCCGTGTTTGATCGTGTCATCGACAATGTTGCTTCTATCAAATGTTAAGCAGATTCAATATCTGAACTTTGAAAATCAAGCAGATTCAACATCTGAACATTGAATTCCAAACCTGCCCTAACTATAACTTGGTACAGCAAAATGAAAATTAAGCAGATTCAATATCTGAACCTTCCAAACCTGCTTGATAGAGTTCAAAGTCTTCAGGACTCCATCTGCATATCAAGTTTAGCTTAAAAGTAGCCATCTTCATGTCCATTAACCGCTGCATTTATAAATAACTAACATGTGAAATATAATTACACAAAATAATTTGATCTTTCAAATAAAAGGATCATGCTATAATAGTACACTTAAGGTGACACTTGAACCTTTTGACCCGTTTAACTTTTCTATTTACCCATTTGTCCAATTAGAAATAAAACGTAACCCGAATCGACTCATTCATAAAAGGGCCAACCATGGACCACTTCTCTGACAGAACATAGCCACCTCATGAATCTTAATGCTACACTGTACACACCAACTAATACAAAAGATATTGGTTGCGATTATATTGAAAGAATGCTGAGAACAAACCAGTATGCGAGAAGATTCAGGCGATATGGGTTTCCCCTCTTCACAAACAACAAAATCCCCAACAAGTTCCACCACTCCTGCTCGATATTAACAAAACCAAAATTATAAACGGCACAGATTACTTGCAGAAAGGTTGATGTATGTGTATATATGAGAGGTGGCTAAATAAAACAATCAGGGGTTCGGTAAACGGGTCAAAACCGCTAAGCTAATCATTAGATTCGGTTGACACAAGTTGGGTTGACCGAAACGCTTTTTCAAGATTTGTAATCATTTTTATAACTAATGAAATGTGTGATGTATAATAATAACTAATGAAATGTGTAATGTATAATAATTCAAAAGGTCTAGATTTGACTCGTTTCTTTTTAGCCAAGTTTCTTATTAACTCTTTTGACCAATTAGATATAGAATACAATTCGGATGAACACATTCATAAGCAAATTGGTTAAAGCTGCCACCTCTACTAATTGTGTGTTTGTGTGTCGTGTCTTGTAAGAGATATAGTGGATACCTTTATTCAAGCGCACCGGCATTCCTTGCTTGCGCAAGAATGGCTCCATCTCATGTGTGAACTGGTCCAGAGGACCTTCTTTAAGTTTCACCTGAGAAGTCAAAACGTTATACATTAAACATGTTAAGACACTTGGCAATGATATCATGAAATATTTAAGTAATAAACCACGTAAATGTATGCAAAAAAAACATTTACTTAGAGATTACATCAAGATTTTCACTAACCGTTTCTGTAGTAATAGTGCCCGTCCTAGCAAAATCGTAATCTTTATACTCATTAAATATTCTGCAGAGATGACGTGGTAAAAACTGTTATGCATGTAATAAGCATAACAAAGAAACACTCAAACAAGCCAGATTTGACTCATATTAACATCAGATCAAGATCTTTACACAGCAAATTTAAGTGACTCAGAGCCTAGTGTTTAGTGGTAACCTTTGGGTCTCTTCTTTAGAGATATTAGTTAAACAAAGCCCAGAATCCCCACGAAGAAGCTGTACAAAGATAATGAAAGAAAAAATCTAATCAATCGAGGGTACATCAAGTGATATGGACCGATTGCCAACTCATAATTTTCACTAAAAAGTTGAGTACCTTGGACACTTTGTGAAGGCCCGCCTAGCGCAACCTGCATGACCTTGTTCGACCCAAGAAAAAATCTGAAACACCAAATACAAAAAAAACCGCATATATTATATCCAAATGCATGTTATTCACCGAAAATATTTGTTGTGTATAGCTTTCAAAACAGTCAATGTTCAAACAAAAAAAGCTAATTTAAATCATTGAAGTTTTCCCAAATATACATTAAAGTTTATGTATCCATATGGTTCTTGTTTCTCCCATACATACCATTCAAGTAAAATACATAATGTGTTAAATCTAAAATACCTGCTGGTGGATTTAAGCTGCTCCCTGAACTGTTTAAACTTCAGATTCCTCATGTTCTCAAAGCTAAAAACATAAATGGAATTATATTGCTCTACAGCCTCCCGAATGGAGTTCACAATGTTCTCTTTATGCTCTCTCCCTTTCTTCTTTGTCTTTGACAGCGTTACTGCATTCAACAACAATACACGATTTTTCTAAAAAAACAGACCCAAATATAAAACAGCTACACACGATAAAAACTTGAAACTTTTTATAGTACTTCCATTTCATCAATCCAATTTCTTTCAAGTTCTGTTCAATGCAAGTAATTTAAACAACAATCATAACAAGATGTTATACATCTTGACAAATTACCATCCTCATTTGGTGGAGATAGCTTTTAGTGTGTGTGGAGAGCAGTGTTGTAAAAATCGAGATTGCGATTAATTGGTAGTTTACCGATTAAATTTCACCTAGGCGGACCTAAGATCAGTAACCGGTCGAAAGCAGTCAAAATTGATCAAAATCGGTCAAAATCTTTTACTATTTGAAAAATTATACTTATTAATCCAATCCGATTAATAAGTTTGAAAGGTATATATAAAATTTTCTGTATATATATATATATATATATATATATATATGAGTCTGAAAAAATTACTTATAAAATTCCAATCCAATTCATCGGTAGCTGCTATGCCGACTAGAGCCTAGCGATTTTTACAACCATAGTGGAGACACAAATTTGTGACTATTTTTCCCACTTAACTCGGTTAATGTAACAATGTTATCAATGAACATGAATTAAAAACTTAAATGCTACAACTAGTGGTGGCAAAGTGGGCAAGTTGGATGGGTTTGAGTAATGGGTCAAGATGGGTTTGGGGTTAGGATGGGTATAGGTCAGGATGAGTATTTGGGTTGAATGGTAATGGGTCAAGATGGGTTTGTGTTAGGATGGGTTTAGGTTAATATAGGTTTGGGTAAAGATGAGATGAAAAAATAATTAAAAAATTAAAAAACCTAAAATAAAAAATATAAAAATTCAAAAAAAAACAAAAAATCCTAAAATATCAAAAAGAAATTTAAAAACCAAAAAATCAAAAAATTGTAAAAATTTCAAAAAATAAAAAATCTATAAAAATCAAAAAACAACTAAAAAATCAAAAAATGTAAAAAATTCAAAAATTTCTAAAAAGTCAAAAATTCTAAAAAAAAGTAAAAAAAATCTAAAAAATTCTAAAAAATCAAAAGATTTCTAAAAAAAAAAATTCTAAAAATAAAAAAATTGTAAAAAATTTCAAAAAAATTAATTTTAGATTTTTAATTTTTTTAATTTTATATTTTATATTTTTTAATATTTTTTTTATCTTTTAGATTTTTTTATATTTTTAGGTGATTTTTTAGATTTTTTTTGTTTTTTACAATTTTTTTAGATTTTTATTTTTTACAACTTTTTCGATTTTATTAGAATTTTTTAGATTTTTAAAATATTTTTTATTTTTAGTTTTTTTTTTTTTTACAAATTTTTTGATTTTTTTTTATTTTTTTACAAATTTTTTATTTTATTAGAATTTTTTAGATTTTTGAGATTTTTTTATTTGTTAGATTTTTTTGATTATTTTTAAACGAAGAACGACGGGCGAGCACTACTGCGAAGATTGGAGAAGTCACAGTCGTGAAGAGATTAGAGTGATTTTATTTCATACCAATGCTGACCCGTTTAGATTTTATCTTACATCCATCTGGCCTACTCTTTTTTTCCACTACTTCATAACCCATCATAACCTGGAGACTAATTTTGTTTGGCCCATCTTAACCTATCTTGAAATTTAAATTACCCATGTCAACCCAAAATGGAATGGATGAGCTTGTTGTGCCAGATCTAGCTACAACTATAAGTATAAGATACACATTGATTCCTGTTAAGTTTCCACTATGCCCTAAATCCTTAAAATTGAGCTGCAATTTCAGTTATGGAGCTTGATTAAAAAAAAAACATGAATCAAACAATATGCTAGTACAATTCCTAAATTCTAATGCATGATAATCTCACAAAATACCTAAAATCAATCAAACGAGTTGCAATCACATTCTACATTCGTATCAAATCGATCCAATCACTTAAATCAGAAGCTATTGGAGTAATAAGAAGAATCTAATTAGTTTACCTGCTCGATCTCTCTTGGATTTCGGCATGACTGCTGATGATTACAAAACTATAAGTTTTTCAATTTCTAGAGTTTTTTCTCGACAATCAGACGGAGCTAAACCCAGAAATTTGGATATTTTTAGGGTTCTTTTTCTTACTTTTAGTTCCATACTTCTATTTTATGGGCTTAGGCCTTCCTTCATTTTTAATAGATGTCGAATTTGTGGATTTAAGCCATTGGCTGGTTGGGATATTTGATATTATTATATATATACAAAAGAAATTAAATACTATTGTTGAACAACGACTACTAATAACCAGTATACTAATATAAACAAGAACAAGTATAGAGAGAAAGATAGAATAGAAATTCTTATTAATTGAGTTGTAAACATGCAATACAAAGAATCTCTATATACAGTGTTCTTACATTATTACAAAAGACACAAAGAGACGGGAGTTAGAATGTGGATAGTCACCATAATATAGTTTATTTATATCACTCCCCCTTGACTATCCACGTGATAGAAGAAAACAATGTATTATACACTTGGTGGTGTTGCCTTGTTAAAAACCTTGCTAGGAAAACCCAGTGGGACAAAACTTAAGCTAAGGGAAAAAGATTGCAGCGCGTATTTTCTCCCCTGATAATTTTGGATCAGGTATGTTGCCTCATTAAAAACCTTACTAAGAAAACCCATTGGGATAAAACTTAGTTAAGGGAAAAGTGCAACTTGTATAATGCTCCCCCTCATATTTTTACATGTTATCTTATAAGTGGCCCGTGTCGGGCTTCTTTGAAAGTTGCTCAAAACCTTGTAATCCACTGATGTGCAGCTTGATATGTCACTTGATCCATTAATGGGAAATCCTTCAATGAACATTGATGTATGATCTTCATGTGAAACTTTAATTACTTCCTCTTGTAAGTAGATAGCACAAGATCCATGAATGTGTTTTGCTAGATCCTGTGCATTTACAAAACTAATCAAACTTGTTGATAAGTTAGTAAAATATGAATCCATATCTTTTGTACCTTAAGTGTATAAATGTCACACCCGAATTTCCAACCAAACACCGGTGGGCCCGGGTGGGGAATATGTGACGTAAGTTGATATCATCATAGTCAATTAAACATAGCACAACGGAAGTCTTGGATTTAAATTACTATTACAAACCGAAATGTTCAAAGTACAAAATAATATACAGACGGCTTGTAACGAAGATCCACAGGCGGATCGTAAAATGTACAAAAATGTTAACAGACTTTAGGGCAGATCTAAGGATTTGCAAGATCCTCTTATATCACTACCGAGCAGCTTCCGGCCTATTTCGTATTGTACCTGCAAGCTTAGTCTTTTGAAAATACGTCAGCTTTCGCTGGTAAATACACCCGACTGACTCATTTTGAAAATATTTTAAAATTTGATTTAAGTGCACAGGACACAAATCTTTTATAACTTGGGAAAGTCAGCTTTGTAACCTTGTTAACAGCTTTACATGTTTGTCAATACATATGGGGCCCAGTACAGAGACAGAGACATGATTAACGTACACACCACTTATGAACCCAGAAGGAGTTATCCCCAACTTGTGGGTAAAAAATAATTTTAGCATTCGCATCTGTCGGGTGTATGCCTACACCCCGTGCTTTGGTCGTGGCCATTATCTAATGTAATGAGCCAAGGATATCCACGACACGGTCGTTAACCCCAATGTTTAAGTTATCAAACAAAACTGATTAAAACGGAATATGCGGATTTACTAGCCACAATCCGGCATTCGATTAATCCCATTTCAAACCAAGCAGTAATAATTTACCATAACCCAAGCCCGTATAGGGAAAATAAGTCAAGAGTATTTACCTGAGCTAGTCTTGATTTAAAAATGCAAGATTTAATATTTCAGCCAAATGAAATAAGTGCAGATAGCATTTATGGAAGGCTCTAGTCTAGATTATGGCATAGGCTAACCAATTAGAATGCTAACGGATCTTTATTTAAGTCATAGACTTTGACCGACGAGCTTTAAGGATCAAAATCGGTACGATACGCTAGATTAAGCGATGACCGGATAGAATGTAGTTTAAACCCAACAAGTACTTAAGACTTGTATAATATGGGTAAACCATTCACATTCTGGAAATTGAGATTAAACTGATAATGTTAAACCCGTTTCGGTTAATTTTCGTAAACTAGTTACATATATTTAACCGTATGCATATAAGCGATATCGGGTTACCGGATGAGTCATGAACAAGTTTATATGTCATTATACTTTAAATAATTGTAATATCAGTAGGATATCAACTTATATGCCCGAAAAGGTTTTGAACCGAAATTATGCCTCATAAGGGTGTTTTGGTAATTATATGTCGTATAAAAGGAACTTGCGTGTAATCTGATGTTATGATCATAAATATTCTGGAAAAATACTTAATTTGTGATATAATATCATAAGATAGCACACATAAGTGCGGTTTATGGTTTAAGACCAAACTATGCACCGAAAGGGCATTTTGGTCATTTTAAAGTATAGTTTACGATATTATACTAAAAATCAGTTTATGATCAGAATATTAACATCATAATATGTTAATTACATTAACATATCAGTAGGTAATTTTTTTGCAAGTCCATTGTTGATTAAAACCTGTTTTATGTAAAAATGGTCATTTTAGTTAAATTTTGACATTTTACGGAACTTGTGCATAAACGCAGATTATGATTATGATCAAGTAATATAACCTCAGAGGGTTATGCTACAATACATTATGATCATAATGCGACCTTAATTCAGAAGTTAACTAATCTAAGTCGGGTCAGAATCGAAAGTCAAAGCAGAAGTCAAACTTCGCGACTTTGCGAGACTCTAGGACTGAAATTGACGGATCGAACATGTTGCCACATGTTCTAATAATTATTACCATCTTGTTTAAGTGTCAAAATTATATTTAAACATGTATAAACTCATATTATGATTTTTATGAAATCTGACCCGTTTGACTTTTTAAAACAATAACTTTGACCACGTCAATTGACCTAGTAAACGTGATCCTTAGGAGGTGCCCTTTTAAGGGATTAATACCTACCTAATTACGATCACTTAGCCATGTTCATTTCGAACAATGGCTGGACCATAATGGTCTTAACCGAAAGTCAAGGCATTTGTCGAAAATGCTTGACTTTTGGCTATTAAAAGCCTATAAAAAGAAAAGAGCAGAGATGGAGCACTTACAAGTGATCCAAGGGAAACTTAGAACTCAAAGGGAAGCTCCCAAATGGTCAAGAACTTCCAAGAGTGTAATAGAGAGGAGAAGAAGTGAATGAGCAAGGAAATGAGTGAGCTTTAGTTGCTATTTATAGTGCAAGAGGGTGTGTGAAGAAGAAGCCAGGTGTTAGAGGTGTTCTAGGATCATCACAATTGTCTAGCAAGGTGTCAAGAATTGCAAGAGTGTGGCAAATTGCAGGAGAGGTGGCATCTTGACAGAATTTTAGGGTTTTGACACTTTTAGTCCCTCAAATTTAGTTTTGTGGATTGTCATGAATTGTCCCTTGACTTATATCCAATGACATAATGATACAACTTGGTCTATTCGTTCAACACGAGATGTATTGAAGAAGAGTATGAACAACCGAACGTTAACGGGTGTCACACTAGGTGTTCTTATGACTTATAAGCGTTTACTAGCTTAAACACGAAAGATACGAACACTTATGGTTTAATGGGTTAAATCACCCAAGCTAGTGAGGTATAAGGTTCGGTAAAGATGTGTGATAGTCAAGAATGGTGAATCACAAGATATTACCTTAACCGGGAGTTAGTCGGGTCGAAAAATGATTTGTTTAAACAAGTAATATGGAAATAATAAAGTCTAGGGGCCTTTGGGTCATTTACTGAAAGTTTAAATGGTGAAAAAAATAATAGCTTCAGGGGCCCGCCGTAGGCTACGGTCGCCAGACCGTAGCTTACGATCACTGATGTTTTATTCAGCAACATTAGACCGTAGCCTACGGTCTAGACCGTAGTTACGGTTAGGTATATAAAATTTTGTGAATTTTGGACATGTTTCATGTTAGTTGAGTGGCTAACTTATTGAGGTATGATCCGAGGGTATGTACACGTGTTGGTATATTACCGAACACAAATTCTATGAGGTATTACATAATCCCTCCATTGTCCAACATTAGCGTATTTTCAGAATTAATCCCTCTTGTCCAACTAGTGGCTCATATGAGAGTTGGGACTTCGTAAAGTATCACTCAGAGGCTCAGTATAAGCATGTTGACTCCGATGTCACTCAGAGGCTCAGTATAAGCATGTTGACTCCGATGTCACTCAGAGGCTAGGCATGTTGACACAACGGTCACTCAGAGGCCGAGTTTAAGCATAACGACACTAATGGTCGTTCAAAGGCTACGTTTTTATGCATGATGACACTAATGGTAGTTTAGAGGCTAGGTTTATGCATGTTGACATCAAAAAGTCATTCAGAGGCTTAGTTTGAGCATCTTGTCACTTTTAGTCCATATTAGTCTTTAATAGACTATATTTAAAATACAACACGTGTCACTATATTATTGGACACGATTTTACAGGGTGTTACATCCTCACCCCCTTAAAAGAAATCTCGACTTCGAGATTTTATTCAAAAAGATGGGGGTACTTTTGTCGCATAGTGGACTCAACCTCCCACGTATACTCGGGACCTCTAAAGGCGTCCCACTTAATCTTTACTATAGGTATCATTTTTTTCGGAGCTTCTTAACCTGTCGATCCTCGATCGAAATTGGTTTCTCAATGAACCTAGGTTTTCATCAATTTGCACATCCTTGTGTGACATTGCTAGCGACTCATCGGCCAGACATTTCTTAAGGTTACTGATATGGAACACATCATGGATTCCACTAAAGCTCCTCTGGCAACCTGAGCTTATAAGCTACAGTGCCGACACACTCGATTATCTCGAAGGGTCTTATGTATCTTGGGCTCAACTTGCCCTTCTTTCCAAAACACATCACACCCTTCCAGGGTGATACTTTCAGCATGACTTTGTCCCCTATTTGGAACTGAAGAGGTTTACACCTCTTGTCAGCATAACTTTTCTGTCAATCCCTGGCAGCTTTGAGACGATCACGGATTTGCATAATCTTTTTCGTGGTCTCCAGGACAACCTCTGGTCCTGATAGTTGGGCCTCCCCAACTTCTGCCCAGCATACGGGCGTTCTACATTTTCTCCCATACAAGGCCTCAAAAGAAGCAGCCTTGATGCTAGTATGATAGCTATTATTGTAGGAGAATTCTATTAGGGGTAAGTGGTCATCCCAGCTTCCACCTAAATCAATCACACATGCCCGAAGCATGTCTTCAGAGTTTGAATAGTACGCTCACTTTGACCATCAGTCTACGGATGGTAAGCCATACTAAAGTTTAATCGTGTGCCTAACGATTGTTGGAAACTTTTCCAAAAGTGAGAAGTGTATCTAGTATCTCTATCAGATACAATAGATACCGGCACACCGTGTAGGGACACAATCTTGTCCACATACAACTTAGCCAACTTGTCAGAGCTATAAGTCTCTTTAATTGGCAAGAAATGTGCTTAGTCAGTCTATCTACAATGACCCAAATCGTGTTATTACCATGTTTGGTCTTAGGTAACTTGGTAATCAAGTCCATAGTTACCATTTCCCATTTCCAAATGGGAATCTCAAGTTGTTGTAGAAGTCCTGATGGTTTCTGATGTTCGGCCTTAACTTGTGAACATGTCAGACACTTAGCTACATAAGTGGCTATGGATTTCTTCAAACCCATCCACCAATAATTCTTCTTCAAATCTTGATACATCTTGTCACCACCTTGATGAACTGAGTATCTTGAATTATGTGCCTCCTGGAGGATTAGATTTCTAAGTCCTCCAAACATTGGAACCCAGATTCTGTCATTAAATCGAAGGATTCCGTCTTTTTCGGGCGTTAACTTATCAACAGTTTCGCCTAATCCCTCATTAGGAATGTTAGCCTCTAATAGGCTTCCTTTTTCGCATCTAATAGTTTCTCATTCAAGCTATTTCTGAGTTTGATGCTCTTGGCGTTAATCCTTATGGGCTTAACTCTTTCCTTGCGACTTAGGGCGTCAGCAATTACATTTGCCTTGCCAGGATGGTAGCGAATCTCGCAATCATAATCATTAAGAGTTTCCATCCAACGGCGTTTTCCTTCTGATTGAACAGGTGTTGGAGACTTTTATGGTCAGTGTATATAATACACTTTGTGCCATACAAGTAATGTCTCCACAGTTTTAGTGCAAATACAACGGCACCCAATTCCAAATCGTGGGTGGTGTAATTCTTTTCATGCACCTTTAGTTGTCGTGATGCATAGGCAATCACTTTGCCTTTTTGCATTAGCACACAACCCATGCCAGTGTGCGAGGCATCACAGTATATGACAAAATCCTCAATACCCTCAGGTAGAGATAACACAGGAGCATTGCTCAACTTGTGTTTCAGAATCTCAAAAGATTCTTGTTGTTTTGGACCCAAAACGAATTTAACAATCTTACGGGCCAAGGTAATCAAAGGAGTAGCTATTCTTGAGAAGTGCTCGATGAACCTTCTATAATAACCGGCCAATCCTAAGAAACTACGAATTTCTGATGGAGTCTTGGGAACTTCCCAATTCATTATGGCTTCAATCTTGGCGGGATCCACTTGGATACCACGCTCACTTACCATATGTCCAAGAAATTGGACTTCTCTAAGCCAAAATTCGCATTTAGAGAACTTTGCATATAGTTTCTCCTGCCTTAATAATTCTAGGATGCACCGAAGATGTTTCTCGTGATTAGCTTGATTACGAGAATAGATAAGTATTTCGTCTATGAAGACAATGACAAACTTATCCAGATATGGTTTGCAAACTCTATTCATGAGATCCATGAATGCTGCTGGTGCATTGGTGAGCCCAAAAGGCATCACCAGGAATTCAAAATGACCATATCGGGTCCTGAAGGCAGTTTTAGGAACATCTTCACTTCTAACCTTCAGCTGGTGATATCCAGATCTCAGATCAATCTTAGAGAAATAACTAGCCCTTTGAAGTTGGTCAAATAATCATCGATCCTGGGCAGAGGATACTATTCTTAATTGTTAACTTGTTCAATTCTCGATAGTCGATGCACATCCGCAATAATCAGTCTTTCTTCTTAACGAAGAGGATTGGAGCTCCCCAAGGCGAGTAACTAGGTTGAATAAAGCCTTTCTCCAAGAGTTCGTCTAGCTGCGTCCTTAATTCCTTCATTTCTGTTGGTGCTAGCCTATATGGAGCTCTAGCTACTGGTGCTGATCCTGGTATAATGTCAATCCTAAACTCCACTTGTCTGTCTGGAGGTAGGCCTGGTAATTCTTCTGGGAAAACATTGGAATACTCCGAGATAACTGGAAGGTCTTGGATATCGAATTTAGGCTCATTTATGGTGACTTGTGCCATGTTGATGACATAACCTTTTCTCAAACGCTTGGATGCCTTAAATAACGACACCTTGTCTGGCAATCCGTAGTGTGAGTCTCCAAAGATGGTGAGCATTTCACCAGATGGGGTTTTAATTTCGATGATTTCTTATCACAGGCAATGCGGGCTTGGTTATGAGATAATCAATCCATGCCTAAGACTACATCGAACCCCGCCAATTTCATTGGCAAAAGAGAGATAGGGATGGAATGATTCTTAATGGATATAGAGCATCCATCAAGAATGGAAGTTGCGGTTTCTAAGGTTCCATCGGCAAGTTCTACTTCATAGGTTATGTCTAGAGTTCTTATGGGTAAGTTTAATAGTTTGCTAAACTTATGGTCCACAAAAGACTTATCTACACCCGAATCAAACAGAACTCTAGCATATACGTCATTAATGAGGAATGTACCTGTTATGATGTTGTTTTCATTAACAACCTCTCTAGCATCTGAAAGGCACGAGCATTTCCTTTCTTGGCCTCTCCAGGCTTCGCATTATTATTCTTGAGATTCTTAGGACAGTTAGTCTTCATATACCCTTTTTCATTGCAGCCGTAGCAGACTGCATCCTTAAGATCCTTGCATTCTAGGGTCTTATACCCTTTTCTTTTACAGATATCACAAGGTTTATGTAACATCCGTCAAAAACCGGATTTACCAAACCCGCTCCGTTTATTAACCGAACAATCAGTTAAAAATTTCATGGCGTATTTAATGCCCAAATTATTTTTAAACAGTACATAATTAATAAGTATATTGGGTTATAAAAGTTTTATTTGAAAAAGTATTGAAATTAATGAAATAAAAATAAATTAGTGCTGCCGGGTTTCGAACCCGGGTCAGCCAGCGAGTCAGCAAAGCCTTAACACTCAACCCTCCAACCACTGCGCCACTTATGTTTCTTGTTAAATATTGGAAACAATTAATACATAAAATAAATCTCGAATTCAAATACCGACGCGCCCAATTGCAGTCGTCGGAAATCCCAACTATCTCGCCAAGATTGGACGGTTACTTCAGTTTTAACCGAAGCTTTAACTAAATCATCGGTTATAACCGACGTCTGAACCCGCGACGCAAGTCATAACCGCCGGAAAACGTAATGACTTTGAATCAAGTCTGAAATCCACTCTATACATCTCGATTCCTCCCTATAAATTCACCCACAATCCACTGGCAGCCTTTTCGCTCAAAACCGCACCCTTTCTCGACGAAAATTCACTCTCCGGAAAATACCTGCAAATCGCCGGAAAACCGAGCTTTTCACCTTTGAGCCTTACTGAACCCCCAGAGCTCATACCGAAGCCACCCACACTCATCTCAAGCTCCCTGAAGACTCTCTGCCGCAGGACACACGTCGCCGGAATAATCTGCTGTCACCGGAGTTTCGCCGGAGAAACAGAGGAGTTCAGTTCGGTATACCTTACGCTTAATTTTTCATTCTTTTTATTTATCTCACCTGTAATTAACCTCAAAACACTAAAAGAACATGATTAAATCGACGAACCAGTCGGACTCCGATTCTGGTTTAGTCTAACGAAGAAGACGAAGTTTCCGTTGTCTATAGGTTTAATTTAAATCAAGATATAACTCGGGTTAGACACACAGTCCAGCGGTGGACTGTGTGAAAATAAAACACGCAAACGTCTCGAGTTCGATACATGTCCCACGCATACTCGCTTTAATAAAAATGTTTCTTTTTATTACTGAACCGGATTCACTTCATATAAATGTTAAGTTTAATAAAAATGGGAATAATAACCAAGATAGACACACAGTCCAGTGGTGGACTGTGTGAACGTTTAATCACAGGTCACGAGTTCGAGTCCGGACTACTGCACCGATCCGGACAATTATCAAACTTTTTATTTAAGACAGAAATGAAAATATTTAGTTTGTATATAAGTATAATAAAAATCAGATTATTTAACAAGTTAGACACACAGTCCAGCGGTGGACTGTGTGTTAACTCAACCCACAGGTCACGGGTTCGAGACCTGTGGAGCGCACCGAGTCGTTAGGTTAAAACCTTTTTAAAAATAAATGATTTTCGGATTAATCTAATTAGTATATAAATTTAATTAAAAACAGAAATATTTCGGGTTGGACACGTAGCTCAGTTGGTAGAGCTGCGTGCACACGTACGGGAGGTCTCGGGTTCGAGCCTCACCCAGCGCATACATACACACATACGAACCGGTCAACAGTCAACAGTCAAAGTCAACGGTCAACGGTCAAAAAGTCAACATTTTTTTTATTATTTTTATTTATTTATTTTATTTAAAAATCAATTAAAAATACTTAAAAATAACATTTTTAAGGTTAGAAAATAGCCTTAAACTCACAAAAATACACCCAACAATCCTACTAAAATGGATTAATAAAATCCGTTTACTTACCGAACCATTATGCCATTATCTAGGTTAGTTCACTCGTGGTTAAATCCAACTTCGCGCGTATTCAACATCATCAACCGAACGCACCCAATGTGAGTGAATCTTACAACTCCCCTTTTTAATTACACGTTTTGGGGTGTGTCATGTGTCACCAAAAATTAACTCGTTTATTTAAACTTGTGCCATACCATATTGTGATCTAAACTTAGATTGTATATATTGTTTGTCATTATGTATTTCATATTGTCAAGTTATATACAATTCATTCGTTAGACCCATCAGTTCCTCGTGTGAGACGAGTTGAGCAACGCGTGCCTCAAAACAAATCCATTATTGTTCGTGTGTGTATTATTGAGTTTATATTGTTTGTAGTTATGTATTTCATATTGTCAAATTTATGCAAATCATTCATTAGGCCCATCAGTTCCTCGTGAGAGACGAGTTGAGCAACGCGTGCCTCAAAACGATCCATTATTGTTCATGTGTGCATTATTTAATATTAATTGATTGGTGAATAAGTTTACATCTATTTTTACTCATGTGTGGTTGTGCACTTTATTTTCTAATCCATTAAATAAACTTGTTCAAATGTTTTTCATAGGATTCACTCGCCAACTTTTTGTTGATCCAAAAACCATTTTTACACATGATACAGGTAAACAGGATAAAGCAAGGAAAACATAGGAAATGCCTTAGAAGAAAACAATGAAGCCTAGATTGATGTTTAGGACATGATGTAATATTGATTGTAACTTCCCATTAAAGTGTATTAATGAATATGAAACGTTAAAATAAATGTCATGAGCTTTGATGATAGCCCAATCATGCCCCGATCACCTTTTCTGCTGCGGGTCAGGGTGTGACAGTTTAGCCTGTGGATCAAAATTACACTGTCCCCAGAGTCTTCGGTTGCAGGTCTTACATGTCGGCGTCACACCCGACTTATCTTGGTTCTTTTTGAACTCAAATCTCCCCTTATTCATCTTATTAAATCTTTGGGAGTTACCATCCTCTCTCTTCCTCTTCCTGTCAGTTTCAATCTTGACTGACTTTTGTATCACCAAATCCAAGGTGAGTGAGAGAGATAGGTCAACAGCAGACCTATAAGTAGTAGGCCGAGCGGCCTTCACCATGCCTTTTATCTCAGGCGCTAACCTATTTATAAAAGCGCGATACGTTTGGGTTCAGGTGAAATCAGATAAGATACTAATCTAGATAAGTAATTAAAGTCGGTAACATACTTCCGACAGTCCATATTTTTTATTGTAAGAGTCAGAAAATCTGTCTCTATCTTCTCCAACTCATGAGGTGGGCAGTACGTTTCTTTAACAAGGTTCGCAAACTTGGTCCATCCTAAGTTATACAGGTGTACTTTTCCTGTTGACTGGACCATGGCCTTCCACCATATTAGGGCATCGCCCTTGAAGGATTGGGATACAAACTTCACCACATCCTTATCAGCACAGCCATTGATATCTACAATAGTTTCCATCTCATCGAGCCATCTAAAGCTTCTATAGCCCCTTTTTCTCCATTAAAATCTCAGGGCTTGTAGGAGACAAAGTATTTATAGGTACATCCGTCTTTAGAAGAACGGGACCTATCATTAAATTCTAGCTTCTTTGGTTCACTCTTCGCATTTGAAAAGTGGACAGAGCTCTCCTTTTGAGATGATGATGGTGGAATAGATAAAGGTTTGGAGCGAGTAGCGCTCACTTCCTTAAATTTCTCAATGGCCTTTTCCATGGCTTTTCCTACAGCTGCATCAATCCGAGCTTGGAAATCATCATTATTGACGACTATATTTTCAGCTTTGTCTGCACTATTATTACGGCGATTACTTTGCGCCTCATCTGAGTTAGCCATCTCTGATGTTTGGGTACTATATACCAAATTAAATTTTATATTAGCCATGGTATTAATAACCATATAGGCTATAAAGTTTGGATATATATAAATCCATTGCCTATTTGAACTAGTGTGCATGGAATCACAACTGTCAGGCTTAACATTTTAAATGAATGTTATCTATATTTGGCCTAGGTCTCAAAAGGACCATCAAAGGCAAATTACAATTTGGACAAAGTCCATATATTATTAGACAGTGGATCGTAATGTCACAACTGTCATTGTCACTTGGACAATTGTATATAGCACATAGGCTTGTCACAAAGGACATTTGATTATGGCACACAGGCCTGTCACTAATGGACATTAATTATGGCACATTTGCCTGTCACTAATGGACATAAAATATGGCACATTGGCCTGTCACTAATGGACATAAAATATGGCACATTGGCACTACATCACTAATGGATGTTTAATCATAGCCCCAAGGGCAATACATCACTAATGGATGTTTAATCATCGCACTGACGATATTAGCCGGGATCAAATTTGATCACATAGGCTATATAAGGTTAGGATATAGTCCATTACCTAGAAGGCTAGTGTGATTCCTCAAGTCACACTACCAAGAGTATGAACATTCTTGAATGTTAACATAAGAGCATCTTAATGGTTGATTAATAGTCCCTGTCGCATTGACCTTAACGACTTGGAGGCTTGAACTTAAGTCCACCACTTCTAGATAGAAGGATAACTTCCCTTAACTATCTTGATAGAAGACCCCTTCGTACTTAACTATCATTTATACATTTGGCCAAATATGTGGTTTATTCCACTTGGCTAATCAAAACCATTAAGATCTTTTTGGAATTATATAGCTGATCATAAATTTCGAGTAAAATCGAGACGATCGCTTGAAGAGGATGAGTACATATATATATAATTCCAAAATATTTCATTAAATGATAATAGAAAGTACAATACTTGAAATAAATAAATGAAACTGATTGTCCATGTAAGGATTAAAAGAAATAAAAATGTCCACGCAGGGACTACATATAATAAAAGAAAAGACTTCACTCATCTTTCTTTCCCTTAACCAACTTGGAGAGCTTCTTAAAGAACTTATTTGTCTTCTTCTCCGTCTTCTCCGCTTGTTGCTGCATTTCTTTCATTCGTTCTAAGGCCTCGTTAATGACCTCGAGTTGCGGCGAAGGTTGTGGTTGTGGTTGTGGCATCATAGGATACTGGTACCCATAAGTTGGATATCCAGTAGGTGGATAAGCAGGTGGGAAAGGAGACGGGTAAAATGCATTATGCATGACCGCTTGCATATAAGGGTCATGTGATAGTGCCTGGTAATTTATCGGCATAGATGGGTTAAAAGGATCATATCCAGTTATATCTGGATATGTAGGAATAGGGTTATTAAAATCCGATGGTGGTGGTTGAACCACTGGTGGTGGTGTCGGTTCCACCACAGGTGAAGCATTGGAGGGTCCACCCATTTGTGGATCCTCTTGAATGGTTGGGTAAGGTTTGGGCAAAGGTGGCAGCGATCCCGACCTTTGACCTGCACGTACCGACATACGTGCTCCCCTCTTCCTCCTCGGTGGTTCAGGTGGAGGTTGGGGTTGGTCCACAGGTTCCATGTGGACATCTTCCTGTATGGGAGGTGGTTGAGAGTGATGGGAAGGAGTATTAGTAAAGGCAAATTGACTCCAATATTGGTCCCATTCATTAGGACCTTGTTATGGCGATCCGACATAGGAGTTAGAATCGCTCGAGATTTCAATAGGATGCGCGTTCAATCCTGATGGCGGCATCTCCGGGTCGGAGTCCTCATTCATAGGGTTGGGTTGATCCAACTGATTCTGATCAGTTGGAGGTGTGTGAAAATAGTGATTAGGGTTAAATTCTTCATGGTAAGAGTGTGAATGGGAATGATGGGAATGGTGAGAATGGTAGGAGTGGTGAGAGTGGTAAGAATTTTGGGAATGTGAGTGCGAGTGTCTATTAGAGACGGAACGTCTCGCTCGTTGCCAAGGAGATGAATCTCCTGATTCTTGGTAAGGGTCTGAATTGTGAGGTTGAGGGGGAATGCGTCCCGGTGGTCCTCCCCTCATTGGACCTTTTCCTCTTCCACTTTGTCCTTTCACACGTGGCGGCATTTTCCTGTTTAAAAATCAATTTAAAAACAATACTAATAACTTAATAATGAAAGGAGAAATCCTAGGTCAAAGCCTAGACTCAGTAGTCTAAGGAATGTGCTTGTGTAAGTTTGAGATTAAACACAAGAAGGATAGTGTTTAATTCTCTCAAACGTTGGCTCTGATACCAACCTGTCACACCCCGAATTTCCAACCAAACACCGATGGGCCCGGGTGGGGAATACCGTGACGTAAGTTGATATCATCATAGTCAATTAAACATAGCACAGCGGAAGTCTTGGATTTAAATTACTATTACAAACCGAAATGTTCAAAGTACAAAAATAATATACAGACGGCTTGTAACGAAAGATCCACAGGCGGATCGTAAAATGTACAAAAATGTATAACAGACTTTTGGGCAGATCTAAGGATTAGCAAGATCCTCTTATATCACTACCAAGCAGCTTCCAGCCTATTTCGTATTGTACCTGCAAGCTTAGTCTTTTGAAAATACGTCAGCTTTCGCTGGTAAATACACCCGACTGACTCATTTTGAAAATATTTTAAAAATTTGATTTAAGTGCACAGGACAGAAATCTTTTGTAACTTGGGAAAGTCAGCTTTGTAACCTTGTTAACAGCTTTACATGTTTGTCAACATATGGGGCCCAGTACAGAGACCGAGACATGATTAACGTACACACCACTTATGAACCCACGAAAGAGTTATCCCCAACTTGTGGGTAAAAAATAATTTTAGCATTCGCATCTGTCGGGTGTATGCCTAACCCCGTGCTTTGGTCGTGGACATTATCTAATGTAATGAAGCAAGGATATCCAGGACATGGTCGTTAACCCCCAATGTTTAAGTTATCAAACAAAACTGATTAAAACGGAATATGCGGATTTACTAGCCATAATCCAGCATTCGATTGATCCCATTTCCGACCAAGCGGTAATAATTTACCATAACCCAAGCCCGTATAGGGAAAATAAGTCAAGAGTATTTACCTGAGCTAGTCTTGATTTAAATGCAAGATTTAATATTTCAGCCGTACTAAAAATGAAATAAGTGCAGATAGCATTTACTAGAATGCTCTAGTCTAGATTATGGCATAGGCTAACCAATTAGAATGCTAACGGTCTTTATTTAAGTCATAGACTTAGACCGACGAGCTTTAAGGATCAAAATCGGTACGATACGCTAGATTAAGCGATGACCGGATAGAATGTAGTTTAAACCCAACAAGTACTTAAGACTTGTATAATTTGGGTAAACCATTCACATTCTGGAAATTGAGATTAAATAGATAATGTTAAACCCGTTTCGGTTAATTTTCGTAAACTAGTTACATATATTTAACCGTATGCATATAAGCGATATCGGGTTACCGGATGAGTCATGAACAAGTTCTATATGTCATTATACTTTAAATAAGTTGTAATATCAGTAGGATATCAACTTATATGCCCGAAAAGGTTTTAAACCGAAATTATGCCTCATAAGGGTGTTTTGGTAATTATATGTTGTATAAAAGGAACTTGCGTGTATTCTGATGTTATGATCATAAATATTCTGGAAAAATACTTAATTTGTGATATAATATCAGTAAGATAGCACACATAAGTGTGGTTTATGGTTTAAGACCAAACTATGCACCGAAAGGGCATTTTGGTCATTTAAAAGTATAGTTTACGATATTATACTAAAAATCAGTTTATGATCAGAAAATTAACATCATAATATGTTAATTACATTAACATATCAGTAGGTAATTTTTTTGCAAGTCCATTGTTGATTAAAATCTTGTTTTATGTAAAAAGGGCATTTTAGTCAAATTTTGACATTTTACAGAACTTGTGCATAAACGCAGATTATGATTATGATCAAGTAATATAACCTCAGAGGGTTATGCTACAATACATTATGATCATAATGCGACCTTAATTCAGAAGTTAACTAATCTAAGTCGGGTCAGAATCGAAAGTCAAAGCAGAAGTCAAACTTCGCGACTTTCGGTTGCGAACCGACTCTAGGACTGAAACTGACGGATCGAACATGTTGCCACATGTTCTAGTAATTATTACCATCTTCTTTAAGTGTCAAAATATATTTATAACATGTATAAACTCAGATTATGATTTTTATGAAATTTGACCTGTTTGACTTTTTAAAAAAAATAACTTTGACCCGTCAATTGACCTAGTAATCGTGATCCTTAGGAGGTGCCCTTTTAAGGGATTAATACCTACCTAATTACGATCACTTAGCCATGTTCATTTCGAACAATGGCTGGACCATAATGGTCTTAACCGAAAGTCAATGCACTTGTCGAAAATGCTTGACTTTTGGCTATTAAAAGCCTATAAAAAGAAAAGAGCAGAGATGGAGCACTTACAAGTGATCCAAGGGAAACTTAGTTATCAAAGGGAAGCTCCCAAATGGTCAGGAACTTTCAAGAGTGTAATAGAAGAGGAGAAGAAGTGAGTGAGCAAGGAAATGAGTGAGCTTGAGTTGCTATTTATAGTGCAAGAGGGTGTGTGAAGATGAAGCCAGGTGTTAGAGGTGTTCTAGGATCATCACAATTGTCTAGCAAGGTGTCAAGAACTGCAAGAGTGTGGCAAATTGCAGGAGAGGTGGCATCTTGACAGAATTTTAGGGTTTTGACACTTTTAGTCCTTCAAATTTAGTTTTGTGGATTGTCATGAATTGTCCCTTGACTTATATCCAATGACATAATTTTCACACCCCGACCCGCATCGGAAAAGGTGATCGGGGCATGATTGGGTTATCATCAAAGCTCATGACATTTATTATGCGTTTCATATTCATTATTACAAATTAAATGGAGAATTACAATAAATGTTACAACATGTTCTAACTAACAATCTAAACTTCTTTGTTCTCTTCTAAGGCATATCCTATGTTTTCCTTGCTTCAACCTGTACACCTGTATCATGTGTAAAAGGGTTTTTGGATCAACATAATGTTGGCGAGTGAATCCTATGGAAAACATTTGAACAAATTTAATTAAATTGATTATGAAATATGTGCACAACCAAACATGAGTAAAAATAGATGTAAACTTAAACAACAATCATAAGATACTAAATGAAACACACATGAACAATAATGGAACAATTAGAGGCACGCGATGCTCAACTCGTCTCTCACGAGGAACTGAGGGGCCTATTGTATGAATTGCATAAACATGATAATATGAATGACACAACTACAAATAATATAACTCAATGATACACACATGAACAAAAATGGAACATTTAGAGGCACGCGATGCTCAACTCGTCTCTCACGAGGAACTGAGGGGCCTAATGATTGAGTTTCATATAATTTGACAAAAAGGAAATAAGTAATCACAACAATATAAACAATCTAAGTTTAGGTCATGATGTGGTATGGCACAAGTTTAAATAAATAAGTTAATTATTTTCATAACACATGACACACCCCAAAACGTGTAATTTAAAAGGGGGAGTTGTAAGATTCACTCACAGTGGGTGCGTTCGGTTGATGACGTTGAATGCACGCGAAGTGGTTTTAACCACGAGTGAGATTTAACCTAGATAAATCGCATTATGGTTTGGTAAGTAAACGGATTTTATTAATCTATTTTAGTAGGATTGTTGGGTGTATTTTTGTGAGTTTGAGGCTATTTTCTAACCTTAAAAATGTTATTTTTAAGTATTTTTAATTGATTTTTAATTAAAATAATTAAATAAAAATAAATAAAAAAAATTTATTTTTCTGACCGTTGACCGTTGACCTGACCGTTGACCGGTTCGAGTTGTGTATACAAGTGCGCTGAGTGAGGCTCGAACCCGAGACCTCCCGTACGCGTGCACGCAGCTCTACCAACTGAGCTACGTGTCTAACCCGTTATAAATCTGATTTTAATTATATATATATATATTAATTAGTTTAAACCGAAAATCATTTTATTTTAAAAACTGTTTAAGCGAATCGGACGTGCACTCCACAGGTCTCGAACTCGGGACCTGTGGTTTAAACTAACACACAGTCCACCGCTGGACTGTGTGTTTAACATGTTATATAATCCGATTCTTATTATACTTAAATACAAATTAGTTATTTCCTTTTCTGCCTTATTTAAAAAGAATAGATAATTGTCCGAGTCGGTGCAGAAGACCGGACTCGAACTCGTGACCTGTGATATAAACATACACACAGTCCACCGCTGGAGTGTGTGTCTAACTTGGTTATTATTCCGGTTATTAATATACTTAACATATATTTGTAGCGACTCCGGTTCAGTTAATCAAAAAAATGATTTTTATTAAGGCGACGTGTGTGAAACGGGATTCGAACTCGAGACGTTTGTATGTTTAATGTGCACACAGTCCACCGCTGGACTGTGTGTCTAACCCGAGAAATTTCTTGATTTATATTATACTTATACGTTACAGCGGTTACATCGTCTTCTTCAACAAGTTATAACCAGAATCGGAAATCGACTGGTTCAAAGATTAAATCAGGTTCCTTTAACGTTTTAGGTTAATTATAGATGAGATATAAGTAAAAAGAAGGAGAAATAAGCGTGAGGTATACCGACTCGTTTTCCTCTGTTTTCCGGCAGAACTCCGGCGACAGAAATCACCTCCGGCGATGAGTTTCTTGTAGTAGCGAGTCTCCAGGAAACTTAAAAAGGGTGTGGGTATCTCCGGTATAAGCTCAGGGGCTCAGTAAGGCTCGGCAATGGGGAACCCGGTTATCCGGCGACAAACAGGAAAATTCCGGCGAGTGGAATTACGCCGAGAAAAGGTGTGTTTTTGAGCGAAAAGGTTTGCAGTGGGTTGTGGGTGAATTTATAGGGCAAATCGTCGAAGAACTTGGTCTGATTTCCGACTGGATTCATAAGTTATAAAAACTCCGGCGGTTATGGTTTGGTCGCGGACTTCAAACATCGGTTATAACCGATGTCCTAATAATAGTTTACGTTATAACTGAAAACATCGTTAAAAGCTCGCGAGATTTCCGGGATTCCGACGACTGAACTGTTGGGCGCCGGTTTTGAATTCGTAACGTCACTTTATGAATTAAATGATTTCAATATTTACCAAACAGAACAACTGGCGCAGTGGTTTGTGTGTGTGTGTTAAGACATGTTTCCGGACCGGTAGTGACCCGGGTTCGAAACCCGGCAGAGTACTTTTATTTTTATTTTGCGATTTTCAACAGTTTTTCAAAAAATAAATATATATTCCCGTATAATAATCGATTACGTATCGTTTAAAAATATTTTGGGCATTTAATTCGCAACGAAATTTTTGACTGACTGTTCGGTTGATAAACGGAGCGGGTTTGGTAAATCCGTTTTTGACGGATGTTACAATAATGATACAACTTGGTCTATTCATTCAACACGAGATGTATTGAAGAAGAGTACGAACAACTGAACGTTAACGGGTGTCACACTAGGTGTTCTTATGACTTATAAGCGTTTACTAGCTTAAACGCGAAAGATACGAACACTTATGGTTTAATGGGTTAAATCACCCAAGCTAGTGAGGTTTAAGGTTCGGTGAAGATGTGTGATAGTCAAGAATGGTGAATCTCAAGATATTACCTTAACTGGGAGTTATTCGGGTCGAAAAATGACTTGTTTAAACAAGTGATACGGAAATAATAAAGTCTAGGGGCCTTTGGGTCATTTACTGAAAGTTTAAATGGTGAAAAAAAATAATAGCTTCAGGGGCTCGCCGTAGGCTACGGTACGGTCATGATGTTTTGATTCAGCAACATTAGACCGTAGCCTACGGTCCTAGACCGTAGGTTACGGTTAGGTATATAAAATTTTGTGAATTTTGGACATGTTTCATGTTAGTTGAGTGGCTAACTTATTGAGGTATGATCCGAGGGTATGTACACGTGTTGGTATATTACCGAACACAGATTCTATGAGGTATTACATAATCCCTCCATTGTCCAACATTAGCGTATTTTCAGAATTAATCCCTCTCGTCCAACTAGTGGCTCATATGAGAGTTGGGACTTCGTAAAGGATCACTCACAGGCTCAGTATAAGCATGTTGACTCCAATGTCACTCAGAGGCTAGGCATGTTGACACAACGGTCACTTAGAGGCCGAGTTTAAGCATAACGACACTAATGGTCGTTCAGAGGCTACGTTTTTATGCATGACGACACTAATGGTCGTTCAGAGTCTAGGTTTATGCATGTTGACATCAAAAAGTCATTCAGAGGCTCAGTTTGAGTATGTTGTCACTTTTAGTCCATATTAGTCTTTAGTAGACTATATTTAAAATACAACACGTGTCACTATATTATTGCACACGATTTTACAGGTTGTTACAATAAAAATATATGTTTTACCCATGACACTACATTATCTCCTCATTGTACACGAGTTATATCTTGTCAATGAATTTCCTGAAATATGCCCGTGTATATATACTAGCAAGATATATTAATACAATTCGAATTTAACTATGGTACTTCTATACCAAGGATATATGCTTCTTTGATTAGAGATGATAAGAGTCATTATCTATATCAACTATTTGGACATCATTAAATGTACTTATACTATAAGCTTTGTGCATATGAAAATGTCCACCATCTTCTAGATGTATTATAATTGATGGATAATAATACAAATGTCTACTTTACATATTGAGCCATAAATTTGCAATACTATCTTTAATTTGCAAATTCTTAGTTTAAAAATTTGAGCCCATCTTAATATACCATCTTTAATGACATTATCAACATATACAATAATATGTGTAACCCTCATGTGTTCTTTTAATGAGAACAAATGAACCAACTACACCATATGTATATTTTTTTTGAGCTTATCACCGAGTCGATTATACACATTCGACTCAACTATTTTAGTTTACAGATCTTGTAAACTTTGTAGAACATTTCATGTGGTTTTCATATCAATGCTTTGGAATTTACAATCCATCTCAAACTTGTTACTATCTTGACCAATTTGTATATGTATGCACTTTTCAAGAGTTTTACCACATAAATTTTCTCATTTAACATTTATATCTATGTGTTCAAAATCTATATTGTACCAATTCTATGTTTATTGAAATATCACAATCACAAGGTACAATTTCTTCTATATATATACTTATTGATGCACAAGAATTGTATCGTATGATGTTACACATTACCTTTTAAGCACCCAACTACTTTATGATCCTCATGAGGAGTTGCAAATATATACCACAAACATAACGTATTAAGATCTAAATTTGTATATAACAATCATAATGTTCTTGAGAACTTAATTTACATGATTTTGGAAAATTCTAATCCTTTAGGGACTTTTTCATGTAAACTATTAGTATAACAATATTCATTCAATGCATATCAATTCTGTTTATGAATTACTAGACTATTAAATATTGGAAAGTTATAGCATTCACCACTTTAGAATGTGCATCTTTATAATCAATAATGTGTTTTTGCGAAATACTTGTGCCACTAGTTTTGCCTTATCTCACTTATTTGATTTTCACATCAATCGCATAAAAGAACCAATTGTATCCATCATATATTACAACTTCAGTTGTATGGACTGTTGGTCCATAAACTTTCCATTTCATTAGAGAATTCAACTTTGCCTTATTTGCGTCTTTCCATTTTTATTTTTTGGCCAATCATTTATATGTTTTCATTCGTAGGCAGATCTTAAACCTTGATCCTCGTCATTTCATTATTTCAAGCGCTATATTATATATAAAAGTATAACAACGTCGATTTTGTTTTGATTCCATACACTTCTAGACATGATATAATTTACTAAGAGCTCTTTATTTTCAGGTACCTGAGGTTCTTTTGAAACCATCATGTCTAATGTCTCTTCAGGAGACTTTTTTACTATAGCCTCGACTTGACCATCTACTTCATTACTTGCTCCAATTTTTTCGACGAATTTTTTACTTTTTGGAATCGACTAGTCTACCATACTTCAGGCGTGCAATAAACTCATTACTAATATATGGTTTGTCCTTCTAAGACAATTAACTCAATTGGAGCATTAGCAGTTGACTATGTGACTTACTTAGTAAATGTATTTAGGTCAGTGAACATGTCTAGTAATTGATTCTTTAATCTAGGTAAACGAATTATCTTTAGAACTTCTTGTTCACACAATTTAGTTTGAGGATCAATGATAATTCATGCATACTCATTCCTTTTTCAACTGCCAATCTCCCCCTAATGTTGGGAATGTTAATCCATTGAGATGGATAACATTTGATTGAGCCATAAAAAATATCTTGTTAATACTCTATACATAAACATATATTCCCAACCACCTTTTAAGGTCCCGTCTTTGTGCGTTTTGGTGAATCAAATTCAATAAATGTCGCACAACCAAAATCTTTGATGGGACATCTGTGGTTACTGACCGGGGAGAAAGTATAACTTGTTGGCATGATGTAAATTAATGTTGTACATGTAAAATCACATGTACCCAAATGAATTGTTGCTCTTATGATAATTTTTTTTCAGTCGGTTGGGGATATTTATTGATCATCTCAACAAATCAATTCTTAGATGAACATAAGCTATACGAAGTTCAATAGTTATTCCAATAATCATTATCATTAATAACTTGGAAACTAAACTCATCGTTATAACCAAAACAAGTATACAAATCTAGAATAATATGCTTGCTATGACATTAGCTAAGCCACAATCACACAAACTTTAGGTTGTGGATATGATAATCATTATAGACGATGCATCAATTTAAAACACTGAATGGTATCATTTTGGCATATTCATATCCTTTAATCGTTTTTAGAATATTAGAGATTCACACCCCAACTTAGTTGGTAATCAAATTCACTTGAGGGTAAACATTGCATGCACTTATCAAGAATAATCTTGTAGTTCTTCATTAAATTTCACATCATTATATGTGGTCTAACCGATCATGCCAATTAATAAAATAATCATGATTCATAAACTTTTGGTTTATGAATCATAAGATGGGACATCTGTGGTTACTGACCGGGGAGAAAGTATAACTTGTTGGCATGATGTAAATTAATGTTGTACATGTAAAATCACATGTACCCAAATGAATTGTTGCTCTTATGATAATTTTCTTTCAGTCGGTTGGGGATATTTATTGATCATCTCAACAAATCAATTCTTAGATGAACATAAGCTATACGAAGTTCAATAGTTATTCCAATAATCATTATCATTAATAACTTGGAAACTAAACTCATCGTTATTACCAAAACAAGTATACAAATCTAGAATAATATGCTTGCTATGACATTAGCTAAGCCACAATCACACAAACTTTAGGTTGTGGATATGATAATCATTATAGACGATGCATCAATTTAAAACACTGAATGGTATCATTTTGGCATATTCATATCCTTTAATCGTTTTTAGAATATTAGAGATTCACACCCCAACTTAGTTGGTAATCAAATTCACTTGAGGGCAAACATTGCATGCACTTATCAAGAATAATCTTGTAGTTCTTCATTAAATTTCACATCATTATATGTGGTCTAACCGATCATGCCAATTAATAAAATAATCATGATTCATAAACTTTTGGTTTATGAATCATAAGATGTGAGATAACAATATGTTATCATTACAAACTATCATGTTATATCACTTTGTTTCCTTTTTCACATTTTGTTCTTATATTCACTCTCATAATTTCCTATTTCTAGTGGTCAATCTCATTGTGACCATTATTACAATTTTGATAGTTGATCTCATCATTAACTTGGCTATCTTACAACTTCTGATAGCTGGATGTCATTAGTAACATGATCATCGTTATAAGTTTCTCAATTACATTCATGATCCCGACATTTTCAAAGATCTTTATAATCACATGATCCCGATATTTTCAAAGATCTTTATAATCACATTCAGTTGATGGAATGGTGTAAACCAACCAAGTTTCATGGTATATCATTACTTTCTTGGACAAACATATATGATATCAATTCAAAGCGGTTATACTTGTTCCACACTATTGCTACTTTAGCATATTTGAGATTGATAGATGAAAATTGTTTTATCCGATTGTACCTTGTAAATAATCATCTCTTTGCATAACACCACTAAGAAGTAATTAAATGTCCGAGTCATATAAGATCTAACATCTTATGGCCTTGTACAAACTCAATATGAGATTTAGGGAGTATGACATCTCGAGTGTGATGTCTAAATTTTTTATTCTCTTTTATGAGAGATATTAAATCATTTTAGATGATCGATTGAATACTACAAATAAATATATGATAACAAATCAAATACACAATATAAAATGAAGTCGAATTAATAATACTTGATATGATAATATGTGACCATATAAAACAATTTAGTAGACCATATAAAACAAGTTAGTAATAAAACTTTATGAGATATGTGTTTTCATCACACTTAAAAGCAATATTTGAATTACCTGTAACCAATTAATATTTTCATTTCTGATAACATCATTTAAAGGTAGATAATTCATTAATTCTATTGTATTCACGATTCAGTCCTTTCAATCAAAATCGGCCACAAGACCAAAAACGTTTGTACAAAATAGTACTTGTATGAAATACAGTTTCATATCTTGAGTTAAAATATTAAAAAACATTACCGGTTAATCTTGAACTTGTAGTAATACCATATTTTTAAAACACTACACCATAAAAACCCTTTGTATTTCTTAGATTTTGTGTAATATTTATAATTATCCAAACCACACGTTGGAGCACATATCTAAGATACTTCATAGTATTCTTTAGAACATAAAATGTGTTTTTATATAATTCAAGCTTCGTAATATTCTTTGGAACATCAAATGTATATTTATATAATTAAAGCAGAAACATAAAAAGTATCTTAGCACTACATTAAACAACTAAAAGTTTCACGGTAACTATTACTATTTCATGATCCCTTAAATAGCAATTGAATTTCAATTCCATTATTTATCAAGACTTGTAAATTTTAAAAATGATGTGAAAACAATAATTTTCATTTAAGAAATACAACTTTCTTAAAAATCATTTACATTTCAAACTCATTTGTAAGGATTATAAAACTAAATTGAAAACAAACTTGTACTTGATGACTAAATTAATTTATATTAATACGATAATTAATTTGCCTTTAATAAGAAACAAGATAGGGAGGGACCTTTTTGTTTTTCCTCAGTGATGCAACAGTGTCTTCTTAAATCTATTTTTAAATTAAATACAAAATATAAGTGACTTGCTTCTCTTGTATTTTCCCATCTAGTAGTTCCTAATTTAGAGATTGGCAGATCAAACACCATCACCCACAAATCATCTTCCCAAAGATTATTAGGCTATTAAAGAAAACATAACAATTGAGATTTAGTGATAGACGAGAAACGTTCGGGAAGTATTAAAACTTATAGCACATTTATATTTCAAGTAATTAACTCAAATCTGAAGTTAATACACATTAAGGAACTTACAATACCATAGATCACTAGTGTTATCAAAATTGATTATAAACTCGACGCATAGCCATAATCATATTTTATATGTGCTAGAGTAATAATAATACGTGTTCATTAATCAAATTAAATAATCATGAGTAAAAATACATTTTTAATTAAAAAAACATCATATCATTATTTGACAAAATCTAAACAACTAAAATATTCATGTGAAATTTTCGTTAAATACAAAACTAATTTTCGTTGCTACTTTATTTTCATAACAAAGTTATGAATCAAGACTTATTTAACTTTATGCTAAAACTTTATTAATTAGTTGGGCCAGAAAATAGGTTTACACCATTCAGCAATTTTAAAATAATTTGGGCTGGTCCAACAATTAGAATAAAATAAATTACCCATCTTTTGTTAATTAATCAGATTCACTGGAAGACAAAACGCAAAATCAAAAGAATCTAAAACGCTTAGGAATATGAAGGTTACATTTTGAACAGTTGTACCTTATGAATCCAGCCAAGGCAACCATGCATTGATTGATTGTTTGTGATATTTGAAGCAGATCTGGAACAAGGCTCGACATTGGAACCAGGCTGGTAATTGTTGGTCAAAGCAGAGTAGTGGCTGTTTAAAACGAAAGAACATGTCTAAAATCATGTGACTGTGGTTCTGGAAACTATGGTTTTTAGAGAGAACATTTTCGTGTTGATAACGTGTTGTAGAACAACGACCTACTAACAACTAGTATACTAACATAAACAAGAACAAGTATAGAGAGAAAGATAGAATAGAGAATTCTTATTCATTGAGTTGTAAACATGCAATACAAAGAACCTCTATATATAGTGTTCTTACATTAATACAAAAGACACGAAGAGAAGGGAGTTAGAATGTGGAGACTCACTATAATATAGTTTATTTATAACAAATACAAATACTCTTATTATACAAAACGTACGAATAGAGTGAAAATATAAAAAACACGGTGGTATTTTCATAATTATTTACTCGTAGAGTAATTATCAAAATTACTTTGCAAATGATCTTATAGGGTAATTTTCATCTTGTAGAGTAATTTTGTAATATGTTCTTGTAGGGTAATTTTAATCTTGTAGAGTATCATAATTACTCTATAAATGATCTTGTATGGTAATTTTGATCTTGTAAGATAATTTTATAGAGTATCATAATTACTTTACAAATAATTTTGCAGAGTAATTTTAATTTTATGTTGTTGATAAACTTGCAGAGTAATTTTGATACACTTGTAGAGTAATTTTGATAATTACTCTACAAGATCAAAATTACTCTACAAGATCATTTGTAGGGTAATTTTGAAAATTATCATACGAGCAAAGAATTACGAAAATGCCACCGCGTTTATTTGGATTTTTCATGCCTTTCATACGTTTTGTACGATAAGACACTTTGTACGCGAACTTAACCCTATATATAATAGACTAACTCATTAACAACAATTAGTTTTGTACTTTTTTGTTTTAACCACAAAGTGCTATCTTTTTTAATTTGACCACAAAATTCTCTTAGCTACCCCCATTTTTTGTTTTTAGTTGATAATTTTCATTTGCTTGCCTCATCTATGGGTTTGTTATTTGTCTTTTTTCTTTAACCGAATTAAATTACAATTCTTGAACTTTAACTTTTATAAGGTTGTCATTTTGAATTTTTTGATGAATTTTCTGTTACGTGAGTTATTTTAATCTATGTTTCAACGAAACTTTTCGTAACGTTGTTTTTTAACCAATTGGTTGTTATAAATTCGTGGTTTCTTTTTACGTTTTTTCAATTTGATCCGGTCGTTGCAATGCAGTGGGATAGCACCAATGATCTTTTGTGGTTTTTGCATTCAAATTTTGTTTTGGTGGTGAATAGAATTTTCCCTTCCTCTCAAGTTTCACAGTTGACCCTCTCTCCCGGCTTTCTAAAAAGTCTATAGAATATCTAATTGACCCTCTTGACTAATATGTGTATACGTTCAAGTTAGTCTACATTTTACTTCACGCGAGTCACTTAATTAGTGGTAGGATCATATATAAAGTATTTTATTTTACTTTACGCTTTTCTCTGGTTTTTGTCTGGTCGCTGCAACGCAGCAACATCATTTGTAGTTTTACTAATTAGTGGTAGGATCATATATAAAGTATTTTATTTTAAACAGTAAGTAGCATTCACAATTTGTTAAGTAGTGGTAAGATCATATACAAACTTCATTTTGTGTAAAAACAATTTTGTGCAACACAGCAACATCATTTGTAGTTTTACTAATTAGTGGTAGGATCATATACAAATATTTTTCTTAAAAAACAGTAAGTAGCATTCACAATTTGTTAAGTAGTTGTAAGATTGTATACAAATTTCATTTTGTATAAAAACAATTTTGTGTAAAACAGTATGAACCATTTACAATATGCCACATGTCATCCATTTAATTCATGTATAAAGGGCATTTGTGTATTTTATTTTAAGTTAGTTTCTAAAAACTCCTAAAATTATGGAAGTGGTTTCAAATTCATACGTAAAATTCATGTGTTGTGTATATAAATTATGTGCTGGTTATAATCATACATGTATGTGCTGGTTATAATTATATAGGTATGTGCTGATTATGGAAATTCATGTTTTGCTTATATATGTGTTGGTTATACTTATTAGCACAATTATTAAGCAATATTTTGCAACTTTTTTCAAAAATTATTATTTTTTAAAGTATAACAATATTATACTCATATTAAAGATAAAAAAAATCTTGATTTTACCGTATTGTCTTCTTAATAGAATTCTAAAGTATATAAAACTTATTTTAATTTTAAAAACCGGGTAATGGAAATTGAGAAAATGACTAAAACACCATTGAATCACATTAAATAGTATAGTTATTGTTAGTAATGATAAGTGATCAATATTAGCACTTAATTCAATTAGTTAACTTCAAGATATGTTCTTATTGTTTTTAGAGTTAAATGCCATTTTAGTCCCTGTGGTTTAAGACATTTTGCTAGTTTAGTCCAAAGGTTTCATTTTTCGTCTGTGGGTCCAAAAATGTTTCATTGTTGCCATTTTAGTCCACTGGCTTAACTTCATTCATTAATTATGTTAACGAGAAGGGCAATTCGGACATTTTATATGTAATTTTGTTAACTAGAAGGGCAATTTGATCATAAAAATGACCAAATTACCCTTCTCATTAACATAAATAATGAATGAAGTTAACCCAGTGGACTAAAATGACAACGGTGAAACCTTTTTGAACTATAGGCGAAAAATAAAACCTTTGGACTAAACTGCCAAAATGGCTCAAACCACAGGGACTAAGATAGCATCTAACTCTTATTTTCAAATAAGACAAAGTTTGTTGGGATCTTAACTCTTACTAAGTATTTTGTGGAGTAAATTGCGGTTTTGGACCTTGTGGTTTAATGGTTATTGCTATTATTTACAAAATCCAAACGTTTTGCAATTTTCATACTAATTATTCTATTTTACTACGGTTTTGGTCCACCAACTAACTCCATCCAACTTATAGCTAAATCCTTATTACTTGAGAGACATGTGCAAAGTATTTTGGTAAAAAACCATTCAAAATGAAGAAGCTAGGGTATTATCTAATCAAATTTAACAATTTAATCAAATTTAAACAATTAGTTCCCTTCCATCTTGATTCAGATCACTTGTGATGTAGCTTTTTATTTATAATTAATGTAATTTTAATTTAACAATTTAATCAAATTTAAAGACTAGGCTCCGTTCCTTCTTGATTAGTATGAAATAGCTCACTAAAGGTAAGTATCAAGTGTAATAACCGAAAAAAATATATAATAATATAATAATAATAATAATAATAATAATAATAATAATATATCATAATCTACATGTGGGAAATTATGGAAATGGAATGGAATGAATGGGACTCTGTCAGAAAATATAAATTATGAATATAATATTGAATGGTTGGGATTCAATCTAATCTTACCACTTGCATGAATTATTTCATGCAAGATTGAATTCGATTGAATCTCTGCAAATAATTTTTGCAACTTGCATTAACTAGAACCTTCATTTCTCTATATAAATAGAGAACACAATCATCTTGCAAAACCACCCAACCTTCTTTACACACTACACCATTTTCCATCACTTCCGATAAGAAAACCAGGTTCTGGTAACCATAACCGAACACCATACCGACACCACTTTTCATTCACCACTATGCCTACCGAACCACTTAACTATCCCTACGAAGCCACTTAACTATCCCTACTAAGCCACTCGAGGCTTTAACCACGGAAAACGTACGAACCGAAACCATTTTAGGTGAAGAAATACCAACTCCGATGATCACCACGGATTTTCTAACGACGTCTCTCTTAATCGAAACACGTTTTTAATCAAGGTAACATAAACTAAATTTTCATTTTTGAAACTCTAAGGTTAATTAAATGAAAATGGAATATAAAATTGAATATGTGAATGTTAGATTTGGATAAAAGACGATGAAGAAGATAGTAAACTAGTAACTGAGTACATAATATAATTAATGAATCCTATTGTTCACAAGGGCTTAGGTAGTCCAGTTGGATCAGACTTTGGTTTACAACCCAGATGTCACGAGTTCGAATCCTGCTCCTGCTGGAGACATGTTCTTTTATCAGATAATGCATTAACATCAGATTTTCGTAAAAACATCATTATTTCTATAAAAAGCATCAGATTTCTTATATAAAAGATTAGATTATAAGAGTTAACTTCCGTATTGCTCCCTGTGGTTTGGTCGTTTTAATGGTTTTGCCCAAATCCTTTAAAAATAGCCATTTTACTCCCAGATGTTTCTATTGGTTCTCTAACATACTACCTGGCCTTAACTCCACTCATTTTTGCTGTTAAAAGTAAGGGTACTTTTGTCTTTTCAGTTCAAAGTAAGGCAATTCAGTAATTTTATATATTATATAGTATTTATTTATTATTACTTACAAAAAAATCCAATCCATTTCTCAATTCATCATTCATTAGTCTTCTCTCTCTATACATTTTGCAACCACCATCAATAACCATCCTCACTCACCATCCATCCCAACCACCACACACTTCCACCGCAGCCACCACACACTTCCACCAAAACCACCACCTCCTCCATTACCACCAGACATTACTATCACCCCACCCACCATCTCGCACCAACAACCCCGCACCACCACCACATCGACAGACCTGAACAACCACCATCTCGCACGAACACCACCACACCGACAGATCTGAAACAGGCACTATCCCCACCACCACCATTCCGCACTAGAGAGAGAGAGAGAGAGCCAAACGAAAGAGAAACATGAAAGAGAGAGATAGAGAGGAACGTAGATCTAAGGTTTCGAGCCAAGAAAGAACTCTAGGGTTTCGGTAACCACAGAGATGACGATGATGGATCTAAGTTCAGAAGGTGACAACCTCCTAGGGTTTCGAGCCAAGAGCTCTAGCTCCAGCGACTTTACACACTCAGATTATGACGGTACCGATGGAGTCTATTGGAAGCGTTGTTGGGTGGTGTTTAGAGATCTCCGATGTCGGTGGTTTATGTTGGTGGTCAGGTGGGGCTGGTGCAAGGTGGTGCTCAGGTGGGGTGGTGTAATGTAGTGGTCGTGGGGGATGGTGCAAGGTGGTGGTTGTTAGGTGGAGATGGTGGGAGGTGGTGGTTGTCAGGTGCAGATGGTGGGAGGTGATCGTTGATTGTGAGAAAGAGAGTTATTAAATGTGAATGATGATGTTCATATATGTTTTTTATTGAAAGATCTGTTGATACATGTATTAATCATGAAAGAGGGTTGTTGTTTTCTTTTTTATATATAAATACTAAATAATAACTGAGAGGATGAGAAAAGACTGAAATGCCCCTCATGTGAGGGGCAAATGACTAGGATTTAACGGTGGAAATGGATGTCGTTTGGGGCGGAGAGTAAAATGATGATGAGCTTCATAGACCAGATAGTAAACTGGCTATTTTTAAAGGATTGAGGCAAAACCATTAAAGTAACCAAACCATAGGGAGCAAAACGAAAGTTTACTCTTATATAAAACACACATAAATGACTAAGTAGTTCACTGGTTAAGTATCTAACTTATAACCTAGGGGTCTTGGGTTCAAATATTGCAAGAGACATTCTTTTTAATACTGTCGCGTTGTGAGGTAGACCGCCTTTAGGGTACTTTAGTATTGTTGGATTCACTGTGAAGTTATTCGACTAACCGATGAGATTAACAGCTTTTAGAGTTCTCTTAGTTGCCATCCTTGAGAAGGGTCGATGATACTCTTTGATTTCCTATTAGTTTAGTACCATAGATCCCGGTTCCATCTAGTTACCAATACCGTTAGAAAACGAAGATTCACGAATAGGATTCCAAACCTAGGTAGTGCTTTCCATCATCTGATCTCGTCTCTAGTAAAGTTCGTGTTTTAGTTAGCTTTAGTTAATTTTAATTAATTGCATAAGGTTATTATAAAACCCCCATCAAAATAATAAAAACAATTAAGTCAAATCAATTTAGATAAATAATCGAGTCTAGTATACGTTTTCACTAGAGTCCATTGGGTTCGATACTCGGACTTCTTAGGCTATATTACATTGTCCGGTACACTTGCCAGTTGTGTGGTTTAGGTTTAGGGAGTCTTAGGTTATAAATTTAAAACTTAAAGTGTCTAGTTTAGACTTAATTTAGTTAGTATTTAAAAAACCACTTTGAGCACATCAATCATGTTGTGTTGTGGGGTACGTGCGTATGACAAGAAAGGCTATGAGGACTGTCCTTGCACAATCGCCTTCTCCAGCAGTCACTAGAAATGAAATTTGTCTGATTGGGCAACACACTCTCTAGAGAAACATTGTATTGGTTCCACCATAGGTTCCAATAGTTCTTAATCTTCTTGATTCATTCAGGCTAAATATTGTTCATAAATTATGTCCTTGAGTTGTTTGTATCAGTCGGTATCCGCTATGTTCAACATTCACCGACCATAGTTGTGATGGGAAATCCCTTGACGTCTCTCTTTCTGAAAGCAACAACACCCTTCTTGTCTCTTTGCTTGTTGCAACCATAGGCTTTGTCTTTTTCTTTCAGCTTTGACTTATGAGATATTGATGCGTCTCGATCTTCATGAACCTAAGTTGTCCACTTGATGACGAGGAGATGTCTCTTCCCTATTTGTACACCAGGCAGGTGTTTCCTCTGATATTGTAGTTATTCTCTTGATGGCAAGGAGATGTCTCCTCCTAGTCTAAACTTAGATGTATTATTCGTTGATTCATTCCATTGTTTTAAGGATTGAAGTGAGTTTTAACCCACCCCGTCATCAGATAGATTGGCTTATTTAGTTTGGTGTTTATACAGTGACCAAGGAAAACATATATAGGTGGATTGGCTTATTTTGCTTGGCGTGCATATGGTGACAAGGAAAACTTAGATGTGGGCGTGCCGGATAACTTTGTTGAAGATGAAAACTGAAAAGAACGTTGGGCATTCCTTGACGAAGTTTGTTTGCAATAAGAGTCCCAAACTATGTCAAACATCATTTCCTTCTCTGCAGGCCCAAAATTGATTTATCTTTGGTGTTGTACAGATAGCGTAATAAAGCAAACCTATACCAATCAAGTTCTCTCCATAACGGACGGGGTAAAAATACTAGTTTTTTTAAATTTAAAGGTAGAAAGACAAAAATTCATGCCTTGTATATGATTGAACCTAATGCTTAAACTCAACGTCCATCCATCGAAACGACAAAACATGTAACATTAAACTTATGTATAATTTCTTGTATTAAATGAGGAAAAGACAATTTACTCCAAGGAAAATGTTATGTAAAAATGCATGCATACACTGGGATACTCTAATTATAATTATATAACCACCCAAAGTTCACTTTTAACCATAACTCTTAAGGTTCACGTTTAACATTTTTTAAAATAATATATGTTGTTATGGATGGCCGGAAAAATGATTGGGGTTTTGGGGGACGGGGGTGGGGTTTCAGTGTGTCAAATTTGGCTATAATTTAGTGAAAATTAGTACAAAAAGCAAGAAATTGTACACCAAATTTACGTCGAAACGTAGACAAACTCAAACTTATGCAAAAAAAAGTATACCAAATTTATGTGGAAATGTAGATAAACTCGAATGTTGTACCGACTATGCGGCCTGATTATGTATACATTATTCTGAACCCTTTACGTTAAAATCTAGATCAAATCGAATCGAATTTATTCGACGAAGCAAAATTTATTATATTTGACCCGACTTGTATTCAAACAAAATTTACGATGAAACGCACATAAAAAATAAGCATGAAAACGTATTATAAATGATAAAAAATTTACATCAATACGTACATAAGATGAAAGCATGAAAACATATTATATTTAACCGACTCGTTTCCAAATAAAGTTATGTTGAAACGTACTCGAATTTATATTGTCAAACGAAAACATATTATATTTGACTTGAATTGTTTCATGACAAAATTGACATCAAAATGTACATAAAAAAGTAGGGGTGGGTTATCATACAATAGCCCTTAACGTGCGAAGCATAGGAAGTCCACGTTTCGAAATAATGCATGTTATAAAATTCAATTCTATTATGCCATCAAACAAGAAAATTACGCATGGCTAAACTCAAATTACGCATAGATTGGTTTAACCCTGATTACACATGTTATATACATAATTACGCACGTTATTATTGTCACTTCGTACCATCGCACATTAAATCCCATTTGTATTAAAAACTTTCACTAAAAGAGTAAGCAAGAAAACTTATTATATTTGACCCGACTCGTTTCTTACCAAAATCGACACTGAAACGTACATAAAAAGTAAGCAACAAAACGTATTATATTTGACCCGATTCGTTTCCAAACAAAATTTTCGCCGAAACGTAGACCAACACGTACATAAAATAATTCCACAACAATTTTTTTTTAAGTTAACGACCAAAGGTATTAAGAAAAAATCAGATTATATATACTCTAAGGGGGTCAAAGTGACAATTTACAAAGTTCATAAAAAGTCGATGGGTTAAAAATTGCATTTCCTCAACTTAAGGGCTAAGAGAGGTAAAATTTCATGAAAAACATAAAGCAAAGAGGAATGTCCATTGGTAAAAATGAAATTTGTTAAAATTGAGGGGTCAAAGAGAGGAATGTCCACCAACATTCCTCTTTAGATTATATATAAATTATCAAATCTTATTAAATCTAGTTTAATTTTTTTAAATCCAATAACCTTCTAAACCTATATTATTTAAAAATAATTCTATCATAAAACATAGTTTTATATTTTTAATTTAAGTATAATATTACTATATTTTTTAAAGCTCATGTAATCATATAACCGTTTATATAATCATGTATAATATGTTTTATAATTACCTATGACGTGCCAGGTCATATGACAAGGTTAATCACGTTTCAAGTTATATAACCAAGTATAGTCACGTCCTAGTTTATATAATTACGTACAATCATGCACTATCAAGATATATAAGCATATATATCATGTTATATAAACACAAAACATTCTATATCACATACTACCAAGTTAAAATAAGCACAAACATGATATATAGTCATGTATAATCAAGTAGTAACAAGTTATATAATCACATAACATGTTAAATAATCATGTAATCACGTAACTAGTTATATAATCACATATCATTGGGTAACATACTACCATGTTATCTAATCACTGCAAGGTTATATAATCACATAACGAAAAAAGTTAAAAAGCTACAACAATATTGTACACTGAAATTAAGGATGATACAAATTTTTTTTTATTATTTTATGGTAATATTAAAAAAAGTTAAAAAGCTATAATAGTACTGTACATTGAAATTAAGGATGATATAATATTTTATTTTATTACTAGGTTATTAGACCCGTGCATTGTACGGATTGATTACAGAAAATACCTCAAATAGGTTATTAGACTCGTGTATTGCACGGATTGATTAAAAAGAATACCTCACATAAGTAAAAGATGATAAATACCCTAACAAATTGCTTAAAGCCATCCATAGTTAGAAACATATCAATTTCTCTCTTTGAAATTTATTAAACATAATAATTTTGAAATAAATTTACACAATTTAACAAGCCAATATTTTACAGATAATTATTGTTAATTATCATTAAATACATAAGTTAGACTTAAAATTTACACAACTTAAATTATAATCCCGATCAAAGTTGAATTTTCGCTCCATCGTGTGAGGGATTCTAGTACCTATTACTCTAAATTATATATATATGTGTGTTATTGTTAATAACTAAAACAGGTCAAACTCATCTCATTAGTGATTACATCAGTTAACTCTAAACTCAAGAAACTATGTAAATGTCTTCTGGACTAATGAGAAATATCTTAATTATTATTAAAATTAAATTATAACCATAAATTAAAATATCTAACTTATAATAAAATATTACAACTAATGCCATTCTCTCCTCTAACTTACTAATAATATTAATAAATAGTATTAGATTAACATCTAATATGTTTATTCTCATCTGTTTATGATATATCTTTTTATTTTTATTTTCTTTTATACTTCGTCTCTTTATTATTATCATGGAAGAAAAATAATAAAAAAGTAGCACACTTTTCATGATTATTATAATTACTAAACACAACCATTAATACACATTTACTTATTATATTTATATGTTTTACAGTCTTGTAGTTACTAAACACAACCACTAATACACATTTACTTATTATTTTTTAATAAAAAAGTATTTATGGTATATGTGTAACATTATTTAAAAAAAAACCTTCGCCGTAAAGTATATTATTCTCTTTAATTTGAGTACAGTTTTGTTACTTTTATAAAATCAACACTTTTTTTAAAAAAAGTTGATACGTTAACGTATATCATGCTTAATTATACATACGCGTACTTATAAGTAGGTTGCGTTATTATTATATAATATATAATTTGCGTAAGTATTATTATAAGTTGTGTAGTTATGTATATACGTGTAACGTGTTTATAGTAGGGTTTGCATAATTATCAATATAGGTTGCGTAATTATCAGTATATGTCGCACAAATATAAACAATTTTCTTCACAATCTATCATACATTAGCCCGTGTAACACATGAGATTGTAATCTAGTAAATTAATAATGTTATGAAATTAATTTAAATTCAAAAGCATATTGTAACCAATAATTTGTATTTATATTTTATTATATTGTGTAGGATATCTATTAAAACCTTTAAATCAGTAATTTTTGTGATAACTGAGATTATTAAAAATATTAAATGATAAAAATCATAGTTATTAATTTACTATCTGAAAGTTAATTTGAACTTTGGAATTCGAACTTTGGATTTAACATAAAGATTGTGATGTTTGGTGGATATTATTTTATTTTAATTATCTGAAAGTTAATTTGAACTTTGGAATTCGTATGGGTTTATATTTGATTGGATTAAAAATTATCAATAAA
The DNA here is from genome assembly GCA_947069175.1 of Scalesia atractyloides. NCBI lineage: Eukaryota > Viridiplantae > Streptophyta > Magnoliopsida > Asterales > Asteraceae > Scalesia > Scalesia atractyloides. Next base: position 21,031,085 of record CAMTDV010000022.1, on the reverse strand, counting down.
AATTTGTATTTAGTAGATTAAATATTATTATTATTAATTAATTAAAAGAAAGATTGATATGATTATGGTATAACTTAAAAAAATAATATAACATTAAAAAGTTATTAATTTAAAAAAATGTGTAATTAGAGTTATTCATTGATTAAGGTTTTTCGAGACTAAGTAATCAACTTGGTTATCAAATCCTTCCTACACTTCCTATAGAAAAACCTTTATGTGTGTATATATAATTAAATCATGTGCGTATACATATAGTAAAACTAAAATACATATTTTGAACTTGAATTGAAAATCACAAGTTTGTAGGAAATTCAATTATTGAAGGAATTTGAATATTTAATTACTAAATTTGAACATGAAATTCGAATTCTATTTGAACTGAATTTCAAGTTTTTACCCATATGTTTTGAGAACCATAAATATTGTAAAAAAGTGAAGGGTAGACCCATAACGTCAAAAAACTAAAATCATAACGACATATATACATATATATATATACATATATATATATACATATATATATATATATATATATATATATATATATATGGGTTGAGATTGTGCTAAGACGACTTGTAGATGGATGCGTATGATATCGTTCGATTTCGACTAAGAATTCTTCTCACATGATGGACCTCGATTTTTAACATCAAAAACCTAAAATAAGTAATCATAACGACTACAAATATATATGGGTTCGGGATTGTGTTAAGATGACTTGTAGATGGATGCGTATGATAGTGTTCGATTTGTTCGTTGACCGAAAGTTATTCTCACTTGATGGACCTCGATTGAGAATTTTTCATCTCCTATAAATTCAATTCAAGTACCAAACATTGTTAGTGAAGTGAAAAATGGTATCTCTGAACAAATGTAATCAAGAATCCATTTAAAAATAATAATAATAATAATAATAATAATAATAATAATAATAATAATAATAATAATAATAATAATAATAATATTTATAATAAATCCTACCCAACTCCACTAATTATTAAAACTTATAATATTAAGTTTCTAAATAGTTAAAACCCCTTTTTTTTCCTTATTTGAAAATAACTTATTTTAAAAAAACATATACACAATTGATCATGCTTAAGATTTGAAAATAACTTATTTTAAAAAAAATATATACACAATTGATCATGCTTATGTTACGCCTAATAAAGAGGATGACATGGACTCTCTTTACCCTCATAAATCCTTGATGGGCGGTTGGTTTACAAACTGGATGAAGGGTGGTGATATTGGAAGTGGTTAGTTAGGTCCTGTTTACGAAGGTTACACTAAGTCACGTTTAATGTTCACCAACATGTACACAACCATCATCTCTAGGTTTGTAATGATCTTGCACATCACCTATACGTTTCTGTAATATTTTTTTATAATCCCATACATAAATGCAGTCTCGGTTTTTTTCGGAAATTCCAGGCTAGGGGTTCTTTTTTCTTTGTGATCGCCTTTTTAATTGTTAACCCAAAGTCACAGCCTAATTTATCAGATACAGTCATCCTTTGATTGAACATGAATATGCGGCATATTGCAGGCTGTTCCTCATCAAACATCGCCTTGAAGAGTATACATGAATTGGAAAACAGGAAACAACAATATGCGGGCAAGTGCTAAGTTGAAATGATGTTTTAAGATGATAGCAAGTTGTATATCTTTCTTGAGCTTGTTACTAAAGGTTCACCGAGGATTCTCTACCGAAAGTATTAGCTCTGGGATCCGCAAGCCTTGGCTTACAGGATGCAAATATTGAATGGTTTGAATTACTTGCACGATCGCACGCTGGTTCGTAGGTAAACCTTCTTTCATTTTGGTGCTATTTTGAAGTTCTTTAGAACAACAACCATACCTGGTAAAATCCCAAAAAATAGCAAAGCTATTTGGTAGGGTATGGACATGGGAGGGTGGGATGCACACAAACCATATCTATATCCCATAGGATATCGGTTGCTTCCATGGTGACCCCCGACTATTTGAATAGCTAAACAATAATATATTATTATTATTATTTTACATGTTCTAAATATATCAGATGTGCTAATATTTTGATAATTCAAGTAGATATGTAAAGTTTGAGGATTTACATATATATCGACTTGCATGAATCATTATGTTAGCACATTTGATATCCTTAGAATGCATAAAAGTACCTGAATTAATAAAACTGTAGAAAACTTTAAAGAGTTGGTGTTCTTGGAAGCAACTATATCATATGAGACATATATATGGTTTGCTTACGTCCCACCCTCCCCAAGACCAGACCCTACCAATAACTTTGATATTTGTTGGATTTTATTGGGTATGATTGTTGTTGTAAGGAACTTCAAAATAGTACTGATAAAAGAAGGTTTACCTATGAACCACCAATCGTTCATGCAAGTATTTCAAATTACTACTTAAAATCTACATGTTGGTAAGCTGAGACTTGGGAGTCCTGCAGTTCATACTTTTCATAGAACTTTGCCAGTGAACCTTTAGTAACAGGCTCAAGCAAGATATATAGTTTGCCATCAACCTGAAGCATCATTTTATCTTAGCACATACCAACATATATGGGAAAAAGACGGTATAAACATTTGGTTTAATTAGGAGGTCCTTAATAGCTCGAGCTAAAGTTGTATCTTGATCAAGAAGAAATATGGGCTCAACTAAAATGACGGTTACGGCTTATGTAGAAAAAAACAAGAGGCACTCCAAGGGGATAGGGTTTTCCGAGTTGAGGCGAAGGTGCACACATCACATACGCAAGGTTCACTTGTCATACATAAGTGGAAAATATATGTAGCTTTACAAAACAAATTATCTATCTGTTACTAGTTAATATCATGATCAAAACAACATTAACAATGAGGAAATTGAAATCCATGGAAAAGACTCAGATGAAGCGTTGCTTAGGTTTCTATGTTTTTAGGGACTTGGACTTTTAAAGATAATGAACCATTTACCCTATTAAACATGCATGGTCTGTAAAACATGGAAGAAAGGGGCATCGCATGTTGGATAATGGAGTGATTACTAACCAATTTCGAATCAATTGTAAGAAAACTGAGATGAAGAGAAACCTGGATTTCTACACAAATCGTGTGTTCACTTTCAGATTAACCTATTTGGTGGTACTACCAATGATTAATCTGGATAAGATGTGTAGAACACACAAGAACGAATTTGTTGAATTTTGAGAATTCTTGAAACCGTACCACTTGTTCACAAAATGTTCAACAAAAAGAACAAAAACCGTTCCTTATACATGTGTCGACCAAAAAAAAATGAAAGAAAATCTCTCAATGTCTTTTGTATGAACACTGTTTATATACTTTTTCATCCATCGGTTTCTGTAATTTTAATAAAATAGATCCATAGTACAAATAAATGCCCAAAATAATAAACAATCACATATGACCAAGTCATAATGTTAGGCTCAAATAGTGACATCGTTTTATTTAACAAGCCTCATTAATCAAATTCAAAATACCAGGCCCAATTATAAATTATAAATATATATTATAATGTATATATTTATAGCATGTAATTCATAAATAAATTATAAAATCAAAACCGATAAATACGCATACGCCAAATCCTATTAACATTAAAGCGAGCATGCACTCCCGCATCTCCTAACTCGTTTAATATTCAATAAGATTTACTTGGTCGACAAGTTAATCCAATACCACTAAAATCCATTGATAACACTAAAATTACCAACATTCCTCCCCCATTTTAGTGATATCCATGATTAACTTAAAATACTTCTCAAGCAAACACAAACTTATGCATAAATGAAATATCGTGACGATTGAATTTCACATTAGTATATTACACATTCCAAATATTCGAATATCAGGGTGTCGCTATGGATTGAACCCTTTCCATTCATAATGAATACATGAAGATAATGTACACATAAGTTCACAAATTCATTGTTCTTACTTGACACAATATTTTACTAGCCTGTGTCCCATCCTTCAAAGAGTATATCAAAGCCAAGTCCAAGCTTCTTGAAGCGGCTAAACTTCATACTCTTATAGGTAGTTCTTTTATTCTCGCACTTGCAAATGCAATTTTTCGAAGAACTATTAAGAAGTTATACTTCAACCTCCTTTATCTTGCAGTCTGAACACAACCTTGGGATGATTCTAATCATGTGTTCCAATATCTCTGTGACAAGCTTTCCACATTGAATTCTGCATCTAACATTGTATTAGATGGGAATTGGGTATCTTGACATAGGATATTAAAGTGTGGACTTTAAACCCATCCCTATGACTGATTTATTCACGAGATCGCTCCTAACTCTTTAGTTAGATAATCAGTCAAATTAAACTCAGATCTTACAATTTCAACAGATATCACTCTACGCATGATGAGCACATGAGTCATGCTATGTATAACACACAACCGTCTAGACTTTCCATTATACACCTGACTATAATCCTTAGCCAGCACTATCACACTTGATAGATATTGGTGATATCGATTTTGTACACAAAGGAATCTCAAAGATCAAATTTATTAGCCATCCAACTTCTTTACCAGCAGGTGCTAAAGCTACAAATTCGTTGAATTTGTGATAAAAGTCTGCTTCTTTGAAGCCTATGAGATAACACCTCCACCAAGTAGAAACACCCTTCCACTTGCATCAAAATACCCTTCTAAAGCTGAAGGAAAACTTTAATAACACAAACCATAGATCATGGTTCTATTTAGGCATTCAAGCAATCTATTCACAGCTTACCAATGCTGAATAATTGGATTACTGGTAAATCTACTCAGTTTCCCACAAAATATGCTATATCAGGCCTTGTACAATCATAACATACATTAGGCATCTAATTGATTAAATACTCCATTGTGAAATAGATTCACCTTGATTACACACACCTAAGATTTTAGGACCTATAGGAGTAATAGCCGGAGAATAGACAAGTGACTGAATTTCTTCAACACTTTCTTGATGTAAATAAGACTGTATCATTAATATACTCATGTTCGTCCCTTTTATCCTTTTTCCTAGGATAATATTATCCTCCCCCAGATCCTTCAAATCAAATGATTACTTCTTTACCAGAGAGATCAAACATCAAACCTGCAACATACACACTTTGTGTTCTTGCTCAAGCGATATAAACCCCACAGGTTGTTACATGTAGACCTCTTCATCCAACTCACCATTCTAGATTGCATTTACCACATCCATGAGATGAAGCAAAAGGCAATTTATTAACGTGCTAGTGTAAGTCCTAACAACAGGAGCATATGTACCAAGAAGTCGATCCCTTCCTTTTTGTCTAAAGCCTTGGATAAGCTATCCACCTTTAAACTTATCTATGTTATCATCAACCTAACTCCTGGTCCCTTCAACTAAATAAGAACCTAAGTCTAAACCAAGACTTAGATTTTTATTGTTCTTATGCTATTTCTCCTAGTCTCAGAGGTGTATTATTTACTTGGCCAACCACTTGAGAATTACCAGAACTTGGACCCACACACTTGGGTCTAGGTATAACAGAGAATCCATTCTCAACACCAATATCAATATTTCATGACACGAGTTCACAGACACATAGTTATTTGATTTAATGACATGGAACCTATAAGCACAACATGCTTAACATATTCAATGAACATGCAATCTGTACCTCTTTCACATATGTTCCTCATCTTGGATTCAGTGAGCTTTACCACCACTCTACAACCTCAAATACTTAGGCAACTCAGCTTAACTCTAGTGGCTTCTATGCCAAAGTTTATAAAAGGTTACCTTGTTCCTTTTAATAGGAACCCTATTTACTAAATAACATGTATGATATTAACATAGCCGCTCCCAAAACACTTCACTTAAACCGAAATAGGAAAACATGGAGTAAGTATTTGTTTAGGAACCCTATTCAACCTCATGGATACACTATTCTGCCTAGTGTATACAGAGTAGTAGTTTGATGAATGATACCCATGAATTGGAAGTAATTTAGATCACAATATTCACTTCCACTAATAGTTCAATAGATTCAATAAAATTAATAACATAGTATTGTTATCAAATATATACAAATTCAATAATTTCTACCAGAGGCGGAATTAAAAAAATAAACTCATGAATTTAGTTAGGTGCACTTTAAATCTTGAAAATAAAATCCTCAACTGAAGCAGAATTTTTTTCTTTTCTTTGAATGAAAGAAAGCTTTCTAGGTGCACTTTAAATCTTGAAAATAAAATCCTCAACGGAAGCAGAATTTTTTTCTTTTCTTTGAATGAAAGAAAGCTTTCAAAAACCATAGTCATGTGCCTCGCCCCATCTATTATTGTTTTCGATTATTTGGCCAAGGACCAAAACAATATTTATGTAAATATTGGAGGGTTCCAAGGAAAGTTAAAGTCATAATTATCCATTTGACCTTAAAATTCAAACACATATATAATTGACAACACACATGAACCACTATGTTATTTAAATCCAAAACATCAAGTAAACCCTATTCTTTTTGCATGAATCCACAATTAAAAACATAGGCATCAAGTTTCCAAAGTCGAAACAACTTATTATTTAAACCTAAATAAAATATATAAGCCTAGTTACGAGACTTTGTACCCCTTCAAATCACAACCATCCTTGTTAATGAATGGATAAGGCACACAATCAGTTCTCAACTAATTTTAACTTGATTTATAGGCACCATCATTCTAAACAATTTTTAACTGATTTTTTTACGGAACCGACATAATTAAAACTAAAGGAAAAATTAATGATCTAAATGATAAGAAAAAATCTATTTATTCTTTAGATAATACTAGACAATTGCAAAACCACTTGCTCAAAAGAAAGAATTACATACCTGGCATAAAAGAAAGAATTACATCCCTCTGACGGGTTTATAGTGCAAAGGACTTCAAACGTCCATCTTCCCATGATAAAACGATGACGATCGGCCAATGGCATTTTAAAATGATGAATTAATTCCAATCTCTCCCCATTTATTTATTTAATTTTTCCCATCAATCCTCCGTACTGAAAGAATGCATGTTCTTCCCACCATTTTCATGAACACACAATACCCAATCGGTATTAGATTTTGTGTTCCAAACCAAACAGCCACAAGAGCCTATTCTTTCCATCAATTATGGCCTTTAAATTGCTGCACAAAATGCCCAAACCCGAACCGTTCTTGCGTTTTCAGTCCCTTGTTTCGTCCCCAGTTTTACAAACAAAAAACCAAGATCAATCTCCTGATCTTTTGCAGCGATTTTTTCAACCAAAATACCGGAACATAAACTGACATCAGAATACCGGATTGCAGGACATAAACTGACATCAGAGTTAAGTCTTCTTCCTATTTGGGAGACTTCTATTACGTTGTAAACCGAAATACCGGAACATGACGTTTCACGAACAAAATCCACATACATAACTGAAGTCGAAGGCCCAAATCAACCGGTTCAGTAACCCAAACAGACCCGAATTCGAACGAAAACAAATCACATATCCCGATTTGCGAACATCCGAACAGAACCAGAAACAAAATCCCAATCGAAACACCAAGAACCAAAATGAACAAAAATTGAATTGAAACAATCAAAGGCGTAAAATAAATCATGCCAGTACCCAGTTTCTTCCCATAACAGTAAATCGGCATATATAATCAATACTGGATTAAACATGCAAATCAATGTTAAATTTTTTCTTCTTCTTTTCTTTTGCCTTCTGTGGTCGAAGGCAACAGAACAAAAAATTAATTTTTGTTGAAATCTTCATCCACTTTGCTTAAATCTAATTGGATGAGAGAAATAAAACCAAAGCAAAATCCTTTTGGTTTACTTATAGAAAAATCCTTTTGGTTTACTTATTGGGCACAACGGTTACTTCGAACACATATCTTACAAAAATGGATCCAAAAATTCGAAATCGGATGTTATAATTAATCACACAACACAAAATAGGTTAATCTTTGTTGGATAATGGAGTGATTACTAACCAATTTCGAATCAATTGCAAGAAAACTGAGATGAAGAAAAACCTGGATTTCTACACAAATCGTGTGTTCACTTTCAGATTAACCTACTTGGTGGTACTACCAATGATTAATCGGATAAGATGTGTAGAACACACAAGAACGAATTTGTTGAATGTTTGAGAATTCTTGAAACCGTACCACTTGTTCACAAAATGTTCAACAAAAAGAACAAAAACGTTCCTTATACATGCATCGACCAAAAAAAATGAAAGAAAATCTCTCAATGTCTTTTGTATGAACACTGTTATATACTTTTTCATCCATCGGTTTCTGTAATTTTAATAAAATAGATCCATAGTACAAATAAAGGCCCAAAATAATAAACAATCACATATGACCAAGTCATAATGTTAGGCTCAAATGGTGACATCGATTTTATTTAACAAGCCTCATTAATCAAATTCAAAATACCAGGCCCAATTATAAATTATAAATATATATTACTAATGTATATATTTATAGCATGTAATTCATAAATAAATTATAAAATTAAAACCGATAAATACGCATACGCCAAATCCTATTAACATTAAAGCGGCATGCACTCCCGCATCTCTTAACTCGTTTAATATCCAATAATATTTACTTGGTCGACAAGTTAATCCAATACCACCAAAATCCATTGATAACACTAAAATTACCAACATCGCACATGAGGCGAGCTGATGCGCAAAAGTGTCCTTGCCGAAAAGCCCTAATATGTGCTCACCTCTGCTCGCTTCGTGTATATTCGTTGTCTTGCATAAGTTGATTAGATATTGCAACATTGCATCTTGTGCCTAGGTTAGGTGTACGCTTTCCAGAACGCAAGACAAAACAAAACTTAAAAAAAAAGATTATTAAATGGGCCTAGCAAGTGGAGTGTTTCCCGTTGTACTTTTAATGCATAAAATCTTCTAAATCTTTTTACTCACAAATTATTTATGTTGAGTATGTGACAGCTAATGGGAGAAAAGGGAAGCTGACCTTAATCCTAATCATATTTTTGGCGAGAAAGGAATTTGCCAAGTTACAAAATTTCCCAACATACTTATTTTTGCGGTTCTTCTTTAGCCCCAACTTTTAGTATAAGGGAATCCTTAATTGTGTAGCCTATATATACAACATCCTTGTCATTTTGATTTTCAACACCTCAACTAATACTATTGTCTTGCTAGAGCATCCGTGACACATGTATCTCTCATCTTGTTTATTTTGTTTCATGTTCGTGTGTTTTATTTTCATTTCCCATGTTGCCGTAAACCCTATTGCTACCACCTGATCGCCATCGGGTCAACCCTCGTCTAGCACAGTCAAATAGCAGCAGTGCTGCTGTTTTGTAATTTGCTTCTTCTACTTTTCTTGGAAAACCATGAAACACACTCATAACAAGCGGTTTCAGAGCCTAGGTTCAGCTTGTTTAATAAGAGATTAGGGTAGAAGATGTAGGAACAACGCTCAAAAAATAAAAGAAAATACAATTTTATTATTTTCCATTACAAATTACAGCAGAACAATATATTGAACAAATTACAATACTTGTGAAAAAATACAAACAGAATGAAACAAAAGATCATTGAACTAATTACAACCAAAGTTAATAAACAAGAGAAGCAAGACATGGTTTTGGCTAAGACACGTTCAATACGCTTCCCTTAAAACTAAAACTTCAGAATTCCGGTGTGTTTAGACGGAAATTTGGACAAAATAAAACTAATTCGGTAGAAATTTCGGCATCATAACACTTAGAATAACCATATGTAAAAGCTTCCATTCCGTAACCAAAAGTGTATACATCATTGACAAGCTAGAGAGAGCATCAACACATCTCTTCAGCTTAAATACCTCTCAAATGGGATTTCACAAACTTGAATGGTCCATGAGCATGAGCCTAGTATTTATGGGCCACTCATGAGCATGAGGCTCATGCTCACGGATGTGCACATGCTCACGGATGTGCTCATGCTCACGGATGTACACTCTCATACACAAGTATCTGCTCATGCGTGTGTATGACCAGCTCCTCACCTTTTTAAACTCAAACCAATACAATATTCAACACACGCTTTATCTAGTCTATTCGGACCGTGGCGGACACACATACTATGCACTAACAAAAACAGATTCAGGCCACCCTCGTGAACCCATATGTTTCCCAGGGTACAACAGCCTAAGCAAATTGTACTGTCGGGATTAGCCTAGCACCTGAAAATATACCTAAAACAAGAGTGCAGTGAGATGCAAAATATGGGAATTCGTTTGATGTGGTGTCACAACCCAACCGATGGCGGAAACATCGGAGTGAGACGAAAACAAGATTGCTTGAGACGTCATAACGACTAATTGTGACAAGTAGTTAAAGTAACGATTTTTCATTTCATGCTAATGGAAATACATTGTTTCAAAGGAAATACAACATTTAGAACATAACAATTTAAACAACATAACATAAATTTAACTAAGTGCGTATCTAGTTCCTCTTACTAGATTTCTTTTCAATGCATCAATATCAAGCTCCTGAATATATATTAAAGTAACACGTCAACACAAAAGTATTGGTGAGCATACAAGTTTAGCGTACTAGCATATGCATAGAAGAGTTTTAACGAAATCCGCATGGCAAAAACGTATACTCAGGCATAACATATCATGAACTAGCATTCATCACATACGTGTCAACCCAAAGATTCCACTAGCGTAATCTTGTCATCGCAATAACAAGACCATTTATATGTTTACTTAACATAGAACCAAAAAGGGTGGTGTGCTACTCCTATAGCGCTATACATGTAAAGGTAGGCTTGTACGAAGTTAATGACAAAGTATAGTGCAAGAATGGCTTCTAGCATGCATGTATTTCTAAAGTATAAATGTATAAAGCATGTATAACGGATTCTCTTGTACGGATTAAGTATTTGCATATGTGTGTTTGTGTGAGTTTTGTATGGTAATATATATTGCACCCGAAATTGTAAAAATGAAAATAGGATCATGCATACTCGCGGTTTGCGTAGAGATTCCACAAAAGTGAATTGGTTGAGTTCCTGAGTTTGGAACACCGAAGTTACCCTAAGAGGGAAATGAAGGTGTGTGAGTTGTGGTTTTTGTTTAACGGATTGGATTTGAAATTTAGGAGTTAACGTATATGAATGTAAAGTAAAGTACCATAAGAATGGTCATGCAATGAGGTAGGATGAATTCCATCCATTTAAGCTCATTATATAATTCACCAAAGCACAAAATCATCAACTTAGTTGATGGTTTTAGTTGGTCATGAATATAGATTAAAAATGAAAAATACATAAACTACTAAATCTTAAAACAACCAATTGAGCAAGCTAGATGTGTGCATCTCAAACATGGAGAGTGTTTGGGGACGTGATGTAGCCTTGTCCCTTTATTGGAAATTGTTTTGAGACTTAGTGGTAAGTAATATATCAAGTAAGTGAGATAGTGGAACAAGGTTGGAGAGCCAAAGCTTCCATGGTTCACATTTTTACCAAAACACAAGTTTAACCATATTGAAGATGATGAACTTGGATGGTTTCAACACTTGTAGGTTGCTTGAAACCTTGTTAAAACAGAATGTTTAGGATGTTTTTAGGTCTTTAATCTTTTAGAAATCAACCATACACAAAACCCATAACCATGAGTTTAATTGGGAGTAAGGTTGGTGCAAGATTTCCACAAGATGAAACAAGAACCACACATGTTGTAAAAGTTTTGTGAAGACAGAATTTCCATCCTACTTTAGACCTCAAATGTGATGAGGTTCCACCCTAGTATGCATGGTTAAAACTAGTTAGACTCGTATTATACTCTCAGTTTTGGATTATTTGGTTTTTGTATATTTAATGTTTTGGTAAAAAAATACTTTTAGTATTTAGTTTTAATACATATGCATGCTCGTTTGATTTGGATTTTATACTTGTTTTGCATAAATATTTTATTAATCGAATTCGTATTATTTAATATAAGTTTCATGTAATATACTCGCTTACTTTGTGTTTATGAAATTGCTTGTGATTTCTTGGCTATGAAAAACCATAGGAACGAGTATTATTCTTATTAAAAGGAGCGTTCTGTTACCCTTGAGACCGGGAGGAGATAGGGTATTGGTTTGTCTAGTTCTTTAGTATACGGGTTCTGGTGAGACCGGGAGGAGATCCATAACCAATAGCCTTTAGATCCTTTCAATTCAAGGTAAAACTATAAATAGATAGATTACCCCTTTTCATCTTCGGGTGAATTGTAATTAGTGAGACCAGGAGGAGATTTAATTTTGGGTACGTTAGCATATGAGTAGGTGAGACCGGGAGGTGAACTAGAACCATAGAACCTTTATATTTTACACGCCTAGTTTTGGATTGTCGGGTAGCATTAGTGAGATCGGGAGGAGACTTAGTGTTTCTTAGCAAACCCATATTTTTCGTATTCTTAGAAAAACGATTAAAACCGAATATCCAATCCCGAGAGTGTGCGAGTTTACTAGTAGGATCCTACGCCTATGTAGTTGCTTTCGTACCTCTTATTTCGACCCAGTTTAGTTCGTCTTAGGATTCGTGCTAGGTTATTAGTTTAAATTAATAGATAATAATTAGTTAAATAAAAACCCTCAAAAATATATTTAAAATTGACATTTATTCGACGACGGTTGTTTATTGAGAGTGCTTGCATAGAGTCCTTAGGTTCGATATCTGGTTTTATCGGGTATACTACACTGCGACTTGTACACTTGCCGTACGTGTGTGGTTTATTTGTTGAGTCCTAAATTTGAAACCTGCTGAAATAATTATTTAATACACTTTTTCACATCTTATACACATATAAGCCTATACGAGACATACTTTTTCACATATCATACACATATGGGCCTATACGATACTTATACTACACTATACTATACGATACGATACGCTATTATACAATATGGTACTATACGACACTACACCTATAGGCCTATACAAGACTTATACTACACTATATGATACGATGCTATACAATATGGTACTATACGTCACTACACCTGTAGGCCTATACGACACCTACACGAGACCTATATGGGACCTATAATACACTATACGATACGATATGATACTATACCTATAAGCTTTTACGAGGCCAATACGACCTATACTACTATACTACACTTGTACTCTACTACACTTATACTATACCATAGCATAGCATAGCATACCATACCATACTACACCTATAGGCCTATACGAGACTTATACTACACTAAACGATACAGTAAGATACTATACGATACAATGCCACACCTAAAAGCATATACGAGACTTATGCTGCATTATATGATACGATAAGATACTATACGATACGATACTACACCTATAGGTCTATACGAGGCCTATATGGGACCTGTTACACTATACGATGCGATACTCAACAATGTTTTATGTTTATTTAATAAAAAAATACGTATTTTTTTATAAAACTTTGCTAAAACGATAAATGTTGTATAAAAGTGTTTGTAAAAAACCCCTTATATAAGTCCTGTACGAGACGTATAAGGGGTAGGTGTGGTAAAAAAAACTATTTTATCCCTAATTTAGGTTAAGTATGACCTCAAAACTAGAAATAAAATGGTCTCACATTAAGTGTTTTTAATCTTTAGTTTTTTTTGGCTGCTAACACATAATGCTTTAAAAACTGGGCCGTTCAACCAGTTGGACCATTCTAAACTTAAAATTGAAAAGAAAATACACAAATACAAAAATTATGTTATAGCAAATAGACGAAAAAAGTAAATTAGATTAAATAACAAATTAACCATCGTAAAAGCAAGTCTTCCTCTCCGTAAACTAACCAAAAAAAGACAAAAATAATGAATTAAACATTGAAACTGGTTCAACTGATTTAGAAATTGTGATTTTTTAACAAGCACCATGAGGTCTAATTCTACGTTTGATTGATTTTCTTATCGCTTACTATCCCGGTTCATTTGTATTATGTCGCATATCGCCATCGTCGTTAATGCCAGTTTGTAACTAGAAGACAAATTGAGGGGCATCCTTAATTTTTTATTTCTTAAGGTCGTCCTAGAGAATTTAAAGAGCCCGATCCAACTAATAAAAATGGGCCCTTTAAAATTTTAAAACTGTGGCCGTTCCTGAAAATTCGAAAGCCCTTAGGGATCTTGGCAACTAGTAAAAATGGACCTTGACATATATATATATATATATATATATATATATATTAATTACTAAAGTTATAACGAAAACTATTAATATATGATCCAAATAATTTATATTTGTATATTCTAAAGCATACGTTAATTATCAATCCTTTATTAATGGTGTACCAAACACACACGAGAAGATTATTAAATTGTTTTTATAAAACTATTAATCTTATTTAGAAGTTTTGTAAATAATACTTAATTTATAATAAAATTATCTTCTACAAAAAAACTGAAAATTATTAATAAAGTAAATATAATACTTAATAAAAAAGATAAATAAACATATTCAAGAAATAAGACAAAACGTTTACAATAACAAATTAGCTATAGTAAATGATTTAAATATTAATTCAAGTAAATGGTTAATACAAAAGCAAATCTCTAATGGTGATAGGAATCGAGGACAATTAACTATACTGTTATATTTGACCATTGACTTTAAGTTCTGACATTTCCAGATTTGCTTTCTTTTTCTTCTTGATGTCATTTACAGATGCTCACTATTATAATACTATTATAATAACTTCGATCTTCCTTATCTTTTAAACTCTACAAGTTTCCTTCGACCTTAATTTTTGCTTCAGTCAACGGTTTTTTTTTTGTTTAATCTTATCTCCATCTACATTTAGGGGTATCCTAATATTTGCTTAGGGGTATCCCATATATAAAACGGAGATTAATATACACTTTGGAAAAGAGTTCAGGGTATCCCGAGCTAACCATGGTTACTCAGTAGATCCGCCCCTGGTTAATGCCATCCCAACCTTGTTCCGTCATGTTACTTTCGATCATGGTCATGTTACGAACTGCGTTCCGACCTTAGTCATCAAGATTTTTACAACGCAAACCCAGCCTTGTTTTGTTTCCGCCTCAAAGATCAAATGCTGCCATGTTACAGGCACAATGGCTTGACCCAGCCCAGCTTTTCTTTCAGTTATCGTCTGCTATGAGACATCGTCATTAACAATCTATATTTTACTTCACTTTGAGCATTCAAGAATCTCATGTTCGAACCCGATACAACCCAAACAACAATACAAGAAACATTTCAAAAGATGTAAATACAAAGGATCAAATCTTTACATAGGTGTGATTCAAATTTAAAGAATGTTCAAATTCGATAAGTTTTTCAGGATGCATAAAGAGGTCCTGGGCAAGGGAATCATTAAAAATTACAAACACAAATTAAAAAAAAAAGAAAAAAATTACTTTCTTTCCAATTTGAAGTGGAGCCAATGGCAAACTGAGAGGCAAATGTGCATTTACAAATGAACTCCATTGCCATTTATCTTCTTATCCCTCCTAAAAAGCTTCTAACTTTAACATCTTCTTGATTCCCTTCTTTACATCCCGTTTTATACACGTATCTACGTTTGACTACTCCGCCGTCTCCTCCCCGACCTCCCCAGTAAAACCCCCTGGCGGCGGAGCGGTTAACCAGTGACATGTCATTGCCACCCTCATCACCACCACCGTCATCATCATCACTTTCACCTTCGTTATTGTTTTCATTTCTACCAAACGAGCCCTCATTTCCTCCAGCACCAAATGCATGAAACAAGAGAAACACGTTAACAAGACTGTTATCACCCGCCACATCTAAACCACCATCAGTGTTGCCCCGCCCTAAATCACCCACGTCAAAGCCCTCATCATCATCGTCATCTGAGTCTGACCTGTACGAGTTCCGTTCAATCACATAATCGCCAAACACCACTGCTCCCGGCATTGATGACGTCACCGTGCTAATCACATCTTCGCGTTCTCTTTCCCGCTCGAGCCGCCGCCATTTCTGTTCCTGATCGGGGTCCACTTCCCGTGGCTTAGAACACGGGTGTTCCGACTTAACATGTTTCTTCAGTTCCTTATACGCCCCGATAAAAGAACACTTCTCATGCATACATGTTCTTTTCTTACAGTTAAGATATTCCCGAGTTGACTCCACCACCGTCCACCCTTTGACTTGGCCCCGGCAAAGAGGACACGCCAGCTCAGCCACTTCTCCATGCTTCTCAACGGGCCAACCCGATAACGAATCAAAAACGTTACCAATGGTGGTTAACGCTGGTGGGTGATGTGGCGACAGAGATGTGGTTTTGGTGTAGGCTTTTTTGTACTGGTCGAGACAGTTGGAATAGCGGGAGCTAGTGCTGCACATGTAAGGGCGGCAACCCTTATCATGTGAAGAGCATAAAAGAAGAACAGCATTGTGAGGATATTCCATGCATACTGAGCAGGTGATATCTTCCAAATCTTTTTTGGGCATGCTTATGGTTGATTTTTTTTCATTCGGAGTCGATAAATGACGTTCACAAGTGAGCATTGGATATGGGGTTGCCCTGCAGTTTCTTGAAGCCATTCTGCGTCTTCCCCTGGTGCCTTTTGCCATTTCTGAAATGAACCTGTTGTAAACACGTTAATTATTGGAATCAGAGGTGGTAATTTAGATAAATATACTTAGAAATGGGTTGAAATAGGTAACGGGTCAAACATGTAGAATCAAAAGGTTAATTAAAAAGAAAATGAGAAAAACGAATCAAAAGTCGCCAAAAGCATACTTTTAATGCATAAAACCATCAAAATCATATAATCTGCGAAAAATAATTTATTATTGAGACAATACAGTTTTGTATTGTTTACGAAAGACCTAAAAAATTTGGACAGAAAGCATTCCGGGTCAAATCAACCTGATCAGACCTATACTACAGAATTACCCATTTTAACCTGATACTCAACCCGCGTATTTGCCCTCTAACAGGAACCCAGACGATAACTTATAAGAAAGGTAGTTGAAAATGCATTTGTTTCAGAGGGCAGCGTACATGAATGACAACGAACAATCTACCAATAAAAGAATATGCAGTAGCATCAAACAATTTTAATTAGCACAAAATAGTCTCAGCAGCGATCATTCACAAATACATTGTGTGTAGCTGCAGGGCATCAAAAGAAAAACATAAACATGCCCAGAGTGGCATGATTGATACATCAGCAAAAGATGCTATTCTGATCTTGAAGTTGACGCTAGCCAGTAGCCACTTTGTATGAAGAAATTTTTGTTTTTATATGAACATTTCCAAATTGATACTTTTATTTTAACCCTGTCTCCAAAAACAATGACAGATAACTAAAATGCCTTTCTTGAGAGAGCTCTTTATATGGATGATGAAATGTGGTAAAATTTCAAAATGCACATGTGCAAAAAAAACTAGAATAATACATCAATAACAATATGACACAAGATGGGATGATGGCACGTATGCCAAAAATATATTTTATAACAAAAGAAAAAGCTTTAGACAAATTTAAACCTCAAAGCAACTTTTTTTAAATCTGAGAAAACAAGTCAACACCGGTATGCAACTTCCCTAAATTGACTTGCTAATTTGGAATTCGTTCCCATGCTACCAAAATGACTGCATGACATCAATCTACGAAAGTTAAAATCATTGTTACCATAAAGAAAAAGAATATTAACCAGATATAACCAAGAAAAGCTAAAGCACAGATAAAAAAAAACTCAGATCACCTCTAGAATGTGATCACAATCTCATACTAATAAAGGCAAAAGGATGAAATCTAATCAAAATTGATCAAGAACAGATAGATTGTCTAACCCAATTTAGTTACATAAAAGATCCTAACAATACTGAAAATCCAGATGCATAGATTACCCAATTTGATTAATGCTCAATCAGGCTTGATTTAAGAGCATCATCCAAGCAAATGTAAGACTTAACACGATGCATCTCACCCAGCAGATAGCAAAATCATCATAATTTGAATCATGCAAGTAATAAACTCGGGCCAAGTCAAGATCGTAAAGTTGAAATTACAGCAATTGACCCGATACAAAAATATTCTACTCGCAAAAATGGCAAAAAAAAAAAAACAAAACAAAATCGAATCAGAATTGATCAAGCAAAGATAGATAGACTAACCACACATCAATCTACTTACAAAAATGATCGTAACCGAAAATCTAAACGCGTAGATCACCGAATTTGACTAATATACATATAGTCATCTAAGTAATTATCACCATCATCATAATTCAGATAATGAAGCTAACAAACTTGAGCCATATCAATAACAATGTTCAACCATAAGACCATTTCATGACTCAGTAAAAAGGAGAAAACCTTGAAAAGTGGGTTCACATGAATGGAATGCAATGACTTAAAGAGGTAAAACTCTACAAAACTTACAATTAAATCCAAATCTGGATCCAAGAGCAAGCGAAGATAAAGATGTACCCAGATATGTATGTTTAAGTAACAACCCAAGTCATCTATCCACATATAAATAGGGAAAAAGTTACCCAACACGCAATATCCAAACAATCACGCGAGCGACAGTTAGAAATGAATTAATTAATCCATGTTCTTTCATCACAAATAAGGCATCAGTATCAGTTTATTATAATAATAAATAAAAAGGAAAAAGCACATGCGTTTGGCGTATAACCCACCTCTAAATCTGAGATTCCAACTTAAAATACTCGAAAAGCCATTAATCATCGGAAACACATCTCAGAGTATCAAAACAAACGAGTAATTTAGTAGTAGCAAGATTGTACCTGAAAAGTGTTGGAAGGGGGGGGGGCGGATTTGGTGAAAGCGTGGATGATTAGGGCTTGTTTGGGTCTAGAAATGGATGAGATGAGCGGTGAGATCGATTAAAGTTATGGAGGGCGCGAGCATTTCGATTTTTTATCTTCCGAAACCCATGAGAGAGAGAGAGAGAGAGAGAGAGAGAGAGAGATGATTTTTATGGATTCGATTCCTCTACCATATTCCTTTTCTAGAGAGAGAGAGAGGGGTACGTGAGAGAGAAGTTTGGGGAAAGTGGGGGAATCAGGACTCCACGCGCTATTGTCTAATGATGTGGTTAAAATGAGGACATAATGTTAATATGGAACTTGAATTATCATTAAATATGTTACAACGATTTTACTAAACAAATATAAAACTGAATTATCATTATGTTTCAACATCCCCTCAAATTTACATTTGAAACAAATTTACAATACCAAGAGACCCAAATTTCTTGCCAATAGACCTTTGGTAAAAATGCATGCTACTTATCAACTAATACTATCTCAACTCTCTTTACAACATTAGAAGCAACCCTTTCTCTTACGAAAAACAAATCCACTTCAAAGTGATTTTTTTATCAATGAAACACTCGTTAACAACAATTGATAATGTTGTTGTACTGCCACATTTTAACATCACTAGATATTGCACATTTACTTGCAATTCCCTGAACACATTAATCAACCACAGCACCTCACATGTTGCATCACACATTGACCTATATTTTGCTTCGGCAGATGATCTCGCCACAAAACTTTGTTTTTTACTCTTCCAGAAAACAAGAGAGTCTCCTAGAAACACACAATAACATGTTATTGATATTATGTGAATAACATTTTTTGCCCAATCAGAATCAGCATATACCAATAACTGAAACTGATCACTCTTTATTATCAAGACTCCCAATCTAGGAGTCTTTTTCAAATATCTTAGCAACCTCAAAGCCATTTGCATATGACTTTTAAAGGCTTATGCATAAACTGGTTGAGAAAATGAACACTATAAGCAATGTTTGGTCTTATGTGAGAAAGATATATTAACTTCCATATCAACTTCTGATATTCGGTAATGTTAGAAACCAAAGACTCTCCAGCTTTCCACATCTTGGTTATCACAAAATTTTGTTCCATAGGACAGTCAACATGTTTTGACCCACTCATTCCATATTCATTAAGTAGGTCCATACAATATTTTCTTTGTGTTAGACAACACCTTTTTCATTATCAATTACTTCTATTCCTAAGAAATATTTAAGTTTATCCGGGTCTTTTATTCAAACTCTAACAATAATAACTTTTTTTATACTAGATGTCAGTTTCTCATAATTACTAGTCAATACTATATCATTTACATAAACTAACAACACAGTCAAACTTTTAGTATATGTATTAACAAATAGAGAATGATCACATTTAGACTAGCAAAATCCAATTTTAACGAGAACATCTGCCAACTTCTTATTCCACATTCTTGGTGCTTGTTTCAACCCATACATAGACTTATTTAATTTGCACACAGGATTAGAACTATGATTATTCAATCCTTTAGGTATTACCATATACACATCTTCCTTTAGTTCACCATAAAGGAAGACATTGTTTACATCCAACTGATATACAGACCCCAACTATTTTGAATTGCCAAACTTATAACACATCTGATGGTAAGCATTTCTACTAGAGGATAGAAGGTTTCATCAAAATCTAACTCTTATCTTTTATTAAACCATTTAGTCATTTAGCTATAAGTTTAGCTTTATACCTTTCTATATCCCCCATTTGATTTATATTTGATCTTAAAGATCCATTTACAACCTGTAGGGACTCTAGCTTTAGGTAACTATACTATTTCCCAAGTATGGTTCCTATATAGAGCAACAATTTCATTATTCATGGCATTTACCCAACTATTATCTTTTACTGCTTCATTATAAGGCTTTGGTTCAACAATTTTATTTAAACTAATAGCAAAACTAAAACTTTCAGTTGGTAAATTTGCATAATCAACAACTTTCTCATATCTATACCTCATTTTTCCTTCAACAAATCTTTTAGAAATGAATGTTATTCTAGATGATTTTCCAACACTTTAATTAGGTTCATTTAATCCCTCAAACTGGACAAATTCTTCATGTATAGACCCAGGACTATCAGCCCTCGCATGTTCATCAACTGAACTTATAGAGTGTTGTTGCTTTGCCCTTCCAACTCTAACCGATGGCTGCAGTGCATCAACAGTCTCTCCAATCCCAGATGACTCCTCTAGTTGCTGATTATCGCTAGGTCCAAAATCTTGTAAACCCCCCTTCTCATCATTTGGATGTTAATCATAGTCATACATGTAAAAAAAAATTAAAGTGTTAACATTATTTAAAGTTTGAAAATCAAATTTATTATTAGAAAGTTGTTTTTGTTGTTTATACGGAAACACATTTTCATAAAAGCTTACATCCTTGAATTTTTTTTCTTTCATCTAAACTCCATACTTTATACCCCCATTTCATATTTGAATATCCCATAAACACACACTTTTCTACTCTTTCGTCAAATGTATCAATTTTAGTTAACATTCTACAAAAACATAAATATCCAAAGACTCTTAAATGACTTAAAGAGGGTCCAAAACCAAACAAAAGCACATAAGGTGGCCTACCACTCAGAACAAATGAAGGTGTCATGTCAATCAAGTAAGAAGTTATTAAAACACATTATGACCAAAATCTTAAATGTATATTAGCTTGAACAGTAAAGCTTTGGCAACATTGAGCAAATCTCTATGTTTTCTCTCAACTACACCATTTTACTATGGTGTATATAAGTAGGATGTTTGATGTAAAAGTTTTGACTCTCTCTCTCAGTTAGCTCTAGTATAATCATCCACAATAGTTAAAAAAAATTATACCCCTCAATACTAGACTGCTTAATAAGGTCCCCACACATCCTAGTGAACTAGATCTCCTAAATGACTAGATTTATGTTGACCCAAAGGAAATGGAACTACATATTGTAGCCTTATGACAGGGTGTCACAATGCTCAGTTTCTATACTACTTTTATCATGTTTCAAAACTTTTAATACTTGATGTGCCGGATGCCCAAGACTAGAATGCCAGAGTTTTACAATTTCAATTTTATTTGCAAAACATATAACAGAACTATAAGGATTACCACAAAAATACAAGCCATTAGTTTGTCTACCAGTCACCAAGGTTTTCTTTGAATACAAATTCTGAATATAGCAATTATTTTCATCAAAAAAACAACTTTTAGTTTGTTATCTCTAGCAAGTTTATGTACAAATATAAGGTTCACACAATACTTAAGAACAACAAAAACATCTTTTAATATAATAGAATCATTTATTTTTAACCACCCTATCTTAGTAACCTAGCATCAGTACCATTAGGATGTTTTAAATTTATGTTATACTAAAAAAATCAACAGAATTAAAACAATATTTATTGTATATTCAGGTGTTACATGTTATTTAATATATGACCAACATGTAAAAAGGCCTAATATGCAAAGGGAACATGAAAACATGTGTTAAACAAGCATGTAAACATAGGTTTTGTGTTGTAATAATAAAAGAAGTATTGTAAGCATTAAACAAGTATGTGTAATGTATAACGAAGTGTCAATTATTGCATAAATCTCGTAATCGAAGTTTGAATGTACAAAATGCTTACGAATTACGAATTCACAATGATTGTTTACAAGTGAATCTTATGCTTATGGGAATCACGTATGTATCAAAGTTTTTGTTTTGGCATCATCTGTTCTAGGGGGAGATTGTTGGAATTGAACCCTACAAAAGAACAGATGATAGAAAACCAAAATATACTA
This sequence comes from Scalesia atractyloides, assembly GCA_947069175.1. NCBI lineage: Eukaryota > Viridiplantae > Streptophyta > Magnoliopsida > Asterales > Asteraceae > Scalesia > Scalesia atractyloides. Next base: position 21,008,438 of record CAMTDV010000022.1, on the reverse strand, counting down.
CAACCTCTGATCATAGTGATAATGTAACATCTGCCCAAGCAAAACTCTGCTAAAGACTAAATGTCCAAGGTCTGCTATAGCTAAGCTCTGTTGAAGTCTAAGCTCTGCTGAAGTATAAACGCTGGTGAAGTCTAAAGCTGAAGGTTTGCCAAGGCAAAGCTCTGCTGAAGATCAACAGAGGATGTATCATCAGTGTTTTCCATCAGTCCTTGTAATATTTAGCGTATAGCAGTGGTTGTCATCAGGGTTTTCTATCAGTCTTTGTAATGTTTAGCAATATAGCAGTGGTTATCATCAGTGTTTTCTATCAGTCATTGTAATGTTTAGCGTATAGCAATGGTTATCATCAGTGTTTTCTAAAAATAGAATGCGAATATGAACTTTCTAAAAATAGGAATACGGAAATATGAGGCGTTACAAAAAATGCTAAAAATATACTAAAAATTTATATCACACTTGCACCACATCAACCATTATTTTTTCTAGGTTTGTAGTTTGGTGGATAATTTATTAACTCAAAGCTTTTTTCAACACCATGACCAAGTTTGTTACAGTGTGAACATTTTAGGTTTGAATTAGGTCCTTTATTAAACCCCATCCTATTTAATTATATTACCCTTTGTAACAGACCAAATATTTGGTGCCTTAGATGATGTGTTTGAACCTCTGTGAGACTCTTCTCTTGAAATTATTGAAAAAACAGTTTTGTAAAGGATTCCTGGTTAACAAACTGGTTCTCAAAGGCTGGTACACATCATCTAATCCCAACAGGAATTGCATCAGTTTAATCAAATGACTAAATCATTAAACTTAGTTGATGCACTACAAGTAAATGAAGGAAGCTGTACCATAGCATCAAATTATTTCCACATTGAATTAAGTTTGTTATAATATTCTGATTCCTTGCCACTAACTTTTCCTGCCTTACGTATACTTTAGCGATGGCCATTTTTTATAGTTGTGGGAACTCTATTCAGGACATGAAGTTTTCGTAGGAGTTCATCATCATTAACTCCCATCATGAAACCAACACATGTTATTTCCCATATGAGGCATGGGATCTGCAAACTTTCTTTATTGAACCATGTGATGAAGCACTCCACTGTTTCATTTTCGCGCATTCGAATATACATTACTTTGTTTCTGTCCTTTGTGTGGCGTCTCTATTGGCTGACGTGCTAGGTGAACATCTTGACCAACTATTCGAAATTGTCTCTCTCATAACGGTAAGCTATCCCACCACACTCGGGTTGCAACCACTAGAGTTTGCACAAACATGTTTCACCAAACCCTGAATGGCCATTGACCCACTCCCCCAACACTTATGAATATGTTTTGATGATGATCAGGATCACCTATACCATCATACCTACCCACATTTGATGGTATTTTAAGCTTAGGTGGTAGGGGAGCCTCAGCTATGCGGCTGGTAAATTTTGAGTTGATAACCAGTGTTGGTGGCTTGTATGGTTTTTTCAAATCATCTTCTTCAGGGATGTTTTGTCGCTGGGCATAATCATATGGCTTTGTAAAGTCGTTGCCAGCAATAAAGGAAGACAAGCTATGGTTGCGATTTGCGGGTGTTTGGGCTTGACCATCATAAGTTTTGGTGTTGTATAAGAATGCTTCCCTCAAACCTAGAGATATGTCATTTTCTTTGTCAAAGTCATAACTCAAAGCTCTGGTTACATTAAGAGCCGTCAGTGCTATCGTGAAAGTGGGGACAGACTGCGTCCCATAATCTTTAAATGAAACAAAGACAATATCTGTCGTATGTGCGGTGATTTGAATGCTTGTCATGGAAGATAACAATGTTGGTTCTCGATTTATTCAATCCCACAGATGGCGCCAATGAAGAAACGTGTACCAGAAGTATGAATTGGGTCTTAGTATCTTCCACCATAACAATCTTGATCTTAAACAGCAAACGAAAACACCGTTAGACTCGCCAGAGAAATGAGGTTCTCCCTGTGACTACCTTCCGGTGTGAGAATATGTATCTGCCTAGGAGATTAAAGGTGTGTGTGAAAGTGAGAGAGATTGAGTACATTTTCTGTTGACATACCTTGTATTACTAGTGTTTGGTCGGGTAGGGTTTCCCCAATGTATTTGTGTTGGGTTTCTTTTCTGAAAAATAGGAGATTCATTCAATTTCCATACTTTTTGAAGATTCTATTATTTAATGATGTATATCATATTTAATAATTCTGGGAATTCTAGGATAATCGGTTTTGAATGGGTATTAACCGGTTTAATATTGATAAACCGGGTCATACTTTGTGGTGGTGGTAGTTATTTAATACAAACTTTCACAACCATAGGTGAAATGATAAAGTACTATCAACTCCATATGCAAGTCGCCAGCAGAATACAAGTGGGATTAAACATAAATAACATTATTTGATACAACAATAAGTCTTCTTTTTAAACTTCACTTAAGTCCCTAAATAGCGACCCGGTTTATAAAAACATTATTTGACACACAAGTTAGAGAAAATGTAATTGGTTATGTCAAAGTTGAAGACGTGCGAACATGCAATTCTTCCTTTGAATGGCGTCAAGTAATCACCCAATTATGAGAGAGACGTAAAGGTGTAGCCTTTCTTAACAGGGATGGACTTATATTGCGGAATCTATTTACGGCTATTATTTTTTATAGTTAATAGTTATAAAGTAAAACAAAAACATATAAACTAATAGGAGATAAATAAAAACTTAAACAGCTTTTCGTAATAAATAGTTATTAGTTATAAAGTAAAACAAAAATATATAAACTAATAGGAGATAAATAAACACTTAAACAGCTTTTGGTAATAACTTATAAGTTAAAAAAATTGAGAAAATTAAAAATATGTACATGAATATTATATATTATGAAAAATAAGATAGCATTAGGCTGCAACTAATTAAGATGATGTGTATTAGGCACGTTGATTATATTTGTACCTGATTAATCCAAATCAAACATACTCACTACCTGAATACCTAAAAACCGATAACATCGATTGTTATTAGAATCAGATATCAGTTAGACCTTTAAACATAAAAAAGCCGAATAACCGAATCAATTAAACCAAAACAAAAAAGGTGTTAATAAATCTTTAAAAAATGATAGCAAAAACTTATCAATGTATTAACAAATGTGTCACAACCCAAACTACACGAATAACCCGACCAAATGAATCCGATAACCAAACAGGGCCGTCTCAACCTATTTCGAGATCTAAAGCGAAATGAAAATCCGGAGCCTTTAATTGCCATCGAATAAAACTTGTTATTTGGTTTTCGGATGTCATGTACTTGCTGCTTTGGTACAAAATTATAATAATGGAGTGGAGTCAAACAAAAAAACATACAAAATCCTATCGAAAAGTAAATGTGCAAATCTTAATACCAAATAACAACTGGGCAAATGTTAATTTTTTAGTGTGACAACCTCCTGAATTAGACTTAAAACAATGTATTATTGGAAACCATTATGTTTATTCTGCAAGGTTAAATCGAACAACCCAAATTCCAACTAAGACCATGTGTAGTGGAATAGGAAGATAGCGCCCTCACTCTTGAACGTTTTGCGTCATGTGGTGGTCCAGTCAGCAACGGAGCATTATGAGACAGTTTTCTAAAATGGTGTAATGGTGAGTGAAACAAATGCCCTTGCAATGATTAGACATTGGAATTGCATTTAAAAAAACTCTAAAAATATTTCATTGGCCACCATCTTTTCAATCAGGCGTTTTATTAAACACGCCAAACCAAAGAAAACCATAAAAAACGCCCCCGGGGCGGTAGAGGGGCATATGAAGCCGTTTTTTGGGAAAAATGCTAAAAAACCCTCTCACTACGGGTGGTCTAATTAGTTCCATTAACACCATTAGATACGCACACACATGTAAGGTTTTGCTATGAACGAGATTATGCCAAAAAATATAGAAATGATATAATCGATGATCTCATAGACTCCATATATACGTGGTATATGACAAGAAGGGTTAAAAGGTACTAGTTATCAACAGTTGATTTCTTTTTTGTTACAAACATTTTTTTAAAACACAAATAACTTTTATACATAATCAAAAACCTTTTTATCTTTAATTTGAGCATAGTATTGTTACGTTATTAAAAAAAACTTTTTAAAAGTGCTTGAACTAGGTGCGTTTTATTATGTGTCAGGATTTTAAAGGTGCATTAAAATTCAATAAGGGTGCATCAAGATTTTTAGTGCGTCAAATATGAATTGGTTGTATGTCTAATGCATAAAAGAAAACACAATAGAAACCCATTTAGATTGTTGGATTTTTAACAAATTTCAATTAGATAAGCAGAAATTCATTTAGATGGGGTTGTCTGCTACAGTTAATGGTTGCTATAATCACATGATAAAGGTGATAGATTAGGATAGGCAAAAATTGGATTGGGTATAAGAGCCTTCATGTGAGGCAAGTGTAATACAACATAGATTGTGTGGCCAAGCCTGTGGTACTTTAGATTTTGGTTAAGGCGTGTCTTAGTTCATGTGTTTTCGATAAGGTAGAGGAGGAAGGCAGAGGTAAGGACTTTAGGGTCTTGGTCACTTGTCAATTAAGTTTTGGAATACGTTTATGGATCGACATCGGTTAAAAAAAAGTGCGCTTGAGACGTAAGGTGATATAGCTAGTGTAGAATCACTTCATAGCAATCACAGTGTGGCGATCTCATGAAGCGGTTGCTTTTGCAATAGGTGTTGAAGTTTATTGTATGGTTAAGAATGTAGAAGCTTTAAAGATAATACCTTTTAAACACTACAAGATCACACGTGGATCACAACTTATGGGTTGGAGTTACGTCAAAATGGTCAAAACCAATAAAGAAACTAAGAATAAGAGAGAGGGAGGGAGATAAAAGAGAAGAGAGAATCAGGAAAGAAGCCAGATGTCTATTTGGTATGAGGTAATGGAATAACCAGGGGTATACTTGATATGAGGTAATGGAAGGGATGAGAAAATGAAATGAACAAGGGAAGGAAATAAAACTTTACCATAGCGTTGTCCTGTTTGGTTACGCTTACGAGAATGGAACGAATCATTAGAAAAAACAATGGAATGTAATACAATTCACTAAAATGACAAAAATACCCTTGTCTCACAATAAAGTAAATTTACCAATTTTCACAACGTAATCTGATTAAAAATCATAACCTCTCATTAAGTTGTTAGAATTTACGTGTTACATATTTTAGATATAGTAGCTGAGATTACAATTACAATTTGATAAATATTCTCACCACCAACACTTTTTGAAAGAAGAAAAAAAAAGATAGCTTCTAAACCACCACACTGCATCAAAATCATTACACATGTGTGCACTTTTCCAAATTAATACACCCTGGTAATGAGTTTTTTGATGCACATATTTATCTATGTTTATCAAAACCATTACAACGGTGATTAAAACTATTAAGTTGATGGATAGCTTCTTAAAATCAAGTTTGCCTATAGTGCCAGATGAAGTTTTGAGCCAAATTTAGGATGAACATTAATCAAACTATCGAGAGTCATGACACAAAACCAAGAACAAGGTTTTGTAAAAACTCACAAAGAACCGGCATTCCGTTATATGATTCACCAGTTAACGACAAAACAAAACCAAATCGTGAACAATGTTCTGGTAGCTTTTCAAGTAAAAAACTTCTAGTATATGGTCGTGCACTTGTCTTAGAATGGCCTATAATGCATTTTGTTAAACGACCTACCAAATAGAAATTTTGTCAAAGACCTTTGATGCATCTGCTGCAATCACATTGCATAAAGAGTTTCAGCCTGAAGCTTACACTATTGTTATGAAGTCATTGGGCCACAAGGAGCCCGGAAAGAATGAGGAAACATTGGGCCAGGGTGAGATCAGAAAAGTGCCTTAGAAATTATGGGACTAGATTTCATCCACAACAGCAAGGAATGTAACTAAATTGATAGTGATGTCTAAAATAAGGTCATGTAGAGGGTGTGAGGGTATGAGAATTTTGTGAGAGTCTGTTTCTTCCCATCTCCCATTCTGTACTCGGTACTCTGTTTTCCCATCCCCTCTCATAATTTGTGATTAATAACAAGTGTTCTTCCTTGCTGCGATTCTAATTGTTCTTCCATTATTATTAATCAAATCTTACTTCATTTTGTATAAACCATTACAACCAGTTTTAGCATAAAATATTATCGATGATAATAAAATCACTACATCATAACAAACCATCACACTTTAAATCCGTTGGTGAAGTGGCAAGAGACGTTGTTTCTGAATTATCATATGCCATCCTACACATTAAAAACAAACCCTCCCTCTTTAAATCGACGCTCACTAAAACACATGCAATCATAAGGAAAATCAAGATGATGATCAATGAGACCCGAAAACTCGACCGACCGGACATATAAATTGCTCTGCTAAAAAGAGAAGAAGACATTTTCTTCAACCAATCATTGAAATTGGACGATTTGAATGCATTGTAGAGGGCTACAGATGAAATGGATATGTTAGTGGTGGTGAAAGATGTCAAGAAAAGAAAGCACGATCGACGCTCTCATATTGCTGCTAAGGTTCAATACCCTCTTTCCACCATGGATCATTTTAAGAATTGGCAGAAGGGTGATTTTCTTGGAAGCGGTTCATCCGACATTGTTTACAAAGGTTTTAACGAGTAAGTGAGTGTAGTTAGAAGTTGGTGTTCTTTTGGTCATTAAGATAACATACTATCCCTAATATTATACTGAAAACTGTATTCACATGTGTTAGCTTTGTAACAAGTTTACCATTAAGATAAAGGTTAGGAGTGAGTTATGACACGGAGTAATTCTTTTTACCTGCGTGCGACGACTTAGATCCGGTCTAAGTTAAGCCTTATGTCGTAACTTGGATGGTTTTGCAATGGAAGACTTGAATAACAGTGCAAGGATACTTGTACTACTCAAGTAATGTATTACCAAGGATGGTATAAGGTCTTTACAAGGTGATTTTGGAGGTTCTTTGCTCAAATGGCAAGACCACCTATTTATACTAGTAACCTACATGTCCTAGCAAGATCTAGAACCTTCCTATCTAGACATTTCTTATACAAATATCTATGATATTTACATGGTATTTCTAGTTGGTTCCATACTTTCCTAGAATAAAGTAGAGCCTTCTAGAGTCTTCTATAAGGTTCCGAGCTATTCTATAGGGTTCTGGGCTATTCTGGATTATTCAGTACTGTTCCGTGTTGTTTTGGGTTGTACTGGGCTGTTCCGGATAGTTCCAGAATCTATCGGGATGTTCCGGATAGTTCTGGGTCATGCCGGAGAGTTCCTGGTTGTTCCGAAGTGCACAAGATGTTTCTGGTTTTGTGCGAAAAAATCTAGATCTTAAGGAATGTGGCTTGTTTTTAGGCGGGTCGTGACAATCAGCTAGGTATTATGCCTCATTGTCGTTAAGTTACAATTTTTCTTGACATAACCAATGCATAGAAAGACAATGATAAGAGTGAAAAGCTACGCTAAATAAGATTTTGACTACAATATTTGAGTAGTAGTCCAATGTTAGAGAAATACTTATTTAGCTAGGTTAATGAATAATTTGTTAGATCTGTTAGTAGAAGTCTCTAGTTTGCTAGGCTAAAGGCACCTACATAATGGGCCATAGGAGACAAATTTCGATACAAGTAGTTAGTCTTTAAAAGATATATGAACTATGTCTGAATATTCCGTTTGGAACAAGTTCCACAGATGTTAGTGAAATATAACTTTTGGTGGACCCACACTAATTCATTAAGCCAAGTAATGTTTATGGCATGTAACACATGATTTAATATGTAACGCCTCGTATTTTCGTATTTCTATTTTTAGAAAGTCTTGTATTCTCATTCTATTTTTTTTTGGAAACTTGTAATTCGTATTCCTTTTAACTAATTGTAATCCGAGACTTCAGTCATAATGGAAATGCATTACATATACATGTTACAATCATGCTTGTTTTCTACGCTATACACCACCAATTACATGCTTATAGGAGAAGCCTAATCATATACAATCATTAGATATTCAGTTATACATATTTTACTCTATCACCATACTTATATGCAAGCTCATACGCACTAAATACATGAAAACATGCTTAATTAGGAGTTCCTAGCATAAAATAATGGAATTATTAAACTCTGGGGTTAAACTAAAAATTTGAGAAAATTTTGTTGGGTAGCATGATCATGCTCATGACCCGCACGATCATGCTCATGATCGGCATGATCGTGCCAGATCGTCAGAGCTGGCAGAACTGCTTTAGAAACTGGTGATTTTCATCCTTTACTCCCACTTTTCAACCATCAACTCCCAACCAACACCATTGATAACCAAACCCTAATAACCCTACTATAAATAGGCCTTCTTCACACCACCTAAACACTTTACACTCCCTCTAATCACTCTCTAATCCTCCAGATCTTCTCCACATTCCCCAAGAACACTCTAAAAGTGGGCAGAAAGTTTTAAGTGCTCTAGTGAGTTTCTAACTCACTTTGTTCATCTTTCTTCTTCCAAACTACTTGGATAACCTCTAGGAAGGTTTCCACAAGTTTGCCATGGCAAATTATGGTGGAACCTCACCACATTTGAGGTCCAAAGTAGCCTTAAAATTATGCTTTGTTTCATCTTGTTATATCTTGTTTATCTTGCTTAAAACTTGATGAAATCTTAAACCCACCTTGCTCCCAACTAAACTCATAGTTGTAGGTTTGTGCTTTGGTTAATTTTCGCAAGCAATGAGGCTTAAAACTTCCATAAAATTCTGCGATAAAGTCCCAAGTGACTCAAAAGTGTTGAAGCTCAACCAAGCTTTCAACTTTCAATGTTGAAAGATTTGTTTTGAGCTAGGTATGAACAATGAAAGCCTTGGCTTTCCAAACTAGTTCTATCACCCCACTTGACTAACCTAGTTCTTGTTTATGTTCTTGTTCTTCTTATTATTATTCATGACCAACCGAATTCATCAACTTTGTTGATGAATTTATGCTTTGGTGAATCGTACAACGAGGTTTAATGGATGTTCATCATCGTACCTCCTTCCATGACCATTCTTATGGCTCTTTAATAATACTAGACTAACTATAATACATGAACTATAAACCGAATCATCATTTTTAACCAAACTCATGGTTAAAAGTGATGTATTATGGTATTATTATCTTTAGATAAAGGTTCCTCATACTTGGACTTCCAATGGGCGAATTAGTGCCCATGAAACACACACAATTATGTTGTCCAAAATGAGTGCCTTAATAAAGATAACTTTTCATGTACATTCGTATTAATCATCATTCCATATTCATAATCATAACCATAATCCTAAATCCATAATCCAGCGTACTCACACGCCTCCATTTCCTCTTGAAGGTTAACTCGGAGTTCTCCTCACACTCAAGACTCTCACACACATATTCTCTTTGGAAGCTTGCGTGACCATGAGTATACATGACCCTATTTTTGTTTTCACACTTTTGAGTGCAATATCTATTACCATATTAAAACTCACACAAACACACATGTGCAAATACATTATTCATATAAACGAATCCAATATACATGCTTTATATGTTTATACTTTAGGATTACATGCATGCTAGAAGCCATTCTTGCACTATACTTTGTCATTAATTTCGTACAAGCCTACTTTAACATGTATAGCGCTATAGGAGTAGCACACCTCCCGTTGATGGGTCTATGTTAAGTAATACAGTTATATAATAGGTCTTGTCGTTGCGATGACAAGATTACACTAGTAGAATCTTTGAGTTGACACGCATGTGATGCATGCTAGTTCATGCTATGTTTATGCCTTAGTTTACGTTTTTGTCATGTGGATTTCGTTAAAATCTTTTTATAAATATGCTAATACACTAAACTTGTATGCTCACCAAGGCATTTTTGTATTGACATGTTACTTTAATATATATATTGCAAGTTTGTGATGATGATGCATTGAAAGAATATAGTAGGATGGATAGAAACGCTCCTAGTTCAATTCTATGTTTTGTTGTTAAGTTGTTAGATTTCAATTTTTTTTTAATTTGCTTCCATGTATTGTACTAGAATCTTTTTGAAATAAAATGAAAAGTTACTTATTAAATTATTGTCACAATAGTGGTTGTGATGTCTCTTACATCTCGTTTTCGTCTCACTCCAGTGTTTCCACAATCGGTTGGGGTGTGACATAATATCACTAAGAATGAGACTAAATGAAAAATCATCCACATCAATGATGTCATGAATTCTCATAAATTATGGTTACAATGGATGAATTTTAGAAGTATTATTTGTCCTTTTGTTAATTTCTCATTTACATGATAATAAAAGTTGTGAAAGTGTAGAGTGTTATCGAGTTCCATCTTATTAAGGTTTCTATCCAGATATTGATAACAAATAATATGAGAGTTTAAGGTAATGGTGACTTTATGTTGGCTATGCAAACCTCACAATGGTCATAATGTAGCTCAAGTATTAATACTATATTCTGATTAATTTCCAGAATATGTAAGGTATCATAAAGCGTTATTAGCAGACAACTTATTATGCTTCTTATAACCTTAATTTTTTGTCACTAACTCTCATGTTAGTTATTTATTGATTCCTAGTAAGGATACGTATAGAACTAGAGTTAACTTATCATGTGTTAACTGGAATATTAAGATTAGCAGATTTAAAAATCATTAATAGGCGACTACTTATTTTAGCCAGCTATTCTTTTGAATTATGGATAGTCTCGTTGCATATGCCTAGCCGAATGGCATGATTATGCGGTGAGATTCTCCTTTTAAGAACATTAGAGTTGGAATTAGTACATGTATTTTGTTTATGGAACTTAGAAGTATCTTATTTTTGGGTTTTAGTGGTAGTGAGATGAATAACATCTTATTTTCTAGTTTCAGCCATTTCTTTTCTTGTACATATCACACTCATTTTCCTTTGGTACTGCTGAGTGTTATAGCTGATTCTTAAGGCATTAACTTGTACTAGTGGAAAAGTTAGTATGTAATGCACTAGAATAGGGTACTTATTTCCATGTGTAAGCTCTTAATTTTATGGGTCATGGCATTTTATGATGTGTTCACAAATGCCATGTAACCTTATAGTTTAGAATTTGAAATAAAGGCATGCAACTTAAGAGTTCTTTTAATTATTCCACATATGATAGATTAGTCTTAGGATAAACTTAATATGGAATAAATCTAGTGATAGCATTTATTTAAATGAGTTATTGATTATCATAAGAGACATTATGTTTAACTTATCCCATTTGTCATGCTCTAGTTTTCTTCTATATTATTGTTATTAGAAAAGAGCACTAGGATTGTCATGTCATAAGAAATAATCAAGAATCTAGTTTAAGAGCAAATCTTAAAGAAACTCTTTAATAAGCAGGTACATATTAGGTTTTGAGAATTAGAGTGGATTGTATAGATGAGATACTAATTTATAGAAGAAAGTTGTAGTGAATAATGCTATAGGGTAATCATGGAAGGAAGATTTAAGAATGATCATAAGATTAATGAATGATCATTATTTGAAGAAGTTGTGATATGTCTATTATTAACATCAAATTAATAGACTAAGTTGCTTTAAAATTCTACATAAATGAAGACAAATCACCTTTGGGCAGAAGTGAAATCATATAAGTATGTGTGCAAATAGTTGTGACAGATCACCTTTGGGTAGAAGTGTGACAATTATCTTACGCACGGGTTAGATATGCAAGACATGAATGAATGAAATCACCTTTGGGCAGAAGTGAGACATACATGTTTGTAAGGTATAAATAACATAGCTTATCATTATACGTGAACAATAAGATAGATGTATCAAATCACCTTTGGGCATAAATGAAACATCAATAGCTCATTCAAGTTAAGCTATTTGGCTTTATATTTAATTTCACTTTAACACAAAATCATTAAATTAATGGAAAACCATTAAATTTTAATTCACATTAATAGTTCATGAGATAATGAGTTTTTGAGAAGTTATGAGATTTCGACTGGTTATGAGATCTCGAGTTCACTTAAGATTTCGAGTTGTCATGAGATCTCGAGTTCACCTGAGATTTCGACCTCTTACGAAATTTCGACTTGTTATGAGATCTCAAGGGTTTTTTGATGACATCTCGAGCTTTATTGAGAATTTGAGTTCTCTAATAATTTCGAGTTTAATGAGATTTTGACTTCTCTAAACATTTCGAGTTTAATGAGATTGTGACTTCTCTAGAGATTTCGAGTTTAATGAGATTTCGAGTTCTTATGAAATCTTGGGTTCTCTGATGAAATCTCGAGTTTTATTGAGTTTTTGACTCTTAATGAAATCTGGAGAATTTTTTTTGTTGAGATTTCAAGTTTACTTACAATGAGATTTCGAGGAAAATGTTGTGAATCAAATTTGAAAACTACTATCTATCTCTTATGAACTTGTGATAAGTGTGGTTAATTTCGAATTTAATAGAATATCTACTTTCCTAAATTTGTCCTTAGATAATTATTATCCTTGATTTTGAAATCTTATTACTGATATATCATATCACTTATTTTGAAAACTTATGGATATAAATTTATCAAACTTAGTAAAAAAACATAATCTTTTAATTGATTCATCCATAGAATCATTAATTCTTCGAATTTTATGATAAACACGAAGAACACCATCGAGAATTTTATAAATATTCATCTGGAATCGAAACCATAAACGTATTTTATGTGTAGATTTCGAGTAGTAACTATAATTAGGATTTTAATAAGACCTAGCCCGATTAATTTTTTTCCAGAATTTCTGGACAGAAAACGTGAGCTTCAAATAAAATAAGAAACATTTTCTACATCAAAATTTAATTTTCCATTTTTAATTCCAGAATTAGGGAAACTAACAGAACTAATTTGAGCACATGTGCTCTAATACCACATGTTGATCAATTCTGTAAGTATGTAATGGAAAACATGTAAATATAATACCTGTGAAAGCATTCAGGTCAGCAGAGAATCAAGAGATAGATGAAACCACGTAGTTCGACATGTAAGTCATCAGCTTGATCTGGTTCCATTTAGGATGTATATGATTGATGGTAGTTCCGAGTTCGTAAGCGTGAAGAATTCGTGATTATTGAGAGAGATGAGGTCGAAATTATATGTGATGTTATTGTTAATGTCTAACCTAAAACCCTCTCTAATCTTCTCCTTAAATACACCTAAGGGGAAACCTTTATTGGTTAATAAGGGTAATACGGTCCATCAACAATTGCCAACTAATATTAATAAGGTATAATTATTGTTAGTATTTTGATCCATATAATATAAATGATAATGATGGCTAGCTGATTAAATACATAATATATATATATATATATATATATATATAAATATAGAGAGAGAGAGAGAGATAGAGAGTAAACCTCAATTTTCGTCCCTGTGGTTTGTTGATTTTAACACTCTCAGTCCAATAGTTTAAAAATTGTATTTATCATCCATTAGTTTGTTGATTTTAACAGTTTATTAGTGTAGGTATGTTAAGTCATGATAAAAAGACTATAATGCCCTTGTTATTTATAAAAAAGACAATTACATCTAAAGACTATAATACCCATCACCTGCCACCACCCACCCACCACCTGTCACCACTGCCGCCACCCATGTCACATCCCAACGGATGACGGAAATATTGGGGCGGGACGAACGAGATTGCTCGAGACTTCATAACGCTATTGAGTGACAATTATTTAATAACGAGATTTCATTTCATTAATAATAATCAAGTACAATGGTTTAAAATCAAATACAACATGTTTGAAACTAGATACAAGTACAACAATATTTCTATTACAAAATTTAGTTGAGTATCTAAGTCATCCTACTTGTTTCCAACGTCATCATCATCAACAATCAACCTGCAATACATGTTAAATTTAGTTTAACACACAAGGCATTGGCGAGCATACAAGTTTGAATAGTAGTATAGTATAAACGTTTTAAACAAATCTTTATGCGTAATTTTCTATTCTTGAGGCTAACATACATTAAACTTCATGCATAAGTATACTAGTCAACCCAAAGTTTCCCGCTAGCGTAATCTAATCATAGCAATGAAAAGACCATATGTGTTTAACTTAACATGACCTCAAGTTTACGGGCGGTGCGTTACTCCTATAGCGCTATACATATTAATGGAGGCTTGATCAAAGTTAATGACTAAGTAAAAGCAATTCAAGTATAAGCATGTGTGATTTCAAGTTCAGCACAAAGAGCATGTATAAAGATAGTTTTGTGATTTATAAATAAACATGTTTGTGTGATTTTGCATAAAGTACATGTATTGCACCCAAATGTGTAAAAGTAAAATGGGTCGAGTATACTCACAGTTTTTCTAAGCTTTCCTAGTAAACTGCGAGTCGTTATGGTGAAGTGTAAGGAGCCGGAGTGTTCAAGTGTCGAACACAGAAGTTACCCTACATGAAGGAAACAGAGGTGTGTGAATATTCTGAGTTTGGCGAAGGTCTCGGATTCGGAAGTAGAAAGTACGAAAAGTAAACGGGAAAAAATGCCACTTCATATGAAGTGACCACTTCGTGCGAAGTGACTGATCACTTCGTACGAAGGGACTGTTTCTGGAAAATGTCACTCGTTTAGCTCTCATTTCCACAATGAGTTCTGCTTGAACGAGAATTTTGGAATGAGACAGTTTAGTCTTAGTTCATAATAGTTTAACCATGATTTGGTTAGTATCAGAAACGTGACTAAGTGGAAAGTAGGTATTTTATAGCATTTAGTTATGTCTAAAGTCTAACAATTATGTCATAGATGTCAAGCATGGGGGTACGAATACCTCGTTATATGATTCATCAAAGCACAAAGTTTATCAATAAAGTCAATAAACCCGGTTGGTCATGAATGACAGAAATAAAATATGTTCAACTGAGGTGTGGAACTTAATTCGGGTAGCCAAGGCTCCCAACGTTTTCACACTTGCTGGAACACAAGTTCAATCTTATTGAGGATGATGAACTCGGTCAGCTCCTACACTTGGTACAAAAGAAAAAAGAGAAGAAGAATTATAAAAACACAAGGTAATAGTGAGCTAAATTCATTTAGAACAATCTGAGGTCGATCTGCTAAGAATCCGTAAGTTTGAGAGTGGAAGTGAGAAGTTTTGGAAAGGTTGAAGGTGAGAAGTGAGCTAGTATTTATAGGAACGAGTGGATGCCAGCTCCACTTCGTGCGAAGTGGGTACACTACGTGCGAAGTGGGTTCAACTCGCACGAATGGGTTGGTTTGGGGCTGTTTTCGCGTATTTTAGCCGGTTTTCGAGTATTTCAAGTATAAAGTTGTAAAGTATGAACATTGCACGTAAAACAAGTGTTGGTTTGCATGAAAACACGCATTTGAATGATTGATTGTAGACGTAATAAGTATGTATAAAGTAGGAATTTTTATTACGCTCGAGGTCTCGAGTTTCAAAGTTGGAAATGAGTTTGAGTACAATATGACTACAAGTTTCTAAAAATAGAAGTACAAATATGTTTTCTAAATAGGGAAAGTATGGAAATGCGAAGTGTTACAACCCACCCTACCAACACTACGACAGCCAACCACATCCATGACCATACCACACTCACCATCGTCGCTTAACTCCTCTGTGGCCCCTTCATCTCTCTTCACCCACCAAAATAATTACCATTGTCATAACCTCCTTTAGTCCGCTTCATCATTAATTGAATAGGTTTGACAGATTTGGATCTTTCAAGTTCAAATCTTTTCTTCTTCTATGACATTACCCACTCATTCATAAATGCAATTTTTTTAATATAACAACTAATTGAATGGATTAAAAACCCAATATGGATGAACAAACCTAAAATTGATTATAAACCCCAGTGTTGAAGAAGCAGCTCTAATCTAATCGATTTCATGGTCGATTAGTGTGAATCTAGTTTGGAAATTTTATTTATGAATCGATTTCAAATCGCAAAGATCCACCAGATCTAGACTTACTTGAAATTGCCGGAAACGTTGGTGTGGGGTGCAATGTCCTAGAAGAAGAAAGGTTGTCTTGTGATGGTCGCGATACGTTTTTACCGGCCGGAGATCTAGGTTTTGGTATAATTGAGTTTCTAGTTCCATGCTCTAAAGCTTCAATTTGATTCTTGAATTTTACTTTAATCCTTTTTGTTTTCACTAGATAAACCATGGATTTGAAGAAATTAGAAGGAAATGATAATAAAACAACTATAAGAAGCTTTGTTCTTAAAAAATCATGAATTTAGTTTTGCATTGATGTAAATGGAGAAGAAAAGATGATACTTTTATATTTATGCTAATGAATATTGTGTTTTATTTTTTTAATTAAATGGTTTATATATATATATATATATATATATATATATATGTCTTATTTTACAAATACATTTTTTATTTTTCTAATTATATGGTTAATACATACATTATAGTCTTATTTTATAAATACTAAGGGCATTATAGTCTTTTTTTATCATGATTTAATAGAACTACACTAACAACTGAATTTATTAAAATCTGCAAATCAATGGATAATAGATACAATTTTCAAACTATTGGATTTAAAGTGTTAAAAACAGCAAACCACAAGGATGAAAAATTATATATATATAATAGGGCAGGATTCAGGGAAAACGCTTATAAATGTGAAAATAGTGAGAATGGATCAAAACAATTTATGGATTAGATTGGCCTGGTGGCGTTTTCGTAAATAACATCAACTTTATTATGTGGACGCGCTTCATTAAGGGTAAAAGGGTCTTTTTACTGCTTCAATACAAAACGCCAACTCATAAATAAAACGCTATTAAAAATCCCGCCTTAAACTACGAGCCACACACATAATCCCTTCTAGATGAAATGCCATCTTTATCTAAAAACGTCATTCATACAAAACGCCAATATTGATGATGAAACGCGTTACAGCTTTAATAGAGTAACTGAAACGACGGAAACTTTATTACTAACATTTATTATAAATAAATCCCGCCTAAACTACGCGCCAAAAACATATTATATAAACAACGTCATAGTTCCTTCCATTGATCACACCAAAAGCAAACACCATATTTTACTAAATACCATTCAATTCAAAACGCCAAAAAGTTCAAAAACCACCAATGACAAGCTTCGTTTATTGGAGATTCAGTTTGTCTCTCACAAAATTCATAATTGTCTTTAATAACAAAAGAAGAATCTTTTGTAAAATAGTTAACGCCACACTGAACTTGGACGAACAAGTTCAGAGGGAGATCCATGCCCTTGGCGATTCTATTTACAACCTCTATGAGAAAACACAGTCGGTTATATGAAGATTAACTAGAAAATTTGGACCCAACAATGCAAATCGAATTATCAACCCAGTCATCCAAACTTGGCGTTTTAATGAAGCCACTGAGTTGGTGACTGTTGTATGGGACAACGTGAGCAAGAAGACTACAATGTTGAAAACATAATGACCAAACAACGTATTGCGTTCATACAAGAGTTATGCAACTCAACATGTTTGAACACATACATGACCCCAAAATTGGCGTCGTTGCAAGATATGTTCACATGGAGGTGTCAAAATCTTCAAAACGAAGATGAAGACACCGACGATGAAGATTTAGATCCGATTTTGACCAAGAATCCAAAGAAGAAGACGAGGGGAGCTATGGATACTTCTCCGACGAAATCCCTTCTGACGAGGAGTTTTAATTTTTTCATTTGTCATTTTCAGTGGTTTGTTATCTACTTTTTCCGCTAATAAAATTACTTTGTTTCTCTAAGTAAATATAAATCACCACAAACGCCAAAACTATAATAATTTCCTTTAATCACATATTATTAAAAAACCCCAAAATATACTGAATGTTTCTAAACGCCATGAATATTATTTACAATGTACATGTCTGATATATGTTTCAACATACCATCTTTGTGTTTCAAACTCCATAACATTATTTTGCCTTATAAAAAGGTTAATTAGTTGTATTTTGTCTTCTTTATCTAAAACGTCATTCATACAAAAATGCCAAACTTAATGATGGGACGCCTTACAGCTTTAACAGATAAAAGCTGAACAAACAGTAACTGAAACGACTGAAACTTTATTACTAACATTTATTATAAAAAAAATTCATGCCTAAACTACGCGCCAAAAACATCTATATAAACAACGTCTCGGGACCTTCCATTGATCACACCAAAAATAAATGCCATATTTGACCGGATACAATTCAATTTATAACGCCAATAAAGTTGTAAAACCACAGATGGCAAAAGTCGTTTCTTGGAGATTCAGTTTTGTTCTCAAAAAAGTTTCACTGAATGGGTTTGACAACATCCTTAAAGTGACAATTAACTCAATAACATTTTGCTGAATGAGATGGACAAACTCTTCAAGAAGAAGAGACCGATGATAGTGGGATGAAAAGAGATTGATGCCCACAAAAACAAACGCTCAATTTTACTGAATGGTCAGCTTCATCTAGAGCCAGGCGTCCAGCCGTGTAGGAATCGGCATCTATCTAAGGAACTCAAAAGTCCGGGGACAAAATCTTCAAGAAGAAGAGACTGATCACAGTTAAGATTTGGATGAGAAGAAGAGACCGACGACAGTGAAGATTTGGATGAGAAATTGGATGAGAAGTTTTAAAATTTTTTTACCTTTTTTTCTTTGTGTCATTTTTTGTGGTTTTTGATGTACTTTTCCACTAATAAAATATTTATTTCTTTAATTAGTTATAAAACGCCAAAATGCCAGAAACGGCAAACACCAAAACTATAATAAATTATGGGAGACCTTATAGCTTTAACAGACAAACGCCAAACTTAATGATGGGACACCTTACATCTTTATCTTATTGAGTTTATCTTCACCTATTTTATTCACTAAAAAGTGTTGTTTTTTCTTTGGCGTTTATGTTTGTGTGTGATATTCTGTGGTTTGTTATGCACCTTCCAAATCACATGTTATGCACAAAAAATGATATATGAAGAAGGCCATTGAAACATAAACAATATTTTCAAGTATTACTTTGAAAAAAACGCCATTGAAAAAGCATAAAGAACAAAACGTCATATCTATTACATATAAGGTGACTTATTTAGGGAACGTGAAAAATGACAATCCTGCCCCTTCATATCATTTAGCGTCTCCTGCCACGTGTTCGACTAGGATCCATTCCCGCCGTTTTCACACTTCCAACTCTTTACTCCTGATCCCGTTTTATATATATATATATATATATATATATATATATATATATATATATATATATATATATATATATATATATATATAGGGTTAGGTTCCTTTGTGAACAACCCCCTTGATTGTGAACACTAGTGAACTAATTCTAGCCCTAAATTATCAATACACAAGTGTAAATCAATTGCTAAGATTTGTTCACTCAGTTCACAAATACAGTAGTGTTCACTCTAGAACCCCACCTTATATATATACATATATATATAGGGTGAGGTTTTGTAAAAATGACCTTTTTGGCAAGAAGAACACCAAACATAACAATTTAAAACAAAATACAACGTATTTATGGGCATGAAATTTAAAACACAACTAAAACACACTACTTAACGTTATTGGCATGGTATTTTAAGTTTTAAGCCTAGAATGCAATGCATTGTGTCTTAAATTGTTATGTTTGTTGTTTTTCTTGCCAAAACAACCCAAAACATTTTGCCCAAGTCCAAAACATGATGCCTACATATCAATTCTTATGCCTTTTTTACACTTCTCACAAAAGTCCACTCTATTTGAGAAACTTAAGAAGCATTATGGACTACACATTTTCCTAAGCTTTTAGTAATATACAGATATGTATAATTTAAAATTGACTATATACATATATGTATATTGTCAAATATTGAATTATACACATATGTATATAGTCAATTTAAACTATACATATGAGTATATTACAAAAAGCTTAGGAAAAATGTGTGATCCAGAATGCTTCTCAAGTTTCTCAATTAGCCTAGTTTTTCTCACACAATCCTAACCCTATATAGGGTGTGTGTATATATATATATATATATATAGGGAGAGAATCATGAGAAAACTACATATAAATGAGAAAACTAAAAAACTAATTAAAAAAGGCTAAAAAACACAAAAAAAAATTTATAAAAAATTTCTATTTTTTATGTATAAAAAACCTTTTTTAGAAAAAAAACTGTACTGCACATGTGCATTATATATGTACTACACATGTGCATCATATGTATGTGCTGCACATGTGCATTATATGCTTAGATTTAGCTTTTGAGTTTAGTTTATAGGGTTAGGTTTTTTGGGGATTAGGTTTTTGGGTGTGGGGGGTTGCGGGTGGGGGGTTTACGTTTAGGGTTTTTTATGTTGGGTTTTTGGGGGTGGGGTTTAGGTTTTTGGGGGAGGGCTGGGATTTAGGTATGTTTTTTTTTTTTTTTTTTTTTTTGGGGGGGGGGGGGGGGGTTTAGGTTTTTGGGGGTGTCGGTGGGGCATGGATGGGTTTGATGGTTTAGGTTTTTTAATATTATTGCACATATGTAGTACAACATTTCTTTTTTGAAAAAAAAAGTTTTTTCTTATATATTATATATAGAGATTTTTATTAAAAAATTTCCAAAAAATTTTTTTGATACGTTTTTAGACTTTTTTAGTTAGTTTTTTGGTTTTCTCATTTAAACTAGTTCTAATGATCCATCCCCTATATATAGGGTAGGGATCCTAAGAGAATAGCATACTGTTTGAGAAACTTAGGAAACATTCTAGACCACACATTTTCCCTAAGCAAAAAATGCAAAAAAATGTAAAAAATGCAAATTTTTATTTTGTTTTGGAAAAATCAGAGCTTTTTCTATAAGATTTTTTTTGGATTTGTACACGTGTATATTGTTAATCTTTTCACTATATATATGTGTATATTGTAAATCTTATAACTATAAATCTTTAACCTAAGAAGTGTAGGAAACCGGGGAAAACGAATGTTGATTGAGCTCATTAAAGTGGCATTGGACCGACTCATTGAACAATAACCAAAACTCTCTAAACAGTAAAACTAAACCCTAAGGCTAAACCCTACGCTAAAACCTAAAAACCCAACCTTAAACCCTAATTCTAAACTCTAAATCTAAACCCTAATGCTAAACGTAATGTGAAACCCTAAAGCTAAACCATAATGCTAAACCCTAAAGATAAAGTTAAACCCTAAAGCTAAACCCTAATGCTAAACCATAATGCAAAACCCTAATGCTAAACCCTATATACTAATAGTAAACACTAAAAATATAAACCCTAATGCTAAACCATAATGATAAACCCTAAAGCTAAACCATAATGCAAAACCATAATGCTAATCGCTAAAGTTAAACCCTAAATACTAACGCTAAAGCCTAAATAATAATACTAAACACTAAAACTAAATCCTAATGCTAAACCCTAATGCTAATGCTAAATCCTAATATATATACACTATATCATTCACCTCAATCCTAGATTTACCACACTTATTTTTCAATTTTAAACATGTATATACATATATGTACAGGTAAAAATTGACAATATACACATATGTATAGTTAAAAGGTTGATAATATACACATATGTATAGTTAAAAGATTAACAATATACACATGTGTATAAATCCCAAAAAACCCGAATAGAAAAAGCTTCGATTTTTCCAAAAAAATTACGTTTTTTTTCAAAAAAAAATTTCATTTGGGAAAATGTGTAGTCTAGAATGCTTATCAAGTTTCTCAATTAGCCTACTACTTCTCATTGATCCTCTATATATATATATATATAGGGGAGAGTTATCTTGAGAACACTAAATATTGTAATACATGGTTATCTTACATGACAGCTATTAGCTATGGCATCATAAAACATATAGACAAATAAATGAAGACAAAGACAATCACATTCACAATCTTGCAAATATGCCTATTTGTGCATAGCTACGAGTTTTAATATTAATTAAGTAAACATATCCGAACATGTTTTAACTCCCCTTCTTGTTAGATGATGTTCCAACTCATATATGAATAATGATACCATTTGCCTATTGTAGTACTAATTTTCTGTCAAAGTTGTGTGGGTCTGATGATTAGAATTTCTTGTTACGAGAAATGGATCTCATTAAAACCGGATGATTGAATTACGAATCAACTAAAAAAGTATTTGAAGTAGGTGTTAGACTGATTTTGAAAATCAGTTTAGTGTTAACTGGGACAAATGAGTGGTGGAAGCAACAGGAAAGGACATCCTATTCCGATTTGCTAATTTCGACCCATTTGCTTATAAATGGTTAATTTGGGTAATGGGTCAAATTGCTTAATTTAAAAGGGGAACATGTCAAACAGTGTGAAGGTAACGCATAGAAATTTATTTGTGTGATAATTTGGCTTTTGTTGCTCAACCTGGCCTTTGAAAAAACCGACATGTTTGAATCTAGCTCGTTTGGACCAACGGACCGTAAACATCGCCATAGTTTAGTCTTTCATTTCTAGGACATGTTACCTTCACACCCCTAATGCACATTAGTGGCATGCTTTTCTTTGGTTTCTGTTTTGTTGGAGTTGCCATTGTAGTTTGATATTCTATTAGAATGGAGTTTTTGTTGGCTTATGAGGAATTTTTGTTTTGGTGGGTTTTTATTCTTTTCTATGGAGGAGGGGGTGGTGTTTATACCCATATAAAACTTCATATTTAATTTTTCTTATTTACACAAAAATATGATAACCTTATAAGTCAAATAAAACACGTATTTGATTCATGACATGTTGGTGTTACTGTTAATTTAATTAAATATATGAGCTTTACTCAAAATCTCTATAATGATTCATGAAAAGAAATCTAAGAGTAAAAAGCAAACAACACAAGACCAATCAGTTGATTTGATATCTCATTATCAACCCTTTGATTTAAAAAAGGTATTTCATTTCTAACAAAGATAAATTTCTGCTAAAGTCATCTAACTTTAGCAATATTCAATTCAATCACTCACCTCTCACATTTGAGTATTGATATCTCATTTATCTTAGCTCTAATTTAGACATCATTTAATCTGCTATGAAGTTCCCACTTACTAGAACACAAACACATAAAGTTATATATAGTTTTTGTTTTTAGTTTTTAATTTTTACTCTCATGTTGTTAAATAAGTGTAATCTTTTTTATTTTAAAGTACAATTCTTTGATTGTTTTTTTTTTTCATTTTGTTTGTGTTTTAATTCATTCTTTAAATAAAATTTATTTCTTTTATTATTATTTACCTTTTGGACACATTTTTCAAAATTCATTAGCTTAAGTTTAACTAAAAAATTAGGATAATTTTTTGAAATGACTTATCCCTTTTTAATATCAAACTAAAATTCAATAAAAATAATGAACCGAATACGTTTCAGGCATAGGAATATAATTTTTGGGTTTCTCTTGGTGCTATAGTGAGTTTTCTATTTTAACTATGTATATTTTATTAAAATTTCATATTTTTATTATTTAACTTAGATTTAACTAAAATTCTTCTAATAATTGTTAAAATTGTTTTCTATCCATTTTATTATCTAACTAAAATTCAATAAATAACCAATGAACCAAACACATTTTAAGCATATTACGACTATATTTTTTTTTGTTTAATCTCCTTTTGTCTATGTCACACCCAACCGATGACGGAAACATCGGAATGAGACGAAAACGAAATTGTAAGAGACATCACAACCACTAATTGTGACAAGTATTTAAAAAGTAAATTTTCATTTCATTGCTAACGGTTCAAATACATGATTTAAAAACAAAAGTACAACAAGGTAACATAACGACTAAACTACTACACATGAATTAAAGTTTGGTGCGTTTCTAGTCCTTCCTAGTAGATTCTTTCAACGTACATCATCAAGTTCCTGCAATACATATTAAAGTACATGTCAACACATAAAGTATTGGTGTGTATACAAGTTTGAGTTAATATCATAAGTATAAAACGGTTTAAACGAATCCACATGGCATAATCGTAAATTAAGACTTATCATACAACACTAGCATGCATCTCCTACTTATCAACCCAAAGTTTCCCACTAGCATAATCTTGTCATGACAAGACCATTACTTAACATGACCTCAAGAATACGGGCGGTGTGTTACTCCTATAGCGCTATACATGTTAAGGGGGGCTTGTACGAAGTTAATGACAAAGTATAGTACAAATAAAGATTCTAGCATGTATGAGTTTATAGCATCACATATTAAGCATGTATAATGGATTGTTTGTTTGTGTTAAGCATGTTCTATGTGATTGTATGAGTTTAATAAATCATAAATATTGCACCTAAAAGTGTCGAAAAGTAAAAAGAGTCATGTACACTCATGGTTTGCTAAGCTTTCCAAAGTAACGTGAATTGACGAGTCGTGGAAGGGGGAACACCAAAGTTACCCCACATTGGGGAGATGAATGTGTATGAGTATATGGAGTTCGTAGAGAGTTGGATTCAGAGTTACATATAAAAAATATACGTGTAACGAAAGTATATCTTGTCTAGGTACTCGTTTGGACACTAAGGGGCTGTTTGACAACTTCTAAATGGTTAAGTGCTGAACCAGTAAGAGATCTAAACCATTAAGTGCTGAACCAGTAATAGGTTTGAACTATTAAGAGATAGTATAATGTTTAAACCGTTCAAAGGCAAATGTCTGACAAATTCAGATGATAGGTCTTAACCATTCAGAGGCAAATATATGAACCATTCAGACATCTGCTCACAAAACAAACAGTCTGAATCATTAGGTGCTGAACCAGTAACAAGTCTGAACCATTAAGAGTCTCATTAAGAGCTAAACAAACAGCCCATAAGTTTTCATGTTTTTCACGGGTCCTAACTTGCCCATTAGAATCACAAACGAGGAGTCTAGAAACGAAGATAGTCTAACCCAAGTCCTTGACATCTAACCATGATCCGGTTAGTATCAAGAATTCGGTATATTCAGTACTTATTATGTATTATATAGGTTAAGTTATAAATTAGTCCATCATGTATTATCATGTAAGTCATGCATGGAGGTAGGATGATTTCCATCCAATAAACATCTTTGTATGATTCACCAAAGCACATACTCATCAACTTCATTGATGAGTTCGGTTGGTCATGAATATAAGATTAAATTGAACTAGCTAAAAAAATCAAGTGAGTAAACTAGATGCACACATCTAATCATGGAAAGTGTTCGAGGACGTGATATAACCTTTTCACTTTATAGAAGTTGTTTTTACACCAAAATATGCAAGTGAGGTAGTGGAACAAGTTTGGAGACCCAAGGATTCCATGGTTCACACATTACTCATACACAAGTCTTTCAACATTGAAGGTTGAAAGCTTGGATAGTTTCAACACTTAAAACATTTTGGGCATAATTTTAAAGAGGTTTTGAGCCTTATTTTTTGGTGAAAATCAACCACACACAAACACATAACTATAAGCTTAGTTGGGAGCAAGGTGGGTACAAGATTCCACTAAGTTTTAAGCATTATATATAAGAAGCAAAAAGAAATGCGGATTACAAGATTGGAAATGAACCACGAATACGACACGATTACAAGTTTCTAAAAATAGAACGTGAATACAACTTTCTAAATATGGAAAGTAAAGAAATGCGGAGTGTTACAGTCTCCCCTATTTTAGAAAATTTTGTTCTGGAAATTTATTGAGGAGGAAGACTCGGCGAATAGATGGTATTTTGGTGATTCAATGCGAGTGATAATCGATTAAAATATTTGGCCAAGGTTAAAAATTTGAAGTTTAGTGTCTATGCGGCGTTTATGTATAAGCGTGTTAAAAATTTATGGTTCAAAAGTTTTGGTTAAATTGGTAGTTTATGGTTTATTGAGCGTACGAAGATAATTTTGAGTGATAAAAGATAGGTTTGTAAAACCAACTCGTTTGACTAAGCGGATTGGGACAACAATCGTAAAGTAATTATAAAAATAAGTAAAGATTGTATATGTGTATATAAGCGATGCGAAGTTAACCGAATTTGGACAACTTGGTGAAATGAGTGTTTTAGAAAATGCGATCTAAGGATTGAAAAAGTTTTAGTATAAATAAAGATGTAGTCTGATGTAATGTGGCGGCCCGCACCATAGTTTGTAAGAAAGTCTTATCGGTTTTAAGGTGTATTAGTAAAATCACGAGTCGTAGGAAAATGGTTATTGGTGAGAAAATAGGATGGTAAATATTCATGGTTTTCAAAAGGTTTTAGCTGTAAATGGACCGACTAGTTGGTGTTTGAGTGTAATAAAGAATGAAATAAAATTTGCAAAATATCTTGGCTGAATCGAGTTTGTCAGGATATTTGCTAAAAATGGATTGAGCGTTTAGGCTGAATTACTATAGATAAGATTTAGACGGAACGTTGAGTGAATAGTTGGGGATAGTTCTGGCATAGGAGTGAATGAGCGATTTAATAGCTATACGCGAGAGGTAAAAATAGCAAAAGTACCAGATGAAATGTGAACGTAAAGCGTTGAAGGATGTTAGTGATAATTGTTGCCGTAGTGGCTAACGATTTTGGGTATGGGAGTTTATTATAGACAAACCGGGTATTAAGCGTTTCAAAGTGAGTTTCAAGGAAAGGCTTGTGAGGCA
Organism: Scalesia atractyloides; assembly: GCA_947069175.1. Lineage (NCBI taxonomy): Eukaryota > Viridiplantae > Streptophyta > Magnoliopsida > Asterales > Asteraceae > Scalesia > Scalesia atractyloides. The sequence goes on along the minus strand of CAMTDV010000022.1, from coordinate 20,981,770 downwards.
CCATAGTTTGTTTGTTAAATGATAGTATTTAATAAGGTCCGAATAACACTGAATTTCACATTGCACGTTTTACGAAAGTTTGTTAACATGATATGAACACTTATATATATGAAGTACCAGCGGCGTATCCACCATGTTCTAACCTTGTTACGTCTGTTTCGCTATTCGGTGTCATGTTACGTTCCGTGCTACGAGACACAGTAGAACCTACTATGGTTTTCATGCGCCTACCATTATAATCTCGTGTGCACCCGTGATTATCCTGGTCATTGCATGATCCGCATAGTTTGCACTAGTAGTGTATAGTTTCTACTAGTAGTGTATGGATCAAAGGTAAATCTTAGTATTACAAGTGAGGATACACGTTAGAAAAACCATTCGTGTTTGTAACATCCCGAAGTTAAATTAAATAAACCTTTGTTTTAGATTTGGATTTAAGGATTACTTATTTTAAATCATTAAATATAAGTAAAACACAAAATAAAAAATTTGTGATGTTTAATTTAAAATACCAAATAAATGAGGATTGAAAGAAACTATGTGAAATTTGTGACTTAGTATATAAGAGGAAAGAATGATGTAATTAAAAGAAAAATAATATTTTTTTATATATAAATATATATAAAGAAACCTTCACTTGTTGACTAGTCAATATAAACTCATTTATTGGCATATGAAGCATCCAGAAGATTCGAACACATACTTGTGTGTTTGTGTGTTCGACGCACCCTAAGAAAATCAAGAGGGTAGTTTTGATGCAATAGTTGGAATATTAGAGTGATTCACGCCCTATAAATCATCATCTCCACATAGAACATCATCATTCAATCAGATGTAAGTATCTATTGACTTAATTTTGAGTTCTTGTGGTAAACATAAAGGCATGTTGGGGTATCGATGCATGTGTGGAAATTTGTTGTTATATTGAGTAAAAGATTGTCTACTTATAAATATAAATAGTTTACAAACTTACGATAACAAGAAAATGCTAGATAGTGAATTGGGGGTTGTGAGTAGTCAAATGAATATCCTTACATTTCATATAATTGATGATAAAGGTAAAGATTTATTCTTACAGTTGCATTCTTTTCTTTATCTGATTGTTATCTTTATAATGATAGAGCATGTATCTTAATTTGATTACGCTATTTAGATTGGATTAATAAGACCACATTGATTAAGCTATTTAGATTGGATTAATAAGACTACAATTTAAACAAAGTAATTTGAAGTTTTTAATATGCACAAAAGGTGTTCGATGAAATGCCATAGTGAAATTGTATTTGGATTAAAGTTTTGAGGAAGATTATGTGCTCATTGCGGAGAAACTAAGCTAAATGAATTGGTGTGATTATAATCAAGTTAAAATCGAGGGATAAAACTTAGATGGATATGTTGGGGTGTATCATATATTTGTTATGTTAACTTGAATTGGAATGATTTTATAACTTGTATTTTAAAAGCGAAGTATGGAATCACAATCTACATACGTGTGAACGGTTAGAGATCAATGGGTTGAGGATTCTAATCAAGGAGACGCATTCTAGTGGCAAAGGTAAGCTATTCTTACTCTAAATTAAATGCATACATATATCTGTTATTGTGCTATTAATGCCTATTCTAGTGATTTTATCCATGTGAATAATACGTTATGAGAATTATCAAGTTTATGAGGATCTGATTATGCATAAGAGAGTATTCCTTAACTTACTAAAAGTAGTCGCTTCGAGATAATTTATGGCAGGATATGTTGGAGGTGAGAAAGTAAACTGTCAGCTGTATGACTTGAAGTGTGAAACTATATACGTATAATAAAAAGATACGTGTGAGTTCACTGGGTACTAGCTAGAGGAGTATATGTATACATAAATCAAGACGTGCAATTAGTATGGGTTTAATTGAGATCACATGATGTCTTTTATCTAATGAATGTGATTGTGGTTGTAATGATGGATGAGCTAAATAAAGGAGCTTGTGCCACGAGAAATGGTAGAAACAAGAAAATACTTGGTTAGTGACACAAGGTGGATAATTTTTATATTTGATATGAATGCATCAAATTTTGTATTTTAATTGTAAATTCTAATATGAAATTGATAAGAACAAGTTTCTTGTAAGGAAGATATTTTTTATAAAAACAAACTAAGAGAGTTCTTAAGGAAGTACTAAGATGGTATGATTAATTAAGAATGCACATTAACTGTATATGCTTATATAATCAATATATACTGTTTTACGGAATTTGATCTATGTGAATCAGACATGAATAATGTAACACCTCGTAAAATCGTGTCCAATAGTATAGTGACACGTGTTGTATTTTTATTTAAGTCTATTAAAGACTAATAGGGACCATGCTCAAATTGAGCCTTTGAGTGACTGTCTGATGTCAACATGTATAAAAGTAAGCCTCTGAGTGACTGATATGTCAACATGCTTAATCTTTTAGCCTCTGAGTGACTGATATGTCAACATGCTTAAATTTGGCCTCTGAGTGACTGATATGTCAACATGCCCAACATCTGAGTGACATCGGAGTCAACATGCTTATAGTGGGCCTCTAAGTGATCCTTTACGAAGTCCTAACTCTCATATGTCCCATTTGTTAGACGAGAGGGATTAAATCCATATATATGTGAAAGTTGGATTATGGAGGGGTTAAAAGTGTCAGCATGTTAATTCATACCTCTGAATGACCTTTTAACGAACCGAGAGCTCGACAATGTCCGGGCATACTCCCGGGTATGCCAAATATTGGTTACGGAGGGCTAAATATGCTTAATAAGTGTTTTAGAATGTTATACAAGTCAAGGGGCTAAAAGTGTCAAACTTTGAAACTGGCCATAGGGCGCTCGCGGGGCGCGAAAGGCCTGTGTCCGCAGAAAAATTCCTTGGCCTCCACACAAATTGCTAAAAGCCATGAATTCGAAACCATGGCTTTCCGAACTGCTATGCCACGTTTTAGGACACTTGAAAGCGTCCTCTTACACCCCTTAACACCTGGCATCACCTCCTTCAAGATCTCCAACTATAAATAGGTGCCAAGGTTCACCATTTGAACTTGCACCTTTCTCATTCACAACTCTATCTCCCTCCTCTGGAAGTGCCTAACTGAAATGAGCATCCAACTAAGTTCTATTGCATCCTAGGAACCACTTGTAAGTATTCCTTGCTCTTGCATTTTCGTTTATAGGCTTTTATAGCCAAAAGTAAAGCGTTTTATGGAAAACGCCTTGACTTTCGGTTAAGACCATTATGGTCCAGCCATAGTTCGTGATAAACATGGCTAAGTGATCGTAATAAGGTAGGTGTTAATCCTTATAAAGGGTCCTGAAGATCACGTTTGCTAGACCAATTGACGGGTCAAAGTTACGATATTAAAAAGTCAAACAGACCATTTTTCGGAAAAATCATAAATTGATCATATATATGTTATGAAACCTGTTTTGACACTTAAACAAGTTGGTAATAATTATTAAAACATGTAAGAACATGTTCGGCTCGTCAATTTCAGTTCTAGGGTCGTTTCGCAACCGAAAGTTGCAAAGTTTGACTTCTGCTTTGACTTTCGATTCTGACACGATTTAGATTAATTAGATACTGATCTAAAGTTGCATTATGATCGTAATATACTGTAGCATAACCCTCTGAGGTTATATTTAATGATCATAATCAGAATCTGAGTTTAGGCACAAGTTCCGTAATTATGCTATTTTGACTAAAATACCCTTTTTGCATAAAAAGAGGTTTTAATGATAATGAACTTAAAAATGAGTTTCCTACTGATATAATATTATAAGTAGGATTATTTGGGATGTCAAATCAGATTATAAACTGAGTTTATAAACAAGTTCTTGTATTATGTCGATAAATGACGATAAGGCCCTTGTGGCTTATAAAACGGCTTTAATCAAATCTTTTTAAGGTAAATCTTTTACCTGCTGATATATCATATTAAATAACATATCTAAGAATTGTTAACCTGACCTTAACATCAGTTTGCATTAATCATCGCATAAATCGTCATTTTACGACAAAGCGTCGTTTCGGCGCATAGTATGGTTTTAAATCATATTTACCAACCCAGACTTGTTACCTACTGATTTTAAAACCTATTTTAAATATTTTTACAGTAGGTACAAGATATAAACTCAGAATCCCAAATAATTTATAAACTATATGTAAAATGACCAAAATGCCCATTCGGTGCATAGTTTGGTCATAAAAGATAAATTACACATATAATTAATATCCTACTGATATTATATCATAATTAAGTTATTTTTCCAGAATACTTATAGTTATAACATTAAATTATATTCAAGTTCCTTTTATACGGTATAAAATTACCGAAACGCCCTTACGAGGCATAGTTTCATTTTAAAATCTTAACGGGCATATACATTGATATCCTACTGATATTAAAACTTATTTTTAAATATAATGGCATATAGAACTTGTCCATGACTTATCCGGTTACCCGATATCGCTGATATGCGTACGGTTAAGCATATGTAACTAGTTTACGAAAATTAACCGAAACGGGTCTAACCTTGTCATTTAAGTCTCAAATCCAGAATGTTTTAGTTTGTCCATATTAAACAAGTCAAAGTACTTGTTGGGATTAAACTACATTCTATCCAATCATCGTTTAATCTAGCGTTATACGTATTGATCATGTACGCTAGTCGGTCTAAGTCTATGACTTAAGAAAGACCGTTAGTATTTAATTGGTTAGCTTATGCCATAATCCAGACTAGAGACATTCCGGCAAATGCTATCTGCACTTAGTGCTTTTGTGTACGACTGAGTTAATAAATCTTGCGTTTAAACGAAGACTAGCTCAGGTAAATACTCTCGACTTATTTCTCCTATACGAGGCACAGAGTAGCCACCGAGAGATTAGCTCTAACAAGGCTGAAAACATAGCCATTAACAATGATGACTTCCAAGCTCGCATAGATGAAGCTGTGGGAAAGACCATGGAAAAGGCCATAGAAAAACTTAGAGAGTCGAGTGTTACTTGCTCCAGACCATTATCAATTCCACCATCCTTAGCTCATAAGGAGAGCTCAGTTCACTCTTCGAATGCAAAGAGTGAACCAAAGAAAATAGAATTTGCTGATAGGTCCCGTTCTTCAAAAATATTTCGTTTCCTGTAAACCCTGGGATTTTAATGGGGAAAAAGGAGAGTAGAAGCCTTAAAATGGCTGGATGAGATGAAAACGATTGTAGATATCAGCGGTTGTGCTGATAAGGATGTGGTCAAGTATGTATCAAAGTCCTTCAAGGGCGATGCCCTGATTTGGTGGAAGGCCATGATCCAATTATAGGTAAAGTACACCTATACAACTTAGGATGGCCTAAGTTTGTCGATTTAGTCAAGGAAGCATACTGCCCACCTCATGAGGTGGAGAAATTAGAGACAGACTTTCTGACTCTTTCAATGAAGAACCTAGACTGTCGGAAGTATGTTTCTGACTTCAATTCCATGTCTAGGTTATTTTCATATTTAATCACCCTGAAACTAAACGCATTGCGCGTTTTATAAATGGGTTAGCGCCTGAGATAAAAGGCATGGTAAAGGCTGCTCAGCCTAGTACCTATAGGTCTGCTGTTGACCTATCTTTCTCCCTCACCCTAGATGTAGTGAGGCAGAAGTCAGTCAAATCAGAGACTGACGGGAAAAGGAAGAGAGAAGATGATAACTCCCAGAGATTTAATAAGAAAAATAATAAAGGAAAATTTGGGTTCAGGAGGAACCAAGATAAGTCGGGTGTAATGCCGACATGTAAAAGTTGCAACCGTAAGCATTGGGGACAGTGTAGTATTGATCCACAAACTAGACCCTATGGTATCTGTAAGAAAAGGGGGGCATAAAACCTTAAGAGTGCAAGGATCTTAAGAATGTCGTCCGCTACAACTGTAATGAAAAGGGGCATATTAAGTTCAACTGCCCTAAGAACCCCAAAGGTAATGATGCAAAGCCTGGAGAGGCTAAGAAAGTGAATGCTCGTGCTTTCTAGATGAATGCCAGGGAGGCCGGTAATGACAATAATGTCATAACAAGTATATTCCTCATCAATGATGCATATGCTAGAGTTCTTTTCGATTCGGATGCAGATAAATCTTTTGTTGATTATAAGTTTAGTAAACTATTAAACTTGCCCATAAAAACTCTAGTTATAACTTTTGAAGTAGAACTCGCTGATGGAACGTTAGAGACAACATCCTCCATTCTTGATGGATGTTCTATATCCATTAGAATCATTCTATCTCCATCTCTCTTTTGCCAATGAAATTGGCAGGATTCAATGTAGTTTTAGGCATGGACTGGTTATCCCATAACCAAGCCCGTATTGCCTGCGATAAGAAACTCATCGAAATTAAAACCCCATCTGGTGAAACGATCACCATCCCTGGAGATTCACACTACGGATTGCCAGACAAGCTGTCGTTATTTAAGGCATCCAAGTGTTTGGGAAAGGTTGTGTCATTTACCTGGCACAAGTAACTATCAACGAGCCTAAACCAAATATAGAAGACCTTTCGGTTATCTCAGAGTATTCCGATGTTTTCCCGAAGAATTACCAGGATTGCCTCCAGATAGGCAAGTAGAGTTTAGAATTGATATCCTACCTGGATCAGCACCGATAGCCAGAGCTTTATATCGGTTAGCACCAACGGAAATGAAGGAGTTAAGAGTTCAATTAGATGAACTTTTAGAGAAAGGCTTTATCCAGCCTAGTTCATCACCTTGGGGAGCAGAAGGACGCTTCAATGCGGATGTGAATTGATTACCGAGAGATGAACAAGATAACAATTAAGAACCGATATCCTCTGCCCAGGATCGATGATTTATTCGACCAACTTCAAGGGGCTAGTTATTTCTCTAAGATCGATTTAAGATCAGGATATCATATGTTGAAGGTTAGGAACGAGGATGTTCCTAAGACTGCCTTTAGAACCCGATATGGTCATTTTGAATTTCTAGTGATGTCTTTTGGGCTCACAAATGCACCTGTAGCATTCATGGATAACCATCAAGAGATAAAGTGGGTGAGGGATCCCAAACATCACAATAAACTAAATCCAAAATATTATTGCTTTGAAAAGTAGAAAGTTTTAAAGACAGTTTGGATGATTTTCCCAACTAACATGAAGTACATAAGCAAGATGATAATTCGGTGGAGACAGGTAAAGAACAACTAGAAATAAGTGACTGAAAAACACGAAGATGCGGGTGTCCAAGACGATGGTGCCAAATGGTGGAGGACTCTTTGTTGCTGTGAAGGCGACTTTAGGAAGAGACTTGAATGTAGGAAGGCGGATGGAATAAAGGCGTTGCTCACATGGTCCTGTTAGAAGGATAGTGCGTGTAAACTCGTCCTTCACAACAAAAAAGGAAGCATGAAACTCGAAGAAAACATCATTAGCTGAACAAAATTTTTGAACAGAAAGGAGATTTTGTTTTAGGGCAGGAACATGAAGAATATCAGAGATATTAAAGGTTTTGTGTGGGGTGTAAATTTTTGAAGAACCAATATGAAAGATGGGAAGGGGTGTACCGTCGCCAACGTGGAGAGAATCATTACCTTGATAAGCTTCAGAGTTGGCAAGACTTGCTAAATCCGGGAAGGCATGATCATTGGCTCCAGTGTCGGGCTTCCAAATAACATCATATTGTGAGCTGAGCTGGTATCTGAAAAGGCAGCAAAGTTGCCTTAGAAGGCTGCCTAAAGGGACCAGCCTGATTGGGGCATTGAGTTGGTAAGTGACCGATCCCGCACCTGTTACAATGGCCAAAAATAGTGTTTTGTGTAGCAGCCCAAGAAAATTGTCTATTGTTACCAGAATTGCACGTGAGTTGCCACGATAAGTACCACGTCGATTGCCACGGTTGTTGTTGTAAGACCGTGGGGCAAAGTAAGCTTGGGTTGTGGGCTGAAGGCTGGGGGCGGCTGGTTGGTGTTAGGAACAGGCTGTAGTTGATAGCCAAGTTGAGCAGCTAGCAGTTGAAGATTTTGGAGTTGAGATTGGATGCTGTTAATGGTGGGAGGTTGTTTTGTGGTGCTGTTGTAGGCCTGTGGTATTAGGGAGGGTTGTGGTTCTTGGTTTTTAGTAATCATGTAATCATGGTCGGTCAATAAACCATATAATTCGTTAAACTGAACGGGTGGGTTACGAGACAGCAGATTAACTTTTAAGCTATTGTACTCCTCACGAAGACCCGCAATAGTAAGCATCACCACATCTTTATCTTTGTGGGGCTCCCCGATGTTAGCCAAGGTTGTTGTATATTCTTGAGCACGAGTTAAATAGTCAACAACTTTCTCATCGACTTTCATGGGTATTTTCAAGAGTCGGGTCTTCAAGGTATGCTCATGTGAGGCGGTTTGAGACGCGTAGGCGCGTTCCAGAGACAACCAAACGTCTCTAGAAGTAGTGCCCTGGACATGTTGGAAGGAGGCTTTAGACACGGTTGAGATGATAAGCATACGGACATGGGCGTTGTTTGCAATCCACCGGGTGTAGTTCGGGTTATCAGCAGCAACCACATCAGCGGAAACTTTGGGTGATGGGCAGGGTATGGAACCATGGATGCAACCAAATAGGGAATTAGAGACAAGGAATGGTTCGACCATTGCTTTCCAATAGTCATAATTTGAGGGTGAGAGGGTAAAGGCGAACTTGTGAGAGTTGTGAATGGTCTTTTCTTGCGTGGTAAAGAGGGCAAGAGTGGCCATAATGAAGACAGGAATGGGTGTCGCTGCTGTTCAAAGAGAGAGTTTGTTGAGTAGATGCCCGGAGATATTACTCACGGCTGTACAGCTGCTGTCCGGCGGTGGCCAGAGAAAAAAAAGGAGGCGATAGCTAAGGTTAGAGACAGGCTCTTGATACCGTATTAAAGATAAAAGATTTCTGTGTTTTATTGATGTGCATTAGCAGAATACATAAGAAGTATAAATAGAGATGATTACAGGTAAATATGGAAATCTCTATTCTAAAGCTAAGCATAAGTCTAGAGCTAACATTATTCTAATTATCATAAGTTTCGGCTGATTGTTAGTCTAATATTGTTAATCAAGCTAGGGTTCTTCATGAATTGGTGACTCCTTCCGTGTCCAAGAGCCTTGAGAGGATAATATATGAACTACATAGATGTTGATATTGGTACTGGTTTTGTGGGGACAATAGCTACACAACTCACATGATAAAGTTTATTGAGAAAAATATTTCAAGGGAAACTTTGATCGACCATTTTAGATTAAAGCAATGGTTTAACGACGTGTGACGAAATATTAAACATAAATGATGGTTAGGGTAACTATTAAAAGCTTAAAGACGAAATGTGTAATTTTATATGTTAGTAAATGACGAAATATATAATTTATTCTAGAAATATGTTTAAAGGGTAAAACTGCATGCATACACTCATGTAATTTAATCATAATTATATAACCACTGGAAAATTCACTTTCAACCATACTCTTAGCTTTATGTTCAATAATTTTTTTTAATTTGTTTGAAGCAATGGTCTTAACCATGACCCTAGGAGCATCGCCTATATAAAATCGTTTTTGGAGCCTGAGATGGTAGTAGAGATTGTTTGGCATATGGGTTTTCAATTTTCGTATCGGACTCAAAAAGCTTAAAATTTGATTCGGATCGAACTCATATTTCAAGGTTCGAATTCAATTTGATTTCAGTAATTGAATTTTGAATACAAATTTATGATTTTTAATTTGATTTGGTGGAAATTGAATTCAAATTATACATATTAATTTTAATTTTATATATACATATATGTAATTTTGCAGCTATGAAGCTCGGAAATTAGTCATTTTGGACTTTTGGTTGTTAGTTAATATTTTCGCCACTTGTTATGAAGTATTGAACTTGTAAATTAGTTGAGCTGCTTTTAATATTTTAGATGGTTTATTAGTTTCATAAAAAATGTTTTTTATGCTAAAAAACTTCAAGTATGTAAGTCTTTTGAAAACTAACTTAATATATAAATTATTTTGTTGAATCAAATTGAATTAATTTAAATGCGATTCGAATTTTGAATTTGAATCGGGCTTCAAAATTTCAAAACTTAAATAACTTGATTCGATTAATTCGAATAGTCTATATTTGATTTGTTGAACACCTCTAGTTTCGTTGCAAAAACATGGTACAACAGTCAAACAATTATGTTTACTTTTGTACTAAAAAAATCCCTTTATAGACAACATGCCACTCTTTACACCGAAATTCAACCTCTGTAAATGCACCTTGCCACAATGCAGAACCAATTAAACCGCAACTCGGATATGTTTTCATAGATGGAATCAACAGTGTCGGGGAAAGAGGGATTTCGGCTATGCAGGCTTGCTCTCCGATCACAATCAATTCCTGTGCCAATTATGTATCACAAAATCAAACAAATAACCTGGACTTCCAAAATGTGTTAGAAATTCAATCCATGAAGCTATACTTAATAGGTTGATTCGGTCATGTTTTATTTCAAAAAGGTCGAAATAAAAAATAGTTCAGCTGAAAGGGGAATACGTCACGGGGCCTATTTTAATGCATACAATCTCCTAAATGGTTTTCATTTAGATATTTATATTATGATTGTAATTGTTTTTGTAATTACAACAAACGTGTGATCACTATTATAAAAATGTCTACACTTAAGGTGATGCCAGAAACAAATCAGATTGACGTTTAAAATGCTTAATCATATAAAACCGTAACTTTGCATAATATTTGAATGCTTATCGTTTCAGTTGGTTAAATAGAAATTCGGAGCCTGGAACTTACCCGTATTGTTTACTAAGCAAGATTATCATAAGCTACTACAACTGTGTGGCATTGTAGTGTACAGAAGCAAGGGCAAAGTTCACAGAAGTTCATTTCCTTAAAAAAGGGTGGTCCAGTAGCTGGGCGGCAGTCGGGCGGTCATTTGGGTTGACTTGCAAGCATTTCAGTATGAAATCCCGGGCCTCATGTGTCAGGTATCGGAGGAGGTTCACCCTGCCAATTCATAACAAAGTGCTTGCTGCTGAGAAACCATAAAACATTTTATGTTACAATAGTGTAACTGCAACAGCTATTATGAAAAAATAGTAAAATTACTTATGTAACAAATATAATGACCAAAAAGAAAACAATTTTATGAAAAGAATAATTGAAAACTTATAAAATAGAGTAGAGATCCTCAAATTAGGTTAAAGAAGGGTAAAGTGTTAGTTTAATTACCCTTGTGAACTGTTATTTTTATTTATTTTTTTTACCTTTAAATAATCAGATCAGATGTCAAGACAACAAATATTTATCAAAACATTAAAAACTGATTATAGTTATGGAAGATAAAAAGCAAATGTTACACCTTCAAGTTTCAACATGCTTAATGCCATTTCAAGCTCGGGTATGGTATCAGCATTCTAAAGCAAAAGATCATCTAATGTTGCAACAAGTCCGGTTAGAACATAGTTTTATTTTGTGTGGTTCTTTATAATTGCAGTATGAGCATCTACTGTTTGTCACAGCCTAAACCAGTAACAATTCTAACAAGATGGTGTGTGTTTCACACAATGCATATGTTAGTAACAGTTCTAATCTAACAACTGCTTTGCAGACAAGATAAAAGATAAATAAGGTAATCGACTTGCTCACCAGTTCCAAGGGGTTAAATGGAACTTTACGTGTTAGCATCTCCAACACAGTATAACCAAGGCTCCATATATCAGCTGCAAGTCCATAACCCTTTTTTGATATTTTAACAACCTGAGGATGCAGGACATATATTTTCAATGTAAAACCTAAAACAGAAAGCAATCAATAATACCAGGATACCTATATGTGGAGGGTCAATGGTCCCAGACTCAAGTTTGGGTTAAAACAGGCTATTGCACATTGTGTTATAATTAATGGAACATATGGATAAAGAAATAATGGAACATTGTGTTATAATTACCTTTGCGAACCCAAAATCTGCAAGCTTTGCAGATCCACTTGCATCAATCGATATATTAGCACATCTGATATCCCTAGAATGTGTAATAGAACTCAAATAAGAAAACCGTATACAACTTCAAAACAGTATCAAAATGAAAGAAGGTTTACCTATGAACCACCTTTCGTTCATGCAAGTAAATCAAACCACGCAAAATCTGTCTGGTGTAAGCTGAGACTTGGGAATCCCGCAATTCATACTTTTGGTAGAGCTTTGTCAGTGAACCCTTAGTAACAAGCTCAAGAAAGATATATAGCTTGCCATCATCCTGAATCATCATTAACTTAGATGCATATATGGTGAAAGAGATGGTATAAAGTTTTGGTTCATGCACGAAAGCTGTATTTAGAGCACCGTTTTGAGGTAAGTTTTACATCAATTGATTCGTATATTCGTGCTAATCAAAAGCCCTAAAACGTCCTGAGGACTGGTGGGGGAAAAATAGTTGAAAAGTGAGACTGCCAGTGGGAATAAAAAAAAGTGGGACTACCAATGGCCAATGATGTCTACTAGGGATTATTAGATTTATAGTCAACCTTAAGAGAAGCTTCAAGTGCAGATCAATTTATTAACATCTAATCCTTAAGAGAAGCTTCAAGTGCAGATCAATTTCATCCATCAGGTTCATAATCAACCTGCTTTTTTCATCTTCATCATTAATCAATTTCTTGAACTTATAGTTTACAAACAAACTAAAGAACACACAAACAACAATTGCTTACACACATTTAAATCAAAACACCAGATATTATGTCATTGTTTATCATCAAATCAAGGTTTTAGGATTTGTGTCAGAAAGACCATGAGAGAAGAATTGCATACCCTATCTGTTCCAAGATATCGAACTATGTTCTTATGGCGGAACCGACATAATAAATATATTTCCTGAAAACGTTACACACAAAAATAAAAGATAAGTATGCAGAAACTCAGGGTTTGATTGATAGTATGATACTAACAAGTAACATATACAAGAAGAAAGGATGAACTTGTATGCATCACCTGTTCAAGTTGAATAATGCTCTCCTTTCCCGGCTACCTGAATCAAGCAAAGAAACCTCCTTCACAGCAAAAAAATTCCCACCTCTGCAAATAGAAGAAAAATTACATCAGAGGATGACATTCCAGATACAAGGAATGACCAAAAAAAGAAAGATGCAATGTTATAATCATCAACCTCATTAACAAAATCTGCATAATGATACATTTTGGAGTATACTCTTAAGAATATAAAACAAACTGATAAAAATATTCCAACTTAACAGCTCCAACACATTAGCACAGAAGAAAGCCACAACTAACAATTCTAGTGGTTCAACTAGGCATATCTACTCACAAGGGGTGAAGCTTTATTGGGGCCAGGGCCTACCGATTTTTCGCTCACTATTTGCTCGTAGTGTTAATTTTATCGACAATTTCAGAATTTTCTTTTGTAGTTTAAAAAAAAATTGCAGCCCCCACTGAGTTTTCGTTCAAACTCCACCGCTCATTGGGATCAGATAATATCCTCATCAGGTGGGAACTTTACACACATGGGCATATTGACAAGATTGTGAATTCTGGACTACTACTCTTAAGACCACGGGGTTGTGTGTGGGGGGAGGGGGGGGCTTGGGTTGGGGGCTTCGCTCGACAAGTGGCGGAGGTGGGCTCCACCAGGCCACCCCAAAAAATGGGATGTGGGAGCGGCGTGGCCTAGCCGGCGTGAGGGACATGTGGAAATATATATGTTCTTTTTTATATTTTGACATTTATATAATAAAACACACAATATATTAATTTTAAAAAAATTACATAAAATCCTCAAAATTTTTAACAACATCTACTTATTAATCCTAAAAAAAAAAACAACTTAGTAAATCCTAAAAAAAAATAAAAAAAACTTCATAATAAATCCTAAAAAAAATTACAAAGTCCGGTAAATATTAAAGTAGGGAACCCAACGAAATTCCGCATTCCCATCGTGCCTATACTCGATTTTCACGATCTCCACTCGATCGTCGTGGGTCAAGTCGCCCGTAGGGACACGGTCGAAGTAAACTTTAAACCGATCCAGCTTCAGTTTTAGCTCACGCCACTTACGTTGACACGTGTATAAGTTGTAACGCGCATTTCTGACATGTTGTTGGTATTGTTGAAACTCTTGTGTCCAATAGTCGGTTTAACCACGACGTAGCGTTCGTTGTGCGTCAACGATTGACGTCACTAGCGGTATCTCCTCTTCCTCGGTCCAATGAACCATTTTCGTTTTTTGGTGTGGTTTTGGATTAAGATTTGTGTTTGGTTTTAGTTTGAAGAAAGTATATGTGAAAAATATTGATGTTTGGGATGAGTATTTATAGGTAAAAATTGGTTAAATTTTTTAAAATTTTGATTTACCTAGCTAAACCGCCATGGCCAACGGCTACCTCAAACGGTCATATATGCCCAACCAATCCCAGCCACCCACATCATCCCCCCCTAAATTCGATTTTACCCATTTGATACTCGTATCGTATTGGTATTCGTACCGATTTACTTATTTGGTACTCGTATTGTATGGTACTTGTGCCGATTTTACCTATTTAGTACTTGTAAAGTGCTCAAAAAATCAAATAAAAACAAAATGATACCAAAGAGGGTACCCCTACCGAAATACCCGTACCAGTACTCATACCGTACCATACCAATATATTCGGTACAATATTTGATACCCAGTTTTGTTCAAATTCGGTACCTGTACAAGAACGGATAAGGTACCAATCCCATCCCTAGTGACAACCGTGAGAAACCATCCTTTTTCATCTTTTTTGGAGGCTAACTTATATAGTCTTAATGAAACATTCCACATAAAATGGAATATTAGAGAGAATATGTTGGCCAAGAAAAACACCCACCAGCTACTGACTGCATAAGATATCAAAAACGACAATCGTGCACTTACAGTTAAAACCTTCGTAAACAACGCCAAATGAACCGCTCCCAAGAGATTCACCCTTCTGCCTCTCTCTCTCTCTCTCTCTCTCTCTCTCTTCTATATATATATATATATATATATATATATATATATATATATATATATATATATATCAAGTCTCAGCCCCTTAAGTTTGGTGAGTGTGTGTTTAGGCATTATCTATTCATTCCCACTAACAAGCATCATACTCAAGGTCCAAGCCATGCGCGCACAAAACCATAGCCATACTCAATGTCCAAAACACTCAGCTAGTTCCAAGGTTCCTACGTGGGCTACCCCCACGGTGTGTAACCATGACAGCTCACAAAGTACAATCGGTACATGTGACAGTAGCTTGCAACCAATTAGCGTAAGCAGCACTGTCCCAGACGATCCCCACAATGATCGATCGTGCAGGGGACAAACAGTATAAAAGGAGAGTGTCATGTAGCCAATCAACATGCGTCGTTCACTGCTCCATGATCTCCACTAATGGCTGATGACAAACGCGAAAACAAGTACATTTGGAAGGTGATGTGTAGCCAATCATGATGTGCCACCATACTCCCACCTCTGCAGACACTACCTATCGTGTCAGAAGGGACCTGATAGATATTCCATGAAAGCAACGTCCGGTCAATGAGCCGATCAGGCCATCTTCTTCTATCTTCTCCAAACCCTTCGGCTATAAATACCCACCTCCACCAAAGGTTTAAGGATCCGATTTCTCATACTCTTGCTCTTAACACACACAATTGTTTCCTTTCTCTCTCTAGAAAGAAAGATTACTTATTCTCATACTGGATGGTAGTTAAGGGAAGAACCCCCACCTCTCCTTCTCGTAACGAGCTCACAGTGTTCTGTTTTGCAGATTACAATCAAGATAGTAAAACTGAACTGTATACTTCTACTTAAAGGAGGTGACTTTTGGCTTCCGTATTACGCCCCATGATCATCTCTTGGAATTCTGTTTTGATGGAACGACATAAGATCATCATCGTCATGAGTTCCTTGAACAGTTGAACTCTTTTTTGAAGCTCCTTGAATTCTTCACCTATGTAAATAACCATCTTGACATAATAATGCATTGTTGATTTGTTGTTTATGTGTCATTTAAAGTTTAACCATAGATATCCTTAACCCATTAATTTAATTTGGTTAAAAAAATGTAATGAAATGGTTTAGAAACCTTAACACAGGAAACATGAAAAAAGGACTCCATATTGGATGGCGCCAGAGGTTATTTTTATTCTCTTAAATGTAGTTCCGTCTGTGACTGTACCTACAGGCAGAAATTTTCACCCATTTGCTTATGAATGAGTCGATACAGGTTGTGTTATATCTTAAACTGGTTGAAGTCCCTCAAAGTCTATTTTATGATGCATACAACTTCCCAGATCGTGTTATTCAAAGAGTTAAAATCATTTCATAACATAGTTTTATATTTCATCATAACTAACACATTTTATACATATTAAAATTTTTTAATAAACAAATTGTGTGTTAAATATAGTTGCAAACACTACAATATAACAATAATGACCTAGTTTTTTTAATAAGTCGATTTTAGAGATTGTATGAATTGAAAATACACATTGGGAGGCTTTAGACCCGTTTGACGTGTTTCCTTTGCAGTCGTTTATAAATGTTTGTATTGTTAGTGTTGGAAGCACCAACATATTGTTTTAAGTCGTAACAACTAACTGTAGTTCGGTTTTACTGATGCAAGCACTGTTTAGGATTGTCAGCTGTGATTTCATACAAAAATGCTTGCAAGTTATTCTAGATAACCGGCCTACCAATTAAACGACATTCTGTGAATATTCTTTAGATATTAAGAGTCTTTTAATATTGATCAAGTAAACTCATCCAAATTGTTGGAAATCATTATATCAAAATAATAGTGGAAGCGGTTTATATAATTTACCAAAAGCCGATTATATATACACACATATAATCGATTTTTATATATAAACTATAAGTTTGATTTATTAATCCGATTAATTAATATTCCCAATCAAGGTTATACGCGTATAAACAAATAAAGGAATAAACAACCATAGAGAGTTTTAGTAATCAACCTTTGACGACTACACCGGGATCATAACACGCGGATTACAACGAATCCTCGCTAGTAGGAAGTTCACAACCGTGCACAAGATACCAGAAGGTCGAGCCGGCCAAGAAGGAGGCGGCGGCGGTGCTTGGTCGACGGCATGTGGGCGGCGACGCTAAGAGGGGGGGCGAACTTGGGAGGGAAGCTAGGGTTTGTGTTTTGATAAAAAGTATCATTAGGGTTTGCACCTTAATCATCTTTTTATAAAATCCAATCTTACATGCCCTTTAAGATATAAAATTATAATTCTTTTAATAATAATCTAATTAATATTAAGTCCCTCGGGTTTAAACTATTATTATTTCACAAATAACAATCCACCTACTCGTGAACATATACAATTCGTGTACCAACGTGTTACTCTTCGGATCGTACCGAGTTAGTTACGTTGACTTTATTACGGTCGGACATACATATCTCCAACAATCTCCCACTTGGACGATTTTAATTAATGAGTCAACGTGTGCAGAGTTGGACACCTAGCTGCATCGCACTGCTCCTAACACGGTATGACACTTTACAGTCGTCAACTAGTTCTTTGAGTTCAAGTAACACTTTACTTAACCAAATATGTAGCCCTGATAATTTTACCAATAAGTCCCTTCAATAGAACATTCGTTGATCATAAGACATGGATCATTCATTCGTATATAGTGATCAACTATTCTCTGTTCTCGTCTTTAATTCAAAGTGGTCTAACGAACTACTTTTAGTCCGATCGTGGCCACGCGTTTATTCCAGTTTGAGTTAACGAGAATGCCAGGATATCTAAACTTCTATTCGTATAAAAGTACAGAATTCTATCAACGTCATACAACTCCCACTTAACCTTGGATTTTTCCCAACGCTACCCGGATTACTATCCATGTTTCAGGATAGTGTTAGATACATCAAAGATTGTCCTTGATCAATGTAGTTTAATATGTGCCTAAGGCAGCGGCGGATCCAGGGGGTTCCTGGTTTGGAAAAATGTAGTGGAAACCTTGTATGATTTGAGAAAAATTAGAGAGAATTAGTGAAAATCTACCAAAAGGAATCCCCTGGAAAAAAATTCTGAATCTGCCACTGGCCTAAAGAAAAAGGACAGATTGAACATATCAATATCAAAACATCACATGACTTAGATCCATGGAGATCGTTTGAAGAGAGTCACATCCAATATAATTCCGTAGTGATATATGTGAATTTTGATTCTCAAACCCTTGAGTTATTCATCTCATGAATACAATCATCTCAATTCACAATAATCTTACATTCAAATTCATTCCCATGTAATTTGATCGACTACAGGTATTTTAGAATACGCTTATTCAAGGATATAAACATACAAATAACGAACACAGTTACAAAATAATTAAAAGGAAATGTACAATAATTACTATACCAAGCGGCCAAGTAACCTTTAACCCGGGTGAGCTAGCACCGACATAGAAAGAGTTAACTAAGTGTCGGAGGCTTGACGGGATTATGTCACTTTCAAGCTAGCAAACCACTTGGAATAGCAATTGTAAAACATCAAGTGAGGTGGTGAAATGAAGATAGGAAAGCCAAGGCTTCCAAGTATTCTCACCTATACCAAAACACAAGTCTTGCCATCAACTTCATGGCAAGCTCGGATGGTTTCATCACTTGTGGGTTGCATAAAGCCTTGCAAAAACAGAAAGTTTAGAGGTGTTTGCACCTCTTAAACTCATAAGAATCTATTCCTAACAAGTCTCATAACCTTAGATAGCTTTAAGAACAAGTAGGCACAAGATTCAAACAAATTTTAATCAAGAAAAGCAAGAGACAAAAGTATAAATGAAAACAGAATTTTAATCCTACTTTGGACCTCAAATGTGATGAGGTTTCACCTTAGTTTGCCAAGGCAAGCTTGTGAAAACCTTCCTAGAGGTTATCCAAGTAGAAAGAAATAAGAAAACATAAGAAAATAAGAAGAAAAGTGAGCTAAAACTCTCACTTAGAATGGTTGCAACTTTTTGCCAAGTCTTGGGAATTAGAGAGTAACCAAGAAGATTTGAGAGTGATTTGAGTGTTTGGAGTGTGTTTAGGAGTGTATGGAGTGTTGTATTTATAGTTGGCGATTAGGGTTTGGGAGTTAATGAAGTGTGAAGGTGAGGAAGAGAAAGGAGGTGGAGAAGGGTGAAATATGATTGGCTTAAAAAAAGGTGGAAGATGATTGGAGGAGAAAGGAGGTGGAAAATATTTTGGTTTTGTTCACTATAAGTCCCTGCACTTTGTAACTAGGTTATTTTATGTCGTTTCCTTGTATTTTTACTTGTTTTTAGGTATCCACAGTGTATTTTAAGTCTCGGTTTTGTACATAGACACGTATTTAAATATTGATTACGTATATAACACAAATATGAAATTTAACACATATATGTATAAAAATAAATTTCCATTATGATTAATGTCTCGAATTGTGATAACGAAGATTGAGTATGATTGTAAGGTTTCTAAAAATGGATGTGAATACGAACTTTCTAAAAATAGGAATACTAAAATACGAGGTGTTACAGACCACCATGAGGTGGTATGTTATTTGTTGTTGTATATATATTTTTCAGTTATTTTATTTTGTTTATTTTTAGTTTTCTTGTATTTTATTTCTTTTTGTATTTTGTTTAGTAGCTAAATGAACTTTGTGGGTGTGTTCCCTATATAACCCTTGCGAGACATACTCATCCTCCCGAGTTATCGGAAGGTTCAAAGGGCTTGTTGCATACGCTAAATGCAACCATGATTCCTATGAAAGTGAGTTAGGTTTTTTGTTGTTGTAACATATCTTTTGCACAAGAAAATCAAAGTTGAATAGAAATATGGCTTGGTAAATTCTTTGTAAAAAATGGTAGAACTAAGTAACTAACAAGTTTTGATGGTTGTGAGAAGCTTGCGTCTACACGAGGGTTGAGATTTGTAAGTACATTATGTTCACGAGACGACAATTTTTATTGAAGAAAGAATAGCACATGAGGAACGAGCAAAAAACCAGGTGCATATGTTTCTTTTTAGCTTTGATTATTAGTTAGTTAATAAGTGGATTGTATTTTGTACATATTTTGTCAGGGTGAAATTTTTGGGAGGTTGGTCATGTCACATCCCTTGTGTGTTTTAAAAGCTCTATTCCTACACATTGAGTACAATGTTGACCTCAAGTGTGGGGATGGCGGAAAAATTTCAAAAATTTTTCAAAATGTTTTTGTTTGAGCAATCTAAAAGCACAAGTAACCAAGTAAATGATGGATGACACAACCCAGTTGGTCTTTTTTCATGGTCAAGTTCTAATAAGTAATATGACATGTATTTAGGATGGTTATCTGGGAATAATCCGTTTAAGAAACTAAGATATTGTGCATATCACATATCATACCCTTCTCACGTGAGGTTTTGAGTCACTTTTACACATCATATATATATATATATATATATATATTTGAGTGGGCCATTAGTAGCGTATTATAGAACTGGCAACTTTTGATGCGTTTGAGACCATAGACCGAATACGAGCAAAAGAATGATTAAGGCATCAGGTAAACCTTTTCCTTTTACACCATTTATCTTATCCTTACCCGAAATCAATCCTTTAGTCGCCAACCTTGAGCCTAAACTTTTCGTTTGACCAACCCATTTAGCCTTTGACATTGAGCCTTTTATTTTTTTAACCCGTGTGATGAAAAGTCGATTTTAGAATTAGTTTGTTTGTAAAGTTGTGGTTTATACATGATAAAAACAAATCGAAAATGCTAAAAATATCATGAAAAAGAGCAGAAAATTGTTGAGAAAAAGCACAAAAAGATGTGTTTGTAATTTGTTGAATAAAAGGCGAAGAATTTTTTCCTTCTAGTTTGATGATTCATAGTTAGTCATGTTTAAAGTAGTTGTTCTATAATAAAAATCGAGTTTTCATCACCTTAGCCACTTTAAATATCCTTTTCACACCCTTAGCCTAGCCCCGTTACAACCCGTAAAGACCTTTTGACTTGTGCTTTGTAGTCGTGTTCAGTGGTGAAGAATGATTGGGTTGCAAGCCTCTGTGGGTACGTGTTCTAATCGGTTTGAGTGATTACTTTAAAAAGTGCTAATGCATCATCTATTTGCCAATTTTTAAACCGAGTGGAGGGAACATTGTGAGGGATGTGTATGATGTGTTAGTTTCAAGGGCGGGTTAATCTTGGGTAACCATTTTTATGTGATTGATCACTTTACCGCTAAATGTTTTGAAAATTGTAAGGATTATGAACCGGGTATGACATCAGACCTTAACTTCCGTCTCAAGAATGGGAAATGTGTTTTTCGTTCGACCCACGTGAAAGTGAAAAACAGATTTGCTTGAGGGCAAGAAAAAGACAAGTGTGGGGATGTGATGCGTGGTCGAAACCGGTGTTCTTTTATGTTTAAGTTTATGTTTTACATAAATTTTAGTCTCAAATAACCTACTTTTGATTAGAGTTGTGTTTTGCAGGTCTAACAGAGTTTAAGGAGCTATTCGGAAGCTATATGGAGCATCGGGACAGAAAACGGGTCAACCGGGAACGTGAAATGAAGAGTTGGACAAAGACGTCCCTTGGTTATTTGCGTTGACCCGAAACTCACGTAGACAGCGTATTAAGGCATCGGCAAAAAACGAAAAATCTAGAGGCCGTCGGGGACGCCCTGTTAGGCAGCTGGCGACGCCCTCCAGAAAGTGATATCGCTAAATTTCATTTGTTGAGTGTTTTGAACAAGTTATAACTATTTGGGGTTTTCAAAGGGAGTTATGCATTTCTTGAGTACTTGGAGCCAAGAACACCCCAACCTTCCATTCTAATCAATCCAATTCATCCATCATCCTAACCCTAGCCATCCTCACCATCAATCCTTCAATCCATTGTTCATCATCATCCATCCCAAACCCTAATCATCATCTCCATCAACTTTAAAGCTTCAAGAGGTACAAAGTCAAGAGTTCATCATCCGGGGATCGTGCTCTATTCACCATGAGCGGCTAGTCTCTTTGGGTTTCACACCGGTGTAGGTTTTTGTAAGTTTCTAGGGTTAAACATTGTTTTGAGTTTTGATTTGTGACAAACTGTAATTTGATTTTGAAACCTATGGTAATTGTCTTGCATTTGTATCGTATTCGTGAATTGTCAAGTGAAGATTAAATTTTACTTTGCGATATGTTTATGTGCAATCATGCCTTGTCTAGGTTAGAATTTACATGTTCTTGGTAACGAAGTGCATTGTGGTTCGTCGTTTACGACATTGATAGCTCTTGGCACCTAAGCTACGTAACACAAAATCCATTAATCATTTATGCAATTGAATTGATTTTAAAACGTGTAGAAACCCTAGGTTTTGCAATTGTTGAACCGGGTGTGAACCTTGTTTCTCAATTATTGTTTAAACCTTCAATCAAGTTTTCGTATAATTGCAATCATTCAAGTTTAGTAGTAAAGTAATTTAAAATCAAAAAAATTGTCGGTATATTCCGACATTGTTTTCTCAAACAAACAAATTAATCAATTTCATAGCAAGCTTCAAAAAAGTGACAACATCCTTTAAAACAATCTTGTCCGCACCCAAACCACAAACTCTTCGTGGTTCGACTCCTTACTACCACTAACACATTATTAAGGGTAATTAGGGTATATAAATATTATCTTTGACCGGGGCGTGACACTGCGATCAACATATCAATATCAAAACATCTCATGACTTAGATCCATGGAGATCGTTTTGAAGCGAGTCACATCCAATATCATTCCCTAGTGATATCTGTGAATTTGATTCTCAAACCCTTGAGTTATTCATCTCATGAATACAATCATATCAATTCACAATAGTCTTACATTCAAATTCATTCCCATGTAATTTGATCGACTACGGATATTTTAGAATATGCTTATTCAAGGATATAAACATACAAATAACGAACATAGTTACAAAATAATTAAACTTGCCTTTAAATAATAAATCAAATAACTATTCAACGTAAATGTTGTAGTTCAAAATTAAAACACCAATACTAACTACAGATCATGCCCACTGTCTAGCAAATCTAAGCCCTATCTTTTCAGCATGCTCCTCATGTTTAGCTTGAGGTAAAGCTTAGTAAAGGGGTCAGCCAGATTTAGATCCGTATGAACTTTGCTTATTATGATGTCTCCACGCTCTATTATGTCTCTAATATAGTGGAGTTTTTTGAGTATATGCCTTGTGGTTTGATGCGACCTTGGTTCCTTTACAAGAGCAATGGCACCGGTGTTGTCACACAACATCTCGATCGGTTTCTTTATGCTAGACACAATGTTGAGATCAGTATTGAACTTTTTCATCCAGACAGCCTCCTTAGGAGCATCCAATGCAACATTGTATTCTTATTCATAGGTGGATTGAGCAACCACACTTTGCTTCGAGCTCTTCCAAGTAATAGCCCTACCATTCAGAATGAAAACATATCCCATCTGTGATCTTGAATCGTCACGATCAGTCTGGAAACTTGCATTAGTATAACACTTAACTAACAGCTCCTCAACCAGTCCCCCATATATTAAGAACATGTCCTTAGTCCTTCTTAAGTACTTATGAATGTTCTTCACTGCAACCCAGTGACTTTCTCCTGGATTCTGTTGATATCTACTCGTCATACTAAGAACATACGAAACATCAGGTCTAGTACATAACATGGCGTACATGATAGAACTAATAGCAGAAGCATATGAAACTCTTTCCATTTTCTTCTTTCCTCTTCAGTCTTTGCACATTGCTCGCTATTAAGAATGGTTCCATGTGCCATGGGCAAGAGCCCCCTTTTTGAGTCTTGCATTGAGAAGCGTCGTATGACCTTATCAATATATGTATTTTGACTTAAACCTAATAACCGCTTTGATCTATCTCTATAAATCTTTATTCCTAGAATATAAGCGGTTTCACCAAGATCTTTCATTGCGAAACATTTACCCAACCAAGCCTTAACATCGTTTAGCATAGGGATATTGTTTCCAATGATTAGTTTGTTATCTACATACAGAATGAGAAAAGTTATATAGCTCCCACTAGATTTCTTGTAAACACATGGTTCATCTTCGTTTTTAATAAAACCAAACTCTTTGATTTACTGATCAAAATGGAGATTCCAGCTGCGAGATGCTTGCTTTAATCCATAGATGGATTTATTTAGCTTGCACACCTTATTAGGATTCTTTGGATCGACAAAACCTTCAGGTTGAACCATATAGACATCTTCAAGTAAGTGTCCATTAAGGAACGCGGTTTTGACATCCATTTGCAATATCTCATAGTCATAATATGCAGCAATGGCAAGTAGAATTCTGATAGACTTAAGTCCAGCTACTAGCGAAAAAGTTTCCTCATAATCAATTCCTTGAGTCTGAGTGAACCCTTTCGATACAAGCCTTGCTTTGTAGGTTTGCACATTTCCATCCATGTCGGTCTTCTTCTTGAAGATCCATTTGTTTCCTACAGTCTGACCTTCGATAGGAAGATAAACCAAATCCCAGACTTGGTTATCATACGTGGATTGCATCTCTACATTCATGGCTTCTTGTCATTTCTTAGATTCTGAATCCAACACTGCAGCTTTGTAAGTAGCAGGTTCAGCTTCATCAATCATGAAGATATCGTCATACCTTTAAGGTGAACGACGATCCCTAATACTTCTTCGAACACTTGGTGTTTCTGTTGTTTCTTGAGTCCTCTTAGGCTCAACTTCAACAACTGGATCAGTTACTTCTGGTTCTGTCTGAATAACTGGTTTAGTCACTTGTGATTCTCAAGTTTCTTCAAGATCCACATGGTTTTCTCCAATCCATCGTGCAAGAAGCTCTTCCTCCAAGAAAGTACCTCTGCGTTTAGTGATAATCTAATTTTTCAGTGGGGTGGTAGAAAAGGTAACCGGTCTTTTTAGCGTATCCGACGAAAACCACTTTTTCGCCTCTGGGATCTAGTTTATCCGAAGATTCTAGAGTGACATAAGCGTTACATCCCTAGACCTTAAGATAGGATGCTTTAGGTTTTTTTCCATGCCATATCTCATAAGGCGTTTTGTCAACCTTCTTCGTTGGAGCTATATTCACAAGTCTTGCGACATTTTCCAGAGCATAACTCCAAAAGGAGCGTGGGAGGGTTGTTTGACACATGATTGATCGAATCATATCTAATAAAGTTCGATTTCTCCGCTCAGACACACCATTATGTTGTGGTTTTCCAGGTGGAGTGAGTTGTGAAACTATTCCACAATCCTTTAGATGGTCGATGAACTCCTGACTAAGATATTCACCGCCTCGATATGATCGAAGTATCTTGGTAGTTCTACTTAGCTGATTCTCTACTTCGTTTTGGTACTCCTTAAACTTTTCAAGTGTTTCATGTTTATGCTTCATAAGATAAACATAACCATATCTACTAAAATCATCAGTAAATCTAACATAGTATCTTTCTCCATGTCTTGAAATTGTTCTGAATGGACCACATACATCTGTATGTACAAGTCCCAACAAATCATTAGCTCTTTCTCCAACATTTGAAAAAGGTGCTTTTGTTAACTTTCCACTTAAGCATGATTCACATTTTCCAAACATTTCTGAACCCTTGGAATCTAGGATTCCTGCGGTTTTGAGTTGTTTAACACGGTTTCGCTTATGTGACCAAGTCTACAATGCCATATATACGTATCATTGAAGTCTAACTTATTATGTTTATGGGTGATGTTGCATAATATGTTATTGTTTTGGATTTATATCTCATAGAATCCATTGTTTGGTTTTGCATCAAAGTAAAATACATAATTAAAATAAGCGGAAATTAATTCACCATTAAAACGATAATTGAAACCTTGTCCATGCAAAGCAGAAACCGAAACAATATTTCTAGTAACACTAGGAATAAAATAGATGTAACACCTCGTAAAATCGTGTCCAATAATATAGTGATACGTGTCATATTTTTTTATATATAAGTCCATTAAGGACTAATAAGGACTAAAGGTGTCAACATGCTCAAACTAAGCCTCTGAGTGACCCTCTGGTGTCAACATGCATAAACCGAGCCTCTGAGTGACCATTAGTGTCAACATACTTAAACTTAGCCTCTGAGTGACCATTAGTGTTAACATGCTTAAACTTAGCCTCTGAGTGACCATTAGTGTCAGCATGCTTAGCCTCTGAGTGACCATCCGAGTCAACATGCTTAGCCTCTGAGTGACCATTAGAGTTAACATGCTTATACTGAGCCTCTGAGTGATCCTTTATGAAGTCCTAACTCTCATATGAGCCACTGGTTGGACGAGAGGGATTAATTCTGTAAATATGTAAAAGTTGGATGACGGAGGGGTTAAAAGTGTAACATGTTAATTTATACCTCTGAGTGACCTTTTAACGAATCGAGAGCTTGACAATGTCCGGGCATACTCCCGGGTACGCCAAATGTTGGCCACGGAGGGCTAAATATGCTATAAAGGTGTTTTTAGAGGTTTAATAAGTTGAGGGGCTAAATGTGGCAAGTTTTGGAAGTTCCCAGGAGGCGCTCGCGGGCCGCAAGAGACACGGGTCTGGTCTCTCGCGGGGCACGAGAGGACTGTGTCTACAGAAAATTTGCTTGCCCTCCACACATATTGCCAAAAACCATTTGATTCGAGACTAGGGACTTCCAAACTGCTATGCCACGTTTTAGGACACTTGTAAGCTCCCTCTAACACACCCTAACACCTGGCATCACCTCCTTCAAGCTCCCCAACTATAAATAGGTGCAAAAGTTCACCACTTGAACTTGCACCATTCTCATTCTTCACTCTATCTCCCTCCTCGGGAAGTTCCTAACTGAAAGGAGCATCCAACTTAGTTCTATTTCATCCTAGGAATCACTTGTAAGTGTTCCTTTCTCTTGCATTTTTGTTTATAGGCTTTTATAGCCAAAAGTCAAGCGTTTTTTAACACCCATTTCATCAAAAGGTCAAAATGTCATATAACTTAAGCTTTTGTACCGTAACGTAAAACTTTGACCGAAATGCCCCTTGAATTTAAACGAAGATGATACAAAAAATATATTTTCGAAGGAGCATTATCCTGGTCAACCGTATCAAAATAGAAACATTTAAGTTTATACAAAAGAAATAAGTACTAAAACAACATTTACAATCCAAAAGAGTTTATTTTGACCATTGACACTAAACTTGAGTCGGAAGCACACAAGTGCGATGTAGTGTGCTCGTTCCAAGCAAGCCATTATCAAGTTGTCGATTTCCCTATCATACATAACACAATACATTTATTAGTTTAACATGTTGAACAGAGTTTTTATATTGATCTCTTATCCCTTCATTGACCCGTTAACAAGGTCATATCTTCGTAATATCCTTCATTTATAGATTTCTTACTTGTAACAATTTCGCCTACAACGAAATTGTAGTTTTCATTCTTTAGCATCAATTAAACATACTTCACCCGACCCGATCATGCGGATCCATACGATGAACATTCCTTTCTTAATGACACGTCTATAACGAGTCATGATATTTATACAACATCGTCATCCTGCTTATCCGTTCACCTTGACCCGTTATGATAGGTCAATATACACACTTTACAACTATTATCTAGTAATTTCTTCAAATCTCATTTTATCGCCTTACTAAACATTAAACTATCTAACAAGCTAAAAGTATTATAATGAAACTAATTTCATGGATTACGTTAAGATCAAGAGTGAAGTTCATATGAACTTACCTTTACCTTGTGTTGCTTGCGAACCAGTTTGACTTGTGCTTTCTTCTTTTATACCTACAATATCACATTCAACATTCTTTCAATTCTCATGCTTTCATCTTCACATTTATACTAACACTGTGAGCTAACAATTCAACATTTATCTATTTTAAATCAATTGCCATCATATGCATATGAGATCATCTTTATTACTTTAAAACAAATACCCAAGCATTTTATCGAACACCTGGAGTGCATACTACTAGCTAAGCACAAAGTACAAGTATCTTATGCATATTCCTACTAATACAAATCAAGATTATCATATTCAACTAATTCTCATACAATCATCATTCTAATTCAGTTTCATCATTCCAAGATTCATTATAAGCAACATCATACATAACCACTACACAATTTTTGCACATAATTCATCATTATTCTACACAATGCTCCTACTTCAAGTGGGTTTTCACTCAAAACATCGATTTAGTTGAATTCAAGCATAACTCATGTCCTATGTGATGCTTCTAATTCATACTCATACCGATTTCTCATTCATTTGTAGTTTTGCTTGAACCTACTTCATACAAGATCATCAAAAGGTAAAATTCCACTTACCTTATAGTTTAGTATGCTTAGATGATCAAGAAACCAAGAACATGCATCAATTTGAACTTCAATTCTCTTATCAATTTGGCTAATTTATGTAGAACAAGGGTTTTCCCCTTTGTTCTTCTCCTGCTTGATCGACCACACTTCAGATGTGTGTGTATGTGTGTGTTAATTGTAATTTAAGCATTTAACTTTTAACTTATGCATATCTGGCCCCTCAAGTATGGTGTT
The DNA here is from genome assembly GCA_947069175.1 of Scalesia atractyloides. Classification (NCBI taxonomy): domain Eukaryota; kingdom Viridiplantae; phylum Streptophyta; class Magnoliopsida; order Asterales; family Asteraceae; genus Scalesia; species Scalesia atractyloides. Next base: position 20,953,163 of record CAMTDV010000022.1, on the reverse strand, counting down.
AATATTATTCTTGGCTTTAACATTTTCTTTTTAAGTTTAAATCTTATCTACATTCTTACCTTAACATAGTCATACACACACACACACACATATACATATATATATATATATAATATGGTTTTGGGGTGTTACACGTTTTACAGAAAATGCCTTGACTTTCGGTTGAGACCATTATGGTCCAGCCATTGTTCGTAACGAACATGGATAAGTGATCGTCATAAGGTAGGTGTTAATCCTATTAAGGGCACCTCCTAAAGATCACGTTTGCTAGACCAATTGACGGGTCAAAGTTTTAATATTAAAAAGTCAAACATGCCAGTTTTCGAAAATATTATAATCTAAGCTTATATATGTTATGAAACATGTTTTGACACTTAAACGAGTTGGTAATAATTATTAGAACATGTAAGAACATGTTCGACTCGTCAATTTCAGTTCTAGGGTTGGTTTGCAACCGAAAGTCGCAAAGTTTGACTTCCGCTTTGACTTTCGATTCTGGCCCGATCTAAATTAGTTAGCTACTGATCTAAGGTTGCATTATGATCGTAATATGATGTAGCATAACCCTCTGAGGTTATATTATATGATCATAATCAGAATCTGAGTGTATGCACAAGTTCCACTATTATGCCATTTTGACTAAAATGCCCCTTTTTCATAAAAGAAGGTTTTAAACGATAGCAAACTTGAAAATGAACTACCTACTGATGTAATATCATAAGTAGGATTATTTGGGATGTCAAGTCAGATTGTATACTGAGTTTACATACAAGTTCTTCTGTTATGTCGATAAATGACGATAAAGCCCTTGTGGCTTATAAAATGGTTTCAATCATACTTTTCATATTAAATATTTTACCTACTGATATGTTATATTAAATAACATATCTAAAACAATTAAACTTGATCTTAACATCAGTTTTTACTAAACTTCGCACAAAATGGTCATTTTACGACATAAACGTCGTTTCGGCGCATAGTATGGTTTTAAACCATATTTATCAACCAAGACTTGTTACCTACTAATTTCAAAACTTATTTAAAATATTTTTTTTTACAGTAGGTACATGATGTAAACTCAGAATCCCAAATGAATTATAAAACTATGTGTAAAAGGACCTAAATGCCCCTACGGTGCATAGTTTGGTCATAAATGATAAATTACACATATAATCAATATCTTACTGATATTATATCATAAATTAATTATTTTCCAGAATACTTATGATTATAACATCAAAATATATTCAAGTTTCTTTTATACGGTATATAATTACCAAAACGCCCTTAAGACATACTTTTATTTTAAACCTTAACGGGCACGTAAATTGATATCTTACTGATATTACAACTTATTTAAGGTATAACGGCATATAGAACTTGTTCATGACTCATCCGGTTACCCGATATCGCTTATATGCGCACGGTTAAGTATATGTAACTAGTTTACGGAAATTAACCGAAACGGGTTTAACCTTATCATTTTAGCCTCAAAATCCAGAATGCTTATGGTTTACCCATATCATACAAGTCATAGTACTTGTTGGGTTTAAACTATATTCTATCTGGTCATCGCTTAATCTAGCGTATTATACCGTTTTGATCTTGTACGCTAGTCGGTCCAAGTGTATGACTTAATTAAGACCGTTAGCATTTTAATTGGTTAGCTTATGCCATAATCCAGACTTGAGCCTTCCGGTAAATGCTATCTGCACTTAGCTCATTTTGGATACGGATGAGATATTAAATCTTTCATTTTTAAATCAAGACTAGCCCAGGTAATTACTCTCGACTTACTTTCCCTATACGGGCTTGGGTTCAGGTAAATTGTTACCGCTTGGTCGGAAATGGGGTCAATCGAATGCCAGACTGTGGCTAGTAAATCTGCATATTCTGTTTTAATCAGTTTGGTTTGTTAACTTAAACATTGGGGGTTAACGACCGTGTCTTGGATATCCTCGGCTTGTTACATTAGATAATGGCCACGACCAAAACGAGGGGTGTAGGCATACACCTGACAGATGCTCATGCTATATTATTTTTACCCACTAGTTGAGGATAACTCCTTTGTGGGTTCATAAGTGGTATGTACGTTAATCATGTCTCGGTCTCCGTACTAGGCCACATATGTATGGACAAACATGTGAATTTGTAAACAACGTTACAAGGCTGACTTTCCCAAGTTATCAAAGATTTTTCGTGCCCTGTGCACTTAAAACCATTTTCAAATGTTTCCAAAATGAGTCAATTGGGTGTATTTACCAGCAAAAGCTGACGTATTTTCAAAAGACTAAGCTTGCAGGTACAATACGAAATAGGCTGGAAGCTGCTCGGTAGTGATATAAGAGGATCTTGCAAATCCTTAGATCTGCCCAAAGTCTGTTATACACTTTTTGTACATTTTACGATTCGTCCGTGGATCTTCTGTTATAAGCCGTCTGTATATTATTTTTCATACTTTGAACATTTGGTTTGTAATAGTAATTTAAACTCCAAGATTTCCGCTGTGCTGTGTTTAATTGACTATGATGATATCAACTTACGTCACGATATTCCTTACCCGGGCCCACCGGTGTTTGGTTGTAAATTCCGGGGTGCGACAATAAACATTGTTCAAAACAAGTTCTAAACTACAAGGAAGTAAAAGAACATATTCTCCAATTGCCTTCAGAGTAACTCTTTGTCCATTGCCAACATTGACCTCCAAGTCGCCCTGTTTCAGCTTCCTAATCTTTCTTAGTCCCTACAAAGCATTACAAAACCACATCCTATGTCAAATACCCATTCTTTTCCAGAAAAAGCAAATATTTCAATAACATATATACCTGAGGACTCTCCTCCTAAAGCCTTGGCTTGCTTTAGTTCAGCTAAATACTTAGCACAGTTCCTCTTCTAGTGCCCAATTTCATTACAATAAAAACACTTGGCATCCTTCCGAGGCTTCTTGTTTGCAACAGATTTGCCTTTGCCCTTCCCTTTGCCTTGATTTCCCTTTTTCTTGGTGTTAGGTTTCTTAACATGTCCCTCCTTTATCATCAGCATTGGTTCAGTCTTGCTGGGTATATTCACCTTAGCAGTTTTGAGCATCTGATGTATCTCTGCAATTGTCTTCTCCATCCCATTCATATTGTAGTTTATAGTAAACTGATCATATGACTTGGGTAATGAGTTGGGAATAATATCCCCAGCGAACTCGTCACTCAAGGTGGATTCCAGACGAGCCAAGTGATCAACATATGCCTTCATTTTTAACACGTGAGCGCTAACTGATGTACCCTGGTGCATACGAGTGGTTATGACTGACCTCATCACATCAAACCTCTCATGACGAGCCTTTTATTGGAACATTTCCACCAGATGCTCATTCATCTCGTATGCCATCATACCATCCATGGTCCTTTGAAGTTCAGGGATCATGGATGCAGACTTTCATAGAGTCATCAAAGTGCTTTGCATAGTTTATATATGCAACAGTTTGCTGATTGATGGGTTCATCAGGGACTGGCGTATCAAGACATACAGTTTGTTCTCCGCCTTGAGAACAATTTTCAAATTGCAGTGCCAGTCCATGAAGTTGGAGTGGTTCAATTTGTCCTTCTCTAAGATGGACTTAAGAGAGAATTGGGAGGAATTGTTTTCAGTTGACATCTACAAAATTCAGAATTAATTAATTAGTATTTTATGTTTTAAATATCTTAATTTAATTTTATGACCAAAACCTAAATTTTAATTAAGATGAGACTCCGATTCATCAAATCACAATGAAATGGATTAACCACTATCCATTGGTATGATTATATAGGTAAACAACAATTGTTAATTGTGTCTACTACTGTCACACCCCAACCGATGGCAGAATCATCGGGGGGACATAAATAGATTGCTCGAGACTTTATAACACTAAATGTGTCGAGTATTTATTAAATAATATTTTATTTCATTGCTAATGGTTCAAGTACATGAATTGGAAAACAAAAATACAACAAATATTGCATGACTAATCTATAAACATAAATTTAAAGTTTGGTGCATTTCTAGTCCTTCCTATCAAGTTCCATTCGTCCTCGTCATCATAGAATTCCTGAAATACGTATTAAAGTATAGTTTAATACAAAAGTATTGGCGAGCATACAAGGTTATACGCGTATAAACAAATAAAAGGAATAAACAACCATAGAGGGTTTTAGTAATCAACCTCTGACGACTACATCGGGATCGTAACACGCGGGTTACAACAAATCCTCGCTAGTAGGAAGTTCACAACCGAGCACAAGATACCCAAAGGTCGAACCGGCCAAGAAGGAGGTGTAACGGTGCTTGGTCAACGACAAGTGGGCGGTGGTGCTAAGAGGGGGCGGCCGAACTTGGGAGGGAAGCTAGGGTTTTTGTGTTTTGATAAAAAGTATCATTAGGGTTTGCACCTTAATCATCTTTTTATAAAACCCAATCTTACATTAAGGCCCTTTAAGATTATACAATTATAATCCTCTTAATAATAATTTAATAATATTAAGTCCCCTGGGTTTAAACTATTACTATTTCACAAATAATAATCCACATACTCGTGAACATATACGATTTGTGTACCAATGTGTAACTCTTCGGATCGTACCGAGTTAGTTACGTTGACTTTAATACAGTCGGACATGCATATCCCCAACCCAAATATGTATTAACTCAGCTCCTTGTCGGCAGGGGCAGATCTAGGCCTTTTTGTTGCTTCTTAGGAACCTAGGGCTGCAAACCATTCCGCATGAAGTTAGTTACTGTCCGTTCTGTTAGGATCTGAGTTTGAATTGTCGTGAAAGTTTAAAGATGGAAAGTAATGAATGAAGATAAAACAAAGATAAATGCAGCGGAAATGTAAAGTTTGATTCACAACAATTGGAAGAATGTTTTCATTGATAATGCTTTTGTAATATTAATCACGTATGCATGCAATTACATAAATTCCCCCTCAACCTAAGATCACTCCAGTTTGTTCGTACAGAATATATAGAAGTGATCAATAAAATAGTAAAGGCACTGTTCTATTTATAGTACCTTTCAAACCACCAAGCATCTTAGGCTGACATCACTTATGAAAGTGACATTTAACAAACTAACAAACTCTAACCTCTAAAGACCTAAACACTGTTACATTAGAATGCAATATAAACTCTCATGATAACAATTGTTGAGATATCCTTTGTTGGGCTTTATCCTTTGTTAGTATTCAGCAGACTTTACTTTAACTGACTTTATCTTTAGCAGAGGTTCTCATCAGCAGACATTTGCCATGAGCTTTGGTTCTTTATCAGAGTTTGTCTCTAACAGACTGTTAAGCCCAGCATTTCTTTTAGTCAAAAGTCCGAGAAAGATGTTAAAGTTTTAAACTTCCCTTCAATAATTACATAATTTACCAAAATAGCCCTGTTTCGCTAGTTCAAGTAAAAACTATTTACACAGGCTCGTCATGAGTATTATCCCGAACTAGCGTAACAACATACAAATACCCAACCTACTTACGAAAATTCTGAAATATTTAGTTAACATTTACAACAAAAGACTTTTGACCCCTTTAATGTCTAATACATCCTTAAGCATAAAGAGAGCCACTAGATGTGTTCGTTTCAAGCGCGCCATTCCTAAGCATGTGATTTACCTATCATTCACAATTCAAAACAAAATTAGTAAGTACTTGTCAAAATCATTTAAACTATATCATTGATGTTGACTTGTCATATTGACCCGTTAGCATGATTATACTCTTATAACATACTTTAAATTTTCAATTCATTAGTTTCACAACTCGACTTCAACAAGTTTACCTTTCATTCGATCCATCATCATCCTAATGTTCATCCTTCATCCATTCCTTTCATTTGAGTCAATGTCCAAACATTCTCACAATATATTAACTTGGATTGTTTGACCCATTCATATCAAGTCTACATAACGACTATTTCGTTCTTATAATAATTTATTCACCTTAATTTGATTAAGGATGAATTATATCATACCCAAAAACAATTATCCGTAATCTCCTATTCATTCTCACCCGTTAACAACGGGTCTAAACGTATTGTTCATTTTTCTCATTCCTCACAATCACTTCAAGCTCAAGTCATCAAATTACCATTTATATTACTGCTTACGATTTAAAAAAAGAAACAATATAATGAGAGGTTATCTTGAATTGTATTAAAATGGACGAAGTTCATATGAACTTACCTTTGTCTTGTTTTGTTTGCGACCCGGATTGGTTCGTGCTCTCTTCCTTCACTCCTACAGTGTCATACTCAATAGTTTCAGTTCCATGTTTCCATCTCATATTTACATTACATAGAGGTTCAACTAATCACACATTTCATTTATCTAAATCATATACCTTCATAATTATATGGCTTTATCATCTTTACATAAAAACTACTACCAAAGGCATTTCATCATACACTTGGTATGCGAACAATAACAAAGCACGATGTACAAGGATCTTATGCATAAATCTTACTAGTTCATGTAAAAATTATCATTTTAAACTAAATTCACAAACTTCATACTAATTCAACTTCACTAACAAATATTCATTACCAACAAACTTTGTATATGATCATTACACTAATTTGCACAATCATCATCATCATCATCTTCACATCACTAAAACTACAAATGGGTTTTTCATCAAAACATCATGGTAACCAGAATTTCAAGCACAATTCTTACTTATTGTCATTCTAATTTCACATAATTTCATGATTTCTTAGAAACCCATTTCATACAAAATCATCTAAACATAAAATTCTACTTACCTTGTGTTCTAGTGTGCTTAGATGATCGAATCTACATGCTTATGCAGTGAATTTGACTATGATTCTTCTTCCAATTTCTTGATTTAGCCAGGTTTGAGGGTTTTCCCCTCTTTCTTCTTGCTCCAGGCGACCACCACACACTAATTGTGTGTATGGTGTGTGTTTTGAGTTATTAATATAATTTAACTTTCATTCTTTCCAGTTTTGGCCCCTCAAGTATGAACATCTATTTTTAAAAGCTAAAAGCTTATCCTTTTAAGTTAGGATTTTTTTATCATACCCTAATTAGGTTCACACTCCTAGTTATTACTTGTAGTTCATTCAAATAATACACACTATATATATATATATATATATGGTAGGAGTTGGCTACAAAGTCCAAATTTCCTAAAAAGTATATATATATGGTGTGTGTGTGTGTGTGCATAATTAGATTTTGGGGCGTTACAAATCCACCCCCCTTAAAGAAGGTTTCATCCCCGAAACATGAATACGTACCAAATAATGACGGGTAATGCGCTCGCATTTCTGCCTCTAACTCCGATGTAAGGTCGGACCCTTTTCTATGTTGCCATTGTACTAACACTTGTGTTAGGTCCTAGAAGTGTAAGACTGAAGCGTCAAATATACGCAACGGTATATGGTAGTTAACTAGGCTTAACTTGGTTAGTTTGTATTAGGTTTAGACCTTTATAGGTCATTTGGGCATGCCATAGGCCATGTGGGCCAGACAAGCTCATAAGGAAGCCCATTAGGGTTATGCCTTACCCTAGGTATATAAGCTAAGCTTATTCATTTCTAGGGTTAAGACTTTGGGATTTCTCTAGAGAGAGCCTTCATCTTGTACCAGACGGTTTTGCTTGTTCAAGTAATGGAATCATGTTCAAGGTATTAAGTGATTTCAGTGTTGTTCTTCATTGTTTCGATCATTTCCTGAATCATCACCAACTTTGGATTCCGCCCATCCTTGCTGATTGTGTGATATCTATGTTAGATCCGGGTTATCGGGACTTACAAGTGGTATCAGAGCCTGTTGAACCTGTTTTCCAGGCTCAGATATGATATTACACGTTTCTGTTCGGTTTCTGCTGAAGAACACGAAGAAGATTCAAGCATTTCGGATCAACATTCAAGGATTTCAGATTTTCTGGCTGCATTTCGGATTGATTTCGGATTAATCTTCTGTATTTCGGATTAAAATCCTGCATTTCGGATTGATTTCTGATTAATCTTCTGTATTTCAGATTAAAATCTTGCATTTCGGATTGATTTTGGATTAATCTTTGCATTTCGGAGCCGAATTCGTTGAAGATCACGAAGAAGATAATCCATTCCGGATTACTGTTCCGGATTCTCACTGTTGTTGTGCATCTGATAGCATTCCGGATTACTGTTCCGGATTACTATTCCGGATTTGGTCTTCATTCCGGATTTGATATTCATTCCGGATTTGGTCTTCATTCCGGATCAGGGTTTCATTCCGGACTAGATTCACTATTTCGGATTCTCTCGTCTCGGATCACTGTTCCGAATTACCATCTCGGATCACTGATTCCGGATTCCATCTCGGATTGTTAATCTGAGTTACTGTTCCGAATTTGGTACTGTTCCGAGTTATACCCAAAAAGGTGGAAAGTTAACCAGCTGATGTAACCAGAGTTAAACGTTTTCTTACATAGGATTTGATCCATAGACAATTTTAACAAACCAGACATTATATATCATTGGAATCGTATCGTCAAGACGAGTCTAACGGTACATTTTGGTAAAATCAATTTTCGGACATTTTTTATCGTGTTTACCGGTCTGGTTTTCGATTATCCGAATATGTTTGCAGCCCAAGCTTAGCACTGGAACATAGTTCTCAGTCCAGCACAAATTAAAAACCCGATCCTGCGGGATGAAGTGAAGGAAAAGCTGAATGAGCTTATTGGAGACTACAATGTTGATCCGGTTGCTGACTATGTGATGTGTTTGCTTAATCGTGGAAGGCAAAAAGAGGATGTAAGGAATGATTTGAATAGCTTTTTGGTGATGACAAAGACTCTTTTGTATCTTGGTTATGGGATCGTTTACAATCAAACCAAGATCTCCAAGATCTATACGCTAAATCTACAGAGTCTCATCCTGAAGAAGTGTCCGAACAGAAATCAACAGCCCAACAAGCAGCAATCAACAGCCCAGTACCCCAACCTCGACCTCAAGCCCAAACTAACGCTGACAAATCTAGCTCGTCCATTGACACAGTCAACTATCTTTTGTGCACTGAACCTTGCAGGAATAGGGTTGCTCAACTCTGGGCTCTTAATTCCAAAATGACCGATGAATACAACAATGCAATGTCTCAATGCATCAGCCTTCAAGAAAGTAACAAGTTACTCAAAGAAAAGGTTGAAGCTCAAAAGAAAGACATAGCTCAGCTCCACCTGGACGTAAATCAACAGAAATGTTGGGTCCATGATTACAAAACCAGATTAGAATAAAAAACCATGGAATGCGACTTGGTAAGAGTTGAGCTGGGACTTCTTACTGGAAAATATCAACAAAACGAGGTTAATATAAAGAAGTTTGATACATCCAGCAAGCTTGTTCAAGACGTGTGTAATATGCAGCTGGCATATAAAGGGAACAAAGGGAAGGGTTTGGGATTCAATCAAGTTGCCCCACCGTATAATCACAACTACACAACAATGCCTGAAACCAATGAAGATATTGAGAAAGCACAACATATGGTGTATGGCAAACCCAGTGATTATACGCCAGATGCACGGGTGTAGGTCCCCTAGTCCGTATGGATCTTGACAGAATCGTCTATCCAATCTAGAGTGCGGAATCCTCTAGATCAGATTTCACAGAAAACACCAAGAACACGAACACGAACACAATTCCTTTAAACTGCCTTCTATTGATTATAAAACATAAAGTTTTACAATCAATTCAAGACTCTTCTCTCAATCTCTCTGAAGCTATTCTTTCAGCACTGAACAATAGAACCAGCAACCTTAACCCTAAACACAACCTCCCGAGATAGGTTATGCAACTGGGCTAGGGTTTCCTACATGGACACCTAATGGGTTTAAAGCCCAATTCGCCTACCGTGCGCTCTTTTGTATCTAGTTCAGCCCAATTACTTCTAATTCACTATTACAAAACTAAACCCGCTAACAGTTTATCATTTTACTAATTACATGATATCCAAAGACCAAATCTAAGCTGTTGTCACAAATATGCACCAACAAACTCCCCCTTGACAATAGCTTCATAAAATAACTTAGTCTTCAGTCTTCTTGCAATCTTCAGTATCTTTGAAAAACATTGGTCTTTGGATAGCTTCAGCTTTAATAGCTTCTGTCAGCAACAGACTCCCCTAAGTTGATGTATCCAATCACCAAATCTTCTAAATCGTTAGCATTTGAGAAAACTCCAGTTTAGTCCTTGCATACCAATCTTCAAAACTCTTCAACTTTCTTTGTCTGCAATGTAGAAAGGAGGTTCTACCATGCATCCAAGCAAACTCCTCTTCACCAAACTTCTCAGCAACACACTGCTACAATCTGTATTCTATAAAACAAACAACTCGAGAAACCATAAGAATTTTTCAACACAAGTTAAACAAATTATTATTATTTAAGAGATAGTAAAACTGTATCACAGATTAAGCACTTCTCAACTTAAACGACATTCTCAAAATTTTTAAGCACACATAACCTGCAAGATAGTAAAATTTTTTTGAACTCAGCTTCTAACACCGTCTCCCCCTATCGGTAATAACTCCTCCATGAACAACCAATATCCCGTACATTAAAAATATACAAGAAAATGACATATTTTTGGATTTTTATATTTTCTGAAAACAAATAAATAACAAAATAATTAAACACTCTATTTTTGTGAGTATCACCGGTAAGAAGATCATATCAGCAACATCAAATTGTTTTCACACTATCTGATTGTTTAATATGCAATATTCATGAATAGCAGTTCAAGACGATTACTAGTATTGTTTATCCACTTAAACAAATACATAAACATTTCAAGCACCATTACCTCGTGATATGTTTAGATATTTTATACTAGATATACTAGTGTGTCCCACTTCAGGACATACCCCTGCGATCAAGGTAGGCACAAAAATTCATCGTAGTAGGTGAGTATACCGAAATCCATCCTTTTTTATTTACAACGTTAGATAATTGGTGATCAGGTCAGTACTTCCGTACAGCAAAGAGACCAAAATATCCAACGAGGGTGAGGACAAATACCAAATTTTGGTACGATTAATGCAATTTGCACTTATGAATGACTCTCTAGGAGAGTTTCTTCAATTTTTGGGATTTGGCATTTTTTGCTCTTTTAAGATATCCCGGTTGTGCCTAGGTCAGCATATATCTGGATGCAGTAGAAGGGCAACCTTGATACCCTGGATGAAATAACGATATAAAGACCTAAAACCTAAGATTTTGGCAATCTATCAACGCAAGATTTAAGGTTATAAAACCATACGCCACTGATATGTTCCCCACTCATACACAGTTCTTTTAGATTTGTATCACACAGGTAAGTTGATTATTTCATGCCTTTTGCCTACTGGTACATCATATGATAAAGCTGCTATCACACTTAAGCAATTTTCTTTTAATTTCAGTGTGACAGTCTAACTTGCTGATGTACTATCATTTCTTCTTTTTCACATAGTGAAAAACTCATTTTTGATTTTCTTTTTTTTATGTTTTTGATTTTTGAAAAACATTAAATTATTTACAAATTAATTTTATGAAAAAACGGTTATTCAGGATTCCTCATCCCGTTGAGTTCAACTAAATGTTCAAAACAAGCCTTGTCAAAAGCTTTTGTGTAAAGGTCTGCCAGGTTATCTAGTGTGTCGACTCGATGTAGTTCAATTAATTTCTTTTCAGCACAATCCCGTATAAAATGATGACGAATGTCAATATGTTTTGTGCGACTGTGTTTTACGGGATTGTTGGTGATTGATATAGTGGCATTATTGTCTATCATAATAGGAGTACGAGTGAAATTCAAACCGTAATCGCGGCATCTGCTGTTGGATCCAGAGAACCTGAGAGCAACAGCTACCCGCAGCAATATATTAAGCTTCATACGTCGAGGTAGACATGTAAGACTGCTTCTTGCGTTGCCATGACACGAGTCTCCCTCCTAAGAACTGACAACCACCTGTGGTAGACTTCCTTGTTGATTTGCATCCTCCAAAGTCCGAATCAGTAAAAGCAACAAACTTCAAATCACTAGCAGTTGGATACCATAACCCAAGTTTAGGTTTCCCCTTCAAGTAACGAAGAATCCGCTTCACCGCTTTCATGTGGGACTCCTTTGGATTCGCTTGATATCTGGCACAAAGACATACTGCGAACATGATGTCAGGTCGTGAAGCAGTCAAGTACATCAGAGAACCAATCATTGCCCTGTATTGAGTTGGATCAACATCTTCCACACTCTCATGATCTGGACCAAGATTGTGATTCTCACAGATAGGTGTATTGAAAGTAGCGCAATCTTCCATTTTGAAACGAGACAAAATGTTATACACATAATTCGTCTGATGTATGAACATCCCATCCTTCTTCTGTTCAACTTGTAAACCCAAAAAGTAGGATAATTCACCCATCGCACTCATCTCAAACTTGCTCTTCATTACCTCTTCGAAATCATGACACATGTTCTCATCATATGACCCAAAGGTGATGTCATCTACATATACTTGTACCAGCAGAAAGTCTTCCTTCTTCCTTTTAATGAACAATGTACTGTCAATCTGACCTCTTTCGAAACAAAGTTTTAACAAATGTGATGACAGTGTCTCATACCACGCCCTGGGTGCCTGATGCAATCCATACAATGCCTTATCAAGTCGATAGACTCGATCTGGATAGTCCTGATCAGTAAACCCATCTGGTTGTGAGACATACACCACTTCTTGGACTTTCCCATAAAGAAATGCACTCTTCACGTTGAGTTGGTAAACTTTGAAGTCCTTGAATGAAGCAAAAGCTAGGAACAAACAAATTGCCTCCAACCTTGCTACTGGTGCAAACACTTCATTGTAATCAATCCCCTATTGCTGATTAAAACCTTTCACTACCAACCGGGCCTTATTCCTTATCACGATCCCTCGATCGTCTTTCTTGCACTTAAACACCCACTTAGTGCCTATTTCCTTTTCTCCTTCAGGTAGATCAACTAGCTCCCAAACTTTCAACTTCTTGAACTAAGCTAGTTCCTCTTGCATAACTTCTACCCAACAATTGTCTTTTAGAGCCATAAGAACATTCTTCGGCTCCTCTTGGGCAATGAAGCAACTATACCAACACTCATGAATCAACCCAGTCTTCTAAATCGAAGTAAACAAACAGGAACCTTCGAGCACACCTCTTCTCGTCTGAACACCTGCAGCAGGATCACCAATGATGTTTTCAACTGGATGATCTCTGTGTACTCGTGTGGTAGCAATAGTGTCAACAACTAAATTATCTCCTAGATTTGATCCAACCTCCTCTGAATAGTAGCAGTAGCAAATGGATTAGTGAAATCCTCCCCCTGAATAGGTTCAGACTCACTCTCACTGGAGTCCTCTAGAGCTGCACTGGAAGAAGTTTCTGGAGCATCTGTCATCGATACACTCGATCTAGGCATGAAGTCACACTCTCCATCTTCACTGATCACAGTATGGATCACTTGAGACTCATCTGCATTTGAAACATCAGGAATATTAAATGATTTAAAGACACTGTCATAATCATATAATATAGGAGGACCACTCGTTGATTGTTGAGGTGAATAACTAGTGATTTCCATGTTAAACACCACCTCAGTTTTACCAGTTTTTAGATTAAAAACCCTTTTATTCGGTGTTCCAGGCATATAGCCTAGAAAGTAACCCTCGTCAGCTACCTCACCGAATTTTTGCTTATCTTTGTTTCGCACAATGGTGCAGGGTAACCCAAAAGGTTCAAAGCCTTTTAAGTTTGGTTGTCGGTTAAACAATAGTTCGTGACATGTTTTGTTAAACCGTTTAACCATCAAAACTTTGTTCAGGACATAGCAAGCTATGTTCACAGCTTCTCCCTAGAAAAGAACCAGAAGCTTTGAATCAGATAGCGTAGTCCTTGCGGCTTCAATCAACGTCCTGTTCTTCCGCTCAGCGACTCCATTCTGTTGAGGTGTATAAGGATCAGAATATTGATGTTCAATTCCCTTGCGAAGACAATAGAGATCCAGAACTTGATTCTTGAACTCCGTGCCATTATCACTCATCCTCTTGATCCGTGCATCATGGACGTTCTCTAATTTTGTAAAAAGATCAATCAGCATCTCCGCTGTCACATCTTTTGAACCTAAAAAGAAAACCCATGAATATTGTGAGTAGTCATGAGTGACAACTAAACAATAGTACTTTCCACCTATGCTCCTTACGTTCACTGGACCGAATGGATCCATATGAAGTAATTCATAAGGGACATATATGGAATTTACTATTTTAGACTTGTGAGGTTTCTTATGTTGTTTTCCCTTTTGACATGGAAGACATTTATCTTCCATGTGAAACCTCTGCACTGGCACCCCTTCCACTAAACCATTTTTAATAATATAGTTCATTTTTCGATAGTGGATGTGGGCCATGCGTCTGTGCCACAGCAATGACTCAGCCTCAGATGCTTTTGATAGTAAACACGTCACCACAGAAGACGAGTCCTTGGCACCCATGTCCATGACATAAGTGTCATTTCTCCTTGGTGCTCTCATCACTATCCAGTCATCTGGTATCACCCAACCAGGTTTCAACATCAAAGCTTCAGACTTTGTAAAGTGGACCGAGTGACCCTTGTCGCAGACTTGAGACACGCTCATCAGATTGTGCTTCAGCTGCTCAACATAGTTCACTTTGTCCAGTGTGATCTTCCCGTTGGTTACTTTTCTTCGACCGGTAATGTGCCCTCCTTTAGCACCTGCAAAATTCACATAACCACCATCTATATTCTGAAACTCAGTCAACAGCCTCGCATCCCCTGTCATGTGCCTGGAGCAGCCACTATCAACATACCACAAGTTGATAATCCTCCTTAGCAGCTCCTGCACCATCCAACAAACTTAGTTAGATTGGGGGACCCAAGCCTTAATGGTCTTGGGTCTTCCAGATTCATCAATCATAGGAACATCCATCGAGTATCCATCACTCCTAACAGGAGTCTTGGATCTAAGACCTGTTGATGGAAATGGTTTTTTATTTCCACTAGGTCTGTGGTCTTGAGGTTTCCAAACCAAGTTTGGACTTTTCGATCTTTGGAAATTATAATTTTGATTCCATGAATTTTGATAATGATATTTTCTAAAGCCATCATTATAAAAATTTCGATTACCAACATTCTGGTATCGATTTTGATATTGACCTTGAAAGTTATTTGATTTACCATGATAGTTATTCATTCTTGGTGAACTACTTCTAGGTCTATCATATCTGCCTGATGTAGATGCAGGCTGAAATCTTTCTTGATTTCTTTGAAAACGAGGAACTTGATGAGTTCCTTTTTCAGCCTTATCTACACCAACAGCAACACTCTGTTGCTTGGTAGCAGATATCTTTGGTGAGTTAGCCTTCTTCTCACTTACCTGTGCTTCACTCTTTTTGTTAGGACAGCAGCTGGCTACATGTCCTTTTTCATGACATTTGAAACACGATTTTCTAGCCGAAGACTTCTTAACTGAAGCCTCTTGCTTAGATTCATCAGGCGATGATGATGATGATGCTTTAGAAGGATCTTGTTTAGTTTGTTTAACTTCTGATTTTTCTCTGTTTTTAATTTGAGCAAACTGCACATTAGACTCTTTTGTAATAACATGGACCTCTTCATTCATGTCACCCCCTTAACAAAATCAACCTTTTTAACAAAAATTTGTTTTTGATTCTTAGGGTGTGTATTCTTTGTTTTTAGAACAGTGTCTCTGTTATTCTCCTTCTTGGCATTCTCAGTCACATCAACATCCTCTGATGTGGAACTACCAGGTGTAGTTGACACAAAGTCTGTAAGCTCTTCTTCATCAGGAAAGAAAGAATAGTCGTGACCAAGAGGTGGTGGAACTTCATTCAAACCATTGAAACCCACACAAGTCTTGTCATTACTCTTTTTCAAGCCATTCATCATGTGTTTCATAACAAAAGATGAATCTCTACATTGATTTAATTTCTTTTCAAGCTAACAAATCTTAAGTTGTGCTTTAAACAGCTCTTTGCATTTTTCAGAAACCTCTTTTGTTTTCTCACTCATCGTATCATGAGCTAAGTCAATAACTTGAAGTTTTTCGTTTAGCTTACAGGTTAGAATATTAATTTCTTCTTCATAACCTTTAATTTTCTTCAAGTATAATGACTCATTTCGTTTTATCGTAAAAATTTGATTCTTTTAGGTTTGAGAGCTCATTAGTCAGACTTTGGTTTTGCTTTGTTAATGTGTCAACCTCACTCTGCAGTTCACAAAATTTCAAACAAACAGAACTACTAGAGTTAGAACATACCTCGCCTGATGATTTGCTTAAATCAGCCATGAAAGCATCAAAATTAGCAGCCATTTTCTTCTCTGTAGTCATCTGTTCTCCATTATCTTTCTCAGCTACTTTCTCTTGCTCCTTCTCAGCATCAGCTTTCACATCGATCAACAACTGGAGCTATCTCAGCCATAAACACATGTGATGCGTTGTTATCACTCTCCAGATGAACACTCCAATCATAAGAACCCTCTATATCAGTAGAAATCAGGGCCTTAGATCCAGTGTTGTTTGTCGCATTCCTGTTGCTTGCACCATGACCAGGAGAATCTTGAAAGGATGAACTAGTACGAGATGCAGACTTAGCTCTTTGACACTCTCTAGCGAAATGTCCGTAGTTGTGACAATTGTAGCACTTCACTTTTGACTTGTCAAAGCCCACGCTCTTTCCAACGAACTTCCTGCTTGTTCTATTCATGAACCTCTTCACCCTTCTAGAGATCATGGCCATTTGCCATTGCAGATCCATCTCCTCTAAGTCATCAGGGTCGATCTGATCATAATCTTCATCCAACGTAATAGGATCAGATATTTTTCCCTAAATGTAGTTCTCGTAGGAAGCAATAAAAGAAGCAAGCAATGCCAGGTGATCTTCAGCACTTTTGACACTCAGAGGCATAGATTGGAACTGCTGTTACTAGATTGTTGTCTCTTAGCCCCTGACGAGCCTCCTGAAGCAGCAACAAAACATACTTCTCCATCAGAATTTGTCACTATCTGTTCATTCTCACATGAGAGAAACACAGTTGTAGTGTCACTATAAGCATTGTTGGAAGATGAAGGTGTAAGACCTTTACAATGTAACATTCATGTAAACCGGGTTCCAAAACCCGCTCCGTTTGAGAACCAAGTAGTTATTAAAAGTTCGTTACGCATTTATGAGTGTTACTTAAATTTTGGTTAATTATAATTAATAAATAAATGACGTAATTAAAATAATAATCAATAAAAGAATAAAATAGTTAAACCATAAAAATAATATATATATATATATATATATGTAAAGGAACAGCCGAGTTTCGAACCCGGGTATCTCCACAATTCACACACCAGAAACACCACTACACTACACACACAAGATGTGATATCTCCCAAATTACATAAACCATATATTCAACCAAATTAAAACCTGCAACTTCTTTATCAGAGTTTTAGTAACCGCCCATATGCAATCAAGTTTAAATTTTGATTTCTGAAACGGAAGTAACTGATGCCCAGTTACAATTTCGCAATCATAAGCTAATCAACCCAGATTCGGTTAAGATTGGAAGCAATCAATCCATAATTTCGGGTTGTAACCGAAACCCCATGATTAGAAAACCCAACTATAAAAACCGATGCAATCCACCCTAAAACAAACTCATCATTCTTTCACTCACACTCTCTGATACTTTCTATTCAAATAAACCCACTTTCGGGATTTTTGCAAGTCGCCGGAGTCCAACCGGAGAGAGACAGAACTCGTCGGCAATCGGTAAAATCACCTTTCACTCACTTTAGTATGAATTGTTTAATATGGGTTGCTAATCAAATTTAACCAGTTTGGAAATTGGTTCAGATTGATGTTCTGAGTTGATATATATATATGAAGACGATGATTGTTATCAAGTGTTTAAAAGTAATAAGAATTGGGATTTTAACCGGGTTAGACACATAGTCTAGTGGTGGACTGTGTGCGATCATAATATTCACATCACGAGTTTGAGTCTTGGTCAGATCCGTATTAATAATAACCGTTTTTTTTTAAACCAAACACGCTAACACGCTGTAAGATGTTAAGTACAATAATATTTCTAAATTAGACGGGTTAGACACCCAGCCCAACTAGTTGGGCTGGGTGCAACGCAACATTAAGGTCGCGGGTTCGAGGCCAATCCCTACGCCGGTTCGATGATTTTAAAATTCTTTTTAAAATAAAAAATTCAGTAATAATGTAAGAAGTGTATAAAATTAATTAAAATCAGGAATATTTCGGGTTAGACACGTAGCTCAGTTGGAAGAGCTGCGTGCACGTAAGCGAGAGGTCACAAGGTCGAGTCTCATCACACGCATCCAATATCGCACAAGAACCGGTCAGGTCCTGTCAGACCTGACAATATTTTTTTAATATAATTTTATTTTATTTATTTCTATTACTTATATATATTTATTTTAGTTAAAATTCATATAAAAATATTTAAAAAAATACAAATATGAAGATTCTAAAAACTCAATAAAAACTACAAAAACTAGCAAAAGTATTAAATCAAAATATTAACTTAGTTGTATTTATCGAATTATCGTATTATTATTTTAGGTTAGAAATCGTTCGTCGATCAAATCCTCGTTTCGTGCGCATTCATTATCATCAAGGAGTGCACCCACTGTGAGTGAATTCTTACAAATTCCCCTTTTTATTCATGTTTTGGGGTGTATCATGTGTCGCCTTATTTATTTCGTTTTTCAAACTTGTGCTATTACCATTATATGATCAAAACGTGTGATGTAAATGTTGTTTGTTGTGATGTGTGTTTACATTTTGTCAAGTTGCGTGCAAATCATTCGTTAGGCCCATCAGTTCCTCGTTGGAGACGAGTTGAGCATCGCGTGCCTCATTAGATCGGCTCCGTTTGATTGAGCCTTGATCTCATTGTTCATCATTTGGTGTGTGCGTGTGCATTAATTGATATATTGTGTTTTGTGATACGTATACTCATATGTGGTTACGCACCTTTTTATAACCAATATAACAAATTCGTTCAAATGTTTTCATAAGATTCACTCGCCAAGTTTTGTTGACCCAAAACCCTATTTTTACACATGATACAGGTGGACAGGTTGACGCAAGGAACACATAGGAAATTGCCTTAGAAGAAAGATAAAGAAGTCATGAAAAATGTATTTGAACATGTTGTGCTTGTATGTTTATTGTAACTTCTTCTTTAAAAAAAATAATAAATATGAAATTTTGTAGTAAATGTCATGAGCTTTGATGAAAACCCAATCATGCCCCGACTACCATTTCCGCTGCGGGTCAGGGTGTGACATATAAATCCCCGGATCTTGAACCTGATCATAACCCGTCTCCTTCTTCTTCATATTGAGCTCATAAGCTCCTAATTTCCCAACAACCTCTTCCAAGTCTTTCTTTTCATAATCAGCTTCACCTTTTATCATCAACGTGTAAATATCCCACTTTGCAGGTAAAGCATCCAGCAACTTGTCGTTTATCTCAACATCTGTGTATCCCTCCATGTCATAATTATCTATTTCTGATATCAGATGATAATATCTCGTGATAATATCTTCTAGGGACTCATTTCTCATTCCTTTGAACACAGGAAACTGTTTCTTTAGCAGATCAACCTTATTCTTCTTCACATCTGTATTGCCCTCATACCTCTTCTCTAGGGCATCCCACATCTCCTTCGATGTTGTATAACGCTTGAACGTGTGTTTGATGCCATCAGGTAATGACATCTTTGTAGCAGCTAAGGCTTTCTTCTCATACTCATACATCCTCTTCTCAGCTTCAGACATATTCACGTAAGCAGTAACCCGTTGTCTGCCCTCAAAATCATGCGTTGGGTTAGCGTACCCATCTTGAATACAGATCCACATCCGTGTGTCTTGATATTCAATAAAGGATTGAAACCTATCCTTCCAAGTAAGATAGTTCTCCACCTTCAGCATCTTTGGAGGTTTGTTTGTGGTACCAGCCTCGTGCTCCATCCTTAACAGCTCATTTAGGTTTGACAGATTCGATATTTTTACCGAACCGGCTCGTTAAAAACGTTAAAACTTGTCCGAAATGAGTGGTTACCAAAATATACTATTAGACTCGTCTCGTCGATACGATTCTAACGATATATATTGTCCAATTATGATTTTTAGAATTTTCGTGCCTTTTTTTGTCCTAAAAATCAACCGAGTCTAACTGTCCAAACGTTCGTCAAAATTGTCTGTGGATCAATTTCTATGTCCGAAAACGTTTAACTCTGGTTACGTCAGCTGGTTAACTTTCCACCTTTTTGTTGATAATCCGGAACAGTACCAAATCCGAAATGGTAACTCTGACTGAAGATGCAATTCCAGAACAGTAATCCGAATAACTAATCCGAAATGTTGATCCGGAATAGTGATCCGAGATGAGATCCAAAATGCACTATTCTGATCCGGAATGTAAATCCGGAATAGACTACTATGATCCGAAATGGAATCCGGAATAGTTCTAATCCGAGATGGAATCCGGAATAGCTACTGTTATGAAATTCAATCCAAAATCCAATCCAAAATGGCTTCTGATCCGAAATACAATCCGAATTGCACTATTTTCCAGATCCGAAATGCAGATTCTGGTCCGAAATTCAAGTCTTCAATCCGAATTCCTATGTTTTTTAATCCGGAATGCCTTTCTTAAACCCGAATTGCTTGCTTTTAATCCGAAATACCTGCATAAAATCCAAAATACCTGCAAAACCCTAAAACAGCCGTTAAAAACCTCAAGAACAGCCTCCAAAAATGCCCAAAAATCCAATTTTTTTTGCTGTTATGATTCTGAACCGAGCAATAATCAAGAGCCGAATGCTCTGATACCAATTGTAGGTCCCTAGTCCGTATGGATCTTGACAGAATCGTCTATCCAATCTAGAGTGCGGAATCCCCTAGATCAGATTTCACAGAAAACACCAAGAACACGAACACACACACGAACACAATTCATTTAAACTGTCTTCTATTGATTATCAAACACAAAGTTTTACAATCAATTCAAGACTCTTCTCTCAATCTCTCTAAAGCTGTTCTTTCAGCACTGAACAACAGAACCAGCAACCTTAACCCTAAACACAACCTCCCTATTTATAGAGATAGGTTATGCAACTGGGCTAGGGTTTCCTACATGGACTGCTAATGGGTTTAAAGCCCAATTCGCCTACCATGCTCTCTTTTGTATCTAGTTCAGCCCAGTTACTTCTAATTCACTATTACAAAACTAAACCCGCTAACCGTTTATCATTTTACTAATTACAAGATATCCAAAGACAAAATCTAAGCTGTTGTCACAAATATGCACCAACAACGGGAACCATCTGGTGCTGTTGACTCTTCTAATGATTCAGCTAGAGTGTCTGGTTCTTCATCTGATAAACCAGGACTCTCTGACTTTATCAAAGCTGATGAAGAGAGAGCTGATGTGAACAAGGCTCTAAGTGCGCAAACTGAACAATCTTAACCTTCTGCTTCTGATGAAAAGGCTCAGAGCAAGCTAAAAGAGCAAAAACGAGTAAATCGGAGACGAAGAAAGCAGAAGTCCAAATGTCAAGGACAGTTATGTTCTCCAAGATCATCAGTGGGCAGCAATAGCCCTCAAATGGCTGGTGCTGTGAAAAATGCTTTTGTTAAGCCAGTCTTTAATGGAAAATGTGAAAAATATGCCTTTGACCGTGCTAGCAAAGCTTTTGGAAAGGTTGGGGAGATTTCTGAAGAAGACATGCAGTCTAAACAAAACAAAAAAATCAAAAGAAATCTCCCCAACAGAAGAAGGCCCTTGCAAACGACAAGTATAAACATCCAAATTCTTTTTCGTCAGCAAGACATGTGCAAGGAAGGCGAGCACAGAAGGGATCAGTTCATCCTTCAAGGCCTACACGAGCAAATCAAGTTGATCAGAATGCTTTACATGTGAAGGGACAAACGTGCTTCAATTGTGGCATTCCTGATCACATTGCTCGAAACTGTACACGTGGTCCCCATGTTCCGTGTCATGCTAAAAATCAGAAGGTTACACCAAAGAATAACAATCATTCCAAGCCGATGAAGGTATCATCACCTAAGGCAATGAAGAATGTGAATTCCAAGGTTAAACCATCTGATGGGGATTGGAATGTTGCCAAAAACAAATGCAAGGCTGTTCAGAAACAAAAATCTTTTTCTAAAATGACTAAACCTGAAACAGCCAAAGTTCCTCAATCAAAGGCAAAAACCACGTTTGTTAAAATGAAACAGATTTGGAAACCCAAACCCAAATCCAAATCAGCAGCAACATCACCAATCCTCGAAACAAAAGGGGACTTGTCTTAAAGAAGTGTCTTATTTTGATGCTTCAGGAAACCTAGGACCACGATGGCCTGGGTCCCACTGTCTTACTAATCTCCTTATTTTTCAGGAACAACCAAGGAGGAACTGTTGACAATCTCTATAATGTTGGTAGCGGTTGTTCCAGGGACATATCAGATAACATCTCACTGTTGCAAAAAGGTTCAAATTTTTACGATTGTGATGTTTCTTTGGAGGAGATGAGGTAAGAAAAGATCAGCGAAAAGGTACAAATTTAAATTCCGTGCTTTAATTTTGAAATTGATTAGTTTTAATCTAATGAAGGAACGGTTAAGCAAAAACAACGAAAATATTTTCCTTTTCCTTTTGTTTAAAACTTTGTGCATAGTTTTCTTTATTAGGTAAATTTGTGCATAAAGTATGATGCACAAATTTAGGGGGGAAGAGGGCGATATATGTACATGTATTGTTTGAGGTGGAGAAAATTAGAAAAATACAAAAACATTATTTGAAAAACAAAAAAATACAAAAATAAAAAGTCATGGGAAATGAAATGAATATTCGTGATAAAGGGTGTGGCTGACACATGTAAGGTGTCGTAGCTGAAAAGACTAGGATCTAATGTGATATGTCGGTAGGCTTACGCTCAAAATGATTAAAAGATGCTAAGTGATATAAACATAACGAACTATGTATCTTGTGGGTAACATACCATCGGCGTATGATTTTATGGTCTTAAATCTAGTGTTGATAGATAGCCAACGTCTGAGGTTTCGGGTCTTTATGCTGTTGAGTCATCCAGGGATATCTTGGCTGCCCTTCTGTTGCATCCAGATTATATGCAGACCTAGGCACAGTCAGGATATTCTTAAAAGAGCCAAAATAAAAAGGCCAAAACCTTAAAAGAAAGGAAATCTCATCACGAGAAAATTCCATGTGCTTGAAAAGTCAAACATACCACACAAGGTATATGCCTAACCCTCGTCAGAAACTATTGGTCACTCTGCTGTACAAAAGTACTGACCTGTTCATCAATAGTCTGACGTTGTAAAAGATAAAGGATGATCTCAGGATACTCAACTGCTACGATGAATCGTTATGCTTACCTTGATCGCGGGGGTATGTCATGGTATGGGACACACGGGTATTATAGTATAATACTATCTTAAGCATATCACGAAGTTGAAAAATGAAACTTGAGCGTTAAAGTTAAAGTGGACAAACATATTGGCAATCACTTAGACCAGTCTGAATAAGTTCGCACTGAAAAGTGTTCCTTGGTCCAACTGAAAACGATTTTGATCCCATTGTAATTGTATAGTTGTAACTATTAAGTTAGTTTCTTTGTTTATTTGTGTTTCTGTTTATATTCTTATATTTAAAAAAAATCAAAAAAATAGAAAATTAAAAAATCCAAAAATAGAGTGCTTTATGTGTTTTATTAAAAATTATTAACCGTTCTTGAAGATTTGGCTAATCATCAAAGGATGAAAGAAATTTGAATTTTGATCCGAGTACAAGTACTTGGATGTACCAGGTGTTCATGCGGTACTCTCCCTGTTGCATAAGAATGTTTGCTTATAAATTTCTAAGAATTGTGCAGATCTTGATTTAGATCAAGAAACAGGGTTGCTGAAATTGAGATGTTGTCAGTTGCCGACAAAGCATGAAGCATCACAACAGCAAAGTGTACCTGAGTCAGAAGAACCAGACGTCAGTCATCGTCTGACAGTGATAGTACATTTGAATAAGTACCTGTGAACCTGCTTGCTTGAAGGAGAACGATTGAAGAAGAAAAGAGCTGCTGAGGTTTCTCCTCTCACATTCTTTTTGACAAAGATGTTTCAAGCAAAACTGATCGAGATCCTGATATGAAGCTAACCACAAGAGCAGAAGAAATAGACCCGGTGCTGAGAGTTCGTTGAAGAGTGAGGTTCTAAAAGTATGAGACTGACTTTCACAACACTTGCAGCATAGCGACAACCATAGTCCCTGTTGAAGACGTTGCTGAATTTATGCTATGAAGACAATTTGATGCATCAGTCTAGGGGGAGATTGATAGATCCTAGAGGTGTGAGACTGAAGCATCAAATATACGCAATGGTCTATGGTAGTTAACTGGCTTAACTAGGTTAGTTTCTATTAGGTTTGGACCTTTATAGGTCATTTGGGCATGCCATAGGCCATGTGGGCCAGACAAGCCCATAGGGAAGCCCATTAGGGTTATGTCTTACCCTAGGTATATAAGCTAAGCTTATTCATTTCTAGGGTTAAGACTTTGGGATTTCTCTAGAGAGAGCCTTCATCTTGTACCAGACGGTTTTGCTTGTTCAAGTAATGGAATCTTGTGCAAGGTTTTAAAGTGATTCAGTGTTGTTCTTCATTGTTTCGATCATTTCCTGAATCATCACCAAGTTTGGATTCCGCCCATCCTTGGTGATTGTGCGATATCAGTGTTATATCCGGATTATCGGGACTTACAACTTGTTTAATAGCTTTGTTGCGTAGGTATTTCTCTTTGGAGTCTTTAATGGCTATCGGCTTTTCAATATAATTCATTCGTTCGTCTACCTCAACGTCATCTAAAAGTACATGAGTCGTTTCGTCCGCAAGACACTTTCTCAATTGTGACACGTGAAACGTGTTGTGTATTCCATCTAACGATGGAGGCAATTCTATTCGATAAGCTACTCTTCCGACCCGTGCTAGGACCTTGAAAGGTCCTATATAACGTGGTCCCAATTTTCCCGTTTGCGAAAACGAATTATACCCTTCCAAGGGGAGACTTTCAGAAAAACACAGTCTCCAACATGAAATTCAATAGGACGCCTCCTATTGTTCGCGTATGATTTTTGCCGGTCTTATGCCGCCTTCAATCGTACTCGTACGAGGTCAATCTTTTCATTTGTTTTAGCTACACATCCTTTAGTGCAAGCTCTCTTTGCCAACCTCGCCCCAACACACAGGATTTCTATATTTTCATCCATACAACATCTCATATTGTGCCATTTGGACGCTCTGATGATAGCTGTTGTTGTACGAGAACTCCACTAGTGGTAGGAGTTCATCCCAATTCCCCCCAAAGTCTATCACACATGCTCTTAACATATCCACAAGCGTTTGGATGGTTCTTTATAACTGACCATCCGTTTGGGGATGATAAGCGGTATTTAAATGCATTTAGTACCCATTCCTTCATGGAACTTTTGCCAATAACGGGAAGTAAATCGTGTATCCCGGTCTGACATAATGGATACAGACACTCCGTGACGGGATATAATTTCATTTACAAATATTTCTGCCATCCTTTCTGAGGAATATGTTTCTCGAATAGGTAGAAAATGAGCACTTTTAGTGAGACGGTCAACAATGACCCATATAGCATCATGCCCCTTCGTTGTTTTCGGAAGCTTAGTTATGAGGTCCATGGTTACGTCCTCCCACTTCCACATTGGAATTTCTAAAGGTTGCAACTTCCCGTACGGTTTTTGATGCTACGCCTTTACTTGAGAGCAAGTTAAACATTCCGTGACGTACTTAAAAAGATCAACGCTTCATTCCTGGCCACCAATAATTCTTTCTTAAATCTCGATATATTTTTGTGGCTCCTGGGTGAACCGAGTATCATGATTTATGAGCTTCCTCGAAGAGTAATTCCTTTACATCAAAACGCCAAGGTACCTATATTCGGCCATACCTTGTTTTAATCCCCTTCGTATTCTCTTCTAGCTTGTGTGCAAATCCTTTAATTCTTTCCTTCCTTGGATCATTCGCATTTAACGACTCAATTTGAGCTTCGCGTATTCTTTCAAGGAGATTAGGTGTAACTATCATTCTCATTGATTTTACCCGAATTAGGGGCATGTATTCTTTTCTACTTAGAGCATCTGCCATGACATTAGCCTTACCGGGATGATAGAGGATGTCACAGTCGTAATCCTAGCCACCTCCGTTGCCTCATATAAGATCTTTCTGCTCGAAAAAATGTTTGAGGCTTTTATGATCCGAGTAGATCGTGCACTTCGTTCCATATAAGTGATGCCTCCATATTTTCAGTGCGAAAACTACAGCTGCCAACGCCAAGTCATGGGTCGGATAGTTACGTTCATGTTGTTTTAGTTGTCTAGAGGCATAGGCAATGACCTTGCCTCTTTGCATCAAGACGCATCCCAAACCTTGATGCGAAGCATCTGTGTACACACCCAAATCTTTTGCACCATCAGGTAATGCTAGCACTGGCGAACTTGAAAGTTTTTCCTTCAAGGTATGAAAGGCCTTTTCTTGATCCGTACCCTAATTAAACATTTCATTCTTCTTGGTTAGCTTAGTCATGGGCAAAGCTATCTTAGAAAAGTCCTGAATGAATCTTCTATAGTAACCGGCTAAGCCTAAGAAGCTTCTTACTTCACTTGGGTTCTTTGGAGGAACCCATTACATTACAACCTCTACCTTAGAGGGGTCTACTTGAATACCTTCTTCATTTATCACATGGCCAAGAAATTGCACTTCTCTTAGCCAAAATGCACACTTGGAAAATTTAGCATATAACTTTTCTTTACGAAGGGTTTCTAACACCTCATACAAATGGTAGGCATGTTCGGATTCACTTCGGGAGTATACCAATATGTCATCTATGAAGACTATCACGGACTTATCTAACATATTCCGACAAACTCGATTCATTAAATCCATGAACGCAGCTAGCGCATTAGTCAACCCAAAGGACATTACCAAGAACTCATAATGTCCGTAGCGGGTCCTAAACGCAGTCTTGGCTACATCTTCTTCGCGTACCTGAAGTTGGTGATACCCTGATCGTAAATCGATTTTCAAAAACCAACACGCTCCTTGCAACTGGTCGAATAAGTCAGCAATTCTAGGCAAGGGTAACGGTTCTTAACTGTTAATTTGTTTAATTCTCGATAATCGATGCACATTCGCATTGCGCCATCCTTCTTTTACAAAAAAAGTACGGGTGCACCCCATGGTGATACACTTAGGCGTATGAAACCCTTATTAAGTAATTCTTGTAATTAGGTCATCAATTCCCTCATCTCAGTAGGAGCTAATCGATAGGGTGCTTTAGCCACCGGCCTTGCACCCGGATTTAACTCAATTCGAAATTCTACTTCTCGCTCGGGTGGAAGCCCTGGTAAATCATTCGGAAATACATCAGGATATTCGTTTACTATTTTTACCTCTTCAAATCTTGGGGCCCCATGATGGGTATCCACCACATAGGCTGAGTATGCCTTACTCCCGTTTCATACATATTTGACCGCTTGGATAAGGGTGCACAATGTAGGTTTTATTTCTCTTTTTCCTTGTACAGTTATCTGTTTGCCTCTTGGAGTCGTCATGTGAATGGTCTTACTTTCACATTGTATTTCAGCATGATGCCGAGATAACCAATCCATACCAACTACTAACTTAACTTCCCCCAAGCTCATGGGGACGAGCTCAATGTCGAATTCTTCGTCTTCAATTGTGATCTTGCAACCCTTACGTATTTCATGTAACAGATAGCTTTTGCTATCCGCTATTTCTACTTCTAAGGGTATCGGCATCCTTTCTATTCTAAATGATGGGTGGCATATAATATCATTTGACACAAATGACTTGCTAGCTCCGGTATCAAATAACACATAGGTGGGCATTGAATTTAATAAAAATATACCTGACACAACATTTGGAAGTGTCTTCGCTTCCTCAGATGATATCTGAAACATTCTGCCTCGAGCCTTTGGAGCTTCTTCTTTCTTTCCTTCCCTGCCCTTTCTTTGTTGAATCTTTGGACATTCGGCCTTAATGTGTCCCGGTTGGAAACAGTTGAAGCATGTTCTCGAGGGATTTGGTCACTTATAATATGGGTGTCCTTCTTGACCACAGTTGTAACATCCCTTCTTACCCATTAAACACTCCCCTGTATGGAGCTTTCCGCAAGTCTTGCATTTGGGAATACCTCCCTTCGCTTTATCCTTCTTACCATAATCTTGGAACTTCTGTTTCTTTGATGGACTTGAACTGATGATCTTCTCAGATGATCTTTTCTCACCCATTTCCAATTGTCGTTTTAGTTCGATCTCCCTATCCCGGGCCCAATTGATGAGCTCGTTAAGGGTTTCACATTTTGATGGGGTTATAAATTCTCTAAACTCATATTTCAACATGTCATGATAACGAATTATCTTCATTCTTTCAGTTCCCACTATCTCCTAACAAAACTTCATCTTGTCGAGGAAGATATTTGTGATCTCATCGATTGATTCGTCTTTCTGACGAAGACGCAGAAAACCTTCTTGGATTCTGTCGATAGCAGATTGTGGGCAATGATATTTTTGGAAGGGTTCCTTAAATTCTTGCCATGTTAAGGCTTGGATCTTATCTTCTCCCACCTCTTTACAATAGGCATCCCACCAATCCTTAGCTTGGAATTGGAGTAGGCCCGTTGCGAACATCACCTGATCTTACCACTTCCGTGCTCGAGATCCACCTTTGGCATGCTATAGGATCAATCTCCCCTTTGTATAGTATGAGATTACAAGCCATGAATTCTTTATACGTGCACCTTCGAGTCTCCTACTTGCTTCGGGATTCATTTATCATCTCTTTCAATTCTTCCATTTTACTCACCATCATAGTTTCAACCGCTTCTAAGACACGGCTTTCAATTTCTTGAGCCATTTGAGGAAGGTTGGCTTGAATGGCCTTGTTGTGCTTCCGCATCAATTCTTATATTCAATTCGTCTGCCATCTTTACCTGAACATGCATTTCATTTGTTAATTTACGTACTTTACTTCATCATACATTAACTCATGCCATAGCTATTGTATTCTATTGACCTTGGTTTCTTAGTCACTATTTTGATCAACAATCATCGTGGATTGTACTATCCATACATTCTAATTGTAAAGAATAAGAAGCTTTATCTCTTCTTACTTATGCATTCACATCACACATTTCGCAAAATGTGATCACGTAACCTAATTAATTCGTATTATTGTGGCCCTAATATAGCCCTTTGGGAACTATGAAATTTCAGGACACAATAAGGTACTGAAAATCAAAATTTTACACTTTGGCCGAGCCCGCCGTAAGCACGGTTCCACCATCGTAACTTACTGTGGTCATTAGGTTTTTAACCAGAATCCATTAACCATAATTACGGTGGTCATTAGGTTTTTAACCAGAATCCATTGACCGTAGGTTACGACCACCCACCGTAGCCTACGACACCTTACACTTCTACACATCATACTCGCCGTAAGCTACTGTACGTACACCGTAGCTTACGGTGATGATACATTAGCTGAACAAGTACAAACAATACATTCTTACCATAGCTTACGGCCATCAGCCGTAGGTTACGGCCAATACTTGCTGTTGATTATATGGCCATTTGTATTTCACCGTAAGCTACGGTGATCATACCGTAGCTTATGGTTGTCTCCTGCAGATTTTAATCTTTCTTTTGTTCGACCCATTCCAGAATTGGTTTGATTAAACCAGTCCCCAAGGTCTTCCAAATATACCTTTAACTTGATTTCATTTCTTATTAATCCTCCTATATCATAACCTAATTCGTATTTAAATCTATTATGGAATAACTAAATGCTTACCTTCCGGTTGTGTCTTGAAGCGAACATACACACACCTCTTCGAGAGCTTTCGGTTTGAGTTCGAGCACTTCATTTCATGCTCGAATCCCTTAAACCTGGGCTCTGATACCAACTTGTTAAGCGCAACATTTCTTTTAAGTCCGAGAAAGATGTTAAAGTTTTAAACTTCCCTTCAATAATTACATAATTTACCAAAATAACCATGTTTCGCTAGTTCAAGTAAAAACTATTTACACGGGCTCGTCATGAGTATTATCCCGAACTAGCGTAACAACATACAAATACCCAACCTACTTACGAAAATTCTGAAATATTTAGTCAACATTTACAACAAAAGACTTTTGACCCGTTTAGTGTCTAATATATCCGGAAGCACAAAGAGAGCCACAAGATGTGTTCATTTCAAGCGCACCATTCCTAAGCATGTGATTTACCTATCATTCACATTTCAAAACAAAATTAGTAAGTACTTGTCAAAATCAGTTAAACTATATCATTGATGTTGACTTGTCATATTGACCCGTTAGCATGATTATACTCTTATAACATACTTTAAATTTTCAATTCATTAGTTTCACAACTCGACTTCAACAAGTTTACCTTTCATTCGATCCATCATCATCCTAATGTTCATCCTTCATCCATTCCTTTCATTTGAGTCAATATCCAAACATTCTCACAATTTATTAACTTGGATTGTTTGACCCATTCATATCAAGTCTACATAACGACTATTTCGTTCTTATAATAATTTATTCACCTTAATTCGATTAAGGATGAATTATATCATACCCAAAAACAATTATCCGTAATCTCCTATTCATTCTCACCCGTTAACAACGGGTCTAAACGTATTGTTCATTTTTCTCATTCCTAACAATCACTTCAAGCTCAACTCATCAAATTACCATTTATATTACTGCTTACGATTTTAAAAAGAAACAATATAATGAGAGGTTATCTTGAATTGTATTAAAATGGACGAAGTTCATATGAACTTGCCTTTGTCTTGTTTTGTTTGCGACCCGGATTGGTTCATGCTCTCTTCCTTCACTCCTACAATGTCATGCTCATACTTTCAATTCCATGTTTCCATCTCATATTTACATTACATAGAGGTTCAATTAATCACACATTTCATTTATCTAAATCACTTACCTTCATAATAATATGGATTCATCATCTTTACATAAAAACTACTACTAAAGGCATTTCATCAAACACTTGGTATGCGAACAATAAACAAAGCATGATGTACAAGGATCTTATGCATAAATCTTACTAGTTCATGTAAAAATCGTCATTTTAAACTAAATTCACAAACTTCATACTAATTCAACTTCACTAACAAATATTCATTACAAACAAACCTTGTATACGATCATTACACTAATTTGCACAATCATCATCATCATCTTCACATCACTAAAACTACAAATGGGTTTTTCATCAAAACATCATGGTAACCAGAATTTCAAGCACGATTCTTACTTATTGTCATTCTAATTTCGCATAATTTCATGAGTTCTTAAAACCCATTTCATACAAAATCATCTAAACATAAAATTCTACTTACCTTGTGTTCTAGTGTGCTTAGATGATCGAATCTACATGCTCATGCAGTGAATTTGACTATGATTTCCCTTCCAATTTCTTGATTAAGCCAGGTTTAAGGGTTTTCCCCTCTTTCTTCTTGCTCTAGGCGACCACCATACATTGAATGTGTGTGTGGTGTGTGTTTTGAGTTATTAATATAATTTAACTTTCATTCTTTCCAGTTTTGGCCCCTCAAGTATGAACATCTATTTTTAATAGGCTAAAAGCTTATCCTTTTAAGTTAGGATTTCGTTATCATACCCTAATTAGGTTCACACTCCTATTCATTACTTGTAGTTTATTCAAATAATACATATATATATATATATGTGTGTGTGTGTGTGTGTGTGCATAATTAGATTTTGGCGTTACACGGACATTTGCTTCTAGCAGAGCTTTCTCTTCAACATATCTTGTGAACAGTCTTTAAGTATCAGTAGAATTTAGAGCAGTAGATTTTTATTAGTGATCAGAAGTTGTAGATTGTTTTGGCTTTCAATCATCTGTTCTTTTATAGGGTTCAATAAATCCAACAATCTCCCCCTAGAACAGATGATGCTAAAACTTTTCTTTATTGTTGATCTTTATTTCTCATCAGCATTTCCCTTATCTGTCCTTTGTATTGTAATTCAAAGTCCAGGGAAATCATGTCATCAAAATCCATTGAAGTTCAAGTTCATCAGATCTTGGAGGTCACATGCATCCAGACCATATGCATCCTCCATAGTAAGCTTTTGAACTTTACCATCTAATCTAAACAAGGTCAATTCATGGGTGTCTAAGGATAACTTCCACTTTAGAATTTTTGGATCAGATGGCTTTGTGGGTGAAGAGTTATTCTTGATGAGTTTGGCGAATGAGGTATCCTAACAAGGTTTGAGATAATTTCTTTAAGCTTATCACTTGCAGCATCTGTATGGTAAAGCAATTGATTCTTGATTCCCTTTTTCCTTTTCTCTTCAAACCTCTACTCATCATCTTCTTCCATCTGCTTTTGCCTTTTTACTTGGTTTAAAGCAAGTGTGGGTAAGACAGTGGTTGAAGTATACTTTTTGGAGGCTTGAGTCTGTTGAGGGATTGTTGTTGGTGGATATGTTAGCTTTCTTGGAACTGAAGGATCTTTCTTTCTAAGCTCTTCAAGTCTTTTGTAGGTATCAACTACCCTAGACTCTGACCATCTTGCAACAGACCTTGATGAGCCATAGTTTGCGGCAACTAACTCAGCTTTCATCCTTTTAATCTTCAAGGCATGATTTTGATCAATAGGTTTTGTCTTTTTTCCAATCAGGTAGAGTTGGCTTGTTTAATGGATCCTTGAGCATAGCCTGAATTCTATCAATTTCTTCTTTAAGCTCATTTGTAGACCAATCCTTGAATTGTGCTCTTGTTGCTTTGTATCGTTTGTGTTGCATAATGTGGTCAAGATAATCCTGTTTCACTTTTTCATCAAGCTCAGCATTTACAGGCCTTTCTAACATATACTTACTCATCTCTTCGGCAAAGTCTTTAATCATTCTTACTTTTCTCAGTTCATAAGACAAAATGCCTTGAGTAGTCCTGTCATCTTTCCCTTTGCTCCTCTCTTTGATAATATTCTCAGACTATCTAGCCTTCAACTTTAGATATTCATCTAAATTTCTTGGCTTTCTGTAACCAAAGAGAGATGGAAAGTCAAGTTTTGTATTATCCTCCGCTGTGAAGAATGATTCAATTTCTTTTCGCACATCCATCAGTTCTAGACGATATTTGGCAGCAAAGGTATGATAGATGGCGGTTGATAAATGGTTGGTAGTGAAGTCGTTTTAGGTGAAGATGATGAGGATGGTGATGAAGTGATAGGTTTTGATGACAAAGGGATTGGTGATGGAATCGCTTTATCATCTTCAACAATAGAAGTTTTCCTTTTGCGTTGAAATCTGATTTGTGGTAAAGGTGGTCGTGTTGGAATTCGTGGTGTTGTGGATGATGGCTGAGTTAAAGTTGGAAAAGTGGGTAGAGTAGTGGATTGGGTAACAGCTGCTAAAGCAATATCTTCTACAATATTTGTTAAGATAGCATCTGTTGCTCCAACATCTATTGGATGAGTTGGTGAAGGTTTCTTTGGTGTGGGTCTTTGTTTCTTTTCAGGTGATGGTGCTAGTTTAGTTGGAGCAGAGGGATACACTTAGTGTTTGCCCTGCAGTGGTTTTAGGAGAGGTGGTTCTTGACTGTCTAGCTTTTCTAGCAGACTTGCTCCTTTTTTATGTGCCAAGATCTTTTTTTTCCATCTACCTGGCTTATTCTTCTTCAATGAGCTTTGTGGCTTTGACCTCTAGTGTATCTTGCCTCTTCTGCTTTTTCCGTAGCAATATCTTCTGCCTTTTTATTTAGGGTCTCAGCAATCCCTTTTCCTACACCGGCGTCTAATGTTGTAGCAGAGGTTTAAACTGGCTTTTGTTTCACCTTTGGTTTTGGTTTTGCATGTAATGAATGTCACACCATGACCCGCAGCGGAAATAGAAGTCGGGGCATGATTGGGTTTTCATCAAAGCTCATGATATTTACTATAATTAAGGTTCACATTTATTAATTCAAATTTGAATGAGAATATCCCAACAAACACATAAAAACATTCAAACACAAGAAAAATGTTCTAGACAAGAAATGTTTTATTCTTCTTTAAAGCCAAATCCTAAGTGTTCCTCTCCTCAGCCTGTCCACCTGTATCATGTGTAAAATAAAGATTTGGGTCAACAAAAGTTGGCGAGTGAATCTCATTTAAACATTTGAAAGAATTAGTTATATTAGTTAATTTAATAAAAATGTGCATAACCAAATATGAGCATACATATACGTAAATCTATCCACAAACCACATAACATCAAGCAATGTACACATGAGCATGATAAATGATGAACTGTGAGATCAAGGCTCAATCAAACGGAGCCAATATAATGAGGCACGCGATGCTCAACTCGTATCCAACGAGGAACTGATGGGCCTAATGTAAATGATTGCACTGAAATGAGAAAATGTAACCACATATAACAACAACCAAATATTACATGAACGTTAGATCACATAGTGGTAGTAGCACAAATGTTTGAATAAATAAAATTATGTAAACGACACATGAAACACCCCAAAACATGATTAAAAAAGGGAATTTGTAAGGATTCACTCACAGTGAGTGCGTTTCTTGGGATTGATGACGATTGCGCACGATTTAGGATTCAATCGACGAGGGAAACTAACCTAAATAATCATGTAATAATTCGATAAATATATAAATTTTTATTTGAAACGAATATTTCTAATTAATACTTTTTATTATATTTTAAGATCTATTTTTGTGATATTTAATACAATTTTTAAACTTAAAAAGTCTTATTTTTAAGTGTTTTTAAGTGATTTTTTTAATTAAAAATAATAAACAAAATAGTATTAAAAAAAAATTTGTCAGGTCTGACCGGTTGGATCGCATGTGTTTTTTGGCATCGTGTGAGGTTCGAACTCGTGACCTCCCGTATACGTGCACACAGCTCTACCAACTGAGCTACGTGTCTAACCTGAAATAATCTTTATTTTAATTATATCTATATATACTAGTTAGCTTAAATATTATTTTGTTTTTATTTAAAAAGGTTTTATAAATGGTCGAAACGGTTACAGAGGCCGGGTCGAACTCGGGTCTCTCCGTTCGTGTGCACACATGCTACAAGGTGATCTGAATAGGTTTAAGAAAAAGTTTGGTTTTATTTCAGAAAGTCGGTAACGTGTGAGACTCGAACCCGGGACGTGTGTTTTGTAATTGCACACAGTCCACCGCTGGACTGTGTGTCTAACCCGATTAAACTTCTGATTTTAGTTATACTTAAACACATTATAAACTTCATCTTCTTCACCATAAAAACCTAGAAATCATACCCGATTGTTAAATTCTAAACTGTTTTGTAATTGCTTATTAATTACTCCAGTTATCAATAACACATAAAATAAAAGGTTTAAAGAGATGGTTGTACCAAAAAGAAAATGGCCCGACTTCTCCGGCTATACTTCCGACAACAACACAAGATTCCGGCGAAGTAGAATTTGAAGACATAGAGATTTTAGAGAGGTTTGTGAGAATGAGCGAGTTTAACAGAAAGATTGTGAATCGCTATTTATAGAGAAGAAGTGGTTTTAAATTGATTTTCGTTTTTGTCCATTTCGGTCAAGTAATTGATGATTCTTAATGATTTTATAGTTGATTTGCATCATAACTAAGCCTTAATGTGTGATTTGAAACAGTTTTGCAGCTTAAATTTCTAGATTGAAACGGTGATTTAATGAAATTCTTGGAGTTACAGATGTGGTCTGGGCGGGTCGTTTGAACTGGTATAGCGCGCTATTCTTAATATAAGATTTATTTGATTTTGAAATGAATCATATGTGTGCGTTTAGTGGAGTGGTGTAAGCTGTGTGTGTGCTTGATGGGGACCCGGGTTGTGTAGTGGAGTGGTGTAAGTTGTGTGTGTGCTTGATGGGGTCCCAAGTTCGAACCCGGTTGCCCCTTTTGTATTTAATTTATTATTTTTAAACTTTATTTGTTAATATTATTTTTACTTTTTATTTATTTATTATTTTAACTCTATAATTAATTTATTTATTTACCATAAAAATTTATTAACTCAAATTGTAAGATGAATAAATGCGTAATGAAACATTTAATAAATACTTGAATTTTAAATGGAGCGGGTTTTTGGAAACCCGTTTTACAACGGATGTTACTATAAAGGCTGCAACTTTCTCAATGTATCTTTCTCCCCCTTTTTGGCATCATCCTCAATTTCATCTTGAAGGATTGTAGCCGAGGCAGAGCCAGTTGTCTTTAGTAAATGGCCTTTGATGGCTTTAATGTCTACTTGTGTATCTTTGTATCTAGCCTCAACCATATTCCTGATGAGCTTCATGTGTGTTTCATGTTGGATGTCAGCCAAGTTCCTTTGAGCTAGGATAATTGGTTGTACAATTTTCCATAGTTCATCGGCACTTTGTGGAGTGGAAGGTTGACTATGAAAGTTGTATAACATCTGCTTCATCATCTGTTTTATCTCATCAATCGATGATTCCATGGATGTCACCCTATCCGTCAATTCGATATATCTTAGTTCATCACCTAATTTAATAGGATCATCTGAACTCCTACCTGAGGTAGTTGTATTTGGATCATCTACAGGAGTTAACTCCATAGTATCAGAATCAAATGCCCCTTTTTCTTGGTTTTGAGGACTTCCAACTGGAACATAGGTTACAATTGTAGCCTTAACAGTTGTTGCCTTCAAGGAAGTCTTATGAATGTAACTACTGTCCAATTGAGAAACAGTTGTTTCACCAATAGTAGTAGCTACTTCACTTGAACTACCACTAAGAGTTACTTATGACTCAGGGGGCGTAACCTCCTCAGCTGTTTCTAGGTTAGCAAAGAGATTTAACTCAGACTCAGTCACATGTGGAGGTGAACTCTCATGAACAGGTGAATGAGAGGAACTGATTTGTGTATGAGCTATCTCAATTACACGAACAGAGGTATGATAGTAGGTGGAATTGAAGGTGATGGTTATGGAGTAGAAGGGAATTTTCCCTGGGAGAGGGGCTTGAGAACATACTTCAAGTGAAATATCTGCCTCATAGTGCGGTGTCTCTGTGCTTATAGCAGTCGTTTTAGGTGACTTTTGTGTTGTGAGGAATCAAAAGGAGTATGGTTGGGTGGAGATCTTTGTTTGAACTGCTGTGAGGAAGTAGCAGCAGTGGTTTCAGGTGACTTTTGTGTTGTCACAGGTATAACCTCTAGGATCTCATCTTCTAGAGTTACCTTTTTGGGTTTTTGTTTGTTGGGATTTTTGGATTGGGAAGGTTTCTTTTTTATTTTTGTTGGTGTGGGTTTCACAACACCGGTGGTAGTTTCATGATCACCAAGAGTAGTGCACTCAGCAAAAGAGGTTTGAGCTTGTGATATGGACTCATCTAAATTTTGCTCATCCCCCTTTGCTTGTGTTTTCAAAACCTTTGACTCTTGATTTAAAATCCTTGTAAAGGTTTCATTTGTTAAACTATTCATTTCAAAAACAACTTCTTGTTGAAAATCCTTTTCAAGAACTTGTTTTTCAAATATAGTAACTCAAAAGTCTAGGATAGATAATAAAAGCTTTAATTTTTTGATATTTTATTAAAATTTGCCACCAAATCCATAAACAATGTCTTGTGTAGATTAAATCATATTTTGTCAAAATAGCATACCCCATATACTGAATATTTTGTGGAATCTCATTAAATGAGGTAGTCTTTGTTGAAAGACATAGAAGTAGGGTATGGAAAAAGAACCTCTTTTCATCAGGGAATTTTGGTTTAAACATTGTAACACCGGTCAATTGACCTTCATGCCCACGTTCTATGAATTCAATGTGTAAGTGTGTTTTAGGAAAAGAAGTTTTACCTTCTAGGTCATTCAGACCAAATGTTGTGGCAATTGAAGATGCGGAACTTTGAACCAAGGATTCTCCGACTTTAGAAGTAATAGCATACGGCTTTTTGTTTTGAATTTCAACTTTAGCGTGGTGCCAGAACTATCGAAGAGTATCCACATAGATAGGTACATTTGCAAGTAGAATTATTTTGTATTTTGACGATGTGAGAGCATCGATTATTGAGTGGAAGAAAGTGTTATTTTCATTTTTTTCAAAAATGGGAAGTTGTATGGAGTTTTTATTTGTAGAGCCATGATCGGAGATGGAAGTGAAGAAAGAAGAAGATGAGAGTAATGGAAACCGCTTTATGGAATTTTAAATTCGAGACAGCAGT
The DNA here is from genome assembly GCA_947069175.1 of Scalesia atractyloides. Taxonomy (NCBI): domain Eukaryota; kingdom Viridiplantae; phylum Streptophyta; class Magnoliopsida; order Asterales; family Asteraceae; genus Scalesia; species Scalesia atractyloides. The sequence goes on along the minus strand of CAMTDV010000022.1, from coordinate 20,914,725 downwards.
AAAAAGATCTGCTTAGATGGAACAGGGGTTTACAAATGGCAAAAAGTGAATGCTGAGGTGGCATCTGTTTCAAAGATCTGATGGCTAACACATGTCCACGTGTAAACTCTGTTTTGATAATGGATGACAGTTGTTTGGAAATCTCTGCTGGAGGCCAGCTGTGGCTGTGAACAGTGGACATGAATAGTGGTGATTTTACACTATCAGATGATAGATGCAGTGGATAAGGCAAAACAGTGGTTTAGCCCAAGCAGAGGATGTGAATAGTGGACATGAACAGAGGATACACTTTTAACAGTGGATAGATTTTCTTAGCCAAACAGAGGTTTTTGAGAAACAATAGTTAGGAAAAGACTTTAGACATTTTGAAAATTTTCAATTTTAGCTATTTCTAAGGATGGATTTTTGATTTTCTGAAAACATTTTAATGTTATTTACACATGGAGAACAAACATTTGCTTTGAATCCATGTTTAGCATTCCAATCCTAGAGATCAGACTTTCAAAGGTAGATGTATCTAATGCTCTGGTTAAAACATCTGCTAGTTGATCTTTAATTGGAACATGATGTAGAGAAATCAAACATTTTTCATAACAATCCCTCACAAAGTGATGTCTGATGTCAATGTGCTTTGTGGTGGAATGAGAGACTGGCTTTTAATGATGTTTTCAGCTGCTTGACTATCTAACATGAGAGGAGTCTTTAAAGCATTACACAAAAATCCAACAATTGATTTTGAAGCCATAGGACTTAAGCAGTGCAACTTGTAGCAGCAATATACTCAGCCTCAGTTGTGGATGTTGAAATTGCGGCTTGCTTTTTGCTTTGCTAAGAAGCTAAGCAATTGCCTAGAAATTGACAACCTCCTGAAGTTGATTTCCTTGTGGCATGGCATCCAGCAAAATCACTATCTGAGTAACCTGAAAGCTCAATATTCCCATTAGTAGGATACCAGATATCAAGTGTGGGAGCACCTTTTATGTATCTGAATATCCTTTTCACAACAACAAGATTTGACTTTCTAGGTGCTGACTAGGATCTGGCACAGACACATGTAGCAAACATGATATCTGGCATGGATGCAGTTAGGTACAATATAGACCCAATCATGCTTCCATAAGAGTTTGATCAACCAAGTCATCTTTATCATCAATAGTGACCAGCTTAGATGTTGCCATGGGTGTACTACATGGTTTACAATCATTCATATCAAATTTTGTAAGTAGTTCTTTGACATACTTATTTTGATGAATGAAAGTACCATTATGCAATTGCTTAACTTGAAGACTAAGAAAGCATTGGAGTTCACCGATAACACTCATTTTAAACTCTGTTGTCATGCGCTCTTTAAACTCTTCACACATACCATTGCATGTGGATCCGAAAATGATGTCATCCACATAAATTTGGACAAGCTTCAAATCCTTTCCTCTCCATTTTAAAAACCAAGTTTTATCAATTTTACCTCTTGTAAAGCCTATGGATAGAGAAAGGTGGAAAGAGTTTCATACCAGGCTCTAGGTGCTTGTTTCAAGCCATATAAAGCTTTATTTAGCTTGTAAACATGATCTGGATAAAAGGTATCTTCAAAACCAGGGGACTGGCATACCGATACCTTTTCCTTGATCTTGCCATATAAGAATGCCCACTTGATATCCATTTGATATACTTTAATGTTGTGGTTAGCAGCAAAGGCTAAAAATAGTCTAATGGCCTCCAGTCTTTCAAAAGGGACAAAAGTTTCATCATAATCGATGTCTTCTTCTTGTCTATAGCCTTGAACCACAAGCCTAGCTTTATTTTTTACAACAATGCCCCTTCCATCTGTTTTGTTCTTGAAGACCCATTTTGTGCCTATGGGACGTACATCCTGAGACAATGGTACAAGTTCCCATACTTGTTGTATTTTAAACTGTAGGAACTCTTCTTGCATGGCCTCTACCAAACTGTTGTCTTTTAGTGCCTCTTGGTACTTGACAAGTTGTGTGAGTGATAGAAAACCAGCAAAAAGACAAATGTTTTGGGATTGACTTCTTGTGAGAACCCCTTCATTTATGTTACCAATAATTTGGTCAGATGGATGTTTTTTAAGGTAGATTAGATCTCCCTTGTAGGGAATGATGGTATATTGAGGTGAAGGTTGCAGATGAGAATTATCTGAACTAACATCTGTTGGCAATTTTGAAGAGCCAACATTTGTTTGGAATGGAGGTGGAGGTATAGGTGGAATGGGGGTAAAGATAGGTTGACTTTTGTTCATAGAAAGTGGACTTTTGTCAACAGAGGTTTGATTAGAGGAGCTGGCAGAAGTTTGGGGATCAACAACTGTTGATCTAGCAGTGGTAGAGTATTCACAGTTGTTAATAACATATGTTTCTCTGGTGGATGAAATGACTTTGTATTGTGGAATCACAATGTCATATCCATAATCTTGATGTGAAGATTGTGGTGTACCTGCCTTGTTAGTCTTGATAGACTCATTATCAAATGTAAATTTATCTAAGTCAAACAAATCAGCAGGATTTGCTGGGATTTTTAATGAAGAAAGTTCATTGAACTTTACATTTAAGGTCTCTTCCACACACCTAGTCCTTGAATTAAAGACTCTGTAGGCTTTAGCAATGGTTGAGTATCCCAGAAAATAACCACACTCTACTTTGGCTGTAAATTTTGAAATTGAATCTTTTAAGTTTAAAATGAAACATGGGCAGCCAAAAATTTTGAAATATGAGATCAGAGGTTTAATTTTGTATAGAATTTCATATGCAGACTTTTGATGCCTTGGGTTAATCAAAACTCTGTTCTGTACATAACAAGCAGTGTTTACAGCCTTTGCCGAAAAAGACAAGGGTAACCTGAGTCTGCAAACATTGTTCTAGCAGCTTCAATCAAAGTTCTATTTTTCCTTTCAACCACCCCATTTTGTTCTGGTGTCCTTGGGATGCTGTATTGCCTAACAATCCCTTTTGACACACGGAAATCATCCAACTCCTTATTGTTAAACTCTGTCCCATTGTCACTGCTAAAGACTTTTGCTAGCAGGTCAAATTAGTTTTCAACTTTTTTAACAAATTTTGTAAAATACCCGCAGTCTCATCTTTGGAGTGCATGAAGTAGGTCCATGTAAACCTTGAAAAATCATCAACTATTACAAGACAATATCTCTTCTTTTTAAGACTCATGATTTTTACAAGGCCAAACAGGTCCATGTGTAGCAATTCAAAACACTGGCTAGTTTTGGACTATTCAATTGATTTGTATGAACTTTTATGTTGTTTACCTTTTAAACAGGAAACACAATGTTCATCACATGTGAATTATTTTGATGGAAGACCTCTTACAAGACCTTGTTTGTAGAGTGTAGTGATAGTTTTAAGATTTGTGTGACCAAGTCTTCTATGCCAAAGTTTTGTCTCTTTGTTAGAAGCAACTGAGAACAAACATGCATTGGACATTGGATTATCTTTTAACATATCAACTATATACACATTGCCACTTCTGTGAGCAACAAGCCGTACTTTTCTCTCAGTTATAATTTGATCAATCTTTTTAACTACTTCTGTCTCAACAATCTGACAAGTTTTCTTAGTGAAGAATGACCCATAGCCTTTGTCACTCATTTGAGATACACTAAGAAGATTAAATTTCATATTGTCAATAAGATTGACATGTTCAAACTTGAGTTTCCCAGCCTGTACTGTCCCTAACCCTAACACCTTCCCTTTTGAATTGTTACCAAAGGATATATCACCCCCTCCATGTGCCATGAAATCTTTGAGTAGGGCTCTACATCCTGTCATGTGCCTAGAGCCTCCACTATCTATATACCATAAACTATCAAGGCAAGTAGAACCTCCATGCACATTAGTAAACAATAGTTTAGGTGAGTTTCCAAAGCCAGGATGGCTTTGGATGGGGTCATGGACATTCCAGCCTCAAGTCTAGGAATATCGTCAGTGTTTTGAACAGATTTTGATAGCATCTGTTGTCGACCATTTCCTATCAACTGATCATAACCATAAGGATGCCTGTTAACTCTTGGTTTAGATAGTCTTTTGTAGACCTCATAGCCAAGTGGTACACTCTTGTAAGCAGGTTGGCCATATCCCCTTGGAAATTTATTAGCTAGTGGTGCATCTGTTTTTGTAGACCTCATAGCCAAGTGGTACACCCTTGTAAGCAGGTTGGCCATATCCCCTTGGAAATTTATTAGCTGGTGGTGCATCTGTTACCTGAACCTTTCTGGGAGCAGAGGTTATATTCAATTGTTTGGTAATAAATGTTTGGACAGGGACAAAAGTCTGTCTGGTCTTTTCATTTCTTGAACTCTCAAGTGTTTTAGATTTATACTCATTTCTTTTCATTTCTTGTGTTTTGTGGTTTGATCCGTCACAAATGGTGCAATTTGGGGAATCAATGATCACACTTGTTTTGTTTATATCATAAGCTTTTAGAAGAAAACAGTTTTTAGTGACATGATTCTTCTTTTCACAAAAATCACAAAACAGGTTTAATATTTTCTCTTTTCCCTTTTTCTGTCTTCTTGTCAACAGATGTTGTAACATCTTCTGGAAAATCTTTTAAGGGAATGATATTGACTTGTGGTGCCTTTACAACTTCAATGGTTGAAAAATCCATTAGCTTAAAGTTGTCAAGAATGTCACACTCATCTGACCAGATAGGTTTGAATTGATATTTTTCAATTTCCTCAAAAGTTGAGGATCCTGCATGTCTTTCTAAAATAATTTTCTTACATTTGGTTAAGTGACTTTAATTTCTTGATCAGCCAAGTTTATTGGAATAATTTCAATCAACTCACAATCATTTACAATAGTGTTTTGAGAACCTAGTCATGTTTTCTAAAACCTACACCAAATTTTACATTGCTTTTGATTTGTGATTCTAACATAATCTCATAACCTTTACATGATTCTACCCACTTTTCACAAGTAATTTGGGTAGATTCAAGCTCCTTTTTATAACTTTGATATTTTTCTATCTAGTTTGGAATTGGTCCTTAGTTATGCTGGACTCATGTTTGAGACTGTTGATTTCAGAATCTTTTTTCAAACAATTTTGTTTTTAACTCTTTTGCAAGTTTTTCAAACTGAATTTCATCATCCAAAATTTTGTTTCTAATATTTTCAGTCACCTTTTTTATGTTAGAAAAACAATAATGCATTTGTCATAACATAAGTCTTTAAGGACCTGAGGTGATACCTTAGCACCAACCATAATGGCACAATCACATTCACCTTCACAAGCACTTGTTTCACATGGGTCTGACACTAAGATCACAATTTCTTCACCAACTTTCTCTTTTGAAACATCTGCCACAACATTTTCACAAACATCATTAGAATTTAACACTACCTCCTCATACTCATCCCCTTCAAGTATTGTGTCTAGTGCCATGAAACAAAAATCATTATGTTTCTTTTTAGTATTAGCAATTAGAGAAAATTTTCATTAGTCAATTCCTCAGGTAAGCTACTCCAATCAACAAAACATTGTGTAAAGAAGCTCTGTTGACTGGTCTTTGTAGAAGCAGAGGTTTGTGTAACTTGTGGTGCAAGTTGCACTTGAACCTGAGGACTTAGGGCTTGAACATACTTTATCTGAGGAATAGTGGTTTGGACATATTGAACTGGAACACTGGTTACAGGGTGTGCAAAATGAGTAGTGTTTTGCATATGAGGAGCAGGGGTATATTAGGAATAATGGACAGTGTTTTGTGTGTTTTGAGGTGTAGGACTTGGGTGTGTGATAATTGGACCATGCGTTTAACTCCTACACTCCCTAGCAAAATGACCTAACATGTTACACTTGTAACATTTAATCTTTGACTTATCCAACCCAACTTTTAACCCTCCATGCAACCTTGGGAATTTTCTACCAGTTCCTTTATAGAACTTGTTGGTCCTAACACTCAGCAACGCCAGTTGGTGTAAGATGTCCATTTATTCTAAATCAGTAGGATCAAAATGTTGAAGATCATTAAGTTCAAAGGATAAGTTGTCAGAAACTTGGTTTTCCCCATTTGCTGCAAAAGCAAAGTTAGGTGAGCAAGAATCAGAGTTGAAATTTCCACCATATGTTATGTCAATGAAATGATCATAACTATGTTCCTTGCTACTACCGAAGGTTTCTTCTTGACCAAAAAGTGTTGTACTACCAAAAGAATAGTCATCAGCCACTTTTCCTGACTCTTGTAGCTTCTTTTTCTAGTTAAGCTCTCTCTCATAAGTGAGAAGCCTACCATGAAGCTGAGTCAAACTCATCTCTTTGAACACAACAGCGGTTCTAGTTACAAAGGCAATAGTGTCCCATTTTATGGTAGAGATCTTAAAAATTGACTATTCTAAGTGTAATTTGGATATTCGACCGGTTTAAACTCACTAATGAGACAACTAAACGTTTCAAATTGTTGAGTTAATGATTCTCCTTTCACATGACAAAATGTTTCATACTGTTGGTTTAAAACTTCTCTGTTATTTTCAATAACCTCTTTAGTGCCACCAAATTGTTCTTTCGGAGCATCCCATAACTCCTTTGCACTGTGTAGTGCAACAGGCCAGTATAGATATCATTAGGCAAAGAAGTTGCCACGATACTAAATGCCTTTGCATCTAGCTTAATTTTCTAAAAATCTTGCTCGGAGTAATATTCAGGACTCTTTGGAACTTGAACTTTTGGGTCTTTGGCACTTGGTACCATCATAACATGTGATCCGAAGATAATCGATTTCCAACAACCTGTGTTCTGTTGTGTAAGTATGTGACCCATCTGACGTTTCCAGATACTATACTCTGATCTGACAAGTATTGGAGGTTTGTACACGGTGCCAGTGTTGTGTAGATCTTGTGGATTTTGAGACATTCTGATTGTTTACAAACAGATTTGGTTTAAAACTTTGAATGTAAATAAACTTTTACTCTGTTTTCAATATAAATGAACAAACAAATTAGCAGTGAGAACTGACTAGTTTATATCATATTGATTGTTAAACCAAATTTGAATGACCAAGCTCTAATACCAATTGTTAGGATCAGAATTTGAATTGTTGTGAATGTTTAAAGATGGAAAGTAATGAATGAAGATAAATCAAAGATAAATGCAGCGGATATATAAACTTTGATTTACAACAATTGGAAGAATGTTTACATTGACAATGCTTTTGCAACATTATCACGTATCCATGCAATTATATAAACTCTCCCTCAGCTTAAGATCACTCTAATATGTTCGTACAGAATGTGTAGAATTGATCAATAGATGTAACACCTTGTAAAATCGTGTCCAATAGTATATGACACGTGTTGTATTTTAAATATAGTCTATTAAAGACCGATAAGGACTAAAGGAGTCAACATGCTCAAACTGAGCATCTGAGTGACGGTCTGATGTCAACATGCTTAAAATTTGGCCTCTGAGTGACTGATATGTCAACATGCCCAGCCTCTGAGTGACATCGGAGTCAACATGCTTATAATAAACCTCTGAGTGATCCTTTACGAAGTCCTAACTCTCATATGAGCCACTAGTTGGACGAGAGGAATTAATTCTAAGAATACGTCAATGTTGGACGATGAGGGATTATGTAATACCTCGTAGAATTTGTGTTCGGTAATATACCGACACATGTACATACCCTCGGATCATACCTCAATGAGCTAGCCACTCAAACATGTTCAAAAATCTCAAATACTCATAAAACTAACCGTAACCTACGGTTGAGAACCGTAGCCTACGGTTTGGACTTGCTGTTTTGATTTTATATTGACCGTAAGCTACGGTCTAGTGACGGTAGCCTACGGCGGGCTTCTAAAGCCTTTGATTTTCACCATTTTAGCTTTCAGAAAATTACCCAGAGACCCTTAGACTTTGTTATTCTCATATTTCTTATGTTACTTAGCCACTTTTAGACCCGAACATCTCTTGGTTGAGACGATATATTTTTATTTACCATCCTCAAGCATTCCGCTCTTTTACCAAACCTTTAACTTTACTAGTTTGGCAAATTAAACTATGAACCATAAGTATTCGTATCTTCACATTGAAGCTAGTAAACACTTTTAAGTCGTAAAGACACCTAGTGTGACACCCGTTAACGTTTGGTTATTCATACTTTTCTTCAATACATCTCGTATCGAACGAAAAGAACTAGTTGTGTCATTATGTCATGGAATATAAGTCAAGGGACAATTCATGACATTTAATAAAAATATATTTGAGGGACTAAATGTGTTAAAACCCCAAATCTTTGTGAGGAAGCCACCTAGCCTGCACATTGCCACACTTCACCAGCTCTTGACACCTAATTGGACACATGTAATGATCCTAAAACACTCCTAACACATGGCTCCATCTCCTTGCACCTCTTACACTATAAATAGGCACTTAAACTCACTTATTCCTTGCTCATTCACTTCTTCTCCTCTCTATTACACTCTTGGAAGTTCCTGACCATTTGGGAGCTTCCTTTTGAGTTCTAAACTTCTCTTGGATCACTTGTAAGTGCTCCATCTCTGCTCTTTTCTTTTTATAGGCTTTTAATAGCCAAAAGTCAAGCATTTTCGACAAACACCTTGACTTTCGGTTAAGACCATTATGGTCCAGCCATTGTTCGAAATGAACATGGCTAAGTGATCGTAATTAGGAAGGTATTAACCCCTTAAAGGGGGACCTCCTAAGGATCACGTTTACTAGGTCAATTGACGGGTCAAAGTTATTGTTTTTAAAAAGTCAAACGAGTCAGATTTCATAAAAATTATAATCTGAGTTTATACATGTTATAAATATGTCTTTGATACTTAAACAAGTTGGTAATAATTATTAGAACATGTTCGATCCGTCAATTTCAGTCCTAGAGTCAGTTCGCAACCGAAAGTCGCGAAGTTTGACTTCTGCTTTGACTTTCAATTCTGACCCGACTTAGATTAGTTAACTTCTTAATTATGGTCACATTATGATCATAATACATTGTAACATAACCCTCTGAGGTTATATTACTTGATCATAATCATAATATGAGTTTATGCACAAGTTCCGTAAAATGTCAATCTTTGACTAAAATGCCTTTTTACATAATACAAGGTTTTAATCAATAATGAACTTGAAAATGAATTGCCTACTGATATGTTAATGTAATTAACATATTATGATGTTAATATTCTGATCCTAAACTGATTTTAGTATAATATCCTAAATTATACTTTTAAATGATCAAAATGCCCTTTCGGTGCATAGTTTGGTCTTAAACCATAAACCGCACTTATGTGTGACTTCTTATTGATAACATATCACAAATTAAGTATTTTTCTAGAATGTTTATGATCATAACATCATAATACATGCAAGTTCCTTTTATACGACACATAAAGGTCAAAACGCCTAATAAAGCATAGTTTCGTTTTAAAACCTCAGCGGGCATATAAGTTGATTTCTACTGATATTACAACTTATTTAAATTATAATGGCATATAGAACTTGTCCATGACTTATCCGGTTACCCAATATCGCTGATATGCGTACGGTTAAGTATATGTAACTAGTTTACGGAAATTAACCGAAACGGGTCTAACCTTGTCATTTAAAGTTTCAAAATCCAGAATGTTTATAGTTTACCCATATTATATAAGTCAAGGTACTTATCGGGTTTAAGCTACATTCTATCCAATCATCGTTTGATCAAGCGTTATACGTTTTGATCCTGTACGCTACTCGGTCTAAGTATATGACTTAAATAAGGCCGTTAGTATTTAATTGGTTAGCTTATGCCATAATCCAGGCTAGAGACTTGTCGGTAAATGCTATCTGCACTTAGTGGTTTTGTGTATGGATGAGTTATTAAAATTAAACGAAGATTAGCTCAGGTAAATACTCTCGACTTATTTTCCCTATATGGGCTGTGACAGGTTGGTATCAGAGCCAACGTTTGAGAGAATTAAACACAAGAAGGTTATGACCTATTTTTAATCTCAAACTTACACGAAAGCACATTCTTTAGACTTCCGAGTCTAGGCTTTAACCTAAGATTACTCATCTCATTATTAAGTTAGTAGTATTGTTTTTAAATTGATTATAACATGAAAATGCCGCCAAGAGTACGAGGAATAGGTAAAGGACTAATGAGGGGAGGACCCTCCAATGCTTCACCTGTGATGGAACCGACACGACCATCAGTGGTTCAACCACCACCATCGGGTTTTAATAACCCTATTTCTACATATCCGGATATATCTGGGTATGATCATTTTAACCCGTCTACGCCGGTAAATTACCAGGCACTATCACATGACCCCTATATACAAGCGATTATACATAAGCACTTTACCCGTCTCCTTTCCACCTACTTTTCCATCGGCTGGATATCCAACTTATGGGTACCAGTATCCGGCTATGCCACAACCCCAATCACAACCTCCGCCACCACTTGAGGCCATAAATGAGGCATTGGAAAGGATGAAATAAATGCAACAACAAGCGGAGAAGACTGAGAAAAAGACAAATAAGTTCTTCAAGAAACTCTCCAAACTGGTTAAGGGAAAGAAGGACGAGTGAAGTCTTTTCTATTATATGTAGTCCCTGATTAGACATTGTTATTTCTTTAGTCCCTGCATGGACAAGTTATTTCTTTTTAGTCCTTGCATGGACAATCATTTTTCATTTATTTATTCCAGGTATTATAATTTCTATCTGAAATTTAAAGAAGTATTTTGTAATTATATATATGTATTCATCCTCTTGAAAACGAGCGCCTCGATTTTATTCGAAATTTATGTCTGCTATATAATTCCAAAAGACCTTAATAGATTTGATTATGCCAAGTGGCATAGACCATTTATTGGCCAACAAATGATAGTTAAGTACGAAGGGGTCTTCTATCAGGATAGTTAAGGGAAATTATCCTTCTATCCAGAGGTGGGACTAGGTCCAAACCTCCAAGGTCGTTAAGGTCGAAGGTGACCGGGACCATTAATCAATCATTAAGGTACTATTATGTTAACATTCAAGTAATGTTCATACTCTTGGTAGTGTGACTTGAGGAATCACACTAGCCTTCAAGGTAATGGACTATGTCCTAACCATATATAGCCTATGTGATCAATTTGATCCCGGCTAATATCACCAGTGCGGTGATAAATAAAACATACATGAATGATGTATTGCCCTTGGGGCTATGATTAATTTTATATAGCCTATGTGATCAATTTGATCCCGACTAATATCACCAGTGCAGTGATAAATAAAACATCCATTAGTGATGTAGGCCAATGTGCCCAATTTATGTGCAAGGTGACAGTCCAATGTGACAGGATGATATGCCATATATTATGTCCAAGGTGACAGGCCAATGTGCTAGGCTGATATGCCATATATTATGTCTAATGTGACAGGCCAAGGTGCCCAATTTATGTCCAATGTGACAGGCTGATATGCCATATATTATGTCCAATGTGACAGGCCAAGGTGCCCAATTTATGTCCAATGTGACAGGCTGATATGCCATGAATTACATCTGTTATGATGTAGACCAATATGCCCAATTTATGTCCAATGTGACAGGCCAAGGTGCCAAATTTATGTCCTAAGTGACAGGCTGATATGCCATATATATATTTATGTCCAATGTGACCGGCCAATGTGCCCAATTATTATGACCATTAATAACAAGCCCATGAGCTATATAATTGTCTGAATGACAATGATAGTTGTGACATTACGATCCACTGTCCAATAATATATGGACTACGTCCAGATTGTAATTTGCCTTTGATGGTCTTATTAAGGCCTAGGCCAAATATAGATACTTTAAGCCTAAGAGTTGTGATGATATTCACACTAGCTTGATTAGGCGATGGATTGTTATATGCAATCTTTAAAGCCAATATGGTTGTTAATACCATGGCTAAGAGAAATTTTAAATTTGGTGTTTAGAACCAAAGCTTCAAAGAATGGCTAACTCGGACAAGGCGCAAGGTAGCCACCGAGATGTTAACTCTAACAACGCAGAAAACATAGCCATTAATAATGATGATTTCCAAGCTCGCATTAAGGCCATGGAAAAGGCCATAGAAAAGCTTAGGGAGTCGAGTGCTACTCGCTCCAGGCCCTTATCGATTACCCCATCCTCAGCTCATAAGGAGAGCTCCGTTCACTCTTCAAATGCGAAGAGTGAACCAAAGAAATTAGAATTTACTAATAGGTCTCGTTCTTTAAAAGACGGATGTACCTATAAATATTTCGTCTCCTGCAAGCCCCTTGACTTTAATGGGGAGAAAGGAGCAGTAGAAGCCTTGAAATGGCTAGATGAAATGGAGACGATTGTGGACATCAGTGGGTGTGCTGATAAGGATGTGGTAAAATATGTATCAATCCTTTAAGGGTGATACCCTAACATGGTGGAAGGCTATGATTCAATCAACAGGTGAGGTACACCTGTACAACTTGGGATTGTCCAAGTTTGTTGATCTTGTAAAGGAAACTTATTGCCCACCCCATGAGGTGGAGAAAATAGAGACAGATTTCTTGTTTCTTACCATGAAAAACCTAGATTGTCGGAAGTATGTTTCCGATTTCAATTCCCTATCTAGGTTAGTTTCCTATCTGATCACCCCTGAAACCAAACGCATTGCGCGTTTTATTAATGGGTTAGCGCCTGAGATAAAGGGGATGGTAAAGGCTGCTCAGCCTAGTACCTATAGGTTCGCTATGGACCTATCACTCTCCCTCACCTTAGATTTGGTGAGGCAAAAGTCAGTCAAGTTTGAGACTGACGGGAAAAGGAAACGGGAGGATGATAACTCCCAGAAGTTCAAAAAGAAAGGAAATTTTGGGTTCAAGAAGAACCAGCACACGTCTAATGACAAACCTCTGTGCAAGAACTGTAACTACAGACATTGGGGGCAGTGTAGTGTTAATCCACAGACTAAACCTTGTGGTATCTGTAAGAAAAAGGGGCACAAGACCCTAGAATGCAATGATCTTAAGAATGTCGTCTGTTACGGCTGTAATGAAAAGGGGCATATGAAGTTTAACTGCCCTAAGAATCCCAGAATCAATAATGCAAAACCTGGAGAGGCTAAGAAGGGAATGCTCGTGCCTTCCAGATGAGTGCTAGAGAAGCTGTTAATGACAACAACGTCATAACAGGTACCTTTCTCATTAATGATACTTATGCTAGAGTTCTATTTGATTCGGGTGCAGATAAATCTTTTGTTGACCATAAGTTTAGTAAACTAATAAACTTACCCATAAGGACTCTAGATAAAACTTATGAAGTAGAACTTGCTAACGAAACCTTAGAAACAACGTCTTCTATTCTTGATGGATGTTTTATATCCATTAAGAATCATTCAATTCCTATTTATCTTCTGCCAATGAAATTGGTGGGGTTCGATGTAGTCTTAGGCATGGATTGGTTATCTCATAACCAAGCCCGCATTGCCTGTGATAAGAAACTCATCGAAATTTAAACCCCATCTGGTGAAATGCTCACCATCTTTGGAGATTCACACTATGGATTGACAGAAAAAGTGTCGTTATTTAGGGCATTCAAGTGTCTAGGGAAAGGTTGTGTCATTTACATGGCACAAGTAACTATTAACGAGCCAAAGCCAAATATCGAAGACCTTTCAGTTATCTCATAATATTCCGATGTTTTCCCGAAGAATTACTAGGTCTACCACCAGATAGACAAGTGGAGTTTAGGATTGACATCCTACCAGGAGCAACACCTGTTGCTAGAGCTCCGTATCGGCTAGCTCCGACGGAAATGAAGGAGTTGGAGAGCTCCAATTCTCTTCGTTAAAAAGAAAGACGGTTCAATGCGGATGTGCATTGATTACCGTGAGTTGAGCAAGTTAACGATCAAGAAATCGATATCCTCTTCCCAGAATCGATGATTTATTCGATCAACCTCAAGGGGCAAGTTATTCTCTAAGATTGATTCAAGATCAGGATATCATTAGTTGAAGGTTAGGAACGAGGATGTTCCTAAGACTGCCTTTAGGACCCGTTATGATCACTATGAATTTTTTTTTGATGCCTTTTGGGCTCACAAATGCACCTGCAGCATTCATGGTTCCCACAAATAGGGTCTGCAAACCATACTTAGATAAGCTAATCACGAGAAACATTTTCGGTGCATTCTAGAATTTCTAACACAAGAGAAGCTTTTTCTAAGTGTGAATTTTGGCATAGGAAGTCCAATTTCTTGGACATATTGTAAGTGAGCGTGGTATCCAAGTGGATCCCGCTGAAATAGAAGCCATAATAAATTGGGAAGTACCCAAAACTCCATCGAAGATTCGTAGCTTCTTAGGATTGGCTGCTTATTATAGGAAGTTCATTGAGAACTTTTCGAGGATAGCCATTCCTTTAACTACCTTGACCCGTAAGAATGTCAAGTTTGACTAGGGTCCAAAACAACAAGAATCTTTTGAGATTCTAAAAACATAATTTGAGCAATGCTCCTGTGTTATCTCTACCTGAGGGTATTGAGGATTTTATCGTTTATTGCGATGCCTCGCACACTGGCATGGGCTGTGTACTAATGCAAAAAGGTAAAGTGATTGCCTATTCATCACGACAATTAAAAGTGCATGAAAAGAATTACACCACCCATGATTTGGAATTGGGCATCGTTGTATTTGCAATTAAGTTATGGAGACACTACTTATGTGGCACAAAGTGTATCATATACACTGGCCATAAGAGTCTCCCACATCTGTTCAATCAAAAGGATTTGAACATGCGACAACGCCGCTGGATGGAAATGCTTAATGATTATAATTGCGAAATTCGTTATCATCCCGGCAAGGCAAATGTCGTAGCTGACGCCTTAAGTCGCAAGGAAAAGGTTAAACATATTAGGATTAACGCTAAAAGCATTGAGCTCAGAAATAGATTGAATGAGAAGCTATTAGATGCGCAAAAGCAAGCCCTATTAGAGGCCAATATTCCTAATGAAGGATTAGGCGGAACTGTTGATTAGTTAACGCCTGGAAAAGACGGAATCCTTCAATTTAATGACAGAACCTGGGTTCCAATGTTTGGAGGACTTAGAGATCTAATCCTCCAGGAGATGCATAATTCAAGATACTCAGTTCACCCAGGTGGTGACAAGATGTATCAAGATTTGAAAAAGAATTATTGGTGGATGGGTTTGAAGAAATCCATAGCCACTTATGTAGCTAAGTGTCTGACGTGTTCGCAAGTTAAAGCCGAACATCAGAAACCGTCAGGACTTCTACAAAAACTTGTGATTCCCACTTAGAAATGGGAAATGGTAACTATGGATGTGATTACCAAGTTACCTAAGACCAAACATGGTAATGACACGATTTGGGTCATTGTAGATAGACTGACTTAGTCAGCACATTTCTTGCCAATTAAAGAGACTTATAGCTCTAACAAGTGGGCTAAGTTGTATGTGGACAAGATTGTGTCCCTACATGGTGTGCCGGTATCCATTGTATCTGATAGAGATACTAGATATATATCTCATTTTTGGAAAAGTTTCCAACAATCATTAGGCACAAGATTAGACTTTAGTACGACTTATCATCCGTAGACGGATGGACAGAGTGAGCGTACTATTCAGACTTTGGAAGACATGCTTAGAGCATGTGTGATTGATTTAGGTGAAAGATGGGATGACCACTTACCCCTAATAAAATTCTCCTACAATAATAGTTATCATACAAGCATCAAGGCTCCTCTTTTTGAGGCCTTGTATGGGAGAAAATGTAGAATGCCTGTTTGTTAGGCTGAAGTTGGGAAGCCCAACTATCTGGACCTGAGATTGTCCTAGAGACCACGGATTAGATAATACAAATCCGTAATCGTCTCAAAGCTGCCCGTGATAGGCAGAAGAGTTATGTTGACAAGAGGCGTAAACCTCTTAAGTTCCAAATAAGGGGACAAAGTCATGCTAAAAGTGTCACCCTGGAAAGGTGTGATGCGTTTTGGAAAAAAAGGGCAAGTTGAGCCCAAAATATACTGGACCATTCGAGATAGTCAAATGTTCTTGCACTGTAGCTTATAAGCTCAGGTTGCCAGAGGAGCTTAGTGGAATCCATGATGTATTCCACATATCTAACCTTAAGAAATGTCTAGCCGATGACTCGCTAACAACGTCGCACAAAGATGTGCAAATTGATGAAAATATGAGGTTCGTTGAGAAACCAATTTCGATCAAGGATCGAAAGGTTAAGAAGCTCCGAAGAAAATTGATACTTATAGTAAAGGTTAAGTGGGACGCTTTTAAAGGTCCCGAGTATACATGGGAGGTTGAGTCCACTATGTGAAAAAAGTACCCCCATCTTTTTTGGATTAAATCTCGAGGTCGATATTTCTTTTAAGGGGGTGAGGATGTAACACCCTGTAAAATCGTGTCCAATGGTATAGTGACACGTGTTGCATTTTAAATATAGTCTATTAAAGACCGATAAGGACTAAAGGCGTCAACATGCTCAAACTGAGCCTCTGAGTGACGGTCCGATGTCAACATGCTTAAAATTTGGCCTCTGAGTGACTGATATGTCAACATGCCCAGCCTCTGAGTGACATCGGAGTCAACATGCTTATAATAAGCCTCTGAGTGATCCTTTACGAAGTCCTAACTCTCATATGAGCCACTAGTTGGACGAGAGGAATTAATTCTAAGAATACGTCAATGTTGGACGATGAGGGATTACGTAATACCTCGTAGAATTCGTGTTCAGTAATATACCGACACATGTATATACCCTCGGATCATACCTCAATGAGCTAGCCACTCAAACATGTTCAAAAATCTCAAATACTCATAAAACTAACTGTAACCTACGGTTGAGAACCGTAGCCTACAGTTTGGACTTGCTGTTTTGATTTTATATTGACCGTAGCCTACGGCGGGCTTCTAAAGCCTTTGATTTTCACCATTTTAGCTTTCAGAAAATTACCCAGAGACCCCTAGACTTCGTTATTGTCATATTTCTTATGTTACTAAGCCACTTTTAGACCCGAACATCTCTCGGTTGAGACGATATATTTTTAGTTACCATCCTTGAGCATTCCGCTCTTTTACCAAACCTTTAACTTTACTAGTTTGGCAAATTAAACTATGAAACCATAAGTATTCGTATCTTCATGTTTAAGCTAGTAAACACTTTTAAGTCGTAAAGACACCTAGTGTGACACCCGTTAACGTTTGGTTATTCATACTTTTCTTCAATACATCTCGTATCGAACGAAAAGAACTAGTTGTGTCATTATGTCATGGAATATAAGTCAAGGGACAATTCATGACATTTAATAAAAATATATTTGAGGGACTAAATGTGTTAAAAACCCCAAATTTTTGTGACGAAGCCACCTAGCCTGCACATTGCCACACTTCACCAGTTCTTGACACCTAATTGGACACATGTAATGATCCTAAAACACTCCTAACACATGGCTCCATCTCCTTGCACCTCTTACACTATAAATAGGCACTTAAACTCACTTATTCCTTGCTCATTCACTTCTTCTCCTCTCTATTACACTCTTGGAAGTTCCTGACCATTTGGGAGCTTCCTTTTGAGTTATAAACTTCTCTTGAATCACTTGTAAGTGCTCCATCTCTGCTCTTTTCTTTTTATAGGCTTTTAATAGCCAAAAGTCAAGCATTTTCGAAAAATGCCTTGACTTTCGGTTAAGACCATTATGGTTCAGCCATTGTTCGAAATGAACATGGCTAAGTGATCGTAATTAGGAAGGTATTAACCCCTTAAAGGGGCACCTCCTAAGGATCACGTTTACTAGGTCAATTGACGGATCAAAGTTATTGTTTTTAAAAAGTCAAACAAGTCATATTTCACAAAATTATAATCTGAGTTTATACATGTTATAAATATGTCTTTGATACTTAAACAAGTTGGTAATAATTATTAGAACATGTGGGAACATGTTCGATCCGTCAATTTCAGTCCTAGAGTCAGTTCGCAACCGAAAGTCGCGAAGTTTGACTTCTGCTTTGACTTTCAATTCTGACCCGACTTAGATTAGTTAACTTCTGAATTATGGTCACATTATGATTATAATACAATGTAACATAACCCTCTGAGGTTATATTACTTGATCATAATCATAATCTGAGTTTATGCACAAGTTCCGTAAAATGTCAATCTTTGACTAAAATGCCATTTTTACATAAAACAAGGTTTTAATCAATAATGAACTTGAAAATGAATTGCCTACTGATATGTTAATGTAATTAACATATTATGATGTTAATATTCTGATCATAAACTGATTTTAGTATAATATCGTAAACTATACTTTTTAAATGTCCAAAATGCCCTTTCGGTGCATAGTTTGGTCTTAAACCATAAACCGCACTTATGTGTGACTTCTTAACATATCACAAATTAAGTATTTTTCCAGAATGTTTATGATCATAACATCAGAATACATGCAAGTTCCTTTTATACGACACATAAAGGTCAAAACGCCTAATAAAGCGTAGTTTCATTTTAAAACCTCTACGGGCATATAAGTTGATATCCTACTGATATTACAACTTATTTAAATTATAATGGCATATAGAACTTGTCCATGACTTATCCGGTTACCCGATATCGCTGATATGCGTACGGTTAAGTATAACCTTGTCATTTAAAGTTTCAAAATCCAGAATGTTTATAGTTTACCCATATTATACAAGTCAAGGTACTTGTTCTATCCAATCATCGTTTGATCAAGTGTTATACGTTTTGATCCTGTACGCTACTCGGTCTAAGTCTATGACTTAAATAAGGCCGTTAGTATTTAATTGGTTAGCTTATGCCATAATCCAGACTAGAGACTTGTCGGTAAATGCTATCTGCACTTAGTGGTTTTGTGTACGGCTGAGTTATTAAAATTAAACAAAGATTAGCTCAGGTAAATACTCTCGACTTATTTTCCCTATATGGGCTTGGGTTACGGTAAATTATTACCGCTTAGTCCGAAATGGGATCAATCGAATGCCCGTTTGTGGCTAGTAAGTCCGCATATTCTGTTTTAATCAGTTTTGTTTGATAACTTAAACATCGGGGGTTAACTACCGTGTCCTGGATATCCTCGGCTCATTACATTAGATAATGGCCACGACCTTAGCGCGGGTGTAGGCATACACCCGATAAGACGCTCAAAATGCATACCCACAAGGTTGGGGGAAATGGCTCCTTCATGAGTCCAAAGTGGCCTGTACGTTAATCATGTCTTGGTCTCTGTACTGGGTCCTGTATGTATGGACAAACATGTGAATCTGTTAACAAGGTTGCAAGGCCAACTTTCCCAAGTTATAAAAGATTTTGTGCCAATGTGCACTTAAAACATTTTTTGAAATGTTTTCTAAATGAGTCAGTTGAGTGTATTTACCAGCGAAAGCTGACTTATTTTCAAAAGACTAAGGTTGCAGGTACAATACAAAAATAGGCTGGAAGTGCTCGGTAGAGATAAGAGGATCTTGCGAATCCTAGATCTGCCCAAAGTATGTTATACATTTTTGTACAAGTTACGATCCGCCTGTGGATCCTTCGTTTAAAGCCGTCTGTATATTATTTTATACTTTGAACATTTCGGTTTGTAATAGTAATTTAAATCCAAGACTTCCGCTGTGCTGTGTTTAATTGACTATGATGATATCAACTTACGTCACGATACTCCCCACCCGGGTCCACCGGTGTTTGGTTGGAAATACAGGGTGTGAAAATAGAACAGTACAGGCACTATTCTATTTATAGTACATTTCAAACAACTGAGCATCTTAGGCTGACATCACTTATGAAAGTGACATTTAACAAACTAACAAACTCTAACCTCTGCTAGACCTAAACACCATTACATTAGAATACAATATAAACTCTCATGATAACAACTGTTGAGATATCCTCTGTTGGGCTTTATCATTTGTTAGTCTTCAGTAGACTTTAATTCAACAGACTTTATCTTTAGCAGAGGTTCTCCTCAGCAGACATTTGCTATAGCAGAGCTTTGGTTCTTTATCAGAGTTTATCTCTAACAGACCTTTGCTTCTAGCAGAGCTTTCTCTTCAACAGATCTTATGAATAGTCTTTAAGTATCAGCAGAGTTTAGAGCAGTAGATCTTTATTAGTGATCAAATGTTGTAGATTGTTTTGGCTTTCAATCATCTGTTTAGGGTTCAATAGATCAAACACGTTCGTTTGTTAAACAAACACGAACAAGAAATTTCGTTCGTTTAGTTAAATGAACGAACATAAATAGGGGTCGCATTCGTTTCTTTATGTTCGTGAACATTCGGTAACGTGTTCATTTGTGTTAAATAGTTCATCAGTGTTTTTAATTTTTATATTTTATTTAGAAACTTCAAAATTCTGATAAATAAAATATATAGTAAGTGTCAGTGTATTATATATTTTGTTCACGAACGTTTGTTTATGTTCGTTTGTTTTCATTTGTGTTCACAAACATTAGTTTGTGCTCATTTGTGTTCATCAACGTTAGTTGCCTAAAATTAACAAACGAACACGAACAAGTTAATTTCTTAACAAACGAACACGAACATGAAATCACGTTCGGTAAGTGTTCGGTAAGGTCTTGTTCGTGTTCGTTCGGTTCGTTTGCAACCCTACAGGAACCCACTCAGTTTGAGAAAAGTGAGAAAAATTAGTGAGAACCTTATATAATTTGAAAAAAAAATTATTGAGAATCTGGCAAAAGAAACCCACTAGAAAAAATTTATGTATCCGTCACTGCTTATGGGATGATGTTTCTTAGCTATTTCATACTTGATGTTTGTCCAACTCCTAAATGAAAAACGATAATAACCTTATAGAAGAAGTGATGTAGTGGTAAACGCCTAATTCCCCTCTAGAAGAGGTGAGGTATGAGATTTGATCCTCATTCTACTGATTATATGTCATAGCCACTTGGAGACCCTTTGCCCACGCGAGATACGATTGTCTGATCTCATTGGTTAGCAAGGTATTGGTAGTCCTATGACTTTTCTAATAATAGGCTCTTGAGGTTAATTAAATAGGGTTAAGTTCACGTACAAAGTGCCTTATGGTACAAAACGTACGAAAGGCATGAAAAACCCAAAAAAAAAACGCGATGTCATTTTCGAAATTATTTGCTCGTAGGGTAATTATCAAAATTACTCTACAAATGTAACCAAATTACTCTACATCAAAATTATTTTGCAAGTTTATCAAACAACATACAATTCAAATTTACTCTACAAAATTATTTGTGGAGTAATTATGATACTTTACAAAATTACCTTACAAGATCAAAATTATCATACAAGATCATTTTTAGAGTAATTATGATACTCTATACAATTACTCTACAAGATCAAAATTACCCTATAAGAATATTTTACAAAATTACACTATAAGATCAAAATTACCCTACAACATAATTTGTAGAGTAATTTTGATAATTACTCTACGAGTAAATAATTACGAAAATGCTACCGTATTTTTAACATTTTCACCATATTTGTACGTTTTATATGATATTTGTATTTGATTTGTTTCAAAGTAAATAACAATGTTGTCGTCTGCCTATTGTGATATTAATTTGGTCACTTTACTAACTTTTGTTTATTCAAAATGGTGTTAAAATTCTAAAGGGCCTAGACATCTCAAGGTTTACTCGTATAATTGCCTAACATGATTAAATAATTTAATGCAAAAGTAAAAAATTGAGTATATTGATAGTCAATTTATCCCATACATAAAATCCAATGAAAATCAATGGACATTTACAAGTTAATTTTATCAAAGTGAACATCGATCTAGACGCGATCCCTAATTATTGCGTCGTTTGTCACTGAGACTCAAAGTTTGCGTCTGAGATTTATATGTTTCTGCGTCTACTTTTTTTCTTCCACTATGATTTTTAAACGAGCATAACTTTTTATACGATAGTAATTTTTGAAAAAAAAATGCACCAAATTAAAGATAATAAAATTCTCTTTAATTTGGTGTAAACTTTTTTTTTTTTAAATTATTATTGTATGAAAAAGTTATGCTCATTTAAAAAAACATGTGGAAAAGTAAAAAAACAAAGGATGATGATTGGCCGAATAGTATGAGTATTTGCTAGACGCAATATCAGGGATTGCGTCTAACCCACGCGATCCATGTTCATTTCGTTGCCATCTCATGATAAATGTTTATATGCCAGTTGTGAACGCGAAGACAGGCGGTGGTGGTTGGATCCTGGCGTGAGGGAGTAGCATTGGGGTCATGCTAGTTTGTGGTACCAACAGTGTTAGGGTATCGCGGTGGTATTGGATTAGGTTTTGTACGGACATGTGGAACGAGACCTCACCAGCCACCGCAAGTAAGATTCTCAACTAAGAGCATCACCATACAAAATTAACGTTGCTTCTAAAGATGGTACTTATCATATGAAATGCGTTACAATTCTCAGCCTGTAGACATTGTCACATATATGTAAAACATATATCATCGGGGACTAATCGACACAATAAGGTAACACCAAAGACAACTAACATATGGGCCACCCTAATCCCCAACGATAAACCAGAAAAAAAAAACCAAATTTAATATTAACAAATGGGAAATCAAGCATAACCTATCTAAAACAAGAAAATGAGGTATATATAGACACCTAGACAGTACCCACAAATTGGGGGTAAACAAGCCGAGCCGAGCTCTCAGCTCCTGAGTAAATTTATAAGCTCAAGTTCAGTTCAATTATTATATATCAATAAAATTATATCAGTTATAATTATGTTTTTTATATATAACATAATATATAAATAACTATGATATTATATAAACATATTATTTAATATATTATAGAAAAAATAGGCTCGTTTAGGCTCGCAAACCGACTCGAGCTCACTAAATGACGCTTAGGCTCGTTTACTAAACAAACTTATTTTTAGGCTGGGCTCGAGCTCGTTTTAGCTCGACTCGTTTCGAGCTTTTCTCAAGCCAATCTCGAGTGACTCAGAAGTAGCTTGGCTCATTCACTCCCCTACCCTCATATCTCTCCATTGGGCTGAGGCCCGACAGGGTTCGACCAAATCATTTCCCTGTAAGAGTAACACCCTCAACAAGAACATTTTCCATATCACCGAATACGGTGTACTTTCCGTGTAATTTTGCTCAATCACATTCGTGATACGATGTTGATGCCATTAGTAATAGTACGTCGAATCACATTCTGGTATCCCTTTTCTCCCTTGTTATAATTGAACCATAACTCCGTTGAATACGAATGGCGGCGCGTTACTAGATCCCATTGTAAAGGATGGCAAGTAAGACAATAAAGGATCGGAAAAGGTCGTGAAATGGGAATCGAGGCCAAGTATATATGAGGACCTGAAGACTTGAGAGAATGTTAAAACACTCCTAAAACCCGATTCACCAATCAAACAATTGAGTTCCTTTCGTCCAAAGTATGTACAAAATCCCTCTATAGACAACATGCCACTCTTTACAACAAAATACATTTGCAAATGCAACTTACCACAATGCAGAACCAATTAAACGACAGCCCAAACATGTTTTCATAGACAGGATCAACAATGCTGGAGGAGGAGAATTTCGGCTATGCAGGCTTGCTCTCCAACCACGTTCAAACCCTGTGCCAGTTAAACGATGTAACAGAATCAGATAACAGCCGCTTCTTCCAAAATGTGTAGAATTCAATCTATGAAGCTGTACTTATTACTGGGTCGATTTGGGTCAAGTTTTATTTCATATAGGTCTAAATAAGAAAAGTTAAACTAAAAGGCGATATGTCAACCGGTCAAACAGGCCAGGTTGAAAGCCGTCAAAAGTCTATTCTAATGCATACAAGCTCCCAAATGAATTTTATTCATATTTTCATGTTATTATTGAATTGTTGCTGTAACCATAACACGTTATAATTATTATTCAAGAAGTCTAAAAGGTGTTCGCTGGACAACTCAGAGAAAAAAAGACGACCTGTTTCGACCCATTACCCATCTCGCCTATCTTGCCACCTCTTAACGACTACATTTAAACTATACTAGATAAAACTATAACCAATAAAATATCGATGATCATTGTATGACTTGATACCAGAAACAGAAATGCTTATTGATTCAGTTGATTAAAATGAGATTTGGAGCCCGGAACTTACCCATATCGTTTACTATGGGAGATTTAAAAGCTGCTACAACTGCGTGGGATTGTAGTCTGGAGACACAATGCCATGGTTCATAGACGTTTTCCTTAAAAAAGGGTGGTCCAGTAGCTGGGCGGCAGTAGGGCGGTCATTTGGGTTGACTTGCAAGCATTTAAGTATGAAATCCCGGGCCTCTGTAGACAATGTGTCGGGTATCGGAGGAGGTTCACCCCTGCCAATTCTAAACAGTGCTTGCATCTGGAACAAAAAATATGTTAAGTTAGAATATAGCGCGCAATTCTAACAAGATGGTCTGTGTGTATGTTTTTGCACAATGTATATGTTTAGTTCATATGCATCTTGTGCTAAATAATTAATTGTTTGAGGGCGCCTTACCCTTATGTTAGTTACAGTAATAACAAGTGATTTAAAGAAAAGATGAAAAGATGAAATAAAAATAAGGTAAATGACATGCATACCCCCTCCAAGTGGGAGTACGGGATTTGACGAGTTAACATCTCCAACACAGTGCAACCGAGGCTCCATATATCAGCTGCAAGTCCATAACCCTTCTTTGATCTATTATTAACAACCTGATGGATGCAAGACATAATAACTTTAATATATATTTTGGTGCATTGACTATGATTACTAAACAATGTTATAATAAACAGTTTAGGAAGTTGTATGCATTAAGAATAGACTTTGGGGGACTTCACCCGTCTGAACAATTTGACCAATTCCCTTTTTAACAATTTTCTTTTTCATTTGAGTTGTTTTAGAACAATTTGACCAATTCCCGTTCATAAGCAAATGGGTCGAAATTTTCACCTCTAGATATAACCACACACAAAACTAAATTTAAGAAAATAGATATAACCTCTGGTGCCATCCAATATGGAGTCCCTTTGCAAGATTTAATGTCATTCAATGCGGTTTGCCTGTAAAGTTTAGATAAATTCAATTTATATGCATCATATGAAAAAAAAATGATAATGGGATAATAAAACATTGTGTCTTCCTACCTTTGCCAATCCAAAATCTGCAAGCTTTACAAATCCATTTGCATCAACCAATATATTAGCACATTTGATATCCCTAGAACATGTAATAGAACTGAAATAAGAAAACTGTATACAACTGCAATATAGTACCAAAATGAAAGAAGGTTTATACCTATGAACCACCTTCCGTTCATGCAAGTAATTTAAACCACTCAATATCTGCCTTGTGTAAGCTGACACTTGGGAATCCCGCAGTTCATACTTTTGGTAGAGCTTTGCCAATGATCCTTTAGTCACGAGCTCAAGAAAGATATATAGCTTGCCAGCATCCTAAAACATCATTGCATCTTATTAGCACATACCCACATACATAAAAAATGTATAAATAATTGATCTAATGAGTAGATGTAAGCGAGGAGCAGTTATATCCATCACATTCATTGTCAACATGATTTCATCTTCATCATAATCATTTTTTTAATTTTTTTCAAATCAAGTTCACAAACAACCTAAAGAATACATAAACAACAATAACTTATTACATTTGGATCAGAACACCTTAACTGTATTCAGAAAAATCAAAACAACACTACACAAAAAATGAAATCTTAACTCAATCTAAGTGTTTGTATCAGAAAGACATCGAGAGAAGAATTGCATACCGTATCTGTTCCAAGATATCGAACTATGTTCTCATGATGGAACTGACTTAATAAAGATATTTCCTGAAAAATTATAAGGAAGACAAAAATAAAAATCATGTATGCAGAAACTCAAAATCTGACTGATATAAAAACTATGCAGGAATTGATAAAAATTAATAAATCACCTGTTCAAGTTGAAAAATGCTCTGCTTTCCCATGTCACCTGAATCAAGCAAAGAAACCTCCTTCACAGCAAAAAAAGTCCCGTGTCTGATAAACAGAAGCAAAGATTACATCAGAGGATGACATCACAAATATAAGAAAACAACAAAAAAAAAGAGAAGTAGTTTATAATCGTGAACTCATCAATACCAAGCTAACTCACTATTTAGTCCTAATCTTTATCTTACGATAGATTTGTTATAAAGCTAACACAGGGGAACAAACAGAATCATCAGCAATCACCCTGTTACAAGTGGTAGTGCGGGGTAGTTCATTTTGGCGCATCTTTAATAGAACAATACATCCTAAAGAAATCACAAACCTGATAATGGCGTAATGGAGATGGTGAAAGGGAGTCAACTTGATTCCTAAAAGAGTTTTCAATTGGTTGCTCTTAATTTAATGGAACATTAAAGATAACCTGTTAATGTAAGATATTAGTTGTCTACGATGGCTAGTTCAAACAAGAGATCTATCTACTATCCATATGCAAAAAGAGAACAAAAATTCCCGTGACTAGACAGAATAAGTAAGGTTTGCAGGGACCACATTCAGATATCTATGATCTATAATCATTCAAAAATGAGTACACCACAGTCTCTGTAGAAGAGAGAAAGAGGCTGAATGCTATTCAAAGGGGAGAAACTCTAAGAAAGGTTCTCACAACTACGCAAACCTTGGCTAACCAACTAGTTCAGATGAAGATTTCTTGTTGTGAAAATACAGTGTCAGCAAAAAACAAATACAGGTTTTCATATTGGCAAAGAGAAAACACTAACAAACAACTGTATAAGATATCAAAATCAATAATAGTGGACTTACTCGTCAAAACCTTCGTAAACAGTGCCAAAAGAACCGCTTCCAAGATAATCACCCTTTTGCCAATTTTTAAAACCGCGCCTGATGGATCCATTGGTCAGAAGAGA
Source organism: Scalesia atractyloides (assembly GCA_947069175.1). Lineage (NCBI taxonomy): Eukaryota > Viridiplantae > Streptophyta > Magnoliopsida > Asterales > Asteraceae > Scalesia > Scalesia atractyloides. The sequence continues at coordinate 20,887,800 of CAMTDV010000022.1, read as the reverse complement.
ACCTTCAACCTCAACCGCCACGACAGAGGCCCCTTCATCCTCATCACCAAACCTATCTGAACCAGATCGCGAGACAGCTGTATCGGTTTTCAACTCCATCATCTCGCTTGTCTCAACGTTCGCATCATCCGGTCCATCTGATGCCAGGTCCTCATCAGACGTTGAGACAGTTTTATCAATCCTTGATGTCATCATCCTGCTTGTCTCAACGTAAGTATCACCTGCCCCATCTGATCCCAAATCATCATCATCATCATCCCTAGGAGCAAAACTCCTAACCAAATCCCAAGTTGAACCCATATTATCCACAGTCACCCTCGACAGAGCAGGTGGAGGAGCAAGTAACGGCGGCCGTACACCCTTAATCCCACTTCCACTCTCCACACGTCGTCTCTCACGTGCTTTCTCCACTTCATCCTCACCACCATCTTCCAAAACCCTAGCACCTAAACCACCACCATTCCTAACTTCCAAACACTCATTTCCAACTCCAACCCTCTCATCAATTCTACAAACCCTAACTTCTTCCTCACGCTTAACAACATCATCCATCCCCAAAACCCTAGCATCCTCACCATCAGATTTAACCTCATCATCGCTAAAACTAACCTTACTTTCAAAACTCGCAGATAAATTAATATCCGTTGAATCTCGATTCGCAACCAAATTATTATTATTATAATTAAACCTAGAAGTAGACGGAAAACTACCTCCAGTGGGAGAATACGATCGCCGTTTCTCCCAATCCGCCGTGGATATCGCGAAATCGTCGGGACCTGATAACCCTAGGCGCCTGCAAATCGCGTCAAATTCACCTTCAGTTCCTTCAATTCGGAAGCTCGTTCGGTCCGATAACGTGGAAATATCAAGTGATCGAGTTCTGTGAGCCGATTGATCATCAAACGATGAAGATGGAGACGTTGAAGCGTCGTAATCGATGTTTTTGATAGCGTTTCTTCGTTCTAACCGCCTCGGTGCTACACGCGGCTTTTGCCTGGCGTAGAGTTTCATGCTCGGTTTGTTTCTCTCTCTAGATCTCGTCAGTAGCATCAGTTTCTCTATCTATATAGGCATCGGTGTGTGTATGTATAGGTTTGTTTCTGGTTTGAATGATGGTAAAGAAGAAGGGTTTTGTTTGATGTCTGCTTGAATATTAGAGGAATCCACGAGGTTGTGGGTTTTGTTGACGACCGTATTTACGTACAAGAGTTATTTACAGAATCACCTTTTACTTTTGTGTATTACGTTCAACTACCATTTTATTTTTCCAACAAACACAAAAGAATACTCCTTGATGTTTTCTAACAGGATTTATTACCAACCTCAATGAAGGAAAAAAAACCAAAGATGAAGGATTATAATGCAAAAAAAGTCGTTTTGGTTGAAACAAACAAATACATCATTTAAATTTTACGGACGATTTTGCCAATTTACTCTAATGCAAATATCATGCTTTATCATATTTTGTATTAGAGTTAGGGTTGTTCACGTGTATGGTCAAACCGAATCGAGCAGTCCTTTACCTGTGCTTGTCTTGTTTACAAACGGAACAAACTGAAAATCAAACGAGCATTTTTTGAGTGAGCGAGAAATGACGAGCGGTTTGAAAACCCAAAGTTTAGTAGAGTTGTTAACAATATCAAACGTATTGTATATGATATAAAGTTTTATTGGGAGAATAGATATTATAAAGACATAAGGAGCTAATAGTGTAAGTTTGATAAGGTCAAACTGATCATATATTTAATAATATTTAGCAGATGGATAACGTGATAAAAGGGAGAACAGACAACAAAATCAATGTAGTAACAAACTAGTATTAGTATCCACTGTATACGATATTGTAATATTAATCAAAGTAGATAAATGATTACTATGCTTTAGTCGAAATAAAAGAGTGATTTCATTATAAACTATGAGTTACCTTCCTCCCTTTTTACTATAGAACATAAAAGAGCACCTATGATATGATATTTTCTCTCTTTCACTTTATTTTTAAAATATGCATGAATTAATTAAATAAATAAATATTGACATATCTACGTCTGTAGCTTTACATATTTAGAATACACAAGAATTAATTAAATAAATAAAATATTGACATATGTACGTCTATAGCTTTACATATTAAGTTAACTTCGTTTACATTATCTGTTCGTTTGCATTATCCGTTCAACTCGAACTAGTACAATATGATTTTGTCTCTTTAAAAATTTTACACCCCATCGTTGCAAATTTAATCTTTGATCTAAAGATGTTTTATGATTATGATCAACTCTTTTTTTATATGTATCGCGCTATAAATAAAGACATGATTAAAAATATAACACCTAGAATTGAGAATCATATATTACGTTGTCTACAATCAACATGTGCCAATATAAATTCGACCATAATCAAGCAAACATAAGTGCCATGGTGATTACTATTCAGGGGCTTTAATATTTGGTTATAACTTATTGTCCAATTAAACATTTTGAATTTGATTATTTGAAGTTTTGATATTGTTGACCAACTGATTTCAACAAAACATTTATCATGTTCAACAAAAAACATGTATAATGACAAAAATATACTTAGTATTCTTGTAAAGACAAATAAAACTATTTTGTCAACATGTGAAAAAAAAACAACAATTCAACGAAAAAGCTTCTTATTGTTTACGGGATTATATATAAATAAATCTAATAAATTTTTATATTATATAATCCGTGGCCATAATATTATTTGTATTGTTTACGAAATTATATATAAATAAATCTAGATAACTTTTTATATTATATAATCCGTGGCCAAATCGTAAGTATTGAATAACTAATTACACAAGTAAAAAGTTTAGCAAATTTAGAGTTTTGGCGATTATTTGACATGTCTTATCCTCGCATTTCACTTACTAGATTTTGACTTCCTATTTTAAGTTTTGACTTTTATTGAATATATTTGACTTTTAGAATGCACGCGATATTTTGACTTGCGGTTTCCTATCTTTTTTGAAGTACATAAAATAAAGTCAAAATTGTCGCATATACTATTTTCTAGTAGTTTTAGTTTTTTGGTTGTATTTCTTTGATTTGTAAAAGTTAGCTAATAAAATGTATTCTTTACCGGTTTTAGAATTTTATTTCATGTTTACATTCATGCACAATTATTGATATATTTATTTAAGTACTTATAAATATTTAATTAATTTATAAATGAAATCAGAGGTGACTTAGAGAAAAATACTAAGATCATGTATAACATTCCAATTATTCTAAAAGTCTTTAGATTGTCCGGTAAACTTCTTATCCCCGTTGTAACATTCATGTAAAACGGGTGCCAAGACCCGCCCCGTTTAGTATCCAAGTATTTATTAAAAGCTCGTTACGCATTTATTTTTTTAGTGTGACTTATTTTTTTTGGTTGATGAATAAATTTCACAATCAAAATATTAATTAATAAAAGAATATATAATAAATATATAATAAAACCTTAAAATAATAAAGAAAAATATAAAATAAAAATAAAGGGGCGGTCAGGTTTCAAACCCGGTCCCCATCTAATCCACACACTGCCTTCACCGCTACACCACACACAAATATCTTATATAATTCCAAACCAAATAAATTTTATAACGAAACGACACTCGAATCAGATTTTTAAACAAGCTTAAATTGCCTTTTGCCGCCAAAACAAAAGTGACGAGTGCACAGCTAAAGTTCCGTCGATTCCTTCCTTTTTCGCATCTATTCCGGACCTTTCGGGATTTCAATCATACGCGGTTACCTTAGATACTCCAATCATGAATTCCGCCGCAATCCCGACTCGATTCGGTTTGCGGAGCGCCTATAAATACTGAACACCGATTCTTGTTTTTCCCACCCTTCATCAAATCTCTCACACAACTCACCTTTTCCAACACTCTCCCTCACCCTCTCACTGTTCTCTACCACCATAACCAGTCGCTAGAGAAAACCTGCAACTCGCCGGAGACAAGAAACTGTCAGAATTCGGAGTTTCTACCGGAGCCAACCGGAGATTTCGACGGGACTCGACTCGAATTGATTCGGTATACCCATACTACTTGTTTCCCTTATTGTTTGCAGATTACTCTCATGACTTAATCAACAAAATAATAAACAAGCAAACAGTGGGTTCATTGTTTTTCTTTATAAAGTTGATGATTACTGGTTATAAGTATATAAGTATAATAAAAACTAAATTTTATACACCAACTGGGCTACAGCCCAGTGGTATTGATGCGTGAATGAAAACCGCTGGACACAGGTTCGATCCCTGCTTATCCGACTTTATCGCTGTGTGCTTTTCTCGCTATTGTTACCTGTTGCTGTTACAGGCCATGCTTGGGCCGGCCCGGTTTGGGCCTAAACTTTTTTTATTATTTTATTTTTAGTTTGGGCTGAGAAAGACTTGGGCCAGGCTATTTAATCTGGGCCTAATCAGTATGTCTCTATTTGACAGTTTATTAATATTAATCTAGTATTATTAATTTTTAAGATTACTATTAAATCTGTATATTGTTAACATTATATATAATTATTATCACTCATTAATTATACAAATCAAGTAATTATTAACATCCAAAGATTCATTATTTTTGACCTATCCTTACTAATAATATTGGTATTAAAACAATTAATCGCATCATCACAAATTAACATTTTTAGACGTCGTCGCTATTATTCAAAGCACCTCCTATTTAATAAACTCGCTAAACTATAAACAATACGATACCATCCTTAAATCATAACAAGTTCTTGTATTATCTTCTAGGTTAAACGTATTCGTTTGATCTATCAACTTTACTCGTGCGAATTCCAAGAAACGTATACGCAACCTAAGATGAGTGAATTCTTACAAATTCCCTTTTTTTATTCATGTTTTGGGGTGTATCATGTGTCGCTCTAATTATTTCGTTTATTCAAACTTGTGCTATTACCATTATATGATCTAAACTTGTGATGTAAATATTGTTTGTTGTGATGTGTGTTTACATTTTGTCAAGTTGCGTGCAAATCATTCATTAGGCCCATCAGTTCCTCGTTGGAGACGAGTTGAACATCGCGTGCCTCATTAGATCGGCTCCGTTTGATTGAGCCTTGATCTCATTGTTCATCATTTGGTGTGTGCGTGTGCATTAATTGATATTATGTGTATTGTGATTAAATTTACATTTACGTTTACTCATATGTGGTTATGCACCTTTTTATAACCAATATAATAAATTCGTTCAAATGTTTTCATAAGATTCACTCGCCAACTTTTGTTGACCCAAAACCCTATTTTTACACATGATACAGGTGGACAGGTTGAAGCAAGGAACACATAGGAAATTGCCTTAGAAGAAAAATAAAGAAGTCATGAAAAATGTATTTGAACATGTTGTGCTTGTATGTTTATTGTAACTTATTCTTTAAAAAGAAATAATAAATATGAAACTTTATAGTAAATGTCGTGAGCTTTGATGGAAACCCAATCATACCCCGACTACCATTTCCGCTGCGGGTCACCAACCACCCTTCACCACTCGCAGCCAGATGATCATCATTGGGAGACGTGCACAAACCTTGATTTTTTTCCAAACGAATTCAGGGTCGGAACCAATTTGGGTCAAACTTGGTCAAAACCAGTTTTAGTTTGAATTGGTTTGACTGAACCAGTTTAGCAATGGAGAGTAACTAGATCGGTAGGAACCAATCCGAGTAGGTTTTAACCGGGTTGAGTCGAAACCGGTTCAGAACTTAAATTAGACTATTTATATAATTTTATAATTTAACTAATAGAAAGTATTAAGTAAAAAAAACTTAAAAAGAGTACTTTTAGAGTAGTGTAATTAAACCAAGACAACCAATACCTATTTATACTAACGACATAGACATGTGGAAAGCATAAGTTGTATCATTATACAAATTCAAAAGAACACTTGTCCATATGCATAAATTTCGTGACTCTAAACTCTACATTGGTGTCTTTCCTTCATCTCTAACCAAACCCATTTAACAGGTTAGCACAAAAGTTAAAAAGTACTTGCATTGTTTTATCTTCAAGACAACCATAACAATAGTTAGGAATATCGGTAAATAAGTAAAAACTTAAACTTGTAAACACAAACCACTTCGTACTAGGACATCCTTTTATGTTAATAAATCCGTTAGAATGGTATTTTCCACAACATCTTATAATCATCATCATAGGTACTACTAGCTATACCACAAAACAAATATGATATATAAATTATAATAGGATACTAAAACCCCATTTGTTGACGTGTCTATAGTGGGAGTAACGTGTAATAAAGTGATTTTTCCTAATCATATCTTAGTAATTTGAAGATTTTTAAACTGCTCAGAAGGAAAGAGCTATTGCCACCATCGGAGACCATTTACGTTGTAAATGCGTATTTAAAAGTTGTAAAAGTATATCATACCCTATCAAGAAAATACTAACATTCTTGAGACTATAACAAATAATTAAGGTCAAACATGTTCAAACATCAAATCACACCGCAAACACTTGATGAGTATTTTTTTAATATAAAACAAAGTGGTATTCATTCATCTTGAGGAGTATCATGAAAGAATGTAAAATTTATGTAGAATATAATAAAGGGTGTTAGTATTTCCATGCCTTTCTATCTCTTTATATGTACACAAATATATATAGAAAGTGATAGAGTAAAAAAGATGTGAGAATAAAATTTTAGAGGTGTGAGAATAGTGGAAGCCTATAATGAAATCAGTTTCAAATATTATAATTTGTTTGATCAGTAGCTTAACAGATATAGAAATATCTTAAATTAAAATAACGGGTAAACTTGTAAACGCGTTTGATGTTAATGAGTTGTTCGATTAGAAGTTACTTTGTGTTTGTTCATTTATTGAATGAGCTTTTGTTCATCTAATTAAACGAACAAACATAAATACATTTTATGTTAGTTCGTTTACATTTGTGGATATTCATTTATATTCTTTTACGTATGTTGATTCATTTATACTCATTTATTATGTTCCTTCAAATATTTGTTCAAATTTATTTGTTACTAATAGTAATTTGAAATTAACTTTTTTTTTCATACCTTTAACCCCTTTGTTTTTTTAATGGTAATTGAAGATGGTGTTTTAAATCTTGTATTTAACTTAATTTTGAATTATCTAATGGTATTTAAACTCTTAACTTGTTTATCTTTGTTTAAATTTGAAATGTTGGATTGGATGATGATAGTATTTTTACTTTTAGTTGGATATTAAAATTTGCTTTTTTAGTTGATGTCCGTTTATTTATCTTAATCACTTTTGTTCATTTAGTTAAGTTCATTTATGTTTGTTTAGGAAATTAACAAGGAAAAATAAACGATCATAAACCAGTACAAATGTTTTTTCTTAATGAATGAAGACAAACAAAGAAAATGTATTAGTATAAGTGTTCATATTCATTCTTTTACTCGATTAAAATTAATTGAATTAACACGAACGTACGAACATCAACCATTTATATGGATGGTTTGAGAAAGGAATGAGAAAGATAAAAAGGTACTTTAGGCAGGAGAAATCATCTATTAGATTCTAAAGTTTATTCTTACTAATACTTTTAAATTAGAACAATAAATGCTAATAATAATTTATGTCAAGACTTGAACCTTGACCTTCTTTTCAAAATACAAACGTCTTTACTATCCAGTTACACATAACCATGAAAAGAAGACTAACACCACTTAAATATTTATTTATGATAGTTCTAGAAAATAAACATTTTTTTTCTAGAAGTCACGGAAATCATGCTAAATATAAAATAAGATTAAATCTTTTTATAATCTATAGAACCTAAAACCCCGAATTTTCAATTTAATTTTGAGTCGTTTTCTCCTCTAGAAAAAGTAAACGAGGAGACAATGAGAGGAAGTCGCATCCCCAATTGCATTGACCCATTATTTGTCCATCCTAAATTTGGGATTATATGTATTGTATTAGAGTTAATTACACTAGTGGTTATATTTTAAGTCAATATTATGGTTTTGCTTTTAAACTTTTATAAAGCTTACAATTTATAAAGATTTTATGGTTTATTCAACCGTAATACTTTTAATCTTTAACATTTACTGAAGTTACAAAAATATTTAATTATTAAAAAGTAACCAATATACCCCTTTAAGAGAAACAAAACATAAATTAGTCTGTATGGAGGCTTCATTGAGCACGAATGTAGAATGTAGGTTGCTTTGAGTTTATAATTAAAGTGAATCTGACTGTAAAGTAGAAACAAACGTTTGTAGACTTCATTGAATACAAGTTACAAATGTAGGTAGCTTGGAGAAATTCATTAAACTATGAATATAATGCTAGTTTTTATAGCGGGTTTCATGTGACATTGAGTTTCAATGGTTGGGTGTTGGAATTGCGACGCTTTTTGCGTGCCCTCTCTCGCCCCATTTGGAACAAGGAACTCCCAACGCACTCATCGCCATGTTCATCAAGATTATAGTCGGATGATGAATCAATATTTGGAACTTTCATCATCATTAGCAAGTTTTTATGTTGATGAATCAACTCTAACTTCCTTGATTCTTGAATCTTTCCTTGCAACTTCAAATTTTGTTAATTCATAATACATGTTCCCCCGCTATTTAGGATCTTAGTTCAGGTTGATATAGGGGCAGACCTACCTTATAATAAGGGGTAGCCTCCGCTATCCCTTGACCCGTGACGGATTCATAAACTTTTTTGACGGAAGGCACAATTCAGATGGGTTAAAAGAAAGCGGGTCAAAATGGGCAAAGTAAAACCAATTCATACTTATCCACATAATGATATTTTAAAAGTATTCATAATTATTTAGTTAATCACTCCTTAGGGGTGTTCATCGAATATTGGATTTTTGAATTATTCGAATAATTTTTATTTTCCCTTGAAATCGTATTCGATTCGATTTTGATTAAAACCTACCCAATTCGATTCGAATAAAGAACACAATTCGTATTCGATTAAAATTTCGAATTCGATTAAAAATTCGAATTCGAATAAATTCGATTTGATTCAGATTCTTTTAAAACATGTAAAAACAATCAAAATGAAACAAAAAATTTAAAGTAGCCATAAAGCACGATATCACAGTAAAAAGTTTTAAATAAAGTACCATAAATCTAAATTTCAAAACGAGAAGTCGGGAATAACCACTCGACATTACAAGTTAATTTTTTAGGGTTAGAAATCTTTTGATAGATTTGTTACTTAGGTTTTAGTTATGGGTCATGTAGTGGGTTTGGTAATGGGTAATTTTAATATATGGAATAAATTTTGAAAATAATTTATAGTATAACCCAATAAAAGTTGTATATGTATTATACATAAAACTAATAAATAAAAATTTAAATTTTTGTTCGAATTTCGAATTGAATTGAATTTGAAATTATAAATCCATATTCGATTTACTTGATTCGAATTTGAATTCTTATAATCGAAACGAAATTTTGATAATCGAATTGAATTTAATCAAATTTCGAATTTTTCGAATTCGAAAAGAATTATGAATACCCTTACCACTCATATCAGGTAATTTTAATGAAAAAGCTTTATAATAGAGGGTCAAATGGTATTATTTTTTTATTATTTTAAAGTAATGTAGTTAGAATCTTGACATTTTATTAAACTAAATTTAATGAACTGATAAAGTAAAAATACTTAAAAACTAAAATGTCTAATTAACTAAAAGAATGATTTTAAACAATTAATATCAAGCATTTCAAGTTTATATCTTAAAAATTGAAGTTTAAACACATGTGACAGGAAAGTTCTTGTGTTGACTACAAATTGACTTTAACCACACTTTTATATTGGCAAAATTCCAAGAATACCCATCATTTTTTAGGCTTTTACTATCAATCCATCATCTTATTAAATAACCCACCAAAACTCCATTTTGTTTCTGTAACTTCGCCATTGAAAGACGGCGATGTTGCATGGCTACATAGGCTGGAATATGGACGGTGGGCATGTGTCACCCTTCCTTAAGGGTAAATCCGTCACTACCCATTACGTTCTGATGGTAGTGTAAATTTTGGAAAAATTTAACGTTTTTTGACTTCGTTACCTTTTCTTAAAAAGTTACCCTCATAAGGATTTTTTAGATCCGTGATAGCATACCACTAAGGTTTATTAGACAAGCTTAGTGAAGTCCATAAATAAGGTGTACTTACAAAAGTGTTTGGCAAGTGGATATGCGTTTGCGCATCTCATGATATTGCCGTTGATTATAACTTATAAATACTACTCACAATTCAGTTTTGGTGTAATGTGATATGGTGGAGGAAATTCTATATTTATGGGTGACATTTTTAACATCCCAAATTCCACTAGAATATAACTGAAATGTTTAATTCCATATTATAAATACCATGACATGAGTAAAAATGTCCACATAGCATATAATAATAGTATATAGAGTTTGTAGGTAACGTAATTGTTGGTCTCAGAGAACGATGCCGAATTCTAATATTTAACTGATGTTATCAAGTTTTCTTTAAGACTAAACTTGCACACTATAAAAATTATACCTTTGATTTTCTACTATCCTAAATTTTATCCTAACTTATCAATAGTATTGGGCTACTACCAAGTAAATTAACTAATCTCACCCTGTAGTTGTTGGGTTTGTGAAGATTTTATTGGGCCTTTGGTTAAAAAAAATTATATGGGGCCAACTGGTATATATATATACATATATATATATGGTCATTTATTTGTAATATTTGGGTCTGAGCCTAATGAAACTCTAGTTGCAGACCTTGTATGTAGGTCCTTCACTGGAAATGAACCACCTAAAATTGTTGTGCCATTATCATTTATTTTCAATTTACTGCATGTTAAATTGTTTGTGCTATTTGTGTGTGTTGATTCCCTTGTGTGTGCTTTTTTGTTCCTTACAAGTGGTATTAGAACTTTCTCTCGTTGAAAACATGGATTTGTACTTAAGAGACAATTCGCATGAAGGTTTAAATTTCCAATTGGAATATCATAAGTTTTGAATTGGGATCTGGATTATCGGCCGCAATAGCTGTCAGAATAGCCGAATAAGACCATTGAGATCGCCGGAAGAGACCTAGTCGCTGCTAGGGTTTGGATTTTCGAAGAAGTCGTCGTCGCCGATCCAAGTACAACCCGTACTATGTTTTTTTACTACAGACCCTACTGCTATCGAGTTATGTGTTAGGTTCTGTGTTTTTCGATTGCAATTAAGGTTTTCGTTGGGCTTATTGTCGACGAACACCTTTGGAGTTGATGGGAAAAATCGAATAAGTGGTCGGGTTATTAGGCGGGTCTATGGCATGATTATAGTATGTCCAGTAGTGAATACTAGCATGAACGAACATAATCATTATCATACTCAGTAAATCCCACCAATAGCAAAGCTAAGGTAGGGTCTGAGGAGGGTAAGATGTAGACAGTCTTACCTCTACCCGACAGGAATAGAGAGGCTGCTTCTAATGAGACCCCCGGCTCGGTAGTAGTTTTGCATCAAGCCTTGGACATAAGGCACATAACACTCAACAATTGAGACAAATACCGATTAGTGCATATACCCCCTTATCTTTCGGCTATCGACGCCATCACATGATGCATGATTAATCATCCCCTTCTTTTAACGCATTTTCATGAAATTAGTAAAATAACGTTAAAATTAGTGCATTTTCACTTTTGCCCCCCCAAGCGCCCACACATATATACATTATATGCGCATACCGTAAGCATGACGAACATGCAAGCGCTATTTCAAGCTAAACACGATTAATAGTCAATCTTAAATTATAAACAACGGTGATATAAGATAAACAACACAACAAAACCCTAATTGGATAAACTTATTGGAATTTGTCAAAATGTATTATTTAATTAATTATATAGTTTCTTTGGACTATCACAACATTTATCTTATAAACTATATAATCTAGTGATATGTATGAATCTGTACTCAAAATCGGACCACCTTTTATAAGATGGAACTACCAAAAAACTACACACAAACGACAAGTGTATCGGATATATATAGTAAAGCAAGCAAGACCGAGTATCGAACCTAGGGACTAGATGTGGCAAACTCTAGAACTCAATCTAAACTGAATTACTAGCTAAAATTAATTTGGACTTTTAATTATTTTAATTAACTAACTAATAACTTAAATTAACTAACAAGAACTAAGACGGAGACTAGAGAAAATTAGCAAGCACGAGTGTAACCTGAACAAACTACTTAGGCAAGAATCTCTAACCACATGCAAGACTTCTAAGGTTGACAATTACCAAGTTTTTTGGATTTTAAACCGACTTCCCTCTCGTTAAAAAGGATAAATCCAATAGTGATTAGACACAATGAATGTGACTCACACACAAGAGCCTAAAAACCGATCTCTGACGCGCAATTAGATAGTGAATGAAGTGCTAGATTGAAACGAATCGACCTATCAAAACCGAATCACACAACATAGACATGAAAAAGTAACTCACCAAACACCTTTTAGTTGTGAAGCTAGTTTTAACTTGATATATCGAAAACCTAGATTCCTTCAGACACGAATAAATAGGAAGTCACAAGCTATCGACTGCTTAAAACTACCAAACAACAAAGCTATCGACTGCTTAAAACTACCAAACAACGACTAAACAAACCTAGCAATCCCAAATTATATTTCTAATCAATGGAATTGAATACACACTTATGTCTACTGATTTTAATTCAAGTTACCTATATCATCTCTAGTAATAGAGTTAAAACGAGAATTTGCCATATTAACGAATTAAGTAATGATTTTAACGTGTCTATGGTGAATTTCTTCTTTACAAACACATCAATAATGAAAACTAATCAACTAATATCAACAAACAATAGCACACATGATCAAATTCAGCAACAATCAAAACTATTTTAAATCAAACACATGAACTTGAATAAAAGTCAAACCAAAGAAAGTCTAAAAATGCGAATTAGTTCATCAAACCTAGGCAGTTACAGAAATTTACACTCTAAACATGTTTGTATAATCAAAACAAAGTTCAAACGCAGAAAACATTATGTTCAAATAAAAAAAAGGAAAAATCAAAACCGAATGCCTTACGGGTTGCAATCTTCAATACGCTCTCTCGGATTTCTATTTCAAAACTACACTTTGTTGTCTGCTCTTGTACTCCCAAAAATCGTCCCTCCAAGTTTCGTGCCCAATGGTTTCGTATTTTTATGAGATGTATCATCCTTAAAAACCCTCAAAATACCAATTCTTATACAAGATAAATGCCACAAAAAGACGAAATATGCAGTCAACTAATTTTTTCTTGGTAAACGAAAACACCGCATGGCGTATCACGATGGATTAAGCCCTAGTCTATCGCGATATGCCTCAACTTTTAGCTTTTTTCAATTTTTAGCCCTTAGACTTCATTGGTTGCTCCGAGTTCTTTGTTACTTGTCTGTTTTAGCAAGTTTTTGCTCCATTTTCGCACCGAAACCTACAAATACACAAACTCATCAAATACAAGCCTAAAATAACCAAAAACCAATGAAAAATCTATTTAAATCTTATACAAATACAAAGGAAAATTGTTGTGTATTGGAATATATCTAATATCCCCACTAAACTTTTTTCATCCTCGAAAAAACTTTGCAATGGAATCATAACTAGGATGGATAGTTTCAAAAACTTTAGATCACTTAGTTAATAAACATAAACACGTATAACCACGATTACTGGTATTATTATCCACCTAAACCCAACCATCGACTCATCATGTCCTTTTCATGCTAGCTTTATGTTAAAGTTAACAATCCATCTAAGGATCTCACACTCAAGGTCTACAAATCCACCTAATCTCATATCAAGCTTATAAGGAAAGATTAAAAATATACCATTTTATATAAAAAACCATACGTATTTAAAATTAATTTTTTTATGGATGATAATTATAAGCTTTAACAATTTTTCTTATGCTTAACTCAGATTGCATATCAACCAAGTCGCTATCACAATGGGCAACACCATAGGCCTCAGTCAATGGAATTATGGAATTTTCTCGGGCGCCACTAGATCCCGATTTTTTCTTCTTAAAAAGGATAAGGTGTGTCATTTAATTAAAATACTTATGGGTTATGTACTTATAGTGGTTTCTTTTATATTATCAATAGTTTCGGTTTTTCTATTTTTCTTAAGATGATGACCCACAAGATATCATGATATTTAATAAAGTATATTTAAAAGCAATCTACGGAACTCTCTAAGTCGATTGGGCCTATCAGTACATCCCATAAAATATGTCTTTTATCTATTTTTATCTCATATATATAATATTTTAAAACTAAACATCCCAATTTTTCTATCATTTTCTATTTATTTGCAAAAATTTCAAGAACAATCTTCTAATTTTTTCATTTTTTTTGGATTTTTTAAACTTTTTTTTATTTTTAAAAGAAAATTTCAACTCAAATCTACCTAAAAAGACTAGTCTCCCATCCCCACACTTAAATCACACATTGTCCTCTATGTCGACGGGAAACCCGCTAAAATAAAGAAGAATAAAAACCTAAAATAATATAGAAAAATAAATGCAATGATCAAAAAGGACTTAGCTCAGTGCTAGTTACGCGTGTCTCCATTCCAACTAAATGATTGTATAGCATTTCATTCACGATCATCTAACAAACTAGTAAGCTGGGGTTGCCTTTACAAAAAGATAAGAGCTCTAAAATTCCTACCCGAATGAAGATTGAGTACGGACGACTCAATCAAACATGCACAAAATAACAACAAACAAACCCCAAGCATAACATCGAAATAAAAAAATAAAAATAAAAGACTCAAACTGACTCAAATCGACGTACGCGGACTCGACACAACTCAATATACACAATTATACAAACTCTACAAATAAGTTTCCCAACAATCATGTAGCAATCAATGGGAAGTCTACATCCTCCACAACTCTCTCAACATCTGGTCCCTCAATGTAATGCTTAAGTCTATGAGCTTTACCTTAAAACTTTCACCTTCCCCATACTTTAACTCAACCGTACCGTAGAGTAATCCATGAACAACCTCATAAGGACCCGAGCACCTAGTCTTTAAATTTCCTGATAATATCTTAAATCTAGAATTAAATAATAAAACCTTATCACCCGCTTTAAAGTCCTTATTACCCTTCAGCTTAGCATCATGAACTCTCTTTATCTTCTCTTTATAACCCACACTCCTCATATAAGCCTCATCTCTAAACTCCTCTAACTCATGTAACTGTAGAAACCTATGTTTTCCCGCACTCGATAAATCCATATTCACCGTCTTCAATGCCCAATAAGCACGGTTCTCTAACTCTACCGATAAGTGACATGCTTTCCCATAAAGCATCCTAAAAGGCGTAGTACTTATAGATGTCTTAAAAGTTTTCCTAAACGCCCATAATGCGTAATCTAACTTATCCGATCAATCTAACTGGTTATTCTCACCCGTCTACTCAAAAATCCTCTTAATCCCGCGATTAGCATTCTCCACTTGCCCACTAGTTTGTGGATGACAGGCAGTCGAAAGCCTATCGGTGATCCCATACTTTTCACACCCTCTACATCTAAGCATTACAAAAGTGGGCACCTCTGTCACTAATCAACACCTTTGGAGTACAAAAGCGTGAAACAACTTGCTGAAAAAT
Source organism: Scalesia atractyloides (assembly GCA_947069175.1). Lineage (NCBI taxonomy): Eukaryota > Viridiplantae > Streptophyta > Magnoliopsida > Asterales > Asteraceae > Scalesia > Scalesia atractyloides. The sequence goes on along the minus strand of CAMTDV010000022.1, from coordinate 20,872,123 downwards.
CTCACTACAACCCTTTTAGGCAAGGCTTGGGCCTCCACCTATTTAGATACATATTCTATAGCAACGAGGATATACAGGTTCTCATGAGACATTAGGAACGGACCCATGCAATCAATACCCCATATGTCGAAGATCTCAACCACTTGGATGGGGGTTTTGGGGTATCTCATTCTGGGATGAGATATTACATGTCCTCTGACAGGCATCACAACTCTTTACCAACTCATACGGCTCCTTAAAAAGAGTCGTCCAATAAAAACCCGCGTCTAACACCTTCCTCGCGGTATACTGTACTCCATAATGGCTACAAGTCGGTCCCTCATGACAATCCCTCGAAACCTTCCTAGCCTCATCACCACTAACACATTTCGTCAAAATCTAATCGGCTCCAATCCTAAAAAGATACGGATCCTCACATATATAATATTTAGCATCCACAATAAGATGCTTCTTCTTCTTCTTCTTCTTCTTCTTCTTCTTCTGATTTGCACTCATTACCTTTAAGACAATCCCATGAACTAAGTAATTCACTACATCCGAAAACCATGGCATACCTTCATCAAGCCTCACAAATATTAGACTCTCATGAGGAAAACCATCACCTATCTCCTCAACTACACTCTACTCTTCACTCTCAAGTTCCTCTAACCTAGACAAGTGATCAGCTGCAACGTTCGCTGCTCCCTTCTTATCCTTAAATCTCTAAATCGAATTCTTGCAGTAGGAGAATCCACCGAATCAAACGTAGTTTTGCATCCTTCCTAGCAAACAAGTGCATTAGTGCTACATGATCTGTATAAACAATAACCTTAGATAGAATGAGGTTAGAGCGGAATTTGTCAATAGTGAAAACGATTGCCAGGAGCTCTTTCTCATTTACGGTGTAATGCTCCTGTGCGCCATTTAAAGTCCTACTCGCGTAGTAAATGGGATGAAAGTGTTTTCTCCCTACGCTATCCAAACATTGCCCCAACCGTGAAATCGCTCGTGTCACATATCAACTCGATTGTAAGGCTCTAATTAGGTGCTATCAGAATCAGGGCACTCACAAACTTCTCCTTCAGAAACTCAAACGCCTTCACACACTCCTCATCAAACGGGACATCATGAATAAAACGTTGGTAGAATCCCACGTGGCCTAGAAAACTTCGAATATATTTCATAGAAGTAGGCGGTAGGAATTTAGAGATGGTTATTTTCGCCTTATCAACCTCGATACCCACCTACGAAATATTATGTCCTAACACTATGCCCTCCTTCACCATGAGGTGGCATTTCTCCCAGTTCAGCTTCAGACCCCTCTCTTCACACCCAGATAGCATGCGTTCTATATTTCGTAGATATTGATCGAACGAACTCCTGAAAATAGAAAAAGTCATCCATGAACACCTCAATGGAGTATTCGATCATATCATGAAAGATAGCTACCATACAACACTAGAATGTAGCTGGAGTATTACATAGCCCAAACGGCATGCGGCAATCAAAACAGTACCGCATGAGCATGTAAATGTGGTTTTCACTTGATCCTATGGTGCGATAGAGATCTGGAAATAACCCGAAAAACCATCAAGAAAATAGTAAAACTGTTGACCTAACAGTCGCTCCAACATCTGATTAATGAAAGGAAGAGGAAAATGGTCTTTCCTCGTGGTTGTTGACTCTACAATAGTCGATGCAAACTCTCCAGCCTATAATAGTCCTCATGGGAATCAGCTCGTTCTTCTCATTCTGAACGACTGTCATGCCTCCCTTCTTCGGTACCACTTCGATGGACTAACCCATACAAAATCATATATAGGGTAAATCAAACTGACATCGAGTAGTTTGACTACCTCATTCTTCCTAATCTCTTACATGTTCGGGTTTAGTCAGCGCTAAGGCTGAACTACTAGTCTATACTCGTCCTCCATCAGAATCTTATACGTATAAAAGGATAGGTTAATACCCATAATATCTATGAGCTTCCACGCGATAGCAAGCTTGTGCACCTTCAACACACCTGTCAACTTCATCTTCTCCTCCTCTGTCAACTCAGTAGATACAATGACAGGTAACAAAGATCTCTCATCTAAGAGTGCATACTCCATGTGAGATGGCAGTTCCTTAAGCTCTAAGGATGGGGGACTCTCTATCGAAGGTTTCTCATGAGGCTTATTCTTCTTAGAAATCTCTAAAACCTCCTCATAATTCCTATACTTTCCATAGCCAAAATCCACTAACTCTATCCCCTGTAGATCTCTCTCCAACAACTGCGGGTCAGTCAAATCATGCCTACAAAATTCTTTAAACAACGACCATCATGCGTCATAATTGTGTCAACGAAATAGCATGTGTCATCATGCTTTCGCATGTGCCAGAAACCTTTTGACATCAATGGTGACCATGTCATAATTCAAGCGAAGCATGAGTTTACCATAATAAACATCGATAGATGCTCTTGCTGTAGCTAAAATGGTCGACTCAATATCAAATGCACCTCTGAATCGTCATCCGTATCTAGAATAAAAAAGTCAACAAGGAAAACAAACTTGTCGACTTTCACTAAAAGGTTCTCCACAATCCCTTGGAATACTTCACCATCCAGTCTGCGAGTTGGATACTCATGCGTGTAAGGGCAGGCTAGCCTAAGTTGAGCTTAACAAATACTGAATTGGGCATTAGGTTAAAGCTAGCACCCAAGCCTGCCAACACATTATTGATAGAAAGATTCCCGATTAGGCAAGGGATTCTGAAACTGCATGTAACAATCTTTTCTTTAGAAGCTTGTTTTGCAAGACAACTGAGCACTCACGACTCAAGGAAACGTGGGAGAGCTCTTCAAGCTTCTTCTTGTTTGTCAAAAGATCTTTCAAGAACTTAGCGTATTTAGGCATATGCCCGTGAGCATCTATGAATGGAATATTCACGTGAAGATGCCTAAAAATATCTAAGAACCTATAGAACTGCTTGGCCTCCTTCTCTCTCCTCAATCTGCCTAGGTATGGAATGGGAACAGAAAAATCTCTAAAGGGCTCCTTCTTCTTCTGTTGCTGAAACTCACTTGGCCATGTCGTACTTGCCGGGACTAGCTTAGGTTGCACTTCGCTAGTGGAGTCTCCATCTCTATCACCTCATCAACCGGCTCTTCCTCTACTACCGGTTGATCCCCAGTTGCTCCTCTATGATTTTGAGTAGTCACCGCTTTACCATGATTATGTGGATTAGAATGATTCGAGTTAGGATTAGGAATAGTATTACTCAGAAGCCTTCCGTCCTGACGCAGATTCATCAAATCTCCTATCATATACTCTAAATTCTAAATAATGGCACATTGACTCCTGATTATCTACTCACTCTGTTGGCGATGTGTCTGATTATCCGCCATATACTGAGTCATCTGTTGAGGCTGCTGCAGCATCGTAAAGCCCTAAAACTCAAATGTTAAATTACAAGCATGATTTATTTTACATAATGTGATATTGGGTAACTAACTTAGTTAACTTGGTTATAAAAACAAGTTAGATAATAGTAATAAAATTTTGTGATTAAACAAATAACAAACAATACTACAAGGGCTAGAAGGGGCAAGTTGGAAAATGTTTTAATTAAAACATGGAGAAAAAGGGAGAATCCATTGTGGGCAGATGTGTGTGTCGACACACACACACACCTCGTGTGTGTGTGTTCTTGAGAATCAACCTAAGAAGAGGAAAGATTCGAAATTTGCATGGATAATCCATGAGTTTCAATGTGTTCACCACCTTCTAAACATCATGTAAGTATCAAAAATTTATCTCTTAAATCTTCCTAGTTGGAGTTCTAGTGGGTTTTGATGAATTACTCTTAATTGGGTAAATTGGAGGAATGGGAAGGTTGAAAGTGTGTATAGATGCTCTTATCTAGTGTTATTAATAATGTAAATATCTCAGTTAAAGTATTTGATTTGGAAACCCATGTTCAAGGAATTGGGGTTTTGAGTAAATAAGGATTGATTGAAAGAAATGTAGTTTCTAGCTATGTTTGATGATGTGAATAGAATGAATATATATATATATATATTGTTGGAAAGAAACTTGATGATGAATGCTATGAACTTGGAAGATTATGCATGAATTAGCTGTACATTGTGCATAAAATGGTGTACGCACACCAAGTGTTTAATGAAATGCCTAGTATAAGTTAGTATGTGAAATTATATGCTAAACAATGGATGAACATGTATAGAGTTTGATAACGACATGATTGATGATAATTAAACATTAGAAAAGCATTGTAGAAGGATTTCGTAAGAAGGTGTAGTTGATGGATGAACTTGGAAGATTATGCATGAATTAGTTGTACTCTATGCTTGAATGATGAGGTGCACACCGTGTGTTGGACCAGTTGCTTATTGGTAATTTAGAAATGAGCATGTACTAAGTATATAACATATGAACTTGCTAGCAAAGAATGATGTTATGATTATGTTAAATAGACTAACCTTGTATGTGGTTGTCAAATGTGAGATAATGAAAGCATTAGCATGTAAAAGTCGATTACGTGAATGTTGTGTATGTGATTAAGTGATCATGTAGTTGTAGGTGTCATATAACATGAATACAAAAATGCATGTGATGTGATTACTATGGCCTACCATATCATTATGAGTGTACGTTCATAAGTTGAAATTATGAAAGTAAGACAGTTGACTTTCATAAAGTCAACAATGTATAAGTAGCATGGCTAGGATTTAGGGCACGATTAATGGTAGAGAAGTCGTATGTTCAGTACTAGATGATTTATTGAATGTGTACGGTGATAATTGAGTTGCGAGAATGTGGAATAAGGTAGTCATTAGTATATGTCTTAAATATGCAATAATTGACTAATGCAAGGCAAGTAATGTATGAATGGAAAGTAATGAATGTTAATATGTATCATCACATATGCTAATAGTGATATGAATGTGGTGATATGAAAGGATAGGGGCCACGATAGCACAGACTCAAGCATGGAAAGCTAAGGAGTCAAGGGGAATCAAGCATGAACGCGCACGCTATATGTTAGTGAATTCCGAAACTCACTTCTTAGTATATAAATAAAATATGTTATATGAATATTAGTAGTCATGAAGGAATGATTGTGAAATGTAAATAAATGGAGTAAGGAATGTTGTAGTGGGTTGTTTATAGTTCAAGAGTAACGGAAAATGATTGGTGAGATCAAACATGTCAAAACATGGAGAGTAACATGGTGAGATGTAGTAGTTGGTTTGATCTTATGGTTAAGTGTTAGAAGGATATAGGGAACAGGTTGGGAAAGGTATGGAATGAATTGTAAACTTAAATAATGACTATTTCATGTATTAGAACCCCCGGGATACACGGTGAGCGAGTAGAAAGAACAAAGTAAGAAATTAAGCGTCGGCTCAGCAGGTCTGGCCGTAAGTTACGACACATAGCCGTAGCTTACAGTAGTCACTTGCTATTTTCAAAGGGTTGCCTGGCTGTAAGCTACAACAACCCAACTGTAGCTTACGACGGGTTTTTCCCATTGATTCCTTCTCATGTTCGGTTAATCCCTAGTTCCATCTCGGTACTTCGTAAGGTGTCCAAAAGGCTCCTTGTACTCCATTCAACTTGTATAACACGTATCCATGAAAAAGTATAAATTTAATGGATTTAAATCCCGAATGAAAACATGCATCAAGGTGCGGGAGAGAATGTAAATGGTAGACGGATACGCCTTGGGAAACGAATAATGATCATGGATTCGTATATGTGGGTTGTATATAGTTGTGTGATTAAAAACTTGAATGAACAAGCGAGATTTAATATTTTTATATATGTGTAAGGACGGAAATTGTTTTGTTTAAGTATGTCTTTAGTAGAATAGTAATACACATGAACAGGTATGGCATTTACATGTGTTTGAGTGAATTGGATTATGTGCAACGATGGGTTTTTTGGATATATGGTAGATATATCTAGTATGAATTCGTATGTGTGTTGTAGTCCAATAAATGTCTACCAACGGTAGGTGTTTTCTGTGAAGACATTGTGTTTCAATAAGTTGAGATTTCGGGATCGCTAACCGTGTTATTAAATGAAGTAAAAAGTGCATGTATGATAATGTTGGGTCCAAGTGAGTTGATGTCGGAAAGTAAGAGTTTTGAAGGATGTTCGAATGAGATATTTGGCGTTGTTAGAATGCAATATGGTCTTTTAGCCAAATATTTATAATATATGTATGATGTTGCCATTACTAATGTGTCACTGTTTATCCCGAATGATAAATGGGCAAAGTTCAAGTTATAGAATGTGGATTGAACGGGAGGTGGTCACTTGTTGTATTCACATGATGTATTTGGCACATTAATTAAAGGTGAGTGATGTATTTCTTTTAAAGGACTCGTTTTAAATGGCCTTAAAGTATGTTGGAACATTTAACAAGGGAGAATTTTTATAGTTCCTATTTCCCGCTGCGTTTTTCAAGTTAAAACTTGTTAGGGTGTTTCAAGCATGATCTCCTTCAACTCTCCACCACCCTACTACCACAAGACGAAGCTGAATCAAAATTTTGTTGGGGACCCAAGCGGGTTCAAATTATCATCTCTCCAACTGTAATTAGATTGATTTCTCCGACCCAAATTAGAATTATTAAAAGTAGCATTTTGGAACCAGTTTGGATTAGAAATAAAGTCAACCTACTCAGTAGACTCATTCATGAGAGTAAGACAGTCATAGATTTTGTGACCTCCACAAAAAACCTCACACCTATTCAACCTCATCTTCACAACTTTCATCTCCTTTGTCAGTGCTTCAATAGTTTCCATTATACCGGTATCGGGAGTAACTTGATAAATACCACGTACAAATGCGGCTTACTGGTCGTAGGAATGAAATTCCTAACTACAGGTAGCTACCTAGACTAAGCAAAAACTCTCGAAAAGATCCTCACACTCACTCACATCCTTCTTACCATCAAATTTCCTCCAGCAGTGGTGTTGAACCTTTATTGAGCCTCAAAGTGTCACAACCCGAATTTCCAACCAAACACCGGTGGGCCTGGATGGGGAATATCGTGACGTAAGTTAATATCATCATAGTCAATTAACACGTCACAACGGAAACTATTACAAACCAAATGTTTAAAGTACGAAAATAATATACAGACGGCTTGTAATGAAAAATCCACAGGCGGATTGAAAAATATACAAAAAAAGATATACTACAGACTTTTAGGTAGATCTAAGGATTTGCAAGATCCTCTTATATCAATACCAAGCAGCTTCCAGCCTATTTCATATTGTACCTGCAACTTAGTCTTTTGAAAATACACCAGCTTTCGCTGGTAAATGCAATTAACTGACTCGTTTTGAAAATATTTCAAAATGGATTTAAGTGCACAGGGCACATTAAAATCTTTTACAAACCAAATGTTTAAAGTACGAAAATAATATACAGACGGCTTGTAATGAAAAATCCACAGGCAGATTGAAAAATATACAAAAAAAAGATATACTACAGACTTTTAGGTAGATCTAAGGATTTGCAAGATCCTGTTATATCAATACCAAGCAGCTTCCAGCCTATTTCATAATGTACCTGCAACTTAGTCTTTTGAAAATACATCAGCTTTCGCTGGTAAATGCAATTAACTGACTCGTTTTGAAAATATTTCAAAATGGATTTAAGTGCACAGGGCACATTAAAATCTTTTATAACTTGGGAAAGTCAACCTTGTAACCTTGTTAACAGATTCACATGTTTGTCAATATATATGAGGCTCAGTACAGAGACCAAGACATGATTAACGTACACACCACTTACGAACCCACGAAGGAGTTATCCCCAACTTGTGGGTAAAAATAATTTAGCATTCTCATCTGTCAGGTGTATGCCTACACCCCGTGCTTTGGTCGTGGCCATTAACTAATGTAATGAGCCAAGGATATCCAGGACACGGTCGTTAACCCCCAATGTTTAAGTTATCAAACAAAACTGATCAAAGCGGCGGATTTACTAGCCACAATCCGGCATTCGATTGATCCCATTTCTGACCAAGCGGTAATAATTTACCGTAACCCAAGCCCGTATAGGGAAAATAAGTCAAGAGTATTTACCTGAGCTTTTACTTGACTTTTAAAGCAAGTTTATATTAACTTAGCCGTTTATTCAATTAAAGTAGTGCATATAGCATTTACTGGAAGGCTTCTAGTCTAGAATGGTGGCATAAACTAACCAATTAGAATGCTAACGGTCTTATTTACGTCATAGACTTTAGACCGACTAGCTTTTAAAGAATAAAACGGTACGCTACGTTAGATTAAGTGATGACCGGATAGAATGTAGTTTAAACCCAACAAGTACCAAGACTTGTATAATATGGGTAAACAATTAACATTCTGGAATTTGAGATTACAATGACAAGGTTAAACCCGATTCAGTTACTTTTCGTAAGCTAGTTACATATACTCAACCATACGCATATAAGCGATATCGGGTAACCGGATGAGTCATGAACAAGTTCTATATGTCATTGTACTTTGAATAAGTTGTAATATCAGTAAGATATCAACTTATATGCTCGTTGAGGTTTTAAAACGAAGTTATGCCTCATAAGGGCGTTTTGGTAATTATATATCGTATAAAAGGAACTTGAATATATTTTGATGTTATGATTATAAGTATTCTGGAAAAATATTTAATTTATGGCATAATATTAGTAAGATATTGATCATATGTGTAATTTATCATTTAAGACCAAACTATGCACCTAAGGGGTATTTTGGTCATTTTACACATAGTTTGATTACTTATTTGGGATTCTGAGGTTACATTATGTACCTAATATAAAATACTTTAAATGAGTTTTAAAAATCAGTAGGTAAAAATTCTTGGTTGATAAATATGGTTTAAAACCATACTATACGCCGAAACGACGTTTATCTCGCAAAATGACGATTTGTGCGAAGTTTAATGAAAACTGATGCTAAGATTAGGTTTATATGTTTTAGATATGTCATTTAATATGACACATCAGTAGAATAAAAAGTTTGGTATAAAAAGTATGATTAAAACCTTTTTCTGCGCCATAAGGGCTTTATTATTATTTGTCGGCATAATGCAAGAATTTATATGTAAACTCAGTATATAAACTGACTTGACATCCCAAATTATCTTACTTTTGATATTACATCAGCAGGAGATTCATTTTCAAGTTTGTTATTGATTAAAACCTTATTTTATATACAAAGGGCATTATAGTAAAAAATAGCATAATAACGTAACTTATGTATAAACTCAGATTCTGATTGTGATCATGTAATATAACCTTAGAGGGTTATGCTACATTATGTTATGATCATAATGCAACCATAGATCAGTAGCTAACTAATCTAAATTAGGTCAGAATCGAAAGTCAAAACAGAAGTCAAACTTTGCGACTTTCTGTTGCGAACCGACCCTAGAACTGAAATTGATGAGTCGAACATGTTCTCACATGTTATAATAATTATTACCAACTTGTTTAAGTGTCAAAACAAGTTTCATAACATATATAAACTTAGATTATAATTGTAACATCAGTCGTTAAACGGGTTCCAAAACCCGCTCCGTTTAAGATTAAATATTTATTAAATGCTTCATTACTCATTTAATTATTTTATAATTGGTGTTAAATAATTTATATAATAAAAATATTAAATAAATAACAAAGATAATAAATAATAGTAATAAATGGATTTTTATAAAGAATAAAAAAAAATTGTGCTGACCACGGGACTCGAACCCGGGTCACGCACATAAGTGTCAACTAACAAAACCACTCCATCACACTCTCTACAGCTGATATATTCCAAACTAAATAACCTTTATATATCAAAATAACTCTTGGATCTAAAATTCAAAACACCCGCTCTGTAAAATGGTTGTAACCTCCAATCTCCATCAATTACCGTTTCTCTTTTGAATTAAGTCAAAGAACTGATTTCTAATCAATGCATTAAGATTCAATCATGGCAAACTTCGGTTATAAAAATCAATTCGGTAATAAATATTTTGACCAAATTCTGTTGAAACCGAAAACTAAAATCATACATACGCCTATAAATAGCAACCCAAACCTTTTCTGAAACTCACCCATACTCGCAAAATCATTCTAAATTCTCAGAAGATCCGTTATACACTTCGTCGGAGCTTGCTTGAATCACCGGAATTCACCGACGGAAAAATGAAACTTTGTTTCTAGTTGGTATAACCCCCTCTAAACCCTTTTTATATCTTTGTTTAATGTGTTTCAAACTTCAATCAATTTCCCTTAAACCTGTTTAAACAGATTTCAGTCGAAATTGAATTCTGGGTTTAAGTTTTTATGAAGAAGATGAAGTTGTTATGAGTGTATAAATATAATTAAAAATGGGTTTAAAATCGGGTTAGACACACAGTCTAGTGATGGACTGTGTGCAACTTTAAATCAGAGGTCCCAGGTTCGAATCACGCATACGGTCCTGATTTCATATATTATACCAACCCTTTTTAATACTTACATATATTAAGATTCTGTAAGTGTATAAATTAAATAAAAATCACTTATATTTCGGGTTAGACACCCAGCCCCGTTGGTTGGGCTGGGTGCAAAATATCACTAAGGTCGCGAGTTCGAGGCCGGTGGTAGACACCGGTTAGTTGATTTTAAAATCTTTTTAATTAAATGATTTCTATATTAAGCTAATCAGTATATAAGTATAATAAAAATCAAGCATCTAATGGGTTAGACACGTAGCTCAGTTGGAAGAGCTACGTGCACGTGAACGGAAGGTCTAGAGTTCGAATCCCACCACACGCATCCAATTCCACCAAAGAACGGTCAAGACCTGGCAATATTTTTTAAATATTATTTTATTTTAATTATTTATATTACTTATATATTTATATTTAGTTAAAAATCAATTAAAAATACTTAAAAATACAATTTCGAAGGTTTTAAAACATCAATATAAACCACAAAAATAACCTACATCTAACAAATAGTACTAAATTAAAATATTAAGTGGTTTATATTTATCGATTTATCGCGTTATTATTTTAGGTTAGTATTCGTTTGTCGATCAACTCCCCAATTCGTGCGCATTCATTATCAAACAAGGAACGCCCCACTATGAGTGAATTCTTACAAATTCCCCCTTTTATTCATGTTTTGGGGTGTATCATGTGTCGTTTATACATTTTTTTATTCAAACACTTGTGCTATTACCATTATATGATCTAACGTGTGATGTAAATGTTGTTTGTTGTATTGCGTGTTTACATTTTTGTCAAGTTGCGTGCAAATCATTCATTAAGCCCATCAGTTCCTCGTTGGAGAAGAGTTGAGCATCAGGTGCCTCATTAGATTGGCTCCGTTTGATTGAGTCTTGATCTCATTTTTCATCATTTGATATGTGTGTGCGCATTAATTGATATTATGTGTTTTGTGGTTAAATTTACATATTCGTATACTCATATTTGGTTATACACATTTTTATTCAAATAACAAATATAACTAATTCGTTCAAATACTTATATAAGATTCACTCGCTAACTTTTGTTGACCCAAAAACCATTTTTTACACATGATACAGGTGAACAGGTTGAAGCAAGGAACACATAGGAATTTGCCTTAGAAGAAAAATAAAGAGTTCATGAATGTGGTGTTTAGAACATGTTATGCTTGTATGTTTGATGTAATTTCTCTTTTAAATTGGAAATTATAGATATGAAACTTTATAGTAAATGTCCTGCGCTTTGATTAAAACCTAATCATGCCCCGACTACCATTTCCGCTGCGGGTCAGTGTGTGACAATAATATTTTCAAAATCTTGCCTATTTGACTTTTTGATAATAAAACTTTGACTCGTCAATTGGTCTAGTAAACGTGATCTTTATGAGGTGCCCTTTATAGGGATTAACACCTACCTTATTACGATCACTTAGCCATGTTCGTTATGAACAATGGCTAGACCATAATGGTCTTAGCCGAAAGTCAAAGCATTTTCCGTAAACGCTTGACTTTTAGCTATAAAAAGCCTATAAACAAAAATGCAAGAGAAAGGAACACTTACAAGTGATCCTTGGATGAAATAGAACTAAGTTGGATGTTCCTTTTAGTTAGGAACTTCTAGAGGAGGGAGATAGAGTGATTATGAGAAATGTGCAAGTTCAAGTGAAGAACCAATGCTCCTATTTATAGTTGGAGAGCTTGAAGGAGGCGATGCCAGGTGTTAGCAGGTGTTTGAGGGTGTCTACAAGTGTCCTAAAACATGGCATAGCAGTTTGGAAACACATGGTTTCGAATTGAATGGGTTTTGGCAGCTTATGTGGTTGCCAAGCAAAATTTTCTTCAGCAGAGGTCCTCTGGCAGCCTGCGAGAGACCAGGCCTTGTCTCTCGCGGCCCGCGAGCGGCCTATAGAATCTTTCAAAACTTGCCACATTTAGCCCCTCAACTTATTAAACTTCTAAAACACCTTTATAAGCATAATTAGCCCTCCGTAGCTAATATTTGGCGTACCCAGGAGTATGCCCGGACATTGTCAAGCTCTCAGTTCGTTAAAATGTCACTCAGAGGTATAAATTAACATGTTGACACTTTTAACCCCTCCATCGTCCAACTTTTACATATTTACACAAATAATCCCTCTTTTCCAACAAGTGGCTCATATGAGAGTTAGGGACTTCGTAAAGGGTCACTTAGAGGCTTAGTTTGAGCATGTTGACACCTTTAGTCCTTATTAGACTTAATATAAAATTAATGACACGTGTCGCTATATTATTGGACACGATTTTATGAGGTGTTACACAAAGGTCAGTCTGTTAAAGAACTTCTCAATAAGTACCCAGTCAGACAGTCCATGCTTGGGGCATCTCGTAAGCAGGGTCTGGAAGTGCTCTTAAGCCATGTGATATAGCTCATCAGGGTCCATGCAAAAATAGTGGATCTGGTCCCTAAGACGAGCAACTTTGGAGGGCGGGTAATATTTCTTTAGAATTTTGGCCTTCAGGTCTTCCCATGTAGTGATGGAAAACTGAGGTAGAGTATCGAGCCAAGTGGCAGCTCGACAAGTGAGTGAGAATGGGAAGAGGCATAAGTAGACCGCCTCTAGAGTAGCATGTTGAATGTTGAACGTGCTACCAATACAACTAAAGCTTGTGATGTGTCCTCGTACAACCTCATCATTGAGTCCATGAAACTATGCAGTGTTTGAGATGGTGGTCATAGCATGAGATGGAATCTGCCAATTATAAGTGGAAGTGATGGCTGGCTTAGTGATGGGGGATCGGCCACCTGTGAAACCGGCGCTGTCACGTTGGTGGATGGTCTGCCTAGTTGGCTCTATCATAGCAAAAGTAAGAAGTGGAATGGGAGTGTGTACCTTTTTTTCGCTGAATTTCTTCATGCGCTCATTATGCTGGGATAGGTGCTCTGAAGAGGATGTTGTCTCTAGTGATCATTGCGAACGAGTACGTGGCATGCACTAAAAAAATGCAAACCACAAAATAATGATAAACCTAAAGGCACAAATTGCAATAAAGCAAGCAAAATATCCCTAAAGGCAAACACTTCTAGAAAGCAGTGAAAAGCTAGAAAAACATTCGAATATTGCAAAAAGAATGCCAAAAACAAGTCCCCCCCTGCAACGACGCCAAAAACTTGATGTGTGTGAATGTGTACTCAAAATTGGACCACGTTTTAAAAGATGGAATTACCTAAAAACTATACACAAATGACAAGTGTACTCGACATATATAGTAAAGCAAGCCAGACTAAGTATCGAACCTAGGGACTAGATGTGACAAACTCTAAATCTCAATCTTAATAGTTTTACAAGCTAAAATTAATCTGGATTTTTAATTATTTTAATTAACTAACTAATAACTTAAATTAAACAAATGAGAAGCAAGACGAAGATTAGAGCAAATTAGCAAGCACGAGTGTAACTAGTAATAATGAACAAACCACCTAGGCAAGAATCCCTAACCACATGCAAAACTCCTATGGTTGACAATTACCAAGTTTTTTCTGATTTTAAACCTACTACCCTCTTGTTATAGAGGATAAATCCTATAGTGATAAGACACAATGAGTGTGAGCCACACATAAGAGCCTAAAAACCGATCTCTGACGAGCAATCGGATAGTGAATGAAATGCTAGATTGAAACAACTCGACCTATCGAAGCCGAATCATATAACATAAACATGAAAAAGTAACTCACTTTAACATCTTTTAATTGTGAAGCTAGTTTTAAATTGATATGCCGAAAACTTAGAATCCTTTAAACGCGAATAAATAGGAATACCCCAAGCTATCGATTGCCTAAAACTACGAAACAACGACTAAACAAACCCTAGCAATCCCAAATTATATTCCTAATCAATGTAATTGGAGCACACATATGTCTATTGATTTTAATTGATAAAGTTACTTATATTATCTCTAATAATAGGGTTACAACTGAGAATTGGCAATATTAACGAATTAACTAAAGATTTTAACATGTCTATGGTGAATTTCTTCTTTACAAACACATCAACAATGAAAACTAATCAACTAATATTAGCAAACAATAGCACACATGATCAAATTCAGCAACAATCAAAACTATTTTAAATCTAACACACGAATTTGAATAAAAGTTAAACCGAACAAAGTCTAAACATGCAAATTAGTTCATCAAACCTACGTGATTACAGAAATTTAGCCTCTAAACATGTTTGTATTATCAAAACTAAGTTTAAACGCATAAAACATCATGTTCAAATCATAGAAAACAAGGATTTTTTTCAAAACTGAATGCCTTGCGGGTTGCAATCTTCAATACGCTCTCTCGGACTTCGATTCTCAAAAATAACACTTTGTTGTCTGCTCTTGTACTCCCAAAAATCATTCCTCTAAGTTTCGTGCCCAATGGTTTCATTTTTATGAGATGTATCATCCTTAAAAACCCTCATAATACCAATTCTTATACAACACAAATGCCATAAAAAGACGAAATAGGCGGTCAACTGATTTTTTATTGGTCAACGAAAACACCGTGTGGCGTATAGTGAGGGAGTATGACTTAGTCTGTGACGATACACCTAGGCCTCAACGTTCAGTTTTTTCCTTATTCAGCCCTTCGACTTCATTGGCTGCTATCGGGTCTTCGTTTCTTGTCCATTTTAGCTTGTTTTCGCTCCATTTTCGCACCAAATAACCTAGAAATACACAAACTAATCAAATACAAGCCTAAAATAACCAAAAACCAATGAAAGTCTATCTAAATATTTTACAAAATACAAAGGAAAAGTAGTGTGTGTTTGCAACACATCATCTAGCATGTAAATTCAATATCTAGAGCAATAAAAATAATAACACATAACCTAATGTCTATATAAGATATAAAATCTCTACAATGCTATAAAATGGTGAAACAATTTCTAAACTATATAAAATATGGTATTTTAAAAATAAAATCAAATTTGTTAGCCTAATTACCTAGTCATCAAGATAAGATCAAAACCTTAAGACACATAAAACATGTGGAAATAGGATGGCATCTAGCCCCTAAGCAGCTAAGACATCTAAAACATCCATTACTGTCACACCCCGACCCGCAGCGGAAAAGGTGATCGGGGCATTATTGGGTTTTCATCAAAGCTCATGACATTTATTATAATGTTTCATATTTATTATTTCAATTTAAAAGAGATCATACAATCATATCAAACAAATACAACATGATCTATTCATCCTTCTAAACATCATTATTTTTCTTCTAAGGCAATTTCCTATGTTTTCCTTGCTTCATCCTGTTCACCTGTATCATATGTAAAATGGTTTTTGGATCAACAAAAGTTGGCGAGTGAACCTTTTAGAAAACATTTATTATTTATTTCTTATTGTATTTAATACGGAAAAATTGTGCAATATTCCTATATGAACAAATGTAAATAAACATACAATAACAAATAATTAGCATACAATAACAACCCAATAGCATACCATAACAAACAACAACAAACAAACATACATTAACAAAAATGGGGAACGGACGGTCTATGATAAATGTATGTACTGAAAATGATAAATGTCTGTGCGATCAAGGCTCAATCAAACGGAGCCGATCGTATGATGGCAACGCTAGGTTCACGCTCATAATGTAATGGGGAACTGCTCAACGCTCGTAATGTAATGGGGAGCGGCAGCCTATGAAATTGCATGTACTGAAAATAATAAATTAAATCTAAACAATAACCACACAAACAGTTTATACAAGCTGAATACACATTTGTTCATGATATGATGTATGCACAATGATTTAAATATAATAAATGGTAAGACACATGATACACCCAAAAAACATGATTAAAAACGGGGAATTTGTAGAGATTCACTCACAGTGGGTGCCTTCGGTTGATGATGTTGAATGCGCACGAGTTTAGAGGATTGATCGACGAGGAAAAACTAACCTAATTAATAACGAAAAGTAAGGTAAATAAATGGATTTTATTAACAACTTTAATAGGATTTTTGGATATATTTTTGTGAGTTTAAGGGTATTTTCTAACTTTAAAAATGTTATTTTTAAGTATTTTTAATTGATTTTTGATTTAAATAAATAAATAAAATAATAATAAAAAAATGTTGATTTTTGACCGTTGACTTGTTGACCGTTGACTGGTTCGGTCGGTTATATGTGTGCGCTGGGTGAGACTCGAACTCGTGACCTCTCGTACGCGTGCACGCAGCTCTACCAACTGAGCTACGTGTCTAACCCGAAATATTTCTGTTTTTAATTATATTTATATACTAATTAAATTAATCCGAAAATAACTTATTTTAAAAACGATTTAATGTATCGACTCGGTGCTCGCCACAGGTCTCGAACCCGGGACCTGTGGTTTAGTTTGGCACACAGTCCACCGCTGGACTGTGTGTCTAACTTGGTAAATATTCTAGTTTTTATTATACTTAACATATTACTGAGTTAACCCGGTTCGGTTTCTAAAAAAACATTTTTATTACAGAGGTTATGGTTGTGATAGGAATCGAACTCGCGTCGTGTGCATATTGTTTGCACACAGTCCACCGCTGGACTGTGTGTCTAACCCATTCATAATATCAATTTTAATTAATCTTATATCTTACACGGCTTCGTCTTCTTCGTTCAAAACACAGACAACGGTTAACTAACTGTTATTTGTTAAATTAATTTAATGAACATTATGAGCAATCGTAATGTAATGAACAGAAAAAGGTTTGGGGATTGATTGTACCGAACTGATCGTTTTTCTTCAGAAGTCCGGCAGAGATCGTCGGCTCTGTTTTGGGAGCTCCTTCTGCTCGAATTCAATAATTAGTTTGGATGAATTAGATGTGAAACTGAACCATTGGGTAACGATTATCAGTAGATTACATGATCATATCGGTTAACAGCGAGATTCTGAAACTTTCAGAAGTTTTCCGGCGAAAACAGAAAAATCCGGCAATGTCGTCTGGGGTTGATTCTGAGTGATGGAGTGGTGTTAGAATTTGTCTAATAATGGAATGAAACAGAAAAATCGAGGTAATTACCGTGTAGATGAAAGTCTCGGTTTTCCGGCGACTTGCAGAGAATTCCGGCGAGTGAAATTTCTTGCGACAGAGATTCTTCAGAGGTTTAAGGTGAGTGGGGGTGATGTCAGCATGAGCTCCAAGATCTTATGTTTGGGTAAACAGACGGAATGGAATGAACTCGGTTTTCCAGCGAAAATTTCCGGTTAATTTTCAGAGAATTCCGACGACTGCGGCGAAGTTTTCTGAGCGAAATGAAGAGTGCAGGTTGGATAGATTCGTGAGCTTAACTGATGAACAAAGTATAATTCCCGGATTTGAATTGTATTTTTCGGTTTCGAATAGAAATTTAAGGTAATGAATGAAATTGATGGATTTTTCGGTTATAAACCGATCTTACTGTTAATGTAAACGTTATGACAAAAAGAAACGAAAAAGTTTGACGACATTGTCGGATTTCCGGCGTGAGCGGATTTGGGCGCGTTGTGTAACTGGGTTTTGATTTCCAGATTTAATTTATGTATTAATTGTTTCAATATGTAAACAAAAATCACAAGTGGCGGAGCGGTTGGATGTGTGTGTGTTAAAGCTTTGCTGACCCGGTTGACCCGGCTGACCCGGGTTCGAATCCTGGCAGCCTTGTTTTACTTTTATTTCACTATTTTTAATACATTTTCAAAAATAAATTTTATATTCTAATATACTTATTAATTATGTATCGTTTAAAATTAATTTGAGCATTAAATACGCAACGAAATTTTTGACTGATTGTTCGGTTAATAAACGAAGCGGGTTTGGTTAATCCGGTTTTTGGCGGATGTTACAGTATCCCCTACTTTTTAGAAATTTCGTCCCGAAATTTAAGTAGTGACATATTTGTCTAAAAAGGATGGTGTTTAATTTGACAGTTACATACTTAGAAAGGAGTAAGAGTTCAAATTTTGTTTGAGGCGGTAACGTTCCTTGTAAGGGTTGAGTACCCTGCTACAGGAATCGCTTTTTGATGCCTAAGATAATGAATATTGATAAACAGAGTTGATTGACTAAATATGATTTCATGCGCAAGAGTTTTGATATGTTTGGAAAGATAAGGTTATATCCTAAAACAAAACTTCTACTACTAAAACCTACATGGAACTTCTCACAACCGCCTGACAATGCCTCTGATCCTTTGGCAAGAATACTTATATATAGGAAGTACCAGCAGCGTATCCACCGTATTCGCGTCAAATTTTCATTGGTTTTATCAGTAAGTTATGATTGGTTCTATGATGTGACTCTAGAACATAAATAAACACAACAACCAATATCTGAGTCCTAATTCTGATAGTATACATGTTTGAATGGTGACACAATCCAATTTCTTTAAATGAAGAGATGATATGAATGCTAAATCAGTGAGTATAAAACAAACTTCAACCAAAACATTACTAAATCCTACATGGAACTTCTCATAACCGCCTGACAATGCCTCTGATCCTTTGGCAAGAATACTTATATATAGGAAGTACCAGCGGCGTATCCACCATATTCTCGTCAAATTTTCATTGATTTTATCAGTAAGTTATGATTAGTCCTATGTGACTCTAAAACATAAACAACACAACAACCAAAGCTTGAGTCTTTGAATGATGACAGTACCTCTCTCGTTTGTTATGATGGAGAGGTTAGGCTATGTAGAAAATGGAACACAATCCAATTTCATTAAATGATGAGATGACATGAATGTTAAATCAGTGAGTGTAAAACAAATTTCAACCAAGATATTACTAAATCCTACATGGAACTTCTCATAACCGCCTGACAATGCCTCTGATCCTTTGACAAGAATACTTATATATAGGAAGTACCAGCAGCGTATCCACCATATTCTTGTCAAATTTTCATTGGCTTTATCCGTAAGTTATGATTAGTTCTATGTGACTCTAAAACATAAACAAACACAATCAATCAAAGCTTGAGTCTTAATTCTGATAGTATACATGTTTGAATGATGACAGTACCTCTCTCGTTTGTTATGATTGAGAGGTTAGTCTATGTAGAAATGAGACACAACTCAACTTCTTTAAATGTTGAGATTGTAAGGATGATATGAGTGTTAAATCAATGAGTATAAAAAAAACTGAAATAGTAATTTGCATTAAGATTATTGGATAAATTTCCAATTTATAACTGGGATACGGGAAAATTGAGATAACATAAAGAAAAACGTAAAGGGAACTAGTTGGGTGGTTTCCTTTGGGCCGTCGTTATCTTCAACAGAATTGGCGTTGATGTTGAAAACTCTTCCTCTTGCTGGTGGCCTAGTGATTAGGTTTCCTTGATTTGCTTGGTTAACTGGGTTTGCTTGAGCTTGGGCGTTTATGATGTTAACCAATTGAGGGCACGTGTTCCTATAATGGGTAGGATCGCCACAATTAAAACAAGCTCGAACATAAGGTAACATGGGGTATTGGGATTGTTGATATGTTTGTTCATGTTTTGAGTAGGGGGTGAGGTTTGGTTTTGAGGGGTGCGGCACACCTTGCTCAAATGACCATAGCGTCCACAATTCGCACATAGTCGACAAAGTAAGGTAGATGGATGGTGATAAAAACAGGTGTTACATTGAGGGTGAGGTCCAAGGTAAGGTTTCTTATTTGGGTAAGTTGAGTTGGGTGCTACTTGAGTGATTGGGATAGCTTGGAGGGGTACGGCTTGTGAGACTGGTTGATTGCGTTGGGTGACAGCGAAAAGTTGCCCATCTCGTTTTCTCTTGGAAAAGGGTTGAGAAGGGGATTCGGTTTGGGTGGAGTTGGAGGTTTCAGTTGATGCTTTATCTTTCTTCTTCTCCTCCTTGAAGTCTTTATTCCGTATACGGTTCTCGGTGAGCTCTGTAGCTATCTCCATTGCTGCTTCCAAAGTTGCAGGTGTGGTACTTATTACAGAGTCTTGAATTTTTGAAGGAAGACCTCGAATGTAGTGTTCGATCAAACGGTAGAGGGGAGTGAACAAGTTGGGAACCATTTAATTTAACTCAAGGAATCTTTTGTTGTACGTGGTGTGGTCGCCTTCCTTTTGTTTCAACGAATAGAACTCATCCTCTAATTTCTTGATTTCGCTCCTTGGGCAAAACCGTCTTGTCATGATTTCCTTCAACTCTTCCCAAGTCAAAGTCATAGCATCTTCAACACCTCGTTTAGCCTTCTCTGTATTCCACCAAGTAAGTGCTATTCCAAATAAACGACCAGTAGCATATTGCACTTTGCGATCATCGGGGCAATCGCAATTTAGAAAAATGTTTTCCATTTCTTCAAACCAATAGAGAAGAGCGGTGACACCTTCAGTCCCTTCGTATTTTGTAGAGTCGCAGGATTTGAAATGCTTGTAGGTGCATTTAGTGGTATTTGGGGGAGGGTTGACAACATTTTGAACTTCTTGATTGACGGGATTAGCGGTAAGGGCTTGTTGGACTTGGACTACAATGTTGGGTATTACGGCAGCCATTTGTTGAGTGATTTGGGCAGCCATACGCTCGCGAGCTTTTTCTGCTCTCATCTTCCTACGAGCGGAATTAGAAGACATCTACAAGGAATACATATGAAGAGTATGAGTTGGATGTTTTTGGGATCATGTGTCGTATTTAGGAATGAACATTCATAAAATAAACATAGCATAATAAATCTACTACATCCATAGGATGTCTTGGGCTTTGCTCGTAATTGGGCCTTGCATGCCGCCATACTTCACCTTCGTAATCATGTGGGCCCCCATGATTACCGGGTTTTTCATATGGTTCGCATGTGTTTGCCTGGTTACGTACACTAAAACCCGGAGAAAATCGAGAAATATGTATGTAACGTATGATATTCGGAATGTATCCAGGTGTGGACACGGTGACACCTCAAAGTGGGGTTAGTTCGAACGACGTTTGGTGTGGCATGCTTTGGCCTAATAGGTCCTTTGCACTCTCATCGTTAGTCCCCAGGTAGGCAAACTGGTCCGTTATATTGGATTTATACGAATGCCAACCTAGACAGGACGTTCCGACTACCGGTACTTGTACCCTTACAGTTACTACATGCCCGTCGCAGAACTCGCTTTGATGAGATTTGAAAAATGAAAAATGCGACAAAATCTTGAATAATGGAAGTATGAAGATGATTTGAATATGTGAACATTGAAATATGTATGATGATGTGTATGTAAGTATGTATGTTTGACTGTAGGTATAATTCACTATGTATCACAAAATGTAATATTGGAAATGTTTGCATGCATTTGTGTATGTAATAAACATGAAACAAATAAATATCATAAGTTTGCATGTAACCACATAAACAATTAAAATCTAGTCAACTATAGTATAGGCTCTAAGGGTCTAATAACCTATCCTATATCCCTATAGTCAAAAGCTCTGATACCAATCTGTCACACCCCGACCCGCAGCGGAAAATGTGATCGGGGCATGATTGGGTTTTCATCAAAGCTCATGACATTTATTATAATGTTTCATATTTATTATTTCAATTTAAAGAGATCATACAATCATATCAAACAAATACAACATGATCTATTCATCCTTCTAAACTTCATTATTTTTCTTCTAAGGCAATTTCCTATGTTTTCCTTGCTTCATCCTGTTCACCTGTATCATATCTAAAAATGGTTTTTGGATCAACAAAAGTTGGCGAGTGAACCTTGTTAGAAAACATTTATTATTTATTTCTTATTGTATTTAATACGGAAAAATTGTGCAATATTCCTATATGAACAAATGTAAATAAACATACAATAACAAATAATTAGCATACAATAACAACTAATAGCATACCAAAACAAACAACAACAAACAATAACATACATTAACAAAAATGGGGAACGGACGGCCTATGATAAATGTATGTACTGAAGATCATAAATGTCTGTGCGATCAAGGCTCAATCAAACGGAGCCGATCGTATGATGGCAACGCCAGGTTCACGCTCATAATGTAATGGAGAACTGCTCAACGCTCATAATGTAATGGGGAGCGGCGGCCTATGAAATTGCATGTACTGAAA
Organism: Scalesia atractyloides; assembly: GCA_947069175.1. Taxonomy (NCBI): domain Eukaryota; kingdom Viridiplantae; phylum Streptophyta; class Magnoliopsida; order Asterales; family Asteraceae; genus Scalesia; species Scalesia atractyloides. The sequence goes on along the minus strand of CAMTDV010000022.1, from coordinate 20,849,545 downwards.
ATAATAAATTAAATCTAAACAATAACCACACAAACAGTTTATACAAGCTGAATACACATTTGTTCATGATATGATGTATGCACAATGATTTAAATATAATAAATGGTAAGACACATGATACACCCAAAAAACGTGATTAAAAACGGGGAATTTGTAGAGATTCACCCACAGTGGGTGCGTTCGGTTGATGATGTTGAATGCGCACGAGTTTAGAGGATTGATCGACGAGGAAAAACTAACCTAATTAATAACGAAAAGTAAGGTAAATAAATGGATTTTATTAACAACTTTAATAGGATTTTTGGATATATTTTTATGAGTTTTAGGGTATTTTCTAACTTTAAAAATGTTATTTTTAAGTATTTTTAATTGATTTTTGATTTAAATAAATAAATTAAATAATAAAAAAATGTTGATTTTTGACCGTAGACCGTTGACTTATTGACCGTTGACCGGTTCGGTCGGTTATATGTGTGCGCTGGGTGAGACTCGAACTCGTGACCTCTCGTACGCGTGCACGCAGCTCTACTAACTGAGCTACGTGTCTAACCCGAAATATTTCTGTTTTTAATTATATTAATATACTAATTAAATTAATCCGAAAATCACTTATTTTAAAAACGATTTAATGTATCGACTCGGTGCTCGCCACAGGTCTCGAACCCGGGACCTGTGGTTTAGTTTGGCACACAGTCCACCGCTGGACTGTGTGTCTAACTTGGTAAATATTCTAGTTTTTATTATACTTAACATATTACTTAGTTAACCCGGTTCGGTTTCTAAAAAAACATTTTTATTACAGAGGTTATGGTTGTGATAGGAATCGAACTCGCGTCGTGTGCATATTGTTTGCACACAGTCCACCGCTGGACTGTGTGTCTAACCCATTCATAATATCAATTTTAATTAATCTTATATCTTACACGGCTTCGTCTTCTTCGTTCAAAACGCAGACAACGGTTAACTAACTGTTATTTGTTAAATTAATTTAACGAACATTATGAGCAATCGTAATGTAATGAACAAAAAAAGGTTTGGGGATTGATTGTACCGAACTGATCGTTTTTCTTCAGAAGTCCGGCAGAGATCGTCGGCTCTGTTTTGGGAGCTCCTTCTGCTCGAATTCAATAATTAGTTTGGATGAATTAGATGTGAAACTGAACCACTGGGTAACGATTATCAGTAGATTACATGATCATACCGGTTAACAGCGAGATTCTGAAACTTTCATAAGTTTTCCGGCGAAAACAGAAAAATCCGGCAATGTCGTCTGGGGTTGATTCTGAGTGATGGAGTGGTGTTAGAATTTGTCTAATAATGGAATGAAACAGAAAAATCGAGGTAATTACCGTGTACATGAAAGTCTCGGTTTTCCGGCGACTTGCGAGAATTCCGACGAGTGAAATTTCTTGCGACAGAGATTCTTCAGAGGTTTAAGGTGAGTGGGGGTGATGTCAGTATGAGCTCCAAGATCTTATGTTTGGGTAAACAGACGGAATGGAATGAACTCGGTTTTCCGGCGAAAATTTCCGGTTAATTTTCAGAGAATTCCGGCGACTGCGGCGAAGTTTTCTGAGCGAAATGAAGAGTGCAGGTTGGATAGATTCGTGAGCTTAACTGATGAACAAAGTATAATTCCCGGATTTGAATTGTATTTTTCGGTTTCGAATAGAAATTTAAGGTAATGAATGAAATTGATGGATTTTTCGGTTATAACCGATCTTACTGTTAATGTAAACGTTATGACAAAAAGAAACGGCAAAGTTTGACGAGATTGTCGGGATTTCTGGCGTGAGCGGATTTGGGCGCGTTGTGTAACTGGGTTTTGATTTCCAGATTTAATTTATGTATTAATTGTTTCAATATGTAAACAAAAATCAGAAGTGGCGGAGCGGTTTGATGGGTGTGTGTTAAAGCTTTGCTGACCCGGTTGACCCGGCTGACCCGGGTTCGAATCCCGGCAGCCTTGTTTTATTTTTATTTCACTATTTTTAATACATTTTCAAAAATAAATTTTATATTCTAATATACTTATTAATTATGTATCGTTTAAAATTAATTTGAGCATTAAATACGCAACGAAATTTTTGACTGATTGTTCGGTTAATAAACGAAGTGGGTTTGGTTAATCCGGTTTTTAGCGGATGTTACAATTACATCCTTACAGCATCACCTCACACCATCCCACACTCACCCTACCCACCCCCACCATAACGCATGACTCAACCCCTTTAAAACCGACCCAAGGCACCCATTTCACCATACCACCTCTCAAAAAGACATTTAAACACTCTCAAGTCTTCCAATATCTCTTGAAAGTTTAGTAAGTTGTTCTTTCAAGAACTCAAGTCCACTCTATGTCCTCTCCAATATCTCTTGAAAGTTTAGTAAGTTGTTCTTTCAAGAACTCAAGTCCACTCTATATCCACTCATCGATTCTCCAATCGAGAGTTTGCTCTACCAGTCATTTCTATTAAACAAAAGAGATCACCGATAGACAAGTATTTTATTAGATTAAGGTAGTGATCACTTTCTTCGTTTCACTAATCTCAAAAGGTAGTGATCACCTCTCTCACTAATCATTAAACAAATATAGCAATACCCCTCACAAACTTTTCAGTAATAAAATGATAATGATCACCAAACAATTACAAATCAATAATAAAATGACTGGAAATTGTAGCACAACTCTTCTTTTTGCTCTTTGATCATCAATCTTTTTATGAATTAATGTTTGACTATTAACAAATTTAGAGATTGTGTATATTAGAGTGTATATAGAAAAAAAGGTTAAGAATATGGTTGGGGAATGGTTCATTTTACAACACAATACAAAAAAGCTCACTAGCCGGTCCAAATTCAATCCGGCGAACTTGGATCCGCTGGGTTACCTTTTCTTGCTTCTTCTGGTGTGAACATTGTGTATTATCAAATCGATTATTCCAAGCTCATTTTCACGCACGTATACTAGATTTTAAGCTTCTCTGTTGTGTATTTAACTTAGATTTTAAAAAGGAGTGTCATATATATATATGGTAAGATTTTCTTTTGTATTTTGTAAATTATGGGTGATGTTTTCCACTTTAATCTTGGCTTATCTTCTTTGAAGCAATGATAAAACAACGCTTGAAGACATGCATATCTAGTAGATTTCATCTAATTTGTAAAAGGTTTAAAAGGATTTGAAAAATATTTTTAGAATCTCTCTAATTTCCCAACAGATTCATGTTGTAGGTAAAACTTTGATCCTCACGTGTTTTTTCCAGTTCTTCATTGTTAGCCTCTGTATGCTTGATTATTATCATTGTTGTACCATATGAACTTTGTTCTTTGTAAACGATGATTTAATAAGTGTCTAACGACAAGTATGTAGCTTATGAGCATCCTTAATCAACAACTAATAAGACAAGTTATTAGTTTTAGTTATTATAAAAACAATGGATCACTAAGTCCATAGTTAATACTAGCATAGAAGAGGTTCGATTAAACTTAGATTGTTTCGAAACGTAATTTAGACTAAACCAAAGTGATCGAAAATTATTTTAAGTTTGGGAAGCATGCTTTGGCCTAATAGGTAGAATATTGTCGTCGAAGTTTTGGTTAATGGTATTCACCGTTCCAGTTATTACATGCCCCTAGTCAATCGGATGTTCGAGACTTTGACGTGATTGAAAATTGAGGAGTGGGATTAGTTACCAAGATGCGGGTATCACCCCTAACTTGATAACGTCGTTTCCTAAGTGATGTTGGTGCGTACCAAACGAGAGAAAGACTAAATTCGGCTCGTTGGTAAGGGTACACTAGAATTAGTATAGTGAAATTTCCATCAAGGTGATAATTGTAGGACATGGGTCACCATTTTAATAAAAGAAAATATATAAATAAAATAGTAAAGATACTCTCTTTACATATTTGGGAAATTATAGTACATGTATCGTGTACAAATTCTTATGAATATGACGTAAAAAACAACATATGTGATTAAAATGATTCAATCTATGGTCTTCAACAAGAGTTTTAACCGCATCTTCTTATATGGTCTGTTGTGTAGTCTTCAACGAACTCTTGAATCGCGTCTCCTTGTATGATCCTTTGTGTGGGCTTCAACGAGGTCTTGAACCACATATTCTTATACAATATTTTCCTACAAAATGAACAAACAAGTGTTGACGGTTGTGGCTGAGGCACGTGTTCAACACGCTTCCCTTAAAACAGATTTCGCGCCTCTACTAAAGACGACGCGTTTGTTTCCCAGGGTACAACAGCCGAAGCAGTATGTCTTGCCGGAGATGGCTCACGCGCCCGAGGTTACACCAGATAAAATTATAGTATTTGAACTTGTGGAAAAATAATGATACGAAAGTGATGGAATCGAGTAGAGAAAACTTATCTCTCTATAATTCTCAACATATGGATGTTCAAGTCTTCATAACTTCTCCAAGAATTCTTCATACATTTTATCTTTCTCTTGTAGTTTCTCATAAAAACTAATGAAGCACATAGCCTACCATTTTTACAAGAGTTGTGGGTAGTGAAAGTTTTCACTTTATTAGAGATTTTATTAGAGACATAAACTCTAATAAAAACTAATTAATTGACATAAAAACTCTACTTAAGAGTTTATCATCCATATGAAGAGTCTAGTAAATAATTATAATTTTACTAAATTATAAGCTCACCAAATTAATATCCATTCACTATATAAATTTCCAACAGTCCCCCACATGAATGGAGATCGTTCAAAACTCATAAAATTTCCAATGGAACCTTGACAGTTGAGTATTGCCGGATAAGTAGGTGTTCCCTTTGAACTTTCCGTTGTGAAGCATTCTTAGTCTCCTAGCAGTTTGTAGACGCGATGTCCTTGAACAAACCCCCATTTGTGTAGACGACAATACACTTCACACAATGCTCTCCTTAACCAGGTCATCCCCTCATAGTTTTGTCCAATAATGGTCGTGGAATGCTTTCCTGGTTCTGCGAGAGCTCTAGGAATTGTGCCCCCAGTTCCATTCGAAGCGACCCCACTTCTCTCTAACATAGGTGATTCTCCTTAAATCATTAAAAGCATCGTGGTTACCATTTACCACATAATATGCTTAGCCTCACAATTTGTCACTGAATCTCATAGGAATGAACTAGGACGTATTTAAACACCCTTTTATCGGTTAGGGGGTGTATATAACCATATAAACTAGCTTATGCATATCAGCTATGCCCCCACAGTGACCACCCTTAGGAATATGAATTCGTTGTCCTATTGAACTTAGATCTTGGAATCTCCAGTCAACTAAGTTAGGTTTCCTTCACACACCCTTTTTCCATGGGCTTTTGTCTCATTTTACAACTTGATCTCGAATAAACTCCTAGGTTGTTGGATCCATAACACTATCTTTGACTTTGTATAGTCATTACAAATAACTTTGTGTATTTGAGATCAGTTGTCATGATGTGTTGTTAACTCGTAAGTTAATTTTTCCTATAGTCAATTTCTAAGACTATAACCTCAGTGGCCATTTGAATCTAGTTATAATATATGTCTTTGTATGATATGCGTATCATTTAGGGCAAACACATCTCCATTATGCACTACGACTTTTGTGCCCTCCACTTAGTCGTTTGTTTGCAATGTTAGATTTGATTACAAAATCCTTATTGCCAAAATTTTATAGTACACATGCAAGACACCCCCACATTTAAGTGTTATTGGATAACACATGGATGGGGTAATGAAAACCATTTCTACATACCCTTATAAGGTTGTTTTTCTCAAATGGGATCCTCCCCCATATTTCTTGCCATTTGATCAACATTCCTTAACTTCACTTATGATGACATTTATACACATATGATTGAACAAGATCAACCTCATTATATCAGTGAATTCAACTCATATTGCATTAGCTTACATAAGCTTCCGTGCTGACCAAAGCAACACATGCCATTGTAATAAGTTTGTCATCAACTTAGAATAATTCTAATTTAACATCTAGAATAAGCCTAGACAATGAGTTCTTGTCATTAGCTTTTCGAACAAACTCTTCAAAAGTTACATGTCTTTTCCTTATAATGAATGAAAATTCTCCCTCAACTTTGTCTATACACAAATTCTTTTTGTGTTCATACACATTTGAATGTTTAGAGTTAAGTAGTCTCCGTCAAGACCCATAATTAACCAAGTGCTAGTCTAGCATGCTTTAGACTACAATACTTTAGCATGTGAACAGAAGATGCATCATTTTGATTCTTCACAGACCCAAGGATATCATAATATCACTTTGCAACATTCATCCCTTGTTAAGACAAAATAATGAGACTTATTCATAATCCTAAAACATCAATATTTAGGAAGGTGTCACAAATTATTTTATATAGCACACTGCTAAATTTTATCATTCATTAAGGAACATAACTTGTTTACGTCTGATTTCCAACTCTTTACCATTGACTCATAAGGACTTAAACATAAGTCTTAATCCAAGTCACTTGGTGAACACATTCATCATGAACAAGATGAATGTTCCTCGTCTACAATCACTATTATGTGTGAGATAGAGTCAACTAGATAGACACTCAACAAACATGGCATTCATAATAGTGCCATAAGTAGTTTGCACAGCTATTGTTATTCATTAGGAGATATGTATATTTTGGGTGCTCTCCTAAACGAAGGTAAAATCTCCATATAGTTTTAAAAATGATCAAGTGGTAGACGCATCTACGTATAGATCACTCGGAACAAATCTCGCAAGATTTATTAAAGGCATACAATAACATATAGTACTTTTTCTTTCATATATTAGAATTCAAACTTGTGAATTTTCAATGATTTCTAACGAAGTATTTCGACATGAATCTCGTTTGTTTATTTCATCTCAATACACTCACTACTGACTCATGATGTGGTTACACATTTGATGTCTCATCTTTGTCTTTTAGTCAATGCAACAACTATCAAGTTGTTTATGTCCAAATATTTTCATGTACGATCCGTTTAAAGTCATATTCTTTTAAACAATGTATTGTTGACGTTATAATTACTTTCCACAAAAATAATTGATACGTCAAAAACATTAGTGATTTATTTCTTTTTAAAAAGTTGCATGTGTTATCCGAGGATATTGAACACAAAATAATAACATACATTGGAAACTAAATCATAAGTGTCAAACACTTTTGAAATTTAAACGGAAGCATAGACGATATGTAGACATCAAATATCAAAGTGCTTTTATCTTCAACACCTTATAATCTGACCAATATCTTCTCAACGATATCGTCCCATGGCATGTCTTGAGATACTCCCTCAATAAGACTCCATGTACTTGTAAGTACAAGTTTCTCATTTTATCTTGAAACTTCAAACTTGGACAATTCTACATAAAACAACACCAAGTTGTTACAAAGGCTACATTTATGTAGTGAACTTGAACAATTAAATTTGTTCACAATAACACCAAGTTGTTTTCCACCAAATAATATCCATGAGATTGTTACTTTGTTCACCATATGCTACTTTCAGCAAGAGTAGCGAACCATTTGAATTATCAATACTATGCAAAATTTTGTTTTAAAGATCACTGCAAAACATTTCCTTAGTTTTGCAATATACTATATTAGTAATATCAACTAGGGTTTATGAAAACATAAATCAAAACCCAAAATATCAAATGGTTTACATTATTTAGTCTTACTACGCATGTACTAAACGTTTTCTAACACGCATGTTAGAAAAAAAATGTTATAACAGCACATATATAATCGAACATTTACGTAAAATGTTTTCCAAAGATAATGTTTATAAAATAAACCATTTCTCATCATTTTTAATGCGCACATAGGCAATAAATGTTTACATAAAACATTTCTATTCATTATGGCTTATATAATAATCTCTAAACTTGTATTTGTGATATACATTTTCTAACACACTTGTTAGAAAATTAAAGTCATTATATATATATATATATATATATATATATAACATGACCATTTGGAATTAGAAATCACAAATTAAAGTTAGTGATAAATCTCATACAACAACACCATCACTTTATGGTGATTTAACTCTTGAAGCCAATCAAACATCAACTTCAATGTATGACTTTTTATTTCTAAACCATGCAAGGCATTAATGTGTTTATATTCACTAAAATCAATTTTACAACAAATTACTTATATAAAATGTTTAAATAAAACATTTCAAAGCATTTGTATTCTAACCATTTTTAACAATCATGTTAAAATGAAAAAAAACCTAACGCACACGTTAGAAATATTAACATTTCCACTAAAAGTTAATTGAACTTGTTATAAACACATATATGGTTCATATAAATAAGTCACTTCTAATACACATGTTAAAAAATAAACAACTAAAAATTGCTTCCAAACAAACACTTTTCATGAACCGTTTCTAACACACATGTTAGAAGACAAATGATTACAAAAATCATTTACATTTTTTTTATAAACTGTTTCTAACACTTTTGTAATATATAAACAATTACAAAAGTTGTTATAAATCTTATCAATAAATATGTTTAACATACATGTTAGAAATAAATAATTATAATAACCATTATCATACCAATAGGTTTTAATAAGCTCGTTAGAAATACATGATTACAAAAATCATTATAAGGCTTATTAGTTTATACAAAATTAACACTAAGCCAGTCTAACACGCACGTTAAAGAATTTTAACGTTTACAAAAAACGTATGTTTTACACTAATAAATCCGATCTAACACAAATGTTAGAAAAATTAACGATTACAAAATCATTTAAAAAACCAAACGGTTGAACCAAAATTATTCGTTTTGTATCATGGTATAGGATATAAGAATGTATCTCAATCTCTATAAATCCAAACACAACAAGTTGTACTACATACATATTTCCCAAAAATATTTATAAGATCAACTCTCTAATTTTTTATTATAAATCCTTTCGTGAACCCAAAATCCTTATAAATAAGGTTTAAGATTGTAGCAACAATCTCACTAAATTTGTTTTAAGTTTGTAGAACATGGATCACCATTTTAATAAAAAAATATATAAATAAAATAGTAAAGATACTCTCTTTACATATTTGGGAAATTATAGTACATGTATCGTGTACAAATTCTTACGAGTATGCCGTAAAAAACAACATATGTAATTAAAATGATTCAATCTATGGTCTTCAACAAGAGTTTTACCGCGTCTTCTTATATGGTCCGTTGTGTAGTCTTCAACGAACAATTGAATCTCATCTCCTTGTATGATCCTTGGTGTGGGCTTCAACGAGGTCTTGAACCACATATTCTTATACAATAATTTCCTACAAAATGAACAAACAAGTGTTGACGGTTGTGGTTGAGGCACGTGTTCAACACGCTTCCCTTAAAACAGATTCCGCGCCTCTACTAAAGAGACGCGTCTGTTTCCCAGGGTACAACAACCGAAGCAGTATGTACTGCCGGAGATGGCTCACGCGCCTGAGGTTACACCGGATAAAATTATAGTATTTGAACTTGTGGAAAAATAATGATACGAAAGTGATGGAATCGAGTAGAGAAAACTTATCTCTCTATCAACATATGGATGTTCAAGTCTTCATAACTTCTCCAAGAATTCTTCATACATTTTATCTTTCTATTGTAATTTCTCATAAAAACTAATGAAGCAAATAGCCTACCATTTTTATAGAGTTGTGGGTAGTCAATAGTTTCACTTTATTAGAGATTTTATTAGAGACATAAACTCTAATAAAAATTAATAAATTAACATAAAAACTCTACTTAAGAGTTTATTATAATTATAATTTTACTAAATTATAAACTCACCAAATAATATGCATTCACTATATAAATTTTCAATAACGATTTCACTTCTATCTCACCAAAGTGTGAGTTTTCACACCTAGATGGTGGGTAACAACTAGCAACTTCATAACAATTTGAATGTTTAATTACTCAAACTCAAATAAGTTTTAAATTGGTGAGATTTACTTGATTGTTTTTGTTTCTTGTCTCTTATTCTTAATTACAAACATATATTTAGCTTGATACTAGAAAAAAACAACAACTGGAAATGATGAAAAGATGGAACTAAACATTTTGAAAGTGACAAGTTGATCGAAGATTTAAAAGAAAATTTTAATATCACTTTTAGAAGTTATTTAATATCACTTTTAGAAGTTAATAGTTGGATGAAAAAAATAAAAATATTCAACTATAAATATTAATGTTTTTCGTCTCTAGGATCTTAGTATAATTTTTTCTTTTGAAATTCTTAAACAGGTTGATAGGTTAACCCACTTATTAAATGGGTTGTGTTAGGGTTAACCGTAACCCATTTATTAAACAGGTCGTGTTCGATTGGCCTGTTTAATAAAAAAAGATGGTGTTAATTGACCTAAAATATGCTTTTTTCTGTCGTGTTCGGGTCGTGTAAGGAACTGTCACCCTATGCCTAAAGGGGTTATTCTAAACAGTCCAATACACCCGGCTGTGCAGGTGGTGTGTCATGCATTGAGCAGCGCTTGGCTACGCCGCGCCATGTTAAAGTTAGGTGTTGATGTTTCAAGCCACATATACTAAGTACTGGTTATTAGGGTTTAGTTATAACACATATGTGCTTTAAATTGGCTGACGGTATTTATCCATTGCTTATCACAAAATCACCATAACTGCACAAGTAGGATTTGGACGAGCCTCGGTATGTAATATATGGAACGAACAACACTTATCATATATAAACCTGCTTTTGTTGTATTGTATTAGTCGTGCTAGCTTTTGGTGTTAAAAGACATACTTACTCAACTTATTAGACCACATGTGTAGGGGTTTTTTGGCATTTTTTCTCTAAAAAACGCCCTTCGGCGCCTACACCACCGTCCCCATGGGTGTTTTTGTCAAAGAAAAATGTTGGCGTTCCAAAAGCCGGATCGAAAAAGTTGGGCCAATCAGAGCGTTGGCAACGGTCAAAATAATAGCAATATATGTTTTTTTATTTCACACACACACACATATATATATATATATATATATATATATATATATATATATAAACTCTTACACCCGATTTTCTACAAACCATAAACCAAAACCTACAAAAACAAAGTCAAACTACACACCATTTTCTATAAAAAATGGATTCCTCCACGTCCTCGTCGTCCGTTGCCAATTTTTATTACAAAGAGTTTTTAGCTGATGAGGGTGAGTCCACCAATGAGAAGGTCGAGCAAGAGGCGGTTACGAGTGTGTGCGAACTCGCGGCGCGGTATATGAAGCATTGTAGTCAGCCTCAACGTGAAATTTTACCAAGAGAATATATTGAACGAGACAGACGTTCAGCAAATGATCTTTTGATGAAAGATTACTTCGATAAAGCGCCTACTTACCCAAACCCAATCGTTTTTAGGCGTCGTTTCCAGATAAGTACACGTTTATTTCTACGCATTGCTAGAGACTTGGAAAACAAGTTTGATTATTTTAAACAAAAAGCGGATGCAGGAGGGACGATTTGATTTACCGGTATTTAAAAGTGTATTTCAGCGCTACGAGTACTTGCGTATGGAAACACGACTGACATCAACGACGAGTATTTAAAAATGGCCGAGAAAACAACGCGCGATACCTTGGAGCGTTTTTGTCATGGTACACTACAATACTATAACAATTACATGCATTCATATTCTTTTAGTTAGCTTAAAGTTATATATGTTTGTTTTTTAAAGGTATAATAAATTTGTACGGTGCCCGTTATCTTAGAAAGCCTACAAGGTACGATCTCAACAAATTTACGAGGTTCATTCTAATCAACATCGCTTAACGGGAATGATCGGGAGCTTGGATTGTTGCCATTGTCAGTGATATAATTGTCCGGCCGCATAGTGAGGTCAACACACACAAGGTGACCAAGACGGACCATTTGTAATTCTTCAAATGGTTGCCTCACAGAACCTTTGAGTTTGGTCGGCTTACTTTGGTGTCGCATAGTCATGCAATGATATAAACATTTTCGAACAATCTCCATTGGTAGAGGACTTCATTTCTGATTGAGCTGCAAAAACATATTTTTATACAAACTGTTAAAATGGTATTGGAGTTATGGTCACTTTTGTATCTTTATTCTAAAACTTAAACCTTTTGAATCTGGGTTCATGTGGTTTCAATTTGGTTGCCATTTTCATCCAAAAGCAAAATATGGTCGGATTTTTAAGTTAACATCCAGCTTTTTTGTCTTTTCCTCCCTTTTAATGAATGGTAAAATGGTTAGATTTTTTTAGTGTTATAATAAAACGTTAAAGGACCATTTTCCCTTCGTTAAAAGAGAGGAAAAAGACAAAAATATCTGAATGTTAACTGGAAAATTTGACTAGATTTTGATTTTTGATAAAAATGGCAACAAAATTGAAAGCGTGGCCCCAGATTAAAAATGTTTGAGTATTGGACTAAAGTGGCAAAATAACCAAACCTTAGGTACCATTTTGGCAGTTTACTCTTCCTTATATTTTCTGAACGTGCATAACTTTTTCATACTACTATCATTTTTTTAAACTATATCATAAAATCAATTATGTTTTTATCTTTAATTTGAGTATCATATTACTATATAAAATATTATTACTATATAAAATATGAGAAAAAAACCCAAAAAAAAGTTTTCTTATATTTCTTTGTTGTATAACATTTGATGATAGATTTTTTGTATTAGTTTTTTTGCTGAAATTTTTTACACTATATTTTTTGTGCTGCATTTTTTACTGAATTTTTTGTGCTACATTATTTATGTTATTTTTTGTGTTTTATTCTTTTGTAATAGATACTTTGTGTTAAATTTCTTTTATATTGTATTTTGAGAAAATAAAAGGGTAAGAATTTATGTTTCAGTACCAAAATTTCATCCTATCTATAAAAAGCGTTACATGTTATCTTCACAACAGTTTTATCAGTTTTAACTATTAAGTCAAAACTTATTTTTTCAGTATATCCTTATCTTACAAATAAAGCGTAAGCATATACATGGGCATATTTGGAAATTTCAAAGACGGCTGTACATATCAAACTTGAGTAACAAATCAAATAAATCTTTATGAGCTTGTACTTGATGCTTCTTGATTTGCACATCACCGATTTAGCATATTAATAATAATAATAGTAATATAACATAGGTAATTTTAAAATCTTTTGCCTGAATTACTACACACTATGACACTACAAATCTACATCTGATGACTTTTTTCCAGTTACAACTCACAATTAACTCGTGCTTGCTTATGCTGGTGAAATGTGACATGTAACTTACGGATCACTAACAAAATATTCACCAAAGACAGAAAAATAAATGATTATAAGAAAAACCCCATTTTTACTTTTCTAGTCTTTGTAAGTTTTCTACTTTTACGGTAATTCGTCGCTGACCACAGACGATCATTAAAAAAAATAGATTTTCTTGGAGTTAGTTTGATCCGTCGGTGATCACTGACATGAATTCTATTTTCTAGTAGCTTGTTATGGACTGAATTAATTGCAAGTTATGAGATTGTCCCACATTAGTTGTATGAGCAACTAATGTGGGGTTTATAACCCAAATGACATCCTCTCCCACTAGACTAGTCTTTTGGGACTAGTTCTACCATTTGGGTTGTAACAATGGTAACTCGTTTGTTGCCTTTGATTATGTTATCAGTATAATATTCGGGTTCTGATTCATGCAAAGAAAGAATTACCTCCATAGATGTCTTCTCCTACACTCTTCTATCAAAACCTATCGACTTTATGATGCAAATTTGCTAGCTTCTTCTTCAAACCATGAAAATCAATCCTCTTCAAAAATGGAATGAAGTCGCTAGCATTTGTTGCTCCATTGGTTTCAAATGCAGAGCCCTTATCACATCCTTAAACTCACTAACTTCTTTTAAACTCATTCTCCTTCGTCCCACACAGCCGAATGCCAGCAACCATTTTCAAGATTATGTTAAACAGTAGCTCTTCTATTCTTGACCTCATTTCCACTCTTGTAAAATCTTGAAAACAATCTTGAACAAGTTTTTTGATCAACGACCCGATTTCTTCTGGTCGGACACGCGTGTAAGTTTTGAGACGCGTTGTTGAGAAAAGGTCAACAGTCATAATGCGACGAACGTCTCGCCACAAACGTCCGTAGGGCACTGAACTGATGCCCGTGTGATCATAGTCAAAATACTTGCCACTTAAAAAAATGGTCTGTTGGCTAAAATGATGTCATTTTTGGTGAAGCATTCTTCTGCAGCTGATGGTGAGGTTACTCGAGGACCGGGCGGGACCCGAACTGAAGAGCCATGATGGGACCATATTGAGAAGAAAGGTGTTGTAACACTCTATGAACTGGTCCTTTGAATAAATGAAGATTGTGGATAATTAGGAGAGATGGTGGACTTGGTGGAAGATTTTTAACATTTTTGGGTATACTTAATTTGGAAAGCAAAAGTAGGGAGATTAGGGGTACAAAAGAAAGGGAGAAAAGATAGATATAATCCATCTATGGATGTATGGATTTGATAAGGGTACTTTTTATGTAATATATATATATAGACATTCACACAGAAAGATAGTTAGAAAGAATTATTTAAGACTTTCAAAAGAATGTTGTGAACCACAATGTGTACATCATGGTGTACATGTGGGTCTAATGCTGCTTTCCATTAACATGCATATGGAAGTTGTTATGTGTGAACATGTATTAAACCATAGGGAATTTCGGTGTTTCGCAGTGTGATGTGTGTGAATGTGTACCTAAAATCGAATTGTAACACCATGACTTGTCGATCATTTATATTAAAATAACAGTAATGTTTGAATTATAACATGATGGTTAATATTTATTTAATAGTTTTAAAGATAATGATAATAAATTAATCTAATTTAACTTTTTAATAAAAGACTCTAAATAATGGTACATGATATTCTTTCATTCAATCTTATAAATTTTATTTATATTTATTTAATAAAATTCTTTTACTATTTTTAATATCAACATCAATAACTAATACATAGGTATTACTTATTTTTATTCTTCTATTTATCTAAGATTAATAAATAACTTTAATTTCGCAATTTAGATCTTTGCTTTTTTTTTTTACTTTTAACTCAAAGTTTTTCATCTTTTACAATCTAATCCCAACTTTTTTATTTTCAGTTTTGGTTCACCATACTTTTTATCTTTCTTAAGTTTTTCGTTTCGTTCTAAATTTTGTGAGTTAAGGCACCGCAACGTGCGTGTGGGGTTTAACATTTTTTTCGTATATTTTTCCCGTTTGACTGGTTCGTCGCAACACATTTATTTTTCCGTTTGATAAGTTCGTCCAACGCACGGGTCCTGGATTGACTTGGTTATTTTTTCTATGTTTTATGTTTCGGTTTAATTTCCCTGCAACGAGTGTGCATGATTCAAAGATTTTACGTCCGCGTTTCGCTCGGCGTTCATTTTTTTTCCTTTTTTATTTACCTTGTTTTTACGAGCTTTTCCGGTGTTGGTGGTCGCTGACAGTGGTATAGCATTGATACTACTTAACATAGTTTTATTGCAACCGCTGCAACGCAAGGGCTTAATACTAGTTAATATATATAATATTGAAACTTGAAACAAAGAATCGGATGGGTTCATTTGAATTTCAGTTACGGATTATGATAAGCACATTAAATTTATATCATAAATTCAAGTTAGATAATGCTCAAGCTTTTCTATAATTTTTATAAGATAACGTGTAGTGAGGTTTTTTTGGCTTTTTTTTTCAAAAAAAAAATAAACGTCCCTTCACGCCTCATGACCGCCCTCTTAAGCGTATTTTCGAAAAAATCCGGAAAGCGTGCTTTTAAAAACGCCTTCTTCTTTTGTTTGGCCAATAGCATTTTTTGATGTTTTTTCTTTTATTCAATTCTATTACACCCATTTTAACATAATGCCCCACAATGCCTACATCACCACTCCACCCATTTTAACATAATGCCACACAATGCCCACATGCTGACTGGACCGCCATATGGCAAAACGCCTAAGGGTTGGGACATTATTTCCCCCTCCACTACACATGGTCTAAACTGATATTGGCGTTGAGCTATACAACCCAAACAATATCATCCCTCGTATGTGTTATGATCTATCTCTTTTCGGGACTATGGCGGTATAGCTTTTGATAGTTTGAATTTACGCATTTCAGGTATGGGTTCTATAACAACTTATGTGTACGTTCTGAGTTTTCATAACATCCTTGTTGAGGATTTTAAGTCGTTTTTATATGTTTTTTGATCTTCAAGAATATGTGTTATGATATATGCATAAAGATATGGTTATATTGTTTATAGCAAATTTGAATATGATGCACCGGATTACATAATATGACGTACCGAACTACCGAATGTGATTATTTGACTCACCGAATGTGATTATATTAGGCACTGAATGTGAAGTAACTACGCACCGAACTATCGAATGTGACTCACCGAATGTGACTAACCGTATGTGTTATGCATATTGTTTGATATATAGATATTGTTAAGGAATTATATATATTGTTTACAGCCATTGTCTCACTAATTAAATTTTACTCAGGTGTGCATATGTCTTTTGTGTACATTAGGTTATAGGAAAGGCTGGAGGAAATAAAAGAACTCACGGGATTTTCTTAAAGTTAATGATGTTTGGTACTGAACTTGTAATTTAATTGTATAAATTGTAATATTTTGTTATCAATGGAATTATGTTTGTGATCTGAATATTGTATAAGTGACACATTAACCGGGGCGAGGTGTTACACGGACCAAGTTTTAAAAAATGGAATTACATAAAAACTACACACAAACGACAAGTGTACTAGATATATATAGTATAGAAAGCAAGACTGAGTATCGAACCTAGGGACTCTAATTTAGCAACTCTAAATTTCGGCCTAAACTGGATTAATAGACTAAAATTAATTTGATTTTTAATTGTGAGTTTTATTAACTAATATCCTAAAATTATCCTAATGAGAATGAAGACAAAGATGAGAGGAAATTGCAAATAAAAGTTAAATCAGTAATGATTAACAAACTACCTAGGCAAGAATCCCTAACCACATGCAAAACTTCTAAGCTTGGCAATTACCATGTTCCCGGATTAAAGGCCGATTACCCTCTTGTTAGAGAAGATAAATCCTATAGTGATTAGACAAGATGAATGTGACCCACACATAAAAGCTTAAAAACTGATCTATGATGTGCAATCAGACAGTGAATGAAGTGCTAGATAGAAAGAGCTCGACCTATTGAACCCGAATCACACAACTAGAGACAAGAAAAAGCACACACTTTAACACCTTTAATTATGAAGCTAGTTTTAAATTGATACACCAAAAACCTAGAATCACCTAGACCTATTAAACTCGAATCACACAACTTTAGACATGAAAAACCACACGCTTTAACACCTTTTAATTATGAAGATAGTTTTATATTGATACTCCATAAACCTAGAATAACCTAGACGCGAATAAGTAGGAAGGCGTCGAGCTATTGAGTGCCTAAAACTACCAAACAACGAATAGAGAAACCCTAGCAATCCTAAATCATTATTCAATGGAAATTGGATGCACACCTATGTCTACTGATTTTTATTAATTACTTAACCTATATTATCTCTAATGATAGGGTTAAAACGATAATTGGCCGGATTAACGAGTTAACTAATGATTTTTACGTGTTTATGGTGAATTACTTCTTTACAAACACATCAATAATGAGAACCAACAAATATCAATAAGCAAACAACAACACACATGATCAAATTCAGCAGCAATCAAAACTATTTTAAATCAAACACAAGAACTTGAATAAAAGTTACCAAACATAAGTAAAAAATGCAATTAGTTCATCAATCCTTAGTAGCTATGAAAAGTTAGCCTCTAATCATGTCTACAATATTAAAACCTAGTTTAAAAGTAGCAAACATCATGTTCACCAACTCAAAAACAAGAAAGCAATAAACGATATCGAATATAACCACTTTGCAACTTGAATCTTCAAAATTTAAGCTCCAAATCTTCAAATCAGCCTTCTACTCTCTCCATGCAGCTCTAAGTTCGTCCATTATGTTTTATATGTGAATTAGGGTTGTGTTTATCCTTAAATAACCCAAAACACATCAATAGCCGACTTTTTCACATTTTTCACGATTTTTCCCTCTCGCGCGCGTCGCGGGAGAGTTCTCTGTACCCTCCTCGTGGCGCGAAGGGTTGCTATTATAATATTCATCGCGGTGACAATGTCGTAAATAAATAATCTTGGTCGACCTCCCCCGCATGTCGCATGGGCTTCATCACTCCCTTCCGCGTGGTGCGGGAGGTCTCCTTTCCTCATTTTTCCATTTTGCCCCTAGACTTCATCCTTGATTTCCGGTTCTTCGTTTCTTGATCGTTCAACTTGTTTTCAGCTGCTTTTCCTTCGAGAACTGCATCTATATAAACTAATCAAATATACAACAAAACCCAATAAAATGACTCTAAAAATACACAAAACAATACAAAATCTACATGATAAAAGCATGTGTTTTGCAACACATCAAATATCCCTACACTTGAACTTTTTTCGTACTCGAAAAACTTTGCAATGGAATCATAACTAGGATGGATGGTTTCAAAAACTTTAGATTACTTAGTTAAAAGACAGAAACACGTATAACCACGATTGTCGGTATTGTTATCCACCTAAATACAATCGCCGACTCATTAAGTCCCTCTCATGCTAGCTCTATGTTAAAGTTAATAATCCAAGGGTCTCACACTTAAGGTCCACAAATCCATCTAATCCCATATCAAGCTTATAAGGAAAAGATTAAAAATCTACCACTTTACATAAATAACCCTTATGTATTTAAAATTAAATTTTTGATGAATGTTGGATGATGATTTTGAGCTTTAGCAATTTTTCTTATGTTTAACTTAGAGGGCATTATCACCAAATCGCTGTCCTAGTGAGAAACACCATTAGCATCACATTTTTTTATTTTACTCAATCAATAGATTATGGAATTTAATTTTTCTCGGGTGCCACCAAATTCGGATTTATTCTCATATAAAGGATAAGACGTGCCATTTAATTAAAAATACTTATAGTATTTACTTATAGTGGTTCATTTTATACCATCAACAGTTTTAGTTTTTCTATTTCACCTAAGATGAGAACCTACAAGACTTCATGATTTTAATAAGGTATTCTTAAAATAATCTAGCGAACCCTCTGAGTTGGCTCGACCTACTAGTACATCTTAGAAAATACGTCTTTTATCTATTTTTAAAACCAAAAATCCTAATTGAACTATCATTCCCCATTTATTTGAAAAAAAATTCAAGAACATTTTCTATTTTTTTTCAATTTCTTTTTGGATTTTTTAATTTTTTTTAAAAAATATTTATCGACTCAGATCTATCTAAAAAATTAGTCTCCCATCCCCACACTTAATCATACATTGCCCTTAATGTGGATGGAAAACTAACTAAAAATAAAAACCTAAACTAATAATGTACAAAAAAAATTGGAAAAGACTTAGCTGGTTATGATAAAAATCAGAATTAGGTATGCATGTCTTCATTCCAACCAAACGATGGTATAGCATTTCATTTGCGATCGTCTCTGAAAAACCGGCATGCTTGGGGTTGCTTTTACAAATAGATAAACAACTCCAAAATCCCTGCTCGAATGGAGATTGAGTACGGACGGGTCAGTCAAACCTGCACAGTACAAAACAAACAAACCCAATGATAATACCGACTCGTAAAAAAAGAACTGACTCAATACAGACTAACTTAACCTCAAAATACATAATATAAAAGGAAACGCGTACCGTAACAGTTTTGGGTGCGAAAAATTAAAGAAACCAGACGGAAACAATCTTATGAACCTGGGCATCCCCGGGGAGTTGCGGGAAACTCATAAGGACCTTTCGCGTGGCACAGAAGAATGCCATTTGACTTTCGTTGACTGTGGCGCAGACATGACACTTTCCTAGAGAGCTCCTAACGGGTTAAAATTGCATTCCCTAGCCACTTTTTCACCATTTTCATCCAAACTCTCCCAAAATCGTCCTAAACTCCACAATTAAGCTCCGAAACTTATTTTCTTCAAAATCCCCATAAATTATCTGCAAAATAGACACAAAACACAAAACGCAAACGAAAAACAAAAAAAAAAAACCGAAAATATACACAAAATACCACCTAAATTGTACAAACTCTACAAAAAAGTTACCATACAAGCATCTAGCAACCAATGGGAGGTCTACATCCTCCTCAACTCTCTCAACCTCGGTCCCTCAATATAATGCTTCAACCAGTGGCCGTTTTCCTTTTGTTCTCACCTTCCCCACACTTCAACTCAACCGTACCGTAGGGAAAAACATGAACAACCTCATAAGGACCTGACCATTTAGTCTTCAACTTTCTCAGGAACATCTTAAACATAGAATTAAACAACACCTTATCACCCAGTTTAAAGTCCTTATTACTACTCAACTTAGCATCATGCACTCTCTTCATTTCTCCTTATGACCTACACCCCTCATATAAGCCTCATCTCTTAAGTTCTCTAACTCATCTAACTGTAAAAACCTATGCTTCCCCGTACTCGATAAATCCATATTCACCGTCTACAAAACCCATAAGCATAACGCTCTAACTCTACCGGTAGATGACATGCTTTCCCATAAAGCATCGTACAAGGCGTAGTACCTATAGAAGTCGTAGAAGCCGTCCTAAACTCCCACAAAACATCATCTAACTTATCCGCCCATTCCTAATCGTCTTCTCTAAATCCTCTTAGTCCCTCGATTAGTATTCTCAACTCAGTCTGTGGATGATAGGCAATCGAAAGCCTATGGGTGACCCCATACTTTTTCAACACCTTCTCTATCTGAGCATTACAGAAATGGGTACATGTATCACTAATCAACGCTTTTGGAGTACCAAAACTTGCAAACAACCTCCTTAAAAATCTCACTACAACCCTCACATCGTTTTTAGGCAAGGCTTGGGCCTCCACCTGATTTAGAGACATAGTTTATAGCAACATGGATGTACCATTTCCCATGAGACATTAGGAATGGACCCATGAAATCAATACCCTATATATCGAAGATCTCAACCACCTGGATGGGGTTTTAGGGCATCTTATTCTGAGATGAGATATTACTAGTCCTTTGACAAGCATCATAACTCTTCACTAACTCATACCCCTCCTTAAAAAGAGTCGGCCAATTTAAACCCACTTCTAACACCTTCCTCATGGTATACTGTACTCCATAATGGCCACCACTCGGCCCCTCATGACAGTCTCTTAGAATCTTTCTAGCCTCATCACCACTAACATACCTCCTCAACACCTGATCAGCTCCAATCCTAAAAAGAGAAGGATCCCCCATATGTAATATTTAGCATCCTCTATAAGCTTCCTCTTCAAATTGGGACGCATCTTCTTCAGAACAATCCCATGTGCAATATAGTTCACCAAATAAAAAAACCACAATAGACCCTCTTCCTCAAGTCTCACATACATCAAACTCTCATGACGAAAACTATCACCTATCTCCTCAACTACACTCTCCTTATCACTCTTGGGTTCCTCTAACCTAGACAAGTGATTCCGCTGCAAGATTTTTTGCTCTCTTCTTATCCTTAATCGAACTGTTGCAACAAAAAAATCCATTAAATCAATCGCGGTTTATCCTTCTTTGCAAGAAAGTGCCTCAATGCCACGTGATCAGTATAGACAATGACTTTAGATAGAATGAGATAAGAATGGGATTTGGGTGCTATACGAATTGAGGCACTCACCAACTTCTACTTTAGAAACTCAAACGCCCTCATGTGCTCCTCATCAAACTCAAATGGGACATCCTTCTCCATCAATCAGGTCATGAGCCTCGCAATCTTAGAGAAATCACGAATGAAAAGTCAGTAGTATCCCGTTTGGTTGGAAAACTTCAAATAGATTTCGCTAAAATAGGCGGTGGGAGTTTGGAGATGGTTTCAATTTTCGCCCTATCAACCTGAATTCCCTATTGTGAAATCTTATGTCCTAACACTATGCCCTCCTTCACCAAAAAAGTGGCACTTCTCCTAGTTCAGCTTCAGATTCGTCTATTCACACCTAGCTAACATACGATCTAGATTTCACAGACAATGATCGAATGAACTCCAAAAAACAGAAAAGTCATCCATAAACATATGCATGGAGTCCTCGATCATATCATGAAAGATAGCTACCATACAATGCTAGAATGTAGCTGGAGCATTACATAACCCAAATGGCATACGACGATACGTAAAAGTACCGTATGAGCATGTAAATGTGGTTTTCTTCTTTCCTTTGGTAAGATAGGGATATGGAAATAACCCGAAAAAGCATCAAGAAAACAGTAAAACTGTTGACTCGACAGTCGCTCCAACATCTGATCAATGAACGGAAGAAGAAAATGGTCTTTCTTCGTAGTGTCGTTGAGTTTGCGATAGCCGATGCAAACTCTCCAGCTTGTAATAATCCTAGTGGGTATTAGCTCATTCTTCTCATTCTGAACGACTTTCATGCCTCCCTCCCTTCTTCGGTACCACTTAAACTAGACTAACCCATCCAGATGTAGGATAAATTAAACCAACATCGAGTAATTTAATTACCTCCTTCTTCACAACCTCTTTCAAGTTCGGGTTTAGTCGGCGACTGAACTACTAGTCTAAAATCATCATCCATCCGAATCTTATGCAAAAAGATGAGTTAGTATGCATGATATCCATGAGCTTCCACGCAATAGCAAGCTTGTGTGCCTTCAGCACACCCATCAGCTTCATCTTCTACCCCTCTGTTAACTCAGCAGAGATAATGATAAGTAACAGAGATCCCTCATCTAAGAATGCATATACTCATGGCAATTCCTTAAGCTCTAAGGATGGGGACTCTCTACAAAAGGCTTCTTTTCAGGCTCATTCTTCTTAGAAATCTCTAAACCCTCCTCATAATACTCTCCACTACTTAAATCCACTAACTCTATCTCTAACAACTTCACGTTGGTCGAATCAAGCCCACAAATACCCTCTAAACAATGTACATGTGTCATAATAGTGTCAATGAAATAGCATGTGTCATCGTGCTCCCTCACATGCGCCATCGACCTTCTGACATCAAAGGTGATCGTGTCATCATTAACGCGAAACGTGAGCTTACTATCTAAAACATCGATCAATTCTCTCGCAGTAGCTAAGAATGATCGACCCGATATCAAAGGCACCTCAGAATCCTCATTCATGTCTGAAATAACAAAGTCAACATGGAAGAAAAACTTGTCAAATTTCACTAAGAGGTTCTTGACAATCCCTCGCGGAACTTCACCTTGATGTCCGCAAGTTGGATACTCATGTGTGTAGAGGCTGTCTCGGCTAAGTTGAGCTTAGCAAATACTAAGTAAGACATTAAGTTTATGCTAGCACCCAAGTTCGCCAACACATCACTGACATAAAGATTATCGATTAGGCAAGAGATAGTGAACCGCCCTGAACGATCCTCTTCTTTGGAAGCTTGTTTTGCAAGACAGATGAGCACTCCTCACTCAAGGAAATGTGGGAGAGCTTTTCAAGCTTCTTCTTGTTTGTCAGAAGATCCTTCAAGAACTTAGCCTAGTTAGGCATCTACACAAAGAGTATCTACGAATGGAATATTCACGTGAAGTTTCCTAAAGATCTCTTGAAACCTAGTAACTGCTCGGCCTCCTTCTATCTCCTCAATCGGCCTGGGTATGGGAGGGGATCAGAAAAATATCTAACGGGCTCCTTCCTCTTCTGCTGTGAGACTCACTGGACTGTGCTGTACTTGCTGGGATTAGCCCCTGTTGCATTTCGCCAGTGGGAGTCTCCATCTCTATCTCCCCATAAACTTGTTCTTCCTTTTCTATCGGTCGCTCCTTAGTAATCCTCTACCACTCCTAGTAAAAACCGCCTTAGACTGATGCTGCGGATAAGAAATATTAGAATTCGGATTTGGAATAGTATTACTAGGAAGGCCTCCTGCCTGACGTCGATTTAGCTGATTTTACAAATCACTCACTGTCTTCTCTAATTCTAAATGTCCTAACCTTGATTCCTTATCATCTGTTCATTTTGTTGGTGTCACACCTGATTATCTGATATAAATTGAGTCATCTGCTAAGACTGCTGCAGCATGATCTCCTTCAACCCTCCACCACCCTGTTGACCACTAGAGTGAGTTGGATAAGAGTTTTGTTGGGGTTGGGGTTGATACCCAGGCGGGTTCGAATTACAGGCTCTCCAACCGTAATTAGATTGATTTCTCCAACCCGGATTAGAATTATTGAAAGTAGCATTTTGGAACCAGTTTGGTTTAGCAACAAAATCAACCTGCTCGATAGATACATTCATGAGAGTAGGACAGTCACCATTTCCGTGACCTCCATGACAAACCTCACACCTATTCAACCTCATCTTCATATCTTTCATCTACTCCTTTATCAGTGCTTTACTAGTTGCCATCATACAAGTATTAGGAGCAACCTGATGAATATTACATACAGATGTTGCTGACCTGGTCGTAGGAATAGAATTCCTACCTGCAGTTGGCTGTTCAACCTGAGCAAAACTCTTGAAAAAATCCTCACACTCACTCACATCTTTCTTCTCCATCATATTCCCTCTAGCAGCAGTGTTAAACCTTTGTTGAGCCTCAAATCTTAGTCTGTTAAAAAACTTTTAAATAAGTGCCCAGTCAGACAGTCCATGATGGGGGTAGATCATAGGCAGGGTCTCAAAGCGCTCCCAAGCCATGTAACATGGCTCGTCAGGGTCCATGCAAATATGGTGGATTTGGTTCCTAAGACGAATGGCTTTGTAGGGCGGATAATATTTCTTCAAAA
Organism: Scalesia atractyloides; assembly: GCA_947069175.1. Lineage (NCBI taxonomy): Eukaryota > Viridiplantae > Streptophyta > Magnoliopsida > Asterales > Asteraceae > Scalesia > Scalesia atractyloides. The sequence goes on along the minus strand of CAMTDV010000022.1, from coordinate 20,824,630 downwards.
ATTTGGCCTTTTAGGTTCTCCTGAGGCAGAGGGGTCAATCCACGTGGCAGCTCTACAAGTGAGTGAGAATGGGAAGAAGCGTAAGTAGACCGACTCTATAGTAGCATGTTAAATGTTGAACATGTTTCAAATATGACTAAAGCGTGTGATGTATCCTGGTGCATCCTTGCCATCATGTTCGGTGTTCGAGATGGTGGTCATGGCATGAGATGGAATCTGCCAGTTATGAGTGGAAGTAATGGCACGCTCAGTGATAGGGGATTGACCCCCTATGAAACTAGCGCTAGCGCACTGGTGGATGGTCTTGGCTTTGCCATGTCAAAAGTAAGAAGTGGAACAAGAATGTGTACCTTTTGTCGCTAAATTTCTTTACGTGCTCCTTGTGCTGGGACAGGTGCTCATGAAGATCTTGCTTGGGCTCTGAGAAAGTTGTTTCAATAAACATTGTAAGAGCAAACCACATAATAAACACTAGACCTAATTGCACAAATTGCAATCAAGCAAACAAAATATTACTTAAGGCAAGCAATTATAGGAAGCAGTAAAAAGCTAGAAAAACAGTTCAGATATTGCAAATAAAGTGCAAAAAACAAGTCCCCGACAACGACACCAAAATCTTGATGTTTGTGAATGTGTACTCAAAATCAGAACAAGTTTTAAAAAATGGAATTACCTAAAAAATACACACAAACGGCAAGTGTGCTGTAACGCCCCAAAACTTGAATTGTTAAATTCGCTAGTATTTGTCCATGTTTTATAGTATGAAATAAAATAACTAGGTTATTTTATGTAGCAAAATGCTGAATAAAGCTAGTAAGGAAAGAAGATTGTGTCATTGGTGACCAAGTAGCTAACCCAAGGGACTAAAGGTGAAAGTTTTAGGTGAAGTTATAATTAAATAGAAAGTGCAGGAGTTTAGTGTGTGTATTCTTGTGTGTGTGTGTGTCGACATACATGAGAGAGAGCAGGAGGACTCTCAAACAACTACAAGAAATTGATAAGGAAATTGGAAACCAATCTCTTGCATGAATGAAGAAATGACATCATCTAGCCCTAACAATCACTTGGTAAGTTGTATGATTTAATTTGGTAAATTTTGTATGAAGTGGGTTATGATGAAATCACAAATTAGTATGAATTGAGCATGAATACATGTTAGAATCACCATATGGAACATGAATTATACAAGATTTTTGATGTCATTTGGTGTTTTGGGTGAAACCCACTTGTAGTAGTAAGGATGATGATATGGATGAATCATCCTTGTTCAATATTTGTGCAATTTTTGATGTAGTATCTTTCATGTGATAAATTATTATTAGACAAGTTAATTATGATATGAAATTAATGGATTAGTTGTATTTGATAAATGAAAGCAAGAAATAGGAATATAAGCATGAAATACTTGTACAACATGCTTAAAAAGTAGTACGCCCACCAAGTGTTTGATGAAATGTCTAAATGGCATTAATCTCTGGAAGTGTACATAAGTAGTGGATAGATATGCATAGAAAGTGATAATGGTATATTTGGTAGTAAACTAACTTGAGGAATGTATTATTAGATGAAGTTCATATGGAAATTGAGATTTATTAGTACGACACACTAAGAACTTGTACCTTGTGTTTGAATAGTATGATACACACCATATGTTTGAGTAATTGCCCAATTTTGATTAAGAAGAGAATGCAAAACCCATAAGATTCTAGAAAGAAATGATGTTGCGATAGCTAAACATGGGTATTTGATAATTGAAAAATCATGGAAAATGCTAGTATAAATGAAAATAATTATTCATGTGTATATGTGCAACTAAGTGACCATGTAGTTATATAAGTGTTCCTACATGAGTATGAAATGTGTGTGATGTCCGTAGTATAATCTACTATAATATTGAGGACGTATGAACCTAAGTGAAATTCATAAAATGGACAGTTTACTTTCTGAAAAGTCAACTGTGCATAAATAGCATAGTAAGGCATTTGGCCACAAATGTAATGTTACGAAAATCGTAAGGTATATGCTATATCAATAAGTGTTATATGTGACGACATAAATATTTATGTGGAATGAAAATGTGATTTGCTAGCTTATGTATTATGTTGTTGGTATTTGACTAGTAAAGGTCAATATAGAACACGAATGTGAAATGAATATAATTTAGAACGTGTGCGTATGCTAATTATGTGATAACCATAATGATATGAAAGTATAGGATCGTAGCAAGGTGGGTGAAAGCATGGATAGTTAATGGGAAGGATGCGAGGAAGCATGTACGTAACGGACTCTTAAGGTAAGTGACTTCCGATTCACTTCTTATTAAGCAAAAGAGTTTTGATACTTATGAATGTGGGGGAATCAAGTAAGATTATGTAGTTAATTTGAGTACTAAGGTAAGTATTTTTTGTAGCGGGTCAATAGTACCTAACTATGTCGAAAATAACTGGGTGAAACCAAACGGGTTAAATTAATGCGCTTGAACCATGTAACGGTAGCGTAATTTCGTAAAAGTTAAGAACCCGGTCAAGGATTTCGGGTAAGGTACGTAGATAAATGTTCCACGGTCAACTAGAAACGAGTCCCAAGTGAAACAAATGAATATTGAAGAAGTTACGTAGTTTCTGCTGGAAAAGGGAAAAATGGAAACTTTAGCAGCTCTGTGCCGTAACCTACGGCTGCCAGCCGTAGGCTATGGCATTCATTTGCTGCCTTTTTGTGCTCGTTAGGCCGTAAGCTACGGCCACCCAGCCGTAGCTTACGACGGGCCTTGTTGTTAAATTCTGATTTTGTTGTTTTAGGCGTTCATATTTAATTTGTAACGTTATGAACTCCGTATAACTAATGTATTCGATGATTTAAGAAATTTAAGTGTATTATTGAAGTTTTGGATGCATGATCAAGCTAGATGTTTGTAGTTAAGGTTGTTTATATTTATGCATGTGTCAAGTAGGATTATTATTTAAATAGTAGTTGGGTCAGATAAGATGTATGCAAGTTAATAAGCCTAATGTTTCCAAATAAGTGAGATTTCGTATGAGGTTAAGGATGGTGTTAATATATACGAATATTGACGCTACTTACTGAGTCGTCTATGAGAATGAAATGGAAATGCAGGTATGTAAGTGTTGGGCTGGAGGTCCGGAGTAAAGAAAGAATTCGGAAGAACATCTTAATGGAGTAGTAAACGTATATAGATTTCCACTTGGCTACTGATTGTTTATATGTTTATTAATTTATGTATCATGTCACCATTTACTAATACATTAGTTATATATGGTGACTGCAGGTTATTCGGGTCATTATTTTCATCCTAATGGACGAGTGGACGAGGATCGAGTCTAAGATTATGGATTGTACGAAGAAGTGGTCACGTGGTTTGTATTTGTATGTTAAAAGAGTCTCAATAACTAAGTATGAATGATGTATTAATTTAAGAAGTCATTTTAGAAATGGTTTTCAAGTATGATAGAACAGTTATAAAGAAAGAATTTTATGATTCATATTTCTGCCGTGTCATTTTGGTTCAAAACGTGTTAGGGTCTTACAAGTTGGTATCAGAGCTTTGGTTTAAATGAAACTAAGTAGGAAAGGGTAAGTACTTGAACTCAAACCCATGTGCTCATGTGACTTGAAAACCTTACAATCCAAGACTCGATCAAGACTTGAAGGTAAAATTCAAATGGGAACATGTATATATATATATATTATATATATATATATATATATATATATTTTGTATAAGGAAAACTAACCGTGTTATTTATGAAAGGTGAGCTTGAATGATTGAGAAGAATGATCCAAGGATGCAATCTAGGGAAAACAATAAAGTATGTGATCCAGGTCACACTTTTAATAATTAAGGGTACTGGTGTTGGGAAGATCTCCTAAGGGAGGGTAAATGTTGAATGGAAAACATTGATGTTGCCTTGATAGGATTTTATAAACGATGCACAAACTGAAATCCACTTCTACGTACATAAGGTGATGATTACATGAAGGCACGAGGCTAGTATGTAGATTGTGCGCCTGGCCAGTGCCCAAGAAACATATGATACTCGTGAGTCCATGATAATCATCACAGGTATGTCCGGTAGAATTGAGAAGTAAGTGGTCATGTGTGTGAAAAGAATGGCAAGATTCCCAAGTAACTTAGGAGAATTTTACGTTGAATGAAAATTTTGGAAGAAAGACGATGAATCCGTAAGTAAGAATGGACCAACCAAGTAAGAATAAAATGTTTGAATCTATATGTTACTTGCTATATTTCAAGTTTCACTTGTAGTAATGCTTATTGTTGAAACTTTTGATTATAGTAATTCATGTAATTAAGTATGATAAGGAAGTTAACACATTATGAACGGGGTCAAATGACGGAAATGAATGAAAAGTATGAGTAATAGGTTCGAACCCACGAGATGAATTCAAACATAAAAGAATGAAAAGTGTGAATGAAAGGTTTGAATCCACGAGATGAATTCAAACATAATAGAATGAAAAGTGTGAATAAAAGGCTTGAACCCACGAGATGGACTCAAACTTAAAAGAATGAAAAGTATGAACAAAGTTTGAACCCGTAAGTACGTCAAACGAGTAAGAATGAAAGGTATAAAAAAGGTTTAAATCCGGAGACGGATTCTAAACATGAAAAGAATGAAAGAACCTACAAAAGAATATGTTGAAATTTTGACATTGTTGGAGTCAAACAAGTCTTATAAGTAAGTGTAAAGAAGAAGGCGATAGATTAAGTATGGATGTGAGGAAAAAGTTTTTGGGAGAACGCTAAACTGATGAAATGACGTTTTGCAAGTATGATCGAGCTGAAGATAATTACGAACATACACTTTGATATATATATATATATATATACACACACACACACACACACACCTACATTTATGGTAAGAAATAAGTAGGTCAAACCGCAGAAATGACAAATAATTGTTTACAAAACTACGAGAGCACTATGCAAGAAAATGAAATATGCAATGTAGTATATTATGTAAATCAAGGGTTTTCGAAGGAATATAAGTGAGATTAATGCCAAAAAAATAATGAATATTCGATAGGGAATAGTATATTAAAGAAAGTTATGTATGGACCCGTTATAAATGGGTCAAACAAATGAAAATGATATATTAAGAAACGGTCATGCATTGACCCGTTACGAGTGGGCCAAACGAACAAATGTTTAAAAAAAATCTGGAAGGGGCTATAGTATTTAAACAAGATAAATTTGATAAAAGTCATGATTGATGAAATTCGAATGAAAGATGCTAATCTTTAATTTTATATATGAGAATGGTAGAACTCTTGGAGTGATTAAACTAGAAGAGTTGGGAAAGGATGTGCATGAGTGGACGCTCATCACATGGATGGACGAGGTCAGTCCAGTTCTGGCTTGGACTTATGAAGGGGCAGGTCGATCCGGGGCACGGATTGTTTGTTTGTGCAAACAATAAGGTTAGTAAAGTGTTTTAACTTGTGAATATTAAATAGAAAATCATAGACGGAATAATGCTTCCATATGAAGCAGACCGATTCGATTCTACAGGTCGTAGTATTGAGCCAAGGCAATAAGATGAGTGAATTGTTTAATATGTGAATGTTAGATAGGGAGTTATGGGTTGAATAAGTACTCCCATACAAACAAATGGTAGCACAAATGTGACGTGATAAGGAAGCATTGACTCTTATAGGTCAACCAAGGGATGAATTTCAACTCGGACTTACTGTCATTGCACAGTATGAAGGCTAGTGTCTGGTAAGCAATTCATGAAACAAGATTAACCGGCAGTGGTAGCCGTAAGTTAAGGCTGGTGACGTAGCTTACGGTAGGTTTAAGGTGAAAGTTCACATGTCCGGTTGATTCCAGTTCCATTCCGGTCGTTAGGTGCTCGCTAGACTCTCAAAACCCCGTTGGACTTGTAAAAGAAAAGCTTTGAACATGAATAATGATTTCGAGTTCGTATGTGTTATATACATATAAATATGCAATTGGAACTTGGATATACAAATGTGCTAAAATGTGTTATATGTACGAAGGGACGGAACTTGTTTCTAAGTATGTCTATTGTTGGATAATCTTATGAATGAATAAGTATGGTATGCTGAATGCATTTGAGTGAACGAGATTGTATGTAGGTATGTATAATTGGAATCATAGTAGGTATAAGTAGTATGAACTAGTATATATGAAGTAAGTAGGAAACATGTATGTATGTACATGAATAGGTGAAAGAAGTACACTCGGGTTGTAGTTCAATGAATGCACACCAATGGTTGGTGTCCTTTTAGGAAGATGTTAATACTATTGTCTACCATTTTAAGATGGTTTCATGTTCATAATTTTAAAGTATATAGTAGGGCTGTTGATTTTTTTTAAGTCAACGATGCATGAATATCATGGATTGGCCCTTGGACACGATTGTTGGAGTAGAAAGTTAAAGTGTTATGAAATAGATAATTGAATGTTACGGTATGCGTATAATCATATGCTCACATCTGATGTGAATAAGAAGATAATTAGAAGGAACATTTGTAACATTTGATGTAAACCGGGTCTAAAACCCGCTCCGTTTTGTAATACAAGTATACATTATGATGTTCGTTTCGTGTTTATGTTAAATGTTTAAAAGTTTGATATATTATTAGTATTTAATAATAGATAAAATAATAAAGTAAAATAATAAATGTTAATAAATAAAATATAAATGATAAAAATAAAATGACAAAAAAAGGTGAAGACCGCGGGTATCGAACTCGGGTCTCCACTCAAACAAAACACTCATCACACCACTACACTACACACACATATCTGAAATTATCCTAAATTAAATAAATCTTATATCGAAACAACCCTCTAAACATATTTCAAAACAAACGCCTGTAACGGCTGTAACCTCCCAATTCATCAACAAATTTTGTTTCAATTACGACTTTAATGGAAGAAAACTGTTTTCCCCATCATGCATTAATCTTCAATCATGGTCAAAACAGTTATAAACAATAATTCGATAATCAATATCCTTACCGAAACCGATGAAACCGATAATCAACTCAAATCAGTACCTGCACCTATATACAGCAATCCTTAAACCTTGTGGAACTCGCTCACACTCTCAAATAATCTCGCAAAACCTCTTTTAAAGCTCTGTGTTCAAAACCCACTTTGCCGGAAAATTTCTTGTCGCCGGAAAAGTTTTTATCACTGGAATTTCATCGGAGGGATCAATAGCTACTCACCTGTTCGGTATAACATCTTTAAATCTCTTATCATATCCTAATTATGTAGTTGCTTTAGATAATTCAATAAGTTTCAAAAGTTTAATTAAAACAGTATGTATAAATTGTAGAAGATGAAGTTGAATCAGTGAATAAGAGAAATTAAATTCGGTAATTATACCGGGTTCGACACACAGTCCAGTGGTGGACTGTGTGCATCTTAAACAAATGGTCCTGGGTTCGATCTTTACATACGCTGCCGGTTTCCTATATATTGTCAAACCTTTTTATAACTAATAAATAAACTAACTCAGTTAGTGTATACATGTAATTAAAAACCCATATTCTCTTGGTTAGTCACACAGCCCAGTTGGTAGGGCTGTGTGCAACGCGAGACAAGGGGCGCGGGTTCGAGTCTGGTTATACGCAGTGAGTTGTTAGTAAAGCAAACCTTTATAATTAATTAGAAATATAATTTAATTCAATTAGTGTATATATATAATTAAATTCATATATATTTCGGGTTAGACACGTAGCTCAGTTGGTAGAGCTGCGTGCACGTAAACGGAAGGTCACACGTTCGAATCTCACACGCTTCCTACTCACGACCGGTCTGACCGGTTCGACCCCTAAAGGGGAATTTTTTTTAATTAACCTTTTCCTTTATTTTTCTCCAAAATCCATAAAAATATAATAAAATAAGACTTTTTAAACATAAAAATTAGTATTAAAATACTATAAAAATTGTCTAAAAAGCCTAATAAAAGTCATTAAATAAAAATACTAATTTCAAATAAAAGAAATATATTTACCGGATTATTACGTGAATATTTATGTTAGTTTTCTTGTCGGTTGGAATCTTTAAATCGTGCGCGCTCGTTGTCAAATAAAAACGCACCCACTGTGAGTGAATTCCTACAAACTTCCCCTTTTTTATTCATGTTTTGGGGTGTATCATGTGTCGTTTATTTATATCTTTTATTCAAACACTTGTGTTACTACCATTATATGAACTAACGTGCTATGTGATATTTGGATTATTGTTATATGTGGTTATATTTTCTCATTTCCGTCAAGCTTTCACATTAGGCCCATCAGTTCCCCGTTTCACATGGGTAGAGCATCGCGTACTTAGATCGACTCCGTTTGATTGAGCCTTGATCTCACAGCTTATCATTTATCATGCTCACGTGTACATTGCTAGGTGTTTATGTGGTTTGTGGATAGTTTACATATACGTTTGCTCATATTTAGTTTATGCACATTTTTTAAAAATAATCAGCATGTCATTTCTTTTAAATGTTTAAACGGGATTCACTCGCCAACTTTTGTTGACCCAAATCTCTCTTTTTATACATGATATAGGTGAACATGTTGAAGCAAGGAACACATTGGATTTGGCCTTAGAAGATAAATAAAGTTTGAATGTCATGTTAGAACATTTTGTGCTTGTATGGTTTATTTGTTTGTTAGAATTTTCCCTTTTAATTTGGAATAATAAATATGAAACTTTATTATAGTAAATGTCATGAGCTTTGATGAAAACCCAATCATGCCCTAACTACCATATCCGCTGCGGGTCAGGGTGTGACAGATTGGTAACAGAGCTTTTGACTATAGGGATATATGATAGGTTATTAGACCCTTAGAGCCTATACTATAGTCGATAGGATTTTAATTGCTTACGTGTTAATTGGTTACATGCAAACTCATGATATTTACTTGTTTCATATTTATCTAACACACAAATGCATGCATGCACTCCTACGACTGTATAATTTTGTGTGATATTCAATGTGATATACATATTGTTAACATAACATGCTTACATATATACGCATCACGCACGTGTCAATTTTCACATATTTGAACATTTTTCATGCTTCTTCTTCAAAATTTTGTGATGTTTTCATTTTTCAATCTCATCAGAGTGAGTTCCACGATGGGCATGTAGTAACTGGAAGGGTACAAGTAAGGTAGTCGAAACGTCCTGTCTAGGATTGGCATTCGTATAAATCCCATATAACGGACCAGTTTGCCTACCTGGGGACTAACGATGAGAGTACGAAGGACCTATTAGGCTAAATCATGCCACACCAAATGTCGTGTGAACTAACCCCACTTTGAGTCATCACTGTGTCTACACCAGGACACCTTCCGACTTTATGCCTCGCGACATGTTTTACGATTTTCATTCGGGTGGTGCGAGTGTTAACATGCCAAAACCAATGTGAACCCTACAAAGCCAAGTATGGGGGACATATGGGGGCCCAAACACGAGCAAGGCCCAAGACATCCTATGGATGTAGTGAATTTATGTTCTCATTTGTTATGTGGATGTTTATTTTTAAATATGAGACATGACACCAAAACGTCAAACTCATAATATCGTTACATATTTCCTGTAGATGTCTTCTAGGAACTCTCGTGGAGGTAGGAGATCAGGAAGATCCGGCGGGCGCATGGCTGCTCAAATAGCCCAACAAATGGCCGCCGTAATTCCCGAAATTGTAATTCAAGTCCAACAGGCCCTCGCTGCTAATCCTGTCAACCCAATCAACCAAGACGGTCAAAATGTTGTCAACCCTCCCATAAACACCACCAAGTGCACCCATAAACACTTCAACTCATGTGACCCTCCAAAGTACGAAGGGACTGAAGGGGTCACCGCTCTCCTTCGTTGGTTTGAAGAGATGGAGAGTACCTTCCTCAACTGTGATTGTCCCAACGACCGCAAGGTGCGTTATGCTATTGTTCGTCTGTATGGGGTAGCACTCACGTGGTGGAATGCGGAGAAAGGCAGACGAGGCGTTGAAGCCGTGGTAGCTGTCACACCCCGAATTTCCAACCCAAATCCATACACAGTGGGCCCGGGTGGGGAGTATCGTGATGTCAGTTCATAACATCATTGTCAATTAAACACGGCACAACGGAAGTCTTGGAGTAAAATTACTATTACAAACCGAATGTTCGAAATACAAAATAATATACAGGCTCGTAATAGAAGATCCACAGGCATATCATAAAATGTATAAGAAAGAATATAAAACAAACTTTAGGGCAGATCTAAGGATTTGCAAGATCCTCTTATTTCACTACCGAGCAGCTTCCGGCCTATTTCGTATTGTACCTGCAAGCTTAGTCTTTTGAAAATACGTTAGCTTTCGCTGGTAAATACACCCGACTAACTCATTTTGAAAACATTTAAAAATTAGATTTAAGTGACAGGGCACAAACCTTTTATAACTTGGGAAAGTTACTTTGTAACCTTGTTAACAGATTCACATGTCTGTCCATACATACAGGGCCTAGTACAGAGACCAAGACATGATTAAATACACACCACTTAGAACTCACATAGGAGTTATCCCCAACGTCTTGGGTAATTTACATTTGAGCGTCTGCCAGGTGTATGCCTACACCCCGCGCTAAGGTCGTGGCAATTATCTAATGTAATGAGCCGAGGATATCCAGGACACAGTAATTTAACCCCCGATGTTTAAGTTATCAAACAAAACTGATTAAAACCGAATATGCGGATTTACTAGCCACAATCCGGCATTCGATTGATCCCATTTCTGACCAAGTGGTAGTATTTTACCGTATCCCAAGCCCGTATAGGGAAAATAAGTCAACAGTATTTACCTGAATTAGTCTTGATTTAAAAAAATGTAAGATTTAATATCTCAGCCGTATCCAAAATGATCTCAGTGCAGATTCATTTACCGGAAGGTTCTAGTCTGGATTATGGCATAAGCTAACCAATTAAATACTAACCGTCTTATTTAAGTCATAGACTTAGCCGAGTAGTATACAGGATCAAACGTATAACGCTTGATTAAACGATGATCGGATAGAATGTAGTTTAAACCAAACAAGTACTTTGACTTGTATAAAATGGGTAAACAATTAACATTCTGGATTTTGAGTTTAAAATGATAAGGTTAAACCCTTTTTGGTTAATTTTCGTAAACTAGTTACATATACTTAACCGTGCGCATATTAGCGATATCGGGTAACTGGATGATTCATGGACAAGTTCTATATGCCATTATAATTTAATTAAGTTGTAATATCAGTAGGATATCAACTTATATTCCCGTTAAGGTTTTAAAAGGAAATTTTGCTTTATAAGGGTATTTTGGTAATTTCATATCGTATAAAAGGAGCTTGATTATAATTTAATGTTATAACCATTAAGGAGGGTAGACTTGTAACGTCTTTAAGGAGGGTCCCAAAACTCAAATTGTTAAATTCGCTAGTATGTGTCCATGTTTTATATATGAAATAAAATAACTAGGTTAATAAAGCTAGTAAGGAAAGAAGATTGTGTCATTAGTGACCAAAGTAGCTAACCCAAGGGACTAAAGGTGAAAGTTTTAGGTGAAGTTATAATTAAATAGAAAGTGCAGGATTTTAGTGTGTGTATTCTTCTGTGTGTGTGTGTGTCGACATACATGAGAGAGAGAGAGCAGGAGGACTCTCAAACAACTACAAGAAATTGATAAGGAAATTGGAAACCAATCTCTTGCATGAATGAAGAAATGACATCATCTAGCCCTAACAATCACTTGGTAAGTTGTATGATTTAATTTGGTAAATTTTGTATGAAGTGGGTTATGATAAAATCATGAATTAGTATGAATTGAGCATGAATACATGTTAGAATCACTATATGGAATACAAGATTTTTGATGTCATTTGGTGTTTTGGGTGAAACCCACTTGTAGTAGTAAGGATGATGATATGGATGAAGCATCCTTGTTCAATATTTGTGCAATTTCTGATGTAGTATGTTTCATGTGATGAATATTATTAGACATGTTGATTATGATATAAAATTAATGGATGATTAGTTGTATTTGATAAATGAAAGCAAGAAATAGGAATATAAGCATGAAATACTTGTACAACAGGCTTAAAAAGTAATACGCCCACCAAGTGTTTGATGAAATGTGTAAATTTCATTAATCTCTGAAAGTGTACAGAAGTGGTGGATATATATTCATAGAAAGTGATAATGGTATATTTGGTCGTAAACTAACTTGAGGAATGTATTATTAGATGAAGTTCATGTCAAAGTTGAGATTTATTAGTACGACACACTAAGAACTTGTACCTTGTGTTTGAATAGTATGATGCTCACCATATGTTTGAGTAATTGCCCAATTTTGATTAAGAAGAGAATGCAAAGCCCATACGATTCTAGAAAGAAATGATGTTGCGATAGTTAAACATGGGTTATTTGATAATTGAAGAATCATGGAAAATGCTAGTATAAATGAAAATGATTATTCATGTGTATATGTGCAACTAAGTGACCATGTAGTTATATGAGTGTTACTACATGAGTATGAAATGTGTACGATGTCCGTAGTATAATCTACTATAATATTGAGGACGTATGAACCTAAGTGATAATTCATAAAATGGACAGTTGACTTTCTGAAAAGTCAACTGTGCATAAATAGCATAGTAAGGCATTTGGCCACAAATGCAATGTTACGAAAATCGTAAGGTATATGCTATATCAATAAGTGTTATATGTGACGACATAAAGATTTATGTGGAATGAAAATGTGATTTGCTAGCTTATGCATTATGTTGTTGGTATTTGACTAGTAAATGTTAATATAAAACATGAAATGAATATAATTTCGAACGTGTGTGTATGCTAATTATGTGATAACCATAATGATATGAAAGTATAGGATCGTAGCAAGGTGGGTGAAAGCATGGATAGTTAACGAGAAGGATGCGAGGAAGCATGTACGTAACAGACTCTTAAGGTAAGTGACTTCTGATTCACTTCTTATTAAGCATAAAGAGTTTTGATACTTATTAGTGTGGGGGAATCATGTAAGATTATGTAGTAAATGCGAGTACTAAGGTAAGTATTTTTGTAGCGGGTCGATAGTACCTAACTATGTCGAAAATAACTGGGTGAAACTAAACGGGTCAAATTAATGCACTTGAACCGTGTAACGGCAACATAATTTCGTAAAAGTTAAGAACCCGGTCAAGGATTTCAGGTAAGGCACATACACAAATGTTCTACGGTCAACTAGAAATGAATCCAAGTGAAATAAATGAATATTGAAGAAGTTACGTAGTTTCTGCTGGAAAAGGGCAAAATGGAAAGTTTAGCAGCTCTGTGTCGTAACCTATGGCTGCCAGCCGTAGGCTATGGCATGCACTTGCTGCCTTTTTGTGCTCGTTAGGCCGTGAGCTATGAGCACCCAGCCGTAGCTTACGGCGAGCCTTGTTGTTAAATTCTGATTTTGTTGTTTTAGGCGTTCATGTTTAATTTCTAACGTTATGAACTCCGTATAACTAATGTATTCGATGGTTTAAGAAATTTAAGTGGATTATTGAAGTTCTGGATGCATGATCAAGCTAGATGTTTGTAGTTAAGGTTGTTTATACTTATGCATGTGTCAAGTAAGATTATTATTTAAAGAGTAGTTGGGTCAGATAAGATGTATGCAAGTTAATAAACCTAATGTTTCCAAATAAGTGAGATTTCGTATGAGGTTAAGTATGGTGTTAATATGTACGAATATTGACGATACTAACTGAGTCGTCTATGAGATGAAATAGAAATGCAGGTATATAAGTGTTGGGCTGGAGGTCCGGAGTAAAGAAAGAACTCGGAAGAACATCTTAATAGAGTAGTAAACATATATAGATTGCCACTTGGCTACTGATTGTTTATATATTTATTAATTTATGTATCATGTCACCATTTACTAATGCGTTAGTCATATATGGTGACTGCAGGTTATTCGGGTCATTATTATCATCCTAATGGACAAGTGGACGAGGATCGAGTCTAAGATTATAGATTGTACGAAGAAGTGGTCATGTGGTTTGTATTTGTATATTAAAAGAGTCTCATTAACTAAGTATGAACAATGTATTAGTTTAAGAAGTCGTTTTAGAAATGTTTTTCAAATATGATAGAACCGTTATAAAGAAAGAATTTTATGATTCATATTTCCGTCGCGTCATTTTGGTTCAAAACGTGTTAGAGTCTTACATGTACCGGACATGTATAGTATAGAAAGCAAGACCGAGTATCGAACCTAGGGAATCTAAGTTAGCAAAATATCAATACCAAAATAAACGTCATTATAAGATATATAATAATCAAAACGCCATTGCACTTACATGATTTGCTCCAAGAACAAAACACCAAAAAATAAAAAATAAAAGGCCATCAATTTTATATAATATGCTTAAACAAAAATCTAACAGAAATACCCTATAATTCGGAATCCATATCAAACGCCATAGATCTCGGAAATTTGGAGAGGAGGTAGCAGCTAACACGATAATTTTGAAGTTTTATTTCAAAACGGAAGAAAAAGGCGCTGACAAATAAGTGAATGTTCAAAATTTAACGTGGAATGACAATTATAGCCTCTCCTATTATTTAGCGCCATGGACACGTGTCGTCTCCAAATCCGTTTTTACCGTTTTCACAATTTACATGATTTTCACCAAAACTTGTTTATATATATATATATATATATATATATATATATATATATATATAGTGCAACTTAGATCTTTATTGGTAATTTAATTACTATTTTTTCACGTTGTTCATTATGATGTTGGATTCTTAGGTGGCAAAACTCATTGCATGTAATTTGATTTTTAGGTGGATGTTTCAGTTAATCAACCTGTTATTTAGGGTAAGCGTGTCTTAACACAAAGTCAACACCTAAGAAGGTCTTTCATTATCGTGGATGTGGACAAGTGTTATTGACAGAATATTTAGTGATAGCATCAATGTTAGTGACCTGTTACCGTTTTGTTAACGATCGACTAAAT
Organism: Scalesia atractyloides; assembly: GCA_947069175.1. Classification (NCBI taxonomy): domain Eukaryota; kingdom Viridiplantae; phylum Streptophyta; class Magnoliopsida; order Asterales; family Asteraceae; genus Scalesia; species Scalesia atractyloides. The sequence continues at coordinate 20,809,570 of CAMTDV010000022.1, read as the reverse complement.
CAATAAAATCACGGAATAATTAAGTATCTTCGCATGTTATCAATCAAACAAATGAATCCTCTCCTCCATAATGGTCACAGTTGGATACATAACCGAGTCATTAAACCATCAGTTTCAGGAAAATCCATCCGCCGAAGGCCACCATAATAAAACACGATTTGGCTGATGTTTTCTTTGAAGAACTAAGTTGTTGTTTACTCTTTTATTTTCTTTTTTAACTTGGTTAGACACTTATGTATTGAAATTTTTTTTAACGGATGCATTGAATTTGGTATATCTATGTTAAAGATATTATTTTCTTATCTATTAACACATCGATATGTATAACGAAGACTAACAATACTGTTTATAATTTTATAAAATTATATCTACTTTTGATATTTTATGGTTTGCCAGGACTTATATGTGTGTATATTATATGATCAAACCTCCGTTGCAAATCTTACCTCTCATGTGATTTTTTAACCATTTTTCTCAAAGACAGATAAATATCTAACTAAGAAATAAGTAAAAAAAAGATTACCAATCGTTCATTTACACTAGTATATAGTTGTTTACACTAGAGTGAGTATAATTTATAAATTTTAGCAAAAACAAAAATTTACTCATTTATATGTAACTTTTTATTATCCTCTCCCTATATATATATATATATATATAAGGATTCATTTGAAACCACTCTTTATTGTGAGAACCAATGTAAACACAATCAAAAATATCTATAAAAAAAAACACACACACAAAAATTATTTTTTAATATTAAAAAAATCTTTATATTTCGTCACTAAAAAAGCAAATGACAAATAACCGTTAATTCCGTACAATCTAATCACTATTTATATTACATAAACTCATGCATTTTCTCGAAATTTGATTTCGTAACTGAGTGGTACGTCATATCACAAGTATTAGGACTAGTAAATCAGGTCATAACATATACTGGTTTCCGTTACGACGTGAAACAAACCAAACAATGCCCTAAAAGTGTTGGTAGAAAGTGTTCGGCGCACTATTCGCGGCTGCACTATTTATATCAGCAAAATCGCAAAAACGAAACAGAACAAGGAATAACGGCATGCTAATGCCATAATTGAATCCATATATATATATATATATGAAAACACTAATGTGTGAACACCTATTTCAAAAAATACATAACTTTCCGGTACAATGCCTAATTTGCAAAATTGTCCGTTTCGACCAAAAATGCGACAATTTCAGTTTGCCCGCAATATTAATTCGGTATTTTTCGGATTCCAGAATTATAACAAAACAATGTTTAACACCCAAAACAATATGAGAATAGCAAAAATGCATAAAAGACATCGTTTCCGGTCCTACTTCATACAGTGCACAACTTGACCGGAAAGCGACCGTTTGTCGAACCGACGGAAATTTTAGTAGCCGACAGCCTCATGCATCCATCTAGAGAACTAGTTAAGCCTCATTTGGGACTCGGAGTCCTTTCAACTATCTTGAGGTCACGGAAACACAACTTCCGAAAATGTTCAACGGCAAAATATATAAGTACTTATATTGAGCGAACGATTGAACGGAAGGCTTTTCGGCCATCCTAACTCAACATATATTCGGCTAACGAACTAGTTAAGCATATTTCTAGATCGGAAGTGCCCTAAATAAACGCTATGACACTTGTGGTGGCCAAAAACCAAAGCTTCCGGTAGAAATAATAAAGTTCGTATATTAGCCGATATTGTGCCGATGAGCGAACTAGTGACGTTTTTGTTATCCGAAACTTATACCAATTAGTCAAGAGGACTAATTAATATGGATTAACACCCTAAACCCCAATTACTTGCTAATGGTACAAGATCAACCCCTTAATCAACATACGTAAGTTAATTACCTAAATATCTAATTAATAAACACATGTTATAAAAAATGTTACACTTAACCCTCCTTCCATTTTCGCGGATTCAAGTGGGTCCCACACCCACTTGATTTGTGTTGAAAACATGAGATAATAAGCTTGGTGTTAGATATGGATGGTGACCTTGAAAGATAGCTAAATATATACATAACCTACACCATGTCTTTCATCATTTCACTTCAAAAAATTTTGAAACAACCTTCCTACCACAATCAAACCACCACATTTCCACCTTTAAACACCTGATTTCATACACTTTAAAGCCATTTCAAGATCATCCAATGTGCTTGCAAGGATGGAGGATCATTAGGGCTTTCTTGGAGCTTCATCTTCTTCCTAAATCTTCACTAATCTTGTGTAAACCTTGTAAGATAAATTCCTTCATATTTTAGCTTCTTACAATGTCTAGTTTAAGGAAGTACACGTTGATCATCTTGAAAATAAAGAAGATATAACTCCAAAACCCTAAACCTCACCATAATGATAACACTAAATATAGTTATTAGGTGTTGATTATGTGCTTATTTGTTAACTAGTTAGCATGATGATGTTGATTATGATAAAGTAAGATGTTTAAAGTAGATGATCTTCTATGAATAATAATATAAATGATTATTTAAATTGGTGATGTTTAAATCTAAACAAGATCATCAACCTCATAATCCATGAAGATTACAACAACTTAAAAGTGATTTACTACATATGAATAATTTTATAAAGAATAAACACCATGATTTAAGACGTGATCATCTTAAAAAGTGTAGTAAACAAAGGGGGTTTAGAATAGAAGACTTGATTTAAAGATATAACAAAAGTGGTGGCTTAGAAATTCTAAGAAATATATAGAAATCTTATTATTTTTGAGAAAAGTAGTAAGAATACAATTAAAAAAATCATGGAAGATGAGGTGCATAAGTTGTAAAGAAGATAGTATGTGATCTAAAATTGATAGTTGATCTTTATTATGGGTTTAAACATGGTTTAAATACGTTTTTAAAACGTGGAAACGCCATAGTTTAGGGAAAACTATGGTGAATTTTCTAAAAATCTAATCACGATTAAAGTATGATTAACGGGGTGATTAACGGGACTAAACACGATTAGTGACCTAAACTGTCATTAAGGAAGTTTTAATGACAAGGGTTAAAATATAACCACCCAAGTGTTTAACAAGTGTATACGTATATTTTTATAAGTTAAGAATAAGTAATTCTTACATATATATATATATAAACTTGTGAAAATAAAAACATATGTATATACATATTTTGTCACAAAAAATTATGTGTAAATACATGTGTATGTATCTAGAAGTTTAGGGTATATACCACAAAACACCCAACTATACAAATACCACAAACAATTGAAAGTATTACCAAGTGTAGATGACACAAAACATATAAGTTTTTACAATACGTCGAAAACAATGATCGGACAAACGGAGCAATGCGGACGATGGGCGAACGTACACAAATACACTGTCGCGTCGTCGACCAACGAACAAATCGCCAACATGAAGAGTTACTACGACGATGGGCGATTTTCGACGTGAGAAAATATATATTAAACGACAACATGTCTAAAATAATATATTTTAGACACTTAACATATATATGTGTTAACGATATCAAAATCCGAAAAGTTAAAATGTATAAAAATTTACTAAACAGTTTTATAAAAGTATATAAATATATACTTAAAAATCTATACTTGGTAAAATTTATAAGTATAAGACTTATAAATATTGGACTCTTGAAAATGAATTGGGCTAGGCCCATTACATAAAAGACATGGGCAAGGCCAAATTACATAAAATATGTAGTAACATGGGCTAAGCCCAAAGACATAAAACACATGGGCTAGGCCCAATCACATAAATTAATGGGCGATGCCCAATAATATAAAGATATGGGCTAGGCCCAATCACATAAAGACATGGGCTAGGCCCAATCAGATAAATTACTGGGGCTAAGTCTAATCACATAAAGACATGGGCTAGGCCCAATGACATAAATCACATGGGATAGGCCCAAACACATAAAGACATGGGCTAGGCCTAATGATATAAATTACATGGGCTAGGCCCAATCACATAAGGACAAGGGCTAGGCCCAATCATATAAATTACATGGGCTAGGCCCAATGACACATGTGCAACGCAATAGAACATGTGAAGGGCGAGGCCCGTTCACACACGATCTAAGAATAACAATATATATATGTATACATATATACATATATATACATATATATATACATATATATATATATATATATATTTGAGAAATATATGTATCGAACAAACGATCTACCAACACTATGATAACATTAAAAGTTGTTCTAATGTGGTAAACATATACACAACAAGAATTCAAGATGAACAACTTGTACAAGGTCCAACGAGACCTAGGTGTCTAATGAAGTTAATACACATGAAGGTTATACACGTGTACGGACACCGAACTTTGATAAATACGACCCACGGAACGCAAAGCTGTGAGTTCATGTCCCTCCTTTCAATTATTTCAAAGTTTTGTTTAAAACTATCGAGGGGAAATACATGTCATAACAAACAGTATGTTAGCTATGGTTTAGATGATAACACTGTCAAATGTGCATAAGTAGGATGATGACAATAGTAACCATTAATCACGTAATGACCAAGGTGCAATAGGATCTATAGAGTTTGAGGCGCGCTCCACTCTTGGTTGGTATACCCTTCGGAGTGCTTTTGTGATACCAATAATGTCAACGTTGTCTCGGTTTGGTTACTTACTTATGGCAAATATGTCAGGGTGCTCGCGACACACTAATATATCCTTAAAACTCCATGATTGCTAATAACATACTCAGATTTTATTACTGGATTACAAGGATGACATTTTATATGAAAACATTAACTACATGAACTCGCCAACTTATGTTGACTTTTAAAATTACATGTATTTCAGGAAGCAAGGCATGAGCTGGTGATACAACTCGGGTTATGGAAAAATGTCATGACAACGAGTGCCATATTTTGGAGGGTTTGCCTCTTATATCCTAACCTGGTATGGGTATATAGGAGTTAAAACCTCATTATGCATTTATGAGGAAAACAATATCTTATTTTGAAGTAATGTACTTAAATTATGTTTATGATGACAAGTTGAAAACAATTAAAACTATGAAATTACTTTTGGTTGGTTGTAAATATTGGAATGCAAATTTCTATCGGCATGGTATCGTTGTTGATTTATACTTGTTTACTTAATTGGATGCAATGATTACCTAATAGTCACACACTTGCGCTTCCGCTACAACTAGGGTGTGACAGGTTGGTATCAGAGCTCCGAATGTAGTGAACCGGGGAAAAACTTTTATTAAAGTTTGGTCTACAATCACTAAGGGCTCACACATGAAAACAAAGTTTAAAACATAATAGAAATGTTTTCGGAATAATGACAAAAATGACAAAAGGTTTTCATTGTGTCACGATAACATGAGGATCTATCACACGAGCTCAACCATAAGTAACGAACAAGGATCAATACATGATTAGTCTATAATGAATAGACACAAAACATTAGGATTACACGTGAAAATGAAGAACAAGTTTTGCATGAGAAGTGGTGATTAAAATGAAAATGTATCATAAGTAATAATAAATTACTAACATGTATATATATATGCATTGTACGGATTATTTGCAAGGACTATGTCTTCTTCGACAAGCTACGAGGAGGATCCTATGGAGTAGGTGTCCGATGATGGATACGGTTCCGACGCTAAGGCGATACCCCATGAGGATGGAGCCGACCACGAGGACCTTGACGATTTTCAGCCATTTGCTCTTCTTGACCCTATGGAGGATGATGCCCCACAGGGAGATGACGTGTTAGCCGTTCTGCAGCCTCCACATGACGTTATTATTTATGGTCATCCGGACGGCGAGCACGCGATAGTACACTTGTCCATACCTCTTGCCATGGTTCCTCCAGTCATCGATCTAGATGATGATGATGATGATGACATCTCGGTGTTTCACGTCAACCACATGGAGGATGAGATCGGAGACGGCGAGGTTTTCGATGACATAGCCATACTTGAGATACCATCCCCTGTCATATCAATTGTCGATATCTCATCATCCTCAGCCGCCACCCAGAGTGAGCATGTGGCGGATGACGCCTCTTCCGCCGCCCCAGATTCACCCGTACCGATGCACTCACCCCCTGCAGCCTCACCTGTCTGTGTTAGCTCTTTTCCTGCTAGTACCCCTACTCATGGACCCACTCCTTATTCTACACCAGCACGACACTACTCACTGAGCGGTACCCCACGTGCCCCTGAGCAGCTACCCCCGGTTTTCTCTGGGAGGTCTACTTATCATCCTATATACGATCTCTTTGCAGCTGGAGCCTCTCACATGGCTGGATCTTCATTCTCAGCTGGACCACCTCCCATGTATGCCACACGTCCCATACCAATTACTGCAGGTATGTCTACCCCGATACCCCCACTGGGCATGAGCCCTTCTCACCCCTACCATCCCTCACACTTCCCTCCGATTCATGTGGAGGAGAGGGTGACATCACATGACCTTCAGCTCTCCTTGATCTTTCAGAGGATCTGGGAGCTTGAGACTCAGTGTGTTACTCATGCCGCTGCCAGAGCCACACCCCGATTACCATCATCACCCCTACCATCTCCACCATCATACCCACCACCATCACCACCACCACTACCACTATCACCACCACCGACCCCACCCTTCTACTATCCATTTCACCCTCGTCATGCCCATCTGAGGCGCGAGTGCGTGAGTTAGAGAAGTTTCAGACTGATGCCACTAGGCGCATTTCTGGCCTAGAGGAGGAGGTGGCTTACCATCACGGTTTGCTCCACCGATCACCATCCCCACCACCCCCTCCACCGCAGTAGTATGTATATGATTATCTTTTGGGGATCAGACTTACTTTTGATGATCTAGCTCATGAAGACTCAACTTCGAAGATCCCGACTTTTGGAAGACAACTTGAAGACATGAAAAAGCAATGTAGAAGGAAATCTTACTTTTGTAATGTAAAACTAGTACCGGCTAGGGTTATGTATCCCTAAGTCCTTTTGATCTTCATGAACAAAATGTAACAAGTTGTCATTGTATAAAAGTGTATTTTCTTTATTTCACATTGTCTATGTTTTAGGTTATGGTTGTTAGTATCATGATGTGGTGATATTACGGTTGATGTATTATGTTGTGGTGATACGGTGATTAATGTCTTGGTGATGTGGCGACTATCTATGCGATGAGTTACGTGTTTATGGTGATGATTGGTGTACGTATGTCATATACATATACTTTTCTTACTTATTATGTACCCAATGTGGTGATACATATATGTTTGACAAAAATAATAATAATAATAATAAATATGTATTTATTATTAAATAACTCGGCTAATTGTGAGCGACATTTTATATTAGAAGTCAATGCCGCCCCGCCGAAGGAGTTCCAACAATAACGCACTACCGACAACACAAGAGGAGTTAGATGAACGCATTTCTCAGGCAATCGCGTAGTACGAAGCTAACCGCTCCGAATGTAGCGGTGACACTGGAGGTTCAACCAAAGGCAACCCTCCAACTGATAATACACGGTTATTCATAAAACCGCATGATACTCTCATTTATTCTATTCGTGCTTTTGGTTACTCATACTTAAATGATGTATCCAATGATTTCAGGTTGCACTTACATAGCAGTTTCTAGACTGCAAACCTCTGAATTATGACCGTATTGGAGGTGTTATAGCCTTCGTACGTTGGATTGAGAAGACCAACTCGGTCATTCAAATTAGCAAGTGCCCTTCTGAACAAAGAGTCACTTATGTTACTGGACTCTTCATAGACGGAGCATTATCTTGGTGGAACCTCCAGGTCCAAACTAAGGATGACGATGCTGCACACGCCCTGACCTGGGAGGAACTTAAGGAAATAATGAGAAAGAAGTATTGCTCGAGGTCAGAAATTCAGAAGTTGGAAACGGAGTTCTAGAATTTAAAGATGGTTGGTTCAGATATCATCGGGTACACGCAATGATTTCATGATTTGTCTCGAGTGGTGCCATACTTGGTGGAACCCAAATTTAAGAGGATTGAGAGGTACATCCGGGGACTCGCCCCCTAAATTCTAAGTCTGGTTACCTCTTCGAAACCCACTGAAGTTGGAGAAGCAATTTATTTAGCTGTCAGCCTTAATGAGGAGGCTGTAGTCAAGGGAAGCTACCTAAGAGTGGTGTGAACAAAAATGAGACTACTGAGGAGACTACGGACTCCAATAAAAGAAAATTCTCCCACTTCAAGAAAGGCTCGCGAGGAAATAATAAGAGTTACAAGAAGCAAGCCATGAAAGAAGTCAAAGAAACGAAGGCATATGTTACCACTACTACAAACACTGCTGTTAAGAAATCTTATACTGGGGACGCACCAAAATGCCCTAAATGCCCTTTCCACCACTACGGGGAATGCCGAGGCCCCAAGTATGGCAAATGTGGTAGGTTTGGACATCGCACCGATGCGTGCCGGGTGGCAAATTCCAAGGATCAAGGTTGTTTTGGATGCAGAGACAAAGGGTATTTCAAGAAAGATTGACCTAAAGAGAACCAAGCTCGGGGAAGAGCGTTCGTGATTGAGCTAAGAATGCTCGCCAGGACCTGAATGTGGTCACCGGTACGTTCCCTATCAATGATGACTTCGCATCTATTCTTTTTGATACCGGGGCAGATTTTAGTTTTATTTCTAAAGAATTTAGAGATATACTTCGGGCAGAGTCAAGTAAATTAGATGTTCCATACTCGATTGAGCTAGCTAACGGGATATTGGTAAAGTCGGGGAAAATTATAAAGAAGTGTACCTTAGAACTAGGTAAACGGAAGTTCGATATAGATATATTACCAGTTCAACTAGGTAGTTTCGATGTCGTTATTGGTATGGATTGGCTATCAGATAATCGAGCCGAAGTCATATGTTAGAGAAAATCATTCGCATCCCCCCACTTGACGGAGACCATTTGATGATTCACGGTGAGAATTATGATACGCCACTACAAATCATAAACTGCATGAAAGCTCAAAAATGTTTGAGGAAAGGATGCATCGCCTTTCTTGCCCATGTGGTGGACAAAAAGGCTGAGGAATGCAATGTTGAGGACATACCGGTAGTTAGGGAATATCCCGAGGTCTTTCCGGAAGACTTACCAGGACTACCTCCACAATGACAAGTCAAGTTCCATGTCGATTTAGTGCCAGGAGCTGCACCTGTGTCAAAGGCTCCATATCGACTAGCGCCCTCGAAGATGCAGGAATTATCTACTCAGTTGCAAGAGTTGCTTTACAGAGGTTTCATAAGACCGAGTTTCTCGCCTTGGGGAGCTCCGGTGCTGTTTGTGAAAAAGAAGGACGGAACCTCTCAAATGTGCATCGACTATTGGGAACTAAACAAGTTAACCATCAAGAACCGGTACCCATTACCAAGGATCGACGACCTATTCGATCAGTTGCAAGGGTCGAGTTTTACTCAAAGATTGATTTAAGATCCGGGTATCATTAGTTGAGAATCCAAGAGGAAAGTATTCCTAGGACGGCGTTTAGGACTCGCTACGGTCATTACGAGTTCCTTGTTATGCCTTTGGCCTAACGAACGCCATGCAGTATTCATGGATTTGATGAACCGGGCATGTAAGCCATACCTCGACAAGTTCGTGGTCGTTTTTATCAACGACATATTGATTTACTCGAGAACTGAGGAAGAACACGAACAACACCTGAGAACTATACTGGAGTTGCTAAAGAAGGAGCAATTATATGCCAAGTTCTCGAAATGCGAATTTTGGATTCGCGAGGTACAATTTCTCGATCACGTGGTGAACGAGAATGGGATACATGTTGACCCCTCGAAGATCGAGGCTATAAAGAATTGGACCACGCCAAGAACCCCACGGAATACGACAATTCCTAGGTTTATCGGGATATTACAGGAGATTTATTGAGAACTTCTCAAAGGTTGCTCAGCCACTAACCTCGCTTACACAAAAGGACAAAAAAAGTTTGATTGGGGAGAAAAACAAGAATCGGCATTTCAAGTATTAAAACAAAAATTATGTAAGGCGCCTATATTATCAATCCCATACGGTACCCATGATTTTGTGGTGTACTGTGATGCATCGCATAAAGGCTTGGGTGGCATGTTAATGCAACGTGAAAAAGTCATCGCGTACGCGTCACGTCAGCTGAAAGTTCATGAAAGGAATTATAGCACACATGACCTAGAATTAGGCGCAGTGGTATTTTCTTTAAAGATCTAGCGTCATTATTTATATGGAACTAAGTGTACCATATTCACGGATCATAAAAGTCTTCAACATATTCAACCAAAAGGAACTGAATATGCGCCAACGACATTGGGTGGAATTGTTGAATGATTATGACTGTGAGATCAAGTATCACATGGGCAAGGCAAATGTAGTAGCAGATGCTTTGAGCCGGAAAGAACGAGTCAAAACATTCCGGGTACGAGCTTTAGAAATGACGATCTAGACGAACTTTACGGCTCGATGCACGATGCACAACAAGAAGCTTTACAACCAGAAAACATTCCAGCGGAATCATTACAAGTAATGGAGAAACAACTGGAACCGAACCAAGATGGAACTCTGTATTTCATGGGAAGGATCTAGATTCCCTATTTTGGCAATTTGCGAGACTTGGTGCTAGATGAAGCACACAAGTCCAAATACTCGATACACCCAGGATCTGATAAAATGTATCAGTATTTGAAGGAGTATTATTGGTGGCCTAATCTCAAAGGAGATATTGCGATCTAGACGAACTTTACGGCTCGATGCACGATGCACAACAAGAAGCTTTACAACCAGAAAACATTCCAGCGGAATCATTACAAGTAATGGAGAAACAACTAGAACCGAACCAAGATGGAACTCTGTATTTCATGGGAAGGATCTAGATTCCCTATTTTGGCAATTTGCGAGACTTGGTGCTAGATGAAGCACACAAGTCCAAATACTCGATACACCCAGGATCTGATAAAATGTATCAGTATTTGAAGGAGTATTATTGGTGGCCTAATCTCAAAGGAGATATTGCGACTTATATTGGGAAATGCCTAACTTGTGCAAAGGTCAAGGCCGAATACCAAAAACCATCTGGTCTATTACAACAACCCGAAATCCCTGTTTGGAAGTGGGAACAAATCTCCATGGATTTCATTACAAAATTACCACGGACCTCTCGAGGTCATGACATGATCTGGGTTATCATTGATCGGTTAACCAAATCAACTCACTTCTTACCCATCCGTGAGAAAGACAGTACAGAGAAGTCAGTTGAACTGTATCTTAAGGAAATCGTGGCACGTCATGGAGTGCCAATCTCGATAATCTCTGATAGAGATGGTCGCTTTATGTCGCGGATCTGGCAATCATTTCAAACTTTGTTCGGTTCTCGCTTAGATTTAAGCACAGCTTTTCACCCGCAGACCGATGGTCAAAGCGAGCGAACCATCCAAACGTTGGAAGACATGCTTCAAGCTTGTGTTATGGATTTAGGCGGAAAATAGGATACTCATTTACCGTTGGTAGAGTTTTCCTACAATAACAGTTATCACACCAGTATCAAGGTCGCGCCGTTCGAAGCACTATATGGACGAAAGTGTCGATCTCCGCTATGTTGGGCGGAAGTCGGTGACAGACAACTCATTGGTCCCGAACTAGTTCAAGAGACCACAGATAAAATATTCAAGATCCGTGAGCGTATCAAAGCGGCCGAGATAAACAAACAAGCTACGCAGATCGGAGATGCAAACCATTATCCTTCGAGGTCAGAGACAAAGTGTTACTAAAGGTCTCGCCTTGGAAAGGTGTAGCTAGATTCAGGAATTCACTGAAAACTAAACACGAGATACAATGGGCCTTTCGAGATTCTGGCAAAGGTCGGTGCAGTGGCTTACAAGTTGAAACTGCCAGAGGAACTCAACAATGTACACTACACATTTCATGTGTCTAATCTAAAGAAAAGCCCGACTAATGACACAGTTGTCATTCCAGCGGATGAGATTCATGTTGATGACAAACTCTAATTTACCGACGAACCCGTTGAAGTCATGGACTCGAAAGTTCAAAAGACGAGGAGAAGTCAAATCAAACTGGTAAAAGTTCGCTAGAACTTACGTCAAGGTCCCGAGTACACGTGAGAACGTGAAGATCAAATCAAGGCAAAGTGCCCCTACCTGTTCAAGAAAACTCATTCAGAGGATGTCTCAAAGTGAATTTCGGGACGAAATTCTTTTTAACAGGGGGAGTATGTGACAAATGGCAAATAACCGGTAATTTCGTACAATCTAATCACTATTTGTATTACATAAACTCATGCATTTTATCGAAATTTGATTTCGTAACTGAGCCTACGTCATATCACAAGTATTAGGACAAGTAACTTAGGTCATAACATATACTGGTTTCCGTTACAACGTGAACCAAAGCAAACAATGCCCTAAAAGTGTTGGGCGCACTATTCGCGGTTGCACTATTTATGTCAGCAAAACTGCTAAAACGAAACAGAACAACGAATAATGGCATGCTAATGCCATAATTGAGTCCATATATATATATATGAAAACACTAATGTGGGAACACCTATTTCAAAAATAGATAACTTTCCGATACAACGCCTGATTTGAAAAATTGTCCGTTTTGACTAAAAAGACGACAATTTCAGTTTGTCTGCAATATTAAATCGTTATTTTCCGGATTCCAGAATTATAACAAAACATTGTTGAACACCCTAAAACAATATGAGAATAGCAAAAATGCATAAAGGAAATCGTTTCCGGTCATACCGCAAACAGTGCACAACTTGACCGGAAAGCGACCGTTTGTTGAACCGACGAGCATTATAGTAGCCGACAGGCTCATGCATCCATCTAGAGAACTAGTTAAGCCTCATTTGAGACTCGGAGTCCTTTCAACTATCTTGAGGTCATGGAAACACAACTTCCGGTAATGTTCGACGATAAAATATTTAAGCACCGATATCGAACGAACGATTGAACGGAAGGTTTTTGGGCCATCCTAACTCAACATATATTTGGCTAGCGAACTAGTTAAGCATATTTCTAGATCGAAAGTGCCCTAAATACACGCTATGACACTTGTGGTGGCCAAAAAGCAAAGCTTCCGGTATGAAATAATAAACTTCGTATATTAGCCGATGAGCGAACTAGTGACGTTTTCATTATCTGAAACTTATACCAATTAGTCAAGAGGACTAATTAACGTGGATTAACACCCTAAACCCTAATTACTTGCTAATGATACAAGATCAACCCCTTAATCATCATACTTAAGTTAATTACCTAAATATCTAATAAATAAACACATGTTAAAAAAAAATGTTACACTTAACCCCCCTTCCATTTTGGCGGATTCAAGTGGGTCCCACACCCACTTGATTTGTGTTGAAAACATGAGATTATAAGAATGATGTTAGATATAGATGATGACCTTGAAAGATAGCTAAATATATACATAACCTACATCATGTCTTTCATCATTTCAGTTAAAAAAATTTGAAACAACCTTCCTATCTCTCTCTCTTGCCCATGGCTCCAAATACCACCATCAAACCACCACATTTCCACCTTTAAACACGTCATTTCATACACTTTAAAGCCATTTCAAGATCATCCAAGGTGCTTGCAAGGATGGAGGATCATTAGGGCTTTCTTGGAGCTTCATCTTCTTCCAAAATCTTCACTAATCTTGTCCAAACCTTGTAAGATAAATTCCTTCATATTTTAGCTTCTTACAATGTCTAGTTTAAGGAAGTACAAGTTGATCATCTTGAAATTAAAGAAAATATAACTCAAAAACCCTAAACCTCACCATAATGATAACACTTAATATAGTTATTAGGTGTTGATTATGTGCTTATTTGTTAACTAGTTAGCATGATGATGTTGATTATATTAAAGTAAGGTGTTTAAAGTAGATGATCTTATATGAATAATAATATAAATGATGATTTAAACATGGTGATGTTTAAATCTAAACAAGATCATCAACCTCATAACTTGAAGATTACTACAACTTAACAGTGATTTACTACATATAAATAATTTTTTATAAAGAATAAACACCATGATTTAAGACGTGATCATCTTAAAAGGTGTAGTAAACAAATGTGGTTTAGAATGAAAGACTTGATTTAAAGATATAACAAAAGTGGTGGCTTAGAAATTCTAATAAATATATTGAAATATTATTATTTTTGAGAAAAGTAGTAAGAATATATAATTACAAAAATCATGGAAGATGAGGTGCATAAGTTGTAAACAAGATAGTATGTGATCTTAAATTGATAGTTGATCTTGATTATGGGTTTAAACATGGTTTAAATACGTAAAACGTGGAAAACGCCATAGTTTAAGGGAAACTATGGCGAAATTTTCTAAAAATCTAACCATGAATAAAGTATGATTAACGGGACTAAACGCGCTTAGTGACCTAAACTGTAATTAAGGAAGTCTTAATGACAAGGATTAAACCATAACCACCCAAGTGTTTAACAAGTGTATACGTATATTTTTACAAGTTAAGAATAAGTAATTCTTACATATGTATATATATATATATATATATACTTGTGAAAATAAAAACATATGTCTATACATATTTTGTCACCAAAAATTATGTGTAAATACATGTGTATGTATCTAGAAGTTTAGGGTATATACCACAAAATACCCAACTATATACAAATACCACAAACAATTGAAAGTATTACCAAGTGCAGTTGACACAAAACACATACATTTTTACAATACGTCGAAAAAAATGATCGGACAAACGGAGCAATGCGGACGATGGGCGAACGTACACAAATACACTGTCGTGTCTTTGACCAACGAACAAATCGCCAACATGAAGAGTTACTACGACGATGGGTGATTTTCGACGTGAGAAAATATATATTAAACGACAACAACGACATGTCTAAAATAATATATTTTAGACACTTAACATATATATGTGTTAACGATATCAAAATCCGAAAAGTTAAAATGTATAAAAATTTACTAAGCAGTTTTATAAAAGTATATAAATATATACTTAAAAATCTATACTTGGTAAAATTTATAAGTATAAGACTTATAAATATTGGACTCTTGAAAATGAATTGGGCTAGGCCCATTACATAAAAGACATGGGCAAGGCCAAATTACATAAAATATGTAGTAACATGGGCTAAGCCCAAAGACATAAAACACACGGGCTAGGCCCAATCACATATAATGTACATGGGCTAGGCCCAATCACATAAAGACATGGGCTAGGCCCAATCACATAAATTACATGGGCTAGGCCCAATCACATAAAGACATGAGATAGGCCCAATCACATAAAGACATGGGCTAGGCCCAATCACATAAATTACATAGGCTAGGCCCAATCACATAAAGACATGGGAGCCCATGACATAAATTACATAGGCTATGCCCAATCACATAAACACATGGGCTAGGCCCAATAACATAAATTACATGGGCTAGGCCCAATCACATAAAGACATGGGCTAGGCCCAATGACACGCGTGCTAGGCACGAGGACATGTGAAGGGCGAGGCCCATTCACACACGATCTAAGAATAACAATATATATATATATATATATATATATATATATATATATATATATATATATATATATATATATATATATATTTGAGAAATATATGTATAAAAATATTAATCGAACAAACGAACTACCAACACTATGATAACATTAAAAGTTGTTCTAATGTGGTAAACATATACACAACAAGAATTCAAGATGAACAACTTGTACAAGGTCCAACGAGACCTAGGTGTCTAATGAAGTTAATACACATGTAGGTTATACACGTGTACGGACACCGAATTTTGATAAGTACGACGTACGGAATGCAAAGTTGTGAGTTCATGTCCCTCCTTTCAATTATTTCAAAGTTTTGTTTTAAAACTATCAAGGGAAAATACATGTCATAACAAACAGTATGTTAGCTATGGGTTTAGATAATAACACGATCAAATGTGCATAAGTAGGATGATGACAATAGTAACCATTAATCACGTAGTGACCAAGGTGCAAAAGGTATAGATCTATAGAGTTTGAGGCGCGCTCCCCTCCTGATTGTATACCCTTCGGAGTGCTTTTGTGATACCAATGATGTCAAAGTTGTCTCAGTTTTGTTACTTACTTATGGCACATATGTCAGGGTGCTCGCAATACACTGATAGATCCTTAAAACTCCATGATTACTAATAACATACTCAGATTTCATTACTAGATTACAAGGATGAAATTTTATACGAAAATATTAACTACATGAACTCGCCAACTTTTGTTGACTTTTAAAATTACATGTATTTCAGGACGCAAGGCATGAGCTGCTGATACAATTCGGGTTATGGGAAAATGTCAAGACAACGAGTGCCATCTTTTGGAGTGTTTGCCTCTTATATCCCAACCTAGTATGGGTATATAGGAGTCAAAACCTCATTATGCATTTATGATGAAAACAATATCTTATTTTGAAGTAATGTACTTAAATTATGCTTATGATGACAAGTTGAAAGTAGTTAAAACTATGAAATTACTTTTGGTTGGTTGTAAATACTGGAATGCAAATTTCTATCGACATGGCATCGTTGTTGATTTATACTTGTTTACTTAATTGGATGCAATGATTACCTAATAGTCACACACTTGCGCTTCCGCTACGACCAGGTTGTGACACATGTGCATATTATCATTTCTTTGACAAATTCCATAATACATTACCAATATTAGACAATTGCACTTTCATTTACACTACCATCTATAATACACTACTTTTACGTTAACAATATTAGAAATGCAAATGTGCATCTATATGTATGAACATGATTTTGGTACACTAGTTTGAATACACTTTACATTTCATCTATCATACTATCCATAATACACTACCATTACCTCCTACCACCCATAATACAATACCATTACCAATATTTCACTTTATTGCATACTTTATTACATGTACATCAAAACCCTTTATAATATCCAAAACAACATATTACATCATAAAGTGACAAATATAACCAAACCATTAACCACTAAATATAAGTAACCAAAAAACATGTATATGGGCCTACTTCATCATTCAAAATCACAAACTTTTTGTTTCAAAACACGTTATATCATGGTTATACATAATGATGCACATGCGCATTTTTAATATTGGTAATGTAATAAGTAGCGTATTACGGATGGTAGTGTAAACGAACGTGCAATTATCTACTACTGGTAACATATTACAGAATTTGTCCAAAAATGATACATATGCACATATGCATCGATAATTGTTACTCAATTTTTTTTTTGTAATGAAGTATAGCGATTTTTTTTAAAAAATATAAAAAAAAAATTTGTGTGTTTTTTAGATTTTTTTGGTATTTTTTTGTGTTCACATTGGTTCTCACGGTTCTCGCATTAAAGGTGGTTCTCGCATGAACCATATATATATATATATATATATATATATATATATATATATATATATATATATATAAAGATACTAGAGAAAACGCCTAGAATTCTGAAAATTGGTGAGAACAATTTTGAGCCACATGATCTTGGTAATTTGTGATTGAGATTGATACAATGATATTTTTTGTAAATTTTGTGAACCTTAGAACTAACAGGAGAGGTAAAATTGAAAAATTCAAAAAAGGGTGCACATGCTAATCACATGTAATTTCTCCCATATTTTTTAAAGGTCCATTACTTTTTATAAATGATAATTTAAAAAATTATTCCATAAAATGCAACGTTTTTTCTTTTCAACGAGTATACTATTGATATACCTTTCAAAAAAATGAACTAGGTTTTAATGGCTTTTTTAACTTTGTTTTTCATGGCGTTTTCAACTTGGTTTTTTATGGTCTTTTTCTAAACTGTGTGTTTATGGGGTTTTCAACTGGTTTTTTAATAATGTTTTTCTGAACTAGTTGTTTTATAACGTTTTCAACTAGGTACTTTTTGGCGGTTTCTGAATCGGGTGTGCTTATAGTTTGTTTTATTTTGGACATTTTCATGGCGTTTTTAGAAAACTCCATAAAAACACCCACTTTCACAAATATCCAGTTCATGTCGTTTTTTATTTTAAAAGTGTAGTAAAAGTATATTCGTTTGAAAGATAATAAAACACTTGATTCTGTAATGTAACTATTTTTAAAAAATATTACGTATAAAAAAGTTACAAAAGTTTAAAAAAGATGGTGGAAGATACATGTGACTTGCATTTGCATGGTTTTTAGCATGTGCATGAGCTTTTTAACAATATTGTCCTTAGTGTAATTTAGTACTAGTGCCACATGTCAACATCATAAATGTTCTCACTGTTGTCACACTTTTAAATGTTTTTTTTTTTCAAATCTTGACCTTTTATATATATATATAAACAATGTCGATTGTAACTTTTATAAAGAAAACAATAATGTACAAATGCTTGAAGCATTTACAAGTCACTCGAACATGGTTAAAATAAATATAAAATTAAAGTGAAAATATGTCCCCTTAAGTTTAACTACACTTACACCTTTAGCTTTACACTATTCAATTTCTTTTGTTCTTTTTTTCCAGCCATCTTTTGATGCATGGCTTGTTCATTTTTCTTTTCTTATAACTTATAAAATATGATGTTTATAAAATTTCGAACATATCGTTGCGACGTTATTTACATATTGATGTAATTTTTTTTGTTTAAAATTGAATTGTACGTAATAACGTACAAGTCCTTAAAGGATAACGTACAAACTATCAAAGTTACCTTAAGATTTAGTTTTTTTTTCTCAAATTAAATTTTATTCAAAGCCATATGTCGTACTTAGCATTAACAATTCTTTAATGTAAATATTACTCATATTCAAACACATGATTGTGAGGGGCAAAGTAGAAAAAAAACTTATAATTGTTGACTTTTATATGTTCCATTATAAAAAAGATCAAACACCTTTTATATACCTTGTTATATCAACAATATGTAATATAAAATTAAGAATTTAATCATGTTATTATAAGTATAGTATTATTATATATAGAAGTTACGAAAATGACCTTTTTATATAAAAACAATGATGTAATATACGATAATTGTGCGTGATTATGTAATATATTTATATAATTATAAACATAGGTTGTATAATCATTTATATACGCTGCATAATATGGTGTGAATGTTATGTGTAGTTTACACACTATGTTATTTACTTATTTTGTATGTAATTATTTAATATTATGCCTAATTATGGCGTGTACACATACATCCTCCCCCAAAGACATGTTGTGTATCATGGTTCCCACACTTCTCATGTTCAATTGATACAATAACCAACATACCTCTCTATTCTTTTCTATCCTTTTTTTACACCCAATAAATCTACTACTAAATATTATACCAATGCCTACCACGAGACTATAGAACCCACATCACCAGAGACGCAACACCTTACTACACTTGTTGGTACCACCAAGCTACAAGCACTTTGATATGTATCTATCTGCCTATTTCTCTCTCTCTCTCTCTCTCTATATATATATATATATATATATAAAAATATTTGTCGGCATGATTTGTAGAAAACGACTAAAAATATGAAAACGCTAAGAATTGTTCCAGCCATTGGATCAATATAATCTATGGACTATAATGTGGCAGTGGCGTTTTTGTAAATATCAATAATTCTCATAAGGTGCGGGGTTCATTAAGGGTGAAAGGGTCTTTTTGACTAAAAAAGAGAAAATGCCAAATCATTGTCACATAAATGATAAAGCCTCTAAAACGCTAGATATATTATTGCTTTCCATTTATTGTAAAAAACTCCCGCCCAAAAAATGTGCCTGAGACATCATCATATAAAGGAACAAATCATCCCTTTCATTGATCATACTCAAAACCAAAGCCATTCTACAAAACGCCAAACATCAAAAACTTCAAAACACACACAAAAAATGGCAAACATCGTCTCTTAGAGGTTCACCACGTCAATCAATAGGTTTGTTATCAAATTCGATACTAGAAGAAGGGTGATGGTGAAAATTGTAAACGCTATAATAAACATGAAGAGGATGTTCAAACAGGGTTACTACAACTTGGCGTTCCTTTGGATAACTTGGGTGAGAAAACACAGACTGTGATAAGGAGATTGGGAAGAGATTTCCATAGAATAATGCAAATCAAATTGTTGAGCAAATCATTGAATCATGGTGTTATGATCATGAATATGAATTGGCGACGGTTGTGTGGAACGACGTACATGAAGATGACCACAGTTGAAAATATACTGACCAAAGAGTCTCTTGGGTTTATAGTATAATTATGCAATTCAAGATATTTGAACGCTGAGATAACCCCGGAAGTGGCTTCGTTGGATGAAATATTTAAATGGAGGCGTCAAGCACTTCAAGACGAGGACGCCGTTAAAACTAAAGATGAAGATCAACATTTTGAACAAGAAGAAGAAGAAAAAGATAAGGGAAGTGATGGTTACTTCTCAGACGTAATCCCATTGGATGATGAGTTTTGAATGATGATTTTATGTTTTATGGCATTTAACTATCAGTCTTATTTTCGTATTTTTTAAGTTTTAAGAATAAAGATATTATTATCTATGAAAACGCTAAGACTTGTGTATCAAATAATTAAAGGTAATGATAACAAAAAAACCCCAAAAATTATTCTTCTCAAAAAACGCCAATACTTGCGTATTATGATCTATGAAAACGCCAAGACCTGTGTATTAAATGGTTAAAGGTAATATTCTAAAAAATACGCTGTTGAAACAAAAAATAAAAATAAAAACTTTTAAAAAAACGCCAAAGCTATTCTTCAATTGTGTCTGCTCTCGAAGATCGTGTAGATCATCTTTTAATTACTAGTTGCTTGCTTGTAGATGTGTAGTGTCCTAATTTTTTACAATTCTCACATTGCCTTCTTTCGCACTCGTCTTCTTTTTGGTCTTTTCAGTTACCTCCTTAGGTTTGGATTCAATCGCTTACCAGATCCAGGTCATTTCGACTTGTAACCAATAGGAACTGTTATGGGATTCTTGTCATTTTGGTAATGCCATGTTATCTCAGCAAATTTGTCACTCGTGCTAGGAGCTGGTGCAACTAACTGCATATCCTGAACCTTCTTCATATAGGATTGAACATTATCCTTGTACAAGGAAAGCTCCTCCTTGCTGCTCGATAAATAATTCAAATTATACTCTGTCGCAAAAATAATTTATTGCATCATACCTTGAACATCGACATCAAGCTTGGTTAAAAAATCACGGCTTATTGTGTAATTAGTAGAACAATTTGGCACAACGTCTTTACACCATATATTGAGAATCTATTATTTTGGAAATTCCCTAATGTCCAAGCTTCTCAAAACATGGAAGACATGTCTACATAACAAACCAAACAGCTCGAAACGTCTTCATGAACAACTGCTGGTGCAATCAGACTTTCGGAACATAACATGAAAACAACATAATATATAGTCAGACTAACGCCATCAGACCAAAGAAATACATGCACTCAAATACAAAAATAAATGGTAACATAACATGAAAATGCCATAGTATAGTTAGAATAACGCCATCAAAGAAAAAAACACATGCACACACAAAAAAACATGCAAACTGTATTTTAAAAATGAAAAGATGCCATGATCAATAAAAAACGCCATCTACCTCAAATAGTGAGGAATATGGCTGCTGGAAATAATTTTTGAAGAACTTAACGAACCCATCGGGATGATCATCATGCCTAGCATTTATGCAATCCCAAATCCCGATTAGCTTACTTGTCTATCTTGTCTATCTAGAAAGCTGGTTTTGGTGTATATCTCTGAAGCTTGTTTCTCCAAAACTTTATAATTACTTTTCAGTTCGGGCCGTTTGTAGCGTGTCTCATGTTCATTTTCCAATGTGTATGACAATGTGCTTCTATTGCAGTTTCATAATAAGTCATAAACAACAAGAGTAGATTTGAGAAAAATCTTCTTGCAAGAAGAAAAATTAATTAATTTAGGTCGTATATTTTTGTGATAATGGTTATGAATCAAGATATCATTTTTTTCTACTTTTAATTAATAATTTAATTAATATGAGTATAATAGACAATTTGATGTATAACACAAATAAATATTATAAAGGGTTACTTAATGTGTTGGGTCCTACACCAATTTTATTAGGAGTGACAAAATTATTTAAAAGTGTTGTGTCCTATACATATTTTGTTATGAGTCGCAAAATTGTTACGGTCCTACACATTTTGTAACGTACACAAAAAATTGTTTTTATGGTGTAGGAAACGTCGAATATGTAGGATCATGTGTAGGGTTATGTCTATTGTGTAAGATGCACAACTATTTTATAGGATAAACTCATTAAATGATTAGGGTTCATTAATTTGAATAACAAAAGAAAGATAGACTTGTTAAATAATTTGTTCAAATTACCTTTGTACCAATTATTCTTTTTATTGTTAATTTGTAATTTTTTCTTATTTGAACTCTCCGATATATATATATATATATACACACACACACTATATTCTAATACATATAAAGAGGGCAAGAAGGTAATTTCAAGAATTTAAGTAACTAGAAGTCTCAAAGCATATGGTATAATAATTTAAAACATATTATTGACTTTTAAATCTATTTACTTTAGCGATTTTTGAATGGTTACAACCTTTTCATACGTTAATATATTTTAAGAAAAAAAATATTACACCATAAAAACAAACGTTTTATTTTTTTAATTTGAGTATGGTATTACCAGTATGTCTGTATTTACCGTCGCATCACGCAAACACCCACTTGTATATAGAAATATCACACACGTGTATATAAACTCCCAAAAATAGATATTTAAACAAAATGACTACCTGTTTTCATTATTGTTTTTTTTATATATCCCACTAGTACATTTTGGATCTTTATTCGGAAATAGGAAGCACACGAATGAAAATTTTTACCTGAGAGAAAATACATTCAAGACTTCCAATGGGATGTTGTGAACAACATGAAATGTACTTATGTGTGAATCACATGATACCCATTGAAGAATGTGGACAAACAAAGTTCATGACAAACGACAAATGTGACATGTCTGCAAGGGTACTGGTTTATCATAGGTCCCGTTTGCAAACCCAAGTTGTAAGATTAAATATTTTTTGTAACTGTTTAATCTAGTATTCATCGTTATCATTTATGTAATATAGATAAAAATATATTAAAACCTATAATATAATTAGTTGGTAATTGTTAATAAACCGATTTACCCTAATTAACTAATTGGGTTTCCCCTTGGATGTATATAAGGAGAATACTAGAGAGGGATTAGGGTTAGACTCTCATAACATCAACACCATAAATCATCCCATTCTCTCTCTCCATTCTACAAGTTCTTCAACCCTAAAGAACTTGGTACTATCATCAAGAACATGCAACCTAAAGGGGAACCAGATCAAGCTGACTATCATGTCAAACTCCATGGTTGCATCCGTATCTGGATTCTCTGTTGGCCTGGATGCTGTATCAGGTATTATTTCATTCATGTTTTCCATCATGTTTATACAGAACTGATCAACATGTGTATCAGAGCATATGTTGATAAATCAGTTCTGTTTGTTTCCATGAATCTGGAATTAAAATCCGGAAAACAAACTTTATGAAAAACTGATAAAACTTAAGAACAAGAATTCGGATAAAACCTTTAAAATTCATGAATTTTATGTTCTAAAGGGATGTTTAATCACATTCGAAATTGTTATTGTTCCGGAATCTGTATTACAGAACTTAAAATTTCAGATTTCGGATTCAAATGATGTTTTAATTTTTAGGGTTCATCACATGTTCTTTTGAAATTCGAATAAATTCCTATATTTTGGAATGTAATTTGGATTATTAAGTGTTTTTCCTGTTTTGATCTTTTTTATCAACTTAAAGTTATTCGAAATCTGTTATTATTATAAATAGATATAATTTTTCGAATTAATGAGATAAATCTAATCAGCACTAAAACAGGAACCAAATTATCCCATGATCCCTTAATTTTCGAATTTCAAAACTTATTACAACTAACAGCCATGATTAGAGGATTCAAAATCTTGGAGGACAAGTTTCGGATGGATCAGAGATCCATTCGAGATGCCCATCTCGAACTAATTCGAGTCTCATCCGAGATGGCCGAATTCGAGCCTCATCCGAGATGCCCATCTCGGACTAATCCGAAACTCATCCGAGATGCCCATCTCGGACTAATTAGAGTCTCATTTGAGATGCCCATCTCAAACTAATTCGAGTCTCATCCAAGATCACCATCTCGGACTAATTCGAAACTCATCCGAGATGCCTATCTCGGACTTATTCGAGTTTCATCCGAATATTTCGAAATCCAAGTTTTTATCCGAAATCCAAGTTTTTATCCAAGTTCGATCCATGCTAACAGGGGGTTTGCTATTAAATAAATGGTTTTGTAAATACTTAATTATCATAATCAGATAACCTTTTACAAAACCAAATAGCTTAACTTGAATGAGCTTCTGATGAAACACTTTTGCCCAAAGGTGATTTGATGCATCTATTTATTGTTCAAGTATTACAAAAGCTATGTTAATTATGCAATATAAACGTGAATGTCTTATTTCTGGCCAAAGCTGATCTAATTCCTTCATGTCTAGCATACTTAACAAGTGCATAATTGAAGTGATTGTCTCATTTCTGGCAAAGCTGATTTGTCACAATTACTTTGCACGTATACTTAGATGATTACACTTGTTTGATCTGTACTTACTTACGGATTCAAACATTTTCATTCTCATCATACATTCTTACTTGTTTGATCCATACTTACTTACGGATTCAAACATTTGCATTCTCATCATACATTCTTACTTGTTTAATCCGTACTTACTTACGGATTCAAACATATTCATTCCTATCATACATTCTTACTTGTTTGATCCGTACTTACTTACGGATTCAAACATCTTCATTCTTGTCATACATTCTTACTTGTTTGATCCGTACTTACTTACGGATTCAAACATTTCCATTCTCATCATACGTTCTTACTTGTTTGATCTGTACTTACTTACGGATTCAAACATTTTCATTTCTATCATACATTCTTACTTGTTTGATCCGTACTTACCTACGGATTCAAACATCTTCATTCTTATCATACATTCTTACTTGTTTGATCCGTACTTACTTACAGATTCAAACATTTTCATTCTTATCATACATTCTTACTTGTTTGATCCGTACTTACTTACTTACGGATTCAAACATTTTCATTCTTATAGATTGCTCTCCGTTTCTTGAGAGTCTTACAACTCTTTTACCCACACGTCAAACTACTTCCCGACTCTATCAGACATACCTGTGATGATTATTATGATCTCACGAGGGTCATATGCTTTTTACGCACTGGCCAGACGCGCAATCCACATACTGGTTTCATGCCCTCATGTAATCATCACCTTATCTCCGAAAAATGGGTTTCAGTTCGTGCAACATCTTTAAAACCTTACAAAGACAATATCATTGTCTTTTGTTTAATATTTACCCTTATGAAGAAGATTTCCCCTTTTTCTTGTAACACCGGTACCCATATATATATTGTGTAGCTGAGGTCCATCTGCCTAATTACATGCTTTAGTATTCATCCTAGACCGCATCCTCGGATCTTCCTCCTCATTCACTTAAGCTTACCTTGCATATACGGTACAATTAGTTTCTTTATATGAATACAGGCTTACATAAATTTATACATTCGGATCTTGATCGAGTCTTGGATTGTACGGGTCCTTTATCACAAGAGCACACGGGTTTGAGTTCAAGTACTTAACTTCTTGTATTTGATTTCACTCAAACCATGGCTCTGATACCAACTTGAAACACCCTAAAACGTTTTGACCATAAGTGATGCAACGGAAATACCGACTCAAAAATTCTTTATTTATTGACCATTCATACTTGAAGGTTCATTTATAAAATGTTGGACACTTTCTTGGAAGGATTTATAACATTCATTCTTGATTAACTCGTTAAATGTAATACATGAATACAAGCTATGAGTCCGCTTTTCCCGTACAATCCTTGCTCTTCGACTCGATCTTCAACTCTTTACATTCCATAATGGTAATTTCGTGCAACCTGCAATCACCACATACGTCCGCATTATTAATATTTGTGACATCATTCATAATTTTAAACATTCATAATTAAATGATCACTCCATAATCTTTCTATTCATGAAGATCCTTTCGATTATCTTCCGTGTATGATCGTGCATCCCAATCGTCAATCTTCATAAGTCAATAATCGTAAACCTACACTTTCATTTCATTCTCAGGACAATAATTAGTAACTTTAATGCTCATACGTATTGAAGTCGTGTATACATATATACAAGTCCTTACATACCACTTAGATTCCCATAAAAATATACTAACATATCCTAGTCTCAACATCCACATAAATAAGTCTTATACATACAAACCTGTGCACACGCTTACTTCTATTCATGCTTACCTAGGGATTCCACCACTAACATATAAGTTAGCCATACACATACATGCTTACATACTTAATTATCTCCGACAATCATTATCACAATTCAATAAGTTCATATAACTCTCTATTCGTTATTTTCACTTTTCGGGGTTCACTGAGGGTTATAGAACAGGTATTGGGAGACACGCCATGGTGCGAATAACTAACAAAAACAACTTGTCAATTTTGTGAGAATCGGCAGCGACGCCCTTCTATAACGTCACCGACGCCTACTGGAAATGTTACGCCAGTCCTCATTTGCGTAGACAGTTAATTAGAGCGTCAGGAGAAGGGAGCAGCGTCGGCGATGGCTAGGGAGGCCGTCGGTGACGCCCCCTCTATGACGCCGACACTGTCTTTCTTTGTTTAAACTTACACAACCCATTTCCTATTCCCGTTCCAACCCGAACTGACTCAAAATGTCCCATAACATCCCATAACATTTCGTAAGCTTACCGTATCCTCTCGTAATATCCCAAAACACTTAACCTCATGTCCTCATAACCAAATCTATACTTCTATCATACTTTCTTGATTTTGACCCGTTTGATTATACCAAGTTATTTATGATGTAGCTAACTATATATGGCCAGCTTACAATAATACTTGCCTTAGTACTATGATTACTTAAACATTCTTACATGATTCCCGAACCATAGTCATTAAAAACTCATACCCGACAGATACTTTCTACATCTTGACCCGTTCACTTTATCATGAGTTCCAAACATAGATGATATCCTGTGACTTATCACAACCATACGTACCTTGATTCATACCCTTACCCATAATTTCTTACACGATTATCTGTATTTTACATAATAATCTTCATTTATAAAAGAAGAAGTGACTCCGGAAATCACTTACCTTATGTGTCCATATTCGTATCTGCCTCCTTGCCTCCTCTTGACCCGTTAGTCTTTCGTGGTTGAGTCCACCTTGATATGACTCCACACTTTTGTTCATGTCACCACAATCATATATTTCTTGCCTGCATTAGTCAACTATCGCATATATTGATATGTACTAATGACTGCCTTATTTCACATTCTCACAACTCAATTATCACTCGTACAAGTGAGATGTTTATCACTCGTACGAGTGAGATGTTTATCACTCGTACGAATGACATTGTCACTCGTACGAGTCAATTGTCACTCGTACGAGTCACTTATATAACGTACACATAATTCATTTATACACATGCTAATACTTTCATAATTCTACATTTGACAACTACATACAATGTTTGTCACTTTAATATAATCACATCATCATTCTTTGCTAGGGAGTGCGTATGCTATGGACATAGTACACTTTCACTTCTTGATTTCAACTAACAATCAATCAAATACAAGATGAACATCACACTATCCAAGCACATGGTACAAGCTCCTAATGCATGATCATACCCAAAACATACATTCAACACGAATTCTTGTATGAGTTCCATTTATAGCACATTCTTCAAGTTATTTTACTGCTAATTACATCATTAACATATTTCATTCATATATGTCAAGCCACATCATTCAATTTCACATCCTAACTTCACTTAGACATTTTATCATACACTTGGCGTACATACCACTTTTGTGAGTTACTGTGACGGCGGTTCCAGACGGAAATTTGGGTGTAAGATAGTACCGATTCGGTAGAATGTTATAAAGAGGGAGTAGAAACAGAATCAGCGGAAGCTTCGGTAGTATACATCTTGTCTGGCTGGCGGAAATTACTTGAGAGAATCCGCCAGTGTTTCCCCTTGGGGAGCTTCCAAAACTTCCAAACAGTGAACACACAACACACACACATACACACACACACACACACACACACACATATATATATATATGCGTAAGCATTTCGTATGAGTGAGATGTTTATCACTCGTACGAATGACATTGTCACTCGTACGAGTCACTTGTCACTCGTACGAGTCAGTTCTTGTTCGCACTTAGGTCTTGTGTTCGTATCTAGTTTATACAATATTCAATGCACACACATACTGAGTTTTCTAGTTATTCTTATGTCACCAATAACACTGATTTTCATTCTCTTGTTACTTAACTAACTATTTAACTACGTTAAATAGCTTGATTATTTTATTCTATGCCATCACACAAAGAAGCATACTAGTCAATTAAAATTTATGATTTTGGAGCGTTACAAATCTACCCCCTTAAAGGAGGTTTCATCCCCAAAACCTTTCTCATTCCTGCTAGACCAATTCTCTTCTTACTTTTTCATCTGTTCATGATGCTTACTACAACATGAGTACATTCGGGATCTTGGAAAAAGTTTATTCATGCTTAAACATAATTGTTCGCATTGTCCCCACCTTCTTTAATCAAGCAAAAATTACTTTCATAATCACATAAAGTCGGAATTTTATCCAGAGCTCTTAATAGTGTCTTCTTCACTTATAATGCTAGTTCTCAGCACACATCATTGCTAGTGGTTCATTATTTGAATTTATTCCAGGGGTATACTATTGCTCGTACAAACTTAAGTTTACAGTTTGTTTCTATCTTTCTAATTAAGTCTAGTACATTCGTACGTCTATTAATCAAAATAAGTCGGTTTATTTCATCCTATTCATATATCATATATGATATTTTTCATTTTGTATACCATGGGCAAACCCCAACATCCCATTATTAACGTTCTTTCTAATTACTTTCATATTCATATGAGGGGTCAACGTATTATTATACGCATACTATAAACATTCACTGACCTGTTAAAACTACAACAAAACTACCCATTTTAATATATATATATATATATATATACCTATTCGTATTTGACAAGGATGAAATGTCATTCTACAGTTACTATCGTTACTTATACCATGCATACCTCTAAGTTAGCCTTAACGTATTTCATTCGTATCACTGCACAATTAACTTCCTTCACACACTACTTACCCTACTAAGTAAGTGTGTAACGCAAGCGCTCCATGCGAGCGTTTAACCAATACCCTAAATTTTTACTAAAATTTTTTTGGAGTTATCCTACTAATGACATAATTTCCTTCTTACATTACCCATTAAAGCAAATCTTCAATATACCAATTCTTACTCATAGTTGCGAGCTAAACATTTTACTAACCTTGATTCCATTGCATAACCAACGGTCTGTGATCCGAATCGGCCTGATTCTTCATGAGTTTATGTGATGCTTGGATTGATCGCATCCACTCATTTGTTGAGTTTCCACCTATGCGCATCTTTTCGACAATATCTTGTTCAGATGAACATGGCCAACAAGCCCAGCATCAAAGTTAGCAATTCTTAATGGTACTTGCCGTTAATACATTCTTTTCAAGTATTTATTCTACTCGGTGTTTAAGCACCTACAATTATTTACAAATTTCTTACATGTATGCTATAACATATCATACATACCATTTCTGCATACAATTCTTTTGTTTTGTTAATTATTTCGCAAACTTTCTGCAGTTTGACTTTTCAAGGTCAAACTGGCACTTCTACTTATCGTACATGTGTTGAAGTACACATTTGTACTTCTTCCAAATCAAGCATACTTTCAGACCATTGTTTTAGCATTTCATGAGAAAGTCTTCTTTCCTTATAATTACTTATGTCGTTCGTCTGGATCTTAGCTCGTCATTCAGTTTTGACTCTTATGTGTTATTTATTAACATGGGCAACATATAATTTATCCAGTATTTCTTTCTTTCAACTAAAGTTTTCTCAATACTATAATAAATTTTCAAAGGGTTATACTTACTTCATGCATCAAACCCTTCATGTTATTTTATAATTACTTATCTTACAATAAATCAACTCAACCTCATTGTCATTTCAGGAAGTTTAACTATAAATACATTTTCATTTATGTTTCATCAATTACTCATCCTACATGTTATGAGGCGTTTCGCATTCAAGCTCGTGCCTCCTACTATTTATCAAAATTTTCATTACATCTTTCAACACAACTTCCTTTATAGTGGTTCATGCTAGAAAACCTTTATATTCCAATTTTACCTTCCGTAAGACATTAGACCGAAATGACCGTCAACCCAAATTGCTAGATGCATTTTATTTGGGTTAATATATTACCCAATTTTAACACTTCCCTTTCTAGTTTAGCCATAAGCTTCCGAAAGCATTATCTTTTATACATACGTGACGCAAGTCCAAAACCATTGACTAGTTATTCTAACGATGTCTATTTCTTTCCAATTTGTGGTAATGCATGCCCATATAGTACGCTTACCTGTAAGCATAAAACTTGACAAAACAAAACATTAAATACCGGGTTCAAATGGCGATCACCATTTGACCCACATTACTTGTTTGTCCTTTTAACCATTCGTGTATACAACATATTTGCGCATATATATATATGTATACATATATATATGTATATATATATATATATGTATATATGTATATATAATATATAGATTTAAAACATAACTTGAATATTATCTGCTTTAAGGAATATTTACTTATTTGGTCCGTACCTACTTACGAATTCGAACATTTTCATTCTCATCATACATTCTTACTTGTTTGAACCCTACTTACTTATGGATTCAAACATTTTCATTCTCATCATACATTCTTACTTGTTTGATCCGTATTTACTTACGGATTCAAACATTTTCATTCCTATCATACATTCTTACTTGTTTGATCCGTACTTATTTACGGATTCAAACATCTTCATTCTTATCATACATTCTTACTTGTTTGATCCGTACTTACTTACGGATTCAAACATTTTCATTCTCATCATACGTTCTTATATGTTTTATCCGTACTTACTTACGTATTCAAACATTTTTATTCCTATCATACATTCTTACTTGTTTGATCCGTACTTACTTACGGATTCAAACATCTTCATTGTTGTCATACATTCTTACTTGTTTGATCCGTACTTACTTACGGATTCAAACATTTTCATTCTTATAGATTGCTCTCCGTTTCTTGAGAGTCTTACAACTCTTTTTACCCACACATCAAACTACTTCCCGACTCTGTCGGACATACCTGTGATGTTTATTATGATCTAACGAGGGTCATATGCTTTTTGCGCACTGGCCAGGCGCGCAATCCACATACTAGTTTCATGCCTTCTTATAATCATCACCTTATCTCCGAAAAATGGGTTTCAGTTCGTGCAACATCTTTAAAACCTTACCAAGACAATATCATTGTCTTTTGTTTAATATTTACCCTCATGAAGAAGATTTTCCCTTTTTCTTGTAACACCGATAACCATAATATATATATATATATATATATATATATTGTGTACCTGAGGTCCATATGTCTAATTACATGCTTTGGTATTCATACTAGACCGCATCCTCGGATCTTCCTCCTCAATCACTTAAGCTTACCTTGCATATACAATACAATTAATTTCTTTATATGAATACATATATACAGGCTTACATTCATGTTGATGCACTTTATGGCCGTCACTGTGTGAATAGGCTAGAAAGAGTGTGTATTGATTATTGTATAGATTAGATACGAACATACGACCTAAGTGCAAAGGAGTACTGGCTCGTACGATGACATGTGCCTTGTACGAGTGACAATGTGCTTCGTACGAGTGACTTTGTTACTCGTACGAGTGATAACATCTCACTCGTACGAATGACCCTTCGTACGAGTGACAACATGCTCGGTTCGCATGAGCTGTCATGTCTATAAATAGGCGTTGTGTGTTCATTGTTTGTTAAGTTTTGGAAGTTCCCTAAGGGGAAACGCTGGCGGATTCTCTCCAGGAACTCCGCCAACCAGTCAAGATGTATATTCTTCCGGTATGAATGAATGAAATGAAAAACTTCCGCTGATTCTGTTCCTACTCACTGTCAATATTGTTCTGCCGAATCTGTACTATCCCCAAACTTCCGTCTAGAACCGCCGCCCACGGGACCACAACTGGTATCAGAGCTACAGTACCGATTCATTCAATCTAACTGTTGATGAATCACCTACGCTCATGAATTTTGGACGTATCAGGGGTTTTAGACGTAAAACATCAAATAAACGGACAATCCACGGACAAAATGTAAAATTGAAACTATAGGATTGTTAGAAACTGATTTTCGCCAGATCTGTGCAAAAACCGTGTTGAAATTCGAAAAAATGAAGATTCTGGATCGAAAAAATGTAATCAGTTTCGTTCGTACGAGTAAGACTCTCGCTCGTATGAGTGACAGTTTGTCACTCGTACGAAGCATCACTCGCACAAAGCTCAGCTCGTACGAAGTGGTGATAGAAAAAAAACATTTTTTGATCGTATTCACGAGACTAGTGTCCAAAAAAATTTGGTGATTACAAATTTTTTCGAGATTTTAACGTCTAATTCGGGCTGTTCGGGGACACCGTCTAGAGCTTCAAAGTATAGATTTGATGATACGATCACAAAGGGATGAAGATTTTGGGGTAGTCACCGATACCTATGTAAAACGTTGATCATCTGGTGTAGTGATTATTAATGAGTCTTAACGTTAAATCAGCATTTGATCAAAATATTAATTTTGGGAAATTTTCGCAAAATTTGAGTACCATATGCTGCAGTCGCACCATAATCTTCATTCCCATAAGAATTCAAGACGTCAGAATTTGCAAAAATGAGAGGGAATAAAAATTTTCACGTATATTTAAAAGTTTTGGCATTTTTGAAATTCGTGACGCTGCAACAGTATCCGGGTGGTTCAGACTGCATATTATCTGGGAAATACAGAGGATCAAAGATTCATTAGAGATGAAATAACGTTTAAGTCTATTCACGAAACAGACTATAATTTCGAATGTGTGATCAAAGAATGTTCAGAATTTTCTGATCATGATTCAGATTGATGCTCAAGGGCTAACTACCTGTTCCCCGATGTGGAATCGGAAGCACATACGACCGCCTATCATTAACTCTGCATTGCAAATGAATTGTTTTTCGGTAACCGTCAGGAAACAAGGATGTCTTGTAGTTTCAGTGCCCCATTCCAGCGGAGATAGCTATATATCTGTTATTGTGCCTAAAAAGGAAGAATGTGATTCTGATTGCCGAAGAATGTTTCTCAAATTCGATGTGTTACCAGATAGTTTGTTTCCGATGATTTGCTGATTGAGAAGATTTTTGTTTATTGGTTTGAAGTTTTCCGGTGTGGTATTTCAAAGTTTCTATCAATTGCTGGTTGGGTTTTGAAGATCGGAGGATCGAGCATCAGGGGTGCGCGCTAAACCGAACGCGGATATGGTTAACATCGAAACGGAGAAGCTGCATTGTTTAATTTCAAGTTGGTGATTATTCGAGAAAAAATTGTAGATCAAACAAATAAGAGGAGGTCTTGAACCGTGCAAACAACGACCTGAAGATCAATTTCTGGAGAAAATTATTTCAGGGGGAATGTTGCTTAAACATAGATAATGCAAACCCAGATCTTCAATTAAGGGAGGTTACGACGTCAACAGATACCCGATTGAAGTTGCAGAATATTTAAACACAGCTCTCACATTTCAAGTTCAAGTTCAAGTTCAAGCTTCGACAGTGACGTCCAAGGGGGAAATTGTTGATGCACTTTATGGTCGTCTCTTTGCGAATAGGCTAGAAAGAGTGTGTATTGAATATTGTATAGATTAGATACAAACACACGACCCAAGTGCGAACGAGTACTGGCTCGTACGAGTGACATGTGCCTCGTACGAGTGACAATGTGCTTCGTACGAGTGATAACATCTCACTCGTACGAATGACCCTTCTTACGAGTAACAACATGCTCGGTTCGCACGAGCTGTCGTGTCTATAAATAGGTGTTGTGTATTCATTGTTTGTTAAGTTTTGGAAGTTCCCTAAGGGGAAATGCTGGGGATTGTCTCCGGGAACTCCGCCAGCCAGTCAAGATGTATACTCATTCGGATGAATGAATGAAATGAAAAGCTTCCGCTGATTCTGTTCCTACTCACTGTCAATATCGTTCTGCCGAATCTGTACTATCCCCAAACTTCCATCTAGAATCCCCGCCCACGAGACTGCAATTCATTTATACATTTGGACTTGATCGAGTCTTGGATTGTAGGGGCTCTTTATCACAAGAGCACACAGGTTTGAGTTCAAGTACTTACCTTCTTGTATTTGATTTCACTCAAACCATGGCTCTAATACCAACTTGAAACACCCTAAAACGTTTTGACCATAAGTGACACAGCAGAAATACCGACTCAAAAATTCTTAATTTATTGACCATATAACATACTTGAAGGTTCATTTATAAAATGGTGACACTTTCTTGGAAGGATTTATAACATTCATTCTTGATAACTCGTTAAATGTAATACATGAATACAAGCTATGAGTCCGCTTTTCCCGTAAAATCCTTTCTCTTCGACTCGATCTTCAGCCCTTTAATTCCATAGTAATGATATTTCCATGCAACCAGCAATCACCACATACATCCGCATTATTAATATTTGGTGACATCATTCATAATTTTAAACATTCATAATTAAATTATCACTCCATAATCTTTCTATTCATGAAGATCCTTTCGATTAGCTTTCCGTGTATGATCTTGCATCAAAATCGTCAATCTTCATAAGTCAACAATAGTAAACATGCACTTTCATTTCATTCTCAAGACAATAATTAGTAACTTTAATGCTCATACGTATTGAAGTCATGTATACATACATACAAGCCCTTACATACCACTTACACTCCCATAAAAATATACTAACATATCCTAGTCACAACATCCACATAAATAAGTCTTATACATACAAACCTGTGCACATGCTTACTTCTATTCATGCTTACCTAGGGATTCCACCACTAACATATGAGTTAGCCATACACATACATGCTTACATACTTAATTATCTCCGACAATCATTATCACAGTTCGATAAGTTCACATAACTCTCTATTCATTACTTTCACTTTTCGGGGTTCATTGAGGGTTACAGAAATGTATTGGGAGATACGAAACTCACGGTGCAAATAACTAACAAAAATAGCTTGTCAACCTTCTATAGCGTCGGCGATGCCTTCTGGAAATGTTACATCGGTCCTCATTTGCATAGACAATTAATTAGAGCGTCAGGAGAAGAGGGCAGCGTCGGCGACAGCTAGGGAGGCCGTAGGCGACGCCCCCTTTGTGATGCCGACACTATCTTTCCTTGTTTAAACTTACACAGCCCATTTCCTATTCTCGTTCCAACCCGAACTGACTCAAAATGTCCGATAACATTTCGTAAGCTTCCCGTATCCTCCCGTAATATCCCAAAACACTTTAACTCATGTCCTCATAATCAAATCTACACTTCTATCATACTATCTTGATTTTGACCCTTTTGATTATACCAAGTTATTTCTGACGTAGCTAACTATTTGTGGCCAGCTTACAATAATACTTGCCTTAGTACTATGATTACTTAAACATTCTTACATGATTCCCAAACCATAATCATTCAAAACTCATACCCGACACATACTTTCTACATCTTGACCCATTCACTTTTATCATGGGTTCCAAACATAGATGACTTCCTGTGACTTACCACAACCATACGTACCTTGATTCATACCCTTACCCATAATTTCTTACATGATTCCCTGTATTTTACATAATAATCTTCATTAATAAAAGAAGAAGTGATTCGAAATCACTTATCTTATGTGTCCGTATTCGTATCCGCTTCCTTGCCTCCTCTTGACCCGTTAGCCTTTCGTGCTTGAGTCCACCTTGACATGACTCCACACTTTTGTTCATGTCACCACAATCATATCATGGTTAGCATATTTATAATCATATATACTAGCATTCATTACCTTCCATTCATATATTTCTAGCCTTGCATTAGTCAACTATCGCATATATTGACATGTACTAATGACCACCTTATTTCACGTTCTCACAACTCAATTATCACTCATACGAGTGAGATGTTTATCACTCGTATGAGTGAGATGTTTATCACTCGTACGAATGACATTGTCACTCGTATGAGTCACTTGTCACTCATACGAGTCACTTGTCACTCGTACAAGTCACTTATCACTCGTACGAGTCACTTGTAGAACGTACACATAATTCATTTATACACATGCTAATACTTTCATAATTCTACATTTGACAACCACATACAAAGTTTGTCACTTTAATGTAATCACCTCATCATTCTTCGCTAGTGAGTCCGCATGCTATGGACATAGTACACTTTCACTTCTTGATTTCAACTAACAATCAATCAAATACAAGATGAACGTCGCACTATCCAAGCACATGGTATAAGCTCCTAATGCATGATCTTACCCAAAACATACATTCAACCCGAATTCTTGTATGAGTTCCATTTATAGCAAATTCTTCAAGTAAATTTACTACTAATTACATCATTAACATATTTCATTCATATATGTCAAGCCACATCATTCAATTTCACATCCTAACTTCACTTAGACATTTTATCATACACTTGGCGTACACATACCACTTTTGTGAGTTCCGGTGACGGCGGTTCCAGACGGAAGTTTGGGCGTAAGATATTACCAATTTGGTAGAATGTTATAAAGAGGGAGTAGAAACAGAATCAGCGAATCTTTGGTAGTATACATCTTTTCTGGCTGGCGGAAATTCCTGGAGAGAATCCGCCAGCGTTTCCCATTGGGGAGCTTCCAAAACTTCCAAACAGTGAACACACAACACATATATAGGCGTGAGCAGTTCGTACGAGTGAGATGTTTATCACTCGTACGAATGACATTGTCACTCGTATGAGTCACTTGTCACTCGTACGAGTTAGTTCTTGTTCGCACTTGGGTCGTGTGTTCGTATCTAGTCTATACAATATTCAATACATACACACACATACTGAATTTTCTAGTTATTCATATGTCACCAATAACACAGATTTTCATTCTCTTGTTACTTAACTAACTATTTAACTAAGTTAAATAGCTTGATTATTTTATTCTATGCCATCACACAAAGAAACATACTAAAAATTTGTGATTTTGGGGCGTTACATCTGGCCAAAGCTGATTTGTCTTCATTTAAGTAGAATTTTCAAATAAGTCTATTATTTTGATGTTAGTAATAGACATATCACAACTTCTTCAAATAATGATCCTCACATTAATGATCCTTCATTAATCTTATGATCATATTTTGTCTGCCTTATCTTTAACACCCCATAACATTACTCACTGTAACTTTCTTCTATAAATCAGTATCTCATCCTCCCTAATTCCTAAACCTAATATGTTTTGCTTTACTTAAAATTTCTATAAGATTCCCTCTTGAATTAAATCCTTGATTATCCCTTAAGACACGATAATCTTATTGCTCTCTTCTGATAAAAGGGCTATAGAAGCAAAGTAGAGTATTGTCACACCCCGACCCGCAGCGGAAATAAGAGTCGGGGCATAATTGGGTTATCACCAAAGCACATGACATTTACTATTATGTTTCATAATTAAATGAAGTCAAAGTTACATTTCTCAAACCTTCAAACATGTTCATTCATTACAAAGGAAAATAACCAAACATAATAATCCCAAACACTAAATCATTTTATTTCTTCTAATCCAGGTCCTACGTGTTCCTAGCTGCTGCTGGTTCACCTGTATCATGTGTAAAATGGGAGGTTTTTGGGTCAACATAAGTTGGCGAGTGAACCTTATAGATAAACATTTAATAATGATTTTCTGGTTAGTTTATCAATAAAATATTGTGCATAATCATAAAGAGCACATGTATGAAATCAAGCAATGGCAACATCGGTTACAAATATAACATACATTAATAATTGATAACATACATGATCATACCAACATCATATGATAATTAACATAAATGAACTGTGAGATCAAGGCTCAATCAAACGGAGCCGATCGTATTGCATGAACTGAAATGTAAATTGAACTGTGCACTCAAGGCTCAATCAAACGGAGCCGAGCGTATTGCATGAACTTGAAATGTAAATAACCGATCAAGGCTCAATCAAACGGAGCCGATCGTGCGGGCACGCCCTGACCAACCACATAATAAAATGGGGATCAAACTCAACCTCGAGGGATGGGGAGTTACGGCCTCAGCAATTGCATGTACTGAAATAATAACTTGCAAACAATTCTAACTACTGAACAGCAACAACTAACACACATGTCATGATATGATATATGCACAATAACTTGGTTATAATAAGTAAATGAATAAGACACATGATACACCCCAAAAATATGATTAAAACGGGGAATTTGAAGGGTTCACTCACATTGGGTGCGTTGGATTTGAATTGGTGAGATGCGCACGATTTGGACGAAACGAGATAACAAGGAATCACTGACCTAGATAATAATAGGAAAAAAAAAAATATATTAAATGGATGGATTTTATTAAAGATTTTTAATGGGATTTTTAGATATAATTTTTGTGATTTTATGGCTATTTTCTATCCTTAAAAATGTTATTTTTAAGTATTTTTAATTGATTTTTAATTTAAATAAAACAAATAATTATTTAAAAAAATAATATTTTTTTTACTGTTTGACCGTTGACCGTTGACCGGTTCGGTCAGCGGTAATTCTTGCGCCGAGCGAGATTCGAACCTGTGACCTTCCGTTCACGCGCACGTAGCTCTACCAACTGAGCTACGTGACTAACCCGATAAAAATCTAGTTTTAATTATATTAATACACTTATTCGAATTTACCGAAAATTCCTTTATTTTACAAAACGTTTTATTCTCATCGAACCGGCGTGTGGGACGGAACTCGATCGCGTGACGTGCAGTTTGTGTTGCACACAGTCCACCGCTGGACTGTGTGTCTAACCCGGTTATATCCTTGAATTATATTATACTTAGCAACTACTCAATCTAACCCGGTTAGTTTTATGAATAAAAAGGAATGTTATTACGCAGCGTGTGTGTGTAGCAAGGATCGAACTCGGGACTCGTATATAAACTTTGCACACAGTCCACCGCTGGACTGTGTGTCTAACCCGTTAACTATCCGAATTTTATTTGTTCTTAACCCGTTGTTATGCTCGTCTTCTTCACTAATATTACCGGTTTTACACAGATCACTGGTTCAGGGTTCTACTTCTTAAATAACATGATTACTAGCTTGAATGAACAGACCGAACAATTTGAGGGAAAGAATACCAGACAGGTCGTCTTCTTCAGGAAGTCCGGCGAGAACAGAAAACTCTGTTTTTTGAAACTTCGGCTGAGAGAGCTAATCAACAGAATTTAAGAGTTAAAATTGAAATTGAATCAGAGTACATGGGTTATTAGCACGATTGAATGTGTTTACCGTCAACTAGCGTGGTTCCGGCAATTTCCAGAATTTCTCCGGCGAAACCAGAAATCCAGCAGAGTCTTCTGTGACTGACTTTGAGTGACGGAATAATGTTAGTAGTGTCCCTACATTAGATTGAAACAGCAAGAGAGTAGAATCTTACTGGTTTGAGTTGGACACGGTTTTCCGGCGAGAGTTGCAGAGAATTCCGGCGACAATTTTCTTGAGCTCAAAAGACTTGAAAACGCGACGAAAAGGATTTGGAGTGTATTTGAGACAGTTCTGAATCGTATAAATGATTGGAGACGGAATTATTTGAGACTTGAATGTCTTTCGGTTTCAAAACTCAACACTTGAAGTTTATTCAATCTAACCTTAATTAGAAACCGATATGCGTCGGTTATGAGTTAACTAAACGAACGAAAAACTGATTTGGCGATTTGGCTTACCGATTTCCGTTACTCAAATACCAATAACCGTTCATCCGAGTTTGTGTATAAAGTTCAATTGTTTTCATAATATTAACAGAAAACAACTGGTGGCGGAGTGGTTTGGAGACGGATGGATAAGTCATTAGAGGCAGTTGACCCGGGTT
The DNA here is from genome assembly GCA_947069175.1 of Scalesia atractyloides. Classification (NCBI taxonomy): domain Eukaryota; kingdom Viridiplantae; phylum Streptophyta; class Magnoliopsida; order Asterales; family Asteraceae; genus Scalesia; species Scalesia atractyloides. The sequence goes on along the minus strand of CAMTDV010000022.1, from coordinate 20,769,104 downwards.
CGAGTCCGGTCAGCTCCAAACATTTTTTATTTATTTTATTTTAACTTTTTATCAAATATAATTTTTATAGTTTGGTTTATATATTAATTATGAAACATTTAAACTCAAAATATTCATAAATACTTAATGAAATTTTGTAACTTGATATTTGATTACAAAACGAAACGGGTTTTGGAAACCCGATTTATACAAATGTTACAGTATCCCCTACTTTCAGGAATTTCGTCCCGAAATTCAAACAGTTGAAGTAGTAGGGAAAAGATGAGGGTATTTTTCACGCATTGAGTCTTCACGTTCCCAAGTAAACTCAGGTCCCCGTTTCGACTCCCAGCGTACCCTAACAATAGGAATGCGACTTCGACGTAGACGCTTTTCTCCATAGTCCATAATCTCTACTGGCCGTTCGATAAAATGCATGGATTCATCAATCTGAATATCCTCCAGTGGAATATGAAGATTCTCATCAGCGAGGCACTTCTTCAAGTTCGACACGTGGAATGTGGGATGAATTCTGTCGAGTTCTTCCGGTAGGTCAAGCTTGTAAGCTACAGGACCTACTCTTTCGAGTATCTTGAAAGGTCCTACGTAACGTGGTGCTAGCTTTCCCTTTTGCCCAAAACGAACTACTCCCTTCCACGGTGACACTTTTAAAAGCACATGATCACCAACGCTAAACTCCAAGGGCTTCCGTCGTTTATCTGCGTAACTCTTTTGACGACTTTGAGCCGCTAGAAGATTGTTTCTGATTTGATGAATCTTATCTGTTGTTTCTTGGATCAATTCCGGACCAGTAATTTGAGCTTCCCCAATTTCGTGCCAACAAACAGGAGATCGACACTTTCGACCATATAAAGCTTCAAAAGGTGCCATGCCGATACTAGAATGATAACTGTTGTTGTACGAAAATTCGACTAACGGTAGGTGAGCGTCCCAATTTCCCTTGAAGTCTATGACACATGCTCTAAGCATATCCTCAAGGGTTTGAATGGTGCGCTCAGACTGTCCATCAGTTTGGGGATGATAGGCGGTACTGAGATCTAGTCGAGTGCCCATTGCGGATTGTACTGCCTGCCACGTCCGTGAGGTGAAACGACCATCACGATCAGAAATAATACTTAATGGAACTCCATGACGGCTGACGATTTCGCTGATATAAATACGAGCAAGCTTTTCGTTCTTAAAATCTTCTCGAATAGGAATAAAGTGAGCTGATTTTGTGAGTCGGTCTATAATCACCCATATAGTGTCATACCCACTAGAAGTGCGAGGTAACCCGGTAATGAAATCCATGGTTATATTTTCCCACTTCCAGACAGGTATTTCTGGTTGGACCAGAAGTCCTGAGGGTCTTTGGTGTTCAGCCTTTACTTTAGAACAAGTGAGACACTTGGAAACAAAAACGGCAATATCTTTCTTCATTCCAGGCCACCAATAGGTGTACCGTAGGTCTTGATACATCTTATCGGCTCCTGGGTGTATAGAATATCGCGTCTTATGGGCTTCATGCATGAGTGTTTCACGAAGATTGATATGGTTAGGAATCCATATACGATCTAGGTAATACAAAATGCCATCAGATTTAGTTTCCAGCTTTAGCTCGGCTCCACAGGACATCTCTTTTTGTACATCTTCCTCTGTTATTGAAACGTGTTGAGCTTCTCGAATTTGATCCTTAATATTGGTTATAATTTGCGAACATAGAAGATGAATAGAGTTCGCATATCCCTTTCGACTAAGTGCATCAGCCACCACATTTGCTTTACCAGGGTGGTATTTGATTTCACAGTCGTAATCATTTAGAAGTTCGACCCATCTCCGTTGCCTCATATTTAACTCTTTCTGATTGAAGATGTGTTGAAGACTCTTATGGTCAGTGTATATTTCACACTTCGTGCCATAAAGATAATGTCTCCATATCTTAAGAGCGAATACAACGGCTCCAAGTTCAAGGTCATGAGTGGTGTAGTTCTTTTCGTGAGTCTTGAGTTGCCTTGAGGCATAAGCTATGACTTTTCCTCTTTGCATGAGAACGCATCCCAATCCTTGCCCTGACGCGTCGCAATAGACTACAAAATCATCACAACCTTCAGGAAGAGTGAGGATTGGTGCATCACAAAGTCTTTGCTTGAGGGTTTGAAAAGCTTCTTCTTGCTTGGGCCCCCATACAAATGGTTTCCCTTTATGGGTTAAAGCCGTGAGTGGCACCGCAATGCGAGAGAAGTTTGAAATGAATCGACGATAGTAACCAGCAAGTCCAAGAAAAGACCTTACTTCAGTTGGCGTACGTGGAGCTTGCCATTCTTGAACTGCTTTAATCTTTGATGGGTCCACGTGTATTCCTTTGTCATTGACTACATGCCCAAGAAATTGCACCTCTTTTAACCAGAATTCACATTTAGAGAACTTGGCATAAAGCTTTTCCTTTTCTAGAAGTGCAAGAATAAGTCGCAGATGACGCTCATGATCAGCTTTGGATTTTGAATAGATAAGAATATCGTCAATGAACACAATAACAAATCGATCAAGGTAAGGTTTGCAGACTCTATTCATTAGGTCCATGAAAACAGCTGGTGCGTTGGTTAATCCAAACGGCATAACCATGAATTCATAGTGACCATATCGAGTTCGAAAAGCAGTTTTTGGGACGTCTTCTTCATGCACCTTAAGCTGATGATAGCCCGATCGAAGGTCGATTTTCGAAAAGCAACTAGCACCTTGTAGCTGGTCAAGAAGATCATCTATACGAGGTAAAGGATATCGATTTTTGATAGTTAACTTGTTGAGCTCTCTGTAATCGATGCACATGCGAAAAGATCCATCCTTCTTCTTTACGAAAAGTACCGGTGCACCCCAAGGCGATGAGCTGGGACGTATAAATCCCTTGTCTGTCAACTCTTGCAATTGACTGGCTAGCTCTTGCATTTCAGAGGGGGCTAACCTATATGGAGATTTTGCCACTGGTGTAGCACCAGGTATAAGATCGATACGAAACTCGACATCTCTGATTGGAGGAAGTCCTGAAATGTCATCAGGAAAAACTTGTGGAAAATCTTTTACAACAGGAATATCTTCAAGTTTCTTTTCTGCGGTCCCCTTCTTAATGATATGGGCTAAAAACGCGACATAATTCTTACGAAGGTATTTCTGTGCTTGAAGGCAAGACATTAAGTTGAGTCCTTTCGCCGAGGTTTCTCCAATAATTCGAAGAGTCTGACCGTTTGAAAGAGGAATACGAATAAATTTCTCACGACATACAACTTCCGCATTATGCTGACTAAGCCAATCCATTCCGACTATGATGTCGAAACTTCCCAGCTTCATAGGAATAAGATCGACTGAGAAATCGTGATTGTTTAGGGTGAGCGTACAGTTGCGTAAAATAGAGTTTAACAAAACTGGTTTTCCATCTGCAACTTCCACTGTTATGGATTCCGCGAGCTTATCTCGATTTTTATTTAAGATAGGTTCAAACTCTAATGACACGAAACTTCTATCCGCACCAGTATCAAATAACATAGAGGCATATCTACCATTTATAAGAAACGTACCGTTGACCACATTGCCGTCAGCTCTGGCCTGGTTTGCGTTAATATTGAAAGCCCTTCCTCTAGCAGGTGGAGGAGCTTGATTTGCTTGGTTCACTGGGTTGGCTTGGGCCTGAGCATGAATAATATTGACTAATCTTGGACATGTGTTCCTGAAATGACTTGGATCTCCACAGTTGAAACATGCCCGCATAGGTTGACCCATAGGGTAGTTGGGTTGATAGTATGTTTGGGCTAAATGTTGGGTGGGTGGAAATGGTTGTTGTTGTTGGGCTTGACCCATAAATTGTTGGTGGGTTTGGGTTATAGGTGGGTGGCGATTTGTTCGCTGAGGTGCGCGGCATTGTTGTACAAGGTGTCCAGCGCGACCGCAGCTGGTACAGTACTGGCAAGGATAGTCAGGGGAGTGGTGATACTGACAACGGTTACATTTTGGTAGTGGTCCTGTGTATGGTCTTTTGTATGGCGCGGGTGGAGGAGTGGCTTGTGTGATGGGTGCAGCAGGAACAGGGGTGTTGGTGTGGGTAACTGCAAAGTTCCTGTTGTTACGCTTCCTCTTGTTACCAAATTTAGAGGAAGGAGTGTGGTGGTTTGAGGTTTGTCCCTCAGCAGGAGCTTTCTTCTTTTCTTCCTTGAACTTCCCATTACGAATTCGGTTTTCGGTTAGTTCTGTTGCCAACACCATGGCAGCTTCGAGTGTTACCGGTGAAACACTGAGGACCGAATCTTGGATTTTCGGGGGAAGTCCTCGAATGTAATGTTCGATCAGACGGTAGGTTGGAGTGAATAAGTTTGGTACCATCTGGTTCAACTCCAAGAACCGTTTGTTGTAAGTAGAGTGATCACCATCTTTTTGTTTCAGGGCATGAAATTCATCTTCCAATTTCTTAATCTCACTCCTAGGACAGAATCGCCTAGTCATGATCTCCCTTAACTCTTCCCAAGTTAAGGCCATCGCATCTTCCATTCCCCTCTTTCCCTTCTCGGTATTCCACCAAGTGAGAGCTACCCCAAGTAGTCTCCCGGTGGCATAACGAACTTTGCGATCCTCAGGACAATCGCAGTTTAAGAAAACGTTTTCCATCTCCTCGAACCAACGTTGGAGAGCAGTGACTCCCTCAGTCCCTTCGAATTTTGGGGGATCGCAAGACTTAAAATGTTTGTAGGTGCATTTGCCGGTAGGAGGGTCGTTGATGATCTGGTCCTGTTGTTGAGGAGGGTTAGTAGGATTTGCAGCAAGAGCTTGTTGTACTTGTACTACGATGTCAGGTAATATCGTGGCCATTTGGTTGGCGATATGAGTGGCCAATCGTTCCTGAGACTTTTCCGATTTCCTACTCCTTCGATGCGATCTATACGACATCTACAGGATCATAAAATGAGAAGATTGTGAGTTTATGGTATCTTTTAGGTGTCATGTGTCTTAAAAAAAATGAAAATGACATAAATATCAATAATGCAACTACATCCGAAGGATGTCTTGGGTTCGCTCATGTTGGGCCTCAAATGTCCCCCATACCTTCACCTATATAGTCATGTGGGCCCCCATGGCTATTGGTTTGGTAGGATTCACATTAGTATTGGCAATTTAACACTCGCATCCCCCGAATGCTAACCACAAAATATGTTTCATGAGATGTTTGGTCGGAACGTGTCCAGGTGTAGACACAATGACTACTCAAAGTGGGATTAGCTCTCACGACGTTTGGTATAGCATGCTTTGGCCTAATAGGTATTTCGTACTCTCATCGTTGGTCCCCAGGTAGGCAAACTGGTCCTTTATTTTGGATTTATACGAATGCCAGCCTAGACAGGACGTTCCGACTACCGGTACTAGTACCCTTCCAGTTACTACATGCCCGTCATGAGAACTCACTTTGATGAGATTTGAAAACACGAAAATCGTTGTAAAATCAATCATGATGTGGTGTGTGCTTGCATGGATGTGATATGTTATGATCATACGATTTCATGATAAGCATTATTTGATAATACATACTTATGAACATGCTTGAACAATATCAAATGTAACATTTTGACATAAACATATAAACATCATGAAATTTGGCATATAACACACAAGATTCTTATAGGTTTCTAATCGACTATAGTATAGGCTCTAAGGGTCTAATAACCTATCCTATATCCCTATAGTCATGGCTCTGATACCAATCTGTCACACCCCGACCCGCAGCGGAAATAAGAGTCGGGGCATAATTGGGTTATCACCAAAGCACATGACATTTACTATTATGTTTCATAATTAAATGAAGTCAAAGTTACATTTCTCAAACCTTCAAACATGTTCATTCATTACAAAGGAAAATAACCAAACATAATAATCCCAAACACTAAATCATTTTATTTCTTCTAATCCAGGTCCTACGTGTTCCTAGCTGCTGCTGGTTCACCTGTATCATGTGTAAAATGGGAGGTTTTTGGGTCAACATAAGTTGGCGAGTGAACCTTATAGATAAACATTTAATAATGATTTTCTGGTTAGTTTATCAATAAAATATTGTGCATAATCATAAAGAGCACATGTATGAAATCAAGCAATGGCAACATCGGTTACAAATATAACATACATTAATAATTGATAACATACATGATCATACCAACATCATATGATAATTAACATAAATGAACTGTGAGATCAAGGCTCAATCAAACGGAGCCGATCGTATTGCATGAACTGAAATGTAAATTGAACTGTGCACTCAAGGCTCAATCAAACGGAGCCGAGCGTATTGCATGAACTTGAAATGTAAATAACCGATCAAGGCTCAATCAAACGGAGCCGATCGTGCGGGCACGCCCTGACCAACCACATAATAAAATGGGGATCAAACTCAACCTCGAGGGATGGGGAGTTACGGCCTCAGCAATTGCATGTACTGAAATAATAACTTGCAAACAATTCTAACTACTGAACAGCAACAACTAACACACATGTCATGATATGATATATGCACAATAACTTGGTTATAATAAGTAAATGAATAAGACACATGATACACCCCAAAAATATGATTAAAACGGGGAATTTGAAGGGTTCACTCACATTGGGTGCGTTGGATTTGAATTGGTGAGATGCGCACGATTTGGACGAAACGAGATAACAAGGAATCACTGACCTAGATAATAATAGGAAAAAAAAAATATATTAAATGGATGGATTTTATTAAAGATTTTTAATGGGATTTTTAGATATAATTTTTGTGATTTTATGGCTATTTTCTATCCTTAAAAATGTTATTTTTAAGTATTTTTAATTGATTTTTAATTTAAATAAAACAAATAATTATTTAAAAAAAATAATATTTTTTTTACTGTTTGACCGTTGACCGTTGACCGGTTCGGTCAGCGGTAATTCTTGCGCCGAGCGAGATTCGAACCTGTGACCTTCCGTTCACGCGCACGTAGCTCTACCAACTGAGCTACGTGACTAACCCGATAAAAATCTAGTTTTAATTATATTAATACACTTATTCGAATTTACCGAAAATTCCTTTATTTTACAAAACGTTTTATTCTCATCGAACCGGCGTGTGGGACGGAACTCGATCGCGTGACGTGCAGTTTGTGTTGCACACAGTCCACCGCTGGACTGTGTGTCTAACCCGGTTATATCCTTGAATTATATTATACTTAGCAACTACTCAATCTAACCCGGTTAGTTTTATGAATAAAAAGGAATGTTATTACGCAGCGTGTGTGTGTAGCAAGGATCGAACTCGGGACTCGTATATAAACTTTGCACACAGTCCACCGCTGGACTGTGTGTCTAACCCGTTAACTATCCGAATTTTATTTGTTCTTAACCCGTTGTTATGCTCGTCTTCTTCACTAATATTACCGTTTTACACAGATCACTGGTTCAGGGTTCTACTTCTTAAATAACATGATTACTAGCTTGAATGAACAGACCGAACAATTTGAGGGAAAGAATACCAGACAGGTCGTCTTCTTCAGGAAGTCCGGCGAGAACAGAAAACTCTGTTTTTTGAAACTTCGGCTGAGAGAGCTAATCAACAGAATTTAAGAGTTAAAATTGAAATTGAATCAGAGTACATGGGTTATTAGCACGATTGAATGTGTTTACCGTCAACTAGCGTGGTTCCGGCAATTTCCAGAATTTCTCCGGCGAAACCAGAAATCCAGCAGAGTCTTCTGTGACTGACTTTGAGTGACGGAATAATGTTAGTAGTGTCCCTACATTAGATTGAAACAGCAAGAGAGTAGAATCTTACTGGTTTGAGTTGGACACGGTTTTCCGGCGAGAGTTGCAGAGAATTCCGGCGACAATTTTCTTGAGCTCAAAAGACTTGAAAACGCGACGAAAAGGATTTGGAGTGTATTTGAGACAGTTCTGAATCGTATAAATGATTGGAGACGGAATTATTTGAGACTTGAATGTCTTTCGGTTTCAAAACTCAACACTTGAAGTTTATTCAATCTAACCTTAATTAGAAACCGATATGCGTCGGTTATGAGTTAACTAAACGAACGAAAAACTGATTTGGCGATTTGGCTTACCGATTTCCGTTACTCAAATACCAATAACCGTTCATCCGAGTTTGTGTATAAAGTTCAATTGTTTTCATAATATTAACAGAAAACAACTGGTGGCGGAGTGGTTTGGAGACGGATGGATAAGTCATTAGAGGCAGTTGACCCGGGTTCGAGTCCGGTCAGCTCCAAACATTTTTTATTTATTTTATTTTAACTTTTTATCAAATATAATTTTTATAGTTTGGTTTATATATTAATTATGAAACATTTAAACTCAAAATATTCATAAATACTTAATGAAATTTTGTAACTTGATATTTGATTACAAAACGAAACGGGTTTTGGAAACCCGATTTATACAAATGTTACAGATGAATATGATAAGTCGAACATGATGTCTCTTATGATAATCAAGAACTCATTTAACATAACTGCTATCACTAAAGTTATTCCAGATTATGTTTTTCCTAAGACTAATCTAATTTTGTGGAATAATCAGAGGAACTCCTTAGGTGCATGTCTTCATTTCAAATTCTAAACTATAAAGGTTAAATGGTATCCATGGACAAATCATAATGTACAATACCATGACCCATAAAATAAAGGGCTTACGAATAGAAATAAGTATATTTTTTCTAGTGCATTACTACTAACTTTTCCACTAGTACAATTTGATGCCTTATAAATCAACTATAACACTCAAAAGTATCAAAGGAAAATGAGTGTGTTGATCAGCAACATACGTACAGGAAAAGAAACGCCTAAAACTGGAAAATAAGATGTAATTCACCTCACTACCACTAAAACCTAAAATAGGATACTTCTAAAGTTTATAGACGAAATACTAGTAGTAATTCCAAATCTAATGTTCTTCAATGGAGAAACTCACTACCTAATTATGCCATTAGGTATAAGCAAAGAGATTATCCATAATTCAAAGAACAGTTGTTTAAAATAGGTAGTCGCCTTTTAATGATCTCTAAGTCTGATAATTTTAATATTCCAACCAACACCTGATAAGTTGACTCTAGTTCTAAATGTTTCCTTACTAGAATTTAACAAATAACTAACATGAGAGCTAGTGACAAAATTAAATGTTAAGGCTATAAGAACCATGAAAAGTTGTCTTCTAATTACACTTTATGATACATTACATATTCTGGAAATTAATCAGAAATTAGTATTAATACTAAAGTTATATTATGACAGTTGTGAGGTTTGCATAGTCAACATAAAGTCACACTTACCTTAAACTCTCATATTATTTGTTCTCAATATCTGAATAGAAACATTAATAAGATGAAACTAGATGATACCTTACACTTTCACAACTTTTCTTATCATGCAAATGAGAATTTGACAGAAGAAAAGTGAGACCAATAAATTTCATTCATCGTAACCGAAATTCATGAGAAATCATGACATGGTTAATGAGGATGATTTTTCCATCTAATCTCATTCTAAATGATTTTAAATCATGATGTTAAAAGCCATAAAATATTTTTGGCTTAAGGAATAAATATGGGTCCGCTATAAGTTATATTTCATTGACATTCGTGAAACTTATTCAAAATGGAATATTCAGACAAAATTCATTTATAACCCGTCCCCAAACTACAAACAAGAAAATTTCGCGTCTTGCATCAGGAGAGGGCGTTGCGGACAACCCAATAGGGCGTCGGCGACGGCCCGTGGATGTTTGGGTTTTCCTCCGATGCTCTAATCTACTGCCTACGAACAATTTTGGTCTACGGACATATCTGGAGGGCGTCGCCGACGGCCTCTCCAATTCTTGTTTTCTATTTTTTACATTTCACAATCCCGGTTGTCCTGTTTTCCGCCCCGATGCTCCGGAAAGCTCTCGAATAGCTTCGTAAAACCTATAAAACACGAATCCAATCAAAAGTAGGATATTTGAAACAAAAAGTTATGTAAAAACATAAGCTTAAACATATAAGAACACCGGTTTTCGACCACTCATCACATCCTCACACATGTCTTTTGTTTGCCTCAAGAAAATCTGTTTTTCACTTTCATGTAGGTCGAATGAGGGATACACTTCCCATTCTTGAGACATAAGCTAAGGTCTAGTGTCATACTCGGTTCATGATTCTTACCATTTTCAAAATATTTAGCGGTAAAGTGATTAATCACATAAAGATAGTTATCCAGGATTAACCCGCCCTTTAAAACTCACAATTTATACATATCCTCACAATGTTCTCTCCATTCGGTTTAAAAGTTGGCTAATAGATGATGATTAGCACCTTTGAAGTAAGCACTCAAACTGATTAGAACACGTACCCGCATAGGCTTGTAACTCAATCATTCTCCATCACCAAACATAAATACTAAGCGCACGTCAAAAGGTCTTTATGGGTTGTAACGGGGCTAGGTGAAGGGTGTGGAAGAGGATATTTTGAAAGTGGCTAAGGTGATGAAAACTCGATTTTTATTAAAAACACAACTATTCTATCAACATCTACTACGAATAAACAACTAAGAGGTAACGAATTTCACCTTTTATTCAACAACTACTACATATCTTTTTGTGCTTTTCTCGACGATTTTTCTCTTATTTTTCATGATATTTTCTAAGGTTTTCATTTTACAAACAACTAAACCTAAAATTGAATTTTCAACACACGGGTTAAAAATAAAAGGCTACACGATCAAAGGCTAAATGGGTTAACCAAACGACAGGTTTAGGCTCAATGTTGGCGACTAAGGGATTGATTTCGGGTAAGGAGATATATAAATGGTGTAAAAGGAAAAGGTTTACCTAATGCCTTAATCATTCTTGTGCTTGTATTCGGTCTACGGCCTCAAACTTATCAAAAGTTGCAAGTTGTACAATACATGATTAATGTTCCACTCAAACAAAGAAAATTACGCATATATGATGTATAAAAGTGGCTCAAAAGCTCACGTACAAAGGGTATGGTATGCGATATGTACAAAATGCAAGTTCTTACGCGGATTATTCCCAAATAACCATCCGCTAAATACCTGTCATGTTGTTAATTTGAACTTGACCATGACAAAAGACCACATGGGTTGTGCCATCCCTCATTGACTTAATTACTTGTGATTTTTAGATTGCTTCAAACAAAGACATTTTGAAATTTTTTTTTGAAATTTTCCCCCATCCCCACATTTGAGGTCAACATTGTCCTCAATGTGTAGTGTTTAAATGAACGGGTCAAAATCGAAAAACTTTTTCTCCCCCATCCCCACACTTGAAGTCAACATTTTCCTCAATGTGTAAGAATGGAGCTTTTAAAACGCACAAGGGATGTGACATGGCTAACCTCCCCAAAATTTCACCCTAGAAAATAAAATACAAAGTACAATCCACTTATTACTAACTAATAATCAAAGCGAAAATGAAACGTATGCACCTGGTTTTAGCTAATTCCTCGTGTGCTCTTCATTCTTCAACAAAAACGGTTGTCTCGTGAACATGATGTACCTACAAATCTTAACCCTTGTGTAGAAGCATGCTTCTCACAGCCATCAAAATTGTTAGTTACCTAGTTCTACCATTTTTATAAAGAATTACCAAGTCATTCGATATTTCACTTTGATTTTTGTGGAAAAACAATTAAAACAATAACAATCAATTTCGTAGGAATCACGGTTGCATTTAGCTTATGCAATAAGCCCTTTTAAACCTCCCGATAGCTCGGGAGGACGAGTAGGTCTCGTGAGGGTTATATAGGGAACACACCCACAAAGTTCATTTAACTACTAAAGAAAAGAAAAAACCAAAGAATAAACAAAAATATACAACAACATAAAACATACCGCGCACTATCCCTGATAATGCTCGTTAGGATCGACCAATGGGTATGGATGGTAGGGGTATCCAATGAGAGCTGACATCATCTCATGATAATCATCAAGGGGCCCTCTTTCCCCTTCAGTGGGTGCTTGAAACTGTGGCGGGATAAAACTGGAACTGACCCCTTCGGGCTAGTGTTGCTTCATCGATAGAAAGCATATTTGATCCACGGACTTTGAAACCCACAATGACTCTGGTGGTAGCCTATTTCGCTGTACAATCATGGCGCTAATAAACCGCACATACGGTATCATCTTTTGCGCGTGGGACTCATGGGTATCCCACGTATTCATCATCACAATTTGCCGCCACGACAACTTTGGCGACCTAAATAATACGTGCAAAACCCGACAATCTGGCCCCTTCAACTTCCCGGGGTCTCCAAATCTGACCACGATATTCTTGAGAGAGATAGGTTGAAGAATTTTTCCTTCAACCGACAACTGGCTCCCTAATGCCGCCCCACCATTCGAAAAAGGTAACACTGATCCAACCATATCATCGGGATCTGCGATATTCACTTTATTATCCAAGAATTGGGCAATGTTGTAGTAAAAATACTCCTCGACCCCCCAAGAATCGAACCATGCAATGTTGTTCATGTTCTCGAAAGACATCACCATTTGTCCTATGCCTATATCACTGACCAACTACCACGTGTTCGGCGGACAATCCTTATTATTAAACCTTACTGACGCCAACCATTCATAACCTGGCGTCAAGTAAACCCGTGGTGTGATATCCTTACACAAATCCAAGACCCGTTCCCAACCGAGAACATTTAGACGATCCAATCGTCCGAAACTCTTCCACATTCACCATCCTTTCTGGTACAATCCTCTCTGGAATGGTAGTAGATACGCCATTCACCATCTTCCATTTCCACAGTTTCACTTCAAGGCGTTTGTCATTGAACCGTGAAAGTGGTCGCTTCTTGTTGTTCTCCCATGGCTCACCGACATTGCTATCTCTAATTCTTTCCCAGTGTCACACCCCAACCGATGGCGAAAACATCAGAGTGAGACGAAGTAGATTGCTCGAGACATCATAATACTATTTATGACAATATTTAATTAAACTACTCTTTTCATTTCAAAGCATCAAATTTTCAAATTACAACATAATCGCAATACAACGTAACAATAATAAAATAAGTTCAATAAAATATAATAATCATCTTAGCATTCTACGCTTGTTTCTAAGCCGATCCTACTAAGTTTCATCATACCACTTCATCAACCTGCAACATGTTAAAAAGTAAATAGTTCAATAACAAAGTATTGGCAAGAACACAAGTTTATTATCATAGCATAAGTATTAAAACCGTTTAAATAAATCCACATGAATAGCTAGCATACGATATAGATGTAAACAAGGCATGTGAACTACAAGTCAATCCTCTGGTGTACCGCATAATAGATTAAAACTTAACATTGACCACAAGAATACGGGCGGTACGTTACTCCTATAGCGCTATACATGTTAAGGGAGGCTTGATCGAAGTTAATGACATTTAGATCACATAAGAATAGACCAAGTAACAAGTCAAGTAGCACATAACTAAAGCATGTTTGATGGATTGTTTGTGTGATTTCATAGAATAAAAGTGTGATTTAGTGTAGTAGTTTGATAAGTTAACATATTGCACCCGAAAAGTGTAAAGCATTAAAAGGGTTCGAGTGTACTCACAGTTTTTGCAAAGTAAATTTCGTGAAAGCGTTAGATTGATTTAGGGGGATGAACACCAAGTTATCCTACACAAGGAAACGTAGGTGTGTGAGTATAAGTTTAACGGTGGAGTTTGATAAGTTTAGTAATTAAAGTATGCAAAAAGTATATATAAACAAAAGTATTTACCTAGACGTTAACGCTCGTTTCGACACTATAAGCCCCGAAGGGTGTTTGTGTTTTATGGGTCATGCCAAGAGAATCATAACGATGGTTAAGTCTAAGATAAAATAACCTACTTTTAGGACAAGTAACCATGTGGTCATTGTCAAAGGTTCGGTTATATTAAGTATTTACATATATATTTAACATATAATATTACTAATTTATCATAGAGTTCATGTATTTCATAGATATCATGTAAGTCATATAAGTCATGCGTGGAGGTAGGAGGATAACCGTCCTAAACCTCTATCGTAAGATTCACCAATACACAAGATTGTCACAAGGACAATCCGGATGGTCAAGAATTATAGAAATCATCAAGTGAGGGGTGGATTGAAAAGTTGAATGGCCAAGGCCTTCATGTAATCACACCTACACCAACACAAGCTTATAAGCTAGGATGGCTCAACACTTGTGAGTTTGAAACCCTAATAAAAACCACAAGTTTAGAGGCATGTTATGCCTCTTGATTGTGTGTGAACAAGTCTAGCTTAACACACTAACCATAAGCTTGGTTAGAGGCGTAAGTAGCATAGAGTTGTTATGTTAAAATAAATTCAAAAAAGTTTTATAAGTTAACTTCCAAAATAGAAAGTTTGGCCCCAAAAATAGTGTGATTCCACCTTGGTTTTCCATGGAAAACCTATGGTAACATCCATAGGTCTTAGCAAACAATGTTGAGGAAGAAAACAAGAAGAAAACATTGAAAAACTTGAAGTTTGAGAGATTAAAATTTGGGCAGAAAGTTTGCACACTTTTGGACCTCAAAATGGTGGGGTTTCACCTTAGTTTGCGCAAGAAAACCTGTGAGAACCTTTCTATAGGTTATCCAAGAGTGTTAGAAGAAAAAAAAGGTTAAAAGAAGAAGGGAAGTGAGTTGAAACTCACTTGTAAGCTGCTGTGTTTCAGCAGAGAAATTCTGGAGTTTCGGGATTTGTTTGAGGTGTTTGGAGGCTTGTAAAAGTGGGGAAGTGTTGGAGGAACACTTGTTTATATAGGGGAAGGATTAGGTTTAAGATTAGGGTTCCATTAAATGCAATTAGGTGGGATTTTTGACTAAAAAAAGATTTAAAAACTACATAGCTTGCGACCGCAAGCTGTGTTCTTTTTTTTGATTCATTTATTTAATTGATGTGTTGGTCTTATAAACTTTGTACATTATATGTGTGACATGTATAGGTCTTATAATGGTCTTAGGTTGTGCGTACGGTCGTTTTAAAAATCCAAAAAGGAGACTTCTTGTAAGCATACGTTAAGCACAAACGTAACAATTTTATTATGATAACGGAAGCTTGAATAACTTTCATTAAGCCACTAATTATCTTGCTTGACTTGGTATTTAGATTTATAACATTCAACAAGTATTTAAGAGTCGTTACGAATTGATTTACGAAGAAATAAAGTGACGTACGATCACAAGTTTAAACATGAATAAAGTTTGCAAAAATCGCGTAATTGATCAATCTTGATTACAATCAAAGCGCTAGATTACAATGAATTGGAAATAGATATATGATTACAAGGTTTGGGCTTTCCAAAAATAGAAACAGGAAGAGATCTTACTAAAAATGGAAAGTTACAAATGCGAAGCGTTACAGTCTCCCCTCCTTTAGGGAATTTCGTCCCGAAATTTAGGAAGACTCAACGAATAGATATGGATACTTGGTCTTCATGTTGCTTTCAAGTTCCCAATTAAATTCAGCGCCACGTTTTCCTTCCCACCGAACTTTCATGATAGGAATTCTACTTCGCGTTAGTTGCTTAGTGCCTCGATCCATGATTTCGACTTGTTTCTCCACGAAGTGTAAAGTCTCATTGATTTGAAGATCTTCAAGTGGAACTTGGAGTCCTTCTTTGGCGAGACATCTTTTCAAGTTTGAGACATGGAAGGTAGGATGAATGTTGTTGAGTTCTTGTGGTAGGTCCAGTCGGTAGGCTACCTTGCCAATCCTTTCGAGAATCTTGAAAGGACCTACGTAGCGAGGAGCGAGCTTTTACTTTTTCCCGAAATGAACCACACCCTTCCCAGGGGATACCTTGAGAAGTACAAAGTCACCAACGTGGAATTCCAAAGGCTTGAGTCTTTTATCTGCGTAGCTCTTTGGTCAGCTTTTAGCTTTTAGCAAGTTATCCTGAATCTGCAAAATCTTGTCCGTCGTCTGTTTTATAAGCTCGGGACCGGTGATTTGAGCTTCCCTGATCTCGTGCCAACAAATAGGCGATCGGCACTTGCGTCCATAAAATGCCTCGAATGGTACCATTTGAATACCCGCGTGGTAACAGTTATTGTACGAGAATTCGACCAAAGGCAAGTGCATGTCCCAGTTGCCACCAAAATTCAATTGCGCAAGAACGAAGCATGTCCTCTAGAGTTTGGATAGTACGCTCGGTTTGTCCATCAGATTGCGGATGGAAGGCAGTACTAAGATTTAGTTGAGTACCAAGCACCTTTTGAAACGTTTACTAAAGGCGAGAAGTGAAACGACCATCACGGTCCGAGATAATGTCAACGGGGACATTGTGACGACAAATGACTTCATCCGTGTAGATACGAGCCAATTTCTCAACTCGGTAATCTTCACGTATGGGAAGGAAATGAGCAGACTTGGTCAGGCGTCGATGATTACCCAAATACTATCGTGACCAGACGATGTACGAGGGAGTTTGGTTATGAAATCCATGGCAGTACTCTCCCATTTCCAACGGAATTTCCGATTGTTCGAGTAAGCCAGAGGGTCGCTGATGTTCGGCCTTTACCTTGGAGCAAGTAAGGCACTTCAAAACGTAATAGGCGATATCTTTCTTCATACCAGGCCACCAGTACAATGCTCGGAGGTCGTGATACATCTTATCGGCGCCAGGATGAATAGAATACCGAGACTTACGAGCTTCACACATCAAGAGGTCACGAAGATTATCATGGTTTGGATTCCAAATACGGTCAGATAGCACATGATGCAATTAGATTTGGTCACGAGCTGGTGTTCAGCACCACACTTCAACTCATTATCGAGGTTACCCTCATTAACGGTTGAGTATTGTGCCTCACGAATCATTTCTTGAAGCTTTCCCAATATTTGGTAGCAACGTACACTCTTAACATGAGTTTTCCGACTAAGTGCGTCGGCCACAACATTCGCTTTACCGGGGTGGTAGCGTATATCGCAGTCGTAATCATTTAATAATTCCACCCAACGACGCTGACGCATGTTGAGCTCTTTTTTATTAAAGATATGTTGAGGCTCTTATGGTCGGTGTAGACCGTACACTTGGTACCATATAGGTAGTGTCGCCATATCTTTAATGCAAAAACAACTGCACCAAGTTCAAGGTCGTGCGTAGTATAATTCTTTTCATGAATCTTGAGTTGTCGTGACGCGTAAGCGATAACCTTGTCTCGTTGCATAAGAACGCAACCAAGACCTTGTCTTGAGGCATCGCAATACACGACAAAGTCGTCGGTACCATTAGGAAGGGTTAAAGGAGCATTGTAAAGCATGTCCTTGAGCGTTTGAAAAGACTCCTCTTGTTCGGAACTCCAAACAAAAGGCTTATCCTTTTGGGTCAAGGAAGTGAGAGGTACGGAAATTTTCGAAAAATTTGAGATAAAACGACGGTAATAACGGGCTAGGCTGAGAAACGAACGGATTTCAGACGGAGTCTTAGGAGCAATCCAATTTTTCACAGCCTTGATTTTCGTGGGGTCAACATGAATACCAAGTTCGTTGACGATGTGACCAAGGAATTGAACCTCCTTTAGCCAAAATTCACATCTGGAGAACTTGGCGTAAAGATGTTCGGTACGCAACAGCTGGAGGATAAGACGTAAGTGTCGTTCATGCTCTTCTCGCGTCTTGGAATAAATTAGGATGTCGTCAATGATGACAATCAGGAATCGGTCAAGATAGGGCTTACACACGCGATTCATCAAATCCATAAACACGGCGGGTGCGTTGGTCAAACCAAATGGCATGACCATGAACTCGTAGTGCCCATGTGTGCGAAACGCGGTTTTGGGTATATCTTCTTCGAGGACTCAAAGTTGATGATAACCAGAATGAAGGTCGATTTTAGAGAAACAAGTCACGCCTTGAAGTTGATCAAAAAGGTCGTCGATGCAAGGAAGAGGGCATCGGTTCTTGACCGTGAGCTTGTTGAGCTCATGATAGTCGATGCACATACGAAAGGATCCATATTTCTTTTTGACGAATAGAACGGGAGCACCCCAAGGAGATGTACTAGGACGTATGAAGCCTTTATCAAGAAGTTCTTGAAGTTGGCTAGACAGCTGTTGCATCTCCGAGGGTGCTAGACGATAGGGGGATTTTGCGACCAGAGTTGCACCGGGGATGAGGTTAAGCGAAAGTCAACCAGAACGAGCAGGAGGAGGGCTAGGAAGATCCTATGGGAAAACGTCAGGGAAATTACACACAACGAGAACTTCACTCACGCTTGGACCCTTATCCTTCTTTTCCAAATGTGGGAAAGAAAGGCGAAGTATTCCATACGCAAGTACTTGTTCGCTTGAATACACGACATAAGCTTGAGACCTTTGGAGGTTTTCTTGCCATAGACGTGTAAGGAATCATTATTGGGAAGGGGAAGGCGAATGTACTTTTCCGAGCAAACAACTTCAGCACGGACTCGCCTAAGCCAATCCATGCCTGCTATGATATCGAAGCTAGCTATTTGCATGGGTATGAGGCCAATAGAAAACGTATGGTCGTTGAGATTAAGCATACAATTAGAAAGGACGGAATCGACGGTGACGGATTTTCCGCCAGCTACTTCGACTTCGAATGTTTTAGGCAACTTAGAATGACTACACATAAGCAAAGGTTTGAATTCAACGGATACAAAACTTTTATCCGCACCAGTATCAAACAAGCACGTAGCATAAACATTGTTAACGAGGAATGTACTGGATATGACATCATTTGAGTTTTCAGCTTGTGCAGCGGTGATGACGAAGGCTCGGTCGCGAGCTTGCTGCTGCTGTTGGTTGCTGTTGTTGTTGCGTTGCGGCCAGTTGTTGGCAAAGTGATTTGGGTCTCCGCATCTGAAGCAGGCACGAGCGGCGGATGCAAGGGGTCAGTTTTGGTTGGCGGTAGGGTTTTGAGGTGCGGTTATGGCTACAGCTTCGTTTATGCGGGCTTGCGGGGCATTTCGGCATTGCTGGGCGAAGTGCCCATACCTATTGCAGATTGAGCGTAGGCGGCAGGGGCAGTAACCGGATGGTGGAAGGGATAGGTGTTGCACTTAGGATGGGGCCCATTGTACGTTTTCTTGATGGGTTCAGGTGCGGGCAAGGCTAGCTGTTGGGGGTTTGGCGGAGTGACTACCGCGCAGTTCGGGCTAGAAGCCTTTCGCTTCTTGCCCTTGGTGTTTCTTCTTGGGGGTTTGGGTGAGGTAGGCTCGGTGAGGGCTTTGGTGGTGGCTTGATGGGCTTTCCTAAGTGAAGCCTTGGCGGCTTCATGAAGGACATGGCTGTTGTTCAATCGAGCAGCCAAACGAAAAGCTTCCTCGATGGTTTTGGGTGAGGTGGTATCGACCAGGCCTGCGAGGTGAGGGGGGAGGCAACGTATGTACTTAGCAATGGCCTTTTCGGCCGTGTGGACTTGGCTTGGGCATATCGCACCCAGTTGCTTAAAACGGGCCGTGAGGCCAGCGTTGTCATTCTCCACCTGCTTGAGGTTCCAAAGCTCAGTCTCGAGTCACTGGCGTTCATGGGGAGGGCAGAATTCACTTTCCATTAGCTTCTTGAGCTCGACCTAAGGGAGGGCGTGAGCGGCTTCATTACCACGAGCGTTGCGCTCGGAAGTCCACCAATCAAGAGCCCTTGATCGGAACACCCCCGTAGCGTTCATGGTACGCAAGTGGTCGGGACAACCACTTTGGATGAAAGTGACCTCAATGACGTCGAACCATTGTTGTAACTTACTGGTGTCCCATTCGCCGTTGAAAGGTAGGGGATTGCAAGAACATAATTGCTTATGGGTGAAGGTGGTTTTTGGTGGTTCGGCCTTGGAGTCGACAGAGGTGTGAGGTGATTCGGCATTAGGTGGAGGTTGGATCTTGCTGACAATTTCGGGGATGACCTTGGCCATATGCTCGGCCATTTGTTCGGCCATGAACTTCATGCAATCCTTCTTTGACATAGAGTCGGATTGGGACTTGGACTTGGACTTTGACTTCCTCTTACCCATAACGCTTTGAAAGAAAGACATCTAAAGGGTTCGACAATAGAAGATAGGTTTAGCCTTTGATTGTAAAGTGTTTTTATAAAGAAAAGAATTTTTTTTGAGCACATAAGCATCATGTAGCACGTATGAATTCACATAGATAGCATAAGCATATTGGTATTCAAAAGCATAAACACATATAATTTGCGTAAAGGAGTATAATTTAGTTGGTTCATGAGAATTTTTTTATTATTGTTTTTGGTTACAAAAGGCGTGCGAATCGTGCATCGGGTCCGAAATGAACGAGATAGCAAGTATTAAAACACATAGAAATTGAGATAGCATAAAAGATAGGCTTAATAAAACATTGGAGTGTTTCGGGTTGAGAAACGTTGACTATTCCAAAGTGAATCGAGATCCTTTCAAAATAGAGAAACGTGCTTTGGCCTATAGGTAAAGTACTCTCGTCGAGAAGCGGTTAACGGCACTTTACCCTTCCAGTTACTACGTGTCTCTAACCGATCGAAAAATCGAAACTTTGGCGAGATTGAAAAATCGAGGAATGGGACTAGTCGACAAGGTGCGGGTTTCACCCCTAACTTGACAACATTGAACCCTAAGTGTGGTTGGTACTTACCAAACGAGGAGCGTATTCCGACTCGTTGGTAAGGATCCACTAGAGTATGAAATGGAAATTCCCATCAAGATGTGGATTTCACTCCTAACTTGATGGCGTAATTTCGTGCAAAATCGAATTTCACGGATTAAGAGTGATCACCAAAGTGCGGGTTTCACCCCTATTTTGGTGAGATCGTCTCGTTTATAGTTTGAGCATCTTCAAGTCATCAAGTGTGTATGTTGTGTAAGTGTCTTAGGAAAAAGACATGTATATATTTAAGACAAAAGAAAAAGGAAGAAGCAAATAGGAAGAATTAACATTTTAATCATGAAGCATGAATGGTCAAGTTGGTCACGTAAATTATAGACTAGCTCAAACATGGCAATTCTACCTAATTCCCTATAGTTGTGGCTCTGATACCAATCTGTCACACCCCAACCGATGGCAGAAACATCAGAGTGAGACGAACTAGATTGCTCGAGACATCATAACACTATTTGTGACAATATTTGATTAAACAACTCCTTTCATTTCAAAGCATTAAATTGTCAAATTACAACATAATCGCAATACAACGTAACAATAACAAAATAAGTTCAACAAAATATAATAATCATCTTAGCATTCTACGCGTGTTTCTAAGCCGATCCTACTAAGTTTCATCATACCACTTCATCAACCTACAACATGTTAAAAAGTATAGTTCAATAACAAAGTATTGGCGAGTACACAAGTTTATTATCATAGCATAGGTATTAAAACCGTTTAAACAAATCCACATTAATAGCTAGCATACGAGATAAATGTAAACAAGGCATGAGAACCACAAGTCAATCCTCTAGTGTACCGCATAATAGATTAAAACTTAACATTGACCACAAGAATACGGGCGGTACGTTACTCCTATAGCGCTATACATGTTAAGGGAGGCTTGATCGAAGTTAATGACATTTAGATCACATAAGAATAGACCAAGTAACAAGTCAAGTAGCACATAACTAAAGCATGTTTAATGTATTGTTTGTGTGATTTCATAGAATAAAAGTGTGATTTAGTGTAGTTTGATAAGTTAACATATTGCACCCGAAAAGTGTAAAGCATAAAAAGGGTTCGAGTGTACTCACAGTTTTTGCAAAGTAAATGTCGTGAAAGCGTTAGATTGATTTAGGGGGATGAACACCAAGTTATCCTACACAAGGAAACGTAGGTGTGTGAGTATAAGTTTAACGGTGGAGTTTGATAAGTTTAGGAATTAAAGTATGCAAAAAGTATGTATAAACAAAAGTATTTATCTAGACGTTAACGCTCGTTTTCGACACTATAAGCCCCGAACGGTGTTTGTGTTTTTATGGGTCATGCCCAAGAGAATCATAACGATGGTTAAGTCTAAGATAAAATAAACTACTTTTAGGACAAGTAACCATGTGGTCATTGTCAAAGATTCGGTTATATTAAGTATTTACATATATATTTTAACATATAATATTACTAATTTATCATAGAGTTCATGTATTTAATAGATTCATGTAAGTCATATAAGTCATTCGTGGAGGTAGGAGGATAACCGTCCTAAACCTCTTTCGTAAGATTCACCAATACACAAGATTGTCACAAAGACAATCCGGATGGTCAATAATTATAGAAATCATCAAGTGAGGGGTGGATTGAAAAGTTGAATGGCAAAGGCCTTCATGTAATCACACCTACACCAACACAAGCTTGTAAGCTTGGATGGCTCAACACTTGTGGGTTTGAAACCCTAATAAAAACCACAAGTTTGGCCCCAAAAATGGTGTGATTCCACCTTGGTTTTCCATGGAAAACCTACGGTAACATTCATAGGTCTTAGCAAACAATGTTGAGGAAGAAAACAAGAAGAAAACATTGAAAAACTTGAAGTTTGAGAGATTAAAATTTGGGCAGAAAGTTTGCACACTTTTGAACCTCAAAATGGTGGAGTTGCAACTTAGTTTTCCCAAGCAAACTTGTGAGAACCTTTAGAAAGGTTATCCAAGAGTGTTAGAAGAAAAAACAAGGTTAAAAGAAGAAGGGAAGTGAGTTGAAACTCACTTGTAAACTGCTGTGTTTCAGCAGAGAAATTCTGGAGTTTAGGGATTTGTTTGAGGTGTTTGAAGGCTTGTAAAAGTGTGGAAAACACTTGTTTATATAGGGGAAGGATTAGGTTTAAGATTAGGGTTCCATTAAATGCAATTAGGTGGGATTTTTTACTAAAAAAGGATTTAAAAACTACACAGCTTGCGGCCGCAAGCTGTGTTCTTTTTTTTATTCATTTATTTAATTGATGTATTGGTCTTATAAACTTGGTACATTATATGTGTGATATGTATAGGTCTTTTAATGGTCTTAGGTTGTGCGTGCGGTCGTTTTAAAAATCCAAAAAGGAGACTTTTGTAAGCATACATTAAGCACAAACGTAACATGCTTATTATGATAACGGAAGCTTGAATAACTTGCATTAAGCCACTAATTGTCTTGCTTGACATGGTATTTAGATTTATAACATTCAACAAGTATTTACGAGTCGTTACGAATTGATTTACGAAGAAATAAAGTGACGTATGATCATAAGTTTAAACACGAATAAAGTTTGCATAAATCGCGTAATTGATCAAACTTGATTACAATCAAAGCCTTAGATTACAATGAATTGGAAATAGAAATATGATTACAAGGTTTGGGCTATCCAAAAATAGAAACACGAAGCGATCTTACTAAAAACGGAAAGTTACAAATGCGAAGCGTTACACCCAGACCCAGTCCTGTCTGTATAACCTTCCATCATTCTGTTCTACCCCACTTAAGTGTTCCCATTTCCTTGGTATTAACCCAGAAGACGAACCGACTCCCGAAGATGAGCCTTGACCCGAAACTTTGCTTCTTTCCGGCTTGCCATGTCTACAAGCAACAATGCAACAAAAACAATTAAAATCACTCAAAACTTCAATTAAACTCAAACTTTGAATATAACATGCAATGTTGAACCACAACTATTCATTAGATGTAAACTAGCTGATTTAAACTTCCAAAGTAGCAAACTTTATCATCTAAAGATTAAGTTTTCATGTTCAATCCTAAGTTCATAAGACTTCAACAAGGTTCAACATCATGTTCATGTTCAATCATGCAAACAAATGAGTGTAATCACATCACAATACTTGTTGCATGTTTAATCCCCACCCAAATCAAGTGTTTACCCACAAATTCAAGCTAAAAGATCATACATTATCATAAGCAACCCACTCTTATACAAAAAGTTCAAAATTTCAGAAGAAATTAACAAACCATATGATAATCATGCTCAAATTAAAGTAAATTCATACCTTTTATGTTGTAAACTAAAAAGAACTAAGAAAATATGTAAATCAAAACTTGAAGAGCACCCTTGCTAAAAACCCAAACATTAAAGTTCAGAAATCTTGCAAACGAGCAATAATTGATGAAAACCGTGATGGGGGTTTTGTTCCTCTCGAAAAACTACACAAAATAGGCTTAAGAATCGCTGGATTTGGTGGAGAAGTGAAGGAGTTATGAGAGATTGAAGGTTTTAGGGTTCTTGAGTGGCTAGAGGTAGGATATGAAGTGATTGGTGAGTTACGGTGAGAGTGGAATGCAGAGATTTTGTGGGCTTAAGAAGCTATGGATCAGATAAGGGTCCCCCAGGTCGAGTATGTGGTCAAAACGAAGTTCCAGTCGAGTTTGGAAGGGTTTAAAGGTGTTTGGGTTCGAACAATAAAGCAAATTCTGCATCAGCGTCGGCTGACACTAGACTAGCCGTCGGCGACGGCTTGGTCTAGCGTCACCGACGCACCCCTGCTTGCAAAAGTCCTGACGGCCAAATCCACTGCCTACAGCACAAGTCACCCGACGACTCCCTACAAGCACCATCGGCGACGACCTGATTCCCCGTCGCTGATGCCCTCTCGATTCTTCATTTTTTTTTAATTTTCAGTTTTTCTTTTGAAAAATATGAATGAAAACAAGGACTTTTCACAAAAGGAATCTAAGCTAGAAAAATTCCTAAAAATTATTAAAATCATTTTTGTAAGGTTTTCTGGATTTTAGAAAATTTTTAACAAATAATCATTTACGATTCCTACCAACCCCCGAATAGTCGTGTATTGTCCTCAATACACAAAACAAGTATAAAACATACCTTACGTCTTCATGACCCATTAGCGGTGTCCGGAACTTCACACATCCAAGAGATTAGTATGAAATGAAAACAATAAAACAAAGAACAATACGAACAAACAATAAAAATGGAACAAAACTCCACACAAATGTTACCGGTCCTTTAATTGACCTCATAAGTTGGCACGCTTACAGAAAAGCTTACCAACTCTCTGTTCGCATCCTTGTTATCCTCGTTACCATCAAAAAACGGTTTAAGACGGTGACCGTTGACCGTTTGCTTTGACCCATCCTTTGGGTCCTCGATGGTAACATCATCTTACTTTCCGACCCATGTAACCACGTACGGGCCCATCCACTTGCTCTTTAGCTTTCTAGGAAAGAACTTGAGCCTCGAATTGTAGAGCCAAACCTTTTGACCCACCACGAATTCCTTCGGCTTCAACTTGGCATCATGTGCCATACCATCCTTATATTTCGAAGCACACTCATGTGCCTCCTCCCGAAGCTCTTCCAACTCGCACAACTTCAACTTACGTTCCTTACCTGCATCATCGTACGTAACATTAACCTCTTTGATAGCCCAAAAATCACGATCTACAAGTTAAACCGGCAAGTGACAATTTTTACCATAAAGTAAGCGGTAAGGTGTAGTGCCAATAGTGTTTTATGTGTCGTTCGATAAGCACATAAAGCATCGTTCGACTTCGTTGACCAATCCTTACGGTCCGGTCGAATGGTCTTTTGCAAAATTTATTTAATCTGCTTATCCGACACTTCCACTTGACCACTCGTTTGCAGATGGTAAGGGGTAGCAATTCGATGGTCAACACCATACCGTTTCAATAATTTTCCAAAACTAAAGATCTTGAAATGAGATCCCCCATCACTAATGATCACTTGGAGAACCCCAAATCTAGAAATAATATTGGTTTAAACAAAATTGTAAACAACGTTATGGTCGTTCGTTTTGTTGGCGCTCACCTCCACCCATTTAGATACATAATCTACCGCCACCAAAATATACAAATTCCCATGCGAATTCGGGAATGGGCCCATGAAATCGATCCCCCACACATCGAAAATATTGACAATGAGAATCGGTTGCATGGGCATCTCATCCAGCTTGGAAATGCACCCTAACCTTTGACACTCGACACAATTTTTAGCGAAATTGAAAGCATCCTTAAAAATAGTCGGCCAATAAAGACCGCTATTGAGCACTTTGTGCCCCGTTTTGTGACCACTAAAATGGCCCCCACAAGCAAATGAATGCAAGTGCATCAAGACACTCAGAATCTCATCGTCCAGTATGCATCTCCTCACGACTTGATCCGAACATATCTTGAACAGATCCGGTTCTTCCAACGTGTAATATTGATTTACGAGAGGAAGTGCAATCTCCTCCTCCTATCCCAATGAGCCGGTAGATCACATGTCACCAAATAGTTAACAATATTAGCAAATCAAGGTAATACCGAAACCTTTAAAATATGCCCATCTAGGAAAGTTTCGTTAATCTCTACACGGGAAGAACCCTCTTCCACCAACAACCGGGACAAGTGGTCTGCAACCACATTCTCACTACCCTTCTTATCCCGTATCTCTAGGTCAAATTCTTGTAACAAAAGAACCCATCGGATTAATCAAGGGTTTGCATCCTTCTTTTCCATGAGGTACCTGGCAGCATAATGGTAAGAATATATAATCACTTTGTTACCCCAAATGTAAGCCCAAAATTTATCCAATGCATATACCATCGCGAGTAGCTCTTTCTCGGTAGTTGTGTAATTTAATTGAGCATCCGATAGAGTCTTACTCGCATAGTCAACAGGTTTCTTTTCTACCCTTGGACCCAAAACGGCCCCCACCGCGTAGTGACTTGCATCACACATGATTTCGAATGGTAAAGAGCAATACGGTGATTGTAAGCTTGGGGCCTCAACCAACTTCTTTTCAACACATTAAAGGCATTTTGACAATCTTTGTTAAAGTCAAATGGTTGGTCTTTTAACAACAAGTTACATAAGGTTTTGTTATGTCACTAAACCCTTTTATAAACCTTCTATAAAAACCCGCGTGACCTAAGAATGACCTAACACCCTTAACACTCGTGGGGTATGACAAAGTAGAGATGACTTGCACCTTTGCACGGTCAACCTCTATCCCACGAGTCGACACTACATGTCCCAACACAATCCCCTCTTGAACCATGAAATGGCTCATTTCCCAACTTAAGACCAAATTAGTTTTAACACATCTTTTTAAAACTTTTTTTCTAATTGGTCTAAGCATGCATCAAATGACGACCCAAATATTGGGAAGTCATCCATGAAGATTTCCAAAGACTCCCCCACCATATCCGAAAAGATACTCATCATACACCTTCGAAAGGTGGCAGGGGCATTACATAATTCAAATGGCATTAACCTAAATGAGAATGTACCGTACGGACAAGTAAACGTAGTCTTAGCCTAGTCTTCCGGATGAATAGCGATTTGATTGTAACCCGAATACCCATCCAAGAAACAATAGAATTTTTGACCCGCTAATTTCTCAACAATTTGGTCGATAAAACGTAAAGGGAAATGGTCCTTAGAATTTGCGGAATTCAACTTCCTGTAATCAATACAAATATGCCACCCGGTTACCGCGAGTGACGACCTCTTCACCTGCGTCATTTGTGACAACTTGAATGCCCGCCTTTTTGGGAATAGTTTGTGTAGGGCTCACCCATTGGCTATCAGAAATAGGGTATATGATACCCGCATGTAGCCGCTTTAGCACCTCTTTCTTGACCACATCTCGCATATTCGGATTCAACCTCCGTTGTGCGTCACGAGAAGGAGCGATACCATGCTTTTGCCCCAACTCAAAATTACGATTTTGCCCCGGTTCAAAATTATGAAATATGGTTTTGCCCCCAGCTTAAATTTATGACTTTGCCCTTAGTTCAAATTTATATTACGAATTTACCCCAAGTTTAAAATTACGAATTTGCCCCTGGTTCAAATTTACAGTATTGCCGTCACTTTAGCTTTTGCCAAATTACGATTTTACCCCAGTCCAAAAATACAACTTTGCCCTCAGTTCAAAACTAGAGTATTGTCATCATTTTAGTTTTTTAGCAAAACAATAAAAATGTTTTGTTTTAACTGGTTGACTCAATTTAATTTTTTTCGTGTTAAGGAGCTGCGTAACACTCGCTCATTAGTCTTGATAAATTACAGTTTTGCCCTGAGCTCAAAATTGCGGTTTTGCATCGTTTTAGTTTTTTTCTAGCAAATCTATAATAGTGTTTGTTTTAATTGGTTGAGAATTATTTAGCTATCGCCCCACAATACGGGCGTACATCAACTAGTTTAATACAACATTCATAAAAATGTAATAGTCCTGGATGGTGTATAGGTTGAATGGAAACCTCAAGCTCAATAATAAATTGTAATGTAATATATAGAAAATGAAATATATCACACAAATTCAATTTATTGTCTAATAAATAAACTTAATTAAGCTTACATTTACAAAGAACTTAAATATTTTAACCCTGCTGTTAAAATATTTCGTTGTTCGGGGCCGCGTCGATTTGAGGTTTGGCGTTTTTTAATGAAGTTTTTCTTTAAAAGAATATATGTATTTTAACCATGCCGTTAAGTATGTCTATCAAAATTGTGAAACCGTTCTAACTATCCAAAACGAACCAAATCGATTGAAGTTCACATCACAATCTACGGTTTAGAAAACCGGGTTACCTTTGATCTTTGAATCGGCCATATACACCGTGTCATTGTTCAATGAATTTGTCTAATATTCATACAGTAAAAAAACTGTTTTGGCTAAACAAACTATTGGTTATGATTTCATACAGTAAAAACCCTATTTCTAATATTCATACACTAAAAACCCTATTTCTAATTTTAAAGCTTTACATACACACTAATGGTTATGATTTCAACAAATCAGTTCATACAGTAAAAACAAACTGTTTGCTGGAAATTTACGTAGTGTGAATGGATATTAATTTAGTGAAATTATAATTTAGTAAAATTATAATATTTGCTAGACTCTTTATATGGATGATAAACTCTAAAGTAGAGTTTTTATATCAATTTATTTATTACTATTAGAGTTTTTGTCTCTAATAAAATAACTAATTAAGTGAGACTTTTCACTTATTCTCAACTCTTGTAAAAATAGTAAGCTATGTGCCTCATTTTGAGATAGAGAAAAAAAAAGGCTAGAAAAATACAAGAGAAGTAATACAAGAAAACACATGAATTTATGG
The DNA here is from genome assembly GCA_947069175.1 of Scalesia atractyloides. NCBI lineage: Eukaryota > Viridiplantae > Streptophyta > Magnoliopsida > Asterales > Asteraceae > Scalesia > Scalesia atractyloides. The sequence goes on along the minus strand of CAMTDV010000022.1, from coordinate 20,740,069 downwards.
AGAGTTCTTGGAAAGAAGAAATACTTGAAGACCTATGTGTTGGATGCTTAGAGAAATATGTTTTCTCTATATGATTTCATCACCTTCGTATCATATTTTCCACAAGTTCTAAAACTATAATTTTATCCGGTGTAACCTCGGGCGTGTGAGCCATCTCTGGCAGTGCATATTGCTTCGGCTATTGTACCCTGGGAAACAGACGCGTCGTCTTTTAGTAGAGGCGTGAAATCTGTTTTAAGTTTGTAGGACATGGGTCACAATTATAATAAAACTAATATGCCTTATAATGATTTTTATAATCATATATTTCTAAATGAGCGTGTTAGAATTGGGTTTTATATATAAACTGGTATGTTTTATATCGATTTCTGTAATCGTTTATTTCTAACGAGCATGTTAGAACCTATTGGTATGATAATGGTTATTATAATCATTAATTTCTAACAAGTATGTTAGAACATATTTATTGATAAGATTTATATCAATTTTTGTAATTGTTTATTTCTAACAAAAGTGTTAGAAACAGTTTATAAAAAAAACAAATGATTTTTGTAATCATTTGTCTTCTAATATGCGTGTTAGAAACGGTTCATGAAAAGTGTTAAAAACAGTTTATAAAAAATGCAAATGATTTTTGTAATCATTTGTCTTCTAACATGCATGTTAGAAACGATTCATGAAAAGTGTTTGTTTGGAGGCAATTTTTAGTTGTTTATTTTTAAACATGTGTATTAGAAGTGACTTATTTATATGAACCATATATATATTTTTATAACAAGTCGAATTAACATTTTGTGGAAAATGTTAATATTTCTAACGTGCGCGTTTTTTTTCCATTTTAATATGATTGTTAAAAATGATTAGAATACAGACGCTTTGAAATGTTTTATGTAAACATTTTATATAAGATATTTGTTATAGAATTGATTTTAGTGAATATAAACACATTAATGATTTGTATGGTTTAGAAATAAAAATTCATACATTGAAGTTGATGTTTAATTAGCTTCAAGAACTTAATCACCATAAAGTGATGGTATTGTTGTATGGGATTTATCACTAACTTTAATTTGTGATTTATAAATCCAAGTGGTCATATTATATATATAATGACTTAAATTTTCTAACATGTGTGTTAGAAAATGTGTATCACAAATACAATGTTAGAGATTGTTCATTATATAAGCCATAATGAATGGAAAAGTTTTATGTAAACATTTAATTGCCTATGTGTGAATTAAAAATGATGAGAAATGGGTGATATTATTAATATAGTATATTGCAAAACTAAGGAAATGTTTTAGAGTGATTTTTAAAACAAACTTTTGCATAGTATTGATAATTCAAATGGTACGCTACTCTTGCTAGAAGTAGCAGATGGTGAACAAAGTAACAATCTCATGGATATTATTTGGTGGAAAACAACTTGGTGTTGTTGTGAACAAATTTAGTTGTTCAAGTTCACTACTTAAATTGTAACACCCTGTAAAAATCGTGTCCAATAATATAGTGACACGTGTTGTATTTTAAATATAGTCTATTAAAGACTAATATGGACTAAAAGTGACAACATGCTCAAATTGAGCCTCTGAATGACTTTTTGATGTCAACATGCATAAACCTAGCCTCTGAACGACCATTAGCGTCGTCATGCATAAAAAAACGTAGCCTCTGAACGACCATTAGTGTCGTTATGCTTAAACTCGGCCTCTGAATGACCGTTGTGTCAACATGCCTAGCCTCTGAGTGACATCGGGGTCAACATGCTTATACTGAGTCTCTGAGTGATCCTTTAACAAGTCCTAACTCTCATATGAGCCACTGTTGGACGAGAGAGATTAATTCTGAAAATCCGCTAATGTTAGACAATGGAGGGATTATGTAACACCTTGTGAAATTCATGTTCGGTAATATACCGACACGTGTACATACCCTCAGTTCAAATCTCAATAAGCTAGTCACCCAAACATGTTCAAATATTTAAAAAAATTCACAAAACTAACCGTAACCTATGGTTGATAACCGTAGGCTACGGTCTAAAGCTGCTGAAATAAAATAACACTGACCGTAAGCTACGGTCTGGCGACTGTAGCCTACGGCGGGCCTCTGAAGCTCTTATTTTTCACCATTTAAACTTTCAGAAAATTACCCAAAGCCCCTAGACTTTGTCATTTTCATATTTCTTATATTACTAAGCCACCTTAAGACCCGAACGTCTCTTGGTTGAGATGATATATTTTTATTTACCATCCTCGAGCCTTCAGCTCTTTTACCAAACCTCTAACTTTAATAATTTGGGTAATTTAACCCATTAAACCATAAGTGTTCGTATCTTTCGCGTTTAAGCTAGTAAACGCTTATAAGTATAAGAACACCTAGTGTGACACCCGTTAACGTTCGGTTGTTTGTATTCTTCTTCAATACATCTTGTGTTGAATGAAAAGACCAAGTTGTATCATTATGTCATTGGATATAAGTCAAGGGATAATTCATGACAATCCACAAAACTAAATTTGAGGGACTAAAAGTGTCAAAACCCCAAAATTCTGTCAAGATGCCACCTCTCCTGCAATTTTCCACACTCTTGCAGTTCTTGACACCTTGATAGACACCTGTGATGATCCTAGAACACCTCTAACACCTGGCTCCATCTTCAAACACCCTCTTGAACTATAAATAGCAACTCAAGCTCACTCATTTCCTTGCTCATTCACTTCTTCTCCTCTCTATTACACTCTTGGAAGTTCCTGACCATTTGGGAGCTTCCCTTTGAGTTCTAAGTTTCCTTTGGATCATTTGTAAGTGTTCCATCTCTGCTCTTTTCTTTTTATAGGCTTTTAATAGCCAAAAGTCAAGCATTTTCGACAAATGCCTTGACTTTTGGTTAAGACCATTATGGTCCAGCCATTGTTCAATGTGAACATGGCTAAGTTATCGTAATTAGGTAGGTGTTAATCTCTTAAAAGGGCACCTCCTAAGGATCATGTTTACTAGGTTAATTGACGGGTCAAAGTTATTGTTTTAAAAAGTCAAACGGGTCAGATTTCATAAAAATCATAATCTGAGTTTATACATGTGATAAATATATTTTTGACACTTAAACAAGTTGGTAGTAATTATTAGAACATGTGGGAACATGTTCGATCCGTCAATTTCAGTCCTAGAGTCGGTTTGCAACCGAAAGTCGCGAAGTTTGACTTCTACTTTGACTTTCGATTCTAACCCGACTTAGATTAGTTAATTTCTGAATTAAGGTCGCATTATGATCATAAAGTATTGTAGCATAACCCTCTGAGGTTATATTACTTGATCATAACCATAATCTGCGTTTATGCACAAGTTCCGTAAAATGTCAAAATTTGACTAAAATGCCCTTTTTACATAAAACATGGTTTTAATCAACAATCGACTAGAAAATGAATTACCTACTGATATGTAATGTAATTAGCATATTATGATGTTAATATTCTGATCATAAACTGATTTTACTATAATAACTTAAACTAATCTTTTAAATGACCAAAATGCCCTTTCGGTGCATAGTTTGGTCTTAAACCATAAACCACACTTATGTGTGCTATCTTACTGATAATAAATCACAAATTAATTATTTTTTCAGAATGTTTATGATCACAACATCCGAATACATGCAAGTTCCTTTTATACGACATATAATTACCAAAACGCCCTTATGAGGCATAATTTCATTTTAAAAACCTTCCGGGCATGTAAGTTGATATCCTACTGATATTACAACTTATTTAAAGTATAATGACATTTAGAACTTGTTCATGACTCATCCGGTTACCCGATATCGCTTATATGCATACGGTTAAGTATATGTAACTAGTTTACGAAAATTAACCGAAACGGGTTTAACCTTATCATTTTAATCTCAAATTCCAGAATGTTAATTGTTTACCCATATTATACAAGTCTTAAGTACTTGTTGGGTTTAAACTATATACTATCCGGTCATCGCTTAATCTAGCGTATCGTACCGTTTTTGATCCATTACGCTAGCCGGTCTAAGTCTATGACTTAAATTAAGACCGTTAGCATTTTAATTGGTTAGATTATGCCATAATCCAGACTAGAGCCTTCCAGTAAATGCTATCTGCACTTATTTCATTTTGAGTACGGCTGAAATATTAAATCTTGCATTTTTAAATCAAGACTAGCTCAGGTAAATACTCTTGACTTATTTTCCCTATACGGGCTTGGGTTATGGTAAATTATTACCGCTTGGTCAGAAATGGGATCAATCAAATGCCAGATTGTGGCTAGTAAATCCGCATATTCCGTTTTAATCAGTTTTGTTTGATAACTTAAACATTGGGGGTTAACGACCGTGTCCTGGATATCCTTGACTCATTACATTAGATAATGGCCACGACCAAAGCACGGGGTGTAGGTATACACCCGACAGATGCGAATGCTAAAATTATTTTTACCCACAAGTTGGGGATAACCCCTTCGTGGGTTCATAAGTGGTGTGTATGTTAATCATGTCTCGGTCACTATACTGGGCCCCATATGTATTGACAAACATGTAAAGCTGTTAACAAGGTTACAAAGCTGACTTTCCCAAGTTATAAAAGATTTGTGCAAAGTGCACTTAAATCAAAATTTTAAAATATTTTCAAAATGAGTCAGTCGGGTGTATTTACCAGCGAAAGCTGACGTATTTTTAAAAGACTAAGCTTGCAGGTACAATACGAAATAGGCTGGAAGCTGCTCGGTAGCGATATAAGAGGATCTTGCAAATCCTTAGATCTTCCCTAAAGTCTGTTATACATTTTTGTACATTTTACGATCCGCCTGTGGATCTTTCGTTACAAGCCGTCTGTATATTATTTTGTACTTTGAACATTTCGGTTTGTAATAGTAATTTAAATCCAAGACTTCCGCTGTGCTGTGTTTAATTGACTATGATGATATCAACTTACGTCACGATATTCCCCACCCGGACCAACCGGTGTTTGGTTGGAAATTCAGGGTGTGACATAAATGTAGTCTTTGTAACAACTTGGTGTTGTGTAGAATTGTCCAAGTTTAAAGTTTCAATATGAAATGAGAAACTTGTACTTACAAGTGCATGGAGTCTTATTGAGGGAGTATCTCAAGACATGCCATGGGACGATATCGTTGGGAAGATTTTAGTCAGATCATAAAGTATTAAAAATAAAAGCATTTTCATATTTAGTGTCTACATATCGTCTATGCTTCCATTTAAATTTCAAAAGTGTTTGGCGCTTATGATTTAGTTTCCAATGTATTTTACTGTTTTGTGTTTAATATCTTCGGATAACACATGCAATTTTTTACAAAGAAATAAATCACTAATGTTTGTGACGTATAAGTTATTTTTGTGAAAGTAATTATAATGTCAACTATCCATTGTTTAAAAGAATATGGCAAACAGATATTACATGAAAATATTTGGACATAAACAACTTGAGAGTTGTTGCATTGACTAAAAGTCAAAGATGAAATATCAAATGTATAACCACATCATGAGAGATTAATGAAAGAACGTACTGGGTGTATTGAGATGAAATACACAAACAAGATTCATGTCGAAATATTTCGTTAGAAATCATTGAAAAATTCACAATTTGAATTCTAACATATGAAAGTAAAAGTACTATATGTCATTGTAAACCTTTAATAAATCTTGCGAGATTTATACGTAGATGCGTCTACCACTTAAATATGGAAATTTTACCTTCGTTTGGGAGAGCATCCTAAATATACATATCTCCTAATAAATAACAATAGATGTGTGCAAATCACTTATGGCAAAATTATAAATGCCATGTTGTTGAGTGTGGATCTAGTTAACTCTATCTTCCACATAAGAGTGATTGTACACGAGGAACATTCATCTTGTCGGTGATGAGTGTGTTCACCAAGTGACTTGGATTAAGACTTATGTTTAAGTACTTATGAGTTAATGGTAAAGCCTTGGAGATCAAAGGTGAACAAGTTATGTTCCTTAATTGAGTGATAAAATTTAGCTATGTGCTATATACAATAATTTGTGAGACCTTCCTAAATATTGATGTTTTAGGATTATGAATAAGTCTCATTATTTTGTCTTAACAAGGGATAAATGTTGCAAAGTGATATTATGATATCCTTGGGGCTGTGAAGAATCAGAATGATGCGTCATTTGTTCATATGCTAAAGTATTGTAGTCTAAAGCAAGCTAGACTAGTACTTGGTTAATTACGCGTCTTGACGGAGACTAATTAACTCTAAACATTCAAATGTGTTTGAACACAAAAAGAATTTGTGTATAGACAAAGTTGAGGGAGAATTTTCATTCATTATAAGAAAAAGACATTGAAGAGTTTGTTCGAAAAGCTAATGAGGAGAACTCATTGTCTAGGCTTATTCTAGATGTTAAATTAGAATTATTCTAAGTTGGTGACAAACTTATGACAATGGCATGTGTTGCTTTGGTAAGCTCAGAAGCTTATATATGCTAATGCAATATGAGTTGAATTCACTGATTTAATGAGGTTGAACTTGTTCAATCATATGTGTATAAATGTTGTCATAAGTGAAGTTACGGAAATGTTGATCAAATGGCAAGAAATGTGGGGGAGGATCCATTTAAGGAAAAACCCTATAAGGGTATGTAGAAATGGTTTTCATTACCCCATCTGGATGTTATCCAATAACACTTAAATGTGGGGGTGTCTTGCATTTGTACCATAAAATTTTGGCAATAAGGAACTTGTAATCAAATCTAACATTGCAAACAAACGACTAAGTGGAGGACACAAAGGTCATAGTGCATAATGGAGATGTGTTTGCCTTAAATTATAAATGTATCGTTCTAAGACAAATATTATAACCAGATTCAGGTGGCCACTGAGGTTATAGTCTTAGAATTTGACAATAGGAAATTTTAACTTTCGAGTTACGAACACGTCATGACAATTGATCTCAACTGCAAAGTTATCTTCAGTGACTTATCAATGACAAAGATAATGTTATGGATCCAACAACCTGAGGGTTTATTAGAGATCAAGTTGTGGAATGAGACTAAAGGCCATGGAAAAATGGTGTGTGAAGGAAACCTAACTTAGTTGACGGGAGATCCCAAGATCTAAGTTCAATAGGATAACGAATTCATATGCCTAAGGGTGGTTACTATGGGGGCATAGCTGATATGCATAAGCTAGTATATATGGTTATATATACCCCCTAAATGATAAAAGGGTGTTTAAATACGTCCTAGTTCATTCCTGTGAAATTCAGAGACAAATTGTGAGGCTAAGCATATTATGTGGTAAATGATTTGCGTAATCATGGAAACCATGATGCTTTTAATGATTTAAGGAGAATCACCTATGTTAGAGAGAAGTGGGGTCGCTTCGAATGGAATTGGGGGCACAATTCCTAGAGCTCTCGCGGAACCAGGAAAGTGTTCCACGACCATTTTTGGACACAACTATGAGGGGATGACCCGGCTAAGGAGAGTATTGTGTGAAGTGTATTGTTATCTACACAAATGGGGATTTGTTCAAGGACATCGCGTCTACAAACCGCTAGAAGACTAAGTATGCTTCACAACGGAAAGTTCAAAGGGAACACCTACTTATCCGGCAATACTCAACTATCGAGGTTCCATTGGAAATTCTATGTGTTTTGAACGATCTTCATTCATGTGGGGGATTGTTAGAAATTTATATAGTGTGAATGGATGTTAATGTAGTGAAATTATAATTTTATATAATCATAATTATTTACTAGACTCTTCATATGGATGATAAACTCTTAAGTAGAGTTTTTATGTCAATTTATTTGTTATTATTAGAGTTTATGTCTCTAATAAAATAACTAATTAAATGAGACTTTTCACTTATTCTCAACTCTTGTAATGTGTGCCTCATTTTGAGATAGAGAAAAAGAGGCTAGAAAAATACAAGAGAAGTAATACAAAAAACACATGAATTTATGGAGAGTTCTTGGAAAGAAGAAATACTTGAAGACCCATGTGTTGGGTACTTAGAGACATATGTTTTCTCTATACGATTTCATCACCTTCGTATCATATTTTTCCACAATTTCTAACACTATAATTTTATCCGGTGTAACCTCGGGCACGTTAGCCATCTCCGGCATTACATATTGCTTCGGCTGTTGTACCATGGGAAACAGACGCGTCGGCGTGAAATCTATTTTAAGGGAAGCGTGTTGAACACGTGCCTCAGCCACAACCATCAACATCAGTTTATTTGTTTTTTCCAGCCAATAAGGATCGCACAAGGAGACGCGGTTCAAGTTCCCGTAGCGGAAATTGTACAAGAAGATGCTTCTCAAGCTCTTGTCAAAACGAACGATTTGAATCGATTAATTTAAATATGTTGTATTTCATTTATTTTGTATGAATTTGTACACGGTATGGGTACTACAATTTCCCAAAATTATGTAAAGAGAGTATCTTTACAATTTTATATATATATATATATATATATATATATAATTTTTATTATAATTGTGACCCATGTCCTACACTGTTTTGGCTAGTCCGGGCGAACCAGCCAAACCTCCATGTTTTGTGTGCCATTTCGAATTTAAAATTTCCATCCAAATCGAGCAAAAAGCATGGTGAAAACCCTACATTCAAGTATATTCATCTCTGCTTCAATACATCCTTCTTCATGAATCTATTTGGTTTACCTTTGGAACATGGAACCGGCTGTATAAACTATAACAATAATGTACTACAAATATGTATAATATCGTCTTTAGCATTTGTAAGATTTTGATACAGCTTAATGAGAGTTATTTTTTAAAAAATAATTACAAAAGACAAACCAAACTGTTTTGGTTGACTCGACAGACGGCTTGGTTTATAGTTTAGATAGCTTTTTTTTTTAATAAAACTAACAAAGAGCAGCGTGAACATTGAACACCCTACATTCAAGTATATTCATCCAACATATTGGTAGCATCATCTTCATCTTGGTCATCATCATACTCATTGTCTTCATCCTCTTCTTTTAGGGGATACAAATCCAAAACATCAATCTTCTAACTTCCTCAAGACTATGATTATGAACAATTTAGTCCTAGATTATCATATAGCGATACATATTTATCAGATTTTTTTGACGATTTTGGAACCTACCAATTGAGACTAGATATCTTAGAGGTATTTCATCAAAGACGTGGCATGCATTTTATTAAACACACCACTGTTATCCTAAAAGAGATGAAATCAATCAAGAATCAGTTACAAAATGAGGAAGTTAACACAAAAACTTACACTTCATTTGGATGCAAATTCAAGAACCAGTTAGAATCAAAAGTTTCAAACCGCTACAATCTTCTTCTAAGAATTCTTCATCTCTACTTCAGTACATCCTTCTTTAGTCTAAAACAAACAGTTGCACTCTAAAAAGGCTAATGTACAGATAAATCATATGAATTGGTGTAGAATAAGAGAAAGAAAAATGGAGATTAAGAACCTATGATTTTCTATTTTTATTTTTTTTAGAAAGCTAATTCACACATCCTCTAAACTTCCTTTTAAATCTATAGATTTTGTTCATTAAAGACACTGAATACACACCATTGATGAGAGACACAATTTTCCAACACCTTTGTATCACTAGGACAAAAGCACTTTGGTTTTTATTTTTATGTTGAAAAAAGGTTTCCCTCGGAATTAGAGGGGGTTTTAAAAAAATAGACAAGATTGCTCAAAACAACCTTTATGTATCCTCAAAACTACACAGTATATAAAATCAACCTTGAACTTGATATTTTGCTACTGGGATCAACCTTTCACAGTAACACTGTTTATTTGTTTTTTTTGTTAGCCCCCTCACATGCAACACAATTGAGGGTTTTTGGTCACATTAGTTATCCTTTTAATGGTCATCTTCATCCCCTTGTATCTGTTCAACATCTTCAACAATCTTTCATCTATGGCGGCTCAGTGCTTCAACCTTTTGACAATATCCTCTGTTGGATATATTGAACCCTATAAAAGAAAAGATTATTAGAAAGCCAAAATGATATATATCAAGAATAAACAGTGCTTTGAATATTTAACTCCTCCCAAATGCAAAGATATCAAAAATCTTCTGCTCAAAGGTCTGCTGAATCTAAAGTTTGCTATACAAAATTTGTTGAAGACAAGCTCTGCCAAAGTCAAAGGTCTACTGGACCAACAAAGGTTAAAGCTCATTAGAGTTTCTTCTCAACAGATGTTGGATCAACAGAATTTCTATTTATTAATATAACAGTGTTTAGCTTAGCAGATATTAGGGTTTGTTAGGTCGTTAGATGTCACTGTCAAGGTGATGTCAGCCTAGATGCCACAGTGGTTTGATTTTTACTACAAATAGAACAATGCATGTATTGTTCTATTCATCACTTTCCTTCTAACATTTCCGTACGAACAAATCAGAGTGATCTTAGGTTGAGGGGAGTTGTAATATTTCATGCATACGTGAATTTACAAAAGCATGTTTATGAAAACGATCTCTCTATTGTTGTGATTTGAACGTTTATTAATTCCGCTGCACTATATCATTGATGTTTATCTTCTTTCATTTGGTTTCATCTTAAACATTCACAACAATATCAAACTCAGATCTTAACAATTGCTATCATAGCTTGGTCAATAAAATTTGATTTTACAATCAATTTGATAAACACAGGCCAACTCTTATTATTGGTTCTTTGTTCGTTGTATTGAAAACAGAGTAAAAGTTTATTTACGCTCAAAGTATTCTAAACAAAAAATTGTTTATAAACAATCAGAAATGTCTCAAAATCCACAAGATCCGCACAACACTAGCACCATGTACAAGCCTCCGATCCTTATCAGATCGGAGTATAATATCTGGCAAAGAAGGATGGGTCACATACTTGCACAAGAAAATACGGGTTGCTGGAAATCAGTTATCTTCGGACCTCATGTTCCGATGGTACCGAATGCTAAAGACCCGAAATTTCAAGTTCCAAAGAATCCTGAAAACTACTTCGAGCAAGATTTTCATAAAATCGAGCTAGATGTAAAGGCATTTAGCATCGTTGTTATGGCTTGCCAAATGATATCTATACTGGCCTGTTGCATTGCAACAGTGCAAAGGAATTGTGGGATGCTTTGAAAGAACAATGGGACACTATTGCTTTTGTAACTAGAACCACTATTGGGTTCAAGGAGATGAGTTTGACTCAGCTTCATGGTAGGCTTCTCACTTATAAAAGAGAGCTTAACCAGAGAAAGAAGCTACAAGACTCAGGAAAAGTTGTTGATGACTATGCCTTTGGTAGTCCAACATTTTTTGGTCAAGAAAAAACCTGTAGTGGTAGTAAGGATCAAAGTTTTGATCATTTTATTGATATAACATCTTATGGAAATTTCAACTCTGATTCTTACTCACACAAATATGCTTTTGCAGCAAATGGGGAAAATCAAGTTTCTGAGAACTTAATGATCTTCAACATTTTGATCCTGTTGATTTGGAAGAAATGGACATCTTGCATCAATTGGCCTTGCTAAGTGGTAGGGCTAGCAAGTTTTACAAGAAAACTGGTAGGAAGTTTCAAGGGTTGCATGGGGGTTTAAAAGTTGGGTTGGATAAGTCAAAAATCAAATGCTATAAGTGTAATAGGCTATGTCATTTTGCTAGAGAATGTAGGAGCCAAACAAATGGCCCTATAATTACACATCCAAGTCCTAGACCTCAACACACTCAAAACATTGTCCATTATTCCCAATATACCCCTGCTCCACACATGCAAAACACTGCTCATTTTGCACACCCTGTAAACATTGTTCCTATTCAGTAGTCCATACCACTCTTCCTCAGATAAAATATGTTCAAGCCCCGGCTCCTCAGGTCCAAGTGCAACCTGCACCACAAGCTACACAAATCTTTGCTCAGGAAAAGACCAGTCAATAGAGCTTCTTTACATAAGGCTTTGTTGATTGGAGTAGCTTACCTGAGGAACTCACTAATGAAAATTTTGCTCTAGTTGTTAATTCTGATAAGAAAACTGAAATTTTGTTTTATGACACTAGACACTATATTGAAGGGGAATGAATCCGAGGAAAAGGTGTCCAATAATGATGAGGTTTGTGAAAATGTTGAAACAGATGTCACAAGAGTTGTTACTGAAGTAACTGTTGGTGTAGAAAAGAGTTGTGAAAAAATGGGAAAACCTCTGTCTGACCCATGGGATTCCAGTGTTTGTGAAGGAGAATGTGATTGTGCCATGATGGCTGCTGCTAAGGTATCACCTTAAGTCCTTAAAGACTTATGTTCAGGCAAATGTATTTGCTTTTGCTAACATTAAAGAGGTGAATGAAAATCTTAGAAACAAGATCTTAAATGATGAAATTCAGTTTGAAAAACTTACAAAAGAGTTAAAATCAAAACTGTTTGAAAAGGATAGTAGTGTCCTAAATATAGTTAACCAAACAATTAAAATTAACCTAAATCTAGACTCAAAATAATACTCTAGACTCTCTAAGACTCGACTAAACTACTAACCGACAAGTGAGCCGATCGATTCCAGTAAAGCTAAATAACTCCGGATATCGAACCCACGAGACTCTATTTAATTACGCTAATGACTATATATTTTTATAATTTAACTTTCCTTCACACAAATTTAGTTTTATAATGATTTTCACCCAAGAACTAAACTACACACACAAAAGGGTAAGTGTACCCGTCGGGTGGTAATATAGTTTATCGGTAAGAACTGGATATCAATCCGTGGACGTGATGTCTCGATACTAAACTTTTGCTACTTTAAAGCCTTTTCAATTGATGGGTTGATTTTTGTTTCTAGTTTATCATGCAAAAATAACAAACTATTAACTAATCTATGGAAGAACAATATCTCAAAGAGGTTGCCTAAACTAAGTATCCACTAATAAGCATGTGACAACAAAGGGGAAAGACTAGTGGTGATGCAAGCTCTAAATTCAACTAAGTCCCCAGTCAAGGCTTCCTAGCTTTATAAATCTTAGGAAAACTAAAATGAAATAACATTAGAATCACCTAAAATTTATTCTTTTAAGTTCACTTGCTAAGTTGATGTTAATCTTTAATGATGAGTTATTTGTTTGTCAAAACTCCTAACTCTACAAGTTGGGGAAAATACTATGAACAACATACTAATCACCCTAACTTGGTTTTAGGTAAACAATTCCTTCCTCATGTTCTTGATATGAACCACAAGCACGGTCATGCTAGACAACAATCTTGGCCTAAATCATCATACTAACATAAACACAAACTATAGAATTCATATAAACATTCTTTTGATCTTTCCAAATCTAAATGTAAGAATCCATACACATGTCCAAATCACCATTCAATTCATGTTAGAAATTACCATTTCTAGTTTCATGCTATGAATCATACTAACAAGTTAACAAGATTCAACAATCATAATCTCTACATGGGCTTTCCAACACAACATGTAAATACTTATGACCAAACATTCAAGAACAAGGACTTTAAACATATACATGAACTCCAAGAACAAGATTAAACATCAGTATGAAGATTAACAAAAACAATCACCACATCTACTTCCATGTTATCATATATTCATTAGCTTCAACAAAGTTTAAACAACATAAATGTTTAGCCTATAAGGCTCATAACTACCAAATCAAGTGCAAGAAAACTTAACCATAATGTAAATAGTAAGCTAACCAAGTTTAAAGACAAGATTAAATGGTAATGAGTGGATCTTCTAATAATTAAGTCTTCTTCAAGGCTCCTTCTTGGCTCCAACAAGCTTCCAAGTCATTCTTGAGAGAAAACTTCATCAAAATGCTCCAACTCCCTTCCAAATGAGCTTGAAACTCGTATTTAAGCTGCTGGGTGTTTGGCACGACCATGCCACCTTTTGGCACGGTCGTGCTTGGTAAGTGTCAAAGTCGCTTTTGGTTTGTCGATCTTGTTTGCTACCATTTCTAGAAAAATCCTACTCAAAGTTTCCCAAGGTGGCATAACCATGCCAAACTATTGCATGACCGTGCTTATCAATGAATTTCCGACGATGACTGTTGCGATCTCGGAAATGAGCTGATCAGAGACTGACTTGGACCAGGCACGGTCGTGCCAGTCATGGATTTTCCTGGTTTGCGTTGTCGGTTAATAGTGCTAAAGAGAGTGCCGATGCTGGTTGGCTTGGCACGGTCATGCCATATATGGAAATTTGCTAGAATATTCCGTTTTTGCTCCAAAAGCCTCTGTTTCAACACTGGCCGAAGCCCGGACCTGTATTTTCACAAATAACTCAAATGAGTACTAAAATCAATGAAAATACAACGAGTTCTCGCATAAACAAGGCATATTTGCCGTTTAAAAGATGTATAAATTCTTATACATCAGTATCACCTTAAGTCCTTAAAGACTTATGTTCAGACAAATGTATTATTGTTTTTGCTAACATTAAAGAGGTGAATGAAAATCTTAGAAACAAGATCTAAAATGATCAAATTTAGTTTGAAAAACTTACAAAAGAGTATAAATCAAAACTTTTTGAAAAGGATAGTGATGTCCTAAAAGTAGGTCAATAAAAACAATCAAAATTAACCTAAATCTAGACTCAAAATAATACTCTAGACTCTCTAAGACTCGACTAAACCACTAACCGACAAGTAAACTGATCGACTCTAGTAAAGCTAAATAAGTCCGGATATCGAACCCACTAGACTTTAGTTAATTATGCTAATGACTCTATCTAGACTTAGACTGACATGGACACAACACTAACCAATTTTATGTTTGATTGGGGGCGGGAGTTCCTAAAAATCCTAGATTTCAATTTAATTAAAACTAATTAGCTAGACTAATTAAGACACAACTCAGGACGAAGGTTGAAATCAGTGATGATGAATGACTGCCTAGGTTGGAATCCTACTTAACTTGGGATGGATCTCTATCGGAACTAGTGTGGTATGGAACCGGGATCTTTATATGCTAAACCCTAAGAGATACTCTAAGGATCGCTACGCCTACCGGTTTGCTAGACTTCCTCTCGGTTATCTAACTTCTCGAAAAGTGCCCTAAAGTAACTAACTACCTCTCAGCGAAAGTCTAATGCAACTATGGAACTCAATTTAGTTTAATAGACGTGTATGGTAAGGGAACTAAAACCGGTTTTTCTCAAAACCTAATCCTAACTATTTACCATTCAAGACCTATTAATAACCTAGTACTTCTCAGTAATTAAGATTAGTAGAATATCAAAATCGAATTATCTGCTAAGACCCGATAATCAACACAAATCTATTCTATGAAAGATATTCATCAAGATTCATGTGAAACAAGTAAAAAAGTGATAAACAAATCAAGATACGCACACACACCGAATCAATAAACCAAAGTTTGTTACTTTTCAAGAAAATCCATAAACAAAATAGAAACCGAATAAAAATCCAAACTTTATTAAATATTCATCCAAACCTAGGTAGTATAAAGTGTTTAGCTAGAAAATATAGTCATGAAAATCAAAACAAAAGTTTTAAGTATAAGAAACGAAAAACAAAGAAAATCAGGAGACAAAACCCGTTAAGTTTTCAATCCTACCGCTTCCTACTTCTACCGAATGATTCCTATGCTCCGAATGCTTCAAAACCGTGCTAAATCTGTTGTTGAGTTCGTCCAAGAAGTCCTAGAATCGTAACTAGGTTTGACTAATGAGTTTCAGATGTTTATATATCAAGTTCAGCAGCAATCCAGCTCCAATAACAACTCTGTCATGATAAGCACCCCGTCGCATTACGCAACGAGTACATTGCATTAGCTCCGTGTAGCGCGACGCTATCAACTCTTAAAAACATTACTTAATGGCTAGACCTCACGTGTAGCCATTCCTCTTTAGGGGTCGCGTAACACGACGGGGTAAATTTTCCAGAATTCTTCGTTTTACGTTCCCGATCAGCTACGACACGACCCGAACCTTGCTGATAGTTCTTTTCCAGCTGATTTAAACCATTTTCTTCACTTTTCAACAACTGGGACCTATACAAGAATAAACTATCAAAAGAAACTAATCTACCTAAGAAAACGAAACTAATGACTACGAAATATGCACAAACTTTACACAATAAATAGATGTATTTTACAATACATCAGATAGTGAAAATCAGCAGTCTCAAACATGAATCAAGCAGAACCAAGGACCAACTTCAAACTATGACAGAAAAATATCAAAGTTGTAAAAGGAGTTGGAATCTACCCAAATCACACGTGAGAAATGGGTAGAATCCGGCAAAGGTTATGAGCTGATGTTAGAATCACAAATCAAAAGCAATTTAAAATTTGGTGTGGGTTTTAGAAAACATGAGCAAGTTTCACAAAACACTACTGTAAATGATTGTGAGTTGGTTAGTTGGTCAAGAAATTAAAGTAACTGAATCAAATGGTAAGAAAATTGTTTTAGAAAGACCAGTAGGATCCTCAACCTTTGAGAAAATTGAAAATTATCAATTCAAATGTACCTGGTTAGATGAGTGTGACATTCTTGAAAATTTTAAGCCAATGTATTTTTCAACCATTGAAAGCGTAAAAGCACCCCAAGTCAAGATCATTCCCCTAAAAGACTTTCCAGCAGATGTTGCATCATTTGTTGACAAAAAAAGGTGACAAAGGGAGGAAGAAAGAAAATATAACAAACTTGTTTTGTGATTTTTGTAAGAAGAAGAATCATCTTACTAAAAATTGCTTTCTTCAAAAAGCATATGATATTAACAAAACAAGTGTGATTATTGATGCACCTCACTGTACCATCTAGGGTAAGAAAAACCACAAAACTCAAGAATGTGTTTATCTCAAAAATTTTGATGTTAAAAGAAATGAGTGTACATCCAAAACACTTGAAAGTTCAAGAAAAGAAAAGACCAAACAGACCTTTGTCCCAGTCCATATATCGGATACTAAACAATTGAATATAATCATTGTTCCCAGAGAGGTTTAGGTAACAGATGCACCAAAGCCATTTTGGCTTTGGACACTCACCAAAGCTAATATGTTACTGAAGTGCAGGGAGCTTCTACTTGCCTTGATAGTTTATGGTATGTAGATAGTGGAGGCTCCAAGCACATGACAGGATGTAGAGCCCTTCTCAAAGATTTTCTATCACATGGAGGGGGTGATATATCCTTTGGTAACAATTCAAAAGGTAAGGTGTTGGGGTCAGGGACAGTTCAAGCAGGGAAACTCAAGTTTGAAAATGTCAATCTTATTGACAATATAAAGTTCAATCTTCTTAGTGTATCTCAAATGAGTGACAAAGGTTATGGGTCATTCTTTACTAAGAATCATTGTAAGATTGTTAGGCTAGAAGTGGTTAAAAAGATTGATACAATCATTGTTGAGAGCAAAGCACAACTTGTTGCTCACATGAGTGGCAATATGTATGTGGTTAATATGATGAAAGATAATATAATGTTTAATGCATGTATGTTCTCAGTTGCCCCAAAATAAAGAGACAGAACTATGGCATAGAAACTTGGTCACACAAATCTCAAAACTATCACCACACTCTCTAAACAAGGTCTTGTGAGAGGTTTTCCATCAAAACAATTCACATGTGATGAACATCGTGTTTCCTTTTTAAAATAAAAGTTCATACAAATCAATTGAAGAGTCCAAAACAAGTCAGTGTCTTTAGTTGTTACACATGAACTTGTTTAGTGCTGTAAAAATCATGAGTCTTAAAAAGAAGAGATATTGTCTTGTTATAGTTGATGATTTTTCAAGGTTTACGTGGACTTACTTTTTGCACTCCAAAGATGAGACTGCATGCATTTTGCAAGACTTTGTAAGAAAAGTTGAAAAGCAATTTAACTTACAAGTAAAAGTCTTTAGGAGTGATAATGGAACAGAGTTTAAAAATAAGGAATGGATGATTTATGTGTGTGAAAAGGGATTGTTAGGCAATATGGCATCCCAAGGACACTGAACAAAATGGGGTGGTTGAAAGGAAAAAATAGAATTTTAATTGAAGCTGCTAGAACAATACATGCAGACTTAGGTTTACCCTCGTCTTTTTGGGCAAAGGTTGTAACCACTGCTTGCTATGTACAGCACAGAGTTTTAGTTAATTTCAGGCATCAAAAGACTGCTTATGAAATTTGTACAAGATCAAACCTCTAATCTCATATTTCAAAATCTTTGGCTGCCCATGTTTCATCTTAAACTTAAAAGATTCTATTTCAAAATTTGAAACCAAAGTAGATTGTGGTTATTTTATGGGATCCTCAACCACTGTCAAGGCCTATAAAGTGTTCCACACTAGGACTAGGTGTGTGGAAGAGACCTTGAATGTAAAGTTCAATGAACTTTCTTCATTATAAATCCCAGCAAATCCTGCTGAATTATTTGATTTAGATAAATTTACATTTGAAGATGTGTCTGCAAGACTAACACTGCAGGTACACCACAATCTCCCATCAAGATTATGGATATAACATTGTGATTCCACAATACAAAGTCACTTCCTCCACCAGAGCAACAGATGTTACTAACAACTGTGAAAACTCTGCCACCGCTGGATCATCTATTATTGATCCTCAAACCTCTGCCAGCTCTGTTTTCTATGAACAAAAGTCAACCCATTTTTAACCCTATCCCACCTATGCCTCCACCTCCATTTGAAACAGATGTTGGCTCTTCAAAATTGCCAATAGATGTTAGCTCAGATGATTCCCATCTCCAGCCTTCACCTCTCAATGCCATAATTCCATACAAGGGAGATCTGATCTACCTTAAAAATCACACACCAGACCAAGTTATTGGCAACATCAATGAAGGGGTTCTCATCAGAAGTCAACCCTAGAACATTTGTCTTTTTTGCTAGTTTTCTATCTCTTACACAACCTGTCAAGTACCAAGAGGCACTAAAAGACAACAGTTGGGTAGAGGCCATGCAAGGAGAGCTCCTACAGTTCAAAAGACAACAAGTATGGGAACTTGTACCATTGCCTCAGGATGTATGTCCCATAGGCACAAAATGGGTCTTCAAGAACAAAACAGATAAAAGGGGCATTGTTGTCAAAAATAAAGCTAGGCTTGTGGTTCAAGGCTACAGACAAGAAGAGGGCATTGATTATGATGAAACATTTGCTCCCGTTGCAAGACTGGAGGCCATCAAATTGTTCTTAGCCTTTGCTGCCAACCACATCATCAAGTTGTATCAAATGGATATAAAGTATGCTTTCCTATATGGCAAAATCAAGGAAGTGGTATATGTACCCAACCCCGTGGTTTTTAAGATGCTTTTTATCCAGATCATGTTTACAAGCTAAATAAAGCTTTATATGGCTTGAAACAAGCACCTAGAGCCTGGTATGAAACTCTTTCCACTTTTCTCTTATGCATAGGCTTTACAAGAGGTAAAATTAATAAAACTTTATTTTTAAATGGAGAGCAAGGAATTGATGCTTGTCCAAATTTATGTGGATGACATCATTTTTGGATCCACATGCCAATGCCATGTGTGAAGAGTTTAGTGAACTCATGACAACAGTGATTGAAATAAGTGCTATGGGTGAACTCCAATGTTTTCTTGGCTCCAAGTTAAGCAATTGCAAAATGGTAGATTCATTCATCAAAGCAAGTATGTCAAAGGACTACTTACAAAATTTGATATGAATGATTGTAAACCATGCAGTACACCCACGGCCACATCTAAATTGGTTACTATTAATGACAAAGATGACTTGGTTGATCAAACTCTTTATAGAAGCTTGATTGGGTCCTTATTGTACCTAACTGCATCTAGGCTAGACATCACTTTTGCAACATGTGTTTCTGCCACATCCTAGTCAGCACCTAGAAAGTCAAACCTTATTGTTGTGAAAAGGATATTCAGATACATAAAAGGTGCTCCCACACATGGTATCTAGTATCCTACTAATGTAAATATTGAGCTTTCAGGTTATTCAGATAGTGACTTTGTCGGATGCCATGCCACAAGGAAGTCCACATCAGGAGGATGTTAGTTTCTAGGCAATTGCTTAGTTTCTTGGCAAAGCAAAAAAGCAAGTTGCAGTTTCAACATCCACAGCTGAGGTTGAGTATATTGTTGCTACCAGTTGCACTACCCAACTTATGTGGCTTCAAAACCAATTGCTAGATTCTGGTGTAACTGCTCTAAAGACTCCTCTCATGTTAGATGGTCAAGCAGCTGAAAACATCATTAAAAATCAAGTTTCACATTCCACAACAAAATACATTAACATCAGACATCACTTTGTGAGAGATTGCTATGAAGAAGGTTTGATTTCTCTGCATCATGTTCCAACTAAGGATCAACTTGTAAATGCGTTGACAAAAGCTTTCGACACATCTATCTTTGAAAGTTTGATCTCTAGGATTGGCATGCTAAACATGGATTAAAAACAACATTTTGTTTTCCATGAATAAAAAGCATAAAAATGTTTTCAGAAAATCAATAATCTATCCTTAAAAATAGTTTCAAAATTAAAATTTTCAATAAATCCTTAAAATTTGTTTTAAACCATTGTTTTAAAACCTTTGTTTAGTTATAACTCTATCCACTGCTGAAAGGTATCTTCTAAACATCTGATATCTATCCTCTGATAGAGTAAAATCACTACTGTTCACATCCACTGTTCACATCCACTATTCCCAACCTTTGTTGCTTCCTACCAGAGGTTCCACAACAACTATCATCCATTATCCAACAGAGGTTGCCACAAGGACAGATGTTAGCCATCAGATCTTTTGAAACCGCTGTCACGTCAGTATTCACTTTTTCCCTTTATAGATTCTTGTTCCATCCAAACGTAGTTTTTCCCTACCGTCTCGAATTCAAAGTTCTTCAAAGCGGTTTCACTCTCATCTTCTTCATTATTCTTCACTTTTCTTCTTCGATCATGGCTCTACAAATAAAACTCCCTCATAACTACCTCCCTACTTTTGAGAAAAACAACAAAAACACTTCTTTCCACTCAATAATTGATGTTCTCACATCATCAAAATACAAAAATATCATGCTTGCTCATGCACCGATTTATGTGGATACTCTCCGACAATTTTGGGCCAATGCTAAAATTGAATCTCAAAGCAAACAACCATGTGCTATCACTTCCAAGATCGGAGAGAGACTCGTTCAAATATCCCCATCTTCAATATCCATAACATTTGCATTAGATGACCAATTGATACGTGGTCAAAAACCGATGTTTCTATTAAGTTTAAGTTAACGTTTTATGTGACTTTTAGTTTCGAATAACCTACATTTGATCGGATTTGTGTTTTACAGGTTTACGGAGTTTAAGGAGCTATTCGGGAGCGTTTTAGAGCTTCGGGACGGAAAACAGGTCAACCGGGATCACGAAATGGGAAAACAGGAAAACATGATTTAGAGAGGTCGTTGCCAAAGCCCTGTTGGGCCGTCGGTGACGCCCCTCAGATAGTCCGTCGGAGAAAAATTGTCGCAGACAGTGGATTAGAGCGTCGGAGGAAAGTTATGATTTCTAGGGGCCGTCGGCGACGCCCCTCTGATAGTCTTGTCGCTGAAATTCAATTTTGAATGGGTTTTAATGTGTGTTTGACCCATTTGTGAAAGATTTACGAGTTTTTGAGTTTGAAAACACCTCTTGGGAGCCAAGAACACGATAACCTTCATCCACAACCAATTCCAATCCACTGAATCATCAAATTGATCATCTTTGATCATAACCCTAACCTATCATCATCATCATTTCCTTCATCTTCCATTCACCTTCACCTTTCATCCCAAACCTAACCATCATCATCACTACCCTCGAAGCTTGAAGATGTTTGTGATCAAGCTCCAATCATCCGGTGATCAAGTTCCGTTCTTCATGAGCGGCTAATTCTCGAGGGTTTCACCCAGGTGTAAACTTTTGTAAGATTTAGGGTTGCTTACTATTCTTAGTTGATTTGTGACAAATTGAATTGTATTTTGAATTGATTTATAATTTTCTTACTTGTGAACTATATTTGCGAATTGTCGAATGATGATAAAATTTGACTTTGTGAAACAAGTTTGTGTATTTATGCGTTATCTTTCAAAAGGGATTATTTGTCCGAAGTAACAAAGTGCATTGTGGTCGTCATATGCGTGACAGCAATTGGCATCTAAGCTTTGTGATATCAATACCGTTAATGACAAATTCAATTGAATCAATCTAAAATAGTTTAGTAACCCTAAGTTGTGCAATTGTTAAACCGGGTGTGAACCTTATTTTCAAATCATTGTTTTAATCAAGTAATTTAGTTTCTGTGCAATTGTTTAAGTTAGTAATTAAGTAGTCAAACCAATTTTGTTGGATCATTCCGACATTCGTTCAAACAAACAATCATTTAAACAATATAAATAGCAAGCTTCATAATTTGTGACAACAACCATTAAGAATCAAGTGCATCCATCGCAAACCACAAACTCTTCATGGTTCGACCCCTTACTACCACTAACACATTGTTAAGGGTAATTAGGGCATATAAATGTCATCTTTGACCGGGGCGCGACAGTCCGATCACCAATCAGGTAAGGTTTCTTTTGAAAAGCATGAACTCCACACTGAGTTCATAGAACGCGGGTATGAAGGTAAGGTTTCTTTTGAAACGTCGTAGCTTATGGCTAGCAACTACCGAATGAAACAGAATGCATGTACCGTAGCTTATGGCAGGGTATTTATGAAAATTATTGTTTTCAGTGTTTTGAGCTTTCGGACTTAACTAGATTAGTTATAAACCCCATATAACTAACGTATCTCATGATTTATGAAACGTAGGTGATGATTTGAGTATCGGATGACGATCAAGCTCAACGAAGAACCAAACACGATCAAAGTTAAAGCTTTCGCATTTCAATTAAGTCGTTATCAAATCGAACTACACAAATATGTTAAAACATTTTGAAATACTTTTGAAGTTTAAATTAACTTAGAATTTTGGATCATTATATATTTGCATTATGCTCACATTGATGCATAATCTTTTTTATAAAAGTTATGTTTTAAGATATTGGATCTTACAAGTTGGTAATCAGAGCTCAAGGTTAATGATCAAATGTGTTCCGTTCGAGACTTGATCGCATGATCTGGTAAGTTATTATGAATATTAACGGTCTAGCATGTTAAAGTGTTGTAAACAACACATAGGGTTATCATATAAATGAACGTTACGCCAATTAAATTGGTAAAAGACCGGTATAGTTAATAAATTATGTGTGTTAACATGGATTGTAGAAAGCCTTGTATTATAGTACAGGCGCTTATTAATTTCAACGTTACTAATATTTTGTGAATGTTCCAGTTGAGGGACCTTCACATCTGAATATGGCGGGAGTCTAATGATCTATAGATATGATGAAGAAATGGTCCGAAATATGACAAGTAAGCCATACTTACCAAGGACATAAAACAAGTAAGGATCTTGATTAGAGATCGAACGATAATGAAAGCCTATTAGGGCGAGTATCACCCAGGTGCACCTATTATTATATGAATGACAGTTGCATATAGGAACATAAAACTTGGGAAACCTGGATAGGATACCTATCCAGGATGATGTTTCCAAAGGAAAATTGGGTGGGAAATACGCGTTATTCACAATCATGAATAACAAAACAATAAAAGAATTCAGATTTAGAAACTTGAATGGGGTGACCATCCAAGTAGACATTATCAATAAGATCCTATTGAGGAAAAGTAACGATCACATTAACGAATGTGATTTCATAAAAGTTTTATAAAAGGAAAACATTCTATGTGTTTTAAGATAAAAAAGGGTAAAAACTAATAATTGTTAAATATCAATTAAACAACCAAATAAAATTAGAAATATGGATACGAACCGAGAATTTACTTACATTGGAGTTAATATGTTAGTTATAATAAGGTCATGTGTACCATGTGTTGATCGCTTACTCTAGCCAAGTAAGTAGTAAACATATGATACCATGAACTTCTTATAATGACCACATATACGTCCGATGTAGTAAAAACAAGGCTAATGGGATGAGTTAAAAAGGAGTCCTTCGGGTCAAATAAAAAATAATGTTTGATTGTTCATAGGTGATGGATTTCACACGAACAAGTCAAACGGGTTAAATAAAGATAAAGTTTGATTGTTCATAAGTGATGATTTCACACGAACAAATCAAATGGGTTAAATAAAGAATAAAGTTTGATTGTTTTTAGGTGATGGATTTCACTCGAACAAGTCAAAGGGGTTAAATAAAGAATAATGTTTTATTGTTCATAAGTGATGGATTTCACACGAACAAGTCAACGGGTTAAATAAAGAATAAAGTTCGAGTGTTCATAAGTGATGAATTTCAAACGAACAAGTCAAAAGGGTTAATAAAGAATAAAGTTTGATTGTTCATAGGTGATGGATTTCACACGAACAAGTCAAACGTGTTAAATATAGAATAAGGTTTGACTGTTCATAAGTGATGGATTTCACACGAACGAGTCTAATGAAGTATAATAATTGAATATAAATGTAAACGCAAACCGTCTAACGGGAGCGTTAAAACAAAAAAATAATGAGCCTGGTAACAGGATGTGATTAAATGTACATGTAGATGCGAACGAATAATGGGAGGGCGAAATATTAATAAACCCGTGTAAAGGGTCATGAATGAATATAAACGAAAATGGAAAACGAATAATGGGAGCGTTAAAACATTAAGATAAAGAACTCGGGTAATGGGTTGTAAAGAAATATAGGCATAAACCAGATAACGGTAAGCATGAAACAAATCGACTCATAAATGACATATGAAGTCATAGAGTCGGAAGAACTGTCCGAACGGAAAACGATCTAGTCTTGGACAACGATCACGCAGGCGCGCGTGGATACCAACAGACAGTGTCTGATCTGTATATGAGAATACGTGTTTTAGGCAGCATACACAAAATGTTGTAGATGCCATTAAAGATAGTAGTTGTGACTCGGTGGTGACGAGTGGTCAATGTCATTTGACCCTTGCGCCAGACATAGACGCAAGTGATCGTCACTCAATGGGACGAAACGACTAATAGATTCTACAAGCGAATACAGCACATAAGTGACTCGCGGGGTCATAGAAACGCAAATATGCCAATACAGATCAAATATGGTGAAATAAATATAAATTAGCTTTCATGGTCAAAAGGGCCATGATTGGCGAATAAAAGAAAAGATAAGGTAAATGGTAGTTTGACTTCTTTTAACCATAAGAGTGTGTTAACATCAAACATACTTAAAGAATGATTCGCTTATAAATAGTGTAAAGGTTTACAGTATCAAAATGAATTTCGGGTCACGAATCGAGAGGAATGAGCCTTAGAGGCCTCACGTTAAAAAGGTGAGAACCAAAAGAAATAGCCTACGAGGTTAAGTGAAAGGGCTTACGGGTCACTTAGACAAAGCGAGGGAACCAGTTACGATTCCCCGCGTAAAATAAAAACAATAAAAAAAGAAATATTAGGTTGTCAATTTCTCGATGCGCGTAATTGACATAAGTTAAAGGGAAAACGTTAAAATAAAAATTTGGAATTTAGAAACAATGTTTTAACAAACATAAATAGTATGAGATGAATTGGAAAATGATCAATATTAAAAGAAATAGATCTCGACACCAATAGGTGCAAGACGATAAATTCGAAAAGAAACTTTTTGAAAACGAAAGGTTGATAGAAACTTAAACATGACATGATGCAATCATGAACAAGAAAGTAACATGGTATATGGTTACTTTGAACACAAATTATAGGGTTGGGGTCATGAGTAATTATAAAAGCCTTGCGAAGGCAACATGAGTGTACCTAAACTATGAGGTATAAGGTAACCGGTGACCGATAAGTCTAACTGGCAAAATCGGTCAAGGTTAAATTATTTTTAAAACTTGTTTGATATGCTTGTCATTATAGGGTTAGTGTGGAAAAAGCATGTTGACGGATTCATATGACTGAGTGGCCATATGGCGACTCGAACAAGTAAACGATAAAGACAAGGGATACAAGATGAAAGTAACAGCCCATGAGGCCTTACATAAGAAAGGCGCACGCACCTTGGAGCTAAAGGACACAACCATATTTTCCTTGTAAGATTATTGAATAATTAAATATATGAGCAACGTTCAAGTGAAAATGAAACCAAATCCATTGGGTTTAACCAAAGGAACTACATAAGAAAGGTTTCGGGGACGAAACCTCTTTAAGGGGGATAGACTTGTACACCCCAAAAACAAACTTGGAAATTAAACCAAGTTAATTGGGGATGAGCGGGTAAAGTACCGTTAGTGGTAAAATTTGACCCGTAAACATTGAGATTTAAATAAACAAATCTAATGTTAAACAAAAAGAAAAAGTAAATAAGTGCTTTATAAGAAACAGTATATTGAAAGCCCAAGTGAACGGGACTTAAGTTGAATCGGGTTGTAACACTCCCATACTTAGTAATTTGACTAGGAACATTTAAACCTAGTTATGAGAATGGGTTATTACTAGTAGTGTTATATAGAAGTTTAAACCAAACTAAATATCTAACTAAACCTAAGGGCTAAAGTTGGACAATTGAAAGTATGGAGATTAAAAAAGGGCAAAAAAAAAGAACACACACAATGTGTGTTCTGATCGATGCTTAGGAGAAGAAAAGGGGGAGGAACCCTAGTTCATCCAATTCCATCAAATTGAAAGCCAATTCTTTCAAGAAATGCTTGCATATGATGAAATAGTGATCATTTAGCCTTATTGATCATAAGGTATGTCTAAAAACTTAGATTGGTGAAAGTCAAAACTTGAGACAAGTAGAATACTTGCAATTAGATTATTGGAGTATGATCCAAAGATGAAGTTGAGTGTATATGTATGCCTATTTCGTTAGACATAATGCAATTAAGAAATATTTGATATAAGATACTTGTAAGTGATTAACAAGTAGATTATGAAGTGGGTTTTGATTATATGATGAAGTTGATGATATACTTGTGTTTGGAATCATCATGCATGATAGTAATCGCAAGAAACTTGAACAAATTATGAGTTTAAGTACATGTTCATACTTACCATGAAATGGGTTTTGTATGATATGATGAATTGAAGTTATATTCAAGCTAATAGATGCTTGAAATCAACATGTGTATATGAATGTTCAAAGTCTTTGGCTAAGT
The DNA here is from genome assembly GCA_947069175.1 of Scalesia atractyloides. Classification (NCBI taxonomy): domain Eukaryota; kingdom Viridiplantae; phylum Streptophyta; class Magnoliopsida; order Asterales; family Asteraceae; genus Scalesia; species Scalesia atractyloides. Next base: position 20,712,904 of record CAMTDV010000022.1, on the reverse strand, counting down.
TCGATATTTGGATAGGTTTCATTCATATGATGCAGTGGGTTGTTTCATGGTGATGAAACAATCCCAAGTTTGTGTATAATGACAGACAGATTAGCATACAACGATTAAAACTATGTTAACCTGATATTAGCAATTGCATGACTTGGTTGAGGAATGTAATTAAAATGGTAGCCTAAAAATATCGCCTACCGGGTAATTGATAAATGCTTAAATGAGTTCGTTGAACTTAACTATGCATTTGCAAATGTTAATAGGCATTTGACTTTTAAAAGTCAAACTAACTTATAATATGATCAAATGGTAATTGTGATATAAAGTACGTAAGGTGGGATAGTCTTGATAAATGATGACTAATCTAACCATCTTGTCAATGATAAAAGTTAGTTTGACGCTTGACATGCTAGGTGGAAGCTTGGGAGGAAGCGGGTCAAACGAGTCGAATACGCGTGGAAAACATAATCGGATGCAAGGTAAGTAAATCTTACATCTTTTAAGTAGAACACATACTTATAGTATTGGTTAAGAATAAGCTAAATTAGCATTTGAAATATGACATTACGACACGAAGTGATATGGGTCGAAACAAGTGAAAATGGTAAGAAACCATAATTCATGGTAAAAAGGGTAAAGCGTTAAATTAGTCATGTGATGATGAATAAATAAGGAGTTTTGAAAAAGACACCATATGGCGTAAGTCATAATGGGTCAAACGAATTAAGAAACGACTTTTAAGTAATATGATCACATGGTGTAAATCGAAATAGGCTAAATGGGTGAGATGGAAAGTAAATACTATCTCATAATAATAAATGGTCATTTAGGCCAAACGGGTCAAATGGTAATGTTATCACCATTTGACATGATGACTAATGGTTGCTTGTTGAGTTTTGTGCACAGAGGAAGAATAGCGTATGACTTGCATCGCTATTAATTAGCAACTAATAAAGCAAGGTATTAAAACAGGTCAATGATATGACCTGAGTCAGGTATGTATAATGGGTCAAACTCTCAATGAGGACTTAAGGTCCGATGAGAGTTAAACGAGTCATGAGTGAACATTGGATTACTTAAAGTAAGTTAAATCTAATAATTTAAATTGTAGACATTATGTTCTTAGGGACATAATGATTTGAAATAGATTATGGTAAAACGTGCCCACTTGGTCAAAATATGCTTTTAAAAGTCCTTTGTCGTAAAAAGGACTAAAGTTGACTAAAATGCCCTCGAATGATAAATCGACCAAACGACCCTTGAGGGTAGTTTAAAAATAAGTTTTATAAGTAAGTACACCCTTTCGGTAGTGCAAAAGCAAATGGCATAAGCAATTTTGGTTTAATGCCTCTTAACGGGTCTTTTTTGTAAATTGTCAAACCGAAGGGTAGAATTCGGAACTATATGATTTACTATAACAAATCCACCACAAATATAGTTGTGGTGGAAGATAAATAGAAGTCTTAGTGTGGAAATAGGAGGTAGGAAAGAAGGAGCGAGATTTAAGCTTAAGTGCTTATATCCCTTAACGGGTCAAAATGAATATGCGCATAAACCGGTTAATGCTTGCGTAATTCGTTAAATAAATCATGAATTGGGGGGTTAAATATGTAGGCAAACATTTTATGGACATTTAGAAACAAGTTTCAAATGAAACAGATGAAAATTGAACAAGTTACGGAAGTTTTCGTAACAAAAACGGCAAAACGAGAAAAGCTGCAGTAGCCCAGTGTAAGCTACGGTGGCTAGTCGTAGCTTACGGCTGGCAACTGCTGAATGAAACAGAATGCATGTACTGTAAGCTACGGCACAGAGCCATAGCTTTCAATGGTGTATTTATGAAAATTGTTGTTTTCATTGTTTTAAGCTTTCGGGTTTAACTAGATTAGTTATAACCCCCGTATAACTAATGTATTTCATGTCACACCCCGACCACGGATGTTACATTTCATGATTTATGAAATGTAGGTGATGATTTGAGTATCGGATGACGAGCAAGCTCAACGAAGAACCGAACACGATCAAGATCAATGAAGAACTGAACAGGATCAAAGTTCAAGCTTCCGCATTTCGATTAAGTCGTTTATCAAATCGAACTACGCTAATATGTTAAACCATTTTGAAATACTTGTGAAGTTTAATTCACATTGATGCAAATCTTTTTAAAAAATTATGTTTTAAGATATTGGGTCTTGCACAAGGCCACTGCTTTTAATGAAATTCCGCAAAACATCCAAAATCTGGAATATGTTATTTTAACAAATTCTGATTTTAATCTATCCCAGGCATTGTTTTTGTACTTGGTGGCAAATATAAATAAAATAAAAAGAAATAAAGCTTTTCTTTTATACCCTAGACTCTTAAGCTATTACTTTCAAAAGCAAGTACCTGAAAAAGACTTTCAACAATGTGTAGTTTTTAGAATGAAAAGTTTAACAAATGAAACTTTTACAAGAATGTTAAATCAAGAGTTAAAGTTTCTAAAACACAAGCAAAGGGGGATGATCCAATTTTGGATGTGTCCACATCTATTGTTCAAACCTCTGTTGATGAGCCTACTGCTCCTGGTGATTATGACACCACAACTGGTGTTGCCAGCCAAATCCAAAAAGAAGCCTTCCCAATCCATAAACCCACCAAAACCAAACAAAATAAAAAGGCACCTCTGGAAGATAAGATCCCAGAGGATAACCTTGTGGTAACACAAACACCACCAGAAACCACTATTGCTACTTCCTCACAACAGTTGGAAATATCTCAACCCATTCAACCTCCTCCTGCATCCTCACAAAAGGATCAGGTTGTAAGCACAAGAACACCACACTATGAAACAGGTCTTTCAATTGAAAATTTGTTTCACAGCCCCTCTCCCATGGCAAATTCTCTTTCTACCCTACAATCATCTCCCTCAATTCCACCTACTTTTATACCTCTGTTTCATGCAATTGAGAAAACTCATACACAAATCAGTTCCTCTCAATCACCTGTTCAAGAGAGTACACCCCCACATGTGACTGAGTCTGAGATAAATCTCATTGCTAACCCAAAAACAGCTAAGTAGGCTATACCCCATAAGTTACAAGTAATTCTTAGTGGTAGTTTAAGTGAAGCAGCTACTACAACTGATGACACAACAGTGTTTCAGTTGGACACTGGTTACATCAATAAGACTTCCTTAAAGACAACAACTATTAAGGCTACACTTGTAACCTCTGCTACAGTTGGAAGTCCCCCCAGTACCAAGACCTAGGGGCATTTGGTTCTGATAACATGGAGTCTTCTCCTGTTGATGATCCAAATGCAACTACCTCTGGTAGGAATTCAAATGATTCTATTAAATTAGGTAATGAATTAAGATATAAGGAATTGACAGACAGAATGACATCAATGGAGTCTTCAATAGGAGAAATGAAAGATATGATGAAGCAGATGTTACAAATTTCTCAAAGCCAGCCTTCTACACAGCAAATTGCCAATGAGCTCTGGAAATTTGTGCAACCTATCATTCAAGCTCAGAGAAATTTAGCTGATATTAACCATAACACTCACATGGAACTGATTAGAAATATGGTTGAGACCAGATATAAAGACACTTAAGCTGATATTAAAGTTTTCAAAGAGTATTTGATAAAGACCACTGGCTCTGCCCCTAAAACAGTCATTCTTGATGAAGAAGATGATGATGATGCAAAAAAAGGGGAGAGTGATAAATTGAGAAAGTTGCTGCTAGATCCAAAGGTGCAACAAAAGCCAAGGTCTGCACAAAATCAATCTTTGCTGAAGTATCAGATGCTAGAGTTCAAAAAGGGATTGATGAGACCCTTAACAAACTAGCTGAATAGATTGCTTTGGAAAAGCAGAAGAGACAAGATACACTGGAAAGCAAAGCTTCCAGGCCGATTGAAGAAGAACAAGCCAAGCAAATGAAAAAAAAAGACATTGACACTTCAAGAAAAAGAAAATCTACTTGAAAAATTAGACAGCTAGTTTCCACCCCTTCTAAAACCACTGTTGAGGCAACAAAAAGTGTATCCTCTATCAAAACCACTACTAAACCAACACCCAAAAAGAGACCATCACCTTCACCAAAATAACCAACTTCATCACCACCACCAAATCAGCCTACAGATGTTGATACAACAAATGTATCAACATATGTTAACCTAACCTCTTCCATGTTCACATTTCCAACTTTAACCCCACCATTATCCACACCACCTAGAATACCAACACGACCACCAACACCAAAAATCAATTTCCAATGCAAAAGAAAAACTTTTGTTGTTGATGACGATGATGATGAAGAGATTCCATCACCAATCCCTTTATCGTCAAAACCCATTTCCACATCACCCTCATCACTACTATCTAAAACCCCTTCACTACCACCCATGAACAAACCACCACCTGAAATCCCACTGGCTACTAGATATTCTCTAGAAATTCTTGTTGTTCAAAAAGAAATTGAATCATTCTTCACAGCAGAGGATATTTTAAAACTAGACTTCCCATCTCTCTTTGGATATAGAAAGTCAAGAAATTTAGATGAATATCTAAAATTGAAAGCTAAACAAGCTGAGAACATAGCCAAAGAGATGAGCAAAGGGAAATATGACAGGGCTACTCAATCAATCTTATCTCATAATCTTAGCAAAGTTAGAAAAAATGAAGATTTTGCCAAAGATATGAGTAAGTCCATGTCAGAAAGGCCAGTCAATGCTGAACTGGATGAGGAGCTGAAACAGGATTATCTTGACCACACAATGCTGCACAAGCCATATAAAGCATCAAGAGCACAATTCAAATATTGATCATCAGATGACCTTAAAAAAGAAATTGATAGAATCTAGGAAATGCTCAAGGATCCTCTACACAAGACAACTCCACCTGACTAGAAAAAGTACAAACAAGTGGATCAAAATAGGGCTTTGAAGCTTAAAAGAATGAAAGAGGAACTAGTTGCTTTAAATTATGGCTCAGCAAGGTCTGTTGCAAGATGGTCTGGATGTAGATACATACAAGAAATTGTAAGAGCTTAGAAAGAAAGTTCCAACACTTCTAAGAAAGCTAGATTATCCAACAGTCGTTATTCCTCAACAGACTTAAACACTCAAAAAGCATTCTTCAACCACTGTCTTATCCACACTTGCCTTAAACCAAGCAAAAAGGCAAAAGAAGATGGCTGAAGATGATGAGCAGATGTTTGAAAATCATAGAATAGAAGGAATCAAGAATCAACTGCTCTTTCACACTGATGCTGCAAGTGAAAAACTGATAGAAACAATTTCTAACCTTGTAAGCAAACCACTTTCACCAAACTCAATAATAAGTCTTCCCTTAAGAAAACCAAATGTTTCAAAAATTCTAAAGTGGAAGTCATGCTCATACACCCATGAATTAACTTTGCTTAGATCAAATGGTGAGCTTCAAAGGCTGAAAATGGAGGATGCATATGGTCTGGATGCAGATGACCTACAAGACTTGTTGAACCTTGAATTACAAAGGGATTTGAAGACATGTTTTCCATGAACTTTGAACTTAGTTCAAAGGGCAAATCAGGGAATTGTTGTTGAGAAATAAAGATCAGCAATAAAGAATAGTTTTGGCATCATCTGTTCTAAGGGGAGATTGTTGGATCTATTGCACTCTATAAAAGAATAGATGATTGGAAAGCCAAAATGATCTATATCAAGAATATACAGTGCTTTGAATATTTAACTCCTCCCAAAGGCAAAGACATCAAACATCTACTGCTCAAAGGTCTATTGAAGCTAAATTTTGCTATACAAGATCTGTTGAAGACAAGCTATGCCCAAGTCAAAGGTCTGCTGGACCAATAGAGGTTAAAGCTCATCAGAGTTTCATCTCAACAGATATTGGATCAACAGAGTGTCTATTTATTAATGTAATAGTGTTTCGCTTAGCAGATGTTAGGGTTTGTTAGGTCGTTAGATGTCACTGTCAAGGTGACGTCAGCCTAGATGCCACAATGGTTTGATTTGTACTATAAATAGAACAGTGCATGTATTGTTCTATTCATCACTTTCCTTCTAACATTTATGCACGAACAAATCAGAGTGATCTTAGATTGAGGGGAGTTGTACTATTGCATGCATACGTGAATTACAAAAGCATGTTTATGAAAACAATCTCTCTATTGTTGTGATTTGAAAGTTTATTATTTCTGTTGCACTATTTCATTGATGTTTATCTTCTTTCATTTGGTTTCATCTTAAACATTCACAACAATATCAAACTCAGATTCTAACATCCTCATCAAACCCACCAACACCTCCCTTAGAGCTAACTGCTTTATCCACCCAAACACTTCATCCCCCCAAATGCAGCCAGCCCTATCCCCCCTTTTTCTCCGGTCGCCGACTCTTCTCATCTTCTACAATGTCTTCGACATCCTTATCTAGTTGCAGAACCATCATCCTTAACGCCGATGTCACCAACAAACCCAAACCCTCCTCCAATGAGGAGCAACCCCATCTCTAGCGTCATTCAAGAAAACGTCCCTCAGGAAATGGGGTAATACTTGTTTTTTTATATTTCTATGTTTTTGTTCCATATCCCCCAAATCATTTTTATAGCCCTTTGATCGGATTGTCGCACCCCGGTCAAAGATAATATTTATAGTCTCAAATTATCCTTAACAATGTGTTAGTGGTAGTAAGGGGTCGAACCATGAAGAGTTTGTGGTTTGCGATGGATGCGATTGATTTTAAAGGTTGTCACAATTTATGAAGCTTGCTAATAATTTGATTAATTTGTTTATTTGAAAAGGATGTCAGAATGATCCGACAAAGTTGGTTTCATTGTTTAACTACTAACTTGAACAAGTACACGAAAACTTGATTACTTGATTAAAACAATGATTTGAGAACAAGGTTCACACCCGGTTCAACAATTGCAAAACCTAGGGTTGCTAAACAATTTTAGATTGATTCAATTGAATTTGTCATAAACGGTTTTGATATCACAAAGCTTAGGTGCCAATTGCTATCACGCGTATGACGGACCGCAATGCACTTTGTTACTTCGGACAAATAAATCATTTTGAAAGATAAGGCTTTTATAATCATTCAACAATTCACAAATGTAGTTCAAATGTAGGACAATTATCATTCAATTCAAAATACAATTCAATTTGCCACAAATCAACTAAGAAACATAAAGCAACCCTAAATCTTACAAAAGTTTACACCGGGGTGAAACCCTCGGGAATTAGCCGGTCATGACGAATGGAGCACGAATGCTGGAAATTGAAATCTTGAACTTGAACATCTTGAAGCCTTAATGATGGTAGTGATGATGATTAGGGTTTGTAGTGGATGAAAAGGAACAATGGATTGGTGGAATGATGGAGAAGATGTTGATTAGGGTTATGGAAGAGAAGATGGATAATGGATTCGAATGATTGGTATGAATTGGTGGTGATTGAGATGATGGTAGGATGATTCTTACCTTCAAGAACAAGTTCAAACTCTCAAAAATGCGTAACCCCCTTTGAAAAACCCAAAAAGTGGATTATAACTCGTTCAAAAACTCAACAAACGAAATTCAGCGATAGCACTTTCTAGAGGGCGTCGGCGACGCCCTCTAGATTTTCCGTTTTCTGCCGACGCCCTCTAGATTTTCCGTTTTCTGCCGACGCCTTAATATGTTGTCTACGCGAGTTTCTAGCTGACACGAATAACCAAGGGGCGTCGCTGACGGCCCATTTGGGCGTCGGCGACGCTAAGCCCACCTCTTGGTTTCCATTTTCTTCATTTCCAATTCCTGGTTGATCCCGTTCGCTCCCCGATGCTCCGTAAAGCTCCTTAAACTCCGTTAGACCTGCAAAACACAATTCTAATCAAAAGTAGGCCATTCGAAATCGAAAGTCATGTAAAAAATAAACTTAAATAGATTAAGCACCAGTTTTCGATCACGCATCAACCTTCTCATTATTCTCACTTAACAAGTCCAAAATCACCCATCAATTATCCTTTGTTTTAGCACGCACACCTGTTCAAACGCCTAAACCATTAAAACCACCACCAAATCGATTTAGGATTAGAAACCACAAGTTGGTAAGCATTCTAACATTAAAAAGATTATGATTCTTGGTGTTGGCTTGATTGTTATTGGGCAAGCTTTTAAATTTGATTATTCTGGTACTCAAGCTTGTAAGGCTTTGATTTGTAGTTTATTAAAAATCCTAATATTAAAAGGATAACTAAAATGACTAAAAATCCTCCACATGCAAAGCATGTAAGTTAACTTAATCAAGAAACTTAACAGCGTTAGTCTAAAAGGTTGATCTCCGTAACAAAATACCAAGTTAAACATTGATTTTAACGATTTTTAAACCAAAAGGTATAGCATGCAATTTTACAAATACATAAAGTTGTTTTTCCTTTTTTGCAATTTTGTCTTAAAAATATACAAATAAACCGCATTTAATACAACAAATTGCAATTTACTCTAAGGAAATAAGCAATTAGAATACTAAATAACTATTTTACTTAATTTTAATAAATAAGAAACTAGATTATTAAAAAACTATTATTACATAATTTTAATAGTTCTTAATTGTAGTGTGATATTACAAGGGTTCATTCAATAGATTCTTTGTTTAATTTCCAATAAATGCTATAAAAATGATTTTAAGGTCATATAGTCAAGTGGTTTAATTTTTAATTTAACATGTTATACATATTGGTTGAAAGAAAGAGATTGATGGCAACAACTGACTTATTATTAATAGTTAAAATTAGGACTAAGTTATGATCTTTTGGGCTTAATACAAGAATATATTAAATGCAAAATAAACAACTTTTACTCTACTTAAATGCCAAAATAAAAAGACCTTTATCATTATCAAACACCTTTTTAACTTATTAATTTTTTTATTTTTTTTGAAAAAATTAATAAGTCAATAAGTTTTTTCTAAACTCAATCCCAAATACCCTCTATCGATAACATTGTCTAATTAACCTTTAAAAAACACATTGTCTAATTGACCTATTTTCCAACAGCACAAGTTTAGGTTAAATTTTGAGAAAACATTAATCCTTTAAAATATTTCTTCAAATATGAAATTATTTGGAAATCAAAACTTGACATGTTTCGTCCAACTTCATTTGGTTGTTTCAACTTATACTTATGCACCAAATTATACATGTTTGGGTTAGGATTGTAAAGTGTATTTAGAGACCAAAAAAAATGCAAAAATTTTAAACATTGTAAAATCCTCACTAATAATCTAAATACATATAGTTTAAGAAACCAAAATAAAACCATGCATTTTAGGCTTTAAGAACATGATCTTTGAAATAAAAGTTCAAGAAGAAATAAGAAGAAACAACAAAATATGTGTTGGTAGTCAAGGAATTCCCCATCGTGTTTCTAGATAACTTATTAAGATTGAGTTACTGTTCGAAGAGGCATTCACAAGATATTTATGCATCCTTGTAAAGTTTTCAAGGGAAGCCTTTCTGTTTTGTTCAAAGTCCTATAAAAGACCAAATCTAGAGAGATAAAAGAACAATTTTAGAATAAATTACTATTTGAGTTATGATTTGATCATTTTTAACTAATTTGGTACAATTGTTAAATTCTTAATTCACTGAGCATTTATAGTTTTCAATTTTACCAATTTGAATATATTATATTTATTATCTAAAATTCTTTGATGTAATTTTTTTATCATCACCAAAGTTAGTGAGAAGTGTAATGGTGTAATAACGTAAGCAAATTCCACATCATTGTGGTAGGAGAGATTATTGACTTATAAGGAATGCTCTGCCCCTAAAATCGCTAACGCATTTTGGGGCCAATACTGGTTGATGAGAGAAAACTCTAGAATTAAGTAAGTCAAAGTGAATAGTATTAAGATGAGTGACCTCTAAGAAGTCTTCACTTGGACAACCAAAAACAAATCATTGAGCTCTTCTTCATAGGCAAAGCGGACAATGCTAATGGTAGAAGAGGCCTTATGTTACAAAAGATGATCCATACCTTTATAATGAGGAGTTAAAAGAGTGATCGCTATCCTATTAGTGAGAAGTTAAAGGGGTGACCACTACTACTAGACTAGTGAGACTTTTAAGGGTTAATCATTAACTGATCAGTAAGACGAGAAAATATGATCACTACCTTCTCAGTGAGAGTTGTAAGAGTAATCTCTACCATAACCTTCGTCTTGGTGTTGATGGCAAATTAGTGAAAGGAGTAGGAAAGATCAAACTAGGGTTGAGAGGTGAAGAGAGGGACACCAGAGTAACCGAGGAATGTGTAATTTAGTTGATTTAACTTTTTTCCATTGCAATTTCATTTACAAGTTAACAAACTAAATCCAACACCAGTTTTTATATAAAAAATTTCGATTCAATTCCTCTTAACCAATTTAATTCATTCACAAATATTTTACAAACCAAACCAACCTTTAAAAATGACTAAGTTAACATCTTACACTAATGAATTTAACACACTCATTTCATGTCATCCATAGGACCATATATAAAAAACACACCCCATGTTACATTTTGAATCCATATCTAATCCACTCTTCGACATTTATTGCCCCACCTTCATATATTAAATGTACTAAATTCAAATTCAACCTAAAACTCTTAAAACCAATAAATGTATATACTCTCATTTCACAATATTCCTAAAAATCAATGACAATAATCTTACGACCACCACCATACATTTATTCTTTTAAAATAAACCATTAAATAAATACATCAAATCCTCCTCATATATCAATTATTTAATATTAGTCTATAAAATTATAGCTTAATGCCATTTTGAGGTTAGAATACGACCTAAAGATTATTAGGTAATTCGATTTTCATTTTTCTTTGATTTATTGGATTTGATTGGATGATTTTGTTAGTGACATGATGATACTCTAGTGATCTGTTAAAGATACAAGTTTTCTGTTAAAAATATATTCAATATTAAACATTAAATTAATTATATATATATACACACACATATACCTATTACCATTTGATTAAAGGCAATACAATATTCGTAGACTTTTTTCCTGGTTAGTTGAGCTAGATTTAATGTAGATTTGAGTCCGAATGAGAGAGAATGTGTGGGTTTTAGAGAGAGAGAGAAATGTATATCTGCTTCTGGGTCTGACCCAACTTTCTTTTCTTTTTCATCTTCTCCCATGTCTTCCATGTGTTCGACGAAAGTCCTCAATGAAAAATTCATCTGATTCATCACAAACAAGCACACCTGCTGCAGCTGTTGATCCTCATTTCTAAAGGTTTTCACCATTTTTATTTCTCTAAAGCTGTAGATCTCTAATCTTGCATTATTTACTGTGATTTCTGTGCCCTAGTTTGTTTCATGATTTGGACTCTTTTGGTGTCAAGTTTGAATTTTTCGTTTGGATCTACTTGCTTGTTTTTCTTGAACCCCTGAAGAATGAAAGAAAAACCCTAATTTTATTATTATTATTTTGTTAAAAAAGTTTACATTTTTATGGAGTTTGTGGCTTTTAATTGATGAGTTGTTGTTTTACTTGTCGTCATGCTTTAATTTTAACATGCTAAAATGCAGAATTGATGGATTTTGACCTGTCAACAGGTTGGTCAGTCTTTTCCCCCAAATAATTCTGATTGAATTTGTTCCAGTTTATATTCATATACATGTATTTTATTATTTAATTAAGCTGAAGCACAAGGAATCTAGTTAAGGTATTACTTAGTAAAGTTAGGTGTATACTGTATAGAGCCTGCCTACTTGCCTAGATTTTGATGCTTGTTTTTGCCTAAAAAAACTGTGATTACATCATAATTAAAAAGAAATTGATTCTTATATTGCTGATTAGAAAGTCTTTGACTTTTTTCATTTTCAGACATCATCTACAGGCTCTGTTAAGGTCAATGTTTTGTGGAACAAACATTATTGAAACTCTTATTCCATTGTCCTACTTATAGTTGATAATTTTTCAGTTTTGTTGAAGAGTCTTGATTGCTTTTGTTACAAGATTCCAACTTTAGATTGAATCTCGAAAGTCAGATTTCGAAATTCTTACATGTGCTTTGTCCACTCGTCTGTTTTTCGGTTTTTCCAGTTTACCCTTTTGTATTTGATCATCTTTTACTTCAATCTGACTCGAACTTTCTTTGATTGCTTTGCAGCTGTAAGACTGTTCATTGATTTCTTTCGAAAAAAATGTCGTTTGGTAGCATAGTTCGTGACGTAAGAGACGGGTTCGGGAGTTTATCGAGGCGTAGTTTTGACTTGAGGCTATCGGGCCTTCATAGTAGAGGGAAATCGCAGGGTTCAATTAATGATTTACATGATACTCATCCCGCACTTATTGTTCAAAACAGTCGGTGGGCTAATCTCCCTCCGGAACTTCTTTTTGACGTGATTAAGAGGTTAGAAGAGAGTGAAAGCACGTGGCCCGCAAGAAAACATGTTGTTGCTTGCGCTGCGGTTTGTAGGTCTTGGAGAAGTATGTGTAAGGAAATTGTTGGAACTCCGGAGTATTGTGGGAAGCTTACGTTCCCGGTTTCGTTAAAGCAGGTATTTACCCTTTTTCTTGAGGTGTCAAAATGGGTTGGTCACTCGTTTGGACAACGGGTCATAATGGGTCAGGTTGGGTTAATCCAAAACACTTTTTGCTTAGGAAGTTTAAAAAGTTTGTAAATATCTGTTGTGTTGAATATGACTGCAAAGTTCATAGTTTCGATAATAATATGTTTTGCTGAATAAAATCATTTAGGAGGTATTATACATAAGAATGTATACATATTAGGCGACTTTTAACCTGTGTGGCCTCTTTCCTTTCAGGGTATTTTTTTGTTTTTCTATTTTACCATTTTTTGACCTGTTAAGAGGTAAAACGTAGCTCCAATCAACAAATTCATAAGTAAACAGTTTGAAATTGACATTCTTATTTCCATCACAATCTGCATGGAATGGTACTGTGATTACTGATCTTTATTCTTTTTTTTTTCAGCCCGGGCCACGTGATCTTACTATTCAATGTTTCATCAAGCGGGATAAATCAAACTTGACGTATCATCTTTTTCTGTGTCTTAGTCCAGGTGAGCATATGCTATTCATTAATCCTCCTTGAGTCCCATGAAACAACCTTTGTTAGAAGCCGCCAACTTATAAACATGTGATAGGGCATTTTGTGGCATACGCCTGTGATTTTTGTTTGAAAGTCAAGTTTTCAAATATTAACGTTTGGGTGGTTATTAAAATTGAACTGGTATTGCAGCTGCTTTGCTGGTTGAAAATGGGAAGTTCTTGCTGTCTGCAAAGAGAACTCGAAGAACTACTTGTACTGAATATGTGATCTCAATGGACGCTGAAAACATTTCTAGATCCAGCAACACATATATCGGGAAGCTCAGGTATATAAAACTCCAGTAATTTCACTTTGTTATTGTGATCATGGTTACATATATTTGATAGATAGGTGGGTCAGTTGGGTTGAGAATCTGACCGTGTCAGTTGGGTTGAGAATCTGACCGTGTCAGTTGGGTTGACTTTCTAATTCTTGTCTTTAAATTTTCGTTAGAACATTAATTAATATGATAACTAATATTATTAAACCTAACCACCTTTAGGGGGGTTGGTTGCTTCAAAGCCACCTTCAAGTTGTTGATGATTATGATTTGATTATATATATTATTTTTATCTTAAAAGGTTAGTTGTTGACCGTAGTCTTGAGGAATATTATCGGCAAAACCTAATATCCAATGCGTTAATTAGGATCAAAAAAATAATATCGTGACAATAATAAATTAAATATTTGATTTAAATGATTTAGGAGGTTGGTTGTCTTTTGAAAATTGTCAACCCCTCTGGTCTTCAAAAACACTACAACTTATTTAATTAAAATCTTTTAATTTTTTTAATCTTTTGTGTTGTTTTTTACAGGTCTAATTTTCTTGGGACAAAGTTCATAATATATGATACACAGCCTCCATATTCCGGTGCCAATATCCCACCGCCACCTGGACGATCGAAACGATTTTATTCAAAAAAAGTCTCACCAAAAGTGCCAAGTGGCAGCTACGACATCGCTCACATCACCTACGAGCTTAACGTTCTCGGCACACGTGGCCCACGTAGGATGCACTGTGTCATGCACACGATTCCCTCCTCCGCTCTTGAACCTGGCGGCATTGTGCCAGGTCAGCCCGACCAACTCCTGCCGCCCCGCTCCCTCGAAGACTCTTTCCGTAGCATGTCCTTCTCAAAGTCACTCGACCGCTCAACCGAATTCAGCAGCTCTAGGTTTTCCGAGATCATGGGAGCCGCCACATCAGCTGACGTCCCAGATAATGAAAAGTCAAAACTGCCCTTGGTCTTGAAAAACAAGTCGCCTAGGTGGCACGAACAGTTGCAATGTTGGTGTTTAAACTTTAGGGGACGCGTGACAATTGCTTCCGTCAAGAATTTCCAGTTGATTGCTGCACCGCCAGCCACAGGAACATCGCAGTCAGTGCCACAACCGCTGCCGCCTCCGGAGCATGATAAAGTGATACTGCAGTTCGGGAAAGTTGGGAAAGACATGTTTACGATGGATTATCGGTACCCGTTATCTGCGTTTCAAGCGTTTGCAATCTGTTTAAGCAGCTTTGACACCAAATTAGCCTGTGAATAGAAAATTTAACATTAGGTTTCCCAAGAGGAACATGAGCAAATAGAATGTCTTTTGTTTGGTTTTCTATTTTGTGTGTACCTTGTTAAAATTAAAAACTCCATTTATAACTGTGTGTCTTTTTACTGTCATTTTTATGGTTTGGTGATTTTCCAACTCAGTAATTTTAGGTTATTATGATGCATTGTTTAATTACATATTTTGTAGGGGTGACAACGTCAAAGGTTGGTATCAACTCGGGTAACAGATCAAAATGGGTTCAAGTAAAACGAGTGAAAAAAAATCGAGGTTGAAATCTGATAGATGATGTATTAGATTAACTTTTATTCCCTGGTTGACCCTTAACATGTTCAACCTCTTTTAATTTTCTTATTGACCAAGGTTGGTTGTTTTAGACGCACGCATGTTGTGCCCGGCCATAATCCCCTTGAATAAACATGTTTTAATTTCTAATAAATCTCTATACATCTGTAGCACTTTTTTTTTAATACTAGTAAAAAACATATACCATAAAAGTTAGATGTTTTGACCCGTTATTTGACTCACGCTGTGGTGGTTGCCGAATGTAAGAATCTTGTTGGGACTTAAAGAGGACCACAGAAGGTGGGTGACTGGGTGGGTGGGTTACGCCTATAGATATACATTATGAATGTGATAATGAGCAACATGCACCATAATATTCCAAATGGTGGAGGGCATATCATATGGTTCATTACTTTCTGACCCTATGAACAGGGTTTGCAATCTAAGTTCACTTAATCTGGTTGATTGGGACACCTAATCTTTTATTACTTGTATACCCAACCTGACCCAAGGTTGGCGGCACGAGGGCGTATAAAAGAGAAAGAGGGATGGGATTCATCTCGACTCGGTCATGGTAGGACCTCGGTGGGGGCCCACATAACGGGATATAAGCTAGAACTCAACTAACAATATGTCGATATCAAATAACATCTATTAACTTGCAATAAATATACACTGAAAAATGACACCAACTATAGAAATACGATGAACATCAAATTCACAAAAATAATTTGCTAAAAGATGAAGTTATGCGAGCAAGCTACTAGATATTTTTCTTCTGGGATAACATGGGAGGGAAATTAAAATTTGGAGCGGTTGTAGCTGTAGGCTTGTATCCCGAGCTTGGAACTTAAAGAAGACAATTTCGATCCAGCATACGTGTTGTGTTTCTTTGGTCTGAACTTCTTTAGCATTTATACATTGTAACTTGTAAAGATCAAACCAATCACAAATCGATAAACATGATAGATGAGGAAGTATGAATTCATTTGATAATCAATCATAGATTGAATCATACATGCATACAACGGTTAAAGCCCCATTGACAACCCTAGGTGAGCTCCCCTGACCCTCACTGTGAACACAAACCCTAACAGTTACAAGCTAGTGCCTATTTATAGTATAAGGCAAAGTTCTTTACAATCCGCCTCTTAGAAGAACTTTGCACGCTCCACTTTTCGCGATAACAAAACCTTTTGCGTACACTATATGCATGCGCAATCATACGCTTTTCGCTTGTCAAGCGCGAACCCCCACTTTGCGCGTTGACTTCAACTATCCATGTGAATTGCTTTTGATAAGCATCAATCACACAATTTGATTCCTTACATACATAAAACGGTAAGTTTTAAAGTTTTTTATAGGAATATTGGCTTTTAATGATTCAAACTATTTGTTGTTGACCGCCAACAGTCCCAACTTCAAAAATAATCACTCGCAGTCTCAACTATTAACATATTGGCCTCCAAAAGACCCTGACTAAAAGAACACTAACGCCGTTAGTGTCTAGTTGACGTAAAAAACGTTTTTGGCGGAAAATTCAACTTTTTCATCACAAACATCTTTGTAACTTTATTACGAACCTTTAGTAACATTTTTCTAGCAAAAGCCTCAATTATAGAGGTTGCTGGAAAACTCCTTCTTCACCGAAAAACTTCTTTTTGGCCAGAAAACTCAACTTTTTGGTAGGAAACTCAACATTTTTGTCCCAAACCTCTTGTAACCTTAGATCGGAACTTTAGAACCTTTTTCTAGCCAAAAACGTTTTTCCGACGACCGGACATTAAAGGTGTTAGGGTTATGTTAGTCCATTGGAGGCCAACATGTTAATAGTTGGGAATGCCAGTGGTTATTTTTTAAGTTGGGATTGTTGGTGGTTCGCGTAGTTTGATCCGAATACATAAAATCCAATATTCCTTTTTTATATCAAAACTAAGCTTGGCAAACTATGCGGGTTTAGATGATAGGTAAGGATTTCGGGTCGTAATGTGTTCGGATCAAAATGTGTCGTTTTAAAAAAAAAGTTTCATATGGGTTAGGTGTTCATAGCATTAACTCTTTTTTGTACTGAAATCACAACTTGATACTTTAGTGTCTAATCAATTTCTTGCCAGATGCTCAATTAATATGGGTTTTTTCTTCTAATTTATTGCTATTATATATCTATTATTAGTGTTTATATGAGGTAATAAAAGAACTCATATCAGAACATTGTTAATAATGCGAAGTAGAAGCCAACTTGCTACTGTATCTCTATATTGTTGTACAATATATGGATGCATCTGTTTGGTTAAATCTTTAACTGATAAAGTGTTGATCTTGAAACATCAAACTATATGGCTTGAAATTAATTTCTAGGTAAAGTTGCAATGAGAACGCATTCTCAATTTGTATTTTGATACGTTAACTAACAAATTGCCCAATGCGTTGCCGCGGCGAAGTAGGCCAACTGAAAACGTACATAAAAATAAGCACAAAAACGTATTATATTTGATCCGACTCATTTCCGGGTTTTACATCAAAACGTAGACCAACCGAAATGTACATAATAATAAGCATAAGAACATATTATATTTAACCCGACTCATTTACGGGAAAAATTACATCGAAACGTAAATTAACTTGAATTTATACCCACATATAAATAAACATGTAAAACCTGATTATAAAGTCTTTAAAAAGTTAAAGGGTTATAAGGGTCAATCTTAGAAGTTGAAGGGTAAAAGTATACAAAATTACAAACAAACAAAAAAAACACAAATCATTATAAATACGAAGTTAATAATTGTAGTATATAATTCTAGAGACTAATTTTGACCCGTACCTACTATATTGGTGTACCCATTCTAAGACAAATCTATTTTGGGCATTTTATTTATTTTGTGATTCGTGTTTGTTTTATAGGATTATTGCATGCTATGAAAACTTCTAAGGGAGGTATAAAAGCTTGTACGTGGGTCGTGGGACACTGGAAATAGTAAAGAAAGTGGGAAGTAAAATCATTGAGAAAGCTTTTAGTTTTTTTAATTTATGTTTGTGAGTTTCATTTAACAAAAAATAATAATTTGAAAGAAAGAAAAGGAAAATTGTGTTTCTATGAAAAAAAAAAGAAAATAATGGGTTTTTCTATCTTATATGAAACTCGGGAACATAGCGTTAGTGTTAATATATATAAACAATAACAAAGCTTGAACAAATATATATAGGGGGCCGAACTCAAGAAAATCAGGGGGCCGGACTTAGGTCCGTTCAAACCGCTCGCTCGAAAATTACTCGGAAAATACTCATTCGAGTTGAGGCTCGGTTGTAAACGAATCGCTCTGCTCGGTTTAGTTTGTAATGAACCAAGCATGAGCAAAGGTGTCACACCCCGGCTTTACACTGACCACAAGAGCCTTCAACATATCTTCAATAAAAAAGAGTTAAACATGAGGCAACGACGATGGGTCGAACTCTTGAATGATTACGATTGTGAAATCCGTTATCATCCTAGTAAAGCCAATGTTGTGGCTGATGCTCTTAGTCGAAAGGAGTATGCTAACTCCATTCACCTCCTGTGTTCTCAAATCGTAACTGATCTTCAAAACCGCATTCGCGCAGCTCAACATACTTCTGTCACAGAAAATGATGTACGAGATGAATTATCTTGTGGAGTTGAAATCAAGTTAGAATCCAAGTCCGATAGTATCCTTTACTATCTAAATCGCATTTGGGTACCTGATCGTGACAATCTTCGTACCTTTCTCATGAATGAGGCTCACAAAACACGATACTCTATACATCCAGGTGCTGATAAGATGTATCAAGACTGGCAATACTCTTACTGGTGGCCTGGTATGAAGAAGGATATCGCCATTTTTGTCTCCAAATGCCTCACATGTTCTAAGGTTAAAGCCGAACATCAAAGACCCTCAGGATTACTTGTTAAACCCGAAATACCCGTCTGGAAGTGGGAAAACATAACCATGGATTTCATTACCGGGTTACCTCGCACCTCCAGTGGGCATGACACGATTTGGTTATTATCGATCGTCTTACCAAGTCTGCTCATTTTATTCCGATCCGGGAAGACTATAAGAACGAGAAGTTAGCTCGTATCTATATATAGTCGACACGGTGTGCCTTTAAGCATCATTCGCATCGAGATGGACGCTTTACTTCACGAACATGGCAAGCCGTGCAATCAGCGTTAGGTACACGCTTAGATCTCAGCACCATCTTTCACCCTAAAACTAATGGTCAATCGGAGCGCACCATACAAACTCTTGAAGACATGTTACGAGCATGTGTCATCGACTTCAAGGGCAATTGGGATACTCATCTACCATTGGATGAATTTTCATACAATAATAGTTATCATTCGAGCATCGGTATGGCTCCTTTTGAAGCATTATACGGTCGTAAGTGTTGGTCTCCTGTATGTTGGCACGAAATCGGTGAAGCTCAAATCACTGGACCTGAATTGATCCAAGAAACAACCTATAAGATTCTTCAAATCCGCAATAATCTTCTAGCAGCTCAGAGCCGTCAAAAGAGTTACGCTGATAAACGATAAAAGCCACTCGAGTTTTGTGTTGGCGATCAAGTACTTTTGAAAGTATCACCATGGAAGGGAGTTGTTCGTTTTGGACAAAAAGGCAAGTATGTGGGACCATTCAAAATACTCGAGAGAATTGGTCCTGTAGCCTACAAGCTTGACTTACCAGAAGAACTCAACAGGATTCATCCCACGTTTCATGTATCTAACTTGAAAAAGTGCCTTGCCGACGAAAATCTCCAGATACCGTTGGAAGATATTCAGATTGACGAATCGATGCATTTCGTAGAACGACCTGTAGAAATCATGGACTTCGGTGAAAAACGTTTAAGACGAAGTCGAATTCCGATAGTCAGGGTGCGTTGGGAGTCAAAATGAGGACCTGGGTTTACTTGGGAACGTGAAGACTCAATGCGCGAAATATACCCTCATCTCTTTCAAGTTAAACCTACTATTACTTAAATTTCGAGACGAAATTTCTAAAAGTACAGGATACTGTAACATTCGTTGTAAAATGGGTTCTAAAACCCGCTCCGTTTTGTAATTCAAATATGCGTATGATGTCCGTTACGCAATTATGTCGAAAGTTTAAAATTTCGTTATATTTTTGTTTAGTATTTAATAATAAATAAAATAATAAAAGATAATAATGTAATAAATAAAATATAAGTACTAAAAATAAAATTCACAAAAGTGTAGAGCGCGGGTATCGAACCCGGGTCTCCACACAACCAACACACACAACACACCACTACACACACATATGTTATAAACTCAAACCAAATACTATTTAAACCAAAACAACATTTGTATGTGAGTTCAAAAACACCCGCCCTGTAAAACGGTTGTAACTCCTAAATCTTCATCAATCACCGTTTCATTTTCGAATTAAACTGAAGTAACTGTTTTCCAATAATATGTTAAGACTCAATTATAACTCAATTCGGTTATAGAATCATTGTGGCTTTGACTGAAACGGATAAAACCGAAATTCAACCCAATTCAGCACTTTCATCTGTAAATAGGGATCCTTGCACCTCTGTTGAACTCGCTCACACTCTCAAAATCTCTCTAAACTCTCAGAAGATCCTCTGTGTTCGAAACACACTTCGCCGGAATAACCTTCAGCCGCCGGAACTTACCGGAGAAACCGAAGACCGTCATTGTTCGGTATAATCTTCCTTCAATCTCTTAAACCTTCTAGCTTTTCCATTTAATTTACGTTTATCAGTAGTGAACTAATGGTTAAGTTAAAAGAATTGTCAATCGGGTTTTTGTTAAACTGTTATTATATAATGACGAAGATGAAGTTGGTTAAGAGAATTAATATAATTAAAACCAGAGTTTATATAGGGTTAGACACACAGTCCAGTGGTGGACTATGTGCATCATAAACGAAGTGACCCGGGTTCGAGTCTTAACATGCTGCCGAATTCCTTAATTAATCCAAACATTTTTATAACTAAAATAAAAAACAATACAGATAGTATTTAAATATAATTAAAATCCTTTATTCCCGGGTTAGTCACACAGCCCAATTGGTCGGGCTGTGTGCAACACGAAGCTATGATCGCAGGTTTGATTCCGGCCGGTTACATGTTCTTATAATTATCCAAACCCTTTTTAATTAATCAAAAATAAGTTTGGTTTCAGTAAGTGTATATATACAATTAAATTCAGATGTATTTCGGGTTAGACACGTAGCTCAGTTGGTAGAGCTGCGTGCACGTATATGAGAGGTCACGAGTTCGAATCCCACACGCTGCGTATAATCCCGAATTCGACCGGTTTGACCCCTAAAAGGGGTATATTTTTAATTAACCTTTTCCTTAATTTTTCTCCAAAAATCATAAAAATATATAATAAAAGTGAGTCCTTTTAAGCACAAAAATTAGTAATAAATACTATAAAATTTCCTAAAAAGTCTAATAAAATTCATTAAATAAAAAAAATACTAATTTTAAATAAAAGAAATATATTTATCGAATTATTACGTGAATATTTAGGTTAGTTTTCTTGTCGGTTGGAATCTTTAAATCGTGAGCGCTCATTAGCAAATCAAGAACGCACCAACTATGAGTGAATTCCTACAAACTTCCCTTTTTTATTCATGTTTTGGGGTGTATCATGTGTCGTTTATTTATATCATTTATTCAAACAGTTGTGCTACTACCATCATATGAACTAACTTGCTATGTGATATTTGGTTTATTGTTATATGTGGTCATACTTTCTCATTTCAGTCAAGCTTTCACATTAGGCCCATCAGTTCCCCGTTTCATATGGGTAGAGCATCGCGTTGCCTAATTAGACCGGCTCCGTTTGATTGAGTCTTGATCTTACAGCTCATCATTTATCATGCTCACGTGTACATTGCTAGATGTTTATGTGGTTTGTGAATTGTTTACATATACGTTTGCTCATATTTGGTTTATGCACATTTTGTTTATTAAATTAATCAACATATCATTTCTCTTAAATGTTTAAACGGGATTCACTCGCCAACTTTTGTTGAGCCAAATCTCTATTTTTACACATGATACAGGTAAACAGGTTGAAGTAAGGAACACATAGGATTGGGCCTTAGAAGATAAATAAAGCATTATTTGAATGTCAAACATTTTGTGCTTGTATGGTTTGTGTGTTTGTTGGAATTTCTCCTTTTAATTTTGGAATAATAAATATGAAACTTTATTATAGTAAATGTCATAAGCTTTGATGAAAACCCAATCATGCCCCGACTACCATATCCGCTGCGGGTCATGGTGTGACAGATTGGTATCAGAGCTTTTGACTATAGGGATATAGGATAGGTTATTAGACCCTTAGAGCCTATACTATAGTCAATTAGATTTTAATTGCTTACGTGTTAATTGGTTATATGCAAACTCATGATATTTACTTATTTTACATTCATCTCACACACAAATGCATGCAAGCACTCCCACTACTGTATGATTTTGTGTGATATTCATTGTGATATACATATTGTTAACATGACATGCTTACACATCACGCACGACTCAATTTTCGCATATTTGAACATTTTCATGTTTCTTTTCTCAAAATTTTGTGATGTTTTCATTTTTTTTTTCAATCTCATCAAAGTGAGTTCTACGACGGTCATGTAGTAACTTGAAGGGTACAAGTACCGGTAGTCGAAACGTCATATCTAGGATTGGCATTCGTATAAATCCAAATTAACGGACTAGTTTGCCTACCTGGGGACTAACGATGAGAGTACGAAGAACCTATTAGGCCAAAGCATGCCACACCTGTCACACCCCGACCCGCAGCGGAATAAGAGTCGGGGCATAATTGGGTTATCACCAAAGCTCATGATATTTACTAATATGTTTCATATTTATTAAAGTCAAAATTACATTCTCAATAATCCAAACATGTCCATACAAATACAAGGAAAAATAACCAACTAAACAATCCAAGCTCTAAACCAGTTTATTCTTCTAGGCCAATCCTATGTGTTTCTTGCTGCAGCTGGTTCACCTGTATCATGTGTAAAAATGGTGGTTTTTGGGTCAACATAAGTTGGCGAGTGAACCTTGTTAGATAAACATTTATTATTGATTTTCTTGTTATTTTATCAAGGAAAAATTGTGCATAATCATAAGTGAGCAAATGTAAATAATCAATCAGTAACAATGTCAACCACAAACTATAACATACAATAACATACAATGACATATAATAACATATCAACTTGCACAAATATATAACATGAATGAAACTGTGCGATCAAGGCTCAATCAAATGGAGCCGATCGTATTGCATGTACTGAAAATGATAAATGTCTGTGCGATCAAGGCTCAATCAAACGGAGCCGATCGTATGTTGGCACGCCAGGTTCACGCTCATAATGTAATGGGGAACATGCTCAACGCTCATAATGTAATGGGGAGCGGCGGCCTATGAAATTGCATGTACTGAAATAAATAAATTGAATCTGAACAATAACCACACAAACAGTTGAAACAAGCTGAATACACATTTGTTCATGATATGATGTATGCACAATGATTTAAATATAATAAATGGCAAGACACATGATACACCCCAAAAACGTGATTAAAACGGGGAATTTGTAAAGATTCACTCACATTGGGTGCGTTTGGTTGGAGATGATGAGATGCGCACGAGTTGGAAGGATTGAACAACGAGATTTAACTAACCTAAATAATAACGGAAAATATAGTAAATGAGTGGATTTTATTAATAATTTTAATAAGATTTTTAGATATATTTTTGTGAGTATAAGGCTATTTCCTATCTTTAAAAACATTATTTTTAAGTATTTTTAATTGATTTTTAAATTAAATTAAATAAATAAAAATATAAAAATATGTTGACTTTTGCGACCGTTGACCGTTTGACTTGTTGACCGTTTTATTGTGTAATTGTATGCGCCGGGTGAGGCTCGAACCCGAGACCTCCCGTTCGCGTGCACGCAGCTCTACCAACTGAGCTACGTGTCTAACCTGAAATAATTCTGTTTTTAATTATACTTATATACTAACTCAGTTTATTCAAAATTCTTTTATTTTCAAAAATATTTTAAATCATCGAACCGGTGTCACTAACAAGTCTCGAACCCGGGACCTGTGCTTTAACGCTACACACAGTCCACCGCTGGACTGTGTGTCTAACTTGTTTAATATACAGATTTTTATTATACTTAACATCTAACGTAAGTTAATCCGGTTCAGTTAGAAAAACAAAACATTTTTATTACAGAGCATACGTGTGTCAAGGATCGAACTCGCGACGTGTGATTTGTATGTGCACACAGTCCACCACTGGACTGTGTGTCTAACCCGAGATAATATCCGTTTTTAATTAATCTTAACAACGCTCACTACTTCATCTTCTTCGTCTATAACACGGACAACGGTTATCTAACTGTTATTTGTTTAATTTGATTAGCGAATAATATGAACAAGTTGAAAGGTGATGAAAGGAGAAAGTTTGGGGAAAGAAAGTACCGGAACAGGTCGTCGCTCACAAAACTCCGGCAAGGATCGTCGGCTCTGTTTATGAGTTTCCTCTGTTCGGGTCAATTACCAAATTTGATTGATTAGATATGAAAGTAGAGTACTAAGCAAGGATTAACAGAAGTTTTGGATGTTCATACCGATTCACCGCGTGAGATTGAAAATTTCAGAAGTTTTCCGGCGAACTGGAATTATCTGATATTGACGTCTGAAATTGATTCCGATTGAAGGGTCTGAGTTAGCAATAGCTTAACAATTGATAGACCACGGAGGAATTTAAAGACTTACTGTTTTGATGGAGAATACGGTTGGCGAAAGTCCGGCAAGTCCAATTAGATTCTCCGACGAACTGAAAATTGTGCGGAAATGTAATTGAGAGCTTTCCGAGTGTGTTTGAGTCGTGAGAGAGAACAAAGATTGAAGTAATTCTGGAATTGAAAGTTTTCGGTTATAGAAACCGATTCACTTCTAGAATTCAAGTTCATTCAAGACAACCTTGATTGAGAACGTCGGTGTAGCGGTTATAATCGGTAAACCGCGTATTATCAAACGTTTTTGGACGTTTGGTGACCGATTTCGGTTACAGTTGGCGTAACCGGATTAATTTGTGATAGATAATAAAATTTAATTGTTTCCTAATGTTTACAGAAAACAACAAGTGGCGGAGTGGTGATGTGTGTGTGTGATAAGTCGTTGGGCTTCAAAACCCGGCTGACCCGGGTTCGAGTCCCGGCATCAGCACTTTATTTTTATTTCATTATTTTTAATAGATTTTCAATTATAAATTTTATATTCTAATATACTTATTAATTATGTATCGCTTAAAATTAATTTGAGCATTAAATATGCAACGAAATTTTTAACTGGTTGTTCGATTAATAAACGAAGCGGGTTTGGTAAATCCGGTTTTTGACGGATGTTACAGTATTCCCTACTTTTAGAAATTTCGTCCCGAAATTTAAGTAGTAGTAGGAAAAAAATGCGGGTATTTTTCGCCCATTGAGTCTTCACGTTCCCAAGTAAACTCAGGTCCCCGTTTCGACTCCCAGCGTACCCTAACCATTGGAATGCGACTTCGTCGAAGACGTTTTTCCCCGAAGTCCATGATCTCTACTGGTCTTTCAATAAAATGCATAGATTCATCAATCTGAATATCTTCTAGAGGAATATGGAGGTTCTCATCAGCGAGGCACTTCTTTAAGTTTGACACGTGGAACGTAGGGTGAATTCTGTTGAGTTCTTCTGGTAGGTTAAGCTTGTATGCTACAGGTCCTACTCTTTCGAGTATCCTGAAAGATCCAACATAGCGTGGTGCTAGCTTGCCCTTCTGGCCAAAACGAACTATTCCCTTCGACGGTGATACTTTTAAAAGTACATGATCATCAATGTTAAACTCCTAAGACTTTCGTCGTTTATCTGCATAACTCCTTTGACGGCTTTGAGCCGTTAGTAGATTGTTTCGAATTTGATGGATCTTGTCTGTGGTTTCTTAAATCAAATATGGACCGATAATTTGAGTTTCTCCAATTTCGTGCCAACATACTGGAGATCGGCACTTATGACCATATAAAGCTTCAAAAGGTGCCATGCCGATGCTTGAATGATAGCTGCTGTTGTACGACAATTCAACTGATGGTAGATGAGCGTCCCAATTTCCCTTGAAGTCTATGACACATGCTCGAAGCATATCTTCAAGAGTTTGTATGGTGCGTTCAGATTGCCCATTAGTTTGAGGATGATAAGCGGTACTGAGATTTAATCGTGTACCCAAAGCGGCCTGCACGGCTTGCCATGTTCGTGGAGTAAAACGACCATCACGATCGGAAATAATGCTTAACGGTACACCATGACGGCTTATGATTTCACTGATGTAGATACGAGCTAACTTCTCGTTCTTGAAATCTTCGCGGATCGGAATAAAGTGAGCTGATTTTGTAAGACGACCAATGATTACTCATATAGTGTCATACCCACCAGAAGTGCGAGGTAACCCGGTAATGAAGTCCATGGTTATGTTTTCCCACTTCCATACAGGTATTTCAGGTTGGACCAGAAGTCCTCAGGGTCTTTGATGTTCAGCTTATATTTTGGAACATGAAAAGCACTTGGAAACAAAATCATCAATATCCTTTTTCATTCCAGGCCACCAGTAGGTGTATCGAAGGTCTTGATACATCTTGTCGGCTCCTGGGTGTATAGAATATCGTGTTTTGTGCGCCACATTCATAAGAAAATCACGAAGGTTATTGTGGTCAGGAATCCATATGCGATCTAGACAGTATAGAATACCGTCAGTCTCTTTTCTGTTACTGAAACACGCTGGGCTACTCGGATTTGATCTTTGATGTCGCTTACGATTTTATGCATAATAGTTTTGAGGGAACTGATACGTTTGTAATGATAAGGTATGTATCATAAAACAAAAACTTCAACCATAACGATATTTAAACCTACACGGAACTTTTCATAACCTCCTGGTAATGCTTTTGATCCTTTGCCAAGAATACTTATATATAGGAAGTACCCGCGGCGTATCCACCATATTCTTGTCAAATTTTCGTTGGCTTTATCAGTAAATCATGATCAGTTCTATGTGACTCTAAAACATAAACAACATAACGAACAAACTTGAGTCTCAATTCTGAAATGATACATGACTAAATGATGACAGTACCTCTCTCGTTGGTTATGTTGAAGGGGTCAGTCTATGTAAAAGTGTGACACAACCCAACTTCTTTAAATGATGAGATTGAGATACGTCGAGATGTATGATGATATGAATGTTAAATCAATGAGTATAAAACAAAACTGTAATATCAATTCGCATTAAAATTCTTGGATACATAATTTCCAAATCTTACAACTGGGATACGGAAAGATTGAGATAACATAAAGAAAACATTAAAACTAGACGATCGGAGTTGAGTCTTGATTCTTGGTGAGGAAAAAACTAGTTGGGTGATTCGTTTGGGCCGTTATTATTTTCAACAGTATTGGCGTTGATGTTGTAAGCTCTTCCTCTTGTAGGTGGTGGAGCTTGGTTAGCTTGATTCACCGGATTTGCTTGAGCTTGGGCATGAATGATGTTCACCAAACGTGGACAAGTGTTTCTAAAGTGGTTTGGGTCTCCACAGTTGTAACAAGCCCGCATAGGTTGCACCATGGGATAGTTGGGTTGGTAGTATGATTGGGCAAAATGTTGGGTAGGTGGTAGTAGTAGGGGTTGTTGGGCTTGACCCATTATTTGTTGGTGGGTTTGGGTTGAAGGCTGGTGGCGGTTTGTTCGCTGAGGTATGCGACAGGTTTGAACAGTATGACCTGCGCGACCACAGCCGGTGCAATGTTGGCAGGGATGATCAGGAAAGTGATGGTATTGGCAACGGAGTAAGGCTTTTATATATGGTGATGGGCCGGAGTAAGGCTTTTTATATGGTGCAGGTGAAGGGGCAACTTGAGTGATGGGTGCAGCAGGGATAGGGAAATTTGCTTGTGTGACAGCAAAGTTTCTTGTGCTTCGATTCCTTTTACCAATAAACTTCGAAGAGGAACCAGAATGGTTTGAAGTTTGAGCCTCAATGGGGGCTTTCTTTTTCTCCTCTTTGAATTTACCATTTCGAATGCGATTTTTTGGTGAGTTCAGTAGCTAGTTCCATCGCGGCTTCAAGTGTTGCAGGCGAAATGCTTAGAACTGAGTCTTGAATTTTTGAGGGGAGACCTCGAATATAGTGTTCAACCAAGCGGTACACTGGGGTGAACAAGTTGGGGATCATTTGGTTCAACTCTAGAAACCTTTTGTTGTAGGAAGTATGATCTCCTTCCTTTTGTTTTAACGAGTGGAATTCATCTTCCAACTTCTTGATTTCGCTTCTTGGACAGAAGCGCCTTGTCATTATTTCCCTTAACTCTTCCCATGTTAAGGCCATAGCATCTTCGACTCCTCTCTTACCCTTTTCTGTATTCCACCAGGTAAGAGCTACCCCAAATAGTCTCCCGGTTGCGTATCGTACCTTGCGATCCTCGGGACAATCGTAGTTGAGGAAAGTGTTTTCCATTTCCTCAAACCAGTGGAGAAGGGCAGTGACACCTTCGGTCCCTTCAAATTTAGGAGGATCGCAAGACTTAAAATGTTTATATGAGCACTTGCTGGTAGGAGGGTTGCCAGTGTTCTGGTCATCTTGCTGGGGAGGATTAGTGGGATTTATGGCGAGAGCTTGTTGTACTTGAACCACAATGTCAGGAAGCACCGCGGCCATTTGTTTCGCGATTTGTGTGGCCAAACGTTCGTGAGACCTTCCTGATCTTTTACCCCCTCGTTGTTGTCTAGCCGACATCTACAGGAACATACATAGGAAGATTGTGAGTTTATGGAGTCTTTTTAGGCGTCATGTGTCTTAAAGAAAATGAAAATAACATAAATATCAATAATGCAACTACATCCATAGGATGTCTTGGGTTTGCTCATGTTGGGCCTCAAATGTCCCCCATACCCTCACCTATATAGTCATGTGGGCCCCCATGACTATTGGCTTGGTAGGATTCACATTAGTATTGGCGATTTAACACTCGCATCACCCGAATGCAAACCACAAAATATGTTTACGAGATGTATGGTCGGAATGTGTCCAGGTGTAGACACAGTGACAACTCAAAGTGGGGTTAGCTCCCACGACGTTTGGTATAGCATGCTTTGGCCTAATAGGTACTTCGTACTCTCATCGTTAGTCCCCAGGTAGGCAAACTGGTCCTTTATTTTGGATTTATACGAATGCCAACCTAGACAGGACGTTCCGACTACCGGTACTTGTACCCTTCCAGTTACTACATGCCCGTTATGATAACTCACTTTGATGAGATTTGAAAATACAAAAATCATTGTAAAAACAATCATGAAAATGATGTGATGTGTGCTTTCATGGATATGATATGTCATGAGAATATGATTCATGATAGGCATTATATGATAATATGTACTTTTGAACATGCTTGCATAATATTGAATGTAACATTAAACATAAAACATATAAACATCATGAAATTGGGCATGTAACACACAAAAATCTTAAAAATTTCTAATCAACTATAGTATAGGCTCTAAGGGTCTAATAACCTATCCTATATCCCTATAGTCATGGCTCTGATATCAATCTGTCACACCCCGACCCGCAGCGGAATAAGAGTCGGGGCATAATTGGGTTATCACCAAAGCTCATGATATTTACTAATATGTTTCATATTTATTAAAGTCAAAATTACATTCTCAATAATCCAAACATGTCCGTACAAATACAAGGAAACATAACCAACTAAACAATCCAAGCTCTAAACCAGTTTATTCTTCTAGGCCAATCCTATGTGTTTCTTGCTGCAGCTGGTTCACCTGTATCATGTGTAAAAATGGGGGTTTTTGGGTCAACATAAGTTGGCGAGTGAACCTTGTTAGATAAACATTTATTATTGATTTTCTTGTTATTTTATCAAGGAAAAATTGTGCATAATCATAAGTGAGCAAACGTAAATAATCAATCAGTAACAATGTCAACCACAAACTATAACATACAATAACATACAATGACATATAATAACATATCAACTTGCATAAATATATAACATGAATGAAACTGTGCGATCAAGGCTCAATCAAACGGAGCCGATCGTATTGCATGTACTGAAAATGATAAATGTCTGTGCGATCAAGGCTCAATCAAACGGAGCCGATCGTATGTTGGCATGCCAGATTCACGCTCATAATGTAATGGGGAACATGCTCAACGCTCATAATGTAATGGGGAGCGGCGGCCTATGAAATTGCATGTACTGAAATAAATAAATTGAATCTGAACAATAACCACACAAACAGTTGAAACAAGCTGAATACACATTTGTTCATGATATGATGTATGCACAATGATTTAAATATAATAAATGGCAAGACACATGATACACCCAAAAAACGTGATTAAAACGGGGAATTTGTAAAGATTCACTCACATTGGGTGCGTTTGGTTGGAGATGATGAGATGCGCACGAGTTGGAATGATTGAACAACGAGATTTAACTAACATAAATAATAACAGAAAATATAGTAAATGAGTGGATTTTATTAATAATTTTAATAAGATTTTTAGATATATTTTTGTGAGTTTAAGGCTATTTCCTATCTTTAAAAACATTATTTTTAAGTATTTTTAATTGATTTTTAAATTAAATTAAATACATAAATATAAAAATATGTTGACTTTTGCGACCGTTGACCGTTTGACTTGTTGACCGTTTTATTGTGTAATTGTATGCGCCGGGTGAGGCTCGAACCCGAGACCTCCCGTTCGCGTGCACGCAGCTCTACCAACTGAGCTACGTGTCTAACCTGAAATAATTCTGTTTTTAATTATACTTATATACTAACTCAGTTTATTCAAAATTCTTTTATTTTCAAAAATATTTTAAATCATCGAACCGGTGTCACTAACAAGTCTCGAACCCGGGACCTGTGCTTTAACGCTACACACAGTCCACCGCTGGACTGTGTGTCTAACTTGTTTAATATACAGATTTTTATTATACTTAACATCTAACGTAAGTTAATCCGGTTCAGTTAGAAAAACAAAACATTTTTATTACAGAGCATACGTGTGTCAAGGATCGAACTCGCGGCGTGTGATTTGTATGTGCACACAGTCCACCACTGGACTGTGTGTCTAACCCGAGATAATATCCGTTTTTAATTAATCTTAACAACGCTCACTACTTCGTCTTCTTCGTCTATAACACGGACAACGGTTATCTAACTGTTATTTGTTTAATTCGATTAGCGAATAATATGAACAAGTTGAAAGGTGATGAAAGGAGAAAGTTTGGGGAAAGAAAGTACCGGAACAGGTCGTCGCTCACAAAACTCCGGCAAGGATCGTCGGCTCTGTTTATGAGTTTCCTCTGTTCGGGTCAATTACCAAATTTGATTGATTAGATATGAAAGTAGAGTACTAAGCAAGGATTAACAGAAGTTTTGGATGTTCATATCGATTCACCGCGTGAGATTGAAAATTTCAGAAGTTTTCCGGCGAACTGGAATTATCTGATATTGACGTCTGAAATTGATTCCGATTGAAGGGTCTGAGTTAGCAATAGCTTAACAATTGATAGACCACGGAGGAATTTAAAGACTTACTGTTTTGATGGAGAATACGGTTTTCCGGCGAAAGTCCGGCAAGTCCAATTAGATACTCCGACGAACTGAAAATTGTGCGGAAATGTAATTGAGAGCTTTCCGAGTGTGTTTGAGTCGTGAGAGAGAACAAAGATTGAAGTAATTCTGGAATTGAAAGTTTTCGGTTATAGAAACCGATTCACTTCTAGAATTCAAGTTCATTCAAGGCAACCTTGATTTAGAACGTCGGTGTAGCGGTTATAATCGGTAAACCGCGTATTATCAAACGTTTTTGGACGTTTGGTGACCGATTTCGGTTACAGTTGGCGTAACCGGATTAATTTGTGATAGATAATAAAATTTAATTGTTTCCCAATGTTTACAGAAAACAACAAGTGGCGGAGTGATGATGTGTGTGTGTGATAAGTCGTTGGGCTTCAAAACCCGCCTGACCCGGGTTCGAGTCCCGGCATCAGCACTTTATTTTTATTTCATTATTTTTAATAGATTTTCAATTATAAATTTTATATTCTAATATACTTATTAATTATGTATCGCTTAAAATTAATTTGAGCATTAAATATGCAACGAAATTTATAACTGGTTGTTCGTTAATAAACGAAGCGGGTTTGGTAAATCCCGTTTTTTACGGATGTTACAACACCAAACGTCGTGTGAACTAACCCCACTTTGAGTTGTCACTGTGTCTACACCAGGACACCTTTCGATT
The DNA here is from genome assembly GCA_947069175.1 of Scalesia atractyloides. Lineage (NCBI taxonomy): Eukaryota > Viridiplantae > Streptophyta > Magnoliopsida > Asterales > Asteraceae > Scalesia > Scalesia atractyloides. Next base: position 20,680,549 of record CAMTDV010000022.1, on the reverse strand, counting down.
TTATATCTCGCAATCATGTTTTACGATTTTCATTCGGGTGGTGCAAGTGTTAACAAGCCAAAACCAATGTGAACCCTACAAATCGCAGTTGTCATGGGGGCCCACATGACTACCTAGGCCAAGTATGGGGGACATATGGAGGCCCAAACATGAGCAAGGCCCAAGACATCCTATGGATGTAGTGAATTTATTTTTCTTATTTGTTTTGTGGATGTTAATTTCTAAATGCGACACATGACACCTATACGCCAAACTCATAATCTCGTTACGCATTTTCTGTAGAGTCTTCTAAGCACTCTCGTAGAGGTAGGAGTTCAGGAAAATCTGACGAGTGCATGTTTGCTCAAATAGCCCAACAAATGGCCGCCATGATTCCCGATATCGTAATTCAAGTCCAACAAGTTCTCGCCACTAACCCTGTCAACCCAATCAACCAAGGGAAACAAAATACTGCCAACCCTCCCACAAACACCACCAAGTGCACCTACAAGCACTTCAACTCATGTGACCCTCTACGAGCGAACTGAAGGGGCCACTGCTCTCCTTCGATGGTTTGAAGAAATGGAGAGTACTTTTATCAATTGTGACTTGTCACCCCCTATGCCTCATAAGGGCATTTTGGTAAATCCATACCTTATAAAGGAACTTGAATATAATTTGATGTTATAACCATAAGTATTCTGGAAAAATAACTTATTTATGATATAATATCAGTATGATATTAATTATATGTGTAATTTATCTTTTATGACAAAACTATGCACCGAAGGGGTGTTTTGGTCATTTTACACATAGTTTATAAATTATTTGGGATTCTGAGTTTATATCATGTACCTACTATAAAAATATTTAAAATAAGTTTTAAAATCAGTTAGTTTTGGTTAATAATATGGTTTAAAACCATACTATGCGTCGAACCGACGCTTATGTCGTAAAATGACGATTTGTGTGATGTTTAATGAAAACTGATGTTAAGGTCAGGTTAACATGTCTTAGATATGTTATTTAATATAACATATCAGTAGGTAAAAGATTTATTTTTAAAGTTATGATTAAAACCATTTTATAAGCCACAAGGGCCTTATCGTCATTTATCGACATAATACAAGGACTTGTTTATAAACTCAGTTTATAATCTGGTTTGACATCCCAAATAATCCCACTTATGGTATTACATCAGTAGGAAACTCATTTTCAAGTTCATTATCATTTAAACCTCTTTTTATGCAAAAAGAGCATTTTAGTCAAAATGACATAATTACGGAACTTGTGTATAAACTCAGATTCTGATTATGATCATGTAATATAACCTCAGAGGGTTATGATACACTATTTTACGATCATAATGCAACTTTAGATCAGTATCTAACTAATCTAAATCGGATCAAAATCGAAAGTCAAAGCAGAAGTCAAACTTCACGACTTTCGGTTGCGAACTGACCCTAGAACTGAAATTGACGAGCCGAACATGTTCTAATAATTATTACCATCTTGTTTAAGTGTCAAAACAGGTTTCATAACATATATAAGATCAAATTATAACATTTCTGAAAAATGGCATGTTTGACTTTTTAATATAATAACTTTGACCCGTCAATTGGTCTAGCAAACGTGATCTTCAGGAGGTGCCCTTTATATGGACTAATACCTACCTTATTACGATCATTTAGCCATGTTCGTTATGAAAAATGGCTGTAACATAATGGTCTTAACCGAAAGTCAAGGCGTTTTCCAAAAAACGCTTTGGGTATAAAAGCCTATAAACGAAAATGCAAGAGGAAGGAACACTTACAAGTGGTTCCTAGGATGCAATAGAACTAAGTTGGATGCTCCTTTCAGTTAGGAACTTCCAGAGGAGGGAGATAGAGTTGTGAATGAGAAATGTGCAAGTTTAAATGGTGAACCTTGGCACCTATTTATAGTTGGAGAGCTTGAAGGAGGTGATGCCAAGTTTTAAGGGGTGTAAGAGGAAGCTTATAAGTGTCCTAAAACGTGGCATAGCAGTTTGGAAAGCCATGATTTCAAATCAAATGGTTTTTGGCAATATGTGTGGAGGCCAAGCAAATTTTCTGCAGACACAGGCCTCTCGCGCCCCGCGAGTGCCTATGGCCAGTTTCAAAGTTTGGCACTTTAGCCCCTTAACTTATAAAACCTTTTAAAACACCTTTTTAGCATATTTAGCCCTCCGTGACCAATATTTGCCATACCCGGAGTATGCCCGGACATTGTCGAGCTCTTGGTTCGTTAAAAGGTCACTCATAGGTATAAATTAACATGTTGACACTTTTAACCCTCCATCATCCAACTTTCACATATTTACGAATTTAATCCCTCTCGTCTAATAAATGGAACATATGAGAGTTAGGACTTCGTAAAGGATCACTCAGAGGCCCACTATAAGCATGTTGGCTCCGATGTCACTCAGAGGCTGAGCATGTTGACATATCAGTCACTTAGAGGCCAAAAATAAGCATGTTGATATATCAGTCACTCAGAGGCTAATGTTTAAGCATGTTGACATATCAGTCACTTAGAGGCTTGCATTTATGCATGTTAACATCAGACAGTCACTCAGAGGCTTAGTTTGAGCATGTTGACACCTTTAGTCCCTATTAGTCTTTAATAGACTAAATTAAAAATACAACACGTGTCACTATATTATTGGACATGATTTTACGAGGTGTCACAAAAGGTCCGTTCGGCTCGGCTCGAATTATCATTTGTAATTAGTATATATATACATATCTAAACATATATATACACAAACATAAATTATACATATATATACACACTCACACACACACCCCCCTTATATACATAAAGATAAATTCAATTTATAGTTTTGTATATAGCACTTTATTAGATTTTGGTCCACTAAATACAAATTTACAGCTATATCTATATGTATTAGCCCAATTACATCAATAAAAAAATTAATACCAAATCTAAAAGTTAAACCCAAAACTGCTAAATGACAGTCTGTTCATCGCCTCAATTTGTCATGCGGTTACCCTAGGTTGATCGTCTCTTGCTCTAAACGTCATTGTTCATGCAATATGATCATCATCGCCTCATCGGCCACAACATTGTTATTTATAAGAAAATATTATGCCATGAAATGTGTACGCTTTTACAGACAGAAAAACTTGAGACCCAACATTGTCACTATTTCTCTCTTCAAATTTAAATTAGGCGGCACAACTATCAAAATCGCTCGAAATTCGCTCGGAAAATGCCCGTTTGTTTGAAGCTCGATTTTAAATGAGCTGCTTTGCTTAGTTCGGTTTGTAAACGAGCAAAGCACGTACAAAGGTCCACTCGGCTTGTGAACAACCCTAACCGAACTCAATATATATAAGAGTAAATTTACACTGCTGAGAAGAAGATGCTGGGAAAAGGGGACGGGGACATGTTTAGCTTTTTTAAATGAAAGTTTAGAATATATATATATATAGGAATGGTTAAAATAGAAATTATATTTTTATGAAAATACTAAGGAACTAAACTTAGACCATTGATCAATGGATGAGAATGAATCCTTGACTTTGATGTACCTTTTTTTATTTTTTTTAAACGAGCAAAGCACGTGCAAAGGTTCGCTCGGCTTGTGAACAACCCTAACCGAACTCAATACATATAAGAGTAAATCTACATTGCTGAGAAGAAGATGCTGGGAAGAGGGGACGGGGGCATGTTTAGCTTTTTTAAATGAAAGTTTAGAATATATATATATATATATATATATATATATGAATGGTTGAAATAGAAATCATATTTTTATGAAAAAACTAAGGAACTAAACTTAGACCATTGATCAATGGATGAGAATAAATCCTTAACTTTGATGTACTTTTTTTTTATTTTTTTAATATGTAAATTTGTCGTAGAAGGGTAAAAACCCATTGTACTTTTCTGCATAATATCAAATCAAAGAGACAACAAAGGAATAAGTGAGATTTTAAAAGTCGTCCATTCTTCGTGCTTGTTTGTTTACAACACTCTAAAAAAATACATCACGATTTCTGCAAGGAAAAAATATTACATCACGATTTGTGCACGAAGAAAAAATGTTATAGACGTAAAAACATAAAAATATCTTAAAAATCTTCATTCTTGATTTTCATCATCTTCGTCCGGAAGCGACGTGTCTTCAAAAAATGTCCAACACTGACGTACAACCTGAAAAAAAATCTAATGTAAAACAGTAAAACCTAAAAACCCAATGTCAAACAACCAAAAACATTAAAATAAACCTAAAAATACCATGAACGTTGGGATTTGAACGCCGAATGAGAAGGTTCAAGTAAACAAACCAATATCTACCCATGTCTGACTAACTTAACAAACCTGACATAACAAACCCGACGAAACCTGAGATAACAAACTAGCCTAAACTCGACACAATTACACAAAAAACCCGACTACAACTCAACTAAACCCAAAACTCTAAGAAATATCAACCCATGTCGGACTAAATTAACAAATAACCCAACTAATCCCGGCAAAACAAACCAATAACCCTATGAAAAAACAATATACGACTGATTAAACAAAAAAAAACTCCAACAAAAAAATATAAAACACCAATTTAAACATAACAAAACACCAAGTAGCCTACAAAAACCCAACCTAAAAACTAACAATACCCGCATGTAAATATAACAAAACACCAATGAAACCCGAAAGTCAAACACCACCTTCCTTCAATCCTGAATAAACCCACAAAGCTATACAACGATGCAGTTTTTTGGCATTTTTTGTAGCAGATTTTTTACGTCTTCACTGCAATTTTTTGAAGTTTATTGCTGAAAAACGTTATTGAACGTTGCAGTTTTTTGAGGTTTATCGCTGAAAATACATGCAGTTTTTGGCTTTTTCTGCTGAAAAACTGCAGTTTTTAAGGTTTTTTATGCTAAAAAAACATGCACTTTTAGGCGTTTTTACGCTAATGTGTTACCTGAAAACCCAATGTAAAACCAATCAAAAACCTTGTGTGAATCAATCAACGCCGGGATAAACTCGACACAATTGACCCGACTAAACTTGAACAATGCTAAATCAAGACTTTGTGTGCATTTAGAAACTTTTTTTGAATGTGAGGGTTCAGGCAAGAATTTGTGTATTTACTTATTTTTCTACCCCATATTTTTCAACCCAAAAATCAACTTAAAATGTAAATTTACAAACTCATACCTATTTTCCCAAAACACCCCATATCCCTATTGCTTAAAATGCACACACCTCTTTCTCCCATGAACTTTGACTAACCATTTTTAGACAATTCAAACCCACCCCTCAAAGCCATTTGGCCGAACCCCATCTCTATCCCTTTCCCTCTCTGTCTTTTTCGTTCGTTATTTGTGTTTACCATTAAAAATTAACACAAGTCACCCCAAATCCTTTCACACTCATTTCAACTTTCAAAACACTCCAAGATACTCCCTCTTCCTCCTGTTGAGCCGTCCACCCCTTTCCCAAGAAAGAATTACAGAACAATTGTGACCACTTATTATGGTGGACTTTAGCATCTATCTAAATCAAAAGAGTATTATAAGTCCAAGATTCATAAGCATGTCTCAACCCAAACTTAAACTAACAAACTAGATCTAAACAGAGCATAAAAAAATTGGACCATGAATCAATAACTTAGTAAAAAAAATGGAAGAATTCTCACGAAATGTGCAAGCTTCAACTTTTCTGGGTTTAAAACAATCAAGAAAAAAAATACCTTGGGGGTTCTGAGTTTGAAATACAGAGGCCACGAACCCCAACGTAACCCCACCATCAACAGCCACGAACCCCAAAATATATCGTTGCCGGAGATCTTGTTTAAAACCATCTCAGATGGTTTTGGTTTACCGTTCTTCAAAACCATCTCAGATAGTTTTAACTGATACAAGTTTTTTTTCATGCGTTAGTTTAAATTTTGTACGAAAATAAATATTATTTTACGCCTCATGTAAATGTGAGTATGCAGCATTTTTTTGCTGCGAGAGTTGGGCCAAATTTTTTTTGCACAAACGTAGATTAAAATATTAAAAATACATCTGTAAAAAAAGGTAAAGAAAATTGTCGAGCTGGTAGTTTTGACTGATGCAAGTTTTTTTCCGCGCTGATGTAAATTTTATATGAAAATAAAGATTTTTCTACGCCTCTATAAATGTGGGTATGCGGCATTTATTTTATTTTATTTTTTTGCCGAAACAAGTGAACTTTTTATTGACTTTTGAGAAAAAAAATCGGAAAACCTTTTGAATGGCATAGTTCTCACGGTTCACAACTCAAGGTGGTTCTCATTTTAACCCATCCCTATATATATATATATATGGTAGGAGTTGGCTACAAAGTCCAAATTTCCTAAAAAAAGTATAAAAAGTTATAAAACACCAAAATGTTAACCATAAAACACATAAAAAATCCACAAATAACAAAATAAAGATTACCAAAAATGGGTATCTCATTTTAATATATATATATATATATATAGTGGAGAGTTCAAATGAGAAGAAAAATTTTGTAAGAATAAAAAGAATAACTTTTAAACCAATAGGAATTCTCCATTTACTTCATTTAATGTGTGTATTTATTATTATGAAAAAGGGCATAAAGGTAAATCTATAATTTTCATTAATTAGCTAATTAATTAAACTTGTAACTTATTTTTTAATATACTTTTTCAAGATAAAATAATTTATGGTGAAGGACAAGTTTCGACATGTGTAGGATAAATTTTAGTATGTGTAGAATAAATTTTGAAATGTGTAGGGTAAATTTACATGTGTGTAGGTATAGGGTAAATTCCGATAAGTATAAGATATATGTTGGATAAATTTTGAAATGTGTAGTATATAATGTATTTGTTTTATTAATGAGAGATAACATAATTAATAAGAGGAGTTATAAACTATTTAATGTTTTACCATTATGTCATTTCTTCTTTTTCTTCTCACATAAAATTTCTTCTTAAATAAACATTCCCCTATATATATATATATATATATATAGGGCTCGGTTCAAATGAGAACCACTACAAGTTGCGAGAACCGTGAGAATTTTTCTTCCCGCGCGAGTTTGGCCAAATTTTTTTTGCACAAACGTAGATGAAAATATTATAAACACATCTGTAAAAAAAGTAAAGAAAATTTTCGAGCTGGTAGTTTTGACTGATGCAAGTTTTTTTCCGCGCTAGAGTAAATTTTATATGAAAATAAACATTTTTTACGCCTTTGTAAATGTGGGTATGCGGCATTTTTTTTTATTTTTTTGCCGAACAAGTGAATTTTTTATTGACTTTTGAAAAAAAATCAGAAAAATCTTTTGAATGGCATAGTTCTCATGGTTCACAACTCAAGGTGGTTCTCATTTTAACCCATTCATATATATATATAGGTAGGAGTTGGCTACAAAGTCCAAATTTGCTAAAAAGTGTAAAAAGTTATAAAACACTAAAATGTCAACCATAAAACACACAAAAAATCCACAAATAACAAAACGAAGATTATTAAAACATCATATATGAGATCCATAAATGTTGCAGGTGCATTTGTGAGCCCAAAAGGCATCACCAAGAATTCATAGTGACCATATCGGGTTCTGAAAGCAGTCTTAGGAACATCTCGTTCCTAACTTTCAGCTGATGATATCCTGATCTCAAATCAATCTTAGAAAAATAACTAGCCCCTTGAAGTTGGTCGAATAAATCATCGATCCTGGGCTGAGGATATCGGTTCTTAATCGTTATTTTGTTCAACTCTCGGTAATCAATGCACATCCGCATTGAACCGTCTTTCTTTTTAACAGTCTTAGGAACATCTCGTTCCTAACTTTCAGCTGATGATATCCTGATCTCAAATCAATCTTAGAAAAATAACTAGCCCCTTGAAGTTGATCGAATAAATCATCGATCCTGGGCTGAGTATATCGGTTCTTAATCGTTATTTTGTTCAACTCTCGGTAATCAATGCACATCCGCATTGAACCGTCTTTCTTTTTAACAAAAAAAATAGGAGCTCCCCAAGGTGAGGAACTAGGATAAAGCCTTTCTCTAAAAGTTCATCTAATTGAACTCTTAACTCCTTTATTTACGTCGGTGCTAACTGACATGGAGCTCTGGCAACAGGTGCTGATCAAGGTAGGATATCAATTCTAACTCCAGTCGCCTATTTGGAGGTAGGCTAGGTAATTCTTCGGGGAAAACATCGGAATACTCCGAGATAACCGGAAGGTCTTCAATATTTGGCTTAGGCACATTGATAGTTACTTGTGCCAGGTAAATGACACAACATTTCCCCAAACACTTCCATGCCTTAAATAACGACAGCTTGTCTGGCAATCCGGAGTGTGAATCTCCAGGGATGGTGATCGTTTCACCAGATGGGGTTTTAATTTCGCTAAGTTTCTTATCGCAAGCAATACGGGCTTGGTTATGGGATAACCAATCCATGCCTAAAACTAAATCGAACCCTGCCAATTTCATTGGCAAAAGAGAGATGGGGATAGATTGATTCTTAATGGATATAGAACATCCATCAAGAATGGATGATGATGTCTCTAACATTCCATCAGTGAGTTCTACCTCATAAGTTATATCTAGACTTCTTATGGGCAAGTTTAATAGTTTACTAAACTTATGATCAACAAAAGATTTATCTGCACCCGAATCGAAAAAACTCTAGCATATACATCATTGATGAGGAATGTACCTGTTATGACGTTATTGTCATTAACGGCCTCCCTGGCATTTATTTGGAAGGCACAAACGTTCCCTTTCTTAGCGTCTACAGGCTTTGCATCATTACCTTTGGGGTTCTTGGGGTAGTTGAACTTAATATGCCCCTTTTCATTACAGTTGTAGCAGTTGGCATTCTTAAGATCCTTGCACTCAAAGGTTTTATGCCCCCTTTTCTTACAGATACCACAGGTCTAGTTTGTGGATCAATACTACACTGTCCCCAATGCTTACGGTTGCAATTTTTACATGTCGGCATTACACTCGACTTATCTTGGTTCCTCCTGAACCCAAATTTCCCTTTATTTTTCTTATTAAATCTCTCGGAGTTATCATCCTCCCTCTTTCTTTTCCCGTCAGTCTCGGATTTGACTGACTTCTGGCTCACCAAATCTAAGGTAAGGGAGAGAGATAGGTCTACAGCGGACCTATAGGTACTAGGCTGAGCAGCCTTTACCATGCCTTTTATCTCAGGCGCTAACCCATTTGTAAAGCGCGCAATGCGTTTGGTTTCAGGGGTGATTAAATAGGAAACTAACCTAGATAGGGAATTGAAGTCAGAAATACACTTATGACAATCTAGGTTCTTCATTGAAAGAGTCAGAAAGTCTGTCTCTAATTTATCCACCTCATGAGGTGGACAGTAGGTCTCCTTGACTAGATCGACAAATTTAGGCCATCCTAAGTTGTACAGGTGTATCTTACATGTAGATTGGATCATAGCTTTCCACCAAATCAGGGCATCGCCTTTGAAGGACTGTGATACATACTTGACCACATCCTTTTCAGCACATCCGCTGATATCCACAATTGTTTCCATTTCGTCAAGCCACTTCAAGGCTTCTACCGCTCCTTTTTCCCCATTAAAGTCTCAAAGCTTGCAGGAGACGAAATATTTATAGGTACATCCGTCTTTAGAAGAACGAGACCTAATAGCAAATTCTATTTTCTTTGGTTCAGTCTTCGCATTTGAAGAGTGAACTAAGTTCTCCTTATGAGCTGAGGATGGCGTGATTGATAATGATCTGGAGCGAATATCACTCGACTCCCTAAGTTTTCCTATAGCCTTTTCCATGGCCTTTCCAACAGCTGCGTCTATGAGAGCTTGGAATTCATCATTGTTAACTGCTATATTTTCAGCTTTGTTAGAGCTAATCTCTACCTGGCTACTCTGTGCCTCGTCCGAATTTACTATTTTGCAGCTTTGGTTCTAATCATCAAATAAAACTTCTTTTAGCCATGGTATAACAACCATTTTGGCTTTAAACATTGGATATAACAATCCGTCGCCCATTAAGCTAGTGTGAATAACATCACAACTCTTAGGCTTATCATATCTATATTTGGCCTAGGTCTTAATAGGACCATCAAATGCAATTTACAATCTGGACACAGTCCATATATTATTAGACAGTGGATCATAATGCCACAACTGTCATTGTCATTTAGACAATTATATACAGCTCATAGGCTTGTCACTAATGGACATAAAAAATTAGGCACATTCGCCTGTCACCTTGGACATAAAACTGGGCACATTGGTCTGTCACATTGAACATAAAATTAGGCACATTGGCCTGTCACCTTGGACATAAAATTGGGCACATTGGCCTGTCACCTTGGACATAAAATTGGGCACATTGGCCTGTCAGTTGTCATCACATTGATGACATTAGACGGGATCACATTAATCACATAGGCTATATAATAGGTCTTAGGACGTAGTCCTTTTTGCCTAGACAGCTAGTGTGGTTCCTCAAGTCACACTACCAAGAGTATGAACATTCCTTAATGTTAACATAAGAGCACCTTAATGATTAATTAATGGTCCCGGTCACCTTGGACCTTAATGACCTTGGAGGCTTGAACCTAGTCCATCACCTCTGGATAGAAGGATATCATGATAGAAGGCTCCTTGTCCTTAACTATCATTTCTTGGCCAATGTGTGGTCTACGCCACTTGGCATAATCAAATCCATTAAGGTCTTTTGGAATTATATAGCAGAGCATAAATTTCGAATAAAATCGAGATGCTCGCTTGAAGAGGATGAATACATATATATAATTCCAAAATTACTTCATTAAATTCCAAATAGAAATTACAATACTAGAAACAATGAAATAAACTGTCCATGCAAGGACTAAAGAAATAAAAATGTCCACGTAGGGACTAAAGAAATAACAATGTCCTCGCAGTGACTAACATATATTATTAGAAGAGACTTTACTCGTCCTTCTTTCCCTTAACCAACTTGGAGAGCTTTTTGAAGAACTTGTTTGTCTTCTTCTCTGTTTTCTCCGCTTGTTGTTGCATTTCTTTAATTCGTTCCAAGGCTTCATTAATGACCTCGAGTGGTGGCGGAGGTTGTGGTTGTGGTTGTGGCATAATAGGATACTGGTACCCATAACTTGGATATCCAGTAGGTGAATAAGCAGGTGGGAAAGGAGATGGGTAAAGTGCGTTATGCATGACCGCTTGCATGTAAGGGTCATGCGACAATGCTTGGTAATCAACAGGTGTAGACGGATTAAAAGAATCGTATCCAGACGTATCCGGATATGTTAGGATAGGGTTATTATAACCCGATGGTGGTGGTTGAACCATTGGTGGTGGTGTTGGTTCCACCACAGGTGGACGCATTAGAGGGTCCACCCATTTGTGGGTCCTTGTGAATAGTAGGGTAAGGTTTGGGCAAAGGTGGAAGCGATCCCGACCGTTGGCCCGCACGTACCGATATACGTGCTCCTCTTTTCCTCCTTGGCGGTTCGGGTGGTGATTGGGGTTGTTCCACCGGTTCCATGTGCACATCTTCTTGCATGGGAGGTGGTTGGGAATGATGAGAAGGAATGTTAGCGAAAGTAAATTGGTTCCAATATTGGTCTCACTCATTAGGACCTTGGTATGGCGATCCGGCGTAAGAGTTCGAATCGCTTGAGATTTCTATTGGATGCGTGTGTGATCCCGACGACGGCTTTTCTGGATCGGATTCTTCGTCCATGGGATTGGGTTGGTCTAACTGGTTTTGGTCGGTTGGGGGTGTATTAAAGTATTGGTTTTGGTTAAATTCATCATGATAAGAATGATGAGAGTGGTGGGAGTGGTGTGAATGATGTGAATGGTATGAGTGGTATGACTTTTGAGTATGAGAAGGTGAATGTTGCGATAATGGCCATGAATCCCCCGAATCTTCATAAGGGCGGGGTGATGCGGATACGAAGGGATATGTCCTGAAGGTCCTCCCCTCATTGGTCCTTTTCCTCTTCCTCTTACTCTTAGCGGCATTTTCCTGTTAAAAATCAATTCAAAAACAATACTAATAACATAATAATAAAATGAGTAATCCTAGGTCAATGCCTAGACTCGGAAGTCTAAGGAATGTGCTTGTGTAAGTTTGAGATTAAACACAAAAGGCTAGTGTTTAATTCTCTCAAACGTTGGCTCTGATACCAACCTGTCACACCCCGACTTTCCACAGCCAATCCGAACACCGGTGGGCCCAGGTGGGGAATATCGTGACGTAAGTTGATAACATCATAGTCAATTAAACACAATACAGCGGAACTCTTGGATTTAAATTACTATTACAAACCAAATGTTCGGAATATAAAATAATACACAGGCTCGTAATAGAAGATCCACAGGCGGATCGTAAATTGTACAAAAGAAAGAATGTAAAACAGACTTTGGGCAGATCTAGGATTTGCAAGATCCTCTATCACTACCGAGCACTTCCAGTCTATTTTCGTATTGTACCTGCAAGCTTAGTCTTTTGAAAATACGTCAGCTTTCGCTGGTGAATACAAACATTTAAAATATGTTTTAAGTGCGTATCAGCACAAAATCTTTTATAACTTGGGAAAGTTGACCGTCCAACCTTGTTAACAGATTCACATGTTTGTCCATACATACAGGGCCAGGTACGGAGACCGAGACATGATTAACATACACACCACTTTGGAATCACGAAGGAGTCATTTCTTCCCAACCTTATGGGTAATGCATTTGAGCGTCTATCGGGTGTATGCCTTCGTTTAAACGCAAGATTTATTAACTCAGCCGTACACAAAAGCACTAAGTCCAGATAGCATTTACCAGAATGTCTCTAGTCTGTATTATGGCATAAGCTAACCAATTAATTACTAACGGTCTTTCTTAAGTCATAGACTTAGACCGACTAGCGTACATGATCAAAACGTATAACGCTAGATTAAACGATGATCGGATAGAATGTAGTTTAATCCCAATAAGTACTTTGACTTGTGTAATATGGATAAACTATAAATATTCTGGATTTTGAGACTTAAATGACAAGGTTAGACCCGTTTCGGTTAATTTTCGTAAACTAGTTACATATGCTTAACCGTACGCATATCAGCGATATCGGGTAACCTGATAAGTCATGGACAAGTTCTATATGCCATTATACTTTAAATAAGTTGTAATATCAGTAGGATATCAACTTTTATGCTCGTTAAGGTTTTAAAATGAAATTATGCCTCATAAGGGCATTTTGGTAAATCCATACCTTATAAAGGAACTTGAATATAATTTGATGTTATAACCATAAGTATTCTCGAAAAATAACTTATTTATGATATAATATCAGTAAGATATTAATTATATGTGTAATTTATCTTTTATGACCAAACTATGCACCGAATGGGCATTTTGGTCATTTTACACATAGTTTATAAATTATTTGGGATTCTGAGTTTATATCATGTACCTACTATAAAACTATTTAAAATAAGTTTTAAAATCAGTTAGTTTTGGTTAATAATATGGTTTAAAACCATACTATGCGTCGAAACGACGCTTATGTCGTAAAATGACGATTTGTGTGATGTTTAATGAAAACTGATGTTAAGGTCAGGTTAACATGTCTTAGATATGTTATTTAATATAACATATCAGTAGGTAAAAGATTTATTTTTAAAGTTATGATTAAAACCATTTTATAAGCCACAAGGGCCTTATCGTCATTTATCGACATAATACAAGGACTTGTTTATAAACTCAGTTTATAATCTGGTTTGACATCCCAAATAATCCCATATCAGTAGGAAACTCATTCTCAAGTTCATTATCATTTAAACCTCTTTTTATGCAAAAAGAGCATTTTAGTCAAAATGGCATAATTACGGAACTTGTGTATAAACTCATATTCTGATTATGATCATGTAATATAACCTCAGAGGGTTATGCTACATTATTTTACGATCATAATGCAACTTAGATTAGTATCTAACTAATCTAAATCAGATCAAAATCGAAAGTCAAAGCAGAAGTCAAACTTCATGACTTTCGGTTGCGAACCGACCCTAGAACTGAAATTGACGAGCTGAACATGTTCTTACATGTTATAATGATTATTACCAACTTGTTTAAGTTTCAAAACAGGTTTCATAACATATATAAGATCAAATTATAACATTTCCGAAAAATAGTCTGTTTGACTTTTTAATATAATAACTTTGACCCGTCAATTGGTCTAGCAAACGTGATCTTCAGGAGGTGCCCTTTATAGGGACTAACACCTACCTTATTACGATCACTTAGCCATGTTCATTACGAACACTGGCTGGACCATAATGGTCTTAACCGAAAGTCAAGGCGTTTTCCGTAAAACGCTTGACTTTTGGCTATAAAAGCCTATAAACGAAAATGCAAGAGCAAGGAATACTTACAAGTGGTTCCTAGGATGCAATAGAACTTAGTTGGATGTCCTTTCAATTAGGAACTTCCAGAGGAGGGAGATAGAGTTATGAATGAGAAAGGTGCAAGTTCAAATGGTGAACCGTGGCACCTATTTATAGTTGGAGAGCTTGAGGAGGTAATGCCAAATGTTAAGGGGTGTAATAGGAAGCATACAAGTGTCCTAATACGTGGCCTAGCAGTTTGGAAAGCCATGGTTTCGAATCAAATGGTTTTTGGCAATTTGTGTGGAGGCCAGTTTCAAAGTTTAACACTTTTAGCCCCTTAACTTATAAAACCTTCTAAAACACATTTTTAGCATATTTAGCCTTCGTAACCAATATTGGCATACCCGGGAGTATGCCCGGATATTGTCGAGCTCTCGGTTCATTAAAAGGTCACTCAGAGGTATAAATTAACATGTTGACACTTTTAACCCCTCCACCATCCAACTTTCACATATTTACGGAATTAATCCCTCTCGTCCAACAAATGGAACATATGAGAGTTAGGACTTCGTGAAGGATCACTCAGAGGCCCACTAGAAGCATGTTGAATCCGATGTCACTCAGAGGCTGGGTATGTTGATATATCAGTCTAGAGTCCAAATTTAAGCATGTTAACATATCAGTCACTCAGAGGCTAATGATTAAGCATATTGACCCCTAACAACCCAGAACCCGATCTGAATTTTTTTTTAATTTGAATTGACCTTGATTTACCCCGAGATGATTTACATATACATATATAATTAAAGGGGTTATATTTTACCGATTGACTGAGACTTCCTTTCCGGCGAATTAAGTTCCGGTGACTGATTTCCGGTGAGTTTCGGCGACGGAGATGATGACGAAAAAAATAGAGAGGATTTCGAGGTTTTTGAGCGAGTTGATTAGTGTGATAATGATCGGTATTTATAGGTGAAAACAAGGGGATTTCGATTTCTTTTTTTGGAAACAGTTAAGGTAATTGAAGATGACAGCCAACTAAATTGGGTTTTGCCAGAAATAAACCCGGAGCCAGTTGTCGGAGATTTCAACAAGAAAGGAAAGGCGCGTCTTTGATTGCGGCCATGGTTGCAGGTTTCAACTTTGATTCAACATAAGAGATTTAAAATTCTAAACTTTGCACAACCAGTGTGTGCAGTCCAGTGGTGTTTGTGGTGTGTGTGTGTGTCCGGGGGAACCCGGGTTCGATTCCTGGTTCACCCATTTATTATAAAACCATTTTTCTTTTAATTATTTTTATTACCTTTTTGAATTATTATAAGTAATTATCAATTAGTTGATTTATTTTATTAATTAATGGATTATATTATATTGTCACTTTAAACTTTATTAATTAATTTATTTTCAAACATTAAATTTCGTAAAAAAAATAATAGATAACTAAACGACGTAAACAAATATTCTTTGATTGATAAGATGAGGCGGGTTTTCGAAACCCGATTTACACAAATGTTACAGTATCCCCTACTTTTAGAAATTTCGCCCCGAAATTTAAGTAGTAATTGTAACCGGAAAAAGATGCGGGTACTTTTCGCGCATTGAGTCTTCACGTTTCCAAGTAAACTCAGGTCCTCGCTTTGACTCCCAACGCACCCTGACGATTGGCATACGACTTCGCCTTAAACTCTTCTCACCGAAATCCATGATTTCCACTGGTCTTTCAACGAAGTGCAATGATTCATCGACTTGAATATCTTCCAGAGGGATATGGAGATTTTCGTCGGCGAGGCACTTTTTCAAGTTTGATACGTGGAACGTGGGTGTATTCTGTTGAGTTCTTCTGGTAGGTCAAGCTTGTATGCTACAAGACCTACCCTTTCGAATATCTTGAATGGTCCTACGTAGCGTGGTGCTAGCTTGCCCTTTTAGCCAAAACGAACCATTCCCTTCCATGGTGATACTTTCAAAAGTACTTGATCACCAACGCAAAACTCCAAAGGCTTTCGTCGTTTGGCAGCATAACTCTCTTGACGACTTTGAGCCGCTAGAAGAATGTTCCGAATTTGAAGAATTTTGTCAGTTGTTTCTTGAATCAACTCAGGTCCAGTGATTTGCGCTTCACCAATTTCATGCCAACATACTGGAGATCGGCATATTCGACCATATAAAGCTTCAAAAGGGGCCATACCGATGCTTGAATGATAGCTATTGTTGTACGAAAATTCGACTAACGGTAGGTGAGTGTCCCAATTACCTTTGAAGTCCATGACACATGCTCGCAACATGTCTTCAAGGGTTTGTATGGTGCGTTCAGATTGACCATCAGTTTGAGGGTGAAAGGCAGTCCTGAGGTCTAGACGTGTACCCAAAGCGGATTGTACGGCTTGCCATGTTCGTGAAGTAAAACGGCCATCTCGATCTGAGATGATACTTAATGGTACACCATGACGGCTTACAATCTCATTGATATATATACGAGCTAACTTCTCGTTTTTTAAGTCCTCGCGAATTGGAATGAAATGAGCTGATTTTGTAAGACGATCAATGATTACCCATATGGTGTCATACCCACTGGAGGTGCGAGGTAACCCGGTAATGAAATCCATGGTTATATTTTCCCACTTCCATACAGGTATCTCGGGTTGGACAAGAAGTCCTGATGGTCTTTGATGTTCAGCTTTCACTTTGGAACATGTAAGGCACTTGGAAACAAAGATAGCGATGTCTTTCTTCATGCCAGGCCACCAGTAGGTGTATCGTAAGTCCTGATACATCTTATCGGCTCCTGGATGTATGGAGTATCGTGTTTTGTGCGCCTCATTCATGAGAAAGGCACGAAGATTGTCGCGATCGGGAATCCAAATGCGGTTTAAATAGTAAAGAATACCATCGGATTTAGTTTCGATTTTGAGTTCCGCTCCACCAGACAGCTCATCGCGCACGTCATTTTCCGTTACGGAAGTATGTTGAGTTGCCCGAATTCGATCTTTGATATCGGTTACAATTTGAGAACATAGAAGATGAATGGATTTCGCATAACCCTTTCGACTGAGTGCATCAGCCACAACATTTGCCTTGCCAGGATGATATCGAATCTCACAGTCGTAATCATTGAGAAGTTCGACCCATCATCGTTGCCTGATGTTCAACTCTTTTTGATTGAAGATTTGTTGGAGACTCTTGTGGTCAGTGTATATTTCACACCTGGTACCATAGAGATAGTGTCTCCATATCTTTAGGGCGAACACGACTGCTCCAACTTCTAGGTCGTCAGTGGTATAGTTCTTCTCATGTACCTTGAGTTGCCTAGAGGCATAGGCTATCACCTTTCCCCTTTGCATCAGAACACAGCCTAACCCTTGCCCTGGCGTGTCGCAATAAACCACAAAGTCTTCGCATCTCTCAGGAAGTGTAAGGATAGGTGCATCACAAAGCTTTTGCTTAAAATTTTGGAAAGCCTCATCTTGCTTGGGTCCCCAAATAAAGGGTTTTCCTTTGTGAGTCAAGGCTGTGAGTGGAACGGCGATACGAGAGAAATTGGCAATGAAGCGTCGATAATAACCAGCCAAGCCAAGAAATGACCTAACTTTGGTAGGGGTACGTGGCGCTTGCCATTCTTGTACTGCCTTGATTTTCGAAGGATCGACATGAATCCCTTTGTCATCAACGACATGACCAAGAAATTGTACCTCTCTTAACCAGAATTCGCATTTTGAGAACTTAGTGTAAAGCTTTTCAGTCCTCAAGAGTGTAAGAATAAGTCGAAGGTGTCGCTCATGATCGGATTTTGACTTGGAGTAGATAAGGATGTCATCGATGAAGACTATGACAAAACGGTTGAGATAGGGTTTGCATACCCTATTCATCAAATCCATGAAGACAGCGGGGCGTTGGTTAATCC
This sequence comes from Scalesia atractyloides, assembly GCA_947069175.1. Classification (NCBI taxonomy): domain Eukaryota; kingdom Viridiplantae; phylum Streptophyta; class Magnoliopsida; order Asterales; family Asteraceae; genus Scalesia; species Scalesia atractyloides. The sequence goes on along the minus strand of CAMTDV010000022.1, from coordinate 20,662,277 downwards.
GAAAGGCATAACCATGAACTCGTAATGACCATAACGAGTTCGAAAGGCAGTTTTTGGAATATCTTCTTCGCGCACCCTAAGCTGGTGATAACCAGAACGAAGGTCGATTTTGGAAAAACAGGTGGCACCTTGAAGTTGATCTAGAAGGTCATTAATACGAGGCAGTGGATAACGATTCTTAACTGTCAACTAGTTGAGTTCTCTATAATCAATGCATATGCGAAGCGTCCCATCTTTCTTCTTCACAAAAAGGACAGGTGCACCCCAAGGCGACGAGTTAGGACGTATGAATCCCTTGTCAGTCAGCTCTTGCAACTGACTGGCCAACTCTTGCATTTCTGAGAGGGCTAACCTATAAGGAGATTTTGCGACTGGTGTAGCACCAGGCACAAGATCGATTCGAAATTCGACTTCTCGCACAGGAGGAAGTCCTGAAACGTCATCGGGAAAAACTTGAGGAAATTCTTTCACGATTGGAATATCTTCGAGCTTCCTTTCCTTGCCTTCCTTCTTGACGATGTGAGCTAGAAATGCAACGTAATCCTTGCGAAGATATCTTCGAGCTTGAAGGCATGACATCAATTTGAGCCCTTTCGAAGGAGTTTCTCCGAAGATACGTAGTGTCTGACCGTCGGCGAGAGGAATGTCACACCCCGACCCGCAGCGGAAATAAGAGTCGGGGCATAATTGGGTTATCACCAAAGCACATGACATTTACTATTATGTTTCATAATTAAATGAAGTCAAAGTTACATTTCTCAAACATCCAAACATGTTCATTCATTACAAGGGAAAATAACCAAACATAATAATCCAAATACTAAATTGTTTTATTTCTTCTAATCCAGGTCCTACGTGTTCCTAGCTGCTGCTGGTTCACCTGTATCATGTGTAAAATAGGAGGTTTTTGGGTCAACATAAGTTGGCGAGTGAACCTTATAGATAAACATTTGATAATGATTTTCTGGTTAGTTTATCAATAAAATATTGTGCATAATCATAAAAGAGCATATGTATGAAATCAAGCAATGGCAAACATCAGTTACAATTATAACATACATTTACAATCGATAGCATACATGAACATACCAACATCATATAATAATTATCATAAATGAACTGTGCGATCAAGGCTCAATCAAACGGAGCCGATCGTATTGCATGAACTGGAAATGTAAATTGAACTGTGCGCTCAAGGCTCAATCAGACGGAGCCGAACGTATTGCATGAACTGGAAATGTAAATTGAACTGTGCACTCAAGGCTCAATCAAACGGAGCCGAGCGTATTGCATGTATTGAAGTGTAAAGTGAAATGACCGATCAAGGCTCAATCAAACGGAGCCGATCGTGCGGGCACGCCCTGATCAACCGCATAATAAAATGGGGATCAAACTCAACCTCGATGGATGGGGAGCTACGGCCTCGGCAATTGCATGTACTGAAATAATAATTTGCAAACAGTAATAACTACTTAACAGCAACAAACTAACACACATGTCATGATATGATATATGCACAATAACTTGGTTATAATATGTAAATGAACAAGACACATGATACACCCCAAAAACGTGATTAAAACGGGGAATTTGAAGGGTTCACTCACATTGGGTGCGTTGGATTGGATATAGCGAGATGCGCACGATTTAGACGAGCGAGTCGACGAGGAATACTAACCTAAATAATAATGGAAAATATATTAAAATGGATGGATTTTATTAAGGATTCTAATGGGATTTTTAGATATATTTTTGTGAGTTTATGGCTATTTTCTATCTTTAAAAATGTTATTTTTAAGTATTTTAAATTGATTTTTAAATTAAAATAAACAAATAAATATTTAAAAAAAATATTATTTTTTACTGTTTGACCGTTGACCGTTGACCGTTGACCGGTTCGGTCAGCGGTAATTATTTGCGCCAAGCGGGATTCGAACCGGTGACCTTCCGTTCACGCGCACGTAGCTCTACCAGCTGAGCTACGTGACTAACCCGTTAGAAACCCAGTTTTAATTATATTTATATACTTATTCGAACTTACCGAAAATTCCTTTATTTTGCAAAACGTTTTAATCTCATGGACCGGTGCTTGTGACGGGACTCGATCGCGCGACGTGAAGTTTGTTTTGCACACAGTCCACCGCTGGACTGTGTGTCTAACCCGGTTATATTCTTGATTTATATTATACTTAACAACTACCCGTTCTAACCCGGTTAGTTCATGAATAAAAAGAGTGTTATTACGTGAAGCGTGTGTGTAGTAAGGATCGAACTCGGGACGTGTATGTTAACTTTGCACACAGTCCACCGCTGGACTGTGTGTCTAACCCGTTTATTATCCGAATTTTATTTAGTCTTATCCCGGTTTTCAGTTCATCTTCTTCACTACAATTACCGGCTTTACTCAAACAACTGGTTCATGACTTAACTACTTAAATAACATGACAACTAGCTTGAATGTACATAACCGAACAGTTTGGGGAAAGGAAATACCGGACAGGTCGTCTTCTTTAAGGATTCCGGCGAAAATCAGATAGCTCTGTTTTTTGAACCTCCGGTTGAGAGAGTCTATCAACAGAATTAAGGAATTAGATTTGAAATTGAACCAGAGTACATGGATTTTTAGCACGATTGAATGTGTTTACCGTTAACTAGCGAGTTTCCGGCAAATTCCAGAATTTCTCCGGCGAACCCAGAAAATCCAGCAAAGTCTTCTGTGACTGATTTTGAGTGACGGATTAATGTTAGTAGAGTCCTAACTATAGATTGAAACCGCAAAGGAGGAAAATCTTACCGGTTTGTGTTGAACACGGTTTTCCGGCGAGTTTTGCAGAGAATTCCGGCGAACAGTTTTTTTGTGCTCAAAAGACTTGAAAACGCGACGAAAAGGAAATGGAGTGTATTTGAGACGGTTCTGAATCGCATAAATGATTGGGACCTGAATTATTTGGAGTTTGAATACTTTTCGGTTTCAAAAACCGAAACTTTAAGTTCATTCAATTTGAACTTAATTAGAAACCGATATTCATCGGTTATAAGCTAGCTAAACGAGTTTGAACCGATTTGGCGATTCGGTTTACCGATTTCCGTTATGCAGATGGCATTAACGGTTGATTGAGTTCGCGTATAAGATTCAATTGTCTTCCTAAAGTTATCAGAAAACACTTGATGGCGGAGTGGTTTGGGAAGTGGATGTTAAGATATTGGAGGGAGTTGACCCGGGTTCGAGTCCGGTCAGCTACAAATGTTTTTATTTATTTTATTTTAACTTTTTATCCAATTTAATTTTTATAGTTTAGTTTATTTATTAATTATGTAACGTTTAAACTCAAGATAACCATAAATAATTACTGTATTTTCATAACTTGGTATTTGATTACAAAACGGAGCGGGTTTTGGAGACCCGATTTATACAAATGTTACAAGGAATACGAATGAACTTTTCATGGCACACCACTTCGGAGTGATGCTGCCTGAGCCAGTCCATACCGATGATAACATCAAAACTTCCCAATTTCATAGGAATGAGGTCAATCGTGATCACTAAGAGTAAGAGTACAATCACGTATAATAGAATTTAACGAAATGGGCTCTTCGTCAGCAACTTCCACCGTGATTGATTCATCGAGACTAACACGAGGTAGGTCGAAAATAGATTCGAATTCTAAAGATACAAAGCTCTTATCCGCACCAGTATTGAATAATATGGATGCATAACTACCATTTACGAGAAACGTACCGTTGACCACATTATTGTCAGCCCTTGCTTGGTTGGCGTTGATATTGAAAGCCCTTCCTCTAGTGGGTGGATGAGCTTGGTTAGCCTGGTTCACCGGGTTTGCTTAGGCTTGGGCATTGATGATGTTTACCAGGCGTGGGCAAGTAATTCTGAAGTGGTTTGGATCACCACAGTCAAAGCAAGCTATTATGGGTTGCATCATTGGGTAGTTGGGTTAGGCAGGTGATAAAAGTAAGGGTTGTTGGGCTTGCCCCACCATTTGGTTTTGAGTTTGGGCTGGAGGCTGATTGCGATTTGTTCGTTGGAGTGTGCGGCAAGTTTAGATAGTGTGACCTGCACGGCCACAACTTGTGCAGTATTGGCAAGGGTTCTCAGGAGGGTGATGATATTGACAGCGGTTACACTTTGGGTGTGGGCCAGTGTATGTCTTTTTGAATGGTGCGGCTGGAGGGGCGACTTGGGTGATTGGAGCAGCAGTGATGGGAGGGTTGGTTTGGGTGACGACGAAGTTCTTGCCATTTCGCTTCCTCTTGCCAGCAAACTTTGAGGATGAACCAGATTGGGTTGGAGTTAGGGTTTCAACAGTCGTTCTCTTCTTCTCATCTTTAAAATCGCCATTTCGAATGCGATTTTCAGTAAGTTCCGTAGCTAGCTCCATGGCAGCGAGTGTTGCGGGAGAAGTGCTTAAAACCGAATCTTGGATTTTCGAGGGGAGGCCTCGAATATAATGCTCGATCAAGCGGTATAACGGAGTGAACAGGTTGGGAACCATCTGGTTCAATTCAAGAAACCTCTTGTTGTAGGAGGTGTGATCCCCTTCCTTTTGCTTTAGAGAATAGAATTCATCTTCAAGGTTTTTTGATCTCTCTTCTAGGGCAGAAGCGTCTTGTCATGATTTCTCTTAATTCCTCCCATGATAAGGCCATGGCATCTTCCACACCCCGCTTACCTTAATCCGTGTTCCACCAGGTAAGGGCTACCCCAAACAAACATCCAGTAGCGTAACGTACCTTGCGATCCTCAGGACAATCGCAATTGAGAAAGGTGTTTTCCATCTCCTCAAACCAATGGAGGAGAGCGGTGACACCTTCAGTCCCTTCATATTTTGGGGGATCGCATGACTTGAAGTGTTTGTAGGTGCATTTAGTGGTTTTGGGAGGGGTTGGCGACGTTTTGGCCTTCTTGGTTCGGAGGGTTGATGGGATTTGGGGTGAGAGCTTGTTGAACTTGTAGCACGATGTCAGGAAGTACCGTGGCCATTTGTTGAGCAATTTGTGTGGCCAAGCGTTCGCTCGACTTTCCTGACCTTCTACCTCCTCGTAAGTGTCTATCAGATATCTACAGGAATATATGTAGGGAGATTGTGAGTTTAATAACTTTCTAGGTGTCATGTGTCGTAAAACGAATGAAAACAACATTTATAAATAACTGAAATCAACTTAACTACATCCATAGGATGTCTTGGGCTTGCTCATGTTTGGGCCTCCAAATGTCTCCCATACCATAGCTTGTATATTCATGTTGGCCCCCATGACTATTGGGCTTGGTAGGGTTCACATTGGTGTCGGCGGGTTAACACTCGCATCACCCGAATGAAAATCGTAAAATATGATTACGAGATGATAGGTCGGAGGGTGTCCAGGTGTAGACAAAATGACAACTCAAAGTGGGGCAAGTTCACACGACATTGAGTAAAGCATGCTTTGGCCTAATAGGTCCTTCGTACTCTCGTCATTAGTCCCCGGGTAGGAAAACTGGTCCTTTATTTTGGATTTATACGAATGCCAAGCCTAGACAGGACGTTCCGACTACCGGTACTCGTACCCTTCAAGTTACTACATGCACGTCGTGAAAACTCACTTTGATGTGATTTGAAAAATATGAAAACATTGCAAAAATCTTTGAAAAGAAATCATGGAAATTGTGAAATCGTGAGGTGTGTGCTTTCATAGATATGATATGTTATGGGGATATGAACTATAATGAGCATTGCATATTAACATGTACTTTTGAGAGTGCTTGCATAATATTGTGTGTAAAAATAAACATGAAACATATAAACATCATGAATTTTGCATGTAACACATAAACAATTAAAATCTAATCAACTATAGTATAGGCTTTAAGGGTCTAATAACTATCCTATATCCCTATAGTCACAAGCTCTGATACCAATCTGTCACACCCTGACCCGCAGCGGAATAAAAGTCGGAACATGATTGGGTTATCACCAAAGCTCATGATATTTACTAATAAGTTTCATATTTATTAAATTCAAATTAACTTCGAATATCCAACACAAAATTCATACAAACACAAACAATAAACCAAACAATTGCTCTAACGAAATAAATTGTTTATTCTTCTAAGGCCATCCTATGTGTTCCATTCCTCAGCTTGTTCACCTGTATCATGCGTAAAACAGAAAATTTGGGTCAACAAAAGTTGGCGAGTGAACCTTGATAAAACCTTTAAATAATTGAATTATATTGTTGTTTAAATAAAGTTGTGCATGAATCACATGTGAACACATTTATATATATATATATATAACCAATCACAAACCACATTGTATGAACATATGACATGATGAATGATATATTTGAGATCAAAGCTCAATCAAACAGAACCGATCTAATGAGGCACCTGATGCTCAACCGTATCCCACAAGGAACTGATGGGCCTAATGAAATGATTGCACTGAAATGATAAGATGTATCCACATACAAACCACATAACAACTATACACATTTGATCACGAAATGATTTTAGCACAAGTGTTAAATAAAATAAAAGAAATGATATGACACATGATACACCCCAAAACATGATTAAAACGGGGAATTTGTAGAGATTCACTCACATTGCGTGCGTATTCTTGAGTGGAAATGAGAGCGCACGAGTTGTGGATTTAACCAACGAAGAAGATCTAACCTAAAAATAATAATGCGATAACTTGATAAATAAATAAATAAACTAATATTTTGATTAAAACCTTTGTTTAGGTTTTAAGTAAATTTTATGATTTGTATTGATATAATTAAGCCCCTTGAAATTATGTGTTTTTAAGTGTTTAAAATATATTTTCTTTTAATAAAACCATGAAATGAAATAATAAAAATAAAATAAAATAAATAATAATAATAAAAAAAGAAGAAAAATGTCAGTCTGACACGTGTCAGACCGTTTTTTATTCGGAATTGTAAGCATGCGTGCGAGACTCGAACCCATGACCTCTCGGTTACGTGCACGCAGCTCTTCCAACTGAGCTACGTGTCTAACCCGAAAGAATCTGAATTTTAATTATATTTATGCACATTTTAGGTTAATTCTAATTTAATTAAAGTTACAAAAAGATTTTAACTAATCTGACCGGTGCGTGAGATGGGAGTCGAACCGGTGACCATGGGTTCGGTTTACACCCAACCCAACCAACTGGGCTGGGTGTCTAACCCGACAATACTGGTTTTCTAATTACATTTATATACATGTTGTTACTAGTGTATTTTGTTTAAATTAAAAACGGTGGTGCGTGTTAAAGCGGTCAGGAGTCGGATTCGAACCGGAGATGTGGAGTCCGGGTTTGCAACAGTCCACCGCTGGACTGTGTGTCTAACCTGGTTGAAACTCATATTTTAAATACATGAAAATACACGTTAAACTTCATCTTCTTCCCCTAACAACCCAGAACCCGATCTGAATTTTTTTTAATTTGAATTGACCGTGATTTACCCCGAGATGATTTACATATACATATATAATTAAAGGGGTTATCTTTTACCGGTTGACTGAGACTTCCTTTCCGGCGAATTAAGTTCCGGTGACTGATTTCCGGTGAGTTCCGGCGACGAAGATGATGACGAAAAAAATAGAGAGGATTTCGAGGTGTTTGAGCGAGTTGATTAGTGTGATAATGATCAGTATTTATAGGTGAAAACAGAGGTGATTTTGATTTCGTTTTTTTGGAAACAGTTAAGGTAAATGAAGATGACAGCCAATTAAATTGGGTTTTTCCAGAAATAAACCCGGAGCCAGTTGTCGGAGATTTCAACAAGAAAGGAAAGGCGCGTCTTTGATTGCGGCCATGGTTGCAGGTTTCAACTTAGATTCAACATAAGAGATTTAAAATTCTAAATTTTGCACAACCAGTGTGTGCAGTCCAGTGGTGTTTGTGGTGTGTGTGTGTGTCCGGGGGAACCCGGATTCGATTCCCGGTTCACCCATTTATTTTAAAACCGTTTTTCTTTTAATTGTTTTTATTACATTTTTGAATTATTATAAGTAATTATCAATTAGTTGATTTATTTTATTAATTAATGGATTATATTATATTATCACTTTAAACTTTATTAATTAATTTATTTTCAAACATTAAATTTCGTAAAAAAAATAATAGATAACTAAACGACGTAAACAAATATTCTTTGACTGATAAGATGAGGCGGGTTTTCAAAACCCGATTTACACAAATGTTACAGTGTAGGTATGATAATGTTAGGTCCAAGTGAGTTGATGCCGGGAAGTAGTGGATGAGTTTGGAAGGATGATGGAACAAGATATCTTGCGTCGTTAGAATGCAATATGGTCCTTTAGCTACCCGTTTATAATATAAGTATGTTATCACTGTTTACTAATGTGTCGGTTGTTATGGTGACCGCATGTTAGGCGGATCATTATCATTTATCACGAAGAACAAGCGGGCGAAGATCGAGTTATAGAGCATGGATTGTACAGAAGGGTGGTCACTTAGTTTGTATTCGCATGTTATATGCGGTACATTAATTAAATATGAACGATGTAATTCTTTTAAAGGGTTCATTTTTAAATGGTTTTCAAGTATGTTAGAACATTTATAAAGAAATAAATTTTGAGGTCCGTATTTCCGCTACGACTTTTGGTTAAAACGTATTAGGGCCTTACAGAACATCTTACGGAAATATTATGGATAACCGAAGATCACACAAAAATAACAGGCATACCATTTATTTAAAAACACATCCATATATATATATATATATTCGGTATATTTGATTTTCCATGATTCCTAGGGGCCTCTAATGTTGTTCATATGTGCCCTGGCTTTTATTTAATTTGTCTTGTAAACACAGAGGCCAAGAGAGAGGCGAAGAACGCAACTTACAAGCGGATATGATCTGGAAACAAAGAGGGTGAGCATGGCATGTTCAAGATTTCAAAAGCTAGAGAGCATAGAAGGCAGGACTTAGGAACAGTGAAGTTTCTAAAGGGAGAGGACGGATGTGTTTTCGTCAAACAACACGACATTAAGATGAGATGGCAAACGTACTTGTACAATCTTTTCAATGGCGGGAGAGATTACCAACAAGAAAATGACGATTCACCTACTCAAAGGCGACAACGGAAGAACTGCTACTACCGACGTAGCACACGAGATGAGGTGAGAACAACCCTTAGAAAGATGGGAAGGGCTAAGGCAGTTGGGCCAGATAACATACCGATTGGGGTATGGAAGTGCTTGGGAGAAGAAGGTGTTCATTGGCTAACTACTTTATTCAATCTTATTTTCAAATCTGGGAGAATGTCAAATCAATGGAGGAATAGTGTAGTAGGACCTTTATATAAGAACAAAGAGGACGCGCAATGTTATGGATATTAAAGAGGGATTAAGTTGCTAGGACACACTATGAAATTATGGGAGATAATAATTGAGACTAGAATCAGAAGAGAAACTCAAGTCACGGTAAACCTATTTGGTTTCCTGCTAAGGCGATCAACTACGGAAGCAATACATATTCTAAGCAGATTGATGGACAAGTATATGGAAAAGAAGCGGAATCTACACATGGTGTTCATTGATCTTGAAAAGGCCTATGATAGTGTGCCATGTAGACTGATTTAGGATAGTTTGGATAGTAGAGGGGTTTCTTGGAAGTATATAGACTTAATTAGGGATATGTATGTTAGGATTGAGACTAGTCTTTGGTTGCCTGTAGGGGATACTCCCTGAGCCCTTTTTCTACTTGTAGATATTCTAGATGAGTTGACAAAGTTAATTCAGGAGGCTCTTCTGTGGTGCTTGCTTTTTGCGGATGATATTGTGTTAGTTGCGGATAGTAAACAAAGCCTGAATGTGGGGTTAGAAGAGTGACAAGCAGCTTTAGAAGGAAAAGGTTTAAGGATTAGTCAATCTAAGACTGAGTACTTGTATTGTGACTTCAGTGGCGTAGGAAACGACAAGGATGTAACGCCTCGCATTCTTGTACTTTCCTTATTTAGAAATGGTAATTATATTCCTACTTATGGAAACTTGTATTCGTATCAACTTTGTAATCCGAGACGTTTATCATAATGAAATACTTATTCTATATATACTTGTTATACTTGCAATCAAACATCCGAATACATGCTTACATGCGAAACATACTTATCATGCATGAAAACAATCATTAAAGTACGTACATACATGCAAATTTATACTTATTATGCGTGCAATACTTATACATTACCACTTTGTGCTTAAAATACCTAAAAACCGGCTAAAATACGAAAACATAGCCCAAAACCAAATTCTTTGTGCGATCTGCCTCACTTCGCACAAAGTGCACCTTGCATGAAGTGCACCTTGCACAAAGTGGTGTACAACTCGTACGAATTGACCCTGTTTCCTATAAATACCCACTCCACTCCACTCCACTCCTAAACCCTTTGCTCACTCCGGAAATTATTCTCAAGCTACTAATCTTTCCCTCTCGTGCCAGATCCGTATCAAAAGGTTTCTAAACCTTCCAACTCATTTTCTTTACTTACTTTTTGATGATTTCTTCTACTCTTTTCTAATGAATGCATCTTCAAGTGTTCCAGGCTTATCATCCTCTATATGATTAAGCTTGTCTTGGTAGTAGTGTGAACACTAGAAGCCTTGGCTTCCAAATTAGTTCCACTACCTCAATTGTCCATTGCATGTCATTTAAGTGGCTTGCTAGCACCAAAGTTACCTAATCCCGTCTTGCCTCCGACACTTAGTTAACTCTTTCCATAGTTTTTTCATGTGCTTTGAGATTAAACACAACTCAAATTGCCCGTTTATGAATTAAATTGACTTTTTCTTGCGATAGCCCATGTTCACTGATGATCTAGCCCAGGTTATAATAGCCCAAGCACCAGACTACGTATTTAACATCTCTAGATAAACTAGGAAGTAAAAATTATCTGTTTACCCAAAATAATATTTTCTAATAAATATAAAATTAAATAATTTCAAAGAGCATTAAATCCCTTGTATAAACACATGAAATACAAACAAGTTTAGCACAATGGAAGGCATTAGATATTTGTAACACATGTAAATTAGTTAATGATTCAGGAGTTGCTGCTATCTTTGGCCCCTAACAACTATGAACAGCAGATCGCAACCTGTTTACTTCTTTCTCACCTCTCTTAACCAATAGGCGAACCATAGAACCAAGAGGTCGAACCTTTGTTTTTAACTTAACTTTTTTTGTAGACGTTTAATTTAGAATAAGAAACCATACACACGTTCACATGGAATTAGTTCTTCGAAGAAGTCTTGGTGGTCTTCTCTTCTCTGCAACTGGCATCAGGTTCTCCATTAACTGAATTGCACAACAAATCAAAACAAATATGTTTAAAACGACCATAAGTTATTGAAAACTTTGTGGTCTGAGATCTTGAGGATTTAGCACTGTTCTTATAATCTAAGCAGTTAATGCCGTAAAAATTGGATATCGGTCAAGGATCAATATTTGAGATATAGGTTATCGCGGTGGGATATCGGTAATTTTAATATCATGTAGAATTTATATTTTAACAGTTTAACACTAACAATTGTAGCAAGTAGGAACTGATTAAGACTTAAAACACTAACAATTAACAATTAAGACTTAAAACACTAATAGCAGCACTAAGAGGAAAGATGAATGATAGAACTAAGACGAAAGGTTCTGATATCGGAAAATCGGTGATATATCCATCAAATAGCTTCTGACGGATATTTGACATTGATATTTTACATGCGGACCGATAACCAATATATAGATGATATATCACTGATTTAACTGCATAGCTTATAATTAGACAATTCGACTATTCTAATTGAGTACTTTTGAACCGTCTTCATTTGAAATGGCTGGTTATGGGGTTGGACTTTGGAGCAGTTGGATATGGCAAACCGGGCCAGTGGTTGGACTGGATTTCAAACATTATTATTTTTATCCCTTTAAAATATCAGTCACATGTTTCATATTTTGTTTTACACACTATAGATATTTAAATTATCTATTTATCGGTTAGACTGCTGGTTTGATAACCGGTTCTGATTCGGTTACAAAAACATTAAGATTTAGGGCAATTTAGTTACCAACATGATTAGGGTAGGCCCCTGGAGGTGGTGCATGTATCATGCATTAACATGAAAGCACCCACCCACACACCCAACAAACAAAACCCACACCCTTGCCTGTTAATACCAGACATGGAACTTCCCTCATGTACACAAGGAAAGTTCTTTAATCATCTAATTAAATTCAGATGCCACCAAGAAACCAACTTTGGTTCTATGGTCACCATCTGTATGGTAAACTATCACTTGGCTATGAAAAGTTTAGGTGACATACTTTCATTATTGGTTTGATCAAAATTTGGTTTCACAAAGTGCGACCACACTGAGGTGTTTAGGGTCCCAAAAGACAACGCGCGAGAGGTAACAACTTCAGGTACGCTAGACATTGCTCTATGTAGAACCGAATGAGTTACATTTTATCTACAACCAACAGTTGCATATCACTCATCTCCTTTACGTGTCAGCCTTTCTTTATCAAGTAACCAACCATTCAAAAACGCTTCATCCTTTTTGTTTTTACATAAACCTCTAGACCTTAATTTTTGACCCACATGTGCATGAAGCACCACCTCAAGGCCCTAAGGCGTTTTCTCCAATCGTCACCTTAGGGCGCTTTTTAATATCAAGATGTAAACCCATTGCCGTTTATTCATTTAAGATGTAAACCACGGGGTGTCAGCCCAGTGGCCAGCCTCACCCATTCCAAACGGGAGGACGCGGGTTCGAGTCCAGCTCGGCCCGAATAATCCTGCTGGGTAGTAACCGCCAGGCAGCTATGGGGCTAAGCTAGCTTGGGGAGGGAGAACCCTCCCACGGTCAGGGGTACCGTGCATTTACCCTTTTTTTTTTCTAGTAATTTCCTGGTAAGTGGCCCATCTCTATCTTAAGAATCCGAATTATCAATACCAAGTAAGGGTAATATTTTAAACTAAATATTTGAATAAATAATATGTTTTTCAGAGAAATCTAAAACGATAAACGGATAAGTTTAAATATAAATCCTGGTCGTTGTCATGAATTTTCGATATGTTTTCGGAGACAGCCCTACCATGTGGTCTTTACTCTTTAGACCAATAATACCATTCGAAATTCCACTGGATTTCGAGATCAAATTTGTTTGAAAACATGTCCTCTTAAGTCGTGTTTGATCATTTCTGAAAATTAAATTTAATAGAGGAGACAATCCCTTTTAGATTCCTCAACCACCATTAATTGGTCCTTAGATTGTCTACCTACGGTTATTAAAACTAGCCCTCAAGTTTCCTCTCTTTATGTAGTATATATTGCACGAAAAATATGTCACGAACCTAACACAAAATTCCAAGGTTTAAATTTAGCCCAAACAAGTTTAGGTTAGTTTTGGTTGAACCTCCGAACATGTTGTGTTCGTGTCAACCTAAACGCTTCATTTGTTGACCTGTTTAACCAATCTATTGTATTACTTAAAATGAGATATATGTAATAAATGAAACCATTTGGGTATTTTTTTTTAATGTCAAAATTTAAAAGTACAAAAATAAATCACCTTAAACATAATTGCTTAAGAAAAATAAAAACAATAGGTAAATTCAAAATTTTAAGTATAGAAAAGATAAACAATCTTTTTTTTGTTAAACGGATCATGTACTGATGTACATATCAACCCGCAAATACACACTCCGTGTTTAGGTTCATATGTGTAACACGATTTTTAAAATGTCAACCCATCAACCTATAAACATGACCTTTAAAGTACCTAGAGAGCAACTACTTGAAACACAAAATCACTTATGAAGGAATCCAAGAGAGCAAGAATCAAGGGAAAATGATGTATGATGACTAACCTGCTTTAGCCTCTCTTTATTCAGTTCATCCTGCAAGTACATTTATTGACCACAAACAATAAGAATCATGCTTGATCCTAAAAACAATAAAAAGTAAAAAAAGCATACCACTTCTTTCAACAATTTTGCATGTTCCTCTTCTAATTGAGTCACCAAACTCTCCAATTCCACAGTGTAAGCCTATAATTCCACAAACACAACACAATTGAAATCCGTAATGATTAGATTAGATTAAGTAGCAATTTAATCTAACCTGCTTCCGCTCTCTTGACCTAGCAGCAGATTCTCTATTCTTAATCATCCTCCTCTGTTTCTGCTGCGTTGCCTTATCAACCGGCGGATCTTCCACCACTACCTTCCGTTTCCCCCTCCCACCGCCGTTACTAACGCCGTTAAACTGCATGCGCTGCTGCTGCGCAAACGCACCCCCAACAACCGTACCGGAAGAAATAACCGGATCAATAACACCGGAATATTCCGATACAACTGCCGGAGATAATTTCACGACTTCTTCTTCTCTAACAGCTCCGGCTTTTGTGAGGAAATCTTCTAGCGTCATCTCCGGATCACCGGCGGTGAAATTCTCCGGCACCGGAGGTGTACCGTCGTAGATGTTTTTCAACAGATCGTCCATATTCATTGAGATTAAACCGTTGTTGTGATCGGAGATATGACGTTGCAGATCCTGATTTGCAGGCGATGATGACGCCATCACCTTCGACGACGCCATACACACACACAATTCGAATTCAAACTCAAATTCAAATTTAATTCAGATTCAAGTTTGTTGGAATCTGTTGGAAGTGGAGAATTGGAGGCTCGCCGGCAGTTGGAAGTTATAGGAATGGTTTTAGAGAGAGGAAGAGAGAGAAAAAGAGGGGGGTTGTGGACGGTTGTGTCCTTGTTTGTCGGGTTTGAAAGTTGAATTGGGTGAGGGTAGTTTGGTCATTTGGCATGGTTTAAGCCTGTGTAACAAAGCCGGCAGGGGATTGTCACGGGCAGATGCGTGTCGGAATTTTCTTCTCATGTTTTTTTTTTTTTTTTGAGGATTAAGATTAATATATTTGTTCATTAAAATACCAAAGTAACAAATTACAAGAAAGTGACAGGTAAACGGGCAACAAGCTGCGCCGCAACCTCCTTTTGAATTGCAAAACCAATCCCACTAAAGACGAAACGGCCCTTAAAGGTTAAAAGATTACTATTCACAACCTGTCGGACCCTGTTTAGAAATTTCACAGCCTCTGGGGCTAGGGACCCAAATATATCAAAAGCGAATGGGATAAACACATGTTGATTCTCTAAACAAGCTTTCTCGTGTTTAGCAACCTTGCTTGATTCCGCCTTTAACGCAGCCTGGCCAGCAACAAACCCATTATCCCTGAGTCCAACAAGAGGGGACAATCCTGTAAGGTCCACATAAGCGTGTTTTCCCCTAGCCCCCACCCCCCCCCCCCCCAACACAAGAATATCAGTTCGCGGATCCGTCAGAAAGTTCACCGGAGCCTCCTTTTTCGCCGAAATCCCTGTCCGCTTTAGAACATCATAGAGAATATCCCTTACCAAATCATGTCGGTATTTAAAACCAGGCAACTCCTTACAATGGACCGCATGTTCGCCAAAAGTATCTAAACAAGCCTTGCGACAAACTGGGCAGGGCTCATCAACCGGAAACAGAGGGATCATTAGCCGGTACTTAAGAATTGCCCAGTATTCCACTGCTGACATGTGTTGGCCTAGTCCTTCAATGGGGGTAACTGTCAGAAAATCCTGAGAATGAGGTGCCCGGAGACAATTAAACACAGCTTTCTGACGAGGGGATATGTCACACCCCAACCCGCAGCGGATAAAAGTCGGGGCATGATTGGGTTATCACCAAAGCTCATGATATTTACTAAGAAGTTTCATATTTATTAAATTCAAATTAAAATTTCAAATATCCAACAAAATTTCATACAAACACAAATAATAATCTAAATGCTTGTTCCAACGAAATAACTTGATTATTTTTCTAGGCCATCCTAATTCTTTCTTTCCTCAACTTGATCACCTGTATCATGCGTAAAACAGAGGAAATTTTGGGTCAACAAAAGTTGGCGAGTGAACCTTGATAAAACATTTAAACAATTGATTTTTTTTTATATTTATTTAAATAAAATTGTGCATAAATCACATGTGAGCAAATGTATATATGTAAACAATCACAAACCACATTAAATGAATGTATGACATGAATGATGATGTATCTGAGATCAAGGCTCAATCAAACGGAGCCGATCTAATGAGGCACCTGATGCTCAACCCGTATCCCACGAGGAACTGATGGGCCTAATGAAATGAGTTCACTAAAATGATAAAATGTATCCACATATAAACCACACTACAAGCAATACACATTTGATCACGAAATGATATAGGCACAAGTTTTAAATAAAATAAAGAAATGATACGACACATGATATACCCTAAAACGTGATTAAAACGAGGAATTTGTAGAGATTCACTCACATTGGGTGCGTATTCTTGAGTGGTAATGAGAGCGCACGAATTGTGGATTTAACCGACGAAGACGTACTAACCTATAATAATAACGCGATAACTCGATAAATAAATTAATATCTAGGCTTAACTCTTTTGTTTGGGTTTTAGTTTTATAATTAAACCCTTGAATTTGTAATTAAAACTGGTTTTTCTTTAAGAAAACATGGAAATCCAATAGTTAAAATAAACAAATAAATAAAACAAAAATAAAAAAAAATATTTAAAAAAAAACTTGTCCGACTATCAGGTCTGACAAGCCGGTTTGACGTGGTATAAGCATGCGTGCGTACAGATTCTGACTCGAGACCTCACGGTTGCGTGCATGCAACTCTTCCAATTGAGCTACGTGTCTAACCCGAAGGAATTTATATTTTAATTATATTTATACACGTTTTAGGTTTTGCCAAATTTAATTAAATTAAAAAGGTTTATACAGGGTTGAACCGGACGCATACAAACTGTCTCGAACCTGAGACCTCTGTTATGATTTGCACCCAGCCCGACCAACCGGACTGGGTGTCTAACCCGTCCATACCTAGAATTTAATTATTTTTATATACTGAAAAGGTTTATACAGATGTGATAAATTAAAAAGGATTTTAATTAATCGAGCCGGTGTGTGCGTGGGATCGAACTGGTGATCCCAGGTTCAATTTGCACCCGGCCCAACCAGTTGGGTTGGGTGCTTAACCCGTTCAAGATTCGTGTTTTAATGATTATAACCATGCTCTGACATCGTCTTCTTCGTTTTACATTTGAACCGTCTGTACACCCGCCCAATTTAACTCAATTTAATCGACGCACAATCAGATGAAATAAATAGAATTCAAAAGAAAAAGAAGGAGAAACTACCGAATAGACCAGAATGGGGGATCTCGATTTCCGGCGGTGGTATTCCGGCGGTCGACAGAGTTTTCCGGCGAATAGGGGGCGTGAGCAGAGGAATAATGCGAGTAGTACAGGACGAAATGAGCGATTCTAAACGGAGGATATCGCTTGGTATTTATAGAGTGAAGTTTGGGTTTGGTTTAGGAAATCGAATTCGGTTGATTGCCATTTTGTCGCAGAGATGCCAGCTCATGATTGAAATTTGCTAAGAATAGCCACAAGGCCAGCTGTCGGAATGTTCAAAAAGAAAAAGGAAAGGCGCGATGTTTGGATCCGGTCAGTTGCAGGTTTTCTCACCTGAGTGTGTGCGAGTATATATAAAATGTTATGCGGGATCTGTTACAGGGTGTGTGTGTAGTCTGGTGGTGCTGATGGTGTGTGTGTAATCGGGGAAACCGGGTTCGATCCCGGTTCACCCCTTTTCTTGAATTTTTTTTATTTTGACTCTTTTATATTAATTCATATATTAGATATAATTATTAAACCAATTATTACATTATTTCATTTAATTTTTAGTTATCATTTATTTTTAAACGTTGATTTTTTTTATTATTACCTATATATGGAATATTGGAATATTGAAATAAATAAATAACCGAACGACGTAAAAATGAATTCACTTAGATTGATAAAATGGGGCGGGTTTTCGAAACCCGGTTTATACAAATGTTACAGTAGTTGTAACCAGAAAGAAATGCGGGTACTTCTCGCGTATTAAGTCTTCACGTTCCCAAGTAAACTCGGGTCCTCGTTTTAACTCCCAACGCACCCTGACGATTGGAATACGACTTCGCCTTAAACGCTTCTCACCGAAATCCATGATTTCCACTGGTCTTTCAACGAAGTGCATTGATTCATCGACTTGAATGTCTTCTAGAGGGATATGGAGGTTTTCGTCGGCGAGGCACTTTTTCAGGTTTGATACGTGGAACGTGGGATGTATTCTGTTGAGTTCTTCTGGTAGGTCAAGCTTGTAGGCTACAGGTCCTACTCTTTCGAGTATCTTGAAAGGTCCTACGTAGCGTGGTGCTAGCTTGCCCTTTTGGCCAAAACGAACCACTCCCTTCCACGGTGATACTTTCAAAAGTACTTGATCACCAACACAAAACTCCAAGGGCTTTCGTCGTTTGTCAGCATAACTCTTTTGACGACTTTGAGCCGCTAGAAGATTGTTTCGAATTTGAAGGATTTTGTCGGTTGTTTCTTGAATCAATTCAGGTCCGGTGATTTGCGCTTCACCAATTTCGTGCCAACATACTGGAGATCGGCATTTACGACCATATAAAGCTTCGAAAGGAGCCATGCCGATACTTGAATGATAGCTATTGTTGTACAAAAACTCGACTAACGGTAGATGAGCGTCCTAGTTCCCTTTGAAGTCTATGACATATGCTTAAAGCATGTCTTCGAGGGTTTGGATGGTGCGCTCGGGTTGACCATCAGTCTGAGGGTGAAAGGCGGTACTGTCTGAAATGATGCTTAACGGTACACCATGACGGCTTACGATCTCGTTGATGTTGATACGAGCTAACTTCTCGTTCTTGAAGTCCTCGCGAATCGGAATGAAATGAGCTGATTTTGTAAGACGATCAATGATTACCCATATGGTGTCATACCCACTGGAGGTGCGAGGTAACCCGGTAATGAAGTCCAGGGTTATGTTTTCCCACTTCCGTACCGGTATTTCGGGTTGGACTAGAAGTCCTGAAGGTCTTTGATGTTCAGCTTTCACTTTGGAACATGTATTGGAAACAAAAACAGCGATATCCTTTTTCATGCCAGGCCACCAGTAGGTGTATCGTAGGTCTTGATACATCTTATCGGCTCCTGGGTGTACAGAGTATCGTGTTTTGTGTGCCTCATTCATGCGGAAATCACGAAGGTTGTCGCGATCGGGAATCCATATGCGGTTTAAATAATATAGAATACCGTCGGATTTGGTTTCAATTTTGAGTTCAGCTCCACATGACAGCTCATCGCGTACATCATTTTCCGTTACCGAGATATGTTGAGCTGCCCGGATTCGATCCTTGATATCGGTTATGATTTGCGAACATAGAATACGAATAGAGTTCGCATATCCCTTTCGACTGAGCGCATCAGCCACCACGTTTGCCTTGCCAGGATGATACCGAATCTCGAAGTCGTAATCGTCGAGCAGTTTGACCCATCTTCGTTGCCTCATATTCAACTCTTTTTTATTGAAGATATGTTGGAGACTCTTGTGGTCAGTGTATATTTGACACTTGGTACCGTAAAGATAATGTCTCCATATCTTGAGAGCGAACACAACGACTCCAAGTTCCCGGTCGTGGGTGGTGTAATTTTTCTCATGAACTTTGAGTTGCCTAGAGGCATAGGCTATCACCTTTCCTCTTTACATCAATACACAGCCTAGACCTTGCCTGATGCGTCGCAATAAACCACAAAGTCATCGCAACCCTCATGGAGTATAAGGATAGGTGCGTCACAAAGCTTTTACTTTAAAGTTTGGAAGGCCTCCTCTTGCTTAGGTCCCCAAATGAAGGGTTTTCCCTTGTGAGTCAAGGCCGTGAGCGGAACGGCGATACGGGAAAAATTGGCAATGAAGCGTCGGTAATAACCAGCCAAGCCAAGAAATGACCTAACTTCGGTAGGGGTACGTGGCGCTTGCCATTCTTGTATTGCCTTGATTTTCGAAGGATCGACATGAATCCCTTTGTCATTGACGACATGACCAAGGAATTGTACCTCTCTTAACCAGAATTCGCATTTTGAGAACTTAACGTAAAGCTTTTCAGTCCTTAAGAGTGTAAGAATGAGTCGAAGGTGTCGCTGATGATCGGATTTTGACTTGGAGTAGATAAGAATGTCGTCGATGAAGACTATGACGAGACGGTCGAGATAGGGTTTGCATACCCTATTCATCAAATCCATGAAGACAGCGGGGGCGTTGGTTAAACCGAAGGGCATAACCATGAACTCGTAATGACCATAACGAGTTCGGAAGGCAGTTTTTGGAATATCTTCTTCACGCACTCTAAGCTGATGATAACCAGAACGAAGGTCGATTTTGGAAAAACAGGTGGCGCCTTGAAGTTGGTCTAGAAGGTCATCAATACGAGGTAGTGGATAGCGATTCTTAACCATCAACTTGTTGAATTCTCTATAATCAATGCACATGCGAAAAGTTCCATCTTTCTTCCTCACAAAAAGAACGGGCGCACCCCAAGGCGATGAGCTAGGACGTATGAATCCTTTGTCAGTCAGCTCTTGCAGTTGACTGGCCAACTCTTGCATCTCGGATGGGGCTAACCTATAGGGAGATTTTGCGACCGGTGTAGCGCCAGGCACAAGATCAATTCGAAATTCGACTTCCCTCACAGGAGGAAGTCCTGAAACGTCGTCGGGAAAAAACTTACGGGAATTCTTTCACAATTGGAATATCTTCGAGCTTCCTCTCCTTTCCTTCCTTCTTGACGACGTGAGCTAGAAATGCGACGTAATTTTTGCGAAGATATCTTCGGGCTTGAAGGAAGGACATCAATTTGATCCCTTTCGGAGGAGTTTCTCCAAAGATGTGTAGTGTCTGACCGTCGGCGAGAGGAATACGAATAAACTTTTCATGGCACACCACTTCAGCATAATGCTGGCTGAGCCAGTCCATGCTGATGATAACATCAAAACTTCCCAATTTCATAGGAATGAGATCAATTGAAAAATCGTGATCATTTAGGGTGAGAGTACAATCGCGTATAATAGAATTTAATGAAATGGGTTTTCCGTCAGCAACTTCCCCGTCAGAGATTCAACGAGATTATCACGAGGTAGGTCGAGAATATATTCGAATTCTAAAGACACAAAACTCTTATCCGCACCAGTATCGAATAATATGGATGCATAACTACCATTTACGAGAAACGTACCGTTGACCACATTGTTGTCAGCCCTCGCTTAGTTGGCGTTGATATTGAAAGCTCTTCCTCTAGCGGGTGGAGGAGCTTTGTTAGCTTGGTTTACAGGGTTTGCTTGAGCTTGGGCATGGATGATATTCACCAGGCGTGGGCAAGTATTCCTGAAGTGGTTTGGGTCCCCACAATTGAAACAGGCTCGTATGGGTTGCATCATGGGGTAGTTGGGTTGGTAGTAAGGTTGGGCTGCGAGTTGTGCAGTGGTAGAAGTAAGGGTTGTTGGGCTTGGCCCACCATTTGATCTTGGGTTTGGGTTGGAGGTTGACTGCGGTTCGATCGCTGAAGGGCACGGCAGGTTTGGATAGTGTGACCCGCACGGCCACAACTTGTGCAATGTTGGCAAGGGTTTTCAGGAGGGTGATGGTATTAGCAACGGTTACACTTTGGGTGTTGGCCAGTGTATGGCCTTTTGAATGGTGCGGCTGGAGGGGCGACTTGCGTGATTGGAGCAGCAGTGATGGGAGGGTTGGTCTGGGTGACAGCAAAGTTCTTGCCATTTCGCTTCCTCTTACCAGCAAACTTCGAGGATGAACCTGAGTGGTTTGGAATTGGGGTCTCAATGGGTGTTTTCTTCTTCTCATCTTTAAATTTGCCATTTCGAATGCGGTTTTCAGTGAGTTCCGTAGCTAACTCCATTGCTGCTTCGAGTGTTGCAGGCGAAGTGCTTAAAAGCGAATCTTGGATTTTCGAGGGGAGGCCTCGAAAGTAGTGTTCAATTAGGCGGTATAATAGGGTGAACAGATTGGGAACCATTTGGTTCAACTCAAGAAACCTCTTGTTGTAGGAGGTGTGATCTCCTTCCTTTTGCTTTAGAGAATGGAATTCATCTTCAAGCTTCTTGAACTCACTTCTAGGGCAGAAGCGTCTTCTCATGATCTCTCTTAATTCCTCCCATGATAAGGCCATGGCATCGTCTACACCTCGCTTTCCTTTTTCCATGTTCCACCAGGTAAGGGCTACCCCAAACAATCTTCCAGTCGCGTAACGTACCTTACGGTCCTCGGGACAGTCGCAATTGAGAAAGGTGTTTTCCATCTCCTCAAACCAGTGAAGGAGAGCAGTGACACCTTCAGTCCCTTCATATTTTGGGGGATCGCAGGACTTGAAGTGATTGTAGGTGCATTTGGGGGTTTTGGGAGGAGGGTTGGTGACGCTTTGGTCTTCTTGGTTGGAGAGTTGATGGGATTAGCGGTGAGAGCTTGCTGAACTTGTAGTACGATGTCAGGAAGCACTGCGGCCATTTGTTTAGCAATTTGTGTGGCCAAGCGTTCGTTTGACTTTCCTGACCTTCTACCTCCACGTAATTGCCTATCAGACATCTACATGAATATATGTAGGGAGATTGTGAGTTCAAGAATTTCCTAGGTGTCATGTGTCGTAAAAAGAATGAAAACAACATAACTGAAAATAATTTAACTACATCCATAGGCTGTCTTGGGTTTGCTCATGTTTGGGCCTCCAAATGTCCCCCATACCATTGCCTGTGTAGTCATGTGGGCCCCCATAACTATTGGGCTTGGTAGGATTCACATTGGTGTCGGGGGGTTAACACTCGCACCACCCGAATGAAAATCGTAAAACATGATTGCGAGATGTATGGTCGGAGGGTGTCCAGGTGTGGACACGATGACAGCTCCAAGTGGGGTTAGTTCACACGACGTTTGGTATAGCATGCTTTGGCCTAATAGGTCCTTCGTACTCTCATCGTTAGTCCCCAGGTAGGCAAACTGATCCCTTATTTTGGATTTATAAGAATGCCAAGCCTAGATAGGACGTTCCGACTACCGGTACTCGTACCCTTTCAGTTACTACATGCCCGTCGTGAAAACTCACTTTGATGTGATTTGAAAAATATGAAAACATTGCAAAAATCTTCGAAAAGAAATAACGGAAATTGTGAAATTGTGAGGTGTGTGCTTTCATAGATATGATATGATATGAGGGTATGATCTATGATGAGCATTGCATATTAACATGTACTTGTGAGAATGTTTGCATAATGTTGTGTGTGAATATAAACATGAAACATATAAACATCAAGAATTTTGCATGTAACACATAAACAATTTAAATCTAGTAAACTATAGTATAGGCTCTAAAGGTCTAATAACCTATCCTATATCCCTATAGTCACAAGCTCTGATACCAATCTGTCACACCCCAACCCGCAGCGGAATAAAAGTCAGGGCATGATTGGGTTATCACCAAAGCTCATGATATTTACTAAGAAGTTTCATATTTATTAAATTCGAATTAAAATTTCAAATATCCAACAAAATTTCATACAAACACAAATAATAATCTAAATGCTTGTTCCAACGAAATAACTTGATTATTCTTTTAGGCCATCCTAAGTGTTTCTTTCCTCAACTTGATCACCTGTATCATGCGTAAAACAGAGGAAATTTTGGGTCAACAAAAGTTGGCGAGTGAACCTGGATAAAACATTTAAACAATTGAGTTTTTATGTTTATTTAAATAAAATTGTGCATAAATCACATGTGAGCAAATGTTATGTAACCAATCACAAACCACATTGAATGAATGTATGACATGAATGATGATGTATCTGAGATCAAGGCTCAATCAAACGGAGTCGATCTAATGAGGCACCTGATGCTCAACCCGTATCCCACGAGGAACTGATGGGCCTAATGAATGAGTGCACTGAAGTGATAAAATGTATCCACATATAAACCACACTACAAGCAATACACATTTGATCACAAAATGATATAGGCACAAGTTCTAAATAAAATAAAGAAATGATACGACACATGATACACCCCAAAACGTGATTAAAACGGGGAATTTGTAGAGATTCACTCACATTGGGTGCGTATTCTTTAGTGGTAATGAGAGCGCACGAGTTGTGGATTTAACCGACGAAGACGTACTAACCTATAATAATAACGTGATAACTCGATAAATAAATTAATAGGCTTAACTGTAACATTTGTGTAAAACGGGTTCCAAAACCCGCACCGTTTGAGAATCAAGTATTTAATAGGATTTCATTGAGCATTTATTCAATTTTATTATTTATATTTTATAATTATTGAATAACAAATAAATTATATAATAACCGATAAAATAATTAAAACTTAAATGATATAAAAAATGAAATGTAAATAAATAAAAGGGGCTGCTGGGTTTCGAACCCGGGTCCCCAACAAACCTACACACACCACAGCACCACTGAGATACACACACCATATGTTTTAAAACCCAAAATAAATAAAACTTATACTCAAACAAATCTAAGACCTGCAAATCAAAATACTGAACCCGCCCAAAACAGCTGCAAAAATCTCGGATTCTGGTTTGATCGCGAGAATTCTGTGAATAATTGATGATACAATGTCAGTTATAACCGGCACCATGTTCAATTCAAACAAAACTGACCCAAAACATACGATTAATTGAAATTGAAACCGAAATCATGTGTTGATCATTCGCACTATAAATATCGATGCATCTCATCTCAATTACCTCGCTCATTTCTTCCGAAGTTCCACTCTAAAT
The DNA here is from genome assembly GCA_947069175.1 of Scalesia atractyloides. Classification (NCBI taxonomy): domain Eukaryota; kingdom Viridiplantae; phylum Streptophyta; class Magnoliopsida; order Asterales; family Asteraceae; genus Scalesia; species Scalesia atractyloides. The sequence continues at coordinate 20,637,473 of CAMTDV010000022.1, read as the reverse complement.
TCTCTGATCAAAATCTTGTCGTCGGAAACACCTGCATTCGCCGGAAATTGTCGCCGGAATTCGCAACAGAAATCGGTGATTTACTGGTTACTCTATAAATACCAATCGTTCACCACAAACGAATTCGCTCATTTCCCTCAAAACTCTCTCTACATCAACACTTAAAACTCTCTGATAGAACCTAATGTTCTGAATAAACGACGCTGGAGTTTCTGCACATTACCGGAATCCAACTGGAACTTCCATAACATTCTCCGATCGGAATGAATTCTTAATCTTTTCTGTCAGTTCTATTCGATTCATTTGTTTAATCTAAAACAGTAGATCAGTGAAATCAAAATGTTTAACAAATCTGTTTTCAGTTCTGAGTTAATGAAGAAGATGAACATCGAGTCGTTTATGAATATAATTAAAATCGGTATTTTAAACGGGTTAGACACACAGTCCAGTGGTGGACTGTGTGCATTTCATACTATCGATACCGAGTTCGATCCTTGACATAACCCCTATCCACTGTAATAAAATGTTCTTTTTAAAACCGAAACCATATTAACTCGATGCAAGATGTTAAGCATAATAAAATTACAATATATAACGGGTTAGACACCCAGCCCAGTTGGTTGGGCTAGGTGCAACGCAACATTTAGGCCACGGGTTCGAGGCCAGCCCCTTCGCCGGTACGATGAGTTTAAAATTCTTTTTAAAATTAAATTAATTCGGTTTAATCTAACAAGTATATAAATATAATTAAAATCAGAAATATTTCAGGTTAGACACGTAGCTCAGTTGGTAGAGCTGCGTGCACATATACGAGAGGTCACAAGTTCGAACCTCACACGCTGCCTAAAATAAATGAGTTGAACCGGCCGTTGACCAGTCAACCCTTAGAAAAAGGGTAATTTTTTTTAATTAAAAATCCTTTTATTTTCTTTGAAAAATTGTTGAAAATACCTCAAAATAAAGTTTTAAAGCCTAAAAATTGCATTAAATTCAAAAAAATAAATCTAACAATCTCATTAAGAGCACTAATTAAAAATATTAATCTCAAATAAAATTTATTTATTTATCGAATTATTATGTTATTATTTAGGTTAGTTTCTCTCGTGGTTAAATCCAAATTCGTGCGCATTCATCATCAATCCAAGAAACGCACCCACTGTGAGTGAATTCTTACAAATTCCCCTTTTTATTCATGTTTTGGGGTGTATCATGTGTCGCTTTAATTATTTCGTTTATTCAAACTTGTGCTATTACCATTATATGATCTAAACTTGTGATGTAAATATTGTTTGTTGTGATGTGTGTTTACATTTTGTCAAGTTGCGTGCAAATCATTCATTAGGCCCATCAGTTCCTCGTGGGAGACGAGTTGAACATCGCGTGCCTCATTAGATCGGCTCCGTTTGATTGAGCCTTGATCTCATTGTTCATCATTTGGTGTGTGCGTGTGCATTTATTTATATTATGAGTTTTGTGATTAAATTTACATTTACGTTTACTCATATGTGGTTATGCACTTTTTTATAACCAATATAACAAATTCGTTCAAATGTTTTCATAAGATTCACTCGCCAACTTTTGTTGACCCAAAAACCCTATTTTACACATGATACAGGTGATCCAGTTGAGTAAAGAAACACGTAGGATGGCCTAGAAGAATAAACAAGTTAATGCTTTGGAATGGACATTTAGTTTTGTTTTCCTTTGTAATTGTATGATTTTTGTTTAATGGATACTTTGGTTTGTAATTCAAATGAAAATGTATTTGAACATGTTGTGCTTGTATGTTTATTGTAACTTCTTCTTTAAAGAGAAATAATAAATATGAAACTTTATAGTAAATGTCATGAGCTTTGATGAAAACCCAATCATGCCCCGACTACCATTTCCGTTGCGGGTCAGGGTGTGACAGATTGGTATCAGAGCTTTTGACTATAGGGATATAGGATAGGTTATTGACCCTTAGAGCCTATACTATAGTTGATTAGATTTTAATTGTTTATGTGGTTACATGCAAACTCATGATGTTTATTTGTTTCGTATTTATTACACACACAAATGCATGCAAACACTTCCACTATCATATTGAGTGATACTTAATGAGTTATACTTGTTGTCAAACATAACATGCTTACATATACACTCATCACGCATATTTCAATGTTCACATATTCAAATCATCCTCATATTTCCTTTATTCAAGATTTTTTCGCATTTTTCATTTTTCAATCTCATCAAAGTGAGTTCTACGACAGGCATGTAGTAACTGTAAGGGTACAAGTACCGGTAGTCGGAACGTCCTGTCTAGGTTGGCATTCGTATAAATCCAATATAACGGACCAGTTTGCCTACCTGGGGACTAACGATGAGAGTACGAAGGACCTATTAGGCCAAAGCATGCCACACCAAACGTCGTTCGAACTAACCCTACTTTGAGTTGTCATTGTGTCCATACCAGGACACCATCCGACCTTATACTTTGCTGTCATGTTTTACGATTTTCATTCGGGTGGCGCAAGTGTTAATAGGCCAACACCATTATGAACCCTACTAAAGCCCAGTAGTCATGGGGGCCCACATGACTACCAAGACCAAGTAAGGGGACATATGGGAGCCCAAACATGAGCAAAGCCCAAGACATCCTATGGATGTAGTAAATTTATTATTCTTCATTTGTTTTATGAATGTTAATTTCTAAATACGACACATGACATCTAAAACGTCAAACTCATACTCTTGATACGTATTCCCTGTAGATGTCTTCTAGTCTCTCTCGTAGAAGTATGAGATCAGGAAAATCCCACGAGCGCATGGCTGCCCAAATCGCTCAACAAATGGCTGCCGTAATACCCAACATCGTAGTTCAAGTACAACAGGCCCTTACCGCTAATCCCATCAACCCAATCAACCAAGAAGATCAAAACATTGTCAATCATCCCCAAATGCCACTAAATGCACCTTCAAGCATTTCAAATCCTGCGATCCTCCAAAATACGAAGGGACTGAAGGTGTCACCGCTTTCCTCCATTGGTTTGAGGAAATGGAAAACACTTTTCTCAATTGTGACTGCCCCGATGATCGCAAGGTGCGATATGCTACCAGTCGTTTGTTTGGAGTAGCACTTACATGGTGGAATACAGAGAAGGCCAAGCGAGGTGCTGAAAATGCTATGACTTTGACTTGGGAAGAGTTGAGGGAAATCATGACAAGACGTTTCTGTCCAAGAAGCGAAATCAAGAAACTAGAAGATGAGTTCTACTCTTTGAAACAAAAGGAGGGCGACCAAACCACATACAACAAGAGATTCCTTGAGTTGAATCAGATGGTCCCCAACTTGTTCACTCCCCTCTACCGTTTGATCGAGCACTACATTCGAGGTCTTCCTTCAAAAATTCAAGACCCGGTAATAAGTACCACACCTGCAACTTTGGAAGCAGCAATGGAGTTAGCTACAGAGCTCACTGAAAACCGCATACAGAATAAAGACTTCGCGGAGGAGAAGAAGAAGGATAAAGCATCAACCAAAACCTCAAACCCAACCCAGACCGAATCCTCTTCTCAACCCACTCCTAAGAGAAAACGAGATGGGCAAAATTTCTCTGTCACCCGAGGCAAACAACCAGCTCCACAAGCCGTACCCCTTCAAGCTATCCCAATCACTCAAGTAGCACCCAACTCTACTTAACCAAATAAGAAATCTTACATTGGACCTCACCCTCAATGCAACACCTGTTTTTATCACCATCCATCTACCTTACCTTGTCGACTGTGTGCTAATTGTGGGCGCTATGGTCATTTGAGCAAGACTTGTCGCGCCTCTCAAAACCAAGCTTCACCCCCTACTCAAAACATGATCCAAACATATCAACAATCCCAATACCCCATGTTCCCATATGTTCGAGCTTGTTTTAATTGTGGCGACCCTACCCACTTTAGAAACACGTGCCCTCGATTGGTTAACATCATAAACGCCCAAGCTCAAGCAAACCCAGTTAACCAAACAAAAATCAAGAAAACCCAGCTCCACCACCAGCAAGAGGAAGAGCTTACAACATCAACGCCAATCCTGTTGAAGATAATAACGGCCCAAATGAACCACCCAACTAGCCTTTCCTTCACCAAGAATCAAGACTCAACTCTAACCGTCTAGTTTTTATGTTTTCTTATGTTATCTAAATCTTTACGTATCCCAGTTATAAATTGGGAAGTTATGTATCCAAGAATTTTAATGCGAATTGATATTTCAGTTTTGTTTTATACTCATTGATTTAACATTCATACATCTCGACGTATCTCGATCTCATCATTTAAAGAAGTTGGGTTGTGTCTCACTTTTTCATAGACCGACCCATCATAACAAACGAGGGAGGTACTGTCGTCATTCAGTCATGTATTCTTTCAGATTTGAGACTCAAGCTTTGGTTGATGTGTTTGTTTATGTTTTAGAGTCACATAGAACTAATCATAATTTACTGATAAAGCCAATGAAAATTTGACAAGAATATGGTGGATACGCCGCTGGTACTTCCTATATACAAGTATTCTTGGCAAAGGATCAAAAGCATTACCAGGAGGTTATGAGAAGTTCCGTGTAGGTTTTAATATCGTCATGGTTGAAGTTTTTTGTTTTATGATACATACCTTATCATTTCAAACGTATCACTTCTCTCAAAACTCTTATGCGTGAGATCATACCTAGTCAATCAACTCTGTTCATCCGTGTTCCGCATTTTCATACTTCAGGCATCAAAAAGCGATTCCTGTAGCAGAGTATTCAACCCTTACTAGGAACGTTACCGCCTCAAATAAAATTTAAACTCTCACCCTCTTCTAATTATGTAATTGTCAAATTAAAACACCCTCCCTTCGAGTCAAATATACCACTACTTAAATTTCGGGATGAAATTTCTAAAAGTAGGGGATACTGTAACATTTGTGTAAAACGGGTTCCAAAACCCGCACCGTTTGAGAATCAAGTATTTAATAGGATTTCGTTGAGCATTTATAATTATTGAATAACAAATAAATTATATAATAACCGATAAAATAATTAAAACTTAAATAATATAAAAAAAATGAAATGTAAATAAATAAAAGGGGCTGCCGGGTTTCGAACCCGGGTCCCCAACAAACCTACACACACCACAACACCACTGAGATACACACACCATATGTTTTAAAACCCAAAATAAATAAAAGTTATACTCAAACAAACCTAAGACCTGCAAATCAAAATACTGAACCCGCCCAAAACAGCTGCAAAAATCTCGGATTCTGGTTTGATCGCGAGAATTCTGTGAATAATTGATGATACAATGTCAGTTATAACCGGCACCATGTTCAATTCAAACAAAACTGGCCCAAAACATACGATTAATTGAAATTGAAACCGAAATCATGTGTTGATCATTCGCACTATAAATATCGATGCATCTCATCTCAATTACCTCGCTCATTTCTTCCGAAGTTCCACTCTAAATTCTCTGATAAAAATCTTGTCGTCGGAAATAGCTGCATTCGCCGGAAATTGTCGCCGGAATTCGGAACAGAAATCGGTGATTTACTGGTTACTCTATAAATACCAATCGTTTCACCACAAACGAATTCGATCATTTCCCTCAAAACTCTCTCTACATCAACACTTAAAACTCTCTGATAGAACCTAATGTTCTGAATAAACGACGCCGGAGTTTCTGCACATTACCGGAATCCAACCGGAACTTCCATAACATTCTCCGATTGGTATGAATTCTTAATCTTTTCTGTCAGTCCTATTCGATTCATTTGTTTAATCTAAAACAGTAGATCAGTGAAATCAAAATGTTTAACAAATCTATTTTCAGTTCTGAGTTAATGAAGAAGATGAACATCGAGTCGTTTATGAATATAATTAAAATCGGTATTTTAAACGGGTTAGACACACAGTCCAGTGGTGGACTGTGTGCATTTCATACTATCGATACCGAGTTCGATCCTTGACATAACCCCTATCCACTGTAATAAAATGTTCTTTTTAAAACCGAAACCATATTAACTCGTTGTAAGATGTTAAGTATAAAAATTACAATATATAATGGGTTAGACACCCAGCCCAGTTGGTTGGGCTAGGTGCAACGCAACATTTAGGCCATGGGTTCGAGGCCAGCCCCTTCGCCGGTATGATGAGTTTAAAATTCTTTTTAAAATTAAATTAATTTGGTTTAATCTAACAAGTATATAAATATAATTAAAATCAGAAATATTTCGGGTTAGACACGTAGCTCAGTTGGTAGAGCTGCGTGCACATATATGAGAGGTCACAAGTTCGAACCTCACACGCTGCCTAAAATAAATGAGTTGAACCGGCCGTTGACCAGTCAACCCTTAGAAAAAGGGTAATTTTTTTAATTAAAAATCCTTTTATTTTCTTTGAAAAATTGTTGAAAATACCTCAAAATAAAGTTTTAAAGCCTAAAAATTGCATTAAATTCACAAAAATAAATCTAACAATCTCATTAAGAGCACTAATTAAAAATATTAATCTCAAATAAAATTTATTTATTTATCGAATTATTATGTTATTATTTAGGTTAGTTTCTCTCGTGGTTAAATCCAATTCGTGCGCATTCATCATCAATCCAAGAAACGCACCCACTGTGAGTGAATTCTTACAAATTCCCCTTTTTATTCATGTTTTGGGGTGTATCATGTGTCGCTTTAATTATTTCGTTTATTCAAACTTGTGCTATTACCATTATATGATCTAAACTTGTGATGTAAATATTGTTTGTTGTGATGTGTGTTTACATTTTGTCAAGTTGCGTGCAAATCATTCATTAGGCCCATCAGTTCCTCGTGGGAGACGAGTTGAACATCGCGTGCCTCATTAGATCGGCTCCATTTGATTGAGCCTTGATCTCATTGTTCATCATTTGGTGTGTGCGTGTGCATTTATTTATATTATGAGTTTTGTGATTAAATTTACATTTACGTTTACTCATATGTGGTTATGCACTTTTTTATAACCAATATAACAAATTCGTTCAAATGTTTTCATAAGATTCACTCGCCAACTTTTGTTGACCCAAAAACCCTATTTTTACACATGATACAGGTGATCCAGTTGAGTAAAGAAACACGTAGGATGGCCTAGAAGAATAAACAAGTTAATGCTTTGGAATGGACATTTAGTTTTGTTTTCCTTTGTAATTGTATGATTTTTGTTTAATGGATACTTTGGTTTGTAATTCAAATGAAAATGTATTTGAACATGTTGTGCTTGTATGTTTATTGTAACTTCTTCTTTAAAGAGAAATAATAAATATGAAACTTTATAGTAAATGTCATGAGCTTTGATGAAAACTCAATCATGCCCCGACTACCATTTCCGCTGCGGGTCAGGGTGTGACATTAACTCTTTTGTTTGGGTTTTAGTTCTATAATTAAACCCTTGAATTTGTAATTAAAACTGGTTTTTCTTTAAGAAAACATGGAAATCCGATAGTTAAAATAAACAAATAAATAAATAAAAATAATAATATTTAAAAAAAACTTGTCAGACTATCAGGTCTGACAAGCCGGTTCGACGTGGTATAAGCATGCGTGTGTACAGATTCGGACTCGAGACCTCACGGTTGCGTGCACGCAGCTCTTCCAATTGAGCTACGTGTCTAACCCGAAGGAATTTAGATTTTAATTATATTTATACACATTTTAGGTTTTACCAAATTTAATTGAATTAAAAAGGTTTATACAGGGTTGAACCGGATGCATACAAACTGTCTCGAACCTGAGACCTCTGTTATGATTTGCACCCAGCCCGACCAACCGGGCTGGGTGTCTAACCCGTCCAAACCTAGAATTTAATTATTTTTATATACTGAAAAGGTTTATACAGATGTGATAAATTAAAAAGGATTTTAATTAATCGAGCCGGTGTGCGCGTGGGATCGAACCGGTGATCCCAGGTTCAATTTGCACCCGGCCCAACCAGTTGGGCTGGGTGCTTAACCCGTTCAAGATTCGTGTTTTAATGATTATAACCATGCTCTGACTTCGTCTTCTTCGTTTTACATTTGAACCGTCTGTACACCCGCCCAATTTAACTCAATTTAATCGACGCACAATCAGATGAAATAAATAGAATTCCAAAGAAAAAGAAGGAGAAACTACCGAATAGACTGGAATGGGGGATCTCGATTTTCGACGGTGGTATTCTGGCGGTCGACAGAGTTTTCCGGCGAACAGGAGGGGCGTGAGCAGAGGAATAATGCGAGTAGTACAGGACGAAATGAGCGATTCTGAACGGAGGATTTCGCTTGGTATTTATAGAGTGAAGTTTGGGTTTGGTTTAGGAAATCGAATTCGGTTGATTGCCATTTTGTCGCAGAGATGCCAGCTCATGATTGAAATTTGCTAAGAATAGCCACAAGGCCAGCTGTCGGAATGTTCAAAAAGAAAAAGGAAAGGCGCGATGTTCGGATCCGGTCAGTTGCAGGTTTTCTCACCTGAGTGTGTGCGAGTATATATAAAAGGTTATGCGGGATCTGTTACAGGGTGTGTGTAGTCTAGTGGTGCTGATGGTGTGTGTGCAATCGGGGGAACCCGGGTTCGATCCCGGTTCACCCCTTTTCTTGAATTTTTATTTATTTTGACTATTTTATATTAATTCATATATTAGATATAATTATTAAACCAATTATTACATTATTTCATTCAATTTTTAGTTATCATTTATTTTTAAACGTTGATTTTTTTTATTATTACCTATATATGGAATATTGGAATATTGAAATAAATAAATAACCGAACGACGTAAAAATGAATACACTTAGATTGATAAAATGGAGCGGGTTTTCGAAACCCGATTTATACAAATGTTACAGGATAGATTAAAATTCTCTCCCAAACACAGGACAGTTCTACTAAATAGGGCACTCGTCAAAGCATTCTGAGCTTTAGGGGGGCGGTGTCCTTATTAGAGAAACCACCAAGATCAAAATCCGGAAGAGACATGTGCATGCAATCCAACGCGCACACATAAAAGAAAATAAAATAGTTTGCCTCTATCACTTGTGGACGTATTCAAAACATTTATTTTCAAGTTTTTTTTAATTGCTTTTTCCTAAGTATTTGTTTTTAAATTTAAGTGCATGTTACACCTAAAAGAGGTGCGAAAATCATTAGCAACAAGGTTGGACCTAAACAGCCAACCGACATAGTTTTGAATGAATAACATGGTATGCCTAAGATTAATATGTTCTTTTGGAGGGCAAAGGAAGGAAAAATCCCATTGGCGACAGCGCAAGCATGCAGTGGGATGCCTTTGCTTTCGGTTATGCAGCTCGTGTGGTTTGGTAGATCAAGCAACAGGACATATTTTGATTAGATGCCAAAAGGCTAAAGAAATTTGGGCCTAAGTTATGTGGTAGATGAAGCTATCAACTAACCAACAAGCGGATACAGCAACCGGATACAGTAACTTATAGATTAAGAAGCATTGGTGAATTAATGTTGTCGAGCACGCGGAAGAAACTAATTTATGCGGTTTTTTCACAAACACTGTGAGCATATGGAATGCAAAAAATGGGAAGATCTTTAAAGGAAAAGAGGTGAATGCTTACAAAGTGGTCAAAGAAGTAAAAGACTGTGTGTTCGAATGGATAAGGAGCAGGGCGAAAATCACGCATATAACATGGGACGACCGAAGATCTTTTAGTTTAAAAGTGTAATTGTAATGTCCTTTTGTTTGTTATCTCTGTTTCTTTTGGTTGTAATCTTTCCAATACAACACCTTGCTATGTTGGTTTTTTTTAATGGAATAAAGTGTTTCCGTTGCTTGTAAAAAAAATACATGTTACACGTCTATATTTGTGCTTTTTTTAAAAAAAAAAACTATGTTGTATCATTGCTAAATTACATTAAGTTATACTTTTATTCTTTATATATTGGGTAATTAGTAGATCGTGTTTCTTTAACTTAAATCAGTATAAAATTTGTTCATCGGGTTTGTGTGTTTTCATTTTTCTCGTTTTTTTCACTAACATGTGTTTAACTTTTTCTACTAGTTTTGTTTAAAAATATCATATTGTCCTTACAACTAAAGAACAAAATGTGTAATTTTAATGATTTTCTAATTTTTCACCTTAATTTCCCTTATAAATTATCATTAGATCTTCAAAGGTACCTTTATTTATATGTTAAAAAGGAGTTTTTGTTAAAAAAGAGTTTTTATTTGTATATTTTATATTATAACCTCATAATGTTCATATATAGCATTAAAAACTAATAGAATTGATATATTTACAGGATTTTGAATTTAAATAACCATAACTTCTATCATTTGACCGATAATATTAATGCTTATAACTTACGAGTTGTATAACGTCATTTTCAACTTTCAACTTATTTTTCTGTAGCAAAGTTGAAAATAAAATGTCATATATCGAGAGACTTTCAATATATTTGTATTGTTTTTAATATATTCCAACTGGTTTTAGTATATTTATTTTAAAAGGGCTCAAGTTTATGTCTAATTAATCTTATATTTTCATGATATTGTACATGCAAAACTACTTTTAAACACTATAAATATAAGTAAAGTACGACTATACGAGGCCAAATATACTTTGTGTTGGATATAAATATAACTCAACATGCAGTAAAACTCATGTTAAAGCATACAAAAACCAAACATAAATTCATAGGCATTGGTAAAAACCTAAAAAGTGTTGATTTAAAGTTGTATACCTATATTAAACGTTAAATATTACAAGTTAAAGTTATCGGGGACAAAATAATCATTGATCAGATGAAAAATAGAAAAAATAACTAAATCAAACATGTAATTTACATCAGTCTAAGGAGCATTGCCTATGTTATTGTTTAATTAAAAAATCAGCCTCTCGTTTTACAAAACATACATCTAAGGTGTTTTTTATTATTTAAAAAATAGTTCGTAATTTCATTACTTCGTTACACGTTGGTCTTCCCTTTAACAACATTGTTAGATTGGCTTTCCTTGAGTCGTATTCACTTTCCCTTTTATCATACTACCAATTGAGCAACGTTTAAGCGTTCCATACTTCCATGGGCAAATTTCAATTCGCGATAGTTTTACTATTGTCCTAGAATTCTAAAAATGTAAGTTTGATGTTTTAAACCTAAAGTTCTTTCTCTCTAACATTTCCCACCTATGGTTATAGAGATTAAATTGTCGATCCATAATTATTGAGGTCTTGTAAACAACCCTTGAAAAATAAACTTGGGGAATGGGGTTGAAGATCAAACTCGAAGATAAAAGATATATTTATTTTAAGTAATAATTGTATAAATGTAGGTAGTGAATGGTGCGTTAAATTGTCAAAAATGTGTTAAAAAGTTTACCTAATTTTGGCTTATTCGTTCTTAATTCAAGGCATTTGAAAGAAATTTGGTAAAAATGGTTGTTGAAGTGTATAGCAAGAACATGATGCCCATGACATGTGTGTCATAATTCATAAACCATAGCATGACACCATTAAATGATCAAATATTTAAATTAACATGACCAAATGTTGCATAGACATAAGAGACTTTAATGTATTTAACCTACTTCGACACCCTAGATCAGCTAGAAAGAAATTATTTAACCAACTGAAACATTTAGAAAATGCCCAAATAATCAGTCGCTCTTCATTGATTGATTGAAGCAGATACACCAATGTGAGACGTCACAAAGTGATAGGATATAATCTTTACAAGTTTGAGAAATTTTTGTATTTAATCTTGAATAGCAAGAATTATGTAGTAAAAATGACGTTAATGGCATGAATTCGTTTGATATTAGTTCGGTTCATTAAGATACCGACACTTACCGAAAGAGAAACAAACTAAAGTCATGATTCGACCAAAAAATACCGAGATGTGTTTGCATGGATCGGAACAATAAAAATGAATATCAATTCCGGTTCTAACGTTGTTCGGTCAGTATTAGACCGTTCGTTTTGTTACATGTACAACATCAGGTCCGATTGAAACTTAAAAAAGAAAACCAAAAAATAGACAAAAATAAAAAAAGAAAAGATGAAAAAAAATTCACAAAAAGACAAAATAATTATAATTAAGAAGTCCATAAATTATATATATAATAATGAAAGCTTTTCGAAGTAATGGAAGAAGAGACCCACTAAAATGTTAATAGATTTTAATTTCTGATAGCCTACACACGGAGTGGCCGGCAAGGAGACAAAGCCATGCCACGTAGGCGTCACATAAACCTTGGTTGCTTTACCATTCACATCACAAAAGGGAAGGGTGGTGAAATGTAAGGGGGCAAGAATAAAGGAGCTTAAAATCAAGTTGGTGATGCCTGAAAGAGTGCCCCCCACCCCCGTGAAGATCTTGCATTTGGCATGGGACACGTAACAAAAAATAGTGGACGGGTCATTCTGCTAGGTGTGGAGGGGCTTGCCCCCCTATCCACACCACCACTCCAAATGGTCTTAGGGGCTGTTTGTTTAACTCTTAATGATTCAAACATCTTACTGTTTTAACACTTAATGGTTGAGACTGTTTGTTTCGTGAGCAGGTGTCTGAATGATTCAGACATTTCCCTCTGAATGGTTAAGCATTATATTGAGTCTGAATGGTTAAAACCTCTAATCTGAATTGGTCAGACATTTGCCTCTGAACAGTTAAACATTTTATTGTCTCTTAATGATTCAGACTTTTTACTGATTCAACACTTAATGGTTCAGACCTCTTAGTGATTCAACATTTAATTATTTAGAAGTTATGAAAAAGCTAGTCAAAAATTATGTGTTAAGACTAAGTAAAAAAAAGTAAAAATCATGCAATTAAATAAAATTAGAAATCAAAATCATAACGTTATCAAATGCCCATTCATGTAATAATAATTATATAGAAAAATACGCCGTCCCAAACCCTCTATTGTGTCCCAAACCATCTATTGTGTTGCCTCAGTGTTTTGAAGAGTGTTTATAAATAATATTTTTTGTACATAAACTAAAAGGAGCAATAAATATATTATTAAATAAAATTAAAATTATAGCTAGGGGCGATAGTGAATCGTATTTGAATCACGAATTACTGAATTTGAATTACAAAATCGATTTGTTGAATCGGGTTAGCATCGAATCAAATACTAATTTTGAATCGTATTTGAAATTATGATTTTTTTCAAAACAATTCAACCTGAGTATATGAATTTGAATTTCAGTTATATTTTTTTTAAAAAAAGAACAAATATTTTTTAACCTTTATATACATCAACTCGGATTGTTCGAATCAACCCGAATCGGTTTTTCAAATTCAATTTTAAAATTTAAATTTGAATAATCTAAATACTCACAGACTAAACACCTTAATTTTCTTTTTCTAGTATAGCAGAAAAAAACTTGAATGAACTAAACTTACAATTATTTAAAGCTCAAGAATCCAAAAATAAGTTATTTCGTTTAAAATCACAAATTAATTCAACTTAGATTATCGAAAATTAACTTCATTTAGAAGAGCAATAACTAAAAAAATAAATACCACTTTTAAGTACAACACGAAAGAACAAAAAAAAGGAATCATAAATGAAAAAAAAAAAGAACAAAGAAAGAGCAAATGATAGAACTCGGAGACACAGTCACAAACCGATAAACCCAACTCTTATACATGTGATATGAACGAGAACTTATACCCGCGTTTTGTGACGGAATAACATTTTTTTAAGTTGTGCGTTATGGCTGATTGTTTATAAAATTTGAACGTAGAAAAAAACGTTCTTAACAACTTTATATTTGAAATGCACAAAGATGTATGTCGTAAAAGTGTATGTATAGAATACCCAAAAATAAATTCAGAGAAAGTCGTTTATCATTTAACTGGACCCGACTGGTTTTCAGAAAAAAAATAATATCAAAACGTAAACCAACTGAAAACGTACATAATAATAAGCATGAAAACATATTATATTTGATTTGACATATTTTCGAATAAAATTTACGCCGAAACGTAAACCAACTTTAATTTATATTGACGCATACATAAAAATAAGTACATAAGAAAGTAGTGTTTTTTTAAGTTAAAGAATGATACGGCGCGTTACAACAGTGTCGAAATGTAAAGCAGCTCGGATTTATACCGTCTAATGAAAATGTATTAAATTAGACCCGACTCGTTTCCGAACAAAAATTACGTCAAAACGTAGACTAACTGAAAACTTAATGTATCTAATCCGACTCAAAACGTAACTTGAACTTATACCACATGTAAGTAAAGCTAAACACGTAAAACTCGATTACAAAAGTATTTAGAAAGTTAAAAGGTTGTGGAGGGGTACGGTCCCAAAAACCCTGCGCCTGCGCAAGGGACCATACCCTCAACAACAACATACTTCAAGAATAACCTTGCGTGCAGTGTGCAATGGTGCGCCATTCTTGAAACCAACAGGTTGCCTAACAACCTTGCACGCAATGCGCAATGGTATTGCATCCTTGATATATGCAGGTCACACAACGAACCTTGCGCACTCAGCGCAACGGCAAGTTAGACAAGCCCATGCAGGTCACACAACGAACCTTGCGCACTCAGCTCAATGGCAAGTTAGACCGACACATGCAGGTCACACAACGAGCCTTGCGCACTCAGCGCCACGGCAAGTTAGACCTGGAAATACAAGTCGCACAACGAACCTTGCGTACTTGGCGCAACGGCAAGTTAGGATTAGAAGCGCAGGCCCCTTGACCCTGCGTGGATCAAACAAACACTCTAGCCGCGAAGTCCTAAAACCTTGCACAAGGACAAGACAAACATGAGAGCAACTCATAGTCTTGGGAACAAAAGGACTTAACCCCTACAACTCTACGCTGGTCAGAATGCGCTGAAAGCCACGCGGAAGGGAAAAGCGCAAAGAGGCGTTAACCAATACAAGGGTACAAAGTGGCAGAGCTGTGACCCAATGGTCGCTCGGCAGGATGTGTCTGACTGCGTCGCATGAACAGTAATGTAGAGGCCAGACTGTGCACCAACCAAACTCAGACCAGTTACTGTCACACATTCTCCACTTTCAGCTGATGACAGGTTTGACACTAGAGACAACTACCATGACACGTGGCACCATTCAGCATCCGACAAAGCATACTGTCACACCCTCAATTTCCACTTGCGGAGTATTACCACGAGGCGTGTGATCAAACCAGAATCTCAGACACTAGCAATATCGAACGACTCTATATGATTTATTTAAACGTTTTCCAAAAACAGTTGTTGTAACCATTCATAGTCATTTTCAAAATATCATAGTTTCAAAGTTTAGCGGAAGCATTATGGTAAAGTAATGGGCGCCAACATAAACGCCAAAACTAAAATTTCCAAAAATTATTCGTAAGTAAAGACTCGATAAAAATGTCTTGATCAAATGCAAGTGAGTGCACCTAGCGCTCCTAGCGTCCTGAGAAACATGCAAAGAAACATGTGTCAACATTAAAGAAGAGTGAGTTCACAGGTTTTTATAAGTTCACAAGTTCGGTTTAAAAGATTATTTTTCCCCGTTATCCCTAACCCGGGATAACGACATAGTTCCATTATTCCTAACCCGGAATAATAATGTTGGTTCGTAAATAAGTTCAATGTTAACATGTAGGTAGCGAGCCAAAAGTTACGTCACATAAGAGTTCGCGATCGAAGCTGACTGTTGTTGCCTCAGTGTTGCCAGGTCTATCACTGACCATGGTGAAAGTTAGGCCAAATTAATCACCCGTTGACCATTCCCGGTCGGCTAGCGCGACTAGCTCGGGTGGGGCTTGTCGGGCCCAGTAGTACTACTATAATTTCCCCGCTATTTAACCCAATACTAACGATCCGAGAGTTGGTTGAGGACTTCCATGATAAAGCTAATTAGTGACCATAACGTATATTAACATTAACTTAGTTACCGAGTAGTTAACGGCGTTAATTTCGCATAACGTAAAAAGATAGAGTTGTAGAGCGTATACATGTTTGTCCCCCCTGTTGTTCAAAAACCGGATAAAATAGGGGCCGTGAACTCACCTTAAATTGCTCGGTTACAATAAACGCAAAAGAAGCAAATGATGGAACCGCTAATCGTGTCCTAACATGTCAACCGATTTAAAGTTAGTGTGTGAACACACTGACACAAAACCCTACGCATAACTAACACACAGTACGGCACACGTAATAACCAATTCGAAACCATAATCATGCATGAAAAGTATCACCATACAAAATAATGATCAAACCAACTTGTCATAAACACATATTAACTCATACAACACTTAGGTACACACAAACGCAAGTTATCATGTTTCAGCTTGTACGCTCATAACTAGGCTGTTTTCAAGGATTTTTATAAAATAGTTCCGACATTCCAAAAGTTCCAATTTTTTTACAGGAGGTGTCAATTAGACTGTAGAATTTTGTGTAAAATTTTCAAATCCTAAATCATTACCAATTATTTATAAACATTTATATACTAGGCTGCAGTCAGATTCGTCGCTTTCTGACTGCAGTCCACGAGAAAAATTATTTAAAAATCATCGTTCATCCAATTAACAAAATTCCAATGGGAGATTTTCGGATATTCCCGTGTCCAGTTACTTTACAAATTTCGTGACCTAACCCATACAGACTATGAGATCCGACTCGATAAACAACCTGCAAATTCTGCAGAATTTACGCAGCTTCAGCTGCTGCACTAAATGACCATTTAAAAATAGCAAACGACCTCAGAAAAATATGAATCCGGCGTCATTTGAAGCGTTTTTCAAAAATACACGTTTTGGGCTTCACAAAATCCACTTTTCGATAAATAATGACCAGGTTACAGCCAACTGAAGTTGGCTGTAAATGTCAATCAGCTTACTGTTTTCGACTTTATCGCATTAGAACATGTTTAAAAGATCATGACGCTTAGTTGTATTGATTAACCACAGGTTAACTTGTCAAATATCATCATATATATCAATATTCATGCAAACCCTAAATATTTATCATGATCTTTATCGCTAAAACGCAGCCTACGATTTTTGTGTTCAACATATCATCACGACCGCAAGGATTCGCACATTCATCCGAACTAATCATACACCACAACACTTTTTCATACTAATAATCATACAAACACATAATCATGATCAAGATTACACAAAACCTAGTGTGAATCGCAATACAATTAAACCCTAACCTTGAAACGATGATGATTAGCGAACCGGGACAAGCTTGGAATCAATCCGAGGGGCGTAGACTTGCGCGACCGTGAGAGAGGGGGGCTGCCGTCGACCTTCTTCTAGGGTATTAGGGTTTTTCTTATTTTTTTTTAAACATCCCATGCATACATACATATAAATATAACAAGGGGAAGGGGCGGTCGCGATAGGGGGGGCGGTTTGGGTTAGTGCCTTGGGCCTCAAGTTTGGGTTATTCCTTGGGCCGCAAGGAGGTGTGGGTGGCGGGTTGGGTTTGCTTGGTCGCGAAGTCGAAACCTTTCACAGGCTTGGTTCGGTTTATTAATAAAAGTTACTAAAATATTATTTGCGACATGGAGTTTACAAAATATTAAATCACGTATTTGGAGTGAGACGCAATAGATTCACAAACGTCTAATAACACATAGCACGTAATTCAGATACAACCCGTCTAATTAACACATAGCACGTAATTCACCCTATAGATTCACAAAGTTAGCGTATTTATTGCGAGCGTGTAATTTAATTCTCCGAAAATTAAATCAGGTAGGAGTGAATAACCATAAAGTAGCGCGTTTAAGATACCTGAAAAGCCGGGATGTCACATTATCCCCATGTTGAAAGAATTTTCGTCCCGAAAATTGAGTAAACGGGGTTTAGAATGCAATGCACAAAGATTCAGTTTTTTAGAATGGTAGAAGTAAATCCCAGCCTGTCACATCATCCCCATGTTAAAAGAATTTCGTTCCGAAATTCAGTTGGTGGTAACGTTAGATTGCTGCTCAGTTGCGAAAAAGTGTGGATATTGCTTTTCATTTGGTCCTCTCTTTCCCACGTGAACTCCGGTCCACGCTTAGAGTTCCAACGAACCTTGACGATCGGTATCTTGCTGTGCCTTCGAGTCTTAATCTCACGGTCCATGATCTCGATAGGTTGTTCCACAAAATGCAGTTGCTCCTCCACTTGAATCTCATCCAATGGAATGACTAGGGTCTCATCTGATAGGCACTTCTTCAGATTGAACATGTGAAAAACATTGTGAACTCCACTGAGTTCGGCAGGAAGGTCTAACTGATAAGCTACGGACCCGATACGCTTCGAAATCACAAATGGGCCTACGTACCGTGGATTTAGTTTGCCTCATTTCCCAAAACGAATTACACCCTTCCAGGGTGACACTTTCAGTAGGACGCGGTCGCCTACTTGAAATTCGAGCGGTTTGCATCGTTGATCAGCGTAACTTTTCTGTCGATCCCGTGCCGCTGCCATTTCTAATTTTCACAATCTTTTCAGTAGCCTCAAGTATCAACTCAGGACCTGTGAGTTGACTGTCACCGACTTCTACCCAACAGACCGGTGATCTACATTTGCGACCGTATAATGCTTCAAACGGTGCTGCCTGAATACTCGTATGGTAACTGTTGTTATACGAGAATTCCACTAAAGACAGATGGATTTCCCAACTGTTCCCGAAGTCTACCACGCATGCCCTAAGCATGTCCTCCAAGGTCTAAATGGTTCTTTCACTTTGACCATCCGTCTGAGGGTGGTATGCTGTGCTCATA
The DNA here is from genome assembly GCA_947069175.1 of Scalesia atractyloides. NCBI lineage: Eukaryota > Viridiplantae > Streptophyta > Magnoliopsida > Asterales > Asteraceae > Scalesia > Scalesia atractyloides. The sequence continues at coordinate 20,618,737 of CAMTDV010000022.1, read as the reverse complement.
TCTAAGCGTGTACCCAACGCTTTCTGAAGTGACTGCCAAAAGTTGGACGTGAAACGAGCATCTCTGTCTGAAATGATGGACGTTGGCACCCCGTGCTGAGAAACTACTCCCTTTATGTAGATGCGAGTCAACTTATACATCTTATCTGTTTCTTTGGTCGCTAGGAAGTGTGCAGACTTAGTTAGACGATCCACGATCACCCAGATGGTATCGCAACCACCCGGAGTTCCCGGAAGTTTAGTGATAAAGTCCATCGAGATCTGATCCCATTTTCCACACTGGGATCTCAGGTTGTTGAAGTAGCCCCGATGGTTTCTGGTATTCCACCTTGACTTTCGCACAAGTCAAGCACTTGCTCACGTAGGTGGCTATATCCGCTTTCATGTTGGGCCACCAGTACGCGGCTTTAAGGTCTTGATACATCTTATCCGAACCAGGTGGACAGAGTATCGGGATTTGTGAGCTTCGTCCATAACTAGCTTCCTGAGGTTTCCGTAGAGAGGTACCCATATACGATTCATGAAATACCGGGCACCATTGGGTTTCACTTCCCAATCGCGTTCCATCTTTCCCACAGATTCGGCCTTGATGTTCTCTTCCTTAACTGCTTCTAGCTGCACGTCGCGTATCTGTTCGGGTAACCCAGAATGAATTGTAAACTGTAATGCTCGTACCCGACGAGGTTTCAAGTGCTCCTTCCGACTGAGGGCATCAGCCACCACGTTAGCTTTACCCGGGTGATACCGAATGGCACATTCATAATCGTTCAGGAGTTCGACCCAGCGACGCTGTCGCATGTTCAACTCCTTCTGGTCAAAAATATGCTGGAGGCTCTTGTGATCCGTGTAGATTGTGCACCTTGTTCCATATAGATAGTGTCTCCAAATCTTAAGTGCAAACACAACTGCTCCCAATTCCAAGTCATGTGTCGTGTAGTTCTTCTCGTGGACCTTCAACTGTCGGGACGCATACGCGATGACCTTATCACGTTGCATGAGCACATATCCCAATCCCTGAATGGAAGCGTCACAATATACCACAAAATCATATGTCCCCTCTGGCAAGGACAAAATGGGCGCACTGCAAAGCTTCTGCTTCAGTAATTGAAATGCTGCTTCCTGTTTGTCACCCCAAGCATACTTGGTGCCCTTCTGAGTGAGAGTGGTAAGCGGTTGCGCGATCTTGGAAAATCCCTCGATGAAACGTCTGTAGTAACCAGCCAAACCCAAAAATTGGCGGATCTCTGTCGGTGTCCTGGGTGCTTCCCAGTTCTTGATAGCATCGATCTTGGTGGGATCAACGTGTATACCCTTTTCATTCACGATATGCCCGAGAAACTGAACTTCCTGAATCCAGAAATCACACTTCGAAAACTTGGCATATAGTTTCTCCTATTGAAGTAGTTCCAGCAATAATCGCAGATGCTCAGCATGTTCTTCTTTACCCTTAGAGTAGATGAGTATATCATCGATGAACACGATGACAAACTTGTCGAGATACGGCTTACACACGCGGTTCATGAGGTCCATGAACACCCCGGGTGCATTGGTGAGACCGAAGGGCATGACCAAGAACTCATAATGCCATACCGAGTGCGAAATGCCGTCTTGGAGATATCCTCCTCCCTGACGCGTAGCTGGTGATAACCGGACCGTAGATCAATCTTGGAGTAGTAGCTTGACCCTTGAAGCTGGTCGAAAAGATCGTCGATGCGAGGTAATGGGTATCGGTTCTTGACGTAACCTTATTGAGTTCCCTGTAGTCGATGCACATGCGGAAGGTCCCGTCCTTCTTCTTGACAAAAAGGACCGGAGCTCCCCATGGCGAAGTATTGGGTCGGATAAATCCTTTTTCCAACAATTCCTGAAGTTGGGTAGACAGCTCTTGCAGCTCTACTGGAGCTAAGCGGTACGGGGCCTTGGCGATAGGAGTCGCATGGCTTGCCAATTCGATTTCAAACTCCACTTGTCGATGTGGTGGAAGACCGGGTAACTCCTCTGGAAACACATCGGGAAAGTCACGGACGACGGGGATATCTTCAATCCCCTTCTCGTCCTTAGACTGTTCGGTGACCAGTGCGAGCAAAGCAAAAGAGTTCTTCTTTCGAAGATACTTCTGAGCTTGCATGTAAGAGATGATGTTCGTGACGACGCCTGCCTTCTCGCCTTGCACCCTCAAGACTTCGTCGTTAAAGAGCGGAATACGGATAGCTTTCTCGAAACAGAGAACTTCAGCTCGGACGTCGGATAGCCAGTCCATTCCGGCTACCACATCAAAACTACCCAGGGTAGTTGTCATCAGATCAATGGTAAAGGTGTGACCCGCGAGTTTAAGTTGACAGCCGGTTACTAAATGGGTCACATCTACAGATATACCATCGGCTAGTTCTATGACGTAAGGGGTCTCTAGGGGTTTAGGTGTGAGATTTAGGTTCTTCCTAAAAGACTCAGATATAAAACTCTTATCCGCACCCGTATCAAAAAGTACAGAAGCAAAATGATCGTTAATTGGGAACTTACCGGTGACCACATTCGAGTCGTTTCTGGCCTCTCCACGGCCTAGCGTGAATGCACGTCCTTTGGCACCTCCTGTGCCACCATTTCCATTTTTGCCATTGTTGTTATTGTTGTTGTTGTTGTTGTTGTTGTTGTTGTTCCCACTATTGTTGTTGTTGCGAAGTTGCGGGCAGTCTCGCTTGAAATGGGCAGTGCTACCGCACTGATAGCATCCCCGGTTATTACCCTGCTGTTGTCCCTGGTGCTGGTTCTGATTCTGTCGTGGCATAATTTCCACGCGACAATCCTTTGCCACGTGTCCTGCTTTGCCACATCGTTGGCAGCGATTTCCGGCGCAAGGGCCGTGATGATGGAGGTTACAACGATTACATTGCGGCTTTCGACCCGCATAGCCACTCGAGTTCTGGGTGTTGTTGGCAGACTGATTGTTGTGACCCCGATTGTTGTTGAAGTTGTTGGACCGCTTCTGGTTTTCTTGTTGTGGCTGGGCTGATGAAGACTGTCGAGCAGGTGAGTCTTCGAATTTTCTTTTGTTGTCAGGGACAATTTCAGTTGCACCCCTAGGTGGCAACTTCCTTTGCTCCACCGCCTTATCGGTGAGTTTATGCGCCAGCCTAATCGCTTGATGCTCCATCGTAGGGTTACTAGACATTACCATGCCCTGGATCTCTGGGACCAGACCCGCAAGATAAAACTCAAGTCGTTTATCGACGGTGTTAGCCAAATCAGGACAAAGGAACACCAGATCATGATGTCTTGCTGTGTACGCTTCAATTTCTGACCCGCCCACCTTGTGGTTCCATAACGCTTGTTCCAACTGCTGGACTCTGTCCCGCGGACAGTATTCTTTCTTGATTAGAGCTTTGAACTCGGTCCAGGCCATTGCGTTCGCTGCAACAAGTCCACGCGTTTGGACTTGTTCGTTCCACCAGGTTAATGCCCCATTTTCCAACGTCGAGGCAGCATACTTGACCTTATTAGCTTCAAAGCAATTGCACATTTCGAAAACCGATTCAGACTTTTCAATCCAACGGACCAGCCCTATGGGTCCTTCAACACCCGTGAACTTGCTCGGTTTCGCATCAAGGAACATCTTGTATGGGTTAAGACCCCCTCCTGAGGATAGAGGATAGGTAGTCAGCGAGAAAGTCTACTAGCCAAACTATTAGATTTTCCCATGAAAATATAATAATGGTTACCTGCTGGTGGGTTAGGAACACCTGCCAGAGCAGCATTCACGTGTTCTTGGATTAAAGCGGCCAATTCTTCAGTTGACATGTTGAGATTTCCGCGACGACCGGTTGCCATTTCAGATCTTCGCAAGACAACACAAACACACACCGATAAGTATATATCCAATATAGTTATCATATTCCACACTTAAATGATCACAATTTATGTCAACCCAACAAATTAAACAATCAAAAGGAACAATCGATTAAATAAATTGCAATGTCTCACAAAATACCAACCAAACATCTCAGTTTAATTATAAAATTTTCAAGTTCAAACATAAGTGGAAACAAACAAACTAAAGGAAACAAAACGGAGATTGGCGAGACGAGTTAGTCATCTATGTCTCCATCTCCCAAGTCGCTATCACTGCCGTCATCCTCTTTGGCGTTTTCAACTTCAACTGTCGGGTCCTGTTCCGGCTCTTCTTCCTCCGGATCCTCCTCCAGGTCTTCCTCTGGATCCTCCTCTTCGTCCTCTACCGGCGCTGGAGGGGCCGGTGCTGGTGCGGGTACTGGGATAGGTGGTGCTTGGTTCTGCTCCAGTTCGTGAATCCTTCAACTAGACTCAAGAACTCTGTCTTCGAGCCAGTCAGCCCTCAGCCGCTCAGCACGAAAGTCCTTAGCTAAAATGTTTCGAACTCTCTTATTCTCATATTGCTCTTCCTCGAGCTCTCCAGTTTTACCAGTTAGCTGACGTATCAGCCATCCCTGTGCTTCGATAGTCTCCTGTATTCTCTACAGTTGTTCCTGTTGTTTCCTTAACACATCCCTAAGTAGATCGTCCCCCACTCCTAAAGAGTTGACCGGTTCGACCGGTATAGCGGTGGTCGGACGGGAGGACGACTCCCCTCCTAGAGCGAGTCTCTTCCTAACAGCTGAGCGTGTCTCCACGCCACAAGGTGGTGAGGGTTCGACCATGGGTGCCTTCCCTAGCGCCCTTGATTGTCGAGATCTGTCGGATGATGATGATGACATAGCCTGCTGGGTTGGTGTAGTTAGTTACGAGTTGCGTATATCACAATATACATATATATCTCACATAGAACAATTGTAATATAACAAATAACAAGATATCACAGTTTTGTGCCAACTAAGTCTAGTGTCGTGTAACAGCTATAGTTTAGGTCTACTTTTAATGCAAACCTGGTTCTCTATAGCTAGAGGCTCTGATACCAATCTGTCACACCCTCAATTTCCACTTGCGGAGTATTACCGCGAGACGTGTGATCAAACCAGAATCTCAGACACTAGCAATATCAACAACTCTATATGATTTATTTAAACGTTTTCCAAAAACAGTTGTTGTAACCATTCATAGTTATTTTCAAAATATCATAGTTTCAAAGTTTAGCGGAAGCATTAAAGTAAAGTAATGGGCGCCAACATAAACGCCAAAACCAAAATTTCCAAAAATTATTCGTAAGTAAAGACTCGATAAAAATGTCTGGATCAAATGCAAGTGAGTGCACCTAGCGCTCCTAGCGTCCTGAGAAACATGCAAAGAAACAAGTGTCAACATTAAAGAAGAGTGAGTTCACATGTTTTTATAAGTTCACAAGTTCGGTTTAAAAGATTATTTTTCCCCGTAATCCCTAACCCGGGATAACGACATAGTTCCATTATTCCTAACCCGGAATAATAATGTTGGTTCGTAAATAAGTTCAATGTTAACATGTAGGTAGCGAGCCTAAAGTTACGTCACATAAGAGTTCGCGATCGAAGCTGACTGTTGTTGCCTCAGTGTTGCCAGGTCTATCACTGACCATGGCGAAAGTTAGGCCAAATTAATCACCCGTTGAACATTCCCGGTCGGCTAGCGCGACTAGCTCGGGTGGGGCTTGTCGGGCCCAGTAGTACTACTATAATTTCCCCGCTATTTAACCCAATACTAACGATCCGAGAGTTGGTTGAGGACTTAAAGCTACTTAGTGACCATAACGTATATTAACATTAACTTAGTTACCGAGTAGTTAACGGCGTTAATTTCGCATAACGTAAAAAGATAGAGTTGTAGAGCGTATACATGTTTGTCCCCCCTGTTGTTCAAAAACCGGATAAAATAGGGGCCGTGAACTCACCTTAAATTGCTCGGTTAGAATAAACGCAAAAGAAGCAAATGATGGAACCGCTAATCGCGTCCTAACATGTCAACCGATTTAAAGTTAGTGTGTGAACACATTGACACAAAACCCTACGCATAACTAACACACAGTACGGCACACGTAATAACCAATTCGAAACCATAATCATGCATGCAAAGTATCACCATACAAAATAATGATCAAACCAACTTGTCATAAACACAGATTAACTCATACAACACTTAGGTACACACAAATGCAAGTTATCATGTTTCAGCTTGTACGCTCATAACTGGGCAGTATTCGATGATTTTTATAAAATAGTTACGACGTTCCAAAAATTCCAATTTGTTTACAGGAGGTGTCAATTAGACTTTAGAATTTTGTGTAAAATTTTCAAATCCTAAATCTTTACCAATTATTTATAAACATTTATATACTAGGCTGCAGTCAGATTCGTCGCTTTCTGACTGCAGTCTACGAGAAAAATTATTTAACAATCATCGTTCATCTAATTAACAAAATTCCACTAGGAGATTTTCGGATATTACCGTCTCCAGTTACTGTACAAATTTCGTGACCTAACCCCTTACAGACTATGAGATCCGACTCGATAAACAACCTGCAAATTCTGCAGAATTTACGCAGCTTCAGCTGCTGCACTAAATGACCATTTAAAAATAGCAAACGACCTCAGAAAAATATGAATCTGGCGCCATTTGAAGCGTTTTTCAAAAATACACGTTTTGGGCTTCACAAAATCCACTTTACGGTAAATAATGACCAGGTTACAGCCAACTGAAGTTGGCTGTAAATGTCAAGCATCTTACTGTTTTCGACTTAATCGCATTAGAACATGTTTAAACGATCATGACGCTTAGTTGTATTGATTAACCACACGTTAACTTGTCAAATATCATCATATATATCAATATTCATGCAAACCCTAAATATTTATCATGATCTTTATCGCTAAAACGCAGCCTACGATTTTTGTGTTCAACATATCATCACAACCGCAAGGATTCGCACATTCATCCGAACTAATCATACACCACAACACTTTTTCATACTAATAATCATACAAGCACATAATCATGATCAAGATCACACAAAACCTAGTGTGAATCGCAATACAATTAAACCCTAACCTTGAAACGATGATGATTAGCGAACTGGGACAAGCTTGGAATCAATCCGAGGGGCATAGACTTGCGCGACCGTGAGAGAGGGGGGCTGCCGTCGACCTTCTTCTAGGGTATTAGGGTTTTTCTTATTTTTTTGAAACATCCCATGCATACATACATATAAATATAACAAGGGGAGGGGGGCGGTTTGGGTTATTGCCTTGGGCCTCAAGTTTGGGTTATTTCCTTGGGCCGCAAGGAGGTGTGGGTGGCGGGTTGGGTTTGCTTGGTCGCGAAGTCAAAACATTTCACAGGCTTGGTTCGGTTTATAAATAAAAGTTACTAAAATATTATTTGCGACATGGAGTTTATAAAATATTAAATCACGTATTTGGAGTGAGACGCAATAGATTCACAAACGTCTAATAACACATAGCACGTAATTCAGATACAACTCGTCTAATTAACACATAGCACGTAATTCACCCTATAGATTCACAAAGTTAGCGTATTTATTGCGAGCGTGTAATTTAATTCTCCGAATTAAATCAGCGTAGGAGTGAATATTCATAAAGTAGCGCGTTTAAGATACCTGAAAAGCCGGGATGTCACACATACCTCCTGCCAGGGACAGAACGGATACCTCTGGTCGTCTAGTCCGGGCCCAAGGCCCATCAGCCCTTCTCCTAAACACACCTATCTTCGGCTATAAAATAAGGGTTATACCACGAGGTAAAGACATTCAGAAATATACGAGCTTACTTATTACTTACTTGTTATTACCTTGCAATACCAAAATACTTATTCTCACGCTGGAGTGTGGTCACGGAGAAAACCCTCCCCCTTTCTCTCGTGACGAGGCTAACGACGTTGCTAGTTTTGCAGATTAGCTTGAAGTGAGATCACCAAAGAGCGAACGAGAGACAACATTTCATGCAGAAAAACTAGGTTGTAACTAAGATATCTCCGATACCTCTCGGTTCAGCTAGTGTTTCTTCAGGTTGTAAGTGTCAATGCTAAAAGTTGAGAAAACACAAAAAAAGAATCATGTCGAAATGTAAATCAACTTAAGTTCATATGGACACGTAAATAAAAACAAACACTTAAAATCGATTTACAAAGTATTGGGAAAGCTAAGAGCTTGTAAGAGTTAATGATGAAAACTAAGGGTTAAAATTGTAAAAACAAAAGCGCGAAAGGACAAAAAAATAAAAAAACAGTCACTGTTCATCAAGCTTGCATTTGTATATATGTATAATTATGATCATATGAGCAAATAACTAACGTCTCACTCATGTAAAACTAAGGGTAAGCGAGGCGTGCGGGGGGCCCACCGCCGCTAACCCCTTTCAACGCGTGGGGGAGGGTAATTTGGTAGCCATTCACCACATGAAAGATTGTGACCGTTGGAACTTTTGAACGTTGGAGAACTGCATTAGCCGTTAATTTTAAAAAATACCTTTATAAAACCATCTTTTTTCACCCCATTCACACAACCTATTCAATTAATCAAACAATACTATGGATAGACCAAACAAGAGCGACGGCAAGAAAATAGTTTTGGGTTCCTGTTCGAAGGCGAGGGAACACGGCTCGCAAAGTAGACAAGGTGGATCGAGTGTGTACCAACCTAACTATCCACCACAAGTTTTTCAACAACCAGGTTTTTACAACACCCAACCCCAACCCAACTATCCACCACAATTTTTTTCTTTATCACAAGGTCCCACGATGGTTGCACCAGGTGTGTACGATTATCCTATGGAAGCCCAAAACGCTTTTGACCCGTTTGCTCCACGATTTGGTACACCGACTCAATCTCCTAGAGAAAATGTTGAACAGTGCTTCCAATATACGATGATGAGGAAGATGAAGAATATGTAGTCGAGAATCAAGACTTAGACGATGACGAAAATGAAGTATAGGAAGAAGTTGAAGTCGAAGAAGTAGCCGAAGATGAAAGGAAAGGAAAGGGGGTAAGGCGGATCCGCAAAGATGGACGAAGAAACAAGAAGAGGCGTTAGCGATGACGTACGTGCATTGTAATGAAAATAAGAGAAAAGGAAATGACAAAAAATCGGATGGTTTTTGGAAAAAAAAATTCTCGCACATTATAATATGCACCGACGGTCCGTGAACTACCTCCAATGGTTGCATTATAATATGACTCAGGTACACTTTGCTGTTGTGATGCTTCATGCTTTGTCGGCAACTAACAACATCTCAATCTTCAGCAACCCCTGTTTCTTGATCTAAATCAAGATCTGCACAATTCTCAGAAATTTATAAGCAAAACTTCTATGCAACAAGGAGAGTACCACATGAACACTTGGTACATCCAAGTACTTGTACTCGAATCAAAATTCAAATTTCTTTCATCTTTTGATCATTAGTCAAATCTTTAAGAATGGTTAATAATTTTTATAAAACAAATAAAGCACTGATATTTTTGGATTTTTTAATTTTCTATATTTTTTTAATTTTAAAATATAAGAAGATAAACAGAAACACAAATAAACAAAGAAACTAACTCATAGTTACAACTATACAATAACAATGGGAACAAAATCGTTTTCAGGCGGACCAAGGAACACTTTTCAGTGCGAACTTATTCAAACTGCTCTAGGTGATTGCCAATATGTTTGTCCACTTAAACTTTAACGCTCAACTTTCATTTTCCAACTTCGTAATATGCTTAAGGTAGTATTGTACTATAATACCCGTGTTTCCTATACCATGGCATACCCCGCGATCAAGGTAAGCACAACGATTCATTGTAGCAGGTGAGTATACTGAGATCATCATTTATCTTTTACAACGTCAGACTATTGGTGAACAGGTCAGTACTTTCGTACAGCAGAGTGACCAATAGTATTTGACGAGGGTTAGACAAATACCTTATCTGGTATGTTTGAATTCATGGAATTTTCTCATGATGAGATTTCCTTTTTTTTAAGGTTGTGGCGCTTCTATTTTGGCTCTTTTAAGGATATTCCGACTGTGCCTAGGTCTGCATATAATCTGGATGCAACAGAAGGGCAGCCAAGATATCCCCGGATGACTCAACAGCATAAAGACCCGAAACTTCAGATGTTGGCTATCTATCAACGCAGGATTTAAGACCATAAAATCATACGCCGATGGTATGTTACCCACAAGATACATAGTTTGTTATGTTTATCTCACTTAGTATCTTATAATCACTTTGAGTGTTAAGCCTACCGACATATCACATTAGATCCTAGTCTTTTCAGCTACAACACCTTACATGTGTCAGTCATGCCCTTTATCACGAATATTCATTTATTTTCCCATTTGATGCAAAAAGACCTTTTGTATTTTTTTAGTTATTCAAATGTTTTTGTATTTTTCTGTTTTTAAATGTTTTTTCGTATTTTTCTGATTTTCTCCCCCTCAAACAATACATATATACATATATCGCTCTCTTCCCCCTAAATTTGTGCATCATACTTTATGCACAAATTTACCTAATAAAGACAACGTCTGTACAAAGTTTTAAACGAAAGAAAAGGAAAATATTTTTGTTGTTTTTGCTTAACCGTTCCGTCATTATATTAAAAACTAATAAATTCTACCTTTTCGCTGATCTTATCTTACCTCATCTCCTCCAAAGGAAACATTACACTTGAGAAAAGAATATGAACTTTTGCGACAGTGAGATGTTATCCAATATGTCCCTGGAACAACCGCTATCAACATTTTAGAGATTGTCAACAGCTCCTCCTTGGTTGTTCCTGAAAATAAGAAGATTAATAAGATAGTGGAACCCAGGCCATCGTGGTCGTGGGTTTCCCTGAAGCATCAAAATAAGACACTTCTTTTAGACACAAGTCCCCTTTTGTTTCGAGGATTGGTGATGTTGATGTCGCTTTAGATTTGGGTTTCCAAATCTGTTTCATTTTAACAAACGCGACTGTTGCCTTTGATTGAGCAACTTTGGCTGTTTCAGGTTTAGTCATTTTATAAACAGATTTTTGTTTCTGAACAGCCTTGCGTTTGTTTTTGGCAACATTCCAATCCCCATCAGATGGTTTAACCTTGGGATTCACATTCTTCATTACCTTGGGTGATGATACCTTCATTGGCTTCGAATGATTGTTATCCTTAGGTGTAACTTTCTGATTTTGAACATGATACGGAACATGGGGACTATGTGTGCAGTTTCGAGCGATGTGACCAGGAATGCCACAATTGAAGCACGATTGTCTCTTCACATGTAAAGCATTCTGATCAGCTTGATTTGCTCTTGCAGGCCCTGAAGGATGAACTGATCCCTTCTGTGCTTGATTTCCTTGCACGTTTCTTGCAGACGAAGATGAATTTGGATGTTTGTACTTGTCGTTTGCAAGCGCCTTCTTCTGTTGTGAAGATTTATTTGGATTCTTCTTGTTTTGTTTAGACTGCAAGTCTTGTTCAGAAATCTCCCCAACCTTTCCAAAAGCTTTGCGAGCACGGTCAAAAGCATATTTTTCACATTTGCCATTAAAGACCGGCTTAACAAAAGCATTTTTCACAACACCAGCCTTTTGAGGGCTATTGCTGCCCACTGATGATTTTGGAGAGCGTGATTGTCCTTGACGTTTGGACTTCTGCTTTCTTCGTCTCCGATTTGCTCGTTTCTGCTCTTTTAACTTGCTCTGAACCTTTTCATCAGAAGCAGAAGGTTCAGATTTTTCAGTTTGCGCACTTAGAGCCTTGTTCACGTTAGTTCTCTCTTCATCAGCTGACTCATTAGAAGAGTCAACAGCACCAGATGGTTCCCGTGTGTCTGACGAATAATCACTGGGTTTGTCGTACACCATATGTTGTGCTTTCTCAATATCTTCATCGGTTTCAGGCATTGTTGTGTAGTTGTGATTATACGGTGGGGCAACCTGATTGAATCTCAAACCCTTACCTTTGTTCTCCTTATATGCCAGCTGCACATTGCACACGTCTTGAACAAGCTTGCTGGATGTATCAAACCTCTTTATATTGACTTCATTTTGTTGATATTTTACAGTAAGAAGTCCCAGCTCAACTCTTACCAAGTTGCATTCCATGGTTTTTGAATATAATCTGGTTTTGTAATCATGGACCCAACATTTCTGTTGATTTACGTCCACGTGGAGCTGAGCTATGTCTTTCTTTTCTGCTCCAACCTTTTCTGTGAGTAACTTGTTACTTTCTCGAAGGCCGATGCACTAAGCCATTGCATTGTTGTACTCATCAGCCATTTTGGAATTAAGTGCCCTGAGTTGAGCAACCCTATTCCTGCAAGGTTCAGTGCACAAAAGGTAGTTGACTATGTCAATGTGTGAGCGTGGTTTGTCAGCGTGAATTTGGGCTCGAGGTAGAGTTTGGGGTGCTGGGCTGTTGATTGCTGCTTGCTGGGCTTGAGGTTTCTGTTCGGACACTTCTTTAGGATTAGACTCTGTTGATTTAGCGTATAGATCTTGTAGATCTTCGTTTGATTGTAAATGATCCCACAACCAAGATACAAGGAGTCTTTGTCATCTCCCAAAACGCTACTCAACTCATCTCTTACTTCCGCTTTTCGCCTCCCACGTTCAAGCAACGCATCACATAGTCAACAATTGGATCAACATTGTAGTTTCCGATAAACTCATTCAGCTTTTCCTTCACTTCATCCCGCAGGCTTGGGTTTTGATTTTGTGCTGGACTGAAAACTATGTTCGAGTGCTGAGCTTGGGCTGTAAACATCTTCGGATAATCGAAACCGTACCGGTAAAAACGATAAAAAATGTCCGAAAACTGTTTTTACCAAAATGTACCGTTAGACTCGTCTTGACGATACGATTCCAATGATGTATAATGTCCGATAGTGATTTTATGAATTTTCGTGCCTTTTTTGTGGTCCTAAAAATCCCATGAGTCTAACCGTGCAAGCGGTTTGTCCAGATTGTCTATGGATCAAATTCTGTGTGCTAAAATGTTTAACTCAGTTACGTCAGCTGGTTAACTTTCCACCTTTAAGGGTACGACTCGGAACAATACCGAATTTTGAACAGTAACTCGGATTCTTAATCCAAGATGGAATCTCGAAACAGTGATTCGTGATGGTATCCGAGATGCAATCCGAGATGAAAGATGATCCGGAATGAAAGTCTGATCCGGAATGAGAGTCTGATCCGGAGTAAGAAATCTTATCCGAAATCAACAGTATTCCGAAATTCCGATGAACAGTTATCCGGAATCAATCCGAGATGGATGATCTTCTTCGTGTTCTTCGGGATCTTCAACAATTTCGAATCTGAAATACAACAGATTAATCCGAAATATATCCGAAATTCAAATAATTTATCCGAAATCCTTGAATGTTGATCCGAAATGCTTGAATGTTGATCCGAAATGCTTGATTGTTGATCTGAAATGCTTGAATGTTGATCTGAAATGCTTGTTTTTGTAACACCTCGTAAAATTCGTGTTCGGTAATGTACCAACACGTGTACATGGCCTCGGGATCATACCTCAATGAGCTAGCCACTCAAACATGTTCAAAAATCTCAAAAATTCATTAAACAAACCGGAACCTACGGTTGAGAACCGTAGCCTACGGTTTAGTCTTGCTGTTTGGATTTTATATTGACCGTAAGCTACGGTCTAGTGACCGTAGCCTACGGCGGGCTTCTAAAGCCTTTGATTTTCATCATTTTAACTTTCATCAAATGACTCAAAGGCCCCTAAACTTCGTTATTATCATATTTCTTGATTTACTAAGCCACCTTTAGACCCGGACGTCTCTCGGTTGAGACTATATATTTTTATTTACCATCCTCGAGCATTCCACTCTTTTACCAAACCTTTAACTTTACTAGTTCCATAAATTTAACCTATGAAACAATAAGTATTCGTATCTTTCACGTTCAAGCTAGTAAACACTTATAAGTCATAAGAACACCTAGTGTGACACCCATTAATGTTTGGTTACTCTTATTCTTCTTCAATACATCTCATATTGAACGAAAAGACCAAGTTGTATCATTATGTCATTGGATATAAGTCAAGGGACAATTCATGACAATCCACAAAACTATTCTTGAGGGACTAAAAGTGTCAAAACCCTAAAATTCTGTCAAGATGCCACCTCTCCTGCAATTTGCCACACTCTTCCAGCTCTTGACACCTAATTAGACACATGTAATGATCCTACTACACCTCTAACACATGGCTCCATCTCCTTAGACTTCTTTCACTATAAATAGCCACTTAAGTTTAATCATTTTTTGCTCATTCACTTCTTCTTCTCTCTATTACACTCTTGGAAGTTCCTGACCATTTGGGAGCTTCCCTTTGAGTTCTAAGTTTCCTTTGGATCATTTGTAAGTGTTCCATCTCTGCTCTTTTCTTTTTATAGGTTTTTAATAGCCAAAAGTCAAGCATTTTCGACAAATGCCTTGACTTTTGGTTAAGACCATTATGGTCCAACCATTGTTCTATATGAAAAGGATCGTAATTAGGTAGGTGTTAATCCCTTAAAAGGGCACCTCCTAAGGATCACGTTTACTAGGTCAATTGACGGGTCAAAGTTATTGTTCTAAAAAGTCAAACGGGTCAGATTTCATAAAAATCATAATCTGAGTTTATACATGTTATAAATATATTTTTGACACTTAAACAAGTTGGTAATAATAATTAAAACATGTGGGAACATGTTCGATCCGTCAATTTCAGTCCTAGAGTCGGTTCGCAACCAAAAGTCGTGAAGTTTGACTTCTGCTTTGACTTTCGCGACCCGACTTAGATTAGTTAACTTCTGAATTAAGGTTACATTATGATCGTAATGTAATGTAGCATAACCCTCTGAGGTTAGATTACTTGATCATAATCATAATCTGCGTTTATACACAAGTTCCGTAAAATGTCAAAATTTGACTAAAATGCCCTTTTTACATAAAACATGGTTTTAATCAACAGTTGACTTGCAAATGAAATACCTAATAATATGTTAATGTAATTAACATATTATGATGTTAATATTCTGATCATAAACTGATTTTAATATAATATCGTAAACTATACTTTTAAATGACCAAAATGCCCTTTCGGTGCATAGTTTGGTCTTAAACCATAAACCACACTTATGTGTGCTATCTTACTGATATTATAACACAAATTAAGTATTTTTCCAGAATGTTTATGATCATAACATCAGAATACACGCAAGTTCCTTTTATACAACATATAATTACCAAAACGCCCTTATGAGGCATAATTTCGTTTCAAAACCTTTTCGGGCATGTAAGTTGATATTCTACTGATATTACAACTTATTTAAAGTATAATAACACATGGAACTTGTTCATGACTCATCCGGCTACCCGATATCGCTTATATGCATACGGTTAAGCATATGTAACTAGTTTACGAAAATTAACCGAAACGGGTTTAACCTTATCATTTTAATTTCAAATCCCAGAATGTTAATTGTTTACCCATATTATACAAGTCTTAAGTACTTGTTGGGTTTAAACTACATTCTATCCGGTCATCGTTTAATCTATGTTACCGTACCGATTTTGATCCTTAAAGCTAGTCGGTCTAAGTCTATGACTTAAATAAAGACTGTTAGCATTCTAATTGGTTAGCTTATGCCATAATCCAGACTAGAGCCTTCCAGTAAATGCTATCTGCACTTATTTCATTTTGAGTACGGCTGAAATATTAAATCTTGCATTTTTAAATCAAGACTAGCTCAGGTAAATACTCTTGACTTATTTTCCCTATACGGGCTTGGGTTATGGTAAATTATTACCGCTTGGTCGGAAATGGGATCAATCGAATGCCGGATTGTGGCTAGTAAATCCGCATATTCCGTTTTAATCAGTTTTGTTTGATAACTTAAACATTGGGGGTTAACGACCGTGTCCTGGATATCCTTGGCTCATTACATTAGATAATGGCCACGACCAAAGCACGGGGTGCAGGCATACACCCGACAGATGCGAATGCTAAAATTATTTTTACCCACAAGTTGGCGATAACTCCTTCGTGGGTTCATAAGTGGTGTGTACGTTAATCATGTCTCGGTCTCTGTACTGGGCCCATATGTATTGACAAACATGTAAAGCTGTTAACAAGGTTACAAAGCTGACTTTCCCAAGTTATAAAAGATTTGTGTCCTGTGCATTTAAATCAAATTTTTAAAATGTTTTCAAAATGAGTCAGTCGGGTGTATTTACCAGCGAAAGCTGACGTATTTTCAAAAGACTAAGCTTGCAGGTACAATACGAAATAGGCTGGAAGTTGCTCGGTAGTGATATAAGAGGATCTTGCAAATCCTTAGATCTGCCCTAAAGTCTGTTATACATTTTTGTACATTTTACGATCCGCCTGTGGATCTTTCGTTACAAGCCGTCTGTATATTATTTTTGTACTTTGAACATTTCGGTTTGTAATAGTAATTTAAATCCAAGACTTCCGCTGTGTTGTATTTAATTGAATATGACGATATCAACTTACGTCACGATATTCCTCACCCGGGCCCACCGGTGTTTGGTTGGAATTTCGGGGTGTGATAGTTTTTCAGCAGAAACCGAACAGAATCAGTGTGATATCAGATCTGAGCCTGAAAAATAAGTTCAACAGGCTCTGATACCAGTTGTAAGTCCTGTTAATCCGGATCTATCAACGATATCACACAATCACCAAGGATGGGCGGAATCCAAACTTGGTGATATTCAAGAAAATCGAAAAGATGAAGAACAACACGAATAAACTTTAACACCTTGCACACGATTCTATTACTTGAACAAGCAAAACCGTCTAGTACAAGATGGAGGCTCTCTCTAAAGAAATCTCACAAGTCTTAACCCTAGAAATGAATAAGCTTAGCTTATATACCTAGGGTAAGGCATGCCCCTCATGGGCTTGCCTATGGGCTTGTTTGGCCCACATGGCCTATGGCATACCCAAATAACCTATAAAGGTCCAAATCTAATACAAACTAACCCAGTTAATCCCAGTTAACTACCATAGACTGTTGGATATATTTGATGCTTCAATCTCACACTTCTAGACCTAACAGGTGGTGGGTGTGTTTTTAGAGAGCAAGTACAGAGAGGAAGTGTGCGTTTTAGAGAGAGTGTGTTCTTAAATATATAATATACAATTCATTTTGTTTTTTAATTATTAAAATTATTAAAATGATTACTTAAATTAAAAAAAATTGCCCTCACTTAACAATTATATCAACTGAGTTACGCCTAAAGTACATACATACAATATTTTGAAACAATAAATACAAAACTTGTCAATTTTAAAGATAAATGACAACGGCTAAAGTTTCGTATATACGTAAAGAACAAAATTTGCAATTCACTCTAGAACTAATGTTTAAATTTTGTTTTTTCCTTTAGAGTGAACTAAAAGTTTTGTTCTTTATCTATATATCAAATTTAAGGCGTTGTCCTTGTCTTTAAATTTGATTATATAGTTAATGTTTTAAAATACTATACGCTTTGTCCTTTGACATTTACTCGGTTAAAATTTTATGTTAATCTAATTACGTGGCTTGCAGAAGGTTTATAAAATTAAAATATATATAACCAGTCACCCCTCTCTTACCCACCACCGACATTAACGACATAACAGTTGACGGCATAACCAGTCGACGACAATTGACCAGTTGACGAAGGACAATTCGAACCGTACAACACACCGTCCTTAATCGACGACGACAAAAACAGTTAAACTCCCCTTTGCTTTTTAGACCGGTGGACCTCCTCGGTGCTTTTCCTCGTTGGAGTATGGCTCACGACTAGATAACTCCCATTTGTTGCTTTTTTAACCAAGTTTGTTGAGTTTTTCCATTTTATAAAAGAAGTTTGACTTTTAGTATTGGGTTGCACCGTCCTAATCTATTTGGGGCCTTTTGTTTCATTTTTATACCTTGGTTTTTTTCTTTTTTGTTTTTAGTATCTTGCTGTTTCAATTAATTGCACAAAGTCTTGAAATTGGTGGGCAAAATACTTTTCAACAAATAGATACTTCATCGGAGAATAGCTTTTTCAGGCTGTATCTGTTTGGGGTTTTGTTTTTTTTACTTTGGGGTTTTTTGTTTTTAGTATGGTTTTGTTGAATTTGCAGGTTGATCTGAAATTGTTTTTTGATGTGGATGACAGGGTTGAATGATGGTGAAGGTGTGGTGGTGAATAGGTGGGGCGTGGTTATGGTGGTGACGGTAACCGGCTGGTGTAGTTGAATGAACATGTAGAGAGGGTGAAAGGGAGATGATGTTTTAGAGAGAGGATGAGAATGTAAAGGGTTTTTTTTTTCTTTATATATATTTTTATATAGAAAAAACTAAAAAAGAAATATTATATATGTGGTATTTAAGTTATTTATATAATAGTCTTTGAAAATATGAAATGATAAAAATACTCTCATTTGTGAGGCACATGATCAAATTTAACAGAAAGTTTTAATTGGTTTAGAGGTAAAGGACATAAACATTAACTACAACTTAAAATTTAGTATAACAATAAAGGATAAAATTTGTAATTCACTCTTTTCTTTGCTTTATCATTCTTTGTAATCGTAATTATAGCAACAAACTTCCTTGCCTTTCTTGTTTTGATCTTGTCGAACCATGGTTATCGATCCATGTGGTGTCTCGTGACTCGGGTCGGAAGTAGCTGGTCTTTTATGTGAAGATTCCCTTGAATGGGCGAGTCTTGTCAATTAGAGGGAAACAAACTAACCCTTGATTTGTGGTCCAAAAGGGTGTGACCCCCTCATATCATTTGTAAACAAGAACTCTTATCTACACAATGAAGTATAAACTGTATTTTTTGTGTAAACTCTACTTCAAGTGAAAATGTGATGCATCTATATTTCAGGCTTGTTTCAGAGATTTTGGATGGCCTGTTGCAACAAGTAAAAAAATGGACCCCTTAATTGTTATATTTTTATCATTCTAAGTGTTTAAAATGACCAAAGGAGTATTAGATATTTGGATTAAATGATTAGTTGATTGGTTAATAGGTTAATGTTAGATGATTATTATGTTATTATTCCCTAACCTCCAGAGGGCGTGGAATTTCTAAACATAGTCCAATGGGTTGTGAATAGTAATCTCTCAACCCTTAAGGGTCGTTTTGTCTTTAGTAGGTTTGGTTTTGCGATTCAAAGGGGGATTGTGATGCAACTTGTTGCCCATTTACCTGCCACGTGCTTGTAATTTGTTATTTTGACATTTTAATTAATGTTAATATACACACTAAGCGACCTGCGCTACATAATCGGAAGGAAAAAAAAGTTTAGGTCCCCTCTAGTAAATGGACCTTGTACAATTACCCACCCTTCACACCCTCAGAGACATCCCGGTATCTTTGAACCAATTACAATGGCATGATTTCCTGCATAGTGAAACGTAACTATGCCCAACTTCTAACGTACGATACAGTATACATCTTATAATAATGTTCTTTTTTGTCCTTTAATCTATTTTGTCATTTAGTGTAAACTTTTTCATATGCAACTCATTTAGTTTAATTATTGTATTTTTTTATTTACTTTAATCAAATTACTTTTCAACTTCTAAATAGTTTTTTTAACGAACAAATTAATATCATTTTAGACATATTTTTTAACTTTTCTTTTTATTTGCTATAACTAGTGTGGTGAGGTTTTTTTAGTTTAGTTTTTTTAATGAACGCGCCGATACTCTTTTGAACATATTTTATAATTTTTCTTTTTCTTTGCTATAATGAGTGCACCGAAACCAGCCAAGCTTCTATCGTTTTCTTTTTCATTTATCTTTTTTTTATCTTTGTTATTTACTATATTGCTTTACTTTTTCTTATTATTTTTATGTTTAAAGCCGAGTTACAACTCAAATAACATAGCATAGTTAGATATCATTTTATTTAATTTTATAAATTTATTTATTGGTTGTCATGATGTGCTATACGTTCTGAATTCCAACCGTGTCCCTACGCAACGCGTACATAACTACTACTACCGTAGTTGGAACTTCAAGCAAAGAATTTGATTAGCTCTTGTTGGTGCAAGGTCAGCTAAGATACAAAGCTTCAACAAAAATCATAATCTTTTTTGAGTAAATTGATTGAGATTGGGTGTTACTAAACTTATCACCCTCTCTCACAAAATTAAGGTTGGACCCACCATTAATAAACATATCCCATTCAGATTCCATGTCTTACAATTACGTGTCACTATTTGAATGGTTTTATAATTTACTGGGAAAATACACTTTGTATAGATTTACCATAATAGCCATAGAAAAAACACTTATAAATGTATAAATGTAGGCATGTAGATATAACTTTCATTCGTCACACCAAAGTTATTACCCTAGTGTTGGTCTGTGTCCAAGTAATACTTTCTACGTTGACAATAACACTTTGTATGTTGAAGCATTTCAATCAGAGTCAAAGATCAGATTGAATGACAAAAATTGTGACTTGAACCAGGTCAAGGATCAACTCATAATCAATTGTAAGATGTATGTTTATGAGTTCTTGTCGAGGATCGCAAATTAAGCTAACAAATCGGTTTTTCTTTAAAGAACCGCCCGTTGATTGGAGAAAAACTAATGCAATTCATGATCATATGAGAACAAACAAAGATTTACCTTTATTATCAACAATTCATATGAATATTGACTAGCTAGTTAGTTGCAACATGTTACCTGATGTGTCACCTTATTTCTGTGCACAAACATCTAGCCTTCTCAGATCAATACCAGCATTTATCAATTCACCAACATCATCATCAGCCACTGAGCAATCTATCGTTTCATCATCCTCCATAACTAACTGCTGTACACGATCACAGTTCAAATCAGTCGCCTCTAAAACGCTATACTCACCATCAGATCTCACCTCTAACAACTTACCTCTTCGCATAAGCTCGTCCGCCATAACCTCAAAAGATTCAGATCTAATCGGCACCTGATTTTGTAACACATCAGGTGACATCACCGTCTGATTTTGCGATTGATGCGAAGAAAGTGGAGACTCTATCGCCACCGGGAACTGAAACGTGTAATTTCCGGTGATGTTGTACACCGGAGGTGATTGTAAAGTGAGATTACCGGAGAGATTCGACATTGAAGCACCTGTAACCGTCGAATTCGCCGGAGAATTAGCAGGAGAGCGTCTCGTATGATGTCTGTACTCCAAAATACCTCCTAATCCTTGTACGGCCAGATGTGTACCGTAGAACATTCCAGAAACCACAATATCAACACCTCCAACTGTAATCAACGATCTCGCCGACCGCCGCTGCTCAACGCGAATATCTCTACCAGGAACGAGCGTCGGAACGGTGTTCGACGACGGCGGAAGGCTCAACAGGTCAATCATCGACATACGACGCGGAATGACGTGGTACCGGAGAGCTGTGACGTAATTCGTGGCTGGCATGGTCATGTCGAGAGCGAATAAAGCGGAATTGATAGGTGCGAGTAAGGTGAAGTTACCGTCGGATCTGAGATCGTAGTGGACGTCGGAAGTTGTGATGGCGTTGGCGAAGAGATGGTAGCCTCTGGCTCTTAACACGCCGAACATCACGGTGAGTTCGCTTTCACGTACGGCGGTAACGATGACGGTGTTGATGACGGCGAGTAGGATGATGACGGTAGGGATGAGCGCGGCGGTTGATACGCCGGAAGTGGATGCCATTGTTGCCGGAAAACTAACGTATTTTTGGCGGTTTCTTTTCAGTTATAACTGAAGTTAAAAGGCGGTCTGAAGTGGTCCGACCCGATTTATAAAACCCGATTTGTTACACCTTGATCGACTTTTTTTATCTTTTAATTTATTTTCTGCCTTTTGTTTAAATTATAACTTTTAATATATAACTAATGTATAATGCTTTTATAGAAATCAGAATACATTATAACTCTTTTATTTTTATCTGTGCTTCGATATAAAGTTTAGAGTAAACTGCAATTTGCGTCTTATAGTTTAGGGAAGGGATCACTGTTTGTTCATCCTTTTAATTCTCGCATTCTGAGTTCGTATGCTTTAGTGTTTTACCTTTTTCTTTCTTTGCATTTCTCCTACTAACAGACATCATTTTTCAATTTGAATCTTGGTGATGCGCTCCTAAAATACAGAAATCTTGTTTACTCTGAAGTTTATAAAGAATTAACACGTATATACTATAATGTTTTTTTGTGTGTGTAAAACAACATATTATCAACCATATAAAATAAAAGTATAAGTTTATAGTAAAATATAAAAGATTCGTGTAGATCCCGAGTTGTTTAGGCTCGAGCTCAACTCGCTTTTACTTAAGAGTGCTCATGCTCGACTAGAGCTCAAGCTCATTTTAGAGCTTAGTACTAAAGGTTGACCTTAAGCTCGTCTATTATTTATTAGCGATTTGAATATTTTTTTTGTATACGTTGATAATTGTTTACATATACGTTTATACTTATAATTTATATATAGTATAACGTATTTTATTCAACTATTTTAATTATCTGAAGTTATTACATATATACTTAGTTAAAAGGTTATGTTGGTGGGCTAATTCGACATAATCATGTGTTACCTTGTGGTTGGCTAGAAGAATTTTTACTCTTTTGCATTTAATTTTGGAAATTTACATGTTTAATCCTTATACTTTTATATTTTTAATACATATGTTTTGTCCCTCTACTTTAATAAAGTTATTCCTCATTAGTTAACTTTGCTTTATACATATTTGATCCCTCTATTTTAACTTTGCTAACATACAAGCTTAGGCGCTCTACTTTTATTCCTATTAGTATGTCGCCTTTTAGTGTTTTTTTTTTTCTCGCTAACGTGACGAACCAAATGGACTCCAACCGAACAATATCGTTACGTTGATGTTTTGATGTTCTTTTCACCATTACCTTGTTGCTATACTGAGTGTCGGTACTATACGAATAATCAAACTATCGCCACAATGTGTGATGTAAACTTACTAGTATATGTAAATATATTAAATAATTATATAAAAAATCGTTTAGACTCACGGCAAACTCAAACTTGTTTACTAAATGAGCCTCAACAAAAGCTCGAACTCAGGTCTGTGATCGTTAAGCTCACCCCAAATCATGTTTCTAACAAGCCGAGCTAGAGTAGCTCTCTTTACACCCCTATCTTAGAGCAAACATATATATCACATATTAAAAGTTATAGGAGACGTGATTATAACTTAAACAAACGTAATCTAGGCTAAAAATATATTATATTAAATACTACAATTTTTTAAATAAAGTCTATAGTTAAGTGTAGACAAAAAATAGTAATGTATTTTAAAAGATATAAAAGAAGATAAAATTACTATAATTAAATAGAAAAAAAATTTGGCATGGGTCCATGTCATCAGAAAAAATATAACTATTAGTCATCCATGCCCCCATCATCTCCCCCAGCATCATCTCCATAATCATCATCTGGTGGAGCATGATCAACTTCAGGGGGGAGATCATAAAGAGGGTCCACGTCATCAGGGGCATCTGGTACAGCCTCCTCTACTGCCATTGATGCAAGGCTATCGTCATTAAAGAAGTCGGCGTAGGGCTTCGAAACCTGAAAAAAATTAGATGAGGCATAGACCGTTGGAACCGACCAACCCTTTCAACTGAAGCAGGTCAGCTGGTTTGAGAAATTTTACCAGAACCGGCTGAACCGACATAAGAAAACCTACCTTGAAGAGACAATTT
Source organism: Scalesia atractyloides (assembly GCA_947069175.1). NCBI lineage: Eukaryota > Viridiplantae > Streptophyta > Magnoliopsida > Asterales > Asteraceae > Scalesia > Scalesia atractyloides. Next base: position 20,595,091 of record CAMTDV010000022.1, on the reverse strand, counting down.
CTTTCCTCTGCACTTGTGATGAGGTTTTTCCAGTGCTCGTCTTTTCTCAGTGCATCGGCTGAACCAACCACCTACAGGAACCAGAACATCAATATGACATTAGAAAATAACCGCCTCTAAACTAAAAAGAAAGAGTTAATTGCCATTTTAGTCCTTGTGGATCCAAAAAGATTTCACTGTTGCCATTTTAGTCTACTGGGTTAACTTCATCCATTTTTTTTTGTTAACGAGAAGGGCAATTCGGTCATTTTATATGGCCGAATTGCCCTTGTATTAACAAAATTACATATAAATGACCGAACTGCCCCTGTTAACAGAAAAAATGGATGAAGTTAACCCAGTGGACTAAAATGGCAACGATGAAACCTTTTTGGATCCACAGGCGAAAAATGAAACTTTTGGACTAAACTGGCAAAATGGCCCAAACCACATGGACTAAAATGACATCTAACTAAAAAAAACATATAATGACAAATCATACCAGGACGGAAGCTCTTGCTCTAGTTATACCAACATTCATTCGACGAAAATCAGCCACGAATCCGATGCCTCTCTCCTTACTCGCCCTAACACATGAAAAGATTGCAACGTCTTTCTCTCGGCCCTGCATTTAACAGGTTTAAAAATACTGTTCATGTGCTATGAAGGTTTAAACATAAACAAACATATATGTTTTATTAAAAATAAATAAATATTAACCTGAAAACCATCCACAGTGTTAATATCTACAACTTTCTCTGAATCGACACCAAACTTTTCCATAAACTTTCTACGAAAGAGCTTCACTTGATGTCTGTAAGGTGATATTATTGCAAGTCGGGAACTTGACTTAAGTTCTGGATAACTGCTGACCAGTTTATGATACATTAGCAACACAAAGTCAACCTCGTCATTGTTTTCCCACGATCCGCTTCCTGAAGGTTGTTTTTCTTCCCCTTCATGTATATCGAAAAAGCAAAACGGTCCAAAACAACGGTATTTATGCCACAAACGCTTCGTCCTGTCTTTAACATCCGATCCATCTTCCAATTCTCCATCATAGAATTCTTTTGAAGGGAAGCTTCGTATCTGGGAGAAATAAGCTACTGAAGTTACAATTTTGGAATGTAAAAAACATGTAAGTAATTAATACAGATGGTAAAACCGGACCTCGGGATGCATCCGGTATTGTGTCTTCAGCATCTGCACTGGATATCCTGCCTTTTGAAACCTTTTAAACAGGCTCATGCTGTAACTGTAGTACAGATAAATAAGGTCAAAGTTCGAAGTTGACCGAAAAGATGATAGTAAGTGTTGTTTTCGCTCATCAAGTTCTTACCCAAACTTCTCAGCAACAGGAGAAATAACCGTTGCTGGCAACTGAACAGGATCACCAACCTAGAAAATAAAACACATATATATATATAGAAAACATATAAAACGTCACCGTATTTAGATAAAACATGTTTAGAAAAAGCATAGTGCACATACCAGAAATACTTGTTTGCATCCACTGGCTAAGGGGACTAGTGTTGCTGGTTCCACCTGTTGAATGAATAAACGAAAGAAAGCAAACGTCTTTCAAAAAAGGTAACAGTTGACCAGTGATGTCATAAATTATCAAATACATTTGGTATTGGTAAAAAAGGTTAATACCATAAATAACCAATAGAGTTTTAAAAAATACACGAAAAAGTCACTAAACTAAATTTTGTATATTAAAGTCCCTAAATTTGTTTAAAATGCATGTGGTTATGAACGCTTTTAAATAATGACTTGTTAACTCTTAAAACGGTCAAAATAAGGTGGCACAACTTTTTCTTTTCCTTTTTTGGGGCAACAATGGTGAGTGTCACTTTATCAAATTTGACCGATTTAAAAGTTAACAAATCATCATTTAAATAAAAGATACTACACATATTTTAGACCAGTTAAGGGACTTTATTATACAAAAGTTACTTTAGTGACTTTGGGGAAGAATCAAATACAAAACAATCGTAACCTAGGAAGTGTAGGAAACCAGGTCACACGAAATCCGATTGACCTCATTCCAACGGCGTTGGAACCGTCTCATCGAATTCTATTCAAAGATATATATATGGTTTAGCTTTAGGGTTTAATTTTTGGGTTTAGCCTTTAGGGTTTATGGTTTAGCCTTAGGGTTTAGAATTAGGATTTAGCTTTGGGGTTTATGGGTTAAGGGATTAGGGTTTATGGTTAGGTTTCGACGAGCCAGTTCCAACGCCATTGGAATGAGCTTAATCAGAGTTCGTTTGACCCAGTTCCCTACACTTTCTAGGTTAAGGACATTTTGTACCTGATCTTTACCCTAGTGACTTTTTCATATATATTTACAAGTTGAAAGACTTTAATATACACTTTTATGATATTAACCCTTAGTAAATTTGTTTTGAAAATTCAAATTCCAGTAGGACTTACTGCTTGAGCAGCTTCATCAATGACAACGATGTCAAAACTGCGGTTAAGTTTAGTGAAAAGACTTGAACCACTGAAACTAAGAGTGGAAAAAACCTGCCAGAAAACCAAAAAAAATCAAACGCCATACAGTAATCTAAATCTCACCAATCACCATACTGTTGAAAATACATACGATTGCTGACTCATCCATGATCGAAGCACGAATAGTGTCTCTGTCCCTTGCACCACCACCTTGCTTTTGCTTGTCGGTTGTTTGGAAATCCATGCCTGCAAGTTTTTGTTCCACCTGAAAAGTCAAACCTCCCACATAAATATTCAACTACAATTTTTAAAAAGAGTAGAGTACACAGATAGTCCCTGTGGTTTTTCAAATTGTTGGATTTGGTCCCTAGCTTTCCAAAAGTACACGGATAGTCCCCATGGTTTGCACTTTGTAACATATTTAGTCGCCAGTCAACAATTCTAAAGGTTTCAAGAGTTCCAAGTTAGGGACTAAATGCGTTGCAAAGCGCAAACCACAGGGACCATCCATGTACTTTTGGCAAAAGTTGGGGACTAAATGCGTTACAAAGTGCAAACCACAGGGACCATTGCTGCCTCTATATAAGTAATTTATGTAGAAAACTAGAAACTATATTGTTGATGTATATACCAGATAATCCATAGATACAGCCTGAACAGAATGATGTGCCTTGAGACCGATCCGAACAATTTTAGGAGTGTAAGCATGATCATTTTCATCACGAATGCCTAAAACAAAAGAAATTTGTCTCATAATAGCACAACAAAGAAGATGAAGAAACTAAAAAGTAAAATCGGTATATATTTGACAAATACCGGTGCTTAAAAGTCGCAACACAATCTCGTCAAGTGCAGAGTTTGATGGAGCACAGACCAAAACACGCACGCGGTATTTACGGTTGGAATTAACGACTTCTGGTTTCTGTGTAGACATAAGAAAGATTATATGATATACACACACATATATGTATATATATTATTAACTTACTAGATCATTGCCAGTAGTGGGAAAAAAACCATCATCACCATCTACAGGCATCTTTGCATCTCGAGGATTAATACCAGTTAGCCATGGAGAAGCTTTTGCCCATTGCTTTTTTCTACCAAAAAAAAAAAGATAAGATAAAATAAAAATTGTGGTTTAACAAAACAAGATGCGACGATGCGTGATGAAAAAATGTCAAGGAAAAGACAAAAAGAGATAACTGAGTGAAAGAAGCTAATAGAATGAATAAAAATACAAAAAAAAATGAGAGAGAACATACTTGTCTTCAATGTGTAGATCTGGCCCACGTTTTGTTTCACTTATTTTACCCCTGTATAAGACATTATGAACAAAAGAAGCCGAAGATATATATGATATATCATATAACAGCCTTAAGCAATCACTAAGGGTCCGTATGGTTCATAGACTTCCATGGAATTGAAATTGGAAAGTTTTTCAACATAAATTATGTTTGGTTGGATAAGGAAGGAATTTGAATTAGAATTAACTCCTTCAATCAATGGAATTTAAGGTGATCTAACTTCCCTTCACTGTGAAGGAATTCAAAACATTCCATTGGAGTGTTGAAATATTACCAAAACACCCTCTTATCAGTTATCATATTTTAGTTACATAAATACTATGGTTTTTTTAAAGGGTGATTAAGTAAATTAATTTTTAATAAAGTTGAATTCCTTTCTCAAATTAACAAACCAAACAACTTGCAAATTCTCATTGGAATTAATTCAAATTCCTTTATATTCCAGTTCCTTCATATATATTTTGCGAACCAAACGACCTCTAATAAAGTTACTCACTTATTTTGTATGCGAGCGGGAGTCGCGTGTAGTATGGCACTAAGAAGCCCGAGAATTGTTTGTGTTTTTCCTGTTCCAGGTGGACCCTAGAAATCATATTATAAATGTTGTCATGCTCATTGACCATTATATATATATATAGGAGGGTTTAAATGAGAACGCTAAATATCGCGAGAACCGTGAGAACGAATGAAAAAACCACGAGAACTTGGTCAAAAAACAGTTCAAATCCAAAATTCCTTTTTAAACTTATCATTATTATTCAAATACAATGTTAGAAATTAAATTTACACCTTTAAATTTACGTGAATTCATAAATAAAGAAAATTTACACATGTGTAAGTTTGTCATTTACACATGTGTAAATTTGTTATATTTACACATGCATAAAAAATCTAGTAAGAGTGATTTTGCAAGGAGAAATGAATTGTTTGATGTCATAAATTCTTTTTTGATGTTGTATTTTAATTACAATGAGGTTTGTATTAAAAAATTCGGTTTTGATTGGTTTTTTCATTCGTTCTCACGGTTCTCGCAATATTTAGCGTTCTCAAGATAACCCTCCCCTATATATATATCATTTCGTTTTAACCTTAACAAAGATTTAGAAAATTAGTAATCTGTTGGAACTCATATTAAGACCAAATAAACAGAAAATCAGAAATACCTGAATCAGGACAAATTTTCTGCGTGATAGACCTGCCTGCATGAAACAAATACATAGATGCGAGTTATTGTACGCTCATGTGTAAAGATGTTGTCAGCAGTCTACAATTAAGACAATTAATTGACATCTCTCACGAGAGCAAAAAACAAATAGGCTATATTTGAGAGTTAAAAACCGCTAAATACTCACACGTATAGCTTCCAGCTGTGTTGAATTGTGGTTCGTTTGGATATATTCCATAAGAGGCTTAGAAATTTTCCAGGCTTGATCTTCAGAATTCTGAATGCTATCAACGGCTTTTAGAATCACATCTTTGTATGGCAAGAAGCTAACTGAACGCATAGCAACATATTCGCGAGCTATGGTTGATAAACTGCAGATCTGCACGTAACAAAATATTTCGATAGAATAAATTGATTTATATGCTCTAAAATATAGAAGATTTTGTAAAAGATGAATAATTCCACCTTCTGTATGTGCCACGACTTTTGTTCTTCTGTAATACGAGAACGCACTTTCGAAAGAGATTTTGAGGTAGTGACCTCATTTGTATGTACTCTTTTTATTTCTCCGTCTAAGTGCAATCTGAGTCTAAGCTTATCTGGCAAACGATGCTCAACCAATGCAAATGCGTAAGTGGTGGGAAGCTTATTAATACCATCTCCGAACTGAAAAGATGTAATCGGTTTACAGTTGCAAATTGTAACACAAGAGTTCAAATATATGACAAAACAAACATGGGATTGACTTGATATAATGTTCACCTTCTCTTTTGTTAGTAGCAACAGGTCGTTTTGTGATACGGAACTCCAGTCTTCACCGAATAATTCTAGTAAGTGAAACCCGTCGGTTTCATGACACTGAACTACAATACCCGCCTTCCATTCCGTTTCTTTATAACAGGAAAAAGAGCACATAACTATCACAGTTGTATATATATACATGCTGCATTTCAGTGTTTACTACTAGAAATACATAATATAGAAGTATAAAACATAGAAAGTTATAAACAAACATCAGACTTTTGGAAAAGTGGTAGTAAATTACATATTACGTAATTTCCTTTTCAAGTATTTGGTACAGTCGTGGATAAAAAAAACAAAGCACTCACTGTCAACTTTTCCAAGTGTTTTCTACTCTTGACACCACACAAAATTATAAGGTTCCGAGATGTCATGTCGAAGCTGTTTTAATAAACATCTCATGTTCAGTTTGACATTTAACCAATTTAATCGAACTGGTCAACCCATTGAGCACGTTTACAACTTGATTGCAACCAATTTAACTCAACGGGTTAAATTACATGTTCGAGTTTACAACTTGATTCAACATGAAACATTTAATTTTCTTCTGTCTAATGAATGAACTTAACTGTTTGCTTAGCTCTTAATGGTTCAGACCTCAGACTAGTTCAAGACTTAATGGTTCAGACTGTTTTTTTCGTGAGCAGATGTCTGGTCTGAATGGTTCAAACATTTGCCTCTGAATGATTAAGCATTATACTGAGTCTGAATGGTTAAGACCTATAATCTGAAGTGGTCAGACATTTGCCTCTGAATGGTTAAGCATTATACCAGCTCTAAATGGTTCGGACATCTTGTTGGTTCAGCACTTAACCATTCAGAAGTTAAACTAGTCATACTACACATGCCTCCTACCGTCTCTCATGGCCTCTAAAGCAGCAGCACCAAGACAAAGCTATCCATTAGGTTTAGTTTTGACATCAAATAATCTAATCAGACATGCTAGAATATATTTAGCTATTACTCTCCTCAACAAAAATCAAAGCAATAATAAACTTTGAACTTAAATGCTGGAAGAAAAGCAAGCAGTTTGACTTCAAATCCCATGAACACAACATGATACCTTCTTCCTCATCATTTCGTTGCATGATCTGAGCTTTAACTTCTTCAAACAAAAGAGGCTCAAAGGTAGCAAGATAATCATCAACATCTTTATACGTCTCCTTCACCTGTTTTAGCCCCAAATCCTTTTCTTTTACACTACTTCTGCCATCTTTCTGCTCAAACACATTCATTCAAATTAATGACAAATATCCGTACTGATGCTAATACAAATAAATTAAAGTGAAGGTTAGACAACTTACAGAATATTCTTTTAGGAGACGAAAGAAGTCCCAACCAAGAACAATTTTGTAGAATCGATGCAGGCATCCTTCTTCTTCGATTAGATTTCTTTCTATAGCCATTGAACCCTAAGTAAGGGTTTTAGGCGGCACCAGGGTTTTAAATCAAAATAAATTAATCACTTTTAACACCTTAACCTGGATAATTTTGTAACGTAACTACCGGCTGCATCAATGGCAGGCAACCGTTTAAACCGGTCAATTCTCGACAATCACTTGATTTCCCTCGCTGGTTTGCAAACCTGCCGCCCACAACCCCTATTTCTAACCGATTGTTAACACCGCAGAACCGGGCCCAACAGTGGTTTGAGGTGAAGTAGGGTGAACTGTGAAGCATCGGTTTGGGACTTATGTACATTGGGCCAAGACTTCTGGGCTAATTATAATAACAAGCAGCAAAAAACCGAATTAACCGATAAAACTGAACCGAAAAAACCGAACCAAATAAAAACCGGTGGGTCGGTTAATGGTTTTTTGAAAACTGAAAGTAGCGGGTCGGTTATGGTTATCAATGTTTCCATACCCACCATAATAGAACCGAACCGACATGTAATAAATCTTTGTAGGATTTAAGATTTTTCATAATTTTTTTTAATATTTGATGTCTTTTTATGAAAGACTTTTAGTATTTATGGGTTTAATATTTGATGTTTTTATTAATTTTTTTAGTATTTGTGGGCTATTTCATATCGTTTTGCGGTTTTGGTTGAATGTTTATTTGAATTTATGGAATATATCATGTCACTTTATATATGTTCGGTAATAATTGGTATTAACATTATAGATTATATATATTTTTAATACTATGTAATATACAAATATACAATAACAATTTATTCCATGTTAAAAAAAAGTTAAGCTATTTTTAGTTAGGCTAAATACACGGTTAACCACCCACAACTGACCTGCTATAACCATCAAAACCGATTAACCATAACCGTCATAACCGATCAGTTATGGTTATGGTTATCCATTAACCGACATCGTGGTTATGGTTTTAGGCCAAAACCGACTCATGCACACCCCTAATAACAAGATACGCCAAACAGAAATCTCACCAGGCAGGTGTACAAACCGGGTTTTTTTTTACCGATTCGGGTTTGGGTCGTATTGGTTTGGTAAACTTTCATAAACCGGGTTAGATGAAAATATTCGAACCCTATTTAAATCGATTCGGGAAACCAATTTGAGTCATAAACCGGTACTCAGAACTGGTATTTATAGGAAATTGTTTTTTTGTTGGATCGAAACCGGTTTGGATTACTAGAGGAGGAACCACTATACAAACTAGCGGTTTGAGTCAGGTTATGAATCGGCTTGAAAATCCATTCTAGTTTTTTCTATCCATCATTACAAGACACCAACTACGTTTTTTTTATCAACTTACTCATAGATTCACAAAATTAGTAAAGGATTATAATTTACAAAAATTTGAAGCATGAATATACAATTACAGCATTCTAATAAATTTTGAAAACAAATTTTTATCTACTTTTTCGTAGTTTCTCCCTTCCAAACTAGACTGAAGTGTTCAATTTTATTTAATAACCAAATAATTTGTTTGCTCAAATTCAAACGATAATAGATGTACATGTAAACACTACTTAAGTCGAAGTATTTAAAAGTACTGTTTTTGTTATCAAAAAAACGTTTGTGTATGTGGAACGTAACAAGTTTTTATTATGAAAACATTTAGTCATTGTATGGGATTCTCCCCCCCCCCCCTATATATATACACATATATATATATAGTGTTGAAAATAACTGGATCAAAAACGCAGCAACACAACAATTTTGTGAGAACTTCTCACGACTCTTTTATATATTAGAAAGAACAAAGCAAAACATCCAAGTAATTACATAACCTAACCCATCTATTTATACAAAACAAAGTACTTGCTAAACAAGGTATCCTAAACCAATACAAACTCTAATACGTATTAACCAATTAATAAAATAACTAGATAAACATAATACTTTAAACTAATAATTATCTTTAACTATTTAATTACTTCTTCTATATCAAGATTAATCCTTCATTCACCCCCCTTAATCTTGATATGGACACCTTCTTCTTCAAAATAGTGACGGATCATGTTCTTCGGCCAAGTTTGCTACTTCTTCCTTTGACTCCTTTTTAGGACATTCACTTGCATAATGACCTTTTTCTTCACAATTATAACACAATGAACTTTTTATCCCTTTGGTGTCGTCCTCCTCGACCACAACCACGACCTCTTCCACGATCACTTTGGCTAGACCACCCTCGTCCACAACACTTACAACCAGACTCTTCATTCTTCTCTTGACCATCGCTTTTAGGGTCTTGTCCACCAGTATTAGAACTTTGACCAGTAGTTTTAGATAACAGTACCTTACTTTGATCATTATCACCCGTCTCGTCTTGCTCTTTGATTCGTTCCTCATAGGCCTTCAACCTACCTATTGCTTCTTCAAATGGCATGCTCTCGATATCCGAATATTGCTCAATAGAAGCAACGATTTGAAGATACTTCTTTGGTGCAGAATCTAATAGCTTCCGAACTATCGCTTCATCTTCAAGACTTGATCCAAGATTGCTAAACTTTGAGACGAACCCGCTTAATTTACCAGCAAATTCTTCAATCGTGTCTGTCTCCTTCATGCGAAGTTGTTGGAGTTCTCTCGTTAAAGTAGCTAGTCGAGCTTTTTAAACCCTGTCAGCACCAAGAAATCTTACCCGTAAAGCCTCCCAAATATCTTTTGCACTTTGGTTTTTAGCAACTTGAAGAAGTATATCCTCCGGTAGTGCTTGAAAGAGAACCGCCCTAGCAACTTTGTTTTTCTTCTCGTCCACAGCATCACCTGTCACTGGATCAATCACCTCCCAAAGTCCTTGAGCGTCCAACACCGACTCCATCAAAATAGTCCAAGTGTTGTAATTCTTTAACGTCAATCGTGGAACTTGAAACGAGGTACTGTTGTTATCTCGTACTTGAACAATTCCTGTATTAACTGGTTGTTCTCCTGCCATCTTTAAACCTCTTTGTCAATTCAAACAGATTTCGACTGCTCTGCTCGATTCACTAAGATTTCGAGTCTTCGTTCCTCTCCTTGTCGATCCACTTAGGTTTCAACTTTCCTGCTCGATCCACTTAGGTTTCGAGTCTTCTTCTCTCTGTCGATCCACGAAGGTTTTCGACTTCACCGGGTTGAATTGCTTCGATTCTTCTCTCCCTTGGACCGTTACACGCTCTGATACCAATTGTTGGAAATAACTGGATCAAAAACGCAGCCAAACAACGATTTTGTGAGAACTTCTCACGACTCTTTTATATATTAGAAAGAACAAACATCCGAGTAATTACATAACCTAACCCATCTATTTATTACTAAACAAATTACTTGCTAAACAAGGTATCCTAAACCAATACAAACTCTAATACTTATTAACCAATTAATAAAATAACTAGATAAACATAATACTTTAAACTAACAATTATCTCTAACTATTTAATTACTTCTTCTATATCAAGATTAATCTTTCATATAGGGCTCGATTAATGTAGCAAAATAATTTTCATACACAACGGAAATAAAAGTCAGCATCACGTGTTTACACAGTTACGAACAATTATGTATATAGCTACACTTCGTTATATATAATAACAACAAACAAGTTTATAAATTTTCACACATTTATACGCATAGTATGTCTACATTTTTTTCTAAGATGTTGTGAATATATAACAATAGTATACCCTAATTAAATTGAATGAAATGCTCTAATCGTGTGCTCTTTCAACATCTTCTTTTACATGTTTTATTCTTTTTATACTGACGTAAGTGTCATTTGATAGGTCAAAAACTCTTTTAACCAGCTTTGTTTGTATTTCTATTTTAGATAACCAACTTTATTTGGTTAGAAAAAACTATCTAGTTTATATATTAATTAGACGATAGGGTGTGGGAGCAGGGAGGAGGTCAGGGAGCCGACGTGGCTTCCTTCCTTGTAACACCCCAAAAACGAACTTGAAAATTAAACCAAGTTAATTGGGGTGAGCGGGAAAAGTACCGTTAGTGGTAAAAGGTAAGCCGTAAACATTAAGATTTAATCAAAACTAAACTTGAGGGACCAAAGTTGTCAAAAAGAAAACTTGTGTTTTATAAACAAAAATTAAAACATAACACACACATAGTGTGTGTGTGTGTATGTCGATCATAGGGGTGGAGACAAGGAGAAACCCTTGTTCATCCAAGATCATCAAAATTGGAGCTCAAACTTGTGCATGAACATGAATTATCGATCACCTAGACTAGGGGATCAAAAGATATGTTTAAAAACCTAGATTGGTGAAAGTTGTAACTTAAGACAAGTAGAATACTTGCAATTAAATTGTTGGATTATGATCAAAAGATGAAATAGCGTGTATGTGTATGCATAATTTTGTTTGATATAGTGAAATTATAAAATATTTGAGATATGATTACTTTTAGTTGATTAACAAATAGATATTGAAGTGGGTTTTGTTAATATGATGAAGTTGATGATATAGAATCATAATGCATGATAGTAGTAGGAAGATACTTGAACAATTTATGATTTTGAGTACGTATTCATACTTGCCATGGATTGGGTTTTGTATGAAATGATGAAATTGATGTTATATTAATGTTAATAAGTGCTTGAAATCATATTGTCTATTAGTTTGTATGTAGAACTTGATTATATTAGGTACTCGGATAAATATCTAGTAATATGATAAAATGGGTTTTACATAGAGATGAAAACTCTTAGTTCTAGCACAATGAATGGATAAATTAGCATTGATAATTGGGAGCTAAGTTAACTTGGTGTTAACGATCACTCGAACTCAGCAAAGTGAAATAAATGATATGAATTTGGTTGGAAATCTAGTTAAAATGGTAGCATATATATAATGTCTACCGGGTATTTGACGAATTGCCTAAATGAGTTGATTGAACTTATTTGTGCATTTGCATATGTTAATAGGCAGTTGACTTTTAAAAGTCAAAATGACCTATAATAAGATCAAATGGTAATTTTGATGTAAAATGCGTAAGGTGGGATAGTCGTGATAAATGATGACTAATCCAACCATCTTGAGAATGATAAATGATAGTTTGACGCTTGGCAAGCTAGGTGGAAGCTTAGGCAGAAGCGAGTCAAACGGATCAAATACACGGAGCATGATTTGATGCAACGTAAGTAAAGCTTACATCTTTTAAGTAGAACACATAATTATAGTATTGATTAAGAATAAAGTAAATTAGCTTTTGAAATATGACGTTCCAACGCGAAGTGATACGGGTCGGAACAAGTGAAAATCGTAAGAAACCATAATTTATTATAAAAAGGGTAAAACGGTAAATTAGTCATGTGATGACGAATAAATAAGGAGTTTTAAACCATTACTTTATGGTGTAAACCATAATGGGTAAAAAGGGGTAAAGTGGTAATCCGGTCACGAGTTAACGGATAAATAAAGAGTTTTGAAAAAGACACCATATGGCGTAAGTCATAATGGGTCAAACAAATTAAGAAACGACTTTTAAGTAATATAATCACATCGTGTAAACCGAACCATCTCATAATGATAAATGGTCATTTAGGCCAAACGGGTCAAATGGTGATGTTATCACCATTTGACAATAATGACTAATGGTCGCTTGTCGAGTTTTGTGCTCACAGGAAGAATAGCGTATGACTTGCATCGCTATTAATTAGCAACTAATAGAGTAAGGTATTAAAACGGGTTAATGCTATGACCCGAACCAAGTATGTGTAATGGGTTAAACTCTCAATGAGGACTTAAAGTCCGATGAGAATTAAACAAGTCATGAGTGAGCATTGGATTACCTAAAGTAAGGTAAACCTAATAATTTAAATTGTAGACATTATGTTCTTAGGAACATAATGATTTTAAATATATTATGGTTAAAAGTGCCCACTTGGTCAAAATATGCCTATAAAAGTCATTCGTCGTAAAAAGGACTAAAGTTAACCAAAATACCCTTGAATGATAAATCGAGCAAACGACCCTTGAGGGTAGTTTAAAAATGAGTTTTTATAAGTAAGTACACCATTCGGTAGAGTAAAAGTGGAAGACATAAGCCTTTTTAGTTTAATGTCTTATAACGGGTCTTTTTCATAAATTGTCAAATCGAAAAGTATAATTCGGAATACATGATTTTACTATAACAAATCCACCATAATTATAGTTATGGTGAAAGATAAATAGAATTCTTAATGTGGAAATAGGAGGTGAGAAAAGGAGGAGCGAGATTTAAGCTTAAGTGTTTAAATTCATAACGAGTCAAAATAAAAACACGCATAAACCGAGTAACAGTTGCGTAATTTATAAAAATCATGAATCCAGGTTAAGGATTTTGAGTAAATAATGTACGGAAACGTTTTAGGGACAATTAGAAACAAGTTTCAAGTGAAACGGATGAGAATTGATCAAGTTACGGAAGTTTTTATAACAAAAACGACAAAATTGGAAATGTTGCAGCAGCCCATCGTAAGCTAAGGTAGCCAGCCGTAGCTTACGGCTGGCAGCTGCTGATTGAAACATGATCTTCATGCTGTACTACGGCACAGAGGCGTAGCTTATGGCGGGGTATTTGTGAAATTTGTTGTTTTAGTTGTTTTGAGCTTTCGGGCTTAACTAGATTAATTATAAACTCCATACAACTAACGTATTTCATATTTGGTCAAATATAGGTAATATTAGAGGCACTAGATGACGATCAAGCTCAACAAAGAACCGAACATGATCAAAGACGAAGCTTCCGTGTTTCGATTAAATCGTTTGTCAAATCTAACTATGTTTATATGTTAAAACATTTTGAAATAATTGTGAAGTTCAAATTAACCTAGAATTTCGAATCATTACGTATTTGCATTATGCTTATATTTTATAAAAATTACGTTTTAAGTAATTGGGTCTTACATTCCCCGACCCCCCTCCGGCTGTGATTTCGGTGCCAACGGGGAATTTCTCCCATTCTCCCCGATGAAGGTGTTGTATGTGTGATGATGAGTTAGCCGTTGTGGATTGGTTGGGAAGGAGCTTCCCTGATGGGGAACACCACCCTCCTTGATAAAGGGAAGGGAAAGGTGGTGTAAGGTGGCAGTGATTTAGTGTCGGGGATCACCAAACCACACCCACCAACCTTAGAAGCAATATAAGTATCTTCTTTTTTGTTTATCATTTCCGACGCCAAACAATCAAATAAGGGCCCCAAAATGGGATGCGCAGGATTGGGCTTGAGTTGTGTATCTTACATTATTCTAAGAAGCTTGGATATGTGTGTAGGTGTAATTTTTGAACCAATACAAAAAATACATGTACATGAATGCTAGTCAGTAGTAACTGGTTAATTTAAATGTAAACTAGATGCTAATTGCAAATAATATAAGATAGAATCAAGTTTCTAGAGAATGATCGAAAGAATTTGGAAGCAGTGATTACAAGCCTAGTTTCTGATAATGAAAGATTACGAAGATTAACAAAAGAGTTTAAGGCTGAAAGATTGAGAAAAGATAGAAAGTTTGATTTGTTCCAAAAGGTATTACAAAAGAAGTTGGGAATTGATATTGAAACCGAATTTGACTTAATCGAAATTGAGGAAGCTAAGGAAAGAGCTGTCGAGATGGCACGTAAAGCTGAAGCTGAAGCCGCAACAGCTGGAAAGGGTAAAGAAAAGATTGATGATATTCCTATTATTACATGTCACACCCCGGATTTCCAAAAATCTATACACCAGTGGGCCCGGTGGGGAGTATCGTGACGTCAGTTGATAACATCATTGTCAATTAAACATGGCACAGCGGAAGTCTTGGAATAAAATTACTATTACAAACCAAATGTTTGAAATAAATAATATACATGCTCGTAATAGAAGATCCACAGGCGGATCATAAAATGTACAAGAAAGAATATAAAACAGACTTTAGGGCAGATCTAAGGATTTGCAAGATCCTCTTATTCACTGCCGAGCAGCTTCCGGCCTATTTCGTATTGTACCTGCAGTTAGTCTTTGGACGATACATCAGCTTTTGCTGGTAAATACACCTAACTAACTCATTTTGAAAACATTTTAAAATGATTTTAAGTGCACAGGGCGCAAAATCTTTTATAACTTGGGAAAGTTACTTTGTAACCTTGTTAACAGATTCACATGTTTGTCCATACATACAAGGCCCAGTACAGAGACCAAGACATGATTAAATATACACCACTTAGAACTCACAGAGGAGTTATCCCCAACGTCTTGGGTAATTTGCATTTGAGCGCCTATCATGTATATGCCTACACCCCGCGCTAAGGTCGTGGCCATTAACTAATCTAATGAGCCGAGGATATCCAAGACACAGTAATTTAACCCCCGATGTTTAAGTTATCAAACAAAACTGGTTAAAACAGAATATGTGGATTTACTAGCCATAATCCGCCATTCGATTGATCCCATTTCTGACCAAGCGGTAATAATTTACCGTATCCCAAGCCCGTATAGGGAAAATAAGTCGAGAGTATTTACCTGAGCTAGTCTTCTTTTAATTTCAATAACTCATCCGTATACAAAAGTACTAACGTGCAGATAACATTTACCGGCAAGGCTCTAGTCTGGATTATGGCATAAGCTAACCAATTAATACTAACGGTCTTTATTTAAGTCATAGACTTAGACCGAGTAGTGTACATGATCAAAACGTATAGTGCTTGATTAAACGATGATTGGATAGATGTATTTTAAACCCGATAAGTACTTTGACTTGCATAATATGGGTAAACTATAAACATTTTGGATTTTGAAACTTAAATGACAAGGTTAAACCCGTTTCGGTTAATTTTCGTAAAATAGTTTCATATACTTAACCGTGCGCATATTAGCGATATCGGGTAACCGGAGAAGTCATGGGCAAGTTCTATATGCCATTATTTTTTAAATAAGTTAAAATATCAGTAGAATATCAAATTATATGCCCTTTAAGGTTTTAAAACGAAACTATGCCTCATTAGGGCATTTCGGTAATTTCATACCGTATAAAAGAAACTTGAATACACAATTTAAGTTTGAAATCATGAGTATTCTGGAAATAGTTTATTTATGATATAATATCAGTAGAATACCAATTATTTGTGTTATTTATCTTTTATGACCAAACTATGCACCGAAGGGGCATTTTGGTCATTTTACACAAAGTTCAAAAATTATTTGGGATTCTGAGTTTATAACATGTACCTACTGTAAATATGTTTAAAATAAGTTTTAAAATCAGTAGGTAACAAATCTTGGTCAATTAATATGGTTTAAAACCATACTATGCGCCGAAACAACGCTTATGTCGTAAAATAACGTCTTTATGCGATGTTTACAAAAACTGATGTTAAGGTTAGATTAAAATGTTTTAAATATATTATTTAATATAACATATCAGTAGAAAAATAATTTACCTTGAAAATATTTGATTAAAACCATTTTATAAGCCACAAGGGATAAGATCGTCATTTATCGACATAGTTTAAGGACCTGTTTGGAAACTCAGTTTATAACTTGGTTTAACATCCCAAATAATTCTACTTATAATGTTACATCAGTAGAAAACTCATTTTCAAGTTCATTACCATTTAAAATCTTGTTTTATGCAAAAAGACATTTTGGTCAAAGATAGCATAATTATGAAACTTGCACATAAACTTAGATTCTGATTATGATCATGTAATATAACCTCAGAGGGTTATACTACATTATATTATGATCATAATGCAACTTTAGATCAGTAGGCAACTAATCTAAATCGGGTTAGAATCAAAAGTCAAAGCAGAAGTCAAACTTCGCGACTTTCGGTTGCGAACCGACCCTAGAACTGAAATTGACGAGCCGAACATGTTCTTACATGTTCTAGTAATTATTACCAACTTGTTTAAGTGTCAAAACAGGTTTCAAAACATATATAGATCAATTTTATGATTTTCCGAAAAATGGTCTGGTTGACTTTTTAATAACCAAACTTTGACCCGTCAATTGGTCTAGCAAACGTGATCTTCAGGAGGTGCCCTTTATAGGTATTAACACCTACCTTATTACGATCACTTAGCCATGTTTGTTACAAACAACGGCTGGACCGTATTGGTCTTAACTGAAAATCAAAGCGTTTTCCGTAAAACGCTTGACTTTTGGCTATAAAAGCCTATAAACAAAAATGCAAGAGCAAGGAACACTTACAAGAGGTTCCTAGAATGCAAGAGAACTAAGTTGGATGCTCCTTTCAGCTAGGAACTTCTAGAGGAGGGAGAAGAGTGTATGAATGAGAAAGGTGCAAGTTGAAATGGTGAACTTAAACACCTATTTATAGTTGGAGAACTCAAAGGAGGTGATGCCAGGTGTTTAGGGGTGTAAGAGGAAGCTTACAAGTGTCCCAAAACGTGGCATAGCAGTTTAGGAAGCCATAGTTTCGATTTAATGGTTTTTAGAGCTTTGTTTGGAGGCCAAGAAAAATTTTCTGTAGCAGAGGGCTTCTCGCGCCCCGTGAGAGACCCAGGCCTGGTCTCTCGCGGCCCGCGACCGCCCCTTGGCCAATTTCAAGTTTTGACACTTTTAGCCTCTTAACTTTATAAAGCTTCTAAAAACTTTCTAAAACACCTTTTTGGCACTTTTAGCCCTCCGTAGCCAATACTTGGCATACCCGGGATTATGCCCGGACATTGTCGAGCTCTCGGTTCGTTAAAAGGTCACTCATAGGTATAAATTAACATGTTGACACTTTTAATCCCTCCATTATCCAACTTTCACATATTTATAAATTGAACCCTCTCGTCCATCAATTGGCATGTATGAGAGTTAGGACTTCGCAAGGATCACTCAGAGGCTTATTATAAGCATGTTGACTCTGATGTCACTCAGAGGCTAAATTTAAAGCATGTTGACATATCAGTCACTCAGAGGCTGTTATTTATGCATGTTGACATCAGACCGTCACTCAGAGGCTCAGTTTGAGCATGTTGACGCCTTTAGTCATTATTGGTCTTTAATAAACTATATTTAAAATACAACACGTGTCACTATACTATTGGACACAATTTTACAGGGTGTTACATCCTCACCCCCTTAAAAGAAATCTCGACCTCGAGATTTTATTAAAAAAGATGGGGGTACTTTTATCGCATAGTGGACTCAACCTCCCATGTATACTCGGGACCTCTAAAAGCGTCCCACCTAACCTTTACTATAGGTATCATTTTCCTTCGGAGCTTCTTAACCTGTCGATCCTCGATCGAAATCGGTTTTTCAATGAACCTCAGGTTTTCATCTTGTGCAAACATTGCTAGCGACTCATCAGCTAGACATTTCTTAAAATTACTGATGTGGAACACATCATAGATTCCACTAAGCTCCTTTGGCAACCTGAGCTTATAAGCTACAGTGCCGACACATT
Source organism: Scalesia atractyloides (assembly GCA_947069175.1). Classification (NCBI taxonomy): domain Eukaryota; kingdom Viridiplantae; phylum Streptophyta; class Magnoliopsida; order Asterales; family Asteraceae; genus Scalesia; species Scalesia atractyloides. Next base: position 20,576,590 of record CAMTDV010000022.1, on the reverse strand, counting down.
CGATTATCTCGAATGGTCCAATATATCTTGGGCTCAACTTGCCCTTCTTTCCAAAACGCATCACACCTTTCCAGGGTGATACCTTCGGCATGACCTTGTCCCCTACTTGGAACTTAATAGGTTTACGCCTCTTGTCAGCATAACTCTTCTACCTATCCTTGGCAGCTTTGAGACGACCACGGATTTGCACAATCTTTTCCGCGGTCTCTAGGACAATCTCTGGCCCTGATAGTTGGGCTTCCCCAACTTTTGCCCAACACACGGGCATTCTACATTTTCACCCATAGAAGGCCTCAAAAGGAGTAGCCTTGATGCTAGTATGATAACTATTATTGTAGGAGAATTCTATTAGGAGTAAGTAGTCATCCCAACTTCCACCTAAATCAATCACACATGCTCTAAGCGTGTCTTCTAGTGTCTTGATAGTACGCTCACTTTGACCATCAGTTTGCGGATGGTAAGCCGTACTAAAGTTTAATCGTGTGCCTAATGATTGTTGGAAACTTTTCCAAAAATGAGAGGTATATCTAGTATCTCTGTCAGATACAAGAGATACCGGCACACCGTGTAGGGACACAATCTTGTCCACATACAACTTACCCAATTTATCTGAATTATACGTTTCCTTTATTGGCAAGAAATGTGCTGACTTAGTCATCCTATCCACAATGACCCAAATAGTGTCATTACCACTTTTGGTCTTTGGTAACTAGTAATCAAATCCATAGTTACCATTTCCCATTTCCATGTGGGAATTTCCAATTATTGTAGAAGTCCTAACGGCTTTTGATGTTCGGCCTTAACTTGCGAACACGTCAGACACTTGGCTACATAAGTGGCTATGGACTTCTTCAAACCCATCCACCAATAATTCTTCTTCTTGTTACCTCCCGGGTGAACTGAGTATCTCGAACTATGCGCTTCTTGGAGGATTAGACCTCTAAGTCCCCCAAAGATTGGAACCCAGATTCTTCCATTGAATCTAAGGATTCCATCCTTTCCAGGCGCTAACTGGTCAATAGTTCCGCCTAACCCTTCATTTGGGATATTAGCCTTTAATAGGGCTTGCTTTTGCGCATTTAATAGCTTCTCATTTAAGCTATTTCTGAGCTCAATGCTCTTGGCACTAATCGTTATAGGTTTAATCCGTTCCTTGCGACTTAAGGCATCAACAACTACATTTGCCTTGCCTGGAGGTAGCGAATCTCGCAATCATAATCATTAAGTGTTTCCATCCATCGGCGTTGTCGCATGTTCAGTTCCTTCTGATTGAACAGATGCTGGAGACTTTTATGGTCTGTGTATATAATACACTTTGTACCATACAAGTAATGTCTCCAGAGTTTTGGTGCAAATACAACGGCACCCAATTCCAAATCGTGGGTGGTGTAATTCCTTTCGTGCACCTTTAACTGCCGTGATGCATAGGCAATCACTTTGCCTTTTTGCATTAGCACACAGCCCATGCCGGTGTGTGAAGCATCACAATAGACTACAAATTCTTCAATACCCTCAGGTAAAGATAACACAGGAGCATTGCTCAACTTGTATTTAAGAACCTCAAAAGATTTTTGTTGCTTTGGACCCCAATTATACTTAACATTCTTCCGGGTCAAGGTAGTTAAAGGAGTGGCTATTCTTGAAAAGTTCTTAATGAACCTCCTATAGTATCCAGCCAATCCTAGGAAGCTACGAATCTCTGATGGGGTCTTAGGCACTTCCCAATTCATTATGGCCTCAATTTTGGCGGGATCCACTTGGATACCACACTCACTTACCATATGTCCAAGAAATTGGACCTCTCTAAGCCAAAACTCACACTTAGAGAATTAGCATAAAGCTTCTCTTGTCTTAGCAGTTCTAAGATGCACCTAAGATGTTTCTCGTGATCAGCTTGATTACGAGAGTAGATAAGTATGTCGTCTATGAAGACAATGACAAACTTATCCAGATATGGCTTGCAGACCCTATTCATGAGATCCATGAATGCTGCAGGTGCATTTGTGAGCCCAAAAGACATCACCAAGAATTCAAAATGACCGTATCGGGTCCTGAAGGCAGTCTTAGGAAAATCTTCACTCCTAACCTTCAGATGATGATACCCTGATCTCAAATCAATCTTGGAGAAGTAACTAGCCCCTTGAAGTTGTTCAAATAAATCGTCGATCCAGGGCAAAGGATATCTATTCTTGATTGTTAACTTGTTTAGCTCTCGGTAATCAATGCACATTCGCATCGAACCGTCTTTCTTCTTTACAAAGAGAATAGGAGCTCCCCAAGGCGAGGAACTAGGCTGAATAAAGCCTTTCTCCAAGAGTTCGTCTAGCTGCGTCCTCAATTCCTTCATTTCCGTTGGAGCTAGGCGATATGGAGCTCTGGCAACAGGTGCTGATCCTGGCAGGATATCAATTCTAAATTCTATTTATTTGTCTGGAGGTAAGCCGGGTAGTTCTTCGGGAAAGACATCGGAATATTCAGAAATAACTGGCAGATCTTCCATGTTTGGCTTAGGCTCATTAAAGTCACTTGTGCCATGTAGATGACACAACCTTTTCTCAAACACTTGGATGCCTTAAATAACGACACCTTGTCTGGCAATCCGTAGTGCGAATCTCCAAGGATGGTGAGCATTTCATCAGATGGGGTTTTAATTTCGATGAGTTTCTTATCGCAGGCAATGCGAGCTTGGTTATGAGATAACAAATCCATGCCTAAAACTACATCAAACCCCGGTAATTTCATTGGCAGCAAAGAGATATGGATGGAATGATTCTTAATGGATATAGAGCATCCATCAAGAATGGAAGATGCTGTTTCTATTGTTCCATCAGCAAGTTCTATCTCATAAGTTTTCTCTAGAGTTCTTATGGGCAGGTTTAATAGTTTACTAAACTTATGGTCAACAAAAGATCTATCTGCACCTGAATCAAAAAGAACTCTAGCATAAATATTGTTAATGAGGAATATACCTGTTATGACATTGTCGTCATTAACAGCCTCTCTTGCAGTTATTTGAAAGGCACGAGCATTCCCCTTCTTGGCCTCTCCAGACTTTGCATTATTATTCTTAAGAATCTTAGGGCAGTTAGTCTTAATATGCCCTTTTTCATTGCAGACGTAGCAGACGGCATCCTTAAGATCCTTACATTCTAGGGTCTTATGCCCCTTTCTCTTACAGATGCCACAGGGTTTGGCCTGTGAACCAAAATTACACTGTCCCCAGTGTCTGCGGTTGCAATTTTTGCATGTTGGCATCACAGCCGTTTTGCCTTGGTTCCCTTTGAACCCAAATCTCCCTTTATTTTTCTTATTAAACTTATGGGAGTTGTCATCTTCCCTTTTTCTCTTCCCGTCAGTTTCAGACTTAACTGACTTTTGCCTCACCAAGTCCAAGGTGAGGGAGAGAAATAGGTCAACAGCAGACCTATAGGTATGTAACACCCTGTAAAATCGTGTCCAATAATATAGTGACACGTGTTGTATTTTTTTAAATATAGTCTATTAAAGACCACTAAGGGCTAAAGGCGTCAACATGCTCAAACGGAGCCTCTGAGTGACGGTCCGATGTCAACATGCCCAGCCTCTGAGTGACATCGGAATCAACATGCTTATAATAAGCCTCTGAGTGATCCTTTATAAAGTCCTAACTCTCATATGTCCTGTTTGTTGGACGAGAGTGACTAAATCCAATAATATGTGAAAGTTGGATAATGGAGGGATTAAAAGTGTCAACATGTTAATTTATATCTCTGAGTGACCTTTTAACGAACGAGAGCTCGACAATGTCCGTGCATAATCCCGGGTATGCCAAGTATTGGCCACAGAGGGCTAAAAGTGCCAAAAAGGTGTTTAAAAAGGTTTTTAGAAGCTTTAATAAGTTAAGGAGTTAAATGTGTCAAACTTTGAAACTAGTGAAGGGGCAGCCGCAGGCCATGAGAGACCAGGCCTGGGTCTCTCGCGGGGCGCGAGAGAGGCTCTGCTGCAGAAAGTTTTGCTTGGTCTCCAAACAAAACTCCAAAAACCATTTGATCGAATTTATGGACTTGTAATCAGCTATGCCACGTTTTGGGACACTTGTAAGCTTCCTCTTACACCCCTAACACCTGGCTTCACCTCCTTTGAGCTCTCCAACTATAAATAGGTGTTCAAGTGCGTCCTTCCAATTTGCACCTTTCTTATTCATACTCTTCTCCCTCCTCTGGAAGTTCCTAGCTAAAAGGAGCATCCAACATAGTTCTTTTGCACCTTAGGAATCACTGGTAAGTGTTCTTTCTTTGTGCATTTTCGTTTATAGGCTTTAATAGCCAAAAGTCAAGCGTTTTACGGCAAACGCTTTGACTTTCGGTTAAGACCATTATGGTCCAGCCATGGTTCGAAATGAACATGGCTAAGTGATGGTAATAAGGTAGGTGTTAGTCCCTTATAAAGGGCACCTCCTGAAGATCACGTTTGCTAGACCAATTGACGGGTCAAAGTTATGATATTAAAAAGTCAAACATGCCATTTTTCGGAAAAATTATAAATTGATCTTATATATCTTATGAAACCTGTTTTGACACTTAAAAAAGTTGGTAACAATTATTGGAACATGTAAGAACATGTTCGGCTCGTCAATTTCTGTTCTAGGGTCGGTTCGCAACCGAAAGTCGCGAAGTTTGACTTCTGCTTTGACTTTCGATTCTGACCCGATTTAGATTAGTTACCTACTGATCTAAAGTTGCATTATGATCATAATATAATGTAGCATAACCCTCTGAGGTTATATTACATGATCATAATCAGAATCCAAGTTTATGCGCAAGTTCCATAATTATGCCATCTTTGACCAAAATGTCTTTTTTGCATAAAACAAGGTTTTAAATGGTAATGAACTTTAAAATGAGTTTCCTATTGATGAAATATTATAAGTAGGATTATTTGGGATGTTAAACCAAGTTATAAACTGAGTTTTCAAGCAAGTCCTTAAACTATGTCGATAAATGGCGATTTTAGCCCTTGTGGCTCATAAACTAGCTTTAATAATTTTTTCAAGGTAAATCTTTTACCTACTAATATGTTATATTAAATAACATATCTAAGACATTTTAATTCAACCTTAACATCAGTTTTCGTAAAAATCGCATAAAGACACCATTTTACGACATAAGCGCCGTTTAGGCGCATAGTATGGTTTTAAATTATATTATTGACCAAGACTTGATACCTACTGATTTTAAAACTTATTTTAATATATTACAGTAGGTACATGTTATAAACTCAGAATCCCAAATAATTTATAAACTATGTGTAAAATGACCAAAATGCCCATTCGGTGCATAGTTTGGTCATAAAAGATAATTTACACATATAATTGATTTCCTACTGATATTATATCATAAATAAAGTATTTTTATAGAATACTTATAACTATAACATTAAATTATATTCAAGCTCCTTTTATACGGTATAAAATTACCAAAATGCCCTTATGAGGCATAATTTCGTTTTAAAACCTTAACGGGCATATAAGTTAATATCCTACTGATATTTTAACTTATTTAAGGTATAATGGCATATAGAACTTGTCCATGACTTATCCGGTTACCCGATATCGCTAGTATGCGACAGTTACGTATATGTAACTATTTTACGGAAATTAACCGAAACGGGTTAACCTTGTCATTTATGATTCAAAATCCAGAATGTATATAGTTTACCCATATTATACAAGTCAATATACTTGTCGGGTTTAAAATACATTCTATCTGATCATCGTTTAATCAAGCGTTATACGTATTGATCATGTACACTATTCGGTTTATAAAACCGTTAGTATTTAATTGGCTAGCTTATACCATAATCCAGACTAGAGCCTTGCCGGTAAATGCTATCTGCACTTGGTACTTTTGTGTACGGCTGAGTTATTTAAAAATAAAAGAAGAAAACTAGCTCAGGTAAATACTCTCGACTTATTTTCCCTATACGGGCTTGGGATACGGTAAATTATTACCGCTTGGTCCAAAATGGGGTCAATCGAATGCCCGCTTGTGGCTAGTAAACCCGCATGTTTCGTTTTAATCAGTTTTATTTGATAACTTAAACATCAGGGGTTAAATTTCCGTGTACTGGATATCCTCGACTCAATACATTAGATATTGGCCACGACTTTAGCACGAGGTGTAGGCATACACCTTTTGATGCTCATATACAATATGCCCAAGAAGTTGGGGATGACTCCTTCGTGAGTACCTGAGTGGTGTATATTTAATCATGTCTCGGTTTCTGTCCCGGGCCCTGTATGTATTGACAAACATGTGAATCTGATACAAGGTTGCAAGGTCAACTTTAATAAAAGATTTTTTGACGTTTTGCACTTAAAAACTATTTTAAAGTTTTCAAAATGAGTCAGTTGGGTGTATTTACCAGCGTAAGCTGACGTATCGTCCAAAGGCTAAACGGCAGGTACAATACGAAATAGGCCGGAAGCTGCTCGGTAGTGATAGAGGATCTTGCAAGTCCTAAATCTGCCTAAAGTCTGTTTTATATTCTTTCTTGTACATTTTAATGATCCGCCTGTGGATCTTCTATTACGAGCCTGTATATTATTTTCTTTATTTCGAACATTCGGTTTGTAATAGTAATTTTACTCCAAGACTTCCGTTGTGCTATGTTTAATTGACAATAATGTTATCAACTTACTCATGATACTCCCCACCCGGGCCCACCGGTGAATGGATTTAGGGAAAATCCGGGGTGTGAAAGGGTAGTAGGATGAGCAGCCTTTACCATGCCCTTTATCTCGGGCGCTAACTCATTAATAAAACGTGCAATGTGTTTGGGTTCTGGAGTAATCAAATAGGAAGCTAACCTAGATAGGGAATTGAAATCGGAAACATATTTTCGACAATCTAGGTTTTTCATGGAAAGAGACAAAAAGTCTGTCTCTAATTTCTCCACCTCATGAGGTGGGCACTATGTTTCCATAACAAGGTCCATAAATTTGGACCACCCTAAATTATACAGGTGTACTTTACCTGTTGACTGGATCATGGCTTTCCACCAGATTAGGGCATCGCCCTTAAAGGACTGTGATACATACTTGACCACATCCTTATCAGCACAGCCGCTGATATCTACAATCGTCTCCATCTCATCTAGCCACTTTAAGGCTTCTACAGCTCCTTTCTCCCCGTTAAAGTCTCGGGGCGTGCAAGAGACGAAATACTTATAGGTACATCCGTCTTTAACAGAACGGGATCTTTCAGTAAAATTTATTTTCTTGGTTCACTTTTCGAATTCGAAGAGTGAACGGAGCTCTCCTTATGAGCTGAAGATGGGGTAACCGATAATGGTATAGAGCGAGTAGCACTCGACTCTCTAAGCTTTTCTATGGCCTTTCCCATGGCCTTTTCAACTGCCGCATCAATGCGAGCTTGAAAATTATCATTATCGATATCTCTGTTTTCGGCTTTGTTAGATTCAACATTCCGGTGGCTACTTTGTGCTTCATTTGAGTTAGCCATCCTTAAGCTTTGGTTCTATACACCAATAAAGCTTCACTTAGCTATGGCATGTCAACCATATTGGGCTTAAAATATTGAATATAACAACCCATTACCTATTCTAGTGTGAATAACATCATAACTCTTAGGCTTAACATAACTATATTTGGCCTAGGTCTTAATAGGACCATCAAAGGCAAATTACAATTTGGACATAGTCCATATATTATTGGACAGTGGATTGCATTGTCACAACTGTCATTGTCATATTCGACAATTACATTTAGCTTTTAAGCTTGTCACGAAGGACATAAAATTTTACGACACATAGGCTTGTCACTAATGGACATAAAATATGACACATCGGCCTGTCACTAATGGACATAAAATATGGCACATAGGCCTGTCACTAATGGACATAAAATATGGTACATAGGCACTACACTAATGGATGTTTTAATCACAGCCCCAAGGGCAATACATCACTAATGGATGTTTTAATCATAGCCCCAAGGGCAATACATCACTAATGGATGTTTAATCATAGCCCCAAGGGCAATACATCACTGATGGATGTTTTAATCATAGCCCTAAGGGTAATACATCACTAATGGATGTTTTAATCATAGCCCCAAGGGCAATACATCACTAATGGATGTTTTAATCATAGCCTCAAGGGCAATACATCACTAATGGATGTTTTATCATAGCCCCAAGGGCAATACATCACTAATGGATGTTTTAATCATAGCCCCAAGGGCAATACATCACTAATGGATATTTTAATCATAACCCCAAGGGCAATACATCACTAATGGATGTTTTTAATCATAGCCCCAAGGACAATACGTCACTAATGGATGTTTTATTATCATCACACTGATGATATTAGTCAGGATCAAATTTGATCACATAGGCTATATAAGGTCAGGACATAGTCCTTTACCTTGAAGGCTAGTGTGATTCCTCAAGTCACACTACCAAGAGTATGAACATTGTTGAATTTTAACATAAGAGTACCTTAGTGGTTGATTAATAGTCCTGGTCGCACTGACCTTAACGACTTGGAGGCTTGAACTTAAGTCCACCACCTCTAGATAGAAGGATAACTTCCCTTAACTATCCTGATAGATTACCCCTTCGTACTTAACTATCATTTATATTTTGGCCAAATGTGTGGTCTGTGTCACTTGGCTAATCAAAACCATTAAGATCTTTTTGGAATTATATCGCAGAGCAAAAATTTCGAGTAAAATCGAGACGCTCGTTTGAAGAGGATGAATACATATATATAATTCCAAAAAATACTTCATTAAATTCCAAATTAGAAATTACAATACTAGAAAAAATGAAATAAACTGTCCATGCAAGGACTTTTAAAGAAATAAAAATGTCCATGCAAGGACTAAAGAATTAACCATGTCCTCGCAGGGACTACATATTATTAGAAGAGACTTCACTCGTCCTTCTTTCCCTTGACCAACTTGGAGAATTTCTTGAAGAACTTGTTTGTCTTCTTCTCCGTTTTCTCCGCTTGCTGCTGCATTTCTTTCATCCGTTCCAAGGCCACATTAATGGCCTCAAGTGGTGGCGGAGGTTGTGGCATAACCGGATACTGGTATCCATAAGTTGGATATCCAGTCGGTGGATAAGTAGGTGGGAAATGAGGCGGGTAAAGTGCATTGTGCATAACTGCTTGCATATATGGGTCTTGCGACCATGCTTGATAGTCTACTGGTGTAGACGGGTTAAAAGGATCATATCTATACGTGTCTGGATATGTGGGGATTGGGTTAGTATAACCCGATGGTGGTGGTTGAACTGTAGGTATGGGTGTTGGTGTTGGTTCCACCACTGGTAAGGTGTTAAGAGGATCCACCCATTTGTAGGTCTTCTTGAATTGTGGGGTAGGAGTTGGGCAGATGTGGCAGCGATCCCGACCTTTGTCCTGCACGTACCGACATACGTGCTCCACGCTTCCTCCTTGGTGGTTCATGTAACATTTGTCGAAAAACGGGTTCTAAAACCCGCACCATTTTTTTTATCAAGTTTATATTATGGTCCTTTCGTTACAAATATACGTTAATCATTTCAGAGATTCGTTATACTAATAATATAAATAAAGATAATAATAATAATAATAAATATATATATATATATATATAACAGTTATACAAAATAAAAAAAATATATATATATATAGAAAGGGGTAGACCGCGGGAATCGAACCCGGGTCTCACCCCTAACCAAACACACAACACACCGTTACACCACTCACAGAACATATGAAATAACCAAACCAACAAATCTTTTAAATCATATTATCTCTTTGAATTCGGATTCAAAGAATGCCGCCCTGTAACAGCACGCAAACAATCCGGAAATCATCAAGATTTCCTTTTCCCTGCAATTGACTGATGAATACGTTCCAAATCGTGAATCTAAACGCAAATCAAGCTAAATCACGATTCGCAAACAACTCGCCCATAACCGTTTGAATGAAAACTTCAAACTTGAAACCGAAATCAACAATTGATTACTGATCACCCTATAAATACCTATCAAACCCACTCATCCCTGCGCGCACACTCACTCAATCACCTAAAAATCCCTGTGGAGTCTTGCTCTGTGTTGGTCTGTCGGAGAAATTCGCTAAATCGCCGGAAAACTTTCGCCAGAGTTTATCACCTGGGTCTCGATTGCTTTCGGTATGAATTCTTAATCCTTTCTGTCAGTTCTATTCGATTCATTTGTTTAATCTAAAACAGAAGATCCGTAAAAATCAAAATGTTTAACAAATCTGTTTTTCGGTTCTGAGTTAATGAAGAAGATGAACAGCGAGTCGTTTATAAATATAATTAAAATCAGTAATTTAAATGGGTTAGACACACAGTCCAGCGGTGGACTGTGTGCATTTTACATATATGATGCCGGGTTCGAGTCTTGAACATGTCCGTTATGCTGAAATAAAATCCATTTTTTTTGAAACCAAAATATGTTGTTAAATATAATACAAGAACTATATAATACGGGTTAGACACCCAGCCCAGTTGGTCGGGCTGGGTGCAAGTTACAGCCAAGGTCTCGGGTTCGAGACATGCGGTACGCGTCCGGGTCAAGCCAGTATAAACCTTTTTAATTAATTAAATTCCAGATTTAAACCAGTAAGTATATAAATATAATTAAAATCAGAAATATTTCGGGTTAGACACGTAGCTCGGTTGGTAGAGCTGCGTGCACGTATACGAGAGGTCACGAGTTCGAACCTCACTCAGCGCATAGAATAAACACACTCCAACCGGTCAACGGTCAAAAAGTCAACCTTTTTATTTTCTTTTTATTTATTTATTTAATTGGAAAATTATTTAAAAATACTTAAAAATGAGATTATTAAAGTTAGAAAATTTCCTTAAACTCACAAAAATAAATCTAACAATCCCATTAAGAGCACTATTAAAAATATTAATCTCAAATAAAAGTTTATTTATTTACCGAATCATTTCGTTATTATTTAGGTTAGTTTTTCCCTCGTCGGTTGAATCATAATATTCGTGCACATTCATCGTCAACAAGGAACGCACCCACTGTGAGTGAATCCTTACAAATTCCCCTTTTTATTCATGTTTGGGGTGTATCATGTGTCGCTTTAATTATTTCGTTTATTCAAACTTGTGCTATTACCATTATATGACCTAAACTTATGATGTAAATATTGTTTGTTGTGATACGTGTTTACATTCTTGTCAAGTTGTGTGCAAATCATTCATTAGGCCCATCAGTTCCTCGTGGGAGACGAGTTGAGCATCAGGTGCCTTATTAGATCGGCTCCATTTGATTGAGCCTTGATCTCATTGTTCATCATTTGGTGTGTGTGCTTGTGCATTAATTGATATTATGTGTTTTGTGATTAAATTTACATTTACGTTTATCCATATTTGGTTATGCACAATTTTATTCAAATAACCAACATAACTAATCCTTTCAAATGTTTAAATAAGATTCACTCGCCAACTTTTGTTGACCCAAAACCCTATTTTACACATGATACAGGTGATCCGGTTGAGAAAAGAAACACATAGGATGGCCTAGAAGAATAAACAAGTTAATGCCTTGGAATGAACGTTTAGTTTTGTTTTCCTTTGTAATTGTACTCTAGTTTGTAATTTGAATGAAAATGTATTTGAACATGATGTGTTTGTATGTTTATTGTAACTTCTTCTTTAAAGAGAAATAATAAATATGAAACTTTATAGTAAATGTCATGAGCTTTGATGAAAACCCAATCATGCCCCGACTACCATTTCCGCTGCGGGTCAGGGTGTGACAGATTGGTATCAGAGCTTTTGACTATAGGGATATAGGATAGGTTATTAGACCCTTAGAGCCTATACTATAGTTGATTAGATTTTAATTGTTTATGTGGTTACATGCAAACTCATGATGTTTATTTGTTTCGTATTTATTACACACACAAATGCATGCAAACACTTCCACTATCATATTGTGTGATATTTAATGAGTTATACTTATTGTCAAACATAACAAGCTTACATATACATTCATCACGCATATTTCAATGTTCACATATTCAAATCATCCTCATATTTCCTTTATTCAAGATTTTGTCGCAATTTTCGTTTTTCAATCTCATCAAAGTGAGTTCTACGACGGGCATGTAGTAACTGTAAGGGTACAAGTACCGGTAGTCGGAACGTCCTGTCTAGGTTGGCATTCGTATAAATCCAATATAACGGACCAGTTTGCCTACCTGGGGACTAACGATGAGAGTACGAAGGACCTATTAGGCCAAAGCATGCCACACTAAACGTCGTTCGAACTAACCCTACTTTGAGTTGTCATTGTGTCCATACCAGGACACCCTCCGACCTTATACTTTACTGTCATGTTTTACGATTTTCATTCGGGTGGCGCAAGTGTTAACAGGCCAACACCAATATGAACCCTACCAAAGCCTAGTAGTCATGGGGGCCCACATGACTACCAAGGCCAAGTAAGGGACATATGGAAGCCCAAACATGAGCAAAGCCCAAGACATCCTATGGATGTAGTAGGTTCACTTTATTCATTTGTTTTTGTGAATGTTCATTTCTAAATACGACACATGACACCTAAAACATCAAACTCATACTCTCGATACGTATTCCTTGTAGATGTCTTCTAGTCTCTCTCGTAGAATTATGAGATCAGGAAAATCCCGCGAACGTATGGCTGCCCAAATCGCTCAACAAATGGCTGCCGTAATACCCAACATCGTAATTCAAGTACAACAGGCCCTTACCGCTAATCCTGTCAACCTAATCAACCAAGAAGATCAAAACATTGTCAATCCTCCCCCAAAAGCCACTAAATGCACCTTCAAGCATTTCAAATCCTGCGACCCTCCAAAATACGAAGGGACTGAAGGTGTCACCGCTCTCCTCCATTGGTTTGAGGAAATGGAAAACACTTTTCTCAACTGCGACTGCCCCGATGATCGCAAGGTGCGATATGCTACCGGTCGTTTGTTCGGAGTAGCACTTACATGGTGGAATACAGAGAAGGCCAAGCGAGGTGCTGAGAATGCTATGACTTTGACTTGGGAAGAGTTGAAGGAAATCATGACAAGACGGTTCTGTCCAAGAAGCGAAATCAAGAAATTGGAGGATGAGTTCTATTCTTTGAAACAAAAAGAGGGCGACCATACCACATACAACAAGAGATTCCTTGAGTTGAACCAGATGGTCCCCAACTTGTTCACTCTCCTCTACCGTTTGATCAAACACTACATACGAGGTCTTCCTTCAAAAATTCAAGACCCTGTAATAAGTACCACACCTGCAACTTTGGAAGCAGCAATGGAGTTAGCTACAAAGCTCACCGAAAACCGCATACGGAATAAAGACTTCACGGAGGAGAAGAAGAAGGATAAAACATCAACCGTAACCTCAAACTCCACCCAAACCTTCTCAAACCACTCCTAAGAGAAAACGAGACGGGCAAAATTTTGCTATTACCCAAGGCAATCAACCAGCTTCACAAGCCATACCCCTCCAAGCTATCCCAATCACTCAAGTAGCACCTAACTCTACTTACCCAAATAAGAAACCTTACATTGGACCTCACCCTCAATGCAACACCTGTTTTTATCACCATCCATCTACCGTACCTTGTCGACTGTGTGCAAATTGTGGGCGTTATGGTCATTGGAGCAAAACTTATCATGCCCCTCAAAACCAAGCCGCACCCCCTACTCAAAACATGATCCAAACATATCAACAACCCCAATACACCATGTTCCCATATGTTCGAGCTTGTTTTAATTGTGGCGACCCTACCCACTTTAGAAACACGTGCCCTCGATTGGTTAACATCATAAACGCCCAAGCTCAAGCAAACTCAGTTAACCAAGCAAATCAAGCAAACCCAGCTCCACCACCAGCAAGAGGAAGAGCTTACAACATCAACGCCAATCCTGTTGAAGATAATAACGGCCCAAACGAATCACCCAACTAGCTTTCCCTCACCAAGAGTCAAGACTCAACTCCAACCGTTTAGTTTTAATGTTTTCTTTATGTTATCTCAATCTTTACGTCTCCCAGTTATAAATTGGGAATTTATGTATCCAAGGATTTTAATGCAAATTGATATTTCAGTTTCGATTTATACTCATTGATTTAACATTCATACATCTCGACGTACCTCGATCTCATCATTTAAAGAAGTTGGGTTGTGTCTCACTTTTACATAGACTAACCCCTTCATCATAACAAACGAGAGAGGTACTGTCATCGTACGATCATGTATCCTTTCAGATTTAAGACTCAAGCATCGGATGTTGTGTTTGTTTTGTAGATTTTAGAGTCACATAGAACTAATCCTAACTTACTGACAAAGCCAATGAAAATTTGACAAGAATATGGTGGATACGCCGCTGGTACTTCCTATATATAAGTATTCTTGTCAAAGGATCAACAGCATTGTCAGGCGGTTATGAGAGGTTCCGTGTAGGTTTTAATATCGTCATGGTTGAAGTTTTTGTTTATGATATAACCTTATATTTCCAAACGTATCAATTCTCTCAAAACTTTTATGCATAAAATCATGCTTAGTCAATCAACTCTTATCCATGTTCCGCATTCTTATACTTTAGGCATCAAAAAGCGATTCCTGTAGCAGGGTATTCAACCCTTACTAGGAACGTTACCGCCTCAAATAAGATTTAAAACTCTCACCCTCTTCTAATTATGTAATTGTCAAAGTAAAACACCCTTCCTGCAAGTCAAATATACCACTACTACTTAAATTTCGGGACGAAATTTTTAAAAGTAGGGGATACTGTAACATTTGTCGAAAAACGGGTTCTAAAACCCGCACCATTTTTTTATCAAGCTTATATTATGGTCCTTTCGTTACAAATATACGTTAATCATTTCAGAGATTCGTTATACTAATAATATAAATAAAGATAATAATAATAATAATAATATATATATATATATATATATATATAACAGTTATACAAAATAAATATATATATATATATATAGAAAGGGGTAGACCGCGGGAATCGAACCCGGGTCTCACCCCTAACCAAACACACAACACACCGTTACACCACTCACAGAACATATGAAATAACCAAACCAACAAATCTTTTAAATCATATTATCTCTTTGAATTCGGATTCAAAGAATGCCGCCCTGTAACAGCACGCAGACAATCCGGAAATCATCAAGATTTCCTTTTCCCTGCAATTGACTGATGAATACGTTCCAAATCGTGAATCTAAACGCAAATCAAGTTAAATCACGATTCGCAGACAGCTCGCCCATAACCGTTTGAATGAAAACTTCAAACTCGAAACCGAAATCAACAATTGATTACTGATCACCCTATAAATACCTATCAAACCCACTCATCCCTGCGCGCACACTCACTCAATCAACTAAAAATCCCTGTGGAGTCTTGCTCTGTGTTGGTCTGTCGGAGAAATTCGCTAAATCGTCGGAAAACTTTCGCCGGAGTTTATCACCTGGGTCTCGATTGCTTTCGGTATGAATTCTTAATCCTTTCTGTCAGTTCTATTCGATTCATTTGTTTAATCTAAAACAGAAGATCCGTAAAAATCAAAATGTTTAACAAATCTGTTTTTCGGTTCTGAGTTAATGAAGAAGATGAACAGCGAGTAGTTTATAAAAATAATTAAAATCAGTAATTTAAATGGGTTAGACACACAGTCCAGCGGTGGACTGTGTGCATTTTACATACATGATGCCGGGTTCGAGTCTTGAACATGTCCGTTCTGCTGAAATAAAATCCATTTTTTTGAAACCAAAACAGATTGTCCCACAGTATGTTGTTAAATATAATACAAGAACTATATAATACGGGTTAGACACCCAGCCCAGTTGGTCGGGCTGGGTGCAAGTTACAGCCAAGGTCTCGGGTTCGAGACATGCGGTACGCGTCCGGGTCAAGCCAGTATAAACCTTTTTAATTAATTAAATTCCAGATTTAAACCAGTAAGTATATAAATATAATTAAAATCAGAAATATTTCGGGTTAGACACGTAGCTCGGTTGGTAGAGCTGCGTGCACGTATACGAGAGGTCACGAGTTCGAACCTCACTCAGCGCATAGAATAAACACAGTCCGACCAGTCAACGGTCAACGGTCAAAAAGTCAACCTTTTTATTTTCTTTTTATTTATTTATTTAATTGGAAAATTATTTAAAAATACTTAAAAATGAGATTATTAAAGTTAGAAAATTTCCTTAAACTCACAAAAATAAATCTAACAATCCCATTAAGAGCACTAATTAAAAATATTAATCTCAAATAAAAGTTTCTTTATTTACCGAATCATTCGTTATTATTTAGGTTAGTTTTTCCCTCGTCGGTTGAATCATAATATTCGTGCGCATTCATCGTCATCAAGGAACGCACCCACTGTGAGTGAATCCTTACAAATTCCCCTTTTTATTCATGTTTTGGGGTGTATCATGTGTCGCTTTAATGATTTCGTTTATTCAAACTTGTGCTATTACCATTATATAACCTAAACTTATGATGTAAATATTGTTTGTTCTGATACGTGTTTACATTCTTGTCAAGTTGTGTGCAAATCATTCATTAGGCCCATCAGTTCCTCGTGGGAGACGAGTTGAGCATCAGGTACCTCATTAGATCGGCTCCGTTTGATTGAGCCTTGATCTCATTGTTCATCATTTGGTGTGTGTGCTTGTGCATTAATTGATATTATGTGTTTTGTGATTAAATTTACATTTACGTTTATCCATATTTGGTTATACACAATTTTATTCAAATAACCAACATAACTAATCCTTTCAAATGTTTAAATAAGATTCACTCGCCAACTTTTGTTGACCCAAAACCTTATTTTACACATGATACATGTGATCCGGTTGAGAAAAGAAACACATAGGATGGCCTAGAAGAATAAACAAGTTAATGCCTTGGAATGAACGTTTAGTTTTGTTTTCCTTTGTAATTGTACTCTAGTTTGTAATTTGAATGAAAATGTATTTGAACATGATGTGTTTGTATGTTTATTGTAACTTATTCTTTAAAGAGAAATAATAAATATGAAACTTTATAGTAAATGTCATGAGCTTTGATGAAAACCCAATCATGCCCCGACTACCATTTCCGCTGCGGGTCAGGGTGTGACAGTTCAGGTGGTGGTTGAGGTTGGTCCACCGGTTCCATGTGGACATCTTCTTGAAATGGAGGTGGTTGCGAGTGATGAGAAGAAGTGTGGGCGAAGGTGAATTGGTTCCAACATTGGTCCCACTCATTAGGACCTTGGTAGGGCGATCCGGCATAAGAGTTCGAATCGTTTGAAATTTCTATGGGATGCGTATTTGATCCCGACGGCGGCATCTCTGGGTCGGAGTCCTCGTCCATAGGGCTGGTCCAACTGATTTTGATCGGCTGGAGGTGTGTTAAAGTAATGCTTAGGGTTAAATTCTTCACGGTAAGAATGTGCATGATGAGAATGTTGAGAATGGTGTGAATGATAGGAGTGGTGAGAGTGGTAAGAATTTTGGGAATGTGGGGGCGAGTGTCTATGAGAGACAAAGTGTCTCCCTGGTTGCCAAGGAGATGAATCTCCTGATTCTTGGCAGGCATCTGAGTTGTGAGGTTGAAGGGGAATGTGCCGCGATGGTCCTCCCTCATTGGACCTTTTCATTTCCCACTTTGTCCTCGTACACGTGGCGGCATTTTCCTGTTAAAAATCAATTCAAAAACAATACTAATAACTTAATAATGAAATGAGTAATCCTAGGTTAATGCCTAGACTCGAAGTCTAAGGAATGTGCTCATGTAAGTTTGAGATTAAACACAAGAAGGATAGTGTTTAATTCTCTCACACGTTGGCTCTGATACTAACCTGTCACACCCCGGATTTCCAACCCAAATCCATACACCGGTGGGCCCGGGTGGGGAGTATCGTGACGTCAGTTGATAACATCATTGTCAATTAAACATAGCACAGCGGAAGTCTTGGAGTAAAATTACTATTACAAACCAAATGTTTGAAATAAAATAATATACATGCTCGTAATAGAAGATCCACAGGTGGATCATAAAATGTACAAGAAAGAATATAAAACAGACTTTAGGGCAGATCTAAGGATTTGCAAGATCCTCTTATTCACTCTCGAACAGCTTCCGACCTATTTCGTATTGTACATGCAGTTAGTCTTTGGACGATACGTCAACTTTCGCTGGTAAATACTCTCGACTTATTTTCCCTATACGGGCTGGGATACGGTAAACTATTACCGCTTGGTCAGAAATGAGATCAATCGAATGCCGGATTGTGGCTAGTATATCCGCATATTCTGTTTTAATCAGTTTTGTTTGATAACTTAAACATCGGGGGTTAAATTACCGTGTCCTTGATATCCTCGGCTCATTAGATAAGTTAATGGACACAACCTTAGCGCGTGGTGTAGGCATACACCTGACAGACGCTCAAATGCAAATTACTCAAGACGTTGGGGATAACTCCTCCGTGAGTTCTAAGTGGTGTGTATTTAATCATGTCTCGGTCTCTGTACTGGGCCCTGTATGTATGGACAAACATGTGAATATGTTAACAAGGTTACAAAGTAACTTTCCCAAGTTATAAAAGATTTTGCGCCCTGTGCACTTAAAATCATTTTAAAATGTTTTCAAAATGAGTTAGTTGGGTGTATTTACCAGCAAAAGCTGATGTATCGTCCAAAGACTAACTGCAGGTACAATACGAAATAGGCCGGAAGCTGCTCGGCAGTGAATAAGAGGATCTTGCAAATCCTTAGATCTGCCCTAAAGTCTGTTTTATATTCTTTCTTGTACATTTTATGATCCGCCTGTTGATCTTCTATTACGAGCCTGTATATTATTTTATTTCAAATATTTGGTTTGTAATAGTAATTTTACTCCAAGACTTCCGCTGTGCCATATTTAATTGACAATGATGTTATCAACTGACGTCACGATACCCCCCCCCGGGCCCACCAGTGTATGGATTTGGGTTGGAAATCCGGGGTGTGACATTACACTAGTGCAAAAAAGGAAGCTGAGTTGGATAATGGATAGTGGAGTGTCTCGACACATGATAGGAATGTTGGCTCTCCTGTACGACGTTAAATCAATCAAAGGAGGCTACGTTGGGTTTGCTGGTAACCAAGGTGGGAGATAGTAGGTGAAGGAATTCTAACCAATGGTGTGGTGTCGTTCGATAAAGTCAACAACATAGCAGAGTTAGAGAACAACTTACTGAGTATCTCTCAGATTTGAGATAAAAATCTCACAACATACTTCACTGATCAAGAATGTCTCATTCTGAAGCTAGGATTCCATATTCTGGAGGAGTGGATCTTTATGATTAAATACTAAAAGGACTAAACTTGTCCTCATTCTATTTTACATTAAGAATTTATAAATTTGCAACATTTGTGTGCATATACCTCATATTTTGGGAGGTTTTCAAATTTTTTTTTGATGTTTCACTTTTAACACAAAACTATTTGTTTTTCTACATATAACTCAAAAGTTTTCATCTCTTGCAATTTAAACTCACAACTTTTGTATTTTCAACTTTGGTCCCACACTTTTCATATTTCGCAAATTCTTCATTTTAAATTTTGCGAGTTAACACGGCGTATCGTGTGTGTACTTCAATGTTTTAACATTTCGTTTTATGTTTCGTACTATATTTTGCGAGTTAACACGGCTCAACATGCGTGTGTGGTTCAACGTATTTACGCCGTCTATCTTTTCCTCGAGGTTCGTTACAACGCCAAGTTCCTAAATCGACTTAATTATTATTTTCTATAATTTACGTTGTAGTTTAATTTATTCGAATTCTAGTAGTCGCTGGCGCTGGCTTGGCATTGGTGCTATTCAACGCATTTCACACGGGTGGTAAATCTAGTTATAATGAAATACTAAAAGGACTAAACTTCTCCTCATTCTAATTTACATTATAAAATCCACATCAAACGATGTGCATGTTCGTTTCAAACCAACACGTATGTCTGATTCATATAGCGATCGTGGCAGCATTTGAATGCACTCGCGTCGTCATCCCTTCATTTCAACTGTTTTATTATATTCCAAACAACGAGAATTTCGTTCGAAATCGAGAATCCCAAACCCTAATCCGATCGCAAGCCTGACCAAATGGCTGCAGTTAACAAAACCAAAAATATCATCGACTTTGTTCGAGACGGATCAATAAAATGGCTGAATAAGAGCCAGAATTCATCTCATGAAGAGTTTGACGAGATGAAAAGATCTCCGTCTGCTGCAGAGAAAAACTGGATCTACGAGCTATCTGCAGTCGCCAATGCTGTTGTTCGTCGATGTTCCAAGTAAGTTTTGTTGCAGAAAACTTATGATTATGTGCGATTGTGTGTGATTTAGTTAATTGTTAGGTTAGTTGATTTCATTTTGTAATCATGTGTTTGTTGAATTGAAAGCTCGTTTAGTTTATATATGATGATTGTAGAATTTGTTTGATGTTCAGAGTAAGTTTTGTTACGGCAAACTTCTGATTATGTGCGATTGTGTGTGATTTAGTTAATTGTTAGGTCAATTGATTTCATGTTGTAATCATGCAACTGTTAAATTGAAAGCTCGTTTGTTTAGTATATGTGTGTTGATTGCAGAATTTGTATGCTGTTCAGAGTAAGTTTTGTTGCAGAAAACTTCCGATTATTTGCAATTGTGTGTGGTTTACTGAATTGTTGGTTCAATTTATATTATGATGTAGTCATGTAATTGTTAAATTGAAAGCTAGTCTAGTTTATATATGTTGATTGCAGAGTCCTTGATATTTCTGTGGATCATCTTCGTGAGAACTTTGAAGCAGTGGCATCTGAAGTCACCAAAACGCCGTCACGGTATGCTCGGAATTTTTTAGAGTATTCATGTTTCAGGGCTCTTGCACAAACTACGCAAGTTAGTGGTTATATGGAAGACAAAAGGTTTAGAAGGTTGACATTTGATATGATGCTTGCTTGGGAAGTTCCGGATGCTGCCAGTCAGCCTTCCATAGATGTATGTTCTTTTGCTGTAGGGTGAAGCTACACAAACACCACAGGGACACCACAGACAAATACTGACATAGACAGCACTGACTTTCATACGGGCCGTATGGCAGGCAAAAAATGGTCATATAACGTGTTAGACTGACACACCGTTTGAGCCGTATGATGTGTTATACCGACACCAAAGCGATTGATGTGACAGGTTACACCATTGACAAGGTTGTACGGTCCGTATGTCCGTATGACCATTTTTCGCCTGTCATACGGCCCATCTGATGATCTCAGATGGTGTACCTATGGCATCACACTTTGTTACATTGATATTGATATGATATAATGATGATAAGCCAGCATATGGAACAGTAAAAAGGTAGTTCTTGCCAATATTTTATCCTTTGCAAAGCGGTGTAAACGAAGTGGTTTGCATCCATAAATGCAGTGGTAGCATCTCAATGATAAATAACAACCTTGTCTTACCTTGTACGCAGACCATAATTAGATTTATTTACCCCCATTTTTCCACAACATGATTGATTGTCGAATAGCTTGATCAACATATAAAATTGGGAAAAAAAAAGCATTCTTTTTGCAGCCCTAGTGAATTGTGAAATTCGTATAATCTACATGGACTATGAGAACTAGTATTTTTTACCAAGGGCTCCCTGATCTTATAGAACTTTAAAACTTGAATTTGTATGAGCATCTTTAATGGATTTCCCTCTTTAGCTTGAATACAAGCAGACATGGGTCAAATGCATTCCTGACAAAAATTTGACGTGCTGCAAAATTCACTATGCAGATAGACGAGGATGCAACTGTGGGGATAGAGGCGTTCTCACGAATAGCTCCAGCAGTGCCTGTTATAGCTAATGTAATAATAAGTAACTACATATTTGAGTTTCTTACTTCATCCACTGGAGGCAGACTTCCATTTTCTACCTTTGAAAAATACCTTATTGGATTGGAAAGGTACTCAATACTTCTGTATTTAATACGGGTCAAACGGGCTGGGCTGGGCCTACCTCAGCATTCTGTCTATTTTTAAAAATTGTAAAATTCTTTTGTTTATTATGATTACAAGATCTGTTTATAAAATCCTCGTGTAATTTTCTGAATAAACTATTAAGGTCTTATGCATTTTGAATACACGTTGAACGATATTCGACTCGTTTCCATTTTAGCAAACTTGTTTAATTTTGTTCATCTGACCCATTAAAGATAAGCTAGTAACTTCATGAATATACTCAACAAGGTTGACCGCGTTTGACTTTTTTCACAGGGCTGTTAAAAAACTTAAATCTAACTCAGAGTCATCTCTCCTTTTATCCCCACGATCAGGAAGAGGGGAAAGGGTTCTAGAACTTGAAGGCACCGTCACCACACAGCCAGTCCTTCAACATCTAGGGATATCAACTTGGCCTGGTGGGTCAATTAGTCAACCTTTACCATTTAATTTTCCTTAAATGATAATTGATAAGTATAAGATTACTAGTTGTATTTCTGAAGTTCTTGCATGTTCTTTGATAACTTTATGATGTCAGGTCGGTTAACTCTGACAGATCATGCTTTGTACTTTGAAGCTCTCCGTGTTGTGTCGTATGATAAGCCCACGGTTTATGACTTGGCAGATGACTTGAAGCAGGTTGTCAAGGCTGAGTTGACTGGCCCATGGGGATCAAGACTTTTTGACAAGGCCGTCTTGTATAAGTCGAATGCTTTGTAAGGCTTGAGTCATATGTTATTGTCGTCTTGTTTATCACTATAATTTGTAGAGTTGACAAGTTGCTTGGGTTGGGCACATTTAGTAACGGATCAAAATGGATAATTTTTTAGTATAGGTTAGAGAAAGTGGGTTAAGTTGAGCTGACCCACACACTTTTTGTGCTTGTTATTGAAGAAATCATAAATAGCAGGTTGATGTGTAGATTATGATCATAAAAACCAGAGTAAAATGCCATTTTTGTCCCTGAGGTTTGGCCACTCTTGCGACTTACATCCAAAGGTTTGGTTTTTCGCATCTGGATCTAAAAGGTTTGAAATCTTGCCATTTTCATCCCCTCGTTAACTCCATCCATTTTTTAACGTTAAGTCATTGGTATTTTCGTTTTTTTTTGACATTTTTTGTGATGATTAAAAGGTTTGAGTGGGGAGAAACTCAACAGATGTGGATCTTTATTTCTTATAGTGTTTTTTATTTTAATTAAAAATTTCTAAGCAGACGAAAATGCCTCTCATTTAACGGAGAAAAATGGATGAAGTTAACGAGTCGGATGGAAATGACAAGATTTCAAACCTTTTGGATTCTGATGCGGAAAAACAAACCTTTGGACGAAAAGCAAAAGTGGCCAAACCTCATGGACGAACGAAAATGACATTTTACTCTAAAAACTATTTTACTATAATAACAATGTAATCTTTGAAGAAACAATTTAGGAGGTTGTATGCAATAAAAGCGGACTTCGGACGACTTTTAACATGTTCAACTCATTTCCCTGATATAAGAACTGTGACAAGACAAAATCCAAATGGGTCGAAATTGGCACCTCTACTAAGTAGCATTCGGTTCGTAACTATTTGTTATGTGACCCATTTGACATGATGTTGGGTTCCAATGTAGATCAGAACCGGTTATTATGGAGCTTCCAGAGCTCAAAGGGCATGCGAGGCGTGACTATTGGCTAGCCATTGTGCGTGAAATTTTGTATGCCCACAGATTTATTAGAAAATACCGTATTACCGGTGTTGAACGCGATGAAGCACTGCTAAAAGCAGTATTTGGAATTTTAAGAATACAAGCTCTCAGTAATATGAATTCCATAGTACCACTATGCTATGAGGCAGGACTTATGTACAATGCCTGTGATCAACTGCCAGGTGGCGACCGGATACTGGAGACAATAGCTACAATGTTGACTTCCAAAGAGACCCAAAAGAATAATACTAAATCTGGTGATGGAATGCATTCGGTATCGGCTACTACCATGGCTTCTAGCCTAGGGTTTGTATTTGGCACAAATTCTAATATGCCTAAACAAGCACTGATTAATGTTGGTGAGATAACTGTTGGAGAGATGACGCCTTTAGAGAAAGCTGTAGAAGAATCTAGAAGCAGTTATAAGATGGTTGCAGATGCACAAGCAACAGTTGATGGAGCTAAAGTTGAAGGCCTTGACACCAATTTAGCTGTGCTTAAGGTTTGCAAAAAATAAAAATAAAAATCAAGCATTTTTGTTTCATTCGTGTGTGTTTTATAGAAATTGAGTCGGTTTAATCTTAATTTGGTCAAGTAGTTTTTTTATAATTAAGAGGGCAATGGGCCAAACGGGTTGAAAGCCTCCTAAAATAACTTGTTTAGTAAAATGTCATTTTCATCCATGAGGTTTGGCCAGTGTTGCGACTTTCATTCAAAGGTTTGTTTTTTCGCATTTGGATCCAAAAGGTTTGAAATCTTGTCATTTTTATCCGGCTCGTTAATTCCATCAATTTTTCTCCGTTAAGTCAGGGGTATTTTGTCTTTTTTGTTAACTTAAAGGGCAATTTGGTCCTTTTTACTTCATGTACAAGCATTTAGCAAGATGCACAAATATTCAAAAGACCAAATTGCCTTTTAAGTTAACAAAAAAGATGAAAATACCCCTGACTTAACGGAAAAAAATGGATGGAGTTAACAAGCCGGATGAAAATGACAAGATTTAAAACCTTTTGGATCCAGATGCAAAAAGAAAAAGAAAAATAAAAGCTTTGGACGGAAGTCTCAAAACTGGACAAACCTCTGGGACGAAAATGACATTTTACTCTAAATTTTTAATGCATGCCATTCTCCTAAATCGTGTTTATTTAAAAAAGGATTTTGTAGTAATATGGTAACCAACATATTAACTGTTTATTAAAAGGACAAAAAGTGTTTGTGGGTCAACTCAACTACTGTATTACTTAATTATGCTAGACCAATTATACCATGCTTGACTTATGTGTTCTACATCTGTAGCATTCATTAAACTGTATTGAAATTTAATGGTGTCCCATCATATTAGAAACACTGATTATTTATTTTTCTTATTTTCAGGAGTTGCTTGTTCCTTTAATTAACCTTGGTAATCGTCTTCTCGCACTATTGTACTGGGAAGAGCCTGCAAAATCCGTAGCATTCTGTTTCATATTTGCAGGCCTCATTTACTGGTGAGCTTCTTTCCTGCTAGAGTATTATTCTCATAATCAATTGGGATCTGTGTAATCTCATTATGTGTTTGAAGCTTCTATACATAGTAAATTTTGGTTACGGGTCTTAATTATACCATGTTTCCTTGTGCAGCGGATGGCTGGCTTATGTATTTGCATTTCTACTCATATTTTTTGCAATTAATATGATGCTTGCACGACATTTTAGTGGAGGAAATCCAATCAGTGAACTTAAGGTCACAGTGCCTCCACCGATGAACAAAATGGAACAGCTTTTGGCTGTTCAAAATGCAATTTCTCAAGCTGAAGAGCTAGTCCAAGAGGGAAATGTTATTCTTCTCAAAATACATGGCCTGCTATTATCCATATTTCCACAGGTAATATTTCTCGCAATGTTTGTCCTAAAAGGCATGCTATGCTATTCTATATAATAACTAATATAGAATTGGATTCCTAGATGTGGCAATTATTAGTGGCTTGATGTAGGTCATGTTTACTCTCGACCGGGTCAAATCCAAAAAAAAAACAATTAAAAAGGGAATGGGTCACATAGGCATCAAAGGTGTGTTTTTAATACATAAGACCTCCTAAATCCATTTTGATTTTTTGTAATCATTTAACACACCAAATATATGCAAGTTTTGAAAATTTGGATAAAAAGTGTTCTGGGTCAAACCAAGCAATCTTAACCAGGTCAGGTTGATTTGTCACCCCCCTGCCACCTGTTATGGTGACTATGAAAATATCTTAAATGTTATTGGAGGGTATTGCTTTGAATTTGGTTTTTTTTTAATTGGCAACCGATTGAATTAAATACGACAAGACCTTCCCGATTAAATTAAAGAGGAAATTATATAGGGTTATAGTTAGACATGTTGAGATTGTTGGCCATCAAGAAGACATAGGTGCGCAAGATATAGGTAGCAGAGAAGCAATGAGGATGTTAAGGCGGATGTGTGGGCACACAAGGTTAGACCGAATAGAAAAAATGAGGTTTTTAGGGAAAAGTTAGGAGTTGCTAGTATGTTGGATAAGATAAAGGATAGGAGATTGAGATTGTTTGGGCATTGTGAAGAGGAGGCACATGACACCACCAATTAGAGAAGTGGACCCCTTGACTGTTGATGGGATGAGTAGAGGCAGGCCAAAAATGACTTGGGATGAGCTGATAGAGGTTCACCTTTATGAGGACACGGTCCAGGATATGGGTTTGGGGAGAAGTAGGATTAAGGTTGAGGAATTTTTGTGTCTTAGCTTTGTTTTATAGGCTTATATTTAGGTGGACTTTGCATGTGATTGTTTTTTTGCATCTATGTCTATATGCGATTTTATATATTTGTTTCTATTTTGCTATGTTACTCCAACACCACTTTTGCTATTTGGTAGCTCTCTATTTCTATATTTTAGGTTTAGTTGTTTGTTATTGCTGTTGGGTTCTCTCTGGAACTATCCCAGGGATAGAGGTAAGGTTTACCTACATCCCACCATCCCCTGACCTACCAGTAAATTTATTACTAGGTACGATTTTTGTTAATTGGCAATCAATTGAGAATAGCAGACGTTTATTATAGGTTTAGCCTCCATCTAACTATACTGAAAATGACCAAATGATGGTTGAAACGGGGTTTGACCTTTTTGACCGTGGATGAAAATAAGATTAGCATGGTGGAATGGTGATTTTGATCATTTTGCCCGTATTAGAAAATTACACACAATTTACATATCATAAATTGTATAATAAGGTAAGAAGTTAAAAAAAACTGAAGTAAAACATATTATTTGTATTGAAAAGTTGGACAATTTTTATTCTCACTAGCTGTGGAATATTGGGAGGGTTGTGCGAGTTGGCTAACACATGAAACAGGTTGTCTTTTGTATGGTCAGGTTGGGTAGACCTTGAACACTTTATTGTCCATTTTCTTAGAAGTACAATTTGCCAAAATAAAACAATTTAGACCGTTGTATGTATTAGAAGTACACTTTGGCCGACTTTCAATCCATTTAGCCTATTCCTTTTCAGTTATTTTTCTTGATTTGACACGTTGGAGATAGAACACAACCCATAACGTGTCAAAAACTGCCACAGAAAAGGCTAATCTAGTGTTTCATGCTTGTGCATAGGCAAGCAATAGATTTGCAGCAGCACTTGTGGGTTTGGCTTTATTTATGACCATTATACCCTTCAAATACGTGCTCCTACTTACCTTTTTAGAAGAATTTACCAAGTACTCGCCGTTGAGAAGAGCAGAGACGGAAAGAATCATGCGGAGGATGAGAGAGTGGTGGATTAGCATACCCGCAGCTCCTGTGGTACTCGAAAGAGCTCAAGAAGATAAGAAGAAGAAGTAACGCGATTGCATACAGTGTACCTTGAACACACATCAAGCATTTGTGTATGTATATAAACCACAAGTTTGTAATTTTGAGTTGGGAGTACGTTCATGTTAGAGGTGGCAAAAAGGTCAGGTTGATCCGAAACACTTTTTGTATAGGTTTGTAGATCTTTTATAAATAACTAATCTGTTAAATTGTTTATTACATTGTATTACAACAATAACAATCTATATTATTTATTACGTATGTGGAGGTTTTCTGCCTTGGTCAACTTATTTGACTTGTTTTCTATATACAATCTTTCCTTAAAAATAAAGATATCTTGTATATACCAAATATATCTCACACGCCCACTGTGTAACCATGCACTCACATTTTGAACATATTCATAGTCACAGCTTTCCTGCGAGTGACATCACCATTCACTTGAATATGATATTGTTATGAGGTTTAATGAAAGCTAGTGAGATTTTCATGCGTTAGTAATTCGGGGTAGGTCTTGAATGGGGTTGTGATAGTGCCGGTATGGGTACTGACATTTGGTTTAAAGTCATGAAACACGCAAAGAATGTGCTTTACATTGAAAATCATAAAATGGAATATCAGTAATGGTTCAATTAATAACAATACCAGTACCAATGTCAATGGTAAATCATAAAATGAATATAGGTACCGATGTTGGTACAGGTTTGGTTCGTCATTGTACTGTTTCGATTGAAACTCTTTTTCAACAAAGTTTATACAGGAACGTCAAGAAAAAAATAGTAAATACAATCACGTGTTCAACTTGTAAAGAAAAGATAATGAGCGTAGGTTATCGGAGGAAAAATCAAATTAAATAAAAACTAAGTGGGTTAAAAGGATATGTTACTTAAAGTATAAGGGTTGTTCAACTTTTAAAGAAAAGATAACGAGCGTAAGTTATCGGAGGAAATATCAAATTAAATAAAAACTAAATGGGTTAAAAGCATATATTATTTAAAGTATAAGGGGTGAAATTAAGACAGAAAAAAATCATATAATACCATAAAAAATTATGTTACTATTTCATCAGGGTTCTAAGTTAATGTATTCCAGTTGTGATGTGACGAGAATTTGGTCAGTTCGGTTCGTAACGACATCACTATGGTACCTACATTCGATTTAAAGTCAACGATATGTGCAAAAAAGAATGTGTTTTATATCAAAAACTATAAAAATGAATACCAGTCCTGGTAATAACAATACCGGTACGAGGCCGAAAAAAAATCATAAAAATGAATATCGGTACCAATTTTGATAATAACGAAACAATATTGGCACCGATATCGGTATCGGTTTGGTTCGTCATTGTATCACTTTTAAATAAAGTTTATGCAAGAATGCTGATAAAAAATATTAAACACGATCGCATACTCAACTTTTAAAATAAGATATTGAACACGGTTTATCGAACATAAATTAAATAAAATAAAAACTAGATGATTTAAAATCATATACTATTTAAATTACAAGAAGTGAAATTAGAAATTAAAAATTGAATATAATAATATAAAAATTGTTTTATTATTCACTATAACTTTGAATTAATATGTATGATAATCAAATTAAATAAAACTAAATGGATTATGAGCGTATATTATTTCAAATAAAAGAAGTGAAATCAAAAATTAAAAAACTGAATCTAACAACATAAAAAATTAATTTACTATTTATCATTGTAATGTACTATATATATATATATATATATATATATATATATATATATTAACCTCGTGCGAGAACAAAGAGCAAAACATTTAAAACTTCATTTAACATCTTTGCGTGGAATCGCGCAACGGTATAGTTAAGCTTGAAGTAAGAAGAAACTATCAAAACTTTTAAGTCTGGTGCACAGACATCTCCGCGCGCAGGTAACAAAGAACTGAGCTAAAGGAATCTTTTCTGTTATAACTAACTGAACAGGTGGCAACAGATCAAGGCTTCACAGCCTTGGATCTTCTAGAAGCACTAAATGGCAATCTTGCAGGCCTCTATTCGGTTGTAACCAAATGTGACATGGCAGCATTTGGGACGTCTATCTTACACCCGATGTCAGCACAATCTTTATGAAGACCTAAAGAAAATCACTTTCCACGTAGCTCTTGTCACACCCTGACCCGCAGCGGATATGGTAGTCGGGGCATGATTGGGTTTCATCAAAGCTCATGACATTTACTATTATAAAAGTTTCATATTTACTATTTCAAATTAAAAAGAAATATTTCAACCAACACATAATCCATACAAACACAAAATGTTCTAAATAAGACATTCAAGTAACGCTTTATTTTTCTTCTAAGGCCCAATCATATGTGTTCCTTGCTTCATCCTGATCACCTGTATCATGTGTAAAAATAGAGATTTGGGTCAACAAAAGTTGGCGAGTGAATCCCGTTTAAACATTATAAAGAATTGATGTGTTGGCTAATTTAATAAAATGTGCATAAACCAATATGAGCAACGTATATATAATCTAACCACAAACCACATAATCATCTAGCAATGTACATGTGAGCACGATAAGCTTTGTGCGGTGAGATCAAGGCTCAATCAAATGGAGCCGATCTAATTAGGCAATGACGTTCTACCCGTATGTAACGGGGAACAAATGGGCCTAATGTGAGAGCTTGACTGAAATGAGAAAGTATAACCACAAATAACAATAAACAAAATATCGCATAGCACGTTAGTTCATATAATGGTAATAGCACGAGAGTTGAATAAGTTATAAAAATGAAACGACACATGATACACCCTAAAACATGAATAAAAAGGGGAAGTGGTAGGAAATTCACTCACAGTGGGTGTAACATCCGTCAAAAAAACGGATTTACCAAACCCGCTCCGTTTATCAACCGAACAGTCAGTTAAAATTTTTGTTGCGAATTAAATGCCCAAAATAATTTTAAACGATACATAATCAATTATTATACGGGAATATATAATTAGTTTTTGAAAAACTATTAAAAATCGCAAAATAAAAATACATTGGTTCTGCCGGGTTTCGAACCCGGGTCAGTAACCGGTTCACAAACGAATTAACACACAACACACAAACCACTGCGCCACTGAGGTTACTTGTTAAATGTTAGAATCATTTAATTGATATCTTGACTTTCCGAATTCAAAACCGGCGCCCAAAAGTTCAGTCGTCGGAAATCCCGGCAATCTCGCGAGTTTTAATGACAACTTCCGTTATAACGTAAATCATAAACGCCATATCGGTTATAACCGATGTTTGAGTCCGCGACCAAAGTCATAACCGCCGGAGAAATTCAAACCAATGAATCCAGTTGGAAATCGGGCCAAATACATCTCGGTTTCTCCCTATAAATTCACCCACAACCCACCGCAAACTTTTTCGCTCAAAACCACACCTTTACCGGACGAAATTCCACTCGCCGGAATATCTCTGCTCTTCGCCGGAAAACCGGTTTCCCCATTTCTGAGCCTTACTAAACCCTTTGAACTTATACCGAAGTCACCCATACCTTTTTCAAACTTTCTGAAGGCTCGCTGCTGCAAGACACTCGTCGCCGGAAGGGATTGCTGTCGCCGGAGTTCTGCCGGAAAACAGAGGAAAGCTAGTCGGTATACCTCACGCTTATTTTCCTTTCTTTTTACTTATACCTCATCTGTAATTAATCATAAAACGCTAAAGAACATGTTTTAATCATCGAACCAGTCGATTTCCGATTCTGGTTAAAACCAGTGAAGAAGACGATGACTGCTGTAATGTTTAAGTATAATTAAAAACAAGATATTACTCGGGTTAGACACACAGTCCAACGGTGGACTGTGTGCACAATAAACACGCAAAGGTCTCGAGTTCGAATCTTGTTCCACACACGTCGCCTTAATAAAAATGATTTTTTTTTTATTAACCGAACCGGAGTCATACTGATATATGTTAGGTATATTAATAACCGGAAAGATAACCAAGTTAGACACACAGTCCAATGGTGGACTGTGTGTATGTTTAATCAAAGCACGCGAGTTCGAGTCCAGTCTGCTGCACCGACTCGGACAATTATCTATTTTTTTAAAATAAGACAGAAAAGGAAATAAGTAATTTGTGTTTAAGTATAATAAAAATCAGTAAAGTTAACAAGTTGGACACACAGTCCAGCGGTGGACTGTGTGTTAGTATAAGCCACAGGTCCCGGGTTCGAGACCTGTGGAGCGCACCGTCTGATTCAATTAAAGTGTTTTTAAAATAAAAGGATTTTCTGTTTAACTTAATTAATGTATAAATATAATTAAAATCGGATATATGACGGGTTAGACACGTAGCTCAGTTGGTAGAGCTGCGTGCACGCGTACGGGAGGTCTCGGGTTCGAGCCTCACCCAGCGCACTTATATTCGCACTCGAACCGGTCAACGGTCAAGTCAACGGTCAAGTCAACGGTCAGAAAAAGTCAAATTTTTTTTATTATTTTTATTTAATTATTTTAATTAAAAATCAATTAAAAATACTTAAAAATAACATTTTTAAGGTTAGAAAATAGCCTTAAACTCACAAAAATACACCCAACAATCCTACTAAAATAGATTAATAAAATCCGTTTACTTACCAAACCATAATGCAATTTATCTAGGTTAATCTCACTCGTGGTTAAAACCACTTCGCGTGCATTCAACATCATCAACCGAGCGCACCCACTGTGAGTGAATCTTACAACTCCCCCTTTTAAATTACACGTTTTGGGGTGTGTCATGTGTCATAAAAATAACTAACTCGTTTATTTAAATTTGTGCCATACCATATCGTGATCTAAATTTAGATTGTTATATTGTTGTGGATTACTTATTTCATTTTGTCAAATTATATGGAATTCATTCATTAAGCCCATCAGTTCCTCGTGGGAGACGAGTTGAACAACGCGTGCCTCAAAACCAATTCGTTATTGTTCATATGAGTATCATTGAGTTTATATTGTTTGTGGTTGTGTCATTCATATTATCATGTTTATGCAATTCATTCATTAGGCCCATCAGTTCCTCGTGAGAGACGAGTAGAGCAATGCGTGCCTCTAAATGTTCCATTATTGTTCATGTGTGTTTTATTTAATATCCAATGATTGTTGATTAAGTTTACATCTATTTTTACTCATGTTTGGTTGTGCACATATTTCATAATCAATTTAAATAAACTTGATCAAATGTTTTCCATAGGATTCACTCGCCAACTTTATGTTGATCCAAAAACCCTTTTACACATGATACAGGTGAACAGGTTGAAGCAAGGAAAACATAGGATATGCCTTAGAAGAGAACAAAGAAGCTTAGATTGATAGTTAGAACATGTTGTAATATTTATTGTAAATTTCCAATCAATTGTATTTAATGAATATGAAACACATAATAAATGTCATGAGCTTTGATGATAACCCAATCATGCCCCGATCACCTTTTCCGCTGCGGGTCGGGGTGTGACAGTGGGTGCGTTTTGTTTGATGAAGAGCGCGCACGATTTAAAGATACCAACCGACGAGAAAAGTTAATCTAAATATTCACGTAATAATTTGGTAACTATATTTCTTTTACTTAAAAATTAGTATTTTTTATTTAATAAATTTTATTAGACTTTTTGGATAATTTTATTGTATTTGTTACTAGTTTTTAAACTTAAAAAGGGATTATTTAATTATATATTTTTATAGTTTTTAAAGGAAAATAAACAAAAAGCTTAGTTAAAAAAATATGTTTTTATTCGCTTTGAACAGGCCGTTATACGCTGCGTGTGTTGATCGAACTTTAGACCTCCTGTTTAAGTGTACGCAGCTCTACCAACTGAGTTACGTGTCTAACTCGAAATATATTGGAATTTAATTATCTTTATATACTTGCTGAAACAAATCTTATTTTTGATTAATTAAAAAGGTTTTGTAAACCATAAGAACCGTGCGTATAACCGGACTCGAACCTACGACCTGAGCTTCGTGTTGCACACAGCCTGATCAATTGGGCTGTGTGACAAACCCGAGGGATATACGTTTTTAATTAATTATATATAATATCTGAAACATGTTATATATAAATTGTAAAAAGGGTTTGTAAGATGCAGGAAATCGGCAACGTAGGTGAGGCTCGAACCCGTGACCATTTGTTTAAAATGCACACAGTCCACCACTGGACTGTGTGTCTAACCCGGTATAAACACCAGTTTTAATTATATTGATACACATTTTCAACTTCATCTTCTTTATTCCAAAAGAACGTTAACTGACCAATTCCAACTGAATCTGGTTTTGCTTATTTTGCTTAAACATGATGTTATTGACATGAAAGAAATGAAGTAAGAGTGAAAGCTATACCAATTTGAGGTTACGATGATGCTCCGGCGATTATTCCGGTCAAGCTTCGTTTTCTGGCGAAGTGTGTTTTGAACACAGAGAACTTTCTGAGAGTTTAGAGAGTTTTTGCGAGAGTGTGCGGTTCTAATGATTTCGGAAATTCTCTATTTATAGAGAAGGTAACAGTTCCTTTTTCGGTTTCGGTCAAAGATTTTAAATGCCACAATGATTACATAACCGAATTGATCATTGCTGACCCATTGATTGAGTCTAACATATGATTTGGGAAACGGTTCTTCAGTTTAATTCGTAAAAGAAACGGAGGTTTTAATGATTGATGACGATTGCAGCCGTTACTGAGCGGGTGTTCTTGAATTTAATTTCAAATGTTGTTTCGGTATAAATAGCATTCGGTTTGGAATTATAACAGATGTGTGTGTGTGGTGTGGTGGTGTGTTGTGTGTTTGTTTGGGTGGAGACCAGGTTCGATACCCGCGATCCACACCCTTTTGTTGTCTTATTTTTATTATTCATTTTAGTTATTAGTATTATTATTATTCTAAACCTTATTATTATTAACCTTATTATTATTTATTATTTAATACTAATAACATAACGAATTCTTTAAACGTTTAACATAATTGCGTAACGAATATCATAACGTATACTTTCATTACAAAACGGAGCGGGTTTTAGAACCCGTTTTACGACAAATGTTACAGTATCCCCTACTTTTAGAAATTTCGTCCAGATTTTTAAACGGTATTAGGTTTAACTTGAAAGAGATGAGGGTATTTTTCGCGCATTGAGTCTTCGCGTTCCCAAGTAATTCAGGTCCTCGTTTCGACTCCCAACACACCCTGACTATCGGAATTCGACTTCGTCTTAAACGTTTTTCTCCGAAGTCCATGATTTCTACAGGTTATTCTACAAAATGCATCGATTCATCAATCTGAATATCTTCCAACGATATATGGATGTTTACGTTGGCAAGACACTTTTTCAAGTTGGATACATGGAACGTTGGATGGATCTTGTTGAGTTATTTTGGTAAGTCAAGCTTGTAGGCTACAGGACCAGCTCTCTCGAGTATTTTGAATGGTCCCACATAGTGAGGTGCTAGCTTGCCTTTTTTTCCAAAACGAACAACTCCCTTCCATGGTGATACTTTCAAAAGTACTTGATCGCCGACACAAAACTCGAGTGGCTTTTGTCGTTTATCAACGTAACTCTTTTGACGACTCTGAGCTGCTAGAAGGTTATTGTGGATTTGAAGAATCATATCGGTTGTTTCTTGGATTAATTCCGGTCCTGTGATTTGTGCTTCACCGATTTCATGCCAACATATCGGTGATCGGCACTTACGACCGTATAATGCTTCGAAAGGAGCCATACCAATGCTCGAATGGTAACTATTATCGTATGAAAATTCAACTAATGGTAGATGAGTATCCCAATTGCCCTTGAAGTCGATGACACATGCTCGCACATGTCTTCAAGAGTCTGTATGATGCGTAGATTGTCCATCAGTTTGAGGATGAAAAGCGGGTGCTGAGATCTAAGCGAGTACCTAACGCTGATTGCACGGCTTGCCATGTTCATGAAGTAAAACGCCCATCTCTATTAGAGATGATGCTCAAAGACACACTGTGTCGACTTACAATTTCATCGATGTAAATACGAGCTAACTTCTTGTTTTTATAGTCTTCGCGGATATGAATAAAATGAGCTGATTTAGTAAGGCGATCGATAATAACCCAAATCATGTCATGCCCACCGGAGGTGTGAGGTTACCCGGCAATAAAATTCATGGTCATGTTTTCCCACTTCCAAACGGGTATTTCGGGTTGAACGAGTAATCCTGAGGGTCTTTGATGTTCAGCTCTAACCTTTGAACATGTGAGGCATTTGGAGACAAAAATGGCGATATCCTTCTTCATGCCAGGCCACTAGTAAGAGTATCGTAGATCTTGATACATCTTATCAGCACGTGGATGTATAGAGTATCGTGTTTTGTGGGCCTCATTCATGAGAAATGTATGAAGATTGTCACAATTAGGTACTCAAATACGATTCAAATAATAAAGAATACCATCGGATTTTGACTCTAACTTGGTTTCAGCTCCACAAGATAATTCATCCCGCACATCATTTTCCGTGACAGAGGTATGTTGAGCTTCGCGAATGCGGTTCTGAAGGTCAATTACGATTTGAGAACACAAAAGATGAGTGGAGTTAGCATACTCTTTTCGGCTAAGAGCATCTGCTACGACATTAGCTTTACTAGGATGATAACGGATTTCACAATCGTAATCATTCAGAAGTTCGACCCATCTTCGTTGCCTCATGTTTAACTCTTTTTGATTGAAGATATGTTGAAGGCTCTTGTGGTCAGTGTAAATCTCACACTTTGTACCATAGAGATAATGTCTCCATATCTTTAGGGCAAACACAACTGCTCCGAGTTCTAGGTCGTGAGTGGTGTAATTCTTCTCGTGGACTTTGAGTTGTCTTGAGGTGTAGGCTATCACCTTTCCTCTTTGCATTAAGACACACCCTAGTCCATGCCCTGATGCGTCACAATAGACTACGAAGTCTTCACAACCGTCAGGGAGAGTAAGGATAGGTGCATCACAAAGCTTTTGTTTCAAGGTTTGAAAAGCCTCTTCCTGCTTGGGCCCCCAAACGAAGGGCTTGCCCTAATGAGTCAAGGCCGTGAGTGGTAATGCAATACGAGAGAAGTTTGCGATGAAATGTCACACCCCGACTTTCCACAGCCAATCCAAACACCAGTGGGCCCGGGTGGGAAATATCGTGACATAAGTTGATATCATCATAGTCAATAAAACACAGCAAAACGGAAGTCTTGGATTTAAATTACTATTACAAACCAAATTGTAATGCCCTAAAAATCTAATCATGCATACATATATGTATTATTTGAATAAACTTCAAATAATAACTAGGAGTGTGAACTTAATTAGAGTATGATGGAAATTCTAACTTAAAAAAGTAATTTTTTAACCTTTTAAAATGGTTGTTCATACTTGAGGGACCAAAACTGCAAAGAATGAAAGTTAATTTATATAATAACTAAAAAACACACAGTGGTCGCCTGGAATAAGAAGCAAAAGGGGAAAACCCTCTTAGTTCACAAAATCAAGAAACTAGAAGAGGAATCATGGCCAAATTCACTAAATGAGCATGTAGATTGATCATCTATGCACACTAGAACACTTGGTAAGTAGAATTTTATGTTTAGATGATTTTGTATGAAATGGGTTTCTAAGAAACCCATGAAATTATGCTAAATTAGAATGACAATGAGTGAGAATCATGCTGGAAATTCTGATTACTATGATGTTTTGATAAAAAAACCCATTTATAGTTGTGGTAATGTGAAGACGATGATGATGATGAATGTGTTAATTAGTATAATGATCATGTACAAGTTTGTTTGTAGTGAATATTTGTTAATGAAGTTGAATTAGTATGAAAGTTTGTGAATTTAGTTAAAGATGTTGATTTTGACATGAACTAGTAAGGTTTATGCATAAGATCCTAGTACATCATGCTTTGTTTATTGTTTGCATACCAAGTGTTTGATGAAATGCCTTGAGTAGTAGTTCTTATGTAAAGATGATGAATCTATATTAATATGAAGTTAAATGATTTAGATTGGAGGAATTGTGATTAGTTGATCAATACGTAATGTAAATATGAGATAGAAGCATGGAATTGAAAGTATAAGTATGACATTGTATGAGTGAAGGAAGAGGACACGAATCGATTCGGGTCACAAACAAAACAAGACAAAGGTAAGTTCGCATGAACTTCATTTACTTTAATATAATTCCCGATAACATTTCATTATATTGCTTTCAATTGTAAGTAGTAATATACTCATGCTAAATTGATGAGTTGACCTTGAAATATTCATTAAGAATGGAAGGGTAGAAGATACGTTTAAACCCATTATTAACGGGTAAGAATGAATAGAAGATTAAGGATAATTGTTTTTGGGCATGATATGATTCATTGTTAATCAAACCAAGGAGAAAGAATTACTATTACAAGAATGAAATGGTCATCGTGTGGACTTGGTATGAACGGGTCAAATAGTCTAAGTTTATAAATTATGAGAATGTTTCGGATATTGACCCATTAAGAGTGGAATGGATGAAAGGTCAAACATTAGAATGATGATGCAATGGACGAAAGGCAAAATTGTTGAAGTGTAGTTGTGAAACAAGTGAATTGAAAATACAAAGTATGTTATAGAAGTATAAATAAGCTAACGGGTCACATGACAAAAGAATGCCAACGATGTAGTTTAAATGATTTTTATAAGTACTTACTAATTATGTTCTTCTTTTGGAATGTGAATGATAGGTAAATCGCATGCTTAGGAATGGCACGCTCGAAACGAACACATCTTGTGACCCTCTTTGTGCTTCCGGATATGATAAGTGATAAATGGGTCAAAAGTCCTTTTGTTGTAAATGTTAACTAAATATTTTAGAATTTTCTGTAAGTAGGTTGGGTACTTGTATGTTGTTACGCTAGTTTGGAAAAGCACTCAAGTTGGATTCGTGTAGATTGTGTTTACTTGAACTAGCGAAACATGGGTATTTTGGTAAATTATGTAAATTTTGAAGGGAAGTTTAAAACTTTAACGTTTTTCTCGGACTTTTGACTCTATCAAATTTTGGGCTTTACAAGTTGGTATCAGAGCCAAGGTTTGAGGGATTCGAGTATCTGATCTAGGGTACTTGAACTTAAACCGAGAGCTCACGCAAGTATGTGTTCATTCCGAGACGCAATCCAGTAAGTATCTTTTAAAATTTTTTCATGCTTATACCTTAAAGATTTCAAATGAAAGGGAATTGTGAAAGTCTTGATAGAACAACTTGAGTAGGAAGGTTACGTATATTATAAGATAATACGAGGCTAATAAAGGGTCAAACCGGGTTCGAACTTGAATTTTTAAGCTGTTAAAGTTGTTTCAGCGCCTGCAGGTCACATGGGTCGTCGGTGATGGTCCTCTATGGCGTCGGCGGCGCCATCCCTAACTCCCGACGCAATAACCTACTGTGTACGCTACAACTTCAGCGACGCATGAATAGAGACCCCGTCGGCGACGTCACTTATGGCCGTCGCTGACGCCACTTTTCGTATAACTTTGGCAGTTTTGTTATTTTGTTGTGCCAAGGCTCCCAAACTTGTCTTAAATCTTCGTTAAACTCAAAAAAGGCATAAAATGTTAACGAAAGCATAATTATAAACCGATTAAACTAAATATTAATAGAGAATGTATAACTAAGTGAGAGTACGTTTCGATAGTACTTGAGAATGTTTGTAATAAGAATTATGTGAGCCCATAATTTATAAGTATGGAATGCTGAAGATGTGCTAATAATAGAATGATGAAAGAAATAAATAGTGTATTGACTAATGTAAGAATAAACTTGTAGATAAGGATAGCTGACGAAGGAAGTCCGAGTACTACAGAACGGATAACTCAATATGAATTAAGTAAGTTGATTGCGGAGGAAGTAGAAAAAGCACTTGATACAAACCTTCCTCATATAGCACAAGAAGTAGAAAGTCAAGTGTTAAGCGTAGTAGAAACCATGATGTCAAGTAAGATGGACGAACTAAAGGAGATGATAAGCGGGGTCCAAGGCAAGAAGGAAACACGACGATGCACATACAAAGAAATCATGACATGTAAACCCTCATCTTATAATGGAGAAATTGGCCCCATAGAATGTCAAAGATGGATCTCCAACATAGAAGGGTTTCATTCGGAGTCATTGTGAGAAGGAAGATCAAGTTATGTTCGCCACAGGACAACTTCAAAAACAAGCTAAAGATTGGTGGGATGCATATAGTAAGGAAATTAGTGAGGATAAGCTCCAAACCCTCACATGGCAAGAGTTCAAAGAACCCTTAATGAAGTATCATTGTCCGCAATCGGCTGTAGATCAAATTCAAGAAGACTTTCTTCGCCTTCGACAAAAGAATGAGACTATCGATGAAATCACAAATATTTTCCTCGATAAGATGAAATTTTGCAAGGAATTTACAAGAATGCAAAGAATGAAAATAAATCATTATCATGATATGTTAAAAGCCGAGTACCGTGAGTTCATTATCCCTTCTAAATGCGAAACCTTGAATGAGCTCATTAATTGGGCAAGGGATAGAGAGATTGAATTAAAGAGACAAGAAGAGCGGGGAGAGAAGAGGCAAATTGAAAAAAAGGGTCAAACCAGAGCACCCCTAAAAAGCCCAAGATTCACGATCATGGTAAGAAGGAAGTTGTTAAAGGAGGGTTCCTACGGTGCAAGACATGTGGAAAACTTCATTCAGGTGAATGTCTAATGGGAAAAAGGGGATGCTATAACTATGGTCAAGAATGGCATCCATACTACAATTTCCCTAATCCCAAAGAGTGTGCTACAACTGTAACGAATCGGGTCATGTGAAGGCCGAATGTCCGAAACTTAAACAAGGGATGAAGAAAGGAGGAAAGAGAGAAGAGAATGTCAAAGCTAAAGGGAGAATGTTCCAAATTTCAGCAGAAGAGGCAAAGACTCACCCGAATGTTGTGTCAGGTATATTTATATTAATTCCATGCCTACATATGTATTGTTTGATACAGGAGCTAGTAGGTCATTTGTTTCAAGTGAAATTATACATTCTCCTTCGTTTGTGATAGAAAGAATGCCCATATCTTTAGAAGTAGAAATAGCCGATTGCAAAGGTTATTTACTACTTGAGATATGTAGGAATTGTATACTCACCATAGAAGACGAAGAATTTGATATCGATCTCATTCCCATGGTTTTGGGAGAATTCAAAGTAGTGGCAGGCATGGAATGGCTATCCCGACACCATGCAGAAATTTTATGTGAAAGTAAAATTATTCATATTATATCTTATATAGGGAAG
The DNA here is from genome assembly GCA_947069175.1 of Scalesia atractyloides. NCBI lineage: Eukaryota > Viridiplantae > Streptophyta > Magnoliopsida > Asterales > Asteraceae > Scalesia > Scalesia atractyloides. Next base: position 20,535,756 of record CAMTDV010000022.1, on the reverse strand, counting down.
CAAATAACTATATACGGGGAGCGAAATGTAGAAACTAAGTTGTGTACCATTGTCGAAGCGGTAAAACATTTAAGAAACGGAAGTAAGGCCTTCTTAGCTTATGTGGTTGATATTAAACAAGATACTCTAAGAATGGATGACACAAGAATTGTGAATGAATATCCGAACGTGTTTCCGGATGAATTACAGGGTCTTCCACCTAAACGAGAAGTAGAATTTCGGATCGACTTAGAACCAAATGCCAAACCCGTAGCCAAAGCCCCTTACCGATTGGCACCCCCTGAAGTACGAGAATTGATGGCTCAATTGCAAGAACTTTTAGATAAAGGATTTATACGTCCTAGGATATCTCCTTGGGGAGTACCAGTCCTGTTTGTAAAGAAGAAGGATGGTTCGATGCGTATGTGTATCGACTACCATGAGCTCAATAAACTCAAGGTGAAGAACCGATATCCCTTGCCAAGGATAGATGATCTCTTTGATCAACTTCAAGGAGCAAGTTGGTTTTCAAAAATTGACTTGCGTTCAGGATATCACCAGTTACGGGTGAGGGAAGAAGATGTAGCTAAGACTGCATTTAGAACTCGATACGGATATTATGAGTTTTTAGTGATGTCTTTTGGGTTGACTAATGCTCCGGCTTCATTTATAGATTTGATGAATAGAGTATGCCGAAATATGTTGGACAAATTTGTCATAGTGTTTATAGATGATATCCTAGTATAATCACGAAATGAAACTGAACACGCATACCACTTACAAGTAGTACTCGAGACACTCCGTAAGGAAAGGTTATACGCTAAGTTTTCCAAATGTGCATTTTGGCTCAGAGAGGTACAATTCTTAGGTCATGTGATTAATGATAAAGGAATTTCAGTAGATCCGTCTAAAGTAGAAGCTGTGATTAATTGGTTGCCTCCAAAGAATGTTAATGAAGTACGGAGTTTTCTAGGTCTAGCGGGCTATTATAGGAGGTTCATTCAAGACTTCTCTAAAATAACCCTACCTATAACTAGATTAACGAAGAAAGAAGAGAAGTTTTCATGAGGTCATGAACAAGAGAAGGCTTTCTAAATGCTGAAAGAAAAATTGTCGAGTTCTCCGGTGTTGACACTACCAAAAGGAACGGAAGATCTGGTGGTATACACGGATGCATCACACCAAGGGTGAGGGTACGTCTTAATGCAACAAGGCAAAGTCATTGCCTATGCTTCAAGACAACTTAAACAGCATGAAGGCAATTACCCGACTCATGATTTAGAATTGGCAGCCGTGGTTTTTGCATTGAAGATTTGGAGACATTATTTGTACGGAACAAAATGTACAATCTATTCAGATCACAAGAGTCTCAAATACTTCTTCGAACAAAAAGACCTTAATATGAGACAAGTAGAATTGATTAAAGATTATGATTGTGACATTCTTTACCATCCCGGTAAAAAGCCAATGTTGTGGCAGATGCTTTAAGTCGAAAGGAATATCTGCTGCCTATCCGAGTAAAGTTGATGAGAATGATAGTCACACCTACCCTTATCGAATCAATAAAAGAAGCCCAAACTAAGTCATTTAATGCGAGTGATCCAAAAGGAGAAAGAACGAAAGGGTTTGTCGACAAACTCGAAACGAATGCAAGTGGAATTAAGACAAGGTATGGCCGGATTTGGATACCATGTTACTGTCATATAAAGACCCAATTGCTAGAAGAAACCCACAAATCCTGCTACTCGGTTCATCCGGGAGCCACCAAAATGTATCGAGATTTGAAAGGAAATTACCAGTGGCCGGGAATGAAACGCGATATTGTTAAGTATGTATCCAAGTTCTTAACATGCTTGCAAGTGAAGGCGGAACACCAAAAGCCGTATGGGAAACTCCAACCATTGGAGATCCCGGTATGGAAATAGGAAAACGTGACCATGGATTTGGTAACCAAACTTCCCAAAACGAAGAAGGTTCATGACACTATCTGGGTTGTTGTCGATCGTCTCACAATGAGTGCTCATTTATTACCTATAAGGGAGACTTACTCTTCAGAAAGAATGGCGGAAATGTACGTCAATGAAATAGTTTCTCGCCATGGAGTGCTTGTGTCCATTGTTTCAGATCGTGACGCTAAATTTATTTCTCGTTATTGGAAAAAGTTCTATGAAAATATGGGTACCAAGCTACACTTAAGTACCGTATATCATCCTCAAACGGATGGCCATTCAGAAAGAACCATTCAAACATTAGTTGATATGTTGAGAGCATGTGTATTAGATTTTGGAGGGAACTGGGATGACCATTTACCATTAGTGGAGTTTTCATATAACAATAGCTATCAGGGTAGTATTCAAATGGCACATGTAGAACTCCAGTATGTTGGGGGGGAAGTAGGGCAAAGAGAACTCGCTCCCAAGGATATAGTAGTAAGAACTAATGAAATATCAACCTAGTACGAGCTCGATTGAAAGTAGCGCAAGATCGACAAAAGTCCTATGCGGACAAAAGGAGGCGTCCTATTGAATTTCAAGTGGGGGACCGGGTATTATTGAAAGTCTCCCCATGGAAAGGCGTAATTCGATTCCGTAAGCGAGGAAAGTTGGGTCCTCGATACATTGGGCCATTTAAAATTTTAGCTCGTATTGGGAAAGTTGCGTATCTGTTAGAACTGCCCCCAGCATTAGATGGCATTTACAACACATTTCACGTGTCACAATTACGAAAGTGTCTTGCAGATGAAACGACTCATATACCATTCGAAGACATTGAGGTGGACGAAGGAATGAATTATATTGAAAGACCGATAGCCATAAAAGATTCCAAGGTAAAAACCCTTTGTAACAAGGAAGTCAAGCAAGTGTTAGTTCAATGGCAACATAGGAAAGGATCGGATCTCACTTGGGAACCAGACGATGAGATGCGAAAGTTCTACCCGACTTTATTTGGTATGTATACCGTTTCGAGGACGAAAACTTCTTTAAGGAGGGTGGATTTGTAACGCCCCAAAAATCTAATCATGCATACATATATGTATTATTTGAATAAACTACAAACAATAACTAGGAGTGTGAACTTAATTAGAGTATAATGGAAATTCTAGCTTAAAAGAGTAAGTTTTCAACCTTTTTAAAATGGTTTTTCATACTTGAGGGACCAAATATGGAAAGAACGAAAGTTAATTTATATAATAACTAAAAAACACACCACACACAATTAGTGTGTGTGTTGGTCGCCTGAAACAAAAGAAAAAGGGGAAAACCCTCTTAGTTCAAAAAATCAAGAAATTAGAAGAGGAATCATGGCCAAATTCACTAAATGAGCATGTAGATTGATCATCTATGCACACTAGAACACTTGGTAAGTAGAATTTTATGTTTAGATGATTTTGTATGAAATGGGTTTCTAAGAAACTCATGAAATTATGCTAAATTAGAATGACAATGAGTGAGAATCATGCTGGAAATTCTGATTACTATGATGTTTTGATAAAAAAACCCATTTATAGTTGTGGTAATGTGAAGACGATGATGATGATGAATGTGTTAATTAGTATAATGATCATGTACAAGTTTGTTTGTAGTGAATATTTGTTAATGAAGTTGAATTAGTATGAAAGTTTGTGAATTTAGTTAAAGATGTTGATTTTGACATGAACTAGTAAGGTTTATGCATAAGATCCTAGTACATCATGCTTTGTTTATTGTTTGCATACCAAGTGTTTGATGAAATGCCTTGAGTAGTTTCTTATGTAAAGATGATGAATCTATATTAATATGAAGTTAAATGATTTAGATTGGAGGAATTGTGATTAGTTGATCAATACGTAATGTAAATATGAGATAGAAGCATGGAATTGAAAGTATAAGTATGACATTGTAAGAGTGAAGGAAGAGGACACGAATCGATTCGGGTCACAAACAAAACAAGACAAAGGTAAGTTCGCATGAACTTCATTTACTTTAATACAATTCACGATAACATTTCATTATATTGCTTTCAATTGTAAGTAGTAATATACTCATGGTAAATTGATGAGTTGACCTTGAAATATTCATTAAGAATGGAAGGGTAGAAGATACGTTTAAACCCATCATTAACGGGTAAGAATGAATAGAAGATTAAGGATAATTGTTTTTGGGTATGATATGATTCATTGTTAATCAAACCAAGGAGAAAGAATTACTATTACAAGAATGAAATGGTCATCGTGTGGACTTGGTATGAACGGGTCAAATAGTCTAAGTTTATAAATTATGAGAATGTTTCGGATATTGACCCATTAAGAGTGGAATGGATGAAAGGTCAAACATTAGAATGATGATGCAATGGACGAAAGGTAAAATTGTTGAAGTGTAGTTGTGAAACAAGTGAATTGAAAATACAAAGTATGTTATAGAAGTATAAATAAGCTAACGGGTCACATGACAAAAGAATGCCAACGATGTAGTTTAAATGATTTTTATAAGTACTTACTAATTATGTTCTTCTTTTGGAATGTGAATGATAGGTAAATCGCATGCTTAGGAATGGCACGCTCGAAACGAACACATCTTGTGACCCTCTTTGCGCTTCCGGATATGATAAGTGATAAATGGGTCAAAAGTCCTTTTGTTGTAAATGTTAACTACATATTTTAGAATTTTCTGTAAGTAGGTTGGGTACTTGTATGTTGTTACGCTAGTTTGGAAAAGCACTCAAGTTGGATTTGTGTAGATTGTGTTTACTTGAACTAGCGAAACATGGGTATTTTGGTAAATTATGTAAATTTTGAAGGGAAGTTTAAAACTTTAACGTTTTTCTCGGACTTTTGACTCTATCAAATTTTGGGCTTTACACAAATGTTTAAAATTCAAAAATAATATACAGACGGCTAGTAATAGAAGATCTACAGGCGGATCATAAATTGTACAAAAGAAAGACTATAAAACAGACTTTGGGCAGATCTAGGATTTGCAAGCTCCTCTTATCATTACCGAGCACTTCCAGCTTATTTTAGTATTGTACCTACAAGCTTAGTCTTTTGAAAATACGTCAACTTTCGCTGGTAAATACACCAAACTGACTCATTTTGAAAACATCTGAAAATATGTTTTTAGTGTATATCAACAAAAAATCTTTTTATAACTTGGGATAGTTGACGTTGCAACCTTGTTAACAGATTCACATGTTTGTCCATACATATAGGGCCTAGTGCGAAAACCGAGACACGATTAACTACACACCACTTACGAACTCACGAAGGAGTTATCCCCATAACATGGGTAGTTGCATTTGAGCGTCTGTCGGGTGTATGCCTACACTCTGCGTTTAGGTCGTGGCCATTATCTAATGTAATGAGTCGAGGATATCCAGGACACGGTAGTTAACCCCCGATGTTTAAGTTATCAAACATAACTGATTAAAACAGAATATGCGGATTTACTAGCCACAATCCGGCATTCGATTGATCCTATTTCTGACCAAGCAGTAGTAATTTACCGTAACCCAAGCCCGTATAGGGGAAATAAGTCGAGAGTATTTACCTGAGCTAGTCTTCGTTTAAACGCAAGATTTATTAACTCAGCCGCACACAAAAGCACTAAGTGCAGATAGCATTTACCGGAATGTCTCTAGTCTGGATTATGGCATAAGCTAACCAATTAAATACTAATGGTCTTATTTAAGTCATAGACTTAGACCGACTAGCGTTCTTGATCAAAACGTATAACGCTAGATTAAACGATGATCGGATAGAATATAGTTTAATCCCAACAAGTACTTTGACTTGTGTAATATGGATAAACTATAAACATTCTAGATTTTTGAGATTTAGTGACAAGGTTAGACCCGTTTCGGTTAACTTCTGTAAACTTGTTACATATACTTAACCGTACGCATATCACCGATATCAGGTAACCGGATAAGTCATGGACAAGTTCTATATGCCATTATACTTTAAATAAGTTGTAATATCAATAGGATATCAACTTTTATGCCCGTTACGGTTTTAAAGTAAAACTATGCGTCATAAGGGCGTTTTGGTAATTTCATACCTTGTAAAAGGAACTTGAATAGAATATATTGTTACAACTATAACTATTCTGGAAAAATAATTAATTTATGATATAATATCAGTAGGATATTAATTATATGTGTAATTTGTCCTTTATGACCAAACAATGCACTGAAAGGGCATTTTGGTTATTTTACACATAGTTTATAAATTATTTGGGATTCTGAGTTTATACCTTGTACCTACTGTTAAAATGTTTAAAATAAGTTTTAAGATCAGTAGGTAACAAGTCTTGGTTGGTAAATATGGTTTAAAACCATACTATGCGTCGAAACGACGCTTATGTCGTAAAATGACGATTTATGCGGTGATTAATGAAAATTGATGTTAAGGTCAGGTTAATATGTCTTGGATATGTTATTTAATATAACATGTCAGTAGGTAAAATTTTTGCTTTGAAAGATGTCACACCCCGGATTTCCAACCCAAATCCATACACCGGTGGGCCCGGGTGGGGAGTATCGTGACGTCAGTTGATAACATCATTGTCAATTAAACACGGCACGGCGGAAGTCTTGGAGTAAAATTACTATTACAAACCAAATGTTCGGAAAATAAAAAATAATATATAGGCTTGTAATAGAAGATCCACAGGCGGATCATAAAAATGTACAACAAGAATATAAAACAGACTTTAGGGCAGATATAAGGATTTGCAAGATCCTCTTATTCACTACCGAGCAGCTTCCGGTCTATTTTGTATTGTACCTGCAGTTTAGTCTTTGGACGATACGTCAGCTTTCGATGGTAAATACACCCGACTGACTCATTTTGAAATCATTTTAGAAATTAGATATAAGTGCATAGGGGACAAATCTTTTTATAACTTGGGAAAGTTACTTTGTAACCTTGTTAACAGATTCACATGTTTGTCAATACATACAGGGCCCAGTACAAAGACCGAGACATGATTAAATACACACCACTTAGAACTCACAGAGGAGTTATCCCCAACGTCTTGGGTAATTTGCATTTAAGCGTCTGTCAGGTGTATGCCTACACCCCGCGCTAAGGTCGTGGCCATTAACTAATGCAATGAGCTGAGGGTATCCAGGACACGGTAATGTAACCCCCGATATTTAAGTTATAAAAAAACTGATTAAAACAGAATATGCGGATTTACTAGCCACAATCGGGCATTCGATTGATCCCATTTCTGACAAAGCGGTAATAATTTACCGTATCCCAAGCCCGTATAGGGAAAATAAGTCGAGAGTATTTACCTAGGCTAGTGTTCTTTTAATTTCAATAAGTCATCCGTATACAAAAGTACTAACGAGCCGATAGCATTTACCGGCAAGGCTCTAGTCTGGATTATGGCATAAGCTAACCAATTAATACTAACGGTCTTTATTTAAGTCATAGACTTAGACCGAGTAGTGTACATGATCAAAACGTATAACGCTTGATTAAACGATGATTGGATAGAATGTATTTTAAACCCAACAAGTACCTTGACTTGTACAATATGGGTAAACAATTAACAATCTGGATTTTGAGATTAAAATGATAAGGTTAAATCTGTTTTGGTTGAATTCCGTAAACTAGTTGCGTGTAAGCAACCGTATGCTTATTAGCGATATCGGGTAACCAGATATGTCATGGACAAGTTCTATGTGCCATTAAATTTTAAATAAGTTAAAATATCAGTAGGATATCAACTTATATGCCCGTTAAGGTTTTAAAATGAAACGATGCCTCATAAGGGCATTTCGGTAATTTCATACCGTATAAAAGAAACTTGAATATAATTTAATGTTATAATTATTAGTATTCTGGAAAAAATAATTAATTTATGATATAATATCAGTAGGATACCAATTATATGTGTAATTTATCTTTTATGGCCAAACTATGCACCGAAGGGCATTTTGGTCATTTTACACAAAGTTTATAAATTATTTGGGATTCTGAATTTATAATATGTTCCTACTTTAAATATGTTTAAATTAAGTTTTAAAATCAGTAGGTAACAAATTTTGGTCAATTAATATGGTTTAAAAGCATACTATGCGCCGAAACGGTGCTTATGTTGTAAAATGACGTTTTATGCGATGTTTAATGAAACTGACATTAGAGTCAGATTAAAATGTCTTAGATATGTTATTTAATGTAACATATCAGTATGTAAAATATTTACCTTGAAAAAGATTTGATTTAAACCATTTTATGAGCCACAAGGACTAAAATCGTCATTTATCGACATAGTTTAAGGACCTGTTTGAAAACTCAGTTTAAAGCTTGGTTTAACATCCCAAATAATCCTACTTATAATATTACATCAGTAGGAAACTCATTTTCAAGTTCATTATTATTTAAAACCTTGTTTTATACAAAAAGAGCATTTTAGTCAAGAATGGCATAATTACGGAACTTGCGCATAAAACTTGGATTCTGATTATGATCATGTAATATAACCTCAGAGGGTTATGCTACATTATATTATGATCATAATGCAACTTTAGATCAGTTGGTAATTAATCTAAATCGGGTCAGAATCGAAAGTCAAGGCAGAAGTCAAACTTCGTGACTTTCGGTTGTGAACCGACCCTAGAATTGAAAGTGAAGTTCCGAACATGTTCTTACATGTTCCAATAATTATTACCAACTTGTTTAAGTGTCAAAACAGGTTTCATAACATATATAAGATCAATTTATGATTTTTCCAAAAAATGGCCTGTTTGACTTTTTAATATCATAATTTTACCGTCAATTGGTCTAGGAAACGTGATCTTCAGGAGGTGCCTTTTATAGGGACTAACACCTACTTTATTACGATCACTTAGCCATGTTAATTTCGAACAATGGATGGACCATAATGGTCTTAACCGAAAGTCAAAGTTTTTTCTGTAATACGCTTGACTTTTGGCTATAAAAGCCTATAAACAAAAATGCACAAGGAAGGAACACTTAACAGTGATTCATAGGGTGCAAAAGAACTATGTTGGATGCTCCTTTCAGTTAGGAACTTCCAGATGAGGGAGAAGATTGTATAAATGAGAAAGGTGCAAGTTGAAATGGTGAACTTGAACATCTATTTATAGTTGGAGAACTCAAAGGAGGTGATCCCAGATATTTAGGGGTGTAAGAGGAAGCTTACAAGTGTCCCAAAATGTGGCATAGCAGTTTGGGAAGCCATGGTTTCGAGTAAATGGTTTTTGAAGCTTTGTGTGGGAGCCAAGAAAAATTTTCTGCAGCAGAGGCCCTCTGGTGCCCCGCGAGAGACCCAGGCCTGGTATCTCACGGCCCGCGACTGCCCTAAGGCCAGTTTCAAATTTTGACACTTTTAACCCCTTAACTTTAGAAAGCTTCTAAAAACCTTCTAGAACACCTTTTTGGCATATTTAGCCCTTCGTAGCCAATATTTGGCGTACCCGGGATTATGCCCGGACATTGTCGAGCTCTCGGTTCGTTAAAAGGTCACTCATGGGTATAAATTAACATGTTGACACTTTTCATCCCTCCATTATCCAACTTTCACATATTTACAAAATTGAACCCTCTCGTCTAATAATTGGCACGTATGAGAGTTAGAACTTCGCAAAGGATCACTCAGAGGCTTTTTATAAGCATGTTGATTCCGATGTCACTCAGAGACTGGGCATGTTGACATATCAGTTATTCAGAGGCCAAGTTTTTAAGCATGTTGACATATCAGTCACTCAAAGGCTGTTATTTATGCATGTTGACATCGGACCGTCACTCAGAGGCTCAGTTTGAGCATGTTGATGCATTTAGTCCTTATTGGTGTTTAATAGACTATATTTAAAATACAACATGTGTCACTATACTATTGGACACGATTTACAAGGTGTTAGATCCTCACCCTCTTAAAAGAAATCTCGACCTCGAGATTTTATTCAAAAAGATGGGGGTATTTTTGTTGTATAGTGGACTCAACCTCCCATGTATACTAGGGACCTCTAAAAGCATCCCACTTAACCTTTACTATAGGTATCATTTTCCTTCGGAGCTTCTTAACCTGTCGATCCTCGATCGAAATCAGTTTCTCAATGAACCTCAGGTTTTCTCAATTTGCACATCTTTATGTGACATTGCTAGCGACTCATCGGCTAGATATTTCTTAAGGTTACTGATGTGGAACACATCATGGATTCCACTAAGCTCCTCTGGCAATCTGAGCTTATAAGCTACAGTGCCGACACATTCGATTATCTCTAATGGTCCAATATATCTTGAGCTCAACTTGCCCTTCTTTCTAAAGCGCATCACACCTTTCCAGGGTGATACTTTTAACATGACTTTGTTCTCTACTTGGAACTTAAGAGGTTTACGCCTCTTGTCAGCATAGCTCTTCTGCCTGTCCCTGGCAGCTTTGAGACGATCGCGGATTTGTACAATCTTTTCTGTGGTCTCTTGGAAAATCTCTAATCCTGATAGTTGGGCTTCCCCAACTTCTGCCCAACACACGGGCGTTCGGCACTTTCTCCCATACAAGGCCTCAAAAGGAGCAGCCTTGATGCTAATATGATAACTATTATTGTAGGAGAATTCTATTAGCGGTAAGTGGTCGTCCCAGCTTCCACCTAAGTCAATTACACATGCCCCAAGCATGTCTTCCAGTGTCTGGATAGTACGCTCACTTTGACCATCAGTCTGCGGATGGTAAGCCGTACTAAAATTTAATCTTGTGCCTAATGATTGTTGGAAACTTTTCCAAAAGTGAGACGTGTATCTAATATCTCTGTCAGATACAATAGATACCGGCACACCGTGTAGGAACACAATCTTATTCACATACAACTTAGCCAATTTGTCTGAATTATACGTTTCTTTAATTGGCAAGAAATTTGCTGACTTGGTCAGTCTATCCACTATGACCCAAATAGTGTCATTTCCACTTTTGGTTTTAGGTAATTTGGTAATCAAGACCATAGTTACCATTTCCATTTCCAGGTGGGAATTTCCAATTGTTGTAGAAGTCCTAACGGCTTCTGATGTTCGGCCTTAACTTGCGAACACATCAGACACTTAGCTACATAAGTGGCTATGGATTTCTTCAAACCCACCCACCAATAATTCTTCTTCAGATCTTGATACATCTTGTCACCTCCCGGGTGAACTGAGTATATTGAATTGTGTGCTTCTTGGACGATTAGATCTCTAAGTCCCCCAAAGATTAGAACCCAATTCTTCCATTGAATCTCAGGATTCCATCCTTTCTAGGCGCTAACTGATCCGCAGTTCTGCCTAATCCTTCATTAGGAATATTAGCCTCTAATAGGGCTTGCTTTTGCGCATCTAATAGCTTCTCACTTAAGCTTTTCTGAGCTCAATGCTCTTGGCGTTGATCCTTATAGGTTTAACCCGTTCCTTGCGACTTATGGCATCAGCAACTACATTTGCCTTGCCTGGATGGTAGCGAATCTCGCAATCATAATCATTAAGCGTTTCCATCCTCGACGTTGTCGTATGTTCAATTCCTTCTGATTGAACAAATGCTGGAGACTTTTATGGTCTGTGTATATAATACACTTTGTGCCATATAAGTAATGTCTCCACAGTTTTAGTGCAAATACAACGGCACCCAATTCCAAATCGTGGGTGGTGTAATTCCTTTCATGCACCTTTAATTTTCGTGATGCATAGGCAATCACCTTGCCTCTTTGCATTAGCACACGAACCATGCCGGTGTGCGAAGCATCACAGTAAACAACAAAATCTTCAACACCACACAAGGGCATTGCTCAACTTGTGTTTAAGAATCTTAAAAGATTCTTGTTGCTTTGGACCCCAATTATACTTAACATTCTTACTAGTCAAGGTAGTTAAAGGAGTGGCTATTCTTGAAAAGTTCTCAATGAACCTCCTATAGTATCCAGCCAATCCTAGGAAACTACAAACCTCCGATGGGGTCTTGGGCACTTCCCAATTCATTATGGCTTCTATTTTGGCGGGATCCACTTGGATACCACACTCACTTACCACATGTCCAAGGAATTGGACTTCTCTAAGCCAGAATTCACATTTAGAGAACTTAGCATAGAGCTTCTCTTGTTTTAATAATTCTAGGATGCACCGAAGATGTTTCTCGTGATCAGCTTGATTACGAGAATAAATAAGTATGTCGTCTATGAAGACAATGACAAACGTATCCAAATATGGTTTGCAGACTCTATTCATGAGATCCATGAATGCTGCAGGTGCATTTGTGAGCCCAAAAGGCATCACTAAGAATTCAAAGTGACCATATCAGGTCCTGAAGGCAGTTTTTGGAACATCCTCACTTCTAACCTTCAGCTGATGATATCCGGATCTCAAATCGATCTTAGAAAAGTAACTAGCTCCTTGAAGCTGGTCGAATAAATCATCGATCCTGGGCAATGGATAACGGTTCTTGATTGTTAACTTGTTCATCTTGGTAGTCAATGCACGTTCGCATTGAACCGTCTTTCTTCTTTACAAAGAGGATAGGAGCTCCCCAAGGCGAGGAACTAGGCTGAATAAAGCCTTTCTCCAAGAGTTCATCCAATTGAACTCTTAACTCATTCATTTTGGTTGGTGCTAGTCTATATGGAGCTCTAGCTACGGGTGCTGCCCCTGGTATAATATCAATCCTGAACTCCACTTGCCTGTCTGGAGGTAAGCCTGGTAATTCTTCTGGGAATACATCGGGATACTCTGAGATAACTGGGAGGTCTTCCATATTTGGCTTAGGCTCGTTTATAGTTACTTGTGCCATGTAGATGACACAACCTTTTCTCAAACACTTGGATGCCTTAAACAATGACACATTGTCTAGCAGTCCGTATTGCAAGTCTCCAAGGATGGTGAGCATTTCACCAGATGGGGTTTTGATTTCGATGAGTTTCTTATCACAGGCGATGCGGGCTTGGTTATGAGATAACCAATCCATGCCTAAGACAACATCGAACCCGCCAATTTCGTTGGCAGAAGAGTTATAAGGATGGAATGATTCTTAATGTATATAGAGCATACATCACTAATGGATGTTTAATCAATGCCCTAAGGGCAATACATCACTAATGGATGTTTAATCATAGCCCCAAGGTCAATACATCACTAATGGATGTTTTTAATCATAGCCCCAAGGGCAATACATCACTAATGGATGTTTAATCATAGCCCCAAGGGCAATACATCACTAATGGAATCATCGCACTGATGATATTAGCCGGGATCAATTTTGATCACATAGGCTGTATAAGGTTAGGACATAGTCCTTTACCTTGAAGGTTAGTGTGATTCCTCAAGTCACACTACCAAGAGTATTAACATTTCTGAATGTTAAGATAAGAGTACCTTAATGGTTGATTAATAGTCTCGGTCGCATTGACCTTAATGACTTGGAGGCTTGAACTTAAGTCCACCACCTCTGGATAGAAGGATAACTTCCCTTAACTATCCTGATAGAAGACCCCTTCGTACTTAACTTTCATTTGTAAATTGGTCAAATGTGTGGTCTGTGCCACTTGGCTAATCAAAACCATTAAGATCTTTTTGGAATTATATCACAGAGCATAAATTTCGAGTAAAATCGAGACGCTCGTTTTGAAGAGGATGAATACATATATATATATATATAATTCCAAAATACTTCATTAAATTCCAAATTAGAAATTACAATACTTGAAAAATGAAATAAACTGTCCATGCAAGGACTTTTTAAAGAAATAAAAATGTCCACGCAGGGACTAAAGAATAACAATGTCCTCGCAGGGACTACATATAATTTAGAAGATACTTCACTCGTCCTTCTTTTCCTTGACCAACTTGGAGAGTTTCTTGAAGAACTTATTTGTCTTCTTCTCCGTTTTCTCCACTTGCTGTTGCATTTCTTTCATCCGCTCCAAGGCCTCATTGATGGCCTCAAGTAGTGGCGGAGGTTGTGGTTGTGGTTGTGGTTGTGGCATAACCGGATACTAGTACCCATAAGTTGGATATCCAGTCGGTGGATAAGTAGGTGGGAAAGGAGATGGGTAAAGTGTATTGTGCATAACTGCTTGCATATAGGGGTCTTGCGACCATGTTTGATAGTCTACCGGTGTAGACGGGTTAAAAGGATCATATCAAGACGTATCTGGATATGTGGGGATCGGGTTACTATAACCTAATGGTGGTGGTTGAACTGTAGGTGTTGGTGTTGGTTCCACCATAGGTGAGGTGTTGGTCCACCCATTATGGGTCCTCGTGAATTGTGGGGTAGGAATTGGGCAAAGGTGGTAGCGAACCCGACCTTTGTCCTGCACGTACCGACATACGTGCTCCACGCATCCTCCTTGGCGGTTCAGGTGGTAGTTGAGGTTGGTCCAGCGGTTCCATGTGGATATCTTCTTGAACAGGAGGTGGTTGAGAGTGATGGGAAGGTGTGTTGGTGAAGGTAAATTAGTTCCAATATTGGTCCCACTCATTAAGACCTTGGTAGGGCGATCCGGCATAAGAGTTCGAATCGCTTGAAATTTCAATGGGATGCGTATTCGATCCCGACGGCGGCATCTCCAGGTCGGAGTCCTCGTCCATAGGGTTTGGTTGATCCAACTGATTTTGATCGGCTGGAGGTGTGTTAAAGTAGTTGTTACGGTTAAACTCTTCATGATATGAGTGTGAATGAGAATGTGAGAATGGTATGAATGAGAGGAGTGTTGAGAGTGGTAAGAATTTTGGGAATATGGGGGCGAATGTCTATGAGAGACAGAGTGTCTCGCTGGTTGCCAAGGAGACGAATCTCCTAATTCTTGGTAGGCATCTGAGTTGTGAGGTTGAGGGGGAATGCGCCCCAATGGTCCTCCCCTCATTGGACCTTTTCCTCTCCCACTTTGTCCTCTTGCTCTTGGCGTCATTTTCCTGTTAAAAATCAATTCAAAAACAATACTAATAACTTAATAATGAAATGAGTAATCCTAGGTCAATGCCTAGACTCGAAAGTCTAAGGAATGTGCTCGTGTAAGTTTGAGATTAAACACAAGAAGGATATTGTTTAATTCTCTCAAACGTTGGCTCTGGTACCAACCTGTCACACCCCGGATTTCCAATCCAATCCATACACCGGTGGGCCCGGGTGGGGAGTATCATGGCCATTAACTAATGTGATGAGCCGAGGATATCCATGACACGGTAATTTAATCCTTGATATTTAAGTTATCAAACAAAACTGATTAAAACAGAATATGCGGATTTACTAGCCACAATCGGGCATTCGATTGATCCCATTTCTGACCAAGCGTAATAATATACCGTATCCCAAGCCCGTATAGGGAAAATAAGTCGAGAGTATTTACCTGAGCTAGTCTTCTTTTAATTTCAATAACTCATCCGTATACAAAAGTACTAACGTGCAGATAGCATTTACCGGCAAGGCTCTAGTCTGGATTATGGCATAAGCTAACCAACTAATACTAACGGTCTTTATTTAAGGCATAGACTTAGACCGAGTAGTGTACATGATCAATGATGATTGGATAGAATGTAGTTTAAACCCAACAAGTACCTTGACTTGTATAATATGGGTAAACAGTTAACATTCTGGATTTTGAGATTAAAATGATAAGGTTAAACCCGTTTTGGTTGAATTCCGTAAACTAGTTGCGTGAAATCAACCGTATGCTTATTAGCGATATCGGGTAACCAGATAAGTCATGGACAAATTCTATGTGCCATTAAATTTTAAATAAGTTAAAATATCAGTAGGATATCAACTTATATGCCCGTTAAGGTTTTAAAACGAAACGATGCCTCATAAGGGCATTTCGGTAATTTCATACCGTATGAAAGAAACTTGAATATAATTTAATGTTATAATTATCAGTATTCTGGAAAAATAATTTATTTATGATATAATATCAGTACGATACCAATCATATGTGTAATTTATCTTTTATGGCCAAACTATGCACCGAAGGGCATTTTGGTCATTTTACACAAAGTTTATAAATTATTTGGGATTCAGAATTTATAATATGTACCTACTGTAAAATGTTTAAATTAAGTTTTAAAATCAGTAGGTAACTAATCTTTGTCAATTGATATGGTTTAAAAGCATACTATGCGCCGAAACGGTGCTTATGTCGTAAAATGACGTTTTATGCGATGTTTAATGAAACTGACATTAGAGTCAAATTAAAATGTCTTAGATATGTTACTTAATGTAACATATCAGTATGTAAAAGATTTACCTTGAAATGTCTGACGTTTTATGCGATGTTATGCTACATTATATTATGATCATAATGCAATTTTAGATCAGTAGGTAATTAATCTAAATCGGGTCAGAATCGAAAGTCAAGGCAGAAGTCAAACTTCGTGACTTTCGGTTGCGAACCGACCCTAGAACTGAAAATGATGAGCCGAACATGTTCTAATAATTAGTACCAACTTTTTTAAGTGTCAAAACAGGTTTTATAACATATATAAGATCAATTTATGATTTTTTCCGAAAAATGGCATGTTTGACTTTTTAATATCATAACTTTGACCCGTCAATTGGTCTAGCAAACGTGATTCCTACACTTTCATGTCATCGCAATCACATTCTTGTTAGCATACACGATTGTACATATTAACGATTATACCAAATGCATATCTCGCATTTACGTTCATTAGTCAATTCTAACAAGCATAAGACATATACTCAAAATCACATCTTTTCATACTTATATAATTCATCATATCGTCTATATAACACATATTAATATAACACGCACCATATAACTTTCTATAGTCTTACCATTGTAACAAGAAGTCTAGCATGCGTTCTTATGTGCAGTTGACTTTCAGAAGTCAACGTTTATCATATGAACTTTCGACATAACCTCATATATTTGTGTCATCATATTAGGCTATATTGATGACACTATGTACATTTCATACACATCCGTTTCTAATTATCGTTAAGTCACAAATCCAACTTATGGTGTACACCACCATTCAAACATAGGGCACTAGTTCCTTAAAGCACTCTTTTACCGAATCACATCATCAATTACGTTTCACATATACTTATCCAATACACTCCTAAACTTGTTTACTAACAAGTATATCATTATCACTTTCTATACATGTTCAATCGTTACTTGCATATAATTTCACATATTATTGTCATTTAGACATTTCATCAAACACTTGGTGTACGTACTACCTTCTAAGCATGATGTACAAGTATTTTAAGCATGTTCTTCCCGATTCATCTCATGAACCATCACATTCAAGCAAAATCACATAATGATCATTTCTACATCAAGTTTATCTATCACAATCTATCATATAACACCTTGTGCATCACAAAATCACAATATTACATCTACATGTTAATCATGTTCACTCTCATGCAATGGGTTTCAATCTAAATCATCCAATAAATAAAATTTAACCATGATTCAACTTCCACATGATAGCATTGACAAGTATTCATTCTAATTTCATCCAATTTCACAGATTCATCCTAACCCACTTCAGGAATAGTCATCAAATCAGAAATTTCAACTTACCATATGTTCTTTAGGATGAGATGGTAAGGATTCTTCATTCATGCATTGATTTGGCTTCACTTCCTTGTTCAATTTCATCAATTTGTGGGGTTGTGGGGAAGAACCCCATTTCTTCTTCATGTGTGTGTCGACACACATACTGAACACACACACACACTTAAAAAAATCGGAATTTTAATAAGTTTGCCCACTTGCTACTTCTAGTCCCTCTAGTTTGCCATTTATCACATTTACCACAAATCCTTGTATTTTACCATAAGACTTATAGTTTGAACTAAGTTAAATAACTTAGTTATCACCTTTCATTCCATATCTTATGAAACCATACTAGTGAGTCAAGTATTCGGGTTTTGGGGCGTTACAAATCTACCCCCCTTAAGGAGGTTTCGTCCCTGAAATCTTTCTCATTCCTTCCAGACCAATTCTACTCTTACTTTTTTATCTAATCATTATGCTTACTACAGCATGGGTACATTCTGGATCTTGGCAAAAGTTTTATTCATGTATAAACATAGTTGTTCATATTGTCCCCACCTTCTTTAATTAAGCAAAATTTTATTTCATAAGCACATAAAGTCGGAAACTTATCCAGAGCTCTTATTAGTGTCATCTTCACTTTATAATGCTAGTTCCCAGCACACATTACTACTAGATGTTCATTTATTGAATTTATCCCAATGTATGCTATTACTCGTACAAGCCTAAGTTATGGCTTGCTCTATCTTTCTAATTAAGTCTAATACATTCATACACTTACTAATCGAGATAAATCGATCTATTTCATCCTATTCATATATCATATATGATATTTTCATTTTGTTTACCATGGGCAAACCCCAACATCCCATTATTAACGTTCTGTCTAATTACTTTCACATTCATATTATTACACAATTAACTTCCTTCACACACCACTTACCCTACTAAGCAGGTATGTATCGCGAGCGTTCTATGTGAGCGCTTAATTAATATCATGAATTCTTACTTATAAAAAATTTTGGAGTTATCTTTCTAATGACATAATTTCCTTCTTACATTACCCATTGAAACAAATCATTTAATATACTTATTCTTAATCATAGTTGCGTGCTAGACATTTTACTAACCTTGATTCCGTTGCATAACCAACGGTCGGTGGCCCGAAACGGCCTGATTCTTCGTGAGTTTATGCGATGCTCGGATTAATCGTATCTATTCATTTGTTGAGCTTTCGCCTATGCGCATCCTTTCAACAATGTCTTGTTCAGATGAACATGGCCAACAAGCCTAGCATTAAAGTTAGCATTTTCTGACGGCACTTACTATTAATACATTCCCTTCAAATATGCATTCTTCTCGGTGCTTATGCACCAACCATTCTTTCATAAATTTCTTACATGTATGCTATTACATATTACATATATCAGTTCTACACACAATTCTTACATTTTGATAATTATTTCACCACTTTTTGCAGTTTGACTTTTCAGGGTCAAACTGGCACTTCTACTTATCGTACATGTCTTAAAGTACCCGTTTGGTACTCTTTCTAATTCAAGCATACTTACAAGATATTATTTTAGCTATTCATGCGAAATTTTCCTTTCCTCGTAATTTACATAAGTCATTTATCCGAATTCTAACCCATCATTCATTTTGACTTGCATGGTTCGATTAATAACATTCTTCACATATAATGTATTCAAAACTCATTTCTTTTAATTAGATTTCTTGCTTCTACGATAGCTTTCATCCGTTATACTTATGAATCAATTATGTCATAATACTTTACTATTATTTGCTTAATAATTATTTACTTAACTTTGTTTTGCTTTTTGAAGATCCAACTGTAAATAAATTTTTATCTGTGCTTTATCAATTACCCAACCGACCATTAGGAGGCGTTCCGCATTCAAACTCAGGTCTCCTACTTTTCGTCAAACTTTTATTACATCTTTCAACACAACTTCCTTTATAGTGGTTTATGCTAGAAAACTTTTATATTTCAATTTTTACCCTCCGGTATGACATTAGACCAAAATGACTGTCAACCCAAGTTACCAGATGCATTCCTCTTGGGTTAATTTATTACCCAAATTTGACACATCCTTCTTTAGTTTAGTCAAAGCTCATACCGGAAGCATAATCTTTTATAAAATACCTGACGCAAGTCCAAAACCATAGACTCATCATCCACACTTTGCAATGGTTATTTCTTTCCAATTTGTGGCAAGGCATGCCCATTCATTATGGTTACCTATAAGCATAAAACTTGACAACCAAAACATTTAATACCAGCTTCAAATGGCGAGCACCATTTGACCCGCATGACTCGTTTGTCCTCTTTAAGCCATTCTCGCATACGAACATGTTTGCATATATACATATGTAGGTTTAAAACATAGCTTGAATATTATTTGCTTTAAGGAACGTTTACTTGTTTGTTTCAAGCTTACAGTTCCAAACATTTCCATTCTTATCATACGTTCTCACCGGTTTGGTCCGAACTTACTTACGGATTAGAACATTTTCATTCTCATTATACATTCTTACTTGTTTGATCCGTACTTACTTACGGATTCAAACATTTTCATTCTCATTATACATTCTTACCTGTTTGATCCGTACTTACTTACGGATTCAAACATTTTCATTCTCATTATACATTCTTACTTGTTTGATCCGTACTTACTTACGGATTCAAACATTTTCATTCTTATTATACATTCTTACCTGTTTGATCCGTACTTAGTTACAGATTCATACATTTTCATTCTCATAATACATTCTTACCTGTTTGATCCGTACTTACTTTCGGATTCAAACATTTTCATTCTCATTATACATTCTTACCTGTTTGATCCGTACTTACTTACGGATTCAAACATTTTCATTCTCATTATACATTCTTACTTGTTTGATCCGTACTTACTTACGGATTTAAACATTTTCATTCTCATTATACATTCTTACCTGTTTGATCTGTACTTACTTACGGATTCAAACATAGGGTACTAGATCCTTAAAGCACTCTAAATTGACGCAACGGAAATGTGAACCATAAAATTTCTTCCTTACAATTAATCTAACGTACCTTAAAACATTTAAGGCGACCTCTTATAAATCGTTTACATCATTTATTCCCAACCATGGTAACTGTGTTACACATGATTTCAATTATATGACCACTTCTCCATACAATCCATGATCTTCGACTCGATCCTCATTAGTTTGTCCATCCCGATAGTCTGACTATCTCGGTCACCATATAAATATAACCAACATGTTAGTAAATGGTGACATCATATAGTTTTAATTAATAACATAAACATGAATTGTCTACATATCCATCAAACATTATCCATAACTCTAATAGGATATTCTTCAAACTATTTCCTTATGACGAGCCTCAAACCTTCGAGAGCCCAACCCTTACTTACCTGCATTCCTAAATTCATTCTCAAAAATAAATAGTTAGCCTCTTCACATAAACTCATAACATCGAACGACATTCATTGGGCTACCTCACGTATAAGCATTTTCATATATACACATACTTACATACAGGTTCCATACATACCTCTCACAGTAACTTCGGCATCTAAGTCTTTCACTCTACAACTATATACTTTTATATGCATATTCGAGTCATATTCACTTATCTGTGTTCAATCATCAAACTTTAATTATGTCTAATAATTTACTTATAACCATACTTAAAACAAGTCTCATCTCCCCATTTGTGTAATACATTCTAACGTATTCATTCCCACAAGATTCAAATCTCAACATCCGTATACTTATATTTATCCCTTACGAGCTAAAAAGTCATTGATTTTATTCTTACACATAATTAGAACTTTTACTAACTTTTCACTGGCTATACTATCTTCCGGTAGTTTACCGAAGCCTTTGCATAAGCCTTAAAAGATACGGAAGTCCAAGACGCAATAATATATGCAACAATCAAAATTTAACGTTTGGTACCCATTCCTGCCATAAGCTACGGTCCACTCACCGTAGCTTACGGTGAGGATTTTCTGCCAACCAGATACTTCCTGCCGTAAGCTACGGTCGGGTACCGTAGCTTACGGTCATGACTTTCTGCCAAACAGATACAACCTACCGTAAGCTACAGTCGAGTACTGTAGCTTACGGTCATCTGCTGCTGCTGCTAATATGCAGCTTGTTTTTGAGTTAGTTCGATTTTCTTGATCATTTAGGCCAGCCCCAGGCCTTCCGAACACTCCCTTTCTAATAACTTAACTATTCTTATTTCTTTTCAAAACCTTCCGATTACTACATCAACTTCCCACTCTTTTCGTCTAATAACTTCTCTACAAATTCACGACCCGTTTACCCCTATATTGAGGTATTACGGTTTAATGACATACCACCCCCTTTCAAGAAGTCTTACTATAACATTTTATATATGTTTATACGCTCCACTTTAGTTTCGATTTTTCAAACATATAAATATCTTCATATTCTTAAATACGAAGTGAGTTCAAGAATTCACTTACCTAGCGTCCGCATTCGCATCCGTTACCTTGCCTCTTTCCGACCCGTTAGCCTTCCATGCTTTCATCCATAAAGACATGATTCTTACACTTTCATGTCATTGCAATCACATTCATGTTAGTATACACGATTGTACATATTAACGATTATACCAAATGCATATCTCGCATTTGACTTTCATTAGTCAATTCTAACAAGCATAAGGCATATACTCAAAATCACATCTTTTCATACTTATATAATTCATCATATCATCTATATAACACATATTGATGTAACACGTACCATATAACTTTCTATAGTCTTACCATTGTAACAAGAAGTCTAGCATGCATTCTTATGTGCAGTTGACTTTCAGAAGTCAACGTTTATCATATGAACTTTCGACATAACCTCATATATTTGTGTCATCATATTAGACTATATTGATGACACTATGTACATTTCATACACATCCGTTTCTAATTATCGTTAAGTCACAAATCCAACTTATGGTGTACACCACCATTCAAACATAGGGTACTAGTTCCTTAAAGCACTCTTTTACCGAATCACATCATCAATTACGTTTCACATATACTTATCAAATACACTCCTAAACTTGTTTTACTAACAAGTATATCATTATCACTTTCTATACACGTTCAATCATTACTTGCATATAATTTCACATATTATTGTCATTTAGACATTTCATCAAACACTTGGTGTACGTACTACCTTCTAAGCATAATGTACAAGTATTTTAAGCATGTCCTTCCCGATTCATCTCATGAACCATCACATTCAAGCAAAATCACATAATCATCATTTCTACATCAAGTTTATCTATCATAATCTATCATACTTGTGCATCACAAAATCACAATATTACATCTACATGTTCATCATCTTCACTCTCACGCAATGGGTTTCAATCAAAATCATCCAATAACTAAAATTTAACCATGATTCAACTTCCACATGATAGCATTAACAAGTATTCATTCTAATTTCAACCAATTTCACGGATTCATCCTAACCCACTTCAGGAATAGTCATCAAATCAGAAATTCAACTTACCATATGTTCATTAGGATGAGATGGTAAGGATTCTTCATTCATGCATTGATTTGGCTTCACATCCTTGTTCAATTTCATCAATTTGTGGGGTTTTGGGGAAGAACCCCATTTCTTCTTCATGTGTGTGTCGACACATATACTGAACACACACACACACACTTATAAAAATCTGAATTTTAATAAGTTTGCCCACTTGCTACTTCTAGTCCCTCTAGTTTGCCATTTATCACATTTACCACAAATCCTTGTATTTTAAGATAAGACTTATAGTTCTAACTAAGTTAAATTACCTAGTTATCACCTTTCATTCCATATCTTATGAAACCATACTAGTGATTCAAGCATTTGGGTTTTGGGGCGTTACAAATGGCTGGACCATAATGGTCTTAACTGAAAGTGAAAGCGTTTTCCGTAAAGCGCTTGACTTTTGGCTATAAAGGCCTATAAACGAAAATGCACAAGGAAGGAACACTTACCAATAATTCCTAGGGCGCAAAAGAACTATGTTGGATGCTCCTTTCAGTGAAGAACTTCTAGAGGAGGGAGAAGAGTGTATAAATGAGAAAGGTGCAAGTTGAAATGGTGAACTTGAACACCTATTTATAGTTGGAGAACTCAAAGGAGGTGATGCCAGGTGTTTAGGGGTGTAAGAGGAAGCTTACAAGTGTCCCAAAACGTGGCATAGTAGTTGGGAAGCCATGGATTCGAGTAAATGGTTTTTGGAGCTTTGTGTGGGAGCCAAGAAAAAATTTCTGAAGTAGAGGCCCTGTGGCGCCCCGCGAGAGACCCAAGCCTGGTCTCTCGTGGCCCGCGACCGCCCTAAGGCCAGTTTCAAATTTTGACACTTTTAACCCCTTAACTTTAGAAAGCTTCTAAAAACCTTCTAAAACACCTTTTTGGCATATTTAGCCCTCCGTAGCCAATATTTGGCGTACCCGGGATTATGCCGGACAATGTCGAGCTCTCGGTTCGTTAAAAGGTCACTCAGAGGTATAAATTAACATGTTGACACTTTAAATCCCTCCATTATCCAACTTTCACATATTTACAAAATTGAACCCTCTCGTCCAACAATTGGCACGTATGAGAGTTAGGACTTCGCAAAGGATCACTCAGAGGCTTTTTATAAGCATGTTGATTCCGATGTCACTCAGAGGCTGGGCATGTTGACATATCAGTCATTCAGAGGCCAAGTTTTTAAGCATGTTGACATATCAGTCACTCAGAGGCTGTTATTTATGCATGTTGACATTGGACCGTCACTCAGAGGCTCAGTTTGAGCATGTTGACGCCTTTAGTCCTTATTGATCTTTAATAGACTATATTTTAAATACAACACGTGTCACTATACTATTGGACACGATTTTACAGGGTGTTACAAAAGAATGTGATTAAAACCATTTTATAAGCCTTAAGGGCTTTATCGTCATTTACCGACATAATATAAGGACTTGTTCGAAAACTTAGTTTATAATCTGTTTTGACATCCCAAATAATCCTACTTATAATATTACATATGTAGGAAACTCATTTTCAAGTTCATTATCATTTAAACATTAATTTATGCAAAAAGGGCATTTTAGTCAAAATGACATAATCATGGAACTTGTGCATAAACTCAGATTCTGATTATGATCATGTAATATAACCTCAGAGGGTTATGATACATTATATTATGATCATAATGCAAATTTAGATCAGTAACTAACTAATCTAAATCGGGTCAGAATTGAAAGTTAAAGCAAAAGTCAAACTTCGCGACTTTCGGTTGCGAACCGACCATAGAACTGAATTCGACGAGCTGAACATGTTCTTACATGTTCTAATAATTATTACCAACTTGTTTAAGTGTCAAATAGTTTTCATAACATATATAAGATCAATTTATGAAATTTCCGAAAAATGGCATGTTTAACTTTTTAATATCATAACTCTGACCCATCAATTGGTCTAGCAAATGTGATCTTCAGGAGGTGCCCTTTATAGGGACTAACACCTACCTTATTACGATCACTTAGCCATGTTCGTTACGAACAATGGCTGGACCATAATGGTCTTAACCGAAAGTCAAGGCGTTTTCCATAAAACGCTTGACTTTTGGCTATAAAAGCCTATAAACGAAAATGCAAGAGGAAGGAACACTTACAAGTGGTTCCTAGAATGCAATAGAACTAAGTTGGATGCTCCTTTCAGTTAGGAACTTCCAAAGGATGGAGATAGAGTTGTGAATGAAGAAGGTGCAAGTTCAAATGGTGAACCTTGACACCTATTTATAGTTGGAGAGCTTAAAAGAGGTGACGCCAGGTGCTAAGGGGTGTAAGAAGAAGCTTACAAGTGTACTAAAACATGGCATACCTGTTTGAGAATCCATAGTTTCGAATTCATGGTTTTTGGCAACATGTGTGGAGGCCAAGCAAAAATTCTGCAGACACAGGCCTCTCGCGCCCCGCGAGAGGCACAAGCCTTGCCTGTTGCGTCCCGTGAGCACCCCATGGCCAGTTTCAAACTTTGACACTTTTAGCCCCTTGACTTATAAAACCTTCTAAAACACCCTTTTAGCATATTTAGCCCTTCGTAACCAATATTTGGCGTACCCGGGAGTATGCCCGGACATTGTCGAGCTCTCAGTTCGTTAAAAGGTCACTCAGAGGTATAGATTAGCATGTTGACACTTTTAACCCCTCTATTATCCAACTTTCACATATTTACGGATTTAATCCCTCTCGTCCAACAAATGGAATGCATGAGAGTTAGGACTTCGTAAAGGGTCATTCAGAGGCTCACTTTCAGCATGTTGACATATCAGTCACTCAGAGGCTAGGCATGTTGACATATCAGTCACCTAGAGGACGTTGTTTGAGTATGTTGACACCTTTAGTCCCTATTAGTCTTTAATAGACTTAAATAAAAATACAACACGTGTCACTATACTATTGGACACGATTTTACAAGGTGTTACATCCTCACCCCCTTAAAAGAAATTTCGTCCTCGAGATTTTATTCAAAAAGATGGGGGTACTTTTGTCACATAGTGGACTCAACCTCCCATGTATACTCAGGACCTCTAAAGGCGTCCCACTTAACCTTTACTATAGGTATTAATTTCCTTCAGAGCTTCTTAACATGTCGATCCTTGATCGAAATTGGTTTCTCAACAAACCTCGGGTTTTCATCTATTTGCACATCTTTGTGAGATATTACTAGCGACTCATTGGCTAGACATTTCTTAAGATTGGATATGTGGAACACATCATGAATTCCACTAAGCTCCTCTGGCAGCTTGAGCTTATGAGCTACAGTGCCGACACATTCGATTATCTCGAATGGTCCTATATATCTTGGGCTCAGCTTGCCCTTCTTTCCGAATCTCATTACACCCTTCCAAGGTGATACTTTCAGCATAACTTTGTCCCCTACTTGGAACTTCAGAGGTTTACGCCTCTTGTCTGCATAACTCTTCTGCCTATCTCGGCAGCTTTGAGACGATCACGGATTTGCACAATCTTGTCCGTGGTCTCCAGGAAAATCTCAGGTCCTGATAGTTGGGCTTCCCCAACTTCCGCCTAACACACGAGCGTTCGACAATTGCTCCCATACAATGCCTCATAAGGAACAGCCTTGATGCTCGTATGATAACTATTATTGTATGAGAATTCTATTAGGGGTAAGTGGTCATCCCAACTTCCACCTAAATAAATCACACATGCCCTAAGCATGTCTTCCAATGTCTGGATAGTACGCTCACTCTGATCATCAGTCTTCGGATGGTAAGCTATACTAAAGTTTAATCTTGTGCCTAAAGATTGTTGGAAACTTTTCCAAAACTGAGATGTATATCTAGTATCTCTATCAAATACTACCAGCACATCGTGTAGGGACACAATCTTGTCCACATACAACTTAGCCAATTTGTCTGAATTGTACGTGTCTTTATTTGGCAAGAAATACGCTGACTTAGTCAGCCTATCCACAA
This sequence comes from Scalesia atractyloides, assembly GCA_947069175.1. Taxonomy (NCBI): domain Eukaryota; kingdom Viridiplantae; phylum Streptophyta; class Magnoliopsida; order Asterales; family Asteraceae; genus Scalesia; species Scalesia atractyloides. Next base: position 20,508,722 of record CAMTDV010000022.1, on the reverse strand, counting down.
TGACCCAAATCGTGTCATTACCACATTTGGTCTTAGGTAACTTGGTAATCAAGTCCAAAGTTACCATTTCCCATTTCCATGTGGGAATTTTCAATTGTTGTAGAAGTCCTGACGGCTTCTGATGTTCAGCCTTAACTTGCGAACACGTGAAACACTTAGCTACATAAGTGGCTATGGATTTCTTCAAACCCGTCCACCAATAATTCTTCTTCAAATCATGATACGTCTTCTCACCTCCTGGGTGAACTGAGTATCTTATATTATGTGCTTCTTGGAGGATTAGATCTCTAAGTCCTCCAAAGATTGGAACCCAGATTCTTTCATTAAATCTAAGGATTCCATCCTTTCCAGGCACTAACTGATCCACAGTTCCGCCTAATCCCTCATTAGGAATATTAGCCTCTAACAGGGCTTGTTTCTACACATCTAATAGCTTCTCATTCAAGCTATTTCTGAGCTCAATGCTCTTGGTATTAATCCTGATGGGTTTAACCTTTTCTTTGCGACTCAAGGCGTCAGCAACAACATTTGCCTTGCCGGGATGATAACAAATTTCACAGTCATAATATTCAGTGTTTCCATCCAACGACGTTGTCGCATGTTCAATTCCTTCTGATTGAACAGATGCTGGAGACTTTTATGGTTAGTGTATATAATACACTTTGTGTTGTATAAGTAATGTCTCCACAACTTTAGTGCGAATACAACGACACTCAATTCCAAATCATGGGTGGTGTAATTCCTTTAGTGCATCTTTAATTGTCGTGATGCATAAGCAATCACCTTGCCTTTTTGCATTAGCACACAGCCCATGCCAGTGTGCGAAGCATCACAATATACTACAAAAGATTCTTGTTGTTTTGGACCCCGAATAAACTTAACATTTTTACGGGTCAGGGTAGTCAAAGGAGTGGCTATCCTTGAAAAGTTCTCAACGAACCTTCTATAGTAACCAGCCAATCCTAAGAAACTACGAATCTCCAATGGGGTTTTGGGTGCTTCGTAATTCATTATGGCTTCTATTTGGCGGGAGCCACTTGGATACCATGCTCACTTACTATAGGTCCAAGGAATTGGACTTCTCTAAGCCAAAATTCACACTTAGAAAATTTAGCATAATTTTTTCCTGCCTTAGTAATTCTAGAATGTACCAAAGGTGTTTCTTGTGATCAACTTGATTACGAGAATAGATAGTATGTCATCTATGAAGACAATGACAAACTTATCCAAATATGGTTTGCAGACCCAATTCATGAGACCCATGAATACTGCAGGTGCATTTGTGAGCCTAAAAGGCATAACTAGAAATTCAAAATGAACATATCGGGTCCTGAAGACAGTCCTAGGAACATCCTCGTTCGTAACCTTTAGTTGATGATATCCTGATCTCAAATCAATCTTAGAAAAATAACTAGCCCCTTGAAGTTGGTCAAATAAATCGTCGATCCTGGGCAAAGGATATCGGTTCTTAATTGTTATCTTGTTCAGTTCGCGGTAGTCAATGCACATCCGCATTGAACCGTCTTTCTTCTTAACGAAAAGGATTGGAGCTCCCCAGGGCGAGGAAATTGGCTGAATAAAGCCTTTCTCTAAGAGTTCATCTAATTGCGTCCTCAACTCCTTCATTTCCGTTGGTGCTAACCGATACGGTGCTCTGGCAACAGGTGCTGATCCTGGCAGGATATCAATTCTAAACTCTACTTGCCTATCTAGAGGTAGGCCTGGTAATTCTTCAGGGAAAACATCGGAATACTCCGAGATAACTGGAAGGTCTTCTATATTTGATTTAGGCTCATTGATAGTTACTTGTGCCACGTAAATGACATAACCTTTACCCAAACACTTGGATGCCTTAAATAACGACAGCTTGTATGGCAAACCATAGTCTGAATCTCCAGGGACGGTGATCGTTTCACCTGATGGGGTTTTAATCTCGATGAGTTTCTTATCGCAGACAATGCGGGCTTGGTTATGGGATAACCAATCCATGCCTAAAACTACATCGAACCCTACCAGCTTCATTAGCAAAAGAGAGATGGGGATAGAATGATTCTTAATGGATATAGAACATCCGTCAAGAATGGAGGTGTAACACCCCAAAATGCATATATGTGATAATTTTTAGTTGTTTATTTAGAAGGTAATTAAAGAATTTTTACGTAAAGAATTGTGAGTGGGGAGTAATTAACATAGTTAACTACTAAGGTTATCTTATTTGTGTAAGGATTGTGACATTATAAGTTAAAGTAAAGAAAGAATGGCCAAGTTAGTGCTGGGGACATTAGTTTGACATGTCTTAAAATAAAAGGGCTGAAAATGTAAAGCGGGTAAAACTTGATGATATAACAAAAAGTGCAGTGTGTGTATGTGGGGGTGGTGTCACAAGAAAGAGAGCAGGAGAAGGAGAGAACTCCTCTTCTCCAACAAACAACAAGATTCAGCAAAATTGGAAGGGTTCTAGGGCAAAAATTGAATGCATGTGTTTAGTTCCTTGACCATCTAAGTATCCTCATCACAAGGTAAGTTAAATTGTATGATTTGGTGATCTTGGTGATGTGGGTTGTAATCAATTCGTAAAATTATATGAAATTAAGCTTGAATGTTGGAAGAATCACCATGTAGAAAATGATTTATACTTGAAATTAGGTTATATTGATGATTTGATGAGAAACCACTTGTTGTAGTAACATGATGAGGTATGGTGATCATATAGTGGCAAAATTAGTGTAATGATGATGTATGAATATGTATGTATTAGAGTATTGTTAAACAAATTTGATATAGAATGAAGGATTATGTGAATTTGGTTGATTTGAAGATTTATGATGTGAATTAGTAAGGATATGCATATAGCACTTGCACATTATGCTTTGTTAGTGGTACGCACACCAAGTGTTTGATGAAATGCCTTGAATAAGATTTGTATGCAATAAGGATGATCTCATGTGAAGGTAGTGCTAAATGGTTAAGATTAGTAGATGGTAGTTTATTAACTCGATTATGTTAAGAAAAGAATGAGAATGAAGACATGAGAGTAAAATGTGTTGATTTTAATTTATAGGAAATAAGGAGTAAGATGCGAGTCATTCCGGGTCACAAGAGAAGCACGACAAGGTAAGTTCTTATACTTACAAGTACTAGTAGTTATAATGTTTATGTTACATTTTTATGTAAAGAATATAAATTTGCTTTGTTACATGAAAACACAAGGAAGTTCGATTCGTGCATACGAGTCGAATAAGTAAGAATGACATATGTATTGAAAATTGGGTTTGAACCAGAATTAGAAGTTTGAAGGAAATTGACATCAAAACCCGTTAAAAAGTATATTTGAATGAATGTTAATGAACGGATTATTATCATGATCGATAGAAGCTTAAATTCCATGTTAGTTAATTATAATATAACTAATTTTGTTGGTATGGTTGTAGGAAGATCATCATGTTAGGTGGCGCCAAGCTTGGAACGAACACATCATCCACATATCACGTTTCCGCAATTCATGTTCAAACGGGTCAAAACATTTTGTAAATTATGTTTAAAACTTATGCTAGTATGTTATTCACTAGTAAACTTTTAAGTAATCATATTTCGATTGTAATCATTGGGTTTTTACATGTTAATGAATGGTAAAACTTTTGTTAAATGTTCATACGGTTGAAATATGCGTTAACTTTGACCTCGTGTATGATTGGGCGCTACAGGAGGATGCTGTCTCTAACGTTCCATCAGCGAGTTCTACTTCATAAGTTATATCTAGAGTTCTTATGGGCAAGTTTAATAGTTTATTAAACTTATGATCAACAAAAGATTTATCTACACCCGAATCGAAAATAACTCTAGCATATACATCACTGATGAGGAATGTATGATGTTATTGTCATTAACGGCCTCCTTGGCATTCATCTGGAAGGCACGAGCATTCCCTTTCTTAGCCTCTCCAGGCTTTGCATCATTACCTTTGGGGTTCTTGGGGCAGTTGAACTTAATATGCCCATTTTCATTACAGTTGTAGCAGATGGCATTCTTAAGATCCTTGCACTCTAAGGTTTTATGCCCCCTTTTCTTACAGATACCACAGGGTCTAGTTTGTGGGTAAATACTACACTGTTCCCAATGCTTACGGTTGCAATTTTTACATGTCGGCAGTATGCCCGACTTATCTTGGCTCCTTTTGAACCCAAATTTTCCTTTCTTTTTAAATCCTTGGGAGTTATCCTCCTCCCGTTTTCTTTTCCCGTCAGTCTCATTCTTGACTGACTTGTGTCTCACCAAATCTAAGGTGAGAGAGAGATAGGTCAATAGCGGACCTATAGGTACTAGGCTGAGTAGCCTTTACCATGCCCTTTATCTCGGGCGCTAGCCCATTGATAAAACGTGCAATGCGTTTGCGCTCAGGGTAATCAGATAGGAAACTAACCTAGACAGGGAATTGAAATCGGAAACATACTTCCGACAATCTAGGTTTTTCATTGTAAGAGTTAGAAAGTCAGACTCTATTTTCTCCACTTCATGAGGTGGGCAGTAAGTTTCCTTAACAAGGTCCATAAAATTGGACCAGCCTAAATTGTACAGGTGTACCTTACCGGTTGACTATATTATTGCTTTCCACCATATCAGGGGATCGCCCGTGAAGGATTGTGATACATACTTAACCACATCTTTATCAGCACATCTGCTGATATCTAGTATCGTCTCCATCTCGTCCAGCCACTTCAAGGCTTCTACTGCTCATTTTTCCCCATTAAAATCCCGGGGTTTGCAAGAGACAAAACATTTATAGGTACATCCGTCTTTAGAAGAACGGGACCTATCAGCAATTTCTAATTTCTTTGGTTCACTCTTCGCATTTGAAGAGTGAACTTAGTTCTCCTTATGAGCTGATGATGGTGGAATAGATAAGGGTCTGGAGCGAGTAGCGCTCGACTCCCTTAGTTTTTCTATGGCTTTTTCCATATCCTTTCCCACAGCTGCATCTATGCGAGCTTGGAAGTCATCATTGTTAGCGGTGATATTTTTAGCCTTATTAGAGCTAATCTCTCGGTGGATACTCTATGCCTCGTCCGAGTTTACCATTTTGAAGCCTTTGGCTCTAAACATCAAACAAAATTCATCTTCGCCATGGTATAACAACCATATTGGCTTTAAACATTGGATATAACAATCCATCGCCCATTTAAACTAGTGTGAATAACATCACAACTCTTAGGCTTATCATATCTATGATTGGCCTAGGTCTTAATAGGACCATCATAGGCAAATTACAATCTGGACGTAGTCTATATATTATTAGACAGTGGATCAAAATGTCACAACTGTCATTGTCATAATTGACAATTATATGTAGCTCAAAGGCTTACGGCACGTTGGCCTACATCACTAACAGATGTAATTCATGGCACGTCGGCCCACATCACTAACAGATGTAATTCATGGCACGTTGGCCTACATCATAACAGATGTAATTCATGGCACGTTGGCCTACATCATAACAGACGTAATTTATGGCATGTTAGCCTACATCATAACAGATGTAATTCATGGCACGTTGGCCTACATCATAACAGATGTAATTTATGGCACGTTGGCTACATCATAACAGATGTAATTCATGGCACGTTGGCCTACATCATAACAGATGTAATTTATGGCACGTTGGCCTGTCAATTGTCATCACATTGATGACTTTAGCCAGGGTCACATTGATCACAAAGGCAATATAATAGGTCTTAGGATGTAGTCCTTTCACCTAGAAGGCTAGTGTGGTTCCTCAAGTCACACTACAAGGATTATGAACATTCCTTAATGTTAACATAAGAGTACCTTAATGATTGATTAATGGTCCCGGTCACGTTGGACCTTAACGACCTTGGAGGCTTGAACCTAGTTCACCACCTCTGGATAGAAGGATAACTTCCCTTAACTATCTTGATAGAAAACCTTTTATTCTTAACTATCATTTCTTGGCCAATGTGTGGTCTGTGCCACTTGGCATAATCAATTCCATTAAGGTCTTTTAAGAATTATATAGCAGAGCAAAAATTTCGAATAAAATCGAGACACTTGCTTGAAGAGGATGAATATATATATATATAATTCCAAAAATACTTCATTAAATTCCAATAGAAATTACAATACTAGAAACAATGTAATAAATTGTCCATGCAAGGACTAAAGAAATAAAAATGTCCATGCAGGGACTAAAGAAATAACAATGTCCTCGCAGGGACTAATATATTAGAAGAGACTTCACTCGTCCTTCCTTCCCTTAACCAATTTGGAGAGTTTCTTGAAGAACTTGTTTGTCTTCTTCTCGGTTTTCTCCACTTGTTGTTGCATTTCTTTCATTCGTTCAAAGGCCTCGTTAATGGCCTCAAGTGGCGGCGGAGGTTGTGGTTGTGGTTGTGGCATACCAGGATACTGATACCCGTAACTTGGATATCCAGTAGGTAGATAAGCAGGTGGGAAAGGAGATGGGTGAAGTGTGTTATGCATGACCGCTTGCATGTAAGGGTCATGCGACCATGCTTGGTAATTAACAGGTGTAGATGGGTTGAAAGGATCATATCCAAACGTATCCGGATATATTGGGATAGGGTTATTATAATCCGGTGGTGGTGGTTGAACTGCGGGTGATGTCGTTGGTTCCACCACAGGTGAGGCATTAGAGGGTCCACCAATTTGTGGGTCCTATTGAATGGTGGGGTAGGGTTTAGGCAATGGTGGTAGCGAACCCAATCATTGACCCGCACGTACCGACATACGTGCTCCATGTTTCCTCCTCGGTGGCTCAGGTGGCGGCTGATGATGTTCCACTGGTTCCATGTGAACATCTTCTTGTATAGGAGGTGGTTGAGAGTGATGGGAAGGAGTGTTGGCAAAGGTGAATTGGTTCCAATATTGGTTCCACCCATTAGGGCCTTGATATGGCGATTCGGCATAAGAGTTTGAATTGCTCGATATCTTGATGGGATGCACATTTGAACCTGACGGCGGCATCTCCGGATCAGAGTCCTCGTCCATTGGGTTTGGCTGATCCAACCAACCTGTCACACCCGGCTTCCACAGCCAATTCATACACCGGTGGGCCCGGGTGGGGAATATTGTGTCGTAAGTTGATATCATCATAGTCAATAAAACACAACACAGCAGAAGTCTTGGATTTAAATTACTATTACAAACCAAAGTTCAAAATACCAATATAATATACAGACGGCTCTTCATAGAAGATCCACAGGCGGATCATAAATTGTACAAAAGAAAGAATATAAAACAGACTTTGGGCAGATCTAGGATTTGCAAGATCCTCTTATCACTACCGCGCACTTCCACCCTATTTTCGTATTGTACCTGCAAGCTTAGTCTTTTGAAAATACGTCAGCTTTCGCTGGTAAATACACCCAACTGACTCATTTTGAAAACATTTGAAAATATGTTTTTAGTGCATATCAGCACAAAATCTTTTTATAACTTGGGAAAGTTGGCGTTGCAACCTTGTTAACAGATCCACATGTTTGTCCATACATACAGGGCTCAGTGCGAAAACCGAGACATGATTAACTACACACCATTACGTACTCACGAAGGAGTTATCCCCATGACATGGGTAGTTACATTTGAGTGTCTGTCGGGTGTATGCCTACACCCCGCGCTAAGGTCGTGGCCATTATCTAATGTAATGAGCCGTGGATATCTAGGACACGGTAGTTAACCCCCTAATGTTTTAGTTATCAAATATAACTGATTAAAACAGAATATGCGGATTTACTAGCCACAATCCGGCATTCGATTGATCCCATTTCCGACCAAGCGGTAATAATTTACCGTAACCCAAGCCCGTATAGGGGAAATAAGTCGAGAGTATTTACCTGAGCTAGTCTTCGTTTAAACGCAAGATTTATTAATTCAGCCGTACACAAAAGCACTAAGTGCATATAGCATTTACCTATCTGGTCTGGATTATGGCATAAGCTAACCAATTAAATACTAACGGTCTTATTTAAGTTATAGACTTAGACCGACTAGCGTACTTGATCAAAACGTATAATGCTAGATTAAACGATGATCGGATAGAATGTAGTTTAATCTTAACAAGTACTTTGACTTGTGTAATATGGATAAACTATAAACATTCTGGATTTTTGAGATTTAAATGACAAGGTTAGACCCGTTTCGGTTAACTTTCATAAACTAGTTGCATACACTTAACCGTACGAGGCTAACAGCGATTTGGTGTTTCTTCATTGGCGCCACCCGACTTTTCCTTTTATAATCTTCATCTCTTGTTTGTTTTCTCCGACCTTCAATTTTCATGGCTGGTGGTCCGTCGAGTTTGCCACAAGGTCCTCGGGCCGAGGTTAGGAACGCAGTTCATGTTTCTCGGGTTGACGGACAAGTGGAGGAAGAATTCTCTGAGGATGCTGATGTTCGTCATGATTCCGGTAGTGTGAACATTCCAGAAACTCTGAGAGTTCAAGCTGAAACTCCTTTTGCTCAATTCACGTCAATATTAACTCCCGGTGAGACTCCGATATCCTGGTTCGTCAAATCTCAAACCGCTCTAAATGTTGTTTATGCGCAACTTTGTGCACAAACCAACGCATCGGCTGCACTGTTTATGATCCTTTATTTTGATAATGTTTGAAATTAATAACTTGTGTTATTAGTTTTTGATCAGGTAGGGTTAAGACCAGGTATAAGTAACTAAAAATATGAAAACAGATCTTGAAAGTTGATTATTGAACTAATGGTTAAGATTGATTACACATCATCATTAACACTTACTATATTACTTCAGAAGATTTATATGGGTATTCTAGTAATTTTCCATTAAGTACTAATTCCACGACTTTTTATAACTAAAGTAACTTTTATATACTTTATCAGGTTTTTTAATTATACCATAAAATCAAAAACAAAATTATCTTTAATATGAGTATAATATTGCTATGCTTTAAAAAATTGATATTATTTTAAAGATTTACAAAAAGAGCTTTATAAGTGTGCTATTAATGTAATTGTAATGCGATGTTATAAAAAATATATATTGTGTTGGTTTTTTTAAATCTATGTATATGATTATTTTATATGTAATTTCTATGTAATTTTATTATTTTCTTTTGTACTGATGTTGAGACTGTATTTGAAAATGAACTTGTTTTGTGCTAGTTATATCATTGAAATGTGGTGTTATTGATCTACAAAATTTAAAAAGCATGAAATTAGGGGGTTTCAACATGTATAGTAAAAAATACGAAAATACCCTTGTTAATACAAAAGTTATCCCTTGTTTCCTATAACTATTGGTTCTTACGGTTGTTATTAATATTTATATACGACCCAAAATCTGATTAAGGATATGCATATACCACATACATGTCCCTATATAAAATTCGACAATACATAGTATGATCAAGTCTACAAGTTTGCAAGTGAAAAACCGACAACTTATCAGGATTAAGTGTTGAACTGAAACACAACATGGATATGTTAGAAATTATGAGAGATCCTAAACGAGTTTTTTTTATAAAATAAAAGTTTTCATAAACAAAGTCATTAAAAATATTAGTTACTAATCCCTCCTTAAACTTAGTTAAAATCCAAGTCTTAGGATATTCAAATTGTAGGGATTTTGAAGTTTTAAATTGAAAGGAGTTTCGAATGGAGCTTCGCATAAATGGAATGTAACGCCCCAAAAATTAGAATTTAAATTTAATAGAATGCTTTTCTTATATACGCCACAATTTAAACAACCAAGTTATATAACCTAATTAATAACATAAAGGTTAGGGTGGTTGGAAATGTGAGTATTGGTTGCAATTAACCAAAAAACCAAATTAGAAGGACTAATAGTAGCAAGTGGGGCAAACTCATTAAAATTCAGATTTTATTAGTGTGTGTGTGTTCAGTATGTGTGTCGACACACACATGAAGAAGAAATGGGGTTCTTCCCCACAACCCCACAAATTGATGAAATTGAACAAGGATGTGAAGCCAAAACACTTGCATGAATGAAGATCCTTCACAATCTAGCTTTAATAAACATGTGGGTAAGTTGTAATTTATGATTTGGTGATTTTGTATGAAATGGGTTCATGATAAATCTTTGAGAAGTATGAAATTGATCATCAATGTGTGTTTAAGTCACCAAGTAGAACTAAAACTATGAATGATTTTAAGTAATTTGTTGTTTGAAAACGAAACCCACTTGAAGCGGTGAAGATGGCGACATGGGTGTGTTACCCATGTCCGATTCTCATGTAAATTGTTGTAGTATGTTATTTGTGGTTTATTCTTATTAGTTAGATTGAGTATGGTTTGGAAGTAATGTGAATTTCTATTATTGTTGATGATTGAAATAAAGAGGCAGAAGATGAGCATGAAAATACTTGTTTATTGTGCTTTAATTGTAGTACGCACACCAAGTGTTTGATGAAATGCATAGGTGAGATTATTAGCTGAGAATTGTATGCAAATAATAGGTGAACATGTATAGAAAGTGATGATGATATACTTGATAATAAAACAACATTAGTAATGTATTTGATAAGTATATGTGAAATGTAGTTGATGATGTTATTCGGTAAAAGAATGCTTTAGGAACTAGTACCCTATGTTTGAATGGTGGTGCATACCATGAGTTTAATTAGTGTCTTAGCGGTAATGTAGAAACGGATGCGTACGAAATGTATAGCTTGTGGACTTACTAATAACTATTGATGTTGAGATTATGTTAAATTGCTAACTTTGAATGTGGTTGACAGTTTTAGGATCATGAGAGCTTGAGTTTGTATTGATTTGGTTATACATGGCCATGACATAGCTAGGTGATCATGTGGTTGTAAGTATATTGCATCGTGAGTATGAAATGTACATAGTGTCATTTGTATAGCCTAATATGATGACGCGGTTACATGAAGTTACGTCGAAAGTTCATATGATAAACGTTGACTTCTGAAAGTCAACTGCGCATAAGAAGCATGCTTAGACTTGTTGTCACAATTGTAAGATTATAGAAAGTCATACGGTATGTGATGTATCAATATGTGTTATATGTGATGACATAATGAATTATATGAGTTTGAAAAGATGTGATTTTGTGTATATGCCTTGTGCTTGTTAGGATTGACTTATGAAAGTCAAATGTGAGTTATACATTTGATATGATCGTTAATAGGTACAATCATGTATGCTAACGAGAATGTGATTGCGATGACATGAAAGTATAGGGATCATGTCAAAATGGATGGAAACATGGAAGGCTAACGGGTCAAAAAGGAGACAAGGCAACGGATGCAAATATGGACGCTAAGGTAAGTGATTTCTGGAATCACTTCTTCTCTTGTAAATGAATATTGTTATGTTGATTACAGGGGGTTGTGTAAGAAATTACGGATAAGGGTAGGAATCAAGGCATATATTGTTGTGATAAGTTATAAGATGTCCACTACGTTCGGAAATCATAATGGAAGTAAACGGGTAAAAATGTAGAAGTATGTGTCGGGTGTAGGTTTTGGATGTTATGGTATGGGAACAAATGTAGAAGTATGTGTCGGGTGTGGGTTTTGGATGTTATGGTATGGGAACCATATAAGAATGTTTAATTAATTACAGAATTAAAGAAAATATGGTTATAATGGGCCGTAAATAGTAGCTATGTTGGAAATAACTTAGAATAGTCGAACAGGTCAAAGAATCAAGAAAGTATGTTAGAGGTATAGATTTGATTAAAGAGACATGGGTTAAGTGTTAAAAGGATACGGGAAGTTCATGGAATGTTATGGGATGATACGGGACATGACGAGTCCGTACGGGTTAGAACGGGAGTCGAAAAAGGGTTGTATAAGCTTGAGTCAGGAAAAACAGCGTCGGCAGCACAGAAGGGGCGTCGCCGACGGTCTCCTTAGCCGTCGCCGACGCTGCCCCATTCTCCCGACACGCTAATCCACTGTCTACGCAACTTAGTTTCGACGCAACATTTTAGATGGCGTCGCCGACGCTATAGGATGGCGTCGCCGACGCCTCCATGAACTTTGATATGCTGTTTTTGTAGGTTATTCGTATTGTGAGTTCCATAACTCCTAAAATCTGTTATGTAACCCCCAATGAACCCAAAAGTGAAAATAACCAATAGTGAGTTATGTGAACTTATTGAATTGTATTAGTGGTTACCTGATATTAATAGTGTGTAAGCATGTATGTGTGTGTGTGGCTGAATTACATGTTAGTGGTATAATCCCTAGGTAAACACGAATAGGAGTAAACATGTGCATGGGATTGTATGTATGAGACTTAATTATATGGATATGTTAGCATAATTTTATGGGTAAATAAGGGTCTGTATGTATGTATACACGGCTTCAATACATATGAGAATTAACGTTACTAATTATGGCTCTGATAATTGTGACAAATGGCAAATAACCGGTAATTCCGTACAATTTAATCACTAATTTTATATTTTAAATCTCATGCATAATTATCGTAATTTAATTGCAAAACTGAGTCGTACGATATTAGGGCAAGTAAATCTGATCATAACATATACTGGTTTCCGTTACACGTGAAACAAACCAAAACAAAGCCCTAAAAGTGTTGGTAGAAAGTGCTGGACGCACTAAATACGGTGACACTAACCGTGTCGGTAAATCCGCAAACACGAATCAGAACAAGGAATAACGGAATGTTAATGCCCTACCTGAGTCCATATACAAATGAAAACACATATTTGAGAACAACTATTCAATAATACATGACTTTCCGGTATAACGCTTAGATTTCAAAATTGTCCGTTTCAACCAAAAAGGCGACAAATGGCGATCTGTCCGCAAGACTGATTTGGAGGATTTCGGATGTCAAGATAAGAATAAAACACTATTAATCATCCTAAAATAATGTGAGGATAGCAAGAATGCACAAAACACGTCGATCCGGTCATTCGTCAGACAATGCACAATTCGACCGGGAAAGCGGCCGAGTGTCGAAACGACGAATATTTAGTAGCCGATAGCCTCATCCAGGCATCTAGTGAACTAGTTAAGCTTCATTTGGAACTCGGAATCCATTCAACTAACATGAGGTCACGGAGACACAACTTTCGGAAAAGTTCAATGGCGGAACATAAAGTGCCGATATCGATCGAACGGCCGAACGAAAGACATATCGGCCATCCTAACTCATCGTATATTCGTCTAGTGAACTAGTCATGCATATTTTTGGACGGAAATTCACTAATTAGACACCATATTAATCATGGTAGTCGAAAACAAAAGCTTCCGGTACTAAATAAATAGTTCCGTTTATTAGCGATTATTACGACGATGAGCGATCTAGCGACGTATCCGTCATCCGAAACTTATATGGGAGGATCATGTAGATTAAATACCATGTAAATACACCCTAAACTCAAGTCTTATGCTTAAGATGCTATAAGATTAACCCTAATCACTACACTTAACCTAATTACCAAAATATCTTATAATTTACCATGTGATAAAAATCAAAATTACACTTCACCCCCCTCATAGTTCACGGCTCAAGTGGGTCCCACCCCACTTGATTTTGTTGAAAAATTGAGATCTTAAGTATGGTGCTTAGATAGATTTGATGGACTTGAAATTATGATGGAAATATATATCATGATCTTCCAAAATAATTCACCATTTCTTCACAAAAAGTTGCAACACATTTGCTCTCATTCTTCTTCCTACCTCACGGCTACACCACCATCTCCATATACCACCATTTAGCCACCACAATCCACCACTTTTTACACCTTTTGAAGCTTAAACAAGACCCTTAAAGAAGCTAGCAAGGATGGAGATCATTAGGGTTTCTTAAGGAGCTTCATTTTCTTCTAAATCTTCAAGAAATTTGTGCACCCACTGTAAGCTAAACTCCTCCATAATCTAGCTTATTTTTATGCTTAGATTATTAGTGTACAAGTTGATCATCTTGAAAATCAAGAAAAGATAAATCATAAACCCTAACTCACAACATAATAATAACAATAAATATTGTTTATTTTATGTTGATTATATGTTTATATGATTGTTGGATTGCATGTTGAAGTTGTTTATGTTGAAAGTATGATATAAAAGTGGGATGATCTTGTGTGATTTAGTATAAAAATGAAGATTTAAACATGTTAAGGTTTAAATCTAAACAAGATCGTCAACTACATCATCCATGAAAAATACTGCAACTTAAAGATAATTTTTATACATATGAATGATTTTTATGAGAAGTAAACACTTATATTTAAATTGTAATCACCTTAAAAATGTGTAGTAATCAAGGGGTTAAGTGCATGAACTTGTCTAAACAACATGATAAAAGTAGTGTTTTGAAAAAGGTTAATAAATATTAAAAACCCACTTGATTTACTAGGATTTTAAACCATAAAAGTCATGGATGATGATAGTTTAATTATGTAAAATAAATATTAGATGGTTTGTTGATGATGAGTATGAGATTAAACAGGTTTTAAATACGTTTTTAAAACATGGAAAACGCCATAGTTTAGGGGACACTATGGCGAAATTTTCTAAAAATCTAATCACGATTAAGACATGATTAGTGGGGTGATTAGTGGGACTAAACGCGATTAGTAACTTAAATCGTCATTAAGTAGACTCTAATGACAGGGGTTATCCTTAAATAACCAAGTGTTTAAACAAAGTTATAAATATATATTTAGAAGTAAAAATAAAAACCTTTTTATAAATATATATATTTCTACTTGGAAAATAATACAAGTATTTATATACATATTTGTTACCAATAAATTTGTATGTATACATGTGTGTATTGTATGTGTATGTATTAGAAACTTAGGGTATTCACAATAAAAGTACCCCAGCATATACAAAATACAAACACTTGAACAACACACCAAGTATTGGTAACATAATAAATATATTTTTGTTAAGCGTCGAAACAATAAATCGGACAATCGAAACAAAACGAACAATAGGCGGACATTCAAGATTACACCTTCGCGTCGACGAACAATGAGCGATTCTCGACGAAAACGAACATGTAGTGAACGACGCTGACGACGAATCTAAATATATATTTAGACATTCAACATATATATATATATTATATATATATATATATATATATATATATATATATATATGTTATCGAAATCAAAATCCGGAAAGTTAAAAATATAAAAAGTAAGAAAAATTATAAGTAAATACTTATAAGAAAAATGGGCTTTTTATAAATAAATTTGGGCTAGGCCCAAATTGTAAAAATTATATGCTAGGCCCAAATCCCATAATATTTATGGATGAGGCCCAAAAATAATAAAAGCCCAAAAAGATATAAATTACATGGGCTAGGCCCAAAGATACCAAAACATGGGGTAGGCCCAAAGACATAAATTACATGTGCTAGGCCCAAAGATACAAAAACATAGCCTAGGCCCAATGACATGAAAACATGGGCTAGGCCCAAAGACATAAATTACATGGGCTAGGCCCAATGACAAGAAAACATAGGCTAGGCCCAAGGACATAAATTACATGGGCTAGGCCCAATGACAAAAAAACATGGGCTAGGCCTAATTACATGTGAAGGGCAAGGCCCAGTTCACACATGATTTGAAAACAATAATATATATATATATATTTTTAAGAAATATATATAACAATATTAATCGAACAAACAAACTACCAACACTATGATAACATTACAAGTTGTTCAATCATAACAAAGAAAAATATAACAAAAATTCAAGATGAACAACGAGTACAAGGTCCATTGAGACCTAGGTGTCTAATGAAACCAATACGCATGTAGGTTACATACGTTGCAGACACCGATTGATAAACAGTACGACTTAAACGAAACGCAAAAACTGTGAGTTCATGTCCCTCCTTTCACTTATTACAAGTTTTGTTTTAAACTATCGAGGGGAAATACATGTCATGTCAAAACAGTATATTAGCTATGAGTTAGCAGATAACATATCACTGTGCGTAAGTAGAGAAATAACAATAGTAACCATTAATCACTTAGTGACCAAGGTGCAAAAGAGGTAGATCTATTGAGTTTGAGACCCGCTCCACTCCTGGTTGGTATACCCTTCGGAGTGCTTTTGTGATCCCAAAATGTCAAAGAAGTCTCGGTTTGGTTACTTACTTATGGCACAAGTATGTCAGGGTGCTCGCGACACACTGATAGATCCTTAATTAACTCATTGATTCTAATAACATACTTGGATTTCAATACAGGTTTTCAAGGATGACATTTTGATACGAAAACACTAAACTACATGAACTCGCCAACTTTATGTTGACTTTTTAAAATTACATGTATTTCAGGACGCAAGACTTGAGCTGGTGATAGGATCCGGGTATGAGATTTGTCAAGACAACGATGCACTACCTTTTGGAGGGTTTGCCCTTTATATCCCAACCTCGTTTGGGTATATAGAGGTCAAATCCTCAGCATAACTTTGTGATGAAAACAATATCTTATATTGGAACATGTCTTTTAAACTATGGTTGTAATGGAAATCTGATATCGATAACAATGTGGTTTCACTTTTGAAGGTTGTAATGTATAAAGAAACTTAGTAATGACATGACATCGTTGTTGTTAATACTCTTTACTAAATTGGATGCAATGATTACCTAATAGTCACATACTTGCGCTTCCGCTACGACCGGGGTGTGACAATACTGAAATTAAAGTGTAGGTTTACTTATGTTGACCTTTGAAGATTGACGATTGGGATACAAGATCATACATGGAACAATAATCGAAAGGATCTCACGAATAGAAAGAATATGGAGTGATTCATTTAATTATGAATGTTGAATACTTGATGTCACTGAATACTAATACTGCGAATGTGTGTGGTGATTGCAGGTTGCACCGAGTTAACATTACTATGGAATTTAAAGGGTTGAAGATCGAGTCAAGGAGCAAGGATTGTACGGGGAGAGCGGTGTCATAATTTGTATCCATGTATTACATTTAAGAAGTTAATCAAGAATGAATGTTGTAAATCGTTTCAGGAAAGTGTCCAACATTTACTAAAGGAACCATCAAGTAGGTTATATAGACAATAAAGAAAGAATTTTTAAGTTGGTATTTCCGCTGCGTCGTCTTGAGTCAATATGCGTTTAGGGTGTTACATGGAAAATCTTCATCGTGTTACAAACTTGAAGACAAAACCTTATCATTTGTGATTAGCAAATCAAATTGTTAGTAAACTTTTGTAACTGTTGAAGAAAAACTGATCACTTTGATTAATTCTGAAGATGACAAAGTCAATAGTCTTTAAGAAAGAAGATACAACAAGACAACATAAAGATGAGCATAATCTTCAACAAAGAATCAGAAAGTGATCACAATCAAGCAAGGGTGATTAGAAACGACCAATTTGATGATAAATATGGTATTTATCATCAGAGTCTGGTAAATTCTGATCATCAGAAATCGATGATCAGGAAATGTCAGATTTCTGATAAGTAGTTCATTAGAATTATGATGAAACAACTTGTCAAATATATAACAATCCCAACTATTAACTGTTGACCTGCAACAGTCTCAACTTAAAAAATAACCAGTGATGGTCTCACTTTTTTATATTTTGTAAACTAATGGATATTTAGTAAGAAAACCTTATTTTTTTTTGTTTCCTTTCCTTTTTTTTTTTTGTTTCTAAAGCTCCATTGTTTTACAATATGTGGAAAGGTAGGACCATTACTGGTTATCTTTTAAGTTGAAATTGTTGCCAACAAACAACAAATAGTTAGGATTATTAAAATCCATTATTTCTATTATAATAAAAGCATAGGAATATAATTTGATTTTCCTTAAACCAATTAAAGTTGGAATTAATGTGGTAGGCTGCCCATTAATAAAATCAAAACCTTTATGTACATTTAGATACAAAAGTATTGAGTTTAAGTCCTATAAATGATTGAATTAAAAGAAATTCATCTTGGAAGTAAAAAAAAGTCTTACTACCACCTCGTAACTAGGCTTTCAAGCTAGTCAGATTTGGTCTCAAGTTCATATGAAGTGACTTATCCTTTTATTACTAACGATATTTAGTAGATACAACTATATTTAGTAGATAACAAGATGTGAAGATAACGTCACCTCAATATCTTTCACTTGGAGACATCGGATTAAATCAAGAAGTTTATCCTTTTTCTCCTGTCATGTCTAGTGTATACGTTAAGGGCGAAACTAGTGTATTAAGACACTAGTATACGTGGATGAAGTTTGATGACAAATTGAGAATATTTAAGATCATAATGTTCCTCACACTGGTCCATTCTCAGGGTTTAAATGAAAATACTTTGTTGTGATTAAACTTTATTTTATTACCGATATAAGGTTGTTTTTTCAAATACTCATAAATAACCATAACAAACTCATCAATCATATCAATAAAGTAATGCTAGACTCTTTATTACTTATTGTAACATGAAAGTCAAATATACCATGGTGGTCTAGGTGGAAATGGCAATTTCAAAACGTGGTCTGGTCAGAAATGGTAATTTTAATATGCTTTTCTTTAAAGAAAAATCATACATTGAGATTTTTAAATTATGAAGCTACTTACAGAAAAATCATATATGGAGATTTATAAGTTATTAAGTTATATACGTATTTCAAAAATAGTATTTATTAATAACTAATTTGACCCGTGTAGTGTACTAACAAGGTTTTTTACATGTTACATCTTAAAAGCTAAAATTGGTCCCTCAAGAATTTATATCTAGAATCACCAACGCTTCTAATTGTTACAATTTTTGAATCTCTATACAAAATTCCAATATGTATAGAAACAGTGGCGGTTATGATGGTGTGCGGTGAGGATCATTGCAAGGTCCGCACACCATCCCTGTCTATTTAAAAATCATTTTTTATTCTTTAAAATTTAGCTCACTTAACATTAGGTTTATTAAACCCAATACTAATTTGATTTTAGAAAAGAAGAGGGAATATTAGTTTTTTATAATTTCAACTATTTGCCGTTAGCAACCAATAGTCTCAATTTCAAAAATAACTTGCAGTCTCAACTATTAACATATTAGCCTCAGATGGACCATAACTAATAGAACCCTAACGCCGTTAGTCTCCGTTCGTCGAAAAAAACATTTTTTGCCGGAAAAACGTTTTTGTCAGAAAACTCTTTTTTGGCCGGAAAACTTTTTTGGCCGAAACTCAACATTTTCGTCTCAAACCTCTTCGTAACCTTATTACGAACCTTTAAGAACCTTTTTCTAGCAAAAACCCCAATTATTGAAGTCTCCGGAAAACTTCTTTAGGTCGGAAAACTCAACTTTTTTGTGGGAAAACTCAACATTTACATCTCAAACCTCTTTGTAGCCTCAGATCGGACATTTGGAAATCTTTTTCTGGCCAAAAATGGTTTTCCGGTGATCGAAGACTAACTGGGGTAGGGTTCTGTTAGTCAGAGTTCATTGGTGGCCACTTTGTTAATAATTGGGACTGTCAATGATTATTTTTTAAGTTGGAACGGTTGGCGGCCAACGGTGAATAGTTAGGTTTATTAAAATCCAATATTCCTAAAAAAATAACAATAATAAAACATAACTATAATCTTGGGCAGCAATTGCTCATCCTAGATATTGAGACGACATTGGGCGGCTGACTTAGCAAGGCACGAATAAGCACATATTGCACAGTGATTCTCGAATAACTCTCGGGCCAATGATTCTCGATTGCCGAACATCGATCCTGAGTCCCTGATTCCCTGAACTACTCTCGATTGTTCGGCCCTGAACAAGCACAGACTGCACAGGATTCTCGAACATCGATCTAGAGGTTTATTGTTGATAATTCTTAGCCAGAACATCAAATTTCAGAACAGAACATCGATTCTCTTACAGTGAAGGTTTAGTGTTAATTGAGTATTGATTAACTATTGTTGTTAATTTCAACATTGATTCTAAAATTTTATTGTTGTTACTTGTTAATTGAGTATTGATTAATTATTTAATTTAGTGACTTAGTGTTGTTGATTTCATGATTTGGAACTGCATTAAGTATTTGATTATTTTCTGAAAATTTAGTGTTGTTAATTGTCGATTATTTAGGCGTTAATGGCTACTAAACAAGTATCTGGATGGCAAAAACAATATGTAACTCATTTGAATACTTTGATTTTCTTATTTTTCGTAACTACATTGTTTGTTTATCGATGTAAGTCTCAGGAGGAGAACGAAGCGTGGTTCTTCAAGGTTTATTTTACCAAAAAGTAGTATGTTCGTCAAGTATAAAAAGAAAACTTATGTGACTATTAAAATGAGCAATTTTTGATTTGTTTATGACACGTGTTGAAAAAAAAAGGTAATTTTATACCTTTTAAAAATAATCAAAATTAGAATCCTTCATTTCTAATCCTTGATACGTACATAAAACATCTAAAAAAATAATATCCATTAGTTAAACGCGTCCTGATTAGCACGACACGACTAGATCTGTTTTGCTAGCATAACCAACAAGATAGGTAGCGCCGGTGCTAATTAATTGGGTAAACAAAAGAAAAGAATTTCTCATCTGTATACTCAATGATATAAACAATTGTTCATCTTCAACAAACACTTAAATCATCATCTACACCTGCAAACCATCCAATCCACACTGTTTCGTCGGACTTATGGCTATACCACAATCAACAGACGCCTGCAACACAAAAAAAAACATACCCAATCCGTACACAATCACACCTCACAAAACCACAATCCACCCTTCAAAATCAAACAACTAACCTGCACAGACGGTGACGTCAGCCCTAGGATCCGAATCTCACACCAAGAATCCGTAACTCAACCCGATCGTTAACCAGAGCATCTTTCACCAGATCTGCAGCATCAGTCTGCATCAAATTCACTCGATCTACGGTCACAGTTGTCTGAACCTGCCGTACACTGTGTGCGGGTTGAAAAAGCCGGGTACGGAGCCCCGACCTAACGGAAAACCGCGGTACATGATGTTGAATGTGGATGTGCCGTACTTGATTCCGACTGTGTTGTCGATTTTGGCGGTGAAGAGTAACCGCACGGCTAGAGAGAGAGAGGCGGTGGTGGCGACCGGAGCGGCGAGGTTGATGTATTCAACGGCGACTTGTTGAAGCTCGAATTGAGGTTTTTTAGGTTTTACGGCGAGGACAATGACCAGGACAACGGTTAGGGTTAGGAGGAAAAGGAAGGAGAAGAGGAGGAATAGACAGCAGCAGCAGCCGCGGATCGAGGCGGCGGAGGAGGTGTGCGGGTGGTAGTGCTGGTAGTAGTTACGGCGGCGATTCCGTGGTGATTCGGTGTGGTAGTGGTGGTTTTGCGACGGCGAAGGTGGTTGTGGTGGTGGCTGGTGATTGAGCTGGTTGTGTGACAGATGCGGTGGTGGTGGTTCGGTGTGTTGCCGGTGGTGGTTGTGGTGGTGGTGGTGAGTCATGTTAATGGAGGTGAGGGAATGTGGTGGTGTGAGGTAATTAGTAAGGGTGTGAAGTGACGGTGGTGGGGTCCATTTTGTTTGGGAGTTAACGGTAGGTAAACGGAAAACGTTTATGTTTGATATAAGATTGTTATAAGAAGATTTTGAAGTTGATGATAAAGGGTAAGAGAAAGAGAAGATAACATGAGCATATATCATAAAAGGAAAATGAAAAAGAGTAGGTTTGTGGGCTTTTGATATCTTAGGGACTAAGGGAAATCAAATCACTACTTGTTGGGTGATGATAAGATGTCATTAATGAGTTGATTATTTATAGTATGGTTTTTGAAATAGAAGCGAAAATCTTTATCCGTTACGCCGAACGAGCACGATGACGTTTGGAGGACTATGCAGAACGATGCATCTTAGGATACCCCTATCGTTGTATAACTTAGCGATCAATGCTACACTTGTAAGGGTTACTAGGAGACAATGCAGAATGTATTCAAGTGTGGTTTGTGCATATCATGCATGAAAATGAAAATTAATTAATGTCATAGGGAATATTCAATAGGTAAAGTTTTTATATGGTTAATGTGCCGACGAGACTTGATACTTAATGGGGTATGAGTCATGAGTCCCAGTTGAGAAAAGTTCTAGACTTTGTGTTAGATTTTATAGCATAGTTGTTGCATGTATTTTAAGTAGATTTGAAGATAATTTAACATAATTCTTATATAAATGTTAGTTCAATATAAGGTAAAATAAGTATCCCAATACCAAAATCAAATGTGATGATATTATGTAAACGAGAGACGACGCAATCTTTTAATACATGTCAAGACAAATGTTTAAAATGCCTTGTTTGAAATGTATGAGAAAAACATATTGATATTTTATGTAAGAAACTCAAATATTTATAGTTTTTTTAAATGGCTCAACGAATATATTACTGGGGTCATTCGGGCGAAACTCAATAGAAAGGCCGCCCACACCTTACATACACAGATAACGCTGGTGCACCTCACAGTTTCCACTAAGCTCCTCCCCTGATTTAAGGGAAACCCCATCGTCCGATGGCTCAATGCGATAAAACTCTGGTCCACTGAAATAAATTGTAAGCAAATTGCATCAAGTGAGACTCCAACCCATGATCTTCAAAAAGTGATGGGATTATCTCCTCTCAAACCAATTAATCTAGAACTCATTGACTCAAATATTTATAACTAACCTAAAGATCCTTATATCAGATAAACAAAAGGATCAATAAAGGGCAATTATCTCATTTACTATAACATACTAAGAAGTAAGAAAACTTCATTTTAAATCATATTTATTTTCTATTAACCAAACGTGTAATACGTTAATTCCTAAGATTTGAATCTACAAAGAAACAATATATGAATGAAATAACATAACTGAAGTATCATTGATCAAATCTTTTTTAGAATAAATTCTTTCATTTTTTAAACAGCTTCTTCCTTTAACTAACAATCTATTTATATTCATATACTTATGTTTTGGTAAGTAATCAATTGTTTAAATCCGCAAGTGAGTACATGATCATCCGCCACTAGCTACTTGGTCCTTGGTTTAGTGTTCGATGGTTGAATGTGTGTTGAGGTATAACTTATAACCGGTCACTATACAACGAAATTAGAGTATTCTGCTAGTTTAAAGAAGCTTAGATACATCAAATATTCTAATATGATTTTGTCATAAGGGTGAGTATGGTTCAAATCGGTTCAACTCGTTTATAGAGTATTTGAATGTTAATCAAACCTTCCTTTTCGACCACCCTTATGGTTTCAGATGTACTGGTTTTATGGTTCAATATTGAATTATTTTTTTTAAATCTTTTATTTACTGTTATTGTCTTATAAATCAAGTTTAAATTATGTTAACATTACAACAAACAAGTCGTTGTAGTATAGTGGTAAGTATTCCCGCCTGTCACGCGGGTGACCCGGGTTCGATCGCCGGCAACGGCGAACTTTTTTGTTATGAACTTCTGTAGTACTACAGCCCAATCCCACTAATCCAAATATGGGTCTTTATTTTTGAGCCCAAGCCTAGATCCATTCTGACTCATAATTTGATCAACTTGTTTGACATGGGCTTATCTCCGACTTAACAACCAGAGAGAATGCGAATCACATATGACATGAAAACATTTATAGAATTAAGGTTATTTCTTATCCAATTCATCAATAGTCAAATTTAATTTTTTTTCTTTTTGGAACGACGAGGTTTTTGTGTTAGGCCATTGCCCTTCATAAATGGGAGAGCTTGTTGTCCTGCTCTGGCAAAACTATGTTGTCTTAACCAGACTCAAGCTAGCTTCAGAGTTTGGCTTGTGCATTCCCTCAGTCAACCATACTTCCGAGTGTCACTATGCCACCACAACAGCTGAATTCTCTATGGCGTAACACATGCTGGGAGGCAAGGCGTAGGATAGTTGGGGCAGGAGGGCAGCCGACCCCCGAACTTTTCGCTCTATAGTGAAGAATATGTAGTTCTTGTATAGAAATTTTTGGGTATATACGTTTTCGAGCCCCCGGGTTTCTAGAAATTTTTGGGTGTATACATTATCGACCCCTCAATCGGAAATCTCAAGCTTCGCCACTGGTAGAAGGAAAACTCGGGTGGGCTAAGGATAGAACCTAACACCTTGCAAGAAAGCTAGGCTCTATCCATCATTTCCTAATTCACCAAAGTGACACAAGTGGAAATTGAACTTGGGTCTCCATTGGAGAAACGAAGCGTCCCTACCACTAGGCCACAAGTTTTTTTAACGGCAAATTTGGATCACTGACGGACCACTAGAGTATCATCGTGCCACCAGCGGAACCACCCGATCATATCCATCTCCACTAGGCATAATGCCTGCATATACATCAATTCAGGAGAAAACCCAATAAATATAGGAAAACTCCTTGTGGGAATCGAACCCAAGACCTATTGGATCAATAGTCAAATTTAATAATATTTGTTCGGGTAAAAAAATCTATAAAATAAACAGTGAACTTTTTTTTAAAAGACAAATTATTTCAACTAAACTACACCATAATTACATCTCCATGTGAAGGATCGAACTTAAGACTTATCCCTTAAGAGACTTTTATTCATTGGGCTAAAACTATTCCAAACCTAGGACTTATCCCTCAAGAATTCTATAAAATAAAGAAGTGTTAACTGGTAACACGATCTAAACCCATTTGAATCCTATCATAAAACTAAAAGAACAAGAAGACACCATGCAAGTCTTTGTTAGTAGGGGCGTAACATAGTGGGGGCGGGAGGGGGCGGCCGACCCCCCGAACTTTTCGCTCAGTAGTGGAGAGTATGTAGTTTTCTTATAGAAATTTTTTGGTATATATGTTTTTAACCCCCGGTTTTATAGAAAATTTTGAGTATATACGTTTTCGACCCCTCGGTCGAAAACTCAAGCTTCACTGTTTGTTAGAAGGCCATTGAAAAAGACTGGGACTAGTATATTGTGGCATACGAGAATTTCTGATGAATATCTGGCACATAATAACATCTAATAAATCTAATCATAAGATTGTACACGGATGTCCGACATATATGATATTTGTAAGATATGAGATTTGTTTTATACAGTTTTAGGATTAACCGTGTTGGGTTTTGTGTTGGTGAAAAGATTACCTTTGCCCACAATCAAAAAGGATCATCGGAAGAATATGGTTTCACCCAAACTTGATGACGGGTATTAGGTTTACAATTCTTGATTTGTTGGGTTTTTTGGGATTTATGTGAATAATATTTATTGGGATTTTGGTGTTGTGTTGGTGAAAAAAACACCTTTGCCCACAATCAAAACGGTTACTCGAATAATATGGTTTCACCCTAACTTGATAACTAGAATTAGGTTTACAATACTTGATTTGTTGGCTTTTCTGGTTGACGCGAATAATTATATAACATACTATTCATCTGATCTAATATCTCATGAGCCCATTAGATTTGTGTGTGTGGGTGTGTGTGTGTGGGGTGGGGGGGGGGGGGGGGGGGGAGGGAGTGTACTCCTTTCAACTATCCTTCACTATCCTAAGATTCTACCAATTTTGCACTGCTACTTTATTTTTACCCTCAACTTAATCGCTGACATCACTTCTTTCAACCACCAAAAACTTTAATAATATATTCAAGTAATTGAAAGAGCTTCTATGATGAAGATTAGATACAACTTGTTTAAATATATATCATATGTTTTTGTTGGTACGTTTCAACCCTTAAATACAACTACAATATATAGGTAAAACCAGAAAATTACAGCTACAAATCTTATATTCTTATCTCTATATTCATGTATACAAAAAGATATAAGCTAAAACAGACACATAAAATATACATATATATATATATATATATAGAAATTGTTGGAAATAATGTGTAAAAGAAGTATTTAGTTGTTTAAGACTCAAAAGACCGTTCTATTATTCGGTGTTTTATACCCGTGAAGATTACTATAAAGCTATGGAGTATGGCTCATTAGTGAACATTCATCATCATTATTGACCTTAGTGGCATGTCAACATCTTCTTTCACCATCTCTCTCCTCCACTATCCAGATGTGTGTTCACCATCTCCTCAACTATCAATTCAAATCAGATAAACATACACTTGGGAGCTTGTGGAGGTCCTCACGATGTGTACTCCTCTCAACTATCCTTCACTATCCTAAGATTCTACCAATTTTGCACTACTACTTTATTTTTACCCTCAACTTAATCGCTGACATCACTTCTTTCAACCACCCAAAACTTTAATAATATATTCAAGTAATTGAAAGAGCTTCTATGATGAAGATTAGATACAACTTGTTTAAATATATATCATATGTTTTTGTTGATACGTTTCAACCCTTAAATACAACTACAATATATAGGTAAAACCAGAAAATTAAAGCTACAAATCTTATATTCTTATCTCTATATTCATGTATACAAAAAGATATAAGCTAAAACAGACACATAAAATATACATATATATATAAATATAGAAATTGTTGGAAATAATGTGTAAAAGAAGTATTTAGTTGTTTAAGACTCAAAAGACCGTTCTATTATTCGGTGTTTTATACCCGTGAAGATTACTATAAAGCTATGGAGTATGGCTCATTAGTGAACATTCATCATCATTATTAACCTTAGTGGCATGTCAACATCTTCTTTCACCATCTCTCTCCTCCACTATCCAGATGTGTGTTCACCATCTCCTCAACTATCAATTCAAATCAGATAAACATACAGTTGGGAGCTTGTGGAGGTCCTCACGATGTCACGACCATGATCAGGGGAGCAGTGTTCCACTAGTGACCAGAAAGCCATCTCAGCTTCACGAGCTACTCCACGAAACCACACCCCACAACTTAAGGTACCCATCGTACCATGTGTGGATGTATATTTTATTAAGAATAAAATTTGTGTGTAATAAATCTATTGAGTGTTAACCACATTGCACCTATATTGAAACATTTTTTTAACTTCTAGTTCGATGTCGCTCGAGGAACAGTCGGTGTCAGTATATATTTACGGTACCTGAAAAAAAAAGCGGTACCATGCCAAACTTGCAATTTTTTGTTTGTAGCTTTTATTTGATTATGTCGATGATATTGTATATATTATTTTATGTTTTTATTTTTTTAGTGTTTTTTCTTTTGATTAATCTTATACTTTTAAGCTTCTTTTTTATTAACGTTATTTTACCGTTGCATCAACATTTCCATTTAAATTATGATACTAAAAGAATATTATCAAGGTTCCAACATCATTTGACAATTTAAAATGTTCAAAAGTCTCTAGACTACTTAATGTTACAAATACTAAAGACTACAAATCAAAACACATGTATTAAAAATAGACAAAATGTTTGGGGTTTTTGGGTTTGGGGTATCCGAGGGCTTTTTGGATATTCTCTAACTTGGGATCGGTTGACTTTGAATTCGGGTTGGGTTACGTATTAAAATGGACAGGCCATACAGGAATATACCTGGCCAATTGATCCCCGCCTTCGAAAAAAACCCATAACTATATATGAGAAATTCATATATACCAAGTCATCCAGGCAGCAGTTAATTATATAACATTCTTTTATGCAGAAATAATATCTCAGAGAAAACAAACAAAGAACTGACATAAAAGATGCAGGAGTTACGGCTGCTGCAGAAATAAACCAATAAGAAGTTTGTAAAATCTAAATTTCTGGCTTCTTTTCATGAAAAAATGACCAATAAACCATCATCATAAGCTAATTCTACCCCTCCCTCTCAAGTATTTCAAAAGAAACAAAAATTTACCAACTTAATCCAAGATTTCTTTGCACAACCAAAAGCAATTTCCATGACAAACCCTAAACCCTTAAAATGCAAATTCAAGCCCCCTTATGTTATGTACTTGATCCTCCTCCACTGCAAGGATTTCAAATCTCGATTCATGTCCACATAAGCCTCAAGAATCCTTAGAAGAAATCTCCCCCACCGGCATCAATTGCTTTGGTAGTGCCCTTTTTGAAGTTGGCTTTAAAGTCAGGTACTGCAAAAAATAATATCAAACAAAAACGGCCATGTCAGCACGCATACGTCCATAAGATGGTATGTCAGCAAAAGTTAGGATAATCAAAATTTGGTAAAATGCCATTTTCGTCCCTGAGGTTTGGCCACTTTTGTCCAAAGGTTTGTTTTTCAGCATCTGGATCCAAAAGGTTTATAATCTTGCCATTTTCATCCACCCAACTAACTCCGTTTGTTTATTCTGTTAACTTGGAGGGTATTTTAGTATTTTTTAACTAAAGTACAAGTTCATAATGCATAAGGTATAGAGATGATATACCTTATGCATTATAAACTTGTATGTTGGTTAAAAAAACTAAAATACCCTTCAAGTTAACAAAATAAACAACCGGAGTTAGTTGGGTGGATGAAAATGGCATAATTTCAAACTTTTTGGATCCAGATGCACAAGAAACGAACCTTTTGGACGAATGTGCAAAACTGGCCAAACCTTAGGGACAAAATAGCATTTTACTCTTAAGAATTTATAAAAACCTAGGTTAATATACTTAAATTTTGGTAGAAAGAACTAATCTCCTCTTCAGTAAGGCCTTCTTCCTCCTCGGCGGTTTCTTCCCAACCCAATGACCGTAAAAACCGGGCCTCTTCTTCCTCCGAATAAAGAATCACATCAGGGCCCTTACGAATCTTCCCATTAACCAAAGATGTCATGACTGCACCACAAGTATCACCATTGCAACTCACGTCAACCGTACTCTCACGGGATTGCTGGACAACTGTTGAGCCCGGCCCACCCTCAGAAGCCACGGGTTCACTAGAAGAACTGGTATCAGAGGCGACAGAAGACGAAGAATTACTACTAGTCATTGATTTCTTCCTCATAAGGTTAAAGAAGTTGTTACGGCTCTGAGCCTGTAACGAGGGTCTCTTCTCCACATTAGCAACTGGACCGTTGCCCGGTTTTTTCAATGGGGCAGTGGTTCCAACGGCTGAGGGTACAGCGAGAGGGCTATTTGGTAACTTGCTACCACCGCCTGTTGGGCTCAAACTGTCCTTTGCAGTAGGTGTTATACCGTTCCTTTCTCGAGAGGGTTTGAGAATGAGAAGCTTCCCCACTGTAGATGCCTTTGAAACATCAGGTTTCACAGTAGCAGATCTTGGAGTGTTTGGATTACTGACAAGGTGAGAACTCTGAAACTGTGATTGTCCGATTTTCAGTTTCTGTTTATCAGAAGAGTTGAAGGCCTAAAAAATCCAAAAGAAAAGATCATTAGAAACAAAGATTGTGCAATTCAAGTCTTTTTTTCACGTTTTCTACTTTTCTAGTATTGAAATTGAATCAAACATAAACTTGAACAAAGTGATTAAAGGTGAACGCTGAGTAGTATACAACCAAAGAATCTAAAGTCATAAGTAACATAATCTACAAGTATAATTGAAACAAAACCTACATAACCGTATATGCATTAAGTGAATTGTATAACTTCAAAAGGTAAGTTTATGAAGAAACATTGCACATTTAAAATTCTTGTGAATAGTTTTACAAATGTGTACAGAAAAAGTTAGAACAGCAGTTAATAATCAAATGATTGTACCCCTAAAATCAAACAGGGAACAAAAAAACTCTTACCAATGCTTTAGGCATGGAAGGAGTCATGGGAATCAACTGCCTGGATTGCTTAACAGCAAGCTCTTCAAGCCTTTGAGTTCCGACAGTCAACTACAATGAATAAAAGATTAAACACCAATATACGTTAATATACGATACTGGGTGTTTGGAATTTGGATGTGAGTTTTGAAACTCACAATGAATAATCAACCGTTATAATTTATATACCTTTTCAGCAGCATTCAATGTTTGGCAATTCTGATTATTAACTAGTAAAATAAATGAGCAAATAACAAAAAACATACATTCTTAGTTATTGTTGAAATATTCAGATTTGAAATACGTCAACTTGTTTATTCTCAAATATAGAAATATATTTAACAAGTTACTAGTGTATTGAGTACAGGCTTAATGTATATTTTTATTAGTATTTATTACAATAAAATAACGTCAATATTTTTTAAAGAATCAGTTTGCTACAGGATGTGTATAACTAATTACCAAAACTGACTATTTGATTCCCTAGATAGTCATATAATTGGAATCACTGTATCTTAACATCAATACTACAAAAAGTGGCAATAATCAGATGATATGCTTTATAAAATAAATCCAAACACCACCACAATGTAAACAAATATAAAGAATATTAACACTACCTGAGGAGGAGTCTGAGTTCTTGGAGGGCCATGAGCCAAAGTTTCAGCCATGTTTCGCCCACTTGGCATGCCTGTAGTTGCAGATACTGGAGCTGGCTGAACTGGTGGTGCAACCACTGAGCCACTTCCATTGCTACCAACAATTACAGGCACCTCAGCCAGAGCAGAGGTCCACCCATCTCCACCAATAACAGCCGAACTACCTACTGGGAGACTCTGAATGACTGAGCTCAATCCAGGTGACGAGACTTTCCCTATATCATTATCCACTTGTTTCTCATCTGCTCCAAGAGACGGAAAATCCCTCTCAAAAGATGATTTCACATTACCAGAAAGTAAAGAACCACCATTGTTGTGACTACTTTTTTTTACTATATCCGAATCACTTGCTACCTTTGTGGGCCACGACTCGCCGCGTTTTCCAGATAAACTTGAATGTGACCGTCTTAAACCGTTTTTTCCAAATCTACTCGGCAAAATGTTACCCAAAGGATCAGAGTCGTGATGCCTATTTTCTGATCTTTCCTTATTTCTAAACTCAAATATGTCCTTATCCCGATCACGATCCCTATCACGATGATTTCGGTTAAAACTACTGTAAGATCTTAAATGAGCCGAACCATTACTAATAGAAGCACGGCGAAAATACGAAGAATTTGGTCTATCTGAAACAGAAGAGTGTCCTAAATCTTTATCCAATGACTTGTTGCTTCTCACCGATTTTGATACAACTTGTTCATCTACATCAACAAAACAATCAGAATGAGCATTCACATAAACACAATTTAAAAACTAACATGAATACAAGAATTACCAGAGTGCGATGAAGATGATGTGAGTTGGTGAGACATTGCACTCGAGCCTCCACTATTCTTTAACCATTCTGGTACAAATGTTGGCTCACTTTTTTCCATAATTAGTATGGAACATCATAAGAAACCCACTGCATTATTAGAGTCACAACTCTCAAAACACTTCTACCAATCTACCGTTCCCTTCGCTAACAAATCACGATAACCCAACGCTAATTCCAACCAACAATGTTACCTTCTAACTATCAACTAAACTGCAAAACTTTTTATATCCTATAATTTCAGTCCCAAACTCCAATGAATGACAAAGATCAACACCAATTTCAACCCTCCAGTTTCAAATAACCAAACCCTAGGCCCCAAACACACAAATTGAAACCCTAGGGTTTGTCCGGCAACCAAAAACCGACGAATTAACACACAAATTGAAACCCTAGAGTTTCAAATCCTCAATATCAGCAACAAAACACAAACTGATTAACACTTAACCGCTAGATTAACCGAAAACACGTAAAAAACCCTAACACGCCGCCTCTTCTCGTTAATCCGTCAGTGCAATTAACCAATTGATTACAATTACAATTACAATTACGATTACAATTTCAAATTCGCATGTGTATGCAATAATAACAAAGAGAAGGATGAATTTCAATTGGATATTATGTGGTACGAAGATGTATCGACACAACGAGCGTGTATGTATAGTATGTGATTGTGTGTAGAGAGAGAGAAACACCTAGAAATTGCTTTGATTTGCGCCTTTGTAGAGAGAGAGAGATTAGTGTGTGTTTTTGAGAGAGATGAAGAGGGAAGAATGGGATTTCTTGGGTTGGTGTGCGATTAAAATGTTTATATAATTTTAGGAAATTTGAATTTAGGTTTTATTAACCCTAATTTGGATAACCCTAATTGATTGTGATTATATCTGCAATATAATTGTTTAATTTGATTTTAAAAAATAGCGGATTGCCTTTTATCGAAAGACATATCAACATCTAAAATAACGCTAATTTTTTAATAAAAGGTAACTTTTACAAAAATTTTTTTAAAAATAAGTACTTATATATAGAATTCAAAATATTGTTTGGGCTTAGTTGAGGGCGCTAGGGATGAGAACAGTAAGGTTTTTGGTTTCTTCCTAAGGTTTGATGCAATGGATTCACGTCTAAATTCACGTTGTCTTATTTAATTGGTTGAGAAACGTTTAAGATTTATAAATTAGTGGGGTCATTTCCCTCTCTTCTTCACACTCACTATCCTCCCTTGATGGCCCGAGTAACACCTGAGTTTGCTAGGTTGGACATAGGCGCCATTCCACTAAACTTGGCTAAATAAAAATTTTCATCGATTTAATACAAACAAAAAATATTCTTTAAGTAATGTGATATATTTTCTTTAATTGTAAATTATATATAATAAAAACATAAGTCGACACCTACTCAAGTGATGGCTTAATTTTGTATGGATTATTATTTTCTAAGATATCTTTTTCTTATTTCATTTTTTAGTTAATTGTTTTTT
Source organism: Scalesia atractyloides (assembly GCA_947069175.1). Taxonomy (NCBI): domain Eukaryota; kingdom Viridiplantae; phylum Streptophyta; class Magnoliopsida; order Asterales; family Asteraceae; genus Scalesia; species Scalesia atractyloides. The sequence continues at coordinate 20,476,154 of CAMTDV010000022.1, read as the reverse complement.
ACTTTCGTAGCGCGCATATTTCATACACTAGTTTGTAGTTATTACGTATCTATGTGTAATGTGTTATATAATTGCAAGATAAACTAATATGAATTTTTGTATGAAACACGTGATGTGATATTGCAAGTTAAACTAATATGTATATCTGTAGGAAACACGTGATGTGATGCATATATTTTAGGGCGACAGTTTAATTATAAGGTGTTTATGGGTATTGTTGTAATGGTTGCGAGGCATCATTATAATTGTATATGTTGTTCAGATATGGATATTCTAGACACATCGTTGTAATTGGTTTACACGCGAGGTTGTACCTAGTTTAGACACATCATTGTATTTGATAGCTTATATATTATAACTCCTTTAGACATGTTGATTATGAACATTGCATCAATGTTTTAAAAAATCTTCTTTTATTTTAAAATATACCAATATTATACTTAAATTACAGATTAAACAGTTCTTGATTTTATGAATAATAGGGTTTTTTAAATAATGAGTTTTATACAAGTTATTTGGATTTATTTTTTAAGAAGATGAAGCTAAAATTTAAGAAGAACAAATTAACATTTATTTATATTCTTGTTTTGTTCTTTCAACCATTTTAACATTTGCTACGGACTCGGTCTTAACCATTGGTATTAATGGTCCTAAGGCCATCCGTAGTCACAGCTCATATGGCGCCACCATCCTCCGTATTGCCCTATGGCGTCTCGGAACACCGCCCCGCCCAGCGTTATTGGGGGGGGGGGAGGGGTTATGGAGCATGGCGTGATATGCATAGCGCCGTGAACTTTTGTTTCTCTCTCACACATATATGTAGATACATGCCCCATTTCTTACTCATTTCCCCACTTGTCACATAACCCCCCTTATACGGCCTTACCACTACACATGCTCTAAACATTTTAGACCATGTGTAGTGGTCACCCCCATCACCTCTCATGATGTGGGGTTATGCGTCACATGGCGTAGGGGTTGTATCACATGGGTGTATAGTGGGGTTATACCCTTCAATTATACATATATGTATGTATATATATGTATAACATCTTAATTTGATCGCTGGATGTACGACTTGCAAATTAAACTTTTTATTGATAATGCCTTGCTTCATACCATTAAAAAACCTTCTATAAAAAATGCAGGGTCATGATCTACCCTTTATATATCTATCTTATATAATGTAGCAAACATCCGAAAAAGTATGCTTATTAAAACCTAACCATGATCTAACGCATGTTCAAAAAGTCTAGATATCATTGTAATAATATTGTTTTGTAACATTAATTAGTAAACAAAAATTAGAAATTTGCAGGTTGGCACTTGGCCCAACTCCAGTTTGCAAATTTTGTGGTTGATCTAATTCAAATCTAGTGAAATTTACAGGCATGTGTGAAACGAATAGAAGGAGATGAAACTCTAGAAAGCATTGCACGGGACCATACTTCAATTATTGGCATTGTATTGACCGAGCTGTAAGTTTATCTTCCTGTATTCTTTGTTTCCGTGTTCCATTTCAAATAGTAATTTGTTACCAAAACATCATGTTTCTGTTTTTGTTTCGACAGGTTGCACCGAAGCTATTTGACAAACTCAAGTGAAAGAAGAGATGATTCTCACGACATTAGGATTACAACTTTGAAGGGGTATAGTCCCAAATCTTGTGTCAACCACATAATTAACCTCAGGTCTCGCGCGAGACCATATTCTGAATAGATCATATTTAACACTTTGTTCTACCTTTGAAAGATTTGGCATTCCCGATCTCGCGCCAACTACATGAGTTGACCTCAGGTCGCGCGCGAGGCCATACCCAGTATAGATCAAACCCAACACTTAGCCCTTTCTAAAAGCGAAAAGGCGCAACTCCAATAAGCGCAGAGACACCTGCGCTGGCATGACTATGTTGGGCAGTACCGAAGGTACGATTAGCAGAGCAGTGGACTAATGAGCGCACGAGAGGTTGTACTCTATCGTGTTGCATGGCGAGCAATCGTGCAGGAGACAAGAAGTACACAAGGACACGTACGTGGCACCAATCAGCGTGCGCCGACCACTGCTTCATGATCTCCACTTAACTGCTGATGCCAGACTAGACAATAAGGACAATCGTCGAACATGTGGATCCATTGAACGTGCGCCAACTGTGCTCTCGCTTGTAAACACTAACGGTCGTGACAGGGGAGGCAAAACGGATATTCCTTGTTGTCGGCCTCAGGCCCAAGGCCCATCAGCCCATCTCCTTCACAACTCACTTCAGCTATAAATAGAGCACTTCGGCTACAGGTTTAAGGATCGCCCTTTTCCTCTCTCACTTAACACATACTTTTATTCTCAAAGCAAGTTTTTATTCTCACACCGAAGGGTGGTTACAAGGAGAACCCCCCTGTTCTCTTCCTTGTAACGAGCGTCACGGCATGTTGATTGTTTTGCAGGATCATCGCAACTATTTATCATGAACGAAAGAAGATTAACCTTTATTTGGACGAGATACAAACCACAAGCTAATCCCTGGATTAACTTGGTGTTTCTTCAATCTCGCTTACTGGTTCTAGGTTTTCTTCAAGTAAATTCACCTGCATCGGCTTCTTGATACTATAGTCGTGTAGTTGATACTTAATAAGTAGCATCCCATCTTCATGGTGATGTTTAATCTTCATTAATTCACTGGTTTTGTTTTTTTGGGTGTCGGGTATAAGAAAATGAGACGCGCTTTCTTTTGTTTATGAAGTAACAAGGTACCAAATGTTTGACCCTTGTAAAACTAGTAGATCCAATCGTATAAAGTGTATGGAGTACGTCCGCATAGAGAAGCGTCAGGAAAATCTAGGAACTTTGTTTCATTGATGCTTCAAATGGGATAAAATCCCTCTTGTATAATGCTCAACTTCTACTTCACAGTGATAAACATTTCAAAATCTAATGCAAGTTGTGATCAAACATGTGATTCAAACTACTCCTAAAAGATGTATAAGTAGGGTTGTAAATAAACGAACGTTCAGCGAATAGCTCGTGAACTGTTCAGTGGGAATTTCGTTTGTGTCCGTTTGTTTAACAAATGAACGAACATGAACATGAAATTTCGTTCGATAAGTTAAGTGAACAAACATGAACATTGGTCTCGTACATTCAATTATGTTCGTGAACGTTCGGTAACATGTTCGTAAATATTCGTTCATCTTATTTTGTTTATGTTGTTCTTGTGATTTTCTTTACTTTTATTTATTTTATCTAAACCCTTTTATATTCTTTAACTTCTATTATCCTTGTTGTTCATGTGATTTTCTTTAGTTTTATTTATTTTATCTAAATCCTTTTATATTCTTTAACTTTTATGATCCTAAAAATTAAATTAGGAAACCATGTCCTCACTGTGTTCATGCACTGTTTCCCTTTCATTCCTCAATATTCACATTGACGAACACTATCGACCTCTGTTCCACGATTATGACTTCATGTTTTAGCTGCTTCCTCCACCGTGCAACTCTAGCCTTCGTCGCTTTCGCCAGTTTTATTTGTGTTTGTGAACCGTTGCTTGAACACAATCATTTCCTTAACTAACGAGCACGAACATAACATCTCGTTCAGTAAGTATTCATCAACCGTTCAGGAACACATTTATTTCCTTAGCGAACGAACACGAATAAGGCCTTGTTCGTGTTCATTCGGTTCGTTTACAGCCTTATGTATAAGTACCAACAAACGAGCTTTAGCATATATAAACCAATTGTTGTTTACATTCCGTGACACTTTCTTAACGTTCTTGGATATTATGTGGAAAATATGCACCATAAACACAACAAACTAAATTATTACAAAGATATTTTTACCTGAAAATGAAATTACAAAGAGATTTTACCTGAAAATGAAAGAAACATTAAGAAAATAACGAAAACCTAATTAAGAAAGCTAGTGGGTTTAGTGTTGCGTTGCTGGGGATCTGAAAACAGCTTGCAATACAACAATGTGATTATGTACAACTTAAAAATGCATATTTAATAATGTTGTGGTTCTCACATAATTACTTAGATGCTCGTGGTAGTGTTTTTATTAAGAAAATGAATTTTAAGGATACCATAAGCAGCCTCGTAGTTTAGTGAGAATCATTGTTCTCATTCTCACTCGTAGTTATGGAGTAATGGTATCCAAATATGTTTTATGAGGATCATGGTCCTTAAAATCAGAGGCTTGCAAGAATCAGTGTTCTCAATTACATCATGTGAGGATCAAAGTGCTCATTTCAGCTTTGTAAAAATTAAGGCCTCAATTACTATCTTGTGAGAATCAAAGTTCTCAACTAGAGTCGTCTTCTGAATTATGAGTATTGAAATCATCGAGGGGTAAGTGAGATCATAATTCTCTTAAGGCACATTTGTATAAATCAATGATTATTTATTTCTAGTATATACAAACACTATTTTGTGTAAAAACAATAGGAACCGTAATAAATTTGATACAATAACATCAACTATTATAAAGGAAAAAGGTAAAATAGTAACTTTATTCATGTTAACTATATGTAAATCCCTCTAACTATGGTAACTAGATTTTTTAGATAAATTCGCATAATGGTATTTATAAAATAAATCATTATTCATCTATTGTTCTTCGGTCCCGGTCTCAAAAATATTGTTCTTTAATCAGAAAATTGTTTTACACTAAATGATGCTGCTTGAAGGTTTACTGATAATAGCATATTCCAATTCTAATGTTTGGATTTCTCCCTTCCATTTAGCTCTCTTTGTTATCTACAATTAGTTTTGTTCTCAAAGAATCCAACTATGCTTCGATAATCAGCATCGGATGCTTTCTTTGACATTAACGTGGTGCTTATTTTAGTCTAAAAAATATCTGCGTAACCTCTTCTGTCTGCGTCGCACAGAGTCGCAGACCACGTACATACATTATCATCTACAAACTCTTTATTTTTCTGAATTCGTTCATTCAAAAAAATCTATACGAGCTTTTTTTGATGTAGATTTGGCCCAAACCTTTTTAAGATCTACTAAGATTTATAGAGGATTAAACACCACCATCATCCACCACCCACCACCATCTACCACTACCGTCAACGTCGACCACCACCCACCACCACCGGAAAATATTGTGATAAATAGAATATTCTTAATTATACCAAACACCATAAAATAAGTTCGGGTCAGGTCCGTTGAACTTCATAATAAATAAGACCCACTCATTACTTCCGTTGACTGCAGTTTCCATCCATCCCTTCAACGACGGTATACCACCGGTCTTCTTTTCCGTAATCCTAACCCTAACTCAAAGTTTCTGAAAATTCGATCTACAATTCTTTCTATCATCTACTTATGGTTTGAATTTCGAATTTGTTGCTTGTGCAGGTTGTTTAGATCGGACGAGAAGAGTTCCTTGATTGCATTTCTCAATTACTTATGTAAGTAATATCTGATTTAATCTAGCTTAATTTCAACTTTCATATACTAATGCTTCTGAGATCCGATGGTTATAAGTCTTATCATCTCTAGTCAAATTTGTTCAATCTATGGTCTAATTTGTTCAAATACTCAAACTCAATGCAATCACGGTGAATTTGTTCAAACACTGGTCAACTGCATCATATGATGCGTGTTAGGCTGAACACAGACGAAAGCGAACACACGCACACGAAAGCAATAAACGACATGAGGATTTAAAGTGGTTCGGTCGGCTGACCTATGTCCATTGTGCTACAACTAGGGTTTCTTTTATTATCTGGGTGCTACAAGGAATTACAAGTACAATGCTATCATTATATAGAGACTCATCTAGGTTTAGGAAACTTAATCCCTAAGTTAGGCCTAAGCCTGCATAGAGATAGTTAGGGCGGACTAAATTTAACCTAATTAACTGCCGAATAAAAGACATGGCCGACCCAAGGCTAGGGTCGGCCGCCCTTCCTTCCTTGATCGGGCCTCCACCGTAGTTATTAAAGGCGCTAGGCGCACTCAAGGCGCATAGGCCTCGCCTGGGGCCTAGGTGCAAGGCGCAAAAAAGCGACGGCCTGATAGAAAAAGAGCGCCCAAAGAAAAAAAATTTGAACATATCTTATGTATTAGAAAAATAATACTATTCTTCAAATAAATAAACAAAAACTATTATATAACATTTAAGAGCATTCACAATGAATTCTCTTACTCTATCTTTATCATTACACCAAAAAACACTACATTTCTCTTCTCTTTCAATTAAATAATATTTTTTATACTTTTATCATTACATTTTTCTCTCCTCCACTCACAATCACTTTCAAAAAATATTAAAAAATTATAGAGGTGCACAGTATCTCCTCCAAATTTACTGGTGAACAGACATTTTTTCTCTTTTTTCTTTCTCCTCCACTCACAACCATTTACAACCACTTTAAAAAATTTAGAGGTTACACTCACATAAATATGGAGGCTTCATTGTGAATGCTCTTATATCATCTATTTAGTACCAAAAGTTCTAAAATATTAGTGTATTAGTGTAGAAAAGTAGTTTTCCTAAAATAAAAGTAGAATTCTGGCTGGAATATGCCGGAATTTACAGAATTTGGCCGGAAACTCTTCGGAATCTCGCCGAAATTTGCCTTTGAATCATCACCTTGAGAATTAAAGCGCAATTGCCTTGACTTAAAGCGCAATTGCCTAGCCTAGCTTGGAAATGGGCCTAGGCACAAGAGACGATGGCTTTCAATAACTATGGCCTCCACACCAGATCGCTCAACAATGCACGCATTATGGTATCGCATCACGCGATGCGATCTCATCACCGCATCATGTGATGCGTGCATTATAAACCAAGTTTGGAGTATTGTAATTGATGGAGCTTGATATAATTGAATTCTTCGAGCTCCTTGTAGATCTGTAGCTTTTTGTAGATTGGAAACCTAAAAGAACACCATCTTTGTCATCCAATATTGATTAAGAAATCCAAATATTGAAATGATTTTCATTATGGGATATCATAGTTAATCACAACAATTTATTCGGAAAATTTTCAAGCTACATGTTATAAAATTTGAAGCTTTAATTCAAACTTTGTGCAAATTTATACTTTTTATCATAGGGCGGACGAGGAACCAGTTGACCAGAAGAAGTACTTTGAAGATTCATGCAAGCCCAAGTGTGTTAGAGCTTGGCTCGAGTATCAGGTTCTTTCTGTTAACCTTTTAAACTATAAGTTTAATGTTTAAACTGTTGTTTGTGTGTCTTTAAAATATCAAGTTAGCCATTGTGACATCTATTTATATGATTTCTGAACATTGTTATTGACCATGCAATATGATGGTGGCACATGGGTTAATTCCATAATCTTCATGCTTAGTTACAGATTTGAGTATCAAGCTAGCTGTAACTTGTAAGTACTAAGTACAAAGTTGAGATTTTAATCTAGGAGTTGACCGTGGATTGGATTAAAGGCTATCCTAAAATTCGTATACATATGTTACAAACTGAAATCTATTGAAAGCCTGAAATACAAGTTTACGGGTGCCATACAACTGCTTTTAGTTTTCAATTTTCATTAATGGAGGCAAATTGGGAGGGTCAGGGTCGGTAACGGGTCAAACTGTTATTTTTGGTACAGTTTGAAACAGCCTTGGTCGGGTTAGATTGACCTAAAACTTTTTTTTGTTCAATTTTTGTAAAAAAGTTCTTTTGAATCATGTGTTAAATATGATTTAGAAAATGCATATCAAAACTCTACTTCTTTGTGAATGAAGGGACTTAGTTGGATACCCGGTTATCAGTATTAAAATCTTGAAATTACACTTTAGGCCACTTCTAACATTTTCCTTCGTAGCATGTTTTCTTTGATTTGACCTGTTAGAAATACAACATAGCCTGAGCGACATGTCATAAGTAAACGGGTTGAAATTGCCAGATTTACTTTCCAAGCTGGAGTATGTCGCAGACTATGCGATTAAAACAGTAATTGTAGTTTTTCTGTTACGTTGGGCATGTGTGCTTCCCAAAATGAAAAAAAAAGAATCTTGTTTGTCATGCTTTGAGCTGCTGGGTTTCTTACATAAAGTGAATCATGATTGACAGGGATGTGTGAAAAGGGTCGAGGCAGATGAAACCGGGCACAAGCATTGCACGGGGCAGTATTTTGATTATTGGCATTGTGTTGACAAATGCGTAAGCTTGTTTTCCATTTATCTATACCTTTAGATATATCGACATGTAAAGAATCTTATTCATCTGTGTGTGTTTGCTGCAGGTTGCGCCTAAGTTATTTGAGAAACTCAAGTAACTGGAGGGATTTTATGAGGATTTTCAAGACTATATCTTGATATTTATGATTCCTGTTTGGTTTTTAGAAACTCATTTCTGTGAAAAAGCAAGGACTGGTTGAACATGAATGAACAATGTATTTGTTTGGATGAATTTGATGGAATTAAACTGCTTTGAACCGATTTCAAACTACTACTATTGTGGGTGTTGTTACGTTAATGTCATCAACCATGAAGTCTATTGTGATTTTGCAATCTTCTTTGTGAGGTCTTATGTTGATTTTTTACTTTTGTGCCGGTATTATTACGTTAATGCCATCAACAATAAAGTCTATTTGATATTGCAATCTTCTTTGTGAGGTCTTGAGTTGATTTGGACATTAAGGGGATTGAATCATTAGCATAAGAATATTTGTAGATAATATTTAACTTGGATGCTCATCGTTCGTAGAATCATTTACATAGATTAACTATAATTGGACATGCATGTACCGAAAATCTCATCTTCTGTGATAGCAGTTAACAAGAATGACGAACATGTAGCCTAATTGCTAAAGAAAAAAAAAATACACGGTTAACATTTTCATAATCCATTACCGTTTATTTCCCTTCTTCAAATAAACTGTGCATTTAACATTTTTATGAGCATGGAAACAACTCACACATATGTGCGCGCACACATATATCCACAACCAAATCATGACTTACTCCTGTTGTTTGATCCACTAAAGCAAGCGCGTACGCGCGCGCGCACATATATATATATATACACACACATTTGATAAGTGATTAAAGGTAAACATAACATGAAATCTATTTAGATTTTGCAATCGTATTTGTGCGGTCTTGAATTATGAGCATGCTAGTATTTGTGTGCCGGAATATCATTTTTATGATAACAAAATTGACAAACATGTGGCTAATTGTAAAAAAATTGCGTGTTTAATATCTTCATAATTTATTATTATTTTTTAAGAATGACAACTTACACACTCTCTAGTTCTGCAACTACACTTAACATACTTTTCTTATCCACTTGAAAAACAAAGTCTTATCAAATATTTTGGTACCGCTAGGTCAAAGACCTTTTAGTTAATCTATAACCATTTATTCCCCCTTTTCAAATAAAATGCACATTTAAAATTTCATGAGCATAAACTTTTTAAATGAGCATACAAGAAGAATGAAACAACAAGAGCGCGCATGCATACGCACGCGCACGCGCGCACACACACACACATATATATATATATATATATTACGTGTTTGATCAAGTAAAGCAAGTGAAAAATTAATTTGTTTCAACATTAACATGTAGTGAAACAAAAATTGTTTCAAACGCTACAACAATGAAAGAGACAAGATCTTAAATCATTGGTAATCGTTACCAGCCGAACATAATTCCTTGCTTAAGAACTTCAAAAATCTCAATCTTTATCGAGTCAAAAACCCTTTTACTTCATCAGGCAAAGGTAAAGCTTCTTCTTGAGCTTTGCACTTCCTTTCCAAAATGAGCTTGTTTCCATAATTTATCAATATTTTTTACTTTATTTTAGAAATAAAATATAAATAAAGTTAAAACCTATTAAGCAACACTTCTTAAAAAGGACAAAAAAGTGAAATGAAGGGAAAATAAAGAAGATAAAATAAATTATAATCGCCACACACTCACTCCAATTAAAATACACTTTTTCTATTCAACAAAAAACATAAAGTCAAAAACGCAACTCTACACAGGCTCCAAGTACAGTAAACACACACACTCACACAAACACTTTTTCCATTCAAATGACTACGCCGCCTCACACGGCGTCAAACGGCGGCGAAACGGAAAGCCAGTCACGCTTATACGAAGCCTACAATGAACTACACGGACTGGCACAAGAGTTCGAGACGCCGTTCGATGCTCCGGCAGTATTAGTCGTCGGACATCAAACCGACGGCAAAAGCGCACTCGTAGAAGCCCTAATGGGATTCCAGTTCAACCACGTAGGCGGCGGAACTAAAACTCGTCGTCCTATTACTCTCCACATGAAGTTTAATCCGGAATGTGATTCGCCTCTGTGCCACCTGATTTCGGATTCCGATTCGTGTGTTCCGTTAGAGAAATCGCTACGAGAAGTTCAGGTATATGTTGATTGAATGTTTTGAATTGGCTGTTGTGAAGTGTTAGGGTTTGGTAGTTGAGGTGGAATTAGGTTGTTTTTAGTGGTTAATGAGTGTGTAATTTATGTTTTATGCTATCAGGGACCAGTTATGGAAAATGTGGTTGAAATAATTGCTATTTGTCTTGTTATGAAAATAGACAAACTGATAACTCACTTTCATCTCTTTTGTTTTGTCTTAATTGAGATGATTGGTTATTTGTCCATAAAGCTTTTCTACATTTCTTCTAGTTACATTGGCCATTTTTGCTACTTAAATATGAATTAAATTGATGTAATAATAGATATGATTGTGAGAATAATGTCACGGGCTTGTTGAGACCTTCCCAAAAGATATCGCCTATGTGATTATGCATGTTTCGTCCTGCAATGAACTCTTTAGGACTCCCGACTAGTGAGGTGCTGAGAAGTGACTCACCTTTCCTTAATTGTTGAGCCATTCCTAAAAGATATGATAAGTATAAGCACATTTTTTATTAGACTCCATTTTCAAACATTTGGCCAGTCGCATAAGTGTCCTGTATGCAATTCATAACTTTTTTTGTGAGTTATGCAACTAAGAATGCTAAGAAATTGAGAATTGTTTGTTACTCTATTACTATATCCAAATTTAGTGCATGCCTCTGTATAGGAACTTTAGTCACTATTATGAATACAGTCCCTTTTGAATATTATATAGGAGTATATTGAAGCTGAAAACATGAGACTGGAGCGTGAAACCTGTCAATTTTCTTCAAAGGAAATAATTGTTCGAGTTGAGTATAAATACTGCCCGAATCTTACCATCATAGACACTCCTGGGCTTGTTGCTCCTGCTCCCGGACCAAAAAATCGAGCTTTACAGGTTATTTATTCATAATGTTTTCATTTGTGCAAGATTTAGTACCTTTTATTGCCTAAAATATCTTTAATCCCATACAATTTGCAGGCTCAATCTCGTGCGGTTGAGTCTCTAGTGCGTGCAAAAATGCAGCATAAGGAGTTCATTGTGTTATGCCTTGAAGACTGCAATGACTGGAGCAATGCAACTACTAGAAGAGTAGTAATGCAGGTATGTGATTCTGTAGTACATCAGATTGTTTTTAAATCTACATTCTATTATATTTTTTTCCTGTTATGCTTTATATTTTATTATTTTTGCAGATTGATCCGGAACTTTCGAGGACTGTTGTTGTTTCAACTAAACTTGATACGAAAATACCTCAATTTGCACGTGCTTCAGATGTTGAAGTTTTTCTTTCTCCACCAGCATCTGTTCTTGATGGTTTCATGCTTGGTGATTCACCCTTTTTCACATCTGTACCTTCTGGAAGAGTTGGTTCAGGACAAGAATCAGTTTACCGATCCAACGATGAGTTTAAACAGGTATTGTTTTAAATGCTTGAGCATAATTTGTTGTGTATTATCTAAATTAGGTTGCGCCCATGAATCCATGGCGTAAAAGGGTGTTCGAATGCATGTCTTATAAGTGATGATGTGATAGTATATAGTCAGAATCAGATACTCAGTTGTAGTAAAAGGGGCTGTTTGGTATAGGCTATTTCTCTAAGAGAGATGGAAGATGTGGCATCTTTAGAAGAAAAGCTTGGTAGGTCATTATCAAAGCAAGAAAGAAGCAGAATAGGAGTGAGTAGCCTTAAATTATTCTTAGAAGAATTGTTGATGAAAAGGTACATGTTTCTTTATTATAGTGCCTAGAGCTAAGGGTGGCAACTGTGTCAGGTTGGTAGGTTGAATGGATGAACCCGAACATGACACCTATTTATTTGTGCCAAAGACATCAACCTAAACCCGGACACACTTAAATTATGTAACCCAAACATGACCTGTGTAACCCATTTATCTAAACGAGTCAAATGAGGGAAGGGTTGTAAACAAGTTGGGGGTTGTAATAAATGGGTTAATTTTTTTACCTTATGAAGTGTATAATTTTACCTTATATACTTTTTTTGAACGGCAAATTTGGATCACTGACGGACCACTGGAGTATCACCGTGCCACCAGCAGAACCACCCGATCGTATCCATCTCCACTAGGCATGATGCCTATACACCAATTCAGGAGGAAACCCAATAAACCTGGGAAAAAACCCCCTTGTGAGAATCGAACCCAAGACCTATTGGTCCCAAAGTCTTATCCCACCCCCAAGATGCCACTAGACTATAAAGCCATGGACACGACTTGTTTACTTAAATGGGTTAAACAGGAACACATCCTTTTAGAGTAAAGCCATTTTCGTCCCTGAGGTTTGGCCAGTTTTGTAACTGTCGTTCAAAGGTTTGTTTTTCCGCACCTGGATCCAAAAGGTTTGAAATCTTGCCATTTTCATTCGGCTCGTCAACTCCATCCATTTTTCTCCGTTAATTCAGGGGTATTTCTGTCTTTTTTGTTAACTTAAAGGCAATTTGGTCTTTTTCACTTTTGTGTAAAAAGACCGAATACCCCTGAAAAAGACTGAATTAGCCCTTTAGTTAACAAAAAAGACGGAAATACCTCTGACTTAGAGGAGAAAAATGGATGGAGTTAACGAGCCAAATGAAAATGGCAAGATTTCAAACCTTTTGGATCCGTATGCAGAAAAACAAACCTTTGAACAATAGTCACAAAACTGGCCAAACCTTAGGGACGAAAATGGCAGTTTACTCTTATTTTTAAATGGGTTAGACATGACAACCCAAAACTTTAATATATTTTTGTCGGGTATAAGTCGTGTCCGGGATTGCCACCCCTAGCTAGAACAGGATTGACTGACTTCTTCTTTATTACTGATACTTTGACTATCATGTTGTTTCAAGCTTGGTTTAAAAAAGCGAGAGGCGCACAAAAGCGACGAGGTCTAAAATTGAGGCGCGAAGCGCAAAAGCGGTGGGCTTTTCGTACCCGAGGCGCAAAGTCTTTATATAACTTTTTTATATATCCCATACATATCCTATAGGTTTTTAGCTTCCTTTAACCAAAATATAGCTATAAATAAGGCTTTTATACCTTGTCCCACATAGGTGTGGGAACAAAGGGAATGGTTGTTTATAAGGTAAAACATTTATCAAACAATTTTAACTTTATGACATGTTTTACCACAAGTCCTACCCGCGCGCGCAGGGGGGGTGCTAACAATTGAGTTTCGGAGCTGGAATTTGGTTGAACTCCTGCTTGCCCGCACGTCCTGCGGACACGAATGCAGCTCCAAAAACCCGGGCTGTTAGAAAACAGCTTATTTTTACTAAAAAAAACAATTTTTTTTGCTGTGTATAGCCTCAGGTCCATCGGGCGCGCTTTTCAGGCCAAAAAAGCCCCAAAAAAATGCGCTTTTTGGTCGCTTCCTGGAAAAACACAACGCGCTGAGTGGTAAAGCCCCATGACCCGCCCCTCAGGCGCGCTTTTTTAAACTAAGGTTTCAAGATATATGGATAGTGTTCCCTTGATCATTCCTCTTCTTGAGAAGGAGTATCGTGGTACAACACGAAAACTAAACGACATAAATCAGGAACTCAGGTTTGCCGTTACGACCTTTTTAGCTACAATTCTCTTCAACACGTGCTTTAGAATTGACATACTTCCTTTTCTTTTAATGTTTTTTAGTACTTTAGATGAAGTCAAACTAAAGGAGAAAGGAAGAGCTTTTCATGATCTTTTTCTGACCAAGGTACGGATTTAATTTTCCATAAATGTTTTTTATATATCATGTTTGATATCTTATCCATGTGTCACAGTTATCACTGTTATTGAAAGGGTCAGTTGTTGCACCCCCGGATAAATTTGGTAAATATTCCTACTTTTTGCCGTCCTTTATCCATAAACATTCTAAAACAATAAAATTTAGAGTTTTTGTTTATATTCTACCTTTTTGCTTTGTTTTTCCATTGGTTGTAGGGGAAACACTACAAGATGAAAGGGTTAATGGAGGGGCGCTAATCAGCATTGATGACTCCCAGTTTCCACTCAAACTAATACCTGTAAGCTTGTTATAATTATACAACTTCCTTAATCATTTTGTTACACAAATTAAATCTGTTTTTTTTGTCCTACCATCAGAATGCAGGTATGCGTTTATATGGAGGTGCTCAATATCATCGTGCAATGGCTGAATTTCGGTTTGTTGTTGGAGGGATAAAATGTCCTCCGATTACACGTGAAGAAATTGTAAATGCGTGTGGAGTGGAAGATATTCATGATGGAACAAATTACTCTAGGACTGCATGTGTCATTGCTGTTGCAAAAGCTCGTGATACTTTTGAACCATTTCTTCATCAGGTTCTCATTCTTCTTATTTTCTTTTTCTCATTTTTAAATTTTTTTTTATTATGTTTGTTTCATTCAGACTCTCATTTTGCATACAGTTGGGCAGTCGACTTCTTCACATTCTCAAGAGATTGCTTCCTATATCTGTTTATCTTCTTCAGGTACCTGTTTTTTATCTGCTTAAATAGCGCGACAATTTTGACCCGTATACTTATGAATGGTTCAATTTGTGTCATGTTTAATTAATTGATAAAAAAACTGGTCAAGCGGGTCGAAAGTCGCCCAAAATGTTTTTTAACACATACAACCTGCTAAATTGTTTGATTAAAAACCAGTGTTGTAAGAATGGCTAGTCGGTCGGTGGGGTACAGACAAGCGATTTGTCGGGATTAATAGGGATTTTAACCCCTCATCGGCTCAACTTTTTAAAGTAATCACTGAAATTTACAAGGTTTGACCAGAAAATGGCCGGATCCGCTGATGTTTGGCCGATTAGGACTGCATAGGGCCGCCGTTGACCATCTAACGATTAATTGGCCGATTAGAGAAATTTACTCGATAAACCTCCGACTAGCGATTAATCAGCATTGGTGACTAATCGGATGCTAGTCGGGATTTTTACAACCATGTTAAATACAATTTGTTTTGGGCCAACCCGATCCACCTGTACTAAAAGTTACCTTTTTGACTCATCGCCCAACCCGCCTGATCTGCCCGTTTTGAAACAGAAAGAAGGCGAATTCTTAATTGGCCATGAAGTATTCCTGAGACGTGTGTCTTCTGCCTTCAACAACTTTGCTGACTCAACTGAAAGATCATGCCATGAAAAGTAAACAAAATAAAGTTATATCACTTCATCCTTTACGCTTCATGTCCCTTCCTTATAAATTTCTTGGAACTCATATGCAGATGTATGGAGGATTTAATAAGCACCACCTGTTACGTCACATGGTCCCTTCACAATAAGGTTGGCTTTTCTCATAAACATCAAGACCCGACTGATCCGTTCTAATTTTTTTCTTCGTTTTAGTTTTCTCAACTTTCAACGTTTTTTTTCAGAACCGTGCTGGATTACGGCAGTTCTTGGATTCTTTTGGTGGAGCAGAACAGCCTGCTAATGGTGGTAATAACTAATAATATATTTCCTTATTGCAAATGCCAAGTCAGATTATCGAGAAAATGTGAATGCCACATCAGCAAAAACTGATTCCATCTGGTCATTTGGTCTCAGGTACTGACTTGAGCACAAGTGTTCAGAACACAGAAACACGATTAGCTGATATTCTAGATAGCACACTCTGGAACAGAAGACTTGCGCCTTCATCTGAACGTATCGTTTATGCTTTGGTGCAACAAATATTTCATGGCATTCGAGAATATTTCTTGGCTTCGGCTGAGTTGAAGGTGACTGTTTACATTATTTTTTGTATCAAATAGTAATATTTTTAAAAGGTTTTTTATGTTGTTTGCAGTTCAATTGTTTTTTCCTGATGCCGATTGTAGACAAATTGCCTGCGCTCCTACGAGAGGATCTAGAATCTGCATTTGAGGATGAGTTAGATAATGTTTTCGACATTTCTAATCTTCGACACTACCTGGGTCAGCGGAAACGAGAAACCGAAATCGAGATGAAACAGGTATTTTTAAATATTATCATCTACCAACCAACCCAATCACATGATAGTAGTTTTGAGCTAATTTTGTTAATGTTGGAATGTTTGCAGATACAGAAGCTTAAAGACAAATTTAGCAAAATCCATGAGCAGCTTAGTTTGCATCAAGTTGTGGCAGGATCATGAGTTCTTGAAATACTGGCCATTTCCCTGATTTTTGGTTGTATTGTGTATAAAAACATACAACAGCAGCTTGAAGAATGCAGTTCCTACTTCAAATTTTTCCTTGTATTAATTGGGTGTTTATCAAAGGTTAAGAAAACTCGAGTGACCTAAAACGGAAGATATGGATCCATATATCGGCCAACGAATAAAAGCCCGGCTACCCGGGGTAACACAATGGCAGACAGTGCTTGGTTGCCCAAGCCCACCATCTCCAATTCTGGGAAAACCTGCCGCCCGAATGTCCATTGCGGTAGAACCCGGTTGGGATCGTCCACTGCGGTGAAACCCGGTTTGGATCGGATTCGAACCTGAGACCTTCAACGCTGAATCTTCACTTTCCCTCCAATGCCAGTTGAGTTATAGCTCTTTTGATGATACATATATCATAGTAGACGGAGGTTCATATTAGAACCTTTAAATATCTAAAGGAACCATTTGTTAGCCCTTGAATCATATCTGAATGGATGGTTGAGATCTCACCTCTTTCGACTCCATGAATCATGCTATGATCAAATTGCTAACATGTGATTTCCTTGGTTCAATCGTTTTTTTTTGGGGTCAAAACATAATGATTCAATTTTGAGTTAGTCTGAAATAAGTATTTGTGACATTTGAATCTTGAATCAAACTGGCTAGACCATTGTTCAGTGTCTTGAACTGACACAAGAGCTACTTGAAGGTTCACAATGAACCATTACCACGGTTTGTAACGCTATGATGCCGGTTAGAGACAAATATTTTTAGGAGGCATCACGGGCAACCATTGTGTGTGCATAAATGATGAAATGGTGTGCCTAAACGACTAAAGTCTTTGAAGCGTCGCTATAAGCCGTTGTGCATGTGTTAAAAGTTGTAGTTAGTGGCAACTAGAGATACGTGTCGCAGATTTGTAAAAGTTATTTTTGCCCCCATATAGAAAGATGAAATCAGTATTTTTGGAATGGGTATAAATCATTTTCTACGTCTCTCTTATGCTATAGATACTTATGTTTGTACTAGAACACGAGTTTTTGTTACTTAAAATCCTTAATACATTTTTGTTAGTTTATAACCACTAGTGCATTGTTTGTATACTAATTGTTGTTTCAAAGTAGTTTCGGTTTTTAATAACATGGGGCTAGAATTAAATTGTTCAATGTGTATTTATTTAGTCACCATACTTTCAAATATCTTGTACTTTTGCCCATTACAAGTTGACAAAGTTTTCCAATTTGTTATATCATGATCTATAAATCTGTCTCAAAATCAAATATGATTATTCATTTTAACAAGAAATGCATGGTTCAAGTAGGAGCACACTTGATTTCCCATAGTTTGGTTGTAAACCGAGTACTTGAGAAACCATGGATTATGGTTTGGAATATAGTGGACTTCAAGAAGGGTTTAGTGTTTTTGAGATCAAAGATAGATAGTTGTACGACAGACTTTACTACTACAAGCAGTGGCGGATTTAAAAGAAAATTCCAGGGGCATCCTAATTTTTTTTATTACTTTTGGATAAAGTTATATCAGTTTGACTTCGCTGTCTTGGGACTTGTTATGTGTACAGTAACCGAGCTTCTAGCTGCTGGTCATTCGTATGACTGCTTCTTGCTTGTCGCTTCCAGTTGCGTTGAGTAGGAGATTATGGGTACCCACGTCATAGTTTTAAACCTTGAATTAAATTTCACAAAATTTTAGAGTTAAGTGTCATTTACGTCCCTGTGGTTTGTTCACTTTTGCTATTTCAAGCTAAATTTTAAAATTGTACCATTTTCTCTCTGGCATTCTTGAAACGTGTCATTTTAGTCCAAAAAATTAACCTCAGTTAAAAAACTCAGTTAGCTCAGGGTAAAATGGTTATTTTACATAGTGGTTGGAGGTTGGTGCATGGTGGAGGGTATGTAACACCTCCAAATCACTTTGAACCACTATTTAAAATGACTATTTTACCCTAAGCTAATTGTGTTTTTTAACTGGGATTAGTTTTTTAGACTGAAATGACGTGTTTCGAGAATGTCGGAGAGAAACATAATACAATTTTAAAATTTGACCAAAAATGATAAAAAAAAAATCAAACCACGGATCAGAGTTAATACTATGATAGACTCGAAATCTAGTGATTTATTTATTTCAATGATAAAACACCTATTTTTATTTTTTATAAACTTGTATAAGGAATAATTTGCCTTTCCCCAATCTATCGCTAGTGAGCCACCAATCAGCATTGCCTTATGAATCGGTCCTCCACACAACCAAATACATAACTGTTTTCTCTTCCAATCTTAGGGTTCCTCCTGCGTTCATCAAATAAGGTACGGATCATGAATCAAATTTCTATAATAAAATCTCAATTTTATCGCTGGATGTACGAATTGCAATTACGAATTAAACTTTTTTTATTGATAATGCATTGCAGGTTATTTCAGCAAACGAGGTTGTTTTGAAAATGTAAGTATCATTGGTTGTGGTTTATTGTATACAGAATCATATCCAAATACAACTATATTCGTCAAGTGTTCATGAATGAATTGGATCCGTTCGTTTCGCATGCTAGCTAGAATTTGGATTTAGGATAATCGAATTCATATGGTTTAGTTATGCAGCTCAACATCTAGAATTGGAAGTGATGCGATTTTGGGAATTTTTATGATATATTTCAAAAATGACACTTAGTAATGAATAGTAGAGAGCTATTTTGGATCGAATTCGATCTCGTATAATTCTGAAAATGGGGAAATAGGTGACTTAATGTAACAAGTAGGGATGAGCACGGTACCGAACCAGTACCGGTATCGAAAATTGGTACCGGTGCCGGTCTACCGGCATCTACTGGTGTTTTACGTGTAAATACCGGTACTGTATAGGTACCGAACAACGGAGAAAGTGGGTACTGGTACCCGGTACCAAATGCTCATCCGTAGTAACAAGTTTTAGAAATTATGTGATTTTCAAAATGAATTCCCATACTCTTAGTATGGATATTTTTGTGTTCAAGTTACACAAGGTTTCTACTTGCATAGTTTCAATATTCTTGATTGTTCATGTAGTGAAATAATCTGTGTTTTTTATGTTTGGTTTTGTTCCTTTTTCAAGGGGTGATGTTGAACCAGTTGATCAAAAGAAGTACTTGGAAGATTCTAGCAAGCCAAGTGTGTTAGACCTCTCATTGAGTATCAGGTGCTTTCATTATCCACTGGACACTAGGCCTTTAGTATCAACTTTGCATATTTGTATGTTTTGGAGCATTCGCATCCAACCCTCTATATTATCTTATTCTCTAGAATTTAAAGTATAATTCAAAGAAACCATCCAAAATACTACTCCATCCCATCCTCTATAGTAGAAAACACTTTAGAGAAAACAAAAGCAAACGTCTATATTTAGAGTCTCAAATCCAAGCCTCTATAATTTATTGTCGACGTATAAGAAAGAGCAAAAAATAAATGTTTGTGAGTAGGATAAGGATAGAGATGGAGAATGGGATGTGTGAGACTTTTCAAAAATAAACAAATTTTATGAAAAGTGTGTTTTTTAGTTAAATTATATAGGAGGAGAATGGGATGTGAATGCTCTTACATGGTAGAGTGCTTCAGTTCATAACTTAAGTTTATTTGCGAAGTTCAAAGCAGCAATGGCTTCAAATAGGGC
Organism: Scalesia atractyloides; assembly: GCA_947069175.1. NCBI lineage: Eukaryota > Viridiplantae > Streptophyta > Magnoliopsida > Asterales > Asteraceae > Scalesia > Scalesia atractyloides. The sequence goes on along the minus strand of CAMTDV010000022.1, from coordinate 20,456,046 downwards.
ATTAAATTGTGGTGTGTAGTTTATATGCTATAAACATTTACAAGAGGGTGTAATCGTAGAAAAAAAAAGAGAAATCATGGAAGTAGTCATTTTTATGTGTGATATACCCCTATGGCTATGTCAGACAATAATCACCTTATACGTGACACAGATGTCGTGTATCTACTTTTGCTTGTTCATCATCAGTTTATTCACATTGATATTAATGATACACGACTACTGGTCATGTAGAAGATGCATTCATGAACATGTTAATGTGATTAAATTGATGATACACGAGCAAAAGTGGATACGCTCATTCGTGTCTCGTATGTCATTGCCGTGGAGGGGATTTTTTTTTCAGCCATGGCTATAGGGTATATCACACCCGGAACCAATGGAAATGGAACCCAATTCCCTAGGAGGTTAATTAAAGACTACGAAAATAGAACTGCAAAGCGGTTCAATATTGGAACCCATTTGGATCTATTCGTAGAGGTTTTAATTAAATTTCTCATCTAGGATGTCCTAAATGTTTCAAATTTTGGTTTTTTATTATCATGTTTTCTTTACGTGTCATTCAAATTGTGTCGTTTGATTTTGTTGAGGCCGGGGGCATGTGCCATAATTTTCTCTAGTTTTTTACATTGCTAAACATCCTTACTATATTTAGGGGTTTTAGAAAAGAAAATTGTATATTCAGTTTTCTACCTAATTTCTACATGTCATGCTTCATACCATTAAAAAACCTTCTATAAAAAAAATGCAGGGTCATGATCTACCCTTTATATATCTATGTTGTATAATGTAGCAAACATCCAAAAAACTATGCTTATTAAAACCTAACTATGATCTAATGCATGTCCACGTTATTAAATAGTCTAGATTATCATTGTAATAAATAATAATATTGTTTTGTAATACCACATTAATTATTTTTAAAGTAAAAAAAATAGAAATTTGCAGGTTGGCACTTGGCCCAACTCGACTTTGCAAATTTTGTGGTTGATCTAATTCAAATCTAGTGAAATTTACAGGCATGTGTGAAACGAATAGAAGGAGATGAAACTCGAGAAAAGCATTGCACTGGACAATACTTCGATTATTGGCATTGTATTGACCGAGCTGTAAGTTTATCCTCCTGTATTCTTTGTTCCCGTGTCCCATTTCAAATAACAATTTGTTACCAAAACATGTTTCTGTTTTTGTTTCGGTAGGTTGCACCGAAGCTATTTGACAAACTCAAGTGAAAGAAGAGATGATTCTCAGGGCATTAGGTTTACATCTCGCTTACCGGTTCTTGGTTTGCTTAAAGTAAATTCACCTGCATCGGCTTTCTTGATACTATAGTCGTGTAGTTGATACTTAATAAGTAGCATCCTCAATTCTCCATGGTGAAGTTTAATCTTCATCAATTCACTTGTTTTGTTTCTTTTTTTTGGTGTCGGGATAACAAAAGACGCTTTCTTTTGTTTATGAAGTAATAAGGTACCAAACGTTTGACCCTTGTGATTTGAGTAGATCCAATAGGATAAAGTTGTATGGAGTACGGCCGCATAGAGAAGCGTCGAGCAAATCTAGGAACTTTGTTTCATTGATGCTTCAAATGAGATCAAAGCCCTCTTGTATAATGCTCAACTTGTATTTCACAATGATAAACATTTCAAAATCAGATGCCACTTGTGATCAAACATGTGATTCCAGGTACCCCTAATACATTTATAAGTAGGGTCGTAACAACCGAACGTTCAACGAACAATCGTGAACTGTTCGGTGGGAAGTTCGTTTATGTTTATTCGTTTAACTTATTGAACGAAATTTCATGTTCATGTTCATTCATTTGTTACATTCATTTGTTAAACGAACGGACATAAACGAACTTCCCAACAAACAGTTCTCAACGAAAGAAACATTTAGAAAATAACTAAAACTTAATTAAGAAAACTAGTGGGTTTACTGTTGCGTTGCTGGGGATCTGAAAACAGTAGATGGAGAAGAACCATTAAATATCCGAAGGAACCATTTGTTAGCCCTTGGATCATATTTGAATGGATGGTTGAGATCTCCTCTCTTTCGCTCCATGAATTAGGCTATGGAAGTTTGAAAAAATAATGATTCAATTATAAGTTAGTCTTGGGAAGTTTGAGTACGACGCAATAAGTACTTTGCGGTTCACAACGAACCATTATCACCGTTTGCACACAAGGAGGCCAGTTAAGAGATATTTTTAGGAGCCGTCACAGGCAACAATTGTGTGCACATAAACGACCATAGTATTTGAAGCGTCGCTATAAACCTTTGTGTATGCGTCAATATTTGTAAAAGTTATATTTTGCCTACATATGAAATCTGTATTTTTGGGGTCGGAAAATCATTTTCGACACACCGAAAATTTGTCTCTCTTGTGCTCAAGATACTTATGTTTGTAGTAGAACGAAAATGTGAAACCTAGAAAAACACAAATTACGCGGGCTTATAACTACTCGTGCATTGTTGGTATGCTACTCGTTGCTTTGTTGTATCTTGGGAAGTGATTTACCGTAAATCCGAACCACGTTTTATTGAACGGTGGAGGCGAAATTGCATAAAGATAGCTATTCTTTTTAACAGGTGAACACTCACTCTCTACTAGACACCTACACTACTAAAATCACAACACCTCCATTTAACAGGATCTGAATTTATAACTACTTTATTGGGGAACACATCACTTTACCACCTTAACGTCCCCTTAGTACAATCAGTTATTGTTTCAGGTCAGTTTAGCCATTATATAGAACCCAAAACCAATAATTTTTTGGTTTAGATAACCTTAGGCTAGAATAAAACAGTTCACTGTCTATTTACTTAGTCATGATACTTTTGAACATCTAGTACTTTGCCATTGCAAGTTGACATAATTTTCCAATTTGTTATATCATGAAGCATAAATCTATTCATTTTAACATCAAATGCGTGGTTCAAGTATGAGCACACTCGATTTCCCATAGTTTGGTTGTAAACCGAGTACTTGAGAAAGCCATGGATTATACTTTAGAATCTAGTGGACATCAAGAAGACTACTCATCTTGTTGAACTATCACAATTGGTGGGGTTTAGTGTTTTGGAGATCGAAGATACATAGTTGTATGATAGACTTAACTACGACAAAAAACAATTTTGCAGTTTTAGTTTTTTTTGTTTCCAAGAACTAAGATATTTGTTAAGATACCCTTGTGGTCAAAGCCTATGCCTTCGATTTCTTTGCATTGCTGTAGTTCTTTTTTTTTATTTTGTATATATCTAAAGAACAATTTTGATATATAAATATTAGATAACCTTACACCTACAAAGATTTAAATTCACATCACTTTTGTAGGGGCAAATACCATACTACTTAACCATTAGGTCATGGGTTTGCATTGCTATAGTTAAGCCACACTATATACAAATTGCAGGTACATCTGGACATTTGTCCTCACGATATGATGGTACGGCGTTCACCATTCGACATTGGGTGGGTAAGGTTCGAAATCTGGCAGGTGGTGCTCATGTAGATTGGGAGCCGCTAAAAAAAACTATAAAATGCACGTGTGTGCATGATAGTAAGTCCAAACGTGATGGACTTAGAGCATAAAGATATATATCGAGAATGGAACGTGAGAGGTTTTTAGAAGATAAATATCATCATCATCATCATCATCATCACCAGTAAATCCACTAATAACAAAGCTAAGCTAATGTCTGAGGAGAGTAAGATGTAGCTAGACTTACCTCTACCCCGCTAGAATAGAGAGACTACTTGTAGTGAGACCCTGTATATCCAGTGATGAACACATCGGAGATTAACACTTAGAAAGTATTTAGATAGTTTGGTTAAGTGTTGCATGGCCATGAAAAAGGAGTAACATCAGGGAATGTTGTTTTCCCTAATGATGTCCGAGATTATTCATATAGTGTTGTATGTAAACCATCAGGGAATATGATAATCCCTAATGGTGTCCGTATTAGTGGGATATTTTAGGACAAGTTTTTGTGTGTCCGGAAATGATCCTTTGGTTGTATAGGTTAGATTCTTAGACTTCTTGGACATTTGTAACCATTGTACTGTTTATAGTATACATACTATGGATTCTGCACATAGTGTGTTTGTTCGTTATTTATCCTACTCGTGATTGGTTAGGTGACCTCACTAGTGGTATCAGAGCAGCTCTGTATAGATTTGGTGTTCTTCGGTCACTAACGCCAAATTACAGTTTTCACTAACCTGAAACCCATCTTTTTTCGACGTCGTCTTTCTCTCTGAATTCTCCCCCTCTCCCAGACTCTTGGGTTCCCAATCCCCATTCTCTTCATGTATCCAAACCTTAAAACACTTGTTCTTCCATTTGATTGTTAGCGACTCGTTGATTATTTCCTTATCTCCGACAAGAATAACAACGCAATCTATAGAGAAGTCGTCATATTCCACATCCATCTGGGACAAATGAACCACCTATAAGAATATCACAGATGCGATTGTAATGTTCGATAATCTGTATTCCATCATGAAAGATCTATAAATACAGAAACTTGGAGATAGTACAGGAGGTAAAAACGGAAGACTAAAACTACTACAACAAACAATTGACTATTCCAACTATTCTAGAAGTAATTTAAAATACAAATAAAATATACAACAACATGGAGATGGATTACTCAATATGCCCCCACAAGATGGATGTTCCTGAGATAAGTCCAATCTTGGAAAGTAAGAAAGCAAGTCGTGGTCGCAACAGAGGTTTGGTTAATGCATCAACTAGTTAATCATCTCCTGCGATATGAGTAACCCGTAATGATCCATCTTGAACTTTTTCTCGGACAAAATGGAAATTCAAAGCTAAATGCTTCATTCGCGAGTGAAAAACTGGATTAGCGGAGTAATCAGTAGCACTTAAATTATCACAGTAGATAGTCGGTATGTTATTTAAGTGAAATCCAAGTTCGGTGAAGAGGGAGGATAGCCATTTTATTTCCATTGTAGTAGAAGTTACAACTCGAAACTCAGCTTTAGTGGTGCTACGAGCTATTATGCTTTGGCGCTTTGAGCTCCAAGAAATCGGGTTGGATCCAAGATATGCAATGTAACCAATAGTGCTGCGATAATTATCTTTGTCCCCGGCCCAATCGGCATCCGTAAATGCGTGTAAATTAAGAGGTGAATTGTAACGCAAGAGAATACCATGATGCAAAGTTCCATTAAGATACCGTAGGAGACGTTTCAAGGCTGTCCAATGTGTAGTTGTTGGAGCATGCATAAACTGGGATAAACGATTAACGACAAAGTACACATGTGGACGTGTAAGAGAGATGTATTGAAGAGCGCCTACAAGTGTGCGATAGTCGGTTGGAGATGAGTGTGGTGGTGCACCATGTAATGTTAGAGGTTCAGAACATGCCATTGGTGTGGAGACCGGTTTACAGTTAACCATACTGGCCCGTGTGAGAAGATCGGATATGTATTTCTTTTGAGATAGAATAAGACCATGTGGATGAGGAAGGACTTCTATATCGAGAAAATATGAAAGATTACCAAATCTTTGAGGGAAAACTTGGAAGCTAGAGTTTGAATGAAGTGGGCGAGGTGAGATGGAGATGGACCCATGATGATTATGTCATCAACGTATACTAAAACGTAGATGGTGGATGACCAGTTTAGAAGGGTGAAGAGAGAAGGGTCAGATATTGTTGGTTGGAACCCTTGAGTTTTTAGATATGTTTTTAGTTCATCATACCAAGCACGAGAAGCTTGACGAAGTCCATATATAGCTTTGTTTAGCTTGCATACATGATTGGGAAAAAAAGGATGAACAAAACCCGGAGGTTGTGCCATGTAGACATCTTCGTTGAGATTGCCTTGTAGGAAGGCGTTGTTGATGTCTAATTGACGAAACGACCATTTATGAGAAATAGCAAGAGATAAGATGAGATGAAGAGTTGCGGGTTTGATGACGGGACTAAAGGTTTCAGCATAATCAACATCGAGGCATTAATGAAATCCTTTGGCTACTAGTCTAGCTTTGAGGCGCTTGACGAGCCGTCGGGATTATATTTTGTACGGAATACCCATTTGCAACCGACAAGGTTTGGAGCGGTGTTGGAAGGAACAAGAGTCCATGTGTTATTTCGTGTTAAGGCATTGAATTCATCTTGCATAGCGCGACGCCATGGCGGACGTTTTAATGCATGAGCAATGGTTGGAGGTTCTGTGGGAGTGGTAGAACAAGTGTTGAAGAGAAGATATTATGAGGTGGGGTATTTAGAGTTGGGTTTGGGGTTGGATCGAGTATTTGGTTTATTTGGTGGAGTAAGTTGTATTGTGGAGGAATTTGTTTGTGAGGTAGCTGCTGATGTATTATGGGTGGAATTTGGTGGGGAATTTGATTGATTTTGAACTGGAGGAGTTGATAAAGGGGATTGAGAGTGGGTTGAAGGAGATAGTGAGGGTGAGTGGGCCATGTTTGAAGATGGTGTTGAGTGGGCCGTTTGGTTGTTGGAGTGGATAAGAGGTTGTGATGTTATAGGTAGAAATAGTATGGCCCACTCACTAGAGTTGGAATTATGTTGAGATATGGAGTTGGTAATTTTATTATATGGAAAACTGTTTTTACAAGGACAACATGTCTAGATATGTAGAGTTTGAAGGTGAGTGGGTTGAGGGTGTAATATGCACTTTGAGTTGGGGAGTCCCCACAAAAATACATGGGGTTGATTGGGAATGAAGTTTATAAGGTTAGGAAGGCTGGAGCCATGGATTGGATAAAGAACCAAAACTTCGTAATTTCTTATAGTTTGGTTGTTTACTAAAAAGACAGTAAAAGGGACAAGAATTATTTAACGTTGGAGTTGGACGACGATTAATGAGATAGGCCGCGGTAGTGAAGGCAATAGGCCAAAAGTGAATAGGTAATTGAGCATCAGATAATAAAGATAATCCGGTTTCAACATATGTCGGTGACGTCATTCGGCATAACCATTGTGTTCTGGAGTGTGTGGAGGAGAAATGAGATGAGTGATCCCACACGAGGCAAAATGGGAAGCTATCTTGATGTATTCTCCACCATTATCCGAAAAAATGTTTTATTTTTCATTGAAAACAATTTTCTACTAATTTTTGGAAGCGAATAAATGTAGAAAAGGAGATTTTCGTTTTAAGGGATTAAGCCATATGTATTCTGAATAATGATCTACAAATATTATATGATATTTATAGTTATCAATTGATTCAATAGGTGAACACCATACATCAAAAAAAAATTAAGTCAAGTGGACCATTGGATGAGAGGGAAGTATTAGAAAAAGGGCAAACAATGACTTTTATTGACTTGACAAGCATTACAATTTTCATGCGAATTGAAAATAAAAGAAACAAATGACGACAATAACTTAAAAACTTTATTATTGGGATGGCCGAGTTGGTGATGCTAAGTCGTAGGAGAAGTACGTTGCATGTGGTAGACGGTTGGTTTGAGCGGGGTTCCCCAATTCATACATCCCTTTAATTGTCGAGCCCTGGAGGAGAGAAGTTTTTGAAGCCCAGTCCTTAATAACAAAAACAAATGAATAAAATTCAATTAGAATGTGATTGTCGATACATAGGCGAGAAATAGATATGATATTTTTGGATAAAGAGGGCACACATAAAACGTTTTTAAGAGTGAAAGAAGTGTGTGGAGTGTGAATAGTAAGAGAGCCAATATGAGTTATTTGAAGAGACGAACCGTCACCAATGATAAGTTCCTCATTTCCATCATATGGTGCATGCAAGGAGAGGTTGTTGAGGTCATTTGTAAAATGGTGAGATGCTCCCAAATCAAATAGCCAGTTGGTGTTAATTTGTCCAGGGTTGACTTGTGCATTTTTGACCTGCTGATTCTTATTGTAAGATGGAACAATTATGTTAGGGTTTACTTGTTTAAAAACTGGACAATTGGAAAGTGAGTGTCCTCTTTGAAAACACCACCGACACTTGCCCAAGAAAGGGCGATTTCCAGCGGGTGAGATCTGTGGTCCTGGTGGCGATGGTAACAGTCCAGCCGAAGATAAGATGATCCACTTTGTACTCCAGTCTGATAATGAGTATGAGGGGGTGCACATGATTTGTTCCACGACTTGTTTTCACCCTTGTTTTGGACATAAAAAACAGATGCAGGTTGATGAATCCCTCCATTCACAATCTGTTGGGCTAAAGATAATTCTTGGTTGATGAGTTTTTCATGTAACTCGGTGAAGGTTATTGGTGTGTCTCTAGCGTGGACTACATCAATAATTGCTTTGTAGTTGGTTTGATCTAGGCTATTAAGAACATCATCAATCAGATCTTCCTGATCTAGCTTTTTACCAAGTTGCCTAATTCATCAAACACCGTTTTAATGGATTGCATGTATTCCGTGATTGATTGGTTAGGAGTCTTGGTGATGGTTTTCAGCCGGTGTTGTAGTTTCTTAATGTGTCAAGATGGAGATGCATAAGTAGCAACTAATATTTTCTATGCTCTATAGGAAGAGGAAGCATTAGTTATAAGAGAGGAACAATTGAAGGTGATAGGCTACCTACCAAGGCACCAAAAAGAAGACGATCCTGTCAGAACCATTGTTGGAAATCTTTGTGAAGTGTGGTTGTTCCATTAGCCGCAACAGTTGGAGATGGAGCCTAACATTCACCGTCGATGTACTTGTGTAAGTCCAATCCATAAAAATTGCTTCGATTTGAGTCTTCCATCCATGGTAGTTTGAGGGTTCCAGGGAAGGATACAATAGTGAGATCCTTCATTGAGTTGTTCACGACAAGAGAACTATCATCAGAGGATGACATGATTGTTTGTGGTGATGTTGGTCGAGAAGAAGATGGTGATTTTTCTGCTGCAGAGCCTTGCTCTGACACCATACAAGAATATCAGAGATGCAATTGTGATGTTCGATAATTTTCATTCCATCATGAAAGATCTATAAATACAGAAATTTGGAGATAATACAGGAGGTAAAAACGAAAGACTAAAACTACTACAACAAATAATTGACTATTCTAATTATTCTAGAAATAATTTAAAATACAAATAAAATATATAACAACTTTGAGCGGGATTACTTAATACCATCGACCCATACTGCCCGACTACATAGTCGAACACCCAGTTCTCAACAAGGTGAACATGAGCACCATGGATCTTCAACCACACAATCCTTTAGAACGATAAGACTTAACCTTCTCATACATCCAATCTCGAAAACCATTTGTTCCACACCTCCGATCTTCACAGTAGGCATGTCGATTTCGTTTGGTTTTGGAAGACGATCATCAACAACAAACCTCCAATATACTTGATGCACATACCTCCAAACCCTTCTTGCTTCAACATGTCCAATCTGTTCAAAGTGGTGATATCGCACACTCTTCCTACCAATGCCCTTCCGTGGAAGTCTTGGAATGCTCCTGTTTCTTCTTGTATCGTGAGCACCTTACCTTTTGCCTCATATTGATTCCCAACGTGGCCAGAACTGGACGCCCTAATGGCGCTAAACATGCTGTATGACACACCCTTGTTGTGTGAGAACACCGTATGGTTTTTTGGAGTATGATTAATGACTTTAGGAATCAGTATATTCTTTTCCTTTTCGGTCTGTTTTGAATCCGGTTTATTCAGCTCCCAAAGTCCGGTGTTTTCGGCTGCGAACATCGCAATGTTCACTCTTAATTTGTTATTACCAATCTTCACCCCATTTAATCGATGTTCTAATTCTTTTGCCAATCTAGCATTCTTGAATGTGGTAAAACTGAATCACTTACCTTCTTTGTCTCTTTTCCTAGCGATGTAGGTGCCGACCACTTCTCTGAATCCTCCTAGAAATTGAGAGACTTCTCACGGAGATCACCTGTTGGGGAGATTGGAGATGAAGAACTTAGCGACATCTCTTTCTGGTTCTATGTTTTCCTTGGTTCTAACGTTAACCTGACGAAATGGTACATCGTGCCACGGCTCAACTTCTCTCCCACCTCCGTACATGTTTTATCTATTCAATTATGGATTGAGTCTTAGGAAGTGTTAGAAATAATATTGTTGGCTTTCAAATTATTTAATTAAATGGCTCTATATCCTGGTTTGGTGGTTCGAGCTAAGTAAACGCAACAACTACCTTTGCGGTTAACATTGTACCATTACTATGGTTTGCCATCAGTGACACATGTTAGCGACAATTATTTTAGGAGCTAGTGACGACAATTAGCGACACAAGTATATAAAGCGTCGCTTGAATCATATACCGTGTATGCTTGAAAATCTCTAAACAGTTGGAGACACATGTCGCAATATATAAAAAAGCAGGGGCAAATCTAGCTTAGATCCAGGGTCGTCACAAGTATATAAAGCGTCATTATGAATCATATATTGTGTATGCTTGAAAATCTCTAAATAGTTGGAGACACATTTCTAGGTGCCTATTGGAAGATGATTTAGTGGTTGCTTTGAAGCATCACTATTTTGACTTATACATAATGATGGTATCGATATTTTTGGGGAACAAAACTCATTTGTCACACACTAAATACTGAATCTCTCATGCTAGATTACGAGGTACTTATATTTGGTATGAGATGATTTATAGTTGATCCAAATCATTGAAAACCAGTAAGACTTATTGCTTGTGTTTTCTTGACAAAAGAATATTGGTTGTTGCTTCATCGTATCTTGGGAAGTAATTACCATAAATCCAAACCACATTGTTCTATTAAACAGTGAGAACTCAAAACGAAGTTGCTTTAAGTGGAATGGAATTACACGTCTCGAAGCAATAAATTGTAGTAATGATTAATGTTGTTTTCAGTTTACCTCAACCATCATTCGAAAACCCTAACTCGAACACACCAAATAGTACTTGATGTGTTAGTTTTTAAAGTAGACCATTGTTTCATAGACACGACTACTTAGAAAAAGATTTAAAAAGCTCCTTTTAAGTATGAGAAAGTTTGATCGAAAACAACAAACATGGAGTGAAAGTGATTGAAGTCCACCTTTTAAGTGGAAGGAGCCCATTAGATGTTCTAAGCTCCTTTGAGGCTCATACCTACTTACCCATTGATTAAAAAAATAAATTCATTTAATTTATTTTTAACAGTTGTCCAAATTAAGTTTAACATGTCAAAAACAAAATCAACGTCACCAACTTATTATTTTTTAAAATACGAACTATAAGATGAAGAAATGTGAAGTCCAAGCCTAATGTTTTCGTCAATAACAAACCGACTTTGGTTCTCAAACCCTAAAAAAACTTAACTCTTTGGTTTTATGAAAAAGTTAAGCGGAATCAAATAGTGTTCACCCCTAATTACCAGCCCCTTATCATAAACAACTTTCATTCATTAGTTGCTATACAAATTGGTACAAGAAAATATTACATGTTCCCATCTTAACTTAAAAATATACTTTTTTGTTTTTCAAGAAAATAATTCCTACTATTTGTATAATACGGAAATGTTAGTGAATAATGCAATGATAAGAGATTCGAAGAGTAAAATAAAAGTAAGTTTCTCTTGGGTTAGATAGTTACATGTTTTTATTTTTATTTATTTATTTTTTTACAACAACTTATACTCCTAATCACCACCTACCTCAACTTAAACTGAATAGACCCTATCAAAAAAAGTTGCTGAACTTCAAATACTAATTTTTATCATTTATAAAGATTTAATCCTTTTATCATCAATAATGATTTTGAAAGTTCGAGTTCAGACCCCATCAAAAACACAAAGTTTTGAGGTTTAAGGTAGTGAGCTATTTAATTATAATCGAGTATTAACAGAAGTTGCAAGTGATAATTCCCAAATCTAACACCCTCGTTTCTAAATCTTTCAAATTTATTCATTTTCAAAAGTTAGTAAACATCAGACTTAAATTTAGTCAATTTTAATCTCATGCATTGACTTTTGTTTATTTTTTTGTTCCCTATACACAAGGGCACATCTTAGTTGGGGCCCGAGACCCGCCCACCTCTCTATTTTCTCGTTTAGAAATGCAAATTTTATCGAAAATTTTGTATGTATTAACTCTAACCTCTTTGGTTATTTTTATTAAAGGTCAACCAAATTTTCCTCCAAACGGATAAATCAAAATTGAAAATTCTTTATTATTTATAGTAAATATTGTATATTTATTCCTCCAATACATTTGTAGCTGTCAATTTTTTATTCCTAGTAAATATTCTGTATATATTATTGCTTTGTATTAATGAAAGAATTGTATTGGGTTGAACAATTAATAATTTTCTCTAAGATTTTTGGCCTTCTTTATTTTAAACTTCAAGATTTGTCATTGTGTATACAATAATATTTAACAATAACTAATAGAAATATCTTCAATTCTCATAAAAAAAATAAATTAAAATTTATAAACAACTTTCAGACTCTATTCTTTAATCTTTGTCATTGATTTAATTAAACTATTACCAATAGAAATATCCTAATAACCAACTTTCAGACTCTATTCTTTAATCTCTATCTTTGATTTAATTAAACTATTACTAACTTCTTGTCGGTTAAAAGGTCAGCTTGAGAGTGAACAACTTTAGAGTGTAAACTTTTGAAATGGCAACTTGAGAAGTTAGCTTCCGGTAGCTTAACTTTGAAGATCGACTTTTGGTTTTGTCTATACTTACCAACCCACAAGTTACCTCTAATAAAACGTGACTTGGTGTAAATATTTTATGTTGATCAACTGTAAACTTCCTACCTAGCTAACCAACTGTAAACAGTTGCCGATGGCCTCATGACCTATTGGCTTGCACTACGTGTTTATCTCCACCAAAACGGTGCGGGTTCGAATCCCATAAAAATGGGCAATGTATGGACTTTAGTGTAGATTTTAGGGTTTTGTGTGTGTTTGGCGTTAAAAAATTGTAACTGCTTAAGGCGATTTTGTACAAACAGTCTAAGTTGACCAATCATAAAACATCGAATTGTTGCAAGAATACAAAGGAAGAAAAATCATCATCATCATCATACTTAGTAAATCCCCCTAATAGCAAAGCTAAGGTTGGGTCTCACTATTGTAAGATGTAGACAATCTTACCTCTACCCCGTAAAAATAGAGATGCTGCTTCCAGTGAGACCCCCGGCTGGATAGTAGTTTTGCATCAAGCCTTGTACATAAGGCACATAACAGTCAACAAGCAATTGGGACAAAAGCCGATTAGTGCATGTACCCCCTTGTCTTTCGGCTATCAACGCCACCACATGATGCATGATTAACCGTTCCTCGTTTTTAACGTTATTTTGATAAAATTAGTAAAATAACGTTAAAATTAGTGCGCTTTCACTTTTGCCCCCCGAGGGAACACACGTATATACATTATCTACGCATACCGCAAACGCGGCGTATACAAAGGAAGAAAAAGAATAAATAAGGCTCAATCTATTCACACACTCGACTTGCCTATTTGCACACCTTTGTGCCCTAGACGCCTCGTACAAGCCTAGACGGGGCGTCTAGGCACTGAATTTAAGGGGTTCTGAACTGGTGCTAGGAACTGAATTTAAGGGATGTATATACCTAATACAGGCCTAGATGAGGCGTCTTGAAGGGTTATTTTTTTTTGAGTGAAGGAGTGTTTTGGTGGGCAGTCTGATGTGTTGTTGATGAAAAATTGTATTTTTTGTATAAACATTATACAAATATTTTACATTTTACTTAAAAAAATTAGCTTGTTTAAATATATCATTCAAATATTTATCGACAGTGAATCCGAAACCAAACCGAAACCTGAGTATTAATTCATGGACAATGACTCAGATGATTTTTGTATAATTAATATTAGTGTTATTATAATTAATATGATTTTTATATAATTAATATTAGGGTGAGTTTTTTATAATTAATATTAGTGTTATTGATATTAAAAAGAGAAAACAAAAACATACTCCGCGTACAGGGCTAGACCAGGCGTCTAGTGTGGTCCAAAAAACTATTATAGCCCTGTGTTGCCCCCAGTCTAGCCCTAACTCAGGGGTATAATAGTTTTTGAACAACCTTAGACGCCCAGTCTAGCCCTGTACGCAGCGTATATTTTTATTTTGCAAAACTCCCCCTGAAGTTTGCAAAAAAATAAAATGGCAAATTATTATTTTAGCCCTGAGTTAGGCCTAGACTGGGGGTGTATCAAGGCTAAAATGGTAATTTGTCATTTTCTTAAGACTGGGGTGTCTAGCCCTGTACCTGACGTATGAAGTGACTGATTCGACGTCGTACGAGGTTGACCATCTGGTCAAACTTGAACCCTAGACGCCCGCCCCGTCTAGGCGTTTTGAAGGTATGAAAATAGGCCCGTGAATGTGTGAATAGATAGACCCTACAATAATTCGGAGAGAAAGCAAGTACAAAGAATAGCTGATTATAACTACAATTTGTTGTAGAGGGATGATCGATTATATCACAGGTTTAAGAAAGAGTGATAATTGATTTGCAAATGGGTCAAGAACAAGAATATACAGTGACCGATTTCATAAGCCAAGTCACAGAAGCTGTGATTTGAAATTTACACTGGTTTTCATGACACTAATGATCTATCTATTCATACATAAGATCGGTATAGTTAACAACAAATTATCTTAATCGACTGTTGACTAATGGCTTTGTTTGGACTTTACTTGACTCGATCTTGACACAATATAAACAACGATTAAGTTACTAAACTTAGTACAATTAACTAGCTTTCAAATTAATATATTTTGTTGGTTACATATCCCACCATTAACCCCTCTACTTTGAGCATTGACATGATAGCCCTTTTATTTCATTTAAATTGTAACAATATTCTCCCCATATAAAATCATTCACTTCACAATATTCCCACAGAGCATCCAAAATGGTGTGTCCTTCCACTAAACCAAAATCTTAACAGTAGCACAGTTACCCCTCTTCGCCATCTTTCTATCCAGGATTGTATATGGTAACAAATGGGAACGAGAATGAATAATAAGGGAACACTCTTCATAGAAGAATCTGAAGCTTTTGCATGTGAAAAGTGAAGCATGGAATGTAGGACTATTAAGAAGATTGATAGATAAGTCTAAATGGTAAGCTTCTACACCAATTCGTTCAACAATTAAAGGGGGTCCATAATATTATGCTCCCTTCTATGCATGCATGTAAATTGCCTGATCATATTATGAGCATGATGTAGTGAATGTTTTATGCAACCTCATTGTACTTTCTTGATCTCACATCAACTCATCCACAGTTGCAACTGATATATGAAATGTGTAAGAATGGTGGATAACCATACGATGCTTGAAAGGGAATCATAGTATGGCTGTACATAATTCATATTATTCCACCATTCAACCAGTGATAACCACTTTCTCCACAAAGTAGGAAGTTCCACTTTCATTTGCCTCGTGACTCTCTAAACAACGGTTAGCAACTTCAGTTTGTTTGTCTGTTTGAGGGTTGAAGAAATAAAGACCAATCAACGGTGATTCGGATCTGAGCTCCAAACAAATTTTGGTTCGAGTACCAAAGGATTGCTTAAAGGATTGAATCTACAAAGCAGAAAATGGCGTTAGCCTTGCCATAGGAAGGGGCTTCTCCCTCGTGACCACCCTCCGGCTTTTGGAGATATGTATATGTCCGATTGTAACTAAAGTCAACGTAACCAACTTGGTACGATCTGAAGAGTTACACATTGGTACACGAATCATATACGTTCACGAATAGGTGGATTATTATTTGTGAAATAATAATAGTTTAAACCCGAGGGACTTAATATTAATTAGATTATTATTAAGAGGATTATAATTGTATAATCACATGGGGCTTATTGTAAGATTATGTTTTATAAAAAGGGCATTAAGGTGCAAACCCTAATTACACTTTTTACAAAAACAACAAACCCTAGCCTCCTTCCCCTTTTCGGCCGACCCCATCAAAGGGCCGCCGCCCACCTGCCACGAACCAAGCACCACCGCTGCCTCCTCCCTTTGGCGGCTTCTACCAACCTTGTGTTCGGTTGTGAACTTCCTACTAGCGAGGATTCGTTGTAACCCGCGTGTTACAATTCCGGTGTAGTCGTCAAAGGTTGATTACTAAAATCCTCTATCGTTGTTAATTTATTTATTTGTTTATACGCGTATAACCTTGATCCTGATTGGGAATATTTATTAATTGGATTAATAAGTCTAACATATGGTATATATATAAAATCGTCCACAATATATATGTATATATAGTCGGCTATTGTTAAAATATGTAAACCGCTTCCGCTTCAGTTTTGATACCTTGATTCCACTTAAGCATGATTCGAATTTAGAACAATGTTCTGAACCCTTAGAATCTAGAACCCTTGGAGGAAGAGCTTATGATCTGTTGGGACTTGTACATATAGATGTATGTGGTCCATTCAGAACAATGTCAAGACATGGAGAAAGATACTTTGTTACATTTACTCAGTAAATATGGTTATATTATCTTATGAAGCATAAACATGAAACACTTGTAAAGTTTAAGGAGTACCAAAATGAAGTAGATAATCAGCTAAGTAGAACTATCAAGATGTTTCGATCAGATCGAGGCGGTGAATATCTTAGTCATGAGTTCATCGACCACTAAGGGATTGTGGAATAGTTTCACAACTCACTCCACCTGGAACACCACAACATAATGGTGTGTTTGATCGGAGAAATCAAACTCTATTAAATATGATTCGATCAATGATGTGTCAAACAACCCTCCCACACTCCTTTTGGAGTTATGCTCTGGAAACTGTCGCAAGACTTGTGAATATAGCTCCAACGAAGAAGGTTGACAAAACGCCTTATGAGATATGGCATGGAAAAAATCTAAAGTATCCTATCTTAAGGTCTGGGGATGTAATGCTTATGTCACTCTAGAATCTTCGGATAAACTAGATCCTAGAGGCAAAAAAGTGGTTTTCATCGGATACGCTAAAAAGATCGGTTACCTTTTCTACCACCCCACTGAAAATAAGATTTTCACTAAATGCATAGGCACTTTCTTGGAGGAAGAGCTTCTGGCGCGAGGGATTGGAGAAAACCATGTGGATTTTGAAGAAATTCGAGAATCACAAGTGACTGAACCAGTTGTTCAGATAGAACCAGAAGTAACTGATCCAGTTGTTGAAGTTGAGCCTGAGAGGACTCAAGAAACAATAGAAACACTAAATGTTAGAAGAAGTATTAGGGATCATCGTGCACCTAAAAGGTATGACGATATCTTCATGATCGATAAAGTTGAACCTGCTACTTACAAAGCTACAATATTAGATCCAGAATCCAAGAAATGGCAAGAAGCCATGAATGTAGAGATGCAATCTATGTATGATAACCAAGTCTAGGATTTGGTTGATCTTCCCACCGAAGGTCGGACTGTAGGAAACAAATGGATCTTCAAGAAGAAGACCGACATGGATGGAAATGTGCAAATCTACAAAGCAAGGCTTGTAGCGAAAGGGTTCACTCAGACTCAAGGAATCGATTATGAGGAAACTTCCTCGCTAGTAGCCATGCTTAAGTCTATTAGAATTCTACTTGCTATTGCTATGTATTATGACTATGAGATATGGCAAATGGATGTCAAGACCGCGTTCCTTAATGGACACTTACTTGAAGATGTCTATATGGTTCAACATGAAGGTTTTGTTGATCCAAAGAATCCTAATAAGGTGTGCAAGCTAAATAAATTCATATATGGATTAAAGCAAGCATCTCGCAGCTAGAATCTCCGTTTTAATTAGCAAATCAAAGAGTTCGGTTTTATTACAAACGAAGATGAACCGTGTGTTTACAAGAAGTCTAGTGGGAGCTATATCACTCATCTCATTCTGTATGTAGATGACATACTAATCATTGGAAACAATATCCCTATGCTAAAAGATGTTAAGGCTTGGTTAGGTAAATGTTTCGCAATGGAAGATCTCAGTGAAGACGCTTATATTCTAGGAATAAAGATTTATAGAGATAGATCAAAGCGGTTATTAGGTTTGAGTCAAAGTACATATATTGATAAGGTGATACGACGCTTCTCAATGCAAGGCTCAAAAAGGGGGCCCTTGCCCATGGCACCTGGAACCATTCTTAATAGCAAGCAGTGTGCAAACACTGAAGAGGAAAAGAAGAAAATGGAAAGAGTTCCATATGCTTCTGCTATTGGTTCTATCATGTACGCCATGTTATGTACTAGACCTGATGTCTCGTATGCTCTTAGCATGACAAGTAGATATCAACAAAATCCAGGAGAGAGTCACTAGGCTGCAGTGAAGAACATTCTTAAGTACTTAAGAAGGACTAAGGATATGTTCTTAATATATGGAGGATTGGATGAGGAGCTGTCAGTTAAGTGTTATACTTATGCAAGTTTTCAGACTGATCGTGACGATTCCAGGTCACAGACGGGATATGTTTTCATTCTGAATGGTGAGGCTGTTACTTGGAAGAGCTCTAAGCAAAGTGTGGTTGCTCAATCCACCTGTGAATCGGAATACAATGCTTCATCAAATGCTGCTAAGGAGGCTGCTTCGATGAAGAAGTTCATTGCTGATCTCGACGTTGTGCCTATCATAAAGAAACCGATCGATATAACAGGTGCCATTGCTCTTGCAAAGGAACCAAGGTCGCATCAAACCACAAGGCGTATACTCAAAAAATTCAACTATATTAGAGAGATTATAGAGCGTGGAGACATCGTAATAAACAAAGTTCATACGGATACTAAGCCTTTACCTAAAGCTAAACATGAGGAGCATGCTAGAAAGATATGGCTTCGATTTGCTAGACGGTGGGCATGATTAGTAGTTAGTATTGGTGTTTTAAGATTGAACTACAACAGTTACATTGAATATTATTTGATTTATAGGTTAAATGCAAGTTTAATTATTTTTTAACTGTGTTCGTTATTTGTATGTTTAAGTCCTTGAATAAGCGTATTCTAAAATATCCGTAGTCGATCAAAGTACATGGGAATGAATTTCAATGTAAGACTATTGTGAATTGAGATGATTGTATTCATGAGATGAATAAATCAAGGGTTTGAAAATTAAATTTCACATATATCACTAGGGAATGATATTGGATGTGACTTGCTTCAAAACGATCTCTATGGATTTAAGTCATGAGACATTTTGATATTGATATGTTCAATCTGTCTTTTTTCCTTAGGCACATATTAAACTACATTGATCAAGGACAATCTTTGACGTTATCAAACACTGTCCATAAACATGGGTAGTAATCCAGGTAGCGTTTGGGAGAAATCCATGGTTAAGTGGGAGTTGTATGACACTGATGGAATTTTGTACTTCTATAGGATTAGAAGTTTAGACATTCTGGCGCCCTTGTTAACTCAAACTGGAATAAACGTGTGGCCACGCTCGGACTAAAAGTAGTTCGTTAGACCACTTTGAATTAAGTAAAGTGTTTGGTTAAGTAAAGTGTTACTTGAACTCAAAGAACTAGTTGACGACTCTAAAGTGTCATCCCGTGTTAGGAGCAGTACGATGCAGCTAGGTGTCCAACTCTGCACACGTTGACTCATTTAATTAGAAGCGTCCAAATGGGAGATTGTTGGAGATATGTATATGTCTGATCGTAATTAAAGTCAACGTAACTAACTCGGTATGATCCGAAGAGTCACACGTTGGTACACGAATCGTATATGTTCACGAGTAGGTGGATTATTATTTGTGAAATAATAATAGTTTAAACCCGAGGGACTTAATATTAATTAGATTATTATTAAGAGGATTATAATTGTACAATCACATGGGGATTATTGTAAGAGTATGTTTTATAAAAAGGGCATTAAGGTGCAAACCCTATTTACACTTTTTACAAAAAACAACAAACCCTAGCCTCCTTCCCTATTCGGCCGACCCCATCAAAGGGCCACCACCCACTTACCACGTACCAAGCATCACCGCTGCGTCCTCCCTTTGGCCGCTTCTACCTTCGGGTACCTTGTGCTCGGTTGTGAACTACCTACTAGCGAGGATTCGTTGTAACTCACGTGTTAGAATTCCGATGTAGACGTCAAAGGTTGATTACTAAAACCCTCTATGGTTGTTTATTTATTTACTTGTTTATACACGTATAACATTGATTCTGATTGGGAATATTTATTAATTGGATTAATAAATCTAACATATAGTTATATATATAAAATCGACCACAATATATATGTATATGTAATCGGCTATTGTTAAAATATGTAAACCGCTTCCGCTTCAGTTTTGATATCCACCGGCGTCAAAGTAAGTATTTCGTTCACCGGTGAAATATGATTAAGTAAGAGATAGAGAGAGAGAGAGAGAGACGAGAAGGAATGCAAGTTCACTTTCTTTGTGTGATCTCCCTAGTTTTATACTAGGATTGATTACTTGTAGCTTACATCCTAGGTTTGGTCTCTTCTAGGGTATAACCGCTTGATGTTGACATCTCACACCTCTTATTGGTGGACATTGTCATTCTACCTGTGGGAGTTTTCCCACCAAGTGTAGGTTGGGTTAGCCCTTTATATAGATATGGGCCCATATCTTATCAAGTCTACCCCCTTAAGCCTAGCATTGCTTTGAGCCTTTGCTAGAATGGGTGCTGGACTTCATTATGAGTTTTTGGTTGCCTTGGTTTCGTAGTGTAACAATGTCTTCTTTTTCTTTTTTTAGAGACAAGAAGGACATAATTTTTTTATTTGAGCAATAAAATTTCCCATGGGAAGATGATTGGCATGACCGTCATGTTGGGCATGTTGGCCATGACTGTGTGTCATTTGGTACGTCCTTGCTTTTCAGAATGATGATGTGGTTTGATGTTAATGGATTATCTCTTAAGAGTGTCGTCAGTTTATCCCCTAGCGACTGCGTTGAATGATACCATCTAACACAACTAACGTTAATTTGAGACGTTCGGAGTCCGCCACAATTTTGACAGGCATGCCAACCATCCTCTTGTAGTTGGTAGGTGTCGTGGTTTTGTTCTAATGGCCTCACCTTGGTGGCCTGGAAAACCACTAGGGTTTCACTACTTTGTGTAACAACTACCAAAATACCATAAGCGAAACCCCAGACACGCACGACGAGACCCAACGTGAAAAAAATAGACCTTTCTAATGCCATGCGAGAGAATCCTGAATTCTCTCACGACGCGCGGGAGAGTACTAGACCACGTGGCACCGTTTCGCGACACGTGACAAGCCTATGTGGTTAACGAGGCTGACCTAGCCCTAATAGGCTGCTGTCGCGTCACGCGGGGGATACCCCCTGATTCTCCCACGACACATGGGAGAAACCCAGCTGGCTATATAAAGGCAGCCGTTGGAGAAGTCTCGGTGCACCTGTTGTCTGAATACCCAAACCCATAAATTCCAAAATGCTGCTCCGTAGAAAGTGTGTTAACCCTAATCACTGGTACGATACCCTGTCCGATCGATCTATAAACAATTCAATTGATGTTTAAGTGCTGCCTGAATAAGGCTATACTTTGTCATCTACGTTGAGGTGTTCATCTCGTGGTTATCGTTTTAGTTTGAAATGGGTTAATACACTAATACGTGTTGGATTGTGTGTTTAATTTGGAACCCAGGACTTAGACCAAATGATCTAAATCTACTAAGTGAGTCATTCTCTTCTATCAAATGCTTTCAAAACCCTTAATGTTTTCCAAGTTGTATTTATAGTGATTAAGTATTTGTATTTTGAAATTACATCCGATATGTGGGGTTTTGTATACATTACTTGATAAGCTTTACTATTGGACAAAGGGTTAACTAATAGTAATATCACCACAGTCACTGAAATGGGCGAGTGACAAATACTGTGGGTAACTGAAAGATATAAACAAATATAAAAACTCTTAATGATGTGATTACAATACTGTGTCTTTAATAAATTGAATGAACTCACAAGTATTTTTCGTTAATCAAATCTTTTTAAAACGCGTTTCAAGCTTAAATAAGTGGCTATGTAAATCTGAATAAAACGTGTTTTGTAATAAAGGGTTTATCCCTGTAAAACGCCTTTACGTAAAATTGGGTTTCATCCCACCATTTATGAAATGAAAACTACGGTGATTTGAAAACTCTGATATTTTTCCAGACACATGGTTCTGATAAAAACTCCACTGCGATAATTTTAATAAACACAGATACCACTTGTATCTGCTCACGACTCCCGTCCAGGGCAGGGTCGGGGGCTGTGACTCTTTGCATTAAATGCTTTTATATATACTCAAGGAGGTTTCTTGATCTCGAATATTTTTCTTTCCCTAATTTTTATCCATGTGATATTCGTTTCCCCATGACCTCTGCATCTCATAAGAAAAACCAATACTAATGATGGCACAAAGGACGATCCTATGAAGGTGGAGACAATACCAGTGAACTAGTCAAAAATGGAGTTTTAGAAACTATGCAAAATACATTGATTTCATGAAGAACGAGGTGCCTATTATCCTAAGCATAAGTGTCCAACTACAAACACTCCTCCTGGTAAGATCGATCTATATGCCGACTTTCATATCTTGCAATTTTTGGCTTCTAGGAAGCGCCTTTGCATGTGCTTGTTGTAATTTTACCACGTCCACATTTCACAATTACACCCCATGGATTTATGTTGAATAACCCATTTTGAGTTCTGTTGTCATGCTCTTGGTTTCGAGCCCTTGGTGACGCTGTTCAATGTTTTTAACAGGATGTACTTGAACAACAGCTAGAGCATCCAAAATAAACTAAAAACACTAAAAAACGTGTCTAGTCAGCTGCCATATCAAGAAAACATTTATTCTTCTAAAGCTCACCCAATAAAAAGATTTAAAAAGACCTTAAAACATTATCACATCATTACACATTTTTTAAACTTATCTCGCTCTATCTATATAATATATAGTTACAAGGACAAGGGGCTCTACCATTTGTTGTTTTTAGTAGAAAAACGATTCTAAAAATGGGGTACAAAAACAAGAGTCACAATAACAAAAACATGAATGATGTGGAAATATGGGTAAAAACAATGATCTTAGTACTCCTTTGAGAAAAGAACAGGGTTGACTGGTTATGTAGATAAAGTTCTGCTAGCTTCCGAAACTAGAAGGGCAAGTTCCTTATCATCTAGGCATTCTTATATGTATGTAAGTTCGATCATCGTCAGGGTCATTTGTGGATGTTAGTCCTTTCCTAAAGGAGTATGAGAAGATCCAAGCATACCAAGTTCTCATGGTCTGTCCCGCGGGTGTTCATTCTTTACCAAAAAAGTCTGGATGAGAAGAATTTAGGAGCCAGGAAGATGGTATGTTGTTTCATCTCAGACTCTCACCATTTTGGCTCACTTCGAAAGCAACTACTTATATCATTAGTTTGAATAAGAAGAAACATTAAGACGGCTTCCACTGATTCGTACTTCATCCTTTCTAGTGCACAAACCAGTCACACTAGCCAAGATTATTGAAGGTAATTTCATAAAGTTTCTTTTGCGATGATGATCACATTTTGGATGAAACACTTTGTACCATATAACTCTTGTCATGCATGTGAGAATTCGTCAAAGAAAGTGGTTCGGGAGCAATATTAGTTGTTTAGGTGTCATAGTTTATGAGATTCAACAGGCTGGTTTGCAGGATTTTAACGCTTTCAAATGCAAGGTGCCACCGTCTGACGTGACCCAAAATCTATCCCGTTACCAACCTGCAAAGAGAGGGCATTTGGAACGGATTTTGAAGCAAACTCGTCAAGAGAAACGTGGTTCCATTTCTTTGTCTGGCACTTTCTTATACATAAGGTATATTCATTTTAGAAAAAGGACACCGTGATCGTTATTGGGTCTTGTTATATGATTTATAGGTTTAAGAAACATCAAACCGCCACCTATAAGGGCACCCATGTGCTCTATCATCATGCGAAGACATCGATCTTGTATAATATGCATCCACCTCCTCGCATTATTATTTCTTTCTCCAGCACCCATAAACCCCAAGCTTTCAAAAGTTCTATTGAATTGAAATGGATATGGTTAGTTTTCCGGTGAAGGACCAAATGTTGAGGTTATAGTAGATACTTCTCCTCTAAGCTCCGAATTTCTTGATGATTTTAGTAAGATGGCTAGTCTTCAGGGTGAAGGTGCTCATATTTCCCCATTTTCATGGAGTTCTTTCCAAGATGAGATGACTCACCATCCCAATTAGGCCATTAAATAAGGTACACGTTCGAACCCGTTAGTTGTTTGTCAAAATTTCTAGTTACATGTTTCCACCCCCGGAAGACTTATTCATGTTATCTGCCATGAAGCGACTAGTCTGATGATGTCATTCTTTCTATTTTTGGGTCTTTTGTTATGATGACATAAATTTGACGACAATGGAAAACGTATAATGATTAGTGTGTAGAGTTGGATCGCGTCCAACGTGACTTTGAGGATAGCCATCAAGGGGAATATTCTCGTGTGGTGGAATTGGTGAAAAAATGTTGAGAGATGGTGAGCATGTGCAAACATAAGTTGAGCAGCATCGCAAGGCTCACTAGTAATGGGAGAGTGCTTGTAGCTAGATGAATGATACTCTCCAGACTCGAACCTTAACCTTCTTTCTTCCTAAGAGTTCCTTCAGGTGTCCTTTGCTCAGGAGACCGCTTATCTCCTTTCCGAGTGTTGTACATTCCTTCTTCACATGTCCAAATTCCTCCTATTAGAAAACCATTTGGAATTGTCTTTCCAAGAGGAGCCTTTCCGATCTTCCTCGGCCAGCTAGCTTTGTCTTTAAGATCCTGCATAGAATACATTAGTCTGGAAATATCAACAAAAAAGCAATATTCAATAACTTTAGGATAATTTTCATCTTCCTCATGATCCCTATAGCATTAACCCTCGGATTATCTGATTTCGTCCACGGTTTGGATCTGTAAGGTTTATATTTAAGGATTCCGACTTCGTGTTAGGATGATCATAATTGGTGGGTGATGTATTTCAAACTACATATGTTTCCAATGTATAGTTTGTACAGTTTTCGAGTCCTTTTGGTGTCGTTTTAATTAGGTTTTAGCTTTGTACTTAGTAGTTTGTGTTCTGTAGGGATCCGGAGGAAAAACAAAGCTAAAACGAGTTAAATTGGATATAACCGAGCCTCCAGAGGAGTCGTGGGTGAACGGGTGGATCACCAGAATAAAGTGCTGAAAAAGTTAACCTGTCGCGATACATGACAGGGATTGAAGTTTATTATCACGAGACATGAAGCCGCATAACGGACCCCGTGTTTTTAACGTTGTCGCGCTATGCAACATGTTTAATCATTAGCCGCCCTGCGATGCGACGAGCTTAAAGTCCGCTGAAACGTGATTAGGCCCAAATTCGATATATTTAACCCTAAAATGACTTTCAATGATAATAACCTATAATGGAGACGAACAAGGGTTTTGTCACACCCTCAATTTCCACTTGCGGAGTTTTACCGCGAGGCGTGTGAACAAACCAGAATCTGAAACACTAGTACGTTGAACGACTCTACATGATTTGATTATATGTTTTCCAAAATCATTTGTTGTCGATTTTATATTACCAATATTTAACATGAGTATCAGTTTTTAAAGTTTGAGCGGAAGCATAAATAAGTAATGATGCGGGCGCCAACACAAACGCCAAAACAAAGGAAAAATCCCAAAACAATATTAATAAATGAGACTCGATAATGATGTCTTGTTCAATGCATGTGCGTGCACCTAGAGCTCCTAGCGTCCTGAGAAACATGTAAAGAAACAAGTGTCAACATTAAAGATGAGTGAGTTCACAGGTTTTCATAAATTCGTTTGTTCGGTTATAGTTTGTTACTCCGTTATCCCCAACCCGGGATAACTAATCAGTTCCATTATTCCAATCCCGGAATAATAAGTTGTTGCTTCCAATATTCCCAAACCGGAATATTAAGTTGTTGTTTCCATTATCCCCAACCCGGGATAATAAGTTGATGTTTCCAATATTCCAAACCCGGAATATTAAGTTGTTCCGTAATTAAGTTCAATATTAATGTATATAGATAGCTAGCCTAAAGTCATGTCACTAAGTGTTCGCGATCGAAGCTGACAGTTGTGCCTCCGTTTTGCCAGGCCTATCACATGACCATGGCGATGTTAGGCCAATCATACACCCGTTGACCATACCCGGTCAGCTAGCGCGACTAGCTCGGATGGGGCTCGTCAGACCCAGTAGTACTACTTATAATTCCCCCGCTATTTAACCCAAATACTAACGATCCGAGGAGATTGTCGAGGACTTAAGTGATAAAGCTGCATAGTGACCATAACATTACATTAACATTAACTTAGTTACCATATAGTTATGTGACGTTAGATTCGTATAACGTAAAGAGTTTGAGTTTGAGAGTGTATACATGTTTCTCCCCCTGTTGTTTAAAAACCGTATAAAGTTAGGGGCCGTGAACTCACCTTTATTTGCTCGGTTAGTGTAGCAAAGATGTTATAAGAGATGGGACCGCTAGTTGCGTCCTAACAAGCCAATTAATTCCACGTCAGTGTGTAATCACACCAATACAAATTCCACACGCAATTTACTCACAAAGTGATACACACAAACAACATATCTAACACTCAAACATGCATGCAAGTATTCTCATGTGATCATAGTAATCAAACAACTTATCATGAACATATTCCAAATCCATGCAACACTTTAATGCATAAAATCACAAGTTAACAACTTTCTGCTTAACACTCAATTATTCAGCTGTTTTCTAGGATTTTTATAAAATAGTTCCAGCATTCTAAAAATTCCCATATTTTTACAGTAGGTGACATTTATACCATAGAAATTTATATAATTTTTCTAAGTCCTGAATCTCTACCAATTAACCATCAATATTAATTCCCTAAGCTGCAGTCAGATTTACCGTTTTCTGACTGCAGTCCACGGAAGAATTTATTTAAAAATCACTGATTGTCCGATTAACAAAATTCCAGTTGGAGTTGCCCGGAAATTTCTATACCTAGTTGCTGTACAAAAATCATGACTCAACTCTCTACTGATTTTAAAATCTAGCTTGATAAACAACCAACAAAATTCCAGAATTTTAACAGCTTTACCTACTGAACTTGTTTAGCCCTTTAAAAATATCAAACGATTTCAGAAAATTATGAATCCAGCGCCATTAGATTCCTTATTCAAATCTCTACGTTCTAGACATCAGAAAATCCGTTTTTCGACAACTAACGACCAAGTTACAGCCTGATGAAGTCGGCTGTAACTATTATTCAGCAGACTGTTTCAGCATTCTTGTTACAATTATTTCGCACAATTCGATCATACGGTTAACCTAGGTGATTATAAGCCGATTTCTACTCATAGATTAAGACTAATAACCTATCCATGCAAACCCTAGTTCTTACTTCTAGTTATTACAAACAAAACACAGCCTATATGTATTCAACTTTAAAACTCATTCCAACTCTCAATCTAACATTACCAATCTGAAACTATATCATCATGCAACCTAAGAGCAGCAACTATCAAGACACATAATTTCGAAACAATTAACCATTCAAGCATGCATGTATCCGAAACATTTATACCAATCCTTTCAAGCATGCACATATATATATACATATATCCGAACAATACAATCATCTATCATATTCTATTATGCAACTCCGAACACAACACACTTAAGACACGTATAACCGAACATGATCTAGAAATAAAAGATAAATCCTAACCTTAAGTGACAAGGTAAGCGGCCGTAACTTGGATGTGAATGGATTTGGCTTGAAAGTGATCCGCGACCGAGAAAGGCTTGTTGATAGAGTAGGCTGTTTGATCGACTAGAGGTGAGCAAAGACTAATCTCGCGACCAAGATGATGATGGCTTCGGCTGATGCTTGCTGCGACCGAAAGAAAAGAAAAAGAAAGCTGTTCGCGATTTATGGAGCAAGAGAAGGCGATTAGAGTTTGTGTTTTAGAAGGAAGCATGCATAAGTTTCGTAGATATAGGCGCAAGAGATAAGGATTTCGATTTGGGATAAGTATTGTGGCCGAGGAAGTTGGGTGAGTTAGTTTGTTTTGGATGTGATCTCGCGGCCAACTCGAACAACAAACGAGCCACAAACCGCTACACCACCTTAAACGTTTGGTTTGGTCTTGACCGAATAGCTTTAATTTAAGGTTTTGGTTTGATCTTTTGGCCGAACATGTTTGGGCTGTTTTGGTTTGGTTTTGAACAAAATATATTTGCGGTCTTGGGCTTAATATCGCGGCCAAGGATTAGAGTGGTTTGGTTTGGGTTTTGATCTTGGCCGAGGACTTGACTTGAGCTAGAGTTTAAAAACTTGTTACTCCTAGAGTCGCAATGAACCAAGGTTTGGAACGTGTCGCGGTTCGGTTAAGTTCATGCACATATCAAATCTAAATATTCAATCACTAAAACAATCACACAACACACAACACGTATTCATTTAATTCGTACACGTTCGTACACATAGCACGTAATTAGATTGACACGTATTACGTTTAAGTTATCCGAAAAACCCGGGATATCACAGGTTTACCATAGGCGATTTTGAAGCAAAGCAAGCATAAGATTGAAGATTGCAAGCGTTTAGATCGAGACTCTCGGGTGTTAACTATTCAGTTTTGTGATTTCTTTGAATCTTAGAATTTCTACCATGTCTAGTGAACTTGTTTCTAGTTTTGTTTCTATTTTGATGATGATACTAGGCTAAATCCCTTTTACTACCTAGAATTAAGATGATCATTTGTTCATGATTGGTTTTCTTGCTGTTTTCAGTAACAATTGATGGATGAATACTTTACTAAATTATCTTGATCATGAATTTAGATGTTATACATGCTTATTACTGATTTAAACGCTTTCATAAGTTCCATTTGCCTTTTTGTGATGGTCTGTCATGTATGAATGCTAGTTAGGTCACCCACTATGTGTTTGCAATTAGTTTACTGTTAATTGCGTATATTTCCATAGGAACTATGATTGAGGATTTAGAGGTTTTAGGTGTCCAGCTTAGTCCAATTGCTGTGAGGTGAGGATTAGTGAAGTTAGTCTTCGTCATTAGACGATGAGGTATTGATTGTGTTTGAGCGAGACTTCCCTAATTTCCTTATGATAGTTGCTTACTTAAATCTGATGAATCAATCGTAGACTACCCCTTTTCACTTTAGAGTGCATTGAGATTGTCACACAGTGAGGTAGACTGTCTTTTGGGTACTTTAGTATTGTTGAATTCCTTGTGAGGCTATTCGATTAAACGGTGAGTTTAACAGCTTTTAGGTTTCTCTTAGTTGACATCCCTGAGAAGGGTCAAGGATACTCTATGATCTCCTACTAGTTTAGTATCATAGATCCCGGTTCCATCTTAGTTACCATTACCGTTAGAAAACCATGATTAACGAATAGGATTCCAAACCTAGGGAGTGATTTTCCATCATCTGATCTCATCTTCAGTCAAAGTTCGGGTCTTAGTAGTTTTTAGTAATCTTTAATTAAGTGCTTTAGGATTATTAGACCCTCCCAAAACATAAAAACAATTCAATCCGTAGTTGTTAGGATCTGAGTTTGAATTGTTGTGAAAGTTTAAAGATAGAAAGTAATGAATGAAGATAAAAGATAAATGCAGCGGAAATATTAATCACGTATGCATGCAATTACATAAACTCCCCCTCACTCTACGATCACTTTAATTTGTCCGTACAGAATGTGTAGAAGTGATGGATAGAATAGTACATGCACTATTCTATTTATAGTACATTTCAAACCACTAATCATCTTAGGCTGACGTCACATTGAAAGTGACATTTAACAAACTAAACAAACTCTAACCTCTGCTAGACCTAAACACTGTTATATTAAAATACAATATAAACTCTGATGATAACAACTGTTGAAATATCCTCTGTTGGACTTCATCCTTTGTTAGTCTTCAACAGACTTTACTTCAACATACTTTATCTTTAGCAGAGGTTCTCATCAGCAGACCTTTGTTATAGCAGAGCTTTGGTTCTTTATCAGAGTTTTTCTCTAACAGGCCTTTACTTCTAGTAGAGCTTTATCTTCAACAGATCTTGTGAACAATCTTTATGTATCAACAGAGTTAGAGCAGCAGACCTTTATTAGTGATCAGATGTTGTAGATTATTTTGGCTTTCAATCATCTGTTTTTTTATAGGGTTCAATAGATCCAACAATCTCCCCTAAAACAGATGATGCCAAAACCCTTCTTTATTGCTGATCTTTATTTCTCATCAGCATTTCCCTTAGCTGTCCTTTGAATTGTAATTTAAAGTCTAGGAAATCATGTCATCAAAATCCCTTTGAAGTTCAAGGTTCATCAGATCTTGGAGGTCAGGTCAGATCCATCCAGACCATATGCATCCTCCATAGTAAGCTTTTGAACTTTACCATCTGATCTGAGCAAGGTCAATTTGTGGGTGTTTGAGGATGACTTGCACTTTAGAATTTTTAGACCAGATGGTTTTTGAGGGTGAAGAGTTATTCTTGATGAGTTTGCGATTGAGGTCTGCTAACAAGGTTTGAAATAATTTCTTTAAGCTTATCACTTGCAACATCTGTATGGTAAATCAACATATTTTTTATACTCTCTTTCCTATGCTCTTCAAACCTCTGCTCATCATCTTCTTCCATCTGCTTTTGCGTTTTTACTTGGTTTAAGGCAAGTATGGGTAAGACAGAGCTTGAAGTATGCTTTTTGGAGGCTTGGGTCTATTGAGGGATTGTTGTTGGTGGATATGTTGGCTTTCTTGGAACTAAAGGATCTTTCTTTGTAAGCTCTTCAAGTCTTTTGGGTTATCAATTACCCTAGACTTGACCATCTTGCAACAGTCCTTGATGAACTATAGTTTGTAGCAACTAGCTCAGCTTTCATCTTTTTAATCTTCAAATTTTGATTTTGTTCAACAGGTTTAGTCTTTTTCCAAACTGGTGGAGTTGCCTTGTGTAATGGATCCTTGAGCATAGCCTAAATTCTATCAATTTATTCTTTAAGCTCATTTGCAAACCAATCCTTGAATTGTGCTCTTGTTGCTTTGTATGGTTTGTTTTGCATAATGTGGTTAAGATAATTCTGTTTCAGTTCTTCATCAAGCACAACATTTACAGACCTTTCTGACATAGACATACTCATTTCTTTCGCAAAGTCTTCAATCTTTCTTACTTTTCTCAGTTCATAAGACAAAATGCCTTGATCAGTCCTGTCATATTTCCCAGCAGTGGTTTTAGGATAGGTGGTTCTTGTCTGTCTAACTTTTCGAGCAGAGTTGCTCCTTTTTGAAGTGCCAAGATCTTCTTTTTCCACGTGTTTGGCCTTTTCTTTTTCGATTAGTTTAGAAGCTTCAACATCCAGTGTATCTTGCATCTTCTGCTTTTCTTCAGCAATTTCTGCTACCTATTTATTTAGGGTCTCATCAATCACTTTTCCTAAACCGGCATCTAATACTATAGCAGAGGTTTGAACTGGCTTTTGTTGCACCTTTGGTTTTGGTTTTGCATGCGATGAAGGCTGCAACTTTCTTAATGTGTCTTTCTCCACCTTTTTGGTATCATCCTCAATCATCTTGAAGGATTGTAGCCGGGGCAGAGCCAGTTTTCTTCAGTAAATGGTCTTTGATGACTTTAATGTCTGCTTGTGTATCTTTGTATCTAACCTCAACTATATTCCTGTGAGCTTCATGTGAGTTTCATGTTGGATGTCAGCCAAGTTCCTTTGAGCTAGGATAATTGGTTGTACAATTTTCCATAGTTCATCGACACTTTGTGGTGTGGAAGGTTGCTGTGAGAGTTTTGTAACATCTACTTCATCATCTGTTTATCTCATCAATGATGATTCCATGGATGTCACTCTATCCATCAATTCTCTATATCTTAGTTCATCGCCTAATTTAATAGGATCATCTGAACTCCTACCTGAGGTAGTTGTATTTGGATCATCTACAGGAGTAAACTCCATAGTATCAGAACCAAATGCCCATTTTCTTGGTTCTAAGGACTTCCAACTGGAACAGAGGTTAACATTGTAGCCTCAACAGTTGTTGCCTTCAAAGAAGTCTTATGAATGTAACTACTGTCCAATTGAGAAAGGAGTTGTTTCACCAATTGTAGTAGCTGCTTAACTTGAACTACCACCAAGAGTTACTTGTAACTTAAGCGGTTTAACCTCCTCAGCTGTTTCTGGGTTACCAAAGAAATTGAACTTAGACTCAGTCACATGTGGCGGTGAACTCTCATGAATAGGTGACCGAGAGGAACTGATTTGTGTCTGAGTTATCTCAATTGCACGAAATAGAGGTATGATAGTAGGTGGAATTGATGGTTGTGGAGTAGAAAGAGAATTTGCCCTGGGAGAGGGGCTTGAGAACTGACTTTCAAGTGAAACATCTGCCTCATAGTGTGGTATCCATGTGCTTACAACTTGTTCCTTATGTGAGGAATCAAGAGTAGTATGTGTCACACCCTGACCCGCAGCGGAAGATAGAAGTCGGGGCATAATTAGGTTATCATCAAAGTTCATGACATTTACTAAAATTAAGTTTCATATTTATTAATTTGAAATTTAAGAATAAATATCCAAACACATAGAAACATACAAACACAAGAAATATTATTTTAAACAAGACACATTTTATTCATCTTCTAAGGCCAATCTTAAGTGTTCCTCTCCTCAACCTGTCCACCTATATCATGTGTAAATAAAAGTTTGGGTCAACAAAAGTTGGCAAGTGAATCTAAGTTAAACATTTAAACAGCTTGTTATATTGGTTATTTCAATAAAAATGTGCATGGACCATATATGAGCATATGTTTATATAATTAAATCACGAACCACATAATATCAACAATGAACATATGAAAGTGATGAATGATGAACTTGAGATCAAGGCTCAATCAAACGGAGCCGATCTAATGAGTCACATGATGCTCAACTCGTATCCCACGAGGAACTGATGGGCCTTAAATGAATGATTGCACAGGAATGATAAAATGTAACCACACATATTCACAACAAACAAATATACACATCAGATCACATAATGGTGGCAACACTGGTATTTGTATAAATAAAATAAATAACGACACATGATACACCCCAAAACAGGAATAAAAAGGGGAATTTGTAAGGATTCACTCACAGTGGGTGCGTTTCCTTGATTGAAGACGAACGCGCACGAGTTTGGGATTTAACCGACGAAGGAAACTAACCTAAAATAATAACGCGATAATTCGATAAATAA
The DNA here is from genome assembly GCA_947069175.1 of Scalesia atractyloides. Taxonomy (NCBI): domain Eukaryota; kingdom Viridiplantae; phylum Streptophyta; class Magnoliopsida; order Asterales; family Asteraceae; genus Scalesia; species Scalesia atractyloides. The sequence continues at coordinate 20,422,808 of CAMTDV010000022.1, read as the reverse complement.
ATAAATTCTAGTAGAAATTAATATTTTTAATTAATGCTTTTTCTTAGATTGTTAGGTTATTTTGGTGGTAATTATGGAGTTTTTAAAAATTTAATTTTAGGTATTTTTAACTAATTTTAAGAAAAATAAAAAGGATTTTAATTTAGAAAAATTACCCTTTTTTCTCAGGGTTGACTGGTCAACGGCCGGTCGGACTAGAATATTATTGGCAGCGTGTGAGGTTCGAACTCGTGACCTCCCGTATACGTGCACACAGCTCTACCAACTGAGCTACGTGTCTAACCCGAAATAAACTCAGATTTAATTACTCTTATATATTATTTAGAATATTCCAGAAATTATTTATTTTAAAAAGTTTTAAATATGTTAAACCGGCGTTCACCACTGGAATTGAACCCACGACCTTGGTTATAGTTTGCACCTAGCCCTACCAACTGGGCTGGGTGTCTAACCGGAGTTTTAGGAATTTTAATTAAACTTATAATCTAACTGAAATGCGATTTTAAGAAAAAGATTTTTCTTAGAAAAACCGGCGATGGGTAAGGCTCGAACCCGGGACGTGTACGTTATGATTGCACATAGCCCACCACTTGTCTGTGTGTCTAACCTGGTTGTAACCCGCTTTTAAAGTTTTTTATATGAAATCAGAACTTCATCTTCTTCCTTGAAACAACCCAGAAACATGATCCGACTGTTATCACGGTTTGTTGGTTTTGTTTTAAAATAATTTCATTCATAACAATATACTGAAATATAATCGAATGATTAAGTAATTTGTACCAGCTTTGGAGAGTGGTGCCGGTTTTCCGATGAAGAATTTCCGGCGATGAACCGAAGTTTCCAATGAAAACAAATTAATCTCCGACAAGAGTTTTTGTTGCGAGTGGAGAAAGAACGAAATTTCTTTGTGATGAGCGAGTTCTCTCAGAAAAATAAGATGGTATTTATTAGCTCAATGATTGAGACATTTTTGGTTTCAAGATATTAACATATGATTCCAAAATGGTTTTGCTTTTGAAGTGATCTTGATTTTGTGATTGTAACTGTTTATCAGTTACTTTCGTTTCTGAAATCAGAAATTGGATTTGATTGAAAATGGGTGGTTACGAGTTCAGACATTGAAGTTGCAGGATTTAAACGTGCTTGTGTATTAAACTTATTTAACTTGGGTGTTATCACATCTAGTGTGTGTAGCTTAGCGGTGTATAAGGTGTGTGTGTTTGATGGGGACCCGGGTTCGATTCCCGGTCACCCCTTTTGTTTAATTCTTTTTATTTTTATTGCTTTTAGCTAATTTACTTTATATATATATATATATATATTATAGATCTTAGTTAGTTATTTATTTATTAACTATAAATATCAATTTAAATTACACAACTAAATGCGCAACGAACATCAAATAAATACTTGCTTTTTAAACGGAGCGGGTTTTGAAACCCGTTTTACATGAATGTTACCGTATCCCCTACTTTTAGAAGTTTCGTCCCGAAATTTAAGTAGTAGATGTAACTGGGAAAAGATGCCGGTATTTCTCGCGCATTGAGTCTTCGCGTTCCCAAGTAAACTCAGGTCCTCGTTTGACTCCCAACGCACCCTGACTATTGGAATACGACTTCGTCTTAAACGCTTTTCACCGAAGTCCATGATTTCTATAGGTCTTTCAACGAAGTGCATAGATTCATCGATCTGAATATCTTCTAATGGGATATGGAGGTTTTCATCGGCGAGTTTTCAAGTTTGATACATGGAATGTGGGATGAATTCTGTTGAGTTCTTCTGGTAGGTCAAGCTTGTATGCTACAGGACCAACTCTTTCAAGTATCTTGAATGGTCCCACATAGCGTGGTGATAGCCCGCCTTTTTGACCAAAACGAACCACTCCCTTCCACGGTGATACCTTCAAAAGTACTTGATCACCAACACAAAACTCTAGTGGCTTTCGTCGTTTATCTACGTAACTCTTTTGACGACTTCGAGCCGCTAGAAGATTATTGCGAATCTGAAGAATTTTTTCAGTCGTTTCTTGAATCAACTCAGGTCTAGTGATTTGCGCCTCACTGATTTCGTGCCAACATATAGGAGATCGACACTTACGACCATATAAGGCTTCAAAAGGAGCCATGCCAATGCTTGAATGATAACTGTTGTTGTACGAAAATTCAACTAACGGTAAGTGAGTGTCCCAATTGCCCTTGAAGTCTATGACACATGCTCGCAACATGTCTTCAAGGGTTTGTATGGTGCGCTCAGATTGACCATCAGTTTGAGGGTGGAAAGCAGTGCTGAGATCTAATCGTATACCCAAGGCTGACTGTACGACTTGCATATTCATGAAGTAAAACGGCCGTCTTGATCTGAAATGATACTTAAGGGTACACCATGACGACTTACAATTTCATCAATATAGATACGAGCTAACTTCTCGTTCTTATTGTCCTCACGGATTGGAATGAAAAGAGCTGATTTAGTGAGACGATCAATGATAACCCAGATCATGTCATACCCACTAGAGGTGCGAGGTAACCCAGTAATGAAATCCATGGTTATATTTTCCCACTTCCAAACAGGTATTTTAGGTTGGACGAGTAATCCTGAAGGTCTTTGATGTTCAGCTTTTACCTTAGAACATGTAAGGCACCTGGAGACAAATATAGCGATATCTTTCTTCATGCCAGGCCACCAACATGAGTATCGTAGGTCTTGATACATCTTATCAGCACCTGGATGTATGGAGTGTCGTGTTTTGTGAGCCTCATTCATAAGAAAAGTACGAAGATTGTCACGATCGGGTATCCAAATGCGGTTTAGATAGTAAAGAATACCATCGGACTTGGTTTCTATTTTGAGTTCAGCTCCACAAGACAGTTCATCTCGCACATCATTTTCCAGCGACAAAAGTATGTTGAGCTGCTCGAATTCGGTTTTGAAAATCAGTCACAATTTGAGGACACAACAGTAGGATGGAATTTGCATACTCTTTTCGACTGAGGGCGCCAGCCACAACATTAGCCTTGCCAGGATGATATCGAATTTCACAATCGTAATCATTTAGAAGTTCGACCCATCGTCGTTGCCTCATGCTCAACTCTTTTTGATTGAAGATATGTTGATGGCTCTTGTGGTCAGTGTAAATTTCACACTTGGTACCATGAGATAGTGTCTCCATATCTTTAGAGCGAACACGACTGCTCCAAGTTCTAGGTCGTGAGTGGTATAGTTCTTTTCATGCACTTTGAGTTTCCTTGAGGCATAGGCTATCACCTTTCCTATTTGCATTAGAACGCAACCTAAACCTTGCCCTGACGCGTCACAATAAACCACGAAGTCTTCACAACCATCAGGAAGTGTAAGGATAGGTGCATCACAAAGCTTTTTCTTCAATGATTGGAAAGCCTCTTCTTGCTTGGGCCCCCAAATAAAGGGTTTACCCTTGTGAGTCAAGGCTGTGAGTGGGATGGTGATGCGTGAAAAATTTGCAATGAAACGTAGATAATAACCAGCTAGACCAAGAAATGACCTAACTTCGGTAGGAGTGCGTGACGCTTACCATTCTTGTACCGCTTTGATCTTTGCAGGGTCGATATGAATCCCTTTGTCGTTAACGACATGACCAAGAAATTGCACCTCTTTTAACCAAAACTCGCACTTCGAGAACTTAGCATAAAGCCTTTCGGTCCTCAAAAGTGTTAGGATAAGTCGAAGATGTCTCTAATGATCGGATTTGGTCTTAGAATAGATAAGAATATCATCAATGAAGACTATGACAAAACGATCAAGGTAGGGTTTACACACCCTATTCATCAAATCCATGAAAATAGCAGGAGCATTGGTCAAACCAGAAGGCATAACCATGAATTCATAGTGGCCATAACGGGTTCGAAAAGCAGTCTTTGGAATATCTTCTTCACGCACTCTAAGTTGATGGTAACCAGAACGAAGATCGATTTTTGAGAAGCAGGTGGCACCCTATAGTTGATCTAAAAGATCATCAATACGAGGTAAAGGATAATGGTTCCTGATGGTCAGCTTGTTGAGTTCTCTATAATCGATACACATTCGAAAAGTTCCATCTTTCTTCTTTACGAATAAAACTGGTGCACCCCAAGGTGATGAGCTAGGACGAATAAATCCCTTGTCAGTCAACTCTTGCAGCTGACTAGCTAACTCTTGCATCTCAGATGGGGCTAACCGATATGGAGATTTTGCGACTGGTGTAGCACCAGGTACAAGATCGATTCGGAATTCGACTTCCCGCACAGGAGGAAGTCCTGAAACGTCGTCGGGAAAAACTTGAGGAAATTCTTTAACAATCGGAATGTCTTCGAGCTTCTTCTCATTACCTTCCTTTTTGACGATGTAAGCTAAAAATGCGATATAGTCTTTGCGAAGGCATCTTCGAGCTTGGAGGCATGACATCAATTTAAGCCCTTTGGAAGGAATTTCACCAAAAATATGTAAAGTTTGACCGTCAGCGAGGGGAATTCGAATAAACTTCTCATAACAAACAACTTCCGCGCGATGCTTGCTAAGCCAGTCCATTCCAATAATGACGTCGAAACTACCCAATTTCATAGGGATAAGATCAATTGAGAAATCATGATCATTAAGGGTGAGAGTGCAATTTCGAATTACTGAGTCCAACGTAACAGGTTCTCCATCAGCGACTTCTACCGTGAAAGATTCGGCTAGACTAACGCGGGGTAATTCAAGTATCGATTCGAATTCTAAGGACACGAAACTCTTATCCGCACCAGTGTCAAATAGTATGGATGCATAACTACTGTTAATGAGAAACATACCGTTAACCACATTGTTATCAGCCTAGCTTGATTGGCATTGATGTTGAAGCTCTTCCTCTTGCGGGTGGATTAGCTTGGTTGGCTTGAGCTTGGGCATTTATGATGTTCACCAAACGTGGGCAAGTGTTTCGAAAATGGGTTGGATCACCACAACTGAAACATGCTCTAACTGGTTGCATCATGGGGTAGTTGGTTTGGTAGTAGGGTTGAATTGTGGGTTGAGAAGGTGGTAAGAGTAGAGGTTGTTGGTATTGGGCTTGGCCTACCACTTGATTGTTGGTTTGGGCTTGAGGTTGATTACGATTTGGCTTTTGGAGAATGCGACAAGTTTGAATTGTGTGACCTGCACGGCCACAACTTGTGCAATATTGATATGGGTTCTCAGGAGGGTGGTGATATTGGCATCGGTTGCATTTTGGATGGGGACAGTGTATGGTTTCTTGAATGGGGAGGTAGGAGAAGCGACTTGTGTGATTGGGGCAGCAGTGATAGGGGAATTGGTTTAGGTAATGGCGAAATAATTCCCATTGCGCTTCCTTTTACCAGCAAACTTAGAAGACGAACATATTTGAGTCGGGGTTGAGGTTTTAGCAGATGTCTTGTCTTTCTTCTTCTCATTTTAGAATTGCCATTTTGGATGCGATTCTCCGTGAGCTCAGTAGCAAGCTCCATTGCAGCTTCGAGTGTTGCAGGTGTAGTACTCAACACAGAATCTTGAATTTTCGAGGGAAGACCTCGAATGAGTGCTCAATTAAACGATAGAGTGGAGTGAACAAGTTGGGGACCTTCTGATTCAACTCGAGGAATATCTTGTTGTATGTGGTGTGGTCTCCCTCCTTCTGTTTCAAAGAGTAGAACTCATCCTCCAATTTCTTGATTTCGCTTCTTGGATAGAAGTGTCAACTCTTCCTAAGTTAAGGCCATAGCAGCTTCAGCACCTCTCTTTCCTTTCTCTGTGTTCCACCATGTAAGTGCTACCCCATATAAACGACCGGTAGCATATCGCACTTTGTGATCATCGGGACAATCGCAATTAAGAAAAGTGCTTTCCATGTCCTCGAACCAACGGAGGAGGGTGGTGACACCTTCAGTCCCTTCGTATTTTGGGGGATCGCATGATTTGATATGCTTGTAGGTGCATTTAGTGGTGTTCTGGGGAGGATTGGCGACATTCTGGCCTTCTTGATTGGTGGGGTTGATGGGATTTGTCACACCCCGACCCGCAACGGAAAAGGTGATCGGGGCATGATTGGGTTTACATCAAAGCTCATGACATTTACTATAAAGTTTCATATTTATTATTTCTTTTTAAAGATAATTACAATAAGCATACAAATACAACATGTTCAAATACATTTTTCATAACTTCATTATTTTTCTTCTAAGGCAATTTCCTATGTGTCCCTTGTTTCAACCTGTATCATGTGTAAAAATAGGGTTTTGGGTCAACAAAAAGTTGGCGAGTGAATCTTATTTAAACATTTGAAAGGATTAGTTATGTTGGTTATTTGAATAAAATTGTGCATAACCAAATATGAATAAACATAAATGTAAATTTAATCACAAAACACATAATATTAATTAATACACACGCACACACCAAATGAATGATTTTGAGGCACGCGATGTTCAACTCGTCTCCCACGAGGAACTGATGGGCCTAATGAATGATTTTGAGGCACGCGATGTTCAACCCGTCTCCAACGGGGAACTGATGGGCCTAATGAATTGATTTGCACGCAACTTGACTAAATGTAAACACACATTACAATAAACATTATTTACATTATAAGTTTAGATCATATAATGGTAATAGCACGAGTTTGAATAAGCGAAATAATTAAAGCGACACATGATACACCCTAAAACATGAATAAAAAGGGGAATTTGTAAGAATTCACTCACAGTGGGTGCGTTTTCTTGGATTGATGATGAATGCGCACGAATTTGGATTTAACCACGAGAGAAACTAACCTAAATAATAACATAATAATTCGATAAATAAGTAAACTTTTATTTGAGATTAATATTTTTAATTTGTGTTCTTAATGGGATTGTTAGATTTATTTTTGTGAGTTTAAGGACATTTTCTAACTTTAAAAATATTATTTTTATGTGTTTTTAATTGATTTTTAAATAAAATAAATAAATAAAAAGAAAATAAAAAATTTGACTTTTTGACCGTTGACCGTTGCCCGGTCGGACCGCGTTTATTCTGTGCGCTGAGTGAGGTTCGAACTCATGACCTCCCGTATACGTGCACGCAGCTCTACCAACTGAGCTACGTGTCTAACCCGAAATATTTCTGATTTTAATTATACTTATATACTTACTGGTTTAAATCTGGAATTTGTTTAATTAAAAAGGTTTATACCGGCTTGAACCGGACGCTCAGAACACGTTTCGAACCCGTGACCATCGACTTAACTTGCACCCAGCCCGACCAACTGGGCTGGGTGTCTAACCCATAATAAACTGAATTTATTTTATATTTATACACATACTGAAGCGAATCTGATTAAGCTTGTTTAAAAAGGAACATTTTATTTCAGAAGTCGAAGCAAGTGTGGCTCGAACCCGGGATGTGCGCGTTGAAATTGCACACAGTCCACCGCTGGACTGTGTGTCTAACCCAGTTAAAATACTGATTTTAATTATATTCATAAACAACTCGATAATCTTCTTCTTCATTAATCTCAGATAGAACACAGATTTGTTAAACATTTGGTTTCGCTGTTCTGTTGTTTTAGAGTTTGAACAAATAAATCGAATAGTACTGACAGAAAGATTAAGAATGCATATTGAAAACAGGGGCCCGGTTTTCCGGTGACTAACTCCGGCGGGTTCAGCAATTTCCGGTGATGTATAACTTGCGACAGAGGCTCTACAAGGAGTTTGAGGTGAGTGTGGGTGATTTCTGTCTGAGCTCTAGAAGTCTTATTTTAGAGTAAAGCAGAAGAAATGAAATAGGTTCGGTTTTCCGGCGACAAAATGTTTTCCGGTGAGGATTCAGAAACAGCAAAATTTGTACAGAGGGTAATGATTGAGAGTTTGAGCGAGTGAAAGTGAGGTGGGGCATCCATATTTATAGGGCAAATCACCGATTTCGGTTATGGTTAAATCATTCTTCGGTTTTTTTGTAAATCATTGAATTTGGTCAGTTTTTGAATGCAATTAAGGTTAGATTTCGGTTATAACTGACGTTAATCGTCAATTACACTCGCTTGATTCCGGAGTCAAAGGAAACGGTCGCAAATCCGCGTATTTTCCGGCGACTGCGGATTTGGGCGTGCTGGTTACCGATTTTGAGTTTCGAGTTTTATGTTAAGTATTATTTATTTCAGTATTATTCCAAACTTAAGTGTGTGGCGGAGTGGTGTGTTGGTTGTTTGTTGATCCGGCTGACCCGGGTTCGAAACCCGGCAGCCTCATTTATTTTTTTATTCTCTTATTTTTATTATTTATTAATTATGGTTTTTAAATTCTAAAATGTTTATTAATTATGTATCATTAAAAATTAATTTGAGCATTAAATACGCAACGAAAATTTATAACTAGATATTTGATTAATAAACGAAGCGGGTTTTGAAAACCCGTTTTTCGACGGATGTTACAGGATTGGTGGCAAGAGCTTGTTGAACTTGTAGGACGATGTCGGGAAGTACAGCAGCCATCTGTTGGGCTATTTGAGCGGCCATGCGCTCGCCAGACCTTCCTGACCTTCTACCACCTCAGGAGTGTTTAGCAGACATCTACAGAAAATACGTAGGGAGATTATGAATTGATAGTTTCTTGGTGTCATGTGTCGTAAAAAGTGGAAACAACATTCAAAATAAATGAAAACAATAACTTAACTACATCCATAGGATGTCTTGGGCTTGCTCTTGTTTGGGCCTCCAAATGTCTCCTATTCTTCGGCCTAGGTAGTCATGTGGGCCCCCATGACTACTGGGCTTTGTAGGGTTAACATTGGTGTCGGCCTGATAACACTCGCATCACCCAAATGAAAATCGTAAAACATGATTGCAAGGTATAAGGTCAGAGGGTGTCCAGGTGTAGACACAATGACAACTCAAAGTGGGGTTAGTTCACACGACGTTTAGTGTGGCATGCTTTGGCCTAACAGGTCCTTCGTACTCTCATCGTTAGTCCCCAGGTAGGCAAACTGGTCCATTATATTGGATTTATACGAATGCCAATCCTAGACAGGACATCCCGACTACCGGTACTCGTACCCTTCCAGTTACTACATGTGCGTCGTAGAACTCACTTTGATGAGATTGAAAACATGAAAACATTACAAAATCCTTGAGAAAGAAATCATGAAAATTTGTGAATCTGTGTTGTGTGGGTTTGCATAGACATGATATGTTAAGAATATATACAAGCCACCATAAACAACATGTAGTAGTGAAAGTGCTTGCATGCATTTGTGTGTGAAACAATATGAAACAAATAAACATCATGAGTTTGCATGTAACTCGTAAATATTTAAAATCTAATCAACTATAGTATAGGCTCTAAGGGTCTAATAACATATCCTATATCCCTATAGTCAGAGCTCTGATACCAATCTACCACACCCTGACCCGCAGCGGAAAATAGAAGTAGCGGCATAACTGGGTTATCATCAAAGCTCATGACATTTACTAAAATTAAGTTTCATATTTATTAATCTGAAATTTAAGAACAAATATCCAAACACAAAGAAACATACAAACACAAGAAATATTATTTTAAACAAGACACATTTTATTCATCTTCTAAGGCCAATCTTAAGTGTTCCTCTCCTCAACATGTCCACCTGTATCATGTGTAAATAAAAGTTTGGGTCAACAAAAGGTGGCAAGTGAATCTAAGTTATACATTTAAACAGCTTGTTATATTGGTTATTTCAATAAAAATGTGATGGACCATATATGAGCATATGTTTATATAATTAAATCACAAACCACATAATATCAACAATGAATATATGAACGTGATGAATGATGAACTTGAGATCAAGGCTCAATCAAACAGAGCCGATCTAATGAGGCACATGATGCTCAACTCGTATCCCACGAGGAACTGATGGGCCTTAACTGAATGATTGCACTGGAATGATAAAATGTAACCACACATACTCACAACAAACAAATATACACATTAGATCACATAATGGTGGCAACACTGGTATTTGTATAAATAAAACAAATAACGACACATGATACACCCCAAAACGTGAATAAAAAGGGGAATTTGTAAGGTTTCACTCACACGCGGTGGATTTCCTTGATTGAAGACGAACGCGCACGAGTTTGGGATTTAACCGACGAAGGAAACTAACCTAAAATAATAACCCGATAATTCGTAAATAGATAAATTCTAGTAGAAATTAATATTTTTAATTAATGCTTTTTATTAGATTGTTAGGTTATTTTTGGTGGTAATTATGGAGTTTTTAAAACTTTAAAACCTTATTTTTAGGTATTTCAAAATAATTTTAAGAAAAATAAAAAGGATTTTAATTTAGAAAAATTACCTTTTTTTTCTCAGGGTTGACTGGTCAACGGCCGGTCGGACTCGAATATTATTGGCAGCGTGTGAGGTTCGAATTCGTGACCTCCCGTATACGTGCACGCAGCTCTACCAACTGAGCTACATGTCTAACCCGAAATAAACTCAGATTTAATTACTCTTATATACTATTCAGAATATTCCAGAAATTATTTATTTTAAAAAGTTTTAAATCTGTTAAACCGACATTCACCACTAGAATTGAACCCACGACCTTGGTTATAGTTTGCACCCAGCCCTACCCACTGGGATGGGTGTCTAACCCAGAGTTTTAGGAATTTTAATTAAACTTATAATCTTACTGAAATGCGATTTTAAGAAAAAGATTTTTCTCAGAAAACCGGCGATGGGTAAGGCTCGAACCCGGGACGTGTACGTTATGATTGCACACAGTCCACCACTGGACTGTGTGTCTAACTCGGTTGTAACCCGTTTTTAATAATTTTTATATGAAATCAAAACTTCATCTTCTTCCTTGAAACAACCCAGAACCATGATCTAATTGTTATCACGGTTTGTTGGTTTTGTTTTAAAATAATTTCATTCATAACAATATACTGAAATATAATCGAATGATTAAGTAATTTGTACCAGCTTTGGAGAGTGGTGTCGGTTTTCCGGTGAAGAATTTCCGGCGATGAACCGAAGTTTCCGACGAAAACAAATTAACCTCCGACAAGAGTTTTTGTTGCGAGTGGAGAAAGAACGAAATTTCTTTGCGATGAGCGAGTTCTCTCAGAAAAATAAGATGGTATTTATAAGCTCAATGATTGAGACATTTTCGGTTTCAAGATATTAACATATGATTCCAAAACGGTTTTGCTTTTGAAGTGATCTTGATTTCGTGATTGTAACTGCTTATCAGTTACTTCCGATTCTGAAATCAGAAATTGGATATGATTGAAAATGGGCGGTTACAAGTTCAGACAATGAAGTTGCATGCTTTAAACGTGTTTGTGTATTAAACTTATTTAACTTGGGTGTTATCACATCTAGTGTGTATAGCTCGGCGGTGTGTAAGGTGTGTGTGTTTGATGGGGACCCGGGTTTGACTCCCGGTCACCCCTTTTGTTTAATTCTTTTTATTTTATTACTTTTAGCTAATTTACTTTATATATATATATATAGATCTTAATTAGTTATTTATTTATTAACTATAAATATCAATTTAAATTACACAACTAAATGCGCAACGGACATCAAATAAATACTTTCTTTTTAAACGGAGCGGGTTTTGAAACCTGTTTTACATGAATGTTACAGTATGGCTGGGTGGAGATCTTTGTTCCAACTGTTATGAGGAAGTAGCAGCAGTGGTTTCAGGTGACTTTTGTGTTGTCACAGGTATAACCTTTGGGATCTCATCTTCTAGAGTTACCTTTTTGGGTTTCTGTTTGGTGGGCTTTTTGGATTGGGAAGGTTTCATTTTGGTTTTTGTTGGTATGGGTTTCACAGCACCAGTGGTGGTGACCTGATCACTAAGAGCAGTGGGCTTAGCAACAGAGGTTTGAGCTTGTGATGTGGACTCATTTAAATTTTGCTCATCCCCTTTTGCTTGTGCTTTCAAAACCTTTGACTCTTGATTTAAAATCCTTGTAAATGTTTCATTTTTTAAACTATTCATTTAAAAAACAATTCCTTGTTAAAAATCCTTTTTAGAACTTGTTTTTGAAGATAGTGACTCAAAAGTCTAGGATAGATAAACAAAAGCTTTATTTTTTGATATTTTATTAAAATTTGCCACCAAATCCATAAACAATGTCTGGGATAGATTAAAATTAGATTTTGTCAAAATAACATATCCCATATACTGAATATTTTGTGGAATCTCATTAAATGAGGTGGTCTTTGCTGAAAGACATAGAAGTTGGGTATGGAAAAAAGAACCTCATTTCAGCAGGGAATTTTGGTTTAAACATTATAACACTTGTCAATTGACCTTCATACCTACGTTCTATGAATTTAGTGTGTAGGTCTGTTTTAGGAAAAGAAGTTTTACATTCTAGGTCATTCAAACCAAATGTTGTGGAAATTGAAGATGGAGAAATTTGAAAAAGAGTCTCTCCGACTTTAGAAGTAATAGCATACGCCTTTTTGTTTTGAATTTCAACTTTAGCATTTTGCCAGAACTATTGAAGAGTATCCACATAGACAGGTGTGTTTGCAAGCAGAATTGTTTTGTATTTTGACTATGTGAGAACATCGATTATTGAGTGGAAGAAAGTGTTATTTTCATTTTTCTCGAAAATGGAAGGTAGGTGTGTGGAGTTTTGATTTACAGAGCCATGATCGGAGATGAAAGTGAAGAAAGAAGAAGATGAGAGTAAGGGAAACCGCTTTGTGGAATTTTGAATTCGAGACGACAAGTGAAAAGCTATGTTTAGATGGAACAAGGGTTTATAAATGGCAAAAAGTGAATGCTGATGTGGCATGTGTTTCAAATATCTGATAGCTAACATCTGTCCACGTGTAAATTCTGTTTTGATAATGGATGATAGTTGTTTGGAAACCTCTGCTGGAGACAAGCAGTGGTTGAGAAAAGTGGTGATTTTACTCTATTAGATGATAGATATCAGTGAATAAGGCAAAGCAATGGTTTAGCCCAAGCAGTGGATGTGAACAGTGGACATGAACAGAGGATACACTTTTAACAGTGGATAGATTTTCTTAGCGAAACAGAGGTTTTTGAGAAATAGTGGTTAGGAAGAGACTTTAGAGATTTTTTGAAAAATTTTAATTTTAGCTATTTTTAAGGATGATTTTTTTATTTTCTAAAAACATTTTAATGCTATTTACACATGGAGAACAAACTTTTGCTTTTAATCCATGTTTAGCATTCCAATCCTAGAGATCAGACTTCCAAAGGTAGATGTATCTAATGCTTTGGTTAAAACATCTGCCAGTTGATCTTTAGTTCAACATGATACAGAGAAATCAAACCTTTTTCATAGCAATCCCTCACAAAGTGATGTCTGATGTCAATGTGCTTTGTGATGGAATGAGAGACTGGGTTTTTAATGATGTTTTCAGCTTCTTGACTATCCAACATGAGAGGAGTCTTTAGAGCAATTACACCAAAATCCAGCAATTGATTTTGAAGCCACAGGAATTGAGCAGTGCAACTTGCAGCAGCAATATACTCAGCGTCAGCTATGGATGTTGAAACTGCAACTTGCATTTTTTGCTTTGCCAAGAAACTAAGTAATTGCCTAGAAATTGACAACCTCCTTAAGTTGACTTCCTTGTGGCTGGTATCAAGCAAAATCATTATCTGAGTAACCTGAAAGCTCAATATTCTCATTAGCAGGATACTATATACCAAGTATGGGAGCACCTTTTATGTATCTGAATATCCTTTTCACAGCAATATTTTGACTTCCTAGGTGCTGACTGGGACCTGGCACAGACACATGTAGCAAACATGATATATGGCCTAAATGCAGTTAGGTACAATAAAGACCCATGCATGCTTCTATAAAGAGTTTGATCAACCAAGTAATCTTCATCATCAATAGTGACCAGCTTAGATGTAGCCATGGGTGTACTACATGGTTTACAATCATTCATATCAAATTTTGTAAGCAGTTCTTTGACATACTTACTTTGATGAATGAAAGTACCATTTTGCAATTGCTTAACTTGAAGACCAAGAAAGCATTGGAGTTCACCCATAGCACTCATTTCAAACTCTGTTGTCATGAGTTTTCTAAACTCTTCCCAAATACCAATGCATGTGGATCCAAAAATGATGTCATCCACATAAACTTGGATAAGCATCAAATCCTTTCCTCTCCCTTTTAAAGACAAAGTTTTATAAATTATACCTCTTGTAAAACCTATGGATAAGAGAAAGGTGGAAAGAGTTTCATACCAGGCTCTAGGTGCTTGTTTCAAGCTGTATAAAGCTTTGTTTAGCTTGCAAACATGATCTGGATAAAAAGTATCTTCAAAACCAGGGGGTTGGCATACATATACCTCTTCCTTGATCTTGCCATATAAGAATGCACACTTGATATCCATTTGATACACCTTGATGTTGTGGTTGGCAGCAAAGGCTAAAAACAGTCTGATGGCCTCCAGTCTTGCAACATGAGCAAACGTTTCATCATAATCAATGCCTTCTTCCTGTCTAAAGCCTTGAACCACAAGCCTAACTTTATCTTTTATAACAATGCCCCTTTCATTTGTTTTGTTCTTGAAGACCCATTTTGTGATTATGGGACATACATCTTGAGGCAATGGTACAAGTTCCCATACTTGTTGTCTTTTGAACTGTAGGAGCTCTTCTTGCATAGCCTCTACCCAACTGTTATCTTTTAGTGCCTCTTGGTACTTGACAGGTTGTGTGAGTGATAGAAAAACAGCAAAAAGACAAATGTTTTGGGATTGACTTCTTGTGAGAACCCCTTCACTGATGTTGCCAATGATTTGGTCAGATAGATGGTTTTTAAGGTAGATTAGATCTCCCTTGTATGAAATGATGCCATTTTGAGGTGAAGGCTGTAGATGGGAATCATTTGAGCTAACAAATGTTGGCAATTTTGAAGAGTCAACATCTGTTTGGAATGGAGGTGGAGGTATAGGTGGAATGGGGGTAAAGATAGGTTACCTTTTACTCACAGAAATTGGACTTTTGTCAATAGAGGTTTGATTAGATGAGTTGGCAGAGGTTTGGGGATCAACAACTGTTGATCCAACAGCGGTAGAGTTTTCACAGTTGTTAGTAACATCTGTTTCTCTGGTGGATTAAATCACTTTATATTATGGAATCACAATGTCATATCCATAATCTTGATGTGAAGACTGTGGTGTACCTCCAGTGTTAGTCTTGATAGACACATCTTCAAATGTAAAGTTATCTAAATCAAACAGTTAAACAGGATTTGCTGGGATTTTTAATGAAAATGGTTCATTGAACTTTACATTCAAGGTCTCTTTCACACACCTAGTCCTTGAATTAAAGACTCTGTAGGCTTTAGCAGTGGTTGAATATCCTAGAAAATAACCACAATCTATTTTGGCTGCAAATTTTGAAATTGAATCTTTTAAGTTTAAAATGAAACATGGGCAACCAAAGATTTTGAAATATGAGATCAGAGGTTTAATTTTGTAAAGAATTTCATAGGCAGTCTTTTGACGCCTTGGGTTAATCAAAACTCTGTTCTGAACATAGCAAGTAGCGTTTACAGCCTCCGCCCAAAAAGACAAGGGTAAACCTGAGTCTGCAAGTATTGTTCTAGTAGTTTCAATCAAAGTTCTATTTTTTTCTTTCAACCACCCCATTTTGTTCTGGTGTCCTTGGGATTTTGTATTGCCTAACAATCCCTTTTGACACACAGAAATCATCCATCTCTTTATTTTTAAACTTTGTCCCATTGTCACTCCTAAATACTTTTACTAGAAGATCAAATTGCTTTTCAACTTGTTTTACAAAATTTTGCAAAATACCTACAGTCTCATCTTTGGAGTGCATGAAGTAGGTCTAGGTAAAGCTTGAAAAATCACCAACTATAACAAGACATTATCTCTTCTTTTTAAGACTCATTATTTTTACAGGGCCAAACAATTCCATATGTAGCAATTGCAGACACTGACTTGTTTTGGACTCTTTAATTGATTTGTATGAACTTTTATGTTGTTTACCTTTTAAACAGGACACACAATTTTCATCACAGGTGAATTATTTTGATGGAAGACCTCTTACAAGGCCTTGTTTGGAAAGTGTAGTGATAGTTATAAGATTTGTGTGACCAAGTCTTCTATGTCATAGTTCCATTTCTTTGTTAGAAGCAACTGAGAACAGACATGCATTGGACATTGGATTATATTTCAACATATCAACTACATACACATTACAACTTATGTGAGTAACAAGCTGTGCTTTGCTTTCAGCTATGATTTGATCAATCTTTTTAACCACTTCTGGTCCAACAACCTGACAAGTTTTCTTAGTGAAGAATGACCCATAGGCTTTGTCACTCATTTGAGATACACTAAAAAGTTTAAATTTCAGATTATCAATAAGATTGACATGTTCGAACTTGAGTTTCCCCAGCTTGGACTGTCCCTGACCCTAACACCTTCCCTTTTGAATTGTTAGCAAATGATATATCACCCCTCCATGTGCCATGAAGTCTTTGAGTTGGGCTCTACATCTTTTCATGTGCCTGGAGCCTCCACTATCTACACCATAAACTATCAAGGCAAGTATAAGCTTAGCAAACAATTAGTTTAGGTGAGTTTCCAAAGCCAGGATGGCTTTGGATGGGGTCATAGACATTCCAGCCTCAAGTCCAGGAATATGGTTCGTGTTTTGAACAGATTTTGATAACATCTGCTGTGGACCATTTCCTATCAACTAATAATAACCATGAGAATGCCCGTTAACTCTTGGTTTAGATGGTCTTTTGTAGACCTCATAGCCAAGTGGTACACTCTCGTAAGCAGGTTGGCCATATCCTCTTTGAAATTATTAGCTGGTGGTGCATCTGTTACCTGAACCTTTTTGGAGCAGAAGTTATATTCAATTGTTTGGTAACAGATGTTTGGACAGGGACAAAGGTTTGTTTGGTTTTTTCATTTCTTGAACTCTCAAGTGTTTTAGATTTATACTCATTTCTTTTTACATCAAAATTTTTGAGATAAATACACTCTTGAGTTTTGTGGTTTGATCTACCACAAATGTTGCAATTTCGTGAATCAATGAACATTTGTTTTGTTTATATCATAGGCTTTTAGAAGAAAGCGTTTTTAGTGACATGATTCTTCTTTTCACAAAAATCACAAAACAAGTTTGATATTTTCTCTTTTTTCTTCCCTTTTTTTGTCTTTTTGTCAGCAGATGTTGTAACATGTGCTGGAAGATCTTTTAAGGGAATTATCTTGACTTGAGGTGCATTTACACCTTCAATGGTTGAAAAATCCATTGGCTTAAAGTTGTCAAGAATGTCACACTCAACTGACATGGTAGGTTTGAATTGATATTTTTCAATTTCCTCAAAAACTTTAGGATTTTGATGGTCTTTCTAAAACAATTTTCTTACCATTTGGTTCAGTGACTTTAATTTCTTGACCAGCCAAATTTGTTGGAATAATTTCAACCAACTTACAATCATTTACAGCAGTGTTTTGAGAAACTTGGTCATGTTTTCTAAAACCTACACCAAATTTTACATTGCTTTTGATTTGTGATTCTAACATAATCTCATAACCTTTACAGGAATCTACCCATTTTTCACAAGTGATTTGGATAGATTCAAGCTCCTTTTTACAACTTTGATATTTTTCTATCATAGTTTGGAGTTGATCCTTGGTTATGCTGGACTCATGTTTGAGACTGCTGGTTTCAGATTTTTTTTTTCAAACGATTTAGATTTTAACTCTTTTGCAAGTTTTTCAAACTGAACATCATCTAAAATTTTGTTTCTAAGATTTTCATTCACCTCTTTTATGTTAGCAAAAGCAATAATGCATTTATCAGAACATAAGTCTTTAAGGACCTGAGGTGATACCTTAGCAGCAGCCATCATGGCACAATCACATTCACCATCACAAATACTGGCTTCCCATGGGTCTGACACTGAGATCACAGTTTCTTCACCAACCTTCTCTTCTGAACATCTTCCACAACATTTTCACAAACATCACTAGAATTTAACACTATTTCCTCAAACTCATCCTCTTCAATTATAGTGTCTAGTGCGATGAAACAAAAATCATCATGTTTCTTTTCAGTATTAGCAACTAGAGCAATATTCTCATCAGTTAATTCTTCAGGTAAGCTACTACAATATAAAACCTTGTGTAAAGAAGCTCTCTTGACTTGTCTCTGTAGGAGCAGAGGTGTGTGTAACTTGTGGTGCATGTTGCACTTGAACCTGAGGACTTGGGGTTTGAACATACTGTATCTGATGAAAAGTGGTTTGGACATATTGAACTGGCACAGTGGTTACAGGGTGTGCAAAATGAGAAGTGTTTTGCAGATGAGGAGCAGGGGTATATTGGGAATAATGGACAGTGTTTTGTGTGTTTTGAGGTCTAGGACTTGGGTGTGTGATGATTGGACCATTTGTTTGACTTCTACACTCCCTAGCGAAGTGACATAGTTTGTTACACTTGTAGTATTTAATTTTTGACCTATCCAACCTAACTTTTAACCCTCCATGCAACCCTGGGAATTTTCTACCAGTTCTTTTATAGAACTTGTTGGTCCTAAAACTCAGCAATATAAGTTGGTGTAATATGTCCATTTCTTCTAAATCAGTTGGATCAAAATGTTGAAGATCATTAAGTTCAAAGGATAAGTTGTTAGAAACTTGGTTTTCCCCATTTGCTACAAAAGCAAAGTTAGGTGAGCAAGAATCAGAGTTGAAATTCCCACTAGATGTTATGTCAATAAAATGATCATAACTCTGTTCCTTACTACTACCAGGTTTCTTCTTGACCAAAAAGTGTTATACTACCAAAAGAATAATCATCAACCACTTTTCTTGACTCTTGTAGCTTCTTTTTCTGGTAAAGCTCTCTCTCATAAGTGAGAAGCCTACCATGAAGCTGAGTCAAACTCATATCTTTGAACCCAACAACGGTTCTAGTTACAAAGGCAATAGTGTCCCATTATTTTGGTAATGATATTAGAAATCGACTATTCAAAGTGTAATTTGGATATGTTTTAACTCACTAATGAGACAACTAAACCTTTCAAATTGTTGGGTTAATAATTCTCCTTTCACATGACAAAATGTTTCATACTGTTGGTTCAAAACTTATTTGTTATTTCAATAACCTCTTTAGTGCCACCAAATTGTTCTTTCAGAGCATCCCATAACTCCTTTGCATTGTTGTAGTGCAACAGGCCAGCATAGATATCATTAGGCAAAGCAGTTGCCACGATACTAAATGCCTTTGCATCTAGCTCAGTTTTCTGAAGATCTTGCTCCGAATAATGTTCAGGACTCTTTGGAACTTGAACTTTTGGATATTCGACACTCGGTACCATCGGAACATGTGGTCCGAAGATAACCGATTTCCAGCAACCCGTGTTCTGTTGTGCAAGTATGTGACCCATCCGACGTTGCCAGATATTGTACTCTAATCTGACAAGTATCGGAAGTTTGTACATGGTGCCAGTGTTGTGTGGATCTTATGGATTTTGAGACATTCTGATTGTTTACAAACAGGTTTTGTTTAAAAAATTTAAACGTAAATAAACTTTTACTCTGTTTTCAATACAAACGAATTAGTAGTGAGAGCTGACAAGTTTATATCAAATTGATTGTTAAACCAAATTTGAACGACCAAGCTTGATACCAATTGTTAGGATCCGAGTTTGAATTGTTTTGAAAGTTTAAAGATGGAAAGTAATGAATGAAGATAAATCAAAGATAAATGCAGCGGAAATGTAAACTTTGATTCACAACAATTGGAAGAATGTTTTCAGTGACAATGCTTTTGTAATATTAATCACGTATGCATGCATTTACATAAACTCCCCCTCAGCCTAAGATCACTTTAATTTGTTCGTACATAATGTGTAGAAGTGATGGATAGAACAGTACAGACAGTGTTCTATTTATAGTACATTTCAAACCATTGAGCATCTTAGGTTGATGTCACTATGAAAGTGACATTTAACAAACTAAACAAACTCTAACCTCTACTAGACCTAAACACTTTTATATTAAATACAATATAAACTTTGATGTAACAACTGTTGAGATACCCTCTATTGGACTTATCCTTTATTAGTCTTTAGCAAACTTTACTTCAACAGACTTTATCTTCAGCAAAGGTTCTTATCAGTAGACCTTTGTCATAGCAGAGCTTTGGTTCTTTATCAGAGTTTGTCTCTAATAGACCTTTGCTTCTAGCAGAGCTTTGTCTTCAACAGATCTTGTGAACAGACTTTAAGTATCAGCAGAGTTTAGAGCAACAGATCTTTTTTAGTGATCAGATGTTGTAGATTATTTTGGCTTACAATCATCTTATCTTTTATAGGGTTCAATAGATCCAACAGTAGTGTAGGTAGGTAAATTGAGTCTAGTTAACGTTTCCAATAGGAGTCTTGTGGGTTCGATATCCAGACTTACTTTTGCTGTACTAGTGTGGGTAGGTTCACTTGCTTGTCAGTAGTTTAGTTTTAGAGAGTACATTATACTTAGTGTCTAGTTTAGGGTTAATTCTAGTTGGATTAATTAAACTACTAGAAGCACAACAGTGGGTGCATCGATACTTTGCTGGATCATCCTGTCATCCTCGTGTCATATAAATCTTAATGCCAATTCCTGACTTTGTCCAAGTTCCTATAAAGATGCATAACAAGATCTTCATAGAAAGGGGAATCCTTTTTCAATCCCAACTTGAAGGTTTAAACTGCTGTGGTGATGTCAATGTTTGGGATATCCAGGGATTCCCGACCAAATTTGCTCACATATGTAACATCCGTCGAAAAACAGGTTTCCAAAACCCGCTTCGTTTATTAGTCAAACATTTAGTTATAAAGTTCGTTGCGTATTTTTGGTTCATATTAATTTTAAACAATACATAATTAATAAATATATTAGAATTTAAAATCTATAATTGAAAATTAATAATAAATAATGAATAAAAAAATAAAAGGAGACGCCGGGTAGAACCCGGGTCACCCGGATGAACAAACGCACAACACACCACTCCGCCACACACGATTTTGTGATACACAAGGAAACAAATAACATATATACAAAAACTAGAAAATCAAAATCCAGAAATCAGCGCGCCCAATCCGCAGTCGCCGGAAAAACCGACGATTTCGCAAATCACGACCGTTTTCTTTGACTGAAACGCGTGAACTAAATTCGACATCGGTTATAACCGATGTCTAACCCTCAAATTCAGTCATAACCGCCGGAAAAACTTTGACCGCGAATTCAAGACCAAATTCAGACCCAAATACATCCTGTTCTACCCTATAAATACCCCCCTCAACCTTCCGGGAATCCTTTCGCTCAAGACCGCACACTTTTTCGTAGTTGAAGTTCTCAGAAGCTCGTCGTCGGAGATTTCCAATTTCACCGGAACATCGCCGGAAATCCTTGATCAGAAAACCGTATTCATTCCTCAACCGATATATCTATCTAAAACTTAAAACTTCTCTGCTATCTCTTAATTCATACTTTAATCGTTCAAATCAATAATCAAAACTGCTAAACAGTTCATACAGCCGGACATCGCAAATCGGAGCCGACGACACTTGCCGGAAAACCGAAGCAAACCCGCTGTTCTGGTACATCATATCATTTAATTTCTCTGTTCATTTCAATCAAGTTTAAATCGTGAACGACCAAACAAGAACAGTCGGAATTCACTGTTCTGTGTTCTTTAACGAATAAGATGAAGTCGCATATAAGTATAAGTATAATTAAAATCAGATATTCGAACGGGTTAGACACACAGTCCAGCGGTGGAATGTGTGCACAAACAATGCACACGTCCCGAGTTCGAATCGCACACGTTACCGAATTTCAGAAATAAAACCAATCCTTTTTAAACCTATTCAGATCACCTTTCAACATGTATATAAATATAATATAATTCAGTAATTAAACAGGTTAAGCACACAGCCCAACTGGTTGGGCTGTGCGTACTCGAACCGAACGTCTCGAGTTCGACTCCGGGTCACTGAAGTCGATTCGGCCATTTAAAACCATTTTTAAATAAAACCAAATAAGTTTAAAACTAATAAGTATATAAATATAATTAAAATAAGAAATATTTCGGGTTAGACACGTAGCTCAGTTGGTAGAGCTGCGTGTACGTATACGATAGGTCGCGAGTTCGAACCTCACTCAGCGCATATAATTAAAACAGTCCGACCGGTAAACGGTCAATGGTCAACAGTCAACAGAGTCAAAAAGTCAACATTTTTTTTATTTATTTTTTATTTTTTTAATCAGAAAATTTTTTAAAAATACTTAAATATAATATTTTTAAAGTTAGAAAATGTCTTTAAACTCACAAAAATAAATCTAAAAATCCTATTAAGATTATGAATTAAAAGTATTAATCTCAAATAAAATCCACTTATTTACCGAACCATTTCGTTATTATTTTAGGTTAGTTTTTCCTCGTCGATCAAATCTTAAAATTCGTGCGCATCCAACGTCATCAAAGAAACGCACCCACTGTGAGTGAATCCTTACAAATTCCCCTTTTTATTCATGTTTTGGGGTGTATCATGTGTCGCTTTAATTATTTCATTTATTCAAACTCGTGCTATTACCATTATATGATCTAAACTCGAGATGTAAATATTGTTTGTTGTGATGTGTGTTTACATTTTGTCAAGTTGCGTGCAAATCATTCATTAGGCCAATCAGTTCCTCGTTGGAGACAGGTTGAGCATCATGTGCCTCATTGTTCATCATTTGGTGTGTGCTTGTGCATTAATTGAGATTATGTGATTATGTTGTTGTTGTGATACGTGTTTACATTCTTGTCAAGTTGTGTGCAAATCATGCATTAGGCCCATCAGTTCCTCGTGGGAGACGAGTTGAGCATCAGGTGCCTCATTCGATCGGCTCCGTTTGATTGAGCCTTGATCTCATTATTCATCATTTGGTGTGTGCTTGTGCATTTATTGATATTACGTGTTTTGTGATTAAATTTACATTTACGTTTATTCATATTTGGTTATGCACAATTTTATTCAAATAACCAACATAACTAATCCTTTCAAATGTTTAAATAAGATTCACTCGCCAACTTTTGTTGACCCAAAACCCTATTTTACATATGATACAGGTGATCCAGTTGAGAAAAGAAACACGTAGGATGGCCTAGAAGAATAAACAAGTTAATGCCTTGGAATGGACGTTTAGTTTTGTTTTCCTTTGTAATTGTACTCTAGTTTGTAATTTGAATGAAAATGTATTTGAACATGTTGTGTTTGTATGTTTACTGTAACTTCTTCTTTAAAGAGAAATAATAAATATGAAACTTTATAGTAAATGTCATGAGCTTTGATGAAAACCCAATCATGCCCCGACTACCATTTCCGCTGCGGGTCAGGGTGTGACAGATTGGTATCGGAGCTTTTGACTATAGGGATATAGGATAGGTTATTAGACCCTTAGAGCCTATACTATAGTTGATTAGATTTTAATTGTTTATGTGGTTACATGCAAACTCATTATGTTTATTTTTTCATATTTATTACACACACAAATACATGCAAACACTTCCACCATCATATTGTGTGATATTTAATGAGTTATACTTATTGTCAAACATAACATGCTTACATATACATTCATCACGCATATTTCAATGTTCACATATTCAAATCATCCTCATATTTCATTTATTCAAGACTTTGTCGCAATTTTCATTTTTCAATCTCATCAAAGTGAGTTCTACGACGGGCATGTAGTAACTGTAAGGGTACAAGTACCGGTATTCGGAACGTCCTGTCTAGGTTGGCATTCGTATAAATCCAATGTAACGGACCAGTTTTCCTACCTGGGGACTAACGATGAGAGTACGAAGGACCTATTAGGCCAAAGCATGCCACACCAAACGTCGTTCGAACTAACCCCACCTTGAGGTGTCACCGTGTCCCCACCTGGATGCACTCCGAATTTCATACGTTACATTCATATTTCTCGATTTTCTCCGGGTTTTAGTGTAAGTTACCAGGCTAACACATGCGAACCATATGAAAGACCCGGTAATCATGGGGGCCCACATGATTACGAAGGTGAAGTATGGCGGCATGCAAGGCCCAATTACGAGCAAAGCCCAAGACATCCTATGGATGTAGTAAATTTATTATTCTTCATTTATTTTATGAATGTTCATTCCTAAATACGACACATGACCCCGAAAACGTCAAACTCATACTCTTGATACGTATTTCTTGTAGATGTCTTCTAGCCTCTCTCGTAGAAAAATGAGATCAGGAAAAACCCGCGAGCGCATGGCTGCCCAAATCGCTCAACAAATGGCTTCCGTAATACCCAACATCGTAATTCAAGTACAACAGGCCCTTACCGCTAATCCCGTCAACCCAATCCACCAAGAAGATCAAAACATTGTCGATCCTCCCCCAAAAGCCAATAAATGCACCTTCAAGCATTTCAAATCCTGCGATCCTCCAAAATACAAAGGTACTGAAGGTGTCACCGCTCTCCTCCATTGGTTCGAGGAGATGGAAAACACTTTTCTCAATTGCGACTGCCCCGATGATCGCAAGGTGCGATATGCTACCGGTCGTTTGTTCAGAGTAGCACTTACATGGTGGAATACAGAGAAGGCCAAGCGAGGTGCTGAAGATGTTATGACTTTGACTTGGGAAGAGTTGAAGGAAATCATGACAAAACGGTTCTGTCCAAGAAGCGAAATCAAGAAATTGGAAGATGAGTTCTATTCTTTGAAACAAAAAGAGGGCGACCACACCACATACAACAAGAGATTCCTTGAGTTAAATCAAATGGTCCCCAACTTGTTCACTCCCCTCTACCGTTTGATCAAGCACTACATTCGAGGTCTTCCTTCAAAAATTCAAGACCCTGTAATAAGTACCACACCTGCAACTTTGGAAGCAGCAATGGAATTAGCTACAGAGCTCACCGAAAACCGCATACGAAATAAAGACTTCACGGAGGAGAAGAAGAAGGATAAAGCATCAACCGAAACCTCCAACCCAACCTAGACCAAATCCCCTCCTCAAACCACTCTTAAGAGAAAACGAGATGGACAAAATTTCGCTATCACCCAAGGCAATCAACCGGTTTCACAAGCTGTACCCCTCCAAGCTATCCCAATCACTCAAGTAGCACCCAACTCTACTTACCCAAATAAGAAACCCTACATTGGACCTCACCCTCAATGTAACACCTGTTTTTATCACCATCCATCTACCGTACCTTGTCGACTGTGTGCAAATTGTGGGCGTTATGGTCATTGGAGCAAAACTTGTCGTGCCCCTCAAAACCAAGCTTCACCCCTTACTCAAAACATGATCCAAACATATCAACAACCCCAATACCCCATGTTTCCATATGTTCGAGCTTGTGTTAATTGTGGCGATCCTACCCAGTTTAGAAACACTTGCCCTCTATTGGTTAACATCATAAACGCCCAGGCTCAAGCAAACCCAGTTAACCAAGCAAATCAAGCAAACCCAGCTCCACCACCAGCAAGAGGAAGAGCTTACAACATCAACGCCAATCCTGTTGAAGATAATAACGGCCCAAACGAATCACCCAACTAGTTTTCCTCACCAAGAATCAAGACTAAACCCCAATCGTCTAGTTTTAATGTTTTTTTTATGTTATCTCAATCTTTCCGTATCCCAGTTGTAAATTGGGAATTTATGTATCCAAAAATTTTAATGCGAATTGATATTACAGTTTTGTTTTATACTCATTGATTTAACATTCATATCATCATACATCTCGACGTATATCAATCTCATCATTTAAAGAAGTTGGGTTGTGTCTCACTTTTACATAGACTAACCCCTTCATCATAACAAACGAGAGAGGTACTGTCATCATTCAGTCATGTATCCTTTTAGAATTGAGACTCAAGCTTTGGTTGTTGTGTTTGTTTATGTTTTAGAGTCACATAGGACTGATCATAATTTACTGATAAAGCCAATGAAAATTTGACAAGAATATGGTGGATACACCGCTGGTACTTCCTATATATAAGTATTCTTGGCAAAGGATCAAAAGCATTACTAGGAGGTTATGAGAAGTTCCGTATAGGTTTAAATATCGTCATGGTTGAAGTTTTTGTTTTATGATACATACCTTATCATTTCAAACGTATCAATTCCCTCAAAACTCTTATGCATAAAATCATGCCTATTCAATCAACTCAGTTTATCCATGTTCCGCATTCTTATACTTTAGGCATCAAAAAGCGATTCGTGTAGCAGGGTATTCAACCCTTACTAGGAACGTTACCGCCTCAAATAAGATTTAAACTCTCACCCTCTTCTATTTATGTAATCATCAAAATTAAAACATCCTCCCTTCAAGTCAAATATACCGCTACTACTTAAATTTCGGGACGAAATTTCTAAAAGTAGGGGATACTGTAACATCCGTCGAAAAACGGGTTTCCAAAACCCGCTTCGTTTATTAGTCAAACATTTAGTTATAAAGTTCGTTGCGTATTTTTGGTTCATATTAATTTTAAACAATACATAATTAATAAATATATTAGAATTTAAAATCTATAATTGAAAATTAATAATAAATAATGAATAAAAAATAAAAGGAGACGCCGGGTTTCGAACCCGGGTCACCCGGATGAACAAACGCACAACACACCACTCCGCCACACACGATTTTGTGATACACAAGGAAACAAATAACATATATACAAAAACTAGAAAATCAAAATCCGGAAATCAGCGCGCCCAATCCGCAGTCGCCGGAAAAACCGACGATTTCGCAAATCACGACCGTTTTCTTTGACTAAAACGCGTGAACTAAATTCGACATCGGTTATAACCGATGTCTAACCCTCAAATTCAGTCGTAACCGCCGGAAAAACTTTGACCGCGAATTCAAGACCAAATTCAGACCCAAATACATCCTGTTCTACCCTATAAATACCCCCCTCAACCTTCCGGGAATCCTTTCGCTCAAGACCAGACACTTTTTCGTAGTTGAAGTTCTCAGAAGCTCGTCGTCGGAGATTTCCAATTTCGCCGGAGCATCGCCGGAAATCCTTGATCAGAAAACCGTATTCATTCCTCAACCGATATATCTATCTAAAACTTCTCTGCTATCTCTTAATTCATACTTTAATCGTTCAAATCAATAATCAAAACTGCTAAACAGTTCATACAGCCGGACATCGCAAATCGGAGCCGACGACACTTGCCGGAAAACCGAAGCAAACCCGCTGTTCTGGTACATCATATCATTTAATTTCTCTGTTCATTTCAATCAAGTTTAAATCGTGAACGACCAAACAAGAACAGTCAGAATTCACTGTTCTGTGTTCTTTAACGAAGAAGATGAAGTCGCATATAAGTATAAGTATAATTAAAATCAGATATTCGAACGGGTTAGACACACAGTCCAGCGGTGGACTGTGTGCACAAACAATGCACACGTCCCGGGTTCGAATCGCACACGTTACCGAATTTCAGAAATAAAACCAATCCTTTTTAAACCTATTCAGATCACCTTTCAACATGTATATAAATATAATATAATTCAGTAATTAAACAGGTTAAGCACACAGCCCAACTGGTTGGGCTGTGCATACTCGAACCGAACGTCTCGAGTTCGACTCCGGGTCACTGAAGTCGATTCGGCCATTTAAAACCATTTTTAAATAAAACCAAATAAGTTTAAAACTAATAAGTATATAAATATAATTAAAATCAGAAATATTTCGGGTTAGACACGTAGCTCAGTTGGTAGAGCTGCGTGCACGTATACGAGAGGTCGCGAGTTCGAACCTCACTCAGCGCATATAATTAAAACAGTCCGACTGGTCAACGGTCAATGGTCAACGGTCAACAGAGTAAAAAAGTCAACATTTATTTATTTATTTTTTATTTTTTTAATCAGAAAATTATTTAAAAATACTTAAAAATAATATTTTTAAAGTTAGAAAATGTCCTTAAACTCATAAAAATAAATCTAAAAATCCTATTAAGATTATGAATTAAAAGTATTAATCTCAAATAAAATCCACTTATTTACCGAACCATTTCGTTATTATTTTAGGTTAGTTTTTCCTCGTCGATCAAATCGTAAAATTCGTGCGCATCCAACGTCATCAAAGAAACGCACCCACTGTGAGTGAATCCTTACAAATTCCCCTTTTTATTCATGTTTTGGGGTGTATCATGTGTCGCTTTAATTATTTCATTTATTCAAACTCGTGCTATTACCATTATATGATCTAAACTCGAGATGTAAATATTGTTTGTTGTGATGTGTGTTAACATTTTGTCAAGTTGCGTGCAAATCATTCATTAGGCCCATCAGTTCCTCGTTGGAGACGGGTTGAGCATCAGGTGCCCCATTGTTCATCATTTGGTGTGTGCTTGTGCATTAATTGAGATTATGTGATTATGTTGTTGTTGTGATACGTGTTTACATTCTTGTCAAGTTGTGTGCAAATCATGCATTAGGCCCATCAGTTCCTCGTGGGAGACGAGTTGAGCATCAGGTGCCTCATTCGATCGGCTCCGTTTGATTGAGCCTTGATCTCATTATTCATCATTTGGTGTGTGCTTGTGCATTTATTGATATTACGTGTTTTGTGATTAAATTTACATTTACGTTTATTCATATTTGGTTATGCACAATTTTATTCAAATAACCAACATAACTAATCCTTTCAAATGTTTAAATAAGATTCACTCGCCAACTTTTGTTGACCCAAAACCCTATTTTACACATGATACAGGTGATCCAGTTGAGAAAAGAAACACGTAGGATGGCCTAGAAGAATAAACAAGTTAATGCCTTAGAATGAACGTTTAGTTTTGTTTTCCTTTGTAATTGTACTCTAGTTTGTAATTTGAATGAAAATGTATTCGAACATGTTGTGTTTGTATGTTTACTGTAACTTCTTCTTTAAAGAGAAATAATAAATATGAAACTTTATAGTAAATGTCATGAGCTTTGATGAAAACCTAATCATGCCCCGACTACCATTTCCGCTGCGGGTCAGGGTGTGACAACATAATCCTTGATAGGATTTGTTTCCATCCTCTCTCTATATTGGGCGACATGTTCTTCAGGATATGTACACCCATCATATAACTTCAAATTGGGGGTCTGAAAATGTGTCGGGAATTCTGCATCATAAATGGAGGAGCAAATCTGGAACTCTTGTGACTTGCTGAGGATACTTCTGGTATAGGTTGTACCACACTAGCTACACTCAAGATCAAGTCTTTGAGCTTATTTAACTCATTAGTAATTATTGAGCTAATCCCTGATACCGCATTGGTTGAGTGTTGTTAATATTAAAGTTTGATTATCAAAATTGTTACCAAGATTAGGGTTTTGCGGTGAGAATCTTGGGGTCATCTCGAAGTCTCTGGTTGCAGAAAATCGGCAGCCTTAGTTGGGTTGGCCACACTATTTCAAGCCTACATTCAGATAAAGTCTCCTTGATGATTCCCTGAGGATCCTACAGAGTCAAACTTCAGGATCTTTGGTTGTAACGGAGTGGTTGTATCCTCCACCGGTCTCTTCAAATATGACTTCATCTTCTCGATCTCTCATCATCATCATTTGATTAGTTTTATGTTGTTGATCCATTTGCTACTTCATCTGAGAGAGCATGGTGATGACTTCATCATTTGAGATAAGAACGTGCCCTCGAGCTAATGTAATCTTTTTGACCTAGTTGTCATTCTTTTTCTGGAATGATGGAAGAGGAGGAAGATGGTTGCTTACTCTAGAGCTTGAAGAAGGCATCAAAGAGGAGGTTGGTCTGGATTCAGATGTCATTTTTGAAAATATTTTTGAAAGATAGTGATTGAACATGAATTTAACAAAGATTTGAGAATAAAAAGCACCATTTGTGTAACGCTTCGCATTTTCGAACTTTCCTTATTTAGAAAGTAAAGTTGAAACTCTATTTTTTAAAACTTATATCCATATTCTTTCCCAACTTTGTAATCCAGGACTTTGATCGTATAGAAATCCCCTATTTTATACATACGCATTATATCTACAATCAATCGTTAATTACATCTTTACTTACAATCTAATACTTGTTTTACATCCGAAACGCTATTCACGCATTCACGATACTCAAGTTATACTTACATACGTATTATATACTTAAAAACATGCCAAACCACCAAGTTATAACCTAAAATGTCGAACAACTCGAAGTTTTGGGGCCACTTTTGAGGTGTAAATTACCCTCTAAACTTACTGTTTTAATAGGATTTAGACACCCCACAAGTTTGAGACAACCAACGCTACCATAGTTCTTATGGCAAGGCCTGTGTTACGGTGTAAAGGTGTGAATATTTGGAAGCCTTGGCTATACTAACCTCATTCCACCACCTCACTTGATGTTTTCCATGATGATACCACTAAAACTTATTCAACTTTCATTAGAGTGACAAAGCTACGACACGTCCCCAAATGTTGCCATCTTCGGGATGCATACACCTAGCTTGCTCACTTGGTTGTTTGTAGTTTTAGTCGGCTTAGTAATTTAGTTGTATCTTATCTTGTTCATTTCCAACTGGGTTTACCAACTAAGTTGGTAAACTTTGTGCTTTGGTGAATCATATAAAGAGGTATGTCATACCACCATGCTTGACTTACATGAACTCTATGACGTTATATGATGGACTATTACTACACAAAATAAAACACATATGTTTAGCCGAACTTGTGATACTAACGATTTATGGTTAAGTGTTATGAACTTAGGCTACATTATCTTTGTTCTTTATTCCTTGTTTGTGATTCTAATGGGCACGTTAGGACTCATGAAAACACATAAAAACTTAGTGTTCAAACGAGTGTTTAGACGAGATATACTTTTTGCATACATATACTTTTATACTTGATTCCAAATCCAAACATCCCATAAACTCCAAACACCCGTGCACCTTCGTTTCTCCATTCTCATCAAACTCGTCAATACGCGGATGAAAGGAAAGCTATGCAAAATTGTGAATATATATGACCCCCTTTACGTTTTATCACTTTTGGGTGCAATATACATGACATATTAAAACTCACACAAACACTTATACGCAAATACTTTAATCATACAAGCAAATCCGACATACATGCTTTATTTGTTATACTCTAGAAATGCATACATGCTAGAAAACCGTTCTTGCATAATACTTTGTCATTAACTTCGTACAAGCCTCCCTTGACATGTATAGCGCTATAGGAGTAATGCGCTGCCCATATTCTTGAGGTCATGTTAAGTTAATCATAACGGTCTTGTCGTGGCTACAATAAGATTACGCTAGCGGGAATCTTTGGGTTGACAAGTATGTTTTGCATGCTATGCCTTAGTATACGTTATTGCCATGTGGATTTCATTAAACTCGTTTATACATATGCTAGTACACTTAAACTTGTATACTCGCCAATACTTTATGTGTTGACATGTTACTTTAATATATATTGAAGGATTGTGATCGTGAAGCACTGAAAATAATCTAGTAGAAAGGACTAGAAACGCACAAACTTCTATTTATGTTCATAGATTAGTCATACGTTACTTGTTGTAATTTGTTTCCAACTTATGTACTTGAAACGTTAGCAATGAAATGGAATTATACTTTTTAAATACTTGTCACATTTAGTCGTTATGAAGTCTCTTGCAATCTATTTCGTCATGTCCCGGTGTTTCCACCATCGGTTGGGGTGTGACAATTTGCTCCATGGTGGGACCCAAATTGTTTTGGTAAAAAAATTAACAAAGTTATTTTGTGATCAAACCTAGATGTGAGGTAGTGTGCTTTTAGGGATATTGAAATGTGTATGAAGAATAAAGCCGAAAATGACACATGATATTACGAGGAAAGCCCTTAATCCCTAGGGCTCTCCAGCATAAAACCTTGGGAGGTGAAAATCGTCTCCTGCCTCTAGTACTTGTACTAATAGTAAATTTGATACAACTCGAGAAATGATTGCGATGTGACCTAAGTGTTTACCACAAGCAGAGAGTGTAGAGTGTCGTGTATTAATGTTGTGCCTCTATCCATTGCAACGACCTCATTATATATGCAAAAAAGGAAATAACTACCTATTTACAAAATCCGGGGAATATAGAATATCCTTTCTTGATCGTTGTAGACGAGTTCAACGAGCTCAACACGTGCATAATAATTATAACACCGAGTCTTTAACTATGACTTGGTCATTGATCAGCTCCAACAAATATTAAATACAAAAGCAAGATATATTAGTTAACAATCGTAGATAAATTCAGGATACCAAACCTACTCGGAATTCGAGAGTACCGAGGTTTAGGATTCCGGACCAAAATTTGACTAACAATCTCATATTAGTAAGTTGAAGGCATATTTTTCACATATTGTTAACTTACTTAACCATGCGTCAAAGGAGTGATGATAGTTCTTTCTGATCTCTCTTGAAAAAACTTTCTCAGTGAAGAAAGGTAGCTCTTATACGAATGTTTAAGTGTTTCTATATTTACATACCCTCTATTAGATTCTTAACCGTTTTAAGTACAAATAATAGTTGGTTGTAACACCATTAATTAACTTTCAAGTTATTATGTTTTGTTAGTTACACATTTACACATTCAAAACTGTGAATAGTAATTTGAGTTCAAAAAATGTTAACAGTGTTTGTGGAGGAATCAGAGAGCTTGCGGATGAACTGAAATAAAAAATAACGCAAATTTAGCACACAGTCGATTGTCTTAAGCAACATGGACATCAAGTTATGAAGATATTTAATATGTTTAAACTGAACTTACAGCATTAGTAATCATTAAATTATATACTTATGAAAATTGCTAGTCATCCACATATAACATAGATTCAAACATAGGAAAAGCGCTTAATGAGTGCCACCTGGTAAATATTTTTATAACATCAGACCACCATCAATATGGTCAACTGCCTCGACGAGATGTATATCCAGAAACTTACGGATTTATTTTTAGTTGCCTTGATAGAGACTTCTTAGATTGTCATCATCCTAGTACTAGCTCCACCTAAGCACACTTACTATTGAAGTTTTTATCTACTCCACAGTCAATACACCCAAAACACATGTAAGTTAAGAAGTAGAAAATTTCTTATAAACCAAGAATCTCTTATGGTCACGACCGACGTGATAATAGTCTAAGGTGTTAAAATGGTCCATTTTAATTTTTTCTATATTGTTACAATTCTAATATCTAGCATGCTTCTGTCATCAACATAGTACTCTTTGCCCCGGATGGGTTGCCCTTACAAGAACTCATGAATTGGTTAGCTTATGCCATAAACCAGACTAGAGATATTTCGGTTAATGCTATCTACACTTAGTACTTTGTGTACACCTGAGTTATTAAATCTTGTGTTTAAACGAAGACTAGCTCAGGTAAATACTCTTGACTTATTTCCTCTATACTGGCTTGGGTTACGGTAAATTATTACCGCTTGGTTGGAAATGGGATCAATCGAATGCCAGATTATGGCTAGTAAATCCGCATATTCCGTTTTAATCAGTTTTGTTGGATAACTTAAACATTGGGGGTTAACTACCGTGTCCTGGATATCCTCGGCTCATTACATTAGATAATTGCCACGACCTTAGCGCGGGTAACTCCTGACAGACGCTCAAATGCAATCACCCACAAAGTTGTGGGTAACTCCTTCGTGAGTTCGTAAGTGATGTGTATGTTAATCATGTCTCAGTTCACTAGGCCCTGTATGTATGGACAAACATGTGACTCTGTTAACAAGGTTAAAAGTAACTTTCCCAAGTAATAAAATATTTTGTGCTGAGATGCATTTAAAACATCTTTAAATGTTTTCAAAATGAGTCAGTTGGATGTATTTATCAACGAAAGCTGACGTACTTTCAAAAGACTAAGCTTGCAGGTACAATATGAATATAAGCTGGAAGTGCTCGGTAGTGATAAGAGGATCTTGCAAATCCTAGATCTGTCCAAAGTCTGTTTTACATTCTTTCTTTTGTACAATTTATGATCCGCCTGTGGATCTTCTATTACGAGCCGTCTGTATATTATTTTTGTACTTTCAACATTTCTACTGTGTTGTGTTTAATTGACTATGATGATATCAACTTACGTCACGATATTCCCCACCCGAGCCCACCAGTGATTAGATTGGCTGTGGAAAGCCGGGGTGTGACATGTTGGTATCAGAGCCAACGTTTGAGAGAATTAAACACTAACCTTCTTGTGTTTAATCTCAAAGTTACACAAGCACATTCCTTAGACTTCCGAGTCTAGGCATTGACCTAGGATTACTTAGTTCATTATTAAGTTATTGGTATTGTTTTAATTTGATTTTTAACAGGAAAATGCCACCAAGAGTAAGAGGAAGAGGTAAAGGACCAATGAGGGGAGGACCTTCTGGACATATTCCCTCACATCCCTATCACCCGAACCCCTATGAGGATTCGGGGGATTCATGGCCATTATCGCAACATTCACCTTCTCATACCTAAAACTCTTACCACTCGTACCATTCACATCATCCACACCACTCTCACCACTCTCATCAGTCTTATCATGATGAGTTTAACCCCAACCAATACTTAAATAAACCCCCAACCAACCAAAATCAGTTAGACCAACCCAATCCCATGGACGAGGACTCCGACCCAGAGATGCCGCCATCAGGATCACACACCCATCCGATCGAAATTTCAAGCGATTCGAACTCTTACGCCGGATCGCCATACCAAGGTCCATATGAATGGGACCAATATTGGAACCAATTTACCTTCGCAAACACTTCTTCCCATCACTCCCCAACTCCGCCTGTACATGAAGATGTCCACATGGAACTGGTGGAACAACCTCAATCACCACCTGAACCGCCAAGGAGGAAAAGAGGAGCACGTATGTCGGTATGTGCGGGCCACCGGCCGGGATCGCTGCCACCTTCGCCCAAACCTTTCCCTACCATTCATGAGGACCCACAAATGGGCGGACCCTCCAATACCTCACCTGTGGTGGAACCAGCACCACTACCAATGGTTCAACCACCATCATCGGGTTATAATAACCCTATCCCAACATATCCGGATACATCTGGATATGATCCTTTTAACCCATCTACACCTGTTGATTATCAAGCATTATCGGATAACCCTTACATGCAAGCGGTCATGCATAACGCACTTTACACGTCTCCTTTCCCACCTACTGGATATCCAGGTTATGGGTACCAGTATCCTATTATGCCACAAGCACAACCCAACCTCCGCCACCATTCGAGGCCATCAATGAGGCCCTAGAACGAATGAAAGAAATGCAACAGCAAGCGGAGAAAACGGAGAAGAAGACGAACAAGTTCTTCAAGAAACTCTCCAAGTTGGTTCAGGGAAAGAAGGACGAGTGAAGTCTCTTCTAATAATATATGTTAGTCCCTGCAAGGACATTGTTATTCCTTTAGTCTCTGTGTGGACATTTTTATTTCTTTTAAGTCCTTGCATGGACAAGTTTGTTTCATTCATATCTTTCTAGTATTGTAATTTTTATTTGGCATTTAATGAATTACTTTGGAATTATATATATGTATTCATCCTCTTCAAGCGAACGTCTCGTTTTTACTCGAAATTTATGTTCTGCTATATAATTCCAAAAGATCTTAATGGATTTGATTATGCCAAGTGGCACAGACCACATATTGGCCAAGAAATGATAGTTAAGGATAAAAGGTCTTCTATTAGGATAGTTAAGGGAAATTATCCTTCTATCCAGAGGTAGTGGACTAGGTTCAAGCCTCCAAAGTCGTTAAGGTCCAAAGTGACCGGGACTATTAATCAAACATTAAGGTACTCTTATGTTAACATTAAGGAATGTTCGTACTCCTGGTAGTGTGACTTGAGAACCACACTAGCCGTCTAGGTAAAGGGACTACGTCCTGACACCTATTATATAGCCTATGTGATCAATGTGATCCCGGCTAATGTCATCATTATGATGAGGATTGATGGGCCAAAGTGCCATATTTTTCCATTTGGGGCAGATTGAAATTTGCCTTTGATGGTCCCTTTTGAGACCTAAGCCAAATATAGATATGATAAGCCTAAGAGTTGTGATGTTATTCACACTAGCTTAAATAGGCGATGGATTGTTATATCCAATGTTTAAAGCCAATATGATTATCAATACCATGGCTAAGAGGAATTTTATTTGGTATTTAGAACCACAGCTTCAGAATGGCAAACTCGGACGAGGCACAAAATAGCCACCGAGAGATTAACTCTAACAACGCAGAAAATATAGCCGTCGATAACGATGACTTCCAAGCTCGCATAGATGCAGTTGTTGGAAAGGCTATGGAAAAGGCCATAGAAAAACTTAGGGAGTCGAGTGCTACACGCTCACGACCCTTATCAATTCCACATTTCTCAGCTCATAAGGAGAGCTCTGTTCATTCTTCAAATGCGAAGAGTGAACCAAGAAAATTAGAATTTTCAGATAAGTCTCGTTCTTCAAAAGATGGATGTACTTACAAATATTTTGTCTCCTGTAAGCCCGAGACTTCAATAGGGAAAAGGAGTAGTGTAAGCCTTGAAATGGCTTGATGAGATGGAAAAGATTGTGGATATCAGCGGATGTGCTGATAGGGATGTTGTAAAATATGTATCACAGTCCTTCAAGGGCGATGCCCTGATTTGGTGGAAGGCTATGATCCAATCTACAGGTAAAGTACACCTGTACAACTTAGGATGTTCTAAATTTGTAGATCTTGTAAAAGAAACCTACTGCCCTCCACATGAGGTGGAGAAGATAGAGTCAGACTTCTTGACTCTTACAATGAAAAACCTAGATTGTCAGAAGTATGTTTCTGACTTCAATTCCTTGTCTAGGTTAGTTTCCTATTTAATTACCCCTGAACCCAAACGCATTGCGCGTTTCATTCATGGGTTAGCGCCTGAGATAAAAGGCATGGTAAAGGCTGCTCAGCCTAGTACCTATAGGTGTGCAGTTGACCTATCTATCTCACTCACATTAGACTTAGTAAGACAAAAATCAGTCAAGGCCGAGACTGATGGGAAAAGGAAGAGAGAGGATGATAGCTCCCAAAGATTTAATAAGAAGAATAAAGGGAGATTTGGGTTCAGAAAGAACCAAGACAAGTCGAGCGTAACGCCGACATGTAAGAACTGCAATCGCAGGCATTGGGGACAGTGTAGTATTGATCCACAAGCTAGACCCTATGGTATTTGTAAGAGAAAGGGGCATAAGACCCTGGAATGCAAGGATCTTAAGAATGCCGTCTGCTACGGCTGTAATGAAAAAAGGGCATATTAAGTTTAACTGCCCTAAGAACCCCAAAAATAACAAAGCAAAGCCGGGAGAGGCTAAGAAAGGGAATGCTCGTGCTTTCCAGATGAACGCCAGGGAGGCCGTTAATGACAACAACGTCATAACAGGTACATTCCTCATCAATGACATATATGCTAGAGTTCTTTTTGATTCGGGTGCAGATAAATCTTTTGTTGACCATAAGTTTAGTAAACTATTAAACTTGCCTATAAGAACTCTAGACATAACCTATGAGGTAGAACTCGCACATAACCTATGAGGTAGAACTCGCTGATGGAACATTAAAGACAACATCTTCCATTCTTGATGGATGTTTTATATCCATTAAGAATCATTCTATCCCTATCTCTATTTTCCAACGAAGTTGGCAGGGTTTTGATGTAGTTTTAGGCATGGATCGTTTATCCCATAACCAAGTCCGCATTGCCTGCGATAAGAAACTCATCGAGATTAAAACCCTATCTGGTGAAACGATCACCATCCCTAGAGATTCACACTACAGATTGCCAGACAAGGTGTCGTTATTTAAGGCATCCAAGTGTTTGGGGAGAGGTTGTGTCATTTACATGGCACAAGTAACTATCAACGAGCCTAAACCAGATATTGAAGACCTTCCAGTTATCTCAGAGTATTCAGATGTTTTCCCTAAAGAATTACCAGGCCTACCTCCAGATAGGCAAGTGGAATTTAGAATTGATATCCTACCTGGATCAGCACCTGTAGCAAGGGCTCCGTATCGATTAGCACCGACAGAAATGAAGGAATTAAGGACACAATTAGATGAACTTTTAGAAAAAGGCTTTATTCAGCCTAGTTCCTCACCTAGGGGAGCTCCTATTCTTTTCCTTAAAAAGAAGGACGGTTCTACGCGAATGTGCATTGATTACCGTGAGTTGAACAAGTTAACAATCAAGAACCAATATCCCTTGCCCAGGATCGACGACTTATTCGATCAACTTCAAGATGCTAGCTACTTCTCTAAGATTGATTTGAGATCAGGATATCATCAGCTGAAGGTTAGGAACGAGGATGTTCCTAAGACTTCCTTTAGGACCCGATATGGTCATTATGAATTCTTAGTGATGCCTTTTGGGCTCACAAATGCACCTGCAGCATTCATGGATCTTATGAATAGAGTCTGCAAATCGTATTTGGATAAGTTTGTCATTGTCTTCATAGATGACATACTTATCTATTCTCTTAATCAAGATGATCATGAGAAACACCTTCGGTGCATCCTAGAACTTCTAAGGCAGGAGAAGCTTTATGCTAAATTTTATAAGTGTGAGTTTTGGCTTAGAGAAGTCCAATTTCATAGACATATGGTAAGAGAGCGTGGTATCCAAGTGGATCCCGCCAAGATAGAAGCCATAATGAATTGGAAAGTAGCCAAAACTCCATCGGAGATTCATAGCTTCTTAGGATTGGTGGGTTATTATAGGAGGTTCATTGAGAACTTTTTGAGGATAGCCACTCCTTTAAATACCTTGACTCGTAAGAATGTCAAGTTTATTTGGGGTCCAAAACAACAAGAATCTTTTGAGATTCTAAAACACAAGTTGAGCAATGCTCCTGTATTATCTCTACCTGAGGGAATTGAAGATTTTGTTGTATACTATGATGCTTCGCACACTTGCATGGGCTGTGTGCTAATGCAAAAAGGCAAGGTGATTGCTTATGCATCACGACAACTAAAGGTGCACGAAAGGAATTACACCCCTCATGATTTGGAATTGGCTGCCGTTGTATTTGCACTAAAGTTGTGGATACATTACTTATATGGCACAAAGTGTATTATATACACCGACCATAAGAGTCTCCAGCATCTGTTCAATTAAAAGGAATTGAACATGCGACAACGTCGTTGGATGGAAACACATAATGATTATGATTGCAAAATTCGCTATCATCCCGGCAAGGCAAATGTCGTTGCTGACGCCTTAAGTCGCAAGGAAAGAGTTAAACCCATTAGAATTAACGCAAAGAGCATTGAGCTCAGAAATAGCTTGAATGAGAAACTATTAGAGGCACAAAAGCAAGCCCTGTTAGAGGCTAATATTCCTAATGAGGGATTAGGCGGGATTATTGATCAATTAATGCCTGGAAAGGATGGAATCCTTAGATTTAAAGGAAGAATTTGGTTTCCAATCTTTGGAGGACTTAAAGATCTAATCCTCTAGGAGACACATAAATCAAGATACTCAGTTCACCTAGGTGGTGACAAGATGTATCAGGCTTTGAAAAAGAATTATTGGTGGATAGGTTTAAAGAAATATATAGCCACTTATGTAACTAAGTGTCTGACGTGTTCACAAGTTAAAGCTGAATATCAGAAACCATCAGGACTTCTACAACAACTTGAGATTCCCACTTGGAAATGGGAAATGGTAACCATGGACTTGATTACCAAGTTACCAAAGACCACACGTGGTAATGACACGATTTGGTTCATTGTAGATCGGCTGACTAAGTCAGCGCATTTCTTGCCAGTTAAAGAAACGTATAATTCTGACAAATTGGCTAAGTTATATGTGGACAAGATTGTGTCCCTACATGGTGTGCGGATATCTATTGTATCTAACAGAGATACTAGATATACATCTCATTTCTGGAAAAGCGTCCAACAATCCTTAGGCACAAGATTAAACTTTAGTACGGCTTACCACCCGCAGACTGAAGGTCAGAGTGAGCGTACTATTCAGACCTTGGAAGACATGCTTAGAGCATGTGTGATTGATTTAGGTGGAAGTTGGGATGACCACTAACCCCTAATAGAATTATCCTATAATAATAGCTACCATACGAGCATCAAGGCTGCTCCTTATGAGGCTTTGTATAGGAGAAAATGTCGAACGCTCGTGTGTTGGGTAGAAGTTGCGGAAGCCCAACTATCAGGACCGGAGATTGTCTTGGAGACCACTGTAAAGATTGTACAAATCCGTGATCTTCTCAAAGCTGCTCGAGTTAGGCAAAAGAGCTATGCTGACAAGAGGCGTAAACCTCTTAAGTTCCAAATAGGGGACAAAGTCATGCTGAAAGTATCACACTGGAAAGGTGTAATGAGATTTGGAAAGAAGGACAAGTTAAGCCCAAGATATATAGGACCATTCAAAATAATCGAATGTGTCGGCACTGTAGCTTATAAACTTAAGCTGCCAGAGGAGCTTAGTGGAATTCATGATGTGTTCCACATCAGCAATCTTAAGAAATGTCTAGCCGATGAATCACTAGCAATGTCACATCATAATGTGCAAATAGATGAAAACCTGAAGTTTGTTGAGAAACCAATTTCGATCGAGGATCGACAGGATAAGAAGCTCTGAAGAAAATTGATACCTATAGTTAAGGTTAAGTGAGATGCCCTTAGAGGTCCCGAGTATACATGGGAGGTTGAGTCCATTATGCGACAAAAGTATCCCCATCTTTTTGAATAAAATCTCGAGGACGAGATTTCCTTTAAGGGGGTGAGGATGTAACACCTCGTAAAATCGTGTCCAGTAGTATAGTGACACGTGTTGTATTTTTATTTTAGTCTATTAAGACTAATAAGGACTAAAGATGTCAACATGCTCAAACTGAGCCTTTGAGTGACTTTCTGATGTCAACATGCTTAAACATTAGCCTCTGAGTGACTGATATGTCAACATACTTAAGCATTAGCCTCTGAGTGACTGATATGTCAACATGCTTAAACATTAGCCTCTGAGTGACTGATATGTCAACATGCTTAAATTTGGCCTCTGAGTGACTGATATGTCAACATGCCTAGTCTCTTAGTGACATTGGAGACATGCTTATAAGGAGCCTCTGTGTGATCCTTTACGAAGTCCTAACTCTCATACGTGCCACTTGTTGGACGAGAGA
Organism: Scalesia atractyloides; assembly: GCA_947069175.1. Lineage (NCBI taxonomy): Eukaryota > Viridiplantae > Streptophyta > Magnoliopsida > Asterales > Asteraceae > Scalesia > Scalesia atractyloides. The sequence goes on along the minus strand of CAMTDV010000022.1, from coordinate 20,381,583 downwards.
GGTTAATTCTGTAAATATGTAAAAGTTGGATGATGGAGGGGTTAAAAGTGTCAACATGTTAATTTATACCTCTTAGTGACCTTTTAACGTACCGAGAGCTCAACAATGTCTGGGCATACTCCCGGGTATGCCAAATATTGGTTACGGAGGGTTAAATATGCTAAAAAGGTATTTTAGAAGGTTTTATAAGTTGAGGGGCTAAAAGTGTCAAACTTTAAATCTGGCCACAGGGCGCTCGCGGGGCGCGAGAGGCCTGTGTCTGCAGAATTTTTGCTTGACCTCCACACATGTTGCCAAAAACCATTGTTTCGAAACCGTGGACTTCCAAACAGCTATGCCACGTTTTAGGACACTTGTAAGCTCCCTCTAACACCCCTTAACACCTAGCATCACCTCCTTCAAGCTCTCCAACTATAAATAGGTGCCAAGGTTCACCATTTGAACTTGCACCTTTCTCATTTATCACTCTATCTTCCTCCTCTGGAAGTTCCTAACTGAAAGGAGCATCCAACTTAGTTCTATTGCATCCTAAGGATCACTTGTAAGTGTTCCTTTCTCTTGCATTTTCGTTTATAGGCTTTTACAGTCAAAAGTCAAGCATTTTACAGAAAACGCCTTAACTTTCGGTTAAGACCATTATGGTCCAGCCATTGTTCGTAACGAACATGGATAAGTGATCGTAATAAGGTTGGTGTTAATCCCTATAAAGGGCACCTCCTGAAGATCACATTTGCTATACCAATTGATGAGTCAAAGTTATTATTGTAACATTCGTTGAAAAACGGGTATTAAAAACCCGCACCATTTTTGTAATCAAGTTTATTATTTTCACTTTTCGTTACGTATTTATGTAAATCGATTAAGAGATTCGTTATATTAATAATATAAAATAATAATAAAGATAATAATAATAATAATAATAATAATAATAATAATAATAATAATAATAATAAAAATAAATAAAATATATATAATAGATATAAAATCAAAAACACTAAAAAGGGGCAGACCGCGGGACTCGAACCCGGGTTTCACCCTTAACCAAACCCACAACAAACCACTACACCACACCTCAACATCTGAAATTAGCTCAATCAATTAAACTTTTATATTTTTTTTCTCTCAACTCTCCTTCTTGAACTGAATGAGAGTTTGCCGCCCAGTAACGGCAAAAATCAATTCGGCAACAGTCAAGGTTGCCTTTTTCTTTCGCAATTGATTGAGGAAACTACTCTCAATCACGAACTTGGACTCCCAATTCGTACAAAACCACATTCACCCGAGATTGCAAACAAACCACACATACCCAATCTAAATTGAAACTGCTAAACCGGAAATTCAACCTTAGCGACTTCTTTCAACTATAAACAGAGGGCTCAGGGAACCCATTAGAGTGCACAAACACTCTCCCTAACTTGATACGAGCCTCTGCTCATCAGAAGACCTCGCCGGAATAATCTTCTATCGCCGGAATCTCGCCGGAGAACCAGAACATCCATGTTCGGTATATCTTTCACCTAATCTCTCTCATTTTTATTAATCTCATGTGTAGTTATTTAAAATTTAATAAAGGAATTGATTAATGATTCGAAAAAATTAGGTTTAACAGTCTGCTTATTGAAATGAAGAAGATGAACCGGAGTAATAGTTTAAAAGAAATAGAAATTGTATTTCAACGCGTTAGTCACACAGCCCAGTTGGTTGGGTTGTGTGCGTATGAAGCCACAGGTCACGGGTCCGAGTCTTGTTGTGATCCGACCGCTACATAAACAAAACCTTATTATGAATCAAATTCTGAAACACGGCAGTAAGTATATATAAGGAATAAAAATCTTATATCCAACGGGTTAGATACACAGCCCGATTTGTCGGGCTGTGTGCACACGAAGCTAAGGTCACGAGTTCGAACCGGTTACGTACCACGGTCCCTATAATATACAATCCTTTTTATTAAATCAATACATGAAAAGAGTCAGTAAGTATATAAAAATAATTAAAATCCAATATCTTCCGGGTTAGACACGCAGCCCAGTTGGCCGGGTTGCGTGCACACGAACGGAAGGTCACGGGTTCGACTCTCACACGCTGCCGGTTCCGAGCGATTCATCCGATTTATTCTGAAAACATATTTTTTTAATTAATTAAACCTTAATTAGTCTCCCCAAAAATATATTATTTTATAACCAATTAATCTTATTTTCAAATTAAAGTTTAAGCAAATAAAAATATAGTAATAAACACAATAAAAATTAATTTAAATTATCTAATAAAATATGTAAATAATAAGTTAATTAAAAATATTAAATGTAACCAAAGGAACATATTTTTAGCTAAATTGTTATGTGAATATTTAGGTTAGCCGTTTCATCACTTGGTATCTCAACTTCACACTCGTGCGCTATCTCCAACAAATCTTAATCCCACCCACTGTGAGTGAATCTTACAACTCCCATTTTTATTTAGGTTTTTGGGGTGTATCATGTGTCGCTATAGATATTGTTATCACGTTATTTAAAATCTCGTGCTATTACCATTATGTGATCTAACATGCTATGTGATATTGTTTTGTTTATTGCCATTTAGTGTTCATATTCTCATTGCAGTTAATTTCTCACATTAGGCTATTTGTTCCCTGTTACCTACGGGTGGAGCGCCGTGTTGCCTAATATACGAGATCAGATTTGTTTGATTGAGCTTCGGTCTTGCAGCACATCGCTTATCGTGCACACATGTATATTGTTAGATGATGATAGATGAGATGGTTTGTGATTTAGATTACCTACACGACGTTCCCCTATTTGGTTAATGCATAATTTTATTAAATACTAAATACATCATTTTTCTTAATGATAAAAAGGGATTCACTAGCCAACTTATTGTAACACCTTGTAAAATCGTGTCCAATAGTATAGTGACACGTGTTGTATTTTAAATATAGTCTGTTAAAGACCAATAAGGACTAAAGGCGTCAACATGCTCAAACTGAGCCTCTGAGTGACGGTCCGATGCCAACATGCATAAATAAAAGCCTCTGAGTGACTGATATATCAACATGCTTAAATCATTAGCCTTTGAGTGACTGATATGTCAACATGCTTAAATCATTAGCCTCTGAGTGACTGATATGTCAACATGCTTGAAATTTGGCCTCTGAGTGACTGATATGTCAACATGCCGAGCCTCTGAGTGGCATTAGAATTAACATGCTTATAATAAGCCTCTGAGTGATCCTTTGTGAAGTCTTAACTCTCATACGTGCCAAATGTTGGACGAGAGGGTTCAATTTTGTAAATATGTGAATATTGGATGATGGAGGGATTAAAAGTGTCAACATGTTAATTTATACCTCTAAGTGGCCTTTTAACGAACCGAGAGCTCGACAATGTCCGGGCATAATCCCGGGTACACCAAGTATTGGCTACGGAGGGCTAAAAGTGCCAAAAAGGTGTTTAAAAAGGTTTTTAGAAGCTTTTTAAAGTTAAGGGGCTAAAGTGTCAAACTTTGAAACTGGCCAAAGAGCGGTCGCGGGGCGCGAGAGACCTGGCCTGGGTCTCTCGCGGGGCGCAAGAAGGCCTCTACTACAGAAAGTTTTGCTTGGCTCCCAAACAAAACTCCAAAACCATTAAAATCGAAACCATGGCTTCCCAAACTGCTATGCCACGTTTTGGGACACTTGTAAGCTTCCTCTTACACCCCTAAACACCTAACTTCACCTCCTTTGTGCTCTCCAACTATAAATAGGTGATCAAGTTCACCATTTGAACTTGCACCTTTCTAAATCATAACTCTTCTCCCTCCTCTGGAAGTTCCTAGCTAAAAGGAGCATCCAACATAGTTCTTTTGCACCATAGGAATCACTGGTAAGTGTTCCTTCCTTGTGCATTTTTGTTTATAGGCTTTTATAGCCAAAAGTTAAGTGTTTTACAGAAAACGCTCTGACTTTCGGTTAAGACCATTATGGTCCAGTCACTGTTCGAAATGAACATGGCTAAGTGATCGTAATAAGGTAGGTGTTAATCCCTATAAAGGGCACCTCCTGAAGATCACGTTGCTAGACCAATTGACGGGTCAAAGTTATGTTATTAAAAAGTCAAACAGGCCATCTTTCGGAAAAAAATCATAAATTGATCTTATACATGTTATGAAACCTATTTTGACACTTAAACAAGTTGGTAATAATTATTAGAACATGTAAGAACATGTTCGGCTCATCAATTTCAGTTCTGGGATCGGTTCGCAACCGAAAGACGTGAAGTTTGACTTCTGCTATGACTTTCGATTCTGACCCGATTTAGATTAGTTACCTACTGATATAAAGTTGCATTATGATCGTAATATAATGTAGCATAATCCTCAGAGGTTATATTACATGATCATAACCAGAATCCAGCAAGTTCCATAATTCTGTCATCTTTGACCGAAATGCCCTTTTTGCATAAAACAAGGTTTTAAATGCTAATGAACTTGAAAATGAGTTTTCTACTGATGTAATATTATAAGTATGATTATTTGGGATGTTAAACCAAGTTATAAACTGAGATTTCAAACAAGTCCTTAAACTATGTCGATAAATGACGATTTTAGCCCTTGTGGCTTATAAAATGATTTTAATCAAATCTTTTCAAAGTAAATCATTTACCTACTGATATGTTATATTAAATAATATATTTAAAATATTTTAATCTGACCTTAACATCAGTTTTCATAAACATCGCATAAAGACGTCATTTTACGACATAAGCGCCGTTTCGGCGCATAGTATGGTTTTAAACCATATTATTGGCCAAGACTTGATACCTACTGATTTTAAAACTTATTTTAAACATAATTATAGTAGGTACATGTTACAAACTCAGAATCTCAAATAATTTATAAACTATGTGTAGAATGACCAAAATGCCCATTCGGTGCACAGTTTGGTCATAAAAGATAATTTACACATATAATTGATATTCTACTGATATTATATCATAAATAAAGTATTTTTCCAGAATACTTATAACTACAACATTAAATTATATTCAAGTTCCTTATATACGGTATAAATTACCGAACTGCCCTTATAAGGCATAATTTCGTTTTAAAACCTTAACGGGCATACAAGTTGATATCCTACTGATATTTTAACTTATTTAAAATATAATGGCATATAGAACTTGTACATGACTTATCTGGTTACCCGATATCGCTGATATGCGTATGGTTAAGCATATGTAACTAGTTTACACAAATTAACCGAAACGGGTTTAACCTTATCATTTTAATCTCAAAATCCAGAATGCTAATAGTTTACCCATATTAAACAAGTCAAGGTACTTGTTGGGATTAAACTACTTCTATCCAATCACCGTTTAATCTAGCGTCATACGTTTTGATCAAGCACGCTAGTCGGTCTAAGTCTATGACTTAAATAAGACCGTTAGTAGTTTATGCCATAATCCAGACTAGAGACTTGCCGGTAAATTCTATCTGCACTTAGTACTTTTGTGTACGGCTGAGTTATTAAAATTAAAGAAGACTAGCTCAGGTAAATACTCTCGATTTATTTCCCCTATACGGGCTTGGATTACGGTAAATTATTACCGCTTGGTCGGAAATGGGATCAATCAAATGCCGGGTGCGGCTAGTAAATCCGCATATTCTGTTTTAATCAGTTTTGTTTGATAAATTAAACATCGGGGTTAACTACCGTGTCCTGGATTCCTCGGCTCATTAAAATAGAAATGGTCACGACCTTAGCGTGGGTGTAGGCATACACCCGATAGACGCTCAATTATGCATTCCCACAAGGTTGGGAGGAATTGACTCCTTCGTGAGTCCAAAGTGGTGTGTACGTTAATTGTGTCTCGGTCTCCGTACCGGGCCCCGTATGTATGGACAAACATGTAAATCTGTTAAACAAGGTTGGACGGTCAATTAACCCAAGTTATAAAAAGATTTTGTGTTGAGACGCACTTAAAACATTTTTTAAATGTTTTCAAAATGAGTCAGTTGGGTGTATTTACCAGCGAAAGACGACGTATCTTTAAAAGCTAAACTGCAAGTACAATACGAAAATAGGTTGGAAGTGCTCGGTAGTGATAGAGGATCTTGCAAATCCTAAATCTGCCCAAAGTCTGTCTTATATTTTTTCCATGTACAATTTATGATCCGGCTGTAGATCTTCTATTACGAGTCTGTATATTATTTTGTATTTTCGAACATTCGGTTTGTAATAGTAATTTTACTCCAAGACTTCTGTTGTGCCGTGTTTAATTGACTATGATGATTATCAACTGACGTCACGATACTCCCCACCCGGGTCCACCGGTGTATGGATTTGGATTGGAAATCCGGGGTGTGATAGGTTGGTATCAGAGCCAACGTTTGAGAGAATTAAATACTATCCTTCTTCTGTTTAATCTCAAACTTACACGAGCACATTCCTTAGACTTCCGAGTCTAGGCATTCACCTAGGATTACTCATTTCATTATTAAGTTATTAGTATTGTTTTTAAATTGATTTTTAACAGGAAATTGCCGCCACGTGTACCAGGACAAAGTGGGAGAGGAAAAGGTCCAATGAGGGGAGGACCATCGGGGCGTATTCCCCCTCAACCTCATAACTCAGATGCTTACCAAGAATCAGGAGATTCATCTCCTTGGCAACCAGCGAGACGCTTTGTCTCTAATAGACACTCACCCTCACATTCCCAAAATTCTTACCACTCTCACCACTCCTATCATTCACACCATACCCATCATTCCCATTCACATTCTTACCATGAAGAATTTAACCCTAACCATTACTTTAACACGCCTCCAGCCGATCAAAATCAGTTGGACCAGCCAAACCCCATGGACAAGGATTCCGACCCGGAGATGCCGCCGTCGGGATCAAATATGCATCCCATTGAAATTTCAAGCATTCAAACTCTTATGCCGAATTGACCTACCAAGGTCTCGATGAGTGGGATCAATACTGGAACCAATTTACCTTCCCCCACACTCCTTCTCATCACTCTCAACCCACCCCTGTTCAAGAAGATGTCCACATGGAACATGTGGACCAACCTCAACCACCACCTATACCACAAAGAAGAAAGCGTGGAGCACGTATGTCGGTATGTGCCGGACAAAGGTCGGGATCGCTGCCACCTTTCCCAACTCTTACCCCACAATTCAAGAGGACCCACAAATGGGTGGACCTTCTAATGTTTCACCTATAGTGGAACCAACACCAACACCAACACCTGTTGTTCAACCACCACCATCGGGTTACACTAACCCAATCCCCACATATCCAGACACGTCTGGATATGATCCTTTTAACCCGTCTACACCGGTAGACTATCAAGCATGGTCGCAAGACCCCTATATGCAAGCAGTTATGCACAATGCACTTTACCCGTCTCCTTTCCCAACTACTTATCCACCGACTGGATATCCAACTTATGTGTACCAGTATCCGGTTATGCCACAACCTCCGCCACCACTTGAGGCCATTAATGAGGCCTTAGAAACAGAGAAGAAGACAAACAAGTTCTTCAAGAAACTCTCCAAGTTGGTCAAAGGAAAGAAGGACAAGTAAAGTCTCTTCTAATAATATGTAGTCCATGTGAGGACATTGTTATTTCGTTAGTCCCTGCGTGGACATTTTTATTTCTTTAAAGTCCTTTGCATGGATAGTTTATTTCATTTTCCAGTACTGTAATTTTTAATTTGGAATTTAATTAAGTATTTTGGAATTATATATATATGTATTCATCCTTTTGATAACGAGCGTCTCGATTTTATTCGAAATTTATGCTCTGCTATATAATTCCAAAAGATCTTAATGGATTGATTATGCCAAGTGGCGTAGACCACATATTGGCCAAGAAATGATAGTTAAGTACGAAGGGGTCTTCTATCAGGATAGTTAAGGGAAGTTATCCCTCTATCCAGAGGTAAGGGACTAGTTCCAAATCTCCAAGGTCGTTAAGGTCGAAGGTGACCGGGACCATTAATCAATCATTAAGGTACTCTTATGTAACATTAAGGAATGTTCATACTCTTGGTAGTTTGGCTTGAGGAACCACACTAACCGTCCAATGGGACAGGCTGATATGCCAAATATATCTGATATGATGTAGGCCAATGTGCCTAATTATTATCCAATAGGACAGGCTGATATGCCAAATACATCTAATATGATGTAGGCCTATGTGCCCAATTATTTTCCAATGGGACAGGCTGACATGCCAAATACATCTGATACGATGTAGGCCAATGTGCCTAATTATTGTCCAATGGGACAGGCTGACATGCCAAATACATCTGATACGATGCAGGCCAATGTGCCCAATTATTGTCCAATGGGACAGGCTGATATGCCAAATACATCTGATACGATGGAGGCCAATGTGCCCAATTATTGTCCAATGGGACAGGCTGATATGCCAAATACATCTGATACGATGTAGGCCAATGTGCCCAATTATTGTCCAATGGGACAGGCTGATATGCCAAATACATCTGATACGATGTAGGCCAATGTGCCCAATAATTGTCCAATGGGCAGGCTGATATGCCAAATACATCTGATATGATGTAGGCCAATGTGTCCAATTATTATGTCCATTAGGGACAACCCTATGAGCTATATAATTGTCAATAATGACAATGACAGTTGTGACATTGTGATCCACTATCCAATAATATATGGACTACGTCCAAATTGTAATTTGCCTATAATGGTCCTATTAAGACATAGGCCAAATATAGTTATGTTAAGCCTAAGAGTTGTGATGTTATTCACGCTAGTATAGGCAATGGATTGTTATATCCAATATGGAAAGCCGATATGGTTGATATACCATGGCTAAATGAAGTTTTATTGGTATATAGAACCCAAGACTTAAAGATGGCTAACTCAAATGAAGCACAAAGTAGCCACATGAATGTAGAATCTAACAAAGCTGAAAACAAAGATTTCGATAATGATAATTTTCAAGCTCGCATTGATGCAGCTGTTGAAAAGGCCATAGAAAGGCTAAGAGAGTCGAGTGCCACTTGCTCTAGATCCTTATCTATTCCACCATCTTCAGCTCATAAGGAGAGCTTCGTTCACTCTTCAAATGCAAAGAGTGAACCAAAGAAAATAGATTTTGTTGAAAAGTCCCGTTCTGTTAAAGACGAATGTACCTATAAGTACTTTGTCTCCTATAAGCCCCGAGACTTTAACGGGGAGAAAGGAGCTGTAGAAGCCCTAAAGTGGCTAGACGAGATGGAAACGATTGTAGATATCAGCAATTGTGCAGATAAGGATGTGGTCAAGTATGTATCACAATCCTTCAAGGGCGATACCCTAATATGGTGGAAAACCATGATTCAATCAACAGGTAAGGTACACCTGTACAACTTGGGATGGTTCAAGTTTGTTGATTTGGTAAAGGAAACTTACTGCCCACCTCATGAGGTGGAGAAGTTAGAGACAGACTTCTTGTCTCTTTCAATGAAAAACCTATATTGTCGGAAGTACGTTTCTGACTTTAACTCCATATCTAGGTTAGTTTCCTATTTGATCATCCCCGAATCCAAACGCATTGCGCATTTTATAAATGGGTTGGTGCCCGAGATAAAGGGCATGGTAAAGGCTGCACAACCTAATACCTATAGGTCCGCTATAGACCTATCTCTATCTCTCACCCTTGATTTGGTAAGACAAAGGTCAGTTAGGACTGAAACTGACGGAAAGAGAAACGGGAGGATAATAACTCCCAAAGATTTAAAAAGAAAGGAAATTTCGGGTTCAAGAAGAACCAGCACGCGTCTAATGACAAACCTCTATGCAAGAACTGTAAATATAGGCATTGGGGACAGTGTAGCATAAATCCACAAATCAAACCCTGTGGTATCTGCAAAAGAAGAGAGCATAAGACCTTAGATTGCAAGGATCTTAAGGATGCAGTTTGCTATAACTGAATGAAAAAGGGCATGTAACATACAATTGCCCCAAGAAACCCAAAAGTAATGATGCAAAGCCTGGAGACGCCAAGAAAGGGAATGCCCGTGTCTTTCAAATGAATGCCAGGGAGGCCGTTAATGACAACAACGTCATAACATGTACATTCCTCATTAACAATATTTACGCTAGAGTTCTTTTTGATTCAGGTGCGGATAAATCGTTTGTTGACCATAAGTTTAGTAAACTATTAAACCTGCCCATAAGAACTATAGATAAAACTTATGAGAATGAACTCGCTGGCGGAACATTAGAGATAGCATCTTCCATTCTTGATGGATGTTCTATATCCATTAAGAACCACTCTATCCCTATCTCTTTGTTGCCAATGAAATTGGCGGGGTTCGATGTTATCTTAGGCATGGATTGGTTATCTCATAACCAAGTCCGAATTGCCTATGATAAGAAGCTCATCGAGATTAAGACCCCATCTGGTGAAATAATCACCATCCCCGGAGACTCACACTATGGATTGCCGGACAAGGTGTCATTATTTAAGGCATCCAAGTGTTTGAGAAGAGGATGTGTCATTTACATGGCACAAGTTACCATAAATAAGCCTAAGCCAAACATGGAGGACCTACCAGTCATCTTAGAATATCCCGATGTATTCCCAGAAGAATTACCTAGCCTACCTCTAGACAGACAAGTGGAGTTCAAGATTGATATCCTGCCAGGGTCAGCACCCGTAGCTAGGGCTCCATATAGGCTAGCACCAACGAAAATGAAGGAATTGAGGACGCAGCTAGACGAACTATAGGAGAAAGGCTTTATACAGCCCAGTTCCTCACCTTGGGGAGCTCCTATCCTCTTTGTAAAGAAGAAAGACGGTTTGATGCAGATGTGCATCGATTACCGGGAGTTAAACAAGTTAACAATCAAGAATAGATATCCTCTACCCAGGATCGACGATTTATTCGACCAACTACAAGGGGCTAGTTACTTCTCCAAGATCGATTTGAGATCTGGATATCATCAACTGAAGGTTAGGAGTGAGGATGTTCCTAAGACGGCCTTCAGGACCCGTTACGATCATTTTGAATTCTTGGTGATGCCTTTTGGGCTCACAAATGCACCTGCGGCATTCATGGATTTAATGAATAGAGTCTGCAAGCCATATCTGGATAAGTTTGTCATTGTCTTCATAGATGACATACTTATTTATTCTCGTAATCAAGCTGATCACGAGAAACATCTTAGGTGCATCTTAGAACTGCTAAGGCAAGAGAAGCTTTATGCTAAATTCTCTAAGTGTGAGTTTTGGCTTAGGGAAGTCCAATTTCTTAGACACATTATAAGTGAGCATGGTATCCAAGTGGATCCCGCAAAAACTGAGGCAAAAATAAATTAGGAAGTGCCCAAGACCCCATCGGAGATTCGTAGTTTTCTAGGATTGGCCGGTTACTACAGGAGGTTCATTGAGAACTTTTCAAGAATAGCCACTCCTTTAACTACCTTGACCCGTAAATATGTTAAATATAATTGGGGTCCAAAACAACAAGAATCTTTGAGGTTCTTAAACACAAGTTGAGCAATGCTCCTGTGTTATCCCTACCAGAGGGTATTGAAGATTTTGTAGTCTACTGTGATGCATCACACACTGGCATGGGCTGTGTGCTAATGCAAAAAGGCAAAGTGGTTCCCTCTGCATCACGACAGTTAAAGGTGCACGAAAGAAATTACACAACCCACGATTTGGAATTTGGTGCCGTTGTATTTGCATTAAAACTATGGAGACATTACTTGTATGGCACAAAGTGTATTATATACACTGACTATAAAAGTCTCCTGCATCTGTTCAATCAGAAGGAATTGAACATGCGACAACGTCGATGGATGGAAACACTTAATGACTATGATTGAGAGATTCGATACCATCCAGGCAAGGCAAATGTAGTTGCCGATGCCTTAAGTCGCAAAGAACGAATTAAACCTATGAGGATTAACGCCAAGAGCATTGAGCTCAAAAGTAGCTTAATGAGAAGCTATTAGATGCGCAAAAGCAAGCCCTATTAGAGGCAAATATCCCTAATGAGGGATTAGGCGGAACTGTGGATCAGTTAGCGCCTGGAAAGGATAGAATCCTTAGATTCAATGGAAGGATCTAGGTTCCAGTCTTTGGAGGACTTAGAGATCTAATCCTCCAAGAAGCGCATAGTTCGAGATACTCAGTTCACCCGGGATGTGACAAGATGTATCAAGATCTAAAGAAGAATTATTAGTGGATGAGTTTGAAGAAATCCATAGCCACTTATGTAGCTAAGTGTCTAACGTGTTCGCAGGTTAAAGTCGAACATCAGAAGCCGTCAGGACTTCTACAACAATTAGAAATTCCCACCTGGAAATGGGAAATGGTAACTATGGATTTGATTACTAAGTTACCAAAGACCAAAAGTGGTAATGATACTATTTGGCTCATAGTGGATAGGCTGATCAAGTCGGCACACTTCTTGCCAATAAAGGAAACATATAATCCAGATGAATTGGCTAAGTTGTATGTGGACAAGATTGTGTCCCTCCATGGTGTGCTGGTATCACATCTCACTTTTGGAAAAGTTTCCAACAATCTTTAGGCACACGATTAAATTTTAGTACGGCTTACCATCCGCAGACTGATGGTCAAAGTGAGCGTACTATCCAGACACTGGAAGACATGCTTAGGGCACGTGTGATTGATTTAGGTGGAAGTTGGGTGTCCACTTACCCCTAATAGAATTCTCCTAAAATAACAGCTATCATACTAGCATCAAGGCTGCTCCTTTTGAGGCCTTGTATGGGAGAAAATGTAGAACGCCCGTGTGTTGGGCAGAAGTTAGGGAAGCCCAACTATCAGGACCAGAGATTGTCCTGGAGACCACGAAAAAGATTGTGCAATTTTGTGATCGTCTCAAAGCTGCCAAAGATAGGCAGAAGAGCTATGCTAACAAGAGGCGTAAACCTCTTAAGTTACAAATAGGGGATAAGGTCATGCTGAAAGTATCACCCTGGAAGGGTGTGATGCATTTTGAAAAAAAGGGCAAGTTGAGCCCAAGATATATTGGACCATTCGAGATAATCGAATGCGTCGGCACCATAGCTTATAAGATTAGTTTGCCAGAGGAGCTTAGTGGAATTCATGATGTATTCCACATATCTAACCTTAAGAAATGTGTAGCTGATGAGTCGCTAGCAATGTCGCACAAAGATGTGCAGATAGATGAAAACCTGAGATTTGTTGAGAAACCGATTTCGATCGAGGATCGACAGGTTAAGAAGCTCCGAAGAAAAATGATACCTATAGTAAAGATTAAATGGGACGCTTTTAGAGGTCCTGAGTACACAGGGGAGGTTGAGTCCACTATGCGACAAAAGTACCCCCATCTTTTTGAATAAAATCTCGAGGTCGAGATTTCTTTTAAGGGGGTGAGGATGTAACACCCTGTAAAATCATGTCTAATAGTATAGTGACACGTGTTGTATTTTAAATATAGTCTGTTAAAGACCAATAAGGACTAAAGGCGTCAACATGCTCAAACTATGCCTTTGAGTGACTGATATGTCAACATGCTTAAATCATTAGCCTCTGAGTGACTGATATGTTAACATGCTTGAAATTTGGCCTCTGAGTGACTAATATGTTGTAACATTTGTCAAAAATGGGTTTTCCAAACCCGCTTCGTTTGTAATCGAATATCATAAATTTTTCGTTGCGTATTTATGTTTATTTTAATTTTAAACGATACATAATTAATTAACAAATTAGAAATTAAAAACTATAATTAATAAAAAGTGAAAAGAAATTAAATAAAAAAAGAAAACCGGCTGCCGGGATTCGAACCCGAGTCAGCCGGGTAAGTCTAAAGACTTAACACGCACACATATAACCACTCCGCCACTTGATGTTTTCTGTGAGTTCTAGGAAACAATTAAATGATAACTTCACTCAGGAATCAACCGGTTTACGCCAACTGTAACCGTAATCGGCTTTCAAACGTCCAAAACGTTTGGGTGCTCGTGATTTTCTGTTAATAACCGATACACCGACATTTCTAATCAATTCAATCATGAATGGGATTGAATTCAAGTGATGTTCGGTTTTATAACCGAAAACATTCATTTCTGGAATTACTTCAACAAAAGCTTCGTTTCGCGAGTCAATTACATTCCCAGAACTTCTATTCTCGCGTTTACTCTCGTTTCCGATCGTCGGAATTGCTTTTTGAACTCGCCGGACTTTCGCCGGAAAACCGTGTCTTCCATCAAATCAGTAAGTCTCTCAATTCTTTCATCGTCTATCAGTTATTAAGCTTTTGCTAACTCAAACCCTTCAATCAGAATCAGTTTCAGACGACGATATCGGATAATTAACCCTCGCCGGAAAACTTCTGAAAGTTCCCAATTCTCGGTGTGAAACGGTATAGTCTTTTAAACCTTCTGGTAAATCTTGTTCAGTGCTTCAATTCCGCATCTAGCTAATCAAAATTGTTAATCTGTCCGCTCAGACGAAATCCGTAAAAACAGAGCCGACGACTTCGCCAGAATTCTGAGATAGATCGTTTCTCCGGTATGTTTACTTCCGAAATTTTCTCTGCCATTTCATTTTAGTCATTTGAATGCTTGTTAATCGAATTAGACATGAATCAGTTGAATTATCATTATCTGTAATCTTGAATGAAGAAGACGAAGTTCAGTTATATTATAAGATTAATTAAAATTAGTATATTGAACGGGTTAGACACACAGTCCAGCGGTGGACTGTGTGCAAACAATACACGCACGTCTCGAGTTCGATCCCTGTCCCAACCTCACTCTCTTGAAATAAAAATGCCCTTTTTAACCGAACCGGGATAACTCACAGAATCATGTTAAGTATAATAAAAACCGGATTATTAACCAGGTTAGACACACAGTTCAGCGGTGGACTGTGTGCACATTAACCCACAGGTCCCGGGTTCGAGACCTGTTGACAGCACCGGTTCGATACATTTAAAATCCTTTTTAAAATAAATAATTTCTGGATAAATCTAAATAGTATATAAGTATAGTTAAAAACAGAATTATTTCGGGTTAGACACGTAGCTCAGTTGGTAGAGCTGCGTGCACGCGTACGGGAGGTCACGGGTTCGAGTCTCACCCAGCGCACATATATAAGCGACCGGACCGGTCAACGGTCAACGGTCAATGGTCAACGGTCAAAAGTCAACATTTTTTTATTATTTTTATTTATTTATTTACTTTAAAAATCAATTAAAAATACTTAAAAATAACGTTTTTAAAGTTAGAAAATAGCCTTAAGCTCACAAAAAGATATCCAAAAATCCTATTAAAAATTGTTAATAAAATCCACTTACTTACCGTACCTTTTCGTTATTAACTAGGTTAGTTATTCCTCGTCAATCAATCCTCTAAATTCGTGCGCAATCAACATCATTCACCGAACGCACCCAAGGTGAGTGAATCTCTACAAATTCCCCGTTTTAATCACGTTTTTGGGGTGTATCATGTGTCTTACCATTTATTATATTTAAAACATTGTGTATACATCATATCCATGAACAAATGTGTATTCAACTTGTATCAACTGTTTGTGTGGTTATTATTTAGATTTAATTTATCATTTTCAGTACATACATTATCATAGGCCGCCGCTCCCCATTACATTATGAGCGTTGAGCTGTTCCCCATTACATTATGAGCATGAACCGGGCGTTGCCAACATACGGTCGGCTCCGTTTGATTGAGCCTTGATCGCACAGACATTCATCATAGGGCGTCCGTTCCCCATTACATTATGAGCGTGAACGTGACGTTGCCAACATATACAGTTTCATTCATGTTATATATTCATGCAAGTTGATTTGTTATTGTATGTTATTGTATGTTATTGTTTGTTATTGTTTGATTATTTACATTTGCTCGCATATGACTATTGCACAATTTTTCCATGATAAAGATAACCAGAAATCAATAATAAATGTTTATCTAACAAGGTTCACTCGCCAACTTATGTTGACCCAAAAACCCCCATTTTTACACATGATACAGGTGATCCAGCCGCAGCAAGAAACACATAGGATTGGCTTAGAAGAATAAACTGGTTTAGAGCTTGGATTATTTAGTTGATTATTTTTCTTTGTATTTGAATGAACATGTTTGGATTATTGAGGATGTAATTTTTACTTAATAAATATGAAACATATTAGTAAATATCATGAGCTTTGGTGATAACCTAATTATGCCCCGACTCTTATTCCGCTGCAGGTCGGGGTGTGACAGATTGGTATCAGAGCCATGACTATAGGGATATAGGATAGGTTATTAGACCCTTAGAGCCTATACTATAGTTGATTAGAAATTTTTAAGATTTTTGTGTGTTACATGCAAAATTCATGATGTTTATATGTTTTATGTTTAATGTTACATTCAATGGTATGCAAGCATGTTCATAAGTACATACTATTATATAATGCCTATCATGAATCATATTCTCATAACATATCATATCCATGCGATCACACACCACATCATTTTCATGATTGTTTTTGCAATGATTTTTGTATTTTCAAATCACATTGAAGTAAGTTCTCATGACGGGCATGTAGTAACTGGAAGGGTACAAGTACCGGTAGTCGGAACGTCCTGTCTAGGCTGGCATTCGCATAAATCCAAAATAAAGGACCAGTTTGCCTACCTGGGGACTAACGATGAGAGTACGAAGTACCTATTAGGCCAAAGCATGCTATACCAAACGTCGTGAGAGCTAACCCCACTTTGAGTTGTCATTGTGTCTACACCTGGACACATTCCGACCATACATCTCGTAAACATATTTCGTGGTTTTCATTCGGGTAATGCGAGTGTTAAACCGCCAATACTAATGTGAATCCTACCAAGCCAATAGTCATGGGGGCCCACATGACTATAAAGGTGAAGGTATGGGGGACATTTGAGGCCCAACATGAGCAAACCCAAGACATCCTATGGATGTAGTTGCATTATTGATATTTATGTTATTTTCATTTTCTTTAAGACACATGACACCTAAAAAGACTCCATAAACTCACAATCTTCTTATGTATGTTCCTGTAGATGTCGGCTAGACAACAACGAGGGGGTAGAAGATCAGGAAGGTCACACGAACGCTTGGCCACTCAAATCGCAAAACAAATGGCCACGGTGCTTCCTGACATTGTGGTTCAAGTACAACAAGCTCTCGCCACAAATCCCACCAATCCTCCCCAGCAAGAAGACCAGAACATCGGCAACCCTCCTACCAACAAGTGCTCATATAAACATTTCAAGTCTTGCGATCCTCCGAAATTTGAAGGGACCGAAGGTGTCACTGCTCTCCTCCACTGGTTTGAGGAAATGGAAAACACCTTCCTAAACTGCGATTGTCCCGAGGATTGCAAGGTACGATAGGCAACCGGGAGACTATTTGGGGTAGCTCTTACCTGGTGGAATACTGAAAAGGGTAAGAGAGGAATCGAAGATGCAATGGCCTTAACGTGGGAGGAGTTAAGGGAAATCATGACGAGACGATTCTGTCCTAGAAGTGAGATTAAAAAGTTAGAGGATGAATTTCATTCATTGAAGCAAAAGGAGGGAGATCATACTTCCTACAACAAGAGGTTTTTAGAGTTGAACCAGATGGTCCCTAACTTGTTCACCCCAGTTTACCGTTTAGTCGAGCATTATATTCGAGGTCTTCCCTCGAAAATTCAAGATTCAGTTCTCAGCACTTCGCCAGCAACACTTGAAGCTGCTATGGAACTAGCTACTGAACTGACAGAGAATCGAATTTGCCACGGTAAATTTAAAGAGGAGAAAAAGAAAGCCCCCGTTGAGGGCCAAACTTCAAACCGTTTCACCTCCTCCTCTAAGTTTGCTAACAAGAGGAAACGTAACACCAGAAACTTTGCTGTCACACAAACCAATTACCCTATTCCTGCTGCACCCATTACCCAAGTTGCCCCCTCACCTGCACCATATAAAAGGCCATACTCTGGCCCATTACCAAAATGCAACCGTTGCCAATACCATCACTATCCTGATCATCCCTGCCAACATTGCACCGGCTGTGGTCGCGCATGTCACACTGTTCAAACCTGTCGCATACCTCAGCGAACGAACCGCCACCAGCCCTCAACTCAAACCCACCATCAAATAATGGGTCAAGCCCAACAACCCCTACTACTACCACCTACCCAACATTTAGCCCAATCATACTACCAACCCAACTATCCCATGGTGCAACCTATGCGGGCTTGCTACAATTTTGGAGACTCAAACCACTTTAGAAACACTTATCCACATTTGGTGAACATTATACACGCTCAAGCCCAAGCAAATCCGGTGAATCAAGCTAACCAAGCTCCTCCACCTGCAAGAGGAAGAGCTTTCAACATCAACGCTAATCAGGCTAGAGCTGACAGCAATGTGGCTAACGGTACGTTCCTTATCAATGGTAGTTATGCATCCATGTTATTTGATACTTGCGCGGATAAAAGTTTTGTGTCCTTAGAGTTTGAACCCACCCTAAACCAAATTCGTGATAAGCTCATGAAATCCATAACAGTAGAAGTTGCTGACGGGAAACCGATCTCATTAAACTCTATTATACGAAATTGTACTCTCACCTTAAACGATCACGACTTTCCAGTTGACCTCATTCCTATGAAGTTAGGAAGCTTTGACATTATAATTGGTATGGACTGGCTCAGCCAACATCAGGCTGAAGTTGTATGCCGCGAAAAGTTTATACGCATTCCTCTTGCAAACGATCAGACTCTACGAATCTTTGGGGAAACCTCATCGAAAGGGCTCAGATTAATGTCCTGTCTTCAGGCTCAAAAATATCTCCGCAAGAATTATGTCGCATTTTTAACCCATGTCGTCAAAAAGGGAACCATGGAGAAGAAACTTGAAGACATCCCAGTAGTAAAAGATTTCCCGCAAGTTTTTCCTGATGACATTTCAAGACTTCCTCCCTTGAGAGAAGTCGAATTCCGCATTGATCTTATACCTGGTGCTACACCAGTTGCAAAGTCTCCTTATAGGTTAGCCCCGTCCGAAATGCAAGAGCTAGCCAGTCAATTGCAAGAGTTGACTGACAAAGGATTCATACGTCCTAGCTCCTCGCCTTGGGGTGCACCTGTCCTTTTTGTGAAGAAGAAAGATGGAACGTTTCGCATGTGCATCGACTACAGAGAACTCAACAAGTTAACGATCAAGAATCGCTATCCATTACCTCGCATTGATGATCTTCTTGACCAACTTCAAGGCGCCAACTGTTTTTCAAAAATCGACCTCCGTTCTGGTTATCACCAACTTAGAGTACATGAAGAAGACGTCCCAAAGACCGCCTTCCGAACTCGTTATGGTCATTATGAATTCATGGTCATGCCATTTGGTTTAACCAACCCTCCAGCTGTCTTCATGGATCTAATGAACAAAGTCTGCAAACCCTATCTCGATCGTTTTGTTATAGTCTTCATCGACGACATCCTCATATACTCAAAGTCTAAGTTTGATCATAAACGGCACCTTCGACTCATCCTTACACTCTTAGAGAATGAAAAGCTTTACGCCAAATTCTCCAAATGCGAATTCTGGTTAAAAGAGGTACAATTCCTTGGACATGTCGTCAATGACAAGGGAATACATGTCGACCCCTCAAAGATCAAAGCAGTACAAGAATGGCAAGTGCCACGTACACCAACCGAAGTAAGATCATTCCTTGGTTTGGCTGGTTATTATCACCATTTCATTTCAAATTTCTCCCGCATTGCTGTACCACTCACGGCTTTAACTCATAAAGGAAAACCTTTCATATGGGGACCCAAACAAGAAGAAGCCTTCCAAACCCTTAAACAAAAACTCTGTGATGCACCAATTCTCACTCTTCCTGAAGGTTGTGATGACTTCGTGGTTTATTGCGACGCGTCAGGGCAAGGACTAGGCTGTGTTCTAATGCAAAGAGGAAAGGTGATAGCTTATGCTTCTAGACAACTCAAGACTCATGAGAAGAACTACACCACCCATGACCTAGAACTTGGAGCCGTTGTGTTCGCTCTTAAGATACGGAGACATTATCTCTATGGTACTAAGTGTGAAATATACACTGACTACAAGAGTCTTCAACATATCTTCAACCAAAAGGAGTTGAACATGAGGCAACGAAGATGGGTCGAACTTCTAAATGACTACGACTGTGAAATTCGGTACCACCCTGGCAAGGCAAATGTGGTGGCTAATGCACTCAGTCGAAAGGGTTATGCGAACTCCATTCGTCTTCTATGTTCGCAAATCATAACTGACATTAAAGATCAAATTCGAGAAGCCCAACATGTTTCAGTAACGGAAGACGACGTATGAAAGGAGCTGTCCTGTGGAGCTGAACTTAAAATTGAAACTAAAGCTGACGGTATTCTGTACTATCTAGATCGTATATGGATTCTTGACCCCAACAACCTTCGTGAATTCCTTATGAATGAGGCACACAAAACACGATACTCTATACACCCAGGAGCCGACAAGATGTATCAAGACCTTCGATACACCTACTGGTGGCCTGGAATGAAAAAGGATATTGCTGTTTTTGTTTCCAAGTGCCTTACATGTTCCAAGGTAAAAGCTGAACATCAAAGACCCTCAGGACTTCTGGTCCAACCTGAAATACCTGTATGGAAGTGGGAAAACATAACCATGGACTTCATTACCGGGTTACCTCGCACTTCTGGTGGGTATGACACGATATGGGTAATCATTGATCGTCTTACAAAATCAGCTCACTTTATTCCAATCCGCGAAGATTTCATGAACGAGAAGCTAGCTCGTATCTACATCAGCGAAATCGTAAGCCGACATGGTGTACCGTTAAGCATTATTTCAGATCGTGATGGTCGTTTCACTTCACGAACATGGCAGGCCGTACAAACCGCTTTGGGTACACGATTAGACCTCAGTACCGCTTATCATCCTCAAACTGATGGACAATCTGAACGCACCATTCAAACTCTTGAAGATATGCTTCGAGCATGTGTCATAGACTTCAAGGGAAATTGGGACGCTCATCTACCATTAGTTGAATTTTCGTACAACAACAGCTATCATTCAAGCATCGGCATGGCACCTTTTGAAGCTTTATATGGTCGTAAGTGCCGATCTCCAGTATGTTGGCACGAAATTGGGGAAGCACAAATCACCGGTCCAGAATTGATTCAAGAAACCACAGACAAGATCCATCAAATTCGAAACAATCTTCTAGCGGCTCAAAGTCGTCAAAAGAGTTATGCAGATAAACGACGAAAGCCTTTGGAGTTTAACATTGGTGATCATGTACTTTTAAAAGTATCACCGTGGAAGGGAGTAGTTCGTTTTGGCCAAAAAGGCAAGCTAGCACCACGCTACGTAGGACCTTTCAAGATACTCGAAAGAGTAGGACCTGTAGCATATAAGCTTGATCTACCAGAAGAACTCAACAGAATTCACCCCACGTTCCACGTATCAAACTTGAAGAAGTGCCTCGCTGATGAAAACCTCCATATTCCTCTGGAAGATATTCAGATTGACGAATCTATGCATATTATTGAAAGACCAGTAGAGATCATGGACTTCGGAGAAAAACGTTTAAGACGGAGTCGCATTCCAATTGTTAGGGTACGCTGGGAGTCGAAACGGGGACCTGAGTTTAATTGGGAACGTGAAGACTCAATGCGCGAAAAATACCCGCACCTTTTTCCTACTACTGCTACTTAAATTTCGGGACGAAATTCCTAAAAGTAGGGGATACGGTAACATTTGTCAAAAACGGGTTTTCCAAACCCACTTCGTTTGTAATCGAATATCAAGTTATAAATTTTTCGTTGCGTATTTATGTTTATTTTAATTTTAAACGATACATAATTAAATAACAAATTAGAAATTAAAAACTATAATTAATAAAAAGTGAAAAGAAATTAAATAAAAAAGAAAACTGGCTGCCGGGATTCGAATCCGGGTCAGCCGGGTAAGTCTAAAGACTTAACACGCACACATATAACCACTCCGCCACTTGATGTTTTCTGTGAGTTCTAGGAAACAATTAAATGATAACTTCACTCAGGAATCAACCGGTTTACGTCAACTGTAACCGTAATCGGCTTTCAAACGTCCAAAACGTTTGAGTGATCGCGATTTTCTGTTAATAACCGATACACCGACATTTCTAATCAATTCAATCATGAATGGGCTTGAATTCAAGTGATGTTCGGCTTTTATAACCGAAAACATTCACTTCTAGAATTACTTCAACAAAAGCTTCGTTTCGCGACTCAATTACATTCCCAGAACTTCTATTCTCGCGTTTACTCTCGTTTCTGATCGTCGGAATTGCTTTTTGAACTCGCCGGACTTTCGTCGGAAAACCGTGTCTTCCATCAAATCAGTAAGTCTCTCAATTCTTTCATCGTCTATCAGTTGTTAAGCTTTTGCTAACTCAAACCCTTCAATCAGAATCAGTTTCAGACGACGATATCGGATAATTAACTCTCGCTGGAAAACTACTGAAAGTTCCCAATTCTCGCTGTGAAACGGTATAGTCTTTTAAACCTTCTGGTAAATCTTGTTCAGTGCTTCAATTCTGCATCTAGCTAATCAAAATTGTTAATCTGTCCGCTCAGACGAAATCCGTAAAAACAGAGCCGACGACTTCGCCGGAATTCTGAGATAGAGCGTTTCTCCGGTATGTTTACTTCCGAAATTTTCTCTGCCATTTCATTTTAGTCATTTGAATGCTTGTTAATCGAATTAGACATGAATCAGTTGAATTATCATTATCTGTAATCTTGAGTGAAGAAGACGAAGTTCAGTTATATTATAAGATTAATTAAAATTAGTATATTGAACGGGTTAGACACACAGTCCAGCGGTGGACTGTGTGCAAACAATACACGCACGTCTCGAGTTCGATCCCTGTCCCAACCTCACTCTCTTGAAATAAAAATGCCCTTTTTAACCGAACCGGGATAACTCACAGAATCATGTTAAGTATAATAAAAACCGGATTATTAACCAGCTTAGACACACAGTCCAGCGGTGGACTGTGTGCACATTAACCCACAGGTCACGGGTTCGAGACCTGTTGACAGCACCGGTTCGATACAATTAAAATCCTTTTTAAAATAAATAATTTCTGGATAAATCTAAATAGTATATAAGTATAGTTAAAAACAGAATTATTTCGGGTTAGACACGTAGCTCAGTTGGTAGAGCTGCGTGCACGCGTACGGGAGGTCACGGGTTCGAGTCTCACCCAGCGCACATATATAAGCGACCGGACCGGTCAACGGTCAACGGTCAATGGTCAACGGTCAAAAGTCAACATTTTTTTATTATTTTTATTTATTTTTTACTTTAAAAATCAATTAAAAATATTTAAAAATAACGTTTTTAAAGTTAGAAAATAGCCTTAAGCTCACAAAAATAGATCCAAAAATCCTATTAAAAATTGTTAATAAAATCCAATTACTTACCGTACCTTTTTGTTATTAACTAGGTTAGTTATTCCTCGTCGATCAATCCTCTAAATTCGTGCGCAATCAACATCATTCACCGAACGCACCCAAGGTGAGTGAATCTCTACAAATTCCCCGTTTTAATCACGTTTTTGGGGTGTATCATGTGTCTTACCATTTATTATATTTAAAACATTGTGCATACATCATATCCATGAACAAATGTGTATTCAACTTGTATCAACTGTTTGTGTGGTTATTGTTTAGATTTAATTTATCATTTTCAGTACATACATTATCATAGGCCGCCGCTCCCCATTACATTACGAGCGTTGAGCTGTTCCCCATTACATTATGAGCGTGAACCGGGCGTTGCCAACATACGATCGGCTCCGTTTGATTGAGCCTTGATCGCACAGACATTCATCAAAGGCCGTCCGTTCCCATTACATTATGAGCGTGAACGTGAAGTTTCCAACATATACAGTTTCATTCATGTTATATATTCATGCAAGTTGATATGTTATTGTATGTTATTGTATGTTATTGTTTGTTATTGTTATTGTTATTGTTTGATTATTTACATTTGCTCACATATGACTATTGCACAATTTTTCCATGATAAAGATAACAAGAAATCAATAATAAATGTTTATCTAATAAGGTTCACTCGCCAACTTATGTTGACCCAAAAACCCCCATTTTTACACATGATACAGGTGATCCAGCCGCAACAAGAAACACATAGGATTGGCTTAGAAGAATAAACTGGTTTAGAGCTTGGTGATTATTTTTCTTTGTATTTGTATGAACATCTTTGGATTATTGATGATGTAATTTTTACTTAAATAAATATGAAACATATTAGTAAATATCATGAGCTTTGGTGATAACCCAATTATGCCCCGACTCTTATTCCGCTGCGGGTCGGGGTGTGACATATGTCAACATGCCCAGCTTCTGAGTGGCATCGGAATTAACATGCTTATAATAAGCCTCTGAGTGATCCTTTGTGAAGTCCTAACTCTCATACGTGTCAAATGTTGGACGAGAGGGTTCAATTTTGTAAATATGTGAAAGTTGGATGATGGAGGGATTAAAAGTGTCAACATGTTAATTTATACCTCTGAGTGACCTTTTAACGAACCGAGAGCTCGACAATGTCCGGGCATAATCCCGGATACGCCAAGTATTGGCTACGGAGGGCTAAAAGTGCCAAAAAGGTGTTTAAAAAGGTTTTTAGAAGCCTTTTAAAGTTAAGGGGCTAAAGTGTCAAACTTTGAAACTGGCCAAGGGGAGGTCGCGGGGCGCGAGAGACGTGGCCTGAGTCTCTCGCGGGGCGTGAGAAGGCCTCTACTGCAGAAAGTTTTGCTTGGCTCCCAAACAAAACTCCAAAACCATTAAAATCGAAACCATGACTTACCAAACTGCTATGCCACGTTTTAGGACACGTGTAAGCTTCCTCTTACACCCCTAAACACCTGGCTTCACCTCCTATGAGCTCTCCAACTATATATAGGTGATCAAGTTCACCATTTGAACTTGCACCTTTCTAAATCATAACTCTTCTCCCTCCTCTGGAAGTTTCTAGCTAAAAGGAGCATCCAACATAGTTCTTTTGCACTGGTAAGTGTTCCTTCCTTGTGCATTTTCGTTTATAAGTTTTTATAGCCAAAAGTCAAGTGTTTTACGGAAAACGCTTTGACTTTCGGTTAAGACCATTATGGTCCGGTCATTGTTCGAAATGAACATGGCTAAGTGATCATAATAATGTAGGTGTTAATCCCTATAAAGGGCACCTCATTAAGATCACGTTTGCAAGACCAATTGACGGGTCAAAGTTATGATATTAAAAAGTTAAACATGTTATTTTTCGTAAAAATCATAAATTAATCTTATATATGTTATGAAACCCGTTTTGAAACTTAAACAAGTTGGTAATAATTATTAGAATATGTTCGGCTCGTCAATTTCAGTTCTAGGGTCGGTTTGCAACCGAAAGTCGCGAAGTTTGACTTTTGCTTTGACTTTCGATTCTAACCCGATTTAGATTAGTTAGTTACTGATCTAAGGTTGCATTATGATCGTAATATAATGTAACATAACCCCTGAGGTTATTTTACATGATCATAATTAGAACCCGAGTTTATGCACAAGTTCCATAATTATGCCAACTTTAACCAAAATGTCATTTTTGCATAAAACAAGGTTTTAAATGGTAATGAACTTGAAAATGAGTTTTCTACTAATATAATATTATAAGTAGGATTATTTGGGATGTTAAACCAAGTTATAAACTGAGTTTTCAAACAGGTCCTTAAACTATGTCGATAAATGACGATGTTAGCCCTTTTGGCTTATAAAATTATTTAAATCAAATCTTTTCAACGTAAATCATTTACCTACTAATATCTTATATTATATAACATTTATTTTAATCTGACCTTAACATCAGTTTTCATAAACATCGCATAAAGACGTCATTTTACGACATAAGCGCCGTTTCGGCGCATAGTATGGTTTTAAACCATATTATTGACCAAGACTTGATACCTACTGTTTTAAAATTTATTTTAAACATAATTACAGTAGGTACACGTTATAAACTCAGAATCCCAAATAATTTATAAACTAAGTGTAAAATGACCAAAATGCCCCTTCGGTGCATAGTTTGGTCACAAAAGATAATTTACATATATAATTGATATCCTACTGATGTTATATCATAAATAAAGTATTTTTCCAGAATACTTATAAATATAACATTAAATTATATTCAAGTTCCTTTTATACGGTATAAAATTACCGAAATGCCCTTATAAGGCATAATTTCGTTTTAAAACCTTAACGAGCATACAGATATCCTACTGATATTTTAACTTATTTAAATATAATGGCATATAGAACTTGTTCATGACTTATCCGGTTACCAGATATTGCTGATATGCGTACGGTTAAGCATATGTCACTAGTTTACGGAAATTAACCGAAACGAGTTTAATCTTATCATTTTAATCTCAAAATCCAGAATGTTAATAGTTTTTCCATATTAAACAAGTCAAGGTACTTGTTGGGATTAAACTACATTCTATCCAATCATCGTTTAATCTAGCGTCATACGTTTTCATCAAACACGCTAGTCGGTCTAAGTCTATGACTTAAATAAGACCGTTAGTATTTAGTTTATGTCATAATCCAGACTAGAGACTTGCTGGTAAATGCTATCTGCACTTAGTACTTTTGTGTACGGCTGAGTTATTAAAATTAAAGAAGACTAGCTCAGGTAAATACTCTCGACTTATTTCCCCTATACGGGCTTGGGTTACGGGAAATTATTACCGCTTGGTCAGAAATGGGATCAATAAAATGTCGGATGCGGCTAGTAAATCCGCATATTCTGTTTTAATCAGTTTTGTTTGATAACTTAAACATCGGGGGTTAACTACCGTGTCTTGGATATCCTCGGCTCATTACAATAGAAATAGCCACGACCTTAGCGCGGGTGTAGGCATACACCCGATAGACGCTCAATTATGCATTCCCACAATGTTGGGAGAAATTGACTCCTTCGTGAGTCCAAAGTGGTGTGTACGTTATTGTGTCTCGGTCTCCGTACAGGGCCCCGTATGTATGGACAAACATGTAAATCTGTTAACAAGGTTAGACGGTCAATTAACCCAATTATAAAACGATTTTGTGCTGATACGCACTTAAAACATTTTTTAAATGTTTTCAAAATGAGTCAGTTGGGTGTATTTACCAGCGAAAGCTGACGTATCTTCAAAAGACTAAACTGTAGGTACAATACGAAAATAGACTGGAAGTGCTCGGTAGTGATAGAGGATCTTGCAAATCCTAAATCTGCCCAAAGTCTGTTTTATATTCTTTCCATGTACAGTTTATGATCCGCATGTGGATCTTCTATTACGAGCCTGTATATTATTTTGTATTTTTGAACATTCGGTTTGTAATAGTAATTTTACTCCAAGACTTCCGCTGTGCTGTGTTTAATTGACTATGATGATTATCAACTAACGTCACGATACTCCCCACCCGGGCCCACCGGTGTATGGATTTGGATTGGAAATCCGGGGTGTGACACTTATGTTGACCCAAAACTTTATTTTTACACATGATACAGGTGAGCAGGTTTGAAGCGTGGATCACATAGGATATGGGCCTTAGAAGAATTTAAAATGTTGTTTGCATTTTTGTTTGGAACAAATATTGTGTTCGTTTGAATTATGTGTTATTGGGATATTTTAATTAATTCTAAAATATTAAATCATAAACCTTTACAATAGTAAATGTCATGAGCTTTGATGAAAACCCAATCATGCCCCGACTACCTTATCCGATGCGGGTCAGGGTGTGTGACAGATTGGTATTAGAGCGAGTAACTATAGGGATATAGGATAGGTTATTAGACCCCATAGAGCCTATACTATAGTCAATTAGAATTTAATTGCTTACGTGTTAAGTTGGTTAAATGCAAAACTTATGACATTTACTTATTTAACACTTCTCTCACACACAATTACATGCCAGAACTTTAATTGTTACTTTATTTTGTGTGACATTCAATGTGTTATAAATTTTGCCAATATAACATGTGTATATATACGCATATGTTACCGTCATAACGCACGTCTCGATTCTCACATACTTAAACATTTTCTTACCTTTCTTTTCAAAATTTGTGATGTTCTTATTTTTCAAATCTCATCAAAGTGAGTTCTTACGATGGGCATGTAGTAACTGGAAGGGTACAAGTACCGATAGTCCGAATGTCATGTCTAGGATTGGCATTCGTATACATCCAAAGTAACGGACCAGTTTGCTTACCTGGGGACTAATGATGAGAGTACAGAGGAACTATTAGGCCAAAGCATGCCACACCAAACGTCGTGTGAACTAACCCCGCTTTGAGTCGTCACTGTGTCCACATTAGGACACCTTCCGACCTTACACCTCGCAATCATGTTTTACGATTTTCATTCGGGTTGTGTGTGTGTTAACATACCAAAACCAATGTGAACCCTACGAAGCCCAGTATTCATGGGGGCCCACATGACTATCTAGGCCAAGTATAGGGGACATATGGGGGCCCAAACATGATTGATTTATATTTCTCATTTATTTTGTGGATGTTTAATTTTATTTCTAAACCTTATGCGACGCACATGACACCTATACGCCAAACTCATAATCTCGTTACGTATTTCTTGTAGATGTCTTCTAGGCACCTTCGTGGAGGTAGGAGATCTGGAAAGTCCGGCGAACGCATGGCTGCTCAAATAGCCAAACAAATGGCCGCCGTGATTCCCGATATCGTAATCCAAGTTTAGCAAGCTCTCGCTGCTAAACCCATTAAGCCCAACAACCAAGAAGAACAAAATGTTGTCAACCCTCCTACAAACACCACCAAGTGCACCCACAAGCACTTCAACTCCTGCGACCCTCCAAAATATGAGGGAACTGAAGGGGTCACTGCCCTCCTTCGGTGGTTTGAAGAAATGGATAGCACTTTCCTCAACTGTGACTGTCCTAACGACCGTAAGGTTCGTTATGCTACTGGTTGTCTTTTTGGGGTAGCACTAACTTGGTGGAATGCCGAAAAGGGCAGAAGAGGCGCTGAAGCCGTAGTAGCGCTAACTTGGGAACAAGCTTAGAGAACTCATGACAAGGCGTTTCTGCCCAAGAAGCGAAATTAAGAAACTGGAAGATGAGTTCTACTTCCTAAAGCAAAAAGAGGGAGATCATATAACCTACAATAAAAGGTTTCTCGAGCTAAACCAAATGGTTCCGAATCTGTTCACTCCTCTCTACCGTCTTATCGAGCATTACATTCGAGGTCTTCCTTCGTAGATTCAGGATTCTGTGATGAGTACCGTACCTGCAACCTTGGAAGCAGCAATGGAGCTAGCCACTAAGCTCACTGAAAACCACATTAGAAATGGGGATTTCAAGGATGAGAAGAAGAAGAAGGATGCAAGTAGCAAAACATCGACTGAAACCCCAATCCAACTCAAGTCGGATTCTCTTCTCGATTCATTGCCAAGAGAAAGCGGAACGGGAAAAAAATTGCCGTCACCCAAACCAGTCAGCCAAGCCTATACAACCAACCAATTCCAGCAGCCCCAAACACCCAAGTCGCTCCCTTACCGCACCATTCAAGAGGCAATACACAGGACCTCACTCAAAGTGCAATCGATGCTAATACCATCACCCCCTTGAGAACCAATGTCCCCACTGCACAGGGTGTGGCCGAGTAGGCCATACAATCCAAACATGTCGTACCCTCCAAAGACAAGCCCGTAACTAACCTCAAGCCCAACCCAACAACCAAATGGTGGGCCAAGTTCCTTACCAACAACCACTACTGTTACCACATGCTCAGCCCTTAGCCAACCCTTTTACCAACCTAACTACCCTATGATGCCACACATTAGGGCTTGCTTTAATTGCGGTGACCCAACTCATTACCGCAACACCTTCCCGCGATTAGTGAACATCATCAACGCACAGCTGAAGCTAACCCTGTTAACCAAGCCAATCAACCCAATCCGCCAGCAAGAGGAAGGGCATTTAACATTGATGTTCTAAAAGTAGTTAATTAAAAACAAAACAAATTACCCTAATTCTAGACTCAAATTATATTCTAGACTCCTAAACTATACTAAACTACTAACCGGCAAGTGGACCGATAAATTGTAGAATAGTATTAAGCAAGTCCGGATTATCGAACCCACAGGACTCTCTAATTGCTAAGACTACTAATTTAGACTCAAATACACACTATGTATATTTAAAGAGGGGGGGGGGTTACTAATAATCTAAATCATCAATTTAACTAAAACTACTAAATTGGAATGACCAAACTATGAACTTCTAGGGACTTCTTAGATATTAATCAAGAGATAATGAACTAGTTACCTAGGTTAGATTTTTAGACTACTACTCCTTCAATTTAATAATAATTAATCATGTTGAATATTTTACCGGGATCTTGGCATATCAAAGTTTAGGTTTATTACACAGGACCCCGACCCATCTCAGGAAGACACCTACAATAACCTATCCTTTTTATTCGTTTACCGGTCATAAAAACTCCTTTTCAGTTATCTTTTCAAATTAGTAAAGTGTCTAATTATTAATTACCTCTCAATAATTAACCTAGACCAACTACAATTTTCTAGTTTAGAATAACTGATTCAATTATGACAAGGAAATTAGACTCGGGAATTTCTCAAAAACCTAACCTAACAATTTACCACATTAATTCAGCTAACTAATTGCAATTTCTCAATTAACAAGTTAGGTATAATGACAAGTCTGATTTTATGGTTAATTTAATTGTTTCCCCGGTTTTATTGGCCAATTTTACCGACAACTTCACGAATTCCTAAGAACACGAAAAGTAACATAAACCTATTCTATGAATGACATCCACCAAAGTTTATGCAAAACAACCAAACAATCATCAAACAAACAAGATTATGCAAATACCCTAAACTAGATCATTAAAGTTGTGACCTTTACCAATTAAATATTCAAACCATAAATTAAATTAAAACAAATCAAAGTTTCATAAATCCATCATCCAAAACCTAAGATCTAGCCTAAAAACATGTTTGAAAAGTAATTAAAACAAAGTTGATAACAAGGTAGCATGATTGCTCAAAACAAGGAATCAAAGTGAGGATTGGTATGATAAAATCGTGACAAGCTCATGCCTTGAACTCCCTTGATCACCACCACAATCTATGCAGCTTAGATCCACTCCTTGTAGCTTCAAATCTCCAGAAAGTAGCTCCAATTCTGCCCTATTTCGTCCAAGGTTGCCCCACATGAGTTTTACCTCAATAATGAGTCTTTAAATAACAAAACAAGTCCACATTCAACCAGGTTTCGAAACTTTCTGGATAATCACCTCTCTCGCGCCCCGCGGCCGATGTGGCTTCCGGAATGATAACTATCACTCTCTCGCGCCCCGCGAGAGAGTCTATGTGTGCCGGTCGCGCCCTGCGACCGGGTTGTAACTCCTGTTTTGCGTTTCGTTTTCTCGTTTCCGATCCACTCACGTCTCGGCTCGGTTCGTTTCACCATTTTCGCTCGTTTTTCCCATCTTTCCACCGTTTTCACGAACCAAGACCTGCAAAACGCGTTTGGATTAAAAGTAGATAAATTCTTGGCGAATCGAAACGAAAACGCGCTAAAATTATACAAACTCTACAATATAAATGGATGTATTATTCAATACATCAAATATCCCCACACTTGCTCTTTTTTCGCCCTCTAAAAAGAATTGTGCATAAACGGAATCATAACCAAAAAATTACTCGATTTCAAAGATTACAATTATTTTCATTAGGGAATAAGATTCATGTTAACCGTGATTGCAAGTATTGGATCCACTTAAACTCAAAATTCGGTTCAAACCTCTTATCATGTAAATTTAATTTAAGTGCGGTCAATCCACCTAGGGTCTCTCACTAGAGCCCACAGTATCCCTAGTCCCACCTCAAGCTTATGAAAAAAACAAGGAACAAATTGTTTAAACCATTTCCTAACCGTTTTATACCAAAATATAAAGAATTTAAAATCAAGCAATTTTCTTTTTTCTCTTTTTTTCTCATTTGAGCATTTTAATTTCTTTTTGCATATCTAACCTAGAGGTGTCTCAACCAGAGTCACCATCCCCGAGAGCGACAACGTGGGCTTCAATACATAAAATTTCAACTAATCCTAGAGGGATTCTCGATCAGAGTCACCATCCCAAGGGAGATTTCATAGGCCTCGTCTACTTTTCAATCAAGCTCAATTCTCTATATTTTTTTCTTTTTACATGATTAAAAATTCTAAATATTTTAGCTTATAAAGGCATTCCTTATACTATTTTTGGCGGTTTCAGTTTTCCATTTCTCCTAGATGAGTACCCACTAGTAGACCGACTATTAAGGTGTATATCGAGCCTACTCGCATATCCCAAGTTAGACATAAACTCACCCTTTTTATTCTCATATTATTATTATTTGAAACCGAATAAAAATTTAATTTTTCTATCATTTTCCGTTTAATTTCATGCAAACTTCTTTTTCAAAAGACATTTTCGGATTTTTTTAACTACACTATAATATCCCATCCCCACACTTAAAGTTTTGCATTGTCCCCAATGCAAGGACGAGACAACTACTACTCAAAATAAAATAAAAACAAACCAAATAAGACAGAAAAATAAAATACAAAAAAGGAAGCGAGTTAACTGGTAGTGCAAGCCTGTCGATGTGCCAGGCAAACCACTCGTGCTCTCCAAACTGAACGCCCTTAATGTGCCACTCTCAACGCTCTCATGCGAACGGAACAACATATAACATCAACCTAGCATCACGCACTTACAAAACATAATAATAATAAAGCCAGATAAATAGTTTTGCAAGATTGTTCATCAACACATACCCAAACCAACCAACACCAACCCCAAAGTAAATTGTTTAAAAGTACATACCATAATAACTGAAAACACCAGAAAAGAAAAAATAAGATAAAGATCTTCGGCTGCTTCTATCATCCTCTTCAGATTCCTCAGACGCCTCAAATACCTGGTATGGCTGCACGTCCTCCATCCCCGCAAACTGGCTAGAACCTGCCTGACCGCCTGGTTGCTGAAAGTAAGACGGGATTCCCATATTTAGATTCTGCATCATGTAGCGCATCCCATCCTCTAGCCTCCTCTGGCTGGCCTCGTGTATTTGTCTACTCTCTAACATGGTTTGGCGAACCTCGCCAAACTGCTGGTCCACATAACCTCGCAAATCCCCGAACCCAATCTCCATCCTGACATAAAGCGAATCTAAGGTCATGGGTCCAGACGAGGCTCCCGAAGAGGGTACAGCCGTCCTGGCAGTTCCTGGCGGGTGACTGGGCACTGGTATCGAGTAGGGATGCCCGCCTGCATAGAAGATGCAGCTTCGGATCCGGGGGGCGGTTGCACTTGAGGTCCCTGGCGGGCTGGTATCCAGCTAACAGGCTCTTGGGTTGTAAGAATTCCGGCATCCTGGAGATCACTGATGCTCATGACGCAGGGGGCGGGGCCTTCTCTCATTCTGTCCTGGGGGTATCTATCGAACACACCTAGGCTCTCAGCCAAGCAAGTAATCAAGGGCCCGCAATAAACCCTTGCCCCGGGGCCCCCCTCCATAGTCGCTTCATCGACCAAGCAAATATTGTGGCCAGGTTTGCCGGTCGTCCCTCTACCATACATATCAGACAAAATAAACTCACCTAGTTGACCTTATTGTCCCCCTGTCCTCTCCCAACCAGCGTAGCGGCCAGAATCTTATGGAGAAATCGGTGAATGGGATCAGTAATATCACTCGCCACCATGTTGTTTGAGTACGGGGCAGAAGAGATGGTACCCCAAAATCTGGCGAGCTCGTCTGTCTGGACACTACGGAGGTGCCCCTTTTGAAGACACCCTGCATGCTCGTGGCAAAATCCGACGACTGAACCTCCTCATCTGAGTATATTTGTGAAGCCACCGCAAACTGTGGGATTGTCATCTCAAATACTTGCCTCCCCAAGGCAAAAGAAACCGTGTCATTCTCGTTGAACTTCCCCTGTTGGTATTCGAATGTGGAGTGGAACTCATAAGTGAATTCCTTGTATTGTATCGCTCCGCAATCTAACACCTTCGGAACTTATCCCCTAATAACTGCTCGATCCGACCCCTCTGACCCAAATTATCAATCAACTCCCAATCAATTCTCTTGTAAGTCAGCAACTCACAAGTGACCAAATTTGAGAGCCTCTCCCACTCGTGGGAGTCTAAATCGAACTGCAAGAGAGGGATGTCCACGATTCGCGTACTTTGCCCGTGGGGGACACCTTCTCCCCGATATCTAATTCTGCGCCTGCCGAAGTGAGAGGGTTGTTGTGGCGCATCGACGGGGTCACCTTTCTGACGAGGCGTTGGTCCCCTTCTCTTCCTTCCAGCCCTGCTCGAGCTACCTTCTCCTGACATCTGCATACAGCACAAGTAAAACAAGCATGACCTTAGAAAGAAAGCAACCACATAGAAACAAACGACTGTATAGCATTTCATTCGCGGTCATGGTCTGCAACTGATAAACAATTTACCTCATGATTAAGATACATTTGAAACGAGTGTAACATTATAATTTGATAAAAACCGAATATCTCCCGAATGGAGATTGAGTACGGGCGAGACCGAATCTTATGTGCATGATCAATCAGATGTTACTAACCCCCCCAAACATATCCAAAACCAAACAACTATCCCCCTCTCGACACTTTAATTATCCTCAATTAAATCGAGGTGCCGAGATACGAGCCCACATTGAGTGTATAGTGAAAGATAAAACAGTTTGAATCATGGCAGAACTAACGGTTGACTATCTTAAAAAAATCAGATTTTTAAAAATAAATTTAGCCAACCCTCATCCCCACACTCAATGTTGGACCGCACCAAACCCGCTAAAGACACCCTGGGTGTACATAATCTATCCACAAAATATAACAAGTACCAGTATCAAAACTCAAGTGAAAGCCAGTTGAACCCAACCCGAACTTAACCGAACAGACAACTAGCACAGTATCAATCATCAAAATAACCGCAACAACGAGATAGATAATAAAGAATGTAAGCATAAAAGTTGCGAAAAACCATACCTAGTTGTAGATCTGTAAGACTAGTGCACAAAAAATTGAAACTTTAAAGCACCGGTGAAATGCGAGTAGAAGGGTGAAAACCGGGTGGAATCACGTAAAGATGAGTGAGGATTGATGTAGTGAAGAAAATGTGGGAGATTTCAGTGAATTTGGGTTGAAAATGGCGAATTTTTGGTGAAAATGGGGTGAAAACCATAAGGGAAATGGTGAAGAAAGTGGTGAAATATGTGAGAAATGGAGGCTAGGGCTTCTTATGTGCTAATATGGTCTCTCGTGGGCCGCGAGAGAGACTGCTAATTCTCTCGCGCCCCGAGAGGGAGTGATGATTCCGGGAATTTTTTGATCTCTCGCGGGCCGCGACTGAGGAGGCTTGTGCCTCTTGCGCCCCGCGAGAGACCGGTTTTCAC
Source organism: Scalesia atractyloides (assembly GCA_947069175.1). Taxonomy (NCBI): domain Eukaryota; kingdom Viridiplantae; phylum Streptophyta; class Magnoliopsida; order Asterales; family Asteraceae; genus Scalesia; species Scalesia atractyloides. The sequence continues at coordinate 20,346,025 of CAMTDV010000022.1, read as the reverse complement.
AGAAAGTTTCTTGTTGTTTCAAGTTTTATGCCTTAGAAAATTTTTTTGATTGTAGAAACTATCATGTTAGCTCTTTTAGTTTACGGAATCACACTCATTCTACCGGATTTATCAAACGTACCTGCAATCGTCCGTGCTCCATGACTGATGCGTGATGTGACCTGCAAGAACCAACTAAACCGACCCATAAACAAATACACAAAATACGAATCATGAATTAAATGAAAACACAAATTGCAACTAACTACCAAACTTTACACACTCTACACTCGAGCCGAAACCCGAGAATCTACACGATCTGAGGTGGAACTTAGAGAGGAGTCTCCTTTGTCTTGGTGGGATCTAGCAGTCCTCCTAAATAATGTTTCAAGCTATGCCCGTTGACCTTCCATATCCCTCCGTCAGCTTCATCTTTCAGCTCGTGTGAGTCCCAAAACAGATTCGGATCACAGTGGTTGATTGTTTTCACCCAAACAACTATGGATTAGTTGTTTGAATGTGCAAATACTAAGAAAAACCAAGCAAAGGAGATGAAGAATCTTGTTTGGATCAAACAACCAGTGTTGTATATGAAATCCCAATAACATGTAATCAATAACAGCACCTGGATATTCGGATGAGAGCACAATAGCAAAAATCACAACACAAGAAGATCACCAAAATCTGTCCAAGAAACTTGGACATACATGCATTGATCATCATATTTATACAAAATCACTACCCAGCGTATTTATTAAATACGCTGGGTTGCTAAATACCCCGCGTACATACAAGTTTCACCATATTGCACTTTTGACCCTTTAACTTTGTCTAACCATTACAAACTAGCTCAAACTATGGATAATCAAGCACCAACGGTCTCAAAGTTCTAACAATACCCCCTAGACCGTTGCGTGCTTGGGTTTCTTCAATCTTGCTTGCGAGCTTCCAGGTCTGTGGCGGGTCCTTCATCCTTGTCTTGTGCAGCTTGAATGGTAGGTTGATGTGTGGTTGCTTCGATTGTTTCTTCGGAGCTTAGATTAACAATAGCTTCACTTGAGGGTTGTTGTAACTCCGTAGTGGCTTCATATGTGGATGAAATCGGAGTTTGAGGGTGAATCCACTGGCACCACTTGGATGTATATCAACTTTTTGTAAATATATCAACTTTTTGTTGCACTGAATCCACTGGCACCACTTGGATGTATCCTTTCTCGTAAGCATCTCTAATTGCATGAATGCGAATTTCGATGTGTTTCGTTCTTGAGTGGTGGATGGTATTCTTCACAATCCCCAGACACGCTTCATTGTCGATGAATATCGGAGTCTTCATGATGTTGATCCCATAATCAACAATTGATTCTGTATCCAAAGGACTTGTGAACAGCAACTTTAAGCTGCCGTGTATTCAGCCTGAGCGGTAGATGTAGAGACTGTTGTCTGCTTTTTGCTCTGCCACGAAATAAGACGATTTCCCAAGAATTGGCAGCCTCCGGAGACAGATTTTCTGTCTACTTTGCAACCTGCATGATCATTGTCAGAGTAAGCTATTAGATCAAAATTACTATCTTTAGGATACCACAAACCAAGCTTTGGAGTTCCTTTGAGATAGCGAAAGATTCTCTTGACGGCAACATCATGCGATTCTTTAGGATTTGTCTGAAAGCGGGCACAGAGACAGACAGCCCATATTATGTCAGGCCTACTAGCGATCAGATACATTAACGAGCCAATCATTGAGCGATAGAGAGATTTGTTCACTAGCTTTCCTTGAAGATCTGAAGTGAGTTCCGTCTGAGCAGCAAAAGGAGTGCTTGCGGATTTGCAGTCATTCATGCTATATTTCGAAAAAAATATCTCTGATATACTTAGCCGAATGAATGAGGATACCATCTTTTCTTTGCTTCACTTCTAATCTTAAGAAAAGCGTGAGTTCTCCCATCATACTCATCTCGAACTTCGCTTTCATCACCTTCTCGAATTCTCTGCAAAGGGCTTCATCTGTTGACCCAAAAATGATATCGTTTACGTAGATTTGAACCAACATCACATCTTCTCCAATCCTTTTTGTGAAGAGAGTCATGTGTATTTTGCCTCTTGAGTATCCACACTCCAGAAGATATGTTGACAAAGTCTCGTACCATGCTCTAGGAGCTTGGTGAAGACCATAGAGAGCTTTGTCAAGCTTGTAGTATTTCGTGGGAGAATGAGGATCTTCAAAACTTGGAGGTTGACAAAAATAAACTTCTTCTTTCACTTTCCCATACAAAAAAGCACTCTTTACATCCATTTGAAACACCTTAAAGTTTTTAAACGAGGCATATACTAAGAAGATTCTGATGGCTTCTAAGCGTGCAACCGGTGCAAAAACTTCCTCGTAGTCAATCCCCTCTTCTTGTCGAAACCCTTGAACCACTAATCTAGCCTTATTCTTGATAACAACACCACGGTCGTCCATTTTTTTGTGAAACACCACTTGGTACCAATTGGATACTTTCCGTCTGGTAGGTCAACGAGTTCCCAGACTTTAAGTTTCCGAAATTGGGCTAATTCTTCTTGCATAGCTTGTACCCAACTTGAATCTAGAATAGCTTCTTCGATATCTCTTAGGATAGACTGCGAGAGAAAAGCTGCATACATTCCTGTGTTGATGGTATGAGTTTGTCTACGTGTTCGAACTCCATCTTCAACAGAACCGATGACATTTTCACTTGGATGGTTTCGATTGGTCTTGTACCCTGCATTGGTGTGAGCTTCAATTTGTTGGGGCAGATTAGAAAAATGCTCATCGATGTAGATAATTGGAGTTTCGTCTTCTTTGGGTGGTTCATCCACAGCCTGCTGTGAAGAAGAATCATCATGTGTGGATGCATTCTCAGCAGATGTGTCACCATTTCGTTCGAACACCGGAAGAGTAGAAGAGGCAGAGGCAGGGGTGAAACGGGTTGTAAAAGGAGTAAAACCAATGTCTGAGGAATCAAACAATGGTTCCAATGGAGTGGATTCTGCAGGTTCGGATTCAGTGATGGGTTCATCGATGCTGAAAGTGTTGAATATAATATCCACGTCATAAAACCAGTTTGGAGCGCTTCCAGTGTTAGTGGAGTTTCCTTCTTGAAAATCGACGTAGTACTATTCAATCACCATCTTGGTCCGCTTGTTGTAGACTCGATATGCCTTTTGAGAAGATGAATAGCCCATGAAGTAGCACACGTCACTGACTGCTTCAAACTTGATGAGATTATCTTCAGTGTTGAAAAGTGTGCATGAACACCCGAACGGTCTGAAGAAATCTATCGGAGGCTTTCTTTTGAAAAGAAGTTCATAGGCTGTCTTTCCGTGAGGTTTGACAATCAGAACACGATTCAAGACATAGCATGCTGTGTTGACTGCTTCAGCCCAGAAGATTATGGGAAGCTTAGAGTCGACAAGCATAGTTCTTGCAGCTTCGATGAGAGTTTTGTTTTTGCGTTCTGCTACCCCGTTTTGCTGAGGAGTCCTGGCAGCGCTGTATTGGAGGCGAATTCCCTTATCTTCACAGTAGGAGACAAACGTATGATTTTTAAATTCAGTTCCGTTGTCGCTTCTGATGGAGTTGACTTTCAGCTTGATCACGTTTTCAATCATGGGAATGAAACTCTTCAGAATGGATGTCGTTTCGCTTTTGGCTTCAAGAAAGAATATCCGTGAAAACCGTGAGAAATCATCTGTAATCACCAAACAATAAGATCTTTTAGCTAAACTTTTAACGCTTATTGGGCCAAAAAGATCCATGTGAAGTAATTACAGAGGAGCAGATATCGTATTCACTGCTTTGGACTTATGAGGATTTTTATGCTGCTTTCCTTGGGCACATGCGATGCACTTTTCTGAAAAAGGAAAATCTTTCATAGGTAAACCTCTTACTAGATTTAGTTTAGAAAGTTTATTTATGTTCTTAAAATTCACATGCCCCAAACACCTGTGCCACAGCAGTGATTCCGATTCAGATGCTTTTGACATAAGACATGTCATTGGCTCATTTGATTTGGCATTCTTCATATTTAGCACGTAGGTGTTATTTTGATGGGGAGCTCTAAGCATGATCATTTCTTTTAGGACGGAGTAACCGGTTTGAGGAATAAGCACTCCGTGTCATTGAACAGCACTGCGATTCCTTTGTCACAGACTTGTGAAACACTCATAAGATTGTAACACAATTCTAGAACATAGTTCACATTCTCCAAAGTGAGTGCTTCTGACACGACGTCACCCATTCTGACTATTTTTCCTCCCTTTTCGTCTCCGGCAAAGGATACAAAGTCACCATTTAAAACTCAAAAGTTGGTAAGCAGATCCTTTAGACCGGTCATGTGCCTGGAGCAACCGCTGTCAACGTGCCAGAAATACTCCATGAGCATCCGAAGCCATTTCTGAATTTTATTCTGTTATACAACAACAACAACAACAACAACAAAATATGTACAAGATTAGCTAGCTTTTGGAACCCAGGCTTGCTTTACATTAGTTCTATCATGATTTTGAGCAAGAGAGTTTTCTTTTCTTTTCCAAAAACAGGTTGAATCAACTATGCATTTTACTGATTTCTTTAAATTGTCAAATTGATCAGTAAAACTTTTAACGAAATCTTGACTAGGTTTAGAAAATTTCTTGCTTTTGCAATGTTTCTCTGTATGTCCTAAATGACCACAGCGAAAACATTGTTTTTGACTCGATCTTTTCTTCCTGGGTGCTGAGTGTGAAGATGATGTATGTGATGAGAGTCTTGAGCATCTTGAGGATTTTGATGATGTAACGAGGCTTGAATATTTAGCTTTCTTCAGTTTCTCTTCAGGATGATGTTTATCTTAAATGTCAACTTCACTGTGCTCACTGTCTGATGAGGAAATTGATTCTTGACTTTCATCTGACCTTTCTTCATCGCTTTCTGAAGTTGTTGTGCTTGAATCTTCAATGAAATCTTTATCAGTCTCTGATGTACCTGCAACTGATGGAACAAATTCTGGAATTTACTTTATAAAGAATTTTCCAAAGCTGTTTTTCTTTAACTCTGGCACAAATACAGGAGATTCAAGCATAACATTTTCATCATTGAGAGCAAAGTTTAGGTCATGACCCTCAACCTTGGCAAACCCTTGGTTGTGAGCCTTAAGTGTAGGCACTTTGCCATTACAGTCATCCTGAATTGTCAATTTAGGCATACAACCATTACAATCATCCACCCTAGATAAACTATTACAATTATCTCGAATAGAAATTTTGTTCGTATTATCACAATTCCAGCGAACCAGTTAACAGTTGAATAACTGTCGTCTGAATAGCCTATTCCTATTTTCATCCCTCCACAATCATCTTCCCCATCGCACACATCTTCCTTACTCTCGCACAGATCTGCATTACTTTCACAAAGGTTAGTGTTGTTTTCAGATTTATAAAAAATACTTTGATCCAAAAGATCATTTTTATTGATTAAGTCGTTTTTAGGATGAGGAGATGGCATAGGAACATAATTTTTGCTGTGTTGAGGAGGAAATAATTTTCTTTCGTTTCCGAATTTATCTTTATATCCAATTCCATTCTTTATGAATGTCGGTCGTTGGCAGTTTACAATGTCAACCAGTGCTTTTTGACTAATTTTCCATTTATCAATAATGATTTGTAACTTATTGTTTTCGTTTTGAGACTTTTCTAGCTTTCGGTCAAATCATTTATGATAAAATATTTTCTGAAAACAAATTCCTTTAGAGTCTGTATTTCAGCTATGGTTGAATTCAACTTTCGCTGATATGCAGCATCATTTTCTTTTAGTTGTTGATTTATTTTCAAAACTTTTTCTTTTTCTTTAAATATATCACGGTTGAGTGATTTGTAGTGTGCCACGAAGTTCAAACATGGTTTTGGGTACAGCTTTGCTTTGAATTCATATGGAATGCTGTTTACCAAATCCTTATCCTCGGCTTCTGATTTCATGGCGGTAGAGGATGTTCCAACCGCTTCATTCTTGCTGGTACTGATGACTTCTTGAACAGCAGGCTTCGACTCAATCACTTCAACTTTCTGTTGTCTCTTCTCTGAGATAGGAGAGATGATGCTTTTCAAGCCAGTCTCATCTTTTGGAATCTTGGAGGTTTGTTTTTCAACACCATTTGAAGCAGACGTGGCAGAGACAGTGGTAGTGTTTGCCATGAGGGCCTTGTTTACTTCTCCTTTTGCCTCAGCTATCTCCTCCGACCAATCATAGTCTACCACCACTAAAGCCTTATGGTTACTATCAGCAGCATTGTTATTTCCTTCAATGGCAATCGGCCTCCTTGTCGGGTTGATTTCGGTATTCTCGTTCTTCAGCAACGGACACTCTCTTTTGAAATGGCCCAAGTCTTTGCAATTATAACATCTAAGCTTGGACTTGTCGAATCCAGCTTTTCCAAGAGCCAACCTCTTTCCTGTTTTATCTTGGAATTTCTTCAACCGTAGAGTGATCATTGCCATCTGCCATTTCAGATCCATATCCTCCATGTCGTCTGGATCTACTTGATACATGTCCTCTGCTATGAGGAATTCTCTCTTCAACTCTCCTGACATAAGCGCCTCATAGCTACTTAAGAAAGTATTAAAAAGAGCTACATGTTCTATGGAAATTTTAAGTGCTTGAGTGTCACTGGCCACGGTGGTCTTCTCGGAAGATGACGAGGCCTTCACAGAGTTTGCGGAAGCATTTGAATAGGATTTGACAACACTTTAGGGATTTGATCCACATGAGGTGACAGGAACAAGAAATGCCATATTCCTGGGACCGAGGTTGTAGCAGCTTGCTGAGACGTCTTCTGAGAATATCCAGTTTGATTCATCTCTCGTTTCACAATGTCCATTTCAAAGGCTTTTAAAGTGTTAATCAATTCTGAGAGAGTAACTAGAGTTGTGCTGGTGAGGAAAGTTCTCTTAATCATCATGCATTGAAGACTCCATTCTTTTGGTAGAGAATCTAGCAGCTTCTTGATCGATGCATAATTTGCAACTTGGTTTCCCACCTTCTTCATCTTGGTCAATACCTCCAGAAATCTGCTTATGTGGTCGGACAAGCTTTCGCCACGAATACTTCCAAACATATCATATTCTTTCTGCACCATGTCTCGTTTGTTCTCCCTGATTTCCTCATTGCCATCATAATGGTCGATTAGAGCCAACCACAGTTCATCTGCCGAGGTGTATTCTTCAAACAGATTGTTATCGTCCTTTGACAGAGCCATAGTAAGAGCAGCGTGAGCCCTCCGGTCATGTTGAATGAGTGTCCTATCTTCATCTGTGAACGTTGAAGGATCTTCATTGATAGTACGGATGTTGTCACGTATTATCATGGGAACATGCGGGCCCACAGTGACTGACATCCATTGAGTATAATCGGTATACTCAAAAAAGGACTTGATCCTATTTTTCCAGCTGCTGAAATCTTTCGAACCTGTCAACTTTGGTGGCCTTGTAGCAGTTCCAGTTTCTAGTTCGCCTTGAGCAATCGGATTAAGTTGATTGAGAGACATAATAGATGATTGATGATTAAATACCCTGGCCTTTGGTGAATCGGAGAATAATTACGCTTGCTAAGAGGTAAATACGCTGGACCAGAAATCAAATACGCTGCACTGGAGACAATTACGCTGGACCAGATATCAAATATGCTGCACTTTGTCCTGAAAATGCTAAACCCGCTGGATATATGAAAACAAGCAAAGGTTTAGTTAAATTCGCTGAACACCATGATAAAATCGCTGAGGATTAGTATCACTGATTTCGAAGTCGCCCTCGATTAAATTCGCTGGGGCAATTACGCTGACAATAATATAAATCCGCTGGTTTAAGAACCAGCGTATTTGTTAACTACGCGAGATTTAAGTTAAATATGCCAGCTTCAAAGACAATTACGCTATCTTCAAGATATCTACGCTGGCTTTAAGAATAATTACGCCCAGAAGGGTTTTAGTAAGAACAAAAACCCTCTAATCACCCAAAAACGACCCAAAATTCATGTTTCTTTGCAGCTAAATGACCAAAATGTTTACCAAACTACTGATTAACAACAACTCAAAGATTAAACGCACCAGATCAAGCCATTTTAATCCCAAAAATTTGAAAAACCATGAAACTTCGAAAACTTTTGTAAAACCTTCAAAACTTGACAAATCTTAACAAAAACTCAAACAATCAAGAGCATAAAGGCTCTGATACCAAATTGTGAGTCCCAAAACAGATTCGGATCACACTGGTTGATTGTTTTCACCCAAATAACTATGGATTAGTTGTTTGAATGTGCAAATACTAAGAAAAACCAAGCAAAGAAGATGAAGAATCTTGTTTGGATCAAACAACTAGTGTTGTATATGAAATCCCAATAACATGTAATCAATAACAGCACATGGATATTCGGATGAGAGCACAATAGCAAAAATCACAACACAAGAAGATCACCAAAATCTGTCCAAGAAACTTGGACATACATGCATTGATCATCATATTTATACAAAATGACTACCCAGCGTATTTATTAAATACGCTGGGTTGCTAAATATGCCACGTACATACAAGTTTCACCATATTGCACTTTTGACCCTTTAACTTTGTCTAACCAGTACAAACTAGCTCAAACTATGGATAATCAAGCACCAACGGTCTCAAAAGTTCTAACAGCTCGATAGTTCCATACGGGAAAACCTCATTTACCACGTACAGGCCGGACCATTTTGATTTCAGCTTTCCTGCAAACAGTTTCAATCGCGAAATATATAGAAGCACTTTGTCGCCAATTTGAAACTCCTTCACATTCTTCAATCTCTGATGGTGCAGCGCCTTGGTTTTCTCCTTCAAACTCCATGACCGCTCATATGCCGCATCCCGAAGTGCCTCTAACTCGTGAATTTGAAAGAATCGTCGCTTGGCCGCTTCTGTGAGGTCCAAATTTACGGTCTTCAATGCCCATAGTGCCCTGATGCTCAAATTCGACCGGGAGATGGCAGGCTTCATCTTATACGATCATGAAGGGCGTAGTGCCTAGTGGGTGTCTTATAGGTGGTGCGAAACGCCCATAAAGCATCGTCCAACTTTTCGGACTAGTCCTTTCGACTCTTACCTACCGTCTTCTCCAAGATCCGTTTTACCCCCCTGTTCGAGTTCTCCACTTGACCGCTAGTCTGTGGATGATAAGCGGTGGAGAGGCGGTGAGTAACACTGTAGCACGCCAATGCCTTTTCCATGACGGCATTGCAGAAGTGCGTGCCACGGTCACTGATAATGGCTCGTGAGGTACCAAAACGGGTGAACAATTTCTTTAAGAATCTTACCACCACTCGTGCATCATTTGTGGGTAAAGCTTGAGCTTCAACCCACTTGGAAACATAATGAATAGCCACGAGGATGTACCGGTTCCTGCTAGAGATGGGAAACGGTCCCATGAAGTCAATCCCCAAACATCAAAGACTTCAAGAATCTGGATGGGATGTTGAGGCATCTCGTCCTTGGATGAGATGTTGCCGGAACGCTGGCAACAATCACACATCTTCACAAACTCTAGGGCGTCTTTCACAACTGATGGCCAATAAAAACCGCAATAAAAAACCTTTTGTGCGGTGGCGCACGGACCATGGTGACCTCATGTCAGTCCCTCATGCACGTGCCTCAATATCTCTGCCCCCTCTTCTCAACTCACGTAGCGCCTCAATATTCGGTCTCCCCTACCCGAAATAGAAATGGGTCGTCCCAGATATAACGCCTGACATCGTGGAAGAATTTCTTCTTCTACTGCGTGGTCTTCCCCTTCAGTACCACTCCATTAGCTAGATAGTTCGCGAAGTCGGAAAACCACAACATTCCCTCCTTTTCGGCTGTCACAAACTCTACTGACTCGTGGGGAAATCTATCACCGATCTCTTTTTCCCTAATTTCTTCTTTACAAGGATCCTCTAGTTGGGATAGATGGTCAGCAACCACATTCTCCGCTCCCTTCTTATCTCTAATCTCTATGTCAAACTCGTAAGCAGGAGAATCCATCGAATGAGACGAGGCTTCGCGTCCTTCTTTTGGAAAAGGAAACGCAGAGCCGCGTGGTCCGTGAAGACGATGGTCTTGGACAGGACAAGGTAGGAGCGGAATTTATAGAATGCGAATACCACTGCTAAAACTCCTTCTCTGTAGTACTGTAGTTCTCCTGTGCGTCATTGAGGGTTTTGCTAGCGTAGTAAATAGGGTGGAAATGTTTGTCCCATCGTTGACCCAAAACGGCGCCCATAGCATAATCGCTCGCATCACACATGAGATCGAAAGGCAAGCTCCAGTCGGGTGAGACGAGGATAGGAGCACTCACTAGTTTCTCCTTAAGGATCGTGAAAGCTTTTAAGCAGTCGTAATCGAAGACGTAGGGTACATCTTTCTTGAGAAGTCGAGTCATGGGGTGGGTGATCTTTGAAAAATCTCGAATAAACCGTCGGTAGAAGCCCGCATGACCGAGAAAGCTGTGGATAGACTTGACGCTAGTCGGTGGAGGGAGTCTGCTGATAGTATCTATTTTCGCCCGATCAACCTTTATCCCTGCTCGCGAAATCTTGTGCCCTAGCACTATGCCCTCTGTCACCATAAAGTGACATTTCTCCCAGTTGAGCATCAGTCGCATCTCGACACACCGTTTCATCATCGCATCTAAGTGAGTAAGACATTGATCAAAGGTGTTTCCATAGACAGAGAAGTCGTCCATGAAAACCTCCATGGAGGTTTCAATCATGTCCTGAAAAATGGCTACCATGCAGCGCTGGAAAGTAGCCGGAGCGTTACATAACCCGAACGGCATGCGGTGATACGCATAAGTACCATAAGGGCATGTGAAGGTTGTCTTTTCTTGATCCTCAGGAGTAATCGGGATCTGAAAGTAACCTGAAAAGCCGTCAAGAAAGCAATAAAAATGCTTTCCTGCGAGTCGCTCCAGCATCTGATCAATGAACGGGAGCGGGAAGTGGTCCTTGCGGGTGGCGTCGTTTAACTTATGATAGTCTATGCACACCCGCAACCCGTGACTGTTCGCGAGGGATAAGCTCCTTCTTTTCGTTCATAACCACTGTCATTCCCCCCTTCTTGGGAACGACCTGAGTGGGGCTTACCCATGCGGAATCGGAGATCGGAGATCGGATAGATGAGACCAGCCTCCATCAGCTTAAGCACCTCTTTCTTTACAGCTTCTTGCATATTCGGGTTCAGACGGCGCTGTGGCTGCACTACTGGCTTAAAGACGTCCTCCATGAGGATCCTATGAGTACAGAAGGTAGGGCTAATCCCCTTGTTATTAGACAGTTTCCATGCGATGGCCTCCTTATTTAACTTCAGGACCTCGATTAAACGCTCCTTCTCCTCCGTTGACAATTTTGAAGAAATGATCACGGGTAAGCTCGAATTGTCACCTAGGAACGCGTATTCTAAATGAGACGGGAAAACCTTAAGCTCTACGGCTGCTGGTGTCGATAATGGTGTGCTCTCAGTAGCGGCAGTCACCCCACAGAAATCTAGAGTCTCGGGAATCTCGAAGACATCGTCCCCTATATCCTCACTATCACTCTCCTCGGGTACTAAACTCTCATTCACTAAGTCGGCTCCGCTAGTATAGTCTAAACAGTGATCAACGCACGAAGTGAATGAGTTTAGGAAGTATACGGAGTGACAAGGACCACTATCGTTGTCGCCACCACTCGGGTGTTGCATCGACCTTGCGATCTCGAATGTGACGTTCTCGTCACCGACTCGAAGAGTGATTTTTCCATCATGAACATCTATGAGCGCTTTCACGGTGCGCAGAAATGGGCGACCTAAGATGATGGGGACCTTCTTGTCGGCCTCCATATCGAGGATGACGAAGTCTACAGGAAAGACAAATCTATCAGCTTTAACCAACAAATTCTCTACGATTCCCCTCGGGTACTTAACCGACCTATCGGCTAATGACAGAGACATGCGCGTAGGGATGAGCTCCCCTAGACCTAAACGCTCGTACAGTGAGAAAGACATCAGGTTTATTCTTTCCCCGGGATCGGGTAGAGCATGAGCTGAGCAATGGAGCTGCCGACTAGGCATGGAATCGTAAAGATACCCAGATCAGTCAATTTCTCGGGCAACTTGTTTAAAACCATGGCGGAACACCCTCCAGATAATGGGACATTAGAAAGCTCCCCCAGCCTATCTTTACGTTTTAAAAGATCTTTTAAAAACTTAGCATATTTAGGCATATGCTGGAGGGCCTCGATAAATGGGAGATTGATTTTCAACTGAGTAAACATGTCAAGGAAATTCCTGTATTCCTTGGCATATTTCTGCTGCTTGAGACATGCTGGGTAGGGTAGGCGTGAAGTGTCTACGATCGGTGATGGCCTAACCTCTACCGGTTTTCTCTCTCCCCTACTCTCAACTGAAGGTCCACTGGCTGGTGCAGTACTTGCTGGGTCTAACCTGGTGTGCACCCTGGGTGGAGCCTCCATCTTGATTTCTTCATCTACCTCTTCATCTCGCTCCTCTACCTCTACCTCTACACCCTCTCTACCTACCTCCTTCAGAGTCCTACCACTGCGCGTAGTAATCGCTTTCGCGTGTTGGTTCGCGGGGTTGGGTTGGGTATTACCCACGAACTGGCCATGTGGCTGCTCTTGCAGCTGTTTAACGATACTACCGACCGACCTCTGCAGATCTAAGAGCGCGGACTGTTGATTTTTCAAGAGCAGATCATGTTTCGCGAGAGTTTTCTGAGTAGCCTGATCTTTGACAACTAGTTGAGATAACAGCTCTTCGATCCTATCTAGACTACCTCCTGACCCTCCACTCCTAGTCTGACCTTCCTGATTTGAACCCCCTCCACTAAACTGACTGGTGTGACCTGACCCTCCAGTATTGTAATGACCCTGCCCCCTGTTCTGATAAGAGCCTGATTGGAAACCAGGGGGTTTACCGGAAGATCGATTATTATTATTATTATTATTATTATTATTATTATTATTATTATTATTATTATTATTATTATTATTATTATTACGCCAGTTTTGATTATAGTTGGAAGTATTATTATTGAAGGGATTCGTAGGACCTCGGTTCTGTCCAGTGATAAACTCAACCTGCTCAACAGTGAGCGTGGGACGCTCTAGCGCCTCATGACCCCCTCAACACACCTCACACCTGTCTACCTTTTTCTTCAGCTCCTGTATCTCCTTCATGACCTCCCTCTTGAAGCTATCTAGAGCAGCAGCTACCGTAGTTTCCAAGCTAACTTGGTGTAAACCCTGGTTAACCGGAGGTGTACGAGAAACAGGAATTGAATTCCTGCTGGCAGTGCTGTAATCGACATCAGAATGGGCAAAGCTCTTGAAAAGGTCATTGCACTCGGCTACTGTTTTCTTTCCCATCAGGTGGCCACCAGCAGAGGTGTCGAATCGAGCACGGGTCTCAGGGGTGAGACCGTTGTAGAATTTCTCTACAAGTGCCCAGTCTGATAGACCATGTCGGGAGCAACGAGATACTAGAGTTTGCAACCACTCCCAAGCCAGATGGTAGGGCTCGTCAGGCTCCATTCGGAACGAATGGATCTGATCGTGAAGGCGGGATGCTTTGGCGAGTGGAAAGTATTTCTTAAGGAAAGCATCCTGTAGAGAAGCCCAAGTAGAAAAAGTACCGGGAAGTTGGGAGTCAAGCCAGATGGCGGCCCGACCCCCGAGAGAGAACGGAAAGACTTGGAGAAAACGGGCATCATGGCCCGCGCCCTCCATGTTAATGTATGACATAGACGGGTAAGGCGGTTGATATGTGCGGGCGCATCCTCATCATCACAACCGTGGAATTGGCAAGAGTTAGTGATGGCGGTCATGATGTAGGAAGGGATTTGCCAGGATCGATCATTGTTCATGGGGGGTAAGGTGATGGGTGAGTTTGCACCGGTGAAACGGTGGTGGCCTGTTGCTATACGGTTTGATTATTATTATCAGCCATGTGGAAGTTAGGTGGTGGCGGTGGTGGGCTTACGTTTCTATGGACTACACGAGGTGATGGAGAACCGCGTGATGAAGGTTTAGGTGTAAAATCGAAATCGGGTGGTACGAAGGAATGGGATGAACTTGAAAAAGTTGAGGAAGAAACACTTACCTTTGGTGCGGGGGAAATGGCGTGTCCGATGGCGGCTTAGGCGGAGGTCCTTGCGAGCGCGTATGGGGCATCCACTAAACCGGAAACACGACAAACACGAGAAGTTATCACAAATAATTCAATTATATACAAAAATTAAATATTAAATAATTAAACAACTTAGACTCCTACGACACAAACGAATACAAAATAAACACAAGTGTAAAAGAACAGCCTAAATCGAGTAATCAACGCAATTGCCAATGAGAGAGTCTCGGCAACGGCGCCAAAAACTTGATGTTCTAAAAGTAGTTAATTAAAAATAAAACGAATTACGCTAATTCTAGACTCAAATTATATTCTAGACTCCTAAACTATACTAAACTACTAACCGGCAAGTGGACCGATCAATTGTAGTATAGTATTAAGCAAGTCGGGATTATCGAGCCCACAGGACTCTCTAATTGCTAAGACTACTAATTTAGACTCAATTACACACTATGTATATTTAAAGGGGAGTTTTTACTAATAAATCTAAATTATCAATTTAACTAAAACTACTAAATTGGAGTGACCAAACTATGAACTTCTAGGGACTTCTTAGATTTTAATCAAGAGATAATGAACTAGTTACCTAGGTTAGATTTTTAGACTACTACTCCTTCAATTTAATAATAATTAATCTGGTTGGATATTTTACCGGGATCTTGGCATATCAAAGTTTAGGTTTATTAAACAGGACCCCCGACCCTTCTCAGGAAGACACCTACAATAACCTATCCTTTTTATTCGTTTACCGGTCCTAAAGACTCCTTTTCAGTTATCTTTTCAAATTAGTAAAGTGTCTAATTATTAATTACCTCTCAATAATTAACCTAGACCAACTATAATTTTCTAATATAGATAAACTGATTCAATTATGACAAGGAAATTAGAATCGGGAATTTCTCAAAACCCTAACCTAACAATTTACCACATTAATTCAGCCAACTAATTGCAATTTCTCAATTAACAAGTTAGGTATAATGACAAGTCTGATTTTATGGTTAATTTAATTGTTTCCCCGGTTTTATTGGCCAATTTTACCGACAACTTCACGAGTTCCTAAGAACACGAAAAGTAACATAAACCTATTCTATGAAAGACATCCACCAATGTTTGTGCAAAACAACCAAACATTCATCAAACAAACAAGATCATGCAAATACCCTAAACTAGATCATTAAAGTTGTGATCTTCACCAATTAAATATTCAAACCATAAATTAAATTAAAAAAAATCAAAGTTTCACAAATCCATCATCCAAAACCTAGGTAACTGAATAAGATCTAGCCTAAAAACATGTTTGAAAAGTAATTAAAACAAAGTTGATAACAAGGTAGCATGATTGATCAAAACAAGGAAATCAAAGTGAGGATTGGTATGATAAAACCTTGACAAGCTCCTGCCTTGAACTCCCTTGATCACCACCACAATCCCTGCAGCTTAGATCCACTCCTTGTAGCTGTACGTGGTGTTTGCCATTCTTGTAGGTGTACGTGGTGTTTGCCATTCTTGTACTGCTTTGATCTTTGAGGGGTCGACATGTATTCCCTTGTCATTGATGACATGTCCAAGGAATTGTACCTCTTTTAACCAGAATTCGCATTTGGAGAATTTGGCGTAGAGCTTTTCATTCCCTAAGAGCGTAAGGATGAGTCGAAGGTGTCGTTCATGATCAGACTTAGACTTTGAGTAAATGAGAATGTCGTCGATGAAGACTATAACAAAGCGATCGAGATAGGGTTTGCAGACTCTGTTCATTAGATCCGTGAGGACAGCTGGAGCGTTGGTTAGACCAAATGGCAGGACCATGAATTCATAATGACCATAACGAGTTCGGAAGGCGGTCTTTGGGACGTCTTCTTCATGTACTCTGAGTTGATGATAACCAGAACGAAGGTCGATTTTTGAAAAACAGCTGGCGCCTTGAAGTTGGTCAAGAAGATCATCGATGCGAGGTAATGGGTAGCGGTTCTAACCGTTAACTTGTTGAGTTCTCTGTAGTCGATGCACGTGCGAAACGTTCCATCTTTCTTCTTCACAAAAAGGACAGGTGCACCCCAAGACGAGGAGCTAGGACGTATGAATCCTTTGTCAGTCAACTCTTGCAATTGACTGGCTAGCTCTTGCATTTCGAATGGGGCTAACCTATAAGGAGATTTTGCAACTGGTGTAGCTCCAGGTATAAGATCAATGCGGAATTCGACTTCTCTCACGGGAGGAAGTCCTGAAATGTCGTCAGGAAAAACTTGCGGAAAATCTTTTACTACTGGGATGTCTTCAAGTTTCTTCTCCTTGGTTCCCTTTTTGACGACATGAGTTAGAAATGCGACATAATTCTTGCGGAGATATTTTCGGGCTTGAAGACAGGACATTAATTTGAGCCCTTTTGAAGGGGTTTCTCCAAAGATTCGAAGAGTCGGACCGTTTGTAAGAGGAATGCGTATAAACTTTTCGCGGCATACAACTTCGGCATGATGTTGGCTGAGCCAGTCCATACCAATTATAATGTCAAAGCTTCCCAACTTCATAGGTATGAGGTCAACTGGAAAATCGTGATCGTTTAGGGTGAGAGTACAATTGCGTATAATAAAGTTTAATGAGACCGGTTTTCCGTCAGCAACTTCTACCGTTATGGATTCCATGAGTTTATCACGAGTTTGGTTGAGGATGGGTTCAAATTCTAAGGATACAAAACTCTTATCCGCGCCAGTATCAAATAACATGGATGCATAACTACCATTGATGAGAAACGTACAGTTAACCACGTTGTTGTCGGCCCTAGCTTGATTGGCGTTGATGTTGAAAGCTCTTCCTCTAGCAGGTGGAGGAGCTTGGTTAGCTTGATTCACCGGATTTGCTTGAGCTTGAGCATGTATAATGTTCACCAAGCGTGGACAAGTGTTTCTAAAGTGGTTTGGGTCTCCACAATTGTAACAAGCCCGCATAGGTTGCACCATGGGATAGTTGGGTTGGTAGTAGGATTGGGCTACATGTTGGGTAGTTGGTAGTAGTAAAGGTTGTTGGGCCTGACCCACTATCTGATGGTGGGTTTGGGTTGAGGGCTGATGGCGGTTCGTTCGCTGAGGTACGCGACAGGTTTGAATGGTGTGACCTGCGCGACCACAGCCGATGCAATGTTGGCAGGGATGATCAGGAAAGTGATGGTATTGGCAACGGTTGCAGTTTGGGTATGGGCCGGAGTATGGCCTTTTATATGGTGCAGGTGATGGGGCAACTTGGGTAATGGGTGCAGCAAGGATGGGGAAATTTTTTTGTGTGACAGCAAAGTTTCTGGTGTTTCGTTTCCTATTGTTAGCAAACTTTGAGGAGGAGGTGGAATGGTTTGAAGTTTGGCCCTCAACGGGGGCTTTCTTTTTCTCATCTTTAAATTTGCCGTTGCGAATACGATTCTCGGTAAGCTCAGTAGCTAGTTCCATAGCAGCTTCAAGTGTTGCAGGCGAAGTGCTGAGAACTGAGTCTTGAATTTTCGAGGGGAGACCTCGAATATAGTGTTCGACTAAGCGGTATACTGGGGTGAACAAGTTAGGGACCATTTGGTTCAACTCTAAAAACCTCTTGTTGTAGGAAGTATGATCTCCCTCCTTTTGCTTCAACGAATGAAATTCATCCTCTAACTTTTTTATTTCGCTTCTAGGACAGAAGCGTCTCGTCATGATTTCCCTTAACTCCTCCCACGTTAAGGCCATTGCATCTTCGATTCCTCTTTTACCCTTTTCAGTATTCCACCAGGTAAGAGCTACCCCAAATAGCCTCCCGGTTACGTAACGTACCTTGCGATCCTCGGGACAATCGCAGTTGAGGAAGGTGTTTTCCATTTCCTCAAACCAGTGGAGGAGAGCTGTGACACCTTCGGTCCCTTCAAATTTCGGAGGATCGCAAGACTTGAAATGTTTATATGAGCACTTTTTGGAAAAAGGGTTGCCGATGTTCTGGTCTTCTTGCTGGGGAGGATTGATGGGATTTGCGGCGAGAGCTTGTTGGACTTGAACTACAATGTCAGGAAGCACCGCGGCCATTTGTTTTGCGATTTTGGTGGCCAAGCGTTCGTTTGACCTTCCTGACCTTCTACCCCCTCATTGTTGCCTAGCCAACATCT
Source organism: Scalesia atractyloides (assembly GCA_947069175.1). Taxonomy (NCBI): domain Eukaryota; kingdom Viridiplantae; phylum Streptophyta; class Magnoliopsida; order Asterales; family Asteraceae; genus Scalesia; species Scalesia atractyloides. The sequence goes on along the minus strand of CAMTDV010000022.1, from coordinate 20,327,757 downwards.
ACAGGAATATAAATAAGAAGATTGTGAGTTTATGGAGTCTTTTTAGGTGTCATGTGTCTTAAAAAAAATAAAAATAACATAAACATCAATAATGCAACTACATCCATAGGATGTCTTGTGTTGCTCATGTTGGGCCTCAAATGTCCCCCATACCTTCACCTGTATAGTCTTGTGGGCCCCCATGGCTATTGGCTTAGTAGGATTCACATTGGTATTGGCGGTTTAACACTCGCATCACCCTATGAAAACCATGAAATATGTTTACGAGATGTATGGTCGGAAGGTGTCCAGGTGTAGACACAATGACAACTCAAAGTGGGGTTAGCTCACACGACGTTTGCTATAGCATGCTTTGGCCTAATAGGTCCTTCGTACTCTCATCGTTAGTCCCCAGGTAGGCAAACTGGTCCTTTATTTTGGATTTATACGGATGCCAAGCCTAGACAGGACGTTCCGACTACCGGTACTTGTACCCTTCCAGTTACTACATGCCCGTCATGAGAACTCACTTTGATGTGATTTGAAAATACAAAAATCGTTGTAAAAGTCATGGAAATTGTGTGGTGTGTGCTCTCATGGTTATGATATGTTATGAGAATATGATTCATGATAGGCATTGTATAATAATATGTACTTATGAACATGCTTGCATAACATTGAATGTAACAATAAACATAAAACATATAGACATCATGAATTTTGCATGTAACACACAAAAAATTTAAAAAAAAAATTCTAATCAACTATAGTATAGGCTCTAGGGGTCTAATAACCTATCCTATATCCCTATAGTCATGGCTCTGATACCAATCTGTCACACCCTGACCCGCAGCGGAATAAGAGTCGGGGCATAATTGGGTTATCACCAAAGCTCATGATGTCTACTAATATGTTTCATATTTATTAAATTCAAAATTTCATCCTCAAAATTCCAAACAAGTTCATACAATTACAAAGAAAGATAACCAACTAAACAATCCAAAGTCTAAACCGGTTTATTCTTCTAAGCCATCCTATATGTTTCTTGCTGCAGCTGGATCACCTGTATCATGTGTAAAAATGGGGGTTTTTGGGTCAACATAAGTTGGCGAGTGAACCTTGTCAGAAAACATTTATTATTGATTTCTTGTTATATTTATTATGGAAAATTGTGCAATAATCATATGTGAGCAAACGTAAATTAACATACAATAACATTAACAATAACAAACAATAACATACAATAACAAACCACCTTGCATGAATATATAACATGAATGATACTGTATATGTTGGCAACGTCACGTTCACGCTCATAGGTAATGGGGAACGGACGACCTATGATAAATGTATGTGCGATCAAGGCTCAATCAAACGGAGCCGATCATATGTTGGCAACGCCTCGTTCACGCTCATAGGTAATGGGGAACAGCTCAACGCTCATAGGTAATGGGGAGCGGCAGCCTATGATAATGTATGTACTGAAAATGATAAATTTAATCTAAACGATAACCACACAAACAGTTGATACATATTGAATACACATTTGTTCATGGATATGATGGATGCACAATTGTTTAAATGAAATAAATAATAAGACACATGATACACCCCAAAAACGTGATTAAAACGGGGAATTTGTAGAGATTCACTCACATTGGGTGCGTTCGGTTGAAGATGATGAGTGCGCACGAGTTTAGAGGGTTGATCGACGAGGATTAACTAACCTAAATGATAACGAAAAGGTAAGGTAAATAAGTGGATTTTATTAACAATTTTAATAAGGTTTTTAGGTTTATTTTTGTGAGTTGAAGGTTATTTCTTACTTTAAAAACATTATTTTTAAGTATTTTTATCTGAGTTTTAAATTAAATAAATAAATAAAACTATAAAAAAATGTTGACTTTTTTTTGGGTTTCACCGTTGACCATTTGACTTTGACTTGTTGACCGGTTCGGTCGTTTATATTGTTTGCACTGAGTGAGGTTCGAACTCGTGACCTCCCGTACGCGTGCACGCAGCTCTACCAACTGAGCTACGTGTCTAACCCGAAATATCTCTGTTTTTAATTATATTTATATACATTTTAATTTATTCCAAAATTCATTTATTTTAAAAAGGATTTTTATTCCATCGAACCGGCGTGCATATCAGGTCTCGAACCCGGGACCTGTGGGTTAACGTTGCACACAGTCCACCGCTGGACTGTGTGTCTAACCCGGTTATATATCTTGTTTTAATTATACTTATACATTAGTTCGACTTCATCTTCTTCGTTCAAAAAAACAGACAACGATTATTCAACTGATCTTGTTTAATTCGATTGACAAACATATAATTGATTAAAATGAAATGGACAGGTAAGGTATTGGGAATGAACATACCGGAAAAATGATCTTTCTCAGAACTCCGGCGAAGTCGTCGGCTCTGTTTTATGAACTCCGTCTGAACGGGCCAATTAATAGTTTTGATTAACTAGATTGTGAAATTGAATGACTAAACAAGAGTTATCAGAAGGTTTGAATGATTATACCGTTTCACAGCTGAATCTAGAAATTTTCAGAAAACTTCCGGCGAGTGTTGATTATCTGATATCGTCGCCTGGGATTGATTCTGATTGATAGGTTTGAGTTAGCAAAAGCCTAACAACTGATAGAAGATGAAAGAATTGAGAAACTTACCGTTTTGATGAAAGACACGGTTTTCCGGCGAAAGTCCGGCGAGTTCAAAAGCGATTCCGACGATCAGAAAATAGAGTAAAAGTGAAATTAGAAGTTCTGTGAATGTTATTGAGTCGCGAGATGATGTTATTGATGGAGTAATTCAGAAAGTGAATGTTTTCGGTTATTAAAACCGAACATCACATGAATTCAAGTTCATTCAAGGCTGAATTGATTAAGAATGTCGGTTTATCGGTTATTTTCAGGAATCCGCGATCACTCAAAAGTCCCTGGACGTTTAGAAGCCGATATCGGTTTCAGTTTGGCGTAAACAGGTTGATTCACGGTTGAAGTTATGATTTAATTGTTTCCTAGAATTCACAAAGACATCAAGTGGCAGAGTGGTTATGTGTTTGGTGCTAAGGTTCTCCGGCTGACTCGGGTTCGAAACCCGGCAGCCCCTTTTTATTTTTAATTGTTTTAATTTTATTTTTTTACAATTTTAATTTCCATAACCTAAAATGTTTATTAGTTATGTATTGTTTAAAATTAAAATAAGCATTAAATGAGCAACAAAAATTAAAACTGATTATTCGATTAATAAACGAAGCGGGTTTGGAAAAACTCGTTTTTCGACAAATGTTACAGTATCCCCTACTTTTAGAAATTTTGTCCCGAAATTTAAGTAGTAGTGGTAACAGGAAAAAGATGCGGGTATTTTTCGCGCATTGAGTCTTCACGTTCCCAAGTAAACCCAGGTCCCCGTTTCGACTCCCAGCGTACCCTAACAATTGGAATACGACTCCGTCTTAAACGTTTTTCTCCGAAGTCCATGATCTCTACTGGTCGTTCAATGAAATGCATAGATTCATCGATCTGAAGATCTTCCAGGGGAATATGGAGGTTTTCATCGGCGAGCCACTTCTTCAAGTTTGATACGTGGAATGTGGGGTGAATTCTGTTGAGTTCTTCTGGTAGATCAAGCTTGTATGCTACAGCTCCTACTCTTTCGAGTATCTTGAAAGGTCCTACGTAGCGTGGTGCTAGCTTGCCCTTCTGGCCAAAACGAACTACTCCCTTCCACGGTGATACTTTTAAAAGTACATAATCACCAATGTTAAACTCCAAAGGCTTTCGTCGTTTATCTGCATAACTCTTTTGACGACTATGTGCCGCTAGAAGATTGTTTCGAATTTGATGGATCTTGTTTGTTGTTTCTTGAATCAATTCTGGACCGGTGATTTGAGCTTCTCCAATTTCGTACCAACATACTCGAGATCGGCACTTACGACCATTTAAAGCTTCGAAAGGTGCCATGCCGATACTTGAATGATAGCTGTTGTTGTACGAAAATTCAACTAATGGTAGATGAGCGTCCCAATTTCCCTTGAAGTCTATGACACATGCTCGAAGCATATCTTCAAGAGTTTGAATGGTGCGTTCAGATTGTCCATCAGTTTGAGGATGATAAGCGGTACTAAGGTCTAATCGTGTACCCAAGGCGGCTTGTACAGCTTGCCATGTTCGTGAAGTGAAACGACCATCACGATCTGAAATAATGCTTAACGGTACACCATGACGGCTTACGATTTCGCTGATGTAGATACGAGCTAACTTCTCGTTCTTGAAATCTTCGCGGATCGGAATGAAGTGAGCTGATTTTGTAAGACGATCAATGATTACCCATATAGTGTCATACCAACCAGAAGTGCGAGGTAACCCGGTAATGAAGTCCATGGTTATGTTTTCCCACTTCCATACAGGTATTTCAAGTTGGACCAGAAGTCCTGAGGGTCTTTGATGTTCAGCTTTTACCTTGGAACATGTAAGGCACTTGGAAACAAAAACAGCAATATCCTTTTTCATTCCAGGCCACCAGTAGGTGTATCGAAGGTCTTGATACATCTTGTCGGCTCCTGGGTGTATAGAGTATCGTGTTTTGTGTGCCTCATTCATAAGGAATTCACGGAGGTTGTTGTGATCAGGAATCCATATGCGATCAAGATAGTACAGAATACCGTCGGATTTAGTTTCAATTTTAAGTTCAGCTCCACAGGAAAGCTCCTTTCGTACGTCGTCTTCCGTTACTGAAACATGTTGGGCTTCTCGAATTTGATCTTTGATGTCGGTTATGATCTGCGAACATAGAAGACGAATGGAGTTCGCATAACCCTTTCGACTGAGTGCATCGGCCACCACGTTTGCCTTGCCAGGATGATACCGAATTTCACAGTCGTAGTCATTAAGAAGTTCAACCCATCTCCGTTGCCTCATGTTTAACTCCTTTTGGTTGAAGATATGTTGAAGGCTCTTATGGTCAGTGTATATTTCACACTTGGTACCGTAGAGGTAATGTCTCCATATCTTAAGAGCGAACACAACGGCTCCAAGTTCTAGGTCGTGGGTAGTGTAGTTCTTCTCATGAGTTTTGAGTTGTCTAGAAGCATAAGCTATCACCTTTCCTCTTTGTATTAGAACACAGCCTAGTCCTTGTCCTGACGCGTCGCAATAAACCACAAAGTCATCACAACCTTCAGGAAGAGTGAGGATAGGTGCGTCACAGAGTTTTTGTTTAAGGGTTTGGAAGGCTTCTTCTTGTTTGGGTCCCCATATGAAGGGTTTTCCTTTATGAGTTAAAGCCGTGAGTGGTACAGCAATACGAGAGAAATTTGCAACGAAACGGCGATAATAACCAGCCAAACCAAGAAATGATCTTACTTCGGTAGGTGTACGTGGTGTTTGCCATTCTAGTACTGCTTTGATCTTTGAGGGGTCGACATGTATTCCCTTGTCATTGACGACATGTCCAAGGAATTGTACCTCTTTTAACCAGAATTCACATTTGGAGAATTTGGCGTAGAGCTTTTCATTCCCTAAGAGCGTAAGGATGAGTCGAAGGTGTCGTTCATGATCAGACTTAGACTTTGAGTAAATGAGAATGTCGTCGATGAAGACTATAACAAAGCGATCGAGATAGGGTTTGCAGACTCTGTTCATTAGATCCGTGAAGACAGCTGGAGCGTTGGTTAGACCAAATGGCATGACCATGAATTCATAATGACCATAACGAGTTCGGAAGGCGGTCTTTGGGACGTCTTCTTCATGTACTCTGAGTTGATGATAACCAGAACGAAGGTCGATTTTTGAAAAACAGCTGGCGCCTTGAAGTTGGTCAAGAAGATCATCGATACGAGGTAATGGGTAGCGGTTCTAACCGTTAACTTGTTGAGTTCTCTGTAGTCGATGCACATGCGAAACGTTCCATCTTTCTTCTTTACAAAAAGGACAGGTGCACCCCAAGGCGAGGAGCTAGGACGTATGAATCCTTTGTCAGTCAACTCTTGCAATTGACTGGCTAGCTCTTGCATTTCGAATGGGGCTAACCTATAAGGAGATTTTGCAACTGGTGTAGCTCCAGGTATAAGATCAATGCGGAATTCGACTTCTCTCACGGGAGGAAGTCCTGAAATGTCGTCAGGAAAAACTTGCGGAAAATCTTTTACTACTGGGATGTCTTCAAGTTTCTTCTCCTTGGTTCCCTTTTTGACGACATGAGTTAGAAATGCGACATAATTCTTGCGGAGATATTTTCGGGCTTGAAGACAGGACATTAATTTGAGCCCTTTCGAAGGGTTTCTCCAAAGATTCGAAGAGTCGGACCGTTTGTAAGAGGAACGCGTATAAACTTTTTGCGGCATACAACTTCAGCATGATGTTGGCTGAGCCAGTCCATACGAATTATAATGTCAAAGCTTCCCAACTTCATAGGTATGAGGTCAACTGGAAAATCATGATCGTTTAGGGTGAGAGTACAATTGCGTATAATAAAGTTTAATGAGACCGGTTTTCCGTCAGCAACTTCTACCGTTATGGATTCCATGAGTTTATCACGAGTTTGGTTGAGGATGGGTTCAAATTCTAAGGACACAAAACTCTTATCCGCGCCAGTATCAAATAACATGGATGCATAACTACCATTGATGAGAAACGTACCGTTAACCACGTTGTTGTCGGCCCTAGCTTGATTGGCGTTGATGTTGAAAGCTCTTCCTCTAGCAGGTGGAGGAGCTTGGTTAGCTTGATTCACCGGATTTGCTTGAGCTTGAGCATGTATAATGTTCACCAAGCGTGGACAAGTGTTTCTAAAGTGGTTTGGGTCTCCACAATTGTAACAAGCCCGCATAGGTTGCACCATGGGATAGTTGGGTTGGTAGTAGGATTGGGCTACATGTTGGGTAGTTGGTAGTAGTAAAGGTTGTTGGGCCTGACCCACTATCTAATGGTGGGTTTGGGTTGAGGGCTGATGGCGGTTCGTTCGCTGAGGTACGCGACAGGTTTGAATGGTGTGACCTGTGCGACCACAGCCGGTGCAATGTTGGCAGGGATGATCAGGAAAGTGATGGTATTGGCAACGGTTGCAGTTTGGGTATGGGCCGGAGTATGGCCTTTTATATGGTGCAGGTGAGGGGGCAACTAGGGTAATGGGTGCAGCAGGGATGGGGAAATTTTTTTGTGTGACAGCAAAGTTTCTGGTGTTTCGTTTCCTATTGTTAGCAAACTTTGAGGAGGAGGTGGAATGGTTTGAAGTTTGGCCCTCAAAGGGGGCTTTCTTTTTCTCATCTTTAAATTTGCCGTTGCGAATACGATTCTCGGTAAGCTCGGTAGCTAGTTCCATAGCAGCTTCAAGTGTCGCAGGCGAAGTGCTGAGAACTGAGTCTTGAATTTTCGAGGGTAGACCTCGAATATAGTGTTCGACTAAGCGGTATACTGGGGTGAACAAGTTAGGGACCATTTGGTTCAACTCTAAAAACCTCTTGTTGTAGGAAGTATGATCTCCCTCCTTTTGCTTCAACGAATGAAATTCATCCTCTAACTTTTTGATCTCGCTTCTAGGACAGAAGCGTCTCGTCATGATTTCCCTTAACTCCTCCCACGTTAAGGCCATTGCATCTTCGATTCCTCTTTTACCCTTTTCAGTATTCCACCAGGTAAGAGCTACCCCAAATAGCCTCCCGGTTGCGTAACGTACCTTGCGATCCTCGGGACAATCGCAGTTGAGGAAGGTGTTTTCCATTTCCTCAAACCAGTGGAGGAGAGCTGTGACACCTTCGGTCCCTTCAAATTTCGGAGGATCGCAAGACTTGAAATGTTTATATGAGCACTTTTTTGGAAAGAGGGTTGCCGATGTTCTGGTCTTCTTGCTGGGGAGGATTGATGGGATTTGCGGCGAGAGCTTGTTGGACTTGAACTACAATGTCAGGAAGCACCGCGGCCATTTGTTTTGCGATTTGGGTGGCCAAGCGTTCGTTTGACCTTCCTGACCTTCTACCCCCTCGTTGCTGCCTAGCCGACATCTACAGGAATATACATAAGAAGATTGTGAGTTTATGGAGTCTTTTTAGGTGTCATGTATCTTAAAAAAAATAAAAATAACATAAACATCAATAATGCAACTACATCCATAGGATGTCTTGGGTTGCTCATGTTGGGCCTCAAATGTCCCCCATACCTTCACCTGTATAGTCATGTGGGCCCCCATGGCTATTGGCTTAGTAGGATTCACATTGGTATTGGCGGTTTAACACTCGCATCACCCGAATGAAAACCATGAAATATGTTTACGAGATGTATGGTCGGAAGGTGTCCAGGTGTAGACACAATGACAACTCAAAGTGGGGTTAGCTCACACGACGTTTGGTATAGCATGCTTTGGCCTAATAGGTCCTTCGTACTCTCATCGTTAGTCCCCAGGTAGGCAAACTGGTCCTTTATTTTGGATTTATACAGATGCCAAGCCTAGACAGGACGTTCCGACTACCGGTACTTGTACCCTTCCAGTTACTACATGCCCGTCATGAGAACTCACTTTGATGTGATTTGAAAATACAAAAATCGTTGTAAAAGTCATGGAAATTGTGTGGTGTGTGCTCTCATGGTTATGATATGTTATGAGAATATGATTCATGATAGGCATTGTATAATAATATGTACTTATGAACATGCTTGCATAACATTGAATGTAACAATAAACATAAAACATATAGACATCATGAATTTTGCATGTAACACACAAAAATTTTTAAAAAAAATTCTAATCAACTATAGTATAGGCTCTAGGGGTCTAATAACCTATCCTATATCCCTATAGTCATGGCTCTGATACCAATCTGTCACACCCTGACCCGCAACGGAATAAGAGTCGGGGCATAATTGGGTTATCACCAAAGCTCATGATGTTTACTAATATGTTTCATATTTATTAAATTCAAAATTTCATCCTCAAAATTCCAAACAAGTTCATACAATTACAAAGAAAGATAACCAACTAAACAATCCAAAGTCTAAACCGGTTTATTCTTCTAAGCCATCCTATATGTTTCTTGCTGCAGCTGGATCACCTGTATCATGTGTAAAAATGGGGGTTTTTGGGTCAACATAAGTTGGCGAGTGAACCTTGTTAGAAAACATTTATTAGTGATTTCTTGTTATATTTATTATGGAAAATTGTGCAATAATCATATGTGAGCAAACGTAAATAAACATACAATAACATTAACAATAACAAACAATAACATACAATAACAAACCACCTTGCATGAATATATAACATGAATGATACTGTATATGTTGGCAACGTCACGTTCACGCTCATAGGTAATGGGGAACGGACGACCTATGATAAATGTATGTGCGATCAAGGCTCAATCAAACGGAGCCGATCGTATGTTGGCAACGCCTCATTCACGCTCATAGGTAATGGGGAACAGCTCAACGCTCATAGGTAATGGGGAGTGGCAGCCTATGATAATGTATGTACTGAAAATGATAAATTTAATCTAAACGATAACCACACAAACAGTTGATACATATTGAATAGACATTTGTTCATGGATATGATGGATGCACAATTGTTTAAATGAAATAAATAATAAGACACATGATACACCCCAAAAACGTGATTAAAACGGGGAATTTGTAGAGATTCACTCACATTGGGTGCGTTCGGTTGAAGATGATGTGTGCGCACGAGTTTAGAGGGTTGATCGACGAGGATTAACTAACCTAAATGTTAACGAAAAGGTACGGTAAATAAGTGGATTTTATTAACAATTTTAATAAGGTTTTTAGGTTTATTTTTGTGAGTTTAAGGTTATTTCTTACTTTAAAAACATTATTTTTAAGTATTTTTATCTGAGTTTTAAATTAAATAAATAAATAAAACTATAAAAAAATGTTGACTTTTTTTTGGGTTTGACCGTTGACCATTTGACTTTGACTTGTTGACCGGTTCGGTCGTTTATATTGTTTGCACTGAGTGAGGTTCGAACTCGTGACCTCCCGTACGCGTGCACGCAGCTCTACCAACTGAGCTACGTGTCTAACCCGAAATATCTCTGTTTTTAATTATATTTATATACATTTTAATTTATTCCAAAATTCATTTATTTTAAAAAGGATTTTTATTCCATCGAACCGGCGTGCATATCAGGTCTCGAACCCGGGACCTGTGGGTTAACGTTGCACACAGTCCACCGCTGGACTGTGTGTCTAACCCGGTTATATATTCTTGTTTTAATTATACTTATACATTAGTTCGACTTCATCTTCTTCGTTCAAAAACACAGACAACGATTATTCAACTGATCTTGTTTAATTCGATTGACAAACATATAATTGATTAAAATGAAATGGACAGGTAAGGTATTGGGAATGAACATACCGGAAAAATGATCTTTCTCAGAACTCCGGCGAAGTCGTCGGCTCTGTTTTATGAACTCCGTCTGAACGGGCCAATTAATAGTTTTGATTAACTAGAATGTGAAATTGAATGACTAAACAAGAGTTATCAGAAGGTTTGAATGATTATACCGTTTCACAGCTGAATCTAGAAATTTTCAGAAAACTTCCGGCGAGTGTTGATTATCTGATATCGTCGCCTGGGATTGATTCTGATTGATAGGTTTGAGTTAGCAAAAGCCTAACAACTGATAGAAGATGAAAGAATTGAGAAACTTACCGTTTTGATGAAAGACACGGTTTTCCGGCGAAAGTCCGGCGAGTTCAAAAAGCGATTCCGACGATCAGAAAATAGAGTAAAAGTGAAATTAGAAGTTCTGTGAATGTTATTGAGTCGCGAGATGATGTTATTGATGGAGTAATTCAGAAAGTGAATGTTTTCGGTTATTAAAACCGAACATCACATGAATTCAAGTTCATTCAAGGCTGAATTGATTAAGAATGTCGGTTTATCGGTTATTTTCAGGAATCCGCGATCACTCAAAAGTCCCTGGACGTTTGGAAGCCGATATCGGTTTCAGTTTGGCGTAAACAGGTTGATTCACGGTTGAAGTTATGATTTAATTGTTTCCTAGAATTCACAAAGACATCAAGTGGCGGAGTGGTTATGTGTTTGGTGCTAAGGTTCTCCGGCTGACTCGGGTTCGAAACCCGGCAGCCCCTTTTTATTTTTAATTGTTTTAATTTTATTTTTTTACAATTTTAATTTCCATAACCTAAAATGTTTATTAGTTATGTATTGTTTAAAATTAAAATAAGCATTAAATGAGCAACATAAATTAAAACTGATTATTTGATTAATAAACGAAGCGGGTTTGGAAAAACCCGTTTTTTCGACAAATGTTACAGCTTCAACGTCATCATTTAGTGTGGACTGGCTCAGTCAGCATCATGCCGAAGTCGTTTGTTATGAAAAATACATTCGAATTCCACTCGCCGAGGTCGGACACTTCGTATTTTTGGTGAAACCCCATCCAAAGGACTTCAGCTAATGTCATGCCTACAAACTCGAAAGTATCTTTGCAAAAACTACATGGCATTCTTAGCCCATATTGCCAAGAAAGAGGGCAAGGAGAAGAAGCTCGAAGATATCCCGATCGTTAGAGATTTCCCTCAAGTCTGTCCAGACGATGTCTCAGGACTTCCTCAAATGCGAGAAGTCGAATTTCAAATCAATCTTGTACCTGGTGCTACCCTAGTTGCAAAATCTCCATATCGGTTAGCCCCATCTGAAATGCAAGAGTTAGCTAGTCAGTTGCAAGAGCTGACTGACAAAGGGTTCATACGCCCCAGCTCATCACCTTGGGGTCCGCCGGTTCTTTTAGTCAAGGAGAAGGATGGAACTTTCCGAATGTCCATATATTATCGAGAGCTCAACAAGCTGACCATCAAGAACCGTTATCCTTTACCTCACATTGATGACCTCCTAGACCAACTTCAGGGTGCAACTTATTTCTCGAAAATTGATCTTCGTTCTGGCTATCATCAACTTAGAGTACGTGAAGAAGACATTCCAAAGACTGCCTTTCGAACTCGCTACAGTCACTATGAATTCATGGTCATGCCCTTTGGGTTGACCAATGTCCCCGCTGTTTTCATGGATTTAATGAATAGGGTGTGCAAACCCTACCTCGATCAATTTGTCATTGTATTCATAGATAATATCCTTATTTATTCCAAAACTAAGTCAGATCATGAGCGACATCTTCGGCTTATCCTAACACTTTTGAATACTGAAAAGCTTTACGCTAAGTTTTCAAAATGTGAATTCTGGTTAAAGGAAGTTCAATTCCTTGGTCACTTCATCAACGACAAGGGAAATCATGTTAACCCAGCAAAGATCAAAGCAGTGCAAGAATGGCAGGCTCCACGCACTCCTACCGAAGTCAGATCATCCCTCAGCTTAGCGGGTTATTATCGATGTTTTATCGGTAATTTCTCCCGCATTGCCTTACCACTCACAGCCTTGACTCATAAGGGCAAGCCCTTCGATTAGGGGCCCAAACAGGAGGAGGCTTTCCAGACCTTGAAACAGAGACTTTGTGATGTACCTATTCTCACTCTCCCTGATGGTTGTGATGACTTTGTGGTTTATTGTGACGCATCAGGGCAGGGGCTAGTGTGTGTCTTAATGCAAAGGGGTAAGGTGATAGCCTACACCTCAAGACAACTCAAAGTCCACAAGAAGAATTACACCACTCACGACCTGGAACTCGGGCAGTCGTGTTCGCTCTGAAGATATGGAGACATTATCTCTATGGCACAAGTGTGAGATTTACACTGACCACAAGAGTCTCCAGCATATCTTCAACCAGAAGGAGTTAAACATGAGGCAACGACGATGGGTCGAACTTCTGAATGATTATGATTGCGAAATCCATTATCATCCAGGCAAAGCCAATGTTGTAGCAGATGCTCTTAGTCGGAGGGAATATGCTAACTCCATCCACCTGTTGTGTTCTCAAATTGTAACTGACCTTCAAAGACGCATCCGTGAAGCACAGCATACCTCTGTCACGGAAAATGATCTGCGAAACGAGTTATCTTATGGAGCTGAAACTAAGTTGGAATCAAAATCCGATGGCATTCTTCATTATCTAAATCATATTTGGGTACCTGATCGTGACAACCTTCGCACATTCCTCATGAACGATGCTCACAAAACACAATACTCCATACATCCAGGGGCTGATAAGATGTATCAAGATCTACGATACTCTTACTGGTGGCCTGGAATGAAAAAGGATATCGCCATTTTTGTCTCCAAATGCCTCACTTGTTCGAAAGTTAAAGCCGAGCACCAAAGACCCTCAGGCTTACTTGTCCAACCCGAAATACCCATTTGGAAGTGGAAAATATAACCATGGATTTTATTACCGGGTTACCTCGCACCTCCAGTGGGCATGATATGATTTGGGTTATTGTCGATCGTCTTACCAAATCTGCTCATTTCATTCCGATCTGCAAAGGTTACAAAAATGAGAAGTTAGCTCATATTTACATCGATGAAATTGTAAGTCGATGCGGTGTGCCTTTGAGCATCATCTCGGATCGAGATGGGGTTTTACTTCATGAACATGGCAAGCCGTGCAATCAGCGTTAGGCACTCGCTTAGACCTCAGCACCGCCTTTCATCCTCAAACGGATGGTCAATATGAGTGCACAATATAGAATCTTGAAGACATGTTACAATCATGCGTTATCGACTTCAAGGGCAATTGGGATACTCATCTACCTTTGGTCGAATTCTCATACAATAACAGCTATCATTCTAGCATCAGTATGGCTCCTTTTGAAGCACTATACGGTCGTAAGTGCCGATCACCCATATGTTGGCACGAAATCAGTGAAGCTCAGATCACCGGACCAGAATTAATCCAAGAAACAACCGATAAGATTCTCCAAATCTGCAACAATCTTCTAGCAGCTCAGAGTTTTCAAAAGAGTTACGCAGACAAACGATGAAGGCTGCTCGAATTTTGTGTTGGTGATCAAGTACTTTTGAAGGTGTCACCATGGAAGGGAGTTGTTTGGTTCGTACAAAAAGGGAAGCTAGCACCTCGCTATGTTGGTCCTTTTAAAATACTCGAGAGAGTCGGTCCTGTAGCCTACAAGCTTCACTTACCTGAAGAACTCAGCAAGATCCATTCAACGTTCCATGTTTCTAATCTGAAAAAGTGTCTTGCCGACGAGAACCTTCATATACCGCTAGAGGTTCAAATCGACGTGACGATGCATTTTGTAGAGCGACTTGTAGAAGTCATGGACTTCGGGGAAAAACGCTTAAGATGAAGTCGAATTCCTATAGTTAGGGTTCGTTGGGAGTCGAAACGAGGACCCGAGTTTACTTGGAAACGTGAAGACTCAATGCGCGAAAAATACCCTCATCTCTTTCAAGACAAACCTACTACCGCTTAAATTTCGGGACGAAATTTCTAAAAGTATGGAATACTGTAACATTCGTCGAAAAACGGGTTCTAAATACCCGCACCATTTTTGTAATCAAGTTTATTATTTTCATTTTTCGTTACATATTTATGTAAATCATTTAAGAGATTCGTTATATTAATAATATAAAATAATAAATAAAATGTATATAACAGATATAAAATCAAAACAATAAAAAGGGGCAGACCGCGGGACTCGAACCCAGGTCTCACCCTCAACATCTGAAATTAACTCAACCAATTAAACTTTTATATTTTTTTTTTCTCTCAACTCTCCTTCTTGAACTGAATGAGAGTTTGCCGCCCAGTAACGGCAAAAATCAATTCGGCAACAATCAAGGTTACCTTTTTCTTTCGCAAGTGATTGAGGAAACTACTCTCAATCACGAACCTGGACTCCAATTCGTACCAAACCACATTCAGCCGAGATTGCAAACAAACCGCACATACCCAATCTAAACGGAAACTGCTAAAACGGAAATTCAACCTAGGCGACTTCTTTCAACTATAAACAGAGGGCTCAGGGAACCCGTTAGAGTGCACAAACACTCTCCCTAACTTGATACGACCCTCTACTCATCAGAAGACCTTGCCGGAATAATCTGATATCGCCGGAATCTCGCCGGAGAACCAGAACATCCCTGTTCGGTATATCTTTCACCTAATCCCTCTTATTTTTATTAATCTCATGTGTAGTTATTTAAAATTTAATAAAGGAATTGATTAATGAATCGAAAAAATTAGGTTTAACAGTCTGCTTATTGAAATGAAGAAGATGAACCGGAGGAATAGTTTAAAAGAAATAGAAATTGTATTTCAACCGCGTTAGTCACACAGCCCAGTTAGTTGGGTTGTGTGCGTATGAAGCCACAGGTCACGGGTCCGAGTCTTGTTGTGATCCGACCGCTACATAAACAAAGCCTTTTTATGAATCAAATTCTGAAACACAGCAGTAAGTATATATAAGGAATAAAAATCTTATATCCAACGGGTTAGATACACAGCCCAATTGGTCGGGCTGTGTGCACACACAAAGCTAAGGTCACGAGTTCGAACCGGTTACGTACCACGGTCCCTATAATATACAATCTTTTTTATTAAATCAATACATGAAAAGAGTCAGTAAGTATATAAAAATAATTAAAATCAAATATCTTCCGGGTTAGACACGCAGCCTAGTTGGCCGGGCTGCGTGCACACGAACGGAAGGTCACGGGTTCGACTCTCACACGCTACCGGTTCCGAGCGATTTATCTGATTTATTCTGAAAACATATTTTTTTAATTAATTAAACCTTAATAATTCACCCCAAAAATATATTATTTTATAACCAATTAATCTTATTTTCAAATAAAAGTTTAAGCAAATAAAATATAGTAATAAACACAATAAAAATTAATTTAAATTATCTAATAAAATATGTAAATAATAAGTTAATTAAAAATATTAAATTTAACCAAAGGAATATATTTTTAGCTAAATTGTTGTGTGAATATTTAGGTTAGCCGTTTCGTCACTTGGTATCTCAACTTCACACTCGTGCGCTATCTCCAACAACTCTTAATCCCACCCACTGTGAGTGAATCTTACAACTCCCATTTTATTCATGTTTTTGGGATGTATCATGTGTCGCTATATATATTGTTATCACGTTATTTAAAATCTCGTGCTATTACCATTATGTGATCTAATGTGCTATGTGATATCGTTTTGTTTATTGCCATTTAGTGTTCATATTCTCATTGCAGTTATTTGTCACATTAGGCTATTTGTTCCCCGTTACCTACAGGTGGACCGCCGCGTTGCCTAATATACGAGATCAGCTCCGTTTGATTGAGCTTCTATCTTGCAGCACATCGCTTATCGTGCACACATGTATATTGTTAGATGATGATAAATGAGATGGTTTGTGATATAGATTACATACACGACGTTCCCATATTTGGTTAATGCATATTTTGATTAAATACTAAATACATCATTTTTCTTAATGATAAAAAAGGGATTCACTCGCCAACTTATGTTGACCCAAAACTTTGTTTTTTACACATGATACAGGTGAGTAGGTTTGAAGCGTGGATCACAAAGGATATAGGCCTTAGAAGAATTTAAAATGTTGTTTGCTAGTTTGTTTGGAACAAATATTGTGTTCATTTGAATTATGTGTTATTAGGATATTTTAATTAATTTTGAAATATTAAATATTAAACCTTTACAATAGTAAATGTTATGAGCTTAAATATGTTATGAAACATGTTTTGACACTTAAACAAGTTGGTAATAATTATTAGAACATGTAAGAACATGTTCGGCTCGTCAATTTCAGTTCTAGGGTCGGTTCGCAACCGAAAGTCGCGAAGTTTGACTTCTGCTTTGACTTTCGATTCTGGCCCGATTTAGATTAGTTAGTTACTAATCTAAGGTTGCATTATGATCGTAATATAATGTAGCATAACCCCCTGAGGTTATTTTACATGATCATAATCAGATGCTGAGTTTATGCACAAGTTCCATAATTATTCTATTTTGACTATAATGCCCTTTTTGCATAAAATGAGGTTTAAATGATAATGAACTTGAAAATGAGTTTCCTGCTAATGTACTAATATAAGTAGGATTAGTTGGGATGTCAAACCAGATTATAAACTGAGTTTATAAACAAGTCCTTGTATTATGTCGATAAATGACGATAAAGCCCTTATGGTTTATAAAATGGTTTTAACCATATCTTTTCAAAGTAAATCTCTTACCTACTGATATGTTATATTAAATAACATATCTAAGACATGCTAACTTGACCTTAACATCAATTTTCATTAAACATCGCATAAATCGTCATTTTACGACATAAGCGAAATTTCGGCGCATAGTATGGTTTCAAACCATATTTATCAACCAAGACTTGTTACCTACTGATTTCAAAACTTATTTAAATTATTTTTACAGCAATTACATGATATAAACTCATAATCCCAAATAATTTATGAAACTATGTGTAAAATGACCAAAATGCCCCTTGGGTGCATAATTTGGTCATAAAGGGTAAACTACACATATAATCAATATCCTACTGATATTATATCATAAATTAAACATTTTTTTCTAGAATACTTATCATCATCATTAAATTATATTCAAGTTCCTTTTATACGGTATGAAATTACCAAAATGCCCTTATGAGGCATAGTTTCGTTTTAAAACCGTACGGGCATGAAAGTTGATATCCTACTGATATTACAACTTATTTAAAGTATAACGGCATTAGAACTTGTCCATGACTAATCCGGTTACCCGATATCACTGATATGCGTACGGTTAAGTAGGTTACGAAAATTAACCGAACGGGTCTGACCTTATCATTTAAGTCTCAAAATCCAGGTTGTTTATAGTTTATCCATAATATACAAGTCAAAGTACTTGTTGGGGTTAAACTACATTCTATCCGATCATCGTTTAATCTAGCATTATACGTTTTGATCCTATACGCTAGTCGGTCTAAGTCTATGACTTAAATAAGACCGTTAGTATTTAATTGGTTAGCTTATGCCATAATCCAGACTAGAGACATTCTGGTTAATGCTATCTGCACTTAGTACTTTTATGTACGGCTGAGTTATTAAGTCTTGTGTTTAAACGAAGACTAGTTCAGGTAAATACTCTCGACTTATTTCCCCTATACGGGCTTGGGTTACGGTAACTTATTACGCTTGGTCGGAAATGGGATCAATCGAATGCCGGATTGTGGCTAGTAAATCCGCATATTCCGTTTTAATCAGTTTTGTTTGATAACTTAAACATTAGGGGTTAACTACCATGTCCTAGATATCCTCGGCTCATTACATTAGATAATGGCCACGACCTTAGCGCGGGGTGTAGGCATACAAGACGCTCAAATACAATTACCCACAAAGTTAGGGATAACTCCTTCATGAGTTTGTAAGTGGTGTGTACGTTAATCATGTCTCGGTTTCGCACTAGGCCCTGATGTATGGACAAACATGTGAATCTGTTAACAAGGTTACAAAGTAACTTTCCCAAGTTGTAAATATTTTGTGCTGATATGCACTTAAACATCTTTAAATGTTTTCAAAATGAGTCAGTTGGGTGTATTTACCAACGAAAGCTGACCTATTTTTAAAAGACTAAGCTTGCAGGTACAATACGAAAATAGGCTGGAAGTGCTCACTAGTGATAGAGGATCTTGAAAATCCTAGATCGGCCTAAAAGTCTGTTTTACATTCTTTCTTTTGTACAATTTATGATCCGCCTGTGGATCTTCTATTACGAGTCGTCTGTATATTATTTTTGTACTTCGAACATTTGGTTTGTAATAGTAATTTAACTCCAAAACTTCCGCTGTGCTGTGTTTAATTGACTATGATGATTTACGTCACAATATTCCCCACCCGGACCCACCGGTGATTAGATTGGCTATGGAAAGTCAGGGTGTGACAACTTGAGTTGGTAGTGTGTGATTACTTGGAAGCCATGGCTATCCTACCTTCAATCCACCACCTCACTTGATGATTTTGATTATTTTACAACTTTTAATTTCATTTTAACTTATTCATTACCATTCTTGTTTTCCTTGTAACAACTTGTGCATTGGTGAACTATACGAAAGAGGTTAAAGGAAGGTTATCCTCCTACCTCCATGCATGACTTCTATGAACTTCCATGATGTTTATGATTTACTTATTACGTATACTATATATATATATATATATATATATATACATTAACCGAACCCTTGATGATAATCGAATGATTGTCCGTCATGGTGCTAGGTTACATCACCTAAGTACTTAACTTCTCGTTACGATTCTAATGGGTATCTTAACCCATGAAAACACATCAACCCGAACGGGTATCATAGTGTCAAAATGAGTATTAAGTCTAGGTGGTTATTTACTCGTATACATACTTTGGTGTATTTAAATTCCTAATCCTCCGTTATCATCCGAATACTTATCAACCCACGTTTTCCTCTTGTAGGTTAACTCGGTGATCATCCAACTCTCCAAACTCTTCACGGAACTTTCCAATTGGAAGCTTGCAAAACCGTGAGTACACTTAACCCATTTTCCTTTTACACAATTTGGGTTGTAACATGTTAACTTACAAAATACACAAATACACACAACATGCTTTATACACTCGATCCGTTACACATGTTTATTATTATGCTTAGGTTCATGCTAGATTCATACATGCTTCTTGTCATTAACTTAGCTAGCCCCAACTTAACATATAGCGCTATAGGAGTAGCACATCGCCCGTCAGGGTATTGTTAAGCTTTATGTTGATTCATTTTTTTATCCTTTAGTCTCGTTACTTCGTATGACGAGGGACACATTCAATCTTGTGGACACGTGGGTTTGACAATTAGTATTGCATGCTAGCTTGCCTTGTATACAATTGCCATGTGGATTCGAGTAAATTCTTTTATACTTATGCTGTGTACTTAAACTTGTGTACTCGCCAATACTTTTTGTATTGAACTATACTTTTATCATGTTGCAGGTTAAAGATGTTGGATATGACGAATCTAGTAGGGACGCTTTAGAAACACACCTAGAAGGCTAGGGTTCTATGTTGTAATTTTTGTTGAATTTGTTGTATTTGAATTATGTTGTATTTGACTTATGAAATGAAATGAGATTTGAATTTAAATATTATCGCATATAGTGTTATGATGCCTTGAGCAATCAATTTCGTCTCACTTCGATGTTTCCGCCATCGGTTGGGGTGTGACATCATTTTGTCAAGTTAGAAATATATTTTTGTCAATTTAGAGGGTTGAGGGGTGAATCTTGTCAGCTCATAAAAATTGATGGATGAATTGTGATTTCAAAGGTGACCGACCTTTGAAATTAGGAGACTTATGGAAAAGTACAGAGAAAAGAACAGAGATTTGCATATCATTTTAATTGACCTTGAGAAGACGTATGACAGTGTGTCCCATAGACTGATTTGGGAAAGTTTAGAGGAGAGATGGGTATGTACGAAAGGACTATGACAAGCGTGCACGGGCCTGTAGGTGATACCGACTTCTTCCCGAAGGAAATAGGCCTCCATTAAGGGTCCGCGTTGAGTCCTTTTATTTTCATGGTCGTCTTGGACGAGTTGTCAAAGTCAATTCAGGAGTCAGTTCCGTGGTGCATGCTATTTGCTAACGCCATTATGTTTGTCGTAAAGAGTAAGTACAACCTAATGGAGAGACTAAAGGAGTGGCGAGCTACCTTAGGAAGAAAAGTCTTATGAATTAGTCGTTCTAAGACTGAGTTTATGCATTGTGGTTTCAATGGTGTAACCGACGATGTCGACACCTAGGACACCATTGAAGGTCAAGTGGTCCTACAATCAACCAACTTCAAGCATCTAGGATCATTTTTTCAGCGGACATAGATCGTGTGGTGTTACATAGAGCGTAAGTGGAGGGCGACTTCAGGGGCACACACAATGTGATAAGAATTTCCCAATTAGATTAAAAGGGAAATTTTATGGGTTGTTGTTCGACCAGCTATGTTATATGGAAAAGAATTGTGGGATATCAAGAAGACACATGCACACAAGATGGAAGTAATAGAGATGAGGATGTTGGGATGGATGTGTGGACACACAAGGTTAAAGCGAATAAGAACTGAAGTTTTTCAGGAAAGATTAGGGGTGGTTTGCATATCAAATAAGATAAGGGAAGGGAGGTTGAGATGGTTTGAGCATATGAAAAGGAGAGAAGCGGCCGCATCCGTTAGAGCAATGGAAACCATAACAGTAGAGGAGAGGAGTAGAGCCAGACCCAAGCTATCTTGGAACGAGCGAATTAGGCAGGATTTGGTAGAGTTACACAACTCCGAGGACACGGTTCATGATAGGAGGCGGTAGAGACGTAGAACTAAGGTTAAGGACTTGTAGAAGAGGATATGAGTGTGTTGTCCCCATGGCCTTAGGTGGTTCCATGGTTTGGTATATTTTACATGTTTTTACGTCTAGATGTATATATGCGTCAGTTTGGGTATTGGTAGTTCTCTTTTAATTTGTTTACTTATTTATTTTGTCTCATGTTGTTTGTAGGTATGTGAATGCTTTGGAGTTGGGGGTCTTTCTTGAAGCAGCTTCTCTATCCCCATGGATGAGAAAAGTTTGCCTACATACCACCCTACAAATAGCTTTGCTATGCCTATGAGTGAGATTCATTAGGTCCAAGAAAAGTTTGCCTACATACCACCCTACAAATAGCTTTGCTATGCCTATGAATGAGATTCATTAGGTCCAGTTCTTGTTGTTATGTTAAATGCCTATGAGGTTGTTGTCAAATGACTCAGAGTCATGAGAACAACCTTGTGTAGTCACGCAACTTAAAGATTCGTACATCAGACCCCATGGAGCGCACACCGACCCCGCGCATGCGGAGGCTTCATGTACCGTGTGATAAATACCTATAAATTAATTCGTTTAAACGACTGAATATATTTTAAACAACAATAAGATGCAAGTATGAAAATATTGTTATTAGGTACTAATCATTCGTTGAATTACTATTTACTAGTTACATGCCAATAAGCATGTGGCAAAAGTTTTACTGGTATAATAAAGGGTTACTTGATCTTTCTAAAAGAAGACTTAATTCAATGGTTTTTGGTTCCATTTCTTTGTAGTTGGTATAAAGATCGAGTCTTAAAATAATAAAAATTCAATGAACCAAACTTCCTTCATAGTATCGTTAACATCACACTTAGAAACTCTCTTGTTTTGATTTACTTGTCCAAAGTGACATATAACATAGTTATCACTATACTAATATAATGTGATTTTGATATAACTTTTAATCGTATACACTTTTTTTAAACAATTGAATATTTTTTGAGCAACATTAAGATCCCAAGTGCGAAAGTATTGCTATTAGGTACTAACCATTAGATGAATTACTAGTTTTATGCCAATAATCAAGTGGCAAAACTTTGACACGTAATAATGCTTTCTTGAAAGGATTTAATTCCATGATTTTTAGTCCATTTCAGTTGTACAAAAATCGAATCTTAAAATACCCTTACTTAAATATATATTTACAACAATAACATCTTAATTTAATTCTAATAAAAGATTTAAAATCTCTCTCACAACCTCACAACTTTTATTTCTATTTTTTTAATTTTAATAATAAATACATAAATATCACTTATTCTTGTCCATATATTCATAATATATTTTTTGTTATATTCGAATTTAATTAAAAACTCTTTCATGATTTTAATCCATACATGCATACGTGTATATATTTTATTATTGGACAAAAGAATTTAATAATAATAATAATAATAATAATCTAACTCCTACAACTCCAAATAATATCACATGTCATTCTTCCTTTCAACCTCACAACTTTTATTTATATTTTTTGATATAATTTTTATATTTAAATAACAATGAAAATATATATATCATTTATCTTTTTTATAATAATTTATTTCAAATAATATCATTTGTCAGCAATCCACGAGAGAGTGATATTTTAAGATACCTAAAAATCTTTTAATTTATAAACATATCTCTAACATTTTTCCTTTTAAAGAATATTTATATTTTAGCCCTCCATCTTATTACACTTAATTCTTGAGTTTTAACATAATTATGGGTAATTGGTTACACTTTTCTCCCTCTATAACAAACTTATAATTCTTTTCCGTATTCTTGTCATAACTTATAAACTATAATGTTTTAAAAAAATCCAAAAGTACCGTGACGACCTACTCATTTTTGTCGACGTTTTGATGTTTGGTTTGGTTAGTATTGATGTGTGGATTAAAAGGTACAAGTAGATGATGCCTAAGGGTATATGTGATTAAAGCCCAACGTACTTAATCATTATACTAGAATGTTTAATAGCTATTTAGTGTTAAGTGATTAAATACCGTCAATTTAATTCTCTCATCTAGATTACACTTTGATCTTTCATTTTTAACAAAATTATAGATAATAGTTAGTAATTATACTTTATCTCATTAAAAAACTAACTCCCTCACGATTTTTAAATGGTCATAACTTTGTGGTACGTTAATATTTTTTAAATTAAATAATATAAACGAGTATTTTATTCTCTTTAATTCAAGTATAGTATTGCTATAGTTTTTTTAATTCAAAAGATGATATGTTACATGATTAACGGTATCTAAGGGTGAGTAATAACTAGATCGTTAACCCAACCCCAACCAAAATCAACCAAAAACTGAAATAACTTAAACTGATTAACTAAAACCCCACTTAACCAATAATGGTTACCAATTTTTTTGTACCCTCATTTAACCGAAATTAATTGAACTAAACCATTCATATATTTATAGCTTTTATACCGTTAGTTCATTTATTTCATATTTATACCCTCATTCTATGTATTTTTGCATCAATTTCATGTACCTACACATCAATTTCATATTACCTAAACGTATTTCTAATCGAAAGTTTTAGCCCAAGTATGATTTTGACTGTTATCAAAAATAAAGAATTAAACCAAAAATCGTCAATCTAATTGAATAAACCAACCGATTAACTAAAAATAGATTGGTTAATAAAATAGACTAATCGATGACCTCGATTTCGGTGGAGGATAATAATCTAACCAACTGAACAATGCACATTGTAGCAATGTCTGTGTTTCCCTCCACATCGCACGCGCACCTATCGGTTCTTAACCAAATTATATTGGTGAGCAATAACGAAATTGTTAACATAAACCAAGCCGAAAAAAGACAAAACCGAACCGAAATCAACCAAAAACTCAATTAACTGAAAACTTAAAACCAAATTAACCGAAAACCAATTATCAACTTTTTGTACTCTCGTTTAACCAATAATAGTTTAACCGAACCAAATCATTCATATTTTCTTATATTTCTAGCTTTTATACCTTTAGTTCATATATTTCATATTTTATATCTTCATTTAATATATTTATACTTTCATTTCATGTATTTATATCTCAATTTCATATATTTCTAAGCAAAAGTTTTACAAGTTTGGATTTTTCTATTAACTGAGATTAAATGAATCAAACAAAAAACCGTCAATCTAACCTAATAAACTGAAGTGATTAACCGAAAACCGTTTGTTTAATAACATAGACTAACCGATGACTTTGGTTTCGGCTTCGGTTGAGGATAATAACCAAACCGGCCGAATCATGAACAACACAATGAAATGGATTACCCGATTACTTTGCTTTTGATGTGTATCTATCACAAAAATGCTACAATGAATATTATAGGAATAAGAAAACTATAAAAAACGAGTATCTCAATGCCATGTGTCGCTCCCACCGCATCGCACGGACATCCTGCAGGTTAATATATTATGTGTCACTATCAAATCTCTTATCCTAATATTAATATTATATATAACTCTCTTCTTCAATTTTTAATTATATGTTCATGTAAGAAAATATAAAAGTGTGAGAATGATAAGAACGATTTTGGAGGAGACACGTGTCCCTTTTTATTTTGGTAGTTTAAGGGTATAAGTATAATTTAACTAATAAAATCTAATTATAGAATGAATATATGCAACCGATTTTTGGCAGTTATTGTATGGATTTTCGAATTTGAAGGCATACATCTTATAAAGAAAAAACACCCTAACTCATAAAAACACCACAACATGTATATTGAAGGCATACATCTTATAAAGAACATAAATATAACAGAAACAACACCCTAAGTCATAAAAACACCACATCATGTATATTGAAGGCACACATCTAATAAAGAACAGAAATATAACAGTAATAACACCATAACTCATAAAAACACCACAACAGTTATATTGAAGGCACACATCTTATAAAGAACACCCTAACATTGAATATAACAGAAATAACACCCTAATAAATCAATTTCAAAACACAATACTTTAATCAGAATCAAAACGTGAATAACACCCTAAATATACAAAAACAAAAAATAACACCCTAACTCTTTGAAGGCAACAGAAACCTACTAAAGACACCAGAAACCACAGCAATGCAAGGACTTTTGTCCTCTCATTAAATATAACAGGAATAACACCATAACTCATAAAAACACCACAACATGTATATTGAAGGTATACATCTTACGAAGAACAAAAATATAACAGAAATAACGCTCTACAATTAAAACACCATTGTATGAATATAGAAAAAACACCATGGACTAAAACATCCAAGCGAGACGTAA
Source organism: Scalesia atractyloides (assembly GCA_947069175.1). Lineage (NCBI taxonomy): Eukaryota > Viridiplantae > Streptophyta > Magnoliopsida > Asterales > Asteraceae > Scalesia > Scalesia atractyloides. Next base: position 20,302,167 of record CAMTDV010000022.1, on the reverse strand, counting down.
TTTTTTTTCTCTACATAAGTATATCAATATGGTACTCATATTAAATGTTAAAAAACACTCGTTATTATGGTGTAATTTTTTTTTAAAAAAAACAGAGTTATGTATAAAAAATTATTGACGTTTAAACAAGAAAGGGGGGAACTTGCATGTGTATTAATGCTAGTTTCTTAATTTAAAAATATTAAATTTACCTTTATATCCTCAATCTAGAAAATTAATTAGTTTAATAATCAACACTATTTATAAGATTGCCATCAATATCTCAACCATTAGATTAAAAATCTAATGGTTTAGATTCTTTCTTATCCTTCTCACACTTTTATATTTTCTTACAATAACCTCACTATATGTATATATTAATCAACTATTTATACAATTACACTGAAAATAATTGCAATTTATACAACTAAAATAATCAGATCATATCTCTTACTTATCCTAAAATAACTATCAAACTTTATCTATATAATAAGGGTTGAGGGGGCACTTCTCGGGTTGGGTTTGAGGGTTCATACCTGTCACGACTACATTGTTGTACACCCCCACAGGTTGGCTTGGCAGCGTTTACATGGTCTTTGTGACCATTCGACAGTGAAAAAACGTAAATAAAATACTTTAAAAAGAGTTAAATTCACGGATAATCTTTATGGTTTGCTAAAATTTCATCATTAGTCCCCAACTTTTTAAAATTACATGTATGTTCACTGTGGTTTGACCACTTGTTACTCGGATAGTCCCTTATGTGGGTGGAGGTTAGGTAGTCTAGTTAAATTCGTGTGAAATGACAAAAACTACACTTACTATTAAAGATGTTATAATTAAAAAGTTAAAAAAATATAAATAATATTTAAAAATATAAGTGAGGCCCACCACCCATCCAACCCACTTCATCTTCTCCACCTTCCACCTATCACCAATTCATATTCAGTTCTCACCACCAACAACCCACAAGAGAAAGAGCTCATCCGTCACAATTAACCATACCAGACTTTATTCTCGTTCTCCTCTCCATCTTTCAAACTTTTTTTTTCAAAATACCCAATTTCAAACCCTAACCCTAGCCAGGGTGCAGTTGACACTCTCCCTTCCTCTCTAAAATTCACCGCGATCGTTCCACTTTACATGGCAGATTCGCCGCACTTTCTTCCACATCGACTATGGTTTCAATAGTCCTCATTTAAGTCACTACAATTGTGTACACATTTCAGTCATAAAAGTTGAACCAGAGGGTCAAGCCCCACAGGCCAGCCAAGATGCTACACGTACCCTCAAGACTAATCTCACAGCTCACAACAATTGATGTAGATCCAGATGCCACCAATAAAGATGATGCATGGTGTTTTGGTAAAAAATCACTCTAAGGATAATGTAACCACTTATGAGGTAAAGTGCTTGTATGTATGTAATGATTGTAAAACTCGAAATGTAAACGGAACATAAAGATTTATACGAGAAAAGCCTTTGGTCACTAGTAGATCACCGGCATAAAAACCTCGGGTGGTGAAAACTATCAACCACCAAGTATATTAGCTAGCAAAATTCAGCAACTTCAGAGGTTGATCAAGTTTGGTACAATGATGAATGTGTGTTCGCCGAGAGTGTTGAGTGATGTGAGCTCTATGCATAAAGTGTGTATATGTATCGGTGTGTATGTGAATGAATGTGTAACATGATCTACCCCTTTGAATATAACAATAACAACTTAGTGTGATATTGTCGCTAGACCCACGTCTTCGTCCATAATCGTTTGAAGAATAAGCACGTGCTAGCTTCTAACGACTTCTTAGCAATATTCCAGCATGACTTGATCTACCACGTAGCTTCCCTACACATAATCATAAGAAAACATCGTGAACAATAATTAGTAATTGTAATAAACATAAAGGATCCTTGATCCTCTGAGGTCCCGTACTACACATTAAGGATAACTTATCCAACATCTACCTCAGAATTTGGGATCCATAATAATTGAAACTTAGGCCCTAACACATGGTATGACCCAACCTATATGAAAACTGTAACATCCGTCAAAAACGGATTTACCAAACCCGCTCCGTTTATTAACCGAACAATCAGTTAAAAATTTCGTTGCGAATTTAATGCCCAAAATATTTTTAAACGATACATAATTAATTATTATATGGGAATATATAATTTGTTTTTGAAAAATTGTCAAAAATAAGAAAATAAAAATAATTTGTTCCTGCCGGGTTTCGAACCCGGGTCAGTCGCCGGGTCAAACAACAACTTAACACTCAACACTTAAACCACTGCGCCACTGATGTTTCTTGTTAAATGTTAAGATCAATTAATTCATATCATGATTTTCCGAATTCAAAACCGGCGCCCAAATACAGTCGTCGGAAATCCCGGCGATCTCGCCAAGAATTTACAACTTTTTCAGTTATAACGTAAACTTTAACTCATCATCGGTTATAACCGACGTCTGAACTCGCGACACAAGTTATAACCGCCGGAGACTTTATAACCGACGAATCAAGTCGGAAATCGGACCAAGTTCATAGATAACCTGTCTTATAAATACCCCCTCGAACCTCTGCAAACATTTTCGCTCAAAACCGCACCCTTTCTCGGCGAAAACTCACTCGCCGGAAAACTGCTGTATCTCGCCGGAAAACCGAACCCTCCACTTATAAGCCTTACTAAACCCCTGAGCTTATACCTAAGTCACCCACATCCTTTGCAAGCTTTCTGAAGACTCGCTGCTGCAAGACACACGACGCCGGAGTCTGTTGCTGTCGCCGGAGTTCTGCCGAAAAACAGAGGAAGCCAGTCGGTATACCTCACGCCTAATTTCTTCATTCTTTTTATTTATATCTCACCTATGATTAATCATAAAACGTTAAAGAAACCTGAATAAAACTTCGAACCAGTCAGTCATCATTTCTGGATAAAACTCAACGAAGAAGACGAAGTTACGGTAACATATAAGTATAATTTAAATCAAGAAATAACTTGGGTTAGACACACAGTCCAGCGGTGGACTGTGTGCACAATAAACACACTAACGTCTCGAGTTCGAATCTTGCCCCACACACGCTGCCTTAATAAAAATGTCATTTTTTGTTAACTGAACCGGATTCATTTCATATATATGTTAAGTATAATAATAATCGGAATAATAATCAAGATAGACACACAGTCCAGCGGTGGACTGTGTGTATGTATAAATCACACGTCACGGGTTCGAGTCCGGTCTACTGCACCGACTCGGACAATTATCTACCTTTTTAAATAAGTCAGAAATGAAAATACTTAGTTTGTATTTAAGTATAATAAAAATCGGTTTATATAACATGTTAAACACACAGTCCGGCGGTGGACTGTGTGTTAACGCAACCCACAGGTCCCGGGTTCGAGACCTGTGGAGCGCACCGGTCCGATTCAGTTAAATAGTTTTTAAAAATAATTGATTTTCGGTTTAATCTAATTAGTATATAAATATAATTAAAAACAGATATATTTCGGGTTAGACACGTAGCTCAGTTGGTAGAGCTGCGTGCACGCGTACGGGAGGTCTCGGGTTCGAGCCTCACTCAGCGCACATTTACTCGCATTCGAACCGGTCAAAGTCAACAGTCAACTGTCAACGGTCAACGGTCAAAAAAAAGTCAAATTTTTTTTTATTTTTATTTATTTATTTTAATTAAAAACCAATTAAAAATACTTAAAAATAACATTTTTAAGGTTAGAAAATAGCCTTAAACTCACAAAAATACACCCAACAATCCTACTAAAATGGATTAATAAAATCCGTTTACTTACCGAACCATAATGCTATTTATCTAGGTTAATTTCACTCGTGGTTAAAACCACTTCGCGTGCATTCAACATCATCAACCGAACGCACCCACTGTGAGTGAATCTTATAACTCCCCCTTTTAAATTACACGTTTTGAGGTGTGTCATGTGTCACAAAATAATTAACTCGTTTATTTAAACTTGTGCCATACCATATCGTGATCTAAACTTAGATTGTTTATATTGTTGTGATTACTTATTTCATTTTGTCAAATTATATGAAATTCATTATTAAGCCCATCAGTTCCTCGTAGGAGACGAGTTGAACAACGCGTGCCTCAAAACCAATCCATTATTGTTCATGTGTGTATCATTGAGTTTATATTGTTTGTAGTTATGTCTTTCATATTATCATGTTTATGCAATTCATTCATTAGGCCCACCAGTTCCTCGTGAGAGACGAGTAGAGCAACGCGTGCCTCTAAACGTTCCATTATTGTTCATGTGTGCTTTATTTAATATCTAATGATTGTTGAATAAGTTTACATCTATTTTTACTTATGTGTGGTTGTGCACTCATTTCATAATCAATTAAATAAACTTGTTCAAATGTTTTCCATAGGATTCACTCGCCAACTTTTTGTTGATCCAAAAACCTTTTTACACATGATACAGGTGAACAGGTTGAAGCAAGGAAAACATAGGAAATGCCTTAGAAGAGAACAAAGAAGCTTAGATTGATAGTTAGAACATGTTGTAATACTTATAGTAAATTTCCATTAAATTGTATTTAATGAATATGAAACGTATAATAAATGTCATGAGCTTTGATGATAACCCAATCATGCCCCGGTCACCTTTTCTGCTGCGGGTCGGGGTGTGACAGATTGGTATCAGAGCCATGACTATAGGGATATAGGATAGGTTATTAGACCCTTAGAGCCTATACTATAGTCTGCCTAAATTTTAATTGATTAGGTGGTTGCATACAAACTTGTGATATTTATTTGTTTCATGTTTGTTTATCCTTGCAGTCAAACATACATACTTATATACATATTCATTATACATATATCAATGTTCATATATTCAATTCATTTTCATACTCTCATTATTCAAAGATTTTGTTGCAATTTTCAAATCTCATCAAAGTAAGTTCTGCGACGGGCATGTAGTAACTGGAAGGGTACAAGTACCGGTAGTCGGAACATCCTGTCTAGGTTGGCATTCGTATAAATCCAATATAACGGACCAGTTTGCCTACCTGGGGACCAACGATGAGAGTACGAAGGACCTATTAGGCCAAAGCATGCCACACCAAACGTCGTTCGAACTAACCCCACTTTGAGGTGTCACCGTGTCTACACCTGGACACATTCCGAATATCACACGTTGTATACATATTTCTCGATTTTCTCCGGGTTTTAGTGTACGCAACCAGGCAAACCCATGCGAACCATATGAAAAACCGGTATTCATGGGGGCCCACATGATTACAAAGGTAAAGTATGGCGGCATGTAGGGCCTAATTACGAGCAAAGCCCAAGACATCCTATGGATGTAGTAGATTTATTTTTCTATAATTATTTTATGAATGTTCATTCCTGAATGCGACCCATGATCCCAAAGGCATCCAACTCATACTCTTGACATGTATTCCTTGTAGATGTCTTCTAACCACGCCCGTAGGAAGACAAGAGCAGGGAAAGCCCGCGAACGCATGGCTGCCCTAATCGCTCAACAAATGGCTGCCGTAATACCCAACATTGTCATCCAAGTCCAACAAGCACTTACCGCTAATCCTGTCAATCAAGAAAATCAAAACGTTATCAACTCTTCCCCAAATACCACTAAATGCACCTTCAAGCATTTCAAATCATGCGACCCTCCGAAATACAAAGGGACTGAAGGTGTCACCGCTCTCCTCCATTGGTTTGAAGAGATGGAGAACACCTTTCTAAATTGCGATTGTCCCGATGATCGCAAAGTGCGATATGCTACCGGTCGATTATATGGGATAGCACTTACTTGGTGGAATACAGAGAAGTCCAAACGAGGTGTTGAAGATGCTATGACCTTAACTTGGAACGAATTGAAGGAAATCATGACCAGACGATTTTGCCCAAGGAGCGAAATCAAGAAATTAGAAGATGAATTTTATTCGTTGAAGCAAAAGGAAGGAGACCACACCACATACAACAAAAGATTCCTCGAGTTACATCCAATGGTTCCCAACATGTTCACTCCCTCTACCGTTTGATCGAGCATTACATTTGTGGTCTTCCATCAAAGATTCAAGACTCTGTAATAAGTACCAAGCCTGCAACTTTGGAAGCAGCAATGGAGTTAGCTATAGAGCTCACCGAGAACCGAATCCGGAACAAAGACTTCGAGGAGGAGAAGAAGAAGGATAAAGAATCGACTGAAACCTCCGACTCCACCCAAACCGAATCCCCTTCTCAACCCACTTCTAAGAGAAAAAGAGACGGGCAACTTTTCGCTGCTACCCAACGTAATCAACCAGTTTTACAAGCCATACCAATCACTCAAGTGGCACCCAACTCAACCTACCCAAATAAGAAACCATATCTTGGACCTCACCCTCAATGCAACAACTGTTTTTACCACCATCCCCTTACCTTACCTTGTCGACTATGTGCAACCTGTGGACGCTATGGTCATTTGAGCAAGGTTTGCCGCACCTTTCAAAACCAAATCTCTTCCCCTACTCAAACCATGAACCAAACCTATCAACAACCCCAATACCCCATGTTCTCATATGTTCGAGCTTGTTTCAATTGTGGCGACCCTACCCACTTTAGAAACACATGCCCTCAATTGGTTAACGTCATCAACACTCAAGCTCAATCAAACCCAGTTAACCAAGTAAACCAAGAAAACCCAACCGCTAGGCCACCAGCAAGAGGAAGAGTCTTCAACATCAACGCCAATCCTGTCGAAGATAATGACGGCCCAAACGAAGATACCCAACTAGTCCTCTTCACCGAAGATCCAGATTCAACTTCTATCGTTTAGTTTTATGTTTTTCTTTATCACATCGAACTAATCATAACTTAAGGATAAAGCCAATGAAACTTTGACGGGAATACGGTGGATACGCCGCTGGTACTTCCTATATATAAGTATTCTTGTCAAAGGATCAGAAGCATTATCTGGCGGTTATGAGAGGTTCCATGTGTAGACTGTTTGAGTAATTATTGGTTATTATTTCAGTACATGCAATTGCCGAGGCCGCCGCTCCCCATTTATGAGCGTTGAGCATGTTCCCCATTTTATTATGCGGTTGAACCTGGCGTGCCCGCATACGATCGGCTCCGTTTGATTGAGCCTTGATCGCACAGACATTTTCATTTTTCAATACATGCAATACGATCGGCTCCGTTTGATTGAGCCTTGATCGCACAGACATTTTCATTATCAGTATCTTGTGGTTGTGGTGTTTGTTGTAGAGTCGCATAGAACTAATCATAACTTGCGGATAAAGTCAATGAGAATTTGACAAGAATATGGTGGATACGCCGCTGGTACTTCCTATATATAAGTATTCTTGTCAAATGATCGGAGGCATTATCAGGCGGTTATGAGAGGTTCCATGCATAGGCTGTTTGTGTGATTGTTGTTTAGATTAAGTTTATCATTTTCAGTACATGCAATACGATCGGCTCCGTTTGATTGAGCCTTGATCGCACAGACATTTCATTTTCAGTACATGCAATACGATCGGCTCCGTTTGATTGAGCCTTGATCGCACAGACATTTTCATTATCAGTATTTTGTGGTTGTTGTGTTTGTAGTAGAGTCACATAGAACTAATCATAACTTGTGGATAAAGTCAATGAAAATTTGACAAGAATATGGTGGATACGCCGCTGGTACTTCCTATATATAAGTATTCTTGTCAAATGATCGGAGGCATTATCAGGCGGTTATGAGAGGTTCCATGTATAGGCTGTTTGTAGATTAAGTTTATTATTTTCAGTACATGCAATACGATCGGCTCCGTTTGATTGAGCCTTGATCGCACAGACAATTTCATTTTCAGTACATGCAATACGATCGGCTCCGTTTGATTGAGCCTTGATCGCACAGACATTTTTCATTTTCAGTATTTATGAGTTTGTTGTATTGGTTGTAGAGTCACATAGGACTAATCATAATTCACTGATAAAACCAATGAAAATTTGACAAGAATATGGTGGATACGCCGCTGGTACTTCCTATATATAAGTATTCTTTTCAAAGGATCAGAGGCATTGTCAGACGGTTATGAGAAGTTCTATGTAGGATTTAGTAGTTTCTTGGTAACTAATCATAACTTGTGGATAAAACCAATGAAAATTTGGCAAGAATATGGTGGATACGCCGCTGGTACTTCCTATATATAAGTATTCTTGCCAAAGGATCAGAGGCATTATCAGGCGGTTATGAGAAGTTCCATGTAGGATTTAGTATTGCCTTGGTTGAAATTTGTGTTACATTTATATCATCTTGCTATTTAAAGAGATTTGATTGTGTTCCATTTCTACATAAACTAACCTCTCCATCATAACAAACGAGAGAGGAACTGCCACCATTCAAACATATATGCTATCAGAATGTGGATTCAAATATTAGCTGTTGTGTTTATTTATGTTCTATAGTCATAGAACCAATCATTACGTACTGATATTAGCTGTTGTGTTTATTTATGTTCAAAAATTAGCTGTTGTGTTTATTTATGTTCCATGTAGGTTGTAGTATTAGAAGTTTTGCCTTAGGATATAACCATATTTTTCCAAACATATCCAAACTCTTATGCATGATATCATAGTTAGCGAATCAATTCTGCTTATCAATACTTTTTACAGTAGGCAACAAAAAGCGATTCCTATAATAGGGTACTTAACCCTTACAAGGAACGTTACCGCCTCGAACAAAAACTTAAACCCTTACTTCTTCTAAGCATGTAACTGTCAAACTAAACACCATCATTCTTTTAGTCAAATATATCACTACTTAAATTTCGGGACGGAATTTCTAAAAAGCAGGGGATACTGTAACATCCGTCAAAAACGGATTTACCAAACCCGCTCCGTTTATTAACCGAACAATCAGTTAAAAATTTCGTTGCGAATTTAATGCCCAAAATATTTTTAAACGATACATAATTAAATATTATATGGGAATATATAATTTGTTTTTGAAAAACTGTCAAAAATAAGAAAATAAAAATAATTTGTTCCTGCCGGGTTTCGAACCCGGGTCAGTCGCCGGGTCAAACAACAACTTAACACTCAACACTTAAACCATTGCGCCACTGATGTTTCTTGTTAAATGTTAAGATCAATTAATTCATATCATGATTTTCCGAATTCAAAACCGGCGCCCAAATACAGTCGTCGGAAATCCCAGCGATCTCGCCAAGAATTTACAACTTTTTCAGTTATAACGTAAACTTTAACTCATCATCGGTTATAACCGACGTCTGAACTCGCGACACAAGTTATAACCGCCGGAGACTTTATAACCGACGAATCAAGTCGGAAATCGGACCAAGTTCATCGATAACCTGTCTTATAAATACCCCCTCGAACCTCTGCAAACATTTTCGCTCAAAACCGCACCCTTTCTCGGCGAAAACTCACTCGCCGGAAAACTGCTGTATCTCGCCGGAAAACCGAACCCTCCACTTATAAGCCTTACTAAACCCCTGAGCTTATACCGAAGTCACCCACATCCTTTGCAAGCTTTCTGAAGACTCGCTGCTGCAAGACACACGACGCCGGAGTCTGTTGCTGTCGCCGGAGTTCTGCCGGAAAACAGAGGAAGCCAGTCGGTATACCTCACGCCTAATTTCTTCATTCTTTTTATTTATATCTCACCTATGATTAATCATAAAACGTTAAAGAAACCTGAATAAAACTTCGAACCAGTCAGTCATCATTTCTGGATAAAACTCAACGAAGAAGACGAAGTTACGGTAACATATAAGTATAATTTAAATCAAGAAATAACTTGGGTTAGACACACAGTCCAGCAGTGGACTGTGTGCACAATAAACACACTAACGTCTCGAGTTCGAATCTTGCCCCACACACGCTGCCTTAATAAAAATGTCATTTTTTGTTAACTGAACCGGATTCATTTCATATATATGTTAAGTATAATAATAATCGGAATAATAATCAAGATAGACACACAGTCCAGCGGTGGACTGTGTGTATGTATAAATCACACGTCACGGGTTCGAGTCCGGTCTACTGCACCGACTCGGACAATTATCTACCTTTTTAAATAAGTCAGAAATGAAAATACTTAGTTTGTATTTAAGTATAATAAAAATCGGTTTATATAACATGTTAAACACACAGTCCGGCGGTGGACTGTGTGTTAACGCAACCCACAGGTCCCGGGTTCGAGACCTGTGGAGCGCACCGGTCCGATTCAGTTAAATAGTTTTTAAAAATAATTGATTTTCGGTTTAATCTAATTAGTATATAAATATAATTAAAAACAGATATATTTCGGGTTAGACACGTAGCTCAGTTGGTAGAGCTGCGTGCACGCGTACGGGAGGTCTCGGGTTCGAGCCTCACTCAGCGCACATATACTCGCATTCGAACCGGTCAAAGTCAACAGTCAACTGTCAACGGTCAACGGTCAAAAAAAAGTCAAAATTTTTTTTTTATTTTTATTTATTTATTTTAATTAAAAACCAATTAAAAATACTTAAAAATAACATTTTTAAGGTTAGAAAATAGCCTTAAACTTACAAAAATTCACCCAACAATCCTACTAAAATGGATTAATAAAATCCGTTTACTTACCGAACCATAATGCTATTTATCTAGGTTAATTTCACTCGTGGTTAAAACCACTTCGCGTGCATTCAACATCATCAACCGAACGCACCCACTGTGAGTGAATCTTATAACTCCCCCTTTTTAATTACACGTTTTGGGGTGTGTCATGTGTCACAAAATAATTAACTCGTTTATTTAAACTTGTGCCATACCATATCGTGATCTAAACTTAGATTGTTTATATTGTTGTGATTACTTATTTCATTTTGTCAAATTATATGAAATTCATTATTAAGCCCATCAGTTCCTCGTGGGAGACGAGTTGAACAACGCGTGCCTCAAAACCAATCCATTATTGTTCATGTGTGTATCATTGAGTTTATATTGTTTGTAGTTATGTCTTTCATATTATCATGTTTATGCAATTCATTCATTAGGCCCATCAGTTCCTCGTGAGAGACGAGTAGAGCAACGCGTGCCTCTAAACGTTCCATTATTGTTCATGTGTGCTTTATTTAATATCTAATGATTGTTGAATAAGTTTACATCTATTTTTACTCATGTGTGGTTGTGCACTCATTTCATAATCAATTAAATAAACTTGTTCAAATGTTTTCCATAGGATTCACTCGCCAACTTTTTGTTGATCCAAAAACCTTTTTACACATGATACAGGTGAACAGGTTGAAGCAAGGAAAACATAGGAAATGCCTTAGAAGAGAACAAAGAAGCTTAGATTGATAGTTAGAACATGTTGTAATATTTATAGTAAATTTCCATTAAATTGTATTTAATGAATATGAAACGTATAATAAATGTCATGAGCTTTGATGATAACCCAATCATGCCCCGGTCACCTTTTCCGATGCGGGTCGGGTGTGACAAAAATATACTTCAAAATATTCAAAATCACCAACAATTACTTACTAGATCAGTATGGTAGAAGATTCTTAAAACTTACCAAGTCAAAAGCATAAATAAAGACGCCACGCATATTATACTAGCCATTTCCTGTTGAAAACATGCATTCCCCATTGTAATGTGTCTGGAAATCTAAACATGGGGAAAATTTTAATGCATGAGAAGTTTCAGCTCAACAAATTTTCATCATGGCCACATGTCCTCTATAGTGATCTGATATCATATCTAAGGTGGTGGTGAAAGGTGGATAAGATGAAATGGGTGGGGAGGGTGGTGGGAGCCACTTATATTCTTAAATACTATTATATTTTTTTTAACGTTTTAATTATTATATCTTTTAATAGTAAGAATAGTTTTGTCATTTTACAAGAACTTAACTGGACTAACTAGTCTCTATCCACGTTAGGGACTATTCGAGTAACAAGTTGTCAGACCAGAGGGAACATATATGTAATTTTTAAATTTGGAGACTAAATGTGAAATTTTAGCAAACCATAAGGACTATCTTGCATTTTACTCCTTTAAAAACAATATAAATACCCAATCATTTCACCATAATCATTCATCAATCAAAATATCCACCATTCACAAACCTCTAATCCTATCAATTTTATCAATTACCCAATAGCATGGTAATGTCTCATATGTTGACATCGACCGATTCTTTCGGCCCAATGATTCCGATAGTGATATTTTTCTCAAATGGTAGTAGCATACAATTTTTCAAGGATCTCATTAAGCAAGCCGAAAAGGAAGACATGAAAACTTCAACATCTACTAAAAGAATCATGTCACGTAATCGCAAAAAAGTTCACAGAGTTCTTATAGAATATTATTTGTGGAGGAGCCACAATACAATGAGGTTATTTTCGTCAACAATTTCGTATATAAAACATTTGTTTCTAATAAATATTGGTGGTGTAGAATTACGGTTTGAATGGTTTCAAGACGGTGTAAACGGTAGAATTAAAAGAGTTTTACCCCATTACAAAAAATCGCATTTGTTGTTAATCAACTCGCAACTGGTAATACTCCTGATGAAAATAATGAATATTTATGTATGTCTGCAAGGACTTCGCGGGAATGCCTTCATATTTTCTACAACGTTATCATTCACTTATATCACAATGAGTTCTTGCGTAGCCCAACAAGCCACAATGTTGAGGTTTTGTACCAATCACATGAAGAAAAGCATCACATTCGTGGGATGATGGGTAGCATCGACTATACACAACTGATATGGAGGATGTGTCCCATTGCGTTGTGAAGCCAATATACGAGAGGTGATAAAAAATACCCAACGGTCATGCACGAAGTGGTTACGTCACAGGATTTATATATTTGGCATGCGTATTGTGAGCCGCCTAGGTCAAACAACGATATCAATGTTCTCCAACAATCTCCAATATTTCTCGCTCAATGGAATGGAACCGCACCTAAGTGTCCATTTACTGTGAATGGACAGATAGACACTCACACAAACGTGGATACTATATAACCCACGTGATCTACCCTACTTAGTCATTGTTTGTGAAAACATTTCAATATCTGAGCGATCCGAATGAAAACAAGTTCAAAAAATTGCTAGCGTCAGCAAGAAAATATGCAGTGTGCTTTCGGTGTTCTAAAGACAAAACGGGACATACTTAAGCGACCCATGCGGGCTATGACTGTAGACAAGATTAGAAGGGTGACATATGCGTGCATTATATTGCACAACATGATTCTAAAGGACAACGGAAAGGATTTCTCGCCGGTTCACATATAGGATCCTTCGATGCAGCTCGTTTTGGACAATGATGTACTTGGTGAGTTGATTGATGCAAGTATGCATTTCTGACTTTGATTTGATCTTGTGGTACATCTTGGAACTTAAGATCTACCCTACCTCATCGTGTCGGATGAGAAATGGTCTAACTGTACTTTTTATTTGAATTATGTTTTGTTATTCATTTGTGTTTAATTTTTTATTTTTTTTAGTTTGAATTGTGTGTTATTTTTATTTTTAATGAAAGTATTAGTTATATCAGTTACTTTAATTTATTGAATTTTTTTATTTAAAAACACTAACAGTTTCTAAGATAGTTGAAAGGAGTTTTGTAAGAATTTTTCGGTTTTAAGGGTAGTTTAAAATAAATATGATAGTAACAATGGTTAGATAGATAAAAGAAGTGTGCCCTCGACCCTAAGTCATAACTGATATACTTTATCTAATATTCTAATTAAGATATTATATCATAGCATAGTGTGATTATACCGGCAAATGTTCTTTTAACCTATCTTAGAGCTAGCTCCCGTCATGGCTAAATCATTAAATGCTACGTTTTGAAAAGTGAAAGAGATCGAGCATAAACGATTGTTGTTAGAATGGAAACGAAGGAAATGGTTAGGCTAAAAGTGATTGGGAAGTCAAATAATGGCAAAAGTGAGGATGAAGATGTGAGTTCCTTGCCACTAATGAAAAAAAGGACTAATCACCATATCCACCAATTAATATATACCTTCACTCCACTTTATAATTAATATTTTATTCTTTGGGATTATCAAAACTATAACATAAAAAAATCTTGGAAAATATTCAAATAAGAGAGCATACAACATCATGTTCTTAATAAGGATATGATATTTAGGGTTGTCATTTTCATATTGTTTCACCTTCTTAATTATCATTGGTACTTATGGTTTCACCATTATGTATACAATAGCCAAGTCAATTGAATCATTATAAGTTTGAATAAGTTTTAACTTTGGATGAATCTGTCAGTGATACTCCGCTAGAAATTCAGTATATGGGCAATCTGATATCCGATGGATATTACCGAGGGGTCATCGGGATATTTAACGACGAATTGTCGTTGAATAGTGGCGATCGTTACCATGATAGCTATGTATTAGCCACAAATATCTCATCGATGGCTTACCAACAAACAGTAACAGTAGATTACCAAGTGATTTTTCATTTGGTGATTAATTTTATTTTTATTTTTATTAAGAATAAAATCAAAGAGTATTTTTGTTTTCTTAATGTAAGAGAAACGTACAAATAGTATTTTGTTACCACAAGAATAAAAAAGTCTAACGAATATAAAAATTAAATAAAAAAACGTTAGTTACAAAATGTTTCCCATTTTCTATTTCTTTTGTTTTTATCAGATTTCGTTAGTGATCTATTGAACACCAACGAATACCGTTTATTGATGATACTCATATGTATACTAATGTAGATATTGACGGTCAACTTAACCACCGCAGTCTGATTCCCGTCTAAAAATCTGTGGGCTTCAATTGGAGCACGACTCTAAACTTACTAGGATAAGGTTGAAAAAGGATAAAGTGTGAAAATGGTTGATGATAAGCATGGATTGAAGATGAATTGATTCCTTTTGGGGAGATGATTTAATTTTACATGTAATTATTACATCTTTTGTTCACACCTTCTATGACTCATTATCACTTCACTATTGTGGATGGATCTTTTACCTAACCACAGATTTTGGCGTAATTAATTACCTTTGACCCTTCTTTATTCAACATTGCTTTGTTTTAGAAGTCGGCTTTAGTTCTTTCTAGTTGTACAAGGCGTGTTATAATTGACATAATTAAAACTTAACCACACACAATTAATCAATTTTGGTCTCTCATATTTAACGTCTTTACTAAATATGTCATGTTTACGTTTAAACATTTTAATTAAACGAATCATGTTTATGTTCATGTTAATTTCTTTAACTTGTTTAATTAAACAAAATTACTAATTACCCATTTAAATAAGAATTAAAATAAATCTTCTGAGGTCAACCGTTCAGGATTTAGCCATTTATTTTTGTCCTTTACTTAAAATTACAGAAAAATATGAACGTCAATATATTACAACTTGACAACCCGATAACATGTTTGACTCGTCTAGATAAATGAGGTATAAGACCGTGTATGGGTTACACGATTTTAATTGTGTATGAGTTATGATTGATACTTTTGACACAAATATATATAAAGGTCGTTTTAGAGTTCATCAATCAAGATTGTCAACTGGCAACCAGCCAACCCAACACGATTACTATCACTTCTAAATTTATATACAATTTAAAGAAATAAACATTTTTTACAGCAATAATGACAAATTTCATAAACAGTAGGAAAATTACATAAGAATGTCAGGTAAACAAGCAAAAGTTGTGTCGCAACCCCTTTTTTATAGAAAATCCAATCCTACCAAATACAAAACTCTGGTTCCGCGGCGTCGAGAAATTGTTATGCACAACCCTCTTCACTCTCTCTAAGAAACCGACAGCTTCAGGGGCAAGGGAACCAAAAGTATTAAAGGCAAATGGAATGAAACATGTTGATTCTCAGCACAAGCTTTTTCATGCTTACCAACTTTGCCTGATTTCCCCTTCAACAAAGCCTGATTAGCCAGGAAACGGTTTTCAGTAAGGTCCACGAAACAATAGGATCATTAACCGACAAGGGGGGATACTCCAGTAAGGTCCAGACAAACATGTTTTCCACCCGCCCAACCGAACACAAGAACATCCGATGGCCGAAGAGTTGACCTCCCTTCAAGTGGGTCTATGAGATTAGTTAAAGGGGCCTTTTTTGTTGAGATTCATGCCCGCTTAAGCACTTCACATAAAAAATCCTTGATCAAGTCATGTCTATATTTAAAACCCAGTAGTTCCTTGCAATAGACTGCATGTTCGCCAAAGTTATCCAAACAAACCTTGCAGCAATTTGGGCAAGGTTCATCAACTGGAAACAAAAGAATCATTAACCGGTATTTAAGGATTGCTCGATACTCCATCGGTGACATGTGTTGGTCTAGCTCTTCAATGAGGATAACAGTCAGGAAATCTTGAATATGAGAGTCCCGTGGACACTCTAACCTCGTTTTTTGACATCGGGATAGGTCAAACTTCTCTTCCACATTCTAGACAACTTTACTATATATTAAACAAATTAGTTTAACTTTTACTTATATATATAACTTACACATATCTAGTAACATAACATATGTAATGGTTATTTAGTGTACATACATATTAAGAAACATAAAATATAAAAAGTATTAAACGATTTAATGTGTTTATGCATGCATACACCACATCCACCTCATCCAGCTCCTCCTAGTTTACCAATTTCTTATGTGCGTGTGATATAAAAACGGCTTATTGGTATTTACTAACAATAGCTAATATTCAACGAAATCGGCTTATTTTCAAGTCCCCCATTACAAAAATCTTCTACATAGATAGGAAAAAAGGTTATAAAAGAAATTACAATGTCAAACTTGAAAGCAAACATATGTTAAAAGGGGTGGCAAATTTTACTCATTGTGTTCGTAAAACCCATGTCATTTGTGTTTTACATTGACTTTAAGAAGAAATGATATGAAATTAGTGTTTCAAGGCACTTTGCAATTAATATTAAATAAATTTGGTTGTCTCCTTAAAACCTATCACCCCAATATTTGGCTTGAATAATTTCATTTTATTGCTAGCAGAATCATACCCCAACACAATTTACGGTAAAACTTTTTAGTCGGTGTGATGATAAAATGTAATTTTTCCAACTGTTATTTTGTTTTAATAATTTTGAACCAATGTAGAAGATTAAAAGATGATAGATTTGTAATAGCTGAAATTAAAGTGTATATATATTTAAAAAGGACGTATTCACATCCTATCCATCAAATTCTGAAAGAATGGTTCTTATATTATAAAAAGTGATTATAAGTGTAGGAAAGAGAAAATATTACTATTTATCTGTATATTGAATGGTACACTATTCATTCTCTATAATTTTTAATATATTTTGAAAGTGATTGTGAGTAGAGGTGAGAGAAAAAATAATGATAAAAGTATAAAAATATTTATTTAATTAGAATGAAAGAGAAAATGTAGTTGTTTTTAATATAATTATAAAGTAGAAAATGGTAGATAGGATGTAAAAGCTCTAACACCCGATTAAATAGATGTATAAAAAATATATTTTATACGAGCTGCTTCCGATCAAAAGGATTTCAAGTTTTAAATATACTCAATGTAGCAATGATTCAATTCAAAGTACATGTTCTTAAGTCATAAGGTGTGTTTGGTTCTTCGCGCAACTTGATTTTTATCCGGTTTTCTAACACAGGTATTACCTGACATTTAAATACATGCAACGGTTAGTAATTTAGGCATTTAAACTTAATAGTTAAAACCAGAAAATAAAAAAAATTCTGATTCAGAGTGTCCCCGCGTGTCGCGGGGGAATCAACTCTCTCTCGCGTGGCGTGGGGATGACTAGTTTGACCAAATCATTGACCAGGCTCCCCCGTGCATCGCAGAGGGGCCTGGTGTATCTTTCATGTGGCGCGGACAAGTCACTTTTCCAGCTGGTTTAGAGAGCTAGGCACTTTTCCAGCCTTAGCCAATTTTCACCAAAATCGCATCAAATTCGTTCCAAATCCAATTTATTCACTTGGATTTTATTCTTTGACATTTTTAAGCTATGACCCACTACCCGGGCCCATAAATCTTGAGTTCTTCACTCCTATTATTTGGTTTTGGGTTTATTACCCGTTTGTCTCGTTATGAAATTTTGATTGTTTTAGCTCAAGTCTTCTACATTCTTAGCAAAGCGTTTCATTATTTTTTTCCCAATCACAACCAAACTGATGGTTGATTTTTTCTGAGAAATAACCACGGCATCGAAATGCTATCTTTTCATCATGTATCTTACTCGTTTGAGTCATTATGAATTTTAAGCTCTTTAGCTCAAATCATTTGTATTCTCTCATCAAAGTTTCCTTATCGTTTTCCAACCACGATCAAGAATCATGGTTGGTAACTTGGACAATGCCTTGGCTTATACGACCCTGCGGGTTGTTTATACCTTGGTTTACTCGTCCGTTATTTAGCTTATGGCCTTATAGACATAAGCGACATGTTTGGTTCACCCGTATTGTTCTCGTTATTCGCAGGTTAAGGTTATCACTTTTAATCATTTTCATCATGGTCTTTGATCATGTTCATTTACGTTGGGCATCACCTCCGATTCTATGATCCCGCGGGTTATTTATGCCTCGGTTTTACATGCCCTCGGCACGGTTTGTTTTAAAAACTCTTTTTTTTTCTTTACTTATTCCACAAACCATAAATCAACTCTTTTAGCATTTCATTTTTGCAACATCAATAAGTTAACCAATAATAATATAAATGACGTAAATAGCTACGTACCTTAAAGCTTTTCCTTTAAAAGAGTATTCGTCTTGGCTTGGCCTCCCGAAGCCTCACTTGAGTTGCCTATGGATTTAACCTAAGTTGTCTTTAGCATACATTTCATTCATATATTTCTCAATGAAGGGTTCATTAGCATTCCTTCATGTCATTTCCCAATTTTCAAAGTTAAATAATTAGATTTTCGCTAGGTATTTTATCAAACATCTAGGGGCATTATGATTAAGCCATTCTATTTAGCTAGATTTGACCATCCTTCACCATATTATCTCAACTCAACGAGTTCACACTTACATTGAAATTAAAAGGACATGTAAATTTTAGTTTATCAAGGCTATTACTTCTAATTATTATACATGTAATTGGAGTTTTTTCACACTTAGGTTAGGGCCCACTTTTCACATACATAGATGATCATCCAAATTCTATTTCACATCTAAACTTAACATATTCAATAAGCATGATGATCACAAAATCCAAACAATCATTAACATCTTCTTAGAATAACCAGAATCACTAAATCTCTTAATTCATGGATTCTCTAAAGTAGAAAATCTCATCAAAAGTGAAATTATAACTTACCTTAGGTTTACTCGATGTTAGATAATAAAATCCTCCATTACGACATTTTGAGTCTAAGATTGATGCCTCATGGAAGAATATAGTAGAGAGGGAAAGAACCTTGAGAGGTCTCCCTTAGAAGTGTATGTCTTCTATGCGTCATGGGTGTGCGGAAAGAGATGTTTGGAATGATAAGTGGATGCCTCTATTTACAGGGAAAATTCCCAGACACACGGTCATGTACCATGGCACGCACAACCATTCCATACCCAGTACTTGCTACTTTTTCAGAGTTTGTCAAAATGGGCATGCGTTTAGGCACGCACAGGAAAAGGTCAACGCACACTGTTGTGTGTCCTTGTTAGCAAGGAAGTGTATTGTACATTTTTGTTAACATGTCCATGCATCCTTGTTAACATGTCCATGCATCCTTGTTAGCATGAGTGTTTATCGATCAAAGTTAATTTTTTGTGACTTGGATGAGGTGACATGACATGACCATGCAATGCCTTGCACGGTCGTGCTCTAACTAGAACTTGTATTTTTTTTCATTTTTAGCTTGTTTTCCAAGAGTTAGCCGAATTCACCTGAAATTTCACAAAGAACAATATTTAGTACTAAATAGTGAAAATTCTTTCAAAATTATCAAAAGGGGGGTATATAAAAAAACATGTATAGATAATGGTACATCAATGTCAACATGAATTAGGTGTGGTACTTCTAGTACTAGTAGGAAAAGATAAAAGATAGACATTTTGTCTAGATCGATGACATATGACACATTGATCAAGATTATTAGAGTGTGTTCTAGAAAGCGCATTCAATTGCTTGAGTTTATACAAGGGAAAATGTCCAAGTCTACAATGCCATGTGTATGTTGTAACACCCTGTAAAAATCGTGTCCAATAGTATAGTGACACGTGTTGTATTTTATATAATTGTCTATTAAAGACCAATAAGGACTAAAGGCGTCAACATACTCAAGTTGAGCCTCTGAGTAACGAACCGATGTCAACATGCATAAATAATAGCCTCTGAGTGACTGATATGTCAACATGCTTAAATCATTAGCCTCTGAGTGACTGATACGTCAACATGCTTGAAACTTGGCATCTGAGTGACTGATATGTCAACACGCCTAGCCTCTGAGTGACATTAGAATCAACATGCTTGTAATAAGCCTCTGAGTGATCCTCTGTGAAGTCCTAACTCTCATACGTGCCGTTTGTTGGACGAGAGAGTTCAATTTTGTAAATATGTGAAAATTTGATAATGAAGGGATTAAAAGTGTCAACATGTTAATTTATACCTCCGAGTGACCTTTTAACGAATCGAGAGCTCGACAATGTCCGGGCATAATCCCGGGTATGCCAAGATTTGGCTACGGAGGACTAAAAGTTCCAAGAAGGTGTTTAAATAGGTTTTTATAAGCTTTATATAGTTCAGGGGTCAAAGTGTCAAATTTTAAAACTTAAATAGGGCGGTCGCGGGCCGCGAGAGACTTGGCCTGTGTCTCTCGCGCCCCGCGAGAACAGATCTGCAGTAGAAAGTTTGTTTTGGAGCCCAAGCAAAGCTCCAAAACCATTAAATCGAAACCATGGCCTTCCTAATCAGCTATGCCGCATTTTGGGACACTTGTAAGCTTCTTCTTACACCCCTAGACACCTGGCTTCACCTCCTTTGAGCTCTCCAACTATAAATAGGTGCTTAAGTTCACCATTTCAACTTGCACCTTTCTTATTCACTCTTCTCCCTCATCTGGAAGTTCCTAACTAAAAGGAGCAGTCCAACATAGTTCTTTTGCATCTAGGAATCACTGGTAAGTGTTCCTTTCTTGTGCATTTTCGTTTATAGGCTTCTATAGCCTAAAGTCAAGCGTTTTACGTAAAACGCTTTGACTTTCGGTTAAGACCATTATGGTCCAGCCATTGTTCAAAATGAACATGGCTGAGTGATCATAGTAAGGTAGGTGTTAGTCCCTATAAAAGGCACCTCCTGAAGATCACGTTTGCTAGACCAATTGACGGGTCAAAGTTATGATATTAAAAAGTCAAACAGGCCATTTTTTCGGAAAAATCATAAATTGATCTTATATATGTTATGAAACCTATTTTGACACTTAAACAAGTTGTTAACGATTATTAGAACATGTATGAACATGTTCGGCTCATCAATTTCAGTTCTAGGGGTCGGTTCGCAACTGAAAGTCGTAAAGTTTGACTTCTGCTTTGACTTTCGATTCTGACCCGATTTAGATTAGCTACCTACTGATCTAAAGTTGCATTATGATCATAATATAATGTAGCATAACCCTCTAACGTTATATTACATTATCATAATCAGAATCCAAGTTTATGCACAAGTTCTATAATTATGTCATCTTTGACCAAAATGCTTTTTTTGAACAAAACAAGGTTTTAATGATAATAAACTTGAAATTGAGTTTTCTACTGATGTAATATTATAAGTAGGATTATTTGGGATGTTAAAGGAAGTTGTAAACTGAGTTTCCAAGCAGGTCCTTAAACTATGTCGATAAATGACGGTTTTAGTCCTTGTGACTCATAAAATGATTTTAATCAATCTTTTCAAGGTAAATTATTTACCTACTAATATGTTATATTAAATAACATATTTTAAACATTTTAAGTCTGACCCTAAGGTCAGTTTTCATTAAACATCGCTTAACAACGCCATCTTACGACATAAGCGCCATTTCGGCTCAAAGTATGGTTTTAAACCATATTATTGACCAAAACTTGATACCTACTGATTTCAAAACTTATTTTAAACATATTTACAGTAAGTACATGTTATAAACTCAGAATCCCAAATAATTTATAAACTATGTGTAAAATAACCAAAATGCCCCTACGGTGCATAATGGTCATAAAAGATAATTTACACATATGATATCCTACTGATATTTAAATAAAATGTTTTTACAGAATACTCATGATTATAAACTTAAAATATGTTCATGTTCAAGTTCCTTTTATACGGTATATAATACCGAAATGCCCTTATGAGGCATAATTTCGTTTTAAAACCTTAACGGGCATACAAGTTGATATCATACTAATATCTTAACTTATTTAAAGTATGATGGCATATAGAACTTGTCCATGACTTATCCGGTTACCCGATATCGCTATTATGCGCACAGTTACGTATATGTAACTATTTTACGGAATTTAACCGTAACGGGTTTAACCTTGTCATTTAGCCTCAAAATCCAGAATGTTTATAGTTTACCCATATTATACAAGTCAAGTACTTGTCGGGTTTAAACTACATTCTATCCGATCATCGTTTAATCAAGCGTTATACGTATGATCATGTACACTATTCGGTTTATAAGACAGTTAGTATTTAATTGGCTAGCTTATGCCATAATCCAGACTAGAGCCTTCTCGGTAAATGCTATCTGCACTTGGTACTTTTGTATACAGCTGAGTTTTTTAAAAATAAAAGAAGAAGGCAAGCTCAGGTAATACTCTCAACTTATTTCCCCTATAAGGGCTTGGGATATGGGAAATTATTATTGCATGGCCCATTGCATGGTTAACCTTCCTAAGATAATAAAAGATTTTATGTTGTTTGCACTTGAAATCATTTTTTTAATATTTTCAAAATGAGTCAGTTGGGTGTATTTACCAGCATAAGCTGACGTATCCTTCAAAGACTAATATGTAGGTACAACACGAAATTAAGCTGGAAGCTGCTCGGTAGAGAATAAGAGGATTCTTGTAAATCCTTAGATCTGCCTAAAGTCTGTTTTGTATTCCTTCTTGTACATTCTATGATCCGCCTGTGGATCTTCTATTACAAGCTTGTATATTATTTTGTAATTTCGAACATTCGGTTTGTAATAGTAATTTTACTCCAAGACTTCGGCTGTGCCACGTTTAGTTGAGAATGATGTTATCAACTGACGTCACAATACCCCCCACCCGGGCACACCAGTGTTTGAATTTCAGAGTTGGAAATCCGGGGTGTGACAAGGTTAGTATCAGAGCCAACGTTTGAGAGAATTAAACACTAGCCTTTTGTGTTTAGTCTCAAACTTACACGAGCACATTCCTTAGACTTCCGAGTCTAGGCATTGACCTAGGATTACTCATTTCATTATTTGGTTATTAGTATTGTTTTTAAATTGATTTTAACAGGAAAATACCGCCACGTGTACGAGGACAAAGTGGACGAGGAAAAGGTCCAATGAGAGGAGGACCATCAGGGCATATTCCCCCTCAACCTCATAATTCAGATAATTTTCAAGAATCATGAGATTCGTCTTCATGGCAACCAGCGAGACGTTCCTTCTCTAATAGACACTCGCCCTCACATTCCCAAAATTCTTACCACTCACACATTCCTATCATTCTCACCATTCTCATTCTCATCACTCCTACCATGAAGAGTTTAACCCCAACGATTACTTAAACACGCCTCCAGCCGACCAAAATCAGTTGGACGAACCACATCCTATGGACGAGGACTCCGAACCAGAGACGCCACCGTCGGGATCAAATGTGCATCCCATTGAAATTTTGAGCGATTCAAACTCATATGCCGGATCGCCCTACCAAGGTCCTAATGAGTGGAACCAATACTGGAACCAATTCACTTTCACCCACACTCCTTCTCACCGCTCTCAACCACCTCCGGTTTAAGAAGATGTCCACATGGAACCAGTGGACCAACCTCAACCACCACCTGAACCACCAAGGAGGAAGCGTGGAGCACGTATGTTGGTGTGTGCCGGACAAAGGTCGGGATCGCTGCCACCTTTGCCCAGTTCTACCCCACCATTCAAGAGGACCCACAAATGGGTGGACCCTCTAATGTTCCACCTATAGTGGAACTAACACCTACAGTTCAACCGTCACCATCGGGTTATACTAACCCAATCCCTACATATCCAGACACGTCTGGATATGATCCTTTTTAACTCGCCTACACCGGTAGACTATCAAGCATGGTCGCAAGACCCATATATGCAGGCAGTTATGCACAACGCACTTTTCCCGTCTCCTTTCCCACCTACTTACCCACCGACTGGATATCCAACTTATGGGTACCAGTATCCGGCTATGCCACAACCACAGCCCCAACCTCCACCACCCCTTTAGGTCATTAATGAGGCCTTAGAGAGAATGAAAGAAATGCAGCAGCAGGCGGAGAAAACAAAGAAGAAGACAAATAAGTTCTTCAAGAAACTCTCCAAATTTGTCAAGGGAAAGAAAGACGAGTGAATTTTTTTTCTATTATATGTAGTCCTTGCGTGGACATTATTTCTTTAGTCCCTGCATGGACATTTTGTTTCTTTTTAGTCCTTGCATGGACAAACAGTTTCATTTATTTGTTTCAAGTATTGTAATTTCGTATGAAAATTTAATGAAGTACTTTTGGAATTATATATATGTATTCATCCTCTTGAAAACGAGCGTCTCGATTTTATTCAAAATTTATGCTCTGCGATATAGTTCCTAAAAGATTTTAATGGTTTTGATTTGCCAAGTGGCACAGACCACATATTTTGGCCAAATATATGATAGTTAAGGGAAGTTATCCTTCTATCTAGAGGTGGTGGACTAAATTCAAGCCTCCAAGTCATTAAGGTCAATGCGACTGGGACTTATAATCAACCATTAAGATCCTCTTATGTTAACATTCAAGTAATGTGCATACTCTTGGTAGTGTGACTTGAGGAATCACGCTAGCCTTCAAGGTTATGGACTATGTCCTAACCTTATATAGCCTTTGTGACCTGTGTGGTCCCGGCTTAAAAGCCTTTATGATCAGTATGATCCCGGCTAGTATCAATACTGTGGTGATAAAACATCCATTAGAAATGTATTAAAATATAACCTTTGTGATCTATTTGATCCCAGTTATATAGCCTTTGTGACCTGTGTGGTCCCGACTTAAAAGCCTTTGTGATCTGTATGATCCCGGCTAGTATCACTAGTGCGGTGATAAAACATCAATTATAGATATATTAAAATATAACCTTTGTGATCTATTTGATCCCGGTTATATAGCCTTTGTGACCTGTGTGGTCCCGGCTTAAAAGCCTTTGTGATCTATGTGATCCCGGCTAGTATCACCAATGCGTGATAAAACATCCATTAGAGATGTATTAAAATATAACATTTGTGATCTATTTGATCCCGGTTATATAGCCTTTGTAACCTGTGTGGTCCCGGCTTAAAAAGCCTTTGTGATCTGTGTGATCCCGGCTAGTATCACCAATGCGTGATAAAACATCCGTTAGAGATGTATTAAAATATAACCTTTGTGATCTATTTGATCCCGGTTATATAGCCTTTGTGACCTGTGTGGTCCCGGCTTAAAAGCCTTTGTGATCTGTGTGATCCCGACTAGTATCACCAATGCGTGATAAAACATCCATTAGAGATGTATTAAAATATAATATTTATGATCTATTTGATCCCGGTTATATAGCCTTTGTGATCTGTGTGATCTCGGCATAAAAGCCTTTATGATCCGTGTGATCCCGGCTAGTATCATTAGTGTGATGATAATCAAACATCCATTAGTGATGTATCACCCTTTCGGGTTAAAATCTATTCTTTAAAGCCCATGTGATCTATTCGATCCCGGCTACTATCATCAGTGCGATGATAATTATCTGTTAGCGATATTGTGCCTATGTGCCCTATTATATGTCCATTAGTGACAGGCCTAAGTGCCGTATATTATGTCCAATGTGACCAGCCAATGTGCCCAATTAATATGTCCATTAAGGGACAGGCTTATGACCTATGTATAATTGTCTGTATGACAAATGACAGTTGTGACATTGTGATCCCCTGTCTAATAATATATGGACTTCGTCCAAATTGTAAATTGCCTGTGATGGTCCTATTAAGACCTAGGCCAAATATAGATATGTTAAGCTTAAGAGTGGTGATATTATTCACACTAGTTAAGACAAAGGATTGTTATATCCGATGATTAAAAGCCGATATGGTTTGTATACCATGGATAAGACAAAATTTTATTGGTATATAGAAACCAAGACTTAAAGATGGCTAACTCAAATGAAGCTCAAAGTAGCCACAAAAATGTTGAATCTAATAAATCTGAAAACAGAAATATAGAGTATGAAAACTTTCAAGCACGCATTGATGCGGCTGTGGAAAGGGCCATGAGTAAGGCCATAGAAAGACTAAGAGAGCCGAGTGCCACTCGCTCTAAACCTCTATCTATTCCACCATCCTCAGCTCATAAAGAGAGCTCGGTTCACTCGCCTAATGCAAGAAGTGAACCTAAGAGGATAGACTATGCTGATAGGTCCCGTTCTTCCAAGAATGAATGTACCTACAAATATTTTGTCTCCTGTAAACCCCGAGACTTTAATGGGGAAAAAGGGGCCATAGAAACCCTTAAATGGTTAGACGAAATGGAGACTATAGTTGATATCAGCAATTGTGCTGAAAAAGATGTGGTCAAGTATGTATCACAATCTTTCAAGGGCAATGCCCTAACATGGTGGAAGGCCATGATTCAATCAATAGGCAAGGTACACCTGTACAACTTGGGATGGTCCAAGTTTGTTGGTTTGATAAAGGAAACTTATTGCCCAACCCATGAGGTGGAGAAAATAGAGACAAACTTCTTGTCTCTTTCCATGAAAAACCTAGATTGTAGGAAATATGTTTTCGATTTCAATTCCTTATCTAGGTTAGTTTCCTATCTTATCACCCTTGAATCCAAACGCATTGCATGTTTTATAAATGGATTAGGGCCCGAGATTAAGGGCATGGTAAAGGCTACTCACCCAAGCACCTATAGGTCTGCTGTTGACCTATCTCTCTCCCTCACCCTTGATATAATGAGGCAGAAGTCAGTTAAGCCTGAAACTGACTGGAAAAGAAAGAGAGAGGAATACAACTCCCATCGATTTAATAAGAAAAATAAAGGGAGGTTCGGGTTCAAAGTGAACCAAGGCAAGTCGGCTGTGATGCCATTCTGTAAGACTTGCAACCGAAGACACTGGGGACAGTGTAATCTTGACCCACAAGCTAGACCTTGTGGCATATGTAAAAGAAGGCGGCATAAGAACCTAGATTGTAAAGATCTTAAGGATGTTGTATGTTATATTTGTAATGAAAAAGGGAACATTGCAATTAGCTGCCCTAAGAATTCAAGGAATAATAATCTGAAGCCTGGAGAGGCCAAGAAGGGGAATGCACGCGCCTTTCGGCTAACTGCTAAGGAAGCTGTTAATGACAATAACGTCATAACAGGTACTTTCCCCATTAATGATATTTTTGCTAGAGTGTTATTTGATTCGGGTGCAGATAAATCATTTGTTGATTATAAGTTTAGTAAACTATTAAATCTGCCCATAAGAACTCTAGATAAGACTTATGAGATAGAACTTGCCGATGGAACCTTAGAAACTGCTTCTTCCATTCTTGATGGATGCTCTATATCCATTAAGAATCATTCCATCCCTATCTCTCTTTTGCCAATGAAATTGGCGGGGTTTGATGTTGTCTTAGGCATGGATTGGTTATCTCATAACCAAGCCCGCATTGCCTGCGATAAAAAGCTCATCGAGATTAAGACCCCATCTGGTGAAATGATCACCATCTTTGGAGACTCACACTATGGACTGCCTGACAAAGTGTCGTTATTTAAGGCATCCAAGTGTTTGAGAAGAGGCTGTGTCATCTATATGGCACAAGTTACCATAAATGAATCAAAGCCGAACCTTGAAGATCAACCAGTTATCTCGGAGTATCCCGATGTTTTCCCTGAAGAATTACCAGGCCTACCTCCAGATAGGCAAGTGGAGTTTAGGATTGATATCCTACCAGGAGCAGCACCTGTTGCTAGAGCTCTGTATCGGTTAGCACCGACGGAAATGAAGGAATTGAGGACGCAATTAGATGAACTTTTAGAAAAAAGGCTTTATTCAGCCTAGTTCCTCACCTTGGGGAGCTCCTATTCTGTTTGTAAAGAAGAAAGACGATTCGATGCGAATGTGCATCGACTATCGGGAGCTGAACAAACTAACCATTAAGAATAGATATCCTCTCCCCAGGATTGATGATTTATTCGACCAACTTCAAGGGGCTAGTTACTTTTATAAAATAGATTTGAGATCAGGATATCATCAACTGAAGGTTAGAAGTGAAGATGTTCCTAAAACAGCCTTCAGGACCCGCTATGGTCATTTTGAATTTTTGGTGATGCCTTTTGGGCTCACAAATGCACCAGCAGCGTTCATGGATCTCATGAATAGAGTCTGCAAACCGTATTTGGATAAGTTTGTCATTGTCTTCATAGACGACATACTTATCTATTCTCGTAATCAAGATGATCACGAGAAACATCTTCGGTGCATCCTAGAGTTATTAAGGCTGGAGAAACTTTATGCGAAGTTCTCTAAATGCGAATTTTGGCTTAGAGAAGTCCAATTTCTTGGACACATGGTAAGTGAGCAAGGTATCCAAGTGGGTCCCGCCAAAATTGAGGCTATAATAAATTGGGAAGTGCCCAAGACCCCAACAGAAGTTCGTAGTTTCTTAGGACTAGCTGGTTACTATAGGAAGTTCATTGAGAACTTTTCAAGGATAGCCACTCCTTTAACTTCTTTGACCCGTAAGAATATTAAGTATAATCGGGGTCCAAAGCAACAGGAATCTTTTGAGGTTCTTAAACACAAGTTGAGCAACGCTCCTGTGTTATCTCTACCTGAGGGTATTAAGGAATTTGTAGTCTACTGTGATACATCGCACACTGGCATGGGCTGTGTGCTAATGCAAAAAGGCAAGGTGATTGCCTATGCATCACGACAATTAAAAGTGCATGAAAAGAATTACACCACCCACGATTTGGAATTGGGTGCCGTGTATTTGCACTAAAACTGTGGAGACATTACTTGTATGGCACAAAGTGTGTTATATACACAGACCATAAAAGTCTCCAGCATCTATTCAATTAGAAAGAATTGAACATGCGACAACGTCGGTGGATGGAAACACTTAACGATTATGATTGTGAGATTCGCTACCATCTAGGCAAGGCAAATGTAGTTGCCGATGCCTTAAGTCGCAAGGAAAAGGTGAAACCTATAAGGATTAACGCTAAGAGCATTGAGCTCAGAAATAGCTTAAGTGAGAAGCTATTAGATGCGCAGAAGCAAGCCTTGTTAGAGGCTAATATCCCTAATGAGGGATTAGGCGGAACTGTGGATCAGTTAACGCCTGTAAATGACAAAATCCTAAGATTTAATAATAGAATTTGGGTTCCGATCTTTGGAGGACTTAGAGATCTAATCCTCCAGGAAGCGCATAATTCAAGGTACTCTGTTCACCCGGGTGGTGACAAGATGTATCAAGATTTGAAGAAGAATTATTGGTGGATGGGTTTGAAGAAGTCCATAGCCACTTATGTAGCTAAGTGTCTGACGTGTTCGCAAGTTAAGGCTGAACATCAAAAACCGTCAGGACTACTACAACAATTAGAAATTCCCACTTGGAAATGGGAAATGGTAACTATGGATTTGATTACCAAGTTACCTAAGACCAAAAGTGGAAATGACACTATTTGGGTCATAGTGGATAGGCTGACTAAGTCAGCTCACTTCTTGCCAATTAAAGAGACGTATAATTCAGATAAATTGGCTAAGTTGTATGTGGACAAGATAGTGTCCCTACACGGTGTGCTAGTATCTATTGTATCCGATAGAGATACTAGATACACATCTCCCTTTTGGAAAAGTTTCCAACAATCTTTAGGCACACGACTAAACTTTAGTACGGCTTACCATCCGCAGACTGATGGTCAAAGTGAACGTATTATACAGACTCTAGAAGACATGCTCAGGGCGTGTGTGTTTGATTTAGGCGGAATTTGGGATGACCACTTACCCCTAATAGAATTCTCCTACAATAATAGCTATCATACTAGTATTAAGGCTGCTCATTTTGAGGCCTTATATGGGAGAAAATGTAGAACGCCCGTATGCTGGGCAGAAATTGGGGAGGCCCAACTATCAGGACCTGAGATTGTCTTGGGGACCACGGAAAAGATTGTGCAAATCCGTGATCGTCTCAAAGCTTCCAGGGATAGGCAGAAGAGCTATGCTGACAAGAGGCGTAAACCTCTTAAGTTCCAAGTAGGGGACAAAGTCATGCTAAAAGTATCACCCTGGCAAGGTGTGATGCGTTTTGGAAAGAAGGGCAAGTTAAGCCCAAGATATATTGGACCATTCGAAATAGTCAAATGTATCGGCACAGTAGCCTATAAGCTCAGATTTCCAGAGGAGCTTAGTGGAATCCATGATGTATTCCACATATCTAATCTTAAGAAATGTCTAGCCGATGAGTCGTAGCAATGTCGCACAATGAGGTGCAAATTGATGAAAACCTGAGGTTCATTTGAGAAACCAATTTCGATCGAGGATCGACAGGTTAAGAAGCTCCGAAGAAAGATGATACCTATAGTAAAGGTTAAGTGGGACGCTTTTAGAGGTCCTGAGTATACATGGGAGGTTGAGTCCACTATGCGACAAAAATACCCCCATCTTTTTGAATAAAATCTCGAGGTCGAGATTTCTTTTAAGGGGGTGAGGATGTAACACCCTGTAAAAACCGTGTCCAATAGTATAGTGACACGTGTTGTATTTTATATAATTGTCTATTAAAGACCAGTAAGGACTAAAGGCATCAACATGCTCAAGTTGAGCCTCTGAGTGACGAACCGATGTCAACATGCATAAATAATACCCTCTGAGTGTCAACATGCTTAAATCATTAGCCTCTGAGTGACTGATACGTCAACATGCTTGAAACTTGTCCTCTGAGTGACTGATATGTCAACATGCCTAGCCTCTGAGCGACATCGGAATCAACATGCTTGTAATAAGCCTCTAAGTGATCCTTTGTGAAGTCCTAACTCTCATACGTGCCGTTTGTTGGACGAGAGAGTTCAATTTTGTAAATATGTGAAAATTTGATAATGAAGGGATTAAAAGTGTTAACATGATAATTTATACATCTGAGTGACCTTTTAACGAACAGAGAGCTCGACAATGTCCGGGCATAATCCCGGCTACGGAGGACTAAAAGTTCCAAGAAGGTGTTTAAATAGGTTTTTATAAGCTTTATATAGTTCAGGGGTCAAAGTGTCAAATTTTAAAACTTAAATAGGGCGGTCGCGGGCCGCGAGAGACTTGGCCTGTGTCTCTCGCGCCCCGCGTGAACAGATCTGCAGTAGAAAGTTTGTTTTAGAGCCCAAGCAAAGCTCCAAAACCATTAAATCGAAACCATGGCCTTCCTAATCAGCTATGCCACATTTTGGGACACTTGTAAACTTCTTCTTACACCCCTAGACACCTGGCTTCACCTCCTTTGAGCTCTCCAACTATAAATAGGTGCTTAAGTTCACCATTTCAACTTGCACCTTTCTTATTCACTCTTCTCCCTCCTCTGGAAGTTCCTAACTAAAAGGAGGAGTCCAACATAGTTCTTTTGCATCTAGAATCACTGGTAAGTGTTCCTTTCTTGTGCATTTTCGTTTATAGGCTTCTATAGCCTAAAGTCAAGCGTTTTACGTAAAACGCTTTGACTTTCGGTTAAGACCATTATGGTCCAGCCATTGTTCAAAATGAACATGGCTGAGTGATCATAGTAAGGTAGGTGTTAGTCACTATAAAAGGCACCTCCTGAAGATCACGTTTGCTAGACCAATTGACGGGTCAAAGTTATGATATTAAAAAGTCAAACAGGCCATTTTTCGTAAAAATCATAAATTGATCTTATATATATTATGAAACCTATTTTGACACTTAAACAAGTTGTTAACAATTATTAGAACATGTATGAACATGTTTGGCTCATCAATTTCAGTTCTAGAGTCGGTTCGCAACCGAAAGTCGTAAAGTTTGACTTCTTCTTTGACTTTCGATTATGACCCGATTTAGATTAGCTACCTACTGATCTAAAGTTGCATTATGATCATAATATAATGTAGCATAACCCTCTAACGTTATATTACATGATCATAATCAGAATCCAAGTTTATGCACAAGTTCCATAATTATGCCATCTTTGACCAAAATGCCCTTTTTGAACAAAACAAGGTTTTAATGATAATAAACTTGAAATTGAGTTTCCTACTGATGTAATATTATAAGTAGGATTATTTGGGATGTTAAACGAAGTTGTAAACTGAGTTTCCAAGCAGGTCCTTAAACTATGTCGATAAATGACGGTTTTAGTCCTTGTGACTCATAAAATGATTTTAATCAATCTTTTCAAGGTAAATCATTTACCTACTGATATGTTATATTAAATAACATATTTTAAACATTTTAAGTCTGACCCTAAGGTCAGTTTTCATTAAACATCGCTTAACAACGCCATCTTACGACATAAGCGCCATTTCGGCGCATAGTATGGTTTTAAACCATATTATTGACCAAAACTTGATACCTACTGATTTCAAAACTTATTTTAAACATATTTACAGTAAGTACATGTTATAAACTCAGAATCCCAAATAATTTATAAACTATGTGTAAAATGACCAAAATGCCCCTTCGGTGCATAATTTGGTCATAAAAGATAACTTACACATATAATTGATATCCTACTGATATTACATCATAAATAAATGTTTTTACAGAATACTCATGATTATAAACTTAAAATATGTTCATGTTCAAGTTCCTTTTATACGGTATATAATACCGAAATGCCCTTATGAGGCATAATTTCGTTTTAAAACCTTAACGGGCATACAAGTTGATATCATACTAATATCTTAACTTATTTAAAGTATGATGGCATATAGAACTTGTCCATGACTTATCCGGTTACCCGATATCGCTATTATGCGCACAGTTACGTATATGTAACTATTTTACGGAATTTAACCGTAACGGGTTTAACCTTGTCATTTAGCCTCAAAATCCAGAATGTTTATAGTTTACCCATATTATACAAGTCAAGTACTTGTCGGGTTTAAACTACATTCTATCCGATCATCGTTTAATCAAGCGTTATACGTATGATCATGTACACTATTCGGTTTATAAGACAGTTAGTATTTAATTGGCTAGCTTATGCCATAATCCAGACTAGAGCCTTCTCGGTAAATGCTATCTGCACTTGGTACTTTTGTATACAGCTGAGTTTTTTAAAAATAAAAGAAGAAGGCAAGCTCAGGTAATACTCTCAACTTATTTCCCCTATAAGGGCTTGGGATATGGGAAATTATTATTGCATGGCCCATTGCATGGTTAACCTTCCTAAGATAATAAAAGATTTTATGTTGTTTGCACTTGAAATCATTTTTTTAATATTTTCAAAATGAGTCAGTTGGGTGTATTTACCAGCATAAGCTAACATATCCTTCAAAGACTAATCTGCAGGGACAACACGAAATTAAGCCGGAAGCTACTCGGTAGAGAATAAGAGGATTCTTGTAAATCCTTAGATCTGCCTAAAGTCTGTTTTGTATTCCTTCTTATACATTCTATGATCCGCCTGTGGATCTTCTACTACAAGCTTGTATATTATTTTGTACTTTCGAACATTCAGTTTGTAGTAGTAATTTTACTCCAAGACTTCCGCTGTGCCAAGTTTAATTGACAATGATGTTATCAACTGCGTCACGATACCCCCCACCCGGGCCCACCGGTGTTTGGATTTCGGGGTTGGAAATCCGGGGTATGACATAGGTCTACCTGCGGATGGTGTTAAACCAGTTCCTTGTTCAAATGACATACACACAAGTGCGGAATCCAAGTGTGCATGCAACCAAAGCAAAGTAAAGAACACAGGGTAACTAAAGATTCACTATCTTGATTAATGATTGAGAACAAGTACAAACATATACACACAATGCTCGTATGACTCAAACAACTTGCTGTGTTCTTGTGTCTTCGTCTTCAGAGAGAATACTGAGAGGCTCACTTAGACCAACTAGCTAACCCACTCTCACACGCGAGTCCACCAGTAACCTTGACTGAGAGGTTCATGTCTACTTATATAGTGTCCGTCTAGAGTTCGTACGAAACACGAATCCAGACATATGGAACACACTATTTCACGCGAGACACATTCCAGGAAATTGGTACGAGTCACATTTTCGTATGAAATGCTTGTGTTTCATACGAAATCTCTTGATTCGTACGAAACCTGTGTTTCGTACGAAATCTATGACTCGCACAGAATTTTCATTATTGGAGAACGTGTGTAGACTTGACGTACACAAGACTTATGAGTATGCTCACATGCAACTGATTAACACAGACAAGCTAAGATGTCATACTAGATCAAGATAGAAGGATATCTCGATCTATTCGACACGACCAAACCTATACAGACACTTGAGCAAAGACCGTACAATTACAACTGTAATTAAGAACAAGCGACAGACAAAAAACTATATCAACAAACTCCCCCTTGGGTGTTGCTTGGTCTTCGGTCTTCGGTCTTAATATGTTGGTCTTCACATGAATGGTTTGGAGTATCAACAAACCCCCCCCCCCCCGAAGATCTGCTATTCATTGATAGATCTGCTATCCAATGATTAGAGCATCAGGTCTTCGAACTTCTAAGAAACTTCAAATCTTTCTTGTTTCCTCTTCTGACTTGTCAGATTTCTTCGTTGCTGGTCTTTGTTTATGTTCTTTTGTATCAATCTGTACTCAATAGACAAATATATAATTAGAACACAACTTTCTTAGGGAATACACATGAAAAACTTATCATAAATTCTTCGTATGATTGTATCCCCTGAACGATATACACACACTCGTATGAATTCCAGCAGCTGATTTGAGAAAAACAAGTGACCAAGTCAAATCAAATGACTAGGTTCATCCGTATGAGATATACACACTCAAATGAATTTCAGATTTTGGTTTTCTTTGATGGATTACTTGTTGCAAGATATTATTTTATGAAGTTGCGATATCAAACAAATGGTTTTCTGGCGTATCTTGGTAGAAACTCTCGAGTATCAAATTTGGCTAACTTTCAAAAAGTAATTACATAAGCAACTAAGTAAACTAGATTTAAAGACTAAATATACAGATAAACTATATATCTATTTAACAATCATTTTCGAGTTTCAAGGTAAAAGAATCATACAAGCATTTTAATCTTTGTCAAAAACGATATTTGGTTTAAACTTCAAAATTAATAAATGATTATCGGTATTGTTGTCCACGTAAGCTCAGACTTATCAGTTGTAATCATGATTAGGAGAATTGATTAAGGTATGGATTTATACTTACTAGCCGGTGTTCAACCACATCACGACACATTCCCGTATCAAGATATGCACGAGAGAAAATCTTACCGGTGAGTATACTGCTTTATCATCTGTTTTGACGTATATGAATGATGTGAGATACTCACTTATTTTTGATTGAAAACAAGCCCTTTGTGATTTAATCACTTATTGATGAGGAAGTTGATTTTCATATGAATGCAGGGCACAGGAGTAAGTCCGTGAACAGGTTAGTACCATCGTACCGATAAAGAGACGAACTTAGCTTCCGCATAAAGCTGTGATATTTTATCACTTATTTTGGGGATGTGATATTTTTATCACTTATTTGAGGGTCGAATGCAGTATGTACACGTATGTATGGTATCATGGAAGTTCTAGACTTGCATCACCGTTATTTTTCGGCAAAAGATTCAACCATGATACCCAGATGATAAGCCAGCATAAAGACCGTATATCTCATAACCTCGGCACTCTATCAAATGAAATTTCGGTACCAAGACCATATGCCAATGAATGGTTCCCACCTGGCGTTCTGTCTGTTAGGTTTATATCAACCTGCACATTTTAGTCTGATTGTGAGCCTACCGATACATCATAAGTAAAGCTACTTATCAATCTTCTTTCTATGCTTTTAACCATATCTGACAGATTTACCGGTGAATTTCATCATCTTCAACTTATCCAAGAAACTCATTTTTTATTTTTCTAATGTTTTTGTATTTTTCTGAATTTTCTCCCCCTTAAACAAAGAAGGTAAATAAAAGACATATTTTTGTATTTTCTTGAAATTTACTCCGCCTAAAATAAAAAATTGAAAATCTTTTTGTAGTTTTAGATTTTTAGAAAAGTATATACAAAAATAGTTAGCCATGGTTGAGTTACTCAGGCTTCACCTTGATGCCATTGACCAAAAGTAGATAATCAAAACGTGATTTATCAAAGGCTTTGGTAAAAAGGTGTGCACGTTGGTGATCAGTGTGGATTTTAACAACATCGATAAGTCTCTTTTCATAATAATCTCGTATGAAATGATACTTAATCTCAATGCGTTTTGTTTTTGAATGCTGTACAAGATTCCGAGTGATCTGTAAAGCAGCTTCATTATCAACAAAATAGGAGTAGTAAGAAATTCAAAACCATAGTCGCGCATTTGCTGTTGAATCCATAGAACTTGAGAGCAGCAACTAGAAGCTGAAATATACTCAGCCTCACATGTTGATGTAGCTACACAAGTCTGCTTTTTGCATTGCCACGTGACTAGGCAATTTCCCAAGAACTGACGTTCTGCTGTTGTTGATTTTGCATCGATTTTGCATCTGCCATGATCAGAATCACTGAATGCTGTCAGATCAAAGTTATCATCCTTAGGGTACCATAGACCAGTGTATGGACGACCCTTTAGATAACGAAAGATCCTTTTCACAGCCATCAAGTGAGAAACTTTTGGACTAGACTGATAGCGTGCCAGAAGGCATGTTGGGTACATTATGTCGGGTCTTGAAGCAGTAAGATACATGAGAGATCCGATCATTGCACGATAGAGAGATGGTTCTACATGTTCACCCATTCCGTCTGGAGAAATCCCATGATTTTGAGCTAATGGAGTTCCCAAAGGCTTTGAGTCATCCATCTAAAATCGCTTGAGAATATCTCTGACGTACTTGGTTTGATGGATAAAAATCCCTTCCTTTGATTGCTAAACCTCCAAACCTAAAAAGAAATTCATTTCTCCCATAGCGCTCATCTCGAACTTCTCCTGCATAACCTGTTCGAATTCTTTGCACATTCGAGTGTTAGTAGACCCAAATATAATATCATCAACATAAACCTGTACTAGCAGCAAATCCTCGTCCTGTTCCTTGATGAAGAGAGTACAGTCGATCAGGCCTCGTCGAAAACCATTCTTCAACATATAGGTAGACAACGTTTCATACCAAGCCCTCGGAGCTTGATGAAGACCATATAATGCCTTGTTGAGAAGCCAAACCTTGTTAGGATGGAGAGGATCTTCAAAACCTGGTGGTTGGTCAACATATACTTCCTCTTCTACCACACCATGAAGAAATGCACTCTTCACATCCATCTGATAAACGGTGAACTTCTTGAAGGACGCATAAGCCAAAAAGATTCTCATGGCCTCAAGTCGTGCAACCGGTGCATAAACTTCATTGTAATCAATCCCTTCGACATGATTAAAACCTTGAACAACCAA
Organism: Scalesia atractyloides; assembly: GCA_947069175.1. Lineage (NCBI taxonomy): Eukaryota > Viridiplantae > Streptophyta > Magnoliopsida > Asterales > Asteraceae > Scalesia > Scalesia atractyloides. The sequence continues at coordinate 20,264,401 of CAMTDV010000022.1, read as the reverse complement.
TCGCGCTTTGTTTCTCACAACAACACCTCGGTCATCCTTCTTGCACTTGTACACACATCGTGTACCAATCTTCTTGTAGCCGTCAGGCCTGTCAACCAATTTCCAGACGCCTAACTTCTGAAACTGCTGAAGTTCTTCCTGCATGGCTTCAACCCACGAGTCTTCTTTCATTGCCTCCTTCCAATATTTTGGTTCTACTTGGCACACATAGCAGGCAAAAGACCAATCATTCAGACCACCAGATTCCCTGATTTCCGAATACAATCCAGCATTCTGGTTGTTTCGAAGCTGATTACGTGTCTACACACCACTCTGGACATCTCCAATAATATTCTGCTGAGGATGGATATTATGAATTCGAGTTTCTGACACATCAGGAACTCGAGAGTTGATACCCAAATTGTTGATATTCAGATCAACAGTTAAATCGATAGCTGGATTTGATGACGTTGTAGATGCCTGACCTTCAGTCGTTCCTTGAGGTTGAAGATTTGACGTACCATCTGAAATTCCAGGAACCGCACCGAGGTAGCTTCATTTGCATCATGAAACTCATCTTCTTCTGATGAAATGTTATAATCCGCAGCGTCTTCGAATTCCTCATTTTGAACAAGATTGTTAACCGAAGTCGATACTTGAGGGTTAACAATAATTGGTGGAACTATCGACGAGTCTACTGTAGTATCACTTTCCAATAACATCTGAGCAGCAGCTGTTGCATCATCAAAAGTTGGCAGATTAAAGGAGTCAAACAGCCCATCGTAGTCAAACATCCAAGGAGACCCATAGCTCTTGTAGCTTCTGTATATCTCTGAACCTTGACTTCACCCATTCTTCAATCTTCTTCGAAGACAAATTCCACACCTGGAAATTAGGAGTAGCATATCCAAGAAAGAAACCTTCGATAGCCTTGGGACCAAACTTTCCATGTGGGTCGATCATAGTGCATGGAGCTCCAAAAGGTTCTAAGAAAGAAATATCCGGTTTCCTTTTATGTAACAACTCAAAGCATGTCTTCCCATGTCTCTTCACCGTCAGAACTCTATTCATCGTGTAGCACGCAGTAGCAACAGCTTCTCCCCAAAATTGAACAGGAAGTTCTGATTCTACTAGCATGGTTCTTGCAGTTTCAAAAAGAGTTATATTCTTCCTCTCAGCGACACCATTTTGTTGTGGAGTGTATCGAGAACTGTACTCATGCAGAATACCCTTTGAGGAACAGTAGTCATCCATAACTTGATTCTTAAATTCCGTGCCATTGTCGCTTCTAATTCTCCTTACTTTCAGATTGTACAAATTTTCTAACAGAGTCAGGAGATTCTTGAGGATAGTAGGAACTTCACTCTTGTGTGCCAACATGTTTACCCATGAAAATCTTGAATAGTCATCAGTAACTACCAGACAATAAGAATCACCAAAGGTTGTCTTGTGTTTCATAGGTCCAAAGAGGTCCATATGAAGATGTTCCAGTGGCATATTTACAGTGTTGATCTTCTTCACGGGATGGGACTTTCTTGCTTGCTTCCCTTTCTGTCATGATACACAAATGTCTTGAAGGTGAAAATTCTTCACTGGTACACCATTCACTAGATTGTTCTTCACCAAATAGTTCATTTTCCTCGGGTGAATGTGTCCCATACGTCTGTTCCAGGAGATTGATTCCTTCTCGGTGGCTTTAGAGACAAAACAATGTGACTTGTGCAGATGTTGTAATAGCTTGGCTCATATCAAGAATATACAAATCATTAATTCTTGGAGCCGATAGGAGAATCCATTCCTTGGGGATCTTGAATCCAGACTTCAGTACATAACATCCGGCATCATCAAAATGTACCGTGGACTTCTTATCGCAGATTTGAGAAACGCTAAGAAGATTGTGATCAAATTGCCACACATAATTGATCTTGTCGAAGCTCACAACACCATTGGAGACCATTCATTCTCCAGTGATGTATCCACCTTTGTCACCAGCAAAAGCAACATAACCACCCCTTATGCTTTTCACATCATATAGGAGCCGCAAGTCGCCCGTCATGTGCCTTGATGCTCCACTGTCAACAATCCAATGACTGTTTACAGTTCCTCCTGGAACACCTGCACATTGCACAAACAAGATTAGTTTGAGATGGGGACCCAAGCCTTAGTGGTCTTAGGTCGTCCCTTATCATCGAGAAATGTAATCTTAATTTCTTCATGATTAACAAACTGAGAAACTCCTTTTGAACCATTACCGGTCTTCTGTTTCCAAGATCCTTGTTTATTACCAGATTTACTATTATTTACAGTTTTAATAGTGTCTGGTTTTGTTGACTTTGAAGATCTTTGATCCTTATTTGAAGAATCCGATTTTAAAGCTTTCTCAATTGCTTTTACTTGTTTACGTTTTTGTTTCTCTTTTTGATCTTTAATAACTCGTCTATCTTGTGTCGGAGAAACAGATTTACGTTTGCAAGTTGGTTCATGAGGGATTTTCTCTATACATCTTGATTTGGCTGGATTTTGATAATCCTTTATAATGTGGCCAAATTCTCCACATTTGAAACATGTTCTCCTTTCAACAAAACTAGGAGATCGTGTTTCTCGGCTTGATGTTGAATTTGTGGATCCTGAGGTACTGGGTTCATTTCCATTACATCCATCAGTGTGTTGGGTGTAATTGTTTTGACTATTTCTTTTCAAAATCTTAACTTTCTTTACAAAATCAACATTAGATTTTCCTGGAAAAGTTTCGACTTTATTGGTACCTTTAGAACTCACAAACGTAACAGTTTTGGCCTTTTTCTGGTGACGAGAGCCTTCTGCTTCAACCTTCGGTTGAGAAACTATAGGCTTTTCAACTCGCTTCCATTGTTTTTCTTTTGAAGCAGATAATAGTTGTGATTTGGTGGCTTTTTCTTTTCTACATGTTTGTTGTTGACTTTTCAAAAACCTGATCTATAGAGATTGGATTTACGTTTTTAATTGGAAAATCTTTGTTGAGATTTTCTTATCTCCAACCAAGGTATATAAACACATTATCTACTTCATGTGTAGACACACTTGTCTTCACATATTTCTTAGGAACAGTCTCTTGATTCTCAACAGATTGAGTACTAGGAGTAGCAGACAATTCTACTCTTTTCTTTCATCAAGAGGCTGATCCTGATCATCATTTCTTGATTCATCATCTGATGTATCATCCTCTTCTTCATCAGATGATGAACTTTCTGGCTTGCTTGGTTCTTAAGAGGAATTGCCTAGTTTGAACCCTAACCCTGCTGCGAATTCCTCAGGATTCAAAGGTACAGATGGTTCAAAACGAGGCATCTCCTCTTCATCAGGCATTTTGGTATAGTTGTGTTTCATTGGGGGTGGACACGACTTATACCCTATGCATTGAGCATCTCCCTTTAGTTTTTGAACTTCAATAATATGATCAAGCACATATTGAGAGTTAGAATAACTTTCCAATTTGCGTTTGATCGAATCATATTCGCATTTGGCGATGGCTAACTCTTTCTCTGTTTCTTCTAGAAGATTAATGTAGTTATTAATTCCTGTATGTTTATTCAAAACTATTTTTGTCAATCCAGAAATAGTTTTCTTAAGGGTTTCTATTACAGATTTGAATTCTTTTTCATTTCTAGTTAGCGCCAAATTCGCCTCTTTGCACTTTGATAGTTCAAGAACTAAATTTTGATTATGACTGTTGATGGTTTCATACTTTATTTTCAATTCAACATAGTCATTGCAAATAGTAGGAGGTTCAGAATTTACCTGTTTGAAGAACCTTCAACATTTGCCATAAAGGCAGTGTGATGAGGAAAAGCTGCACCATCTGTAGAGAGTACCTCTGTCTCTTTTTCCACAGCTTCTGCATTCCTCGTCATACCTACCTTTTCAGATTTGAACATCTCAGCTTCCCTCAGCAACTCTTCAACCTCAGCATCACTTCCTTTCTTCTCACTAGAATCAGATCCATAACCATCTGAACTTGAACATTCTTCATCAGAACTACCAGCATCCCCAAATGTATCATCGTTATTTGGAGTGTCGATGTGGTGATCATGCTTGATTTGATCCACGATCCTTGCATAGCATGCAGTTCTTCTGTTGTTCTTTATTCCCAACTGTACTGACCAATCGTATCCTTCATCAGATTGAACTACCAAAGCTCTATGCGTGTTTGAAGGTCCTGATTGATTGGTGTTGTTATGGTTACCAATAGCTACTATTCTTCTTTCATTGTTGTACTGTGCTGTGTTGGATGGTTGAGACTGATTTCGAAAGGGGTTGTGATTTCCTTCCTTGCTGGGTCTTGTACATTCCCGCTTAAAGTGACCTCTTTCTCCGCAGTTGAAGCAAGTGACGGCGGTTTTGTCAAAGCCATATTTTGTATCCTTCTTGCTTTCCAAACTGGTTCTCCCCGTTCTTCTCATATAATCCTTCGCTCTTCTCATAGCACTTGCGAATGCCCACTTGATGTCCATCAGCTCCATTTCATCTCGGTCAATTTGTTCATAGTCTTCATTTGTCAAATTGATGTTCCCTATTTGATCTGCAACTAAACCACAATACGCACTGACCATGGTATTTAGAAGTTCTGCATGTTCCTGTGCAACTTCTACATTGATTTTGGAGAGATTTGACGTGTCAAGTTTGACAGTATTGGGATTTGGCGATTAACTGTTGCTTCCATAGAAAGCTTGTTGAGGAGCTTGTTGTGGAGCTTTATGCGCTAAATCCCTTGGCTGTGGAAGTAATGCTTTCGGATCAAAAGCCTGTCCATAGGTTTGATTGCTCGAACCTGTAGACTGACTTGTTTGAACTGGTTGGGGTAGAAAAGGGTTCACGTTTGACACAAACACGGTCTGCAGCTTCGGTTGCTGACTTGAGCTTGTACCTGCATTTATACCTCCAAAATACATTTCAGGGTTTTGTGGAGCAGACACTCGTTGTGCCTTCCGGAGTTCTTCTTCATTCTTGTTCTCCAGTTTCTGCATAAATTCATAAATACTTATTGAGTCCAAAACACCTGTATGTTTTAAGAGATCAATAAATTGACCCCATTTTGGCGGTAAAGCATCAGCAAATCGCATCACAATTTCTTGTGGTGCTGCTAACACTTTATACGAGTACATTTCACTGAGGAGATGATAAAACCGAGTGGTCATATCATTCAAGGTTTCGTTCTCCATGAACATGAAACCTTCAAACTCTTTCTTGAGCAGATCATGCCGAATCTTCCTGGTAGCAGCGTTACCTTCACCTATTTCTTCCAAAGTGTCCCACATTGTAGTACAATACACAAACTGATGATAAATGTCTTTATGCAGAGCTTGTGTGAGGATAGCAAATGCCTTTTTCTCTAGATCGTAAGCTTTCTTATCACTTTCGACTAGATTTCCCAATGTGGTTGGATTTGATCCAGCTTCTTCAAGTGCTTCATTGTAGGGGGTAGTGAAACACGTCAACAATTCCGTGTTTTGACCGAGAACATACGTATGAAAACGACTTTTCCATGAAGGATAATCGTTCATGTGATTTAACTTCGGCTGTCGGTTATTACTCCCTGTTTCACTTTCGCTCATTAACAGAGTTTGGATGCTTTGATTCTGATTCGCAACACACGCCTATTGATTTGCAGAGATCATTGCTGTATGTTGAGGCATCAAAGATTTTACCCATGATGTTGCGGAGCTTTGCGAAGACTCCTTATTTGAGCTTGAACAACTCCAATCCCACGGGTTAGAACTCATTATATTTTCTTGTTTTATGAAAATTTAAAGGTTTAAAGTTTCAAAATTATAATTACCGTTTAAAAATTCACAATTTCTGAAAATATGACAAATTCTGAAAATCACAAAGCTTTGAAAAACACGAAAAACAAATAGTGACGAAAGTTATTCGTACGAAACTAATTTCGTGCGGATAAAACAACCTTTCGTGCGAAATAGGATGTTTCGTGCGAGTGACTTGTTTAGAGCTAACCAGATGTTTCGTGCGAAACAGATGATTCGTATGAATCTTTTCAGTCGTACCAACTGTTTTGTTCAGCGTTTTTCAGAAGAATCTTTTCAGAAATGGTTTGCTGAAAAATATCCTTTCTTGTGTAGACCTGCTTTTTCGAAAATACCTGTTGTCTTACCCACTTTTAGTTAAAACACATATTTTAACAGTCCACAGGCCAAGTCCAGATCCAAGTCAGAAAATGTCAACCCTACCAAAACTAATCAGATTCAAATTTTTGCAGATTTCTTCTTCAAGGGTGTTCTTCAGAAAAATTTTCCCATAAAATTTTCTGCATGCAGCAGATTTTAATCAAGTTTTAAGTTAGTTAACTATCCAAAACTTATGTTTTCTGCTGGAGGCTCAAGAACACTTCAGAAATCTTCAAACTAGCTAAAACACAACTAAGCCCGGTTTTGAACAAGGAAAGAGCCAAAGCTCTGATACCACTTGTAGGTCCACCTGCGGATGGTGTTAAACCAGTTCCTTGTTCAAATGACATACACACAAGTGCGGAATCCAAGTGTGCATGCAACCAAAGCAAAGTAAAGAACACGGGGTAACCAAAGATTCACTATCTTGATTAATGATTGAGAACAAGTACAGACATATACACACAATGCTCGTATGACTCAAACAAACTTGTTGTGTTCTTGTGTCTTCGTCTTCAGAGAGAATACTGAGAGGCTCACTTAGACCAACTAGCTAACCCACTCTCACATGCGAGTCCACCAGTAACCTTGACTGAGAGGTGCATGTTTGCTTATATAGTGTCCGTCTAGAGTTCGTACGAAACACGAATCCAGACATATGGAACACACTATTTCACGCGAGACACATTCCAAGAAATTGGTACGAGTCACTGTTTCGTACGAAATGCTTGTGTTTCGTACAAAATCTATGACTCGCACAGAAATTTCATTATTGGAGAACATGTGTAGACTTGACGTACACAAGACTTATGAGTATGCTCACATGCAACTGATTAACACATACAAGCTAAGATGTCATACTAGATCAAGATAGAAGGATATCTCGATCTATTCGACACCGTGTCTTTACAGACACTTAAGAAAAGACCGTACAATTACAATTGTAATTAAGAACAAGCGACAGACACAAAACTGTATCAACACCATGTAGTATTGCTAACAACAAAATTGCAAAGAGAATTAGAACCACAAAGGGAAGATGATATGTGAACTCAAGTGTGTTAGGTTGCATCACATATAGTCCTTGTATAAGTTTACTAAGAACCAAAGACCATTTTAGTGAAAGGGCTTGTAACATACAAGTGACTTTAGAAAATTAGACTAGACCACATGTATCATTACAAAGCCTAGGAATGGAAAGCAAGTTATGCTTAAACTCTAGCACAAAAGAAACATGTGAAAGAGAAAGTTCTGAGTGAGTTGAATTATGCCAAATATGGTAATTGTAAGGATATTTTCATTAAGTTAAAGGAATATGAAGATGTTTGATAAGCAATTTTAGGCATGAGAAAAATGTTTAGTCAAAACACATATGATCACTAGCTCATGTATCATTGATCCATTTGAATTGAAATGTAAGGGAATTACAGGCCATTATACCTGCAAAATTTGCATAACTTAAGAAACTTGTAGTAAAAGCAAGATGATTCTCACCAACAAGACCGTTCAAATGAATCTTTTGCAAAAGCGTGACCAACTAATTTTGTTTTGGAGTATATTCCTCATTATCATCTCTTGCATTAGGAGTATGAAGTGCAAAGTGTTTCTCGTTTTCAATAAATGCATACGCTGCACTAGTTGATGGTAATGGTTGCATCTTTAAGATGTTTCCCCTTACATCAAATACATAATTAAGTCCTAAAAGAAATTGAATTAGTCTTTATTCCTCTTTTCTTCATCGTCAATTGAAAATCTTCATTGTTACATGCTGGAACATTATACAAATCACTGAGTTTGTGCCAAATACACATAATATTGGTTAAGTATGTAGCAATATTATTATTTCCATGTGAAATCTCACAAATAATCTTTGCAAACGATACACTTGCTCACTATTAGTGTAGACTTGAGAAATCAATTGCACCTTTGAAATTTTGATTTCTTTTGTTGAGTGACTATTGGTTTCGGACATGATATTAAAGTTGAATTAAAAAAATTGATTTGAATCAGTTCTAGATGTTAATGCCTATATGAGATTCGAATTGGAATTATGAATTGAAACTGAAACTTAATATCAAATTCAAATTCATATTGAAACAGATTGATGAATGAATTAAATCAGACTTGATTGAGACAAATCGAAATGATCCAGAAAAATAATTTATGATTGAGAAACGAACGAGATGAACATGATGAATTGAAATGAATAGAATGAAAATCAATTAAATTGAGATTGATGAATGAATGCAGAACTTTGAAATTTAAATAAAAATCAATTAATTAAACTAAGATCGGAGAACAATTGTAGAAATTGAAAATTAGTTGTAATAAGAAAACGAAACTAAGAACATATGAAAAAATACTAAGTTGATAAATCTAATCTGAAGTCAAATCAGATGAATGAGCGATCGAGCAAAAGCGAAGATTCGCTTTGATGCCTTGCGAATTGATACAAGGATTTTTTATGATTTTCATTAACTAAACAAAATTACAAGTCAACTGTATATACAAAATCAATTTAGTGACTAGCAACTAAGCTTAAAGACAACATCAGAAACAATATAACGACTAACAACTGAATTTAAATACAACATCAAGCATCCGTAATAAAGCATCTATATCAACTGATACGGATCAATCTTCGTCATTTGTATCCTTTAGCAAAGCATCAACATATAACCTTGAGAAAAAGTATTTGTATTAATCTTCATGATCCATAACACAATCCGAGGAAACTAATGATATGGATTAGCACTTTAGTATGTTCATTGTAATCAATTAATGTAACCTTAACCAGAAGCTATCCACTTCTTGACGAGGGTTCAACGGGTCGTCTACAGCAATTGTTCAACCCCAAGGGGGCAAGGGTTTGTATTTGGAAGGTTAGGGTTTGCAATTCAGAAAGGATTGGCGGCGCAGCTTGTCGCCCGGCTACCTTCTGTTTTGATGTAATTTGGCAAGTTTTCTGAATTTAAAATAATATTATAGAGAAAAAAAAACGAGTAAGATGAAAATAAAGATATAAGTGAGGATATGAATCGAATTAATGTCAAATTTCAAATGGTAAATGAGCAATATAAATGTAAGAATACAAAAAAATAATCCCTCACTACAGTAACCATTGGCAAAAAAGCATAATTAGGAATTTCCTACTCTTGAGCAACATCAGTAACAACTTGTGATTAACAGGTTCTTCCTTCTACTAACCTGAGTGACAATAGTAACCTTGAACAATAAGCGTAATTGTTTCCAATTATTAGCAACATATCCAAATGATCCATTAGTAGAAACTGATTCTTGCTAGCTGAACCGATATAAACAAATTCCCATACTCACGATGCATTCACGTGTCTAAGGGTGCTATTTAGGGTCCCCACGTTGTTGTTGCTAAGGAAGTAATATCTAATTAAAGATTCCCAATTATAAATCCTTATGAGGTTTCACATTCTTCTATATTGTATAAGTTTCCACTCATTTCTTACACTCTTTGCATTTCAAACACACATATTTGAGCATCAGTATCTCATTAACATTAGCTCCTTGTGTAATTGATGTGTGATTTTTACAATTAATTTTTATGTCTAAGTTTTAAAAGTGGGACTCACTAACTACACACAATAGCAAGTGAACCGGATGTGAAACTAGTATGACAAGCAAGACCGAGTATCGAACCGTGGACTCTAGGCTGGTACCTCTAATAATTAGCCCTAACCGCAATTCTAGCCCTAAGTTGATTTTAAGAATTTGGTTTTTATTTTAGAATTAACTAATTAATATTTTAACTAACTTAACGAAACTAATGAACACGAAGGCAACTAAGAACTATGAACTCAACCAGGAAAGACGAATAAACCACTTAGGTAGGAATCACTTGTGACACGTGCTGACAACTATCTGACCAATGATTTAGGTTTTGGTTTCTAGCTGACTACTACATTGTGAAAGATAATAAATCCTATAGTAATTAGGTAACAAAGAAAGTGATCCACAAACTCAAGAACCTAAAAACCGATAAAGATGACAACAACCAAACATGTGATGGAGTGCTATGAGGAGATGAGCCCAATTAAAGGTCCCAAATCCCACAACTATCAGATTGCAAAGATTACCCTTAACCAACCTTCTAGATGTGAAGCAAGCAACAAAATGACACTCCAAAATCCTAGGAATGACTGATACACGAATAAGCAGACGAACCCTGAGTTATTAGGTGCTCAAAACTACCAAACAATGCACATAATTACCTAGCAACTTCTAATTAACTTTCGAATCAAACAAGATGGATGCACACAAATGTCTAGTTGATTTTAATCTGATACATGTTATGAATTGTTACCAATTTCAAACAATTATATTGAGAATTGCGAATAAACAACCTAAATACGAGTTTTGGTGACTTATTCCTACCAAAAGCATGAAACTCATCAACAATATCAATAAATTCAGCAAAACAAAAGCATACAAATCAAATCTAGCAACAAATCATAACCAATTTACTCCATAACATTATCAAAATCAAATAGTAAAGATAACTGTCAAACATGCATCAAAAGATCATCCAAACCTAACTAGTTTTAATGATTTAACTACTCGTCATATTCAAAAACTCTTAAAATCAGTAATCAAAGCAAAGAAAAACATGGTTCCAACGTTTAAACTATGAAAAATCAACCGAAATACAAACGCGGGGCGCTCCTGCTTCAATCCTATGATCCAGAACCATCAAATCTTCAAAGAGCTTTTCAAAATCGCCTCTCAACTGCCCTTGTTCATCTGGTTGCGAGATATATCAAAAACCTAGGTTATTAGGGTTTTAAAACATATTTTTGCAACCCTTGCGGACCGTATGGCTAAATCCTTGCGGTCCGCAAGGCTTCCTGCGTTAGATTTCAACTCCTTTCTTCATGAATTTGACTTGATTTTCTCTCCTTTTGCACACGAACACCTACAAAGAATCAATGTACTAAGTACAAGCTATAAATGATCAAGAAGGACTAAAAAACTATCAAAAACATATACAAAATACAAGAGAAAATGGTGTGTTACACATTAGTACTCATCTTGGTTAGTTGAGAAGCTCTCATCCAAGAAGCGCAAACCATTAATTAATATTATATTAAAAATAGTTATGTGTATCCAAAGTTAGTAAAAAACCATTATTTCACTAAAATTTCTAAAAGTCGAGCCTAAATATTTCACAAAGTTGTGTTACCAAGACATAGCGACTGACGACCTCACGATAGAATTTGTAACCATACCAGATGGTTTGTTAGCCTTGCCTTGAGTTAAATTGATGACCAAGACTAAATTGCGTGTTATCTATGGTTTACGCTAGATGGATGGCCCATAGTTCTACTCTAAATATGTCTTAGTAGAGAATGATAACGTGTGCATAGGAGTGTTATAAAAATAATGTTCATGGGTTGGAGGATTGAACATGTCACAAAAATATAAATCATATCGTACACATATATGGAACATGACTTGCGCGCTCATAGCTTGGCATGACACTACTACAAAACAAACTATTATCGATGTTTTAAAATTGTCAGCAATTACGTATGGAAGTTGTAGTTCATAGTATCCATCGGTAAATTCTTTACCCAGATCATGTTTTTTAATAGACTATCACCGATTATTTAATGTCCGGCACTAAAAGACCTCTATCTTGTAACGTTGACACAGTTTTATTTTCATTCATGATAGCGTTAGTTTTATTTTCATTCATGATAGCATTGTGAAAATGCAAATTTATAGCAAACATACATAAATTCCTATAAAGAAATTGCGTATGAATCACGGAACCTAACACTTTTTTTTCTACCAACTTGCAAATCTCAACATAAGTTACTCAACTACATTAAGATATGATGTAAATTAAGCAACCTAAGAACCTCACAGATAGATTTGTATCTGATCCATTTAGCTAAAACATGACTCGTGATCCAAAACTAATGAAGGCTGTTTAGGTTAAAGACTTAAAATTAAACTCATAAACTTAACGTTGCTTTCGTGTGAGTGGCAAAACACCACCAATATGCATGAGTTCCAAAATGATGAGCCTAGACTATCACTTCCTAATTCCTACAACTATTCCAACAAATGTGTAATACATGAGTGTACAACTCTATATATATTATAAGTCGTTTGTAGAGAAATAGAGCGACTGGATGGTTCCATTCGATCATCATTCACCACCTCATATCGACACATCAAAACTAAAATTGTAGCAATGTACAAGTTTAGATACATAGAGTGCAAATATAATACATATAGTACACATGCCAACTACTACACAAATGATAGTGTGTTGTGTGTGGCTCTTTATTTTCATATGATGGTGACCCACATATTGCACATATGGTAATACTACAATGAACTCCATAAAGATGAAAACAACATGAATACAAGTGTTGAGACACAACGTACAACTCATGATCACCTTCCCTTCAACATCAAGAGAGCCCATGACTTGTTTAACTTTCCAAGCCTTCCGTTTTCCCACTGCAACTACATAGCGGCCTTAAACACAGATACGAAACTTCCACCTCACGTCAACCCTTTTCCAATATATATAAAATATATTAATATATACACACTTCAAACACTATATAATCCTACATTCGTAGACTTTTGTCACACACATCTCCAACCCTGCCACATCATATATATACAACTTCATTTCTTATTAGTTCTAGAGGAACCAAGATATCCAAAGTAAGCATCATGGGTGACAACAAGAACATGAATCTCCCACCGGGTTTTCGATTCTCTCCGACCGACGAAGAGCTCGTTGTCCATTTCCTTCAACGTAAAGCTTCGCGCTTGCCGTGCCATCCCGACATCATTCCTGATCTTGGTCTATATCCATATGATCCTTGGGACTTAGATGGTAACTTCTATTCTTTCTATGAATACTAAATTATTACAAGAAATAAAAGAACAAAAAGATATGACGGTTATCTTTTTTTATTAATGGTTCATATTTTATAAAGTTTCATTTTTTGTGTACAAAAGTGTAAGCGTTTGTTATGTACATAAAAATATTAAGCTACTATGTTCATTTGTTCTCTTTTAAATTTTTAAACGTTTAACTACACATGTGTAGGTTATATGTTATGTAGCTTATGTAAATAAATTAAATTTTTAAACGTTTAACTACACATGTGTAGGTTATATGTCATGTAGATTATGTAAATAAATATAATATGTTCATTTCTTTTAGATTAGGAGAGATAGAACAAATATTGCGTTTCAACATTTTCTTATATTTTAAATACTTTTAAGATAGAACAAATAAATTATTTGTTTTTTTCTTTATATTATAGTACAAAACATTGTTCAGTCTAGGCATGATGAGCATGTGTGCATGCATGGTTTTTTGTTGCAGGAAAAGCTATGGTGGAAGGGAATAAATGGTATTATTTCAGCAGAAGATCTTCGAATCGAGTAACCGCAAACGGGTACTGGAAATCGTGTGGTGGAGATGAGGAAATTATGAGTTCAAATGGTAGCAAAAGAATTGGTGTGAAGAAGTATTATGTGTTTCATGCTGGTGAAGCTCCTGAAGGTATGAAAACTGATTGGATAATGCAGGAATTTAGGGTTCATGATGGTGCTAATTCATCTAGATCAAGAAGAAGAGACAACTCTAAGAATGTAAGTCACCATCACATCTTTTTAATATATTATTATTATTATCATTTATTTTAGGGCGGTTAAATTTACACACCCTCTTTCATCGTACTCCACTAAACGCAGATATCTATATCTTATTCTCACTCTTTTTCGCTTTATCTTTATAATTCTATGTCTATATAAAGAGATATAGAGGGGACGGGTATGTGAATATTAACACTCTTTTTTTATCATTTAGTGTGAAAAATAGTTAACAGTACCGATGTAAGAAAGCGGCGCAACAAATAAAAGATAGGAGGGGGACACATTTAACACAACCATTAATTTGTTTGATAAGAATTTATATCCTAAATTACTTCATTGTCACAAATGCGCTACTTGGAACAAATGATTGTAGTTAGTATAGTACATTTTTAAATATGTCGATTAAAATTACATCAACGATACATCGGTTTCCTTTTTGATAAAGGGACACCAAAGGAGGAAGTGCACAATTTTTTTATATTTTTTTTTCAAAATATGCGTGACTTAAATTAAATACCACAGGACAAATGTTTATTACAAAGTTCAAAACTTTATATAAATATGATCTAAACGGAAATTAACATATTGATATGATGGTGGGAAATTTGTTAATAAGGGTATCTCATAATTTTAATTGATTCGATAGTCGGTTTATATTTTTCTTTTATATTGAAACGTGTTTATCGTATATTATTCAGGATTGGGTAATATGTCGAGTGTGTGAACAGAACTACGATAACGATGATGGAAATGATGGCATGGAGCTTTCGTGTTTAGATGAAGTATTTTTGTCATTAGATGATTATGATGATATTAGCTTTCCGAATTAGGATTAAACATTACGTGCCGATATTAATCTTTGTTATACTTGATTAAAATGTTTTTATAATACTTAATATCAAGAAGTTACACTATTGTAGTGACAAAGTCGTTTAAAAAACAGGGGGCAGAGAGTGAAAACTAAATAGAAATTCATTCTTTGAGTAGAGATTTATTCAATTTGTAAAACTAATTCATTAATAATAATAACTATTGGCGGTGGTAATATGAATTTGGATTAAAATGAGTGTTAATAATGACACTTGAAATGTGAGAAAAGAGAATCCATCATGCACAAACCCACCAACGCACACAAATCAGGGGGTTTTTGTGGCTACAATTGCTTGAATTTTCTTGCATTTGACGGTATAAAAAGATGCATAATGTATATACAATTTGTTTGAAAGAATAACTTTTTAAATAAAAAAAATTATTAACTTACACATCTGACTTTATAAGAAAAAGGGGTTGTGGAAAAACAAATTGTCATAAATTAATATGAATCATAATATGAAAATTTTGTGAAAGCTTAGCAAGTTACAAATGATAATTGAAACTAGAAACCAAAATTATATTGAATATATGCGAAAATACATATAACTTAAAATAAAATCACCATTTCATATATCTTATATAAACCTACAAAATTACATATTTACTTGAAAATGTTTGAAGAATATATTATAGATTAAAAACTTGTATGTTGAAAAAATATGTAATTATCTAAGTCTAGAGGAGAATACATGAAAGTCATTTATAATGATAAAAGGAAAAAAAACAGTTACAAATAAAAAATAACCAAAATCGTAAGGCAACATAAAAAGGTAAAAATGGAATTCCTAAAAATAAGTTGTTATGTGCAAAAATCAGAAGTCAAATATCTGAACAAATAGTAATTAATACATAAATAGGTTTCCTAAAGATGATATTAGTAATTACTATAATTTTTATTTTCATCAAATATGTTACTATAATTTTTATTTATTAAAAGTGTTTAAAATTTGAAAGAGAAATTAAAAAAAAATACAAACTTTCTTTTTACGGAACAAGTGATTTATCGACATA
Source organism: Scalesia atractyloides (assembly GCA_947069175.1). Classification (NCBI taxonomy): domain Eukaryota; kingdom Viridiplantae; phylum Streptophyta; class Magnoliopsida; order Asterales; family Asteraceae; genus Scalesia; species Scalesia atractyloides. Next base: position 20,248,715 of record CAMTDV010000022.1, on the reverse strand, counting down.
TCGTCTTTTTTAGGATCACGTGAAAGACTATGTGGGGCCCAAAAAGCAAAATGGGCTGGTGGGGCCCATTCGTAGCATACTTTTCCATTTCTGCTACAGAAGTCCTTTTTGTTGTTAGTTGCCTGGTGATATATAGCATTGGAGATTTTGAAGTATATTTTCCAATTTTAACAGACTTTATTTTTTTTATAGTTATTCTTTTGGGTGGTTGCTTAGGGCAGCATGCGTCACATGTGACGTCATCCAAGTATTTTAAGCATGACATGTACCAAAAAAAATGTTTCTCTTTGTTTAATTAATTAAATCTATGTTATTTATCTAATTATAATTGTATACCAATTAATTGGGTATTAAGAATTAACTTTGTAAAATTTATACAAAATGAGAAACTGTAAAAAATAATGTATCCAATAAATCATCCTTGTACAATATAATTTATCTATCTAGTTGTAAGTGCTTGTGTGACCTTTGTTAAGAATAAGCAATAATGTAATGATGTTGTGTAGTACACTCATGATTTTCATGCTCACACTTTATTAAGACATCAAAGATGAGTAACACCATAGACTTCATGAGCATCTATCAAGATACTTAGGTTAACCACATCACAAGAACTCTTATATGTTCATAGCACTCTTAACTTAATCAACCAATCTATGAGAACCTTTAGACTATATCCTTTTGCAAGAAACGGAATTTCATATCGAGTACAATGCATGGATCAAATTAGCTTCTAAGAGTCAATAAAAAGTTCTCAGCTTGTAATACCGACTAAACAACAATATGTAACTGACTAAGTCAATTCGTTAGAGCACAACCAAGCATGTACTTTAGTGTTGAGCATGGAGGGGGCGAAAAATATTTCTTGTTAAAAGATGTGCACATTTTATCTTGGATACTTATATCTCATCATAAGGCACAAGTTTAAGTTCGAACATGTCAAGAGATTGCAATCATTTCAGGTATTGTGGACAATCTAACTAAGATGACTCATAACTAGAGCTCATCAAGTGATCTTCATGTGAGTCTTTAAAAGATTGCTTACAACAATTACATGTGAATTTGGTTGCATACTCTTTGCAATGTTCATCATATTAATGTAAACCAATCTTTCAAAACCCCTTTAACCTTATATTTATTTGATGATAAAAAAGATTGATGGTTTTGAAAAGATTATTGATTTAACCTTATATTTATTTGATAACTTCTTCCACGAAAGATTACTTGAATCATCAAAAATTTGGGGTGTGAGGTGCAATTAGGTTTATTTTCATCACAAATTTTATGTTTTGATTTTGAAAAGATTATTGACTTATGCATATGACAACATCATAAATTGTAGGTTTGTTTCATTATTTGATACCAGATTTATAATCCCATTTTCAAACATAAAGAAGTTTGTACAATGTTTGGAATGACCGATAAACGATTTATCTAGGAAACACACCAGTAACAACTGTACCTAATAAATCTCATAAATAGCAAAGCTATTGGCAGGTTCTGGGGAGAGTGGATCTAGGCAAACCTTACCTCTATCCCTAGGAGTAGAGAAGTTGTTTACAAAGAGACCCTCAACTCCAACACATACAACAGACAAACAACCAACAACAAGAAAATATAACAAAAGGTTACTAGTAAAACAAACAAGAGAAATGTGAAAGAGTAACATATTAAAAAAAAAGCAAATATGACATAACAAAACAACATATAGACATACATAGAAGCATATAAACACTTGCAAAGTCCACCTAATGTAAAGGAATATCTAAGAACCTAAAATAAATCTAGGCCACAATTGTAATCCCCTTTAAAAAAATTGTTAGCCTTAGTTCTACGTCACCACAAACTTCTATCTTGGACCATGTCCTTGGAAAAGTGCAAATCTCGTCTAATACACTCATCCCAAGTCACTTTAGGTCTACCTCTACTTCTCTTCCCTTCCATCGTGATGGTTTCTATTGCTCTAATTGCATTGTTGACTGTCTCCTCTTCAGACACCCAGAGCATCTCAATCTCTTATCCTTATCTTATCTGATATACTAGTCACACCTAACCTTACCCTGACAGCCTCATTTCTTATCTGGTTTAACCTTGTGATACCACACATCCACCTTAACATCCTCACGTATGTTACTCCATCTTGCACGCCTGAGTCTTCTTGATGGCCTAATATTCAGTCCCATACAACATAGCAGGTCTAACCACGACCACCCTATAAAACTTCCCTTTAATTTAGTTGGAAACCTTTTATCGCACAATAATACAATGGTTTCTCTCCACTTACACCAACCAACTTGGATGCGATGGGCTACATCACTATCTGTTTTCCCATCTTTTTGCACAAACGAACCTAAATACTTGAACTTAGTTGCATGCTGAACCTCCTAACCATCAATGGTAATCTGAGTGTTATCATCGTCGCCTGCACCACTGAAATTACTATACAAATACCCAGTCTTAGAATGACTCATTCTTAACCCTTTGCCCTCTAAAGCTGTTTGCCGCTACTCTAACCTTGCATTCAGACTCTGTTTAGTCTTCACCACTAAAACACTACCATCTGCAAAAAGCATGCACCATGGAATGGTCTCCTGAATCGCCCTAGACAACTCATCCATCACTGCCGTAAAAAGAAATGGACTCAATGCAGATCCTTGGTCGAGTCCTTCGTCCAGGCGGAAGAATTCGGTTTCTCATAGAGGCGCGCGTATACTAGTCTTAGACCTAACATACATATCCCTAATATGTCTATATACTTCCTAGGAACACCTTTGTCTCCAAACTATCCAAAACTAGCCCACATGGCACACAGTCGTAAGCTTTTTCAAGGTCAATTAATACTATATGCAGATTCAGCTTTTCCACCGATACTTTTCCATCAATCTTCTTAGGATGTGTATCGCTTCTGTAGTTGACCACCCTGGCATGAAACTAAATTGGTTTACCGTAACTTGAGTTTCTCTTCTAATTCTAGTCTCAATTACCCTCTCCCATAACTTCATAATATATCCTAGCAACTTTATCCCTTTGCAATTCCTACAACACTAGGCTCTCCTTTGTTCTTGTATAAAGTCATTATGACAATACTCCTCTACTGATCTGACATTTTTCCAGATTTGAAAATAAGATTGAACAAACTAGTTAGCCATTGAACTCCTTACTCTCCTAAACACTTCCACGCCTTCATCGGTATGCTTTTCGGACCAACTGCCTTAGCTCTTCCCATCTTCCTAAGTGTTGTCATCACTTCTCCTCGTGTGATAGGTGTGTCATTGGTAATGACAACACTTGGGAAGATGAGAAGGGCTAAGGCAGTTGGCCCGGACAACATACCAATAGTGGCATGGAAGTGTTTTGGGAGAGAAAGGAGTTTAATAGCTCACTAGATTGTAATCACCATCCCTAAAATTATATTATATAATTTTTATTATCATATTTATTATTATTTGCATATAAAATAATAAAATCAACCAACAGATGATCGATTTGAAATGATGTTTTAATGCCTTAAGAATTTTATCCCCGTGTTGAAATATAGCATAACAAGGTAAGTATTCAAGTGGAGGAAATTGGTCATTAGTGAATAGGGGCAGATTTACGGCCAGTGAGGGGTTCCGAGGAACCCTCTAGATTTATAATTTATAGGGTAAAGCTATATAGAAAAAACAGAAGGAACCCTTTAATATTTTTTGGGAGAATCCTTAACCAAATGTGTGCAGTGATGTATTAGTAAGGTGCGTGTTTACTAAGGTTAAAGTCGTGAGTTTGAATCCCTTTCGCATACTCTTTTCTTTTTTTCCCTTCTCAAACATCCATAAATAATGTAGTCACATCTAGCCCTTTATCTTCACTATTTATAATCATGATCTCTTAATAATTGTTTTACATTTTTAATGTTTTACTTTTAAATTAAAATTGTTGTGTTGTACCAAGAGTAAGGTTGATCGATACTGTAATACCCTGTAAAATCGTGTCCAGTAATATAGCGACACGTGTCGTATTTTATTTTAAGTATATTAAAGATTAACAGGGACTAAAAGCGTCAACATCCTCAAACTAAGTCTCTGAGTGATCTTCTGATGTCAACATGCATAAACCTAGCCTCTGAGTGACCATTAGTGTCAACATGCTTAAATTGTTGCCTCTGAGTGACCATTAGTGTCAACATGCTAAAACTTGGCCTCTGAGTGACCGTTGTGTCAACATGCCCAGCCTCTGAGTGACATCGGAGTCAGCATGCTTATAATGAGCCTCTGAGTGATCTTTTACGAAGTCCTAACTCTCACATGTCCCATTTGTTGGACGAGAGGGATTAAATCTGTAATTATATAAAAGTTGGACGTTGGAGGGGTTAAAAGTGTCAACATGTTAATTTATACCCCTGAGTGACCTTTTAACGAATCGAGAGCTCGACAATGACCGGGCACAATCCCGGGTATGCCAAATATTGGCTACGGAGGGCTAAAAGTGCTAAAAAGTGATTTAGGAGGGTTTTATTAGTTGAGGGACTAAAAGTGGCAAACTTCAAATCTGCCTATAGAGCGCTCGCGGGGCGTGAGAGGCAAGGTCTGTGCCTCTCGTGGGGTGCGAGAGGCCTGTATCTGCAGAAAGTTTGCTTGACCTCCACACATGTTGCCAAAAACCAATTAACTCGAAACTATGGATTCCCAAACTGCTATGCCACAATTTAGGACACTTGTAAGCTCCCTCTTACACCCCTTAACACCTGGCATCACCTCCTTCAAGATCTCCAGCTATAAATAGGTGCCAAGGTTCACCATTTGAAATTGCACCTTTCTCATTTTCAACTCTTCTCCCTCCTCTGGAAGTTCCTAACTGAAAGGAGCATCCAACTTAGTACTATTGCATTCTAGGAACCATTTGTAAGTGTTCCTTCCTCTTGCATTTTTGTTTATAGGCTTTTATAGCCAAAAGTCAAGCGTTTTACAGAAAACGCCTTAACTTTCGGTTAAGACCATTATGGTCCAGCCATTGTTCGTAACGAACATGGCTAAGTGATCGTAATAAGGTAGGTGTTAGTCCCTATAAAGGGCACCTCTTGAAGATCACGCTTGCTAGACCATTGACGGGTCAAAGTTATGATATTAAAAAGTCAAACAGGCCATTTTTCGGAGAAATTATAATTTGATCTTATATATGTTATGAAACATGTTTTGACACTTAAAGGTAATAATTATTAGAACATGTAAGAACATGTTCGGCTTGTCAATTTCAGTTCTAGGGTCGGTTCGCAACCGAAAGTCGTGAAGTTTGACTTCTGCTTTGACTTTCGATTTTGACCCAATTTAGATTAGTTAACTATTGATCTAAGGTTGCATTATGATCGTAATATAATGTAACACCCTGTAAAATCGTATCCAATAGTATAGTGACATGTGTTGTATATTAAATATAGTCTATTAAAGACCAATAAGGACTAAAGGCGTCAACATGCTCAAACTGAGCCTCTGAGTGACGGTCCGATGTCAACATGCATAAATAACAGCCTCTGAGTGACTGATATGTCAACATGCTTAAAAACTTGGCCTCTAAGTGACTGATATATCAACATACCCAGCCTTTGAGTGACATCGGAGTAAACATGCTTATAATAAGCCTCTGAGTGATCCTTTACGAAGTCCTAACTCTCATACGTGTCATTTGTTGGACGAGAGGGTTCAATTATGTAAATATAAGAAAGTTGGATAATGGAGGGATTAAAAGTGTCAACATGATAATTTATACCTTGAGTGACCTTTTAACGAACCGAGAGCTCAACAATGTCCAGACATAATCCCGGGTGTGTCAAGTATTGGCTATGAAGGACTAAATATGCCAAAAAGGTTTTTTAGAAGGTTTTTAGAAGGTTTTTAGAAGCTTTATTAAGTTAAGGGGTTAAAATGTCAATTTTTGAAACTAGCCAAGGGGCGGTCGCGGGCCGCGAGAGACCAGGCCTGGGTCTCTCGCGGGGCGTGAAAAGGTCTCTGTTGCAGAAAGTTTTGCTTAGCTGCCAAACAAAGCTCCAAAAATCCTTTTAATCGAAACTATGGATTCCCAAACTGCTATGCCACATTTTAGGACACTTTAAGCTCCCTCTTACACCCCTAAACACCTAGCATCACCTCCTTTGAGTTCTCCAACTATAAATAGGTGTTCAAGTTCATCATTTGAACTTGCACCTTTCTCATTCATACACTCTTCTCCCTCTTCTGGAAGTTCCTAACTGAAAGGAGCATCCAACTTAGTTCTCTTGCATTCCAGCAACCTCTTGTAAGTGTTCCTTGCTCTTGCATTTTCGTTTATTGGCTTTTATAGCCAATAGTCAAGCGTTTTACAGGAAATGCTTTGACTTTCGGTTAAGACCATTATGGTCCAGCCATTGTTCGTAACGAACATAGCTAAGTGATCATAATAAGGTAGGTGCTAATCCCTATAAAGGGCACCTCCTGAAGATCACGTTTGCTAGACCAATTGACGGGTCAAAGTTATGATTTTAAAAAGTCAAACAGGCCATTTTTCAGAAAAATTGTAAATTGATCTTATATATGTTATGAAACCTGTTATGACACTTAAACAAGTTGTTAATAATTATTAGAACATGTAAGAACATGTTCGGAAAGTCAATTTTAGTTCTAGGGTCGGTTCGCAACCGAAAGTCGCGAAGTTTGACTTCTGCTTTGACTTTCGGTTCTGACCAGATTTAGATTAGCTACCTACTGATCTAAAGTTGCATTATAATCATAATATAATATAGCATAACTCTATGAGGTTATATTACATGATCATAATTAGAATCCAAGTTTATGCGCAAGTTCCGCAATTATGCCATTTTTGACAAAATGTCCTTTTTGCATAAAACAAGGTTTTAATGATAATAGACTTGAAAATAAGTTTCCTACTGATGTAATATATAAGTAGGATTATTTGGGATGATAAACCATATTATAAACTAAGTTTACAAACAAGTCCTTGTAATATGTCGGTAAATGACGATAAGACCCTTGTGGCTTGTAAATTGGTTTTAATCAAATATTTTCAAGGGAAATCTTTTACCTACTGATTTTAAAACTTATTTTAATAGACCAAGACTTGTTACCTACTGATTTTAAAACTTATTTTAAACATATTTACAGTAGGTACGATATGAACTCAGAATCAAAATAATTTATAAACTTCATGTAAAATGACCAAAATGCCCCCTTCGGTGGATAGTTTGGTCATAAAAGATAAAATACACATATGAATGATATCCTACTGATATTATATCATAAATAAACTATTCTTCCAAAATACACATGATTATAAACTTAAATTATATTCAAGTTCCTTTTATATGGTATGAAATTACCAAAACGCTCTTATGAGGCATAGTTTCAATTTAAAACCATAACAAGCATAAAAGTTGATATCCTACTGATATTACAACTTATTTAAAATATAATGGCATATAGAACTTTTCCATGACTTATCCGGTTACCCGATATCGCTGTTAAGTATACGGTTAAGTATATGTAACTAGTTACAGAAATTAACCGAAATGGGTCTAACCTTGTCATTTAAATCTCAAAATCCAGAATGTTTATAGTTTATCCATATTACACAAGTCAACATACTTGTTGGGATTAAACTGCATTCTATCCAATCATCGTTTAATCCAGCGTCATACGTATTTGATTAAGTACGCTAGTCGGTCTAAGTCTATGGCTTAAATAAGACTGTTAGTATTTAATTGGTTAGTTTATGCCATAATCCAGATTAGAGACATTCCGGTAAATGCTATCTACACTTAGCTCATTTTGAATACGGCTGGGTTATAAATCTTGCATATTAAACAAGGCTAATTCAGGTAAATACTCTTGACTTATTTTCCCTATACGGGCTTGGGATACAGTAAATTATTACCGCTTGGTCGGAAATTGGATCAATCGAATGCCGGATTGTGGCTAGTAAATCCGCATATTCCGTTTTAATCAGTTTTGTTTGATAACTTAAACATCGGGGGTTAAATTACCGTGTCCTGGATATCCTCGGCTCATTACATTAGATAATGGCCACGACCTTAGCGCGGGGTGTAGGCATACACCTGACAGACGCTCAAATGCAATTTACCCAAGACGTTGGGGATAACTCCTTCATGAGTTCTAAGTGGTGTGTATTTAATCATGTCTCGGTTTCTGTACTGTGCCCTGTATGTATGGACAAACATGTGAATCTGTTAACAAGGTTGCAATGCCAACTTTCCCAAGTTATAAAAGAATTTTGTGCTGATGCGCACCTAAAACATATTTTTAAAATGTTTTCAAAATGAGTCGGTTTGGTGTATTTACCAGCGAAAGCTGACGTATTTTCAAAAGACTAAGTTTGCAGGTACAATACAAAAATAGGCTCGAAGTGCTCGGTAGTGATAAGAGTATCTTGCAAATCCTAGATCTCCCAAAGTATGTTTTATATTCTTTCTTTGTACATTTTATGATCCGCCTGTGGATCTCCTATTACGAGCCTGTATATTATTTTATTTCGAACATTTGGTTTGTAATAGTAATTTTACTCCAAGACTTCCGCTGTGCCGTGTTTAATTGACTATGGTATTATCAACTGACGTCACGATATCCTCCACCCGGACCCACCGGTGTATGGATTTGGGTTGGAAATCCGGGATGTGACAGGTTGGTATCAGAGCCAACGTTTGAGAGAATTAAACACTAGCCTTTTGTGTTTAATCTCAAACTTACACGAGCACATTCCTTAGACTTCTGAGTCTAGGCATTGACCTAGGGTTACTCATTTCATTATTAAGTTATTAGTATTGTTTTTGAATTGATTTTAATAGGAAAATGCCGCCAAGAGTACGAGGACGAGGAAAAGGACCCATGAAGGGAGGACCATCAGGACACATCCCTTCACATCCCCATCACCCGAACCCCTACGAGGACTCGGGAGATTCATGGCCATTTGCCCAACATTCGCCTACCCATACTCAAAGTTCTTACCACTCGTACCATTCGCACCATTCTTCCCACTCCCATCACTCTCATCATTCTTACCATGATGAGTTTAATCCAAACCAATATTTAAATACAACTCCAGCCTATCAAAATCAGTTGGACCAGCCAAACCCTATGGACGAGGACTCCGATCTGGAGATGCCACCGTCAGGATCGAATGCGCATCCTATAGAAATTTCAAGTGATTCAAACTCTATGCCGGATTGCCTTACCAAGGTCCAACGAGTGGGACCAATATTGGAACCAATTTACCTTCGCCAACACTCCTTCTCATCACTCTCAATCACCTCCTGTACAAGAAGATGTCCACATGGAACTGGTGGACCAACCTCAACCACCACCTGAACCACCAAGGAGGAAGTGTGGAACACGTATGTCGGTACTTGCCGGACAAAGGTCAGGATTGCTGCCACCTTCGCCCAACTCTTACCCCACAATTCACGAGGACCCATAAATGGGTGGACCCTCTAACGCCTCACCTGTGGTGGAGCCAACACCAACGCCTACAGTTCAACCACCACCATCGGGTTATAGTAACCCAATCCCCACATATCCATATACGTTGGATATGATCCTTTTAACCCATCTACACCGGTAGACTATCAAGCATGGTCGCAAGACCCCTATATGCAAGCAGTTATGCACCACGCACTTTACCCATCTCCTTTCCCACCTGCTTATCCACCAATTGGATATCCAACTTATGGATACCAGTATTCGGTTATGCCACAACCACAACCACAACCTCCGCCACCACTTGAGGCCATTAACGAAGCCTTAGAAAGAATGAAAGAAATGCAAAAACAAGTGGAGAAAACAGAGAAGAAGAGAAACAAATTCTTCAAGAAACTCTCCAAGTTGGTCAAGGGAAAGAAGGACGAGTGAAGTCTCTTCTAATACTATGTAGTCCCTACGAGGACATTGTTATTTCTTTAGTCCCTGCGTGGACATATTTGTTTTTGTAGTCCTTGCATAAACAATTTATTTCATCTTTCTAGTATTTTAATTTCTATTTGAAATTTAATGAAGTATTTTGGAATTATATATATATATATATATATATGTATTCACCCTCTTCAAACGAGCGTCTCGATTTTACTCGAAATTTATGCTCTGCGATATAATTCCAAAAAGACCTTAATGGATTGATTATGCCAAGTGGCACAGACCACACATTGGCAAAGAAATGATAGTTAAGGACGAAAGGGTCTTCTGTCAGGGTAGTAAAGGGAAGTTATCCTTCTATCCAGAGGTGGTGAATTAAGTTCAAGCCTCCAAGGTCGTTAAGGTCCAACGTGACCGGGACCATTAATCAACCATTAAGGTATTCTTATGTAACATCAGGGAATGTTCATACTTTTGGTAGTGTGGCTTGAGGAACCACACTAACTGTCTAACATGACAGGCTGATATGCCACATGTATGTCCAACGTGACAGGCTGATATGCCACATGTATGTCCAACGAGACAGGCTGATATGCTTTAATTTACATCCGTTATGATGTAGGCTGATATGCCACATGTATGTCCAACGAGACAGGCTGATATGTTATAATTTACATCAGTTATGATATAGGCTGATATGCCATGAATTTACATCTGTTATGATGTAGGCTGATGTGCCATAATTTACATTGTTATGATGTAGGCTGATATGCCATGAATTTACATCCGTTATGATGTAGGCTGATATGCCGTGAATTTAAATCAGTTATGATGTAGGCTGATATGCCATATTTTGCATCTGTTATGATGTAGGCTGATATGCCATAATTTATGTAACACCCTGTAAAATCGTGTCCAATAGTATAGTGACAGGTGTTGTATTTTAAATATAGTCTATTAAAGACCAATAAGGACTAAAGGCGTCAACATGCTCAAACTGAGCCTCTGAGTGACGGTCCGATGTCAACATGCATAAATAACAACCTCTGAGTGACTGATGTGTCAACATGCTTAAACTTGGCCTCTGAGTGACTGATATGTCAACATGCCCAGCCTTTGAGTGACATCAAAGTCAACATGCTTATAATAAGCCTCTGAGTGATCCTTTGCGAAGTCCTAACTCACATACGTGCCAATTGTTGGACGAGAGAGTTCAATTCTGTAAATATGTGAAAGTTGGATAATGGAGGGATTAAAAGTGTTAACATATTAATTTATACCACTGAGTGACCTTCTAACGAACCGAGAGCTCAACAATATCCGGGCATAATCCCGGGTATGCCAAGTAATGGCTACGGAGGGCTAAAAGTGTCAAAAAGGTTTTTTAGAAGGTTTTTAGAAGCTTTATTAAGTTAAGGGGTTAAAATGTCAATTTTTGAAACTAGCCAAGGGGCGGTCGCGGGCCGCGAGAGACCAGGCCTGGGTCTCTCGCGGGGCGCGAGAAGGTCTCTGTTGCAGAAAGTTTTGCTTAGCTGCCAAACAAAGCTCCAAAAATCCATTTAATCAAAACTATGGATTCCCAAACTGTTATGCCACATTTTAGGACACTTTAAGCTCCCTCTTACACCCCTAAACACCTAGCATCGCCTCCTTTGAGTTCTCCAACTATAAATAGGTGCTTAAGTTTATCATTTCAACTTGCACCTTTCTCATTCATACACTCTTCTCCCTCCTCTGGAAGTTCCTAACTGAAAAGAGCATCCAACATAGTTCTTTTGCACCCTAGGAATCACTGGTAAGTGTTCCTTCCTTGTGCTTTTCGTTTATAGGCTTTTATAGCCAAAAGTCAAGCGTTTTACGGAAAACGCTTTGATTTTCGGTTAAGACCATTAAGGACCAGCCATTATTTGAAATGAACATGGATAAGTGATCGTAATAAGGTAGGTGTTAGTCCCTATAAAGGGCACCTCCTGAAGATCACGTTTGCTAGACCAATTGACGAGTCAAAGTTACGATATTAAAAAGTCAAATAGGTCATTTTTCGGAAAAATCATAAATTGATCTTATATATGTTATGAAACTTGTTTTGACACTTAAACAAGTTGGTAATAATTATTAGAACATGTAAGAACATGTTCGGCTCGTTTATTTCAGTTCTAGGGTCGGTTCGCAACCGAAAGTTGCGAAGTTTGACTTCTGCTTGACTTTCGATTATGACCCGATTTAGATTAGTTAGAGACTGATCTAAAGTTGCATTATGATCATAATATACTATAGCATAACCTCTGAGGTTATATTACATGATCATAATCAGAATCTAAGTTTATGCGCAAGTTCCATAATTATGCAATCTTTTACCAAAATGCCCTTTCTGCATAAATCAAGGTTTTAATAATAAGTTTCCTACTGATGTTATATTGTAAGTAGGATTATTTGGGATGTTAAACCAAGTTATAAACAGAGTTTTCAAGCAGGTCCTTAAACTATGTCGATAAATGACGATTTTAGCCCTTGTGGCTCATAAAATGGTTTTAATCAAATCTTTACAAGGTAAATCATTTACCTACTGATATGTTATATTAAATAACATATCCAAAACATTTTAATCTGACCTTAACATCAGTTTTCGTAAACATCGCATAAAGACGTCATTTTACGACATAAGCGCCGTTTCGGCGCATAGTATGGTTTTAAACCATATAATTGACCAAGACTTGTTACCTACTGACTTTAAAACTTATTTTAAATATATTTACAGAAGGTACATATTATAAACTCAGAATCCCAAATAATTTATAAACTATGTGTAAAATGACCAAAATGCCCTTCGGTGCATAGTTTGGTCATAAAAGATAAAATACACATATGAATGATATCCTACTGATATTATATCATAAATAAACTATTCTTCCAAAATACTCATGATTATAAACTTAAATTATATTCAAGTTCCTTTTATACAGTATGAAATTACCATAACGGGCATAAAAGTTGATATCCTACTGATATTACAACTTATTTAAAATATAATGGCATATAGAACTTGTCCATGACTTATCCGGTTACCCGATATTGCTGTTATGCCTACGGTTAAGTATATGTAACTATTTTACGGAAATTAACCGAAACAGGTTTATCCTTGTCATTTAACTCTCAAATTCGAGAATGTTTATAGTTTACCCATATTATACAAGTCAAAGTACTTGTTGGGATTAAACTACATTCTATCCAATCATCGTTTAATCTAGCGTCATACATTTTGATCAAGTACGCTAGTCGGTCTAAGTCAATGACTTAAATAAGACCGTTAGTATTTAATTGGTTAGTTTATGTCATAATTCAGACTATAGACTTACCGGTAAATGCTATCTGCACTTAGTACTTTTGTGTACGACTGAGCTATTAAAATTAAAGAAGACTAGCTCAGGTAAATACTCTCGACTTATTTCCCCTATAGGGGCTTGGGTTACGGTAAGTTATTACCGCTTGGTCAGAAATGGGATCAATCGAATGCCGGATTGTGGCTAGTAAATCCGCATATTCTGTTTTAATCAGTTTTGTTTGGTAACTTAAACATCGGGGGTTAACTACCGTGTCATGGATATCCTCGGCTCATTACAATAGAAATGGCCACGACCTTAGCGCGGGTGTAGGCATACACCCGATAGACGCTCAATAATGCATTCCCACAAGGTTGGGAGGAATTGACTCCTTCATGAGTCTAAAGTGGTGTGTACGTTAATCATGTCTCGGTCTCCGTATCGGGCCCTGTATGTATGGACAAACATGTAAATCTGTTAACAAGGTTGGACGGTCAATTTTCCCAAGTTATAAAAAGATTTTGTGCTGATATGCACTTAAAACATTTTTGGAATGTTTTCAAAATGAGTCAGTTTGGTGTATTTACCAGCGAAAGATGACGTATTTTCAAAAGACTGAGCTTGTAGGTACAATACGAAAATAGGCTGGAAGTGGTCGGTAGTGATAGAGGATCTTGTAAATCCTAGATATGCCCAAAGTCTGTTTTATATTCTTTCCATGTACAATTTATGATCTGCCTGTGGATCTTCTATTACGAGCCCGTATATTATTTTCGTACTTTGAACATTTGGTTTGTAATAGTAATTTTACTCCAAGACTTCTGCTGTGCCGTGTTTAATTACTATGATATTATAAACTGACGTCACGATACTCCCCACCCAGGCCCACCGTGTATGGATTTGGGTTGGATATCCGGGGTGTGATAGGTTGGTATTAGAGCCAACGTTTGAGAGAATTAAACACTATCCTTCTTGTGTTTAATCTCAAACTTACATGAGCACATTCCTTAGACTTCCAAGTCTAGGCATTGACCTAGGATTACTCATTTCATTATTAAGTTATTAGTATTGTTTTTTAATTGATTTTAACAGGAAAATGCCGCCAAGAGTGAGAGGACAAAGTGGAAGAGGAAAAGGTCCAATGAGGGGAGGACCATCGGGGCGCATTCCCCCTCAACCTCACAACTCATGTGCCTACCAAGAATCAGGAGATTTGTCTCATTGGCAACCAGCGAGACATTCTCATAGACACTCGCCCCCACATTCCCAAAACTCTTACAACTCTCACCACTCCTATCATCACACCATTCTCACCATTCCCATTCACACTCTTATCATGAAGAATTTAACCCTAACCATTACTTTAACATGCCTCCAGCCGATCAAATTCAGTTGGACCAACCAAACCCTATGGACGAGGACTCCAACCCAGATATGTCGCCATCAGGATCGAATACACATCCATAGAAATTTCAAGCGATTCGAACTCTTATGCCGGATCACCCTACCAAGGTCCTAATGAGTGGGACCAATATTGGAACCAATTCACCTTAGCCCACACTCCTTCTCATCACTCTCAACCACCTCCTGTTCAAGAAGATGTGCACATGGAACCGGTGGACCAACCTCAACCACCACCCGAACCGTCAAGGAGGAAGCGTGGAGCACGTATGTCGGTACGTGCCGGACAAAGGTCGGGATTGCTACCACCTTTGCCCAATTCCTACCCCACAATTCACGAGGACCCACAAATGGGTGGACCCTCTAACACCTCACTTGTGATGGAACCAACACCAACACCTACAGTTCAACCACCACCATTGGCTTACAGTAACCCGATCCGCACCTATCCAGATATGTCTGGATATGATCCTTTTAACCCGTCTACACCGGTAGACTATCAAGCATGGTCGCAAGACCCTTATATGCAAGCAGTTATGCACAACGCACTTTTCCTGTCTCCTTCCCCACCTGCTTATCCACCGACTGGATATCCAACTTATGGGTACCAGTATCCGATTATGCCACAACCACAACCACAACTTCCGCCACCACTTGAGGCCATCAGTGAGGCCTTGGAAAGGATGAAAGAAATGCAGCAGCAAGCGGAGAAAATGGAGAAGAAGACAAACAAATTCTTCAAGAAACTCTCTAAGTTGGTTAAGGGAAGGAAGGACGAGTGAAGTCTCTTCTAATTATATGTAGTCCCTGCGAGGACATTGTTATTTCTTTAGTCCCGGCGTGGAGATTTTTATTTCCTTAAAATCCTTGCATGGACAGTTATTGCATTTTTCTAGTATTGTAATTTCTAAATTGGAATTTAATGAAGTATTTTGGAATTATATATATATATATATATATATTATATATATATATAAAAGTATTCATCCTCTTGAGAACAAGCGTCTCAATTTTATTCGAAATTTATGCTCTTCTATATAATTCCAAAAGACCTTAATAGATTTGATTATGCCAAGTGGCGTCGACCACATATTGGCCAAGAAATGATAGTTAAGTATGAAGCGGTCTTCTATCAGGATAGTTAAGGGAAGTTATCCTTCTATCCAGAGGTAAGGGACTAGGTCTAAACCTCCAAGGTCGTTAAGGTCGAAGGTGACGGGACCATTAATCAATTATTAAGGTATTCTTATGTTAACATTAAGAAATGTTCATACTCTTGGTAGTGTGACATGAGGAACCACACTAGCCATAAATGGGACAGGCTGATATGCCATATACATCTGTTATGATGTAGGCCAAGGTGCCCAATTTATGTCCAATGGGACAGGCTAATATGCCATGTACATCTGTTATGATGTAGGCCAAGGTGCCCAATTTATGTCCAATGGGACAGGCTGATATGCCATGAATATACATCTGTTATGATGTAGGCCAAGGTGCCCAATTTATGTTCAATGGGACAGACTGATATGCCATATACATCTGTTATGATGTAGGCCAAGGTGCCCAATTTATGTCCAATGGGACAGGCTGATATGCCATATACATTTGTTATGATGTAGCCAAGGTACCCAATTTATGTCCAATGGAACAGGCTGATATACCATATACATCTATTATGATGTAGGCCAAGGTGCCAAATTTATGTCTAATGGGACAGGCTGATATGCATGAATATACATCTGTTATGATGTAGGCCAATGTGCCCAATTTATGTCCAATGGGACAGGCTGATATGCCATGAATATACATTTGTTATGATGTAGGCCAAGGTGCCCAATTTATGTCCAATGGGACAGGCTGATATGAAATATACATCTGTTATGATGTAGGCCAATGTGCCCAATTTATGTCCAATGGGACAGGCTGATATACCATATACATCTGTTGTGATGTAGGTCAATATGCCCAATCTATGTCCAAGGTGACAGGCCAATGTGGCCAAACTATGTCCAAGGTGACAGGCTGATATGCCATATGTATTATGTCCTAAGTGACAAGCTGATATGCCATATATATATATATATATATATATATATATATATATATTATGTCCATTAGGTACAAGCCTGGGAGCTATATAATTGTCAATTATGACAATGATAGTTGTGACAATGTGATCCACTGTCCAATAATATATGAACTATGTCCAAATGGTAATTTGTCTATGATGATCCTATTAAAACCTAGGCCAAATATAGATATATTAAGCCTAAGAGTTATGATGTTATTCACACTAGTATAGACAATGGATTGTTATATCCAATGTTGAAAGCCGATATGGTTGATATACCATGGCTATATGAAGTTTTATTGATATATAGAACCCAAGACTTAAAGATGGCTAACACAAATTAGGCACAAAGTAGCCACCGGAATGTTGAATCTAACAAAGCTGAAAACAAAGATATTGATGATAATGATTTTCAAGCTCGCATTGATGCGGCTGTCGAAAAGGATATGGGAAAGTCCATAGAAAAGCTTAGAGAGTCGAGTGCTACTCTCTCTAGACCATTATCGGTTACCCCATCTCAGCTCATAAGGAGAGCTCCGTTCACTCTTCCAATGCGAAGAGTGAACCAAAGAAACTGGAATTTACTGAAAGGTCCCGTTCTGTTAAACACGGATGTACCTATAAGTATTTCGTCTCCTGTAAGCCCCGAGACTTTAACGGGGAGAAAGGAGCTATGGAGGCCTTGAAATGGCTTGATGAGATGGAGACGATTATAGATATCAGCGGCTGTGCTGATAAGGATGTGGTTAAGTTTGTATCACAATCCTTCAAGGGCGATGCCCTAATCTTGTGGAAAGCCATGATTCAGTCTACAGGTAAAGTACACCTGTATAATTTGGGATGGTCCAAATTTGTGGACCTTGTTAAGGAAACTTACTGCCCACCCCATGAGGTGGAGAAATTAGAGACAGACTTTTTGTCTCTTTCCATGAAAAATCTAGATTGTCGGCAGTATGTTTCTAACTTTAACTCCTTATCTAGGTTAGTTTCCTATTTGATTACCCCCGAATCCAAACGCATTGTGCGTCTTATTATTGGGTTAGCGCCCGAAATAAAGAACATGGTAAAGGCTGCTCAGCCTACTACTTATAAGTCCGCCGTTGACCTATCCCTATCCCTCACCCTTGATTTAGTGAGGCAAAAGCCAGTATGGACTGAAACTGACGGAAAGAGGAAACGGGAGGACAATAACTCCCAAAAGTTCAAAAAGAAAGGGAATTTTGGGTTCAAAAAGAACCAGCACGCGTCTAACGACAAACTCTGTGCAAAAACTGTAAATATAGGCACTGGGGACAGTGTAGTGTAAATCCACAAACCAAACCTTGTGGTATCTGCAAAAGAAAAGGGCATAAGACCTTAGATTGCAAGGATCTTAAGGATGCAGTTTGCTATAACTGCAATGAAAAAGGGCATATAACGTACAATTGCCCCAAGAAACCCAAAAGTAATGATGCAAAGCCTGGAGAGGCTAAGAAGGGGAATGCTCGTGCCTTTCAAATGAATGCAAAGGAGGCCGTTAATGACAACATCGTCATAACAGGTACATTCCTCATTAACAATATTTAGGCTAGAGTTCTTTTTTATTCGAGTGCGGATAAATCATTTGTTGACCATAAGTTTAGTAAACTATTAAACTTGCCCATAAGAACTCTAGATAAAACTTATGAGATAGAACTTGCTAATGGAAGTTTAGAATCAACATCTTCCATTCTTGATGGATGCTTTATATCCATTAAGAATCATTCCATCCCTATCTCTCTCTTGCCAATGAAATTGGCGGGGTTCGATATTGTCTTAGGCATGGATTGGTTATCTCATAACCAAGCCCACATTGCCTGCGATAAAAAGCTCATCGAGATTAAAACCCCATCTGGTGAAATGATCACCATCCCCGGAGACTCACACTATGGACTGCCAGACAAGGTGTCGTTATTTAAGGCATCCAAGTGTTTGAGAAAAGGTTGTGTCATCTACATGGCACAAGTCAACATAAACGAGCATAAGCCAAATATTAAAGATTTACCAGTTATCTTGGAGTATTCCGATGTATTCTCAGAAGAATTACCAGGTCTGCCTCCAGACAGACAAGTGGAGTTCAAGATTGATATCCTGCTAGGGTCAGCACCCGTAGCTAGAGCTCCATATAGGCTAGCACCAATGGAAATGAAGGAATTAAGGACGCAGCTAGACGAACTCTTGGAGAAAGGCTTTATTCAGCCTAGTTCCTTGCCTTGGGGAGCTCCTATCCTTTTTGTAAAGAAGAAAGACGATTCAATGCGAATGTGCATCGACTACCAAGAGCTAAATAAGTTAACAATCAAGAATAGATATCCTCTGCCCAGGATTGACGATTTATTCGACCAACTTCAAGGGGCAAGTTATTTCTCCAAGATTGATTTAAGATCTGGATATCATCAGCTGAAGGTTAGGAGTGAGGATGTTCCTAAGACAGCGTTCAGAACCCGTACGGTCACTTTGAATTCTTAGTGATGCCTTTTGGGCTCACAAATGCACCTACAGCATTCATGGACCTCATGAATAGAGTCTGCAAATCGTATTTGGATAAGTTTGTCATTGTCTTTATAGAAGACATACTTATCTACTCTCATAATCAAGCTGATCACGAGGATCACCTTAGGTGTGTCTTGGAACTGCTAAGGCAAGAAGCTTTATGCTAAATTCTCTAAGTGTGAGTTTTGGCTTAGAGAGGTCCAATTTCTTGGACATATGGTAAGTGAGCGTGGTATCCAAGTGGATCCCGCAAAAATTGAGGCTATAATGAATTGGGAACTACCCAAGACCCCATCGGAGATTCGTAGTTTTCTAGGATTTGGCCGGTTACTCAGGAGATTCATTGAGAACTTTCCAAAATTGCCACTCCTTTAACTACCTTGACCCGTAAGAATGTTAATTATAATTGGGGTCCAAAACAACAAGAATCTTTTGAGGTTCTTAAAAACAAGTTGAGCAATGCTCCTGTGTTATCCCTACCAGAGGGTATTGAAGATTTTGTAGTCTACTGTGATGCATTGCACACTGGCATGGGCTATGTGCTAATGCAAAAAAGGCAAAGTTATTGCCTATGCATCACGACCGTTAAAGGTGCACGAAAGGAATTACACCACCCATGATTTGGAATTGGGTGCCGTTGTATTTGCACTAAAACTATGGAGACATTACTTGTATGGCACAAAGTGTATTATATACACAGACCATAAAAGTCTCCAGCATCTGTTCAATCAGAAGGAATTGAACATGCGACAACGACGATGGATGGAAATGCTTAATGATTACGATTCCGAGATTCGCTACCATCCAGGTAAAGTAAATGTAGTTGCTGATGCCTTAAGTCACAAAGAACGGGTAAAACCTATAAGGATTAACGCCAAGAGCATTGATCTCAAAAATAGCTTAAGTGAGAAGCTATTAGATGCGCAAAAGCAAGCCCTGTTAGAGGCTAATATTCCTAATGAGGGATCAGGCGGAATTGTGGATCAGTTAGCGCCTGGAAAGGATGGAATCCTTAGATTCAATGGAAGAATCTAGGTTCCAATCTTTGCGGGACTTAGAGATCTAATCCTCCAAGAAGCGCATAACACAAGATACTCAGTTCACCCGGGAGGTGACAAGATGTATCAAGATCTGAAGAAGAATTATTGGTGGATGGGTTTGAAGAAATCCATAGCTACTTATGTAGCTAAGTGTCTGACGTGTTCGCAAGTTAAAGCCGAACATCAGAAGCCGTCAGGTCTTCTACAACAATTGGAAATTCCCACATGGAAATGGCAAATGGTAACTATGGATTTGATTACCAAGTTACCTAAGACCAAAAGTGGAAATGACAATATTTGGGTCATAGTAGATAGGCTGACCAAGTCAGCACATTTCTTGCAAATAAAGGAAACGTATAATTCAGAGAAATTGGCTAAGTTGTATGTGGACAAGATTGTGTCCCTACACGGTGTGCCGGTATCTATTGTATCTGACAGAGATACTAGATACACATCTCACTTTTGGAAAAGTTTCCAACAATCATTAGGCACAAGATTGAACTTTAGTACGGCTTACCATCCACAGACTGATGGTCAAAGTGAGTGTACTATCAAGACACTGGAAGACATGCTTAGGGCATGTGTGATTGATTTAGGTGGAAGTTGGGATGGCCACTTACCCCTAATAGAATTCTCCTACAATAACAGTTATCATACTAGCATCAAGGCTGCTCCTTTCGAGGCCATGTATGGGAGAAAGTGCAGAACGCCCGTGTGTTGGGCAGAAGTTGGGGAAGCCCAACTATCAGGACTAGAGATCGTCCTGGACACCACGGAAAAGATTGTGCAAATCCGTGATCGTCTCAAAGATGCCATGGTTAGGCAGAAGAGCTATGCTGACAAGAGGCGCAAATCTCTTAAATTCCAAGTAGGGGACAAAGTCATGTTATAAGTATCACCCTGGAAAGGTGTGATGCGCTTTGGAAAGAAGGGCAAATTGAGCCCAAGATATATAGGAGCATTCGAGATAGTCGAATGTGTCGGCACTATGGCTTATAAGCTCAAATTGCCAGAGGAGCTAAGTGGAATCCATGATGTGTTCCACATCAGTACCTTAAGAAATGTCTAGCCGATGAGTCGCTAGCAATGTCACACAAGGATGTGCAAATTGATGAAAACCTGAGGTTTGTTGAGAAACCGATTTCGAACGAAGATCGACAGGTTAAGAAGGTCCGAAGAAAAATGATACCTATAGTAAAGGTTAAGTGGGACGCTTTTAGAGGTCCCGAGTTTACATGCGAGGTTGAGTCCACTAAGCGACAAAAGTACCCCCATCTTTTTGAAAAAAATCTCGAGGTCGAGATTTTTTTTAAGGGGGTGAGGATGCAACATCCTGTAAAATCATGTCCAATAGTATAGTGACACGTGTTGTATTTTAAATATAGTTTATTAAAGACCAATAAGGACTAAAGGCGTCAACATGCTCAAACTAAGCCTCTGAGTAACGGTCCGATGTCAACATGCATAAATAAAAGCCTCTGAGTGATTGATATGTCAACATGCTTAAAACTTGGCCTCTGAGTGACTGATATGTTAACATGCCCAGCCTTTGAGCGATATCGAAGTCAACATGCTTATAATAAGCCTCTGAGTGATCCTTTGCGAAGTCCTAACTCACATACGTGCCAATTGTTTGTGAAAGTTGGATAATGTAGGGATTAAAAGTGTCAACATGTTAATTTATACCTCTGAGTGACCTTTTAACGAACCGAGAGCTCGACAATGTCCGGGCAAAATCCCGGGTATGCCAAGTATTGGCCACGGAGGGCTAAAAGTGTCAAAAAGGTGTTTTAGAAGGTTTTTAGAAGCTTTATTAAGTTAAGGGGTTAAAATGTCAATTTTTGAAACTGGCCAAGGGGCGGTCATGGGCCGCGATAGACCAGGCCTGGGTCTCTCGCGGGGCGCGAGAAGGTCTTTGTTGCAGAAAGTTTTGCTTGGCTGCCAAACAAAGCTCCAAAAATCCATTTAATCAAAACTATGGATTCCCAAACTGCTATGACACATTTTAGAACACTTGTAAGCTCCCTCTTACACCCCTAAACACCTGACATCACCTCCTTTGAGTTCTCCAACTATAAATAGGTGCTTAAGTTCACCATTTCAAGTTGCACCTTTCTCATTCATACACTCTTCTCCCTCCTCTGGAAGTTCCTAAACTGAAAGGAGTATCCAACATCTGCACAGTAGGAATCACTGGTAAGTGTTCCTTCCTTGTGCATTTTAGTTTATAGGCTTTTATAGCCTAAAGTCAAGCGTTTTACGGAAAACGCTTTGACTTTCGGTTAAGACCATTATGGTCCAGCCATTGTTCGTAAAGAACATGGCTAAGTGATCGTAATAAGGTAGGTGTTAATCCCTATAAAGGGCACCTCCTAAAGATCACGTTTGCTAGACCAATTGACGGGTCAAAGTTATGATATTAAAAAGTCAAACAGGCCATTTTTCGGAAAAATTATAAATTGATCTTATATATGTTATGAAACCTGTTTTAACACTTAAAGAAGTTGGTAATAATTAGTAGAACATGTTCGGCTCGTCAATTTCAGTTCTAGGGTCGGTTCGCAACCAAAAGTCGTGAAGTTTGACTTCTGCTCTGACTTTCGATTCTAACCCGATTTAGATTAGCTACCTACTGATTGAAAGTTGCATTATGATCATAATATACTGTAGCATAACCCTCTGAGGTTATATTACATGATCATAATCAGAATCCAAGTTAATGCTCAAGATCCGCAATTATGCCATTTTTGACAAAAATGTCCTTTTTGCATAAAACGAGGTTTTAATATAATAGACTTGAAAATAAGTTTCCTACTGATGTAATATTATAAGTAGGATTATTTGGGATGTTAAACCAAGTTATAAACTGAGTTTTCAAGCAGGTCCATAAACTATGTCGATAAATGACGATTTTAGCCCTTGTGGCTTATAAAATGGTTTTAATCAAATCTTTACATGGAAATCATTTACCTACTGATATCTTATATTAAATAACATATATAAAACATTTTAATCTGACCTTAACATTAGTTTTCGTAAACATCGCATAAAGACGTCATTTTACGACATAAGCGCCGTTTCGGCGCATAGTATGGTTTTAAACCATATAATTGACCAAGACTTGTTACCTACTGACTTTAAAACTTCTTTTAAACATATTTACAGTAGGTACATATAATAAACTCAAAATCCCAAATAATTTATAAACTATGTGTAAAATGACCAAAATGCCCATTCGGTGCATAGTTTGGTCATAAAAGATAAAATACACATATGAATGATATCCTACTGATATTATATCATAAATAAACTATTCTTTCAAAATACTCATGATTATAAACTTAAATTATATTCAAGTTCCTTTTATACGTTATGAAATTACCAAAACGCCCTTATGAGGCATAGTTTCGATTTAAAAACCATAACAGGCATAAAAGTTGATATCCTACTGATACTACAACTTATTTAAAATATAATGGCATATAGAACTTGTCCATGACTTATCTGGTTAGCTGATATCGCTGTTATACGTACGATTAAGTATATGTAACTAGTTTATGGAAATTAACCGAAACGGGTTTAACCTTGTCATTTAAGTCTCAAATTCCAGAATGTTTATAATTTACCCATATTATACAAGTCAAGGTACTTGTTGGGATTAAACTACATTCTATCCAATCATCGTTTAATCTAGCGTCATACATTTTGATCAAGTACGCTAGTCGGTCTAAGTCAATGACTTAAATAAGACCGTTAGTATTTAATTGGTTAGTTTTTGTCATAATCCAGACTAGAGTCTTGCCGGTAAATGCTATCTGCACTTAGTACGTTTGTGTACGGCTGAGTTATTAAAATTAAAGAAGACGAGCTCAGGTAAATACTTTCGACTTATTTCCCCTATACGCGCTTGGGTTACGGTAAATTATTACCGCTTGGTCGGAAATGGGATCAATCGAATGCCGGATTGTGGCTAGTAAATCTGCATATTCTGTTTTAGTCGGTTTTGTTTGGTAACTTAAACATCAGGGGTTAACTACCGTGTCCTGGATATCCTCGGCTCATTATAATAGAAATGGCCACGACCTTATCGCGGGTGTACGCATACACCCGATAGACGCTTAATAATGCATTCCCACAAGGTTAGGAGGAATTGACTCCTTCATGAGTCCAAAGTGGTGTGTACGTTAATCATGTCTCGGTCTCCGTACCGGGCCCTGTATGTATGGATAAACATGTAAATCTGTTAACAAGGTTGGACGGTCAATTTTCCCAAGTTATAAAAAGATTTTCTGCTGATATGCACTCAATACATTTTTGAAATGTTTTCAAAATGAGTCAGTTGGGTGTATTTACCAGCGAAAGCTGACGTATTTTCAAAAGACTGAGCTTGCTGGTACAATACGAAAATAGGCTGGAAGTGCTCGGTAGTGATAGAGGATCTTGCAAATCCTAGATCTGCCCAAAGTCTGTTTTATATTCTTTCCATGTACAACTTATGATCCGCCTGTGGATCTTCAATTACGAGCTTGTATACTATTTTCGTACTTTGAACATCTAGTTTGTAATAGTAATTTTACTTTAAGACTTCCGTTGTGCCGTGTTTAATTGACTATGATGTTATCAACTGACGTCACGATACTCCCCACTCGGGCCCACGGTGTATGGATTTGGGTTGGAAATCCGGTGTGTGACAATTTACATCTGTTATGATGTGGGCTGATATGCCATAAATTACATATGTTATGATGTAGGCTGATATGCCATGAAATACATCTGTTATGATGTAGGCCTATGTGCCCTATATTTTTATGTCCTTTGAGACAAGCTTATAAGCTAAATATAATTGTCAATTATGACAATGACAATTGTGACAATGCGATCCACTGTCCAATAATATATGGACTATGTCCAAATTGTAATTTGCCTTTGATGGTCCTATTAAGCCTAGGCCAAATATAGATATGTTAGGCCTAAGAGTTGTGATGTTATTCACACTAGTATAGGCATTGGATTGTTATATCCAATGTTGAAAGCCAATATTGTTGATATACCATGGCTAAATGAAGTTTTATTGATATATATAGAAACCAAGGCTTAAAGATGGCTAACTCGAATGAGGCACAAAGTAGCCACCGGAATGTTGAATCTAACAAAGCCGAAAACAAAGATACTGATAATGATAATTTTCAAGCTCGCATTGATGCGGCTGTCGAAAAGGCCATGGGAAAGGCCATATAAAAGCTTAGAGAGTCGAGTGCTACTCTCTCTAGACCATTATCGGTTACCTCATCTTCAGCTCATAAGGAGAGCTCCGTTCACTCTTCCAATGCGAAGAGTGAACCAAAGAAACTGGAATTTACTGAAATGTCCCGTTCTGTTAAAGACGGATGTACCTATAAGTATTTCGTTTCCTGTAAGCCCCAAGACTTTAACGGGGAGAAAGGAGCTATGGAGGCCTTGAAATGGCTTGATGAGATGGAGACGATTATAGATATCTGCGGCTGTGCTGATAAGGATATGGTTAAGTTTGTATCACAATCCTTCAAGGGCGATGCCCTTATCTGGTGGAAAGCCATGATTCAATCTACAGGTAAAGTGCACCTGTATAATTTGGGATGGTCCAAATTTGTGGACCTTGTTAAGGAAACATACTGCCCACTTCATGAAGTAGAGAAATCAGAGACAGACTTTTTGTCTCTTTCCATGAAAAACCTAAATTGTCGGAAATATGTTTCCAATTTCAACTCCCTATCTAGGTTAATTTCCTATCTGATCACCCCTGAAACCAAACGCATTGCATGTTTTATCAATGGGTTAGCTTCTGAGATTAAGAGCATGGTAAAGGCTGCTCAGCCTAGTACCTATAGGTCCGTCGTTGACCTGTCCCTATCCCTCAACCTTGATCTAGTGAGGCAAAAGTCAGTTAAGACTGAAACTGACTGGAAAAGGAAGAGAGAAGACGACAACTCTCAAAGGTTTAATAAGAAAAATAAAGGGAGATTCGGGTTCAAAAGGAACCAAGATAAGTCGGGTGTAACGTCGACATGTAAAAATTGCAACCATAAGCATTGGAGACAGTGTAGCATCGATCCACAAACTAGATCATGTGGTATCTGTAAGAAAAGAGGGCATAAAACCTTAGAATGTAAGGATCTTAAGAATGTCGTCTGCTACATCTGTAATGAAAGGGGACATATTAAATTCAACTGCCCCAAGAACCCAAAAAGTAATGATACAAAGCCTAGAGAGGCCAAGAAGGGGAATGCTCGTGCCTTCCAGATGAATTCTAGGGAAGCCGTTAATGACAATAATGTCATAATAGGTACATTCCTCATTAATGATATTTATGCTAGAGTTCTTTTCGATTCAGGTGCAGATAAATATTTTGTTAATTATAAGTTTAGTAAACTATTAAACTTGCCCATAAGAACTCCAGATAAAACTTATGAGATAGAACTTGCTGATGGAAGTTTAGAATCAGCATCTTCCATTCTTGATGGGTGTTCTATATCCATTAAGAATCAATCAATCACTATCTCTTTGCTACCAATGAAATTGGCGGGGTTCGATGTGGTTTTAGGCATGGATTGGTTATCTCATAACCAAGCCCGCATTGCCTGCGACAAGAAACTCATTGAGATTAAAACCCCATCGGGTGAATCAATCACCATCCCTGGAGATTCACACTATGGATTGCCAGACAAGGTGTCATTATTTAAGGAATCCAAATGTATTGGGAGAGGTTGTGTCATTTACATGGCACAAGTCACTATTAATGAGACTAAGCCAAAAATTGAAAACTCCCAGTTATTTCGCAGTATTCCGATGTTTTCCCCGAGGAATTACCAGGCCTACCTCCGGACAGACAAGTGGAGTTTAGGATTGATATCATACCAGGGTCAGCACCCGTAGCTAGAGCTCCATACCACTTAGCACCAACGGAAATGAAGGAGTTGAGGACTCAATTAGATGAACTCTTAGAGAAAGGCTTTATACAGCCTAGTTCCTCGCCTTGGGGAGCTCCTATCCTCTTCGTTAAGAAGAAAGACGGTTCAATGCGGATGTGCATTGACAACCGAGAGCTAAACAAGATAACAATCAAGAACCGTTATCCATTGCCCAGGATCGACGATTTATTCGACCAACTTCAAGGGGCTAGTTATTTTTCTAAGATCGATTTGAGATCTGGATATCATCAGCTGAAGGTTAGAAGTGAGGATGTTCCTAAAACTGCCTTCAGGAGCCGATATGGTCACTTTGAATTTTTTGTGATGCCTTTTGGGCTCACGAATGCACCAGCAGCGTTCATGGATCTCATGAATAGAGTCTGCAAACCATATTTAGATAAGTTTGTCATTGTCTTCATAGACGACATACGTATCTACTCTTGTAATCAAGCTAATCACGAGAAACATCTTCGGTGCATCTTAGAACTCCTAAGGCAAGAGAAGCTTTATGCTAAATTCTCTAAGTGTGAGTTTTAGCTTAGAGAAGTCCAATTTCTTGGACACATGATAAGTGAGCGTGGTATCCAAGTGGATCCCGCCAAAATAGAAGCCATAATAAATTGGGAAGTACCCAAGACCCCATCAGAGATTCGTAGTTTCCTAGGATTGGCTAGTTACTATAGGAGGTTCATTGCGAACTTTTCAAGAATAGCCACTCCTTTAACTACCTTGACCCGTAAAAATGTTAAGTATAATTGGGGTCCGAAACAACAAGAATCTTTTGAGGTTCTTAAACACAAGTTAAGCAATGCTCCTGTGTTATCACTATCTGAGGGTGTTGAAGATTTTGTTGTTTACTGTGATGCTTCGCACACCAGCATGGGGTGTGTGCTAATGAAAAAAGGTAAAGTGATTCCCTATGCATCACGACAACTAAAGGTGCATGAAAGGAATTACACCACCCATGATTTGGAATTGGGTGCCGTTGTATTCACACTAAAATTATGGAGACATTACTTGTATGGCACAAAGTGTATTATATACACAGAACATAAAAGTCTCCAGCATTTTTTCAATAAGAAGGAATTGAACATGCGACAACGTCGATGGATGGAAACGCTTAATGACTATGATTGCGAGATTCGCTACCATCCAGGCAAAGCAAATGTAGTTGCTGATGCCTTAAGTTGCAAGGAACGAGTTAAACCTATAAGGATTAACGCCAGGAGCATTGAGCTCAGAAATAGCTTAAGTGAGAAGCTATTAGATGCGCAAAAGCAAGCCCTGTTTGAGGCTAATATTCCTAATGAGGGATTAGGCAGAACTGTTAATCAGTTAGCACCTGGGAAATATGGAATCCTTAGATTTAATGAAAGGATCTGGGTTCCATTCTTTGGGGACTTAGAGATCTAATCCTCCAAGAAGCGCATAGTTCGAGATACTAAGTTCACCCGGGAGGTGACAAGATGTATCAGGATCTGAGGAAAGAATTATTGGTGGATGGATTTCAAGAAATCCATAGCCACTTATGTAGCTAGGTGTTTGACGTGTTCGCAAGTTAAGGTCGAACATCAGAAGCCGTCAGGACTTCTACAACAATTGGAAATTCCCACATGGAAATGGGAAATGGTAACTATGGACCTGATTACCAAGTTACCTAAAACCAAAAGTGGAAATGACACCATTTGGGTCATTGTGGATAGGCTGACTAAGTCAACACATCTCTTGCCAATTAAGGAAACGTATAATTCAGACAAATTGGCCAAGTTGTATGTGGACCAAGATTGTGTCCCTACACGGTGTGCCGATATCTATTGTATCTGATAGAGATACTAGATACATATCTCATTTTTTGAAAAGTTTCCAACAATCCTTAGGCACACGATTAAACTTTAGTACGGCTTACCATCCACAGACTGATGGTCAAAGTGAGCGTACAATCCAGACACTAGAAGACATGCTTAGGGCATGTGTGATTGATTTAGGTGGAAGTTGGGATGACCACTTACCACTAATAGAATTATCCTACAATTATAGTTATCATACAAGCATCAAGGTTGCTCCTTTTGAGGCCTTGTATGGGAGAAAATGTAGAACGCCCGTGTGTTGGGCAGAAGTTGGGGAAGCCCAACTATCAGGACCGGAGATCGTCCTAGAGACCACGGAAAAGATTGTGCAAATCCGTGATCGTCTCAAAGCTGCCAAGGATAGCAGAAGAGCTATGCTGACAAGAGGCACAAACCTCTTAAGTTCCAAGTAGGGGACAAAGTCATGTAAAAGTATCACCCTGGAAAGGTGTGATGCGCTTCGGAAAGAAGGGCAAGTTGAGCCCAAGATATATTGGACCATTCGAGATAATCGAATGTGTCGGCACTGTAGCTTATAAGTTCAGATTGCCAAAGGAACTAAGTGGAATCCATGATGGGTTCCACATCAGTAATCTTAAGAAATGTCTAGCCGATGAGTCGCTAGCAATGTCACACAAGAATGTGCAAATTAATGAAAACCTGAGGTTCGTTGAGAAACCAATTTTGATCGAGGATCGACAGGTTAAGAAGTTTCGAAGGAAAATGATACCTTTAGTAAAGGTTAAGTGGGACGCTTTTAGAGGTCCCGAGTACAGACGGGAGGTTGAGTCCACTATGCGACAAAAGTACCCCCATCTTTTTGAATAAAAATCTCGAGGTCGAGATTTCGGGGGTGAGGATGTAACACCCTGTAAAATCATGTCCAATAGTATAGTGACACGTGTTGTATTTTAAATATAGTCTATTAAAGACCAATAAGGACTAAAGGCGTCAACATGCTCAAACTGAGCCTTTGAGTGACGGTCCGATGTCAACATGCATAAATAACAGCTCTGAGTGACTGATATGTCAACATGCTTAAAAACTTGGCCTCTGAGTGACTGATATGTTAGCATGCCCAGCCTCTGAGTAACATCGGAGTCAACATGCTTATAATAAGCCTCTGAGTGATCCTTTATGAAGTCTTAACTCTCATATGTGCCATTTGTTGGAGAGAGGTTTCAATTCTTTAAATATGTGAAAGTTGGATAATGGAGGGATTAAAAGTGTCAACATGCTAATTTATACCTCTGAGTGACCTTTTAACGAACCGAGAGCTCAACAATGTACGGGCATAATCCCGGGTATGCCAAGTATTGGCTACGAAGGACTAAATATGCCAAAAAGGTGTTTTAGAAGGTTTTTAGAAGCTTTATTAAGTTAAGGGGTTAAAATGTCAATTTTTGAAACTGGCCAAGGGGCGGTCACGGGCCGCGATAGACCAGGCTTGGGTCTCTCGCGGGGCGCGAGAAGGTCTCTGTTGCAGAAAGTTTTGCTTGGCTGCCAAACAAAGCTCCAAAAATCCATTTAATCGAAACTATGGATTCCCAAACTGCTATGACACGTTTTAGAACACTTGTAAACTCCCTCTTACACCCCTAAACACCTGACATCACCTCCTTTGAGTTCTCCAACTATAAGTAGGTGCTTAAGTTCACCATTTCAACTTGCACCTTTCTCATTCATATACTCTTCTCCCTCCTCTGAAAGTTTCTAACTGAAAGAAGCATCCAACCTAGTTCTTTTGCACCCTAGAAATCACTGGTAAGTGTTCCATCCTTGTGCATTTTCGTTTATAGACTTTTATAGCCAAAAGTCAAGCATTTATGGAAAACACTTTGACTTTCGGTTAAGACCATTATGGTCCAGCCATTGTTCGTAACGAACATGGCTAAGTGATCGTAATAAGGTAGGTGTTAATCTCTATAAAGGGCACCTCCTAAAGATCACGTTTACTAGACCAATTGACGGGTCAAAGTTATGATATTAAAAAGTCAAACAGGCCATTTTTTGGAAAAATTATAAATTGATCTTATATATGTTATGAAACTTGTATTGACACTTAAACAAGTTGGTAATAACTATTAGAACATGTAAGAACATGTATGGCTTGTCAATTTCAGTTCTAGGGTCTGTTCGCAACCTAAAGTCGCGAAGTTTGACTTCTACTTTGACTACTGATCTAAAGTTGCATTATGATCATAATATAATGTAGCATAACCCTCTGAGGTTATATTACATGATCATAATCAGAATCCAAGTTTATGCGCAAGTTCCGCAATTATGCCATTTTTGACAAAAATGCCCTTTTTGCATAAAACAAGGTTTTAATGATAATAGACTTGAAATAAGTTTCCTACTGATGTAATATTATAAGTAGGATTATTTAGGATGTTAAACCAAGTTATAAAGTGAGTTTTCAAGCAGGTCCTTAAACTATGTCGATAAATGACGATTTTTGCTCTCGTGGCTCATAAAATGGTTTTAATCAAATCTTTACATGGTAAACCATTTACCTACTGATATTATATATTAAATAACATATCTAAAACATTTTAATCAGACCTTAACATCAGTTTCGTAAACATCGCATAAAGACGTCATTTTACGACATTAGTGCCGTTTTGGCGCATAGTATGGTTTAAATCATATTAATTGACCAAGACTTGTTACCTACTGATTTTAAAACTTAGTTTAAACATATTTACAGTAGGTACATGAACTCAGAATCTCAAATAATTTATAAACTTTGTGTAAAATGACCAAACTGCCCCTTCGGTGCATAGTTTGGTCATAAAAGATAAAATACACATATAAATGATATCCTATTGATATTATATCATAAATAAACTATATTTACAAAATACTCATGATTATAAACTTAAATTATATTCAAGTTCCTTTTTATATGGTATGAAATTACCAAAATGCCCTTATGAGGCATAGTTTCAATTTAAAACCATAACGGGCATAAAAGTTGATATCTTATTGATATTACAATTTAATTAAAGTATAATGGCATATAGAACTTGTCCATAACTTATCCGGTTACCCGATATCGCTGATATGCGTACGGTTAAGTATATGTAACAAGTTTACGAAAATTAACCGAAACGGGTCTAACCTTGTCATTTAAATCTCAAAATCCAGAATGTTTATAATTTATCCATATTATACAAGTCAACGTACTTGTTGGGATTAAACTACATTTTATCCAATCATCGTTTAATCTAGCGTTATACGTATTTGATCAAGTACGCTAGTCGGTCTAAGTCTATGACTTAAATAAGACCATTAGTATTTAATTGGTTAGCTTATGCCATAATCTAGACTAGAGACATTCCGGTAAATGCTATCTGCACTTAGCTCATTTTGAATACGGCTGGGTTATAAATCTTGCATTTTAAACAAGACTAATTCAGGTAAATACTCTTGACTTATTTTCCCTATACGGGCTTGGGATACGGTAAATTATTACTGCTTGTTCGTAAACGGGATCAATCGAATGCCGGATTGTGGCTAGTAAATCCAAATATTTCGTTTTAATCAGTTTTGTTTGATAACTTAAACATCGGGGATTTAAATTACCGTGTCCTTGATATCCTCGGCTCATTACATTAGATAATGGCCACGACCTTAGCGCAGGTGTAGGCATACACCTGACAGACGCTCAAATGCAAATTACCCAAGCCGTTGGGGATAACTCCTTCGTGAGTTCTAAGTGGTGTGTATTTAATCATGTCTCGGTTTCTGTACTAGGCCCTGTATGTATGGACAAACATGTGAATCTGTTAAGAAGGTTGCAACGCCAACTTTCCCAAGTTATAAAAGAATTTTGTGCTGATACGCACCTAAAACATATTTTTAAAATGTTTTCAAAATGAGTCGGTTGGGTGTATTTACCAGCGAAAGCTGGCGTATTTTCAAAAAAACTAGGTTTGCAGGTACAATACGAAAATAGGCTGGAAGTGCTCGGTAGTGATAAGAGGATCTTACAAATCCTAGATCTGCCCAAAGTCTGTTTTATATTCTTTCTTTGTATATTTTATGATCCGCCTATGGATCTTCTATTATGAGCATGTATATTATTTTATTTCAAACATTTGGTTTGTAATAGTAATTTTACTCCAAGACTTCCGTTGTGTCGTGTTTAATTGACTATGATGTTATCAACTGACGTCACGATACTCCCCACCCGGGCCCACCGGTGTATGGATTTGGGTTGGAAATCCAGGGTGTGACATATAATGTAGCATAACCCTTTGAGGTTATACTACATGATCATAATCGGTATCTAAGTTTAGCATAAGTTCCACAATTACACCATTTTGACTAAAATGCCCTTTTTGCATAAAACAAGGTTTAAATGATAACGAACTTGAAAATAAGTTTCCTACTGATGTAATATTATAAGTTGGATTATTTGGGAAGATAAACCATATTATAAACTGAGTTTACAAACAAGTCCTTGTACTATGTCGGTAAATGACGATAAGGCCCTTGTGGCTTGTAAATTGGTTTTAATCAAATCTTTTCAAGGTAAATCTTTTACCTACTGATATGTTATATTAAGTAACATATCTAAGACATTTTAATTTGACCTTAACATCAGTCTTCAATAAACATCGCATAAAACGTCATTTTACGACATAAGCGCCGTTTCGGCGCATAGTATGGTTTTAAACCATATTAATTGACCAAGACTTGTTACCTACTGATTTTAAAACTTATTTTAAACATATTTACAGTAGGTACATGATATGAACTCAGAATCCCAAATAGTTTATAAACTTTGTGTAAAATGACTGAAATGCCCCTTCGGTGCATAGTTTGGTCATAAAGGATAAATTACACATAGAATTAATATCCTACTGATATTATATTATAAATAAATTATTTTTCCAGAATAGATATAGTTATAACATTAAATTATATTCAAGTTCCTTTTGTACGGTAACTAATTACCAAAATGCCCTTATGAGGCATAGTTTCATTTTAAAACCTTAACGAGCACATAAGTTGATATCCTACTGATATTACAACTTATTTAAAGTATAATAGCATATAGAACTTGTCCATGACTTATCCGATTACCCGATATCGCTTATATGCGTGCGGTTAAGTATATGTAGCTAGTTTACGGAAATTAACCAAAACGGGTCCAACCTTGTCAGTAAAGTTTCAAAATCCAGAATGTTTATAGTTTACCCATATTATGCAAGTCAAAGTACTTGTCGGGTTTACACTACATTCTATCCGGTCATCGTTTAATCAAGCGCTATACGTTTTGATCCTGTACACTACTCGATCTAAGTCTATGAGTTAAATAAGACCGTTAGTATTTAATTGGTTAGCTTATGCCATAATCCAGACTAGAGTCTTCCGGTAAATGCTATATGCACTTAGTTCAATTTGGATATGACTGAGATATTAAATCTTGCATTTTAATTCAAGACTAGCTCAGGTAAATACTCTTGACTTATTTTCTCTATACGGGCTTGGGATACGGTAAATTATTACCGCTTGGTCGAAAATGGGATTAATCGAATGCCGGATTGTGGTTAGTAAATCCGCATATTCCGTTTTAATCAGTTTTATTTGATAACTTAAACATCGGGGGTTAACTACTGTGTCCTGGATATCATCGGCTCATTACATTAGATAATGGTCACGACCTTAGCGCGGGGTGTAGGCATACACCTAACAGACGCTCAAATGCAAATTACCCAAGACGTTGGGGATAACTCCTCCGTCAGTTCTAAGTGGTGTGTACTTAATCATGTCTCGGTCTCTGTACTGGACCCTGTATGTATAGACAAACATGTGAATCTGTTAACAAGGTTACAAAGTAACTTTTCCAAGTTATAAAAGATTTATGTCATGTGCACTTAAATCTAATTTCTAAAATGTTTTCAAAATGAGTCAGTCGGGTGTATTTACCAGCGAAAGCTAACGTATTTTCAAAAGACTAAGCTGCATGTACAATACGAAATAGGCTGAAAGCTGCTCGGTAATGAAATAAGAGGATCTTGCAAATTTTTAGATCTGCCCTAAAATCTGTTTTATATTCTTTCCTTGTACATTTTATAATACGCCTGTGGATCTTCTATTACAAGCCTGTATATTATTTTGTATTTCAACATTTGGTTTGTAATAGTAGTTTTACTCGAAGACTTTTGTTGTGTCGTGTTAATTGACAATGATGTTATCAAATTACGTCACGATACTCCCCACCCAGGCCCACCGGTGTATGGATTTGGGTTGGAAATCCGGGGTGTGACAGATACTTTACTTTTGGTTGCCAAATCGGCTGTAGCTAAATAAGTTTAGAAGTTTTGTTGGCCGGTTGTCGTTAATTTCATCTGATAAATGTGTTAACCGAACTTCTTACATCTTTTTCAAATTTTTATATTTTTCAATAAAATAAGGTTGAGAAGAAATCGTACAATGAAATTGGCCGTTTAATATTAGCCTTTTGAATGGTGTTTTCTCATATAGAGTATAGAATGATATTTTGGTCACTTTCCCGGAAATATGCTTTAGATTTGTTAGCAGTTTGCGTCTATCAATGACTAATTTTAAACATCAATAGAAAATTGTTTTTTATTTATGTTGTTTCAGTTTTGGTAAAACGCTTACTAGAGTGATTTGGGGTTATAAAATGGCTAACAAGGTGATTTGCTTAATTAAGCTGAATGGGAGGTCAATTTGAATATTGAATATTATATGTTAAATAATTTTATTCGTAAAGAACAACCGTGTTTTTTAAATTATCATGATCGTGTTTTTTTAATGTATCATATTTTTATTATGTGATGAATCTTATTCGACTTGAACCGTTGAACCGACCTGAATTTTTTTTATCTTTAGACATATGAAATTGAAGCATTTAAAAAAGTGAACTTCTTAAAAAATTCTTGAATCCGTTTATTGGTGAATCACATGAATTCTTTTGTATAGCTCTATAACTAATATTTTAATTAAATTTTATGTTAAGTCGAGTTATATGATTTAGACAATACAGAGTTAATTCAAGTGTTTAAAAAAGATTTATAAAAAGCTAAAGAAAATAACAAGCACCAAATCTCATGTGTAGTAAAGTCTAGAGAGAGACCCAAAGAAATGGACTAATGGTATATTTCCGTACTATTTTTTTTTCTATATTTAACCTTCTTCATTAATCTAACGCAATGAACGGCCAAAAATCATTCCTATATTTTTCAGAAAATACACTTTTTACATGGAATATACATATACATATCAGCTACGGCCTACGTTTATATATATATATATGTATGTATATATGTACAGATATAGATATAACCATCGGTTTTAAATTTTTAATACATGTATACACACAAAAAATATCTATACTCGATAAATAACTAATTAGTTGTGTCACGTGTCACAATTATACAAACCCAAGATTCTTTTTCTCGCTTATCTTATTTCAACCTTTCGTATTCGTTTTCTTGTTTTCAATTATATCATATCTAAACATATCGTTATAATTTTATAATTAATAAATTTTCTTTTATAAAGTGTAAGAGAAGAAAAGTCATGTAATACATAACCAATTTTATTTGTAAAACCATATAAAAGTATGTACCTATTACTTTAACTTTGACACAAAACAATTATGTACTACATGAGCGCCTACATTTCCCTATTACACTATATTTGACTAGCATTACATACAAGTTTTAATAATACTTGTAGTTCTCTGCTTAAAATCGCAATTGTACTGAATGTACGTATGTGTATATGTATATGTGTACACACATTCAAATACATATATAGAAGGGGTTGTTGATTAAAAGGGGAAAAGGTAGGAATCCTATGAAGTCTTCAAGATGCAGCATGTGTACATTTTGTAAGGTTTTGGGTGAGTGTAATGTGTCTATTTAATTGTGTGTAGCTATAGAAGCACTATTTTGATGGCTGAACGTATTGTCGTAATCAAACTGTTCGGTTATACATCATACCATGGAAAATTAGATTCATAGTTGTAACAGTTGGACAATTGTTGTAAATAGTTTAGACACACTGTTATAATAGTTGTGGATATTACTACTTCTAAATTACATCAAATTTACCCCATGGCAGGAATTGAACACCGGTCTCTTTTCAAGAAGTACAAAGCCTCTACCACCCTACTAAAATAATGATGGCAAGCATCTTAAGTAAACGATTTTTTAAAATATTTTGAAATTCTATACTCAAATTAAAAAAGAACAAAAATTTTAACTTTATTATATGTACTTTCCTTAAAGAAAAAATAAGAAATCATATTACGGCTAGAACATAAAAAAACATGCTTTAAATCTTGAAAATTACAATTCTTATTTTGCATTCTGGTCATATTTATCTAATTGTGCGCAGTTTTAGAAGCACATTGTAATGGTTGGACGTATTATTGTAAGCATACAGTCCATTTATACACCACACCATGGAAAACTAGATTCAACATTGTAATAATTAGACAATTGTAGCAATTAGTTTAGACGCACTTATGTAATAGTTTTGGATATGGATATGGATGGTAATGAGACGGATATTAGTAATCCTATACTTATACCCGGTTTTAAAATTATGTTTCATACCCGACTTAATATCCGTCAGATATTTGTTGGGTAATTATCCGTCGGGTATTGGGCATTCCCGCATGTATAATGATTAATGTATACCCTTTAATTTGTTAAAAGATATCGATTGGGATTTCCAAATACATTTCCTTTTTACTATTATAATTAGTGTATATTTTTTATTTATATAACTATTATAAATCAAAATATACATTACATACATATAAATTTGATCATAAAATTAATAATAACATTATAATTTTTGTATAGTTTTATTTATATATTTCACAATACACAAAATATAGATAATATTATCAAATACATATTCCAAAAGAATTTGTTTTCACATAATGGACCTACTAAAATAAGTCACTAATAGATAAGGTTAAGGAAAAACATAAATATAAACAAAAAAAATCCGGGTTTATAGTTCGGGTAAATGGGTATGTGTCACACCTAATCTCATACATGTCCCATACCCATGAAATTTTTAAAACTAATCTCATACCCAGCTCATACCCGTCGGTCTCCGAGTATACCCATCCCATATGTTTCGGGTTTGGGGTATACATATCGGGCTCAAGTTTTTTTGCCATCCCTAGTTTTTGATGCACCATTTTAGCACTAAATCAAACATCTTAAGTAAATAGTTTTTATCTAATATATAAAAACTTATATATTATCAATTGGCAACATATTGTTGCTTATTGTCGTTGTACATCTAGCATTGGGGCTTTTCTTCGCTTATATGACTTGTACGTTTCCTTTTATGTGTTGTACCATTTGTGGGTATATGTTGGATGTTTTGTTTTGAGTTGAGTTGTGTCATTTGCACCCCCACCACTTCCTTTAACAACCACTTTTCATCAGTTCCTTCACCGTGTATCCTTGTTGGCGACGTTGCGTTTTTTCTTGATTGTCTTCTCCATCAGTTTATCTAACCGAGATAAAGTGTTTCGTTTATTTTCAATAAACCTTTAATTGTCTAGGGTATTGAGTTTTTCTTGACTTGTCGTTGATGGATGTTTGTTTTGTTTTGTTATTTGGTTTATCTTTTCCATTACGTCTTCGAATTTGTGGTTGCATGTGTTTGTTATGGATATGACGGCTTAACGCCTTGATTTCTAGTCTTTTTTTTTTTTTTGCTTATGGCATGATTTATTTTATCTTTGATGTGTTTGTTGTCCTTTTGGGGTTTTACGATTCCAAGGTTGTTGTTTTAATTGTTTTTGTTGTTGTTTTGGGATTTGTTGTCATTGTGTTATGTGTAGCTTCAATTTGTTTACATGCTTGAAGTACTGAACACATGTGTTGTCCAGTGGCTGCCTTGTTTATTTATTTATATATTATCAATCAACAACACGTTGTTGCTTATGGTTGTTGTACATACATCATTGGGTCTTTTGTTCGTTTTTGTGAGTTGTCTATTTCCTTTTGTCGGTTGTACAATTTGTGGGTATATATTGGATGTTTTGTTTTGCTAGTGTGTCATTTGCACCCCACTAGGTACTAGACTTTATTCTATGTTATTATTGTTGTGCTTGGGTGTACATTCAGTTCTGGTGGTGAAGTTGTTGTTGCTTGTAGGTATGCCTTTGTGGTTGTGTGTGTTTTGGTAATGAAAATTGGGTCTCGATGATGATTGTTTATGGCCATTTGTGAGTTATTGGAATAAATGTTTAAAATTGGTATGACTTTGGTCATCATTTGTTGGAAATTGTTGTTGCAGTTGTGTCAACATGTTACTAATTAATAATATATAAATAAATATATAAATTTGCAACATTCTTTTGGTTTAATTGTCTTTATAGACTGTGATTTTTAAAATATGGTTTTATAACACTGTGAAGGCTAAGCAACCGGTCAATTACATATTTCTGAGTCTAAAAAATTGCTATTTTTGATAGGTATTTAAGTTTCGGGTTAGATATGAGATAGATGAATCATCTTTCATGTATATTTTTGGGTTGTCCTTTGTTATTTATGTTCAAGTTAACAACTGACCTGGTAACGACGAATGAGTTGTTCTTAAGGTCTTTGTGACTGACATGGCATCATAAAAGCAAACGACTACAATGATTTGTTCGAGCCTACTCGTACCAACTTCATAATAAGTTTCTATTCTTTTCCTTATTGTTGTTGTTTGCTTGAAATATAGCATAACTAATATGTAATTTTGTTTGTTTAGCATGTCAAGTTATAACGAAGACTTGGATGTTTTTGAATGGCTTTCATGTATTCTTCAAGATGTTGTTGATTCTGACAAACGAATCAACGAAAAACTCATGGAGCTTACCGAAAGAGTTTGTAAAATTCGTGAAAAGCAAGCGGGGTTGCAGCTTGTGATAGACGCGCTTAACGTGTGTTATGCTAAGAATAATAATGTTGGAAAAAATTAGATTTAGATATATTAGTGTTTATTAATAACTCGATTGTAAATTTTGTAACTATTTTGTAAACAATCAGTGTTATTATATATCTTTTATGCTTTATCCGAATTCACCTTGCGGCACAGTTTATATGCTCCCTACCTCAACGCGGGGCTTCCATCTAGTTCTGTACTCAAAAATGACAAAAATTTGAACTTTATTATATGTTAATAACTTGATTATAAATTTTGTAATTATCTTATAAACAATCAATATTATCATATATCTTTTATGCTTTACCTGAATTCACCTTGTGATATACTTTGTATGCTCCCGCCACAATAAGGGGCTTCCATCTAGTTCTATACTCAAAAGGACAAAATTGTGAACCTTATTATATGTACTCTCGTTTTAAAAATAATAAAATATATCTCAGCTAATGACCATTAAAAACACACTTGACACCTACATTTCTTCTTTGTCATTCCAGTCATATTTAACTTATTACTAATTACAACCTTTGCACCATTTCAAATTTTAATTACATTTCGTCTATGTAATGGTATTATATTAGGCCTTGCGGTGTAACTTAATATTTAGAGTGTTAACAGTGACATGACATGTTAATCGACATTATACATAACTTATTTCTTTCGTTAAAGGACATTAAAGGGTTATTTGTTAACATATGAATAGGATGTTAAAGTATTTAATTAATTGTTTTTTTTTTCTCAAACCAAAAACCACTAAAAAAATAGGGTTATGTGAAGTTAACCAAATTAAACCATTTCTTTAAGACGAGTTAAAGTAAAATGGGGAAAAGTGGGTAATGTAACACCTAGGTAGATTTAAGAAGGGTTAAAGTATACCCTAAGACCTCATACCTTTTACCGTGTTAAATATAATTTATATCTATCTATACTTTATAATAAAAGAAATCATTTAGAGGACACTTGTCATCATATTAAGCCATGTCTATGGATAATTAATATTTTAGTTTAATATCTTTTAAGTAATTATGAATAACACTCCGACTAAATATTATTTAGTTTAATATCTTATGGATAATTATTATTTTATCATCATATTAGGTCATGTCTTATGGATAATTATTATTTTGGTTTAATCTCTTCTAGTTAATTATAGATAACCCTCCTACTAAATATTATTTAGTTTAATATCTTATGGATAATTTTAATCTCTTCTAATTAATTATAGATAACTCTCTTACTAAATATTATTTTATTTAATATCTTTTACTTAACTATAGATAATTATTATTTAATTTAAATTTAATGTATATTTCTCATTTAATATTATTTATTTAAATTTCAATATCATTTTACAGCCACCTACATTTTATTTGTAAGATACAAATTTACTCTTATGCTTTTCGATTATTAAATAAATAAAAATTAATATTAAATCTTATACTACTTTAAATGTCGAATATAATACTTCTATTTTTCTAATAAAATATTATCCTTAAATTTAAATTCTTAATTAAGATATATTTAAATAACCAAATTATTTATCACCAAAACCAAACTTGTATTAATATATTATTTATTTTTATTTTCATTATTAATAAAATATTATATCGATTTTATTACATAATTTTTAAACAAATTGTATATAACTTTCAATATTACTTTATATATAAAATTAGACTTATTACATTTTTTTTAAATATAATTTATATTTTATCACTCAAATGGTTGCTTATTTGCTTCTCCAATAACATGTTTGGCCACTGTATATTCTTTTCAATAATCATCTCCGCAATTACCATATTTATCGCATACAAAGTATATTCGTTAGTTTTTTTAAATATAATTTTCTTATTATTTGGTATATAAAATCATATTTATTCAAGCCGTGTAATATACGAGTGTTTTTAAAGATATAACTTTTTTTATTAGTTTGGTAAACAATATTACATTATTCAACCCGTAACCCGTGTAATACACGTGGTTTTAAAGATATAACTTTTTTATTGTTGGTATATAAAATTACGTTTATTCAGCCCGTATAATATGGTTATTATAGATATAACTTTTTATTATTTAATAAATTAAATTACATTTATTCAACGCGTGCAATAAAGGAGGTTTTTAAAATTGTTTTATTATTTAGTATATAAAATTCATTTATTCAGCCTGTGTAATAGATGGAGTTATAACCTACTTAGTATATAAAATGAGTTATGATGATTGACTAGAACTCTAATATGTAAAGTTGTAGACCAAAATTAAAGCCATCGCGTTCTTATTCTTCTATCTTTCTCGTGAGGCTAGTTACAACTTATGTCTCTAATGGCAATTGTCTCAAACTAATTTAGTTTTTTTCCTCAAAAACCGACGCCTCAAACTACTAGTACTACCGATGACACCCCTTTCTTCTTTGCCTCCGTTGTCGCTATGTTTTTTCTTCGGTTTAGTGACGCATCCAGCAATGATTTTAGAAAACCATAAAAGTGCGTTTTTGAATCGTGTTTGATGTTGCCTCAGCCACACAATATGATGTGCTTACCGTGTTGGTTTCGTCTGCAACCACATGCAACTATTGCAATGGCACTAACGTATGGTCATAGCTTTAGCACTAGAATTACATGGATAATAACAATAGTAGTAGTGGTAGTCGTAATAGTAGTAAATAATACTAATAATAATAATAATAATAATAATAATAATAATAATAATAATAATAATAATAATAATAATAATAATAATAATAATAATAATAATAATAATAATAGATGCTTTCTAGTTTCTACTAACCCGTAATGGTACGTTGAAACAAATACAATGTGCATCTCAATAAAAACTTCGTTTATTACTTGGCAAAATATATGTATAGACAAGATCATGATTTTGATTGTATTTTTTTTATTTTTTTCGAATGGCAAACTAACATACTTTAGATACTCATATACATGCATATAATGGGATCTGAACACTTCACCTCTTGGGATAGAGGGAAGAAACCTTACTAACACATCGTACAAAATATATATACAGATGATAGAGAAGTAATAAAACTAATTTACTATTTTTGTTATTTATGTTTTTCATCTGAAGTTTGTATGATAAATTTTATTTGATGTGTGTGTATACCAAGGAAATAATAGTAACTAGTAGGTTACACCTGCGCTCTGCGGCGGAGTGTAACACCCCAAAAACGGGTTTGGTAATCAAAACACGTTAATATTAAAGAGCGGGAAAAAGACGTAAGTGGTAAAAGTGAACTCGTAATTAAATAACTAGGAACAAATTAACCTAGTTAATAACATGTATATAAAAAACAAGACAATGAGTTGTAGTCTCATTTATAATCAAAACTAAACTTGAGGGACCAAAGTTGCC
Source organism: Scalesia atractyloides (assembly GCA_947069175.1). Lineage (NCBI taxonomy): Eukaryota > Viridiplantae > Streptophyta > Magnoliopsida > Asterales > Asteraceae > Scalesia > Scalesia atractyloides. The sequence continues at coordinate 20,205,366 of CAMTDV010000022.1, read as the reverse complement.
AAGAAAGGAAACTTGTTTTATTAAAAAATAAAATTAACACATATTACACACACTTAGTGTGTGTATATGTCAATGATCAGGAGAAGAAACAAGAGGAAACCCTAGTTTCTTCAAAGAATCACCAAATTGAAAGGGGAATTAGACACCAAATCGATGCATGAACACATATTATCGATCACCTTGATTAGAGGATCATGAGGTATGTCTAAAAACTTTGATTGGTGAAAGTTATAATGTAAGACAAGTAGAATACTTGCAATTAGATTGTTGGACTATGATCCAAAAATGAAATTGAGTGTTATGTATGCTTAATTTCATTAGATATCATAAAATTATGAATAATTGAGATAAGATTACTTGTAAGTGATTAACAAGTAGATAATAAAGTGGGTTTTGATAATGTGATGAAGTTGATGACAAACCTATATATATAGAATCATTGTACATGATAGTAATAGGAAGATACTTAAACAATTTGAGTGTTTGAGCATATATCCATACTTGCCATGAAAATAAATTTTTATACGATATGAGGAAATTTATGATATATTCATGCTAATGATGTTTGAAATAATCATGTATTTATGAATGTTTAAAGTAATTGGTTAAGTTTGAGATTTGGATCAATTCTATATATATGATGCAAAGGGATTGAAATTATGTTAAATTGATATAACAATTGTATGAACATAATAGAGAAATTTAGTTAAAACGGTAGCCTAGAAATGACGCCTACCGAATAATTGATGAAAGGCCTAAATGAGTTTGTCAAACTTAATTGCGCATTTCATATGCTAATAGGCAGTTGACTCTTAAAAAGTCAAACTAATCAATAATAAGATCAAATGGTAAATTTGATGTAAAGTCCGTAATGTGGGATAGTCTTGATAAATCATGGGATAGTCTTGATAAATCATGACTAATCTAACCATTTTGCGAATGATAAAATGATAGTTTGACGCTTGACAAACTAGGTGGAGGCTTGAGAAGAAGTGGGTCAAACTAACAAGTAAGCAGAAAAAGGCATAATCGGATTTCAAGGTAAGTGAAGCTTACACCCTTATAGTAGAACACTTACTAATTGTATTGGTTATGAAAAAGGTAAATTAGTATTTGAAATAAGAAGTTCCGACGCAGAATAATACGGATCGGAATAAGTGAAAATGGTAAGAAACCATTTCATAGTAATAAAGGGGTAAAAACGGAAAGTTGGCCATGTGACGACAAATAAACAAAGAGTCTTGAAAGATATACCTTATGGTGTAAACCATAATGGATAAAAAAGATAAAAAGGTAAATTGGTTACGAGTAAAAGTATAGAAAATAGTATAAGAAACAGATAACCGATGGCGTAAGCTATGATGGGACAAACGAATTAAGAAATGATCTTTAATTAATATGATAATACGGTATAAACTGAAAAGAGTTACATGGATGAGATGGTAAATAAAATACCATCTCACAAGATAAAATGGTCATTTAGGTGGTGGGTCAAATGGTGATATTGTCGCCATTTGACAATAATGACTAATGTTCGATTGTTGAGTTTTGTGCTCACAGAGAGAATAGCATACGGATTGCATTGCTTTTAACTAAAGCTTGATATTACAAAGTATTAAAACGGGTCAATGCTATGACCCGAGCCAGGTACGTGTAACGGGTCAAACTCTCAACAAGGACTTAAGGTCCGATGAGAGTTAAATGAGTCATGAATGAACAATAGATTACCTAAGGTAAGGTAAATCTAATAATCTAAATCGTAGACATTATGTTATTATGGTTAAATGTTCATATTTGGTCAAAATATGATATTGAAAGTCCTTCGTCGTAAAAGAAGGGTCTAAGTTGACCAACATGCCCTCGAGTGATGAAATAAGTTAACGACTCTAATGTTAGTTTAAAAATGACTTTTATAATATAATAGACCCTTTCGGTAGCGTAAAAGCGAAAAGCATAAGCCTTTTTGGTTTAATGCCTTTTTAAATGGTCTTTTTCGTAAATTGTCAAACCAAATGGCAGAAATTGGATAAAATGAATTCACGATAATAAATCCACCACAAATAATGTTGTGGTGGGAAATAGATAGATATCTTAGTGTGGAAATGATAAGATAGATAAGGTTTGGTTGAAATGAGCGTTGGATTACGCTAAAACAACCAAACAAGTCAAAATGATAAATAAATAAAGGTTTAGTTGAATAAAGCGATGTATTTCACTAAGCCAACTATACGGGTAATAAGGAGTGTTAATGCATATCGAAATGGATGCGTAAATGTATAGTTTGGTTTAAATGGGGTTAAATGGCAAAATCGAAAAATATGAGCATAAACCGGGAATAAATGCATAATTCATAAGAAATAAGTATCCGGGTCAAGGATTTAGGGTTACATATGTAAGAAAACGTTTCTAGTCATTTAGAAACAAGTTTCATGAGAAACGGATATAGATTTAATAAGTTACGAAAGTTTTCGTAATAAAGATGACAAAACGGAAATTCTTGTGGTAGCCCATCTTAAGCTACGGTGGCCAGCCGTAGCTTACCGCAGGAAACCGGTGAATGAAAGCAGAAAATTGAGTTATGCGAAAACGTCTCCGTAAGCCCCAGGTCGTGTTTAAATGCGCGGGACTTGAAACGGGTCGAACGAACAAGTATAATAACACAGCAGCATATTCGCTGCAGAAGGCAGCATCGCCGACGCTAAACTGGCCATCGCCGACGCTACATCAATAATCCGACGACTTAAATGACTGCCTACGGCAGTAAAGCTACGACGCGAGTTTTAAAGAGGCGTCGCCGACGAGGCTAATAGCCGTCGCCGACGCCCCCTAACAATGATATTTTATTATTTGAATTTTTGTCAAGTCGTTATGTTATGCTCTATAATACTAGTATTTTGCAAACTTCCAGTTTAGGTTAATCGCAAGCACTTATGAATGACGATCAAGCTCGATGAAGAACCGAACACAATCAAAGATCAAACTTCCGCATTGGTTTTAAATGTTACGGAATTAATCAGTAATGACATGTCAAATTGTTTAGTATTGATAAAGTTTTAATAAACTCGAAAATTTATAGTGACGTGTATTCGCATTTACTCGTTTAAATGCGAAAAATTTTAATAGAAATTTAAATATTTTAAGTTAGGGCCTTACACGGGATGACCCAATTTTTAATGAAAATGTAGATGCAAATGATAAAAATAACATTAGGGTAAAGGGATGTGAATTATAAGTCAGGCGTGTGTGGGAATAACCTAACCCACATAACTTAATATTGTATTACTCTTTTTAACCTTTACATATGTAAAAAGATTCAAATAGGTATATGTAAAGTACATGATTTGTATACGAAGTAAACACTTAATAAGAGGAATTATGTGTATGAAATAAGTGTTTTAAAACCACAAGACATGATGAAAGCCCACACATGTTTTTTTGTTTCTTGTAACATTGGTTAAAAGCCAAACTAAGCAAAAAAGAAATCATGGTTGGAGCAAGCATGAGGCATGTACCTTTTGAGTAAGGCTAATTATACTAAAAGAAGGTCAAAGCAAAAGACCACTAAAAGTCAACACCACTTGTGTGGCTTAGAAAGTGATCACCACTTGTGTGCGTTAAAAAGTGTATGATATAGTACTTCTCTTTATTGTAAGAGATATTTATAATATTTATTACATTATAATAATCCATATTTAAGATAAAGAGACATGCAATATAAGAGATTTATGTGGTTCACCCAATATTCACATGCTAACGATAAAATAGACGGGTCAGAATGGTTGGATCACACAGGGTAAGATGCGGTAACCTTTTGCAACCGAAAAAGGCCGGATCAAGTTAACCTGACATGGCAAATACTTGGAAAACAGTTTAGGAGTGCGTAAATTAGAGTGTAGAGGTTTTCAACTCGTTTGACTTGTTTCCTATTTATTCCTTTTGGTATGCGCGCGACTCAAAGGAAGCATAGCCTAAATAGAAAGAGAGACAAGTAATTCGTACTGAAACTACAACTCTTAACTAAAAACACGTGGTACAACTAATACACTCCAATACAAATGTACTCTTATATAAGCAAAGCAAAGGACTCGAGACATGTCAAGAAAGATGAATTTCATTTTCATCCAAAAGGGAGGAATGTGTTCGATTCAATAAATGTCAACAAAGGTGACTCCTTTTTCTAAGTAAAAGATTTGTTCAAATGACATATCATGTGGTTTCATGTTTAGCAAAAGTTGTAAAACCCTTATTATGCTTGTACAATGAATGTTCATCATCTTGAAACTAGGTGATCAATCATGAAAAAGTAACTACCTGTAAGAATAAAGGACGCAACTCCACTGCACGCCATTCGCAACTTAATGCCACGAAAAAGTATATTTCTATCTCGAGGATGGATGCCTGTAAGTCTCTCGAACCTCTTTCCTGGCAAACTCCACCTAAGAAACTTTCTCTCCATGGTAATATACTGCATATAAACAGTAAAAAGTAACTACCAAACCGAATACATGTGATAGCAATTTCAACCCGTTTATGCGAAAACAGGTGCTTTGGGTGTTGTTACAATGCAAACGGGTCAAACAGGTAAGCTTTAAAATGTTTATTAAAAGGGAAACCAGTGGAACAGGTTAGAAGTAGATGATGATACCAGTTGTGGCCTATTTAGGCCCGATCAGATGCAATACCTGGGCTCCAAGTTATAATAAATATCATTTTAAATTTATCTTTAATTTCTAGGATTTATTTAAATAGGTTTTATCATCATAATAGTTCTTTTAGAATACACTATTAAATAGTTAGTCCCTATTGAAGGACTTCGTAGCTTAATTCGCATTAAACAATTGTATTCAGTTTACTCTTTAATACGTGCTTTCACGTTTACTTATCTTATGTTCCTCTGTGAACTACAATTTCAACTCGGATTTGTCGGGTTTAAGTTCAAGCTGTTAAAAAGCAGTGAACCAACCTGATTAGGACGCCATGAGAAGAATCAAGTATCTACAGCCTTGTAAATTATTTTATTTAGAAACGAGTGGATATCATTGTAATTATAGTTTTTATAATCATATGTATTTCATTAACCATTTGTAAAACTGCAAAAAACTTGTTAGTGGGTCAACCCAGCCCGTTTGGGCATGTCTTAAAAACCTTACCTGTTATGGATAGGGAAAAAACGTGAAGAAAACCTAACTTTTCCCTTTTGTTAATTAAGTCCTTAAACTTTGTTTTGTATGGTTAATACCTGAAATTTGGTTGGCACTAACAAAACGTCTTTTTCACCTTTAAATCCAGTCACATACTGATGCAGACACCACACTAGCATTTTTTTTCCTGGCGTGTATTCCAAACTTGATAAAATATGATTATGACTTCTTTTAAATTTAGCTCTATTATACTATTGCATGATTATATAATCATCATACCTTTGGCAGCACAAGACATTGTGATCGACATTTAGCAGTGTCAAATGAATGGGATGCTGCTGCGGCAATCGAGCCCGAAAATCCAGCTGCCAGACTAACGGCTAATGGGTGTAACGGCCCAATATCTTCATCCGAGCTGAAATCATTAAAAAAGAAATTCAACCATCTAAAACAAAAATCGACGTTAAAGATTCTACGTAAGACAATGTTAAATACGTAAACAGACCTTGGTATGGGGTCCATCCCAACAGCCTTCCAGTCCAGCATCGCGCGATGCAAAAACTGCCAGCTGGAAAAAAACACACCACCAAATATACAATCACGAACTAACCCTGATCGTATACCCCTCCACATGGCACCCCATCCTTCCAACGATACAACATCTGTGGGCCTCCTAACATGATACACAGGTGGGGCCCTCCCAGTCCCAGTCATCATCCACGGGTACTCTTTCAGAGAGCCTGTCAAGTTCGAACGTTTAGTGTCTAGGGTGGACAACAGACCAACCGAATGGTCCAGTGCCTTGACGTCTGGATTATATCCACGCAGTAGTTTTGTAACTGAAGTTGATACAGGCGCTTTTTGTAAATTCGTAGAAGAGTTTGGAACACGAGAAGCGGCTGCAACCTGTGCACGAATCGTAAAAAGCTCAAACGGAGAGCTCATTAGTGATTCCACACCACCTGCTACGATTCCTGCCATGAGAGCTTCAGAGACGTACACATAGTTGTCTTTACGACCGTCTGCATAAAGATGGGACCCACATAATGGAAATATGTTATGGTGAAGTTTCGAACATTTGGAATATAACAAGTATAGGCAATAATGAGTTACTCAACTAACCAAATAAGTATAATGCCTAAAAGATGAATAATCCACCTTTATAGAAAGCCGTCAATAACTCATAGGTACCAAAACGTGCTCCAACACCCAACATTCTCCCTGTAGCCAACCACCCGAAACCATTGTATAACCCTGCAAGAATACACACATTGAAAAGAGATTCACCTTCAGTCAGTCAATTTTCATAAATCTTGAATTCACAGGGCAACATTATAACAGCATCCTGAGTGTCAAATTCGAAGTGATTGTTCCTTAGAACTCTAACTGATGTGACAATGGATAGCATCTTAGTTTAAATAAGCGTGAGACGCTCTGAGGCATTTTGGTCTCAAAAGTCACGACGCAAGGCACACACCTCACGTACAACCAAATAAGCTTTATTTACAACCAGAAACTGCATATCTATCATCTATTTTACATATAAACCTATCTTATCTATCATGTAAACGTTTCATCATTTTTGCATCCCTTACATGTTTTTACTTACATATAACCCTCCTGGTACCCTAATTTTGACCAACTTCGACCCAGAACTACATAAAGGTGTTTTGGCCCCAAAAGTCGAAGCGACATCACGTACATGAGGTGTGCATCTATGTACAACCAGCAGTTGCAGTCTTTTTACATATAAACCTATTATCAACAAAACCTTCCATAGTTTCCACATCCCTTACTTGTTTACACAGATAAACCTCCTACGAGACATGCCAGCATTGCCCTGATTTGTTTTCCTCACGCCCGTATGCACGTCACGCAGTAGACGTGCCCTTCAAAACCAAGATAACATAATTGCATAAAGATCTATCTATCTATCTAATCTAAGTTAAGAATATACAAACTACAAACATAATGTTAAGACTCTAATCTCTAATCAAGAAAGTGAAAACAACATTACCGGAACTGCCGGACAATTTACGCACTCTATCAAACACCTGAGCTGCACTCAACTGTTTATCAGGACCTGATCCAACCTGGAAGCACCCACATTAATTCTATCAATAAACGGCTTCAACTGTTACATTTAAAGCTCATATAACGATTAAAAACATGAAATGGTGAACCTAATATGAGATTGGAGAACAGACAATGGAGTGTATGAACAATCAATCGAAACCTGAATGAGGGTTTTGATAGTCTCGAACGGGTAAGTTGCGGCAGTTCCGAATGTAACAGCTCCGGCACCTGCGACTGCGTGGATTGCAAATGTTTGGTTTTTGATGAAATCTTCCATCTCAAATTGGAAGAATTGCAGGAGAGGTTGATGATTGATGGTGATGAAGATAGGGTTTTACATTTGATGTTTCTAGGGCAACAAGGTTTTAGGTTGTTTTTCTTTCTTTTTAATGATATCCTAGTTTAAGCTCTTGTTACATTACATTTATATGATTTAATTTAATAGCGTTGACAAAACAATAACAATTACGTTACATTTTGTTATGGAATTACTCTAGTAACAATAATAACACATGAAAGCTTTGAATAAAGAAAATATAAAGTTATTAATGAATTTAACATGTAAAAATAAAAATTCTGGTGTCTTGCTAATAAATAAAACTTTAGAAGTAAAGAAATTTTGAAATCTGTAGGTTCACCAGTTTAATCAGTAGCCAGACAGTTCAAATCGGCTCAACTAGAGCGGTTATGTTAGTATTTGATTTTAATCCAATAGGCTGATCTAATGCGTTTATGAATGCATTAGTAATTAAATGCTTACTTTCTCTTTGGTCTCTCGAGTATTTTTCTTAGTATTATTTTAGAGTTAATTAGATGGATAGCCATCAAATGTTCCCTCAACCAGTTACACATTTAGTCGTTTGACAAATAAATGGTCATTTGTTTTTTGTGTAAAAAAAGGGTGTTTTATCTTGGTGGTGGTGTTTGAATCGAAGATGAACAAAAATTAACAAATCAACAAAACAATTAATAAATAACAAAATCTAAAGAGTAAACTTTCGTTTTACTTCCTGTGGTTTAATCACTTTAATGGTTTTGTCCCAAGCCTTTAAAAATAGCCAGTTTACTCCCTGATCTATGAAGCCTTTCATGATTTCACTCCCCGCCTCTAACTCCATCCAAATTGTTCATTAACTAAAAGGGTATTTTGGTAACTTCAAATATAAAACTAAGGGTATTATAGTAATTCAATAAATATTTATTTAAATTGATTTTTTAAAATCCATTATGAATTCCTTATAATAATATATCTATTCTTATTGATATTTAATATAAATAAAAATATATAAATATATAATCATTATCTAAACTCTCAATCTCTAGCCCCTCTCTCTCCCCCAAATCGTATTCTTAGCAGACCAGCCCCAACCCTCACCACCACCACAACTCCACCAGCCGACCACCCCCACCCACCTTACACTCTCTCTTGATGGTAACCCTCACCTCTATCGCAGCATGTCAACACCTACTCATCTCAGATCTGAAATCACTTCTAAAAATCAGATCTGAAATCCCTTTCAAAAATCAGATCTGAAATCAAACTATCAGATTTGCACGTCGGCTGGTGATGGTGACGGCGTTGATGGTGGTGGCGGCGGCATGGTGGTGGGTTTGAATGGGAGAGATAGAACATGAAACTGGGTTTAAGTTATGGGTTTTTTTTTACTAAAACCCACCTTTTTGGTTCATATCCATATTTTTATCTTGTTTTGGTTGATGTGGTGGCAAGTGACAGCGGAGGATGATGTTTATACTTATGGTTGTTGATAGCGGCGGAGGTGGTGTGGTGGCGATAGCTGCGGAAGTGGTGGGTGGGTTCGTAGTGGTGGTTGAGAAGGTATAGAGAGAGAAAGAGAAGGGGTGGGGAAGGGGAAGGGTGGTGGTGAGGTCCGGTGGCTATGGTGATAATGGCAACAGAGGGAGGGGAGGGGATGGGTTGTTGGTGATGAAAGATGATGTTCAGTTCGCATCTATGGTCAATCAATAGATCCGCGGATCCGTTCTTCTATATGATAAATCGCCATCTCGTAGCACCACCACGACACCGATTCCCCGACAAAACCCCCGATTTCGAGTCGGTGATTGTAAGATCAGCACAGATCAGAACTAAAGCCTCAATTGAAGTTCTATGAGATCAGACAGAAGTTAATAAGACAGAGCAGAAGTGAAAGATGAAAGCACTAAACCAAACGTAAGGGTAAACCAAATATTTCTAGTTCAGCTAGCCTATTAGGCGCTGTGTAAGAGCTCTATGCCATCTATGGAATAGCAGCCTGCTTGATTGACTACTTGAAAGTTTAATCTAGGAAGGCAGGATATTGGGAAAAATCCCACATATGGTTAACTGCTTTAGGAGTGGCAGCTCCGGGCTAGAGAAAAGAGAGCCTATTACTGAAGCTGTGAAAAAGAATTGCTAGCGAAAGTGTTCTTTTTTTAGTCACCGATAAAGAAAGTAGCTAGGCTTCCTGGTGGTATGAAAGAAAGAGATCTTAGTGTCTTAACCAGAGACCTAACCTAGAATGACTCTTACTCGGTCGGAGGAAGAAAGACGAATGAATGCCAAATTCTTTTTTGAATGAACTGATGGTTTGAGAGGATACATAAAAGACAAAAATAAATGTAAGGATTTAATGATTTAATAAATTGACTAAAATTGAAATTAGGAATTAATAACAAATAATTTAATAGTTAGATATATAAAATTACTGAAATGCCCTTTCAGTTAAGGAATACTTTGGATGGAGTTGGAGGCGGGGAGTGAAATCATGAAAGTTTTCATAGAATAGGGAGTAAAATAGGGAGTAAACTGGCTATTTTTAAAGGATTGGGGCAAAACCATTAAAGTGACCAAACCACAGGGAGCAAAACGAAAGTTTACTCAAATCTAAATAAGTTTAGATGATTTACCCATCAAACAAACAAATACATAAGTAAAATCTCATGCATAGCAAAACTATCAGGAGACTAGAGAGGGAGGGATAAGACTCCTTGTGGTAAAACGCCCCAGATTCAAAAAATTTCATTGTGTATAACATAGCAATATAGATAAGCTAAGATGTAACATAGCATAGGACTTGATCATTACGAAATAATAAATGTTACTAACTTTTAAATACTAATAAAAATTAATGAATGATTAATTAATTAATAAATATTTATATTTTTTGTTATAATTATAATTGAATAGAACTTAGCCAACTGAGGATATATGATTCATTATACAAAGAATAGTAAAACTCATTTGACCTATGAAACATTTTGACTTGATATCTTCCCATTTGAATCATATATGAAACCAAATGCTTATGTTGAGCTACAAAGGTTACAAATCATAAATGAAAATTTTTGAATCAAACCAATATTCTCTCTTCCGACTTCTCCATGTAGTATATCTTTACTGTGAAAACTAAAGAACGGGTTTGATGAGTCGCATGGGAGGACATAATACGGCGAAGTTAACGCTTGGCCCGGTTGGCGCAAACCCATTGCCTACGTGTCTCAAAGTCATCTCCAATCACAGTTGGTATGTGCCAGCTGCCTTGTTCCGACTCCTGAAATCGCAACCCATTGTTCGATGATAATAAATAACCATAGATATAACAAAACAAGAACATATTATTTGGATGTGATTCTAGTGTTTAAAGATTGTATTAGATAACTAAAAGTTTCAGAGTTAATCTTTTTATTATTAATAAAACAAAATGACTAAAAGATATATTTTCTTGTGAAAAAGACAGATGGCCATATGATGGGAGTAGAGGTGTCAAATTTAAAGGTAAGGGATAACTATATATTCGCTTCAAAACTTCCTATAATATCATATTCATCCAACAAAATATAAATCCTAATATCGGATATACCCATGTTAAAACTTATGAAATTTATACCTTCTCTTGAAACTTGCACTATGACATGAGAATTTGAAGTGTGAGGAGAAAGAGAAGGATATAATGGTCATACTGTAATTAGTATTAATGATATGGGTTAATATGAAATTGTAAGTATTTTAAATACGTCCATATGATATTAAAAAAAATGTTCGGGTAAATATGATATCATGCAGGTTTCAAGGGGAAGACAAAATAGGTAAAACATATATTACCATTAGATAATTAGTTTTGTCACAGCCTATGTAAAACTGTTTCTCTAAACTAGTTACTCAACCATAAGATAATCGGAAACAGGATGCGTTTATCAAGATTTAGAAACTGATTATACAACTTCAAGCCACAAGAATCAATTAATCAGTTCCAAAACTCAAACTTAGCAAAGAAAAAAACACACCTGAATAATGATGGAGTATGGTGGCGGCATGTGGAATTTAAGTCCATCTCTTGTAACTGACAATCGAACCTGCAAACCGACATAATATAAAAACCCCATAGAAGCTACATGAAAAGTAGTCCACTTGTTTGGGGGCTAACCAACAACTACTTTGTGTTTTATCTTACCCAAGTCGGACTAAAAAGTAGTCCAAATGTATGATGTTTGACCCAATCAGTTTTGACACATTTAGTAAGTATTATACTCTCCTTCTCATAAAAGTTGCAGAATGCTTTCATTACAGGTCATGATAACTTAATGATGATAATGATTCAGTTCACACGATTCTCTATATATCATAATTGCATGGTATTTTAGAATTTAGACATTTGACTGATTGTCAATCGCTTTTAGACGTTTAATAAAACAGAAAGAAAAAAAATCATACCTGATGCTTTTCTTTCCATCTTGGAAAAAAGCTTGTGCCTAGCAATTGAAACAAGTGATCTCTCATCTCATCATTTGTCACCAGCAAACACTTGCTACTTATAGCAGCATATAACCAATACCTGGAAAAAGTTATCCACGTGTAAATTAACAAACAGCTTGTGTAATTTAACTTTTAAAACGTTAAAAGTTTAATATTATACGAGCCTCCACAACCCCATAAAAATCAAGCCTATATACAATGGATCTCTCGTTTTATACAATTTTATAGTTTTGTATAAACAAATTGCATCAAATATAACAATAAAATCTAAGCTTTTTTTAAATAAATAAATCTAGAAGTTTAAACACATTTGCCTTGCCTTTCGAACCATTTGACCCATTTCCTTTAGTCATTTTTTAGCTTTAACCTATTTGTAGCATAACCCAAATCAACCCGTTTGTATATGAATGGATAGAAGTTCCCGGATTTTAAAAATATAAGCTTTACCAATCATCATTTGATCCTTGTGGAGTGACATAAAGTGCCCCAGATTCTTTCCAATGCTGCAATGTAGTTTTATTCTTTGGACTCCCGATGTGTTGACCTTTTACACGCCCACTATGCAGAATTACTAGTGGTAACTTATTTGTAGGACTCAGTTTACGTGCTAAGCTCACTGCAGATTTAAGCTACAAAATATATATATATATATATATATATATATATATATATATATATATATATATATATATATATATATATATATATATATAATCATAATTACATTGTGACTTTGTTTATAATACCAAAAACAGTAAAGAACGGCCTAGATTCAAGCCTTTTTGTTTAATTTAAACCTGATTGAATATGAAATAGTTCTGCTTGATATGACCCACATTTGCACCATCCACAACTGCATCAAATGGACCATGCTTCTGAAGCCATTCCTGCATGAATTTGCTTAAATGAGTACAGTTAGCAGCAGCATAAGTTGGTTTAGGATGTGTTTGAAAGTGTGTTATAGAACGAATTATTTGATAGTTGATACTATAGTTTAGGGCGTATGAAAAGAAAGAAAATTGTCATGTTTTAAGTTCGATACTTTAACAATAAATAAAAAAGTATGTTCTAGTCATTTCATCTATTAACTCCTAGAACGATCAGTGGATCAGAATTATCTTAACACTCAAACAACAGTAGTTACCTGATTATTACAACTTCAAGTTGATTATCTCACTGTGATTGTGCAACATAATACATTTTAAAACACACCAAACACCCTTTAACTAGGGATGAGCAGAAAATCGAAAAAAACAATTTAACCGAACCGGAAAATACGAACCAAAATTTACGGTTTTACATTTTTTTGAAAACCAAAAAACCCTAACTGAACCGAATAACCTAAAAATAATTTTTTAAATGTTTATTATATATTGATTTAGGAATTGTTAGTTTTATTCTTGAATGTTAAGTATTTATAATAAATACATTAACATGTTTATCTATCTTTGAGATGATTTATCTATTGCCTAGAAGAAATAACAAAATTTAACATATAAATTAAATGATTTTCAAAGTATTATAAAAGAAAATGTCTTAATAAAAACTTCAAACACAAAAATAAATTAAAAAGTTAGATTTATGTAAACAAAATTAATTAAAAACGTTAAATATAATAACTAACGTAAACATCTAAGAAAGATTATTGAATCATGAATTATACTTTTTATTTTTTAATCCATAGTTATCAAATGCGCTAGGCGCACTCAAGGCGCATAGGCCTCGCCTAGGGCCTAGGCGCAAGGCGCAAAAAAAGCGAGGGCCCGAGGAAAAAAAAAGCGCACTTAAATGTAAAAAAATTATAATATAGCATGATGTATCGATAAATAATACTTTCTTCAAATCAGATAAACAAAACTTAATGGAAGTCCAAAACATGAACTTATCAAAGAAATTTGAGTAAATTCAATAAAAATTAAATAAATAGACAGGGCTGTATTTGACAACAGAAGAAAAAACCTAGATTAATCAATATTAATTGCAAATTAATAGCTCCTTCAATTTTAATTGCCTAGGAATTAGAAGCTTTACTTGTGCGCACCGCCCAGAAATCTCGCCTAGGCGGGAAAAGCGATCGCTTTTCATAACTATGTTTGAATCTTACGTAATTTTATTCCAAAAACCGAAAAAACCAAACCAAATTGTTGCTAGAACCGAACGGTTTTCACTAACCGAAAACCGAACATTTCGGTTACGGTTTCGGGGTTTTACCATAAAACCAAACCGTGCACACCCCTAACTTTAACTGAACAAGATAAAGTATCATGAATACATAACTGGAAACACATGATTATACCTGAAACTGCAAAAAATCAGCCCGTGTCTCCCTCTGGCAAGCCAAAGTACTCAAAGAGCTAGCAAAGTTTTCAGTTTCCAACGGATCAATATCAACACAAACAAGCCTCTCACCACACGCTTTACAAACACCCGTCTCGTCCATTTCCGTTCTCGTCACTTCCCATCTCCCCTTCCCAAACCACCCTTGCCCATGCCACCCGCCACCACCTTTCACCACCGCCTCCTTAACCTTCCCCACATCCCAATCCACCACCCCGACCCCCATCGCACTATCCGACCTAAACCAATCCTCTATCAACCTTGCCGTATCCTCACGAACCTGCCTCACACTCGCCCGCATCCTCTGCAACATCTCGTACACTTTATCCGTCCTTCCCAAATCAAAACTAACCCGTAACAACATCGCGAGCTCCGCCTCTTCCGCCGCAACACCGTTCTCAACCATGTAACAATCAACCTCGTACGCTTTATCCGCCATTCCCTTTTTACAAAACCCGAGTAAAGCCGGCACGTAAGACCTCAACTTCGGCGAAATCCCACATCCCTCTTTCATTCTTTTAATAAAATCGAATGCCAATTCGGGGTCTTCTTTCGCAGCTGCTAATCTAGCCATTGTAGTAAATGTTGCTTCATTCGGAATCACTTTAATTCCATTATTATTGTTACAACTTTCCATATGTTTGTAAATCTCAAAACCCCTTTTCAACCCTAAATCAGAATCACTAGCAGAACACAAATACAACAGCTTATTATAATGCTCAACATTAAGTGGAACATTATTAACCAATGCGTCGTCGTATAGACGAAGTGCTTCTTCAAGATTATTATCTTTAGAACAACGACCTAATAAAAACAGAAGTTTACCAGATGGGGATTCATGACGACGTCGTTTCTCTGCGTTGCGGCTCATTTGGGGTTGTGGGTGTCGATTGGTGATGAAAGATTGGTGCTTTTTTATCAGGGCTGCTCCGTCATTGGCGGCGGCGGTGGCGGTGCAAAAGTGTTGAGAGGGTTTGGGAAATATGAATTGGGTGATGGGGTTTAAGGGTTTTAGTGAACGATTGCGGCATGTACAGCAATTGAGGAAGAAAGATGGGGGCTTGTAAGCGATTAGGGTTTTGAGGGATAGATTGAAGGTGGGTTTGAGTAGCATTGTAGAGGGATTGAGGATAGAGGCATCGAAGATTGAGGAAGATGTTTGAAAGCTCATGCACTTCCAACTTTTTGTTCTTTGCTTAGATAAAGCTTATTATTATTTTAGGTGGTTTTTGTTTTTCAAAAAACACTTTCTCCAGGTTTTTCTGTTTGTGTTGCGAGGATAACGAACATTATTATTTTGCAGAGTATTTGTTTTTTGAAGAAATTGTATGTGTAAGTTATTATTGGTGCAGACTTGACTTAGTCATCTCTAAGGTATGTAGAGGGTTAAATATCACCACCACCACCATCCATCATCACTACCACCTCCACCGTTCACCACTATCATCCGTACACCACCATCAATTTACTTTAGAAGTCTACGTACGTTAAAAATAAATAGTCTTTGTAACATCCGTTAAAAACGGGTCGGGGTGTGACAGTCTTCTTCTTACAGATTGCAGAGGTTTGGATCACATCTTCTTCTACAGATGTCTGCAGATGTGGTTCGCATACTGCAGACATTTTACCTCATAAAAACAAGCAACACCTTAATGTTTAGGCTATCTCGTGTGGGTAACGCCTCTGCCCTGGCTCTAACAAAAAGGGACACCATGGATTGTCTCACCAAGCCCTTAACGGGCGTTAAAGGTTATAAAACGGTGGGACACCTCTTTTGTGACCATTGGTAAACGATAACAAACAAAAATTTCTTTTAAAATTTTAAATCTTATCTTTTATGTGTGTATATATGTATAGGTCGATTGATATAGAATAGGCTTTAACATGTGAAACATGCGCAAATAAAGTACACATGTTACTATAGTCAAGGCCTAATCAGATATAGGGCAACTCAAAATCGCGTTTGAACATTATATATTAGAATATCACTAGAAAACACCTACGGAAGGCTTTGAAGGGAAAGATCTTATTACCTCAACTGAATGGAGATATCAATTACCTACAGCATACATAATAGTAGGAGGATTATAATATACATCACCATACATTCATATGTCATCCATAATATATAATTATATGTCATGGAAATCATGGATGAATAAAAAACATAAATCATGACTACCCGAATGTCATCCAAAATATATATAATGGAAATCATGGATGAATAAAAATAAATAAATCACGCATCACTACCCTAGTTATGTGTGTGGTTAAAATCACGTCTGAACAAACACATGTAATCACTCATGACAAACTTAAATCACGCATGACAAACCCTAATCACGCATGTTATATGTATAATCAAGAATGACACGCGTCTCAATCTCCTGCAACGCACAATAAGCACTATTGTGTTTTACATTTTCTCTCTCTATATATACACACATGCATTTTATCAAACCAAACCAAATCAAAACTCACACCTAAATATTTCACTTTTGATTATTTTCTTAAGTTTTCAAATGGCAAGACATTAAGCCAAAGAAGAGGAGATCGCTTTGGCGATGGGTTGGGTGAATATCGCCGAACAAATGTAGTCTGAAGCATCATTGTCGTACTTGGACATCGTTTTTGCACAATATGTCAACATGTGGGTGAAATCCCCCTCAAGGTTTATAATATTCATTCAAAGTTTAGGGAGATTAAAGCAATGTTTAGAAAATTTGAGAGAAAGTCTTCAACGAAGCGATGAATGGCAAGGAGGTGCTAACGGAGGATGAAGCGATTGAGACGACCTATCGCGAGTGCCAACTCCGCTACGCAGCCCGGAAATTTGCTCACTTTACAGCGAGACGAATTGTGAGAAAACATGACCAGTGGGATAACTATCTTAATTAAGTAGTTTTTATTTTAGTTAAGTACTTTTTATTTTAATTAAGTTGTTTCTAATGTAATCTTATTCTAATTATGTATGTTTTATTTTTATTATGTATTTTTTGTTTAGTCATGTATTTTTTATGTAACTTTTATTTAAATTTATATTTTTTTAAATAAAGCGATAATTAAAAAATAAAGTTAAATAAAATTAATAAATGATAGAAATGATTATATAGCTTTATTGGGGTTTTGTTACACACCATTATGGTTAAGCATAAGGGTTTTAAAGCTCCCTTCTTTACGTGGTGCTCACGTGAGATAGACGTGGTGTTAGAGGACTTTATTGTACACCACAAAGTCTTGGTGGAAAAAAAAGGTATAATGCCACTAGATTACTAATTTTTCCCCTACAAAACTTTATAGTGTATTGGTTAAAATCTAAGATTTGCATCTCTAATATAATCTATTGATCTAGTAATATGATTTACATCCATAATCTTGTTCTAAAATGGGTTAAAGTCACCACAAGTGCAGAATTAGACGGTGTTGAGGTGTAAAAGGTTGTTTTTCAAAAATGTCTTGTTTGATTTACAGAAATAGAATTTGAAATTATTCGCGTTTAAAAACATGTTTGGTTGGTACATGATAAAATTTGAATTAATATATGTCACGCCCCAATCGATGGCGGAAACATTAGAGTGGGACGAACGAGACTGCTCAAAACATCATAACGACTAAAATGTTACAATAATTGAATACTCAAAATTTAATTTCATTGCTAACTTCAAAGATACAGTCGTCTTGAGAAGAAAGTACAACAAATTGGCGTTTAACATGACTAACATAAAGGAAATATATAAAGTAAAGTTTGGGTGCGTTTCTAGTCCACCCTAAGTAGATTTTTCGAATATCATCATCAATTTCCTGCAACATATATTAAAACATATGTCAACACAAAAGGTCGGTGAGCATACGAGTTTTATTTACATACATACGTATAAAGTCTCAAATCCAAACATGGCAATTGGTATACTAAGTTACATATCATACTAGCAAGCAAACACTATATGTCAAACCAAAGTGTCCACTAGCGTAATCTTATAATCTTAATGAATAAGACCGTATTGATTGAATACTTAACAATGACCCAATAAACGGGCGGTGTGCTACTCCTACAGGCTATACATGTTAAGGTAGGCTCACGAAGTTAATGACAAATAGGTTGCATGAATGTATTCTAACATGTATAAACATCAAGTATAACGAGTAGCATGTTTTTAATAGAGTGAGTGTTTGCATAAGATTGATTGTGTGAGTTTTGAATTTAATAGGTGATAAAGTTACACCCAAAAGTGATTTAAAACAAAAAAAAGGTTTAAGTAAACTCACAGGTTGCGAAATGCTTTTCAGAAAGTGAGCTTGAATGTCTTAAGGGATGGAACATGGAGGTTATCCTAAAAGGATAAACAAATGTGTGTAAGTTTATGGATTTGATGACGGAATGAATTCGAGAATTTTAATAATATGAAAGTACACAAAAATTTATCTTGATAGAACACTTATTTGACACCATTGTAGTTGATGTTCTTCGTGAGTTTTACACCAATTGGAAGTCCAAAGTAAGAAATTTCTATACCAACATATGATTCCACCTTAACACAAGAACCATGGATTGGTTGCTATCATGGTTCGGTTTTTTGGATTTATATATATATATATTGTATGTATATAGTTATAACTTAGTCAAAGTCATAGATTGTCAGGTATGGTCATGCATGGGTTGGATGAATCCATTGGCCCTTTTGTTCATCAATGCACAAATCATCTTATGGATGATTCGGATGGTCATGGGGCATAAGTACAAGAAGGTCAATACAAGTATCTAAATCATCTAATTCACCTAAACAACCAAGTGACTTGACTAGACGAGTGCATTCTAAACATGGATAGTGTTTGGAGACTTGGTGTAGTCTTGTTCACTTTGTTACTTTGAAGTTGTTTTGGTGACTTAGAAATGACCTAAAAATGCCTATCATTTCTGGAAAAACCTTTAATCCAACTTATCCAACCAATTGGATTTGTAGCAACTTGAAGATGTTTAAGAAATGAGGAAGGATGAACAATGTTTGAAAATTTTTGTTAAAAACATAAAATAAACCAACTTGGACCTTAAATATGGTGATGTCCAACTTAGCTTACCATGGTAAACTTGGGGAAACATTCCTAGAGGTTATCCAAGTAGTATGAAATATGAAAACAAGAAGGAAAGATGGAGAAAGTGAGTTGAAAGCTCACCTTTTACATTTGAAACTTTCTGCCCAAAAGTTGCAAAATTCTTGAATGTTTGGAGTGTTTGAGAGTAGATTTGGAGTGTAGAAAGGAAAAGAAGGTGTGGGAGGCTTAGTTTTATAACGGGGGATTAGGATTTGTGTTTTAAGAAGGTTGGAAGGTGATTGGGAGTGAAGAGAGGTGGAAAAGTTGGCCAACCCGCGAGCTGGGAACAATCTGCTGCGGATCGTGCTCGTCGCGCCATGCGACGGGAGAGCCTCAGGTTCTCGCGTGGCGCAAGGATGAGGTTTTTAAGTTTCATTTTTTTTTGGTCATTTTTAGCGCTAGGACTTTGTTATTTGGGTTATTTTAAGCCTTACTTTTATTTTAACTTATTTTTTAGTATGCAAAGTGTATAGAAATGTAGTATGAGTATGATGTATGTATACATGATATCACGAAGGTATTGTACGTCTCGATTTCGTATATCAACATGTATTTGATGATTGATTGCATAACAATAAGTATGCATTGAACACGATAGCTATAAAACATGAATTTTCATTATGATCGAAGTTTCAGATTACAAGTGTGGAAATGAAATACTAATTACAAGGTTTCTAAAAATAAAAAGTACGAAAATACGTGTCATTACAATACATATTTTACAATTCATTATAATATAATAATCCTTCGCTAACCTAATGTAAGTTCAACTTTCCAATGGAATATTAGACAATTACCAACAGTGCCCTCTATTTTTATTCTTTAATTCTTAGGTAGCGTTTGGTATGCAGGAATGAGAGGCGAAATGGAATGGACTATTACGAGGGAATGAAAAAACATGTGTTTGGTTGGTCAAGGTAATAGAATAATCCATTACATAAGGCATTCTATTCCCTCGAATTCATTCCATCCACCACCCCTGTTTTTTTCCATTCCATTCCCTCTCGCCTTTCTTCATCAACATCTTGCCCGCCACTACCACCACCTGCCACCACCACCACCTATCGTCGTTGCCAACACCCACCGCCGACAACCACCTCCGCACCGGTTTCGCCGCCCGACCATATTGTCACCCTCCGCCACCGACCACCAGCGCCAACGCCGACTACCGCCACCACCATCAACATTTTCCGCCGACAACCGCCACCCCGCGTCACCTCCACCACCCACCGCCACCGCCACCCACCGCCTTCGTCACCCTCCGCCATCGAACATTGGCGCCACCACTGGCCACCGCCACCTCTGACCTCAGCCACCGCCTTCCACCACCATCAACCACAACCACCCACCACCGCCTAAGCTAACGGCCACCACTTGTCATCACTGCCACCTGCTTGCCACCACCACCGCCCGACCACTGATACCATTGTCGCTGTCACCCTCCACCATCACCAACCATGGCTACCACCCGCCACCACCATTGACCACAACCACCGCCGCCCATGCCACCATGTTAGGATCTGACTTTGATATTGATGTGATTGTTTTAGATGAAATCAATGAAAGAAGATAATCAATGAAACAGTGCAGCGATATGTGTAAAACTTTGAAATCACAACAATAAAAAGATTGTTTTCATTGACATGCTCTTGTAATATTAATCACCTATGTATGTAAATTACAAACTCCCCCTCAGCCTAAGATCGCTCTAATTTGTTCGTACAGAATGTGTAGAAGAAGTGATCGATAAAACAGTATATGCACTGTTCTATTTATAGTACATTACAAACCACTGAGCATCTTTGGCTGACGTCACTATGAAAGTGACATTTAACAACCTAACAAACTCTAACCTCTGCTAGACCTAAACATTGTTACATTAAAATTCAATATACACTCTGATGATAACAACTGTTGAGCTATCCTCTGTTGGGCTTTATCCTATGTTAGTCTTCAGCAGACTTTACTTCAATAGCCTTTATCTTCATCAGAGGTTCTCATCAGCAGACCTTGGATTCTAGCAGATCTTAGCCGTTGATCAGATCTTGTGAATAGTCTTTAAGTCTCACCAGAGTTTGGAGTAACAGATCTTTATTATAAAGGATCAGATGTTAGAGATTGTTTTGGATTTTAAATCATCTGTTCTTTGTAGGGTTTAATAGATCCAACAATCTCCCCTAGAACAGATGATGCCAAAACTCTTCTTTATTTCTGATATTTATTTCTCAACAAAATTCCCTAATTTGCCCTTTGAACTGTAATTCAAAGTTCATAGAGAACATGTCTTCAAAATCCCTTTGTAATTCTAGGTCAGTAGATCTTGGAAATCAGCTGCATCCAGACCATATGCATTCTCCATTTTCAGCTTTAGAATCTTGCCATTTGATATGAGTAGAGTCAATTCATTGGTGTCTGGGATGACTTCCATTTTAGAATTTTTGAATGATTTGGCTTTTGTTGGGGAAGACTTATTGTTGAGCTTGGTGGAAGTGATTTGCTTACAAGTTTGGAAATTGTTTCTTTTAGTTTATCACTTGCAGTATCAGTGTGATAGAGTAATTGGTTTTTGATTCCCTCTTTTCTATGTTCTTCAAACGTCTGTTCATCATCCTCATCCATCTGCTTTTGCCTTTTTTACTTGATGTAAGGCAATTGTGGGGTAAGACAGAGGATAAGAGCTGCTTTTTAAAGGTTTGGGTTTGTTGAAGGATAACATCTGTTGAGTAGTCTGACTTTCTTGGAACTGTAGGATCTTTCTTCCTAAGCTCTTCCAGTTTTCTGTAGGTGTCTACAACCTTGGACTCAGACCATCTAGCAACTGACCTTGCACTACGAGAGTTAGCAGCAACCAGCTCTAGCTTCATCCTTTTAAGCTTTAAAGTTCTGTTCTGATCTATCTGCCTGTTTTTCTTCCAATCAGGTGGTGTTGGCTTGTGTAGAGGATCTTTGAGCATTGCTTGTATTCTGTCAATTTCTTCTTTAAGATCATTTGTTGACCAATCTTTGAACTGTGCTCTGGTAGCTTTGTAAGGTTTGTATTGCATAATGTGGCCATGTAATCCCGTTTCAGTTCTTCATCCAGCTTAGCATTCATAGGCCTTTCTGACATAGACTTACTCATATCTTTGGCAAAGTCTTCAATCTTTCTTACTTTGCTCAGTTCATAAGACAAAATGCCTTGAGTAGTCGTGTCATCTTTCCCTTTGCTATTCTCTTTGGCAATATTCTCAGCCTGTCTAGCCTTAAACTTTAGATATTCATCTAAATTTCTTGACTTTCTATAACCAAAGAGAGATGGAAAGTCAAGTTTTGTATTATCCTCTGCTGTAAAGAATGATTCAATTTCTTTTCTCACAACCATCAGTTCCAGAGGATATTTGGTAGCAAAAGGTATGATGGATGGTGGTTGATAAATGGTTGGAAGTGAGGTGGTTTTAGGTGAAGATGATGAGGATGGTGATGAAGTGATAGGTTTTAATGACAAAGTAACTGGTGATGGAATCCCTTCATCATCATCATCATCTTTAACAACATAAGTTTTTCTTTTGCGTTGGAATTTGATTTGTGGTGAAGGTGGTCGTAGTGGAATTCTTGGTGGTGTGGATAATGGTTAGGTTAAAGTGGGAAATGTGATCATGGCAGAGGTTTGATTAACATCTGTTGGAACATCTGCTGTTCCAGCATCTGCTGGCACATTAGTTGTACTAATGTCTGTTGGTGATGAAGATGATTTCTTTAGTGAGGGTTTTTATTTCTTTTGAGGTGGTAGTGTTGGTTTTGTTGGAGCAGAGGATACACATGTTGTAGGCATGATAGTGGTTTTAGAAGAGGTGGTTATTGGCTGTCTGACATTTCTTGTTAACTTTTTCTTTTTGAAGTGCCAATGTCTTCTTTTTCCATCTGCTTGACCTTTTCTTCTTCAATTAGTTTAGAAGCTTTAACTTCCAGTGTATCTTGCCTTTTCCGCTTTTTTTGTGGCAATTTCATCTGCTAGTTTGTTCAGGGTCTCATCAATCCCTTTTTGAACACAACATCTGATGACATGCAGAAGTTTGATTTACAGCAGTGGTGACCCTGGCTTTTGTTGCACCTTTGAATCTGGTTGTAACTTTCTTAGTTTATCTTTCTCCTCCTTTTTGGCATCATCATCAACTTCTTCTTGAAGGAGTATTGTAGGGGCAGAGCCAGTGGTTTTTATCAAATGTTCTTTGATGGCCTTGATGTCTGCTTGAGTATATTTATATTTGGCCTCAACCATGTTTATGATTAGCTTCATGTGAGCTATAATGATTGGTTGCACAGATTTCCATAGCTCATTGGTAATTTGCTGTATTGATGGTTGGCTTTGAGAATTTTATAACATCTGCTTCATCATATCTTTCATTTCGGTGATTGAAGACTCAATTGATGTCATTTTCTCTGTCAATTCTTTGTATCTCAATTCATCACCTAATTTAATAGAATCATCTGAATTCCTACCGGAGATAGTTGTATTTGGATCATCAACAGGAGGAATCTCCATGTTATCAGACACAAATGCCCCTTTGTCTTGGTACTGGGGACTTCCAACTAGAGTTGAGGTTACAATTGTAGCCTCAACAGTTGTTGCCTTTAAGGAAGTCTGATCGATGTAACCATTGTCTAACTAAAACACTGTTGTGTCATCAGTTGTAGTGGCTGCTTCACATAAATTACCACCAAGAGTTACTTGTAACTCATGGGGTGTAAACTCCTCAATTGTTTCTAGGTTAGCAAAGAAATTTAACTCAGACTCAGTCACATGTGGAGGTGAACTCTCATGAATAGGTGATTGAGAGGAACTGATTTCTGTCTAAGTTATCTCAATTGCACGAAACAGAGGTATGATAGTAGGTGGAATTGAGGGTGATGGTTGTGGAGTAGAAAGAGAATTTGTACTGGGAGAGGGGCTTAGAAACAAGGACTCAATTGAATCATCTGCTTCATAATTTGGGATCCCTGTGCTTACAACTTGTTCCTTTTGTGAGGAAGCAGAAGGAGTTTAACTTTGAGGTGGAGATCTTTCAAACTATTGTGAGGAAGTAACAACAGTAGTTTCAAGTGGCTTTTGTGCTACCACAAGGTTATCCTCTGCGATTTCATCTTCTAGAGGTGCCTTTTTATGAATTATGGTTTTGGTGGGCTTTTTGGATTTGGATGGTTTCTTTTTGGATTTTTCTGGTGTGGGTTTCACAAAACCAGTTGTTGTGTCACGATCACTAGGAGTAGTAGGCTCAGCAACAGAGGTTTGAGCTTAAGATGTGGACTCATCCAAAATTTTCTCATCCCCTTTTGCTTTTGTTTTGGAAACCTTTTACTCCTTATTTTTTATTCTTGTAAAGGTTTCAGTAGTAAGACTTTTCATCTCAAAGACAACTCACTGTTTAAAATCTTTTTCTGGAAGTTGCTTTTGTAGATAATAGCTTAAAAGGCTTGGATATAAAAGAAAAGCTTTATTTTTTGAAATTTTATTATAATGTGTTACCAAGTCCATAAACAATACCTGGGATAGATTAAAATCAGATTTTCTCAAAATAGCATATCCCAGAAATTGAATATTTTGTGGAATCTCATTAAATGAGGTGGTCTTTGCTAAAAGACAAGTAAGTACGATATGGAAAAAATATCTTATTTTAGTAGGAAAGTTTGCTTTAAAAATGGTAACACCAGATAATTGACCCTCATACCCACGTTCTATATACTCAGCATGTAATTCTTGCTTGCCAAAAGAAATGTTCCCATCTAGGTCATTGAGACCAAAAGTTGTGGAAATTGAGGATGGGGAAATTTGGACAAGGGTTTCCCTGACCTTGGTAATGATATTATATGGCTTCTTCTTTTGAGATTTAACTTTAGCATTTGCCCAGAACTGTCGGAGTGTATCCACATAGATTGGTGCATTTGCAACCATGATGTCTTTGTATTTTGATGACGTGAGAACATCAATTATTTAATGGAATGAAGTATAAGTGTCGGTTTTCTCGAAAGTGGGGAGGTAGTTGTGTGGGAGTTTGATGTTGAGAGCCATCAGAGATGGAAGTGAGGAGTAATGAAGAGGATGAGAGTAATGAAAACTGCTTTAGAGAATTTTGAATTCGAGACGACAAGTAAAAACTCTGTTTGGATAGAACAGTGATATATAAAGGGAAAAAGTGAATGCTGACGTGGCAGCGGTTTCAAAGTCTAATGGCTAATCATCTTGTAACATTTGTCGAAAAACGGGTTTTCCAAACCCGCTTCGTTTATTAATCAAATGTACAGTTATAAGTTCCGTTGCGTATTTATTGTTCATATTAATTTTAAACAATACATAACTAATAAACATTTCTAGAATTTTAAACTATAATTAATAAATAATAAAAATAGTGAATAAAAAAATAAAATGGAGACGCCGGGTTTCGAACCCGGGTCACCCGCAAGCACAAACACGCAACACACCACTCCGCCACACACTGCTTTTGTGATAAACACGGAAACAAATAACATTTATAATAAAACCGAAAGTCAAATCTGCAATCAGCGCGCCCAGAACTCGCACTCACCGGAAAAACCGACATTCCGCGATTTTGGCTACCTTTCCTTTAACTAAAACGCACAAATTAATCTCGACGCCAGTTATAACCGTTGCCGCAGTCAATTTCGGTCATAACCGCCGGAAGCCTTTGACCGCGAATCAAGACTCAAATTCGAACCCAATTCATCCAGTTCTTCCTTATAAATACTCACTCAAACCTCCTGTAAACCTTTCGCTCAGAATCACACTCTCTTTCGAAGCTTTAGTCCTTTCAAAGCTCGTCGCCGGAGATTTTCATTTTCGCCGGAATCCTGCCGGAATCCCTGATCAGAAAACCGCATTCGTTCATCAGACGGTATAATTGTCCAAACTT
Organism: Scalesia atractyloides; assembly: GCA_947069175.1. Classification (NCBI taxonomy): domain Eukaryota; kingdom Viridiplantae; phylum Streptophyta; class Magnoliopsida; order Asterales; family Asteraceae; genus Scalesia; species Scalesia atractyloides. The sequence continues at coordinate 20,179,063 of CAMTDV010000022.1, read as the reverse complement.
TCTTGCTATCTTTTGATTGATAATCCAATTGCTCAACACAATAATCAAAACTGTTAAAACGGTTCATACAGCCGGAAATCGCAAAAATCAGAACCGACGAACTTGCCGGAAATCTGAAGAAAACTCTCCGTCTTGGTATATCATATTCCTTATTTTTCCTATTCCATTTCAATCAAGTATAAATTGTTGGTCGATTAAGCAAAACTGTCGGCTTCACTGTTCTGAGTTCTTCTTAATGAAGAAGACGAAGTTGAGTTGTATATTAATGTAATAAAAATCATGTATTTAACCGGGTTAGACACACAGTCCAGCGGTGGAGTGTGTGCAAATATAACACGCAAGTCTCGGGTTCGAATCGCACAAGTTACCGACTTTCAAGAATAAAACCAACATTTTTAGAACTTAATCAGATCAAGTCACAGAATATTTATAAGAGGAATATAATTCAGTAGTTAAGCAGATTAGACACACAGCCCAACTGGTTGGGCTGTGCGCACTCGAACCAAAGGACTGAGTTCGACTCCGGGTCTCTGCAACCGTATATAAATCATTTTTAATAAAAACCAAATAAGTTTAAAGTTAATTAGTGTATATATAATTAAAACAGAGAATATTTCAGGTTAGACACGTAGCTCAGTTGGTAGAGCTGCGTGCACGTATACGAGAGGTCCCGAGTTCGAACCTCACTCAGCGCATAGAAAACACAGTCTGACCGGTCAAGACCCGGTCAACTGTCAACGGTCAAAAAGTCAACTTTTTTATTTCTTTTTATTTATTTATTTAATTGAAAAATTATTTAAAAATACTTAAAATAAGATTATTAAGGTTAGAAAATTTCCTTAAACTCACAAAGATAAATCTAAAAATCCCATTTAAGAGCACTAATTAAAAATATTAATCTCAAATAAAATTTATTTATTTATCGAATCATTTTGTTATTATCTAGGTTAGTTTTTCCCTCGTCGATTGAATCATAAATTCGTGCGCCTTCATCGTCATCAAAGAACGCACCCATTGTGAGTGAATCTCTACCAATTCCCCGTTTTATCATGTTTTGGGGTGTATCATGTGTCGTATAATCCTTTTATTTTATTTAAACACTTGTGCATACATCATATCCGTGATCAAATGTGTATCAAATGTGTATCAATTGTTGTGTGAATTATATGTAGATTGGATTTATCATTTTCAGTGCACGCATTTCATTAGGCCCATCAGTTCCCCGTGGGAGACGGGTTGAGCATCAGGTGCCTCATTAGATCGGCTCCGTTTGATTGAGCCTTGATCTCACATACATCATCATTCATATCATATACTCATCCAAAGTGGTTTGTGTTTGTTTATCTATATATGTTTGCTCACATGTGATTATTGCACAAATTTTCCTTATTAAATAAAACAAGAAATTAGTAATAATGTTTTATCAAGGTTCACTCGCCAACTTTTGTTGACCCAAAATATCCCCCGTTTTACACATGATACAGGTGATCCAGCTGAGACAAGAAACACATAGGAAGGCCTAGAAGAATAAACAAGTTTAAGCTTTGGAATAATTATATAGTTTCATTTTCTTGTAATTGTATGAATTTTGTTTTGGATATTTAAGTTGTAATTTGAATTTAATAAATATGAAACATCTTAGTAAACATCATGAGCTTTGGTGATAACCCAATTATGCCCCGACTCTTATTCCGCTGCGGGTCGGGGTGTGACAGATTGGTATCAGAGCTTTTGACTATAGGGATATAGGATAGGTTATTAGACCCTTAGAGCCTATACTATAGTTGATTAAAATTTTAAATTGTTTATGCGTTACATACAAAATTCATAGTGTTTATATGCTTTGTGTTTATTTTTACGCTCAATGTTATGCAAGCATGCTCACAAATACATGTTATTATACAATGCTCATCATGAATCATATCCTCATAACATATCATATCCATGAGAGCACACACCTCACGATTACCATGATTTTTGCAATGATTTTTGTATTTTTCAAATCACATCAAAGTGAGTTCTCATGACGGGCATGTAGTAACTGGAAGGGTACGAGTACCGGTAGTCAGAACGTCCTGTCTAGGCTTGGCATTCGTATAAATCCAAAATAAAGGACCAGTTTTCCTACCTGGGGACTAACGATGAGAGTACGAAGGACCTATTAGGCCAAAGCATGCTATACCAAACGTCGTGTGAGCTAACCCCACTTTGAGTTGTCATTGTGCTACACCTGGACACCCTCCTACCATACATCTCGCAATCATATTTTACGATTTTCATTCAGGTGGTGCGAGTGTTAATCCGCCAACACCAATGTGAATCCTACCAAGCCCAATAGTCATGGGGGCCCACATGACTACACAGGCGATGGTATGGGGACATTGGAGGCCCAAACATGAGCAAACCCAAGACATCCTATGGATGTCGTTGAATTATTGTCAGTTATGTTATTTTTCATTCTTTTTACGACACATAACACCTAGAAACTTCTTAAACTCACAATCTTCCTATGTATGTTCCTGTAGATGTCGGCTAGGAAACTACGTGGAGGTAGAAAGTCAGGAAGATCAAATGAACGCTTGGCCACACAAATTGCTAAACAAATGGCCGCAGTGCTTCCTGACATCGTAATTCAAGTTCAACAAGCTCTCACCGCAAACCCCATCAACCCTCCCAATCAAGAAGACCAGAGCGTCGCTAACCCTCCTTCCAAAAAGTGCTCCTACAAACACTTCAAATCTTGCGATCCCTCAAAATACGAAGGGACCGAAGGTGTTACCGCCCTCCTTCACTGGTTTGAAGAAATGGAAAACACTTTCCTCAATTGCGATTGTCCCGAGGATCGCAAGGTACGTTATGCAACTGGAAGACTGTTCGGGGTAGCCCTTACCTGGTGGAACACGGAAAAGGGTAAACGAGGAGTTGAAGATGCCATGGCCTTAACATGGGAAGAGTTAAGGGAACTCATGACAAGACGCTTCTGTCCAAGAAGCGAAATCAAAAAGTTGGAAGATGAATTCCACGCGCTGAAACAAAAGGAAGGAGATCACACTTCCTATAATAAGAGATTTCTTGAGCTGAACCAGATGATCCCTAATTTGTTCACCCCCGTGTACCGCTTGGTTGAACATTACATTCGAGGTCTTCCCTCGAAAATCCAAGACTCGGTTTTAAGCACTTCGCCTGCAACACTTGAAGCCGCGATGGAGTTAGCTACAGAACGCACTGAAAATCGCATTCGAAACGGCAAATTCAAGGATGAAAAGAAGAAAGCACCCATAGAGACCTCAACTACAAACCACTCAGTCTCATCCTCAAGGTTTACTGGTAAGAGGAAACGTAACGGCAAGAATTTTGCTGTCACTCAAACCAACCCTCCTATCACTGCTGCACCAATCACCCAAATTGCTCCTTCAGCTGCACCATTCAAAAAGCCATACACCGGCCCACACCCAAAATGCAACCGTTGTCAGTACCATCACCCTCCCGAAAATCCCTGCCAACATTGCACCAGCTGTGGCCGTGCGGGTCACACCATCCAAACCTGTCGTACTCTTCTACGAATGAACCGCAATCAACCCCCAACCCAAACCCACCATCAGATAGTGGGTCAAGCCCAACAACCCTTACTTCTACCAACTGTACCACACGCAGCCCAAACTTACTACCAACCCAACTACCCCATGATAACAGAGGTTACATTTAGCAGTGGATAGACATTTAAGCCAAATAGAAGTTTAGAAATAGTGGTTTAAAACAAACTTTTAGGATTATTGAAATTTTCAATTTTAGCTATTTTTAAGGATGAAATTTTTTATTTTCTGAAAACATTTTAATGCTTTTTATTCATTGAAAACAAAATTTTTGCTTTTAATCCATGTTAAGCATGCCAATTCTAGAGATCAAGCTTTCAAAAGTAGATGTATCTAAAGCCTTTGTTAGAACTTCTGCTAGTTGATCCTTAGTTGGAACATGATATAGAGAAATCAAACCTTTTTAATAGAAATCTCTCACAAAGTGATGTCTGATGTCAATGTGATTGGTTGTTGAATGTGAAACTGGATTTTTAATGATGTTTTCAGTTGCTTGACTATCCAACATGAGAGGGGTCTTTAGAGCAGTTACACTAAAATCTAGCAATTGATTTTGAAGCCATAGGAGTTGAGTAGTGCAACTTGCAGCAGCAATATACTCAGCCTCAGCTATGGATGTTGAAACCGTAGCTTGCTTTATGCTTTGCCAAGACACTAAGCAATTTCCTAGAAATTGACAACCTCTTGAAGTTGACTTCCTTGTGGCATGGCATCCAGCAAAATCACTATTGAAGTAACCTAAAAGCTCAATATTCCCATTAGCAGGATACCAGATACCAAGTGTGGGAGCACCTTTTACGTATCTGAATATCCTTTTCACAACAATAAGATTCGACTTCCTAGGTGTTGACTGGGATCTAGCACAGACACATGTAGCAAACATGATATCTGGCCAAGATGCAGTTAGGTACAAAAAGGCCCAATCATGCTTCTATAAAGAGTTTGATCAACCAAGTCATGTTAGTCATCAATAGTGACCAGCGTAGATGTAGCCATGGGTGTACTACATGGTTTACAATCATTCATATCAAATTTGGTAAGTAGTTCTTTGACATACATACTTTGATGAATGAAAGTACCATTTTGTAATTGCTTAACTTGAAGACCAAGAAAGCACATTGGAGTTCACCCATAGCACTCATTTCAAACTCTGTTGTCATGAGTTCTCTAAACTCTTCACACATACCATTGCATGTGGATCCAAAAATGATGTCATCCACATAAATTTGGACAAGCCTATGGATAAGAGAAAAGTGGAAAGAGTTTCATATCTAGGTGCTTATTTCAAGCCATATAAAGCTTGGTTTAGCTTATAAACATGATCTGGATAAAAAGTATCTTCAAAACCAGAGGGTTGGCATACGTATACCTCTTACTTAATCTTGCCATATAAGAATGCACACTTGATACCCATTTGATAAACCTTGATGTTGTGGTTGGCAGCAAAGGCTAAAAACAGTCTGATGGCTTCCAGTCTTGCAATAAGAGCAAACGTTTCATCATAATCAATGCCTTCTTCTTTCCTATAGCCTTGAACCACAAGCCTAGCTTTATTTTTGACAACAATGTCCCTTTCATCTGTTTTGTTCTTGAAGACCCATTTTGTGCCTATGGGACATACAACCTGAGGCAATGGTACAAGTTCCCATACTTGTTGTCTTCTGAACTGTAGGAGCTCTTCTTGCATTGCCTCTACCCAACTGTTGTCTTTTAGTGGCTCTTGGTACTTGACAGGTTGTGTGTGTGATAGAAAACCAACAAAAAGACAAATGTTTTGGGATTGACTTCTTGTGAGAACCCCTTCATTGATGTTGCCAATGATTTAGTCAGATGGATGGTTTTTAAGGTAGATTAGATCTCCCTTGTATGGAATGATGGAATTTTGAGGTGAATGCTGCAGATGGGAATCATCTGAGATAACATCTGCTGGCAATTTTAAAGAGCCAACATCTGTTTGGAATGGAGATGGAGTTATAGGTGGAATGGGGGTAAAGATAGGTTGTCTTTTGTTCATAGAAAATGGACTTTTGTCAACAGAGGTTTGATCCAGTAGTGGCAGAGTTTTCACACTTGTTAGTAACATCTGTTTCTCTGGTGGATGAAATGACTTTGTATTGTGGAATCACAATGTTATATCCATAATCTTGATGTGAAAACTGTGGTGTACCTGCATTGTTAGTCTTGATAGACACATCTTCAAATGTAAACTTAGCTAAATCAAACAATTTAGCAGGATTTGTTAGGATTTTTAATGAATAAAGTTCATGGGCAGTTTTTTGATGCATAGGTTAATCAAGACTCTGTTCTGTACATAGCAAGCAGTGTTTACAGCCTCTGCCCAAAAACACAAGGGTAAACCTGAGTCTGCAAGCATTGTTTTAGCAGCTTCAATCAAAGTTCTATTTTTTTCCTTTCAACCATCCCATTTTGTTCTGGTGTCCTTGGGATGTTGTATTGCCTAACAATCCCCTTTGACACACAGAAATCAACTAACTCCTTATTTTAAACTCTGTCCCATTGTCACTCCTAAAGACGTTTACTGTCATGTCAAATTGCTTTTCAGCTTGTTTTACAAAATTTTGCAAACTACCTTCAGTATCATCTTTGGAGTGCATAAAGTTGGTACAAGTAAACCTTGAAAGACCATCAACTATGATAAGACAGTATCTCTTCCTTTTAAGACTCATTATTTTTATAGGGCCAAACAGGTCCATATGTAGCAAGTGCAGACATTGACTTGTTTTGGACTCTTCAATAGATTTGTATGAACCTTTATGTTATTTACCTTTTAAACAGGAAACGCAATGTTTATCACAAGTGAATTGTTTTGATGAAAGACCTCTTACTAGACCTTGTTTGGAGAGTGCAACGATTGTTTTAAGATTTGTGTGACCAAGTCTTCTATGCCATAGTTCTGTCTCTTTGTTATAAGCAACTGAGAACTGACATGCATTGGACATTGGATTATCTTTTAACATATCAACTACATACACATTGCCACTTCTGTGAGCAACAAGCTGTGCTTTGCTCTCATCTATGATTTGATCAATCTTTTTAACCACTTTTAGCCCAACAATCTGACAAGTTTTCTTAGTGAAGAATGACGCATAGCCTTTATCACTCATTTGAGATACACTAAGAAGATTAAATTTCAGATTGTCAATAAGATTGACATGTTCAAACTTGACTTTCCCAGCCTGGACAGTCCTGACCCTAACATCTTCCCTTTTGAATTATTAACAAAGGATATATCACCACATCCATGTGCCATGAAATCTTTGAGTAGGGCTCTACATCCTGTCATGAGCCTGGAGCCTCCACTATCTACATACCATAAACTATCAAGGCAAGTAGAAGCTCCCTGCACATTGGTAAACAATTAGCTTAGGTGAGTTTCCAAAGCTAGGATGTCTTTGGATGGGGTCACAGACATTCCAGCCTCAAGTCAAGGAATATGGTCAGTGTTTTGAACAGATTTTGATAACATCTGTAATGGACCATTTCCTATCAACTGATCATAACCATGAGGATGTATGTTAACTCTTGGTTTAGATGGTCTTTTGTAGACCTCATAGCCAAGTGGTACACTCTTGTAAGCAGGTTGGCCATATCCCCTTGAAAATCTATTAGCTGGTGGTGCATCTGTTACCTGAACCTTTCTAGGAGCAGATGCTATATTCAATTGTTTGTTAACAGATGTTTGGACAGGGACAAAGGTCTGATTGGTCTTTCATTTCTTGAACTCTCAAGTGTTTTAGATTTATACTCATTTCTTTAACATCAAAATTTTTGATATAAACACACTATTGAGTTTTGTGGTTTGATCTGCCACAAATTGTGCAATTTGATGAATCAATGATCACACTTGTTTTGTTTATATCATAAGCTTTTAGAAGAAAACAATTTTTAGTGACATAATTCTTCTTTTCACAAAATCACAAAACAAGTTTGATATTTTTTCTCTTTTTTTCCCTTTTTTCTGTCTTTTTATCAGCAGATGTAGTAACATCTACTGGAAGATCTTTTAAGGGAATGATCTTGACTTGTGGTGCCTTTACACCTTCAATGGTTGAAAAATCTATTGGGTTAAAGTTGTCAAGGATATCACACTCATCTGACCAGATATGTTTGAATTGATACTTTTCAATTTCCTCAAAAGTTGAGGATCATGCTGGTCTTTCTAGAATAATTTTCTTACCATTTGGTTCAGTGACTTTAATTTCTTAACTAGCCAAATTTGTTGGAATAATTTCAACCAACTAACAATCATTTACAATAGTTTTTGAGAAACTTGGTCATGTTTTCTAAAACTTACACCAAATTTTACATTGCTTTTGATTTGTGATTCTAACATAAACTCATAACCTTTACAGGATTCTACCCACTTTTCACAAGTAATTTGGGTAGATTCAAACTACTTTTTACAACTTTGATGTTTTTCTATCATAATTTGGACTTGATCCTTGGTTATGCTGGACTCATGTTTGAGACTGCTAGTTTCAGAATCTTTTTCAAACAGTTTTGTTTTTAACTCTTTTGCAAGTTTTTCAAACTGAATTTCATCATCCAAAAATTTGTTTCTAAGATTTTCATTCACCTCTTTTATTTTAGAAAAAGCATAATGCATTTATCAGAACATAAGTCTTTAAGGACCTGAGGTGATACTTTAGCAGCAGCCATCATGGCATAATCACATTCACCATCACAAACACTTGAATCCCATGGTTCTAATAGAGAAATTTTGAGTTCTTCACCAACAATTTTGCTTGTAACATCTGCTACAACAATTCTTCTGTAACATCTGTTGCAGCATGCTCATTAGTGTCAACGGATATTGGTACCACGTCCTCGGATTCAATCCTTTATTGAATTGTGTCTAGTGTCATAAAACAAAAGTTATCATTTTTATTTTCATTATCGGCAACTAGAGCAAAATTCTCATCAGTCAATTCCTCAGGCAAGCTACTCCAATCAACAAAGCGTTATGCAAAGAAGCTCTATTGACTGGTTTCTACAGTTGCAGAAACTTGTGTAGCTTGAGGTGCAGGTTGCATTTGAACCTGAGGAACTGGAGTCTAAACATATTGTATCTGAAGAACAGTGGTTTGGACATACTGAACTGGAACAATGGCAGCAGGGTGTGCAAAATGAGCAGTGTTTTACATTTGTGGAGCAGGAGTATATTGGGAATAATGGACAATGTTTTGAGTGTTATGGGGTCTAGGACTAGGATGTGTGATTATTGGATCATTTGTTTAACTTCTACACTCCTTAGCAAAGTGTCCAAGCCTATTACACTTGTAGCATTTAATTTTAGACTTATCCAACCCAATTTTTAACCCTCCATGCAACCCTGGAAATTTTCTATCAGATTTCTTGTATAACTTGTTAGTTCTAACACTTAGCAAGGCAAGTTGGTGCAATCTTTCTATTTCTTCCAAATCAATTGAATCAAAATGTTGAAGATCGTTTAACTCAAAAGAAAGGTTGTCAGAAACTTGGTTTTCCCCATTTGCAGCAAATGCAAAGTTGGGTGAGTAACGGTCAGAATTAAATCCACCACCAGAGGTTATGTCAATGAAATGATCATAACTCTGATCCTTACTACCACTAGAGGTTTCTTTTTGACCAAAAAGTGTTGTGCTACCAAAAGCATAGTCATCAGCCACTTTTCCTGATTCTTGTAGCTACTTTTTATGGTTAAGCTCTCTCTCATAAGTGAGAAGCGTACCATGAAGTTGAGTTACATTCATTTCTTTAAAACCAATAGAATTTCTTGTGACAAAGGCTATAGTGTCCCATTTGTTTGGTAGGGACCTAAGAACTGACTGTTCAAAGTTGAATTTGGATATTAACGTATACGAGTTTTAGCTCGCTAATAAGACATCTGAACCTTTCAAACTATTGAGTTAACGATTCTCCTTTTCCATGACAAAACTTCTCCGTTGTTTTCAATAACTTCCTCAGTCCCACCGAACTGCTCCTTCAAGGCATCCCATAACTCCTTTGCATTGTTGCAATGCAACAGGCCAGCATAGATGTCGTTAGGCAAAGCTGAAGCTAGAATGCTAAAAGCCTTTGCATCTAATTCAATTTTTTGAAAATCTTGTTTTGAGTATTTTTCAGGATTTTTTGGCACTTGAATTTTTGGGTCCTCGGCACTCGATACCATTGGAACATGAGGTCCAAAGACAACCGACCTCCAGCAACCGGTGTTTTGCTGAGCAAGTATATGACCCATCTTACGTTATCAGAGATTGTACTCAGATCTGACAAGCATCAGTGGTTTAAACATGGAACCAGTGTTATGAGGACCCCGTGTGTTTTGAGGCATTCTGATTGTTTACAAACAAGTTTTTGTTTAAAAACTTTGAACGTAAATAAACTTTCACTCTGTTTTCAATAAAAACGAACAAAAGAATTAGCAGAGAGAGCTGACCAGTTTATATCAAATTTATTGTTAAACCAAATTTGAATGACCAAGCTCTGATACCAATAGTTAGGATCCGAGTTTGATATTGATGTGATTGTTTTAGATGAAATCAATGAAAGAAAAAAGTAACCAATGAAATAATGCAGCGGAAATGTGTAAAACTTTGAAATCACAACAATAGAAAGATTGTTTTCATTGACATGCTTTTGTAATATTAATCACCTATGCATGCAAATTACAAACTTCCCCTCAACCTAAGATCACTCTAATTTGTTCGTACAAAATGTGTAGAAGAAGTGATCGATAGAACAGTACATGCACTGTTCTATTTATAGTACATTACAAACCACTAGGGGTGCTAAACGGGTCGTATTCGCGGGTTGGCGGGTTCAACCCGACCCGAACCCGAAAATTTTACACGAACCCGAACCCGACCCGAACCCGAAAATTGTATCATACATATGAACCCGAACACGACCCGAAGTTTCGTGGGTTGACCCGAACACGACCCATTTAACCTGAATTTTTTATTTTTTTCCTGAAATTAATATATTAAAATTAAAAATTACTTAAAAAACAAAAATGTATATAATAATATCATATTTAAATTATAAAATCTATGTTAATTTCTCATATTAAGTCATAATCATGACGTAAAATACACGCCTCATTTAATTTATGACATAAAATATATTGTAAAAAGATATAATATAATATAAATGTGTTAAACGGGTCAACCCGCCAACCCGACCAGGTTGACTCGAACCTGACCCGTTAACCTAAACGGGTTCGCGGGTTCAACCCGAAACTGACCCGAACCCGTTTAGACGAAACCTAAACCTGCGAATTTCGTGTTAGGTTCGTGTCGGGTTTTTGGGTCGTTTTAGAAATTCACACCCCTACAAACTACTGAGCATCTTTGGCTGACGTCACTATGAAAGTGACATTTAACAACCTAACAAACTCTAACCTATGCTAGACCTAAACACTATTATATTAAAATACAATATACACTCTAACGATAACAACTGTTGAGATATCCTGGGCTTTATCCTTTGTTAGTTTTCAGCAGACTTTATCTTCATCAGAGGTTCTTATCAGCAGACCTTGGATTCCAGCAGATCTTAGCCGTTGATCAAATCTTGTGAATAGTCTTTAAGTCTCAACAATTTTTGGAGTAGCAGATCTTTATTATAAAGGATCAGATGTTAGAGATTGTTTTGGTTTTTCAATCATATGTTCTTTTGTAGGGTTCAATAGATCCAACACACCATCACCCCCCACCGACACCCCATCACGCGCCACCACCCACCATCACCGCCACCATCACCCATTTTGATTTTATATTTCTTCATTATTTGTTGCCTACCAAACAATACAAGGAAATTATTCATTCCATTCACATGGTAACTAAACAAGACCATGGAATGGTAACGATTCATTTCATTCCCTTGTCCATTCCATTACCTCATTGATTCCATTCTCTTGCCCATTCCATTACCCGATACTAAACAGACCCTTAGTTTTAGAGATGAAAATTTAAAGAGCTATATCATATCTCTATATACAGAGATTCACTGTTCACATCTCCAAAACTTATAGACTGTACCCCGAGCATTTTGTTTTATACCTGAAGCATGGAAGAAATAAATATAAATAAAACATGTTTGTTTTCACAAATATTTGATTGGTCTGCATTGCTTCAAAAAGGATAAAAAATAAAACAAAGCTAAACGAGTATAAAACATGTTAAAACGAAGAAAAATTGACTAAGATGAAGGTGCTGTTTGTTTTTCAGAGGTAAAAGGTCTGCAGGTTGCGGACCATATCTTAAGACATCTGTAGCAGAAGAAGAGGTGGACCAAACCTCTACAGTCCACAAAAAAAAAGACTGTTTTTTATTAACTTTTGCAAACTACGGAAATGACACCAAACAACATAATAGGCATCATAAACTGAAAATTAACATCAAAATTCAGAAAAACAACATTATAAATTATCAAAACTAACATCAAAATTTAGAAAACAACATGATAAATCTGAAAATTAACATCAAAATTAAGAAAACTAACATCAAACTGAAAATTAACATCAAACAAACAAAAATTAACATCAAACAATCTGAAAATTAACATCATAATATTCTATTTTATAGTTGAACTTGATTTTTCTTTAATAACTTAATCTTGGTTTACATATTTATGTTTAAAAAAATTCATGACTCCACCTGTATGATAAAACTTTTACGGATCTAAACGATTGTAAATACATTTTTGTTTGTTTTGTAATAAAAATGAGTATCAACTTCTTTCCCACGCTATCATATTCAAACACAGGATCATCATCATCACCATCACCAAAATCAACAGTGGACAAAAAAATATTTGCATAATACCTTTCACTTAACATCTATGAGTCTGTATATCACAAACATCTATCTTACAACCTACAACTTAAAATTTAAAACACTGGCTGACTTATATTATAAATCTCAACAATCTAGCGAAATTTCTTCCTCCGTCTCACACTTCCATCCACATCATCACCGTAGTCCTCCGCTCAAACCTTCCGTACACCGTCGTTTCTCCGCCTTGACGTCACATCGGAGCTGCAACTCCCCTGGCTTTCATCCTGACCCTCCCGTAGTTACGCCCCTGGCGACATCGGCGGTGGAGGTAGAGGAGGGTGGCGCGATAGTGGGGAAGAAGATGGCGGCGACGCTGCTGTGGGGGAAGAAGATGGCCGTGGTGGTGGGAGGAGGAGTAGAGGTGCTAGAGTTTTATTATGTCTATGTTTTATGAGAAGAGGTTTGAAATGTTTAGAAGTGGGAGGTCCACATCTGCTTGGGGAAGAGGACACGCATACCTTTTAAAATGAAATCTCTTCTGAAAAACATATAATTTGCAAAACAAAAGGTCTGTAAGTGGTTTGCGCTGCGCAGGCATAAGAGGCCAGAAAGCTCTTCTTGGAAAAAACAAACAGCGCCGAAGAAACAAACACGCCCATCATGCCAATAATTAAAGTACATCGATGATAGAATTAAAGAAGATGCAAGTATTGGAATATTTTAGAATATAAAGAGGACAACGTATAAAAGTAGGGGTATTCAGTATTTGATTTAGATTCGAAAAATTGGAAATTAGTCTCCATTCAAACTAATGAAAAAATCAAGAGAACATGCGCATGGTCAGTATCAAGGTTGAATCGCTAAGTGACAAAACCTCTCATAAAAATGAGAGAGCCTTTGCCAATTCCAATTTAAAGATTTTGATGTTATAACTGTAGATATATAAACTAAAGGGATAATCACGAAACTAGCTCATGTCACGCCGTCTTTGCCAAAATAGCCCACTGACACGACTTCACAAGCCGTTTCTAGTAACGGAAGCGGTTCAAGACTAGTTTAAACCGAGAACCAATGGAAAGTGGACACGTGTCCGACAAACACTGCAACGGCTCTAAGCCGTGTTAGGTAAAGAAAGCTCTCAGCCGAGCCGTTTCACGTGGCTCAAGCATCCAAGCCGGTTAAGGACCCGACTCGTCCCTTAGACGAGTACCTTCAACGAGCTGGGCTAGGTTAACGCGGCTCAGAGCCATTTCAAGTCACTGTTCAAGCCGTTTCAGTACGAATATAAGTCGTTTTACGTTTACGTGCATAGGTTATTTATTTACAATTAGTTTAAGGCGTTTTACGTTTAAAGTAAAATCAGATTTTTACAACATGAAGCTTTGTTTTGTTGTATACAACGGTGGAAAGTGGCAGATTGTTAACGGAAACTTGGAGTATGTTGCTGATGCCGATGCAAGTAGACGTGGTTTAGAAATTGAAACCAATCTTTCATACATTGGTCTTTTAAGTAATGTTTCTAAGTTGTGTGGAATTCCAAACATTAAAAAGCTATCGTACCGGATGTCTTCGTTTACTGATCCGATCGATATAACTGACGATGGTGATCTCGCTTTTTTACTTAATTTTGCTATGCAAAATCCTTTTGAATTATATAAGTTGTACGTCATTCAGGAGTCATGTGTTGGGTCATCTAGTTTTGCTTCTGATCAAGATACATTTAAAGTTCCTGATTTAAATGTTCCTGTTAATGAAGTTAATGATGATGTTTTAAACGAGTATACAACGAATTTCGATAATTTACATGGTACCACACAAACACTGTCTCCATCAATTAACTTTGAGCCAGGCTACGTATTCACTAACAAAGAAGAAATGAAACTTGAGCTAGGGAAAAAATGTTTGTTAGAACATTTTGAGTTTAAAGTAGATAGATCTTCTAAAACCAGGTATGAAGTGTCATGCTTGGTGGATGGGTGCGCATGGCGTTTTAGGGCACGCAGTGTTGCTGGCAGTGCGATGTTAGTTGTTAAGTATACGAACAATAAACACACATGCTCAAAGACGCTAACGTACCCCCATCTTCGTCAGGCAAACCCAATGGTTGTGGCTCACTATTTAAAGGAATCACTAAAAGATAGTAGTAGACAATATCGGTCCAAGGATATTGTCAAAGATTTTAAACAAAGATTCCAATTTGACATAAGTTATAGTCAAGCTTGGCGTGGAAAAAGTCAGGCGCTAGAGATCCTACAAGGAACAAGCACTCATTCCTTTGCTGAACTACCGTTTTACTGCTAGCATTTAGAGCGGGCAAACCCGGGTACTGTCACTCGCATCAAGACTGACGACGAGAATTGGTTTGAAATGGTCTTTGTCGCCATCGGTGCTGTTGTAATGTTATGCATTTTACTTTTTATTTAGTTATCTTAAATTAAAACGCGGTTGACCTCTTATGAATTTTTCGTTTCAGATTTGTGCCTTTATGCGTAATCTAAGACCGGTGGTGATCATTGATGCAGCACACCTGAAAGGTGAGTTTAAAGGTACGCTGTTTTTAGCAGTTGGCATGGATGGAAACAACCAGATTTTACCAGTTTCCTATGGAATAGGAAAATCAAAGGATGGGGAATCTTGGATATGGTTTCTTTCTAAGCTTAGAGAGTGTGTTGGTGAAATACCCGATATGGCGATAATATCGGATAGGGCGAATTCTATACACTTAGCTGTTAGTAACGTCTTTCCACGTGCTTATCATGGGTTGTGTTGTCGTCATTTAATGAATAACTTACGTTTGTCGACGAATAAAAAAAAGAATACGAGAGTTTGTGGTGGAAGACATGCAAATCTTACCGGATGTCTGATTTTAATGAGTCATTCAACGCTCTTTGTCTTGCGGTTCCCAGAGTACGTCAAAATCTAACAAGTATTGGGTTCGGTAGATGGGCAAGAGGACATTGTCCCGGTAATCGATATCATTATATGACATCTAACAGCGCGGAGTCCATTAACGCTTTTCTAGACACCAGCGCAAAATGCCGATAACACAAGTTATAGAATTCTTCCGTCAGTCCGTACAACAATGGTTTTATGAACGTCGATTGCAGGGTATTCAGGAAACACACATGCTTACACAGTGGGCTCAAAAGAAAACTTTTATAAAAACTGAAGCGTCTAGAACGTGGACTGTTGCTGGTGTTGGGTTAAAGACTTATGATGTTGAAGACGGGAGCAAGCGCGGTTTTGTTGATTTGTATAATCAAACATGTAGCTGCCGAGTTTGGCAAGTTTCTGGCATGTGGGCATATGATTTCGGTTTCTAAATTTTTAGATGAAACCGCTTGCAGTCATTATTCCTTCCCGTGTTACTCAAACGAAATCTATAAAAGAACTTATGAAGAAGCGATTAATCCTCTTCCTCATAAGTATGAATGGTAGACTCCAGAAGATCTTATAAATCTTCAACCACCACATATTACAAAGCGTCAGGCGGGTCGTCCTTGAGATAACAACCGGATCGTATCCCTTGGGGAAGAACCCACTCTGCCGTATTGTTCCCGGTGTAAATCATACGGTCATCATCGTGATTTGTGTTCACAGCCCATGCCGTCACAAATTCATACTCGCAAAGGATTGGGTGAAGGGAATGAGAAAGAAAGCTGGGGCGATCCTAACCAGTTTACACAATTTCCGTCCTATAACTTGGGAGACTTTTAACAGTATCTATTTTCTAGTACTGTTATTAATAGATTACGCAGGAACTATTTCATTAAAAATTTTTATATGCATACACAAAACCATCAAAAATTAACTGGTGTGAAGCGCCTGGCATAGAGTTCATTTGCCATGTACCGTCTGTATCCAAAACAAGCATCCTGAAGGTTTCCTTCCCTCCATGTTAACGAGCGCTTGCGAACAAGTTTTTCCATTAGCATACATATGATAACTCCAGAATTTCGGCCATACGATCTCTTTGATCAGGCCAGACGGCATCCCCTACTATTTCCATGGCATCCGTCTCGTCTACTTCAGCGTGTTGCCAATACCCGGTACGACCCAGAAACCACATGAATAAAGACTCAAACTCCATCACAGTTTGATGAATTCTTCTGTGTATGCAAAATGAATCTCCACAGTTAATCATGTCACAAGTATTTGTAAAATAAACAGTTATCTCTGGTGACTTTAAATTTATCTTTAGAAGTAACCATTGTTGTTCCTTTTCCGGTATAGGAATGTAAGCCTGTGTCAAAAAAGAAAAGTATATAACATACGGTTAAAATTATTATGTTAAAGACCACTCCAAAATAAACATGTTTAAGATCTTATTACATATGTAACCCCCACAATTAGTAAACAGATCTAATCTAGTCGGTGTGGTCTTCTGCCTCCAAATCATACTCTAATCCCTTTTCCATTTCTGCTGTGTAAGCCTCTAAATGCAGTAAATTGAAATATCTTTCAAAATCCAACTCCTGGTCAGCATCTTCTTCGGTGCCAGCCGTCGCACTTTCCGGTTCTTCAGTTTTTTGCTGCTGCACAGTGGGGTTACATTCACGTCTTGGCTCTTGCACTGTTGTTGGTTAGGTCGGCGGTTGGGAAAAGTTGGGTTCGGTGTTCTCTGAGGGTGGGTTTGGTTCTTTAGTGTTAAGGTGGTCATGGAAGTGTAAAGGAATGTTATGTTGGGAAAAGTTGAGTTCGGTGTTCTCTGAGGGTGGGTTTGGTTCTTCAGTGTTAAGGTGGATATGGAAGTGTAAATGAATGTTATGTTATTGTTCGACCATGTTGGAAAAGGAAGACATAAGTTGAGGAGTGCACAAACATTTGTTTATATAGACGTGGAGTATGAAAGATACGTATAAAATAAAATAAATAAAACATGAATCTGCCGTATCTATTTCCCAAAATAGAGGGTATGTAGTTGAAGACCCATCTGCGTATGTGTTTGCCGCACTATCTTGTCCATTTAACATGTTGACAAAATTTGGTGGTAGAACCGTCCAACAAAAATCCTTTGAAGACATCGTCCTTGCCCGTCTCTCAACCTCTCGTTGATACATGAGTTTGTTACACCATGCTTTCACGTGCTATAAAAGAATGGGAAAGATTTTTTTTTTTAAATTAATAGTCTAATTATTAAACGAAATTATTTATTATTAAGGTACCGTTTCTTGAACATGGCAATCTCCACTAAATCCAAGTAGTCCACCCCACCAGTCTTTTCCGAGTGGTGTTATCCCCATGTATGAGGAATAGCAATTTGGACTATCGTCGGCGTAATAAAATTCAAGAACATTTGACGACCAACTCCGGTTTGCCATTGTGGATCTATATGAGTAACATGTGTTTCCATGATGGTAGCACACACATATATACACACAAAGAGTACACATGTATCTAAAACATAATACAAATAAAATATATAAATAACCATTCTATACATAATAAGATTTTTACATCAATTTCTATATTTACAATTATCTTCCAAATAAAACTTCGTCATCTTTGATGTTGTCTTTTATATCCTCGGGTAATACTGAGTCAAAAAAAGTATAGCTAGTTTACGTCTCATTCTGTATGCAGTTAACGCAGCATCTTCACTATCGTTCAACTGTTGTTTATTTATCAACCTTTGTAGATATATGCAAACCCAAACTCCACAGTCTCTCAAAACTCCGGATTGTTGAGGAGCATCGCTTGCATAAATAACGCGGAAGGGATAATGTAACAGTAACGGCCTGTCGGAATGATAACCATTAATCCGTAGCCAGTGGTCAAAAACAAAATTTATATGACAGACCACCTCTGTTCTTCCCTTTTCAAAAGTTTTTAAAGCTAATAAACTATAATCACCAAAAAATAACAACAATTAGCAGCATAAATTTTAAAGTATTAATGAGATTCAATCGGGAAAATACCTATCGTATATTGTAAGTGTGTAATTAATAAGATTGAAAACGCCTAAATACCAATGTACACTTGGTATGTACAACGGTACGTACACCTACATAATAAGTAAGTAAGTGGTTCGTTAATAAATTACAAAAATAATAAATATAAATATATGTAACATCTAACTAATTGGAATGCTCCGTAATACCTCGTCAACTGTACTTATTGGTGGAAAGGGGTCCACCGCCCCGGTGAAATAACCCTTGAACGTGTGGCCGTGCCCACCCGAATTAAAAAGATTCATCTGAAAATAAGGGGGTAAAATACTCCAGTGTTCTCTTGCATCTCTTGAGTGATACAAGTGGATCATCCACCCAAATATATGCTGTAAAAAAGTAAATTTAGTGTAAAAAAAATATAAAAAATATATATTTTTTTTACTTGTTGATAGTCAAGGCTTACATCATCGCTTAACCAGCCACTACCGTCCTTGCCCAGCAATGACGCCCAGAAATCAAGACCAGCACATCCACCCGCTAATAGTGAAAGATATTTATTGCCACTACTTGGATACCACTGCTCGATTAAAGAAATTTGTCTATCCTCATTATTTGACTGTCTTGTTTGTTTTTGTTTTAACGTTTTATAAGCTACGTATGGGGATAGCAAAATGGCAACGGGCTTCACAAGTCTTTCCGATCGTCTCATTTTTATAATATCAGGATCCTCATTCTAAAAAAATGCTTATCCGTAAGAGTTGACATTTCGTACTCACAAAATAATAATTAACTGTTATGCTAAAACATGTAAAAACTTACAGATTCATCGTTTATAATCGGGGTCATAGAGACATGGTAGACATTGTCGTAGTTGACAAAAGAATCAGCACCAGCCTACATGAAATGTTAAAAGGTCATTATTATATATTGTATTTAAATTTACAAAAAAATAATTGCCAAATTTAAACATTACATTATCACTCTCCCTTTGTGATGTTCGCGCGTTGGCTGGTGTACCGACAGGGGCCGCACGATACGCATGCAAAACTTCTGACCTTATCATGTCAGTCAGTTTTTGGTCATTCTCGTACAACAGTGATTTAAACCGGTCATATTCAACTCCACACATGGACGGACCGGTAGCAAAATTCTGTTGCGGTATTCCCAGTCGGGCCGATGAAGGCTTGAAACCTTGATTTGTGGCAACGTCACCAAACAAATTGTTCATAAGTGACTGCATTTGTTGTGGATCAACGACGGTAGGGGAGTGCATACGGGTGGAATCGGACCCCGGAATTTCGTACGCGTTTGTTGTTCGTCGACAACCGGTATATCACCCGGCATTGCATTAGCATACATCTGACATTCAGCGTCTAAATAATCTGAACTAGATATATACCATGGGCACATAACTTCATTATTCGTGTCCAGTATAAACGAAAGCGGCTTGTATTCACGTTTATGCGATTTTAAAGGCAATAAATTATTAAAAATAATAAAAATAATACACATTCATATCTTTAATTTAATATAACTATTTTACCTTTACCGCCTTTTTAAGCATACGGTCCACAGTAACCTTCATGAACTTACGACCTTCCCTCAATCCCAAAAATATGGGAATTGTCTCAGATTCAAACCAATCGTTTGAACCCTTGAATTCGGGGAACACCTCCAAAATCCACATCTGTGAAACGAATGTTTTAAAAATTTAATCTAAAAATTTAGGAACGGATGATAAAGGGAAGGGATCACGTGTACCTTGAAGGGCCATACGAATCCCGATAACGAAAAACCGATTGTGTCATCTTTTGACGTACGTGCAAATTATATATAGCATTATATGTACTATCCCAAAAATAATTACCCCATGGATATTGTCTAAAAGCTTCCAGATCATCGACAAGGTGTAAAAGAAAATTATCAAAAAGATTGATTTTTTGCATTCCCAGAAAACCTTGACCTATAAGCATTAGAAGACATATTCTTGTGCCGTCTTCATCGTTATATATCGTCACGTTATTAAATAAATCACTAATTTTTGAAAAACTAACTCGGGATCGGCCTGGAAAAAATCTATTTTTAAAAGAATTTTGGTGATCTACAGGTGCCCAAGAACTGTGGCCAAACTGTAACCCGGTTATTAAACAAAATTGTTTAGGTGTGAACGTAACTATTTCACCTCCAAAAAATACGAAATACCAAGACAGGGATTATTAGTAGGTAATTGTAGTTGTGCAACCCCGATTAAAACAAGGCTATCACATAACGTGCACCTATTATCGAAATAGGGTCCAAAGCATGTTTGCCTTATGTTGGTCTCAATTCCTGGAGTCATTATCTGCTTCAAGTATTTTAAAACCAGCCACTTTTGTCTGACTTTAATCGTCGTCATCTAAGCAATACAAAAACACTTAACACTAAGAAATAAAGTTTATAAAGTTTAAAAAAAATATGAACAACATTACTTATTACCGGACAAAGAGGGGGGTCGGTTGAACAATCTTGCATCACGTGCTCGTTTTGCATGTTCACGTGTGGGTTGAAGTTTTGAAACTTTCAAGTGGTCCCTGAATGTGATTGGTGGTTCCAAAAAGCTGTCGTTTTCTTCATACTTGAACGGGTTCAACAAATATTCTCTAACACAATCAAACACCACAAGTGAACTTGAGAAGCACATGGTTGTTCAACCGGCTTAAACACGCGTCCGGTTGGGGTAAACGCCGAAACGTGTAAGATGAAACGGCTTTGGACGCTAACACGTTACTGAAACGGCTCAAACCGCCAGTTGAACGACTCAAACGTCAGTTGAAACGACTCAAACGTCAGTTGAAACAGCTCAAAAGTCTGAAACGGCTCGCGTCAGTTGAAACAGCTCAAAAAGTACGAAACGGCCCTGGACGCTAACACGTGTCTGTTGAAACGGCGTACAGGCTGACACACGTGTCAGGTGAAACGGCTCAAGTATTCGTAAACGGCTCGGCTTTAACTGAAACGGCTCGGATTTTATTTTTGTCTCTTTTTTTCCTACTTAAATACTAAGAAACACAGGGTCGCTTGTAAATTTGTTTACATAAATTCAAAAAGCTTAGAAGAAAAGAAATGCAGAATATCTGACAAAACTAACAGTGGAGTATACTCCTCTCAACTAGTTAACAAAGCATCATCGTGGATACTAAAGAAATGGAGAGCACTTAAACAGACGGATGACGGTTCGTCGTCCGAAGCCTCACGACCCCAGGAGTCAGAAAAAATATACTTTGTTAACAATAGGCAAAGTTTACACCAGAACAGAGAAGGTAGATGGGCAATTCCAGACGACGAAACTGAAAATTGGTCGAAAGATGTTGTCACATTTTACAATAATGGGGACTCCCCATTCTGTTATTCGGCAGTTTTCACAGGCCTAGTAGAGCTGGACCAAAAATTTTGGGGAACCCTGTTAGGCGTTCGTTGTAATGGCTACCTAACATCAACGGTTAGTTTCTTAAACGTTTTTACCAAACATATTATTTCTTTTTTTAATATTAAAATAATATATTATAAACAGCATATTGAATGATGGGTTGGCAGACTAATGGTTTGGAGAAGTAGAAAACTACAAAGGGATCCTACATTAAATTTGCGGGGGACAATTCTTCAACCACATTCTATAACACGCTGCTTGACTCCGTTCCTAAGAACGTTGTTGGTTATGTAAATGGTAAAGTAAACCCATATCCTTCCATTTTCAACGTGGATTCGTGTTTTTCCCCTGCCGCTTGAAAATAACTTATGGCTTTTGGCACGCCTTGAGTTGGCGTCTCAGGTTTTAATTTTTTATCCATTTGAAAACGTTTATGAGGGGAACAAATTTAGATCTGTTATTCTCCCAAGGTTTACAAAGGCCAAAGTGTATTTATTAGCTTTGTTGGTGCATTTGCGGTACTAGAAAAAGACGGGGAAACCAGAAAAAACCATAACCCATGAGCTTAATGAGGACTATGTGATTTCAAACCAGTCAACCGCCAGTAATGAAGCTGTCTATCTTTGCATACTTATGGAGCATCTCGTTACCGACAAACCAATCAACATTATTGGAGACCTGAGACAAATTTGTTTATCATATAGACGATTCATGGCTGATAAACTTTATTTTTGGCGTTGTTTGCCACGACCAAATGTTAAATAATTATATTATCAAACTGTTGCAAGGTTGCGTATGACTTAAAAGTTTTATTATTATTTATTTATTGACGTGAATGTTAAAGTATTTAAATAATATGTCTATTTTTAAATGAAAGAATAACAATATTTATACGTATGATTTAAAAAGTTTTGCCCTTATAATGTCCACTAGTACGTGTGCACGCAGCCTACCACTGGACGCTACTTATCAACCCGTTTAATACCCAAATCTTAATTCTTTTATATTAAGTTTTATTATTATTCTTTAAAAAAAGGTTTCATCTTTAAACACTCAAAACGGGCCCTAGCTCGGATTCGAACTCGCGTGCACTAGTACGTGTGCATGCAGCCCTACAGCTGGGCTGCGTGTCTAACCCGTTTAATACCAAAATCGTAATTCTTTTATATTATATTTTATTATTATTCTTTAAAAAAGGTTTCATCTTTAAACACTCAAAACGGGTCCAAGACAGGCCCTGGCCGGGATTCGAACTCGTGTGCACTAGTACGTGTGCACGCAGCCCTACCGCTGGGCTGCTTGTCTAACCCGTTTAATACCCAAATCTTAATTCTTTTATATTAAGATTTATTATTATTCTTTTAAAACACAGGCCCTAGCCGGGATTCAAACCCGCGTCCCTCATACGTGTGCACGCAGCCCTACCGCTGGGCTGCGTGTCTAACCCGTTTGATACCCAAATCTTAATTCTTTTATATTAAGTTCTATTATTATTCTTTAAAAAAAGGTTTCATCTTTAAACACTCAAAACAGGTCTAAGGCAGGCCTTAGCCGGGATTCGAACTCGCATGCACTAGTACATGTGCATGCAGCCCTACTGTTGGGCTGCGTGTCTAACCCGTTTGATATTCAATTCTTAATTGTTTTATATTAAGTTTTATTATTATTCTTTAAAAAAAGGTTTCATCTTTAAACACTCAAAACGGGTCCAAGACAGGCCGAGATTCGACCTCGCGTCCCTCGTACGTGTGCACGCAGCCATACCGCTGGGCTGCGTATCTAACCCGTTTGATACCTAAATCTTAATTTTTTTATATTAAGTTTGTCGTGTTTCATGACAGGATGCTAGTGTCGTCTTTATTAAATAGATTTATAAGATAAAATCATAAACACATAATTTATATTAATATATTAAAAATTACATAAAACTAAAATAAACAGAAAAAAAACTTCGCATCTAAAAAAAGTCTAATGGTGTCCCACTCCATCACGTGTGTAAAATCATGCCCATATTCGTGGCGGTAGTTGATGAGGGCGACTTCCTTAACGTCACCCTCGTCAAGGTCCCCCCTAGTAGCTCAACGGAGTGGTAGATTCGCTCGAACCTTTCACAGTCCAAGCGAATCACCCGAAATCTAGAAGACAGGGCATCCACGGTTCTGTTGTTGTCGACACCATGAAGCTGCGAGTAGTACCGATGAACACAGACCCACACGCTACGCTGACCTCGACGGCGTGGTTCACACACGGCTTCAAAATATGCCTTGCATAAGGCAATATCTTCAACCTCGATCCAAGGGAATGACTTAGAAGCCATTGGTCAAAGATTGCAAACGTGGGGTCTGTGCAACGGCGGTCAGTAAAACGACGTGGGTTTAGGGTGCGTTTAGGTTAAACACATGGACTGCTTATTTATAGTGGGGTGAACGCGTGCGGTGGGGTGGGGTGGGTGGGGGTGAATGATTTATAAGAGGTAAAAACGGGTGTTAAATTATATTACATTTTTGCATGTAAAATTGATACAATCACTAAAGTTTATTATTATTGAATATAAAAAAATAAAAAACAAGTAAAAAAAAACAAACATTCAACCTTTAAACTAGAATACACCAAATAACTTCATCTACAAAACTAATCGGAACAATTCGACGACTCTGCATTAAAACACGTAGCAATGATAAAGGTGTGTCTTCAACTGGTAAGTTCCATCTACACTCAGTACATGGAACAATTGGGAACAATTCCATGATTCTGCAGCTTCGGGGATGTTTGGTAAGATCTAGCTAACACTTTGATGTGTTGCTATTCTCATCAACCACCCTAAAGCTTTAGAGTCATCGAAGGTTTAGGAAGTGGAACAGCCAAACATAATAATGATTAAAACATCATCTTCTCCGGAACAATTCCGAACATTTCGATGACTCTGCCAAACATAATAATGATTAAAGCTAAGAAAAACGTCGTTATGAACTTGAACATAATATCACTCTGGCCCAGCTTACATGCATGGATATACGGGATGAAGTTGGAACACATTTTGCAATGTGTTTGAGATAGAATTGAAATACAGACCACTTAAATATTTATATTATGTTAGA
The DNA here is from genome assembly GCA_947069175.1 of Scalesia atractyloides. Taxonomy (NCBI): domain Eukaryota; kingdom Viridiplantae; phylum Streptophyta; class Magnoliopsida; order Asterales; family Asteraceae; genus Scalesia; species Scalesia atractyloides. The sequence continues at coordinate 20,154,295 of CAMTDV010000022.1, read as the reverse complement.
TGGTACGGAAAAGGCTTGAACAGGGCATGGAAACGACTTGAACAGGCCGTGGAAACGACTCAAACCCGGTGTAGGTGCATAGACGTAAGGGAAACGGCTCTAAGCCGCGTCAGTAGCGGCGTGAACAGCAGAAACGGCTCTAAGCCGCGTCAACAGGTCACGGCAGCGGAAACGGCTCTAAGCCGCCTCAACAAGGGTTCTAAGCTGCGTCAACAACAGCGGAAACGGCTCTAAGCCGCGTCAACCGAGGTTTTATGCTGCGCCAACAGGTGACGGTACGGAAACGACTCTAAGCCGCCTAAATAGAGGTTCTAAGCCGCGTCAGCATGTTACGGTAAGGAAACGGCTCTAAGCCGCGTCAACCCAGCTCGGCTCGTTGAAGGTACTCGGCTAAGGGACGAGCCGGGTCCTTAACCGGCTTGGATGCTTGAACCACATGAAACGGCTCGGCTGAGAGCTTTCTTTACCTAACACGGCTCAGAGCCGTTTCAGTTTTTGTCGGACACGTGTCCACTTTCCATTGGTTCTCGGTCTAAACTAGTCTTGAGCCGCTTCCGTTAACGCAAACGGCTCGTAAAACCATATTAGTGGGCTATTTTAGCAAAAACGACGTGACAAGGGCTACTTTCGTGATTTTCCCAAAACTAAATGCTCCACAGGTCTATAATGATACATCAAATTCATTGTGACAACTCATCATGATTCACGATACATGATTAAATATGTGAATATCTTAAAATACATACATGAACTCCAATAATCTTGAAAAATATGAATGTACTTCCAAACGATTTTAATATACTACAATACAAATTAAAAACTATTTTTGAATAAATTTTAAGCATCTTCTATTCGTTTAATTATGTAATAGGTTTCAAAAATAGCACATATTACTGCATATGTTTTCTAAAAACTGTGATTTAGTAACTTCTTCTATAAAGAAACTCATAAAACCAACTTCATTTGGAATTCCATCAATTATTCGTCAATATGAGTAATTTATAGTTAAGAATGCTCCATAAATGGCATCTGTGTAACCCTGATTATATGACCAATCATATATAGTATTTTTTATTTTGTCATAAAAAATTCTCTTCAGACTCGTTTAAACAAATGAATTAATTAAGTCCAAATTTTGAAAAGATAAATAATCGGGTTTATATAAAAAAATGCTATATATATATTTCGAAAAAGGCTATACAGGCCGAAAAAACTGCATCTTTACAAAATTGATACCAATCTACTAACTTGTTTGAATTTTGATGCAAAAGATTTAGGGTAAATTACATTTTTCGTCTTTATGTTTGTACTGGTTTGCAACGGGTAACCTTTAACTTCAATAATTACAGTCACAATCCTTTATTTGCAAAACCCGTTACACTATACGTCCTTTAGCACTAACCAGATTTAAATTTCTAGTTAAGTTTATTCACTTAAGGGTATTTTGGTCAATTCATGCTTTTATTTAAATGTTTAATAAATAAAACAAAAAAAAATGTATACACACTTCATCTTCCCCAATTTCCTAACCCTAAAACCCTAACCACCACATCTTGCCACCGTCACCTCATCCCGCCGCCACCACCACATCCTGCCCCACCATCATCTTCCTGATCTCTATCGAAATGAACTCACCTGTTCACAATTGCAATCTAAAACTCAATCAATCAAGTTATGATACAAGCCAAAACAGAGTGTGAGCAAACTCAACTTTCAGAGGATCTCGCCTTGTAACCTTGTTTGTTGAAAGGAAAAGGAATGTTTTTGTTGTTTTCTCTAGTTTTTTTCTATATTTATAGAGAAAGTGGGTTATAGAGGCTCTAGTAGGGATGAGTAAATGGTACCGAGTACTAAAACTAAACTGGTATCAATACTGAATTCACCTCACCAAATCATTGACGGTTCCAATTTGGTACCTACCTTTTGTGTCACACCCCGTATTTCCAATCCAAACACAGGTGGGCCCGGGTGGGAATATGGTGATGTAAGTTGATATCATCATAGTCAATTAACACAGCACAACGGAAGTCTTGGATTATAAAATACTATTACAAACCAAATGTTCAACGTACGAAAATAATATACAGACGCCTTGTAACAAAAGATCCACAGACGGATCGTAAAATATACAAAAATTGTGTAACAGACTTTAGGGCAGATCTAAGGATTTGCAAGATCCTCTTATATCACTACCAAGCAGCTTCCAGCCTATTTAGTATTGTACCTGGAACTTAGTCCTTTGAAAATATGTCAGCTTTCGCTGGTAAATACACCCAACTGACTCATTTTGAAAACATTTCAAAAATGGATTTAAGTGCTTAGGGCACGAAAAATCTTTTATAACTTAGGAAAGTCAGTCTTGTAACATTGTTAACAATTTTACATGTTTGTCCATACATATGGGGCCAGTACAGAGACCGAGACATGATTAACGTACACACCATTTATGAACCCACGAAGGAGTTATCCCCAACTAGTAGGTAACATAATTTAGCATTAGCATCTGTCAGGTGTATGCCTACACCCCGCGCTTTGGTTGTGGCCATTAACTAATGTAATGAGCTGAGGATATCCAGGACACGGTTGTTAACCCCCAATGTTTAAGTTATCAAACAAAATAGATCAAAACGGAATATGCGGATTTACTAGCCGCAGTCCGGTATTCGATTAATCTGATTTCCGACCAAGCGGTAATAATTTACCGTAACCCGAGCCCGTATAGGGAAAATAAATCAAGAGTATTTATCTGAGCTAGTCTTGATTTAAAATGCAAGATTTAATATCTCAGCCGTATTCAAAATGAAATAAGTGCAGATAGCATTAATGGAAGACTCTTGTCTGGATTATGGCATAACCTATCCAATTAAAATGCTAATGGTCTCAATTAAGTCATAGACTTAGACCAACTAGCGTACAGGATCAAAACAGTATAATACGCTAGATTAAGCGATGACCGGATATAATGTAGTTTAAACCCAACTAGTACTATGACTTGTATAATATGGGTAAACTATAAGCATTTTGGATTTTGAGACTTAAAATGATAAGGTTAAACCCGTTTCGGTTAATTTCCGTAAACTAGTTACATATAATTAACCGTGTGCATATGAGCGATATCGAGTAACCGGATAAGTCATGAACAAGTTCTATATGCCTTTATACTTTAAATAAGTTGTAATATAAGTAGGATATCAACTTACGTGCCTGTTAAGGTTTTAAAATGAAATTATGCCTCATAAGGGCGTTTTGGTAATTATATACCGTATAAAAGGAATTTGAATATATTTTGATGTTATGATCATAAGTATTCTGAAAAAATATTTAATTTATGGTATAATATCAGTAAGATACTGTTCGTATGTGTAATTTACCATTTATGACCAAAATATGCACCTAATAGACATTTTGGTCATTTTACACATAGTTTCGTAATTTATTTGGGATTCCTGAGTTTATATTATGTACCTACTATAAAAATATTTTAAATAAGTTTTAAAATCAGTAGGTAACAAGTCTTGGTTGATAAATATGGTTTTAGACCATATTATGCGCCGAAACGGTATTTATGTCGAAAGATGACGATTTGTGCGAAGTTTAATGAAAAGTGATGCTAAGATCATGTTTATATGACTTAGATATGTTATTTAATATAACACATCAGACAAAAGGTTTGGTATAAAAAGTATGATTAAAACCGTTTTATGTGCCATAAGGGCTTTATCGTCGTTCGTCGACATAATGCAAGGACTTGTATGTAAACTCAGTATATAAACTGACTTGACATCCCAAATAATCTTACTTATGATATTACATCAGTAGGATATTCATTTTCAAGTTCGTTATCACTTAAAACCTTATTTTATGTAAAAATGACATTTTAGTCAAAAATTGGCATAATAACATAACTTGTGCATAAACTCAGATTCTGATTATGATCATGTAATATAACCTCAGGGGGTTATGCCACATTATATTACGATCATAATGCAACCTTAGATCAGTAGCTAAACAATCTAAATCGGTCAGAATCGAAAGTCAAAACAGAAGTCAAACTTTGCGACTTTCGGTTGCGAACCGACCCTAGAACTTAAATTGACGAGTCGAACATGTTCTCACATGTCCTAATAAATGTTATCAACTTGTTTAAGTGTCAAAACATGTTTCATAACATATATAAGCTCAGATTATAATATTTTCAAAACTGGCCTGTTTGACTTTTTAATAACAAAACTTTGACCCGTCAATTGGTCTAGCAAACGTGATCTTTAGGAGGTGCACTTGATTAGGGATTAACACCTTCCTTATTACAATCACTTAGCCATGTTCGTTATGAACAATGGCTGGACCATAATGGTCTTAACCGAAAGTCATAGCGTTTTCTGTAAACGCTTGATTTTTGGCTATAAAAAGCCTATAAACAAAAATGCAAGAGAAAGGAATACTTACAAGTGATTCCTAGGATGAAATAGAACTAAGTTGGATGCTTCTTTCAGTTAGGAACTTCTAGAGGAGGGAGATAGAATGATTTATGAGAAAGGTGCAAGTTCAAGTGGTGAATCATTGCACTTGTTTATAGTTGGAGAGCTTGAATGAGGTGATGCCAGGTGTTAGCAGGTGTTAGAGGGTGTCTACAAGTGTCCTAAAACGTGGCATAGCAGTTTGGAAGTCCATGGTTTCGAATCAATGGTTTTTGGCAACATGTGTGGAGGCGAAGCAAAAATTTTGCAGATACAGGCCTCTGGCGCCCCGCGAGAGACCAGGTCCATGTCTCTCGCGCCCCGCAAGCGCCCCATGGAGACTTTCCAAACTTGTAACATCTAGCCCCTCAACTTATAAAACCTCTAAAACACCTTTATAGATATATTTAGCCCTCAGTAACCAATATTTGGTGTACCAGGAGTATGCTCGAACATTCTCAAGCTCTCGGTTTGTTAAAAGGTCACTCAGAGGTATAAATTAACATGTTGACACTTTTAACCCCTCCATTGTCCAGCTTTTACATATTTACAGAATTAGTCCCTGTCGTCCAACCAGTGGCTCATATGAGAGTTAGGACTTCGTAAAGGGTCACTCAGAGGCTCAGTGTAAGCATGTTGACACTGATGGTCACTCAAAGGCTTAGTTTAAGCATGTTGACACTAATGGTCACTCAGAGGCTGAGTTTAAGCATGTTGACACTAATGGTCACTTAGAGACTTGGTTTATGCATGTTGACACCAGTGGGTCACTCAGAGGATTAGTTTGAGCATGTTGACACCTTAAGTCCTTATTAGTCCTTAATGGACTTTATATAAAAGTAATGACACTTGTCACTATATTATTTGACACGATTTTTACAAGGTGTTACATTTGGCGTTTTCAGGATCAATACTTTAGTTTGATACTAGTTTTACTTTCAAATACTGTACCATACCAAACATTTCCGATATCGTACCCAACTGTGACGATTTTAATAGTATCGGTATTGAGCTCAATCCAAGGCGCTAATGTGAGTGCCCTAAGATGTTCTAGACATACAAACAAAATATAAGAAAGCAATGCGTTGTTTATTTAAATTATATATAAATAAAGATAAAGAAAGGGATGTGAGCGCTATAATATAGAGGGTGAAACACCGAATGTTATTTTATATAATTTTCTTAAATTTTAAAGATGAATACAAGAATATAAAATGGGTTGAAAATAGTGGTGTTTATCACTTCAGGTATCAGTTAATTATATTTTTTTCTCGGTTGTAATATGATGCAGAGTGGAAGCATAAAATAAACAGAGAATGTTTCCTAAAAAAGGATTAAAATGGAATGATCAAACCAATACAATAAGCGCCCTTTATAGTGGGTTTCTAAATTTGATAGGTTTGTCAAAATTTCAAAATTACAAATTAACTAGCAATTATTAAAATTAAGAACATAAGTAAACGCGTAAATTATGCTAATTTACGTGTTTTAAGTAAAAAAAGGAAATATGAAAGTTTGCAAAAATCGGGAAAAAATTGTGATTGATGAAATCTGGGCTTAGATCAAGGAATTTAGGCCTGACAGCCGGGTCAAGTCGCTAAAGGCAAATATGCCACTTGATCTGGCATGTTGAGACCTTTCTGTCACTTGCTTGTGGGAACTGTAACTTGATTCGTAACTCTAATCAATATGCCCCTTTATCTAGCTGGTCCATATAAGAATTAACTAGCTATTGAACCTATTTCTTATCGTAATAAAAAAACCGAACCAAATGGATTTGGAACATTGTCTAACGGAACTACGTGGATTTGAAACATTGTATAATTGAACCGTGTAGCCGAATATGAAATCAGTTTAGTTTAGGAATGAGCCCAATGGTGGACCCATGAATTTTTCCATGAGGGTGCGAAATATTTTTAAAAATTTTAGGCCCTAGGGTATACAAGTAAAAAAATCGGTTCGTATTGGGTCGGGTCATGTAAAACAAAAGAACATCAAACTAAATTTATATAATCAATAAAGACATGTCAAACCTTGTTACAAACATAATTAAAACGTTGCACTACGATTTTTCATTTTTTGAAATCTATCCAAAACATAATCTAAAGCTGCTTTCTTAAGAAATCACGCCATAATGTCCCTACTCATAGTTCCTATCACAATCAAATTGGTCCATAAGTTCATCGCTCCATAACATAATGTTTTCAATTTTGATTTCAACTATTCAAGCCCTAGAAATCGTGTATAATCACCCTAAAAATCATCTAAACAACATAGTCACCCTAAAAAACATCTAAATAACTATAAACAACGTCAAAACAAACAAAATTTTAAACCTATTTAAGAATTTTATTACCCTTTTTCTCCTATAATATCAACTAAAATCATAAAAAAACATAAAAACTTACCTTTATCGATTCTGGTTGGTTTGGTGTTGGACGACGGTGGTGGAAGGCTGCTGATGACGTGTTGTTGTGGGCTGGGCTGTTGCTGTGTTGTCGTTTCTCCTGTGATCGCTGGCAGACGACCAAGAGAGGGAGAGCGGAGGAATATTAAGGGACAAGTGGGCTTATTTTAATTGTTATAGGTTGGGTTTGCTTAATTGGCTAGGATTAATGGGCTAGTTATGTTAGATGAAATAGTGGGTTAAGGGATTGGGTATTTGGGTTAAGTTGGGTAGTATAAGTTTATATAATTCAGGTAGTTTTTTTAATAAAAAAAACCAGAGTTACCCAAAAAAATTTAAAATATCCTAAGGGTGCGGATGAAAAATTCCAAGGGGTGCGAACATGATTTTTGACGGAAAATAGCAAATTTTTTCTGGGGGCGCACCTGCCCATCTTGGGTTGGGGGTGGGTCCACCCCTGAATGAGCCCCGTATTGACACTGAAAAATACCCAAAATTAGGTATCAGTACATAAAATATTTGGTATAATACTCGTATTTAAAGGTAAAAATTTGTAAATACCGGTAGCATACCGAACCAAAAAATACTGTTATCCAACAACTTAAAAAAAAGTACCAAATCAGAAACAAAAATAATTTAAAAATTCACTGATAGCCGGTAGTCGGTACAAAAATAATTTAAAAATTCACTGGTAGTCGGTAGTTGGTAGTTTAAAGATAAAGAGGACAAAAGAAAAAGGTAGTCGGTAGTTTAAAGATAAAGAGGACAAAAGAAAAAAAATCAACTCATGTGACGACATCAATCCTTGTGGACTACAAACCTCAAAACTTTTTCCTGATTCGGATTACATTTTGGATTTTCTGACACACTTTTCAGAAACTAAAAAGGGGTGCAACTTTCTATTCATCTTTTTTGTTGTCTTCTCTGCCAAGGCTAAAATGGGTCATGCAAATTCAAAATCAACCTCGTCCGACGAGTCACCGGCCGCCGGTGCTTCAAATTCCAACCCACCTCCGTCTTACCGCCACCGAATCAAGCAGAAACTCCATCTCCACCATCGCCCCACCGCTTCTCACCCTTTAACACTCAACAGTCACGACGATTTCGCCGGCATCGCCTTGGTTACTCTCGTTAGTGTAAGGGTTTTATTCTATTCCTATACTGCATTGCTATTTGTACTGTAGAGAAGAGCATTTGGTACCTGCCCCCGTGCCATTTTCGGTACCAATTAGGTACTCACTTTTTGCGTTTTTAGGAATCGGTACTTTCGGTTTATTACTGGTGGGTCAATTAGCTTCGAATACCGGTATGGTACCGTACCTGCCACTTTCGGTAGTAGATAATGCTACTGTTACCCACTTTTTGCGTTTTTAGAGATAACTACTTTCGGTTTATTACTGGTGGGTCAATTTAGCTTCGAATACCGGTACGGTACTCTACCTGCCACTTTCGGTAGTAGATAAAGGTACATGTACCCGCTTTTGTGTTTTTTTGGGATAGATACTTTCAGTTCCGTATGGTACAGAGGTCATCTCTTATTTGTACTGTGGTTTGAGATAATATTTTGATTACCGATGTGGTTTTTGTTTTAGGCGGAGATGAATATTAAGGACAAGTGGCTTGCTTGTATTTCAATTGGAGAACAGACGTTTCGAACTCATGTTTCTGACCAGTTAAGATATACAAACTTCTATTGTTTAGTCCTTTCGTAGTCGGGCTGCATATGGCGCCATTTAACATTTTCACACAAAACGCCCCATAGCACCGGGCACACCGCCCCCGGGGCGCTATGGGCTGGAATTTTTGATGGCCGTGATGAGCATAACAGCGCTACACTAAGGTTTCTCATGCACACACACACACACACACACACACACACACTATATATATATATATATATATATATATATATATATATATATATATATATATATATATATATAGGGGAGGGTTATCTTGATAACGTAAAATATTGCGAGAACCGTGAGAACGAATGAGAAAACCGATCAAAACCATTTTTATTAATACAATCATTTTAATTAAAATACAACATCAAATAATTCATTTCTCCTCTCAAAATCACTCTTATTAGATTTTTTACACATGTGTAAACATAACAAATTTACACATGTGTAAATGGCAAACTTACACATGTGTAAATTTTTCTTTATTTCCTAATTCACGTAAATTTAAATTTGTAAATTAAATTTCTAGAATTGTATTCGAATAATAATGACAAGTGTAAAAAGAAATTTTAAATTTCACTTGTTTTTGACCAAGTTCTAGTGGTTTTTTCATTCGTTCTCACGGTTCTCGCGATATTTAGCGTTCTCATTTAAATCCTCCCCTAACGAATGAAAAAACCACTAGAACTAGGTAAAAAACAAGTGAAATTCAAAATTTCTTTTTACACTTGTCATTATTATTCGAATACAATTCTAGAAATTTAATTTACACATTTAAATTTACGTGAATTTGGAAATAAAGAAAATTTACACATGTGTAAGTTTGCCATTTACACATGTGTAAAAAATTTAATAAGATTGATTTTGAGAGGAGAAATGAATTATTTGATGTTGTAATTTCTTTTTTGATGTTGTATTTTAATTACAATGAGGTTGTATTTAAAAAAATTTGATTTTGATTTGGTTTTTTCATTCGTTCTCACGGTTCACAATATTTAGCGTTCTCAAGATAACCCTCCCCTACGTATATATATATATATAATTGAAGGGGTTAACCACTAAACACTCAAGTTATATAACCCCCTTTCTTACACATTTGCCACATGTCGTATAACCCCACATCGCAAGGGGTTATGGGGGTTACCATTATGCATGGCCTTATGGTTTTTGGGGGATTTAAGTTGGTAGTTTAAAACTTTAAATTATGAAGGACAGGATTTAAGTTGGTAGTTTGGTACACAAGTAGATGCAATTTTTGATGTTTATTTATTTTTAAATCAACAGTGTAAGGAATTATTGGGGGCAGATGATTTTAATATGTTTGTAAATGTGTGAAGTATTTTGTTTTTATTCATAACTATTATGTTTTTTAAGATTCTACTTTTTTGGATAATGTGCAGGACCAACAAGCCTGTCTGGAACTCAGTGAGTAAATCTTTATCTTTTGATTTTTTAGGGTGTTGCTGTACACACACCATCTCGCATATCGTACGGACCGTATAAAAGGTTATACGGGGGTATAACTTGTCAGGGGTGTGCAGTGTCACAACTGTCAGTTTAGTAAAGCTATACGGGTCCTAAAAGGTCATATGGGCTGTATAACTTTTGCAGACCACCTTGAAGGACCTGTAAACAGCTTGTTCATATAACTTGATACAAAAGGATATGTGGGTCGTAAAACCTGTTAGTGGTGTGTGGATGTGTATAACCTGTCCCTTTTTTAATGTCAGTTGTACCCAAGGTTTTGTATGTCATGGCAAGCATTATACGTTCTATTTTGTTTTTCTGCAGGAGAAAAAGTTTGTTTTGGAGACAAATGGTGCTCACATCGCAAAAGTATCAGTTTTTGAGGTTTGTAACAAATGTTGATAACTTGATACCTGTTTTGAATTATTCTAAATATTATAATTTTCTTGTGATGCAGACCAACAGACTATCAAAGAACAACCTCATTGGGTATTGTGAAATTGATCTTTTTGAATTCCTCAGTCGAGTAAGTTCTTTCACATGTTTTTTATGCTGCATTGGCATTACGTTATTCTATTTATTATTTCTGGAATAATATGTATGTTTTTGTGTTAAGCAGGTTTCGGATTCCGAGACTGCAGTGCTCGAGTTATTCGATCCATCATCATCCCAAACAGTGGTTGGCAAAATATCCGTTTCGTGTTCTGTTGAGGTGTGCGCTATAAAATACAAATATTTATTTAGTTTCCAAATTAAACGCTTAATGTTTTTCATTTGCAGGACCCAATTGAAACAGAGAAAAGTTTTGCAAAACGTATCTTGTCTATAGTTGTATGTCTCCGAGCATCTTTTATCCTATCTTTGGAATATGACAAGTTCATTAATGTTTTAATACTCACTTGTGAGTTTGCATGTCTTCAGGATTACGATGCTGATGGGAAATTGTCTTTGTCTGAGTTTTCAGAACTTATAAATGCATTCGGCAATCAATTGGCAGCAAAGAAGGTTTGAACTAAATAATCTTTCATGCATTTAGGATAAATTGTTTGTTTGGATTTATTTCACAACTACTTTTTTTACTCGCTGCGTGTTGCGGCGACACTGTATGTGATGTGATAAATTATAGACTACAACTACTCGTTTCCGAACTAAATTTACGTTGAAACATAGAGTAATCTGAATTCATACCGTTGAATGAAATGTATTATATTTGATCTGACTTGCTTCCAAATAAAATTTACGTCGAAATGCAGACCAACTCAAAACGTACATAAAATAAACACGTGCGGTGGCGTCGTACACGGCATGATAAAGTGTAGACTACAGTTGTCCCGACTCGTTTCCGAACTAAATTTATGTCGACACGTATAGTAACTCAAATTTAAACCGTTGAATGAAAACGTATTATATTTGACTCGATTTGTTTCTAAACAAAACTTACTTCAAAACGTAGTCCAACTCAAAACATACATTAAAATAGAACATTTTATAATTAATCTGGCTAGTTTCCAAACAAAAATTACGTTAAAGCGTAGAGCCGTAGACAAACTCGAAGTTATACCAACACGTGCATAAAAGTAAAAACCTAAGAAATTAGTTTTAGGGAAACCTCTAAACTTTAGAAACTTGAGGGGGTCAAAGTGACATTTATAAAATAGAGTGTTAATTTTGACGTTATACTAAAGTTAGGGGTAGAACGGGTCGGACCTTTGATTTTAAGGTTATATTATATAAACTCCGCTAACTGGTTTTTATTTTTTTTAATCAACTTAACACATTTTCTGCTAGAAAGAAGAGCTCTTTAAAGCAGCCGATGAAAACGGAGACGGTGTTGTTAGCATGGATGAGCTAGCTACGCTTCTCGTTCTACAACAAGAAAAGTACATCCACATTATGTCATGCTACTATTTATATTTCTGCACATTTATTTTTATATTTTTTATTTGTTTTAATATTTTCACTTATTGCAGGGAGCCGCTTATTAACTGTTGTCCTGTTTGCGGGGAGCTTCTTAACATTTCCGATAAGTTGAATTCGTTGATTCACATGTCACTATGTTTCGATGAAGGCACTGGAAACCAGGTCATGACTGGAGGGTTTTTAACCGATAAACAGGCTTCTTATGGGTGAGATTACTTTCAGCGTCTAATATCTAATTTCTTTATGAATGGTTAGTATTATTATGATGATGAATGTTGACATTGGTTTTAAAGGTGGATGTTTAAACTATCTGAATGGGCCCATGTTTCATCCTATGATGTAGGCTTGAACTCTGGTTCAAGTGCTTCACATATTGTGGTTTACGATCGTGTAAAAAAGAGGCTTGTAGAGGAGATAATTGATGGAAAGATTGTTTTATCGATGAGAGCGATTTATCAATCCAAAGTAGGGCTCGGCATTATGGACAAAGGTAACTTTTATCTTTTATTATTTTTTATTATATGAGCGGGATATTACTGTGTACGTTTGTTTGTTATTAACTTTTTAGTATATGTTCTTTGGTAGAGTAAAATGCCATTTTCGTCCCCGAGGTTTGGCCAATTTTGTGACTTTCGACCAAAGGTTTGCCTTTTCGCATCTGGATCCAAAAGGCTTGATATTTTTGCCATTTTCATCCGGCTCGTTAACTCCATCCATTTTCTCCGTTAAGTCAGGGGCATTTCCGTTTTTTTTGTTAACTTAAAGGGCTACTCGGTCGTTTTCACTTTATGTATAAAGACTGAATATCCCTGAAAAAGTCTGAATTGCCCTTTAAGTTAACAAAGAAGGCGGAAATACCCCTGAAAAAGTCTGAATTGCCCTTTAAGTTGACAAGAAAGGCGAAAATACCCCTGATTTATCAGAGAAAAATGGATGGAGTTAACGAGCCGGAACAAAATGGCAAGATTTCAAACCTTCTGGATCCAGATGCGGAAAAACAAACCTTTGGACGAAAGTTGCAAAATTGGCCAAACCTTAGGGACGAAAATGGCATTTTACTCTCTTTGGTATTTGTTTATTTTTTTTTTATTATTTAGCATATATTTTGTGCGTTATTATAATGTATCTGACACTCTATTGGCTTTGGGATCCACTGTGGTGCAGGAGCAAAAGAAATATTGCAGGGCCTATCAGAAAAGCAAGGAAAGAAAATGAATTCGGTTGAATCTGCTAAAAACATACCAGCATTTTTGAACTTTTCAAGGTAAGAAGATTCTTATTATATATTTATACTAAAATCATTATCTTGTCGGTCTTTTCTTTCATATATATATGTTTTATTGTACTAGGTTATGTAAATTACGGTTTAATGTTTATGGTTCAACTGAATGTTTATATTTTAGGATCAAATCAATTTGGCTGAAGTGAAGTACCCTCTGGATCATTTCAAGGCAAGTCATCTTTCTAATGTTACTATTTACATAGATTTTTTCTATTGGAGTTCTTATAAAAGAGATTTATGCAGACTTTTAATGAATTTTTTATAAGAGAACTGAAACCTGGAGCACGGCCAATTGCTTGTGCGGAATGTGATGATGTGGCTGTCTGTGCTGCTGATTCCCGTTTAATGGCATTTAGAACGGCTGAAGAAAGTCTCAGATTCTGGATCAAGGTATTTTAATGCGTTAATTATGATTACCAAAACAATAATGTTACAGTAATAATATAAATCTTGTCTTTTCTTGCAACTTTAGGGTAAAAAGTTTTCAATTCAAGGTCTTTTGGGCAACATTTCATGCTCTAATGCTTTCGTTGACGGAACCCTAGTAATATTTCGCTTGGCACCACAGGTAACTGGTTGACTTTTCTTTGGCTTTCTGACTGGGTACTTGAAAAGATATATTTAAAAGCCTAAAGCTGTACAAAATATGGCAGGACTACCATCGGTTCCATTTTCCAGTATCCGGAACTATTGAGCAAATTGTTGATATTCCCGGATCCTTATATACGGTATGTACACGGTCAAATGATATTGTATAACACTATAACTACATTTTTTTTCCTTTCTGATTCGCTTATGTTTTTCTGTATTCATATTTTTAGGTTAATCCTATTGCCGTGAATAGCAAGTATTGCAATGTTTTCACGGAGAACAAACGGGCTGTATCAGTTATATCTACTGCAGATTTTGGCAAGGTTTGTTAAAACACAGATTATAATTGCTTGATGTAGTTGTTATACAGTTGTTAACCAATTTAATTTAATTTAATTTGAACTCGAGTCCAGGTGGCATTTGTGGCAGTTGGAGCAACAATGGTTGGCAGCATCACATTTACTAAAAGGACGGGAGACCATGTGCGCAAAGGAGACGAGGTTAAAAAATATGATTAATCACTTAATAGTTACACCGTCGCTTACCTTTCACATATCTTTTGCATTTCATGTATTTATTCTATGTTTTTATATAATATTACAGTTTGGTTATTTCTCTTTTGGTGGAAGTACAGTCATTTGTGTCTTTGAAAAGGTTAGTATCTCCAAGTTTGTTAATATTATTTTCCTATGGATGTTTGTATGTGTGTCTCGTCACATGCATTATCACAAGTAATATTGTCGATAATATTTGCAGGACTCGATAGCGCTAGATGAGGACCTGTTGGCTAATAGCGCGAGATCTCTGGAGACGCTTGTTTCTGTTGGAATGCAGTTGGGAGTCTCTGTAAAGAAACATACTGAACTTTCATCACTAAACATCAACTAAGGCGTGTTTTAGGGTCTTAAAAATCGTGTATGTGAAGATTTATAGTTGTAGTTCTACTATCATCCATGATTTTTATCTAACCATCAGGTAATTATCGTTAGAAAGATAATATATCTAAAATGTTGTGTATCAGACTATCAGTTATATTCGTCTTGATGAAAACACGAAAATTATAGTGCCTGTTTTGACATTTATTTGTTTTAGTTGGTCTGCATATTATGACATCTACACAAGGCCATCCCCGAGAACTCGGGGCTGTGTGCGAGTTATAAAATGGGCTCTAAAATTTTAACTTACATATAAAAGAAATCAGTAATAGAACGCTAATTGTGATAACAATATTTAAAACTATACTATTGTAGCAAAATGATGTATTTTAAATAGTTGCATGAATTATGAGGCTCTCCTAACATATTTTAAAGCAACGCTGTTGATCAACTATTTATATTTCATACTCGTTAATATCTTGTTCTCGATAGCTATCAATGGCAGTCCATTAAGTATAGTCTTTCTTGGGGCACTTAGTCCACAAAGATCTAGCTTTAAATCAATCCAACGATAATATTATAACAAAAGGTATAAACCTAATGAGTTAAATTTAGGGAACCTCTGTTTCCATGATATTTTATATAGTTATAATAATCCAGACTATTAATCGTATTTGATGGTACTTGGAATGCAGGTCGATTTTAGAAAAGATAGTTGCACTACGGAGTTCGTCTAATAATTCGTCAATTGTTGACAGTCTCGTACCTTGACGTCATCTAGAGGTTGATAGTCAACACAAAACGCAATGATTGTCTTTTTTTACATGTAGTACCGGTGAAGAGAACGTGCTTTTTGACTAGGCCGGATTATGCCATCTTGTAACATCTCACCAATGAGTTTTGTCATAACCTGCTTTTGAAAATGTGGGTATTGGTACGGTTTGATGTTAACTGTGGTGGCTAGGAAAAGGTGACCTGATAATAAACCCATATACAGTTCGGGTTGGCCTGGTTTGGGTATTCTCTAATTCGGGTTTAGGTGGCTTCGGATTTGGGTCAGGTTTCGGATAAAAATGGACAACCCTACTGACCAAGAGGTTCACCTTTTAATGTGC
Source organism: Scalesia atractyloides (assembly GCA_947069175.1). Classification (NCBI taxonomy): domain Eukaryota; kingdom Viridiplantae; phylum Streptophyta; class Magnoliopsida; order Asterales; family Asteraceae; genus Scalesia; species Scalesia atractyloides. Next base: position 20,138,496 of record CAMTDV010000022.1, on the reverse strand, counting down.
ATGTTTTTCCATCCTTGATGAAGGATATCTCTGGCATAGCATAGTTGGCTAAGAGACGACCAAGTGTGCTTAACCATGTAATGCCTAGAGTCACGTCAGCGCCTTCAATTTTCTGCAATTGTAGAGAAATTACGGACAGTAGCCTTTGCAGTGATGTGTGATGACCGTTACCAACCATGACATAGAATAGTTGAACAGTGTTAGAATTTGGTATCTGAATGCAAATCAAAAGAACAAAAATACTGGGTACGATTGAGTCGAAAGCTTATAACTTTATTGAATATCTGGAACAATAATCATCACAGATTTTACAAGCTTTTTCGACTGATTGAAATTGAGGAAAACTGAATAATAAAAAAAACAAGACGTCTGCTGCTATAAATACTAAAAACAAAACTAAATTCGCTAAGGAATTGGTCATCAACCTTCACCATAAAATCTGGGACCCACTTGCTGCAAACGTTTATTAATTTCCTTTCCTCCTTGTTGATGCACTTTTATGTCTGTCGCTTGTTCTTAAGTGCGTCTGTAATTGTACGGTCTTCGTTTATTGCGTCTGTATAGTTTTGTTCGTGTTGACCAAATTAAGATATCCCCCCATCTTGATTCGGTATGATGTTTGTAGTGTTAGTGTTGTAAAACAGTTGCATGTGTGCATACTGTTAGTGTTTTGATATGTTGTTCTTGCTGTGCATTATGTGTCTGCAGGATTATATCTGTTTGCAGCCTACACACGAAGAATCCACTTCTTCGTGGGAGTAATTATTTCACGAAGAACCTTTCTTCGTGACACCTCTTGTTGTTTGTAGGATAGGCCACGAAGAACACCTTCTTCGTGGGCCTATCTGTTCTTCGTGGCCCAATAACCTTCTTCGTAGGGTTACTGGGTGATGGGTCTAATAAAACAAACTTGCACTTCATAGTTTAGTAAGAGAGTACAAGAGAGAGAGAATACTCTGAGTTTGTATGAACATTGTGTGTATGTGTTTGTACTAGCTCTCTTCTGTTAATCAAGATAGTGAATCTTTGGTTACGTTGTTTTTGTGTTACTTTGCTTTGGTTTGCATACATACGTGGATTCCGCACTCGTTTGTGTGTTAGACAACAAGGAAGTAGGTTATCTTGATCCTCCAAGTGGACCTACAAGTGATATCAAAGCATTGGCTCTCTTCCTTGTTTAAAACCAAGCATAGTGTTGTGTTTGAGCAAGTTGTGAAGCTTCCTGGAAGTGTTCTTGAACTTAAAACAAGAGACTTAAGTTTTTACAAGAAAAGCGGTTTAAAACTTAAGTAAAACTTGTTGTTTGCAGATAATTTTTATAAAAACCTTGTTGAAATAGATGGAGACATGTTAGAATACGGGTTTTCTTGAAATTTTCTATCAAAATTTAGTTTGACATATTTTCCGGTGAAGCGTTTATCCGGAAAACTCACTGGAATATTCCTTGAGTTTTGACAGAACTTTAAAATTTGACTGAAAAGTGATTTTTGAATGTTTGTTGTTTAACCAAATCTGAATAACCAGCTACCAACTTTCTAAAATTCAGAAACAAGATTCTGATATAAAAGGAAACTTCTCACCTAACAATTCACGAACAACCCTCTGTGAAAGACCCCTATGCGAAGAACCCTCTCTGCGAAACGCCCACTCTACGAAGAACCTGAGGTATTTCGTGACCAGGTTGTTCGTGGAATAGGTATTTTGTGACAAGTGTTTCGTGGATTGGTAGTTCGTGACTTTGAAATTTTGAATTTCAATAGAAGGCTTTTATTTCAAGTGAACTAATTGAATTTTGGATATCTAAGCTAATATTCATAAACAAACAAGTAATATGGGTACAAATCCTTGGGATTGGGGGTGTAGCTCAAGTACAAGCCAAGATCCACCACAATCTAGCTCCGCAACCTCATGGGTACAATCGTTAATGCCTTAGCAAACGGCCATGATTACCGCTAATCAATGGGCATGCGTGGCAAATCAAAACCAAAGCATTCAAACTCTTCTCCTCTCGAAACTAGAAGTAACAACCGTCCACCAAAGTTGAATCATATGAACGATTATCTTTCATGGAAAGGTCGTTTTCATACGTATTATCTCGGTCAAAATACGGAATTGTGGACATGTTTTACTACACCATACAAGGAATCTCTTGAAGAAGCAGGATCAAATCCAACCTCTTTAGCTAACTTGGATGAAAATGATAAAAAGGCATATGATTTGGAGAAGAAGGCATTTGCTATCGTTACACAAGCACTTCATAAGGATATTTATCATCAATTTGTGTATTGTACAGCAACCAAGAATTTGTGGGATACTTTGGAAGCAAGAGGGGAAGGAAATACTGCAACGAGAAAGATATGACATAATCTTTTGAAGAAAGAGTTTGAAGGATTTTTGTTTATGGAGAATGAGACACTAAGCGACATGACAACTCGTTTCTATCATTTTCTTAGTGAAATGTACTCTTACAAGGTGAACGTATCTTCACAAGAGATTGTGATGCGTTTTACTGATGCTTTACCACCTAAGTGGAGTTAATTCATTGACCTGCTAAAGCATACTGGTGTTTTGGATGTGATTACATTTATAAATTCGTTCAGAAGCTTGAGAACAAGAACGAAGAAGAAATACGAAAAGCAAAAAGAGTTTGAGTTCCACAAAACCCTGAAATGTATTTTGGTGGTATTAACACAGGTGTTAGTACAACTTAGCAACCGAAACTCCAAATAACACTTGTGTCGAATGTTAATCCTTTTCTACCACCAGCAGTTCATATAGATCAATCTGTTGGTTCAAGTTCTCAAATCTACGGCCAAGCATTTGATCCAAAATCCTTTCTTCCTCAACAACAAGTTGTTACACCTCAAATTCCACAACAAGCTTCTCAACAAGCGTTCTATGGTAACAACTTTGAATCTTCAAATCCTAATACCATCAGACTTGATACTTCACATCTTTCCAAGGTCAGTTTGGAAGTTGCTCGGGAACACATGGAATTTTTAAACACTATGGTTAGTGCGTATTGTGGATTAGTTGCGAGTCAATTTGGAAACATTAATTTGACTAATGAGGATTATCAGCAAATAGACAGGGAGGAAATGGAGTTGATGGATATTAAGTGGGCATTTGCAAGTGCGGTTAGAAGAGCAAAAGACTACATGAGTAGAACTGGAAGAACAAGTTTGGAAAGCAAGAAAGACACAAAGTATGGCTTTGATAAAGATGTTGTTACTTGCTTTAACTGTGATGAGAAAGGTCATTTCAAACGTGAATGTACCGACCTAGCAAGCAAGGAAATCACAACCTTTTCCGAAATCAGTCAACCACATCCAACACAACTCAAGTAAACAATGAACGGGGTTAGTAGCTGTTAACAACCCAAACAACTCCAACCAGTCTTGGCCTTCAAACAACACAAGCAGAGCTTTAATAGTGCAAGCAAATGAAGGATGTGATTGGTTAGTTCAGCTGGGAAATGAGAATCAAGGAGGAACTGCTTGTTATGCTAAGATAATCAATCATATCAAGCATGTTCACAGTGTTGACTCTTCTGATGATGATGATAATTATGGGTATAATGGGAGTTCTGACGAGGAAAGCTCAAGTATGGATAGTTATGGATCAGATTCGGATGTCAGGGAAAAGATTGATACTGAGGACGATGAGTTGCTGAAAGAAGCAGAGAAGCTGAAAAGTCAAAAGTCTGGGTTGATAAAGAAAGCAGCAGTTGCATCGAAGGGAATAGAGAAATTCTTTGCCAACGATGGATCATCTTCTCATCATATTGCTTTTATGGCTAATGTTGCAGCTTCGAAAAGTCAGGTACAACATAACTCTCCTAGGATATGCAATGATTGTGCTGGTTTAAAACCTAAACTTGAAACAATTAACAGTCACAATCAAAGCTTGGTAGTTGAACTTTCTAAGTGCAAAGAGGCAAATATGGCTTTAACTCAAAATGAAGAAGAATTTAAATCTGTAATTGAGACTCTTAAGAAAAGTGTGTCTGAGTTAACAAAAACGGTTGTGAACAAGCAAACTGGTATTAATAACTACCTTAATATCATTGAAGAAACGAAAAAGGAGTTAGCCATTGCCAAATGCGAGCATGATGCAATTAAGCTAAAATTGGAGAGTTATTCTAACTCTCGATATGTGCTTGATCACATCATTTATGTTCAAAAACTTAAGGGGAAGTAAAATGCATTGGATATAAATTGTGTCCACCACCGTTGAAACATAATTATACCAAATTGCCTGAAGAGGAGGAAATGCCACGTTTTGAACCATATGTACCTCTTAATTCCGTAGAGTTTGCAGTAGGGTTAGGGTTTAAGCTGGACAATTCTTCAGAGGAATCTAGAAAGACAGAGGACTTGTCATCTGTTCCTGAACAAAGTCCACCTATAATTGAGGAAGATGATTCCTTAGATGATGAGTCAGACGAGACTGATCAGGACCAGTCTCTTGATAAAAGGAAAGGGGTAGAAATTCCAATTGAGAATTATATCTTATGTGATCCTACTACTCCCGTTGTGCAATCAGTTACAAAACAAGAGATTGATCCTATCAAATCTGTCAAGACACTTGTCTCTACATTTAAGAGCAATAAGGTGTTGTAACTTTGATTTGTGATGAGAAAATTTACTCAAACAAGGATTTTCTGATCAAAAATGTTAATCCAACTTCAATTGATCAAGTTTTCAAAAATTCAACAACCAATTTTTGAGAAAGAAAAGTCCAATCAAACCACAACCATCAATCGTTTCTAAAAGAAGACAACAAGAAAAGCGAGCTGGAAAAACCTAAGGTATTATAACCGAAGGTTGAAGCTAAAGGAGCTCGCAACAAGAAAAAGGGAAAGAATGTTAACTTTGTAGCCTCAAATGATACTGATAAAATCGAGACTTTTAAAAATACGTCATATATAGATTTTGTAAATCAAGTCAAGATTTTTAAATGTGATAGTCAAAACAATTACACGAATGGGTGTGATGATGGACCAAACACCTCTAGGCCAACAAGTTCAACATCGGGTCATCAAACAGCATCTCCTAAATTTGTTGAAAGGAGATCATGTTTTAAATGTGGGGAGTTTGGCCACATAATAAAAAATTGTACAAACTCGTCAAGACCAAAGTTCGTTGAAAATGCCCCTCATGAAAAGAATTGCCAACGTCGTTTGGTATCACCTAAACAAGACAAACGTATTGTTAAGGAACAAGAAGAAAAACAAAGACGTAAACAAGTCAAAGTAATTGAAAAGGCATTAAAACCGGATGTTGCACAGAAGAAACCAAGTTCGTCAAGGTCCTTAAAACTAGAAGTGTCTAAATCTGTAAATAATAATCAATCTGGTAAAAGTCAACAATCTTGGAAACCTAAAACTGGTATTGTTTCAGGGGGAGGCACACAATTTCCAAATCATCAAGAAATAGAAATCACATTTCTTGATGATAAGGGTCGACCCAAGACCACTAAGGTTTGGGTCTCCATTTCAAACTAATCGTGTAATGTATTGTGTAGGGTGTTCAGGAGGAACTGTGAATAGTCATTGGATTGTTGACAGTGGAGCATCCCAGCACATGATAGGCGACTTAAGGCTCCTTTATGATGTGAAAATCATTAGGGGATGCTATATTGCTTTTGCTGGAGATAAAGGTGATTACATCACTAGAGAGGGAATGATTTCCAATGGTGTTGTTAGTTTTGACAAGATCAATTATGTTCGTCAAATTGATCACAATCTTCTGAGTGTTTCTCAAATCTGCGACAAGAAGTTCACGGTTCATTTTGATGATGCAAGTTGTTATGTACTAAAACCTAGTTTCAAAAATCCCAAAGAATGGACTCTTTTGTCGGCTCCAAGGATAAATGATTTGTATATTCTTGACATGAAGCTATTACTACGTCTGCGCAAGTTACATGTTTTGTCTCAAAAGCCACTGAAAAGGAATCAACCTCTTGGCATAGACGAATGGGACACATTAACTTGAGGAAAATGAACCATTTGGTGAAAAATAATCTTGTGAATGGTGTAGCAGTGAAGAACTTCATTTATAAGATATCTGTGTTTCATGCAAAAGAGTAACGCAAGCAAAGAAGTCTCATCATGTGAAGAAAAATATGCCTCTTGAACGTCTTCATATGGATCTTTTTAAACCAATGAAACACAAGACTACATTTGGCGATGCATACTGTTTAGCTGTGACTGATGACTATTCAAGATTTTCATGGGTAAATGTTATGGCACACAAGAGTGAAGTTCCTGAGATCCTCAAGAATCTCCTCACTTTACTTGAAAACTTATACAATTTAAAGACAAGGAGAATCAGAAGTGACAATGACATTGAATTCAAGAATCATGTTATGGATAAGTTCTGTTCTTCTAAGGGCATTCTACATGAATACGGCTCTCGTTATACTCCACAACAAAATGGTGTCGCTGAGAGGAAAAATAGAACACTTATCGAGACTGCAAGAACTATGCTAGTAGAGTCAGAACTTCCTATTCAGTTTTGGGGGGAGGCTGTGGCTACTACGTGTTATACAATGAACAAAGTTCTTACTGTTAAAAGGCATGGGAAAACGTGTTTTGGGCTGTTATATAAAAAGAAACCGGATGTGCCTTACTTAGAACCATTTTGAGTTCCATGCACTATGATTGATCCACATGGTAATTCGGTCCAAAGGCTATCGAAGGATTCTTTCTTGGATATGCTACTCCAAATTTCAGAGTGTGGAATTTAACAACAAAAAAGATTGAAGAATGGGGTGAGGTTAATGTTCAAAGGTACACTGAATCAGTAAGAGCTCCCGGTGCTCCCTGGATGTTTGACTATGATGGATTATTTGACTCCTTTAATCTGCCAACTTTTGATGATGCGTCTGCAGCAGCTCAAATGTTACTTGAAAGTGATATTGCAGCTGATTCATCTTTAGTGCGACCAATTATTATTAACCCACAAGTGTCTACTTCAGTTAATAATGTTTTTCAAAATGAGGAGTTTGAAGATGCTGCTGATTATAACGTTTCGTCGGAAGATGATGAGTTCCATAATGCAAATGAAGCTACTTCTACTCCTTTTCATGGTATGTCTGAAGTGGCTTCAAATGTGCAAAATCAAGGGACAACTGAGGGACATGCATCCACATCTTCATCAATTCTATCCATCGATTTGGTTGTTGATCTGAATATCAACAATTTGGGTATAAATGCTCGAGTTCCCAATGTTCCTGAAACTCGAATCCATGATACCCATCCTCAGCAGAATATTATAGGAGATGTCCAAAGTGGAGTGCAGACACGTAATCATCTAAGGACCAGAATGCTGGTTTGTATACGATAATCAGAGAATCTGGGGAACAGAATGATTGATCTTTTGCCTGCTATGTTTGCCAAGTTAAACCGAAATCTTGGAAGGAGGCAATGAAGGAAGACTCATGGGTTGAAGCAATGCAAGAGGAACTTCAGCAGTTTCAGAAATTGGGCGTGTGGAAATTGGTTGACAGGCCCGACAACTACAAGAAGATTGGTACTAGATGAGTTTACAAGTGCAAGAAGAATGACCGAGGAGCTGTTGTGAGAAACAAAGCAAGATTGGTTGTCCAGGGCTTTAATCAGGTAGAAGGTATTGATTATAATGAAGTTTATGCACCAGTAGCACGTCTTGAGGCAATAAGAATTTTCTTGGCTTCTGCGTCCTACAAGAAGTTTACTATTAATCAAATGGATGTGAAAAGTGCATTTCTTCATGGTGTGGTCGAAGAAGAAGTATATGTTGAGCAACCGCCTGGTTTTGAAGATCCAATCAATCCTGACAAGGTTTGGCTTCTCAACAAGGCGTTATACGGTCTTCATTAAGCTCCACGGGCCTGGTATGAATCGTTGTCTTCATATTTGCTCAAGAATGGTTTTCGACGTGGGTTGATCGACTATACTCTCTACATCAAAGAAAAGAATGAGGATTACATGTGATGATGAAGGTGGTGATGGTGATAACCAAGGTGGTGATGGTGGTGATGGTGGTGCGAATGGTGCAAGTACTACAGGTGGTGACAAAAGGTAAACAATCGGATATTGATGAAGAATCAGATTCTGATGACAATCCGCTTGAACCAGGGTATGAACGCTATGTTGATGAGCATGGGGTTAGGCAGATTAGATGGATTCCAACAGATACAGATGCAGATTATGTTCCATCCGATACAGAGACTGAACAAGCACGCAAAAAGAAAGTTGTAGTTCGTAGAAAGAAAAAAAGTAAGAAGTCGATGGGAACCTCATCAGCACGACCTGCAACCACACAACCAGAAACCAAATCAGAACCAGTTGAAGAAGCTCAGTTTACCTTCACAGCAGAGGAGACTGAAGCTTTAATGACATATCCCACAACAGCCTCTGAACCACAGGCTACATCTACCACAATAGCTGAAGCACCTTCAGTTGCAGCAACTCCAGTACAACCACAACACACTACTTCTTCAGCTCAACAATCCCAATCCACAACTCACCAGCAAAGTACAAAACGACGTAGTCGATTGTTCTCCGAAATGGAACAGGGTGAGAAAGTAGACTTTCTATTCTCACAACTGCAAGCTGCGACAACTAAGATCAGTAGGCACTCAGAGTTTATGTCTTCCAATCGGAATACCATTATCAAGCAACAGTTGGAGATCAACTCTTTGAAGGAAATTGTTGGAAAGCAAGTGTCACACCCCGACCCGCAGCGGAATAAGAGTCGGGGCATAATTGGGTTATCACCAAAGCTCATGATGTTTACTAATATCTTTCATATTTATTAAATTCAAAATTACATCCTCAATATTCCAAACAAGTTCATACAATTACAAAGAAAAGTAACAAAATAAACAATCCAAAGTCTAAACCGATTTATTCTTCTAAGCCATCCTATATGTTTCTTGCTGCAACTGGATCACCTGTATCATGTGTAAAAATGGGGGTTTTTGGGTCAACAAACGTTGGCGAGTGAACCTTGTTAGAAAACATTTATTATTGATTTCTTGTTATAATTAATATGGAAAAATTGTGCAATAATCATATGTGAGCAAACGTAAATAATCATACAATAACATACAATAACAAACCACCTTGCATGAATATATGACATGAATGATAATGTAAATGTTGGCAACGTCACGTTCACGCTCATAGGTAATGGGGAACGGTTCCGCTCATAGGTAATGGGGAACAGACGGCCTATGATGAATGTATGTGCGATCAAGGCTCAATCAAACGGAGCCGATCGTATGTTGGCAACGCCTCGTTCACACTCATAGGTAATGGGGAACGGTTCATGCTCATAGGTAATGGGGAACGGCGGCCTATGATGATGTATGTACTGAAAATGATAAATTTAATCTAAACATTAACCACACAAACAGTTGATACATATTAAATACACATTTGATCATGGATATGATGGATGCACTAAGTGTTTAAATGTAATAAATAATATGACACATGATACACCCCAAAAACGTGATTAAAACGGGGAATTTGTAGAGATTCACTCACATTGGGTGCGTTCGTTTGATGATGTTGAATGCGCACGAGTTTAGAGAATTGATCGACGAGGAATAACTAACCTAAATAATAACGAAAAGGTACGGTAAATAAGTGGATTTTATTAACAATTTTAATAGGATTTTTAGATTTATTTTTGTGAGTTTAAGGTTATTTTCTAACTTTAAAAACATTATATTTTTAATTGATTTTTAAATTAAATAAATAAATAAAAATATAAAAAAAATGTTGACTTTTTGGGTTGACCGTTGACCATTGACTGTTGACCGGTTCGGTCTTGTATTTGTTTGCACTGAGTGAGGTTCGAACTTGTGACCTCCCGTACGCGTGCACGCAGCTCTACCAACTGAGCTACGTGTCTAACTCGAAATATTTCTATTTTTAATTATATTTATATACTATTTAATTTATCCAAAATTCATTTATTTTAAAAATGATTTTAGTTATATCGAACCGGTGTGCATAACAGGTCTCGAACCCGGGACCTGTTGTTTAACGTTGCACACAGTCCACCGCTGGACTGTGTGTCTAACCTGGTTAAAATACTTGTTTTTATTTCACTTATATACTAACTGGAAGTTTCCGTATTTGGGTTTTATAAAAAGTCTGAATATTGTGACGAATCGGAACAAGGACAGACTCGAACCCGGTATCTCTATGATTCAAATGCACACAGTCCACCGCTGGACTGTGTGTCTAACCCGAGATATAATCCGATTTATATTAAATTTATACACAAACTAAACTTCGTCTTCTTCGTTAAAACAACCCAGACAATTGATATTCGACTGATCTTGTTCAATTCAATTAACAGACATATGACTGATTAAAATGAAATGGATAAAGAAGGTTTTGGAAACGAATGTACCGGAAAGATGATTTTCTCAGAATTCCGGCCAAGTCGTCGGCTCTGTTTTATGAACTCCGTCTGAGCGGACCAAATAACAGTTTTGGTTAACTAATTGTGAAATTGAATGACTAAACAAGAGTTATCAGAGAGTTTAGATGCTCATACCGATTCACAGCGTGATTTAGAAATTTTCAGAAGTTTTCCGGCGATTGCAGATTATCCGGTATCATCGTCTGGGACCGATTCTGATTGAAGGTTTTTAGTTAGTATAAGTCTAACAATAGATAGAAGATGAAAGAATTGAGAAATTTACCGTTTTGATGAATGACACGGTTTTCCGGCAAAAGTCCGACGATATCAGATAACGATTCCGACGAACTGAAAATAGAGCGAAAGTGAAATTGGAGGTTCTGTGAGTGTTTTTGAGTCGCGATATGATGATATTTTTAGAGTAAATCAGGAAGTAAAGGATTTCGGTTTTTAACTCCCAAACTCATATGAATCGAAACAATAAAGACTGAATTTGATTAAGAACGTGCGTCGTAATGGTTCCATCGGTTATTATCAGTAATAGCGATCACTCAATCGTCTGGAATGTTGAAAGCCGATGAACGGTTTCAGTTTTGGCGCAAACAGATGATTTCACAGGTAGAGTTAAGTATTATTTGTTTCCTAGATTACACAAAGACAGCAAGTGGTGGAGTGGTTAAATGTTTGATGCTAGTGTCTTCCTGCTGACCCAGGTTCGAAACCCGGCAGCCCATTTTTATTTTTAGTTACTTTATTTTTATTTTTTAACAATTTTAATTTCCATTTTCTAAAATGTTTATTAGTTATGTATTGTTTAAAATTAAAATAAGCATTAAATGAGCAACGAAAATTTGAAACTGATTATTCGATTAATAAACGAAGCGGGTTTGGAAAACCCATTTTTCGACGGATGTTACAGTATCCCCTACTTTTAGAAATTTCGTCCCGAAATTTAAGTAGTAGTGGTAACAGGAAAAAGATGCGGGTATTTTTCGCGCATTGAGTCTTCACGTTCCCAAGTAAACCCAGGTCCTCGTTTCGACTCCCAGCGTACCCTAACAATTGGAATACGACTCCGTCTTAAACGTTTTTCTCCGAAGTCCATGATCTCTACTGGTCTTTCAATGAAGTGCATAGATTCATCGATCTGAATATCTTCTAGGGGAATATGGAGGTTTTCACTCGGCGAGACACTTCTTTAAATTTGATATGTGGAATGTGGGGTGAATTCTGTTGAGTTCTTCTGGTAGATCAAGCTTGTATGCTACAGGTCCTACTCTTTCAAGTATCTTGAAAGGTCCTACGTAGCGTGGTGCTAGCTTGCCCTTCTGGCCAAAACGAACTACTCCCTTCCACGGTGATACTTTTAAAAGTACATGATCACCAATGTTAAAATCCAAAGGCTTTCGTCGTTTGTCTGCATAACTCTTTTGACGACTTTGTGCTGCTAGAAGATTGTTTTGAATTTGATGGATCTTGTCTGTGGTTTCTTGAATCAATTCTGGACCGGTGATTTGAGCTTCTCCAATTTCGTGCCAACATACTGGAGATCGGCACTTACGGCCATATAAAGCTTCGAAAGGTGCCATGCCGATACTTGAATGATAGCTGTTGTTGTACGAAAATTCAACTAATGGTAGATGAGCGTTCCAATTTCCCTTGAAGTCTATGACACATGCTCGAAGCATATCTTCAAGAGTTTGAATGGTGCGTTCAGATTGTCCATCAGTTTGAGGATGATAAGCGGTACTGAGGTCTAATCGTGTACCCAAAGCGGCTTGTACGACTTGCCATGTTCGTGAAGTGAAACGACCATCACGATCTGAAATAATGCTTAACGGTACACCATGACGGCTTACGATCTCGCTGATGTAAATACGAGCTAACTTCTCATTCTTGAAGTCCTCGCGAATCGGAATGAAGTGAGCTGATTTTGTAAGACGATCAATGATTACCCATATAGTGTTATACCCACTGGAGGTGCGAGGTAACCCGGTAATGAAGTCCATGGTTATGTTTTCCCACTTCCATAAAGGTATTTCAGGTTGGACTAGAAGTCCTGAGGGTCTTTGATGTTCAGCTTTAACTTTGGAACATGTAAGGCACTTGGAAACAAAAACAGCGATATCCTTCTTCATGCCAGGCCACCAGTAGGTGTATCGGAGGTCTTGATACATCTTGTCGGCTCCTGGGTGTACAGAGTACCGTGTTTTGTGCGCCTCATTCATATGAAAATCACGAAGGTTATTATGATCGGGAATCCATATGCGATCTACATAGTACAGAATACCGTCGGATTTAGTTTCGATTTTAAGTTCAGCTCCACAAGACAGCTCCTTGCGTATGTCGTTTTCCGTTACTGAAACATGTTGGGCTTCTCGGATTTGATCTTTGATGTCTGTTATGATTTGTGAACATAGAAGACGAATGGAGTTCGCATAACCCTTTCGACTGAGCGTATCGGCCACCACGTTTGCCTTGCCAGGATGATACCGAATTTCGTAGTCGTAGTCATTAAGAAGTTCGACCCATCTCCGTTGCCTCATGTTTAACTCCTTTTGGTTGAAGATATGTTGGAGGCTCTTGTGGTCAGTGTATATTTCACACTTGGTACCGTAGAGGTAATGTCTCCATATCTTAAGAGCGAACACAACGGCTCCAAGTTCTAGGTCGTGGGTGGTGTAGTTCTTCTCATGAGTTTTGAGTTGTCTAGAAGCATAAGCTATCACCTTTCCTCTTTGCATTAGAACACAGCCTAGTCCTTGCCCTGACGCGTCGCAATAAACCACGAAGTCATCACAACCTTCAGGAAGTGTGAGGATAGGTGCATCACAGAGTTTTTGCTTTAGAGTTTGGAAGGCTTCTTCTTGTTTGGGTCCCCATATGAAGGGTTTTCCTTTATGTGTTAAAGCCGTGAGTGGTACAGCGATACGGGAGAAATTTGCAATGAAACAACCAGCCAAACCAAGAAATGATCTTACTTCGGTAGGTGTACGTGGCGCTTGCCATTCTTGTACTGCTTTGATCTTTGAGGGGTCGACATGTATTCCCTTGTCATTGACGACATGTCCAAGGAATTGTACCTCTTTTAACCAGAATTCGCATTTGGAGAATTTGGCGTAGAGCTTTTCATTCCCTAAGAGTGTAAGGATGAGTCAAAGGTGTCGTTCATGATCAGATTTAGACTTTGAGTAAATGAGGATGTCGTCGATGAAGACTATGACAAAGCGATCGAGATAGGGTTTGCAGACTCTGTTCATTAGATCCATGAAGACAGCTGGAGCGTTGGTTAGACCAAATGGCATGACCATGAATTCATAATGACCATAACGAGTTCGGAAGGCGGTCTTTGGGACGTCTTCTTCATGTACTCTGAGTTGATGATAACCAGAACGAAGGTCGATTTTTGAAAAACAGCTGGCGCCTTGAAGTTGGTCAAGAAGATCATCGATGCGAGGTAATGGGTAGCGGTTCTTAACCGTTAACTTGTTGAGTTCTCTGTAGTCGATACACATGCGAAACGTTCCACCTTTCTTCTTCACAAAAAGGACAGGTGCACCCCAAGGCGATGAGCTAGGACGTATGAATCCTTTGTCAGTCAGCTCTTGCAATTGACTGGCTAGCTCTTGCATTTCGGAGGGGGCTAACCTATAAGGAGATTTTGCAACTGGTGTAGCTCCAGGTATAAGATCAATGCGGAATTCGACTTCTCTCACGGGAGGAAGTCCTGAAATGTCGTCAGGAAAAACTTGTGGAAAATCTTTTACTACTGGGATGTCTTCGAGTTTCTTCTCCTTGGTTCCCTTTTTGACGACATGAGTTAGGAATGCGACATAATTTTTGCGAAAATATTTTCGGGCTTGAAGACAGGACATTAATTTGAGTCCTTTCGAAGGGGTATCTCCAAAGATTCGAAGAGTCTGACCGTTTGTAAGAGGAATACGAATAAACTTTTCGCGGCATACAACTTCAGCATGATGTTGGCTGAGCCAGTCCATACCAATTATAATGTCGAAACTTCCTAACTTCATAGGAATGAGGTCAATTGGAAAATCGTGATCGTTTAGGGTGAGAGTACAATTGCGTATAATAGAGTTTAATGAGACCGGTTTTCCGTCAGCAACTTCTACCGTTATGGATTCCATGAGTTTATCACGAGTTTGGTTGAGGATGGGTTCAAATTCTAAGGACACAAAACTCTTATCCGCGCCAGTATCAAATAACATGGATGCATAACTACCATTGATGAGAAACGTACCGTTAACCACATTTTTGTCAGCCCTAGCTTGATTAGCGTTGATGTTGAAAGCTCTTCCTCTTGCAGGTGGAGGAGCTTGATTAGCCTGGTTTACTGGATTAGCTTGAGCTTGGGCATGGATGATGTTCACCAAGTGTGGACAGGTGTTCCTGAAGTGGTTCGGGTCTCCACAGTTGTAACAAGCCCGCATAGGTTGCACATGGGATAGTTGGGTTGGTAGTAGGATTGGGCTACATGTTGGGCAGGTGGTAGGAGTAAAGGTTGTTGGGCTTGACCCACTATCTGATGGTGGGTTTGGGTGGAGGGTTGATTGCGGTTCGTTCGCTGAAGCGCGCGACAGGTTTGAATGGTGTGACCTGTGCGGCCACAGCCGGTGCATTGTTGTCAGGGATGATCAGGAAAATGATGGTATTGGCAACGGTTGCATTTTGGGTATGGGCCGGAGTATGGCCTTTTATATGGTGCAGGTGAGGGGGAAACTTGAGTGATGGGTGCAGCAGGGATAGGGAAATTTGTTTGTGTGACAGCAAAGTTTCTGGTGTTTCGTTTCCTCTTATTAGCAAACTTTGAAGAGGAGGTGGAATGGTTTGAAGTTTGGCCCTCAATGGGGGCTTTCTTTTTCTCGTCCTTAAATTTGCCGTTGCGAATACGATTCTCGGTAAGCTCGGTAGCTAGTTCCATAGCAGCTTCGAGTGTTGCAGGCGAAGTGCTTAGAACTGAGTCTTGAATTTTCGAGGGGAGGCCTCGAATATAGTGTTCGACTAAGCGGTAAACTAGGGTGAACAAGTTGGGGACCATTTGGTTCAACTCTAAAACCGTTTGTTGTAGGAAGTATGATCTCCCTCCTTTTGCTTCAACGAGTGAAATTCATCCTCTAACTTTTTGATCTCGCTTCTTGGACAGAAACGTCTCGTCATGATTTCCCTTAACTCCTCCCACGTTAAGGCCATTGCATCTTCGATTCCTCTCTTACCTTTTTCAGTATTCCACCAGGTAAGAGCTACTCCAAATAGTCTCCCAGTTGCGTAACGTACCTTGCGATCCTCGGGACAATCGCAGTTGAGGAAGGTGTTTTCCATTTCCTCAAACCAGTGGAGGAGAGCAGTGACACCTTCGGTCCCTTCAAATTTCGGGGGATCGCAGGACTTGAAGTGTTTGTATGAGCACTTTTTGGAGGGAGGGTTGTCGACGTTCTGGTTTTCTTGATGGGGAGGATTGATGGGATTTGTGGCGAGAGCTTGTTGGACTTGAATTACGATGTCAGGAAGCACTGCGGCCATTTGTTTTGCGATTTGGGTGGCCAAGCGTTCGTTTGACCTTCCTGACCTTCTACCCCCACGTTGCTGCCTAGCCGACATCTACAGGAACATACATAAGAAGATTGTGAGTTTAAGGAGTCTTTTTAGGTGTCATGTGTCTTAAAAAATAAAAATAACATAAACATCAATAATGCAACTACATCCATAGGATGTCTTGGGTTTGCTCATGTTTGGGCCTCCAATATCCCCCATACTATTGCCTGTATAGTCATGTGGGCCCCCATGACTATTGACTTAGTAGGATTCACATTGGTATTGGCGGTTTAACACTCGCATCACCCGAATGAAAACCATGAAATATGTTTGCGAGATGTATGGTCGGAGGGTGTCCAGGTGTAGACACAATGACAACTCAAAGTGGGGTTAGCTCACACGACGTTTGGTATAGCATGCTTTGGCCTAATAGGTCCTTCGTACTCTCATCGTTAGTCCCCAGGTAGGCAAACTGGTCCTTTATTTTGGATTTATACGAATGCCAAGCCTAGACAGGACGTTCCGACTACCGGTACTTGTACCCTTCCAGTTACTACATGCCCGTCATGAGAACTCACTTTGATGTGATTTGAAAATACAAAAATCGTTGCAAAAGTCATGGAAATTGTGTGGTGTGTGCTCTCATGGATATGATATGTTATGAGAATATGATTCATGATAGGCATTGTATAATAATATGTACTTTTGAACATACTTGCATAACATTGAATGTAACAATAAACATAAAGCATATAAACATCATGAATTTTGCATGTAACACACAAACAATGTAAAAATTCTAATCAACTATAGTATAGGCTCTAAGGGTCTAATAACCTATACTATATCCCTATAGTCATGGCTCTGATACCAATCTGTCACACCCCGAGCCGCAGCGGAATAAGAGTCGTGGCATAATTGGGTTATCACCAAAGCTCATGATGTTTACTAATATCTTTCATATTTATTAAATTCAAAATTACATCCTCAATATTCCAAACAAGTTCATACAATTACAAAGAAAAGTAACTAAATAAACAATCCAAAGTCTAAACTGATTTATTCTTCTAAGCCATCCTATATGTTTCTTGCTGCAACTGGATCACCTGTATCATGTGTAAAAATGGGGGTTTTTGGGTCAACAAAAGTTGGCGAGTGAACCTTGTTAGAAAACATTTATTATTGATTTCTTGTTATAATTAATATGGAAAAATTGTGCAATAATCATATGTGAGCAAACGTAAATAATCATACAATAACATACAATAACAAACCACCTTGCATGAATATATGACATGAATGATAATGTAAATGTTGGCAACGTCACGTTCACGCTCATAAGTAATGGGGAACGGTTCCGCTCATAGGTAATGGGGAACAGACGGCCTATGATGAATGTATGTGCGATCAAGGCTCAATCAAACGGAGCCGATCGTATGTTGGCAACGCCTCGTTCACACTCATAGGTAATGGGGAACGGTTCATGCTCATAGGTAATGGGGAACGGCGGCCTATGATGATGTATGTACTGAAAATGATAAATTTAATCTAAACATTAACCACACAAACAGTTGATACATATTAAATACACATTTGATCATGGATATGATGGATGCACTAAGTGTTTAAATGTAATAAATAATATGACACATGATACACCCAAAAAACGTGATTAAAACGGGGAATTTGTAGAGATTCACTCACATTGGGTGCGTTCGTTTGATGATGTTGAATGCGCACGAGTTTAGAGAATTGATCGACGAGGAATAACTAACCTAAATAATAACGAAAAGGTACGGTAAATAAGTGGATTTTATTAACAATTTTAATAGGATTTTTAGATTTATTTTTGTGAGTTTAAGGTTATTTTCTAACTTTAAAAACATTATATTTTTAATTGATTTTTAAATTAAATAAATAAATAAAAATATAAAAAAATGTTGACTTTTTGGGTTGACCGTTGACCATTGACTGTTGACCGGTTCGGTCTTGTATTTGTTTGCACTGAGTGAGGTTCGAACTTGTGACCTCCCGTACGCGTGCACGCAGCTCTACCAACTGAGCTACGTGTCTAACTCGAAATATTTCTGTTGTTAATTATATTTATATACTATTTAATTTATCCAAAATTCATTTATTTAAAAAGGATTTTAATTATATCGAACCGGTGTGCATAACAGGTCTCGAACCCGGGACCTGTTGTTTAACGTTGCACACAGTCCACCGCTGGACTGTGTGTCTAACCTGGTTAAAATACTTGTTTTTATTTCACTTATATACTAACTGGAAGTTTCCGTATTTGGGTTTTATAAAAAGTCTGAATATTGTGACGAATCGGAACAAGGACAGACTCGAACCCGGTATCTCTATGATTCAAATGCACACAGTCCACCGCTGGACTGTGTGTCTAACCCGAGATATAATCCGATTTATATTAAATTTATACACAAACTAAACTTCGTCTTCTTCGTTAAAACAACCCAGACAATTGATATTCGACTGATCTTGTTCAATTCAATTAACAGACATATGACTGATTAAAATGAAATGGATAAAGAAGGTTTTGGAAACGAATGTACCGGAAAGATGATTTTCTCAGAATTCCGGCCAAGTCGTCGGCTCTGTTTTATGAACTCCGTCTGAGCGGACCAAATAACAGTTTTGGTTAACTAATTGTGAAATTGAATGACTAAACAAGAGTTATCAGAGAGTTTAGATGCTCATACCGATTCACAGCGTGATTTAGAAATTTTCAGAAGTTTTCCGGCGATTGCAGATTATCCGGTATCATCGTCTGGGACCGATTCTGATTGAAGGTTTTTAGTTAGTATAAGTCTAACAATAGATAGAAGATGAAAGAATTGAGAAATTTACCGTTATGATGAATGACACGGTTTTCCGGCGAAAGTCCGGCGATATCAGAAAACGATTCCGACGAACTGAAAATAGAGCGAAAGTGAAATTGGAGGTTCTGTGAGTGTTTTTGAGTCGCGAGATGATGATATTGTTAGAGTAAATCAGGAAGTAAAGGATTTCGGTTTTTAACTCCCAAACTCATATGAATCGAAACAATAAAGACTGAATTTGATTAAGAACGTGCGTCGTAATGGTTCCATCAGTTATTATCAGTAATAGCGATCACTCAATCGTCTGGAATGTTGAAAGCCGATGAACGGTTTCAGTTTTGGCGCAAACAGATGATTTCACATGTAGAGTTAAGTATTATTTGTTTCCTAGATTACACAAAGACAGCAAGTGGTGGAGTGGTTAAATGTTTGATGCTAGTGTCTTCCGGCTGACCCGGGTTCGAAACCCGGCAGCCCATTTTTATTTTTAGTTACTTTATTTTTATTTTTTAACAATTTTAATTTCCATTTTCTAAAATGTTTATTAGTTATGTATTGTTTAAAATTAAAATAAGCATTAAATGAGCAACGGAAATTTGAAACTGATTATTCGATTAATAAACGAAGCGGGTTTGGAAAACCCGTTTTTCGACGGATGTTACAGCAAGCTGCTGAGATGACACAGTTAAGAGAAGAAAATGAACGTTTGAGGGCTGCAGATGCTGAGAGGGTAGCATAGGTACAACAGTTGCGAGCAGCTGAAAACGCTCGTGAGATTGAGATGAACAGGTTGAAGGAACGAAGTGAAGTTGTACAACGATCTGCAGAAACACTAGCAACAAAACATGATGACATGAGAGAATGGTATCACTCTCGGAACTCTACACTGGTTGAAGGTTTTAATAGTATAAAAGTTGGTTTTGAGATGAGCAGAAAGCGGGTAAACATTCTATGGAATGAAAGATGCAAGCCTCAGGAGATACAGCGTAAGCGTGATCACGACAGTGAAGACCCTGGTAATCCTGATGCTCCAGCTTCATCAGCACAACCAGAGGGTTCTGCTACAATTCCAGTGAACAGCAGATCGTGACCGATCCAGTTACCTCCGGTGGTGCACAAGAGAGTGTTGAAGACATTGGTCTTCAGTTAGCTTTGGTTGAAAGCGTTGCTGTTAATGTTGGTGAAGGTTCATCCTCAGGTGCTGAGATTGTGGTGGCACCAAGTGAAGATGTGGGATTACAGTCTTTTCATCCTGTAACCGGTGAGGAATTAGAGGAAGGAGAGTTTGTGTCTGAGCTCTCAAGTGAACAGATTTTGGCTCTCAAGGAAATGTAGGTAGTAGATGATGCTACTATTGATGAAATACCGAGTGAACCAGATGTGACAAATGTTGATGATCTCGAGGAGATCTTGTTTGAAGGTGAAACTGAGAAATCTAAGTATGTTCGAGAAGACGAAACAGAATTCAATCCGTTTGATGATGACTGGCTTCAGGATAACATGGATGAGATCAAAAAAAAGTTAAAGAGTCGTGATACATCTGATGTTCCTACCGGTACTTTTGAAGAATGGAGAAAGCAGTTTTTGGCAAAGACTCCAAAGCCAGCTCTTCCTCCAGTTCAAGTCAACTACATGAAGTATGAGAAAGATCGTCCTCTAGGAAGAATTCTCAGCTGGATGTTCGTGAACTAATTACACTACATGGCGGTGAAGCGCGAACATGGGGTCCAGACTTCAAGTCGCCCCCTTTTTATCCGGTCAAACACTAACCAACATTCACCCCTTTGGTGTTGACGACAGTCTTCAAATCTTCAACTCCTACGAGCTCTCTCATTTATGCAAATTTGATCTTTAGCAGTGCCTTAGTAAGCATATCTGCCTTCTGAAAATCTCCACTAACATGTTCCACTCCAATCTGATCCCGTTCCACACATTCGCGTATGAAGTGAAACTTAATATCTATTTGCTTACTCCTCCCATGGTATACATAATTTTTCATCAATGCAATTGCAGATTCATTATCCACTAAGATCTTTACTTTTTGTGCTTTTTCACTACTTAATTCCCTGATTAAGCTTCGTAGCCATAAACCTTGACAAGAAGCCGATGTAGCAGCTAGAAATTCAGCCTCACACGAACTCAAAGCGACTGTTTGTTGCTTTTGTGAGGCCCAAGTTATTAATTTTCCAGAGTAGTAGAACACCATACCAGTTGTTCCCCTTCTATCATCTAGGTCTGTACCGTGGTTGCTGTCATTATAACCAACGAGCTTGACATTACCACCTTTGTTGTGCTTCAAGCCGTGACTAACGGTTCCTTTTAGATACCTTAATACCTGTTTAAGTGAAGCAAAATGGCTTTCTTTTGGGTTTTGCAAGTACTTGCTTAATGCACCCACTGAATAACTTAGATATGGGCGTGTATTTATCAAATACCTAAGACTTCCAATGATGCTCCTGTACTTAGTTGCATCAGTCGGCTTGCCACTATCATCCTTACATAATTTCAGTTTGAACTCCATAGGACATTTTGCACTGTTACAATCTTGCATTCCAGAAGCTTCAAGAATACGTTTTGCATACCCATCATGACAATTATCTCATTTTCTTTTTGAGATACTTCAATTCCCAAGTAGTAGGTCAAAAGGCCCAAATCACTCATTTCAAACAATCTTTTCATCTTTTCTATAAATTCCAGAATTTCACTCTCTTTTGACCCGATGACTATAAGGTCATCTACATAAACACCAACTATGAGTACTGAATCAACGTTATGTACCTTATAGACAACCTGATCGTGTGAGCATCTAATGAACCCCATCTTCTTGAGTGATTGATCCAGCTTCAAGTTCCAAGCTCTTGACGCTTGCCTAAGCGCATAAAGAGCTTTATTCAGTCTGTATACCTGAGTTTCTTTGCCTTTTATCTCGAATCCAGCTGGTTGTTGCACATACACTTCTTCCTTGATATCGCTGATGTATTGAATAATACATTCATTTATCGTGTATAATTTGTAGCATTTTAGTTGGTTTCGTTTTGGTTTGTCAAGAATATATCTACTTCTAATCCAAATACGTATTGCAGGTTTTGGTTCATGAAAGTGGCTGAAAAGATGGGAAAAATAAGCTAAAATGATAATAGGGACCAAGCCGGATCGTAGTTGGAACCCGCGAGAAGAAAACGAATCGAAAAACTGATGAAATCACTTTCTGTCGGCCCGCGACCGCACACTTATATACCTCTCGCGGCTAGCAAGAGGCTAATACTTATCCTAAATTTCATCATTCGGTCGCGGGGCACGACCGAGACACATATCCCTCTTGCGGCCGACGAGAGGGCGAGGTTTCCAGAAAGTTTCGTAATCCTATCAGATTTGGAAA
Source organism: Scalesia atractyloides (assembly GCA_947069175.1). Lineage (NCBI taxonomy): Eukaryota > Viridiplantae > Streptophyta > Magnoliopsida > Asterales > Asteraceae > Scalesia > Scalesia atractyloides. Next base: position 20,116,294 of record CAMTDV010000022.1, on the reverse strand, counting down.
AGATAGGTTATAAGTTGATTTTGACTACAATTACAATTAACTTTGGACAAACCTTGAAGTTAGAGAGCTTAATTCTGGATCTTGGAAGCTGTTAATTGTGAGTCTAAGCTGCTAAGAATCATCAAGGTGAAGCAAGAGCTTGGAGACTAACTCAAACACGGGTTTTATTGCACAATCTTTTCACTTTTAGTTCCCGTTCTTACTTTGATGAATTCTGAATTTGAATTTTTTTTATTATTCTTAGAACCATGTTAATTGGCTAGATTTATTTTGCTACCTAGGTTGTGATTTGTTATTTATGAAAGTTTGAAACTTGACTTGATTTTATGATGCTTGAATGGTATTTTTGGTAAAGTAAACAACTTTGACTATTTGGTTTAATGTATTTGCATGATTTGAATTGGTCTTTGATTAGTTAGTGGTTTTACATAAATCTTGTTGGATGTCTTCCATAGAATAGGTTTGTGTTGATTTTCGGGTCTTCACAGGTTCAGGTAATCATTCGATAGAATTTGCCAATAAACCGGAAAAACAATTAAGTAAGATATAAAATTAATTCCTACCATTATACTAAAATCAATTATTGAGAAATAATAATTTATTAACTGAATTGATTAGGTAAATTGTTAGATTTAGGTTTTGAGAAAATCCCGGGTCTAATTTACTTGCCATAGTCAAGTTAGTTAAACTAAGCCAAGAGTCATTGTTAGTCTAGGTTTTCTATTGAGAAGCAGTTAACTAAATTAGACACTTTACTAAATAATAGACAACCGATAAGAAGTCTTAAAAACCGGTAAACTCAAACTACTCTTAGGTTATCATAGATGTCTTCCTGAGAAGGGTCGGGGGTCCTGTTCGGTATACTTTAGAGTTTAGTATCTCAAGATCCCAGTTTACCATTTAGCATTATTAATCAACGAAAAGACCAAATAAGTAGTAATAGAAAATCTAACCTAGGTAGCCATTTTACCATTCCTTGAATTAATCTCTAATTTAAAAGTTCAAATTTAATTTGTTTTAATTAAGTAATTTTAGTTTAATTATAATTCTAGAATTAAAGCAACCCCCCCCCCCCCAAAAAAAAAATTATAAATAAGTGTGTTAATTGGGTATAGATCGAGTCATCAACTTAATTAGATAGTCTCGTGGGTTCGATAATCCGGACTTACTTAAACTATTCTACAACTGATCGGTCCACTTGCCGGTTAGTAGTTTAGTAAAATTTAGGAGTCTAGAGTTTAATTTGAGTCTAGAATTAGGGTAATTTTAGTTGTTTTTAATTAACTACTTTTAAAACATCAATCGCCATTCAAGAACAGCAACTTGACATCTAAATGATGTACAAGCCACCGTTCCTTTGCTGCCATAGCCAATAACAACCTAACAGTCTCTAACCTGGCAACTGGTGTGAATGCGTCATCGAAGTCCATCCTTTTCATTTGAACATATCCTTTCACCACCAGTCGAGTTTATGCTTCGTGATTGTACCGTTTAGATTCTTTTTCAACTTAAAAACCCATTTCAACCCAATTGCTTTCTGGCCTGCAGGTAAATTAACTAACCTACAAGTCTTGTTTCTATTTATTGAATCAGTTCTTGTTCCATTGCTTTTCGCCAGCACTGGTCTTTTACAGCTTCATCATAACTTATGGGTTCATTGTTGAGTAATTAGAACTGTGGGTTTCTATCATATAGATCTCGAACTTCATCATCAGTCATCATCTCTGCTCCACGTCATGCATTGATCGAAAACCTTAGGGAGGTGTGTCATCAAATGGAGCCGATGCATTTTCAGACCTGGTTGAACTGTTGCCTTCACCATTTCCTGCAGAATTAAACACAGGTGACACAAAATCTTCATTGTTAACTTGTGAATTAGGGCTCGGGTTGTTGTACAGGGAACTTGGGCTGGAAGAGTTATCAAGGTTTAAATTTGGTGTTGAACCTGGTTCTTCTCCATCTACAGCAAAAGATTCACTAGTCCATTTAGCTGCCAGACCTGGGGATTCTTGTTGAGGGACTGGGTCCCAATTCCAATGTTCAAACTCATCAAACACCACATCCCTTGCAACCACTATCTTGTTCGTTTTAGGGTTCAATTACCTGTACACCTTACTCCCTTCTTCTATACCCAAATGAACCATAGGCTCGCTTCGATCACTAAGCTTGGTTATTTTGTTCAACTTCTTGACATAGGCCACACACCCGAGATTTAAACATGCTCAAGGGTTGGTTTAGAGCTCTTTCAGGCTTCATATGGTGTTCAATTCCTCACTGACTTTGTTCCAATCCGATTGAGCAGAAAAACTGAGTGCCGAATAGCTTCTGCCCAGAGTACATCAGGTACTTTCATACACTTCAGTATAGTTCTTGTCATTTCTACAATCGTTCAGTTCCAACGCTCCACCACGCCATTTTGTTGTGGCGTATACGGAGCCGTCAACTGTCTTCTAATCCCTGTTTCACCACAAAACTCATTGAATTTGTGTGAATTAAAATCACCACCACGGTCAGTTCTTAACATCTTAATCTTGAATGAACTCTCTTTTTCAACTCTAGCTTTGAATTTTTTTAAATCTCATCAAGGCCTCGTCTTTTGACTTTAATAAGTAAACTCACATGAATCGAGAATAATCATCAACCAACAAGAAGAAATACCTATTACCTCCCTTTGAGCAAGGTGTAATTGGTCCATAGAGGTCTACATGAATGAGCTGTAGAGGTTCTTTTGCCCTCCATGTTGACTCTGCTGGAAAACTTTGCCTCACCTACTTGCCTATCAAACATCCTTCACAAACTTTTGATGGATGGTCGATATAAGGCATTCCGTCTACCATTTCCTTTCTCCCCTTGCTTTGCAAGACTCCAAAGTTAGCATGTCCTATTCGAGCATGCCACACCCATTCTTCTTGGTCTAAATCCATTGCCAAACAAATTGGTTTTCTTGGTGTTAACAGAATTTTGTACAACCTGTTTACAGATCTTTCCACCTTCATGACCAATCTTCCTTTGGCATCGTGCATCCTTAGATAGTTTTGCGTTATTCTCACATTGTACCTGTCTTCTGTCATCTGCCCTAGGCTAATGACATCGCTATGCAATGCTGGAATAGTACACATTTGGCAAAACGAATTGCTCACCATTCTTGCAATTAAAAAGAATTGTACCTCTGCCTTTTATTTCAACCTTTGAACCGTCTCCAAACTTGACTTGACCCATTATCTTTTCATCCAGTTCGGCAAACACTTCGCTAAGACCCGTCATATGGTTAGTTGCCCGTTATCCAGGTACCACATGTGTTTGCTTGTGTTTAGTTCTTAATACCTACTTGGTACCACTTTTTCTTCATTCAGCAGAACCATATTCTGAGTTTCTTCGCCACATATGGACATTAACAATGTGGCTTCATCTTCTCGCTCTTGAGCCAAGTTCACCTCCTCATCATGTTTCTTTCCCTGGTTACATTCAGAGGCATAATGACCAAGGTTATTACATTCAAAACATTTTATATGGCTCTTATCTCTTGGTCTTCGGTTTGTGTTTCCAAAGTCTTGGCGTGACCCGCCACCCCAGCGTCCACCCCTGCCTCTAGATGCACCTCTCCCCTTGATCCGCTTCTGCTACTTCTACTTTGGTTATACCCACCTCGGCCACGGCCAACTATCAAATGTGTTTTACTTGAGCGTTTTTGACCTCCCACGCTATCTGATTTGGTGAGTAAAAGAGTGCTCTCTCCACCACAGTTACCTTTCCGAAGCTTTAATATGTCTAGTATGCTTTTGGATGCCCAATTGCCTCGTCAAAAGGCATACTTTCGACATCCGAACTTTGTTCAATTGAAGCCACCAGGTGGATAAATTTCTCAGGCACAGTGTCGAATAGCTTTCAAACCAACTCCTCATCACTCAGTGTTGCACCTACACTAGTATACCTTGAGATCATGCCAGATAACGTTGCAGTATAATCATGAATTGACTCCCCATCTTTCATGTATAGCCCTTCGAATTCACTCTTTAAAATCCGTAATCTGGCCTTTTTGACCCGCTTAGCACCAACATACCTGGATTTCAAGGAATCCCAGACCTCCTTAGCCGTTTTCTTCTTCGCCGCCTGCGATAGAATTCCTTCTGGTATGGACTGAAAGACGAAGGCACGAGCTTGCTTAGATTTCTTCTCATCCACGACCACATCGGTCGGTGGCTCGACGACATCCCATAACCTGTGGGCGTCCATTATTACCTCCATCTTTATTGCCCAGGTGTTGTAATTTGTGGCTGTAAGGATTGGGCATTGAAAAGTGATTGGGTTATCTTTGGGAGGATTAGGGTTCGTATTGATCACTTACATGGTATTTAATCGCAGAATTTTGGGCATACAAATTAGGGTTCGTATTGGCTCTGATACCAAATGTCAGAATTTGGTATCTGAATGCAAATCAAAAGAACAGAAATACAAGGTATGATTGAATCGAAAGCTTATAACTTTATTGAATAACTGGAACAATAATCATCAGATTTACAAGCTTTTTCGACTGATTGAAATTGAGGAAAACTGAATAATAAAAAAAACAAGACGCCTGCTGCTATAAATACTAAAAACAAAACTGAATTCGCTAAAGAATTGGTCATCAACGTCCACCATAAAATCTGGGACCCACTTGCTGCAAACGTTATTATTTTCCTTTTCTCCAACGTTTATTTTTTGAACTAGTCCTCCCTTATTATCCGATCAAACACCAACCAACAAATAGGTTGGGTGGTGAGGTTTAGATCAGTTGCAATACGAGGTTGTATGATATTTTGGGTGCTGCCATAATTGACTAAAATGGTAACCGGTTAACCTGCAATATGTCTGGTAACGCAAGTGGTTGAGGTGATGACAACCCAAAGAATGTGACATCCGAAAGGGAAAGGAATTATGGTTTTTCAGTGGTGTCAATGGTAGCCGGAGGTATTTGGTTTGTGAGATCTACACAATCGTCGTTGTCAACAATGAGAAGGAATTGGGATTCGAGTGGGGTTTCCTAGGGTTGGTGATTTATATCAATATTTCGAACCTGTGTCAACGATGGTTTTCTTATAGAAGATACATTTAATTAAACCCATCAATACAGTGCTAAAGTGATTTTTGGTTGCTTGGGATTGGTGTTTCCTGGGGAGTGGAAGTCAATGGCGATTTGGAATGTTGAGGTGGTACGGTTCCGAATGAGATGGGTGGCTCGACGGAAAGTTGGAGTTTCTTATAGAATGATGTTTCTTGCGTGGCGGCATGGTGGGGGTTGAGGTGTCAGTGAAAGCACCAATGATACAACCTTAGAGGTAGGGGTGTTTTTGGGGTTGCGATTTTTTTGGGTCGGTTGTTCTGGTTTTTGGCAAAAAGTGAACCCATAACCAACCCATTCAAAGTTCAGGTTAGTCGGGTTTAGGTCTGGTTTTCGGTTTTCAGGTTTAGATGTAATTTTTTTTTCAAACTTAATATTCATGTAAAAAAAAATGTTTTCTTCTTTACGGAATATCATTAAAACCTATACTGCTACTAGAAAAATATCATCAAAATTCAAATATCATTTGACAATATGATATGATAATGTTCAAAAGTCTCAAAACTTATTGTTCAAAATACCGGCCAAACCAAAACACATCTATAAGAACAGACAATAAATATTCGGGTTTGTTTCCGGGTTTCGTGTTTTGGGTTTTTTGGGTTGTTCGGGTTTTTGGATGGGAGATAGGACCCGATAATCTACCCGTACAAAGTTTGGATTGGTCGGGTTGGGTTTTTCGGGCATTCTCTAATCGGGTTTGGGTGGCTTTGTATTCGAGTCGGGGTTCGATAAAAAGCGACAGCCCTACTTAGAGAGGGGGTGAGGCTCCAAGAAAAAAATGGAGAGAAGAGAACAATGCTGGGGCAATTTTCAGATAACTTTTTTATTCCAAATCAAGTGGTACACTTTTGACATAAAGAAAACAAAGACATACAGTTTATTACATAATCAAGTAAACTAAAACAAGTTAAAGTCCACCAGTTCCAATCCGCTTGGTTAGTCCAAAAGTTATGGCCATTGCCATCAACCCTCCCAACAGAACCCTAATAGAAGACTTCACCACATGGGTACCTCCAAGTGCAGACCCAATCCATCCGAAAATCACTAGCGCCAAGCTCACCGCTGCTACCACCACTCCCATCCTCACCTTATGATCTCCTATGAAGGATGCAGCAAGTAACAATTGCGCCAAGAGAAAAGGCTAGAGCTGATGCTAGAGCTGCTTGCATAGGATTGGGCAGCTGCTCTCTTTCTTTTTCTTCTTGATTTTCTACTATTCTATTCTCTCTCTTCATTTGGGCTACTTCTATGTCTAGTTGAGAGTACACTGAAACAAATTCTCCTATAGCCATACTACATGCACCCGCAACTAGACCGGCAAAGCCTGAAAGAATCATGGCTTTGGCATCTTCTTTAACAGCTCCAACACCCATCATTAGCGATGCAACAGACACTAAGCCATCATTGGCTCCTAACACTGCTGCACGAAGCCATTGTCCCCTTTGCGAGTAATCGAAGTCTTCATCTGGAGATAGTTGGAATCGTGTCGGATCAGATTGGTTTTCAGGAATTGAAACAGAAAAAGTGTTTTGGTTGGTCGCCATGATGGTTAAAGAGGAGAACTAGTGTTATGCACAAGGGATTTAAAAGAAGGAATTTAAACTTGCTTGTGGAGTGAAGTGTTCTTCCTTCCTAGAGGATATTTATAGAGAGCAACAACTAGATAAAGTTCAAATTCTGATTAAGATAAAACCCTACGTTAGTTTCATTTGTTCTCTTGTCATTATTATTTTTTTTAAACATAAAGAGAGTAATTTTCCATCAAAACTGAAACGGGGTCATCATGATTGCTATATAAAATTCAAAGGCGTGTGCACTCCACAATAAAGTTGAACATATAAACAGTTTTATAATCTAAGCAATGTGGAATCCACACGAAGAATTTCACTACCTCCATAAACAAAGGAAAATCTTTTAGTTCATTATTCTAGGGGGACATCAATTGTTCACATTGAAGTAGTGTGACCTAGCTAATAATAGTTTTGTTTCACTTTGAAAAGTCATCAGTTAGTAGTGATCTCAGAATACATAACATGTTTCATGCCTTGTGTCGAGGTAATGCGATTACCGGATTATTGACGATTTTTCTCTGTTGGCAGGAAAGTCTACTCCGGTGGTTGTCGACAAGTGTTTTCAGATGGAAAATAGACTTTCATCAATGATAACCAAGGGAATTTTTAAGATACTACTACCGAATTTCCTTTGGTGTCTGTCGATAATTTAATTCCAATAAATAATAAAATAAACTTTATTTATTTTCCTGGAAAGTTAATACAAAACCTGGAAATTAATACAAGCTATTAATTTAAAAAAATTATGTGAACAGGTAGAATGCTAAATGGGAACCTCTTAGTTTCAGGTCTCTAGTTTTTTTTTTTTTCATATGGGTCATCAAGATTCCTTAATGAGATTAAGTACTTTCCGATCCACTTGGGAAAGAATTTAGGGGTAGGAGGAGGTCGGGGATTCAATCCCCTGGTGTTCAGATTTAGCCAAAAAAAGGTTATGTACTTTCCAGTCTAATCATGGTCCAACTCAAGATATCTTAACCATAATTAGATACGTATGTCCTTAATGGTTGTTAATATTCTCTCACCAGGACTGTCACAATTAAGCACATGCACTTCTCTTGTGTACTCACTATACTCACACTTATGCGTAAGCATAGTGACCTAAGAATTGTTTTATGCAACTATTTACCATTCTGGCAGCATGGTCCTAGTGAGTGAGGGAAATATAATACCATTGGAAAGGTGAGAGTGTGTGTTGTTTATAAACAAACACTCAACTTGTCACATTAGAAGTAATACACATATATAATCAAATATGAACACATACACTAAACATGTCATACTAGATAAATGGAACACTTAATACTTGAACAAAAGATACTTAAAACAAGATTTTATATAGATATATATATATATACATATATATATATAATATATATATATATTGCTGGAACCGTTCGCATAAAATAAATAAAAACTTTTATAAATTCGAATTACAATACAGAAATAAATAAAGCTGTAAATTACAATACTTTTACAACTGAAATAATCGAAAATACAAGAACAAAATTCAAACAGAAAAATAAGTTCTTGGCTGAGGATCGTGTTAGACACGGGGCCCTTAAAACAAATTTCGAGTCTCCAAAGAGAACTCGTTTGTTTCCAGGATACAACAGCCCAAGCAGTTGCACTGCCGGAGATGACGCAACCCGAAGGTGTACTTTGCTGCAAGAAAGAGGAAGAAGAAGAATTTCAAGTAGAGGGTTCGTTGGTGATTCAGTGTCTACTCTGGTGTTGATGTAATGCAGTATTTATACTGCATCTGTGTTGTAACAGTCAAAAAGATTTAACTCAACGAATTAAATTGCATTAAACATCTTTAATGCACTTTAATTCGTCAGTTACATTCCTGGTCAAGACCCTTGACTCGTCTGTTTCAACTGCAGAAGTGTAACTGATCTGTCATTAACTCTTGAAGCAGCAGGTTGCGCGCGCGCCCCTCCATACGCCAGCCTACTGATGCACGCGCCAGTGTGGCTCACATCCTTGCGCGAGCTTACTGGTGCGCAACCCCTTGCGCGAGCATCCTTGCTCCACAGTCCTATCGCGCGTGCGCCAGTATGGCTCACATCCTTGCGCGAGCCTACCGGTGCGCCAGCCCTTGCGCGCGCATCCTTGCTCCACAGTCCTATTGCGCGTGCGCCAGTATGGCTCACATCCTTGCGCGAGCCTACTGGTGCGCCAGCCCTTGCGCGCCACGTCACCAGGGAACCCATCTGGTCACGCCACACAGTCGCGCCATACTGGTTCACTTTGGTGCGCTGCGCGCGCGCACGTCAGGCATCTGCGGCACAACCTGGACTGCCTGCACCATGCGCCACTACCTGTGTACCTGCGCGCCCCTTGCCACGTTGCCTTCTAGGGTCTGCGCCTCCTGGTCCTTGTAGCCTTTGCTGAGCCACGCGCGCGGTAAAAAATACAAAGGCGGCTCTCGGCATTGCGAGCGTGCAAAGTGCAAAGTGCAAAGTGCGCCCATCGCCTACGCCACGCGCGCGCGCGTGTGCGAGTGCAAGTTAGGGTGCTCCGCACCCTTCACGAGTACACTTAGTGTGTGCTTCCATGAAACAATAAGGAAAGAGTGTTCCCGCTTAAATACCCCTTAAGTTTCATCAGTCCTCCTATGTGGGACAAGATGCTACTTTCCCATTATTTAAGCATTTAATGTTTCAAACACCAAACTTTGAGCATCGATATCTCATTCATCTTAGCTCCGTTTTGGACGTGGTTTAGTTCGTTGCGAAGCTCTTCCAACATAGAACACAAACCCGGAAATAAGTATCTATATAAATCTCAGTTTATAATATTTATTTATCGTCCAAAATTAGGAAATACACATTTCCTATATTTATGAAAATGTTATTTTCACAAAATTCCAACATATATATATATATATATAACTTATTAGCAATGTGAAGACTTAAGGCATAAAAAATGTCTAAAGTGTTGTGGATTCAAATATTGAAAGAAATCACAAGTTGTGATTGAAGTTTGAGCGTTTGTCCACAATGGCTAAACATGTTATATTAGAGTCAATACACACAATCATCATACAAATACACAAACATATATAATACATATATACACATACATACACATACACACGTAGATAGAGCTGTAAATGGCCTTGTTCGTATTTGTTCATTAAGAAAATAAATGTGTTCACGAACGATTTATGAATATTTACCGAACCAGATTTCTTCTTGTTCGTTAAGGAAATGAGTGTGTTCACGAACAGTTCACGAGCACAAATAAAATCGGCAAAAGCGATGGAGGCTAGAGGTGGCTGGCAAAAGATACAAATATGTGGATAGATACATATATAATACCTACATGCGGATGCATAAATATATAATACCTACATACACAGATAAACACATACAAATACACAAATATATCATACATACATACACAAATCATGCATGCATACAAACACAAATACGTCTAGATATAAATATGTATCATGCATACATATACGTACTTAGATACATCCATACATACACATATTGTATAGATAGACATTCACATTAACATAAATATATAATACCAACATACACATATGTCACACCCCAACCGATGGCAGACACATCGGAGTAAGACAAACTAGATTGCTCGAGACATCATAACGCTATTTGTGACAATATTTAAATTAAAATCCCATTTCATTTCTTAGCATCAAAATTGTCAAGGTTACACCGAATATTCAAAACAAGAAAAAACAACAAAATAAGTACAACAATAACATCATGATTTACTTAGTATTCTACGCGTATTTCTATGCCATTCCTACTAAGTTCCATCATAACAACTTCATCAACTTGCATCATGTTAAAAAGTATAGTTCAATAACAAGTATTAGCGAGTACACAAGTTTAGTATCATAGCATAAGTATAAAATCCGTTTAAACAAATCCACATGAATAGCTAGCATACAAGATAAGTGTAAACAAGGCATGTGAATCTATAAGTCAATCCTCTAGTGTACCGCAAAATAGATTTCAACTTAACATTGACCACAAGAATACGGACGGTGCGTTACTCCTATAGCGCTATACATGTTAAGGGAGGCTCGATCAAAGTTAATGACATTTAGATCACATAAGAATATACCAAGTAACAATTCAAGTAGCATAAGACTAAAGCATGTTGATGGATTGTTTGTGTATAGAATAAAGTGTGGTTTAGTGTAGTTTTAGTAAATTAACATGTTGCACCCAAATAGTGGAAAGCATAAAAGGGGGTCGAGTGTACTCACAGTTTTGCAAAGTAATATATGTGAGAGAGTTAGGTTGATTTAGGGGAAGAAACACCAAGTTTATCCCACACAAGGTAACGTAGGTGTGTGAGTATTAGATTGACGAGGGAGTTCAATGAGTTTAGGACTTTAAAATAGGCAAGGAAAGTATGTATAAACGAAAGTATTTATCTAGACATTAACGCTCGTTTTTGACACTAATAAGCTGTCACACCCTGACCCGCAGCGGAATAAGAGTCGGGGCATAATTGGGTTATCACCAAAGCTCATGACATTTACTAATATGTTTCATATTTAATAAAGTCAAAGTTACATTTCCAAATATCCAAACATGTTCATTCAATACAAAGAAAATAAACCAAACATAACAATCCCAACTCTAAATCGTTTTATTCTTCTAGTCCAAGTCCTATGTGTTCCTAGCTGCTGCTGGTTCACCTGTATCATGTGCAAAATACGGGTTTTTGGGTCAACGTAAGTTGGCGAGTGAACCTTATTAGATAAACATTTATTAATGAATTACTTGTTAGTTTATCAATGAAAAATTGTGCATAATCATAGATGAGCAAATGTAAATAATCAAGCAATGGCAAATAGCAGTCACAACTATAACATACAATAACATATGACAGCATACATGAACATAACAACATCATACTGTAAATAACATAAATGAAACTGTGCGATCAAGGCTCAATCAAACGGAGCCGATCGTATTGCATGTATAGAAAATGAAAATGTCTGTGCGATCAAGGCTCAATCAAACGGAGCCGATCGTATGTGGGCACGCCAGGTTCAACCTCATAATGAAATGGGGAACATGCTCAACGCTCATAATGTAATGGGGAGCGGCGGCCTATGAAATTGCATGTACTGAAAATAATAAACTTGCATCCAACAATAACTACACAACAGAAACAAACTGAATACACTAGTTCATGATATGATGTATGCACAATGGTTTAAGTATAATATATATATCAAGACACATGATACACCCCAAAACGTGATTAAAACGGGGAATTTGTAAAGATTCACTCACATTGGGTGCGTTGGATTAGAGATGGTGAGATGCGCACGAATTAGATGAGCGGAACAACGAGAAATACTAACCTAAATAATAACGGAAAAATATATTAAATGAGTGGATTTTATTAAGGATTTTAATGAAATTTTTAGATATATTTTTGTGAGTTTAAGGCTATTTTCTATCTTTAAAAATGTTATTTTTAAGTATTTTTAATTGATTTTTAAATTAAATTAAATAAATAAAAATATAAAAAAATTGTTTATTTTGCGTTGACCGTTGACCGTTGACCTGTTGACTTGTTGTCCGGTTCGGTCAGGGACATGGTTTGCGCTGGGTGAGGCTCAAACCCGAGACCTCCCGTACGCTTGCACGCAGCTCTACCAACTGAGCTACGTGTCTAACCCGAAATAATCTTGTTTTTAATTATATTTATACACTTATTCAGTTTAACCGAAATTCTTTTTAATTTCAAAAACATTTTAATTCAACGGACCGGTGCTAGTGACAGGTTTCGAACGCGCGACGTATGGCTTAATGTTGCACACAGTCCACCGCTGGACTGTGTGTCTAACCTGGTTATTATCTCGGTTTTTATTATACTTAACAACTAACTGAGTTATCCCGGTTTAGTTTTTAAACAAAAAGGCATTTTATTATATAAGGAGTGCGTATAGCAGGAGTCGAACTCGGGACATGCGTATGTATTTTGCACACAGTCCACCGCTGGACTGTGTGTCTAACCCGTTCATTTTACTAGTTTTAAATATACTTATAACTTAATTAGCTTCGTCTTCTTCATTCAAATTACAGTCAACTGCTTTACTAACCCGTTCCTTGTTTTTACGATTTACAAACATTATTAAAGCTTAAATGAAATGGCGGTAATTAGAGGTGAACATACCGATGAACGGTTTATTTCAGATTTCCGGCAATGTGTCGGTCCCTGTTTTTATGCTCTTCAACTGAACAAGATAATTAACTGTTTTGATTAGTCGATTGTGGAATTGAAGTGTTAAACAAACGTTAACGATGTGTTTGAAGGTTCTTACCGTTTCACAGACGGAAATAAAGATTTTCAGGGGAGTTCCGGCGAACTGGAATTAGTTGAATACAGCGCCTGAATTCGATTTCAATTGAGAGGTTTAAGTTAGAAATAGTCTAATAATTGTTGAACTACAACGAATACTGAAAGATTTACCGTTTGAGGATGAATACGGTTTTCCGGCGACTTTTGCAGGAAATTCCGGCGAGCTGTTTTAAGCGTTCTGATGGTCTGAAAATGTGACGAAAGTGAAATGGAGTATTGTTATGACGTTTCTGAGTCGCGAGAGAGGTCTGGAATTGAAGTAATTATGACTTGATTCATTTCGGTTATAAAAACCGATTAATAAAGAAAATTGATGTTCAATCACTTCTGAAATGATTACAATCATCGGTTCATCGATTATAAAATGTGAATGAACGATTAATCAAACGATTAGACGATTGATTTGCCGATTTCAGTTTCTCAGTTGGCGAAACCAGTTTAACCTAGTCTGTATATAAATCTCATTTGTTTCCTAGAGATAACAGAAAACACAAAGTGGCGGAGTGGTGATGTGAGTGTGTGTTAAGGCGTTGGAGTTTCTTGGCTGACCCGGGTTCGAGTCCCGGCAGCAACATAATTTTTTTATTTATTTTGTTTTAACTTTTTATCAAATAATTTTTATAGTTTAGTTTATTTATTAATTATGTATCGTTTTAAATCAAAATAATCATAAATATTCAACGTAACTTTTATAACTTGATATTCGATTACAAAACAGAGCGGGTTTTGAAAACCCGATTTTTACAAATGTTACAGTATCCCCTACTTTTAGGAATTTCGTCCCGAAATTTAAGTAGTTGAAGTAGTAGGAAAAAGATGCGGGTATTTTTCACGCATTGAGTCTTCACGTTCCCAAGTAAACTCAGGTCCCCGTTTCGACTCCCAGCGTACCCTAACAATTGGAATGCGACTTCGTCGTAGACGTTTCTCTCCGTAGTCCATGATCTCCACTGGTCTTTCAATAAAATGCATAGATTCATCAATCTGAATATCTTCCAGCGAATGTGGAGGTTCTCATCAGCGAGGCACTTCTTCAAGTTCGACACGTGGAATGTGGGATGAATCCTGTTGAGTTCTTCTGGTAGATCAAGCTTGTATGCTACAGGACCTACTCTTTCGAGTATCTTGAATGGTCCTACGTAACGTGGTGCTAGCTTGCCCTTTTGACCAAAACGAACTACTCCCTTCCACGGTGATACTTTTAAAAGTACATAATCACCAATGTTAAACTCTAAGGGATTCCGTCATTTATCTGCGTAACTCTTTTGACAACTTTGAGCCGCTAGAAGATTGTTTCGAATTTGATGGATCTTGTGTGTGGTTTCTTGGATCAATTCTTGACCAGTAATTTGTGCTTCCCCAATTTCGTGCCAACATACAGGAGATCGGCACTTACGACCATATAAGGCTTCAAAAGGTGCCATGCCGATGCTCGAATGATAGCTGTTGTTGTACGAAAATTCAACTAATGGTAGGTGGGCGTCCCAATTTCCCTTGAAGTCTATGACACATGCTCTAAGCATATCTTCAAGAGTTTGAATGGTGCGCTCAGACTGTCCATCAGTTTGAGGATGATAGGCGGTCCTGAGATCTAATCGCGTGCCCATAGCGGATTGTACTGCTTGCCATGTTCGTGAGGTGAAACGACCATCACGATCAGAAATAATGCTTAACGGTACCCCATGTCGGCTTACGATTTCGTTGATATAAATACGTGCAAGCTTTTCGTTCTTGAAATCTTCACGGATAGGAATAAAGTGAGCTGATTTTGTAAGTCGGTCTATAATTACCCATATAGTGTCATACCCACCAGAAGTGCGAGGTAACCCGGTAATGAAATCCATGGTTATATTTTCCCACTTCCATACAGGTATTTCCGGTTGGACTAGAAGTCCTGAGGGTCTTTGGTGTTCAGCCTTCACTTTGGAACATGTGAGGCACTTGGAAACAAAAACGGCAATATCCTTCTTCATTCCAGGCCACCAATAGGTGTATCGTAGGTCTTGATACATCTTATCGGCTCCTGGGTGTATAGAATATCGCGTTTTGTGAGCTTCATTCATAAGAGTTTCACGAAGATTGTTGTGGTTAGGAATCCAGATACGATCTAGGTAATACAGAATACCGTCTGTTTTAGTTTCAATTTTTAGCTCGGCTCCACAGGACATCTCCTTTCGTACATCTTCTTCTGTTATTGAAACGTGTTGGGCTTCTCGAATTTGATCTTTAATGTCGGTTATAATTTGCGAACATAGAAGATGAATGGAGTTCGCATAACCCTTTCGACTAAGAGCCACCACATTTGCTTTACCAGGGTGGTATCTAATTTCACAGTCGTAATCATTTAGAAGTTCGACCCATCTTCGTTGCCTCATGTTTAACTCTTTTTGATTGAAGATATGTTGAAGACTCTTGTGGTCAGTGTATATTTCACACTTAGTACCATAGAGATAATGTCTCCATATCTTAAGAGCGAACACAACAGCTCCAAGTTCTAGGTCATGAGTGGTGTAGTTCTTTTCATGTGTCTTGAGTTGTCTCGAAGCATAAGCTATGACTTTTCCTCTTTGCATAAGAACGCAGCCTAATCCTTGTCCTGACGCGTCGCAATAGACTACAAAATCATCACAACCTTCAGGAAGTGTGAGGATTGGTGCATCACAAAGTTTCTGTTTAAGAGTTTGAAAGGCTTCTTCTTGCTTGGGTCCCCATATGAAAGGTTTTCCCTTATGAGTTAAAGCCGTGAGTGGTACAGCAATGCGAGAGAAGTTTGAAATGAACCGACGATAATAGCCAGCTAGTCCAAGAAAAGATCTTACTTCAGTTGGTGTACGTGGAGCTTGCCATTCTTGAACCGCTTTGATCTTTGAAGGGTCAACATGTATTCCCTTGTCATTGACTACATGCCCGAGGAATTGCACCTCTTTTAACCAGAATTCACATTTGGAGAATTTGGCATAAAGCTTTTCCTTTTCTAGAAGTGCAAGAACGAGTCGAAGATGACGCTCATGATCAGATTTAGATTTTGAATAAATAAGAATATCGTCGATAAAGACTATAACAAATCGATCAAGATAAGGTTTGCAGACTCTGTTCATTAGGTCCATGAAGACAGCTGGTGCGTTGGTTAATCCAAATGGCATAACCATGAATTCATAGTGGCCATAACGAGTTCGAAAAGCAGTCTTAGGGACGTCTTCTTCATGCACTCTAAGTTGATGATAGCCAAATCGAAGATCGATTTTTGAAAAGCAGCTGGCACCTTGTAGTTGGTCAAAAAGATCATCAATGCGAGGTAAAGGATAGCGATTCTTGATTGTTAACTTGTTGAGCTCTCTGTAGTCGATGCACATACGAAACGATCCATCTTTCTTCTTTACAAAAAGGACAGGTGCACCCCAAGGCGACGAGCTAGGTCGCATGAATCCCTTGTCAGTCAACTCTTGTAATTGACTGGCTAGCTCTTGCATTTCAGAGGGGGCTAACCTATAAGGAGAATTTGCAACTGGTGTAGCACCAGGTATAAGATCAATACGGAATTCGACGTCTCTAACTGGAGGAAGTCCTGAAATGTCGTCTGGAAAAACTTGCGGGAAGTCTTTTACTACAGGAATGTCTTCAAGTTTCTTCTCCATGGTTCCTTTTTTGATGATATGAGCTAAAAACGCGACATAATCCTTGCGAAGATATTTTTGAGCTTGAAGACAAGACATTAAGCTGAGCCCTTTCGACGAGGTTTCTCCAATGATTCGAAGAGTCTGACCGTTTGAAAGAGGAATACGAATAAATTTTTCACGACATACAACTTCCGCCTGATGTTGACTGAGCCAATCCATACCGATTATGATGTCAAAACTTCCCAGCTTCATAGGAATAAGGTCGACTGAGAAATCGTGGTCGTTTAAGGTGAGTGTACAGTTGCGTAAAATAGAGTCTAATGAAACTGGTTTCCCGTCCGCAACTTCTACCGTTATGGATTCCGTGAGTTTATCCCGATTTTTGTTTAAGATAGGTTCAAATTCTAAAGACACAAAACTTCTATCCGCACCAGTATCAAATAACATAGATGCATATCTACCATTTATAAGGAACGTACCGTTAACCACATTGCCGTCAGCTCTGGCCTGGTTAGCGTTGATATTGAAAGCTCTCCCTCTTGCAGGTGGAGGAGCTTGGTTTGCTTGATTCACCGGGTTGGCTTGGGCCTGAGCATGAATAATATTAACCAACCTTGGACAAGTGTTTCGGAAATGGCTTGGGTCGCCGCAATTGTAGCAAGCCCGCATTGGTTGACCCATAGGATAATTGGGCTGGTAATATGTTTGGGCTAAATGTTGGGTGGGTGGTAGTAGTAGGGGTTGTTGGCCTTGGCCCATTATTTGTTGGTGGGTTTGGGTTAAAGGTTGGTGGAGGTTCGTTCGTTGAGGCATGCGGCAAGTTTGAACAGTATGACCTGCGCGACCGCAGCCGGTGCAATATTGGCAAGGATGATCAGGGGAATGGTGATATTGGCAATGGTTACATTTTGGTAACGGGCCTGTGTAGGGTCTTCTGTATGGTGCGGGTGAAGGAGTGACTTGAGTAATGGGTGCAGCAGGAATAGGGGAGTTGGTTTGAGTAACTGCAAAATTTCTGGTGTTGCGCTTCCTCTTGTTAGCAAACTTAGAGGAAGGAATGGGGTGGTTTGAAGTTTGTCCCTCAACAGGGGCTTTCTTCTTCTCTTCTTTGAACTTCCTGTTGCGAATTCGGTTTTCGGTCAGTTCAGTTGCTAACTCCATAGCAGCTTCAAGTGTTACTGGTGAAACGCTGAGAACTGAATCTTGGATTTTCAAGGGAAATCCTCGAATATAGTGCTCGATCAGACAATAGGTTGGGGTGAACAAATTTGGAACCATTTGATTCAACTCCAAGAACCTCTTGTTATATGTAGTGTGATCACCCTCCTTTTGCTTTAGAGAATGAAATTCGTCCTCTAGCTTTTTAATTTCACTTCTAGGACAGAAACGCCTAGTCATGATTTCCCTTAACTCCTCCCAAGTTAAGGCCATCGCATCTTCAGTTCCCCTCTTCCCTTTCTCAGTATTCCACCAAGTGAGAGCTACCCCAAATAGTCTCCCGTGGCGTATCGAACCTTGCGATCCTCAGGACAATCGCAGTTTAGAAAGGTGTTTTCCATCTCCTAGAACCAATGTAGGAGAGCAGTGACACCCTCGGTCCCTTCAAATTTAGGAGGATCACAAGACTTAAAATGTTTGTAAGAGCACTTGCTGGTAGGAGGGTTGTCGATGTTCTGGTCCTGTTGTTGGGGAGGGTTAGTAGGATTTGTAGCAAGGGCTTGTTGTACTTGGACCACAATGTCAGGCAGTATCGTGGCCATTTGTTTCGCGATCTGAGTGGCCAAACGTTCCTGAGACCTTCCTGATCTTTTACCCCTTCGTTGCTGTCTAGACGACATCTACAGGATCATACAATGAGAAGATTGTGAGTTTATGGTGTCTTTTTAGGTGTCATGTGTCTTTAAGAAAATGAAAATAACATAAATATCAATAATGCAACTACATCCATAGGATGTCTTGGGTTCGCTCATGTTGGGCCTCAAATGTCCCCCATACCTTCACCTATATAGTCATGTGGGCCCCCATGGCTATTGGATTGGTAGGATTCACATTAGTATTGGCAATTTAACACTCGCATCCCCCGAATGCAAACCACAAAATATGTTCATGAGATGTTTGGTCGGAACGTGTCCAGGTGTAGACACCATGACAACTCAAAGTGGGGTTAGCTCACACGACGTTTGGTATAGCATGCTTTGGCCTAATAGGTACTTCGTACTCTCATCGTTAGTCCCCAGGTAGGCAAACTGGTCCTTTATTTTGGATTTATACGAATGCCAGCCTAGACAGGACGTTCCGACTACCGGTATTGGTACCCTTCCAGTTACTACATGCCCGTCATGAGAACTCACTTTGATGAGATTTGAAAACACGAAAATCATTGTAAAAGCAATCATGATGTGGTGTGTGCTTTCATGGATGTGATATGTTATGAGTATACGATTCATGATAGGCATTATATGATAATACATACTTATGAACATGCTTGCACAATATTAAATGTAACATTTAACATAAAACATATAAACATCATGAAATTTGGCATGTAACACACAAAAATCTTATAAGTTTCTAATCGACTATAGTATAGGCTCTAAGGGTCTAATAACCTATCCTATATCCCTATAGTCATGGCTCTGATACCAATCTGTCACACCCCGACCCGCAGCGGAATAAGAGTCGGGCATAATTGGGTTATCACCAAAGCTCATGACATTTACTAATATGTTTCATATTTAATAAAGTCAAAGTTACATTTCCAAATATCCAAACATGTTCATTCAATACAAAGAAAATAAACCAAACATAACAATCCCAACTCTAAATCGTTTTATTCTTCTAGTCCAAGTCCTATGTGTTCCTAGCTGCTGCTGGTTCACCTGTATCATGTGCAAAATGGGGGGTTTTGGGTCAACATAAGTTGGCGAGTGAACCTTATTAGATAAACATTTATTAATGAATTACTTGCTAGTTTATCAATGAAAAATTGTGCATAATCATAGATGAGCAAATGTAAATAATCAAGCAATGGCAAATAGCAGTCACAACTATAACATACAATAACATATGACAGCATACATGAACATACCAACATCATACTGTAAATAACATAAATGAAACTGTGCGATCAAGGCTCAATCAAACGGAGCCGATCGTATTGCATGTACTGAAAATGAAAATGTCTGTGCGATCAAGGCTCAATCAAACGGAGCTGATCGTATGTGGGCATGCCAGGTTCAACCTCATAATGAAATGGGGAACATGCTCAACGCTCATAATGTAATGGGGAGCGGCGGCCTATGAAATTGCATGTACTGAAAATAATAAACTTGCATCCAACAATAACTACACAACAGAAACAAACAGAATACACTAGTTCATGATATGATGTATGCACAATGGTTTAAGTATAATATATATATCAAGACACATGATACACCCCAAAACGTGATTAAAACGGGGAATTTGTAAAGATTCACTCACATTGGGTGCGTTGGATTAGAGATGGTGAGATGCGCACGAATTAGATAAGCGGAACAACGAGAAATACTAACCTAAATAATAACGGAAAAATATATTAAATGAGTGGATTTTATTAAGGATTTTAATGAAATTTTTAGATATATTTTTGTGAGTTTAAGGCTATTTTCTATCTTTAAAAATGTTATTTTTAAGTATTTTTAATTGATTTTTAAATTAAATTAAATAAATAAAAATATAAAAAAAATTGTTTATTTTGCGTTGACCGTTGACCGTTGACCGTTGACCTGTTGACTTGTTGACCGGTTCGGTCAGGGACATGGTTTGCGCTGGGTGAGGCTCGAACCCGAGACCTCCCGTACGCGTGCACGCAGCTCTACCAACTGAGCTACGTGTCTAACCCGAATCTTGTTTTTAATTATATTTATACACTTATTCTGTTTAACCGAAATTCTTTTTAATTTCAAAAACATTTTAATTCAACGGACCGGTGCTAGTGACGGGTTTCGAACGCGCGACGTATGGCTTAATGTTGTACACAGTCCACCGCTGGACTGTGTGTCTAACCTGGTTATTATCTCGTTTTTTATTATACTTAACAACTAACTGAGTTATCCCGGTTTAGTTTTTAAACAAAAAGGCATTTTATTATATAAGGAGTGCGTATAGCAGGAGTCGAACTCGGGACATGCGTATGTATTTTGCACCCGTTCATTTTACTAGTTTTAAATATACTTATAACTTAATTAGCTTCGTCTTCTTCATTCAAATTACAGTCAACTGCTTTACTAACCCGTTCCTTGTTTTTACGATTTACAAACATTATTAAAGCTTAAATGAAATGGCGGTAATTAGAGGTGAACATACCGATGAACGGTTTATTTCAGATTTCCGGCAATGTGTCGGTCCCTGTTTTTATGCTCTTCAACTGAACAAGATAATTAACTGTTTTGATTAGTCGATTGTGGAATTGAAATGTTAAACAAACGTTAACGATGTGTTTGAAGGTTCTTACCGTTTCACAGACGGAAATAAAGATTTTTAGGGGAGTTCCGGCGAACTGGAATTAGTTGAATACAGCGCCTGAATTCGATTTCAATTGAGAGGTTTAAGTTAGAAATAGTCTAATAATTGTTGAACTACAACGAATACTGAAAGATTTACCGTTTGAGGATGAATACGGTTTTCCGGCGACTTTTGCAGGAAATTCCGGCGAGCTGTTTTAAGCGTTCTGATGGTCTGAAAATGTGACGAAAGTGAAATGGAGTATTGTTATGACGTTTCTGAGTCGCGAGAGAGGTCTGGAATTGAAGTAATTGTGACATTTAGATCACATAAGAATATACCAAGTAACAATTCAAGTAGCATAAAACTAAAGCATGTTGATGGATTGTTTGTGTATAGAATAAAGTGTGGTTTAGTGTAGTTTTAGTAAATTAACATGTTGCACCCAAATAGTGGAAAGCATAAAAAGGGGTCGAGTGTACTCACGGTTTTGCAAAGTAATATCCGTGAGAGAGTTAGGTTGATTTAGGGGAAGAAACACCAAGTTTATCCTACATTAGGAAATGTAGGTGCGTGAGTATTAGATTGACGGGGGAGTTCAATGAGTTTAGGACTTTAAAATAGGCAAGGAAAGTATGTATAAACGAAAGTATTTATCTAGACATTAACGCTCATTTTTGACACTAATAAACCCCGAAGGGTGTTTGTGTTTTTATGGGTCATGCCCAATAGAATCGTAACGATTGTTAAGTCTAAGATAAAATAACCTACTTTTAAGACAACTAACCATTTGGTCATGGTCAAAGTTTCGGTTACATTAAGTATTTACATATAGTTATATTATTACTAATTAATCATATAGTTCATGTATTTCATAGATGTCATGTAAGTCATATAAGTCATGCATGGAGGTAGGAGGATAACCATCCTAAACCTCTTTCATAAGATTCACCATTACATAAGATTGACACAAGGACAATCCGGATGGTCAAGAATTATGGAAATCATCAAGTGAGGGGTGGATTGAATAGTTGAATGGACAAGGCCTTCATGTAATCACACCTACACCAAAACAAGCTTGAAAGCTGGGATGGCTCAACACTTGTGGGTTTGAAACCCTAGCAAAAACCATAAGTTTATAGACATGATATGCCTCTTGATTGTATGTGAACAAGTCTAGCTTAACACACTAACCCTAAGCTTGGTTAGTGGCATATGTAGCATAGATTTGTTATGTTAAAAATAAGTTCAAAAAAGTTTTATAAGTTATCTTTCAAAATAGATAGTTTGGCCCCAAAAATGGTGTGATTCCACCTTGGTTTTCCATGGAAAACCTATGGTAACATCCATAGGGCTTAGCAAACAATGTTGAGGAAGAAAACAAAGTGAAAACATTGAAAAACTTGAAGTTTGAAAGATAAAAATTTTGGTAGAAAGTTTGTACACTTTTGGACCTCAAAATGGTGTGGTTTCAACTTAGTTTGCCTAAGAAAACTTGTGAGAACCTTCCTTTAGGTTATCCAAGAGTGTTAGAAAGAAAAACAAGGTAAAAGAAGAAGGAAAGTGAGTCAAAACTCACTTGCAAGATGCTGAGTTTCAGCAGAGAATTCTCTAGTTTAGGGACTTGTTTGAGGAGTATGGAGGCTTGTAAATGCAAGAAATGGGTGGAGGAACTTGTGTTTATATAGGGGAAGGATTAGGGTTGCATTTAATGTGGTTTGGTGGGATTTTTGATTAAAAAAAGATTATAAAACTTACACAGCTTGTGGCCGCAAGCTGTGTTCTTTGTTTTTATTTTTTTTGTTGTTTTGCTTATTTAGTTGATGTAACAAGGACCTTAGGTGTTTCATATCATAAGTGTGACAAGTATAGGTCTTACAAGGGTCTTTGGGTATGTGCAAAGTCGTTTTAAGATCCAAAAATAAAGACTTCTTGCAAGCATGATTTAAACTCAAGTTGTGGCAAGATTAATGTGATAACGGAGCTTGAATAATTTGCATTAAGCCTCTAGTTTTCTTGTTTGAATTTAATATTAAGGTTTACAACATATAACAAACATTTACAAGTCGTTTTGAATTGAGAAATAGAGTATCGTATGATCACAAGTTTAAGCATGAACAAGGTTTGCGAATGTCGTATAATTGATTAATCTTGATTACAATCAAAGCTTTAGAATACAATGAATTGAAAATAGAAATACGATTACAAGGTTTGGACTTTCCAAAAGTAGAAACACGAAGCAGACTTGCTAAAAACGGAAAGATACAAATGCGAAGCGTTAATGGCTCCCCCCTTTAGGGAATTTCGTCCCGAAATTTAGGAAGACGTAACGAACAAATGCGGATGCTTAGACCTCATGTCGCTTTCAAGTTCTCAAGTAAATTCAGGGCCACGTTTTCCTTCCCATCGAACCTTCACGATAGGAATTCAGTTGCGCCTTAGTTGCTTAGTACCTCGATCCATGATTTCGACTGGACTTTCCACGAAAAGTCTCATTGATTTGAAGATCTTCGAGCGGAACTTGGAGTCCTTCTTCAGTGTGACATCTTTTTAAGTTTGAGACGTGGAAGGTAGGATGAACGTTGTTGAGCTCTTGTGGTAGTTCCAGTCGGTAGGCTACCTTGTCAATCCTCTCGAGAATCTTGAAAGGACCTACGTAGCGAGGAGCGAGCTTTCCCTTTTTCCCGAAATGAACCACACCCTTCCAAGGGGATACCTTGAGAAGTACAAAGTCACCAACGTCGAATTCCAAGGGCTTGCGTCTTTTATCTGCGTAGCTCTTTTGTCGGCTTCTAGCTTTCAGCAAGTTGTCCCGAATCTGTAAAACCATGTCCGTCTTCTGTTGTATGAGCTCGGGACCGGTGATTTGAGCTTCCCCGATCTCATGCCAACAAATAGGCGATCGGCACTTGCGTCTATACAATGCCTTGAATGGTGCCATTTGAATACTCGCGTGGTAGCTGTTATTGTATGTGAATTTGACCAAAGGCAAGTGCATGTCCCAGTTGCCACCAAAATCAATTACACAAGAACGAAGCATGTCCTCTAGAGTTTGGATAGTACGCTCGGTTTGACCATCGGACTGAGGATGGAAAGCGGTACTAAGATTGATTTGAGTACCAAGCGCCTTTTGGAATGTTTGCCAAAGACGAGAAGTGAAGCGACCATCACGGTCCGAGATAATATCAACGGGGACACCGTGACGACAGATGATTTCATTCGTGTAGATACAAGCCAATTTCTCAACTCGGTAGTGTTCACGTATGGGAAGAAAATGAGCAGACTTGGTCAAACGGTCGATGATTACCAAAATACTATCGTTACCAGACGATGTACGAGGGAGTTTGGTTATGAAATCCATAGCAATACTCTCCCATTTCCAAATAGGAATTTCTGGGTCTTCGAGTAAGCCAGAGGGTCTTTGATGCTCGGCCTTTACCTTGGAGCAAGTAAGGCACTTCGAAACGTAGCAGGCGATATCTTTCTTCATTCCAGGCCACCAATATGATGCTCGGAGGTTGTGATACATCTTATCGGCGCCAGGGTGAATAGAATATCGAGATTTATGAGCTTCATTCATCAAAAGGTTATGAAGATTATCACGGTTAGGAATCCAAATACGGTCGAGATAGCACATGATGCCATCGGGTTTGGTCATGAGTTGGGTTTCAGCACCTCACTTCAACTCATTATCGAGGTTTCCCTCATTAACGGTCAAGTATTGTGCCTCACGAATCATCTCTTGAAGCTTTCCCAAAGTTTGGTAGCAACGTACACTCTTAACATGAGTTTTTTGACTAAGTGCGTCGGCCACAACATTTGCTTTACAAGGGTGGTAGCGGATATCGCAGTCATAGTCGTTTAATAATTCTACCCAACGACGCTGACGCATGTTGAGTTCTTTTTTATTAAAGATGTGTTGTAGGCTCTTATGGTCGGTGAAGACCGTACACTTTGTACCATAACGGTAGTGTCGCCATATTTTTAACGCAAAAACAACTGCACCAAGTTCAAGGTCGTGTGTAGTATAATTTTTCTCATAAATTTTGAGTTGATGTGACGCGTAAGCGATAACTTATCTCGTTGCATAAGAACGCAACCAAGACCTTGTCTTGAGGCATCGCAATACACGACAAAATCGTCGTTACCATCGGGAAGGGTTAGGATAGGAGCATTGCAAAGCATGCCCTTGAGCATTTGAAAAGACTCCTCTTGTTCGGAACCCCAAACAAAAGGTTTATCCTTTTGAGTCAAGGAAGTGACAGGCACGACAATTTTTGGAAAGTTCGAAATGAAGCGACGGTAATAACCGGCTAAGCCGAGAAACGAACGAATTTCGGACGGAGTCTTTGGAGCAATCCAATTTTTCACGCCTCGATTTTCGCGGGTCAACGTGAATACCAAGTTCGTTGACGACATGACCAAGAAATTGAACCTCTTTTGACCAAAATTCACACTTGGAAAACTTGGCATAGAGACGTTGGGTTCGCAACAGCTGAAAGATAAGACGCAAGTGTCGCTCATGCTCTTCTCGCGTCTTGGAATAGATTAGAATATCGTCAATAAAGACGATCACGAATCGGTCAAGATAAGGCTTACACACGCGATTCATCAAATCCATAAACACGGCGGGTGCGTTGGTCAAACCAAATGGCATGACCACGAACTCGTAGTGCCCATAACGTGTGCGAAACGCGGTTTTGGGTATATCTTCTTCGAGGACCCGAAGTTGATGATAACCAGAGCGAAGGTCGATTTTAGAGAAACAAGTCGCGCCTTGAAGCTGATCAAAAAGGTCGTCGATGCGAGGAAGAGGGTATCGGTTCTTGACTGTAAGCTTGTTGAGCTCATGATAGTCAATGCACATGCGAAATGATCCGTTTTTATTTTTGACGAACAGAATGGGAGCGCCCCAAGGAGATGTGCTAGGACGTATGAAGCCCTTATCAAGAAGCTCTTGAAGTTGACTAGACAGCTCTTGCATCTCCGAGGGTGTAGACGATAGGGGGATTTTGCGACCGGAGTTGCACCAGGGATAAGGTCAATGTGAAAATCAACAGAATGAGCAGGAGGAGGACCAGGAAGATCCTCGGGAAAGACGTCAGAGAATTCGCGCACAACGGGAACTTCACTCACGCTTGGACCCTTCTCCTTCTTTTCCACAATGTGGGCAAGAAAGGCGAAGTATTCCTTACGCAAGTACTTGTTCGCTTGAATACACGACATAAGCTTGAGACCTTTGGAAGGTTTCTCGCCATAGACGTGCAAGGAATCATCATTGGGAAGGGGAAGGCGAATGCATTTTTCCGAACAAACAACTTCAGCATGGACTCGCCCTAGCCAATCCATGCCTACTATGATATCGAAACTACCCATTGGCATGGGTATGAGGTCAATAGAAAACATATGATCATTGAGGTTTAGAGAACATTTAGAAAGGACATAATCGACGGTGACGGATTTTCCGTCGGCGACTTCGACTTGTAATGGTTTAGGCAACTTAGAACGACTACACATAAGCAAAGGTTCGAATGCAACGGATGCAAAACTTTTATCCGCACCAGTATCAAATAAACACGTAGCATAAACATTGTTAACAAGGAACGTACCCGATATGACATCGTTTGAGTTTTGAGCTTGAGCGGCCGTGATAACAAAGGCTCGGCCACGAGCTTGCTGCTGCTGCTGATTGTTGTTGTTGTTACGCTGCGTGCAGTTGTTAGCGAAGTGATTTGGGCCTCCGCATCTGAATCGGGCACGAGTGGCAGGAGCAAGGGGTTGGTTTTGGTTGCCGGTAGGGTTTTGAGGAGGTGTACTGGTCACGGCTCGAGCTTGGTTGGTGGGGGCTTGTGGAGCATTCCGATATTGTTGGGTAAGGTACCCATACCTATTGCAGATCGTGCGTAGGCGGCATGGGGCGGTAACTGGGTGATGAAAGGGACATGTGTTGCACTTGGGATGGGGTCCGGTGTACGCTTTCTTAATGGGTTTGGGTGCGGGAAAGGCTGGCTAATGGGGGTTTGGCGGAGTGACTACCGCGCAAATCGGGCTCGAAGACTTCCGTTTCTTGCTCTTGGCGTTGCTTCTTGGGGGTTTGGGCGAGGCAGGTTCGGTAATGGCCTTAGTGGTTGCTTGGTGGGATTTCCTTGGTAGAGCCTTGGCGGCTTCACGAAGGACTTGGCGGTTGTTTAAGCGAGCAGCCAGCCGAAAAGCTTCCTCGATGGTTTTGGGGGAGGTGGTATCAACCAAGTCAGCGAGGTTAGGAGGAAGGCAACGTATGTATTTAGCGACCGCTTTCTCAGTGGTGTCGACTTGACTTGGGCAAATCAAGCTCAGTTGCTTAAAACGGGCCGTGAGGCCAGCGTTGTCATTCCCCACTTTTCAGAGGTTCCAAAACTCAGTCTCGAGTCGTTGGAGTTCGTGAGGGGGCAAAACTCACTTTCCATTAACTTCTTGAACTCGATCCAAGGGTGGGCGTGGGCGACTTCGTTGCCACGACCGCTACGCTCGAAAGTCCACCAATCAAGGGCTCTCGATCGGAACACTCCCATGGCGTTCAAGGTGCACAAGTGGTCGGGGCAACCACTTTGGATGAAGGTGAGTTCAATGGCGTCGAACCATTGTAGCAGTTTAGTGGCATCCCCTTCGCCGGTGAAGGTAAGGGATTGCAAGAACAGAATTGCTTATGGATGAAGGTGGCTTTGGTGGTTCGGCGTTGGAGTCAACAGAGGTAAGAGGTGATTTGGCGTTAGGTGGGGGCTGGACCTTGCTGACTATTTCGGGGATGACCTTAGCCATGTGTTCCGCCATTTGCTCAACCATGAATTTCATGCAGTCCTTCTTTGACATGGAGTCGGATTGGGACTTCGACTTGGACTTTGACCTCCTTCTTCCCATAACGCTTTGAGAGAAAGACATCTAAAAGGGTTTGACAATAAAAGATAGATTTAGGCTTTGATTGTAAAGTGTTGTTATAAAGAAAAGTATCCGTTTTGAACACATAAGCATCATGTAACACGTATAATTTCACATAGATAGCATATGCATGTTGGCATTCAAAAGCATAAACACGTATGATTTGCGTAAAGGAGTATAAATTTAGTTGGTGCACAAGAATTATTATTATTGTTTTTTGTTACGAAGGGTGTGCGAATCGTGCATCGAGTTCAAATGAACGAGATAACAAGTACTAAAAACACATACAAATTGAGATAGCATAAAAGATAGGCTCAATAAAATATTGGAGTGTTTCTGGTTGAGAAACGTTTGACTATTCCAAAGTGAGTCGAGATCCTTTCAAATTAGAGAAACGTGCTTTGGCCTATAAGTAAAGCACTCTCGTCGAGAAGTGATTAACGACACTTTATACTTCCAGTTACTACACATCTCTAACCGATCAAAAAATCAAAACTTTTGCGAGATTGAAAATCGAGGAATGGGACTAGTTGACAAGGTGTAGATTTCACCCCTAACTTGAGAACATTGTACCCTAGGTGTGGTTGGTACTTACCAAACGAGGAGCGTATTCCGACTCGTTGGTAAGGGTCCACTAGAGTAGGAAACGGAAATTTTTATCAAGATATGGATTTCACTCCTAACTTGATGGTGTAATTTCGTGCAAATATCAAATTCGTGGATTGAGAGTGATCACCAAAGTGTGAGTTTCACCCCTATTTTGGTGAGGTCGTCTGGATTGTAGTTTGAGTGTCCTCAAGTCTTCAAGTGTACATTGTGTAAGTGTCTTAGGAAAAACACATGTATATATTTAAGACAAAAGAAATTGGAAGACGCAAATAGGAAGAATTAACATTTTAATCATGAAGCAAGAATGGTCAAATTGGTCACTTAAACTATAGACTAGGTTAAACATGGCAATTCTACCCAATTCCATATAGTTATGGCTCTGCTACCAAACTTTCACACCCCAACCGATAGCGGAAACATCAGAGTGAGACGAACTAGATTGCTCGAGACATCATAACGCTATTTGCGACAATATTTAAAGTAACATCCTATTTCATTTCTTAGCATCAAAATTGTCAAGGTTACACCGAATATTCAAATACAAGAAATAACAATAAAACAAGTTTAAAAATAACATAATGATTTACTTAGTATTCTACACGTGTTTCTATGCCATTCCTACTAAATTCCATCATAACAACTTCATCAACCTGCAACATGTTAAAAAGTATAGTTCAATAACAACTATTGGCGAGTACATAAGTTTGATATCATAGCATAAGTATAAAATCCGTTTAAAGAAATCCACATGAATAGCTAGCATACAAGATAAGTGTAAACAAGGCATGTGAATCTATAAGTTAATCCTCTTGTGTACCACAATATAGATTTCAACTTAACATTGACCACAAGAATACGGGCGGTGCATTACTCCTATAGCGCTATACATGTTAAGGGAGTCTCGATCAAAGTTAATGACATTTAGATCACATAAGAATATACCAAGTAACAATTCAAGTAGCATAAAACTAAAGCATGTTGATGGATTGTTTGTGTATAGAATAAAGTGTGGTTTAGTGTAGTTTTAGTAAATTAACATGTTGCACCCAAATAGTGGAAAGCATAAAAAGGGGTCGAGTGTACTCACGGTTTTGCAAAGTAATATCCGTGAGAGAGTTAGGTTGATTTAGGGGAAGAAACACCAAGTTTATCCTACATTAGGAAATGTAGGTGCGTGAGTATTAGATTGACGGGGGAGTTCAATGAGTTTAGGACTTTAAAATAGGCAAGGAAAGTATGTATAAACGAAAGTATTTATCTAGACATTAACGCTCATTTTTGACACTAATAAACCCCGAAGGGTGTTTTGTGTTTTTATGGGTCATGCCCAAAAGAATCATAACGATTGTTAAGTCTAAGATAAAATAACCTACTTTTAAGACAACTAACCATTTGGTCATGGTCAAAGGTTCGGTTATATTAAGTATTTACATATAGTTATATTATTACTAATTAATCATATAGTTCATGTATTTCATAGATGTCATGTAAGTCATATAAGTCATGCATGGAGGTAGGAGGATAACCATCCTAAACCTCTTTCATAAGATTCACCATTACACAAGATTGACACAAGGACAATCCGGATGGTCAAGAATTATGGAAATCATCAACTGAGGGGTGGATTGAATAGTTGAATGGACAAGGCCTTCATGTAATCACACCTACACCAACACAAGCTTGAAAGCTGGGATGGTTCAACACTTGTGGGTTTGAAACCCTAGCAAAAACCATAAGTTTATAGACATGATATGCCTCTTGATTGTATGTGAACAAGTCTAGCTTAACACACTAACCCTAAGCTTGGTTAGTGGCATATGTAGCATAGATTTGTTATGTTAAAAATAAGTGCAAAAAAGTTTTATAAGTTATCTTTCAAAACAGAAAGTTTGGCCCCAAAAATGGTGTGATTCCACCTTGGTTTTCCATGGAAAACCTATGGTAACATCCATAGGGCTTAGCAAACAATGTTGAGGAAGAAAACAAAGTGAAAACATTGAAAAACTTGAAGTTTGAAAGATAAAAATTTGGGCAGAAAGTTTGTACACTTTTGGACCTCAAAATGGTGTGGTTTCACCTTAGTTTGCCCAAGCAAACTTGTGAGAACCTTCCTAGAGGTTATCCAAGAGTGTTAGAAAGAAAAACAAGGTAAAAAGAAGAAAGAAAGTGAGTCGAAACTCACTTGCAAGCTGCTGAGTTTCAGCAGAGAATTTTGAAGTTTAGGGACTTGTTTGAGGAGTATGGAGGCTTGTAAAAGTGAGTAATGGATGGAGGAACTTGTATTTATATAGGGGAAGGATTAGGGTTGCATTTAATGTGGTTTGGTGATATTTTTTATTAAAAAAAAGATTATAAAACTTACAAAGCTTGTGGCCGCAAGCTGTATTCTTTGTTTTTTATTTTTTTTTTTTGTTGTTTTGCTTATTTAGTTGATTTAACAAGGACCTTAGGTATTTCATATAATAAGTGTGACAAGTATAGATCTTACAAGGGTCTTTGGGTGTGTGCAAAGTCGTTTTAAGATCCAAAAATAAAGACTTCTTGCAAGCATGATTTAAACTCAAGTTGTGGCAAGATTAATATGATAACGGAGCTTGAATAATTTGCATTAAGCCTCTAGTTGTCTTGTTTGAATTTAATATTAAGGTTTACAACATATAACAAACATTTACAAGTCGTTTTGAATTAAGAAATAGAGTATCGTATGATCACAAGTTTAAGCATGAACAAGGTTTGCAAATGTCGTATAATTGATTAATCTTGATTACAATCAAAGCCTTAGAATACAATGAATTGAAATTTGAAATTCGATTACAAGGTTTGGACTTTCCAAAGTAGAAACACAAAGCAGACTTGCTAAAAACGGAAAGATACCAATGCGAAGTGTTACAACAGATACACACATACACATACAAATACACAAATATATCATACATACATACATACATATATCATGCATATACACAAATACATATAGATACAAATATGTATCATGCATACATATACGTACTTAGATACATACATACATACATACATACATACATACACATTGTATAGATACACATACACATACAAATCCATAAATAAAAATATATAGACATATGCATACCTGTATCATGCATACATTCATATTAACATTAACCAAATTAACAATCTAACACAATCAACTAACAATGTTAACTTTAATTAACATATTAAAAAACTCAAGGTTTTATGCCTTTCAACAGCGGTGTGGTAGCAACAGTGGTGTGGTAGCTAGAGGCGGTATACGTAGTAGCGGTGGTGTACATGATAGAGATGGTGTGGTAATGGTGGTGTACGTGGTGGTGGTAGTGTGGTACGCCCTGATAGAGAGAGGAAGAGGGAGTGGCGCTTAGTTGAAAAAAAACCCGAAGAAGATTGAGTTGCAAGGGTTCTATTAACCCTAGTTTTTCTTACGAAATAATTCGTTGGAACTCAAACTGAATGTTGAATTCTTTGAAAATCCATCAAGTATTGACAAATTTCGGGGATAAATTGGCCTTCAATGAGCCTTATCATATTTCTCATCGATCCGCTTATATTACACAAAGTTACATTCTGTCATAGCATGCCGTTTATTATATAATGCCATTGTATCATCATTGAAACTCAACTTGGCCAACCAATTGTTATGATATAGTTGACATGCATGAAGCCAAAACATATCTAAATTTTTTGAAACATTACAAATCAATTACATTACATTTTCAATCGCAAATTGCACAATCTAGTAGAGTAAAAAGAGAAAGACATACATTTTGTTTCATAATTACATAATTTTTTGTAGTACACTTCGGACATAATACAAAAAGAGAAAGACATACATTTTATTTCATAATCCAGTAGAGTAAAATTACAAGTTAAAGTCCACTAGTTCCTATCACCTTGGTTAGTCCAAAAGTAATGGCCATTGCCATTAACCCTCCCAACAGAACCCTAACAGAAGACTTCACCACAGGGGTACCTCCAAGTACAGACCCAATCCATCCAAAAATCATTAGCGCCAAGTTAACGGCTGCTACCACCACTCCCATCCTCACCTTATGATCCCCTATGAAGGAAGCAACAAGTAAAGGGACAATCGCGCCTAGGGAAAATGCTAGAGCCGATGCCAGAGCTGCTTGCATAGAATTAGGTTCAGAAATAGGCTTGTGATTGTGTTCCTCAACAAAACGTACATTTCATAACTTTATTAGAGCTTTGCAATTCGTACTTTGAAGAACTTGAGTCAACCTCTTGATCCTTTGGTTTGTTTTCTTTAGAACTCAAGATGTGTTTGATTGTAATGACAACATTTTTATTAGTTGTTGTAGTACCTAAATGAGTGCTAAAACCAACGTGCTTAGCGTATTTATCATACATAATGATAGCTTCTTGCAAAGTACAAAACCTAGCTCCTAAATCTGGCTTAATTTTAGTAGGAATAGCTAGAATTCAAAACCTTGACCCAGTTGGTAATTCATAGACATGACTTGATATAGAATTTGCATGAACACAATGACATGATATTCAGTTGGTACACATGCATACATATACACATATGTATAGTATATTACAAACATAAACCAAAACAGTTAGTATACATATATACACATATGTATAGTATATCAATAGTTACAAACCGAAGCTATTTAGTTAGTACACATATATCCACATATGTGACAACTGAGAATTTTTCAGGTTAATTTCGTTAACACAACTCTGTTATCTTTGACATTAACATAAACATTCATTATTGCATTACACTTGATTAAGGTTAATTAAGTGTATCAGATAGTACACGAACACCTGCGTAACAGAAATTTGGTGAATTAACCAAATTACCGAACAACACACGAGTTTGTCCCTGAACATTTTCGATTAAGTGAAATAATAAGTTTGGAAGGATTAAATGACTATATAATGTGAAATTCTATGATTTCTGGTGATTACGTGTATTGTGTGTAAATTACGTGTATTGTGAGATTTTACATGTTGTTCGGTTTCGTGTTTTTCTAACATGTGGCGATTTTTAGAAAAATGTAACTCTGGGGAATTCCAGTAAATAGTGTTTTATTTGTTTTAGTAAAGAGCCCAAATATGAAGTCCTTGAAGCCCATTAGTTGATTAAAAAAATAAGCATAACCCAACCCTTTCCTATACCCCATGACCTAAATACATTTCCCCTCCCCTCTCTTGAATTCGTAACACACACACATATCCAACAAAACCTAGTTCAAATCAATGATCCAATCTCTCAAGTCTTGGAGTCTTTGTGCAATCCGGAGTGTTTCTAAAATAACTAGTAAGTAGTCTACCTCTAATTTCATGTTTCGATTTGAAGTTTATCACAAAACCATAGTTTCTCAAAAAGAGTCAATTGGATTAAATATGAGTTTTTTATGTTTATTGGTGATTGATTATGACATTAGGATTTTAGCTGCATGTATTAAAGCAATCAATTTTGGATTTTGATGAATTGTGTGAACTTTTCGGAAGAGGAAACTTTGATAATATGGATTTTTTTATATGATTGTGTAGGATGATTTGGATATGTTTGATGATTTATTCATGCTAGTAGAAGTATATAGTGATGTTAGTAATCAATTTTGTGTTGAAAACTTAAAGGTGCATGACTTACTAAAACGAGAAACTTTGTTGAACTTGATTAATGAATCTTGGGTTGTGGACTTGCATGAGGTTGTAGGATGTCACCATTAGTCTCTATGGATGATATAAATTTTATATGATGCATGAAAGGTGCTTGTGATTCATAACTTGCCAAATGTCGGAACTATACATTGCATAATGAAAACTCGAAACATTGACATTGCATGAACTTGTAGAAATGTTACTGCAGAAAATCCCGAATTTGTTTTGTTCGTAATCTACACCTACTAATGCCAAATATGACCACTCTTGAGTCTAATATCATTTACTGGGTGTCAATATAATCCACAAAAAGTTTCATAATATTTCATGAACCCTAACTATGTTTTTGCAAACTTTTAGTGTTTATGTGTAAAGCTGAGTTTTCTGATTAGAAAAGAGTCCATGAAAATGACTATAACTTGATCAATATTTGGAGTTAGGATCTGAAACTTTTACAGTAGATACCTATAGGAGTTGTGAGATACTCCAACTCAAATTTTGTCAATTGGATCAATGAAGATTTTTCTATAAATTAAATGGTAACTATAATTAGAAAACAATGTATTTGACCTTTTTGTGAGTTAGGATTTTTAATGAATTTTCTATAAACATTCAGACCTCAAAACAATTACACAAAATCATATGGAATATTTGGCATATCTCATAAAATATTCATAATTTTTCTACATCGTTTAGTATGTTAAATAAAATGCATAAACTGATTTTAAAACTGAAGTTGTACTATGTATGCTGAAACTTTTTGATAACATTCAAGTTTACTTCTCTTTGGCCATGTAAAGTGTATATAGAAGGTGAAACCTAAATAGATGTCATTAACGTATGTTATATGATGTGTACTATATTTTTAATTGCTTTGCATAAAAGTGATATAATCTGAAGTGACAAATCCCACACCATGTTGGGAGTCGGGCATGAAACATTGACCTAACACAATTGCCATGTTTTGTGATAGACGTGGTGGAAGGCACCAAAACATAACAATTAGCTTCGATTCACTTGTTTAGTAACTTGAAAATAGGCTAGCTACCTATTTGATATAATTGGATTGTGCATTTTCTTAAAACAAAACTTGATTATTTAAAACTAGTGAACTCACCAACCTTTTCTTGACGAAACATAAATATGTTCTTATACAAGTCGCTAAGGCTGGTTGCTTGGATGGTTGCTATGCATGCATCTTGGATTGTCATTTCTTAATTAAACTGTTTTTTTTATGTGATAAGAACTATGGGTTTTGTCGTGTCTGAATTTTTATATTTTAGCTTGCGCTCATACACTTGAACTTCCATTTTGAAACACTTAGAAAATTATCACTATTCACGTTGATAGTGGTATTTAAATATTTATCAAATTGTTGTGAATGGTTCAACATGATTAGTGGCTAAATCCTGGTTTATCACATGCTTGGCGGTAAAACCCCGCATGTGAAACTTGAGGGTGTGACAACATATGTATAGTCTATCAATATTACAAACAAAAGATATATATTTAGTACACATACACATATATACACATAATTGTACAATACATATTGAAGCTACTTAGTTAGTATACATATGTACACATATGTTGGGGTACGATCAAATAAAAAGTTAAATTTGCATAAGTAGGATAAGAAGAGATCTTAACCTATCATTTTTCAAATCAATAACTAAGATGAAAATATAGTAAAAAGTGGAGTGCAAGGGCATTTTTCGAAAAGCCTATTTATTGACTTTCACTCTACACATGCATATTCCGCTCAATTTTTAAACGTCCATAACTTTTTCATACGACATTATTGTTTTAAAAAATTGCACCATGAAATCGAACATCTTTTTATATTTAATTTGAGTACATGTTGTAACATCCGTCAAAAAACGGGTTCTAAAACCCGCACCATTTTGTAATCAAGTTTATATTATGATCTTTTCGTTACGTATTTATGTAAATCGTTTAATAGATTCATTATTTTAATAATAAAATAATAATAAATAATATATATAAACATATTAGCAATAATAAAAGGATACTATAAATAAAAATTAAAAAAAAAACATATATACATGTGCTGACCGCGGGACTCGAACCGGATCGCACAAGAATACAACACACACAACACACCGCTACACCACTCGCCCAACATCTGACATAACTAAATAAACAATCTATTATATTATTTTTCCCCTTGATCTGAATTCAAAAGAGCCGCCCAGTAACGGCTGCAATCACCGGTAATCACCAAGATTGCGAATCCTTCGCAATTGACTAAAGAAAACGTTTCTACTCGTGAATCTAGACTCACTTACGAGTCAAAACGCATGCAATTGCGATTTGCAAACTTTTCGCCATACCTATTTTTGACCAAAACTTCTAAAAAACAGAAGCTTAATCTGTGCGACCCTCATCACCTATAAATAGAGAGCTCTGGAACTCTTTAGAATGCACACACGCTCACCCTAAACTCTCTGCAAGCTCCTGTTCATCAAGAAACCCTTCCCCGGAGAAATCAGCAATTCGCCGGAATCCTCGCCGGAGAATTAAAGCGACCTCTGTTGGTATATCGTTACTCTATTCTTTCCATTTTTATTAATCTTATTTGTAGTCGCCTAGGAAATTATATAAATGAAATGTTAAACAAATCAAGAACAGACGGGTTCAACAATTCTGTGTTTTTTTTAAATGAAGAAAATGAATTGGAGTTGTCGTTTAAATGAATTAAAATTCGTATTACAACCGGGTTAGACACACAACCCAGTTGTAGGGCTGTGCCCACACACACGATGAGACCCGGGTTCGAGCCTGTTTGTGATCCGATTCTCTGAAATAATAAAACCTTTTTATAAAAGCTTATTTCTGAAACCTGTAACAAGTGTATAAAGTTAATTAAAATGTATATCCAACGGGTTAGACACACAACCCAATTGGTCGGGCTGTGTGCACACATGAGGCTAACCTCACGAGTTTGATACCGGTTACGTGCATGGTCCCTATATTAAATCAAACCTTTTTATAAAAGCCTATTTCTGAAACTGATAACAAGTTTATAAATATAATTAAAATTCAGTATACTCCAGGTTAGGCACGCAGCCCAGTTGGCCGGGCTGCGTGCACACAAACGAGAGGTCGCTGGTTCGACTCCCACACGCTGCGAATTCCGAGCGGTTTAATCTGATTTAATTCAGAGAAACCCATATTTTTTAATTAACTAAACCTTTAATTATTCTCCCCAAAACTATATTATTTTATAACCAAATTATATTATTTGCAAATAAAAGTTTAAGCGAATAAAAGTATAGTAATAAACACAACAAAACTAGTCTAAATTATCTAATAAAATGAGTAAATAATAAGTTTAGTAAAAATATTAAATTCAACCAAAAAATATATTTTTTTGTCTAAATTATTATGTGAATATTTAGGTTAGCCATTTTGTCACTTGGTATCTTAATCACTCAGTCGTGCACAATCTCCATCGAATCTTAATCGCACCCACTGTGAGTGAATCTTACAACTTCCCTTTTTATTTTACGTCTTTGGGGTGTATCATGTGTCGCTATTGTTATCTCATTATTTGAAATCTCGTGCTACTACCATTATGTGATCTAACGTGCTATGTGATTTTGATTGTTTACTTTCATTTAGTGTTCATATTTTCATTGTAGACAATTTCTCATATTAGGCCCCTTGTTTCCCCGTTGCCTACGGGTGGACCATCGCGTAGCCTAATATACTAGATCAGCTCTGTTTGATTGAGCCTTGATCTCGCAGCACATTGCTTATCGTGCTCACATGTTCATAATTAGTTGATGATATGGTGTGTGATTTAGATTACGTACACGACATTCTCATATTTGGTTAATGCACATTTTTTTATAAAATACTAAATATATCATTTTTCTTAAATGATAAAATGGGATTCACTCGCCAACTTATGTTGACCCAAAACTTTATTTTATACGTGATACAGGTGAACGGTTTTGAAGCGTGGATCACATAGGACATGAGCCTTAGAAGAATAAAAAACGTTATTTGCAAGATTGTTTGCAACATTATTGTGTTTGTTTGAATTATGTGTTGATTGGAATGTTTTAATTAAGTTTGGAATAATAAATATTAAACTTTTATAATAGTAAATGTCATGAGCTTTCATGAAAATCCAATCATGCCCAGACTACCTTATCCGCTGCGGGTCAGTGTGTGACAGATTGGTATCAGAGCGAGTGACTATAGGGATATAGGATAGGTTATTAGACCCTTAGAGCCTATACTATAGTCAATTAGAAATTTAATTGCTTACGTGTTAAGTTGGTTACATGCTAAACTTATGACATTTACTTATTTTATACTTCTCTCACACACAATTACATGCAAGCACTTTAATTGCTATTTGATCTTGTGTGACATTTAACGTGTTGTAAATTTTGTCAATATAACATGCATATATATATGTATATATATATACACACGCATATGTTACCGTCATAACACACGTCTCGATTCTCACATACTTAAACATTTTTCTTACTTTTCTCTTCGAAAATTTGTGATGTTTTTATTTTTCAAATCTCATCAAAGTGAGTTCTTACGACGGGCATGTAGTAACTGGAAGGGTACAAGTACCGGTAGTCGGAACGTCCTATCCAGGAGTGGCATTCGTATAAATCCAAAGTAACGGACCAGTTTGCCTACTTGGGGACTAACGATGAGAGTACGAAGGACCTATTAGGCCAAAGCATGCCACACCAAACGTCGTGTGAACTAACCCCATTTTGAGTTGTCATTGTGTCTACACAGGACACCTTCCGACCTTACACCTCGCAATCATGTTTTACGATTTTCATTCGGTTGGTGCGAGTGTTAACATGCCAAAACCAATGGAACCCTACAAAGCCCAGAAGTCATGGGGGCCCACATAACTACCTAGGCCGAGTATGGAGGACATATGGTGGCCCAAACATGAGCAAAGCCCAAGACATCCTATGGATGTAATGGATTTATATTTCTCATTTATTTTGTGGATGCTTAATTTTATTTTTAAATCCTATGCGACACACATGACACCTATACGCCAAACTCATAATCTCGTTACGTATTTCCTGTAGATGTCTTCTAGGCACTTTCATG
This sequence comes from Scalesia atractyloides, assembly GCA_947069175.1. Taxonomy (NCBI): domain Eukaryota; kingdom Viridiplantae; phylum Streptophyta; class Magnoliopsida; order Asterales; family Asteraceae; genus Scalesia; species Scalesia atractyloides. Next base: position 20,076,845 of record CAMTDV010000022.1, on the reverse strand, counting down.
GAGGTAGGAGATCTGGAAAGTCCGGCGAACGCATGGCAGCTCAACTAGCCAAACAAATGGCCGCTGTGATTCCCGATATCGTAATCCAAGTTCAGCAAGGTCTTGCTGCTAACCCCGTTAATCCCAACAACCAAGAGGGACAAAATGCTGACAACCCTCCTGCAAACATCACCAAGTGCACTTACAAGCACTTCAACTCACGTGACCCTCCAAAATACGAAGGAACTGAAGGGGTCACTGCTCTCCTTCGGTGGTTTGAAGAAATGGAGAGTACTTTTCTCAACTGTGACTACCCCAACGGCCGTAAAGTTCATTATGCTACTGGTCGTCTATTTGGGGTAGCACTCACTTGGTGGAATGCCGAAAAGGGCAGAAGAGGCGCTGAAGCTGCAGTAGTGCTAACTTGGGAACAACTTAGAGAACTCATGACAAGGCGTTTCTGCCCAAGAAGTTGGAAGATGAGTTCTACTTCCTAACGCAAAAAGAGGGAGATCATATAACCTATAACAAGAGGTTTCTTGAGCTGAACCAGATGGTTCCAAATTTGTTCACTCCTCTCTACCGTCTTATTGAGCACTACATTTGGGGTCTTCCTTTGAAGATTCAGGATTCTGTGATGAGTACCGTGCCTGCAACCCTGGAAGCAGCAATGAAGCTAGCCACTGAGCTCACTGAAAACCACATCAGGAATGGGGTTTTCAAGGACGAAAAGAAGAAGGATGCAAGTAGCAAAACACTGACTAAAACCCCCAACCCAACCCAAGCCGGATCCTCTTCTCGATTCACTGGCAAGAGAAAGTGAAACGGGAAAAATTTTGCCGTCACCCAAACCAATCAGCCAATGCTATACAACCAACCCATTTCAGCCGCTCCAATCACCCAAGTTGCTCCCTCTACCGCTCCATTAAAGAAGCAATACACAGGACCTCACCCGAAGTGCAATAGATGCCAATACCATCACCCCCTTGAGAACCCATGTTCCCACTGCACAGGGTGTGGCCGAGTAGGCCATACAATCCAAACATGTCGCTCACTTCAATGACAAGCCCGCAACCAACCTCAAGCCCAGCCTAACAACCAAATGGTGGGCCAAGCTCCTTACCAACAACCAGTAATGTTACCACCTGCTCAGCCCATAGCCCAACCCTTCTACCAACCCAACTACCCCATGAAGCCACACGTTAGGGCTTGTTTTAATTGCGGTGATCCAACCCATTTCCGCAACACCTGCCCGCGCTTAGTGAACGTCATCAACGTACAGGCTCAAGCTAACCCTGTGAATCAAGCCAATCCGACAGCAAGAGGAAGAGCATTTCTAGAGCGGATAACAACGTGGTCAACGGTACGTTTCTTATTAATGATAGCTATGCATCTATTCTATTTGACACGGGTGCAGATAAGAGTTTTGTGTCCCTAGAGTTTGAATCTATTCTTGGTTTACCTCGCGTTAGTCTAGCCGAATCACTCACAGTGGAAGCAGCAGATGGTGAACCTATTACGTTGGATTCTATCATTCGTGACTGCACTCTTACTCTTAACGATCATGATTTTCCAATCGATTTCATTGCTATGAAATTGGGAAGTTTTGAAGTCATCATCGGTATGGACTACCTCAGTCAGCATCATGCCGAAGTCGTATGTTATGAAAAATACATTCGAATTCCACTTGCCGATGATCAAACCCTTCGTATTTTTGGTGAAACCCCATCCAAAGGACTTAAGTTGATGTCATGTCTATAAACTCGAAAGTATCTTCGCAAAGACTACATGGCGTTCTTAGCCCATATTGTCAAGAAGGAAGGCAAGGTGAAGAAGCTCGAAGAAATCCCAATCGTTAAAGATTTTCCCCAAGTCTTTCTAAATGATGTCTCAGGACTTCCTCTTATGCGAAAAGTCAAATTTCTAATCGATCTTGTACCTGGTGCTACCCCAGTTGAAAAATCTCCATATCGGTTAGCCCCATCTGAAATGCAAGAGTTAGCTAGTCAGTTGCAAGAGCTGACTGACAAAGGGTTCATACGCCCTAGCTCATCACCTTGGGGTGCGCCGGTTCTTTTCGTCAAGAAGAAAGATGGAACTTTTCGAATGTGCATAGATTATCGAGAACTTAATAAGCTGACCATCAAGAACCGTTATCCTTTACCTTGCATCGATGACCTTCTAGACCAACTTCAGGGTGCAACCTGTTTCTCGAAAATTGATCTTCATTCTGGTTATCATCAGCTTAGAGTACGTGAAGAAGACATTCCAAAGACTGCCTTTCGAACTCTCTACGGTCACTACGAATTCATGGTCATGCCCTTTGGGTTGACCAATGCACCCGCCGTTTTCATGGATCTAATGAATAGGGTGTGCAAACCCTACCTCGATCGTTTCATCATTGTACTCATAGATGATATTCTTATTTATTCCAAGACTAAGTCAGATCATGAACGACATCTTCGACTTATCCTAACACTTTTGAATACTGAAAAACTTTACGCTAAGTTTTCAAAATGTGAATTCTGGTTAAAGGAAGTTCAATTCCTTAGTCACGTCGTCAACGGCAAGGGAATTCATGTTGACCCAGCAAAGATCAAAGCAGTGCAAGAATGGCAGGCTCCACGCACTCCTACCGAAGTTAGATCATTCCTCGGCTTAGCGGGTTATTATTGATGTTTTATCGCCAATTTCTCCCGCATTGCCTTACCACTCACAGCCTTGACTCATAAGGGCAAACCCTTTGATTAGAGGCCCAAACAGGAGGAGGCTTTCTAAACCTTGAAAGGAGACTTTGTGACACACCTATTCTCACTCTCGCTGACGGTTGTGATGACTTTGTGGTCTATTGTGACGCATCAGGACAGGGACTAGGGTGTATCTTAATGCAAAGGGGTAAGGTGATAGCCTACGCCTCAAGATAACTCAAAGTCCACGAGAAAAATCACACCACTCACGACCTGGAACTCGGAGCAGTCGTGTTCGCTCTGAAGATATGAAGACCTTACCTCTATGGCACAAAATGTGAGATATACACTGACCATAAGAGCCTTCAACATATCTTCAATCAGAAAGAGTTAAACATGAGGCAACGGCGATGGGTCGAACTCCTGAATGATTATGATTGCGAAATCCGTTATCATCCTGGTAAAACCAATGTCGTAGCAGATGCTCTTAGTCGGAGAGAATATGCTAACTCAATCCACCTGTTGTGTTTTCAAATTATAACTCACCTTCAAAGATGCATTCGCGAAGCTCAGCATACCTCTGTCACGGAAAATGATTTACGAGAAGAGTTATCTTGTGGAGCTGAAACTAAGTAGGAATCAAAATCGGATGGCATTCTTCATTATCTAAATAGTATTTGGGTACCTGATCGTGACAATCTTCGCACATTCCTCATGAACGAGGCCCACAAAACACGATACTCTATACATGCAGGAGCTGATAAGATGTATCAAGATTTACGATACTCTTACTGGTGGCCTGGAATGAAAAAGGATATCACCGTTTTTGTCTCCAAGTGCCTCACATGTTCGAAAGTTAAAGCCGAGCATCAAAGACCCTCAGGCTTACTTGTTCAACCCGAAATACCTGCTTGGAAGTGGGAAAATATAACCATGGATTTTATTACCGGGTTACCTCGCATCTCTAGTGGGCATGATATGATTTGGGTTATTATCAATCGCCTTACCAAATCCGCTCACTTCATCCCAATCCGCGAAGATTACAACAATGAGAAGCTAGCTCGTATTCACATCGATGAAATTGTAAGTCGACACAGTGTGCCTTTGAGCATCATCTCGGATCAAGATGGGCGTTTTACTTCATGAACATGGCAAGCTGTGCAATCAGCGTTAGGCACTCGATTAGACCTCAGCACCGCTTTTCATCCTCAAAATGATGGTCAACTGGAGCGCACAATTCAGACTCTTGAAGACATGCTACGATCATGTGTTATCGACTTCAAGGGCAATTGGGATGCTCATCTACCATTGGTCAAATTCTCATACAATAACATCTATCACTCTAGCATCTGTATGGCTCCTTTTGAAGCTCTATACGGTCGTAAGTGCCGATCACCTGTATGTTGGCACGAAATCGGTGAAGTACAGATCACCGGACTTGAATTAATCCAAGAAACAACTGATAAGATTCTTCAAATCCGCAACAATTTTCTAGCAGCCCAAATTCATCAAAAGAGTTACGCAGATAAACGACGAAAACCGCTCGAATTTAGTGTTAGTGATCAAGTACTTTTGAAAGTGTCACCATGGAAGGGAGTTGTTCTGTTTGGACAAAAAGGCAAGCTAGCACCTCGCTATGTTGGACCTTTTAAAATACTCGAGAGAGTTGGTCCTGTAGCCTACAAGCTTGACTTACCTGAAGAACTTAGCAAGATCCATCTAACGTTCCATGTTTCTAACTTGAAAATGTGCCTTGCCGACGAAAACCTTCATACACCACTAGAGGATATTCAAATCGACGAGACGATGCATTTTGTAGAGCGACCTATAGAAGTCATGGACTTCGGTGAAAAACGCTTAAGACGAAGTCAGATTCCTATAGTTAGAGTTTGTTGGGAGTCGAAACGAGAACCCGAATTTACATGGGAACGTGAAGAATCAATGCGCGAAAATACCCTCATCTCCTTCAAGATAAACCTACCGCTTATATTTCGGGACGAAATTTCTAAAAGTAGGGGATACTGTAACATCCGTCGAAAAACGGGTTTTAAAACCCGCACCATTTTGTAATCAAGTTTATATATGATCTTTTCGTTACGTATTTATGTTAATCGTTTAATAGATTCATTATATTAATAATAAATAATAATAAATAATATATATAAACATATTAGCAATAATAAAAGGATATTATAATTAAAAATTAAAAAAAACATATATACATGTGCTGACCGCAAGACTCGAACCCGGGTCGCACAAGAATACAAAACACACAACACACCGCTACACCACTCGCCCAACATCTGAAATAACTAAATCAAACAATCTATTATATTATTTTTCCCCTTGATCTGAATTTAAAAGAGCCGCCCAGTAACGGCTGCAATCACCGGTAATCACCAAGATTGCGAATCCTTCCCAATTGACTGAAGAAAACGTTTCTAATCGTGAATCTAGACTCAATTACGAGTCAAACGCATGCAATTGTGATTTGAAAACTTTTCGCCATACCTATTTTTGACCAAAACTTCTAAAAAACCGAAGCTTAATCTGTGCGACCCTCATCACCTATTAATAGAGAGCTCTGGAACTCTTTAGAATGCACACACTCACCATAAACTCTCTGCAAACTCCTTTTCATCAAGAAACCATTCGCCGGAGAAATCTTCAATTCGCCGGAATCCTTGCCGTAGAATTAAAGTGACCTCTGTTGGTATATCGTTACTCTTTTATTTCCATTTTTATTAATCTCGTCGTAGTCGCCTAGGAAATTATATAAATGAAATGTTAAACAAATCAAGAATAGACGAGTTCAACAAATCTGTGTTTTTTTAAATGAAGAAGATGAATTGGATTTGTCTATTAAATGAATTAAAATTCGTATTACAACCGGGTTAGACACACAACCCAGTGGTAGGGCTGTGTGCAACACACGATGAGACCCGGGTTCGAGCCTATTTGTTATCCGATTCTTTGAAATAATAAAACCTTTTTATAAAAGCTTATTTCTGAAACCCATAACAAGTGTATAAAGTTAATTAAAAATGTATATTCAACGGGTTAGACACACAACCCAATTGGTCAGGCTGTGTGCACACACGAGGCTAAGGTCACGAGTTCGATACCGGTTACGTGCATGGTCCCTATATTAAATCAAACCTTTTTATAAAAGCCTATTTCTGAAACTGATAACAAGTGTATAAATATAATTAAAATTCAGTATACTCCGGGTTAGACACGCATCCCAGTTGTCCGGGCTGCGTGCACACGAACGAGAGTGCGCCGATTCGACTCCCACACGCTGTGAATTCCGACCGGTTTAATCCGATTTAATTCAGAGAAAACCATATTTTTTTAATTAACTAAACCTTTAATTATCCTCCCCAAAACTATATTATTTTATGACCAAATTATATTATTTGCAAATAAAAGTTTAAGTGAATAAAAATATAGTAATAAACACAATAAAACTAGTCTAAATTATCTAATAAAATGAGTAAATAATAAGTTTAGTAAAAATATTAAATTCAACCAAAAAAATATATTTTTTATTTAAATTATTTTGTGAACATTTAGGTTAGCCATTTCGTCACTTGGTATCTCAACCACTCAGTCGTGCGCAATCTCCATCGAATCTCAATCGCACCCACTATGAGTGAATCTTACAACTTCCCTTTTTATTTCACGTTTTTTGGGTGTATCATGTGTCGCTATTGTTATCTCATTATTTGAAATCTCATTCTACTACCATTATGTGATCTAACGTGCTATGTGATTTTGATTGTTTACTTTCATTTAGTGTTCATATTTCCATTGCAGTCAATTTCTCATATTAGGCCCCTTGTTTCCCCGTTGCCTACGGTAGAGTGTCGCGTAGCCTAATATACTAGATCGGCTCTGTTTGATTAAGCCTTGATCTCGCAGCACATCGCTTATCATGTTCACATGGTCATAATTAGTTGATGATATGGTTTGTGATTTAGATTACGTACACGACGTTCTCATATTTGGTTAATGCACATTTTTTTATAAAATACTAAATATATCATTTTTCTTAAATGATAAAATGGGATTCACTCGCCAACTTATGTTGACCCAAAACTTTATTTTACACGTGATACGGGTGAACATGTTTGAAGCATGGATCACATAGGACATGAGCCTTAGAAGAATAAAAAACGTTATTTGCAAGATTGTTTGGAACATTATTATGTTTGTTTGAATTATGTGTTGATTGGAATGTTTTAATTAAGTTTGGAATAATAAATACTAAACTTTTATAATAGTAAATGTCATGAGCTTTGATTAAAACCCAATCATGCTCCGACTACCTTATCCGCTGCGGGTCAGGGTGTGACACATGTTGCTATATAAAATATGAAAACTCAAAAAACCCAAAAAAATTATGTTGTATTTTTATGTTATATAACATTTTTGTGCTTAATTTTTTATGCTAGATTTTTTACTAGATTTTTTGTACTACTTTTTTATGTAATAGATTTTTTTGTGCTACATTTTTTTCTACTAGATTTTTGTGCAAGATTTTTTTGCTTATTTTTTTTGTGTTGTATGTTTTAGAAAACAAAAGGGTGATGATTTGTATTTTGTGACCAAAATACCCTTTCATCCTACTTATAAGAAATGCTACATGTCATTTCTTTAATTCATCTTAGACTACTTAGGCAACACCCACATTTCAATGAATCCACCACCCACATATGTATAGTCAGTCAATAATTACAAAAAGATCTGTTAATTTACTAAAGATACACATATATACACGTCTATAGTACATTACAAACATAAGTTATTCAGTTAGTATACATATATAAATATATATAGTCTTGTCTTTCAATAATTACAAACATGTATAGTACATTATAAACAAAAGCAATTCTGTTAGTATACATATATATACACATATGTATAGTGTCTATCATTTATTATAAACAAAAGTTATTTAGTTAGTTAATAGACAAAATATATACACATATGTACATGGAAGTATATTACATTCAAAAGCTATTTAGTTAGTATACATACACATATATAAACATATGTATAGTGTATTTTACAAACAGAACCTATTCAATTAGTATATATATACATACATCTTATATGAAAACACATATATCTAATGAACATTATACATGTATTTGCATATGAATATATTGTATCTCACAAAACAACTTAATAATTATGAGAAGACACAATCAAATTTGAGTTTACTTTACTGTTCGAAACCGATTACATAGAAGGAGCGCTTATCATCAAAATTAATGGAAGGCATGGAGATCGCAACACTGTTTACTTCACCATTACTTGCTGAATCATCGTTACTTGCAGAATCCATGTGTGGATTTTCGGAAGAAAACTAAAATTAGTAACAAATTTGGATCGATGTTGAAGATTTAAAACCTAATTGATCGAAATTAAAGAACAAAAGCTCTGTAGTTGAATGAGAGATCTGTAGAACAAAAATAAAATCGATACCAAATCTGGATCGATTTTAGTGAAACTGAAGATCGATCCAAATTGAATATCGATATTGAAGATTCGTTGAAACAAATTGAAAAATAATATCACAAATCAAAACCCTGACGATTAGTTGAAGCTCTTTTGATAATCAGAATTCTAGATTTTGAGATTTAAATGTTAAAGGAGATGTTTAATACGATTTGGATTTATAATAAAATAAAAATACTAAAAATGCCCCTCCCTACTTAAAATCCCCTTCATCAAAATATGTTGTTGAGAATTGTTCTCAAGTTTCTCAAACTACCCCTTATTTCTCACATGATCCTAACTCTCTCTCTCTCTCTCTTTCTTTATATATATATATATATATATATATAGGGAAAGTTCATTTGAGAAGAAATTTAATGTGAAAAGAAATTTAAAGTGAGAAGAAAAAGAAGAAATAGCATAATGATAAAACATTAAATAGTTTATAACTCCTCTCATTAATTATGTTATCTCTTATTAATAAAACAAAAACATTATATCCTACACATTTCAAAATTTATCCTACATATATCTTATACTTATCGGAATTTACCCTACACACATGTAAAAATACCCTACACATTTCAAAATTTATCCTACACATAGTAAAATTTATCTTACACATGTCGAAAATTGTCTTTCACCATAAATTATTTTATCCTGAAAAAGTATATTAAAAAAATAACTTACAAGTTTAATTAATTAGCTAATTAATGACAATTATAGATTTACCTATATGCCTTTTTTCATGATATTAAATACACACATTAAATGAAGTAAATGAAGAATTTCTATTGGTTTAAAAGTTATTCTCTTTATTTGTACAATTTATTTCTTCTCATTTGAACTATCCACTATAATATATATATATATATATATATAACCAAAAACTTATATAATTAGTAAAATAATATTTTTAACAGCTAAAATCATCACACATGATCACCATTGTAAGATTATAATCCACAACTACTTGGTTGAAGAATACATCACATTACCATTAGCTTGGGTACCAAAACAATAATTATATTACTTTATTTTTTAAGTGTCTTATTATTATAGTTACTTTTAAACACACTTTAGTTTTCTCATAAAACTTTTAGAATATAAAATTTTGTAAAGTTTCGAGTATGCTTGTGATTGTGATGTACGTGTTTATCTACGTAATATAAATTTTGTACTGAGTTGTCAAGTTATCAAAGCAAATACAGACATTTTTTGACAATTTTTTAATAAAAATTCGCTACTTATTATGCATAAAAACTTTTCTTCAAAAAAAAAAGAAAAAACTTGTACTGCACATATGCATTATATGTATATGCTTAAAGTTAACATTTGAGTTTAGTTTAGTTTAGCTTTTAGTGTTAGGTTTTTTGGAGGTTTATGATTAGGGTTAGGCTTTTGGTGAGAGGGTGAATTTAGGTTTTTGGGGGGTAGGGGTGGGGGGTTTAGGTTTTGAGGGGGGGTGTAGGTGGGTGGTGGGTTAAGTGGTTTAGGCTTTTCCGTATTATTGTATGTGTGCAGTACAATTTTTTTATGTATTTGTTGAAAAAAAGTTTTTTATATATTATTTATAGCGATTTTTAATAAAAAAAAATTGGTATATTTTTTTAGGTTTCTTTAATTATTTTTTTTTGTTTTCTCATTTAAAATAGTTTTTTTATGATTCATCTCATATATATATATATATATATATATATATATATATATATATATATATATATATATATATATATATATATAGAAAGAGAGAGAGATTGAATATAAGGGTAATCGTGTGAGTTTATTACAAACATATCTTGACCATGCTCTAGAAATTATTATAAGGGTAATCGGGTGCGATCTCATGTATCCACGTTCTTAGTTCTTGATGTACACCAAATTAGGATGCTCCCTGATTTCACATTCTTCATTCTCGACCTTTCACCAATGTTATCTACGCGTTCGTGGTTTTTTTAATAACCTTTATCGTGTTAAGTTAAGAGAGTTGTACTATATCTATTTTCCTTAAAGTTATCCAACTAAAATGATGTTCCATTAACATATACAATTCAAAGAAGTGTGCCTTCCACAATAAAGTTCAAAACGTAAAAGAATTCTATAATCTAAGGAGTGTGGAATCCACACGAAGGGCTTCACTACCGCCATAAAAAAAGGAAAATCTTTTGTTTCGTAGTTCTAGTGGGACATCAATTGTTAATATCAAAGTAGTCTTACCTAATTATAATATTTTGTTTAACATGGAAAACTCATCAAGTAAGAGTGCGATGATATTTGGCGTACGTACACGTACTTTGAAAAGGAATATATATATATATATATATATATAATTGCATTATAAGCATAACGCTAGTCACTAAACAATCATAGAGCCAGGTTATGTTAATTAAAACGTAAGAGCTGGCTTACGTGTGAGTGTGTATTTTTTATAAATTACTTTTAGGGCACTCGGTGTGGGGGACGTCCCTGTCAAGTCCTAGTCATTATCAATTTGTAAGACGTCTGCTATACTCACAGACGTGCTTTCTAGCCACTTATATGTCCGTTTAAAGTATCGCTTAACAGTGGTCGTTTAACAAAACAGCGCGGGCATCACTTATTGGCAGTTTTTGGATGGCTCTTAGTAACAAGATAGAGACGGTCGTTCCATAGAAGGAATGGCGTCATACGTTGGCATGTCGTCGAAGCTAGGTGTACAATTGTTTGATGATTTATTTAGTTTTAAAAATTAATACGTAGTGTCTAACCTGGTTGTACTCAATAAGCACTTGGATCTCAAGGCTTCTCCATAACTTCAAATCTATTCCCGCACCCCCCCCCCCCCCCCCCCCCATTTCTTTGTATGTGTGTTCAAAATGCTTTTAACCAACGTCTGACTAAGCTTTCTGTAAAACTTTATATGCAGAATACCATCAGTATCATAAATTAATACCCTAAATTCAAACGAGTGTGCCCTGCACAATAAAGTTGATGACATGAAAGAATAAAAAAAAGGAAAGTAAATAGATATCTGGAGATGCACTCCATAAAGAGTTTTATAAAATTTAAAGGACTATGCACTCCATAATAAAGTTAACAAGATAATAGAGTTATATATTCCACACGAAAGGCTCCCCCACCATAAACAAAACTATTTTTTTTTATTTCATAGTTCTAGTGAGTGTGCTACTCTTGCCTGCTATAATTTTGTTTCACTATGAAAAATCATCAAGTAGTAAAAGATCCTGGAATAATAATCGTAAGCTTTATACAACAGTACTACACTATCATTGATCCCGTAATGACAGGCAAACGAAACTCGATCTAGACCCTTTTGAGTAAAGTGTGACCTCTCACCAAAATTAAGAATACAACAATATCTTTGATAAATTACTCTCACATTAGTTAATTAATTAATTCTTCTAATTAGCTCAAATGATACTCATGAATTCCTATTATACTCCATGGTTAGGTCCATATAATTGGGTCTAAAATTAGGTACACATTATAGTTGTATGGCATGTTTCTTTAATTAACTGAGTGCTACTCCTTTTGAAATCCATTGATTTTGGTACTATCCACATACGACCACTGATATAAAGAATAAATAATCACAAAGGAAGATTTCAAGCTGAACAGAAGTGTGTAATCCTCAAGCACTGAGTATATATATTAAAGAATGTAAGGAGTGTGGATATCACACGACACCTGCATATTATATTTTGTAGGAAAATTTCATTGTGTTCATCCCAGTCATTTTCATTTTGTAAGCTTAAAATCGTTTTCGCTAATACATTTTTGGCAGTTTGCAGGATATAAAGGTGATTGAAACAATTACTTATATATTTATGTTTTTCATTTACTTCACACACAAATGTTTATAAGGATTATTATATAAATAATAATAATAATAATAATAATAATAATAATAATAATAATAATAATAATAATAATAATGAATGTCTTTGCATTCTCATTGTTGAGAGATTCTAATATGCGTTCTTCATGGATGAAGTAAAACTTATGTGACCACAAATTAATATGGGTTCTTTAGTCGGCTACAAAAACTTGGGGATAGCATAACTCTTATCTGGCTACATTTCATGTAACTGGAAGCAAACTTATGATTTTAAAATTGTCAATGATAATGAAATCTCCCTGGTTGGTGGCCATTGCTCACTTGATGTGTTCGTGTGCTTTCAAATAGTCTAGTTATTGTCACAATAGGTGTTTCTTAGATCACACCTCTTCCCAACATGTGGAGTCAGTTGCGGAGCCATATTGGCAAACAGGTTCACCCGACACAATTGAATTTCACGTATCATATGTAACGTGTAATAGAAAAATTTGGAGCGATACCATTGCTTTTACGAGCGACACTATTGTTTTTTTTCTAAACATTTTACTTAATAAACAAATTTACAATTTAAAAGTTAAGTGTCATTACTTAACTTTTGATAGTGGACTTTAAACCATTAAAGGCTCATGTTAATTCTAATTTTTTTCTCTTAATAACCATTATAGCCCATGTCCAATTAGTTTATTTTAATTGTTTAACCAAAAATGTATTTATTATATATTTCAAATGATTTTATATTTTTATTATTTGTTTTTTTCTCAATGACATTGTACTTTAATCATGATATTGACTTTTATTATGGGATAAATTACACTTTTCGTCTTTTACATTTTGTATCAGATTGCAATAAAGACTCTTTAACTTCAATAATTACAGTCAGAGTCATTTATTTGTAAAACTCATTACACTCTAAGTCGTTTCACACTAACCATGTTATAGTTTTAAGCTAAGTCTGATATAGATTGGTAATTTTACTTATCTGTTTATACATAAAACCAAATCTCATCTTTAAACCATCTCTCTCCCTCTCTCTCTCTCTCTCAACTAACCTCCACCACCACCACCACCACCGTATCTAGCAATCTCCACCATCAAATCCGTCCATTTTTGTCCACCAATTCCCCAATACCACCAAATCTGTATCCAGCAACCGCCACCCACAAAAGGTCAAATCTTTTGTTTTGTTACAACAACATTTCAAACATATTTATCAAAAAGAGGCATTGCTTTGTTCGAAAAAGGCATTACTTTGCTTGAAAACAGAGAAACAATAAGATCAAAACCCTAACGCTCTTTCAATAAAATACTCAAATCCCAAAATTGCTTATGGAGCCAAAACACCTTAATGAATCACACTAACATAAAAAACAAAGGATAATTCCTTTGTTCATAACGATCAAAACCCTAATGCTCTGTCAACTGAAAGACCCAAAACAACCTCAAATCAAGGGGCATTTTCGTGATCAGCAACAGAAGTAGTCCTACGCTCATTATCTTAAGAAATGGGGATGGTTTTTCGTAGAACTGACAACCTAAGCGGCGAAGGTGGTGGTTAGGTCAGACGGTAGTAATGATTATGTTGGTTGTGTTCTGGTTGTCTGGGGTGGGGGTGGGGGTGATGGACAAAGAGTGGAGATTGGATGTGGCGGTGGTCAAGAGATTAGGTTACTAGGGTTTTTAGAGAGAGAGAGAGAGAGAGTTGATAGTGTATGAATGTGTGAGTGTTTGATTTATAAATATACTTTCTTGTTTTTTCCTTTTTAAATATATTTTTGTTAGTAAAACGTATAATTACAAAACTACCCTCCTAGGAATAAACTTCAAAATTTTAATCTGGTTAGTACTAAAGGACATAATAGGTTTTACAAATAAATGATTGCAATTGTAATTATTAAAGTTAAAGGGCATTCATTGCAATTTTATACAAACATAAAAGACAAAAAGTGTAACTTACCCTTTTATTATGTGATTCGATCTGACTCGATTCGAAAAATTTGACTCCTGATTATTTTAAACCGGGGGGTCAAAATTGATGACACTATAGGAAAAAATTATTAGCTCCGCCACAGAGTCCACACCATATGTCATGTTTTACTTATAAAATTATTAGCTCCGCCACTTTTTTATGAGAAGTATGAGAAGACATAGAAATTGACATGTAGCAATCATGTTTTGGACTTAGACATAATGTTTTGGGAAACAATAACAATTTTAGACACAATTCAATGAGTTCTAGGTTTAAAACTTCAAACACCATGCCAAGAACCTTAAGTAGTATTTTTAAGTGTTAAATAGTGTGTTTTAAATTGTACACCTATAATACATTGTACTGTGTTTTAAATTGTCATGTTTGGTGTTTTTCTTGGCAAAACAACCCAAAACATCATGTCTAAGTACATAACATGATGCCTACATGTTAATTCCTATGCTTTCTCACGAAAAGGGTCCTGTTTACAAGAACCTCACCCTGTTTACTTATTCGATCTAGACTTCCTAATAATCATTATATGGTTTGTAAGTACTTTGGAGCCATGCAAGCTCTATAATATGGAACTTACGACTCCTTCCCATTAATGGCATTTATTCAATTCAGATAAAAAAACGGACCTTTTATTACTAGAATTCAGAATATGAAGATGCCTACCTGTAGTGGAACTTCCATAAGAAAGAGAAGTCTCTCCAAAATATCTACGTTGCTACAACATATCGTGATTCTAGGGGTGCAGCAACATAATGGAAGTTGAGCTGTTATATAAAAAATTAAAATAAAATTCTTCTATCTGCACCATATAAAACAACTGCAACCAAAGAAGATTGTTGCAAGATTTTACAACATGATACACACAGTCAATCGTTAAAAACATAGAAAAGCTATTGAATAGTAGACATTCAAATGTTATTCTAATGCTACAACTACGCGTGTGAAAGACTTTCGGTTATAAACATTAGCCTATTAGAACAATGATCATGGTCTTATTATAAGTTTGAGATAACCACTTTTAATACATAACTGCTTGTTGTACACTTTTGACACATAAAGATGTAGAGAACAACACATTTTATTACATAATTAGGACAAGTTAAAGTCCATAAGTGCCAATCAGCTTGGTTAGTCCAAAAGTGATGGCCATAGCCATCAGCCCTCCCAACAGACCCCTAACACAAGACATCACCACAGGGGTACCTCCAAGAAAAGACCCAATCCATCCGAATATCACTAGCGCCAAGCTAACCGCTGCTGCTACCACTCCCATCCTCACCTTATGGTCTCCTATGAAAGAGGCAGCAAGTAAAGGAACAATCGCGCCTAGGGAAAATGCTAGAGCCGATGCTAGAGCTGCTTGCATAGGATTGGGAAGCTGCTCTCTCTCTTTTTCTTCTTGATTTTCAGCCATTCTGTTCTCTCTCTTCATTTGGGCTACTTCTATGTCTAGTTGAGTGTACACTGAAACAAATTCTCCTATTGCCATACTGCATGCACCCGCAACTAGACCCGCAAAGCCTGAAAGAATCATGGCTTTGGCGTCTTCTTTCACAGCTCCAACACCCATCATTAGAGATGCAATGGTAACTAATCCATCGTTGGCTCCCAACACAGCTGCGCGGAGCCATTGTCCCGTTTGTGAGTAATCCAAGTCCTCCTCTGGAGACGATCGGGATTGTCTTGGATCAGATTGTTCTTCGGCGGCAATCGATAAAGAAAAAACAATTTGATTAGTCGCCATGATGGTTAAAAGGAAATTAGTATTACAAACAAAGAACGAAGGTAAGTTATGGGAGCGAACTGAAACTTGCTTGTGGAGGAAACTGTTCCCCCTAGAGCATATTTATAGAGCGGAAGGACTGACGAAAGTTTAAATAACCAATTCACAAACTTTTAGTTAATGCAAGACTACAAGACACTATTCAAGGCATGCGCCTTTGATGGTGGAACTTGCACTTAAAAGACTAATGATTATATATGTGTTTATTCATAAAAATACTAGGTTACATGGGTAGGTAGAGAAATATATAATTATGTCACATAATGTTTAAATTAAATTAAAAAAATAAAATAAAACAATATTAAAACGATTTCGTCAAATCAACCCAACAAATAGCATGAAAATAGTGTGTAAATTTTTAATCGATTTCAAATAATATAATCTAAACAATAAAATCTCACAATTCGTAATGTTGAATTACTAAAATAATCAAGTACGACAATACTGAAAATAATTATTTTATATAAGAAATGGATTTTTGGACCATGCCAATTTTTGTGATTGCTTACCTTTGTTGTTGCTCTCTTCATCTCCTTTACTTGCTCAATCCAAAACATAACATATTATATTAAAATTAGATCACTTATCAGTAGATACCCGGTGTTTGTAATTCCCTTATCCAAATTGCTCCTTTTTGCATTAAAGAACAACATTAGGCATATAAACAACATTATCGGATTTACAAATAACTACGTGTATTGCGTAGTGAGACATATGGTTTAATATATTACTTGTATTAAGAAAGAGTTATCCACTGTGAAGCCCTATACTGTATTAAAAAAGAGTTACCCACTGTGAAGCCCTATACTGTAATATATGAAGAGTTATAAGGTTATCGTAAACTTGATCACGGATTGTCAAATTATAGGCCGACTTATAAACTTATTGACCGGTTATTATTCATGTTTCTAATTTACCTAGGTTATCACCGGTCAAAAGGATCCAATTTGGTTGGATCCATTTGACGTTAGCATCCACTTGCGGTAGGAGTCAAAGATTCCAACAAAGTATGCGAATTAACCAATTAATTAGTAGTACTTCAAAAGCCAATGCGTATCAACTATAAAAACATCAACCCCACAAGTATTAGTACCTAATTTTTTACAAACCTTACCAAAATAGTTTCAGTTTCACACTTTACCCAACGCTTATATTTTTCTAGGTTTTATTATTTCCAGTTTCTCATAATGTTGTATAAGGCCAGACAGTCATATGCATAATTTACCTTTGGTGCTCGACAAATGGACGTCTAATACACTGGTTGAAGATATAAAATATATAATTCATTATTGTGTCAATAAATTTCTTATAAACAAAGAATTGCATAACAAAAATAGAATTACAAATAAAATTTACAAATAAAAAACAATAAAATCCACAAATCTCTAGTGGACTCCCTCTTGAAGAGCTTAGCAGGAATGGTAGTAGTTATGATTACCCGGATGTAATGGTTGCGGACCCTGTGATGGGAAGCCATGTCACTGTACACCTATTCAATAGAACAATTTAAGGTCGTCACCATATTCTTCATGTACATGTTATAATACCAAGTGACCACAGCCACATGCGTGTTAGTTCTTTATATTAATTATTAATGACTAATCTATAATTAATATCATACAAAGAAAATAACATATTAACGTGTGAGATATAAAGAGACTTATAAAGCATATGGATCCTATTAATACTTAACTAATGCGCCACTTTTTACTCCGCCTTAGCTAATGGGTCGGTATCTTTAGCTACATTTCATGCGTTTTGAAATCCTCTAAAACATGTCTCGACCCATTATCCCATCCGTTCATTTTGCCACCTCGAATAATAAGTTAACCACTAAGCTTGGAGAAGTAATTCACCTGTAGTTTGGCCATAAACCCTTCCTTCTCTTCTTCTAGCTCCCTAATCTAAGCTTTCAAACAAATAAGTTCTTTATCATATGTAAAGGAACGATTTTAGATATTAAACATAAAAAACAATACTATCTGTATTTTTAAATTTTATTTTAAGAATATCATAGTAGTATCTATATTGCATACCGTGCCAGCAATTTTCTAATCTTAGATTATTTAGCAGCTTATTTCTTTGAAAGGCCTTACCCTAAAATTTATAAATTTATAAGAGAGAATTATTAAAATCATTTATATCATAGAATCATGGAAAATTAGTATCCCTTTCCTTTGTGTTAGTAAAAAGTTGTAGTAAATTTAAATAATATACTTGTATGAGAGTGGCTTGATTTATTTCAATTTAGCATTTTAAGTCAGAAAACCAAATCAACAATTTACAGTCACGGATTTTTTAATTGTTGTGAACCAAGGCCATGGACCTATTATCAACTTACAGCAATAGAGATGAGCATTTGGTTCCAAGGTACTGGTACCGAACCAGATATATTCAATACTGGTTCCTATTTTCCCCGTTTTTCGACACCGGTGTGATACCGTTATTCACGGATAAAACACCCGTACATACCGGTACCAGTATTGATCCAGTGTATTCGGTAACGGTACCAAATTTTCATGTTATTCGGTACCGGTACCATATATACCAGCGGTTCGTTCATACATTAAAATATATTTGATGTGTTTAGTTTGTCATGGTGCGGATGAAATAGATTACATACCTCCTTCATACTCAGATGCAGTTGCCACAACCACCACCTGACGAACTAGCAATGGTGGTTGATAACTAAAAACAATTAACACAATTAGTAACTATAGAAACAACACAATTACAATGATCATCTACATCTTTAAATCAAACACAAACGTTTGCAGACATTTAAAATAGAATTTTAAGTACTTTCAACTCGTTCGACCCATTTCAACAAATCCCCTTTTCAAAATTCTTATTTGACCCGCTTGAAAAAAAAATGGCTTTGAACCACCTTAACCAATTTCACCCTCCTGTCTTATTTCCCTTTCCGCAAACATTTTTATATGACCCATTTGACATTAAAACACTATAGACATTCAATTTATCAAGAATACATATACTTTTGAATAAAATAATTATTGAAAAACTATAACTAAAAAACATTCAACCATAATAAACCAACACACGCTGATCACTGATATTTACCGGTATTTACCTTCAAATAGCGGTCCATACCGGTACTGAACCATACCGTACTTAGTATTTTCGGTACCGGTACCCATTTTTTAGAACTTTCGATACCAGTTGATACCGAGCTCATTCCTATTGTCCTATACTCTCATGACACTTGTTTTTTATTACACAAGTCATGCAAATAATCATTAATTTATTTGTTTCTCAGCTCTAGTTGCAAATGAAAAAAACGGAAGTTGGTGGTTCAAAAGAAGACTTGATCATATAGTAAAAAAACATATTTTAAATAACAAATTCCATACCAGACCAGACCAAACCTAGCACATTGTTGATGGGTCCTAGTTCTTACCTTTGTGTCTAGTTGCATCTGCTCATAGAACCTTGTCCTCCCTTATTTTATAGTTGTTTAATCCTCAAATCAATTGCAAAAGTTAGCTGGGAAAGTATTATTTACATTCGTATTAGGTTTAAATAAAACTGTATGGTTTTTCGTTACCTATTGACGTGATCCTCTGTGTCTGTAGATGTTCGGTGTAATGCGATTGTTCTTGCTAGTGTTGACTTCAGTTGTAGCGATCCTGAAATAAAAGAATTCAAGTGAGTTTTCTCATTAGCTTAAAAGATGGGCTACAAATGTACTGTACATATCAGCTTAACCTAAATACTAAGACTTCATCAAGTATATGTCCTTTTTTTGAATAATTGGTATGCCAGCATATGAACTTCAAACTCCATGGTCCCTGCTGTCAGCATATGGTTATGATATACAAATTTAAACCACGATACAATTGGTATGCTACCTACTATACACGACACTAAAGTGGCAAAACTAAAATATGTAAAAATTCATCAGCAGTTTTGACTCCAGTCAATCACATTCTCAACAATCCTAAGAACCACATACCTATCCCCAATAGATTTAATATATCAGGAGCAACAAAAAAACTTGCAAATCAATCACACTGCATCCTAGATATTTGACCAAAATGTAAATGATGAAAGACTAATCATTCCCATCCTCTAGCACAAGGGTTATATAGTAATTATTATAAAGTATGGCGGTTACAAAGTCGAGGGGCCACTTGTGATTAAACAGAAGTTAGTAACTGCTACCCCAAAGAGTGCGATCTCTTGGAGACACATCTCCATAGATCGATGGCAGCCACAAAGGAAGAGACGCGACTATTGGACGCACCTCTTCACGTTTAATTTCAACCACACATTGAAGGGACACACCCGTTCACGAAGAGACGCGTCTATTCACTCGTATCTTTTAGAAACTATAAATAGGGATAGATAGTTTCATTTGGAGCTGTTAATTTTTCATTCAAGTTTGTATACATACACACATACGATCATTGTAAGTTTACGATTCAAGTTATTCAATTTCTTGCGATCTAGTGATCAAAGATCAGTCTGGGCAACAAATGATTAATTAAAAAGAACACGTAATTAAGTATTCAATACAAATTAGAACTGATTGAAGATCAACTTCACTTCAAATTAGATTTCATGCAAAGAAAAGATGGAACAGAGACTAAGATCGGGAAGCATACCTGTGTGTGTGTGTGTTCTTTGAACAATCACGTGATCAGATCGATTTCTTACAAAAGAGCCAAAACATATTAGATAGTGAAATCAAAAGGAACAAATTGAAAAAAAAAGATCAAAGAAGGATGAGCTCTAAATACCCGGGTCATAATATGGGATCCCGTGTCTGCCCATATAAAAAAAAAAGAGGACCCGAATTTTTGGAGCCAAAATCAAGAAGGATGAGCTCTAATATTGTGTCATGTCAGACCAAATATTTTTATTTATTATATATAAGATAAGATTCGAGAGACAATATCAATAGAAGGGTAAAGCTTTTAAAGACCCCTTTCTATCCATTGTTTTGAATAGCAAGTAATTTAGTTTCTGGATGAGATTGAGTTTAATTAGCAAAATCATTTTGGAGTTAAGATGTTACTTTCTTTGGGTTAAGGATTCGAGCCCATTATTTAATATAAATTTAGTTGTTCTTAAAAAAAGTAATTAAGTTTTCTATCTAATGACTCTAGTTATTCTACAATAAATCACTCCATATATATTTTTAATAAAAATAAAAAAATTTAAAATTATACACACCTTGTTGGTAATTCACTATTAGAAAATTGTTATTTTTTTACAAAAGTTTCGAGAGTTTTCCCGCAACTCAAATTTTGCTCTAGAAACAAAATAAAACCATAAATTTTTAAAAGAAATCCCATAAGTTTCCAAAAATTAGCCACATAACATTACGTTATAGCAAACTAGTAAATTTCTCTGTGAGTTGCAGCGATGTGGAAACGTAAAGTAACTCAACCTTATATCATCTAATAAAAACGTATTATATTTGACATGACTCGATTATGAACAAAAGTTACGTCAAATGCAGATCACCTGAAAACGTATATAAAAATAAGCACAAAAACGTATTCTATTTTACCCGACTTATTCGCGAAAGAAATTTTCATAGAAACGTTAACCATTTTGAATTTCTACTGACATACATCAAAATAAGCACGTAAGAAAAATACGTCTTTTAGTTAAAAAAAATGGTAGGCGCATTGCGGCAACGTCGAAACTAAAGTAACTCAAATTTATATCGTCTAATTAAAATGTATTATAGTTAACCTGACTCGTTTTATAACAAAATATGTGTCAAAACGTAGACAAATTAAAAACGTATATGAAAACATATTATATTTGAGCATATGCATCTCCAAAAGAATATACTTAAATGCCCAAAATCCATTGAAAGTTAAAACACCAAAAGGTTTGAAGCATTACCTTCAACGTAAATTTTGACCAAAATACCCTTATAATTAATTATAACGATCGTCATCGTCAAAGCCTTTTTAATAACGTTAAACCAAACTACCAAACCACAAGTATCAATTTGGTGTGCTAACAAAAGACATAAGTATAAAATTTACATTTTTACAACCCAAAAGAGTTTTGACCCGTCTGACATTAAACATTACCGTAAGCGCATGAAGGGAAATAAGGTGTGTTCGTCCCAAACTCGCCAATCCTAGACATGCGATTTACCTATCATTCACATTACGAAACATAATTAGTAAGTACGTATCAATAATCACATAAACTACATTATTCATCATCATTTTGTCTTATCATATTGACCTATTAGCATGATTATGCTTCTATAACATACTTTATGTATTAAATTCATTCGTATCACAATTCGACTTCAACAAGTTTACTCTTCATCATTCCATCATCTTTCAAATTTTCATCTTTCAAATTTTCATCTTTCGTTTTGGGTCAATAACTAGACATTCTCATAAATTATCAACTTGGATTGTTTGACCCATTCATATCAAGTCAACATAACGACCTTTTCATTCTTATAATAATTCATTCATCTTAGCTCGTTTGATAACGAATCATGTCATACCCAAAACAATTATTAATAACTTCTATTCATTCTCATCCATCCGTTAGTATCGGGTCTAAAAGTATCTTTAACTTTCTCATTCCTAACGATTACTTCAAACTCAACTCATCAATTTACTATATTTATACTACCGCTTTCATCTAGAATCAATATAATGAAAATATCATCTTAAATCACATTAAGAATAGACAAAGTTCATATTAACTTACCTTTATCTTGCTTTATTTGCGATCCGGATTGGTTTGTGCTCTCTTCCTTTACTCCTACAGTGTCATGTTCACATTTTCAATTCCATACTTATATCTCATAATTACATTACATAGAGGGCCAACTATTCATTACTTTTCCAATCTAAATCATTCAACATCATATTAATATGCAATCATCATCATTACATAGAAACTACTACTCAAGGCATTTCATTAAACACTTGGTATGCGTACAACAAACAAAGCATGGTGTAAAAGGATTTTATGCACAAATCTTACTAGTTCATGTCAAAATCCTCATCTTCAACCAAATTCATAAAGCTTTCATGCTAAATTAATTTCATTAAACAAATATTTCTCTACAAGCCACTTCATACATGATCATTACACTAATTTGCACATTCATCATCATCATCGTCATCTTCAGATTACTACTACTACAAATGGGTTTTATCAAAGCATCAAGTAACTAGAATTTCAAGTATGATTCTTACTCATTATCATTCTACTTTCACATAAATTCACGGATTTCTTGGAAACCCATTTCATACAGAACCATCAAAATACAAAATTCTACTTACCTTGTGTTCTAGTGTGCTTAGATGGTTAAGAATTCAGGACATGCATCGAATTTAATCAAGATATCTACTTCAATTTGTTTATTTTAAGATGACAAGGGGTTTTTCCTTTCTTCTTCAGGCTCCTAGCAACACACACACCTGAGATGTGTGTGTGTGTTTGTGTTTTGTTCCCATTTTATCTCCCCAATTCCCATTTGTGTCAATTTTGGCCCCTTTATCTTTAGTGTTTATATTTTATGGCTTATTACTTTCTTTTTAGTTAAATTTTACTTATGTACTAACTTGGTTCATAATTTTATTTATATGTATACATACATAAGGATTTTTGGGGTGTTAGAAGTCCACCCTCCCTTAGAGAAGGTTTCGTCCCTGAAACCTGATTACATATCAAATAAAGTCGGGTAGAACTTTTGCATTTCGTCCTCTGGTTCCCAAGTGAGATCTGATCCTTTTCTGTGTTGCCATTGAAATAACACTTGCTTAACTTCCTTGTTACAAAGGGTCTTTACTTTGGAATCTTTTATAGCTACCGGCCGTTCGATATAATTCATTCTTTCGTCCAACACAATGTCATCAACAGGTATGTGTGTCGTTTCATCTGCAAGGCACTTCCGTAATTGTGACACGTGAAAGGTATTGTGAATGCCATCTAATGTTGGGGGCAGTTCTAACCGATACGCAACTTTCCCAATACGAGCTAGAATTTTAAACGGCCCAATGTATCGAGGACCCATCTTCCCTCGTTTAGGGAATCGAATTACGCCTTTCCATGGGGAGACTTTCAATAATACTCGGTCTCCCACTTGGAATTCAATTGGACGTCTCCTTTTGTCCATAGAGGACTCTTGTCGATCTTGTGTTGCTTTTAATCGAGCTGGCACTAGATCAATCTTTTCATTAGTTCTTGCTACTACATACTTGGGAGCTAGTTCTCTTTGTCCCACTTCTCCCCAACAAACAGAAGTTCTACATTTTCTCCCATATAACATCTCATATGGCGCCATTTGAATACTACTTTGATAGCTATTGTTGTACGAGAACTCTACTAGTGGTAAATGGTCATCCCAGTTTCTCCCAAAATCCAACACACATGCTCTTAGCATATCAACCAATGTTTGTATGGTTCTTTCTAATTGGCTATCCGTTTGAGGATGGTATGCGGTACTTAAGTGTAGCTTGGTACCCATATTTTCATGGAACTTTTTCCAATAACGAAAAATAAATCTGGCGTCACGGTCCAAAACAATAGACACAGACACTCCATTGCGAGAAACTATTTCATTCACATATATTTCCGCCATTCTTTCTGAAGAGTAAGTCTCCCGTATAGGTAAGAATGAGCACTCTTCGTGAGATGATCGACAACAACCCAGGGTGTCGTGACCCTTCTTCATTTTGGGAAGTTTGGTTACCAAATCCATGGTCACGTTTTCCCACTTCCATACCGGAATCTCCAACGGTTGGAGTTTCCCATACGGCTTTTGATGTTCCGCCTTCACTTATGAGCATGTTAAGCATTTGGATACATACTTAACAATGTCACGTTTCATCCCCGGCCACCAATAGTTTCCTTTCAAATCTCGATACATTTTGGTGGCTCCTGGATGAACCGAGTAGCGGGACTTGTGCGCTTCTTCTAGTAATAGAGTCTTTATATCACAATAACATGGTATCCAAGTCCGGCCATACTTTGTCTTAATTCCACTTGCATTCATTTCAAACTTGTCAACAAACACTTTCGTCCTTTCACCTTTTGGATCATTCGCATTCAATGACTTAGTTTGGGCTTCTCTTATTGCTTCTATAAGGTTAGGTGTGACTATCATTGTCATCGACTTTACTCAGATAGACGGATATTCCTTCCGGCTTAAAGCGTCTGCTATGACATTGGCTTTAACTGGATGGTAAAGAATGTCACAATCATAATATTTAATCAATTCTAGCCACCTTCGTTGTCTCATATTAAGGTCTTTTTGTTCGAAGAAGTACTTGAGACTCTTGTGATTTAAGTAGATTGTGAATTTCGTTCCATACAAATGTCTCCAAATCTTCAACGTAAAAACCACAGCTGCCAACTCTGAATCATGAGTCGGATAATTGCCTTCGGGCTGTTTAAGTTTTCTTGAAGCATAGGCAATGACCTTGCCTCGTTGCATTAAGACACACCCCAACCCTTGGTGTGATGCATCTGTGTATACCACTAAATCTTCCATTCCTTCTGGTAAAGTCAACACCGAAGAACTTGACGATTTTTCTTTTAGCATTTGGAAAGCCTTCCCTTGTTCAAGACCCCATGAAAACTACTCTTCTTTCTTCGTTAATCTGGTTATAGGCAAGGCTATTTTAGAGAAGTCTTGAATAAATCTCCTATAATAGCCAGCTAAACCTAGAAAACTTCGTACTTCGTTAACATTCTTTGGAGGCAACGAATTAACCACAGCTTCTACTTTAGACAGATCTACTGAAATTCCTTTCTCATTAATCACATGACCTAAGAATTGCACCTCTCTGAGCTAAAATGCACATTTGGAAAACTTAGCGTATAATCTTTCCTTACGGAGTGTCTCGAGTACTACTCGTAAGTGAAAAGCGTGTTCAAGTTTGCTTCGAGAGTATACTAAAATATCATCTATAAATACAATGAAAAATTTGTCCAATATGTTTCGGCATACTCTATTCATTAAATCTATAAATGCGGCTGGGGCGTTAGTTAACCGAAAGACATTACTAAAAACTCATAATGTCTGTATCGGGATTTAAATGTAGTCTTAGCTACATCTTCTTCCCTCACACGTAACTAGTGATATCCCGAACACAAGTTAATTTTTGAAAACCAACTTGCCCCTTGTAGTTGATCGAAGTGATCATCTATTCTTGGTAAGGGGTGTTGATTCTTCACCATAAGTTTATTGAGCTCATGATAGTCGATACACGTACGCATCGAACAATCCTTCTTTTTCACAAACAGGACTGGTGCTCCCCAAGGAGATACACTAGGAAGTATAAATCCCTTATCTAAAAGTTCTTGCAATTGAACCATCAATTCTCATACTTCAGTGGGTGCCAATTGGTAAGGGGCTTTGGCTACGGGTTTGGCGTTTGGTTCCAAGTCGATCCGAAATTCTACTTCTCGTTCAGGTGGAAGACACGGCAAATCATCCGGAAACACATCCGGATATTCGTTCACAATTCTTGTATCATCCATTCTTAGAGTATCTTGTTTAGTATCAACCACATAGGAAGAAGGCCTTACTTCCATTTCGTACATGTTTTACCGCTTCGACAATGGTAGACAATTTTGTTTCTACTTTTTGCTCCCCATATATACTTACTTGCTTCCCTTTAGGAGATATAACACGAATAATTTTACTTTCGCATAGAATTTCCGCATGGTGTTGGGATAGCTAATCCATAACCACCACTACTTTGAATTCTCCCAAAACCATGGGAATGAGATCGATATCAAATTCTTCGTCTTCTATGGTGAGCTTACAATTCCTAGATACCTCATGTAATAAATAACTTTTGCAACAGATATTTCTACTTCTAAGGGTATTGTCATTCTTTCTATTACAAATAAAGGGAAATGGATAATTTCACTTGACACAAATGACCTACTAGCTCCTGTATCAAACAATACATATGTAGGTATAGAATTTAGCACAAATATACCTGACATAACATTCGGGTGAGCCCTTCCCTCTTCTGTTGAAATTTGAAACATTCTTCCTTTGGCTTTGGCATTCTCTTCTTTCTTTCCTCCTTTCTTCATCCCTTGTTTAAGTTTCGGGCACTCGGCTTTCACATGGCCCGATTCGTTACAACTGTAACACACACTTTTGGGATTAGAACAATTATAGTATGGGTGCCCTTCTTGACCACAGTTATAGCATCCCCCTTTTCCCATTAAACATTCACCCGAATGAAGTTTTCCACATGTCTTGCACTGTGGAAATCCTCTTTTAACAACTTCTTTCTTACCATGATCGTCAATCTTGGGCTCTTTAGGGGTGCCTTGGTTTGATCCCCTTTCGATTTGCCTCTTCTCCCCCCGTTCTTCCTGCCATTTTAATTCGATCTCTTTATCCCTTGCCCAATTAATGAGCTCATTCAAGGTTTCACATTTAGAAGGAGTAATGAACTCACGGTACTCAACTTTTAACATATCATGGTAACGATTAATTTTCATCCTTTCTATTCTTGTGAATTCCTTGCAAAACTTCATCTTATCGAGGAAATGTTTGTGACATCGATAGTCTCATTCTTTTGTCGAAGACGAAGAAAGTCTTCTTGAATACGGTCTACAGCCGATTGTGGACAATGATACTTCATAAAGGGTTCTTTGAACTCTTGCCATGTGAGGGTTTGGAGTTTATCCTCACCAATTTCCTTACTATATGCATCCCACCAATCTTTAGCTTGTTTTTGAAGTTGTCCTGTGGCGAACATAACTTGGTCCTCCTTCTCACAATGGCTTTGAATGAATACCCCTTCTATGTTGGAGATCCACCTTTGACATTCTATGGGTTCAATTTCTCCATTATAAGATGAGGGTTTACATGCCATGAATTCCTTGTATTTGCATCGTCATGCTTCCTTCTTGCTTTGGACCCCGAATATCATTTCCTTTAGCTCATCTATCTTACTTGACACCATGTTTTCTACTATACTTAGCACTTGGCTTTCTACTTCTTGCGCTATAAGAGGAAGATTTGTATCAAGTGCCTTCCCTACTTCTTCCGCAATCAACTTATTTAGTTCATCTTGAGTTATTCGTTCTGTAACACTTGGACTTCCTTCGTCAGTCATCTTTATCTACAATTTCATTCTTACATTAGTTGCCATACTATTTATTTCTTTCATCATTCTGTTACTTGTATACTTTCAACATTTCATTCCCATAAATTATGGGCTCACATAATTCTCATCACAAACATTCTCAAAGTGCTAGTCAAAACGTACTTTCATCTATACATATAACTTTCTAATCATTTAAACGTTCACTATTGATATTTAGATTGTCGATACACTATGGTCGTCACTGTGCGAATAGGCTAGAAAGAGTGTGTATTGAATATTGTATAGATTAGAGACGAACACACGACCCAAGTGTGAACGAGTACTGGCTCGTACGAGTGATGACATCTCACTCGTATGAATGACCCTTCGTACGAGTGACAACATGCTTTGTTTGCACGAGCTGTCATGTCTATAAATAGGTGTTGTGTGTTCATTGTTTGTTAAGATTTGGAAGTTCCCTTAGGGGAAACGCTGGCGGATTCTCTCCAGGAACTCCGCCATCCAGTCAAGATGTATACTCTTTCGGTATGAATGAATGAAATGAAAAGCTTCCGCTGATTCTGTGCCTACTTGTCAATTTCGTTCTGCCGAATCTGTCTATCCCCAAAGCTTCCGTCTAGAAACGCCGCCGACCACGGGACCACAACTAGTATCAGAGCTATGGTACCGATTCATTCAATCTAACAGTTGATGAATCACCTATGCTCATGAAATTTTGGACCTATGAGGGATTTTAGACGTAAAACATCGAATAATCAGACAATCCACGGACAAAATGTTAAATTGAAACCATATGATTGTTAGAAACTGATTTTCGACCAGATCTGTGCAAAAATCATGTCGTAATTCAAATAAATGAAGATTCTGAATCGAAAAAAGGTTATCAGTTTCGTTCGTACGAGTTAGAACCTTGCTCGTACGAGTGACACTTTGTCACTCGTACGAAGCATCACTCACACGAAGCCCAGCTCGTACGAAGTGATGAACCAAAAAAAAATGCATTTTTTGATTATATTGACGAGACGAGTGTCCAGAAAAAATTTGGTGATTAATTTTTTTTCGAGTTTTTAACGTCTAACTCGGGCTGTTCGGAGACACCGTCTAGAGCTTCAAAGTATAGATTTGATGATACGATCACAAAGGGATGAAGATTTTGGGGTAGTCACTGATATCTGTGCAAAACGTTGATCATCTGGTGTAGTGACTATTAATGGGCCTTAACGTTTAGTCAACATTTGATCAAAACTGCAATTTTAGAAAATTTTCCACAAAATTTTGGTACCATATGCTGCAGTCGCACCATAATCTTCATTCCCATAAGAAATCAAAACGTCAGAATTTGCAAAAATGAGGGGGAATAAAAATTTTCACGTATATTTAAAAATTCCGGCATTTTTGGAATTCGTGACGCTGCAACAGTATCTGGGTGGTTCAGACTGCAGATTATCTGGGAATAACAGAGGATTGAAGATTCATTAGAGATGAGATAACGTTTAAGTCTATTCACGAAATAGACTATACATTTAGAATGTGTGATCAAAGAGTGTTCAAAATTTTCAGATCATGATTCAGATTGATGCTCAAGGACTAACCACCTGATCCCCGATGTGGAAGTGGAAGCACACACGACTGCCTATCATTAACTCTGCACTGCAGATGAACTGTTTTTTCGGTAATCGCCAGGAAACAAGAATGTCTTGTAGTTTCAGTGCCCCATTCCAGCGGAGATAGCTATACATCTGTTTTTGTGACTAAAAAAGGAAGAATGGGATTCTGATTGCCGAAGAATGTTTCTCAGATTCGATGTTTTACCAGATAGTTTCAGTGCCCCATTCCAGCGGAGATAGCTATACACACCTTGTTGGTGATTCACTATTAGAAAATGATTATTTTTTTTACAAAAGTTTCGAGAGTTTTCCCGCAACTCAAATTTTGCTCTAGAAACAAAATAAAACCATAAATTTTTAAAAGAAATCCCATAAGTTTCAGAAAATTAGCCACATAACTTTACATTGTAGCAAACTAGTAAATTTCTCTGTGAGTTGCAGCGATGTGGAAACGTAAAGTAACTCAACCTTATAGCATCTAATAAAAACGTATTATATTTGACATGACTCGATTATGAACAAAAGTTGCGTCAAATGCAGATCACCTGAAACCGTATATAAAAATAAGCACAAAAACGTATTCTATTTTAACCGACTTATTCGCGAAAGAAATTTTCATAGAAACGTTAACCATTTTGAATTTCTACTGACATACATCAAAATAAGCACGTAAGAAAAATACGTCTTTTAGTTAAAAAATGGTAGGCGCATTGCGGCAACGTCGAAACTAAAGTAACTCAAATTTATATCGTCTAATTAAAACCTGACTCGTTTTATAACAAAATATGTGTCAAAACATAGACAAATTAAAGATGTATATGAAAACATGTTATATTTGAGCATATTCATCTCCAAAAGAATATACTTAAATGCCCAAAATCCATTGAAAGTCAAAACACCAAAAGGTTTGAAGCATTACCTTCAACGTAAATTTTGACCAAAATACCCTTATAATTAATTATAACGATCGTCATCGTCAAAGCCTTTTTAATAACGTTAAACCAAACTACCAAACCACAAATATCAATTTGGTGTGCTAACAAAAGACATAAGTATAAATTTTACATTTTTACAACCCAAAAGAGTTTTGACCGTCAGACATTAAACATTACCGGAAGCGCATGAAGGGAAATAAGGTGTGTTCGTCCCAAACTCGCCAATCCTAGACATGCGATTTACCTATTATTCACATTAAGAAACATAATTAGTAAGTACGTATCAATAATCACATAAATTACATTATTCGTCATCATCATTTTGTCTTATCATATTGACCTATTAGCATGATTATGCTTCTATAACATACTTTATGTATTCAATTCATTCGTATCACAATTCGACTTCAACAAGTTTACTCTTCATCAATCATCTTTCAAAATTTCATCTTTCATCCTATCCATTCTTTTTGGGTCAATAACTAGACATTCTCATAAATTATCAACTTGGATTGTTTGACCCATTCATA
This sequence comes from Scalesia atractyloides, assembly GCA_947069175.1. NCBI lineage: Eukaryota > Viridiplantae > Streptophyta > Magnoliopsida > Asterales > Asteraceae > Scalesia > Scalesia atractyloides. The sequence goes on along the minus strand of CAMTDV010000022.1, from coordinate 20,045,902 downwards.
TCAAGTCAACATAACGACCTTTTCATTCTTATAATAATTCATTCATCTTAGCTCGTTTGACAACGAATCATATCATACCCAAAACAATCCATCCGTTAGTATCGGGTCTAAAAGTATCTTTAACTTTCTCACTCCTAACGATTACTTCAAACTCAACTCATCAATTTACTATATATTATACTACCGCTTTCATCTAGAATCAATATAATGAAAATATCATCTTAAATCACATTAAGAATAGACAAAGTTCATATGAACTTACCTTTATCTTGCTTTGTTTGCGATCCGGATTGGTTTGTGCTCTCTTCCTTTACTCCGACAATGTCATGTTCACATTTTCAATTCCATACTTCTATCTCATAATTACATTACATAGAGGGCCAACTATTCATTACTTTTCCAATCTAAATCATTCAACATCATATTAATATGAAATCATCATCATTACATAGAAACTACTACTCAAGTCATTTCATCAAACACTTGGTATGCGTACAACATAGAAAGCATGGTGTACAGTGATTTTATGCACAAATTTACTAGTTCATGTCAAAATCCTCATCTTCAATCAAATTCATAAAGCTTTCATACTAAATTAATTTCATTCAATAAATATTCTATACAAGCCACTTCATACATGATCATTACACTAATGTGCACATTCATCATCATCACATTACTACTACTACAAATAGGTTTTTCATCAAAGCATCAAGTAACTAGAATTTCAAGTATGATTCTTACTCATTATCATTCTAATTTCACATAAATTTATGGATTTCTTGGAAACCCATTTCATATAAAACCATCAAAATACAAAATTCTACTTACCTTGTGTTCTAGTGTGCTTAGATGGTTAAGAATTCAGGACATGCATCAAATTTAATCAAGATATCTACTTCAATTTGTTGATTTTAAGATGACAAGGGGTTTTTCCCTTTCTTCTTCAGGCTCCTGGCGACACACACGCCTGAGATGTGTGTGTTTGTGTTTTGTTCCCATTTTATCTCCCCAATTTCCATTTGTGTCAATTTTAGCCCCTTTATCTTTAGTGTTTATATTTTATGGCCTATTACTTTCTTTTAGTTAACTTTACTTATGTACTAACTTGGTTCATAATTTTAATTATATGTATACATACATAAGGATTTTTGGGGTGTTACATATACGTCTAAACGTAAATCAACCGGAATATATATTGGCAACTACATAAAAAAATTACAAATTCTTTAAAAAGATAAGAGGTTGTAACTATCAATACTAAATGTTAAAGGGTAAAAATTAAAGGAAATAGATGAGGGTAAAAGAATAAATAAAAAGACACTAAAAGACCAAAAAACAATTGAAGTTATTATAAACGTAACTTGAAATTGTAGTTATATATAATTTGTGCTAAAATCTAAAAATTTTGCACCCGTATGCGACATCTCTTTATTATCTTTGTTTACTAAATTTTGTTATTTGTTAATATAATAAAAAATAATTAACAAAACAAATAATAAAATCATGGGCATTTTCCTTTACTTGGATTTATTTAGGATAAAAAGAAATAAGTGTAATCAATGTTACAAGTTAGTTAGGAGATGTGTAAACAATGTTACTTGGAATATATATTTGTACAAGACTATGTTCATTTCTAGCATTCTAACACGTCGTTCAAGGGGCAAAGTCCTCTTGTGACGAAGGGAGTTCTAACGAGGGATTGACTCGTTGGTGGGGTTGAGGGCAGCCTATTGTGGAGTGCAAGAGGCAACTAATCAAAACAGTAAGTTACTGCTAATTACTGTCATTCAAAAAAAGTTACGTTACTACAGGTCATGAGTACGTAGTAACTAAGATAAATAGCACTTGGATGATCAATGACAACTCAATCCTTAATTAGTAAGTTGGTGTTAGTACCGAGAAGTCACAACTTAATCCTTAGTTGTAGGTTAAAACTGAGCAATGTTAACTTAATCCTCAAAAGTAAATTACTACTAAGCAGTAACGATTAGTAAGTCACAGCCGAAGAATAGAAATTTAATCAGCAATAGTAAATAAACTTGACACTTGATAGTAACTATGCTCAATATTAACCGAGAACATTGGTAACCCTTAGTTCCTCCTGAGCAGTAGTAATCAGTTATTATTGGACACTTACTACAATTATAGTTATGCATATATTTTTATATGATCGGGTAAACTTACACATTTTATATACGGCTAATATTTGTATAAACCTATAACCTTTCATAATTTTGTAGTTGGTGAACTTTAAAATTTCATTCCACAAGGGATTTCATATTTAACTTGGATTGAACTAGTAGGCAGATATATAGGTTATTTACTGTTACTTACTTGCTTAAGACCATTATCAACTTTTAGTGATTTATAGGTTTAAACCTTAAACCTTTTTAGTCGTTATCTTTTTCAATGGGCCATGTTACATGACATCCTATAACATCACGTTTCTTATACCAACCAATATTGTACTACTATGCAAGCAAAGAGCTCACGAATTAGCTTTTGGTTGCTAGCTTCAACGCATGCATTCTTAACTATGGAGTTTTCAGTTTTCCCCTGATATATTGCTAATGCGTAAAATTGGGCGGTGTATTTGTGTTATACAACCATATGCCTAAGAAGCATTAAATAAATGTGATCGAATATGTAAAAGTGTTATACAACCATACGCCTGAGAAGCATTAAATAAATTTGAATATGTAAAAGAAATTCTAGAAGCACATTTTGTTATTATTGGTATTATCACAAAGATGGCTAAACATATGTCTTAATCGGAATGCCATCCCAGCACTGAAGAAATGGAGTGTGCCCTCCACAATAAAGTTACAAAGATAAAAAGAGTTATAATCTAAGCACTGTGGAATCCACATGAAAGGTGATCACCATCTCCATAAACAAAGGAAATTGCTTCAAGTTCATATATCTAATGGGAATTTCATACTCATACAATCAATGACAGGAGAAAGTCACATTAAAGAAGTATTACCTCACCATTATAGAGACTTAGACCCAACCATACATGAATACTGGACAGGTAACAATGAGAACAATTTTAGTAAAGGTTTCTTATAAGCATGCGACTTGCAATTAATTACTCAACACACAATCATCCTAACAGCTGCTTAACTTGATCGTCTCATCTCACCTATCTAGCCTAATATAGATCATCTTCTACATAACATTCCCTCTATGTTTGACAATAGAATCTCATAAAGTCACACCCATTCCTTCAAGTCTTGGTCGCCTTCCGCCATTTCTTACTTGATCAAGTGCTAACTTTGGCTTACGTTAGATCTGAGCTTCCAAATTACCATGGCATAATTCCAATCCAAGGAGATTAGCACCAATTCGGTTTATTGAAGATCAACAAGGTTAGATCAAGTGGATTATTTCAAATTATAAATTAAATACATAGTATTAAGGAATCATTTAGTTATCTAGTTAGTTAGCTGTATCCAGGAGTTGTATGAGGCGTTTCCTTTTATACGGTGAGGGTTCAAGTACCCTAGTTGTAAAAAAAATAAAAAATAAAAAGTGTAATTTAAAAGTTGCGGTTTAGAAAAATGAGTAAACTACCAAAATGGTCCCTGAGGTTTGGTCACTTTTGTCACTTTAATCCAAAACTCAAACATTGTGAATATGGGTCCCTATGATTTCAATTTTATTACCATTTTCATCCAAAATCAAAATCTGATTAGATTTTTCAATTAACATCTAGGTTTTTTTGTTGTTTTCTCCTTTTAATGAAGGGCAAAATAGTCTTTTAATGTTTTATTATAACAAATTAAAAAAAAAATCTTTCTAAATATATCTCTTAGCATTTGTAATTTAGTATATTAACATCTCCCTGTAAACATTTATTGCGTCTAAATATCTCTTAGCATTTGTATTTAGTATATTAACATCTCCCTCTAGACATTTTTATTTGGTCAAGTTCATGAATATGAGTTACCTTGGATTTAAGCTTTAAACCCTCATGTTCCATCAAGTTGTATACAATTGGTGTCTCCTTCAAGGATGCAAATTTCAGTTGTTTCTTACTTGACCGAACAACTCCTTTTTGCTTCTCAATGCTTAGCATACTCTCACTAAAAATATGGTGCTTTGACTTGTAATCTTAGAAATAAATTAACATACTCTCACTAAAAAAAATATGGTGCTTACAGATGCCTTAAAGAACAATGAACCTGTTACAATTTAAGAAATTGGTGCACAGTTGTGACATAAAAGAAGACAAGATAGATGTTATTATATAATCCAGTAAAATAAAAGGAGGAGTTAAAGTCCAGTAGTACTAATAAGTTTGATTAGTCAGAAAGCGATGGCCATAGCAATCAAACTTCCCAACAGAATCCTAACACAGGAGTACCACCAAGAACAGACCCAATCCATCAGAAAATCACTAGCACCAAGGTCACCGCTGCTACCTCCACTCCCAACCCCACGTTATGGTCTCCAATGAAGGAAGCGGAAAAGTAAAGGAATAATTGCGCCTATGGAAAATGCTGTTCAGTCCCTTTTTTCTTCTTGATTTTCTACCAAGATGCACGGAGCCATTGTCCCCCCCTTTGAGAGGAATGGGTTTCCTCCGGAGACGACTTGCATTGTTTTTGGATCAAATCGGGATTCATAAGAGAAAAAACTATGTTCGTAAGAATGGAAGTGATATTAAGAGAACAAATTGAAACTTGCTTGTGGAGAATAGTGTGGGTGGGATATTTATTTAGAAAGAGGAAGGACCAACTAAAACTTTAAAATAACCACTAATTACAAACTTTAATACATGAGAATTAAAGGCACGCCCCTTTGATGGTGGAACTTTTACTTAGAAAAACACTAATCAATGGAAGGGGTTAAAGCTTTTACTTAGAATCAGTACATAGTATAAGTCTTCAAGATATTCTAAGTTCCTTCATGCCAAGGACCCGCCCCCTTCTTACGCATTTAGAGCTTGCCACAATTTAACTTTTTCCCTCTACCATTTACTTATCTAGAAACTATATTTACTAAAGTTTACAACTTCCCTAACTTATATGTTGCTTCTTCTTCTATGTTTTCTCTCTTAAATCTAAGAGTTAATTACGCAGATAAGATACTCCTTGTGGTTTATTTAAATAACAAATCCATAAGAACAATCATATAGTTAAAGTTCCATCGTATATATTACCTCAACTTCAAATCTTGAACTCTTTAATCATTACATCAATTTTGAACAATTATTACAATGGTTATCGCAGTCGAAGGAGGTTCTTTTGCAATGGTTGTCGCTATCGAGGAGGAAAACACAAACACAACAATCAAATGATGTTCTTCACATCTGCTATTGAAGAAAAGAACCTTAAAAGTATGTGAGGTAGTTTATTTATATTATAAAGAATAGTTGTTAGTGTTTTTAAGTGGTTGTCAGTGAATGAGAGAGAAAATATATGTAAAAGTTACTGTTTATCTATAAATATATGGGGAAAAATCTGTAGAGAGAAAACCTTATAAATTTTTTAATATTTTTAAAAATGGTTGTGAGTGAAGGAGAAAAAAAAAAGTAAAGATAAAGTAGTTTTTAGTGAAATTATATACTTTAGAAAGCTTAGGAGCCCACATAGCTAGGCCGGAGAACTTTCCTGAACTTCTGGCCCATCTAAGTGGATATATGGGCCCAATCACAAAGACCTCCCTAAACTAGAATAACAAAAGCCATATGTTTTAAAGCTGGTTCGGATTTGATTGACAAAGCCAAAACCAAATTGCACCAAACCTGTTTGGATCAAAACCCAACCGGAAGAGACTTTCATAAAAAGCCCATCATTTTTGGGCCGTTTGGATCAAAATTCAACCGGATAAGGCTTTCATAGAAGCCCATAATATTTGGACCCGTATGACATCAAGTTAATCAATTTAATAATGAACTATAACATTTACAAAACAGGGTCAATAATCTTAGTTATCCATTAATTAATCAAGGGCTTAGATTAAATGAGTAAAACTAAACAAGAATGTTCTGGATTTTATAGATCTATGGTTATATAAGCTTAATTTTTGGTTGACTAAATTGTCGTTCCCTTTCATTTTTGTTCTTTTGTCACATGTCCAACTGTTATTACTATCTATACTTTCTCTACCCAAAACAAATTCCTATTTTATCTTCTCCCTTACAAAAGGTCGATTATTTGTATGACATCAAGTTAATCAATTTCATAATGAACTATAGCATTTACGTAACATAGGTCGATTTCTTGATCACAATATAAAAAAAAAATATTAGCTATGAAAACTTTACAAATGTATTTGGTGCTTACGAAGCTCGAACCAAAGATCGATCTTTCAATAACGCCTCCGCGGCCTCCCGCCCTGAAACCAGAGCCCCATCAAAAGTAGCGCTTGTTCGATAATCCCCACACGCATACAACCCGTTTCCCACCTTCGGATTCTTCCTTAAATCCGTAGGCGGGCATTGGTTCGGCTGTGCAAATCTAACCCGATAAGTCTTAAGATACGTCCACGAGCCCGCCACATCCGGCCCAAACCAACTACTAAGCTCTTCAACCACTCTAACCCTCAAATCCTCATCAGATTCATCCTCATACAACCCAATAAGCGAAACCGACACCAACGCTTTCCCAGGCGGCCCGTACGAAGGAGCCACATTCGTTGCAAAGAACATGTTGTTCACTATCCCACGGCCCGACCCGTTTATAAACAAAACCGGGTCATCAACCGGGACCCGGCTTCTCTCTGCAGAGAAGTATATACAAACTGTGCTCCTGGCCGGCTGTTTGATCTCATTACAAAAATTATTCATATTCAATTCTCCCGCCAAAAGCTTAACGGCTTCGGGTTCTTCAACGGCAACGATCACACCGTATTCGGATCGTAAAACCTCACCGTTCTTCAACTTAACGGTGTAAATCGAATCCGAATTGTCAACAGAGGCCACCGGTGAGTTGAGAATAATCGAATTCGATGGTAGTTTAGCCGCTAACTGTTCCGGAATTGCAGAAATTCCTTTAGCAGGAAGCGTGTTATCTCCAAGAGCTAAACATTTGAAGATGAAATCGAATAGCCTCGAAGTTGTTTCGAGCTCCGTATCGAAGAAAATCCCCCCAAAAAATGGTCGGAAAAACCGATCCACTATCGAATCGGAGAATCCAATTTGTTTAAGTAAACCAATTGTTGAAGTCTCTTCACCGGAGAGTAGTTGCTCATCGGATTGAGTCAAAACCCTAACTCTAGTCAACGCGATGAGAGATTTATCAAAAACTGATCCGATTGGATTCGTTAGAGATTGTATAGCGTCGGAAAAGTGACGTAACGGATCGGCGACGGTGTGGAAGCGTCCGCCGTAGTAAACTTTGGCACCGGAGTAGAACTTTTGAAGATCTAGGGTTTTGTAATCGAGTAGTTTTCTGGCTTCTGGATAGCCGGTGATGAAGATTTGGAAGCCGCGGTCGAGTAGGAAGCCGTCGACGGTGTCGGTGCGTACACGGCCGCCGACGGCGTCGGCGGCTTCGAGGAGGAGGAAGGGGATGTTGTCGGCGTGGAGGCGTACGGCGGCGGCTAAGCCGGATAGACCGGCGCCGATGACAATGACGGCAGTGGTGGTTGGGGTTGGTTGAGAAGTTGGTGGTTGTGGAGTTGTTAGGGAGAGTTGTGCGCGTGGTTTGAGTGGGGTTTGAGTTGGTGGTGGTGACGGTGGTGGTGGTGGTGGTGGTGGAAGGTGAGGCGAGGGGTGAAGGTGGAGATTAAAGAGTGAGTGGTGTTTGTCATTGTGTCATCTTGAGTGGGTGGTGCATATGGACTGGTTTTGTTTCTAAGATTTATGTTTTATCCTAACTGGCCCCTTTGGTTTTTGTTTTGAACTCAAAAAGGGTTTTATAATCACTGTTTTGGTTGTTTCCAACAGTATTTGTGATGAGCATCTATCTACAAGATTTGTTCCTTTGGCATATCTTGTGGTCATTACGATTATTATGGACTTTAATGTCAGACCTATGTCACTACTGACTGTCTTCTAAAATTACAATCTTAAGGGTGTCTATTCTGTTATTTATTTTAATTTATTTTTGTTTAAAGAAAAAAGAAAGAAAATCTTGGAAAATGGAAAAAAGAACCATGGTTTAATCTATACGAACCATGGTGGATCAGGAAAGGAGTGGTGTAGCCTTCCATTCATGTTCCTACGTAGCGAATCATGTACCAACCATAACCTAGAGGTGTACAAAAAAACCAATTTTAGAACCGAAACTGGAAAAAAAAAACCAAAACCAGTATTTTTTAAACTGGTTTTTTTTATAACCGGTATTAGAACCGAACCAAAACAGCGGTTGTAGACCGGTTAGGGATCTTTGTCTTCGAAACCGTTTTAAAAACCGAAACCGGTTATAAATTCCGAATTCAAATCTAAACTTTTGTTGTGATTAAATCAAGAACTCTCAAAATATCAAACTTAAAACCAAAAACATGAATAATAAGCCTCAAATTTTAAGAATGTAATTAATATTTATCTAGGGTTGTGGTTTGTGAATCCTTGATACACATGTGCCTACCTAAAAATAAGCATGGTCGCAAAAGTCGCTAGGTGCTCCCTAGTCGGATTTGAGAGTACTCCGGAAGTACTCGGCCTAGGTGGAGAGTACGCGAGGAGTATTCGGCTTATAGGAAGAGTACTTAGACCTTGACAACTTACCTTGTAGCGAATACTCAGGAAGTACTCGGCCTTCGAGAACTTGTTTTACAACCATGGAAATAAGTAGACTTTTAGTTTTGTCTATTTGGATTCGGTTTAGTTTTAAGCCGAAACCATATAATGTTTATCTAAACAGATCTTGTTCAAGTTAACCTCACAATTTTGGGGGTTGCTCATTTATTTTTATATACTTTCTAAAAAAATATTACCATGTCATAACTTAAAGTTATTCATATATTATGTCAAAATTATAAAGATAAATAATGAATGAGTTTCAAGATTTATAATTTAAACAACGTTATAAATTTGTAAGTTTTATGTATTAATACGAAAAAAACTCCAGTTTAACGGGTCGTGTCATGTCAACCCATGAAAACTCGAATTTGTCCATTAAAACGGGTCGAACTTGTAGTTCAGGTTTGTGTGTTTGACATGTTCGAATTTGTGTCATTTCGGGTTTTTGTTAAAAGTTTAGGTTTGTGTCGGGTTTTACCAACCTGTGAATATAAGACTCATTGTGACACCCCAAACTTCATGTCATATATACTTTTATGAGTATGGGTATTGATTTAACCAGACTTTAGACTGGGTCATCGGGCCTACCCGAGCTTTTCTATAAAACGTTAGGACTAGGCTCAACCTAACCTAAGAGTATGGGGCTTTGAAGCCAGGCCAGGACCGATATTGGATCCATACTGACTGGGCATAACAAAATACCCATGCAAGAATTGTCCATTGAACTGTTCAAGCTCGATTATTCATCGCATCAATCAAACGGGCTCTACTGAGTTGTATGTTAATCAAAAACTCATTCACAAAACAATTAACAGAGAAGTAATGTGTGTTGAAAAAGTACTCATTCACAAAACAAGAGAGAAGTACTACTGGTGTGTGTTGACAAAGTCTTACTCTGGGCAAATCTGAGTGAACACTGGCAGCCTATTTCTCCTTTGCGGGCCATAAAGAACCTTGTTTGCGTAAGAATCAAAATCTTCCTTCAACGGAATCTCGATATCATCATCCATAGGGGACCAATTACTGCTTTTAAGGTTCACAGTGCTACTGGCGGGCTCATCTGGTTTGATCTGCGAGATGGTCCGAGTAGTTGAAGATGGCGGTGTGGATGTTTCATGGTGAAGAAAGCGACACTTGGACCCGAATGAACATGTTCCTGATAGACTGTAGTTCTTGCAGGGGGTCTATGCAGAATATATATAATATATATATATATATATATATATATATATATATATATATATATATATATATATATATATATATATATATTTGTATGAAACAGATAAGAGAGTTAAATTCACATTTCAAATATGATTGTAGTAGAGATTAAGTTAGATTTAACCTCAGCCATGCTCTTGTAAGAAAATGGAACTGGATGCAGCTCTTTGGTGCCATGTGCGAACTGTGGCAGACGAAGTGATGATGTTATATTCTGTTTGCAAATTGGGCATTAAAGACATTCAAGTAATAGCAAACCACTCATTCAGGTTCTATGAAGTTAATCACTTAATATTCATGAGTTACTGAAAGACTTGAAATCAGGCATGAACATATATTACATGATGGTAATGTTTGGACAGATCTTTTCGAGGCACCTTGCAATTGTCATGTTGCAGATAAACAAGTAACATAAACTAAAATAGCATATTTCTACAATGCAAAGATAAAGAAAAACCTGGCATTTTGATCCATAGCGACAGAAACCAGAATTCTGCAAGTAAGACAGACAAAGCTCCGTCTTATAACTCTTACCACCAGATGACGATGAGCCACTAGAATCAGTCAAAGACAACGACGAAGATCTAGACCTTTCAACCCGTAAACTATTCACAATATCACCATCAAGTACCACCACATCTTCCTCCACTTTCAAAGGAGTAATGCTATAACGAAAAGGTGACCTAGACTCATGTGGTGACTCCATTCTCGACTCAATCCTCCGGTTATTGCTGTTATTATGATACATCTGTCCAACAGAAGGCTGATAGTCTGAAACCGATGAAGGTGGTGCCAAAACCGACCTACCAGATTGCAAGTATCTGAAATTTGGATTCATGTATCTTAATGCAGTAGTGTTGACATCATTTAACAGATACTGATCTGCCACTTGATCTAAGTGCTGGCAGTAAGGATTCAGCAATGCAAAGTTGTGTGTGGGTGACAGGTTACTGTGTTTAGGACCTTTTGAGTTGCTAATACCATAGAAATTCTCCATCTGTAAGCCAATTTTCAACAACACACAGAAGCATGTATTAAAAAATTTAGCATCAAACTGTATGCATATATTACAGATAATCTACATTATCATCAGGCATGTATTCAAATATCAAATATCATCAGATTACATTATTATCTATTATTCAACATATCAGATAGGCTCAACTTACATTAGATAAAGTTAGTTAGATGTTATCATTATCTATTAGCCTATTATCACCGATACATGTCATCCGATAAACACAATCACTGATATAATTCAACGATTTCAAAGACAGTTTACCTAATGTTCTTAAATTTCTTCATAACATATATGCTCTAATCGCACTCGTAGATCATAAAACTATCAATCCATCACAAACTACACGTTATACTCTAAAATCATTACGAAAACTTCGTTCCTGAACATGTAAATCACTAACTTTTACAACTGGTCGCACACGTAGATCATAAAACTATCAATTCATCACAAACTAAATGTTATACGCTAAATTCATCACGAAAAATTCGTTCCTGAACAAGTAAATCACTAACATTTACAGTTGTACGCCTCAATGATGCAAGTATCAAATCAATTTGAAATTAACGTATAAACTCCCGCCTAAATTTGAACTTACAACGATTATGCAATTACGAGATGAAAACGTGCTAGAATACGATCGATTTCTAGGTTTTTCGCGATTTGATGCGTAAAATGCGATGACTTAGCGAGAATCGAGAGGATTAGGATGATTGAACTCGATTGCCTTGTGATTTGATGAGCAGATTAGAGAAGTAAGAGAGATGATGAAGTTGTAGGAGCTGCGATTGAGGTGTGTGTGTGTGTGTGTGTTAGTTGACATCAACCGCCATTGAAATGGTTTTTGAGTATCGGCTCTGTAACTGAAGACGACGGAATGTGACTTGGAGAAGATATTTGTACACGACACATACGAGCCCAAAGTGCACTCGCAGCTAGTTCTCCGAGCATGCGAGATGAAAAGTCAAAAGGTGTAAATTTCCTTTAATGCCCCTCCAAATATGTGGGGTTTTTCGATTAATATCCCTCAGATTTGGGTAAAAGTAAGAGCATTTTCAACATGATCAAAGTCCAAAATTCAAACCTGCAATATCAGCACAACACTAACCCAAGTCTAAAAAAGTATAAGGCTAGACAATATCTAAGTGATAAAAATGTATTTTTAGTATACATATCATTATAGCATCAACAACGCTAATCTAAAGTCTAAAATTCAAAATCGCCACCTCAGCATGCCAAGTCATTCTAAACCTCAATCTTCAAAACTCACTTTTTTCCAACACTAAACCATTCCAAACCTTCACATCACACTCCACTTTTGTATAAAAAATATATTAAAAATAATTTTTGCGTGTGATCCCACCCCCAAACCCAAAACGGACTAGTTTGCTGCAGCGTATCAAACCACCCCACCTCATCACCTCTAATGCATGCCCAATCCAGAATTGCGGACTCGTCCAAAGAGCAGCGATGTAGACGCTCTTAAAGTGCATAATTCCCCTCATTAAAATGCATTGTTTTCATCATTACTTATTTAGAATTTGCATTTTACGTTTTGTGTTTTACACATAGTATAACTTCAGTCAAAAATTATATTTGCAAAAAAAGGGGTTGCGTTTTAATTTAATATCCAAACAAGAGGAAATTAAGTTATTTACTAAAAGAGGGCTAATCAACCATGTATGAAAGTTGTAAAATAAATATAAAAATACAAAGACGGCTCTGCTGGGTTGGAACTCGAAGTCGTTCTGGTTCGGTTATGCAAAAAAACAGATCTCCACTGCGAGACATAATCATCTTGTAATACCTTTTTACTAAAATAACTACATATATACTAGTAGGAAACACGCGCGATGTTGCGGAGGGAACAATTTGCATTGTGGTACTCGTTTATGTTTTGTCAACAACACAATATCAAGATAAAGATCAGTAAAAACAACTTTATTCAACTTCAATTGGCACAGATTCACCAACAAACTACAAACAAATAATCGGCACAGATTAACCGACTGAATACAAGATTTCATCAATCATTAACACTCAACCTATGCAGATCATCAACAAATGATCTGCTCTAAGTCAGAAGATCAACAAGAACTATGAAAACTCACACTCTCACAAGTTGATGAAACCCTAAACAGTTGTACGAAAGTTATAGAGAGAGAGCGCAAAGAGAATGAGAGGTTGAGATAATAAAATTATCTCAGACCTCAAGCACTTACATACAGGGTCCAAGACAGGAGGCAATAACCCGAAGCCCACAGACACAACATCAGGCCGAACAGCAACAAGCCAGCAACAAAGCAACAGGGTCCAACATCTAGCCCATGCAATATAAACTGAAAGAAAAATAAGTAGAAATAAAAGAAAGATAAAGAAAATAAAATATAAAGAAATATTGAATTGTATATTTTTAACAACCCCCCCCCCCCCCCCCCCCCCCCCAATTCAATATCGGAACCCATCCTGAATATTAAGCATACTACATGCCTTTCGATGAGAGCTTACCAACAAACCTTTAATGAAGACATCAGCAGCTTGTTCAGTAGATGATACCCCCATAATCTTAATAACAGTAGATGATACCCCCATAATCTTAATAATACCTTTAGAAATGTTGTCTCTTAAGACGGGATTAGCAGCTAGTGATATAGTTGATGTATTGTCATAGTAAAGAACCCCAGGAAGTTGCACTTGAACATTCAATTCCTTTAGAATGTTTGATAACCACATGAGTTCACATGTAGCAGCACACATTAACCGATACTCTACTTCAGCAGAAGCGTGGACTGCTTTTTGCTTTTCCATGAAATCAAAGAATGACCAAAAAAACACAAAACCCAGTAACGGACTTCCTTGACTCTAAACATTTTCCCCAATCCGAATCAGCAAAACCCTTCAACTGAAAATTCTCACTTTTTTCAAACAGAACACCTTTTCTAGGTGAATTTTTAAGGTACCTCAACATCCTTAAATGAGCACTTATAGGTTTATGCATATACAGACTCATATAATGCATAGAATAAGCAATATGAGGACGGCTGTGAGACAAATAGATCAACTTCCCAACAAGTTTTTGATAAGCACTGATAACAGGTTTACACCCAGTCATACCATATTTAGCAAGCAAGTCAACATAATATTTCCTTTCAGATAACACAGTCCTTTATTATTGCTAAGGACTTCAATTCCAAGGAAAAACTTTAACTTGCCTAAACCTATAATCAAAAACTTAGTTTTTAGAAAATTTTTAACACTAGAAATTTCATTTGAACAATTACTAGTAATATCATCCACATAAACAAGCAAAATCACAAAAACTAATTTACGTGTTCTTAGAAACACGGAGTGATCACATTTACTTTGCTCAAAACCTAACCTGAATCAAAACAGTAACACGTTTCTCATTCCATATTCTATGAGCTTGTTTAAGTCCATATAAAGACTTCTTAAGCCTACACAATTTCAAACTAGACTGAGAAACATATCCTTCAAGAAGCTGCATATAAACTTCCTCATTTAGATCACCATATAAAAAAGAATTGTTAATATCAAATTGATATAAGTCCAAATCCTTTTGTGCAGCTAAGGAAATAACACATCTAATGGTAACCATTTTCATAACATGTGAAAAGTTATCAAAGAAATCAACCCTTTGTTTCTGGCTATAGCCTTTGGCCACAAGTGTAGCCTTGTATCTTTCTATTTCTCCTGTAGACTTGTATTTTATTTTGTAAATCCACCTATAGTCTATAGCCTTTCTATTAGAGGGTCAATCCACAATATCTCATGTGTTATTCCTATGCAAGGCTTCTAACTCATTGTTCATGGCTATGATCCAGTTATTATTAGTTAAAGCCTCAAAATAATTCCTAGGTTCAGAACTCTTATTAAGAACATAAGTAAAACACAAGATATCAGGAGATAAGTTAGAGTAATCTAAGACCTTTTCAAGACCATATTTGAATTTACCATCAATCACAAAATCATCAAGTTTTGAAGGAAATTTAACATTTCAAGAAGATCTCCGTAGAACTGTATAAGACTGATTTGGGCCTTTTCCCTCAGATTTATTATGATATTCCTCATCTCTTATGTCATGCTCAACCCTATCTAATTCAGAATCTAAGCCACTAGGTTGCTGTAGTGTCATTAGATTCATTGAATGATTGTTGAGACTATGACTAGAAGATAAAGGATCTCTGCTTGCATTATCATCATTGGGAGTAGAGCCAACTTTAGGACAGGGGGTGCTAGTTGAATCATACAAATATAAAAAGTTAAGGGCATTAACATTTTCAACAGATTCTTGATCAAGCAAAGTAACTTTTTCTTTAAAAGGAAAAATAGTTTCATAAAACCTAACATCCCTAGAGAAGAACATCGTCCTGTGATCAAGACTCCAAAGTTTATAACCCTTCTTTTCATTTGAATAACCAACAAGCACACATTTATCAGCATGGATTTTAAACTTATCAGGGTTGTTTAAAACCGTGTTGAAACAAATACGCTCTATGACCCTTAGTTGACCCAAAACAAAACCATACAAACATTCATAAGCAGATATTCCATTCAAGACAGACGAGGGAGTCCTGTTAAAAAGATAAGTAGCAGTTAGAATACATTCGTCCAAAACTTAAGAGGAAAGCCACCTTGGAAAACTAAAGCCCTAACAACATTTAAAAGATGCCTATGCTTCCTCTCAACAATGCCATGTTGTTGTGGGGTATCCACACAAGAGGTTTGATGAACAATACCACTATTATAACAAAAATCACTCATTTGTTTATTAATATACTCAGTTTCATTGTAACTTCTAAAAGTTTTAATAAGTTTACCAAACTGTGTTTTAAGCAAATTAGAAAAACCTTTTATGTTATAAAAAAACCTCATCTTTGTGTCTCATGAGATACACCTAAACAACCCTAGTATAGTCATCAACAATAGTGAGGAAATATCTATAACTATCCTTACTTTGAACTTTGTAAGGACCCCACAGATCAAGATGAACTAATTCACCCAACATTTTACACTTGTGATCATTTAAAGGAAAAGGTTCCTTGTGCTTCTTAGCTCTATGACATATTTCACAAGGTGTCATATTACCCATTTTATTATTCAACTTATTTTTTAAAACATGTAAACCATGTTCAGCAGGATGACCTAATCTAGCATGCCACAAATTGATATCACAACTAGCATTACACACCTTAACAGAAGAACCACAGAAATAGAGACCATCAAGTAGATTACCAGTCACTTGGAGGTGGTTCTGAGACAAGATCAGCCACACATTCATCACAACAACACAACCCAGAATCGCAACGAGGGCATCGCGAATTTAGGTGGGGGAGGATGTCACGCCCCGCTAAAATTCAGCTCAAAAAATCAGCAATCTAGAATGTTCTGGGACCATCTAGATGCGTTAAGAGTCACCCGGAATATTCCGGAACAGCCTACATTTTGCTGGAACCACTTGACACTCTTGGAAGGCTCAAGACCAACCTTGAAAGGCCTAGAATATGCTGGAAAAAGGCTAGTCAAATCTGCCCAAAAGTTTCAGCCAAAGAACACTCATAACCCTCATGAAGACACCTAGAATTGCTGGATATTTTGAGAGAATACTCTAGAAATCAGCCTTTATATTTTTTGTATAGAATTCTCTAAACTTAGAATGATCTAGACAAACTTAAAGTAGTATAAATAGGGATGTGAGACATCATTTGTAACCATCCACATTACCTCACATAACTTACTCGTAACCCAACTTCTTCTAAGCTCTTACTTGTAAACTTTGTTCAAGTAATACAAAACCCACATTTATTGTTGTATTGCACTACAAAATTAATCTTGTGTTCACACCAACAAAGACTTCCGCTGCCATACATAACCAAACCCAACCACAAGGGTTAGCTTAGAAGCATTCTAAGTGCCGCACGAGAGTAAGAAAATCACTCCGTGACAAGGAGGTTTCTGCCCAAAAGCACTTTTGTGGAGTGTGCAAAAGAGTTAGGGAGGTGTTAAAAGCATATATTTATAAGTAGGTGATTAGGGTTGGGTCTTAAATGAAGTTAGGAGGTGATTGGTGAATGTTGGAGGTGAAAAAGAGGTAAAATTCGTGAGTTTTTAAAAAATTTTCCCTACCAAGAAGGGCTTACGGTCCATAAGGACCAACATTTTTTTGGCATTAAAGGGATATATGATTGTGTGAATAACATGAATGTATATGAGTATGATTCCGAATATAATTAAACATCAAGTATAATTCGGTTTCGTATATAAAGCATGTATTCGAGGTTGATTAAGTATCATGTATTTATGCATAAACAAGTGTGAATAAAAAGTATTTCCATTATGATCAAAGTCTCGAGATTAGGTAGATTGAATGAATTACGCTTACGAGATTTCCAAAAATAGAAATACGAATACATCCTTCTAAATAAAGAAGTACAAATAATGTGAAGCGTTACATCAACCCTACGATCAACGTCTTTAACAACAACCGGTAGTATATACATTATCTAAATCATGTTCACAAACCACATTAAAACTATGAGGATCTGAAATCCGACCATCATTAACCCTACAACGTCCTTAACCATAGTGTCAACCTTATCGAAATCAAGATCATCAACAACCTTTAACTGAAAGGCGACCATCATCAACCACCAACGTCCTTAACAACAACCAAAGTATCAACCTTATCGAAATCAAGGTCATCAACAACCTTAAAAATCTGACGGTCTTTTACTGAAATGCGACCATCATCAACCCTACGACCAACATCCTTAACAACAACCATAGTATCAACCTTATCGGAATCAAGATCATCAACAACATTAGAATTCCTATTATCATTAACGGAATTCCTACCTTCAACAACTGCACTATCAAACTTATTCAAAGAGGGGTCAAACCCTGACCAAGAAGTTAAAGGAGTTTCAACTTTAGCAGCGCCCCGATGTGCCTAAAACGGAGGAGATTTTGTGTATCGTGTGAACAAGCCTGGGCGAGAGCCAAATTTGACCGCATTTGCGGTTTTTGCACGAGCACTGGTGCTCGCTCTGGTGGTGAAGGGTGGTCGATGGGTAGTGAAGGGGATGGGAAGGGTGCAACAGTAGAAAAGTATACATCAAAACATCTAGGTGGATTTTTTGCGTAAAGGTGGACACAACAGAGTTCGAGTGTTTCATCTCTGGCGGAGGAGGAACCATCGCTGTTGGAGGAGTTGTTGGGGCCCTAGCTAAAAGGTTTACACATTAATGTTGCATTTTGGGCTAAGGGTGAAGGAATGGGATTCCTAGAGTCTTATGGGCCTAGGGTTGTAATTAGTGGGTTTTGAGAGTAGTATAAATACTTGGGTTAGGGTTAGTATTTTGGTTGCTTGTCAGTTTGTTATTCAGATATCTTGTATCAGACACCATTCGATGTATGCAAGTTGATTAATCAGAGATTGTTCTTGCTCTATTCATCTAATCTTTATTTCCGCAATCAATTAGTTGCTGTGATACCATGTACAGATCTGTATCAGGGACTTACAATTGGTATCAGAGCTTGCTGTTTGATACAGGCTCTCGGTGTCACGGACTGAAGAAGAACTGTTCAGATCTCGAAGAACTGTTGCTGTTAGTCATCTCGGAATCTCACTATTGAAGATCTATTGATGATTGATGTTGTTTTCTCATCTCGGACTACTACTATTCCGAGAAAACCGAAGGAGATGCAAGCAATTCGGATCCGGAATCGTTGAAGATCCCGAAGAACATGAAGAAGATCATCCATCTCAGATTGATTCCATACAACTGTTCATCGGCTTTCTCAACAACCTTATCCGAATTACTCGCATTCAGGATAAGGATCACTGTTTAAATTAACTGGTGTTTATCTGTTTGCAGGAATTTCGGAACACTGTTGATTCCGGATAAGGGTTCTTATTTAAGATCAGACTCTCATTCCGGATCAGGCTTTCATTCCGGATCTGTTTCTCTATTTCGGATCATCTCTCATCTCGGATTGGAATTCATCTCGGATCTCTTGAATTCGGATCATTCCCTATTTCGGATTTCATCTCCATTCCGAATTGATTTTTCATCTCGGATCAAGAGAGCATTTCGGATTCATTCGAGTTACTGTTGTTGTGTCTCTGATAGCATTCTGATTTACTGTTTCGGATTATCATTTCGGACCATTATCTTGGACCCATTAAGGACTGTTCATAATCAGATTTTAAAATTAACTTTAATTTTACTTGGTAAAATTTAAAAAATGAACAGTTACATGATAGCTCAGGATCTGACAAATGCCACCCTGGCAGCTTTGCAGTCACGGACGCTGGCTCTTCATCAAGAACTAGACCAAGTCATTGGCACTTCTACAAAGGTTCCCCGTCTGCTATAGGGTGACATATATTATGAATGGAAGTTCAGGTTTGAGCAATACTGCAAGGCTAAAGAGTCGGGGGTTTGGAGATGTATAACGAATGGTCCTCGAACCATAGTTTATAGCACTACTGAAGATCCGGACACAAAGATCCCCAAACCTAGTCATTTATGGACTTTGGAAGACGTGAAGATAATCGAAGAAGATGAGAAAGCCTCGGCTTTTCTAACAATGGCACTCAGACCCGACATCTCCATAGTTGTCAGAAATTGCAAGACGGCTAAGGAGGTGTGGAGGGAACTGTAGAATCTCTATGAGGGAAACGCTGATATGAAAGCAAGTCGGGTTAATCAGCTGAATCAACAGTTCAGCTCATTTAACCACATAGATGGAGAAACCATTGAGAATCAAATTCAAAGATATGTGAAGCTTCTCTCTCAGATGATTTCAGCTTAAATCTCTCTTACGAACAGTGCTATGAATAGACAGTTGTTGAACTCTTTGCCCAAGAGTTGGGATGATGATGTGGGCATGATCAAGAAGACAAAAAATCTGAACGATGTCACCCTCACGGAAATGATTGCAACTATCAAGTCATGTGAGATAGACAATAAACAGAGGGACATCAATCATCAAAGCAGTCTAATGGCAATTGGTATTACAGGGCAGAACGCGACATTAATGTCTCAGAATCTTGTTTACAGCCCTCTGCAAGGAAGCTCACACACACCGGGTAGCTCTAACTTGGTGTATAGTCCTCTCACCTCAGCATAGAAGACTCAGTATGTTTATGGTCTTCAATCTCAGACTCCTACGATGATCTTTGTAGCACAGGTTCATACATAATATCATGCCCAGTATCCTAACATGGTTTATAGTCCTTTCATTCCTGCAACAGCTTAACAAGGCGGCATTCCTCAATCTGTTGTTTCCGCACCAGCTCCTACTCTAGCTGTGCCAAATTCTGCTTTTCTCACAAAAGAGAATGAGGAGAAATAGGCCATAGCTGCTTCAATGATTAACAATTTAAACGCTTTCTTAGCAGGTGACTTGACCCCTCCATCTGTTCTCCCAACCGAAGTAGATCAGATCATGGAGGAGGATTTGGACGAGATTGACGTGTCCTGGAATCTTGTGATGGCTGCTTTCTGTGTCAACAAATTTCAGAAGAAGTATGGAAGGCAACCATTGTCAAATCTGAAGACTGGGCTAACGAAAGATAAGCTCATGTGTTATAGATGTCATGCCAGGGCACTTCGCACGGGAATGCAAGAAGACGCCATGGTCTCCTTCAAGTCCCTTGAGCAGCTCTAGTGAGAAATCAATAGCCTTGGTGGCACAACAGCACGAAGGGTTCAACTGGGCAGATGCTGCAGCTCAGATGGAGACTCTAAATCTTTCCAAGAACAGCAATCATTGCATGATTGCGCAGACAGCTGAGACACCTGATCTCTCAGAAATGGTAAATCGCATTCTTTGTTCAGATAACTGTTGTTTTAAATTATCACAAATGCGCGCCCATAATTCAACTCTTGTAGCTGAATATCAACAAGCTGCATCGCAGAACATCGCCCTTAAACATAAGAACAAGCTTTTATGGAAAAGGTCGAAGCACAGAACCAAGACATAGCTCAGCTAAAGCTTGACTTGAACCAACAGCAATGTTGGGTATACGACTATAAGCTAAATTAGCAGAAAAGGACGTAGAGCTTCAAGCAGCTTTAGCCAAGCTAAATTCCTTGACAGGAAAGTTTCAAGAAAATGAATTAAATATTAAAAAAATTTAAACTTCCAGCAAGCTGGTCAAGGACTTGTGCGATCTGCAGCTTGATGATCAGAAAAACAAAACAAAAGGGCTTGGGTATAATAGGGCTCCTCCACCATATAATCATAACTACACACGAATGCCTGATTCTGAGGAAGAACTAGAAAATGAAGAAAATATGATATATGGTAAACCCTCTGATTACTTTTCAAAACCGTGGAAGCCCTACTACCCAAAGTTTTCTAAGTCAACTGAACTCAAGAAGGACGCTGGTTTATTCTCTTCCACACCAGTTTTGCAAGAATCTGGTGACCCCCCCCCCCTCTTGTAGTTCAGATGGTTTTGAGAAAATGACGCCTAAAGAAGAGGCAATGACACCACTTAAAGAATCAAAGCAAGAAAATACTCTGGTACTGACACAATGAACGCTACTAACGATTTTACTTCATGTGTAGAAGAAATATTAGTTGAGGATATTACAGATGGTGATGAAGAAGAATGTCTGAATTCAAATTTAGACAATTCAGCCGCTGATTATAATTTTTATAAACCTGATGTTGACATTTTGAATCTTTTTCTTGCTGAACAATCTAAATTCTCAGACAATGTTGCTTGTGTTGATAACTTAGACGTTTTTTATTCTGGTTTTTCATATGATGCTACTGTTATGAATTCTGATAATGCATGTGATAACTCGTGTGATGAAAACATAACTTTTGCTACGGGTACAACATCGACAGATGATTCGATTTCCTCAGTTCCCACTGAAGAGACTGTAAGTTCTTCTAACGAAGCACCGGCTGTTGATGTTATTCCTAAGGTTGATAGTGAGGAAATCAACCAATCAACCGACTCTGTGATAAGTGACGCTGGCAAAGTACCAGAAGAATCGGGCAAATCAGATTCTTCGAACGAAGATCGGTTGACTGAACCTGAAATGACAGAAAATGAGCAATCTTCCCCTGCTGATTCAGATAAAACTTTTAAAATTGAATCTGAATCAGAATCTAAAACTTTTCAAAATATAGAGATTTCTTTTGCTACTAACGATCAAAGCTCATCTTCTGACAATTTAGAAAAGGATGACCTTGCTGAATCACCCGTTTCTTCTAAAGAATCCGCCAAGCAAAATGATTTGAAATCTGATAAAAAGAAACGGAGAACACGTAGATCCAAAAAGAAGAAAACCAGACAGCCACCTCAGCCTACTGAAAAGGCTGCTACTGACTCAGTTCCTCATTCTGATAAATTGACTCAGCAGCCCCAAACTGAATCTGTTAAGCCACCAGCTGAACAGGAATCAGTTAAAATTTTTCCTAAGTCTACCAATTCAAACTATCTAATTCAAATCATAAAATTTACAAGTGTGCTGATGGTTGTGAGCAGGTTACAGCCAAGATTAAGACCTTGCGCCAGCCGTCAGTACCAGCAAGCAAGAAACTGACAAACAAGTTGCCTAGAATTTCCCAATCTGAACAGACTGTCTTCTTCCAGAAGAGGCAGACCTATTTCAACTGCGGTTTTCCTGGGCATACTGCACGAAACTGTCAAAATGTATTTATACCTTTCAATGCTATATATTCGAAAAATCAGAGAGCTATGCCAAATCGCCTACATCAGGCTCGATTTGCTCCGGCTAAGCCATCTGATCAAGACTTGAACATGGCCAAGAGACAAAATCAAAACTCTCTAAGACCTTCAAGTTCTCTGAATCCTTCTAGCACTCCGAAAGTTGTGCAGAAGTCTAACTCGCTAGGCCCAAGATCTTGACTAAGGCCGAGTCTTTTGTCCCAAAATTGGACATATCAAAAGCATCACTGATCTCATCCTCAACTAATTTAATTTTCTTGAGGTCACTTATGTTGATATAAATGGAACACCCAGATCGTCAATGGCCTGGGTTGCAGCTTCTAACTAAACCTGTTGAAATGTGCAGGAACAGCTTTGGAGGACTCTCGTTAGACTTTGGTATGTCGACAGTGGCTGTTCCAGGCACATGACAGGAGACATTTCGCAATTGAATGACATTCATTTTTTCAATGGCGGGTTTGTCTCCTTCGCAGGTGGTGAAACGGGAAAGATTATGTCCCAGAGTTGAAGCACAGTCTCTTGAGTGTGTCTCAGCTCTGTGATAATCATTTAGATGTGCTCTTTGCAAAGAAAGGTTGCTATGTGTTGAAACCAGGACTCATTATTCCTGATGAATGGATTCTTCTCAAATCTGAACGCAAAGGAAACGCTTACGTCATCGACATGAACAAGGCCCCCACTGACAAGCTTACCTCTTTGTTCTCGTTGACCGCTGAGTGTGATGCAATCTTGTGGCACAGTCGACTATGGCACAGTCGACTAGGGCACATCAACATGAAGAATCTCAACAGACTTGCAAAAGGTGGTTTAGTCAGAGATCTGCCTGTTCGGGATTTTATGCAGATTGAAAAGTGTGAATCATATGCCCGTGGGAAACAACATCGAAAGCCACACAAGTCGAAACCTGCACCCTCTTTGGAATTGCTTCATATGGATCTTTTTGGTCCGACCGATATTCTGAGCATTGGGGGGAAGGCATACTGTCTGGTTATCATTGATGACTACTCCCGTTTCACTTGGGTATTCTTTCTGGCACACAAGAATGAAACATCGGAGTTGGTCAAACTGTTTATCATCCTAATGGAAAACCAGTCAGATACCACAGTGAAGGCTATTCAATATGATAACGGAACAGAGTTCAAGAACGCCACTTTGAATTCTTTTTGCTCCTCCGAGGGAATTGATCGGCAGTTTAGTGCAGCCAGAACTCATCAACAGAATGGGTTTGCGGAGTGCAGAAACCGCACACTCATTGAAGTAGCACGTACTACGTTGGTCTGTTGGGCTTAGATTACTTTACTCATTAGGGATTTATTTGGGCTTTTGGGGTTTATGTGGGCTTCCTAGTGTCTAATGGTCCTAGGGTTGTAATTATGGGCTTGATAATGCTTATAGATAGAGGGGCTAGGTTATTGAGAAGGGGTTAGAGAGTTGAAAGCAAAGAACTTGTATCAGGCATCTTTGGTGTATGCAAGTTAGAGTTATTCAAAGTTATTCAAGTTGTTCTTCTTCCTAATCATAATTTCCGCTACTGATTAGGTTAGTGATACCTGTTTGATCCATTTACGGGACTTACAATTGGTATCAGAGCATTCGATTTACCGTTTCTGAAAGATCGGGCGTCTTAGTTGTTTGTGCCATCATGCAGTGGTTGCTGTTCTTGGATAGATCCAACGTTTCCATTTGAGCTGCAGCAACTGCCCAGTTGAAACCTTCATGCTGTTGGGTCACCAATGTTGTTGACTTCCCGCCCGAGCTGCTTGATGGACTCGTAGTAGACTTGGAAGGAGAGACGGGAACCAGCTGTCTGTCACTGCTCTGTATATCAGCGACCCTGGATGATACATACCCTGACGGTGGCTTCTTGCATTCCCTGGCTAAGTGTCCTGGTTCATGACATCGGTAACATCTAAGTTTTTCCTTGGTGAGACCAGTCTTCAAATTTGACAAGAGTTGCCTTCCATATTTCTTCCGAAACTTGTTGACCCGAAAAGCAGCCATTGCTAGATTCCAAGAAACATCGATCTCGTCCAGGTCCTCCTCCATGATCTGATCAACTTCGATTGGAAGAATATATGGAGGGGTCAGATCACCTGCTAGGAAGGCGTTTAAACCTTTGATCATTGACGCCACAATAGCCAGTTTCTTCTTGTTTTCTTTAGTGAGAAACGCAGAGTTGGACGCCGGTTGAGCGGGTGCAGGCGTTGGTGTAGCAGCTTGAGGAGTGTTGCCTTGTTGCACGGTTTGGGGAATTGCAGGACTGAATACCATGTTGGGATACGGAGCATGGTACTGTGTGTGAACTTGTGCAACTGAAACCATTGTAGGATTCTGAGATTGAAGACCATACACGTACTGAGTGTTCTGAGGCATGGCTATAGGACTATAAACCACGTTTGATCCACCCGGTGCTTGTGCATTTCCTTGTAGAGGACTATAAATGAGATTATGTGACATTAAAGCCGCGTTCTGCACTGTCATCCCTGCGGCCATCAAACTGCTTTGATGGTTGATTTCCCTCTGCTTGTTGTCAATCTCACATGATTCACAAATGCGTGCCCACAATTCAACTCTAGTGGCTGAATATCAACAAGCTGCGTCGCAGAACATCGCCCTTAAACATAAGAACAAACTTCTTATGGAGAAGGTCAAAGCTCAAAAACAGGATGTAGCTCAGCTAAAGCTAGACTTGAACCAACATTAATGTTGGGTCTATGACTACAAGCTAAAACTGGCTGAAAAGGACGTAGAACTTCAAGCAGCCTTAGCCAAGCTGAATTCCTTGACAGGGAAGCTTCACGAAAATGAAATAAACATTAAAAAATTTGAAACTTCCAATAAACTTGTCAAGGACTTATGTAACCTCCAGCTTAACTATCAAAAGAATTTTACCAAAGGCCTTGGGTATAATAGGGCGCCTCCACCATATAATCATAACTATACTAGAATGCCTGAATCTGAGGAAGAGGTAGAAAATGCAGAAAAAATGATGTATGGTAAACCTTCAGATTATTTATCCAAACCATGGACGCCCTATTACCCAAAGTTCTCCAAACCCACTGAACTCAAGAGGGATGATGTCTTTGTGGCTTTTACACCACTTTCTCATGAAACTGGTAATCATCCCTCTGGAAGTACAGATGGATTGGAGAAAGAAGTGCCAAAGGCAGTAACATCCACATGTGCAGAAGAAATCTTCTGATGCTCAAACTGAATTTGTGAACGATACTAATGTGTATAACTCATGTGCAGAAGAAATTTTAGTTGAGGATATCACAGAGGGTGATCAAGAGGAATGTCTGAATAAAAATTCAGACAATTCAGCTGCTGATTATGCATTTTATAAGCCTGCTTTTGACATTTTAAATCAATTTCTTGCTGAACAATTTACATGCTCAAACAGTGTTGGTTGTGTTAAGAATTTAGACAGTTTTAATTCTGGTTTTTCATCAAATACTGCTGTTTTGAATGATGCTAATAACTGTGATAACTTGTGTGATGAGAAAATGAATTTAGATGCAGGTTCTGCATCAACAGATGATTCAGCTTCATCAAATTCAGCTGAGGATACCAACAGTTCGTCTCCAGAGGCTGCGTTTGTTGATGCATCTCCTAGGGTTGACAGTGTGAAAGTAGACCAACCAACTGATTCTGTAAAAGTTGATAGTGACATAATTATGGAAGACTCGGGCGACTCAACACATGTTATCACAGAGGGTGATCAAGAGGAATGTCTGAATAAAAATTCAGACAATTCAGCTGCTGATTATGCATTTTATAAGCCTGCTTTTGACATTTTAAATCAATTTCTTGCTGAACAATTTACATGCTCAAACAGTGTTGGTTGTGTTAAGAATTTAGACAGTTTTAATTCTGGTTTTTCATCAAATACTGCTGTTTTGAATGATGCTAATAACTGTGATAACTTGTGTGATGAGAAAATGAATTTAGATGCAGGTTCTGCATCAACAGATGATTCAGCTTCATCAAATTCAGCTGAGGATACCAACAGTTCGTCTCCAGAGGCTGCGTTTGTTGATGCATCTCCTAGGGTTGACAGTGTGAAAGTAGACCAACCAACTGATTCTGTAAAAGTTGATAGTGACATAATTATGGAAGACTCGGGCGACTCAACACAAGGAACTGATTCTGAAATTACAGAAGATGAACACACTCTTCCTCATGATTCAAATGAAAATCTTAAAATTGATTCTGCATCGGAATCTCAGACTTTTCAAAATCGTGAGATTCCACAGTCATCTTCTGAAATTTCAGAACAGGATGTTCCTTTAGAGCCACTCGTGTCCTCTACAGAATCTGTCATGAAGTGTGATTTGAAGAGTAAGACTAAGAAGCGGAGAACACGCCGATCTAAAAAGAAGAAAACAAAACAGGCGTCTACAAAAACTGAAACGGCAAAGCTGGGTCTTCTCGTCAAACTGAGGAATTAACCCAGCAGTCAAAAACTGCATCTGTTAAGCAACCAGCTGAATAGTATCAGTTAAAATTTTGCCAAAATCTCCATGTTCAAAACCCTTGAATTCAAATCACAAAACTAACAAGTGTGCTGATGGTTGTGCGCAGGACACTGTCAAGACCAAGACCGTGCATCAGCCGTCAGTACTCGCCAGCGAGAAACTAACAGACAAATTGCCCAGAATTTTCCAAGCTGAACGGACTGTTTTCTTCCAGAAGAGGCAGACCTGTTTCAATTGTGGATCTCCTGGGCACATTGCTCGAAATTGTCAAAAGACCTTTACTTCTTTCAAAACTTTGTATTCCAGAAATCAAAAGACTATGCCTAATCGCCCACCTGAGGCTCGATTTGTAGCTAAATCTTCTGATCAAGATTGGAACTTGGCCAAGAAACAATCTTTCAAACCCTTGAGACCTTCAGTTTCCAAGAATCCCTCTAGCACTCCAAGAAATGTGCAGAGGTCTGATTCGGTAACCTGGAGGCCAAGTCAGTGGCCAAGACTCAGTCTTCTACCCCCATGACTAATAAATCAAAAGCATCATCAACCTCATCCTCAACTAATTTGATCTTTCGTAGGGTTACTTACGTTGATGCTAATGGCAAACCCAGATCTTCAATGGCCTGGGTTCCTGTTTCTAACTAAAACCTGTTGAAATGTGTAGGAACAGCTCTGGCGCGATCTTGTTAGACTATGGTACATTGATAGCGACTGTTCCATGCACATGACCAGAGACATCTCGCAGTTGAATGACATTCAATTTTTCAATGGCGCGTTTGTTTCCTTCGCAGGTGGAGAAACAAGGAAAATTACCATGAGAGGAACTGTTTGCAATGGAGCACTCAACTTTAGGAATGTCAATTACGTACCAAAATTGAAGCACAGTCTGTTGAGTGTGTCTCAACTCTACGACAATCATTTGGATGTTCTCTTCACCAAGAAAGGATGTTTGTGCTTAAACCCAGTTTAATTATTCCAAATGATTGGATTCTTCTTAAAGCTGCACGTAAAGGCAATGGGTATGTTATTGATATGAACCAGGCTCCTTCTGACAAGCTTACTTGCCACTTCTCATCGACAGCCGAACATGATGCCATGTTGTGGCATTGCAGACTGGGTCACATCAACATGAAGAATTTAAATCGTCTTGCAAAAGGTGGTTTAGTCAGAGATCTACCAGTTCATGACTTCATGCAGATCGAAAAGTGTGAATCATGCGCGCGTGGGAAACAACATCGACAGCCGCACAAATCTAAAGTCGTTCCCTCCACTTCTCAAGTCTTAGAACTGCTACATATGGATCTCTTCGGTCCAACAGATATACGCAGCATTGGTGGGAAGGCTTACTGTCTGGTTATTATTGATGACTACTCTCGATTCACCTGGGTTTTCTTTCTCGCACATAAATGTGAAACAACTGAGTTAGTCAAACAATTTGTCACGCTTATGGAAAACCAAACAGATTCTTCGGTGAAGGCTATTTGGTGTGATAATGGGACAGCGTTTAAGAATATTACCTTAAACTCCCTCTGCTCCTCCAAGGGAATTAACCAACAGTTTAGTGAAGCCAGAACCCCACAACAAAATGGGGTTGCAGAATGCAGAAATCGCACACTCATTGAAGCTGCACGCACTATGCTGGTTGAATCCGAGCTACCTCTTATCTTATGGGCATAAGCAATCAATACTGCATGCTATATCAGAATCATGCCCTGATCAATAAACGCCACATGAAGACTCCATACGAAGTAGTTGAAGGTCGCAAACCTTCAGTCAAGCATTTTCGCAAATTCGGATGCCCATGTGTTCTCCTGCTCATGGACGCTAAAGGAAAGTTTGAATCACGCGGGGATCCTTGCATCTTCGTTGCCTATTCTAAACATCATATCGCGTTTATAACAAGATTAAGAAGATGGTAGTTGAAACCTACAATGTGGGTTGGCTGGAGGAAGATCCCAAGGACACACGCATAGGTCCTGACTGGTTGTATGACTACTCCACTTTATTTAATCATTTTCATGTGTCTTCCAATGTGCCTGCAGGTACAAGTTCGAATTCTGCCCTTCCAACGGTGCCTATTTCTTCTGAAGACAATGCAGACGCTGCTGCGCTACATGAGACTTTAAAGCAGCTAAGTGTGGATCCTCCTGGATTTAATGACACTGTCTCGCCTTCCTCCACTGTTTCGCATTCTCAAGAACCAACTATCCCTTCGCCTGCTCAGACCGATCCTCCTGAAGTTGTGGTTTCTGATCCAGAGTCCTCTACAACACATGAAGGCCTTACTCCTGATGTTTTGGGTTCCTCTCTGTTTCCTGAGCCTACTCCATTCGATTGTTCGGTGGATTCCTCAGCACATACTTCTATTGGTGCCTATGTTGAGGGGAGACATCTGGAGTCGCTTCAGCTAGTGTCACAACTTGCATTTTTTTTCTTCTTTGAAGAGCATCTTTCATCTACAAAACTAGTGGGGGCTGAACACAAAGAAAAGAAAAAAAAAAGAGTTGGGAAAGAAACAAGAATTAAACAATCAGATATAAAGTAAAGAATGTGTTGGGCCGGGCGTGTATTAGAGAACAAGGTGCCTTAATTCCTAGCTTCGGATGACCCGATCATACATCGTTAATTATTCGGTTTGACACCGTTAAAGGATCTGTTATATGATTGAAGTGTCCATTAGTTGTCTATCACAAATACGATAAATAAGTTATGTCTATGTGGGTTATTTGTGTGCAGTTGAGTTAGAATGTTCATAGAGTTACCAAAGAACCATATTTATATTTTTATGATTTGAACTTTAGTTGTCTTCATCATTCAATTAATACTAAGAACTATCTACTAACTCTTAGTGGTTTGATATACTACTTACCATAACCAATTAAAAGCGAATAGGATCAGTAACTCTCTATATCTTTGATTGTACTTCGAAGCTGATTGCTCTCCTTCTCATCAACTGTCGTGTTAGCAATGCACACTACGACATATATTCCATTGGAGTTGCTCTAAACAATTTAAGTACAAAACTACGAGTAATCGCATAAGAATTAATATACATTGTACAATATGTATAGCTAGAGAGAAAGAGTCGGTTATGTAGTTACATACTGTCATATGCGTCACACCTGTAATTGTCATTTGTTGACATGAGTGGCATCTTTTCTGGGGATAGTGGCGTGAGTTTATGAAGCCAAGGAAAAACCAAAGATTTTCAGTGATATACTGAGAGTTATGATCAATAGAAAAGTTGACTTCTACCCTCCATATGTGATTAAGATCACTTGGTAATATATTTCAGTCTCAGTCTTCCATTGTCAAGTTTTAAACTAGTTTTGGTACCAAAATGTGCATCTTCTTGAGCTTAATAATTATGACATCCATAGATTAGACTATTATCATATTTGACAGGCTTTGTATTATATTGTTAAAATTGATCGCTACATACTTTAAATTATAAAAGGATAAGAAGACTTAACCCTTTTTATATGAGCAACAAACGGTACTTACGTCCCACCATTTTTCGCCAATGTCATGGAAATATATGGTTACAAAGTGGCACAACACCACTTGAAATGTTAACCTTATCAGCAAAATGTACTACACCAGGTGATACACAAGAGTAGTTTCATGCACATTAAGAAATTAAACAAATGTTTCACATATCAAAGAGGGATACTTGAGTTAAAGACTTAAAAGTGAATGATACACAACCATTGTAACACATAAGTCATGACTACATTTATATATAATTCGTGACTATTTTCATGATTTTCTCTTATAACGAACCTATAACATGCTTGGTATGGTAAACAAATAATTTTAAATTTCAATACATGATATAATCGGTGCTGCAAGATTAAATACCTTATTATGTAATTTACCCTAATATTGTAATAACAGTAACTTTGGGATTAAATCAAAACAGTCACTCCGAACACATACATAAAAAGAAGCTCAGTTGTAATAGTAATAGTAATAATATACAATAATAAAAAGAAAACACCACATTCTTATTCTTATTGTTATGATACAACAACATTTAACAGGAAATGTTCACCTATTAAAAGCATTTATACACACACATACAAATCACCTTAAAAAATCAGAACACTTGCCTAAAATTTGAAACTTTAAAATCTAAACTTCATCACACCCCATCAATGGTGGCATTCTTCAAGTTTCCTCCGAGCAATGACAGCAGACCGCCACCGTGAACCCGCCCCTCCGGAACAACAAACTCCAAGCTCTTCCTACTGTTGCCATTTTCGCTTCTTTCTCCACCATGATCCGAGCTCAACTGCATTGTAAATGATGATGAACATGGTTGCTTCATCGACGGTGGAACCAGTACTTGTGGTGGGATCAACTGTTGCCGTTTAGTCGGCCTTTCGCGCGAGTCAATGGAGTCGGAAACTATGCTGACTCCTGATGAAGAGTATGTGTTGTCAAAACTGCTCATAACAGTTGGTGCTTGAACAACCCCGTGGAAGAGTCCAGGACCGATTCCGAAACCGCCCCTTTTGTTTACGTTAGCTTCTTTTTCCTGGACCATACTAGCATGGGCCGCACACAGCCCACTCTTTCCCCTGGCAAACTTCTCACATTTACCTTCTCCGCCCCAGTTGCACCGCTTTCCGCCACCGTGGGCCTTGCAGAAGTCAGTGCTGCCTTGAGCAGACTTGGTACAGTTTTTGAATTTGCACCGCTTCCCACCACCGTGCTTCACGCAGCAGTCGGTTCTGCCTCGCGCGCTTTTAGTACAACCAGGGACAGAACACCTCTTGCCGCCACCATGAGCAACGCAAAAGTTAGTCCCACCGTGGACACTTTTCGGGCAAATGCCACCACCATCATAAAGGCATCGTTTTCCGCCACCGTGGGCTTTACAAAGCGGGGTACTGCCTTCAGCACCCTTGGTACAACCCGCAAAAACACACCGTTTTCCACCACCATGAGCTTTACAATACATAGTGCTTCCCTGAGCTCCCTTACTACACCCTTGAAACTGGCACCGCCGGCCTCCACCGTGCGAAATGCACAGACCGATCTGTCCTTCGGCACTGCGAGTGCATCCCCCCACTTTACACCTCTTTCCACCACCGTGTTTAATACACAGGCCCGATTTGCCCCTAGCGGCTTTACTGCAGCCCGACGGGTGGCCACACCGCCTCCCACCACCATGAGCTATGCAGAACTCCGTCCTACCTTCTGCACTTTTCGTGCAGCCGAGGTGCTGACACCGCCTGCCTCCACCATGAGCCTTACAGTATGCAGTTCGACTCTCCGCGCCTTTATTACACCCCGGTTTTATACATCTTTGACCTCCACCATGACCGATACAGAGCCCTGTAGCACCTCTAGCCCCTTTTGTGCACCCATCAAACCTACATTTCTTTGAATTGCCGGTTTGATGGTCGGACATTGTTCCCATTGAATAATCCGAGATAGCCGATGGCTCCGAGCTTAACTGTGGCCCGTGATACGAGTTCCCCCCCGGCTCCAAAAGATTATGCATTTGCATCCGCGGAGCCAGAAGCAATGATGGCATGTAGCCACCTGATTTCTTCGCAGACGTCGAACCCTCATCGATAACTTTCTGAGAATAACATGATGTGTCGTTCACTGATGTAAAACAATGATCAGAAAGACCAAGTTTGAGTACCGAATCACCACCCTCGCACGACAACCCTGTGTTGGAAACCGAGGCTGGCTTTTTAGTTGAACTTGAATAATAATCGTTGGAATATACGCTCGGGGTTGGTCCTAACCCGAGGACCAGTCTGCATCCGTCATCGGGTGCGATGTTCGTGTTCTGCTCTTTCGATTTTTCACAGGCGGTTTCATGTCTGGGACCCGTGTTTCCACCATAACCGAAGCAGTCTAAGCTTAATGTGGTATTGCTGTTACCGTTACAAGAAACAAATGCTAGACTATTGTTGAGATCCATTTTGGGGTTACTGTAAACCATTGCTATGAAGTATTTGAACTTTGAAGAGGTTGTGGTAAGTTTAGGGGAATAATTATGACAGCAATAAAGATTTGTAAATTAAGATGAACAGAAATAGAAAGGTTTCCAATAGGCTAGCACTAGCTCCACCACTCACAAAGCCTGATGTGTCTGACCTGTCCATTCAGTTGGCAGTTGCCGACAACCATATCGAGCTATGCAAACACCTCGGTTGGGAGGCGTATGTGATAACATTTCTGGGATAAAATCCGATTACATAGTCAACATAGATTGGTATGTTTAGATCTGCAAACTCTCTATTCCTCCTTACTGACAAGTCTTTAAGCTTCATTCACCTGCAACCGAATGAACAGAAACATGTAAACACACTTCATTTCAAGAGTTTTCTTTCAAAGAACCAAATCAAGTTCATACAAAATCATCAAGTTAGATCAAATTCGCGACATACAACACTTGGTACCGTACATAAATTTCAGACTAGAAAGATCTAGCAAATAAAGATGTCACATGGTATGAAAAAAAAACTCACGGGACCCACCATGACTCTGCTAACCGATGAGATAATACAGCTTACGCTGTGTAGGTGGCCTTCAAGGGGATTAAAGCTCACACGCTCGATATAGAAATGTTTCAAATTAAATGCTTCCAAAACACCATCTTGTAATTTCAGATGAACATAAGCAATACCAATTGAGCTGTTGTAATTTTGTTCTGTCTCCTTTCGGTTGCTTGTTGTTTCTTTCAGCCTCTTGCTGGCTCTTTATATATATATATATATATATATATATATATATATATATATATATATATATATATATATATATATATATATATATATAGGGTGTGTGATTGCGTTACAAAAACCCTATAGTATAAACCAACTAATAAAACCTAATAAAAATATCTAAAAGCATAGATACAATCTAGAAACCACCACTTGGAACATAACACATATAAAAAACGACAAAAAATTGGGGCCAAAGATGAACAATATTAACAAATTAAGTTATTAATCCTGAACAAACTTTAATCAAAACAATTTAATTAGCTGGATCTTCATCTCAAACACACATATTAAAACAATAAAATAACACATATTAAACAGAATCAAATTCGTCAATATGCAAACCCTAACCGTAACCGTAAACATCGAATCATAGAAGACATAAGCAGAGTTTATCGAAATCATCGGCAATTGTTGTGGTTATATGTACGAAATCAAACAGAGAGTGATCTAAATGTATGGAATTCGAAAGTTAGAGAGAGGTATACCTCAAGAGGGAAAATTAGGCGAAGTTAGTAGAAAACTGATTGCAATGAAGGAATTCTAGAGAGAGAGAGAGAGAGAGAGAGAGAGAGAGGATGTTTGCACAAGTGGAGAGTAATAGTTAGGTAATGACGTGAAAAATAGAAATCCTGATTGGAGAGAGTACGTGTTTAGCCCTTCTTCTTAGTTTAAAATATGCATTTCATCCCTCATTTATGATTTGAATATTTGTAGTGCAACTATTTACCATGACTCTTTTATTTAAGAGACCTTGAGTTTTACGTGTTTAAAGGTCGAGTATGGATGTTTGGTCCGTGAGTCCAAGCTCGACCTCATATATTAAATCAAATCTATTATATCTATATAAGGGCTGTTTGTTTACCTTTTAATGACGCTCTTTATGGTTCAGACCTCTTACTAGTTCAGCACTTAATGATTCAGAGTGTTTGTTTCGCGAGCAGATGTCTGAATGGTTTAGACAGCCTCTCAATGGTTAAGCATTATACTGAGTCTGAATGGTTAAGACCCCTAATCGGAATTGATCAGACATTTGTCTCTGAACGGTTAAGCATTATACTAGCTCTTAATGGTTCAGACCTTTTACTAGTTCAGCACTTAATGGTTTAGACCTCTTACTGGTTCAGTACTTAACCATTCAGAAGTTGTCAAACGGCCCCTATTTATTAAGATTGTTTACGTTTGCGAGTGAAACTCGGTATACATAGTCTGAGCTCGAGCTCATTTATTGAATGGCCTCTAGTTTAGACTCAAACTCGAATTCGATGACATTTAAACTCAGTTTGATTCGAGATTTATTGATCCATTTATTGAGCAATCCTGGTGTAAGTCACTCATGAGTGACTCATGTCACTTACACCCTTATCTACGGTTCAATATTGTGGTTCATGGTTTGGTAGCTTTACTATATGTTATTTAAACTGAATTTAAGCAATACATATATGTATGGTGGATGCATTTTGAGCATATCACAAGTTATTCTACAACAAAAATATCATTAACGTTGTATACTTTTCATAAGCGTAATATAGATGTATCTAGTTGTACTTTTGTGAAGAAAATCATCTCTTTCACCAAATAAAAAGATAAGGTTAATGATAAAAGATATGAAATGTATAATTGGAGGTCCAAATATGTAATTTCTTCAAAGTACAAGGACCAAACAGAATCGAATCTATTAAAATTATTGTGTGTGCGCAACACAATGCATATTCTATTTCTATAATTGGGTAATTTACCGAAATACCCCCACGTTGTACAACTGTCTTTTGGATCATTCGAAAGGAAGACGACGGCGGCTCATTTGCTTACTTTTTAGCGACAGCGACGTCGTTTGCATTGACTATTTTGCCCCGATTATGAGTGATGTTTAACAAAACTTAGGGGTAAATATGTCATTAAATAAATAAGGCTGATGTCAGATGGGGTATTGGAGATTAGTGGAGGAGGTGAGTGGTGACGTGGCAACCCCGTGCCAACAACCAATTAAAAGTGCATCTTCGCTCAGTGTTTTTGTCTTACTTTCATCAGCTTCGAGCCGCCGAGTATTCACAGCCGCTATACGCGGTTAGCCGGCTTGTTCGAATGGAGGCATGTATGGGCAAACGGAATAAAGCTATAAACTAATAATATAAGGCATCACTATAGATTTTTTTATTGAATTAGGTAAATTATATTTTTAAGTTCTACCCCACTAACTTTTCAGCTTCTTTTATTAAAAAGTTTCTTATTGACAAAATTATTAGCAAGTTAAAATAAACAATTCTATAGCATCACTTTTAATAAAACTAACTACCTCCTACCCGACAACGTATTAAGTCGGTATGAAATACGATTTTACAATTAGGTTTAGGATTATGATCACTTATGTTTGTATCATTATCATCCATGTTGGGAGCAATTGGCGATTAGATGTTTGAGACTCTAGGTTGTTTGTGTTTGCTCAAAGTTCTTAAGCCTGTGAAAAGAATATCTTAACAAGTGAGTCGACCACTGTGGATGCTGTAGATTTCGACGACGATTGTGGATAGTGTAGCTTTTGATTTCTCAATTGCCAATTAAGAGAGATGCAATCATGTGGTGTTTGTTTCGTATTAATATATCATGATTTGGGTCTTTTAGATTCTTGGGTAAATAAAAAGGGGAATAATTTCTTACAGTAAATAAATCACACTTTCGGGTCAAATTTGAATGAGAGTTGGATTATGTACAATATGGATGTACATGGGTTGCCTAGGTTTGAATTTGACCACTATCCAAAATCAAAATTGAGATTTAGTTAAGAGTTTTAAAAACTGATTAATTTTGTTTAAAGATAAGGTAGGTTATCAATTTTCCTTCTAGGGGCGGTTTGCTTTTCTTTTAATTACAAATAGTGACTTGTGCGCTAAAATTTTAAACTTTTAACTCAACACAAATACAAACCTTTCATTTAGATCATTCAGCCAATCGACTAAAATAACTAAGATGGAAGAGTTCTATTTTATGCTGGATTGGAAACTTCACTACTGGAAGTGTTGGTGGCGATATAAAGACATCATCATCATCATCCACACACGAAGCGATATTGATCTGGCCCATATTGAAGGGAGCAGCTCATGCGTAGGTTTGTCATTAACCATAATCAAAACCTAATCATATTTTTTTAGTCGGTTATGAATTAACTGGACAATTGGTTAACTATTAAGTTCAGTTAAATTGGTTAATTCGATTATTGTTCGGTTAATATGATTATTTGCTCACCCCTATCATAAATAGATGAATGGTTATATTATCATCACTAGTTATATTCTTGTTTATTACACGAGTTGATTAATGAATACTGATTGTTTATGTAGCATAATAAGACAAGTATGTGTACTTGATAATCATCCTAAAAACTTATAATGTATTCCTCATAGTAATTAATACCCAACCAACTATTAAAGTGTTTACTCATCAATTATTTGTGAAACTTCTTAAT
Organism: Scalesia atractyloides; assembly: GCA_947069175.1. Classification (NCBI taxonomy): domain Eukaryota; kingdom Viridiplantae; phylum Streptophyta; class Magnoliopsida; order Asterales; family Asteraceae; genus Scalesia; species Scalesia atractyloides. The sequence continues at coordinate 20,008,544 of CAMTDV010000022.1, read as the reverse complement.
TATTTTTACATCATGTAATTAACATTGAAAAAATATTTAGATAAACCATTAATTTATGCCCTTATTCTGTTATACAATTAACATGTCTTGCCTCGTGTATAATTTTAAAAAACTATTGAGCTAATGTAATAAACAATTGGGTTATACTGATAAAAGTATAAGTTTTAAAATAAAAAGATTAAATTATTGATCACGTAATATGGTTTAGATGTGAAAATATTTAAACTCATATTTAGGTTTACATTTGATCATTCTTTATAGTAACTCAAAGTTTATTTCAAACATATCATGTTGTCTATCATAATATTTAAAAATTTATAGATACTGTTAGTCACGTAACATTTCAACTTTTTAATTAAAAACTATAGATATACTAAAGTCAAATTAAAGAAAATAAAATGCTTGTTTTTGTGGTGTAATTTAAAAATATATATATTAATGTACGAACAAGTTTTGGCCTTTTGAAAATCATGGCGGTTATTAGTTTTCTATTTGGGGGATAAAGCATAATTATTAACATATATAACTTGGTTAAAGATAAGAGAATAAATGTAATTAAGATGGGGGGTTTAGTTTAATCATTGTTTGAAAGACTAATTAACCCTCATTTTAAGGTTTTACATTATGCATTAAACTTAAAATCAGATCAAATAGAACCAGATGAAATCCAAATTAACAAAAAAAAAAAAAACAGTTACCAGTTTTTTTTGTAACATCAATTAACCAAATATAACCGAACCGAATCGAACCAAACCTTTCATATGTTCATATATTTCTAGCTTTTATACCTCCAGTCATGTATTTCATATTTTATACATCCATTTCATGTATTTATACCTCAATTTTATGTCTTTTTAAACATAAGTTTTAGCATGACTATTGTTTTTGGCTATTAACTGAAATTAAAAGAACCAAACAAAAAACCGTTAATCTAACCGAATAAACTAAATTGATAAACAAAAAACCATTGGTTAATAAGATAGACTAACCAATGACTTCGATTTCAAGCTTCGGTTGAAGATAATAGCCGAACCGACCGAATCATGCACCACACAATGAAATGTATTGATTGATGACTTCGCTTATGACGTATATACACCATAATAATGCTAAAATAAATATTATAAGAACAAAAAGAACTACCAGAAACAAGTACCAAAATACAGATTGTCACCCCTGCTGTATTGCATGGGCACCCTGCTAGTGTACGTGTATATATAATATAATATAAAAATCTATTCTTTGTTAAGGTTTAATTTAAAAATATCATTATGGTTATAAATTATAAATTAATGATATATTTGATGTAATGATAGATTTTATGATAAGATTTAGCAGATCTAATATAACAAAAACATTGATACTTAAAATTATATTTTAAGTAATAACGGATATTAAGGTAAAAAATTTAAAATAAATTAATTTTATCATTTTATGATATTAACCTAATTTAAAAAATAATAAAAATCAGTTTTGATTAACGGTTAATTCTAAAGGTAATAAATACAGTGTTGACACGTGATATGTTTTTTTTAACAGTTAGATGTGAAAACTTGTTTGCTTGTTGGTTAGATTAGAAAAAGAATAAAAATCAATTAATTTGACCGTATAATAAAAACAATAAATAATCAAATAATATTTAATATTTTCCGACACGTGTTCTTATCTGATTGGCTAATTTAGTATCATAGGTATCTCCAATGAAGACGTCAGCCCTATCAGATGATTCCTAGATCTGTGTTTGCGCCGCGTTTCTGACTTTCCTTATTTTCCGAAAACCCCTTCTCATAATATTGAGACACGTAATTTTTTATTACTGAATAAATACATAAATTATAATACAGAGTTTTAAGATGTAACGTCATCTTGTAAATTATTTTTTATTACTAAATAAATTATAATAATGTATATTGAGTTTTAAATTAAAACGTCATCATGTTAAATTATTTTTTATTAGTGAAGAAATTATATGGAGTTTTAAAATTAAACGTCATCATGTTAAATTATTTTTATTAGTGAAGAAACTGTATGGAGTTTTAAAATAAAACGTCATCATGTTAATTTGTTTTTTATTAGTTAATATAATCAAATTAATTTAATTACTTATTTTTAAAAAACTTGTTTGATATAAATAACAACTATTATAATGGTCAGATGTATATAATCAATCTTAAACAAAAGAGGTTAATATGGACACCATTATGTGAGAAACCGTACATAACCATGTCCCATAAACTCATAATGCAACTTTACAAGACACACTATTATATATGTGCTTGTATTACATAATTTTGTCTTTTGCACTCTTTTATTTTCAACATTTAAGTGCCCCACATAGCTATTTGATTAAGACACATAACAAAACCATGTGCTTTGATTTTCAAAAGTTTCTAAAAATCACAATTACGCGATCACGTGAATCATATATAACCTCCAAAGTTCAAAAAATTTACAGCAATACATGACTGTGATTGAACTTACATAGCCGTGTACAATTTCGTCATTGTTCAATTTTCCATTTCAAAACATGAATGTAATCTACTTTTATGTTATTATTATACATATTTAAGCAATAACTTGGTTTCTATCCAATTTCATACAATTAAATTTTGGGCTCTTTTTCTATTTTGACCATTTTTATCTTTGTGCATGTCATAATTTTTTAAGATTTCAAAACTAAACATACCTAACAAGTTATAAACATCATCTATAGTATTTTCAAGCTATTATAAATGATTAAACGGGTAAAACAATAAATTCATCATAGTTCGTCTTTTTTTTAATGGAAAATTTCTTTTAATTATGTCGTCTGTATCATGAATACAAGTCTAGAGATTATTTGTATATATAATAATTTCCTACAAAATGACTAAGCCGGTCTAATGCACACGTTAGAGAATTTTAACGTTTACAAAAAACGTATGGTTTACACCCATAATTCCGGTCTAACACAAAAGTTATAAAAATTTTAAGTTTACATAAAACGTATGGTTTACACTAATAAACCCATTCTAACACAAAGGTTAGAAAAATTAACGATTCCAAAATTGTTTCAAAACTAAACGACTGAACCAAAACTATTCATTTTGTATCACGGTATAGGATTTAAAATTATATCTCAATCTCAATAAATCCAAACACCACAAGTTGTACTACATATATATTTCCCAAAAGAATATTTATAAGATTATAATCTCTAAAAATATTTTTTTATTATAAATCCTTTCGTGAACCCAAAATCCTTATAAATAAGGTTTTAAGGTTGTAGCAATAATCTCACGAGATCTGTTTTAAGTTTGCAGGACATGGTTCACAATTTTAATAATAAAAAGTATATAAATAAATATAAAAATTGTAAAGATACTCTCTTTACATAATTTTGGGAAATTGCAGTACCCGTACCGTGTACAAATCATACAAAATTAATTATGAAATACAACATATTTAAATAAATCGATTCAAATGTTGTCTTCAACAAGAGCCTTAACTGCGTCTTCCTGTATGGTCCGTTGTGTAGTCTTCAACGAACTCTTGAATCGTGTCTCCTTGTATGATCCTTTGTGTCACACCCCGACCCGCAGCGGAAAAGGTGATCGGTGCATAATTGGGTTATCATCAAAGCTCATGACATTTATTATATGTTTCATATTCATTAATACAATTTAATGGAAATTTACAATAAATGATACAACATGTTCTAACTATCAGTCTAAGCTTCTTGGTTCTCTTCTAAGGCATATCCTATGTTTTCCTTGCTTCAACCTGTCCACCTGTATCATGTGTAAAAAGGTTTTTGGATCAACATAATGTTGGCGAGTGAATCATATGGAAAACATTTGAACAAGTTTATCCAATTGATTATAAATAAGGTGCATACCACATATGAGTAAATGTAGATGTAAATTTATTCTTACAACACATAATATTGAATATTGAACACACAAACACCAAATAATTGTTTTGAGGCACGCGTTGTTCGACTCGTCTCCCACGAGGAACTGATGGGCCTAATGAATGAGTTTTGAGGCACGTGTTGTTCTCGTCTCCCACGAGGAACTGATGGGCCTAATAATTTGCATATAACTTTGACAATATGTAATATATCACAACCAATAATAGTTACATTCTAGTTTAGTTCATATAATGGTATAGCACAAATTTGCATAAGAGAATTAGTTTAAACGACACATGATACACCCCAAAACGTGAATAAAAAGGGGAAGTTTGTAAGAATTCACTCACATTGGGTGCGTTCGGTTGATGAGGTTGAATGTACGCGAAATGGTGTTAACCACGAGTGAAATTAACCTAGATAAATCGCATTATGGTTTGGTAAGTAAACGGGTTCTATCAATCTAATTTAGTAGGATTGTTGGGTGTATTTTTGTGAGTTTGTGGCTATTTTCTAACCTTAAAAATGTTATTTTTAAGTATTTTTAATTGATTTTTAATTAAAATAATTAAATAAAAATAAATAAAAAAATATTTTATTTATGCTACAGTTGACTTTTGACCGTTGACTTTGACTAGCGTTGACCGGTTCGAAGGCATATTGTTGTGCGCCGGGTGAGGCTCGAACCCGAGACCTCCCGTACGCGTGCACGCAGCTCTACCAACTGAGCTACGTGTCTAACCCGTTATATATCCGATTTTAATTATATATATATATTAATTAGATTTTAAACAGAATGCCTTTATTTTAAAAACGAATTAATCTAGCGAACCGGTGCGCTCCACAGGTCTCGAACCCGGGACCTGTGGGTTAGCGTACACACAGTCCACCGCTGGACTGTGTGTCTCACTTGGTTAAAAACTCGGTTATCATTATACTTAACATATACCCAAAACACTCCGGTTCAGTTTTGCGAAAAAAGGGATTTTTATTAAGGCAGCGTGTGAGGGACAATACTCGAACTCGTGACCATAGCGTTAAAAGTGCACACAGTCCACCGCTGGACTGTGTGTCTAACCCGGTAATTATCTTGATTTTAATTATACATAACCATTACTGAACGTCGTCTTCTTCACTGGTTTAACCGGAAGTGGCGACTGACTGGTTCAAAATGTTGATTCAAGTTCCTTTAGCGTTTTATGATCAATTACAGTCGAGATAAAAGTAAAAAGAAAGGAATTTAGGCGTGAGAAGTACCGGCTGGTTTTACTCTGTTTTCCGGCAGAACTCCGGCGACAGCAATCTTTTTCCGGCGACAGTATCTTGCAGCAGAGAGTCCTCCGAAAGCTTACAAAGGGTGTGGGTGACTTCGGTAAAGGTTTAGGGGGTTCAGTAAAGCTCAGAGATTACTGATACGGTTTTCCGGCGAAGTATAAGATATTTCCGGCGAGTGAGTTTTCGCCGAGAAAAGGTGCGATTTGAGTGTGAAAGGTTTCTGGCGAGTTGTGGGTGTATTTATAGGGTAGTAACGAGATGAATGGGGTCTGAATTCGGTCTTAATTCGAAGTCAGCCGTTCTCCGGCGGTTATGGCTGATGTCGCGGGTTCAGACGTCGGTTATAACCGTTGTGAGAGTTAATTCTACGGTTAATTTGAGCGGAAACTTAATTAAACGGCGAAGTCGTCGGGATTTCCGACGACTGCTATTTTGGGCGCAATTTACTGAAATTGATTTCCGAACTTTAATATATGAATTAATTGATTCCTTTATTCATCAGAAAATCAAAGTGGCGGAGCGGTTGTTCGGTTAAGTGATAAGTCATTGTTGAGCCGGCTATAGACCCGAGTTCGAAACCCGGCAGAAGTAAAACATTTTTATTTTGTTATTTTTATCAGTTTTTCAAAAACTAAATATATATCCCCGCATAATAATTGATTACGGATCGTTTAAAATTATTTTGGGCATTTAATTCGCAACGAAAAATTTGACTGACTGTTCGGTTGATAAACGGAGCGGGTTTGGTAAATCTGTTTTTGACGGATGTTACAGTATCCCCTGCTTTTTAGAAATTTCGTCCCGAAATTTAAATAGGGATATAATTAATATATATATAGGGATATAATTGACTAAAAGAATGATGGTGTTGAGTTTTGACAGTTACATACCTAGAAGAAATAAGGGTTTAAGTTTTTGTTTGAGGCGGTAACGTTCCTTGTAAAGGTTAAGTATCCTAATACAGGAATCGCTTTTTGTTGCCTACTGTATAAGTATTGTTAAGCAGGAATGATTTGCTAAAATGATATCATGCATAAGAGTTTAGATATGTTTGGAAAAGTATGGTTATATCCTAAAGCAAAACTTCCAATACTACAATCTACACAAATAACCACAACAACTAATAATTGAATCCACATTCTGATAGTATATATGTTTGAATGGTGACAGTTCCTCTCTCGTTTGTTATGATGGAGAGGTTAGTCTATATAGAAATGGATCACAATCCAATTTCTTTAAATAGTGAGATGATATAAATGTAACACAAATTTCAACCAAAGCAATACTAAATCCTACATGGAACTTCTCATAACCGCCTGATAACGCCTCTGATCCTTTGGCAAGAATACTTATATATAGGAAGTACCAGCGGCGTATCCACCATATTCTTGTCAAATTTTCATTGGTTTTATCAGTGAATTATGATTAGTCCTATAACTCTACAACCAATACATCGAACATAAAAATACTGAAATGAAATATATCTGTGCGATCAAGGCTCAATCAAACGGAGCCGATCGTATTGTATGTATTGAAAATGAAATTGTCTGTGTGCTCAAGGCTCAATCAAACGGAGCCGAGCTTATTGCATGTATTGAAAATGAATAACTTAATCACACAAACAACCTATGCATGGAACCTCTCATAACCGCCTGATAATGCCTCCGATCATTTGTCAAGAATACTTATATATAGGAAGTACCAGCGGCGTATCCACCATATTCTTGTCAAATTCTCATTGACTTTATCCGCAAGTTATGATTAGTTCTATGCGACTCTTACAACATAAACAAACACAACAACCAGCGCTTGAGTCTTAATTCTGATAGTATCCGTGTTTGACAAAACCTCTCTCGTTTAATATGATCGAGAGGTTAGTCTATGTAGAAGTGAGGCACAACTCAACTTCTTTAAATGATGAAACTGAGATATGTCGTAAAGTATGATGATATGAATATTAAGTCAATGAGTATAAAACAAACTGAACTAGTAATTTGCATTAAAATTCTTGGATAAAAATTCCAATTGAGATACGTGAAAATTGAGATAACATAAAGAAAAACATAAAAACTAAGTGATTGGGGTTGAATCTGGATTCTTGATGAGAGAAGGCTAGTTAAGTGGTTGGTTTGGACCGTTAACATCTTCAACAGGATTGGCGTTGATGTTATAAACTCTTCCTCTTGCTGGCGGTGGAGCTGGGTTTGCTTGGTTTGCTTGGTTAACTGGGTTTGCTTGAGCTTGGGCGTTTATGATGTTAACCAAACGAGGGCATGTGTTTCTAAAATGGGTAGGGTCGCCACAATTGAAACAAGCTCGAACATATGGGTACATGGGGTATTGAGGTTGTTGATATGTTTGGATCATGGGTTGAGTAGGGGTTGAGGTTTGGTTTTGAGCGGTGCGGCAAACGTTGCTCAAATGACCGTAGCGTCCACAATTTGCACATAGTCGACAGGGTAAAGTAGATGGATGGTGATAGAAACAGGTGTTGCATTGAGGGTGAGGTCCAATGTAAGGTTTCTTGTTTGGGTAAGTTGAGTTGGGTGCTACTTGAACGTTTGGGATAGTTTGAGGAGGTACAACTTGAGAAGCTGGTTGGTTGCGTTGGGTGACGGCGAAGATTTGCCCATCACGTTTTCTCTTAGAAGTAGGTGGTGTAAAGGATTCGGTTCGTGTGGAGTTTGAGGTTTCGGTTGATGCTTTATCCTTCTTCTTCTCCTCTTTGAAATCTTTGTTTCGGATTCGGTTCTCAGTGAGCGCGGTTGCTAGCTCCATTGCTGCTTCCAAAGTTGCAGGCGAGGTGCTTATTACAGAGTCTTGAATCTTTGATGGAAGGCCACGAATGTAGTGCTCGATCAAACGGTAGAGGGGAGTAAACAAATTGGGAACCATTTGATTTAACTCAAGGAATCTCTTGTTGTATGTGGTGTGGTCGCCTTCCTTTTGTTTTAAAGCATGAAACTCATCCTCCAATTTCTTGATTTCACTTCTTGGGCAAAACCGTCTTGTCATAATTCCCTTCAATTCTTCCCAAGTCAAGGTCATAGTTTCTTCAACACCTCGTTTGGTCTTCTCTGTATTCCACCATGTGAGTGCTGTTCCAAGTAAACGACCAGTAGCATAACGCACCTTGCGATCATCGGGGCAATCGCAATTTAGAAAAGTGTTCTCCATTTCTTCGAACCAATGGAGGAGAGCGGTGACACCTTCAGTACCTTCGTATTTTGGAGGATCGCAGGATTTGAAATGTTTGTAGGTGCATTTAGTGACTGAAAGATTGATAGTGTTTTGATCTTCTTGTTGGGTTGGGTTAACGGAATTAGCGGTAAGGGCTTGTTGAACTTGAACTACGATGTTTGGTATTACGGTCGCCATTTGCTGAGCGATTTGGGCAGCCATGCGTTCACGGGCTTTTCCTGCTCTCATCTTCCTACGGGCGAGGTTAGAAGACATCTACAAGGAATACATGTCAAGAGTATGAGTTGGATGCCTTTGGGATCGTGGGTCGAGTTTGGGAATGAATGTTCATAAAATAAATATAGAAAAAATAAATCTACTACATCCATAGGTTGTCTTGGGTTTTGCTCGCTGTTAGGCCCTTCATGCCGCCATACTTTACCTGTGTAATCATGTGGGCCCCCATGAATACCGGTTTTTCATATGGTTCGCACGGTTTCTGCCTGGTTGCGTACAAAAAAACCCGGAGAAAATCGAGAAATATGTATACAACGGGTGATATTCGGAATGTGCCCAGGCATGGACACGGTGACATCTCAAAGTGAGGTTAGTTCGAACGACGTTTGGTGTGGCATGCTTTGGCCTAATAGGTCCGTCGTACTCTCATCGTTAGTCCCCAGGTAGGCAAACTGGTCCGTTATTTTGGATTTATACGAATGCCAACCTAGACAGGACGTCCCGACTACCGGTACTTGTACCCTTCCGGTTACTACATGCCCGTCGCAGAACTTACTTTGATGGGATTTGAAAATTGCAACAAAATCCTTGAATAATAAGAGTATGAAAATGAATTGAATATATGAACATTGATATATGTATAACGAATATGTATATAAGCATGTATGTTTGACTGAAATATGAAACAAATAAATATCACGAGTTTGTATGTAACCACCTAATCAATTAAAATTTAGGCAGACTATAGTATAGGCTCTAAGGGTCTAATAACCTATCCTATATTCCTATAGTCATGGCTCTGATACCAATCTGTCACACCCCGACCCGCAGCGGAAAAGGTGATCGGGGCATAATTGGGTTATCATCAAAACTCATGACATTTATTATATGTTTCATATTCATTAATACAATTTAATGGAAATTTACAATAAATGATACAACATGTTCTAACTATCAGTCTAAGCTTCTTGGTTCTCTTCTAAGGCATATCCTATGTTTTCCTTGCTTCAACCTGTCCACTTGTATCATGTGTAAAAAGGTTTTTGGATCAACATAATGTTGGCGAGTGAATCCTATGGAAAACATTTGAACAAGTTTATCCAATTGATTATAAATAAGGTGCATACCACATATGAGTAAATGTAGATGTAAATTTATTCTTACAACACATAATATTGAATATTGAACACACAAACACCAAATAATTGTTTTGAGGCACGCGTTGTTCGACTCGTCTCCCACGAGGAACTGATGGGCCTAATGAATGAGTTTTGAGGCACGCGTTGTTCTTACGAACTGATGGGCCTAATGTATGAGTTTTGAGGCACGCGTTGTTCTTACGAACTGATGGGCCTAATGTATGAGTTTTGAGGCACGCGTTGTTCGACTCGTCTCCCACGAGGAACTGATGGGCCTAATGAATGAGTTTTGAGGCACGCGTTGTTCTCGTCTCCCACGAGGAACTGATGGGCCTAATAATTTGCATATAACTTTGACAATATGTAATATATCACAACCAATAATAGTTACATTCTAGTTTAGTTCATATAATGGTATAGCACAAATTTGCATAAGAGAATTAGTTTAAACGACACATGATACACCCCAAAACGTGAATAAAAAGGGGAAGTTTGTAAGAATTCACTCACATTGGGTGCGTTCGGTTGATGAGGTTGAATGTACGCGAAATGGTGTTAACCACGAGTGAAATTAACCTAGATAAATCGCATTATGGTTTGGTAAGTAAACGGGTTCTATCAATCTAATTTAGTAGGATTGTTGGGTGTATTTTTGTGAGTTTGTGGCTATTTTCTAACCTTAAAAATGTTATTTTTAAGTATTTTTAATTGATTTTTAATTAAAATAATTAAATAAAAATAAATAAAAAAATATTTTATTTATGCTACAGTTGACTTTTGACCGTTGACTTTGACTAGCGTTGACCGGTTCGAAGGCATATTGTTGTGCGCCGGGTGAGGCTCGAACCCGAGACCTCCCGTACGCGTGCACGCAGCTCTACCAACTGAGCTACGTGTCTAACCCGTTATATATCCGATTTTAATTATATATATATATTAATTAGATTTTAAACAGAATGCCTTTATTTTAAAAACGAATTAATCTAGCGAACCGGTGCGCTCCACAGGTCTCGAACCCGGGACCTGTGGGTTAGCGTACACACAGTCCACCGCTGGACTGTGTGTCTCACTTGGTTAAAAACTCGGTTATCATTATACTTAACATATACCCAAAACACTCCGGTTCAGTTTTGCGAAAAAAGGGATTTTTATTAAGGCAGCGTGTGAGGGACAATACTCGAACTCGTGACCATAGCGTTAAAAGTGCACACAGTCCACCGCTGGACTGTGTGTCTAACCCGGTAATTATCTTGATTTTAATTATACATAACCATTACTGAACGTCGTCTTCTTCACTGGTTTAACCGGAAGTGGCGACTGACTGGTTCAAAATGTTGATTCAAGTTCCTTTAGCGTTTTATGATCAATTACAGTCGAGATAAAAGTAAAAAGAAAGGAATTTAGGCGTGAGAAGTACCGGCTGGTTTTACTCTGTTTTCCGGCAGAACTCCGGCGACAGCAATCTTTTTCCGGCGACAGTATCTTGCAGCAGAGAGTCCTCCGAAAGCTTACAAAGGGTGTGGGTGACTTCGGTAAAGGTTTAGGGGGTTCAGTAAAGCTCAGAGATTACTGATACGGTTTTCCGGCGAAGTATAAGATATTTCCGGCGAGTGAGTTTTCGCCGAGAAAAGGTGCGATTTGAGTGTGAAAGGTTTCTGGCGAGTTGTGGGTGTATTTATAGGGTAGTAACGAGATGAATGGGGTCTGAATTCGGTCTTAATTCGAAGTCAGCCGTTCTCCGGCGGTTATGGCTGATGTCGCGGGTTCAGACGTCGGTTATAACCGTTGTGAGAGTTAATTCTACGGTTAATTTGAGCGGAAACTTAATTAAACGGCGAATTCGTCGGGATTTCCGACGACTGCTATTTTGGGCGCAATTTACTGAAATTGATTTCCGAACTTTAATATATGAATTAATTGATTCCTTTATTCATCAGAAAATCAAAGTGGCGGAGCGGTTGTTCGGTTAAGTGATAAGTCATTGTTGAGCCGGCTATTGACCCGAGTTCGAAACCCGGCAGAAGTAAAACATTTTTATTTTGTTATTTTTATCAGTTTTTCAAAAACTAAATATATATCCCCGCATAATAATTGATTACGGATCGTTTAAAATTATTTTGGGCATTTAATTCGCAACGAAAAATTTGACTGACTGTTCGGTTGATAAACGGAGCGGGTTTGGTAAATCTGTTTTTGACGGATGTTACAGTATCCCCTGCTTTTTAGAAATTTCGTCCCGAAATTTAAATAGGGATATAATTAATATATATATAGGGATATAATTGACTAAAAGAATGATGGTGTTGAGTTTTGACAGTTACATACCTAGAAGAAATAAGGGTTTAAGTTTTTGTTTGAGGCGGTAACGTTCCTTGTAAAGGTTAAGTATCCTAATACAGGAATCGCTTTTTGTTGCCTACTGTATAAGTATTGTTAAGCAGGAATGATTTGCTAAAATGATATCATGCATAAGAGTTTAGATATGTTTGGAAAAGTATGGTTATATCCTAAAGCAAAACTTCCAATACTACAATCTACACAAATAACCACAACAACTAATAATTGAATCCACATTCTGATAGTATATATGTTTGAATGGTGACAGTTCCTCTCTCGTTTGTTATGATGGAGAGGTTAGTCTATATAGAAATGGATCACAATCCAATTTCTTTAAATAGTGAGATGATATAAATGTAACACAAATTTCAACCAAAGCAATACTAAATCCTACATGGAACTTCTCATAACCGCCTGATAACGCCTCTGATCCTTTGGCAAGAATACTTATATATAGGAAGTACCAGCGGCGTATCCACCATATTCTTGTCAAATTTTCATTGGTTTTATCAGTGAATTATGATTAGTCCTATAACTCTACAACCAATACATCGAACATAAAAATACTGAAATGAAATATATCTGTGCGATCAAGGCTCAATCAAACGGAGCCGATCGTATTGTATGTATTGAAAATGAAATTGTCTGTGTGCTCAAGGCTCAATCAAACGGAGCCGAGCTTATTGCATGTATTGAAAATGAATAACTTAATCACACAAACAACCTATGCATGGAACCTCTCATAACCGCCTGATAATGCCTCCGATCATTTGTCAAGAATACTTATATATAGGAAGTACCAGCGGCGTATCCACCATATTCTTGTCAAATTCTCATTGACTTTATCCGCAAGTTATGATTAGTTCTATGCGACTCTTACAACATAAACAAACACAACAACCAGCGCTTGAGTCTTAATTCTGATAGTATCCGTGTTTGACAAAACCTCTCTCGTTTAATATGATCGAGAGGTTAGTCTATGTAGAAGTGAGGCACAACTCAACTTCTTTAAATGATGAAACTGAGATATGTCGTAAAGTATGATGATATGAATATTAAGTTAATGAGTATAAAACAAACTGAACTAGTAATTTGCATTAAAATTCTTGGATAAAAATTCCAATTGAGATACGTGAAAATTGAGATAACATAAAGAAAAACATAAAAACTAAGTGATTGGGGTTGAATCTGGATTCTTGATGAGAGAAGGCTAGTTAAGTGGTTGGTTTGGACCGTTAACATCTTCAACAGGATTGGCGTTGATGTTATAAACTCTTCCTCTTGCTGGCGGTGGAGCTGGGTTTGCTTGGTTTGCTTGGTTAACTGGGTTTGCTTGAGCTTGGGCGTTTATGATGTTAACCAAACGAGGGCATGTGTTTCTAAAATGGGTAGGGTCGCCACAATTGAAACAAGCTCGAACATATGGGTACATGGGGTATTGAGGTTGTTGATATGTTTGGATCATGGGTTGAGTAGGGGTTGAGGTTTGGTTTTGAGCGGTGCGGCAAACGTTGCTCAAATGACCGTAGCGTCCACAATTTGCACATAGTCGACAGGGTAAAGTAGATGGATGGTGATAGAAACAGGTGTTGCATTGAGGGTGAGGTCCAATGTAAGGTTTCTTGTTTGGGTAAGTTGAGTTGGGTGCTACTTGAACGTTTGGGATAGTTTGAGGAGGTACAACTTGAGAAGCTGGTTGGTTGCGTTGGGTGACGGCGAAGATTTGCCCATCACGTTTTCTCTTAGAAGTAGGTGGTGTAAAGGATTCGGTTCGTGTGGAGTTTGAGGTTTCGGTTGATGCTTTATCCTTCTTCTTCTCCTCTTTGAAATCTTTGTTTCGGATTCGGTTCTCAGTGAGCGCGGTTGCTAGCTCCATTGCTGCTTCCAAAGTTGCAGGCGAGGTGCTTATTACAGAGTCTTGAATCTTTGATGGAAGGCCACGAATGTAGTGCTCGATCAAACGGTAGAGGGGAGTAAACAAATTGGGAACCATTTGATTTAACTCAAGGAATCTCTTGTTGTATGTGGTGTGGTCGCCTTCCTTTTGTTTTAAAGCATGAAACTCATCCTCCAATTTCTTGATTTCACTTCTTGGGCAAAACCGTCTTGTCATGATTCCCTTCAATTCTTCCCAAGTCAAGGTCATAGTTTCTTCAACACCTCGTTTGGTCTTCTCTGTATTCCACCATGTGAGTGCTGTTCCAAGTAAACGACCAGTAGCATAACGCACCTTGCGATCATCGGGGCAATCGCAATTTAGAAAAGTGTTCTCCATTTCTTCGAACCAATGGAGGAGAGCGGTGACACCTTCAGTACCTTCGTATTTTGGAGGATCGCAGGATTTGAAATGTTTGTAGGTGCATTTAGTGACTGAAAGATTGATAGTGTTTTGATCTTCTTGTTGGGTTGGGTTAACGGAATTAGCGGTAAGGGCTTGTTGAACTTGAACTACGATGTTTGGTATTACGGTCGCCATTTGCTGAGCGATTTGGGCAGCCATGCGTTCACGGGCTTTTCCTGCTCTCATCTTCCTACGGGCGAGGTTAGAAGACATCTACAAGGAATACATGTCAAGAGTATGAGTTGGATGCCTTTGGGATCGTGGGTCGAGTTTGGGAATGAATGTTCATAAAATAAATATAGAAAAAATAAATCTACTACATCCATAGGTTGTCTTGGGTTTTGCTCGCTGTTAGGCCCTTCATGCCGCCATACTTTACCTGTGTAATCATGTGGGCCCCCATGAATACCGGTTTTTCATATGGTTCGCACGGTTTCTGCCTGGTTGCGTACAAAAAAACCCGGAGAAAATCGAGAAATATGTATACAACGGGTGATATTCGGAATGTGCCCAGGCATGGACACGGTGACATCTCAAAGTGAGGTTAGTTCGAACGACGTTTGGTGTGGCATGCTTTGGCCTAATAGGTCCGTCGTACTCTCATCGTTAGTCCCCAGGTAGGCAAACTGGTCCGTTATTTTGGATTTATACGAATGCCAACCTAGACAGGACGTCCCGACTACCGGTACTTGTACCCTTCCGGTTACTACATGCCCGTCGCAGAACTTACTTTGATGGGATTTGAAAATTGCAACAAAATCCTTGAATAATAAGAGTATGAAAATGAATTGAATATATGAACATTGATATATGTATAACGAATATGTATATAAGCATGTATGTTTGACTGAAATATGAAACAAATAAATATCACGAGTTTGTATGTAACCACCTAATCAATTAAAATTTAGGCAGACTATAGTATAGGCTCTAAGGGTCTAATAACCTATCCTATATTCCTATAGTCATGGCTCTGATACCAATCTGTCACACCCCGACCCGCAGCGGAAAAGGTGATCGGGGCATAATTGGGTTATCATCAAAACTCATGACATTTATTATATGTTTCATATTCATTAATACAATTTAATGGAAATTTACAATAAATGATACAACATGTTCTAACTATCAGTCTAAGCTTCTTGGTTCTCTTCTAAGGCATATCCTATGTTTTCCTTGCTTCAACCTGTCCACTTGTATCATGTGTAAAAAGGTTTTTGGATCAACATAATGTTGGCGAGTGAATCCTATGGAAAACATTTGAACAAGTTTATCCAATTGATTATAAATAAGGTGCATACCACATATGAGTAAATGTAGATGTAAATTTATTCTTACAACACATAATATTGAATATTGAACACACAAACACCAAATAATTGTTTTGAGGCACGCGTTGTTCGACTCGTCTCCCACGAGGAACTGATGGGCCTAATGAATGAGTTTTGAGGCACGCGTTGTTCTTACGAACTGATGGGCCTAATGTATGAGTTTTGAGGCACGCGTTGTTCTTACGAACTGATGGGCCTAATGTATGAGTTTTGAGGCACGCGTTGTTCGACTCGTCTCCCACGAGGAACTGATGGGCCTAATGAATGAGTTTTGAGGCACGCGTTGTTCTCGTCTCCCACGAGGAACTGATGGGCCTAATAATTTGCATATAACTTTGACAATATGTAATATATCACAACCAATAATAGTTACATTCTAGTTTAGTTCATATAATGGTATAGCACAAATTTGCATAAGAGAATTAGTTTAAACGACACATGATACACCCCAAAACGTGAATAAAAAGGGGAAGTTTGTAAGAATTCACTCACATTGGGTGCGTTCGGTTGATGAGGTTGAATGTACGCGAAATGGTGTTAACCACGAGTGAAATTAACCTAGATAAATCGCATTATGGTTTGGTAAGTAAACGGGTTCTATCAATCTAATTTAGTAGGATTGTTGGGTGTATTTTTGTGAGTTTGTGGCTATTTTCTAACCTTAAAAATGTTATTTTTAAGTATTTTTAATTGATTTTTAATTAAAATAATTAAATAAAAATAAATAAAAAAATATTTTATTTATGCTACAGTTGACTTTTGACCGTTGACTTTGACTAGCGTTGACCGGTTCGAAGGCATATTGTTGTGCGCCGGGTGAGGCTCGAACCCGAGACCTCCCGTACGCGTGCACGCAGCTCTACCAACTGAGCTACGTGTCTAACCCGTTATATATCCGATTTTAATTATATATATATATTAATTAGATTTTAAACAGAATGCCTTTATTTTAAAAACGAATTAATCTAGCGAACCGGTGCGCTCCACAGGTCTCGAACCCGGGACCTGTGGGTTAGCGTACACACAGTCCACCGCTGGACTGTGTGTCTCACTTGGTTAAAAACTCGGTTATCATTATACTTAACATATACCCAAAACACTCCGGTTCAGTTTTGCGAAAAAAGGGATTTTTATTAAGGCAGCGTGTGAGGGACAATACTCGAACTCGTGACCATAGCGTTAAAAGTGCACACAGTCCACCGCTGGACTGTGTGTCTAACCCGGTAATTATCTTGATTTTAATTATACATAACCATTACTGAACGTCGTCTTCTTCACTGGTTTAACCGGAAGTGGCGACTGACTGGTTCAAAATGTTGATTCAAGTTCCTTTAGCGTTTTATGATCAATTACAGTCGAGATAAAAGTAAAAAGAAAGGAATTTAGGCGTGAGAAGTACCGGCTGGTTTTACTCTGTTTTCCGGCAGAACTCCGGCGACAGCAATCTTTTTCCGGCGACAGTATCTTGCAGCAGAGAGTCCTCCGAAAGCTTACAAAGGGTGTGGGTGACTTCGGTAAAGGTTTAGGGGGTTCAGTAAAGCTCAGAGATTACTGATACGGTTTTCCGGCGAAGTATAAGATATTTCCGGCGAGTGAGTTTTCGCCGAGAAAAGGTGCGATTTGAGTGTGAAAGGTTTCTGGCGAGTTGTGGGTGTATTTATAGGGTAGTAACGAGATGAATGGGGTCTGAATTCGGTCTTAATTCGAAGTCAGCCGTTTCTCCGGCGGTTATGGCTGATGTCGCGGGTTCAGACGTCGGTTATAACCGTTGTGAGAGTTAATTCTACGGTTAATTTGAGCGGAAACTTAATTAAACGGCGAATTCGTCGGGATTTCCGACGACTGCTATTTTGGGCGCAATTTACTGAAATTGATTTCCGAACTTTAATATATGAATTAATTGATTCCTTTATTCATCAGAAAATCAAAGTGGCGGAGCGGTTGTTCGGTTAAGTGATAAGTCATTGTTGAGCCGGCTATTGACCCGAGTTCGAAACCCGGCAGAAGTAAAACATTTTTATTTTGTTATTTTTATCAGTTTTTCAAAAACTAAATATATATCCCCGCATAATAATTGATTACGGATCGTTTAAAATTATTTTGGGCATTTAATTCGCAACGAAAAATTTGACTGACTGTTCGGTTGATAAACGGAGCGGGTTTGGTAAATCTGTTTTTGACGGATGTTACACTTTGTGTGGGCTTTAACGAGGTCTTGAACCACATCTTCTTATACAATAATTTCCTACAAAATGAACAAAACAAGTGTTGACGGTTGTGGCTGAGGCACGTGTTCAACACGCTTCCTTTAAAATAGATTTCGCGCCTCTACTAAAGATAACGCGTCTGTCTTCCAGGGTACAACAGCCGGAGCAGTCTGTACTGCCGGAAATGGCCATGCGCCCGAGGTTACACCAGATAAAATTATAGTGTTAAAACTTATGGAAAAATAATGATACGAAGGAGATGAAATTGAGTAGAGAAAACTTATTTATCTAAGTACCCAACACATGGGTCTTAAAATATTTCTTCTTTCCAAGAACTCTCTATATAATCATGTATTTTTCTTGTATCTCTTCTCTTGTATTTTTCTAACATTTCTCTCTCACAAAATAAGGCACATAGCCTACTATTTTTACAAGAGTTGAGAATAAGTGAAAAGTCTCACTTAATTAGCTACTTAATTATAAACTTAACTAGAGACATAAAGACTCAAATTAAAAGACATAAAAACTCTATTCAAGAGTTTAGTCTTTAATTCACCATATTAAGAGTTTATTAATAATTATAATTTCCTTACATTATAATTCACTAAATAATATCCATTTCACACTACAAAAATTTCCAACAATCCCCCACATGAATGGAGATCGTTTAAAACACATAAAGTTTCCAACGGAACCTCGATAGTTGAGTATTGCCGAATAAATAGGTGTTCCCTTTGAACTTTTCGTTGTGAAGCATACTTAGTCTCCTAGCGGTTTGTAAACGCGATATCCTTGAACAAACCCCCATTTGTGTAGACGACAATACACATCACACAGTACTATCCTTAGCTGGTCATCCCCTCATAGTTGTTTCCAATAATGGTCGTGGAACACTTTCCTGGTTCCGAGAGCTCTAGGAATTGTGCCCCCAATTCCATTCGAAGCGACCCCACTTCTCTCTAACATAGGTGATTCTCCTTAAATCATTAAAAGCATCGTAGTTACCATGATTATGGAAAATCATTTACCACATAATAGGCTTAGCCTCACAATTTGTCAATGAATTTCATAGGAATTAACTAGGACGAACTTAAACGCTCTTTTATCGTTTAAAGGGTATATATAACCATATATACTAGCTTATGCGTATCAGCTATGCCCCCACAGTAACCACCCTTAGGCATATGAATTAGTTATCCTATTGAACTTAGATCTTGGGATCTCCAGTCAAGTAAGTTAGGTTTCCTTCACACACCCTTTTCCATGGGCTTTAGTCTCATTCCACAATTTGGTCTCTAATAAACCCTCAGGTTGTTGGATCTACAACATTATCTTTGACTTTGTCTAGTCATTACAAATAACTTTGCGTATTTGAGATCAATTGTCATGATTTGTTCTTAACTCATAAGTTAATTTTGCCTATAGTCAATTTCTAAGACTATAACCTCAGTAGCCATCTGAATCTAGTTATGATATATGTCTTTGTAAGTTACGCGTATCATTTAAGGCAAACACATCTTCATTATGCACTACGACCTTTATGTCCTCCACTTAGTCGTTTGTTTGCAATGTTAGATTTGATTACAAATTCCTTATGGCCAAAATTTTATGGTACAAATGCAAGACATCCCCACATTTAAGTGTTATTGGATAACATCCAGATGGGGTAATGAAAACCATTTCTACATAGCCTTATAGGGTTGTTTTTCTTAAATGGATCCTCTCCCACATTTCTTTCCATTTGATCAACATTTCCATAACTTCACTTATGACGACATTTATACACATATGATTGAACAAGATCAACCTCATTATATCAGTGAATTCAACTCATATTGCATTAGCTTATATAAGCTTCCGAGCTGAGCAAGAAACACATGCCATTGTCATAAGTTTGTCACCAACTTAGAATAGTTCTAATATAACATCTAGAATAAGCCTAGACAATGAGTTCTCCTCATTAGCTTTTCGAACAAACTCTTAAAAAGTTACATGTCTTTTCCTTATAATAAATGAAAATTCTCCCTCAACTTTGTCTATACACAAATTCTTTTTATGTTCATACACATTTGAATGTTTAAAGTTAATTAGTCTCCGTCAAGATCCAAATTAACCAAGTACTAGTCTAGCATGCTTTAGACTACAATACTTTAGCATGTGAACAGAAGATGCATCATTCCGATTCTTCACAGCCCCAAGGATATCATAATATCACTTGCAACATTCATCTCTTGTTAAGACAAAATAATGAGACTTATTTATAATCCTAAAACATCAATATTTAGGAAGGTCTCACAAATTATTGTATATAGCACATAGCTAAATTTTATCATTCAATTAAGGAACATAACTTGTTTACCTTTGATCTCCAATGCTTTACCATTGACTCATAAGTACTTAAACATAAGTCTTAATCTAAGTCACCTGGTGAACACACTCATCGCTAACAAGATGAATGTTCCTCGTTTACAATCACTATTATGTGGAAGATAGAGTCAACTAGATCCACACTTAACAACATGGCATTCATAATTTTGCCATAAGTGATTTGCACACATCTATTGTTATTCATTAGGAGATATGTATATTTAGGATGCTCTCCCAAACGGAGGTAAACTTTCCATATTCAAGCGGTAGACGCATCTACGTATAAATCTCGCAAGATTTATTAAAGTTAAACAATAACATATAGTATTTTACGTTCATATGTTAGAATTCAAACTTGTGAATTTTCCAATGACTTCTAACGAAGTATTTCGACATGAATCTCGTTTGTGTATTTCATCTCAATACACTCACTACTCACTCGTGATGTGGTTACACATCTGATGTCTCGTCTTTGACTTTTAGTCAATGCAACAACTCTTAAGTTGTTTATGTCCAAGTATTGTCATGTACTATCCATTTAAAACCATATTCTTTTAAATAATGTATAATTAATGTTATAATTATTTTTTACAAAAATAATTTATACGTCACAAACATTAATGATTTATTTCTTTGTAAAAATTGCATGTGTTATCCGAAGATATTGAACATAAAATAATAAAATGCATTTGAAATTAAATCATAAGTGCCAAACACTTTTGAAATTTAAACAAAAGCATACACGATATGTAGGCATCATATATCAAAGTGCTTTTATCTTCAACACTTTATAATCTGACCAAAATCTTCTCAACGATATCGTCACATGGCATGTCTTGAGATACTCCCTCAATAAGACTTCATGCACTTATAAGTACAAGTTTCTCATTTCATCTTGAAACTTTAAACTTGGATAATTCTACATAAAACAACACCAAGTTGTTACAAAGACTACATTTAAGTAGTGAACTTGAACAATTAAATTTGTTCACAACAACACCAAGTTGTTTTCCACCAAATAATATCCATGAGATTGTTACTTTGTTCACCATATGCTACTCTAGCAAGAGTAGCAAACCATCTGAATTATCAATACTATGCAAAACTTTGTTTTAAAAATCACTCTAAAACATTTCTTTAGTTTTGCAATATGCTATATTAATAATATCAATCAGGATTTATGAAAACATAAATCAAAACCTAAAATATCAAATGGTTTTATATTATTTAGTCTTACTATGCATATACTAAACGTTTTCTAACAAGCATGTTAGAAAAAATGTTATAATGGCACATATAGAATCAAACGTTTACATAAAATGTTTTCCAATGATAAAGTTTATAAAATAAACTATTTCTAATCATTTTTTAATGCAAACATAGGTAATTAAATGTTTACACAAAACATTTTCGTTCATTATGGCTTATAAAAATAAATAATCTCTAGACTTGTATTCGTGATACATGTTTTCTAACACACATGTTAGAAAATTAAAGTCATTTTATATATACAAATAATGATCATTGATTCAAAAATCAAAAACTAAAGTAGGTGAAAAATCCCACACATCAAAATCGTCACTTTATGGTTAATTATTGAAGCCAATTAAACATCAACTTCAATGTATGACTTTTTATTTCTAAATCATATAAGAATTATATAATGTGTTTATATTCATTAACATAAATGCTACAATAAATTACTTATATAAAATGTTTATGTAAAACACTTCAAAACATTTATATTCTAACCGTTTTTAACAAACATGTTAAAATGAAAGAAACTCTAACGCCCACGTTAGAAATATTAACATTTTAACAAAATGTTAATTCGACTTGTTATAAACACATATTTGGTTCTTATAAATAAGTCATTTCTAATACAGACGTTAGAAAATAAACTATTAAAACTTGCTTCCAACCTAACACTTTTCATAAACCGTTTCTAACACGCATGTTAGAAGAGAAATGATTATAAAAATCATTATCAAATTTAACGGTTTATCAACCGTTTCTAACACTTTTGTTGGAAGTAAACAATTACAAAAAACCAATATAAATTTTATCAATAGATAATTTCTAACATACTTGTTAGAAATAAATGATTATATCAATAAATAGCTTCTAACAAGCTCGTTAGAATTAAACGATTACAGAAATCGTTATAAAACATATTAATTTATATATAAAACATGATTCTAACACGCTTGTTTATAAATAAATGATTGATCACTATAACGCTTATTAGTTTATACAAAAAAAAACTATTTCTAACACTAAGCCGGTCTAACGCGCACGTTAGAGAATTTTAACGTTTACAAAAAACGTATGATTTACACCCATAATTCCGGTCTAACACACAAGTTAGAAAAATTTAACGTTTACATAAAACGTATGGTTTACACTAATAAACCCATTCTAACACAAAGGTTAAAAAATTAACGATTCCAAAATCGTTTCAAAACTAAACTACTGAACCAGAACTATTTTTTTTGTATCACGGTATATGATTTAAAATTGTATCTCAATCTCAATAAATCTAAACACCACAAGTTGTACTACATATATATTTCCCAAAAGAATATTTATAAGATCATAATCTCTAAAAAAAATTTTATTATAAATCCTTTCGTGAACCCAAAATCCTTATAAATAAGGTTTTAAGTTTGTAGCAATAATCTCACGAGATCTGTTTAAAGTTTGCAGGACATGGGTCACAATTTTAATAATAAAAAGTATATAAAAAATATAAAAATTGTAAAGATACTCTCTTTACATTATTTCAGGAAATTGTAGTACCCGTACCGTGTACAAATCATACAAAATTAAATATGAAATACAACCTATTTAAATAAATCGATTCAAATCGTTGTCTTCAACAAGAGCCTTAACCGCGTCTTCTTGTAAGGTCCGTTGTGTAGTTTTCAACGAACTCTTGAATCGTGTCTCCTTGTATGATCCTTTATGTGGGCTTCAACGAGGTCTTGAGCCACATCTTCTTATACAATAATTTCCTACAGAATGAACAAAATAAGTGTTGACGGTTGTGGCTGAGGCACGTGTTCAACACGCTTCCCTTAAAACAGATTTCGCGCCTCTACTAAAGATAACGTCTCTGTCTTCTAGGGTACAACAACTGGAGCAGTCTGTACCACCGGAAATGGCCACGCGCCCGAGGTTACACCAGATAAAATTATAGTGTTAAAACTTGTGGAAAAATAATGATATGAAGGAGATGAAATTGAGTAGAGAAAACTTATTTCTCTAAGTACCCAACACATGGGTCTTCAAGTATTTCTTCTTTCCAAGAACTCTCCATATATTCATGTATTTTTCTTGTATCTCTTCTCTTGTATTTTTCTAACATTTCTCTCTCACAAAATGAGGCACATAGCCTACTATTTTTACAAGAGTTGAGAATAAGTGAAAAGTCTCACTTAATTATAAACTTAACTTGAGACATAAAGACTCAAATTAAAAGACATAAAAACTCTATTCAAGAGTTTAGTCTTTAATTCACCATATGAAGAGTTTATTAATAATTATAATTTCCTTATATTATAATTCACTAAATAAATATCCATTCATACTACAAAAATTTCTAACAGTTCACTACTAAAAAGAAAGAGAAATTAGCAAGTCTTTTTCAAAACTACCGTTCAAGTAATTTTAATAAGAATGCATTATAAAACATATATTCTCATTTATTCATCACACTTTTAATATAATAGTAACGAAAACTAAGTGGGAAATTTAATATATGTTGAATCCATCCAAAAAACTGAAGCTCACATTCTTTTCTTGAAAGGCATCTGAGCTCCCATATGTCTCACAAGCTGTGTTGGCTTGGAATTTTGTTTGGGGTTCATTTGTTAACAAAGTCGAATATTTTTCATACAAAGTATATAAGAATGGGGTCGTGACATGTTGTGATAGGTTCAATGGACTACCATTCAGTATGTATGTTATATTCTAATACAACACAATTGATAGTGGTTGGTTATATGCATATGCATATTATCAATGGAGCAATGCAATCTTCCATCATCCCTTGAAGTAGCACTTTCATGATCTCTTTAAGTATTGGTGAAGTTATTGCACTACACGAAACTAGCATAGAGGTTTGTATGATTGGTATCAATGACACAAACTCACTTTAACTTTATACTATACAATAAAGAAGAGAAAAGTGCTACAATGATCTACATTGCATATTGTGTTGCATAAGTGGAGGAAGGATATCTCAAAGCAATATAATATATATATATATATATATATATATATATATATATATATATATATATATATATATATATATATATCTACACACATCCAAGATTCTTCTCATACGTACCGAGGTCATGTGAAATGGCAATCAACATAAATGACATATGTTGAACTTAGTAGCAGTTCATGCCTCTTCACAAAAGACCTCGTACTATAGTTTTTAGTAAACACGCCCATGATGTTGGTGTGACATGCAAAAGATTTATCGGTTTAGAAATAGAGTTGTGCAAAGGGTCAGAACCGACCCACAAGAACCACATACCCTTTTATTGATGAAATTGAGAATCACGAACCAAACCTTAGAAGGCTATATGGTTCGGGGTTCTAGAGGTTCTGATGGGTCGGGTAAAGAGTCTGATGGGCTAGAACCTTTTTATATAATAAGCCTTTAAAGGGTTACATCTTCCCATTTTTAACATGTTCATCAAAGAGTTCCTCCGTATGGTTCCAAGTATAGCCCGTGAGCTTTCTTTTTTAAGTTACTTTTCATTTCCTAGATTGTGTTTTAGTAATGGTTTTGTCATTCTCGTCACTTGAAAATTATGTGAATCCATTATGTATGCATCACAAAATAAAAATACATGTATCATAACATACCCAATTAATCATAATCTAGTAATCCAAAGCTGTGTAATAAGACTATACCATAACCTGTGGTGTGTTTCCTTTTTTGTCATAAATACATACATATAAATACATTAGAGCAACATACGTTAATATATTTAGGTAATATGTCGCATCCATACATATACATCTACATGTACATCTAGCAGAACAATATTTCACGAAACACACATTGTTCTTTTCTAAAATAATATTATTTTTAGTATTGTATTAACATTACGTGAAATCGATTACAATAATACGTAAAAAAGAATAGTAAAGAAAGAAGAGTATTTTATTTTTTGCGTTAACAATATATATCTATTAAATCATTACGTGAAATCGATTACAATAACACGTAAATAAGAATAGTGAAAAGATGAAAGAAGAGTATTTTATTTTTTGCATTAACGATATATATATATGTATTCTTTTTAGTATTTTATACATTATACTTGTTGTTCTTATCTTAGAACCGTCGGGTCGGAACTGACTCGACCTGGAACCAATATTTCAATAAATCTAGAACCAGAAACCGACCCATATATTTAAAAAGGTTTATGTCCAAAGCTCTTATGGGTCGGAACCCGAAATGCTCAACCCTATTTAGAAATGCCAATAAAACGTAGTCAACTATACGCTACACTCTTTTTCTTTTGCTAAATGTCACCTAGCTACTAGGTTTTATTAACAAGGTTTTCAATAAGAAAAAGTACTTTACATGAATTAGGCAAAATTTGATACATGTCTCTAACCAGGGCTAGTGTTATATTGCTACTAATGAAGTGGATGGATATATCCACTAATTATTCATGAATATAAATCTTAGATATACATTCATCATGTTAAAGAAAAATATTTACCTATATTTTCATAAGTGACATACCATCTTCTCTCTAAGTTTTATTTTTGTTCCACTTCTTTCAAATCTTATTAAGATATATAGATATATATATCCTAGTCATATTAAAACATATAATAATATTTACAATTATGCAATACCGCCCAACTCTATTTTTCATGTTGACTTATGAATTAGGCATTAAAATATTAGCAACTCGACAAATTCAATCATATATTACGTTTATAGTGAATATTTGAACAATGAAAACAATAAATTTAAAAGAAACCCAAGCTTTCTCATTGATTATCATTAACAATATATTTAATGGTCATTTATTTTGCGATGATGAATTTTCTTTTGTCATCAATTTATTTTAAGAATGACGATCAAATCAAAACCAGTAATTTCAAAAGTTCTAGAAGAATCATAAAGGAGATTATATGCATAAAGAAAACTAATGGATTTAGAGATATAAAGTTGTTACATACATAATGAACTTGAAGTAAAGAAATACAATAATTGTATAGTGGTGTGATAATTAAACACATAAACAATAATACTTTATTGGTGTAATGTGAAACATAAGATAATTTTAAGCATTCTCTTTCTTTAGAAGTATTTATACAGTTTTCATTAGGATGAGCAAAAACCAAATCATAATTGAAAACTTAACTAAATCATTAACCAAAAATATTAATTTAAAATCAATTAACTGATCAGTTATGGTTAAGTGGATATGATTGCGTCCTAGACATCTTAGTTAACCCACTTTAACCAAACCAAACCGAACCGAACCTTGTATATATATGCAAAAAATCATTATGAAATACATCCACTTGGGAATAGCCTAGTAGTGTTGGTGAGTTAGATTGAGTTTAGAGTGAGAGAAGGTTAGGAATTCAATCCTCATGTGTGCAAGTTTAGCCGTTCAAAAAAATATATAATTGTTCGATTTCATTTCTCAGTTCAAAGTTACACATCTAGTCCATCTAACCAAAAAAAAAAAAGCTTTTTGATACAATTTGTGCAACCCGGCTGATGTGTAAAATGTTTATTTATATTTTGAAAACACAAATTAGAAGGACTCACTAACTTAATTACACACAATCGACAAGTATACTAGTTGTTATATAGTCAAGTCGGGAATACCGGGATCAATCTAAGGACACAATGTAGCAACTCTCGATACTAAACCTCTATCGAGTCCTAATCTAATGATGTTTAGTGATGAATGATTGATTTTGTTAACTACTAAAACTAACTAAGAATGCAAATCACACAAACAAGCAATCAAACAGTGACTTTTAATGAGAACAGCTAATGAGAAAACAACTCTGGCAAAAATCATGTTAACTCGCTCACAGCTCATGAGATTGCCGAGATCTTAAAATATACTATCTAGATCTATATTGGATGCCGAATCACTCTCCAAACATGAGCAATCTAGTATCCAGGTAAGTGTGCGAACTCACCGGTCTCGGGTTCAGATCAACTCTCGGTTTCTCTAAACAAATGCAATGGTACCCTAAATCTTGATATCCTCTAGGTCCCACCAAAAACAATATATCCAGGAAGTGTAAAGGTTGTAAAGGGTAGTGATTCTAAGAGGTTCCTAATACGAAATGCTAACTAAATAGACACGTTAGTGGTGACTCGCTCTTGTGCAAACCACGGTCCCAAATATATATAAACCTAGACATACCAACATCTAATCTCCTCTAAAACTCAAAGATGGTAGAATGCTAAATTACCGAATATGTTAATTACTTGTTCCTAGGTTTACTACGTCTAGTAACCACGAGATTCTATCGAAAACACAAAGTCAACGAAATCACCAACCCTTGATCATCAATACGCAATCAATAAACTAGAATTTAATGGAACATGCAAATACATTCAGATGCCAAGCACGCATATACATAAGAACCTGGTTAGAACACTCTTTTACCAAAACATAAGCTAAATCACTAAATTTTTCAAAATCGAAAACATATTATAAGCCTAGGTAGCTAAAAAAGCTTAGCTACTCATGTTCAAAACAAAGACAAAAGCAAGTTCAAAACAAGTAAATCCAATAAATATGTTCAAATTATTTAAATTCAAAGACAAACCAAAAACCATAAACTAGTAAACATGTTCAATGTCCCAAAGAAAAACCAAAAACCATAAACTAGTAAACATGTTCCATGTCCAAAACTGTCGCGGTGGCATGATTGTAAATAACTTGAACTCTTATCCAATCTAGGCATGTAGCGATGGCTTATAGTCTTTTGTCTTGCGACGCGCCAACATGCCTTTTGTCTAGAAAGTTGTTCTTTTTTCATCCATTTCACCCGTGTGCTCGTTTCTTTCTATTTTAGCTCATTTAAGCTCCATTTGCACGCATTTACCTGCAAAATACAACATCATCTGAGTTTAAGCTAATAAAGACAAAAAACCACTTAAAACTTATTGAAAACTATACAAAAATATATGAATAAATAGATGTGTTTTGCAACACATCACTAGCATGCTAGGACATTGAAGAAATTGAAGTAATGCAAATAATAAATCACTTATTTCAGTGTGAAGTTGCATTTGATTTCTTTTCACTGTTTAACGACTCTAAATCTCTGAGGTTATATTTTATAGATCTGATGGTTGTATTTCTTTAATTTACAAGAGTATGTTGCATTGCTTATGTTGAGTTGACGTAAAGATAATTATTCTTTTAAATTGTTAATCGTAAAATAAAATCATTCCAAAATTAAACCTCAATATAATATAATACGAATAGTTAACCACCAAAAAATTAAATGCAAATACAGATTATGAAATAAAAAAAATATAAATTAGCTATCAAACGTCATCACAAGATTGAGCATCGTTTTTATTTCATCTGTGCTAAATATTAATATAAAATAGTATTCAAAATTGTTAAATATATTTAATTCATTAATGTCAAGTTTTATTAAGGTTGATTGAATCTAAGTTGATGATTCTGCCACCCTCACCCATCGGTATCAACTATTTTTATTGGTGCTAACGTACTACTTTAATATCTCATTATTTTATATATATTATTTTATTAAATAATGTGTGTCTTGGAATTTCTACACTTTGGGACCATGATGACGATATCACACAATAATTTGAGTTGAAATGTCCAAATATCCTAAAATAATTGCAAATATACTTATTAAAATAAAGTAATCAATAACTTTATCATTAACTTTTTTTTATCGATCTTTGGAATCTATATACTATATAACACCTTTTATAAAATGGAATCGGACTTACAGAAATTATATTTATAATTATTTGATAAAGAAAAGTTCATTCTATCAAACTATAGTTGATATGACGCTATTGTTATTTTACATTTTAGTTGGTCAATCGTTCGCGTAGACTAAACTAGTGTAGAATTACTAAAAGTCAGTGGCGGATCCAGAAACTTTTTTTGATGGGTATATTTTGTTAGATTCCCATTAAGTTTTCACAAATAATTCAAGGTTCTTACTAATTCCTTTCATTTTTCTTCAAACCAAGTGGGTTCATGTGAACCCACAAAACACGGCTGGATCCGCCACTGCTAAAAGTGTTGGTTCATCTTGACGTGACAGGTTGTTCTCATAGCCTATGTGTTGCGGTGTCGCCTTAGTTGTTTATAGGTGACGGCATGTTATATAATGCGTTAACCATAAGAAAACGTATGTTTTGACGTACCCAATCTGACTCAGTAAAACCTATATAAGTATTGTGGTTACAAAAGAAACGGAATCAACCCCGGCTTGATTCGTTTAGTGAGGGTTCTAGCTAACCACTACACCACTCTTACCTTTGCATCAAGACTTAGCGGCGTCAAAACGTACAATAACTCTAATTTATACCATCAAATGAAAAATTATTATATTTAACCTGAGCGTTTCTAAACACAGTTTACGTTAAAACATAGACCAACAAAAAACGTATGCAAAAATAAGCATGAAAACGGATTATATTTGATCATATTCGTTTCTAAAAAGATTATGTTGAAACGTGAATTTATATCGCTTACGTTGAAACGTGAATTTATATCGACACGTACGTCAAAACGTAGACCAACTGAAAATGTACATAAAGATAAGCATGAAAACGCATTATATTTACCCGACTTGTTTCGGAATTTTTTTACGTCAAACATGTATTTATACCGACAACTCGACAAGTACATAAAAATAATCACGTGAGAAAATAATTTTTTTCTTTTAAGCTAAAGAATGAAAAAGGGGGGGCGGGGGGGGGGGGGGGGGGGGAGGGGAAGGGGGAAAATGACAATGTATAAAGTTTTTAGAAAGTGTAGAGAGTGTAAATGTTAATTTTGAAAGTTTAAGGATTGTTTTTATCGATGGCAAATTTGTTTTTAAGAGTATGCAAAGTTTAACATATAATATTTGTACCTTATATACTATATGTTTAATATGATTAAAAGTTTAACTATATAATATTTGTAACTTTATAAAATAAGTTTGGTAGTTATTGCTCAATGGCGATAGGAGTGGGATAAGCCTCACTCTACCAGCTCTGAATGGGGACACCTTGGGGTTTTGATGAATAGTGCAACACTGTGAAATACTAAGTCTCGATTATCACGTTAAGTATAATTTTTAACAAGAAGTGTTATGACTGGAATATTAACGCCGTTAATATTGTTCTCTATTAGTGAAAAAAGTGGTTAAAAGCAAACAAACATAATTAACCAAACCTATGTAACATTTGTAAAAATCGGGTTTTCAAAACCCGCTCCGTTTTGTAATCAAGTATCAAGTTATAAAAGTTACATTAAATATTTATGATTATTTTGAGTTAAAACGATACATAATTAATAAATAAACTAAACTATAAAAATTATATTTGATAGAAAGTTAAAACAAAATAAATAAAAAAATTATGAAGCTGCCGGGACTCGAACCCGGGTCAACCGGTTACAACATCAAAGCCTTAACGCACACACACATCACCACTCCGCCACTTGTTTGTTTTCTGTCATCTTTAGGAAACAAATAAGTTTTATTGACTAAGGTAAATCAATCGATTTTACAAATTGTAACTGAAATCGGTTATCAAACACCCAAAGTCGATTTGGATACTCTCGATTCAGCGAGTATAACCGATAAACGGACGATTCCAATCAATGCTGCCATGAGCGTTGAGCATGTTCCCCATTTTATTATGCGGTTGAACCTGGCGTGCCCACATACGATCGGCTCCGTTTGATTGAGCCTTGATCGCACAGACATTTTCATTTTCAGTACATGCAATACGATCGGCTCCGTTTGATTGAGCCTTGATCGCACAGACATTTTCATTTTCAGTACATGCAATACGATCGGCTCCGTTTGATTGAGCCTTGATCGCACAGTTTCATTTATGTTATTTACAGTATGATGTTGGTATGTTCATGTATGCTGTCATGTGTTATTGTATGTTATAGTTGTGATTGCTATTTGCCATTGCTTGATTATTTACATTTGCTCATCTATGATTATGCACAAATTTTCATTGATAAACTAACAATTAATTTATTAATAAATGTTTATCTAATAAGGTTCACTCGCCAACTTATGTTGACCAAAAAACTCCCATTTTACACATGATACAGGTGAACCAGCAGCAGCTAGGAACACATAGGACTTGGACTAGAAGAATAAAACGTTTTAGAGTTGGGATTGTTATGTTTGGTTTATTTCCTTTGTATTGAATGAACATGTTTGGATATTTGAAAATGTAACTTTGACTTTATTAAATATGAAACGTAATAGTAAATGTCATGAGCTTTGGTGATAACCCAATTATGCCCCGACTCTTATTCCGCTGCGGGTCGGGGTGTGACAGATTGGTATCAGAGCCATGACTATAGGGATATAGGATAGGTTATTAGACCCTTAGAGCCTATACTATAGTCGATTAGAAACTTATAAGATTTTTGTGTGTTACATGCCAAATTTCATGATGTTTATATGTTTTATGTTAAATGTTACATTTGATATTGTGCAAGCATGTTCATAAGTATGTATTATCATATAATGCCTATCATGACTCATATACTCATAACATATCACATCCATGAAAGCACACACCACATCATGATTGCTTTTACAATGATTTTCGTGTTTTCAAATCTCATCAAAGTGAGTTCTCATGACGGGCATGTAGTAACTGGAAGGGTACCAGTACCGGTAGTCGGAACGTCCTGTCTAGGCTGGCATTCGTATAAATCCAAAATAAAGGACCAGTTTGCCTACCTGGGGACTAACGATGAGAGTACGAAGTACCTATTAGGCCAAAGCATGCTATACCAAACGTCGTGGGAGTTAACCCCACTTTGAGTTGTCATTGTGTCTACACCTGGACACGTTCCGACCAAACATCGCATGAACATATTTTGTGGTTTGCATTCGGGGGATGCGAATGTTAAATTGCCAATACTAATGTGAATCCTACCAAGCCAATAGCCATGGGGGCCCACATGACTATGTAGGTGAAGGTATGGGGGATATTTGAGGCCCAACATGAGCGAACCCAAGACATCCTATGGATGTAGTTGCATTATTGATATTTGTGTTATTTTCATTTTCTTAAAGACACATGACACCTAAAAAGACACCATAAACTCACAATCTTCTCATTTTATGATCCTGTAGATGTCGTCTAGACAGCAACGAAGGAGTAAAAGATAAGGAAGGTCCCAGGAACGTTTGGCCACTCAGATCGCGAAACAAAAGGCCACGATACTTCCTGACATTGTGGTCCAAGTACAACAAGCCCTTGCTACAAATCCTACTAACCCTCCCCAACAACAGGACCAGAACATCACAACCCTCCTACCAGCAAGTGCTCTTACAAACATTTTAAGTCCTGTGATCCTCCTAAATTTGAAGGGACCGAGGGTGTCACTGCTCTCCTACATTGGTTCGAGGAGATGGAAAACACTTTCCTAAACTGCGATTGTCCTGAGGATCGCAAGGTTCGATACGCCACCGGGAGACTACTTGGAGTAGCTCTCACTTGGTGGAATACTGAGAAAGGGAAGAGGGGAACTGAAGATGCGATGGCCTTAACTTGGGAGGAGTTAAGGGAAATCATGACTAGGCGTTTCTGTCCTAGAAGTGAAATTAAGAAGTTGGAGGATGAATTTCATGCTCTAAAGTAAAAGGAGGGTGATCACACTACCTACAACAAGAGGTTCTTGGAGTTGAACCAAATGGTTCCAAATTTATTCACTCCAACCTATCGTCTGATCGAGCATTATATTCGAGGACTTCCCTCGAAAATCCAAGATTCAGTTCTCAGCGTTTCACCAGTAACACTTGAAGCTGCTATGGAGTTAGCAACTGAACTGACCGAAAACCGAATTCGCAACGGGAAGTTCAAAGAAGAAAGCCCCTGTTGAGGGACAAATTTCAAACCACCCCATTCCTTCCTCTAAGTTCGCTAATAAGAGGAAGCGCAACACCAGAAATTTTGCAGTTACCCAAACCGACACCCCTATTCCTGCTGCACCCATTACTCAAGTCACTCCTTCACCCGCACCATACAGAAGACCCTACACTGGCCCGTTACCAAAATGTAACCGTTGCCAATATCACCATTCCCCTGATCATCCTTGCCAATACTGCACCGGCTGCGGTCGCGCAGGACATACTGTTCAAACCTGCCGTATGCCTCAACGAACAAACCGCCACCAACCTTTAACCCAAACCCACCAACAGTTAATGGGTCAAGCCCAACAACCCCTACCATTTCCACCCACCCAACATTTAGCCCAAACATACTACCAACCCAATTATCCTATGGGCCAACCTATGCGGGCTTGCTTCAATTGCGGCGACCCGAGTCATTTCAGAAACACATGTCCAAGGCTGGTTAATATTATTCATGCTCAGGCAGCAAACCAAGCTCCCCCACCTGCAAGAGGGAGAGCTTTCAATATCAACGCTAACCAGGCCAGAGCTGACGGCAATGTGGTCAATGTTACGTTCCTTATAAATGGTAGATATGCATCTATATTATTTGATACTGGTGCGGATAGAAGTTTTGTGTCTTTAGAGTTTGAACCTATATTAAGTAAAAATCGGGATAAGCTCACGGAATCCATAACGGTAGAAGTTGCGGACGGGAAGCCAGTTTCATTAGACTCTATTTTACGCAACTGTACACTCACCTTAAACGACCACGATTTCTCAGTCGACCTTATTCCTATGAAGCTGGGAAGTTTTGACATCATAATCGGTATGGATTGGCTCAGTCAACATCAGGCGGAAGTTGTATGTCGTGAAAAATATATTCGTATTCCTCTTTCAAACGGCCAGACTCTTCGAATCATTGGAGAAACCTCGTCGAAAGGGCTCAGCTTAATGTCTTGTCTTCAAGTTCAAAAATATCTTCGCAAGAATTATGTCGCGTTTTTAGCTCATATCATCAAGAAGGGAACCACAGAGAAGAAACTTGAAGACATTCTTGTAGTGAAAGATTTTCCACAAGTTTTTCCTGACGACATTTCAGGACTTCCTCCAATTAGAGACGTCGAATTCTGTATTGATCTTATACCTGGTGCTACACCAGTTGCAAAGTCTCCTTATAGGTTAGCCCCCTCTGAAATGCAAGAGCTAGCCAGTCAATTGCAAGAGTTGACTGACAAGGGATTCATACGTCCTAGCTCGTCGCCTTGGGGTGCACCTGTCCTTTTTGTAAAGAAGAAAGATGGATCTTTTCGTATGTGCATCGACTACAGAGAGCTCAACAAGTTAACCATCAAAAATCGCTATCCTTTACCTCGCATTGATGATCTTCTTGACCAACTACAAGGTGCCAGCTGCTTTTCAAAAATCGATCTTCGATCTGACTATCATCAACTTAGAGTGCATGAAGAAGACGTCCCTAAGACTGCTTTTCGAACTCGTTATGGCCACTATGAATTCATGGTTATGCCGTTTGGATTAACCAATGCACCAGCTGTCTTTATGGACCTAATGAACAGAGTCTGCAAACCTTATCTTGATCGATTTGTTATAGTCTTCATCGACGATATTCTTATTTATTCAAAATCTAAAGCTGATCATGAGCATCATCTTCGACTCGTTCTTGCACTTCTAGAAAAGGAAAAGCTTTATGCCAAGTTCTCCAAATGTGAATTCTTTTTAAAAGAGGTGCAATTCCTTGGGCATGTAGTCAATGACAAGGGAATACATGTTGACCCTTCAAAGATCAAAGCAGTTCAAGAATGGCAAGCTCCACGTACACCAACTGAAGTAAGATCTTTTCTTGGACTAGCTGGCTATTATCGTCGGTTCATTTCAAACTTCTCTCGCATTGCTGTGCCACTCACGGCTTTAACTCATAAGGGAAAACCTTTCGTATGGGGACCCAAGCAAGAAGAAGCTTTTCAAACTCTTAAACAAAAACTTTGTGATGCACCAATCCTCACTCTTCCTGAAGGTTGTGATGATTTTGTAGTCTATTGCGACGCGTCAGGGCAAGGATTAGGCTGCGTTCTCATGCAAAGAGGAAAACTCATAGCTTATGCCTCGAGACAACTCAAGACGCATGAAAAGAACTACACCACTCATGACCTAGAACTTGGAGCCGTTGTATTCGCTCTTAAGATATGGAGACATTATCTCTATGGCACTAAGTGTGAAATATACACTGACCACAAGAGTCTTCAACATATCTTCAATCAAAAAGAGTTAAACATGAGGCAACGAAGATGGGTCGAACTTCTGAATGATTACGACTGTGAAATTAGATACCACCCTGGTAAAGCAAATGTGGTGGCTGATGCACTTAGTCGAAAGGGTTATGCGAACTCCATTCATCTTCTATGTTCGCAAATTATAACCGACTTTAAAGATCAAATTCGAGAAACCCAACACGTTCCAATAACAGAAGAAGATGTACGAAAGGAGATGTCCTGCGGAGCCGAGCTAAAACTTGAAACTAAATCAGACGGTATTCTGTATTACCTAGATCGTATCTGGATTCCTAACCACAACAATCTTCGTGAAACTCTTATGAATGAAGCTCACAAAACGCGATATTCTATACACCCAGGAGCCGATAAGATGTATCAAGACCTACGATACACCTATTGGTGGCCTGGAATGAAGAAGGATATTGCCGTTTTTGTTTCCAAGTGTCTCACATGTTCCAAGGTGAAGGCTGAACACCAAAGACCCTCAGGACTTCTAGTCCAACCGGAAATACCTGTATTGAAGTGGGAAAATATAACCATGGATTTCATTACCGGGTTACCTCGCACTTCTGGTGGGTATGACACAATATGGGTAATTATAGACCGACTTACAAAATCAGCTCACTTTATTCCTATCCGCGAAGATTTCAAAAACGAAAAGCTTGCACGTATTTATATCAACGAAATCGTAAGCCGACATGGGTTACCGTTAAGTATTATTTCTGATCGTGATGGTCGTTTCACTTCACGAACATGGCAAGCAGTACAATCCGCTATGGGCACACGATTAGATCTCAGTACCGCCTATCATCCTCAAACTGATGGACAGTCTGAGCGCACCATTCAAACTCTTGAAGATATGCTTAGAGCATGTGTCATAGACTTCAAGGGAAATTGGGACGCCCACCTACCATTAGTTGAATTTTCGTACAACAACAGCTATCATTCGAGCATCGGCATGGCACCTTTTGAAGCCTTATACGGTCGTAAGTGCCGATCTCCTGTATGTTGGCACGAAATTGGGGAAGCACAAATTACTGGTCCATAATTGATCCAAGAAACCACAGATAAGATTCATCAAATTCGAAACAATCTTCTAGCGGCTCGAAGTCGTCAAAAGAGTTATGCAGATAAACGACGGAAGCCCTTAGAGTTTAACATTGGTGATCATGTGCTTTTAAAAGTATCACCGTGGAAGGGAGTAGTTCGTTTTGGTCAAAAGGGGAAGCTAGCACCTCGTTACGTAGGACCTTTCAAGATACTCGAAAGAGTAGGTCCTGTAGCATACAAGCTTGACCTACCAGAAGAACTCAACAGGATTCATCCCACATTCCACGTGTTGAACTTGAAGAAGTGCCTCGCTGATGAGAATCTCCATATTCCGCTGGAAGATATTCAGATTGATGAATCTATGCATTTTATTGAAAGACCAGTGGAGATCATGGACTACGGGGAGAAACGTCTTCGACGAAGTCGCATTCCGATTGTTAGGGTACACTGGGAGTCGAAACGGGGACCTGAGTTTAC
The DNA here is from genome assembly GCA_947069175.1 of Scalesia atractyloides. NCBI lineage: Eukaryota > Viridiplantae > Streptophyta > Magnoliopsida > Asterales > Asteraceae > Scalesia > Scalesia atractyloides. Next base: position 19,971,265 of record CAMTDV010000022.1, on the reverse strand, counting down.
TTGGGAACGTGAAGACTCAATGCGTGAAAAATACCCGCATCTTTTTCCTACTACTTCAACTACTTAAATTTTGGGACGAAATTCCTAAAAGTAGGGGATACTGTAACATTTGTAAAAATCGGGTTTTCAAAACCCCGCTCCGTTTTGTAATCAAGTATCAAGTTATAAAAGTTACATTAAATATTTATGATTATTTTGAGTTAAAAAGATACATAATTAATAAATAAACTAAACTATAAAAATTATATTTGATAGAAAGTTAAAACAAAATAAATAAAAAAATTATGAAGCTGCCGGGACTCGAACCCGGGTCAGCCGGTTACAACATCAAAGCCTTAACGCACACACACATCACCACTCCGCCACTTGTTTGTTTTCTGTCATCTTTAGGAAACAAATAAGTTTTATGGACTAAGGTAAATCAATCGATTTTACAAATTGTAACTGAAATCGGTTATCAAACACCCAAAGTCGATTTGGATACTCTCGATTCAGCGAGTATAACCGATAAACGGACGATTCCAATCAATGCTGCCATGAGTGTAACTTGAATTCGGAAGTAGATCGGTTTAATAACCGAAAGTTGTCAATTCTCGAACTACTTCAATCCTAGACCCTTCCTGCGACTCGAAACACTCCGCAAAGCTTTCAATTGCATTTCCGCAACCTTACAGTCCACCGGAGAAGCTTAAATCAAATCGCCGGAATTTTCTGCAAAAGTCGCCGGAAAACCGTATTCAACTCAAACCGGTAAAATACTTCTACTTTACTGTTTCAATCAATTGTTAGAACCTTACTAACATTAACCCATCGCTCATAATCAACCACAGACGACATTGCTGGACTTTCTGTTTTCGCCGGAAAACTTCTGGAATTGTCGGAAACTCGTTGATTACTGGTATGCTCATTCCAACGTGCTGATAATCAATACTCATTAGTTCAATTTCACATCTAATCCCTTATACATGTTAATTGATTCTCACAGCCGAAGGTTTCAAAAAACAGAGCCGACGAGCTTCGCCGGATTCTCTGAAGAAGACGATCTGTTTGGTATCTTCTTTCCCCAAACTTTTCGATTCAATGCATTCAAACTGGACATCATGTTCATTAACTAAATTAATCGCGTATCAATTGTTTTGATTGATGTCTGTGTTTGTAATGAAGAAGACGAGTTCAGAGATGACATAAGTTTAATTAAAATCGGAATTATAAACGGGTTAGACACACAGTCCAGCGGTGGACTGTGTGCAAACAAAAACCATACACGTCCCGAGTTCGATCCCTGCTACACGCACACCTTGTGTAATAAAATGCCTTTTTGATCAAAAACTAAACCGGGTTAACTCAGTTAGTTGTTAAGTATAATAAAAACCAAGATAATAACCGGGTTAGACACACAGTCCAGCAGTGGACTGTTTGCAACATGAACCATACGTCGCGCGTTCGAAACCCGTCACTTGCACCGGTCCATTGAATTAAAATGTTTTTGAAATTAAAGAGAATTTCGGATTAACTGAATAAGTGTATAAGAATAAATAAAAACAAGATTATTTCGGGTTAGACACGTAGCTCAGTTGGTAGAGCTGCGTGCACGCGAACGGGAGGTCTCGGGTTCGAGCCTCACCCGGCGCAAACTAATACGCTGACCGAACCGGTCAACGGTCAACGCTAAATAAACAAATTTTTTTATATTTTTATTTATTTAATTTAATTTAAAAATCAATTAAAAATACTTAAAAATAACATTTTTAAAGATAGAAAATAGCCATAAACTCACAAAAATATATCTAAAAATTTCATTAAAATCCTTAATAAAATCCACCCATTTAATATATTTTCCCGTTATTATTTAGGTTAGTAATCCCCGTTGTTCCGCTCATCTAATTCGTGCGCATATCACCATCTCCAATCCAACGCACCCAAGGTGAGTGAATCTTACAAATTCCCCGTTTTAATCACGTTTTGGAGTGTATCATGTGTCTTTGTATTTATATATTATAACTAAACCATTGTGCATACATCATATCATGAACATGTGTATTCAGTTTGTTGTTGTTAAGTAGTTATTATTGGATGCTATTTATTATTCAGTACATGCAATTTCATAGGCCGCCGCTCCCCATTACATTATGAGCGTTGAGCATGTTCCCCATTTTATTATGCGGTTGAACCTGGCGTGCCCACATACGATCGGCTCCGTTTGATTGAGCCTTGATCGCACAGACATTTTCATTTTCAGTACATGCAATACGATCGGCTCCGTTTGATTGAGCCTTGATCGCACAGACATTTTCATTTTCAGTACATGCAATACGATCGGCTCCGTTTGATTGAGCCTTGATCGCACAGTTTCATTTATGTTATTTACAGTATGATGTTGGTATGTTCATGTATGCTGTCATGTGTTATTGTATGTTATAGTTGTGATTGCTATTTGCCATTGCTTGATTATTTACATTTGCTCATCTATGATTATGCACAAATTTTCATTGATAAACTAACAATTAATTTATTAATAAATGTTTATCTAATAAGGTTCACTCGCCAACTTATGTTGACCAAAAAACTCCCATTTTACACATGATACAGGTGAACCAGCAGCAGCTAGGAACACATAGGACTTGGACTAGAAGAATAAAACGTTTTAGAGTTGGGATTGTTATGTTTGGTTTATTTCCTTTGTATTGAATGAACATGTTTGGATATTTGAAAATGTAACTTTGACTTTATTAAATATGAAACGTAATAGTAAATGTCATGAGCTTTGGTGATAACCCAATTATGCCCCGACTCTTATTCCGCTGCGGGTCGGGGTGTGACAGATTGGTATCAGAGCCATGACTATAGGGATATAGGATAGGTTATTAGACCCTTAGAGCCTATACTATAGTCGATTAGAAACTTATAAGATTTTTGTGTGTTACATGCCAAATTTCATGATGTTTATATGTTTTATGTTAAATGTTACATTTGATATTGTGCAAGCATGTTCATAAGTATGTATTATCATATAATGCCTATCATGACTCATATACTCATAACATATCACATCCATGAAAGCACACACCACATCATGATTGCTTTTACAATGATTTTCGTGTTTTCAAATCTCATCAAAGTGAGTTCTCATGACGGGCATGTAGTAACTGGAAGGGTACCAGTACCGGTAGTCGGAACGTCCTGTCTAGGCTGGCATTCATATAAATCCAAAATAAAGGACCAGTTTGCCTACCTGGGGACTAACGATAAGAGTACGAAGTACCTATTAGGCCAAAGCATGCTATACCAAACGTCGTGGGAGCTAACCCCACTTTGAGTTGTCATTGTGTCTACACCTGGACACGTTCCGACCAAACATCGCATGAACATATTTTGTGGTTTGCATTCAGGGGATGCGAATGTTAAATTGCCAATACTAATGTGAATCCTACCAAGCCAATAGCCATGGGGGCCCACATGACTATGTAGGTGAAGGTATGGGGGATATTTGAGGCCCAACATGAGCGAACCCAAGACATGCTATGGATGTAGTTGCATTATTGATATTTGTGTTATTTTCATTTTCTTAAAGACACATGACACCTAAAAAGACACCATAAACTCACAATCTTCTCATTTTATGATCCTGTAGATGTCGTCTAGACAGCAACGAAGGAGTAAAAGATCAGGAAGGTCCCAGGAACGTTTGGCCACTCAGATCGCGAAACAAAAGGCCACGATACTTCCTGACATTGTGGTCCAAGTACAACAAGCCCTTGCTACAAATCCTACTAACCCTCCCCAACAACAGGACCAGAACATCACAACCCTCCTACCAGCAAGTGCTCTTACAAACATTTTAAGTCCTGTGATCCTCCTAAATTTGAAGGGACCGAGGGTGTCACTGCTCTCCTACATTGGTTCGAGGAGATGGAAAACACTTTCCTAAACTGCGATTGTCCTGAGGATCGCAAGGTTCGATACGCCACCGGGAGACTACTTGGAGTAGCTCTCACTTGGTGGAATACTGAGAAAGGGAAGAGGGGAACTGAAGATGCGATGGCCTTAACTTGGGAGGAGTTAAGGGAAATCATGACTAGGCGTTTCTGTCCTAGAAGTGAAATTAAGAAGTTGGAGGATGAATTTCATGCTCTAGAAGAATAAAACGTTTTAGAGTTGGGATTGTTATGTTTGGTTTATTTCCTTTGTATTGAATGAACATGTTTGGATATTTGAAAATGTAACTTTGACTTTATTAAATATGAAACGTAATAGTAAATGTCATGAGCTTTGGTGATAACCCAATTATGCCCCGACTCTTATTCCGCTGCGGGTCGGGGTGTGACAACCTAAGGGACTAAAATTGATTAAGTGTGAAAGAAGGGAAAAACAAATTCAGGAAACTGTGAATTTGTGTGTCGTGTTTAGAGAGATATCCTCTCAAAATCTCAAACCAACAAAAGCAGCGAAATTGAACTTGAAATCCAAGTGATTTCCTTGCATGTTTGAGGATTTAGATCATCTAAACCTAAGGTATGTTGTAATTCCACATTTAATGGATTTTCTATTAAGAGGAATTTGAATATGCTAGTCTTGATTTGGGTTTGCTGATAATATGATGAAATTGGATGTGTGAAACTAGTTTGGAACCATAATATGAATTATATATGTGTAGAAATTACATATGTGGTTGTTTTAGATTGGAAACTCGATGAAAGATTTATGAATGATGATTAATGACCTTTGATGAAAAAGGCTATAAATCAATATGTGTCCTAATAACACTTGGGTTGAAAACTATAGACAACTCAAGTGAGGTATCAGGAAGCTAAGCCGGAAAGGACGCTCGTCTAAAATGAAAGCTTTAAGGTACACAACTACATTGTTATGTTTTACTAATTAGATTTATTGATAATAATGAAAGACCCCTTTTGGGTCAAGTGGAAATGAGTTTAAGTAAACCATATTAAATGGCATGTGAAACCGAAGTATAAATGACCCGCGTCGTCATAGAAGATATGAAATAATGATGATTGAATGTAGGTTTTTTACATGACTATAAGAAAGCCCGAAGTATAAATGAAAGCTTGAAGTGGGTTTTTGACATGACTATAAGAAATTAGGCTCTTTAGGTTGAGTGGTAGATACTAGTCATATGATATAAAATTATGATAATTGAATGTAGTTGAATAACTTGAAATGTAATTATTAGTGAATACATGGTAATTTGCTAGAATTAAGACATCTTGAATAAGAATAGAAAAGAATGCCCACTAAGTGTTCGATAAATGCCAACATGAGTTTTGATGTTTGATATCCCTTGAAACTCGATGAAAGATTTATGAAGGATAATTAATTACCTTTGATGAAAAAGGCTATAAATGAATTTGTGTCCTACTAACCACTTGGGTTGAAAACTATAGGTAACTCAAGTGAGGCTTCGGGAAGCCAAGCCGGAAAGGACGCTCGTATAAAATAAAAGCTTTAAGATACGTAGCTACACTATTACTTTTTTACTAATTAGATTTAATGATAATAATGCTGATGTAGAATACTATTAAGAAGTTGAATGAAAGACCCTTTTGGGTTAAGTGAAATGAGTTTAAGTAAACCATATTAAATGGCATGTGAAACCGAAGTATAAATGACTCGCGTGATTATAGAAGATGAGGTGTTGGCTAACAGAAAACAATCATGGTCATGGACCATGGTGAGAAATGGTTAAAGGATGGTTGTCACTCGTGGTTGAAGAGAACTATAAGTGGCTAACCAAATGGATTGTGTGTCCTTTATAGGGCCACAAACAAAGTAACAAGCATGTAAAACCAAGGTATAAGTGACCCGCGGGGTCGTAGAAGCCAAGGTATTGTTCCATGACACCAACCATAATTTTGATTGTCGTTGGGAGGTAATGAGGAAACCACGATAAGGAATGTACGAGGCTTGAGCTAAAATGCTTAAAGCCTCGTAACGGGCCGGTTTGGGTAAAATGTTAAACAGGAAGATGCTATTAAAATTCTAAGGTTTGCCCAAGTAACCAACCACAATTGCGGTTGTGGTTCAGAAAAATGAGAAAAACCTTGACAAGAATATACGAGGCATGAAATATAATGTATAATGCCTCCTAACGGATCGGTTTGGGTAAAAACACCAAACCAAATGAAGAGAAAATTTAAACAATCTAGGTCCGAGTAGTGAACCTTGGGTTTAAAGATGGAAGGGAAGTCCTAAGTGAATTAATTTGGGTTTGGACCAACTTTGGTACAAACTTGGTGAAAAGTTGGAAAAATTGGCTACATGTGGGAAAGTGTAACACCTCGTAAATTTATGTCCAGTAATCTATTGACACGTGTCCATACTCTCAATTGTGCCTAATATTGGTCGAGAGGGACTATTTTTGCAAAGATGAATGTGGAGGGACTAAAGGTGTCAACATGCTAAAAATATGCCTCTGAGTGACCCTTTACAATGTCCATACTCTCAAAATAAGCCACTTGTTGGATGAGAGGGACCAATTGTGAATTTAAATATAAGATAAACTTTACAAGGTCTGGTGATACTTCCTCTGTTAGACTTCAGCAGAGCTTATCTTAGCAGACCCTGAACACTTAAACTCTGCTAAAATCACTGAAGCTAACCACTACTGATAGAAGGCATTAATGATAACACTGCTAATCTAACCATTGCTGATAGAAAGCACTAATGATAACTACTCTGTTAGACTTCAGTAGAGCTTAGCTTAGCAGACCTTGAACATTTAAACTCTGCAGAAAACACTGGTGCTAAGCTAAATAGTGCTGATAAGAAAACACTGATGATAACCATCTTCTGTTGATCTTCAACAGAGCTTGCTATAGCAGAATTTTGTCCTCAACAGAGCTTTGCCTTCAGCAGAGCTTTGTCTTCAACAGAGCCTTGCCTTCAGCAAAGCTTTGTTTCAGCAGAGCTTTGCCTTCAGCAGAGCTTTGTTTCAGCAGAGCTTTTTCTTCAACAGAGCTTTTCCTTTAGCAGAGCTTTGTTTCAGCGGAGCTTTGTCTTCAGCAGAGCTTTTTCTTCAACAGAGATTAGTAGTAGCAGATGTTGCATTATCATTGTATAAGAGGTTCTAATATATTTTGGCTTGTTGCCCACACAAAGCTGTCAGAAACCATTAACACAAAACCAGGGGCTTTAAAAACTGCTATGCCACATTCTAGGACACTTGTTCTCATCTTCTAACATCTGATAACACTTAGAACCACCTCCTTCAATCTCCAACACTATAAATAGAAGTGTTTGCAACACTTTAAACTTGCACATTCTTAAAAATACCCCTCTTTTTACTCCTGGAGGTTCCTGGTTCTTTAAAAGCTTTTGATTCAAGTTCATTTTCATCTAAGGATCACTTGTAAGTGCTCCTTTCAGTTACATTTTGTTTATTAGGCTTTTAAAGCCAAAAGTCAAACAATTTTGATAATTGCTTTGACTTTCGGGTTAGACCCGATTGAGATTAGTTTGCTACTGATTTAAGGTTGCATTATGATCGTAATTTAATGTAGCATAACCCTCTGAGGTTGTAATACGTGATCCTAATCATATTCTGAGGTTTTTGTACAAGTATCAATATACTTTGACCAAAATGCTCTTTTTGCAAGAAATAAGGTTTTAATCAATAAGGAACTTACAAATGACTTATGTACTGATATGTTAATATAATTAACATATTTTGATGTTATTAAACTGATCATAAACGGAGTTTTCATATAAGATCGTAAACTATGTCACTTAATGACTAAAATGCCCTCGTGGCACATATTTGATTTTAAAACCTTAATGATCATATAAGTTGATAACCTACTGATGTTACAACTTATTTAAAGTTAAATGGCATATAGAAGTTGTTTATAACTCATCTGATTACCCGGTAGCGCTTATATGTGTATGGTTAAGCTTATGTAACTAATTTACGTAAGTTTACCAAAATGGGTCAAATCTTATCATTTTTACTTCAAATTCCAGAATGTATATTGCTTACCCATATTATACAAGTCCTAGTACTTGTTAGGTTTAAACTATATTCCATTCCGGTCATCGCTTAATCAAGCGTATCGTACCATTTTCATTAATTTAAGTTAACCGGTCCAAGTCTATGACTTAAAAAGGACCCATTGATAATCTAACTGGTTATTTAAACCATTCATTCCAGACTAGGGACTTCCGGTAAATTGCAACCTTGTTAGTTGTTTTGGTTGAATGGTTGTGCTTATATTATCTTTGGATTTTAAAGATTTAAGCCAGGTAAATACTCTTAACCTATTTTACCTGTACGGGCTTAGGATACGGTAAATATTGATACAGTTTTGTGTCTGTTGCTTGTTCTTAATTACAGTTGTAATTGTACGGTCTTTGCTAAGGTGTCTGTATAGGTTTGGTCATGTCGAATAAATCGAGATATCCTTCTATCTTGATCTAGTATGACATCTTAGCTTGTCTGTGTTAATCAGTTGCATGTGTGCGTACAGATGAATCTTGGAAACGACATGTCTACGCACGTTCTCCAGAAAAATAGATTCTGTGCGAGTCAGAGTTTTCGTACGAATCACATGATTCGTACGAAATATTTGAGTAACTAATGTGTTACTTGTTTCGTACGAAATAAGCATTTCATACGAAATAGTGTCTCGCACCAATTCTGGAGTTGTGTTTCGTGTGAAATAGTGTTATGTATGTCTGTTTCGTACGAATCTAGACGGACACTATATAAGCTGACATGCACTTCTCAGTCAGAGTGGACTTGCGCGTGAGAGTTAGACTGACTAGCTCACCAGACTGACCTTTGAGTTGGTTATCTCTGAAGACGAAGACACAAGAACACAACAAGTTTGTTTGAGTCATACGAGAATTGTGTGTATATGTTTGTATTTGTTCTCAATCATTAATCAAGATATTGAATCTTTGGTTACCCCGTGTTCTTTACTTTGCTTTGGATGCATGCACACTTGGATTCCGCACTTGTGTGTGTGTCATATGAACAAGGAACTGGTTTAACACCATCCGCAGGTGGACTTACAAGTGGTATCAGAGCTTTGGCTCTTTCCTTGTTCAAAACTAGGCTTGGTTGTATCTGAGCTAGTTTGAAGATTTCTGAAGTGTTCTTGAGCCTCCAGCAGAAAACTTAAGTTTTGGATAGATAACTAACTTAAAACTTGGTTAAAATTTGTTGCATACAGAAAATTTTATGGTAAAATTTTTCTGAAGAACACCCTTGAAGAAGAAATCTACAAAAAATTTGAATCTGATTAGTTTGGTAGGTTTGACATTCTCTGACTTGGATCTGGACTTGGACTGTGGACTGTTAAAATCTGTGTTTTAACTAAAAGTGGGTAAGACAACAGGTATTTTCGAAAAAGCAGGTCTACACAAGAAAGGAAATTTCTCACCAAACCATTTCTGAAAAGATTCCTCTGAAAAACGCTGAACTAAGCATTTGGTGTGACTGAATTATTTCGTGTGAATCATCTTGACACGCTCGAAACAACCATTTCGCACGAAACATCAGTGTTTCGCACGAAACAGTTGTCTCGCACGAAAGTGTTTTTGATTGTTTTTCATGTTTTTCAAAGCTTTGTGATTTTAAGAATTTGTCTTATTTTCAGAACCTGTGAATTTTTAAACGGTAATTATAATTTTGAAATTTTAAAACCTTTAAATTTTCATTAAATCAAGAAAGTACAAAATGAGTACAAATCCTTGGGATTGGGAGTGTACTACAAGTCAGAAAACTGCCTCATGGGCCAAATCGATGATACCTATAAACGTGTTTACTGCTGGTCAATGGGCTTTTGTTACAAATCAAAACCAAAGCGTTCAAAACCTCCTTCTTAGCGAAAGTGAAACTGGGAGAAAACACGTCCACCAAAACTAAATCACATGAACGATTATTCTTCATGGAACAATCATTTTCATACATATATTCTTGGTCAGAATACAGAATTATGGACATGTTTTGTTTCTCCATACAGAGAATCTCTCAAAGACGTCATTTCAAATTCTGCATCATTAGCTGAATTAGATGAGAATGATAAGAGGGCCTATGATCTTGAAAAGAAGGCCTTTGCAATTCTTACACAAGCACTTCACAGAGACATTTATCATCAATTCTTGCATTGTACATCTACGAAGAGTTTGTGGGACGCTTTAAAAATAAGAGGAGAAGGAAACGCAGCAACAAGGAAAGTTAGACATGATCTTTTAAAGAAAGAATTTGAAGGATTTCATTTTATTTAAAATGAAACATTAAATGATATGACAACTCGTTTCTATCATTTGATGAGTGAGATGCACTCATACAAGGTTCTTGTGTCACAACAGGAGATTGTTACGCGTTTTGCTGATGCCTTACCACCTAACTGGAATCAATTTATAGAATTGTTAAAACATACAGGTGTGATGGATACGATCAGCATTTACGAATTTATTCAGAAACTTGAAAATAAAGATGAAGAAAAAATTCGCAAAGCTAAACGATTTCCGGTTCAGCAAAATCCAGAAATGTATTTTGGTGGCATTAAACCGAGTACAGGTGCAGTTCAACAACCAAAACTTCAAACAACATTCGTGTCAAATACAATTCCTTTTTGGGAATGTCCAGTGAAATCTGATCAGTCCGTTGGTACAAGTGCTCAAACTTATGAACGAACTTTTGATCCCAAGGCTTTTCTTCCTCAACCTCAAGTGCCACACCTCAAGTTCAACAACAAGCTTTCTATGGCACAAATTCTCAACCTTCAACTTTAAACACCGTCAGATTAGATACATCAAACCTTTCCAAGGTAAGTGTGGAAGTTGCACGGGAACCTATGGAGCTTCTGAACACATTGGTGAGTTCTTACTGTGGATTAGTAGCTGGTAAGATTGGTAATGTCAACTTAACCAGTGAAGACTATGCGCAAATTGATAAGGAAGATATGGAGTTAATTGATATCAAATGGGCGTTCGCAAGTGCAGTTTGTAGAGCAAAACATTTTATGGAGAGAACTGATCTGGAAAGTAACAAAGATACTCCATACGGTTGTGATAAAAGAAAAGTTACTTGTTTCAACTGCAAGGAAAAAGGGAATTTTAAAAGAGAATGCACGAAACCTCCACAACAAGGGAATCAATATCCATTTACCAGAAATCAAGCTGCCAACAACGAAAGAGCAATGGTTGCCGCAAACAATTCCAACCAAGCATTAGTGGTTCAAGCTGACGAACACTGTGATTGGTCAATTCAATTGGGAAACATCGGTGAAGGAGGAACTGCATTATATGTTGAAGTTTCAAAGAACACTAACGGTGAAGAATCTTCCAGAAATGACAACAGTTCGGGGGAAAGCAGCAGTTCAAATGAAGCAGAATCGACTTCTAGTAGAGAACAATCTGAAGATGAGGTAGTCACGGAGACTGAATCCACAGATAGCAGTGAAAAAGATTCAGAGCATGAAACTAAATAACCATCTGATGAATTTTCCAAGCATCTCTCATCAATTGGATCTTCAACACTTCGTGCAGCTTTCATGACACGCTTGGATTGTCAATCCAGTCAGGTAAGTCCGATAAACCTACTGTGTTTTAATGTTCTAATTGTGTATTTTTAAAAGGAAAATACTTAGAACAGGAAGGTAAATTTGATCACATGAAGAAACATCATCAGAGCTTGATTGTGGATCTAAAAAAATGCACCGAGGCAAACGCAGCTCTTAAGAAAAAGGATAAAGAATTCAAAAGAACAATTGAAACTTTAAAGAAAGATGTTTCTGAATTGTCAAAAAATGTTTCAAGAAAACAAACAGCCATTAACAATTACATTAACATGCTTGAAGAAGCAAAAAAGGAGCTAGCCTGTGCAAAATGTGAACATGACACAACCAAACTCAAGTTGGACATTTATTCCAACTCAAGAAATGTTTTGGATCACATCATCGAAACTCAAAAGAAGAAAGTGATGTAAAATGTATAGGTTATCAGGCTTGTCCTCCTCCGGTTAGGCACAATTACACCAAAATGCCCGATGATGAAGATATGCCACATTTTGAACCCATTGTTTCATTAGACCTAGATGAGAGTTTAAACCTGGTCTAGGGTTCACAAAAGGCACATCTTCAAGTCAAAGCCAACCGGATGACGTCAATGACTCAAAATCTAAGGATAATCAAAATCCTCTCATTATTGAGGATTATGATAGTTCGGATGACGAGTCAGCTGAGGATAAACCTAAACAGTCAAACACGGTAACAAAAGAGGAAAATATACCTCTCGAAAATCACATTCTATATGATCCTTCAACGAAACCGTGTATGACTGCCAATGTCAAAAATGTTAAAGCTTATGTTGAAAACTATGAAAACATGAATTTGCTTTATAAGTTGATTGGTTCTGACAAAGTTTACTCAAACCAAGATTTTCCCATAAAAAATGTCACTCAATCCTTGATTGATAAAGTTTTTAAAGATTTTACTAGTAAGTTTTTGGAAAATACGAGCACAAAAGTTGTAATAACTAAGCGTGCCCCTACCCTAAAAGCTGAAAATAGAAATAAAAACAGAAATCAAAAGAGGAAATCTCAAAACAATCAACGGAAGCAAAATCATGCTAATCAAGGAAAAGAAAAGAGCAAACCAAAGCAAAACAAGAAGAAAATCCCAAAGGTGAACTTCGTGAAATCCAAAGGGACTGATAAAATTGAATCTTTTGTAAACAAATCCAACACGGATTTTGTTAAACAAAGAAAATTTTCAAAGCAAAACAATCAGAACAACCACACACAACACACACAATGTTGTGATGAAGGACCAAGTACCTCAAGATCACGAAGTTCATCATCAAGATGTCAATCTCATCATACTCCGTGGTTTGTTGAGCGGAGATCATGTTTTGAGTGTGGTAAGTATGGACACATCATCAAAAATTGTCCATATCTTACAAAAGGAAAAGCAAAGGTTGATGTACCCCATGGTAAACGTTACCATACAAAATATGTTTCATCAAAACAGGACCCTCGTTGTTAAACAAAGAATAATAAAACAGAGAAAGAACAACAGAAGATGGTTGAAAAGGTTTTGAAACCAAAGGTTGTCCAAATAAAATCAGATGTTAAAGTTTACAAACAAAAACAGATTTGGAAACCAAAATTGGCAATTGTTTCAGGGGGAGCACAATCCATTCCGAATGATCAGAAAAACAAGGCATCAATTGTCGATGATGTCGGACGACCCAAGTCAGCAATAAATCGGGTCCCCACCTCCAACTAATCTTTGATGAGTGTGCAGGATGTTCCAGGAGGAACTATTGATAGTTTTAGGACTATTGATAGGGGAGCATCCAGGCACAAGATAGGTAACATACGGCTCCAAAATACTGTTATATTCAGGTGTTGTTGCCCTTGTTGGAGAGAAGAATGAAAGGCTAACATTGAAAACTTCGACAAGATGAAAAACAACTAACAAGTTGTTTGTTTAAGGCTTGTATCAGATCCACAGGATAGATTCAATAGAAATGTATGCACCTGCAGCACAATGGAAGATTATCAAAGAATCATGTCTTATATCTTCCAAAAGAAACAAAAAGCTTACAAGATGATCGTGCAATATACATTTCTCCAAGGGTGTGATTGAAGAAAATGTGTTTGTTTGAACAAATCAACTGGGTGTGCGGATGCCTTAGCATGGTTTGAACAACCGCACACTACTTCTCAAGGAGAAAAACAAAGACCTTTGCTCTCTATGAAATATCACCTCACACGTGATTGTTTCTATATGAAACGTATCAATGTTGTTGATTCACGCCAATTACCAATATGCCAGCTTTTCACTTCTAAATCTCAATAAACCATTCTTATTAACTTAATTTTTGGTAAATGGCATCAAGGTAAAACATTAGTTAATCCACATCGGAAAATCGTTTTTCTAAATATTTTTCTTCAAAGACAATCCAAAAAGGTATATTTAACTGTCTAAATCTACTTTTTGCATTGTAGGGGAGTATATTTCCAGAAAAATATAAAAACATGAGAAAAACAAAAAATGAGTTTCCTGACGAGAAAAAGAGAAAATGATAGCAAATTAGTGGTCTGTCAAAACTTCTTTGAACTTAAAATAAAAATGATAAGTAGCTCTATATTCAATATATCGGTAGGCTCACAATCATTTTAAAGTGTGCACAGGGCGATATAAACATAATCGACTGAAAACCAGGTGGGAACCATTCATGGTCATATGGTCTTGGTACCGAAATTTCATTTGATAGAGTGCCGAGGTTCTGAAATATACGATCTTTATGCTGGTTTATCATCTGGGTATCATGGTTGAATCTTTTGCCGAAAAATAGCGGTGGCGCAAGTCTAGAACTTCCATGATATCATACATACGTGTGCATACTGCATACGACCATCAAATAAGTGATAAAAATATCACATCCCCAAAATAAGTGATAAAATATCACAGCTTTATGCGGGAGCTAAGTTCGTCTCTTTGTCGGTACGATGGTACTAACCTGTTCACGGACTTACTCCTGTGCCCTACATGCATATGAAAATCAAGTTCCTCATCAATAATTGATTAAATCACAAAGGGCTTGTTTTCAATAAAAAATAAATGAGTATCTCACATCATTCATATACGTCAAACAGATGCTAAAGCAGTATACTCACCGGTAAGATTTTCTGTCGTGCATATCTTGATACGGGAATTTGTCGTGATGTGGATAAACACCGGTCGGTAAGTATAAATCATACATTAATCATATCCCCTAACCACGATTACATCTGATAAGTTGAGTTTACGTGGATAACAATACCGATAATTGATATAGGATACTTATCTTAATTCTATGTAATCAAACAACAGGTATGTTTGGACAGAACCGTATACTAATATGATTCTCTTACCCTCGAAATTCGCAAAAAGAATGTCTGTAACTATTTATTTGATGTTTTCCGTCCTTACCTTTAAAAATTTTGCAAAAAGCCAAAAAGATTTTGCTTCGAGTTTTTGAATAACCGATGTTGGAACTCAAGTCTATCCTATCTTAAATCCTAATTATAAGCCGAAAAACAACTGCATCTTCATAAATGGTCGAAGTTGACAAGCTTTAAAGTTTAACAATTTAAAAATTAAGCAATCTTAAAAAATTTTAAAGCATTGTCAGTTGGTAGTTGAATAAGAATTACTCTCATATGTGTCTTTTGCTAATTCTGATTAAAACCAATCCTTTGTGAAATTTTCAAGTGAAATTTCTCTAAGGTTGTTTACATCCCTACAGTTGTTCTCATTATGCGTTTAGCCTTGTTGTGTGTGCGGATAAAATATCCAAGCAAGCTAAATACAAAGAGAACAAGTTTGAAGAAAACAAGTTACAGGAGAGAAGACACAACATGAATACAAGCTGTGAATCAAGAAGATCAATTTTCATAGCTGACCACTTTTCAACACCACAAGATACATTCAAGAGGGAGTTTGCTAAGTATGATATGTGAAGACCAAAGACCGAAGACTGAAGACCAAGCAACATCTAAGGGGGAGTTTGTTGATACAGTTTTGTGTCTGTTGCTTGTTCTTAATTACAGTTGTAATTATGCGGTCTTTGCTAAGGTGTCTGTATAGGTTTGGTCATGTCGAATAGATCGAGATATTCTTCTATCTTGATCTAGTATGACATCTTAGCTTGTCTGTGTTAATCAGTTGCATGTGTGCGTACTGATGAATCTTGGAAACGACATGTCTACACACGTTCTCCAGAAAAATGGATTCTGTGCGAGTCAGAGTTTTCGTACGAATCACATGATTCGTACGAAATATTTGAGTAACTAATGTGTTACTTGTTTCGTACGAAATAAGCATTTCGTACGAAATAGTGTCTCGCACCATTTCTAGAGTTGTGTTTCGTGTGAAATAGTGTTATGTATGTCTAGAGTCGTGTTTCGTACGAATCTAGACGGACACTATATAAGCTGACATGCACTTCTCAGTCAGAGTGGACTTGCGAGTGAGAGTTAGACTGACTAGCTCACCAGACTGACCTTTGAGTTGGTTATCTATGAAGACAAAGACACAAGAACACAGCAAGTTTGTTTGAGTCATACGAGCATTGTGTGTATATGTTTGTATTTGTTCTCAATCATTAATAAAGATATTGAATCTTTGGTTACCCCATGTTCTTTACTTTGCTTTGGTTGCATGCACACTTGGATTCCGCACTTGTGTGTGTGTCATATGAACAAGGAACTGGTTTAACACCATCTGCAGGTGGACCTACAGTAAATCATTAAATCTTGGTCAGGTATGGGATCATATGTCGGATTCTGACTAGAAAATCTGCATAACCCGTTTTAATCTATTTTGTCTGATAACTTAAACATTGGGGGTTAACGCGACCGTGTCCTGGATATCCTCGGCTCACTTAAGTTGCTAATGGCCACGACTAAGCACGAGGTGTAGGCATACACCTGACAGATGCTAATGCTATTTTAAAATGTTTTCTTACCCATATTGGGGATACCCCTTTGTGGGTTAAAGTGGTGTGTCAGTTAATCATGTTATTCGGTTTCTACATCCGGACCCCATATGTATGGACATGCATGTAAAACTGTATACAAGATTATTATACTTGTCCCGAGTTATTTATAAAAATACATGTGCCTTGTGCACTTATATAAATTTTGAAATATTTTCAAAATGTGTCGGTTATTTGTATTTACCAGTAAAAACTGACGTATCTTTAAAAGACTAAGTGACAGGTTGCAAAGAACGTAAATAGGCTGGAAGCTGCCCGGTAATGCTTAAGTGGAATTTTGCAACTCCATTGCATAGAAGCCTATAGTCTATTATTTCATTTGTAACTTTTCGATCCGCCTGTGGATCTTTTCATATAGTATCCTTTTGTATATTATTTTAAACATTCGAACATTTTTATTGTAATAATTTAAATCCAAGACTTCCGATGTGCTATATGAAATTGTTGACTATATCGATACCAATATTACGTCACGATACTCCACACTCGGGCCGACCGGGATTTGGTGTGAAATCTAAGGGTGTGACAGGAAAGTTGGAAAACACTTGTAACATTCTGGAAAGTGATCCCCCCACGACACGCGAGGGAGAAACCAGGCTCCCCCACATGGTGCGGGGGAACCATGAACAAAAAAAATGTTTTCTTTGTTGTTTTGAAATGTGTTTGGCCTTTTAAATTAAACACTAATCGTTTGTATGCTATCCCATGGTAGGTGATATCTAAATTTGAGTACCAAATGAAGATCAAGCCACGTCAAGAACCGAACAATCCCGAATGCTCGTCAACTTTCGCTTTTGTTTAATGTTTTCTTAGGAATTTAATATGACGCCTGGTGTTATGCAACTAAACTTTTAAGTTACATTAGTTGAATCTTCTTTTTTGGAGTATGAATTTGGGTTGATCATTAAATGAAATTATGAAATTTTATATATTATAAGTTTGGGTCTAACAAATAGGCTTCATCATCTGAAAGGTGGAAGAGACGTATGGTTGTGAGATAACAGGGTTGGTGAGCAGTTGTCGGTGAAACAACTTCGGCTGGAAATTGTTAAAGCTAGGTCGAATCGGGATTTTGATGATGGGTGTTATTTTTGGAATGCTTTGACTCCGCCAATTTGCAATGTGTTGGTTTGGAGAGCACTACAAGGGAGAGTTAGCTCCAAAGTTGGGATGGTCTCGCGTGGGGTGGACCTCCGGGATATTACTTGTCCTTGTTGCGGGCTGGGGGATGAGGACACAAACCGCAATTTTGCCTCCTGTTTTTGGTCTAAATACGTGTGGTGGAACGTGTTTGTCCGGTTAAAGTTGTAGTTTCCCCTTAACGTGAACTCGCTACAGGATATATTCACCATTTAAAAGAGGCTCAAGGAGGGTAAAGGTGGAAATAGTTAGTGTATACAGTGGTGCAGGAAGCAGTTTGGAGATTATGGCTCGCATGAAACGCTAAAGTGTTTGAAGATAATTTGATGTATCTGAAAGACAACATGTTTCCATAGTGTTAAAACCCGCATTTTGATAGTTTTTTGTTGTAAGTATGACTTGGAATAGATTAAATGTTTGTTTCAAAGTATTTTGCAGATTCCAATGTGAAATGAAGGATTCCTGGGCCAGAATTGAGATTACTGAAGTCGAGCTGAAGGCAGGCCCAATTTAGAAGCTTATGGTCCGTGAACAAGATAGCAAGCTATGAGTCGTGGGCCCTAAGTTAGTGCACCAACCTAAAGAGTGGAAACCTTAAAGCGAGAAAACAACACGTGGCAAGTTTTAGGACTGTTCACAAGCTGAATTGAACTGAGCTAGGGCAAAACTCGGGCTCGCCTCGATTATAAATCGAGCTGACTCAGCTCGGCTCAGATTTGAAACCAAGCTGGAAATCGAAGCTCGGGCTCGGCTTGGTTTTAAACCGAGCTGGCTTGGCTCGGCTTGTTTGGCTCGATTTTGAAAAGAAAAATTAACACATGGCTCTCTGAATTCAGTAATCTAAAATATTATTCACTAATTCAAAAGAACATATCCAAAATAAGCTCAACCTAATACATTACAAGCCAAAATCAAGTTTTGCAACACAAGATACGTTCTTAATTTCAACGGAATACAATATAAGTTCATTAGCATAGTAATCAACCTTTAAATGTGGTATAGAAATCAAATTACACTCCTAATCACATGCAAATAATAATCAGTTTTTGTGATATATTATAATGTATATATAATTAAAATATATTAAAAGTAAAAAAAATCCGAGCTAAGCCGAGCTGGTATGCGAGCCAAACCAAGCCAATCCGGCTCGTTACGAGCCGAGCCGAGCTAGACTCACTTTCTAACCGATCTGAGCTGGCTCAGCTCACTTTCAAACTGAGCCACATCGAGGGAGCTTTTTCCGAGCTAAATCCGAGAGAGCTCCGAGCAGTGAGCTTTTTGGACAGCCCTAGCAAGTTTACGGGACATAACCCCAGACCTTGTTTATGGCTCATAACCACCGAAGCACACCTAGATCGTATTTAAAGAATGAGATGTCGTGTAAACCCTAAGAAGTGACGAACTAAGAAGGAGAATAACGAAAAAAGGGTTGTTGAAGAACAAGGATTCAAGATCAGATCACTAGGATGAAGTTCAAGGAAGAATAGCGTACAAGAGGTCGAGACATCGATCCTTACTGAGTTAGACCCTTCGTATTATCATTTTCATTTTGATTTCAATCATGTATTCATTGAATTTAGTAGTTTTTTTTGTTACTACGAGTAGCTAACCACGCAATAGCCGGTTAACTTATGATGATTCTTAATACTTTGCAGTGAATTGGTTTTTGTTATGAAAGTGTGTTTTTAGTAAGGTTTGCTTATGATCTTGGGATAGTGTAATTTGTAGTTGAGTATTGATGTTCAAATGAGTTTTTGTGGATGATTTAGATCTTTCTATGAAGTTATGAATGTTAGATCTGCTTTGTTTATCTTTAGGCTATATATCGATTGTTAGTCTAGGGCTACAACCTTAATAGGCAAAGGACAAAATTGTTTGAGGGTTGGTAATTCATATGGGTCACCTATGGGAATAATTTGTTAAAAAAGATTTAGAATCTAGTTAAGGGCTTGCTTTAATTTGAGTAACCAATATAGTAACTCGCTCGGTTTATTAATCTATGGTTGCTAGAACAATATAAGAGGCTCTTAGATCACAAGGGATTAATATAAGGGGTATGCATGGGTCAGTTTGGTTCGGTTTTTAACATTAATCATAGTCATAACCATTACCGCTAACTTCGGTTATGGATTTTCTTAACCAAAACCAAACTTCAGTTATTGTTCAATTTCGGTTATTATCAAAAACTTTAACTAAAACCATCTTTTGGGATAAATTTAAAAAAAATATATGCTAATGGTCTTACAAAATAAGAATGTAACCCACCATGTTGGACTTAGTTTGGACATAATTTTTTATAAAGACAATCAAAACTAGACTTTTTGGTTAAACTACCAATGTAGGATCCCTCTTAGTAAAGTAATAATGTACTCAGTGTTATATCGAAGATTCATACAATCATAACACCTCAATTCTTCATCAAAATAATGGCATCTGCATCAATATCATTTTGTTACTAACATACTTTTATCTTAGTAAAAATCCTCTACACAATTATCATAAAACATAAACCCGTTATGTCGAACTATAGACTTAACATTACAGGTTTGGTTCCGGTTTCGGTTATATGGTTAACCAAAGCTTCATAACCGTAATCATAACTAATTGATCGATTAAGCAAAGCTTCATAACCGTAACCATCGGTTATGTTAGTTATCGGTTAAAGTTGGTTCGGTTATTTTGGATATGATTCAGTTATAACGGTTAGTTTGCTCACCCCTATCTCCAAGAAGCCCAACTAGTTCTTTGTGTGGCCCGAAGAAAACATGTCCCTGATTTTCTCTTTTCTTTTCCGTTCCTTTTCCCGCTTGTGCATTTTTTTCAAGATTTATCCTCAATTTCCGCTCCTTCTATGCACGAATACCTATAAAACATAACTAACTAAATACAAGCTAAAAACGTCTAATAAACTAACCAAAAATGGATACAATCATAATGAAAAACACGTGTTTTGCAATACATCACTGACTATTCATGTATATCCTTAGGAGTGGTCTGATCGATTAAGAAAAGTCATTCAACAGAATTATTTGCACTTCCCGTGTACCATTGGTCAATATTTGGAGCAACTCCCATGATGAGTCCATGACAAGGCAAAACTAGTGACCAATATGAATACACAGAAAGGAATGGTCTGCCCTTGTGCAATAGAAGGCGTTACGCAGGGCTATTGAGGACGTCCATGGTATCATAATAGGTTCAAGCTGTAGGCAAGGTGGCAAGTTATAGTCACTATTTCAAAGTTCTTAAATGATGGTGGGAGAACATCAAAAAATGGATGCTCATGATAGGGAGTCAAGCTAGTGAAAATGATTTTTGTAAGCCGCGAGAATGGGGTTAGGATCTCCAATCTAGTTCCAAAATTATAAATGAGGGATCGTGTCCAAATTTATTTGCTGCTGTTGGGAAGAGTGGCATGCTTATAGAAGTTAGGAATTTGTACGAGTGGATAGGTTCATAAAACAAGTCTGGGCAAAAAATGGCCACGAGACGCTCGGACGAGGACATGCATATTTTGGTGGTAGGAGAATGTGTCGAATCATCCAGGTTTACTGGCTACTCAACATATTCTTTGGAGTGGTCTTAAAATTAAGGAATATTTGTGCAATAGAAGTGCTTAGACTTTCTGCCTAGTACTGCCAGAAATGGAGGCCACTCTCCATATGAGTTTGTGGTAAGAAGAAACTAATGACCATATAAATAGGTGAGACGAAATGGTTGACCCGCATGCAAACAAGGGCACTGCACGGGGCCTTTAATGACAACCTTGTGACACTATGCAGGCTTATAAGAAGATCTTGGTAAAACCAAAAACATGTATCCGAAATTATGAACTACAAACTAAATGTGTGATATGTATAAACAAAGGTGTTGTAAGTGCAGGCGCAAATAACGGCTACATCCTTCACTACAAATTCCAATGTGTGTTCGCATCATATGCAACTAAGGGGCTATTAAAAAAATCTTGAAGCTTGAGGTTATAGCCAACACTGTAACTCAAGTGAGATATGTGTGATAGTTTTAGTGTTAGAATGCAAGAGAAACAACTTATTTTACAACATATAATAATGCATATACAGTGATCATCTAAGCCCATTTGTCACTGTTAGTGGAAATTGTTTTATTAAGCTAGGTTCCACCACATTTGACAACAATATACTAATCGGTATGAACAGGGTTTGATCTATTTACTATATAACACCAACTTTTTCATAAACCAAGCAGGACAATGTATTAAGACCCAACACTAATAAACATCAATATCCATTCCAAGTGCCCATAACATTGTATATCTAACAAATCCATTAATCAAAATTTCATAACATTTACCTATGCCAAGATCTAAAAAGCCATCAATATACGTTCCAAGTGCCCAGCCATGCCTGATCATCTTGTCACCAAAGCCGGCTTCACTAACCCCTAACTACACGCATCATGGGCCCTACCTTAGTAGTCTTTTGCCATCGCCACCACTCGGGTCAGGATACTAGACATTTTTTTATGAAAAATGATCTCAAATAAAAGTTACATAACACATGCTCATACTTCCAAAGTCTACAAAACAAACCCTTGAACACACAAACTTTATAACAAAAATCCCTGTCAACTCACTACAATATTACATTCTTCACAATTAAACCTTATAAAGTTTTTGGATGTTATAGTATACATCGTTTCACGATACTAGACAATAACAAAGTTCAGGAGGTAATGTGTCGAATGCCCAATCTAGTTCAAATTATGATTTGAAAAGTCTTGTATTGTAATTGATCTTTAGGCACACTTAATTCATGATTGTGGTACTAGTATTGCAACCCATAACAAACTTACCACAATTCATAAAAATCTTGATGGTATGTGGGCTGTTAGTTAACAATTTTCATTATTATTTTTCTTTTACAATTTCCCTAATATGACTAGAATGATATTCCAATATTTCATGTTTTAATGCATCTTAATTAAATATATTTCTAGAATGGATTTTAAAAATAGTGGATATTACTTGATAAGTATTTTGATATGGTAAGAACAAAAAAATAATGATTCTAATGTAAAACAACGGTCTATTAGCAAACCAATAGACAACTATAATAAACATGAGAAAACAAAACTATATAGATTATGTAGAGAACAAGAACATGAAAAATAAGGGAATGAGAATCATTCTCATTGATATTAACATCATATACAAATGTCAATATATAGGCATTATGACATTGATACAAACATAAATGCAATATGGGAGTTGGTAATGTGGATAGTCACTAATAAATAATATATTTATAACACTCCCCTTGACTATCCGCACGTGATAAAAGAAAGGGGTACATTATTCTTTCAATACTCTTGGAGATGCTGCCTCGTTAAAAACCTTGCCAGGAAAACCAAGTGGGACAAAACCTCAGCTAAGGGAAAAAGAGTGCAGCGCGTATTATCTCCCCTTGATACTTCTGGATCAGGTACGTTGCCTCGTTAAAACCTTACTAAGAAAACCCAATGGGATAAAACTTAGTGAAGGGAAAATAGTACAACTTGTGTAAAACTCCCCCTCATTATAATATGTATCATTTAAGTAACCGATGCAAATCTTCAATGAAGGTTGCTGAAAACTTTTGTAGTCTGCGATTTGTCACTTGATCCTTTAATGTGCAATCCTTTAATGAAAATTGATTTATAATATTCTCTAGTTGCCTCCTTTTGTAAGTAGATCCCATAAGATCCATGAATGTGTTTTGTTACATTTCCTGCATTTACAAAACTAACCAAACTTGTTCAGGGGTTAGTAAAATATGAACCCATATTGTTTGTTCCTTAAGAGTATAGAAAACATAAGTTTTACTCGTTACATTATCTCCTCATTGTACACCAGGTATATCTTGTCAATAAATTCATAGTATATGTTCATGAATAACTAGCAAGATATATTAATATAGTTTGTATTTAACAATGGTACTTCTGGACAATGATCTTTGCTCCTTTGGTACGAGATGATAAGAGGTATTTTCTGTATCAACTATATGGACATCATTAAATGTATTACACCATAAACTTTGTCCGTATGAAAAGACCCACCCTCTTCTACATGTATTATGATTGATGGATCAATTGCTTGTTCTACATATTGAGCTATAAATTTGCAATACCTTTATATTTTGGAAATTATTACTTTAATAGTTGAGCTCATTTTGATCTCGTCTGGAGAGTCAATGACATCACCAACATATATAGTGATACTTGTAAACCTTATATTGCTCTTTTAATGAAAACACATGGACCAACTACACCATATGTATTTCTCATCTCTGAGCACCAGTGAGTCTTATATCATAATCGGCTTGACTATTTTAGTCCATACATATTTTGTAAACTTTGTAGAACATTTCTTGAGGTTTTCATATCTATGCTTAGATATTTATAATCCATCACAAACTTCTTTCCATCTTTGACTATATAGGTGTATGTGTACACACTTTAGGAGTTGTCATATAACTTTCTTGTTTAAATATTGATTTCTATATCATATCTTCAAAATCCAAATTGTACATTCTTTATTTATTGAGATATCAAAATCATTGAGTACAATTTCTTCTATGTATGTCTATTGGTGCATAAGAAATACATCATTAAGATGTTTTAATTAGCTTTTAAGCCCTCAACTACCTCGGGAAACTCTTTAGAAGTTCCACTTATATCCAACATGTAAAATAATCATAAAGTATTCAAATCTAAATACAGTGATCACATTGTTCTCGAGAACTTACTTTACATGAATCACAAAATTTAAATCCTTCAACACTTTCACAAAGCTTTCAGTTTCAAGTGATGCATAACATTCATGAGATGCATATCAATTCTCTCTTTATATTACTAGAATAATTAAATACTAGAAAGCTATTGCATCCACCACAGGATAAATATCTTATCATTAATAATCATAGGTTTTTGCGGAACCCTTGTGCTATAAATTCTTGATTCACATAAAAGGCCTAATTGTATCTGATATATTTTGCAACTTCTGTTGTATGGACTGCTAGTCCGAAAGCTTTCCATTTAAATAGAGAATTCAACTCTGCCCCATTTGCGTCTTTCCATTTTAGCCAATCATTTCTTTGTATTTAGTCATAGGCAGATTTTAAATCTTGATCCTCATCATTTCATCATTTTAAGCGCTATATTATATACAAAAGCATAACAACGTCGATTTTTGTTTTGTTTTATACATTTCTAGACATGATATAATTTACTAAGAGCTCTTTATTATCAGGTACCTGAGGTTCTTTTAGAACCATCATGTCTAATATCTCTTCAGGAGATATTATTACTATAACCTCGACTTGACCATCTTAATTACTTGCTCAAATTTTCGAGGAACTTTATTATTAGAATTGACTAGTCTACCATGCTTCAGGCATGTAATAGACTCATTACAAATGTGTTGTTGTCTTTCTGGGACAAAAATATAACTAGAGCATAAGCAGTTGCTTATGTGACTTACTTTGTCACTATATTTAGGTCAGTGAACTCGTCTGATAATTTATTCTTTTATATTGGTAAATGAATTATCTTTTGAACTTCTGGTTCATAGTTTGAGGATCAAGATAACATGATAATTCATTCCACTTTTCACTTTGCAGCTGCTTTTTATCTCCCCCGAATGTTGGGAACATTCATTCATCAAAGTGAAAAACAATGAACCGTAAATAAATCTCTTACTAATGGCTTTAAATATTTAATCATAGACAACTAATTATGCCCAACATATTCTCAATCTTTTTACAGTTCCCATCTTTGTGTGGTGTGGTGAATGAATTTAAATATTCATGCCATATAACCAAAAACTTTTGAAGGGACAAATTAGGTTCCTGACCAAAACCAACTATAATGGGAAGAAATATGATAACTTGTTGGCTTGATGTAAATACATGTAAATTTAAATATAAACATGAACCTTTTGCTCTCATGATCAATTGAATTTCAATCACTCGTA
This sequence comes from Scalesia atractyloides, assembly GCA_947069175.1. Classification (NCBI taxonomy): domain Eukaryota; kingdom Viridiplantae; phylum Streptophyta; class Magnoliopsida; order Asterales; family Asteraceae; genus Scalesia; species Scalesia atractyloides. Next base: position 19,945,629 of record CAMTDV010000022.1, on the reverse strand, counting down.
GGCTTTTAGGTGATCGTCTCAACAATAACACTTATGCCAATGATCATTAATAACATGGGAATCAAATTCATCAATATATACAAAATAAATGTGCCAATCTGGAATAATATGCTTGCTATCTTATTAGCTAAGCCATAAACGATCAGTACTTCAAGTTGCGAACTTGATAACCATTTAGACAATGCATCGATTTCAAAATACTAAATGGTTTCATGTTAGGATACATACTGTAACATTCGTTGTAAAACGGGTTTCCAAAACCCGCTCCGTTTAAAATTAAGTATGTTCTAAATGTTTTGTTACGTATTTATTCATTTTGTAAATTGTGTTAGTTAATTATATTAATAAATAAACTATATAGTTAATATATTAAATAAATAAAAGAATAAAAAATAATACTAATTAATAAAAAGATAAAAAAAATATAAAGGAAAAGGGGCAGAAGGGTTTCGAACCCGAGACCCCATCAAACACACACCCCTCCTACACCGCTGGTCTACACATATTTTGTTTATAAACTTCAAAATAAATAATTCTTATAGTGAAACTGACAATCAAATCAGCAAGTTCAAGCTGTAACCGCCAAAGAGATAAATCAGTGCAATCAAGTTGAAGTTACGAGTTCTTTTTGTTTTGATAAAACGGGTATAACTGATTGCCAAGTATCAGTTTTAAAACGGAAATTGGAATCAATGATATGAAACCGTTGAAAACAATGATTTTAAAACTGAAATTGAAACCGAAAACAAGGTAATCTTTGCCTATAAATTTCAACCTCAAACCATTTTAAACTCGCTCACTCTCTACACTCTCTGAAATCTACTCTCTCTGCTCGAATCAAGTGTCGCCGGAAATCATGCTCTTCGTCGGAATTCACAACCGGAAAAATCAAAACACTTCTCCAAATCGGTATAACCATCTTACTCTTTTTTATATCAGTTGTTTAGTAGATTGATGTTAATCAAACACTGTTTAAACAGTTTATTCAGGCGGGCCGATGTTTCTGGGTAATTTTTGCGAAGAAGATGAAGTTTTGTCAATGTTTAAGTATATTTAAAAACGGGTTTTTAATCGGGTTAGACACACAGTCTAGTGGTGGACTGTGTGCAATATCATTAAACACGTCTCGGGTTCGAGTCTTTCTTGCCACCGATTTCTGAAATAAAAATTAACTTTTTTAATCCCTTCTCAAATCAATTTTCAATAAGTATATAAGTATAGTATAAACTCAACTTATACCGGGTTAGACACCCAGCCCAGTTGGTAGGGATGGGTGCAACATAAGTCGAAGGTCACAAGTTCGAACCGGGTTTGGGGTAGCGGCCGGATGTATTTGAAGAAAATAAAAAATCTTTTTAATTAAATAAATTATGTATTAACCTAACTAGCATATATATGTAATTAAAATTGAGATTATTTCATATTAGACACGTAGCTCAGTTGGTATAGCTGCGTGCACGTATACGGGAGGTCACGAGTTCGAACCTCACACGCTACCAAAATTAAACATGATCCGACCGGCCTGACCAGTCAGACCTGACAAGGTCAAACATTTTTAAAATTTTTATTTTATTTATTTCTTTATTTTATTACTTAAAAATCATTTAAAAATAAGACTTTTTAAGTTTAAAAATTATATTAAATACCATAAAAATAAATCTAAAAATTTAATAAAAAGAATTAATTAAAAATATTAATTTCAAATAAGAATTAAATATTTATCCAATTGTTACACCATTATTTAGGTTAGTTTCCCTCGTCGGTTAAATCCTAAATCGTGTGCAAACGTCATCAATCTCAAGAAACGCACCCACTGCGAGTGAATCCTTACAAATTCCCCTTTTTATTCATTTTTTGGGGTGTATAATGTGTCGTTTACATATCTCGTTTATTCAAACATTTGTGCTACTACCATTATATGATCTAACGTGTTATGTAATGTTACATGTTTTATTATGTGGTTACATTTTTCTCATTTGCGTGCAATCATTCACATTAGGCCCATCAGTTCCTCGTTGGATATGAGTTGAGCACCGCGTGCCTCATTAGATCGGCTCCATTTGATTGAGCCTTGATCTCACACTTCATCATTTGTCATGCTTGTGTGTACATTGTTTAATATTATGTGGTTTGTGGTTAAATTTACATATGCGTATGTTCATAATTGGTTATTGCACATTTTTATTAAAATAAACAATATAACTATTTATTTCAAATGTTTAATAAGATTCACTCGCCAACTTTTATTGACCCAAAAACTCTATTTTTACACATGATACAGGTGGACGGGTTGAAGCAAGGAACACATAAAATTTGCCTTAGAAGAAAAATAAGGAGTTCATAAATGTTGGGTTTAGAACATGTTGTGCTTGGATGTTCGTTGTAATTTCCCCTTTAAATTGGAAATAATAAATATGAAGCTTTATAATAGTAAATTTCACGAGCTTTGATGAAAACCCAATCATGCCACGACTATCATTTCCGCTGCGGGTCAGGGTGTGACACATACAAATCCTTTAACATTCCAGAATATTTAGGGATTTATACCCTACTTTAGCTGATAAATAATTAATTTCCAGTGACATATTTAATTATCAAGAAGATATGATTCTTTAATACATTTCACATCATCAATACTCGGTGTGGTCTAACCGGCCATGCCAACTAATTAAATAATTATGATCCATAAACTTTTGGTTTATGACCATATATGTGCACTCTTGTTTGTCTAATACATGACAGTAAATACGAGAAAATAATGTATTATTATTTCAAAATTTCATCTTATAACATATTTTTCATATTTTATTCTCGTATATTTACTCCCTTAATGCACCACTTCTTGTGGCCAGATTCATTATTACATGGTCGACTCATTATTAACATGAGGATCATTTCAATTTCCTCATTTACCATGATCACAACCTTTACAAGGATTATTGTATAATCATCACATTATTAACATGGTTGAACTCATTGTTAACATGAGCATTATTATGATTTTCTAAATTTCTATGATCATAAACTTTAAATCGATCATTATATCATCACATTTACTTTAAGGAATGGATTATGACTACTAAACTTTCATGGTAGCATCATTACAATAACCTTGAGTGTGACCTTTACACTAATCGTTATATCATCACATTCACTTTAGGGAGTGAATTAAAACCACACAACTTTCATGGTTGTCATTTCAAACCTTATATAGACTTTAAAAATCTTGCTACTTCAAGAGCATGTTTGAGGTTAGACAATGAAAAATGGTTTTATTCAAGCTGTATATATAATCGTTTCATCACATATCACATAACATCAATTATATGACCGAATCATTAAGATTTACCGTTCTTAATACTTACAAGCTTTCATTAAATCATAATAAGCTTTAGGTAGTTCTTCCAATGCTATATTATAAATAAATCTTGATCACAATTTATTCATGTTTATAACGTGTTTTTATCATATACCGCAACTTTGGTCATTTTGATGTTCTTTTTCAAAAGTAACAACATATGTGACACGGAAACGTGACTTTATAACATATCCCCAAGTAAAACATATTTTTATAAAGTCATGTTTTGATACAAAGTAATGAAGTAAGATGTGTTCATCACTTAAAAGACATACATAATTTATGTATTACCGTATCACGATATAACCTATCACATGTATAACTTATAAACATATATATGCCTTTTAACCCCAAGCATTTCAAATATATACAATGTTAGCAAGAATATAATAACATTCACAAATATCCATAGAAACTATTATACAATTTTCAGTATAGCATACCATCATATACGACATGCTAATAATGCTTTTAATAAAATTGAAATAATGATAATCTTGTAATAAAAAAAAATTTCACATCATTTTCAATATGTTTTGTATGCACTAAAAGCTATCAATTTATCATGTATAATGTGTTCATGGAATGTAATGAGACGTAAAGTTTGTTTTTAGGGCATGAACTAGAAAAACAACCAAAGTCCGATGAGTGAAACTTAGATGTTTGTCAATAGATTCCAAAAGTTTTTCGAATTTTATAAATATAAAATAAATGCATATCTTGTCCAAGTGACATTTTCTCTGGTTGTATAATATATAATCAATAATAATGAACATGGTTACTTTAATATAGATGCATCAAATATACGATTAAAGATCCCCTACAGATTTAATGAACCTTTGTCTTACATTTGAACTATAAAAAAATTTTCAAAGTTTGGACCAATATGTAGTAACACTAGTACAAAAAGAGAGATCTAATATGGCAGTTTTTCAATCAAATATGACAGTTTATTAATCGTCTTAAAAGACAACGCCATTTTTGGTCATTAGCATCATATTTGGTATTAAAACCTTTTTAAGACATTTCGATAGACCGTCATATTAGATATGTTTTAAGGTTCCATATTAAAGCCTAATATGACGTTTGTGTGTGTTAACCGCCATATTTAATATATATATATATATATAAAGCGTCATATTAAAGCCTAATAAGACGGTTTGTGGTATGTTAATAAGACGGTTTCTAGTGTATTGACCGTCATATTTATAAAGCATCATATTAAAGCCTAATAAGACGGTTTGTGGTGGGACTAAACCAGTTAGTTGGGTGGTGCATCCATATATTTCACCCAGACCCATATGTAGTTCATCTTGATTCATGAGATTTACAAACACATATATGAAAAAGATATACCAAACAATGAACCGTTTTATAAATAGCTAAAGAATCCATCTTGACCCATTAGTCAAGCATTCAATTTAACAAAGAAAAAATCAAATCATTCAGCTTTACACCCATGCAAAAAACACTTCAAAAACCTCTTTGACTTTGTGCAACTTCCTTCATCCACCACAAGCTCTGACCAGTTACCTAGAATTCCTTTGCCACTGATCAAAACACATAAAATGTTTATCAGCTACCATTTAGGATTAAAATAAAGCACGATTCCAAATTCTAGAAAATTTTAATGCATAAGTCATGCCAACTATAGTTAACATTAATACAAAGCCGTGTTGCTCCTAGGAATCCCTAATAATATATGTGCGCCTAGGCCCTTGGGGTCAAATAGACGAACGGATTAAAGTGACTTAACCATCTTTGCAATTAATTCTCAATATAATGAATCAAAAGACTATGTTCTGAGGCTCACTCAAGTTTCCTAAACATTTATAAAAATGTAGAAAAACTGGAAAAAAGATACTATGAATAGATTCGCATACTAATACACTTACTAATACACTTACCTTCATTGATCCTCCTCATCCTCAGCATCACCAAAAGATGATATAAACACCTTTAAAGTACGCTCTACAAATTCATCAATTTCACCTTGACGAACCATTATAGTTTTATTTACCAAATAAAACATAAAGATAAATAAAAGTTAGGTTATAGTTTAATACACATTGTTGTTAGACGTATATAAATAGGAATGTACAAAATAAACTTACCATATGGTCTTTGTTACAAATCAAAATCATACATAGCCAACATAACACAATAACCGCACTCCCATCCCATTAGGTTGTAGACGACACTAATAGTTAATTGAACTTACAATTAGTTAAATAAAATATAAAAATAAAAAAACTACAAAAAATGAATCAGAACTTACTTTAATCTTAGTCCACGTCATATTTTTTTCCTATGGCCTGTTTGAATAATGTTGTAATCTCGTAACATGAATAATCGTTATCATTTTTACCTTTACGTGAATCAAATATGTACCCCTTCCAAGTTTTATATACCGGATGATGTTGAAGTATAATTAATACCCAGTGTTCCCTGTGTAAAATGGTCTGATTTAAGAAACACTTAACAAATAAAAACGAAAACAATATTCTAACATAACTAAAAGAAGGTTGAAGCATTAATATAAATGATCTTGATATGAAACAAATAGAATACCCGGCTATATATGGTGCAATAAACCATTGTTTGTCCTTATGAAAAGAGATGACCTTTTTAATGTAGTCAATCACAAAGTCACCATCATCTGAGACAAGTTCACCTTTAATATAACGAGGATGAAAATATGCAGTATTATTTAAACCCTCCCGTTCCCCAGCTACATATAAATACCTGAAATAAAAGTAGAAAGAAATGTGATAAGATTAGTAACCCTTGGTTATATAGTAAAAAAACTACATAAAATATTTAAATAAAAATTAGCGGAACATACATTGTGAACCAATGCACAAAGCAAACATCTACCCAACCGTTGACACATAACTGTGTAACTGCCTCAAATTTAATCGTCTCTTGAACACGTTCCTCATACATCCCAGTTGGCGAAGTAAAAACCATAGACATACTTCCCTTATACTACATATTTGGGGATAAAAGAAAATACTAACTTAAACTATATATTTAATTAGTTATTTAATATAAAACATAAATGTCAAATTGATTCTTTAAGTGAAATATTTATTGTATCAGAGTGCATTTCTCATAATTACATAAAAGGTCATTCAAACGGGTATTTAGAAAAGAATAATATATGACAAATATGGATTCTAGCTTAATCTAGATTCTATCATTCACATACGAAATACAAAACTCAAATATCACAAAACAAAAAAAAATTCTAGAAACACGTAGTAATAGAATTATATTCATAGCCATTTAAATTATAAAATATTTAGCTATAATATGATTTTGAAAAAAAAATATATTCATAAAAGTAAATTAATTAAGTCATAATAATTAAAATTTAAATCTTAATAGTCTATTAATCTGTTTTCTCCAACAATTTTGCCGTGTCGTTTGCTTCATCGTTAGCCGTAACGTGACCCAACCCTATTACGGCTTACCGATTTATCTTCTTATCCTTTTCTTATCGATAAACAACTAAATCCCTATTAAAACCTCACATGGTAATCAAATAAATTATTTAAGAAAGATGTGATAGAAATCCAGGCAAAAGACTACTTTAGTAATTTTTACATCTTCTATTGATTATATCTCTTTTGTTATATATTTATCCTTTATATGTTATCCCAGTCTATATAATCATCAAATAAACAAAATAAAATAAAAGAAGATGATACTTACCAATGGAAATTCAGGGAAGTCCATCTTAATCATAAGTTTTGAATCCATGACAATATTTACTACTAGAAGTGCTTAACCGGTTGTGTTTGCGGGTTAGCGGGTTGTGCTGATAACGTGTTGTAAAACAACGGTCTATTAGCAAACCAATATACAACTATAATAAACATGAGAAAACAAAACTATATAGATCATGTAGAGAACAAGAACATAAAAAATAAGGGAATGAGAATCATTCTCATTAATATTAATATCATATACAAATGTCAATATATAGGCATTATAACATTGATACAAACATAAATGTAACATAGGAGATGATAATATGGATAGTCACTAATAAATAATATATTTATAAAAGATTCATCATTTTTGTTAAAAGCACTTCATATTTTATTCTTTTACCATTATTTACTTTAGTTTTCTTTTCTACATCCCTGTAATTTGGCCAAACTACACCTTTATATCTAAAATTTACTTATCTTTTAAAAAACATCCTACAACATATTCCTCATTTATATCTTTATCAAATTTTATAATACTAATTTGTTTTTCTTTTTATTCTCTTGCTTGCACTAACAAAGTATGGGGAAAGACGGATGGGGAATGTATATTGAGTCCCTAAACATGAAAAAACAAGAAACTATCAACCGAATGTCGTATTGAGTTTATCGGTACAATACAGGTCTGTAACTGTATCATTAAAAGCAAAACCAAAAATATGGAAAATGAATGTTGATATTGATACCAATGATGTTCAGTCGGTATCGATTTGTAACTGTACCGACAAGGTATTGGTACGTGGAAAAAATGCTCATCCCTACTTAAATTCTGACCCCATTTTAGAGAATGGGGTCAAGTGTTAAATTATGTAAAACGCTGAAGTTATTCTGGTTGAGACTGAGATAAGGAATGAGATGTAAATGTTTTTATTAGTATGTTTAAGCAATACATGAACAATAAAGATAGTTCTAGATTGTCACTGTGACCTAAGGTTAATGTCAATGCTTGGTTGATATTCTTATAGATAAATCATCAATGTAACAATTTTTGCATTTACTTCTCCCAAACAAACATGTGATGGGCGTCAATAAAATTACTTCATTCATCCATCATAGTCAAAAAGTCTATTTTAGTCACTCGGGGTGTGGCGTGATAGGGAACCACCATGGCATGATGGGCGTGGTAACACCGCCACAACCCTCCCATCACGGTAGTGCTGGTGGTATCTATGGTGGGCATCACGGTAGTAGTGGACATTCTTGGTCAAACATGAAACCATTAGAATTTAAAAGAAAAACAATTAACATTATATATACATCAAATATTAAACATTTTCACAAACACTTCACTACTCAAAAAAAACCACTAGAACACCACACTTCAAAAGAAAATTACCAAATGGAAGGTTCAAGCAAAAAAAAAATGTCACCTACAATACAAAGAAAAAAATTAAGCCGAAAGCTCGTGCTAATATAGGCAAACCCAATAGATTTCGTTTACATGACAAGAGTTACCAACCCAACCATTTCCAATCGCAACCGGTCATTTCACTTTAACTACCTACCTAGTGGATGGACAACTTATCGACCGTTTCACGTATCGTGAACCTACCCGCAATACCAAATCTACCATTTCATAACCCGGCTTGTGATTTACCTCCCGACTCGGATGACGAAGAAGAAGAGCCCCAAGAAGAGTCTGAAGAAGAAGACCAAGAAGTAGAAGGGAAGGATACTCGTGGAAATGGCTAAAAAACCATCAAACACCTGGGGGGTCAAAGTAGGGCTGTTCAGAAAGCTCGTAGCTCGCTCGGATTTAGCTTGGAAAAAGCTTACTCGATATGGCCCGGTTTGAAAGTGAGCCGAGTGGTTAGAAAGTGAGCCTAGCTCGGCTCGGCTCGTAACGAGCCGAATTTGCTTGGTTTGGCTCACTTGGTAGCTTGGCTCAGCTTAGATCGGATATTTTCTTTATATTATATTTATTTTTATATACATTATAATATATTGTAAAAAACTTGTTATTATTTATGTGTATTAGGCTTGTAATTTGATATCCATGGCATATGTGAATGTTAATTACCATGCCAAGTAACTAATATTGTATGCCATTGAAATTTAAAAACTTATATTTCGTTGTTGGACATGATTTGGCTTGTAATGTATTTGGTTAAACTTATTTTTAATATGTTCTTTTGAATTATTAAATAACATTTTAGGCTACTGTATTTTGAGAGTCATATATTAATTTTTCTTTTTAAAATCGAGCCAAACCAATCTCGAGCCCGAGCTTAGATTTTCTGCTCGGTTTCAAATCCGAGCCGAGCCCGAGCTTGCCCTGGCTCAACGCAGCTCGGGTCATGAACAACCGTCAAAGTTGGACGCAAAATGAGGAGGTAGCCTTGTGTAAGGCTTTCTTACACATTTACGAAGACAATAGGATAGGGAATCAACATACAAAAGACACTTTTTAGTATGGAATTATCACACATTTTGGAAAGCTGTGGATTTAGCCGAAACATAGACTAACTCACTTCGAAGTAGACGGATTTAAATAGAAAAAATGAGTCAATTCAATGCATGCTACATATAAAAGGTATAATTTTTTTACTTATATTGATTTGTTACATTTATTTTTATTAAAATGTAAAACATTAGTTATTTGATTTAAATTAGTTTGTTACATTTTTTATTAAAATGAAGAATATTAATTATTTAATTTAAATTATGTAGAATCTTCATCGGCCAAGTGGACCGGATGTGACGGATATGATCAAGGCCACCCTTAAAGAGCAAGCAAAACCTACAATAGGAAATCTTTCCTCTACTTGCCGGCATGAGAGATTGTGAGTTCAATGGGTTCTAGTACCGTTGATGGATCTTCAAGGCTCAACGGGTAGTCGTACCAAAAAAATGAACAAAAACATCCGAGTTAAAGAAATTACACAACCTCAACGGATGGTTTATCAAACATGCCCAAAATCAGTTTAAATGACAACCCCACCGACGACACAACACCGACAAGCTCGCAACGAAGGGAAGTGTCGAGTCGTCATCAAGCAAAGGGAAGTAAGGTTCAGTGGATGTCGTTTCTGAATACAAGGCGACGAAAATGATGGAATTGGTGGACAATAGAGATCGGCGCAAAGTGTTGGCGGAATCGAAACTAAAAAGATATTAATCATACATCAAACACCTTGACAAAAAAAGAAGAATAAGGATTTAAAAGTTGTCACGAAGTCACATAAAATGTCATAGAGCCGTGGTTGTTGAATTTACTAGACCACAAACAGGAAACCTATGCGAAGTGAGGTTGAGGCGCTAAGTTTTAGGTTGTTTTTTCCCCATCTTTTAGGTTGATTCTTTTTTATTTATAACCTTTAGGTTATTTGTTTTTATTTTAATGTAATTAAGTTTTAAAGAAATTGTGTTTTTAATTTATTTGTCTTTCATATTTGTTTATATTGTAAAAATGTTGGTTTTAGTTTATTTTATAATTTATTAAAAAAATTTCTAGTGATAGAAATTGTTTAGTGATGGGTGATGCAATTAATTTAGTACTTGTGTAATGGAATTGGAGGGAATGATACCATACCTTGTGATTGGATGGTTAAATATTACTATCATTATTTTGCTAGCAAACAACATTCCTTCCGTTTCACCCAAATTTACAGCAAACTGCTGCTAGTAGCGGCAATAACACATCACAAGAGTTGTTCACCCAAAAACACATATACATACATTACATTACAGGAAAATTATAGTTCAGCTAATTCTCCCATGTCATCGCACCTTCTTTACCTCTATGTTTTGACTAAGGCCATGTGTAATGGTCATCCTTCATAATCCACTTTACCCCAACATAACCCTCATAACATATGTGTGCAGTGGTTAACACCATATACTCACAAAACACATTTCTCAACCAACCCTTACTCACATAACCCCCGTTGAATCCCATTATGCTCATCACGCTTGAAATTTATAACCCCATAGTGCCGGGGATGGGAGTGTTCCCAACGTTATAGAGGGTTATAAACCCTTATAGCGCCCTATCAACCCCACTATGCATGGATTAAAGGTAAGTTATCACGTGTCCTTCAACGTTTATCCTCTATCCACTAAAAATGATTTGGTTTCATGCTTTCCACGCCTACAATAACAAAATAATAGGTTTTCTGAATAGGTAAGCAAATATATAATGGTTCCCCTAGGTAAGAGACATACATCTATGGGCCATGTCAATATAACTCCAATATATGTGTATTCCACTAATTATATTGATAATATTTTGATGAATTTTGTTTGGCCCAAACACCAAAACACTTTTGTAAAGCTTCAAATTTTTAACAGGAAGAGAGTGCACTATCATCGTGATACGAAACGAACCGAAACCAAATCATACAGTATATGTTTATAAGTAGAGATATACAAACCGGTTTCCAAGTAGAAAATGATCGGTTCGGTTGCAAGCTACTTCCGGTTTTTTAGCAGTTTTACTAAGTGTTCCAACCAATTAGAAACCACCGGTACGATTCAGTTTCTAACCCGCTCTTGTCAAACCGGTTTCAATACCAGTTCTGGGCTACAAACCGGTTTCCTTCCCAAACCGATCTTTTTTTAGTTTTGACGGGTTCGCTCCTAATTTTTTAGGTTCAGAAGTTCATTTGTAAATTCACTTGCAGGTTTCCAAAACCCTAACCCACCGGAGAAGATGATGATAAATCCACCATCATGTTAGTTTCGAACCACCGAAAGCTAATTCATCTTCCACCCTTGACACACACAAGCACCTTAATCATTTAGGTACTGTATTTACTTCTATTCATTGTTAATGAGTACAAGTTCTTCATTGTTTCGCTGTATTTGTTTCCGTTAGTTTTAGTATACACCCACTTTGATCCTTATATCTGTATATTGCATTACATTCTCATTGACTGGAGGTTGAATCTGTTTTGTTGGTTTTAGCATGCCAGGTGTTTGTTAAAATGCCTCAATGGGTAGATGGACTTAATTTGAGTATTTGTAGTAACATCATTTATGTTATTGAATCATGTTTCGGTACTGGTATCGGTTTGCAGATAAAGGGTATTATTTGGAGGTTGAATTTGTTTTGCTATTTTTAGCATGCTAGGTGTTTGTTGAAATGCCTCAATGGGTAGATGGACTTTATATGAGTAATTGTATTACCACCATTTATGCTATTGAATCATGTTTCGATGTTGGTATTGGTTTGCGGATAAAGGGTACTATCTGGAGGTTGAATTTGTTTTGTTGTGTTTTGCATGCCAAGTGTTTATTGATATGCCTCAATGAGTGGATGGGCTTGCTTTGATTATTTCTCTTTTAACTGTTTATATTTTTTAATCTTGTTTCGGTACTGGTATTGATTTGCTGATAAAGGGTATTATCTGGAGGTTGAATATGTTTTCTTGTGTTAAGCATGCTAGGTGTTTGTTGATGTGTCTCAACAAGTGAACGGACTATTTTTTGAGAATTTATATTGACACCATTTATGTTATTGAATCTTGTTTCGGTATTGGTATGCATTTGCAGATGAAAGGGTATTATCTGGAGGTTAAATTTGTTTTGTTGATATGCTTCAATTTGTGGATGGGCTTTCTTTGATTATTTATATTAACAGTGTTTATGTTTTGAATCATGTTTCAGTATCGGTACCGGTTTGCAGATAAAGGGCTTACATTCACTTCAACTTTGGGTGTGGGTTACCGAATAAGGTGCAAACATAATCCCAAACTTTGTTATCAAACTGGTATTCTTGCTGCCCCTGTAATCTTATACTATTGTTATAGCTTGTTCCTGTTGCTTGTTATTATGTCAATGTCTATTTCTCCAATGTCTGACTCTGATTAAATGGTTAATTGCCAATAGTTTTAGGTCCCATTATTGTGGGTCAAACTGGAAACAAGACTATTAACTTTAGAAAGTGCAAACAGGTATATGAATCTTACGTACATCTGCAATAAATTGCATTCAGGCTATTGCCTCAGGTCTTGAACTTTGGCTGCAAAAAATGGCGAACTAATTAATTTTTTTTTATTTTATAAAGTTGTGTGTTTTGCACTTAATTTCTGAAGTTGACTTTCAGTAATTGCTTTATAAACTCAGTTTATCATGAATATTAAAACTCTAATGAATATTTACCAAATTCAAGATCAAGATGCATAGTAATGCTTCATTCAGTTGATTTTACTACAGTCTGGAGGCATGGAGCCATGGGTTAAAAGACATTATAAAAGACATCATTATGCGATCTAATAGTATTGTTCTCTAGAATCTTGAGCAGAATTGAAGTATGCTAATAATATACAAATTCATAGTCAACGATATGAAAATTAGAAAAAGTGTATAGTATACCAAACGATTTTAAGAGTTTTTACACAACGAGAAGCTAACAAGAAGATGAAGAAAATAAAGTTGATGCTAGGCTTTTTCATAGATGCAATTATTCAAACCTTAGTGAATTCGGGTAATGTCATACATTTAATTAACTGCGAGGTGCCATTGGCTATTTCGTTGATGATTTTTGTGAGGTAGGTGGTCTCTCTATTGTCGAAATTATATGATGAACAAGTGGAAACGAAAAGGAGATGACGGGTATATTACTTGTAGTTTGATATTTGACTACATATTTAGAGCACGTTGTCCCGTTAGTTTACCAGCTATATATAGTTAGTACCTTATTTTGTTTTCTTTCTCTGCAACTTACATTTTGAATACTAAAATCTTAACTACCTCCTTTTTAATAATCACGTAAGACATAAACAAAACAAAATTTAGAGACATCCAATTACTTATTTAAGCTTTTGAAAAATAATGATGATTGTTGTTGCAGAAAGCATGACAGATAAGAAGAGCACCGATGACGACAAATACGGAGTCCTGTTATACTACAAATACACCAAAATTCCCGATCTTGATGACCTCTTCACCACCTACACTTCCAACTGCACCGCACTCTCTCTTCTCGGTCGCGTACGCCTGGCCCCAGACGGTGTCAATGTCACCATCGGCGGAAAATTATCATCTTTAAATGAACACATCGCATTCATGTCCAAAAATCCGTTATTCGATGGAACAGACTTCAAGCTAGCAACATGCAGTGAGCCCATAAACGACAAAATCGCAGAAGAATGCGGTTTTACTACTCTTTCCATCCGAACTGTTAAAGAATTAGTTACATTTAGTTCCCACCCTCTTTTAAAACCACCTGAAATATCAAACGCCGGACAACATTTATCTGCTATTGAGTTCCATTCACTACTTCAACATGCTAATGCTTCAGAAACTTCAAAAAAACTTGTTCTTTTGGATGCAAGAAATTTATACGAAACAAGAATCGGTAAATTTCATGCTCCGAATGTCGAGACGTTGGATCCAGAAATCCGACAATACAGCGATCTTCCTTCTTGGTTAGATAATCACTCCGAAAAATTACGCGGTAATAATATTTTAATGTATTGTACGGGTGGAATTAGGTGTGAGATGGCATCAGCGTATATCAAATCGAAAGGTCCGGGTTTCGAAAACGTTTTTCAGTTATATGGCGGGATTCAACGCTATATGGAACAGTTTCCAGATGGTGGATTTTTTAAAGGGAAGAATTTTGTTTTCGACCATAGGGTTTCAGTGGGACCCTCCGATAATGTGGTCGGTAACTGTCTTGTTTGTAACTTCCTGTTTGATGATTATTCTTCTAGAAGCAGATGCAGATATTGTAGAATGCTAGTGTTGGTCTGCAACGCGTGCAAGGGTAAGAGTCCGTCTTATGTTTGTGAGTTATGTCAGAAATACGGTAAGCTTGATGAACCCGAACCTGAATCCGAAGCTAAACCTGAACCTGCTTTGAAGCGTTCGAAAAAGTTGAGAATTTTGTGCTTACACGGGTTTCGACAGAACGCGTCTAGCTTCAAAGGAAGAACCGCATCATTAGCTAAAAAGTTAAAGAATATGGTTGAGTTCGTATATATCGATGCGCCACATCAGCTTCAGTTCATTTATCAAAATCAAGAAACCGGTGAAACAAAATTTCCACCGAATAAAGTATGCAATAGGAAATTTGCATGGTTTATTGATCCCAGTGCCGATAAAAACACGAGTTTAAACTGGGAAATGGCTCAAACTCCTTTTGATTCTCTGCAGTACCAGAAACAAACTGCAGGTTTTGATGAATCGTTGACGTATCTGAAAGAATTCGTGACTAAGAATGGACCGTTTGATGGAATTTTGGGATTTTCTCAAGGGGCAGCGATGGCTGCTTGTGTTGCGGCACATAAATCGAGTTTACAGGGTGAGATTGATTTCCGGTTTGTGATATTATGTTCTGGGTTTCGTGTTAATTTAGTAGAAAATGAGAAGAATTTGATCAACTGCCCTTCGCTTCACATATATGGCAGTGACCATGGAAAAGATACGCAGATAGCGTTTGATGCCAGCAAAAGACTTGTGTCGTTGTTTGAAGAAGGTTCTGCGGTCATAATCGAGCATGATTATGGGCATATTATTCCTACAAGATTGCCATATATCGATACGTTCAAAAATTTCCTTGAACGTTTTCTCTAGAGGTATGGTTCTTGTTGATTTAGACGGTTATTGATCTTTAGATTTACATTTTGATTGGATTTAGAAGAATTTAGTGAAGAAATGAGACTGTGTTCGGATCATGTTGTACGTCATGTCATGTAACAGATTGTGTGAGAGAGATGGTTAATTGCATGATTAGATTGCCGTGTTTGTTAATCGTTACTAAGTACTTGTTTTTTCTTTGAATAACAAATCATGGATTTTCTAGGATAAATAAACAATTACGCATTATATGATTTGAAGCTCTAACGTTTTGGGTGCGAGTACTTGTGTATCGACTTTGACAATCACATAAGTCGTGGAAGATTTATAATGTTTTTATATTTAATATATAAAAATAAAAAGTTTATATTATTAACAGTGTTCAATAAAAAATAAAGTGTCAGGATAAAAGAATATTCTTTGAGTGACTTTTCCTATTTCTACGTCGAAATGTGAGGCTTTATTGACATTTACCCTACGATATTGATTTTTTTTTCTGAATTCAATAAAAAATGTAAAATTCTGTTAAAACTAAAATAAAAATTTGACCTTTTAAACCCCTGTAGAGATGGACCCAACACCCACCAAATGTTAAGAATGATATATAAATTCTTCAAATATATATTTGCAAATAAATGTGTATATACATAGAGATAGACAGAAAGAGTAAAAAAACATCGTGTTATTTGTTATACTCCTATGTTTATGAAGAGAATATTTACACTAACCTAATTTGCTCTTTAAGTATAAAAATGCACGAGGACCCATGTTTTTTTTTTTTTGAACGGCAAGGCAAGAAATATTATTAAGAGAAAAAGATATTAGAAAAAGATGCCAAATTCTAGCAAGGAGGTAGAAAGCACAATCCAAAGAAGAAACACAAATATTATATACGTATATTGAAATAACTCCAATCATATTAAAACTGCGGGGTGTGAGCTTGGTTTGGAGGCGTAGGTAGTCAAGCAACGCTGCTTTAGTCACACCAGGCCAGCGTGGGTAGGCGACGTTGCCCCGCTAGCGTGGCTACAAAGCTTGGCGTGGGGCAAGTTAGGGAGATGAGGTGGATGACTGCTATTGGCCGGGTTCATGGACTGTTGCTCTAGCTGTTGTCCAACGGCTATTTAAAAAAATCTTAACTATTTCTTCTATATAAATCAAACAATTTACATCATATAAATTAGCAACAAATTGAGACATTAGGTGTTGTACCTCATGTTTTGGGGATTTTTCAAAAAAAAAATTGATATTTCACTTTAAATCAAAACTACTTGATATTGTAGGTTTAACCCAAAAGTTTTTAGTTTTTCCAATTTAACCTCACAACTTTTTTACTTTCAATTTTGATCCCCTATGTTTTTTCATATTTTGCAAAATCTTCGTTTTACGTTTGGTTCTAAATTTTGCGAGTTAACACGACACAATATGTGTGTGGTTCAACAATTTTACGTTTTGTTATACGCTTTATTCTAAATTTGCAAGTTAACATGGCGCAACGTAAGTGTGTGGTTCAGTGTATTTACGTCGTCTATTTTTTCCGTTTAATAAGTTCGTCACAACACGCGAGTCCTAAATCGAGTTAGTTATTATTTTCTATATATCGATCTAATTTCTCCACGTTAAGACGCCACAACTTTAATGTTGGTGGTCGTTGCCTATAGTGTGCCACTGGTGCTATTTGTCACGGTTTTACGCTCCCGTCACAACGCAAGGGCTTAACACGATAGGTTATTTATATAGATACAAGTCATGTAATGTAGTAATTATGACGCCATTAACTGTATTGAGCTTATTTGGTGAATTACTTATTTGTATAAGATAGTTATACAGACTTAACCGGCAAAAATATCTTTAACACATTGTAAATGTGAATCTTATCAACAACATGTCAATTTCGTTGGCCGCGATGCAACGCGCGCGTGTCAATGTTCTAGTTCAAACTAAATTTAACTATCCAAATACTCAAAAACCACCTCCCAACACAAATATATATATATATATATATATATATATATATATATATATATGTATATATATATAGTGGAGAGTTCAAATGAGAAGAAAAATTTTGTAAGAATAAAAAGAATAACTTTTAAACCAATAGAAATTCTACATTTACTTCATTTAATGTGTGTATTTAATATTATGAAAAACGACATATAGGTAAATCTATAATTGTCATTAATTAGCTAATTAATTAAACTTGTAACTCATTTTTTTCATATACTCTTTCAAATAAAACAATTTATGGTGTAGGACAATTTTTGACATGTGTAGGATAAATTTTAGTATGTGTAAGATAAATTATGAAATGTGTAGGGTAAATTTACTGTGTAGGGTAAATTCCGGTAAATGTAAGACATATGTAGGATAAATTTGAACTGTGTAGGATAAAATGTTTATGCTTTATTAATGAGAGATAACATAATTAATGAGAGAAGTTATAAATTATTTAATTTTTTACCATTATGTCATTTCTTCTTTTTCTTCTCACATTATATTTCTTCTCAAATTAACCTTATATATATATATATTCAGTGAATTTTTCCAACAAAGAGCTGATGCACGTGGTAATTTAGCATTTACCACGTGGCAAAAGGTTATGGCCGCCCTAAGACAATTGGCTTACGGGAATAGTTCCGACATAATGGACGACTATTTAAAAATGTCGGCACGGGTGGCTAGGGAAAGTCTTCACAATTTTTGTGCGTATATCATTGAACTATATATGAAAAAAATACGTTAGAAAACCAACGTTTAGTGATATGCAACAAATTATGGAACATCATGCTGAATATCATGGTCTCCCGGGGGTGATAGGTAGTTTAGATTGTATGAAATGAGAGTGAGAACTTTGTCCAACTGCATGGCAAGGCTCTCACACAAGCGGATATCATGAAATGTCAGCTATGATACTTGAAGCTGTTGCATCACAAGATCTTTGGATATGGCATGCATTCTTTGGTATGTCAGGTTCACATAGCGATATAAACATTATTCATCACTCGCCCATGTTCGATGATCTAATAAATGGTGCTGGACCTAAAGGAACATTTTTTGTAAATGATGTTGACTACCAACATGGATACTATCTTGTAGATGGAATTTACCCTGAATGGGCTGTTTTGTGAAATCTTTTTTCAAGAGATGGAACCCTAGATCCTAAAATAGTAAAGTTTAAAAAAGTTCAGATGGCGACACGCAAAGACGTCGAGCGAGCATTTGGTGTTTTGCAGAAAAGGTGGAGTATTTTGAGCATGCCTTGTCGATTGTATGAAAAAGATTAAATAAGAAACGTGATGTGCGCGTGCATCATTCTACACAACATGATTTTAGAGGATGAAAGCCGAGCAATAGTTGAATATTTTCCCGAGGAGACCGAATCAAATAACCAAGAAATTAGTAACGAACAGAGAATGCAAAACCAAAATCTAATCGAATCACGACAAAAATTTTCAAATCTTCAAGCTGATTTGGTAGAACATGTTTCAACACTATCTATACTTACAACATCGAAGACAAAGATGATGTGCCACATGTCAACCAATGCTCCCAACCCAAACCCCCATACCCCATAATCTAAGCTTTGCTCTACGCTTCATCCAAACGAACGAAGACACATGTATGCCTATAAAATATTATTTTTTTTCAACCCTCCTCTACAAAAAATGCATGAGAATATTTGGAAGCGTTTTTAGCTTTTGATCATGGAATGAACAAAAGGAGGGAGCCCTTGTGACTCATGGGGTTGGATACACATTAGAAAAAGAGTTGTTATAACCAACCGTCAATTGAAATATGGCATAAGAGCTAAAAGTTGTTTATTATATTCAATGGTTTTCATTTGAATCCCTTATCATAGACAAATGTAAGGAGAGCTTATATGAGAATTAAATATTTAGGAATCGAGAATTAAATATTTAGGAATCGAAGGAGAACTTTTGAGCCTTTAATTTTGGAATGGAAAAAAAATAAGTGAAAATTCATGTAGCGGAAGAGACGTCCATTGAAATATGGCATAAGGGCTAAAAGTTGTTTATTTTCTTTAATGGTTTTCATTTGAACTCCTCACTATATACACGTAAGAAGTGCTTATATGAGAACAATTAAATATTTAGGAACCGAGGGAGAACTTTTGAGCCTTTAATTATGGAATGGAAAAAAAATAAGTGAAAATTCATGTAGTGGAAGAGAGATGACAGTATCACTAAATATGTGAGAACCGTTTAAGAAATAAGAACCATGTTTATAACCATTAGATGTCTGTGATGAAAATTGTTATGTGGTTGCATGTTCGTAATTAAATAATTAACACAGATGCGTTGCATTCATTGGTGTATACGCTATATATGAACATATAGTGTATTTACTGGGAGAATACAAGAAAATATTGTGTTTCCTAGTTAGTAAATTTATTAACCGGTGAATACAATATACAAACACAGTAACAATTTTTGTAACCATGTAAATTCATGTTGTATACACTTTGAATATCATATATGAACATATAGTGAATATATGATAAGAAGCGAAGAATTTTCATGTAATTATGTAAAAAATATGTGTTTAACCATGAGTACACTAGTTAGAAACATTTATATACTAGTGAATACAAGAAAAACATTGATGAATACAATACTACAAACTATAGTATAAGCAATATTAAAACTAAAGTGTATTGCTATTTACATACATTTTAATTTTAAATATTAACATAGTCAAAATGCCATGTAAAAAAGTTAATCAAGTTGATTTGATGTGGTGCTCATTCATATATTTTGTGAATGGTTCTTGTATATTTACACGCACACATTATAAAGAGATATATCACTTATCAGCATAAACATGAAATGTTTCATTGTTTCTACAGGACCCTACAATATGCACAAACACTGAATATATGTGTGTTTTAATCAAATTGAATTCAAATGCATGTATAATCACTTACTTAATTCTAATTATTATTTGTCAAGTCAGCAAATTGTTTAATAATGCATCAGAATATCTGATTAATAATTAACAATAAATAAGTGATGCCAACTGAGTGACTAGAAAAAAGACACATGTTACACTATATATCAAGCTTTTTAATGGTTTGTTGTTGATATAACAGTTGTCTTGTGGCCCATTTTAAATTCTTCACCCTAATTATTACATACACAGTCAGGTATCAACTATCACCTTCTTTCCAAAGAAAAACAAAGTTTCGTGATAATCTTAGTACAAAATTACAATAATAAAATATATGATAGGAACATAAATATATTTGAATAGTTTGATCCATGTTTAGAACATTTTTCATTGATAAAAATGAAAAGTAAAACTACACATACAAGGGGCGGATCTACCTTGTTAGAAGGGGTAATCCCTGTTGCCCTTTGACGCTTCGACCATAGTGTAAATTTTGAAAAAAGTTGACGTTTTTTCCGATTTTGTTGCCTCTTTTCATTGAAACGTTGTCCTATAAGGATTTTCTAGATTCGTCACTGACACATACATTGAACATTACGAATGATATGCTCCAATGAAGATATATTGAAACTAAACTTTTTGAAATTATTAACTGATCAAAATTCAAAATTTCTATTAGGTTTCATGTTCCTAAAACTATTGTATTATTGTATAAGGTTTTCTATCCCCAAAAAACTATAAAAATAAATATAGTGTATCATGGTTGGAAAAAAGTTGTATTAAATAACAATTTAAACCCTCTCTTTGTGTATTTTATATTTTTTTAGGCAAATTGGATTTAAATAATCCCAACTTTCTCATTTGGTCGATAATAATCTCAGCTTAGTTTTTTTGCCAATAATAATCCGAACTAGTCCGCTTTTGGCCGATAATAGTCTGCGTTAAAAATAGTTTATCGGAGTTAGCTTTTGATTAGATCGAGAATACGAGTTGATTGATGTAAAATTTACCCCAAACGACGAAAACAGTTCTTCAATTCGGGTGTTTAAACTTCTAATTAACAAAAATCAAGTCGTTTGGAGCATTGTTTCGAGGTAAGTTTTATATAAATCGACTCGTATCCTTGTTCTGATCAAAATCCCTAAAACATCAGTTTGTAATTTGGGGGAAAAAACGTAACTCCATTAAGCTATTTTTAGCGACGTACTATTATCGGCCAAAAGTGGATCAGTTCGGATTATTATCGACAAATAACTGAGTTGTGATTATTATTGGTAAAATTGAGAAAGTTGGGATTATTTAAATATAATTGCCTATTTTTTTATCCGGAAAAACAAAGCCACCAGAAGTATGAAAATAACGGAGAGTAGAAAAATATTTTTATTTTCAAAGTTTTCATGTATAATATGCATATTGTTAGAAAACAACCTTGTAGTGTAGAATTCATGCATTTTTCTTGAGTTGTCTCGATCCAGAAAAGTTTGATATTAATAAAATACTCAAAACTCAAAATGTTTACAAGTAAATGAAGACTAAGTCAGCGTTTGAATGTATTCATTAGCACATAACACACGCATGCACGACACATGCTCCATTTTTTCTTTGTAATACACACGATAGCACTAGCCTCATGTCTTAAGCTTAAAAATTAAAATGGATACTATTGTCCGATTCAAACCTAAATTACGAAAACATAAAGTTATAAAAAATGTTTTTTTTAACACTACTAGTTTTAAGTAGAGAATTATAAGATCCTATAATATAACGTAGTAGTCAATATAGATATTATTGAGAGTTGGAAACACTAAGTTAAAAAAAAAAAGACATTGAATTTAAATAATCTCAACTTTATCAATTGTTTGATAACACTTCCAACTTTCGATTTGTACACCAACACTCCTAACTTCCAATTTATTGGTCGATAACACTTCATAACTAACTGAATCTTAACCCAATTAGCTGATGTCAGTTGTCACGTAATCAAAAAATGTCACGTTAGCTGCCACATCATAAAAATGGCACACCAGCTGCCACATCATCAAAAATGTCACATCTGTGCCATGTCATATGCCACATCAGCAAAAAGGGCCACATCAGCAAAAACTAACAGGGTTAGGGTTCGGTTAGTTAAGGAGTGTTTATTGGCCAATAAGTTGAAAGTTAGGAGTGCTGGTGTACAAATCGAAAGTTAGGAGTGTTATCGGTCAATTGGTGAAAGTTGGGGTTATTTAGATCCAATATTTCAAAAAAATATTTTTTAATAAGTAAAACTTTTTTTCACCAAAAAAACTTAACAAATTACATTAAAACAGAAGATAAATGTGTAATAAGCTGCGTCGTCAACCCTTCCTGAATTGCTTTATACTATTCTTTAATTTTTAATTGATTAGTGTTGAAGTAACACTATCCCTTTATACTTGTGTTAGTTCAAACTTTTATGATCAAGTTTCTGTATTTCAAAATAATGTCAACGGTCAGCTTTCATTTTTAAAAGTCGATAAAGGATGCCCTTTCATAAGGCATCTCTAACTTGTGGGCTAGTGGTAGGAGACTGAACTTTTCTAATGCAGACTCCCACTTATATCATATTGTGGTGGATATAACCCTCAGCTTATGCTAACTGGTTGGGCAATGATGGTGACAAACCCACCGAGGAGGGTTCGATCCTAAGCCACACCCTGGTTTTCATCCGGCTGTTACTTCAGCGAGGCAACTAATGTGAAGACAGTACGGTTTCCAGGAGAACGCCGTAACCAAGTCTGACCAACCTAGTGCGAGCCTGGTTAAAACAACATAGTCTGGACAGATCTTGGCTAGGGCCACCATTTAAGCGATATGACATTGAATCACTTAAAAAGTTAGCGTTAAAAAAAATGTCCTTTAATAAAGCCACCCTTTACGATAATCGTATTATATGGCATCTCATTTTTAGCAAGAATTTCTCTTTTTTGTTGTTATGAATCTAAGAAAGGAGGCTTTTTATTTTATCTTTTTTTAACTTTTCTAATAAGAAAACAAGAAATATGATCGATGTTTTCATAATCAAACCGATTATTAAACCGACCGACTTACTGATTCACTAGTGAAACTAATTTCCAAATGATATGAATCATTAATAATATTCTTGTAAACAACTCACAAAACATTTGTAAATAAAAACTAAAGACGAGGTAACCAATGACATCACCATACAAACGCAATGATGTATAGGAATCAATAAATGTTGACAACTTCACTATACATATACCTATTGATCCTCGATCAAGAGTTATCTTCACTCTAACCTTCTCTCTAAAATCAAAAAAGATAATTTTCCCTCTTGCTTCCGTATTTCTATTGAACAATGATCTTTGATCACATAAAAATGTATTATGTACTTTTACTTTTTGCAAGATACGAGTTAAATGTTGGAAGGGTGGTTCTTAATAATTTTCACTATGATAATGCAAAGTAGAGACAAACTTTGATTGTGTAGTGATTACAAAACAAAGAAGATGCAGAATATAAATACAAGATGAAAACTACAATTAAGCCTATAATTAGGTCCTGGAAATCAGGCCAGGAAAGAACTGGAGAAATTGTGGTGATTGAGGAGTGATATGTGGTTGCCATATTTGTGGAGAGATAACCGATTCTCATTACTCCCTCTCAAATGGAGCATGAAGGTCACGAGTGCCCAATTTGTCAAGTAGAGCACGAAATTGATGAGTTCCCAATGGTTTTGTTAGAATGTCGGCAATTTGTGTTTTCGTGTCGATCTTTTCGGGGTTTATTTCTTTAGACTCGACACGCTCTCGAACAAAATGACAATCCATCTCGACATGTTTTGTGCGTTCATGGAACACGGGATTGTTAGCTATGTGGCGTGCCGCCTGGTTATCACAAAATAAAGGAGTATGTCTGGTAGGAGGCGTTTCGAGTGTCTCGAGTAGCCATCGCATCCATAGAATTTCACTCACTGCATGTGCCATTGCCGATATTCTGCTTCCGCCGATGATCGTGAGACAACGGATTGCTTCTTTGATCGCCAGGACACGGGAGCTCCTCCCAGGAGTAAGAGATAGCCGGTCCTAGATCTTCGGGTGAAAGGGCATCCTAGCCAATCCGAGTCACAATATGCTGTGAGATTAGTGCCTCCTTCTTTGGGTATGAGAATTCCTCGCCTCGGAGTGGCTTTGAGGTACCGTAGAACACGATTAACGGCTTCCATGTGACTTTGTCTTGGGTCGCTGACAAATTGACTTAGGACATTAACTGCATAAGTAATGTCGGGTCTTGTGGCTTGTAGATAAAGAAGTTTCCCAACCATTCTCCTGTATTGATGTGCATCAATCCGCGCCTCTTCATCACATTTGTCGAGTTTCAAGTTCTGTTCCATTGGAAATGGACTTGGGCGACAACCGGTCATGCCTGTTTCTTCGAGGATGTCAAGGGTGTATTTTCTTTGACTGAGCACCATTCCTTCCTTGATTCGTGCCACTTAAATACCAAGAAAGAACTTTAAAATGCCAAGATCTTTGAAGCTGAACTTGTAATTGAGGAAAACCTTGACTTCTTCAATTCTTTTCAAATTATTGCCAACAATAATGACATCATCCACATAAATTAGAGCAGCGAGAAAAACACCGTCACGTTTCAAGGTGAATAAAGAGTGGTATGCCCCTGTTTGCTTGAAACCGATTCCCACGAGCGAGTTGGTAAACTTTTGATACCAGTTCCTCAAGGCTTGTTTGAGACCATAAAGAGACTTCTTTAGCTTGCAAACTCTATTATCACCTGATTTAGCAAACCCTTGAGGTATTTTCATGTAGACGTCTTCGTGCAAATCACCATGTAAGAAGGCATTGCTTACATCAAGTTGATGCATATGCCATCTTTGTTTGACAGCAGCAGTTAGAAGTGTTCGAACCGTCACTAATTTTGCCACTGGAGCAAAAGTCTCGTGGAAATCTACCCCTTCCATCTGTGTATAACCTTTAGCAACGAGCCGCGCTTTGTATCTTTCAACGTCCCCATTCGGCTTGTACTTGATTTTGTACACCCACTTAGAGTCGATTGCTCGTTTACCTTCTGGCAAACTCTCAAGAACCCAAGACTTATTTTCTTCAAGGGCTTTAATCTCTTGCTTCATAGCTTCTACCCAATGTGGGTCTTGTACTGCCTGCTTATAGTGTTTTGGCTCATTACGCGAGGTAATGGCTATTAGTAAACTTTTCATAAGAAATATAATGCACTAAAGGGTGTACTGTCGAGGACTCTTAATTTGAAGTGGGTTGCGTGTGGTCTATAGATGGTGGGAGTTGAACATCGAAATCTTGGAAATGTCGTGGTTGGATCCTGGTCCATTTTGGTCTGGGCTCAGACATGTGTTCTGGATCTGGCCCAGTTTCTTCTTTAATGTTTTCTGAACCAACTTCAAAATCGGGCTCAACATAATTCGAAGGAGGGCTCGGTGTGGGTTGTGAATTGGAAGTGGGTTGAGAATTGGAAGTGGGCTCATTGGCATGTGGGGGTGTCTCAGGTTGTTGGGTTTCTGGTTGATTGTCCCAAGAATGATCAAGGGGCCTTTGGTTGGTTATAGTTTCTTCACAGTAATGCCACTTTGATGGTGGGACAAAGACTTCCTCCATTTCAAACTTAAGATTTTCAAAAGGGAAGATGTCTTCGAAAAATTTGACATCTCTTGAAATGAGGATTTTACGATGTTGGGTATCATATATTTTGTACCCCTTTGTTCTTGGTGGGTAACCCAAGAAGATTCCCGGCCTCCCTCTCACTTCGAGCTTGTCTCCTTTGGTTTCGGTATTTTTTAATAGGCGAGACAACCAAAAACCCTCATGAAGTCATAATCGGGTTCTTGATTGTACAACACCTCATAAGGTGTTTTGTTGTTGATGACGGCGGAAGGCATTCAGTTAATGACATGAGTGGCCGTTAGAACACATTCACTGTAACATCCGTCAAAAACCGGGTTAACCAAACCCGCTTCGTTTATTAACCGAACATCCAGTTAAAAATTTCGTTGCGTATTTAATGCTCAAATTAATTTTAAACGATACATAATTAATAAGTATATTAGAATATAAAATTTATATTTGAAAATTTGTTAAAAACAATGAAATAAAAATTAAATGCTGATGCCGGGTTTCGAACCCGGGTCAACCGGATATAAGCTTAGCGACTTAACACACACACATCCAACCACTCCGCCACTTGTGTTATTTGATAACATATTGAATCAATTAATAGATATAACAAATCTAGAAAATCAAACCCAGTCAACAGCGCGCCCAAATCCGCAGATGCCGGAAAATCCGACGATTTCGCCAATTATCGTCGGTTACTTTTGACTTAACGTAAGTATTAACGTCGCCGTCGGTTATAACCGATGTCCAGTTCCGTGACATCAGTCATAACCGCCGGAGAACGGCTGACCAATGAATCGAGACTAGAAACAGACCCAATTCAACTTGATTCTTCCCTATAAATGCACACCCTAGCCTCTGGTAATCTTTTCGCTCAAAATCGCACCGATTCTCGAATCAATTTCACTCGCCGGAATTCTCTGCAAGTCGCCGGAAAACCGAGACTTTCATCAACACGGTAAATACCTCGACTCCTTCTTTTTCATTCCATTGTTAGACGAATTCGAACATCACTCCATCACCCAGAATCAACCCCAGACGACGTTGCCGGATATTCTGTTTTCGCCGGAAAACTTCTGGAATTTCAAGAATCTCGCTGTGAATCGGTATGATCATCTAAACCTCCTGATAATCGTTACTCAGTAATTCAATTTCACATCTAATCAATCAAAGTTGTTAATTGATCCGAACAGACGGAATACACAAAACAGAGCCGGCGATCCTTGCCGGAGTTCTGAAAAAGACAACCTGTTCGGTACATCCTTTCCCCAAACCCTCTCTGTTCATTACCTTTCAATTGCTTATAATGTTCATTAATCGAATTAAACATGAAACAGTTGAATAATCAATGTCTGTGTTTTGAACGAAGAAGATGAAGTCGGCCTAGTGTATAAGATTAATTAAAATCAGTATTATGAACGGGTTAGACACACAGTCCAGCGGTGGACTGTGTGCAAACAAACACACATACGTCCCGAGTTCGATCCTTGACACAATCACATTCTCTGTAATAAAAATGTTCCTTTTTAAACTGAACCGGATCCACACGCAGTAAGATGTTAAGTATAATAAAAACCGGAATATTTACCAAGTTAGACACACAGTCCAGCGGTGGACTGTGTGCCAAACTAAACCACAGGTCCCGGGTTCGAGACCTGTGGAGATCACCGATTCGATACAATTAAATCCTTTTTAAAATAAATGATTTTCGGATTAACTTAAATAGTGTATAAATATAATTAAAAACAGAAATATTTCGGGTTAGACACGTAGCTCAGTTGGTAGAGCTGCGTGCACGCATACAAGAGGTCACCGGTTCGAATCTCACTCAGTGCAACTATATAACCGACCGAACCGGTCAACGGTCAACAGTCATGGTCAACGGTCAAAGTCAAAAAGTCAAAAAGTCAACATTTTTTATTATTTTTATTTATTTATTTAATTTAAAAATCAATTAAAAATACTTAAAAATAATGTTTTTAAAGTTAGAAAATAGCCTTAAACTCACAAAAATATATCCAAAAATCCTATTAAAATTGATTAATAAAATCCGCTTATCTACCGAACCGTTATGTCATTATCTAGTTTAGTTTCTCTCGTGGTTAAATCCAAATTCGTGCGCATACATCATCAATCCAAGAAACGCAACCACTGTGAGTGAATTCTTATAAATTCCCCTTTTTATTCATGTTTTGGGGTGTATCATGTGTCGCCTAAACTAATTCGTTTATTCAAACTCGTGCTATACCATATTATGATCTAAACTTAGAATGTAAATATTGTTTGTTGTTTTGTATTACATATTGTCAAGTTGTATGCAAATTATTTGTTTAGGCCCATCAGTTCCTCGTGGGAGACGAGTTGAACAACGCGTGCCTTAAAACTCATTCATTAGGCCCATCAGTTCGTAGAACAACGCGTGCCTCAAAACTCATTCATTAGGCCCATCAGTTCCTCGTGGGAGACGAGTTGAACAACGCGTGCCTCAAAACAATCTATTATTGTATGTGTGTGCATTATTTAATATTAAGTGTTTTGTGAATAAATTTACATCTACATTTACTCATATGTGGTTATGCACTTTATTTTATAATCAATTCAATAAACTTGTTTAAATGTTTTTCATAGGATTTACTCGCCAACTTTTTGTTGATCCAAAAACCATTTTTACACATGATACAGGTGAACAGGATGAAGCAAGGAAAACATAGGAAATTGTCTTAGAAGAAAATTAATGAAGTTTAGAAGGATGTATAGAACATGTTGTGTTTGTTTGATTTGATTGTATGATTCCTTTTAAATTGTAATAATAAATATGAAACATTATAATAAATGTCATGAGCTTTGATGAGAACCCAATCATGCCCCGATCACCTTTTCCGCTGCGGGTCGGGGTGTGACAGATTGGTATCAGAGCTTTTGACTATAGGGATATAGAATAGGTCATTAGACCCTTAGAGCCTATACTATAGTTGATTAGATTTTAAATTGTTTATGTGGTTACATGCAAACTCATGATGTTTATTTCTTTCATATTTATTACATACACAAATGCATGCAAGCACTTCCGATACTACATTTTGTGATACATAGTGAATTATACTTACAGTCAAGCATACATAATTACATACACACTCATCATACATATTTCAATGTTCACATATTCAAATCATCTTCATACTTCCGTTATTCAAGATTTTGTCGCATTTTTCATTTTTCAAATCTCATCAGAGTGAGTTCTGCGACGGGCATGTAGTAACTGTAAGGGTACAAGTACCGGTAGTCGGAACGTCCTGTCTAGGTTGGCATTCGTATAAATCCAATATAACGGACCAGTTTGCCTACCTGGGGACTAACGATGAGAGTACGAAGGACCTATTAGGCCAAAGCATGCCACACCAAACGTCGTTCGAACTAACCCCACTTTGAGGTGTCACCGTGTCCACACCTGGATACATTCCGAATATCATACGTTACATACATATTTCTCGATTTTCTCCGGGTTTTAGCGTACGTAACCAGGCTAACACATGCGAACCATATGAAAAACCCGGTAATCATGGGGGCCCACATGATTACGAAGGTGAAGTATGGCGGCATGCAAAGCCCAATTACGGGCAAAGCCCAAGACATCCTATGGATGTAGTAGATTTATTATTCTATATTTATTTTATGAATGTTTATTCCTAAATACGACACATGATCCCTAAAACATCCAACTCATACTCTTGATATGTATTCCTTGTAGATGTCTTCTAGCCTCGCTCGTAGGAAGATGAGATCAGGAAAAGCCCGCGAGCGCATGGCTGCCCAAATCGCTCAACAAATGGCTGCCGTAATACCCAACATTGTAGTTCAAGTTCAACAAGCCCTTACCGCTAATCCCGTCAACCAAGAAGATCAAAATGTTATCAACCCTCCCCCAAATACCACTAAATGCACCTTCAAACATTTCAAATCCTGCGACCCTCCAAAATACGAAGGGACTGAAGGTGTCACCGCTCTCCTCCATTGGTTTGAAGAAATGGAAAACACTTTTCTAAATTGTGATTGCCCCGATGATCGCAAAGTGCGATATGCTACTGGTCGTTTACTTGGAATAGCACTTACTTGGTGGAATACAGAGAAGGCCAAACGAGGTGTTGAAGATGTTATGACTTTGACTTGGGAAGAGTTGAAGGAAATCATGACAAGACGGTTTTGCCCAAGGAGCGAAATCAAGAAATTAGAGGATGAGTTCTATTCGTTGAAACAAAAGGAAGGCGACCACACCACGTACAACAAGAGATTTCTTGAGTTAAATCAAATGGTTCCCAACTTGTTCACTCCTCTTTACCGTTTGATCGAGCACTACATTCGAGGTCTTCCTTAAAAAATTCAAGACTCTGTAATAAGTACCACACCTGCAACATTGGAAGCAGCAATGGAGTTAGCTACAGAGCTCACCGAGAACCGCATACGGAATAAAGATTTCAAGGAGGAGAAGAAGAAGGATAAAGCATCAACTGAAACCTCAAACTCCACCGAAACCGAATCCCCTTCTCAACCCATTTCTAAGAGAAAACGAGATGGGCAACTTTTCGCTGTCACCCAACGCAATCAACCAGCCTCACAAGCCGTACCCCTCCAAGCTATCCCAATCACTCAAGTAGCACCCAACTCAACTTACCCAAATAAGAAACCTTACCTTAGACCTCACCCTCAATGTAACACCTGTTTTTATCACCATCCATCTACCTTACCTTGTCGACTATGTGCGAATTGTGGACGCTATGGTCATTTGAGCAAGGCTTGCCGCACCTCTCAAAACCAAATCTCACCCCCTACTCAAAACATGATCCAAACATATCAACAACCCCAATACCCCATGTTTCCTTATATTCGAGCTTGTTTTAATTGTGGCGACCCTACCCATTTTAGAAACACGTGCCCTCGATTGGTTAACATCATAAACGCCCAACCTCAAGTAAACCCAGTTAACCAAGCAAATCAAGAAAACCTAACCACTAGGCCACCAGCAAGAGGAAGAGTTTTCAACATCAACGCCAATCCTGTTGAAGATAATGACGAACCACCCAACTAGTCTCCTTCACCAAACATCAAGATTCAACTCCAACCGTTTAGTTTTCATGTTTTCTTTATGTTATCTCAATTTTTATGTATCTCAATTATAAATTGGAATTTTATCCAAAGAATCTTAATGCGAAGTACTATTTCAGTTTTGTTTTATACTCATTGATTTAACATTCATATCATCATACTTCACGACATATCTCAGCCTCATCATTTAAAGAAGTTGGGTTGTGTCTCACTTCTACATAG
Organism: Scalesia atractyloides; assembly: GCA_947069175.1. Classification (NCBI taxonomy): domain Eukaryota; kingdom Viridiplantae; phylum Streptophyta; class Magnoliopsida; order Asterales; family Asteraceae; genus Scalesia; species Scalesia atractyloides. The sequence continues at coordinate 19,914,094 of CAMTDV010000022.1, read as the reverse complement.
ACTAACCTCTCCATCATAACAAACGAGAGAGGTACTGTCATCATTCAAACATGTATACTATCAGAATTAAGACTCAAGCTTTGGTTAATTGTGTTTGTTTATGTTTTAGAGTCACATAGGACTAATCATAACTTACTGATAAAACCAATGAAAATTTGACAAGAATATGGTGGATACGCCGCTGGTACTTCCTATATATAAGTATTCTTGTCAAAGGACCAGAGGCATTGTCAGGCGGTTATGAGAAGTTCCATGTAGGATTTAGTAATGTCATGGTTGAAGTTTGTTTTATAATCACTGATTTAGCATTCATATCATCTCATCATTTAAAGAAATTGGATTGTGTTCCATTTCTACATAGACTAACCTCTCCATCATAACAAACGAGAGAGGTACTGTCACCATTCAAACATGTATACTATCAGAATTAGGACTCAGGCTTTGGTTGTTGTGTTTGTTTATGTTCTAGAGTCACATCATAGAACCAATCATAACTTACTGATAAAACCAATGAAAATTTGACAAGAATATGGTGGATACGCCGCTGGTACTTCCTATATATAAGTATTCTTGCCAAAGGATCAGAGGCATTGTCAGGCGGTTATGAGAAGTTCCATGTAGGTTTTAGTAGTAAAAGTTTTGTTTTAGGATATAACCTTATCTTTCCAAGCATATCAAAACTCTTGCGCATGAAATCATATTTAGTCAGTCAACTCTGTTTATCAATATTCATTATCTTAGGCATCAAAAAGCGATTCCTGTAGCAGGGTACTCAACCCTTACAAGGAACGTTACCGCCTCAAACAAAAATTTAAACTCTTACCCTCTTTTAAGTATGCAATTGCCACACTAAAACACCACCCTTTTGAGTCAAACATGCCACTACTTAAATTTCGGGACGAAATTTCTAAAAGTAGGGGATACTGTAACATCCGTCAAAAACCGGGTTAACCAAACCCGCTTCGTTTATTAACCGAACATCCAGTTAAAAATTTCGTTGCGTATTTAATGCTCAAATTAATTTTAAACGATACATAATTAATAAGTATATTAGAATATAAAATTTATATTTGAAAATTTGTTAAAAATAATGAAATAAAAATTAAATGCTGATGCCGGGTTTCGAACCCGGGTCAGCCGGATATAAGCTTAGCGACTTAACACACACACATCCAACCACTCCGCCACTTGTGTTATTTGATAACATATTGAAACAATTAATAAATATAACAAATCTAGAAAATCAAACCCAGTCAACAGCGCGCCCAAATCCGCAGACGCCGGAAAATCCGATGTTTTCGCCAATTATCGTCGGTTACTTTTGACTTAACGTAAGTATTAACGTCGCCGTCGGTTATAACCGATGTCCAGTTCCGCGACATCAGTCATAACCGCCGGAGAACGGCTGACCAATGAATCGAGACTAGAAACAGACCCAATTCAACTTGATTCTTCCCTATAGATGCACACCCTAGCCTCTGGTAATCTTTTCGCTCAAAATCGCACCGATTCTCGAATCAATTTCACTCGCCGAAATTCTCTGCAAGTCGCCGGAAAACCGAGACTTTCATCAACACGGTAAATACCTCGACTCCTTCTTTTTCATTCCATTGTTAGACGAATTCTAACATCACTCCATCACCCAGAATCAACCCCAGACGACGTTGCCGGATATTCTGTTTTAGCCGGAAAACTTCTGGAATTTCCAGAATCTCGCTGTGAATCGGTATGATCATCTAAACCTCCTGATAATCGTTACTCAGTAATTCAATTTCACATCTAATCAATCAAAGTTGTTAATTGATCCGAACAGACGGAATACACAAAACAGAGCCGGCGATCCTTGCCGGAGTTCTGAAAAGACAACCTGTTCGGTACATCCTTTCCCCAAACCCTCTCTGTTCATTACCTTTCAATTGCTTATAATGTTTGTTAATCGAATTAAACATGAAACAGTTGAATAATCAATGTCTATGTTTTGAACGAAGAAGATGAAGTCGGCCTAGTGTTATAAGATTAATTAAAATCAGTATTATGAACGGGTTAGACACACAGTCCAGCGGTGGACTGTGTGCAAACAAACACACAAACGTCCCGAGTTCGATCCTTGACACAATCACATTCTCTGTAATAAAAATGTTCCTTTTTAAACTGAACTGGATCCACACGCAGTAAGATGTTAAGTATAATAAAAACCGGAATATTTACCAAGTTAGACACACAGTCCAGCAGTGGACTGTGTGCCAAACTAAACCACAGGTCCCGGGTTCGAGACCTGTGGAGATCACCGATTCGATACAATTAAATCCTTTTTAAAATAAATGATTTTCGGATTAACTTAAATAGTGTATAAATATAATTAAAAACAGAAATATTTCGGGTTAGACACGTAGCTCAGTTGGTAGAGCTGCGTGCACGCGTACGAGAGGTCACCGGTTCGAACCTCACTCAGTGCAACTATATAACTAACCGAACCGGTCAACGGTCAACAGTCATGGTCAACGGTCAACGGTCAAAGTCAAAAAGTCAAAAAGTCAACATTTTTTTATTATTTTTATTTATTTATTTAATTTAAAAATCAATTAAAAATACTTAAAAATAATGTTTTTAAAGTTAGAAAATAGCCTTAAACTCACAAAAATATATCCAAAAATCCTATTAAAATTGATTAATAAAATCCGCTTATTTACCGAACCGTTATGTTATTATCTAGGTTAGTTTCTCTCGTGGTTAAATCCAAATTCGTGCACATACATCATCAATCCAAGAAACGCAACCACTGTGAGTGAATTCTTACAAATTCTCCTTTTTATTCATGTTTTGGGGTGTATCATGTGTCGCCTAAATTAATTCGTTTATTCAAACTCGTGCTATACCATATTATGATCTAAACTTAGAATGTAAATATTGTTTGTTGTTTTGTATTACATATTGTCAAGTTGTATGCAAATTATTTGTTTAGGCCCATTAGTTCCTCGTGGGAGACGAGTTGAACAACGCATGCCTTAAAACTCATTCATTAGGCCCATCAGTTCGTAGAACAACGCGTGCCTCAAAACTCATTCATTAGGCCCATCAGTTCCTCGTGGGAGACGAGTTGAACAACGCGTGCCTCAAAACAATCTATTATTGTATGTGTGTGCATTATTTAATATTAAGTGTTTTGTGAATAAATTTACATCTACATTTACTCATATGTGGTTATGCACTTTATTTTATAATCAATTCAATAAACTTGTTTAAATGTTTTTCATAGGATTCACTCGCCAACTTTTTGTTGATCCAAAAACCATTTTTACACATGATACAGGTGAACAGGATGAAGCAAGGAAAACATAGGAAATTGCCTTAGAAGAAAAATAATGAAGTTTAGAAGGATGTATAGAACATGTTGTGTTTGTTTGATTTGATTGTATGATTCCTTTTAAATTGTAATAATAAATATGAAACATTATAATAAATGTCATGAGCTTTGATGAGAACCCAATCATGCCCCGATCACCTTTTCCGCTGCGGGTCGGGGTGTGACATTCACCCCAAAACCTTGTTGGCAATTTTGCTTCAAATCTCAATGCCCGTGCCGTCTCTAACAAGTGTCGGTGCTTCCGCTCAACTACACCATTTTGTTGCGTGTGTGTGGGCAAGTTGTCTCGAGAATTATTCCCTCATTTGCATAAAATTCGAGCATGCGGTTCGATGTGAATTCTCCTCCGTTGTCACATCTTACCCTTTTAACTTTTTCTCGAATTGAGTTTGGACCATTTTGTGAAAATATATAAGGCACGTGTTTGCCTCATCCTTATGTTTAAGGAGAAACACCCAAACGGCACAACTAAAGTCATCCACGATGGTCAAAAAATAGTTTGCATGTGTGAGGGAGGGTGTTCGGTATTTGCCCCATGCATCCGAATGTATAAGATTGAAACAAGCATGGGTTTTTGTGGTACTAACGAGAAACGGTAATCTTGTAAACTTTGCTTTAACACAAGAATCACAAAAATCTTTAGAATTCATGGAGACATTTTTAAGGAAATGGAAATAAGGAACTTTAGATTTGGATGGGTGGCCCAATCTCTTATGCCATGTGCTGTAAGTAGTCACCATTGCTTGTCTCTTGGCTCTCACCATTCCCATCCTGTATAGACCACCTTGACAATCACCCACTCCAATCAATTTCCTCGAACGCAAGCCCCTAAATAACACAAAATTTTGGAAAGAATGTTATGGCACATTGTAAATCTTGTGAAAGTCTACTAACTGACAGTAAGTTGCATTTAAAATTGGGAACATGGAGAACTTCATTAATCGTCATTCCGTTAGGTAGAGTGTAATCTCCTCTACCCTTTACGGCTATGGCTTCACCATTTGGTATGGTGACGGGTGGTTCATATCTTCCTTTTCTTTTGTTTTTAAGTATGGTTTCATCATATGTTATATGTTCTGTTGCACCGGAATCGACAACCCAATTACCTTCCTTTCCTATGTTACCTGCCATATTAGCCATGGGTGACGTGTCTTCTTTGTCCATGCATTCTTTCTTTCCAAAGAACTGGATGAATTATTGGTATTGGGCAGCGGTCATTCCCGGTATCGGGCTTTCCTCAACTTCTGCAAGAGCCGCTTTTGGCTTCGGTCTCTCTTGCTTACCCTTACCTGGGCACCAATCGGGATACCCAATGAGTTTGAAGCAACCGTCCTTAACATGACCATCTTTGCCACAGAGAGTACATCGGCTCACATCAGGTTCACCGGTGGTCTTCTTGTATTTTGGTTTGTAAGTTTGTTTCGCGGAAACGTGTGCTTGAAAAGCCGAAGCCTCGTTCACGACCTTCTTTGTTCGTGTGATGTTTCTTTGCTGCTCATCATCAGCGACCAAGTGGTAAGCAGCAACAAGAGATGGGATGGGCTGCGTTGCTAGAATCTGGGTTCGAATAGTACCATACTCGAGATCCAGACCCAATAAGAATTCATAAAGTCTTTCTTTATCCTTCATGTCAACAAGCTTCTTTCCTATTCCACAACCACAACCATTACAGTTGCAATTTGGATTAGGTAAGGCTGATTGAATTTCATCCCAGAGAACGCGGAGTTTGGTGTAGTATGCCGAAACGGACATCCCATCTTGCTTGGTGTTTGTCAACGACTGCTTCAACTCATAGGCTCGGGGAGCGCTTTCTTTGCCGAACCATTCTTTTAAATCGGCCCATATTTCTCGTGAAGTGGAAGCATACTTCACGCTGGTTCTAATCTCCTTCTCCATGGCTGTGTTGAGGCAGCCTTTAATCATTGCATCACACCTCATCCATGCCATATAATCGGATGAATCTTCTGTTGGTTTCTTGATTGACCCGTCTACGAATCCGATCTTGTTCTTGGTGAACAAGAAGTTGTTCATCTCCTGTGACCAGTCGATGTAGTTGCTATCGGTTAGCATGTCATTAACGTGCATCTGCCTGGGATAATAGGAGGGATGGAGATAATATGGTGATTCATAATTCACGGTTTGTTTGTTGGTTTTGCTTCCACTGCCTTCATCACCTGCCATTGGATTCTTTGATTTGTTGTGGTTTTTTTTTTGCTTGGGTTTTTTTAAGATTGCTCTGATACCATAATAATTTTCATTATGATAATGCAAAGTAGAGACAACCTTTGATTGTGTAGTGATTACAAAACAAAGAAGATGCAGAATATAAATACAAGATGAAAACTACAATTAAACCTATAATTAGGTCCTGGAAATCAGGCCAGGAAAGAACTGGAGAAATTGTGGTGATTGAGGAGTGATATGTGGTTGCCATATTTGTGGAGAGATAACCGATTATCATTAGTTCTTTCAATAGTCAATAAGAGATATAGAGTGACAAAGGTGTCGTCTCTACTGTCGAAGTCATAGTTGGAACAAAAACTGACGAAACTCAGGACTTACTTGCGAAGGGGGACCTGTCGGATACCAGTTATTGTCGGTCTTCCTTGGGTTAAGGAAGCTGTCGGTAATCAACGACAGATTGCTAACCTTTTTTTATATTTATGTTAGTGATACTTATTTGTGTAGCTGTGTAATATGATGAAAAAATAATAAGATAAAAATTTACAAGTTAGAAACTAAAAAAGAGTTCTCTAAAGATAAAAAAAGGGATATATACAAATTTGAGAAAGATACATTACAATCATATAACATTATCCTTTATGATAATTCTATTGTTAACATTTTCCAAAATGACGGTAACCTTCTAACCATAAAACACTTTATACAAATGTTTATACATACTCGTTGTTCTCAACTATTTTGATATATTAAACGTACACCTATCATTTGTTATGTGTAATTTACAACTTTTCACACTAAATAATCATGTTAATACTCAATGGTTTGAGAGATGGAGTGCACAAGCCAGTCCAACCGATTTGACCAGTAATAATCATTGTTGGTTTGATAACCGGACACAAATGAATTTACTCAACTGAGCAAATCAACCAAAGTCGATGAAACCAAAACAAAACTTATGGAAAACCATAGATTGCTACCTTCTTTTGCTGGTTAATCTATTTAAAAGACATGTCCCATCGATTGAACCGGTAAACCGTAAAATCTGACCATTCGAATATTAGTTTAACTTCAAAAACGATAGTAAGATTGATATAAGTTTATGAGTAGGTAATGTCTACATACAAATAGAAAGAGTAAACAGAAAACATACTTAGTACATGGGCACCATTATTTCGGTAGTCCATTTTTAGCAAGAAGGACTATCGCATATAAAAAAATGGCAAAAGAGAAAATAATTGCAAGCTGCATAAAATAGACCCCCACCTGAGACTTTATAGGCAAAGTAACTATAGCCTATGATTAACATAGTATAAATTTACAAGAAAACTTTTCTCTTTTTGATCTGGAGGTGTTGTATCTAATGCTTAGGAGATCTGAGACACTTAGACTTTGCCTATCGGGTACTCTATACACGTAGGCCGCACACCGCTGCCGGTGGCAGGTAAGGCCCGACAGGTAAGGCTTGGTCTTGATACTTGCCGCTCGACGCTATTGTTTGTTTGAATACATTTGACCATTAAACGGTCATTTGCATTTATTATTATTATTATTATTATTAATTATTATTGTTATTTTTTAAAATTACTATTAATACATACACATATCACACCAATTCTATAAAAATAACTCAATCATACACTCTCACGTACTCTCATTCATCTGTATAAACACAAAAATGGCAAGAAGACCGTTGAACGAAGATGAAGAACTAGCTTTGGTCAACTCTTGGTTGCACGTGACCGAAAACAGACGAGGAGGCGTTGAATTTAGAATAGTTGTATTTGAACAATTCGCCAACGTGTAGCTGAAACCAATCGCTCTTCGCACCAAGCTTGGGTGAAGTTTCATTTTATGTTCACAGAGATTTGCAAATTTCATCAACTCTATAAAATTACGATGGCCGATGATCACAGCTTACTAGAGGCACAAAGATTGCTCAGGCCTGTCGTGAATACCAAATTAGATACAACGGAGTACTTTTACATCAAGCCTTGCCGATTACTAAGAAACCATCCCCATATGCCACAACATGTGCATCCGGATGCCGACTCCGATGGTTCTTCAAGCATTGATGATTAGGTTTTTTAATTACCTAGTTTGCGTTCGTTTAATTATGTAGTTTGTGTCCGTTTAACCATGTAGTTTGTTTACGTTTATTTATCTAGTTTGTGTATGTTTAATTATGTACTTTGTGTAATGTTTTTTATTTTAATAATATATGGTGTCATATTTTTATATTTTTATGTTAAATAAGTTTTATATAATTTATTGTTTTGTATATTTTAAATTCATATGATATATTTATTTATGTAGAAAAAAAAAGAAGAGAGGGTGGAAGGTCCGACACCTCTAAAGAGAATAGTTTAGGGAATTAGGGTAGGGGGTCTGAGCACCCCTTCCTGAAACACCCTGTAAAATCGTGTCCAATAGTATTGTGACACTTGTTGTATTTTAAATATAGTCTATGAAAGACCAATAAGGACTAAAGGCGTCAACATGCTCAAACTGAGTCTCTGAGTGACGGTCCGATGTCAACATGCATAAATAACAGCCTCTGAGTGACTGATATGTCAACATGCTTAAATCATTAGCCTCTGAGTGACTGATATGTCAACATGCTTAAAACTTGGCCTCTGAGTGACTGATATGTCAACATGCCCAGCCTCTGAGTGACATTGGAGTGAACATGCTTATAATAAGCCTCTGAGTGATCCTTTGCGAAGTCCTAACTCTCATACGTGCCAATTGTTGGACGAGAGGGTCCAATTTTGTAAAAATGTGAAAGTTGGATAATAGAGGGATTAAAAGTATCAACATGTTAATTTATACCTCTGAATGACCTTTTAACGAACCGAGAACTTGACAATGTCCGAACATAATCCCGGATATGCCAAGTATTGGCTACGGAGGGCTAAAAGTGCCAAAAAGGTGTTTTAGAAAGGTTTAGATGGTTGTAAAAGTTAAGGGGCTAAAAGTGTCAACGTTTGAAACTGACTGTGGGGTAGTCACGGGCCGCGAGAGACCAGGCCTGGGTCTCTCGCGGGCGCGAGAAGGCCTCTGCTGCAGAAAGTTTTGTTTGACTGCCAAACAAAGCTCCAAAAACCATTTAATCGAAACTATGACTTTCCAAACTGCTATGCCATGTTTTGGGACACTTGTAAGCTTTCTCTTACACCCCTAAACACCTGGCATCACCTCCTTTGAGCTCTCCAACTATAAATAGGTGCTTAAGTTCACCATTTCAACTTGCACCTTTCTCATTCATACACTCTTCTCCCTCCTCTGGAAGTTCCTAGCTGAAAGGAGCATCCAACTTAGTTCTCTTGCATTCTAGGAACCTCTTGTAAGTGTTCCTTGCTCTTGCATTTTCGTTTATAGGCTTTTATAGCCAAAAGTCAAGCGTTTTGCGGCAAACGATTTGAATTTTGGTTAAGACGATTATGGTCCAGCCATTGTTCGAAATGAACATGGCTAAGTGATCGTAATAAGGTAGGTGTTAATCCCTATAAAGGGCACCTTCTGAAGATCACGTTTGCTAGACCAATTGACGGGTCACAGTTATGATATTAAAAAGTCAAACAGGCCATTTTCGGAAAATCATAAATTGATCTTATATATGTTATGAAACCTGTTTTGATACTTAAACAAGTTGTTAATAATTATTAAAACATGTAAGAACATGTTCGTCTCGTCAATTTCAGTTCTAGGGTCGGTTCGCAACCGAAAGTCGTGAAGTTTGACTTCAGCTTTGACTTTCGATTCTGACCCGATTTAGATTAGTTACCTACTGATCTAAAGTTGCATTATGATCGTAATATGATGTAGCATAACCCTTTGAGGTTATATTACATGATCATAATCAGAATCCGAGTTTATGCGCAAGTTCCATAATTATGTCATTTTTGACTAAAATGTCCTTTTTGCATAAAAAAAGGTTTTAAATGATAATAAACTTAAAATGAGTTTCCTACTGATGTAATATTATAAGTAGGGTTATTTGGGATGTTAAATCAGATTATAAACTGAGTTTACAAGCAGGTCCTTGAATTATGCCGATAATGACGATTTAGCCCTTGTGGCTCATAAAATGGTTTTAATCAAATCTTTTCAAGGTAAATCATTTACCTACTGATATGTTATATTAAATAACACATCTAAAATATTTTAATCTGACCTTAACATTAGTTTTCGTAAACATCGCATAAACACGTCATTTTATGACATAAGCGCCGTTTCGGCGCATAATATGGTTTTAAGTTCTAGGGTCGGTTCGCAACCGAAAGTCGTGAAGTTTGACTTCAGCTTTGACTTTCGATTCTGACCCGATTTAGATTAGTTACCTACTGATCTAAAGTTGCATTATGATCGTAATATGATGTAGCATAACCCTTTGAGGTTATATTACATGATCATAATCAGAATCCGAGTTTATGCGCAAGTTCCATAATTATGTCATTTTTGACTAAAATGTCCTTTTTGCATAAAAAAAGGTTTTAAATGATAATAAACTTAAAATGAGTTTCCTACTGATGTAATATTATAAGTAGGGTTATTTGGGATGTTAAATCAGATTATAAACTGAGTTTACAAGCAGGTCCTTGAATTATGCCGATAATGACGATTTAGCCCTTGTGGCTCATAAAATGGTTTTAATCAAATCTTTTCAAGGTAAATCATTTACCTACTGATATGTTATATTAAATAACACATCTAAAATATTTTAATCTGACCTTAACATTAGTTTTCGTAAACATCGCATAAACACGTCATTTTATGACATAAGCGCCGTTTCGGCGCATAATATGGTTTTAAACCATATTAATGGACCAAGACTTGTTACCTACTGATTTTAAACTTTATTTTAAATATATTTATAGTAATAACATGTTATAAACTCAGAATCCCATGTAATTTATAAACTATGTGTAAAATGACCAAAATGCCCCTTCGGTGCATAGTTTGGTCATAAAAGATAAAATACACATATAATTGATATCCTAATGATATTATATCATAAATAAACTATTTATCCAGAATACTCACGATTATACACTTAAAGTATATTCAAGTTCCTTTTATATGGTATGAAATTACCAAAATGCCCTTATGAGGCATAGTTTCAATTTAAAACCATAACGGGCATAAAAGTTGATATCCTACTGATATTACAACTTATTTAAAGTATAAAGGCATATAAAACATGTCCATAAGTTATCCGGTTACCCGATATCGCTGATATGCGTACGTTTAAGTATATGTAACTAGTTTACGAAAATTAACCAAAACGGGTCTAACCTTGTCATTTAAATCTCAAAATCCAGAATGTTTATAGTTTATCCATATTACACAAGTCAACGTATTTGTTGAGATTAAACTACATTCTATCTAATCATCATTTAATCTAGCGTTATACGTATTTGATCAAGTACGCTAGTCGGTCTAAGTCTATGACTTAATAAGACCGTTAGTATTTAATTGGTTAGCTTATGCCATAATTCAGACTAGAGACATTCTGGTAAATATTATCTGCACTTAGCCCATTTTGAATACGGCTGGGTTATAATCTTGCATTTTTAAACAAGGCTAGTTCAGGTAAATAATCTCGACTTATTTCCCCTATAAGGGCTTAGGTTACGGTAAATTATTACCGCTTGGTCGGAAATGGGATCAATCAAATGCCAGATTGTGGCTAGTAAATCCGCATATTCCGTTTTAGTCAGTTTTGTTTGATAACTTAAACATCAGGGGTTAAATTACCGTGTCTTGGATATCCTCGGCTCATTACATTAGATAATGGCCACGACCTTAGCGCGGGGTGTAGGCATACACCTGACAGACGCTCAAATGCAAATTACCCAAGACGTTATAACTCCTTCGTGAGTTCTAAGTGGTGTGTATTTAATCATGTCTCGGTCTCTGTACTGGGCCATGTATGTATGGACAAATATGTGAAGCTGTTAACAAGGTTGCAACGTCAACTTTCCCAAGTTATAAAAATGATTTTTGTGCTGATACGCACTTAAAACAAATTTTGAAATGTTTTCAAAATAAGTCAGTTGGGTATATTTACCAGCGAAAGCTGACGTATTTTCAAAAGGCTGAGCTACGAAAATAGGCTGGAAGTGCTAGGTAGTGATAAAGGATCTTGCAAATCCTAGATCTGCCATAAAGTCTGTTTTATATTCTTTCTTTGTATATTTTATGATCCGCCTGTGGATCTTCTATTAGGAGCCTTTATATTATTTTATTTCGAATATTTGGTTTGTAATAGTAATGTTACTCCAAGACTTCCGCTATGCCGTGTTTAATTGATTATGGTGTTATCAACTGACGTCACAATACTTCTCACCCGGGCCCACCGGTGTATGGATTTGCGATGGAAATCCGGGGTGTGACACTTCCCCCTTAGAAAGAATTTAAAAAATGTTTTTTTTTTAATTTTTAACTCAAAACTATTGATTTTTTACTTTTAACCCGAAATTTTTCCTCTTTTACAATTTAACCTCACAACTTTTTTAGTTTCAACTTTGGTCGTCTACACTTTTCACAATTTTTACGTTTAGTTCAAAATTTTTCGAGTTAACATGGCACAACAAATGTGCGTGGTTCAATGTTTGTATGTTTCGTTTTACGTCCAGTTCTAAATTTTGCGAGTTAACACGACACAACTTGTTTGTGATTCAACCTTTAAACGGCGTCTATTTGTTTTCGGTTTGACATGTTCGTCACAATGCTAGACTCGTAGATCTATTAGTTATTCTTTTTTATCTTTTATGTTTGGATTTTTCGATTTAACACACCGCAACTTCATTGTTGGTGTTTGCTGACGGTGAGTAACATTGATGCTATTTAAAACAGTTTTACGCCCCCACTACAATATTGAAACTCAAACACCATACTATTATACAAGTTTATTACATAATTTACAAGCTAATATAGCCATATGTGGAAATAAAAAACCCTACTTTTGAGTTTTTTAAGTAATTCATTAGATGCATATATTATATATGCTATGCATAATAAAGTAAGTCTTTTTTTTTCTCTAAAGGTTTGGATTCAATGAAACTTACCTCAATAACAATAATCAAACATGAAACCTTATGTCAGCACTGTATTAGTCTATTGCTCATTAGAAATTTCAGTGTTACAACGGTTGAATAAAACAAATTTTAAATAGTTAGGAATAAAGATTAAAAAATTATAAAATGACTTTTAAGATAAGATATTATTAAGTTTATTAATTAACCTTTTAAAATTAATTTCTTTTTGAAAGAGAGTGAAATAAAAAAATATATCAAAAGAATCTGTGGCTCACTAAACTATTACACGTGGCGCAAACATCTAATCTAATACTAATAAAAGATTACATCTAATGCCACATGTCATTCTATCCTCTAACCTCCCTTCCAATTAATGTCACATCGCATTTTCATATTTAATTCATTAATAATATATAACTAGAATTACCACTCGCACAATGCGGCGGGGATTCGTTAGTTATATATCATATTAGATGAAAGTCAAATGTTTCTTACATGATCACGAACCTATGTGTAAAATATAGAAAAGAACAACTAAGTTGATCTCTAACTCGCGCCTTGCGACAAACTTATCGAACAAGGGAAAATAGACGCGCTGCGACATACCTGTCAAACGGGAAAAATAGATGAAAAAACGTTGAACTCCACATGCACGTTGCGGCGTGTTAACTCGGAAAATTTAGAACGGAAAGTGGAACTCTTGCGAAAGATAAAAAGTATAAAGGGACCAAAATTGAAAGTTAAAAAGTGTTGGGGTTAAATTGCAAATGATGAAAAGCTTTGGGTTAAAAGTAAAAAAAATCAAACGGGTTAAATTGCAAAAGATAGAAACTTTTGAATTATAAGTGACAAATGAAACTAATCGAAGGGTTTAAATTACCAAAGAATGAAACTTTAGACTTCAATTGTCAAAGACTAAAACTTTAGGGTTAAAAAGGAAAAATCCAATTTTTTTTTGAAAAACTCCCGAAACCAATGGTACAACTACCATATGCATATACATGTTGCTTATTTATAGTTTATAATAATTAATATCTAATTCTAGTGTATGATTAAAAAATACACATAAATGATGTATAATTTTAAAATCTATGATTTTAGTACTTTTTAAAATAAAATAGTTAGTAAAAAAAAGATGTCATCCATGTAATATCTAAGATTATATACAAAATCGATATATAAGTTTTTCTAACATATAAATAAAAGCTAAAAATGAGCAACTAATTAGAGGACTATCTTGCAAAAAGACTAAAATTTTACTACACTCTGTTTTAAAAATTATATATGAGAGAACTTAACGTTTTGAAGTTTTATACATAAGATAATATTAAGGTTTGTAGCTACACCGGATGTATGATCAATAAACGTGTTTTCAATTAGCTAAGAAATATATTAATTTCATTTATACCCATTTGTGACATAGTCAATTAACCTTTAATAATGAAAAGATTTTATTCATCATATATGAACCTTTAACTTATATCATAATTTTACAATAACTATTTATTAATTAAATTCGCATAACAATTATTAGTAAGAATAACAAATCTAACTTTTGTCATACCAATAAAGTTGGCTTTTTACCAATAAAATGAAAAAGAATAACTTAAATAATGAATTTTGTAAACAAAATTTAATTTTAGAGATTTCTTTTAAATAAAAGTTATATTTAAAAGATCCCCAATGATAAAAGGTATTATTATTTTTATACATTGTTATTATAATACAATACGTAATTTCATTCATATTAATAATTAGATGTAATCTTTCATTAGTATTAGATATATAATAATTAATATCTAATTCTAATTTATGATTAAAAAATTCACATAAACGATGTATAATTTTAAAAACTATGATTTTAGTACTTACTAAAATTAAATAGTTTTGACTACAAAAAAGATGTCATCCATATCATATATGAGATTATATATAAAATCGAATATAAGTTTTTCTAACATCCAAATAAAAGTTAATAATGAGCAATTAACCAGAGGACTATCTCGCAAAAATATTAGGATTTTATTGTACTTTGTTTTTAAATTATAGACGGAGAGAACTTAACGTTTCGAAGTTCTATACATGAGATAATATTAAGGTTTGTAGCTACACCTATTTATGATCAATAAACGTGTTTTCAATTTAATTGAGCTAAGAAATATATTAATTTCGTTTATATCCATTTGTGATATAGTTAATTAACCTTTAATAATGAAAAGATTTTATTCATCATATATATCATATATGAATCTTTAACTTATATCATAAGTTTGCAATAACTATTTATTAATTGAATCCGCATAACAATTATTAGTAAGATAACAAATCTAATTTATGTCATATCAATAAAATTAGCTTTTTACCAACAAAAAGAAAAAGAACAACAATGAATTTGTAAACATAATTGAGGTCTTCGAGATTTATTTTAAATAAAAGTTATATTTAAAAGATACACAAAAATAAAAATTATTATTATATTTATACATTCTTATATGTAACTTAATATATAATTTCATTCATATTAATAATATACAAATTTGTGTATTACATGCTTTCCGGTATTCAACCTCTGTAATACATAGCTAATATGGTATTTTTAGTTTTACTCATTAAGATGAGTCGGTTTTTATGATCAATCCAAGTTAGTTGTGTGAACTATCATATGGTATTAAAAATTCTTAGTTTCGTTACTAATTAACATAGGCTGTTACTAATAATAAGAAGAAATAATAAAGTATTTTATGAAGCATGATGAATTATTCGTAACAAATTAAAAATAAAACTTCAATATAAAAACGTGACCTTAAAACATTTTTTTTTCATCTTTTACATTATGAAACTTGTAAAGAAACAAAATAAACTCAGTACATGTTTATATAAAGTGGTGGTATGTGATTGTACTACACTTCTCACCAATAAAAACCATTTGTACGAGAATCATGTGTGTGTAGAAATGGTTTTTTGATGAGAAATATATGAAGAATTTTCAACCGTTTGATTTCTAATACACTGATCAAATTAAGACGCGGATGAAATCTTATGTAATATAAGGGTTAAAGGAAAACAAAATGAATAGCCATCATTGTGACTTTCATCGAGTTAAATTTGGTTTCCCCAATTCTTTAAAAATCCAATAACTATTTAATGTTATGTTAATTTTTTTAATTATACCTTAGATAGAGAATTTCACTTTTTTTAACTTGAATATAGTATATCTAGTTATTTAAAATGTTACATTATTATCTAACTTATTACTTGATAAATCATGATTTTATACTCTGTTACGTTAATGATAATACGTCATTATATAACATAGTATGTGCTTATATAATTATATAACTTGGTATTATTATATATTATGATAATACGCCATTTTATATAACATGGTATGTGCTTATATAATTATATAACATGGTATTGATTATATAACCTGGTACATGACTATGCAATCATCTTATGTAATTAGAAATGGACATTTCTATCCCTCACCTAAAATACATACGTCACATTTTGTTAGCTTTATACATTTTATTATACGTGATTATATAACTCACACACCCACTAAACATACTCTTAAACTTACATTAATATCCACCATAGGACTATAGTCCACAACCACTCTAAAGGAACACACGTGATAGCGGTAAGTTCCATTTGTGTAACACAAATCTTTTTCATTTTTTTTTTCATTTTGTCTTTTTTTTAGTTTAAGTTAAAAAACCAAGTTCTAAAAACTTTGTTTTTACAAGGTTTTTACAAGTTTACAACCGATAACGCCGTAATAAAAAGAACCATATAAGAAAAAATTATAAAAAAGGCATGACAATCTTTTTCAAATTTGATTGTATATACATTTTCACACTTTTTACCCTACTTCCACAAATTGTGAGTTTTGAGCATTTACTAAGTATTCAATTTCATATCTTTACTAAATGCTCACTTTTCATTTCTTGCGTTATAGCCCATACGGTTCTTACAAATCTAGAATTGACAAGACAATACATTCTCGGTCCTTACCTACTAATCTAAGTAAGTAAATGATTGAAACATTAGGATTATGGACCCTTTTTCGTTTCAACCTTGTTTTCCGTTTATCCCCCCACAAAAAACAAAAATCCCTTAGTTAACCCCTTTGAGCCAAAACCTTTCGTTTCAAAACCTGCAAAATACAAATTTTTCAACAATAACCCATCACTCAAAACCTTTTTATTTTCACACCCTTTATTTTAGTAAAATTCGGTTATTTTGAAATATATAAAATATGTGACTTAGCTATCTTGTAAATATGACACTATAAAAAAATATTAGTTGCTTGAAATAAAATAAGCAAATTTATTGCTTATAAGTCTTTAGTTTATATCTAAGTTACAAATAAATGATTTTTCAAAAGAAAACTGACATTTTACGCATTTAGCCACTTTTTGAATAAAAATCCTTATCACTAGACAAAACATACAATTTTTAAAGTTCTCTTGATATTTACAAAGATTATGTCAAAAAGGAGCAGGTTTGATTACTTGTCAAGCATATGGTAGGAGTAAGTTCCATACCGGGACTGGGCGTTTAAACATCTTCGTCCGAGTGTTGAATGATCACTTGCGAGGTGTGAATTGGTATATAGCTTAATGAAATTTTAAAGGGCATGTTACGCATAAAAATATATATATTTCTTAAAAAGAGTTCTAAATAAATCATGTTGAATAGGATTGTATATAAAATAAAAACAAGAATAAAAAGAACTTGGATTCCCGACACTCTAAAACAAGACTCAAAAACTTCTTTTCAACCTATTCGATTTGGGTGTGTAAGTAATATTAAAGATTTTTGCTTGAGCACAAGTAAAGATTCAAGTGTGGGGGTATTTGATATGCACAAAATGCAACATATAAATCAAATCAAATAAGGTATAAAATCAACATTTTTATGTACTAATGTTGGAAAATTACGTTTCCTTGTATAAAAGACACAAATATAACGGTAGAAACCAACAAAAATACAAAATAAGAAAAGCTGATACATCATACTGACCCTCCGAGCGTCACCCCAAGACCAAAAACAATAAATCAGAAGGCAAGCACGGGGCCGTGTCGCCCAGGCATGGGTCGTGCCCCACTACAGATTCCATAAAGGAAATACACAAACAGAAGCAGACAGGAGACACGGGACTGTGCCCTATGGACACTAGTCGTGGTTAACTCTCAGATATGCAAAATATCCACTAGTACTGCAAGTACAAGACCACGGGGCCATGTGAGCATACGGACTGACACAGCTCATTAAATGAAAACAGAGAAGAAGGAGACATGGGACCGTGCCCTCTAGTCACGGGGCCGTGTGAGGAGTCTGTTTCCAGCTATAAATAGGGGTGCTTGGTTCAATTGTAATCCATCCCTTAGCAGCCTCTCTCTCACTTCACCACCACTTCTCTACCATTCCAGCACCATCATCCACCACAACCGTTAGAGTTTAGAGTATGTAGTAGTCTCTGGATCCAAGATTGATCGTAAGAGTTTTTGTCAAACAAAGATCATGTTTGACTAATCTATTACATCACTTGATGAAGACAATTCTTTTATGTATTACTTTTGATTTCCAAGTTTTGGTTAACTTTTAGTTGGGTATGTATTAGTGACATTAATAACTAGTTCTTTATATTGAAAGTAAACTTTATTCTATCATCTCTTAATGTTTTATTGACTCACTCACTCGTGTCTTTACGGTCTATATAAAGCGCGTTAACTGCCTGGAAGGGATTTCAAGGGTGGTTTTGGTAAAGTTCTTGCCTGTTCAGTGTATAGATCCTACAAGGACTTGATTCAAGCTTATTATGACAACCTGTGAGGCAGATATCATCAAATCGGGGGAAGTAAGAACGGTTTGAATCCCTTATAAATAAACTACTATTAAAACTTTAAACCGGCCTTGCGAGACTGTATACCTGCTGACTCTGACCAATATAGCCAAGGGTAGTATTGCCTCCAAAAGAGGGACATGCCATATTTTGCATTAATAACTTACGTAATTATCTTTCAATATTTCGGCCTTATGGGACTGTATCCTTTTTGACTCAGACCAATATGGCCGAGGGTAGCGTTGCCTCCAAAAGAGTGATATACCACTATAACTAAGATAATCTTTAAAAAAACCCAAAATGCAGAAATCATCAAAGGATACGTAACAGATGAGTCAGAACCAAGTGATTCTATCTTGTCTATTTGTTTCTTTTATTATTTTAGTTTCTATCTTTAATTTTAATTACTAGACATCTTTTCTCAAAATTTGGTTGGATTAGACGTTGACGATATTTCGCTATTAAAAACTCTTGTGTACTTGGACGACCTTGGTATCTTACCATCACTACACTACGCTAACGATGAGTACACTTGTCCTAGCGTGTTGTAAAAAGTGATAGTGTTATATCTTGTTTTATAAATTTAAGCTTGATAAACGAATTAAAGTGTTTAAAATATACTAAAAATTTATACCCACCTCGACACACCTCAATGTGTTTACTCTCCGACTACACATTATTAATAAATAGTAAGAGAGAATTTCGTAATCTTATTATGTGCAAGTGTACGTGTATGTATGTTGAGTGTATATCGAGGTTGTGTGTGCCGGGCGTGTATGCGTGTGTGCATTGTGCATGATGTATGGGTGAGTTGTGTGCATATGTGGGTGAGTCGTATGTGGTGTCTATGCTATGAAGATGTGTGTTTGTGTGCTGTGTGTTATGTGTGTGTGTGTTTCATGAATATGTATGTGTTTGTTGTGTATATATGGATAATGTATGCCATGTGCATCACGATGTATGTATGTGTGAATCAGATGTGTGTGCGTGACTGTGAAAGTTTGTGTTTGTGAATAAATGTGATGAGTGTGCATGTTCTATGTATGTGAAATGCATCATAATGTGTATATGTTATGCATATGTGTTATGCAGGTGTATTGCGTGTATATATGTACATTGATTTTAAGGAAAATGAAAACAAAAGTAATTTTAATTTATTCTCCTAATCCATAGCACAACTAAATATTTTACTCAAATAACTATAAGTTAAAACGATTGTAACGATTTTTCAATCTTAAGTGTGGACTAGTGTGTTCTATAAATTATGACGGTTACGTCTAGTTCGGAGTTGTCAGGGACAATTCAGAGAACAATTTATAAATAGATAAATTATAATAAAACGAATAACGAAAATACGGTATTTAGGTTTGCATAAATTTTGAGGACAATTCGATTTGTGGATTATTGCTTTTGCTAAATTATGGTATGAATTCTTGGGTCTTGATATCAAAGTATAATTTTATATTTCATTACTCTTTACGGATTCTTTGGTATTACCATTATAGCATGACTCTATATACGTGAATTTGTGGTACATATCTTTGTCTTTGTTTTAAAGTATAATTTCCATGGTTTGATAGCTATATTCGTTTGATATGTGATATGCTATCTGAGTCAGTTTTGGATTTGTCTGTTTGTTATTAGTGTGTTGTACATGACATACCTCAGACTTGTATTCATGGTCGCATGTTCCTATTAGTATTATTTTAGGTTGCCTGTAAATTATTTACAGGGCCATTGCTTTTTTACTCTGGCACCCGAGCATCCGGCTTGCTGTTAGGCGTCAACAGTATGGCACTTATCATGACAATACATAATAAAATTTCACGGCATTTGGGTTTGATAGCCATATTCATTTGATATAGGATACGTTGTCTGAGTTAGTTTTTTAGTTGTTTGTTTGTTTATTAGTGTGTTGTAGCATGCCATACCTAAGATTTGTATGCATGGTCGCATGTTGCTATTGGTATTTTGTAGTTGCTTGTAAATTATTCACATGGCCATAGCTTTTGTACTTTGTCACCCTGAGTGGCTGGCTTGTTGTTTAAGCATCAATGACATGGCACTATTTTAGCTCCGAGTTTGGCTTTGTTTGTGTGTTGGGATGAAATAATGGTTGTATGCCACACGCATTATCTTATAGCTACATTGAGTAGCAACTTATGTATTAGTGTGTTTATGTCTTTTGGTGTTTCCATGTTACATGATGTCACAACCCAACCGATGGCGACAACATCAAGGCGGGATGAACAAGATTGTTCAAATCTTCATAACATACTATTTGCGACGATAAATTAATAATCTAAATTTCGATTCATTTCATAACTTCAAGTAATACATTGTTTCAAAATGAAATTTCAACAAGTTGGGAATAGCATGACAAACATAAAGGAAAAACATAAAGTAAAGTTGGGTGTGTTTCTAGTTCCCCCAAATCCAATTTCTTGTGCATCATCATATATTTACTGTAACATGTATATAAAGTATCCGTCAACACAAAAAGGTCGGTGAGCATGCAAGTTTTGTCTACATAGCATAAGTATAAAAGTGTCTCAAATCCACATGTTAGTTGTACATTAAGTTTATATAAACATACTAGCATGCATCAACTATAAATTAAACCAAAGTGCCCACTAACGTAATTTTATCACTGAAGTGAATAATACTGTATTGATTGTATACTTAACAATGACCACAAAGTGGGCGGTAGCGCTATACATGTTAAGGAAGGCTTGTAAAGTTAATGATAGATAGCATGCATAATAGGGTCCTAGTATGTATAAACAAGTAGCATGTTAAAGGATTGAGTGTTTGCATAAGATTGTTTGTATCTGTGACTGTGAATTTAATAATGATACATATTACAACCAAAAGTGATTCAAAGCATAAAATGGGTCAAGTATACTCACGATTTGCAAAGATAAGTTCAACAAATACGAGTAAGTGGTTTGAGGGAATGTGTCACACCCTCAATTCCACTTGCGGAGTTTTACCGCGAGGCATGTGAACAAACCAGAATCTGAAACACTAGTACGTCGAACGACTCTATATGATTTGATAATACGTTTTCCAAAATCACTTGTTGTAGATTTTATATTACCAATATTTAGCAGAAGCATCAGTTTTTAAAGTTTGAGCGGAAGCATAAATAAGTAGTGAAGCGGGCGCCAACACAAATGCCAAAACAAATGAAAAACCCCCAAAACAATATTTATAAATAAGACTCGATAAAAGATGTCTTGTTCAATGCATGTGCGTGCACCTAGAGCTCCTAGCGTCCTGAGAAACATGTAAAGAAACAAGTGTCAACATTAAAGATGAGTGAGTTCACAGGTTTTCATAAATTCGTTTGTTCGGTTATAGTTTGTTTTCTCCGTTATCCCTAACCCGGGATAACGTATTGGTTCCATTATTCCAACCCGGAATAATAAGTTGTTGCTTCCAATATTCCAAACCCGGAATATTAAGTTGTAGTTTCCAATATTCCAAACCCGGAATATTAAGTTGTTGTTTCCATTATCCTCAACCCGGGATAATACAGTTGATTCGTAATTAAGTTCAATGTTAATATATATAGGTAGCTAGCCTAAAGTCATGTCACGTAAGAGTTCGCGATCGAAGCTGACTGTTGTGCCTCCGTTTTGCCAGGCCTATCACATGACCATGGCGAAGTTAGGCCAAATTATTCACCCGTTGACCATACCCGGTCGGCTAGCGCGACTAGCTTGGATGGGGCTTGTCGGGCCCAGTAGTACTACTTATAATTCCCCCGCTATTAAACCCAATACTAACGATCCGAGAGATTGACGAGGATTTAAGTGATAAAGCTACTTAGTGACCATAACATTACATTAACATTAACTTAGTTACCGAATAGTTATGTGACGTTAAATTCGTATAACGTAAAGAGATTGAGTTTGAGAGTGTATACATGTTTCTCCCCTGTTGTTTAAAAACCGGATAAAGTTAGGGGCCGTGAACTCACCTTTGTTTGCTCGGTTAGTGTAGCAAAGAAGTTATAAGAGATGGGACTGCTAGTTGCGTCCTAACAAACCAATTAATTCCAAGTTAGTGTGTGAACACACCAATACAAATCCCACACGTAATTTACACACAAAGTGATACACACAAACAACATATCTAACACTCAAACATGCATGCAAGTATCCTCATGTGATCCTAGTGATTAAAACAACTTATCATAACCATAAACCAATTCATGCCACAATTTGGTGCACACAATCACAAGTTATCAATTTCAGCTTAACACTCATAATTCAGCTGTTTTCTAGGATTTTTATAAAATAGTTCCAACATTCCAAAAATTCCAATATTTTAACAGTAGGTGACATTTATACCATAGAAATTTATATAATTTTTCCAAGTCCTAAACCTTTACCAATTAACCATAAATATTAATACACTAAGCTGCAGTCAGATTTACCGCTTCCTGACTGCAGTCCACGGAAGAATTTATTTAAAAATCACTGATCATCCAATTAACAAAATTCCAGTTGGAGTTGCCCGGAAATTTCCATACCCAGTTGCTGTACAAAAATCATGACTCAACTCCCTACCGATTTTAAAATCCAACTCGATAAACAACTAACAAAATTTCAGGATTTTCACAGTTTTAGTTACTGAACTTATTTGGACTTTTAAAAATATCAAACGACTTCAGAAAATTATGAATCCAGCGCCATTAGATTCGTTATTCAAGTCTCTACGTTCTAGACATCAGAAAATCTTTTTTTGACTACTAATGACCGAGTTACAGCCAGATGAAGTCGGCTGTAACTATTATTCAGCAGACTGTTTTCAGCATATCTTTATCATAAACTCGTATAACCCGTTCATGCGATTAACCTAGGCGATCAAGAACTGATTTCTAATCATAGATTAATACTAATAACCTATCCATGCAAACCCTAGTTCTTACTTTTAGTTTTTACAAACAAAACACAGTCTATATATTCAGCTTTCAAACAACATTCCAACTTTCAATCTAGTATTAACAATCCGAAACAATACAATCATCCATCTCATTCAATCATGCGAATCCGAGAACAGCAAAAATCAAGACACCTATACTCGAATATGATCTAGCAACATATGATAAATTCTAGACTTTTAATGATAAGGTACACGAACCGTGAGTACTATAAGAGATCGGTGTTCAAGGGTGCTTGCGGCCGAGAGATGATGATGAAGTAGACTGTTTGTGATCGAGGAACAGATTAACTGCTGATCTCGCGACCGAATGGAATAACAAGGGCTGACCAGATCAAGGTGATGAAGAACGAGGTTGCTAGCGATCGAGGAGATGTTGATGGCGAAGATTGCTGCTGCTGCGACCGAGAGGAAGAAGCGAACAAGGAAGCTGTCTGCGATCGCAAAGCTGCCGACGGCTGTTGAACCTTTAGGGTTTTGTGTTGTGAATGAGGGCATGCATGGGTTTGTATTTATAGGTGCAACAAGATAAGTGGTTACGGTTTGGATAAACATTCATGGCCGAGTAACTTGGATTGATTCGGTTTGGGTTTGGGCTTGATCTCGCGGCCAAGGACTAGGGTGGGTTGGTTTGGTTTGGGTTTGATCGGCCGAATAGTTTTAGGTTTGCTACGGGTTTGGGTTTGATCTTGGCCGAATTAGTTTTAGGTTTTGATCTCGCGGCCAAGACATGTTTGAGTCTAACTTGATTAATTCCTAGAGTTACAATGAATCAAAGTTGGTTCGTGTCGTGGTTCGGTTCAGTTCGTGTACATATCTACCATACTTACTCTATAACTAAAACAATCACACAACACACATCACGTATTCATTTAACTCGTACACGTTTAATACTTTGCATATACATTATTCGACAAGTGTCGCGTTTAAGTTATCCGAAAAACCCGGATATCACATTATCCCCATGTTGAAAGAATTTTCGTCCCGAAAATTGAGTAAACGCGGTTTAGCATGTAGCGTACATGTTTAGAGTGCCACGCACAAAGAGTTAGTTCGTTTACAAGAAGTTCCCAAGTGCCATACACAAAGATTTCCAAGTGCCATGCACTAGAATTTAGCTAACAATAGTACACGAAAGTATGAGAAGTTTCCAGGTTGTCACAGGATGAAATCACCAAGTTACCCTAAAAGTATAACCAAAGGTGTGTGGGTTTATGGATCTTAATGATGGAATGTAGTTGGGAAGTTATAAGTATGAAAATACATAAAAATATATCTTGCTTTGCCACACCCCGAATTTTCAACCAAACCTCGGTGGGCCCGAGTGGGGAGTAATGTGACGTAAGTTGATGAAATCATAGTCAATTAACACAGCACAGCGAGAGTCTTGGAGTTTAAAATACTATTACAAACCCAAATGTCCAAAGTACGAAAATAATATACAAACGGCTTGTAATGAAAGATCCACAGGCGGATCATAAAATATACAAAAGATAAACATCAGACTTTAGGCAGAACTAAGGATTTGCAAGATCCTCTTATATCAATACCAAGCAGCTTCCACCCTATTTCGTATTTTACCTGCAACTTAGTCTTTTGAAAATACGTCATCTTTCACTGGTAAATACAATTAACTGACTCGTTTTGAAAACATTTCAAAAATTGATTTAAGTGCGCAGAGCACGAAAAATCTTTTATAACTTGTGTAAGTTAAGCTTTTAACCTTGTATACAGATTCACATGTTTGTCAATACATATGGGGCTCAGTACAGAGACTGAGACATGGTTAACTGACACATCACTTATGAACCCACGAAGGAGTTATCCCCAACTTGTGGGTAAAAATATTTTAGCATTCGCATCTGTCAGGTGTATGCCTACACCCCATGCTTTGGTCGTGGCGATTAGTAACTTAAATGAGCCGAGGATATCAAGGACACGATCGTTAACCCTCGATGTTTAATTTATCAAACAAAACTAATCAAAACGGAATATACGGATTTACTAGCCACAAACCGGCATTCGATTGATGCCATTTCCGACCAAGCGGTAATAATTTACCGTAACCCAAGACCGTATAGGGAAAATAAGTCAAGAGTATTTACCTGAGCTAGCACTTGATTTAAATGCAAGTTTATATTATCTCAGCCGTTTAATCAATTAGATAAGTGCAGATAGCATTTACTAGAAGGCTTTAGTCTGGAATAATGGCATAAGCTAACAAATTAGAATGCTAACGGTCATATTTAAGTCATAGACTTAGACTGACTAGCTTAAAGGATCAAAACGGTACAATACGCTAGATTAAGTGATGACCGGATAGAATGTAGTTTAAACCCAACAAGTACTTAAGACTTGTATGTCATGGGTAAACAATTAACATTCAGGAATTTTAGATTAAAATGATAAGGTTAAACCCGTTTCATTAATTTTTCGTAAACTAGTTACATATAAATAACCGCACACATATAAGCGATATCGGGTAACCGGATGAGTCATGAACAAGTTCTATATGTTATTATACTTTAAATAAGTTGTAATATCAGTAGGATATCAACTTATATGTCCGTTGAGGTTTTAAAACGAAACTACGCCTTGTAAGGCGTTTTGACCATTTATGTGTCGTACAAAAGGAACTTGCTTGTATTCTGATGTTATGATCATATACATTCTAGAAAATACTTAATTTGTGATATATGATCAGTAAGATAGCACACATAAGTGTGATTTGTGGTTTAAGACCAAACTATGCACCGAAAGGGCATTTTGGTCTTTTAAAAGTATAGTTTACGATATTATATTAAAATTAGTTTATGATCAGAATATTAACATCATAATATGTTAATTACATTAACATATCAGTAGGTAATTCATTTGCAAATTCATTGTTGATTAAAACCTTGTTTTATGTTAAAATGGCATTTTAGTCAAAATTGACATTTTAGCGGAACCTATGCATAAACTCAGATTATGAATATGATCAAGTAATATAACCTCAGAGGGTTATGCTACATTTTTTTACGATCATAATGTGACCATACGTCAGAAGTTAACTAATCTAAGTCGGGTCAGAATCGAAGGTCAAAGTAGAAGTAAAACTTCACGACTTTCGGTTGCGAACCGACTCTAGGACTGAAATTGACGGATCGAACATGTTCCCACATGTTCTAATAATTATTACCAACTTGTTTAAGTGTTAAAAACATATTTATAACATATATAAACTCAGATTATAGTTTTTATAAAATCTGACCCGTTTGACTTTTTAAAACATAAACTTTGACCCGTTAATTGACCTAGTAAACGTGATCCTTAGGAGGTGCCCTTTTAAGGGATTAACACCTACCTAATTACGATCACTTAGCCATGTTCATTACAGCCGTAGCAGATGACATTCTTAAGATCATTGCATTCTAGGGTCTTATGCCCCCTTTTCTTACAGATTCCATAGGGTTTAGCCTGCGGATCAGAATTGTACTGTCTCCAGTGCCTGCGATTGCAAGTTTTACAGGTCGGTTTCTTGCCCGACCTATCTTTGTTCATTCTGAATCCAATCTCGCCTTATTCATCTTATTAAATTTTTGGGAGTTACCATCCTCTCTCTTCCTTTTCCCGTCAGTCTCAATCTTGACTGACTTTTGTCTCACCAGATCTAAGGTGAGAGAGAGATAAGTCAACAATAGACCTATAAGTAGTAGGCTGAGTAGCCTTCACCATGCCCTTAATCTCAGGTGCTAACCCATTTATAACACACGCAATGCGTTTGGGTTCAGGTGAAATCAAATAAGATACTAATCTAGATAGGGAATTAAAGTCGGTAACATACTTCCGATAATCCAAATTCTTCATTGTAAAAGTCAGAAATTTTGACTCTATCTTCTCCACCTCAGGAGTTAGGCAGTATGTTTCCTTTACAAGGTCCGCAAACTTGGACCATCCCATGTTATACAGGTGTACTTTTCCTGTTGACTGGACCATAGCCTTCCACCAAATTAGGGTATCGCCCTTAAAGGATTGGGATACAAATTTCACCACATCCTTATCAGCATCACCTCTGATATCCACAATGGTTTCCATCTCTTCGAGCCATTTTAAGGCTTCTATAGCCCTTTTTCTCCATTAATATCTCGAGGCTTGCAGGAGAGAAAGTACTTATAGGTACATTCGTCTTTAAAAGAACGGGACCTATCATGAAACTCTAGTTTCTTTGGTTAACTCTTTGCATTTGATGAGTGAGCAGAGCTCTCCTTTCAAGCTGAAGATGGTGGAATAGACAAAGGTTTGGAGTGAGTAGCGCTCGACTCCTTAAATTTCTCCATGGCCTTTCCAACAGCTGCATCAATGCGAGCTTGGAAATCATCATTATTGATGGCTATATTTTCTCCTTTGTCAGTACTATTATCACGGCGACTACTTTGTGCCTCATCTGAATTAGCCATCTCTGATGTGTTGGTACTGAATTTTAAATTAAAGTTTCATTAGCCATGGTATTAATAACCATATAGGCTGTAAAGTTTGGATATATAAATTCATTGCCTATTTGAACCAGTGTGCATAGAATCACAACTGTCAGGCTTAACATTTTAAATGAATGTTCTTTGAGATATTTAGTTATAATTGGCCTAGGTCTCAAAGAGACCATCAAAGGCTTTTTAAATTCGGAAGTAGTCCTTATACTATTAGACAGTGGATCATAAAGTCACAACTGTCATGGTCATATTTAACAATATAATACGACCCGTAGGTAAAAATAATATAATAGATCAATTAACATCTCTTAAGATGTTAAGTTAGGTAATCATCGTACTTATGATATTAGTCATGATCTCATTGATCATATAGACTATGAGGCTTGAGCATAGCTCATAACCTTGGACAGGGAACCATAAGGTTATAACTGTCATTGTCTTAATTGACAACATAGAATTACTCGTAGGTAGATCATCACTAATGGATGTTTAATTATGGCCCGTAGGCACTACATCACTAATGGATGTTTAAATATGGCCCGTAGGCGCTACATCACTAATGGATGTTTAATTATGGCCGTAGGTGCTACATCACTAATGGATGTTTGATTATGGCCCGTAGTCACTACATCACTAATGGATGTTTAATTACGGGCCGTAGGCACTACATCACTAATGGATGTTTAATTATGGCCCGTAGGCACTACATCACTAATGGATGTTTAACACTATCATCGCATTGATGATATTAGCCGGGATCAAATTTGATCACATAGGCTATAAGGTTAGGACGTAGTCCATTCACCTAGACGGCTAGTGTGGTTCCTCAAGTCACACTGCCAGGAGTATTAACATTGCTTGAATGTTAACACATAATTATCTTAATGGTCGATTAATAATAGTTATGGTCGCATCGACTTTAACGACTTGGAGGCTTGAACTTAGTCCACCACCTCTGGATAGAAGGATTAATCTTCCTTAACTATCATGATAGAAGGCTATTCATCCTTAACTATCTTTTATAATTTAGCCAATTAGTATGGACTTTGCCACTTGGCTAATCAAAACCATTAAGAAGATCTTTTGGAATTATATAGCAGATCATAAATTTTGAGTTAAAATCGAGATGATGGCTTGAAGAGGATGTAAAGATTACATATATATATATACATATATATATGTATACATATATATATATATATATATATATATATATATATATATATATATATAATTCCAAATGTTTCATAAAATGACAATAGGAAATTACAATACTTGAAATAGATAATAAAAACTAATTGTCCATGCAAGGACTTAAAGAAATAACATGTCCATGTAGGGACTAAAGAAATAACATAATAATAGAAAAGACTTCACTCATCCTTCTTTCCCTTAACTAACTTGGAGAGTTTCTTGAAAAACTTATTTGTCTTCTTCTTCTTCGTCTTCTCAGCCTGTTGTTGCATTTCCTTCATCCGCTCCAAGGCCTCATTAATTGCCTCAAGAGGTAGCGGAGGTTATGGTTGTGGTTGAGGTACAACAAGATACTGGTACCCATAACTTGGGTATCCAGTAGGTGGATAAGCAGATGGGAAAGGAGACGGGTAAAGTGCATTATGCATGAGCGCTTGCATATATGGGTCATGTGATAGTGCTTGGTAGTCTAAGTTTACCGGTGTAGTTGGGTTAAAAGGATTATATACAGAGGTATCCGGATATGTAGGAATAGGGTTATTAAAACCCGATGGTGGTGTTTGAACCATAGGTGATGGTGTGGCTTCCACCACAGGTGAAGTATTGGAGGGTCCACCCATTTGTGGGTCCTCATGAATGGTAGGTAGGTTTTGGGTAATGGTGGTAGCGAACCCGACCGTTGTCCCTCACGCACCGACATACGTGCTACACGTTTCCTCCTCGGTGGCTTAGGTGGTGGCTGAGGTTGCTCCACTGGTTCCATTTGGACGTCTTCCTGTGTAGGAGACGTTGTTGGAGAATGGTACGAAGGAGTGTTAACAAAAGTGAACTGACTCCAATACTGGTCCCATTCATTAGGACCTTGATACGGTGATCCTGCATAAGAGTTCGAACTGCTAGAGATTTCAATGGGGTGTCCATGCGATCCTAACAATGACATCTCCAGGTCGGAGTCCTCATCCATAGGATTTGGTTGATCCAACTGATTCTGATCAGCTGGAGGTGGGTTAAATAAAGATCTGGGTTAAAATCTTCATGATATGAATGTGAAAGGGAATGATGGGAATGGTGAGAGTGGTGTAATGATGGGAGTGGTGAGAGTGGTATGAGTGGTAAGAATTTTGGGAGTGTGGGGGTGAAAGTCTATGAGAGATAGAGTGTTTCGCTGGTTTCCAAGGAGATGAATCTCCCGAATCTTGATAAGAATTTGAGTTGTGAGGTCGGGGAAGGGATGCGCCCCGATGGTCCTCCCCTCATTGGACCTTTTCCTCTTCCACTTTGTCCTCTAAATCTTGGCGGCATCTTTCTGTTAAAATCAAGTAAAAAACAATAATAATAACTTAATAATGAGATGAGTAATCCTACGTCAATGCCTAGACACGGAAGTCTAAGGAATGTGCTTATTGTGTAAGTTTGAGATTAAACACAAAAGGCTAGTGTTTAATTCTCTCAAACGTTGGCTCTGATACCAACCTGTCACACCCAGAATTTCCAACCAAACCTCGGTGGCCTGAGTGGGGAGTAATGTGACGTAAGTTGATGATCATAGTCAATTAACACAACACAGCGGAAGTACGACAATAATATACAGATGGCTTGTAATGAAAGATCCACAGGCGGATCGTAAAATATACAAAAGATGAACATGAGACTTTAGGCAGATCAAAGGATTTGCAAGATCCTCTTATATCAATACCAAGCAGCTTCCAGCCTATTTCGTATTGTACCTACAACTTAGTCTTTTCAAAATACGTCAGCTTTCGTTGGTAAATACAATTAACTGACTCGTTTTGAAAACATTTCAAAAATTGATTTAAGTGCGCAGAGCACGAAAAATCTTTTATAACTTGTGTACGTTAAGCTTTTAACCTTGCATACAGATTCAAATGTTTGTAATACATATGGGGCCCAGTACAGAGACCGAGACATGGTTAACTGACACTTATGAACCGACGAAGGAGTTATCCCCAACTTGTGGATAAAAATATTTTAGCATTCGCATCTGTCAGGTGTATGCCTACACCTCGTGCTTTGGTCGTGGCCATTAGTAACTTAAATGAGCCAAGGATATCCAAGACACGGTCGTTAACCCCCGATTTTAACTTACCATACAAACTGATCAAAACGGAATATGCAAATTTACTAGCCACAATCCGGCATTCGATTGATGCCGTTTCCGACCAAGCGGTAATAATTTACCGTAACCCAAGCCCGTATAGGGGAAATAAGTCAAGAGTATTTACCTGAGCTAGCACTTGATTTAATTGCAAGTTTATATTATCTCAGCCGTTTAATCAGTTAGTCTGGAATAATGGCATAAGCTAACCAATTAGAATGCTAACGGCCATATTTAAGTCATAGACTTAGACCGACTAGCTTAAAGGATCAAAACGGTACAATACGCTAGATTAAGCGATGACCGGATAGAATGTAGTTTAAACCCAACAAGTACTTAAGACTTGTATGTCATGGGTAAACAATTAACATTCTGGAATTTGAGATTAAAATGATAAGGTTAAACCCGTTTCGGTTAATTTTTCGTAAACTAGTTACATATACTTAACCGCACGCATATAAGCGATATCGGGTATCCGGATGAGTCCTGAACAAGTCCTATATGTCATTATACTTTAAATAAGTTGTAATATCAGTAGGATATCAACTTATATGTCCGTTGAGGTTTTAAAACGAAACTACACCTTATAAGGCGTTTTGACCATTTATGTGTCGTATAAAAGGAACTTGCATGTATTCTGATGTTATGATCATATACATTCTAGAAAATACTTAATTTGTGATATATGATCAGTAAGATAGCACACATAAGTGTGATTTGTGGTTTAAGACCAAACTATGCGCCGAATGGGCATTTTGGTCTTTTAAAAGTATAGTTTACGATATTATATTAGATTAGTTTGTGATCAGAATATTAACATCATAATATGTTAATTACATTAACATATCAGTAGGTAATTCACTTGCAAGTTCATTGTTGATTAAAACCTTGTTTTATGTTAAAATGGCATTTTAGTCAAAATTGACATTTTAGCGGAACCTATGCATAAACTCAGATTATGAATATGATCAACTAATATAACCTCAGAGGGTTATGTTACATTGTATTACGATCATAATGTGACCATAAGTCAGAAGTTAACTAATCTAAGTCGGGCCAGAATCGAAAGTCAAAGTAGAAGTCAAACTTCACGATTTTCGGTTGCGAACCGACTCTAGGACTGAAATTGACGGATCGAATGTGACAAATGGCAAATTACCGGTAATTGTGTACAATCTAATCACTATTTTTGGTACACAATCTCATGCCTTATATTGTAATTTGATTTACGTAACTGAGTCATACGTCATCTCACAAGTATTAGGACAAGTAAATCAGATCATAACATTACTGGTTTCCGTTACGACATGAAACAAACCAAACAATGCCCTAAAAGTGTTGGGCACACTATTCGTGGTTGCACTATTCATGTAAGCAAAACGAAACAGAACAATGAATAACGGCATGCTAATGCCATAATTGAGTCCATATATATATATATATATATATATATATATATATGAAAACACTAATGTGGGAACACCTATTTCAAAAATACATAACTTTCCGGTATAACGCCTAAATTGCAAAATTGTCCGTTTCGAGCAAAAAGGCGACAATTTCAATTTGTACGCAACATTAATTCGGTAGTTCCGGATTTCTAGAATTATAACAAAACAATGTTGAACACCCTAAAACAATATGAGAATAGCAGAAATACATAAAAGACATCGTTTCTGATCATACGACAAACAGTGCACAACTTGACCGGAAAGCGACGGTTGTCGAATCAACGAACAATTTAGTGGTCGATAGCCTCATGCATCCATCTAGAGAACTAGTTAAGCCTTATTTGGGACTCGGAGTCCTTTCAACTATCTTGAGGTCACAGAAACACAACTTTCGAAAATGTTCGACGGTAAAATATATAAGTGCCGATATCGAGCGAACGATTGAACGGAAGGCTTTTTGGCCATCCTAACTCAACATATATTCGGCTAGCAAACTAGTTAAGCATATTTCTATATCGGAAGTGCCCTAAATAAACGCCATGACACTTGTGGTGGTCAAAAACCAAAGCTTCCGGTACGAAATGATAAAGTTTGTAAATTAGCCAATATTATACCGATGAGCAAACTAGTCACGTTTTTGTTATCCGAAACTTATACCAATTAGTCAAGAGGACTAATTAACATGGATTAACACCCTAAACCCTAATTACTTGCTAACGATACAAGATCAACCCTTAATCACCATACTTAAATTAATTACCTTAATATCTAATAAATAAACACATGTTATAAATAATATTTACACTTAACCCTGCCCCCCATGTGGGCCCCCGCCCACTTGATTATGTTGAAAAAGGAAGATTATAACTATGGTGTAAGATTTATATGTAATCTTTGAAAGATAGCAAAATATATATGCAAGATTACACCATATCTTCCATCATTTTTTTCAAAAAAAAAAAAATAAACAAGCCTTCAACTATCTTGAGGTCACGGAAACACAACTTCCGGAAATGTTCGACAGTAAAATATATAAGTGTCGATATCGAGCGAACGAATGAACAGAAGGCTTTTCGGCCATCCTAACTGAACATATATTCGGCTAGCAAACTAGTTAAGCATATTTCTAGATCGGAAGTGCCCTAAATAAACGCCATGATACTTGTGGTGGTCAAAAACCAAAGCTTCCGGTACGAAATGATAAAGTTCATATATTAGCCAATATTATACCGATGAGCGAACTAGTCACGTTTTCGTTATCCGAAACTTATACCAATTAGTCAAGATGACTAATTAACATGGATTAACACCCTAACCCTAGTTACTTGCTAACGATACAAGATCAACCCCTAATCACCATACTTAACTTAATTACCTAAACATCTAATAAATAAAAGATCAAACCCTAATCACCATACTTAAATTAATTACCTAAATATCTAATAAATAAACACATGTTATAAATAATATTTACACTTAACCCTGCCCGCATGTGGGCCCCCGCCCACTTGATTATGTTGAAAAAGGAAGATTATAACTATGGTGTAAGATTTATATGTAATCTTTGAAAGATAGCAAAATATGTATGCAAGATTACACCATATATT
This sequence comes from Scalesia atractyloides, assembly GCA_947069175.1. Classification (NCBI taxonomy): domain Eukaryota; kingdom Viridiplantae; phylum Streptophyta; class Magnoliopsida; order Asterales; family Asteraceae; genus Scalesia; species Scalesia atractyloides. The sequence goes on along the minus strand of CAMTDV010000022.1, from coordinate 19,879,868 downwards.
CCATCATTTTTTCACAAAAAAAATATAAACAAGCCTTCTTTGTTCCCTCATACCACACGGCTATAACCATCACCACAAAACCACCACAAGTCCACCATTAACCACCTCATTACACTCACTTTAAAGCCATTTCAAGACCATCCAAGATGCTAGCAAAGGTGGAGGACCATTAGGAATTTCTTGGAGCTTCATTTTCTTCCTAGATCTTCACTAAACTTGTACAACCATTGTAAGACAAATCTCTTCATATTCTAGCTTCTTACCATGTCTAGTTTAAAGAGGTACAGGTTGATCATCTTGAAAATAAAGAAAATACAATCTAAAAACCCTAAATCACACCTTAATAATAACACTTAATATAGTTTATTTTGTGTTGATCATGTATTTATATGTTAACTAGTTAGCATGATGATGTTGATTATGTTAAACTAAGGTGTATAAGGTAGATGATCTTGTATGGATAAATATGAAAATGATGATTTAAACATGGTAATGTTTAAATCTAAACAAGATCATCAACTTCATCATCCATGAAGATTACTACATTCTAAAAGTATTTTATTACACATGAGTAATTTTATGAAGAATAAACACTATGATTTAGAATGTAACCATCTTAAAAAGTGTAGTAAACAAAGGGGTTTAAAATGAAGGACTTGATCTAATGATGTATCAAAATGATGGTTTAAAAATGCTAGTAAATGTTGAAATCTCATTATATTTTTAATAAGATTATGACTACCAAAAGCTATGGATGATGATATACAAAAGTTGTAAACAAAATAATATGGAAGCTTTAAATTATTTATTGATCTTGATTATGAGTTTAAACAGGGTTTAAATACGTTTTAAAAACGTGGAAAACGCCATAGTTTAGGAGAAAGTATGGCCAAATTTTCTAAAAATCTAATCGCGATTAAGGTATGATTAACGGGGTGATTAGCGGGACTAAACGCGATTAGTAACTTAAATCGTCATTCGGTAAGTTCTAATGACAAGAGTTAAACCCTAAACACCCAAGTGTTTAACAAGTGTATATATATATATATATATATATATATATATATATATATATTTTACAAGTTAAAAATAAGTGATCCTTATAAATATATATATGGATGCTTGTGAAAATAAAAGTATATATACATATTTGTCACCAAGAACTATATGTGAATACATGTGTATGGTATGTGTATGTATTTAGAAGCTTAGGGTATTCACCATAAAAATACCCAACTATACACAGAATACTACAAACACTTGAAAATAGTACCAAGTGTTGGTGACACCATACGTCGAAACAATAATCGGCCAAATGAATCAATGTGGATGATGGGTGAACGTATACAAATACATCGACGCGTCGTCGACCAACGGTTAAATCACTGACACGAAGAGTTAGTACGACGACGGCCGATTGTCGACGAGAAAAAGCATGTATTAAACGACGGCGATGACAAGTCTAAAATATATATTTAGGCACTTAACATATATATATGTTATCGATATCAAAACCTGGAAAGTTAAAACATAAAAGAATTTACTAAGTAATTTTATAAAAGTATAAAAATAAGTATACTTACAAATCTATACTTAGTAAAAAATTATAAGTATAAGACTTATAAGATAATGGGCTCTTGTAAATGAATTTGGGCTAGGCCCAATTTATAAAAGACATGGGCAAGGCCCAATTGGATAAAATATATGGACAAGGCCCAAATGTATAAAATATATGGACAAAGCCCAAAAGCATATAAATCACACGGGTTAGGCCCAATGACATAAATTACATGGGCTAGGCCCAATGACATAAATTACATGGGCTAGGCCCAATGACATGAAGACATGGGCTAGGCCCAATGACATAAATTACATGGGCTAGGCCCAATGACATGAAAACATGGGCTAGGCCCAATGACATAGATGACATGGGCAAGGCCCGATGACACGCGTGCAAGGTACGAGGACATGTGAAAACATGGGCTAGGCCCAATGACATAGATGACATGGGCAAGGCCCAATGACACGCGTGCAAGGCACGAGGACATGTGAAGGGCAAGGCCCGATTCACACACGATGTAAGAAAAACAAATATATATGTATGTATTTGAGAAATATATGTATAAAAAATATTAATCGAATAAACGAACTACCAACACTATGATAACATTAAAATTTGTTCTAATGTGAGAACAACTAGTACGAGGTCCAACGAGACCTAGGTGTCTAATGAAGTTAATACGCATGTAGGTTACACACGTGTACGGACACCGAACTTTGATAAGTACAACGTACGGAACGCAAAGTTGTGAGTTCATGTCCCTCCTGTCAATTATTTCAAAGTTTTGGTTTAAAACTATCGAGGGGAAATACATGTCATAACAAACGGTATGTTAGCTATGGAGTTAGTTGATAACACGATCAATGTGCGTAAGTAGGATGATGACAAAAGTAACCATTAATCACTTAGTGACCAAGGTGCAAAAGGTATAGATCTATAGAGTTTGAGGCACCCTCCACTCCTGGTTGGTATACCCTTCAGAGTGCTTTTGTGATCCCAAATGATGTTCTCGGTTTGGTTACTTACTTATGACACATATGTCAGGGTGCTAGCTACACACTGATAGATCCTTAAACTCCATGAATACTAATAACGTACTCAGATTTCATTACTGGATTACGAGCATGACATTTTATGAGAAATCAATAACTACATGAACTCGCCAACTTTATGTTGACTTTTTAAAATTACATGTATTTCAGGACGCAAGACATGAGCTGGTGATACATATCAGGATATGGGAAATGACATGACAACGAATGCCACCTTTTGGAGGATTTGCCTCTTATATCCCAACCCCGTATGGGCATATAGGAGTCAAAACCTCATTATGCATTTATGATGAAAACAATATTTCATTTTGAAGTATTGTAATTCAAACTGTGTTTTATGATAACAATGTGAAATCAGTGAAAACTATGAAATTTACTTTTGGTCAGTTGTAAATGATGGAATGCAAATTTATATCAGTATGGCATCGTTGTTGATTTATACTTGTTTACTTGATTGGATGCAATGATTATCTCATAGTCACACGTTTGCGCTTCCGGTACGACCAGGGTGTGACATCGAACATGTTCCCACATGTTCTAATATATATTACCGCTTGGTCAGAAATGGGATCAATCGAATGCCGGATTGTGGCTAGTAAATCCACATATTCCGTTTTGATCAGTTTTGTTTGATAACTAATACATTGGGGGTTAACGACCGTGTCATGGATATCCTCGGCTCATTTAAGTTACTAATGGCCACGACCAAAGCACGGGGTGTAGGCATACACCCGAAAGATGCGAATGCTAAATATGTTTACCCACAAGTTGGAGATAACTCCTTCGTGGGTTCATAAGTGGTGTGTCAGTTAATCATGTCTCGGTCTCTGTACTGGCCCCACATGCATTGACAAAAATGTGAATATGTTAACAAGGTTATAAACATAACTTTCCTAACTTATAAAAGATTTTTCATGCCTTGTGCACTTAAATCAATTTTTTAAATGTTTTCAAAACGAGTCAGTTAATTGTATTCACCAGCGAAAGCTGACGTATTTTCAAAAGACTAAGTTGCAGGTACAATACGAAATAGGCTGGAAGCTGCTTGGTAGTGATATAAGAGGATCTTGCAAATCCTTAGATCTGCCCTAAAGTCTGTTACACATTTTTGTATATTTTACGATCTGCCTATGGATCTTTCATTACAAACCGTCTGTATATTATTTTCGTACTTCGAACATTCGGTCTGTAATAGTAATTTAAACTCCAAGACTTCCGTTGTGTTATGCTAATTGACTATGATGATATCAACTTACGTCACGATATTCCCTACCCAGGCCATCCGTGTTTGGTTGGAAATTCGGGGTGTGGCATGCTTAGATACTTATTCGGACACTATTTAAGTTAGTGCTTTTCATGGGCATCAAGTCACTCATTAGAAGTCCAAAATAAGGAGTCTAAAACTAAGATAATTCCACCTTAAGACATAACATTAACCAAGGTTTTGGTTGATATTATGGTTTGGTTTTGGAAGTATCATATAGGTATATTACTAGATATATTATAGTCGTGTGTTGTCAAGCATAGGTTGGATAAATCCATTAACCTTAAGATTTCACCAATGCACAAATTATCCCATGTATGATTTGGATGGTCATGAATATAAGTATGAATGCATAAACAACTATCTAATATGCTAAGTAACCAATTGAGTGTTAACCAAGATGAGTGCTTTCAATATTGTACCATTGGAGACTTGGTATGGTTTCATCACTTTCATGGCTTGAAGATTACTTAGAGTCTAGTATGAGGAGGCATATGAACCTCATGGTTTCTGGAATAAACCTTAACACAAGTCCCTTAACATAGAGATTAGTTGGTGACTTTGTTTGGTGTCATAAAAATTCCAAGAAAACAAGAAAAAAATGAATAATTTTAAAAATTTTGAAAGAACCAAGAAAAATCTCAACTTTAGACCTCAAAATGGTAAGGTGGAATGAAAAATATTCGCTAAGTTAACAACATTACACGCACCATTTTATCCAACTCATTAGTTCCAACTAATTTTTTCCATCACGCATTGGAGCATGCTACTTATCTTCTCAACATTCCACCTACTAAAGTCTTTAAAAATTCCACATCGACCCTCCGTCTATATAATCGTCACCATCTTTTGACTATTTACAGTTTTTTATACCTATGTTACCCAGTCCTTCCATCTACTCCCATATACAAACTAGCCCACCGGCCCACACCCCACACCCCACACCATGTGTCTTTCTTGGTTACATGTCTAACCACCGGGCGTATAAATGCTATGACCTAAAAACGGGTCAAATTTCTCTCTCTCCTGAGATGTTGTCTTTGGTGAGTCTGTTTCCGCATTTGCCAATTCTTATTCAAACCCCAACACCTATTGTTGCTACAACGGTTAAAAAGTGGTAATAGGTATATGTTATTGATATAATGAAACACTTATCCTTGGGAGACCTAAGGCTAAGTGGTGTGAATACACAGGAGGAGTACATGTTACAACTGGGGAAGTATAACTGAAATACAAAGGAGGAGTAATTAAATTACAAAGGAGAAGTAAGATAGCGATAGGTCTACAAGTCTAATGTGAAAGTCTAGCATCTGGAGTGTCTTGCAATGAACCCTTAGGCTGGTATTTATAGCCAGCCAAGGGGCTTATCCTTTCCTTAAGAGGCAACCTGTGATACTACTAGGAGAGGAAGGTAGCAGGCCCCTTTCTTCCACTCCAGTTCTTTGTTCTTCTCTTGTATGCTATACCGGTAATACTTTGACTTTTCTTCTATTGAAAGTGACTGATCTTCTTTTATCTCTTTTTGTTGCATTAATAGCTCTTGTCTTGACCTTTTGTCTTTAACCTGTGAGACTTTGACCAACCTTGATCTTCGTGCATTTGAGTTGTTGCCTTGCTCGCAAGGAGATGACCTCTCCTTGCCTATTTCTATAAGCGTAATGTTATTGGTCTTGTGCCCGTTTACTTGGTGACAAGAGGATGCCTCCTCCTTGTCTACACTTGGATGAATTATTTCTTATCTCCTTCCATTATTATGGGAGGGGAAGTGGGTTTCAACCCACCCACGTCATTACCTATGTTTTTTAAACTAATGACTCTAGTCCGTTCATCTAGATATCCACCATGACCCACATACCTAATCCTCATACCCCTTAAACCCCTTTATCTCCCTCCTCAAGTTATACACCAATTCCATTGGTCATATCTAGTCCATTCTTTTCTTCCTTAAATTATATTCCATCACCGCCCATCTCACCTTTCATGCTCCCATGCAAACTTCATCACAAACTTTATTCCTACCAAATTCACCCCTTTCCCAAACTTATATTATTTCAAACTCGCCATCCATTGCCTTATTTCCCACTCGACTGCCATTATACCCACTCCTCCTTCCCCCTCTTATCCGATCTCATCGGACCATGAATACCTAATCCATGTCAGGTATTCATAAGCCAAAGCAGCCATTTAACCTTCACTCATTTACAACTATATCACCGCTACCCAAATCCCCCTATGATCCCCTTCTTAACCCAGACACGAAAAATGTCATAATTGACGACTTTTGCGCTCTTATTACTAATAAGAATTAGAAATTAGCATGAAAAAATGTTGGAATGAACATAGATGAAGCATGTGGATTTTTAGACATAAAAAGAATTCAAACTGTGCTCGTTACAAGGCCCATCTTGATTGCGATGGATGTTCGCAACAAGTGGGTGTTGCCTATGTAAACATTCCAAATCTTTGCCAATTTATAAATTAGATGTGAAAAACACATTCCTTCATGGAAGTCCCAGTGAAACCATTTATATGCATCAACTAATGGGGTTTTGTGACCCGCAACATCCAGATTATGTATACTTGCTGAAGAATGAATAAAACAAGATCCTAGAGCTTGGTACAAACACTTCACCGAGTAAGTCTCTACCTTGGGCTTTCATCACAGTCAATGCGGCCATTTTCTCTTCATCTTCAAACAAGACCAAGATTCAGCATTCATTCTCCTATATATCGGTGACATACTTCTCATCACCTCTACTGATGCTCTTCGACAATGGTTTAAGCATCTTCTATCCAAAGAGTTCTCCTTGAAGGACCTTAGCCCGCTCAGTTATTTTCTTAGCATCATGGTTACTGATGTGCACAAAATGCAACATATAAATTCATTAAACGAGGCATAAAATCAACCCTTTTTCGGTACTAATATTGGAAAAAGCATGTTTCTTTGTTTACTTTTATTACAGGATCAAAAGAGCATAAACGAACAAAAGAAGCAAATTAACAGCCAAAACCTACACAAATACAAAGAAGGAGGATTGACACAACTTGCCAAACCCCTATTTACATCCAAAACAACAAAAACGAAGTCAGAAGCTTAGGCATGGGCCGTGCCCAGTCAAAGATTCTCTATAGAAAAAGACAACAACAACAGACAACCAACACGAGGCCGTGCCAAGTCAACATAGGCCATGGTCAACTTTAAGATTCACAGAATCTGGGATAGTACAACAAGTAAACTAACCACGGGGTCGTCCTCTATCACCACGGGGCGTGTTGGTACAACGACCTGACATCTGCAGTAATGAAGGGAGAGAAAAAGTCCACCACGGGGCTGTGCCATAAGGGCATGTGGCCGTGGTCGCCTTCTATTTCCAGCTATAAATAGAGGTGCTTGGTTCATGAGAAAGGCATCCCTTGGCAAACCATTTCTCTCACACCTGCCATCAACCCACCACCACTACAACACCAACACCCACCACTTTCATCCATCTTTCATCTTTTGAAGTGTGTAGTAGTCTCGGGATCCAAGATTGAGAGTTCTTGTCAAACAAAGGCCATGCTTGGCTAAGTCTCTTACATCACTTGGTGAAGACAAATCTTTTATGTATTACTTTTGATTTCCAATCTTTGGCAACTTTTTATTTGGGTATGTATTAATAACTTTAATAACTAGTTTTTTATATTGAAAGTGAACTTTATTTAAACATTTCTTCATGTTTCGTTGTAACACCCCAAACTACTCATATTTTAATAATTTTATACAATTAGGACTTAGAATGAAATATAGTAACTAACGTTCCGAATCAAATGAAATATTAACAAAGTATTTGTATTTGTATGGAATTGGTGGCAAAGAATGGTTGTCATGATTAGAAAACTAACCATTTAAGAATAAGGAAATTAACATGTAACAATTTCATAAGTGGCAAACTTGAGGGGTTAAATGGGAAATATAAGAAAGATGGAATTATAAATAAAAACTAAAATCAAAACACGCACTTCAATATATGTGTGTGTGTATGTATCGACTTGGGCAAAAGAAAAACATGGTAAAACCCTCAAAACATTACAATTCAGCAAAATTGAAAGAGAATTGAAGCTAAAATTGATGCATGAACACCAATTCATCATCATCATCTAAGAGTCTTAATATAAGGTAAGTCAAATTTCATGATTTGAGTGATTTTGTAGAAAGTGGGTTGAATTCAATCCATGAGTTCATGTGAAATTAGTATGCATATAAGTTAGAATCACACTATAGAATAATAATTATGCTTGAAATTGCTCACCTTGATGATTTATATTAAAAACCCACATGTAAAGATAGTATGATGATTATGTAGAAGTAACAATAGATGTAATGTTAAAATATTAACTTGTATGTAATAGAGATTTACTAGATAAATTGTTGAGGAATGAGAATTTGGTGAAATTGATTGATTATGATGATCTATGATATGAACTAGTAGAAACATGCTTTGGATACTTGTACATAATGCTTTATTAGTGGTACGCACATGATGTGTTTTGACTTTGGACCCTATATAATGATCATAAGTTGAGTATGTAAATGATACATGTGATGAGTTACTTTATCCAAGGATGTATGTGAAGTAAGTACGGGGTTTGAAATCTAAATGTAAACGTTTATGTATAGGGATAACAGAAGAAGGTTCGAGTCACACGAAACAACAAGGAAATCAAGACCGAGGTTTGTAACTTGCCCAATCTAAACTTTGATAGTAGAAATGCTTTTATTCTAATTTGAAGAAATGATTATGCTATCAATTCGATGCAAATAAGTCTAATGATTAGAAAGTCAAGCTAGAGAAGGATTATGTTAATGACTCAATATGAATGGGTTAAACAATTGGAATGCCTCAATAGAGAAAGATTATGTTATTGATTCGTTGTAAATGAGTACAACAACTAGAATGACAATTTAAAGAACACTTTCGTGTTGACTCGTTGAGAACGGGTCAACCGGATAAGAATGAGAATGTAAAAAGAATGGTTTCGTGTTGACTCGTTGAGAATGGGTCAACCGGATAAGAATGAGAAAGTAAAAAAGAATGGTTTCGTGTAGATTTGTTGAGAACGGGTCAACCGGATAAGAATGAGAAAGTATGAAAGATTGGTTTTGTGTAGATTCGTTTAGAACGTGTCAACCGGATGAGAACGAGAAAGGATAAACAATGGTTTTGTGTTGAACCGATACGAACGGATCAACAAATTAATGTTGTTTTAGTCTAGCAAGATTTAAGGTTAAAGTGTGAGAAGATAGGATGATTATACTATTTTGTTAGTAGCTAGTATTTTGAATATTACATGAAATGTTAACCGAACTTGTTGTGGTGTTTAGGTAAAGCTTTACTTATTGGTCGCGCCTCGCTTGGAACGAATACACTCCATGACGAACGTACTTATGGAAATGGAATAAAAATGGTTTTGGAATTTTGGTAGATCATGTTTTGTTGTAAATAAGTTATCTAAAAACTTATGTTTAACGGCTTTTGTAAATGTTGGAATTCATGTAACAAGTTAGAAACGATTAACCCCTTAAGCTTGGTCAAAGTTTTCATAAGAATATATATATATAGTTCAAATTAGTCGCAATTTTTATAACGTTCAAGTTTTTTTGTAAATTTTGAAGGAATGAAACTTTGGGTGTAACAAGTTGGTATCAGAGCGCAAATTTGAGAGATTCAAGCATGAGTTGAATTACTTGAACTCAAACCGATAGCTCGTGCATAAGTGTGTTCGCTCTGAGGCGTCATTCAAGTAAGTGTCTTTTAATTATTAGTCATATATATATATATGACGGGTTATTGTATGGGATGACTAGGGAGTGTTATGGGATGTACGGGCATTATAGGTCAGTTCGGGTTGGAACGGGGGCCTGTAAACGGGTTGTATGAGCTGAATCGAGGGGAAAAGAGCATCTGCAACATATAGGGGGTGTCGCCGACGGCCACCCTAGGCATCGCCGACGCTGCCTCCTACCCCCAATGCCTAAAACCACTGTCTACACAGTTAAGTCCTGATGCAACAACCCGGGGTGCATCGCCGACGCTATATATGGCGTCACCAACGCCCCTCACTCCAAACATATTTTCTTTTTCACATCACGAGTTCCATACCTCCTATAACACGTTCAAAAACCCTTAAAGAACCCCGAAAGTGAAATTTATCAATAAGAAGTTATGTGAATTTAATTGAACCATGATAATGCATGTCGGGAACGTAACGTTCCGAAAAGAAGGATAAGAATGCATGAAATAATAAGTCCTTTGACTTATTGATGGCGCGTAGATGTTTCGTGACCGCTTTTGATCATTTTATAGAATGAACACCTCAAGTATGAATCATGATAACAATCGCTTCGAATGACCATAACAAAGCTAACAAATGAATATCCTAACGAAAGAAAAATAATACCTATGTAGAGGCAGATGAAAGAGATCTGAACAATAACAACTTGGCACGTCAAGAAGCGATGAACGAAAAGATCTCAGAGGAAGTTGCAAAAGATATGCAATCCAATCTACCTCAACTAGCATAAGAGGTTGAAAGTCGTGTTTAGAAATAATAGAAGCTATCATGACTAGTAAGATAGAAGAGCTAAAAGTATGGATGAGTGGGGTCCAAAGTAAAAAGGGGACCCGTAGATGCACATATAGGGACTTCATGGCTTTTAACCCCACAAAATATAGAGAAATTGATCCTATCATATGCCAAAGGTGCACTACCAACATGGAGGCCGTGTTTATACGAAGTAGGTGCGAGAAAGAGGATCAAGTAATGTTTGCAATGGGCCAACTCCAACTCCAAGCAAAGATTGGTGGGACGCCCATTGCAAGGAATTGGGAGAAGGGAAGCTTCAAGAGCTAACATGCAAGAGTTTAAAGAACCTTTCTTAAAGTTTCATTGCCCGTAATCCGCAGTTGATCGAATTCAAGAGGAGTTTTTACGCCTTCGGTAAGGTAAGGAGTCTATCGATGAAATTATGAATGTGGTTTCTTGACAAATTAAAATTTTGCCAAGACCTTATGAAGACAGAAAGAATGAAGATTAACCGGTATCACGACATGTTAAGGGCGGAATTTAGGGAGTTTATCACTCCCTTGAAGTGTGAACCCCTAAATGAGCTGATCAATTGGGCAAGGGATCAAGAGATAGAGCTCAAGCGTCAGATAGAGCGCGAGGGGGGGGGAAGAGAACGATAGAAAGGGGTAGTAACCCAAGTCCGTCCAAGAAACCGAAACTCCATGATTATAACAAGAAGGATAATGTGAAGAGTGGGGTTCCCCGATGCAAAACTTGTGGGAAGCTTCACTCGGGAGAATGTCTGTTGGATAAGAAAGGATGCTACAACTGCGGATAAGAAGGGCACCCTTATTACAAATGCCCAAACAAGGCCATAACTTGTTTCAATTGTTTTTCACCGGGACATGTCAAGGCAGATTGCGCAAAGCTAAAGGAAAAAGGGGGTAGGGATGGGAAAAGGATGATGCTCCGAGAGCTAGGGGAAGAATGTTCCAGATTACTACCGAAGAAGCTAAGGCACTTTCGAATGTTGTGTCAGGTATTTTCTTAATTAATTTAATACCCACGAATGTGTTGTTTGATTCCGAGGCAAATAGGTCATTTGTATCACATGAACTTATAAGCCATCCCGCCTTTAAAATTGAACGAATGCCTATACCTTTAGAAGTAGAAGTAGCTGATAGCAAGAACTACTAATTGAATGAAGTATGTAAAGGATGTAAGATCGTTATAGAAGACGAGGAATTCGAAATAGATCTGGTGCCCATGGTATTGGGGAGTTCAAAGTAGTAGTGAGCATGGATTAGCTATCTCGATACCATGCAGGAATTCAATGCGAAACTAAGATCATTCAAGTGCTATCACCTAGTGGGAAATGGGTAAGCATCTATGGGGAAAGAAAGCTTGAGATGAAGCTATGTACCATTGTAGAGGCAGTCAAGTACATACAAAATGAAGGCAAGGCATTCATAGCTTATGTAGTAGATACCACTAAGGACGCACCAAAATTTGATGATGGTTGAAATTGTAAATGAGTATCCGAATCTGTTTCCGGATGAATTACCGGGTCTCCCACCCGAGGAGACGTGGAGTTTCGTATCGAACTAAACCCAGGTGCTAAACCGGTGGCTGAGGATCCCTATAGATTAGCTCCTACAGAAATGCGGGAGTTAATGACACAGATTCAAGAATTGCTCGATAAGGGCTTTATTTGCCCGAGCATGTCACCTTGGGGAGCCTCGTATTATTCGTAAAAAAAGAATGGTTCGATGCGCATGTGCATCGACTATCGAGAATTAAACAAATTAACAGTTAGGAACCGATATCCCCTACCTCTAATTAATGACCTTTTTTACCAATTTCAAGGGGCAAGTTGGTTCTCAAAGATTGACTTGCGCTTGGGATATCACCAATTACGAGTACGAGAAGAAGATGTGCAAAAACTGCGTTTAGAACTCGATATGGGCATTACGAGTTCTTGGTAATGTCTTTCGGGTTAACTAATGCACCGGCTACATTTATGGACCTTATGAATTGAGTATGCCAACCCATGCTAGATAAAGTTGTAATAGTGTTTATAGATGACATCTTAGTGTATTCTCGAAGCAAGGGCGATCATGCAAGCCTTATGCATGAAGTATTAGAAACTCTCCATAACGAAAAATTATATGTGAAGTTCTCTTGGTGTGCCTTTTGGCTCAGAGAAGTACAATTTCTCGGCCACGTGATTAACGAAGATTGTATTTTAGTGGATCCATCAAATTTAGAAGCAGTCATGAAATGGATTCCTCCGAAGAATCCAAATGAAGTAAGAAGTTTCCTGGGGTTAGCTGGCTACTACCGAAGATTCATTCAAGATTTCTCCAAATTATCCCTACCATGAATAAGCTAACAAAGAAAAGTGAAAAGTTTGTCTGGGGGCCCGAACAAGATAAAGCATTTCAAATTTTGAAAGAGAGGCTGTCTATTTCACCGGTACTAACTCTACCAGATGGAACAGAAGATTTAGCTGTGTACACTAACACTTCACCTCAGGGGCTAGAAGGTGTTTTAATGCAACGAGGTAAAGTTACAGCATAAACCACATGAAGGAAATTAACCAACGCATGATCTGGAATTGGCCGCTGTGGTGTTCGCCTTAAAACTATGGCGCATTATTTATATGGAACAAAGTGTACCATATACTCGGATCATAAAAGCCTCAAATACTTCTTAGAACAAAAGGATCTCAACACGAGTCAATGAAGGTGGTTACAACTGATACAGGATTACGATTGTGAAATCCTTTATCATCCAAGAAAAGCAAATGTAGTGGCGGATGCCCTAAGCCGAAAGGGCCATCCACCCCCGATTCGAGTGAAGTGTATGAGAATGATAGTTACGCCTCATCTCCTCGAGATGATATAAGAAGCACATATCAAGTCATTAAACGCAGACGATCCTAAGAAAGAAAGGTAAAAGGGAATGCGGATAAATTAGAGGAAAATGCAAGTGGAATCAAAAATCGGTTTAGGCGGATCTGGATTCCTTGGTTTTGCAAAGTAAAGGCAATATTACTCGAAGAAGCTCATAAATCACGATACTCGATACATCCGGGAGCAACGAAAATGTATCGGGATTTAAAGAAGAATTAATGGTGGCCGGGAATGAAACGAGATATTGTTAAACATGTCGCTAGATGCTTAACAAGTTCACAAGTGAAGGCGGAACATCAGAAGCCATGTGGTAAATTACAATCCTTAGAAATTCCAATGTGGAAATGCGAAGACGTGACAATGGATTTGATGACTAAGCTTCCCAAACACAAAAAGGGCACGATGCCATATGGGTAGTTGTGGATCGACTCACCAAGAGTGTCCACTTCCTACCTATCCAAGAGGACTATTCGTCAGCAAGGATGGCAGAGATTTTTATGAATGAAATTATAGCTTGTCATGGAGTACCCGTCTCCATTGTGTCGGATCGAGACACTAGATTTACATCACGTTTTTAGCAAAAGTTCCATGAACAAATGGGAACAAAACTCCATTTTAGTACCGCCTACCACCCACAAACGGATGGACAATTAGAAAGGACCATTCAGACACTTGTGTATATGTTGAGAGCATGTGTCTTAGACTTTGGGGGAAACTGGGATGACCATTTGCTATTAGTTGAATTCGCATACAATAATAGCTACCATAATAGCATTCAAATGACCATATGAGATATCGTATGGGAGAAAATGTAGAACCCCCGTATATTGGGGGAAGAAGGACAAAGAGATATCGCACCCAAGGACGTAGTGGCCAAGACGAACGAGAAGATCGATATCTTCAGGGCCCGATTGAAGGCGACACAAGACCGACAAAAAGCCTATGCGGATCGAAGAAGACGAACCATCGAGTTTCAAGTAGGGGACCACGTGCTATTAAAAGTTTCACCATGGAAGGAGTTAATTCGGTTCCGTAAACGTGGAAAGCTCGGTCCCCGTTACAATGGGCCTTTTAAAATCATAGCTCAGATTGGAAAACTAGCGTACCGGTTGGATTTACCACCGGCGTTAGATGGAATTCATAACACATTTTATGTGTCACAACTGAGAAAGTTTGTAGATGAAACCGCTTATGTGCCTTTCGATGATATCGGATTGGATAAAAAATGAGTTATATTGAAAGACCGGTGGCTATAAAGGATTTTAAAGTGAAGCACCTCCGCAACAAGGCCATTAAACAAGTTTTGGTCTAATGGCAACATCGAAAAGGATCGGATCTTACGTGGGAAGCGGAGGATGAAATGCGTGAACACTACCCAAAATTATTTGGTATGTATTTAGGTATCGGGGACGAAACCTTCCTTTAGGGGGGTAGATTTGTAACACCCCAAACTGCTCATATTTTAATAATTTTATACACTTATGACTTAAAATGAAATATAGTAACTAACGTTCCGAATCAAGTGAAATATTAACAAAGTATTTGTATTAGTATGGAATTGGTGGCAAAGAATGGTTGTCATGATTAGAAAAGTAACCATTATAAGAATAAGGAAATTAACATGTAACAATTTCATAAATGGCAAAGTTGAGGGGTTAAATGGGAAATATAAGAAAGATGGAATTACAAAATCAAAACTAAAATCAAAACACAGACTTAAATTTATGTGTGTGTATCGACCTGGCAAAAGAAAGACAAGGGATAAACCCTTAAAACATTACAATTCAACAAAATTGAAAGAGGATTGAAGCTAAAATTGATGCATGAACATCAATTCATCATCATCTAAGAGTTCTTAATATAAGGTAAGTTGAATTTCATGATTTAAGTGATTTTGTAGAAAGTGGGTTGAGTTCAATCCATGAGTTCATGTGAAATTAGTATGAATATAAGTTAGAATCACACTGTAGAACAAGAATTATGCTTGAAATTGTTCACCTTGATGATTTATCTTGAAAACCCACTTGTAATGGTAGTATGATGATTATGTAGAAGTAACAATAGATGTAAAGTTAAAATATAAACTTGTATGTAATAGAGATTTACTAGATAAATTGTTCAGGAATAAGAATTTGGTGAAATTGATTGGTTATGATCAGATATGATATGAACTAGTAGAAACATGCTTTGGATACTTGTCCATAATGCTTTGTTAGTGGTACGCACATCAAGTATTTGATGAAATACCTTAACTAGGAATTATGTGATTTGACTTTGGACCCTATATAATGATCATAAAGTGAGTATGTAAATGATACATGTGTTGAGTTTTACAATACCCTATCCAAGGATGCATGTGAAGTAAGCATGGGGTTTGAAATCTAAATTTAAACATTAATGTATAGGGATAAAAGAAGAAGGTTCTAGTCACACGAAACAACAAGGAAATCAAGACCGAGGTATGTTATTTGCCCAGTCTAAACTTTGATAGTAGAAATGTTTTTATTCTAATTTGAAGAAATAATTATGCTATCAATTCGATGTGAATAAGTCTAACAATTAGAATGTCAAGCTAGAGAAGGATTATGTCAATGACTTAATATGAACGGGTCAAACAACAGCAATGCCTCATTAGAGAAAGATTATGTTGTTGATTCGTTGTAAATTAGTTCAACAACTAGAATGACAAATTAAAGAATGCTTTCGTGTTGACTCGTTGAGAACGGGTCAACCGAATAAGAATGAGAAAGTAAAAAAGAATGGTTTCGTGTTGACTCATTGAGAACGGGTCAACCGGATAAGAATGAGAAAGTAAAAAGAATGATTCCGTGTTGATTCCTTGAGAACGGGTTAACCAAATAAGGGTCTCAAGCTTATGTCATGCATCAAAGCGAACAAGTACTTGCGTAAGGAGTACTTTGCCTTTCTCGCCCACGTTGTGGAAAAGAAAGACAAAGGTCCTAGCATAAGTGATGTTCCTGTCGTTTGTGAGTTCCCTTCTGTTTTCCCCGAGGATCTCCCTGGTCCTCCGCCTCCTCGAGCTGTCGATTTTCGTATTGACCTCATTCCTGGCGCAACTCCTGTTGCGAAGGCTCCCTATCGTTTAGCACCTCGGAGATGCAAGAGCTATCAAGCCAACTTCAAGAGCTTCTTGATAAAGGCTTTATACGCCCTAGTACTTCCCCTTGGGGCGCTCCCGTGTTGTTCGTCAAGAAGAAAGATGGGTCTTTTCGGATGTGCATTGATTATCGTGAGCTCAATAAACTTACAGTCAAAAACCGATACCCACTTCCTCGTATTGACGATCTCTTCGATCAATTGCAAGGCGCAAAGTGCTTTTCAAAGGTTGATCTCCGTTCTGGCTATCATCAACTTCGGGTTTTCGAGGAAGATGTACCCAAAACCGCATTTCGCACGCACTACGAGTTCGTGGTCATGCCTTTTGGTTTGACCAACGCTCCTGCAGTGTTTATGGATCTTATGAACCGTGTGTGTAAGCCTTTTCTCGATCATTTCGTCATTGTATTCATTGACGATATCCTAATCTACTCTAAGACGAAAGAAGAACATGGACGACATTTGCGTCTTATTCTTCAGCTTTTACAAACCGAACGTCTTTATGCCAAATTCTCCAAGTGTGAATTTTGGCTAAAAGAGGTTCAATTCTTAGGTCACACCGTCAATGAACTTGGTATTCATGTTGACCCTGCAAAGATAGAAGCTGTGAAGAATTGGATTGCACCTAAGTCGCCCTCTGAAATTCGTTCGTTTCTTGGCCTAGCTGGGTATTATCGCCGTTTCATCTCGAACTTCTCGAAGATTGCCGTTCCTTTGACTTCGTTGACTCAAAAAGATAAACCTTTTGTTTGGGGTCCCGAACAAGAAGAATCTTTCCAAACGCTCAAGGACATGCTTTGTAATGCTCCTATTCTCACTCTCCCCGATGGGAACGACGATTTCGTCGTGTATTGCGATGCCTCTAACCAGGGTCTTGGTTGCGTTCTCATGCAACGGGACAAAGTAATCGCTTACGTGTCGAGACAACTCAAAATTCATGAGAAAAATTATACTACTCACGACCTTGAACTTGGTGCAGTTGTTTTTGCATTAAAGATTTGGCGACACTACCTTTATGGTACAAAGTGTACGGTCTTTACCGACCATAAGAGCCTCCAACACATCTTTGATCAAAAGGAACTCAACATGCGTCAACGTCGTTGGGTAGAATTGTTAAACGACTACGACTGCAATATCCGCTATCACCCTGGTAAGGCGAATGTCGTGGCCGATGCACTTAGTCGTAAGACTCATGTCAAGAGTGCTCGTTGCTACCAAATCGTGGGAAAACTCAATGAGTTGATTCGACAAGCACAATTTGCCGTCATTAACGAGGGTAACCTCGATAACGAGTTGTCAAAAACCCACTCGAAGCTAAGCCTGATGGTATTCTTTACTACCATAGTCGCATTTGGATTCCCGATCTTCTCAATCTTCGGACTACTTTGATGGACGAAGCTCACAAATCCCGATATTCCGTTCGTCCTGGAGCTGATAAGATGTATCATGACTTGCGCGCATCCTATTGGTGGCCTGGAATGAAACGTGATATCGCTCTCTACGTCTCCAAATGCCTTACGTGTTCCAAAGTCAAGGCAGAACATCAACGTCCCTCCGGTTTGCTCGAACAACCAGAAATTCCGGTCTGGAAATGGGAGAGCATAGCCATGGATTTCATCACGAAATTGCCTCGTACCTCGTCTGGTCACGACAGCATTTGGGTCATCATCGATCGTTTGACCAAATCCGCACACTTCCTCGCCATTCGTGAATATTACAAGGTCGAGAAATTGGCTCGTATCTACATGAGTGAAATAATTAGTCGTCACGGTACTCCTCTTGATATTATTTATGATCGTGATGCTCGTTTCACTTCTCGCCTTTGGAAAACTTTCCAATCTGCCCTTGGCACTCATTTGAATCTTAGCACCGCTTTTCATCCTCAATCTGACGGTCACGCCGAGCGTACTATTCAAACTCTAGAGGATATGCTTCGATCATGCGTAATCGATTTTGGCGGCAACTGGGATTCGCACTTACCCTTGGTAGAATTCTCATACAACAACAGCTATCACGCAAGTATTCAAATGGCTCCATTTGAAGCACTGTATGGTCGCAAATGCCGTTCGCCTATTTGTTGGCACGAGATCGGAGACGTACAACTCACCGGTCCCGAACTCATACAAGAGACGACGGACAAGATCCTACAGATTCATGACAACTTGCTCAAAGCTCGAAGCCGACAAAAGAGCTATGCTGATAGAAGACGCAAACCTTTGGAATTCAACATAGGTGACCACGTACTTCTCAAGGTTGCACCTTGGAAAGGTGTTGTTCGTTTTGGTAAGAAAGGCAAACTCGCTCCTCGCTATGTGGGTCCTTTCAAGATTCTCGAAAGGATAGGCAAGGTAGCGTATCGACTGGATCTACCTCAAACGCTCAGCAATGTTCATCCTGTGTTTCATGTTTCGAATTTGAAGAAGTGTCTAGCCGAAGAAGGACTTCAAGTTCCACTCGAAGATCTTCAGATCAACGATACTTTGCACTTTGTGGAGAAACCGGTCGAAATCATGGACCGGGGAACCAAGTAACTGAGGCGCAGTCGTATTCCTATTGTCAAGGTTCGATGGGAAGGTAAACGTGGCGCCGAATTCACTTGGGAACTTGAAAGTGATACGAAGACTAAGTATCCATATCTCTTCGTTACATCTTCCTAAATTTCGGGACGAAATTTCCTAAAGGAGGGGAGACTGTAACGCTCCGCGTTTCTATACTTTCTGTATTTGGAAACCTTGTATCGTACTTCTATTTTTAGTAAGCGTTGTATCTTGTATTTGTCTTTCGTTGTAAACGTGGAAAACCGAGACTTGAATCGTAATGAGAAACTCGTATTTTAACTATATTGTGTTAACTATAGTCATGTTACACTTATACTTGTTCATACTTTAAACGTGTAAACATATTCGTGGTACTCTCAATCGTAAACGTGTGATAACTCGCAAACTTGGTTTGTATTGCGTAAACGAGACTCAAACGTGAAATTTTTTAATCGTTAAACTAAATTCGTTACGAAAATATAATTACCTATTCATTTATTAAGTTAATTAATTAAATTAGTTAATAAAATTAATTAATTTCTTTTTACAAAAAAATTAAAATGCTAATTTATATATATATATATATATATATATATATATAACATTTTGAATTTAAATGTTAATATATATCTTCTTTAATAAAGTCCAAGGTTTAAAGTGTAATTATTGGATTCTTGAACTTCAGGGGCCTTTCCTGCCAATTGTGAAACTGAATTATTGAGTTTTTGATTAAAAATAAAAATAAAATAATAATAATCAAACAAAACCGGATCCGCGGGACTCGAACCCGGGACCTCCGGTTCAACATGCAAGCGCCTTAACCACTCCGCCACTCGCCATCAATCTGAAGTAACCCGGGAACAAAAGCCTTATATGCTTTGTTCCCGGTCGAGCTGAAATTCAGCAAGCGCGGACAGCAGCCCTTTTGGGCGGGTTTTTTTATTTTTTTGTGTTTTTGAGGCCTTTAATACTCACTTAAACCCCACCTAACTAACCCTAATCCTTCCCCTATAAAACCCACCTCTAATCCAAGCATTTTTACACTTTAATCTCTCTCAAATCACTCTCAAATCACCTCAAGATCCTTGCAACATCAGATTTTCGAGCAGATTGTATACCTCTTAGGAAAGTGAGTGTAACTCACTCATTTCTTAATGAAATCACTCCATTCTTTTTCCTACTTGCTTGGATAAACTTTGGGTTGAATTCCTAGGTTTCTCCATGGAGAATCCAGACCTGGAAATGCCCAAAAATGTCCACAAACTTTATGTTTTGTCTAAACTTTTATCAAACTTGTGTTTTAACTTCAACAAACTTGTGTTCTTGTGCTTACAATCAAGCTTATGATTAGTAAAGCCTAACCAAGCTTGTTAACATGAACTAAGGGCTGTTTTAACGCCCTAAACTTTCTGTTTTTGAAGAGCATTGAGCTCACAAGTGATGCAAGTTCTTAAACTTGTTCATGTGTGTCCACCAAGGAAGCTTGGGCTATCCTAACTTGAGACCACACATCACTTGATGATTTTTCATCAAGATCCCAAGATAGTTTGCTAGACTTAAAGTGTCACAACCCCACAAAGCCGTTGACGATTGTCCTCGTGTGCTCGTCGGGTTGTTGAATACTTAGCTACTTGGTATCTAGATGACACCTTATCATTCTTGTCTTTACATTCTTGTATAGTATATAGTTCTTGTACCCTCCTTGTTACCAATGGTAACTTGTGTAGTGGTGAACATTATCCGAGGTTCAAAGTGGATGGTTTAACCTCCCACCTCATACTTGACATACATGACACTAGAGGTTACAAAGTGGATGGTTCATCCTCCCACCTCCCACATGATTATAATGATATATATATAACTATATTATAATTCTAAAACCGAAACCTTGATAATGAACTTATAATCACCTATCAAGTTATTAAGTTTAACACTAAAGTATGTAATTCCTTGTCACGATTCTAATAGGCCCCGAACCTATGAAATCACACCCAACTCGTAAGAGTTACTATAGTGTCAAGAACGAGTGTTACATCTTAGTGAATACTTTTGTATCATAATACTTTATCAAACATATTTTTTTATCATGCTCGAATACTCCTAATCTCCCATTGAAACTCTATACTCATACACCTCGTTTCCTCTTGTAGGATAATTCGGTGTCATCCTCGAACCAACGTCTTCACGGATTGTCAAGTGTAGAAAAGACTTAGCAAAACTGTGAGTACACTCGACCCACTTTGTTTATAACACTTTTCGGGTGTAACATGTTTCCATATACAAAATCACGAACACTTAAAATTTATGAAACACACAAACGATCCCATATACATGAAAACTTGAATCTTATACTTGATGCTTATCTTGGATATTCGTATTGCTATGCTTTAGTCATTAACTATTTTTAGCCTTCGTTTGACATGCTTAGCGCTATAGGAATTCACGCATCCACCTCCATCGTGTTATTCGTGAGGTCATGTTAAAACATCGTGATTGCGTTAAGGGTTTGATTAATAGTATTGCATGCCTTGATATTGCTCTTGTATAGATTTGGTTGCCATGAGGATTGTTTAAACTTATTCGTATACGTATGCTATGACTAAACTTGTGTACTCGCCTTTGCTTTCGCATTGACATTATTTTAAAACATACAGGTTGAAGGAGATGATGCTATGAAAACAATATAGCAAGGACTAGATACACACAAATTAGACGTTAGGTTTAATGTCGATGTATCAATTTTGTTATGACTTTGCAAATGTTGTATTGTTCTTTGTTTTGTTACATTGATGTATTTGACAATTCTTATGAAATGAAATATGGTTTAATTAATTATTGTCACTTAATAATGTTGTGAGCAATGAGCAATCTCGTTTTCGTCTCATCCCGATGTTTCCACCATCGGTTGGGGTGTTACAATACGATCGGCTCCGTTTGATTGAGCCTTGATCTCACAGACATTTATTATTTTCAGTACATGCAATACGATCAGCTCCGTTTGATTGAGCCTTGATCGCACAGACATTTATCATTTTCAGTACATGCAATACGATCGGCTCCGTTTGATTTAGCCTTGATCGCACAGTTTCATTCGTGTTATATATTTATGCAAGTTGATATGTTATTGTATGCTGTTGGTTTGTTAATGTATGTTATTGTTTGTTGTGGTTTGTTATTGTATGCTAATTGTTGTTAATGTATGTTATTGTTTGTTGTGGTTTGTTATTGTATGCTAATTGTTGTTATTGTATGTTTAATTACATTTGTTCATATATGAATATTGCACGATTTTTTTCCATATTAAATACAACCAGAAATAAATAATAAATGTTTTCTAACAAGGTTCACTCGCCAACTTTTTGTTGATCCAAAAACCATTTTTACATATGATACAGGTGAACAGGATGAAGCATGGAAAACATAGGAAATTGCCTTAGAAGAAAAATAATGAAGTTTAGAAGGATGAATAGAACATGTTGTATTTGTTTGATATGATTGTATGATCTCTTTTAAATTGAAATAATAAATATGAAACCTTATAATAAATGTCATGAGCTTTGATGAAAACCCAATCATGCCCCGGTCACCTTTTCCGCTGCGGTCGGGGTGTGACAGATTGGTATCAGAGCTTTTGACTATAGGGATATAGGATAGGTTATTAGACCCTTAGAGCCTATACTATAGTTGACTAGATTTTAATTGTTTATTTTGTTACATGCAAACTTATGATATTTATTTGTTTCATATTTATTACTTACACAAATGCATGCAAACATTTCCAATATTACATTTTGTGATACATAGTGAATTATACTTACAGTCAAACATACATACTTACATACATATGCATCATACATGTTTCAGTGTTCATATATTCAAATCATCTTCATACTTTCGTTATTCAAAGATTTGTCGCATTTTTCATTTTTCAAATCTCATCAAAGTGAGTTCTACGACGGGCATGTAGTAACTGTAAGGGTACAAGTACCGGTAGTCGGAACGTCCTGTCTAGGTTGGCATTCGTATAAATCCAATATAACGGACCAGTTTGCCTACCTGGGAACTAACGATGAGAGTACGAAGGACTTATTAGGCCAAAGCATGCCACACCAAACGTCGTTCGAACTAACCCCACTTTGAGGTGTCACCGTGTCCACACCTGGACACATTCCGAATATCATACGTTACATATTTCTCGATTTCTCCGGGTTTTAGTGTACGTAACCAGGCAAACACATGCGAACCATATGAAAAACCCGGTAATCATGGGGGCCCACATGATTACGAAGGTGAAGTATGGCGGCATGCAAGGCCCAATTATGAGCAAAGCCCAAGACATCCTATGGATGTAGTAGATTTATTTTGCTATGTTTATTTTATGAATGTTCATTCCTAAATACGACACATGAACCCAAAAGCATCCAACTCATACTCTTGATATGTATTCCTTGTAGATGTCTTCTAATTCCGCTCGTAGGAAGATGAGAGCAGGAAAAGCTCGCGAGCGCATGGTTGCCCTAATCGCTCAACAAATGGCTGCCGTAATACCTAACATTGTAATTCAAGTCCAACAAGCCCTTACCGCTAATCCCGTCAATCAAGAAGTTCAAAATGTTGTTAACCCTCCCCCAAATACCACAAAATGCACCTACAAGCATTTCAAATCCTGCGACCCTACAAAATACGAAGGGACTGAAGGTGTCACCGCTCTTCTCTATTGGTTTTAAGAAATGGAAAACATTTTTCTAACTTGCGATTGCCCCGATGATCGCAAAGTGCGATATGCTACTGGTCGTTTATTTGGAATAGCACTTATTTGGTGGAATACAGAGAAGGCCAAATGAGGTGTTGAAGATACTATGACTTTGACTTGGGAAGAGTTGAAAGAAATCATGACAAGACGGTTTTGCCCAAGGAGCGAAATCAAGAAATTAGAGGATGAGTTCTATTCGTTGAAACAAAAGGAAGGCGACCACACTACATACAACAAGAGATTCCTCGAGTTAAATAAAATGGTTCCCAACTTGTTCACTCCCCACTACCGTTTGATCGAGCACTACATTCAAGGTCTTCCTTCAAAGTTTCAAGACTCTGTAATAAGTACCACACCTGCAACCTTGGAAGCAGCAATGGAGTTAGCTACAGAGCTCACCGAGAACCGAATTCGGAACAAAGACTTCAAGGAGGAGAAGAAGAAGGATAAACCATCGACTGAAACCTCCAACTACACCCAAACCGAATCCCTTTCTCAACCCATTTCTAAGAGAAAACGAGACGAGCAACTTTTCGCTGTCACCCAACGCAACCAACCAGCCTTACAAGCCGTACCCCTCCAAGCTATCCCAATCACTCAAGTAGCACCCAACTCAACCTACCCAAATAAGAAACCTTACCTTGGACCTCACCCTCGATGTAACACCTGTTTTTATCACCATCCATCTACCTTACTTTGTCGACTATGTGTGAATTGTGGACGCTATGGTCATATGAGCAAGGTTTGCCGCACCCCTCAAAACCAAACCTCACCCCCTACTCAAAACATGATCCAAACATGTCAACAACCCCAATACCCCATGTTCCCATATGTTCGAGCTTGTTTCAATTGTGGCGACCCTACCCATTTTATAAACACGTGCCCTCAATTGGTTAACATCATAAACGCCCAAGCTCAAGCAAACCCAGTTAACCAAGCAAATCAAGAAAACCCAACCACTGGGCCACCAGCAAGAGGAAGAATTTTCAACATCAACGCCAATCCGGTTGAAGATAATGACGGCCCAAACGAAAACACCCAACTAGTCCCCTTCACCAACAATCAAGATTCTACTCCAACCGCTTAGTTTTATGTTTTCTTTATGTTATCTCAATTCTCACGTGTCTCAATTTTAAATTGGAAATTTATCCAAGGATTTTAATGCAAATTATTATTTCAGTTGTTTTATACTCATTGATTCAACATTCATACCATCATACATCTCAACGTATTTCAATCTCATTATTTAAAGAAGTTGGGCTGTGTCTCACTTCTACATAGACTAACCTCTCCATCACAACAAACGAGAGAGGGACTGTCATCATTCAAACATGTATACTATCAGAATTATGACTCAGGCATTGTTTGTTGTGTTTATTTATGTTTTAGAGTCACATAGAGCTAATCATAACTTACGGATAAAGCCAATGAAAATTTGACGAGAATATGGTGGATACGCCGCTGGTACTTCCTATATATAAGTATTCTTGTCAAAGGATCAGAGGCATTGTCAGGCGGTTATGAGAAGTTCCATGTAGGATTTTGTAATGTTTGGTTGAAATTTGTTTTACACTCACTGATTTAACATTCATATCAACTCATCATTTAAAGAAATTGGATTGTGTTCCATTTTCTACATAGACTAACCTCTCCATCATAACAAACGAGAGAGGTATTGTCATCATTCAAGGACTCAAGTTTTGGTTGTTGTGTTTGTTTATGTTTTAGAGTCACATAGGACTAATCATAACTTACCGATAAAACCAATGAAAATTTGACGAGAATATGGTGGATACGCCGCTGGTACTTCCTATATATAAGTATTCTTGTCAAAGAATCAGAGGCATTATCATGCGGTTATGAGAAGTTCCATGTAGGATTTGGTATTGTCTTGATTGAAGTTTGTGTTTTACTCACTGATTTAGCATTCATATCATCTTATCATTTAAAGGAATTGGATTGTGTCATCAATCAAACATGTATGCTATCAGAATTAGGACTCAGATATTGGTTGTTGTGTTTATTTATGTTCTAGAGTCACATCATAGAACCAATCATAACTTACTGATAAAACCAATGAAAATTTGACAAGAATATGGTGGATACGCCGCTGGTACTTCCTATATATAAGTATTCTTGCCAAAGGATCAGAGGCATTGTCAGGCGGTTATGAGAAGTTCCATGTAGGTTTTAGTAGTAAAAGTTATGTTTTAGGATATAACCTAATCTTTCAAACGTACCCAAACTCATATGCATAACATCATACTTAGTCACTCAACTCTGTGTATCCATGTTCCGTATTCATACACCTTAGGCAACAAAAAGCGATTCCTGTAGCAGGGTACTCAACCCTTATAAGGAACGTTACCGCCTCAAACAAAATTTAAACTCTTACTCTCTTCTAAGTATGTAATTATCAAATTAAAACACCATCCTTTTTAGACAAATATGCCACTACTTAAATTTCGGGACGAAATTTCTAAAAGTAGGGGATACTGTAACATCCGCCAAAAACCGGATTTACCAAACCCGCTTCGTTTATTAACCGAACAACCAGTTAAAAATTTCGTTGCGTATTTAATGCCCAAATTAATTTTAAACGATACATAATTAATAAGTATATTAGAATATAAAATTTATTTTTGAAAATGTACTAAAAATAGTGAATTAAAAATAATATGCTGAAGCCGGGACTCGAACCCGGGTCAGCCGAGAGTCAACACAGCCTTAACTCACACGCGCTCAACCGCTCCGCCACTTGTGTTGTTTGTTAACATATTGAAACAATTAATACATAAATCAATCTGGAAATCAAAACCCAGTTACTCAACGCGCCCAAATCCGTTCACGCCGGAAATCCCGACAATTTCGTCAAATTTGGCCGTTTCTTTTTGGTCATAACGTATGCATTAACACTAAGATCGGTTATAACCGAAGAAATCCATCAATTTCATTCATTTCAATTCAAAACCGAAAAATACAATTCAAATCCGGGAGTTATACTTTCTTCATTCAGTGAGCTCGCAAATTCTATCAAAAACACACTCATCATTTCGCTCAGAAAACTTCGCCGGAAGTCGCCGGAATTCTCTGTAAATTAACCGGAAAGTTTCGCCGGAAAACCGAATTCAATCCATCCTTTCTTTTTACCCAAAAATAAGATCATAGGACTCATACTGACATCACTCCCACTCACCTTAAACCTCTGAAGAATCTCTGTCGCAAGAAATTTCACTCGCCGGAATTCTCTGCAAGTCGCCGGAAAACCGGGACTTTCATCTACACGGTAATTACCTCGATGTTTCTGTTTCATTCCATTATAAAACGAATTCTAACACCATTTCATCGCTCAGAATCAACCCCAGACGCCATTGCCGGATTTTTCTGTTTTCGCCGGAAAATTTCTGAAAGTTTCAGAATCACGCTGATAACCGGTATGATCATGTAATCTACTGATAATCATTACTCATTAGTTCAATTTCACATCTAATCCCTCCAAACTGCTAATTGACTCTAACAGCCGAAGGTCACCAGAACAGAGCCGACGAGCTTCGCCGGATTTTCTGAAGAAGACGATCTGTTCGGTATTTTTCTTTCCCCAAACTCTTCGGTTCAATACTTTTCAATTGTTCATCTTGTTCATTAACTGAATTAATCAAGTAACAGTTAGATACCCGTTGTCTGAGTTTTGAACGAAGAAGACGAAGTAGTTATGTTATAAAGATTATTTAAAATCGGTATTATAAACGGGTTAGACACACAGTCCAGCGGTGGACTGTGTGCAAATAAACACATACACGTCGCGAGTTCGATTCCTGTCCCAACCTCATTCGCTGTAATAAAATGCCTTTTTTTAAACTGAACCGGGTTAACTCCGTTAGATGTTAAGTATAATAAAAATCTGTATTTAAACCAAGTTAGACACACAGTCCAGCGGTGGACTGTGTGTAACGTTAAGTCTCAGGTCCCGGGTTCGAAACCTGTTGACGACACCGGTCCGATGATTTAAAACATTTTTGAAAATAAAAGAATTTTGAATAAACTGAGTTAGTATATAAATATAATTAAAAACAGAATTATTTCGGGTTAGACACGTAGCTCAGTTGGTAGAGCTGCGTGCACGCGAACGGGAGGTCTCGGGTTCGAGCCTCACCCGGCGCATACACTTACACAATAAAACCGGTCAACGGTCAACGTTCAACGGTCAACAAGTCAACGGTCAAAAAGTCAACATTTTTTATTATTTTTATTTATTTATTTTATTTAAAAATCAATTAAAAATACTTAAAAATAACATTTTTAAAGTTAGAAAATAGCCTAAAACTCACAAAAATATATCTAAAAATCCTATTAAAGTTGTTAATAAAATCCATTTATTTACCTTACTTTTCATTATTAATTAGGTTAGTTATTCCTCGACGATCAATCCTCTAAACTCGTGCGCATTCATCATCATTCACCGAACGCACCCACTGTGAGTGAATCTCTACAAATTCCCCGTTTAAATCACGTTTTTGGGGTGTATCATGTGTCTTACTATTTATTATATTTAAATCATGGTGCATACATCATATCATGAATAAATGTGTATCAGCTTGTATAAACTGTTTGTGTGGTTATTGTTTAGATTTAATTTATTATTTTCAGTACATGCAATTTCATAGGCCGCCGCTCCCCATTACATTATGAGCGTTGAGCATGTTCCCCATTACATTATGAGCGTGAACCTGGCGTGCCAACATACGATCGGCTCCGTTTGATTGAGCCTTGATCGCACAGACATTTATCATTTTCAGTACATGCAATACGATCGGCTCCGTTTGATTGAGCCTTGATCGCACAGTTTCATTCGTGTTATATATTTATGCAAGTTGATATGTTATTGTATGCTGTTGGTTTGTTAATGTATGTTATTGTTTGTTGTGGTTTGTTATTGTATGCTAATTGTTGTTAATGTATGTTATTGTTTGTTGTGGTTTGTTATTGTATTCTAATTGTTGTTATTGTATGTTTAATTACATTTGTTCATATATGAATATTGCACGATTTTTTTTCCATATTAAATACAACCAGAAATAAATAATAAATGTTTTCTAACAAGGTTCACTCGCCAACTTTTTGTTGATCCAAAAACCATTTTTACATATGATACAGGTGAACAGGATGAAGCATGGAAAACATAGGAAATTGCCTTAGAAGAAAAATAATGAAGTTTAGAAGGATGAATAGAACATGTTGTATTTGTTTGATATGATTGTATGATCTCTTTTAAATTGAAATAATAAATAAGAAACCTTATAATAAATGTCATGAGCTTTGATGAAAACCCAATCATGCCCCGGTCACCTTTTCCGCTGCGGGTCGGGGTGTGACAGCCTACTACTATAACTAAGATAATCTCTTAAAATGCCCAAAGTGCAGAAATCATCAAAGGATATGTAAAAGAGGAGTCAGAATCAAGTGATTCTTTCTTGTCTATTTGTTTTTCTTTTTATTTACGTTTCTGCTTTTACTTTTCAAAACTTTTATTAAAAATTTGGTTAGATTAGACGTTAACGATAAGCCGGTATTAAAAGCCTTGTGTCCTTAGATGACCTCGATATCTTACCATCACTATACTACGTCCACGATGGGTGCACTTACCCTAATGTGTGTAGAGTGGTAGTATTGTATCGTATTTTATAAATTTAAAGCTTGATCTACGAGTAAAAAGTGCCTAAAATATAATAAAATTATAACCAAACTCGAGTACGTCAAGTTTTTGGCGTCATTGGCGGGGACACTATGATATTAAGAAAGCTTAAAATTAACGATCTAATCCATTTTTATCTTTTTCTTCTAATTTTAGGATTTTTCTTTGTTTTTGCATTTTCTGCAGACTGCAGCACGGGCCATGTTAACCCCACACCGGGCCGTGCCCTTAATTGCAGCTGGCAAAACTGTTTTATGTTAGACATTAGCTGCGACACGGGGCCATGTCTCCCTATCTGAAACTATAAAATGGGACCGTCAGTTCCAAACGGTTAACAACATCTGACAAAAACATGGATGATATCGATTATTTTTACTTTTTGCAATTCTTACGGTGAATGGTGTCAATTATGTGGTGGGTTTCATAGGGATTTAGAGTGCTACTTTCTAAATTTCAAACCCCATTACCTAATAGACCCATCTTTTTCCTGTGAAAATCATCTTAAGAGGGGCGAAAGTAAAAACAATAACTATCATCCCTCTGAATCCCATCAAAACTCTTTTCAAAAAGACATAACCTCAGATGACATATGCCAAATAGAAAAGAGGATTCTCCAAAAATTAAAAGAAATAGAGTTTATGATGAATATGAGGTGTTCATCACAAAACACTAACAATGGAGAAGAATTGATGGGGGCCCATTCAGAAATATACACCGCCAAGACCTCTTTGTGTACCTCAACGGCTTGTGAGGACGAATGCGATAGTCATCCCTGTTTCGATTGTGCCTTGATGGACTCACCACCGGCTACGTCTGGTGCATACATATACCAGAGTGATTCGACTCATGCCTTCTCAACAAGAGCCCTGAAAAGGTAAAAAAGGTTGGTTTCGCCCACCGTTTAGTTTTGGATTCTTCCTTTCCGACAACCTCTTGCGTTTTTGTATTAATTATAAGCACCTTAGGTATATCTGGCACTTTGATGTCGTCCGCACTAGTAAAAGAACCACCCATTTGTTAAGGAACCACGGGGTCGTGCCTAGCAAACACACCCCGTGGTCACTAGCTGCCAAAAGTCCTTCTAACTCATCGCACACCACGGGGTCGTGCCTCCTAGGCTCGGGCCGTGGTCATTGTGCTGTCACTTTCTATACAGTCAGCATGGGGCAGCATGTCTTGGACTCATTACAAAGAAAGATCAGATCTGATTTTACACATATACCCCAAAAGGTATATTCTTAAAAGGTTTTCATAAAACCTTCTTGTCTTTGCCACTTTTATCTCTTTCCTTCGTCTCTAAACATTCAAACCTCCATGAAAGCTTAAAGCTTCAAAAGCTTCAAGCTTCATTTACACAAATTTATGAGTTTAACCCAAGGCTCTCTTAAAATAAACGTTTTACAACAATGTTTCATGTTATTTAAGTTCAAAACTTTAATAAACCAAGTTTTAAATAAATTAAAATAGAGAATTCTGGGTTCAAAATCGTAACAGAAGTGGAGGCACGGGGCCGTGGTAATGTTTTGCGTAAATGACGGCTTCCTTGTTTTTTTAGAATGTCAAGCAGAAACAACGAAACTTCGTCAACTACCTCTAAGAACCACAGGAGGAGCAGAAGGCCCTCCATTGAGGCTACTCTTGTCCATTATGTAACCGCGCTAAGGGAAGCAATGGAGGAGATGACATTAGTGGAAGAGATCCTAATTGACCGGGTCAACTACTTAATAATGGGACTTAAGACTAGCTTCCAAGAAATGAACCTTTTGCACCAAAGGTTGAATATTCTTGTTATGCCTCCCATGGAACCAATCTTCCCACAAGGAGATTGGAATCTAGCACAAGAAATCATCATCTCCACGGGGTGGGATGAACTTCCATCGAAACCACCTCTAGACGCCCTTTATGAGGTTTCAGTGACCATCAACCCTCTCCCACAAGAAGTTGTGGATGATTTGAGCCTCCCTTTTTTCTCCCTAGGGAGATCAAGGAGATGCTCAATGACATTTGAGAGGGTGCGTCCCACCCGGAAAAGCTCAAAAGCCCTCTAACATCCGGAAACCACCTTCGGGTTTTTGTCGCATTATCGACTATTCTAGGGAAAGCTTTTCGGGTTTTTATTTCTTGTCTTTAAGAGGCTAATCTAGCATAGGACTTTAAATTATGTACCTTTTCATTTCTAGGTTGTAATGGATGGATGGTATATATAAAACGGTGGTGTTTGTAACACGAGTAATGGTTAAATGATGTGAAAAACTGAGAAAATGGGACCCCATGCACGTAAACCAGAGACTCCCGCTTCAAAAACTACATAACAGAGTTTGCAGCACGGGGTCGTGCCCACCTGACACGCCCCTGTGCCCATATGTCAGAAGCAAAAAAAAATTCTACTGAAGAGGTGGCACGGGTCGTGCCCACCAGGCACGCCCCCATGTCCACCGCACTGTAAGTTCTGTTATAATTCGTTACTAGCACTTTGGCCGCGGGGCCGTGCCCAGCTGGCACACCCCCTGCCCAGTACCCGGTAACCTAAAAATTTGTTGTTTTTAACACTAGTTTTTACATATTTAATCAAACAAATCCTATTTGGGACACATGGAGTACAATGTGTAATTTAAGTGTGGGGGATGTTAAAACATTGAATCGTTTGTCCCAAAATCAAGCGTTACACAAAACTCGCCTTGGAAAACCGCTAACTGTAACGCCTCGTATTTCCGTATTCTTATTTTTAGAAAGTTCTTATTCGCATTCTATTTTTAGAAACCTTACAATCGTACTCCATCTCCGTTATCACAATTTGAGGCTTTAATCATAATGGAATTTATTTTTATACATATACGTGTTACATACTTGTGTTATACCTACAATACCGAATACGTGTTTATACGCAGAAAATGACACTTGAAATACTTGAAATTATCAATTATACGTGCTTTATACTCATACGTTACTTTGATACATTTGGAATACCTAAAAACATGCTTAATTATGAGTTTCTAGCATAAAATAATGGAATTATCAGACTCTACTGCAAATTCTAGAAAGTTTAGTAGATTCTGCTGGTAGTGCACGGCCATACAACTAATGTGCACGGCCATGCATACTGCGATCCACATGACCGCACACCTGATGTGCACCGCCCTGCGACTCGCGATCTGCATGCACGTGCACATGATCCGTACGGTCATGCAAAATGACCAGGTCTGGCTGAATCTTTTTAAATACGTGAATTTTGGCTCGTTTTCCTTTTTCCAACTCCCAACCACCACAAACTTCATTAATTACCTAAACCCTAATTCCCCATTATAAATGGGAGCCTCCATAGACTCCTAAACACACTCCAAACACTCAAATCACTCTCAAATCTTCTTGGTTACTCTCTAATTTCCAAGACTTGGCAGAAAGTTGCAACCATTCTAAGTATGTTTTAGCTCACTTTTCTTCTCATTTTCTTATGTCATCTTCTTTCTTTCTACTTGGATAACCTCTAGGAAGGTTTTCACAAGCTTGCTTTAGCAAACTAAGGTGAAACCTCACCACATTTGAGGTCCAAAGTAGGATTAAAATTCTGCTTTTATTTATACTTTTGTATCTTGCTTTTCTTGATTAAAACTTGTTTGAATCTTGTGCCTACTTGTTCTAAAACCTATCTAAGTTTATGAGACTTATTAGGAATAGATTCTTATGAGTTTAAGAGGTGCAATCACCTCTAAACTTTCTGTTTTTGCAAGGGTTTATGCAACCCACTAGTGATAAAACCATCCGAACTTGCCGTGAAGTTGATGGCAAGACTTGTGTTGGTATAGGTGTGAATACTTGGAAGCCTTGGCTATCCTACATTCATTCCACCACCTCACTTGATGTTTTACAATTACTATCCCAAGTAGTTTGCTAGCTTGAAAGTGACATAACCCCGTCAAGCCTCCGACACTTAGTTAACTCTTTCTATGTTGGTGCCGGCTTACCCGGGTTAAAAGTTACTTGGCTACTTGGTATAGTAATTACGGTACATTTCTTTTTCATTCATGACCATCCAAATCATCCTTGTGATGATTTGTGTATTGGTGAATCTTACAATGAGGTTGATGGTTATCCTCCTACCTCCATGCTTGACTTATATGACAATCTATGATATTCTTGATAGACTTAGCTTAGAGTTATTATATAATGGGCACTTAACCCATGAAATCACAACAACCCATACGGGATATATAGTGTCAAAAACAATTGTTTAAGACTAAATAATTACTTTGCGTATACATACTTTTGGTACTTTAAATTCCAATATGAATCCTCCATTAACATTCCGAATACTCACACACCTTCACTCTCCTATTCACATCAACTCGCCAAAACACGGATAATCGGGAAGCTTTGCAAAATTGTGAGTATACATGACCCTTTTACTTTTGGACGCTTTTAGGGTGCAATACTTATTCCTTATTAAAAACACACACATACACTTACAAACATGCTTAAAAACAAACAATCTGTCATACATGCTTAATACGTTATGCTAGAATTCATATATGCCAGAATCGTTACATGTGCTTTGCTTTGTCATTAACTTATTTCAAGCCTCCCCTAACATGTATAGCGGTATAGGAGTAACGCACCGCCCGTATTCGTGAGCTCATGTTAAGTAAACAAAACGGTCTAGTCATTGCTATGATTAGATTACGCTAGCGGTAAACTTTGGGTTGACACGTATAGTTGCATGCTTGTATTGTATGATAATTTAAGTTAACTATTATGCCATGTGGATTCGTTTAAACTTTTATACTTACGCTAGTATTCAAACTTGTATGCCCGCCATTACTTTTGTATTGAACTATACTTTAATACGTATTACAGGAATTCTATGATGATTACGACGAATGGAACTTGATAGGAAGGACTAGAAACCCCCAAACTTTAAATTCATGTTTATATATTAATCATGAAATATTTGTGGTATTTTTGTTTTCCAATTCATGTACTTGAACCATTAGCAATGAAATGAAATATTATTTATTAAATACTCGTCACATTTAGTGTTATGAAGTCTCGAGCAATCTAATCACGTCCACCCGGATGATTCTGTAACACCCCAAACTCACAAATTTTAATTGACTAGTATGTTTCTTTGTGTGATGGCATAAAATAAAATAATCAAGCTATTTAACTTAGTTAAATAGTTAGTTAAGTAATAAGAGAATGAAATTTAGTGTTATTGGCGACATAAGAATAACTAGAAGGACTAAAAGTGGGAAATTGAGTTGAAGTTTCATATAAACAAGAAAGTTCAGTATGTGTGTGTGTGTATTGAATATTGTATAGGTTAGATACAACACACGACCTAAGTGCGAACAAGAACTGACTCATACGAGTGACAAGTGACTCGTACGAGTGACAATGTTATTCGTACGAGTGATAAACATCTCACTCGTACGAACTGCTCACGCCTATATATATGTGTTGTGTGTTCACTGTTTGGAAGTTTTGGAAGCTCCCAAGGGGAAACGCTGGCGGATTCTCTTTAGGAATTTCCGCCAGCCAAACAAGATGTCTACTACTGAAGCTTCCGCTGATTCTGTTTCTACTCCCTCTTTATAACACTCTACCGAATCGGTACTATCTTACGCCCAAACTTCCGTCTAGAACCGCCGTTACCGGGACTCACAAAAGTGGTATGTACGCCAAGTGTATGATAAAATGTCTAAGTGAAGTTAGGATGTGAAGTTGAATGAAATTGCTTGATATATATGAATGAAATATGTTAATGATGTAATTAGTAGAAAACTAACTTGAAGAATGTGCTATAAATGGAACTCATACAAGAATTTGGGTTGAATGTATGTTTTGGGTAAGATCATGCATTAGGAGCTTGTACCATGTGCTTGGATAATGTGATGTTCATCTTGTATTTGATTGATTGTTAGTTGAAATCAAGAAGTGACAAGTGACTTGTACGAGTGACAATGTCAGTCGTACGAGTGATAAACATCTCACTCATACGAGTGATAATTGAGTTGCAAGAACGTGGTCATTATTACATGTCTATATATGCGATAGTTGACTAATGCAGGGAAAGAAATATATGAATGGAAAGTAATGAATGTTAGATATATATGATTATATGTATACTAACAAGAATGTGATTGCGATGACATGAGAGTATAGGGATCATGTCAAGATGGACGGAAGCATAGAGGGCTAGCGAGTCAAAAGAAGGCAAGGTAACGGATAAAAATACGGATACTAAGGTAAGTGATTTTCGGAATCGCTCTTTAATATTTAAAGGGAATTGTTATATGTTAATTGCTGAGAGGCATGTTTGAATTTAAAATCAATAGAAGTACTAAGATAAGTTTAATGGTATTGGGTTGATAGTGATCAACTAACCCGGAAGTTGTATGATAAAAACCATACCGGTCAGATCTAAAAAGTAAGATTAATCGCTTAAATGACAGATTTAAATCATGTTTTGGGCTTATGTAGATGTTGAATTTATTGTAAAATAGGATTATGGAAGTAGAAACGAGACCTCGTTTAGATGTTACATGTTTAATTGGAAGCGAATCAGAGTAGGCATGATCGAGCGGTACTCGAAATGGGTCAAATAAGATCCAAACACAAAAACAACAGCAGCTGACCGAAAGCTACCACAGCTGGCCATAGCTTACGACATATGATTTATGTTTGGTAGAAGGTGGCAGCCGTAAGCTACGGCAGGCAGGCTGTAGCTTACGGCGGGTTTAGCCAACTTCCTAATCATTTTTGTTTCTTTCATTTGACTGATTTTGGTTCTGTCCCGGTACCCCGTAAGATGTTTTCAATCCTATTAAGTGATGTTAGACTTGTAAAACTAAAGTACATGTGAAGGTACGAGTCTTGATATATGCATAATGATCGTGGTTTCGTATGTGGGTGCCATATACCTAATTATGTAATTGTATGATCAAAACTCGGATTGAGCAAATGTATTATAGGCACGAAAGGATTAACTTAATTACATGTGTGATTATTGATGAATAGGGAGTGTGCGATTTAAGTACTGTGATTGAATGTGAACAAGTGAATGTGACTTGCATGTATGTATTTAGGTATAAAGCCGTAGTAGGTACATGTCATGCATATTTGTATGTGAGATGTTTGTATGCGATAGGTATGTATGTATATGGATACATATATGTGAAAACACGGGTTGTAACTTATTAAATTTAGATTAGTGGTATGTGCTTATGCGAAGATGTAGGTCTTCAATATGCTGAGATTATGTCTTGCTAACCGATTGCTATTGAGAATAAAACAGGAATGCAGGTATGTAAGTGTTTGGCTTTCGAATGTGCGAGGTCCGGTGTAAAAAACAAATTTAGAAGGATATAGTTATGGAGTAGTAAACATAGCTAGAACACTATGTAGTTATTGATTAATTATATATTCATTTAATTCTTTAAGATGTTACCCTTTCCTATATGTGTTGGTTATGTATATGGTGACCGCAGATTAGTCAGATCATCATTATCATCATGGGAGATATGTGGACGAAGATCGAGTTGAAGATCATGGATTATACAGAGAAGTGGTGACGTAGTTGTAATCATATGTTAACCTAGTTATCTCAATCTAAAATGAATGATGTACTTAAGTTAAAGAATGTTGATTTAAATGGTTTGAAGTACGTCAGAACAACTATAAAGGAAGAAATTTTATAGTTTATATTTTCGCTGCGTCGTTTGGCTTAAAATGCGTTTAAGGGTCTTACAAGTTGGTATTAGGGCCCTGGTTTGAGTGAAACTAAGTACGAGAAGGTAAGCACTTGAACTCAAACCCGTGTGCTCTTTTGGCTTGAAAACTGTACAATCCAAGACTCGATCAAGACTTGAAGGTAAAATTCGATTGGGAACATGTATATATATGTTCGTATAAAGAAACTAACCGTGTTATTTATGAAAGGGAAGCTTGGATGATTGAGAAGAATGATCCAAGGATACGATCTAGGGCAAACACCAAAGTGTGTGATTGAACTGTTTAACCCCCAGGTACACACTTTTAATAAATAAGGGTACTGGTGTTGCGAAGATCTCCTGAGGATGGGTAAATGTTGAATGGAAGACATAGAGGTTTCCTTGCTAGGATGTTATAAATGATGCACGAACTGAAATCCACTTTATACGGACATAAGGTGATGATTACATGAAGCCACGAGACTAATATGTGGATTGTGCGCCCGACCAGTGCGCAAGAAACATATGATACTCGTGAGACCTTGATAATCATCACAGGTATGTCTGGTAGAATTGAGAAGTAAGTGGTAGTGTGTGTGAAAAGAACGGCAAGATTCCCAAGTAACTTGGGAGAATTTTATGTTGAATGAAAATTTTGGAAGAAAGGGTATGAATCTGTAAGTAAGAATGGACCAACCAAGTAAGAATAAAATGTTTGAATCTATATGTTACTTGTTGTATTTCAAGTTTCACTTATAGTAATGCTCATTGTTATAACTTGTGATTATAGTAATACATTTAATTAAGTATGTTAAAGAATTGACCCGTTATGAACGGGTTACTACGGATGAAAAAGTATGATAAGGAAGTTGACACGTTATGAACGGGTCAAATGATGGAAATGAATGAAAAGTATGAATAATAGGTTTGAACCCACTAAATGGATTCAAACATAAAAGAATGAAAAGTTTGAACCCACTAAATGGATTCAAACATAAAAGAATGAAAAGTGTGAATGAAAGGTTTGAACCCACGAGATGGACTCAATCTTAAAAGAATGAAAAGTATGAACAAAGTTTGAACCCGTAAGTAAGTACGGGTAAAAAAAGTAAGAATGAAAAGTATAAAAAGAAAGGTTTGAATCCGTGAGACGGATTCTAAACATAAAAAGAATGAAATTACCTACATAAGAATGTGTTGACAATTTGACTTTGTTGGAGTCAAACGGGTCTTATAAGTAAGTATAAAGTAAATGGCGATAGATTAAGTATGGTGTGAGGAAAAAGGTTTTTGAGAAAAACGCTAAACTGATGAAATGATGTTTTGTAAGTATGATCGAACTGAAGATAATTACAAAGTACACTTTGATATATATATATATATATATATATATATGTATATATATACATACACACCTACATTTATAATAAGAAATAAATAGCGGTTCGACCTTAAAAAGTCGAACTGCAGAAATGGCAAATAATTGTTTACAAAAAACTGTGAGAGCATTACGTAAGAAATGAAATGCGCAATGCAGTATATCAAGTAAGTCAAAGGTTTTTGAAGGAATATAGATGAAATTAATGCCAAATATAATGAATATCCAATTGAGAATAGTATATTAAAGAAAGATCATGTATGGACCCGTTATAAACGGGTCAAACAAATGAAAATGATATACTAAGGAACGGTCATGCATTGACCCGTTACGAGCAGGCCAAACGAACAAATGTTTTAAGAGAATCTGGAAGGGGCTAGAATGTAAACAAGATAATCTGATAAATGTCATGATTGATGGAATTTGAATGAAATGTGCTAATCTTTAGTTTTATATGTGAGGATGGTAGAACTCTTGAGGTGACGAAACCAATAGAGCTAGTGAAAGAATGCTTGCAAGCCGGAACTGGTCATAAGAATGAATGAAACCAATCCAAAGATAGTATGGACTCATGATGAAGTGGAATACGTGAATGTAGATATAAAGTTATGGGTTGAATAAGTACTTCTGTACGAACTAAAGGTAGCACAAGTGTGACATGGTAAGGAAGATTTGACTTTTAGAGGTCAACTAAATATTAAATTTCAACTCATGCTTAATGTTGGTGAGTAGTGTGAACGTTAGCGTCTGGTAAGTAATTCGTGAAGCAAGCTAACTAGCAAATTAAAATGATACTAATGGAGTGTCCCAGAATATAAGCTAAGAGTGTACTTAGTATATGTAACTATAACAGGCATAGTGTGACTCTTAACACTCGAGTTAAGTATGGAAAAGTATGTATGAAATAGTAGTTATGTTACGGTTAAGGTGTGACTTTATAAGTCAACACAAGACTGACTTTGACTCAGACTTGAGTCATGGAAAGGAACATAAAGCCCTATAACGAAGATTTTGGATCATGGTTTATTATCCCGGAAGTTACCTTACAAGGGTATACTTAGTGGTTATACATGTAGTGACAATAGAATGATGCTTAACCTTCTAGCAAGTACGGAATATGAGAATGAAATAATAACTATGTCGTAATATTGATAACCTTGAATGAATGTTGGTAATATGCATGTGTATGTAACATTTGTCAAAAAACGGGTTTTCCAAACCCGCTCCGTTTGTAATCGAATATCAAGTTATAAATGTTTCGTTGCGTATTTATGTCCATTTTAATTTTTAATGATGCATAATTAATAAACAAACTAGAATATAAAAGTGATAATTGATAAAAAGTAAAAATAAAATAATTAAAAAGAAAATTTGGCTGCCGGGACTCGAACCCGGGTCAGCCGGGTTTAAACTCAAACCTTATCACACACACATATAACCACTCCGCCACTTGTTGTTTTCTGTAAATACCAGGAAACAATTAAATTTTATGGTCTATCATAAATTAATCTGGTTACGCCAACTGTAACCGAAATCGGTCACCAAACGTCCAAAGACGCTTGATTGATCGCGGTTTACTGAGTTTAACCGATACACCGACACCTCCAATCAATTTTGCTTTGAATGAACTTGAATTCAAGAGTGGATCGGTTTTAATAACCGAAAACTTTCAATTCCTGAATTACTTCAATCATTGTCCCCTCTCGCGACTCAAACACACTCTACAAACCTTCAATTGCATTTTCGCACAACTTTCAGTTCGCCGGAGAAGTTATTTGAACTCGCCGGACTTTCGCCGGAAAACCGTGTTTTCCATCAAATCAGTAGGTCTCTCAATTCTTTCGTTGTCTATCAATTGTTAAGCTATTGCTAACTCAAACCCTTCAATCGGAATCAATTTCAGACGTCGATATCGGATAATTCCCGCTCGCCGGAAAACTTCTGAAAATTCTTATCTTCCGCTGTAAAACGGTATAGACATTCAAACCTTCTGATAACTCTTGTTTAATACTTCAATTCCTCACTTAGCTAATCAAAACTGTTAATTTATTCGTTCAGTCGAAATCCGTAAAAACAGAGCCGACGACTTGCCGGAATTCTGAGATAAATCGTTCTCTGGTATGTTTACTTCTAAAAATCGTCTCTGCCATTTCATATTAGTCTGTTGAATGTTTGTCAATCGAATTAAACAAGAAACAATAGAGTAATCGTAGGCTGTAATTCTGTAACGAAGAAGACGAAGATAGGTTGATTATAAGTTTAATAAAATCTGGATATTATCTCGGGTTAGACACACAGTCCAGCGGTGGACTGTGTGCACATACATATCACACGCCGCGAGTTCGATCCTTGACACACGTATGCTTTGTAATAAAAATGTTTTGTTTTTCTAACTGAACCGGATCCTTTTCGCCGTTAGATGTTAAGTATAATAAAAATCTGTATATTAACCAAGTTAGACACACAGTCCAGGGGTGGACTGTGTGTAACGTTAAATCACAGGTCCCGGGTTCGAGACTTGTTGACGGCACCGGTTCGATGATTTAAAACATTTTTTGAAAATAAAAGAATTTTGAATAAACTGAGTTAGTATATAAATATAATTAAAAACAGAATTATTTTGGGTTAGACACGTAGCTCAGTTGGTAGAGCTGCGTGCACGCGTACGGGAGGTCTCGGGTTCGAGCCTCACCCAGCGCAAACATGTACACAATAGAACCGGTCAAACAGTCAACAAGTCAACGGTCAACGCAAAAGTCAACATATTTTTATATTTTTATTTATTTAATTTAATTTAAAAATCAATTAAAAATACTTAAAAATAATGTTTTTAAAGATAGGAAATAGCCTTAAACTCACAAAAATATATCTAAAAATCCTATTAAAATTTTTAATAAAATCCACTCATTTACTATATCTTCCGTTATTATTTAGGTTAGTTAATTCTCGTTGTTCAATCCTTCCAACTCGTGCGCATCTCATCATCTCCAACCGAACGCACCCAATGTGAGTGAATCTCTACAAATTCCCCGTTAAACACGTTTTTGGGTGTATCATGTGTCTTACCATTTATTATATTTAAATCATTGTGCATACATCATATCATGAACAAATGTGTATTCAGCTTGTTTCAACTGTTGTGTGGTTATGGTTTAGATTTAATTTATTATTTTCAGTACATGCAATTTCATAGGCCGCCGCTCCCTATTACATTATGAGCGTTGAGCAGTTCCCCATTACATTATGAGCGTGAACCTGGCGTTGCCAACATACGATCGGCTCCGTTTGATTGAGCCTTGATCGCACAGACATTCATCATAGGCCGTCCGTTCCCCATTACATTATGAGCATGAACGTGACGTTGCCAACATATACAGTTTCATTCATGTTATATATTCATGCAAGTTCATTATGTTATTGTATGTTATAGTTGTGGTTGTTATTACTATTGTTTGATTATTTACATTTGCTCACATGTGACTATCGCACAATTTTTCCTTGATAAAAATAATAAGAAATCAATAATAAATGTTTATCTAACAAGGTTCACTCACCAACTTATGTTGACCCAAAAACCCCCATTTTTACACATGATACAGGTGAACCAGCTGCAGCAAGAAACACATAGGATTTGCTTAGAAGAATAAACTGATTTAGAGCTTGGATTGTTTAGTTTGGTTATTTTCCTTTGTATTTGTATGGACATGTTTGGATTATTGAGAATGTAATTTTGACTTTAATAAATATGAAACATATTAGTAAATATCATGAGCTTTGGTGATAACACAATTATGCCCCGACTCTTATTCCGCTGCGGGTCGGGGTGTG
This sequence comes from Scalesia atractyloides, assembly GCA_947069175.1. NCBI lineage: Eukaryota > Viridiplantae > Streptophyta > Magnoliopsida > Asterales > Asteraceae > Scalesia > Scalesia atractyloides. The sequence continues at coordinate 19,837,519 of CAMTDV010000022.1, read as the reverse complement.
ACAGTGTACATGATCTAAACTGACATGTGTTAATAAAAGTAATTAGAAAGAATGCTAATAGTAGAATACCAAAGTAAACTCACGATAAGTACTCATGTGGTTTACGCTTGAATGGAATATCATGTACGATATACGAGTAAGATGGTATTAATCGATTCGTTACAATTAGAAAATATAAGAAGTCTTGTGCTTAGTTAAGAAGGGATGAATAAGACGTATAATTATGTTGAACGTGAATAAAGCCTTTTTGTATGAGGCATTGGTGAAATTATGTTATGGAATGCATCTTAAATTTATTCAATGAATGGACCAATTAGAGTTATGCGAGGATACAAAACCACAAATATATAAATGCATTCTATGAGTGCGTTCTTAATATGTCAATGAATAAATAATAATGACAAGAAAAAAAGGTAGCCATTGTATGGTGGAAATGGACAAGGTTTCGGGGACGAAACCTCTTTTAAGGGGGGTAGATGTGTAACGCCCCAAAAACCTGAATGTTAACTCACGAATATGTTTTCTTGTTTATGGCATGAAGTGGGTTAACTAGTTATAAAAAATTTAGTTAATCATAAGTAAATAGTGGGGGAGTAAAGTTTGGTGAAAAATAGGAAAGAATAGCAAAGTTGAGGGACTAAAAGTAGAAAATTGGGTTAAACTTTCAATTAAATAGAAAGTGTAAGATGTTTAGTGTGGGGATAATGTGTGTGTCGTGTATGGAGAAAGATATAGAGGAGAAACCCTCTCTCAAGAACATGTATACAATTCAGCCAAATCAAGACAAAAATTTAAGGAAAAAACATTGCATGAATGGAGATTTCTCACCCTCTAGCTCATATAAACATGTGGTAAGTTGTAGATTTTAATTTGGTGATTTTCTAAGAAGTGGGTTTATGATTTATCATTGAATTAGTATGAAATTTAGTATGAATATGTATTAGAATCACCATATGGAACACGAGTTATGCAAGATTATGAGTAATTTGATGTTTTGGGAGAAACCCACTTGTAGTAGTGAAGATGATGATAAGGATGGTCATACATGTTCAATAGTTGTGTAATGTTGGTGTGTGATGTTGTATGTAATGAGTAATTTGTATACATTGGGAATAAATTCAATGAATGAACCACTAGTGATGATGTGTGCTAGGAACCTGCATTATAAATGAAGAAGACACTAATAAGAGCTCTAGATAAAATTCCGACTTTATGTGATTATGAAAGTAATTTTTGCTTGATTAAAGAAGGTGGGGATAATGCGAAGAATTATGTTTATGCATGAATAAAACTTTTGCCAAAATCCCGAATGTACTCATGTTGTAGTAAGCATCATGAATAGATGAAAAGGAAGAGTAGGATTGGTCTAGCAGGAATGAGAAAGGTTTCGGGGACGAAACCTCCTTTAAGGGGGGTAGATTTGTAACGCCCCAAAATCACAAATTTTAATTGACTAATGTTTCTTTGTGTGAGGGCATAAAATAAAATAATCAAGTATTTAACTTAGTTAAATAGTTAGTTAAGTAATAAGAGAATGGAAATTAGTGTTATTGGTGACATAAGAATAACTAGAAGGACTAAAAGTGGGAAATTGAGTTTAAGTTTCATATAAACTAGAAAGTTCAGTAAGTGTGTGTGTGTATTGAATATTGCATAGGTTAGATACGAACACACAACCTAAGTGCAAACAAGAACTGACTCGTACTAGTGGCAAGTGACTCGTACGAGTGACAAGTGACTCATACGAGTGACAATATCATTCGTATGAGTGATAAACATCTCACTCGTACGAACTGCTTACGCCCATATATATGTGTTGTGTGTTCACTGTTTGGAAGTTTTGGAAGCTCCCCAAGGGGAAACGCTGGCGGATTCTCTCCAGGAATTTACGCTAGCCAAACAAGATGTATACTACCGAAGCTTCCGCTGGTTCTGTTTCTACTCCCTCTTTATAACATTCTACCGAATCGGTACTATCTTATGCCCAAACTTCCGTCTGGAGACGCCGTCACCGGGACTCACAAAAGTGGTATGTACGCCAAGTGTATGATAAAATGTCTAAGTGAAGTTAGGATGTGAAGTTGAATGAAATTGCTTGACATATATGAATGAAATATGTTAATGATGTAATTAGTAGAAAACTAACTTGAAGAATGTGCTATAGATGGAACTCAAACAAGAATTCGGGTTGAATGTATGTTTTGGGTAAGATCATGCATTAGGAGCTTATACCATGTGCTTGGATAGTGTGATGTTCATCTTGTATTTGATTGATTGTTAGCTAAAATCAAGAAGTGACAAGTGACTCGTACGAGTCACAAGTGACTTGTACGAGTGATAAACATCTCACTCGTACGAGTGATAATTGAGTTGCAAGAACGTGAACTAAGGTGGTCACTAGTACATGTCTATATATGCGATAGTTGACTAATGCAAGGCACGAAATATATGAATGGAAAGTAATGAATGTTAGTATATATGATTATATGTATGCTAACAAGAATTTGATTGCGATGACATGTGAGTATAGGATCATGTAAGGATGGATGGAAGCATGGAGGACTAACGAGTCAAAAGAATGTAAGGTAACGGATACAAACAAGGGTGGATCTACTATAAGAACTACGGGTTCACACGAACCCACTCGGTTTCAAATTTTTAGTTGAAATGTTAATACAAAATTTGGTATGAACCCATAAAAAAACATCTGGGATGAACCTCTTAACCAAATTTATGGATTGTGGAGTGGTTAAGTCATGTAGTTCCATGCTTGAGGTCACGGGTTAAACTCCTCCTGGGGTTAAAATTGTTTTAAATTTTTTTCAGTGAACCCATTGAAAAAAATTCCTGGATCAGCCACTGGATACAAATACGGGTACTAAGGTAAGTGATTTCCGGAATCACTCTTTAATATTTAAAGGGAATTGTTATATGTTAATTCCTGAGAGGCATGTAGGAATGTAAAATCAATAGAAGTACTAAGATAAGTTTAATGGTATTGGGTTGATAGTGATAAACTAACCCGGAAGTTGTATGATAAAAACCATACCGGTCAGATCTAAAAAGTAAGATTAATCGCTTAAATGACAGATTTAAATCATGTTTTGGGCTTATGTAGATGTTGAATTTATTGTAAAATGGGATTATGGAAGTAGAAACGAGACCTCGTTTAGATGTTACATGTTTTATTGGAAGCGAATCGGAGTAGGCATGATCGAGCGGCACTCGAAATGGGTCAAATAAGATCCAAACACAAAAACAACAGCAGCTGACCGAAAGCTACCACAGCTGGCCATAGCTTACGACATATGATTTATATTTGGCAGAAGGTGGCAGCCGTAAGCTACGGCAGGCGGGTCGTAGCTTACGTCGGGTTTAGCCAACTTCCTAATCATTTTTGTTTCTTGCATTTGACTGATTCTGGTTCTGTCCCGGTACCCGTAAGATGTTTTCAAGCCTATTAAGTGATGTAACTTGTAAAACTAAAGTACATGTGAAGGTACGAGTCTTGATATATACATAATGATCGTGGTTTCATATGTGGGTGCCATATACCTAATTATGTAATTGTATGATCAAAACTCGGATTGAGCAAATGGATTATAGGCACGAAAGGATTAACTTTATTACATGTGTGATTATTGATGAATAGCGAGTGTGCGTTTAAGTACTGTAATTAAATGTGAACAAGTGAATGTGACTTGCATGTATGTATTTAGGTATAGAGTCGTAGTAGGTACATGTCATGCATATTTATATGTGAGACGTTTGTATGTGATAGGTATGTATGTATATGGATACATACAAGTGAAAACACGGGTTGTAACTTATTAAATGTAGATTAGTGGTATGTGCTTATGAGAAGATGTAGGTCTTCAATACGCTGAGATTATATCTTGCTAACCGATTGCTATTGAGAATGAAACAGGAATGCAGGTATGTAAGTATTTGGCTTTCGAATGTGCGAGGTCCGGTGTAAAGAACAAATTTAGAAGGATATAGTTATGGAGTAGTAAACATAGTTAGAACACTATGTAGTTATTGATTAATTATATATTCATTTAATTATGTAAGATGTTACCCTTTACTAATGTGTTGGTTATGTATATGGTGACCGCAAATTAGTCAGATCATCATTATCATCATGGAAGATATGTGGACGAAGATTGAGTTGAAGATCATGGATTGTACGGAGAAGTGGTGACGTAGTTGTAATCATATGCTAACATAGTTATCTCAATCTAAAATTAATGGTGTACTTTAGTTAAAGAAAGTTGATTTAAATGGTTTGAAGTACGTCAGAACAACTATAAAGGAAGAAATTTTACAGTTTATATTTCCACTGCGTCGTTTGGCTCAAAATGCGCTTAAGGGTCTTAAGATTCCGCCATCGGTTGGGGTGTGACACTAACCACCCCAAATATTTTTTAATTTTTTTCTTCTTTTTTACTTATCTTGGTTTAGTTTGGGAAAAAAATAAGTTCTAAAAATATGTTTACAAATTTACACCTGATAGCGTCGTGATAAAAAGAACCAATTAAGAAAATTACAAAAACGGGCATAACAATTTTTTGTAAAATTTGATTGTATATACACTTTTACATTATAACCCTTTTCTATAAAAGTGAGTTTTTGAGCCTTTACCAAGCATAAAAATACATTTTGTACTAATCGTTCAATTTTTCGTTTCTTGTATGAATAACCTGTTTGGTTCTTATAAAACTAGAACTTGCCAAAGCAATGCATTCTCAATCCTTACTGATACTAATTCAAGTAAGTAAATGATAGAGGCATTAGGATTACAACCCATTTTTCATTTTAAAACCTTTATTTTTCTTTTCATATCCCCCTAGTTAAACCCCTTTGAGTCTTAACCCTTTCATTTCTGAGCCCGCAAAAATATAAACTTTTGCAAAAAATAACCACCCATATCCACAAAAATTTCATTTTATTCACACCATTTATTTTAGTAACAAGTTCGGTTATAAATAACAAAGTATGGCTTAGTTTCAACTTTAACTAAAAAAAATAATGGTTAAAGTTTTTTCTATAAGCCACAAAAATTGTTCGAAAAAAACAGACACTTTTACGCTTTTCACCATTTTTACCCAAAAATACCTACCCCTAGCCAAAACCTATCATTTTAAAGCCCTTTTGATATTTACAAGGATTGAACGTTAAAAAGGAGGATGTTTGATTGTTTGTTAAGCCTATGTTAGGCGTAAGCACCACATCGGGTCCGAGCGATTTCACTTAAACATCTTCGGCCGAATGTTTAGTGACCACTTATGAGGTATGTAAATTTGTATATAACTAAATAGAATTTTATAAAGGCATGTTATGCCCAAAACAAATAATTTTTCTTAAAATATGTTCTAAATAAATCATGACGAACAAGATTGTAACTAAAATAAAAACAAGATAAATTTAGAAGTTGGACTCTCGACACTACAAAGAAAAACCCAAAACTTCTCTTCTACCAATTCTGTTCGGGTGTGTAAGCCACATTATAGAGTTTTGCTTGAGAACAAGTAAAGATTCAAGTGTGGTGGTATTTGATGTGCGCAAAATGTAACATATGGATTACATCAAACAAGTTATAAAATCAACCCTTTTTCGGTACTAATGTTGAAAAAAGCATGTTTCTTTGTTTACTTTTAAATTATAGGATCAAAAGAGCTTAAACGAACAAAAGAAGCAAATTAACAGCCAAAACCAACACAAATACAACGAAGGAGGATTGACACAACTTACCAAACCCCCATTCACATCCTAAACAATAAAAATAACGAATACAGAACCTTAGGCACGGGGTCGCGCCCACCAGGCATGGGACCATGCCTAGTCAAAGATTCTCTACAGAAAAAGACAACAGCAACAGACAACCAACACGGGGCCGTGCCAAGTCAACATGAGCATGGTAAACTTTAAGATTCGCAGAATCTGGGATAGTACAGCAAGTACACTAACCACGGGGCCGTGCTCTGTCACCACGGGGCGTGTTGGTACAACGACTTGACGTCTGCAGTTAATGAAGGGAGAGAAAAAGTCCACTACGGGGCCATGCCAGGAGGGCACGGGGCCGAGTTCGCCTTCTATTTCCAGCTATAAATAGAGGTTCTTGGTTCATGAGAAAGGCATCCTTGGCAAACCATTTCTCTCACACCTGCCATCAGTCCACCACCACTACAATACCAACACCCACCACTATCATCCATCTTTCATCTTTTAGGGTGTGTAGTAGTCTCGGGATCCAAGATTGATCGTAAGAGTTCTTGTCAAACAAAGGTCATGCTTAGCTAAATCTCTTACATAACTTGGTGAAGATAAATTTTTTATTGTATTACTTTTGATTTCCAATCTTTGGCAACTTTTCATTTAGGTATGTACTAATGACTTTAATAACTAGTTTTTTAGTTTTTTATATTGAAAGTGAGCTTTATTTAAACATTTCTTCATGTTTTGTTTATTCACTCATTAGTGTCTTTACGGTCTTTATAAAGCACGTTAACTACCTGGAAGGAGGTTAGAAGGGTGTTTGGGTAAAGTTCTTGTCTCGTTCAGTGTATAGATCTTGCGAGTACTTGGTTCAAACTTATTAGGACTTCCCTTGAGGCAGATAACATCAAATTGGGGGGAGTAAAAACGGCTTAAACCCCTTATAAATAAACTACTATTAATACTTTATCCGGCCTTGTGGGATTGTATCCCTGCTGACTCAGCGCCTTCACAAGAGGGGCCTACCACTTCTCGCATTAGTAACTTACTTAATTATCTTCCAATATTCTGACCTGGTGGGAATGTATCCCTGCTGACTCAGACCAATAGGTGGAGGTTAATGTCGCCTTCACAAGAGGAACCTACTACTGTAACTAAGATAATCTCTTAAAATGCCCAAAGTGCGAAAATCATCAAAGGATATGTAAAAGAGGAGTCGGAATCAAATGATTCTTTCTTGTCTATTTGTTTTCCTTTTTATTTACGTTTCTACTTTTACTTTCCAAAACTTTTATAAAAAATTTGGTTAATTAGACTTTAACGATAAGCTGGTATTAAAAGCTCTTGTGTCCTTGGACGACCTCGGTATCTTACTGTCACTATACTACGTCTACGATGGGTGCACTTGCCCTAACGTGTGTAGAGTGGTAGTATTGTATCGTGTTTTATAAATTTAAAGTTTGTTCTACGAGTAAAAAGTGTCTAAAATATACTAAAAATTATAACCGCACTTAACCACGTCAGTTACACATCATGCCAAATCTATTATCCTTTCTCAAGCGAAGTAAGCTATGGAAATACTAGAACGAGTCGATTTATCTAACTACAACCCGGCTACAACACCCTTTATACTCAACAGAAACTTAGTGCTAGTACCCGCACACCATTGTCATATTCAACTAAATATTGTTGGTTAGCAGGGGCCTTACAATACTTAACATTCACACAATCGGATATCACCTAAGCATTTCACCAGGCGTGTATTCTCATGCATGCTCCCACTACCTCTTGCATGTATACTCTCAAACCTGCCTTGAGGTAAATTAAAGGCACAGTTTCTTATCTCCATCTCCTACCACGTCATTGATTTCATACACAAACGTCGATTTGGGGGATTCCCGGGAACCTGTCGGTCCACCTCTCCTTTGGATATTGTGTATACATGGGCAATAACTTGCTTTCTTGGTCGTGAAAAGGCAACCGACATTGTCTCACTCTAGTGCCGAAGCAGAATATCAAGGGTTGCAAATGCAGTTTTAGAGGTTTCTTGGCTACGGAACCTACTTCTTGATTTGCTTCACCCTCCATCGCATATTGCCATCATTTATTGCAATAACGTTAGCGCAATCTAACTTACTAGGAATCCGTATAGCACTAAAGAACAAAGCACATCGAAATAGACATTCACTTTGTTCGCAAAAAGGTTGCTCAGGGACAGGTTTGGGTGCTACATATGCTGTTTAGATTCTAAATTGTCGACATTGTCATTTACTGTGATAATGTTAGCGCAATTTATCTTACTGGGAATCTTGTACAACACCAAAGAACAAAGCACATCGAAATAGACATTCACTTTATTCGTGAAAAGGTTGCTTGGGGACAGGTTCGGGTGCTACATATGTCGTCTAGATTCCAAATTGTTAAGTGTGCTTCGAAGGGGGATGAAAATTTCATACTTCCATGTATTTTATTAATAGTAGGATTTGCAAGTCTCGGCTAAATGGTAGTATGATAAATGGCGCATGGGTCTCATAACCTAAAAGAATGAAGCGGGAAGTGTTTAATTTCTTTACAAACAAGTTTCAAGTATCGGTTGCAGTAAGACGTATGTCATGGTATTAAAAAGTTATCCGCTAGTGATAATGTGTTACTTTGTGCCCCATTCTCCTTATCTGGAATTAAAGCGGCGGTTTGGGACTGTAATGTAATAAGGTGCCCAGTCCTGATGGATTCAATTATCGTTTTATCTGGTCTTTCTAGGACTTGTTAGACTAAAATGTTGTGGATATTATGGACCATTTTTCACTCTAATATGACCATTAGTCAATGATGTGCTTCAAGTTTTATAGCGTTAATCTCGAAAGTCTTAGATCCAAATACTCTAAACGACTTCCATCCAATTAGTCTTGTTGGATGTATTTCCAAAGTGATATCCAAGGTTTTAGTCAACTATCTCAAGTTGGTCATTCACAGTCTTATATTTGAAAAGCAATCGGGTTTTCTAGCGAACCACAACATTCTTGATGGGCTGATTATGATGAATGAAGTTATGTCGGGCAAAAAATGCAAAAAAAAGGTTCTTTTATTCAAAATCAATATTGATAAAGGTTACAACTCCATTAGTTGAAATTTTATATATTCAATTTTTAGAGCAAATGGGGTTTTTGTAATTTATGTAGAAGGTGGGTTCATGGCATATTGGATTTTACTAGGTCTTCATTGGTTAACGGGTCACCGACCTTTAAATTCCATGTTCAAGGGGAGTTCGGCACGATGATCCTCTATCCCCATTTATATTTATTATTGCTATAGAAGCTTTCACTTCTTTTATGAATATGGCTATGTAAGTTGGGCTTTTTTGGTCTCGTGACACCAAATAATGCAAATAATGGGCCCATTCTATCTCACTTTATGTATGCAGCTGACGTGCTCGTGATTAGGAAGTGGTCTAACTCCAATATCTTCAACCTTGCAAGAATTCTTAGAGCCATTTATCTTGTTCCCGGTTTAAAAATCAATTATAATAAGTCTACTCTTTTCGGTCTTGGTGTTAAAGAAGAGGGTAATAACCGGAGCTCAGTCATTCAAGTGGTGGAAAAAGACTCTCTATGTGGAAGGCATCGAGACTATCTATTGGAGGCGGGTGACCTTGCTTAAGTTAGTTTTTGAGGGCCTCCCGGTGCTTATTTTCTTTATATAAAGCCCCACTTAGGTCTTTTATAAATTGGATGGCCTTAGAAGAAAATTTTTATGGAGTAACAAAGAAGACACGAAGAATATGAGTTGGGTTGCTTGGGATTTTGTGGTGTCTCCCAAAAGTCATTGTGGTTTGGTTTTAATTTCACATATGGACTACAATCTTAGTTTCCTTTCCATGTGACAATGGAGGTTTAGAACTCAAAGAAATCATCTTTGGTCTAAGGTTATTCTGGCTTTTCATGGCAATCAGAATCGAAAGACATTTATGCTAGCTAAGAAAATTTGTAGGAGGGGTTTGGAAGCAAATTGCAATTATTGGTAAGACTTTTTGAAGCAGAATTTGGATCAAGAAGGCTTATTTAAAGGGTTATTAAGGAATGGAAACCATATTAGGTTTTGGGAGGATTTTTGGGCTAGAACAAGCTCTCTTGCCTCAATTTTTCTTGCTTGGTACAACCTAGAAGCGAAAAAAGAAGTGAAGGTAGTTGATCGATTGAAGGTCATGGATGGCGCTAATATTCATGAATGGGATTGGGTTCGAAACTTTAACACGCAAATGGAGCTGGAGGAGTTACAAGATGTTGTGATGTCTTAAGATAGTTTGTGATTAGCGAAATGGATGACAAGTGGTAGTGGAAACTTGATTTTGATGGAGGCTTCTCGATCCGATCTTTAATGATTGGTCCCAGTCAAGTTGATGCTTTGGATCTGTTTCAATGGAATAAATGGCTTCTTTCTTAAAGTGAATATTTTTGGGCAGAGAACTCTAAAGAACTGAATCTCGACTAGAGATGCTTTTGCTAGAAGGAATATCAATATTGCTTATGATCTTTGTCTATTTTGTATGGAGCATGTGGGGACAATTGATCATCTTTTCATTGCCTGTTTCATAGCTCATGGAGTTTGGTCTTTGTTCACGACATGGTACATATGTTCTCAAGTTATATTCTTCTCGATTAAGGATATTTTTAACTTCCACGTCATGCTTAAAGGCTTAAGAACTTATATCCGCATTGTTCAATCGATTATGCTTCTGTCTTATTGGGCTATATGGAGGACTCGAAACGAGGTTATATTTAATGAAAAAGGTGGCAATCCAGAGTATTATTGAAGAAGTAAAAGTGATGAGGTTCCTTTGGATCAAGAATCACGCTAAGTACCAAGAGTTAGATGAAGAAATATGAAAATATTATAACTTTGTGTGATTGTTCATGTTCTTTGCGGTTGTATTGGTTTCTTGCTAGCGCCTTGATTGAATATAGCTCTTCGCTAGTGTTTACAAAAGAACCAACTTGCTAACACCCTAAAAACTGATTCCCTTTCCTCAGCTTTTCTTTCTTCATAACACGCCCTAGTTTGATCCCCTCACTTTATTTACAAAACGTATCAAACCTAGTATAGACGAGCTAAACCCGTTTACATAAACGATCTAAACCTAAAAGTACGTCCTCCTCTAAATTATTATACACGTAAAAAAAATTAAAGATTCTAATGATAATACCTTAAAATTTCTCTTCACACTTGGTTTACAAGGTCCTAATTAACAATCATACACACCTTAAAAAAGTAAAAAAAAAAACGAAAACTATTTTATGTAGAAAAGCATGCATGATGTGTCCCTTAATAAAAGATATAGTGCACATTACATGTGTATTTGGTGAACGGGAAAAAATTGTGTATTTGAACTATTGATGTGCTTTCGGTTCCTATTAGGCGGCGGGTTTGTGGGTCCAACCCCGTGCGTGCGTTTGACCCCGTTATTGCTTCCCAGTGTGCCCTTTTCTTTTTCTTTAAAAAGATTACATTTTTATTCAATTTCACCCTCAACAAGAATAATAATCTTCACCAATCAACAACGAGATATACATATACCCAACAGTAATAAAAGAGTAAAATCAAGAAAATAAATCTTGTTTTTTTGAGAGAGAGAAAGATGTTGAATCCCCAACTAATCTTGTTTATACCCTCTTTCTCTCTCTATATTCTTTTACATACAATACAACATTGGTGTCTTTGAGGAGAGAGAAAGCACAGAAAAAGAGAACCTTTGACTAAATTCACCACGACTTCCCTATCCCCAATCTTTCTCTCTCTTTGATTAGAGCAAAACCCTCAAGTTTCTGCTTTAGATTTTCTCAATTTCAAGTGTTTCTTGAAGTGGGTTTTCTTTATTTCATGGCTGATTAGTGTTTCTTGAAGTGGGTTTTCTGTATCATCTGTTTTTACCTCTGTTTACACCTAGGGTTTGCTGTTTAGGGTTCTGGGTATTTTGAATTTCTTGATCTGACCCACTTTTGATGAGAAATCTGGGTTTTTAGGTTTAAAGACCCGGACCCGGTTTTGAGAAAATGGATAGGGTTGTTTCTTTGGTTTCAGGTTCTGTTCTTGTGTGGTTCTTATTGGTGTTGAATAACTTGTCAAAAGTTCATGGGAATGCTGAAGGTATTTGCTTTTTTTTGTTCTTGAATCTGTTTAATTTTGACTTTTGATTTGTTGACTTTGATTGATGATATGTTTGTTTAACCGGATTTAGTAATTAATGAAACTGCCTTTTGGGATTTTGTTGGTTTGATTTGAATGATTATATACACAACTATAGTAGTTTTGGTTCTAATAATAGGTAGTGGACCTAATGAGGATGTTGTTGAAATTGTTTCTAATTTTGATTTTTGACCCTAATGGGTAAATGGATGATATATTGATATTTATCTTGTTTTGGGATTAAAGTTCACTAATTTATGATGTTTTTGAGATGGGTTTGTGACTAATTAGATGTGTTTTGACAGGTGATGCATTGAATGCTTTAAAAACTCAATTAGGTGACCCGAATAATGTTCTTCAAAGTTGGGATGCGACGTTGGTGAATCCGTGTACATGGTTTCATGTTACTTGCAACAACGAGAACAGTGTTACTCGAGTGTAAACTTATTTTTCTTGTTTTGATAATATTCAATTCGTTTGAGATGAATCGTAAATTATGTTTTCTTGTTTTTGGGTGCTATACACAGTGATCTTGGAAATGCAAACTTGTCGGGTCAACTGGTTCCACAGCTTGGTCAACTCACTAATTTACAGTATTTGTAAGTCACCTTTGTTGGTTTTTGTTTCTTGGAGACTGTATCTGGTTTTGTGATCATGTAATCGGTTTTATATAATTTGTTTCATTCTAACTGCAATGAAAAAATATTATGTTGTTAACTTTCATAGGGGTGGCGTGGTGGTAAGCGTCTGCTATTTATATTTAATAAACCATCTCTTCATTTTTCACATAATAAGGTCATTTATTTATCATTTTATCTACTATTTTTAAGTAAATGAAATTTTCCAAACGCTTGAAACATCCGATTATTACAAACTTGAAACAACAAAAGCACATCCAAACGTTATTCTGACCATTCAGTATTACGTAACCATTTTCAAAACACACATCCAAACACCCTTACGAAGAACATGGAGGACACTGAATCTATAATATCAAGATTCCGTTTTACCAAAAACCCTTCTGTGCACCATAAAAGCTTGCGTTGTCAAGCTTGAGAAACATAAAATATATGTTAAATGCTAGTGGTAAAACACATTTCACGTAGAAATATGATTATTTCTTTCATTTTTGTATCATAACTACTCATAAGGTGTTTTTTGAATTACTTTACAGGGAACTTTACAGTAATGATATTACCGGAAGAATTCCTTACGAGCTCGGGAACTTAACAAACTTAGTGAGTTTGGATCTTTATCTTAATCGGTTAGACGGTGTGATTCCCGAAACATTGGGCAAGCTACAGAAGCTTCGTTTCCTGTACGAATTCTTATACTTCAGTTTTTGTTTGAAAATTTTGGTATTTTAGTCGGCTAGTATTATATTGTGGCTGTTTGGGAATCGCGGTGTCATTTTCTGATGTTTTTGCAAGGGCAGTCGTCTGAACAACAACACATTAACGGGAACTATTCCGCTTCCATTAACTACTATAAACTCACTGCAAGTGCTGTGAGTATTTCTTTTTTCCTTATTTTCATTCATCAATAATACTATATGATAACACTAATTTGATTATGTCATTTATGTGTGTCATAGTGATCTTTCAAACAACGATTTGAATGGAGATGTCCCGATTAATGGTTCCTTTTCTCTTTTCACACCTATCAGGTATGTTTAAAGCCGGTTTTTGTTTTTAAATTCTTGCAAAATGTGACACCTTGTGTTAATGATGAACCTTTTTATTTTACTTTTTCCTTTTTACAGTTTTACTGGTAATCCTCAACTGCGACCTCCCCCGGTTCAACCGCAAACTCCGTCACCACCGAGTTCCCAGTCTTCTTCCGGTATATTTAATTTTATTTTTCCCAGCCGTTTAAATGCACCTAGGTTTGGGCTAGTAATGGGCCTGTATATTTTGTGCGGGTCAAAATGGGTCAGTTTGGGTTTACAATACACACCTTTTGTCAAATATATCTTGAGAACGCTAAATTTTGTGAGAACCGTGAGAACGAATGAAAAAACCAATCAAAATCAGTTTTTTTTAATACAAACCTCATTATATTATATTATATTATAATTAAAATACAACATTAAAATAAGAATTTACTCTTTAAATAAATCATCTCTCCTCTCAAAATCACTTTAATAATTCTTTTACATGTGTAAGTACAACAAATTTACACGTGTAAATTTTCTTTATTTACGAATCCATGTAAATTTAAATGTGTAAATTTGATTTCTAATATTGTATTGCAATAATAATGATAAGTCTAAAAAATTGAATTTGAATTGTTTCTTACCAAGTTCTCGCGGTTTTTTTCATACATTCTCACAGTTCTCGCGGTATTTAGCGTTCTCAAGATAATCCTCCCCTATATATATATAAGTAAATATATTGAGTCAAATGTGATTACGAAACCTATATAATTATAATAAATGGATTCGTACATTTTTTCAAGGTTTTATTCATTTTTTGCGAAGGAGTTATTATATGTTCTAAATGTGTATGTAATTTTGTTGACATGTTATTTCAGTCGGTAACAGTGCCACCGGGGCCATCGCCGGAGGAGTCGCTGCTGGTGCCGCACTTTTGTTTGCGGGTCCCGCAATTGCACTTGCTTGGTGGCGACGCCGAAAACCACAGGATCATTTCTTTGATGTACCGGGTTAGTGCAACAACACAATTTACAAATGTTTTAATAAAATTTCATATGCTGATTTACTGATAATTATTATGTAACTACAGCCGAAGAAGATCCGGAAGTTCATTTAGGGCAATTGAAGAGGTTTTCTCTACGTGAACTACAAGTTGCAACCGATAATTTCAGTAACAGAAACATTCTCGGGCGAGGCGGATTCGGTAAAGTTTATAAAGGACGTTTAGCGGATGGAACTTTAGTAGCTGTGAAACGGTTAAAAGAGGAAAGAACTCAAGGTGGAGAACTACAGTTCCAAACAGAAGTTGAAATGATTAGTATGGCGGTCCACCGAAATCTACTTCGATTGAAAGGATTTTGCATGACACCCACCGAACGGTTGCTCGTTTATCCATATATGGCCAATGGTAGTGTCGCATCATGCTTAAGAGGTACGGTGTTTGTATGTTCTCCTGTCGTTTAAATTAGGGGTGAGCAAACCTTAACCATTAACTGAATTAACCGATAACCAAACCGCCACCGAATTCCGGTAACCGATATTAACCGACGGTTATGGATAATGCTATTTCATTAACAGATAAGTTGGTTATGGATAGTGTTAAAGGTGTCTCATAACCGAACGGAACCGAAATCAATTAAGACATACTTTTAAAATATATCTATATTTAAAATATACATGTTCAAGGAATCAAACTTTATATACATAAAAAAACATATACGAAAGCTTTTATGTTATATAATTAGTTTTAAAATGTTAAAAAAATAATTATTGTGTAAAATTTGACTCATTTTATGCATGTGTATGTTTTTTTTTTTTTTTATTTATAAAAACGATCGTAACTGAAATAATAAAAGTCTAATATGTTCATTTTGTTTAAATTTTAGTTCAAACTTAGATCGGTTAATTAACCGAAACCGAACCATAACCGAGTCTCATGACCGATTAACCGAACCGTAGCTGGCGGTTACGGATATGGTTAAAGGTAAAAACTGAACTGAATCACCATTTGCATACCCCTAGTTTAAATAACGATTAACGAGGTCTTTCATTAACTCAGATTCTTGAAATGTGTGTCATATTTTCAAAGAAGAGATACAGTTGGACTTAGTGGTCAAACCTATTGACTTTCTGAATTCAAAATTTTCATTAACTGTTTAATTAATTACTGCAGAGAGACCCGAAAATCAGGAACCGCTTGATTGGCCAATACGGAAGCGAATTGCACTCGGGTCTGCAAGAGGTCTTGCGTATCTACATGATCATTGTGACCCGAAGATCATTCACCGTGATGTGAAAGCCGCAAATATATTATTAGATGAAGAATTTGAAGCGGTAGTTGGAGATTTCGGGTTGGCTAAACTTATGGATTACAAAGATACTCATGTTACAACGGCTGTTCGCGGTACAATCGGGCACATAGCACCCGAGTATTTATCAACCGGGAAATCTTCGGAGAAAACCGACGTTTTTGGGTACGGCGTTATGCTTCTCGAGCTCATTACTGGACAACGGGCTTTTGATCTTGCTCGCCTTGCTAATGATGATGATGTCATGTTGCTCGATTGGGTAATGAACTATTATGATCGATTGTCGATTTTTCTAATTTTTTTTTACATATAAAATCATCGTTTATGAATGTTGCAACTTTGCGCAGGTGAAAGGGCTTTTGAGGGAAAAGAAATTGGAGACGCTGGTGGATGCTGATTTGAAAGGTAATTATATAGATGCTGAGGTGGAACAATTGATCCAGGTGGCGCTTTTGTGCACGCAAGGAACGCCATTGGAGCGGCCAAAAATGTCGGAAGTTGTGAGAATGCTTGAAGGTGATGGGTTGGCTGAAAGATGGGAAGAATGGCAGAAAGAAGAGATGTTTAGGCAAGAGTTCAATACCACTCATAATCCAAATACTGATTGGATTATTCAAGATTCGACATATAATCTTCGTCCTGATGAATTGTCGGGCCCCAGATGATCGTGTTTGAAACGGAAACGGGTTTTGGTTTTTGGTTTTTCGTGTATTTTTATGGGAACTGATATTTATCATCATTGTGCATATGAAAATACTTTTGCTTCTTTGTTCTCTCACCCAAGACTGTTGGGGTGAGTTGTGTAGAGTTTGGTCTTTGTTGGGTAATTTGTGCTTATAGATTGGCAGGTGGGAGTATGAGAAGTCGAGTCGAAAAGTAACTTTACGTGTCGTCGAAATAAGTATGTATTTCGGTTCGTTATGTAGTACCAGATGGACAAAATAAATACATTTTGTTGCTATTTAGGTCTTGTTTGATCATTGTTTTGACTATGCCTAACTTAAGGTTTACAAGCCAAAGTTTCTGACGATAGAGGCTGATTCGGCTCAGCTTGATCTAAGTTAAAATTTGAGTTCAAACTCAACCTGGTTATTACTTGAATTAGCTCTTCGCTTGACAATCCAACTCGTTTATGAAAATTCCATACAAAAGTCGAAATCAAAGTAGAAGCTTGTTCAGTTAGCATCGAGTCAACCCAACCCTTAAATTTTGACCCATATTAGTTTGCTCATTTTAGTTTTACCCAATGCATGGAAACCGGTTCAAACCGGCCGGTATTACCAGTTGAACCCGGCTACCAGAGACAACAAAAGTACGATAGAGCCTGGTCTAACTAGGGTACCAGTTTAGTTTTCGAAGGAAATCCGTGCATGCTGTTGAACAGGCTTATACCAATGTTCACTTTTAAGCTTTAAATAGCGATAGATAGTGAATTTCTTTTAAACGATTATGAAAAACACCCCAATGCCATTACCTGTTGTAGACTTTCTTTTTCTAAAAAACTTTGTTGGAAAATTGATTTTTGGTTATAGAATTATGCATTTTTGGTTATAGAATTATGCATTTTTGGAGTTTAGTGTTTTTCTATGGAATTATAGGGAGGCTAGTCACCCGGGTGAACAGCCTAGAACAACCGGTTGAACCGTTTCCGAGCCCAGTTAACCAGCTTATTAATGACCTCTACTCAACAGCAAACTACCTAAAACACAATTCAAGCAGCAACCTTGAACTAACGGCAATTCCCGCAGTTTTGCATTGACAAGCATAGAAAGACTAGCAACCATCTCTAAGAAAGAAAAGCAAACATCACTGTCAAACCAATTGGTCTACTAAATCACTGATGAAAGAGAGAAGGATGACAAAATAATATCTTCTCATGTACATAATCGTATACGCATGAAACACCAAGTCTTCACTTCCTTCCACTGGTTCCGATCCGAGGCTTGCCTTTAACCTCGGATTCCTGCCACATTAACATCCAAATAACAACTTTCCGATAATCTCGACATATAAAATATGATTACGATTATAAAAAAAAAATCTTAAATACCTGAGGCAAGTGCAAGTAGATACAAGTCTTTGCTGTTGCTGGATTATGATTTTCTGCACCCTTGCTCCAATCATAGCACACCTTAACATAACAAATGTCATTCACATATTAATAAGTAAATCATTTATCATAATTTTACAGGGTGTCGTTACAGAAATTATTACGTACCGCATAAGCATATATGGAGCCATCGTTGTTGAAGCTGCTGCAAGGTATGGGTTGATTGCATCTTGACATTGCCTGTACAACAACCACATCAATAAACAACATATCTCAAAAGGGTGACAAGACAATGTTTATTTTGAACAAAATACATATTTGGGTAATTTAAGGTAATGTAAGATAACTAATATCCAAACGGATTCAAAAGTAATTTGACTATAATCAAACCTTAAGTCTTTGTTTGCTATCTTTGTCCCAGAAGTTAAAAGCACCATCAGATCCAGCAGTTGCAAATGTGTGATGGACCTGAAAATGGAAACAAAATGTTAACAACTCATTCAAACAAATTTACCAATAGCAGTAAAAATGAAGTATCTTACGGGATGAAAGTTGAGAGAATTGACTGAGTATATATCATTTCCTTCTCTGTGACATTTAAAAGTGAAGTTTTTACTTTGTTGTTGATCATCAAGATGATGCACACCGACTCTCCCTTCGATTGATCCAACCTAACAACAAAAGTTAATAATTAGAAAAATATTCACTTTAAGAACAATGAATTTAAAATAAGATAACACGACAATTTGATAGTAGGAACATACCAAAAAACCTTGCTGATCTGGAAAAGCAGCAACACACCTAGTTTGGTACTTGAGTGGAGAAGTGATTCTCTTAAATTCAGTCTGTTGTGATTCATGTAGTGTCAATATCAAATTTCTATTTTAATGGCATAAAAATAGAATCGAACATGCAATCTCATAACTCGACCCATGTTTGATATTAACTGTACCTGGGGGTTTTGCAGATTGAATACTATAAGATTTCTATCTGCAGTACCAACGACCATCAGGGGATGTCTGACTGTAAGTGCATAACAGCGTTCAGGAAGTTGCTGAGTGTGAACTGGATTTGCTTGCCTCAAGTCCCAGTATCTGAACAAGAGTGCATGATTATAAATTAGGTTAAAAATAAAACAAAAATCGTATACGGGTTTGATTGTTGTGTTTAAACAGTTTGATGACATCAAATTTAGCCTATTAGAGGTGGCAGTTTTTAACTTAGTTACATAAAATAGATTGATTTGAGTTATCGATTAATAGCAGAAGTCTAAATTTAGAAACGTAGATAAAGGTGAAAGTCTCACAAAAGTGTTATTCGATTGTTTCCAACAATCGATTTATATAAACAGATAGGTTATCAACTTACTATTTTTTAGTAACATAGTTTTTGCAATAGTATTTAATCCTTGAGTTATTTGTAAAAAAAGAACTTAATAAGACACTGGACAAACAAGAGCCATTGGGGCAAATCATCCTGACTCAATCCACTTTGACCCATGTTAAAAAAACCGCATATTTTGACCTATTACCAACCCAACCACCCCACCCATTTTGACACCCCGATATCTAAAGCAAGGTCATAACAGGCAACATTTAAAAGAAAAGTAGTTCTAGTCATTAATTATCAAGATTACGCTGCATAAGTTGAAGAGTGTAGCAGATTTAAGATATCAAATATGCTGAGATATGTTACCAAACTTGGAACCATAACAGAAGCAAGCAGCTTTAAGAGGAATTACTACACAGATGCTAACTCGAGAGTCTTATTATATACTTTGTACATTAAAGATAGTGTAGTAAAAATTAAATGCAAAACTTCATGTGTCAAAAAAGCACAAGTCACAGATCATAAACTATAAAAGCATCAATAAAATCATCAACAAGCCACATGACAAAAATTTCACGTTTTCAACTAAACATAGAATGAATACATAAAGTTGCGAAAACCCTTTACCAGTTCAATGATAAACACATAGAAAGATCAACAAATCAGAAGTTAATCACTTAATAGCATACCTTAGAGTCTTATCCCAACTTCCTGAAACCAAAAGGTTCATCTCTGGAATCCAAGCCACTTCCTTAACAGGAGCATCATGCATAGCAACAGTTACCGGCTGGCCACCTGACAGCAACGGCCACATCTTCACTTGTTTGTCACAGCCACCAGAGAAAACCGTCGTTCCATCATCCTTCCAAGCCGAACACAAAACCTACAAGTAATAATCCAAAATCCAGAATTGCTTAAACAATAATCATCAAAATACAATACAAACATTAGAAACACATCATTATTAACATTACCGGCTGGTCATGCGCAATCGAAGCCTTCCCCACAGAGCCAACAGTGGTTCCACTTTTTGTTATCTCCCAACATCTCACCTGCAATTGTTCCATTGACAAATATCTCACTTAGAACCATTATAATCCCCAAAATTAAAGCGTAATCAAAAGTGACTGGGTTTAAAAAAACGTGCCCAGGCACAACCCTCATCGCTTCAGCCTACACAAGGCGCACGTTTTACAAAAAACGCACCTCAGGCACTTTTTTTGCCAAAAAATTGACCCTGAGGTGCGCGCCTCATGTATTTCCCAAATTTCTGTGCAGCAGGTTGCTGTACATCATGCTTTTCAGGTTGTACATGTATGTAATTTCAATTTTAAAACATACATAAAGCTTATTTGTTTCTAAATATTGAGTAAACGATGCTAGAAACCTATCGAATATGTATATATAAAATTATATAATTATCTGCGCCTGGTGTACAAAACGTGTTGCGCTTTGCGCCTCGGTTTAGACCTTGTCGCCTTTGTGCGTTTCTCGCTTTTGAAAACCAATATCAAAACATCAAGCAAAACACAACTACAGAACAAATGATCCATACACTCAATCAGTTATATCAATTGCGTCAACATCACACACACACCTGATTATCCCATGAGGTAGCAACAAGATAATTCGCCTTCGGGCTGAACGACAGGCTAGACACACTATCTGAAGGAGGTGATACAACCTACACACAACACAACCAATAGATACAATATATAAAACACAAACACTTGAAATTCAAATCACACTTAACATATATGGTAAAAACACAATCAAACACATCATTAACAGCCACAATGTGCATCAAATAAGGAACAAATCAACATAAGTAGAAATTAATCAAACAAACGATGAGTTACTGATTAATAATTTACCTCGGTTGACTTGTTTGGATTGGAATTAGAAGCTATGCCAAATGCAGACATTGAAGATGAAATTGAAGTGCTGTGAAACGAACTGTACGGAAACCCTAACTCACCGCAGAACAGAGACGAATAATGAAGACTGTGTTTGTTTGAAAACCAGAAGGATCGAGATACCTATATATGTGGAGCTTGAGATGCAAAAAGCGTTGGAGTGACGCTAGACGTTTTCATGGAGTCGGGTCGGTTTGCAAAATAAAATGGGATCGGATTGGGTCGACATGTACCAGCGGGTCAGGCTATCTTGGGTTATCCACTTATCTGGCTGGGGAAAATCCGGTAAGTAATAACCGAATGGTTATCGGAAACTAAATTGAACCAATGAAACTAAACTGAAATTAACTAAAAATTAATTATTCAGCTTTTTGTGTATCCTTGGGTTAATCAAAATTAATCAAGTTGAACCGAATCGAATCATTATATAATTCTAGCTTTTAAATTTTCATTTTATATATATTTTTATACATCTATTTCATGCATTTTTGAGTAAAAAAATTAGCTCATTTTGGTTTTGGTTATTAACTAAAATTGAAGAAACACCGGCTGAACTGAGAGGTATCCGGAGATATCTTAGTTACAGCCTAGTTTTTCTGCATAAAAGGTTGTCTCTCGTTCGTTCTCCTGAGTGATCTCACTTTGAGCTAATCTGCAAAACTAGCAACGTCGTTAGCCTCGTCACGGGAAAAAGGGAGGGTTTTCTCCATGACCACACTCTGGAATAAGAATAAGTATTTGTTGATTGTAAGGTAATAGCAAGTAAGTAGTAAGCTCGTATGTGAGTAGATGGTTGTCGATGGTTTTACCTTGTGGTTCGATACTCATTTTATAGCCGAAAATAAGTGGGTTTAGGAGATGGGCAGATGGGCCTTGGGCCTGGCCCAGGCGACCAGAGATATACGTTCTGTCCTTATGCATTGATCATTAAATGATCTCTGGCAGGAGGTATGTTTTGTCGGATGTTGAATGGTGCCATATGTTATGGCAGTTGTCCCTGGTGTCAGACCTGTCATCAGCAAAAAGTGTAGAATGTATGACAGTCACTGGCATGAGTATGGTTGGTTTACAGTCTGGCCTCTTCATTACTGTCCATGCGACGCAGTTTGACACAACCTGCCGAGCTACTATTGGGTAACAGCTCTGCCACTCTGTACCCTTGTATATAGTCCACACCTCTTTGTGTTTTTCCTTTCCGCGAGGCTTTCAGTGCTTTCTGGCCAGCGCGGAGTTGTAGGGATTAATTCCTTTTGTTCCCAAGACTATGAATTGCTCTCATGTTTGTCTTGGCCTTGTGCAAGGTTTTGGGACTTCGCGGCTAGAGGGTTTGTTTGATCCGCGCAGGGTCAAGGGCCTGCTCATCTAAGTCTAACTTGCCGTTGCGCCAAGTATGCAAGGTTCGTTGTGTGACCTGTAAGTGTTGGTCTAACCTGCTGTTGCGCTGAGTGCGCAAGGTTCGTTGTGTGACCTGCATGTGTTGGTCTAACTTGCCGTTGCGCTGAGTGCGCAAGGTTCGTTGTGTGACCTGCATGTGTTGGTCTAACTTGCCGTTGCGCTGAGTGCGCAAGGTTCGTTGTGTGACCTGCATGTGTTGGTCTAACTTGTCGTTGCGCTGAGTGCGCAAGGTTCGTTGGGCAACCTATTGATTCCAAGAATGGCGCACCGATGCACATTGCGCGCAAAGTTATTCTTGTAGTATGTTATTGTTGAGGGTATGGTCCTTTATGCAGGTGAAGAGTTTTTTGGACCATACCCCTCCAAGTCCCCCGAGTCCAGTGATGCTCCTATGCGCATGTTGGCAAGTAGGCGGAGTGTTGGACTATAAAAATTGTTCTATGCGCGCTTATTTTAACGACAAAAATTCAAGAAGGGTTGGAGGAAACCTTTGTGTGAGGGAAACATTTCGTAATGATGTATTTGAAATTTGAATCTCTGTCATGCTGACGTAGCAGGTGGGTTGGTGAGGAAAAGGGTGCCCTGGAGGGGACATTTGACAGCTGTGGCATGCTGTCAACTGTGTCGCCTCACATTCATTAATGAATTAGCAGGGGAAGTGGCGGTTACGCGCGCGTGAGAACCCTCAGTTGCCACTTGCCTGCCACGCGTCCTGCGCGGATTGGGGGTTAACGCGTGCGTCACAGTTCCCCATCGCATTAAATGCGATGAGTATAAATAGGGGTGAACCGTCTAGGGTTTCCTTCACGCCTTCAACTTTTCCTTTCAAATTCTCTCTGCGATCTTGAGTTCTTGAGTCTTCTTGTTTTCAAAACTTCTCTTTGCTTCTTTATTTTCATGGCTGCCAGGGGTCCTGAGACCGCGTATTCTGCAGAGGCTTCAACCTCTTTGCCGGCTCTGAAATGGAACCCGACCAGTTTTGAAAGTCTGGTTTCAGGCTACCGGTTCTCCAAGGACTGGGATGCCCAGTACCCGACCGAGGGGGATACAACCGCCGATGCTCCGGCCGCCTACATCACCTTATTTCTTGATTTTTTTTGCAGATGGTAACTTCCGGTTGCAAGTTACCAAATTTTTTCTTCAAATTTTGTATTTTTACAAATTCCACATCTCCCAACTCAATCCGATGGCAATGGTGAGAATAAAGCATTTTGAGTTTTTGTGCGGGGGGTGGGGGGGTACCCCAACCATCGACCGTTTTTGGATTTTTTTACCAACTCCATTGTTCTATGGGGTTTTATTCTTTTCAAGACATGCACAGGCGAAGAAAATTTTGCTCTCCCCCTCCCAAGTCTTTCCATGATTAGAAGACTAACTTTTTTTTTACATGAAAGCTGGAGTTGTTCCCCTCCGGATGCACTTCCGGGGGGTGGAAGATATCCCTGTGGAGACCGTCCCGTGGATTCCTGGTACAAGGATTTGAAGGAGATCCCGGCGATCCAACTGCCGTAGAGGGCATTGGTTGCGGCTGGGATGAGTTTAGTGTGGAAACCCAACCGTCGGGGCAGGCCGGTTTACATGGTGGGGGATAGGAGTAAGTACCTCTGGCTTCGTGTTGCATTATTTCTTGATTTCACCTTGTGTGTAGACTAACCGTGTGTTCTTCTTTTGCTGGGTACCGCTGTTCTTGGTGACGTTCCAAAGGAAGGAGGGGCACATTAAAAATATTTCCCTTGGCCCGGAGGAGCCCACCTGATACGCCCAGATCTTGGGGAATTTTGAACTCCCCAAGAATGAAGATCTGTTGCCCCCCCCCCCCCCCCGCCTGGTGCTAGTAAGCCCTCATATTGCTAAGTGTTTATATCTTTGCAGATCACTTATTGTGTTGCGCCATTGTGCAGGCGCGTTGAAGGACTTGGGCGTTGGCCCAGATCCGAAAAAAAAGAGGCGTGCGGGGCCAGTGCGATGGCTGAGAAGAGGGTTTCTCAACCTAGGTCAGACCCACCCAAAGGTAAGCGTATAGTGTCCGATCATTGGTAAGACGATGTAGTAGTCTCTGACTCATTGGAGGGTCTTGCGCCTGTAGGTGTGAGGAAGTCCAAGCTGGAGCTAGTGGTGATCCCGGCTGCCAACCCGGACGACCCGGTGGAGGTCGAGTCCAACCCGGAGCCCCTCAAGCGGAAGAGGGGTCCGAAGAGTGACATATCCGCGCAGCCCTCCAAAAAGGCTGCACGAAAGGTGATAGGGAAGCGCGGGAGCTTGGACGCGCTTGCTGCTAAAATCTCCTTAGGTAACCACCTTCTAACTTGTTTTTCCACCACTTTCCTTCTTTTACATTTATCTAACCGTTTGTCATCTCCTAGGGGGAGGTGAAGCAGCTTTTGTGGTTCCCACCACTCCGGCCGCGCCCAAGTATACTCCATTGCCCCACCTGTGGGTGAAAGTGCGCAAGCGTCTAGCGCACAGGGTGGGGAATCAACTGCTGGGGCGGCAAAGGTGGAGGTTGAGGCTGTAGAGCTTGAGGTGGTGGTGAAAGACGCTGGGGTTGTTTTTGAGGAAACAGAACCGATGGAGGTTGCTGATGATGTTGTTGAGGAGGTAGGAGGTGAGAGTGTTTTTGAGGAGACGGAACCGATGGTGGTTTCCGATGATGGTGCGCAAGCTGATGCTCCACAGGGGGTGCATGCAGAAGAGCCCCCGGGGGTGAGGCCGGGGGATTTGGTAGAAGCCCTTCCGCAGAAGGATCTCCAATCCGCTCGTATGAAACCCCGGGTAATTATTACTACAGGGTGTATCATGAAGGTTGTGCGGAAGAGATCCACACCCTGTGTGGAAGCTGAAGAAGGGATATGACTTCTCTCACTGGCCGACGTGCCGTGAGTGGTTCAAGGGGACCTTCCCCCCAGCGAAGGTGCGCGTGCGCGCCAAACAAAGTTATCAACAAACTTACCGCGCGTACCTCCAGACAGCAGCTAGCTCCGCCTCGGTCACGTACAAGATTGTAAGGGAATGGCGGAGCATGCAAAAAGAGCAAGACAAATTTGAAGCTGCCAAGGCTGACCTGGTCCAGGAGCGAGCCCAAGTGGCTGCGCAAAAATATGAGTTAGAGGCAGATAAGGCTAAATTCGCCGAAACTCAACAAACCGAAGAATGGTCCGTGCTGAGGTGGAAGAAGAGGGCCGAAAGCTCCACTGCCACACTTGCTGAGGAGCGCAAGTTGTGAAGGGAGGCTTGTGAACGAGACAAAAACGATAAAAAATCTCTGAAAGATGAAGTGGCCCGGTTGCGCGGAGAGGTAGAGCGCGAGAGGAAGGCGAGGGAGGCAGCTTATGTTGCGGCCTCGGAGGCCAGGGCGCACCGCGAGCGTAGTGAACAGAAGGAGGTAAAAAACTTGCCCCTCTAAATATATTTGTTTTTATAACTCATAAGTTATGAAACTAACCTTGTTGTAAATAACCAGGTTATAGCTCGCGCCGCTTTGGAGGGCGCAAAGAAAGACCTCCAGGGCGCAAAGAAAGACCTCCAGGGCGCAAAGAAGGATCTCTAGGTGGCCTTGGTGGAAAAGGCTGAATTACAACGCAGGCACCTGGAGGATAAGGAGCGGCTGCGATTGGCGGAGGCCAAGGTGGACGCGGGCGAGAAAAGATTCGAAAATTCTGAAGCCGGCGGCGCCATCTCTGAGTCATTGGTGGAGTCGCTGGCCAACAACATGTTGTAGATGCAATAGCATGCGATTGTCAATGTAAATACTCCATTTGTTTTTTGCTCACTTTGTGTTGATTCTAACCCTGTTCTTGTATTGCGGATCGCAAACTCCATTCTGAATTATGCGGAGCTGGACGGCATAGTGGCCAAGCTGATGGCATTGCGCGCCACGACGGGTATACGCATGGCTATGCTGAGTGTGCGCATCATGTCACTCATGCACTGGACAGTCAATGGGACAACAGCCGCGCTGCCACTCATAGTGTTGATACCGAAGTTGCCTTCTCCCAGGCTAAGCGGGAGTATGACCATCTACAGCTCCCGACTATGGAATTGGTGATCGAGCCGCTCCAACATGACGACTTTGTTGATCGCCTCAAAGATATATTTCCGGAAGTAGCCGAGGCCGATGGGGATGAAGACTAGTGTAGGATCTTTATTGTAATATCTTTGATGTAGGTTGAATGTAACTACACACTGCGCACCTTTGTAAATATTTTTTTTAATAAAATAGATGTTTCTTTCATTCCTCCAAGTTACAATATTTGTGTGAAAAGAACCTACTTTGTTTAGGTATAGCGAATGAAACTGGTAATGAACTCGTGTATGAACATCCCCTCCCATGCGCATGCAGTAGGTATCGAATTTCATGAGTCATTGTGTACCATGGTGTTTTCGCGTAGACCCAAAGTGGTTTCCTGCATTTGTAACAAAACATATAGATAAACAAATAAGCGTATCCATTATCTTTATTAATCAATAAGGCATAAGAGCCATGTACAGAGTAGACAATAAGACAATAGGTTTGCTAATTTACATGTAGCACCTTCGTAACTGTTGCACATTCCATGTCCTAGGGACGTTTGTGTCGTCCATACGTTTAAGGGTGTATGTGCCCTTTCCTATGACTTCATGGATAGTGTAGGGACCTTCCCACTTAGGTGCGAGCTTTCCAAGACTTTCAGCATTAGATGCCTCGTTGTCGTGTAGAACGAAATCGCCTGGTAGGAAGGTACATATGCGGACTTGCGCGTTGTAGTATTTCTAGAGCTTGGATTTATATTTTGCATCGTTGATAGCAGCATTTTCACGCCTTTCTTCTAGGAGATCCAATTCGAGCATGCGCTTGTCTTCATTGTTGTGGCTTTGCGCAGCCAGCATGCGTGGTGATGGGAGGCCTATCTCTGCGGGAATCACTGCCTCCGTCCCATACACTAGGCTGAAAGGAGTTTCGCCTATGCTGGTTTTTGGCATGGTTCGTTGAGCCCAAAGGACACCCTAATTTCAAGACTAGAATCGATACCATGATCAAGAACAAACTGCATAATTTCAGACTCAGTAAGTTTTGAAAACTGAAGAGCAATGTCATTCTTGTTAGAAGCCATGAGGAGAAAACCCATTTCATGCCCACTCTATGCCAAGGTTTTCAATTATTAACATTATCATTATATTATATTATATAAATTTTTAATGGACGCTTACTCAAGTAACTTTTATTTATAGTTAGAGCTCATAATAATGTATAACTAGTGTATTTCCCCGCACGTGATTGGCAACTCATCTACCCAGCCTCTTCGTGTCGCATCCAATCTCGTCTTGATCCCTTCGACGAAGCTCTTGTTTATACTCTCCACTTGGTTGTTCCCTTGGGGATGCGCGACCGAAGTGAAGACATGCTCGGTATGCATTTCCTTCATCCATTGCTGTAGTTCTTCAGCTGCAAAGTTGGGGCTGTTATCAATGACTATGCGCAAGGGTAACCCAAAACGGCATATGATGTGCTCCCAAATGAACTTCCGAACTACAGTTGCTGTGGTGGATGCAAAGGGCTTTGCTTCTACCCACTTGGTGAAGTAATCGACTGCGACGATTATGAACTTCACTGCGCATGGGGCATCTGGGAAAGGTCCCACCATATCAATTGCCCATTGCTGGAAGGGCCATGCTGTTGTCACTGGGATCAAGGGATTCTTGGGGCGTAGTGTCTTCGGCGCATGGCGCTGGCATGATGCGCACTTCCGCAATGTTTCGACTGCATCTAGGTGCATGCCAGGCCAATAGTAACCGGTATTCATGATCTTTGCTACTACCATGCGCGGACCAGCGTGAATTCCGCATAACCCTTCCATGTATTTCGCGTATCAAGTATTGCGCGTCTTGCGGGTCAACGCAGCGGAGGAGCGGTCCAAGGTATGACTTCCGGTATAGGATACCGTCCGCCATTTCATAGTTGAGTGCCTTGTTCTGGACCTTCCTTGCTTCCGCTTTGTTTTCGGGGAGGGTCCCGGGTTGCAAGAACATGATTATGGGGGACATCCAGGAAGGATTCCCCACTTCGATGATGTTTACTTGACGCAAAGGAAAAGAAGGGTTTTTGAGTACCTCAATGTGCACTTCGCGCGCGAGGTGCTTGAAGCTTGTAGCGGCTAATTTGCTGAGCGTGTCAGTATATTTATTCTCGCTTCGGTTGACATGGGTTATTTTGAAGTGTCAGAATTTGGTTATTAAGGCTTGCGCCTGTTCAAGATACAAAGCCATCATTTTGCCTTTTACGTCGTATAGGCCATTGACCTATCCTGCGACTAAAAAGGAATCGATGTTTGCTTCCAAATTCTGTGCGCCCATTATGATGGCTAACCGAAGACTTGCCAGGAACGCTTCGTACTCAGCTTCATTATTTGTGCTCTTGAATTCCAACCTGATAGCGTAGGTGAATTCTTGATTGTCGGGGCTTATTAGGCGGAGACCTACCCCTGCGCCATCATCATTGGATACGCTGTATGTGTGAAGTATCCACGCGCGATGGTCTGTACTCGGCGTTGGATTCCGTACGGCTTCACACTCTTGCGCTTTATTCACTGGTACTTTTGTAACAAAATATGCCAGTATCTGACCCTTTATTGCTGGGCGTGGTTTGTACACGATGTTGTGTCCACCAAGCTCAATCGCCCATTTTACTAGCCGGCCAGATATTCTAGCTTGGACAAAATTTGGCCTAAGTGATAGTTCATGAGAACTGTTATCACATGGCTGGAAAAATACCAACGCAACCTGCAGGATGCGTGGACTAAAGCCCGAGCAAGCTTTTCCATCATAGGATACCGGGTCTCTGGGTCAGCTAGCACTTTACTGACGTAGTAGATCGGAGGTTAGATTCCTGCGCGCTCTACTAGCAGGACTGTGCCCAGAGCGATATCTGATGCGGAAAGGTAAAGTATAAGTGGTTCGTTCTTTTGCGGTGCTGTGAGCGTAGGTAGCCGAATCAAGCACTCCTTCATTTGTGTGAAGGCTTTCTCCGCATCCGGAGTCCACTGAAAATTGTTCTGCTTTACACAATTCCGCAAAGTGCTGATGAATGGGAAGGACTTCATTGCGTGGTTGGCCAAGAACCTGTTCAGCGCAGCCAATCGCCCCGCCAACCGTTGCATTTCTTTGATGGTTGAGGGGGAAGGCATACGTTGAATCGCTTCCACGTTCTCGGGATTCACTTTGAAACCGTCGCGCGTGACGATGAATCCTAAGAATTTGCCTTCTTCCATTCGAAACGAGTACTTGCTGGGGTTCAGCTTCAGGTTTGCCTTGTTACTCAGGCCCTCGTCGCCTCGAGTAATTTGGCGCACCTCCTTGCGCACATTTTGAAGTAAGTGGGTGAGCCTCCCACTTTTTAGCGCCTTCTCGATCTCCATGTGCAAGGAGATGCAGTTGTCGGTAGTATGCCCGTATCTTTATGATGATCGCAAAAAAGGTTGGGGTCTTGACCTTTCTTATTGCGCATCGGCGACGGTTGCTTGAACTGGTGATCTTCGGTGCTGAGTACCTCTGCCGGTGTTTTCGTCAGTGGTGTCCACTGACGATCGCGATTATCCTGCTTTATTGCTCTCTGGGTAGCAATTTTATTGATGGTCGCACGAGCGTCGACCAGTGAGTAGGGAGGGTTTTGGCTGTTCTCCCTCAAACTCTTAGTCTTCTTCCCAAAACTTTTGCTTATGTCTTGGGGATGGTGATGAGGTAGGGGAGGTCTATTGTTATGGTGGTTGCGCTCCATCTGCGTATAGACCTTTGTTGCCGCCATAAGTTTCTCCCAGCTTTTTGGGAGGCTGGTAGTCCCTGACAAGACTTTGATCATCTCGTCACAACGGACAACGTACTTGAACTGTGCACGAATCAGGTCTTCGTGTACATCCCCTATCTCCAACACCTCTTTATTATAGCGGGTGATGAAGTCTCCGAGACTTTCGTCATCACGCCACCAAATGTTCATTATGTCAGAGGAATCTCTGACGTAACACTGCTGTTGGCTGAAGTGCGTCAGGAACTTGTCTTTAAGGTCGTTCCATGACTCGAGCTTGCCTGTGGGCAAGTAGTCAAACCATAGGCGCGCAGCACCTGTGAGAGTTTGAACGAACATGTGACACCACATGGGCAGCGTCCAGACTTCGATCAGTCCTACGCCAGTAAACGGGCGTAGGTGGTCATCTGGGTCTATCAACTGGTATTTTCCCACGTTGGAGGGAAGTTTTGCGCGCTCCAGTGGTGCGAGCGCAATCTCGTAGATGAACTTTGAGTGTTCGACTACTTCAGCCGGCCTGTAGATCAAATTATAGTTATACTCCCCCTCCGAGTTGTAACCAGCCCGTGGTGTAGATCTGTAAGCAGCATGATCTTTTGGTAGCCGGTGAAACACACTGGCGCTATCACCCTCGCCATATGTCTTATCCTCCTCACGTTGGGTGTACCGCCCCTCGAGAGGATGTGGGCCCAACTGTGAGTGGATGGACGCTCGCCTATGAGTGTGAGACTCAGGTTTAGGCAGGATTGAGAGTACTCCGTCTCTCGGGTACGGAGTTCAGATTGGACGCTCGCTCCAGCTGGCAAGTCATAGCTAAGTACTCTTGGTGCAGACGAAGCATGCACCTGAGCAGTTGGCTGCACCGGTGCAGGAGTAGCGTTTGTTTGTGCACAGAGTTGTGCGTAAACAGCATTTAGAGCCGTTTGAGACTTGATGTACCAAGATATCGGAGACTCACCCGTGGGTAAGACCAATGTGATTGGTACGAAAGGAGTCTTGACGAGTGGTCCATAGGACAACCCTCAAGTGCTATAAAAGGATTAATAATTCACACTTAATTTAGTTAATTATCAGAATGTGATAACTATGGTGTGAATGGATTTGCATGTACTAAAGAGCATAAATAAGTGGTTTTAATGTGCTTTGATGGGAGCTCGTACTTGGCAAAGTGAAGATGGAGAAAGAGAGAATTGATAAGAGAACAAGAGGAGGGAAAATAGGATCCACCGTAGGCTACGGTAGGCACCGTAGCTTATTGTGATGACTGAGTCCTTGTTTTTGCACCGTAATCCAGAAGTGAGATGGCATAAGGAAATGATTTCCACCATAGGCTACGGCAGGCACCGTAGCTTACGGTGGTGACCTGCGAGAAAAACATAACTGCCTATTAAAATCGTTTTTCAAGTGTCTTTTGGGAGATCTGATGATTGGAGACATTTCTAAGCAGTTCTAGGGCGAATTTGGGCACTCTTCTTGGTTCAAGACAATTTCTAAACATTTTGTTTTTGTGTTTTTATTCTTATGAACATGGAACTTGACGATATGATGATTCGCTGGACCATGAGTGGCTAAACTCATTGTGATCATCCTAGGTTGAAGGTTTGTCTAAGACATTTTTGTTTTTATCCGTATTTCTAGAATAATAGACTTGCAACGTTTGATGTTTATTATGGTTTGTGAATGTTTGTTCGTAAGTTGTTAATTGATGTTGTGATCTTAGTCTAAATCGTACGTTCTTGGTGTCGTTGACAATCGAGATATCACGGGAGATATTAGGGTTGGATATTGGTTAATTGGTCATCGGGTAACAACCTCGCGTTTTTATAATCTGAGTAGTTAGTTCCCTTTCATCACGAACAAATAATCATACATGAATCATATCTATGTGATTTTTTCTAGTTGGATTTAAACACGAATGTCAATTGAAATTGGAAACCTAGGATGGTCACTTTCTCCTAATCTGTTTTAATAACCAATCTTTGATTTGCAACTTATTTAGTTAATCTTAGTTTTAAAACCAAACAATCAAAATCTTGAATTCACTTTTCTTGCATTTTAGATAATTTCGTCATTTTAGCTAAATCTTTAGATAACACATATATTGTAAAATCCTTGTGTTCGATACCCACTTACCACTAACTATTAGTAGTATTTGGATTAAATTTGCTTGAGACTACGTCCCTATATCAAATTTTGGTGCCGTTTCTGAGGAGTAGTGCGCAACGTGTGTTATCTTTGATAGTTTAGTTTGTTATTTTACGCTAGTTGTGTTAGTGTGCAGGTATTTACAGGTGCATGCATACTAGAGGCTCTCACAAGCTATCACCATTGCCATTTGATCTGGATATTGAACGAACTTTACGAAGAAACAGAGTTTTACTACGAGAAAATAAAACCAGTGGTTCACCAACAACGCCTACAACACCGGTTAACTATAAGTCCCATAAACGGATCAAACATGTATCACTAACCAAATAGTAGCGGAAATTATGATTAGGAAGAAGAACAACTTGAATAACTTTGAATAACTCTAACTTGCATAAACCAAAAGATGTCTGATACAAGTTCTTTAATTACAACTCTCTAACCCCTTCTCAATAAACTAGCCTCTCTATTTAAAGAACTATTAAACGGATCAAACAGGTATCACTAACCTAATCAGTAGCGGAAATTATGATTAGGAAGAAAGAAACTTGAATAACTTTGAATAACTCTAACTTGCATACACCAAAAGATGCCTGATACAAGTTCTTTAACTACAACTCTCTAACCCATTCTCAATAACCTAGCCTCTCTATTTATAAGCACTATTAAACCCATAATTACAACCCTAGGCCCATTAGGCACTAGGAAGCCCACAAAACCCCAAAAGCCCAAATAAATCCCTAATGAGTAAACCTTTAGTAATCTAAGCCCAACAATCTCCCCTAGGTTTACTTCATTAGTCTTTTGGTTGAGCATCCACGC
The DNA here is from genome assembly GCA_947069175.1 of Scalesia atractyloides. Taxonomy (NCBI): domain Eukaryota; kingdom Viridiplantae; phylum Streptophyta; class Magnoliopsida; order Asterales; family Asteraceae; genus Scalesia; species Scalesia atractyloides. Next base: position 19,804,227 of record CAMTDV010000022.1, on the reverse strand, counting down.
CGAGTCTTCCAGCTATGATTCCAGCAACCGTAGCAGTCCAATCCTTTGCACAAACATCATACAGCTCAGCAGTTCGAATTTGATGTGACGCAAGAACCTGCAAGTCTTCGTCATGAAAGCTCACTAAATCTACCATGTCGTTGACTCTGAACGCCTTCTCCTTAGTCACTATCGCCACGCTTCCCACCTTAGGATCCTCCCAAAAGTTAAAATTCTTCAGAATCCCCCGAGGAAAAGTAGGAGCAACTTGGATAACTAATTCTTTTTCGGTTGGCGGCCACATCACCGATTCGAATCTCTTGCCAGTGTGTCATCACGAACTCCTTTAGCCACTCTCAAATATGGTTCAACAGCCTTCATAGTCTTGAATCCACTCTTGACCTCACGTTCAAGCTTTTTGAAGAATCTCCATCCGGGTCCATGTTCGGTAGTGTCATAATCAGTGTACGGAGCTCTCAATAGATCGGTCAAAGCAACTTTAGTCCACGTCTCGAATTGCGACTCCTTGGAATAATATTCACGGGTTCCATCCTGACGCACAATCCACATATTTTTGACGTGGTCGTACATCCAACTGAGCACCTTGGACTTGTTTCCCACTTTACTGTAGTAACTCGACCCCAACTCCATAACATATCTAACCAACTGATTATTGGATCCTTAAGCTGAAAGTTCTCATCAAGCGGATTCACATTAACATTCTTCATTAAAACCATTTGCTTCTTCTTCTGACCAGCGGCAAGTTTCTGACTAGCAGTAACTTTCCTTCGTGGATCGCTCATGTAATCATCCAGACCAGCTTGGCATTCAGCTGCCAACTGCTCAACTGCCAATCTTTGTTCCTCGGTTTCCTCATCCATTCGCTGTTGCGCTGCATGATGCCTGGTCTCAATGTTCATTGGGTCATCTGTAGGATCACTGAACTCCCTTCCAATTTGTTTTCCAGCTTGCCCTTCAAATCAAACACCAGAGTCATAAGCATTGTGACATCTCCATGCAGCTGATCAATAGTCTGAACTCTGACGTTTAAACGATTCTGCAGAGAGGCAATCTGAGCATCCTTCAGAATAACCTCTTGTTCCAATACGACCAACCGTTTCTTTAAGTCCACCACATCAACTTCAGCATCATCATCATCGCTATCCATTCCTCCGAATTCGAATGCCCTTTTCTCTAATCTGTGCAAATAATCTTTAGCAAAATCATCAGTATGACCAACTCCACTACCACCTGCTTCAGAACCACCAGCACCTGATGAGCTTCCTCCAAACTCCATCATTTGTAGAACCGTGTCAGCGGGAATTGACACAACATTAGACTGTGTAATAAAGGATCGGTTGGCTGTGCAGATAAAACAGGTGTGTCAAGCATCAAAGTATGAGCAATATATTCAGCAACTGTTGACTCAGCAACGGTAGAAGTGACCAACTCAGATTCAGCAACAGTGAAAACAACATGAGCTTCAGGTTCACTTGATGGAAAGCTCGGCTTAGTTCTTCTCCTTTTGATCAATGGCACCTCATCTTCTTCATCTTCGTCATCTTCTTCAACCTGAGCAGTCGGTGAAACAATAGATGGAATATCGAGTGGAGGATCACCTTGTTTCTCCTGAATATCTTTCAAGTGAGCAATCAAAGCCTCTAAATTCTCTGATGACAACTCTGGTAAAATGGGAGTCAAAGTGGCGTTGAATTCAGTGAGATCGTCAAGAAAAGCTTGCCCAACATCGGCTTCATCATCGGTAACTAAGTCCTCTATCTCTATCTCCTTTTCTTTGGCAGGTATGTCGTGTTCTTCGGCCACTATAGCATTGACTGGCGGAGGAGGAGGTGGTGGAATATCCATACCAACAACTTCAGCGAACTTCCCGAACTTCTTCAAAGCAAAACGACCCACAAACACTGTCTTAGACGTAGAGCGGTTCTTCTTCATTGTGCCAAAAATAGTAGGCCCCATCGGCTTCATATTAAGCAAGTTGGCATCTGTCGCATCCTTTGCCAAATCAGGGTAACGGGCATCTATGATTAGTTGGACAAAGCGCGGATACAAGAGAAACATTCGCTTCTTGGACTGCTCTAGAATTTTCTTCATGTTGTCGAAGATATAACCAGAATAGTTATACTTCCAGTCCATAACCAATGAAACTATAGCAGATGTCTAGGCTTGATTTGGCTGATCCAGACCGCCTTTGTTCTCCGACACACACTGCATAAACATGTGTACAGGCAACCACCAATAAGCTGGAAACATTTTCTTCAGTAGTGGTGGATAGGAACCCTCATATCCCATCTCCATCAGCATAGGAAGCACCTTCGTTTTGGCATAGATGGTTGGATTACTAAACGTATCGGTAAGCTGCAACACCTCTCTCACACATGCTTCGTTCACCACTATCTCTTTGCCCTGAATCTGCGAACGAATAAATGGTCTACCATCTTCACCTCTTGGCTGAATGCGTGCTCTTTTCCAGAATGAATGTACTAGGCCTCTGCAGATAACCGGGTTAGCACGGAGGGCATATGCAATCTTGCACGCATTGAGCCTTACAATTATAGACTGAAATTCCTGGAAGAACTTTGCTGGCGGGTCTGAAAGATACCTCGCTTGGTTGTGGAATTGCTACTCAACCAACATCACCGCATCAAACGCTTCTTCAACCATATCTGTCAAAAACATCAACCAAGTTAAATCCCAACTAACAGAAGTTAACAGAGTTTACCAGTATGGCAGTTAAAACTAACTGGATAGGTCAATCAAATGTCAAGGTTCAAATTAACAAGAGTTCAAGTTAATAGGGTTCAACAGTTGAAAAGGTTCAAACCGGATGAAAGGTTCAAAAACTCAAATCCGGATTACTGACAGTTTAATTTTAATCCGGATGAACCCTTTCATCAATCCGGATTAGAAGGAGGTCAATTTCAATTCGGACAAAGGTGCAATCCGGATTGCCATAGTATCTCGGATGGTATTTTAATCCTGATGAAGATCCAATCCGAGATCCGAGTTCATCATTTCGGATGGATATCAATCCGGAATGAAATCCGGAATGCCTAAGACCTTTGGAGATCAATCCGAGACACAATCCAGAATGCTTTAAATATGAATATTTTCATCCGGAAAGATATGATAAATGAAGTTATACCTAAGCCAGAATGAATTATCCAAGATGCACAGTTCGAAATAGAGAGAATCAGAGAAGGAATATGAATTCGGAATAAGTGGATAATCTGAAATAAGCAATCAGGATGCCTGTATACTTCCGGAATGGGCTTGGGCCTAAAACTTTGAATCCGGATTGGGCTTGTGACAGGCCCAATCCGGAACAGTAACACAATGGGCCTATCCGAAGAAGTCCAAATGGGCCTTTCCAGAAAAGCCCAATCTGTAATAGTAACAGTTTAGGCCCAAAGAAGCCCAATCCGGAATAGTAACTAGGGTTTCCAATTTTAAGACTTTTAACCAATTCTATTAGACTGGCCCAAATCCCAAAGCACACTGGGCCAGTCCAATATCTCTTGACAGAAACCATCTCACCAAAATTCATCAAGTAGACTAACCAAGTATCCAACCACCTTTTAACATTTTACAAAGAAGAACTATTTAAGACAGACATAAATATTTAACACAGCCTTGCTAAGGGATCATATCGTTTCAAAAGCTAACTAAGGAACATTTTTCAGTATGAGCAGATTCAATTGGTCTAAGCGATTGTCAATATACTTGTCCATTTAAATCTAAAACTCAACCCTTGTAGTTCAGGCATTATGATACGCTTAAGGTAGTATTATACTATGATACTCGTGTATCCCATACCATGACATACCCCCGCGATCAAGGTAAGCACAACAATTCATCGTAGCAGGTGAGTATACTGTGGTCATCCTTTATATTTTACAACATCAGGCTATTAGTGAACAGGTCAGTACTTCCGTACAGCAGAGAGACCAATAGTGACTGACGAGGGTTAGACAAATACCTTATGTGGTACGTAAGAACTTATGAAGTAACTTCTGTTCTCTTAGGTTTTGGCCTTTCCATTTTAGCTCTTTTACAAAGATATCCTGACTGTGGCTAGGTCTGCATATAATCCGGATGCAACAGAAGGGCAGTCAAGATATCCTCGGATGACTCAACAGCATAAAGACCCGAAACCTCAGAAGTTGGCTATCTATCAACGCAAGATTTAAGACCATGAAATCATACGCCTATAGTAAGTGACCCACTGAGTACATAGTTCGTTATATTTATATCATTTGACTTTCCCCGTCTGGTTGAGTTTTAGACCTATCGACACATCACTTTCGATCCAAATCTTTTCCCGCTTCGATACCTTACATGTGTTAGTCAAACATTTTATCACGAAAAAGTATTTCATTTCCCTATCCTTGCAAACACTGTCTTTTTTTTAAGATTTCTCCCCCTAAATTTGTGCATACATATGAACAAATTTATGAAGCAATGAAAAGGAAATAAGAACAGTAAACAAAACACAAAGACAGAGGATGCCTGGGTAGAAACCGAATCATTTTGAGAAGATCCACAAGCATTTGAAAACGCGCGTTGCTAACGGGTTTCGTGAAAAATCCGCCACATTTGCATCAGTGTGGATTTGCTCAAGCTTTACGAGACCCTTTTCATAGCAATCACGGATAAAATGAACTTTAATATTTATGTGCTTGGTTTTGGAGTGAAAAACAGGGTTTTTAACTATTTGGATTGCGGCATCATTATCACAATAAATTGTTGTGTTTAGATAAGTCAAACCGTAATCCGCAAGCTGATGTTGCATCCATAAAACCTGGGAGCAACAAACCGAGGTTGCGACATATTCTGCTTCTGTGGTAGAAAGCGAAATCGTCTGTTGCTTCTTGCATTGCCACGAGATTAAGCGATCTCCCGGAAATTGGTAACCAGCCGAAGTTGAGCGCATGTCCCTATCTGTACCTCCAAGATTACTATCAGAGAAAGCAAACTGTTCAAATTCAGAATTTTTAGGATACCAGAGGCCCAGTGATGGAGCCCCTTTGAGGTACCTAAAAATTCGTTTAACAGCATGTAAATGAGAAAGTTTAGGAGTAGCCTGATAACGAGCACACTGGTAGACGGCAAACATGATATCTGGCCGGCTAGCAGTAAGATACATGAGTGATCTAATCATGGAGCGGTACATAGTTGGATTAACAGGCGTTCCTTCAACGTCTTCATTTAGAAGAGGCCGTTCTGCGATGGATGAAGCCATAGGCTTTGAATCTGTAAGCTTGAATTTGTCAAGAACGTCATGGACATATTTTCCTTGATGAATTTGGATACCCTGTGGGCTCTGACGAACTTGAAGTCCCAAAAACATGGTCATCCCCCCCAAGGAGCTCATCTCAAATTTCTTCTTCATGATTTCTTCGAATTCGCGGCACAAACCATCATTGATGGAACCGAAAATAATATCATCAACGTAGATTTGGACGAGATTAATGTCCTTATCAACGCGTTTGATAAACAGGGTTTGATCAATGGTTCCCCGTGTGTAGTCATGAGCAAGCAGATGCTCTGTAAGAGTGGCGTACCATGTGTGAGGCGCTTGATGCAACCTATACAAAGCTTTATCTAGTTTGTAAGCATAATCTGGCTTGTCAGGATCAGTAAAGCCTGGTGGTTGTGCCACATAGAATCCATGTAAGATGCATATGCCAATAAAATGCAGTCTTGACATCCATTTGATATACAGTAAAATCCATGTAAGATGCATATGCAAAGAAAATACGTATAGCCTCCAAACGCGCGACAGGTGCATAGACCTCATCATAATCCAATCCTTCAATCTGTCGAAATCCCTAAACCACCAGTCTAGCTTTATTCCGAACGATAACTCCAGTGTCACCCTGCTTGTTGCGGAAAACCCAGCAAGTTCCGAGAGCACGTTTTCCTTGAGGCAGCTTCACCAATTGCCAGACACCAAGCTTCTCAAATTGACTGAGTTCCTTGTGCATGGCATCCACCCAGTCTGGTTCTTGCGAGGCAACATCAATACCTTTAGGTTCAATTTGTGAAATGAAACAAGAATAGAGCCAGGTATTGATATCCCCGGATTGGCTGCAGGTTTGAACAGCAGCGTTGACATGACCAATAATATTCTCAATAGGGTGATCACGCTGTAAACGTTGCGGTATTAGTGTAGCGGGAATGAGAACATATGTTTGCAAGTTGGTGACACTAGCTGAAGCTACTCCAGATGCCTCCCCTTCAACAGAGGCACCAGTAGAAGTATGTGCTGAGGAATCCACCGAACAATCGAGTGGAGTAGGCTCAGGAAACTGAGAGGAACCCAAAACATCGGGAGTAAGTCCTTCATGTGTTGTAGGAGGCTCTAGATCAGAAACAACAACTTCAGGAGGATCGGTCTAAGCAGGCGAAGTGATAGTTGGTTCTTGTGAATGCAAAACGGTGGAGGAAGACGAGACAACGTCATTAAATCTAGGAGGATCCACACTCAGCTGCTTTAAAGTCTCATGTAGCTCGGCAGCTTCAGCATCGTCTTCAGATGAAATGGGCACCATTGGAAGGGCAGAAATTGAACTGTTACCTGCATGCATATTGGAAGACACATCAAAATGATTAAATAATGTGGAGTAGTCATACAACCAGTCAGGACCAATGCGTGTGTCCTTGGGATTTTCCTCCAGCCAACCCACATTGTAGGTTTCAACTACCATGTTTTTTGTAACATCCATCGAAAAATGGGTTTTCCAAACCCGCTTCGTTTGTAATCGGATATCAAGATATAAAAATTTCGTTGCGTATTTATGACTTATTATAATTTTAAACGATACATAATTAATAAACAAATTGGAATTTATAAGCTATAATTGTTAAAAAGTAAAAATAAATTAAATAAAAAGAAAAACAGGCTGCCGGGATTCGAACCCGGGTCAGCCGGGAAGCCTAGCAACTTAACTCACACACATCCAACCACTCCGCCACTTGTGTTATTTGTTAATATATCGAAACAATTAATACATATAACAAAACTCGAAATCAAACCCAGTCAACAGCGCGCCCATTTTGCAGTCGCCGGAAAATCCGACGATTTCGCCAATTATCGACGGTTTCTTTTGACTTAACGTACGCATTAACATCAACATCGGTTATAACCGATGTCTAGTTCCGCGACATTAGTCATAACCGCCGGAGAAAGGCTGGCCAACGAATCAAGACAGAAATCGGACCCAATTCATCGATATTCTTTCCTATAAATACACACCCTAGCCTCTGGTAATCTTTTCGCTCAAAATCGCACCAATTCTCGAAGCAATTTCACTCGCCGGAATTTTTCTGCCATCACCGGACTTTCGCCGGAAAACCGAGACTCACATCAACACGGTAAATACCTCGACTCTTTCTGTTTCAATCCATTGTTAGACTATTACTAACATCAATCCATCATCCAGAATCAATCCCAGACGACGTTGTCGGATATTCTGTTTTCGATGGAAAACTTCTGAAATTTCCAGAATCACGCTGTGGATCGGTATGATCATCTAAACCTCCTGATAATCGTTGCTCAGTAGTTCAATTTCACATCTAATCAATCAAAACTGTTAATTGATCCGAACAGACGGAGTTCACAAAACAGAGCCGACGAATCCTTACCGGAGTTCTGAGAAAGACATCTGATTCGGTACATTCTTTCCCCAAACCCTCTTTGTCCATTACATTTCAATCGCTTATAATTTTCGTTAATCGAATTAAACAAGAAACAGTTGATTAATCTTTGTTTGTGTTCTTGAGCGAAGAAGACGAAGTCGATTATGTTTATAAGATTAATTAAAATCAGTATAATAAACGGGTTAGACACACAGTCCAGCGGTGGACTCTGGACTGTGTGCAAACAATAAACACACGTCTCGAGTTCGATCCCTATCACAACCCTATCCTCGGAAATAAAAATGTTTTTTTTAGAAACCGAACCGGGTTAACTCACTGTAAGATGTTAAGTATAATAAAAATCAGTATATTAACCAGGTTAGACACACAGTCCAGCGGTGGACTCTGTGCCAAACTAAACCACAGGTCCCGGGTTCGAGACCTGTTGAGATCACCGGTTCGATACAATTAAATCCTTTTTAAATAAATGATTTTCGGATTAAATTAAATAGTGTATAAATATAATTAAAAACAGAAATATTTTGGGTTAGACACGTACCTCAGTTGGTAGAGCTGCGTGCACGCGTACGGGAGGTCACGGGTTCGAGTCTCACTCAGTGCAAATATATACATGATCGAACCGGTCAACGGTCAACGGTCAAAGTCAACATTTTTTTTATATTTTTATTTATTTATTTAATTTAAAAATCAATTAAAAATACTTAAAAATAATGTTTTTAAAGTTAGAAAATAGCCTTAAACTCACAAAAATATATCCAAAAATCCTATTAAAATTGTTAACAAAATCCACTTATTTACCGTACCTTTTCGTTATTAATTAGGTTAGTTTTTCCTCGTCGATCAATCCTCTAAACTCGTGCGCATTCAACATCAACAACCGAACGCACCCAATGTGAGTGAATCTCTACCAATTCCCCGTTTTAATCACATTTTGGGGTGTATCATGTGTCGCTATTTATTTATTATAATTAAACACTTGTGCATGTCACACCCCGACCCGCAGCGGAATAAGAGTCGGGGAATAATTGGGTTATCACCAAAGCTCATGACATTTACTAATATGTTTCATATTTGTTAAAATCAAAGTTACATTCCAAATAATCCAAACATGTCCATACAATACAAAGAAAATAAACCAAACATAACAATCCCAAACTCTAAATCGTTTTATTCTTCTAGTCCAATCCTATGTGTTCCTAGCTGCTGCTGGTTCACCTGTATCATGTGTAAAAATGGGGGTTTTTGGGTCAACATAAGTTGGCGAGTGAACCTTATTAGATAAACATTTATTAATGATTTACTTGTTAGTTTATCAATGAAAAATTGTGCATAATCATAAATGAGCAAATGTAAATAATCAAGCAGTGGCAAATAGAAATCACAACTATAACATACAATAACATATGATAGCATACATGAACATACCAACATCATACGATAAATAACATAAATGAAACTGTGCGATCAAGGCTCAATCAAACGGAGGCGATCGTATTGCATGTACTGAAAATGAAAATGTCTGTGCGATCAAGGCTCAATCAAACGGAGCCGATCGTATGTGGGCACGCCAGGTTCAACCTCATAATGAAATGGGGAGCATGCTCAACGCTCATAATGTAATGGGGAGCGGCGGCCTATGAAATTGCATGTACTGAAAATAATAAATTGCATCCAACAATAACTACACAACAGTTGAAACAAACTGAATACACATGTTCATGATATGATGTATGCACAATGGTTTAATTATAATATATATAACAAGACATATGATACACCCCAAAACGTGATTAAACGGGGAATTTGTAAAGATTCACTCACATTGGGTGTGTTGGATTGGAGATGGTGAGATGCGCACGACTTAGATGAGCGGAAACAACGAGAAATACTAACCTAAATAATAACGGAAAAATAAATGAGTGGATTTTATTAAGAATTTTAAATGAAATTTTTAGATATATTTTTGTGAGTTTAAGGCTATTTTCTATCTTTAAAAATGTTATTTTTAAGTATTTTTAATTGATTTTTAAATTAAATTAAATAAATAAAAATATAAAAAAATTGTTTATTTTGCGTTGACCGTTGACCGTTGACTTGTTGACCGGTTCGGTCAGGGAATTGTTTGCGCCGGGTGAGGCTCGAACCCGAGACCTCCCGTACGCGTGCACGCAGCTCTACCAACTGAGCTACGTGTCTAACCCGAAATAATCTTGTTTTTAATTATATTTATATACTAATTCGGTTTAACCAAAATTCTTTTAATTTCAAAAACATTTTAATTCAACGAACCGGTGTGCCAGTATCAGGTTTCGAACGCGTGACGTGCGATTCAGTGTTGCACACAGTCCACCGCTGGACTGTGTGTCTAACCTGATTAATATCTTGGTTTTTATTATACTTAACAACTAAAGGGATTAACCCGGTTTAGTTTTAAACAAAAAGGCATTTTATTACATAAGGAGTGCGTGTATCAGGGATCGAACTCGGGACATGCGTATATGTTTTGCACACAGTCCACCGCTGGACTGTGTGTGTAACCCGTTCATATTACTGATTTTAATAAAACTTATAACTTAACTAACTTCGTCTTCTACATTCAGATTACAGTCAACTGATTCACTAATTCGTTCCTTGTTTTTACGATTAACAAACATTCTTAAAGCTAAAAATGAAATGGCAGAGACGGTAATTAGAGGTGAACATACCGATGAACGGTTTATTTCAGATTTCCGGCAATGAGTCGGTCCCTGTTTTTATGGTCTTCAACTGAACAAGACAATTAAACGTTTTTATTAGCTAATCGTGAAATTGAAGTGATCAGCAAATGTTAACAGAGGGTTTGAATGCCCTTACCGATTCTCAGATGAATATAGAGATTTTCAGAATTTTTCCGGCGAACTGAAATTAGCTGAATACAGTGCCTGAATTCGATTTCAATTGAAAGGTCTAAGTTAGAAATAGCCTAACAATTGTTGAACTACAATGTTATTGAAAGATTTACCGTTTGAGGATGAATACGGTTTTCCGGCGAATCTTGCAGAAAATTCCGGCGAGTTGATTTAAGCATTCTGACGAACTGAAAGTGTGACGAAAGTGAAATGGAATGTTGGTATAATGTTTCTGAGTCGCGAGAGGGGTCTTGAGTTGAAGTAATTGGGACTTGATTAGTTTCGGTTATAAAAACCGATGATGATGACAATTTAACGTTCACTCAATCTGAATTGATGAGAAAACGTCGGTGCATCGGCTATAACCTGAATGTGCGAGTAAACAAACGATTTGACGATTGGGTTGCCGATTTTCGTTTCTCAATTGGCGCAACCGGTTTTAACCGAGTTTGAGTATAAAGGTTATTTGTTTCGTATAGATGACAGAAAACAACAAGTGGCGGAGTGGTGATGTGTGTGTGTTAAGTCATTGAAGTTATGAACCGGCTGACCCGGGTTCGAGTCCCGGCAGCAACATTTCTTTTTTATTTATTTTGTTTTCACTTTTTATCAAATATAATTTTTATAGTTTAATTTGTTTATTAATTATGCATCATTAGAAACCAAAATAACCATAAATATACAACGTGACATTTATAACTTGATATTCAATTACAAAACGGAACGGGTTTTGGAAACCCGTTTTTGACAAATGTTACAGTATCCCCTACTTTTAGGAATTTCATCCCGAAATTTAAGTAGTAGAAGTAGTAGGAAAAAGATGCGGGTATTTTTCACGCATTGAGTCTTCACGTTCCCAAGTAAACTCAGGTCCCCGTTTCGACTCCCAGCGTACCCTAACAATTGGAATGCGACTTCGTCGTAGACGTTTCTCTCCGAAGTCCATGATCTCTACAGGTCTTTCAATAAAATGCATAGATTCATCAATCTGAATATCTTCCAGCGGAATGTGGAGATTTTCATCAGCGAGGCACTTCTTCAAGTTCGACACGTGGAATGTGGGATGAATCCTGTTGAGTTCTTCTGGTAGATCAAGCTTGTATGCTACAGGCCCGACTCTTTCGAGTGTCTTGAAAGGTCCTACGTAGCGTGGTGCTAGCTTGCCTTTTTGACCAAAACGAACTACTCCCTTCCACGGTGATACTTTTAGAAGTACGTGATCGCCAATGTTAAACTCTAAAGGCTTCCGTCGTTTATCTGCATAACTCTTTTGACGACTCTGAGCTGCTAGAAGATTGTTTCGGATTTGATGGATCTTGTCTGTGGTTTCTTGAATCAATTCTGGACCAGTGATTTGAGCTTCCCCAATTTCGTGCCAACAACATACTGGAGATCGGCACTTACGACCATATAAGGCTTCAAAAGGGGCCATGCCGATACTCGAATGATAGCTGTTGTTGTACGAAAATTCAACTAATGGTAGGTGGGCGTCCCAATTTCCCTTGAAGTCTATGACACATGCTCGAAGCATATCTTCAAGAGTTTGAATGGTGCGCTCAGATTGTCCATCAGTTTGAGGATGATAGGCGGTACTGAGATCTAATCGCGTACCCATAGCGGATTGTACTGCTTGCCATGTTCGTGAAATGAAACGACCATCACGATCAGAAATAATGCTTAATGGTACCCCATGTCGGCTTACGATTTCGCTGATATAAATACGAGCAAGCTTTTCGTTCTTGAAATCTTCGCGGATAGGAATAAAGTGAGCTGATTTTGTAAGTCGGTCTATAAATACCCATATAGTGTCATACCCACCAGAAGTGCGAGGTAACCCGGTAATGAAATCCATGGTTATATTTTCCCACTTCCATACAGGTATTTCAGGTTGGACCAGAAGTCCTGAGGGTCTTTGGTGTTCAGCCTTCACCTTGGAACATGTAAGGCACTTGGAAACAAAAACGGCAATATCCTTCATCATTCCAGGCCACCAATAGGTATATCGTAGGTCTTGATACATCTTATCGGCTCCTGGGTGTATAGAATATAGCGTTTTGTGAGCTTCATTCATAAGAATTTCCCGAAGATTGTTGTGGTTAGGAATCCAGATACGATCTAGGTAGTACAGAATACCATCAGATTTAGTTTCAAATTTTAGCTCAGCTCCACAGGACATCTCCTTTCGTACATCATCTTCCGTTATCGAAACGTGTTGAGCTTCTCGAATTTGATCTTTAATGTCGGTTATAATTTGCGAACATAGAAGACGAATGGAGTTCACATAACCCTTTCGACTAAGTGCATCAGCCACCACATTTGCTTTGCCCGGGTGGTATCGAATTTCACAGTCGTAATCATTTAGAAGTTCGACCCATCTTCGTTGCCTCATGTTTAACTCCTTTTGATTGAAGATATGTTGAAGACTCTTGTGGTCAGTGTATATTTCACACTTAGTACCATAGAGATAATGTCTCCATATCTTAAGAGCGAACACAACGGCTCCAAGTTCTAGGTCATGAGTGGTGTAGTTCTTCTCATGCGTCTTGAGTTGTCTCGAAGCATAAGCTATAACTTTTCCTCTTTGCATTAGAACGCAGCCTAATCCTTGTCCTGACGCGTCGTAATAGACCACAAAATCATCACAACCTTCAGGAAGAGTGAGGATTGGTGCATCACAAAGTTTTTGCTTAAGAGTTTGAAAGGCTTCTTCTTGCTTGGGTCCCCATATGAAAGGTTTTCCCTTATGAGTTAAAGCCGTGAGTGGTACAGCAATGCGAGAGAAGTTTGAAATGAACCGACGATAATAGCCAGCTAGACCAAGGAAAGATCTTACTTCAGTTGGTGTACATGGAGCTTGCCATTCTTGTACCGCTTTGATCTTTGAGGGGTCGACATGTATTCCCTTATCATTGACTACATGTCCGAGGAATTGCACCTCTTTTAACCAGAATTCACATTTGGAGAATTTGGCGTAAAGCTTTTCCTTCTCTAGAAGTGCAAGGATGAGTCGAAGATGACGCTCATGATCAGATTTAGATTTTGAATAAATGAGAATATCGTCGATGAAAACTATGACAAATCGATCCAGATATGGTTTGCAGACTCTGTTCATTAGATCCATGAAGACAGCTGGTGCGTTGGTTAGACCAAATGGCATGACCATGAATTCATAATGGCTATAACGAGTTCGAAAAGCAGTCTTAGGGACGTCTTCTTCATGCACTCTAAGTTGATGATAGCCAGATCGAAGGTCGATTTTTGAAAAGCAGCTGGCACCTTGTAGTTGGTCAAGAAGATCATCAATGCGAGGTAATGGATAGCGATTCTTGATTGTTAATTTGTTGAGCTCTCTGTAGTCGATGCACATACGGAACGATCCATCTTTCTTCTTTACAAAAAGGACAGGTGCACCCCAAGGCGATGAGCTAGGACGTATGAATCCCTTGTCAGTCAACTCTTGTAATTGACTGGCTAACTCTTGCATTTCAGAGGGGGCTAACCTATAAGGAGACTTTGCAACTGGTGAAGCACCAGGTATAAGATCAATACGGAATTCGACTTCTCTAACTGGAGGAAGTCCTGAAATTTCGTCAGGAAAAACTTGCGGGAAATCTTTTACTACAGGAATGTCTTCAAGTTTCTTCTCAATGGTTCCCTTTTTGATGATATGAGCTAAAAACGCGACATAATTCTTGCGAAGATATTTTTGAGCTTGAAGACAAGACATTAAGCGGAGTCCTTTCGACGAGGTTTCTCCAAAGATTCGAAGAGTCTGACCGTTTGAAAGAGGAATACGAATAAATTTTTCACGACATACAACTTCTGCCTGATGTTGACTGAGCCAATCCATACCGATTATGATATTAGAACTTCCCAGCTTCATAGGAATAAGGTCGACTGAGAAATCGTGGTCGTTTAAGGTGAGTGTACAGTTGCGTATAATAGAGTTTGATGAAACTGGTTTCCCGTCCGCAACTTCTACCGTTATGGATTCCGTGAGCTTATCCCGATTTTTGTTTAAGATAGGTTCAAATTCTAAAGACACAAAACTTCTATCCGCACCAGTATCAAATAACATAGATGCATATCTACCATTTATAAGGAACGTACCGTTAACCACATTGCTGTCAGCTCTAGCCTGATTAGCGTTAATATTGAAAGCTCTTCCTCTTGCAGGTGGAGGAGCTTGGTTCGCTTGATTCACCGGGTTGGCTTGGGCCTGAGCATGAATAATGTTTACCAACCTTGGACAAGTGTTTCTGAAATGGCTCGGGTCACCGCAATTGTAGCAAGCCCGCATTGGTTGACCCATAGGATAATTGGGCTGGTAATATGTTTGGGCTAAATGTTGGGTGGGTGGTAATAGTAGGGGTTGTTGGGCTTGGCCCATTATTTGTTGGTGGGTTTGGGTTGAAGGCTGGTGGCGGTTTGTTCGCTAGGCATGCGGCAGGTTTGAACAGTATGACCTGCGCGACCGCAACCGGTGCAATATTGGCAAGGATGATAAGGAGAATGGTGATATTGGCAACGGTTATATTTTGGTAACGGACCAGTGTAAGGTCTTCTGTATGGTGCGGGTGAAGGAGCAACCTGGGTAATGGGTGCAGCAGGGATAGGGGAGTTGGCTTGAGTAACAACGAAATTTCTGGTGTTGCGCTTCCTCTTGTTAGCAAACTTAGAGGAAGAGATAGGATGGTTTGAAGTTTGACCCTCAACAGGGGCTTTCTTTTACTCTTCTTTGAACTTCCTATTGCGAATTCGGTTCTCGGTCAGTTCAGTTGCTAGCTCCATAGCAGCTTCAAGTGTTACTGGTGAGATGCTGAGAACTGAATCTTGAATTTTCGAGGGAAGTCCTCGAATATAATGCTCGATCAGACGATAGGTTGGGGTGAACAAATTTGGAACCATTTGGTTCAACTCCAAGAACCTCTTGTTATAGGTGGTGTGATCACCCTCCTTCTGCTTTAGTGCATGAAATTCATCCTCCAACTTTTTAATTTCACTCCTAGGACAGAAAGGCCTAGTCATGATTTCCCTTAACTCCTCCCAAGTTAAGGCCATTGCATCTTCCGTTCCCCTCTTCCCTTTCTCAGTATTCCACCAAGTGAGAGCTACCCCAAATAGTCTCCCGGTAGCGTATCGAACCTTGCGATCCTCAGGACAATCGCAGTTTAGAAAGGTGTTTTCCATCTCCTCGAACCAATGTAGGAGAGCAGTGACACCCTCAGTCCCTTCAAATTTAGGAGGATCACAAGACTTGAAATGTTTGTATGAACACTTGCTGGTAGGAGGGTTGTCGATGTTCTGGTCATGTTGTTGGGGAGGGTTAGTAAGATTTGTAGCGAGGGCTTGTTGTACTTGGACCACAATGTCAGGCAGTATCGTGGCCATTTGTTTCGCGATTTGGGTGGCCAAGCGTTCCTGAGACCTTCCTGATCTTTTACCCTTCGTTGTTGTCTGGACGACATCTACAGGAACATACATGAGAAGATTGTGAGTTTATGGTGTCTTTTTAGGTGTCATGTGTCTTTAAGAAAATGAAAATAACATAAATATCAATAATGCAACTACATCCATAGGATGTCTTGGGTTTGCTCATGTTGGGCCTCAAATGTCCCCCATACCTTCACCTATATAGTCATGTGGGCTCCCATGACTATTGGCTTGGTAGGATTCACATTAGTATTGGCAATTTAACACTCGCATCACCCGAATGCAAACCACAAAATATGTTCATGAGATGTTTGGTCTGAACGTGTCCAGGTGTAGACATAATGACAACTCAAAGTGGGGTTAGCTCACACGACGTTTGGTATAGCATGCTTTGGCCTAATAGGTACTTCGTACTCTCATCGTTAGTCCCCAGGTAGGCAAACTGGTCCTTTATTTTGGATTTATACGAATGCCAGCCTAGACAGGACGTTCCGACTACCGGTACTGGTACCCTTCCAGTTACTACATGCCCGTCATGAGAACTCACTTTGATGAGATTTGAAAACACAAAAATCATTGTAAAAGCAATCATGATGTGGTGTGTGCTTTCATGGATGTGATATGTTATGAGTATATGATTCATGATAGGCATTATATGATAATACATACTTATGAACATGCTTGAATAATATTCAATGTAACATTTAACATAAAACATATACACATCATGAAATTTGGCATGTAACACACAAAAATCTTATAAGTTTCTAATCAACTATAGTATAGGCTCTAAGGGTCTAATAACCTATCCTATATCCCTATAAACCTGTATCTGATACCAATCTGTCACACCCCGACCCGCAGCGGAATAAGAGTCGGGGCATAATTGGGTTATCACCAAAGCTCATGACATTTACTAATATGTTTCATATTTATTAAAATCAAAGTTACATTCCAAATAATCCAAACATGTCCTTACAATACAAAGAAAATAAACCAAACATAACAATCCCAAACTCTAAATCGTTTTATTCTTCTAGTCCAATCCTATGTGTTCCTAGCTGCTGCTGGTTCACCTGTATCATGTGTAAAAATGGGGGTTTTGGGGTCAACATAAGTTGGCGAGTGAACCTTATTAGATAAACATTTATTAATGATTTACTTGTTAGTTTATCAATGAAAAATTGTGCATAATCATAAATGAGCAAATGTAAATAATCAAGCAGTGGCAAATAGAAATCACAACTATAACATACAATAACATATGATAGCATACATGAACATACCAACATCATACGATAAATAACATAAATGAAACTGTGCGATCAAGGCTCAATCAAACGGAGGCGATCGTATTGCATGTACTGAAAATGAAAATGTCTGTGCGATCAAGGCTCAATCAAACGGAGCCGATCGTATGTGGGCACGCCAGGTTCAACCTCATAATGAAATGGGGAACATGCTCAACGCTCATAATGTAATGGGAGCGGCGGCCTATGAAATTGCATGTACTGAAAATAATAAATTGCATCCAACAATAACTACACAACAGTTGAAACAAACTGAATACACATGTTCATGATATGATGTATGCAAAATGGTTTAATTATAATATATATAACAAGACACATGATACACCCCAAAACGTGATTAAACGGGGAATTTGTAAAGATTCACTCACATTGGGTGCGTTGGATTGGAGATGGTGAGATGCGCACGACTTAGATGAGCGGAAACAACGAGAAATACTAACCTAAATAATAACGGAAAAATAAATGAGGGGATTTTATTAAGAATTTTAAATGAAATTTTTAGATATATTTTTGTGAGTTTAAGGCTATTTTCTATCTTTAAAAATGTTATTTTTAAGTATTTTTAATTGATTTTTAAATTACATTAAATAAATAAAAATATAAAAAAAATTGTTTATTTTGCGTTGACCGTTGACCGTTGACCGTTGACTTGTTGACTTGTTGACCGGTTCGGTCAGGGGAATTGTTTGCGCCGGGTGAGGCTCGAACCCGAGACCTCCCGTACGCGTGCACGCAGCTCTACCAACTGAGCTACGTGTCTAACCCGAAATAATCTTGTTTTTAATTATATTTATATACTAATTCGGTTTAACCAAAATTCTTTTAATTTCAAAAACATTTTAATTCAACGAACCGGTGCCAGTATCAGGTTTCGAACGCGTGACGTGCGATTCAGTGTTGCACACAGTCCACCGCTGGACTGTGTGTCTAACCTGATTAATATCTTGGTTTTTATTATACTTAACAACTAACGGGATTAACCCGGTTTAGTTTTAAACAAAAAGGCATTTTATTACATAAGGAGTGCGTGTATCAGGGATCGAACTCGGGACATGCGTATATGTTTTGCACACAGTCCACCGCTGGACTGTGTATCTAACCCGTTCATATTACTGATTTTAATAAAACTTATAACTTAACTAACTTCGTCTTCTACATTCAGATTACAGTCAACTGATTCACTAATTCGTTCCTTGTTTTTACGATTAACAAACATTCTTAAAGCTAAAAATGAAATGGCAGAGATGGTAATTAGAGGTGAACATACCGATGAACGGTTTATTTCAGATTTCCGGCAATGAGTCGGTCCCTGTTTTTATGCTCTTCAAATGAACAAGACAATTAACCGTTTTTATTAGCTAATCGTGAAATTGAAGTGATCAGCAAATGTTAACAGAGGGTTTGAATGCCCTTACCGATTCTCAGATGAATATAGAGATTTTCAGAATTTTTCCGGCGAACTGAAATTAGCTGAATACAGTGCCTGAATTCGATTTCAATTGAAAGGTCTAAGTTAGAAATAGCCTAACAATTGTTGAACTACAATGTTATTGAAAGATTACCGTTTGAGGATGAATACGGTTTTCCGGCGAATCTTGCAGAAAATTCCGGCGAGTTGATTTAAGCGTTCTGACGAACTGAAAGTGTGACGAAAGTGAAATGGAATGTTGGTATAATGTTTCTGAGTCGCGAGAGGGGTCTTGAGTTGAAGTAATTGGGACTTGATTAGTTTCGGTTATAAAAATCGATGATGATGACAATTTAACATTCATTCAATCTGAATTGATGAGAAAACATCGGTGCATCGGTTATAACCTGAATGTGCGAGTAAACAAACGATTTGACGATTGGGTTGCCGATTTCCGTTTCTCAATTGGCGCAACCGGTTTTAACCGAGTTTGAGTATAAAGGTTATTTGTTTCTTATAGATGACAGAAAACAACAAGTGGCGGAGTGGTGATGTGTGTGTTAAGTCATTGAAGTTATGAACCGGCTGACCCGGGTTCGAGTCCCGGCAGCAACATTTCTTTTTTATTTATTTTGTTTTCACTTTTTATCAAATATAATTTTTATAGTTTAGTTTGTTTATTAATTATGTATCATTAAAAACCAAAATAACCATAAATATACAACGTGACATTTATAACTTGATATTCAATTACAAAATGGAGCGGGTTTTGGAAACCCATTTTTGACAAATGTTACAGTGCATTCATCATATTCATGATCAAATGAGTTGCCAATATATATCAATTGTTTGTGTGGTTAATGTTTAGATTTAATTTATCATGTTCAGTACATACATTATCATAGGCCGCCGCTCCCTATTACCTATGAGCGTGAGCTGTTCCCCATTACCTATGAGCGTGAACAAGGCGTTGCCAACATACGATCGGCTCCGTTTGATTGAGCCTTGATCGCACATACATTATCATAGGCCGTCCGTTCCCCATTACCTATGAGCGTGAACGAGACGTTGCCAACATATACATTGTCATTCATATCCTATACTCATGCAAGGTGGTTTGTGATTGTTTGTTTACATACGTTTGTTCATATATGATTATTGCACAATTTTTCCATATTAAATACAACAAGGAATCAATAACAAATGTTTTTAACAAGGTTCACTCGCCAACTTTTGTTGACCCAAAATTCCCCATTTTTACACATGATACAGGTGATCAAGTTGAAGCAAGAAACATATAGGGCGGCCTAGAAGAATAAACCAGTTTAGATTTTGGATTGTTTTAGTTAATTTTTCCTTTCCTTGTATTGTATGAATTTGACTTGAATCTTTGAGATGTAATTTGAATTTAATAAATATGAAACATATTAGTAAACATCATGAGCTTTGGTGATAACCCAATTATGCCCCGAGTCTTATTCCGCTGCGGGTCGGGGTGTGACAGATTGGTATCAGAGCCATGACTATAGGGATATAGGATAGGTTATTAGACCCTTAGAGCCTATACTATAGTCGATTAGAATTTTTAAATTATTTGTGTGTTGCATGCAAAATTCATGATGTTTATATGCTTTATGTTTATTGTTACATACAATGTTATGCAAGCATGTTCATTAGTACATATTATTATACAATGCCTATCATGAATCATATTCTCATAACATATCATATCCATGGGAGCACACACCTCACAATTCATATGATTTTTACAACGATTTTTGTGTTTTCAAATCACATCAAAGTGAGTTCTCATGACGGGCATGTAGTAACTGGAAGGGTACGAGTACCGGTAGTCGGAACGTCCTGTCTAGGCTTGGCATTCGTATAAATCCAAAATAAAGGACCAGTTTTCCTACCTGGGGACTAACGATGAGAGTACGAAGGACCTATTAGGCCAAAGCATGCTATACCAAACGTCGTGTGAACTAACCCCACTTTGAGTTGTCATTGTGTCTATACCTGGACACCCTCCGACCATACATCTCGCAAACATATTTCATGGTTTTCATTCGGGTGATGCGAGTGTTAAACCGCCAATACCAATGTGAATCCTACTAAGCCAATAGTCATGGGGGCCCACATGACTATACAGGCGATGGTATGGGGGACATTGGAGGCCTAAACATGAGCAAACCCAAGACATCCTATGGATGTAGTGCATTATTGATGATTATGTTATTTTATTATTTTAAACGACACATGACACCTAAACACTCCTTAAACTCACCATCTTCCTATGTATATTCCTGTAGATGTCGGCTAGGCAGCTACGTGGAGGTCGAAAGTCAGGAAGGTCAAACGAACGCTTGGCCACTCAAATTGCAAAACAAATGGCCGCGGTGCTTCCTGATATTGTAATTCAAGTCCAACAAGCTCTCACCGCGAATCCTATCAACCCACCCAGTCAAGAGGATCAAAACATCGACAACCCTCCCTCCAAGAAGTGCTCCTACAAACACTTCAAATCTTGCGATCCCCCAAAGTATGAAGGGACTGAAGGTGTCACCGCTCTCCTCCACTGGTTTGAGGAAATGGAAAACACCTTCCTCAATTGCGATTGTCCCGAGGATCGCAAGGTACGTTACGCAACCGGGAGACTATTTGGAGGTAGCCCTGACCTGGTGGAACACCGAGAAGGGTAAGAGAGGAGTTGAAGACGCTATGGCCTTAACGTGGGAAGAGTTAAGGGAAATAATGACAAAACGCTTCTGCCCAAGAAGCGAACTCAAGAAGTTGGAAGATGAATTCCACTCGCTGAAGCAAAAGGAAGGAGACCATACTTCCTACAACAAAAGATTTCTTGAGCTGAACCAGATGGTTCCTAACTTGTTCACCCCAGTATACCGCTTGGTTGAACACTATATTCGAGGCCTCCCCTCGAAAATTCAAGACTCAGTTCTCAGCACTTCGCCTGCAACTCTCGAAGCTGCTATGGAATTAGCTACCGAACTTACCGAGAATCGCATCAGAAACGGTAAATTCAAGGAGGAGAAAAAGAAAGCCCCCGTTGAGGGCCAAACTTCAAACCATTCCACCTCCTCCTCAAAGTTTTCTAACAAGAGGAAACGAAATACCAGAAACTTTGCTGTCACCCAGACAAATTTCCCTATCCCTGCTGCACCCATCACTCAAGTTGCCCCTTCACCCGCACCATACAAAAGGCCATACTTCGGCCCCTACCCAAAATGCACCCGTTGCCAATACCATCACTCTCCCGAACTCCCCTGTCAGTATTGCACCAGCTGTGGCCGTGCAGGTCACACCATCCAAACCTGCCGCTCACTGCAGCGAATGAACCGCAACCAACCCACAACCCAAACCCACCATCAAATAATGGGTCAAGCCCAACAACCCCTACTACTACCACCTACACAACATACGGCCCAAACCTACTACCAACCCAACTACCCCATGATGCAACCCATGCGGGCTTGTTACAACTGTGGAGACCCAAACCACTTTAGAAACACTTGTCCACGCTTGGTGAACATCATACATGCTCAAGCTCAAGCAAATCCGGTGAATCAAACTAACCAAGCTCCTCCACCTGCTAGAGGAAGAGCTTTTAACATCAACGCCAACCAAGCTAGGGCCGACAACAATGTGGTTAACGGTACGTTTCTCATCAATGGTAGTTATGCATCCATGTTATTTGATACACTCCATTATGGTAGAAGTTGCTGACAGAAAACCGGTCTCATTAAACTCCATTATCCAAAACTGTACTCTCACTCTAAACGATCACGACTTTCCAGTTGACCTCATTCCTATGAAGTTGGGAAGTTTCGACATTATAATTGGTATGGATTGGCTCAGCCAACATCATGCTGAAGTAGTATGCCGCGAAAAGTTCATTCGTATTCCTCTTGCAGAGTGTCAAACCCTACGAATCTTTGGGAGAAACCCCTTCGAAAGGACTCAAACTGATGTCCTGTCTTCAAGCCCGAAAATATCTCCGCAAGAATTATGTCGCATTCCTAACTCATGTTGTCAAGAAGGGAAACAAGGAGAAGAAACTCGAAGATATACCTGTAGTGAAAGAATTCCCACAAGTCTTTCCCGACGACATCTCAGGACTTCCTCCCATGAGAGAAGTCGAATTCCACATTGATCTTATACCTGGCGCTACACCCGTCGCGAAATCTCCTTATAGGTTAGCCCCATCCGAAATGCAAGAGCTGGCCAGTCAACTACAAGAACTGACCGACAAAGGATTCATACGTCCTAGCTCATCGCCTTGGGGTGCACCTGTTCTGTTTGTGAAGAAGAAAGATGGAACGTTTCGCATGTGTATCGATTACAGAGAACTTAACAAATTAACGGTCAAGAACCGCTATCCATTACCTCGCATCGATGATCTACTAGACCAACTCCAGGGTGCCACCTGTTTTTCAAAGATCGACCTTCGTTCTGGCTATCATCAACTTAGAGTACATGAAGAAGACGTCCCAAAGACCGCCTTCCGAACTCGTTATGGTCATTTTGAATTCATGGTCATGCCATTTGGTCTAACCAACACTCCAGCTGTCTTCACGGATCTAATGAACAGAGTCTGCAAACCCTATCTCGATTGTTTTGTTATAGTCTTCATCGACGACATTCTCATTTACTCAAAGTCTAAATCTGATCATGAACGACACCTTTGACTCATCCTCACACTCTTAAGAACCGAAAAGCTCTACGCGAAATTCTCCAAATGCGAATTCTGGTTAAGAGAAGTACAATTCCTTGGACATGTCGTCAATGACAAGGGAATACATGTCGACCCCTCAAAGATCAAAGCAGTACAAGAATGGCAAGCGCCACGTACACCAACCGAAGTAAGATCATTCCTTGGTTTGGCTGGTTACTATCGCCGTTTCATTGCAAATTTCTCCCGTATTGCTTTACCACTCACGGCTTTGACACATAAAGGAAAACCCTTCATATGGGGACCTAAACAAGAAGAAGCCTTCCAAGCCCTTAAGCAAAAGCTTTGTGACGCACCTATCCTCACACTCCCCGAAGGTTGCAATGACTTCGTAGTATATTGCGACGCATCGGGGCAAGGACTAGGCTGTGTATTAATGCAAAGGGGAAAAGTGATAGCCTATGCTTCTAGGCAACTCAAAGTGCATGAGAAGAACTATACTACCCACGACCTAGAACTTGGAGCCGTTGTGTTCGCTCTTAAGATATGGAGACATTACCTCTATGGTACCAAGTGTGAAATATACACTGACCACAAGAGCCTCCAACATATCTTTAACCAAAAGAGGTTGAATATGAGGCAACGAAGATGGGTCGAACTTCTTAATGACTACGACTGTGAAATTCGGTATCATCCCGGCAAGGCAAATGTGGTGGCCGATGCACTCAGTCGAAAGGGTTATGCGAACTCCATTCGTCTTCTATGTTCGCAAATCATAACCGACATCAAAGATCAAATCCGAGAAGCTCAACATGTTTCCATAACAGAATACGACATACGCAATGAGTTATCTTGTGGAGCAGAACTTAAACTCGAAACAAAATCCGACGGTATTCTGTATTATCTAGATCGCATATGGATTCCCGATCACAATAACCTTCGCGATTTCCTTATGAAAGAGGCGCACAAGACACGATACTCTGTACACCCAGGAGCCGACAAGATGTATCAAGACCTTCGATACACCTACTGGTGGCCTGGCATGAAAAAGGATATTGCTGTTTTTGTTTCCAAGTGCCTTACCTGTTCTAAAGTAAAAGCTGAACATCAAAGACCCTCAGGACTTCTAGTCCAACCTGAAATACCTGTATGGAAGTGGGAAAACATAACCATGGACTTCATTACCGGGTTACCTCGCACTTCTGGTGGGTATGACACTATATGGGTAATCATTGATCGTCTTACAAAATCAGCTCACTTCATTCCGATTCGCGAGGACTTCAAGAATGAGAAGTTAGCTCGTATCAACATCAGTGAAATCGTAAGCCGTCATGGTGTACCGTTAACCATTATTTCAGATCGTGATGGACGTTTCACTTCACGAACATGGCAAGCCGTACAAGCCGCTTTGGGTACACGATTAGACCTCAGTACCGCTTACCATCCTCAAACTGATGGACAATCTGAACGCACCATTCAAACTCTTGAAGACATGCTTCGAGCATGTGTCATAGACTTCAAAGGGAATTGGGACGCTCATCTACCATTAGTTGAATTTTCGTACAACAACAGCTATCATTCAAGTATCGGCATGGCACCTTTCGAAGCGTTATATGGTCGTAAGTGCCGATCACCAATATGTTGGCACGAAATTGGAGAAGCTCAAAACACCGGTCCAGAATTAATACAAGAAACAACAAACAAGATCCATCAAATTCGAAACAATCTTCTAGCGGCACAAAGTCGTCAAAAGAGTTATGCAGACAAACGACGAAAGCCCTTGGAATTTAACATTGGTGACCAAGTACTTTTAAAAGTATCGCCGTGGAAGGGAGTGGTTCGTTTTGGCCAAAAAGGCAAGCTAGCACCACGCTACGTAGGACCTTTCAAGATACTCGAAAGAGCAGGACCTGTAGCATACAAGCTTGACCTACAAGAAGAACTCAACAGAATTCATCCCACATTCCACGTATCGAACTTGAAGAAGTGCCTCGCCGATGAAAATCTCCATATTCCCCTGGAAGACATTCAAGTCGATGAATCTATGCATTTTATTGAAAGACCAGTAGAAATTATGGACTTCGGAGAGAAACGTTTAAGACGAAGCCGCATTCCAATTGTCAGGGTACGCTGGGAGTCAAAACGAGGACCTGAGTTTACTTGGGAACGTGAAGACTCAATGCGCGAGAAATACCCACAACTTTTTCCTGTTACCACTACTACTTAAATTTCGGAACGAAATTTCTAAAAGTAGGGGATACTGTAACATCCGTCGAAAAATGGGTTTTCCAAACCCGCTTCGTTTGTAATCGGATATCAAGATATAAAAATTTTGTTGCGTATTTATGACTTATTATAATTTTAAACGATACATAATTAATAAACAAATTGGAATTTATAAGCTATAATTGTTAAAAAGTAAAAATAAAATAAATAAAAAGAAAAACAGGCTGCCGGGATTCGAACCCGGGTCAGCCGGGAAGCCTAGCAAATTAACTCACACACATCCAACCACTCCGCCACTTGTGTTATTTGTTAATATATCGAAACAATTAATACATATAACAAAACTCTAAATCAAACCCAGTCAACAGCGCGCCCATTTCGCAGTCGCCGGAAAATCCGACGATTTCGCCAATTATCGACGGTTTCTTTTGACTTAACGTACGCATTAACATCAACATCGGTTATAACCGATGTCTAGTTCCGCGACATCAGTCATAACCGCCGGAGAAAGGCTGACCAACGAATCAAGACAGAAATCGGACCCAATTCATCGATATTCTTTCCTATAAATTTGGTAATCTTTTCGCTCAAAATCGCACCAATTCTCGAAGCAATTTCACTCGCCGGAATTTTTCTTCCATCACCGGACTTTCGCCGGAAAACCGAGACTCACATCAACACGGTAAATACCTCGACTCTTTCTGTTTCAATCTATTGTTAGACTATTACTAACATCAATCCATCACCCAGAATCAATCCCAGACGACGTTGTCGGATATTCTGTTTTCGCCGGAAAACTTCTGAAATTTCCAGAATCACGCTGTGGATCGGTATGATCATCTAAACGTCCTGATAATCGTTGCTCAGTAGTTCAATTTCACATCTAATAAATCAAAACTGTTAATTGATTCGAACAGACGGAGTTCACAAAACAGAGTCGACGAATCCTTGCCGGAGTTCCGAGAAAGACATCTGATTCGGTACATTCTTTCCCCAAACCCTCTCTGTCCATTACATTTCAATCGCTTATAATTTTCGTTAATCAAATTAAACAAGAAACAGTTGATTAATATTTGTCTTTGTTCTTGAGCGAAGAAGACGAAGTCGATTATGATTATAAGATTAATTAAAATCAGTATAATAAACGGGTTAGACACACAGTCCAGCGGTGGACTGTGTGCAAACAATAAACACACGTCTCGAGTTCGATCCCTATCACGACCCTATCCTCGGAAATAAAAATGTTTTTTTTAGAAACTGAACCGGGTTAACTCAATGTAAGATGTTAAGTATAATAAAAATCAGTATATTAACCAGGTTAGACACACAGTCCAGCGGTGGACTCTGTGCCAAACTAAACCACAGGTCCCGGGTTCGAGACCTGTTGAGATCACCGGTTCGATACAATTAAATCCTTTTTAAATAAATGATTTTCGGATTAAAAATATAATTAAAAACAGAAATATTTCGGGTTAGACACGTAGCTCAGTTGGTAGAGCTGCGTGCACGCGTACGGGAGGTCACGGGTTCAAGTCTCACTCAGTGCAAATATATACACGACCGAACCGGTCAACGGTCAACGGTCAACAGTCAAAGTCAACATTTTTTTTATATTTTTATTTATTTATTTAATTTAAAAATCAATTAAAAATACTTAAAAATAATGTTTTTAAAGTTAGAAAATAGCCTTAAACTTAAAAAATATATCCAAAAATCCTATTAAAATTGTTAACAAAATCCACTTATTTACCGTACCTTTTCGTTATTAATTAGGTTAGTTTTTCATCGTCGATCAATCCTCTAAACTCGTGCGCATTCAACATCAACAACCGAACGCACCAAATGTGAGTGAATCTCTACCAATTCCCCGTTTTAATCACATTTTGGGGTGTATCATGTGTCGCTATTTATTTATTATAATTAAACACTTGTGCATTCATCATATTCATGATTAAATGAGTTGCCAATATATATCAATTGTTTGTCTGGTTAATGTTTAGATTTAATTTATCATGTTCAGTACATACATTATCATAGGCCGCCGCTCCCCATTACCTATGAGCGTGAGCTGTTCCCCATTACCTATGAGCGTGAACAAGGCGTTGCCAACATACGATCGGCTCCGTTTGATTGAGCCTTGATCGCACATACATTATCATAGGTCGTCCGTTCCCCATTACCTATGAGCGTGAACGAGACGTTGCCAACATATACATTGTCATTCATATCCTATACTCATGCAAGGTGGTTTGTGATTGTTTGTTTACATACGTTTGTTCATATATGATTATTGCACAATTTTTCCATATTAAATACAACAAGGAATCAATAACAAATGTTTTTAACAAGGTTCACTCGCCAACTTTTGTTGACCCAAAATTCCCCATTTTTACACATGATACAGGTGATCAAGTTGAAGCAAGAAACATATAGGGCGGCCTAGAAGAATAAACCAGTTTAGATTTTGGATTGTTTTAGTTAATTTTTCCTTTCCTTGTATTGTATGAATTTGACTTGAATCTTTGAGATGTAATTTGAATTTAATAAATATGAAACATATTAGTAAACATCATGAGCTTTGGTGCCCAAGTCTTATTCCGTTGCGGGTCGGGGTGTGACATTTTTTATCTTGTTATAAACGCGGTATGACGTATTTTTAGAATAGCCACCGAAGATGTAAGGATCCCGCGTGATTCAAACTTTCCTTTAGCGTCCATGAGCAAGAGAACACAGGGGCATCCGAACTTGCGAAAATGCTTGACCGAAGGTTTGCGACCTTCAACCACTTCGTATGGAGTCTTCATATGGCGTTTATTGATCAAGGCATGATTCTGAATATAGCATGCAGTAATGATTGCTTCTGCCCAGAAAATAAGAGGTAGCTCGGATTCAACCAGCATAGTGCATGCAGCTTCAATGAGCGTGCGATTTCGGCGTTCTGCAACCCCATTTTGTTGTGGAGTTCTGGTTACACTAAACTGTAGGTCGATCCCCTTGGAAGAACAGAAAGAGTTTAAGGTAATATTCTTAAACTCCGTCCCATTACATCGAATTGCTTTTACCGTAGAATCTGTCTGGTTTTCCATAAGCATGACAAATTGTTTGACTAACTCAGCAGTTTCACTTTTATGTGTGAGAAAGAAAACCCAGGTGAATCAAGAGTAGTCGTCAATGATAACCAAACAGTAAGCCTTCCCGCCAATGTTGCGTATGTCTGTCGGACCAAAGAGATCCATATGTAACAATTCTAAGACTTGAGAAGTGGAGGGAACGGCTTTAGATTTGTGCAGCTGTCGATGTTGTTTCCCACGCGCACATGATTCACATTTTTCGATCTGCATGAAGTCACGAACTGGCAGATCTCTAACTAAACCACCTTTAGCAAGACGATTTAAATTCTTCATATTGATGTGTCCCAGTCTGCAATGCCACAGCATGGCGTCATGTTCGGCCGTCGATGAGAAGAGGCAAGTGAGCTTGTCAGAAGGAGTCTGGTTCATATCAATGACATACGCATTGCCTTTGCGTGCAGCTTTAAGAAGAATCCAATCATCTGGAATAATTAAACCGGGTTTAAGCACATAACATCCTTTCTTGGTGAAGAGAACATCCAAATGATTGTTACAGAGTTGAGACACACTCAACAGACTGTGCTCCAATTCTGGTACGTAATTAACATTCTTAAAGCTGAGGGCTCCATTGCAAACAGTTCCTCTCATGGTAATTTTCCCTGTTTTTCCACCTGTGAAGGAAACAAACCCGCCATCGAAAAACTGAATGTCATTCAACTACGAGATGTCTCCGGTCATGTGCCTGGAACAACCACTATCAATGTACCATAGTCTAACAAGAGCGCGCCAGAGCTGTTCCTGCACATTTCAACAGGTTCTAGTCAGAAACGGAACCCAGGCCATTGAAGATTTGGGCTTGCCATTAGCATCAACGTAAGTAACCTCACGAAAGATTAAATTAGTTGAGGATGAGGTTGATGATGCTTTTGATTTATTAGAGATGGGGTTAGAAGACTGAGTCTTGGCCACTAACTTAGGCCTCCAGGTTACCGAATCAGACCTCTGCACAATCCTTGGAGTGCTAGAGGGATTCTGGGAAATTGAAGGTCTCAAGGGTTTGAAAGATTGTTTCCTGGCCAAGTTCCAATCTTGATCAGAAGACTTAGCCACAAATCGAGCCTCAGGTGGGCGATTAGGCATAGTTTTCTGATGTCTGGAATACAAAGATTTGAATGAGGTAAAGGTATTTTGACAATTTCGAGCAATGTTCCGGAAGATCCACAATTGAAACAAGTCTGCCTCTTCTGGAAGAAAACAGTCCATTCAGCTTGGGAAATTCTGGGCAATTTGTCTGTCAGTTTCTTGCTGGCGGGCTCTGACGGCTGATGCACGGTCTTGGTCTTGACGGTGTCCTGCACACAACCATTAGCACACTTGTTAGTTTTGTGATTTGAATTCAAGGTTTTTGAACATGGAGATTTTGGAAAACTTTTAACCGATATCCGTTCAGCTGGTTGCTTAACAGATTTGGTTTGCGACTGCTGAGTTAATTTCTCAGTTTGATGAGGAGACTCAGCAGTTGCCGTTTCAGTTTTCAAAGATGCCTGTTTTGTTTTCTTCTTTTTAGATCGGCGTGTTCTTCTCTTCTTAGTCTTATTTTTCAAATCACATTTCATGACAGATTCTGTAGAGGACACGAGTGGCTCTACAGGGACATCCTGTTCTGAGATTTCAGAAGGTGAATGTGGAATCTTGCAATTTTGAAAAGTTTGAGATTCCGATTCAGAATCAGTTTTAAGATTTTCATTTGAATCATGAGGAAAAGTGTGTTCATATTCTGTCATTTCAGAATCAGTCCCTTGTGTGAAGTCGCCCGAGTCTTCCAGAATTATGTCACTATCAACTTTTACAGAATCGGTTGGTTGGTCTACTTTCACATTGTGAACCCTAGGGGATGCATCAATAGAAGCAACCTATGGAGAAGAACTTTCGGTATCCTCAGCTGAAACTGATGACACCAAATCATCTGTTGATGCAGAACCTGCAGCTAAATTCATTTTCTCATCACATAAGTTATTGCAGTTATTATCATTCAAAACATCAGAATTAAAACTGTCTAAATTCTCAACACAACCAACACTGTTTGAGCATGTAAATTGTTAAGCAAGAAATTGATTTAAAATGTCAAAAGCAGGCTTATAAAATGCATATTCAGCAGCTGAATTGTCTGAATTTGTATTCAGACATTCCTCTTGATCACCCTCTGTGATATCCTCAACTAAAATTTTTTCTGCACATGAGTTAGACACGTTAGTATCATTCACGAATTCAGTTTGAGTATCAGAAGATTCTTTTCTGTTAGATTCTGTGGAGGATGTGGATGTTTTTGCCTCAAGCACAACTTTCTCCAATCCATCTGTACTCCCAGAAGGATGATTACCAGTTTCATGTGAAAGTGGTTTAGAAGCCACAAAGACATCATCCCTCTTAAGTTCAGTGGGTTTGGAGAACTTTGGGTAATAGGGCGTCCATGGTTTGGATAAATAATCTAAAGGTTTAACATAAATCATTTTTTCTGCATTTTCAACCTCTTCCTCAGAGTCAGCCATTCTAGTATAGTTATGATTATATGGTGGAGGCGCCCTATTATACCCGAGGCCTTTGGTAAAATTCTTTTGATAGTTAAGCTGGAGGTCACATAAGTCCTTGACAAGTGTACTGGAAGTTTCAAATTTTTTAATGTTTATTTCATTTTCGTGAAGCATCCCTGTCAAGGAATTTAGCTTGGCTAAGGCTGCTTGAAGTTGTACGTCCTTTTCAGCTAGTTTTAGCTTGTAGTCATAAACCCAACATCTTTGTTGGTTCAAGTCTAGCTTTAGCTGAGCTACGTCCTATTTCTGAGCTTCGATATTCTCCATAAGAAGCTTGTTCTTATGTTTAAGGGCGATGTTCTACGACGCAGCTTGATGATATTCAGCCACTAGAATTGAGTTATGGGCGCGCATTTGTGATAATTTAAAACGACAACTATCAGAATAGAGAATTCGATTTACCGTTTCTGAAAGATCGGGCGTCTCAGTTGTCTGCGCCATCATGCAGTGGTTGCTGTTCTTGGATAGATTCAATGTTTCCATTTGAGCTGCAGCATCTGCCCAGTTGAAACCTTCATGCTGTTGGGCCACCAATGCCGTTGACTTCCCGCCTGAGCTGCTTGATGGACTCGTAGTGGACCTGGAAGGAGAGACGGGAACCAGCTGTCTGTCCCTGCTTTGTATATAAGCGACCCTGGATGATACATACCCAGACGGTTGCTTCTTGCATTCCCTGACGAAGTGTCCTGGTTCGTGACATCAGTAACATCTAAGTTTGTCCTTAGTGAGACCAGTCTTCAAATTTAACAAGGGTTGCCTTCCATATTTCTTTTGAAACTTGTTAACCCGAAAAGCAGCCATTGCTAGATTCCACAAAACATCAATCTCGTCCAGGTCCTCTTCCATGATCTGATCAACTTCAGTTGGAAGAATAGATGGAGGACTCAGATCACCTACCAGGAAGGCGTTTAAGCTTTTGATCATTGACGCTGCAATAGCCAGTTTCTCTTCGGTTTCCTTAGTGAGAAACACAGAGTTGGATGCGGGTTGAGCAGGTGCAGGCGCTGGTGCAGCAGATTGAGGAATGTTGCCTTGTTGCACTGTTTGAGGAATTGCTGGACGAAAACCATGTTGGGATACTGAGCATGGTACTGTGTGTGAACTTGAGCAACTGAAACCGTTGTGGGATTCTGAGATTGAAAACCATACACGTACTGAGTGTTTTGAGGCGTGGCTATAGGGCTGTAAACCACGTTTGATCCACCAGGTGCTTGTGAGTTTCCTTGCAGAGGACTATAGATAAGATTCTGTGACATTAGAGCCGCATTTTGCCATGTCATCCCTGCGGCCATCAAACTGCTTTGATGATTGATTTCCCTCTGTTTGTTGTCAATCTCACATGATTTGATAGTAGCTATCATCTCAGTGAGAGTGACATCATTCAAGTTCTTGGTCTTCTTGATCATGCCCACATCTGCATCCCAACTCTTGGGCAGTGAATTTAATAACTGTCTGTTCATGGCACTGTTGGTAATGGTAATCTCCACTGAAATCATCTAGGAAACAAGCTTGACATAGTGACGAATCTGGTTTTCAATAGTTTCCCCATAGATGTGATTGAATGAGCTGAATTGCTGATTCACCCTACTTGCTTTCATGTCGGCATTTCCCTCGTAGAGATTTTGCAGCTCACTCCAACCTCCTTTGCGGTCTTACAGTTTCTAACCGCAATAGAGATATTAGGTCCTTGGGCCATGGTCAGAGTTGCCGAAGCCTTCTCATCTTCCTCTATGATCTTGATATCCTCTGGAGTCCATAGGTGCATGGGCTTAGGAATTTTCGTTTCTGGATCTTGCTCTGTGCTGTAAACTATGGTTCTTGGACCATTCATGATGCATCTCCACACACCGGGCTCTTTAGCCTTGCAGTACTATTCAAAACGGAACTTCCACTCGTAGTATTCATCCCCATACAATAAACGTGGAACTTTGGTGGAAGTGCCAATTACTTGATCCAGCTCTTGATGGAGGGCCAGTGTTTGCAATTGCAGGGCAGCCAGAGTGGCATTTGTCAGATCTTGTGCGGTCATGAATCTAGCCATCATAATTAAATTGATTAAAAACCAAATCGATTTAAATTAATTTATTTTAAGTGTCTCAGATGAACAGTACGAAATCCGAAATGGTCAATCCTGAAGTTAATGATGGTCAAATCCGAAATCCGAATCTAATCCGAAATGGCAATCCTGAAGTCAACGATGGTCAAATCCGGAAAGATTATCCGAATTGATGGTAATCCGGATTGATGAATCCGAAATAGCGAATCCAACTTGAAAAACCCGAAATGGAAAACCCGAAATGAGATGGATCCGAAATGACCGAATTCCAAATATGAAATGGAGAATCCGAAATGTATAATCCGGAATAACCAACTCTGAATGTGAATCCGGAATCAAGAATCCGGAGTGGAGAGTCCGGAATGCTTGTCTAATCTCATGAATCCGGAATAGTTATCCTTATCCGTAATAGTGAACCCGCTTTTCCTGCAACTGAATTCCGAGATCCAAGGAATTCAAAACCGCAACAGTAACTCGGATGGCAATCCGGATTGGGCAACAGTCCGGGATCAATCCGAGATGGATGATCACCTTCGTGTTCATCGGAATCCGGAACAGTGGTTGATCCGAATTGTGAGAACCTTCTTCGTGTTCTTCGGAATCTAGAACAGTACCAGATCCGAATTCTTCAAAAACTCTTCGAGTTCTTCGGCACAGTAGCCCTTCCGACGATGAACAGTGATCCAGAACAGAAAAACAATCCAAACAGCTGCAACGCACTTCAAAACTTCTTCAATCAGCAATACCCGGAGCCTGTATTTGAACAGCGGGCTCTGATACCAATTGTAAGTCCCGTAAACGGATCAAACATGTATCACTAACCTAATCAGTAGCGGAAATTATGATTAGGAAGAAGAACAACTTGAATAACTTTGAATAACTCTAACTTGCATACACCAAAAGATGTCTGATACAAGTTCTTTAATTACAACTCTCTAACCCCTTCTTAATAACCTAGCCTCTCTATTTATAAGCACTATTAAGTCCATAATTACAACCCTAGGCCCATTAGGCACTAGGAAGCCACAAAACCCCAAAAGCCCAAATAAATCCTTAATGAGTAAACCTTTAGTAATCTAAGCCCAACATTAACACAATGGATCCACTACCTCGCACTACGAGTCAAACAGCACCATCCACACCTTCACCAATTTCTACTACCCAACCTACTTCAACACATGAAGTCGACCCAACCAACACCACATCATCCGCAACTACCCAAACCGGACCCGTTCTCACTTTTAACCCCACATCAATAGTTCCCCCATTTTCATCCTTTTTCTCGACTTCCGGTCAATCATCTTCCACACAACAACCACCACCAAATCAATTCCAACCAAGTTCAACCATTGTTCATACTACCTCTACATTTCAACCACAAAACCAACCGGGTTTTTATTATCCTTCTTCTCAGTTTGTGCAATCTTCGGGTGTAGGAGGAGATGGATGTGATGACGGGTATGAGGAAGAATTTGGAGGATATGAAGAAGAGGGGTATAATTATGGAGGAGATGGAGGTAATTTGGGACCTCAAGGAGGAATGGCTTATCAACAAAGACAACAAGCGGAACGAATTCAAGAAGTGGTTATGCAACCAACGGGGTACAACAGATTCGTCCGCAAGGGCCACAGTTTCAACGGCCAATGCCTTTACAACAAGTTCAACCTCAATTTCAAAGCCCGATGCAGCAACCACAAATGCAACAACCTCAATACCAACAACAGTTTGCACCTCAAGGGCCAATGCAAGGTCAAGCGGGTCGACCAAGAGAAAAGCGCAATCTTCAAGAAGGGCAAGGCATGTCATTACAAGACATCAAGTTCATGCGGTAGATGGTGGGGGTGCAACCAACTAATCATGTGTATGACGTATGCACAAATTGCAATGAAATGGGTCATTCAGAGGATGTGTATTTGGTGGGTGTGGTCGAAGGTCAAGTAGAAGAGGTGAATGCTATTCAAGGGGGTGGTCGTAATTTCAACATGAACTCGAACACATACCACCCCAGGTTAAGGAACCATCCCAATTTTCGTTATGGGAACCTGGCAAACCAAGCAAACCCAAATTTCCAAGGAGCTCAGGGAAATTTCGTTCCACACCAACAATACAATCAAGGTAATTTAGAGGCGGGAATAATCAAGGCTACCTAGGGCAATTTCAACAATCGGGTGGTCAAAGTGGTACCACAGGTCAAACTTCATCAAGTGGGAATGAAGTTATGGATATGCTCTGGATGATGCAACAAGATATGCAAAGGAGAAATCAACTTGACGAAGTTCGGATGCAAAAGGATGAGGTTCGTGACAAGAGCATTCAAAAATTGACCACTCAAATAGGTCAACTTGCAACCGAGGTGGTGGAGTTGAAAAAAGGTAAAGGTCAACTTCCTAGCGACACTAAGGTAAATCCTTCTAATAGTTCTTCACGTAATATTCCTATTAACCATGTTAGTGTCCTAAGAAGTGGAAAAGAATTTAAGGCAAACTTGTCACCGGGTTTGGTTGATGGGATCGTTGAAGATATTACGGGAAATGAAAGTGATGACGATGAAGTCTCACCTTCAATTGTGTCTAAGGACCCTAACGTTGAAAAGGTAATTCAACAACCAGGGTTGGGTGAAGTTTCAAAAGACAGAAACGAGGAAGGGGGACTAAGTCAAGTCCCATTTCCATCGGCTTTAGTTGACCCGAATAGGAAAATTTTTATTTCAACAAGGGGTCCTCCAAAAGAGGAATTGTGGGATGTTTCAAGCAAGAAAAGTAAACCTCCCCTTACTCGACACAAATAAACAAGTACCGTTTATGCAAAAATTTTAAAAGAATTATGCACACAAAAGAGGCAACAAAAGAAAAAATTGCCTAAGCAGGTTGACTTGACTGGACAGGTATGTGCGGTGCTTAAAGGGGATCTTCCTTCCAAACTCCAAGATCCGGAAACGCCACTAATAAATATTCAAGTTGGAAATTTTCAAATGTCAAAGGCGCTGTTAGATCTTGGAGCCGGAGTAAGTATTTTACCGGGGGGCTTAAACGATCAATATGATTTTGGACCATTAGCACGGGTTGAGACAACGGTGGTTCTAGCCGATTTGTCTCATAAGCTACCCCGAGGGATGGTGCAAGATGTCATAGTAAAGGTTGATGATTTTTATTATCCGGTAGACTTTTTGGTCTTAGATTACTCATCCGCGGACCCAAAACAACAACAAAATGTTATTTTGGGTCGGCGATTTTTTAGCACCGCTCATGCCGTGATTGATTGTCGATTTGGTACGGTCGACATGACATTCGACAGTAGAAAAATGAGATTAAATGTTTTTACTAACACTTCTAACTCTATTGGTGTTGATGAGTGTTTTATGGCAGATTTAGTCGACGGATGCGAACCGCACGAGTATGATGAGGGTTGTGTAGATGTTTGTGTTTGCAATTTTTCTGAACATGTACACGCATGTGCACTAAGAATTAAGGAGAAAGAGCAAGATGCTATGGCGGTTAAGGAGGGTCGACTGCCATGGACCCATCAGTTCGAGAGCTTACTGGTGGAGATTAATTTGGGGACGAAGCCATCATTAGAGGAACCACCGAAGTTGGAGTTGAAAGACTTGCCAATCCATTTAAGGTAAATCCTTCTAATAGTTCTTCACGTAATATTCCTATTAACCATGTTAGTGTCCTAAGAAGTGGAAAAGAATTTAAGGCAAACTTGTCACCGGGTTTGGTTGATGGGATGGTTGAAGATATTACAGGAAATGAAAGTGATGACGATGAAGTCTCACCTTCAATTGTGTCTAAGGACCCTAACGTTGAAGAGGTAATTTAAAAACCGGGGTTGGGTGAAGTTTCAAAAGACAAAACGAGGAAGGGGGACCAAGTCAAGTCCCATTTCCATCGGCTTTGGTTGACCCGGGTAGGAAAAAATTTATTTCAACAAGGGGTCCTCCAAAAGAGGAATTGTGATGTTTTCAAGAAAGTCAAATAAGCCTCCCCTTACTGGACACAATTAAATAAGTACCGCTTATGCAAAATTTTTAAAAGAATTTTGCACACAAAAGAGGCAACAAAAGAAAAAATTGCCTAAGCGGGTTGATTGACCGGATAGGTAAGTGCGGTGCTTAAAGGGGATCTTCCTTCAAAACTCCAAGATCCGGAAACGCCACTAATAAATATTCAAGTTGGAAATTTTCAAATGTCAAAGGCGTTGTTAGATATTGGAGCCGGAGTAAGTATTTTACCGGGGGGCTTAAACGACCAATATGATTTTGGCCATTAGCACGGGTTGAGACAACGGTGGTTCTAGCCGATTTGTCTCATAAGCTACCCCGAGGGGTGGTGCAATATGTCATAGTAAAGTTTGATGAGTTTTATTATCGGTAGACTTTTTGGTCTTAGATTACTCATCCGCGGACCCAAAACAACAACAAAATGTTATTTTGGGTCGGCGATTTTTTAGCACCGCTCATGCCGTGATTGATTGTCGATTTGGTACGGTCGGCATGACATTCGACAATAGAAAAATGAGATTAAATTTTTTACTAACACTTCTAACTCTATTGGTGTTGATGAGTGTTTTATGGCAGATTTAGTTGACGGATGCGAACCGCACGAGTATGATGAGGATTGTGTAGATGTTTGTGTTTGCAATTTTTCTGAACAGGTACAACGCATGTGCACTAAGAATTAAGGAGAAAGAGCAAGATGCTATGCGTTAAGGAGGGTCGACTCCATGGACCCATCAGTTCGAGAACTTACGGTGGAGATTAATTTGGGACGAAGCCATCATTAGAGGAACCACCGAAGTTGGAGTTGAAAGACTTGCCAATCCATTTAAGTAAATCCTTCTAATATTCTTCACGTAATATTCCTATTAACCATGTTAGTGTCCTAAGAAGTGGAAAAGAATTAAGGCAAACTTGTCACCGGTTTGGTTGATGGATGGTTGAAGATATACAGGAAATGAAAGTGTGACGATGAAGTCTCACCTTCAATTGTGTCTAAGGACCCTAACGTTGAAGAGGTAATTTAAAAACCGGGGTTGGGTGAAGTTTCAAAAGACAGAAACGAGGAAGGGGGACCAAGTCAAGTCCCATTTCCATCGGCTTTGGTTGACCCGGTAGGAAAAAATTATTTCAACAAGGGGTCCTCCAAAAGAGGAATTGTGATGTTTTCAAGAAAGTCAAAGTAAGCCTCCCTTACTGGACAAATTAAATAAGTACCGCTTAGCAAATTTTAAAAGAATTATGCACACAAAAGAGGCAACAAAAGAAAAAATTGCCTAAGCGGGTGATTGACCGATAGGTAAGTGGGTGCTTAAAGGGGATCTTCCTTCAAACTCCAAGATCCGGAAACGCCACTAATAAATATTCAAGTTGGAAATTTTCAAATGTCAAAGGTTGTTAGATATTGGAGCCGAGTTAAGTATTTTACCGGGGGGCTTAAACGACCAATATGATTTTGGGCCATTAGCACGGGTTGAGACAACGGTGGTTCTAGCCGATTTGTCTCATAAGCTACCCGAGGGGTGGTGCAAATGTCATAGTAAAGTTTGATGAGTTTTATTATCCGGTAGACTTTTTGGTCTTAGATTACTCATCCGCGGACCCAAAACAACAACAAAATGTTATTTTGGTCGGCGATTTTTAGCACCGCTCATGCCGTGATTGATTGTCGATTTGTACGGTCGGCATGACATTCGAAATAGAAAAATGAGATTAAATTTTTTACTAACACTTCTAACTCTATTGGTGTTGATGAGTGTTTTATGGCAGATTTAGTTGACGGATGCGAACCGCACGAGTATGATGAGGATTGTGTAGATGTTTTGTTGCAATTTTTCTGAACAGGTACACGCATGTGCACTAAGAATTAGGAGAAAGAGCAAGATGCTTGGCGGTTAAGGAGGGTCGACTGCCATGGACCCATCAGTTCGAGACTTACCGGTGGAGATTAATTTGGGAGAAGCCATCATTAGAGGAACCACCGAAGTTGGAGTTGAAAGACTTGCCAATCCATTTAAGGTAAATCCTTCTAATAGTTCTTCACGTAATTTCTATTAACCATGTTAGTGTCCTAAGAAGTGGAAAAGAATTTAAGGCAAACTTGTCACCGGGTTTGGTTGATGGGATGGTTGAAGATATTACAGGAAATGAAAGTGATGACGATGAAGTCTCACCTTCAATTGTGTCTAAGGACCCTAACGTTGAAGAGGTAATTTAAAAACCGGGGTTGGGTGAAGTTTCAAAAGACAAAACGAGGAAGGGGGACCAAGTCAAGTCCATTTCCATCGGCTTTGGTTGACCCGGGTAGGAAAAAATTTATTTCAACAAGGGGTCCTCCAAAAGAGGAATTGTGATGTTTTCAAGAAAGTCAAATAAGCCTCCCCTTACTGGACACAATTAAATAAGTACCGCTTATGCAAAATTTTTAAAGAATTTGCACACAAAAGAGGCAACAAAGAAAAAATTGCCTAAGCGGGTTGATTTGACCGGATAGGTAAGTGCGGTGCTTAAAGGGGATCTTCCTTCAAAACTCCAAGATCCGAAACGCCACTAATAAATATTCAAGTTGGAAATTTTCAAATGTCAAAGGCGTTGTTAGATATTGGAGCCGGAGTAAGTATTTTACCGGGGGCTTAAACGACCAATATGATTTTGGGCCATTAGCACGGGTTGAGACAACGTGGTTCTAGCCGATTTGTCTCATAAGCTACCCCGAGGGGTGGTGCAAGATGTCATAGTAAAGTTTGATGAGTTTTATTATCGGTAGACTTTTTGGTCTTAGATTACTCATCCGCGGACCCAAACAACAACAAAATGTTATTTTGGGTCGGCGATTTTTTAGCACCGCTCATGCCGTGATTGATTGTCGATTTGGTACGGTCGGCATGACATTCGACAATAGAAAAATGAGATTAAATGTTTTTACTAACACTTCTAACTCTATTGGTGTTGATGAGTGTTTTATGGCAGATTTAGTTGACGGATGCGAACCGCACGAGTATGATGAGGATTGTGTAGATGTTTGTGTTTGCAATTTTTCTGAACAGGTACACGCATGTGCACTAAGAATTGAGGAGAAAGAGCAAGATGCTTTGGCGGTTAAGGAGGGTCGACTGCCATGGACCCATCAGTTCGAGAGCTTACCGGTGGAGATTAATTTGGGGATGAAGCCATCATTAGAGGAGCCACCGAAGTTGGAGTTGAAAGACTTGCCAATCCATTTAAAGTATGCATTTTTAGGGGATAATGACACTTTACCAGTTATTATTGCCTGTAATTTGGAGATGGCTCAGGAGCAAGAATTGTTGAAGGAGTTGAAAGCAAATAAAGTGGCTATTGGGTGGATGATTGCCGATTAGAAAAGAATTAGTCCATCAATTGTCATGCACAAAATCATCACGACTGAGGATGTGAAACAAACTAGAAAGGCTCAAAGGAGATTGAACCCGAATCTACGAGAAGTGGTAAAAAAGGAGGTAATTAAGTGGTTAGACGCAGGTATAATCTATCCGATTTCATACAGTGCTTAGGTAAGTCTTGCCCAAGTGGTGCCTAAAAAGGCCGGCATTCAAGTAATCAAAGATGATAATGGTGAACAAATCGCCACCCGAGCGATCACCAGGTGGCGTGTTTGTATAGATTACCGAAAATTGAATGCCACGACATTTAAGGACCATTTTCCATTAACTTTCATTGACCAAATTATTGAAAAATTATCGGGTCAAAAATATTATTGCATCTTAGATGGGTATTCAGGGTATAACCAAATTGCCATTCAGCTGAATGACTAACACAAGACCACTTTCACTTGTGTGTATGGCACTTTTGCTTTTCGGCGAATGCCATTCGGTTTGTGTAATGCCCCGGCGACTTTCCAACAATGTGTGATAATCTCGGACATGGTTGGTGAGTCACTTGAGGTATTCATGGATGATTTCTCCATTTTTGGCAGAAGTTTTGAGTCTTGTCTCGACAAGTTGGAAAAAAGTTTTAAAAAGGTGTGTTGAGAAAAACTTGGTGCTAAGTTGGGAGAAAAGTCATTTCATGGTCCAAGAGGGTATAGTGTTGGGTCATGTCATTTTGAAAAGGGGGATGGAGGTAGATAAGGCAAAAATTCGGGTAATATCATCTCTGCCTCCACCTAAAAAAGTTAAAGGGGTAAGATCATTTTTGGGACATGCGGGATTTTACCGGTGATTTATTAAAAATTTTAGTGTCATTGCAAACCTTTATGTAATCTGTTACTAAATGATGTACCTTTTGATTTTACTAATGAATGCCTGCAAGCCTTTACGGTTTTGAAGGAACAGTAGGTAAAAGCTCCCATTTTGCAACCGCCGGATTGGTCAAAGCTGTTTGAGATCATGTGTGATGCGAGTGACACGACTATTGGAGCGGTTTTAGGTCAAAGAGTTGATAAAAAGCCGGTGGCAATTTACTATGCAAGCAAGACATTGTCTGAGGCGCAACTGAATTACACCACAGCCGAAAAGGAGTTGTTAGCAGCGGTGTATGCCTTAGACAAATTTCGGTCGTACATATGGGGAAGCAAGGTGATTGTGTATTTGGACCATAGTGCGGTTCGTTACCTGATGGAGAAGAAAGATGCAAAGCCCCGTTTGATTCGTTGGGTGCTTTTATTGCAAGAGTTCAATTTAGAAATTCAGGATAAGAAAGGAAGTGACAATGTAGTGGCGAATCATTTATCCCGACTTCTGTTGGAAGGGGTCGATGATGTTAGTGAAATCAATGAATGGTTTCCCGTTGAACAGCTGTTGGTCGTGTCTACTTTTGTTGTATCGTGGTACGACCATTACGTGAATTATTTGACTACGGATGCTATTCCTAGTCATTGGACGAAGAAAAGGAGACAACAGTTTATGGTTCAAGTCAAACAATATATATGGGATGAACCCGACCTTTTTAAAATTGGGCTCGACAAAGTGATTCGAAGATGCGTGCCTGAGACGGAGGTGTTAGAAATCTTGACCCATGCCCATTCATCCGCTTGTGGGGGTCACTTTAGTGGTCACAAGATGGGATATCGGATACTTACGTGTTATTGGCCGACAATTTTTAAAGATGCGTGTAAGTTTTCCCGGAATTGTTTAAATTGCCAAAAAATGGGAAGTATTTCGAAACGGGACGAGATGCCATTGCAACCCATTTTGGTGGTTGAGATATTTGATGTGTGGGGTATAGATTTTATGGGTCCTTTCCCGAGTTCGAATGGATTCTTGTATATTTTGGTTGCAGTGGATTATGTCTCGAAATGGATTGAAGCCATACCAACAAGAACCAACGATCATTCGGTAGTATGCAAGCTCGTGCAATCTAATATTTTTGCTTGGTTTGGGATCCCGAGGGTTCTAATTAACACTGGTAGTTCGCATTTTAAGAATTTTAACTTCGGAAAATTGTTGAAACGATACAATGTGAACCACCGAATCGCTACGCCGTATCATCCACAAACAAGTGGATAAGTTGAAGTGTCAAACCATCAAATCAAAGAAATTCTCATGAAGACGGTGCGAACGGATAGAAAAGATTAGTCAAGTAAGTTGAATGATGCATTGTGGGCATACCAAACGGCCTATAAAACTCCCATTGGTACAACTCGTTACCGGTTAGTGTATGGGAAAGGATGTCATTTACCAATGGAGTTAGCTCACCGGGCACATTGGGCGATTAAAACGGTGAATGCGGATTATGATGAAGCGGGTAAGATTCGAAAGCTATAGTCAAGCAAGATAGAAGAAATCCGAGATGAAGCTTATGAATGTGCATCTGCGTACAAAGATAAGCTCAAAAAGGTCCATGATGTGAAGATTAGAAAACGAACTTTTGAAGTGGGTTAAAAAGTCTGGTTGTACAATTCAAGATTGAAGTTGTTTGCGGGAAAGTTGAAGAGAAAATGGATGGGTCCATATGTAATCACAAGAGTGGGCAAGTTTGGAGATATAGATATTGAAGACGTTCACACTAATATGAAGCAAACGGTGAATGGGCACCGGCTCAAACCGTACTTGGAAGGGAACGATATCAAAAATCTCGAGCTCAACAAGGTGGGCTACATTTTACGGCCATTGGATGAGGAAGAAGCATAAGTGGCCCAGGTTTGGT
Source organism: Scalesia atractyloides (assembly GCA_947069175.1). Lineage (NCBI taxonomy): Eukaryota > Viridiplantae > Streptophyta > Magnoliopsida > Asterales > Asteraceae > Scalesia > Scalesia atractyloides. The sequence goes on along the minus strand of CAMTDV010000022.1, from coordinate 19,760,771 downwards.
AGTGTAAATACATAGTTTAGTTTAGTTAGTTTGTTTGGTTTTAAACAAATTCTCGTACTCATTTTAACTTGTGTTTGAAACAAGTGTGGGAAATTCTTACGAATTTCTCTAACATAGTGTTGAGGACAACACGGGTTTTTCATGGGAAGCATAATTTTCATGTCTAAAAAAACTTCAAACTGAAGTTGCCAATGATCGCCGTAAGTTACGGGGCCTACCGTAGCTTACGGTAGGTGCTAGGTAAACAAAACTATTACGGTGTAGCTACTATCTTACGGTGATCCAACTTGCTAGGGGCTGCCGTAAGCTACGGTGGTTACCGTAGCTTATGGTATTCCCTACCGAGGTGGGGTTCGTTTTGTTAAAAAACGAAAAAATCAAAACAACACTAACCACATATGAGTTTCTTTTTATTTTCACCACACAAGTCTGCCTTTACTCTTTCAGCTTCTCCAAATCATAAACCCTAACTCCATAGCCTAGTTCCTTTGAAAAACTTCAATATTTAACCAAATCGAGTGATTTTTGGGTCGATCCTGACTAGAATTTCACAAGGATTCTGAAATTGTGCTTGCATTTTGAAGATCCAATGTTTGGGTGGTCGATTTTAGACATATGGGTCTAAAATTTTGAGGTTTTTGGTGGGTTTTGACTAATCTTGAAGTTCTTCGTATTCTTATCCTTTACAAAGCAAAGGTATGCATTTATTATATTATTGATGATGCATTGCAGACATGTAAGTGTTATGTTACATTTTCTTACACACTTGTTTATAGTTGTTAGGGTGAGATGAACTTTGATGAGTTTTGAATGGTTGCGGTTATGGAAGCTAAGTCATTTAGTAAAAACATAATTTTGGGGCAGAATTTTACTAACCTAGTCAAAATAATGCAAAATTTTTGCAAAAGATGAATATTATATTTGGCAACCATAGTGATAAGCAAGTGTGGGGAGGTTGTGGGTTAATGAGAAGAGGAATAACTTGTGTTGTTTGTTGTTGTGCCTTGCAGCACATGGGTCGCAAAGGTAAAGCGATGGTCAGGTCTTCCAGTAACCCAGAGGATCGACCCAAACATAGAAGGTTGATATTGGAAAGGGATGTGCAAAACGTAGAAGAAGAGCAACAACAGGAAGAAGAGGCACCGGTAAGGGGTCCAAAGCCAAAGTGGACATTCGGGCCTTTGCATGACCAACCACCTAAATGGCAGGAGGAGCTATTCAATGATCAGATAAACAAATTAGCCCAGTGGAAAGACGTATTTATATGTGAAAAGGAAGTTAGAGAGGTGGATTTCGGTCCGTTTGGGATCACCTATAAGTTCTAGGCATTAGGTTGGGAGGCTGCATTGAAGTGTTATGATCGAGAGGGAACGAATTTTTACGATACAGAATTCAAGAGTGGATGGCCACTCTAAGATGTCCTCCGTATAAGGATGTTCCTAAAATGAAGCTCATTGGAACAGTAAATAGTATTGATGTGGATATGTCATTTGATTCGTTGCGAAGGGTGACTAAATTTGATAGTAAACCTGCGAACCAATACATGATTCTGAGGTGGGAAGATTTGTATTTTGAGCAAGAAAAGCACCCGAGGTGGAATACAGTGTTAGATTATTTGTTCTTACAAGGTACTACACATGGGAAACTCTATCGCAGGAATCTAAGGATTGAGGCGAAACTGAATCTAGCAATATGTACACAAAATGTCATTCCACGGTGGGGTGACAAAGTTTAAGTGCGACGTCCTGAAGTGCCGGTGTTGTACACTCTTTTAACTGGGGCTCCATTGTTCATGTTCCGATTTTTAGTGATGAATAATATTTGGATCAGTCGGAACAGTGATCAGCAAAAGATCATACCGCACTGCAGACTTATTACGACGCTATTAAAGATGTACGGAGCAATCGGTGCTGATGATAAGGGGTCCTATAAAAAATTCAAACCATTTGATGTGAAACAGTTAGGGGTCGGATGGAAGTATATTGAATCGGAGAGGTATCACAAACTTAAGAGCGAGGGCCAAAGGTGGAGAGTTTTAAAAGCAGATGCGCGGCCGTTGAGACTTGGGGAAGTTGACGAGCCTGAGAGCGAAGAGGAGGTTCCGAGTGGAGATGAGGATTATATGGATAACCAATATGTGGGCCCTATGAATGTAGACCAGGGGGGTTCGAGTAGTGGGCACGGAGAGGGATTCTTTGATTATTCGAGTCATCCTTATGAGCCGAATTGGGCTCATCAAGAGGTAATAGAAAATCAACGTCCTCCTATATTTGACAGTTAGAGAGGGTCCGAACGGACATTTTTTGATCATCAAACATGGATGGGAGCGAGCATGGAACGTGCTTTGAAGCACAACTTTGATCGACAGGAATCATGGAATCGCACTCATGCATATGCTTTCGAACAAGAAATGAACAATCGATATCTTGATGATCAGAACCGGTGCCTGCATGCCGATTGGCATGCAGGGCGACCGGTTGTTGTGGACCCGCCACCGGTGGATTATTCGACATTGCCACCTTATGATGGTAGTATTTCATACCCCACGCCACCATTGCATCACTCACAGTGGGTGGATCCCCGACATGGCCAGCAGCATGACGCCACGCAGCAAGGAGGAAGTGAAGGTGGTAGAAGTAGTGGGAGCGGCGCATTTGCATTTGGAGAATTCTCGGAGATGATGACGTCTATCTTTGGGCCTCCTCAGCTGCGATATTACTAGTCAGGTGGTGTTTTTTCTTGTATATTATTGTAGATATTATTGTGTTTTTTTTTATGGTTGGGTGGAAGGGTGGTGTATTGTTTCTGATATTTATGTCATGGGTTGTGGTAGTTTTGGTGGTGTTAATATGTCTTCATATATATATATATAATAGCAAAAAGAAATTTGGGGTTTGAGAGTTTAAGCTGAACTTGATACTGAAGTGGTTTTGGCGACCATTTCCTTCAAAGTCATAGCATCTTCAACACCTCGCTTGGCCTTCTCTGTATTCCACCATGTAAGTGCTATTCCAAGTAAACGACCGGTAGCATAACGCACCTTGCGATCATCGGGGCAATCGCAATTTAGAAAAGTCTTTTCCATTTCCTCAAACCAATGGAGGAGAGCGGTGACAACTCAAAGTGGGGTTAGTTCGAACGACGTTTGGTGTGGCATGCTTTGGCCTAATAGGTTCTTCGTACTCTCATCGTTAGTCCCCAGGTAGGCAAACTGGTCCGTTATATTGGATTTATACGAATGCCAACCTAGACAGGACGTTCCGACTGCCGGTACTTGTACCCTTGCAGTTACTACATGCCCGTCGCAGAACTTACTTTGATGAGATTTGAAAAATGAAAAAATGCGACAAAATCTTGAATAACGGAAGTATGAAGATGATTTGAATATGTGATCATTGAAATATGTATGATGAATGTGTATGTAAGTATGTATGTTTGACTGTAAGTATAATTCATTATGTATCACAAAATGTAATATTGGAAGTGTTTGCATGCATTTGAGTGTGTAATAAATACGAAACAAATAAACATCATGAGTTTGCATGTAACCACATAAACAATTAAAATCTAATCAACTATAGTATAGGCTCTAAGGGTCTAATAACCTATCCTATATCCCTATAGTCAAAAGCTCTGATACCAATCTGTCACACCCCGACCCGCAGCGGAAAAGGTGATCGGGGCATGATTGGGTTTTCATCAAAGCTCATGACATTTATTATAATGTTTCATATTTATTATTACAATTTTAAAGAAGATCATACAATCAAATCATACTAGTACAACATGTTCTATACATCTTTCTAGCCTTCATTATTTTTCTTCTAAGGCACCTTTCCTATGTTTTCCTTGCTTCATCCTGTCCACCTGTATCATGTGTAAAAATGGTTTTTGGATCAACAAAAAGTTGGCGATTGAATCCTATGAAAAACATTTAAACGAGTTTATTGTACTGATTATAAAATAAAGTGCATAACCACATATGAGTAAATGTAGATGTAAATTTATTCACAATACACATAATATTAAATATTGCACACACATACAACAATTGATTGTTTTGAGGCACGCGTTGTTCAACTCGTCTCCCACGAGGAACTGATGGGCCTAATGAATGAGTTTTGAGGCGCGCGTTGTTCTATGAACTGATGGGCCTAATGAATGAGTTTTAAGGCACGCGTTGTTCAACTCGTCTCCACGAGGAACTGATGGGCCTAACAAATAATTTGCATACAACTTGACAATATGTAATACATCGCAACAAACAATATTTACATCCTAAGTTTAGATCATAATATGGTATAGCACGAATTTGAATAAGCGAATTAGTTTAAGCGACACATGATACACCCCAAAACATGAATAAAAAGGGGAATTTGTAATAATTCACTCACAGTGGGTGCGTTTCTTGGATTGATGATGAATGCGCACGAATTCGGATTTAATCAACTAGGGAACTAACCTAAATAATAACATAATAGTTCGATAAATAAATAAACTCTTATTTGAGATTAGTATTTTCAATTAGTGTTCTTAATGGGATTGTTAGGTTTATTTTTGTGAGTTCAAGGAAATTTTCTAACTTTAAAAATATTATTTTTAAGTATTTTTTAATTGATTTTTGAATAAAATAAATAAATAAAAGAAAATAAAAATTTTTGACTTTTTGACCAGTTGACCGTTGACCGTGGACCGTTGACCAGTTGACCGGTTGGACGGTGTGTATGTATGCGCTGGGTGAGACTCGAACCGGTGACCTCCCATACGCGTGCACGCAGCTCTACCAACTGAGCTACATGTCTAACCCGAAATATTTCTGTTTTTAATTATACTTATATACAAACTAGATAAATTCATTTCTGTCCTTATATAAAAACTTTGATAATTGCCAGAACCGGTGCGGTAGCCTGGACTCGAATCGCACACAGTCCACCACTGGACTGTGTGTCTATCTTGGTTATTATTCCGGTTTTCATTAAACTTAACATCTAACTGCGTGTGGATCCGGTTCAGTTTAAAAAGGAACATTTTTATTACAGAGAATGTGATTGTGTCAAGGATCGAACTCGGGACGTGTGTTAATCGTTTGCACACAGTCCACCGCTAGACTGTGTGTCTAACCCGTTTATATAACTTGTTTTAATTATACTTATACACTGATTACATGTTTCAGGATTTGGCTTTTATATATAAAAAAAAAGCATTATATTTCAGTGAATCGGAACACAACAGAATTCGAACCCAGGACGTATGCTTTAAAATCGCACACAGTCCACCGCTGGACTGTGTGTCTAACCCGAGATATAACTCGATTTATATTAAATATATATATAACCGAAGCTTCATCTTCTTCGTTAAACTTTACCCAGAAACCAATCTCGACTGTTTCGACACATTCATCAACTTCTTTAGTGAATTTGTAATTAATTACATGTGAGATTATTAAAAATGAGAGAGATTAGGTGTATGATATACCGAACAGAGATCCCCTGTTTCTCCGGCGAGATTCCGACGACAGCAGGTTATTCCGGCGACGTGTATCTTGCGGCAGAGGATCTTCAGAAAGTTTGAGGCGAGTGTGAGTGACTTTGGTATGAGCTCTAGATGTTCTTGTTTATAAAGTAAGGCAACAGAGATGAAGGGGTTCGGTTTTCCGGCGACTTGCAGAGAATTCCGGCGAGTTGTTTTTGCTGGGTAGGGACTTGTAGAGAGGTTTATGAGTGTGTTGAGAGTTGATTCGAGTGAATAAGTGAGTTGGGTTTTTCCTGACTGAAGGTATTTTTCAAGTATAAGAGATTTCAAGTTTCCGATTATAAAATTTTCGGTTTAAGAGTGAAATTGATTGAGTTTTCGGTTATAACCGACGTTTATCGTCAGTTACACTTGCCTGATTCCGGAGTCAAAGGAAAACGGTCGCAAAATCGCGTATTTTCCGGCGACTGCGGATTTGGGCGCGCTGAGTGACTGAATTCGACTTCCAATTTTATTATATGTATTAATTGTTTCAATAAATCAACAAGTAACACAAGTGGCGGAGTGGTGGAATGTGTGTGTGTTAAGTGTTGAGGTTTCATCCAGCTGACCCGGGTTCGAAACCCGGCATCAGCAATTTATTTTTATTTCATTATTTTTAATAAATTTTCAATTATAAATTTTACATTCTAATATATTTATTAATTATGTATCGTATAAAATTAATTTGAGTATTAAATACGCAACGAAAATTTTAACTACATGTTCGGTTAATAAACGAAGCGGGTTTGGTTAACCGGTTTTTTACGGATGTCACAAAGCAACGGTTAAGTGTGCGGATGTGACGGGTGGTCCATAGGACAACCCTCAAGTGCTATAAAAGGATTAATATTTCACACTTAATTTGGTTAATTATTAGAATGTGATAACTACGGTGTGAATGGCTTTGCAGGTACCAAAGAGCATAAATAAGTGGTTTTAATGTGCTTTGATGGGAGCTCGTACTTGGCAAAGTGAAGATGGAGAAAGAAAGAATTGATAAGAGAACAAGAGGAGGGAAATAGGATCCACCGTAGGCTACGGTAGGCACCGTAGCTTACGGTGATGACTGAGTCCTTGTTTTTGCACCGTAATCCAAAAGTGAGATGGCATAAGGAAATGATTTCCACCGGCAGGCACCGTAGCTTACGGTGGTGACCTGCGAGAAAAACGCAACTGCCTATTAAAAATCATTTTTCAAGTGTCTTTTGGGAGATCTGATGATTGGAGACGTTTCTAAGCAATTCTAGGGCGAATTTGGGCATTCTTCTAGGTTCAAGACAATTTCTAAACATTTGGTTTTTGTGTTTTTGATTCTTATGAACATGGAACTTCATGGTATGATGATTCGCTGGACCACGAGTGGCTAAACTCATTGTGATCATCCTAGGTTGAAGGTTTGTCTAAGACATTTGTGTTTTTGTCCGTATTTCTAAAATAATAGACTTGCAACGTTTGTTGTTTATTATGGTGTGTGAATGTTTGTTCGTAAGTTGTTAATTGATGTTGTGATCTTAGTCTAAATCATATGTTCTTGGTGTCGTTGACAATCGAGATATCACGGGAGGGATTAGGGTTGGATATTGGTTAATTGGTCATCGGGTAACAACCTCGCGTTTTTATAATCCGAGTACTTAGTTCCCATTCATCACGAATAAATAATCATACATGAATCATGTCTAAGTGATTCTTTCTAGTTGGATTTAAACACAAATGTCAACTGAAATTGGAAACCTAGGATGGTCACTTTCTCCTAATATGTTTTAATAACTAATCTTTGATTTGCAACTTATTTAGTTAATCTTAGTTTTAAAACCAAACAATCAAAATCTTGAATTCACTTTCTTGCATTTTAGATAATTTAGTCATGTTAGCTAAATCTTTAGATAACACATACTCCATAAACTCCCTGTGTTCGATACCCACATATCGCTAACTATTAGTAGTATTTGGATTAAATTTGCTTGAGACTACGTCCCTACATCAAGTCTTCATTTAAGCTATGGGAGTTACCGGGATGTTCACACGACCGGAGTCGTGATGAGCACCGGCATTCCCGGAAGAAGCTTCGTCCACTTGTCCGTCAAGTCCAGAGGCATGAACTTGGTTCTTGCCTTCGGCTCGAGGACCTCGTGGTGTGTTGGATGGAAAATCAGCCATTTGTAAGTGAGAGGTATCCGGAGGTATCTTAGTTACAGCCTAGTTTTTCTGCGTAAAAGGTTGTCTCTCATTCGTTCTCCTGGGTGATCCCACTTTGAGCAAATCTGCAAAACTAGCAACGCCGTTAGCCTCGTCACGGGGAAAGGGAGGGTTTTCTCCGTGACCACACTCCGGCGTGAGAATAAGTTTATGTTGATTGTAAGGTAATAACAAGTAAGTAGTAAGCTCGTATGTGAGTAGATGGTTGTCGATGGTTTACCTTGTGGTTCGATACTCATTTTATAGCCGAAAATAAGTGGGTTTAGGAGATGGGTTGATGGGCCTTGGGCCCGACCCAGGCGCCAGCGATATCCGTTCTGTCCATCTGCATCGATCATTAAATGATCTCTGGAAGGAGGTATGTTTTGTCGGATGTTGAGTGGTGCCACGTGTTATGGCAGCTGTCCCTGGTGCCAGACCTGTCATCAGCCGAAAGTGGAGAATGTGTGACAGTCACTGGCGTGAGTATGGTTGGTGTACAGTCTGGCTTTTGCATTATTGTCTATGCGACGCATTCTAACACAACCTGCTGAGCAACCATTGGGTCACAGCTCTGCCACTCTGTACCCTTGTATATAGTCAACACCTCTTTGCGCTTTTCCCTTCCGCGAGGCTTTTAGTGCTTTCTGGCCAGCGCAGAGTTGTAGGATTAATTCTTTTTGTTCCCAAGACTATGAATAGCTCTCATATTGGTCTTGGCCTTGTGCAAGGTTTTAGGACTTTGCGGCTAGAGGGTTTGTTTGATTCGCGTAGGGTCAAAGGCCTGCGCATCTAAGTCTAACTTGCCGTTGCGCTGAGTGTTCAAGGTTCATTGTGTGACCTGCATGTGTTGGTCTAACTTTCCGTTGCGCTAAGTGCGCAAGGTTCGTTGTGTGACCTGCATGTGTTGGTCTAACTTGCCGTTGCGCTGAGTGCGCAAGGTTCGTTGTGTGACCTGCATGTGTTAAGGTCACATTACCATTGCACATTGCGCGCAAGGTTGTTTGGCAACCTGTTGATTCCAAGAATGGCGCACCGTTGCGCATTGCGCGCAAGGTTATTCTTGTAGTATGTTATTGTTAAGGGTATAGTCCTTTGCGCAGGCACAGAGTTTTTGGGACCATACCCCTCCAAAAATGAATCGCACCAAACTGAAAAACTAAGGATCGTTTGGTTAATAAAATATATTAACTGATGGCTTTGGTTTCGGTTGATGCTAATAATTGAACCGAACATAACCGTACACACCCTTACTATCCAGACCTTTTATTAGTTTTAGTTTTATAAGAGCATTCACAATGGATTTCTTATATTTGTGTGAGTGTGTTAGTTATGTTATAATGAATAGTTGTGCGTGAAGGAGAGAGAAAATGTTATTATTCATCTGTGAATATATGGGAACACTACTCATCTCTTATAAATTTTTTAATATATTTGAAAGTGGTTGTAAGTGGATGAGAGAAAAAATGTAATGATAAAATTAATTATTTACTTGAAGATGATAAAGAAAAAGCAGGGATGTTTAATATAATTGATTATAAATACCCTAAGAAAAGTGATAATTTAATATCAACCAATTTAATTTATGGAAAACATCACACAATTGTAACCAAGTTTGCGTACTAGATCTGTTAACTCATACAAACTTTTTTGTCTATTTAGAATAACTAAACTATAATTTACTTTTCTAATACTACATAATTACAAGTTATATTTTTTCTATTATTTTTTAATTTTCTTTTAATGTCTATGTTTATTTATATTTGGTGGATTTTATTAAATCAAAATCTATTGTAAACTACTTTTCAATCATCTTGTATCACTAGGGTCATCCATCGATGGCCTATTTTGTCTTCTTTGCTAAAGGGTGACATGAGAGTGTACCAAGGAGGCACGGCTCGTGCGTCGTGGCCTATTTTGTTTTGTTTTGCTGCAAGGTGATAAGTGGGCGTGTTTGATCAAGCACAACCTCATATCAGGTACCACCTTTTGTCTTTTATGAGATAATGAAGCATGGGGTCATGTGGCTCTTCTGATTACTTGTAAAAGTCTTGTTTTGCCGTGAATTTGCTCTTTTTATCGGTTTATGTTTTTTTTACTGTGAAAATCAAAAGTGAACAAATAAACTACTTATTTCCAAAATTAATACAAGAAACGATAAAAAAAAGGCTCCATTTCATATAACATGTATGTTAAGCTTTGCATATTGACAGACCGTGTCGTCCCGATCAGTCAAAAACTCAAGTTTACCTAGATAACTAGGGTAAGTCAAGTATCGTATCCACGAAAAGCATGTGATCAGTATCATACAAGTTGTTCGATTGTCTAAACTATTTACAAACAAGTGTACAAAATACTTATGAAGCTTGCTAATTTTGTTTGTTTGTTTGTTTGGTTGGTTGGTTGAAAAAGGTGTTGGGGTATCACACGGTCATGCAGATTGCAATGTGTATCGCCGTGCGTCTCAATTGCATGGTCGTGCACTACCTGCAGAATTTACTAAACTTTCTAGAATTTGCAGTTTGACCCATAGAGTTTGATAATTCCATTATTTTATGCTAGAAACTAGGGGTGCAAACAAGTTGAGCGGCTCGCGAGCTACTCGAGACCGGCTCGAGTAAATGCTCGAAACGAGTCGAGCCTTATCGAGCCTGAGCTGAGCTTGAGCCTCAAAACAAAGCTCGTTTGTTTATCGAGCCTGAGCTCGAGCCTCGCATGTGAAGCTCGTTAGGCTCGTCGAGCCTTAGTGTAAACGAGCCGAGTCGAGCCGGACTTTCTTAAACTTGTTTACAAGCCGACCTCGAACCTAAAAATAAGCTTATTTAGTAAACGAGTCCAAGCCTGAGCTTCACTTATTGAGCTCGCGAGCCTAAAAAGTCTATTATTTATATTATTTTTATTTAATATACTAATAAATAGATAATAAACGAGCCGAGCCCGAGCTTGAGAAAATACAAACGATCCGAGCTTGTGCTTTGAAAACAAAGCTAGAGCCCGAGCTCTCATAAGTTAATCAAGCTCGAGCTCGAGCCTGGTCAAGCTCGGGCTCGGCTTGGCTCGTTTGCACCCCTACTAGAAACTCATAATTAAGCATGTTTTTAGGTATTCCAAGTGTATCAAGGTAACGTATGAGTATAAGGCACGTATAATTGATAATTTCAATTGTCGATTTTTGTGTATAAACACGTATTCGAGAATGTAGCGTATAACACAAGTATGTAACTGTATAAGCATAAACGTGAATTCCATTATGATCAAAGTCTCGGATTATAAGATTCGAAAAGGAAATACGAATACGCTACAATTACAAGTTTCCAAAAATAGAAATACGAGTAAACTTTTTTAAATAAGGAAAGTAAAAAAATACGGAGCGTTACAATTGTAGCTAACAACTTCTTCAATTATATATATAATAATATTATATATTAAAATATAACTCTTTGGGATAAGAAAGTAATTTCCACATGATATTAAGATGCGATATGAAGACGGTATTAAGACATGTGATATTAAGATGATACGATATATTCGTATAAAGTAAAATTTGAAATTTAATTCTCTATCACTTTAACCAAAAGACCAATCACCCCCTCCGTTCAATGTAATGGTTGTTTAACTTCCTAATAACTGACACTTTCATCTTTCTTTTTTATTATTGATCCTTATTTAAATTTTATTATTGTGGTTAAATTGACCACTCCACCGCATCATGCAGGTTTATTCTAGTGTGTTATGAAGGGGGTTCGCTGAGGAAAAAGTGTTTCCACCTGACGTCTACGGCGTCTCGTGTTATGGTTGCACGCCACTTCTTCCAACAACGCCCCATCTTTCCTTTTCTCCTCACTCACGCCTGCGATTTACGCCAAGCCATTGCGCCTAGGCCTTCACGCCCCTAATGTGGGTTACGTGTTAACAAAGTCGAAGGACAAGAAAAATAAAATTAAATGATACATCATTTTAAATGTATGGGTACAAATTCTTTCTAACCCGGCATACAATAATCCATTATATTTTGAGATTTAAACAATTTCTTATAATATCATGATTGATGTCTAATATTATTGAAAGAATTTATAAGGTCTCAACATGCTATTTCACATTAGCTATTTAACTAACTGTCTAAAATAACATAAATTAATGTGTTTACCTTCACCTTAATATAGTTCTAGAACTTGAGGTGGGTTTATTAGAATGAATTACATATTTAGAGCACCTTTAACGCATCACACGTGGAGAGATCCTCTGAAATGCCGGACTCAATATCGAAATGAGATTAAGCATTGTAAGAAGGTAGTCTGTGTGGGAGGGTCCTGTGGACTCGTCTGGACCCCACACACATATAATTTGATTTTTTTAATAATTTCTTTATATAAACGTGATGATTTATGATTGAAGAAAAAATGAATGATTTTAAGGTGGAGGTTTAGAATAATGTGTAATGCTAATGTCGAAGTCTGATAACAAACCTAGGTCCGAGTGTTGCAAATCCTCTTCTTCTATTTTTTTTTTGTTTGAAGTGAGGTGATTTGTAAATGATTTTAAATAATTATATAGTCTTTTAACCCTTTTATTCTTTCTTTTGATGTGAGAGCTTAATTTATAAAAGATACCCGTAGTCCTTTTGAGAGCTTATATTATAGAAGATACCTGTAGTCTAATGTAACTTGTTAAGCTGAATTGATAATAAGAAATAATATAACACATATACAACAATGAATTAATAGTGGTGAATTAAAAAAAGGTCAATAGATAATGTTTTAAAAACTTTTTTTATAGGGGTAGCACAATCGAAAAAACGCTGACTTTTTTCTAAAATTTACACTATCGTCAGAGCATGCTAGCTACCCTCGTTCTCAAGTTCCAAGCATTCTTTGACTTAGTGGTAAGACTGTGTAATAGAGGTGCTCTTCCATTGAGAAAAAAATGTTATCGACGCCACGTATATGTCACCTAAACAATCATCGTGCCCCACACCCAAAAGCCTGGCTACCCGACCCTTCTTCCAACGACGCCCGCGATTTGGCCCAAGCCCCGACCGCACCGCACCCCTGGCCCGAGTTACGTGTTACCCTGGTTCATCCCAACCGACGTTCGTCTTCAACTCAGTCACTGAACTTGAATAAAATTATATACTGCAATGACAAGGGCAACTCGCCGATCAAGAAGCGAAGAAAAGTTCTCAAACGGAAGTGTAAGACAACTCCTAACAATTTCGTTTGCAGAGTCTATCATGAAACTAATTTTGTTTAGATATCAGTGAATATTAGGGCTAACAAGGTATCAGAAGGTGTAATTAGCCCAAAGGTTAGGAAGTACTGGCTGCAAAGGTACAGTTTATTCTCAAGGTACGATGAAGGTATAAAAATGGACCAAGAAGGATGGTTCTCCGTGACGCCGGAGGAAATTGCAGTCCGTCATGCACAGCGGAGTGTTGCAGGTGGAGTTGTTGTTGATTGCTTTGCTGGTATGGCTGGTAATTCCATTCAGTTTGCTGCACTGTAAGTCCCAATGATCTTTTAGCTTTTACCTCAAGAAAGTTTGACTATTTCAGGTCAAGGATTGAAATTTGATAAATGATATTCAATTATGTTTACAAGTCACAACCTAGGGTTTTAAATTACTTTGTGTTTGTTGGTTTATGAGTTGTATGCTTCTTGGAAGGATGTATTGATGTGCATAGACATGATTCATCAACCATACACAGGCTTTAGGAATCTAAATGTTATCTATTATCATGATTCATGATTATGAGGAGTTAGCAATATAATATATTATTAAACGTTTCGCGTGCTACATTAGCGCCAACCTTATGCTTTATGGATTCCAAATGTGAATGCCATTAACTCGAAAAAGGAGAGGATTATATTTGTTTTTTGAGAACCCGTCACCGGTAAACTCACGGGCCTCACCAATACCGTGCCAATCAGTTACGTCATAGTATTAGAAACGTGTTCGCGCCATGGTTTAAAAAGGCTTTCTGAGGCTCTGGAAGAAAGCACAAGAGGCTTCGCCTCACAGGGTCAACTGGAACCTATGGCTTGAATGAGGCTTACGCCTTACTAAACCTTGTAAAACTTGCCTAATTATTAATTTTCTGGATGTTTTTGATCCATTTAGTGTTTAGTGGACTTAATTGGCGGGCCTACCCAACAATGGTTTAGAGGACCAGTGTAGTAAATAGGTAAAAAACAACGCTGCAACCTTATCCAAGTCAACAACACAGACGCAAGTCTTCTCTCAATCTCCGACTAGGTCTTCTCCAAATTCAGGAAACGTTATGTGTCATCCCTAATTAATGTTGATGAAGATGACATAAATTTGGTTGATGAAAACATTGAGGATGATGTTGAAGAAACGAGTTTTATAATAATTTAAATGTCATAACATTACTAAATTAGGTTGTTGAACTATTTTTGTGCTTAAATTGCGATATTTATGATGCTTACTTTATATTAAATTGTGATTGTTATGAGTTTATATTTTTAATTATTTTTAGCAATGTTTCGAGGCTTGCGCCTCGTGATGCTAACGGAAAACGCCTCGAGGCTTGTTTCCGTTCTTTAAACCATGGTTCGCGCGTAGTATTCGAAAGGCTCACAAGGCGTTTGTCTAGGCGTTAAGGTGCAGCCAAAACACCTTGCAGACATCATGGCTTAATATAAGGTTGACTTTTTAGTCTTATAAGTAGGATCACCTTTTCACCAATCAGACCACACCAAGTTCAGCAACTGCATTTATTTGTAAGAATACCTTTGAACTAAAGTTTCATAGGTAAGACTATACAAAGCATTATATAACTCAAATGCACATCATATGCTAATGATTTACATCCTTGTTTTTTTCTTTTTTATTATAAAGGTGTTAACAGTTGTCCAACCACGATGAGTGGGCGGATCGCAGCCGAAGTTGAGATGAACTCACACCCGGGAGCAGCTGAATTGCCTTATGTTCACAAAGTGGGGAAGCCACCAAAGCAAGATATATTGAAAGAAATCAAAACCGCACTCAAAGAAACATTTCTTTCGGATGACCCTTTGAAACCTTTTTAAGGACCAGCCTCGAAGGAAAAAGTTTGTACTTGGCTTACAAGCCTTTTTCCCGATACTCAACTGGTGTCGAGATTATAGTTTTTCTAAGTTTAAAGGCGATCTCATCGCAGGATGTACCATTGCGAGTCTCTGCATTCCACAGGTAATCAAAAACGAAAAAGAAAAGGAAGAGAAACTATTTTACACTAATTATTTATATTTTTTTTCCTTCAGGTTATTGGGTATGCTAAATTAGCAAACTTGCCTCGAAAATACACACAATGTAAGTTGCCTTCACTATTTATTGCATGCATGTGTTTATTTTTAAACTTTGACCAACCAATATAAGTTGACTTGCAGACTCGAGTTTTGTTCCGCCTCTTATATACGCGTTCATGGGTAGCTCGAGAGATATTGCAATCGGCCCTGTGGCAGTGGTCTCTCTGTTGCTTGGAACTTTGCTACGAGATGAGGTTGAGCCAAATACACCTGAATATTTACGTCTTGCTTTCACTGCAACATTCTTTGCTGGAGTCACTCAAGCTGCACTCGGGTTTTTCAGGTAATATTATTAACTTTAACAAAAACTGTCGTTTTGATCCGAATCTTATATAGTTTCGGTGTTTGCTCTTTTTACAGATTGGGTTTTCTGATCGATTTTCTGTCGCATGCTGCAATTGTGGGGTTCATGGGAGGAGCAGCTGTCACCGTCGCACTTCAGCAACTTAAAGGGTTGTTAGGCATCAAGGATTTCACAAAAAAAGACTGATTTAGTTTCCGTCATGCGTTCTGTCGTCAACTCAGCACATCATGGAGTGAGTCAAGCTTTTGTTTTAAAGTATGCAAGAGGTTGGGTCGGGCAATGGGACATTCGTTTAGTACGGGTTGAGATATGCCAACTTAGGTTGGATTGACCCGTAAACACTTCTATATTTTTTTAAAAAGTCTTTTTATAGATGACTACTGCAATAATTATTATCATTGAGTTTTACTGATTTGAATTTTTTATCTTCAGTGGAACTGGCAAACCATACTGATAGGAGTTTCCTTCTTGACTTTCCTTTTGGTAGCAAAGTTCATTGTAAGACCATTATTTATTTATTTCTTTTTTTAATCTCTTCAATTTACAACTTTGACCTATTCACCTTGACTATTTAACTTGATCAGGGCAAAAAGAACAAGAAACTATTTTGGGTGCCTGCAATAGCTCCACCGATTTCCGTCATCGTGTCTACATTTTTTGTTTTCATCACTCGCGCTGATCACGATGGTGTCGCGATTGTAAGTTCAGTTTCACTGTTGGTAGTTGGTACATAACATATATAATTGTTTTTATAGCTGAAGTGGCTATAGGAGTGGTGGTTATTTTCAGGTACGCCGTATTGACCAAGGAATTAACCCATCATCCGTGCACGAAATTTATTTCAGTGGACCATACCTCGCCAAAGGTTTCAAGATCGGAGTTGTTGCCGGATTAATCGCTTCACGGTATATTATCTCCCCTTCGAGTTGCATGCAGTTTGAAAACAGTGAGATATGCATGAGTTATGTTCATTGTGTAATTCCAGGAAGCTGTAGCAATTGGAAGAACATTTGCCGCAATGAAAGATTATCAGCTGGATGGAAACAAAGAAATGGTGGCACTAGGCTCCATGAACTTTTTATTGGTTCTTTCACAAGTTGTTATGTGGCCACAGGTATAGTTAATTCACTTCCACATGGGTCATAGAATGAGTTGATTATTATATAAGCTCGGCTTCCGATGATGAACATATGGTGTTTTGCCTTGCAGGGTCGTTTTCACGGTCAGCGGTCAATTACATGGCTGGTTGCAATACTGCGGTATCCAATATTGTGATGTCTATGATCGTGATGCTGACTCTTTTCGTCATCACTCCATTGTTTAAGTTCACCCCGAACGCTATACTGGCTTCGATCATTATATCTGCGGTCGTAGGTCTCATTGACTATGATGCAGTGGTCCTATTGTGGAAGATTGATAAATTCGACTTTGTGGCTTGCATCGGTGCCTTTTTCGGTGTGGTTTCGTTTCAGTTGAGATCGGCCTTCTCATTGCGGTAACTAACATCAATTTCGGATACATAAAAACACAGTCTTGATTAATGAAACTTCGGATAAAACTAAGGTTAACTGTTTACATAGGTCGGGATATCTTTTGCCAAGATTCTCCTACAAGTAACAAGACCTCGGACGGCAGTGCTTGGGAAAATCCCGAAGACAACCGTTTACAGGAACATAGAGCACTACCCAGGCGCGACTAGGGTACCCGGTGTTCTGATCATTAGGGTCGATTCAGCTATTTACTTCTCAAATTCCAACTACATAAAAGAGAGGTCTCAATTTTTAATATTTCTTTTCGGCTTTTAGTTATTCTCGTTCTCATATGATGTTCTGATCATTTGTGATTCTTGTTATAGGATCCTGAGGTGGCTAACAGACGAGGAAGAAACGTTTAAAGACCAACCAAGAGTCTAGTGTTTGATCGTCGATATGTCACGTAAGGGCCATTATTGTTATTCAACTGTTACAGATTGAATGAGACTTATTCTAGAACGCGGATAACTAACTTTTCTTTTGCTTGTTTCAGCTGTTACTGATATCGATACCAGTGGCATTCATGCCTTGGAGGAATTGCATTCCAGTCTACAAAAGAGAGATGTTCAACTCATTTTAACAAATCCGGGACAAACGGTACTCGATAAACTGCATGCGTCTCACGTTGCGGATCTCATCGGGGAAGACAAGATCTTCCTGACTGTTAATGATGCTATTCTGACATTTGCTCCAAAGATGGAACAAGCATAAAGAAAACACAATGTTCCTTTATCTTTTGGTTTACACGGGTCAAGTTCGGTTTGTTTACAAGTGCAAGTCACGAAGAATTTCGGAGAGGGAATCGACAACTGACAGTACGTGTTCTTCCCCAACGTGTGTGTTTATAATTGTTTAAAATGTAAAGGGAGTTGTGTGTCTCACAGTACGTGTTCTTCCCCAACGTGTGTGTTTATAATTGTTTAAAATGTAAAGGGAGTTGTGTGTCTCACAGTAGTTTGTCGCATGGCCCAGAAATATTTACTATATTCTTACTGTAATATATATCTATAAATATTCATATAGTTTACCATTGTTTGTTTGCTTAATATGTTGCTGTGACAAACCACCGCGTGGCAAAACAGAGGGTCGGTTTAGGCCAAATTAGGTTAAGTTAAAAACGGCTTTACACAAAACATTGCTGGATCATACACAAATCTCATAAAATAAACCGCAATCAAGACTACAAGTACATCAATAAACAGAAATAAGTAAATAGCAATCTACTAGTGGAAGATATATTTAGAAATCTAAGTACATAAAACCATAATAACCTCTCAAAAATAACTATCACTTCCAATCTTAGGCACTAGATCATAACCAAAGTGGGAAGTACTGCTCAGCATGAATAGAAATAGATGGGCAGCAACATACTGAATAAAACCGAGACAGTCGACACAGATAGCCCGAATGAACCGGAGTTCTGCGGAGCCGGTGTAGGAGCAGCAGCCATTGATGGTCCAGATGCAGCCATGGTTGGAGCCATTCCCACGCCCATCGGTGCTTGAGCTGCAATGCATCAGAACCACAAACATGATTCATAAATTTTAACCTTAATCATAAATTTGTCTGGTTTCAAGGGTACAACTAACAATAAAGAATGTACAAGTCATTTTAGCATGTTATGAACACAAAAACCAGGCTTGAAGGATGTACAACTATCAAGCACAATACAAGACACAATAACATAAGTTTCATACTATGGAATGAAAAAACATAAACAAAATCAGACCAGATCTAGTTTCCCTCAACCCATGCATAACAAGTTGTACCTACTGTAACAAAATGAGTACCCTGCTACAACTTATAATGTCATGTGATACAGACAAATACTAGAAACAGAGCCTGAAAAACTGTCAGGATACAACTAGAACCAAATTCATTCCAAATATCAACCAAATTATCCACCAGATAAATCTAGAAAACTATCATTCTACCAAAATATTAATAATGAAAATTTGCAAAATTCAAAAAAAATTGATGTAAACGAGTGAAGCAGATCCTGAGCTACACGAGTTCAGCTCGTTAAAAACTCAAATCGAGCCGAGCTTAAACAACAGGAAGCTTTTATCGAGGCTCATTTAATATTAGCTCAAGCCCAACCTTCACATATCAAGCTTAAGCTAAACAAACATTTATTTATATAGTTTTTATTAAATATATTTATATTTATATTCATAATAATCAAAAAGTGGAATTTTTTTAGTAAAAAAAAAAGTGAACTTCTTTAGTATTCTTATATATAAAAGTGAGAAAGAAATATTTAAATATATAAATAATATATATCTTATATTTTTATTTATATATAAAAACTATTATAAGGATAAATATATATGTAAAATATTTACAAAATATATAAATAAAATTATTTAACAAATAATAAAAGATCCAAATGTGAGCCTAAAAAATTAAAATTATTATAAGTAGAAATAAAGCTCATAACGAGCGGAGCTCGAGCCCTCTTATGTTAAAACGAACCAAGCTCTAAATCTAAACAAGTTCGGGACCGGATCAGCTCGTTTAAACCCTAAGAGAGATCAGATCAGCACATACCAGGAGCACCAGCGGTTCCAAGATTCACTGTAAACACAACAAACTCAAAATTAGGGTTTCAAAAACACAGTTCAAATAAAAAAAAGAACAAAACGAGAGTATCTTACTTCCACAATTAGTAGCAGAAGGAGCATTAATGTGGCAAGCAGCAGGTAACGCTAGCGCCTTAGTAATATTCAACGATACGCCTAACTGAGCACTGTTTTTGAACGCTTCACACAAACACTCTGCGTCTGTTTTCAGCACAGTTTTCAGACCGGAACAGCACGTTCCTTCCGGCTTCTTCACCTTGCTGTCGGCTGTCACGTACGACAGGCAGTCCGCCATGTTCAGGATTACTGTTGAGCAGTCTGCCGCCGGTGCCGG
Source organism: Scalesia atractyloides (assembly GCA_947069175.1). Taxonomy (NCBI): domain Eukaryota; kingdom Viridiplantae; phylum Streptophyta; class Magnoliopsida; order Asterales; family Asteraceae; genus Scalesia; species Scalesia atractyloides. The sequence continues at coordinate 19,741,023 of CAMTDV010000022.1, read as the reverse complement.
AGCTCCGGTGTGCTGTGCTGAGTTGACCGGAGATGCGGACATTAGTGCGGCGGAGATGCAGAGGATGAGAATGGCGGTTGTGGCTGCCATTGTTGCCGGAAATGTGTGGTGGTGGTGGTGGTGGTTGTGTGAGTGTGCGTGGGAATGAAGCTGGTTTTTTGAGAGGAGGGTTTTTGGAGAGGATGGTGAGTGTTTGTGAGGGTGTGAGAGGTTTAATAATGTGGAAAGTATGTTTTTGTGGCTTGGACTATGGGAAAGTGTCTTAAATGGCCCTTGAAGTGTTGTTATTTGTTATTTTAGTTGTGGATTGCTAAGGTTGACATTTGAAACTCGCTCGTTGCTTGATTAGAAAAGCCTTGAAAAATGCTCATATGATTTTATTCATGCAACTCCCTGCTTTCATTCTCTGGCGATCTATTGATCTGCTCAAGTCTTAGCCGTTTACTACTCTTAGTATTTATTCTCTGCTAAAATTTCAAACTCCCGATTCACGAGCCGCAACCTTGGCTACACAAGTTCAATCTATGTCGAACTCCTGATGAAGTTCATTAGGAGTTCGTCATATCCACAAATCACAAAATTCAGTCTCCCAACTACTATATCCTTTTGCCCATCTACAAACCATGCACGTTTTACAGGTATGCATCATTTTGTACTACTGGTTTTTTTAAAAGCACTAATTTTTTATCGTTTTTGTTAGATTGTTGGGATTTGATGACAATTTGTATATTTAAAATTGAAAATTAAGTAGTAAATTTTAATTTGAAATTGAGCCAAACCGAGCATAACCGAGTTGCTTGGTTATAAACCGAGCGAGTTTGATCCTTAACTTCCTACTCGGTTTTGTAAATTCAATTCGAGCCTAGCCAATTGGTTTCTAACGAGTAAAGTTCAAGTAGAATCTCACTCGACTTGATTTGGCTCGTGAACAACCATATTGATTATAAATTTTAGGAGATACATTTTACCATGTTTTCATTTTGTTTTGGATGAATTCATTGCTGTATTTGATTACAATGAACACAATCAAATATAAGAACTAAGAACATTAATAATAGATCGTAGTTCACATGGCCTCCACGATGGAAAGGTTGGGTAAAACACATTAAACTAGTTTTGAATACAGATATATTTATTAGAAATGTGATCTAGTATATGGTTTCTTATATAGGACACATTAATCTATATGTTGTTTATTAGGCTATTACAGAATTAGTTTTAAGTACATAATTTAAGAAGCTATATAAACACTTGTATATATTACTTTAACTATAATGATACATAATTAGTTACGCAACATAACCCCCTCCCCACCCACAACGGTTATATTTTGTCAAGACTATATATAAGTGGTTATATGCATATGTGTTTCTCATGATTTTTCAATTTAAAGTTGGTTTTGTATCGAACACACCCTACATTTACAAGCATGTCAATACGAATGATGCTATGATTGGTTTGAACCTAGTTTGCTTGAATTAAATTTTATTTTGAACATGACTTATGTTAGATTTAAAGAATATAAACAATAAAAGACTCGACGATGTGAAGCTTTGGTAGAGAATAAGGGAATGGGAAGATAGGCAACCGAACCCAATAACCTTAGGTTCTTCATCTAGTCTATCATTTATTGTTTTAAGGGCCAAATGAGATATAGTGGCATAGTTTAGGCATCTGGTGATAAATAAAATTGTAAAGTGGGAAAATGCGTTCACTTGTGGAGAGAGAGTGTGTACGTGGGTTTGGGAAAAGTGCGCCATGTGCGCACAATAGTGAGACTTGTGTAAATGCAATAGAAGGAAGGCGGATTACGTGTCATCTCTCACCGACTTTTGCGCACTAATTTCGGTTTTCAGAAAATACATACCTCCTACTTATGTTTTTATATGTTTTCTTTTTGGTTGAGTATATTTGTATTATGCATCATGCATTTTATGTATTATTTATTATAATACATCAGGTTTGAACCTCATGTACACGGGTATAAATATAATTTTATATAATAAATAATAAAAAAGATATATCTTAAAAAATTCGTGTATTGCACGTGTTGTACAAAATATAACGTTATATGTTAACACATACAGTCGTCGTCAAGATTTATCTTTTAAAAATTAACTTTGGTGTACTATTTACTTATTATAACATTTTAGTTCGTTTTTTATTTATTATTAGGTAAAAAAACACATGTATTACATGGGGTTGAATCCCTTATGATATGTTTAAATTATGAAATACAATGATTTTAGTTAGTTTTATACACATTCATGCTTATTTGTTTATTTTATTTATAAAACACTCGTCTCAAATTTGTATTCAAGAGAGTTCGTGGTACAAAAAGGAGGAGATCGATCTCCACGTTTTTAAATATTTCATCATTTTTTATGAATTATACCGTAGAATCGAGAATTAAATTCTCTTTAAATGGAGTATAAAATTGTTATATTTAAAAATGGTGTTTTTCTAAACATTGATGCACTGTGGGATAAATAATGTGTTTAAAACAATTATAAAGTACGGCTAGCATTTCAAAGATGAAACTAAGTAGTCAAGATTTGATATTTGAAAGAATTATGCGACTATAATGGTGAGTTCAAACCATTATAGCGATACATCTAAAATTACGTATAATTTGATAGAAGCATATGCCCCGAACCTAGAATAATTATTTATTCTAGTGAAAAAACAATAATACAAATATTAAATATATACCAAACGAGAACCTTTGATTCCTAATTTACCATAATTTCAATCAATGTACTCCAAAGTATATATATCTAATCATAATACTCGGAATTTAACTTTATAATTACATAGCAAAACAAACGTATTTCTATTTAAATATTTGTTTAAAATTATTTATTAAAAAAACAAATATTTATTCTTATCTAATTTCTGTTTAAAATTATCAATTATTAATATTTAATATAAGAGATAAATATGAAAATAAGGGGAGAAAATATTTTTGTTTAAAATTATAAATTATTAATATTAATATTAATATTTAATATAAAAGATAAATAGGAAAATAAGGTGAGAAAGCATCAAAGCATAACACGTGTACAAAAAATATTTTTATTTATTAGTATAGAAAGATTTGATACATTTATATTAGTTATAGATAATTATTAATTAAATTTGAATTTATACGTTTATCTCTAACTATATAATTAATATTATACTATATTATATTATATTTTATGTAAAAAAAATTAATATGTAATACTATTATTAAAAGTGAGGAGGCACCAGAGAGTCAGAGAGTGACACGTTTACAAAAAGATTTTCATTTATTAATATAGAAAAATATTTTATGTATAAAAAATTAATATATAATATTATTATTATTATTAAAAGTGAGCAGGCACCAGAGAGTAACACGTGTACAAAAAGACTTTTATTTATTAGTATAGAAATATATATTCTTATGTATTACCTTATAAAGTTATTCTCCTACATATGTTTTTATTTTATTTTGTTACGTATATTTTTTGTAAAATGTGTATTTGTGTTTTGTATAAAGTAAAATATGTATATGTGTTATGAATTGTTGTGTGTTTGTATAACTTAAAGATATATCTTAAACACGTGTGTATCTTATGTATTTTGGGTAAATATGTTGGTGTATTTTGTAATGTTGCTTTTTCCATAGTAGTCTAATAAATTTCTTTTCCAAGTAAAATTATGTATTTTTGTGTATTTACTGCAAATGTATTTTCTAGTAAATAAACTTGTGTATTACTAACTTTTTTCCTTACAATTACCACTTTAGTGTTGTTGTGGTTTCATATTGTTTTTTACTAATATTGTTTGGCAAGTGTATTAAATCTGTTTATATTTGTGGTTAAAGCACATGGAAATATTAAACTGTATTTGTTTGCGTGTTTAAAATATATTTATATATTTTGAAGTTTTCATATGTATCACGAGAAATTATTTGCGTGTTTAAAGTATGTTTATATATTTGAAGTTTTTATAAGTTTCACGAGAAATTATTCATAATTTATTTATCACCAACTACTATCATGTATTTCTTTTTAATATTTAACTGTATTTGTTTGCGTATTTAAAATATATTTACATATTTTCAAGTTATGTGTTAATTTTTAAAAACACATTATGTGTGTGATTTTTAATTTCTACAAGGTTGATCAAATAAAAAGTTGATTTTGTCGATAAGAAGAATCTTAACATTTCATCTTTCAAATCAATTATTAAGATGAAAGTGTAGTAAAAAAGATCGGTGTAGAGATATTTTTAGAATAACATATTTATTGACTTTCTCTTAGGATGACAATGTGACGGGTTTAAGTAATCCCAACCCCAAACCCGGTTAGATAAGTTAGTCCCAAACCCGTCCCAAAACTCGTCTGGTTTCTAACCGGTAAATACCCATCGGGTATCGGGTATACCCGCGGGTTTTGGGTAAACCCGTTAATTTAAAAAGGTTACATGTTGGGTATACCCAACCTAAAACCCATTAGGGAACTGCTAATCAGTTACATGTAGTATAATCACTATAAAAATGTATAAAATAACTATAATGTATATGGAATAAAATACCTATATGTATAAAAATGAATATTATAACGTTTCACATTTTCATACTTTCCCTATTTAGAAATGATATTCGTATTTCTATTTTTTAAGAAACTTATAGTCGTTTTATACTCAAATTCATTTCCAACTTTGAAACCCGAGACCCTGATCATAATGAAAATTTATACTTTATACATATTTATTATGCCTGCAATCAATCATCCAAATACGTGTTTTCATGCAAACCAACACTTGTTACATGCAATGTTCGTACTTTACACATTTATACTTGAAATACTTGAAAACCGGCTAAAAATACGAGAAAACGACCTAACCTAACCTTCTCGTGTGAACTGAGTAGCTTCGCACGAAGTGGACATCACTTTGCACGAAGTGAATGGCCACTTCATACGAAGAGCACTTCGCACAAATCTCACTCCTCACCAACACTTCTGGTAGCTAACCTCCTCTAAAAATAAAACCACACCTTCACACTTTCAACTTACCAAATCTTCACACCTTCTCGTAGACTTACGAATTTTTGGCAGATTATTCTCAGCCTTTCAAGTGAGTTTTAGCTCACTAATCTTTCTTGTTTCTTCGAACTTCTTTTCAATTTTCCTCTTTTGTACCAAGTGTGAAAGCTTACCAAGTTATAATAAACTTGTGTTTCAGCAAATGTAAGAACGATGGGAGCCTTGGCTTTCCGAATTAAGTTCCACCTCTCTTGCACACGTTTTTATGTTAATATATTTATTTCCATTCATGACCAACCAGGTTTATAAATTACATTGATAAACTTAGTGCTTTGGTAAATCATACAACGAGGTATTCGTACCTCCATGCTTGATCTCTATGACATATCTGTAGGACTATATAATCTATATACTATACAATACGAACCAAGTTTCTGATACTAACCAAAGATGGGTAGATATTTTGAACTTAGGTTATTCTGCCTCGTCCCTAAAAGTCTCGTTCAACGGAAATCAGTGCCGGACAAGCATTAAACGAGATAAAACATTGACTGCCTTCACTCCGCACGAAGTGAAACAGTCTCGTCACTTTTTAAGTATTTTATACGTACACTTTCCATTTACTTTCTGTCCAACTCGAAACTCTCACCAACTCAGAATACTCATGCACCTTTGTTCCCCCTCGTAGGATAACTTCGGCGCTCTACTTTTCAACTCATCAACTTGCGAATTGCTAGGAGAGCTTGCAAAACTGTGAGTATACATGACCCCATTTTCGTTTTATCATTTTTGGGTGCAATATATATGACATATTAAAACTCACACAAACACTTATAAACAAATACTTTAATCAAACAAGCGAATCCTGTCACACCCCGACCCGCAGCGGAAATAAGAGTCGGGGCATAATTGGGTTATCACCAAAGCACATGACATTTACTATTATGTTTCATAATTAAATGAAGTCAAAGTTACATTTCTCAAACCTTCAAACATGTTCATTCATTACAAAGGAAAATAACCAAACATAATAATCCAAACACTAAATCATTTTATTTCTTCTAATCCAGGTCCTACGTGTTCCTAGCTGCTGCTGGTTCACCTGTATCATGTGTAAAATGGGAGGTTTTTGGGTCAACATAAGTTGGCGAGTGAACCTTATAGATAAACATTTAATAATGATTTTCTGGTTAGTTTATCAATAAAATATTGTGCATAATCATAAAAGAGCATATGTATGAAATCAAGCAATGGCAACATCGGTTACAATTATAACATACATTAACAATTGATAACATACATAATTATACCAACATCATATGATAACTAACATAAATGAACTGTGAGATCAAGGCTCAATCAAACGGAGCCGATCGTATTGCATGAACTGAAAATGTAAATTGAACTGTGTGCTCAAGGCTCAATCAAACGGAGCCGAGCGTATTGCATGAACTTGAAATGTAAATAACCGATCAAGGCTCAATCAAACGGAGCCGATCGTGCGGGCACGCCCTGATCAACCGCATAATAAAATGGGGATCAAACTCAACCTCGAGGAATGGGGAGTTACGGCCTCAGCAATTGCATGTACTGAAATAATAACTTGCAAACAATTCTAACTACTGAGCAGCAATAACTAACACACATGTCATGATATGATATATGCACAATAACTTAGTTATAATAAGTAAATGAATAAGACACATGATACACCCCAATAATGTGATTAAAACGGGGAATTTGAAGGGTTCACTCACATTGGGTGCGTTGGATTTGAATTGGTGAGATGCGCACGATTTAGACGAAACGAGTTAACGAGGAATCACTGACCTAAATAATAATAGGAAAAAAATATATTAAATGGATGGATTTTATTAAAGATTTTTAATGGGATTTTTAGATATATTTTTGTGAGTTTATGGCTATTTTCTATCCTTAAAAATGTTATTTTTAAGTATTTTTAATTGATTTTTAATTTAAATAAAACAAATAATTATTTAAAAAAATATATATTTTTTTTACTGTTTGACCGTTGACCGTTGACCGTTGACCGGTTCGGTCAGCGGTAATTCTTGCGCCGAGCGGGATTCGAACCTGTGACCTTCCGTTCACGCGCACGTAGCTCTACCAACTGAGCTACGTGACTAACCCGTTAGAAATCTAGTTTTAATTATATTAATACACTTATTCGAATTTACCGAAAATTCCTTTATTTTACAAAACGTTTTATTCTCATTGAACCGGTGTTTGGGACGGGACTCGATCGCGTGACGTGCAGTTTGTGTTGCACACAGTCCACCGCTGGACTGTGTGTCTAACCCGGTTATATTCTTGAATTATATTATACTTAACAACTACTCAATCTAACCCGGTTAGTTTTATGAATAAAAAGGGAATGTTATTACGCAGTGTGTGTGTAGTAAGGATCGAACTCGGGACTCGTATATAAACTTTGCACACAGTCCACCGCTGGACTGTGTGTCTAACCCGTTAATTATCCGAGTTTTAATTATTCTTATCCCGTTTTTAGATTCGTCTTCTTCGTTATGATTACTGGTTTTTACTCAGACAACTGATTCATGGCTCTACTACTTAAATATCATGCCTACTAGTTTGAATGAACAAACCGAACAGTTTGGGGACAAGAAATACCGGACAGGTCGTCTTCTTCAGGAAGTCCGGCGAGAACAGGCAACTCCGTTTTTGAAACTTCGGCTGAGAGGGCTAATCAACAGAATTAAAGAATTAGATTTGAAATTGAACCAGAGTACATGAATTATTAGCACGATTGAATGTGTTTACCGTCAACTAGCGTGGTTCCGGCAAATCCCAGAATTTCTCCGGCGAAACCAGAAATCCAGCAAAGTCTTCTATGACTGACTTTGAGTGACGGAATAATGTTAGTAGGGTCCCAACAATAGATTGAAACAGCAAGAGAGAAAATTCTTACTGATTTATGTTGAACACGGTTTTCCGGCGAGAATTTCAGAAAATTCCGGCGACAGTTTTCTTGAGCTCAAAAGACTTGAAAACGCGACGAAAAGGAATTGGAGTGTATTTGAGACAGTTCTGAATCGTATAAATGATTGGAAACAGAATTATTTGAAACTTGAATGTCTTTCGGTTTCAAAACCCAAAATTCGAAGTTCATTAAATCTGAACTTTAATTAGAAACCGATATGCGTCGGTTATAAGTTAACTAAACGAACGAAAACTGATTTGACGATTTGGCTTACCGATTTTCCGTTATTCAGATATCAATAACCGTTAAACCGAGTTTGCGTATAAAATTTAATTGTTTTCATAATACCAACAGAAAACAACTGGTGGCGGAGTGGTTTGGAGACGGGAAGTTAAATCGTTGGAGGCAGTTGACCCGGGTTCGAGTCCGGTCAGCTCCAACTATTTTTTATTTATTTTATTTTGACTTTTTATCAAATATAATTTTTATAGTTCAGTTTTATATATTAATTATGTAACGTTTAAACTCAAAATACTCATAAATACTTAATGAAATTTCGTAACTTGGTATTTGATTACAAAACGGAGCGGGTTTTGGAGACCCGGTTTATACAAATGTTACAGTATCCCCTACTTTTAGGAATTTCGTCCCGAAATTCAAACAGTTGAAGTAGTAGGGAAAAGATGAGGGTATTTTTCACGCATTGAGTCTTCACGTTCCCAAGTAAACTCAGGTCCCCGTTTCGACTCCCAGCGTACCCTAACAATAGGAATGCGACTTCGACGTAGACGCTTTTCTCCATAGTCCATAATCTCTACTGGCCTTTCGATAAAATGCATGGATTCATCAATCTGAATATCCTCCAGTGGAATATGAAGATTCTCATCAGCGAGGCACTTCTTCAAGTTCGACACGTGGAATGTGGGATGAATTCTGTCGAGTTCTTCCGGTAGATCAAGCTTGTAAGCTACAGGACCTACTCTTTCGAGTATCTTGAAAGGTCCTACGTAACGTGGTGCTAGCTTTCCCTTCTGACCAAAACGAACTACTCCCTTCCACGGTGATACTTTTAAAAGCACATGATCACCCACGCTAAACTCCAAGGGCTTCCGACGTTTATCTGCGTAACTCTTTTGACGACTTTGAGCCGCTAGAAGATTGTTTCGAATTTGATGAATCTTATCTGTTGTTTCTTGGATTAATTCCGGACCAGTAATTTGAGCTTCCCCAATTTCGTGCCAACAAACAGGAGATCGACACTTTCGACCATATAAAGCTTCAAAAGGTGCCATGCCGATGCTAGAATGATAACTGTTGTTGTACGAAAATTCGACTAACGGTAGGTGGGCGTCCCAATTTCCCTTGAAGTCTATGACACATGCTCTAAGCATGTCCTCAAGGGTTTGAATGGTTCGCTCAGACTGTCCATCAGTTTGGGGGTGATAGGCGGTACTGAGATCTAGTCGAGTGCCCATAGCGGATTGTACTGCCTGCCATGTTCGTGAGGTGAAACGACCATCACGATCAGAAATAATACTTAATGGAACTCCATGACGGCTGACGATTTCGCTGATATAAATACGAGCAAGCTTTTCGTTCTTGAAATCTTCCCGAATAGGAATAAAGTGAGCTGATTTTGTGAGTCGGTCTATAATCACCCATATAGTATCATACCCACTAGAAGTGCGAGGTAACCCGGTAATAAAATCCATGGTTATATTTTCCCACTTCCAGACAGGTATTTCTGGTTGGATCAGAAGTCCTGAGGGTCTTTGGTGTTCAGCCTTTACTTTAGAACAAGTGAGACACTTGGAAACAAAAACAGCAACATCTTTCTTCATTCCAGGCCACCAATAGGTGTACCGTAGGTCTTGATACATCTTATCGGCTCCTGGGTGTATAGAATATCGCGACTTATGGGCTTCATGCATGAGTGCTTCACGAAGATTGACATGGTTAGGAATCCATATACGATCTAAGTAATACAAAATACCATCAGATTTAGTTTCCAGCTTTAGCTCAGCTCCACAGGACATCTCCTTTTGTACATCTTCCTCTGTTATTGAGACGTGTTGAGCTTCACGAATTTGATCCTTAATTTTGGTTATAATTTGTGAACATCGAATATGAATGGAGTTCGCATAACCCTTTCGACTAAGTGCATCAGCCACCACATTTGCTTTACCAGGGTGATATTTGATTTCACAGTCGTAATCATTTAGAAGTTCGACCCATCTTCGTTGCCTCATATTTAACTCTTTCTGATTGAAGATATGTTGAAGACTCTTGTGGTCAGTGTATATTTCACACTTCGTACCATAAAGATAATGTCTCCATATCTTAAGAGCGAATACAACGGCTCCAAGTTCAAGGTCATGAGTGGTGTAGTTCTTTTCGTGTGTCTTGAGTTGCCTTGAGGCATAAGCTATGACTTTTCCTCTTTGCATGAGAAACGCATCCCAATCCTTGCCCTGACGCGTCGCAATAGACTACAAATCATCACAACCTTCAGGAAGAGTGAGGATTGGTGCATCACAAAGTCTTTGCTTGAGGGTTTGAAAAGCTTCTTCTTGCTTGGGCCCCCATACAAATGGTTTCCCTTTATGGGTTAAAGCCGTGAGTGGCACCGCAATGCGAGAGAAGTTTGAAATGAATCGACGATAGTAACCAGCAAGTCCAAGAAAAGACCTTACTTCAGTTGGCGTACGTGGAGCTTGCCATTCTTGAACTGCTTTGATCTTTGATGGGTCCACATGTATTCCTTTGTCATTGACTACATGCCCAAGAAATTGCACCTCTTTTAACCAGAATTCACATTTAGAGAACTTGGCATAAAGCTTTTCCTTTTCTAGAAGTGTAAGAACAAGTCGCAGATGACGCTCATGATCAGCTTTGGATTTTGAATAGATAAGAATATCGTCAATGAACACAATAACAAATCGATCAAGGTAAGGTTTGCAGACTCTATTCATTAGGTCCATGAAAACAGCTGGTGCGTTGGTTAATCCAAACGGCATAACCATGAATTCATAGTGACCATATCGAGTTCGAAAAGCAGTTTTAGGGACGTCTTCTTCATGCACCCTAAGCTGATGATATCCCGATCGAAGGTCGATTTTCGAAAAGCAACTGGCACCTTGTAGCTGGTCAAGAAGATCATCTATACGAGGTAAAGGATATCGATTTTTGATAGTTAACTTGTTGAGCTCTCTATAATCGATGCACATGCGAAAAGATCCATCCTTCTTCTTTACGAAAAGTACAGGTGCACCCCAAGGCGATGAGCTGGGGCGTATAAATCCCTTGTCAGTCAACTCTTGCAATTGACTGGCTAGCTCTTGCATTTCAGAGGGGGCTAACCTATATGGAGATTTTGCCACTGGCGTAGCACCAGGTATAAGATCGATACGAAACTCGACATCTCTGATTGGAGGAAGTCCTGAAATGTCGTCAGGAAAAACTTGTGGAAAATCTTTTACAACAGGAATATCTTCAAGTTTCTTTTCTGCGGTCCCCTTCTTGATGATATGGGCTAAAAACGCGACATAATTCTTGCGAAGGTATTTCTGAGCTTGATGACAAGACATTAAGTTGAGTCCTTTCGCCGAGGTTTCTCCAATAATTCGAAGAGTCTGACCGTTTGAAAGAGGAATACGAATAAATTTCTCACGACATACAACTTCCGCATTATGCTGACTGAGCCAATCCATTCCGACTATGATGTCGAAACTTCCCAGCTTCATAGGAATAAGATCGACCGAGAAATCGTGGTCGTTTAGGGTGAGCGTACAGTTGCGTAAAATAGAGTTTAACGAAACTGGTTTTCCATCTGCAACTTCCACTGTTATGGATTCCGCGAGCTTATCTCGATTTTTACTTAAGATAGGTTCAAACTCTAATGACACGAAACTTCTATCCGCACCCGTATCAAATAACATAGAGGCATATCTACCATTTATAAGAAACGTACCGTTGACCACATTGCCGTCAGCTCTGGCCTGGTTTGCGTTAATATTGAAAGCCCTTCCTCTAGCAGGTGGAGGAGCTTGATTTGCTTGGTTCACTGGGTTGGCTTGGGCCTGAGCATGAATAATATTGACTAGTCTTGGACATGTGTTCCTGAAATGACTTGGATCTCCACAGTTGAAACATGCCCGCATAGGTTGACCCATAGGGTAGTTGGGTTGATAGTATGTTTGGGCTAAATGTTGAGTGGGTGGAAATGGTTGTTGTTGTTGGGCTTGACCCATAAATTGTTGGTGGGTTTGGGTTATAGGTGGGTGGCGGTTTGTTCGCTGAGGTGCGCGGCAGTGTTGTACAAGGTGTCCAGCGCGACCGCAGCTGGTACAGTACTGGCAAGGATAGTCAGGGGAGTGGTGATACTGACAACGGTTACATTTTGGTAGTGGTCCTGTGTATGGTCTTTTGTATGGCGCGGGTGGAGGAGTGGCTTGAGTGATGGGTGCAGCAGGAACAGGGGTGTTGGTGTGGGTGACTGCAAAGTTCCTGTTGTTACGCTTCCTCTTGTTAGCAAATTTGGAGGAAGGAGTGTGGTGGTTTGAGGTTTGTCCCTCAGCAGGGGTTTTCTTCTTTTCCTCCTTGAACTTCCCATTACGAATTCGGTTTTCGGTCAGTTCTGTCGCCAATTCCATGGCAGCTTCTAGTGTTACCGGTGAAACGCTGAGGACCGAATCCTGGATTTTCGAGGGAAGTCCTCGAATGTAATGTTCGATCAGACGGTAGGTTGGAGTGAATAAGTTTGGTACCATCTGGTTCAACTCCAAGAACCGTTTGTTGTAAGTAGAGTGATCACCATCTTTTTGTTTCAGGGCATGAAATTCATCTTCCAATTTCTTAATCTCACTCCTAGGACAGAATCGCCTAGTCATGATTTCCCTTAACTCCTCCCAAGTTAAGGACATCGCATCTTCCGTTCCCCTCTTTCCCTTCTCGGTATTCCACCAAGTGAGAGCTACCCCAAGTAGTCTCCCGGTGGCATAACGAACTTTGCGATCCTCAGGACAATCGCAGTTTAAGAAAACGTTTTCCATCTCCTCGAACCAACGCTGGAGAGCAGTGACTCCCTCAGTCCCTTCGAATTTTGGGGGATCGCAAGACTTAAAATGTTTGTAGGTGCATTTGCTGGTAGGAGGGTCGTTGATGATCTGGTTCTGTTGTTGAGGAGGGTTAGTAGGATTTGCAGCAAGAGCTTGTTGTACTTGTACTACAATGTCAGGTAATATCGTGGCCATTTGGTTGGCGATATGAGTGGCCAATCGTTCCTGAGACTTTTCCGATTTCCTACTCCTTCGATGCGATCTATACGACATCTACAGGATCATAAAATGAGAAGATTGTGAGTTTATGGTATATTTTAGGTGTCATGTGTCTTAAAAAAAATGAAAATAACATAAATATCAATAATGCAACTACATCCGAAGGATGTCTTGGGTTCGCTCATGTTGGGCCTCAAATGTCCCCCATACCTTCACCTATATAGTCATGTGGGCCCCCATGGCTATTGGTTTGGTAGGATTCACATTAGTATTGGCAATTTAACACTCGCATCCCCCGAATGCTAACCACAAAATATGTTCATGAGATGTTTGGTCGGAACGTGTCCAGGTGTAGACACAATGACAACTCAAAGTGGGATTAGCTCTCACGACGTTTGGTATAGCATGCTTTGGCCTAATAGGTATTTCGTACTCTCATCGTTGGTCCCCAGGTAGGCAAACTGGTCCTTTATTTTGGATTTATACGAATGCCAGCCTAGACAGGACGTTCCGACTACCGGTACTAGTACCCTTCCAGTTACTACATGCCCGTCATGAGAACTCACTTTGATGAGATTTGAAAACACGAAAATCGTTGTAGAATCAATCATGATGTGGTGTGTGCTTGCATGGATGTGATATGTTATGATCATACGATTTCATGATGAGCATTATTTGATAATACATACTTATGAACATGCTTGAACAATATCAAATGTAACATTTTAACATAAGCATATAAACATCATGAAATTTGGCATATAACACACAAAATTCCTATAAGTTTCTAATCGACTATAGTATAGGCTCTAAGGGTCTAATAACCTATCCTATATCCCTATAGTCATGGCTCTGATACCAATCTGTCACACCCCGACCCGCAGCGGAAATAAGAGTCGGGGCATAATTGGGTTATCACCAAAGCACATGACATTTACTATTATGTTTCATAATTAAATGAAGTCAAAGTTACATTTCTCAAACCTTCAAACATGTTCATTCATTACAAAGGAAAATAACCAAACATAATAATCCAAACACTAAATCATTTTATTTCTTCTAATCCAGGTCCTACGTGTTCCTAGCTGCTGCTGGTTCACCTGTATCATGTGTAAAATGGGAGGTTTTTGGGTCAACATAAGTTGGCGAGTGAACCTTATAGATAAACATTTAATAATGATTTTCTGGTTAGTTTATCAATAAAATATTGTGCATAATCATAAAAGAGCATATGTATGAAATCAAGCAATGGCAACATCGGTTACAATTATAACATACATTAACAATTGATAACATACATAATCATACCAACATCATATGATAACTAACATAAATGAACTGTGAGATCAAGGCTCAATCAAACGGAGCCGATCGTATTGCATGAACTGAAAATGTAAATTGAACTGTGTGCTCAAGGCTCAATCAAACGGAGCCGAGCGTATTGCATGAACTTGAAATGTAAATAACCGATCAAGGCTCAATCAAACGGAGCCGATCGTGCGGGCACGCCCTGATCAACCGCATAATAAAATGGGGATCAAACTCAACCTCGAGGAATGGGGAGTTACGGCCTCAGCAATTGCATGTACTGAAATAATAACTTGCAAACAATTCTAACTACTGAGCAGCAATAACTAACACACATGTCATGATATGATATATGCACAATAACTTAGTTATAATAAGTAAATGAATAAGACACATGATACACCCCAATAATGTGATTAAAACGGGGAATTTGAAGGGTTCACTCACATTGGGTGCGTTGGATTTGAATTGGTGAGATGCGCACGATTTAGACGAAACGAGTTAACGAGGAATCACTGACCTAAATAATAATAGGAAAAAAAATATATTAAATGGATGGATTTTATTAAAGATTTTTAATGGGATTTTTAGATATATTTTTGTGAGTTTATGGCTATTTTCTATCCTTAAAAATGTTATTTTTAAGTATTTTTAATTGATTTTTAATTTAAATAAAACAAATAATTATTTAAAAAAATATATATTTTTTTTACTGTTTGACCGTTGACCGTTGACCGTTGACCGGTTCGGTCAGCGGTAATTCTTGCGCCGAGCGGGATTCGAACCTGTGACCTTCCGTTCACGCGCACGTAGCTCTACCAACTGAGCTACGTGACTAACCCGTTAGAAATCTAGTTTTAATTATATTAATACACTTATTCGAATTTACCGAAAATTCCTTTATTTTACAAAACGTTTTATTCTCATTGAACCGGTGTTTGGGACGGGACTCGATCGCGTGACGTGCAGTTTGTGTTGCACACAGTCCACCGCTGGACTGTGTGTCTAACCCGGTTATATTCTTGAATTATATTATACTTAACAACTACTCAATCTAACCCGGTTAGTTTTATGAATAAAAAGGGAATGTTATTACGCAGTGTGTGTGTAGTAAGGATCGAACTCGGGACTCGTATATAAACTTTGCACACAGTCCACCGCTGGACTGTGTGTCTAACCCGTTAATTATCCGAGTTTTAATTATTCTTATCCCGTTTTTAGATTCGTCTTCTTCGTTATGATTACTGGTTTTTACTCAGACAACTGATTCATGGCTCTACTACTTAAATATCATGCCTACTAGTTTGAATGAACAAACCGAACAGTTTGGGGACAAGAAATACCGGACAGGTCGTCTTCTTCAGGAAGTCCGGCGAGAACAGGCAACTCCGTTTTTGAAACTTCGGCTGAGAGGGCTAATCAACAGAATTAAAGAATTAGATTTGAAATTGAACCAGAGTACATGAATTATTAGCACGATTGAATGTGTTTACCGTCAACTAGCGTGGTTCCGGCAAATCCCAGAATTTCTCCGGCGAAACCAGAAATCCAGCAAAGTCTTCTATGACTGACTTTGAGTGACGGAATAATGTTAGTAGGGTCCCAACAATAGATTGAAACAGCAAGAGAGAAAATTCTTACTGATTTATGTTGAACACGGTTTTCCGGCGAGAATTTCAGAAAATTCCGGCGACAGTTTTCTTGAGCTCAAAAGACTTGAAAACGCGACGAAAAGGAATTGGAGTGTATTTGAGACAGTTCTGAATCGTATAAATGATTGGAAACAGAATTATTTGAAACTTGAATGTCTTTCGGTTTCAAAACCCAAAATTCGAAGTTCATTAAATCTGAACTTTAATTAGAAACCGATATGCGTCGGTTATAAGTTAACTAAACGAACGAAAACTGATTTGACGATTTGGCTTACCGATTTTCCGTTATTCAGATATCAATAACCGTTAAACCGAGTTTGCGTATAAAATTTAATTGTTTTCATAATACCAACAGAAAACAACTGGTGGCGGAGTGGTTTGGAGACGGGAAGTTAAATCGTTGGAGGCAGTTGACCCGGGTTCGAGTCCGGTCAGCTCCAACTATTTTTTATTTATTTTATTTTGACTTTTTATCAAATATAATTTTTATAGTTCAGTTTATATATTAATTATGTAACGTTTAAACTCAAAATACTCATAAATACTTAATGAAATTTCGTAACTTGGTATTTGATTACAAAACGGAGCGGGTTTTGGAGACCCGGTTTATACAAATGTTACAAATCCGACATACATGTTTTATTCATTCATACTCTAGAAATGCATACATGCTAAAAAGCCCTTCTTGCACAATACTTTGTAATTAACTTTATACAAGCCTCCATTAACATGTATAGCGCTATAGGAGTAACGCACCGCCCGTATTCGTGAGGTCATGTTAAGAAACAAAACAGTCTATTAATTGCTATGATTAGATTACGTTAGCGGTAAACTTTGGGTTGACAGTATGTTTTGCATGCTAGATATGTATGTCATGCATTAGTATACATTATTGCCATGTGGATTTCGTTAAACTCGTTTATACATATGCTAGTACATGCAAACTTGTATGTTCGCCAATACTTTATGTGTTGACATGTTACTTTAATATATATTGCAGAAATGTGATCGTGAAGCATTGAAAAGAATCTAGTAGAAAGGACTAGAAACACATCAAACTTTATTTTTATGTTCATAGACTAGTCATACGTTACTTTTTGTATTTCGTTTCCAATTATGTACTTGAAATTTAGAAATGAAATGAAATCTTGATATTCAATTAATTGTGACAAAATAGTGTTATGAAGTCTCAAGCAATCTAATTACGTCCGCCTCGATGATTCCGCCATCGGTTAGGGTGTGATAGATGTATGTGTGTGTGTGTGTATATATATATATTCATATTTAATTATGTAAAATACCGGGTATACAATCGGGTAAACGAGTATATCACCAAATCCCAAACCCGCGAAAAAAATAAAAACTATTCCCAAACCCGATTAACTGACTCCAAACCCATCCCAAATATGTCGGGTTTCGGGTTTACCCATCAGGTTCAATTGTCATCCCTACTTTCTTTCTTCACATGTAAGGCACATGCATATCATGCCTCTATTTTTAACATGTTCATAATACGACATTAATTTTTTTTATAAATATTTTCACCATAAAATCTAGTATCTTTTTTATCTTTAATTTGAGCACACGATTGCTATATGAAATATTAGATCTAAAAAAGCCCTAAAATGTTGTCTTAGATTTCTTTATTGTAAAATTTTTTTGTGCTAGATTTTTGGTATTAGATTTTGTGCTACATTTTTGTATTGGTTTTTTTGTGTTATTTTTTGCTGAATTTTTGTGTTATATTTTTTGTGCCGCATTTTTTTTATGATGATTTTTTTGTATAGGTTTTTTTGTGCTACATTTTTATACTATATTTTTGTGCTAATTTTTTATAAAAATTTTGTGTTAATTTTTTTAAAGATTTTCTTAGGCTACTGAGGTAAAACCCATTTTCAGTAAATCCTTCTTCTATTCCGGTTTTAACAATAAAATAATTAGTCATGTTTTAAAACTTATCATTAGAAAAATGTTACAATTAAAAAAATTTTAACGTGACAATACCAATCATTTTTTTTATTTTTATTAATTTTAAAGTATACTAGTAATCATTTACTTTTCATAGCTTTAAGTTATATTAATTATTTTAAAGCACACGTATTTCTAAATATACAAAAAAATGTAAATTAAAAGACGAGTTGAAAAGAGAAGGAATAAAAAGAATTGAATTGAAAGAAAGAAAAACAAACCTATTACATCTTATTATTAAGTTAAAAAGTATTCTGTATATAACGCGCATGATATTTTTTAAATAAAATAGCTGGATAAGGGATGTTTGATAATTTCAGAATGTTTAATGAGCTGTTTGTTTAGCTTTTAATGAGACTCTTAATGGTTCAGACCTCTTACTGGTTAAGCACTTAATAGTTCAGAGTGTTTGTTTCGTGAGCAGATGTCTTAATAGTTCAGACATTTGTCTCTGAATGGTTAAGTATTAGCACAAAAAAATCCAGTACAAAAAATCTAGCACAAAAAGTCTAGTACAAAAAAATATAGCACAAAAAATCCAATACAGATAATATAGCACAAAAAATTTTAGCACAGAAAATTTAGAAAAAAAATTAAGAAAAAATTTAGCACAAAAATGTAGTACATAAATCTAGCACAAAAAATTCTATATAACATAGATATACAACACATTTTTTAGATTTTTTTAGTTGTCATATTTTATATAGCGATATGGAACTCAAATTAAAGATAAAAAGACGTTCGATTTTATAGTGATTTTTTTGTGAAAAATAAATGTTGTATAAAAAAGTTATGAATGTTAAAAAAATAGGGGTGGAATGTTTGCATGTGAAGAGTGAAAATTAATAAATAGGATTTTCTTAAGATGCCCATTACACTCATTTCTTTTCCTATATTTTCATCTTAGCAATTAATTTAAAAAATGAATTGTTAAGATTTGCAAAATAAATTTTTTATTTTATCCTGTCCAAACCTTACGATAATTAACATTCTAAAAGTATATTTATTAATACGAAAAAAATAACAATTTTAGTGAATTACGCGGCGCATGTTCTAATTGGGTCCCCATGACTTTAACCAAATCGTGGCCACGACACAAGCAATTACCAACCATCATCATCATATTCTCTAAAAACTGGATTTTGAATATTTGTCCATGTTTTAAAAGATTTAATAACGCGTCACCTATTTAAAATGGTTCACCATTTGCTTTCTTACTCTTCATTATTATTCCAAAGGCAATTGACCTTTTTTAACGAGAAAATCAACTAGTATTCAGCTTACTTCAAATGGTAAGAACTAGCTCTCAAGCAGCTAAGCCCTCTTTCAAAAGTTTAAATCCATCTCAATTGTGCTCCACATATTTATAGAACTTGCAGTTAGTAGAATCGAATCAAGGGCCTTTAAGAAGAAAACTAGTTAGTGGAAAATCCTCTTACCAACAGGGCTAAAGCATATGCTATAATTAGGTAATTAATTAAGTATAAATAATTTATGTCATATTCAAGAGATTAAGTAGGGAATTTCTCGTGATTTCGTTATACACGTGATATTTTAAATTTGATTTGATCACACTTTTTCTTTAGTTTTTCGTTCAAGTAAAAAGGTATGTAGGATTTTACTTTTGGAATCAATAAGTTTTATAACAAAGTTCAAGTAAAAACTCAGAAACACAAACTAAAATTTTATAAAATCACGGATCATTAGCATAAATGTTAATATAATCAGTCTTGAATTGTTAAGATAAGGTTTTTTTCCCCATTTTGGGCTTTTTGATCTTATATTGTTGTTATTTTGTGTTTTCCTTTCATGTACAATTTGTAGTAATGTTTGTTCATGATCTTATCTTTTTATCTTCTTTTATGCATAATTTGATGGATGTTTACTGAAATTTATCAAAAAGAACAACTAAAATTCACATTATTGACAAATTTATTATATTGTTACAAATAATGGGAAAGGTTAAGCATATTCACCATTAGAAAAAGGCATAATATGGTGGATGTTTCGTGAGATATATCAAAATGAAATACAATTTTTTTTATTTTTGGAAAATTTATCTTATTGTTACACTTATTGTTGGAAAGTTTTCATATCCACCAATAAAAATGGTATAATTTGGTGGATGTTTTGTTCAATGAGTTGATCATCACATATATATGTAGACAATATCCTTTCACATTGTTGTCTCTTATGTAGACAATATCATTGCACATTCGGGGAAGATGCCATTTGTTTATTTAGGAATCAAAGTGGGAGCAAATATGTATCGCATAGTGAACTGGGATCCGGTTTTGGATGTGTTTTGGGCTTGTTTATCGAAATGGAAGGCCCAAGTGTTGTCTATCGGTGGAAGAGTTACTCTCATAAAATCAGTACATCAAAGCCTATCAAACTATTATTTTTCCCTTTATAAAGCGCCAAAGAAAATTATTTTGTTCTTGGAAGGATTGATGAAGAAGTTTCTATCGGGAGGCTCTAATGATGTGAAAAAAATGCATTGGGTTTCTTGGGATAAGGTGACGATACGAAAGATAAAGGTGGATTGGGGTTGAATAAACTTGAATATTGTAACAATTCGCTTATTCTTAAGTGGCTTTGGAGATATAGATCAGATCGAGATATGCTGTGTAAGAAAGTGATAGATTCTATTCATTCGAGTGCTAGAAAGTGGGAGGTGTATCCGGTGATTGGTGATGGTGGTGGGGTTTGGTCGAGCATTGCCAAACTTGGAACTAAAGTAAAAGTGGATGAGGCAAGTTTTAATTCGCAGATTCGAAGTAAAGTTGGCAATGGTAAATTGACACGTTATTGGATGGATCCGTGGTTATGTGATGTTCCGCATAAGGTGAAATATCCTAATCTTTTTCGGTTAGAAGGTGAGAAGTTTTGTAATGTGGAGGATCGAATTCTTAAACCTGGTGAAACTAGTATGTTTGAGTGGAGATGAAAGAAGGTGCCTTCTTCAGTTCTGGAACTAAATGAATTGACGGAATTGTTTGTACAACTTTTGGATATCTCTTTGTCAGATAGTACGGATACATGGCAATGGCAAGGGACGTAAGATGGATTTTCGGTGGTAGCTATAAAAGCGTTGATGTGCAGCAGTCTTACATACAATTCTGATTATGTTTTAAAGTGGTGCGGGTGGATTCCGCTAAAGTGTAATATATTTATATGGAGGGCGATTAACGAAAGACTTCCAACGAAGGTTGCTTTGCGTAGAAGGAATGTTCGTATTGACAACACGATGTGCAATTTCTGTAATGAAGGTGATGAGTCCGCAAACCACTTATTCACGGGATGTGGTTTGTTGAGTATTGTTTAGCAGGCGATTTTAAGGTGGTGTCTTTGCTTTTGATACAAAAGATGTCACACCCCAACCGATGGTGGAAACATCGGAGTGAGACGAAATAGATTGCCCGATACATCATAACACTATTTGCGACGTATTAGATTTAAAGTTTCATTTCATTTCAAATTCTTCAAGTACAACATAAGAAATTTGAAAGTACAACATTCAAGAAATTCAAGTACAACATGATTAACAATAAGCAACATAACGTCTAGAAGTGTTTAGGTGTGTTTCTAGGAAGTCCCTACTACGTTTCATCAATGGCGTCATCCTTAACCTGCAACGTGTTAAAAGTACAGTTCAACACAAAGTATTGGTGAGTACACACATTTGATATAACATAAGTATGAAATAGTTTAAACGAATCCACATGTTAAATCAGTATACTAGATTAATGTAAACAAAGTATGCGATTTACAAGTCAATCCTCAAGTGTCACCGCAAAATAAAAATAAACTTAACATGACCAAAAGAATACAGGCGGTGCGTTACTCCTATAGCGCTATACATGTTAAGGGGAGGCTCGTACGAAGTTAATGACAAGTCGTATCACATAAGAATGTTCCAAGTATACAAATCGCGTATCATGTATCTTTAGCATGTTTGATGGATTGTTTGTGTGATTGCATAAAAGTATAAGTGTGATTGTGTGTATTTTTTGTTAGGTTAACATATTGCACCCAAAAGTGTAAAGCGTAAAAAGGATGTTCGGGTGTACTCACGGTTTTGCAAGCTTTCACTTGGTAATTCCGTGAGAGTTGGTTGTTTGAAGGTGGGACACTGAATTACCCGGCATGAGGAAACGTAGGTGTGTAAGTATTTGGATGATAACGGAGGATTTAGGAAATTAAATATACCAAAGTATGTATACGAGAAGATAATCATTTAGACTTAACACTTGTTTTTGACACTATGGTCCCCGTAGGGTAGTTGTGATTTCATGGGTCATGCCCATTAAAATTGTAACGAGGAGGTTAAGTCCTAGATAATATAACCTAATGTTAGGACAAGTAACCATATGATCATTTTCAAAAGCTCGGTTATGTATAAGTCTTATTTAGGTAATTATTAGATAATAAGTTCATCATATAAATCATAGATTTCATAGATGTCATGCATGGATGTAGGAGGATAATCGTCCTTTAACCTCTTTCGTAAGATTCACCAATACACAAATCGTCACAAGGAAAATCCGAATGGTCATGAATGAAAATAAAAGAAATACTTCACTAAACTATGTATAGACCAAGTAAGCAAGCTAGGTGCGTGCATCCCGAACATGGTATCGTTTGGGGACGTGTCGTAGCCTTGTTACTCAATTGAAGGTTGAACATAGTTTAGTGGTTAAACGTAGAAATCATCAAGTGAGGTGGTGGATTGAAAGTAGGATAGCCAAGGCTTCCATGTAATCACACCTTTACCAAAACACAAGCTTTGTCAAGCTTGGATGGTTTCAACACTTGTGGGTTAAAACCCTTTGCAAAACAAAAGTCTAAGGTATCTTACACCTCTTAATTTGTATGAAACAACTCTAGCTAGCTCACTAACCATGGGTTTGATTAGAGGCACAAGTAGCACAAGTTAGTTTAGAGAAAACAAGTTTAGATAAAGTTTATAAGTTTATCTTCCAAAATAGAAAGTTTAGCCTTAAAAATGGTATTGTTCCACCTTGGTTTTCCATGGAAAACCTATGGTAACATCCCTAGAGACATTACAACTCTTTTTCAGAAAGAAAACGTGAAGAAAACATGAAATTATTGAAGTTAGAAAAAGATAAAAATGGACAGAAAGTTTATGGCACTTTGGACCTCAAAAATGGTGAGGTTTCACCTTAGTTTGTCCAAGAAAACTTGTGAAAACCTTCCTAGAGGTTATCCAAGTGCTTTAGAACAAAGAACAAGAAGAAATTTGAAGGAGAAGTGAGTCTAAACTCACTCTTAATGGCTGAAACTTGCTGGTTTGATGCTAAAAACTCAGGTGAGTTTAAGAGGGTTTTTGAGAGTGTTAGAGGTTTGTAAAAGTAGGATAAAGGATAGGGAATTGTTCATTATATAAGGAAGGGATTACGGTTTTAATGAGTTGGGCTTTGGACAAGATTAGTGGATGTTTATACTTGAAACAAGCCCAAACACCACTATGCATCTTGCGGCCGCAAGTTGCCCACTTTCTTTTTTTTTCTTTTTTTGTTAATTATTTGTTATTATTTGGTTATTTGGCTACTAGCTGTTATATATTGTATACATAGCATGTTTGGTTGTTTGGTAACCTATTTTTAGGTGTATGGCATTATGATATCATGTAAAAAAGAAAAGAATATGTTTAATAACAAGTGTATAATATAAATGCGAAGTGATTAGAGAGGTGTCAAATCTTTATAAGTTTTGTATTCAAATCAGCAAATGTCTTGCTTGAATGAAATGTTTAAGAATAATTAATATACAATAAGGATTTGCAAGTTAACTTAAGATTATAAATCATGTAACGAATATGCGTACGAGTATACCTTTAAATGTGTAGAAAGGATGCGAATTTCGTATAAATGATCAACTCAATTACAATCAAAGCCTCGGATTTACAATGATAATATGATACGATTACAAGGTAAGGACTCTCCGAAAATAGAATTACGGTACATTCTTTTTAAAAACAGTAAGCTGCGAAAAGCGAGGCGTTACAGTCTCCCCTCCTTTAGGAAATTTCGTTCCGAAATTTAGGAAGGTGTAACGAACATATGCGGATACTTAGTTTTCATATCACTTTCGAGTTCCCAAGTAAACTCAGTGTCACGCTTTCCTTCCCGTCGAACCTTCAAGATAGGAATTCGACTGCGCCCTAATTGCTTGGTCCCTCGATCCATGATTTCGACCGCTTTTCCACGAAGTGCAAGGTTTCGCTGATTTGAAGATCTTCAAGGGGGATTTGGAGTCCTTCTTCAGCTAGTCACTTCTTGAGATTTGAAACATGAAACGTTGGGTGAACGTTGTTGAGTTCTTGAGGTAAGTCCAATCGGTATGATACCTTGCCAATCCTCTCGAGGATCTTGAAAGGACCTACGAAGCGAGGAGCGAGTATACCTTTCTTACCAAATCGAACCACACCCTTCCAAGGGGATACCTTGAGAAGTACATGATCACCTATGTTGAATTCCATAGGCTTGCATCTTTTGTCAGCATAACTCTTTTGTCGGCTTCTGACTTTGAGGAGATTATCACGAATTTGCAGGATCTTGTCCGTCATCTCTTGTATAAGTTTGGGACCGGTGATTTGAGCTTCTCCGATCTCGTGCCAACAGATAGGCGAACAACACTTACGACCATACAATGCCTCAAATGGTGCTATTTGAATACTAGCGTGATAACTATTGTTGTACGAGAATTCTATCAAGGGTAAGTGCGAATCCCAGTTGCCACCAAAATCGATTACGCATGAACGAAGTATATCCTCTAGAGTTTGGATAGTACGCTCGGTTTGACCGTCAGACTGAGGGTGAAAAGTGGTACTAAGATTGAGGCGAGTACCAAGAGCGGCTTGAAACGTTTGCCAAAGGCGAGAGGTAAAACGAGCGTCGCGATCAGAAATGATGTCATTGGGCGTGACGACAAATGATCTCCTTCGTGTAGACACGAGCCAATTTCTTGACTTTGTAATCTTCACGAATGGGTAGGAAGTGAGCGGATTTGGTCAAATGGTCAATGATAACCCAAATACTATCGTGGCCAGAAGGAGTGCGAGTGAGTTTGGTAATAAAGTCCATAGCAATGTTCTCCCATTTCCAGATAGGAATCTCCGATTGTTCGAGTAGGCCAGATGGGCGTTGATATTCAGCTTTGACTTTAGAGCACGTAATATATTTCGAGACGTAAAGAGTGATATATCTCTTCATACCAGGCCACCAATAACATTTAGATAGGTCGTGGTACATCTTGTCGGCGCCAGGATGAATGGAATATCGAGATTTATGGGCTTCATCCATCAGAGTTTTTCGAAGGTTGCTACGATCAGGAATCCAGATTGAGGTAGTAAAACATGCCATCGGACTTAGACTCGAATGGGTTTTCAACACCACACTTCAACTCATTATTGAGGTTTCCCTCATTAATGGTTGAGTGTTGTGCCTCACGAATCAGCTAATGAAGTTTTCCTAAAGTTTGGTAGCAACAGATACTCTTAACATGAGTTTTCCGACTAAGTGCATCGGCTTCAACATTCGCCTTGCCAGTGTGGTAGCGAATATCGCAGTCGTAGTCGTTTAACAATTCTACCCAACGACGTTGACGCATGTTGAATTCCTTTTGATTGAAGATATGTTGAAGGCTCTTATGGTCGGTGAAGGTCGTACACTTTGTACCATAAAGGTAGTGTCGCCAAATCTTCAATGCAAAAACAACTGCTCCAAGTTCAAGGTCGTTCGTAGTATAGTTCTTCTCATGAATCTTGAGTTGTCTTGATGCGTAAGCGATAACCTTGTCCCGTTGCATAAGAACATAACCAAGACCTTGATTTGAGGCGTCGCAATACACGACGAAGTCGTCGTTTCCATCAGAAAGTGCAAGGATAGGAGCATTACAAAGCATGTCCTTGACAGTTTGGAAGGATTCCTCTTGTTCAGAACCCCAAACAAAGGCTTATCTTTTTGGGTCAAGGAGGTGAGGGGAACAATGATCTTGGAGAAGTTCGAACTGAAGTGACGATAGTAACTAGCTAAACCGAGAAACGAACGAATTTCAGACGGAGACTTAGGAGCAATCCAATTCTTCACAGCTTTGATTTTTGCAGGGTCAACATGAATACCGAGTTCGTTGACAACATGACCAAGGAATTGAACCTCTTTTAACCAGAATTCACACTTGGAGAATTTGGCGTAAGAGACGTTCAGTATGCAAAAGCTGGAGGATAAGACGCAAGTGTCTCTCGTGCTCTTCTCGCGTCTTGGAATAGATGAGGATATCGTCGATGAAGACGATGACGAAACGATCGAGAAAAGGCTTACATACACGATTCATTAAGTTCATGAATACCGTAGGTGCGTTAGTCAAACCAAAAGGCATGACTACGAACTCGCAGTGTCCATAACGTGTGCGAAACGGTTTTGGGTATATCTTCCTCGAGGACTCGAAGTTGGTGATAACTTGAACGAAGATCAATCTTGGAAAAACACGTTGCGCCTTGTAATTGATCGAAAATATCGTCAATCCGAGGAAATGGATATCGGTTCTTGACTGTAAGCTTATTGAGCTCGTGATAGTCAATGCACATCCGAAAGGATCCACTTTCCTTCTTAACGAACAGAACGGGAGCGCCCCAAGGAGAAGTACTAGGGCGTAAGCCTTTATCAAGAAGTTCCTGAAGTTGGCTAGATAGCTCCTGCATTTCCGAAGGTGCCAGAAGATAAGGGGATTTAGCGACAGGAGTTGCACCAGGAATGAGATCGATGCGAAAGTCAACAGAACGAGGAGGAGGACCAGGAAGATCCTCTAGGAAGACGTCAGGGAAATCGCAAACAACGGGAACATACTCACGCTTGGACCCTTGTCCTTCTTTTCCATAATGTGGGCACGAAAGGCGAAGTATTCCTTACGTAAGTATTTGTTCGCTTGGATACATGACATAAGCTTGAGAGCTTTAGAAGGTTTCTCGCCATAGACGTGTAAAGAGTCACCATTTGGAAGGGGAAGACGGATGAACTTTTCGGAACAAACCACTTCAGCACGAACCCACCTAAGCCAATCCATGCCTACTATGATATCGAAGCTACCCATTTGCATGGGTATGAGGTCAATGGAAAACGTATGATCGTTAAGATTCAAGGAACATTTAGAAATGACAGAATCGACAGTGACGGACTTTCCGTTAGCGACTTTGACTGCGAATGATTTAGGCAACTTAGAACGTCTACACTTTAGCAATGGTTCGAATTCGACAGACATAAAATTTTTATCTGTACAAGTATCAAATAGACACGAAGCATAAACATTGTTAACGAGATACGTACCGGTGATGACATCGTTGGCATTCTGAGCCTGAGTTACAGTGATGACAAATGCTCGACCACGAGCTTGCTGTTGTTGCTGCTGATTGTTGTTGTTGTTGCGTTGAGGGCAAGTGTTCGAGAAGTGGTTGGGATTTCCGCATTTGTAACAGGCACAAACCGTGGTTGCTGGTGGTTGGGTTTGGTTCACAGCAGGGTTTTGGGGTGCGGTGATGGCTCGGGCTTGGTTGGTAGGGGTTTGCGGGAAACTTCGACACTATGGAGCGAAGTGTCCAAACCTATTGCAACTAGTGCATAGGCGGCAAGGAGCGTTAACGGGATGGTGGTAAGGACAGGTGTTACACTTGGGATTCGGCCCAGTGTACGTCTTTCTGGTGAAATCAGGGTTGGTTGGTGCAACTCGTGGGATAGGCTGGGGGTTTGGCGAAGTGACTACCACGCAATTCTGGCTTGAAGCCTTCTGCTTCTTGCCTTTGTTGTTCTTGGTGGAAGGTATGGATGAGGTAGGCTCAGGGGTGGCATCGGTGGTAGCTTGGTGTGTGTTCTTCGATGGAGAGGCTTCATGAAGAACGTGGTTGTTGTTGAGCTTGGTAGCTAAGCGGTAGGTACCCTCGAGCGTTTTGGGGGAAGCGCGTCAACGAGCTTCATAAGGTGAGAAGGAAGGAAACGTATGTATTTTGCAATAGCCTTCTTAGTAGTATCGACTTGGCTAGGGCAAATCGCACTGAGCTGCTTGAAACGGGCTGTGAGGCCAGTGTTATCGTTTCCCACCTGCTTGAGGTTCCAGAACTCGTTTTCGAGCCTTTAACGTTCGTTCGGGGGACAAAACTCCTTCTCCATGAGTTGTCTGAGATCGGCCCATGGGAGGGCGTGGGTGATTTCATTTCCACGAGCGTTACACTCGGAGGTCCACCAATCAAGGGCTCTTGATCGGAAGACGCCCGTTGTGTTGATGGTACGCAGGTGGTCAGGGCAACCACTCTGAAGGAAAGTTACTTCAATGGCGTCGAACCATTACAGTAGCTTAGTGGCGTCCTCTTCGCTAGTGAAGGGTAAGGGGTTGCAGGAACAAAACTGCTAGAAAGTAAACACCGACTTAGGTGCTTCTATCTTGGAGTCGACAGAGTCATGGGGTGAGTCGGTGTTTGGTGGGGGTTGGATCTTGCTGACGATGTCCTGGATGATTTTTGCCATTTACTTCGCCATGAATTTCATGCAATCCTTCTTAGACATTGAGTTGGAGCTGGACTTCGACTTCAACCTCCCACTTGAGTTTTGCGAAAAAGACATCTAGGTGATCGACAATAGAGTAAAGGATGAGGCCTGATCATAATGTGATTATAAAAGTCACGTTTGAGCATGTAAGTATCACATAACACATATGAGTTCACATAGATGACATAAGCATAACAAGTATTCAAAAGTATAAACACGTATGATTGCGTAAGGAGTATAAATTTAGTTGGTTTACAATAATTATTATTGTTTTTAATTGCAAAAGGCGTGCGAATTGTGCATCGGATTCAAAATGAACGAGGTAACAAGTATTAAAACACATAGAAATTGAGGTAACATAAAAGATAAGCTTAGTAAAACATTTGAGTGTTTCGGGTTGAGAAATGTCGACTATTCCAAAGTGAATCGAAGATCCTTTCAAATTAGAGAAACGTGCTTTGGCCTATTGGTAAAATGCTCTCGTCGAGAAGCGATTAATGACATTTTACCCTTCCAGTTACCACACATCTCTGATTGATCAAAAAATCAAAACTTTGGCGAGATTGAAAATCGAGGAATGGGACAAGTTGACAAGATGCTGGTTTCACCCCTAACTTGACAACATCGTACCCTAGGTGTGGTTGGTACTTACCCAACGAGGAGCAAATTCCGGCTCATTGGTAAGGATCCACCAGAGTATGAAATGGAATTTCCCATCAAGATGTGGATTCCACTCCTAGCTTGATGGTGTAATTTTGTGTAAAATTGGATAAGCGGATTGAGAGTGATCACCAAAGTGCGGGTTTCACCCCTATTTTGGTGAAGTCGTCTCGTTGTAATACGAGTGTTTTCAAGTCTTCAGGTGTGTTTATTGTGTAAATGTCTTAGGAAAAACATATTGTAAGGAATAGAAAGAAGCAAAATATGGAGAATTAACATTTGAAGCATGTATCAAGAATGGTCGAAGTTGGTCACTTAAACTATAGACTAGGTCGAACATGGCAATTCTATCTAATTCCCTATAGTTATGGCTCTGATATCAATCTGTCACACCCCAACCGATGGCAGAAACATTGGAATGAGACGAAATAGATTGCTCGAGACATCATAACACTATTTACGACAATATTAGATTTACAGTTTCCTTTCATTTTAAATTCTTCAAGTACAACATAAGAAATTTGAAAGTACAACATTCAAGAAATTCAAGTACAACATGATTACCAATAAGCAACATAACGTCAAGGAGTTTCTAGGTGTGTTTCTAGAAAGTCCCTACTACGTTTCATCAATGGCGTCATCCTTAACCTGCAACATCTTAAAAGTATAGTTCAACACAAAGTTTTGGCGAGTACACAAGTTTGATATAGCATAAGTATGAAATAGTTTAAACGAATCCACATGTTAAATCAGTATACTAGATTAATGTAAACAAGACATGTGATTTACAAGTCAATCCTCAAGTGTCACCGCAATATAAAAATAAATGTAACATGACCACAAGAATACAGGCGGTGCGTTACTCCTATAGCGCTATACATGTTAATGGGAGGCTCATATACGTGTGATTGTGTGTATTTTTGATAGGTTAACATATTGCACCCAAAAGTGTAAAGCGTAAAAAGGTGTTTGAGTGTACTCACGGTTTTGCAAGCTTTCACTTGGTAATTCCATCAAGAGTTGGTTGTTTGAAGGTGGGACACCGAGTTACCCTACATGAGGAAACGTAGGTGTGTAAGTATTCGGATGATAACAGAGGATTTAGGAAATTAAATAGCAAAGTATGTATACGAGAAAATAATCATCTAGACTTAACACTTGTTTTTGACACTATGGTCCACGTATGGTAGTTGTGATTTCATGGGTCATGCCCATTAGAATCGTAACGAGGAGATTAAGTCCTAGATAATATAACCTAATGTTAGGACAAGCAACAATGTGATCATTGTTAAAAGCTCGGTTATGTATAAGTCTTATTTACATATTTATTAGATAATATATCATTATGTTTTCAGATAAATCATATATGTCATAGATTTCATAGATGTTATGCGTGGAGGTAGGAGGATGTCCGTCCTTTAACCTCTTTCGTAAGATTCACTAATACACAAATCGTCACAAGGACAATCCGGATGGTCATGAATGAAAATAAAAGAAATACTTCACTAAACTATGTATCGACCAAGTAAGCACGCTAGGTGTGTGCATCCCGAACATGGTATCGTTTGGGGACGTGTCGTAGCCTTGTTACTCAATTGAAGGTTGAACATAGTTTAGTGGTTACACATAGAAATCATCAAGTGAGGTGGTGGATTGAAAGTAGGATAGCCAAGGCTTCCATGTAATCACACCTTTACCAAAACACAAGCTTTGTCAAGCTTGGATGGTTTCAACACTTGTGGGTTAAAACCCTTTGCAAAACAAAAGTTTAGAGGTATCTTTCACCTCCCAATTTGTATGAAAAACTCTAGCTAGCTCACTAACCATGGGTTTGATTAGAGGCACAAGTAGCACAAGTTTGTTTAGAGAAAACGAGTTTAGATAAAGTTTATAAGTTTATCTTCCAAAACAGAAAGTTTAGCCTTAAATGGTATTGTTTCACCTTGGTTTTCCATGGAAAACCTATGGTAACATCCCTAGAGGCATTACAACTCTTGTTGAGAAAGAAAACGTGAAGAAAACATGAAATTATTGAAGTTAGAAAAAGATAAAAATGGACAGAAAGTTTATGGCACTTTGGACCTAAAAAATGGTGAGGTTTCATCTTAGTTTGCTAAAGCAAACTTGTGAAAACCTTCCTAGAGGTTATCCAAGTACTTTAGAACAAAGAACAAGAAGAAATTTGAAGAAGAAGTGAGTCTAAACTCACTCTTAATGGCTGAAACTTTCTGGTTTGATGCTGAAAACTCAGCTGAGTTTAAGAGGGTTTTTGAGAGTGTTAGAGGTTTGTAAAAGTAGGATAAAGGATGGGGAAGTGTTCATTATTTAGGGAGAGATTAGGGTTTTGATGGGTTGGGCTTTGGACAAGATTAGTGGGTGTTTAAACTTGAAACACGCCCAAACAACACCACTATGCAGCTTGCGGCCGCAAGCTGCCCACTTTTTTTTGTTAATTATTTGTTATTATTTGGTTATTTGCCTACTTGATGTTATATATTGTATACATAGCATGTTTTGGATGTTTGGTAACCTATTTTTAGGTGTATGGCATTATGACTTCATGTAAAAAAAAAGAAAAGACTATGTTTAATAACAAGTATATAATATAAATGCGAAGTGATTAACGAGGTGCCAAATCTTTATAAGTTTTGTATTCGAATCATCAAATGTCTTGCTTGAATGAAACGTTTAAGAATAATGAATATACAATAAGGATTTGCAAGTAAACTTAAGATTATAAATCATGTAACGGATATGCATACGAGTATACATTTAAATGTGTATAAAGGATGCGAATTTCGTATAAATGATCAACTCTATTACAATCAAAGCCTCGGATTTACAACGATTCAAAATATGATACGATTACAAGGTAAGGACTTTTCAAAAATAGAATTACGATACATTCTTTTTAAAAACAGTAAGCTGCAAAAAGCGAGGCGTTACAAAAGATTTACTCGAGATCTCCAACAATTGTGGCCGGGCACTAGTATATAGAGAAGCGATCAAGGGTGTTGTCATCATTACATGTTGGAGAATATGGAAGGCTTGGAATGATTTGGTTTTTAGAGGCAAAGAAGCAAAAGTGACGGAGATTATATCGGATGTAAAATTATATGGCTTCTTATGGTATAAACATAGGTAAGGATAGTTATTGTGATTGGGAGTCTTGGTCTACTTTCAACTTGATGTAATGTTTGTTTTGGTGCTTCTCGTTCTCCTCCTTGGAGATGAGTAAGGCCGTTATTTAATGAAGTTAATCTTTAAAAAAAACTGAATATAATCTTAAAAAATAAAATTACATAAAAAAGACAACTTAACAAATTAACCTGAAGTTATATACTTTCTTAGATTTTCATATCGTAGTAGTTTTTATATACTTATTTTCGAACGGCTGGTAGCTTTTATATTTTAAAGCATACTGATAAAATATTATTTATTTTTTATTTTAAAGTTTTGACTAAAGCAGTATAAATAATTACTTATTGAGGAATATTTTTGCTCACAAAAGGAATGATCTCCCGTGAGCCTATGAGCATGTGGTAAAAAGGTATCCCATACACTTCACCAAGATTTTATTTATGCCCCAATTGTCATATTCTTCACTATATAAGAAATTGTAAATCGGATTAAAAGGACGGCTAATATCTTTTACTGTTGGTTAATTGTTTAATAGTTTTTATTTAAACTCAACCATACATGTGTATAGGGATGTTAATACACATACATACATGTGTGTATATTGATGTTAATACAGAACCACATATAACCTTATATTTATTGTTTTAAATCACATGTAAACTTATTTTTGTTATTTTAAATTCTATAAATAAAAGCTTTTAATCACTTGTCTTCCTCTCTCTCACTACATGTGATTACTTTACGCAAGTCACCTCTGAATACTTATATAGTGTTTTCGGTTCTCTAAAAAGTGACTAGCTATTGAATGATATGTATGTATAAAAAATCATAAAAAAACTTAAAAGATACTAGAAAACTTCAAGAAACCACTTGTAAACAACTTTTTCTTATATGTTATCGATCTTTGCCAAAAAAATACTATGTGTAACTCGGGATATATACACACACATGTATATTTGTATGTATCCATATATGTAGATCGTAAACTATACATATACACACCTTCACAAGCTATGTATATGTAGCTTTGCGCAATGCATATTATTTTAGTTGTTTTTTATAATACTAACCTTATAACTTTAAAAAATGAGAAAATAAGAAAACCGATTGATTGGTAATAGTTTTATTGATTTTTAAGTTGTTAATGGTTTTCTTATGAACCTAACTCCAAATACGGACTTAGTGCTATGGGAGGGGCACAACCGCTTCCTTTAATTTTTTTTATGTATATTTTATGTTAAATGTGTATTTGCATTTTGTATAGAATAAAATAAAATGTGTATATGTGTTGTGAATTGTTGTGTGTTTGTATAGCTTAAAGATATATCTCAAACACGTGTGTATCTTGTGTATTTTGGGTAAATATGTTGGTGTATTTTGTAATGTAACTTTTTCATAATAGTCTAATGAATTGCTTTTCCAAGTAAAATTATGTATTTATTGTAAATGCATTTTCTAGTAAATAAACTTGTGTATTACTATTTTCTATACAATTACTACTTTAGTGTTGTTGGGGTTATTTTTTGGTTACGGATACGCAAAAGTTCCGAGCGCAACTATCTACCCATAAAACTTTTCAATCATCCCTTTAAACTTTTGAAACTGATCCTAATGAAGTTTTTAAACCTACCCCTAGAAAAACCAAATTAAAAATTTATAAATTTTTGAAAATGTAAATTTGTTAATATAAACACAAATTATCAATATAACTTATATAACTATAATTATTAATATCCAAATGTTAAAACCATTGTAACTTATGCCCAAATTGGTGTAAACCTTACTAGCCCAAAGACCATTAATTTAGGTCCTTTACCCTTAGGCGTTAGCCAATGATTTTATAGGTCTAAACCTTACTAAATTAATAAAAAAAAATTAGCGGCAATTGCAAAGAAAAGACCAATGAGTAGTAACAGACGACGGTCAGACTCACTGCGAATCATCCTTCATCGCTGGATCCTTTCTTCGGCCAAATTCTAGCCAGAATCCTGACTTTAGGTAAGTAATTAAGTGAATCACTTATTGATTGGTTAGTCTTATTGTTTTAATTTATTTGATTAGAGAACATGAACTAGCATTTGATAAATAACACAAGTTATAAGCATTAGATTTATACATTGTTTGTATGAGTAGACGAGTAGTTAATGTGAATTAGAATATTGAATGCTTATGAATTATGAATTATGATTGAGTCAAAAAACGAAAACCCATAGAGAATAGGTCATATTATATTTTAAATTTTTATTATGCATTTGTAATGATTTTTGACGTACTTTTATTGATTATATAAATTTAGTTTGATTTTTTATATGAATCAAGTTGATTCGACACGTATCAGACTAAAAAAATACCATATAGGAATGTCAATAAATAAAAGGACCCCCTATAAATTTATACCTCACATAAAAAACAATCCTGGATGCACCACTAGCTAACCTTATATATATGCCTGCTCCTTATGGCGTATTTTTGTAGCTATAACCGTATTAGTTTTCTCTCTTATAAAAGAATTACATATATAAATTATTTAATTCATAATCATACAATCTTTACATATGGGCCAACAAGTTTATGGGAGTTGTACAAGATGCATTAGAGTAAGTACCAACATAGTGATGGCTAATGACCTTTGTGTGACCAAAAAGTGAGTTCAAAATAAGACACCTTCATGATGGTGTCAAATGAACCATGGGTTGCATCATTCCATATGCTTTGTTCGAGCGTGGCTACTAAAAGTTTAAACAAATTTCCAATATATTCGGTGGAATTCTATGCATAGAGAAAAACGGACTGGCCTCGTACGGAAAAATATTCGACGCTTAATGTATAATACATTAAACATCTATATCTATACATTATAATAAATAAAAACAAACTTTGGTTATTTGGCGTTCACTTAGACTATTAAGTATGACGTGACAACCTTTTAATCCATTGTTATTGTGTTTAGGAGGGAAAACACATGAGTTAGATCACAACATATGGGTTTAAAGTTTGCTTATTGAATATATATATATATATATATATATATATATATATATATATATAGGGTAGGGTGGGGTTCTAGAGTGAACATCAGGTTGAGAGTGAACTGTGTGAACTAATCTGAGCCATTGAATTATATCATCTAGGGATTTTTAAACAATAAAAAGATTGTAATTATAATGTTGTAATTTCTTTTTAAATTAATTGACAGAAGAGTATTTGCGTCTTTTGTAAATTGCATTTATTAACAGTATAATCAAAATTCCTAAACCGTATATACAAGATACACAGTTGTTAGTGTATACACATGTGTATAGTCTCGATAGTATCAGTTTATACAAGATACACAGATGTTAGTTTATACACATGTGTACAGTCTCGCCAACTATCAATTTATACAAGATACACAGTTGTTAGTTTATACAGATATGTACAGACTTTTGATACATCTGTGTATTTTATAGTCCACAACCTCGTTCCGTCAGGAGTTTCATATACGGTTTGAATCCGGGAGGGATAATTGGTGTCCAGTACCTAGTTTTGTTAGGAGTTTCATATACGTTATTAACAACTGATTCTACACACATTTAAAATAATGGAGAAGTAATTAAAAATGAGAGAGAGAGAGAGAGCGCTAATTTCAATCTTACCCTTTTAATCTAAAAAATAATCAATGATCAAGATTAGTTCACTCAGTTCATTTTCAAGAAGTTGTTCACAAATGATCTTAATACTATATATATATATATACACATATATATATATAGAGGATTCAGTTCAATTAAGAACTATCACGAGTTGTGAGAACCATGAGAACTCCTACTTCCAGCGCGAGTTGGGACACCATTTTTTCACAAACGATGAAAATGTTATAAACATATCTGTAAAACAAAAAAAATTGTCGAGTTTAGTTCAATGTAACTTTTGTTTACACATGATAAAAATTTTCTTTATGGTGAAGTAATTTTTTTTACATTTGATGTAAATTTTTGCTTATGGCATTTTTTTTTATTTTATTGCTAAAACCAATGATTTTTTGAAAATTTTCGAGAAATTTTTTTTGAAAAAAAAATTTTGGAAGGCCTAGTTCTCATGGTTGTTACAACTTAAGGTGGTTCTTATTTTACCCTTTCCCTATATATATATATATATATATATATATATATATATTCCTTACTTATAATCTAAAATTTGATGTTAAAAATGTAATAGTCTCATTAACATTAAAAGCAAATATAATAACTAATTTTTCCTTAATTATCAATTGAATTGAATTTAAAGATTTTGAAGTAGTAAATAGTTTCGACTCTAATTCAAATTCCGTAATTAATCATTTCCTTATTACAAATTTTGATTTAAAATACGTAAGTCTGTCATTAAGACTAAACACAAATATAATATTAATATCTTTCCTAACTTCTCAAATAATTATAATTTTTTAATCAAATTATATATAATAGGAAATTATTTCCGAGTTTAATTTAAATTTGAATTTAATAACAAATAATAAGTTTAAACCAAATTTGATTTAATGAAATAAGTTTAAACCAGTTTTGATTTAACAAGCATAATCATCTAACTAATATTAAAATCAAAATTAATAATGGAACACTTCTATCATTTAAAATTTTATATAAATATTTCTTTCAACATTGTTAAGTAATATAATTTAATATCAGAAAATTCGTGTAATATAAAAGAATTAAATAGTAGATGACACAAATTAACTACCCTTAATTTTTTCAAAAGTTAATGTCCATAAACACGGGTACCTCTATGTGTGACAGATTCTTTTAATGATTGGTGTTTTTAAGTTATTTTAGTGTTTCGACTTTAATTTTTAAAATTTTATGGTGTTTTTAACTTTTATCTTATAATGGCTTTACTCTTTCTGGTATCATGACTTGACGGCTAATATTTACTTTTCTTACATCAAAAAATGTTCAAATATAAAATAAAAGTACTAATTAATAACTCAACTGGCTTGTAATGTGGTAGTGATCGAGTGGTTGGGAAAAAATTAGTGTTTATTGTAATTCAGGTTTGATTCTCACTCCTTTTATTATTTTATGAGATATTCTGGTGAAGCGAATACGGGTAGCGTTGGTTCGCCTCGGATGGGAGGCGAGGTTTTACCGATTATTCCACTGTCGTGTCTTCGGGCGAGTCGAGGTAGGGTTTCCGCGCATCTGGGGAGAGCCAAGGGGCTGGCGGCGGTCGAGTAGTCGACCTTGGCCACAATGCTCGGTGTCACGGTTGCTGGAACGTCGTTACTTGCCGTTCAAACAAAAAAAAACTCAACTGGCATTGATGGGAAAGTGAAGATTTGGGTTTGAGGCCATAGGTCTCAAGTTTGAACCTAATCTCAACCGAGTTGTACCGCAATGAACCTTTAGGTGGTAGGTTTTCCCTAGACTAGAGATGGTGGTTCGGGCTACAAAGTGTTGTTTGCTATCGTAGACGTATGAGTTCGCCTTTTACCATTGGGTTTGACGGCTAATATTTACTTTTCTAACATTAAAAAAAGTTCAAATAGAAACAAAAGTAGTAATGAATGAGTTGTAGCTCAACTTGCATTGGAAGAAAAGTGAAAATTTGGGTTTGAAGCAACATGTCTCAAGTTTGAATCTGATCTTAGCCGGGTTTTACCGCATTAGACCTTAGGGGGACGGGTTTTCCATAAAACTGAAGATGATAGGTTTAAGCTACATAGGGCTATCTACGATCGCATACGTATCGGGTCACCTTTGATATTTGGTTACCTTGGTATCTAAGTTTTTATTTCGTTGCCGTAAAAAAAAAAGTAATGAATGATTGAGGACTAGTATGAAGGGTTTAATTAATTATTATAAAATCAGAAACTGAAAATTTTTGAATGTTAACATATTTTAAGCATTCCCAAAAGTCAAAATTGAAGTTGGGCTTTATGGTGGAAGATATGGGCTTTTATAAATTTCATATTTGGTTAGAAGCTTTATGCTAGCCTGCTAGAACAACACCACAAAAGTAACATTCAAACAATATAACCACAAAACAATGAACAAATAAAAAGAAATAGTGAGATAAGTAGAAGTGATGGTCTCGTTATTAGGAAATTATATAGTTGAAATATCTACACAAAAGTTAAAACAAAATCCAAGTAAAACTAACTAAATATTATACAGATTTTATAAGGATAAACAAGGCATTTTGATGTGTGTGACTTTACCCCTATGTCTGTAATTTGGATAACACCTGATTAAGACGAAGTCAACCCATTTCTTTCAATAAGCCCTAAATTCCTAAAAGAGGTTAAGAGTTTAGATCTACAACTATTGAGATATTTTCAAAGGTGGTTGGTTGTTTTCAAAATCCAAGATGACAATTGGGTTTCCTTATATTAATCCCGTAATATATATATAAAAAAAGAAATATACATGTCAGTTTTTAAAAAGTTTATATTGAAATGTAGAAAATAGAAACAAAACTGTGTATTTAGGTTTCTTAAGATATATAAAACATTTTAAGAGAAAACCTAAACATATGTCAGTTGAACTAAATCGACCTTTTTCCACTTGAATAGGGTGAGAAAAGACCGCTCGGAACTAGATTAATAAACAAAAAGCATTGAAATAATGAAATAACCGACGTACTAACCACACTGAACCTGGAACATACCCAAATGTTTAAACTGAACCGCGTTCCATCTAATGACCTTTTGTTTTTCATAACCTTTTGAAGTTTGGAGTTATCTTTTTTTCCCAAACAACGTGTGGTTGTTTTTCTATGTGACGATATCTCATGATTGATATCATAAATTATCATCTTTTCTCTCCATAAAGTGATAGCTGTAATAGTAACCGTGGTTAGCTACTTCAGTTATAGTGGTTAGCTGTTAGAAGTCAATTAGTTAATTGAGAGACTGCAATAAGTAGATAAATTGGTTAATTGAGAGAATGTAAGGAATAGAAGGATTCAATTCACATGGAATATGAGGGTCAAACTTCTGAACATATGTGTATGTAATGCCATTAGGGGGATGTGATATGGTTTTGGGAGTGCAACGATTCGCTACTTTGGGCAGTATTAAGATGAATTATAAGGATGCGACAATTGAGTTTATGTACCAAGGGCTGAAAGTGGTACTTAAGGGTCTGAACAAAGTAGAAAATTTGACTATCATGAGTAAGGGAAGTTTAAAAAAATGACCATCCATGTTACAAGTGTCACATCCACCTCTATTGTGCTGCCAAAAACACAAGTCTCAAGTCCTTATTCTCTCAGGATTTGCAGTCTTATAACAAGAGTATGCAGATGTGTTCAAATGTTTTTCCTCCTTCAAAGGATACCGTTGATCATAAAATTCCTTTTTTATAAGGAATTGAAGGCATTAGTTGTGGACCTTACATGTGACTACCTCTTCAAAATGATGTAACTGAAAAGATAACATACAAATTGTTAGAGCAAAGTATAATTAGATATAACAATGGCTCTTTTGCTTTACTGTGATTTTGGTTAGAAAGAAAGATGGTGGGAGGAGAATGTGTGTGGACTATACGAAGTTGAATCATGCCACTAAACAGATAGCTTTCCTATATCCTTGGTGGAAAAATTGATGGATGAGTTACATGGTACAAATTCTTTTCTAAATTGAATCTTAAAGCTAGCTTTAACCAAATTGGAATGAACTCTGTGATCGGACTGTCGTGCTCCGGTCAAATAATATATTATATATATAAGTCCTGATTACCCCAAACATATAGTTAGTGGCAATCAGTTGTTGAACCATGAAGAGTCTGTGATCTGTGTCATGAT
The DNA here is from genome assembly GCA_947069175.1 of Scalesia atractyloides. Lineage (NCBI taxonomy): Eukaryota > Viridiplantae > Streptophyta > Magnoliopsida > Asterales > Asteraceae > Scalesia > Scalesia atractyloides. Next base: position 19,700,703 of record CAMTDV010000022.1, on the reverse strand, counting down.
TCAAGTGATATAAGTCCTGATTACCCCAAACGATTTATGAAGCTTGCTAATTAATTTTCTTTGTTTATTTGGTTGGTTTGAAAGACTATCGGATTTAACTGACAATTTACTAATAACTACGAAAAAATTTTGTGATTAGGAAAACAAAAACTCAGTTACTTGAGTGAAAACTATAATTTGGAACAAGGTTCACACACGGTCGAAATTGCAAGACCTAGGGTTTATACATGTTTTAGAATCAATTAGTTGCACTTGATTATTAACGGGTTTAGTGTTATGAGGCTTAGGTGCGGATAGTTATCAACGTCACAATAAACGGACAAAAATGCACTTCGTTACCTAGAATATGTAAACCCTAGCCTATAGCAAAACATAATTGCACATATTAGTTTCACAAAATCAAATTTCATAACCCCCTCGACTATTAATGAATTCAATACATAGACAATTACTATAAGCTTCAAATGTTTAAACACAACTAGTCACAGATCAAAACCAAAACAATTGTTTAAACCCTAGAAATCTTACAAAATCTACACCGGGGTTAACCCTAGAAGATTAGCCGCTCATGGTGAAAGGAATGCAAACACCGGATGATGAATGTGAAGGATGGAACATGCATGATCTTTGATGTGCTAAAAGTAGTTTAATAAAAACAAACTAAATTAACCCAATCTAGACACCAAGTAATACTCTAGACTCTAAAACTCGACTAAACTACTAGCCGGCAAGTGAACCGATTGGCTCTAGTAAAGCTAAGTAAGTCCGGATATCAAACATACGAGACTCTATTTAACTACGCTAATTACCCTATCTAGACTGACATTGACACGCCACTAATCATTTTTGTATTTATTGGTGGGTGGGGGTTCTAAATATCCTAAAAATTGCAAATTAATTAAAACTAATTAACGAGATTAACTAGAACACGACTCGGGATGAAGGTTTAACTCGGTGGTGATAAAGGAACTACCTAGGCTGGAATCCCACTTAACATCGAATGGCTTTCTATCGGAAACTAATGTGGTATGGAACCGGGATCTTTAAGTGCTAAACCCTAAGAGAAACCGAATAGGGCCCCCAACCATTCTCGGGAAGAAACCTATGGAACTCTATAGAATTGTTACGAATACTGGTTAACTAAACTCCCCTACGGTTGTCTAACTTTCTAGAAAAGTGTCGTAATGCGATAACTACCTCACGGTGCTAAATCTAAGGCAACTAAGGACTTGATTTGTTTTAAGAGACAAGGTAACGACAAGGCAACTAAAACCGGTTTTATTACAAAACCCAATCCTAGCAATTTTCTAACCTAGACCATTTAATAACCTAACACTCTACAGTATTAATATATATATATATATATAAGTCCTGATTACCCCAAACAATTTATGAAGCTTGCTAATTAATTTTCTTTGTTTATTTGGTTGGTTTTGAAAGACAGACGGATTTAACTGACAATTTACTAATAAATACTAAAACAGTTTTGTGATTAGGAAACCAAAAAACTCAGTTACTTGAGTGAAAACTATAATTTAGAACAAGGTTCATACCCGGTCGAAATTGCAAGACCTAGGGTTTATACATGTTTTAGAATCAATTAATTGCACTTGATTATTAATGGGTTTAGTGTTATGAGGCTTAGGTGCCGATAGTTATCAACGTCACAATAAACGGACAAAATGCACTTCGTTACCTAGAATATGTAAACCCTAGCCTATAGCAAAGCATAATTGCACATATTAGTTTCACAAAGTCAAATTTCATAACCCACTCGACTATTAATGAATTCAATACATAGATAATTACTATAAGCTTCAAATGTTTAAACACAACTAGTCACAGATCAAAACCAAAACAATTGTTTAAACCCTAGAAATCTTACAAAATCTACAGCGGGGTGAACCCTAGAAGATTAGCCGCTCATGGTGAAAGGAATTCGAACACCGGATGATGAATGTGAAGGATGGAACATGCATGATCTTTGATGTGCTAAAAGTAGTTTAATAAAAACAAACTAAATTAACCCAATCTAGACACCAAGTAATACTCTAGACTCTAAAAATCGACTAAACTACTAACCGGCAAGTGAACCGATTGGCTCTAGTAAAGCTAAGTAAGTCCGGATATCAAACATATGAGACTCTATTTAACTACGTTAATTACCCTATCTAGACTGACAATGACACGCCACTAACCATTTTTGTATTTGTTGGTGGGTGGGGGTTCTAAATATCCTAAAAATTGCAAATTAATTAAAACTAATTAACTAGATTAACTAGAACACGACTCGGAATGAAGGTTTAACTCGGTGGTGATGAAGGAACTACCTAGGCTAGAATCCCACTTAACATCGAATGGCTTTCTATCGGAAAATAATATGGTATGGAACCGGGATCTTTAAGTGCTAAACCCTAAGAGAAACCGAATAGGGCCCCCAACCATTTTCGGGAAGAAACCTATGGAACTTTATAGAATTGTTACGAATACTGGTTAACTAAACTCCCCTACGGTTGTCTAACTTTCTAGAAAAGTTCCCTAATGCAATAACTACCTTAGGGTGCTAAATCTAAGGCAACTAAGGACTTGACTTGTTTTAAGAGACAAGGTAACGACAAGGCAACTAAAACCGGTTTTATCACAAAACATAATCCTAGCAATTTTCTAACCTAGACCTTTTAATAACCTAACACTCTACAGTATTAAAGTTAGTAGAATATCAAAACCGAACTAAAGATTGAATATTGTTTCTAAGGTTTATTGGCCAATTCACCAAACGATTACCCATACCCGCAAGGACCCGATAATCAACACAAATCTATTATATGAAAGACATTCAACAAGATTCATGTGAAACAAGTAAACAATCAATAATCAAGTAAAGATACCCAAACACACCAAATAAAGAAACCAAAGTTTATTACTTTTCAAAGAAAATCCATAATCACACTAGATACTGATAAAAATCCAAACTTTATTAAGTGTTCATCCTAACCTAGATAGTTTAAAGTATTTAGCCAGAAAACATGGTTTCAACAATCAAAACAAAGATCTTAACAAGAGAATTCGTTGGACAAAAAGTAAGAAAACAAATAACAAAGTAAATCGGGAGACAAAACCCGTTAACTCTTCGATCCTTCATCTTCCAACTCCTACCGAATGATTCCTGTGCTCCGAAAACTTCAATGCCGTGCTAAACTTGCTGTTGAATTCGTCCAAGATCACCCAAAATCGTAGCTAGGTTTGATTTGAATAAATGAGATATTTATATATGGTTTCAGCAACAATCCAGCATCAACTACAACACTGTCGCGAATAAACACCCCGTCGCGTTACGTGACGGGTATCCCCTTAAGCCTACGCGTGACGCGTGACGTCGTCTTTCAAGAAACATTATTTAATTGCTTCGCGTTACGCGAAGCCTTAATCTCTTCACCTTCGTGTAGCGTGACGGGGATAATTTCTAGATTTTGTCAATTTTCGTGCCCGTTCAGCTACGACTCTACCCGATTCTTATTGTAAGCTCTTTTCCAGCATAATTTATTCATTTTATTCACTTTTTAGCAACCGGACCTGTACACAAACAAACTATCAAAAGAAACTATATCTAACTAAAAATTTAAACAAATGAATACGAAAAATGTACAAACTATACACGATAAATCAATGTATTTTGCAATACATCAATCTTGATCTTGAGTCTTGGAATGGTTGATGGAGAATTAGCATTTGGATGGTGGTGTGATGATGAGAATGATGATGGTATGGATTGGTGATTGGGAATGCTTGGAATCAATAGAATGGACTGATGATGTGATGAAGATGGATTTGATTGTGGATGATCGTGTTTCAAAAAGGTTACTTGGCTCCAAGTATGAGATGTATCTCCCAATCTCATTCAAAAACATATCAAAACCCCAAAACTCAGTCAAAATTGGTCAAACAAAGTTGGAATTCGTGAAAAATCATGTTGTCGCGTCGGCGAGGCGTAGTCCCGGTGTCACACCCTGATTTCCTGATGGGCCTGGACTTGGGGTTTATGCATAACGATTGATAACAGTATCACAAATGGCAGCGGAAGATGGAAATAAAGTAAAGTAAATAATGTAAAAGCTTGAATATAATAAATAAAAGTTATACAAGTTGTTCGTACAAAATATCCAAAGGCGGGATCGAAATAAAAGCTACTTGAGATTACTATGGGTCTTTTATCGTGGAGTTGCAAATTACAATGTCAAAGACCAAGCCCATTCCAGCCTATTTCGTTTTTGTTTTTAACCTGTGCTTAGTCTTTTGAAAATACGTTAGTTTTCACTGATAAATACAATTAACTGACTCTTTTGAAAATCTTTTCAAAATTTATTTAATACCATTTGGTATTTTATTTTTTAATAATATTGGACAAATTATATCTCTTGTTATCAGTTTTACATGCTTGTCAATACAGTTGGGGACCAGAAATCAAATGCCGGTACATGATTAATAAACACACCACATTTTCATATATATATATATATAAATATATATATATATATATATATATATTATGATTTGTGCCTGTAAGGTGTATGTTTACACCCGGACACGGTCGTCTTAACCGCCAAGTGTTTAAGTTATAAAGCAATACGGATCAAAACGGGTTATTTGCATTTCTATGGCATCATTCGCTCTTTTGCAATACCTGACCAAGTGGCTAGTGCCATATCCAAGCCTTTATAAAATAAAATAGGCTAAGAGTACTTACCTGTGCTAGTCTTCAAAATAGCAATATATATAGCACAACCATACTCAAAACAATTCAGCTTAGGTGCAATTTACTAGAGGCTTCTAGTCTGGAATGAACACAAATATTATCCGTTAGAATGTTAAAGGGTCATTTATAAGTCTTTAACTTTGACCGGTTAACTTAAGGATACACTCAGTTCGCTAGATTAGGCGTTGACAGAATAGAATGTGGTTTATAGCCTTTCTGTCACACCCCAATCCATGGCGGAAACATCTGAGTGAGACGAAATAGATTGCAAGAGAGTTCATAACACTAATAGTGACAATATTTAGATAACCTAAATTGCATTGATACTAACATGATAATACATTGTTATGAAAGAAACGTATAACAAGCTGCAGATAATGAAACGACATGAAACAAAATACATAAGTTCACAATCTAGGTGTGTTTCTAATCCACCCTAAGTATATTTCTTCAATCATCATCTTCTAGATTCCTGCAACATGTATTAAAATAATGATGAACAAAAAGTTGGCGAGTATATAAGTTTAACTACATAGCATAATAGTGATTTAAAAGTTGTCTCATATCCAACATGGTAAATTGCATACATTGTTACTATCATACTAACATGTGTTAACTACATGTCAAACCAAAGTGTATCGCAATCGTGCATACCATTGTCGTCGAAATGACAAGGTTGTAAAATAGCTTACTTAACAATACCACAAGAATATGGGCGGTGCGTTAATCCTATAACGCTATAATTGTTAAAGTAGGCTAGCAAAGTTAATGAGCATAATAGTCACAAGTATACATAGCATGCGGTAACAAGAATAATACAAGTAGCATGTTTTAACGGATAGAGTGTGATTAACAAGTTTAAACGTGATTCATGTTTTGTATAAATGTTACATGGTGCACCCAAAGTGTATAAAGAGGAAAATGGGATCGAGTATACTCACGGTTTTGCGTATAAATCCCACGTGCGTGAGTTGAAGCGTTGGAGAGTCGAGAACACCGAAGTTACCCTATATTGGGGGAAACGAAGGTGTGTGAGTATTCGGATTTGGTAGAGAGTTCGGATTCGGAAATATAAGTACAAAAGTATAAATACACGAAAGTATATCTTGTCTAAATACTCGTTTCGACACTAAGTTTTGAAGTTATTTCATGGATCCTAATTTGCCCATTGGAATAAAACCGAGGAGTTTAGAACGAAGATAAAATAACCTATGTTAATAACATATAACCATAAGACGATTATCATCAAGAATTAGGTTAATATATATTTTATATAATATCGTATATAGTTTATATTAGTTGTACATAATGTAGTATCATAGAAATCATGTAAGTCAAGTATGGAGATATGTATACCTCATTGTATGATTCACCAAAGTACGTTGATGACCCGATTGGTCATGAATGAAAAAGAAAAATACAACTAATCTACCTAGTTCATCAAGTAGCCAAGTAAGAGCAACCCGGGTGTTTCATACCCATCATGGAAAATGTTGGAGATGCGACAGGGTTGTGTTACTTTAGGTCTAGGAAACTACTTGGAATAATATGATAAAACATGAAGTGAGGTAGTCGAACAAGTTTGGAAAGCCCAAGCTTCAATGGTTCACACATTTAGACACATGCAAGACTCACCATATGAACAATGGTGAGCTTGGATGGTCACTACACTTGTAGGTTGTCTAAACCTTGTCAAAACAGAAATTTTAGAGGGTGTTTGCACCTTTAAACTCATAAGAATCAACCTTAAACAAGTCTCATAACCATAGATGGGTTTAGGAACAAGTTAGGCACAAGATTCGTGTAAGAAAGTTAAGTTTTATAAAAGTTTGCAACATAACTTTCAAAACAGAAAGTTTAGGAGGTTCTTGGATCTTAAGCTTGATGGAGAACAACCACACACAAGCCCCACAATCGTGGGTTTGATTAGGGCTGCAAATGAACCAAACGTTCGGCGAACAGTTCGTGAACCGTTTGGCGGGAAGTTCGTTTGTGTTCGTTCGTTTATTAAACAAACGAACATGAACAAGAAATTTCGTTCGTTTAGTTAAATGAACAAACATGAACAGAGGCCGTGTTCGTTCGTTTATGTTCGTGAACGTTTGGTAACATGTCCGTTTGTGTTCGATAGTTCATTAGTGTTTTTAGTTTTTTTTATTTATATACTTCAAAATTCCGACAAATTAAATATCTAATAAGTGTCAGTGTATTATATATTATATTCATGTATGATTCTTTGTGTTCGTTTGTTTCCATTTTTGTGCTCATGAACATTGGTTTGTGCTCATTTGTGTTCGTCAATGTTCTTTTTTGTTTATTGCCTAAAATTAACAAACAAACACAAACGAACACGAACAAGTTCATTTCCTTAACAAACGAACACGGACATAAAATCTCGTTTGATAAGTGTTCTTGAACGGTTCACGAACACATGTATTTTTTAACAAACAAATACGAACAAGGTATTGTTCGTGTTCGTTTGGTTCGTTTGCAGCCCTAGGTTTGATTGAGGACAAAGTGGGTACCAGTTCTTCACAAGAAATGAATTAAAGATGAACATATATAAAGTTTAGTGAAAGCAGAAAATTAAACCCACTTTAGACACCAAAATCGGAGTTGTACCACCTTGTTACACCTTGGTGAACATTGGGTAACAAACCTTGATGTTGTCCAAGTGTTTTGAAGCAAGAAAATAAAACAATAAGTAGTAGAAGTGAGTTAGAACTCACTTTGAAATTCAAAGATATTCTGCCCACATATCAGAATTTATGGATGATTTTGAAGTGTTCTGAGAGTGACTAAGTGTTTGGAAAGTGAAAATGAGGTGTAGGAGGCTCCTATTTATAATGGAGAATTAGGGTTTAGGTAATTAATGAAGTTGGTGGTAGTTGGGAGTTGGAAAAGGGAAATGAAGCCAAAATTCGCGTGTTTTAAAAGATTCTGCCAGACATGGTCATTTTGCAGGGTGGTGCACCTCAGGTGCGCGGTCATGCGGATCGAAGTGTGCATGGTTGTGCACCTCAGTTGCATGGTCGTGCACTACCTGCAGAATTTACTAAACTTTCTAGAATTTGCAGCGTGACCCTTAGAGTTTGATAATTCCATTATTTTATGCTAGAAACTCATAATTAAGCATGTTTTTAGGTATTCCAAGTGTATCAAAGTAATGTATGAGTATAATGCACGTATAAAAACGTACTCGAGATTGTAGAGTATAACGCAAGTGTGTAACATGTATAAGTATACAAGTGAATTCCATTATGATTAACGCCTCGAATTGTGATATTGAAATCAAAATACGAATGTAACGTTTCTAAAATAGAAAACGAATACGAACTTTCTAAAAACAGGAGTACGGAAATATGAAGCGTTACACTTCCGAGTGCAAGGACTCGTATAATCTGGGTTTAATAACCAAACATTTCGATTTGAAGTGATTTTGAAAGGTCTTGAACCAAATTGCCCTTCTCGTTAACATAAAAAATGGATGAAGTTAACCCAGTGGACTAAAATGGCAATGGTGAAACCTTTTTGGATCTACAGGCGAAAAATGAAACCTTTGGACTAGACTCGCAAAATGGCCCAAATCACAGGGACTAAAACGATATTTAACTCTTTAATTTTATTTAAAGTAGTCGTACACGTATATATGGTATCGGGTGGTTTAGTAGGTCTTTAACGAGTCGGTTATGTCAAACATATTTAATAATGTTGTATGATAAGTTTCAAAGCCAGATGATATGTCTTCTAGGCTTTAAAACCATTTTATAAGCCATATAGGCATTTTCGACATTATAAAAGTATATAATGTTGACTCGTCAATTGACCCATCAAACGACATGACCAAAGGGTATAACCTCGAGGGTTATTCCCCATAATATTATGGTCATATAATAAGGCTTAAGCAGGTTCTAAGTTTGACCAAACAGGCCAGAATCGAAAATGAAGACAGAAGTCAAACTATCTGGCTTTCGACTAGGAGATGAGCTCTAAACTGGAAATGACGAGTTAGACATGATAAAACATGTCTTAATATGTTACATAAATTGTTATGATGTTAAAATTTTGGGTTTTGATACTTAGAAGTTCATTTATCGTAATTTGCAAAATATGTGTTTTTTACTTTTATTTTATACATGTTTGACTCGTCGTTTGGCTGACTTAACGTGATTAACAGAGGGTGCAATCACAAGGGATTAACACCTTCATTATTACAATCACGTTTCAAAGTTCAATTTGAACTTTGATTTGACCAAAATTGTCAGACCGAAAGTCAAAGCAAAAGTCAATCTGCTTGATTTTCGACTAATAACTAGCCTAATGATGGAAAAAGATTGTGAAAGAACACTTACAAGCAGTGTTGTAAAAATCGTGACTAGGTGGCGACTAGTCAGCGATTAATCGCTAGTCGGCCAGTAACTGAGTAATTTTTTTGCTAATCAGCCAATTAATCGCTAGCCGGCTCTAGTCGCGCCTAGTCGGCCTAATCAGTCCTAGTCGGCCGGCCAAAAATCGACTATTCAGGCCAGATTCCTGCAAAAAGCTTGTGTATTCCGGCCAAAACCTTTAAGTTCCAGCAAGTATCCAACCAAACTATGTGAATTCCCACAATTAATCTTGTATACTAAAAAAATGAGTTGAGTAAGAGTTTAAACCTAGCTACTTAAAATATTTACATATAAAAATGTGTATATGTATACATAAAACTGAAAATTACATATAAAAAACCCAATCCGATTAACCCCGAGTAGTCGTTAGTCCCCACCTCACCGGTCGACTAACGACTAGCGAGTTCTCCAACCTTGCTTACAAGTGTTCAAGGGAAGTTTATAACTTCAATGAGGAGGCCTCTATGAAGAGAAGCAACTCCAATGTGTGATAGAGAGAAAGAAATTGAAAGGTGCAAGGAACAAGGTACAAGAACACCTCTACTTATACTTGAACAAGGATCATGAGGTGAAGCCAAGTGTCCCGGGAGCTTTGAGGTGTTGATTATGGCATACAGGTGGAGGAAGGAGGTTAGAGGTTGCACAAGTTGGAGCAATGTGGCAAGAGATGCAGCATGCTGCTACCAGCAAAACATTATGCCAGCGAAGGCTTCACGGACCGTAAGGCCTTCTGCCTTGCGGTCCGTAAGGGCCTTGGGCGCTGGAGGGGTATGGTCCCAAAAACCCTGCCTGCGCAAGGTACCACACCCTCATAATGATAATAGGTCACAAGAATAACCTTGCGCGCAACGCGCAAAGGTACGCCAACCATGAAACCTACAGGTTGCCTAACAAACCTTGTACACTCTGCGCAACAGCAAGTTAAACATGGAAGCACAGGTCCCTGACCCTGCGCTGATTGAACAAACTTCTAGCCGCGAATTCCTAAAACCGTGCACAAGGCCAAGACTAATATGAGGGCAACTCATACTTAGTCTTGACAACAAAAAGACTTGACCCCTACAAGTCGGCACTGGCCAAAAAGCACTGATAAGGCCACACGGAAGGGAGAAGCGCAAAGAGGCATTGATCAAGTACAAGGGTACAAAGTGGCAGAGATGTGACCCAATAACCGCTTGGCAGGTTGTGCCAGACCCTGTTGCATGATGAGCATTCATGCGGAGAACAGAAAGTACGCAAGGACGTACACGTGGCACCAACCAACTCATGCCAGTGACTGTCACACGATCTCCACTAATGGCCGATGACAGGTCCGACAACAAGGACAAATGCCAGGACACGTGGCTCCATTCACCGTGCGCCAAGCGCACCTCCTGCCAGAGACCATTAACGGTCGTCGTAGAGGAGACAGAATGGATATTCCTGGTTGTCAGTTCCAGGCCCAAGGCTCATCAGCCCATCTCCTACACACCTCTCTTCGGCTATAAAATAAGGATCGCACCTCAAGGTAACACACACTGTTTTGAGCTCACTCACTAATTACTTGCTTATTCCTTTGCAAACCCTGATACTTATTCTCACACCGGAGTGTGGTCACGGAGAAGACCCTCCCCCTTTTTCTCCCGTGACGAGGCTAACGACGTTTCTAGTTTTGTAGTGAGCTTGGAGCAAGATCGTTCCAATGAACAAACAAGAGATAACCTTTTAATGCAGAAACTTTGAACCATAACCCAGATGTCTCCGGATACCTTTTGGACCAGTGTTTCTTCATTGGCGCCATCCGATTTTTTCTGATTCTCGCATCTGTCTCTCGTTCGTTTTTTCTAAATCTCATTTTCAATGGCTGGCGTCCCGTCAAGTGTACCACGAGGTCCTCGGGCCGAGGGCAAGAACCCAGTTCATGTCCCTCGAACTGACAGACAAGTGGAAGAAGGATCTTCCGGAAACGTTGGTGTTCACCAGATTCAGGTCGTGTGAATATCCCGGTGACTCCTAGAATTCAAGTGGGAACTCCCTTTGTACCCATCACATCAATTTTACCTCCGGGTGAAACTCTGATGTCATGGTACATCAAATCTCAGACGACCCTAAATGTCGTTTATGCGCAACTCTGTGCGCAAACTAGCAACCACCCACAGCTCACGTGCATAACCCGCCTGCACCGCGAGTACTATGTTACGACTCGCCAGCGGGAGAGAGTGTTCCATCACATCTCCGTACTAGGGAAACAGAATATTCCCAGTTGCTGCCAAGATATGAGTCTAACACTCCTAGGCGAGCGTCAATCCATTCACGCTTGGGCCCGCGCCCTCTAGAGGGGCGGGACACCAAGCGTGAAGAAGTCGATAGAACATATGGTGAAGGAGACAACGCCAGTATCTTTCACTTGTTGCCCAACGGTCACGCCGCATATAAGCCTACGCCACGGGCTGTCTACAACTTGATCTACAGGCCAGCTAAAGCAGCCGAACACTCGAAGTTCGTGAAGGAGATCGCGCTAGTCCCACTTGAACGCGTGAAACTACCTTTCAATGTGGGAAAGTTTAATGGGTTGACAGACCCAGACGACCACATGTGCTTGTTCAATGGCGTGGGGCTTATCGGAGGTTGGACGCTGCCTAAGTGGTGTCATCTGTTTGTCCAACTCTTACACGTGCTGCGAGCCTATGGTTTGACAACTTACCCACGGGTAAGCTCACTTCGTGGAACGATCTCAAAGATAAGTTCTTGACTCATTTCAGCCAACAAAGGCGATACGTCAGAGATTCTCTTGACGTCATGAATATTTGGAGGCGGGATGATGAAAGTCTAGAAGATTTCATCACCCGCTAGAATAAGGAGGTGTTGGAAATCGGTGATGTGCACGAAGACCTGATTCGTGCACAATTCAAATACGCTGTCCGCTGTGATGAGATGATAAAAGTCGTATCAGGAACCTCTGGCCTCCCAAAAAGTTGGGAGAAACTCATGGCGGCAGCCAAGGTCTACGCGCAGACAGAGCGCAACCTGAGCTCCAACTGACCTCCTCTACCTCAGTACCGCCCGCAAGACATGAGCAGGAGTTTTGCAAAGAAAAACAAGAAAATTTGGACGGAGTCCAACCAGAATCCTTCTTACTCACCAGTCGATGTGCGCGCAACGATAAATAAGATTACTACTCAAAGAGCATTCAAACAAGATGATCACGATCGACAGTGGACGCCACTGACGAAGACCCCGGCGGAAGTGCTCAGCACAGAAGACCATCAGTTCAAACAGCCATCACCAATGAGAAACAAAAAAGGTCAAGACCCTAACCTTTTTTGCGATTATCACAAAGATACAGGGCACACGACCGACAACTGCATCTGCATGCGCAAGGAAATAGTAAAGGCGCTGAAGAGTGGGAAGCTCACCCATCTGCTTCAAAACGTGTGCAAGGAAGTGCCACACCCCAACCGATGGCGGAAACATCGGAATGAGACAAAATAGATTACTCATTACACATAACACTATTTGCGGCAATAGTTCACTCAAAGCGGGTTCCATTTCATATCACAAATTGTCAACATATCACAAGGAAATTCAAATTACAACAATTAATAGTCAAGTACTATGAGTTCAATAAATCAAAATATCCAAATCTAGTATTTCTTGTGCGTTTCTATGTCGTCGCTACCAGATTCGTCTTAAGCATCATCATCAACCTGTAACATGTTAAAGATATGGTTCAACGCAAAAGAATTGGTGATACACAAGTTTTGGATTACATAGTATAAGAATAAAAGAGTTTGCTCAAATCCACATGGCAATTGTATACAAGGTAAGCTACCATGCAATACTAAATCTCAAACCCAAGTGTCCACAAGAATTAAGTGTCTCTCGCCACAAAAGTAACGAGACTATTTAAGAATAAGAATAAGCTTAACAATACCCCGACGGGTGGCGTGCTACTCCTATAGCGCTATATATGTTAATTTCAGGCTAGCTAAGTTAATGACAAGAAGCATGTATGTATCTAGAATGAACCTAAGCATAACAATAAGCATGTATAGCGGATTGAGTGTATAAAGTATGTGCGTGTATTTGTGTATTTTGTGTATTTTGTAAGTTAACATATTACAACCCAAATTGTGTAAAAAAGGGAAAATGGGTTAAGTGTACTCACGGTTTTGCAAGCTTCCACTTGGTAATTCTGTGAAGAGTTTGAAGGATGGAACACCGAGTTACCCTACATAAGGAAAACCTAGGTGTGTAAGTATTCGGATGATAACGGAGGATTAGGAATTTAAATATACCAAAGTATGTATACGAGAAAATAATCATCTAGACTTAATACTCATTTTTTACACTATGAATCCCATTTAGGCCGAGGTGTTTTCATGGGTTAAGATACCCATCAGAATCGTAACGAGAAGTTAAGTACTTAGGTGATGTAACTTAGTACAATGACGGAAAATCATTCGATGTTCATCAAGGGTTCGGTTAGTATATGTGTGTATATATATATATATATTATAAGTAATAAGTAGATCATATTTATCATGGAAGTTCATAGAAGTCATGCATGGAGGTAGGAGGATAACCTTCCTTTAACCTATTTCGTATTGTTCACCAATGCACAAGTTGTCACAAGAACAACAATGATGGTCACGAATAAGTTAAAAATGAAAAAAGAAAGTTGCATAACATTCAAAATCGTCAAGTGGGGGGGTGGATTGAAGGTAGGATAGCCAAGGCTTCCAAGTAATCACACTCAACCAACTCAAGTCTTGGAAGGATACAACACTTGTGGGTAAAAATTTTATTAAAACAAAATTTTTCTTACACTTGTGACCTCAAATATGGTGATGCTCCATATTGGTTTTCCATGGAAAACCTATGGAAACATTCCTAGAGATGTTTCTAGTGTTAAAAAGAAAGAAAAGAGTAAAGAAGTGAAGTAGAAGTGAGTTAGAACTCACTTTGAAAGTCTTAAACTTTCTGGTCAAAATCTGAGTTTAGAGAGGAGATTAGTGTTTGTGAGGTGCAAAATGAGTGAAGATTGAGGTGGGTTTTATAGTTGAGGTTTGGGGGATGAGTTAGGTGAGCATTAAATGCAAGAAACACACTAAACAAACACACTTTTGTCCAATCCATGAGCTGATTGCAACTTTCTACGGATCATGCTCTTTGGCGGGCCGTGAGAGACTTAGAGTGAGACGGTCGCGGGGCGCAAGAGGCTCAGGGCCAGGAACTTAATCGTTTTTTGTCACTTTTAGTCCCTGAACTTGGTTTTTCCTTCATTTCATGATAGAACTTGGTGTTTTGTCATGTTTTAAGTGTTTAACATGTATGTAAGTATATTTTGAGCATCGAGTATGTATGTATGAGTATTTTCACGTATAACAAGTATCGGTTTGTATGTAACCACGTATTAAACGATTGAATGCATGTAAGACAAGTATATATCAAGTATGAATTTTATTACGATCAAAGTCTTGGATTACAAGATTCGGAAATGAAATACGAATGCGATACGAATACAAGTTTCCATAAATAGAAATACAATTACACTTTCTAGTTAAGGAAACTACAAAACAGCGAGGTGTTACAGTCTCCCATCCTTTAGAGAATTTCGTCCCGAAATTTATTTAAGAGGAAGACTTTGGAAAAGATGTCATTTCGGTGAAAACGTTTGGCCAAGATCAAGATTTTGAAGTTTAAAGTTTTTGCAGAGTTCATGTATAAGTGTGTAAATATGTATCGAAATTTTGAAGGATAAAACTGTAGGTTCGTGAAAGTAATTTGTTTGACTAAGGTGTTTTTAAGACACTAATCGTAAGTGTATATAAGAATAAGTAAAAATGTGTATGTGTGTAAACAAGTGAAGTTGACTGAGTCTGGACAACTCATTGGAAGGGATATTTTAACAGAGTGTTGTAAGACCCTATCTTACTTTACTTGAATTTCTATTAAAATTTCGAGTTTTGATGTGTGAATGCGAATACACATCACTTATATTTACGAGTTTATTAAATCTTTTTCAACATCTTAAAACAATTTAACATGTTATCGTTGGTTGGATTTACTATAATCAAAACCAAATGCGGAAGCTTGAACTTTGATCGTGTTCGGTTCTTCATATAGCTTGATCCACCTCCGGTGCTCCCAAACATCACCAATATTTCATAATTTATGAAATACATTAGTTATAAATAAATTATAACATGACCGAATAAACATGAAGTCTTAAAAACAATAAAAACAAAAACTTTATTTTAGACCCCACCGTAAGCTACGGTGGCCACCGTAGCTTACGGTCCTAGCTCACTGTTTTACGGCTAAGACTTCCAATTTCAATCAGCAAATGCCTACCATAAGCTACGGTAGGCCACCGTAGCTTACGGTGGGCTGCTGCAACTTTTCTCTTGTTTGTAGTTTTAGTTCGGACATTTTCTGTAACTCACTCAATTCTTCTCCGTTTTACCCGAAACTCGTTTCTAAATATCCGTAGAATATTTTCTTACATATTTTACCCGAAATCCTTGACCCAGATTCTTATTTCTTATGAATTACACATTCACTCTTGATTTATGCGTATATTCATTTTGACCCATTAAGTGATTTAAGTGTATAAACTTCAATCTCACTTCCTCTTATTTTGTTTCTTGTTTTCCAACCAAAATATCTTCATTCATCCACAACTATACATTGTGGTGGATTGGTTATAAAAATGCTATATTTTAACTTCTACCCTTCGGTTTGGTGTTTTTACAAAAAAAGTCTAATATGAGGCATTAAGCCAAAACGGCTTATGCTTTTCACCTTTACATTACCAAAGAGGTCTATCGTATTATAAAACTCATTTTTAAGCAAATATTAGAGTCGTTTACCTATTTTATCATTCGAGGACATTTGGTCAACTTAGACCCTTCTTTACGACGAAGGACTTACAATATTATGTTTTGACCAAAACGAACATTTGACCATAATCTATGTAAAATCATTATGTTCTTGAGAACATAGTGATTACAAATTAGATTATTGGATTTACCTTCCTTAGGTAATCCCTTTTTCATTTAGGACTCATTTAACTCTCATCGGACCTTTTAGTCCAGGTTGAGAGTTTGACCCATTACACGTACCTGGCTCGGGTCATAGCATTGACCCGTTTAATTACTTTGCACTACTAGTTACTAATTAATAGCGATGCGAACCAAATGCCATTTCCCTGTGATTACAAAAACTCGACAAGCGTTCATTAGATATTATTGTCAAATGGTGATATCATCACCATTTGATCCATTTGGTCTAAATGACCATTTTATCATCAAGAGATGGTATTTATTTACCATCTCATCATGTATCCGTTTCAGTTTACACCACATGATCATATTACTTAAATTTGTTTCTCAATTCATTCGATCCGTTATGGTATACGCCATAGGGTGTCTATATCAAAATTTAATATTTATTTGTCAACTCATGACTGAATTACCATTTTACTCTTTTATTTCTTATGGCTTACACCATAAGGTAATTTTTTTGGATTCCTTGTTTATTTGTCATTACATGACTAAATTACTGATTTACCCTTTTTACCATCAAATATGGTTTATTACCATTTTCACTTGTTCTGACCCATATCGATTCAAGTCGGAACCTTGCATTTCATATCTCATTCCGATTACCAAATCACTTATCCTTACTCAATTACATAAGTAGATTTTCTATATTAAGGATGTAAGCTTTACTTACCTTGAAATCCAATTATGCTCTTTCCGCGTACTTGATCCGTTTGACCCGCTTCTTCCAAAGCCTCCACCTAGCTTGTCAATCGTCAAACTATCATTTATCATTCGCAAGATGGTTAGGTTAGTCATCATTTAAAACGACTATTCCACCTTACGGATTTTATATCAAATTTATCATTTGATCTTATTATAGGTCAGTTTGACTTTAAAGTCAACTACCCATTTACACATACAAACTCACGGATAAGTTTAACAACTCATTTAAGTATTTCGTTAATTACCCGGTAAGCGTTATTCTTAGGAAACCATTATAGCTACGTTTCCAAACCAAATTCATGTCGTTTCTTTCACTTAAAGAAATTCAAGCGATTGTTAACATCAAGTTAACTTAGCTTTTGATCAACAATGCTAACTTATCCGTTAGCTAGGTTTTCATCTTTATGTAGCAATCCATTTCATCATATTAAAAGACATTCATCCGAATACCTAATATTACCAATTTAACATCTATTAACATAAGTAAACATCTATTTCATCGTATCATACAAACTCATTTAAAGTCATGTATGATTACTTACTCGATCTCTTATTTATTCGAGTATCTTACACATGCATACAAGTCTGATGATCATAAACATTCCTACATTATTAATTTCATTATATAGTCAAGAACCTATTTCATTATTTACTTGTTAATCACTAATAAGAAATCTTACATCAAATTGTGCATGATTTCTTTAAGTTTAACGAAATCAATCATACACATACACTTAATTTCATCTTTGAATCATAATCCAAATATCTATTTGTAAGTATTCAACTTGTCTTAAGTTATGATTTTTCACCAATCTAGGTTTTGAGACATACCTTATGATCCCCTCGATTAGGTGATCGTTTATATGCGTTCATGCATCGATTCCGAGCTCAATTCATCCTTTAATTTGATGATTTAGGAAGAACAAGGGTTTGCCCCTTGTTCCCCAGCCGTAGAACACACACACATACACATTCACTATGTGTTTTGTGTTTTAATTTTTGATATTTATAATACAAGTTCCCTTTTTGGAAGTTTTGGTCCCTCAAGTTTAGTTTTGATTATGAATGAGATTACAACTCATTGTTTGGTTACTTGTATACATGTTTTTTTTACTAGGTTTATTTGTTCCTAGTCATTTTGTTTATAGTTTAACTTTCACCGCTAACGGTCTTTTACCCACATTTTTTAATATTAACATGGTTTGATCACCAAACCCGTTTTTGGGGTGTTACATATCTACCCCCTTAAAGAGGTTTCGTCCTTGAAACCTTTCTTACGTAGTTCCTTGGGTTCAACCCAATGGACTTGGTTTCGTTTTCACCTGAGTATTACTCATATTTTAATTATTCAAAAATTCTTACTAGGAAGGTATGGTAGTGCCTTTTAGGCTCCAAGGTGCATCCGCCCTTCATGTGTAAGGCCTCATGTGTCGTTTCTTTCATCTTGTATCCCTTTTCTTTACTTGATCGAGTCGTCATTTCCCCACTTGGTCATATGTATCTGTCAACATGCTTACTCCACGCAAACCTTATACCGATAAGCACATTCAACAAATTTTAAATCTAATTTTGATCTTGACCGATCTTGTCGGTTAGACTTATTAGTCACCGTTTACCTTATACTTCATAATTTAGGTACGCTTATATTGCCTTCGCAAGGCTTTTACTAACTTTCGAGACCCTAGTCTCATGGCTCGTGTCACAAGGTAATCGTTTACCATGTTATATTTATATATATATATATATGCATCTATATTGACCGTGATTGCATCACGTCATGTTAAATTTTATATCTATCCTTTTCGTTTTCGAAAATTTTCTTTTACTTAGCCTCTTAAGGTGAGGTCTTTTAATACATCCTTCCTCTTGATTCGTGATCCCAAGGTCATTTTGACCTTGTAGATTATTACACTATTCGTAACCCGAAGGTCGTGGTGATCCTTTAGATCATCCTTTTTCCCGTGTTGTTACACAAAATGTTGTGATTGCCACTAAAGACGGTAGTTGTGACCTCGGTGGTGACAAATGGTAAACGCCAGTTGACATTGCGCCAGGTTTAGACGCAAATGATCATCACTGGAGATGAAACGACTAATAGATCCGACAAGTGAAAGTGATTCATAAATGACTCACGGAGTCATAGAAAACGAAAATGTTAATAAACCGGATCAAACATGGCCTAAGGACCATAATTGAAGTAAAATAAATTAGCCTTCATGGTAAAAGGGAGCCATGATTTGGCGGAAAAAGCAAGGACAACGTTAAAAGGGAGCCATGATTTGGTGTCAAAATGCACCTCTTTTTACTTGAAAGGAAAAATCATTTACGTTGTCCTTGCTTTTTCTGCCAAATCATGGCTCCCTTTTACCATGAAGGCTAATTTATTTTACTTCAATTATGGTCCTCAGGCCATGTTTGATCCGGTTTATTAACATTTTCGTTTTCTATGACTCCGCGAGTCATTTATGAATCACTTTCGCTTGTCGGATCTATTAGTCGTTTCATCTCCAGTGATGATCATTTGCGTCTAAACCTGGCACAATGTCAACTGGCGTTTACCATTTGTCACCACCGAGGTCACAACTACCGTCTTTAGTGGCAATCACAACATTTTGTGTAAGTTGCCCCAAACATTTATTCAGATCAGACACTGTCTGTTGATAGCCGTGCGCGCCTGCGCGATCGTAGTCCATGACTAGATCAATTTTCGTTCGGATAACTCTTCCGACTTCATGCGTCATTTATGCGTCGGTTTGCCTTACGTTTACCGTTATCCGGTTTAAGCCTATATTTTCTTTACAACCGTTACCTGGGGTTCTTTATCTTAATGTTTTAACGTTCTGCGTCTTCATTTATATTCATTCACGACCCATTTTATGGGTTCATTTCTATTCCACGCTCCCATTATTCGGTTTGCGTCTACAGTATATTAATCACGTCCCATTACCCGGGCTCATTATTCTTTTGATTTAACGCTCCCGTTACCCGGTTGGCGTTTACTTTTAAATTCAATCACTATACTTCTTTTTGACTCGTTTGGCTTGCTCATGTGAAATCCATCACTTATGAGCGATTGAATCTAATTCTTTATTTAACTCGTTTGATTTGTTCTTGTGAGATTCATTACTTATGAATTGTCTGACTTTATTCATTATCTAACCCGTTTGATTTGTTCGTGTGAAATACATCACTTTTGAAAAAAATCAAACTTTATTCTTTTTCTAATCTGTTTGACTTGTTCGTGTGAAATCCATCACTTCTGAACAGTCAAGCTTTATCCTTTATTAACTCGTTTGACTTGTTCATGTGAAATACATCACTTTTGAAAAAAATCAAACTTTATTCTTTTTCTAATCCGTTTGACTTGTTCATGTGAAATCCATCACTTCTGAACAGTCAAACGTTATTCTTTTTCTAATCCGTTTAACTTGTTCTTGTGAAATCCATCACTTTTGAACCGTCAAACGTTATTCTTTTTCTAATCCGTTTGACTTGTTCTTGTGAAATCCATCACTTTGAACAGTCAAACTTTATCCTTCCGTTTGACTTGTTCATGTGAAATCCATCACTTCTGAACATTCAAACTTTATTCTTTACCCGATCATCCTTTATGGCCTCACAGACCATGAATGATGATTATCATCATCATTTCTTTCTTTTCTCTTTTTATCTTTTCTACGATCATTGTCATTGACTTGATCATTTCCCGTGTGGGCACTACCTCCGTTTCTATGACCTCACAGGTCATTTATACCTTTGGTTTTACATGCCCTTTTTGTCAACCATGGTTCTTTTGTCCATAATGACTCATTCCCATTCACCTCGTCTTTACCACATCAAATGTATGTGTGTTTATTATAACAAGTTCATGATATCGTGTGTTTATCATTTACTTGGCCAGAATAAGCGATCAACACATGGTACACATGACCTTATTATAACTAACACATTACATCCCATGTAAGTAAATCCTCGGTTCATGTCCATATTTCTGATTTATTTGGTAAAACCTTGTTTAATTGTTATTTAACAATCATTAGTTTTTACTCTTCTCATCTCAAAACATATAAATGTTTTTCCCTTTTTATAAGACTTTTATGTAACCGCATTTATCTATGTGATCTTTACTTTTCCTCAATACAATCTTATTGAAAATTTCTACTTGGATGGTCACCCCATCCAAGATTTTAGATCTGTACTCTTTTATATTTTATTATTCAAGATTTGTGAATAATGAGTATTACCCGCCCAATTTCTCTGGGGAACATCATCATGGATGGGTATCCCTTCCGGTTTTCCCATGCTTTAGTCCCGTATACAACCGTTGTTCATTACATATCTGTTGTATACTACTAGTTATACAATAATTTAAAGTGTGCACCTGTGCGATATTTTCTTCAATGGCTTTCATTGTCGTTCCACCTTTATTTAATATCATCGTTTAGTTTAGGTCCTTAACGAGTATGCTCTACTTGTCATACTTTAGACCATTCTGTCATCGCGTCGGCAGATCATTAGATTCCCGCCATCTTCAGACGCGAGCATCCTTTAACCAAAATGTTTACATTGATTAGTAACATTGAAAATTAATAAGCGCCCTTAGAATAGGACGAGGCTATCTACAATACTTGTTAACACAAGTAATTCACTAGTTGTATCGGTCTTTTATCATTTTATTTGGGGTAACGTGCATTCACACGATAACCCTATGTGTTATTTAAAACACTTTAACTACGTTAGACCGCTAAATTTATAATAACTTACCAGATCATGCGACCAAGCCTCGAACCGAACACATTTGACCATTAACCTTGAGCTCTAATACCAACTTATAAGACCCTATCTTACTTTACTTGAATTTCTATTAAAATTTCGAGTTTTGATGTGTGAATGCGAATACACATCACTCATATTTACGAGTTTATTAAATCTTTTTCAACATCTTTAAACAATTTAACATGTTATCGTCGGTTAGATTTATTATAATCAAAACCAAATGCGGAAGCTTGAACTTTGATCGTGTTCCGTTCTTCATATAGCTTGATCCACCTCCGGTGCTCCCAAACATCACCTATATTTCATAATTTATGAAAAACATTAGTTATAAATAAATTATAACATAATCGAATAAACACGAAGTCTTAAAAACAATAAAAACAAAAACTTTATTTCAGAAACAAAAACATTCGCAAGATTGTTAGGTTAGTCATCATTTAAAATGACTATTCCACCTTACGGATTATATCAAATTTATCATTTGATCTTAATATAGGTCAGTTTGACTCTAAAAAGTCAACTGCCCATTTACACATACAAACTCACAGATAAGTTTAACAAATCATTTAAGTATTTCGTTAATTACCCGGTAAGCGCTATTCTTAGGACACCATTATAGCTACGTTTCCAAACCAAATCCATGTCGTTTCTTTCACTTAAACAAATTCAAGCGATTGTTAACATCAAGTTAACTTAGCTTTTGATCAACAATGCTAACTTATCTATTAGCTAGGTTTTCATCTTTATGTAGCAATCCATTTCATCATATTATTAGACATTCATCCGAATACCTAATATTACCAATTTAACATCTATTAACATTAACTAAACATCTATTTCATCGTATCATACAAAACTCATTTAAAGTCATGTATGATTACTTACTCGAATCTCTAATTTGTTCTAGTATCTTACACATTCATATAAGTCTGATGATCATAAACATTCCTACATTATTAATTTCATTATATAGTCAAGAACCTATTTCATTATTTACTTGTTAATCACTAACAAGCAATCTTACATCAAATTGTGCATGATTTCTTTAAGTTTAACGAAATCAATCATACACATACACTTAATTTCATCTTTGGATCATAATCCAAATATCTATTTGTAAGTATTCAACTTGTCTCAAGTTATGATTTTTCACCAATCTAGGTTTTGAGACATACCTTATGATCCCCTCGATTAGGTGATCGTTTATATGCGTTCATGCATCGATCCGAGCTCAATTCATCCTTTAATTTGATGATTTAGGAAGAACAAGGGTTTGCCCCTTGTTCCCCAGCCGTAGAACACACACACATACATATTCACTATGTGTTTTGTGTTTTAATTTTTTATATTTATAATACAAGTTCCCTTTTTGGTAGCTTTGGTCCCTCAAGTTTAGTTTTGATTATGAATGAGATTACAACTCATTGTTCGGTTACTTGTATACATATTTTTTTTACTAGGTTTATTTGTTCCTAGTCATTTTGTTTATAGTTTAACTTTCACCGCTAACGGTCTTTTACCCACATTTTTAATATTAACGTGGTTTGATCACCAAACCCGTTTTTGGGGTGTTACAAGTGCGACCTAAGGGCGGTTTTAGTATGACTACGGATGTATTTTGATTAAAATGTGCGACACGCACCGTAAAAAGTTCTGTCAGTTCTAAGGTGTATTAGTAAAATCACTTGTTGTAGAAAATGTTTTTGGGAAGAAACTAGGATGGTAAATATTTACAGTTTCTAAAAGGTTTTGGCGGTAATAGACCGACTAGTTGAAGATTGCGCGCAATAAAGAACGAAAGGTATCTTAAAAGTTTTTTTTACTGACTCGAACTGGTGGGGATGTTTGTAAAAATGGATAAATTGTTTAGGCCTGTCACACCCCGACCCGCAGCGGAAATAAGAATCGGGGCATAATTGGGTTATCACCAAAGCACATGACATTTACTATTATGTTTCATAATTAATGAAGTCAAAGTTACATTTTCAAACATCCAAACATGTTCATTCAATACAAGGGAAAATAACCAAACATAACAATCCAAATACTAAATCGTTTTATTCTTCTAATCCAGGTCCTATGTGTTCCTAGCTGCTGCTGGTTCACCTGTATCATGTGTAAAATGGGAGGTTTTGGGTCAACATAAGTTGGCGAGTGAACCTTATTAGATAAACATTTGATAATGATTTTATAGTTAGTTTATCAATAAAATATTGTGCATAATCATAAAAGAGCAAATGTAAGTAATCAAGCATTGGCAAATAGCAGTTACAATCATAACATACAGTAACACTTGATAGCATACATGAGCATACCAAAATCATACGATAACTAACATAAATGAACTGTGCGATCAAGGCTCAATCAAACGGAGCCGATCGTATTGCATGAACTGGAAATGTAAATTGAACTGTGCGATCAAGGCTCAATCGAACGGAGCCGATCGTATTGCATGAACTGGAAATGTAAATTGAACTGTGTGATCAAGGCTCAATCAAACGGAGCCGATCGTATTGCATGAACTGGAAATGTAAATTGAAATGACCGATCAAGGCTCAATCAAACGGAGCCGATCGTACGGGCACGCCACAGTTCAACCACATAATAAAATGGGGAACAAGCTCAACCTCATGGATGGGGAGCTGCGGCCTCGGCAAATGCATGTACTGTAATAATAATTTGCATCCAATATTAACTACTTAACAGCAACAAACTAATACACATGTCATGATATGATGTATGCACAATAGTTTCGTTATAATATGTAAATAAAACAAAGACACATGATACACCCCAAAAACGTGATTAAAACGGGGAATTTGAAAGGTTCACTCACATTGGGTGCGTTGAATTTGAGATGGTGAGATGCGCACGATTTAGATGAGCGAGTCGACGAGGAATACTAACCTAAATAATAATGGAAAAATATATTAAATGGATGGATTTTATTAAGGATTTTAATGAAATTTTTAGATATATTTTTGTGAGTTTATGGCTATTTCTATCTTTAAAAATGTTATTTTTAAGTATTTTTAATTGATTTTTAAATTAAAATAAACAAATAAATATATAAAAAAAATATTATTTTTTTACTGTTGACCGTTGACCGGTTCGGTCAGCGGTAAATTCCTGCGCCGGGCGGGATTCGAACCGGCGACCTTCCGTTCACGTGCACGTAGCTCTACCAACTGAGCTACGTGACTAACCCGTTATAAACTCAGTTTTAATTATATTTATATACTTATTGTATTAACCGAAAATTCCCTTATTTACAAAAACGTTTTAATTCAATTGACCGGTGCTCGTGACAAGATTCGAAGCGCGACGTGAAGTTTATTTTGCACACAGTCCACCGCTGGATTGTGTGTCTAACCCGGTTATATTCTTGGTTTTTATTATACTTAACAACTACCTGTTTTAACCTGGGTTAGTTCATGATTAAAAAGGAATGTTATTACACAAAGCGTGCGCGTAGCATGGATCGAACTCGGGACGTGTATATGAAATTTGCACACAGTCCACCGCTGGACTGTGTGTCTAACCCGATTAAACTACCGTTTTTAATTATTCTTATGCTCTGATATAACTTCATCTTCTTCGTCGGATTACACGGTCAGCATAATTCGACTGGTTAGGATTTATTTGATGATTTACAAAGTTCTTAGACATTAACAGTAATTCAAGGGTAAGGAATGGAGAGAGTTTAAGGAACAGAATTTACCGATTGAAGATATTCACAGAAATCCGGCGAAGGTTCGTCGGTACTGGAAATGAACTCCGACTGTTGAACCAATTAACAGTATTGATCGATTATTCATAAAGTTGAGTCACCTAAAAAAGGTTTAAAAGAAGTGAAGGATATCTTACCAGTTCACAGTGGGATTCCGGCAGTCTCAGAAATTTTCCGGCGATGATAAGATTTCCGATAAACGTTGGCTAGAATCGATTCTGATGATAGAGTTGTGTTAGAGACTGATTAATCACATGTTTTAAACTGAAAGAGTCGGAGGAATTACCGTGAGAATGTGAGTCCCGGTTTTCCGGTGACTTGCAGAAAAATTCCGGCGAACAGATTCAGAAGATCTTATGGTTCAGGAATGCGACGAAAATGAAATTGAATATTGTTGTGATAGTTCTGAATCGTGTAAATGATCTGAAGCTCGAATTAAATCGGAACTTGATGAAATTTTCGGTTTCAAAAGCCGAAATGATAAGGTTTAAAGTTCAATCAATTCTGACTTAATTGGAAACCGTCGCACATCGGTTATAACTGAAATTGTGAGGTAAACAATCGATTTAACGATTGGTTTGCCGATTATCGGTTTTCAGATGGCATCAACGGTTAAATCGAGTTTGTGTATAAATTCCTTTTGCTTTCCTAGTGTTAACAGAAAATACATTGTGGCGGAGTGGTTTGGGGAATGTATGTTAAGTCTTGGGCGACTCAGCTGACCCGGGTTCGAGTCCCGGCAGCTTCAAATGTTTTTTATTTATTTTATTTTAACCTTTTATCAAATATAATTTTTATAGTTTAGTTTATTTGTTAATTATGTAACGTTTTAAACTCAAAATAATCATAAATAATTAACGAAATTGTTTATAACATGGTACAAGATTACAAAACGGAGCGGGTTTTGGAGACCCGATTTTTACAAATGTTACAGTATCCCCTACTTTTAGGAATTTCGTCCCGAAATTTAAACAGTTGAAGTAGTAGGAAAAAGATGCGGGTATTTTTCACGCATTGAGTCTTCACGTTCCCAAGTAAACTCAGGTCCCTATTTCGACTCCCAGCGTACCCTAACAATAGGAATGCGACTTCGTCGTAGACGCTTTTCTCCATAGTCCATAATCTCCACTGGTCTTTCAATAAAATGCATGGATTCATCAATCTGAATATCTTCCAGTGGAATACGGAGATTCTCATCAACGAGACACTTCTTCAAGTTCGACACGTGGAATGTGGGATGAATCCTGTCAAGTTCTTCCGGTAGGTCAAGCTTGTATGCTACAGGACCTACTCTTTCGAGTATCTTGAAAGGTCCTACGTAACGTGGTGCTAGCTTTCCCTTTTGACCAAAACGAACTACTCCCTTCCACGGTGATACTTTTAAAAGTACATGATCACCAATGCTAAACTCCAAGGGCTTCCGTCGTTTATCTGCGTAATTCTTTTGACGACTTTGAGCTGCTAAAAGATTGTTTCGGATTTGATGAATCTTATCTGTGGTTTCTTGGATCAATTCTGGACCAGTAATTTGTGCTTCCCCAATTTCGTGCCAACAAACAGGAGATCGGCACTTTCGACCATATAAGGCTTCAAAAGGTGCCATGCCGATCCTCGAATGATAGCTGTTGTTGTACGAAAATTCAACTAACGGTAGGTGGGTGTCCCAATTTCCCTTGAAGTCTATGACACATGCTCTAAGCATATCCTCAAGAGTTTGAATGGTGCGCTCAGACTGTCCATCAGTTTGAGGATGATAGGCGGTACTGAGATCTAGTCGAGTGCCCATAGCGGATTGTACTGCTTGCCATGTTCGTGAGGTGAAACGACCATCACGATCAGAAATAATACTTAATGGTACTCCATGCCGGCTTACGATTTCGTTGATATAAATACGAGCAAGCTTTTCGTTCTTGAAATCTTCTCGAATAGGAATAAAGTGAGCTGATTTTGTAAGTCGGTCTATAATCACCCATATAGTGTCATACCCACTAGAAGTGCGAGGTAACCCGGTAATGAAATCCATGGTTATATTTTCCCACTTCCATACAGGTATTTCCGGTTGGACTAGAAGTCCTGAGGGTCTTTGGTGTTCAGCCTTCACCTTAGAACATGTGAGACACTTGGAAACAAAAATGGCAATATCTTTCTTCATTCCAGGCCACCAATAGGTGTACCGTAGGTCTTGATACATCTTATCGGCTCCTGGGTGTATAGAATATCGCGATTTATGAGCTTCATGCATGAGTGTTTCACGAAGATTGATTTGGTTAGGAATCCAGATACGATCTAGGTAATACAAAATACCATCAGATTTAGTTTCAAGTTTTAGCTCGGCTCCACAGGACATCTCTTTTCTTACATCTTCTTCTGTTATTGAAACGTGTTGAGCTTCTCGAATTTGATCCTTAATATCGGTTATAATTTGCGAACATAGAAGATGAATGGAGTTCGCATAACCCTTTCGACTAAGTGCATCAGCCACCACATTTGCTTTACCAGGGTGGTATCTAATTTCACAGTCGTAATCATTTAGGAGTTCGACCCATCTTCGTTGCCTCATATTTAACTCTTTTTGATTGAAGATATGTTGAAGACTCTTGTGGTCAGTGTATATTTCACACTTAGTACCATAGAGATAATGTCTCCATATCTTAAGAGCGAATACAACGGCTCCAAGTTCGAGGTCATGAGTGGTGTAGTTCTTTTCATGCGTCTTGAGTTGCCTCGAGGCATAAGCTATGACTTTTCCTCTTTGCATGAGAACGCAACCTAATCCTTGCCCTGACGCGTCGCAATAGACTACAAAATCAACACAACCTTCAGGAAGAGTGAGGATTGGGGCATCACAAAGTTTTTGCTTAAGGGTTTGAAAAGCTTCTTCTTGCTTGGGTCCCCATACGAATGGTTTTCCCTTATGGGTTAAAGCCGTGAGTGGCACCGCAATGCGAGAGAAGTTCGAAATGAACCGACGATAATAGCCAGCTAGTCCAAGAAAAGACCTTACTTCAGTTGGTGTACGTGGAGCTTGCCATTCTTGAACTGCTTTGATCTTTGATGGGTCAACATGTATTCCTTTGTCATTGACTACATGCCCGAGAAATTGCACCTCTTTTAACCAGAATTCACATTTAGAGAACTTGGCATAAAGCTTTTCCTTTTCTAGAAGTGCAAGAACAAGTCGTAGATGACGCTCATGATCAGCTTTAGATTTTGAATAGATAAGAATATCGTCAATGAATACAATAACAAATCGATCGAGGTAAGGTTTGCAGACTCTATTCATTAGGTCCATGAAAACAGCTGGTGCGTTGGTTAATCCAAACGGCATAACCTTGAATTCATAGTGACCATAACGAGTTCGAAAAGCAGTTTTAGGGACGTCTTCTTCATGCACTCTAAGCTGATGATAGCCAGATCGAAGGTCGATTTTCGAAAAGCAATTGGCACCTTGTAGTTGGTCAAGAAGATCATCTATGCGAGGTAAAGGATATCGATTTTTGATGGTTAACTTGTTGAGCTCTCTGTAGTCGATGCACATACGAAAAGATCCATCTTTCTTCTTTACAAAAAGGACAGGTGCACCCCAAGGCGATGAGCTGGGGCGTATGAATCCCTTGTCAGTCAACTCTTGCAATTGACTGGCTAGATCTTGCATTTCAGAGGGGGCTAACCTATATGGAGATTTTGCAACTGGTGTAGCACCAGGTATAAGATCGATACGGAATTCGACATCTCTGATTGGAGGAAGTCCTGAAATGTCGTCAGGAAAAACTTGTGGAAAATCTTTTACAACAGGAATATCTTCAAGTTTCTTCTCTGTGGTCCCCTTCTTGATGATATGG
Source organism: Scalesia atractyloides (assembly GCA_947069175.1). Taxonomy (NCBI): domain Eukaryota; kingdom Viridiplantae; phylum Streptophyta; class Magnoliopsida; order Asterales; family Asteraceae; genus Scalesia; species Scalesia atractyloides. The sequence continues at coordinate 19,671,463 of CAMTDV010000022.1, read as the reverse complement.
GCTAAAAACGCGACATAATTCTTGCGAAGGTATTTTTGAGCTTGGAGACAAGACATTAAGTTGAGCCCTTTCGACGAGGTTTCTCCAATGATTCGAAGAGTCTGACCGTTTGAAAGAGGAATACGAATAAATTTTTCACGACATACAACTTCCGCATGATGTTGACTGAGCCAATCCATACCGATTATGATGTCGAAACTTCCCAGCTTCATAGGAATAAGATCGACTGAGAAATCGTGGTCGTTTAAGGTGAGTGTACAGTTGCGTAAAATAGAGTCTAATGAAACTGGTTTTCCGTCCGCAACTTCCACCGTTATGGATTCCGCGAGCTTATCCCGATTTTTGCTTAAGATAGGTTCAAATTCTAATGACACGAAACTTCTATCCGCACCAGTATCAAATAACATAGAGGCATATCTACCATTTATAAGAAACGTACCGTTGACCACATTGCCGTCAGCTCTGGCCTGGTTTGCGTTAATATTGAAAGCTCTTCCTCTAGCAGGTGGAGGAGCCTGGTTCGCTTGATTCACAGGGTTGGCTTGGGCCTGAGCATGAATAATATTGACCAGCCTTGGACATGTGTTTCTGAAATGACTTGGGTCGCCGCAATTGAAACAAGCCCGCATTGGTTGGCCCATAGGGTAATTGGGTTGATAGTATGTTTGGGCTAAATGTTGGGTGGGTGGAAATGGTAGTTGTTGTTGTGCTTGACCCATTAACTGTTGGTGGGTTTGGGTTATAGGTTGGTGGCGGTTTGTTCGTTGAGACGTGCGGCAGTTTTGAATGGTGTGTCCGGCGCGACCGCAGCCGGTACAGTATTGGCAAGGATAATCAGGGGAGTGGTGATACTGACAACGGTTACATTTTGGTAATGGGCCTGTGTAGGGTCTTTTGTATGGTGCGGGTGAAGGGGTGACTTGAGTGATGGGTGCAGCAGGAATAGGGGTGTTGGTTTGGGTGACTGCGAAATTTTTGGTGTTACGCTTCCTCTTGTTAGCAAACTTAGAGGAAGGAGTGTGGTGGGTTGAGGTTTGTCCCTCAACAGGGGCTTTCTTCTTTTCTTCTTTGAACTTCCCATTGCGAATTCGGTTTTCGGTAAGTTCCGTTGCCAACTCCATGGCAGCTTCGAGTGTTACCGGTGAAACGCTGAGGACCGAATCTTGGATTTTCGAGGGAAGTCCTCGAATATAATGCTCGATCAGATGATAGGTTGGAGTGAATAAGTTTGGAACCATTTGGTTCAACTCCAAGAACCTTTTGTTGTAAGTAGAGTGATCACCCTCTTTTTGCTTCAAGGCATGAAATTCATCCTCCAATTTCTTAATTTCACTTCCAGGACAGAATCGCCTAGTCATGATTTTCCTTAACTCCTCCCAAGTTAAGGCCATCGCATCTTCAGTTCCCCTCTTCCCTTCTCAGTATTCCACCAAGTGAGAGCTACACCAAGTAGTCTCCCGGTGGCGTAACGAACCTTGCGATCCTCAGGACAATCGCAGTTTAAGAAAACGTTCTCCATCTCCTCGAACCAATGTAGGAGAGCAGTGACTCCCTCAGTCCCTTCGAATTTTGGAGGATCACAGGACTTAAAATGTTTGTAAGAGCACTTGATGGTAGGAGGTTTGGCGATGTTCTGGTCCTGTTGTTGAGGAGGGTTAGTAGGATTTGCAGCAAGGGCTTGTTGTACTTGTACCACGATGTCAGGCAATATCGTGGCCATTTGATTCGCGATATGAGTGGCCAAACGTTCCCGAGACTTTTCCGATTTCTTACCCCTTCGATGCTGTCTAGACGACATCTACATGATCATAAAATGAGAAGATTGTGAGTTTATGGTGTCTTTTTAGGTGTCATGTGTCTTTAAGAAAATGAAAATAACATAAATATCAATAATGCAACTACATCCAAAGGATGTCTTGGGTTCGCTCGTGTTGGGCCTCAAATGTCCCCCATACCTTCACCTACATAGTCATGTGGGCCCCCATGGCTATTGGCTTGGTAGGATTCACATTAGTATTGGCAATTTAACACTCGCATCCCCCGAATGCAAACCACAAAATATGTTCATGAGATGTTTGGTCGGAACGTGTCCAGGTGTAGACACAATGACAACTCAAAGTGGGATTAGCTCTCACGACGTTTGGTATAGCATGCTTTGGCCTAATAGGTATTTCGTACTCTCATCGTTAGTCCCCAGGTAGGCAAACTGGTCCTTTATTTTGGATTTATACGAATGCCAGCCTAGACAGGACGTTCCGACTACCGGTACTAGTACGCTTCCAGTTACTACATGCCCGTCATGAGAACTCACTTTGATGAGATTTGAAAACACGAAGATCATTGTAAAATCAATCATGATGTGGTGTGTGCTTGCATGGATGTGATATGTTATGATCATACGATTTCATGATAGGCATTATTTGATAATACATACTTATGAACATGCTTGTACAATATCAAATGTAACATTTAACATAAACATATAAACATCATGAAATTTGGCATATAACACACAAAATTCTTATAAGTTTCTAATCGACTATAGTATAGGCTCTAAGGGTCTAATAACCTATCCTATATCCCTATAGTCATGGCTCTGATACCAATCTGTCACACCCCGACCCGCAGCGGAAATAAGAGTCGGGGCATAATTGGGTTATCACCAAAGCACATGACATTTACTATTATGTTTCATAATTAATGAAGTCAAAGTTACATTTTCAAACATCCAAACATGTTCATTCAATACAAGGGAAAATAACCAAACATAACAATCCAAATACTAAATCGTTTGATTCTTCTAATCCAGGTCCTATGTGTTCCTAGCAGCTGCTGGTTCACCTGTATCATGTGTAAAATGGGAGGTTTTGGGTCAACATAAGTTGGCGAGTGAACCTTATTAGATAAACATTTGATAATGATTTTATAGTTAGTTTATCAATAAAATATTGTGCATAATCATAAAAGAGCAAATGTAAGTAATCAAGCATTGGCAAATAGCAGTTACAATCATAACATACAATAACACTTGATAGCATACATGAGCATACCAATATCATACGATAACTAACATAAATGAACTGTGCGATCAAGGCTCAATCAAACGGAGCCGATCGTATTGCATGAACTGGAAATGTAAATTGAACTGTGCGATCAAGGCTCAATCGAACGGAGCCGATCGTATTGCATGAACTGAAAATGTAAATTGAACTGTGCGATCAAGGCTCAATCAAACGGAGCCGATCGTATTGCATGAACTGGAAATGTAAATTGAAATGACCGATCAAGGCTCAATCAAACGGAGCCGATCGTGCGGGCACGCCACAGTTCAACCACATAATAAAATGGGGAACAAGCTCAACCTCATGGATGGGGAGCTGCGGCCTCGGCAAATGCATGTACTGTAATAATAATTTGCATCCAATATTAACTACTTAACAGCAACAAACTAATACACATGTCATGATATGATGTATGCACAATAGTTTCGTTATAATATGTAAATAAAACAAAGACACATGATACACCCCAAAAACGTGATTAAAACGGGGAATTTGAAAGGTTCACTCACATTGGGTGCGTTGAATTGAGATGGTGAGATGCGCACGATTTAGATGAGCGAGTCGACGAGGAATACTAACCTAAATAATAATGGAAAAATATATTAAATGGATGGATTTTATTAAGGATTTTAATGAAATTTTTAGATATATTTTTGTGAGTTTATGGCTATTTTCTATCTTTAAAAATGTTATTTTTAAGTATTTTTAATTGATTTTTAAATTAAAATAAACAAATAAATATATAAAAAAATATTATTTTTTTACTGTTGACCGTTGACCGGTTCGGTCAGCGGTAAATTCCTGCGCCGGGCGGGATTCGAACCGGCGACCTTCCGTTCACGTGCACGTAGCTCTACCAACTGAGCTACGTGACTAACCCGTTATAAACTCAGTTTTAATTATATTTATATACTTATTTGTATTAACCGAAAATTCCCTTATTTACAAAAACGTTTTAATTCAATTGACCAGTGCTCGTGACAAGATTCGAACGCGCGACGTGAAGTTTATTTTGCACACAGTCCACCGCTGGACTGTGTGTCTAACCCGGTTATATTCTTGGTTTTTATTATACTTAACAACTACCTGTTTTAACCTGGGTTAGTTCATGATTAAAAAGGAATGTTATTACACAAAGCGTGCGCGTAGCATGGATCGAACTCGGGACGTGTATATGAAATTTGCACACAGTCCACCGCTGGACTGTGTGTCTAACCCGATTAAACTACCGTTTTTAATTATTCTTATGCTCTGATATAACTTCATCTTCTTCGTCGGATTACACGGTCAGCATAATTCGACTGGTTAGGATTTATTTGATGATTTACAAAGTTCTTAGACATTAACAGTAATTCAAGGGTAAGGAATGGAGAGAGTTTAAGGAACAGAATTTACCGATTGAAGATATTCACAGAAATCCGGCGAAGGTTCGTCGGTACTGGAAATGAACTCCGACTGTTGAACCAATTAACAGTATTGATCGATTATTCATAAAGTTGAGTCACCTAAACAAGGTTTAAAAGAAGTGTAGGATATCTTACCAGTTCACATTGGGATTCCGGCAGTCTCAGAAATTTTCCGGCGATGATAAGATTTCCGATAAACGTTGGCTAGAATCGATTCTGATGATAGAGTTGTGTTAGAGACTGATTAATCACATGTTTTAAACTGAAAGAGTCGGAGGAATTACCGTGAGAATGTGAGTCCCGGTTTTCCGGTGACTTGCAGAAAAATTCCGGCGAACAGAATCAGAAGATCTTATGGTTCAGGAATGCGACGAAAATGAAATTGAATATTGTTGTGATAGTTCTGAATCGTGTAAATGATCTGAAGCTCGAATTAAATCGGAACTTGATGAAATTTTCGGTTTCAAAAGCCGAAATGATAAGGTTTAAAGTTCAATCAATTCTGACTTAATTGGAAACCGTCGCACATCGGTTATAACTGAAATTGTGAGGTAAACAATCGATTTAACGATTGGTTTGCCGATTATCGGTTTTCAGATGGCATCAACGGTTAAATCGAGTTTGTGTATAAATTCCTTTTGCTTTCCTAGTGTTAACAGAAAATACGTTGTGGCGGAGTGGTCTGGGGAATGTATGTTAAGTCTTGGGCGACTCAGCTGACCCGGGTTCGAGTCCCGGCAGCTTCAAATGTTTTTTATTTATTTTATTTTAACCTTTTATCAAATATAATTTTTATAGTTTAGTTTATTTGTTAATTATGTAACGTTTAAACTCAAAATAATCATAAATAATTAACGAAATTGTTTATAACATGGTACAAGATTATAAAACGGAGCGGGTTTTGGAGACCCGATTTTTACAAATGTTACAAGGCCGACTAACTGAAAATAAAGTTTGGATGAAATGTTAAGGGGGGAGGTGGGAATATTCGTGGTATGAGAGCGAATGAGCGATTCGGTAGGTGTAAGCGAGGGGTAAGAAGGGTGTGGATATCGGATAAAATGCGAACATGGGATGTTGAGAGATGCTAGTGATAGTTGTAGCGGTTAAAGTTAACGATTTTGAGAATGAAGTTTTGTCAAGGATAATCGAGTACCTAGCATTTCGAAGTTGGGTCACCAAAGTTTGTTATGAATCAAATATATTTAACATGGTCCGGGAAATCACCGAATTTCTCATGGCACGTTTTACGAAAGTTTGGTAACATGGTAGGGACACTTATATATAGGAAGTACCAGCAGCGTATCCACCATGTTCACACCATGTTACATCCGTCTCGCTATTCGGTGTCATGTTAAGTTCTGTGTTTCGATACACAGTAGTAACCACTATGGTTTTCATGTGCCTACCAATATAATCCCATGTGCACCCGTGATTATTTTGGTTTGTGCATGATCCGCATAGTTTGTACTAGTAGTGTACGTGTCAGGTTACATGGGATTATAAAAAGGTGTGTAAGATAGCATATAAAAATTAAGCATGTAAGCATGATTGCATTTAAGTGTGGGTGTGTCTAACGTAGGTGAAAACTACTCGGGTTACACCCACTTATATGTTTCAAGTATGACTACCAATTATCGCATCGACTACATGTTCATTGACCCGGGAAGCTCTATGGACATTATCTATGAACAATGTTTTCAACAGTTGGACCGGAGGCTAAAGCGCGCTTGGAGTCGGTCGATTTTCCCATTGACTTGTTTCTGTAACGAAGCCGTTTTTCGCTGGGACAAATCTCTTTTTCGGTAACTCTCTCTGATGGACGACATTCACGCACGGTCCTTGTTAACTTCATGGTGATGCCAGCAACATCGCGCCATGACGTGTTACTAGGCCGTCACACCCAAAGAAATTTCAACATAATCACCTCTACTCCTCATGCTGCTTGCGGGTTTCCAACAAAAACTGGGGTGGCAATCATGTATTCTAGGAAGGAGGTCATGTCCATAGAAGAGGAACCGCCGGTGAAGGTACCGAAGTCATCCCCAAACGGTGAGCCGGAAAAATGGGTACTCGACAACAAGTACCCAGAACAAACAGTGTTATTAGGTCCCGCCATGACCCCTGCAGTCAAGGCGCGACTTAAACAACTCCTGTTCCGCAATCTAGACATTTTTGTATGGTCACCGGTAGATATAACAGGGGTACCAAGAGAGATCGCAGAGCATGCGCTGCACACTTTCCCTTCAGTTGAGTCGGTCTTTCAGGAAAAGCGGAGTTTTAGAGCTGGAAAAACTCGCGCAAGGAACGAGCAAGTTTCAGAGTTCATTCAGGCCGGCATCCTCAGAGAAGTGCGCTACCAAACATGGGTGGCCAATCCGGTCATGGTCCAGAAGCACAACGGTGGTTGGCGCATGTGCGTCAATTTCAAAGACTTGAACAAAGCATGTCCGAGAGACTGCTACTCTTTGCGGAAATCGACAAAAAGGTGGCTCCCTCGCTTCATTCAGGTGGAATGTTTTCTTTATTGCTACAAAGGGTACCGCCAGATTCAGATGAAGAAAGAGGACGAAGAGAAAGGGAATCTTTTGCTACATAAAGATGCCCTTTGGGTTGCGCAACGTGGGAGCCACCTACCAGCGTTTGATTGACCATGTCTTTGTGGATGACATTGGCAAAACCGTGGAAGTGTACATTGATGACTTGGTCATCATGAGCCCAGACGAGGAAAGGATGCTGACAAACATTTAGAAAACTTTCGCATCCTTGCGCAAGGCCAACTTGAAGTTGAACCTCGGGAAGTGCTCGTTTGGAATGGAAGAAGGTAGGGATTTATTGCCACGCGTGATGGTTTCAAAGTAAACCTTGAGAAGGTGGAAGCAATTCAACGTATGCCTTCCCTTCGACCATCAAGAAAATGCAACGGTTGGCTGGGCGACTGGTTGTGCTGAATAGATTCTTAGCAAACCACGCGATGAAATCCTTCCCATTCATCAGCACCCTGAGAAATTGTGTAAAGCAAAACAAGTTTCAATGGACTCCAGATATGGAGAAAGCCTTCCAACAGATGAAGGAATGCTTGATTCAGTTGCCTACACTCACGGAACCGTAAAAGAACGAGCCATTGATCCTTTACCTTTCCCCATCGGATATCGCTCTGGGCATAGTCTTGTTAGCAGAGCTCGCAGGAGTCCAAACTCCAATCTACTATGTCAGAAAGAAGTTAACTGGCCCGAAGACAAGATACCCAATGATGGAGAAGCTTGCTCTAGCTTTAGTCCACGCATCCCGCAGGCTGCGTAGGTATTTTTCAGGCCACGTGATCACAGTTCTCACGAACTATCACCTGGGCCAAGTTTTGTCCAAACTGGACATATCCAGCCGTTTAGCGAAATGGGCGATTGAACTAGGTGGAAACAATATCGTGTACAAACCATGCCCAGCTAGTAAAGGCCAGATACTGGCCGATTTTGTCACAGAAGTGCCGAGCAATAAAGTGCAAGAATGTGAATCTGTACAGAATCCAACGCATGTCACAGTTGACCGTGCATGGATCCTTCACACTGACGGCGCATCCAACGATGATGGCGCAGGGGCTGGTCTCCGTCTAATAAGCCCTGATAACCAGGAGTTCACCTACGCCATCAGATTGGACTTCAAAAGCACAAATAACGAAGCCGAATATGAAGCATTTCTGGCAGTTCTTCGGTTAGCCATCAAAATGGGTGCTAGGAATTTGGAAGCGCACGTCGACTCTCTTTTGGTCACGGGGCAGATCAATGGCATGTATGACGCAAAAGGCGAAACGATGGCCCTGTACCTTGAACAAGCGCATTCCTTGATAACGAAATTCCAAAAAGTGACACACATTAACTGAAGCGAGAATAAGCATGCCGATGTGCTCAGTAAACTGGCGGCTAGAAGCTTCAAACACCTTGCATGAGAAGTGCGCATTGAGCTACTCAAAAACCCTTCCGTTCTGCTGCGTCAAATAAACATCATAGAAATGGGAAATCCTTCTTGGATATCTCCCATTATCATGTTCTTGTAGTCTGGGATACTCCGAGAAAACAAGGCGGAGGCAAGAAAGTCCAGAACAAGGCGCTGAACTATGAAATGGCAGACGGTAAACTTTATCGGAAGTCATACCTGGGACCACTTCTCCATTGTTTAGATCCGCAAGATATGCAATACTTGATCTGTGAAATACACTAAGGGTTGTGCGAAATTCATGCTGGTCCGCGCATGGTAGTTGCAAAGATCATGAATGCTTGCTACTATTGGCCTGGCATGCACTTAGACGCAGTCGAAACGCTGCGAAAATGTGCATCATGTCAGCGACACGCGCCTAAGACGTTGAGCCCCAAAAATGTCACACCCCGACCCGTAGCGGAAAAGGTAATCGGGGCATGATTGGGTTTTCATCAAAGCTCATGACATTTATTATAACGTTTCATATTTATTATTACAATTTAAAGGGGATCATACAATCATAATTACAACAGGTTCTACACATCTTTCTAGACTTCATTATTTTCTTCTAAGGCATTTCCTATGTTTTCCTTGCTTCATCCTGTTCACCTGTATCATGTGTAAAAATGGTTTTTTTGGATCAACAAAAAGTTGGCGAGTGAATCCTATGAAAAACATTTAAACAAGTTCATTGAATTGATTATAAAATAAAGTGCATAACCACATATGAGTAAATATAGATGTAAACTTATTCACAAAACACTTAATATTAAATAATGCAAACACATACAATAATAGATTGTTTTGTGGCACGCGTTGTTCAACTCGTCCCCCACGAGGAACTGATGGGCCTAATGAATGAGTTTTGAGGCACGCGTTGTTCTACGAACTGATGGGCCTAATGAATGAGTTTTAAGGCACGCGTTGTTCAACTCGTCTCCCACGAGGAACTGATGGGCCTAACAAATAATTTGCATACAACTTGACAATATGTAATACATAACTACAAATAATATTTACATTCTAAGTTTAAATCATAATATGGTATGGCACGAGTTTGAATAACCGAATTAGTTTAAGCGACACATGATACACCCCAAAACGTGTAATAAAACGGGGAGTTGTAAGATTCACTCACAGTGGTTGCGTTTCTTGGATTGATGATGAATGCGCACGAAATTGGATTTAACCACGAGAGAAACTAACCTAGATAATAACATAACGGTTCGGTAAATAAGCGGATTTTATTAATCAATTTTAGTAGGATTATTGGATATATTTTTGTGAGTTTAAGACTATTTTCTAACTTTAAAAACGTTATTTCTAAGTATTTTTAATCGATTTTTAAATAAAATAAATAAATAAAAATAATAAAAAATGTTGACTTTTTGACCGTTGACCATGACTGTTGACCATTACTGTTGACCGTTGACCGGTTCAGTCGTTTGTATGTGTGCGCTGGGTGAGACTCGAACCCGTGACCTCCCGTACGCGTGCACGCAGCTCTACCAACTGAGCTACGTGTCTAACCCAAAATATTTCTGTTTTTAATTATATTTATACACTATTTAAGTTAATCCGAAAATCATTTATTTTAAAAAGGATTTAATAGTACCGACTCGGTGCTCTCCACAGGTCTCGAACCCGGGACCTGTGGTTTAGTTTAGCACACAGTCCACCGCTAGACTGTGTGTCTAACTTGGTAAGTATTCCGGTTTTTATTATACTTAACATCTTACTGCGTGTGGATCCAGTTCGGTTTAAAAAAAACATTTTTTATTACAGCGAGTGTGCGTGTGTCAAGGATCGAACTCGGGACGTATGTGTTTGTTTGCACACAGTCCACCGCTGGACTGTGTGTCTAACCCGTTCATAATACTGATTTTAATTAATCTTATAATCAATACGACTTCGTCTTCTTCGCTCAAAACACAGACAACGGTTAACCATGCTGTTACTTGTTAAATTAATTTAACGAACTTTATATGTGTTTGTAATGTATTGATCAGAAAGGGTTTGGGGAAATGATTGTACCGAACAGATTGTCTTCTTCAGAAATCCGGCAAAGATCGTCGGCTTTGTTTTGTGAACTTCGGCTGTTAGGATCAATTAACAGTTTGGATGGATTAGATGTGAAATTGAACTACTGAGCAACGATTATCAGTAAGTTTAAATGATCATACCGGCAAACAGCGAGATTCTGGAACTTTCAGAAGTTTTTCGGCGAAAACAGAAAATCCGGCAACGTCGTATGGGGTTGTTTCTGGGTGATGGAGTGATATTAGAATTTGTCTAATAAAGGAATGAAACAGAAAAAGTCGAGGTATTTACCGTGTTGATGAAAGTCTCGGTTTTCCGGCGACTTGCAGAGAATTCCGGCGAGTGAAATTGATTGAAGAATCAGTGCGATTTTGAGCGAAAAGTTTACTAGAGGCTAGGGTGTGCATTTATAGGGAAGAATATCGATGAATTGGGTCTGATTACCGTCTTGATTCGTTGGTCAGCCGTTCTCCGGCGGTTACGACGGATGTCGCGGAACTGGACGTCGGTTATAACCGATGGCGTCGTTAATTCTTACGTTAAGTCAAAAGTAACCGACGATAATTGGCGAAATCGTCGGGTTTTCCGGCGTCAGCGGATTTGGGCGCGCTGTTGACTGGGTTTGATTTCCAGATTTATTATTTGTATTAATTGTTTCAATATGTTATCAAACAACACAAGTGGCGGAGTGGTTGGGCGAGTGTGAGTTAAGGTTTGGATGATTCTCTCGGCTGACCCGGGTTCGAAACCCGGCTTCAGCATTTAATTTTTATTTCACTATTTTTAATACATTTTCAAATATAAATTTTATATTCTAATATACTTATTAATTATGTATCGTTTAAAATTAATTTGGGCATTAAATACGCAACGAAATTTTTAACTGGTTGTTCGGTTAATAAACGAAGCGGGTTTGGTTGATCCGGTTTTTGACGGATGTTACAAAAAATCCCTTGATCCTAGTGGCAAAAGCACGGCCCTTTCAACAATGGGCAATCGATATGGTGGGACCTTTCCCTGATGCCCCAGGTGCCGTAAAGTTCATAATCGTAGCCGTCGATTATTTTACCTAGTGGGTAGAAGCAAAGCCCCTCGCATCCACCACAGCAACGGTAGTTCGTAAATTCATTTGGGAGCACATCATTTACCGCTTTGGGTTACCCCTGCGCATTGTCAGTGATAACCCCCAATTTTGCTGCTGAAGAGCTACAACGGTGGATGACAGAATTGCATATCGAGCACGTGTTCACTTCGGTCGCAATCAATGAAGCAAAATACAAGTCGAAGGGATAAAAAAAGTATAGTCGAAGGCATCAAGATGAGACTAGGGACGGCGCGGAGAGGTTGGGTAGATGAGTTGCCAAGTATCCTTTAGGATCATCGAACCATGCCAAAAACCAGCACTGGCGAGACACCATTCAGCCTGGTTTATGGGATGGAGGCAGTAATTACTGCTAAGATAGGCCCCCCATCACTGCGCATGGTCGCTATGCAAAGCCAGAATAATGAGGATGAGAGCAGGCTCGACTTGGACCTCCTAGAAAAAAGGCGTGAAAACGCCGCAATCAATGAAGCAAAATACAAGTCCAAGCTCGAAAAGTACTACAATGCACGAGTCGCATTTGCACCTTCCTACCTGGTAATTTCATTTTAAGGGATAATGACGTGTCCAACGCTGAGAGTCCAGGAAAACTCGTGCCTAAGTGGGAAGGCCCGTACATCATCCATGTGGTCCTAGGAAAGGGTGCACACACACTCAAACGTTTAGATGGCACAAATGTTCCTAGGACCTAGAATGAGCAACAGCTAAGGTGGTGTTATATGTAATCTAGACATGTTCAAACACCAAGCTTTACGATCTATCAATGTTCGTGCAACAAACTAGTGAACCTATGATCTGATCTAATCGATTTTGTACATGGCTGTTATGCCTTAATTGTTAGTACAAAACACAGAATCGATGCATGGCTTTCATTAATTAGATAATTTGTTACAAATGCGCAAAACCACTTTGGGTATACGCGAAAACACTATGGTACAACATGACTCGTGAACCGAATTCACTTCAATTATTGTATGCGCATGGAGTGTTACATTCATACATGAGCTCATTACCAGTTTTATTCGCTCTACCTATGCAAAGTAGTTATTTTCACGCAAATATTGTAACTTCAAAGAAGCATTCATTTCATTGCGAGATACAAAGTACAATCATCAAGCGCGATGCGCAACTACATTCAAGTACAACGTTCACAAGTCTAACATCAGACAACACATCCTATCCTATCCTATCCTTCACTCTCTTCAACCTCCGCAGCATCATGAAATATGTCTTTCAAACGATCCACAAAATCGTCATGCTGGAGCGCCTCGCTTACAAGATCCATCACTGGCAGTTGTAGACGATCGTACTCGCGTTTCGCCTTGGAAAAGGCAGCATCAGTATCGCGCGGCTTGTATCCCACTGAGCGTCCAACGCACGAGTAACGTGGTGTGCGCACTCCGCGTAGCCCTGCGCATATCCATCATGGCGTGCTGTGACCATCAACTTAGCCACAACACTATCCAACTCCACTGAGTTCAGGATCGAGTTAGCGATCTTCACATTGAAGGAAAATAGAATAAGAATCAAGATAAAGAGTGATCAAACTAACAATGGAGAACTTACATTGACGACCCCATGCTGCTGCATCCAGAGCATTTTGTTCGCCATGGGCTCCAGCATACTCACGGTGGTGGCGCGGGCGGCCTCAGAATCTTCTAATTTTTGCTCGCCCCTACCCACCTTTACCTCTGCCAGGCGCAGCTTTTCCAGATCCTCCAAGTGCCTGCGCTGTAGTTCTGCCTTTTCAACCAAGGTAGCTTGGAGATCTTCTTCACACTCTCTAGTGCGGCACAAGCCTCCACCTGATTACACAATAACAAGGTTAGCCTAAAAACCTCTTGATCCTGTAAAATAAAGAGGGGCAGAAGTTTCTCTTTCTGCTCGCGGTGCGACCTCGCCTCGTCGGCCGCAGCGAAGGCTGCCTCCTTCTCCTTCTTTAAGTGCTCAACTTCTGCGCGCAACTTCACTATCTCATCCCTTAAAGATTTTTCTCTTTATTATCCCTCTCACAGGCCTCCCTCCACAACTTTTTCTCCTCAGCAAGTGTGGCAGCGGAGCGCTCAACCTTTTTCTTCCACCCTAGCACGGACCACTCCTCGGTCCGTTGAGCTTCAGGGAATTTGGCTCTCTCAGCCTCAAGCTCTAGGACCATTTCCTGTTTTGCAGCATCAAATATCTCCTAGTCCCTGTGCATGTTGCGCCACTCCCGGATGATTTTATGGGTGTTGGAGGCGGAGCTAGCAGCTAACTAGAGGTACGCGCGATATGTCTGTTCATAACTTTGTTCTGCGCACGCACGTACCTCTGCTGGGGGGAAGGCACCCTTGAACCATTCTCGGCACGCCTGCTAGTGGCTAAATTTCTCTCCTTGCCTTAGCTTCCACACGGGGGTGTGGATCTTAGCAGCTCGGCTCTCCGAGTATGACCTGTAGTAGTAGTCACCCAGGGTCTCGTCCGAGCGAATCGGGGACCCTTCGTCAGAAGGGCGCTCCCCGGATCCCCCGGCTTCACCCTCGGGCACTGGCTCCGCTGCATGAGCCCCCTGAGGCGCATCTTCAACCTCCTCACCACCCTCAACCACAACCTCTTCCACCACAACCTCTTCCACCACCTCCTCTTCAGGCACAATAGCCTCTACATCCACTTGTACCTCCGCTGTCCCAGCACTGGTCTCACCACCCTTCACACTTGACACTTGCACCGTCTCAAACACGGGTGGTGGCATAGAGATCTCAATTGGCGCGGCCGGAGCAGACGGAGCGACAAAAGGTGCCTCATCTTTCCCTGCAGAATAATAGAAAGTTAAACAAGTGAAACAGGAAGGAAAATAAAGCACAAAGTCAGGTGTCTACCTAGGGAAAACTTGGCTGCAAGCGCATCCAAGTTCCCGCGCTTGCCAATGATCTTCTTCTATGCAGCCTTTTTGGGAGGCTGCGCGGCAGTATCGCCCTTAGAATGAGCCCTCTTTCTTTTGAGCGGCTCTGGGCTAGACTCCATGTCAATGGGGTCATTCGGATTGGCAACCGGAATCTCCGCTACATCTTGAGGCTCCGGTTTTGGCTTCTTCAGACCTACAGCGCAAAACCCTCCATGGAATCAGAGACTACCACATAGTCATTCCAAGTGTCAGGCATAGAACACGTACCTTTGGGCGGGTCTGCCCTGGGTTGCGCCGGCTTCCTTGCTGCCACAACGCTAGGCCCCGCCCATTTCTTCTTATTGGAGTCTGGGCCAACACCCAAATTCCTTAGCGCACCTGCATCATGGCACAACATAGTAAGTAATCTGAAAAGATGTAAAGTAAACAATGAAGGCTTACCAATTTCAGGCGCAGGGGCCGCCAAATCTACACTCTGTGGCAACTCAAAGTTCCCAAGGATCTGGGAATACCACATGGGCTCCTCCGGGTTGAGAGGGACATTCTCCATCCATCCCCTCTCTCTTTGGAAGGCCGCTATATACAGCGCCAACCCTGTAAAAACGCGCACAACATTAGTCTGTGCACAAGGAGAAATAATGAAATAAGGGAACTTACTCTTATCTTCCTCCATATACACCGGCTTTTCCCGGCGGTCAGGTTTCAACATTAGGCTCATGCTAGCAGCCACTAGCGCGCTTTTCGGCAACTGAACCGCCAGAATCTCTTTGATGTCCTGATACCAGGACTCCTCCGCTGGTATGGACATCGTTCCAACGGGGATGTCATCCGCCCCCCGGAAGTACATCCGCAGAGGAATCACGCCGGCCTTTATATAGAAGAATTTTTGCTTCCAGATAGGACTTCGGCGGAGAGTGCAGGATCTTCTTAGCCTGTATCCTGTGCTGATGGGAATAAAACCCCAACGAGCAATGTAATTGGTAGAAACACCCAGAACCGACTAACGGTTGGGTGAATACCCATAGATCTGTAGAGGAACTCGAAGTACTTTATTCGTACCATCCCCATCGGATTAAGTTGGGAGATGTGGAAGCGGTAATGATCGAGAACGTCTAAAAAGAACTTTGTTGCCAGCAACCGGAATTTTCGGTCGGCAAAGAAGTCAAAAAATAAAGAAATATAGCCGGCAGGGGCGTCGGCGGCAGTTTCCCCCTCGGAGGGGTACCGAGCATCCCACTCTTCGAGGAAGTGGAAACTGGCCACAAGCCGTTGGAAGCTGGCTGTCAACCACTTCAGCGCCGGCAGAGAAGTGGAAGCCTCCATAGTAGCAGCGCTCTCAGGACCTCTTGTAGTCATCTTGATTGCCGGGGAGGAAAGAAATTCAAAGAGAAGAAGATATGAAAGCGTGATTTTAACCCTAAGTGGATCATCTATTTATACCCATTGCATTTAACGAAATGGAGAAACGTGATGCCTTTGCAGGCCCAACAACGAATCCACGGATGACGCGTGGAGGGCAAGTGGGTAACTGACGGTCGCCACGCATGCGTGGTTGGTACCTTCTCTGGCATTCATTAATGAAAAGTAAGCTGCACTGTTGACAGCATGCTACAGCCGTCAAAGGTCACTTCTGCCTCACCTTCCTGCAACCATCAGCCTGACGAAAATTCAAATTTCAAAGACCATTCATGAACAAAAGGTTTCTCCCACACAAATGTTTCCCTCTGGTGGTTTTCTTTATTCCTTACAGTTGATGATTTTTTGCCGTTGAAATAAGCACGCATACATGAGTTCTTATAGTCCAGCACTCCATCTACTTGCCAACCTATGCATAGGATCACAACAAGACTAGGGGACTTGGGGGGGTATGGTCCCAAAAACCCTCCGCCTGCGCAAGGTACCACACCCTCATAATGATAACAGGTCACAAGAATAACCTTGCGCGCAACACGCAATGGTACGCCAACCTTGAAACCAGCATGTTGCCTAATAAACGTTGCACACCCTGCGTAACGGCAAGTTAAACCTGGAAGCGCAGGTCCCTGACCCTGCGCTGATTGAACAAACCTCTAGCCGCGAATTCTTAAAAGCTTGTACAAGGCCAAGACTAAGATGAGGGCAACTCATACTTAGTCTTGAGGACAAAAGGACTTGATCCCTACAAGTCCGCGCTGGCCAAAAAGCCTTGATAAGGCCACGCGGAACGGAGAAGCGGAAAGAGGCACTGATCAAGTACAAGGGTACAAAGTGGCAGAGCTGTGACCCAATAACCGCTCGGCAAGTTGTGCCATACCACGTTGCATGATGAGCACTCATGCAGAGAACATAAATTATGCAAGGATGTACACGTGGCACCAACCAACTCACACCAACGACTGTCACACGATCTCCACTAACGGCTGATGATAGGTCCGACAACAAGGATAACTGCCAGGACATGTGGCTCCATTCACCGCGTGCCAAGCACACGTCCTGCCAGAAACCATTAATGGTCGTCGCAGAGGAGACAGAATGGATATTCCTGGTTGTCGGTTCCAGGCCCATCAGCCCATCTCCTACACACCTCTCTTCGGCTATAAAATAAGGATCGCACCTCAAGGTAACACACTGTTTTGAGCTCACTCACTAATTACTTGCTTATTCCTTTGCAAACCCCGATACTTATTCTCACACTGGAGTGTGGTCACGGAGAAGCCCTCCCTCTTTTCTCCCATGACGAGGCTAACGGCGTTTCTAGTTTTGTAGTGAGCTTGGAGCAAGATCATTCCAACGAACAAAAGAGAGATAACATTTTTATACAGAGACTTTGAACCATAACCCATATATCTACGGATACCTTTTGGTCCAGTGTTTCTTCAGGCGCATAGTAGTTTTAAACCCCTTGTGGATCGTAAGGGGTTACCCCTTGCTATCCGTAAGGGACCTCCAGGATGCAATTTTTGGCATTTTTCCATTTTTATTCCCTCATATGTAATTCATCTTTCATATATATAAATTTTGTCCCTCTTCTTCAATAAATCTGGAATATTTGAGAGTTTCCGGACACGTATTACCTCATGATTCGATTAAATTTTCCATGGTGTTATACCTGCGTTACCGAAGCGGCTAGTGACTCTAACGTTGTTTCACGTTGTCTACGCATTTCATGGTTGGCGACACAGCCTTGGGTTGTCGCTGATGCGACCATCGATTTCATTGCCCGTTTTCTTCGCTTTTCGCACTTGGTTGGTCTTAGCTCCGTCCCGATGTTCTGTAAAGCTCCTAAGATCCTCCATACACTCCATGAGACTTGCAAAACACAAATCACATCAAAGTAGATCATTCGAAACTCAAATTTATGCAAAAATACAAATTTAAATATATACAACACCAGACTTTCGACCATGTATCACATCCCCACACTTATCTTTTGCTTGTCCTTAAGCAAATTCGTCTTTCATTTTCACGTGGGTCAAACAAAACGACAAACTCCCCATTCTCAGTAATTCAAGTTAAGGTATAAAGTAATGCCCGACTCACAATTTTAACACTTCAAAGGTAGTTCAACGGTTAAATGGGTTTTTCAATTTTTAAACACAAAAGATGGTTACCCAAGATTATCCCGCCCTTAAAGCTAGCACACCATACACATTCCTCACAATGTTCTCTCCACTTTGTTTAACATGTAAATAGCAATGATGCACTAGTATTTTATAGTAAACACTTAAACCGATTAGAAAAACTTGCAACTCAATCTTGTCCACCAATTTACACAAAAACAAGGCACAAGTCATAAGGTCTTTAAAGGGTTGTAATGGGGCTAGACTAAGGGTATGGAGTAGGATATTTGAAAGTAGCTAAGGCAATGAAAACTCAATTTTTATTATTACATAAACTATCAAAACAATCTAAACTAATAAACAATTATAAGGCAAAACTCCGCCTTTTATTCAATGAACAACTAAAACTTTTTTTTCAACTACACAAAGCAATACTTACAAAATAAAACAAACCTAAAATCGAATTTTCATCACTCAGGTTAAAAACAAAACAGTTTAATGGGTCAAAGGCTAAATGGGTTGTTCAAACGAAAGGTTTAGGCTCAAAGTTGGCAACTAGGGATTGATTTCGAGTAAAGTGGATATAAATGGTGTAAAACTATAAAGGTTATCCTAATGCCTTAATAACCATATATATGTATATGTGTGTGTGTGCGTGTGTGTAAGTCTCTCAATGTCTCACGTGAAAAGGGTATGTATGTGATGTGCACAACATACTAACTTCTTAGGCAAACTACTTCCAAATAACCACCCACAGTTTTTCTTATAAAAACTCGTTGAATACCCATCATGCTATTTCCGAAACTTAACCATGACAAAAGACCAATGGTTCGTGCAGTCCCTTGATGACTTTGCTAATCATGCTTTTAAGAGAACTTTTTTTTATTATTTATTTTTTTTTTTGAAAATTTTCCCCCATCCACACACTTGAAGTCAACATGTTCTAATTGTGTAGTATTTTGGATGATGGCTTTTCAAAACGCAAGGTATGTATTTAACTTTGATTTTATGGAAGAAATTTACATCAACAAGTTTAACTCACTTTCGTAGGAATCACGACGACATTTAGCATATGCACGCAAGCCCTTTAATCCTCATGATAGCTCGGGAGGACGGGGAAGGTCTCGTGAGGGGTTATATAGGGACACACCCACAACGTTCATTTAACTACTAAAATTGAAATATACAAAAGAAGATAAATAAAAAAAGAAAACAAAATAAACATAAAAATATACAACAACAACATGTGACAAACCTCACCACTTATCGCTATATCATTCATTCTTATCTCGTGGTGGGTACGGTTGGTACGGATATCCTGTGAGAGCCGACATCATCTCGTTAAAGCTATCAAGCAGGCTTCCTCCATCGGGTTATGGTGGCATAGGAATGGGAACAAAGTTAGAAGCAACTCCTTGAGGCCAATGGATCGATCTCTGAACAAATTCAGGTTAAGCCTGTATAGTCGAGTAATCCGTCCACGGGACATACTCTTGATAGTCACAACCTGCATCAAGGTCCCCTTGATGCCGCTCCTGGTCGTGGAGGATGTGGGCATTGTTGATTGCCAATTGTTGAGTAGTACCCATTATCACCTTCTATCATTCAAATTGTTTTTCTCAATCCGGAGCTTATCTTGCTCATCTTCCCATGCTCTCTGACCGGCCTCTTCCGCCAACCTATGGGCTTCCTGCTCATCCTAATACACTTGTTGAGTCGTCAAATGCGCTTCTTGTTGCGCCCTCAATTCTCTCTCACTTGCCAATCTCATTTCTTCTTTCTCGCGGGCTTCCCCAAGCACCGTAGACACATTGCCATACACGTCCCTACTACCCAGATTATATGATGATCAAACGGGTCAACGCCAGTTAATCATGATTTGGGCCACCTCATTTAACACTTCCCAGTGTGGGCGAGCTGTAAGTGCCTTGGGCCTCTTTTGACTTGAGAACTCTTCCTCTTCTTCATCCATTTCTTCATCATCCATCTCTAGTGGGGCCGTGGGATCTCTAACTGCGAAGGTGTGCTCCGTCTCACTATCGGTCACAATATATTTGTGGCCCATTTCTTCAACATTAATATTTGTCCCCCTTAGCTTGGTGAAGTCAATATCATCCAAGGGCTTATTAACCCAAACTGATTCCGGTGGGAGGCGGTTCTGCTGCACGATCATTGCATTGATCAATCTTGCATACGGGATCATCTTTCTCTGGAACCAATTTTCGTGTCTCCTATATATTCATCATGACGATGTGTCGCCACGACAGTTTAAGGCTTCCATATAACAACAAATATAACACCCAGCAATCCCATGTTCGGGCCTTCCCACGATCCCCGAACCGAACCAACATATTCTCCAATGATATGTTTTGAAGAATCTTCCCTTCAAGTGATAGATGCTTCCTCTCATAAGTGTCGCCTGCTTGATATGGAAGGGTCTACCCTAACACATTACCAAAATAGATCCGCATTGTACTAATAATATGCATTGGATGAATTAAAGTTTGGGATTTGGTTGATCTTGTCAAAGGACACTTGGAAATTGACCTATTTTTCATGAGAGTTTTGATTTCTAAAGTTGTTTTAAAAATAGTTGGTGTCATACCCCGATATATCTCACATCGCTCAGTGGGCCCAATTGGGGAATATGTGACAAAGTTGATATCAATACACAATATAGCACGGCGGAAGTCTTGGATTTAAATTATTACAATATAAATGTTTGAATGTTTAAAATATTATACAAACGGATAGTATATGAAAAGATCCACAGGCGAATTGAAAAGTTACAAAATGAAATAACATACTATAGACTTCTATGCAAGGGAGTTGCAAATTCCACTTAAGCATTTACCGGGTAGCTTCCAGCTTATTTACGTTCTTTGCAACCTACGCTTAGTCTTTTGAAGATACGTCAGTTTCACTGATAAATACAAATAATCGACACATTTTGAAAATATTTCAAAATCATTTTATGTACACAATGGTACATATACTTTCATAAATAACTTGGGACAATTATAATAATCTTGTATACAGTTTTACATGCCTGTCAATACATATGGGGTCTGGTGCAGAATCCGAATAACATGATTAACCGACACACCACTTTAACCCACAAGGGGTATCCCCAATATGGGTAAGAAACATTAGCATCTGTCAGGTGTATGCCTACACCCCGTGCTTAGTCGTGGTCATTAGCAACTTAAATGAGCCAAAGATATCCAAGACATGGTCACGTTAACCCCAAATGTTTAAGTTATCAGACAAAACATATTAAAACAGGTTATGCAGATTTTCTAGTCACAATTCGACATATGATCCCATACCCGACCAAGCGGTAATAATTTACCGTATCTCAAGCCCGTATAGGGAAAATAGGTTAAGAGTATTTACCTGGGCTAAAACTCGTCTTAATATGCAAGAATCATGAATAGCTCAGCCGTAATCAATTAACTAAAGTTGGTTGCAATTTACCGAAAGGCCCTAGTCTGGAATGAATGGTTTAAGTAACCAATTAGAATGTCAACGGGTCCTTTCTAAGTCGTAGACTTGGACCGGTTAACTTAAATTAACGAAAACGGTATGATACGCTTGATTAGGCGAAGGCCGGAATAGAATGTGGTTTAAACCCAAAGTGTACTAAGCCTTGGATAATATGGGTAAGCAATATACATTCTGGAATTTGAAGTAAAAATGATAAGATTTGACCCGTTTCGGTAAACTAACGTAAATTAGTTACATAAGCCTATGTACGCATATAAGCGATACCGGGTAGTCGGATGAGTTATGAACAAGTTCTATATGCCAAAATACTGTAAATAAGTTGTAACATCAGTAGGTTATCAATTTATATGACCATTAAGGTTTTAAAATCAAAATATGCGCCACAAAGGCATTTTAGTCATTAAGTGACATAGTTTACGAACTTGCATAAAAATATGGGTTATGATCAAGTACCTTCTATGAAAACACTTTAATTTTGTTATAATATTAGTAGGTAATAAGTTTTGATCGATAGTTATGGTTAAAAACCATACTATGCGCCAAAAGGGCGTTTTGGTCATTAAATAACACAATTTGCGATCTTATATGAAAGCTCAATTTATGATCAGCTTAATAATATCAAAATATGTTAATTACATTAAGATATTAGTACATAAGTCATTTGCAAGTTCGTTATCGATTAAAACCTTATTTCTTGCAAAAAGGACATTTCGGTCAAAGTATGGCATAATATCGAAACTTGTACAAAAACTCATAATACGATTATGATCACGTATTATAACCTCAGAGGGTTATGCTGCATTAAATTATGATCATAATGCAACCTTAAATCAATAGAAAACTAATCTAAATCGGGTCTAAACCGAAAGTCAAAGAAATTATCAAAATTGCTTGACTTTTGGCTTTAAAATCCTAATAAACGAAAATGTAGCTAAAGGGAGCACTTACAAGTGATCCTCAAATGAAAATAAACTTGAATGGGAAGCTCTTAAGGACCAGGAACCTCCAGAAGTGATGAGAGGGGTATTTTTTAAAAAGGTGCAGGTTTAAAGTGTTGCAAACACTTCTATTTATAGTGTTGGAGCTTGAAGGAGATGGTTACAAGTGTTAGCAGAAGTTAGAGGGTGAGGACAAGTGTCCTAGAACGTGGCATAGCAGTCTTGAAGCCCCTAGTTTCGAGTTAATAGTTTTTGGCAGCTTTGTGTGGGCAACAAGCCAAAATATACGGTAACATCTGCTCGAGTAAAGCTCTACTGAAGTCTAAATGTCCAAGGTTTGCTCTAGCTAAGCTTTGTTGAAGACAAAGCTCTGCTGAAGTCTAAGCTCTGCTAAAGATCAACAGAGGATGTATCAGCAGTGTTTTCTATCAGTCCTTGTAATGTTTAGCGTATAGCAGTGGTTAGCTTCGCAGTGTTATCATCAGTGTTTTCTATCAGTCCTTGTAATGCTTAACTTTTATAAATTCACAAATGGTCCCTCTCGTCTAACAAGTGGCTCATCTGAAAGTACAGACACCATAAAGGGTCACTCAGAGGCATAGTTTCAACATGTTGACACCTTTAGTCCCTCCACATTCATATTTTCATTTATTGACAAAAATAATCCTTCTCGACCAATATTAGGCACAATTGAGAGTATGGACACGTGTTAGTATATTACCGGACACAAATTTACGAGGTGTTACAGTTGGTGTTGGTTCTAAACATCAACTAGCTGATTTAATGACAAAAGGTTTGTCTATTGGACAACATAATGAGCTTTGTAAAAACAATAACATGATGAGCTTTATAAAAACAACTAGTGGGTTATACCGCGCTCTACGACGCGGCGACCCAATTTTTAATAGAAACATAGACGTAATAGTAAAAAGAACGTCAATGGCACGAATTCGTTTAGTATTGGTTCGGTTCATTAAGATACCGACACCTACCGAAAGTGAAACAAAAAAAATCAGGATACGATTAAAAAATACCGAGATGTGTTTACATCGATCGAAACAATAAAAACGAATATTAATTTCGGTACTGACGTTGTTCGGTCAGTACTAGACCGTTCATTTTGTTAAATGTACAACACAAGGTTCGATTGAAACTTAAAAAAATCAAAAAATAATAAGAAATAGGAAAGATGAAAAAGATTTTATAAAAGACAAAAATCACAAAGAACAATAGTCACTGTTACTAAAAAATTTATTAAATTATATATATAATAATAACAAACATGTATGATGCATTTGGTTATTAAATTGAAGGGTGTTAAAAGGAATATATAATTCATCTTACAATTTAATATTTGTTATAATAAGTTATACATGATTAATTGTTTGTGGTCTTTTTGTTTATTTTATGTTTTCTGGATTGCTGGGCTTGGGGCATTTAATGGGTGATGATGTTGATTGGGCTATAGCTGTTGCTGTTGGGCTGCACCAGATCAGAAATTATTGGGCTGCTAGACAGGAGTGTAGAAGGCCCGGGTTTCTTCTAGGTATTTAGGTGGGTCATGGTGCAATCGTTTGGATACGTTATAAAAGCCTGTGACCCATCTCACATTTCATTCAGACTACATTTTCTTGATTTGCACTTTCTCTCTCTTGTTCAAGTCGTCATCTTGTTTGTAGGATCACATTCACATTGAATCTGATCACTTGTTTCGTATTCAAGATTATCTCATTGATAATCATTGTGAGTGTATTTTAGAGTTAGGGTTTCTATTTTGTAATAAATTGTGTAATATTTCGGGTATTAAAGCGTTAAGGTTTGGGTATTGAATGTATGTTCATAGATCTGTTCTTAATACTTTTTGTGACAGTTTGTAATTGTGTTCACGAGTTGAAACGTAACATAATTGGATTTATAATTTGAAATTGGAAAACCAATTTAAAATTTAAATTTGTGACGCATTTAATAAAGATAATAATCATATTTCTTTAATGAATTAGTTTAAAAATAATGATTTTTCATTTATGCTTTATCCACATGTGTTGCATAAATAAGTGCAATGCATAGCTTATATCCCAAAAGTGGGTTATGTAAAGATGTATTAATTTGTCTCCATATCAATGATTTTTTTTCCAAAACAACGACAATAATTTCTCATCGAAGTTAAACTTTACTACTCGATTTCAAAATGAAATAAAAGATAAACCTTTTGCATATATGTTACAAATATGAACCCGAGTGTGGTTTAATACATAACCCATAACCAATATTAACTAGCTAAATTAGATAATTTATTAACATTTGTATCTATTAAATTATTTAATGTGGTAATAAACTCTCTCTTTTCTATGCTTCGCTAGGGAGTTCATTTGAGAAGAATATTCTTATAAGAAGAAAAATAAATTAATTTAGATCCTATATTTTTTTTATCAATGGTTGTGATCAAGATATTATTTTTGTCCACTTTTAATTAATGTTTTAAGTAATAAGGGTATAATAGACAATTTGATATAGAATACTAATAAATATAATAAGAGTTACTCAAATCTCATTAATGTCATCGTAATTTCCTCCTTCATACCATGAATGTGTTGTGTCCTACACTAATTTTATTAGGAGACAAAATTATTTAAAAGTGTTGTATCCTACACATATTGTATTATAAGTTGCAAAATTATTTAAAATTATTGGGGTTCTACACATGTGCGATTGCTTTTATTGTGTAAGGTGCACAACTATTTAATAGGATAAACTCATTAAATGATTAGGGTTCATTAATTAATCTATATATTAAAAATAAAGGATATGTTGTAAAACAATGGTCTATTAGCAACCAATATACATGAGAACATAGATCATATAGAGAAAGAAATATGAAGAATGAGATAATTTTATTGGTATTGAGTATATAATATCAAATACATAGGACCTTTATATATAGGCCATATTATTAATACAAGGGTATATAAAGAGACGGGAGTTAAGAACATGGAGAGTCACCATAAATAATTTGTTCATAACACTCTCCCTTGACTATCCATGTGATAAGTGAATAAATATATAAACTTTTAATATGCTTGGTTATCAACTTGATACGCTTGGAGATGCTGCCTCGTTAAAAACCTTTCCAGGAAAACCCAGTGAGACAAAACCTTGGCTAAAGGAAAAAATAGTGCAGCGCGTATTGTCTCCCCTTGATACTTTTGGATCAGGTATGTTGCCTCGTTAAAACCTTACTAAGAAAACCCAACGGGATAAAACTTAGTGAAGGGAAAAGGGCGCAACTTGTGTAAAACTCCCCCTCATTATAAAATGTATCATTTAAGTAACATATGCAAATCTTCTATTAAGGTCCTTGAAAACTTTTGTAGTCTGCGATTTGTCGCTTGATCCCTAAATGTGCAATCCTTTAATGAACATTGATTTATAATCTTCTCTAGTTGCCTCCTTTTGTAAGTAGATCCCATAAGATCTATGAATATGTTTTGTTACATTTCCTGCATTTACAAAACTAACGAGGGATTAGTAAAATATGAACCCATATTGTTTGTTCCTTAAGAGTATAGAAAACATAAGTTTTACCCATTACATTATCTCCTAATTGTACACCAGTTATATCTTGTCAATAAATTCATAAGATATGTTCGTGAATAACTAGCAAAATATATTAATACAGTTTGTATTTAACTATGGTACTTCTGGACAATGATCTTTGCTTCTTTGGTACGAGATGATAAGAGGTATTTTCTATATCAACTATATGGACATCATTAAATGTATTTACACCATAAACTTTGTCCGTATGAAAATGCCCACCATCTTCTACATGTATTATGATTGATGGATAATAAGACAATTGCTTGTTCTATATATTGAGCCATAAATTTGCAATATCATTTATAGTTTGGAAATTATTACTTTAATATTTGAGCCCATTTTGATCTCGTCAGGAGAGTCAATGACATCACCAACATATATAGTGATACTTGTAAACCTTATATTGTTCTTTTAATGAAAACACATGGATCAACTACACCATATGTATTTCTCATCTCTGAGCTCACCAGTGAGTCTTATATCACAACCGACTTGACTATTTTAGTCCATACATATCTTGTAAACTTTGTAGAACATTTCTTGAGGTTTTCATATCTATGCTTAGATATTTATAATCCATCACAAACTTCTTTCCATCTTTGACTATATAGGTGTATGTGTACACACTTTAGGAGTTGTCATATAACTTTCTTGTTTAAATATTGATTTCTATATCATATCTTAAAAATCCAAATTGTACCTTCTCTTTATTTATTGAGATATTAAAATCACCAAGTACAATTTCTTCTATATATGTCTATTGGTGTACAAGAAATACATCATTAAGATGTTTTAATTAACTTTTAAGCACTCAACTACTTTAGGAAACTCTTTAGAAGTTCCACTTATATCCAACATGTAAAATAATCATAAAGTATTCAAATCTAAATAAAGTGATCACATTGTTCTCGAGAACTTACTTTACATGAATTACACAATTTCAATCCTTCAGCACTTTCATTACCTTTCAGTTTCAAGTGATGCATAACATTCATGAGATGCATATCAATTCTCTCTTTATATTACAAGAACAATTAAATACTAGAAAGCTATTGCATCCATCACAGGATAAAATATATCTTATCATTAATAATTATTGGTCTTCGCGGAACCCTTGTGCTATAAATTCTTGATTCACATAAAAGGCCTAATTATATCTGATATATTTTGCAACTTCTGTTGTATGGACTGTTAGTCCGAAAGCTTTCCATTCCAATAGAGAATTCAACTCTGCCTCATTTGCGTCTTTCCATTTTGGCCAATCATTTCTTTGTATTTATTCATAGGCAGATTTTAAATCTTGATCCTCATCATTTCATCATTTCAAGCGCTATATTATATACAAAAGTATAACGACATCGATTTTTGTTTTGATTCCATACATTTCTAGACATGATATAATTTACTAAGAGCTCTTTATTATCAGGTACTTGAGGTTCTTTTAGAACCATCATGTCTAATATCTCTTTAGAAGATATTATTACTATAACCTCGACTTGACCATCTTAATTACTTGCTCTAATTTTCGTGGAACTTTATTATTGGAATCGACTAGTCTACCATGCTTCATGCGTGTAATAGACTCATTTCAAATGTGTTGTTGTCTTTCTTTCACAAAATATAACCAGAGCATAAGCAGTTGCTTATGTGACTTACTTTGTCACTATATTTAGGTCAGTGAACTCGTCTGATAATTTATTCTTTTATATTGGTAAATGAATTATCTTTTGAACTTCTGGTTCATAGTTTACAGTTTGAGGATCAAGATAACATGATAATTCATTCCACTTTTCACTTTGCAGCTGCTTTTTATCTCCCCCGAATGTTGAGAACATTCATTCATTAAAGTGAAAAACAATGAACCGTAAATAAATCTCTTACTAATGGCTTTAAATATTTAATCATAGACAACTAATTATGCCCAACGTATTCTCAATCTTTTTAGAGTTCCCATCTTTGTGTGGTGTGGTGAATGAATTTACATATTCATGCCATATAACTAAAAACCTTTGAAGGGACAAATTAGGGTCCTGACCAAAATCAACTATAATGGGGAAGAAATATGATAACTTGTTGGCTTGATGTGAATATATGTAAATTTAAATATAAACCTGAACCTTTGCTTCAAGATCAATTGGTTTTCAATCATTTGTAGACATTTAGGTGATCGTCTCAACAATAACACTTATGCCAATGATCATTAATAACATAGGAATCAAATTCATCATTATATACAAAATAAATGTGCCAAACTGGAATAATATACTTGCTATCTTATTAGCTAAGCGATAAACGATTAGTACTTCAAGTTGCGAACTTGATAACCATTTAGACGATGCATCGATTTCAAAATACTAAATAGTTTCATGTTAGGACACATACAAATCCTTTAACATTTCCAGAATATTTAGGGATTTATACCCTACTTTAGCTGATAAATAATTAATTTCCACTAACATGTTTAACTATCAAGAAGATATGGTTTTTTAATACATTTCACATCATCAATACTCGATGTGGTCTAACTGGCCATGCCAACTAATTAAATAATTATGATCCATAAAATTTTAGTTTATGACCATATATGTGCACTCTTGTTTGTCTACTACACGACAGTAAATACGAGAGAATAATGTATTATTATTTCAAAATTTCATCTTATAACATATTTCCCATATTTTATTCTCGTATATTCGCTCCCTTAATGCACCACTTCTTGTGGCCGGATTCATTATTACATGGTCGACTCATTATTAACATGAGGATCATTGCAATTTCCTCATTTACCATGATCAGAACCTTTACAAGGATCATTGTATAATCATCACATTATTAACATGGTTGACTCATTGTTAACATGAGCATTATTATGATTTTCTCAATTTCTATGATCATAAACTTTAAATCGATCATTATATCATCACATTCACTTCAGGGAATGGATTATGACTATTAAACTTTCATGGTAGCATCATTACAATATCCTAAGTCATGAGTGTGACCTTTACACTAATCGTTATATCATCACATTCACTTTAGGGAGTGAATTAGAACCACACAACTTTCATGGTTGTCGTTTCAAACCTTATATACACTTTAACAATATTGCTACTTCAAGAGCATATTTGAGGTTAGACAATAAAAATAGTTTTTTTTCAACCTGTATAAATAATTGTTTCATCATATATCACATAACATCAATTATATGACCGAATCATTAAGATTTACTGGTCTAACTTACAAGCTTTCACATAATGAGCTTTAAATAGTTCTTCCAATGCTATATTAAAATAAATCTTGATCACAATTTAGTCATGTTTATAACGTGTTATCATATACCACAACTTTGGTCATTTTGATGTTCTTTTTCAAAAGTAACAACATATGAGACATGGTTTATACATAAAGCTAGAATATAAAAAACATGAATTTATTTATCCGACTTTTCTATATAAATAACATTCTCTTCTCATAAAATCAAATAAGAAGCAACTAAATGTGCTAGTCATCTTTTCCATGCAACCATTTCAAATATTAAAATATAAGCAAGAATATGATAACATTCACAAATATTCATAAAAACTATTATGAAATTTTCAACATTATTGCATTTAATCATATAAAATTTATTATAACAACTTTAATAAACTGCAACCATAACCTTGGAATGCAATATTAAAACCACTACCGCTACCCATAATTTTTTTTCTTTCAACCACAAATAACAACAATAATGTCAAATTAAATATAAGATAAATGAGATAATCTTATATCAAAACAATGCTCGCTGATATTTTAATAATAAAGTAAGCTTATAACGAACTTTTAAGTTTAATAAATATTTTTTTCTCTCAATTTAAGATTTTATGAAATGAGTAAAAACATAAGTAAATACACACCAAAATGAATTAATGATGAGAAAATCGGAATTAATTTTATAATTAATAATATTCAATTCACGCTCATAATATATATATTAGAACTTTAATTGAATTTATGCTATATTAATTAACACGAAATAAAATGAAAAAGAAATATAAAACCCATTTAGATTACATTAACATAATAATCAAACTAGAGAGCAATGCTTCACTCTTTTACTTACTATTCAATAAACTATACTATTCAATAAACTATACACATAATATATAGCATCAGTTAACATTAAAAGTAAAGCGAAGCAATATCAAATTATCAATCCTTAATTATTTAAGTTATAGCAATTTGTTGCTCTTTGGAGTAAAAATAATTGATTCTATCATATCTAAAAAAACATTCAATCCTTATTAACCATACAGAAAAGCCTGATGTATGGTAATTAACCCCTTGATATCATATTGTCAATGATCAAGGTTAATTTCATAATATCTCTAGATATTTCAAAATTTATATACCTCTATTTATATATTTATTTAAACAAATAATATAATAGTGCACTAAATAAAATTTACAACCTCATCATCGAAGGACCAAATAATAATAATAACAATGATGAATAAATATAATGAACAAAACAGATTCGTTAGCTAGAAGTGAATATGAGATAAAGACCCATTGATTTTATCATCATTTACAAAAACGATAGGGATGCTCTCCCATTCATGAGTTGGCAGGTTACACTAGAAAAAATACAATGTTAAGGATTTCGCCATTTGGTATTACATTACCAAATTTTATTAGCAAACATAATACTATACAGTTGTATTATGGTAATGATTATCAACATCCTTAATGTGCGTATATGTCAATTTGATTATCATAGTTGTGCATATATGTTATGGATCTTTTATACCTTTTATTAATCATATAAAAATTATCTAATCGAGTACAACCTATTCATACGAATGAAAATTATATTCTTTTACATGCATATCATAAAACATTCAATCATATGTTACTAAATGCATGAATATACATTACCGAATTTTGATTTATGCACATGTTCCAAGATTTTAACTTAGAAATCAAAACTAATCACGTGGGTTCATACGATTTTCAAATTTCAATTATGTTCAAATATACATGAACAATAGCATACGATATTCAACAATTAAGATTACCTGTGTCAATCTTCGGTGGTTGACAATGGCTCGCACGGTCGGCATAGGTGACCTCAATCTAGTTGTTAATTTCTCCCACTCATTTATCTTCTTCCTTAACATACGATAATATGATTTGTCTACATATGCAATCGTGCTGATAACGTGTTGTAAAACAACAGTATATAAGCAACCAATATACATGAGAACATAGATCATGTAGAGAAAGAAATATGGAGAATGAGATAATTTTATTGATATTGAGTATATAATATCAAATACATAGGACCTCTATATATAGGCCATATTATTAATACAAGGGTATATAAAGAGACGGGAGTTAAGAACATGGAGAGTCACCATAAATAATTTGTTCATAACAGGATAGAGTTATTAAATAATTTGTTCAAATTACCTTTGTATCCTTTATTTTTTATTCTTAATGTGTGGTTTCTTCTCATTTGAACTCTCCACCCGCTACCTATTAGCCATAGGTTGTTTATTTAAAACTCGGTATGTATGTACGATCTAGTTAATTTCAAAGCCAATCATATGTTTGGGACTTATAAGAACCATAGGGGTGTGCAAAGTCGGTTCAGTTGGGTTAGACTATGAAAGCTTAACCATAATTTTAATCGGGTTTCAGTTATGAAAGATTGTTTAACTATAACCATAACTGACGCTCTGTTAACCATGGGTCAGTTAACTGTCGGTTATGGGCCAATGTGTGTTAAATTCGATTAATTATCTAATGTATTTTTTCTATTTTTTGTTTGTTTTTTTTTCCTGTTGCAAATGGTTTGATTATTTTGTTTTAAAAACATTTGACGTCTACACATCTAATACAACTTTTCTTAAGGTCGTAAATTTACCCCTATACCAAAAACATCGAACAAAATTTTTATTCCAAGAGCAAAGAGAATAAATTGTAAATGATTAAAAAATATAAATAAATAAAAAGTAGTGACATACGTTTCTTTCTCAATTTATTTTCTTTTCCAGATGAACTTATTCATATGTGTGGTAACCTTATCCACCTTGTTGCAAAATAACATTTACCTCAGCTCATACACTTACTTTAAGCAGCCTATAGTATAAAGATCAGTATAAAGGCCAGATTGGGTAATCTTTTGTTATAGGTGGGGCAAGGTTGGGTTGGATCATCTGAAACACCTTTTTCAAATTAATTTATGTTCATTAAGTCTTATTCTTCTTTTAATCATCTTTTATTATATGTCATTTTTAAGCCTTATTCTTCTTTTAATCGTTTTTTATTATAGGTCATTTTTTAGTATCTTCAGGCAAAAATGATAACGGAGGAACAAAAGATATCGCTAGGAGAGACATATGCGGAGTTGGCAAAAAGGTTGGATGATGGTACTTTCGCACTCACACACGTTCATCTTTAATAGTTGTTTATTTAAAAATCTATTTTTAAGCCAGCCTTTCAACGATTTATAACATCATGATATTCAGTTCTTTGTAAAATTTTCTTTTGACTAATGAAGAACTTACATTCGTTTGATTATGTCGTGCAACTCTTCGTAGTTTCTTTGATGCACCACCGTTTACCCTACAAAGGCTATGTGAGGTAATTGTGTTAATATTATTTGTGATTATGAGTTGATCCCACTTAGTAAACTACACGCTCGAATTTATGATTAGCTTTTTGTTTTTTTTGGATGAATAGATTATTCTTGACACACGAATCTTGATTCTAAATCTTTCGAAGCTTGCCTTGGCCTTAGGAAAGGTAACTTAATCGACACATTGTGATTTGTGGGCTTTTACAGTATTGAATCCGCACCATTATACAATTGAACTTGCAGAGTAGCTGATTTTGCTAACAATGATGATTTATTGTAAACACTGCTTTACAGAATTTGTCGGTGACATCAACCTTGACCATCTCTACTGACCCTTATCAATCATCACTTATGACATAACGACGTTAACAAAGTAACCAAGGCTTCAAACCCGAACGTGCAATAATTTGATACTGTCATGGAAATGGAGCCCCACCCGTGGCAGCAGATAGCAACGAAACTATGATAGAGGTGGAGGCTGATGTCGGCGATGTTACGACAATGGATGTGGAACCAACTGAGAAACCATGAGAATCAAGTCATGACAACAGGTGATTCTTGAATCTTTTTATTATTCTTTAAAACCTTCAAATGTCGTGATGTAAGAGGGTAAAAGCTTATTCATGTATGTGGCGTTTTAGATCATATGTATTGAACGTTTGATGCGAAATCATTGTGTGAGATAGTATGTGAGAAGTGTCATTATTTACATGTGTTTAATGTTTACAGATATAGTTGGTAGCAGTAGTGTGTCGGTCCAATGCACGAGCGTATCGAAACTAGATTCAGAGAGCACATGATTGTGAAAAAAGGCGACAAATGTTGTGATCGAGATTAGATAGATTGGGAGACATATTTGATGAATAGATGGGGAAGTCTTTGGTGAAGGGTTTTAGATTGATCTAATTTAGAGAACGGAACAAATGTTTTCTAAGTTGCTCAACGACATCAGTTCGAATGTTTGGCATCCGATAACAGAGTAGTAAGTGGTGTTTTAAAATTTCATTCTAACTACTGTAAATCTCAGATGTCTTCAAGACGTACACCTAAAAGCTTCGGGCCTCATTTTCACGACAGTCCACCAAAAAGAGGTACTTACTAAAACAAAATTACTAACACATTTTTATTCAACAATGCTCATAAGCAAGTCTTGAAGCATTGGTTATTATTATTATTATTATTATTATTATTATTATTATTATTATTATTATTGTTATTATTATGCGATAAATGATTTTCAAATCTTATAAATGAGTTTTTATGTGCATAGGCGAAGGCTTTGATTTAAAAAAAATCAATGTGATCTCAAATTCCCCGTGAAGAACGACATGTAAGTATCGATACTTCTCATCTTTTTTGCAGCATCTTTATACAGGATGGAGTGTAAGGTGTAAGGTTTTGAGTATGGGTCATGGTCCGGTTTTGGATTGAATCATTACCAAACTGGACTTTATAGTACGAGTTTGGTGTCAGGTTTTAGTATTTTTCGTATTCTCGATTTTTGATCCGTCCCAGCTTTTTCAGATCCAATTCGTATATCTTGGCCCATTTTCCTTTGTATATTACCTAAAGTTTTAATTTCATTTGATGCATAGCTTAACAAATGGCGGTGTTGCACCAGCTCTAGTAGTTTATAGTGATGTTTACATGCTTAAAGATAAGATGAAGTGACATAAATTCCCCTTATCTAAATTTTTCGCAATGACTATAAACAAAAGTTAAGGACAATCTCTATCAAAGGTTGGATTGTATCTAAAATATTCAGTTTTCTTACATGGTTAACTTTATGTTGCATTATCAAGAGTCAAAAGCAAAGCCGATGTGAACTTGTTTATACTACATAAAGATGGGAATGTAACAAATAAAACAACTAATCTGGTCTACAAGGAAGTGTTTTTTCGGGATTTGAATAATTTTGTTTTTTTGTTTTCCAATGTATTTGTTTTTACATAGTATTAAATTTGAACATAAATAATATGTTTTTGGCTGAAGCCGCGTTTAACGCGAACATTAGCCTAGTATAAATATTAAGTAAGTGATCAATTATGATTTAAGAAAAAAATTTAAAATTTCATAATTTGTTACTAGAAAACTCAATTGCTAACTAATTATATTTAAAAAAAATGTCAAAAAATAGTAATCAAGTATTTTAATTAGTTAACCGGTATCGTATTTATTTTCAATTAATTTCGGTTTCCACTCAAATTTTCCATTTGTAAAAAAGAATTTGCCTAATTCACTTGTTATTCTTCTATCTAACAGTTTTGGATAAAAAAGTTGAAAAATCACTCCAGACGGCTTTCTTCTTCGTGACCTCCATTCTCCCCCAATTCTCCCCCACGCCGGAGATCTACCACCACCACCAGCACGCAGATGGACTTCCGCCACCATGCTTCCGGCGGATCTCCCTCCTCCTCTTCCACCACCTCCTCTTCCTCCCAAAACCACCGCAACGGTAACCAGCACCACCAGAACAATAACGGCATCACAGCCCTAACCACCACCACTACCACCACCAACACCGATCCAATGCACTCCTGGTGGGAATCCATCTCCAAAGCCCGATCTCGCATCCACTCATTATCCACACTCTTACCCGAACCCGACTCCCACACTCCAAACCCGATCTCCTCACTCGCCGACTCCGAGGCGCCTGCACGCTCCCTCCTCTCCTCAATAACCGCTTACACCGCCGTATCTCTTTCTCTCTCCTCCACCTCCTCCGGCTCCGGCGACGATCCTCTCTGCAACTGGCTCTACGACACCTTCCTCTCCTCCGATCCAGACCTACGCCTCGTCGTCCTCTCCTTCATCCCGTTAATCGCTGGCTTATACCTCTCGCGCGTCCCACTCTCTCCAAACCCTAACTCCGTCACTCGCCGGATTCGAAGCGGTTTTACTCGCGGTTTACTCGTCGGAGACCAAGTCACGCGCCGGGAAGGCGGTGGTGATTTCTATACCTGATCTGTCTCAACCGTCGTTGTATCATACGCCTAGGGTTAGGGTTCCGGTTAGTAGTTCGAAGAAGAAACCTGATTCGGCGAAAATAAACCCTAGTTCTTCGTCGAAAACGGTTCGGCAGACGGTTGGGGTGTTGTCGGCTCCGTTGGAGCCGCAGACGGCGATTAAGTCGACGAAGCGAGCGGTTATTGTAGGTGTTGTGTTGGATTGTTATTATAAGGTTGTTTCTCAGATGCCTAGCTGGTCGAAGCTGGATTTCTGTAGGTTTGTTAAGGATTGGGCCGGGCAGGATTGCGTTTGTAAGTCGGAATTCGATCAAAATGAGCAGAATTCTGAGGCGGTTGACTTTTCGAATGGTGTTGGTGAGGATGAGAATCATGAGATTGAAATTGAGGGGAATGTGGTTGACAACATGAAGAGTTTGGAGATTCGGGATGACGACGAGAATTTGGAAAATTGTGGGGCTAGAGGGACTAGAATTTTGCTTCCATGGGAGTTGGTTCAACCGAGTTTGAGAATTTTAGGGCATTGTTTGTTGGGGCCGTTGAATTCAAATGATGTGAAGGATGCAGCGTCGTTGGCGGTGCGGTGTTTGTATGCTCGCGCTTCGCATGATTTACTTCCGCAGGCGATTTTGGCTACGAGAGTTTGATTCAGCTGGATAAGAGGTCTCGTGAAGCGGCTGCGATGGTTGCAGCGTCGGCTGCTAATACTGCGGGGTCGAATGCTAATACGCCGAGTAAAGCGAAGAAGCCGGAGATCCTTTTGGTGTCGAAGTGAAACCAGAGTATGTATTTTGTTTTAATTTGGAATTTTTTTTGTTTGTTTTGATTATATAGTGTTTGAGCTTGTTGTAGTGGTAGAGGTATAATCTGTGTTATTGATAACTATATATATATATTTGATTTGTCAACTTGAAAGAAATTGGTGTTTGTTATCTTGATTCTTTGAGGTAAAATTTGGAATGCAGGGTGTTATGAAAGAAATTGGTACTTGTGTTGGTCTTAGTCAATAAATATTTATGCTGCGTTTTAGTTTTTAGCTATGGGTTCTATGTGAAATGCATCATTATGTTACATAGTGTGGATATTGAGTGTCGGGTCTCCAACCCTTTGAAATGATTATGAGATGGAAGAAGATGCAAACTTATTCTTGTACAGTTTACCTACCTTTTAGACTTGGGGGCTGTTTGGCAACTTCTGAATGGTTAAGTGCTGAACCAGTAAGAGGTCTGAACCATTAAGAGCCAATATAATTCTTAACCGTTCAGAGGCAAATGTCTCACCAATTTAGATTATAGGTCTTAGCCATTCAGATTCAGAATAATGCTTAACCATTTAAGAGGCAAATGTCTGAACCATTCAGACATCTTCTCGTGAAACAAACAATCTGAACCATTAAGTGTTGAACTAGTAAGAGGTAAGAGGTCCGAACCATTAAGAGCCCCATTAAGAGCTAAACAAACAGCCCCTTGGTTTAAAAAGGCATGAGCGCTCTGAGGCGTTTAGGTTCTGAAAGCCTATGTGTGAGGCGTTCGCTTCACTCATAGTTGTCAATAGCGATTATAGCGGTCACTATAGCGCGCAATATAGCAAAGCGATGTAGTGTCGTTATTATGGTCATAGCGACGGATAGCAACAATAGTGACACCTTAATTTTTTTAAATATAGATAGCAATTAAATATAGCTAGATTTTAGGTTTTTGTTAATTATACATGTAAAATAGCATATATACCAGGGTATTTTGATATAATATACATATAAAAATTTTAAAATTCTTTTGCTAGTGTATCGCTATTTATAAAATAGCCGACCGCTATTTGGTATGTAGCATATAGATACCTTGTCGCTATTCGCCATTAACAACTATGGCTTTACATACGCGAGATATTGCTCTATATGCAATCAAATAAGTTTTTTTTTAATCAAATAAACTATTCATAGTCTCATTATCTATTTGGTTGTTTTTATATATCATCCTCACAAAGACCCCACGCTTGACCGGTTTTGACCCATGTGTGCATGAGTCGTCGCCTCAACTGAGGCGCTTTCCTGAATGCCTTGTGCTCCTGAAACGCCTTTTTAAACCAATCTTTTTGATTTTCAATATTCAACCTATATGAGACATCCATCACAGATCGCGTCAGCTGCTAATACAGCAGGTTCGAATGCTAATACGCCCAGTAAAACAAAGAAATCTGAGATCCTTTTCGTGTAAGTGAAACCAGAGTATGTATTTCATTTTAATGTCGAAAATTTTTCTGTTTGTTTTATTGATTATATAGTGTTTGATCTTGTTGTCGTGGTTGAGGTATAATCTGTGTTATTGGCAACTATATATAAATATCTGATTTGTTAACTCAAAAGAAATTGGTGGTTGTTATCTTGATTCTTTTGAGTCAAACAAGGGGGTTTTTAGAGCATACGTCTCAGTCCCTTGAGATAGAGGAAAGGTTTTCTCTCGTCGTCTCAGTCCCTTGAGATAGAGGAAAGGTTTTCTCTCGTCAAGGCTGCTTAGCCATTGGTGCTTGTGTTGATAAATAATAATAATGCTGTCTTTTAGTTTTTGCAGTGTAGCCTTTGCTATGAGTGAGATTCTACAGTGTATGTTTAACATGTTATGACTTTGAAGTGAAGGGTATTATGAAAGAATATAATGCTTGTGTAGGTCTTCAGTCAATAAACATTAGTGCTGCTTTTTGGTTTTCAGCTAGGGTTGGGTGAAAATGCAGCATTTTGTTAGGACAATGTAGGTATTGAGTATTCCAGTGTTTAGGTTCCCAACTCTTTTGAAATTATTATGAGAGAGAGCTAGATACAACCTTAACCCTGTACGATTACCTACCTTTTTAGTTTAAAAAAGCGCGAGTGCTCTTAAGGCAGGAGCTTCACGGATAAACGTGTGGAGACTCTGTATTGCGTTCAACCAAATAAGCTTTATGTACAATCAAAAGCTGCATAACATTTTTATCTAAGTACGACATTCATAATCTCTTTATCCCTTTGGTAATTTAAACCCGCAAGGCAAGAGGTACAATCCAGCCATTGTTTTTAATCTAAAATAACTAATAAAATAAGTTGGAATAGACATTGCAAATCTACTCTCCTTGTGTTAAGAGGTGCATAAATTGGTTGCTGGGCCGAAACTGGTTTGGGTTCTGTCAAACCTGGTTGAATCGGTTAGCTTTGAAACCGGTCTGGTAACGTTTCAAATCGGTTGAAAAACCGGTCTGGTAACGTTTCAAATCGGTTTCAACGGTGGAGTTCCAGAACCGATTTCAACCCTAAGGTGCGGTTGGGGCCCAAACCTCAGTTTAACAAACTATTCCGGTTCTCAACCTGGTTTTTCATTTTCACTTCTAACATGTACAATTTAGCCCAGACCATACCACAACTAGGATAGTCTTTAACCTTCAAAAAGACTTGTAATGTTCCAGCAATCTTTTTTTTTTTTTTTTTTTACAAAAATGGTGTAAAACTGCATCATGATTCATATGCATACGCAAGGTGCTAAATGTGTTGTGTTTGTGGGTCAAATCTAAAATTCACACGAACCCAAACCTGATTTGTTTGAACTAATTTTTATTTTCATATCAAATTATATAGTAACAAATGTACGATAAAAAAATATGCATAAAACTATTATGTTTTAGAGTTTAAAGCCTGATACTGATTAACATTCGTTGGTTAGATCAGAATCTAAATCTGTTTAGACTAACCTAAAACATACGAAACCTGCATTAGCTCAATGTCATTTCCTGAAATCTCATAATGCGGCAAGTGAATGTGCATGCAATGGTGGTGAGATCAAAACTAGTTGTTTAGTGATGGCCGTGCCGGTGCCACGGTGGTATGAACTGTGAAGACTTCTAACTTAAAATAATAGTTCATACATATCATAAAAATGATGTATAAAAAAATTGTCCAAAACTTGCTCATCTGTGAGATCTCTTCCCACCGTCCCCACAAACGTGAACATGCAAAACGGCTTACGGGAGAACCTGGGTAGTGTGATGCCCATGACAGTTTAGTCCACTTAGCTGTCCGTAAACCCGCATAGCAGGTGCTATTTTATGTTTAAAAATTTTTATACTCTTTTATCCAATTTTCTTTGAACTTTATTCAAGTAACAAGTATACTTAACATCCTCAAAAACTTATTGTCAAATTAATAATCGTAAATACTTTGAGTGTTTCACTTTCACCTGCTAAATTGTATAATATACCAATTTATGTAAATATATAAATATTTACTTATAAAGGAGAACCAAAATGACACTTTTTGAAATAATTAAAAAAGTAAGACCCCCCTCCCAAATTGAATCAGTGGAGTTGGATCTTGGGAAACGTTTGTGAAAGTAATGGGCTTGATACTTGAGCCAGCGATTTGAGTAAAGAGAACTAAGAATTAATGATTAAACTTGATTTACCACTCATCGCAATACGGTGAGATATAAAACCATGCCAAGTAGCATCAATGCCACACCACTGTCATTGACAACCAATATTAAAGTTAGGGCCTGTTATTGTAAAGAAATTAGACTGCAACGTAAAACACAGAAAATAAAAATTAAGTCAATTTAGGACCTTCGCGTTGTAACAAACATGTCAAATGAGAAAAATATAGACGACGTAAAAATGTTAAACCACACACGCACGAGCCGTGTCAACTCGCAAAATCTAGTACTAAGCGTAAAACGAAACATAAAAACGTTGAACCACATACGCACGTTACGTCGTGTTAACTAGCAAAATTTAAAATGAAACGTAAAACGAAAATCTGCGAAATATGAAAAGTACGAGGGACCGAAGTTGAAGGTAAAAAAATTGTGAGGTTAAATTGCAAAAGATGAAAACCTTTAGGTTATAATAAAAAGTCAAACAGATTTGACTTAAACGTGTAATATTATTTAAAAGAAGCTTCCAAAGAATGATTACAACACCTTATGCACAATGATGTTAGTTTATAGTTTGTTAATTTCTTAAAACAAACTGACTTATTTAATAGTTAAAGTTAACCAACCCTTTATAATGAATGATTTTAAGAATCTATTTGGAAATAGTCCAATGATATTGGTGAGATAGATAGAATATAGGGTAGAAGAAGGTTAGAATTCAATAACTATGATGTGCAAATTTAGTTGTTAAAAAAATAAATAAATGATTTGAAGAGAATGTCACGTCTCTCAACAATATACTCTTCTAAATTTGTCTTTTACACTAATTTTAATTTAAATATATTATTTTTATTTCTACAATATAGTAATATATATATTAAATTTTTATTTAATCTCTATCTAAATCTAAATCTCTATCTCTATCATTCTCCTTATCTTTTCTTTATCACTCTCTCTATAAATATCTCT
Organism: Scalesia atractyloides; assembly: GCA_947069175.1. Taxonomy (NCBI): domain Eukaryota; kingdom Viridiplantae; phylum Streptophyta; class Magnoliopsida; order Asterales; family Asteraceae; genus Scalesia; species Scalesia atractyloides. The sequence goes on along the minus strand of CAMTDV010000022.1, from coordinate 19,630,468 downwards.
ATCTATATATCTAATAAAAAAATATTAGAGTACACATGACCCAATTCTAAGCAACCTTAGTTTTTGTTTTTCCGCCTAAACCGTATACCTGATTAACTTACGTGTGGATCCTTACTCGTTTCAAATTTACCTGATTTCCTTTTCAATATTAAACTTAATACATTCTTTATTTCGTTACCATCAACCTCACACGTCTTCATTATTTAAGCTTTGTCATTTTTATAATAAATTTTTAATTGACCATTATTTTGCTTCTATTTTTCTAAATTTAAGAGTTGTGATTATCATTTTCCTCTTTAGCCTTTTATAATCACACATAGTTGAAATTACAAAAATAAAACCAAGTTTTACTAATTCAAGTTGTGTAACACATGGGATTCTATACGTGACTTGGAACATAATGTATGTTTTTATTCTTTTTATTTTAATAAATAATGAGGACGTATATATACGACTATATACTATAGTTGTATTATCCAAAAGTATAGCAAGTCATTTCATCTAGTAGTGTGCATGGGTCGGTTTGGGTCAGTTTTGACCTAAAACCATAACCATAACCGAGATACTGATTAATGGAAAACCATAACTATAACTGATCCATTATGGTGGTTATTATTAATTGGTTTTGATGGTTATAGCGGTCGATTAACCATGAATACATGAATAAATTATATAGGTACACAAAAGTAGAAAATTTCATAATTCATGTTCTATATCTTATATTTAATATAGAAAACATACGGACATACACATAAATTGTTATAAGTCTATTAGATTATATTATAGATTCAATAGTTGATACATAATTAATTGATAATATATTCTTAATGCACACCAAGTTATATATATTCTATCTATCAATTGACTTACAGTAGAGATGAGTTCATGTGAGAACTGAATGGATGTGAGTCGTGAGATTGGGAATAGAGAAGTGAGAAGATGGAACCCTAATGGCCTAATATTATAGTTAAAAAAGTTAAATAATTAACATGAAAACGATCACCCTTTTTTGAGAAACGAGATATGGAAACAGAACTATGTGAAGCGTGATTGGGAATTGCCTTATTGGGTTTCAAAAGAAGTGGTCTTTTGGTATCCCCATGCTCCAGAGAGTCCAGCCCTTTGGTATGTAATTGTAACATTTGCCAAAAAGGATCCTAGAACCCGACTTGTTTATAAACCGGATTCAGATTCGTAATAAATAAAGATGCGATTTTTTATTTGTTTATCCATGATTATATAAAATTTGTACATATTGATTACTGATATAATTAAACAACATTACCACTTCCCACCCCAAAGGACAACCTTTATGACCAAACCACACCTTCCAAACTACAACTCCCTAATCCCATCAAACCGCCCCCCCCCCCCCCCCCCCCCTTTAAATCTCCAATCGATTTGGTACTTTAACATGTCCAAGCGACATATAAACTAAACCAAACGACACCAACCAATGTCGTTTAGAACTCAACCCAAACGATTGGAAACCAATTCCAAACGACACCCTCCCAAATCCAAACGGCATGCCTCTGATGCTCTATCTTCTTCCCAAATTGCCAATATCCAGCCCGATCAACTCCTAATTTAGTCCATTTACTCCATTCTTGTCCCAAAGTTATGGTTTCAGTATAGAGACTTATGGCAATCTGTAATCATCAAATACCTTTTTATTTACTAAATTTTAATCTAAATCAAACCTCCATTAAAATATAAAATATGCGTTCACCTGTATAACAAAAATTCGACCTCCACCACTTCTAATATCAATCCTAAATGATATTTTCACCCTATACACGCAAAACCTCACTCTCAATTCGTACAAACATCCTCTATAAGTAATACATTCAAGGCACAAGGATTTTAGTGCTTGGAACTTACTCTCACGAATTCTCATTCCTTTCTCAACCAAATCAGGTAGCACTTGAGCCTAATTTGGTTTATTTTCCGTGCTCTCAACCTAAATGATAGAGGGCTTACAAATTCGAATTTAAATTCTAGGGTTCTTAGATTATAGTTTTGGGACTTTTGATTTTAGTAATGTGTTTTGATGAAATTAAAAGTAACTTTCCGTTCTAAATCAGGTTAGAAGTGCTTGTGTAAATTTTGAGAGTTTTCGGACATCTATTGATTTTATTACGTATTTTTAATCACATTATATCATTAGGAAATTGTCTAAAAAATATATTTTATTAACATAAATTTTATTAATATTATTTCTAATTACTACAGAATATATTCATTTCTTAATAAAAACTATTATAATCTTCGGTTATTGTACCCGTAATAAAAGGATTTAAGGAATCATAAAACAAATAAGTTCTTTATAAAATTTATAACAGAATTATAAAGTTATTGGATAAATTTTATTAACTTATCTAATTTCTGAAACATTTATAAATATAGCAACACATCAAATTGTTATTAATAAAACTAATCACATTTATTATATAATTTTACAAATAATAACCGGTTATTCATGTCGGAAGTTAGGTTATACAAAAAGCCCCCAGATCATATGATTTATTTTTATATTTTGTTCATGTGTTGGTTGTTTAGTATTTTTCTATTTAGTTACATTTAGGGTAAACTCTAATTTTTTTCTCCAGTGCGGTAATTTCGTGGATCAAAGCTACGCAAAACAATGAATAGATCTTTAATTTCCTCTTTTACAATTAAACCTTTGGAGTGTGTCATGTGTCACGTTATTTCTCATATTTTCATTTAATTCAACTATCCGCATGCAAATTAAATGTGTGGCTTATGTTTTGGTTACATTTTTGTTATATGTTACTCGCTTTGTGTCGTAGTTTCACATTGTGGATCCACTAGCTGACCGATTCCCCACAGTCATGGGTTGAACATGGTATTGCCACTATTGTTTCGCATTGTGTCGCATGTTTCACATGTTTCACTATTGGTTTTATTTATTTGTTGTGATGATATTATTGACAGATAGTCTCATTTACATTTAAATTGCATGTTAACAAATTCTAAATAATAAATTATTTTATTTAAGTTAAGATTTAATCACCATCTTTTGTTGACTCAAAATTATTTTACACATGATACATGTGAACAAGTTTGATGCAACGAGGATGAGGACATGTAGGAAATGCCGTAGACAATATATTGGATTTTATTTTTATTTTAGATGTTTTGATTCTTGTTGGGTTATTTGGATATTTGTTTGATTGATGTGACATTATTTAAATTTGGATATGCATAATAATTAAACTTTCATAGTTGCCATTAGCTATGGACAATCATTTTGCTTCGACCAATAATTCCCCACGAGTCAGGGTATTACATGGTATGAATATCTCATATAAGAAACTGGGCTTTAGGGCAAGGTTAGGAGTAGTTAATATAGTGGATAAGATAAAGAAGGGGAGATTGAGATAGTTTGGTCATATGAAGATGAGGCAATTGGCGAAGCTAGTTAGGGCAGTGGAAACCCTCACTGTGGATAGGAGGAGTAGAGGCAGGCCCGGATTGACCTAAGAGTTCGTGGAGGCGTAGGATTAAGGTTAAAGACTTTTAGATAACACGGTTGTGTCTTGACTTTGTCTTATGAGCTTAGGTTTTTCCTATACTTAAGCGACTTTACACAGGATTGTCACCTTGTATTTTACGCATATTTATTCTTTTGTTGATATATTTGGCTATTTTTACACCATGCACTTTTACTACTTCTACTAGTGATAGCTTACCATGTATTTCTTTCTCTAGTTCCGTTTATTTGCTTGTTGTTTGTCTTGGAGTCTCTCTGTAAGTAATACTATATCCTTAGGGACAGGGGTAAGGTGTGCCTACATCCCCTTCTCCCTAGGCCCTACCAATAGTTTTGCCATATGTGTGGGACTTATTAGGTATAGTTGTTGTTGTTGTTAATCGTGACTATACTAACATGTAGGTCGTAGGGTGTTTATGGAACAATGGAAAACCATAACCAACCAATGAATATTGGTTTTTAGGAAATCATGAATCGACCCATCAGTTTTCTCTTCAGTTTGGTTTTTTGGTTGATTCGGTTATGGGTAGGTTAATTCGATTTTTTGCACAACCCTAAATTTTCATCATAAACAAAGTATTCCAAAATAAGGAAATGATTTAAATTTTAAGGTAAAATTATTCTTATCAAATCTCTTTTTAAATGGATAATTAAAAAGTTTTTTAGTTATAACATAAACTCATAAAGTAAGGTATTTGAGATTGCATTAAAGTTGTACAACTTTGGTGGATTGGGACAGCAAATGTTAGATCAAAATAAAGAAATGGTAAGACTGGAAGAGCTTTAAGAAGTCAGTTTCAGGTTCAGAAACAGAATTAGAAATCAGATCATGTGCCCATTTGTACACCTTTTCACCTTTAAAATGTTTTCAATAAAACAATAATAAATACATTTTTGGTTAAGAATTCACCTTTAAAATGTTTGATATAACCCTATATCTTAGCCATGGGCAAGGGCATACCGAAATTTTATTGACCCATTCTTTTTCGAAATATAACCATACATAAATATTTGGTGAAAAAAAATCAAAGTTGACTTATAGAAGTGCGGTTAACCTTGTTTTCTCTTGATTAAAAGTTAAGGGATCAAACCTTATCTGAAATATTTTTTTTTCTTTGAAGTATAAGTTTTTCTAAATTACTTTTTCTTAATGTCAAATGTTACTACTTTACATAAAGTATAATAAAATACTATTTTGACCAAATTTGAATATAAGATCTCCTTTTTAAGAAAGATTTGTCTCTACCAATTGATATAGCGTCCCCATGTTAGCCTCTTTAAATTACTTAGCTACCAAAGTTCACACATAGTGACATAATGTAGTGTATTAGCTTAGTTTTTTCAATAAAAAGTTACATGTTATAACCCTATTTGAAGCATTTTTCATCTCTTTTTTTCCAAGTACAAATCTCTTAAGCCACTAAATATTTTTAACGTTTTATATAAATAGACGCAAATGAATACATGATTCAATCTAGCAAAAAAAACTTGAAATTACCTTTTTTCGGTAAGCCAATTCAATCCAGTAAAACAGTCTTGACAAGACAACAATACGACCCAATAAAAATCCTTAAAAAAAATTACGACCCTGTTGAATACAATTCTTAAGTTTACCATTGTATGTTAAGACAAATTCACATATGTATAGACATGAGATATGCAACTTTAAAGTCGTGTTTATATCGTTATTCGTTTTTCATTCCTTAGTCCGAAAATAGCATATAAACCATGAGTTTTTTAGTACAAAAAGGGTAACATTAGCTTGCGTATCATTTATTTTGGAAGACGAAAGACATTTTTAGAGATACGTGAAAGCATATACTCAAATCTAATATGGGTAACATTTTTTTTATATTATTATCAAACGTAAATAGTAATATGTGTCTAGAGACTCACGAATCTCATAGCTATATACATAAAAAAATTATATTATTATCAAACGTAAATACTAATATGTGTCCAGAGATTCAGGAATCTCATAGCTATAAATGCACCAAAACGCCATATACATAAAATTATTCTAAAATAACCATATAAATGCACCAAACGCCAATGATATGTAGATCAAGTGGTGGAAGACTTGCATTTATCTTGATAGATACAGGTTTAACTATCACTTGGTGCAGAATGAGGCATTGGTGGGCAATGATATGAGACCCAGGGAAACTTGGGTTTGATTGTTGAGCCAAACCGGTTTTACCGGTAATTTCACCATCGTGCCTACGGGCGGGTGGGTTACCGGGATTTCCCTGAAATAGGTGGTGGACTCAAGTTATTTTGGAGTACTCCGTTTGATCCAGTGAGTGCTCGGGATTGATTATGTTGGCCGTTAAAAGAAGTATATATAAATGTATCGAACACTAAAAATTACAGCTATTTTCATGATTATCTCTGAAATTCATTCAATTCCATCTGTTTACAAAAGTCGGAAAGCTTATAATTCAACTATTCAAGTTTCATACTATCAAATTTTAATGCATGAAAGATAAGGTGCAATTATTTTTGACAGCGAATAAAAAATCTTAGCATTGAATGACAATATATTTGGAAAGATAAATGCTCAACAACTTTGGATATGTTTGCCCCATTTGAAAACTACATAAAAACAAATGTTGAATTCTATATATCATCAATTTAAGTATTTATAAAAATAAATTTAATAAAGAAATGTTTAAAAATATAACATTTTTTATAAAATATAACACGAATTATTCATGTTGTACGCCAATGCTTTTTATCAAGAAAAATTCAGTGAAATTCATGATTTTGGTCCTTAAAATAGATGAACGTTTGTTCTAGACCTTAAAAGTTAAATCCCTTATGGTTCATAAGGTATAATAATCTTTTCATCTAGATTTTTAAATGTTAATAAACAAAAACTAAAAGAAAAAAATAACTACAATCACATCTCCACCCTTCCCTTGAAACTAAAGTTAAATACTTAATTCTTAGTTAGTTTATTGTAGAGAGGTGTAAAAAAAACCGGTTTGGGCCTGGCGAACTGGACACGGACCCGGCCCGACCTGATGATTTAGTATAGGTTTGGGGTTTTTGTGTTGTGAATCGATTCCAACTCAAACCAGTTTAAGTTCGCTTAAAAAACATGTTTAAGCCTTAAAATTGGTTTTGTACCCCCATCCAACTCGGTTTAGGTGGGTTGGAGATTTCAACCACAAAATCGGTCCTTAACCCAAACCGGTTTAAGACCAAACTAAAAAAGGGGCTGGTTTATAAATTGAATACGTTTGGGGCGAAACCGGATTCTATACACCTTTACTTTATAGTGATAAGACAATAGTATACAAAACATGGAATTTTTTTTTGGATTAAGTGAATAATATATAAATAGGGTGAGGTTGGGATATAGAGTCTAAATTTCCTAAAAAGTGTAAAAGGTCATAAAACACTATAATTTCAGTCATAAAACACACCTAAAACCCACAAATAACAGGATGAAGATTACGAAAACACCATATTCAAACGATAATAGTTCATAAAAACTTCAAACACACAATCGTAGAACTATGAATATAAAACACAGCAAGCTAATCAACATAAAACACAATAATGTTTGTCATTCGATAATCAAAACGTTATCATCCAAAACACAAAACACAACCCACATATATGATGTTTAGTAATCTTTATTTTGTTGTTTGTGGGTTTTAGGTGTGTTTTATGGTTGATATTTTGATATTTTATTACTTTTTACACTTTTTAGAAAATTTAGATTTTGTAACCAACTCTTACCCATGTAAATAATAAGGTAGAAACAAACAAACATCCGCATTAAGTATCAAAACTGTGAAAAATCTTGAAACAATGATTAAGACTTCATAACTAAATTCAAAATCTACTCATAATACACTCCCATCGTTTTCTTGTTTTTGAGTGCACATTTGACTTTTTACTGTTACCGCATGTACCGTCTATGGAGGACCACAAAAGGTATTCTTCTTGTCACTTTGTAGGACAAGACTGAAATCCGAGTTTTGGTCTTTTCTAGTTTAATTAATAAAAGTACAAAGTATTTAAATAAAGTTGTTTGTTTGATTTATTTATAATATCTTGTTATATTATGCTTTTAACTTACTAACATCATATACGATTCCCCAAAATATATAATCTAAATGATAATAAATTTTTTACCTTAAATGAAAGATGTACTCCAAATGATAATAAACTAGTGCCGAATGTACTATTAGTTTTTATATCATGAATGTGCACTTGCACGGGTGTGCATTTGTGGTATGGCAATTTTTTGTAATAAAAACTAAAAAAAAAGGTACATGAAAGAGTAAGAGCATCAACATTATTCGGTGGTTTTAAAGAGAGAGAAAGTGATGTGGAGAACAGAGGATGTGAGAATATTTACGATGAAAGCTTTAAAAATATGTGAGTGAATTAGTTATATTATAAGGAATGGTTATTAGTGTTTTTGACTGGTTGTAAGTGAAGAGTAGAGAAAATACATGGGAAGGTCACTGTTCATCTATAAAAATATAGGAAAAAATATAGAGAGAAAACCTTATAAATTTTTTTAAATATTTTTAGAAATGATTGTGAGTGAAGGAAAGAGAAAATGTAATTATAATAATAAAGATATAAAAAATATTATTTAATTGAAAAAGAGAAAAAGTAGTTGATTTTAGTAGAAATATATAGATATGGATAGAGAATTCATTAAGAATGCTCTGAGGTGGAGGAGAGTGAGTGTGCTTATGTATGTGAGGAAAAATGAGAAAAAATAAAGTGAAGAACTTTACGTGGGTGTGATTTAGAAGAGAAAAGAAATAATATGTATTTTTGTGTTGTGTGAATAGAGTAAGAGAAAGAAAGCACTAGATTGATTGGCAAGATGTCATGGCACACCTCAAAACACCAGTTACAAAATGCTTTATTGTTAATGCTCTAATAGAGAAAAATAAAAAGTAATTAGTTACAATCATTCTTTAATTTAAATTTGAAATCAAAAGTAGTTTATATCAATTTTTAAATTATAACTATATAATATATTTCAGTGTTTTTAAATTACAACTAAATTTACAATTTTATGGTCGTTAGCTTTGAAATAATTTTTCTATATAAATTTGTTTTTAGATGTGATGTACCTTTTTTTATCATAGTTGGGGACATGTTGATTATAACGATAAAGAGTTAACCAAAAAAAAAGAAAAAAAAAAGAAAAAGACGGGGATCAAGGGCCAACGCCTTTTGCTTGGTTAAAGGCCAGCACTTGCGAGGGTCTAAATTCTTAGGTTTATCATTGATGTACTAAAAGTAGTTTAATAAAAACAAACTAAATTAACCTAATCTACGCACGAATTAACACTCTAGACTCTCTAAAACTCGACTAAACTACTAACCGGCAAGTGAACCGACCGACTCTATTAAAGCTAAGTAACCCACGAGACTCTATTTAACTACGTTAACTACTCTATCTAGACTGACATGACATTAACCATTTTTATATTCGTTTGGGGGGGGGGGGGTTCTAAAAAATCCTAAAAGTGTTAATTAACTAAATTAGTTAACGAGACACTAACTAACTTGGGTTTTACTTAGATGGTGGAAACATCTACCTAAACTGGAATCCTGGTTTGCATCAATGATATTATTAGGAAATATGTTATTATGAAACCGGAATCTTCTAATACTAAACTTGTCAAAATACCGAACAGGAAGACACTTATGGCACTCTAAAGGCTGTTACGAACACCGGTTGGTCTAGACTCCCTCACAGGCTATCTAAGTGGTTATCTTAATTCGATTTACTACCTCACAAGCTATAAGCCTAGGATAGACTCGGGTTCTTGATTAGACTTGTTAGACAACGGTCACTAGGGCAACTAGTTCAGACTCCTCACGAAGCTCCTACCTAGCAATTTAATACTTAGACCTAACAATAACCTTGCACCTTATAGCTATTGAGATTAGTAGAACACTCAGACTCACCTAACTATCAAAAATTGCTTCTAAGGTGTATCAGCCGATTAACCAAAAAGATTATAAAATAAAAATATAATCTAGCATGAACCTATTATATGAAAGACATTCACCAAGATTCACACGAAGCAATGAACGAAAATTAAACGATTCTAAGCATGCAAACACATCAAATCAATAATTAAGTCGACTACTTCCGCAAATAATCCATAAAAAACTAAATGTCCATAATAAAAATCGAAACTTTACATAATCAATCATCCAATCTAGGTGGTTTACAAAGTTTAGCTACACATCATTAAGAAACCAAGAACAAGGGTCATCACAAAGTAGCAAAACATAATCAAAGCAACAAACAAGAGAACAAGTAAACCCGGATGCTGAACACGCGAGCCAACATGATCTCAAGTCTTCACAACTTCAACTGATGCTTTGTCTTGCTCAATTATGCTCCAAAAGATGCCTGAAATTTGTCCAAGAAGCTCCCAATTCGTCTAGGTTTATCTAGGATTGATTAGGGCTAAGTATGGGCTTAAATGGGGCTTAAATATGAAATTTTACACGCTGATCAGGATAGGCGTCGTGTCGCGCAACCAGTTACTGAGTCTTCTGTCGCGTGGCGCGACGGCCCTGCGTACCGAAAATACGGTTTCGGCCATAACTTCTTCGTTTCAACTCTGTTTTCTTCACCGTTTTCGCCTACGGACTCGTAATTTAACTCTCTATCTTCTCATCTTATCAAATATCTATTTTCATTCCATGAGAATCCTTCACTAAGCCCAAACCTCTTCCTGCGTGCTCGTTTCTTCAACATTTCAGCTCATTTTCACTCCCAGGACCCTACAAAGCACACAAGACATCATAATATCAAAACCAACGATAAAATGACACAAAAAGAATCGAAATATTATACAAACTATACATGGAAACAGATGTCATTTGCATCACATCAGTTATATTGTTGCATTAAAGAAACATGTATATAACTATGTGAGTCCCAAAACAGATTCGGATCACAGTGGTTGATTGTTTTCACCCAAACAACTATTAGTTGTTTGAATGTGCAAATACTAAGAAAAACCAAGCAAAGAAGATGAAGAATCTTGTTCGGATGGCACAACTAGTGTTGTATATGAAATCCCAATAACATGTAATCTATAACAGCACCTGGATATTCGGATGAAAGCACAATAGCAAAAATCACAACAGAAGAAGATCACCAAAATCTGTCAAAGAAACTTGGACATACATTCATTGTTCATAGTATTTATACAAACTGATCATCCAACGTAATTAATAATTACGCTGGACTATTAAATACGCCGCCTACTACAAGATTCACACAATTACACTTTTGACCCTTCAATATTGACTAACTAATGCAAACTAGCTCAAACTATTCATAATCAAGCATCAACGGTCTCAAAAGTTCTAACAATATCCCCCCTAGACCGTTGCGTGCTTGGGTTTCTTCAATCTTGCTTGCGAGCTTCTGGGTCTTTGGCGGGTTCTTCGTCCTTGTCTTGTGCAGCTTGAACGGTAGGTCGATCTGTGGTTGCTTCGATTGTTTCTTCACAGCTTACATTAACAATAGCTTCACTTGAGGGTTGTTGTAACTCCGTAGTGGCTTCATATGTGGATGAAACCGGAGTTTGATGGTGAGATGCAGCTTGAGATGGTGAGGAGGCTTTCTGTTGTGATGATGACTTATGCTTTCTCTTTCTTTTTCTTTCCTCCTCCTTTTCTGTCTGTTTTTGAATCCTGAGAACAATTTCCATCATCTCTATCTTCCTGTCTCGAGTCGTTCTACAGCCCTTTGGAATAGCATTCCTTCTTCTCTGTACTCATTTCCGGCTCCAACGTGGATTTTGTGACCAAAGAGAATGTTGAGATCGGAGAGGCAGAACATGAAAACATCCATCGGGTCTATAATTCGAATATCTTTGTTAGACGCCACTGCTTCCCCTGTCTTCCCATCGTAAAACCATTTCTTGAAGTGTGTAAGCATGACAGGCTGTTCAGGTGGAATTTTGACTTTTGTTTCGACCTTAGCAGGATCAATCACCCATGTAACCATCCCTTTTCCTGTGATGGGATCTTTTATCGTCTTTGATACTCTTCTTCGAGGTCGTTGCAGCTTGAAAACTATGAAGCCCCGATTGCATTCTCTTAAAATGAGTCTTTCAAAGTCAGCTCTGATGCTACTGTTGGTTGGGTTTATCAGGTCTAGCCTCCCCAGTTCTCGAATGTCCCATCTTGGAAGGCTTTTCATGTCAGCTCCGGTCTTAAAATGCTGAATAACACCACCTCGTCTCTTTACGATGAACATCCCTTTGAGATTGCAGTACTTCCAGCTTATTATTCTATCAGTGACTTCAGATTTTTCAACGGTGACCACCTGATAGAAGTCTGGAAGCTTTTCCCTTTCTTTTCTGAACCATTCTGGATGCATTGGAGTTACTGCTTCACCGTTCTCAGTTTCATAAATAGTATCATCTTCCAAACCCCACTCAACAAATCTCGCTGGCATTTCATCTCTGTCAACCTCCTCCTCTTCACTTTCGTCATCCTCAGTGACGTTCACAGCCGATTCTATGCGCCTTTTCTTCTTTTCTGCAGCCTCAGCTTTTTGTCTTTCCTCTTCAGTCTTGAACTTCTCATAATAAAAAATATCAACAGATGAGAACATCGGTGGTATGTCCACTTTGGTGCAAAGTTCTCTGATCATACGATACATCTTTTCCATCCCATCTTGCTGAAATCTCACAAATCTCGTCTGTTCTTTGACGTATACGTGAAGCTCTTTGTTTTTCTTTCTTTGTTCCCTCAGCTTCTCACGAAGAACGTTAGTGTTGCTTACTTGATGTTTCAGCAGACAGATTTCCTGAGCCACACCTTTCCCAATGTCTTTTGCTAGCTTATCGTACAAATCCTGAAATGAACGAGGTCTGCGAGGAGCTTGTTGCGGCATTTGTCTTGGTGGTTCCTCTGTCGAAGGTCCTTCCCCAGTTTTCTTACGCTTCTGCGGGGGAGATAGACTTGGGGCTTCTGGATCAACAATCAACTGATCTACAAACTCGTCTAACTGCTCTTGTTCGGTGGTGATTGTCATCGGTGTTTCAGATTCTGTCATATGACGTCTCTTTCTTCTAGTTTCTCTCTTCTCTCTTTCTTCGGCCTCATGAATTGCACGGAGATTCTCTATATGCTCGCGATGTTCTCTGGTGCCTCCGGCCCTGAAACTGCTTTCCATCAATCGTTCTTGAGGAGCACTATCTTTTTGTTTCTTCGAGGAGTCCCCTTCCTTCATGATTTTCTTTCCTTTATTCTTACTGACCAGCTGCTCGGTTTCTTCTTCTTCCTCCTCTACTTCCTCATCACCATCTCCTTGGTTTCTTCTTCTTCCTCCTCTACTTCCTCATCACCATCTCCTTGTCTCTTTTTCTTTACACGTTCTCTGTATTTCTCATAGGCTGCTTTCACGACAGGATATCTTTCCTCCCTATACATCCACTGATGCAACAGTACCCATTCCTCAGTTTTTAGCTCGGTGATCTGACGCCTTGTTGGCAGCTGGAACTTGTATAGGTCACCGTCATGAGGAAGATTTGGATATTGGTCATTGATGAGGAGCTGAACAAAACGAGGGTACATGGCCCACGTGGAGGAATTAGCATTATCAACCATGCAGTAAAAAATGAGGCCAGAGATATTGAATGACTGCTTTGTGCAGAGGCTAAGCATAGCAGCCGACCATTCCAAGTTCAAACCGTCATATCCTCCTTTCCTATGTGCCAAGCTCATGGCGAATACATGAAGAATGAATCTCCAGTCCTTGGTAAGCCCCTTTCTTTTGATCTCATTTTTCTCTCTGAAGTCTCCAATATACCTCATCCCTTTAAACCCATCTACGATGTCGTCCTTCTTCATTCTGAGCAAATCACTGTTCTTGTCTCCAAGACTGAGGACTCTGCGTATGTTCTCCTCTGTAACTACGATCTTCTTATTTCTAACTGTAGCTGTGATTCTTTTAATTTCGTTGACGGTCGACACTTTGGTTGTTTTCCAAAACTCTTCGATGTGGATGCTGTAGATGATCGGATCGGCTTGTACAGCGTAGCTGATCCTACTTGAATTTATCCACTCTGCTACATCTTCAAAATCGATTGGAGGTGGGACCAGCTTGCATGGCTGATTGTGCTTTCGAGTTTTATCCCAGATAATCTCCTTCACCATTTCTGAAATCGAAAACAAGCTAAGTTAGATTTATGTTCATTGAAATATTTATATATATATATATATATAAGTATAATTATATATATAAATATATAATAATATGAAGAAATATTCAAAAGAAACTGAAAAATCCGCTAATAATTTCGCTGGGCCAAAACGGTTAAGTTCGCCGGACACAAGACTATGCAAGAGATATAGACATAAATATGCTGAACAGAGGTTATTTACACTGCACAAGAGTAGCGGATTTAAACTTTGACCCGAGACTGTACCCGGCGAAGATGATTATCTACGCTGATTTACCGGCGTAATTGTCAATTACGCCGGTTGCTTGAACTCGCGTTCAAGACTTAAATCCGTTGACTCGAAGGGTTTACCTAATTACGCCATATTCAAAATATTTACGCTACATTCATGATAATTAGGCTGGCTTCAAGTTTTTCTTGATAAACCCCTTAAAACCGGAAAACCAGATTCAAATGAAATTATATACACGCATTAGTGACCGAAATCAATGATTTAAACATAAACAAACATAGAACAAAGCACATTTGAATATCGAAACCATACCGATATCGATTCTTTTCAAGTTCACTAAGAGTTGATTTAAGAGTGGAAGTGGGTTGTTAGAAGTGGTTTCGGATGAAGAAGATGATGTTGATAAGTGAAGGTTTTTGAAATTTTTGCTGAAAAATAAAACTGAAGTGTATATACATGTTTGCCTTCCAGCGTATTTATTAAATACGCTGGAACATTAAATACACCGCGTTGAACAGTTTGTGAGATATCTTCATTTTTAAGAATTCTTATAAATAAATACGCTCGAAGATTTTAACTTTTCTCGAAAAAAATGTCCCTTTTTGATTAAAAAATAGTGCAAAAATTTAAAAATAAACTTAAGAGAAAAGAAAAATTGCAATCTGGATCCTGAAAGTTGTTTTTGGGTCCGGAAGCCTCCTTTTTCACATAAAGTTTATGTTAACTGACTTGAATCCTGTGACTTTCCTGCAAAAGATCATACTGGTAACACTTCGTTCGTTTGAGATAAAATATTGGATATATTAAATAATTAAGGCACAAGAAAAACTGTCAGTATGTTTGTCCTTTTAAATCCATGCACCTATCTTTCAACATGCGATCAGAGAGCCTTTTTATCATGTTGCGGTAATGTTGACAAGAACTTCAATGTTCCCCACTCATGCCGACACAGTCAAAATGTTGTGCCCGTGAGTCCCACGTCAGGACATACCCCCGCGATCAAGGTATGCGCAAAGATTCCTCATAACAGGTGACTATACTGACTTCATTCGTTTTTGAGATTTCAACGTTAGACAGTTGGTGTTCAGGTCAGTACTTCCATACAGTAGAGAGACCAAGGTCTAACGAGGGCTATGGCAGATGCCAGATGCGGTACGATTTAAGCACTTGAATGATTCTCAATGAGAGCTTCAACTGTGTAGGGTTTTGGCCACATAGGCTCTTTTTGACAAGATATCATAGCTGTGTCTAGGTCAGCATATGTCTGGATGCAGCAGAAGAGCAACTATGATATCCCCGAATAATTAGCCAATATAAAGACCCGAAATCTTGGACTTTGGCAATCTATCAACGCAAGATTTAAGACCATTAAGTCATACGCCGCAACGTGTTACCTGCAAGATGCACAACATTTGGGTATTCAGAATTCTTGTGTGATCATTAAGGTTTATCTCCTTTTCGCAGTTTACTTTTAGGTATTGCTGAATCTACTGACACGTCGTTGCTTGAGGCCTTAATCTTTTTCTGTTTTAAGATTAGAACAGAAGTGTTAGCAGTTTTTCTATCATTTCTCTTGCATGTACCACATAGACACGTCGTTGCTTCGATAAAGCTCGATTCAACCAGTTGGTAACCTGGTTGGAAATGGTGAACTTCCTTTTAGTGGAATTGGCTTTCGTTTAAAAAAAATTATATATATATAATAAAATAGATTTCATAATAAATAACAAATCTCATAAAATGTGCTCAATAAAAAGATTTTCTGCAAGGTTAAAATTTCTTTTCAAGCAATGGATTCTCGAAAATAAAATTTGAAGGGGGGAAGTTTTCCAGAAAATTTTGTTGAGACTGAATCTTTTCTGTGGCACATGCAAGAGAAATGATAGAAAAACTGCTAACACTTCTGTTCTGATCTTAAAGCAGAAAAAGATTAAGGCCTCAAGCAACGACGTGTCAGTAGATTCAGCAATACCTAGAAGTAAACTGCGAAAACGAGACAAACCTTAATGATCACACAAGAATTCTGAATACCTACAATGTTGTGCATCTTGCAGGTAACACGTTGTGGCGTATGACTTAATGGTCTTAAATCTTGCGTTGATAGATTGCCAAAGTCTGAGATTTCAGGTCTTTATATTGGCTAATCATTCAGGGATATCATAGTTGCTCTTCTGCTGCATCCAAACATATGCTGACCTAGACACAGCTATGATATCTTGTCAAAAAGAGCCTATGCGGCCAAAACCCTACACAATTGAAGCTCTCATTGAGAATCATTCAAGTGCTTAAATCGTACCGCATCTGGCATCTGTCATAGCCCTCGTTAGACCTTGGTCTCTCTGCTGTACGAAAGTACTGACCTGAACACCAACTGTCTAACGTTGAAATCTCAAAAACGAATGAAGTTAGTATAGTCACCTGTTATGAGGAATCTTTGCGCATACCTTGATCGCGGGGGTATGTCCTAACGTGGGACTCACGGGCACAACATTCTGACTGTGTCGACATGAGTGGGGAACATTGAAGTTCTTGTCAATATTACCGCAACATGATAAAAAGGCTCCCCGATCGCATGTTGAAAGATAGGTGCATGGATTTAAAAGGACAAACATACTGACAGTTTTTCTTGTGCCTTAATTATTTAATATATCCAATATTTTATCTCAAACGAACGAAGTGTTACCAGTATGATCTTTTGCAGGAAAGTTACAGGATTCAAGTCAGTTAAAAATAAACTTAAGAGAAAAGAAAAATTACAATCTGGATCCTGAAAGTTGTTTTTGGGTCCGGAAGCCTCCTTTTTCACATAAAGTTTATGGAAAACTTCCCCCCTTAAAATTTTATTTTCGAGAATCCATTGCTTGAAAAAAAATTTTAACCTTGCAGAAAATCTTTTTGTTGGGCACATTTTATGAGATTTGTTATTTATTATGAAAACTATTTTATTATATATATATATATATATAATTTTTTTAAACGAAAGTCAATTCCACTAAAGGAAGTTCACCATTTCCAACCAGGTTACCAACTGGTTGAATCGAGCTTTATCGAAGGCTTTCGTAAATATATCAGCTTTTTGTTGCACTGAATCCACTGGCACCACTTGGATGTATCCTTTCTCGTACGCATCTCTAATCACATGAATGCGAATTTCGATGTGTTTCGTTCTGGAGTGGTGGATAGGATTCTTCACAATCCCCAGACACGCTTCATTGTCGATGAATATTGGAGTCTTCATGATGTTGATCCCATAATCCAAAAACTGATTATGTATCTAAAAGACTTGTGAACAGCAACTGTAAGCTGCTGTGTATTCAGCCTGAGCGGTAGATGTAGAGACTGTTGTCTGCTTTTTGCTCTGCCACGAAATAAGACGATTTTCCAAGAATTGACAGCCTCCGGAGACAGATTTTCTGTCTACTTTGCAACCTGCATGATCACTGTCAGAGTAAGCTATTAGATCAAAATTACTATCTTTAGGATACCGCAAACCAAACTTTGGAGTTCCTTTGAGATAGCGAAAGATTCTCTTGACGCCAACATCATGCGATTCTTTGGGATTCGTCTGAAAGCGGGCACAGAGACAGACAACCCACATTATATTAGGCCTACTAGCGGTCAGATACATTAATGAGCCAATCATTGAGCGATAGAGAGATTTGCTCACTGGCTCCCCTTGAAGATCTGAAGTGAGTTCCGTCTGAGCAGCAAAAGGAGTGCTTGCGGATTTGCAGTCATTCATGTTGTATTTGGAAAGAATATATCTGATATACTTAGCCTGATGAATGAGAATACCATCCTTTCGTTGCTTCACTTCTAGTCCTCAGAAAAACATGAGTTCTCCCATCATACTCATCTCGAACTTCGCTTTCATCACCCTCTCGAATTCTCTGCAAAGGGCTTCATCTGTCGACCCAAAAATGATATCGTCTACGTAGATTTGAACCAACATCACATCTTCTCCAATCCTTTTTGTGAAGAGAGTCATGTCAATTTTGCCTCTTGAGTATCCACACTCCAGAAGATATGTTGACAAAGTCTCGTACCATGCTCTAGGAGCTTGGTGAAGACCATAGAGAGCTTTGTCAAGCTTGTAGTATTTCGTGGGAGAATGATGATCTTCAAAACCTGGAGGTTGACAAACATAAACTTCTTCTTTCACTTTCCCATACAGAAAAACACTCTTTACATCCATTTGAAACACCTTAAAGTTTTTAAATGAAGCATAGGCTAAGAAGATTCTGATGGCTTCTAACCGTGCAACAGGTGCAAAAACTTCCTCGTAGTCAATCCCCTCTTCTTGTCAAAACCCTTGAACCACTAATCTAGCCTTATTCTTGATAACTACACCACGATCATCCATCTTGTTACGAAACACCCACTTGGTACCAATTGGATACTTTCCGTCTGGTAGGTCAACGAGTTCCCAGACTTTAAGTTTCCGAAATTGTGCCAATTCTTCCTGCATAGCTTGTACCCAACTTGAATCATGAATAGCTTCTTCGATATCCCTTGGGACAGACTACGAAAGAAAGGCTGCATACAGTCCTGTGTTGATTGTATGTGTTTGACCACGTGTTCGAACTCCATCTTCAACAGAACCGATGACATTTTCAATTGGATGGTTTCGATTGGTCTTGTACCCTGCATTGGTGTGAGTTTCAACTTGTTGAGGCAGATTAGAAAAGTGTTCATCGACGTAGATGATTGGAGTTTCGTCTTCTTTGGGTGGTTCATCCACAGCCTGCTGTGAAGAAGAATCATCATGTGTAGATGCATTCTCAGCAGATGTGTCACCATTTACTTCGAACACCAGAAGAGTAGGAGAGGCAGAGGCAGGGGTGAAACGGGTTGTAAAAGGAGTAAAACAATGTCTGAGGCATCAAACAAAGGTTCCAACGGAGTGGATTCTGCAGGTTTGGATTCAGTGATGGGTTCATTGATGCTGAAAGTGTTGAATATAATTCCACGTCATAAAACCAGTTTAGAGCGCTTCCAGTGTTAGTGGAGTTTCCTTCTTGGAAATCAACGTAGTTTGATTCAATCACCATCTTGGTCTGTTTGTTGTAGACTCGATATGCCTTTTGAGATGATGAATAACCCATGAAGTAGCACGCGTCACCAACTGCTTCAAACTTGATGAGATTGTCTTAAGTGTTGAGAAGTGTGCATGAACACCCGAACGCTTTGAAGAAATCTATCAGAGGCTTCCTTTTGAAAAGTATTTCATAGGTTGTCTTTCCCTGGGGTTTGACGATAAGAACACGATTCAAAACATAGCATGCTATGTTGACCGCTTCAGCCCAGAAGATTATGGGAAGCTTAGAGTCGACAAGCATAGTTCTTGCAGCTTTGATGAGAGTTCTGTTTTTGCATTCTGCTACCCCGTTTTGCTGAGGAGTCCTGGCAGCGCTGTATTGGAGGCGAATTCCCTTATCTTCACAGAAGGAGACAAACGTATGATTTTTAAATTCAGTTCCGTTGTCGCTTCTGATGGAGTTGACTTTCAGCTTGATCACATTTTCAATCATGGGAATGAAGCTCTTTAGAATGGATGCCGTTTCGCTTTTGGCTTCAAGAAAGAATACCCATGAGAACCGTGAGAAATCATCTGTAATCACCAAACAATAAGATCTTTTAGCTAAACTTTTAACGCTAATTGGGCCAAAAAGATCCATGTGAAGTAATTGCAGAGGAACAGATATCGTATTCACTGCTTTGGACTTATGAGGCTTTTTATGCTGCTTTCCTTGGGCACATGCGATGCACTTTTCTGAAAAAGGAAAATCTTTCATAGGTAAACCTCTTACTAGATTTAATTTAGAAAGTTTATATATGTTCTTAAAATTCACATGCCCCAAACGCCTGTGCCACAGCAGTGATTCCGATTCAGATGCTTTTGACATAAGACATGTCATTGGCTCATTTGATTTGGCATTCTTCATATTTAGCACGTAGGTGTTATTTTGACGGGGAACTCTAAGCATGATCATCTCTTTTGGGATGGAGTAACTGGGTTTGAGGAATAAGCACTCCGTGTCATTGAACAGCACCACGATTCCTTTGTCACAGACTTGTGAAACACTCATAAGATTGTAACACAATTCTGGAACATTGTTCACATTCTCCAAAGTGAGTGCTTCTGACACGATGTCACCCATTCCGACGATTTTTCCTCCCTTTTCGTCTCCGGCAAAGGATACAAAGTCACCATCAATAACTCGAAGTTGGTAAGCAGATCCTTTAGCCCGGTCATGTGCCTGGAGCAACCGTTGTCAACGTGCCAGATATACTCCATGAGCATCCGAAGCCATTTCTGAATTTTATTCTGTTATACAACAACAACAACAAGAAAAAGATATGTACAATTAGCTAGTTTTTGGAACCCAGACTTGCTTTACATTCGTTCTATCATGATTTTGAGTAAGAGTGTTGTCTTTTCTTTTCCAAAAACAGGTTGAATCAAGTATGTATTTTACCGATTTCTTTAAACTGTCAAATTGACCAGTAAAACTTTTAACTAGATCTTGACTAGGTTTAGAAAATTTCTTGCTTTTACAATGTTTCGCCGTATGTCCTAAATGACCACAGCGAAAACATTGTTTTTGACTCGATCTTTTCTTCCTGGGTGCTGAGTGTAAAGATGATGTATGTGATGAGAGTCTGGAGCATCTTGAGGAGTTTGATGATGTAATGTGGCTTGAATCTTTAGCTTTCTTCAGTTTCTATTTAGGATGATGTTTATCTTCAATGTCGACTACACTGTGCTCACTGTCTGATGAGGAAATTGATTCTTGACTTTCATCTGACCTTTCTTCATCGCTTTCTAAAGTTGTTGTGCTTGAATCTTCAGTGAAATCTTAACAGTCTCTGATGTACCTGCAACTGATGGAATAAATTCTGGAATGTCCTATGTAAGGAATTTTCTAAAACTGTTTTTCTTTAACTCTGGCACAAATACAGGAGAGTCAAGCAAAACAGTTTCATCATTGAGAGCAAAGTTTAGGTCACGACCCTCAACCTTGGCAAACCCTTGGTTGTGAGCCTTAAGTGTAGGCACATTGCCATTACAGTCATCCTGAGTTGTCAATTTAGGCATACAACCATTACAATCATCCATTATAGATAAACTATTACAGTTATCTCGAATAGAAATTTTGTTCGTCTTATCACAATTCCAGGCGAACCAGTTAACAGTTGAATAACTGTCGCCTGAATATCCTATTCCTATTTTCATCCCTCCACAATCATCTTCCCCATCACACACATCTTCCTTACTCTCGCACAGATCTGCATTGCTTTCAGAAAGGTTAGTGTTGTTTTCGGATTTATAAAAAATACTTTGATCCAAAGGATCATTTTTATTGATTAAGTCGTTCTTAGGATGAGGAGATGGCATAGGAACATAATTTTTGCTGTGCGGAGGAGGAAATAATTTTCTTTCATTTCCGAATTTATCTTTATATCCAATTCCATCCTTTATGAATGTCGGTCGTTGGCAGTTTACAATGTCAACCAGTGCTTTTTGGCTAATTTTCCATTTATCAATAATGATCTGTAACTTATTGTTTTCGTTTTGAGATTTTTCTAGCTTTTTGGTCAAATCATTTATGATAAAATCTTTTCTGAAAATAAATTCCTTTAGAGTCTGCATTTCAGCTATGGTTGAATTCAACTTTCGCTGATATGCAGCCTCATTTTCTTTCAGTTCTTGATTTATTTTTAAAACCTTTTCTTTTCTTTAATTATATCACGATTGAGTGATTTGTAGTGTGCCACGACGTTCAAACATGGTTTTGAGCACAACTTTGCTTTAAATTCATATGGAATGCTGTTTACCAAATCCTTATTTTCTGCTTCTGATTTCATGGTGGTAGAGGATGTTCCAACCGCTGCATTCTTGCTGGTACAGATGACTTCTTGAACAGCAGGCTTCGACTCATTCATTTCAGCTTTCTGTTGTCTCTTCTCTGAGGCAGGAGAGATGATGCTTTTCAAACCAGGGTCATCTTTTGGAATCTTGGAGGTTTGTTTTTCAACACCATTTGAAGCAGACGTGGCAGAGACAGTGGTAATGTTTGCCATGAGGGCTTTGTTTACTTCACCTTTTGCCTCAGCTATCTCCTCCGACCAATCATAATCTTCCACCACTAAAGCCTTATGATTATTTTCAGCAGCATTATTAATTCCTTCAATAGCAATCGGCCTCCTTGTCTGGTTGATTTCGGTATTCTCGTTCTTTAGCAACGGACACTCTCTTTTGAAGTGGCCCAAGTCTTTGTAATTATAACATCTAAGCTTGGATTTGTCAAATCCAGCTTTTTCAAGAGCTAACCTCTTTCCTGTTTTATCTTGGAATTTCTTCAACCGTAGGGTGATCATTGCCATCTGCCACTTCAGATCCATCTCCTCCATGTCGTCTGGATCTACTTGATACATGTCCTCTGCTGTTAGGAATTCTCTCTTCAACTCTCTTGACATAAGCGCCTTATAGCTACTTAAGAAAGTATTAAAAAGAGCTACATGTTCTATGGAAATTTTAAGTGCTTGAGTGTCGCTGGCCACGGTGGTCTTCTCGGAAGATGACGAGGCCTTCACAGAGTTTGCGGAAGCATTTGAATAGGATTCGACAGCACTTTGGGGATTTGACCCACATGAGGTGACAGGAGCAAGAAATGCCATATTCTTGGGGACCGAGGTTGCAGCAGCTTGCTGGGACGTCTTCTGAGGATATCCAGTTTGATTCATCTCTTGTCTCACGATGTCCATTTCAAAGGCTTTTAAAGTGTTAATCAATTCTGAGAGAGTAACTGGAGTTGTGCTGGTGAGGAAAGTTCTCTTAATCATCATGCATTGAAGACTCCATTCTTTTGGTAGAGAATCTAGCAGCTTCTTGATCGATGCATAATTTGCAACTGGATTTCCCACCTTCTTCATCTTGGTCAACACCCCCAGAAATCTGCTTATGTGGTCGGACAAGCTTTCGCCACGAATACTTCCAAACATATCATATTCTTTCTGCACCATGTATCGTTTGTTCTCCTGAGTTCCTCATTAGTTCATGTGCCGAGGTGTATTCTTCAAACATATTGTTATCATCCTTTGACAGGGCCATAGTGAGAGCAGCGTGAGCCCTCCTGTCATGTTGAATGAGTGCCCTATCTTCATCTGTGAATGTTGAAGGATCTTCATTGATAGTACGAATGTCGTCACGTATTATCATGGGAACATGCGGGCCCACAGTGACTGACATCCATTGAGTATAATCGGTATACTCAAAAAAGGACTTGATCCTGTTTTTCCAGCTGCTGAAATCTTCCAAGCCTTTCAACTTTGGTGGCCTTATAGCGGTTCCAGTTTCTAGTTCGGCTTGAGCAATCGGATTGAGTTGATTGAGAGACATGATGGATGAAAGATGATCAATTATGCTGAGATTTACTAGATCAGAGAACAATAACGCTCGCTAGAAGGTAATTACGCTGGACCAGAGATTAATTACGCTACACTTGGAAACAATTACGCTGATGGGATCGGCGATTTTGTCCTGCAAAAAGCTAAATCCGCTGGATATTTGAAAACAAACAAATGTTTAGTTAATTTCGCTGAACACCATGATAAAATCGCTGAGGATTAGTATCACGGATTTCGAAGTCGCCTTCGAATAAATTCGCTGGACAATTACGCTGCCAATATGATAACTCCGCTGATTTAAGATCAGCGTAGTTGTTAACTACGCTAAATTCAAGTTAAATATGCTAGATTCAAAATAAATACGCCAACTTCAAATATATCTACGCTAGCTTCATCATTAGTACGAACAAAAAACCCTCTAATCACCCAAAAACAACTCAAAATTTATGTTTCTTTGCAGCTAAATGACCAAAATGTTTACCAAACTACTGATTAACAACAACCCAAAGATTAAACGCACCAGATCAAGCCATTTTAAACCCAAAAATTTGAAAAACCATGAAACTTTGAGAACTTTTGTAAAACCTTCAAAACTTGACAAATCTTAACAAAAACTCAAACAATCAAGAGCACAAAGGCTCTGATACCAAATAGTGATTCCCAAAACAGATTCGGATCACAGTGGTTGATTGTTTTCACCCAAACAACTATGGATTAGTTGTTTAAATGTGCAAATACTAAGAAAAACCAAGCAAAGAAGATGAAGAATCTTGTTCGGATGGCACAACTAGTGTTGTATATGAAATCCCAATAACATGTAATCAATAACAGCACCTGGATATTTGGATGAAAGCACAATAGCAAAAATCACAACAGAAGAAGATCACCAAAAACTGTCCAAGAAACTTGGACATACATTCATTGTTCATAGTATTTATACAAACTGATCATCCAGCGTAATTAATAATTATGCTGGACTATTAAATACGCCGCCTACTACAAGATTCACACAATTACACTTTTGACCCTTCAACATTGACTAACTAATACAAACTAGCTCAAACTATTCGTAGTCAAGCATCAACGGTCTCAAAAGTTCTAAGAAACTATGTGTCTAATCTATTAGAGCTTTAGTGTCTATTCCATTAAAACGGTGTGTTCAGATTATGATGATTGATTCAACTAGATGTAATAACTTGACACACAAATTGATGTGTTAGAAAACACATACTTTTATCATGTAGATTTTGTATAGTTTTGTATATTTTTAGTGACATTTTATAGGATTTTAGTGTATATTTTATTAGTTTGTTTAAATGTAGGTCCTGGGAGGAAAAGGAATTGAAAAGGAGCTTAATAGGAGGTTTTTAGAAAGCATTATGAATGATTGGAAGCTTACACGCAAGACGGGAATTGAAAAACACAAAAAAGGGAAAGAAACCAGTGCCAAGCGCAAGGTGGAGCCAGTCTGGCACAACTTTGTGCCAATTCTGGCACCATACAGATGAAACCATCAGGGACACAACCTGGTGTTGGGGGGGCTGCCTTCCGCCAGGCAGCAGATATATATGCGAAAATTCGGGTTTTCACCCTATTTAAAGATATCTTCAATCCCAAACGAAAGGACCTTCAACCCTAGCCGTTTTCCACTTATCAAGGGCGATTTTTGGAGTTCAAAAACCTCAATCCGATCATCAATCATTCAATTCCTCATCAAACTTTGAAGACTCAAGTTGCGAATCTGTTAGATTTGATAAAATTTCACACTTTCTTTGATTTTTGAGTTGATGAACACTATGTCTATGACTTCTAAACTTAGTTTTGATGCTACAAACATGATTAGAGGATAAACTTTCATAGCTACCTAAGTTTTGATGAACTATTTGCATGTTTGACTTTTATTCGGTTTGACTTTTGTCTAAATATTGTGTTTTGATTTAAAATCGTTCTTATTGTTGCTGAATTTGATCATGTGTACATTTTTTTTTATTATTATTAGTTGGTTATCATTATTGATGTGTTTGTAAAGAAGAAATTCACCATAAACACGTTAAAATCTTTAGTTAACACGTTAATATAACCAATTATCGTTTTAAGCCTATCATTAGTGATAACATAGGCTAACTAATCAGTAGACATAAGTGTGCATCCAATCCCATTTGATTAGAGATATGACTTGGGGTTGCTAGGGTTTGTCTAGTCGTCGTTTGGTAGTGTTAGGCACTTGATAACTCGAGGTCTTCCTACTTATTCCCGTCTAGGTGATTCTAGGTTTTAAGTGTATTAATTTAGAACTAGCTTCGCAATTAAAAGGGTGTTAAAAGTGAGTGCTTTCTCATGTCTTTAGTTTTGTGAACCAGTTTCAATAGGTTGAGTTGTTTCTATCTAGCACTTCATTCACTGTCTGATTACAGGTCATAGATCGGTTCTTAGGCTTTTGTTTGTGGGTCACATTCATCTAGTCTAATTACTATAGGATTTATCTTTTCTAATAATAATGTAGGGGTGTATTGTTTTTACGTAGAGATATAATAAAAAGGGATATATGTAAATAAATTGTAGGGGTGAATTGTTTTTCAAATGAAAAGAGATAAAAGGAATTCAAGCAGAAATAGGATTTAACGTGCTAAGCATGCGAATCAAAGGAAAGGAAAAAAAAACTAGGGTAGCGATATTGTAAATACCTACCCGATCAATTAGAGCTTGTGAATCTAGTTTCCTATACAGGTTTTCTCTTATATCAATCAATCAATTGAAGTTACAAAGCTTGAAGTTTGTTGGGCTTTTGCGAATTGTTCTTGCAAGGTTTTCGGTATTGACTGAAATCACATAATCGTTCATTTTTTTTCATTTGATTTTGGTTTGTTATCAATGATTCACAAGTGTATGTAGTGGTGTAAATATAACAATCGATGCTATCTTTAGAAGAGTAATTACACAAAAAAAGCAATAATTACTCTAGTTATACTTACTCTATTTGTACATAAAATTAGTCAACTCATCAAGTAGTTATAATACAATCAATTATTACCTTAGTTATACTAATTAAGTATTTAAACTACAAGTAATAATTATTCTAGTTATACATAAAATTACTTTGTTGACCAAGTCATCAATATTACAATTATGTCACCACCCTAGCAATTTCCCCACTTCGCACGCCTAGCATGTTAAGTTGATTTGTATTGGAACCCCACATAAATGGCTACATGTAGTTGTTGTGGCATGTGTATATGAGGGAAGTGGTCGAAATTCGAATCCCGCCCACGACTGGTTCTTGTGATTTTGACTTGCCTTTTTTAACTATTTAATTAAAACTAGTAAATTACTCGGCGCACGTTACGGCATCGTAATGTCCTTATTAATTAACTTAAGGTGGTGATTATTTGTAGTTGTTTTAAAATTAAAAAATAATCCATTGCTCTTCGTGAGCACCGAATAAAAAGCCATGAGAAACCGAATTTATTTGAATCAGATAAATAAGGAAAAAGTTGGGAAAGAACAACCGCACTTTTTTTTTCTTTCGATGATACTTAACGTCTACAACATTGTTCCTTCTGATACCGACTACCACTCATATCCCTCTTCCTCCCATGCCCACTCCATCCAACGTAACTTTCATGTATCTATAAACCTAAACAATTAACAATAATCAATTAACAATTGGCATACGGTAAGTTTCATATATCTATAAACCTAATCAATTAACAATTAACAATTAACATACAAGAAAATGGGTGATTTCGTCTTTTCTCTGTTTGTACTAAGACTATGCGGTCTGTGGACCGGCCTAAGGCCAGCGGCTCTGGCGTCGGGCCAGCATACCGCCTGAAGAAGCACCGGTTAAACCAAGTGATATCCGGATATATATCAGTTACAACCTAGGGATTTCTGCATAAAATGTTCGTCTCTCGTTCATTCTTCTGGGTGAACTCACACTGGCTGATCTGCAAAACTAACAACGTCGTTAGCCTCGTCACCCAGAGCGGGGGGAGGGGGTGTTTCTCCGTGACCACACTCCGGCGTGAGAGTAAGTATTTGGTAATTGCAAGGTAAGCAAGTAAGTAGTAAACCGGAAAGTATGTATCTGGGTCTAGATCAGATCAGATTCCATGCCTTTCCCTCGTGGTGTAACCCTTATTTTATAGCCAAAGTGAAGTGGGTTTAGGACATGGGCTAACGGGCCTTGGGCCAGGCCCAGACGACCAGGGTTATCCATCCTGTATCTCTGCATCAATCATTAAATGTTCCGTGTAAGAGCATTAGTGATCTCTAGCTAGTATGCTTTGTCGGATGTTGAATGGTGTCACGTGTAAAGGCAGCTGTCCCTTGTGTCGGACCTGCTATCAGCCGAAATTGAGCAGGTGTGACAGTCAATGGCGCGAGTATGGTTGGTGTACAATCTGGCCTCTGCAATACTGTTCATGCGACGCAGTCTGACACACCTGACGAGTAACCATTGGTCACAGCTCTGCCACTTTGTACCCTTGTTTATAGTCAACGCCTCTTTGCGCTTATCCCTTCTGCAAGGTTGTCAGTGCTTTCTGGCAGCACAGTGTTACAGGGATGAATCCTTTTGACCACAAGACTATGAGTAGCTCTCATGTTTGTCATGTCTTTGCAAAGTTTAGGACTTCGCATCTAGAGGGTTGTTTAGTCTGCGCAGGGTCGAGTA
The DNA here is from genome assembly GCA_947069175.1 of Scalesia atractyloides. NCBI lineage: Eukaryota > Viridiplantae > Streptophyta > Magnoliopsida > Asterales > Asteraceae > Scalesia > Scalesia atractyloides. Next base: position 19,602,428 of record CAMTDV010000022.1, on the reverse strand, counting down.
GCCTGCGCCTCTAAGTCTAATTTGCCGTTGCACTGCTGCGCAAGGCTCGTTGTGTGACCTGTACGAGTTGGTCTAACTTGCCGTTGCGCTGGCTGCGCAAGGCTCTTTGTGTAATCTATATGAGTTGGTCTAACTTGCCGTTGCGCTGGCTACGCAAGGCTCATTGTGTGACCTTCGTGAGTTGGTCTAAGTTGCCGTTGTGCTGGTTGCGTAAGGCTCGTTGTGTGACCTTTGTGAGTTGGTCTAACTTGTCGTTGCGCTGGCTGCGCAAGGCTCGTTGTGTGACCTGTATGAGTTGGTCTAACTTGCCGTTGCGCTGGCTGCGCAAGGCTCTTTGTGTAACCTATATGAGTTGGTCTAACTTGCCGTTGCGCTGGCTGCACAAGGCTTGTTGTGTGACCTTTGAGTATTGTATTACCATTGCGCGTTGCACGAAATGTTTGTTGATCAGCACAGGGTCAAGGGGCATGTGCTTCCAGGTCTAACTTACCGTTGCGCAGGCTGCGCAAGGTTCGTTGTATGACCTGCTAGTTCCAAGAAAGGCGCACAGTTGCGCATTGCGCGCAAGGTAATTCTTGTAGTATGTTGTTGAGGGTATGGTTCTTTGCGCTGGCGTAGAGTTTTTGGGACCATACCCTTTCAAGTCCCCCCAGTCCAGTTCTGCTCCTATGCGCATGTTGGCAAGTAGGAGGAGTGCTGGACTAAAAGAATTCTTGTATGCGCGCTTATTTGAAGGGCAAAAGTTCTAGAAAGGTTGGAGAAAACCTTTGTGTGAAGGAAACTCTTTGTAATGATGGTTTTGAAATCTGAATCTCTGTCATACTGACGTTGCAGGTGGGTTGGTGAGAAAAAAGGGTGCCATGGAGGGGACATTTGACAGTTGTGGCATGCTGTTAACAGTACCGCCTCACATTCATTAATGAACCGCAGAGAGAGTGCCGGCCACGCGCGCGTGACAACTGTCAGTTGCCACTTGCGTGACATGCGTCTTGTGCAGATTGGTTGTTAATATGTCGTGTGCGTCACAGCTGTTCATCGCATTAAATGTGATGTGTATAAATAGGGGTAACGGTCTAGGTTTTCCATTCACGCCTTCAAATTGTCTTTTAAAATTCTCTGCAATTCTTCTTGAGTTCTTGTTTTCTGGTTTTCAAATCTTCTCTTCAAAACTTCTTTTCTTTGATCTTTATGGCGACTAGGGGTCCGGAGACTGCTTCTTCTACAGAGGCTTCGACCTCTTTACTGGCGTCAAGTGGAGCCGTACTAGTTTTGACCGCACGGTTTCCGGTTACCAGTTTGGGATCCCTGGTTTCCAGCGGAGGGTGGTACAGCCGCCGATGCTCCGGCCGGCTATATCACCTTATTTTCTGATTTTTCGCTGACAGAAACTTACGGTTACCGGCGACAAATTTTTTTTTTTGAAATTTTGAATTTTTACGGCTTCCACATCTCCCAGTTGAATCCGCTGGGGATGGTAAGGATAAAGCATTTTGAGTTTTTGTGCCGGGCGACGAGGTTTGTCCCAACCGTCGACCGGTTTCACATTTTTACCAACTCCATTGTTCCATGGAGTTTTATTCTTTCCACCACCGTGTGCAGGCAAAGAAAATTTTGCTCTCCCCTCCCCAGTCCTTCCACGATTGGAAGGATAAATTTTTTTATGTGAAGTCTGGTGTCATTCCCCTTCGGATGCACTTTCGAGGAGTGGAGGAGTTTTCGGCGGAGACCGTCCCTATAGAAGTGGTGGATTCCTGGTATACGGATTTGAAAGAGATCCCGGCGAATCAACTACCGGAGAGGGTATGGGTGACGGCGATGATGAGTTTGGTGCGGAGGCCCAACCGCCGGGAGAGACCGATTTACATGGAGGAGGATAGGAGTAAGTATTTTTGCTTTGCTGTTGTACATCTTGATTTTGTCTTGTGCGTAGACTGACCATGTGTTTTTCTTTTGCAGGGGCGTCGATATTCTTGGCGGCCTTCGAGAGGAAAGAAGGGCACATTGAGAATGTGGCCCTAGGGCTGGAGGAGCCCACTTGGTATACACAAACCCTGGGGAATTTTGAACTCCCTAAGACTGCAGATCTATTGGGCCACGCGCCTGAGTCTAGTAAGACTTCATATTACTTAAGTTTTGTTATCTTTGCAAATTACTCATTTTTGTGCGCCGTTGTGCAGGCGCTTTGAAAGACTTAGGCATTGGCCCTGAATCTAAGAAGAAGAGGTGCGCGGGGCCCAGTGCGGCGGCTGGGAAGGGGGTATCTCAACCCAGGGTGGACCCTCCCAAAGGTAGGCGCATTGTGTCTGATCATTGGAAAGCTTATGTAGTAGTATCTGACTCATGGGAGGGTCTTGCGCCTGTAGGTGCAAAGAAGCCCATGGTGAAGCCGGTGGAGACCCCGGTCGTTAATCCGGACGACCCGGTGGCTCAACCAGCCCAGAGCCTCTCAAGCGGAAGAGGAGTCCGAAGGGTGACATCTCCGCGCAGCCCTCCAAAAAGGTTGTGCGGAAGGTGATCGGGAAGAGGGGAGCCTGGACACATTCACCGCCAAGATCTCCCTAGGTAACCTTCTTGTAGCTTGTGTTAGTTGCACCACTTTTTTGTATAATGTTTTTCTGACTGTTTGTCGTCCCACAGGGGGAGATGAACCGGTTTTTGTGGAATCCAGCACTCTGGCCGCGCCTAAGGATACTCCAATGCCCCCGCCTGTGGGTGAAGGCGCGCAAGCGTCCAGTGTACAGGGTGGGGAGTCCGCTGGTGGGGCGGCGGAACATGAGGTGGTGGTGGAAGATCCTCAGGTGGAGATAAACATAGAGCCTGTGGTGGTGGAGGAAGAACCTCAGGTGGTGGTTGAGGAGCAAGCTGATGCTCCATAGGGGGTGCGCATATAAGAGCCGACGCCCGTGGATGAGGCCGGGGGATCTGGTAGAAGCCCTTCCGCCGAAGAATCTCCAATCCGCCCGGACGTGACTCCGGTTGATTATTAGTATAGATCATATACCGCGGCTCGTGCTGAAGAGATCCACACCCCTGTGTGGAAATTAAAGAAAGAAGATGATTTTTCTCACTCGTCGGCGTGCCGTGAGTGGTTTAAAGGGACCTTCCCCCCAGCGGAGGTGCATACGTGCGCTGAACATGAACAAGAAACATTTTACCACACGTACCTCCATGTAGCAGCTAGCTCCGCCTCGGTTACACACCGGATTGTTTGGGATTGGCGGAGCATGCAGAGAGAAGAAGCCAAATTTGAAGCTGCCCAAGCGGACCTGATGAAAGAGCGAGCCCAAGTGGCTGCGTAGAAAGCTGAGTTGGAAGCTAATCAGGCTAAATTTGCCGAAAACCAGGGTTGAAGATGGGCCGCGCTGGGGTGGAAATGGAGGGCCGAAAGCTCCGATGCCACACTTGCGAAGGAGCACAATTTGTGGAAGGATGCTTTTGAAAAGGACAATAACGAGAAAAAAATCCTTAAGGGATGAATTGGACCGGTTGCGCGGAGAAGTAGAGCGCGAGAGGAAAGAGAGAGAGGCAGCTTCTGCTGCGGACGCGGAGGCCAGGGCACACCACGAGCGTAGTGAGCAGAAGGAGGTAAAAACTTGCCTCATTATTTTTCCTTTATTTGTATGATCTATGGGATGTTATACTAACCTTTATGTATGTGATCAGGTTGCTGCTTACGCCACGTTGGAGGTGCCAGGAAGGACCTCTAGGAGGAGAAAAGGATCTCCAGGTGACCTTGGTGGAGAAGACTGAAATACAACGCAGACACCTGGAGGATAAAGAGCGGCTGCGATTGGCAGAGGTCAAGGAGGACGCGGGCGAGAAGAAACTGGAGAATTCTGAAGACACCCACGGGATCTCTAAGTCATTGGTGGAGTCGCTAACCAACAACATGCTGTGGATGCAACAACATGGAATTGTCAATGTAAGTACTCCATTTGTTTTTTGATCACTTTGTGTTGATTCTAACTATGTTCTTGAATTGCAGATCGCAAACTCCATTCTAAACTCCGTGAAGCTAGACATCGCAGTGGCCAAGCTGGTGGTCACTGCGCGCCACGACGGGTACTCGCAGGGCTGTGCTGAGTGCGCGCCACACGCCACTCATGCAATGGACTTTCAATGGGATAACAGTTGCGCTGCCACTCATGGTGTCGATACCAAAGTTGCCTTCTACCGGGCTAAGCGGGAATATGACCGTCTTGAACTCCCGGCAATGGAATTGGTAAGCGAGGTGCTCACACACGACGACTTTGTTGATCTCCTGAAAGACATATTCCCGGAAGAAGCCGAGGCTGTTGCGGATGAAGAATAGTGCAGGATCCTTAAATGCAATATCTTTGTAGGATCTTTGAATGTAACTGCGCATTGCGCGCTGATGTTAATATTTTTCTCTTAATGAAAAGAATGTTTTTCCAGTTACAATATTAACGTGAATAGGACGACTTTGTGTAGGTATAGCGAATAGAACTTGGTAATGAACTCGTGTATGAACATCCCCTCCTATGCGCATGCAGTAGGTAGTGAATTTTGGTTCATGAGTCATTATGTACCATAGTGATTTCGCATAGACCCAAAGTAGTTTCGCACATTTGTAACAAAACATGTAGAAGAAAAATGTTTATCCATTATCTTTATTGAAAAGGCGTAAGAGCCATGTACATAATAGACAATAAGATAATAGGTTTGCTAGTGTGTTGCGTGGATAGTTGATGAAGCCTTGACATTTGAACATGTTTGGATAACAGGTAGCGTCGCCTTGGTGTAGCTGGACCACCCTGGATCATGTTAACAAATGGTCTTCATCTTCTTATTGCTCGGGCCCTCTCCGCCGCGAGTAATTGGGCGTATCTCCTTCCGCACGTTCTAAAGTAAGTGGGATAGCTTCCCACTTTTCAATGTTTATTCAATCTCCATGTGCAAGGAGAAGCAGTTATCGATCGTGTGCCTCGTATCTTTGTGGTAGTCGCAAAAAAGGTTGGGGTCTTGACCTTTTTTTATTGTGCATTGGCAGGGGCGGTTTGAATTGGTGGTCTTCCGTGCTGAGCACCTCTGCCGGTGTTTTCGTCAGTAGTGTCCACTGACGGTCCCGATTTTCCTGCTTGATTGCCTCCTGGGCAGCAATCTTATTTATGGTCGTGTGTGCGTCGACCAGTGAGTGGGGAGGGTTTTGGCTGTGCACCTTCCAACTTTTATTCTCTTCCCAAAACTCTTGCTCATGTCTTCGGGATGGTAGTACGGTAGGGGAGGTCTGCTGGCGTTTAGGTTGCGCTTTGTTTGCGCGTATACCTTTGCAGCCGCCATCAGTTTCTCCCAGCTTTTGGGGAGTCTAGTAGTGCCCGACAAGACTTCGATCATCTCGTCGCAACAGACAGCGTACTTGAATTGTGCACGAATAAGGTGTTCGTGCACATCCCCAATTTCCAGCACTTCTTTATTGTAGCGGGTGATGAAGTCTTCGAGACCTTCGTTGTCACGCCGTCAGATGTTCATTACGTTAGAGGAATCCCTGACGTAACGTCGTTGTTGGCTGAAGTGAATCAAGAACTTGTCCTTGAGGTCAGTCCATGACGCAAGCTTGCCCATGGGTAAGTTGTCAAACCATAGGCGCGCAGTGCCTGTAAGGGTTTGGACGAACAAGTGGCACCACATGGGCAGCGTCCAGCCTCCAATCAGTCCTGCGTCGGTGAATAGGCGCAGGTGATCATCTGGGTCGATCAACCCATTGTATTTTCCCACATTAGAGGGAAGTTTTGTGCTCCAATGGTGCGAGCGCGATTTCCCTGATGAATTTCGAGTGTTCGGGTGCTTCAGCAGGCCTATAGATCAAACTATAGTTGTATTCCGCTTCTGGGTTGTAAACAGCCCGTGAAGCGAATCTGTAGGCAACATGATCTTTTGGTAGCCAGTGAAACACCCTGGCGCTATCACCCTCGCCATATGTACGGTCCGCCTCCCGCTAGGTGTCCCGCCCCGTAGAGGATGCGGGCCCAACCGTGAGTTTACGGACACTCGCCTATGAGTAGGAGACTCATGTTTAGGCAGTGACTGAGAGTACTCCGTCTCTTGCGGACGGAGTTGTGATGGCACACTCGCTCCAGCCGGCGAGTCGTAGTTGAGTACTCGAGGTGCAGGCGCCGCATGCACGTGAGTAGTTGGCTGCACCGATGTAGCGGGAGTGTTGGTTTGTGCGCAGAGTTGGGTGTAAACGACATTTAGAGCCGTTTGAGACTTAATGTACCAAGACATCAGAGTTTCACCTGCCGGCAAAACCGAATGATTGGTGCTCAAGGAGTCTCCATTTGAACTCCAGGAGTTACCAGGACGTTCACACGACCGCCATTGTGGTGGACGCCGACATTCCCGGAGGAACTTTCTTCCACTTGTCCGTCGAGCCGAGAGGCATGAACTGGGTTCTTACCTTCAGCTCGAGGACCTTGTGGTGTGCTGGAAGGGAAATCAACCATTTGTACGTGAGGCTTAGGAAAAAACAAAACGAGAAGACGGATGTGAGAGTGAGAAAAAAGCGGATGGCGCCAATGAAGAAGCACCGGTTGAACCAAGGGATATCCAGATATATATCAGTTACAACCTGGGGATTTATGCATAAAAGGAACGTCTCTCGTTCGTTCTTCTGGGTAAACTCACTCTGGTTGATCTGCAAAACTAACAACGCCGTTAGCCTCGTCAAGCAAAGCGGGGGGGGGGGTGTTTTCTCCATGACCACACTCCGGCGTGAGAATAAGTATTTGGTAATTGCAAGGTAAGCTAGTAAGTAGTAAACCGGAAAGTATGTATCTGGATCTAGATTAGACCAGATTCCATGCCTTTACCTCATGGTGTAACCCTTATTTTATAGTCAAAGTGAAGAGGGTTTAGGAGATGGGCTGACGGGCCTTGGGCCCCGCCCAGACGACCAGGGTTATCCATCCTGTACCTCTGCATCGATCATTAAATGTTCCATGTAAGAGCATTAATGATCTCTGGCAGGTATGCTTTGTCGGATGTTGAATGGTGCCACGTGTAAAGGCAGTTGTCCCTGGTGTCGGACCTGCTATCAGCCGAAAGTGGAGCAGGTGTGACAGTCACTGGCGTGAGTATGGTTGGTGTACAGTCTGGCCTCTACAATACTGTTCATGCGACGCAGTCTGACACAACTTGCCGAGTAACCATTGGTCACAACTCTGCCACTTTGTACCCTTGTGTACAACGCCTCTTTGTGCTTATCCCTTCTGCGAGGTTGTCAGTGCTTTCTAGTCAGCACAGTGTTACAGGATTGAATCCTTAGACCACAAGACTATAAGTAGCTCTCATGTTTGTCTTGTCTTTGCAAGGTATAGAACTTCGCGTCTAGAGGGTTGTTTAGTCTGCGCAGGGTCGAGTAGCCTGCGCTTCTAACTCTAACTCGCCGTTGTGCCAAGTACACAAGGTTCGTTGTGTGACTTATATTGTTTAGTCTAACTTGCCGTTGCGCTGGCTGCGCAAGGCTCGTTGTGTGACCTGTATGAGTTGGTCTAACTTGCCGTTGCGCTGGCTGCGCAAGGCTCGTAGTGACCTTTGTGAGTTGGTCTAACTTGCCGTTGAGCTGGCTGCGCAAGGCTCGTTGTGTGACCTTTGAGTATTGTATTACCATTGCGCGCAATGTTTGTTGATCAGTACAGGGTCAAGGGGCCTGTGCTTCCAGGTCTAACTTACCGTTGTGCAGGCTGCGCAAGGTTCGTTGTATGACTTGCTAGTTCCAAGAAATGCGCATTGTTGCGCATTGTGCGAAAGGTTATTCTTGTAGTATGTTGTTCAGGGTATGGTTCTTTGCGCTGGCGCGGAGTTTTTGGGGCCATACCCCTCCACGACCCCCCTAGGGCCGGCCCTGTCGTTTCCGGCTTCACCTGGTAAAAAAAAGTAAACGATAAAAACTCGGTCAATTTCGATGCACTCGTTATAGCAAAGAAAAAGAAAAGTTAAAAAATTTGTTCCAAAGAGTATCGGCGTATTGTTAACTTAAAAAAAGAAAATCATTCGCTACATTTGTTATAGCAAAAAAAGAAAAGTTAAAAAATATATATAAAACGGTATTAATATGGTTGTTAAAAAACTATTTTGGGTAAAAAAATAATTTGATTAAAGTAAAAAAAGTTAATACAACAATTATACTGTATTGGTTTTAAATGAAAGTTTACAGTAAAGGACGAAATAGACTAAAAACCAATAAATAACTATTCATTCTCTTTTTAACGTCCAAAACAGGCCTTTGTCTTTTGAATTAAATGTCGTTCAACGACTACATTAAAAAATAATTTGTTTTTCAAATAAATGCCACGACTATTTAAAATAATAATTATTATTTTATCTATAAATAAACAACACTCACCTCATTTTTAAATCATTCCAACTCGATCTCTCTCATCTTTATAAATTTCTTCATCTTTTTTTTTTTTAAATTTAGCCATGGATCCATACAATCTAAACAACCCGAACCCGGACCTAAACGTTTTCTCGATACCCGGGTACTATCCGACGATGGATCCAAGTAGGTCGGCATTGCAATTATCTTTCTCGGGTTTCCAACAAAGCCCCAATGCTTTCGTTCAAATGAACCAAATGCAATCGATGAAACAAATGTTAATGCGAAACCCGGTACAACTCGCAATTTCATACCACAACCTTCATCGCCACCGGTAGAACCATCTCATCCGGTAGAAGATGAAGTTGAAGAATATGTGCTGGAGACCGCAACCCCAAATCTCCAAACATAAAAAAGGGAAGCACGTGGCACGTCTAGCCAGTGATCAACCTTCGAGACTGAAGGCGCAACCATGGTCAAAGATCGAGGAAGAGGCGTTAGCTAAGGCATGAATTAATACGTCAAAATGCCCAATTGTTGTATGTAAAAATATATAAATCTTGTTACATTTTAAAAATATAGGAAACAACCAAACTGGAAATGGTTTTTGGAAAGATATACTAGCAAAATTCCTTTCGACTATGGAATAAGGTCTGATTCATCGCTTCGAAGTGGCGAAAGATGCATCTGGTCGTCAACCAATTTTGCGGGTATTATAATAATTTATATGTTAATCGTCCAAGTGGGTGGAGTGATGAAAGCGCTTTTAAGAGACGATGCATAGATACGAAGATGAGCATAGACAGGTTTTTCCACACGTCCGGGCATGAGAGATTATGCGTACCAATAAGAAGTGGGCGCCAATTCCAAACGAGGTTGCAAGCGCTAAATGGATGAAAACCTCGGAGACTGGAAGTTATAGTGCGGGGGGATCGGACTCACGATGTTAGATAAATATAAACGACGAGCCGGAATTTGACGACGGAGAGAACGTAGTTCGAAGGAGGTACGTCCCGCCGGAAGAGATAAAACCAAAAGGGCAACGGCTGCAAAGAAAAACAACCTTATCAGGGGCAGTTCAAGAATCGATGACTTGATGGCCCAGTTCAAATCATACACCAAGGTCACAACCCAAAAGGTACAAGCGAAACAACGTGAAGTAGACGAACTGGTTAGGTTGAAGCAAGAGACAATAGAACTCCAGGAATCAAAGATAATGACAATAGATATCAACATGTATCCGAAAGAAAAGATCGTCAAAAAATCAAATTCTTAGGATTTTTAATTTTTAGCAATCTAGTATGTTTTTAAGTTAAAGGGTTTTTTTAAAGTCATGTAATTTTTAAGCTATGTAATGTTTTTTAATATGTAATGATTTTATATTATAAATTATTTAATATTTAAAAATATATTGAATTTAAAAAAATAATTAGAAAAAATAGGATATCCATCATTCACACACTTGATCCATCCAGCGTCCTCCTTGAATGTTAACATGACAAGTGACAGTAAATAATTATACTCAAAAAAACTATCCTCCCCTATACTGATATGCCTGGTGTGGGTCATTTTGGTGAATTTTTAACGAATTAACATCTTAGAGAATAAAGTCAACCATGCAGGTACTTACACGTGGCGTTCTCTGCAGCAGGGACCCCAGACACGTATATTCACGCGCCAGCTGAGGGTCTAGAAATGACATCAAATGCTTTATTAACCACCTGACCCATCATTATCCATCTCTCTCTCCTCTTTTTATTTTAAAAAAATCACAAAAAAAAAAACAAACCAAATATAATTTAATAAATGGAGCCTTTTTATTTTTATAGTGTAAAGAAAAGAGTACTAAACCCTCTTTATCGAACAATATCATGTTTTATGATAATGATTTAAATCAATTTTTATTATTAAATATTATTCTAAATGACTTGAATTAAATTTAAATAAATCTAATAGCTATGAAATATGTCCAATTTATATATTTTTTTCTTGTCTTTCATCACCCATAATTTCTTTTTTTAAAACCGCTTATTCATCTTTATCTTTTCTTAACATTAATTTTTGTAATCCCGTGGTCTGTGAAACTTAATCTAAAACCTTTTTCTTTTAAACTCAGATGTTTAAAGAGTTTATCTTTATCAATGAACCACCACCCCATTAATGATTTATCCTTACCTAAATAGCTAAATATGTCTCACTTTCATACAAAAACTTTTTTTAAAACAATCTACATCCTTCACTCATCCTTATAAATTTTTATATAACTATAATGTTTATTTATTACCGAAAATAGTGATATGCATCTCTATGTATAAATAAAACATGATATTAGCATGCATTTGTTAATGTTATGTTTTACGTTTTTATTGGACGGGGCGTTTCCATGATGGAGCTGTGGGTTTCTCGGGTATCACGTGAACACTGCCGCAACCACAATGGATTTGCTTGCGGGATGGATTATGGGTTTACGAATCCGTGCTAGATGGATGTTTGGGATGTGAAGTTCAGTGTTTTGTTTATTTGATGTTGTGTTGGATGGTGACATTGCATGGTATTATTGGATAGTGGGTTCAACTAGAGAGATGCTCCATCCTTATATGTCTATACAAGTCGTATAGTTCTTCAAAGTGATGGTGTACAACTCGTGTGGGCCATATACTAGTCATATACTCCCAAATAAGAATTGTATATTTCTTCATACTCATGCTACACGAGTTATTTAATTCCTATACGATTCGTATAGCTTTGTTTTTTTTTTTTTACGGTATTTTCATTTCGTATTTGGTTGTTGTTTTTGCAAACTATGGCGACTTCAGGTTCTCGTTGTCGTAGGCGTTCACCTTTTTCATAATTCGTGTCGGGGCTGGGATGATTTTATCGAGGGTTAAGACTCCATGGTAGATATCCCATGTCACGCATAAGCTCGATCACGTCTTGCGAGGCTCTAAAGAATGACTATGGTCCTCCCTCCCCATAGATTAGGTGAATCTGGAGATGGTCGGCTATCGCAAGCTGGCCAAGCCAAGTCTCAATCGTGGCACCCCGTGGTGTGGAGGCACTTGCTTGATCATAGCCATGCTTATGCTTCTCAGGAGATTACATTGTAGTTTTTATGTACATTATGTTTCTAGCATGTATAGGGTGATGGAGCCGGAGGCCCTGAGACGCAGACATGTGTTCTTTTTTCATTTGTGTGGAGCTGATAGGCACATGCCACTATCGTGGTTTGCGGTATTGCTTGATTTCTATACCAAGGCGGAGCCAACTACCGTGCTATTCCAGGTAGCTTGAGTAGATAAAAAAAAGGGTGTTATGCAAGCGGAGGAGCTAAATATGGAGGGGGCAGCTGCCACTGCTTCATTGTCGTGTTGTGCGATATGTGGGGTTTCCAGGGATGTTATACATGATCTTACACATCGTATTAACTGGGTGAGGCTTAGTGCGAGCGATGATACATAGTATTAACGGTTGTACAATCTTGTCCTATACTTGACTTATTACTCATCGGGTATTTAGCGGGTTTTTACCAGTCAGGTATCGGGTATATCCGTTGTGATTTTCATGTATATATATTTTTTACTTTCCTATTTAATTTTATGTTTTAAAAAATCTATATAATATATAAATAGCATTACTATCATCATCGCCATTATAATATTTGATATATTTAAAAATGTAAATATATTATAATATTACTCTCAAAAAATAATTTTTTATTTCATAACATATAATATAAATAATGGCATCTATATATATATATATATATATATATATATATATATAGGATTAGGATCATTCGTGAATAACCTCCTTGATAGTGAACTGTGTGAACTAATCCTAGCCCTTGATTATTAATACACGTGTGTAAATCAATGGCCAGGATTTAATGATAAAATACACTAGTGTACTTTACGATTTGATGATGAAATCCTAGCCATACACGTGTGTAAACCAACGGTCAGGATTTGTTCACTCAGTTCGCAAGTACACTAGTTGTGAGAACTACACTCGGATTCGGTTTAATTACAAGAATTTGAAACAGTACTACACTCGGATTCGGTTTAATTACAAGAATTTGAAACAGTACTACACTCGGATTCGGTTTAATTAAGAACCACAACGAGTTGTGAGAACTATGAGAAATCCTACTTCACGCGTGAGTAGGGCCACCATTTTTTGCACAAATGCATATGAAAATGCTATAAACACATCTATAAAAACAAAAACCAAAAAACAAAAAATTTCGAGTCGGTAGTTATGTCTGTTGTAGATATTATTTACGCCTGATGTAAATTTTGTTTATGACGATGTAGATATTTTACATTCGATGTAAATTTTTGCATGCGATATTTTTTTTTTTCTGAAATAAGTCAATCAATCATGCCCAGTAAATCTCACACATAGCAAAACTATTAGTAGGGTCTGGGAGGGTGGAATGTAGGCAAACATTACCTCTATTCCTAAGAATAGAGAGGCTGCTTCTAGAAAGACCTTCGGCTTGAGGACAAGCAGACAATACTAAAAGAACATATGTAGGAATGACCCAAATAACACAAGCAATGATCAAAGATTACCATTATGCATCATAGACATATGTAGAATAAAGAAAATACATATACGCAGGCAGTACTATACTTTTTCCTAAAAGTCCTTAACCCTAATCTTACGACTCCACGAGCTCCTATCCTGGACCATGTCTTCAGAGAGGTGCAACTCTAGTAAATCATGTCTAATTCGCTCATCCCAAGTCAATTCGGGTCTACCTCTGCTCCTCTTCCCATCCACCATGAGGATTTCCACTGCTCTAACCGGTGATGTGACCTGCCTCTTCTTCACATGCCCAAACCATCTCAATCTCTCTTCCTTTATCGTATCTGAAATACTTGTCACTCATAACCTCTCTCTAAAAACTTCATTTCTAATTCGGTCTAACCTTGTGTGCCCACACATCCACCTTAACATCCTCATCTCTGCTACCTCCATCTTGCGTGCATGTGTCTTTTTAATGGCCCAACAGTCTGTCCCATAAAGCATAGCAGGTCTAATGGCATCCTATAAAATTTCCCTTTTAGCTTAGTTGGGAACCTTTTGTCGTACAATATCCCTGTGGCCGCTCTCCACTTACACCAACGAATCTGTACGCGGTGTGCTACGTCACTATCTATCTCCCCATCCCTTTGAAAAAAAATTTGATTTTTTTTTGGAAAACCTTTCTGAAATAAGTGATTTTTTTAAAGATTTTTGAAAAAAACTTTTGGAAAACCTAGTTCTCATGGTTTTACAACTTAAGGTGGTTTCATTTTACCATTTCTCTGCGACGCTATAGTTAAAAGGAAAATAAATATAAAGAGGAAATTATTATTTTGGTCCTTGCGGTTTAGCCAGTTTAACCCTTTCAGCTTAAAAAGGATCTTTTAACATATTAAACCCTTAGCTTACATTTTGTAATGGTTTTGGTCCCTGACACTAACTTTATTACTTTTTTGCAGTTAAGTGTAAGGGTAATTTGGTCATTATATACCTTAGGGTTGTTTTGGATAATTACAAAGTTCTTTTTATATTTAACAGGGTTTTTATTTAATTATTTAAGTTTAATTTATTATTTCGTTATTTTCATGATTATTATTTAATCAAATACTTTTTAAATATAAAGATGTGCCTTTTACAAAGAATGTTTTTAAAATCATTTATTTTTTTAACGTTTTTCTCAAAATCGTCCATCTTTTTAAAATTGTTCATTTTTAAACCGTTAGTTTTTAAAATCGTTCTTTTAAAGGCGTTCATTTTTTAAACAACTCATCTTTTACCATTATTTTCAAAATTGTTTGTTTATTAAACTTTTTTTAAACATTTTATTTTTTTAAATCGTGTATTTTTAAAAGCAATTCCTTTTAAAGTAGTCCATTTTTTAACTTTGTATTCTATAATTTACTTATAGTCGTTAGAAAAAAATACCTTAAAAAATGAACGATTTTAAAAATCAACAGAATTTAAAACAAACAATTTTAAATAAATGAACAGTTCAGAAAAGAAAATTAAAAAAATAGAAGGTATTAAAAGGATTAAGTAAAAAAATGTAAGGTTTTAAAAAGCGAACAATTTTAATAAACAAAAGGTTTAAAATGATTGAAATTTTGAACAAAGAAGAATCCAAAGAAATGGAGGATTTGAAAAAAGATAACACATTCGAATAAAAAATTTGCAAAAGATCGTTCATTTTTCAAACTTTTTTTAGAATGGTTTGTCTTTTTTTTTTTTCAAATCTTTGATTTTTTAGACCATTTGTTTGTTCCAAATTCGTTATTTTTTAACCTTTTGTTTATTAAATTAGTGCACTTTTTATAACCTTACACTTATTAACTTATTTTTTTAGGGTTTTGTTTTTTATAAGCGTTGTTTTTTAAACCGCTCGTTCGTTTAAAATCGATCATTTTTAAATTCCTTTGATTTTTGAAACGTTTATCTTTTGAAGTTTTTTCCCCTAACGACTATAAGTAAATTGAATACAAAGTTAAAAAATAAACGATTTTAAAGCCGGTTCTAAAAGGAACAATTTAAAAGAAACGCTCTAAAAAATGAACTACTTAAAAACGTACTATTTAGAATACAAACGATTTTAAAAGAATGGTATAAAATAAACAGTTTCTTAAAACTTCAAAAAGACAAACGACTTTAAAGAATGATTTTAAAAAACAAACGGTTTAAGAAAGAACAATTTTAAAAACGACAGACGGTTTAAAAAAAGGTTAAAACAAATTATTTTAAAAAACGACGTTTATAAAAACAAATGGTTAAAGAAAATATGTATTTATTTGTATATTTAAAATATATGTAGGTAAATAATAATTGTGAAAATAACGAAATAATAAAAAAACTTGAGTAATTGTATTAATAATCTCTTAAGTATTAAACAAACTTTGTAATTATAAAAAATAATCCCTAAGGTATATAATAATCTAATTACCTTCACACTTAACTTCAAAAAGCAACAAAGTTAGTGTTAGGGGCCAAAACCATTATAAAATGCAATTTATGTTTTGGTATGTCAAAAGAACCCTTTTGGGCTGAAAGGGTTAAACGGCTAAACCGTAAGGGCCAGAATAGTAATTTACTCAAATATAAAACTTAGAAGTTTTCGGGTAATCGGGTCGGTTGTCATCTAATTCCATACCTGCGAAATATTTATTTCTATACCCATACCAGGCTCAATACCCATCGGGTATCAGGTATACTCGTGCCAAATGCTTCGAGTTTCGGGTATATTAGTCAGGCTCCGGTTAAACACACACCCATGTCTTAGTGTTTCGAACCACACTGACAAATGCTCCGATGATGGACTACAAAGTTTCATTCTCAAGTTCTTCATAAATGCTATATTTTTTATAATAGTTTTCTATAAGTTGTGATAGATTTTTTTATAAAAAATGATTTAAAAATAATTGAAAAATACATATACAATTCGTATAGGTGATTCCATGTTCACCTCATTTTGTAATACACTCGTATATGTCTTATTAAACCACAAGTTCAACCAGCTTCTAAAAACCCATACAAATTATACAAAGCTATACGACTCATATAGAACAACCATCAAACAATTTCTGACATTCCTTGATTCTATACAAATTATTATCTATAAATGCATAAAGCTGAGGGAATAGTGTCAGGCAGCACACTTCCCCGTTGGTCTTGCTAAATTACGATTTTATCTCTAGTTTAAAATTACGGTTTCGCCCCCGATTCAAAATAAATTATGGTTTGTCCCCGTTTAAAAATTACGATTTTTTCCTGGGTTCATAATATGATTTTGCCCCCATGTCAAAACTACAATTTGCCCCCAGTTCAAATTTGCAATCTTGCCATCGTTATCGTTTTTTTTGGGCAAAACTATGGTTGTGTTTTATTTTACTTGGTTGAATCAATGTAGTTTTTATCCGTGCCAAGAAGCTGCCTAGCACTCGCTCATTGGCTCTGTAAAAATTATTGTTTTGCCCCAGCTCTAATTTACATGCTTGCCATCGTTTTCGTTTTTTATTTTTTTAGCAAAACTATGGTAGTGTTTTGGTTTAATTGGTTAACTTGATTTTTTTTGAGATCGTGTTATAAGTAGCATGTACAAGTATTCGAAATAAAGACGTACATATTTTCAAACTAAAAAATATTTGGTTTAGTGCCCACAACGCGAACAACACATGACACTAGTAAAAAGAGTTTGTGAAGATATACAATGCACAACAAGAATCTTGAGGGACTATTCCTGTAACTATGTTCTTACATCAAAAAGTACAGCCGTCAGCATACAAAAATAGTAATCTTCCTTAAATTTAGATTCAAACCGACAGGCAAATAGTATTATTCTCACCGAATTACTCCACCCCCCAACACAGATTTTCTTTCTTTCTTTTCTATCTTTCTTCAACAATGGGTTCCAACAGTTGCAACCACAACAAACACTCCAAGAAGAAGAACAACAAGCGTTCTGGTACCAAGAAACGAATGACCCTCGAACAATCTCTCGCTTACAAATCCGTCACCGAATGGGTTTTTCTCGACACCCTTTCTTGCTCCCCCAATTCCACCATCGCCATTGATGACGACTTTAAGGTCAAACTCGTTCATACCAAGGTTTCTGCTGACAAATTGGTGTTTGAATTGCACTCCCATTCGATTTGCAGTGATGGGTTTTTGTCCCCTTCTAAGCTTGTTGAAAGAGCTCATCAGTTTGGGGTATGTATGAGCTTGTTTTCATGTTTTTTTTTTCGTTCAGACATTTTGTCGAACAGTTGGTGTTCATTATAGTTTTGCAAGTTTGCTGATAATTTTTTAGTTCTGGTGTTACATGTTCATGAATAAAGTTGATTAGACTTGAAAAATATGGGGTATGTATGAGCTTTTATCATGCTTGTTTTCATGTTTTGTCATTCAGACATTTTGTTGAACAATTGGTGTTCGTTATAGTTTTTCAAGCTTGTTGATAAATTTTTAGTTTTGCTGTTAAATGTACAAGAATGAAGTTGATTAGACTTGAAAAATATGGGTTTTGTTAGTTTTGTAGCTAAAAGTTGTTATCTTGTTTCTTTTTTTTTTAATGAATTTGTTGATTTGTGTTTGGATTCTGGCCTTTAAGTTTTGACTGTGATTAGTTAACAAATGTTTGAGGGTCTGCGTGTGTATAATATAATAATATTCACTAGACCATATGGGGTTAGCCCAATGCAATTAAAGATGGTAGGTCCTATATAACAGGCTGATGAAATTATTGCATGAAAGGGACAAAATGGGGTGCAAATTGTGAAATTATGGGAGTAAATTTAATGTCTATGAACCCTAGAAGGAAGGTTCATTAGTTAGTGTGGGGTATGCTATAAATGTAGATGTTTTTGACTGTTCAATACAAGATAATGTGGCTGCTTTATTGAAGGATTAAGAAAGATTAATGTTTGTTTTACAAGCA
Source organism: Scalesia atractyloides (assembly GCA_947069175.1). Taxonomy (NCBI): domain Eukaryota; kingdom Viridiplantae; phylum Streptophyta; class Magnoliopsida; order Asterales; family Asteraceae; genus Scalesia; species Scalesia atractyloides. The sequence goes on along the minus strand of CAMTDV010000022.1, from coordinate 19,584,636 downwards.
TAGTGGAAACCTTGGTTTAAAAAAATGCGACTTAAGGGCGCTTAAGCGCAAAGCGACCCTAGGCGCAAAGAGCTACGCCTTGTGTGACATAAGGCGAGCTCTGTACAAAAAGCGAGTTTTTTTTGGAAAAAAAAACCCAATGAGGCACGCACTTTTTGTACATAATGTGTTTTTGTGCGTTAAAGTGTCATACATGTAGCTAAAATGGTTGTACATTAAGTGATTTATACATTAAATCATATATAAACCTAATTTATCACTATTTTTTGGGTAAGGGATGCTAAAAGCCTATAGGATATATATAAAAAATATATCACCACCTTGCGCCTCACGTACGAAAAGTCCGCCGCTTTTGCGATTTGCGCTTCGCGCTTTGGTTTTAGACCTTGTCGCTTTTGTGCGCTTCACGCTTTTTTAAACCAAAGTGGAAACTTGTTGTTCTTCATTATTAAACATAAAAGTTTATATATATTTTTTTGTTTCGAATTATTGTTTGGTTTGTGAATTGATTAGTTCAGTTTGTTCAGAACAGGTAAAAGTGCTTTCTTTAACCGATCATGATACGATGGCTGGCATCCCGCAAGCCCTCGAGGCAGCTCGAAAAGTCGGGATCAAGATTATCCCCGGTGTTGAAATCAGCACCATTTTCAACCCAAGGTTATTTTCATTTTTCACACAATGTTTGTTAATATAATGCATAAGTTTAAAAAAAAACTTATTTTGTCGGAATCTATAATGAGTTGTTAAATTTTATTAACCAGAACGGATACTGGATCAGAGGAACCGGTTCATGTTCTGGCCTATTATAGCAGCTGTGGACCATCAAATTATGAAAAACTTGATCAGTTTTTGGCGAATATAAGAGAAGGGCGTTACCTGCGTGCGAAAAACATGATTTCAAAATTGAATAAACTGAAGTTGCCAATTAGGTGGGAAAATGTGGAAAAGATTGCTGGTGATGGTGTTGCGCCGGGACGACTGCATGTTGCTCGTGCTATGGTTGAAGCGGGTCATGTTGAGAACTTAAAACAAGCTTTTAGTCGTTATCTTTATGATGGTGGACCTGCTTATTCCACGTAAATTATCTTTTAGCTTCACCTTTCGATATTTTGTTGTTAGATATCCATCGGGTTGGGTACATTATTATTGATAAGCAACTGGTTTCTAATTATGGAATTTAATAATAATTAATTATCTGAATAAAAAAAGGGTAAATTGCACTTCACGTCCTTTAAGTTTCAGCAAATTTCAGGTGTTGTCCTTGAACTAACTAAATTACAAAGGATGTCCTTTATGTTCTAATTTCTTTACAAATGGTGTCCTTTCTCCCTAAAATATTACAAAAATAAAGGACATCGGCTGTAAAGAAATGAAAACATAAACGCCATCCGTTGTAATTTCGTTTGTTAAAGGACAGCGCCTAAAATTTTGCTGAAACTTAAAGGACGTAAAATACAATCTACACAATTAAAAATGATATAGAAGGTTCTGTGCATTACAACTACACTCTCGGTGTTTTTCAACCCGTTTCGGTTTTAGTTAATTCTTTTCATTTGTTGTAGTGGAAGTGAGCCTGATGCGGAGGAAGCAGTGCGATTAGTATGTGAAACTGGCGGAGTCGCGGTGTTGGCTCATCCATGGGCTTTAAAAAATCCGGTTGCTATAATCAGAAGATTAAAAGAGGCAGGCTTGCACGGGTTAGAGGTTTACAGAAGCGATGGTAAATTAGCAGGTACGCACTCCCTCCGACCCATTAAAATCATCTCAATTTCCATTTATAAATAACTGCTGGCACGTTGTGTAAATGATTGTTCGTACAGCATTTAGTGACCTGGCGGACACATATGATCTTTTGAAGCTTGGTGGTTCGGATTATCATGCAAGAGGTGGCAGCAGCGAGTCGGCTCTGGGAAGTGTGAGCCTTCCGATGGTGGCTGTTCATGAATTTCTTAAGGTGGCTCGACCGATCTGGTGTGGTGCTATCAAGAAGACAGTGGACCATTATATAACTGAGCCCACAGAATCGAACCTAGAGCATATCTTGAGATATGCCAAGATCAAAGTTGTTAAGGGTGGTGGTGTTTCCTCCATCACTACGCGTATCATCCACGAGTGTCTTTCTCAGTGGTTAACTAACGAAGAACAAAAAAGTTGTGATTTTGAAGCCATTACACTTGCGGAAGATAAGTCCTGATGAATTTTTAGTTGGTGGCAGGCAGGTATTAATCAAGTTTTTGTTTGTTTATTGAGCCTTTATGGATTCATAAATTTAAATTCAATGTGATTTGGTATTTAATTTAAATGTTGCTGCTTCATGGTTTGAAAGTTAAATGGTTAATTTCTAGTTTTTTTATCATCATACAACCATTTATATATAAATATGCACAAGACATCCCAGCCGGTCCTGGGCCTCGTCAACGTCCTTTTATCCATGCTCCAAACATTGCCTGATCCCGAAAATCATCACAAACCTGAACAGGACTTATGTATTTGCAAGTTGACACAAACTAACTCAAAAGTTTTCAATATATTCTTTTTTTTCCATTTTACTATGAAATAATTCTCTATTTTTTTTAAAAACTACCTTAAGTATAAAACTATTTCTCCTTTTTACCTTTGACATAAATATACACCAATTTAAGTTTTAAAACAATACATTTAAAAGTATGAAAAAGATGAAATTTACAGGTTGAAAGTGAAAGTGACCCCAACCCATAAATTTGTATCCAATTCGCATCGATGTCATCATGTGAAAGATGATAGTTATGGTGTTGTAGTATGAATTCTATTAACTAACGTAATATTTTGTTTAAATGCAACTTAGCACATAACCAAGCTCTCGCCCAGTCTCCTCTTGAAGCGATTAGAGAAACATAAAAACGAAAGCAGGCTGACGGGTGTAACCAGTTACATGACAGACCTATCTTAAGACAGGGTCTTTTGGGATTGGCTACATGCCAAAAACCAAGAACCCGAAGATTCGCTTTCTTTACCATATCTGATGTAGCAAATGATTAGGCTACAAAACTTTCAAGTCGATAGGCTATTGTTTAAAAAAAGTGAAAATGGTAATACATCTGTTTTCTGTCAACATATCATGGTCTATGGTTGCTGCTCGACTCACCGACACCCAACAAGCACAAACCACCACCAAGTTCAGCGCATTACAGACGACTAGTCAAACGACACTAAATTACAAATTATCATGACCGAAAATTTAAGAAATAACTTGAAAATTCTAACAAAAACATAAATTGTCTGCAATTGCCTGCCAACATTCTTAATTTCAACCAGTTGCGCCTCTCACCGCTACGATGCCGAAAACTTAGCCCAGCTTTCCAATTTCCATCTTCTTTCTTAAAGCCTTGTGACCATGGTAAACGAACGAATCTACAATCCCTGCAACTGTGAAAATACCTGAAACACAAACAAAACCGAAATAAATAAAAACAAAAACATATATGAACAAGAATATTAATAAAGGAGAGCCATCCAAAGCTAATTGTTTACCTCCAACAATGGCGCAAACGTTGGTCATGAAGTGTAAGAACGATATATGTGTTTCTGTAAACGTCACCTGCACAAGCCACCAAGTTGTTGCAAAGAACAGATTTTCGTGGTATAATATTTTGTTTTGTAGAAGTATATTATTTTAGTACCTTAATTGGAGAAAGATCGTAGAAAAAGAAGACACCAGGGAGAGACCGTCTGCCAATTTCCGGGCTCTTATAGTGTTCCGTCACAGAGAACTGTACAAATACGAAATGAAAAAATATAAATACAAAATAAAGAAACTGATTACAAAAAAATTATCTTTAAAGTTGAGCATATACCTGATTTGATTGAATAGTGTGGCCTCTAATACTAGTGTATATGGTCGGTACCACCTTCAAATTTAATAAAATATTAAAAATAACTTTTAACTTTTATTTATACCTTTAACAAGTTCAATAAAAAGAATAACCAAGTAGCGAATACGGGTGCCATACCTTAAGAAAGTATTGATACAATCCGTTTGGATTTTCTTGGAACCAATGCACCCTGAAATGAAATTTAACTTATAACATCACATATCTATCTTTCTTTAAAAAGTTCAAAACATTAGAAGGTTTGTAAAAAAAAAAAGAATTACCCATCAAGAGGGTTCTTTTTCCCAGGATAGTGGTCTCCAAATGATAATTTATTTATCTTATGACTTATCTGCATGATCATCAACAAACTATTATAAAAAAACGAGGAACGAAATTATCCAACGCAGCTGAAAGTTATATTTTGAAATAAATAGAGAGCACAAGTGGTAGCTTACGTTATAACTATCCTCTTGAAAAGCCAACAAATCAGGGATGTGAATACTTGATTGATGAAAGCTTTTGACAAAGTGAAAGTTTCCCGCCACTTTGTTAACCTCAAGAGACCCGTAAACGTTGCATCCTTCACCTTCTTCGTCTTTAATCTTCTGAGCAAAACCTTCCCGTTTGCACTGAGCAAAAGCATTGTGCAAGATAATATTTATTATGACGACTAGGAAACATCGTAATAAGATTCAATTTAATGATTGACAATTTTGATGTAATGCGATTATTCCAATATTATCTATTTCTATATATTTGACAGGACACGTGAAGAATGTTACTTTTATATGGTGCAACTGGCATTATTTAACATAATAATATTTTGAATTTTCTTCCAAAAAACCATGTAGACAATATATATGTTTCTGCTTACCTGGTCAATCAAATCAGGATTGGTCAAACCCCATCCTTTTCTTCGATATGCTTCACGAACTTCTTCACATGAATTACAGCATTCATCATCTGACTGCAAACAGATAACAAACACTAAAGAACATTCCAAAGAAAGCAATAAAGGTGAAAAAGTTGACCATTTACTTAAGAAGAGTCGATTCAGGTTATGTTTAATCTCTAATAGGTAATTTAAGTAAATTAAAAATAAAATAGCTAACACCAAAAATCTCCCCAAGTGTGCTTTTAATGCATGAAACCTCCTAATCATTTTTATTCGAAAAACTATATTATTATTGAAATAAAGTTCTTATAACCACATCTAATACACTAATAATTTACAGAATTTTCTAAAACTTTTAGACAAAGTGTTTTGTGTTAATCCAGCGCGGCTTGTGCAAAAAGTCAACCATTTCCACCACTGTCAACATGTCCAAAGTAGGGACAACTAACAAGAAAAATTCATGATAATTTTCATGCGCTCTAGACACATATCAACAAAGTGGCAGCATTTGCAAGTAAGATACTTAGCATAAAGTTCCAACAAGTAAAAAGTTTGGAGTATATTATTCCTGAAGCAAATGTAAAGTATCTTCTAATACTTGAGGTTTTCTTTACAACCATCAGCCATAAAATGTAACAATTTTACATTCACATTCCATGAGGCCACTCAAAAAGTTGCCATATAAAATATGTATTAGATATTAATACATTGTGAGTAAAAAAAATTACAGAAAAAATAATAAAAAACAGTTTAAGCCTCTGCTTTTTTTTTCTTTCTATCAAACAACTTAGTGAAGAGAATGTTTTACTTAGAGAGCTGGGTAGAAAAAATAAAAAAAAAACGTACCGCTTCTGCACCAAAGCATGAACCGCAATATGTTTCATTATGCTCGAGCCTGCCACCATGTCTTTGCAAAGGCTTCTCAATCTGCAGAGGCTCACCCAGCGATTAAAGTTTAAACAATAAGTAAATAAATAAATAAAATGGACTAAAGATTGACATGTCACATTATCTAAAAGTAAAATCTCTTAACAGAAAGGTAATTAGAACCAATCAATTAATAATTTAATATATATACAATCACCGGATGATGAGAAAAATGTAGTAACCTGAGGGCCACCGATTCCTTCTTTTCTCTCTTCAATGACTTTGCCATTAGAGTCGATTCTTTTCTTTATTATATCATGTCTCTGCGAGTTAAGTTTAAGACCGAGATAAAACATAAGCACAATAATGGCACATCAATAGAACAATTATTAACCATTTGATGAACATACAATGTCAAGATGTTGTTCCCCACTGATATCCATGGCATCAAGACTGAGTAGAGTACATGAAACAGCCGGAAATGTGATATCAAACTGCAATTAAAAACAATACACATGAATGGTTGTTCAAAACTTCATATGAATATAAAGTTATTACGTATGAATAATGCTCACATTAATATGTAGTTTTTCCCCTCTGGAAGTGTCAACTACAAGCTTTGTTTCCGTAACTGTATGGAGATATAACCCTGCAATCAGAATAGTCGCCACAACAGTTAGATACAAATTGAGATTTCTTATTTTTCCGGACAAAACCCTCCCCCCCCCCCCCCCCCCCCCCCCCAAAAAAAAAAGATTTCTAACAGCAAAGCATTAGCAAGAAGTTTATAAGTTGTTACAAGTTGCCTAGATGAATACCCCTACCCCCATCCCAATACAAAAGAACATCTATCTTAATCTTGTCGTTTTGCCTTATTTGTAATGCTTTTTTTAACTACTGAGGATCATCTCTTATTTTCATAAATGCAACTATGACAAAACAAACAAGTTGCTATCTTAAAAGTTTGAATGATTGACGACTGCTTTTTATATCAAGTAGTTATATGATGACAAAATTTTAAGACAAGTAAACAGCATCTTTGAAGAAACTTTATGATTATGTTTATGTGGTTAAAGTTTGACAAAGAAGTTATCATAAAGAAAAAAACATTGCACGTTAAAACATAACTTAATAACACAAAATGAGATTAAATAACAAGGGTAAAGTTATCCCACAAAGTCTCCTAAGGGTACAAAGGTACAATGGATCCCAAATTCTAACACAATGTCAAGCAAAATATAACACAATGCCGATAAATATAACAGAATGTCGAGGAAAAAAGACACAATGAGTCGCAAATATAGATAAGACACAATGCTAAATAAAAAAAACACAATGATCTAAACAAAAGTTCTAAAATCTACAAGCTAAAAATCCAAAAGCAAAAACCTAAAATCTCATATCATAGAGTTCGATGAGACGTTCCAATGCCGCTTAAATGGGTTCAATCGGAGTTTGTTTCTATGACTTCCTATTTTTAGGAGACTATATATTTGATCCTAACCCTAAACACAATTCATAATATAAAATCAAGAGGGGGTATAGGTGGTGGAAGAAGAAGAGGAAGGGATAAGGGTGCACAGGACTATGAGAGTAGAGAGGAAGGTAGGTTCATGAGTGTGCAATTGGTGGTGACTGGTTAGGTGTGGGGTGGGAAGGTAATAGGGTGATTGGGTATGTGTGAGGTTAAAATAACCAAAAAAAAAACAAAAAAACAAATGGGGAGATCTATATCATGATCCATAGCTAAGAGATCAGATCATGATCCATAGCTAACGGGTCTGATCACAATCCATTTAGTGGGTTCACGGTTAAGAACTTAAGATGAGACCACAATTCAAATTCAAATCCAAATCCGACCCGTTATGCTCTATGTACCCTCTAAACTGCAAAGACAACATTCAGAACAATTTCTTTTTTCACTGTGAATCTATAACTTTAAACCACAAAATTTCTTTCTTCACCACTATTATTAACCGAAGTCTAGCTATAGCAAAGCCACCTGTAAAATATGTACATCTTACTTGACCAAGCATTGGCACCACAAAACGACAACAAGTTAATTTAGTTCATTAAACACATCACATCCCTCTGCAAATCAAGTTTTCTACAGCGGTCTAAAGTTTTAACTTTTGTGCACTGTGGCTTCCTTTTTTGATAAGTTAAGTCAACACATGTGAGACCACATGCATACATACTCACATTCTCGATCCAAATCCAGTTTTCCAATCAACCACAAATACATAGTTACATACACTACCATATCTTATTGAGTGACAACAAGAATTGTCATATTCTACATCAGCCAACTAACCAATCAACTTAATGAAGAAACAACAAACAAACGAAAATAAGTATAAAAAATGTCAGATGGATCGCCCAACTACATCAAAAGGATCAAGTCAACTTATTGACAGCCAATTCAAGAATAAAAATCGACTAAACTTCGAATTACGTCTTAAATTGTTGTCCAAATCACTTCCTTACCACCTCAAATCAACAACCCACATTATCTCAAACATCAATCACCATCAACTAGATACAGAAGCATGAATCTAAATCCCCAAAACAACCTCAACCTGAAAACACATAAACACCACAATCTTCCAACAAAAACTTACACCAATCCAGATTCACAAAACAGTAATCAAACCACATACAGATGCATCAATATTAGTGATACAAATAATAAGATCAGAAACAAGCAGTTAGTCAAATCAAACACTTTAGGGTTTATTACACAATAACAACAACAAACATGAAACCTTACCGAGTTCAGAACAGAACAAAAGAAACATGGCGATGGAAGCAACGAGAGTAATAACACCGCCGGAAAGCGTACGGCTGTAGAAATCCTCATTAATTTTGGGATACGCATCCAAGTTCCGAACTTTATTAAAAACCCTATCCATAATTCTACAGATCCTTGCAAACCCTAGATATTATTAGAAAACAGAAACAACTGATGTTGAATTCAGATTGTTCTGTATGGAATTGAAGTGAAGATTGGTTGGGGTGTGTAGAGTTGAGTGTGAATTGTTGACCGGAGGATACGGCGGTGGCCGGCCGGCGGCGAAGAGAAGAGAATGTATGAATGAATCTAGAGTAGTTGTGGTTTTGTTGAACAAATCTGACTATGATTAAACGAACGAATTTTTGTGTATATTTTTGCACATCGGTTTTCCCTATAATTCCGCGTTTTTGGTCAACCAAGGTCTACTACTCCTTATTGTTAATGGTAATTATCTTTATATGTTTTAAATTTTAATCAAGACTTTTGTTCACATATTTTGTTACTATATTGGAATATAAGGTTTTGGAAGAAATATAGACTAATTTGTTCATATGGAAAAAGAATATCGCAAAGTTCTAGTCATATTGGTGTAATTTTAATTTGATAAATTTTACGGTGCAGGTGTAATAGCTGAATGTTTCTAGCTTGTTTCCTTATGAATAAGGTTATTTTGATTAAAGAAATTCTAATCATCATTTGCTAATATGGTTGCGTATTAGGTTTTACACGTGTATGAGCGTTTATTTTATATGATGGTAAACATTGTGTAGTGTTGTTTAATGACCCATCAAGTTTGGTTTGGGCTATGAAATGAGATCTTTGGCTTCAGTTTTAGCGTATGGGTTACACGAGAAAGAGAGGGAGAACACTTCCGTTTTATTCTAGAAACAGATGAGCTGGGAGCACATCGTCATTGTAGATGTATGTTGAGACGCTATCATCTAATTCGAGAGGTTACCAACGTTGAAAAATGTAGGGCCACCCTTGGATAAATTAACTTGATCAAGACATATCATAGGTATTGGAAGGTTGATTTGATCCAAATATAACCTAATCATTTTCATTGATTAGTTACTTCAGTTCCATAAATGTATAAAAGTTCGTATCACATGTTTGTTAAGGGTCTTGCTAGGGACCTCACAGTTCATGTTGATGTTTTGTATGCAGGGCTCTGTTGGATTATGCACAATACACGAAATTTTGAAGATTATCGATTATTTGAGGACCAGAAAATGAATAAAACTGCAATTTATTAGAATAAGAGTTCACAGCAGTTGTTAAACACCCTGCAAAACCATATTAAAATTACATTACGAATGTGAACAAAGTGAGACCACCACTTGTGGCCATGATCCTTTGCATTTCTAAGATGGTTTTCCTTCAGGTAGTAGCCTCACCTGCCAATCACCCATGGACCTTCAGTACTAAATAAATGATCAAATGAGACTGACCACATAGTCAAAGTCAACAAAATTTTAAGTTAACACAGGTATCTAGCATCGTCGTTTTTTAGCCGTTTGACCACACAATATTTATCATTTAAGAATAGCTGAAGGGAGAATGTAAAACGAAAAGTTATAATGACCCCAACGTAAAACTTGTTCCGCCTTAGACCTTAGTCTCAGTGTTTTGGTTACAATTATACTAGAAATAAGATATGAGGCTATAATATATAACCAGGTTCAATAGCATATATCAAAGATCTTTAATCAAGAACACTATAAATGTAACATCCACAACTCATACCATCGCTATTAATATTGTCTTTTTTGCCCACTAACAATTCAAAGGGTGCAAACTTTCGATGAGGTCACTCATCTTGGGCTTTCTCACACCCAAGCACGTTTAAGTGTAGTGCGCCCAAAACGCATAGATGGTATTTGAGGCAGGGCATTCTTGTGTCCCAATACAGAGCGTCCTATGAACAGACGATGTGGGATTTGCCTCAGGTGTCACAATTAACATGTTTTATATTTTAAATTTATATTGAAGGAGATTGTTTTTTTCCTGACCGGCTAACTCACAAACCTTCTAAATCTAAACCATTACCATTGTCCATTATGGGACTTGAACCCTCAACCTCATAGGGAGGAACATCTTTCCATACACGTTCGTATCAAGAGGCTATAAGCCTTTTAAAATATTGAAGAAGATTGTTACCTCTAAGGTTAGAGTCAAACCCACAATTTGTCAGATTCTTTGCAATTTCTTCTCCAATTACTTTCTGCCAGTTGGGTGTATCCTTAGCTTCAGGTACAGGCCATACAATTGCGGTTTCTGTTTTATGATCCACATTTGCAGATGACACTTGTGACTGTCCAAGTGTACAGTATCAGTATCTTTAGTGACATAAGTTTATGTAAAGTTATAAATAGTGACAATAAATCTAAATTTCTTTTATGTACTTGATTCTCCAATATTCTTTTCACACTTGATGCACATCCATCACACATCATCCCCTGAAAGAACAATATTACAATATGAGTTTCATAATACCAACAAATATATGAAATTTAAATTTATCATGTATTGCTACAAATTTCTTCGGCATTAGCTAAGAAAAAGAATTTAAAAAATAAGTACGCGATATAATATTATATTTAACAAGGGTGGGGTTCGGCTACAAAGTCCATTTTTCCTACAAGGTGTACAAAGTCATAAAACACCACAATTTTAGCCATAAAACACACTTAAAATCCACAAATAAAGAGTGAAGATCACTAAAACACAATATCCAAACCCTAATAGTCCATAAAAACTTCAAACACACCATCATTGAACTATGAATATAAAACACAACATGATCAACATAAAACACACTAATGTTAGTCATTCGATAATCAAAGCCTTGTCATCCAAAACACAACACAAAACCCGCAAATATGGTGTTTTAGTAATCTTCACTTTGTTATTTGTGGGTTTTGAATGTGTTTTATGGTTGACATTATGGTGTTTTATGACTTTTTACACTTTGTACGAAAAATGGACTTTGCAGCCAACTCCCATCCTATTTAACAATATTGTTAATGTAACATGTGTTATGTTGATGTTAAAATGTGTATACAAGTTAGTAACATGGATGGCCATTCGGTCCCCATTGTTTACCAAACCATACTGGATGTAGTACCTAACATCAAAGGATGTAAAACGGCTATTTTACCCTTTTTACTTGAAACGGAAAACTGTGTATGAATATGACAAAATTCCTCAATACACACCTACAGTAACTGATTAAACCTACCTGAAAATTAAGGAAATCAAACCACCACATACAAAAGAAAAAAAAATCAAGGTGTCTGTTTCCAAAAATCGATGTGTTTGTTTTCAAAATCCATACCCTAAAAAACCAAGAAAATCGACACTTCTAATCGCAAAAGAATGAATGTAAAAAAAGAAAAAAGTTAGGCGATCAGGAAAGCGTCTCAGGGCCTTTGGGTCAAACCTCGGGGTTTGTAGCAGGGTGAAATGTAAAAACAAGCAACCGGATGAAGACATTATGAATGGTTCACTTGATAAAAAAAAAAGAACTAACATGTACAAGAGATGAGACAGATGCAACTTTCGGTTGTACATTCAGCAACGCCTCGTGTATGTGAACTGTGAAGCTCTCGCCTAACGCCTCATGCCTCGGATAACATGGCACTTTTAAACCTAGGATTCACGATCTAAAATCGTCCTGAGGGATTACTTAATTTATTTTAAATACGAGGGGTAAAATAGTTCAGTTCAAGACAATGAATTTTTATACTTATGCTAGTGATAAGGACCAAGAGCGCTACAATTTAGCAAATGGGAATCAAATACACAATTTCTTAAAAAACTAAGGTAGTGTTCGTTCATTTCATGGATTGTAATGAAATTCTCAAGCAAAACATTCTCACCAAAAACATAAGGAGAATTCTCAAGTCAAATTTTAGGTTAAATCATGAATCCCAATAGCCAAAGTAAGTAATTAGGCGTGAAAAATACTTACTCGAACATCAAGAACTATGACATCTGAAGAAGAAGAAGAAGAAGAAGCAGAAGGTGAAGCCTCGTCAAATCCTCCAGCGGAGACAAGAGACACCCCATGCCTCCGTTCGAACAACGGAGAGTTGGAACACAGCGTTCTCAGGGGTCTCAGAAACGCAGCGTTGGCGGTGGTTTTGGTTCGTCGGAGCGGTATTTGACTACCGCAGATTTGGGGTGGTACGGTGGAGCAGCGAAGGAGGGTTTTGGAGAAGATGAGTAGAGTGGTGGTTGCAGTCAACGTTCCCTCCATGTTTTGCAGATTCAGGGCTTCACGCTACACAAAGGAAGGATACCTCTACGTAACATAAACACCATCCCTACCAACCAAAACCATTAGGATTGGGATTAGCTCGGTATCATACCCGTATTAAATCGTACCGAAGGTACCGATTTTATAAGTCGTCAAAAATAGAGATTGGTACAAGGCGGCACAGATACACTACGCTATTCAATGTAAATTAACTCAAAATATTGGTATTGTACCGAACCTAAAGTACCAATCCTAAAAACACAAAAATTAGGGTTCAAAACCTGTAAAGGCGATGAACCCATCACTTACGGACCATAACCCACCTCTTAGGGTCCGTAAGAGATGCACAAACAGCAAAATGGCAGCTGGCAATTCCTTGCTACCTTGTTGTCACAAATATCGCAAAATTGTCTCAAACTCACCTCCTTATGACAACTAAAATGACACTAATCCCTCTCTTAAAGCTCCTGGTCACATTTGTCATGATTTGAGAGATTTTGGATTAGTATAAATAGGTGATCTTGGTTCACATTCAACTCACACCTTTCAATTCACTCTTAATCTGATACTTGGAGCTTCCTCTGGAGTTTAGAGCAGCCCTTTGAAGTTCTTAGGAATCCTCAAGTCTAGTAAGTCGTTCTCCCTTGTTCAATTTCACTAATTTAGCTAGTAATCAACTAGAAGTCAAATAGTTTGACTTTCAGTTCTGACCATTTTAGTCAAGTCTAAGTTCAATTCGAATGTTCCTACATGATCGTAATAATGTTGGTATGATTCTCATGTGATCATACCTTCCGACAATCACGTTTGATAGGCGAAATGATGAGTCGAGCATAAATATATATAAAAAGTCAAAACTAGTAAATGTGTATTTTATGCTAATTGAACTTTAAGCTATCGAAACTCAAAGTTTTGACATTATATTAGTAGTATGGATTAATATAACATATTTTGACATGCTCAACTTATCATACTCAGTTTAGACCTTTATTCTATATCGAAAGGCAATCAGTTTGACTTTTACTTTGAATTTCGATTCCGACCTGTTTAGTCTACTTTGAAACCCAATCAAGGCATTTTTTGTGACCATAATATTATAGGGAATAACCATATGAGATAATACCTTATGGTCACACCGTTTAGAGGGTAAATCGACAAGTCCGCTATCTATACTTAAAAAATGTCAAAAATACACTTTTAGCGTAGAAATGGTTTTAATAGCAACGAGGCATGTAAATTGACCTTGAAACTGATTATATAACATTTGAAAATATGTTTTGAGATAATGGACTTGTCATAGACCCTTTCGACCATCCAATGTTGCGTTTACGCAAATGACTAGTTTATAATATATAAATTATATAAACTAGTCGAAATGGGTTTAAACCTTTCAAAATCATTCCAAAACAAAATGTTTGGTTAAATAACTCATATTTAACGAGGCTTCGCACTTGGAATGGTATAAACCACATTCTAACCAGTCAACGCTTAATCTAGCGAAACCGAATAATATTCTAAGTAGTGAGTCAAGTAAAATAATTTACGAAAAGACTTGTGAACATTCTAACAGATATTTATATCTGTTTCATTCTGGATTATAGAGCATTCCAGATAATCGTGCCTAGGATATACAACCTGAAATACGGCTTCGCTTCAAAGAACTTATTAAAACAGAAAATTTGCTAAGCAAAGGTAAATACTCTTAGCCTAGTTTTATTTGAAAACATGGGATACGTCATTAGCCGCTTGGAACGGGCATTATATAAATGGGCAAATGCTTTCATAAATATAAGAATCCGGTTTAATCTGTATTGCTTGAATAACATTAAACACTGGGGGTAATGGTACAGTGTCCGGGCGTCCCGACTCATCAAATAGGAATGACCATATAAAATACGTGCAGGGTAGTAGGCATACTCCCAGAAGATGCGTATTGGTGGTGTGTACCATCATCACATACCGGCATAGATTTATGATACCTAGCTGTATTGACAAGCATGTAAAACTGGTGACAAGAAATCTATCACAAAAGAATACTAAATGATTAACATGTATCAAAATGATTTATGAAAATGATTTTTAAACGAGTCGCTTAATTGTATTTACAAGTGAAAACTGATGTATTTTCAAAAGATTAAAACGCAGATAACGAGCCCTCAATATAGGGTGGAATAGCTCGGTCAAGGGAAAAGCTTAGGAATTTGCGACTCCTGTGCTTTAAGGCCTATAATGTCCTTAAATTCACTTATACTTCGGATCCTTTTTATGGGTTATTGTATCGAACGCTTATAAATTTTATTTAATAAGTTTTGAACTTTTATATTAGTAATTTATCATCCTATCTTCCGCTGCTTATTGGGAAACTATTATCAATCGTCACGTATAAGCCCACCAACTAGGCCCACCGGAAATTGGGGTGTGACAGAAAATGATAGGAAAAAGACTAAATTGCCCTCATGTGCTTTACACATGACCTAATATAACTTAAAAAGTAAATTGAGTTAGGGCTAAAGGATAAATCGTGAAAGATTTGAAAACATTAAGTACAAAACCCATCAATTTTAAAGGTAAAGGATACCGCATGAAATTTGATATAATGATAAAGGACAACACTTCTAATTTACTCTTATTCATATATTTGCTCGTGTTTAAATATCAACTCTACTCCTATTAAGAAGATGCAACATGAACACGACCTATGTAACTCATTTATCTAATGGGTTCACAAGCAAAGATATGTTGACGGATTGTAAGTTAACCTAAAATCCCATTAGCCCCTCACTACAAATACCGATTACAATAAAGCAGCTCATGACATATATTGATATAAAACAGTGACCCTTATGATAACAACCTATTGTTTTTGGCCCTGACGAAGATATTAATACGTCCCAACCAAACCATTTGTGAAATCACCAATGTTTTTGTCATGGATGGAACGTAACAAAGACCCGAATGACACAGTGACACCCTTGAGAGTAACCTATGCATTCTCTACTAAACTTCAACATCATCTTGTGACATTTAACGCTTCACATTTTTGTACTTTCCTTAGTTAGAAAGTTGTGTTCATATTTCTATTTTTAGAAACTTGTATTCATATAATATGAGACTTTGATCATCATGGAAATTCATTTTATACATATACGTGTTACATACGTAAGTTATATGCAATCAATCGTTGAATACATGTTTATACGCAAAACCGAGACTCAAAATACTTGGAAATATTAACCATACACTCATCACACTCATACCATACGTTGATACACTTTGAATACCTAAAAACGGGCTAGAATACAAGTTTACGACATAAAATAACATAATTACAAAGTACAGGGGCTGAAAATGAACATTTTTGAAACTCACTCCCACGCGCCACGTGGGAGAAACCCAGACATCTTCGCGATGCCCGAAAATGGTCGATTCAGAGCTGGTTATTTCTAGCCTACGGGTTGGTCCATTTTTTTCACATTTTTTCACCTCCAATCACCTCCAATCACCTCCTAACTTATTTAACACCAACCCTAATAAACCCCATTATAAATAGGAGCTTCCATCCACTCCTAAACACTTAATCCACTCTCAAACTCTCCAAATCTCTCAAGAAATTCTACATTTTGGGCGGAAACATACAAGTGTTCTAAGTGAGTTGTCACTCACTTTTCTTCACATTTTTCTTCAAAACTTCTTCCAAATTACTTGGACAACCTCTAAGAAGGTTTCCACAAGTTTGCCATGGCAAACTAAGGTGGAACCTCACCACATTTGAGGTCCAAAGTGGTATTAAAATTATGTTTTAATAATACTTTTACTTACACTTTCTATAAACATGTTGAACTTGTACAATCTTACACCTACCTTGCTTCTAACCAAACCTATGGTTATGGAGATTGAGTATGATTGATTACTATAAGTTTCGAGGTTTAAATACCTTCTAAACTTTCTGTTTTGATAAGGATTCAAACAACCTATAAGTGATGAGACCATCCAAGCTCACCATCTTCAATATGGTGAGACTTGTGTTTTGGTGAATGTGTGAACCATGGAAGCTTTGGCTCTCCAACTTTGTTCCACTACCTTACTTGTTGATTTATTCTTACACTAAATCTCAAAACAATTTCCAACAAAGGGACAAGGCTACATCACGTCCTCAAATACTCTCCATGTATGGGATGCACGCATCTAGCTTGCTCACTTGGTTGTTTTAAGATTTGGTAGCTTTGGAATTTTCATTTTTAGTTATATTCATGACCAACCAAAATCATCAACTAAGCTGATGATTTTGTGCTTTGATGAATCATATAATGAGGTTAAATGGATGGAATTCCTCCCGCCTCCTTGCATGACCATTCTCATGGTACCTTAATTTACATTCGTATACGTTAACTTTTAAATTCCGAATCCAACCCGTTAAACAAAAAACGCAACTCACAAACCTTCGTTTCCCTCTTAGGTTAACTTCGGTGTTCCAAATACTCAAGGCTCGTCAAACTCACTAAGTGGAATTACTTCGCAAACTGTGAGTATACATGACCCTCTTTTTGTTTTTACACTTATATATATATATATGTATATTCGTATTAAAACTCACACAAACACACATACGTAAATACTTTATTCATACAAACGAATATGTTAATACATTATTTATACGTTTATACTTTGGGAATACATGCATGTTAGAAGCCATTCTTGCACTATACTTTGTCATTAACGTCGTACAAGCCTGCCTTAACATGTATAACGTTGTAGGAGTAGCACACCGCCCTTGTTGGGTCAATGTTAAGTAATCATACAAACGGTCTTGTCGTTGCGATAACAAGATTACGCTAGTGGAATCTTTGGGTTGACACATATGTGATGCATACTAGTTCATGTTTGTTTATGCCTTAGTATACGTTTTTGCCATGTGGATTCGTTAAATTCTTTTATACATATGCTAGTACACTAAACTTGTATGCTCACCAATGCTTTTGTGTTGACATGTTACTTTAATATATATTGCATGAACTTGATGTTGATGCGTTGAAAAGAAATCTAGTAGGATGGACTAGAAATGCACTTAGTTTAAATTCGTGTTTTATTGTTAAAATTGTTATGTTCTAAATGTTGTAAATTTTCTTTTGGAAACAATGTATTACATTTATCATGAAATGAAAAATCGTTATTTTAAATACTTGTCACGATTAGCCATTATGAAGTCTCTTGCAACCTCATTTTCGTCTCACTCCGAAGTTTTCGTTATTGATTGGGGTGTGACATGATACCCTTACTAGTTCAGGAGTTCTCTCTTTTGTTTGTCTCTTGTAAGGCCTGGAAGATTCTCCATTGTAACGCCCCAAAATTCATTGTGACTAATATATGTATTTAAGTATCATACCATGAGGTGAAATAAATATATTTAACTAACCAAGCTAAGTACTTTAGTCTTTTAGTAGGAAGGATGGAGTTTGTGACTAAACAAATCGACCAATAAAACTGTAGGGACTAAAGGAGTGCATGTATGAAACTTGATTAAATAAAAGGATGAGAAAAAGAAAGCAAAACGCATATTTTTTTTTGTGTGTTGTAGCGAGATATAGAGAAAGAGGGGAAATAACACCCTCTAAAACCTAATCATAAATTCAGCAAATTAGTGGAGCAACTGATGGTTGATCTTGTGCATGTACATCAATCTTTGATCACCTCTACTTGCTAATCATAAGGTATGTTACAATTTGTCTTTTGGTGAAGTTCTAGCATGATGAGAAAGTTGAAAACATCAAATTGAAATGAGCTTTCAATAAGTATGATACAAATTACGGTAGAGATTTCGTTTAGAATAACTACATGGATGAATGTATGTATAGAAATTTTGTATGTGCTTGATATATGTGAAAACCCTCATGAAGGTAAAGTGGGTTTTCAAAAGGAGGATGAAACAATGATTAATTCAGTTAATTTTGGTGTATTATGTTATATGTGTTTGATTCTTATTAGTTAGATTGAGTATTGTATGGAAGTAATGTGAATTTTTAGTTGTTGTTAATGAATGAAAGCAAGAGGTAGGATATGAGCTTAAAATACTTGTACATTGTGCCTTAATTGTGGTACACACCCCAAGTGTTTGATGAAATGCCTAAGTGACAATTTTAGATGAAATTGTATGTAAGCAATGGATGGATGTGTGTAGAATGTAACAATGAGGTAATTAATGATAGAACTAGTATGCGAGTACGAATGGGAAAAGAATAATGAATGTGAGCATGTAGATTGAGGTGCGGGTACGGATAGAACTAGTATGCGAGTACGAATGGGAAAAGAATAATGAATGTGAGCATGTATGTGTGGGTTATATGAGAATCTGTGATTTATAACTTGTTGATAAATGTGTTAGTATGTATTACACGCGTGAGAGGATAGAAGTTGTTCATAGGTATGTTACAGGTGGATAGTTTTATGCATGAATAAGTATAATAATCGAATGTGAATAGGTGAACGTGACTTGTATGTATGTAGATATGTAATCATAGTGAGCGTAAGTAATGTGAACTTATATGTGTGATGTATGTATGGGACACGTATGCATGTAATTGGTTATATGGAAGTGTATATACGTGCTGTAGTTGAATGAATGTAGACCAATGGTACGTGTTTATGTGAAGATGTGGGTTTTCAATATGTCGGGATTACGTGTTGCTAATTGTATTCTATTGAGAATGAAATGGAATGCAGGTATGAGAACGTTGGGCTCTTGAGGAATTGATGTTGGATTGGAGTAAGTGAATTTGAGAGGATAATCGAATGAAATAGAATTATGCAGTTAGAATGCCATATGGTCTTTAAATATATGTAATTATGTATGATGTTACCAATTACTAATGGGTTGATTGTATATGAGGACCGCGGGATTGCACAAATTTTCTCTATCACCATCAAGGACAAGCGGGTGTGGATCGAGTCAAAGAGCAAGGATTATACGGAAAGGGTGGTCACATAGTTTCTATTTACATATTATATTTGATACGTTAATTAAGAATGAATGTTGTAACTCTTTTAAAGAAAATGTTTGTCATTTTATAAATGGACCTTCAAGTATGTCAAAACATTTATAAAGAAAGAAATTTTGTGGCTTGTATTTTCCGTTGCGACTTTTCGGAAAAAATGTGTTTGGCTCTTACATCCATGACCTTGTCGTTTGAACGCTTAACTTTATTTTCCTTGTCTTTCTTGATCAGTTCATCTACATCACCTCCATCTTCAACAGCTTTTAGGATACGGTATATTCTCCTTGCAACTTTCCAGCATTGGGTAGGGTACATATTACATACAGAGGCTGTAAATGACACTCACAACCTGTTCCTAGTCTCATGCAATCAGTAAAGACCCTGGTGGTCATTCTTGTGAGATTGACTGTTTCACCTTCAGTAGGAAGATCCTTTAGTTTACCGTTAAGAATGATTTGGAGAAACCTTGGATAAAGCAAACACTTGCTATCATAGTAGTTTGCATTCAAAACTAGTTTAGAGAAAATAAATTCGGAGATGTTGATAAGTTTATCTTCACAAAGAGTGAGCATACATCCTGCCCATGACAAGCTTAGACCATCAAAACCCCTCAGACGGTGGGAAAATGTAGCCATGAAACATCTGGTAATGAAACTCCAGTTAGCAATGACACTTGTTTTCTTCATATCTGTTTTGAGAAATAAACCTTCATAACAAATTTCTCTTAACTTGCTTTTGGTCCAGTCTAATTGGATTCAATAGGCAATTTTACGTTATCATTGAGCTTTAGATGAACATTCACGTCTTCTTTGGTGATTGTAACGGATTTTTTAGAAACCACAACCTCAAGTCCTGAGGGATTGGCGAAATACTTTATTGTTTCCCAAAAATCATCTATTTGGCTTCGAATGATCATGGGTGATTCAGTCGAAGAAAAATGG
This sequence comes from Scalesia atractyloides, assembly GCA_947069175.1. Lineage (NCBI taxonomy): Eukaryota > Viridiplantae > Streptophyta > Magnoliopsida > Asterales > Asteraceae > Scalesia > Scalesia atractyloides. The sequence goes on along the minus strand of CAMTDV010000022.1, from coordinate 19,564,038 downwards.
ATTCTAGAATGTTGAAGCCATCTCACCTTGTTTACGTAATAAGGATCAGCTTCACTTAGAGTAATAGCTTGATTGTGCCTGACTTCTGGTTTGAAACCCATCGTCATAGTGTCTGCAGAAACAAACATACCCAAGATAAGTTCTATATTTACACATAGTTCTAGTGACGCCATTTACATTTGGTCATCACTCAGAAAAAGACTAACAAGGATTCCTTTAAGTGACGTCGGTTAATGAGTTAGTTTTAAAGCATGTTTAGATTATGATAATTGACACATATTCACATTAATGAAGTGACACCTGACATTAGCAATTACTGAGTGACGTTTGGTTGTGACCGCGCATGGTGAAAATTTGGTAGAACCATTGCTTGCGACAAGTAGTGGCGCCATTGCCAATTGCTCGTCACAAGTGATGGTAATGGCTAGGCTATGAACTTGAGCACAAGACTCAAGTCACCTGAATGCAATGTTCATGATTTCAAGTTTTAGGCATCATTGGCCCCGTCACTGAGTAACGCCAAAATCAAAATCATGAAGAAACTGATGATGTCACTGTTTTCGTAAAACCCTAAAACAACCCCTTTCAATCCAACTTATGATCTGTGTTTAACCTAAAACTATTAACCGATCTAAGCTTTAACAACTCGGAATCCTATTCCAATCAAACCCTAGTCAAGATCAACATTAAACACTTACTATCGAGTTTACAAAATTAAGAAAACTTAGTATTTGAAGCTTTTGAAGATGTACGAATGAGAGAGAGAGAGAGTGGCGGTTTTTGAAAAAGTGTAAAATAAAGAGTCTTATTTATAGTCAAATGGGCGTCACTAAGTGACGCCAACATGCATGATTTGAGTGGCGCCATTTACTGAGAAACAAGACCAAACAACTGAGTGACACATTAGTTTTAAGAACCGTCACTCGAGTGACGCATGTAGAAAGATTTTTATAGGAATTTATATTGTTGTATATTGCGAACTGGAATCATGCACTTTATTTGTACAACAAACGAACAATTTTAGGACCCTTATATATATATATATATATATATATACACACACATTTCATCAGGGGAAATTTTGTCAAGATATCACAAACCTGCTTTGAGATCACATTTCTTAATAATATGTATAAATATGTAGAGCATTGTGTGTCTTTTCAGCTATACAAACCTAGACATCTTACATTCCTTTTTGAACTTTTCGTGCAAGCCAAAGCAAGTAGTAAATCCACATGATTATGAATCGTTATCTTAATCTAAGAGATGAAATTTACTTGTCTAGATAGTTGAGTCTACCAGCAAATAGATCATGAAGCCACAGCTTCCTCCGGTTCCTATTCATGTGAAGATAAACTTATCAAAGTGCTATCAATTCTCAAATATCAGAGACTATCCAAAATAACATTCATAATATGATAACACTAAAGATCAAAATGTTTTAAGACACAATCATCCAAAATCATTCATTAAACATATGGTTTTTGGAATAACACATTCTCCTCCGAATATTTTATTTATAATGCCCCGTTCATTTTGAAATGAAATTTCTTGATAGCTTAAAATACACGGTTCGACAACCCCCAAGATTTTTGAAAGATACTTGGTTTTGAAGGAAACATGTAACGTAGAGTATGTACAACTACAAAGCAATAAAGCTAAAATTAACTAAAGTTAATAATTTCCAACCACGATACCAACTAGCAAAACTGTGTTTTGTCGTGGGCTTTGGTAAAAATGTCAGCTTTCTGCAGATCGTTGTGAATGGCTAGTACTTTGACATAGCCCTTCTCAAAAGCATCTTTGATTGCATGGATCCTGATCTCAATGTGCTTTGTCTTCGAGTGATCGATGGGAATTTTGATGATTTCCATATAAGCATCATTATTCGATGAACATCGACATCAGCATGAAGTTGAAACCATAACTAATTAGTTAATGTTTGATCTACATCACTTGAGAGCAACAACTAGCAGCAACGGTATATTCGGCTTCGGCTGTAGACTGAGAGACTGTTGTTTGCTTCTTGCACTGCTAAGATATCAAGCGATTTCCCATATATTGACATCCACCAGACATAGATCGACGTGTCATCTTACAGCCTCCATGAGTAAGCCACCAAATCAAAGTTATCATCTCTTGGATACCACAAGCCAATACTTGGTTACCCTTTAAGGTAGCAGAAGATACGTTTAACAGCTAATTCATGAGATTCACTGGGATCAGATTGATAATGGGCACAATAACAGACAACGAACATGATATCCAGGAGACTAGCAGTGAGATACATCAAAGAACCAATCATTGATCTGTAGTTGCAAACGATTGATGGGCTTGCCAGACAAGTAAGGGGTGAGAGAAGTTTGAGAAGCAACTGGAGTGTTCTTGGGAGAACAATCCGACATTTTATACTTTCCAAAAGTCGCACGTACTTAGCTTGATGGATAAGAATGCCATCATCTTGTTGCTTCATTTCAAGACCCAAGAAGAAAATAAGCTCTCCCATCATGATTATGTCAAACTTGGCTTTCATGACTTTCTCAAAATCTTTGCATAGCTTGTCATTTGAAGAGCCAAATATGATATCATCAACATAGACTTGAACAAGCATGATATCATCCCCGACTGTCCTTTTGAAAAGAGTCATATCTATCTGTCCTCTTGAAAACCGTTCTCCAGCATGTTTTTGGACAATGTCTCATACCAGGCTCTGGGTCTGGGTACCTGGTGAAGACCATACAAGGCCTTAATCAGATTGTAGTACCTATCTGGGTAGATTGTGTAACAACCGGCAAATTTTCATGTTAAACCGTACAACCTAAGCACTATTTATTTACCCTAAATTACGTGCATTTAGACTTAAGTATATTATTAATTGAGTCCATAAAGTCTAGCAATGTCCGGATAAATGCATGGGTTCGCATTTAATGTCGTTTGGTATCGTCTTATCATGTAGCGATAAAAGTACATATATAAAAAAGCTACGTTTGTGGATTATCCGGTACACTGTAAAAAATGTTAACACGGTTGCAATATGCCTGGAACTTTAAAATTTATGGCATTGTTATATGTTTTGTGTGAATAATAGATAAAACTTATTATAGATAAGAAGGTATTGTATTCTTTCGGTCTATCGCATAAAGGTTAGTTCAATTACGTTCTAACATTTATACTAGTGATTTATCACTAAACTGTGACTTTGTAAGTGGATATTTGTGTGGTTTAGTAATGCTTGTTTCAAAGTTGCTAGTAACTAAACACGATAGATACACACTATATAAGTTAAGTTAAAAGATTTAGGAGGAGTTAAGGTGTTAGAAGATTTAGGAGGAGTTTTGGAGCTACATCTTAACTTACAAGCTTCCATCCATCCATTTTGTGGCATTTTGATTGTGGTATGATCCTTATATTTGGTTGATCTTTACATGTTTTATTTATTTATTTTGTGCTTCATCTACACAAGAAAGTTCACCAAAGTGGGATGTTAAAAATGTTTTTTTAATCAAGTAAACCCTTGGATAAAATGGAGTTTTTTTGGAAATATATATGAGTGTGTATGTAGCCGTAGGTTATATGTGGAGGTGTATGTGATTGTTGTTTGTTGTTTGTTTTGTGAAGTATATGCACTTGTATGTTTATGTTGGAGCATAATGATTTTGTATGAAGTTAAATAGATTCATATGGTGATTATACAAAAAAGGGAGTTTGTGTTAAAAATAAAGTTTAAGTTGGTGTAGGTGGTTATGGAACTTGTTTGATGATGTTTGAGGTTGATTAGGGGTTAATATGTTAAATGATAATTTAATATATTTTAAACGGGTATATGTATCAATAGAGTTTATTGATGATGGTTGACGATGTTGATTTTGGCTAAAATATAAAAATATAAGATACGTATATTTAAATGTTAAATTTCGTATCTTAGAGTTTGGAAGGTGATAAATATGGATTAAGCATTTTTTTATATGTTAAATACATTTTTGACAAAATATAGTTTAACATAATAAAAATGGTAAAAAGGATTTACTAAAGTAGGTATTATACTTGGTGGTAAAGATGACATAATATGATTTACGGGTAATGAAATGTATTAATTTTGGATAAAAAATAATAAGAATATATATATTTTCAGGTCGTAAATAAAAATATATTTTCCGGAAAATGGTTACTAAGTCGTCTTGAGAAATAATTCACGAATCGACGATTTGAGGACGGAAATTGGTTAATTGGCTAAGTGTTTGAGTGTTAAGAATATATATATATGTGTGTGTGTGTGTGTGTAAATATGTATTTTAACATACTTAGCGGAAACTATGAACTTGTACGAAATATACATATGTTATATATAGTATATGTGATACGTGTTTGGTATACGTATATACACATGTGGAATACGTATAAACGTGTTTACGTGGTTAAGTGCTTGTTGAATATAAATGAACGTATGTATATCAATATGTGTAAACGATATGTGGACAAAATGTTCATTTCAACGAACGACTTTTTGATAAATATATAAATAATATTGAAAATATTATTATTTTTGACTATTTATCGTATACGAAAACGTATAATTATTTTAAGAATAAGTATATATATTCGGTCAAGTTCGACTTACGTATTTTGTGGACGTCACTCTATATGAGTAATATAGTATTTTGGTCATAAAATATATATTTACGAAAAGATTTATGGACTTCGTTCCATGTAAATAAATAGTATTTTGTTTGTGAAATATATATATTTATGTGGTTATGATCGTAGTTCGGGACTAGGTCCCGACATTGTGTGACAATGTGTAGTATATATATATATATATATATATAAATACATGTGAACTCTTGAACGACTTGTCAGGTTGACACATATTTAGACCTAGTGTGTTATTAAATTTAGGACATGTGTAGGTTGGGAAATTATTTTCAGACACTTTCATTTTTGCTAGCATACGCATGAAACACAATTTGTGAGTACTCACCGCCCCTTTAACTTATTTAAATGTTTATTTAAATCGGGGGAAATTCATGCTTGGTTACGGGTATGGTAATGGGGTATGAAATCCATTTTTGTCTATTTTGTGAGCATAATTTGGTTCGTTTTAGAGCTCGGAAGTCCTCGTGTTATTGTTTTGTTTAGTAACCATTAGTCATGGTAATGACCGTGGAACAGTTGAATAAATCTATTGGGTTTAACGAGCCACGCTCCTGGTCGGTCGTGACCCTGTGGGAGTGCAATTGTGTCCAATTATTCTTAGACATTGTTGTGGTGCAGGATGTGGCAAGGCATCGTCGTTATGGGTTGGTTACGGGCTTATGCGGCTGATGTATCACGTTTTTGCAAGACCGTGATTTTCTCTCTTGATTTTCATAAACTGCGCATACTAATTTTTGTTTATCAAATGTTTTAAGTTTCATTTGTGACATTTAAACCTGTGAACTCACCGACAGTATGTTGACGTTTTTAAGCATGTTTTTCAGGTAAGTGAAAGTCGGTTCATGACATTTGGAAGTTGCGTGCATCATGGACGATACCTTTTTGTGGGGTTTACCTTGTATATTTCATCATACCAGAAATGTACTTGACAAATCCTAGGAACTTTATAAATGTTATAACTTTTGGTCATATGTGTTTTGAAACTTAGTATAATATATTTGGTTTTGTGAACTAAATATGTTGTCATGGTTTTGTAAACTTTAACCTTCGGTATCTTTATGCTTAATCATATTAGTTGTTTGCTTATCGTATGCTTGAAAATCTTTCATGGTCACACCTTGCATTCCCACGAAACGCAAGGTGTGAAAGATTGGTATCAGAGCCTCGATTATATCGAACTAGGATTCGGTCTTGAGTCTAGACTTTAATCACATCTCTAGGGTGCTTGCACGAAACGTTTTCACTTGCATTTCATCTATGGGTTGGTCTACATGTCGTAGACGGGTTTAATGGTTTTGTCTATGTGGTGTAGGCGGGTTTAATGGTTTTATCTATGTGGTATAGATGGGTTTCATGGTTTTGCCTATGTGGTATAGATGGGTACAATGGTTTTGTCTATGTGGTATAAAGGGGTTTAATGGTTTTGTCTATGTGGTATAGACGGGTTTCATAGTTTTGTCTATGTGGTATAGGCGGGTTACATGATTTTAGTCTACAAGTAATAGACGTGTTAGTCGGATTATGAAGTTTATGTGATTTATATATAGATATAATTTATTTATATATGTGTGTTGGTACGGATTATTTTGCTAGGTGTAACACCCTGTAAAAATCGTGTCCAATAATATAGTTACACGTGTTGTATTTTAAAATATAGTCTATTAAAGACTAATAAGGACTAAAGGCGTCAACATGCTCAAACAGAGCCTCTGAGTGACGGTCCGATGTCAACATGCATAAATAACGGCCTCTGAGTGACTGATATGTCAACATGCTTAACTCATTAGCTTCTGAGTGACTGATATGTCAACATGCTTAAAACTTGGCCTCTGAGTGACTGATATGTCAACATGCCCAGCCTCTGAGTGACATCGGAGTCAACATGCTTATAATAAGCCTCTGAGTGATCCTTTACGAAGTCCTAACTCTCATACGTGCCATTTGTGGACGAGAGGGTTCAATTTTGTATATATGTGAAAGTTGGATAATGGAGGGATTAAAAGTGTCAACATGTTAATTTATACCTCTGAGTGACCTTTTAACAAACCGAGAGCTCGACAAAGTTCGGGCATAATCCCGGATATGCCAAGTATTGGCTACGGAGGGCTAAAAGTGCCAAAAAGGTGGTTTAGAAGGTTTTTAGAAGCTTTATAAAGTTAAGGGGTTAAAGTGTCAAAATTTGAAACTGGCCATAGGGGGTCACGAAGCGCGAGAGACCAGGCCTGAGTCTCTCGCGGGGCGCGAGAAGGCCTCTGCTGCAGAAAGTTTGCTTGGATGCCAAACAAAAATGCCAAAAACCATGAATTCGAAACGATGGTCTTCCAAACTGCTATGCCACGTTTTAGGACACTTGTAAGCTTCCTCTTACACCCCTAAACACCTGGCATCACCTCCTTTGAGTTCTCCAACTATAAATAGGTGTTCAAGTTCACCATTTCAACTTGCACCTTTCTCAAATTCAATTCTTCTCCCCCCTCTGGAAGTTCCTAGCTGAAAGGAGCATCCAACTTAGTTCTCTTGCATTCTAGGAACCTCTTGTAAGTGTTCCTTTCTCTTGCATTTTCGTTTGTAGGCTTTTATAGCCAAAAGTCAAGCGTTTTAGGGAAAAGGCTTTGACTTTTGGTTAAGACCATTATGGTCCAGCTATTGTTCGAAGTGAACATGGCTAAGTGATCATAATAAGGTAGGTGTTAATCCCTATAAAGGGCACCTCCTGAAGATCATGTTTGCTAGACCAATTGACGGGTCAAAGTTATGATAACTAAAAGTCAAACATGCCATTTTTTTGGAAAAATCATAAATTGTTCTTATATATGTTATGAAACCTGTTTTGACACTTAAACAAGTTGGTAATAATTATTAGAACATGTAAGAACATGTTCAGCTCGTCAATTTCAATTCTAGGGTCGGTTTGCAACTGAAAGTCGCGAAGTTTGACTTCCGATTCTGACCCGATTTAGATTAGTTAGCTACTGATCTAAAGTTGCATTATGATCATAATATAATGTAGCATAACCCTCTGAGGTTATATTACATGATCATAATCAGAATCTGAGTTTATGCGCAAGTTCCGTAATTATGCCATTTTTGACTAAAATGCCCTTTTTGCATAAAACAAGGTTTTAAATGATAATAAACTCGAAAATGAGTTTCCTCCTGATGTAATATAATAAGTAGGATTATTTGGGATGTTAAACCAAGTTATAAACTGAGTTTTCAACCAGGTACTTAAACTATGCCAATAAATGATGATTTTAGCCCTTGTGACTCATAAAATAGTTTTAATAAAATATTTTCAAGGTAAATCATTTACCTACTGATATTTTATATTAAATAATATATTTTAAACATTTTAATATGATCTTAACATCAGTTTTCATAAACATCACAGAAAGACGTCATTTTACGACATAAGCGCCGATTCGGCGCATAGTATGGTTTTAAACCATATTAATTGACCAAGATTTGTTACCTACTGATTTAAAAATTATTATGAATATATTTACAGTAGGTACATGTTATAAACTCATAATCCCAAATAATTTACAAACTATGTGTAAAATGACCAAAATGCCCATTCGGTGCATAGTTTGGTCATAAAAGATAAGTTACACATATAATTGATATCCTACTAATATTATATCATAAATAAACTATTTTTCCAGAATACTCATGATTATAAACTTAAATTATATTCAAGTTCCTTTTATATGAGACGAAATTACCAAAATGCCCTTATGAGGCATAGTTTCAATTTAAAACCATAACAGGCATAAAAGTTGATATCCTACTGATATTACAACTTATTTAAAATATAATGGCATATAGAACTTTTCCATGACTTATCAGGTTACCCGATATCGCTGATATGCGTACGGTTAAGTATATGTAACAAGTTTACAAAAATTAACCGAAACGGGTCTAACCTTGTCATTTAAATCTCAAAATCTAGCATGTTTATAGTTTATCCATATTACACAAGTCAATGTACTTGTTGGGATTAAACTACATTCTATCCAATCATCGTTTAATCTAGCGTTATACGTATTTGATCAAGTACGCTAGTCGGTCTAAGTCTATGACTTAAATAAGACCGTTAGTATTTAATTGGTTAACTTATGCTATAATCCAGACTAGAGACATTCCGATAAATGCTATCTGCACTTAGCTCATTTTGAATTCGGCTGGGTTATAATCTTGCATTTTAAACAAGGCTAATTCAGGTAAATACTCTCGACTTATTTTCCCTATACGGGCTTGGGTTACGGTAAATTATTATCGCTTGGTCGGAAATGGGATCAATCGAATGCCAGATTGTGGCTAGTAAATCCGCATATTCTGTTTTAATCAGTTTTGTTTGATAACTTAAACATCGAGGGTTTAATTACCATGTCCTGGATATCCTGGCTCATTACATTAGATAATGGCCACGACCTTAGCGTGGGGTGTAGGCATACACCTGACAGACGCTCAAATGCAAATTACCCAACACGTTGGGGATAACTCCTTCGTGATTTCTAAGTGGTGTGTATTTAATCATGTCTCGGTCTCTGTAATGGGCCCTGTATGTATGGACAAACATGTGAATCTGTGAACATGGTTGCAACGCCAACTTTCCCAAGTTATAAAATGATTTTGTGCTGATACGCACTTAAAACAATTTTTAAAATGTTTTTAAAATGAGTCAGTTGGGTGTATTTACCAGCGAAATCTTACGTATTTTCAAAAGGCTGAGCTTGCAGGTACAATACGAAAATAGGCTGGAAGTGCTCAGTAGTGATAGAGGATCTTGCAAATCCTAGATCTGCCCTAAAGTCTGTTTTATATTCTTTCTTTGTACATTTTATGATCCGCCTGTGGATCTTCTATTACAAGCCTGTATATTATTTTGTATTTCTGAACATTTGGTTTGTAATAATAATTTTACTCCAAGACTTCCACTGTGCCGTGTTTAATTGACAATGATGTTATCAACTGACGTCACGATATTCCCCACCCGGGCCCACCGGTGTATGGATTTGGGTTAGAAATCCGGGGTGTGACCCTGGGTCACGATGTCGTCAGTTTCGGATCCTATCGACATATCAGACTCATATGAGGAGTTCATTAACCTCATGTCCGACGAGGAGATGATCGAGTTGGAGTCGGATGATGAGCCCATTATGGAGGTCGTGCCGGAGACGGATAGTGAGCCGGAAGAGGATCCGGACTACTTGTCTGATGATGCGGTTAGTGGTGTTAGTGATGAGGGGGAGATCATAGCCTTAGGTGGTCCTATGCTGATAGGTGATGTTCTCGATCTAGGGGATGTTCTAGTCCCTGGTGTAGTTGTCGTAGGTCACCCCGATGAACACCCTATCCTTGACATCCCACCCTTTGCGATTGAGTTTCCTCTTGTAGTCCTCCCTGCTGGTGGGGACGAGGTTCCAATGTTTCACGTTGATCATGTAGGTGATGACCTAGGAGAGGGTGAGGTGTTCGATGTTGTGATTCTAGAGGTCTCTTCCCCGGTGGTGTCCGTTATGGACATTTCATCTTTTGACACTGCTGATAGTGTATTTTCTTCTGCTCTCAAAGCCGTGGGTCTGAGTGCTTACGCTACGGACTGTGGCTCTGCTGCAGACCCTGTCGCTCCCACTACTCTCGAGATGGGTGGACCATCTTGCATTGTTCCTACTCGAGTTGATGATGAGAGAGTTAGTGAGCCTAGGAAGGAGATTCCTTCTATTTTTGAGACTGGAGGAGCTTCACGTCCCGCCCCTGCTAGTCCTCCGATTCCTAACTATTGGCTTTTCTGTAACCCCGGAGTTAGAGCCGGGTAGACCGTCTCGACCCCCACCCACTATGTCACCTTCCGATCCATACTATCGTTCTCCCATGTTTCCACCCACTCTTGAGGAGAGGATGAGTTCCCTTGAGATCTTTCATGTGTTCACGCGTAGGATTGATACGGAGTTGGATACTATCTATCAGCAGCAATTCCATGATGTTCATCATATGATTACCCTTACTTCAGCACACCATGATGTGACTTTTGGTATGATGGATCGTGAGATTTCAGAGGTTCAGGCTAGGGTCGCACACTCGCTTATGAGATGAGAGTTATCGAGGAGGGCTTAGCCAGAGTCAAAGTGGCACTCGAGACATGACCACCCCACCCCACGCTAGTAGCTGTGATATGACTATCCTACTTTTGGTTACGAAGATTGCTTGTGGAAGAAGTCTTACCTTTTTGTATATTGTCTAAACTTGTAAGCTGAGGTGATGTAGCCTTGAGCTCTTTTGGAACTTTCACGAAACAATGTAACAAGTTTGAATGATATGTAAATTATGGTATTTTCTTTTGATGCGTTGTATTTTATACTTGTCATGACTATTATGATGTTGTGGTTGTTATAGCGTGGTACCTGTATGATATTGCGATTATTATGATGGTGATTATTCATATAATTGTTATTACTCGTGCACTCATGATTGATGGTGATACTTGTTGACGTCGTCATATGGTTATTACGATTGGTTGTATTCTTATATTCGTGCATGGTTGGCAATATTTTTCGAAATATATGTCTAAGTTCTTTTGATATTTTATATTAGAAGACCATGGCTCCGAAACGAATAAATACTCGTAAAAGACCGAATTACCAACTTCCAGCCATGGAGGCGGAATTAGAAGCTTTGATGGAACAATGCATCGCTACCGCAATCGCGCAGTATGAGGCAAACTGCGTCAATACTAGCGGCAGCACAGGAGGTACCGGAGGCTCTGGCGGTTCCGGACCCGGAGGATCAGGAACAGGTGGTAACGTTGTGATTGGTAATAGTTGGTTTCACATGGCAATAAGGATTTTTCTTGTTTATATTTATCCTCGTAATAATTATATCTTGATAATTCATGAGGTACTACTATTCCAGGGTGCACTTATAAGGCGTTCCTCGATTACAAGCCTCTAAACTTCAATGGTACCGAGGGAGCCATTGGGTTTATATGTTGGGTGGAGAAGACAGAATCAGTGATCCGTATTAGCAAATGTACCCTGGAAAAAACAGTGATGTATGTTACTTGTCTCTTTCTGGATGAGGCATTGACTTGGTGGAACCTTCAGGTTCAAACATTAGGTGATGAAGCCGCTTATGCCATGACATGGGAAGAAAGTCGGGAATTGATGCAAGGAGAATACTGCTTGAGGGCTGAAATCCAAAGACTAGAGACAGAATTTTGGAATTTAACTATGATCAGTGCTGATGTTTCGAGGTATCTGCAACGGTTCCATGATTTGTCCAAGTTTGTTCCCTACCTTGTGACACCGGAGTTTAAGAGGATTGAACGATACATATGGGGTTTGGCGCCCCAGATCCATAGCATGGTTACCTCGTCTCACCCTACCACAATTAGAAGTGAAGTGAGCCTAGCAGTTAGTTTAACTGAATATGCGGTGCGTATGAAAACGCTAACCAGGTAGGGAAGTGATAAGAAGGATTTGGTCGATGAATCAAAGAGTTAGGGTAAACGGAAATGGTCTAACTTCAAGAAGGGTAACAAAGCTGCAAACCAAACCGCAACAACTCACGATGTGAAAACTTTCTCTGCTACTGTGAACACGACAAACTCTGGTCCAAGGAAGTATATTGGTCCACTACCCAAGTGTGGCAAATGTAACTACCATCATGTGGGCACTTGTGAGAGTGCTAAGTGTAAGAGGTGTGGAAAGGTAGGACACAAAATGGAAACTTGTAGGGTGGTGTTACCAAAGAAGGACAAAGGATGCTACGAGTGTGGTGCCGAGGATCATTTTAAGCGGCAATGTCCTAAGTTGAACCAAGGTAAGGGTCGAGCCTTCGTGATTGGAGCTAAGGATGCTCGTCAGGACCTGGATGTGGTTACGGGTACGTTCCTTCTTAATAATCATTATGCTTCAATTCTTTTTGATATCGGCGTTGACCTTAGCTTGGTATCTACCGACTTTAAATGTATGTTGAATTTAGAGTCAAGTAAGTTAGATATACCTTATTCTATTGAATTGGGTAGTGGGAAATTAGTTGAGTTATGTGAGGTCATTAAGGGTTGCAAGTTGGTCTTATGCAATCAAGCATTTAGTATAGATCTTTTACCGGTTCAGCTGGGTAGCTTCGATGTCATAGTCGGCATGGATTGGTTGTCGAACAATCATGCCAAGGTGATTTGTCATGAAAAGATAATTCGTATTCCTCTATCTGACGGTGAGACCCTTTTTCCATGGAGAAAGACGTGGAACCCCATTGCAAATTATTACTTGCATGAACGCTCCAGAAGTGTGCATGGAAGGGTTGCTTTGCATTTTTGGCACACGTAGTTGATAAGAAGATAGAGGAGCCTAAACTTGAGGATATTCCTATTGTGAGGGAATCCCCTAAAGTCTTTCCTGAAGACTTGCTAGGATTGCCCCCACAAAGACAAGTCGAGTTTCGTATCGACTTGGTCCTAGGAGCTGCTCCTGTAGCTAAATCGCCTTACCGTTTAGCTCTGTCAGAATTACAAGAATTATCTAACCAACTTCAAGAGTTGTTAGATAAGGGTTTCATTCGACTGAGTTTCTCACCTTGGGGAGTTCGAGTCTTGTTCGTGAAAAAGAAAAATGGAACCTTCCGTATGTGTACAGCTTATCGGTAGTTGAACAAACTCACCATCAAGAATAGGTGCCCGTTACCAAGGATGATGACTTGTTTGATCAACTTCAAGGTTCCAGTTTATATTCGAAGATTGATTTACGTTCGGGCTATCATCAGTTGCGGATGCAAGAGGAGTGTATTTCCAAGACGATGTTTCGAACCCGTTATGGTCATTATGAGTTTCTTGTCATGCCTTTCTGCTTGACTAACACGCTGACTGTATTTATGGATTTGATGAATCGCGCATGCAAGCCTTACTTGGACAAATTTGTGATCGTTTTTATTGACGATATATTAATATATTCACGGTCGAAGGAAGAGCATGAGCAACATTTAAGGCTTATTCTTGAATTGCTGAAGAACGAGAAGTTATACGCGAAGTTTTCTAAGTGCGAATTTTGGATTCGCGAGATCCAGATTCTTGGTCATGTAGTGAACGGGAAAGGGATTCATGTCGATCCGTCCAAGATAGAGGCTATAAAGAACTAGGAAGCACCAAAGTGTCCAACTGAAGTACATCAGTTTCTTGGATTGACGGGGTACTATTGAGATTCATTGAGAATTTTTCAAAGATAGCACAACCTCTTACCGCATTGACCCAAAAAGATAGGAAGTTTGACTGGTGAGATAAACAAGAATCAGCGTTTCAATTGCTTAAATAGAAACTTTGTGGTGCTCCAATACGGATGACTTTGTGGTTTATTATGATGCATCGCATCAAGCTTTAGATTGCGTGTTGATGCAACGAGAAAGTCATTGCTTATGCATCTCGCCAGCTAAAGGTCCATGAGAAGAACTACACCACCCATGACTTGGAATTGGGTGCGGTTGTGTTCGCGTTAAAAATTTGGCGCCATTATCTCTACGGTACACGGTGTACAATTTTCACGAATCGTAAAAGTCTACAAATATATTTGATCAGAAGGAATTAAATATGCGCCAACGTCGTTGGGTGGAATTTTTGAACGATTACGATTGTGAGATAAAGTATCATCCGGGCAAGGCCAACGTTGTTGCAGACGCCTTGAGTCGGAATGAAAGGGTTAAGACCTTATGTGTTCTGCATTAGGGTTAACGATCCAAACCAGCCTCACAACTCAAATTCGTGACGCACAATGCGAAGCTCTTAAACCAGAGTTTGTTATGGAAGAATCCTTACGTGGTATGGAACAACACTTGGAACCAAAGGAAGATCAAACATTGAATTTCATGGGCGTGTTTGGGTTCCATTGTTTGGCGGGTTACATAATCTAGTTTTAGATTAAGCTTATAAATCAAAGTATTCGATTCATCCGAGCGCCGATAAGATGTATCATGATTTGAAGGAATTTTATTGGTGACCCAATCTTAAAGGTGATATTGCGACCTACGTGGGAATGTGTTTGACTTGTTCTAAAGTTAAGGCCGAATTTCAGAAGCCATCTGGCTTGTTACAACAACATGAAATTCCAGTTTGGAAATGGGAGCGAATTTCTATGGATTTTGTTATAGAGTTACCTAGTACGTATAGGGGTAATGACATGATTTGGGTAATCATAGATTGCTTGACAAAGTCCGCACATTTTCTACCTATCCGCAAGAAGGATGATATGAATAAGTTAGCGGAGTTGTATATCAAGGAGGTAGTGGCACGACATGGGGTCCCGATTTCTATAATCTCTAAAAGAGATGGCCATTTTGTTTCAAGGTTTTGGATTTTGTTCCAAAAGGCGTTCGGATCTCACGTAGATCTAAGTACAACCTATCATCCTCAAACGGATGTTCAAAGTGAAAGGATCATCCAAACACTAGAGGACATGCTCTGCGCATGTGTGATGGATTTTGGTGGAAATTGGGACACTCATTACCGTTGGTAGAATTTTCTTATAACAATAGTTATCACACGAGCATCAAAGGCGCTCCGTTTGAGGCTTTGTATAGAAGAAAGCGTCGGTCCCCGTTGTGCTGGGCGGAAGTCGGCGAAAAACAGTTAATTGGTCCGGATTTGGTTCAGGAAACCACTGACAAGATTTTTTAGATCAGAGACCGTATCAAGGCGGCTTGTGATCGTCAGAAAAGTTACACAGATGTTCGGGGTAAACCGTTAGCTTTTGAGGTCAGAGACAAAGTATTATTAAAAGTCTCGCCTTGGAAGGGTGTAGTAAGATTTGGAAGCATGGTAAGCTTAATCCAAGGTATATCGGGCCATTCGAGGTTTTGGCCAAGGTTGGTACTGTCGCGTACAAATTAAAGTTGCCTGATGAGCTTAGTAACGTTCATGACACATTCCATGTGTCGAACTTGAAGAAGTGTCTAGCCGACGAGACACTTATCATACATGCGGATGAAATCTGAATTGACGACAAACTCCACTTTATTGAAGAACCGGTCGAGGTTACGGACTGGAAAGTCCAAAAGTTGAGGAGGAGGAGTATTAAATTGGTTAAAGTTCGTTGGAACTCCAGGTGCGGACCTGAGTTTACTTTGAAAAGCGAGGATCAAATGAAAAGGAAGTATCCCCATCTGTTTGAGAAGACTCCTGTTCAGGATGACTCGGCTTGAATTTTGGGACAAAATTCCTTTAACGGGGGGAGAATGTGACAACCGACAAATTTTCAGGTTAAATCGTACAACCTAATCACTATTTATTTATTAAATTATGTGCATTTAGACTTAATTATATTATTAATTGAGTTCATAAAGTCTAGGAATGTCCGGGTAAATGCTTGGGTTCACATTTAATGTCGTTTAATAACGTCTTATCGTGTAGCGATAAAAGTATATATAAAGAAAGAAGCGTTGGTGCATTATCCTGTACACTGTAAAAAATGCTGACACGGTTGCAATATGCCCGGAACTTTAAATTTATGACATCATTATATTTTTTGTGTGAATAACTGATAAAACTTATTATAGATAAGAAGGTATTGTATTCTTTCGGTCTATCGCGTAAAGGTTAGTTCAATTACATTCTAACATTTATACTAGTGATTTATCACAAAACTGTGACTTTGAAAGTGGATATTTGTGTGGTTTAGTAATGCTTGTTTCAAACTTGCTAGTAACTAGATAAAAAAAATGCCACCAAATGTAAATAAAACATATGTTGCAAGTTGGGAGACATCCTTGCATTAAAATATTCAAGTTCTTTAACCACCCTTTCTTGCCCCACACCTCATACGGCCATCCACCATACTCCTATTCCTTTGGAGTATTCACTTGGGTCATAGGAAGTGTGGCTTCATCATTGTTTACATATTTTGTTGAAAGACAAAATGGATATGAACCTTATCCATTGCATTTCTCACATTCAAACAACCAAACTTCCACCTTTTTCTCTTCCATACGACTTAAGCGCCTAAACCCAAACCCTTATTTTTCACTAAAACACAATAGATAAACACTATATAAGTTAAGGTGTTAGAAGATTTAGGAGGAGTTTTGGAGCTACACCTTAATATACAAACTTCCATCCATCCATTTTGTGGCATTTTGCTTGTGGTATGATTGTAGTATGATCCTTATATTTGGTCAATCTTTACATGTTTTATTTATTAATTTTGTGTGTTCACCTACACAAGAAAGTTCATCAAAGTGGAAAGTTAAAAAATTGTTTTTTTTTTAAATCAGGTAAACCCTTGGATAAAATGGAGTTTTTTTGGAAATATATATGAGTGTGTATGTAGTGGTAGGTTATATGTGGAGGTGTATGTGATTGTTGCTTGTTGTGTGAAGTATAAGCACTTGTATGTTTATGTTGGAGCATAATCATCTTGTATGAAGTTAAATAGATTCATATGGTGATTATACAAAAAAGGGAGTTTGTGTTAAAAATAAAGTTTAAGTTGGTATAGGTGGTTATGGAACTTGTTTGACGATGTATGAGGTTGATTAGGGGTTAATATGTTAATGATAAGTTAACATATTTTAAACGGGTATATGTGTCAATAGAATTTATTGATGATTGTTGACGATGTTGATTTTGGCTAAAATATAAAAATACAAGATAAGTATATTTTAACGTTAAATTTGGTATCTTAGAGTTTGGAAGGTGATAAATATGGATTAAGCATTTTTTATATTTTAAATATATTTTTGACAAAATATTTTTAACATAAAAAAATGGTAAAAGGATTTACTAAAGTGAGTATTATGCTTGGTGGTAAAGTTGACATAATATGATTTATAGGTGATGAAATGTACGTATTTTGGATAAAAAATAATAAGAATATATATATTTTCGTGCTGGAAATAAAAAAATATTTTTATTTCAAAATATTTTCCGAAAAATGGTTACTAAGTCGTCTTGAGAAATAATTTACCAGCCGACGGTTTGAGGATGAAAATTGGTTAATTGGCTAAGTGTTTAAGTGTTAAGGATATATATATATATATATATATATATATATATGTAAATATATATTTTAACGTACTTACCGGGAACTACGAACTTGTATGAAGTATACATATGTTATATATATATATATTATATGTGATACGTGTTTGATATACATATATACACATGTGGATACGTATAAAACGTGTTTACGTGGTTAAGTGATTGTTGAATATAAATGAACGTATCTATATCAATATGTGTAAACGATATGTGGACAAAGTGTTCGTTTCAACGAACGACTTTTTGATAAATATATAAGAAAATATTATTATTTTTGACTATTTATCGTATACGGAAACGTATAATTATTTTAAGAATAAGTATATATATTCGGTCAAGTTCGACTTACGTATTTTGTGCACGTCACTCCACGTTATTTTGGTCATAAAATATATATATATTTACGAAAAGATTTTTGGACGTCGTTCCATGTAAATAAATAGTATTTTTTCGTGAAATATATATTTATGTGGTTATGGTCGTAGTTCGGGACTAGGTCCCGACATTGTGCGACAATGTATAGTGTGTATATATATATATATATATATATAAATACATGTGAACTCTCTGATAATCACCCACCAATGTGTCGTAACGTTTTACATTTAAATAAAAGGTTAACATCTCATTTGTCTGAACAAGTTTGGTGAACGACTTGTCAGGTAGACACATCTTAGACCTAGTGTTTTATTAAATTTAGGACACGTGTAGGTTGGGGAAATTATTTTCGGACACTTTTGATAGTGGGGTATGAAATCCATTTTTGTTTATATTGTGCGCATAAGTTGGTTGGTTTTAGATCTCGGAAGTTCTCGTGTTATTGTTTCGTTTAGTAACCATTAGTCGTGGTAATGACCGCGAAACAGTCGAATAGATCTATTGGGTTTAACGAGCCACGCTCCTGGTCGGTCGTAACCTTGTGGGAGTGCAACTGTGTCCAATTATTCTTAGACATCACCGTGGTGCACGATGTGGCGAGGCCTTATCGTTATGGTTGATTACGGGCTTATGTCGGCACATGTATCACGGTTTTTGCAAAACCATGATTTGACAATCGTAATTTTCATAAACTACGCATACTAATTTTTTTATCAAATGTTTTAAGTTTCATTTGTGACATTTAAACATGTGAACTCATCGACATTATGTTGACGTTTTTAAGCATGTTTTTCAGGTAAGTGAACGTCGTTCACGACATTTGGAAGTTGCGTGCAACATGGACGATACCTTTTTGTGGTTTTGCCATGTATATTCCATCGTACCCGAAATATACTTGACAAATCCTAGTAACTTTTTAAACGTTATACCTTTTGGTCGTATGTGTTTTGAAACTTAGTGTAATATATTTGGGTTGTGTAAACTAAATATGTTGTCATGGTTTGTAAACTTTAACCTTCGATATCGTTGATGCTTAATCGTATTAGTTGTTTGCTTATCGTATGCTTGAAATCCTTTCATGGTCCACCTTGCGTTTACGTCTTCGGCGGGGTGTGACAGATTGGTTCCTTAAAACCTGAAGGTTAACACACATACACCTTCTCCTTTACTTCACCGTACAAAAAAGCACTTTTGACATCAATCTGAAACACCTTGAAATTCTTGTAAGAAGAATAGCTAAGAATATCCGTATGGCTCTAGCTATTGGAGCAAGCACTTCGTTGTAGTGAATGCTTTCTTCAAATCCTGCAAAAGGAAGGTGTGGCGTGGTTTGGTTTTATCCCTTAAAAAAATACTATAGGGATGTTACACTTTAAATGTCAAGGAATTGTCGATGAGGTCAAAGGTTGGTATTTTAAGCTAAATGATAGAATCCAACAACTTAGTGACGAGAAATTTGCATGGGAAGCAAAGAGGAAAAATAAACTAAAAAGTACTTTTAACATTGATTTGTGGTGAGAGAAGCAAGTCGCTTATACAGAAAGGGAGGAAATTCGAAAGCATTGGAATGCAACATGGGATGTTTGCTTAATTTTAAGACCTAATTCATGACAGGAACATGAAATGTGTTTATAAGCCTAATCCTTCTCTTAGATATATTAAAATCCTCACTCATCGCTTTATAGATGCTCCTACCTCACACCAAACATATCCGACCCTTCTTATACCTATTCCTATGATACTCCTAATAATGTAAGATGTTCATAAACTACTTATGCGATGCGTTGTTAGATATATAAATAGTTTTAAGTAACATTATAAATTTTATAAAGATCTGGAATGAAATTTTTTTAATGATTTTTGTAAAAGAGATAAAAATCGATTAATTTTATGATTAAATTTAATACTTTAACCTTAAATGTAACTTCTTTTTAGCAAATATATAGATCAAGATTAAAAAAAAAAACGATTAATTATATGATAAAGTTTGATACTTTAACCTTAAAAAATTATAAATTTATAATTATCGTATTATGAATTTATATCGAGATAGATGATAGATGGACAACAAACTGCGCCACTACCTCTTTTTAAATAACAAAACTAAGTCTTTTAAAAACTACGTCTATAAATTTCGGAATAATAACTTCTTTTTAACAAATATTTTTTTTATGATAAAGTTTGATACTTTAACCTTAAATGTAACTTCTTTTTAGCAAATATATCCATCACGATTTTAAAAATAAAATAGATATATCCACTAGGTCACAACATGGACCTTACAATTTGATAAAAAACAGGAAATAAATAAAAAGGAAAACAAATAACAAATAATGAAATTAAAAAAAACAATTGTATACTTGATTTTAATTAAATAAAATTAAATATTTTAGCAAAGTTGATTTTAAATGAATAAAATTAAATATTTTAACACTATTAGCTTAGCAAAGTTGATTTTGCAAAATATAAGATTTAATATTTTAACAGTAATAGCTAATTTTCAAAAAAACATCAATCACTTGATTTGGTCTTCACACAACCAATAAAAGAAATTATTAAAGCCATCATAAATACAAGAAAGTCAAAGGAGAAAGAGAGAAGGCCTTAAAATGCCCTTACCTTTTGGCAGCATTCTTCAAGAATCCAAATAGCAAAAACCAAAGCACCCCACCCCCCTTTTGTGCTTCTTCTTAGGGACGGTTACAAAGTCCACCAAAAACCCTTCTCTCAACACTCCTTTCACACATCATTTCTTGATATCATTTCATGTAATCATCCCCAATTTCAGCTGTTATTTGCTCAGATTTCTTGGTTTTTTTTTTTTCAAGATTTATGATCTGTAAGTTCAAATTCAAGATACCCATTTGTTTGTTGTGCAAGAAATTGTGGAAAGTTGAGATTTTTTTCATTTGGGTTTTGTGGGATTCTTGTTTTGGATGATGGGTATTGTTGATGATGAGTTTTTTTGTGTATCTTGTTGTGATTCTTGATGTTTTGGTGACTTACAGGTGCTGAAAGTTTAGGGCTTTTTTTGGTGGTAGAAGTGGTAGATGTTAAGTTGTAGATTTAAGTGGTGAGGGAGGCTGAATTACTATATGGGTAATTTATGCTGCAGTTCTGCTTCTAAGGTGAATATGGTTTATCCCTTTTTTTCATTTGTTTCCAATTTCATGGTTTTATATGAATTTATGAATTTTGTATACTATTTTTTTTTTCATTATAAGCTTGATTAAGTAATTGGGTGTGTGATAATTGTAGTTTTATGTGAGTATATGTATGTTACCAATCTTCAATTATTTTGTTTAGGGTATTTAAAAAAATCAAGCTAGGGTTTCAAATTAGGGGTTTTGTCAACCTTTTAAGATTAAAGAAACCTTGAGGCATCAGGAATCTAAGTTAGGTTTCTCATTTAGGGTTTCATTCCATTATCAAATCCATGACTTTTGTTCCCGAAAAGTTACAAAGCTCGTTCTTGGTTAATATGTGTATCATTATCAATTATCATCACGAAGAATTGGTCTACTTTTCTGCACACATGATTCTCCATTTTCCTCATACTACTGTCTATTTCGTACTATTTCATACATCTGACTAATGCCAAGTCAAACATTCATACGAACAAGTTGGTCAAAGCTGAAACCTTGAGAGGGTTGCCAAGTTTGACCATGTAGTTGTGGTGGGTTCAGTAGATTATAGATGGCTGCTATATTTACCACATTGTGGGATTTTTTTAATTCAATACTCTTGTTTGTTGGATAACAAATAATTCATTATCATGTTTGCTTTATTCGTTTTTCTCTTTACGTACTATTATCATATGGCCGCCATTGAAATTTTCTGGTTATGAGATCATGTCGGTTGTCATATAATAATACGATCATGGTTGGTTGAGCCGCTATTTCATACCGTTAATAATTATATATACATGGTATTTTATGTTTTTATGAGTTCAAAAAGTGAACAACTTTGTTTGTCGTTACTAGCTCTCGGGCGGCCAATCAACGCATGACACTGGCAAGGGGCGGGGCCACCAAGGGTCGGCGAAATATGGATTCAGTTTGGTTAAAGGGAAAGCTAATCATCCAATGGAAGATTACCATGTGGCCAAATTTATATCTCATCAAGGGCACGAGCTTGGACTTTTTGCTATATATGATGGCCATCTAGGAGATAGCGTGCCTGCGTATCTTCAAAAACATTTATTCTCCAATATTATAAAAGAGGTTAGCTTTTATTGCTCCCCATATTCCAAAATCAATCTATTATTATTTCTTTATTATGAATATATGTATGTGTGTGTGTGTCGGTAGTGTTAGGATCAAATGCAAATAGGGTTTCCTTTGTGAAGCGTAAGGAGCGAAGGAAAAAACACGTGGTGCATTTTTGTAAATAGTGTAATTGCGCTACAACAAACTTGAACAAACACAATTACTATTACTCTACAACAATTGAAGCAGAGTAACAATTATTACACTGCTTTAAAAGTTTGGGGTATAATTGAATACGCTAGTTTAGTTTTGCTGTCGAGTAATAATATTGCACAACAAAATTGAAGTAGCGGAATGATTATTACTCTACTTTAAAACTGTAGAGTACTAGTAATTATGCTAGTTCAGTTTTGTTGTAGCGTAATTATTACACTATTTACAAAAATGCCACGCGGGTTTTTTTCTTTGCTTTGTACGCTTCGCACATAAAAACCGTAATCGTCAAGAGTCTAATGCATATATACTCTTAAATCTTTTTATGCAAAGACATGGATTATTACGCTAATAATTGTGTTTCAGTATTCATGACTATAAAGAAATGCGTTGATTATGTATAAAAAAATAGACAAAAATATGCTTGGGATCGACTCAATCCAACGTATGTCATCCGTACATAAAAATACCCATTTCATCTTGAATCTGTTTTGACCCGTTACCCACCCTGACCGACCCATTGATCTTGCCACCTCTAACCTTTGACTCTTCTATTAGTTTGCTTTCATAACTTTATCTAATAGTTTTTACAATGTGCGTAAACATGCGTGTCTCCCATTTTAATCCGATGTTATATCTTGTAACTACTTTTACCACTTTTAATTTCTGAAAACAATACAAGTTAAATAAATAAAATGTAAGGTATTCATTTTGACTCCGCAAGATTCCTTTATTTCTCTATACTATTTACTAAAGGCTATTATTGAAAATTCCTAAATAGTTAAAATTTGCTACCTAAACTAGATTCCTAGTCAACATTGCAAACTTACAAATCTTAGCTTTAACGATGAATTATTTGCAAGTATCTTTATACATTTTGCATGCTTGCAGAACGAGTTTTGGACGGATCCAAACACGGCAATATTTAAAGCTTATGAAAAAACGGACGCGTCAATTCTTTCCCATAATCCGGACCTGGGAAGAGGTGGATCTACCGCTGTTACTGCAATTTTAGTTGACGGTCGTAAATTATGGGTAGCGAATGTTGGTGATTCTCGGGCAGTTTTGTCTAAGTACGGGCAAGCAATTCAAATGAGTATTGATCATGAACCCAGTGCCGAAAGGGGCAGCATCGAAAATAGAGGAGGTTTTGTAATCAACATGCCAGGTAGTATATGTAGATATGAATGCTACGTTTTGTTTTATATGGAAAAAGTATATTTTATTTATTGAATTAATAATCTTAATATAAACATTAATTCATAAATATTGCAGGAGACGTAGCACGAGTGAACGGGCAGCTAGCTGTTTCACGCGCATTTGGAGATAAGAATCTCAAGAATCATTTGCGGTCTGATCCTGACGTCACAAATGCCGATATTGATGCCAATACAGAAATTCTCATTCTTGCAAGTGACGGTCTATGGAAGGTAATTAGGATTAACAAAGTGTTAATAACCGTCATCTAAATATCACATAATCGTATTTAAAAAGTCGATAAATATTTCATAACCAATGTTTTAAAAAGAGTAAAGTACACGGATAGTCCATGTGGTTTACCAATATTTTGGATTTGGTCCCTAGCTTTCCAAAAGTACACAGATGGTCCCTAGCTTTCCAAAAGTACACAGATGGTCCCTATGGTTTGCATTTTGTAACGCATTTAATCCCCAACTTTTTCAAAAAGTATATGAACAGTCCATGTGGTTTGCACTTTGTAACGCATTTAATCCCAAGCTTTTTTCAAAAAGTACATGGATAGTCCTTGTGGTTTGCACTTTGTAACGCATTTAATCCCTAGCTTTTCCAAAAAGTACATGGATAGCCCATGTAGTTTGCACTTTGTAACGTATTTAGTCCCTAACCCGGACATGCTAAAACCTCTAGATTTGTTGGCTGGGGACTAAATTCGTTACAAAGTGCAAACCACATAGACCATCTGTGTACTTCTAGAAAGCTAGGGACCAAATCCGTAATTTGGCTAAACCATAGGGACCATCCGTGTACTTTAACCGTTTAAAAAAGTAAACAATCTTTCATAACAGATGTTTTCAAAAAAGTCAACAGTTTTTAATAACCGATGTTTTCAAAATGTCAACAGTTTTTATAAACCGATGTTTCTTGTTCTTGTTGGCCCAAGGTTGTGACAAACCAAGAGGCAGTGGACATAGCGATAAAGATCAAGGACCCACAGAAGGCGGCAAAAGAACTAGCAGTTGAAGCCTTGAATCGAGAAAGCAAAGACGACATTTCATGCATTGTGGTTCGGTTTAACTGAAGAACTGTGTGCAGTATAAGGTGTACATTGGGGGATTAAGTACAAAAAAGATCTGAAATTTGCTCATAAAGATAGCTAAGTTACTTAGCACGGGTTATATTACATATATAATATATGACTCATCTTTTTTTTTTTTTTTTGTTTTTTTGTTTTTTTGTTTTTTTTTGTGTAAGAAGTTGAAGTTCTTGTATTCAAGATTGTGAAGTTTGCTGTTGTTTGTTCGATTTCTTATGAGTGTATATAATATACACACAATCTGTTTCCATTATATTTGATTTCTAAATGACAGATTACTAAGCAAGAATCTGTTGACCCCTCAATGGCTCAACATGTGCCTTTGTTTTTGATGTGGCCAAATGGTCTGTTTGAGTTGGATGGGGTAATATGCTGAAATGAGTTGGGTCAAAATCATATGGAAGAGACGGTGTTCGTTAAGGGTTGGGCTCGGGTTAACCGAGTTAAATCGTTTTTTCAACAGACTTGTATGAACTGTTGAAACAAGAAAAGCGAACATACAATTGCACATAAAAGAAGAATTGATGATGATTATGTGTGGGATTAAAATAAGAAGGTTTTCTCCAGAAGGCGATCAAAGCTCTCGTTTCACCCAAGAAACCCAAAATTAGACACCTGAAACCGATCATTTATCGTAAAATTTTCAAATCAAATGGCGAATGAAGGTTGGAGGGGTATGGTCCCAAAAACCCTGCGCTGTGCAAGGTACCATACCCTCATAGTGATAACAGGTCACTGGAATAACTTTGCGCACTACGCGCAACGGTACGCCAACATTGAAACCAGCAGGTTGCCTAACAAACCTTGCGCACCCTGCGCAACGACAAGTTAAATCCGGAAGCGCAGGTCCCTTACCTTGCGCGGATTGAACAAACCTCTAGCCGCGAAGTCATAAAACCTTACACAAGGCCAAGACTAAGATGATAGCAACTCATACTTAGTCTTGAGAACAAAGAACTTAATCCCTACAAGTTCACGCTGGCCAAAAAACACTGATAAGGCCACGCGGAAGGGAGAAGTGCAAAGAGACACTGATAAGTACAAGGGTACAAAGTGGCAGAGCTGTGACCCAATAACCGCTCGGCAGGTTGTGCCAGACCACGTTGCATGATAAGCAGTCATGCAGAGAACAGAAAGTACGCAGGGACGTACACGTGGCACCAACCAACTCACGCCAACGACTGTCACACGATCTCCACTAACGGGCGATGACAGGTCCGACAACAAGGACAACTGCCAGGACACGTGGCTCCATCCATCATGCGCCAACGCCCCTCCTGCTAGAGACCATTAACGGTCGTTGCAGAGGAGACTGAATGGATATTCCTGGTTGTCGGTTCCAGGCCCAAGGCCCATCAGCCTATCTCCTACACACCTCTATTCGGCTATAAAATAAGGATCACACCTCAAGGTAAAACACAATGTTTTGAGCCCACTCACTAATTACATGCTTATTCCTTTGCAAACCCCGATACTTATTCTCACGCCGGATTGTGGTCACGGAGAAAACCCTTCCCCTTTTCTCCCGTGACGAGACTAACGGTGTTTCTACTTTTGCAGTGAGCTTGAAGCAAGATCATACGCACAAATAAACGAGAGATAACCTTTTATGTAGAGACTTTGAACCATAACCCAGATATCTCTGGATACCTTTTGGTCCAGTGTTTCTTCATTGGCGCCGTCCGATTTTTCTGACTCTTACACCTATCTCTCGTTCTTTTGTTCTAAATCTCATTTTCAATGGCTGACATTCCATCAAGTGTACCACGAGGTCCTTGGGTCGAGGGCAAGAACCCAATTCATGTCCCTCGGATTGACGGACAAGTGGAAAAAGGATTTTCCGGCGACGCCGGTTTTCACCACGATTCAGGTCGTGTGAATATCCCGGTGACCCCCGGAATCCAAGTAGAAACTTCTTTTGTACCAATCATGTTAATTTTACCTCTAGGTGAAACTCCGATGTCATGGTACATCAAATCTCAGATGGATCTAAACGCCGTTTATGCGCAATTTTGTGCACAAACTAATGCATCTGCTGTGCCAGCGCAACTGCATACAGCTCGCGTGCATGCCTTGCATGCACCGCGAGTACTAAGTTACAACGCGCCATCAGGATAGAGTGTTCCATCACACTTCCGTACCAGGGAAACAGAATATTCATAGTCGCTGCCAAAATATGAGTCAAACACTCGTAGGCGAGCATCTATTTAATCACGGCTGGGCCCGCACCCATTAGAGAGGCGGGACACCCAGCGTGAAGAAGTCGATAGAACATATGGCGAGGGTGACAGCGCCAGCGTGTTTCACCAGTTGCCTAAAGATGACGCCGCATATAAGCCCACGCCACGGGCTGTGTACAATTCGGAGGCGGAGTACAATTACAACTTGATCTACAGGCTAGCTGAAGTAGCCGAACACTCGAAGTTCGTGAAGGAAATCGCGCTAGTCCCACTTGAACGTGCAAAATTGTCCTCTAATGTGGGAAAGTTTAATGGGTTGATAGACCCAGACGACCACATGCGCTTGTTCACTGGCGCGGGGCTTATCGGAGGTTGGACGCTGCCTATGTGGTGTCATCTGTTTGTCTAAACTCTTACAGGTGCTTCGCGCCTATGGTTTGACAACTTACCCACAGGGAAGCTCACTTCGTGGAACGATCTCAAAGATAAGCTCCTGACTCATTTTAGCCAATAAAGACGATACGTCAGAGATTCTTCTGATGTCTTGGATATTTTGCGGCGGGATGATGAAAGTTTGGAAGATTTCATCACCCGCTACAACAAAGGGTGTTGGAAATCGGTGACTTGCACAAAGACCTGATTCGTGTACAGTTCAAATATGCTGTCCGCTACGACGAGATGATAAAGGTCTTGTCAGGCTTCTCTGGCCTCCCAAAAAGTTAGGAGAAACTCCCGGCGGCAGCCAAGGTCTACGCGCAGACGGAGCGCAACCTGAACTCCAACCGACCTCCTCTACCTCAGTACCGCCCGCAAGACATGAGCAGGAGTTTTGCGAAGAAAAACAATAAAAGTTGGAAGGAGTCCAACCAGGATCCTTCTTACTCACCAGTCAATGCGCGCGCAACAATAAACAAGATTGCTACTCAAGAGCAATCAAAAAAGATAATCGCGATCGACAGTGGACGCCACTGACGAAGACCCTGGTGGAAGTGCTCAGCACGGAAGATCATCAGTTTAAGCAGCCATCACCGATGAGAAACAAAAAAGGTCAAGACCCTAACCTTTTTTTGCGATTATCATAAAGACACAAGAATACGACCGACAACTTCATCAGCCTGCGCACGGAAATAGAAAAGGCGCTGAAGAGTGGGAAGCTCACCCATCTGCTTCAAAACGTGCGTAAGGAAGTGCGCCAAATTACTCGTGGCGAAGAGGGCCCGAGTAATAAGAAAATGAAACAAGCATTCGATCATATGATACAGGGTGGCCCGGCGCGCAAGCGCAACCATCATAAGAGTTGTACGCCACATTGGCGTGAACAACATGTCATCTTCCCCATAGTTCCCGGGGGTCCCCAGGAAGAACGACCGGTTGTGATAACTGGCATCTTTGGCCATTATCGCACCGACTACATGTTCATTGACCCGGGAAGCTCTATGGACATTATCTATGAACAATGTTTCAACAGTTGGACCTAGAGGATAAAGCGCGCTTAGAGCTGGTCGATTTCCCATTGACTGGTTTCTATAACGAAGCCGTTTTTCCCTAGGACAGATCTCTTTTCCGGTAACTCTTTCCGACGGACGACACTCGCGCACGGTCCCCCTTAACTTCATGGTGATGCCAGCAACATTGCGCCATGACGTGTTACTAGGCCGTCGCGCCCAAAGAAATTTCAACATGATTACCTCCACTCCTACGCTGTTCCAACAGAAACTGGGGTCGCAATCATGTATTCTAGGAAGGAGGTCATGTCCATAGAAGAGCAACCGCCGGTGAAGGTACCAAAGTCATCCTCAAACGGTGAGCCGGAAAAATGGGTACTCAACAACAAGTACCCAGAACAAACGGTGTTATTAGGTCCTACCATGACCCCTGCAGTCAAGGCGCAACTTAAACAACTCTTGTTCCGCAATCTAGACATTTTTGCGTGTTCGCCAGCAGATATGACAGGGGTACCAAGAGAGATCGCAGAGCACGCGCTGCACACTTTCCCTTCAGTTGAGCTGGTCATTCAGAAAAAGCGCAGTTTTGGAGCTGGAAAAACTCGCGCAATGAACGAGCAAGTTTCAGAGCTCCTCAAGGCCGGCATCCTCAGAGAAGTGCGCTACCAGACATGGGTGGCCAATCCGGTCATGGTTCAAAAGCACAACGGCGGTTGACGCATGTGCGTCGACTTCAAAGACTTGAACAAAGCATGTCCAAAAGACTGCTACTCTTTGCAGGAAATCGACAAAAAGGTGGACTCCCTCGCTTCATTCCGGTGGAAATGTTTTCTTGATTGCTATAAAGGCTACCACCAGATTCAGATGAAGAAAGAGGACGAAGACAAAACCGCCTTCCGTATGGATAAGGGAATCTTTTGCTACACAAAGACGCCCTTTGGGTTGCGCAACGCGGGAGCCACCTACCAGCGTTTGATGGACCATGTATTCGGAGATGACATTGGCGAAACCGTGGAAGTGTACATCGATGACTTGGTCATCATGAGCCCGGATGAGGAAAGGATGCTGACAAACATCCAGAAAACGTTCGCATCCTTGTGCAAGGCCAACTTGATGTTGAATCTCGGGAAGTGCTCGTTTGGAATGGAAGAAGGAAAAATTTTGGGATTCATCGCGATGGTTTCAAAGTCAACCCTGAGAAGGTGGAAGCAATTCAGCGTATGCCTTCACCATCGATCATCAAGGAAATGCAACGGTTGGCTGGGCGACTGGCTGCGCTGAACAGGTTCTTAGCAAACCACGCGATGAAATCCTTCCCATTCATCAGCACCCTCAGAAATAGTGTAAAGCAAAACAAGTTTAAGTGGACTCCTGATGCGGAGAAAGCCTTCCAATAGATGAAGGAATGCTTGATTTAGTTGGCTACACTCACGGCCCTACAAAAGAATGAGCCACTAATCCTCTACCGTTCCGCATCTGATATCGCTCTAGGCATAGTCTTATTGGTAGGGCGTGCAGGAGTCCAAACTCCATTCTACTATGTCAGCAAGATGTTAACTGACCCGGAGACAAGATACCCAATGATGGAGAAGCTTGCTTTAGCTTTAGTCCACGCATCCTGCAGGCTGCGTAGGTATTTTTCAGGCCACATGATCACAGTTCTCACGAACTATCACCTAGGCCAGGTTTTATCCAAACCTGACAAATCCGGCTGTCTGGCGAAATGGGCGATCGAGCTAGGTGGACAAAATATTGTGTACAAACCACGCACAACTATTAAAGGTCAGATACTAGCCGATTTTGTCACGGAAGTGCCGAGCAATAAAGTGCAAGAATGTGAAGCTGTCCAGAATCCAGCACCTGTGACTGATGACCGCGCATGGATCCTTCACACTGACGGCGCATCCAACAATGATGGCGCAGGGGTTGGTCTCCGTCTAATAAGCCATGATAACCAGGAGTTCACTTATGCCATCAGATTGGACTTCAAAAGCACAAATAATGAAGCCGAATATGAAGCGTTTCTGGCAGGCCTTCGGTTAGCCATCAAAATGGGTGCTAGGAATTTAGAAGCGCATGTTGACTCTCTTTTGGTCGCGGGTCAGATCAATGGCCTGTACGACGCAAAAGGCGAAACGATGGCCCTTTACCTTGAACAGGTGCAGTCCTTGATAACCAAATTCCAAAATTTTATAGTGACCCACATTAACCGAAGCGAGAATAAACATGCCGATGCACTCAGTAAACTGGAGGCTACAAGCTTCAAACACCTCGCGCGAGAAGTGCGCATCGAGGTGCTCAAAAACCCTTCCATTTTGCTGCGTCAAGTATGCGTCATTGAAATGGGAAATCCCTCCTGGATGTCTCCCATCATCATGTTCTTGCAGTCTGGGATACTCCCAGAAAACAAGACGGAGGCAAGAAGGGTCCAGAACAAGGTGTTGAACTACGAAATGGCAGACAAAATACTTTACCGAAAGTCATAGCTAGGACCACTCCTCCACTGCGTAGATCCGGAAGACGCATAATACTTGATTCGTGAAATACACGAAGGGTTGTGCGGAATTCATGCCGATCCGCGCATGGTGTCGCGAAGATCATGAATTCTGGCCTGCGGAAATGTGCATCATGTCAGCGACACGCGCCTAAGATGTTGCGCCCCAAAAATATCTTGATCTTAGTGACAACAGCTTGGCCCTTTCAACAATGGACAATCGATATGGTGGTACCTTTCCCTGATGCCCCAGGCGCCGTAAAGTTCATAATCGTAGCCGTCAAATTACTTTTCCAAGTGGGTAGAAGCAAAGCCCCTCGCATCCGCCACAACAACGGTAGTTTGCAAATTCATTTGGGAGCACATCATTTGCCGCTTTGGGTTACCCCTGCACATTGTCAGTGATAACGGCCCCAATTTTGCTTCTGAAGAGCTACAACGGTGGATGAAGGAAATGCACATCGAGCACGTGTTCATTTCGGTCGCCCATCCCCAAGGGAACGCCCAGGTGGAAAGCGTCAAAGGGATCAAGACAAGACTGGAGATGGCTCGGAGAGGTTGGGTAGATGAGTTACCAAGTATCCTTTGGGCTCATTGAACCATGCCAAAAAACCAGCACCGGCGAGACACCATTCAGCCTGGTTTATAGGATGGAGTCAGTAATTCCCGCTGAGATAGGCCTCCCGTCACCACGCATGGTCGCTATGCAATGCCAGAATAATGAGGAAGAGCGCAGGCTCGACTAGGACCTCCTGGAAGAAAGATGTGAAAACAGCACAATCAACGAAGCAAAATACAAGTCCAAGCTCAAAAAGTACTACAATGCGTGAGTCCGCCTTTGTACCTTCCTACCTGGTGATTTCGTTTTACGAGACAATGAAGCGTCCAATGCTGAGAGTCCAGGGAAACTCGGGCCTAAGTGGGAAGGCCCGTACATAATCCATGAAGTCCTAGGAAAGGGTGCATACACCCTCAAACATTTGGACGGCACAAACGTTCCTAGGACCTGGAATGCGCAACAGCTAAGGCAATGCTATATGTAATCTAAGTATGTTCAAATGTCAAGGCTTCACGATTCATCAATGTTCGCGCAACAAACTAGTGAACCTATGATATAATCTTATCGATTTTGTACATGGCTCATACGCCTTATTGTTAATACAAAACACAGAATCGATGCATGGCTTTCATTCTTTAGACATTTTTTACAAATGCGCGAAACCACTTTGGGTATACGTGAAAACACCATGGTACAACATGACTCATGAACGAACTTCACTTCAATTATACGCGCATGGAGTGTGACGTTCATACATGAGCTCATTACCAGTTATATTCGCTCTACCTATACAAAGCAGTTATTTTCACGCAAATATTGTAACTTCAAATACACATTCATTTCATGACAAGATAAAGTACATTTGATGTATTGAATAATTCATTCATTTATCATGTAGAGTTTGTATAGTTTTAGCACGTTTTCGTTTCGGTTTGTAAAGAATTTATCTACTTTTAATCCAAATGCGTTTTGCAGGTCTTGGTTCGTGAAAATGGTTGGAAGGATGGGAAAAACGAGCTAAAATGGTAATTAGAACCGGCCCGGAACATGATTGGATCGAAAAAAGAGGAAACGAAACGCAATTAGGGGTTTTCAACCCTCTGGCGGGCCGCGACCGGCAGGTCTTATCCCTCTCACGAGGCGCGGCCAGAAGCCTGTAACCCTCTCGCGGCTGGCGAGAGGGTGTTTTATCCAGAAAGTTTCGAAACAAAGTTGGCTTGGGACTTGTTTGTAATTTATTGAATCATTATTGAAGTTAAACACATCTTGGGACCAACTTGGATGAAACTAGGGCTATTGGAGCAATTTTCTGGAGATTCTGAGCAAGAAGAAGGAGATCTAGGCTGCAAGAAGTGTTTGGGTGATCAAGGAGTTTCGAGGCAGGAGCTTTTAACGGTTTTATCATACCATTCTTAATCTTTGCACTCCTTTGTTTACTTGATTATGTATTCTTGGTTTAAACCTTGTTTAATTAGTTTTTCAAACATGTTACTTGGCTAGATTTGATTCAGTTACCTAGGGTTGGATGATGGATTTTATGAAAGTTTGATTTATTTATTTTAACTTTGGTTTGAATGTTTAATTGGTAAAGTTCACAACTTTAATTCTCTAGTTTAGTTTATTTGCATGATGTTGATTGATTTGTGATTGTTTAGTTGTTTTATATGAATCTAGGTGGATGTCTTCCATAGAATAGGTTTGTGTTGTTTTTTCGTGTCTTTAGGGATTCGGAAAGTTGTCGGTAAATTGGCCAATAAAACCGGGAAAACAATTGAATGAAATATAAAATCAGTTTTGTCATTATACCTAAATTGGTTATTGAGAAATAACAATTAGTTGGCTTAATTAATTAGATAAATTGTTAGGTTTAGGGTTTGAGAAATTCCCAAATCTAATTTACTTGTCATAATTAGGTCAGTTAAGCTAAACTAGAAGTTGTAGTTAGTCTAGATTAATTATTGAGAAGTAGTTAACTAATTAGACACTTTACTAAATTAAAAGATAACTGAAAAGAAATCTTTAGGACCGGTAAACAAATAATAATTGTAGGTTATCATAGGTGTCTTCCTGAGAAGGGTCGGGGGTCCTGTTCGGTAAACCTAGAATTTAATATGTCAAGATCCCGGTAAAACGTTCAACCTAATATGTTATTATCAAACAAATGAGTAGTAGTCTAAAAATTCAACCTAGGTGACTAGTTCATTATTTCCTGATTTAATTCTCAATTTCCTAAAAAGTTCATTGTTTGATTTGTTCCAATTTAGTAGTTTTAGTTTAACTGATAATTTAGAATTAGTAGCAAACCCCTTTAAAATATACAAAGTGTTTAATTGAGTCTAAGTTAAGTGGTCATAGTAATTAGAGAGTCTTGTGGGTTCGATAATCCGGACTTACTTATGCTATTCTACAATCGATCGGTCCACTTGCCGGTTAGTAGTTTAGTATAGTTTAGGAGTCTAGAGTTTAATTTGAGTCTAGAATTAGGGTAGTTTGATTTGTTTTTAATTAACTACTTTTAGAACATCAAGTTTTTGGCGCCGTTGCCGGGGACTCTCTCATTGGCAATTGCGTTGATTACTCGATTTAGGCTTTGTTATTACACTTGTGTTTAATTTTTATTTTTCGTTTGTGTCGTAGGAGTCTAAATTATTTAATTATTTTAATATTTATTTTTGTATATATATATATATATATATATATATTTAATTGTTTTCGCTAAATTATTATGTTTGTCATGTTTTCGGTTTAGTGGATGCCCCATATGCGTTCGCAAGGACCTCCGCCTAAGCCGCTAACAGATACGCCTTTCTCTCCTGCACCAAAGGTAAGTGCTTCTTCCTCCACTTTTTCAAATTCATCCTGTCCCTTTTTACCGCCTGATTTCAATTTTACACCAAAGCCTTCACCACCCGGTTCCCCATCACCCCGCGTACTTCATAGAAACGTAAGCCCACCACCGCCACCACCTAACTTTCACATGGCTAATAACAATCAAACCGTTTACCAACAGGCCACCATCGGCTTCGGTGCAAACTCACCCATCACCCTATCCCCGATGAACAACGATCGAGATTGGCAAATCCCTTCCTACATCATGACCGCTATCACTAACTCTTTCCAATTCCACAGTCGTGATGATGAGGATGCGCCAGCACACATAAACCACCTCACCTGTCTCTGTCACACCTTCAATATGGGAGGTGCGGGCAACGATGCCCGTTTCCTCCAAGTTTTTCCTTTTTCTCTCGGGGGTCGAGCCGCCATCTGGCTTGACTCTCAGCCACTCGGTACTTTTTCCACTTGGGCTGCTCTACGGGATGCTTTCCTAAAAAAATACTTCCCATCCGCTAAAGCATCCCGCCTTCGTGATCAGATCCATTCGTTCCGAATGGAACCTAACGAGCCCTACCATCTAGCTTGGGAGCGTTTCAAAACTTTAGTGACCCGCTGCTCTCAACACGGTCTGTTGGACTGGGCGCTTGTAGAGAAATTCTACAACGGTCTCACCCCTGAGACCCGCGCTCAATTCGACACTTCTGCTGGTGGAAACTTGATGGGAAAGAAAACAGTAGCCGAGTGTAACGACCTTTTCGAAAGCTTTGCCCATTCTGATGTAGATTACAGCACTGCCGGCAGGAATTCAATTCCTTTTTCTCGTACGCCTCTGGTTAACCGGGGTCTACACCAAGTTAGCTTGGAAACTACGGTAGCGGCTGCTTTAGATACCTATAAGAGGGAGGTCACCAAGGAGATCCAGGAGCTGAAGAAGAAGGTAGATAGGTGGGAGGTGTGTAGAGGGGGTCATGACACGTTACAGTGTCCTACGCTCACTGTTGAGCAGGTAGAGTTTATCACCGGTCAGAGTCGAGGTCCGACGAATCCCTTCAATAATAATACTTCCAATTATAACCCAAACTGGCGTAATAATAATAATAACTATCGATCTTCCGGTAACCCCCCTGGTTTCCAATCAGGTTCTTATCAGAACAGTGGGCATGGTCACTACAATAGTGGAGGGTCAGGTCATTCTTGTCAGTTTAGTGGAGGGGGTTCGAATCAGGAGGGTCAGACTAGCAGTGGAGGTTCAGGAGGTAGTCTAGATAGGATCGAAGAGTTGTTATCTCAATTAGTTGTTAAGGATCAGGCTACTCAGAAAACTCTCGCGGAACATGATCTTCTCTTAAAAAATCAACAGTCCGCACTCTTAGATCTGCAGAGGTCGGTCGGTAGTATCGCTAAGCAGCTGGAAGAGCAGCCACATGGCCAGTTCGCGGGTAATACCCAACCTAACCCGGTGAACCAACACGCGAAAGCGATTATGACACACAGTGGTAGGAGTCTGAAAAAAGTGGGTAGAGAGGGGGTAGAGGTAGAGGTAGAGGAGCAGGATGATGAGGTGGATGAGGAAATAGAGATGGAGGCTCCACCTAGGGTGCACACCAGGCTACACCCAACAGTTACCGCACCAACCTGTGGACCTTCAGTTAAGAGTAAGGGAGAGAGAAAACCGGTAGAGGTTAGGCCATCACCGATCGTAGATACTTCACGCCTACCCTACCCAGCACGTCTGGAACAACATAAATATGCCAAGGAATATGGGAATTTCCTTGACATGTTTACTCAGTTAAAAATCAATCTCCCGTTCATCGAGGCCCTCCAGCATATGCCTAAATATGCTAAGTTTTTGAAGGACCTTCTAAAATGTAAAGATAGGCTGGGGAAGCTCTCGAATATCCCGTTGACTGGAGGATGCTCCACCGTGGTTTTAAACAAGTTACCCGAAAAACTAACTGATCCGGGTATCTTTACGATACCATGCCTATTCGTCGGCTCCATTGCTCTAGCTCATGCATTAGCCGATCTCGGGGCGAGCATAAATCTGATGCCTTTCTCACTCTACGAGAGATTAGGTTTAGGGGAGCTCACCCCTACTCGTATGTCACTGTCGTTAGCCGATAGGTCTGTTAAGTATCCGAGGGGAATCGTAGAAAACTTATTGGTTAAAGTCGATAGAGTTGTCTTTCCAGTAGATTTTGTCATCCTCGATATGGAGGCCGACGAGAAGGTACCCATCATCTTAGGTCGCCCATTCCTGCGCACCATGGGAAAATCACCCTTCGCGTCGGGGAAAAGAACGTCACGTTCGAAATCGCGAGGTCGATGCAACACCCGAGCGGTGGCGACAACGATAGTGGCCCTTGTCACTCCGTATACCTTTTGAATTCATTCATGTCATGCATTGATCACTGTTTAGAGTATATTAGCGGAGCCAACCTAGTGAATGAGAGTTTAGTAGCCGAGGAGAGCGACAGCAAAGATATAAGGGACGATTACCTAGGGGTTCCCGAGACCTTAGAGTTTTGTGAGGTGATTGCAGCTAGCGAGAGGACACCATTAGAGACCCCAACAACCGTAGAGCTTAAGGTCCTCCCGTCCCACTTAGAATACGCGTTCCTAGGCGACAATTCGAGCTTACCCATGATCATTTCTTCAAAATTGTTAACGAAGGAGAAGGTGCATTTGATCGAGGTCCTAAAATCCAATAAGGAGGCCATCGCGTGGAAACTGTCTGATATTAAGGGGATTAGCCCTACCTTCTGTACATATAGTATCCTCATGGAGGACGTCTTTAAACCAGTAGTGCAGCCTCAGCGTCGTCTAAACCCGAATATGCAAGAAGTTGTGAAGAAAGAGGTGCTCAAGCTGATGGAAGCTGGTCTCATCTACCCGATCTCCGATTCGGCATGGGTAAGCCCCACTCAGGTTGTTCCCAAGAAGGGGGGAATGACAGTGGTCAGGAACGAAAAGAAGGAGCTTATCCCATTGCAAACAGTCACGGGCTGGCGGGTGTGCATAGATTATCGTAAATTAAATGACTCCACCCGCAAGGACCACTTCCCGCTCCCGTTTATCGATCAGATGTTAGAGTGACTCGTAGGACAACAATTTTATTGTTTTCTTGACGGGTTCTCAGGTTACTTTCAGATCCCAATTGCTCCCGAGGATTAAGAAAAGACAACCTTCACATGCCCGTACGGTACTTACGCGTATCACCGCATGCCGTTCGGGTTATGTAACGTTCCGGCTACTTTCCAGCGATGCATGGTCGCTATCTTTCAGGACATGATCGAGACCTCAATGTAGGTTTTCATGGACGATTTCTCTGTCTATGGAAACACTTTCGATCAATGTCTTACTCACTTAGATGCGATGATGAAACGGTGTGTCGAGACGAGATTAATGCTTAACTGGGAGAAATGTCACTTTATGGTGACAGAAGGATAGTGCTAGGGTACAAGATCTCGCGGGCAGGTATAGAGGTCGATCGGGCGAAGATAGATACTATCAGCAGACTCCCTCCACCGACTAGCGTCAAGTCTATCCGTAGTTTTCTCGGTCATGCGGGTTTATACAGACGGTTTATTAGAGATTTCTCGAAGATCACCCGCCCCATGACTCGACTCCTCGAAAAAGATGTACCCTTCATCTTCATGACGACTGCTTGAAAGCCTTCACGATCCTTAAAGAGAAATTGGTGAGTGCTCCTATTCTCGTCTCACCCGACTGGAGCTTGCCCTTTGAGCTCATATGTGAGGCGAGCGACTATGCGGTCGGCGCCGTTTTGGGTCAGCGACGTGATAAACATTTTCATCCTATTTACTACGCTAGTAAAACCCTTAATGACGCACAGGAGAACTACACCACTACAGAAAAGGAGCTCTTAGCAGTAGTATTCGCGTTTGATAAATTCCGCTCCTACCTCGTCCTTTCCAAAACCATCGTCTTTACTGACCATGCGGCTCTGCGCTTCCTTTTCCAAAAGAAGGACGCAAAGCCTCGTCTCATTTGGTGGATTCTCTTGCTTTCCGAGTTCGACATCGAGATCAGAGATAAGAAGGGAGCAGAGAATGTGGCCCCTGACCATCTGTCCCGATTAGAGGATCCTAGTAGAGAAGCAATTAGGGAAGAAGAGATCGGTGATAGATTTCCCCATGAGTCCATGGAGTTTGTGGCAACGGAGAAGGAGGGGATGCCATGGTTTTTCGACTTTGCGAATTATCTCGCGAATGGAGTGGTACTGAAGGGGATGACCACGCAGCAGAAGAAGAAATTCTTCCGCGATGTCAGGCGTTACATCTGGGATGACCCATTTCTATTTCGGGTAGGGGGAGATCGGATTCTCAGGCGCTGCGTTAGTATAGAAGAGGGGGCGGAGATTTTGAGGCACGTGCACGGGGGACTGACAGGAGGTCATCATGGTCCGCACGTCACCGCATAGAAGGTTTTCGATTGCGGTTTTTATCGGCCGTCAGTAGTTAAAAGACGCTCTAGAGTTCTTTAAGACTTGTGACCGTTGCTAGCGCACGGGCAACATTTCATCCAAGGACGAGATGCCCCAACATCTGATCCAAATTCTTGAAGTCTTTGATGTATGGGGGATCGACTTCATGGGACCGTTTCCCGTCTCTAGCGGGAATCGGTACATCCTTGTGGCTATTGACTACGTTTCCAAGTGGTTGAAGCTCAAGCTTTACCCACAAACGATGCCCGAGTGGTGGTGAGATTCTTGAAGAAGTTATTCACCCGTTTTGGTACCCCACGAGCTATTATTAGTGACTGTGGCACACACTTCTGCAATGCCGTCATGGAAAAGGCATTGGCGCGCTATGGTGTCACTCATCGCCTCTCCACCGCTTATCATCCTCAGACGAGCGGCCAAGTGGAGAATGCAATCAGGGGTGAAATGGATCCTCGAGAAGACGGTAGGTAAATTCGGAAGTACTGGTCCGATAAGTTAGATGATGCTTTATGGGCGTTTCGCACCGCCTATAAGACATCGCTAGGCACCACGCCCTTCATGATCGTTTACGGTAAAGCCTGCCATCTCCCGTTTGAACTTGAGCATAGGGCGTTGTGGGCCTTGAAAACCGTGAATTTGGACCTCACTGAAGCTGCCAAGAGACGATACTTCCAAATTCACGAGTTGGAGGCACTTCGGGATTCGGTGTATGAGCGTTCATGGAGCATCAAGGAGAAAACTAAGGCGCTACACGACAGGAGATTGAAGAGTGTGAAAGAGTTTCAAATCAGCGACAGAGTGCTCATATATAACTCGCGATTGAAACTATTTGCTGGTAAGTTGAAGTCAAAATGGCCCGACCCGTATATGATAAATGAGGTATTCCCGTATGGAACTATCGAGCTGAAAGATGAAGCTAACGGAGGGACGTGGAAGGTCAATGGGCATCAATTGAAGCACTATCTAGGAGGACCACTAGATCCCACCGAGACGGAGGAAACTCCTCTCGAAGTTCCACCTCATACCACATAGGTTTTTGAGTGTTAGCTCAAGTGTAGAGTATGTACATTTTGGTAGTTAATTGCATTTCATGTTTTTATTTAATTCATGTTTTCGTAGTTTGTGTGTTTGTGTGTGGGTCGGTTTAGCTGGTTTTGCAGGTTATATCACGCACCATTGATGGAGAGCGGGAAATTGCAGGTATGTTTTGTTAAATCCGGGCACGAGCGGGGTGGTTCATTAAGCTACAATAGACAAAATGAAGTTTCAAAAAAACTTCTAAAGCACAAAACTTGAAAATTTTCAAAACTTTCTGTGAAAACAGGCTTCTCGCGGGGTGCGGGAGGCATCAGCCTTCTCGCTCGCGGCCCGCGAGAGCCTTGTAAATCCAGAACCCACCACTCGATCGCGGGGCGCAAGAGAAGTTAGGAACTCTCTCGCGGCCTGCGAGAGACCCTATCTGCATTTTTAAAACCCTAGAACCACTTTTCCCCATTTTCAAACCCTTTCTTTACCTCTTTCACTTACGGCTTCTCCCCTATTCCTCACCAAATTTCGCCATTTTTAGCCTACATTCACCAAATCTTTCCCCTTTGCTTCCCACATCAACCTTATCCTATTTTTAAGTGCAAACCTCCGTTTTTCCCCTTTCAACCGAGCTTTTTAACGGTGCTGCAACTTTTCAACTATTTGTGTACTAGTTATTACAGAT
Source organism: Scalesia atractyloides (assembly GCA_947069175.1). NCBI lineage: Eukaryota > Viridiplantae > Streptophyta > Magnoliopsida > Asterales > Asteraceae > Scalesia > Scalesia atractyloides. The sequence continues at coordinate 19,523,577 of CAMTDV010000022.1, read as the reverse complement.
CTACGCCAATGTATGGTTTTTCACAACCTTTATGCTTTCATTTTCATCATATGTCTAGTTGTTGCGTTTATTTTGGTGTTGGTTCAGTGACAGTTGCATGATAGGTTATTTTGCGGGTTTGGTTAAACTTGGTTTGGTTTGAGTTTTAATGGTGATGGTTGTTACTTTCTGTGGGTAGATTAAGTGTATGCAGGGTATTTCTTGGCGGGTTTGATGAGGTCCAGCATTGAGTGTGGGGATTCGGGTTGGTTAACATTGGTACTAAAAATCAGATTTTTAAGATCTTCAACCCGTTGTTTCTGCTATGTTCGTATAGTTTTATCTTTAGATTTACACTCAATGTTGGCTCATTTTTTGGCACATCGGTTTAATTGAGGGCAATTAAGGTGCCGGAAGGGGGTAGTTGTATGGTTTTGGACATATTTCAGGGGTTAGTAACATTTGGTTGGTCATGCATATAGGACTCGGTCTCGCCCGTACTCAATCTCCATTCGAGCGAGATTCGATTTTTATTAATTAATAATGTTACACACTGCTAAAATGTGTCTAAAATTACGTGGTAAAGTGTTTATCTTTTTCAGACCATGACCGCGAATGCAATATGTGGTTGCCTTTTTCTAATGCCGTACTTGTCTTACTTGTGCTTTATGTAGATGTCTGGAGAGGGTAGTTCGAGCCGTGCCGGATGGAAGAAGAGAGGGCCAATACCTCGCCAGAGAGGTGATCCCGCTGATGCACCACAACAACCTTTGTATTTTGCCCGACGCGGAATCAGGTACAGGGGGACGATATTCCCCATGGGCAGAGCACGAGAATAGTGGGCAGTCCCCTTCTTCAGTTTGATCTAGACTCCCACGAGTGGGAAAGGCTTTCTAACCTAGTCACTTGTGAGCTGCTACCCTATAGGATGATCGATTGGGATATGCTTGACCATCTGGGTCAAAGGGGTAGGATTGAACAGTTGTTGGGTGACAAGTTCAGAAGGGTGTTGGACTGCGGAGCTAGACAATACAAAGAGACCACCTACAAGTTTCACTCTACGTTCGAATACCAGCTGAGTAAATTTAATGAGAGTGATGCTGTCTCGTTCGCCTTGGGGAGGCAAGTTTATGAGATGACGGTTCCACAGTTTGCGGTGGCCTCGCAAATATACTCGTTAGAGGAGGTTCAGGCACCGGACTTCGCCACTAGTCTTCAGGGGGTCTTCAAAAGGAGGCACCCCCATAGTGTTCAGACGGATGAGCTAGCCAGGTTTTGGGGTACAATTTCTTCTGCTCCATATTCAAACAATATGGTAGCAAGCAACATTATTGATCCGGTCTACCGGTTTATCCACAAGATTCTTGCTGCTACACTGGTTGGAAGAGGGCAGGGGGACAACAAGGTAATCAGGTAAGTTTGTTCTGTCTGATGTGCATGGTGGAAGGACGGCCGTTAAACCTGGCTACTGTATTTGCATGATGAATGAAGCGGCTGTGGAGGGGAGGCCCCGGGGAAAGGGTGTATTGAGGGCCCATGATTACGTGCTTAGCGGAGAGTTTAGGGGTGTTCGACAGATATCCCCAAGACAGATTGAGAGAAGGCCCCGCCCCCTGCGTGACGACCCAAGAGCCTGTTAGCTGGGAGCCAGTCTGCTAGGGACCTCAGGTGCAACCGCCTCTGGGATCTGAAGCTGCATCATCTATGCAGGCTGCGTCCCTACTCGATATCAGCGGCCGGTCACGCGTCAGGAGCATCCAGGATGACAGTATCCTCTTCGTCAGCCTCACCCAGACTCACTGACTTTAGATTCTCTGTATGACAGGATGGAGACGGGGTTTGGGGACCTGTGAGCTATGTCAACCAGCAGTTTGGTGGAGTTCGCCAGACCATGATGGAGAGTAGGTGCATGCATGAGGCTAGCCAACGAAGGCTGGAAGATGGGATGAGGTATATGATGCAGAATTTGAACATGGGGATTCCATCCTACTTTCAGCATCCAGGTGGTCAGGCGGGGTCAAGTCAGTTTGCTGGTATGGCGGACCTTCAACCGTATCAGGTATTGAAGGCGTCGGAAGAGTCGGAGGATGACCATTGAAGCAGCAGTGGAGCTTTATCTTTATTTTTCTTTTCTGCTGTTTTATTTTTTTAATGGTCTGTAATGTAAACAATTTACTTTGTGTGGGGGGGGGGGGGGTGTTGACTGGTTTTGGTATTATGGTGGACAATCTTCAAAACAATTTATTTATTTGCTTTATCATATTATGTTTTGTCAGTGCATGGTGATAGGTCGATGTTGTCTGCTATTTCCGTTCGCATGTGAGCTTTGAAAGTGGTACACTGAGCGCATTTGGTTTGGAGAGCATGAGTGGACTGACTGGCACATTGACAGTCTTGCACTATCAGCTAAGTCGCTTCACTTTTATATTGTGTTTTTCTTTCTTTATTTTGTTTTGTTTTATTTTGAGTGGTAGGTTGTCTCATCCTTGCATTGGGGACAATGCAAAAAAATTAAGTGTGGGGATGAGATACTAGAGTAGTGTAGTAGATTTATTTTAAGTTTAAAAAAAATTAAATTAAAATTAAAAAAATCCGAAAATGTCTTTTGGAAAAAAAGTTTGCATGAAATTAAACGGAAAATGATAGAAAAATTAAAATTTTCGGTTTCAAATAATAATAATATGAGAATAAAAAGGGTGAGTTTGTGTCTAACTTGGGATATGTGAGTAGACTCGATTCGGTTCTTATATTCTTTGAGATTAATATACCTTAATTGTCGGTCTACTAGTGGATACTCATCTAGGAAAAATGGGAAACTGAAACAGCCAAAAATAGTATAACGAATGTCGTTATAAGCTAATATATTTAGAATTTTTAATCATGTAAAATAAAAAAATAGAAAAAATGAGCTTGATTGAAAAGTAGACGAGGCCTATGGAATCTTCCTCGGGGATGGTGACTCTAATCGAGAATCCCACTAGGATTAGTTGAAATTTTAAGTATCAAAGCCCACGTTGTCGCTTTCGGGGATGGTGACTCTGGTCGAAACAACCTCTAGGTTAGATATGCAAAAAGAAATCTAATGCTCGAAAGAAAAAAAAGAGAGAAAATTTCTTGGTTTTAAAATTCTTTATATTTTGGTATAAACCGGTTAGGAAAGGGTTTAAATAATTTGTTCCTTTGGTTCCATAAGCTTGAGGTGGGATTAGGGGTACTGTGGAATCTGGTGTGAGACCCTAGGTAGATTGACCGCACTTAAACTAAAATTCACATGATAAGAGGTTTGAACCGAATTTTGAGTTTAAGTGGATCCAATACTTGCAATCGTGGTTAACATAAATCTCATTCCCTAATAAAAATAACCTTAATTTTTGGAAATCGAATAATTGTTTGGTTATGATTCCGTTTTTCGAGGGCGAAAAAAGAGCAAGTGTGAGGATATTTGATGTATTGAATAATACATTCATTTATCATGTAGAGTTTGTATAGTTTTAGTGTAGGTCCACCTGCGGATGGTGTTAAACTAGTTCCTTGTTCTAATGACACACACACAAGTGCGGAATCCAAGTGTTCATGCAACCAAAGCAAAGTAAAGAACATAGGGTAACCAAGGATTCACTATCTTGATTAATGATTGAGAACAAGTACAAACATATACACACAATGCTCGTATGACTCAAACAAACTTGCTGTGTTCTTGTGTCTTCGTCTTCAGAGATAACAATCTCCCTGGTCAGTCTGCTGAGCTAGTCAGTCTAACTCTCACACGCGAGTCAACTAGTTCTCCAGGCAACCCCAACTAAGAGGTACATGTCTGCTTATATAGTGTCTTTCTAGTTTCGTACGAAATACGAGTCTAGACATACTGAACACACTGTTTCACACGAGTCACAACTATAGGATTTTGGTACGAGTCAACTGTTTCGTACGAAATGCTTATTTCGTACGAAACAAGCAACACACTTGTTACTCAATTATTTCGTACGAATCATGTGATTCGTACGAAAACTCCGACTCGCACAGAATCCATTTTTCTGGAGAACGTGTGTAGACATGTCGTTTCCAAGATTCATCAGTACGCACACATGCAACTGATTAACACATACAAGCTAAGATGTCATACTAGATCAAGATAGAAGGATATCTCGATCTATTCGACACGACCAAACCTATACAGACTCTTGAGCAAAGACCGTACAATTACCACTGTAATTAAGAACAAGCGACAGACATAAAAACTGTATCAACAAACTCTCCCTTGGATGTTGCTTGGTCTTCAGACATTGGTTTTCACATAGAATGGGTTGGAGTATCAACAAACTCCCCCGAAGATCTGCTATTCATTGATAGTGTAACATCCGTCGAAAAACGGGTTTTCCAAACCCGCTTCGTTTGTTAATCGAATAATCAGTTTCAATTTTTCGTTGCTTATTTAATGCCCATTTTAATTTTAAACAATACATAACTAATAAACATATTAGAATATGGAAACTTAAATTGTTAAAAAGCAAAAATAAAGTGAATAAAAAAGAAATCAGGCTGCCGGTTTCGAACCCGGGTCAGCAAGAAGATTTAATCAGCAAACACTTAACCACTCCGCCACTTGATTCGTTTGTGTAAACAAGGAAACAAATAATACTTAACTCTACCTGTGAAATCATCTGTTTGCGTCAAAACTGAAACCGTTCATCGGCTTTCAACGGTCCAGACTGTTGAGTGTTTCGCCATTACTGATTATAACCGATAAACCCACGTTCTTAATCAATTCAGTCTTTATTGAACTTGATTCATATGATTTTCGGGTTTAATAACCGAAATCATTTACTTCCTGATTGTCACCGGTAATATCAGTATCTCACAACTCAGAAACACTCACAGAACCTCCAATTTCACTTTCGCTCTATTTTCTGTTCGTCAGAAACGCTTTCTGAAATCGCCATACTTTCGCCGGAAAACCGTGACATTCATCGAATCGGTAAATTTCTCAATTCTTTCATCTTCTATCCATTGTTAGACTTTTATAACTCAAACCCTTCAATCAGAATCGGTCCCAGACGACGTTGTCGGATTTTCAGCACTCGCCAGAAAATTTCTGGAAATTCCGAAATCACGCTGTGAATCGGTATGAACATCTAAACTCTCTGATAATTCTTGTTTAGTCATTCAATTTCACAATTAGTTAATCAAAACTATTAATTGGTCCGCTCAGACGGAGTTCATAAAACAAAGCCGACGACTTTGCCGGAGTTCTGAGAAAAATCATCTTTCCGGTACATTCATTCCCAAAACCTTCTCTATCCATTTCATTTTAATCAATTATATGTCCGTCAATCGAATTAAACAAGAACAGTAGAATAATCGTTGTCTGTGTTTTTGAACGAAGAAGACGAAGTCAGAAAATAAGTATAAGTATAATTAAAATCACATAATCAAACGGGTTAGACACACAGTCCAGCGGTGGACTGTGTGCGGAAACAAAACAAACGTCTCGAGTTCGATCCCTGACACGACCCTATCCTCTGAAATAAAAATGTTCTTTTTAAACCGAATCGTATTAATTCGCTGTAAGATGTTAAGTTTAATAAAAACCAATATTTTAACCAGGTTAGACGCACAGTCCAGCGGTGGACTGTGTGCAATGTTAAACAATGGGTCCCGGGTTCGAGACCTGTTATGTGCACCGGTTCGACATAATTAAAATTCTTTTTAAAATAAATGAATTCTGAATAAATTAAATAGTATATAAATATAATTAAAAACAGAAATATTTCGGGTTAGACACGTAGCTCAGTTGGTAGAGCTGCGTGCACGCGTACGGGAGGTCACAAGTTCGAGCCTCACCCAGCGCATACATATACAAGGTCCGAACCGGTCAACAGTCAAAGTCAATGGTCAACAGTCAACGGTCAATGGTCAACCCAAAAAGTCAACATTTTTTTTATATTTTTATTTATTTATTTAATTTAAAAATCAATTAAAAATACTTAAAAAAAATGTTTTTAAAGTTAGAAAATAACCTTAAACTCACAAAAATAAATCTAAAAAACCCTATTAAAATTGTTTATAAAATCCACTTATTTACCGTACCTTTTTGTTATTATTTAGGTTAGTTATTCCTCGTCGATCAACCCTCTAAACTCGTGCGCATTCAACATCATCAAACGAACGCACCCAATGTGAGTGAATCTCTACAAATTCCCTGTTTTAATCACTTTTTGGGGTGTATCATGTGTCTTATTTATATTACATTTAAACACTTGTGCATCCATCATATCCATGATCAAATGTGTATCCAATATGTATCAATTGTTTGTGTGGTTAATGTTTAGATTAAATTTATCATTTTCAGTACATACATCATCATAGGCCGTCTGTTCCCCATTACCTATGAGCGGAACCGTTCCCCATTACCTATGAGCGTGAACGAGGCGTTACCAACATACGATCGGCTCCGTTGGATTGAGCCTTGATCGTACATACATCATCATAGGCCGTCCGTTCCCCATTACCTATGAGCGGAACGTGACGTTGCCAACATATTCATTATCATTCATGTCATTTGCTCATGCAAGGTGGTTTGTTGTTTGTTACTGCATGTTTATTTACGTTTGCTCACATATGACTATTGCACAATTTTTCCATATTAAATACAACAAGAAATCAATAATAAATGTTTTCTAACAAGGTTCACTCGCCAACTTTTGTTGACCCAAAACCCCCCATTTTTACACATGATACAGGTGATCCAGTTGCAGCAAGAAACATATAGGGTGGCTTAGAAGAATAAATCGGTTTAGGCTTTGGATTGTTTATTTAGTTACTTTTTCCTTGTAATTGTATGAACTTGTTTGGAATATTGAAGTTGTAATTTTGAATTTAATAAATATGAAACACATTAGTAAACATCATGAGCTTTGGTGGTAACCCAATTATGCCCCGACTCTTATTCCGCTGCGGGTCGGGGTGTGACAGATAGATCTGCCATCCAATGATTAGAGCATCAGGTCTTCGAACTTCTAAGAAACTTCAAATCTTTCTTGTTTTCTCTTCTGACTTGTCAAATTTCTTCGTTGCTGGTCTTTGTTCATGTTCTTTTGTATCAATCTTTACTCAATAGACAAATATAATTAGAACACAACTTTCTCAGGGAATACACACAAAAGACTTATCATAAATTCTTCATATGATTGTATTCACTGAACGAGATACACACACTCGTATGAATTCCAGCAGCAGATTTGAGAAAAACAAGTGACCAAGTCAAATTAAATGACTAGGTTCATTCGTATGAGATATACACACTCAAACGAATTTCAGATTTTGGATTTCTTTTGATGGATTACTTGTTGCAGGATATTACTTTTATGAAGTTGCGATATCAAACCGATGGTTTTCTGGCGTATCTTGGTAGAAACTCTCGAGTATCAACTTTGGCTAAGTTTCAAAAAGTAATTACATAAGCAACTAAGTAAACTAGACTTAAAGACTAAATATACAGATAAACTATATATCTATTTAGCAATCTTTTTCAAGTTTCAATTTGTCAAAAACGATATTTTGTTTAAACTTCAAAATTAAACAGATAAGTATTCAACTATGATTATCGATATTGTTTTCCACGTAAGCTCAGACTTATCAGATGTAATCATGATTAGGAGATATGATTAAGATATGGATTTATACTTACTAGCCGGTGTTCAACCACATCACGACACATTCCCGTATCAAGATATGCACGAGAGAAAATCTTAACGGTGAGTATACTGCTTTATCATCTGTTTTGACGTATATGAATGATGTGAGATACTCACTTATTTTTGATTGAAAACAAGCCCTTTGTGATTTAGTCACTTATTGATGAGGAACTTGATTTTCATATGTATGCAAGGCACAGGAGTAAGTCTGTGAACAGGTTAGTACCATCGTACCGACAAAGAGACGAACTTAGCTCTCGCATAAAGCTGTGATATTTTATCACTTATTTTGGGGATGTGATATTTTTATCACTTATTTGATGGTCGAATGCAGTATGTACACGTATGTATGATATCATGGAAGTTCTAGACTTGCGCCACCGTTATTTTTCGGCAAAAGATTCAACCATGATACCCAGATGATAAGCCAGCATAAAGACCGTATATCTCAGAACCTCGACACTCTATCAAACGAAATTTCGGTACCAAGACCATATGCCAATGAATGGTTCTCACCTGGCGTTCTGTCTGTTAAGTTTATATCAACCTGCATATTTTAGTCTGATTGTGAGCCTACCGATACATCATAAGCAAAGCTACTTATCAATCTTCTTTCTATGCTTTTAACCATATCTGACAGATTTACCGGGGAATTTCATCATCTTCATCTTATCCAAGAAACTCATTTTCGATTTTTCTAATGTTTTGTATTTTTCTGAAATTGTAAATAAAAGACATATTTTTGTATTTTCTTGAAATTTACTCCCCCTAAAATATAAAACTGAAAATCTTTTTGTAGTTTTAGATTTTTAGAAAAGTATATACAAAAATAGTTAGCCATGGTTGAGTTACTCGGGTTTCACCTTGATGCCATTGACCAAGAGTAGATAATCAAAACGTGATTTATCAAAGGCTTTGGTGAAAAGGTTGGCACGTTGGTGATCAGTGTGGAGTTTAACAACATCGATAAGTCTCTTTTCATAACAATCTCGTATGAAATGATACTTAATCTCAATGTGTTTTGTTTTTGAATGCTGTACAAGATTCCGAGTGATCTGTAACGCAGCTTCATTATCAACAAAAATAGGAGTAGTAAGAAATTCAAAACCGTAGTCGCGCATTTGCTGTTGAATCCATAGAACTTGAGAGCAACAACTAGAAGCTGATATATATTCAGCCTCACATGTTGATGTAGCTACACATGTCTGCTTTTTGCATTGCCACGTGACTTGGCGATTTCCCAAGAACTGACATCCTGCTGTTGTTGACTTTGCATCAATTTTGCAGCCGCCATGATTAGAATCACTGAATGCCGTCAGATCAAGTTATCATCCTTAGGGTACCATAGACCAATGTCAGGGCGTCCCTTCAAATAACGAAAGATCCTTTTTACAGCCATCAAGTGAGAAACTTTCGGACTAGACTGATAGCGTGCCAGAAGGCAGTAAGATACATGAGAGATCCGATCATTGCACGATAGAGAGATGGTTCTACACGTTCACCCATTCCGTCTGGAGTAATCCCATGATTTTGAGCTAATGGAGTTCCCAAAGGCTTTGAGTCATCCATCTGAAATCGCTTGTGAATATCTCCAACGTACTTGGTTTGATGGATAAAAATCCCTTCTTTTGATTGTTGAACCTGCAAACCTAAAAAGAAAGTCATTTCTCCCATAGCGCTCATCTCGAACTTCTCCTGCATAACCTGTTCGAATTCTTTGCACATTCGAGTGTTAGTCGACCCAAATATAATATCATCAACATAAACCTGTACTAGCAGCAAGTCCTTGTCCTGTTCCTTGATGAAGAGAGTACAGTCGATCAGGCCTCGTCAAAAACCATTCTTTAACAGATAGGTAGACAACGTTCATACCAAGCCCTCGGAGCTTGATGAAGACCATATAACGCCTTGTTGAGAAGCCAAACCTTGTCAGGATGTAGAGGATCTTCAAAACCTGGCGGTTGCTCAACATATACTTCCTCTTCTACCACACCATGAAGAAATGCACTCTTCACATCCATCTGATAAACGGTGAACTTCTTGAAGGACGCATAAGCCAAAAAGATTCTTATGGCCTTAAGTCGCGCAACCGGTGCATAAACTTCATTGTAATCGATCTTTGACCTGATTAAAACCTTGAGCAACCAATCGCGCTTTGTTTCTCACAACAACACCTCGGTCATCCTTCTTGCATTTGTACACCCATCGTGTACCAATCTTCTTGTAGCCGTCAGGCCTGTCAACCAATTTCCAGACGCCTAACTTCTGAAACTGCTGAAGTTCTTCCTGCATTGCTTCAACCCACGAGTCTTCTTTCATTGCCTCCTTCCAAGATTTTGATTCAAGTTCGCACACATAGGAGGCAAAAGACCAATCATTCAGACCACCAGATTCCCTGATTTCCGAATACAATCCAGCATTCTGGTTGTTTCGAAGCTGATTACGAGTTTGGACACCACTCTGGACATCTCCAATAATATTCTGCTAAGGATGGATATTATAAATACGAGTTTCTGGCACATCAGGAACTCGAGAATTTATACCCAAATTGTTGATATTTAGATCAACAGTTACATCGAGAGCTGGATTTGATGACGTTGTAGATGCCTGTCATTCAGTCGTTCCTTGAGGTTGAATATTTGACGTACTATCTGAAATTCCAGAAACCGCACCAGAGGCAGCTTCATTTGCATCATGAAACTCATCATCTTCTGATGAAACATTATAATCCGCAGCGTCTTCGAATTCCTCATTTTGAACAAGATTGTTACCGAAGTCGACACTTGAGGGTTAATAATAATTGGTCAAACTAATGACGAGTCTACTGCTGTATCACTTTCCAATAACATCTGAGCAGCAGCTGTTGCATCATCAAAAGTTGGCATATTAAAGGAGTCAAATAGCCCATCGTAGTCGAACATCCAAGGAGCACCCGAAGCTCTTACAGCTTCCGTATATCTCTAAACCTTGACTTCACCCCATTCTTCAATTTTCTTTGAAGACAAATTCCACACCAGGAAATTTGGAGTAGCATATCCAAGAAAGAAACCTTCAATAGCCTTGGGACCAAACTTTCCATGTGGGTCGATCATAGTGCATGGAGCTCCAAAAGGTTCTAAGAAAGAAACATCCACTTTCCTTTTATGTAACAACTCAAAGCATGTCTTCCCATGTCTCTTCACCGTCAGAACTCTATTCATCGTGTAGCACGCAGTAGCAACAGCTTCTCCCCAAAATTGAACGGGAAGTACTGATTCTACTAACATGGTTCTTGCAGTTTCAATAAGAGTTCGATTTTTCCTCTCAGCGATGCCATTTTGTTGTGGAGTGTATTGAGAACTGTACTCATGCAGAATACCCTTTGAGGAACAGTACTCGTCCATAACTTGATTCTTAAATTCCGTGCCATTGTCTCTTCTGATTCTCCTTACTTTCAGATTGTACAAATTTTCCAACAGAGTCAGGAGATTCTTGAGGATAGTAGGAACTTCACTCTTGTGTGCCAGCATGTTTACCCATGAGAATCTGGAATAGTCATCAGTAACTACCAGACAATAAGAATCACCAAAGGTTGTTTTGTGTTTCATAGGTCCAAAGAGGTCCATATGAAGACGTTCCAGGGGCATATTCACAGTGTTGATCTTCTTCACGGGATAGGATTTTCTTGCTTGCTTCCCTTTCTGGCATGATACACAAACGTCTTGAAGATGAAAGTTCTTCACTGGTACACCATTCACTAGATTGTTCTTCACCAAATAGTTCATTTTCCTCAGGTGAATGTGTCCCATACGTCTGTGCCAGGAGATTGATTCCTTCTCGGTGGCTTTAGAGACAAAACATGTGACTTGTGCAGATGTTGTAATAGCTTGGCTCATATCAAGAATATACAAATCATTAATTCTTGGAGCCGACAGGAGAATCCATTCCTTGGGGATCTTGAATCCAGGCTTCAACACATAACATCCGGCATCATCAAAATGCACCGTGAACTTCTTATCGCAGATTTGAGAAAGGCTAAGAAGATTGTGATCAATTTGCCGCACATAATTGATCTTGTCGAAGCTCACAACACCATTGGAGACCATTCCTTCTCCAGTGATGTATCCACCTTTGTCACCAGCAAAAGCAACATAACCACCCCTAATACTTTTCACATCATATAGGATCCGCAAGTCGCCTATCATGTGCCTTGATGCTCCACTGTCAACAATCCAATGACTGTTTACAGTTCCTCCTAGAACACCCTTTACATTGCACAAACAAGATTAGTTTGATATGGGGACCCAAGCCTTAGTGGTCTTGGGTCATCCCTTATCATCAAGAAATGTAATCTCAATTTCTTGATGATTAACAAACTGAGAAACTCCTTTTGAACCATTACCGGTCTTCTGTTTCCAAGATCCTTGTTTATTACCCGATTTACTATTATTTACAGTTTTAACAGTGTCTGGTTTTATTGACTTTGAAGATCTTTGATCCTTTTTCGAAGAATCCGATTTTAAAGCTTTCTCAACTGCTTTTACTTGTTTACGTTTTTGTTTCTCTTTTTGATCTTTAATAATCCATTTATCTTGTGTCGGAGAAACAGATTTACGTTTGCAAGTTGGTTCATGAGGGGTTTTCTCTATACATATTGATTTGGCTGGATTTTGACAATCCTTTATAATGTGGCCAAATTCTCCATATTTGAAACATGTTCTCCTTTCAACAAAACTAGGAGATCGTGTTTCTCGGCTTGATGTTGAATTTGTGGATCCTAAGGTACTGGGTTCATTTTCATTACATCCATCAGTGTGTTGGGTGTAAGTGTTTTGACTATTTCTTTTCAAAATCTTAACTTTATTTACAAAATAAACATTAGATTTTCCTTGAAAAGTTTCGACTTTATCGGTACCTTTAGAACTCACAAATTTAACAGTTTTAGCCTTTTTCTGGTAACGAGAGCCTTTTGCTTCAACCTTTATAATGGGGCCAAATTCTCCATATTTGAAACATGTTCTCCTTTCAACAAAACTTGGAGATCGTGTTTCTCGGCTTGATGTTGAATTTGTGGATCCTGAGGTACTGGGTTCATTTTTGTCACACCCCGACCCGCAGCGGAATAAGAGTCGGGGCATAATTGGGTTATCACCAAAGCTCATGATATTTACTAATATGTTTCATATTTATTAAAGTCAAAGTTACATTTCCAAATATCCAAACATGTCCATACAATACAAAGAAAATAAACCAAACATAACAATCCCAAACTCTAAATCATTTTATTCTTCTAGTCCAATCCTATGTGTTTCTGGCTGCAGCTGGTTCACCTGTATCATGTGTAAGAATGGGGGTTTTTGGGTCAACATAAGTTGGCGAGTGAACCTTGTTAGATAAACATTTATTATTAATTTACTTGTTAGTTTATCAATGAAAAATTGTGCATAATCATAAATGAGCAAATGTAAATAATCAGGCAGTAGCAATTTGCAATCACAACTATAACATACAATAACATAGGATAGCATATATTAACATACCAACATCATACGACAAATAACATGAATGAAACTGTGCGATCAAGGCTCAATCAAACGGAGCCGATCGTATTGCCTGTACTGAAAATGAAAAATGTCTGTGCGATCAAGGCTCAATCAAACGGAGCCGATCGTATTGCATGTACTGAAAATGATAAATGTCTGTGCGATCAAGGCTCAATCAAACGGAGCCGATCGTATGTGGGCACGCCAGGTTCACGCTCATAATGTAATGGGGAACATGCTCAACGCTCATAATGTAATGGGGAGCGGCGGCCTATGAAATTGCATGTACTGAGAATAATAAATTGCATCTAACGATAACCACACAACAGTTGAAACAAACTGAATACACATGTTCATGATAAGATGTATGCACAATGGTTTAAATATAATATATATAGCAAGACACATGATACACCCCAAAACGTGATTAAAACGGGGAATTTGTAAGATTCACTCACATTGGGTGCGTTTGAATGGAGATGATGAGATGCGCACGAGTCAGGAGAGTTGAACAACGAGAATTACTAACCTAAATAATGACGGAAAAATATAGTAAATGAGTGGATTTTATTAAGGATTTTTAATTGAATTTTTAGATATATTTTTGTGAGTTTAAGGCTATTTTCTATCTTTAAAAATATTATTTTTAAGTATTTTTAAGTGATTTTTAAATTAAAATATATAAATAAAAATATAAAAAAATTGTTTATTTTTGCGTTGACCGTTGACCGTTGACTTGTTGACCTGTTGACCGGTTCGGTCAGTGTGCAAGTATGCGCTGGGTGAGACTCGAACCCGAGACCTCCCGTACGCGTGCACGCAGCTCTACCAACTGAGCTACGTGTCTAACCCGAAATAATCTTGTTTTTAATTATATTTATATACTAATTTGATTTATTCAAACCGGTGCCGTTAACCAGACTCGAACGCGTGACGTGTGACTTAGTGTTGCACACAGTCCACCGCTGGACTGTGTGTCTAACCTGGTTAATATCTCGGTTTTTATTATACTTAACAACTAACGGGATTAACCCGGTTCAACTTTAATCAAAAAGGCATTTTATTACTTAGAGGGTACGTGTATCAGGGATCGAACTCGTGACGCGTGCGTATTATTTGCACACAGTCCACCGCTGGACTGTGTGTCTAACCCGTTCATTATATCGATTTTTTATTAGTCTTATGTTATACTGCGACTTCGTCTTCTTCGTTAATTTTACCCAGAAAAAAAACCAAGTCCAACTATTTTTGACCGAATCATGTCATATTCGATTTTCAAACATTATAAGTAATTTAAAGGTAAAGAATGGAGAGAGTTTGGGTAAAAAGACGTACCAATCAGTGTTGTTCACAGAATTCCGGCAAAGGTCCGTCGGTTCTGGAAGTGAACTCTGGCTGTTAAAATCAATTAACAGTTTTGTTCGATTATTTGTGAAGTTGAGGCACTTAATCAAAGTTTGACAGAAGTTTGAAAGGTCATACCAGTTCTCGGTGTGTTTCCGGAAGTTTCAGAAGTTTTCCGGCGAAGGTAGGATTTTCGACAAACGTTGACTAGGATTGATTCTGATGGTGGAGTTGTGTTAGTGACCGATTAATCACATGATTGAAACAGAAAGAGTCGAAGGAATTACCGTGTGGATGTGAGTCCCGGTTTTCCGGCGACTTGCAGAATTTTTCCGGCGAGTTGATTTAAGCTTCTCCAGTGGACTGTAAAGTTGCGGAAATGCAATTGAAGGTCTTGCAGAGTATTTTGAGTCGCAGGAGAGGTCTAAGATTGAAGTAATTCAGATTGTTGGATGGTTCCGGTTATAAAACCCATCATCATCCGAATTCAAGTCAATTCAAGTCTGAATTGATTAGAATTTGTCGGTTCATCGGTTATAAACCTGAATGTGCGATTAATCAAACGATTAGACGATTGAATTGCCGATTTCAGTTTCTCAGTTGGCGCAACCAGTTTAACTGGGTTTGTGTATAAGAGTTATTTGTTTCCTAGAGATGACAGAAAACAACAAGTGGCGGAGTGGTGATGTGGGTGCGTGTTAAGTCTTTGGATTTAGGTTCCGGCTGACCCGGGTTCGAGTCCCGGCAGTAACATGTTATTTTTATTTATTTTGTTTTCACTTTTTAGCAAAAATAATTTTTATAGTTTAGTTTGTTTATTAATTATGTATCATTAAAAATCAAAATAACCATAAATACACAACGTGACATTTATAACTTGATATTCGATTACAAAACGGAGCGGGTTTTGGAAACCCGTTTTTTGACAAATGTTACAGTATCCCCTACTTTTAGGAATTTCGTCCCGAAATTTAAGTAGTAGTAGGAAAAAGATGTGGGTATTTTTCGCGCATTGAGTCTTCACGTTCCCAAGTAAACTCAGTCCCCGTTTCGACTCCCAGCGTACCCTAACAATTGGAATGCGACTTCGTCGTAGACGTTTCTCTCCGAAGTCCATGATCTCTACTGGTCTTTCAATAAAATGCATAGATTCATCAATCTGAATATCTTCCAGCGGAATGTGGAGGTTTTCATCAGCGAGACACTTCTTCAAGTTCGACACGTGGAATGTGGGATGAATCCTGTTGAGTTCTTCTGGTATATCAAGCTTGTACGCTACAGGTCCTACTCTTTCGAGTATCTTGAAAGGTCCTACGTAGCGTGGTGCTAGCTTGCCTTTTTGACCAAAACGAACTACTCCCTTCCACGGTGATACTTTTAGAAGTACATGATCACCAATGTTAAACTCTAAAGGCTTCCGTCGTTTATCTGCATAACTCTTTTGACGACTTTGAGCCGCTAAAAGATTGTTTCGGATTTGATGGATCTTGTCTGCGGTTTCTTGGATCAATTCTGGACCAGTGATTTGAGCTTTCTCAATTTCGTGCCAACATACTGGAGTCGGCACTTACGACCATATAAAGCTTCAAAAGGTGCCATGCCGATGCTTGAATGATAGCTGTTGTTGTACGAAAATTCGACTAATGGTAGATGAGCGTCCCAATTTCCCTTGAAGTCTATGACACATGCTCGAAGCATATCTTCAAGAGTTTGAATGGTGCGTTCAGATTGACCAATAGTTTGAGGATGATAGGCGGTACTGAGATCTAATCGCGTACCCATAGCGGCTTGTACTGCTTGCCATGTTCGTGAAGTGAAACGACCATCACGTTCAGAAATAATGCTTAACGGTACTCCATGTCGGCTTACGATTTCGCTGATATAAATACGAGCTAGCTTTTCGTTCTTAAAATCTTCGCAGATAGGAATAGAGTGAGCTGATTTTGTAAGTCGATCAGTTATTATCCATATAGTGTCATACCCACCAGAAGTGCGAGGTAACCTGGTAATGAAGTCCATGGTTATATTTTCCCACTTCCATATAAGTATTTTAGGTTGGACCAGAAGTCCTGAGGGTCTTTGGTGTTCAGCTTTTATTTTGGAACATGAAAGGCACTTGGAAACAAAATCAGCAATATCCTTTTTCATTCCAGGCCACCAGTAGGTGTATCAAAGGTCTTGATACATCTTGTCGGCTCCTGGGTGTATAGAATATCGTGTTTTGTGCGCCTCATTCATAAGAGAAAAAATATCACGAAGGTTATTGTGGTCAGGAATCCATATGCGATCTAGACAGTATAGAATATCGTCGGATTTAGTTTCAATTTTAAGTTCAGCTCCACAAGACAGCTCCTTGCGTACGTCTCCTTTCTGTTACTGAAACATGCTGAGCTTCTCGGATTTTGATCTTTGATCTTGCTTACGATTTTATGTATAATAGTTTTGAGGGAACTGATACATTTGTAATGTTAAGGTATGTATCATAAAACAAAAACTTCAACCATGACGATAATTAAACCTACACGGAACTTTTCATAACCTCCTGGTAATGCTTTTGATCCTTTGCCAAGAATACTTATATATAGGAAGTACCAGCGGCGTATCCACCATATTCTTGTCAAATTTTTGTTGGCTTTATCAGTAAATCATGATCAGTTCTATGTGACTCTAAAACATAAACAACACAACGAACAAAACTTGAGTCTAAATTCTGAGATGATACATGACTAAATGATGACAGTACCTCTCTCGTTGGTTATGACGAAGGGGTCAGTCTATGTAAAAGTGTGACACAACCCAACTTCTTTAAATGATGAGATTGAGATACGTCGAGATGTATGATGATATAAATGTTAAATCAATGAGTATAGAACAAAACTGTAATATCAAATCGCATTAAAATTCCTGGATACATAATTCCCAAATTTTACAACTGGAATACGGAAAGATTGAGATAACATAAAGAAAACATTAAAACTAGACGATTAGAGTTGAGTCTTGATTCTTGGCGAGGAAAAATTATTTGGGTGATTCGTTTGGGCCGCTATTATTTTCAACAGTATTGGCGTTGATGTTATAAGCTCTTCCTCTTGCAGGTGGTGGAGCTTGGTTAGCTTGATTCACCGGATTTGCTTGAGCTTGGGTATGAATGATGTTCACCAAACGTGGACAAGTGTTCCTAAAATAGCTTGGATCTCCACAATTGTAGCAAGCCCGTATAGGTTGTACCATGGGATAGTTGGGTTGATAGTATGTTTGGGCTAAATGTTGGGTAGGTGGTAGTAGTAGGGGTTGTTGGGCTTGACCCATTATTTGTTGGTGGGTTTGGGTTGAAGGCTGGTGGCGGTTCGTTCGCTGAGGTATGCGACAGGTTTGAACAGTATGACCTGCGCGACCACAGCCGGTGCAATATTGGCAAGGATGATCAGGAGAATGGTGGTATTGGCAACGGTTGCATTTTCGTAACGGGCCAGAGTATGGTCTTTTGTATGGTGCAGATGAAGGGGCGACTTGGGTAATGGGTGCAGCAGGAATAGGGTAATTGGTTTGTGTGACGGCGAAGTTTCTTGCGCTTCGATTCCTTTTACCAGTAAACTTCGAGGAGGAACCAGAATGGTTTGAAGTTTGAGCCTCAATGGGGGCTTTCTTTTTCTCCTCTTTGAATTTACCGTTTCGAATGCGATTTTCGGTCAGCTCAGTGGCTAGTTCCATAGCAGCTTCAAGTGTTGCTGGTGAAGTGCTGAGAACTGAATCTTGAATTTTCGAGGGAAGACCTCGAATATAATGCTCGATTAAGCGATAAGTTGGGGTGAACAAGTTAGGGACCATTTGGTTCAACTCTAAGAACCTCTTGTTGTAGATGGTATGATCTCCCTCCTTTTGCTTTAAAGAATGAAATTCATCCTCCAACTTTTTAATCTCACTCCTAGGACAGAAACGCCTAGTCATGATTTCCCTCAACTCCTCCCACGTTAAGGCCATTGCATCATCAATTCCCCTCTTCAGTATTCCACCAGGTGAGAGCTACCCCAAATAGTCTCCCGGTGGCGTATCGAACCTTGCGATCCTCAGGACAATCGCAGTTGAGAAAAGTGTTTTCCATCTCCTCAAACCAGTGTAGGAGAGCAGTGACACCCTTGGTCCTTTCAAATTTAGGAGGATCACAAGACTTGAAATGTTTGTATGAGCACTTGCTGGTAGGAGGGTTGTCGATGTTCTGGTCATGTTGTTGGGGAGGGTTAGTAGGATTTGTAGCGAGGGCTTGTTGTACTTGGACCACAATGTCAGGCAGTATCGTGGCCATTTGTTTCGCGATTTGTGTGGCCAAGCGTTCCTGAGACCTTCCTGATCTTTTACCCCCTCGATGTTGTCTGGACGACATCTACAGGAACATGCATAAGAAGATTGTGAGTTTATGGAGTCTTTTTAGGTGTCATGTGTCTTTAAGAAAAATGAAAATAACATAAATATCAATAATGCAACCACATCCATAGGATGTCTTGGGTTTGCTCATGTTGGGCCTCAAATGTCCCCATACCTTCACCTATATAGTCATGTGGGCCCCCATGGCTATTGGCTTGGTAGGATTCACATTAGTATTGGCGATTTAACACTTGCATCACCCGAATGCAAACCACAAAATATGTTTACGAGATGTATGGTCGGAATGTGTCCAGGTGTAGACACAATGACAACTCAAAGTGGGGTTAGCTCACACGACGTTTGGTATAGCATGCTTTGGCCTAATAGGTACTTCGTACTCTCATCGTTAGTCCCCAGGTAGGCAAACTAGTCCTTTATTTTGGATTTATACGAATGCCAGCCTAGACAGGACGTTCCGACTACCGGTACTGGTACCCTTCCAGTTACTACATGCCCGTCATGAGAACTCACTTTGATGAGATCTGAAAACACAAAAATCATTGTAAAAGCAATAATGATGTGGTGTGTGCTTTCATGGATGTGATATGTTATGATTCATGATAGGCATTATATGATAATATATACTTATGAACATGCTTGCATAACATTGAATGTAACATTTAACATAAAACACATAAACATCATGAAATTTGGCATGTAACACACAAAAATCTTATAAGTTTCTAATCAACTATAGTATAGGCTCTAAGGGTCTAATAACCTATCCTATATCCCTATAGTCATGGCTCTGATACCAATCTGTCACACCCCGACCCGCAGCGGAATAAGAGTCGGGGCATAATTGGGTTATCACCAAAGCTCATGATATTTACTAATATGTTTCATATTTATTAAAGTCAAAGTTACATTTCCAAATATCCAAACATGTCCATACAATACAAAGAAAATAAACCAAACATAACAATCCCAAACTCTAAATCATTTTATTCTTCTAGTCCAATCCTATGTGTTTCTGGCTGCAGCTGGTTCACCTATATCATGTGTAAAAATGGGGGTTTTTGGGTCAACATAAGTTGGTGAGTGAACCTTGTTAGATAAACATTTATTATTAATTTACTTGTTAGTTTATCAATGAAAAATTGTGCATAATCATAAATGAGCAAATGTAAATAATCAGGCAGTAGCAATTTGCAATCACAACTATAACATACAATAACATAGGATAGCATATATTAACATACCAACATCATACGACAAATAACATGAATGAAACTGTGCGATCAAGGCTCAATCAAACGGAGCCGATCGTATTGCATGTACTGAAAATGATAAATGTCTGTGCGATCAAGGCTCAATCAAACGGAGCCGATCGTATGTGGGCACGCCAGGTTCACGCTCATAATGTAATGGGGAACATGCTCAACGCTCATAATGTAATGGGGAGCGGCGGCCTATGAAATTGCATGTACTGAAAATAATAAATTGCATCTAACGATAACCACACAACAGTTGAAACAAACTGAATACACATGTTCATGATATGATGTATGCACAATGGTTTAAATATAATATATATAGCAAGACACATGATACACCCCAAAACGTGATTGAAACGGGGAATTTGTAAGATTCACTCACATTGGGTGCGTTTGAATGGAGATGATGAGATGCGCACGAGTCGGGAGAGTTGAACAACGAGAATTACTAACCTAAATAATGACGGAAAAATATAGTAAATGAGTGGATTTTATTAAGGATTTTTAATGGAATTTTTAGATATATTTTTGTGAGTTTAAGGCTATTTTCTATCTTTAAAAATATTATTTTTAAGTATTTTTAATTGATTTTTAAATTAAAATATAAAAAAAATTGTTTATTTTTGCGTTGACCGTTGACTTGTTGACATGTTGACCGGTTCGGTCAGTGTGCAAGTATGCGCTGGGTGAGACTCGAACCCGAGACCTCCCGTACGCGTGCACGCAGCTCTACCAACTGAGCTACGTGTCTAACCCGAAATAATCTTGTTTTTAATTATATTTATATACTAATTTGATTTATTCAAAATTCATTTGTTTTTAGAAAAAGATTTTAAATCATCGAACCGGTGCCGTTAACCAGACTCGAACGCGTGACGTGCGACTTAGTGTTGCACACAGTCCACCGCTGGACTGTGTGTCTAACCTGGTTAATATCTCGGTTTTTATTATACTTAACAACTAACGGGATTAACCCGGTTCAGCTTTAATCAAAAAGGCATTTTATTACTTAGAGGGTACGTGTATCAGGGATCGAACTCGTGACGTGTGCGTATTATTTGCACACAATCCACCGCTGGACTGTGTGTCTAACCCGTTCATTATATCGATTTTTATTAGTCTTATGTTATACTGCGACTTCGTCTTCTTCGTTAATTTTACCCAGAAAAAAACCAAGTCCAACTGTTTTTGACTGATTCATGTCATATTCGATTTTCAAACATTATAAGTAATTTAAAGGTTAAGAATGGAGAGAGTTTGGGGAAAAAGACGTACCAATCAGTGTTGTTCACAGAATTCCGGCAGAGGTCCGTCGGTTCTGGAAGTGAACTCTGGCTGTTAAAATCAATTAACAGTTTTATTCGATTATTTGTGAAGTTGAGGCACTTAATCAAAGTTTGACAGAAGTTTGAAAGGTTATACCAGTTCTCGGTGTGTTTCCGGAAGTTTCAGAAGTTTTCCGGCGAAGGTAGGATTTTTGACAAACGTTGACTAGGATTGATTCTGATGGTGGAGTTGTGTTAGTGACCGATTAATCACATGATTGAAACAGAAAGAGTCGGAGGAATTACCGTGTGGATGTGAGTCCCGGTTTTCCGGCGACTTGCAGAATTTTTCCGGCGAGTTGATTTAAGCTTCTCCGGTGGACTGTAAAGTTGCGGAAATGCAATTGAAGGTCTTGCAGAGTATTTTGAGTCGCAGGAGAGGTCTAAGATTGAAGTAATTCAGATTGTTGGATGGTTTCGGTTATAAAACTCATCATCATCCGAATTCAAGTCAATTCAAGTCTGAATTGATTAGAATTTGTCGGTTCATCGGTTATAAACCTGAATGTGCGATTAATCAAACGATTAGACGATTGAATTGCCGATTTCAGTTTCTCAGTTGGCGCAACCGGTTTAACTGGGTTTGTGTATAAGAGTTATTTGTTTCCTAGAGATGACAGAAAACAACAAGTGGCGGAGTGGTGATGTGGGTGTGTGTTAAGTCTTTGGATTTAGGTTCCGGCTGACCCGGGTTCGAGTCCCGGCAGCAACATGTTATATTTATTTATTTTGTTTTCACTTTTTAGCAAAAATAATTTTTATAGTTTAGTTTGTTTATTAATTATGTATCATTAAAAATCAAAATAACCATAAATACACAACGTGACATTTATAACTTGATATTCGATTACAAAACGGAGCGGGTTTTGGAAACCCGTTTTTTGACAAATGTTACAATTTTCATTACATCCATCAGTGTGTTGGGTGTAATTGTTTTGACTATTTCTTTTCAAAATCGTAACTTTATTTACAAAATCAACATTAGATTTTCCTTGAAAAGTTTCGAATTCATCGGTACCTTTAGAACTCATAAATTTAAAAGTTTTAGCCTTTTTCTGGTAATGAGAGCCTTTTGCTTCAACCTTCGGTTGAGAAGTTGTGGGCTTTTCAACTCGCTTCCATTCCTTTTCTTTTGAAGCGGATAATGGTTATGTTTTGGTGGGCTTTTTCTTCTCTAAAGGTTTGGTTTTTTACTTTTCAAACACCTGATCTATAGAGATTGGATTTACGTTTTTAATTGGAAAATCTTTGTTTGAATAGATTTTCTTGTCTCCAACCAAAGTATATAACACATTATCTACTTCTTGTGTAGACACACTTGTCTTCACAGATTTCTTAGGAACTGTCTCTTGATTCTCAACAGATTGAGTACTAGGAGTAGCAGAAGATTCTACTCTTTTCCTTTCATCAAGAGGATGATCCTGATCATCATTTCTTGATTCATCATCTGATGTATCATCCTCTTCTTCATCAGACAATGAACTTTCTGACTTGCTTGGTTCTTGAGAGGAATTGCCTAGTTTGAACCCTAACCCTGCTGCGAATTCCTCAGGATTCAAAGGTACAAAGGGTTCAAAACGAGGCATCTCCTCTTCATCAGGCATTTTGGTATAGTTGTGTTTCATTGGGTGTGGGCACGAATTATACCCTATGCATTGAGCATCTCCCTTTAGTTTTTGAACTTCAATGATATGATCAATCACATATTGGGAGTTAGAATAACTTTCCAATTTGCGTTTGATCGAATCATATTCGCATTTGGCGATGGCTAACACTTTCTTTGTTTCTTCTAGGAGATTAATGTAATTATTAATTCCTATTTGTTTATTCAAAACTGTTTTTGTCAATTCAGAAACACTTTTCTTAAGGGTTTCTATTACAGATTTGAATTCTTTTTCATTTCTAGTTAGCGCCAAATTCGCCTCTTTGTATTTTGATAGTTCAACAACTAAATTCTGATTATGACTGTTGACGGTTTCATATTTTATTTTCAACTCAATACAGTCATTGCAAACAGTAGGAGGGTCAGAATTTACCTGTTTTGAAGAACCTTCAACATTTGCCATAAAGGCAGTGTGATGAGGAAAAGCTGCACCATCTGTAGAGAGTGCCTCTGTCTCTTTTTCCGCAGGATCTGCATTCCTCGTCATACTTACCTTTTCACTCTTCAACATCTCAGCTTCACTCTGCAACTCTTCAACCTCAGCATCACTTCCTTTCTTCACATCAGAATCAGATCCATAAACCAACTGAACTTGAACATTCTTCATCAGAACTACCAGCATCCCCAGATGTATCATCGTTATTTGGAGTATTGATGCTGTGATAATGCTTGATTTGATCCATGATCTTCGCATAGCATGTAGTTCTTCCGTTGTTTTCAGTTCCCAACTGTACTGACCAATCGCATCCTTCATCAGACTGAACTACCATAGCTCTGTGCGTGTTTGAAGGTCCTGATTGATTGGTGTTGTTAGAGTTGCCAACAGCTACTATTCTTCTTTCGTTGTTGTATTGTGCTGTGTTGGATGGTTGAGGCTGATTACAAAAGGGGTTGCGATTTCCTTCCTTGCTGGGTCTGGTGCATTCCCGCTTGAAGTGACCTCTTTCTCCACAGTTGAAGCAAGTAACAGCGGTTTTGTCAAAGCCGTATTTTGTATCCTTCTTGCTTTCCAAACTGGTTCTACCGTTCTTCTCATATAATCCTTCGCTCTTCTCATAGCACTTGCAAATGTCCACTTGATGTCCATCAGCTCCATTTCATATCGGTCAATTTTGTCGTAATCTTCGTTCGTCAAATTGATGTTCCCTATTTGACCTGCAACTAAACCACAATACGCATTGACCATGGTATTTAGAAGTTCCGCATGTTCCTGTGCAACTTCTACGTTGATTTTGGAGAGATTTGACGTGTCAAGTTTGACAGTGTTGAGATTTGCAGATTGATTGTCGCTTCCATAGAAAGCTTGTTGAGGAGCTTGCTGTGGAGCTTTATGCGCTAAATCCCTTGGTTGTGGAAGAAATGCTTTTGGATCAAAGCATGTCCATAGGTTTGATTGCTCGAACCTGTAGACTGACTTGTTTGAACTGGTTGGGGTAGAAAAGGGTTCACGTTTGACACAAACGCGGTCTGCAGCTTCGGTTGCTGACTTGAACTTGTACCTGCATTTATACTTCCAAAGTACATCCTGGGGTTTTGTGGAGCAGAGACTCGTTGTGCCTTCTAGAGTTCTTCTTCATTCTTGTTCTCCAGTTTCTGCACAAATTCATAAATACTTATTGAGTCCAAAACACCTGTATGTTTTAATAGATCAATAAATTGACCCCATTTTGGAGGTAGAGCATCAGCAAATCGCATCACAATTTCTTGTGGTGCTGCTAACAATTTATACGAGTACATTTCACTGAGAAGATGATAAAACCGAGTGGTCATATCATTCAAGGTTTCGTTCTCCATGAACATAAAATCTTCAAACTCTTTCTTGAGCAGATCATGCCGAATCTTCCTGGTAGCAGCGTTACCTTCACCTCTTGCTTCCAAAGTGTCCCACAAATTTTTCGTTGTAGTACAATACACAAACTGATGATAAATGTCTTTATGCAGAGCTTTTGTGAGGATAGCAAATGCCTTTTTCTCTAGATCGTAAGCTTTTTTTGTCACTTTTGACTAGATTGGCCAATGTGGTTGGGTTTGATCCAGCTTCTTCAAGTGCTTCATTGTAGGGGGTAGTGAAACACGTCCACAATTCCGTGTTTTGACCGAGAACATACGTATGAAAACGACTTTTCCATGCAGGATAATCGTTCATGTGATTTAACTTCGGTGGTCGCTTATTACTCCCTGTTTCACTTTCGCTCGTTAATAGAGTTTGGATGCTTTGATTTTGATTTGCAACACATGCCCATTGATTTGCAGATATCATTGCTGTATGTTGTGGCATCAAAGATTTTACCCATGATGTTGTGGAGCTTTGCGAAGACTCCTGATTTGAGCTTGAACAACTCCAATCCCACGGGTTAGAACTCATTATATTTTCTTGTTTTATGAAAATTTAAAGGTTTTAAAATTTCAAAATTATAATTACCGTTTAAAAATTCACAGGTTCTGAAAACATGACAAATTCTTAAAATCACAAAGCTTTTGAAAAACGCGAAAAACAAATAATTCTGTTTCGTGCGATACACCTGTTTCGTGCGAAACACTGATGTTTCGTGCAAAATGGCTGTTTCGTGCGTGTCAAGATGATTCACATGAAATAATTCAGTCGCACAAAATGTTTAGTTCAAGGTTTTTCAGAGAATCTTTTCAGAAATGGTTTGGTGAGAATTTTCCTTTCTTGTGTAGACCTGCTTTTTCAAAAATACCTGTTGTCTTACCCACTTTTAGTTAAAACACAGATTTTTTAACAGTTCACAGTCCAAGTCCAGATCCAAGTCAGAAAATGTCAACCCTACCAAACTAATCAGATTCAAAATTTTGCAGACTTCTTCTTCAAGGGTGTTCTTCAGAAAAATTTTACCATAAAATTTTCTGTATGCAACAGATTTTAACCAAGTTTTAAGTTAGTTATCTATCCAAAACTTAATTTTCTGCTGGAGGCTCAAGAACACTTCAGAAATCTTCAAACTAGCTCATACACAACTAAGCCCGGTTTTGAACAAGGAAAGTGCCAAAGCTCTGATACCACTTGTAGGTCCACCCGCGAATGGTGTTAAACCAGTTCCTTGTTCAAATGACACACACAAGTACGGAATCCAAGCGTGTATGCAACTAAAGCAAAGTAAAGAACACGGGGTAACCAAAGATTCACTATCTTGATTAATGATTGAGAACAAGTACAAACATATACACACAATACTCGTATGACTCAAACAAACTTGCTGTGTTCTTGTGTCTTCGTCTTCAGAGATAACAATCTCTCTGGTCAGTCTGGTGAGCTAGTCAGTCTAACTCTCACACGCGATTCTTTCTCCAGGCAACCCCCAACTAAGAGGTACATGTCTGCTTATTTCATACGAAATACGAGTCTAGACATACTGAACACACTATTTCACACGAGTCACAACTCCAGGATTTTGGTACGAGTCAACTGTTTCATACGAAATGCTTATTTCATACGAAACAAGCAACACACTTGTTACTCAAATTATTTCGTACGAATCATGTGATTCGTACGAAAACTCTGACTCGCACATAATCCATTTTTCTGGAGAACGTGTGTAGACATGTCGTTTCCAAGATTCATCAGTACGCACACATGCAACTGATTAACACAGACAAGCTAAGATGTCATACTAGATCAAGAATAGAAGGATATCTCGATCTATTCGACACGACCAAACCTATACAGACACTTGAGCAAAGACTGTACAATTACCACTATAATTAAGAACAAGCGACAAACACAAAACTGTATCAACACACGTTTTTGTTTCGGTTTGTCAAGAATTTATCTACTTTTTATCCAAATGCGTTTTGCAGGTCTTGGTTCATGAAAACGGTTGGAAGGATGGGAAAAACGAGCTAAAATGGTAATTAGAACTTAGCTGGAACGTGATTGGATCGAAAAAGAGGAAACGAAACGCAATTAGGGGTTTTCAACACTCTGGCGGGCCGCGATCGGCAGGTCTTATCCCTCTCGCAGGGCGCGAGAGGGTGATAATTATCTCCGGATGTATGACTCGGTCGTGGGGCGCGACCAGAAGCCTGTAACCCTCCCGCGGCCGGCGAGAGGGTGTTTTATCCAGAAAGTTTCGAAACAGAGTTGGTTTGGGACTTGTTTGTTATTTATTGAATCATTATTGAAGTTAAACACATATTGGGACCAACTTGGAAGAAACTAGGGCTATTGGAGCAATTTTTCTGGAGATTCTGAGCAAGAAGAAGGAGATCTAGGCTGCAAGAAGTGTTCGGGTGATCAAGGAGTTTCGAGGCAGGAGCTTTTAATGGTTTTTATCATACCCTTCTTGATCTTTGCACTCCTTTGTTTACTTGATTATGTATCCTTGGTTTAAACCTTATTTAATTAGTTTTCAACCATGTTAGTTGGCTAGATTTGATTCAGTTACCAAGGTTTGGATGATGGATTTTATGAAAGTTTGATTTATTTTAGTTTAACTTTGGTTTGAATGTTTAATTGGTAAAGTTCACAACTTTAATTCTCTAGTTTAGTGTATTTGCATGATTTTGTTTGATTTGTGATTGTTTAGTTGTTTTACATGAATCTAGGTGGATGTCTTCCATAGAATAGGTTTGTGTTGCTTTTTCGTGTCTTTAGGGATTCGGGAAGTTGTCGGTAAATTGGTCAATAAAACCGGGAAAACAATTGAATGAAATATAAAATTAGTTTTGTCATTATACCTAAATTGGTTATTGAGAAATAACAATTAGTTGGCTGAATTAATTAGATCAATTGTTAGGTTTAGGCTTTGAGAAATTCCCAAATCTAATTTACTTGTCATAATTAGGTCAGTTAAGCTAAACTCGAAGTTGTAGTTGCTCTAGGTTAATTATTGAGAAGTAGTTAACTAATTAGACACTTTACTAAATTAAAAGATAATTGAAAAGAAATCTTTAGGACCAGTAAACAAATAATAATTGTAGGTTATCATAGGTGTCTTCCTGAGAAGGGACGAGGGTCCTGTTCGGTACACCTAGAATTTAATATGTCAAGATCCTGGTAAAACATTCAACCTAATAAGTTATTATCAAATCAAATGAGTAGTAGTCTAAAAATCCAACCTAGGGTGACTTGTTCATTATTTCCTGATTTAATTCTCAATTTCCTAAAAAGTTCATAGTTTGATTTGTTGCAATTTAGTAGTTTTAGTTTAATTGATAATATACAAAGTGTTTAATTGAGTCTAAGTTAAGTGGTCATAGTAATTAGAGAGTCTTGTGGGTTCGATAATCCGGACTTACTTATGCTATTCTACAATCGATCGGTCCACTTGCCGGTTAATAGTTTAGTATAGTTTAGGAGTCTAGAGTTTAATTTGAGTCTAGAATTAGGGAAGTTTGATTTGTTTTTAATTAACCACTTTTAGAACATCAACATTCATCATCAAGCGCAATGCACAATTACATTCAAGTACAACATTCACAAGTTAACATCAAACACATCCTACCCTATCCTTCACTTTCTTCAACCTCCACAGTATCATGAAATATGTCTTTCAAACGATCCACAAAATCATCATGCTGGAGCGCCTCGCTTACAAGATCCATCACTGGCAGTTGTAGATGATCATACTCGCGCTTCGCCTTGGAGAAGGCAGCATCAGTATCGACCCCATGGTAGAGGCGCGACTTGTATCCCACTGAACGCCCATTGCACGAGTAACGTGGTGTGCACACTCTGCGTAGCCTTGCGCGTATCCATCATGGCTTGCTGTAACCATCAGCTTGGCCACAACACTGTCCAAGTGGCTGTGCTGCAGTTCTACCTTTTCAACCAAGGAAGCTTGGAAATCTTTCTTTGCACCCTCGAGCGCTGCACAAGCCTCCACCTAGTTACGCAATAACAAGGTTAGTCTAAAAACATCTTGATCCAATAAGTTAGAGAAGGGCATAAGTTTTTTACCTCTTTCTGCTCGCTCGCCTTGCACTCCTCAGCAAGTGTGGCAGCGGAGCCTTCAGCCTTCTTTTTCGACCCAGCATGGACCATTTTTTGGTCCGTTGAGCTTCAGCGAATTTAGCTCTCTCAGCCTCAAGCTTTAGTTTTTGCGCGACCACTTGGGCCCGCTCAAGGAGCATTTCCTTCTTTGCCGCCTCAAACCTCTTTTGGTCCCGGTGTATGCTGCGCCACTCCCTGATGATTTTATGCATGCTGGAGGCGGAGCTAGCAGCTAACTAGAGGTACGCGCGATATGTTTGCTCATAGCTTTGTTCCGCGCGCACACGTACCTCTTGTGGGGGGAAGGCACCCTTGGACCACTCACGGCACGCCTGCCTGCGGCTAAATTTCTCTCCTTGCCTCAGCTTCCTCAAGGGGGTGTGGATCTCAGCAGCTCGGCCTTCAGAATATGACCTATAGTAGTAGTCACCCGGGCTCTTGCCGGGCGAATAGGGGACCCTTCGTCAGACGGGCGCTCCCAGATCCCCCGACTTCACCCCCGGGCACTTGCTCCGCTGCATGAGCACCCCAAGGCACATCCTCAACCTTCTCACCACCTTCAACCACAACCTCATCAACCACTTCTTCAGGTACAATGACCTCTGCATCCACCTGTATCTCTCCTGCCCCGACACTAGTCTCACCACCCTTCACACTTGACGCTTGCGCCGTCTCAAAAATGGGTGGTGGCATGGAGATTTCAATAGGCGCAGTTGGAGTAGACAGAGTGACAACGGGTGTCTCATCTTTCTCTGCAGAATAATAGAAAGTTAAACAAGTGAAACAGGAAGAAAAATAAAGCACAAAGTCAAAAGTGTTTACCTGGAGACAACTTGGCTGCAAGTTCATCCAAGTTCCTGCGCTTGCCAATAATCTTTTTCCGTGCAGCCTTTTTAGGAGGCTACACAGCAGTATCACCCTTTGGAAGAGCCCTCTTCCTCTTGAGCGGCTCAGGGCTGGTCTCCACGTCAATGGGGTCATCTAGATAGGCAACAGGAATCTCCGCAACCTCTTGCGGCTCCGGCTTCGGTTTCTTCAGACCTACAGGCGCAAGAGCCTCCATGGAATCAGAGACTACCACATAGTCATTCCAAGTTTCAGGCACATAACATGTACCTTTGGGCGGGTCTGCCCTGGGTTACGCCGGCTTCTTCGTGGCCACTACGCTAGGCCCGCGCGTGTCTTCTTTTTTGGAGTCTGGACCAACACCCAAATTCCTTAGCACACCTGCATCATGGCGCAACATAGTAAATAATCTGAAAAGATGTAAACAAATAAAAATGAAGGCTTACCACTTTCAGGCGCATGGGCCGCCAAATCTACACTCCGCGGCAGCTCAAAGTTCCCAAGGATTTGGGAATACCATGTGGGCTCCTCCGGACTGAGAGGGACATTCTCCATCCGCCCTTTCTCTCTTTGGAAGACCGCTATATACATCGCCACCCCTACAAAAACGCGCATAACATTAGTCTGCACACAAGGAGAAATAATGAAATAATGAAATAAGAGCACTTACTCTTATCTTCCTTCATATACACCGGGTTTTCCTGGCGGTCAGGCTTCCACAGAAGGCTCACACCAGTAGCCACTAATGCCCTCTCCGGTAACTGAACCACCGGAATCTCTTTAATCTCCTGATACCAGGACTCCTCCGCTTGTATCGATGATGTTTCAACAGGGATGTCTTCCGCCCTCGGAAGTGCATCTGCAGTGGAATCACGCCGACCTTTATATAGAGGAATTTCTGTTTCTAGTCATGATAGGACTTCGGCGGAGAATGCAGGATCTTCTTGGCTTGAATCCTGTGCTGAAACGAGTAAAAACCCAACGAATAATGTAGTTGGTAAAATACCCGGAACCGATTAACGTTTGGGTGAATACCCATCGAACGACACAAGAACTCAAAGTGCTTTATCCGCACCATCCCCATCAGATTTAGCTGTGAGATGTGGAAGCGGTAATGGTCAAGAACGTTAAGAAAGAACTTTGTTGCCGACAACAGAAAGTTGCAGTCTACAAAAAAGTCAAAAAATAAAGTGTTGTAACTGGTGGGGGCGTCGGTGGCGGTGTCCCCCTTGGAGGGGTACCGAGCATCCCACTCCTTGGGGAAGTGGAAACCGTCCACCAGCCGTTGAAAACTGACTGTAGACCACTTCAGCGTTGGAAGAGAAGTGGAAGCCTCCATAGTAGCAGCACTCTCAGGACCTCTGCCAGTCATCTTGATTGCCAGAGAGAGAAGAAATAAGGAAGGAGAAGATTTCAAAGAAGAGAAAAAGAAGATATGAAAGCGTGATTTTAACCCGAAGTGGATCGTCTATTTATACCCATCGCATTGAATGCGATGGGGAAACGTGATGCCTCTGCAGGCAAAACAACGAATCCGCGGATGACGCGTGGAGGGCAAGTGGGTAACTGACAGTTGCCATGCGCGCATGGCTGGTAACTTTCCCAAGTTATAAAAGATTTTTGTGCCAAAGTGCACTTAAAACATTTTTTTAAATATTTTCAAATTAAGTCAGTTGGGTGTATTTAACCAGCGAAAGCTGACATATTTTCAAAAGACTAAGCTTGCAGGTACAATACGAAATAGGCTGGAAGTGCTCGGTAGTGAAAAGAGGATCTTGCAAATCCTAGATCTGCCCAAAGTTTGTTTTACATTCTTTTTATACAATTTATGATCCGCCTGTGGATCTTCTATTACGAGCCTGCATATTATTTTGTACTTTGAACATTTGGTTTGTAGTAGTAATTTAACTCCAAGACTTCCGCTGTGCTGTGTTTAATTGACTATAATGATATCAACTTATGTCACGATACTCCCCACCCGAGTCCACCGGTGTTTGGATTGGCTGTGGAAAGCCAGGGTGTGACATGTTGGTATCAGAGCCAACGTTTGAGAGAATTAACACTAACCTTCTTGTGTTTAATCTCAAACTTACACAAGCACATTCCTTAGACTTCCGAGTCTAGGCATTGACCTAGGATTACTCATTTCATTATTAAGTTATTAATATTGCTTTTGATTAGATTTTTAACAGGAAAATGCCACCAAGAGTAAGAGGAAGAGGTAAAGGACCAATGAGGGGAGGACCTTCTGGACATATTCCCTCACATCCCCATCACCCGAACCCCTATGAGGATTCGGGGGATTCATGGCCATTATCGCAACATTCACCTTCTCATACCCAAAGCTCTTACCACTCGTACCATTCAGATCATTCACACCACTCTCATCATTCTTATCATGATGAGTTTAACCCCAACCAATACTTTAATACACCCCCAGCCGACCAAAATCAATTGAACCAACCCAATCCCATGGACGAGGACTCCGACCCGGAGATGCCGCCGTCAGGATCACACACCCACCCCATCAAAATTTCAAGCGATTCGAACTCTTACGCCGGATCGCCATACCAAGGTCCTAATGAATGGGACCAATACTGGAACCAATTTCCCTTTGCAAACACTCCTTCCCATCACTCCCCAACTCCTCCTGTACAAGAACATGTCCACATGGAACCGGTGGAACAACCCCAATCACCACCTGAACCGCCAAGGAGGAAAAGAGGAGCACGTATGTCGGTATGTGCGGGCCAACGGTCGGGATCGCTACCACCTTTGACCAAACCTTACCTAACCATTCATGAGGACCCACAATGGTGGACCCTCCAATGTTTCACATGTGGTGGAACCAACACCACCACCATCGGGTTATAATAACCCTATCCCAACATATCCGGATACATCTGAATATGATCTTTTTAACCCATCTACACCTGTTGATTACCAAGCATTGTCACATGACCCTTACATGCAAGCGGTCATGGGTAACACACTTTACCCGTCTCCTTTCCCACCTGTTTATCCTCCTACTGGGTATCCAAGTTATGGGTACCAATATCCTATTATGCCATAACCACAATCACAACCTCCGCCACCACTCGAGGCCATCAATGAGGCCCTAGAACAAATGAAAGAAATGCAACAACAAGCGGAGAAAACGGAGAAGAAGACGAGCAAGTTCTTTTAGAAACTCTCCAAGTTGGTTAAGGGAAAGAA
This sequence comes from Scalesia atractyloides, assembly GCA_947069175.1. NCBI lineage: Eukaryota > Viridiplantae > Streptophyta > Magnoliopsida > Asterales > Asteraceae > Scalesia > Scalesia atractyloides. The sequence goes on along the minus strand of CAMTDV010000022.1, from coordinate 19,490,396 downwards.
GGACGAGTGAAGTCTCTTCTAATAATATATGTTAGTTCTTGCGAGGACATTGTTATTTCTTTAGTCCCTACGTGGACATTTTTACTTCTTTTAAGTCCTTGCATGGACAGTTTGTTTCATTCATTTCTTTCTAGTACTGTAATTTTCATTTGGCATTTAATGAATTACTTTGAAATTATATATATGTATATATGTATTCATCCTCTTCAAGCGAACGTCTTGATTTTACCCTAAATTTATGTTCTGCTACATAATTCCAAAAGACCTTAATGAATTTGATTATGTCAAGTGGCACATACCACATGTTGGCCAAGAAATAATAGTTAAGGATAAAAGGCCTTCTATTAGGATAGTTAAGGGAAGTTATCCTTCTATCCAGAGGTGGTGGACTAGGTTCAAGCCTCCAAAGTCGTTAAGGTCAAAGTGACCGGGACTATTAATCAAACATTAAGGTATTCGTATAAGGAATGTTCATACTCCTGGTAGTGTGACTTGAGGAACCACACTAGCCGTCTAGGTAGAAGGACTATGTCCTAAGACCTATTATATAGCCTATATGATCAATGTGATCCCGGCTAATGTCATCAATGTGATGATAAGTGACAGGCCAACATGCCATATGATATGTCCAAAGTGACAGACCAACGTACCATATGTTATGTCCAAAGTGACAGGCCAACGTACCATATGTTATGTCCAAAGTGACAGGCCAACGTGCCGTATTATTATGTCCATTAGTGACAAACCTATGAGCTATATATAATTGTCAAATGACAAATGACAGTTGTGACATTACGATCCACTGTCTAATAATATATGGACTACGTCCAGATTGTAATTTGCCTTTGATGGTCCCTTTCGAGACCTATGCCAAATATAGATATGATAAGCTTAAGAGTTGTGATGTTATTCACACTAGCTTAAATAGGCAATGGATTGTTATATCCAATGTTTTAAGCCAATATGGTTATCAATACCATGGCTAAAAGAAATTTTATTTGGTATTTAGAACCAAAGCTTCAGAATGGCTAACTCGGACGAGGCACAAAGTAGCCACCGGGATGTTAACTCTAATAACGCCGAAAACATAGCAGTAAATAACGATGACTTCCAAGCTCGCATAGATGCAGTTGTTGGAAAGGCTATGGAAAAGGCCATAGAAAAACTTAGGGAGTCGAGTGCTACACGCTCCAAACCCTTATCAATTCCACATTCCTCAGCTCATAAAGAGAGCTCTGTTCGTTCTTTAAATGCGAAGAGTGAACCAAGAAAATTAGAATTTGCTGATCAGTCCCGTTCTTCAAAAGACGGATGTATCTACAAATATTTCGTTTCTTGTAAGCCCCAAGATTTCAATGGGGGGAAAAGGAGCAGTAGAAGCCTTGAAATGGCTTGATGAGATGGAAACGATTGTGGATATCAGCGGTTGTGCTGATAAGGATGTAGTAAAATATGTATCACAGTCCTCCAAGGGCGATGTCTAAGTTTGTCCATTTAGTCAAGGAGACTTACTGCCCACCTCATGAGGTGGAGAAGATAGAGACAGACTTTCTGACTCTTTCAATGAAAAACCTATATTGTTGGAAGTATGTATTTGACTTCAAATCCTGTCTAGGTTAGTTTCCTATTTGATTACCCTGAACCCAAACGCATTGCGCCTTTCATTCATGGGTTAGCGCATGAGATAAAGGGCATGGTAAAGGCTGCTCAGCCTAGTACCTATAGGTCTGCTGTTAACCTATCTCTCTCTCTCACCCTAGATTTGGTGAGACAAAAGTCAATTAAAGCTGAGACTGACGGGAAAAGGAAGAGAGAGGATGAGAGCTCCCAAAGATTAATAAGAAGAATAAAGGGAGGATTTGGGTTCGGAAAGAACCAAAATAAGTTGCGTATAACGCCGACATGTAAGAATTGCAATCGCAGGCATTGGGGACAGTGTAGTATTGATCCACTAGCTAGACCCTGTGGTATCTGTAAGAGAAAGGTGCATAAGACCCTAGAGTGCAAGGATCTTAAGAATGTCGTTTGCTACGGCTGTAATGAAAAAGGGCATATTAAGTTTAACTGCCCTAAGAACCCCAGAAACAATGATGCAAAGCCTGGAAAGGCTAAGAAAGGGAATGCTCTTGCCTTCCAGATGAATGTAGGGAGGCTTTTAATGACAACAACATCATAACATGTACATTCCTCATCAATGACATATATGCTAGAGTTCTTTTTGGTTCTGGTGCAGATAAATCTTTTGTTTTATATGAGGTAGAACTCGCTGATGGAACGTTAGAGATAGCACCTTCCATTCTTAATGGATGTTTTATATCCATTAAGAATCATTCAATCCCTATCACTCTTTTGCCAATGAAATTGGCAGGGTTCGATGTAGTTTTAGGCATGGTTATCCTATAACCAAGCCCGCATTGCCTGCGATAAGAAACTCATCGAGATTAAAACCCCATCTAGTGAAACAATCACCATCAATGGAGATTCACACTATGGATTGCCAAACAAGGTGTCGTTATTTAAGGCATCCAAGTGTTTGGGAAGAGGTTGTGTCATTTACATGGCACAGGTAACCATCAACGAGCCTAAACCAGATATTAAAGACCTTCCAGTTATTTCGGAATATTCTGATGTTTTCCCCCAAAGAATTACCAGGCCTACCTCCGGATAGGCAAGTGGAATTTAGAATTGATATCCTACCTGGATCAGCACCTGTAGCTAGGGCTCCGTATCGATTAGCACCGTGGGAATTTAGGAATTAAGGATACAATTAGAGAACTTTTAGAGAAAGGTTTTATTCAGGCTAGTTCCTCACCTTAGGGAGCTCCTATTCTTTTCGTTAAAAAGAAGGACGATTCAATGCGAATGTGCATTGATTACCGCGAGTTGAACAAGTTAACAATCAAGAATCGATATCCCTTGCCCAGGATCGACGACTTGTTCAATTAACTTCAAGGTGCTAGCTACTTCTCTAAGATCGATTTGAGATCAGGATATCATCAGCTGAAGGTTAGGAACGAGGATGGTCATTATGAATTCTTGGTGATGCCTTTTGGGCTCACAAATGCACCTGCAACATTCATGGATCTCATGAATAGAGTTTGTAAACCGTATTTGGATAAGTTTGTCATTGTCTTTATAAACGACATACTTATCTATTCTCGTAATCAAGTTGATCATGAGAAACACCTTCGGTGCATCCTAGAACTGCTAAGGCAGGAGAAGCTTTATGTTTAATTTTCTAAGTGTGAATTTTGGCTTAGAGAAGTCCAATTTCTTGGACATGTTGTAAGTGAGCGTGGTATCCAAGTGGATCCCGCCAAGATAGAAGCCATAATAAATTGGGAAGTACCCAAAATCCCATCGGAGACTCGTAGTTTCTTAGGATTGGCTGGTTACTATAGGAGGTTCATTGAGAACTTTTCAAGGATAGACACTCCTTTAACTACCTTGACCCGTAAAAATGTTAAGTTTGTTTTGGGGTCCGAAATAACAAGAATCCTTTGAAATTCTAAAACACAAGTTGAGCAATGCTCCTGTGCTATCTCTACCTAAGGGTATTGAGGATTTTGTAGTTTATTGTGATGCTTCGCACACTTGCATGGGATGTGTGCTACTGCAAAAAGGCAAGGTGATTGCTTATGCATCACCACAGTTAAAGGTGCACGAAAGAAATTACACCACCCATGATTTGGAATTGGGTGCCATTGTATTTGCACTTAAATTGTGGAGACATTACTTATATGGCACAAAGTGTATTATATACACTGACCATATGAGTCTCCAGCATCAGTTCAATCAAAAGGAATTGAACATGCGACAATGCCATTGGATGGAAACACTTAATGATTATGAATGCGAAATTCGCTATCATCCCGACAAGGCAAATGTCGTAGCTGACGCCTTAAGTCGCAAGGAAAGGGTTAAACCCATTAGGATTAATGCAAAGAGCATTGAGCTCAGAAATAGCTTGAATGACAAGTTATTAGATGCACAAAAGCAATCACTGTTAAAGGATAATATTCCTAATGAGGGATTACGCGAAACTATTGATCAGTTAACGCCCGGAAAGGATGGAATCCTTAGATTTAATGAAAGAATCTGGGCTCCAATCTTTGGAGGATTTAGAGATCTAATCCTCCAGGAAGCACATAAGTCAAGATACTCAGTTCACCCAGGTGGTGACAAGATGTATCAGGATCTGAAAAAGAATTATTGGTGGATGGGTTTGAAGAAATCCATAGCCACTAATGTAGCTAAGTGTCTGACGTGTTCGCAAGTTAAAGCTGAACATCAGAAACCATCAAGACTGCTACAACAACTTAAGATTCCCATTTGGAAATGGGAAATGGTAACTATGGACTTGATTACTAAGTTACCAAAGACCAAACGTGGTAATGACACGATTTGGGTTATTGTAGTTCGGCTGACTAAGTCAGCACATTGCTTGCCAATTAAGGAAAAGTATAATTATGACAAATTGGCTAAGTTATATGTGGACAAGATTGTGTCCCTACACGGTATGCCGGTATCTATTGTATCTGACAGAGATACTAGATATACATCTCATTTCTGGAAAATTTTCCAACAATCCTTAGGCACAAGATTAAGCTTTAGTACGGCTTACCACCCGTAGACGGATGGACAAATTGAGCGTACTATTCAAACCTTGTAAGACATGCTTAGAGCATGTGTGATTGATTTAGGTGGAAGTTGGGATGACCACTTACCCCTAATAGAATTCTCCTATAATAATAGTTATCATACGAGCATCAAGGCTGCTCCTTAGGAGGCCTTGTATGGGAGAAAATGTCGAACGCCCGTGTGTTGGGCAGAAGTTGGGGAAGCCCAACTATCAGGATCGAAGATTGTCCTGGAGATCACGGATAATATTGTGCAGATCCGTGATCGTCTCAAAGATGCTCGAGATAGGCAGAAGAGCTATGCTGATAAGAGGCGTAAACCTCTTAATTTCCAAGTAGGGGACAAAGTTATGCTTAAAGTATCACCTTGGAAAGATATAATGAGATTTGGAAAGAAAGGCAAGCTAAGCCCAATATATATAGGACCATTTGAAATAATCGAATGTGTCGGCACTGTAGCTTATAAACTTAAGCTGCCAGAGGAGCTTAGTGAAATTCATGATGTGTTCCACATCAGCAATCTAGCCGATGAATCGCTAGCAATGTTACATCATGATGTGCAGGTTTGTTGAGAAACCAATTTCGATCGAGGATTGACAGGTTAAGAAGCTCCGAAGGAAATTGATACCTATACTTAAGGTTAAGTGGGATGCCCTTAGAGGTCCCAAGTATACATGGGAGGTTGAGTCCACTATGCGACAAAAGTACCCCCACCTTTTTGAATAAAATCTCGAGGATGAGATTTCTTTTAAGGGGGTGAGGATGTAACACCTGATAAAATCGTGTCCAATAGTATAGTGACACGTGTAGTATTTTTATTTTAGTCTATCAAAGACTAATAAGGACTAAAGGTGTTAACATGCTCAAACTGAGCCTCTGAGTGACTCATATGTCAACATGCTTAAACATTAGCCTCTGAGTGACTGATATGTCAACATGCCCAGCCTCTGAGTGACTGATATGTCAACATGCTTAAACATTAGCCTCTGAATGACTGATATGTCAACATGCTTGAACTTAGCCTCTGAGAAACTGATATGTCAACATGCCTAGACTCTGAGTGACATCAGAGTCAACATGCTTAAAATGAGCCTCTGAGTGATCCTTTACGAAGTCCTAACTCTCATACGTGCCACTTGTTGGACGAGAGAGGTTAATTCTGTAAATATGTGAAAGTTGGATGATGGAGGGGTTAAAAGTGTCAACATGTTAATTTATACCTCTGAGTGACCTTTTAACGAACCAAGAGCTCGACAATGTTCGGGAATACTCCCGGGTACGCCAAATATTGGTTACGGAGGGCTAAATACGTTATAAAGGTGTTTTAGGAGGTTTTATAAGTTGATGGGCTAAAAGTGTCAAATTTTGAAACTGACCAAGGGGCGCTCGCTGGGCGCGAGAGGCAAGGCCTTGGCCTCTCGCGGGGCATGAGAGGCATGTGTCTGCATAATTTTTGCTTGGCCTCCACACATGTTGCCAAAAACCATTGTTTCGATAGCATGGACTTCCAAACAGCTGTGCCACGTTTTAGGACACTTGTAAGCTCCCTCTAACACCCCTTAACACCTGGCATCATCTCCTTCAAGCGCTCCAACTATAAATAGGTGCAATACTTCACCATTTGAACTTGCGCCTTTCTCATTTCACATTCTATCTCCCTCCTCTGGAAGTTCCTAACTGAAAGGAGCATCCAACTTAGTTCTATTGCACCCTAAGGATCACTTGTAAGTGTTCCTTTCTCTTGCATTTTCGTATATAGGATTTATAGCCAAAGGTCAAGCGTTTTACAGAAAATGCCTTAAGTTTTGGTTAAGACCATTATGGTCCAGCTAATGTTCGTAACGAACATAGCTAAGTGATCTTAATAAGGTAGGTGTTAATCTCTATAAAGGGCACCTCCTGAAGATCACGTTTGCTAGACCAATTGACGGGTCAAAGTTATGATATTAAAAAGTCAAACATGTTATTTTTCGAAAATGCTATAATTTGAGCTTATATATGTTACGAAACATGTTTTGACACTTAAACAAGTTGGTAATAATTATTAGAACATGTAGGAACATGTTCGGCTCATCAATTTCAGTTCTAGTGTCGGTTCGCAATCGCGAAGTTTGACTTCTGCTTTGACTTTCGATTCAGCCCCGATTTAGATTAGTTAGCTACTGATCGAAGGTTGCATTATGATCATAATATAATGTAACATAACCACCTGAGATTATATTACATGATCATAATTAGAATCTGAGTTTATGCATAAGTTCCGTAATTATGACATTTTGACTAAAATGCACTTTTTGTATAAAATGAGGTTTAATTGATAATGAACTTGAAAATGAGTTTTCTACTGATGTAATATTATAAGTAGGATTATTCGGGATATCAAACCAGATTATAAACTGAGTTTATGAACAAGTCCTCGTATTATGTTGATAAATGACGATAAAGCCCTTGTGGCTTATAAAATGGTTTTAACCATATGTTTTCAAAGTAAATCTTTTACCTACTAATGTGTTATATTAAATAACATATCTACGACATGCTAACTTGACCTTAACATCAGTTTTCATTAAACATCGCATAACGTCGTTTTACGGCATAAGCGTCGTTTCGGCGCATAGTATGGTTTTAAAGCATATATTAATCAACCAAGACTTGTTACCTACTGAATTCAAAACTTATTTTAAATATTTTTATAGTAGGTACATAATGTAAACTTAGAATCCCGAATAATTTATAAAACTATGTGTAAAATGACCAAAGTGCCCCTTCGGTGCATAGTTTTGTCAAAAAAGATAAATTACACATATAATCAATATCCTACTGATATTATATCATAAATTAAAAATTTTCCATAATACTTATCATCATTACATTAAATTATATTCAAGTTCCTTTTACATGGTATGAAATTACCAAAATGCCCTTATGAGGCATAGTTTCGTTTTAAAACCGTAACAGGCATGAAAGTTGATATCCTACTGATATTACAACTTATTTAATGTATAATGGCATATAGAACTTCTCCATGACTTATTCGGTTACCCGATATCGCTGATATGCGTACGGTTAAGTATAGATAACTAGTTTACGAAAATTAACCGAAACACGTCTAACCTTGTCATTTAAGTCTCAAAATCCAGAATGTTTATAGTTTACCCATATTATACAAGTCAAGGTACTTGTTGGGATTAAGCTACATTCTATCCAATCATCATTTAGTCTAGCATTATATGTTTTGATCTTTACGCTAGTCGGTCTAAAATTATGACTTAAATAATACCGTTCGTATTTAATTGGTTAGCTTATGCCATAATCCAGACTAGAGACATTCCTGTAAATGCTATCTGCACTTAGTACTTTTGTGTATGGCTGAGTTATAAATCTTGTGTATAAACGGAGTCTAGCTCAGGTAAATACTCTCGACTTATTTCCCCTATATGGGCTTGGGTTACGGTAAACTATTACCGCTTGGTCAGATATGGGATCAATCGAATACCGGATTGTGGGTAGTAAATCACCATATTCCGTTTTAATCAGTTTTGTTTGATAACATAAACATCGGGGGTTAACTACCGTGTCCTGGATATCCTCATCTCATTACATTAGATAATGGCCACAAACTTAGCGTGGGGTGTAGGCATACACCTTACAGACGCTCAAATGCAATTACCCACAAAGTTGGGGATAACTCCTTCGTGAGTTCGTAAGTGGTGTGTAGGTTAATCATGTCTCGGTTTTTGCACTGGGCCCTGTATGTATGGACAAACATGTGAATCTGTTAACAAGGTTACAAAGTAACTTTCCCAAGTTATAAAAGATTTTTATGCCAAAGTGCACTTAAAACATTTTTTAAAATGTTTTCAAAATGAATCAGTTGGGTGTATTTAACCAGCGAAATATGACGTATTTTCAAAAGACTAAGCTTGCAGGTACAATACGAAATAGGCTGGAAGTGCTTGGTAGTGAAAAGAGGATCTTGCAAATCCTAGATCTGCCCAAAGTTTGTTTTACATTCTTTTTGTACAATTTATGATCCGCCTGTGGATCTTCTATTACGAGCCTGTATATTATTTTGTACATTGATCATTTGGTTTGTAATAGTAATTTAACTCCAAGACTTCCGTTGTGCTGTGTTTAATTGACTATAATGATATCAACTTATGTCACGATACTCCCCACCCGGGCTCACCGGTGTTTGGATTGGCTGTGGAAAGCCAAGGTGTGACACGTTGAAATAAGCGCGCATACGTGAGTTTTTATAGTCCAGCACTCCACCTACTTGCTAACCTGCGCATAGGAGCACCACTGGACTAGGGGGACTTGGAGGGGTATGGTCCTAAAAACCCTGCGCTTGCGCAAGGTACCATACCCTCATAGTGATAACAGGTCACTGGAATAACCTTGCGGGCTACGCGCAACGGTACACCAACATTGAAACCAGCAGGTTGCCTAACAACCTTGCGTACCCTGCGTAACGGCAAGTTAAACTGGAAGCGCAGGTCCATGACCCTGCGCGGATTGAACAAACCTCTAGCCGTGAAGTCATAAAACCTTACACAAGGCCTAGACTAAGATGAGATCAACTCATACTTAGTCTTGAGAACAAAAGGAGTTAATTCCTACAAGTTCACGCTGGCCAAAAAGCACTGATAAGGCCACACGAATGGGAGAAGTGCAAAGGGGCACTGATCACGTATAGGGTACAAAGTGGCAGAGCTGTGACCCAATAACCGCTCGGCAGGTTGTGCCAGACTACGTTGCATGATGAGCAGTCATGCAGAGAACAGAAAGTACGCAAGGACATACACATGGCACCAACCAACTCACGCCAGCGACTGTCACACGATCTCCACTGACGGCTGATGACAGAACCAACAACAAGGACAACTGCCAGGACACGTAGCTCCATCCACCGTGTGCCAAGCGCCCTTCCTGCCAGAGACCATTAACGGTCGTTGCAGAGGAGATAGAATGGATATTCCTGGTTGCCGGTTCCAGGCCTAAGGCCCATCAGCCCATCTCCTACACACCTCTATTCGACTATAATATAAGGATCACACCTCAAGGTAAAACACACTGTTTTGAGCTCACTCACTAATTACTTGCTTATTCTTTTGCAAACCCCAATACTTATTCTCACGCCGGAGTGTGGTCACGGAGAAAACCCTTCCCCTTTTCTCCCGTGACGAGACTAACAGTGTTTCTACTTTTGCAGTGAGCTTGAAGCAAGATCATACCGACAAGCAAATGAGAGATAACCTTTTATGCAGAGACTTTGAACCATAACCCAAATATCTCCGGATACCTTTTGATCGAGTGTTTCTTCAAAGGTAAATGTCTTCTTTCAATACAGTTTGCGTTTTTTCTTATATGAACTATAATCTATTGTGCAATTACTTGTATCACTAGAGTAATTATCATTATGGTGTAATTACTCTAGTTTGTATAACTAGACTAAGTAGCCGCACTTGTTTACAATTTTGTCACCGTGTTTAAAACAAATGGTTCACCACTGTTTAACTTTTTTTTTATTTTAAATATTACTACTACTTAGAGAAGTAACATTCCTTGATAATTTAAACATAAACATGTTTTCATCACTTGTTTATGCTATTCTAGCATTTTTCAATTAACGTGTTTTACCATCATGATCCTCACTTTTAAGCAGTGGCAGAGCTAGTCCAAAAATTCAGATGCATTCTATTTTTTTGGGGAATAGGGGTATCCTTTGTATAAAACCGATTTTTTTATACTACGAAAACGTTACGGAGACGGAGTTAAGGGGTAGCCCGTGCTACTCCTTCTAATACACTAGCTCCGCCCTGCTTTCAGGCTTACTACCTTACAATGAATATGAAGTAAGGTAATCTACAGTTATTGTCCTAGTATTTAGAATTTGGCAAGAGATTCACACATTCTATAAAAAAACATGCATTATTATCAAAATATCGTTGGAAAGTTTGTACATTTACCTTGGTCACTAAAACTTCCAATATCACTAAAGTTGCCAATTTATAACTTGTATACATACATGTTCATACAATTCCACTAACCCATAAGTTATGTTCAATGACAATTGGTCATGTACATTCCATTTCGAGTAAGTTCACACTCCAATTTCACAAAATCACCCTTTTCAACCATTACTGACATGTCGATCACCAAAATAAGTTTCTATACCCACACAGACCAATTTTTAGTTTCAAACAATTTTGCAAATATTTTAGACACTTCAAATCCAATTTTCACAATTTTGGGTCAACTTGGCAAAACTCAACGTATTATTATATATATAATTTAAGAAATTGTTAGCTACAATAAAAATTATATTGACATGTAGGAGACTTATAAACATAATCATATCCAACCATGTGGAATGTAATGCCATTTCATTAATTCATATATATTTTACATGAAAAATCTAAATTACTCTTGTTTTAATTTTCATAACTTCTATATTTATTTAATTAATTTTATTTTATTAGGTAACATCGTTATTTTATAATTAAAATTCAATTAAAATGAATAATAAATAGAATTAATTTTTATGAAATCATATGAGTTAAGTATTTGTGTCCTGTGTTTATTTACTAGAAATCTATAACTAATTGAAAAGTTCGATTTGAAAGAATTCATCAGATTCAAGTACGATTAATAAATACAAAATTGCGATAAGATGTGGGTTCAACCGTATTAACACAACACACCATAAGATCCGACTATAATTGATTTCTCAAATAACTTTGAAAGTATCTAAAGGGCTGGAAATGCAATCGCCCATTATTTTCTTTTCAAAGACAATTACAAATAAAAGAAAAAGAAAATTCCGTATGTTTATAACACATTAAAAAAAAGCCGGCCTCCGCAACACGGGTTTCAATTCTAGTTTTTTTAATGAACTGATCATCACATTTGCCAATTATGTCATACATATTTATTAAGCTACTGAAAGTATTAATATGGGACTAGCATAAAAAAAATCACCTCTAAAGGTCAAAACCCATTTCTAGCAAGAAAACGAGGAGATATTAGTTTCTTTTGCTTAATGATGGTTAAAGGGCCCTTAGAACACTCTCAAACACACCCTAATCACTTGGAATTTACATAGTTACCTAGTACATTACAACAATAATAATATTTGAATTTCAATAACTCACTTTCATATATTATTACTTGATAAAAGTTTACAATTTTGATTACGGGGTATTACAAAGTTTCACTCCTACTGCATCTCACCACAAAGGAAAATGACATGTAGTGACACCATAAGAAAGGTCATTGCATTTGGGTTTTTAATTAGTTAAACTTTTAAAAAGTTTATAGTTTTTGTCACACATTTATTTTATCAAAAGTTATTCCAAAAAAGACTAAAAGCCTATTAATTTCCATTTTTTGTGTCACTATAAATGGGTCGTCTTTACTCACACGTTTTTATGTGCAAGTGAAACTTTGTGACCGGCTATTACTTACAGTAACAACTTTTGACCTTTGTTTTTTTTCTAGATTATAAATAATTTATTGGAGCTAACACCGGCCAGATGTATTTTCTAGATTATAACCTGCTCTGAGTAAATCTCAAATCTTTTGGAAGAGGATAGTTGAGGCTCCTACAAAGACCAAACTTCAAATTGTAAGCACATGACAAAAGCTTAGCAACAATTACCATTTATTAGGGTGAAAAAATATATATTAATGGTTGAGTATTAGTACACTTGTACGTTAATGTATGTGTATAATATCTTCATACATTGATTAGGATAAAATGAAAGCTTATACGAGTTGTGATAACTTAGAGAACTCAGCCTTACGAAAGGTTTTTTCAATTTTTTTTTACCAAAATCCTAAAAAAATAAAAAAATGCTGTAAAAAGTAATGTCATACTTATGTCATCGGTTTTTTAGAGCTCCTGTAAGAGGCTGAAAAACATCACTACGATTTTTTTTTTAAATTTTATTATATGGCAGACTCTTCTAACATTTTAATCTAGGGGTGTGAAAAAATGGGGGCAAAACTCGCACGGAAGACCGAGTTCTGTAAGTTTTCACAACTTGGAAGGTTTTCCTTGATCTTGATCCTCCTCATACTAATAAGTGATGTTCACACTTAGCGGCGTTCACAATTTGTCGCGCTTTATTGGTGTTTGAGAAAAATACAACCAAGCATGCTTATCCAGTGGTGGAGTTTGTACGGAAACTCGACGGGGGCTGGACTCTTAAAATCCCAATCGGTGGGGGCTCGACTCTAAAAATGCAAATAAGTGGGGGCTAGATTCTAAGAAGCTTATCCTTGTTTAAGGTTTATAGATCCTTTTGTGTGAGACAAGCTGTCACCCGATTTCTCACAAAAAATTCATTTTAAAAACACTAAAGAGATCACAAACCTATTATTTAATAGTTACATATACAATAATTACATATAAGTATTATTAGAGTTTCACTAGTTTCTCCAACACATTATACTCAAGAATACATGGATAATCATGTTAGGAATTTAATGAGAAGAAGAGAAGTACCTGCGGTATAGAAGATGCACACGGTATAAATCCGCCAACTACTTGTTGAGCATGGTTCACTTTTTTTCGCATAGAGGTAAGTAACGTTCCATATGTCAGTTTGCTTTCATTTTCGATAGTTTGGATGAAGCTATAAGTCAACGCACCTATAGCCTTGCCTGTCAACGCCTGCAGAAGCGCTAGTGTATAATTTCCAGCATATCGATATAGAGGCAGGATCAAATAAAAAATATAATATGCGCGTGTTCTTACTGATGTATCCGCTGATATTTGGTTGTCTGCACAGGCACTAATACACACTGCCTTACCGCCACGGGTTCCTTTATTCGTAAGTTGGTGTTCTTCCCACTTATAGAATCCATCCTTATTTGGAAATGCAATGTCTTTATGTAGGTTTTTCTTAACAAATAAAAACATGTCTTTTACTATTGCAAAAAATAGAAAAATGAACAACTATGAAATTATATGCTAGTAGTTTTTCCCAATTTAACTGTAAATGAACAATTATGAAACTATTATTTAGTGTTACCGACCGGTTGATTGTGCATAGAAAAGGTAGATCAAGAAGAGTTCCACTGAAGCAAGTGTCAACGACACAGTGAAGTGTAACACCATGAGGCAGTGGTGCTACAATGGTGGCGTTGATCTCATCGTCTAGAATTGCTCCAGCAACTCTATAGTCAAGAGGGCACAATGCTTCATCATACCCATCAATCTCATCTCCATCTTCATCGGGAATCTGGCTTGCATGGCCTGCATAGTAGAACATCAATGAGTCCCCGGGTTGGCAACCACGGACTAGCCACTGTAACGCTGCTTGTATGTTGCGTTTTGTTGGAATCCTAGACCGATCCGACTCTTCTTCTGCATCAAACGTTACAATGGAGATAAATAGTTGTTCCAAGAGTTAACAAACTATTAATTAGACCAGTTGGATAAAGGGAAACAGCAAAGTGCCAAAACTCAAACGAGTATGTACAACTTGGCCAGGTGTGGAGTTATGGGCCCACAAACAGCAGAAGGAAAACGTTAGGGATTAAAATAAATTTGTAAACACAAAGACAAAGTTGTAAACACCTAAGTTTGGAAGGGCGAGGTTTTGGGTTCAAGTCCCACACACGATAGGGATTAAAATAAATTTCCGTTCAAAAAGAAAAACATTACCATAAAAAACTGAAAAAAATGTTATATAGGGTTTTTTTTCTAGGGTTTTCTCATCTCAAGTGAGTTTTCTAAATATTTATTCTCCTCGAAATTACATATTATTATCTTATTAAATGTGTACCTGTAAGGACAAGGATGGAAGCATTTGGAAAGCCCAATTTGTTAACAAGTAGTTGTTGCATGCTCCTGACATTATGAACACTAGCTTCAAGTTTCTTTCTGTGGCCATTGTAGGTGATACCACATAGAACTGCCCTTTTCTTTCCACGAATAGTCGGTTGCCGTTGAAGCTCATGCTGATATTGATTTGCTGCTGCGTTGATAAACTGTCTGATTCGGAAGAGAACACGACCCTTGATCTTTTGGTTGAAAAGGTTGACAGTGTGACACACGGGACATATTTCGTCTTGTGACCCAGGCATCTTAACCAGGGTTCTTCCGCATGTGTTGCACCGTTGGGCTGTCGTTGCCATCTTTCTTTTGGTTCTAGCTAGCTTAAAGTTGTTTGGAAGGTAGATTTATTGTGTGGATGCTTGTTAGTTTTGGTTGTTCTAATTTAGAGTTGTTTCTTCAACTTTTATATTCCATTTAGCCATTTAATTTTCTTATTCTTTCACTGGAATGGATTCACTTGGTCTTCACAAAGTAAAATGCCTGAACCAGATTCACTTTTGAAACTCCTTTCGGCAAAGATAGATTTATTCCCATGTAGCCATGTTAATTAAATTAAAAAGTTACGTATACTAAGAACAAAGAATAACTCTTACAAGACAGGAAAGAAAACAAGAATAACTCTTACAAAACAGAAAAACCAATGAAAAAAGAACACGCATACAACAATAATTCGGTTATGATTTCCAAGATTAAAAAAATACACACCTGATTATTGATTCCAAGGTTTAATCATAATCGCGTCTTTTTTTCATTTGTTTTTTTTTTGTTTTGCTACTGTATATCCTTTTTT
This sequence comes from Scalesia atractyloides, assembly GCA_947069175.1. Lineage (NCBI taxonomy): Eukaryota > Viridiplantae > Streptophyta > Magnoliopsida > Asterales > Asteraceae > Scalesia > Scalesia atractyloides. The sequence continues at coordinate 19,475,116 of CAMTDV010000022.1, read as the reverse complement.
CCTTCTTACCAAAGGTCAAAATCAAAACAGGCTAAAATGAAAACTGAAAGTAAATGTTCAGATATTAACTCTATATTGGTAAAGTTATTTTAGTCATCAAGGCCATATATGATTTCTCGCACATGCTACCACTTGGGCTAGAGCACAATCACGCAAAATGTCTATGAAAAGTTCATATCCAAATGTTTGTGATGAACACCCCTTCCATGGTGGACTCGCCTTAGAGAGGTTGGGGTTATGAAAACTCACTAATTTTAAAATTTTTAGTAGAGATTATTTAATCAAATTTTTGAGTGACCCGCAAAATAACAAGTTAAAAATTATTGTAGTTGTAACCCTTGTTTATAAAATGAAATGGTCACGGGTTTGAGTCTCAGCTCCGTATTTATCCTTTTATAGCTCTATCACCCGCGAGTATGTGAAACGTGATGTGCTCTAGTTGGTTTATATGAGTATTGGTTTTCTGTTTTTTTTTAAGCATAACAAAAACCCAAAAATTCATCTATGTTATTTGGGCTACTGTAAGTTTGAATTTTAAAAATGGTACAATGCAAACCAAAATTTGAATTCTATTAGGTCAAACATTACGTTGACTAATATACCTTCTATTATTGAGGTTATATATAGGTTTTTAAACCAGACAAATTATGAAAACACAGAACTACATGAAACTCTATTTTTATTTGTTGTTGGTCTATTATTTATTAAGTTAACATTCGTTCTGTTGGTTGCAACAATAAGTGTTGTGATAGGTTTTTCCTTCAACAATAAGGAAGGTAAAGATGGAATTGAGTAATTGGATGTAAATAGATTGTTTTTAAAAGATGGAATTTGTAGGTAAAAAGTATAGAAATCGTAATGTTTTTTTTCATTTCTAAGGATATCGTAATTTTATTGTGTTGTTTTTTTGATTATGTACTTTTTAATTATGATATCGTATTTTATTATATATGTTCCCCAGTCCGGCCCGACCCGAAAAATTTGGTTGTGGGAGATTCGACCATTGAAAAGATGGTTACCACATAGAAAAATAATCTGGCCCGCCATTGTCCTCAACGCATGTGTAAGTTTTCTATGGCTATGATTGTGACCAAACCAAGAAATGTTTGTAATGGGAATCCTTCTTTTCTTAGACTATTTGAAGAACATTATGGGCCAATCATTTTGAATCCACACATTTCTAATCATGCAATGCATGTCCCTAAGTTCTTTTCTAGAAAGGACATCAACATTCAAGTGGTTAATCATATATGAAGGTCTTCAATTATACAATTTGATTTGATTATTTAACTTCTCATGACATTCAGAATATAATGTAGTGAAAAATAGAATAAGAATTCCTACAGAAATATACAAGGGTAGTACAAATGTGGAACTATAGCTTCGTTTGAAAATATTTTCGACTGACCACTCGTGTGAACCTATATAGGGTTTAAAAAAACAAAATCTAGATCACTACAAATTTATCACCACTAATCATAGAGCAATACGAAGAGATTAGGAAAAAAAGTAATCAGTATCCTCTTACGATGAATCTTCAAGATGTTTCCCATTAAGCTAAAGATAAAGTGGGATAATATCATACAAAAATATGCCCTCTTTCCATCCACAACATCCCAACCTGAAGCTTATAGATTAATAGATAGAAAGCATTATGATTTTTTTTGTGTTGTTTTATTGTAAATCATCTTAAATTGTTCACTAAGCCTATAGTCACGATGGTTGTAGATTGAGTTGATTCATTTAACTTTAACCGAACATACACGAATAGTTAAATGAACAAATTTTCTTGTATGTATTTGTCCGTTAAGAAAATGAACATGTTAGGATCTGAGTTTGATATTGATGTGATAGTTTAGATGAAATCGATGTAAAAAGATAGATAACAATGAAATAGTGCAGCGGAATTGTGTAAACTTTGAGATCACAACAACAGAAAGATTGTTTTCATTAACATGTTTTTGCAATTATAATCATGAATGCATATAATTTACAAACTCCACCTCAGCCTAAGATCACTCTAATTTGTTCGTACAGAATGTGTAGAAGAAAAGTGATGATAGAACCGTACATGCATTGTTCTACTTCATGGGTGTCTGGGGATGAGAGTCAATTCATGGGTGTCTGGGGATGACTTTCATTTTAGAATTTTTGAATCATTTGGCTTTTGTGGGGGAAGACTTATTGTTGAACTTGGTGGAAGTGATTTGCTTACAAGTTTAGAGATTGCTTCTTTTAGTTTTTCACTTGCAGCATCAGTGTGATAGAGTAATTGATTTTTGATTCCCTATTTTCTGTATTCTTCAAACCTCTGTTCATCATCCTCTTCGATCTGCTTTTGCCTTTTTACTTGATGTAAGGTAATTGTGGGTAACACAGAGGATAAGAGCTGCCTTTTAATGGTTTGGGTCTGATGAGGGATAACATCTGTTGGGTAGTCTGGCTTTCTTGAAACTGCAGGATCTTTCTTTCTAAGCTCTTTTAGTTTTTTGTAAGTATCTACAACCCTTGACTCAGACCATCTAGCAACTAACCTTGCACTACCATAGTTAGCAGCAACCAGCTCTTGCTTCATCCTTTTAAGTTTTAAAGCTCTGTTCTGATCAATCTGCTTATTTTTCTTCCAATCAGGTGGTGTTTGCTTGTGTAGAGGATCTTTGAGCATTGATTGTATTATATCAATTTCTTCTTTAAGATCATTTGTTGACCAATCTTTGAACTATGCTCTGGTAGCTTTGTAAGGTTTGTATTGCAAATGTGGTCAAGGTAATGATGTTTCAGTTCTTCATCAAGCTCAGCATTTACAGGCGTTTCTAACACAGGCTTACTCATCTCTTTGGCAAAGTCTTCAATCTTTCTCACTTTGCTCAGTTCATAAGACAAAATACCTTGAGTAGTCCTATCATCTTTCCCTTAGCTCTTCTCTTTGGCTATGTTCTTAGCCTGTTTGGCCTTCAACTTTAGATATTCATCTAATTTTTCTGGTTTCCTATAACTAAAGAGAGATGGAAAGTCTAGCTTTGAGATATCCTCTGCTGTTAAGAATGATTCAATTTCTTTTTGCACAACCATCAGTTCTTGAGGATTTGGTAGCAAAAGGTATGATGGATGGTGGTTGATAAATGGGTGGAAGTGAAGTGGATTTATATGAAGATGACGAGGATAGTGATGAAGTGATAGGTTTTGATGACAAAGGGATTGGAGATGGAATCCCTTCATCATCATCTTCAATAATAGAAGTTTTCCTTTTGCATTGGAATTTGATTTGAGGTGAAAGTGGTCGTGTTGGAATTCTTGGTGGTGTGGATAATGGCTGGGTTAAAGTAGGATATGTGATCATGGCAGAGGTTAAGGTAACATATGTTGGTTGGTTTGATTGTGGTGATGTAACATCTGTTGGTACATTTATTGTACCAACATCTGTTGGTGGTGGAGATGATTTCTTAGGTGAAGGTTTTTGTTTCTTTTGAGGTGGTGGTGTTGGTTTAGTTTTGATTGGAGCAGAGGATGCACTTATTGTAGGCATGGCAGTGGTTTTAGAAGAGGTGGTTATTGGCTGTCTGACATTTCTTGTTGACTTTCTTCTTTTTGAAGTGCCAATGTCTTCTTTTTCCATCTGCTTAGCCTGTTCATACTCAATGAGTTTGGAAGCCTTGCTTTCTAGTGTATCTTGCCTTTTATGCTTTCCTACAGCAATCTCTTTTGATTGTTTGTTCAGGGTCTCATCAATCCCTTTTTGAACACCAGAATCTGATGCTGTAGCAGAAGTTTGGTTTGTAGCAATTGTTGTAGCAGACACTGGCTTTTGTTGCACCTTTGAATCTGGATGTAACTTTCTCAGTTTATCACTCTCCCCCTTTTAGCATCATCCTCTACTTCTTCTTGAAGGATTTGTATCTGGACTCAACCATATTTCTGATTAGCTTCATGTGAGTTTCATGGTGATATCAGCCAAATTCATTTGAGCTAGAATGATTGGTTACACAAATTTCCATAGCTCATTGGTAATTTGCTGTGTTGATGGTTAGCTTTGAGAATTTTGTAACATCTGCTTCATCATTTCTTTGATTTCAGTGATTGAAGACTCCTTGCTAATCCCATGAGTTACAAGTAACTCTTGGTGGTAATTTAAGTGAAGTAGTCACTACAACTAATGACACAACAGTGTTTCAGTTGGACAGTGGTTACATCCATCAGACTTCCTCAAAGGCAACAACTATTGAGGCTACAACTGTAACCTCTGCTCCAGTTGGAAGTCCCCAGTACCAAGAAAAAGGCTAGAGCCTCCTCAGCTGTTTCTGGATTAGCAAGGAGATTTATCTCAGACTCATTCACATGTGAAAGTGAACTCACATGAACAGGTGATTAAGAGGAACTGATTTGTGTCTGAGTTATCTCAATTGCACGAAATAGAGGTATGATAGTAGATGGAATTAAGGGTGATTGTTGTGGGGTAGAAAGAGAATTTACCCTGAGAGAGGGGCTTTGAAACAAAGATTCAAGTGAATCATCTGCTTCATAATGTGAGATCCCTATGCTTACAACCTGTTCATTTTGTGAGGAAGCAGGAGGAGTTTGGCTTTGTGGTGGAGATATTTCCAACTATTGTGAGGAAGTAACAACAGTGGTTTCAAGTGGCTTTTGTGATACCACAAGGTTATTCTCTGGGATCTCATCTCCAAGAGGTGCCTTTTTATGAATTTTGGTTTTGGTGGGCTTTTTTTATTTAAATGGTTTCTTTTTGAATTTTGTGGTGTGGATTTCACACCATCGGTTGTGGTGGCATGATCACCAGGAGCAGTAGGCTCAGCAACAAAGGTTTGAGTTTGTGATGTGGACTTATCCAAAATTTTCGCATCCCCCTTTGCTTTTGTTTTAGAAACCTTTGACTCCATATTTTTTATTATAGTACAGTTTCAGTTGTAAGACTCTTCATCTAAAAATAACTCCTTTTTTAAAATCTTTTTCTGTAAGTTGTTTTTGTAGATAATAGCTCAAAAGTCTAGGATATAAACGAAAAGCTTTTTTTTTGATATTTTATTATAATTTGCCACCAAGTCCATAAACAACACATGGGATAGATTGAAATCAGATTTTCTCAAAATAACATATCCCAGAAATTGAATATTTTGTGGAATCTCATTAAATGAGGTGGTATTTGCTGAAAGACATGTGAGTAAAGTATGAAAAATAACGCAATTCAGCAGGAAAGTTTGTTTTGTAAATGGTAACACCAGTTAACTGACCCTCATACCCACGTTCTATAAACTCAGCATGTAATTCTTGTTTGCCAAAAGACGTGTTACTTTCTAGGTCATTTAGACCAAAAGTTATAGAAATTGAGGATGGGGAAATTTGGACAAGGGTTTCTCCGACCTTGGAAGTGATAGCATATGGCTTCTTCTTTTGGGATTCGACTTTAGCATTCGCCCAGAACTGTCAGAGTGTATCCACATAAATTGGTGCGTTTGCAAGCATGATGTCTTTGTATTTTGAGGTTGTGAGAACATCAATTATTGGATGGAATGAAGTATTATTGTCGGTTTTCTCGAATGTGGGGAGGTAGTTATGTGGGAGTTTGATGTTAAGAGTCATGATCCGAGATGGAAGTGAGGAGTAATGAAGAAGATGAGAGTAATGGAAACCGATTTTAAGAATTTTGAATTCGAGACGACAAGTGAAAACTCTGTTTGGATGGAACAGTGATATATAAAGGGAAAAAGTGAATGCTGATGTGGCAGCGATTTTAAAGATCTGATGGCTAATCATCTATCCATGCGTAACCTCTGATGGATAATGGATGACATTGATAGGGAAACCGCTGCTGGGTACCAGCAGTGGTTGAGAACAGTGATCATGAACAGTGGCGACTTTACTCTATCAGAGGATAGATATCAGTGGATAAGGCAAAACAGTGGGTTAGCCCAAACAGTGGATGTGATCAGTGGACAAGGATATGAGAGATACATTTATTAGTGGATAGACATTTCGGCCAAACAAAGGTTTTAGAGAAATAGTGGTTTAAACAGACTTTTAGGATTATTGAAAAGATTTTCAATTTTAGCTATTTTTAAGGATAGATTTTTGATTTTCTAAAACATTTTAGTGCCTTTTATTCATGCAAAACAAAAGTTTGCTTTTAATCCATGTTAAGCATGCCAATCCTAGAGATCAAGCTTTCAAAAGTAGAAGTATCTAAAAGTTTTGTTAGAACATTTGCTAGCTGATCCTTAGTTGGAACATGATGAAGAGAAATCAAACATTTTCATAGCAATCACTCACAAAGTGACGTCTGATGTCAATGTGCTTGGTTGTGGAATGTGAAATTGGATTTTTAATGATATTTTCAGCTGCTTGACTATCAAACATGAGAGGAGTCTTTAGAGCAGTTACACCAAAATCCAGCAATTGATTTTGAAGCCATAGGAGTTGAGCAGTGCAACATGTAGCAACAATATACTTAGCCTTAGCTATTGATGTTGAAACTGCACCTTGCTTTTTGGCTTTGCCAAGAAACTAAGCAATTACCTAGAAATTTATAACCTCTTGAAGTTGACTTCCTTGTGGCATGACATCCAGCAAAGTTCACTATCTTATTAACCTGAAAGCTCAATATTCCCATTAGCAAGATACTAGATACCAAGTGTGGGAGCACCTTTTATGTATCTGAATATCCTTTTCACAGCAATAAGATTTAACTTCCTAGGTGCTAAATGGGATCTGGCACATACACATGTAGCAAACATGATATCTGGCCTAGATGTAGTTAGGTACAATAAAGACCCAATTATGCTTCTATAAAAGTTTGATCAACCAAGTCATCTTTGTCATCAATAGTAACCAGATGTAGCCATGGGTGTACTACATGGTTTACAGTCATTCATATCAAATTTGGTAAGTAGTTGTTTGACATACTTACTTTGATAAAGGAAAGTACCATTTTGCAATTGCTTAACTTGGAGACCAAGAAAGCATTGGAGTTCACCCCATAGCACTCATTTCAAACTCTGCTGTCATGAGTTCTCTAAATCTTCACACATAGCATTGCATGTGGATCCAAAAATGATTTCATCCACATAAATTTGGACAAGCATCAAATCCTTTCCCCTATTTTAAAATCAAAGTTTTATCAATTTTATCTCTTGTAGCCTATGGATAAGAGAAAGGTGGAAAGAGTTTCATACTAGGCTCTATGTGCTTGTTTCAAGCCATATAAAGCTTTGTTTAGCTTGTAAACATGATTTGGATAAAAAGAATCTTCAAAACCAGGGGGTTGGCATACATATACCTCTTCCTTGATCTTGCCATATAGGAATGCACACTTGATATCCATTTGATACACCTTGATGTTGTGGTTGGCAGCAAAGGCTAAAAACAATCTGATGGCCTCCAGTCTTGCAACAGGAGCAAAAGTTTCATCACAATAAATGCCTTCTTCTTGTCTATAGCCTTGAACAACAAGCCTAGCTTTGTTTTTGACAACAATACCCCTTTCATCTGTTTTGTTTTTGAAGACCCATTTTGTGCCTATAGGACATACATCCTAAGGCAATGGTACAAGTTCCCATACTTGTTGTCTTTTGAATTGTAGGAGCTCTTCTTACATGGCCTCTACCCAACTATTGTCTTTTAGTGCCTCTTGGTACTTGACAGGTTGTGTGAGTGATATAAAACCAACAAAAATACAAATGTTTTGGGATTGACTTCTTGTGAGAACCCCTTCATTGATGTTGCCAATAATTTGGTCAGATGGATGGTTTTTAAAGTAGATTAGATCTCCCTTATATGGAACAATGGCATATTGAGGTGAAGGTGGCAGATGGGAATCATCTGAGCTAACATCTGTTGGCAATTTTAAAGAGCCAGCATCTGTTTGGAATGGAGGTGGAGGTATAGGTGGAATAGGGGTAAAGGTGGGTTGACTTTTGTTCATAAAGAATGAACTTTTGTCAACAAGGGTTTGACTGGATGAGCTGGTAGAGGTTTGAGGATCAACAACTGTTGATCCAGTAGTGGCAGAGTTTTCAAAGTTGTTAGTAACATCTGTTGCTCTGGTGAATGAAATGACTTTGTATTGTGGAATCACAATGTCATATCCATAATCTTGATGTGAAGATTATGGTGTACCTGCATTGTTAGTCTTGATAGCCACATCTTCAAATGTAAATTTATCTAAATCAAAAGGTTCAGCAAGATTTGCTGGGAAATTTTAATAAAGAAAGTTCATTGAACTTTACATTGAAGGTCTCTTCCACACACCTAGTCCTTAAATTAAAGACTCTGTAGGCTTTAGTATTGGTTAAGTATCCCAACCAAAATCTACTTTGGCTGCAAATTTTGAAATTGAATCTTGTAAGTTTAGAATGAAACATGGGCAGCCAAACATTTTGAAATATGAGGTCAGAGGTTGATCTTGTACAGAATTTCATAAGCAGTCTTTTGTTGCCTGGGGTAAATAAAAACACTGTTCTGTACATAGCAAGCAGTGTTTACAGCCTCTGCCAAAAAAGACAAGGGTAAACATGAGTCTGCAAGCATTGTTCTAGAAGCTTCAATCAAAGTTCTATTTTTAAACTCTGTCCCATTGTCACTCCTAAAGACATTTACTGGCAGGTCAAATTGCTTTTCAACTTGTTTTACAAAATTTTGCAAAATACCCACAGTCTCATCTTTAGAGTGCATGAAGTACGTACATGTAAACCTTGAAAAATCATCAACTATGACAAGACAATATCTCTTCTTTTTAAGACTCATTATTTTTACAAGGCCAAACAAGTCCATATGTAGCAATTGCAAACACTGACAACTAAACCTTTCAAATTCTTGAGTTAATGATTAACTTTCACATGACAAAATGTTTCGTACTATTGTTCAAAACTTCTCTGTTATTTTCAATAACTTCTTCTATGCCACCGAATTGTTCTTTTAGAGCATCCCATAACTCCTTTGTACTGTTGCAATGCAACAGGCCATCATAGATGTCATTAGGCAAAGTAGTTGCCACGATGCTAAATGCCTTTGCATCTAGCTCAATTTTCTGAAAATCTTGCTTGGAGTAATGTTCAAGAGTCTTTGCAACTTGAACTTTTGGGTCTTTGGCACTCGATACTATCGGAATATGTGGTCCGAAGATAATCGATTTCCAGCAACCCGTGTTCTGTTCTACAAGTATTTGACCCATTCGACGTTGCTAGATGTTGTACTCTGATCTAACAAGTATCGGAGGTTTATACATGGTGCCAGTGTTGTGTGGATCTTGTGGATTTTGAGACATTCTGATTATTTACAAACAGATCTTTGTTTAAAAACTTTGAACGTAAATAAACTTTTACTCTGTTTTCAATGCAAACAAACAAACAAATTAGCAGTGAGAGCTGATCAGTTTATATCAAACTGATTGTTAAATCAAATTTGAAAGACCAAGCTCTAATACCAATTGTTAAGATCTGAGTTTGATATTGATGTGATTGTTTAGATGAAATCGATGTAAGAAGATATATAACAATGAAACAGTGTAGCAGAATTGTGTAAACTTTGAAATCATAACAATATAAAGATTGTTTTTATTAACATGCTTTGGTAATTATAATCACGTATGCATGCAATTTACAAACTCTCCCTCAGCCTAAGATCACTCTAATTTGTTCGTACATAATGTGTAGAAGAAAACTGATGGATAGAACAGTACATGCACTGTTCTATATATAGTACATTTCAAACCACTGAGCATCTTTGGCTGACGTCACTATGAAAGTGACATTTAACAAACTAAACAAACTCTATCCTCTGCTAGACATAAACACTGTTACATTAATTACATAATAAAACTCTGTTGAACAACAACTGCTGAAGTATCCTCTGTTGGTCTTCGGCAGACCTTTGCTTAAACAACCTTTATGCTTCATCAGAGTTTTCTCTCTAGCAGACCTTTGCTTCCAGCAGAGCTTTGTCTTTAATAGATCTTGTGAACAGTCTTTAAGTAAGACCGGAGTTTAGAGAAGCAGATCTTTATTAATGATCAGATGTTATAGATTGTTTTGGCTTTTCAATCATATGTTCTTTTCTAGGGTTTAATTAATCCAATAGAAATAGAACATGCTTGTTTTCTTTTATTCTTATTCATTAATATTCTTAATGAGCGACTGACGAACATTAACAAGCACAAATATACATAAACAAATATAAACGAACACAAACAAACAAGTAAACCAACGCGAGTTAAAAGTAACACCAACATCTAAACTAAAAGTCTAAAACACCATCATGATTACATCAAAAATTTCAAAATAAAACAAATATATCTAAACCAAGAGTTTTAAAATATGAAAATCAATTTGACTTTAAATTAATACTAGACTTACTAGTAATAAATATATTTGAATGAATATTTTAATGAGCATAAACAAAAAAAACAAATATAAACGAACGTAAATGACCAAACATAAATGAATGTCACTAACATAAATAAATGAAGGGGACATTCATTCATGTTTGTTCGTATAATTATATGAACAAAAAGTTGTGTTAATGTTCGTTCATTTATCATAAAATGAAAATGCTGAAGGGTTCACAAATTGTTCACCAAACGATTGGTTTGTTTACAAGCACTATAAAGTAAACAAGATTGCAAGAGTGTTTATCTTCCAAGAAAGATTAGAAGATATTGCTACTTCAAGTGACGAAGAACAAGGAAAGTGAGGTGAATCTCATGCAAGAAGATGAACTAACTCTTTTGATGTGATATGTATTACAAAGAATCAAGTAGAAGGGGAACATATAAGTAGAGAGCTACAACATGCAAATATGGCACTTCAAAGTATAAAAAGATGAGAGAATCATTGGGCATGGAAAGATACGGAGAAAATGGTGGTCCAAATTGAAGTTATAGGTAGATTGTAAACATAGTGTAAGAACCCCTACCCTACGTGCTCTTTCAAAATGAAACATCTACCCAGGTCTACTGAATGCAGGTTCTGTGGCGAAGGCGACGAGACTATGAAACATTTGTTGACATCATGTTATGTGGTGGCTAGGATATGGCAATCGGTGTCTTTGTGATGCAAAATCCCCAACATTCTTGCTATCTTGGTTAAAGACTTATAGGAATATCACAAATATGCTAAGCTACCAAAGGATAAAGCAAAAGTGGTGTAGGCAATCATCCTAACATCTTGTTGGTCAATCTGGAGAGCTAGAAACAATTTATTTTTTTCTATGAAACAACTAATATTCGATAAGCTCATTGAGGAGATCCAAAGTATGTCTTTCATATCGGTCAAAAACAGGTCCAATCTACAAATGTTTGAGTGGGAAAACCGGTGCAAATTCAAAATGTAATAGGATGATGCAGAGGGTTTTTTTATTGAACTTGTATTGTTCTGTTGTAAGTAGTTGGTGATTTGTATCCGTGTATGGCTACAACACCTTGTTATGACATTTCTCTTTATTAATGAAATCAAGTTTGTTGTCCAAAAAAAGATTATAAGCATAGTTCAAATTGGATTGCTAGAGAGGAGAATGTCAAGGAGCGAAAAGAGAAAAAGATATCTACAAATTGTTTAAAGTTTCAATAGATGTATAATTAATTATCAAAGAAAGTAAATCCCTAAATACTAGTTGATTCAAATAATTGTTTTTTTTAGTTAAAAAAGATAAAATTATGATAGGAGTTGGTTTTGTTTATTTTAAATATCAAGTCCCTGTAATTGTTTTAGTCGTTGAGTTGAATGTAAAGAAAAGAGTATTAGATTGGGTTGATCTAAAATTTGTAATTGTTTTAGTCCTGGTTAATTACCAAGGATTGGAAACTAGATACACTTTGTAGACTTTTCTAGCGGAAGTAGTTGAAGTATTAAGCATGATAACAATTAAAAAGATACACGAGATTTTATCAGACTTTAATTTCATATTGATGCGTGGGTGTCTGGAAGCTCCGACACAACAAAGCTAGAAGGCAACAAACAGGAAGCTAGGAGCTTAACAACCCAAACAGGTGATAAGTTTAGTGGGCCAACTCGGCTCATCACAACCAAGCCCATTAGGGTTAGGATTCATTTATCTATAATTAGAGAGTCCACCTCTATTTTCATAAATCCCTTTTGGTCTATACATTCCAACCATATACTCTCTCTATACAATAAAATTCTCTCATTAAGATTATATTCTCTCTCTAGAAGTGCTAACCCTCTGAGCTGCTAACCCTTTGAGCTGCTAAGCTCATGAGCTCCTGAGGTACTACACCAGTAGCTTCTAGCCCTCTAGCTATGCTACCTAGCATCACCACAGCTGCTAGCTAACTGCTGGATCTCAACCACAACCTCCTTAAACATTCCTTATCTCACTTATACTTATATATACATCTATATTTTATGTTTATACATTCTTATGGATAAATTACGAATGTTGAGCGCCAGAGGGTAGTTTAGAGACCCCGGTCTCTAGCCCTTTCTAACAGGTTCTTTCGTGTTGACAGATGCAAGCTAGTAGGTGACGAGGCTGACCCGAGGAACGTTCATACCTTTTCCATACCGAAAACCCTAGAATTTACGATTTAAATTAATTTCTAGATCTAGGTGATATTTCTATATGCCTAAACCGATGAAATCAACAAACAATAATCAACATAACTAACATCAACATGCAATTTCAATATCAACAATGAAGAAAAATCATGTAAATCGTATAAATCAATCAAAACAGAGTCAAAACATTATCACAAGATGTCTAGATCATCTCAACCTAAGTAGTTTAATTGTTTAGCTACTCATAATATTCTTTAATAAAGCATAAACACAACTGAATTCGAAGCAAAACATGTTTATAATGAAAAAGATACGAATAAACAACGTAATATCGAATCCGAAACGCTCAAAACTCGATCTCAATGCTTCTTAGACTTCAATCCTCCTTCAAGTATCTTCAAAATTGACCCAAAACTCTCTCAAGTCGGCTGTGTTTCGAGATGTTCCAAACCATACGGCTGAAGGGTTTTATTTAATTTTTTTTGTAAAACGATGCCCTTGCGAGCCGTAAGACATAAGGTCTTGAAGTCCGCAAGACACCCAGGTCCTTTATAATTTTTTATTTGATGACACCTCTTGCAGACTGTAAGATATAAGGTCTTACGGTCCGCAAGGCCTCTTGAAAGTGCAAAAATCTTTCTTTTCTTGATCTTTTGGTGCGCCACTTCATGTTCCCACATCTTCTTCTTAATTTCTTTGTTTTCTCCATAGACTTGACTGGTTTTTCACCGATTGCTTCAAATACATATTAACCAAATCAGTATCGAAAACCCGGAAAAATCATATACGAATAGCTCAAAATATAGGGAATTTGATGCGTAAAATATTTTTAAATCTAAGCATATCAAATGGACCTAGTATAAGCTAAACCTACGAGGTCAAGGTCAACCAAAGAAATTTTCTCAATCACCGAAGCAACTTGCTACAACATAATTGCACCTCGTCAAAGCTTCAAAAGTAAAACACTTAACTAACACATCAAAGATGTTTAATCAAAACGCATTGTTAAAGGACCTTCATGGAAACAATGGCATTTAAAAGACAAGCCTGGATACCTACACTACTCCAATCAAGTGTATTATCTCTGGAGGTCGGACAATTAAAATCCAAAGAGCTTACAAGGCATAAAAGCACAATAACAACCCATAAGAAACAATTTGTGAAAGAAACAAGTAGCTCGCGAAAATAAACAGAGAAGCTTCAAGCTATAATTAAAGCATTGCAATAACAACCAACTAAAGAAGCATAAGCAAAATACCAAGGCACCAATAAAACTTGGTAACACCAAAGATTATAACCAACTTTTTTATAACTACGACCGTTAAAGCATGTAAGCAACTCATGGGGCATAGAAGCAGCCTGCCATAGCAGCTTGTGGATACATAGAAGAAACTTCCCAAAACAGTTTACTGAAGCATAATAGTCTGCCATAACATCAAAATGCGTTAATTATGAGATTTAGCGCAACACGAAAGCACCTCGTTAGAATACGGTTCTAGAAATCCCTAAACCCTTAAAAAATCATCACATAACTATCCTCAATTAAACACCACGCCTATGACCATGGCACTAAACAAGCCATACCTCCACTTCATCTAGTTTAAAGTGCCTAACGATAAAAAACGGCTTCCCTGATCTTAAGAAAGCTTCTTTTTATTAATATCCCCACTAGTTTACCTTATAAAATGGTTGATCCAAAGTAACCGTGTACTATAGTATAGTAGCAACGAGGATAAGGCAACCTTATATAAATATGAATGCTTGTCACCAAGCATAAATAATTATATCCTCACACCTAGAATTGTTTAGCATTGTTATGAGGTATTTTTATCTTTATCCAAGCGCCAAATGCAAAGCTTTTTGACCTTACAAGAAGCAGCTGACGCTTCTACTAGAAGCAAAAAAGCTAACCAGTGCTGATAAGAACAAATTTGTCATCATACTTAAGAAACTGACCATTGTTAGCAGAGAAGGTGACTTTCTAATTTAAAAAGTTGTCCTTCTTACTAAGAAGCTGACCCTTTAGCACGAGCAGCTGACATTCTTGCATAAGAAGCCCTACTTAAATAAAAAAGAAGCTCCTTTTTTTCTTCTTCCTAGTATCATTTTGTCAATCCAACATACGACAAACATGAATGCACAAACACCGAAAACTACCATTTGCTTAAAGTTTATAGACCAATTAATCACTTATATACTTAGTGAAAATGTAAATGAAATAACACATACACATTTTATTAAACAATTGTCCACTATCCTATCCTAAGGGTGAGCCCCTCCTAACCAGCCTCCATGGGATCCAACGTTATATCTACCCATTGAAAAGGTATGAGCTCGTAGGCCATATCGCTCAGTAGGGAACAAGGCTCTATAACTTCCTACATAAAGGTTGAGTGCCTAATACAGTACTACTCCATGGATAAATAAATAATAGAAATGAATTTAACTCCATGAAAGAGGGTGAGCTCCTCACACCAATTTGCTCCACAAGTAATTAATGAGCAAGAAGCCAAGCTTGTGCAACAATATACCACGTAGAAAAAAAATCAATAAGTCGTGGACTAAAAGCGATAGGATAAGGTAATTGGATTAATTATTTTCTAAGATAATTGAGGCAAGATGACTGTATCATTTTGTTTCAATTTAGTAGACGAGACATTGCAAACACAACAACAATAAAAGTCAAGTTTAAAAACAAAAAAGAAGTTGCTTCCAGTTGCTTTACGAAAAACAAAATAAGCACAAAAACCATAGCTTATTTCCTTGTAAGAAAACAAACAAATACAAGCTCGCAAGCAAAGAAGTAAACTAAACATAGGAACATCCTAAAGGAAGTTCATTCATAAAAAAACATAGAAGTTATGTTACAAAAGGCTTACCCAAGCTTACACGACAGGAAATGGAACCCTACAAGGCTTCCAAAAATATAACGTGGATCTAAGCTCACTAGAAAAACAACAAATCAATTCTCGAAGTCAACAAACTACATTGAGTGGAGAGGGCTTTCAACCATAATAAGAAATAGATACACCATTGCCAACAAAGATGTCATCGAATAGAGACATAGGGAAGCACAATGAGAAATACCTTTCTCAAGCAAAGTTTGACCTTTTCGTGTCAAACAACTAAAATTAGAAATAAGCTTCTAAGACAGGGAGCTTGTCCACATACTTAGAAATTTGTATATAAAAAGAAGATAAAGACTCATTCTCACACTTTAGTAAAAAGGAAACCTCTAATGTAGGTATCAGATGAAAATAACTTCCGTTAACAAGAACCTTATACTGGTATAAAGGAAGCTCACCAGTATGCGGCATGAGCTAACATCTATGAGAAGCTTAATAGCATGAAACTCACCTTTACACAAAAAGAAGCTCACTTTTAAGTGCTAGAAGCTCGCCAGCATTCACTATAAGCTCGGATTTACGCAAAAGAAGCTCAAAATCATGTAACTTACCTTTGCATGAAAGAAGCTCACTTACAAGAACAAGAAGCTCACCTTTATAGGAAGGAAGCTCATAAATGAATGAAAGAAGATCACCAACCTGCACCATGCATACGCAAGAAGCTCATTCGTATACACACCTCACTTCTACCTTCTTGGCCTCATCGCTTCTATCAGAGCATCACAACACTTCAAAAACCCAAAGATTCTGGGGAAGGTAAGCTGCTTCATATTATAAACAAAAACCTTGAGCTCTAGTCGAGCAAAAAGAAAAAGGACTAGAACAAAGCTCTAAGGGTTATTGGGACACACAATTAAGACACTCACATAGATATGGCCTACCATGAACCTTGGGATTATGGACTCAACAAGATATAAGGCACGTAGTGAACTATTAGAACTTATGTTCAAAGCCACTACTTACCTATAGTAAAGTCCACTAATGCGATAATTCCATTCATGTATGGACATTTAGACACTCTTCAACAAGGATGGACAACTTTAGAAGTAATATAATCACTTCCTGTAAGCTAGAAATATCCCGTCTATGGAACAAAGCTTACATGTTGCATTGAAGAGATTGTAGCTTCCCTACTACGTTGTCCCATCATGACAAAATCAAGCAAGTTGCCAAACTAGATTTGTTAAGACAACTAAACGAATTTCTGTGGAAACCAACAGACAGAAGCTTAGAATCTTTAAAAACACCAAAAGAAACCGAAGAGCTTAAAAAGCTTCACGACAAGCTTAAAAACTTCATGGTACCCTTAAAAATAAGCCCTAAAAGAAGCATAAAAGCTTCATACAGGACAAAAAGATTCATAACTAATAGCTTCTTCCAACAAACTTCATAGTTGATAGCTTCTCCCAATAAGCTTCACATATGATAGCTACTCCCAATAAGCTTCACATATGATAACTTCTTCCAACAAGCTTCATATCTGATAACTTCTCCTAATAAGCTTCACATATGATAGCTTCTTCCAACAAGCTTCACATATGATAGCTTCTTCCAACAAGCTTCACATATGATAGCTTCTTCCAACAAGCTTCATATCTGATTGCTTCTTCCAACAAGCTTCTTAGCTACTCACTTCTCCAATAAATTTCAAAGCTAACAACTACAAACATCAGCTTCTTTCAGTGAGCCTGCACAACTTATCATTGGAGGCTTAATCCTTGACCACATAACTTATGAGTCACAAGCACCCATAACTACGTTGGGAATACTTATAACTAGAGCCTTATGACGTGGGTGCCTGGAGGCTCCCACGTAGCAAAGCTGGGAAGCAACAAACAGAAGCAGGAAGCTAGGAGCTTAACATCCCAAACAAGAGAATATGTTTAGTGGGCTAGCCTGGCCCATCACAAGCAACCCATTAGTGTTAGGATTCCTTTGTTTATAAATAGAGACTCCACCCTCTATTTTCATAAATCTCGTTTGGTCTGGATATTCCAACCATCTACTCACTCTCTCTATGATATAATTTTCTCTCTAAGAATTATATTCGTTCTCTAGAATACAATTACCTATCATCCAATGAGCTGAACAGCTAACCCTCTGAGCTGCTAAGCTCACGAGCTCCTGAGGTACTACACTTGTAGCTTCCAGCCCTCGAGCTATGCAACTTGGAATCACTACAGCTGCTAGCTAACTGCTGGATCTCAACCACAACCTCCTTAAACATTCTCTATCTCTTTTATACTTATACACACATCTATATTTTATGTTTATACATTCTTATTAGATAAATTACTAATGTTGAGCGTCGGCGGGTGGTCCAGAGATCGAGGACTTTATAACGGGTTCCTTCGTGTTGACAGATACAAGCTAGGAGGTGACGAGGCTAACCCGAGGAACGTTTATACCTTTTCCATACCTTATCCTTATTGTTTCCACACATATAGTGAACAAATATGAAAGAAAATAACACTTTAACTAGGCAAATTTTGGGAAATACTCACGTTAGCAAACAAATAACTACTTCTCAAGAATATTGCTAAGACTGTGATTTTTTATTGCAATAATTGAATATTTCTATAATATCCTTGAAGTTTTGATTTTCTTCCCTATTTACTCAATGATCAAAGGGTTAGTATATATAGATCTTTGTTCAAAATCCTTAGGTAATTTGATGTATATTCTTGATATTTAGTTACCTAAATTATAATGAGGGTGTGAGGAAATATAGTTTTACACGAGTTCTCTAGTTGATTTAAAAGTTTTGTAAGAGATCCGTTCATAAAATTAAACAAAAGATAGTTTATTATTTTCCATTACACATTACAAAAGAAAATAACAGAATTACAAACATGAACAGAAAGAAACTACTGATTAAACTACAATTCTTCTATAAAATTATAAACAGAATGAAACAAAACTTTAGACGAATTGCAAGGAAAGTAGACGAACGAGAAAAGAAAGACAAGGTGGCTGAGGCATGTGTTCAATGCGTTTCCCATAAACACATTTCGAGCCACCCATGTGAACTCTTCTATTTCCCAGGGTACAACGGCCTAAGCCGGTTGTACTATCGGGGTTAGCCTTGCACCTGAAACAAGAGCGCGCAAGGATGCTAAGTCTAGAAATTCGTTGGATGTAGTGTGTGGTGTGCAATGAACCATACGAGTTTTTATTATTATTTATGGAAAGAATAAACCACAAAGCTTTGTATATGATAATTTTTTCGAATTCTAAGTGAAAGGTCTAAATTGAATGCGAAATTCAATAAAAAATTAAATCTCGAATTCAATGACATAATGAATTCTAAGAACTTGATCAAACTTGACTTGACTGGTTGGAAATTAAAGAATCTCCAGCTGACTACACCAAGCCACTAACTTAAGCCCACTCGAGTTAACCGAGCCAAGACACACCTAAAAATAGTAAAGGGGCCTCCAAGTGGCTCGCGATGATGCGAGCATGCGAAGTGTGCCATCAAAACGCCACATTTCGTCCATTGTCCTCATCCCATGCCCGGGTGAGGGTGAACGTCGGGTTCTTCGCACCCTCCTGGCTACCACTGGGTCTGACTTGTCACATATATTACTCCTGTAGAGAATTCCATTTATAAATCTACAAAAGATTTATCCATCTACCAATGTGGGACAAGCACAATTTCCCACACATTAAAGTTTCAACACACAAACTTAAAGCTTAAGATCTCTTATACATATCATTAAATAATCATTATATTAATCATAAATGTAATATAATTTATGGATTTCCAACAATCCCCCACATGACTGCTGATCAACCCATACACTCAGGTTTCACGATAGAATTTCAGTGGTTAAATAACGTAGGATAGGTAGGTTTCCCTTTGAACACTCCTTTGTGACATGCATTTTGTCTCCTAGCATCTAGTAGACGCGTTCTCCTTGAACCAACCCCTTTTAAGTTGACATTATGTCACACCCCGTATTTTCAGCCAAACACCAGTGGGCCCGGGTGGGGAATATCGTGACGTAAAGTTGATATCATCATAGTCAATTAAACACAATACAACGAAAGTCTTGAATTTAAATTACGATTACAAACCAAATGTTCAAAATACAAAATAATATACAGGCTCGTAATAGAAGATCCACATGCAGATCATAAATTGTACAATGAAGGAATGTAAAACAAACTTTAGGCAGATCTAGGATTTGCAAAATCCTCTTATCACTACCGAGCACTTCCAGCCTATTTTCTTATTGTACCTGCAAACTTAGTCTTTTGAAAATACGTCAGCTTTCGCTGGTAAATACACTCAACTGACACATTTTGAAATCATTTAAACAAAATGTTTTAGGTGCGTATCAGCACAAAATCTTTTATAACTTGGGAAAGTTGACCTTGCAACCTTGTTAACAGATTCACATGTTTGTCCATACATACAGGGCCCAGTACAAAAACCGAGACATGATTAATATACACACCACTTATGAACTCACGAAAGAGTTATCCCCAACAAGTGTGGGTAGTTTCATTTGAGCGTCTGTCGGGTGTATGCCTACACCCCGCGCTAAGGTCGTGGCCATTATCTAATGTAATGAGCCAAGGATATCCAGGACACGGTAGTTACCCCTGATGTTTAAGTTATAAAAAAAAACTAATTAAAACAGAATATACGGATTTACTTGCCATAATCCGGCATTCGATTGATCCCATTTCCGACCAAGCGGTAATAATTTACCGTAGCCCAAGCCCGTATAGGGAAAATAAGTCGAAGATATTTACCTGAGCTATTCTTCGTTTTAAACGCAAGGTTTATTAACTCAGCCGTACACAATAGTACTAAGTGGAGATAGCATTTACCGGCAAGTCTCTAGTTTGGATTATAGGATAAACTAACCAATTAAATACTAACTATCTGATTTAAGTCATTGACTTAGACCGACTAGCGTACTTGATCAAAACGTATAACGCTAGATTAAACGATGATTGGATAGAATGTAGTATAAATCCAACAAGTACCTTGACTTGTGTAATATGGATAAATTATAAACATTCTGGATTTTGAGACTTAAATGGCAAGGTTAGACCCGTTTCGATTAATTTTCGTAAACAAGTTACATATGCTTAACCATACGCATATAGCGATATCGGGAAACCGGATAAGTCATGGACAAGTTATATATGCCATTATACTTTAAATAAGTTGTAATATCAGTAGCATATCAACCTTTATGCCCGTTACGGTTTTAAAGTAAAATTATGCCTCATAAGGGCGTTTTGGTAATTTTATACCATATAAAGAACTTGAATATAATTTATTGTTATAACCATAAGTATTCTTGAAAAATATTTAACTTATGATATAATATTTCGGTGCATTTTGGTCATTTTACACATAGTTTATAAATTATTTGGGATTCTAAGTTTGTATCTTGTACCTACTGTAAAAATACTTAAAACAAGTTCTAAAATCAGTAGGTAACAAGTCTTGGTTGGTGAATATGGTTTAAAACCATACTATGCGCCGAAACGACGCTTATGTCGTAAAATGATGATTTATGCAATCTTTAATGAAAACTGATTTTATGATTAGATTAACAAGTCTTAGATATGTTATTTAATATAACATATCCATGGTAAAAGATTTACTTTGGAAGATGTGATTAAAACCATTTTATAAACCACAAGGGCCTTATCGTCATTTATCGACATAATAAAAGGACTTGTTTATAAACTCAGTTTATAATCTGTTTTAACATCCCAAATAATCCTACTTATAATATTACATCAGTAGGAAACTCATTTTCAAGTTCATTATCATTTAAATCTCTTTTTATGCAAAAAAGGGCATTTTAGTCAAAATGGCATAATTACGAAACTTGTGCATAAATTCAGATTTTGATTATGATCATGTAATATAACCTCAGAAGGTTATGCTTTATTATATTACGATCATAATGCAACTTTAGATCATTATCTAACTAATCTAAATCGGGTCAGAATTGAAAGTCAAAGCAGAAGTCAAACTTCGCGACTTTCGGTTGCGAACCGACCCTAGAACTGAAATTGACGAGCCGAACATGTTCTTACATGTTCTAATAATTATTACCAACTTGTTTAAGTGTCAAAACATGTTTCATAACATATATAAGATCAATTTATGATTTTTCCGAAAAATGACCTATTTGACTTTTAATATTGTAACTTTGACCCGTCAATTGGTCTAGCAAATGTGCTTTTTAGGAGGTGCCCTTTATAGGGACTAACACCTACCTTATTACGATCACTTATCTATGTTCATTACAAACAATGGCTGGACCATAATAGTTTTAACCGAAAGTCAAGGCGTTTTCCGTAAAACGCTTGACTTTTGGCTATAAAAGCTTATATACGAAGATGCAAGAGGAAGCAACACTTACAAGCGGTTTCTAGAATGCAATAGACCTAAGTTGGATGCTCGTTTCAGTTAGGAACTTCAAGAGGAAGGAGATAGAATTGTAAATGAGAAAGGTGCAAGTTTAAATGGTGAACCTTGGCACCTATTTATAGTTGGAGCGCTTAAAGGAGGTGATGCCAGGTGCTAAGGGGTGTAAGAGGAAGCTTAGAAGTGTCCCAAAATGTGGCATAGCTGTTTGGGAATCCATAGTTTCGAATTCATTGGTTTTTGGCAACTTGTGTGGAGGCCAAATTAAATATTTTGTAAACACAGCTCTCTGGTGGGCCGCGAGAGGCACATGCCTTGCCTCTCGCGCCCCGCGATGTGCCTCTAGGCCACTTTTACATTTTGATACTTTTACCCCCTTAACTTATAAAACCTTCTAAAACCTTCTAAAACACCTTTTTAGCATATTTAGCCCTCCTTAACCAATATTTGGCATACTCGGGAGTATGCCCGGACATTGTCGAGTTCTCGGTTCGTTAAAAGGTCATTCAGAGGTATAAATTAACATGTTGAGACTTTTAACCCCTCCATTATCCAACTTTCACATATTTATAGAATTGAATCCTCTCGTCCAACAAATGGAACATATGAGAGTTAGGACTTCGCAAAGGATCACTCAGAGGCTCATTATAAGCAAGTTGACTCCGATGTCACTCAGAGGCTAGGCATGTTGACACTAATGGTCCTTAGAGGCTTGGTTTATGCATGTTGACATCAGAAGTTCACTCGGAGACTTAGTTTGAGCATGTTGACGCTTTTAGTCCCTGTTAGTCTTTAATAGACTTAAAATAAAAATGTAACATGTGTTGCAATATTATTGCACACGATTTTTACAGGGTGTTACATCCTCACCACTTTAAAAGAAATCTCAACCTCGTGATTTTATTCAAAAAGATGGGGGTACTTTTGTCGCATAGTGGACTCAACCTCCCATGTAAACTCGGGGCCTCGAAGGGCATCCAATTTAACCTTTACTATAGGTATCAATTTCCTTTGGAGCTTCTTGACCTGTCGATCCTCGATCGAAATTGGTTTCTCAACGAACCTCAGGTTTTCATCTATTTGCACATGTTTGTGAGACATTGCTAGCGACTCATCGGCTAGACATTTCTTAAGGTTACTGAGGTCGAACACATCATGAATTCCACTTAGCTCCTCGGATAGCCTAAGCTTATAAGCCATAGAACGACACATTCGATCACCTCGAATGGTCCAATGTATCTCGGGCTTAACTTGCCCTTCTTTCCGAAGCGCATCACACCTTTCGAGGGTGATACCTTCAATAATACTTTGTCCCCTATTTGGAACTTAAGAGGTTTTCGCCTCTTGTCTGCATAGCTCTTCTGCCTATCTCGGGCAGCCTTGAGACGATCTCGGATTTGTACAATCTTATACGTGGTCTCCAGGATGATCTCAGGTCCTGATAGTTGGGCTTCCCCAACTTCTGCCCAGCACACGGGCGCTCGACATTTTCTCCCATACAAGGCCTCATAAGGAGCAGCCTTGATGCTCGTATGATAACTATTATTGTAGGAGAATTCTATTAGGGGTAAGTGGTCATCCCAACTTCCACCTAAATCAATCACACATGCCCTAAGCTTGTCTTCCAACGTCTGAATAGTACGCTCACTTTGACCATCAGTCTGAGGATGGTAAGCCGTACTAAAATTTAATCTTGCGCCTAAGGATTGTTGGAAACTTTTCCAAAAATGAGAGGTATATCTAGTATCTCTATCAAATACAATAGATACTGGCACACCATGTAGGAACACAATCTTGTTCACATACAACTTAGTCAATTTGTCTGAATTATATGTTTCCTTTATTGGCAAGAAATGTGCTGACTTAGTCAGCCTATCCACAATGACCTAAATAGTGTCATTTTCACTTTTGGTCTTAGGTAACTTGATAATCAAGTCCATTGTTACCATTTCCCATTTCCATGTGGGAATTTCCAATTGTTGTAGAAGTCTTGACGGCTTCTGATTTCGGCCTTAACTTGCGAACACATCAGACACTTAGCTACAAAAGTGGCTATGGATTTCTTCAGACCTATCCACCAGTAGTTCTTTTTCAAATTTTGACACATTTTGTCACCACCCGGTGAATTGAGTATCTTGAATTATGTGCTTCATGGAGGATTAGATCTCTAAGTCCTCCAAAAATTGAAACCCAAATTCTATCATTAAACCTAAGGATTCCATCCTTTCCAGGCATTAACTGATAAACACTTCCGCCTAATCCTTCATTAGGAGCATTAGCCTCTAATAGGGCTTGCTTTTGCGCATCTAATAGCTTCTCATTCAAGTTATTTATGAGCTCAATGCTCTTCGCATTAATCCTAATGGGCTTAATTCTTTCCTTGCGACTTAAGGCGTCAGCAACGACATTTGCCTTGCCGGGATGGTAGCGGATTTCACGATCATAATCATTAAGTGTTTCCATCAATTATTTCTGATTGAATAGATGCTGGAGACTCTTATGTTCAGTGTATATGATACACTTTGTGCCATACAAGTAATGTCTCCATAACTTAAGTGCAAATACAACGGCACCCAATTCTAAGTCATGGGTGGTGTAATTCCTTTCGTGCACCTTTAATTGTCGTGATGCATAGGCAATCACTTTGCCTCTTTGCATTAGCACACAGCCCATGCCATTGTGTGATGTATCACAGTAAACAACAAAGTCTTCAACACCCTCAGGTAGGGATAACACAGGAGCATTGCTCAACTTGTGTTTTAGAATCTCAAAAGATTCTTGTTGTTTGACCCCAAATAAACTTAACATTTTTACGGGTCAGGGTAGTTAAAGGAGTGGCTATCCTTGAAAAGTTCCTAATGAACCTTCTATAGTAACCAGCCAATCCTAAGAAGCTACGTATTTTTGACGGGGTTTTGGGTACTTCCCAATTCCTTATGGCCTCAATTTTGGCGAGATCCACTTGGATACCACGCTCACTTACAATGTGTCCAAGGAATTGGACTTTTCTAAGCCAAAACTCACACTTAGAGAACTTAGCATAAAGCTTCTCTTGCCTTCAGTTCTAAAATGCACCGAAGATGTTTCTCGTGATCAATTTGATTACAAGAGTAGATAAGTATGTTGTCGATGAAGACAATGACAAACTTATCCAAATGTGGTTTGCAGACTCTATTAATGAAATCCATGAATGCTGCAGGTGCATTTTTTAGCCTAAAAGGCATTACCAAAAATTCATAGTGACCATATCGGGTCCTGAAGGCAGTCTTAGGAACATCCTCAATCCTAACCTTCAGTTGATGATATCCAGATCTTAGATCAATCTTGGAGAAATAACTAGCCCCTTGAAGTTGGTCGAATAAATCGGCAATCCTGGGTAATGGGTAACGGTTCTTGATTGTTATCTTGTTCAGTTCGCAGTAGTCAATGCACATCCGCATTGAACCGTCCTTTTTTTTAACGAAAAGCATTGGAGCTCCTCAGGGCGAGGAACTTGGCTGAATAAAGCCTTTCTCTAAGAGTTCATCTAACTGAGTCCTCAAATCTTTCATTTCCGTTGGTGCTAATCGGTATGGAGCTCTAGCTACGGGTGCTGATCCAGGTAGGATGTCAATCCTAAACTCTACTTGCCTATATGGAGGTAGACCTAGTAGTTCTTCGGGAAAAACATCGGAATACTCCAAAATAACCAAGAGGTCTTGAATATTTGGCTTTGGTTCGTTGATAGTGACTTGTGCCATGTAAATGACACAACCTTTCTTTAAACACTTGGATGCCTTAAATAACGACACCTTGTCTGGCAATCCTAGTGTGAATCTCCATGATGGTGATCATTTCACTAGATGGGGTTTTAATTTCGATGTGTTTCTTATCACAGGCAATGCGGGCTGGTTATGGGATAACCAATCCATGCCTAAAACTACATCGAATTCTGCCAATTTCATTGGCAAAAGAGAGATAGGAACGGAATGATTCTTAATGAATATAGAGCATCCATCAAGAATGGAAGATGTTATTTCTAAAGTTCCATTAGCAAGTTCTATCTCATAAGTTTTGTCTAGAGCTCTTATGGGTAAGTTTAATAGTTTACTAAACTTATGGTCTACAAAAGACTTATCTACACATGAATAAAAAAGAACTACAGCATATGTATCATTGATGAGGAAAGTACCTGTTATGACGTTGTTGTCATTAACGGCCTCCCTAGCATTTATCTGGAAAGCACGAGCATTCCCTTTCTTAGCCTCTCCAGGCTTTGCATCATTATTTATGGGGTTCTTAGGGCAATTGGGCTTAATATGCCCCTTCTCATTACAGTCATAACAGACGTCATCTTTAAGATTTTTGCATTCGTGGGTATTATGCCCTTTTCTTTTGGAAATACCACATGGTTTAATCTGAGGGTTGGTATTGCATTGCCCCCAATTCCTGCGGCTACAGGTCTTGCATAGAGGTCTATCATCAGACCTATGATGGTTCTTCTTGAACCCAAAATTTCCTTTCTTCTTAAACATTTTGGAGTTATCATCCTCCCGTTTTCTTTTCCCGTCAGTCTCGGTTTTGACTGAATTTTGCCTCACAAAATCCAAGGTGAGGGAGAGAGATAGGTCAACAGCGGACCTATAGGTAGTAGGCTGAGCAGCCTTTACCATCCCTTTTATCTCGGGCGATAACCCATTAATAAAATGCGCAATGTGTTTGGTTTCAAGGGTAATCGGATAGGAAACTAACCTAGATAGAGAATTGAAATCGGAAACATACTTCCGACAATCTAGGTTCTTCATTGTGAGAGTTAGGAAGTCTGACTCTATCTTTTCCACTTCATGGGGTGGGCAGTAAGTTTCCTTAACAAGGTCTACAAACTTGGACCATCCCAAATTGTACTGGTATACTTTACCTGTGGATTGGATCATAGCCTTCTACCAAATTAAGGCATCACCTTTGAAGGATTGTGATACATACTTTACCACATCCTTTTCAGCACAGCCGTTGATATCCACAATCGTTTCCATCTTGTCCAGCCATTTCTAGGCTTCCACAACCTTTTTCCCCATTAAAATCTCGGGGCTTGCAGGAGACAAAATATTTGTAGGTACATCCGTCTTTAGAAGAACATGACCTATCAGCAAATTATATTTTCTTTGGTTCACTCTTCGCATTTGAAGAGTGAATTGAGCTCTCTTTGTGAGCTGAGGATGGTGCGATTGATAATGGTCAGGAGCGAGTAGCACTCGACTCCCTAAGTTTTTCTATGGCCTTTCCCACAGCTGCGTCTATGTGAGCTTGGAAATCTTCATTATTAATGGCTATATTTACTGCGTTATTAAAGTTAACATACCGGGTGGCTACTTTACGCCTCATCCGAGTTGGCCATTCTTTAAAGCTTTAGTTCTAAACACCAAATTAAATTTCTTTTAGCTATGGTATTAATAACCATATTGGCTGTAAACATTGGATATAACAATCCATTGCCTAATCAAGCTAGTGTGAATCACATCACAACTCTTAGGCTTATTATATCTATTTTTGGCCTAGGTCTCAAAAGGACCATCAAAGGCAAATTATAATTTGGACGTAGTCCATATATTATTAGACAGTGGACTGTATTATCACAACTGTCATTGCCATTAGGCAATTATAATTAGCTCATAGGCTTGTCACGAAGGACTTTTAAAATAAGGCACATTGGCCTGTCGCTAATGGACATAAAATATGGCACATTGGCCTGTCACTATATGGCACATTGGCCTTTCACTAATGGACATAAAAATTGGTACATTGGCCTGTCACTAATGGACATAAAATATGGCACATTGGCCTGTCACTAATGGACATAAAATA
The DNA here is from genome assembly GCA_947069175.1 of Scalesia atractyloides. NCBI lineage: Eukaryota > Viridiplantae > Streptophyta > Magnoliopsida > Asterales > Asteraceae > Scalesia > Scalesia atractyloides. Next base: position 19,447,442 of record CAMTDV010000022.1, on the reverse strand, counting down.
TGGCACATTGGCCTGCATCTCTAATGGATGTCAATTATTATCATCATATTGATGATATTAGCCGGGATCACATTGATCACATAGGCTATAAATAGGTTTTTAGGACATCGTCCATTTACCTAGACGGCTAGTGTGGTTCCTCAAGCCACACTACCAGGAGTATGAACATTCCTGAATGTTAACATAATAGTACCTTAATGCTTGATTAATAGTCCCGGTCACATTCGACCTTAATAACTTGGAAGCTTGAACTTAGTCCACCACCCTCTAGATAGAAGGATAACTTCCCTTAACTATCATGATAGAAGGCCCTTTCATCCTTAACTATCATTTATAAGCTGGCCAAATATGTGGCCTGTGCCTCTTAGCTAATCAAAACCATTAAGATCTTTCTGGAATTATTTAGCAGAGCAAAAATTTCGAATAAATCGAGACAAAGCAAGAATACATATATTTAATTCCAAAATACTTCATTAAATTTCAATAGAAATTACAATACTAGAATAATGAAATAAAATGTCCATGCAAGGACTATAAAACAAAAATGTCCACGCAGGGACTAGAGAAATAACAATGTCCTCGCAAGGACTAACATATATTAGAAGAGACTTCATCGTCCTTCTTTCCCTTAACTAGCTTGGAGAGTTTCTTGAAGAACTTATTCGTCCTCTTCTCCTTTTTCTCCGCTTGTTGCATTTCTTTCATTCGTTCTAAGGCCTCATTAATGGCCTCTAGTGACAGCGGAGGTTGTGGTTGCGGTTGTGGCATATTAGGATACTGGTACCCATAACTTGGATATCCAATAGGTGGTAAGCAGGTGGGAAAGGAAATAGGTAAAGTGCGTTATGCATGACCGCTTGCATGTAAGGGTCTTGCGACAATGCTTGATAATCAATTGGTGTAAATGGGTTAAAAGGATCATATCCAGACGTATATGGATATGTTGGGATAGGGTTATTATAACCCGATGGTAGTGGTTGAACCATTGGTGGTGGTGTTGGTTCTACCATAGGTGACGCATTAGAGGGTCCACCCATTTGTGGGTCCTCGTGAATAGTAGGGTAAGGTTTGGGCAGAGGTGGCAGCGATCCCGACCGTTGGCCTGCACGTACCGACATACGTGCTCCTCTTTTCCTCCTTGACGGCTCAGGTGGCGGCTGATGATGTTCCACTGGTTCCATGTGAACATCTTCTTGTATAGGAGGTGGTTGGGAGTGATGGGAAGGAGTATTAGCGAAGGTAAATTGGTTCCAATATTGGTCCCACTCATTAGGACCTTGATATGGCGGTTCGGCATAAGAGTTCGAATCGCTCTAGATTTCTATGAGATGCCATTTGAACCTAACGGCAGCATCTCCGGATCGGAGTCCTCATCCATTGGGTTTGGCTGATCCAACTGGTTCTGATCAGCTGGGGTGTGTCAAATACTGGTTGGGGTCAAATTCATCCTGATAAGAATGATGGGAATGGTGAGAGTGGTGTGAATGACGTGAATGGTACGAGTGATAAGAATTTTGGGTATGGAACGGTGAATGTTGTGGTAGTGGCCATGAATCCCCCGAATCTTCATAGGGGTTCGGGTGATGTGGATGTGGAGGGATATGTCCTGAAGGTCCTCCCCTCATTGGTCCTTTTCCTCTTCCTCGTACACGTGGCGGCATTTTCCTGTTAAAAATCAATTCAAAAACAATACTAATAACTTGATAATGAAATGAGTAATCCTAGGTCAATGCCTAGACTCGAAAGTCTAACGAATGTGCTTGTGTAAGTTTGAGATTAAACACAAAAGGCTAGTGTTTAATTCTCTCAAACGTTGGCTCTGATACCAACCTGTCACACCCCATATTTTCAACCAAACACCAGTGGGCCCGGGTGGGGAATATCGTGATGTAAAGTTGATATCATCATAGTCAATTAAACACAACACAAGCGAAAGTCTTGGATTTAAATTACTATTACAAACCAAATGTTCAAAATACAAAATGATATGCAGGCTCGTAATAGAAGATCCACAGGCGGATCATAAATTGTACAAAGAAGGAATGTAAAACAAACTTTGGGTAGATCTAGGATTTGCAAAATCCCCTTATCACTACCGAGCACTTCCACTATTTTCATATTGTACCTGTACACTTAGTCTTTTCAAAATACGTCAGCTGTCGCTGGTAAATACACTCAACCGACTTATTTTGAAATCATTTAAATAAAATGTTTTAGGTGCGTATCAGCACAAAATCTTTTATAACTTGGGAAAGTTGACCTTGCAACCTTGTTAACAGATTCACATGTTTGTCCATACATACAGGGCCTAGTAGAAAAACCGAGACATGATTAACGTACACACCACTTATGAACTCACGAAAGAGTTATCCCCAACAAGTGTGGGTAGTTTCATTTGAGCGTCTGTCGGGTGTATGCCTACACCCCGCGCTAAGGTCGAGGCCATTATCTAATGTAATGAGCCGAGTATATCCAGGACACGGTAGTTAACCCCCGATGTTTAAGTTATAAAAAACTGATTAAAACAGAATATACGGATTTACTAGCCACAATCCGGCATTCGATTGATCACATTTCCGACCAAGCGGTAATAATTTACCGTATCCCAAGCCCGTATAGGGAAAATAAGTCGAGAGTATTTACTTGAGCTATTCTTCATTTTAAACGCAAGATTTATTAACTCAGTCGTACACAATAGTACTAAGTGCAGATAGCATTTACCGACAAGTCTCTAGTTTGGATTATGGCATAAACTAACCAATTAAATACTAACGATCTTATTTAAGTCATTGACTTAGACCGACTAGCGTACTTGATCAAAACGTATAACACTAGATTAAACGATGATTGGATAGAATGTAGTTTAAATCCAACAAGTACCTTGACTTGTGTAATATGGATAAACTATAAACATTCTGGATTTTGAGACTTAAATGGCAAGGTTAGACCCGTTTCGATTAATTTTGTAAACTAGTTACATATGCTTAACCGTACGCATATCAGTGATATCGGGTAACCAGATAAGTCATGGACAATTTATATGTGTCATTATACTTTAAATAAGTTGTAATATCAGTAGGATATCAACCTTTATGCCAGTTAGGTTTTAAAGTAAAATTATGCCTCATAAGGGCGTTTTGGTAATTTTATACCTTATACAAGGAACTTGAATATAATTTATTGTTATAACCATAAGTATTCTAGAAAAATATTTAACTTATGGTATAATATCAGTAGGATATTAATTATATTGTATAATTTATCTTTTATAACCAAACAATGAACCACAGGGGCATTTTGGTCATTTTACACATAGTTTATAAATTATTTGGGATTCTGAGTTTATATATTGTACCTACTGTAAGAATAGTTAAAAAAGTTTTAAAATCAGTAGGTAACAAGTCTTGATTGCTGAATATGGTTTAAAACCATACTATACGCCGAAACGACGCTTATGTCATAAAATGATGATTTATGCGAACTTTAATGAAAAGTGATGTTATGATTAGATTAACAAGTCTTATATATGTTATTTAATATAACATGTCAATGGGTAAAGATTTACTTTGAAAAGATGTGATTAAAATCATTTTATAAGCCACAAGGGCCTTATCGTCATGTATCGACATAATACAAGGACTTGTTTATAAACTCAGTTTATAGTCTGTTTTAACATCCCAAATAATCCTACTTATAATATTGCATCAGTAGGAAACTCATTTTCAAGTTCATTATCATTTAAATCTCTTTTTATGCAAAAATGGCATTTTAGTCAAAATGACATAATTACGAAACTTTTGCATAAATTCAGATTCTGATTATGATCATGTAATTTAACCTCAGAAGGTTATGCTACATTATATTACGATCATAATGCAACTTTAGATCAGTATCTAACTAATCTAAATCGGGTCAGAATCGAAAGTCAAAGTAGAAGTCAACTTTCACGATTTTTGTTGGTGCATATTTGTGATAACAGCTTAATAGTTTAATAGTTTAGTCTTTGGATATTTTGTATTGGGCTTAGCATTTGTGTTTAGCTTGTTTAGAGTTGTGATGGGCTTGGAGAATGGCCTAGCCCAGTATAAAGCCTAGTATGCAGACATGTAGTATATATACATGTTGTGCATTAGGGTTTTGGGTTGTTGGAAGGAAAGGAGTGTGAGAAATCTACAGAGAGTGGCTGAGAGATTTCTAGAGAGTCTTGAATTGATTGTAAACCATTGTCTTGGATAATCAATAGAAGACTGTTTGAAAGGAATTGTGTTTGTGTTCTTGTTGTTTCTGTGAAATCTGATCTAGGGTATTCCGCACTCTAGATTAGATAGGCGATTCTGTTAAGATCCATAAGTACTAGGGGACCTACAATTGCTATCAGAGCATTCGACTCTTGATTTTGCTCATTCAGAATTGTAACAGCAGAAAAATTTGAGTTTTTGGATGTTTTGGAGGCTGTATTGGAGTTTGTGACGGCTGAATTAGGGTTTCTGTTACTGTTCCGAATTAACATCAGGTATTTTGGATTGAAGAAAGGCATTTCGGATCAAAAGTTTCGGATCAGAAATCTGCATTTCGGATCAGCAGTCTTGCAATTCGGATCTGGAAAACTTGCATTTCGGACCAGAAAAGTGCAATTCGGATCAGAAAAGCCCATTTCGGATTGAATTTCGTATCAGCAGTGCATTTTAGATTCCATTTCGGATTGAATTTCGGATCAGAATAGTCTATTCGGGATTCCATCTCGGATCAGAATAGTCTATTCCGGATTTCCATTTCGGATCAGAACAGTGCATTCCGGATTTCATCTCGGATCACTATTCCGAATTACCATCTTGGATAGCAATTCGGATTACTGTTCCTGATTTCTATCTTGGATTGACTATCCGAGTTACTGTTCCAGATTTGGTACTGTTCTGAGTTAGGATTAAGAAGGTGGAAAGTTAACCAGCTGACGTAACCGGAGTTAAACGTTTTCGGACATAGAATTTGATCCACAAACAATCTTGACAAACCAGTTGCACAGTTAGACTCGTGTGATTTTTAGGGCACGAAAATTCCTAAAATCACTATCCGACAATATACATCATTGGATTCGTATCGTCGAGACGACTGTAATGGTACAATTTTGTAAAACACTTTTCAGACAAATTTTTGAACGTTTTTAACGGTATGGTTACGGTAAAACACGAAAAATGACCAGAAGAGAGGTTAGATTTGGGTTTTGACACAGGTATACCAAAATCCATTTAAACTGATACTCTGCGTTGTAAAGATGGTCAGAATGAACAATAGTAGTGAGTGTTTGAATAACTGCCTGAAGTTGATGAATGCTGAACAATATGTAGACTGGAAAGAGAAGTTTGAGGCATTTGTTAAATGTGAAGATTCTAAGATGTGGAGCTGTATGTTTGATGAGTATATTGCTCCCACACGTCGAGTTAACGGGAGAATTCTGGTATTGGCATATGAGAAGATGGAAGACACCGAGAAACGTATATATGATGCTGAGAAGAAGGCTTTAGCAGCGATAAAGATGTACTTGCCATTTGATATGAAAAACATTTGTAATAGGTATGGATCGTCTAGAGAGCTGTGGGAAGCTTTAGAAAAATGTTATCAGAGAACTTCAATACAAAGCACATGTGTGAATGAGACTGGAGTTATGAAGACTGAAGAAGTAGCTGCTAAGAAAGCAGAAAAGCAGGAAGCTGAGAAGGACAAAATGGAAGTCAAGGAAACAAAAACTGCAGTGTGCATGGATGATACATATGAGCTTACAACAAAGGTACAGGCACAATTTCAATCTGTAAGTCATACTTGTCATAATTGCACTGAACTACAGGGTATAGTTGACAAATTATCGGAGGAAAACAAAATTCTGTTAGTTGAATTAGAAAAACTGAAAGAGTTAAATGTTCTTTTGATTGAAAGAGAGTCAAATTATTTAAATTCACTCAAATCAAATGAACAAGAAGTCATCAGTTTGACCTGCAAAGTCAATGAACTATTACAGATCATTGATTTGGCTTATGAGGCAGCGAAGGATAAGACTAACAAGCTTTCAGAAAAGTGCATAGAATTGGATAGTGCACAAGCCAAAATTGTTGAGCTTCAGGGAAAGTTAGACAAATTTGGAGAATCCTCGTTACTCAGGACTCAAATTCAGAAAAGTTTAAAAACGATTAGTGATAAAACAGGAGTGGGGTTTAGTAACGCTTCATCTTCTGAGGATCAGGATTATTCTTTTTTACCACATGAAAATGAGCTAAAAGATTTTGTGCCTACTATGCCAGATGTAGTGGATCCGATACTTTGAAAGAATCGGCTGGGTCTAACAGTACACCACATAAAGTGGATGAGGATACTAAAGACCAAACAATCAAAACATTTAAAAAGAGATCTAACCGAAAGAAAGTTTTTAAGAAAAGATCTTGTTTTAAATGTCACAACAAAGGGTGTTGTCCTTTTAAAAAGGGTAATAAAGCAGAGGCTAAGGTTGAGGTTAAGGATGGAAATCAGGTTGATGGAAATCAGGTTGGTTCAAATAAAAATGTTAAATCCAGTTTTCAGACAAATCAACCGAGATTTCAACCTAAACCTTCAACATCAAGAAGATTTGTTGGTTCAAGAAACTCTTCTCCTAAATCATATCATGATAATGGCCACTCAAATTCTTTTCAAAGTATAAATTTTGGATATCGAAATCGATACCAAACTTCTGGTAATCGAAACTTTCAAAGAAGAAACGAGTATAGGTGTTTTAGTAACTCAAATGTTCAAAACAATCCAAAAATTTTTCAAAGATCGGATTATGATAATGGGAGAAGAAGGTTTCGAGATAATTATTTTCAAAGGTTGGAAAATCCGAGAGTTTATTGGAATTCTCACGATCAAAGATCTCGTGAAAATTATATATCGTGTCCAACAACTTGGAAGGCATCCAAGACACCAGTAGGGTGTGATGGATATTGGATGGATGTTCTAGTGGTTGATTAATCTGGACGACCCAAGTCCTTTAAGGCTTGGGTCCCCAGTCTAACTAAGTTGTTGAGTGTGTGCAGGATGACCAAGAGGACTGTTGATGTGTTCAACAGTGGTTATTCCTGTAAATCATCTGAGGTGAATAGTGGGTTACACATGGTAACAAATTATTTACTTCTGTGTTAGATGCTGGTTTACTAAAAGTGAAAAACCTTTTGTTAGGTTGAAGTGGGAGTCTGTTTGTATGCAAATTTCCGTTTTTAAATCCTTATTCCATAAAAAAAACAAAAATTTAGGGGGAGAATTTTCCCTAAGCCAAAAAGAGTTTTAGTTAGTGCGTGAGTTTAGGGGGAGTAAGTTGAAACGTTTAAAGTTTAAAAAGAAATCAAAAATGAGTTTCACTGTTTGGAAAAGTAGAAATGATAGTACATCAGCAAGTTAGACTCTCACACTGAAATTAAAATTAAATTGCTTAAGTGTGATGGCAGCTTCATCGTATGATGTACCAGTAGGCAAAAGGCATGAAATAATCAACTTGCCTTTGTGATACAAATATAATAAACTGTGCATGAGTGGGTAACATATCAGTGGCGTATGGTTTTATAACCTTAAATCTTGCGTTGATAGATTGCCAAAATCTAAGGTTTTAGGTCTTTATATCATTATTTCATCCGGGGTATCAAGGTTGTCTTTCTGCTGCATCCAGATATATGCTGACCTAGGCATAACCAGGATATCTTAAATGTCACACCCCGACCCGCAGCGGAATAAGGTGATCGCGGCATGATTGGGTTATCATCAAAGCTCATGACATTTATTATGCGTTTCATATTCTTTAATACAAATTAAATGGAAATTTACAATAAAGGTTACAACTGTTCTAACTAACAATCTAAACTTCTTGATTCTCTTCTAAGGCATATCCTATGTTTTTCTTGCTTCAACCTGTTCACCTGTATCATGTGTAAAAGGGTTTTTGGATCAACATAATGTTGGCGAGTGAATCCTATGGAAAACATTTGAACAATTTATTTAAATTGATTATGAAATATGTGCACAACCAAACATGAGTAAAAATAGATGTAACTTAATCAACAATCATAAGATATTGGATGAAACACTCATGAATAATAATGGAACAATTAAAGGCACGCGATGCTCAACTCGTCTCTCACGAGGAACTGAGGGGCCTAATGAATGAATTGCATAACCATGATAATATGAATGACACAACTACAAACAATACAAACTCAATGATATACACGTAAACAATAATGAATTTGATTTGTAGCACGCGTTGTTCAACTCGTCTTCCACGAGGAACTGATGGGCTTAATGTATGAGTTTCATATAATATGACAAATGGAAATAAGTAAATCACAACAATAAAAACAATCTAAGTTTAAGTCATGATGTGGTATGGCACGAGTTTTAAATAAATAAATTGATTATTTTCATAACACATGACACACTCCAAAACGTGTAATTTAAAAAGGGGAAGTTGTAAGATTCACTCACAGTGGGTGCGTTCGATTGATGACGTTGAATGCACGCGAAGTGGTTTTAACCACGAGTGAGATTTAACCTAGATAAATCGCATTATGGTTTGGTAAGTAAACGGATTTTATTAATCTATTTTAGTAGGATTGTTGGGTGTATTTTTGTGAGTTTGAGGCTATTTTCTAACCTTAAAAAATGTTATTTTTAAGTATTTATAATTGATTTTTAATTAAAATAATTAAATAAAAATAATAAAAAATTTTATTTTTTTTCTGACCGTTGACCGGCCCGTTGACCGTTGACCTGACCGTTGACCGGTTCAATTCGGAATACAAGTGCGCTGAGTGAGGCTCGAACCCGAGACCTCCCGTACGCGTGCACGCAGCTCTACCAACTGAGCTACGTGTCTAACCCGTTATATATCTGATTTTAATTACATATATATATTAATTAGTTTAAACCGAAAATCATTTTTATTTTAAAAACAGTTTAAGCGACTCGGACATGCACTCCACAGGTCTCGAACCCGGGACCTGTGGTTTAAACTAACACACAGTCCACCGCTGGACTGTGTGTTTAACATGTTATATATTTCCACTTTTATTATACTTAAATACAAATTATCTGCTTTCATTTCTGACTCTATTTAAAAAGTTAATAATTGTCCGGGTCGATGTAGGAGACCGGACTCGAACTTGTGACGTGCGATTAAACATACACACAGTCCACCGCTGGACTGTGTGTTTAACTTGGTTATTATTCCGATTATTAATATACTTAACATATATTTAAGGCGACTCCGGTTCAGTAAACAAAAAAATGGTTTTTATTAGGGCAGCGTGTGTGAGACGGGATTCGAACTTGAGACGTTTTGCGTTTTATATGTGCACACAGTCCACCGCTGGACTGTGTGTCTAACCCGATTAATTTCATGATTTATATTAAACATATATGATAACGAATACATCGTCTTCTTCATCCAGTTAGAACCAGAAATCGGAAATCGACTGGTTCAAGATTTTTATCAGTTTATTAGTGTGTTTCAGTCCATTAAGGTAAGATAAAGGTGAAAAGATAAAGAAAATAAGCGAAAGAGGTATACCGACTGGACCCTCTGTTTTCCGGCAGAACTCCGGCGACAGCAATCAACTCCGGCGTCAGGTGTCTTGCAGCAGCAAGTCTCCGGAAAGCTTGGAAAAAGTATGGGTATCTCCGGTATAAGCTTCAGGGGCTCAGTAAGGCTCGGCAATGGGGAAACCGGTTTTCCGGCGACGAACAGAAAAGTTCCGGCGAGTGGAATTACGCCAAGAAGAGGTGTATTTTTGAGCGAAAAGGTTTGAAGTCGGTTGTGGGTGAATTTATAAGGCAAATCGTTGAAGAATCTGGTCTGATTTCCGACTGTGTTCACTGATTTAAATTTCCCGGCGGTTATGGTTTTGGTCGCGGACTTCAAACATCGGTTATAACCGATGTCTGGTTAATGGTTTACGTTATAACGTAATTTGTAGTTAAGACTCGCGAGATTTCCGGGATTCCGACGACTGAACTGTTTGGGCGCCGGTTTTGAATTCGTAACGTCCCTTTATGAATTAAATGATTCTATTATTCATCAAACAGAACAAGTGGCGGAGTGGTTTGTGTGTATGTGTTAAGTCCGTTTGCTGATTCGGTACAGACCGGGTTCGAAACCCGGCAGAAGCAAATCATTTTTATTTTGCGATTTTTGACAGTTTTTCAAAAACTAAATATATATTCCCGTATAATAATTGATTACGGATCGTTTAAAAATATTTTGGGCATTTAATTCGCAAGGAAATTTTTGACTGACTGTTCGGTTGATAAACGGAGCGGGTTTGGTAAATCCGTTTTTGACGGATGTTACAGTATCCCCTGCTTTTTAGAAATTTCGTCCCGAAATTTAAATAATGATATATTTTGACTAAAAGGATGATGATGTTTAGTTTGACAGTTGTATGCTCAGAAAAAAATGAGGGTTGAAGTTTTTGTTCGAGGCGGTAACGTTCCTTGTAAGGGTTAAGTACCCTATTCAGGAATCGCTTTTTGTTGTCTACTGTATAAGTATTGATAAGCAGAAATGATTTGCTAAAAATGATATCATGCATCAGAATTTAGATACGTTTGGGAAAGTATGGTTATATCCTAAGGCAAAAACTTCTAGCACTACAACCTATATGGAACATAAATAAAAACACAACAACTGATATTTGAACATAAGTAAACACAACAGCTAATATTCGAACATGAATAAACACATCAGCAAATATTTGAACATGAATAAACACAACAGCAAATATTTGAATCCACATTCTGATAGCATATATGTTTGAATGATGGAAGTTCCTCTCTCGATTGTTATGATGGAGAGGTTAGTTTATGTAGAAATGGATCACAATCCAATCTCTTTAAATAACTTGATGATATAAATGTAACACAAATTCCAACCAAGGCAATACTAAATCCTACATGGAACTTCTCATAACCGCCTGATAATGCCTCTGATCCTTTGGCAAGAATACTTATATATAGGAAGTACCAGCGGCGTATCCACCATATTCTTGCCAAATTTTCATTAGTTTTATCCACAAGTTATGATTGGTTACCAAGAAACTAATAAATCCTACATAGAACTTCTCATAACCGTCCGATAATGCCTCTGATCCTTTGACAAGAATACTTATATATAGGAAGTACCAGCGGCGTATCCACCATATTCTTGTCAAATTTTCATTGGTTTTATCAGTGAATTATGATTAGTCCTATAACTCTACAACCAATACAACAAACATAAAATACTGAAATGAAATATATCTGTGCGATCAAGGCTCAATCGAACGGAGCCGATCGTATTGCATGTACTGAAAATGAAATGGATGTGCGCTCAAGGCTCAATCAAACGGAGCCGAACGTATTGAATGTACTGAAATTGAAATTGTGTGCTCAAGGCTCAATCAAACGGAGCCGAGCGTATTGCATGTACTGAAAATGAATAACTTAACCACACAAACAGCCTATGCATGGAACCTCTCATAACCGCCTGATAATGCCTCCGATCATTTGACAAGAATACTTATATATAGGAAGTACCATCGGCGTATCCACCATATCCTTGTCAAATTTTCATTGACTTTATCCGCAAGTTATGGTTAGTTCGATGCGACTCTACTACAAACACCACAACCACAAGATATTGATAATGAAATTGTCTGTGCGCTCAAGGCTCAATCAAACGGAGCCGAACGTATTGAATGTACTGAAATTGAACAACTTAATCTAAAGAATCATTACACAATCATCCTATGCATGGAACCCCTCATAACCGCCTGATAATGCCTCCGATCATTTGACAAGAATACTTATATATAGGAAGTACCATCGGCGTATCCACCATATCCTTGTCAAATTTTCATTGACTTTATCCGCAAATTATGGTTGGTTCGATGCGACTCTACTACAAACACCACAACCACAAGATACTGATAATGAAATTGTCTGTGCGCTCAAGGCTCAATCAAACGGAGCCGAACGTATTGCATGAACTGGAAATGTAAATTGAAATGTGCGCTCAAGGCTCAATCAAACGGAGCCGAACGTATTGCATGTATTGAAATGTAAAATGAAATAACCGATCAAGGCTCAAACAAACGGAGCCGATCGTGCGGGCACACCCTGATCAACCGCATAATAAAATGGGGATCAAACTCAACCTCGATGGATGGGGAGCTGCGGCCTCGGCAAAAGCATATACTGAAAACAATATATAATATATAATATACCATAATTACTCTAACAGTCTACACATGTGATAAAGAAAAACATAAAACTAAACGATAGGAGTTGAATCTGGATCTTCGGCGAAGAGGACTAGCTGAGTATCTTCATCTGGGCCGTCATTATCTTCGACAGGGTTGGCGTTGATATTGAAGACTCTTCCTCTTGCTGATGGCATAGTGGTTGGGTTTTCTTGGTTTACTTGATTAACTGGGTTTGATTGGGCTTGAGTGTTGATAACATTAACCAATTGGGGGCAGGTGTTTCTAAAGTGGGTAGGGTCGCCACAATTGAAACAAGCTCGAGCATATGGGAACATGGGGTATTGGGGTTGGTGATAAGTTTGGGCCATGTTTTGAGTAGGGGAAAAGGTTTGGTTTTGAAAGGTGCGACAAACATTGCTCAAATGACCATAGCGTCCACAAGTTGCACATAGACGAAAAGGTAGGGTATGGGGATGGTGATAAAAACAGTTGTTGCATCGAGGGTGAGGTCCAAGATATGGTTTCTTATCTAGGTAAGCTGAGTTGGGTGCCACTTGGGTGATTGGGATAGCTCGGATGGGTATGGCGTGTAAAACTGGTTGATTTCGTTGGGTAGCAGCGAAAAGTCGCCCGACTCTTCTTCTCTTAGGATCGGGTTGAGAAGGGGATTCGGTTTGAGTGGAGTCGGAGGTTTCAGTCGATTCTTTATCCTTCTTCTTCTCCTCCTTGAAGTCTTTGTTTCGGATTCGGTTCTCGGTGAGCTCTGTTGCTAGCTCCATTGTTGCTTCCAAAGTTGCAGGCTTGGCACTTATTACAGGGTCTTGAATCTTTGACGGAAGACCACGAATGTAGTGCTCGATCAAACGGTAGAGGGGAGTGAACATGTTGGGAACCATTTGATGTAACTCGAGAAATCTTTTGTTGTAGGTGATGTGGTCTCCTTCCACTTGCTTCAATGAGTAAAATTCATCTTCTAACTTCTTGATTTCGCTCCTTGGGCAAAATCGTCTGGTCATGATTTCCTTCAATTCGTTCCAAGTTAAGGACATAGCATCTTCCACACCTCGTTTGGCCTTCTCTGTGTTCCACCAAGTAAGTGCTATCCCATATAGTCGACCGGTAGCATAACGCACTTTGCGATCATCAGGGCAATCGCAATTTAGAAAAGTGTTCTCCATTTCTTCAAACCAATAGAGGAGAGCGGTGACGCCTTCAGTCCCTTTGTACTTCGGAGGGTCGCATGATTTGAAATGCTTGTAGGTGCATTTAGTGGTATTTGGGGGAGAGTTGAAAATGTTTTGGTTTGCTTGATTGACAGGATTAACGGTAAGTGCTTGCTGAACTTGGATTACAATGTTGGGTATTACGGCTGCCATTTGTTGAGCGATTAAGGCAGCCATGCGTTCGCGGGCTTTTCTTGCTCTCGTCTTCCGACGGGCGAGGTTAGAAGACATCTACAAGGAATACATGACAAGAGTATGAGTTGGATGCTTTTGGGTTCATGGGTCGCATTAGGAATGATCATTCATAAAATAATTATAGATAAATAAATTTCTACATCCATTGGATGTCTTGGGTTTTGCTCGCTGTTAGGCCCTTCATGCCACCATACTTTACCTGTGTAATCATGTGGGCCCCCATGAATACCGGTTTTTCATATGGTTCGCACGGTTTCTGCCAGGTTGCGTACACAAAAACCCGGAGAAAATCGAGAAATATGTATACAACGTGTGATATTCGGAATGTGTCCAGGTGTAGACACGGTGACACCTCAAAGTAGGGTTAGTTCGTACGACGTTTGGTGTGGCATGCTTTGGCCTAATAGGTCCTTCGTACTCTCATCGTTGGTCCCCAGGTAGGCAAACTGGTCCGTTATATTGGATTTATACGAATGCCAGCCTAGACAGGACGTTCCGACTACCGGTACTTGTACCCTTCCAGTTACTACATGCCCGTCGCAGAACTTACTTTGATGAGATTTGAAAATTGCACAAAATTTTTGGATAATGAGAATATGAAAATAAATTGAATACATGAACATCGATATATGTATAATGAATATGTATATATGTATGATGAATATGTATATATGCATGTATGTTTGACTGAAATGTAAACAAATATGAAACAAATAAATATCACAAGTTTGTATGTAACCACCTAATCAATTAAAATGTAGGCAGACTATAGTATAGGCTCTAAGGGTCTAATAACCTATCCTATATCCCAATAGTCATGGCTCTGATACCAATCTGTCACACCCCGACCCGCAGCGGAATAAGGTGATCGGGGCATGATTGGGTTATCATCAAAGCTCATGACATTTATTATGCGTTTCATATTCTTTAATACAAATTAAATGGAAATTTACAATAAAGGTTACAACTGTTCTAACTAACAATCTAAACTTCTTGATTCTCTTCTAAGGCATATCCTATGTTTTCCTTGCTTCAACCTGTTCACCTGTATCATGTGTAAAAGGGTTTTTGGATCAACATAATGTTGGCGAGTGAATCCTATGGAAAACATTTGAACAATTTATTTAAATTGATTATGAAATATGTGCACAACCAAACATGAGTAAAAATAGATGTAACTTAATCAACAATCATAAGATATTGGATGAAACACTCATGAATAATAATGGAACAATTAAAGGCACGCGATGCTCAACTCGTCTCTCACGAGGAACTGAGGGGCCTAATGAATGAATTGCATAACCATGATAATATGAATGACACAACTACAAACAATACAAACTCAATGATATACACGTAAACAATAATGAATTTGATTTGTAGCACGCGTTGTTCAACTCGTCTTCCACGAGGAACTGATGGGCTTAATGTATGAGTTTCATATAATATGACAAATGGAAATAAGTAAATCACAACAATAAAAACAATCTAAGTTTAAGTCATGATGTGGTATGGCACGAGTTTTAAATAAATAAATTGATTATTTTCATAACACATGACACACCCCAAAACGTGTAATTTAAAAAGGGGAAGTTGTAAGATTCACTCACAGTGGGTGCGTTCGGTTGATGACGTTGAATGCACGCGAAGTGGTTTTAACCACGAGTGAGATTTAACCTAGATAAATCGCATTATGGTTTGGTAAGTAAACGGATTTTATTAATCTATTTTAGTAGGATTGTTGGGTGTATTTTTGTGAGTTTGAGGCTATTTTCTAACCTTAAAAAATGTTATTTTTAAGTATTTATAATTGATTTTTAATTAAAATAATTAAATAAAAATAATAAAAAATTTTATTTTTTTCTGACCGTTGACCGGCCCGTTGACCGTTGACCTGACCGTTGACCGGTTCAATTCGGAATACAAGTGCGCTGAGTGAGGCTCGAACCCGAGACCTCCCGTACGCGTGCACGCAGCTCTACCAACTGAGCTACGTGTCTAACCCGTTATATATCTGATTTTAATTACATATATATATTAATTAGTTTAAACCGAAAATCATTTTTATTTTAAAAACAGTTTAAGCGACTCGGACATGCACTCCACAGGTCTCGAACCCGGGACCTGTGGTTTAAACTAACACACAGTCCACCGCTGGACTGTGTGTTTAACATGTTATATATTTCCACTTTTATTATACTTAAATACAAATTATCTGCTTTCATTTCTGACTCTATTTAAAAAGTTAATAATTGTCCGGGTCGATGTAGGAGACCGGACTCGAACTTGTGACGTGCGATTAAACATACACACAGTCCACCGCTGGACTGTGTGTTTAACTTGGTTATTCTTCCGATTATTAATATACTTAACATATATTTAAGGCGACTCCGGTTCAGTAAACAAAAAAATGGCTTTTATTAAGGCAGCGTGTGTGAGACGGGATTCGAACTTGAGACTTTTTTGCGTTTTATATGTGCACACAGTCCACCGCTGGACTGTGTGTCTAACCCGATTAATTTCATGATTTATATTAAACATATATGATAACGAATACATCGTCTTCTTCATCCAGTTAGAACCAGAAATCGGAAATCGATTGGTTCAAGATTTTTATCAGTTTATTAGTGTGTTTCAGTCCATTAAGGTAAGATAAAGGTGAAAAGATAAAGAAAATAAGCGAAAGAGGTATACCGACGGACCCTCTGTTTTCCGGCAGAACTCCGGCGACAGCAATCAACTCCGGCGTCAGGTGTCTTGCAGCAGCAAGTCTCCGGAAAGCTTGGAAAAAGTATGGGTATCTCCGGTATAAGCTTCAGGGGCTCAGTAAGGCTCGGCAATGGGGAAACCGGTTTTCCGACGACGAACAGAAAAGTTCCGGCGAGTGGAATTACGCCGAGAAGAGGTGTATTTTTGAGCGAAAAGGTTTGAAGTCGGTTGTGGTGAATTTATAAGGCAAATCGTTGAAGAATCTGGTCTGATTTCCGACTGTGTTCACTGATTTAAATTTCTCGGCGGTTATGGTTTTGGTCGCGGACTTCAAACATCGGTTATAACCGATGTCTGGTTAATGGTTTACGTTATAACGTAATTTGTAGTTAAGACTCGCGAGATTTCCGGGATTCCGACGACTGAACTGTTTGGGCGCCGGTTTTGAATTCGTAACGTCCCTTTATGAATTAAATGATTCTATTATTCATCAAACAGAACAAGTGGCGCAGTGGTTTGTGTGTATGTGTTAAGTCCGTTTGCTGATTCGGTACAGACCCGGGTTCGAAACCCGGCAGAAGCAAATCATTTTTATTTTGCGATTTTTGACAGTTTTTCAAAAACTAAATATATATTCCCATATAATAATTGATTACGGATCGTTTAAAAATATTTTGGGCATTTAATTCGCAAGGAAATTTTTGACTGACTGTTCGGTTGATAAACGGAGCGGGTTTGGTAAATCCGTTTTTGACGGATGTTACATTAAAAAAGCTAAAATACCTAATCCCAAAAATTGAAGAAGCTCTCTTAGAGAGTCATTCAAATGTGCAAATTGCATCATTCGTACCAAAATTTGGTATTTGCCCTAACCCTCGTTGGATATTGGTCTCTTTGTTGTACGGAAGTACTGACCTGATCACCAATTATCTAACGTTGTAAATCAAAAAGGATGATTTCGGTATACTTACCTACTACGATGAATTTTTGTGCATACCTTGATCATGGGGTATGTCCTGAAGTGGGACACACTAGTATATTAGTATAAATTATCTAAACATATCACTAGGTAATGTACTTGAAATGTTCATGTATTTTGTTTAAGTGGATAAACCATACTGGTAATCGTCTTGAACTGCTTTTCATGAATATTGCATATAAAACAATCAGATAGTGTGAAAACAGTTTGATAATGCTGATATGATCTCCTTAACGATGATTCTCACAAAAATAGAGTGTTTATTTTCTTGTTAGTTATTTGTTTTCAGAAAATATAAAAAAAACAAACAGATTTGTTTTTAAAAGTCTCCCAGTTTGATCTGATAAGTTGTTTGTTTTTGCATGATAAGATAAAATATTGGTTTATCTTTAAATGTGGAAAAGAACTAATGGTTTTTCGAGTTACTTGCTTGTGTTTCTAAACAAATTGATGCAGTTATCAAAATGAAGTGTAGATTCAAGTAAAGTACATTTTAAGAATGGAGTGAAGAATGTGTGCAGATGCATGGTAGGATCCTTCTACTACATTGCAAAGGGAGATATAGATAAATTTGGTGATATGAGCTTAACCAGAGAATGCTAGTCGCTAATCTACAACGAATGAAAGTTTTGGTGATTGGATGCATCAGCTAAGGGGGAGTCTGTTAATGTCAGAACTTGTGTGTAGCTGAAGCTATCCAAAGACCAAAAGATCACAAGATGTTTGAAGACAAAATTACACTATGAAGCTATTGTCAAGGGGGAGTCTGTTGGTGCATATTTGTGATAACAGCTTAATAGTTTAATAGTTTAGTCTTTGGATATTTTGTATTAGGCTTAGCATTTGTATTTAGCTTGTTTAGAGTTGTAATGGGCTTGGAGAATGGCCTAGCCCAGTATAAAGCCTAGTATGCAGACATGTAGTATATCTACATGTTGTGCATTAGGGTTTTGGGTTGTTGGAAGGAAAGGAGTGTGAGAAATCTACAGAGAGTGGCTGAGAGATTTCTAGAGAGTCTTGAATTGATTGTAAACCATTGCGTTGGATAATCAATAGAAGACTGTTTGAAAGGAATTGTGTTCGTGTTCTTGTTGTTTCTGTGAAATCTGATCTTGGGTATTCCGCACTCTAGATTAGATAGACGATTCCGTTAAGAACTATAAAGACTAGGGGACCTACAACTTTCGGTTGCGAACCGAACCTAGAACTGAAATTGACGAGCTGAACATGTTCTCACATGTTCTAATAATTATTACCAACTTGTTTAAGTGTCAAAACATGTTTCATAACATACATAAGATCAATTTATGATATTTCCGAAAAATGACTTGTTTGACTTTTTAATATCGTAACTTTGACCCGTCAATTGGTCTAGCAAACGTGATTTTCAGGAGGTGCCCTTTATAGGGACTAACACATACCTTTTTACGATCACTTAGCCATGTTCATTACAAACAATGGCCATACCATAATAGTTTTAACCGAAAGTCAAGGCGTTTTCTGTAAAACGCTTGACTTTTGGCTATAAAAGCCTATATACGAAGATGCAAGAGGAAGGAACACTTACAAGAGGTTTCTAGAATGCAATAGAACTAAGTTGGATGCTCGTTTCAGTTAGGAACTTCAAGAGGAGGGAGATAGAATTGTAAATGAGAAAGGTGCAAGTTCAAACGGTGAACCTTGGCACCTATTTATAGTTGGAGCGCTTAAAGGAGGTGATGTGAGGTGCTAAGGGGTGTAAGAGGAAGCTTACAAGTGTCCCAAAACATGGCATAGCTGTTTGGAAATCCATAGTTTCGAATTCATTGGTTTTTGGCAACTTGTGTGGAGGCCAAATTAAAAATTCTGTAGACACAGCTCTCTGGCGGGCCGCAGAGGCACAGGCCTTGCCTCTCGCGCCCCGTGAGCGCCTCTAGGCCACTTTTACATTTTGACACTTTTAGCCCCTTAACTTATAAAACCCTCTAAAACCTTCTAAAACACATTTTTAGCATATTTAGCCCTCCTTAACCAATATTTGGCATACTTAGGAGTATGCCCGGACACTGTCGAGCTCTCGGTTCGTTAAAAGGTCATTCAGAGGTATAAATTAATATGTTGACACTTTTAGCCACTCCATTATCCAACTTTCACATATTTATAGAATTGAATCCTCTCGTCCAACAAATGGGACATATGAGAGTTAGGACTTCGCAAAGGATCACTCAGAGGCTCATTATAAGCATGTTGATTCAGATGTCACTCAGAGGCTGGGCATGTTGACACAACGGTCACTCAGAGGCCAATTCTTAGCATGTTGACACTAATGGTCACTCAGAGGCTATGTTTTAAGCATGTTGACATTAATGGTCACTTAGAGGCTATGTTTTAAGCATGTT
This sequence comes from Scalesia atractyloides, assembly GCA_947069175.1. Taxonomy (NCBI): domain Eukaryota; kingdom Viridiplantae; phylum Streptophyta; class Magnoliopsida; order Asterales; family Asteraceae; genus Scalesia; species Scalesia atractyloides. Next base: position 19,427,704 of record CAMTDV010000022.1, on the reverse strand, counting down.
GACACTAAAGGTCACTTAGAGGCTTGGTGTATGCATGTTGACATCAGAAGATCACTCAGAGACTTAGTTTGAGCATGTTGACGCTTTTAGTCACTGTTAGTCTTTATTAGACTTAAAATAAAAATATAACACGTGTCGCTATATTATTGGACACGATTTTTACAGGGTGTTACACGTTATCACACATCACACATTACTCTTCCTAGTCTGCTTAACCCCTCATAGTCGTGTCTATTACGATCATGGATCACCACTAGCCTAGTTCTGCGAGAGCTCTAGGAATCGTGCCCTCAATTTCATTCAAAGAGACCCCACTTCTATCTAACATAGATGATTTAAAAATCATTAAAAGCCATTTGATTAACCTCTCTTAATTTTACTAATTTATAGTAGGAATGAACTAGGAAGTTTGCAACTCCCTTTGTATGTTGAAGTACTCCCCTACAGTGACCTCTGTTCGTACAGTTGGGTGGTCCCATTGAGCCTAAATTATGGGATGTCCAAACTTGCAGGAAACGTTTTCCGTTGTACAAACTTACTCCAAGTGCTTTAGTCCCATTCCCATCGATGACTTATGTACTATCACCCTGCTTAAGCCTTTTGTAAGCGGGCCTGCAATGTTATCATCTGACTTCACATAGTTAATCGTGATAACTCCCATTGAGAGCAGTTGTCGTATCATATTATACCCCCGCCGTATATGCCTTGATTTGCTATTATACATTGCCCTTTGAGCTCTACCAATAGTGGATTGGCAATCACTATGTATGCAAATAGCCATCACAGGCTTAGGCCTCTTGGAATATATTCCAAGAATTGGCATAACCATTCTGCATCTTCTCCAACTTTATCTAACACGATAAACTCGGATTCCATCATGGATCTAGCTATATGAGTTTTTTAGATAACTTCCAAGATATAGTTGCTCCTCCAAGAGTAAAGACGTAACCACTTATAGATCTAGAATCTGTTCGATTCCTCTAAGAGTGAAGACATAACCACTTATAGATCTAGAATCTTTCATATCGAATATCCAGTTAGCATCACTAAATCGTACCACAACAGCTGGATTTTGGACATAACGCAGTCTATAATTCCTTTTTGTCATATCGAAATACCTAAGTAATTTGTCACACTCTTCTAATGCTCAGAACGAGAATTACTAGTATATCTAGTTAGCCTACTCACAACATAGGCTAAGTCTGGTCGAGTACATGTCATGAGATACATGAGACTACCAATGAACCTTGAGTATCTAATTGAGAAACATTCTCGTCTCTATTCTTTGACAAATGATGAGAGGTATCAATTGGAGTTTAAGCCACACTCATGTCCTCTAGATTGAACTTGTCAAGGATTTTATCCACATAATGAGATTAACTTAACACCAAACCAGTTAGGGTTTTGATGACCTTTACTCCAAGAATCACATCAACTAGACCAATATCTTTCATGTTAAATTTCGCTTTCAACATGTTTTCAGTACATCTGATCATCTTATCATTACTACCAATGATAAGCATATCATCTACATATAGTCATAAGATCCATAACCATTAGAAGTGTCCTTCACATAGACACACTTTTCACACTCATTTAATTTGATACCACTATTAAGCATAACTTGGTCAAACTTTTGATGCCATTTTTTAGAGCTTTCTTTAAGCCATACAATGACTTGACGAGCTTACACAACTTACCCTCTTTGCTAGGAGCATAGATGTAACGCTGCGCATTTTCTATACTTCCCATATTTAGAAAGTTGTATTCGAATTTCTATTTTTAGAAACTTGTATTCTTACTTTATTTCAATCCTTGTAATCTCGAGACTTTGATCATAATGGAAATAGTATTTTTATACCAACCTTGTTTAATCATACATGCATAACATGTAATAAGTCCCGATATACACGTTTTAATTTAAAACCGAGACATACATCGAGATTATATTTTCTCGGAATCACATTCATGCATACATCATACTTATAATTTAATTGCATACACCTTTATAGCATAAAATAACCAACAATACAAGTGCAAGGACTAAAAATGAAAATTTCCATCTCCCCAACCACTTTCTTTAATGTCCTAACTTCCAACCAACTCATTTAATCCCAAAACCCACCTTCTAACCTCCAACCAACTCATTTAATACCTCTCATAACTCCCAACCACCTTCATTTTAACCCCAACCAGTTAACCTTCTTATAAATATCAACCCTAACACCTTCCAAAGACTTGCACCACCTTCAAATCACTTCCAAACTCTCTCAAATCTCCAAGATTTTCAACTTTGGGCAAAAAGTTCAAGAACCAAAATTGGTAACTTCGGTGTTCCAACAACTCAAGACTCGTCAAACTCACTAAGTGGAAATTTCTTCACAAACCGTGCGTGTACATGACCTTTTTCTTTTTCATCACTTTTAGGTGTAATACGTATACATTATCAAACTCACACAATCACATACTTTATGCTTAAAACACGAACAAACAATCCAATATACATGTTTAATACGTTATACTTGAATTCGTATATGCTAGATTATTCTTATGCTTTATACTTGTAATTAACTTTGTACAAACCTCCCTTAACATGTATAGCGATATAGGAGTAACGCACCACCAGTATTTTTGAGGTCATGTTAAGTTAATCATAATGGTCTTATCATTACGACGATAATATTACGCTAGCGGTAATCTTTGGGTTGACATTTATAGTTGCATGCTAGTATTGTATGTTAATTCTAGTTAGCGATTATGTCATGTGGATTCGTTTAAACTTTTATATTTATGCTAGTATGCAAACTTGTATGCTCGCTAATACTTTATGTATGATTTATACTTCAATACGTATTGCAGGAAATTGATGATTATGATGATGATGATGAATGAAATCTAGTATGGAGAATAGAAACGCATCTTTAAATTTTAGTACTTATGTTATATTTCGTTTTCTTAAGTTGTTGTAATTTGTTTCCAACGATGTACTTTGAATTTTAGCAATGAAAATAAATACTTGTCATAAAAATAGTGTTATAAATTCTCTTGCAATCTATTTCGTCCCGCCTCAATGTCGCCATCAGTTGGGGTGTGACAGATTGGTATCAGAACCATAACTATAGGGAATTAGGAAAATTGCCATGCTTTTGACCTAGTCTATAGTTAAGTACCTTATTTGACCATTCTTGATTATTCATACTAAAATTTTAAAGTGTTCCTACATGCTCATATCTACTACCTTGTTTCAAAATGTATACCTTTCCTAAAGCAAATTTACACGACCATACGAAGGCGTGATAACACTTGTACTATACAAATGAGACAATTTCACCAAAATATGCGTGAAACCCACACTTTGGTGAAAGACTCTCAATACCTATTCTCGATTTTCACGGAGTTATACATCAAGTTATGAGTGACATCCTTACCTTGATGGAAATTTCACTATGGCCATTCTAGTGGACCCATACCAGCGAGTCAGATTTAGTTCTTTGTCTCGTTTGGTAAGTACCAACCACACTTAGGGAACAATGTTATCAAGTTAGGGGTGATACCCGCATCTTGGTAACTAATCCCTTTCCTCGATTTTCAATCTCGCTAAGTCTCAAACTTTCGATTGAGTAAGGACATGTAGTAACCGGAAGGGTGAATACCGTTAACCGAAATTTTGGTGAGAGTATTTTACCTATTAGGCCAAAGCATGCTTCCCAAACTCAAAATAACTTTCGATGACTTTGGTTTAGTCAAAGTTCTGTTTTGGAACAACCCAAGTTTTAGTCAAAGCACTATTATGCTAGTATCAATTTTATGCATAACATAATTCAAACTTCTCCTTTTTCAAAATTCAAATTATTTTCGCAATGGTTACATACATATCATACAAATCCTTTTCATATACCTTACATGCTATTTATATGTACAATTTCAAAACATCACCAACAAGGAAGACACTACTCGTATTCCCAAAAATGGAAGCATTACCATCAAGATATGAGTGATTCCCTTACCTTGACGATTGGCTCCACTCCTCTCCTTCTTACAACGACTTCACCAACGAGCTAGGAATGAATTCCTTACCTCAGTAATCGTTACCAATTCCCCTTCCTCGAAGAGATCTTATCCTTGAATTAGGAGTGATGTCTACATCTCGATGAGAGATTGAATCGCGACTCGACAACTTTCATGACAACTACTCAAATAAATCTTATACTTTAACCTTTTATCTCTTATATACGTATAATTCTTGTAGATGTCGCTTCGTTAACCTAACCTAGTTGGTAAAACATAATCAATCCATAGTCAACCAAACCAACAAAGCGCAAATGGCCGACCATACACCCTCGAGACTTTGATTCACAAAAATAGGTCTTAACTTAGAACTAGCTCTCCTACTGATAGATCTTTCAACGCCTTAGAACAAGGAATAAACTGTTATAACCCTCGCCTATACTTACAACCTAAGAAACTTGATAAGAACCATACCTTGGGAATCTCCCAATACCCATGACTGGTAACTCACTCATACACCGTATCGTATGCACCAAGAGTCGAACCTATAAGCGCTTAGCCCGAACCTAACACCTCACCTTCAAACTACCATTCAATCAACCTACCACAACCATCTCATCGGTCAAACCAACTCCCAATGCATACACTAGACATAGTAACCCTAATCCTACACACCTATACCAATGAAGTTCGACTATCTATAAGTTCCTTTTTCTAAAATTCTTTTCAAAACCAAAGTTTTTCCACGAAAATTTTCAAGCACAACTTTTCTTATTTTGATATAAAGTACTTTTAATGAAGCAAGCTCATTGTTTAAGACGTTTCTCAAAACCGCTAATACGCAATTCTAAATCTAAACTTGTGGGCATGGAAGATTCATGAGGTCGAACAATCTACACATACAAGAATTCAAATTTTAAAATGAAAGTAGCATTTTCATTTTACAAACCACATCTTTCATAGCAAATTAATACTTTTCTCAATATCCTCTCAACAATCACAAGCTTGATTCTCCATTCCCGATAGACCCTATCTATTCGGTTCGATAAACTCAACGATTTGCTCAAACAACAATATACATGCATATCGTTATATGTCACACCCTAACCGATGGCGGAAACATTGGAGTAAGACGAAATAGATTGCTTGAGACATCATAACACTATTTGCGACAATATTAAATTCAAAACTCATTTCATTTCATAAATCAAATAATCAATTACAACATAATCCAAATACAACAAATTCAACAAAATTACAACATAAAAACCTAGTATTCTAGGTGCGTTTCTATGGCGTCCCTACTAAATTTCGTCATGTTCAACATCCTTAACCTGCAACATGTTAAAAATATAGTTCAACACAAAAGCATTAGCGAGTACACAAGTTTTGATTACATAGCATAAGTATAAAAGAGTTTGCATAAATCCGCATGGCAGTTGTATACAAGGTAGGCTAGCATGCAATACTAAATGTCAAACCCAAGTGTCCACAAGAATTAAGGGCCACAAAAGTAACAAGACTATTTTAAGAATAAGAATAAGCTTAACAATACCCCGACGAGCAGCGTGCTACTCCTATAGCGCTATATATGTTAAGTTCGGGCTAGCTAAGTTAATGACAAGAAGCATGTATGTATCTAGCATGAACCTAAGCATAACAATAAGCATGTATAATGGATCGAGTGCATAAAGTATGTTTGTGTGTATTTGTGTAGTTTGTAAGTTAACATGTTACAACCCAAATTGTGTAAAAAGGGAAATGGGTTAAGTGTACTCACGGTTTTGCAAGCTTCCACTTGATAATTCCGTGAAGAGTTTTGAGGATGGAACATCGAGTTATCCTACATGAGGAAAACGTAGATGTGTAAGTATTCGGATGATAGCGGAGGATTGGGAATTTAAATACACCAAAGTATGTATATGAGAAAATAATCATCTAGACTTAATACTCGTTTTGACACTATGAATCCTATTCGGGTTGATGTGTTTTCATGGGTTAAGATACCCATTAGAATCTTAACGAGAAATTAAGTACTTAGATGATGTAACTTAGTACCAGGACGAACAATCATTCGATTATCGTCAAGGGTTCGGTTAGTGTGTGTGTATATATGCATATATATTTTATTAGTATAGTAATAAGTAGATCATATTTATCATGGAAGTTCATAGAAGTCATGCATGGAGGTAGGAGGATAACCTTTCTTTAACCTATTTCGTATTAGTCACCAATGCACAAGTTGTCACAAGAACAACAACGATGATCATGAATAAGTTTAAACTGGCGGGCCGCGAGAGAAGAATGGGAGGACGGTCGCAGGGCGCGAGAGGCTCCGAGCCAGAAACTTGTTTGATTTTTGTCACTTTTAGTCCTTGAACTTAGTTTTTCTTTCATTTCATGCTAAAACTTTGTATTTTGGCATGTTTTTAAGTGTATAACATATATGTAAGTATATTTTAGGTATCGAGTATGTATGTATGAGTATCTGCACTCGGTTTGTATGTAAACATGTATTAAACGATCGAATGCATGTAAGACAAGTATATCTCAAATTTATTACGATCAAAGTCTCGAATTACAAGATTAGAATTGAAATACGAATGCGATAGAATACAAGTATTCATAAATAGAAATACAATTACACTTTCTAATTAAGGAAAGTACGAAAAAGCGAGGCGTTGCATTATACATGTTCCAACTTATACAATTGATTCTTTCTGTTTTTCATAACAATCTTACACATATAATTGTTTACCCTTTGATTTATACACTCAAAACTATATACGAGACTTATGTGTTCTTAGTCTTATGTAAATTTCAACTTATACACTCGATATTACATGCAAATCTGATACATGTTTGTCATCAATCATACTCACATTCATACATTCAAACTACATGGTAGCCATACTTGAAGTCCATACATGGCACAACCCGAGTGGTTTTGCCTACGTTAGATACATGATATAATCATGTATACTTGCTTAAATTTTCATACGCTATCACACACACATCCACATTTGCAATGCTAAAATTTACCCGTGGCCCATACACTAATAGTACAGACTATGCGGATCATGCAATGACCAGGATAATCACGGGTGCACACGGGATTATAATGGTAGGTGCATGAAAACCATAGTAGGTTCTACTATGTGTCGTAACACAGAATGTAACATGACACCGAATAGCGAAACGGACGTAACATGTTAGAACATGGTGGATACGTTGCTGGTACTTCCTATATATAAGTCTTCCAAACATTTACCAAACTTTCGTAAAATGTGCCATGTGAAATTCGGTGTTATTTGGACCTTATTAAATATGTTGTTTTAACAAGAAACTATGATGCCTCATAATCCTTTCCTCGATTGTACTCAAACTCGCTTTGAAACACTTGTACTCGGTTTGCCTATAACGAAATCTATTAAATCGTTAGCCGCAACGACTACACTATCACTAGTATCCCTCAACGCTTCATGTTTGCATTCTATCTGATACTCGTACCATTTTTACCCTTCATGTACATCCACAAAATCATTCATTCACTCGCATGCCATGATTATTCCCAACTATTCCCTTAACATTTCGACCAAACCTTATTTATAGTAAATCGGCCTAAACATTCAATCCATTTTAGCAAACATCCTCACCAGCTCAGTTTAGTCTTTAAACTATTTTTTTATTACATGCAAACTCCAATTAGTCAGCTGAATTACTGCCAAAACCTTTAAAAAACCATAAATATTTACTATCCTATTTTCTCACCAATAAACATTTTTTTACAACTTGTGACTTTACTAATACATCTTGGAACCGATAAGACTTTTCTTACAAACTATGGTGCGGGCCACTCATTACATCAAATTACATGCTTATTTATACTAAAACTTTTTCTCCTTAGGACACATTCTTTTTAAAACACTCATTTCACCGAGTTGTCCAAACTCGGTCAAACTCGAATTGCCTATACACACACATACATGTTTTACTTATTTTTACACTTACTTACAATTGATATCTCAAATCACTTTATTCAAATGAGCTACTTATACAAACCTATCTTTTATTACTCAATCAACCACAAACTGCCTATTTAGCAAAAACTTTTGAAACTATGCATTTTTAAACACGCTGATACATAAACGCTACTTCGGCACTAAGCATCAAAATTTCTCGTTTTAGCCAAAACATTTTAACCGATTACCACTCGTATCGAACCACAAAAATACCATCTTATCCCAAGTCTTCCTCTTGAATAAATTCGGGATGAAATTTCCTAAAGTAGGGGAGACTGTAACACTCCACATTTTATGTACTTTCCATATTTAGAAAGTTGCATTTGCATTTCTATTTTTAGAAATTTGTATTCTTACATCATTTCAATCCTTGTAATCTCGAGACACTGATCATAATGGAATTCGTATTTTTATATCAACCTTGTTTAATCATACATGCATAATATGTAATAAGTCCCAAAATACACGTTTTAATTTAAAACCGAGACATACATCGAGATTATATTTTCCCGGAATCACATTCATACATGTATCATACTTATAATATACTTGCATACACCTTATAGTATAAAATAACCAACAATACAAGTGCAAGGACTAAAAATGAAAATTTTCCATCTCCCGAACCACTTTCTTTAATGTCCTAACTTCCAACCAACTCATTTAATACCCCAAACCCACCTTCTAACCTCCAACCAACTCATTTAATACCTCTCATAACTCCCAAACACTTTCATTCAAACCCTAACCGCTTAACCTTCTTATAAATACCAACCCTAACACCTTCCAAAGACTTGCACCACCTTCAAATCACTTCCAAACTCTCTCAAATCTACATGATTTTCAACTTTGGGCAAAAAGTTCAAGAACCAAATTGGTAGCTTCGGTGTTCCAACAACTCAAGACTCGTCAAACTCACTAAGTGGAAATTTCTTCATAAACCGTGAGTGTACATGGCCCTTTTCTTTTTCATCACTTTTGGGTGTAATACATATACCTTATCAAACTCACACAATCACATACTTTATGCTTAAAACATAAAAAAAATAATCCAATATACATGCTTAATTCGTTATACTTGAATTCGTATATGATAGACTATTCTTAGCTTTGTACTTGTAATTAACTTTGTACAAGCCTCCCTTAACATGTATAGCGCTATAGGAGTAACGCACCACCCCTATTCTTAAGGTCATATTAAGTTAATCATAATGGTCTTATCGTTGCGACGTTTAGATTACGCTAGCGGTAATATTTGGGTTGACATTTATCATTGCATGCTAATATTGTATGTTAATTATAGTTAGCGATTATGCCATGTGGATTCGTTTAAACTTTTACATTTATGCTAGTATCCAAACTTGTATGCTCGTCAATACTTTATGAATGATCTATACTTCAATATGTGTTGCAGAAAATTGATGATGATGAATGAATGAAATCTAGTAGGGAGACTAGAAACGCATCTTTAAACTTTAGTACTTATGTTGTATTTCGTTTTCTTGATTAACTTGTTGTAATTTGTTCCAACGATGTACTTTGAATTTTAGCAATGAATGAAATTTTGATTTATAAATACATGTCATAAAAATAGTGTTATGAATTATTTTGCAATCTATTTCGTCCCGCCTCGATGTTTCCGCCATCGGTTGGGGTGTTACAAGAGAAACTGTCAGGTTGTTCCATGTAAATCTCTTACTCTAATTTTCCATTGAGAAATGCGGTTTTTACATCCATTTGTTATATTTCCAAATTTCTCAAGGCTAAAATTGCAAGCACCAATCTACTGGAGGTTACTCTAGTCACATGCAAGTAGGTGTCAAAATAGTCAATACCTTCCTCTTGTCTAAACCCTTTGATCACAAGCCTTACCTAATACTTGTTAACAGAGCCATCAACCTTCATCTTTTTTTTGAATATCCATCGATACCCAATTGGCTTGCACCTTGGTGGAAGATCTACTAGCTCCCAAATGTGATTATGCAAGATAGAATCAATTTCACTTTTAATGGCTTTTTTTCCATTGAAGTCCATATGAAAAGGTGACTGCCTCTCGATAGGTTTGAGGCTCACTTTCAAGTCTCAACCATGTAGGTAAGAAAGTCAACCCTATAGGATTTCCAAATCCTTTTGCCTTTTGCTTCTTCTTGGCTCACCCTCTTTAGACTTTGACTTTTCTTGAGTTTCCTCTTGAACAATCTTATCAACTGTTGTTGACGATCTCGCATGAGCCACTGTAGATATAGTCGCATGATTTGTTCTAACATTGGAAACTCCTCTTCAAAATAAGTTACCTTTCCCGACCTTTTATCTATGATGGAGTTTTTGTGTACATCGGAATTCTTGGATTCATATATACAAGAAAATGATATGAGCAACCATTTTTGGCATATCCAATAAATATGCAATCAATAGTTTTGGGCCCTATCTAAGTGCCTTAGGAAGTGTAACAATCACCTTGTCCAAGCACCCCCACATTTTCAAGTATTTATAAGATGAGCAACCATTTTTTGCATGTCCAATAAATATGCAATCAATAGTTTTGGGCCCTATCTAAGTGCCTTAGGAAGTGTAACAATCACCTTGGCCAAGCACCCCCACATTTTCAAGTATTTATAAGATGATTAACCATTTTTTGCATATCCAATAAATATGCAATCAATAGTTTTGGGCCCTATCTAAGTGCCTTAGGAAGTGTAACAATCACCTTGGCTAAGCACCCCCACATTTTCAAGTATTTATAAGATGATTTTTGTCCCCATCATAACTCATGAGGTGTTACATCTTTATTCTTGAAAGGTATTTAATATAACAGAAAATGAGTGACAAAATGGCCCCCGGTCCTGGCTCATCCTAGAACTTATCCACATGACATTCATCATTTCTTTTAGTGTACGATTCTTTTGTTCCGCAATGCCAATTGATAGGGCTATCTAAGGCGGGGAACACTCATGTATTATGACGCTTTTGCACATACATCAAGAAATGGTGAAACATATTTACCTCCTCTATCGCTTTTCACACGTTTTATTTTTTGTAACACCCTATAAAATCGTCAACATGTTGTATTTCATTTCAAGTCTATTGAAGACTAACAGGGACTAAAAGCGTCAACATGCTCAAACTAAGACTCTGAGTGATCTTCTAATGTCAACATGCATAAACCGAGCCTCTGAGTGACCATTAGTGTCAACATGCTTATAACATAGCCTTTGAGTGACCATTAGTGTCAACATGCTAAAACTTGGCCTCTGAGTGACCGTTGTGTCAACATGCCCAGCCTCTGAGTGACATCGGAGTCAACATGCTTATAATGAGCCTCTGAGTGATATTTTACGAAGTCCTAACTCTCACATGTCCCATTTGTTGGACGAGAGAGATTAAATCCGTAATTATATAAAAGTTGGACGTTGGAGGGATTAAAAGTGTCAACATGTTAATTTATACCTCTGAGTGACCTTTTAACAAACCGAGAGCTCGACAATTGCCGGGCATAACCCCGGGTATGCCAAATATTGGCTACGGAGGGCTAAAAGTGCTAAAAAGGTGATTTAGGAGGGTTTTATTAGTTGAGTGACAAAAAGTGGCAAACTTCAAATCTGTCTGTTGAGTGCTCGCGCGCGAGAGGCAAGGTCTGTGCCTCTCGTGGGGCACAAGAGGCCTGTATCTGTGGAAAGTTTGCTTGACCTCCACACATGTTGCCAAAAACAATTTAACTCGAAACTATGGATTCCCAAACTACTATGCCACATTTTAGGACCCTTGTAAGCTCCCTCTTACACCCCTTAGCACCTAGCATCACCTCCTTTAAGCTCTCCAACTATATATAGGTGCCAAGGTTCACCATTTGAACTTGCACCTTTCTCATTCATAACTCTATCTCCCTCCTCTGGAATTTCCTAACTGAAAGGGACATCCAACTTAGTTCTTTTTCATTCTAGGAATCACTGGTAAGTGTTCCTTCCTTGTGCACTTTCGTTTATAGGCTTTTATAGCCAAAAGTCTAGCGTTTTACGGAAAACGCCTTGACTTTCGGTTAAGACCATTATGGTCTAGACATTGTTCGTAACGAACATGGTTATGTGATCGTAATAAGGTAGGTGTTAATCCCTATAAAGGGCACCTCCTGAAGATCACGTTTGCTAGACCAATTGACGGGTCCAAGTTTATATATTAAAAAGTCAAACACGCCATTTTTCGGAAAATTTATAAATTGATCTTATATATATTACGAAACCTGTTTTGACTCTTAAACAAGTTAGTAATAATTATTAGAACATGTAAGAACATGTTCGGCTCATCAATTTCAGTTCTAGAGTCGGTTCACAACCGAAACTCGTGAAGTTTGACTTCTGCTTTGACTTTCGATTCTGACCCGATTTAGATTAATTAGACACTAATCTAAGGTTGCATTATGATCATAATATTATGTAGCATAACCCTCTAAAGTTATATTACATGATCATAATCAGAATCTGAGTTTATGCACAAGTTTCGTAATTATGCCATTTTGACTAAAATACCCTTTTTGCATAAAACGAGGTTTAAATGATAATGAATTTGAAAATAAGTTTCCTACTGATGTAATATTATAAGTAGGATTATTTGGGATGTCAAACCAGATTATAAACTGAGTTTACAAACATGTTCTTGTATTATGTCGGTAAATGACGATAAAGCCCTTGGGCTCCTAAATTGGTTTTAATCAAATCTTTTCAAGATAAATCTTTTACCTACTGATATGTTATATTAAGTAACATATCTAAGACATTTTAATCTTACCTTAACATCAATCTTCATTAAACATCGCATAAAACGTTATTTTACGACATAAACGCCGTTTTGGCGCATAGTATGGTTTTAAACCATATTAATTGAACAAGACTTGTTACCTACTGATTTTAAAACCTATTTTAAACATATTTATAGTAGGTACATAATATGAACTCAGATGTCCAAATAATTTATAAACTATGTGTAAAATGACCAAAATGCCCCTTCGGTGCATAGTTTGGTCATAAAAGATAAATTACACATATAATTAATATCCTACTGATATTATATCATAATTAAGATAATTTTTCCAGAATACTTATAGTTATAACATTAAATGATATTCAAATATCTTTTATACTATAAATAATTATCAAAGTTCCCTTATGAGGCATAGTTTCATTTTAAAACCTTAACGGGCATGTAAGTTGATATCTACTGATATTACAACTTGTTTAAAGTATAATGGCATATAGAACTTGTCCATGACTTATCCGGTTACCTGATATCGCTAATATGCATACGATTAAGTGTATGTAACTAGTTTCCGGAAATTAACCGAAACGAGTCTAACCTTGTCATTTAAGTTTCAAAATCCATAACGTTTATAGTTTACCCATATTATACAAGTCAAAGTAATTGTTGGGATTAAACTACATTCTATCCAATCATCGTTTAATCTAGCATTATACGTTTTGATCCTGTACACTACTCGATCTAAGTCTATGACTTAAATAAGACTGTTAGTATTTAATTGGTTAGCTTATGCCATAATCTAGACTAGAGCCTTCCGGTAAATGCTATCTGCACTTAGTTCATTTGGATACGACTGAGATATTAAATCTTACATTTTAAATCAAGACTAGCTCAAGTAAATACTCTCGACTTATTTTCCCTATACGGGCTTGGGATACGGTAAATTATTACCGCTTGGTCGGAAATGGGATCAATCGAATGCCGGATTATGGCTAGTAAATCTGCATATTCTGTTTTAATCAGTTTTGCTTGATAACTTAAACATCAGGGGTTAACTACCGTGTCCTGGATATAATCGGCTCATTACATTAGATAATGGCCACGACGTTAGCGCGGGATGTAGGCATACACCTGACAGACGCTCAAATGAAACTACCCACACTTGTTGGGGATAACTCCTTCGTGAGTTCATAAGTGGTGTGTACGTTAATCATGTCTCGGTTTTTGTACTGGGCCCTGTATGGATGGACAAACATGTGAATCTGTTAACAAGGTTTTAAGGTCAACTTTCCCCAAGTTATAAAAGATTTCGTGCCTTTGTGCACTTAAAATCATTTTCAAATGTTTTCAAAATGAGTCAGTTGGGTGTATTTACCAGCGAAAGCTGACGTATTTTCAAAAGACTAAGCTGCAGGTACAATACGAAATAGGCTGGAAGCTGCTCGGTAGTGATATAAGAGGATCTTGCAAATCCTTAAATCTGCCCAAAGTCTGTTTTACATTCTTTCTTTTGTACAATTTATAATCTGCCTGTGGATCTTTTATTACGAGCCGTCTGTATATTATTTTGGTATTTTGAAAATTTGGTTTGTAATAGTAATTTAATTCCAAGACTTCCGTTGTGTCGTGTTTAATTGACTATGATGATATCAACTTACATCACGATATTCCCCACCCGGGCCCACCGGAGTTTGGTTGAAAACATGGGGTGTGACAGGTTGGTAACAGAGCCAACGATTGAGAGAATTAAACACTACCCTTCTTGTGTTTAATCTCAAACTTACACAAGCACATTCCTTAGACTTCCGTGTCTAGGCATTGACCTAGGATTGCTCATTTCATTATTAAGTTATTAGTATTGTTCTTGAATTGATTTTTAACAGGAAAATGCCGCCAATAGTACGAGGACGAGGAAAAGGACCCATGAGGGGAGGACCATCAGGACACATTCCTTCACATCCCCATCACCCGAACCCCTATGAGGACTCGGGAGATTCATGGCCATTTGCCCAACATTCGCCTACCCACACTCAAAGTTCTTACCACTCGTACCATTCGCACCACTCTCACCACTCCCATCACTCTCATCATTCTTACCATGATGAGTTTAATCCAAACCAATATTTAAATACACCTCCAACCGATCAAAATCAGTTGGACCAACCAAACCCCATGGACGAGGACTCCGACCCGGAGATGCCGCCGTCGGTATCGCATACGCATCCCATAGAAATCTCAAGCGATTCGAACGCTTACGCTGGATCGCCATACAAAGGTCCTAACGAATGGGACCAATATTGGAACCAATTTACCTTCGCCAACACTCATTCCCATCACTCTCAACCACCTCCTATACAAGAAGACGTTCACATGGAACCGGTGGACCAACCTCAACCACCACTTGAACCACCATGGAGGAAGCGTGGAGCACGTATGTCGGTACGTGTAGGTCAAAGGTCGGGATCGCTGCCACCTTTGCCCAACCCTTACCCCACAATTCAAGAGACCCATAAATGGGTGGACCCTCTAATGTTTCACTTGTGGTGGAACCAACGCCATCACCCGCGGTTCAACCACCACCATCGGGTTATAGTAACCCAATCCCAACATATCCAGATAATACTGGATATGATCGTTTTAACCCGTCTACACCAGTTAATTACCAAGCATGGTCACATGATCCTTACATGCAAGCGGACATGCATAACGCACTTTACCCGTCTCCTTATCACCTGCTTATCCACCTACTGGATATCCGAGTTATGGGTACCAGTATCCGAATATACCACAACCACAACCTCCGCCGCCACTCGAGGCCATTAATGAGGCCTTAGATTGAATGAAAGAAATGCAACAACAAGCGGAGAAAACGGAGAAGAAGACAACCAAGTTCTTCAAGAAACTCTCCAAACTAGTTAAGGGAAAGAAGGACGAGTGAAGTCTCTTCTAATAATATATGTTAGTCCCTGCGAGGACATTATTATTTCATTAGTCCCTGTGTGGACATTTTATTTCTTTAAGTCCTTGCATGGACAGTTTATTTCATTGTTTTTAGTATTGTAATTTCTATTTGGAATTTAATGAAGTATTTTTGGAATTATATATATATGTATTCATCCTCTTCAAACGAGCGTCTCGATTTTACTCGAAATTTGTGCTCTGCGATATAGTTCCAAAAGATCTTAATGGTTTTGATTAGCCAAGTGGCACAGACCACATAATTGGCCAACATTATAAATGATAGTTAAGGATAAAAGGGCCTTCTATCATGATAGTTAAGGGACGTTATCCTTCTATCCAGAGGTGGTGGACTTAAGTTCAATCCTCCAAGTCGTTAAGGTCAATGCGACCGGGACTATTAATCAACCATTAAGGTAATCTTATGTTAACATTCAGGAATGTTCATACTCTTGGTAGTGTGACATGAGGAACCACACTAGCCGTCTAGGTAAATGGACTATGTCCTAAAAACCTATTATATAGCCTATGTGATCAATATGATCCCGGCTAATATCATCAATATGATGATAATAATTGGCATCCATTACAGATGTAGGCCAATGTGCCATATTTTATGTCCATTAGTGACAGGCCAAGGTGCCATATTTTATGTCCATTAGTGACAGGCCAATGTGCCGTATTTTATGTCCATTAGTGACAGGCCAATGTGCCGTATTTTATGTCCATTAGTGACAGGCCAATGTGCCATATTTTATGTCCATTAGTGACAGGCCAACCTGACGTATTTTTATGTCCATTAGTGACAAGCCTATGAGCTACATAAAATTTGCCCAATGGCAATGACAGTTGTGACATTACGATCCACTGTCTACTAATATATGGACTATGTCCAGATTGTAATTTTCCTTTGATGGTCCTATTAAGACCTAGCCCAAATATAGATATGATAAGCCTAAGAGTTGTGATGTTATTCACACTAGCTTGACTAGGCAATGGATTTGTATATCCAATGTTTAAAAGCCAATATGGGTTTTAATACCATGGCTAAAAGAGAACTTTATTTGGTGTTTAGAACCAAAGCTTTAAAAGAATGGCTAACTCGGATGAGGCGCAAAGTAGCCACCGGGATATTAACTCTAATAACGCAGAAAAAACAGCCATTAATAATGAGGATTTCCAAGCTCGCATAGACGAAGCTGTAGGAAAGGCCATGGAAAAGGCCATAGAAAAGCTTAGGGAGTCGAGTGCTACTCGCTCCAGACCCTTATCTATACCTCCATCCTCAGCTCATAAAGAGAGCTCTGTTCACTCTTCAAATGCGAAGAGTGAACCAAAGAAACTAGAATTTACTGATAGGACCCGTTCTTTTAAAGAGGATGTACCTATAAATATTTTTTCTCCTGCAAGCCCCAAATTTTAATGGGGAAAAAGGAACTATGGAAGCCTTGAAGTGGCTAGATAAAATGGAGACAACTGGGGATATCAACGGTTGTGCTGATAAGGATGTGGTAAAATATGTATCACAATCCTTCAAGGGCAATGCCCTAATATGGTGGAAAGCCATGATCCAGTCTATAGGTAAAGTACACCTGCATAATTTGGGATGGTCCAAGTTTGTGGACCTTGTTAAGGAAACTTACTGTCCACCCCACGAGGTGGAAAAGATAGAGTCAGACTTTTGGACTCTCATAATGAAGAATCTAGATTGTAGGAAGTATGTTTCCGATTTCAATTCCCTATTTAGGTCAATTTCCTATTTAATTACCCCTGAATCCAAACGCATTGCGCGTCTCGTCAATGGGTTAGCGCCCGAGATAAAGGGGATGGTAAAGGCTGCTCAGCCTACTACCTATAGGTCTGTTGTTGACCTATCTCTCTCCCTCACCTTGGATTTGGTAGGGCAAAAGCCAGTCAAGACCGAGACTGACGGGAAAAGAAAACAGGAGGATGATAACTTCCAAAGGTTTAAGAAGAAAGGAAATTTTGGGTACAAGAAAAACCAACATAGGTCTGATGATAGACCTCTATGCAAGACCTGTAGCCGCAGGCATTGGGGGCAATGCAATACCGACCCTCAGATTAAACCTTGTGGTATTTGCAAGAGAAAAGGGCATAAGACCCACGAGTGCAAAAATCTTAAAGATGCCATCTATTATGGCTGTAATGAGAAAGGGCATATTAAGCCTAATTGCCTTAAGAACCCCAAAAATAATGATGCAAAGCCTGGAGAGGCTAAGAAAGGGAATGCTCGTGCTTTCCAAATAAATGCCAGGGAGGCCGTTAATGACAATAACGTCATAACAGGTACTTTCCTCATTAATGATACATATGCTAGAGTTCTATTTGATTCGGGTGCAGATAAATCATTTATTGACCATAAGTTTAGTAGACTAGTAAACTTACCCATAAGAACTCTAGACAAATCTTATGAGATAGAACATGCTGATGGAACTTTAGAAATAGCATCTTCCGTTCTTGATGGATGCTCTATATTCATTACGAATCATTATGTTCCTATCCCTCTTTTGCCAATGAAATTGACAGGGTTCGATGTAGTTTTAGGCATGGATTGGTTATCTCATAACCAAGCCCGCATTGCCTGCGATAAGAAACTCATCGAAATTAAAACCCCATCTGGTGAAACGATCACTGATGTTCTAAAAGTTGTTAATTAAAAGCAACTCAATTTATCCTAATTCTAGACTCAAATTATACTCTAGACTCCTAAACTATACTAAACTACTAACAGGTAAGTGGACCGATCAATTTTAGAATAGTATTAAGCAAGTCCGGATTATCGAACCCACAGGACTCTCTAATTACTATGACTACTAATTTAGACTCGATTACACACTATGTATATTTTAGAGGGGGGGTTTTTGCTAATAAATCCAAATTATCAATCTAACTAAAACTACTAAATTGGAATGACCAAACTATGAACTTCTAGGGAATTTTTAGGATTTTAATCAAGAGATAATGAACTAGTTACCTAGGTAGACTACTACTCCTTCAATTTAATAATAATTAATCAGGTTGAATATTTTACCGGGATCTTGACATATCAAAGTCTAGATTTATCAAACAGGACCCCCGACCCTTCTCAAGAAGACACCTAAAATAACCTATCCTTTTTATTTGTTTACCGGCCCTAAAGATCCCTTTTCAGTTATTTTTTAAATTAGTAAAGTGTCTAATTATTAATTACCTCTCAATAATTAACCTAGACCAACTACGATTTCTAGTTTAGATTAACTGATTCAATTATGACAAGGAAATTAGACTCGGGAATTTCTCAAAACCCTAACCCAACAATTTACCAAATTAATTCAGCCAACTAATTGTAATTTCTCAATTAACAAGTTAGGTATAATGACAAGTTTGATTTTATGGTTAATTCAATTGTTTCCCCGGTTTTATTGGCCAATTTTACCGACAACTTCACGAATTCCTAAGAACACGAAAAGTAACAGAAACCTATTCTATGGAAGACATCCATCTAAGTTCATGCAAAACAACCAAATAATCACAAAACAAGTAAGATCATGCAAATACCCTAAACTAGATCATTAAAGTTGTGACCTTTACCAATTAAACATTCAAACCATAAATTAAATCAAATCAAATCAAAGTTTCATAAATCCATCATCCAAAACCTAGGTAACTGAATAAGATCTAGCCTAAAAACATGTTTGAAAAGCAAATTAAACAAAGTTTATAACAAGGAAACATGATTAAGCAAAACAAAGAAATCAAAGGTGAAGATTGGTATGATAAAACCGTGACAAACTCCTGCCTTGAACTCCCTTGATCACCACCACAATCCCTGCAGCTTAGATCCACTCCTTCTAGCTCCAAATCTCCAGAAAGTTGCTCCAATTTTGCCCTAGTTCGTACAAAGTTGTTCCAATATGAGTTCAACTATGATTATGTGTCTTTTTAAACAACCAAGTCCCAATCTTTCTCTAGTTTCGAAACTTTCTGGATAAAAAGCTCTCTCGCGGGCCGCGAGAGAATTAGGCCAGGTCAGTCGCGCCCCGCGACAAAGGTGAATTCCGGCAGATAACTATCACTATCTCGCAGGCCGCGAGAGAGTCTAGGTGTGCCGGTCGCGCCCCGTGACCGGGTTAAAATACCTGTTTTGCGTTTCGTTTTCTCGTTTCCGATCCACTCACATCCCGGCTCGGTTCTTTTCACCATTTTCGCTCGTTTTTCCCATCCTTCCAATCGCTTTCACGAACCAAGACCTGCAAAACGCATTTGGATTAAAAGTAGATAAATTCTTGACAAACCGAAACGAAAACGAGCTAAAATTATACAAACTTTACAAGATTAATGGATGTATCATTCAATACATCAAATATCCCCACACTTGCTCTTTTTTCGCCCTCAAAAAAGAATTGTGCATAAACGGAATCATAACCAAACAATTACTCAGTTTCAAAAATTACGATTATTTTCATTAGGGAACAAGATTCATGTTAACCGCGATTGCAAGTATTGGATCCACTTAAACTCAAAATTCGGTTCAGACCTCTTATCATGTAAATTTAATTTAAGTGCGGTCAATCCACATAGGGTCTCACACTAGAGTCCACAGTATCACTAATCCTACCTCAAGCTTATGAAACAAATGGAACAAATTATTTAAACCCTTTCCTAACCGCTTTATACCAAAATATAAAGAATTTTAAATCAAGCAATTTTCTTTTTCTCTTTTTTTCATTTGAGCATTTGATTTCTTTTTGCATATCTAACCTAGAGGTTGTCTCAACCAGAGTCACCATCCCCGAGAGCGACAACGTCGGCTTCGATACTTAAAATTTCAAATAATCCTAAAGGGATTCTCGATTAGTGTCACCATCCCCAAGGGAGATTCCATAGGCCTCGTCTACTTTTCAATCAAGCTCATTTTTCTATTTTTTTTTCTCTTTTTACATGATCAAAAATTCTAAATATTTTAGCTTATAACGACATTCCTTATACTATTTTTGACGGTTTCAGTTTCCCATTTCTCCTAGATGAGTACCCACTAGTAGACCAACAATTAGGGTGTATTAAGCTCAAAGAAAATAAGAACCGAATCGAGCGTACTCATATATCCCAAGTTAGACACAAACTCACCCTTTTATTTCTCATATTATTATTATTTGAAACCGAATAAAAATTCAATTTTTCTATCATTTTCCGTTTAAATTCATGCAAACTTCTTCTTCAAAAGACATTTTCGGATTTTTTTTTGTTTTTTTTTCAAATCGAAACACTACTCTACTATACCATCCCCACACTTAAATTTTTGCATTGTCCCCAATGCAAGGACGAGACAACTACTACTCAAAATAAAACAAACCAAATAAAGAAAGAAAGATAAAATAAAAAAAGGTGGCGACTTAACTGGTAGTGCAAGACTGTCGATGTGCCAGTCAAACCACTCGTGCTCTCCAAATCAAACGCGCTTAATGTACCACTCTGAAAGCTCTCATGGGAACGGAACAACATATAACACCGACCTAGCATCATGCACTTACAAAACATAATAATGATAAAGCAAGATAAATAAATTGTTTTGTAAGATTGTTCATCAACGCATACCCAAACCAACCAACACCAACCCCAAAGTAAATTGTTTAAAAGTACAGACCATCAATAAATGAAAACAACAGAAAAGAAAAATAAAGATAAAGATCTTCTCCTCTTCAGACTCTTCAGACGCCTCGAATACCTGGTATGGCTGCACGTCCTCCATCCCCGCAAACTGGCTAGAACCTGCCTGACTGCCTGGATGCTGAAAGTAAGACGGGATCCCCATATTCAGATTCTGCATCATGTATCGCATCCCATCTTCTAGCCTCCTCTGGCTAGCCTCGTGCATTCGTCTACTCTCTAACATGGTCTGGCGAACCCCGCCAAACTGCTGGTCAACATAACCTCTCACATCCCCAAACCTAGTCTCCATCCTATCACAAAGAGAATCTAAGGTCAGTAGGTCCGGGCGAGGCTCCGAAGAGGATACTGTCGTCCTGGCAGTTCCTGGCGCGTAACCGGTCGCTGATATCGAGTAGGGATGCCCGCCTGCATAGAAGATGAAGCTTCGGATCTGGGAGGCGGTTGCACTTGAGGTCCCTGGCGGGCTGGTATCCAGCTAATAGGCTCTTGGGTTGTAAGAATTCCGGCAGCCTGGAGATCTCTGATGCTCATGACACAGAGGGCGGGGCCTTCTCTCATTCTGTCCTGGGGGTATCTGTCGAACACCCCTAGGCTCTCAGCCAAGCACGTAATTAAGGGCCCGCAATAAACTCTTGCCCCGGGGCCCCCACTCCACAGTCGCTTCATCGACCTTGAAAATATTGTGGCCAGGTTTGCCAGCCGTCCTTCTACCATACACATCAGACAAAATAAACTCACCTAGTTGACCTTGTTGTCTCCCTGTCCTCTCCCAACCAGCGTAGCAGCAAGAATCTTATGGAGAAACCGGTGAATTGGATCAGTAATATCACTTGCCACCATGTTGTTTGAGTACGGGGCAGAAGAGATGGTACCCCAAAATCTGGTGAGCTCGTCTGTCTGGACACTATGGGGGTGCCTTCTTTTGAAGACCCCTGCAGGCTCGTGGCGAAGTCCGGTGACTGAACCTCCTCGTCCGAGTATATTTGCAAGGCCACCGCAAACTGTGGGATTGTCATTTCAAAAACTTGCCTCCCCAAGGCAAATGAAACCGCATCATTCTCGTTGAACTTCCCCTATTGGTATTCGAATGTGGAGTGAAACTCATACGTGATCTCGTTGTATTGTCTCGCTCCACAGTCTAGCACCCTTCGGAACTTATCCCCTAATAACTGTTCAATCTGACCCCTCTGTCCCAAATTATCCATCAAATCCCAATCAATTCTCCTATAAGGTAGTAACTCACAAGTGACCAGATTTGAAAGCCTCTCTCACTCGTGGGAGTCTAGATCAAACTGTAAAAGAGGACTGTCCACGATTCGCGTACTTTGCCCGTGGGGAACACCTTCTCCTCGATATTTAATCCTGCGTCTGCTAAAGTATGAAGGTTGTTGTGGCGCATCAGCGGGGTCACCTCTCTAACGAGGCGTTGGTTCCCTTCTCTTCCTTCCAGCCCTGCTCGAGCTACCCTCTCCTGACATCTGCATAAAGCACAAGTAAGACACGCATGACCTTAGAAAGAAAGCAACCACATAAAACAAATTACTGTATAGCATTTCATTCGCGGTCATGGTCTGCAAGATAAACAATTTACCTCATAATTTAAGATACATTTGAAAGAGTGTAACATTATAATTTGATAAAAACTTAATCTCGCCCGAATGGAGATTGAGTACGGACGAGACCGAATCTTATATGCGTGACCATTCAGATGTTACCAACCCCCTGAAAAACATATCAAAAACCAAACAACTACCCCCCTCTCGGCACTTTAATTGTCCTCAATTAAACCGAAGTGCCAGGACACGAGCCCACATTGAGTGTACAGTTAAAGATAAAACAGTTTGAATCATGGCAGAAATAATGGTTGACGATCTTAAAAATCGGATTTTTAGTAACAAAGTTAGCCAACCCGTATCCCCACACTCGATGTTGGACCGCACCAAACCAGCTAAGGACGCCCTGCATGTACTTAATCTACCTGCAAAATGTAACCAGTACCACTATCAAAACTCAAGTCAAACCCAGTTGACCCCAACCCGCACTTAACCGAACAAGCAACTAGCACAGTATCAAACATCAAAATAAACGAAACAACGAGATATATGATAAAGAATGTAAGCATAGAAGTCGCGAAAAACATACCTTGTTGTAGATCTGTAGTCCTAGTGCACAAATATTGAAACTTTAAAACACCGGTGAAATGCAAGTAAAAAGGGGAAAACCGTGTGGAATCACGTAAAGATGAGTGAGGATTGATGTGGTGAAGAAAATGTGGGAGATTTCAGTGAATTTGGGCTAAAAGTGGCGAAATTTTGGTGAAAATGGAGTTGTAGCTGTAAGTGAAATGGTGCAGTAAGTGGGAAATATGTAGAAAACGGAGGCTAGGGTTTCTTTTGTGCAGATATGGTCTCTCGCGGGCCGCGACCGAGGAGGGTTGTGCCTCTCGCGCCCCGCGAGAAGCTTGTTTTCACAAAAAGTTTCTTAGTTTTTCCTGCTTTATGCCTTAGAAAAATTTAGGAAATCATAATGTTGGCTTTTTTAGCTTACGGAATCACCCTCGTTTTACCGGATATATCAAGCGTACCTGCAATGTGTTTCGCGCTATATAAATGATGCGTGATATGACCTGCAAAAACCAACTAAACCGACCTGCACACAAAATACGAAACATGAATTAAATAAAAACACAAAATGCAACTAACAACCAAACTTTACAAACTCTACACTTGAGCCGAAACCAGAGAATCTACGCGGTGTGAGGTGGAACTTCCAGAGGAGTCTCCTCTGTCTCGGTGGGATCTAGCGGTCCTCATAAATAGTGTTTCAAGCGAGGCCCATTGAGCTTCCATGTCCCGCTGTCAGCTTCATCTTTCAGCTCGATAGTTCCATACGGGAATACCTCATTTACCACGTACGGGCCGAACCATTTTGATTTTAGCTTACCCGCAAACAGTTTCAATCGCGAATTATATAGAAGCACTTTGTCACCGATTTGAAACTCTTTCACATTCTTCAATCTCCGATCGTGCAGCGCCTTGGTTTTCTCCTTCAACCTCCATGACCGCTCATACGCCGCGTCCCGAAGTGCCTCTAACTTGTGAATTTGAAAGAATCGTCGCTTGGCCACTTCGGTGAGGTCAAAGTTCACGGTCTTCAATGCCCACAGTGCCCTATGCTTTAATTCGACCGGGAGATGGCAGGTTTTACCGTAAACGATCATGAAGGGCATGGTGCCTAGCGGTGTCTTATAGGCGGTGCGAAACGCCCATAAAGCATTGGCCAACTTGTCAGACCAGTCCTTCCGACTTTTACCTACCGTCTTATCAAGGATCCGTTTTACCCCCTGTTCGTGTTCTCCACTTGGCCGCTCGTCTGAGGATGATAAGCGGTGGAGAGGCAGTGAGTGACACCGTAGCGCGCCAATGCCTTTTCCATGACGGCATTGTAGAAGTACGTGCCACGGTCACTAATAATGGCTCGTGGGGTACCAAAACGGGTGAACATTTTCTTTAAGAATCTCACCACCACTCGGGCATCATTTGTGGGTAAAGCTTGAGCTTCCACCCACTTGGATACACAATCAATAGCCACGAGGATGTACCGATTCCCACTAGAGACGGGAAACGATCCCATGAAGTCAATCCCCCAAACATGAAAAATTTCAAGAATCTGAATCGGATGTTGGGGCATGTCGTCCTTGGATGAGATGTTGCCGGTGCGCTGGCAACGATCACAGGTCTTCACAAACTCTAGAGCGTCTTTCACAACTGATGGCCAATAAAAACCACAATCAAAAACCTTCTGTGCGGACCATGATGACCTCCTGTCAGTCCCTCGTGCACGTGCCTCAAAATCTCCGCCCCCTCTTCTCTACTCATGCAGCGCCTCAGAATTCGATCTCCCCTACCCGAAATAGAAATGGGTCGTCCCAGATATAACGCCTCACATCGTGAAAGAATTTCTTCTTCTGCTACGTGGTCATCCCCTTCAGTACCACTCCATTCGCTAGATAATTCGCGAAGTCGGAAAACCACGGCATTCCCACCTTCTCCGCTGTCACAAACTCTGCTGACTCGTGGGGAAATCTATCACCGATCTCTTCTTCCCTAATTTTTTCTCTACTAGGATCTTCTAGTCGGGATAGATGGTCAGCAGCCACATTCTCTGCTCCCTTCTTATCTCTAGTCTTTATGTCAAACTCGGAAAGCAAGAGAATCCATCGAATGAGACGAGGCTTTGCGTCCTTCTTTTGGAAAAGGAAACACAGAGCCGCATGGTCCGTAAAGACAATGGTCTTGGACAGGACAAGGTAGGAGCGGAATTTATCAAACGCGAATACCACTGCTAATAGCTCCTTCTCTGTAGTGATGTAGTTCTCATGTGCGTCATTGAGGGTTTTACTAGCTTAGTAAATAGGGTGGAAATGTTTATCCCATCGCTGACCCAAAACGGTACCTACAGCATAATCGCTCGCATCACACATGAGCTCGAAGGGCAAGCTCTAGTCGGGTGAGACGAGGATAGGAGCACTCACTAGTTTCTCCTTAAGGATCGTGAAAGCTTTTAAGCAGTCGTCATCGAAGACGAAGGGTACATCTTTCTCGAGAAGTCGAGTCATGGGGTGGGTAATCTTTGAAAAATCTCGAATAAACCGTCGGTAGAAACCCGCATGACCGAGAAAGCTACGGATGGACTTGACGCTAGTCGTGGAGGGAGTCTGCTGATAGTATCTATTTTCGCCCGATCGACCTATATACCTGCTCGCGAGATCTTATGCCCTAGCACTATGCCCTCTATCACCATAAAGTGACATTTCTCCAAGTTGAGCATCAGTCTCATCTCGACACATCGTTTCATCATCACATCTAAGTGAGTAAGACATTGATCAAAGGTGTTTCCATAGACAGAGAAGTCGTCCATGAAAACCTCCATGGAGGTCTCGATCATGTCCTGAAAGAGAGCTACCATGCATCGCTGGAAAGTAGCCGGAGCGTTACATAACCCGAACGACATGCGGCGATACGCATAAGTACCATACGGGCACGTGAAGGTTGTCTTTTCTTGATCCTTGGGAGCAATCAGGATCTGAAAGTAACCTGAGAAGCCATCGAGAAAACAATAAAATTGTTGTCCTGCGACTTGCTCCAACATCTGATCGATGAACGGGAGCGGGAAGTGGTCCTTGCGGATGGCGTCGTTTAACTTACGATAGTCTATGCACACCCGCCAGCCCGTGACTGTTCGCGATGGGATAAGTTCCTTCTTTTCGTTCATAACCACTGCCATTCCCCCCTTCTTGGGAACGACCTGAGTGGGGCTCACCCATGCAGAATCGGAGATCGGATAGATGAGACCAGCCTCTATCAGCTTAAGCACCTCTTTCTTTACAACTTCTTGCATATTCGGGTTCAGACGGCGTTGTGGCTGCACTACTGGCTTAAAGACGTCCTCCATGAGGATCCTATGAGCATAGAAGGTAGGGCTAATCCCCTTGATTAAACGCTCCTTCTCCTCCGTTGACAATTTCGAAGAAATGATCACGGGTAAGCTCGAATTGTCACCTAGGAACGCGCATTCTAAGTGAGATGGGAGGACCTTAAGCTCTATGGCTGCTGGTGTCGACAATGGTGTGCTCTCGGTAGCTGCACTCACCTCACATAAATCTAGTGTCTCGGGAATCTCAAAGAAATCGTCTATATCCTCACCATCACTCTCCTCGGTTACTAAACTCTCATTCACTAAGTCGGCTCCGCTAATATAGTCTAAACAGTGATCAACGCACGAAATGAATGAGTTCAGGAAGTATACGGAATGACAAGGGCCACTATCGCTGTTGCCACCACTCGGGTGTTGCATCGACCTTGCGATTTCGAACGTGACGTTCTCGTCTCCGACTCGAAGGGTGATTTTCCCATCATGAACATCTATGAGCGCTTTCGCGGTGCGCTGAAATGGGCGACCTAAGATGATGGGAACCTTCTCGTCGGCCTCCATATCGAGGATGACGAAGTCTACAGGAAAGACAAATCTATCAACTTTAACCAACAAATTCTCTACGATTCCCCTCGGGTACTTAACCGACCTATCGGCTAACGACAGAGACATACGAGTAGGGGCGAGCTCCCCTAAACCTAAACGCTCGTATAGTGAGAAAGGCGTCAGATTTATGCTCGCCCCGAGATCGGCTAGAGCATGAGCTGGAGCAATGGAGCCGCCGAATAGGCATGGAATCGTAAAGAGACCCGGATCAGTCAGTTTCTCAAGCAACTTGTTTAAAACCACGGCGGAACATCCTCTAGTTAATGGGACATTCGAAAGCTCCCCCAGCCTATCTTTACGTTTTAAAAGATCTTTCAAAAACTTAGCATATTTAGGCATATGCTGGAGGGCCTCGATAAATGGGAGATTGATTTTTAACTGAGTAAACATGTCAAGGAAATTCCCGTATTCCTTGGCATATTTTTGTTGTTTCAAACGTGCTGGGTAGGGCAGGCGTGAAGTGTCTACGATCGGTGATGGCCTAACCTCTACTGGTTTTCTCTCTCCCCTACTCTCAACTGAAGGTCCACTGGCTGGTGTGGTACGTGCTGGGTCTAACCTGGAGTGCACCCTGGGTGGAGCCTCCATCTCCATTTACTCATCTACCTCTTCATCTCGCTCCTCTACCTCTACCTCTACACCCTCTCTACCTACCTCCTTCAGAGTCCTACCACTGCGCGTAGTAATCGCTTTCGCGTGTTGGTTCGAGGGGTGGGTTGGATATTACCCGCGAACTGGCCGTGTGGCTGCTCTTGCAACTGCTTAGCGATACTACCGACCGACCTCTGCAGATCTAAGAGCGCGGACTGTTGATTTTTCAAGAGCAGATCATGTTCCGCGAGAGTTTTCTGAGTAGCCTGATCTTTGACAACTAATTGAGATAACAACTCTTCGATCCTATCTAGACTACCTCCTGACCCTCCATTCCTAGTCTGACCTTCCTGATTTGAACCCCCTCCACTAAACTGACTGGTGTGACCTGACCCTCACTATTGTAGTGACCCTGCCGCCTGTTCTGATAAGAGCCTGATTGGAAACCGGGGGGGTTACCAGAAGATCGATAACTATTATTATTATTATTTCGCCAGTTTGGGTTATAATTGGGAGTATTATTATTAAAGGGATTCGTAGGACCGCGGTTCTGACCGGTGATAAACTCAACTTGCTCGACAGTGAGCGTGGGACACTCTAGCATGTCATGACCCCCTTCTACACACCTCACACCTGTCTACCTTCTTCTTCAATTCTTGTATCTCCTTCGTGACCTCCCTCTTGAAGCTATCTAGAGCAGCAGCTACCGTAGTTTCCAAGCTAACTTGGTGTAAACCCCGGTTAACCAGAGGTGTACGAGAAACAGGAATTGAATTCCTGCCGGCAGTGTTGTAATCGACATCAGAATGGGTGAAGCTCTCGAAAAGGTCATTGCACTTGGCTACTGTTTTGTTTTCCATCAGGTGGCCACCAGTAGAGGTGTCGAATCGAGCACGGGTCTCAGGGTGTCACACCCCGACCCGCAGCGGAATAAGAGTCGGGACATAATTGGGTTATCACCAAAGCTCATGATATTTACTAATATGTTTCATATTTATTAAAGTCAAAGTTACATTTCCAAATATCCAAACATGTCCATACAATACAAAGAAAATAAACCAAACATAACAATCCCAAACTCTAAATCATTTTATTCTTCTAGTCCAATCCTATGTGTTTCTGGCTGCAGCTGGTTCACCTGTATCATGTGTAAAAATGGGGGGTTTTGGGTCAACATAAGTTAGCGAGTGAACCTTGTTAGATAAACATTTATTATTAATTTACTTGTTAGTTTATCAATGAAAAATTGTGCATAATCATAAATGAGCAAATGTAAATAATCAGGCAGTAGCAATTTGAAATCACAACTATAACATACAATAACATAGGATAGCATATATTAACATACCAACATCATACGACAAATAACATGAATGAAACCGTGTGATCAAGGCTCAATCAAACGGAGCCGATCGTATTGCATGTACTGAAAATGAAAAATGTATGTGCGATCAAGGCTCAATCAAACGGAGTCGATCGTATTGCATGTACTGAAAATGATAAATGTCTGTGCGATCAAGGCTCAATCAAACGGAGCTGATCGTATGTGGGCACGCCAGGTTCACGCTCATAATGTAATGGGGAACATGCTCAACGCTCATAATGTAATGGGGAGCGGCGGCCTATGAAATTGCATGTACTGAAAATAATAAATTGCATCTAACGATAACCACACAACAGTTGAAACAAACTGAATACACATGTTCATGATATGATGTATGCACAATGGTTTAAATATAATATATATATAGCAAGACACATGATACACCCCAAAACGTGATTAAAACGGGGAATTTGTAAGATTCACTCACATTGGGTGCGTTTGAATGGAGATGATGAGATGCGCACGGGTCGGGAGAGTTGAACAACGAGAATTACTAACCTAAATAATGACGGAAAAATATAGTAAATGAGTGGATTTTATTAAGGATTTTTAATGGAATTTTTAGATATATTTTTGTGAGTTTAAGGCTATTTTCTATCTTTAAAAATATTATTTTTAAGTATTTTTAATTGATTTTTAAATTAAAATATATAAATAAAAATATAAAAAAATTGTTTATTTTTGCGTTGACCATTGACCGTTGACCGTTGACTTGTTGACCTGTTGACCGGTTCGGTCAGTGTGCAAGTATGCGTTGGGTGAGACTCGAACCCGAGATCTCCCGTACGCGTGCACGCAGCTCTACCAACTGAGCTACGTGTCTAACCCGAAATAATCTTGTTTTTAATTATATTTATATACTAATTTGATTTATTCAAAATTCATTTGTTTTTAGAAAAAGATTTTAAATCATCGAACCGGTGCCGTTAACCAGACTCGAACGCGTGACGTGCGACTTAGTGTTGCACACAGTCCACCGCTGGACTGTGTGTCTAACCTGGTTAATATCTCGGTTTTTATTATACTTAACAACTAACAGGATTAACCCGGTTCAGCTTTAATCAAAAAGGCATTTTATTACTTAGAGAGTGCGTGTATCAGGGATCGAACTCGTGACGTGTGCGTATTATTTGCACACAGTCCACCGCTGGACTGTGTGTCTAACCCGTTCATTATATCGATTTTTATTAGTCTTATGTTATACTGCGACTTCGTCTTCTTCGTTAATTTTACCCAGAAAAAAACCAAGTCCAACTGTTTTTGACTGATTCATGTCATATTCGATTTTCAAACATTATAAGTAATTTAAAGGTAAAGAATGGAGAGAGTTTGGGGAAAAAGACGTACCAATCAGTGTTGTTCACAGAATTCCGGCAGAGGTCCGTCGGTTCTGGAAGTGAACTCTGGCTGTTAAAATCAATTAACAGTTTTGTTCGATTATTTGTGAAGTTGAGGCACTTAATCAAAGTTTGACAGAAGTTTGAAAGGTCATACCAGTTCTCGGTGTGTTTCCGGAAGTTTCAGAAGTTTTCCGGCGAAGGTAGGATTTTCGACAAACGTTGACTAGGATTGATTCTGATGGTGGAGTTGTGTTAGTGACCGATTAATCACACGATTGAAACAGAAAGAGTCGAAGGAATTACCATGTGGATGTGAGTCCCGGTTTTCCGGCGACTTGCAGAATTTTTCCGGCGAGTTGATTTAAGCTTCACCGGTGGACTGTAAAGTTGCGGAAATGCAATTGAAGGTCTTGCAGAGTATTTTGAGTCGCAGGAGAGGTCTAAGATTGAAGTAATTCAGATTGTTGGATGGTTTCGGTTATAAAACCCATCATCATCCGAATTCAAGTCAATTCAAGTCTGAATTGATTAGAATTTGTCGGTTCATCGGTTATAAACCTGAATGTGCGATTAATCAAACGATTAGACGATTGAATTGCCGATTTCGGTTTCTCAGTTGGCGCAACCGGTTTAACTAAGTTTGTGTATAAGAGTTATTTGATTCCTAGAGATGACAGAAGACAACAAGTGGCGGAGTGGTGATGTGGGTGTGTGTTAAGACTTTGAAGTTATAAACCGGCTGACCCGGGTTCGAGTCCCGGCAGCAACATGTTATTTTTATTTATTTTGTTTTCACTTTTTAGCAAAAATAATTTTTATAGTTTAGTTTGTTTATTAATTATGTATCATTAAAAATCAAAATAACCATAAATACACAACGTGACATTTATAACTTGATATTCGATTACAATACGGAGCGGGTTTTGGAAACCCGTTTTTGACAAATGTTACACAGGGTGAGACCGTTGTAGAATTTTTCTACAAGTGCCCAGTCTAATAGACCATGTTGGGAGCAACGGGATACTAGAGTTTGGAACCGCTCCCAAGCTAGATGGTAGGGCTCGTCAGGCTCCATTCAGAATGAATTGATCTGACCATGAAGGCGGGATGCTTTAGCGGGTGGAAAGTATTTCTTAAGGAAAGCATCCCGTAGAGAAACCCAAGTAGAAAAAGTACCGGGTGGTTTGGAGTCAAGCCAGATGGCGGCCCGACCCCCGAGAGAGAACGGAAAGACTTGGAGAAACCGGGCATCATGGCCCGCACCCTCCATATTGAATTTATGACATAGACGGGTAAGGCGGTTGTTATGTGCAGACGCATCCTCATCATCACGACCATGGAATTGGCAAGAGTTAGTGATGGCGGTCATGATGTAGGAAGGGATTTGCCAGGCTCGGTCATTATTCATGGGGGATAAGGTAATGGGTGAGTTTTCACCGGTGAAGTCGGTGGTGTCCTGTTGGTATACGATCTGATTATTATTATTACCCATGTGGAAGTTAGGTGATGGCGGTGGTGGGCTTACGTTTCTATGGACTACACTGGGTGATGGGGAACCAGGTGGTGAAGGTTTAGGTGTAAAATCAAAGTCGGGTGGTACAAAGGAACGGGATGAACTTGAAAAAGTTGAGGAAGAAGCACTTATCTTTGGTGCGGGAGAGAATGGCGTGTCCGTCGGCGGCTTAGGCGGAGGTCCTTGTGAACGCGTGTGGGGCATCCACTAAACCAAAACACGACAATCACGAGAAGTTAGCACAATTAATTCAAATATATACAAAAATAAATATTAAACTAATTAAAAACTTAGACTCCTACGACACAAACGAATACAAAATAAACTCAAGTGTAAAAGAAAAGCCTAAATCGAGTAATCAACGCAATTGCCAATGAGAGAGTCCCCGGCAACGGCGCCAAAAACTTGATATTCTAAAAGTAGTTAATTAAAGCAACTTAATTTATCCTAATTCTAGACTCAAATTATACTCTAGACTCCTAAGCTATACTAAACTACTAACCGGCAAGTGGACCGATCAATTGTAGAATAGTATTAAGCAAGTCCGGATTATCGAACCCACAGGACTCTCTAATTACTATGACTACTAATTTAGACTCGATTACATACTATGTATATTTTAGAGGAGGGGTTTTTGCTAATAAATCCAAATTGTCAATTTAACTAAAACTACTAAATTGGAATGACCAAACTATGAACTTCTAGGGAATTTTTAGGATTTTAATCAAGAGATAATGAACTAGTTACCTAGGTTGGATTTTTAGACTACTACTCCTTCAATTTAATAATAATTAATCAGGTTGAATATTTTACCAGGATCTTGACATATCAAAGTCTAGGTTTATCAAATAGGACCCCCGACCCTTCTCAGGAAGACATCTACAATAACCTATCCTTTTTTATTTGTTTATCGGTCCTAAAGATCCCTTTTCAGTTATCTTTTCAAATTAGTAAAGTGTCTAATTATTAATACCTCTCAATGATTAACCTAGAACAACTACGATTTCTAGTTTAGATTAACTGATTCAATTATGACAAGGAAATTAGACTCGGGAATTTCTCAATAACCTAACCCAACAATTAACCAAATTAATTCAGCCAACTAATTGTAATTTCAACAATTAACAAGTTATGTATAATGACAAGTTTGATTTTATGGTTAATTCAATTGTTTCCCCGATTTTATTGGCCAATTTTACCGACAACTTCACGAATTCCTAAGAACACGAAAAGTAACATAAACCTATTCTATGGAAGACATCCATTTAAGTTCATGCAAAACAACCAAATAATCACAAAACAAGCAAGATCATGAAAATACCCTAAACTAGATCATTAAAGTTGTGACCTTTACCAATTAAACATTCAAACCATAAATTAAATCAAATCAAATCAAAGTTTCATAAATCCATTATCCAAAACCTAGGTAACTGAATAAGATCTAGCCTAAAAACATGTTTGAAAAGCAAATTAAACAAAGTTTATAACAAGGAAACACGATTAAGCAAAACAAAGAAATCAAAGGTGAAGATTGGTATGATAAAACTGTAACCAACTCCTGCCTTAAACTCCCTTGATCACCACCACAATCCCTGCAGCTTAGATCCGCTCCTTCTAGCTCCAAATCTCCAGAAAGTTGCTCCAATTATGCCATAGGTCGTCCAAAGTTGTTCCAATATGAGTTCAACTATGATTATGAGTATTTTTAAACAACCAAGTCCCAATCTTTCTCTGGTTTTGAAACTTTCTGGATAAAAGGCTCTCTCGCGGGCCGCGAGAGAGTTAGGCTAGGTCGGTCGCGCGGCAGATAACTATCACTCTCTCGCGGGTCGCGAGAGAGTCTAGGTGTGCCGGTCACGCCCTGCGACCGTGTTGAAATCCCTATTTTGTGTTTCGTTTTTTCGTTTCCGATCCACTCACGTCCCGGCTCGGTTCTTTTCACCATTTTCGCTCGTTTTTCCCATCCTTCCAACCGTTTTCACGAACCAAGACCTGCAAATGTGTTTGGATTAAAAGTAGATAAATCTTGACAAACCGAAACGAAATCGCGCTAAAATTATACAAACTTTACAAGATAAAGGGATGTATCATTCAATACATCAAATATCCCCACCCTTGCTTTTATTTCGTCCTCAAAAATGAATTGTGCATAAATGGAATCATAACCAAACAATTACTCGGTTTCAAAAATTACGATTATTTTCATTAGGGAACAAGATTCAAGGTGTCGTTATTTAAGGTATCCAAGTGTTTAAGGAAAAGTTGTGTCATTTACATGGCATACGTCACTATCAACGAACCTAAGGCAAATATTCAAGACCTTCCAGTTATTTCAGAGTATTCCAATGTCTTTCTCAAAGAACTAGCAGGTCTACCTCCAGATAAGTAAGTAGAGTTTAGAATTGATATCCTGCCAGGATCAGCACCTGTTGCCAGAGCTCCATATCGGTTAGCACCGATGGAAATGGAGTTGAGGACACAATTAGATGAACTCTTATAGAAAGGCTTTATACAGGGAGCTCCTATCCTCTTCGTTAAGAAGAAAGACGGTTCAATGCGGATGTTCATTGATTACCATGAGCTGAACAAGATAACAATCAAGAACCATTATCCATTGCCCAGGATCGTCGATTTATTCGACCAACTTCAAGGGCGAGTTATTTCTCCAAGATTGATTTAAGATCTGGATATCATCAGCTGAAGGTTAGGAGTGAGGATGTTCCTAAGACTGCCTTCAGGACGCGATATGGTCATTATGAATTCTTGGTGATGCCTTTTGGGCTCACAAATGCACCTGCAGCATTCATGGATCTCATGAATAGAGTCTGCAAACCATATTTGGATAAGTTTGTCATTGTCTTCAGAGACGACACACTTATTTATTCTCGTAATCAAGTTGATCACGAGAAACATCTTCGGTGCATCTTAGAACTGCTATGGCAAAGAAGCTTTATGCTAAGTTCTCTAAGTGTGAGTTTTGGCTTAGAGAAGTCCAGTTTCTTGGACATATGGTAAGTGAGCGTGGTATCCAAGTGGATCTTGCCAAAATAGAAGCTATCATGAATTGGGAAACGCCCAAAACCGCATCGAAAAGTCGTAGCTTCTTAGGATTGGCTTGTTACTATAGTAGGTTCATTGAGAAGTTTTCGAGGATAGCCACTCCTTTAACTACCTTGACCCGTAAGAATGTTAAATTTAATTAGGGTCCAAAACAACAAGAATCCTTTGAAATTCTTAAACACAAGTTGAGCAATGCTCCTGTGTTATCCCTACCCGAAGGTGTTGAAGACTTCGTTGTTTGCTACGATGCATCGCACACTAGCATGGGTTGTATGCTAATGCAAAAAGGCGAAGTAATTGCCTATGCATCACGACAATTAAAGGTTCATGAAAGGAATTACATCACCCATGATTTGGAATTGTGTGACGTTGTATTTGAACTAAAACTGTGGAGACATTACTTATATGGCACAAAGTGTATAATATACACAGACCATAAAAGTCTCCAACACCTGTTCAATCAGAAAGAATTGAACATGCGACAACACCGATGGATGGAAACGCTTAATGACTATGATTGCGAGATTCGCTATCATCCCGGCAAGGCAAAGTAGTAGCTGACGCCTTAAGTCGCAAAGAAAAGGTTAAACCTATCAGGATTAACGCCAAGAGCATAGAGCTCAGAAATAGATTGAATGAGAAGCTATTAGATTTGCAAAAGCAAGCTCTATTAGAGGCCAATGTTACTAATGAAGGATTAGGCAGAACTATTGATCAGTTAATGCCTGGAAAAGATGGAATCCTTAGATTGAATGACAGAATCTTGGTTCCCCTCTTTGGGGGACTTAGAGATCTAATCCTCCAAGAAGTGCATAATTCAAAATACTCAGTTCACCCAGGTGGTGACAAGATGTGTCAAGATCTGAAAAAGAATCATTGGTGGATGGGTTTGAAGAAATCAATAGCCACTTCTGTAGCCAAGTGTCTAACATGTTCGCAAGTTAAAGTCGAACATAAAAAACCGTCAGGACTTTTACAATAGCTAGAAATTCCCACTTGGAAATGGGAAATGGAAACAATGAATTTAATTACCAAGTTACCTAAGACCAAACGTGGTAACGACACGATTTGGGTCATTGTGGATAGGCTGACTAAGTCAGCTCATTTCTTGCCAATCAAAGAAACGTATAACTCTGAATTGGCTAAGTTGTATGTGGACAAGATTGTGTCCCTACACGGTGTGCCGATATCTACTGTATCTGATAGAGATACTAGATACACATCTCACTTTTGTAAAAGTTTCCAACAATCGTTAGGCACAAGATTGAACTTTAGTACGGCTTACCACCGGCAGAAGGATGGACAAAGTGAGCGTACTATTCAGACTTTAGAAGACATGCTTAGAGTATGTGTGAAAGATTTAGGTGGAAGTTGGGATGATCACTTACCCCTAATAGAATTCTCCTACAATAACAGTTATCATACGAGCATCAAGGCTGCTCCTTATGAGGCCTTGTATGGAGAAACTGTAGAACGCCCGTGTGTTGGGCAGAAGTTGGGGAAGCCCAACTATCAGGACCGGAGATTGTCCTGGAGACCACAGAAAAGATTGTACAAATCCGTGATCGTCTCAAAGCTGCCCGAGATAGGCAGAAGAGCTATGCTGACAAGAGGTGTAAACCTCTTAAGTTCCAAGTAGGGGACAAAGTTATGTTGAAAGTATCACCTTGGAAAGGTGTGATGCGCTTTGGAAAGAAAGGAAAGTTAAGCCCGAGATATATTGGACCATTCGAGATAATCGAATGTGTTACTTCTGTAGCTTATAAATTCAGACTGCCCAAGGAGCTAAGTGGAATACATGATGTATTCCACATCAGTAATCTTAAGAAATGTCTAGCCGATAAATCGCTAGCAATGTCACTTAGAGATATGCGAATTGATGAAAACCTGAGATTCGTTGAGAAACCGATTTCGATCGAGGATCGACAGGTTAAGAAGCTCTGAAGGAAATTTATACCTATAGTAAATATTAAATGGGACGCCTTTAGAGGTCCCGAGTATACATGGGAGGTTGAGTCCACTATGAGACAAAAGTACCCCATCTTTTTAAATAAAATCTCAAGGTCGATATTTTTTTTAAGGGGGTGAGGATGTAACACCCTGTAAAATCGTGTCCAATAGTATAGCGACACGTGTCATATTTTATTTTAAGTCTATTAAAGACTAACAGGGACCAAAAGTGTCAACATGCTGAAACTAAGTCTCTGGGTGATCTTCTTATGTCAACATGCATAAACCGAGCCTCTGAGTGACCACTAGTGTCAACATTAAAACATAGCCTCTGAGTGACCATTAGTGTCAACATGCTAAAACTTGGCCTCTGAGTGACCGTTGTGTCAACATGCACAGCCTCTGAGTGACATCGGAGTCAACATGCTTATAGTGAGCCTCTGAGTGATCTTTTACGAAGTCCTAACTCTTACATGTCCCATTTGTTGGACGAGAGGGATTACATCTGTAATTAAATAAAAGTGGGACGTTGGAGGGATTAGAAGTGTCAACATGTTAATTTATACCTCTGAGTGACCTTTTAACAAACCGAGAGCTCGACAATGACCGGGCATAACCCCGAGTATGCCAAGTATTGGCTACGGAGGGCTAAAAGTGCTAAAAAGGTGATTTAGCAGGGTTTTATTAGTTGAGGGACTAAAAGTGGCAAACTTCAAATCTGCCTATGGAGCGCTCGCGGGGCGCGAGAGGCAAGGTCTGTGCGGGGCGCGAGAGGCCTGTGTCTGCAGAAAGTTTGCTTGGCCTCCACACATGTTACCAAAAACCAAGTAACTCGAAACTATGGATTCCCAAACTGCTATGCCACGTTTTAGGACACTTGTAAGCTCCCTCTTACACCCCTTAGCACCTGGCATCACCTCCTTTAAGCTCTCAAACTATAAATAGGTGCCAATGTTCACCATTTGAACTTGCACCTTTCTCATTCACAACTCTATCTCCCTCCTCTGGAAGTTCCTAACTGAAAGGAACATCCAACTTAGTTCTTTTGCATTCTAGGAATCACTGGTAAGTGTTCCTTCCTTGTGCACTTTTGTTTATAGGCTTTTATATTTTTACGAAAAACGCCTTGACTTTCGGTTAAGACCATTATGGTCCAGCCATTTTTCGTAACGAACATGGTTGTGTGATTGTAATAATGTAGGTGTTAATCCCTATAAAGGGCAGCTCCTGGAGATCACGTTTGCTAGACCAATTGACGGGTCAAAGTTTATATATTAAAAAGTCAAACAGGCCATTTTTCAGAAAATTTATAAATTGATCTTATATGTATTACAAAACCTGTTTTGACACTTAAACAAGTTGGTAATAATTATTAGAACATGTAACAACATGTTCGGCTCGTCAATTTCAGTTCTAGGGTCGGTTCGCAACCGAAAGTCGCAAAGTTTGACTTCTGCTTTGACTTTCGATTCTGACCCGATTTAGATTAATTAGACACTAATCTAAGGTTTCATTATGATCATAATATTATGTAGCATAACCCTCTAAGGTTATATTACATGATCATAATCAGAATCTGAGTTTATGCACAAGTTCCGTAATTATGCCATTTTGACTAAAATGTTCTTTTTGCATAAAACGAGGTTTAAATGATAATGAACTTGAAAATAAGTTTCCTACTGATGTAATATTATAAGTAAGATTATTTGGGGTAAGATTATTTGGGATGTCAAACCAGATTATAAACTGAGTTTACAAACAGGTCCTTGTATTATGTCGGTAAATGACGATAAAGCCCTTGTGGCTCCTAAATTCGTTTTAATTAAATCTTTTCAAGATAAATCTTTTACCTACTGATATGTTATATTAAGTAACATATCTAAGATATTTTAATCTAACCTTAACATCAATCTTCATTAAATATCGCATAAAACGTCATTTTACGACATAAACGCCGTTTCGGCGCATAGTATGGTTTTAAACCATATTAATAGACAAAGACTTGTTACCTACTGATTTTAAAACCTATTTTAAACATATTTACAGTAGGTACATAATATGAACTCAGATGTCCAAATAATTTATAAACTATGTATAAAATGACCAAAATGCTCATTTGGTGCATAGTTTGGTCATAAAAGATAAATTACACATATAATTAATATCCCAGTGATATTATATCATAATTAAGTTAATTTTTCTAGAATACTTAAACTTATAACATTAAATGGTATTCAAATTCCTTTTATACGGTAAATAATTACCAAAGTGCCCTTATGAGGCATAGTTGCATTTTAAAATCTTAACGGACATGTAAGTTGATATCCTACTGATATTACAACTTATTTAAAATATAATGGCATATAGAACTTGTCTATGACTTATCCAGTTACCCGATATCGCTAATATGCGTACGGTTAAGTATATGTAACTAGTTTACGGAAATTAACCGAAATGGGTCTAACCTTGTCATTTAAGTTTCAAAATCCAGAATGTTTATAGTTTACCCATATTATACAAGTCAAAGTACTTGTTAGGATTAAACTACATTCTATCCAATCATCGTTTAATCTAGCGTTATACGTTTTGATCCTGTACACTACTCGTTCTAAGTCTATGACTTAAATAAGATCGTTAGTATTTAATTGGTTAGCTTATGCCATAATCTAGACTAGAGCCTTCCGGTAAATGTTATCTGCACTTAGTTCATTTGGATACGACTGAGATATTAAATCTTGCATTTTAAATCAAGACTAGCTCAGGTAAATACTCTCGACTTATTTTCCCTATACGGGCTTGGGATACGGTAAATTATTACCGCTTTGTCGGAAATGGGATCAATCGAATGCCGGATTGTGGCTAGTAAATCCGCATATTCTATTTTAATCAGTTTTGTTTAATAACTTAAACATCAGGGGTTAACTACCGTGTCCTGGATATCCTTGGCTCATTACATTAGATAATCGCCATGACGTTAGGACGGGGTATAGGTTTACACCTGACAGACGCTCAAATGCAACTACCCACACTTGTTGGGGATAACTCCTTCGTGAGTTCATAAGTGGTGTGTACGTTAATCATGTTCGGTTTTTGTACTGGGCCCTGTATGGATGGACAAACATGTGAATCTGTTAACAAGGTTGCAAGGTTAACTTTCCCCAAGTCATAAAAGATTTTGTGCCTTTGTGCACTTAAATCATTTTCAAATGTTTTCAAAATGAGTTAGTTGGGTGTATTTACCAGCAAAAGCTGACGTATTTTCAAAAGACTAAGCTGTAGGTACAATACGAAATAGGCTGGAAGCTGCTCGGTAGTGATATAAGAGGATCTTGCAAATCCTTAGATCTGCCCAAAGTCTGTTTTACATTCTTTCTTTTGTACAATTTATGATCCGCATGTGGATCTTTTATTACGAGCCGTCTGTATATTATTTTTGTATTTTGAACATTTGGTTTGTAATAGTAATTTAAATCCAAGACTTCCGCTGTGCCGTGTTTAATTGACTATGATGATATCAACTTACGTCACGATATTCCCCACCCGTGCCCACCGGTGTTTGGTTGATAATACGGGGTGTGACAATTTTCTTATTAAGTTGATTCTCAACTTCAGCTTTATACAAGATAAATTTGACAATTGCTTCATCCTTACTCTTAAGTAAGTAAACATAACAATACCTTGTATTGTCATCGATAAAGTATCAAAATACTTGTTACCGCCTCTGGTAGGAATGAATTTTAAATCACATACATCAGTTTAAATCAGATTAAGGGGTTTAGCTATTCTTTCAACTGATTTAAAGATGACCTTATTTGTTTGGCTTCAACACATGTTTTACATTTCGATTTAGAGTCCATGATAAAAGTTGGTACGTAATCTAATATAACTAAATGATGCATCGAATTAAAATTTACATGACCAAGGCGACCATGCTAAAAATTAGAAGACTCGACCAAGTAAGCATAAGAAGTAGCATTCTTGTTCATATTTTTCATAACAGCAATTGCATTGAGTTTAAACATGTCATTTTGGGCATAGCCTTATCCAACAAACACACTACGCTTATTAAAAACAAACTTATCGCTTTCAAAAACCAAAAGAAAACCAAACTTGTTAAGCAACCAACTCGCCACAAAACTCTCACGCAAGTAAGGAACATAAAGCACATTCTTTAAAGTGAGTTCTCTCCCATAAGTCCACTTCATGATCATATCACCTTTTCCCCTAATATCAGTTTTAGCAGTATTCCCCTGACCCGGGCGCGGGTGCGAGTGCGCGTTGGATGCATCGCACCCTCCTAGTTTCCACTTGGTGTAACTTGTCACATATAAATACATTCTGTAGAGAATTCCATTTATAAACCAACCAAAATTTATCTCTTCACCAGTGTGGGAGAAACACAATTTCCTACATATTAAAGTTCCAACAAACAAACTTCAAGCTTAAAATCTCTCATTCATCTTGACTTTAATCATCAAATAATCATTATATTAATTAAAAATATAATATTATATATAGATTTCCAAAAAAGTTTTCAGTCATGATGTTCGATCTTCATTGAAATGCTACGTATGTATAGCATAAACATGACTTGGTCGGTAGTCGGTAGATGGTGTGACTTACAACTTCAGAACCTACCTTTTGCATATTAATCTTCTTATACTTGGTGAGTTCTGTTGACTTATACTTTTACAATATAAAAAGAACAATAATATTTTCTTCATTTATAAATCCATACAAAGAGCTATGTACACAATGGAGTACTTAAGGGAACTTGGGGATAGAAAGATAACATATATTTATAATTTATTTTTCAACTTTATATTCCATTTGATTGAATAAATCTTGAAGATATATTGTAAGAGATAATGATTACTTTGTGTCCAATCTGACTATATTGTTGTATTATTGTTGGTACAAAATTTATTGTTGTGTAAATTTTTTCTTCTTTTATTTTAAAGGTTTTCATGTCAAAGTTTAGTGTTTTTTTTTTGTGCTTATCCGTTGGTATGATGAGTTGATTTGTACATATATTGCCTTATTTATTATCAACTAGTAATTTTACTCATTACGTGTGGAAAATGTATGATATTTGACCCGGCTCGCTTCCGAACACAATGTATGATACTTGTATGATATTGTACAATGTGCGTGTGTGATTTAACGTTTTTATGTCTATTTTTTTATCTAGTTTAACGGCACCATCGCAACATGCGATTCCTAGATCGACTTACTTATTCTTTTATATGTTTTACTTTTTGTGCATTAACACGTCGCAACCATGCAACATGCGTGTGTGCAGTTCAACTTTTTTACATCTATTTTCCCAATTTAACAGACATTCTAGATCGACTTAGTTATTCTTTTCTATGTTTTAAGTTTTGGTCTAATTTTTGCGCACTAACACGCCGCAATGGATGTGCATGGTTCAACGTTTTTATGTCTACTTTTATTCAATCTTATCTTCTTCGTTTTTTACATCTTTTGTTTTAGGAGCTTTCCCGGTGTTAGATGGTTTGGAATTGGTGATATTTGACATGGTTTTACACCCCATTGTACACGGAAGGCTTAAGACTAGTTATAATAATTATTACGACTCTATATGTTGATATCATTCTAGATAAATATAGGGCAAGGCTTAGAAACTTTTGGGTTGCAAATTGGCCCATAACCAATTTGATCAACATAGGCATATATATCGGAAAATATGATGTCCTCACATGCCAGATTTCATATTCTTCCAATAAATTTTCAAATTCATCCATTTCATTTGAGAAGACCAAA
Organism: Scalesia atractyloides; assembly: GCA_947069175.1. Classification (NCBI taxonomy): domain Eukaryota; kingdom Viridiplantae; phylum Streptophyta; class Magnoliopsida; order Asterales; family Asteraceae; genus Scalesia; species Scalesia atractyloides. The sequence continues at coordinate 19,384,636 of CAMTDV010000022.1, read as the reverse complement.
TGAATCCATTCTATTATAACTCAAGAAGGTAGAGCTTAAAATGAATCCATTCCATTATAAGGACTTGCTATTCAAAACAAACCACCAAAATGATTCAAATGTAAATCTAGGCATCTTTTTTCATCATATGTCTATAACTAAAAGTATATCTCGTGAAAAAAGATTTATTATTTTGGTCACATTCATAGCCATAGAACACTTATGCCTTTGAGTAGATCCTTTGAGTGACTGTGATGTAGTAACTCAAAAGTTTGATGATGCTAAATGGTTTAATTTATATAGTAGGAAGATTTATTTTTATTTTATTTGGTTTTCTTATAGGAGTAGGTTACTTGTTCTCTAAGAGGGTTGTTTAGTATAAATACGGGTTATATGTTTAGGGTTTATGTGCCTTCAATTTTTATCAAAGTATTCTTTCTTTTTAAATCTATTATTGATTATATTGAATGAGGCCTGAATTCCAACAACGGTATTAGAGAGGCGAGATGGCTAACTTTAATGGCAGAGTTTGAAAGTCTGAAGATGAAGGATCAAAGTGCCATAGACGAGTTTGCTAAGAAGTTGTTAGGGTACGCCTCTCAAGCCGCCTCACTTAGCTTAGTTATAGAAGAAACCAAGTTAGTCAAGAAGTTCCTCAAAGGATCACCAAAGCAGTTCATTCATTTGGTGGCTTCAATAGAACAGGTTGTGGACTTGAAGACCATCGGGCTATCATGATATCGTGGGTTGGCTTAAAGCTTGTGAAGAAAGGATCAAAGATGAGGGGGAGACTCAATCTAGAAATTTAAACCAACTTTTGTTCACAAAATTAAACGAAAAGGCAAAGGAAAAGGAGCACATATATGAGCATTACGGTTGTGAAAACTCGAATTGAGAAGATCTTGGACGAGGTTGAGGTAGAGGTCGAGCGTTTGGTAGAGATCGAGGAGATGGTCTAGTATAATGGGACAAAAGCTATGTTAGGTGTTACAAGTGCAATGAGTTCGGCCATTACATATCGGAGTGTCCAAAATGGGAGAAAAAGGAGGAAGCCAACCTTACCCAATACGAGGACAATGTACCTGCTCTAATGTGATGAAAAGTGTTTGATAAGATTAGGGGGGTGATTGTTGGGACTAATCTTGTCATAACTCAAAAGTTGGAGGATGTTAAATGGTTTAATTTACATAGTAAGAAGATTTCGTTTTATTTTATTTGGTTTCCTTATAGAGGTAGGTTATTTGTTCTCTAAAGAAGTTGTTTAGTATAAATAGTGGTTATATGTTTAGGGTTTATGAACCTTCAATTTTATTGTTGATTATATTGAAAAAAGTTTGATTTCCAACAGATATAACCCAAGTGGTACCATGTATTGACTAAAAGAAATTCACTTATATAGTCGATATTTGAATAATTTATTTTCAGTCTATTATTTTGACCTTGCTAAGGAGAAAAATAAACTGACAACTTTGATGAATGGTTAATTAGGCTGTAAATTTGAAGAAGCAACTTTGACCTAGAACAGCTCTTAACTAGTTAGAAAAAAAACATGGTAACCACAACCCAACGGGACAATACATGCCCAAAAAACTCCATTAAAGATGCCTGAGTCACACTATGAAATGTTTCCCTTTTGTTAAACTTGTCACCTTTTAACCAAAAAGTAAAGGGTTTTGTTCTTTTCTGAAGTGGACAAATACCGAGATAGAATAATACTTACATCTAGCATATTTGTCTAGCGAAAACGGTTTGCGAATTAAATATCAGAAGTATTAAGGAAAAAAACGAGAGTTTTCTAAAACTTAATTTCAAATATTGGATGAATGAAAAAAATATACATTGATGACAAAAGAACCACTTTTTCAAAACTTCATGTATTATGCTCATAATTTGGTTACAACCCTTAATCTCTTTTTAATATCCATAAAGTGTTCAATATCTTCAAGTGTTGATCAAATCTCCCATTAAATCAATAATCAAAGGGTTATTACATATAGGGGTTTATGCTTAATCTTAACGTAATTTAAAGTATTTCCTCGCTATATATATAGTTACCCAGCGCAGATTATGATCTGGGTTAAGAGAAGATATACTTGGATAAAGATTCAAACTTATTCAAATCCCTTTATTGTTTGTTATACACAGTTACATATCCCTATTATAAATGCACGACACCTACCATGGTAGATGAATATCGGCTCATCATCAACACGAAGGGATCGAAGGAAGGTAATGGGAACGATAATGGGTGCAAAACTACAAGCGAAGAGTAGTTGGAATCTCCGGTGCCGATTCACTTTCCCGGTATCCATGGGATTCCAGTAGAGATTTAGGGGGAAGGGGAGCAGTCACATGGGGAAAGGGAGGAAGAAGTAGTGGAGGAGACACCAGGGGGAGATTCGACAGGGCATGGGAATAGTCTTTTGCATGCGATGTTAAGTCCCAAAGACGTGGGAAACAGGGTTACCCTTTTGCGGCACAGTCTTACGTGGACCTTACGGGGGAGGTTTTGTTTCAGGCCCAATTACTAGGCTTAAGAGAAAAGTTAATGGGGGCCGGAAAGCATGTTGAAAAGGTTGGGAGCCTTTTAATCTCGAGAATATCATCCGGAAAGAAACCACATTAACAAAAAAGGAAAATTCATGAAACGCCTTCCCCTTTCCAATCACCTAGATCTAGTTGGTTCAAGAGGGTTAGAACTAAAGAGTGGATGATTGAGTCTGAGGTGGCACCAACATCCAAAACTGATGTGTCAGTGGAGAACCAATTAGTAGGGTCAGATAGAGAAGTGTGGTTGAGGAGAGTTGGGCTGGGTAACTAAATAGATTTTATGTGTGTTCAGGAAACGGAGATGTCGAGATTAGACGAGATTTACATGAGCAAATTTTGGGTATAAATGAGATGGGGTCAGTGTGTATAGATTCGTAGGGAAGATCAAGGGGTCCGTTTTCTGTTTGGAGTCCAGCAGTTCGAAGTCAGAAGAGTTGAAAAGTCGGACCAATTTATGGTTGTTTTCGATAATATAGTTCGCATTGACACAATATAAATGTGGTGAATGTTTATGTTCCTAATGAAATAAATCAGAAAAGGCTGGTGTGGGAGCAGTTATTGGAAATTCAACACCTTTTAGAGTACCATATGGGGGGAGTACACCTTTATGGCGGATGACGGGTCAAGTTTGAGTGAAATTAATCATGTATTAGTATGCGACTTGTTTATGGGGGATGGCCTAGCACAAAGTTCATTGCTTTGCCACGTTATTTATCAAACCATAATGTACTTGTGCTTGTTGTTTCGGAAGTGTATTTTGGTCCTAAGCCATTTAGATTAGTGAATAGCTGGTTGGAGGAACTTGTTCTAGTGGAGGCAGTAAAAGCGGCTCTCACAGGTGGTGGTTCGAGTGGTATCGGGGATGAAGATAAAAAGCTGGCTAGAGTTTTAAAAATGGCCAAAGAAAAAGTGAAAGCTTGGAGAGTGTTTGCAAAGGAGGAGGAAAATAGGAATATCGCTGAAGCATAGTTGGTAGTTGAAAGATTGGAAAAGATAGCAAACACCAAGAGACTAACAAAACAGGAACAAGAAAGGCGGGTAGAAGGAAGGTGCAAAATCAAGAGTTACGAGCTGAAAAACTGAAAGACCTTAAACAAAGGGCAAAATTAAGGTGGTGCGTGTAGGAGATGAAAATTCCAATTTCTACCACCGGTATGTAAACTGCCAGAAGGCTAGAACTCGAGTAAATGTTCTGATGGTTAGAGGTGAGGCAATTACAGATCCGAAAGAATCAAAATGGAGTTTAGAATCAGTTTCGAGTCTAGATTTATTGAACCGATGAAGAAAAGGTTAAGATGGGAGAGGCTTTAAGAAGATATCAAATGAACATGTGGCAATGTTGATCCAACCATTCTCGAAAGAAGAGGTGAAAGATACGGTTTTGGCTTGTGGCGGTGTAACGTTCCGTATTCTTGTACTTTCTATTTTTGGAAACTTGTATTCACATTACATTTTAATCCTTGTAATCAGAGACTTTGATCATAATGGAAGATCATCTTTTATATTGTGTTCAATTTATTCTTATACTATAAGCAATCAACCATCAAATATATGTTTATATAAAAACAGAAACATGCAATACCTTCGAAATATCATTTATGCGTGATACTTATAACATACTTACATACACTTTGTATACTTCAAAAAAGCTAAAATACAAGTTTCTAGCCCAAAGAAACATTAAAACGAAGTCCAGGGACTAAGTTTAACAAAATGCAGAAAGTTTGGGAAATCAAGCCCTCGCATCACGTGAGACTCCCAAACTCACAGCACATTCAGTTTTGAGCATGGATTCAATTGTTTCACCCATATTTAACCCTCAACTACCAACTAATGCATTAAAACACAAAACCCTAATCCCCATTATAAAACCAAGCCTCCCACACTTCTAGTCTCTTTACACTCAACACTCCAAAATTCTCTCAATCTTTCAAGAAATCTCCAAGTTGGTAGATTATACCAAGTTCAAACCTTGTGAGTTTTGAACACTTTCCTTCATGTTTTCTTCTCATTTCTTACTTTCCTACTACTTGGATAACCTCTAGGAGTGTTACCACTTGTTTACCAAGGTAAACAAAGTTGGAACATCACCATTTTGAGGCCCAAAGTAGGATAAACTTTCTGTTTTTATAAAACCTTGATACTATCGCACTTCTACCTTGCTTTCTTGGAGTATCATGTACCAAACCAAGTTCTCAACTAATCTTCATATCGAGGGACTTGAGTTAAGGTGTATTCCAGAAAGTATGAAGTCCTTGTACCTCTTTTCTTAATGTTACAAAGACCCTAAGTGGTCTCAATAGTGAGAGGAACCAAACCAAGTCCCCAACTTGCAATGTTGTAAGATTTGTGTTATGGTGCGTGGTGTGAACAATGGAATTTTCGCTCTACAACTAGGATTCCACCTACCACACCTGATTACTTAGTTAGTTATCTTACATTCTTTACCTTCTAAGCCACCAAACAACTTCCAAGTAAACAAAGTGAGCAAACTACACCAAGTCTCCAAACACTATCCATGATTGGAATGCACTCTTCTAGTTTAAACACTTGGTTGTTTAGTGAACTAGAGGGTTTTATTTTTGTTCTGATGTTTATATTCATAACCATCTGAATCATCCTTAAAATGATTTGTGTATTGGTGAAATTCCAAGGTTAAAGGATTTATCCTGCCTTTGCATGACAATCTATGACTTGGACTTTAAATAATTATATATATATATATACACACACACACACAATATTCAATCCATAACAAAACCATGATATCAATCAATTCATGGTTGAATATCATGTGTTGAGGTGGAAGTCTATCTAAGTCTTGAACTTCTTATCTTAGGCTTCCAATGAGTATCTTCCTCATGAAAATCACTAACAAAAATGGTGTCCAAATAAGTATTAAAGCAAGATATACTTTTATGTATTTCCATAATATTAGATTCCAAAATTCCTTCCAGTTCTAAATTCGTCATACTCATACGCCCATGTTTATCCAATTTAGGATAACCTCGGTGCTCCATCCTTCCAACACGTTCAAGCTCACCTTTGTGGAAAGTATATGCAAACCATGAGTATACTTGACCCATTTTACATTTTTAATACACTTTGGGTTGCAACATGCATCACTATCCGAATTACACTCACCCCTACAATCACGCTCATACAAACACTCAATCATTAAATATGCAACTTGGCATACTACTTGTTTATTCATGCTAGGACTATTCATGCATGTTATCTATCATTAACTTTCAATCCTACCTTAACATGTATAGCGCTATTGGAGTAGCACATCGCCCGTTTTGTGGTCATTGTTAAGTATTTAATCAATAGAGTCTTATTCACTTTGGTGATAAGATTAAGCTAGTGGACACTTTGGTTTGCTTCATAGTTGATGCATGTTAGTATGTTATTTAACTCAGTATACAAATTACCATGTGGATTTGAGGCATTCTTAAACTTACGCAATATAGACATAATTTGTATGCTCGCTAACCTTTTTGTGTTGACGGAAAATTTATATGCATGTTGCGGGAAATTGGTGATGAAATCTCGAGAAATCTACATAGGGTGGACTAGAAATGCACCCGAATTTTGTTTATGTGATCTTTTACTTGTTTGGTTATGTTAGATTATATGTTGTATTTCCTTTCAAAACAATGTATCTTTGAAGTTATGAATGAAATGAAAGTTGTTTATTAATTTTTCGTCAGCTTTAGTTCATTGTGATGTTTTAACTAATCTCATTCGTCTCACTCCAATGTTTTCGCTATCGATTGGGGTGTGACAGGCGGGGACCGAGCGCTTAGGCCCGATGGTTCACCTTTAAGTTTATCCGGACTTTTGGGAAGGAACTAGAGACGTATTTTATTGCCATGATGGATCGGTTTCACTTGGTTCCTGATATGCGCCAAATGTAATATATAAATTATATCAAAAAGGTATATAATCAACCATTTTTAGTACTAATGTTGGAAAAAGTGTGTTTCTTTGTATACTTTTGATTTTCAAGATTAAAAGAGCTTTAATGTACAAAAGGAGCAAGTAAACGACAAAAACTAGCATAAGTATAGAAGAAGGAACGATGATACACTATACCAACCTTCCGAGCTTCACCCCAAAGCCAAAAACAATGAATCAGAAGCTCAGCACGGGGCCGTGCCTAGTCCGCATGGGGTCGTGCCCTTTCAAGATTCCAGAGAAGAAAAGACAAAAAAGCAGACAAGAGACACGGGGCCGTGTCCAATGGACACGGTCCAGGGTCAACTTCCAGATTTGCGAATCTTGGATAGTAAAGCAAGTACAATGGCCACGGGACCGTGCCGTTGACACATGGGGCCGTGTGACATCTAATCTGACAAGCTCTTTAAATAAAGACAAAGAAGAAGGAAGACACGGGGTCATGCCCACAGGGCACGAGGCCGTGTAAAGCCACTGTTTCCAACTATGAATAGAGGTGATTGGTCTCATTTCAACTCATCCCTTGGCAAACCACCTCTCTCACACCTGCCACCACTCCACTACCACATTACCACCATCATCCACCACATTTATCCATCATCCGTCCTTAGAGTGTGTGTAGTAGTCTCGGGATCTAAGATTGATCGTAAGAGTTTTTTTGTCAAACAAAGGCCATGCTTAGCTAATCTCTTATATCACTTGGTGAAGACAAGTTATTTATGTATTTTTTATTTCCAAGCTTTGGTTAACTTTTTAATTGGGTATGTATTAATGAATTTAATAACTAGTTTTTTACATTGAAAGTGAACTTTATTCTATTATCTCTTCATGTTTTGTTGATTCACTCATTCGTGTCTTTACGGTTTATATAAAGCACGTTAACTGCCTGGAAGGGGGTTAGTAGGGTGGTATGGGTAAAGTTCTTGCCTCGTTCAGTGTATAGATCGTGTGAGGACTTGGTTCAAGCTTATTAGGACTTCCGTTGAGGCAGATAGCATCAAATCGGGGGAAGTAAGAACAGCTTGAATCCCTTATAAATAAACTACTATTAAAACTTTAACCCGGCCTTGCGGAACTATATCCCTGCTGACTTAGACCAATATGGCCGAGGGTAGCGTTGCCACCAAAAGAAGGACATGCCACATTTTGCATTAATAACTTACTTAATTGTCTTTCAATATTCTGGCCTTGCGGGACTGTAACCTTGCTGACTCAGACCAATATGGCTGAGGGTAGCGTTGCCTCCAAAAGGGGGACATATCACTTTAACTAAGATAATATCTTAAAAAACCTAAAGTGCGGAAATGATCAAAGGGTACGTAAATAATAAGTCGGAACCAAGTAATTCTATCTTGTCTATTTGTTTCTTTTTATTAATTAGTCTAATTCTTTATGTTTACTTATTAAAAACCTTTTCTCAAAATTTGATTAGATTAGACGTTGACGATATTCCGGTATTAAAAGCTCTTGTGTCCTTTGATGATCACGGTATCTTACCATCATTATACTACGCCAACAATTGGTTCACTTGCCCTAGCGCGAAGTAGAGAGTGATAGTTGTATATCGTGTTTTTATAAATTTAAAGCTTGAATAAACGAGTGAAAAAGTACTTAAAATATATCCAAAAATTATGCACGTCTCGCTCACGTCAGTTCGAAACATTGGTAGAGTATGCAATGCTTCCTTCATTGCCTTTGTACCTAAGGTACGCGACCCGAATAATATTAATGACTAAAGGCCTATATCGTATATTGGAGTTGTTTATAAACTTGTTGCAAAGATTCTTGCAAATTGAATTGAAGGTGTGGTGCCTCATGTAGTTGCCCAGGTGTAATCGACTATTGTAAAGGGTAGATCTATTTTGGACGGGTCGTTAATTGTTAGTGAAACTATTTCATGGGCGATACATGCTAAGAAGGAAATTTTCTTGTTCAAAGTAGATTTCGAGAAAGCTTACGACTCGATTAAATGAAAGTTCTTGCTCTCTAATTTAACATATATGAATTTTCCACTTCTTTGGAGGAAATGGGTGGATGCGTGTTTGAAGTCGAGAAGCACTTCAGTTTTGGTCGATGGTTATCCTTTGTCAGAATTTTTCCCGTCTAGGGGAGTCCAACAAGGGGATCCGTTGTCTACGTTTTTGTTCGTTCTTGCTCTTGAAGCCCTAGGCGTCATTATGCAAAGAGTAATAAAAATGGGACCTTTATGGGGCAACTTCCAAATGGGCCCAATGGTGTCCCATTTGTGTTATGCGGATGATGTAATTTCATTGGAATGCGGTCCGAACGGAATATAAAAAACTTGAACCGGTTGTTGAGATGTTTTCATTTGTGTTCCAGGCTGAAGGTTAATATGGCCAAATTTAGCTTATCTGGCGTAGGAGTGGGGGAAAAACTGGTCAAAGGGTTGGCAGAAGACATCGATTGTAGTGTGGGTAAGCTACCGTTCTCGTTCCTTGGTATGCCTAGCTAAAGTTCTTGGAAGGCTCGTTGTGTATCTTTCGCGAGGAGAATGGTTTTAACTAAAGCGGTTTTTTGTGTGCCCTCCCAAGCTACTTTTTATTATTATTTTTAGCACCAAAAAAGATAGTTCATGAGTTGGAAGCAATTAGGAAGGATTTCCTTTGGGGTAAGAATGGACGTAAGAATAAAATTAGATAGATCGCGTGGAAAAAGATGGTCGCTTCAAAAAAGGTAAGAGGCTTTGGAGTCGGGGATATTCGAATCACTAACCTAGCATTGTTGGTAAAATGTTGGTGGTTATATAAATTAAGATCCAATGTTATGGGCTAGGGTTGTAAGGATTGTTCACTCGAGCCCAAGGTCGAACCGTTTAATCTCGGATAAAAATAATTTGAGCGGGGTGTGGAAGGACATTGCAGGTATCAACAACGAATCTTGTGGAGCAGATTTGTCATTGAGTTCGCATATTTCAACGGATGTGGGAGACGGGTAAGGTGTGAGGTTCTGGGTCGAAATTTGGCTTGAGAATGAGCCGCTAAAGGATAGATTTGCAGCCCTATATTACTTAGCGAAACATAAGAATTGTTTGGTGGAGACTTGTGTAAATAAGTTGACATCGAAAAACCAGTGGGCTTGGAGTGGAACAGGGGACAGAGAACTGCATTAGAATGGATGGAATTAGCTGAGATAACAAAGGAGCTAAATGGAAATGGAAGGGTATGATAAATGGGGCTATTATGGGGCTATTAAAGTGGTTGTTGTAAAGGATGAATTGTGTAAAGAATCTATGGAAGGTAACAGTTAGAAAAGTTAGAAATGGGGCTTTTGGAACCAGGGTACCTCCTAAAGTAAATCACTTTTGTTGGAGAGCTAGCTTAAACAAAGTGCCTACAAAAATGGAACTACAAAAAAGGGTGTTGCTTGAGGGTCGATAATTTGTTCCAGATGTGGTAGTGAGGCGAAGACAATAAATCACATATTGTTTCAGTATAGGGTATCGAGGTGTGTTAAGTGGGCTGTGATGGTTTGGTTAAAACTCCCAACGGCACACTGCTATTAACTCGTGTGATGAAGCGTTAGGTTGGTTGAAACATACAATGGGGAGAATGGTTCTAGCTAAAGTGGTTCGGTGCCATCCTGAGCTATTTTTTATCATTATTCTTAGCACTAGAAAAGGTAGTTCATGAGTTGAAGCAATTAGGAGGGATTTTATTTGGCGTAAGAATCGAGGTAAAAGTAAAATTAGATGGATCGCTTGAAAATATGGTCACTTCAAAAGAGGTCAAAGGCTTTGGAGTCGGGGATATCCGAACCACTAACCTAGCATTGTTGGCAAAATGGTTGTGGTTGTTCAAAGAAGATCCAATGGTTTTGTGGGCTAGAGTTGTAACGCCTATTCACTTGAGCCCAAGGTTGAATCATTTAGTCTTGGCTAAAAATAATATAAGCGAGGTGTGGTAGGACATCACATGTATCAATAAGGAATTTTGTGCAGTGAATTTCTCAATGAAATCACAATTATAGCGGATGTGGGATACGGGAAAGATGTGAGTTCTGGGTTGACACTTGGCTTGGAAATGAGCCTCTAAAGGATAGATTTACAACCCTATATTCCTTGGCGAAACACAAGAATTGTTTGGTGGAGACTTGTGTAAATAAGTTGACATTAGAAAACTAGTTGGAGTGGAACAGGTGACCGAGAACCCACAGCAGGATAGAAGGGGCCGGGGGGGAACCCCCCTAACTTTTCGCCCATTAGTGTTCGGTATGAAGTTTTCGTATAGAATGTTTTAGGTATATATGTTTTCGATCCCCCGGTTTTGTAATTTTTTAGGTATATACGTCTTCGACCCCTCGGTCGGAAATCTCAAGCTTCGTCACTGCCGAGAACTACATTAGAATGGGTGGAATTGGCTTACATAACAAAGGAGCTAAATGAATATAGTTTTGTTAGGGGCTACGACAAAGGGAAATGGAAGGGTATGACAAATGGGTCTTTTAAAGTGGTTGTAGTAAGGGAGGAATTGTGTAAAGTATCTATGGAAGGTAGCAGTGAGAAATGGGGCTTTTGGAACAGTCGGGTCCTCCTGAAGTAAATTACTTTTGTTGGAGAGCTAGCTTGAACAAAGTGCCTACAAAAATAGAACTACAAAAAGGGGTGTGGCTTGTGGGTCGATAATTTGTTCCATATGTGCTATTAACTCGTGTGAAGAAGCATCAGGTTGGTTGAAATGTACAAAGGTTCAAAGTAATGGAAGAAAGTAGTAGGGATGGTTTTCACGACGACCATGTGGAACATTTGGAAATCAAGAAATGCGAAGGAATTTCAAGAGCACAACATCCACTATAACAAAAGGACGGAAGAAATTAAGTCATGTGCCTTCTTATGTCTTAAAGATAGATCAAGGCTACAAATAGTATGAGATAGATGGCGGGATTTCAATATTAGAGATGTAGTTTCTTGATAGTTTTGCTTGTTTATTTTCGTTGATTTCCTTTTTTTTGTATGTTTGTTGGGTTTTATAGCTTTGTCGGCCCTATTCTATAACCATAGAATCTTCCACCATTTCAAAAAACAAAAAAAAAAACCTACCAAGGTAGATATATATATGTGTTCTTCAACCAGTGTGAAAGTCTTTAGTCTTGATGTTAGATCTCTCTACTAACGTATGCGTTTAGCCAAGAACATTTCTATCCTCTTTCTACTCTCTCTCTTTCTTCTCCAACTCATCATCTATGTCACAGATGTACATCAAATGCATTGCATTAGGTTTGGTCTTAGAAATATGTTGAGTTGCGACTTCCAAGAGGATCTTTTAACTTGGAGAATCATTCTGGCTTCGTTGAGGTCAATATTTATTGATTTACCGTTTTGGACATATAACTCAATTCACGACATAATAAAATTGGAACACAATCTATCTAAAAGTCATGTTTTTTTTAAATATTTTTTTTCAAGGGTAATTACGAATTTACGACCTATATGTTTGAGGTCACTTGCAATAAAAGGCATATAATTTTCTCAAACTTACAACATTGTTGGAAACAGTTGTTGCAAAATTTGCTTTATTTGCTATTTATATCCGCCTGTTACTGAATTATGATTGAATTTGTAATGTTTATATCTCGATCATTTCTTCATATTTTAAAAGGGTTGGCCGCAATCATCTTTGGTACTAATAATTGGGTGATTCAAGAATTTATAAATACAATTTAATTTGTTCATAAAACAATAAGAATTAAAGACTTTAATTAACTTGATGCACATATGTTTTTAACAATTGCTCACACTAATCGTACACCTTTAATTGTATACATGCCGTATACAAGAATGGTGCACAAATTTTATGAAATAGATTGTTTATTTTTGTATAACAGACCGTATAATATTATACGGGTTGTGTACAAGTGTATACGATCAATATAGTGTTATATGACCCAAACATGAATTTTTGATGTGATTTTTATCAGGTTTGGTGTTTTTTAAATGTGTATATGGGTCGTATAACTTTATACGACCAATATATATTTATTTTATTTTTTTGGGTAAATTTATAAAACCGAAAAGATATAAGTGTTGAATAATTTTCGACTTTATTATAGAGAACGAATACAATAGCGTTTTCCGTATGTTTTTCAGATATGTCGGATTGTGTTACATAAAGATAAAGATATGATAAATATTTACAAATAAATTTTACAATGTTTTAAACCAAAACAATTAAAGCAAAATAAAAATAAGTTGATACGGGCTACCAACATGAATAGAAGTAATCGCCAGCATACATAGCAGAATCACCTCCACGATCCACTGTATATAACCCCGAATAGTAGATAAGTTGACCTTACGGCAGCTACATCCGTCTCGACCTAAGCCAATCTCTCCTCCAATCCTGGTGGAGACATTACCTGTGGTCTCACGCTCCGACGCTCGTACGGGTGATCAACCGGTACATCATCCGCATCTAATTGTGATCTTTGTCGTGTCAATAATTCTATATGAGTCGTATAACCTCATACGATACATGATGTGAAATTAAGATTTTGATTATGTAATTATTAGGACCCTTTAACAATACTCCTGTAATACTAATTCCTACATCAGTGTTCTCAATACAAGATATATTGTTCATCACAACTAAAAACTAAATAGAACTATGTAAAGATTTATACTTGTTTGTTCTTGTTTTGTCTTCATAATCACATCACTGTTGACGCTATAAATTGTTTTACATTACATGCATACATCCACTTATCTACTTATTCACTCAATTGTCACTCGTTACACGAATTTAATTACTTCATGGGAAGTATGTTTGCGGAGGAATAAGATGAAACGTTTGATGGAGACAGACGAGGGTGCAATCGTTTTTTTCAAGTAAGATATAAAATGGGTTAAAATGACAAGTTTGCCCTCATGTAAGCGTCACATGTCTTCTTTTAACGACAAATTAAACTGACGTTAGGTTAAAGGTTGTGAATGTAACAACAAGTGATATTTAGGGGCATTATGTACTTATTAATGTTAAAGGTCAATGTCTCAATCTCACCTCAAAGATTGTGAATGTAACAAGAAGTGATCTTTAGGGGCATTCTATACTTATTAATGTTAAAGGTCAACGTCTCGATCTCACCTAAACATAAAGGTCATAATTTTCAATTTACCCTGCTATTAAAATACAAAATAGTTATAATGTCCTGCAATCTAAAATCTATGTTAAACACTTTTTGTACCTAATAGAGGACTTGTGAATGTAAAGAACACATATTTTTTGAGGGTTAACATAAATGATGCCTTCTTTGTGTGCTTATCATTCGGTTGGCTGGTTTACTTTGGTTTACTTTATATTTATAATAATAATATCCTATGAGGTAAGAAACTCGTGTAGTACATATGTGGAATAAATAAATATTAAATAACTAATAACATAGATTTAAGAACTAATGGTATTTTAGGATAAGATATGATTACCCAGTAACTTATTTAGGTATAGAGAAGAAGTGAAATAAGAGAAAAGAGAAAAAATAATCTTGGGCTCAACAAGACACATTGCGTAAACATTTACTTATTTATTAGGTATAGTGGTATAGATTTAGGGACACCTTTCAAGGTTAAGTTTGGTATCAGCATTGTGTATATCAATAAAAAAATCATTCTATCTTTTTTTAAACGTGAGAAAATAAGTAGAAATGAAGTTGTATATTTAAATACCTTCATATGCATTTACCAGTTAACTGGTGATGTCCTATTTAGAAAAATATAGTAACATACATTACAGAATTAAAACTGTTTGGATTCCAAAATGATTGGCCCATAATGGTTTATGATCAACATATCTTGGAAATTAAATTTGAGGGGCTCACCAATACCATAGCAAATTTGATCAGGTGCTTCCATTTACTTTGCAAAGACCAAATGAATTGATTCCATGATAATTCTAGAAGCAAGATCAGCTTACAACGAATCCATTCCATTGTAAGGAACCTAATGCTCAAAATATACCAACTAATTCTTCTTAAAAAAAAGTCTAATTGTATTGATGTAGTATTCACCATAACGAAGACTTCTTGGGTAGGTCGCATTCATATCCACAAAATACTTATGCCTTCAGTTCTATTTCTGCTTGTGCTGTCAACTCCATTGATGATCATGCATACGTGCCCCCTAGACGTAAACTTCACACGTCAAGTGTATATGACGTTTCGCATAGACCTTTTGTGTGATTGTGCCACAACCCAGCCCAACCCAACCCAAGTCATACCATGTGGGAGAAATCATTTTCAATCTAACCTTTTAGATTTTGACCTTTCATAGAAAAAAAAATGAAGGAAAATTACACGTTGCAAAACAAAAAAAACACACCAACTAAAAAACGACATGTAATATTAATATTGGCACGACATGTAGAATCGTGTGATTATTGTATACATGCGTTCTTTTTATCGAATTTTTTGTTTCTAAGCGTGTTACTTTGCTTCTTTGGTTAGAATAAATGGTCAAATGACTCTATGGGTAAGTTTTGCAGTCAACAATGGAATAAATCCATCTTTGCCAAAAGGAGTTTGAAACCTGAATCTGGTTCTTCCATTTACTTATGGAAGACCAAATGAATCCATTCTAGAGCTTTAAAGGTGGAAGGGAAAACAAAAACTAGCAAGCAACCACACAATCATTCTACCTCCTAAACAACTCTAAACTAGCTAGAACATCACAAACATGGCAACAACTGCGGCGAAACAGTGCAATACATGCCAAAGAACCCTGGTTAAGATGCCTGGATCACAATATGAAGTGTGTCCCGTGTGCACCACCGTCAACCTTTTCAACCAAAAGATCAAGGGTCGTGTTCTCTTCCGAATCGGGCAGGTTATGAACGCAGCAGCAAATCAGTATCAGCAGGAGCTTCAACGACAACCCTCTATTCGCGGCAGGAAAAGAGCAGTTCTATGTGGTATCACCTATAATAACCACAAAAAGAAACTTGAAGCTAGTGTTCAAAATGTCAGGAGCATGCATCAATTACTAGTGACCAAATTGGGCTTTCCAAATGATTCCATTATTGTCCTCACAGGCATTCTGTTCTCTCGTATGCAATGCTTTTACAAGAAACTTTATGAGTATATATGACCATTTGGCGCATAATGGAAGCAAGAAAACAGACAGATATAGAATTCCCCAATATATTGATATAAAGTTGATATGAATAAAACATTACATGAAAGCCCTTTTATAGGTAGTTCTAATTTGTTAGGTTTGTCATATTTTCGAAATTACAAATTCGTAATTATTACTATTAAGACTAAACACTAAATTTAAGACAATCGAGGATTTGTGCACTTCTAGATGAAAAGGAACCAACTCGATATCTAAAAATTAAGGAAAGTCTTCGTGTATGAAGTTTGTGCTCTTCGTGTAATGTTTGATGCAGAGGAGGAGTCGGATAGCTCCAGGATTCCAACGAAACATAACATACAAGTGGCGTTAAAGTGGCTAGTCCAGGGTAGCCAGCCCGGGGACTCATTGATGTTCTACTATGCAGGCCATGGAACCCGAGTTCGCGATCAAGATGGAGATGAGATTGATGGGTATGATGAAGCATTGTGCCCTGTTGACTATAAGAAGGCTGGAACAATGCTAGATGATGAAATTAATGCCACCATTGTAGCACCACTCACTCATGGAGTCACACTTCACAGTGTCGTTGACACTTGCCACAGTGGAACTCTTCTTGATCTACCTTTTCTGTGCACGGTCAACCAGTCAGTATTTTACTCATATGAAACATCTTCCATTGAGTAAAATGCCAAAATAGTCCCGGAGTTTAGTTCCCTTTCGCTACTTTAGTAAAAAAGTGAAACCTTTTGAATCTGGTCCTGATGTTTCAATTCTGATGTCATTTTCATCCAAAATGCAAACTGGGTCAGAATTTTCTATTAAGCTCCACCTTTTTTTGTCGTGTTCCTCATTTTAGTTAAGATAATTGAAGGGATAAAAAGACAATTCTACCCTTCATTAAAATGACGAACATGACAAAAAAAGTGGAGGTTAACAGAAAATTCTGACCTAGATTGCCTTTTGGATGAAAATGACATCAAAATTGAAACCTTCGGAACCAGATTCAAAAGGTTTCATTTTTTGTGTAAAGTGGCAAAAGTGACCTAAACCCAGGGACCATTTTAGCATTTTACTCTCTTACATTTTTCGCAACCGTAAAAGATGTGTTTTCATTTGCTAAAGAAACCTCCATAAGGACATTGAATTTCCAAACAGGGATGGATTCTATAAGTGGGAAGAACATCAACTTACAAATAAAGGAACCTGTGGAGGAAAAGCAGTGTGTATTAGTGCGTGTGCGGACGACCAGTACTCAGGAGATACATCAGTAAGCACAACATGACTGCATAAAATAAATGTAACGCCTCGCGTTTCCGTAAAATTCATTTTAGGAAATACGTATCGTACCACTGAATAATTTACTTGTCTAATTTATTATCATTATTATTATTATTTATTTAGTTATTATTTTTATAGATAATAATAACAATAATAATAATAATAATAATAATAATAATAATAATAATAATAAACAAATTCGACGTTTTATGAAACTTGTACTTGAAATCGGATCTCGTCGGTACGTCCGGCGAATACTCCGGTAACGTTTCTAACTCCTCCTCTTCATCTTATTTTGATCCTTCCGTGGTTCTCTGGTCAATTTCTCCGATTCAGGAGATGGTGGGGTGGTGGTCCGAGGAGACGACGGGGAGACAAGCTCCGTCCGTCGGAAACTGACAACAGCAAGTGGTGGTCTGTTTTGCTTCGGGTTTTCAGGCCAGGTTCTCGGGTTTGGTTCCGCAGGTTCAAGAGTGGTTGTTTTGATTCGGGTCCCGTCTCGGGTTCAGTCTACACCAAATCAACGTGGTGTCATGGTTCGGTTCAACTTCAACTCATGTTCAGATCGGGTCAGTTTCGATCCAGTCAACACAAGTCAACAGCAGTCAACTCGGTCAACGAAAGTCAACCGGTCAACTGCTGGTCAACTGTCGATCCGAGGCTCGGTAAAATCTTAATCGACGCAATTTTTTTATTATTGTTTGCATATAGTTACGATTCTAACCATAAACAAACATTAGTATTTGAACTTGTATACTAATCTTGTCTTTACGTCGTGTATAAATGGATATATTTTCGTTACATAATTTGTATAAATATATATTATCTCGTTGATTGTTGAGTATTGACGAATATATCGACAACTTGTGTCGTCGGGATCGTCTAAGAACAGAGGAAACTCTGCCCGATTTTTCGTAAAAATCCGTAAATCGCAACGCGAACAAAATTAAAACGAAACCTATCGGATTTAATTAATTTTAACAAAAATAGATATAAACGTATAATTATTACATCAACGTTCCTTTAATTTCTAAATATTTTAATACTTTACAACTGCGAGATACTACTTGGATTCTTCAAGACTACAATGTTACCTCGGTGTCCCATCCTCCGAACCCATCAACTCTTCACGGAATAGTAAAGGACGCTTCGCAATAAGTGAGCATACTCGACCCCTTTTTACACTTTAATGCATTTTGGGGTGCAATAAATTACAAAATTTATTTTAAACAAAATTAAATGTGTCACAATACCAAATGTGCCATCAGTTACGCTTATGTGAATTATATGTGTTAGTTTAAACTCGTCTATACATGCTACTTGTTATGCTTGAGTTTGTTTATGCTTATTAGTTTTGACTTGTATTCTCATGATATCGTTATGCTTAGAATACTATGCATGCTAGATAAGGAATTCGATTATATGCTATTGTTATGCGAAAGTGGTCTACATATTCGTGCGACTCGACTTGAATATATACTTGTCACAATCAAAGCAAACTTTTATACTTATAATTAATTTCAAACTTGTATGCTCGCCAATACTTTTGTATTGATCTATGCTTTTAATACATGTTGCAGGAATTTTAATGACACATGGAATATAGTAGGATTGCATAGAAGCGCATTTAAACTTTAAATACTTATTGTGTTGTATTTGTTTCAAACATGTATTTTGTTTCAATATCTTGTATCAAATCGTTATCAATGAAATGAAATTATATTTGTTACGTGTCGGGATCTAAATTTTGTATTATTTGATTTAAACTATGTAAAAAGGTAATTATTAAACACTTGACACAATTAGCGTTATGAATCCTCTTGCAATCTAGTTTTCGTCTCATCCCGATGTTTCCGCCATCGATTGAGGTGTGACAATAAAGAAGTTTGTATGCACATTCTTTTCGTATCAAATCCACTTTTGTATTTGTATATGATCCGGACACTATATATATCTCTGCAGGCTTTCACAGGCAAGGCTAGGCGCATTGACTTTTAGCTTCATCCAAACTATGGAAAAAGAAAGCAATCTGACATATGGAAAGTTACTTAGATCTATGCGAAAAAAAGTTAACCAAGCTCAACAAGTCGTAGGCCGATTTGCGCCACATGCATCTCCTATGTCGCAGGTACTTCTCTTCTCATATGCAGTGGCGGAGCTTGACCAAAAGTTTCTCGAGGGCGGAAAGTCAGGAACCCAATTTATATATTGTATAAATATTTAGACAAAATAATTTGGGGGAGGGTGAGAGGCGATCCTATATAATTTTACACTAATAAATGGTAATTGTTGCTAAGCTTTTGTCATGTGCTTACAATTTGAAGTTTGGTCTTTGTAGGAGCCTCAACTATCCTCTTCCAAAATATTTGAGATTTACTCAGAGCAGGTTATAATCTAGAGAATATGTCTGGCTGATGTTAGCTCCAATATATTATTTATAATCTACGAAAAATGTCATTTAGCGACCCAAATAAGTGTCAAAAATACAAAACGTGTCAAAAGTGTCCCTGTATGTAACAATCCGTCACTAAATTATACTTGCCCTTTATGTAATAACTTTTGATCCGTAGTGTATTTAATACTCAACTATAGCCTTTTACGCAAAACTTTATGAAGGTGTAAATTGAAAGCCAAATTGTGGATCTAGAGAATGTTTATAGGGGCAACGTTTCATATAAAAATGATAACGAAATCGAAAAAAAGTCAATTTTTTTCCAAATTTACACTACCGTTGAAGAGTCAAGAGGTAGCGGGTGCTACACCTAGTAACATGCTAAGTCCACCCCTTATTCAGTGACATATTTTAGAGTTACTAGATGTCATTTTCCTTTGTGGTGAAGTGAGTGAGAACTTGTGGCATTATTTGACATCTAATATAAACTTTGTATTAGTCCCGTGATCTAACTTTTAATATTTTATTGTAAGTAATAATATATGGAACTAAATTATCATAACACCATGACATGAATCATTGCACACTACAAGAGTAAGGGGCAATAGCGGCGATACTAATAGCTATAATCAATCCTGCTATACAGCACCATGACTTAAATCGCATGTTGTATCATTTGTAAATAAATAGCCATCTTTGCGAACCTTGATCCATATTTTGTTTCGAGCCTCTTCCAATTTGAAAGCACGTGTGATTTTTTAAGGGTCAATTAATTTCAAATTTCTAGTTATCAATTCCAAAACAAAGTCGATCGAAGTTCCTTATCGATATATAATCAATTATAAATTAAAACACAATTTACAAAATTACCACTGAAATAATCTCACTTCTATTATACCATGTGTAGCGGTTGTTTACATATCACTCCCTTAGCCATGATTTGATATGTGGCAAAGTTAAAGTGGGTGTAGTGGTACAATGCCTCATAATCCCCCAAATAATGATTACCCAATATTTTTTTTTTGAAAATTAAAACAAATAATATTTCATAAATACATAAAAATTACATTGCCACTAATTAAAATACTAAAAATTAAACATGAAAATGCAAACTCTAGATCTAAAGTCCGTATTTGTCACGGATTTGTTGGGTGGTGTTCGGGCGATATGAATTTGGGTTGTTAGGTCGAGACAGAACACCAAAAGGGCGGTGGAATAGATGCATAATACTTTTTTTTTTATAAAAAGTAAGAAAGAAGGTTAAAAGATTGAGAGAAAAAAAAGTGTATAAAAAAGGGGTTGAGGTGGGATTTTTATAGGTAAAAAGGGAATTTAAAAAATTGAAAATTTTTTTTATTTACTGTTACAGAAGAGTCGAAAATCTCAAAGAAATCAAAATTTTTAGCGTCTTCATGGCAACCCTCAATCCAAAATTTTACAAAAAACGCCCCGGTGGACGGTTGACTCGGCGTGGAAGGGCGTTTTGGGGCTAAAAACGCCCAAATCAAGCCCTATTACGGGTGTTCTTAAAAGCATTGATCCAATGGTCTTGAATCTTAGCCTTGCTAGGAGTGATGGACATTTTTTGAACGGCTAAAGTTTTTATTCATTCCCAAATATATAAACCTTATCACATCTAGCAAGTGACTAGAACACAAGCAACCCAAGATCACCCAATATTACATCACTACACCTGAACCCCAATAAAACGCTTCTACATCTTGAATTAGTTCTCCATAACAGCAAATGTTTTGCATTTTTCCCGGTCAATATCACAGCTCTTTGTTTGGTTCTTGTACCACATAAAGGGTGATGCTTGGATCTCGCAAAAAATCTTGTCTATACTCGCCCGCTTCCCGGAAAATATTGCATCATTTCGACTTTTCCAGATAGCTATAGACCAACAAGTGACCAGGATAATACCTTGAATAATCTATTTCTTCTTGCTATTTCAACAAAGAGTATTTGTAAACGCCCAACAGGCCTTTGACGTTGAAAGCATAAATTGGTGGAATTTTACACCACTGGCTAATTTTATTTCAGAGAACGGCGGCTACCAAATAGGACGTGAACAAATGATCTGCCGTTTCCTCCCCTATCTTACATAATCTGCATAATATTTCACCCCGGTCTTGTGCAGGTCAACCAGTGTAGCTAACCTGTCTTGTTCTGTCCTCCAGCCGAAAAGATTAATTTTTTTTTTTTTTTTTGGAATTCAATATATCCATTCAAACGGATAGAACGGGACTGTATATCTAAACAAGCATATCCAAATGGATTTAACCAAAAACTGCCTATTAGGAACCAAATCCTACTTCTAGCGATCATTTTCATCAAAAAGTTTAACCACTTCCATTAAAGATTGTTGAGTTCTTGAATTTCCAACGGGGTCCTCGGTTCCCTACGCCACCCCGAGATCCAGCTCCAATTTTGATTCCGACTAGAGCACCTTTCTGCCACTGTACATTCTTATTTGTCTCAAATTCAAAAAGCTTTGGAAACTGGTCCTTTAGAGGTTCATCCTCCATCCATCTTGGAACCATCACCCACCTCTCCTTTCACTAAATTAACTGGTTGTATGTTTAAATTTGTAATATCAGCCTACACTTTTATAATAACATTCCACACAACTGTTACCATTTTGGATTGGAAGAAATGACCATGACTGTGCATTAAAGTGAATAGCCTTGATTACTTCACCACACAAACTCCCTTGTTCTACTCTATGGTGCCACCACCCACCACTTCATGAGAAGCTCACGTTCATATCTTGTAATGATCCAAGTAGAATTCCATCTTTTTCCTTAGGACCCACTGTGCGTTCCCAACAAATCCAGCTTGTTTTCTTTTTTTCCTCATCACCACCCCAGAAAAATCTCCTCCCGATTCCTTCCAACATCTCTATTACGCATCTAGGCGCTTTAAATAATGAGAAAAAAAAAATGTAACGGGAGGCTATCCAAGACAGATTTCAATAACGTTACCCTTCCACCCATTGACAATGATTTTGCCTTCCATTTTGGCAATCTTGATTTTATTGTATCTATTACGCCCTTCCAGTTACGAGCCAAATTCATGTTCGCCCCAAGTAAGAGGCCCAGATGTTTACATGAGAAGGCCCCACGTTACAATTAATTTTAGAAGCTTCCCCTTCCACTGATGCCTCTTCAACCCGACTTAATAGACTATATATATATATATATATATATATATATTGGAGAGTTCAACTGAGGAAAAATTTTGTAAGAATAAAAAAAATAACTTTTAAACCAATAGAAATTCTCCATTTACTTTATTTAATGTGTGTATTTAATGTTATGAAAAAGGACATATAGGTAAATCTATAATTGTCATTAATTAGCTAATTAATTAAACTTGTAACTCATTTTTTTCATATACTCTTTCAAGATAAAATAATTTATGGTGTAGGACAATTTTCGACATGTGTAGGATAAATTTTAGTATGTGTATGATAAATTTTGAAATATGTAGGGTAAATTTACATGTGTATAGGATAAATTCCAGTAAATGTAAGACATATGTAGGATAAATTTTGAAATGTGTAGGATAAAATGTTTTTGCTTTATTAATGATAAATAATATAACTAATGAGAGGAGTTATAAACTATTTAATGTTTTACCATTATGCCCTTCTTCTTTTTCTTCTCAAATGAATCTTCCCCTCTATATATATATGGAAAGGGTAAATGAGAACCACGACATTGTATAAAGTTTCTTCAAAAGAAAATTTTCTCAAAAGTCTTTAAAAAAATCAATTGTTCCATCAAAAAATTTTTAATGTTGCAAGCAAAAATTTACATCGACGTATACAAAATTTACGTTAGGCGTAAACAAAATTTACATTAGGCGTAACTATCGACTCGACAATTTTTTTTTACAAATGTGTTTATAATATTTTCATTTACGTTTGTGCATAAAATAGTGACCCAATTCGCGCCAGAAGTAGGAGTTCTCATGATTCAAACAACTCGTGATAGTTCTTAATTGAACCGAATCCTATATATATATACAAGGTGGGGTTCGGCTACAAAGTTCAAATTTTCTAAGAAGTGTAAAAAGTCATAGAAACTGTAATTTCAGCCGTAAAACACACCTAAAACCCACAAATAACAGAGTGAAAGTTAATAAAACACATATTTAAACCATAATAGTCCATAAAAACTTCAAACATACAATAGTATAACTATGAACATAAAACACAACATGCTAATCAATAAAAAATAAAATACTTATTAATTCATTATCAGGTTCATCAAAAACATAAAAAAGACATGAAATGGACACAAAAAGTCAAAAACATCATAACCCCATGGCCATACTTTTCTAACCTCCTCAGCCCTATAAGGAACACGCACAAAATAACCACTTGAGGCACCGCCTCAGACTCGTTTTTTGGGTGCCTCGCGTTGAGGCACGCCTCAGCCGTTTTATTAAACTATGGAGGCGCTGTCTCAAGCCGCAAAGGGGTTTTTCAGCTCATCTCGCACGCCTAGCGCCTTGGGCGCGCTTTTTAAAACTAAATAAACTACAAACAGAACATGTGTTTATCCTTTGAATTTATATAAAAAAAACCATCTGTTTGTGACATTCAGGGGAAAAAAACTAAACTACATACAGGAACACCAAAAAAAATAAACAAAATATAACATTCATTTTCTTCTCCCCAAAATCTGAAAGACTGCCTCAAACTGGAAACAACAAATTAACTTACTGTCGATAAGACCTTGACAAACTCCTTTCAGGAACACCCCAAAGCTTATCTTTGCATTCAGGACACATAAACCCGGTTGCATCAGCCATTGTTTCTGCATCAACCGGCTCGCAAAGGAACTCTTTGTTGCACCATGTGCATTCGGTCCTGAATCTGCCATTGTTATTGTTGTTAACCATGGCTACGGGTACCTCTACTCTGGCTATCTTTTGTGAGCTAGAAGATGCTTCAGCTAATCGTGACTCATCATGGCCCACAACAGCATGCTGACCATGGTCCGCTTGTGCCTACAAACAAAAGCTACAATTAGTTGCCACAAATTTTCAAAAAATGATTATAGCAATACTAGTAACAAAAGTTCCATACCTTGTCTAAAGCAGGAGGTTTTTTTGGAAGCTCAAATCTTCGGGTTGTTTTATTGTGAACAATCGCAAGGTGTTTGTTGAGCGCAGCGATATCATCAAACGTGAGTCCACACGGAGAGCATTCGATAAAGGAGCCTATTTCAACATCATACAAGTCATTTGTTCCATGCAATAGGTTATTATTTGCCTCATGAAGAGACGATGAATTAGTGAGTTCGTTTATCTGCACATATTTAAAGAACAAAAATAACATTAAATTATCGTTTTTTTCACAAATTCGGCTTGCCAAGTTGCAACAACAGTGACCTTTACGGATTTGAGGAGCACACGACTACCGTTGTTGATCTGTCTCATCTCCCCTTGTTTGGAAGGACCCGCAACATCTATCGAAGATTGATCTCTTAGATACGCTGCAGCCTCCTTGCATGACTTAAATTGCATCCCTGTTGGACTGAGTATATCGAGGAAACAACAGTTGCGTAAGTTAGATAGATAAACGTGATCTAATAAGTAATAACTTCAACATCCTTTATGAAGAATTTATCATCATATGGATCTTATTTTAACACATATGAAGAGATCAACTTAGGGCTTAGACATCTTGATATTATTAGCGGATGTATATCCGTTTTATAGTTTATGTATATCTATGTATTTCTTATGTATATCCGGTTTATATTTTATCCCTAAATTAGTTAGGAATTATCCCTGAATTAGTTAGGAGTTAGTTAGGTAGTTAGGTTCTTGTATTATATATTGTTCTCTTCTTCATCAATAGAAATCAAGGAATTCAGATTCAATTATATGGTATCAGAGCCTACTGCTCTGACCTAAAACAAACCCGCAGCAGCCCCTGTCCACGGACCCTGCAGCCGATTCTTTTTCCTTCTTTTGTTCATCCGCAGCAGCCCCTGTCCAGCAGCCCCTGTCCACGGACCCTGCAGCCGATTCTTTTTCCTTCTTTTGTTCATCCGCAGCAGCCCCTGTCCACGGACCCTGCAGCCGATTCTTTTGTTCATCCGCAGCAGCCCCTGTTCTCGATGTCAGACAAACCAGAATCCTCCAAGCACACTGACAGCCTTCACCCTGCTTATTCGGTGACTAACATCCAGCACAAAGTTCGTGTTTTGGATGGTTCCAAAGTCACCTATGCATCATGGGTCAAGCTGTTCACCCTGCATGCACGCGGTTACGAGGTGCTACACCACATTGATGGCACTGAACCGCCTGCCAAAACAGATTCGGACTACGCCAACTGGGCCAAAATTGACTCTCTTGTGCTTCAGTGGATCTATGGGACACTTTCAGATGACCTGCTGGCACGTATTCTTGATGAGGAAACAACAGCTTATGGCGCATGGACCCGGATTCGGAAAATCTTTCTGAACAACAAGGGCGCCCGTGCAGCAGCCCTTGAAACAGAGTTTGTCAATCTTACCCTGCGCTCCATGCCCAGCCTCCAAGACTACTGTCAGCGTCTTAAGTATCTCGCTGACCAACTGAAAGCTGTTGAGCAACCAGTCACAGAAGATCGCCTTGTCCTGCAGCTGGTTCGAGGCTTACCACCGGAATTCGATGTTCAAGCCTCTATCATCAATAACACCCTTCCCTCATGGGAAGATGCCTGCGACATGCTGGACTCAGATCTGCGTCGCCAACAAGCACGGGACTCTATTGCCTCCAACCCGGCTGTTGTTGCCCAAGTGTCTCGCGAGCCACCTACGGCCCGCCGGGACCCCCCTCATTATCGCAACAACAACCGACAGCAGCCAAGACGTCAATTTCACAGGCCTCAGCAGTCATTCGGTCAACAGCAACATCGCACAGGTCGTGGTAATCAGCAGCCCTCTAACCGCAACCAGCCTCGTGGTTCTTTTCAGTCTTCGGCCCAGCATCAATTGGTCCGACCCAATGTCTGGAGCCCAGGTCCATCCCCCTACTGGCCACCATGGTGGGCTGCGGCCCCACCATGTCCCTACCCAACTCAGCCCAGTTGGGCAGGCCCATCTTGGCCGATTGTTCCAGGTCAGCCTCCACAGGCCACTGGCCCAACTTCACGACAGCACCAGCTCTGGTCCACTCCACCTGCTCAGGCCCACTTGGCAGATGTAAACCCACTGGAACCATCAGAATTAGGGGCAGCTTTCCAGGCGATGGCACTAAACTCGGGAGATAACAGTTGGGTTGCTGACACCGGTGCCTCTGATCATTTGACACACGAACCAGGTAATATTCACACTCCTTGTACTACTACTATTAATTCTGTATTTGTTGGAAATGGTAACCGTGTGCCAATTCACGGGTCCGGTCATACAACCATTCAATCACCCAATTCCCGGGACTGCCCCTACACCCTTAAAAATGTCCTTTACACCCCAAATATTATCCGAAACCTTGTTTCAGTTCGTAAATTCACTACTGACAATATGGTTTCCATGTCTTTTGACCCTTTTGGCTTTTCTGTGAAGGACTACAAGAATGGAACGCTCCTGAGCCGCCACAATAGTACCGGCCCACTGTACTCCTTCAACACCAAAACCAACCAACCTGCTTCTGCTTTGCTTACTTCGCTCTCTAATGTTTGGCATGATCGCCTTGGCCATCCTGGCAATTTTATTATGGATTTCTTAGTTTCTCGTAATTTAATTTCTTGTAATAAATCTAAGAGCAATTTCTTTTGCAACTCTTGTCAAATTGCTAAACATAAGCGTTTACCATTTCATGATTCTGATTCCGTTACTTTTCAACCTTTTGACATCATACATTGTGACTTGTGGACTTCACCTATACCCAGCAACACAGGTTACAAATATTACATGGTCCTCATTGACGACCACACCCAATTTGTTTGGGCTTATCCACTCAAATATAAATCCGAAACCTTCACCAAATTTACTCAATTTCACCGCCTTGTCCAAACCCAATTTAATAAATATATCAAAACTTTTCAGTGTGACATGGGTGGTGAGTTTGATAATTCCAAATTTCAATCATTCGCTGTCACTCACGGCCTTCAATTTCGATTTTCATGTCCCCAAACTTCACAACAAAATGGTAAGGCGGAACGTATGATCCGACGAATTAATGACATCATTATGTCCCTCCTTACCCATGCTTCCCTACCTTCCCATTTCTGGGTTGAAGCACTTCACACTGCCGTCTATTTACATAACATTCTTCCTACCAAACTCCATAACTTTCTAACCCCCACATACAAACTCTATCACCGGCATCCCACCTACACTCACCTTCGCACCTTCGGGTGTGCTTGTTTTCCAAATCACAATGCCACTCGACCCCACAAACTAGCCCGCCGTTCTACACCATGCATCTTTCTCGGATATCCAATGAATTATCGTGGATACCGATGCTTAGACCCCTCAACTGGACGTGTCTATTTATCACGTCACGTCACCTTTGACGAATCCACTTTTCCTTTCTCTACCCCACCTACACCTCATATCACCCCAAGCTCTCACCCAGATTCAGAACCTTCACCCATGAGTACCCCGTTTCATTTCACCTCCTCTCCTCCCACAACCGACACCACTACTACTTCCAAACCATCTAAACCACCCATAACCCACACCTACAGCCGACGAAACAGGTCTGACCCAGCAACATCCAGACCCATTTTTTTCCAGCCCATGCTTCCACACCAACCCCCACCCCCACGGTCTCACAGCCACATTCCCTACCCCTTACCCACACTTACAGCCGCAGAAACAGGTCTGATTCTACTGCATCCAGACCTGTTTTCTTCCCACAACATGCACATACCACCCTAGCTCCGTCACAATCTAACCTGACACCGCCACCCTCTACCCACCCTATGCAGACCCGGTCTAAAACGGGTTCCCTACCCTCAACAGATCCCACCCTCTTAGCCACCTCCGAGCATAATATTTCCCCACTACCCAAATCCCACACCCAGGCCTTGACCGACCAGAACTGGCACTCGGCTATGACCGACGAATACCAGGCATTAATAGCTAATAATACATGGGAGCTTGTGCCAAGACCTGCAGATGCTCATATTATCAGATGTATGTGGCTATTTCGCCACAAATACCATGCCAATGGTACATTACAGCGCTACAAAGCGCGTTTGGTTGTAAATGGCAAATCTCAACAGGTGGGTGTTGATTGTGACGAGACATTCAGCCCAGTGGTTAAGCCCACTACGATTCGTACTGTCCTCAGCTTAGCAACTTCACGTTCTTGGCCCATTCATCAACTGGATGTCAAGAACGCTTTCCTACACGGGGACCTTAATGAAACTGTTTACATGTTTCAGCCACCTGGGTTTGTTGACAGTAAAAATCCAAAGTATGTTTGTCGACTTCAAAAGTCTTTATATGGGCTAAAACAAGCTCCACGTGCGTGGTACCTCAGATTTGCTTCCTATATACAAAAGTGTGGTTTTCGATCTACCACGAGTGATACTTCTTTGTTCGTCTACAAACAGGGTGATCAAATGGCATATTTACTTCTCTATGTAGACGACATCATCTTGACAGCCTCCAATCCGACACTTTTGCAGCACTTCATTGCCACTCTTTCCAGGGAATTTGCCATGTCTGATCTCGGACCTCTACATCACTTTCTCGGGATTGCGGTAACCCGACGAAATGGTGGCCTGTTCTTATCTCAGACCACATATGCAGCAGAGATCTTAGCTCGTGCTAAAATGGAAAATTGTAAACCATGTGCCACACCTACTGACACTAATTCTAAACTAAGTGCAACTGCTGGAGAACCCTTCTCAGATGGTGCCTTATATCGTAGCCTTGCTGGTGCACTGCAGTATTTAACCTTCACACGACCTGATATATCATATGCGGTGCAACAACTATGTTTATTTATGCACTCCCCTCGAGATCCTCATTTCCAGTTCATGAAACGGCTCCTTCGATACCTCAAGGGTACACTAGACTATGGAATCTCTATTTTACCATCCAAGTCAGCTCATATCACAGCCTATTCTGATGCGGATTGGGGAGGCTGCCCTGATTCACGACGGTCTACTTCAGGTTACTGTGTCTTCCTCGGTGATAATCTGGTTTCTTGGTCCTCAAAACGTCAGGCGATTATCTCACGTTCCAGTGCCGAGGCTGAATACAGAGGTGTGGCCAACACTGTTGCAGAAACAACATGGCTCAGAAACCTGCTTCTCGAACTCCATCTTCCAATTACCCGGGCCACAGTTGTCTATTGTGACAATATCTCTGCTGTCTACTTATCTCAGAATCCGGTCCAACATCAACGATCCAAGCATATCGAGATTGACATTCATTTTGTTCGCGAGAAGGTTCGTATGGGTTCTGTCAAAGTTCTTCATGTTCCAGCAGACTATCAATACGCTGACATATTCACCAAGGGTCTTCCACGCCAGTTGTTTCAACGATTTCGGTCCAGTCTATGCATCGGAAGACCTAATGCTACGACTGCAGGGGCGTATTAGCGGATGTATATCCGTTTTATAGTTTATGTATATCTATGTATTTCTTATGTATATCCGGTTTATATTTTATCCCTAAATTAGTTAGGAATTATCCCTGAATTAGTTAGGAGTTAGTTAGGTAGTTAGGTTCTTGTATTATATATTGTTCTCTTCTTCATCAATAGAAATCAAGGAATTCAGATTCAATTATAGATATACGTCAAAAACACGTAATATGACCAATACCTTAGAATATTCCTTTTAAGTACAGCACGAATGAATGACCGATCGATAAAATTACGGAATCTAGTTAAAATCTTATTTATGATCTATAAATCTTATTTCACCAATCATGAAGAGATCACCCTGGACATCTTGACATGCTTCAATAAGACAAAATGTATTTAGTAAAACCATCTTGAGTGCATTGTGGTGGTACCACGGCTACCGCCGATCTAGGTAGCACTGGGACGGGTACGGGAACAGGGTACGGGGACGATATGGGTACGGGGAACGACAAAACTCAAAAATCCAAGATACGGGTACGACAAAGGTACGGCAAAAAAAATAAAAAAAATTACTATATATAATTTTTTATGTATATATAATGTCAATTTTAAACTTTTTATGTATAAATTTAAGGACTAAATGTAAACTAGTAAAGACAGAGGGTGTTAAATGTTAGAAACACAAACTAATATAACACTTTTTATGTTAAAGTTTGTAAGTTTTAGGGACTAGATCTAAACAATTAAAAGATAAAGAGGTTAAATGTTAAAAAAACTAAACTTGTTTAAACCTAAAATCTAAGTATTATCTTCCAGCCGTCACTTCTACTTCTTCATTCTTCTTCTTCATGTCATGGTTTTCCGGCTGAAATTGCAGCTCCGGCGCCGGAATTTTCCGTCGGAAATCGCTATTTGGTCGCCAAGTACCCCGGAAACGTCCCCGAAACGTCCTTGACCGTCCCCGGGAACGTCCCCAAGCCGTCCCCCACGCGTTTCCGTCCCTTAGCCGTCCCCGGGACGGGTACTCGACCCATAATGGCGTCCCCGTGCTTCCTAGCCGCCGATACCTCAAAATGGTCCGCACAAATGATTAATCAAATTACTAAATCTAATTAAAATCTTATTTATCATACAAATCTTAGTTTACCAAATACGAGGATATCACCTTATACATCTTGAAATGCCTCAAAAACACGCAAAATGTTCCATTCCGGGACAACACAAAGGATCAATAGATTTACTAAGTCTAATTAAAATCTTACTTCTCATCATATAAATCTAATTGTACGAAATACGAAGAGATCACCTAAGGCATCTTGACACATTTCAAAAACACGTAAAATGTATTATGTGAAAATGAAACCACGTTGAGTGCATGGTGGTGGTACTGTGGCTTCCGCCAATACCTCAGAATATTCCATTTAGGAACAACACAGACGATCAATAAAAATACTAAATCCAATTACAATCTTTTTTGTTTAACCGTGATCTTAATGTTATTTGAGTTCGAAATATCTTTTAAGACACAAGTCACCTGACATGAGCCAGCTTTCAAAACACTATTCAAAGTTTTTTTTTCTTGTAAAGGTTTCCTTACAACTAGCACACATAGAAGATCTTCGATCTATTCTCTACTCAAGCTTTGCACACGACACTAGGTCGAAGGCAAACTATTTAAAAACAGAATCGATTGCAGGATGCTCTATTAAATCTCCCACTAGCATAGTGTCACTAGTGTTCCTAACTACAATCAAAAAACTTATCGAAACCCTTAGGGTATAAACATTTATGTCCTTTAAGGTCTAAACCGAACATTTTACAAAGACACGTAAGGTAAAGAGCAAAGATACTCTCAAAGCATGACGCAAACATATGGAATAGTAAAAGCCTCTAAATGTAAACTTCAAGTAACTTAACATCCACATTATTTCCATCCGTAGAGTATACGCTTAACCTAAACTCCTAAATTAACAACAAGAACAAAACACTAGCCCTAAATTTCTTATAACAGCACACTCAAACAACGTATCAAGTATCAACAACATGTTAATCAAAATACATAGAAAACGTCAACAATGTTTACGATACATTTAACAACAGAGCACTCTCTCTAAACTTCTTCAACATCATGAATAAACAAGCACTGTGCAACGTTCCTGTCAAATAAATCAATCAAACTTATAACTATAAGCTACTTTGAAAACCTACGTTCAGATTAACATCTTAACACTGATCAAAATTACTGAAAAACTGTTTGTCACAAAGAACATAACATTTCTGATTATACACCGATCTAAGTTAACTCCAGATTCAAAATTAGGTCTAAATCGTCAACAAATCTACAACCAGCGAAACAGAACCTGTAAAACCTCAAAATCAACTGACATTTTTTCAATTAATTACAACACAAGCACCATAAAAAGCAGAATTAACACAACTCGCATGAAATTTAAAAACCTAGCTAACGAACAGCATAGATTAACGTAAAAACTTTCAATCAAAAGTTCAAAACACAATGCAATAACGAGAGGCGAAAGTGACGAAGAAAACCTAACCTGACATAACTCCGGCAGAATAGAGAACACAGTTGAGCACGGCGGCGAACGGCGATCTCGATCTTCCAATCGACCGGCAGAACTTTGACGATTTCGGCGGCAACCACCACCTTCCTCCGCTCACTACGACGGCACCACTCTCCTTCTAAACTATCCATAAACCCTACCAGTTGTACTCTCGACATACCCTGCGTCATGCTCTCTAACTCCCTCTCGTACGCGCCGTCCCCTACACGCGCTACCAAGTTTAGGTCAACCTTTTCTCCATTGTTGTATATTACATTCTCCCCCTCTAACTCTTCTTCATTTTCAATAACCGCTTTGTATTTTCTCTTTCTGTTTTGACTTTTGTTCCGACTTTGACTTGCTCTCACAAAAGTGTTTTCCCACGAGCGAAAACAAGTGCGGGGACGGCGGTGGCCTGATCGGGGACGACGAGGGACGTAGAGTTCGGGTGGTGCTAGAGTTGGTGATGTTGTGACTGTAATTCTCATGTTTGGTGTCGAAGTTTTTTGTCGAGGGGCTTTAAGATTGTAGACATTTGGAGAAGGCTGATTAAAAGTTGTTTTTTATTGAATGAATATAATTCTCATGTCTAACATTGAATTTTTTTTTTGGGAAAGGGGTTAAGATTACTGACGCTAGGAGAAGGCTAATTGAAGGTTGATTGTTATTGGATGAGTTTGGATTTTTTTTTGTGTGATATAATGATATGTATAGATGGGTGTTTTTGCTATTGGTAATGGCGGATTATGGTGGTGTGGAGTGTTTGGAGGAGAGGCTAATTGACTTTAAGATGAAAAGTGAATTCTATTTATGGTGTTTTTAAGGGGAACACATGCATGAGTTACATGTGTTCTTAGTGATGTGGATCGATTAATTATGAAACGATGATATTTTATACATTAACAATAGTTATACTTTTGGAAGAAAGCAACAGGGTCATGAATGTTATAAAATTGAGATGGGTTTATATTGCATTATAATGTGAACAATTTGAAAAAACGTGTGGGTAAATTCAATTAATCAAATAATCTTTTTAATTGAATGAAATGTATTACCTTTTAAACATTTTAAACCTTGAATAATTTAAATGAATGATTATAAAGATTCGAAATTAATGAGCATATTAAATGTGTATGTGTATATATGCAAGAGCACATTAAATGTGTTGTGTATATATGCAAAAGAAATGAATGGTAAATATAGAAACAAAAAAGTGATCTCATATTACTCTTGTAAATCAAAATATTGAAGTTTTATTTTAGGTCATACTTAGTGGTTAGTATGATGCTTGTTCTTATAAAAGTAATATGAATTTAAATTTTTGCAACTACAAAGTTAGATGAAATTTAGGTGTTAAAAAAGTTAGCTTTTAAAAAAATTGAAGTTTTACATTCAATAATAATTTTTGCAACTACAAAGTTAGATGAAATTTGGGTATACAAAAAGTTAGTTCTTAAAAAAATGAAGTTTTACATCCAATTTTAAATTTTTGAATAAGTTTTAAAAGTTTTAAGTAAAATAGATAAAGTAATGGTATTGATATTAACTACTTTACTGAAAAAAGGTATTCATCACAGCATTCAAGTAAGATACATGTTTATCGTTGATCATTAATTAAAAAGTTCAAGGACTCTTTGATGATGACTATAAAAAGAATATTATTATCAAAAAGGTAAAGAGGATTATAATCCGTGTTGTATCATTGTGTTTACACTTTGATGTTGATACACGTTTTTTGGTATCATTACTTTTACAACTACAAGTTATACTGAAAAAATGTAGGAATACATGACACATGAGATTTTCATAGAGAATAAGTAGATTACATAAACATAAGTAAACCGTGATGGGGTTAAAAATGTACAAAAACGTAGATAAAATAAGTGATTTGCACAGGTACATACGGAACTTAGGAAATCATTACGTGGTTAAAATTAGTGTTAAGGAAAACGAAGACGAGAAAAGAAAACGTAGAAGCATATTATATTTGAGATGACTCGGATTTAATAACAAAAGCAATAAGGCATGAATTAGAATGTTAAAATTTTGTACATTTTGAAGAAAAAACTAAAACAAATGACAAAAACTAACTAGAGAAAAGTAATGAAATTGTTTATAAAAAAATATAATGGCCATCAATATAGGTTTAAGTATGTTTTATAATGATAGTTGAGTCAATTTTTACTTCTATCAGTTTTTTTGAAACTCAAATAACTTTTATATACTCAACTATTTTTTAATACACCATTTAACTCGAGCATTCTTTTCTCTGAAAAATGTGTATAATATTAATATAATTTTTTTATAAAAAAGTGAGTTTTTAAAGTGTAACTCACTACGCATATAACTTTTGTTGTTTACCATATACATGTTGTTGATATATGATCAGGTCTAAAATAATTTTATGATTACGAAAGCGAAGGTGTTGTTATATAAACCATCGTAGATTTGTTTGCATTGTGGTTTGTTCCATAGGTTCGTTCTAGTTTGGTTTGTTGCTTATGGTTTTGTTTGAATTTGTTATATAGTGTTTTAAATGGATATCCATAATGTAAACAACTCCGATTGTGAGCTAGTGTCTGAGAATGAGTTGATTTCTAAGGCTAAAGAAAGAAGGAGCAAAAAAAGAAACATGAGGGAAACCCCCCCCCATCCCAGATGTACCCAACAGTATTGTAAGTGAATCTCAATCTACACGTGTAAGCATAAAAAGATCTGGTTGGTGGGATCATTTTGTTGAGAGTGATGTCATTGATAAGTCTGAGTGTAGTATATATTGTCATAAATTAATTGGTTGTGCATCAAAAGGCTTTGAAAAAACACATTAGCACTTGCAAACAATTTTTTGCTTTCATTGATAAAAAAAAAAAAACAAAAGTTACTTGATCTTGAGTCATTAGTGATGATGGTGCAATTGAAACAAGGACAATACCTAAGTTATGGGAGTTTAACCAAGAAGTAATTAGGAAAGCCTTGGCAAAAATGATGATTGTTGATGAATTATCATTTTCTTTTGTGGAGCGGAAGGGTTTTCGTGAATTATGTAATACTGTTAATCCCCTTTTTTGTTGTACCTTTACATTTAACTATTACAAGAGGTTGCTATAGTTATTTTATTAAGGAAGGATCTGATTAGTGAATACGTTTAAAAGGATGTCCTCTAGAATATCTTTAACTCGGTTTAAAATTTATTCTATATGTGTTTGACTACACATCTTATATATGTTGGTTGATTGGCGTTTACATAAGAGAAATATAAATCTTTGTCCTATCGTTGGTCATTTAAGGGTTCTAATAAGGATAGTAGTTGATAAATGTTTAATAGAATGGGGTTTAGAAAATGTTTTAACAGTGACAGTTGATAATGCTAGCTCTAATGATTTAGCAATTAAACACTTGCAAAGTTAGGACATGAATTAACACCTTTGAAGATTTTCTCATTTCTACCATACCATATCCTCCACACTGTCATTAAGAACACTGCGTAGACCATCTTCTTCTTCAAGGAAACATTTAACTGGGGCAATATTGTAACAAGTTAACGTATCAAAGTTAGGCAGAATCGGGACTTTGACCCACACAAAAACTTGCCACCAATTGGATCTGGCAACCACACATCCGACCAACAAATGCTCTGTTGAAACCGAATGGATGTCACAAGCCAGGCACAAACCGTCTCACTACTAAGGATTTTGTAGTTGGAATCACGTTCATAATCGCTCGCTACACAAAAAAAATTGACCTTATAAATTGCAATGGAGCTCCATATATAATGTTTATTTCGCAACTCTT
Source organism: Scalesia atractyloides (assembly GCA_947069175.1). Classification (NCBI taxonomy): domain Eukaryota; kingdom Viridiplantae; phylum Streptophyta; class Magnoliopsida; order Asterales; family Asteraceae; genus Scalesia; species Scalesia atractyloides. Next base: position 19,348,497 of record CAMTDV010000022.1, on the reverse strand, counting down.
TTGTATGACGTCCTTCTTCACATGCTTAACCATGTAATCCACCCGACTCCCTGCCGTGTTCCAAAGCCACATATGCGACCCACCTATAAAAATCTGATTCTTCAAAATCTCCGAAAGCATGGAAACTTTCGATTTTCCTTATTAATTGAGGGCAACCATTTTCATTTCCAATCCTATACCATCATGTTGTCCAAAACTTTATAAGAATCCCTAACCTTCACACCTTTTATCTTTACCAATGAACAGAGTAAAAGAAACATGTCTTTGAGTTGATCCTCAAAACACCATGATTCTTTCCAAAACTGGACAAGGACCACTACCCCAATTGTGAGCAAGGAACTTAGATTCAACTGCAATACCAGATTTGGAAAAGTACTGATTAACTGACCCTATAAACTTCCACACCACATGATTATATTTTCTACAGGGCACAAAATTATGATTTCTAGCTACTACCATGGACTGAGGTCACCACCCTAGCCTACAATTATTCTTTAGAAGACTTGTACCTCCACCACCATTTGGCAATGAGACCCAAGTTTATTTCTCTATTCCCTCTTATGCCCAAGTGTCGCCACATTTCTTAGGTTTTAGAATTTTCCCTCAGGCCACCCACTTAATTATCCTGATGTTCATCTCTCCACCCCAAAGGAAATGTATACGGATACCTCTAGAGTTTTAACTACCGCCATAGATTTAAATAACAAAAGAATTTAAATTGGAAGAGACCCCAAAACCGCTTTAATTAACATTACCTGTTCGACGAAGGATGGGTTTCTCACTTTCCAAGACGATAATTTTCCAATTCCCCACCTAACGAAATGGAACTCTCATGTTTTAAAATTAAAGTGATTAGCCAAATCACTCACAATCCCACCCTCCACCCACTCCCTTAAACACCAGATTTTAACCAAGTTTACCCTCAGACCAGATGTTAAGTTAAAAGACCTCAATATATGGTTAAGGTTTTTAAAGTTTTTCTCCGACCATTCACTAATAAAAAGAGCATCATCGACATAAAATAAGTGAGACATAGTCAGACCTTTGTTCGAAAGTTTTATACCTCCAAAGGTTCCCGCCTCACCGTTCTAGCCACATCACGTGGAGAGCTTCCATAACAATAGTAATTAAAAATGGGGATAAAGGATCCCCTTGTTGAAGCCCCCATTTTAGTTAAAACTCTTTCGTAGGAGTTCCGCTTATCAATACCAAAGCTTTCCTTATAAACAAGATTCCCCTTATCCAATTTCTTCAACAGAATTTTCATGATATTTACTAAAAACATCCACCAGAGTAAATCAAAGGCTTTTCAAAATCTACTTTAAAGAAGGTATGATAACCTCCATTACCAATTTGGCCCATGAGTACACCTCATTTTCAATTAAATTCCCGCTTAAAGAAGGTATGATAACCTCCTTTACCAATTTATTTCCAATTAAATTCCCGCTTAAAGAAAAGGTATGATAACCTCCTTTACCAATTTGGCCCATAAGTACACCTCATTTCCAATTAAATTCCCGCTCGAAACAAACACCGAATCTTAGCCGATCGTTTAAAATCGTCAAGATATACAATCTTTAACATAACCAAAAAAATGCGACAAGTCGGATTCGAACTGGCGACCTAAGGATATCTAACGATTAACCTGCTCCAACCCTCCACTCTACCAACTGAGCTAAGATCAGTTGTTGTTTACATCCGTAGCTAAATTCTATATAATATAAAATCCCACACTAACATGGGCTTGTAGGGCTTTTGCTAGGTGGGTTTAGTTGCTAGCTAGTAGTATATTCGTCTCCAGAACTCCCTTCTCTCGCTCTCTTTCAAAAACCTCATCTTTCTAGCACCTTCTCCGCCCTCAACCACCGCATCTCCGTCGTCCTTTTCGTCTCTGCTTATTGTTCCGTACCTTCAATTTCAGGTTTGTATATCGAATTCCATTTAATTTCCATGTTTATTGTAATTCGTTATCAGTTTTTACTGTTTTGTTTGTGTTTTTTACCGTTCATTTCTGTCTCTAAAACCCTAACCCTACGTTTAGATGTTTATAAAATTGGTTTATTTTATCATTAATTGTAAAGGTAACAGAAAACAAGTTTTTTAGATGGAAATTATACAGGTTAATACATCCTAATTGAGTGATATGATTTTGGTTTTTTAATTTGTTATGAATAATAATAATAATAATAATAATAATAATAATAATAATAATAATAATAATAATAATAATAATAATAATAATAATGATGATGATGATGATAATAGGTGTATTAGTTTGATTATATTTGTTATGGTTTGTTGTTTTGTAGAGACTATATAGAATGACAGTCTTACCTTGTGCGGGTACGTCGGTTGCGCTCTGGGGAGTTCAGCCTCAGTCGATGTTGAGTGTTTCTATTGCTAGCAAGTCGTTTGCTCGTTTTCCTCGGTGAGTGTTCTCTCGGTTGTTTGATGTTAAATCTTTGTGTTTATCTGACTATGGACATTTTTGAACCAATTATGTTATGTACTCTGAAGTTATTCGTATACTGGCTTTGATTAATTCGATAATCCGAAGTTGTTCATATATTGGCTTTGCAGCTATTTTTTTTTTCAGTTTTGTTCGGCTTGGCTGTGTTTTCTGCAGACCCCTTTTATGAGTTTCGGTGTACATGTTTGGTGGTGTTTTCGTCTTTTGGGGAGGTTGAGTTGGTATTATGATATGCCTACTTTGCCTAATTTTAAAATGATTGATGGGCGTGAAATGTTTATTAGAAAGTTTTGACTAAGATTTCTGTAGACCATAAGTAGTATGCAGTCTATTTTTGGATGTTGGCATGCATGTTCTTGTATAATTATTCTCAAGTGTAGCTATGCTTGACCTTCGGAAATGGTTAGAAACTTTTGGGAAGTCATTTGATGGGGTTGGGAATACTGTTATGAGGGCCGGATTCCTGTTATAGCTACTTGGCTTAATGGAATAGTTAGTCATTCATTTGCCTTGTTTGATGGTGGTCACATGATTCATGCATTATATATAAGAGATCTAGAATCAGTGTTAGTCATTCATCTGGTTGTTGAGCGTTAATCTGAAATTATTATTTATGTTATGTTTTGGTGTTTAAAATATGGTTAGAGGAGAATATGTCGCAAACTATTGAACACTTTTAGGACATATTTAATGTCAATTGAAATTTAGCTCAAAATGTGCTAGTGTGATACGTTGATATGGTTTGTAAGTGGTAATCAGAAATATGAAATTCCACCATTTTATGTGAAGGTGTCATTTTTTAAAAATTTGGATAATAATTATGTATTTATCTCAAAATGTGCTAGTGTGATACGTCCTAGAGGATTTGCATCATCATGTTCAAGCTTCTTCTCACAACAATCCTTTTACACATTATATCATATGAGGTCTTCAAGTGGTAATTTTCATCACCGCAGAGGTAGCAGGCTCATTGTTAGAGCCGAATCGGTAAGTTTGCTGTTAAGATATATATCATTTTTACTCTCATAATAACGATGATATTTCACTTACATGTTTTGTAAAAAAAATCCATTTTTGTCTGTATTGCAATATGTTGAGAGTTTTAATGTACGTTTCATCTTGTACCCAGGATTTCTATTCGATACTTGGGGTGTCAAAGAATGCCAGCAAATCAGAGATTAAGAGTGGTTAGTGAATATATAAGTCCATGATAGTTTATTAGAGATTCTTGAAGTTACCATCTGTTCTGATATTATTATGCGGTACTGGATGGATTTTTTTTATTTACATTGGGCATTGGATATCGACACTATACTCTTTTAGTTGTGAGTGCCTGAGTGGCTGTATTGACCTCTAAACTTGTTAATGCTGATAACAAAGTGTGTTTGCAATTAAAGCAAACAATCAACTTCAGTTTATTGAGCAGATAAAGGCTTCATAAATATCTATATAACAAAATACTTATGTACTTGAATGTTGGTTTGTAACTCTGCTCGTTACAAGAAGTTTTAACTCGTGTTTCTATGCTCAGCTTATAGGAAACTTGCAAGGAGTTATCATCCTGACGTGAACAAGTAAGTTTTTTGCTGTTGTTCCATTTTTACAAAGTGAATGTACGATCAGTTTTACACATAATGCCTGTGTTCTTTATATGTCTAATTTAATTGTTGATAAGATCAAACAGAGTAGACACTTTTTATCATACATCCACCCTCTGAATCTTGGGTTGGACACCCAAAAACTTTTTATAGGTGGTCCGTGGTCAGTTTAGATCTTGGCACTTAAACTTTCAGATCTTTCATTTAATAATTTAGTTTAACTAGTAAGGTTAAAAATAATTCTGCACTAGAGAGTTATGCTGATCAAACAGTGATACATGTCTAGTTCGTAGGGCAACCGACTACTGAACAAGTAAGGGCTCAGTTATTTTTGAATCGGGTTGCAATAGAATTGTTGAAACATTCAAGATGCTTATGTCTAGCTGAAAACTGTATCTCGTATGTTTTGGCATCTTTTCATTTGTTTTATATTGGTCAAATAATATTTTTGTGACTTTTGCTTGATAACCAGTTGAAGTTGTGGGAGAATATATTTCTGGATTAATACCTGTTCCAGGAGATGATGAATGATGTGTAACATACTCTGACAAGATTATTACATCTACTCTTCAATTAATCAGTTATAGCCATCCAGATTATTAGCTTCATTAATTCATAGATATGGATGATTACAAGTCATGCTAAAAATCTAAAACTTCATTAAATAAGAGCGTCATCTTTCATCAGTGTTCATTTCATCATTGCAAGTTTAAACTACTACTCATAATCAAAGTGAAAGACAGAATTTGAGTACAAAGAAAACAGCTTCAAAACAAATATGTTACCAATAAAGGAAACCAAAACGTTATAAAAATTACATTTTTTCTCATGTATTAATATGGCTTTGCAGAGAACCAGGAGCTGAACAAAAGTTCAAGGACATTAGCAATGCTTACGAGGTACCATCTTTGCTCACCATATAATAAGATAGCATGAGGTGGCGATTTATAATGTGTTGATTTGGGTTTTGTTATATTTTAACGGTTCAAATGGGTAAAAACCGTAAAAAAACAGCTTATAATGAAACGAGTTGAACATTAGAGTATACTATTGATGCATAAAACCCCCTAAATAAGTAAATCATATTATTTGAAAAGCTAGATTATAATTGGAATAATGTAGTATTTTAATCATAATTGCCCAGATTTTTAAATATTTAAAATTCTAGGAAAAGAAGTGTTCTGGCGTATTGACTTGTAACAATAATGCAGGTTTTATCAGATGATGAAAAACGATCCATATATGACCGATACGGTGAGGCTGGGCTTAAAGGTGCTGGCATGGGGGGCCCAGGGGTAAGTTCTATCTGCCAAAAATACTTATTACACCAACATTCTTATTAGTTTTCATTTTTTAAATCTGCCACTTGGGACATTCCAATTGCTTCACACAGGATTTCAGCAGCCCATTCGACATCTTCGAGTCATTATTCGATATGGGCGGTATGGGTGGCATGGGAGGCCGAGGCTCACGTAACATGGCTACAGAAGGCGAAGACCAGGGGTACAATCTCGTCTTAAACTTCAAAGAAGCTGTGTTCGGTTCCGAAAAAGAGATCGAAATAACCAAACTTGACACCTGTAAAACTTGCGATGGGTCTGGTGCCAAGCCTGGGACCACCTCGTCTAGATGCACCGCATGTGGCGGTCAAGGTCAAGTAATCTCATCAGCACGAACTCCGTTAGGCGTTTTTCAGCAAGTCTCCACATGCCCTTCATGTGACGGAAGTGGAGAAATATCCACCCCGTGTGATACATGTAAAGGAGACGGGCGTGTAAGGAAGTCGAAGAAAGTCAGCCTTAAAGTCCCGGCTGGGGTAGACTCGGGCAGCCGTTTAAGGGTCCGGTCAGAGGGTAACGCGGGAAGGAGAGGCGGCCCCCCCGGTGACCTTTTTGTAATGATTGACGTGCTTCCGGATCCTGTGTTGAAACGCGACGACACAAATATTCTTTATACTTGTAAAATCTCGTATCTTGATGCTATATTGGGGACAACAGTGAAGGTGCCGACTGTGGATGGGACGGTTGATTTGAAAATCCCGAGTGGGACCCAGCCAGGGACGACTTTAGTGATGGCGAAGAAGGGGTCCCGCTTCTGAACAAGAGCAACAAGAGGGGTGATCAGCTGGTGAGAGTGCAAGTAGAGATACCGAAACGTGTAAGTGGGGAAGAAAAGAAGCTAATTGAAGAGTTGTCGAATCTCAAAAAGGGTAAAGTTGCAAGTAGCTAGATAATGTGTTTTGCTTCAAACTGATTATTTATAAATGCTTGATCATGGATTCTGAGTGGTGCCAATATATTAATTTACTAAATTAGTGAGGAAAATAGACATTTTTAGCAGAATTTTTGGCATTGGATTATGATTATGTGGATTATAAGTGATTTTACGAATACAGTTTTTGTATTGGGTCAAATGGGCCAATTTTTTATTCGAATGTGAAATTTATCAATACCTAAAACCCTACAACAGAGTTTTTTAGGGTATGGTTATTTGTTGCAACTAAGCCTGGCAAAAAGAGTCGGAATGGGTTGCTTAAAAAGAGAATCACTTTGGATCCCTCGTGTTAAAATAAGTTCTGATAAAAATATGTTCTGGTCAAAAGAGAAGAAAAAAAACACAAGTCTAAACTTCGAAATGAATTTTCATGTGCAACCAGGAATAATTCATTTTAACTTAAGTCTGGCAAAACAGGCAGTCAGATGATGGGTGAAACTAGAGGTGCACAAAAAAACTGCTTTGGGACCGAAACTCTTAACCAGACCCGAACCAGTTTTGGTTACAAACCGGCACCTTCCAAACTGGCTCCATTTAGAATCCAAACCGTAGGTTTCAAACCGCTGCCTCCCCCCATCTTTGTTCCTCACCCAGAACAGAACCGGTTTGTGTGCCAAACTGCTTTGCAACGGATCCCAAAAAAACCGGTTTGGAACCAGATCTAACCACTTGAAATTCTAGGCGTAAGAAAACGACTATATAGCCATTAACTAGCCTTTTTGGAACGTTTTTCTTAACCAAAAATCACCAATTCGCCCCCCAAGTATAATTAGGTTTTTGATGCATTGGGTTGATCACAACACTTGAAAACTCACTTAAAAATGCAAAATGCAGAAAAGCATACAAACTCGCTTATTAGCTATGGCTTAATAAAGTGCTCAATCAGTTCTTCAAGTGAGCCAACCGTTGTAGGCCTTTTAGAAACGACTCGAACCCCGAAATTCGGGGGCAAGAAAATAGGTGGTTCGATCTAGTCTAATGTCGAATGACACTCAAAAGGCTCCTTGCAAAAGGTGTGACGGTTTTCTCTAACTAAACTCTAACTTGACTTTGAAAAATCATATGACCAAACATTGCCGAACATAGATAGAAAACATTGAAAGGGGTTAAACATGAATTGAGACTCAAGATGACATTTTTATTTACGACTTTAACAAGGTTCAAGAAAGAATGACGAAGTTTGTGATTCAAGAAGGTTTGTCATTTGACCACTTTGACAACCCTCGCTTAACAAAGATGATTTGATACATGTTGCAACCTCGTTACAAACGCGTAAGTCGTACTACTCTAAGAAAGGTAATGTATGAAAGTGTGGAAACAAGCAAAAAAAAGATTTAATTTAATTCTATTTTTTGAAAATTTACAAAAGGATGTGAACTTAACTATCATGTTTGGTCAGCTTCACACTGTTTGCCGGAATCGTACTTTTGCATTTGAATTGTTTGTGTATTCACATATCCGGAGAAATTTGTTACACATTTTAGATTATGTAATGACAACTTCTTAATTAAAAAAAAATAATGGAGTGTCAAACAATACGAGCGCAGTTGAAAAATTAAAAAATAAAATAAAAACCGATTTGTAACAAAGATTTTTTTTCATACTCCATGTCACACATTTATTTCTTTGGTTGTGTAAGACGCTCTCTCCGTTGAAATGTCAAGCAAGCTTTTAAAAATAGGTTACGTGATTCTTTTAAACAAAATAGGGAAAAATATACGAAACTATAAACATGACCAACACGTTGCTGTGGCAATTGTCGTTGCGCTTCGCTACACTTGACGTCAAATAGTAACGCATACGATTCTAGTTAAAAGTATTAAAAAGCTAGTAATATTCCATAGATTGTATAATAGATTTGAAGGAAATTTACAATCAACTAAACGTAACAAAATAACATAACATCATTTAATAACTTCTAATCTAATTATTTGATCTCCTGTTTAGCTTCATAACGTGCGTAAAACGTGTCAATTGCTATTTGTAGTTCCAACTGCGTTTGACGTGTATTCGCAACCTTCTTTGTCAGCGCATCTATTTTTTTTTTCAGTAATGCACATATCATATGCAATGGCATCATCCACCATTTTTCGTAAACGCTCAAGCAATTGCATTTCATTTGGACTTGACATTGTCCACACGATAAACATACAAAAAAACATTAAAAAAGTTAATAAACAAACAATGCTTTGTTTCTAGAAAAATAAAGAATGACATTCGACTCTATGATAACATCATTGCCTAGACCCACCATAAAGTCTAAATCAAACCCCCGCCATAGCTGCAAAAACAAATGCCACGGCGAACAAACGCCACGGCGGGTAGAGATTGAAAGAGAAGTGTACAACCAATACCATTACAGAAGTGTACAACAAACGTCAAAAGGATATAAACACAACATTTAAGGAAATAAACACAACATTTGTACAACCAAGCAAACATTATAAACAATACCACAATGCACAAAAAACAACCAAGCACAATTCACAACACCCCAATGCACAAAGCAATTACAAAATAACATTTTATATATATATATATAGAACGTAAGGTTCATGTGAGAACCACTCTTATTGCAAGAACCACGAGAACCAATGTGAACACAAAAAAATATCTAAAAAAATCTAAAAAACACCCATTTATATATATATATATATATATATATATGTATGTATATATATATGTATGTATATAGGGTAGGGTTCATTTGAGAACCACTCTTATTGCAAGAACCACGAGAACCAATGTGAACACAAAAAATTACCTAAAAAAAATCTAAAAAACACACATTTTTTAAATATATATATTTTTCAAAAATCGCTATATTTCGTCACTGATTTTTTTTCGAGTAACAATTATCGATGCACATATGCATATATATCATTTATTTGACAAATTCCGTAATACATTACCAGTAGTATACAATTGCGCTTTTATTTACACTATCATCCATGATACACTACTTTTTACACTACCAGTATTAAAAATGCACATATGCATCATTATATATAATCATGATATAACGTATTTTGGTACAAAAAGTTTGTGATTTTGAATGATAAGTAGGCCCATATATATGTTTTTTGGTTAGTTATATCTAGTGGTTGATGGTTTGGTTATATTTGTCACTTTATGATGTAATATGTTATTTGGATGGTATGAAGGGTGTTGATGTACATGTGTATAAAGTGAAAATATTATACATATTGGTAATGGTATTGTGTTATGGATGGTAGGAGGTAATGGTATTGTATTATGGATGGTAGGAGTTAATGGCAGTGTATTATGAATGGTACGATAGATGAAATGGAAAGTGTATTCACAGTAGTGTACCAAAACACGTTATATCATGTTCATACATATAGATGCACATGTGCATTTGTAGTATTGGTAATGTAAAAAGTAGCATATTACAGATGGTAGTGTAAATGAAAGTGCAATTGTCTAATATTGGTAATGTATTACGGTATTTGTCAAAGAAATGATGCATATGCACATGTGCATCGATAATTGTTACTTGAATTTTCTTTTTGTTTTTTTAGTGAGGAAATATAGTGATTTAAAAAAATAAATTCTTTTGTGTGTTTTTCAGTTTTCTTAGGTAATTTTGGTTGTGTTCACATTGGTTCTCGTGGTTCTCGCAATAAAGGGTGGTTCACATTGGTTCTCGCGGTTCTCGCAATATATAGGATAAGGATCCGTTAGAAACCACCCTTTATTGCGAGAACCACGAGAACCAATTTGAACGCATGGCACTCGTTGTAAATATATTATATTTTTCAATAATGCGCACTGTAACCCTAAGTTGGTACCAACGACTAGAATTACCACCGTCTACGTTGTTCACGGCGACCAGAATCGCTGTCGTGCTTCCTCACCACCGTTCCTCCTACCATTGTTCCTCTTGTAACCCTAATCGTGCCACACTCGATGTTCTGACCGTGTTGCCTAGTTACGAATGGAATACCCGATTACGAATGGATGAAGAATATATGATCTATGATTATGTTATTACTGCAATAATATCGATTATAATACGAATTTTGGAGCACTAACCTCAATTATTTAACAAATTTTGAAATGCCTGATGGTAAAATCGATATGAGGAACGATTTATGTTGTATCGTTATCGCTATGACGAAGAGGAAATGCTGATGTAATCGAGACAAAGACGAACTACTGAGAATTGCTGATGCCTAAGAACTGAGAACTGCTGATGCAATTCGAGTGTCAGACGTGATTTTGTATAAATATGCCATCCTGCATATGTGCAACACTTTACCATTACCCTATAAATACACAATCCTGCACATGTGCAACACTTTACCATTACCCTATAACCATCACCAATAATTTACATCCGGCACATGTGCAGCACGTTACCATTACCCTATAATCATCAACAATAATTTGTTCACAATATCAGTACATAATCATGCACATGTGCATCACGTTACCATTACCCGATAATCATTACCAATAATCTGTTTGTCATTCATACAACATTCTTACACATAACATTTACCTTATTAAATATCACTTCTTTACCATTTCCTTATTCACTTTTTAACTTTCTTTTTATATTCAGGAACATTCATACACAATGAAGCTGCTACCATTGCTGCTAGAATTCCGGACTCCCCCTTAACAATGACACTGATGATTATAATGATACTGATGAAGATACTTATGAATCAGATGATGATAATGAAGATGATGATAATGATACTGATGAAGATACTTGTAATGATTCTGAAGACCGTACATACACAAATGTACATGAACAACCCCTTTGACGTTCATCTAGACTTCATCATGCACCCAAGCATCCTAAAATTGATTAAGTTCGTCATCAAAATATTGATCATTTTGTTTTATTATTCATTTTACATTTAATCTGAACTGTTTACATTCAAGTTGAGACACTCATCTACGTTGAACTATTGTTTACATTTAATTTGAAACGTCTGCGTTCAATTTGATTACGTTGAACTATTGGTTACATTTAATTTGAAACCTCTACGTTATGCACTGTGCATTGCCAACATAAACTATGCCACACATTATATCATATCAATAGGTACCTGTGCATTTCCAACATATACTATACCAAACACCATACAACATTGCAAACTACATATCCTATACCAAACACCATCATACATTACCACTATACATAATAATATATAAAATATATACATGTGTATTGGAAACATAAACATTTACGTCACAACAATAGACACTTGTGTATTTCTAACATATACTATACCAACCACCATATAACATTTGAAAACATTGTAAACTGAATATAATGACATCCCTTAAAGGATGCAATGGTGGTGCTGACTTAGATAAATGATCGGTGTAGAATGTGTCAGGTAAAACAGTATCAACATGTGTAGGTAAGATATCAGAAGATAGTGGTAAAGTGGTATCTGGTGAAGATATATGTGATAGGGTCAGAGGTGTGGAAGGAGCAGACAATGTAATGTTAATAACTGTAGCCTTTGGCTGGGCTACCTCTAACATGGCAATGTCAAAATCCTCGCCAATGCCAAGATCATCGTCAAAATGCTCAACATGTATAACTGGAATGACATCATCCTTAAAATTATCAATAGGAGGTACGGGGTGTCCGTCCTCATCGACAACATCATCAAAAGGAGCTACCACATTAAGTGGTATGGCGACGTAGGCAACGACATGTTCACCCTCGGGGTGACTGAATATAACCATCTCGTGAAAATGAGGTACTGCCAATACATCATCCTCTAAAGGAATATCAGCATGGTCAGTCTCAGGTAAGGCAAATGGCTGGAAATCGAAGTTCATCCACTCATCATCCGATAACTCGTCATCGGAGATGATGATGATGATAACAGGTGGAGCAGGATCATCTAACGGTATGTAATCAGTGTCTGAAGCATAACCCGTGGAATCGGTGTCAGAGTCGGAAGACATGGTCCTGGCAAAATAATTCGTACAACTCATATATGTTAACAACTTATTTTAAATTTTTTTGGGCAATTATATTTCAGTTATATTGCACATCATATCATGTATCATTCTGTTTCATCTTACTGTTATCGTGTCTAATCCTCAAAGACTATCTCGTATAATGTCCTTGCATTATTGTTTTGATTTATCGTTTAGTACTTGTGGAACTTCGTATACATACCGTGGGGAAAACTCTTGTTACTATTTCATAAACAATTTATGACTTTTATAAAAAGACTATTTTTGAAATTGTAGACTAGACTCAAAAGAATCTTAGTTCATTACAATTGAAGCTCTGATACCAGGTCTGTCACACCTGATTTTCGATATAGCAGAAGCGTGTCGCGAGGTGTGGCCAGAGCGACAATCGTTGCATTCAACCAAGTAAACGACAATCGTAATACATTACAAAATATTCATCCATACTTTTTATTTAACCATAATTTACGTACAAACTTTTGTTTTTAAAACGTACCACAAGTTTAACAACATTACTTAAAAGTTAAACATAAGTTTATAAAACACAACAACAAAAGACTGAATGAAACATAACATCTTGACTTCACAACAAACAAACAAGATTTTCTCCGAAGGCCATCCACTAGTTTCCTGTAATACATGTTAGTTTTGAAAACAACATCAACAAAAGCTAGTTAATTCATGTTATAAATTTTGTATCAAATGAATTATCGAAAACATTTGAAATAACAAATTTGTTTAATATAGCTTAATGAAACTTGTAAGATCATTAGTGTGTTGCAAGGACAGTAATTTGTATGCCGAATAAGGTGGCAACCAAACCTTGACGATTTATTATGTGTTTGAGACACTCGTTTTAGACACAAAAGCACTCTAGTACAATCTGTTATTATTGCCGTATTAGAGTGGGGCTCGCCCAAACCCAACAGATCTATCCCCTTGTTCCTCGGTACTTGTATTCATTAATGGCCCCAATGCTTGAGCCTTATTCACATGTGATCTCAATATTTTCATTTTCCCAGCTATATTAATTGTAACATGTATACACCTCGCACGTTTAAAACCATAAAAATGTTAAAATAAAAGGGAAAACACGAACTCACTGATTTGCGTTCCGTGCAAATCTCTATTCGATTCTTGATACTTTGTTCATTTCTCGACCTACAAGTGTTCTAATCTATTAGACACTTAGGCTTTCGTTCGTTTTTCGTACAAGTATTTTATCTCGAATTTCATACTTGTAATTGTTGGTTTTTCTTTGTTAATATACATATATATATATATATATATATATATATATATTTCTTTCATATATATATATATATATATATATTTTGGATTGGTTATATATAAATGGACATAGTCCATAATTTAATTTTAAATAACTCAATTTAATAATTCATCACTTATGGGCCTAGCCCAAAAGCTTTGTAAGTATGGGTCTAGCCCAAATTTTCTTACTATGTGTGAGCCTAGCCCAATTTGTTTTTGTGTGTGAACCTTGCCAATTCATATCATGTATGTGGGCATAGCTCAACCTAATTTTGTTTTAAAATGGACTAAGCCCAATTGGTTTGCAAAGGTAGGTCTAGCACAAGTTAAAAATGAAAGATTGGGCCTAGCCTATTATAACTTATAAAAAAATTGGATTAGTCCAAGTTTAGTTTTATAAAAGTTGGCTTTAGCCCAATGTTAGTTTTTATAAAATGGATTAGCCCAATTTATATTTTTTTTTATAAAAGTGGGCCAAGCAGCCCAAAATTAACTTTTATTTAAATGAGTTTAGCCCATGTAAACTTTTATAAAAGTTGGTTGAGCCCAAAGTTATCTTTTATATAAGTGGGCTTAGACATGCAATTTTTATAAAAGTGGGCTTAGCCCAAAGTATAATTTTTATACAAGTGGGCCTTAGCCCAAAGTTAATTTATAAAGTGGCTAGTTCATATATTTTTATAAAAATAGTTTTAACCCAATATAGTTTTATAAAAATAGGCTTAGTCTAGTAATTGTTTAGTTGGGCTTATCCAAAAAAATTTACTAGTATTTGTTATAACTTATAATTTTTTTTTATGAAAACTATTAGTTATAAGTTATAGATTTAAAAATTCTAGTAAATATAAAGTGTATCAGTTTATTTGTTCGTTTTGACCCTTAGGTTCGCGTCAACTATTTTATTCGTTTCGTCTTTGTCGTTTGTTTCGTTTATACCATATACTTTATTTTTCTGAATTGTCCAAGTTGTCCGATATATTTTATTTTATCAAAATTTGAACACTTATATATTTTTGTATTCAATTTAACATGATAAAAAATATATATAGTTTTTATACAATAATACATGTACGTATATAAGATGGTTTAAAAATACATATTTTTATCAAAATATATATTTATCTCATTTTTAGTTTAAGATAATATAAGTAATAATTTCTTAACCTTTTCATCCAAATCCTTTATTTAAACATGATTAATTTTCTTAATCACTTTTAATCACCAAATCTTTAGTTAAAACATATCTGAATCAAGATTAATTTTTATTAAAATTTTGCCATAGTTTCCTTTAAAAATATAAGTTTTCCATGTTTTTATAAACATGTTTTAAGTAATTAAACTAACTTAAATCATCAACAATCACAAATATTATATAAACGTATTAACAAAATGTCATGAACTTGTTATAATTTTAATCTTTCTTAATATGGAAACTTTATTATCATTTTTAAACAAAATTTTTAAATCATAACTTTTATTTAATGATCTAATACAAGTATAATCATCTTTAAAGTATAAGATTATGTTCATGACATATTTTGTTAATGAATCTTGCTAATCTAAACATGCATGTGTTTAGATCATCTTTTTATTCATAATTTTGTAAGATTCAAGTTTACTAGTTTATAACAAGTTCAAGATCATCAAAAATTATCAAGAAAATCACATGGTTAAGCTAGTGATCTTAGATTTATTAGTGTTTTTCAAGTGGGTTTTATACATCTTTTACGATGATCTTATGAAACTATAAAATAAAAAGTATAAGACTAGGTTTAAGGATCTTACTACTAGTACAACCATTATTATTCTTTAGCTAAAAATATTTATTTTTGGGTTTTCAGACATTTGCTGAATTGTGCTACGGAATGCTGCATTTTTGTTGCAAAATGCTGAATTTTGCTTCAGAATGCTGAATTTTACTGCAGACTTTGACAATTTGGTATTTTATATAAAATTTTTATGGTATGACAGTGCAGAAATTTTTTTTATGTCTTACTTTTGAAATATCAGACTGTACCGTAACTAGTTCTGATATTTATTACATGTTCGCGTCGTTGTCATCCTTCTAAGATATGGTTTTATATATTCGTGATCATGACGAATCTATTATATACCAAGCTATGATTTGATTAAATTCCTAGACTTTTAAGACTTAAAAATAAAAAAATTAAGTCATGTTATATGATAAATAGACAATGTACTAGTTGTTCAAGTTGTACAGAATTATAGGAATTTTGCCAATTGTCACAAATTTGGTCCAAACTCCGTACACATTAAAGATCGCCCTTTTTCGCATACCCCATATAGCATAATTCGTTTTAGTCAACATTGGACATATGAGACTAGTTGTTTTCTTAAATCGTAACAACTAGTCAATCAATCACTATTTGTCATCTTACCTCATCTCTTACAAGTTAGCCATGTAGAACACCCTTGCTTTAGTCCGCAAAAATTTAAAACAAATCGATCAATCTTGAACATTTTTTAGAACCGAACCGTCTACTCACAAATATGATGATGAATCCCTCTCACAAACTCGAATAAAAATGAAACCCTGATTAGTCCCGCTAGTTGTAACATCCTGTAAAATCGTGTCCAATAGTATAGTGACACGTGTTATATTTTTAATATAGTCAATTAAAGAATAATATGGACTAAAAGTGACAACATGCTCAAACTGAGCCTCTGAATGGCTTTCTGATGTCAACATGCATAAACCTGGCCTCTGAACGACCATTAGTGTCGTGCTGCAAAAAAACGTAGCCTCTGAACGACCATTAGTGTCGTTATGCTTAAAATCGGCCTCTGAGTGACAGTTGTATCAACATGCCTAGCCTCTGAGTGACACCGGAGTCAACATGCTTATACTGAGCCTCTGAGTGATCCTTTATGTAGTCCTAACTCTCATATGTCCTATTTATTGGACGAGAGTGATTAAATCCAATAATATATAAAAGTTGGATAATGGAGGGATTAAAAGTGTCAACATGTTAATTTATACATCTGAGTGACCTTTTAACGAACCGAGAGCTCGACAATGTCCGGGCATAATCCTGGGTATGCCAAGTATTGGCTACGGAGGGCTAAATATGCCAAAAAGGTGTTTTAGAAGGTTTTTAGAAGCTTTAATAAGTTAAGGGGTTAAAGTGTCAAGTTTTGAATCTGGCCATGGGGCGGTCGCGTGCCGCGATAGACCAGGCCTGGGTCTCTCGCAGGGCACGAGAAGAGGTCTGCTGCAGAAAGTTTTGGCTTGGCCTCCAAACAAAGCTCCAAAACCATTAATTCGAAACTATGGACTTGCAATCTGCTATGCCACGTTTTAGGACACTTGTAAGCTTCTTCTTACCCCCCTAAACACCTGGCTTCACTTCTTTGAGTTCTCCAACTATAAATAGGTGCTTAAGTTCACCATTCGAACTTGCACCTTTCTCATTTATTCACTCTTCTCCCTCCTTTGGAAGTTCCTAGCTAAAAGGAGCATCCAACATAGTTCTTTTGCACCTTAGGAATCACTGGTAAGTGTTCCTTCTTTGTGCATTTTCGTTTATAGGCTTTTATAGCCAAAAGTCAAGTGTTTTACGGAAAACGCTTTAAATTTCGGTTAAGACCATTATGGTCAAACCATTGTTCGAAATGAACATGGCTAAGTGATCGTAATAAGGTAGGTGTTAGTCCCTATAAAGGGCACCTTCATGAAGATCACGTTTGCTAGACCAATTGATGGGTCAAAGTTCCGATACAAACAGGCCATTTTTCGGAAAAATCATAAATTGATCTTTTATATGTTATGAAACCTGTTTTAACACATAAACAAGTTGGTAATTATTATTAGAACATGTGAGAACATGTTCGGCTCGTCAATTTCAGTTCTAGGGTCGGTTCGCAACCAAAAGTCGCAAAGTTTGACTTCTGCTTTGACTTTCGATTCTGACCAGATATAGATTAGTTAACAACTGATCTAAAGTTGTGTTATGATCATAATATAATGTAGCATAACCCTCTGAGGTTATATTACATGATCATAATCAGAATCCAAGTTTATGCGCAAGTTCCATAATTATGTCATTCTTGACTAAAATGCCCTTTTGCATAAAACAAGGTTTTAGATAGTAATGAACTTGAAAATGAGTTTCCTACTGATGTAATATTATAAGTTGGATTATTTGGAATATTAAACCAAGTTATAAACTGAGTTTTCAAACAGGTCCTTAAACTATGTCAATGACGATTTTAGCCCTTGTGGCTATTAAAATGGTTTTAATCAAATATTTTCAAGGTAAAACATTTACTACTGATATGTTATATTAAATAACATATTTTAAACATTTTAATCTGGCCCTAATGTCAGTTTTCATTAAACATCGAATAAAAGGTTATTTTACGACATAAGCGTCGTTTCGGCGCATAGTATGGTTTTAAACCATATTATTGACCAAGACTTGATACCTACTGATTTTAAAACTTATTTTAAACATATTTATAGTAGGTACATGTTATAAACTCAGAATTCCAAATAATTTATAAGCTATGTGTAAAATGACTAAATGCTCATTCGGTGCATAGTTTGGTCATAAAAGATAAATACACATATAATTGATATTCTACTGATATTATATCATAAATAAAATATTTTTCCAGAATACTTATGATTTTAAACTTAAACTATATTCAAGTTCCTTTTATACGATATGGAATTACCAAAATGCCCTTATGAGGCATAGTTTCGTTTTAAAACCTTAAACAGACATGTAAATTGATATCCTACTGACATTTTAACTTATTTAAAATATATTGGCATATAGAACTTGTCCATGACTTATCAGGTTACCCGATATCGCTTTTATGCATACGGTTAAGTATATATAACTATTTTACGAAAATTAACCGAATTGGGTTTAACCTTGTCATTTAAGTTTCATAATCCAGAATGTTTATAGTTTACCCATATTATACAAGTCAAGTACTTGTCGGGATTAAACTACATTCTATCCGATCATCGTTTAACCAGGTAAATACTCTCGACTTATTTTCCCTATATGGGCTTGGAATACGGTAAATTATTACCGTTGGTCTGAAATTGGGTCAATCGAATGCCCATTTGTGGCTAGTAAACCCGCATATTCTGTTTTAATTAGTTTTGTTTGATAACTTAAACATCGGGGGTTAAATTACCGTGTCCTGGATATCCTCGGCTCAATACATTAGTTATTGGCCACGACCTTAGCGCGATGTGTAGGCATACACCTGACAGACGCTTATATGCAAATTACCCAAGACGTCGGGGACAACTCCTTCGTGAGTTCTAAGTGGTGTGTATTTAATCATGTCTCGGTTTCTGTACTGGGCCCTGTATGTATTGACAAACATGTGAATCTGATACAAGGTTGCAAAGTCATCTTTCTCAAGTTAATAAAAGATTTTGTGCCGTTTTGCACTTAAAAATCATTTTAAAATGTTCTCAAAATGAGTCAGTTGGGTGTATTTACCAGTGTAAGCTGACGTATCGTCCAAAGGCTAAACTGCAGGTACAATACGAAATAGGCCGGAAGCTGCTCGGTAGTGAATAAGAGGATCTTGCAAATCCTTAGATCTGCCCTAAAGTCTGTTTTATATTCTTTCTTGTACATTTTATGATCCGCCTATGGATCTTCTATTACGAGCCTGTCTATTATTTTATATTTCGAACATTCGGTTTGTAATAGTAATTTTACTCCAAGACTTCCGTTGTGCTATGTTTAATTGACAATGATGTTATGAACTTACGTCACGATACTCCCCACCCGGGACCACCGGTGTATGGATTTCGGGTTGGAAATCCGGGGTGTGACAGGTTGGTATCAGAGCCAACGTTTGAGAGAATTAAACACTAGCCTTTTGTGTTTAATCTCAAACTTACACGAGCACATTCCTTAGACTTCCGAGTCTAGGCATTGACCTAGGATTACTCATTTCATTATTAAGTTATTAATATTGTTTTTGAATTGATTTTTGACAGGAAAATGCCGACACGTGTACGAGGACAAAGTGGACGAGGAAAAGGTCAAATGAGGGGAGGATCATCGGGGCGCATTCCACCTCAACCTCACAATTCAGACTCTTACCAAGAATCAAGAGATTCATCTCCTTGGCAACCAACGAGACGTTCTGTCTCTAATAGACACTCGCCCCCACATTCCAAAAATTCTTACCACTCTCACCACTCCTATCATTCACACCATTCTCGCCATTCCCATTTTCATCATTGTTACCATGAAGAATTTTACCCTAACCATTACTTTAACACACCTCCAGCCGATCAAAATCAGTTGGACCAGCCGAACCCAATGGACGAAGACTCTGACCCATAGATGCCGCCATCAGGATCAAACGCGTATCCCATTGAAATATCAAACGATTCTAACTCTTATGCCGGATCGCCTTACCAGGGTCCTAATGAATGGGACCAATATTGGAACCAATTCACCTTTGCCCACACTCCTTTTCATCACTCTCAACCACCCCCAATACAAGAAGATGTCCACATGGAACCGGTGGACCAACCTCAACCACCTCCTGAACCACCAATAAGGAAGCGTGGAGCACGTATGTCGGTACGTGCTAGACAAAGGTCGGGATCGCTGCCACCTTTGCCCAATTCCTACCCTACAATTCAAGATGACCCACAAATGGGTGGACCCTCTAATGTTTCACCTATAGTGGAACCAACACCAACGCCTGCTGTTCAACCACCACCCTCGGGTTATACTAACCCAATCCCCACATATCCAGACACGTCTGGATATGATCCTTTAAACCCGTCTACATCGGTAGACTATCAAGCATGGTCGCAAGACCCCTACATGCAGGCGGTTATGCACACACACTTTATCCGTCTCCTTTCCCACCTACTTATCCACCGACTGGATATCCAACTTATGGGTACCAATATCCGGTTATGCCACAACCACAACCTCCGCCACCACTTGAGGCCATTAATGAGGCCTTAGAAAGAATGAAAGAGATGCAGCAGCAAGCGGAGGAAAGGAGAAGAAGACAAACAAGTTATTCAAGAAACTCTCCAAGTTGGTCAAAGGAAAGAAGGACGAGTGAAGTCTCTTCTAATTATACGTAGTCCCTGCGAGGACATTGTTTATTTCTTTAGTCCCTGCGTGGACATTTTTATTTCTTTAAAGTCCTTGTATGGACAGTTTATTTCATTTACAAGTATTGTAATTTCTAAATTTGGAATTTAATGAAGTATTTTGGAATTATATATATTTATTCATCCTCTTCAAAACGAGCGTCTCGATTTTACTCGAAATTTATTCTCTGTGATATAATTCCAAAAAACAAAGATCTTAATGGTTTTGATTTGCCGAGTGGCACATACCACATATTTGGCCAAACATATAAATGATAGTTAAGAACGGAAGGGTCTTCTATCATGATAGTTAAGGGAAGTTATCCTTCTATCTAGAAGTGGTGGACTAAGTTCAAGCCTCCAAGTCATTAAGGTCAATGCGACCAGGACTATTAATCAACCATTAAGGTCCTCTTATGTTATCATTCAAGTAATGTTCATACTCATGGTAGTGTGACTTGAGGAATCACACTAGCCTTCAAGGTAATGGACTATGTCCTAACCTTATATAGCCCATGTGATCTGTTTGATCCCGACTAAATATCACCAGTGCGGTGATGAATAAAACATCCATTAGTGATGTATTACCCTTTCGGGTTATGATTAATTTTATATAGCCCATGTGATCTATTTGATCCCGGCTAATATCACCAATGCGGTGATGAATAAAACATCCATTAGTGATGTATTACCCTTTCGGGTTATGATTAATTTATTATAGCCTATGTAATCAATTTGATCCCGGCTAATATCACCAGTGCGGTGACAAATAAAACATCCATTAGTGATGTATTACCCTTTCGGGTTATGATTAATTTTATATAGCCCATGTGATCTATTTGATCCCGGCTAATATCACCAGTGCGGTGATGAATAAAACATTAGTTAGTGATGTATTACCCTTTCGGGTTATGATTAATTTATTATAGCCTATGTGATCAATTTGATCCCGGCTAATATCACCAGTGCGGTGACAAATAAAACATCCATTAGTGATGTATTATCCTTTCGGGTTATGAATAATTTTATATAGCCTATGTGATCAATTGGATCCTTGCTAATATCATCAGTACGATGATAAATAAAACATCCATTGGTGATGTAGTGCCTGTGTGCCCTATTTTATGTCCATTAGTGACATGCCTATGTGCCATATTTTATATCCATTAGTGATACAGGCTTATGTGCCATATTTTATGTCCATTAGTGACAAGCCTATGTGTCATATTTTATATCCATTAGTGATGCAGGCTTATGTGCCATATTTTATGTCCATTAGTGACGGCCTATGTGTCATAATCTTATGTCCATTTGTGACAGGCCTATGTGCCATGTTTTAAATGTTCTTTGTGACAAGCCTATGTGCTATAAAATTGTCAAATATAACAATGACAATTGTGACATTACGATCCATTGTCTAGTAATATATGGACCTTGTCTAGATTGTAAATTGCCTATAATGGTCCTATTAAGACCTAGACCAAATATAGATACTTTAAGCGTAAGAATGTTATTCACACTAGTTTAAATTAGGCAATGGATTGTTATACCCAACGTTTAAAAGCCAATATGGTTGTTATACCATGTCTAAGAGAAATTTTATTGGTTTATAGAACCAAAGCTTTGAAGAATGGCTAATTCTAATGAAGCACAAAGTAGCCATCGAAACGTCAACTCTAAGGACGCCGAAAATGTAGCCATAAATGATAATGATATCCAAGCTCGCATTGATGCGGCTGTGGAAAGGGCCATGGGTAAGGCCATGGAAAAGCTAAGAGAGTCAAGTGCTACTCGCTCTAGACCACTATCAATTACCCCATCTTCAGCTCATAAAGAGAGCTCTGGCCACTCTTCAAATGCGAAAAGTGAACCAAGGAAGGTAGACTTTGCTGATAGGTCCCGTTCTGCTAAAGACGGGTGTACCTACAAATACTTCGTCTCCTGTAAGCCCCGAGACTTTAATGGGGAAAAAGGAGCTGTGGAAGCCCTAAAATGGCTGGACGAAATGGAAACCATCGTAGACATCAGCGGTTGTGCCGATAAGGATGTGGTCAAGTATGTATCGCAATCCTTCAAGGGCGATGCCCTAATATGGTGGAAAGCAATGATTCAGTCTACAGGTAAAGTATACCTGTATAATCTGGGACGGTCCAAATTGGTGGATCTCGTTAAGGAAACCTATTGCCCACCCCATGAGGTGGAGAAAATAGAGACAGACTTCTTGTCTCTTTCAATGAAAAACCTAGACTGTCGGAAGAATGTTATTCACACTAGTTTAAATTAGGCAATGGATTGTTATACCCAACGTTTAAAAAGCCAATATGGTTGTTATACCATGTCTAAGAGAAATTTTATTGGTTTATAGAACCAAAGCTTTGAAGAATGGCTAATTCTAATGAAGCACAAAGTAGCCATCGAAACGTCAACTCTAAGGACGCCGAAAATGTAGCCATAAATGATAATGATATCCAAGCTCGCATTGATGCGGCTGTGGAAAGGGCCATGGGTAAGGCCATGGAAAAGCTAAGAGAGTCAAGTGCTACTCGCTCTAGACCACTATCAATTACCCCATCTTCAGCTCATAAAGAGAGCTCTGGCCACTCTTCAAATGCGAAAAGTGAACCAAGGAAGGTAGACTTTGCTGATAGGTCCCGTTCTGCTAAAGACGGGTGTACCTACAAATACTTCGTCTCCTGTAAGCCCCGAGACTTTAATGGGGAAAAAGGAGCTGTGGAAGCCCTAAAATGGCTGGACGAAATGGAAACCATCGTAGACATCAGCGGTTGTGCCGATAAGGATGTGGTCAAGTATGTATCGCAATCCTTCAAGGGCGATGCCCTAATATGGTGGAAAGCAATGATTCAGTCTACAGGTAAAGTATACCTGTATAATCTGGGACGGTCCAAATTGGTGGATCTCGTTAAGGAAACCTATTGCCCACCCCCTGAGGTGGAGAAAATAGAGACAGACTTCTTGTCTCTTTCAATGAAAAACCTAGACTGTCGGAAGAATGTTATTCACACTAGTTTAAATTAGGCAATGGATTGTTATACCCAACGTTTAAAAGCCAATATGGTTGTTATACCATGTCTAAGAGAAATTTTATTGGTTTATAGAACCAAAGCTTTGAAGAATGGCTAATTCTAATGAAGCACAAAGTAGCCATCGAAACGTCAACTCTAAGGACGCCGAAAATGTAGCCATAAATGATAATGATATCCAAGCTCGCATTGATGCGGCTGTGGAAAGGGCCATGGGTAAGGCCATGGAAAAGCTAGAGAGTCAAGTGCTACTCGCTCTAGACCACTATCAATTACCCCATCTTCAGCTCATAAAGAGAGCTCTGGCCACTCTTCAAATGCGAAAAGTGAACCAAGGAAGGTAGACTTTGCTGATAGGTCCCGTTCTGCTAAAGACGGGTGTACCTACAAATACTTCGTCTCCTGTAAGCCCCGAGACTTTAATGGGGAAAAAGGAGCTGTGGAAGCCCTAAAATGGCTGGACGAAATGGAAACCATCGTAGACATCAGCGGTTGTGCCGATAAGGATGTGGTCAAGTATGTATCGCAATCCTTCAAGGGCGATGCCCTAATATGGTGGAAAGCAATGATTCAGTCTACAGGTAAAGTATACCTGTATAATCTGGGACGGTCCAAATTGGTGGATCTCGTTAAGGAAACCTATTGCCCACCCCATGAGGTGGAGAAAATAGAGACAGACTTCTTGTCTCTTTCAATGAAAAACCTAGACTGTCGGAAGTATGTCTCTGATTTCATTTCCCTATCTAGGTTAGTATTCTACTTAATCACCCCTGAATCCAAACGCATTGCATGTTTTATCATTGGATTAGCGCCCGCGATTAAGGGCATGGTAAAGGGTGCTCAGCCTAATACCTATAGGTCTGCTGTAGACCAACCTCTCTCTCTCTCTCACCTTTGATCTTGTAAGGCAAAAGTCAGTTAAGCCAGAAACTGATGGGAAAAGGAAGAGAGATGAAGACAACTCCCAAAAATTTAATAAGAAAAATAAAGGGAGATTCGGGTTCAAAGGGAACCAAGGCTAGTCGGCTGTGATGCCATTTTGCAAGACTTGCAATCACAGACACTGGGACAGTGTAATTCTGATTCACAAGCTAGACCTTGTGGTATTTGTAAAAGGAGAGGGCATAAGACCCTAGATTGTAAAGATCTTAAGGATGCTGTATGTTATATCTGCAATGAAAAAGGGCACATTACAATTAACTGCCCTAAGAATTCCAAGAATAATAATCCGAAGCCTGGAGAGGACGCGCTTTTCGACTGACTGCTAAGGAAGCTGTTAATCAAAATAATGCCATAACAGGTACTTTCCCCATTAATGATATTTATGCTAGAGTTCTTTTTGATTC
The DNA here is from genome assembly GCA_947069175.1 of Scalesia atractyloides. Taxonomy (NCBI): domain Eukaryota; kingdom Viridiplantae; phylum Streptophyta; class Magnoliopsida; order Asterales; family Asteraceae; genus Scalesia; species Scalesia atractyloides. The sequence continues at coordinate 19,323,400 of CAMTDV010000022.1, read as the reverse complement.
GGGTGCAGATAGATCTTTTGTTGATCATAAGTTTAGTAAACTACTAAACCTGCCCATAAGAACTCTAGATAAAACCTATGAGATAGAACTTGCTGATGGAACGATAGAATCCACATCTTCCATTCTAGATGGATGCTCTATATCCATTAAGAATCATTCCATCCCTATCTCTCTTCTGCCAATGAAATTGGCGGGGTTCGATGTTGTCTTAGGCATGGATTGGTTATCTCATAACCAAGCCCGCATTGCCTGTGATAAGAAGCTCATCAAAATTAAGACCCCATCTAGTGAAGTGATCACCATTCCTGGAGACTCACATTATGGATTGCTGGATAAGGTGTCGTTATTTAAGGCATCCAAGTGTTTGAGAAAAGGTTGTGTCATCTACATGGCACAAGTAACCATAAATGAACCTAAGCCGAACCTTGAAGATCAACTAGTTATCTCGGAGTATCCCGATGTTTTCCCTGAGGAATTACCAGGCCTACCTCCAGATAGACAAGTGGAGTTCAAGATTGATATTATACTAGGATCAGCACCCGTAGCTAGAGCTCCATATAGGCTAGCACCAACGGAAATGAAGGAATTGAGAACGCAACTCGATGAACTTTTAGAGAACGGCTTTATTCAGCCTAGTTCCTCGCCTTGGGGTGCTCCTATTCTCTTTGTAAAGAAGAAGGACGGTTCGATGCGAATGTGCATCGATTACCTAGAGCTAAACAAGTTAACAATCAAGAATATATATCCTCTAACCAGGATCGATGATTTATTTGACCAACTTCAAGGGGCTAGTTATTTCTCCAAGATTTATTTGAGATCTGGATATCATCAGCTGAAGGTTAGGAGTGAGGATGTTCCTAAGACAGCCTTCAGGACTCGCTATGGTCATTTTGAATTCTTAGTGATGCCTTTTGGGCTCACAAATGCACATGCATCATTCATGGATCTCATGGATAGAGTCTGTAAGCCATATCTAGATAAGTTTGTCATTGTATTTATAGACAACATACTTATCTACTGTCGTAATCAAGCCGATCACGAGAAACATCTTCGGTGCATCTTAGAACTGCTAAGGTAAGAGAAGCTTTATGCTAAATTTTCTAAGTGTGAATTTTGGCTTAGAGAGGTCAAATTTCTTGGACACATGGTAAGTGAGCGGGGTATCCAAGTGGATCCCGCCAAAATTGAAGCCATCATGAATTGGGAAGTACCCAAAACTCCATCTGAAATTCGTAGTTTCTTAGGACTGGCTGGTTATTATAGAAGGTTTATTGAGAACTTCTCAAGAATAGCCACTCCTTTGACTACCCTAACCCGTAAAAATGTTAAGTTCGTTTGGGGTCCAAAACAACAAGAATCTTTTGAGATTCTGAAACACAAATTGAGCAACGCTCCTGTGTTATCTCTACCTGAGGGTATTGAGAATTTTATTGTTTATTGTGATGCATCACACACCGGTATGGGTTGTGTGCTAATGCAAAATGGCAAGGTAATTGCCTATGCATCACGACAATTAAAGGAGCATGAAAGGAATTACACCACCCACGATTTAGAATTGGGTGCCGTTGTATTTGCACTAAAACTATGGAGACATTACTTGTATGGTACGAAGTGTATTATATACACTGACCATAAGAGTCTCCAACACCTGTTCAATCAGAAAGAATTGAACATGCGACAACGAAGTTGGATGGAAACATTAAACGATTATGATTGCGAAATTCGCTACCATCCCGGCAAGGTAAATGTAGTTGCCGACGCCTTAAGTCGCAAAGAAAGAGTTAAACCTATTAGGATTAACGCTAAGAGCATTGAGCTCAGAAATAACTTAAGTGAAAAGCTATTAGATGCGCAAAAGCAAGCCTTATTAGAGGCTAATATTCCTAATGAGGGAATAGGCGGCACTGTTGATCAGTTAACGCCTAAGAAGGATGGAATCCTAAGATTTAATGATAGAATTTGGGTTCCGATCTTTGGAGGACTTAGAGATCTAATCCTCCAAGAGGCGCATAGTTCAAGATACTCAGTTCACCCAGGTGGTGACAAAATGTATCAAGACTTGAAGAAGAATTATTGGTGGATGGGTTTGAAGAAATCCATAGCCACTTATGTAGCTAAATGTCTGACGTGTTCGCAAGTTAAAGCCGAACATCAGAAACCGTTAGGACTTCTACAACAACTTGAGATTCCCACTTGGAAATGGGAAATGGTAACTATGGATTTGATTACCAAGTTACCTAAGACCAAATGTGGTAATGACACGATTTGGGTCATCGTTGATAGGCTGACTAAGTCAGCGCATTTCTTGCCAATTAAAGAGACTTATAGTTCTGACAAATTGGCTAAGTTGTACGTGGACAAGATTGCGTCCCTACACGGTGTGCCAGTATCTATTATATCTGATAGAGATACTAGATACACGTCTCACTTTTGGAAAAGTTTCCAACAATCGCTAGGCACACGATTAAATTTCAGTACGGCTTACCATCCGCAGACTGATGGTCAAAGTGAGCGTACTATCCAAACTTTAGAAGACATGCTTCGGGCATGTGTGATTGATTTAGGTGGAAGTTGGGACGAACACTTACCCCTAATAGAATTCTCCTACAATAACAGTTATCATACTAGTATCAAGGTTGCTCCTTTTGAGGCCTTATATGGGAGAAAGTGTCGAACGCCCGTGTGCTGGGCAGAAGTTGGGGAAGCCCAACTATCAGGACCTGAGATTGTCCTGGAGACCATGGAAAAGATAGTGCAAATCCGTGATCGTCTCAAAGCTGCCAGAGATAGGCAGAAGAGCTATGCTGACAAGAGGCGTAAACCTCTTAAGTTCCAAGTAGGGGACAAAGTCATGCTGAAAGTATCACCTTGGAAATGTGTGATGCGTTTTGGAAGGAAGGGTAAGTTGAGCCCAAGATATATAGGACCCATCGAGATAATCAAATGTGTCGGCACTGTAGCTTATAAGCTCAGGTTGCCAGAGGAGCTTAGTGGAATCCATGATGTATTCCACATATCTAACCTTAAGAAATGTCTAGCCGATGAGTCGCTAGCAATGTCGCACGAAGATCTGCAAATTGATGAAAACCTGAGGTTCGTTGAGAAATCAATTTCAATCGAGGATCGACAGGTTAAGAAGCTCTGAAGAAAAATGATACCTATATTAAAGGTTAAGTGGGACGCTTTTAGAGGTCCCGGGTATACATGGGAGGTTGAGTTCACTATGCGACAAAAGTACCCCCATCTTTTTGAATAAAATCTCAAGGTCGATATTTCTTTTAAGGGGGTGAGGATGTAACAATCCTGTAAAATCGTGTCAAATAGTATAGTGACACGTGTTATATTATTAATATAGTCAATTAAAGACTAATATGGACTAAAAGTGACAACATGCTCAAACTGAGCCTCTGAATGGCTTTCTGATGTCAACATGCATAAACCTGGCCTCTGAACGACCATTAGTGTCGTTATGCTTAAACTCGGCCTCTGAGTGACCGTTGTGTCAACATGCCTAGCCTCTGAGTGATATCGGAGTCAACATGCTTATACTGAGCCTCTGAGTGATCCTTTATGTAGTCCTAACTCTCATATGTCCTATTTATTGGACGAGAGTGATTAAATCCAATAATATATAAAAGTTGGATAGTGGATGGATTAAAAGTGTCAAGATGTTAATTTATGTCACACCCCGACCCGCAGCGGAAAAGGTGATCGGGGCATGATTGGGTTATCATCAAAGCTCATGACATTTATTATACGTTTCATATTCATTAATACAATTTAATGGAAGTTTACAATAAGAATTACAACATGTTCTAACTATCAATCTAAGCTTCTTTATTCTCTTCTAAGGCATTTCCTATGTTTTCCTCGCTTCAACCTGTTCACCTGTATCATGTGTAAAAGGGTTTTTGGATCAACATAAAGTTGGCGAGTGAATCCTATGGAAAACATTTGAACAAGTTTATTTAAATTGATTATGAAATATGTGCACAACCACTCATGAGTAAAAATAGATGTAAACTAATTCAACAATAATTAAACATTAAATAAAGCACACATGAACAATAATGGAACATTTAGAGGCACGCGTTGCTCAACTCGTCTCTCACGAGGAACTGATGGGCCTAATGAATGAATTGCATAAACATGATAATATGAAAGACATAACTACAAACAATATAAACTCAACAATACACACATGAACAATAATGAATTGGTTTTGAGGCACGCGTTGTTCAACTCGTCTCCCACGAGGAACTGATGGGCTTAATGAGTGAATTTCATATAATTTGACAAGATGAAATAAGTAATCACAACAATATAAACCATCTAAGTTTAGATCACGATATGGTATGGCACAAGTTTAAATAAACGAGTTAATTAATTTGTGACACATGACACACCCCAAAACGTGTAATTAAAAAGGGGAAGTTGTAAGATTCACTCACAGTGGGTGCGTTCGGTTGATGATGTTGAATGCACGCGAAGTGGTTTTAACCACGAGTGAAATTAACCTAGATAAATATCATTATGGTTCGGTAAGTAAACGGATTTTATTAATCTATTTTAGTAGGATTGTTGCGTGTATTTTTGTGAGTTTAAGGCTATTCTCTAACCTTAAAAATGTTATTTTTAAGTATATTTAATTGATTTTTAATTAAAATAAATAAATAAAAATAATAAAAAAATTTGATTTTTTTTGCTACAGTTGACCGTTGACTTTGACCGTTGACCGTTGACTTTGACCGGTTCGAATCGTGTAATTGTGCGCTGAGTGAGGCTCGAACCCGAGACCTCCCTTACGCGTGCACGCAGCAATACCAACTGAGCTACGTGTCTAACCCGTCATATATCTGTTTTTAATTATATTTATATATTAATTAAGTTAAACAGAAAATCCTTTTATTTTAAAAACGATTTAATTGAATCGGAGCGGTGCGCTCCACAGGTCTCGAACCCGGGACCTGTGGCTTATACTAACACACAGTCCACCGCTGGACTGTGTGTCCAACTTGTTAACTTAACTGATTTTTATTATACTTAAACACAAACTAATTATTTTTATTTCTGACTTATTTAAAAAGGTAAATAATTGTCCGGGTCGATGCAGAAGACCGGACTCGAACTCGTGCGCCTTGATTAAACATACACACAGTCCACCACTGGACTGTGTGTCTAACTTGGTTATTATTCCGATTATTAATATACTTAACATATAACAGTGGTGCTTCCGGTTCGGTTAACAAAAAAAAAAGCGTTTTTATTAAGGCGGCGTGTGTGGAACAAGATTCGAACTCGAGACCTTTGTGTGTTTATTGTGCACACAGTCCACCGCTGGACTGTGTGTCTAACCCGAGTTATTTCTTGATTTATATTATACTTATAAGTTACAGATACATCGTCTTCTTCGTCAGATTTTAACCAGAATTGGAAAATCCGACTGGTTCAAAGATTTAATCGGTTTTTTAGTGTTTTTTACTTAATTACAGATGAGATATAAATAAAAAAGAAAGGAAAATAGGCGTGAAATATACCCACTCCCTTCCTCTGTTTTTCCGGCCAAACTCCGGCGACGGCAACAGGCTCCGGCGTCGGGTGTCTTGCAGCAGCGAGTCTCCAGAAAGCTTACAAAGGACGTGGGTGACTTTGGTATAAGCTTAGGGGGTTTAGTAAGGCTTAGAAATGAAGAACCCGGTTTTCCGGTGATGAGCAGAAATATTCCGGCGAGTGATTTTTCGCCGAGAAAGGGTGCGGTTTGAGCGAAAATGTTTGCAGAGGTTCGATGGGGTATTTATAGTGCAGGTTATCGATGAACTTGGTCTGATTTTCAACTTGATTCGTTGGTTTGAATTTCTCCGGCGGTTATAGAAGGTGTTGCGGACTCAGACGTCAGTTATAACCGATATCCTAGTAAATGTTTACGTTATAACTGAAGATGTCGTTAAATGTCGCGAGATTGCCGGGATTTCCGACGACTGAACTTTGGGCGCCAGTTTTGAATTCGGAAACTCATGATATGAATTAAATGATTCTAATAATTAACAGATAATACAAGTGGCGCAGTGGTTTAAGTGTTGTGTGTTAAGTTTGTTGCTGGACCGGTTACTGACCCGGGTTCGAAACCCGGCAGTAACAAATTGTTTTTATTTTCTTATTTTTGATAGTTTTTCAAAAACAAATTATATATTCCCATATAATAATTGATTATGTATCGTTTAAAATTATTTTAGGCATTTAATTCGCAACGAAATTTTTAACTGACTGTTCGGTTAATAAACGGAGCGGGTTTGGTAAATCTGTTTTTTACGGATGTTACAGTATCCCCTGCTTTTTAGAAATTTCGTCCCGAAATTTAAATTGTGATATATTTGACTAAAAGAATGATGGTGTTTAGTTTGACAGTTATATGCTTAGAAAAAGTAAGGGTTTAAGTTTTTGTTTGAGGCGGTAACGTTCCTTGTAAGGGTTAAGTACCCTATTACAGGAATCGCTTTTTGTTGCCTACTGTAAAAGTATTGATAAGCAGAATTGATTCGCTAACTAAGATATCATGCATAAGAGTTTGGATATGTTTTGAAGGGTATGGTTATATCTTAAGGCAAAACTTCTAATACTATAACCTACATGGAACATAAATAAGGCACAACAGCTAATATTTGAACATAAATGAACACAACAGTTAATATTTGAATCCACATTCTGATAGCATATATGTTTGGATGGTGCCAGTTCCTCTCTCGTTTGTTATGGTGGAGAGGTTAATTTATGTAGAAATGGAACACAATCAAATCTCTTTAAGAAGCAAGATGATATAAATGTAACACAAAATTCAACCAAGGCAATACTAGATCCTATATGGAACTTCTCATAACCGCCTGATAATGCCTCTGATGCTTTGGCAAGAATACTTATATATAGGAAGTACCAGCGGCGTATCCACCATATTCTTGCCAAATTTTCATTGGTTTTATCCACAAGTTATGATTAGTTACCAAGAAACTAATAAATCCTACATAGAACTTCTCATAACCGTCTGACAATGCCTCTGATCCTTTGACAAGAATACTTATATATAGGAAGTACCAGCGGCGTATCCACCGTATTCTTGTCAAATTTTCATTGGTTTTATCAGTGAATTATGATTAGTCCTATATAACTCTACAACCAATACAACAAACATAAAATACTGAAATGAAAAATATCTGTGCGATCAAGGCTCAATCAAACGGAGCCGATCGTATTGCATGTACTGAAAATGAAATTGTCTGTGCGCTCAAGGCTCAATCAAACGGTGCCGAGCGTATTGCATGTACTGAAAATGAATAACTTAATCTAAACATCAATCACACAAACAGCCTATGCATGGAACCTCTCATAACCGCCTGATAATGCCTCCGATCATTTGACAAGAATACTTATATATAGGAAGTACCAGCGGCGTATCCACCATATTCTTGTCAAATTCTCATTGACTTTATCCGCAAGTTATGATTAGTTCTATGCGACTCTACAACAAACACAACAACCACAAGATACTGATAATGAAATTGTCTGTGCAATCAAGGCTCAATCAAACGGAGCCGATCGTCTTGCATGTACTGAAAATGAAAATGTCTGTGCACTCAAGGCTCAATCAAACGGAGCCGAACGTATTGCATGTACTGAAAATGAAAATGTCTGTGCGCTCAAGGCTCAATCAAATGGAGCCGAACGTATTGCATGTACTGAAAATGAACAACTTAATCTAAACAACAATCACACAAACAGCCTATGCATGGAACCTCTCATAGCCGCCTGATAATGCCTCCGATCATTTGACAAGAATACTTATATATAGGAAGTACCAGCGGCGTATCCACCATATTCTTGTCAAATTTTCATTGACTTTATCCGCAAGTTATGATTAGTTCTATGCGACTCTACAACAAACACCACAACCATAAGATACTGATAATGAAAATGTCTGTGCGATCAAGGCTCAATCAAACGGAGCGACCGTATTGCATGTACTGAAAATGAAATGTCTGTGCGCTCAAGGCTCAATCGAACGGAGCCGAGCGTATTGCATGTAATGAAAATGTAAAATGAACTGTGCGATCAAGGCTCAATCAAACGGAGCCGATCGTATGCGGGCACGCCAGGTTCAACCGCATAATAAAATGGGGAACAGGCTCAACGCTCATAAATGGGGAGCAGGCTCAACGCATAATAAAATGGGGAGCGGCGGCCTCGGCAATTGCATATACTGAAAATAATAAACAATAATTACTCTAACAGTCTACACATGGAACCTCTCATAACCGCCAGATAATGCTTCTGATCCTTTGACAAGAATACTTATATATAGGAAGTACCAGCGGCGTATCCACCGTATTCTCGTCAAAGTTTCATTGGCTTTATCCTTAAGTTATGTTTGGTTCTATGTGATAAAGAAAAACATAAAACTAAACGATAGGAGTTGAATCGGGATCTTCGGTGAAAAGAACTAGTTGGGTATCTTCGTTTGGGCCGTCATTATCTTCGACAAGATTGGCGTTGAAATTGAAGACTCTTCCTCTTGCTGGTGGCCTAGTGGTTGGGTTTTCTTGGTTTACTTGGTTAACTGGGTTTGATTGGGCTTGAGTGTTGATGACGTTAACCAATTGAGGGCATGTGTTTCTAAAGTGGGTAAGGTCGCCACAATTGAAACAAGCTCGAACATATGGGAACACGGGGGTAATGGGGTTGATGATAAGTTTGGGCCATGTTTTGAGTAGGGGAAGAGGTTTGGTTTTGAAAGGTGTGGCAAACCTTGCTCAAATGACCATAGCGTCCACAAGTTGCACATAGTCGACAAGGTAAAGTAAGGGGATGGTGATAAAAACAGTTGTTGCATTGAGGGTGAGGTCCAAGATATGGTTTCTTATTTGGGTAGGTTGAGTTGGGTGCCACTTGGGTGATTGGGATAGCTTGGATTGGTATGGCTTGTGAAATTGGTTGATTCCGTTGGGTAGCAGCGAAAAGTTGTCCGTCTCTTTTTCTCTTAGGATTGGGTTGAGAAGGGGATTCGGTTTGGATGGAGTCGGAGGTTTCAGTCGATTCTTTGTCCTTCTTCTTCTCCTCCTTGAAGTCTTTGTTTCGGATTCGGTTCTCGGTAAGCTCTGTTGCTAACTCCATTGCCGCTTCCAAAGTTGCAGGCGAGGTACTTATTACAGGGTCTTGAATCTTTGACGAAAGACCACGAATGTAGTGCTCGATCAAACGGTAAAGGGGAGTGAACATGTTGGGAACCATTTGATGTAATTCGAGGAATCTTTTGTTGTATGTGGTGTGGTCTCCTTCCTTTTGCTTCAACGAATAAAATTCATCTTCTAATTTCTTGATCTCGCTCCTTGGGCAAAATCGTCTAGTCATGATTTCCTTCAATTCGTTCCAAGTTAAGGTCATAGCATCGTCGACGCCTCGTTTGGCCTTCTCTGTATTCCACCAAGTAAGTGCTATTCCATATAAATGACCAGTAGCATAACGCACTTTGCGATCATCGGGGCAATCGCAATTTAGAAAGGTGTTCTCCATCTCTTCAAACCAATGGAGGAGAGCGGTGACGCCTTCAGTCCCTTTGTATTTTGGAGGGTCGCATGATTTGAAATGTTTGTAGGTGCATTTAGTGGTATTTGAGGGAGAGTTGATAATGTTTTGGTGTTCTTGATTGACAGGATTAGCGGTGAGTGCTTGTTGTACTTGGATTACAATGTTGGGTATTACGGCAACCATTTGTTGAGCGATTTGGGATCATGGGTCGCACTAGGAATGAACATTCATAAAATAATTATAGAAAAATAAATCTACTACATCCATAGGATGTCTTGGGCTTTGCTCGCCATTAGGCCCTACATGCCGCCATACTTTACCTGTGTAATCATGTGGGCCCCCATGAATACCGGTTTTTCATATGGTTCGCACGGGTTTGCCAGGTTGCGTACACTAAAACCCGGAGAAAATCGAGAAATATGTATACAACGTGTGATATTCGGAATGTGTCCAGGTGTAGACACGGTGACACCTCAAAGTGGGTTAGTTCGAACGACGTTTGGTGTGGCATGCTTTGGCCTAATAGGTCCTTCGTACTCTCATCGTTGGTCCCCAGGTAGGCAAACTGGTCCGTTATATTGGATTTATACGAATGCCAACCTAGACAGGACGTTCCGACTACCGGTACTTGTACCCTTCCAGTTACTACATGCCCGTCGCAGAACTTACTTTGATGAGATTTGAAAATTGCAACAAAATCTTTGAATAATGAGAGTATGAAAATAAATTGAATACATGAACATCGATATATGTATAATGAATATGTATATAAGCATGTATGTTTGACTGTAAATGTAAACAAATATGAAACAAATAAATATCACAAGTTTGTATGTAACCACCTAATCAACTAAAATTTAGGCAGACTACAGTATAGGCTCTAAGGGTCTAATAACCTATCCTATATCCCTATAGTCATGGCTCTGATACCAATCTGTCTCACCCCGACCCGCAGCGGAAAAGGTGATCGGGGCATGATTGGGTTATCATCAAAGCTCATGACATTTATTATACGTTTCATATTCATTAATACAATTTAATGGAAGTTTACAATAAGAATTACAACATGTTCTAACTATCAATCTAAGCTTCTTTATTCTCTTCTAAGGCATTTCCTATGTTTTCCTCGCTTCAACCTGTTCACCTGTATCATGTGTAAAAGGGTTTTTGGATCAACATAAAGTTGGCGAGTGAATCCTATGGAAAACATTTGAACAAGTTTATTTAAATTGATTATGAAATATGTGCACAACCACTCATGAGTAAAAATAGATTTAAACTTATTCAACAATAATTAAACATTAAATAAAGCACACATGAACAATAATGGAACATTTAGAGGCACGCGTTGCTCAACTCGTCTCTCACGAGGAACTGATGGGCCTAATGAATGAATTGCATAAACATGATAATATGAAAGACATAACTACAAACAATATAAACTCAACAATACACACATGAACAATAATGAATTGGTTTTGAGGCACGCGTTGTTCAACTCGTCTCCCACGAGGAACTGATGGGCTTAATGAGTGAATTTCATATAATTTGACAAGATGAATTAAGTAATCACAACAATATAAACCATCTAAGTTTAGATCACGATATGGTATGGCACAAGTTTAAATAAACGAGTTAATTAATTTGTGACACATGACACACCCCAAAACGTGTAATTAAAAAGGGGAAGTTGTAAGATTCACTCACAGTGGGTGCGTTCGGTTGATGATGTTGAATGCACGCGAAGTGGTTTTAACCACGAGTGAAATTAACCTAGATAAATATCATTATGGTTCGGTAAGTAAACGGATTTTATTAATCTATTTTAGTAGGATTGTTGCGTGTATTTTTGTGAGTTTAAGGCTATTCTCTAACCTTAAAAATGTTATTTTAAGTATATTTAATTGATTTTTAATTAAAATAAATAAATAAAAATAATAAAAAATTTGATTTTTTTTTGCTACAGTTGACCGTTGACCGTTGACTTTGACCGGTTCGAATCGTGTAACCCAAGACCTCCCGTACGCGTGCACGCAGCTCTACCAACTGAGCTACGTGTCTAACCCGTCATATATCTGTTTTTAATTATATTTATATATTAATTAAGTTAAACAGAAAATCCTTTTATTTTAAAAACGATTTAATTGAATCGGAGCGGTGCGCTCCACAGGTCTCGAACCCGGGACCTGTGGCTTATACTAACACACAGTCCACCGCTGGACTGTGTGTCCAACTTGTTAACTTAACTGATTTTTATTATACTTAAACACAAACTAATTATTTTTATTTCTGACTTATTTAAAAAGGTAAATAATTGTCCGGGTCGATGCAGAAGACCGGACTCGAACTCGTGCGCCTTGATTAAACATACACACAGTCCACCACTGGACTGTGTGTCTAACTTGGTTATTATTCCGATTATTAATATACTTAACATATAACAGTGGTGCTTCCGGTTCGGTTAACAAAAAAAAAAAGCGTTTTTATTAAGGCGGCGTGTGTGGAACAAGATTCGAACTCGAGACCTTTGTGTGTTTATTGTGCACACAGTCCACCGCTGGACTGTGTGTCTAACCCGAGTTATTTCTTGATTTATATTATACTTATAAGTTACAGATACATCGTCTTCTTCGTCAGATTTTAACCAGAATCGGAAAATCCGATTGGTTCAAAGTTTTAATCGGTTTTTTTAGTGTTTTTTACTTAATTACAGATGAGATATAATTAAAAAAGAAAGGAAAATAGGCGTGAAATATACCCACTCGCTTCCTCTGTTTTTCCGGCAAAACTCCGGCGACAGCAACAGGCTCCGGCGTCGGGTGTCTTGCAGCAGCGAGTCTCCATAAAGCTTACAAAGGACGTGGGTGACTTCGGTATAAGCTTAGGGGGTTTAGTAAAGCTTAGAAATGAAGAACCCGGTTTTCCGGTGATGAGCAGAAATATTCCGGCGAGTGATTTTTCGCCGAGAAAGGGTGCGGTTTGAGCGAAAATGTTTGCAGAGGTTCGATGGGGTATTTATAGTGCAGGTTATCGATGAACTTGGTCTGATTTTCAACTTGATTCGTTGGTTTGAATTTCTCCGGCGGTTATAGAAGGTGTCGCGGACTCAGACGTCAGTTATAACCGATATCCTAGTAAATGTTTACGTTATAACTGAAGATGTCGTTAAATGTCGCAAGATTGCCGGGATTTCCGACGACTGAACTTTGTGCGCCGGTTTTGAATTCGGAAACTCATGATATGAATTAAATGATTCTAATAATTAACAGATAATACAAGTGGCGCAGTGGTTTAAGTGTTGTGTGTTAAGTTTGTTGCTGGACCGGTTACTGACCCGGGTTCGAAACCCGGCAGTAACAAATTGTTTTTATTTTCTTATTTTTGACAGTTTTTCAAAAACAAATTATATATTCCCATATAATAATTGATTATGTATCGTTTAAAATTATTTTAGGCATTTAATTCGCAATAAAATTTTTAACTGACTGTTCGGTTAATAAACGGAGCGGGTTTGGTAAATCCGTTTTTGACGGATGTTAGAATTTATACCTTTGAGTGACCTTTTAACGAACCGAGAGCTCGACAATGTCTGGGCATAATCCCAGGTATGCCAAGTATTGGCTACGGAGGGCTAAATATGCCAAAAAGGTGTTTTAGAAGGTTTTAGACGCTTTAATAAGTTAAGGGGTTAAAGTGTCAAGTTTTGAATCTGGCCATGGGGCGGTCGCGTGCCGCGAGAAGAGGTCTGCTGCAGAAAGTTTTGGCTTGGCCTCCAAACAAAGCTCCAAAACCATTAATTCGAAACTATGGACTTGCAATCTGCTATGCCACGTTTTAGGACACTTGTAAGCTTCTTCTTATACCCCTAAACACCTGGCTTCACCTTCTTTGAGTTCTCCAACTATAAATAGGTGCTTAAGTTCACCATTGCACCTTTCTCATTTATTAACTCTTCTCCCTCCTCTGGAAGTTCCTAGCTAAAAGGAGTATCCAACATAGTTCTTTTGCACCTTAGGAATCACTGGTAAGTGTTCCTTCTTTGTGCATTTTCGTTTATAGGCTTTTATAGCCAAAAGTCAAGTGTTTTACGGAAAACGCTTTAAATTTCGGTTAAGACCATTATGGTCCAACCATTGTTCGAAATGAACATGGCTAAGTGATCGTAATAAGTTAGGTGTTAATCCCTATAAAGGGCACGTCCCAAAGATCACGTTTACTAGACCAATTGATGGGTCAAAGTTAGGATACAAACAGGCCATTTTTCGGTAAAATCATAAATTGATCTTTTATATGTTATGAAACCTGTTTTGACACTTAAACAAGTTGGTAATTATTATTAGAATATGTAAGAACATGTTCGGCTCGTCAATTTCAGTTCTAGGGTCGGTTCACAACCAAAAGTCGCAAAGTTTGACTTCTGCTTTGACTTTCGATTCTGACCAGATATAGATTAGTTAACAACTGATCTAAAGTTGCGTTATAATCATAATATAATGTAGCATAACCCTATGAGGTTATATTACATGATCATAATCAGAATCTAAGTTTATGCGCAAGTTCCATAATTATTTCATTCTTGACTAAAATGCCCTTTTGCATAAAACAAGGTTTTAGATAGTAATGAACTTGAAAATGAGTTTCCTACTGATGTAATATTATACGTTGGATTATTTGGAATATTAAACCAAGTTATAAACTGAGTTTTCAAATAAACTATGTCAATGACGATTTTAGCCCTTGTGGCTATTAAAATGGTTTTAATCAAATATTTTCAAGGTAAAACATTTACTACTGATATGTTATATTAAATAACATATTTTAAACATTTTAATCTGACCCTAATGTCAGTTTTCATTAAACATCGCATAAAACGTTATTTTACGACATAAGCGTCGTTTCGGCGCATAGTATGGTTTTAAACCATATTATTGACCAAGACTTGATACCTACTGATTTTAAAACTTATTTTTTAAACATATTTATAGTAGGTACATGTTATAAACTCAGAATTCCAAATAATTTATAAGCTATGTGTAAAATGACTAAATGCCCATTCGGTGCATAGTTTGATCATAAAAGATAAATACACATATAATTGATATTCTACTGATATTATATCATAAATAAAATATTTTTCCAGAATACTTATGATTTTAGACTTAAACTATATTCAAGTTCCTTTTATACGATATGGAATTACCAAAATGCCCTTATGAGGCATAGTTTCGTTTTAAAACCTTAAACAGACATGTAAATTGATATCCTACTGACATTTTAACTTATTTAAAATATATTGGCATATAGAACTTGTCCATGACTTATCCGGTTACCCGATATCGCTTTTATGCGTACGGTTAAGTATATATAACTATTTTACGAAAATTAACCGAATTGGGTTTAACCTTGTCATTTAAGTTTCATAATCCAGAATGTTTATAGTTTACCTATATTTTATACAATTTAAGTACTTGTCGGGATTAAACTACATTCTATCCGATTATCGTTTAATCAAGCGTTATACGTAATGATCATGTACACTATTCGGTTTATAAGACCGTTAGTAATTAATTGGCTAACTTATGCCATAATCCAGACTAGAGCCTTGCCGGTAAATGCTATCTACACTTGGTACTTTTCTATACGGCTGAGTTATTTAAATAAAAGAAGAAGACTAGCTCAGGTAAATACTCTCGACTTATTTTCCTATATGGGCTTAGGATACGGCAAATTATTACCGCTTGGTCTGAAATGTGGTCAATCGAATGCCCATTTGTGGCTAGTAAACCCGCATATTCCGTTTTAATTAGTTTTGTTTGATAACTTAAAAATCGGGGGTTAAATTACCGTGTCCTGGATATCCTCGGCTCAATACATTAGTTATTGGCCACGACCTTAGCGCGGGGTGTAGGCATACACCTGACAGACGATTATATGCAAATTACCCAAGACATTGGGGACAACTCCTTCGTGAGTTCTAAGTGGTGTGTATTTAATCATATCTCGGTTTCTGTACTGGGCCCTGTACAAACATGTGAATCTGATACAAGGTTGCAAAGTCAACTTTCCGAAGTTAATAAAAGATTTTGTGCCGTTTTGCACTTAAAAATCATTTTAAAATGTTTTCAAAATGTGTCACTTGGGTGTATTTACCAGCGTAAGCTGTCCAAAGGCTAAACTGCAGGTACAATACGAAATAGGCCGGAAGTTGCTCGTTAGTGAATAAGAGGATCTTGCAAATCCTTAGATCTGCCCTAAAGTCTGTTTTATATTCTTTCTTGTACATTTTATGATCTGCCTGTGGATCTTCTATTACGAGCCTGTATATTATTTTATATTTCGAACATTCGGTTTGTAATAGTAATTTTACTACAAGACTTCCGTTGTGCTATGTTTAATTGACAATGAAGTAATCAACTTAAGTCACGATACTCCCCAACCGGGCCCACCGGTGTTTGGATTTCGGGTTGGAAATCCAGGGTGTGACACTAGTTTAACCATGTAATAAAACACAACCAATTAAAAAAACAAACAAAACTTTTTTCTTTTTTTAGTTTCACGCAAAAAAAGATGGAACGTCCTTGTTTTCTTTTTTTTTTTCTTACTGTCGAGACAGCCACATAAAAATCAAACCACCAATCAAAACAACCAACCTTGTATGAGACTTCTCGAATTTAAAGCGAATGCGAAAATCAACCAACTTGTTTCTCTTTGTTTATTCCCAAAACATAATGGAACGAAAAACCAACAACAACAAAGAAACAGAACAAGAAAACGAAAACCTCAAACAGCATCAAACCTTTCTCCTTTTAATCTCAAAACAAAACCTTGCGAGAACCCTGTGACTCAAGGAAAACGAAGACGATGACAGACTTCTTCCGGCAGCGGCAATGATTGAACTCGGTTTATTTCAATCGGCAAAATACAACAACAATGACTTCTTCTTCGATTAGGGTTCTTGAACTTGGCTCTAATAACAACTCAAGTCCAAGAACCGATAAACAAGAACACAAATAGGTTTAGGAATTCCTGTCTGATATATAATAGAGAAATATAACTCAAAAAATCATTTATAATCTCTCAAACTGTAACTCTATTTCTCTCAACCCCATAATGTCAAACTTGGTTTATATAGACTAACCCTCACTTGCAAGCCAAGATATTACCATACTAACTATAATGTAATTAGCAAACTTAACCAATTTATTCAACTTTTCAAATTTGGTCCTTAAGTTCACCAACTCATGTCCTGCTTAAAACCCATACTAAACGCATTTAATTTCTAGGTTGGACCCCTTGATTAGGCCAAACAACAATTGAGCCAACAACATAAAAGAGTTTGAGTGACGTTTCGTTTGGTACATTAGAATCATAACGGGTATGAATGATGAAATATGAAATCTAACGACATTGGAGTCAAAACTTTATACACACGTATTGTGCGGTACCGAACCATACCCGTAGAGAACCGATGTTTATCTGCTGGTATAAAATGTACATAAAAATTGTAACTTCACTTTACTAACATAATTTCGTTAACTAATTTGTCAAAGTTGAGATAAGACGATCCACCAATGGTGACTGCTTCTTCAGCTTTCTTCTTCAACTCCAAAGCTTTAGCTTTCATCATCTTTTCTTTCGTCCCATCTATGATCTCCCGCACTTGAGCCTCCACCTCCTCTCTCTTGACATTTGTATCGATTTCCATTCCAATCCCCCACTCTACACAACTATACCGACAATTTGTTTGTTGTTCTGCAAAAAACGGCCAACAAAGGACCGGAACACCACTGCTAATACTCTCAAGTGTCGAGTTCCATCAACTGTGCGTCAAGAATCCTTCAATTGCAGGGTGCTTCAGAACCTTCAATTGTATATAGATTAATCATTAATCATCATGCTTTCGAACGTTGATTTATATATCATACAAACAAAATCAAAACAGTTAAATGACTTAATATCCATTATAATTAACGTTTTTAACTTTTGTTCCTTATGTATTCTCGTTAAAAGATGTATTCTGTATTATTACTTGAGTGATTGCCGATTGCGAGTAATCTATCTGCTGAAATTAAGCACGTTCTATAAAATTTTGAAAGGGAATATTCTTGAAAAGAAAAAAACAAATAAAGCTGCCACCAGGAGATATTTTCTTGTACCACCCTTTCGTCTTATTCCGCCAAGTTGCTTTTTGTTGCATGCTAGGGTGAATATGAATAAACCAGTAGAACTATTATTGCTACCAAAATTTCCTACATGTTTCTTACGATGACAATTTTCTTACGAAATTCTGACATATAAGAAAGGGTCTTAGTTTTGTGACAAAAATAACAACAAATTGGTTTTTGTAGGAACTGTGTAGAGAAACGAATACATTCCTTTGGAATTGTATAGGAAGAAAAAAAAATCATAAGAATTGTGTAAGAAAATTAAAATATAATAGATATAAATATAATTTATTTAAACACAAGATTTTTAAAAATAAATATTACGTGGGAAATGCGTTGAAAAGTTAAAAAAATTAATTACGTGAGAAATAAGTAGGAGAATTCTACGAAACATTTGTGTGGGAAAATATAGTAAAATCCGTAGGAAGTGCGTCTGAAAAGGATTACCCATGACTAGAATTCCTAAAGCTCATTTTCGTGGTAAATAAATTGACGTGGGAATAGTAGAAGTTTTCTAGTAGTTATACACATATTTATCAAAATATTGTAACCATTGTATGTTGTATTGTTCACCTTATATTCAACGAGTGGCAACAATACGAAAGCATGTGAATCTTTTTTTGTGTATTATATTTGTATATTCTGTTGATATTATATGGGTTTACCTGCTCTTGAGGACACCAACTAGTGATCATGCCTCTACCCTTAGTCTCAACTAGGAACTCTGGTGACATCCCTGCCTCAGTGCT
This sequence comes from Scalesia atractyloides, assembly GCA_947069175.1. Taxonomy (NCBI): domain Eukaryota; kingdom Viridiplantae; phylum Streptophyta; class Magnoliopsida; order Asterales; family Asteraceae; genus Scalesia; species Scalesia atractyloides. Next base: position 19,304,913 of record CAMTDV010000022.1, on the reverse strand, counting down.
GCCAACAATGTCCGGCCTGGCTATCCATAAGAAGTTCTTCTTGCTATTAGCGAGTCCCCACCCGAACTCAATTAGTTGTTCCTTTGTCATGACTGTAATACTTCCGAAGTTCACGAAAACAACTGAGCCATGGTCCTTTGTATCAAGCCAATGGATGCAACTCACGTCTTCTTTCCAAAGATTAGACCCAAGTTGCTTGACCCGTTCATCTTGAAGATGTTGTTCCATCAGGTTTAGTGGGCCCAAGGTGAAAATCCGTGGGATCGATGCAATTATAGGGTTAAGACTGTCTTGTTCCAGGGTATCAAACGTGTTAAGCACGACAATAGAGCCTCTACGTAGAGCCGCGGTCTCTCTAATGAAAAAGTTGAGCATGATGTCATTTATGTCTGTGGTTCGAACGAAGCTTGGGAAATCCCTTAGCTGGATGTTATTCATCCCGGGAATCCAATCTAAGCTTGTTTCTAGATACCCATTTGTTACATAACTCATATCTGAAAAGTTTAGTTAATTAGAATAAGTAGCTAAATGAAAATTTAACTTCACATGAAAGGGAATTAGGAAAGAAACAATTATCAAGTTGACTACCTTTGTCAACATTATTTTTTCAAGACAATGATATATCTTAGATAATTATCTATTTTATTCACGTAGGTTGATTATAAGTTCTTATTGCTTGAATACAAACCGTAGAAAGCCCTTCAAGATAAGATGGTGGCCCATTTGCATGCAGTTACATCTTTATTTCTGAAATATAGCTAATATTTTTAATAATAATTTATAATATTTAATAAAGATCTGGATATAAAACTGTGTTCAATTCTCTATATTTCGATATAATTTTAAGAGAACTGAGTTCAATGAAAAAGTATTATTTTTCTTTCTACAATTTTAAACTACCTAATGTAACTCAGTTTTTAATGAAAATATTATTGAAATTAATATAATGAAGAATACTATATTTAGTTTCTTTGTTATTTTCTACAAGTTATTGGGGCAAGGGGAGGGGTCGTCCCATGTAAACTTGCGGTGACAAGAGGTAACACCGCACCACCCCTTTGCGGTACTGCCGCACAAACCATTACCAATCAGTGCTATTGTCATGATGCGGTATGATCAACCCATGTGTGATGTTTGAATAAAGAAGCTCAATATGTACAAACAAAAAGGTTGAGAGATGGTTAGTGATTAGAACAATGTGTATTTTCGAAGTTGGGATAAACAGGAATGAAATGGAAAACACGATTTGACTCTAGGTAAGGGAGGATGGGAATATATGACTCTTCCACCCTATCAATAAAAATTAAATTATAAATTATTATTTTATATCTTAAAATATATTAAGTGTAGTTTGCCGGAAAGCAAGGTTATATATAAACACCATATTTATATGATTGATTAAAAAAAAAGATGTCCAATCATGGGTTTTTCCCGACAACAGAAGAGATTTATGGAAAGAACATAATACAAGAACAAAAACAGTAACTTCACCTTTGAGAGGAGCATACCCCTTTTGAACAAGATCACCATAATAACTGTAAGCCAAAAGTCCACAAGCACTCGTGGTCCAAAAGACTACACTTGGCAACCCAAACTTCTCCGCAGCTCTGAGAGTAAAACTCATGGCCCCATCCGAAACAATACAGCTCACCGGTGGCACGTCAGAGTTCTCGGCACCATTAAGCCTTGTAATAAGCTCACAGAAAGGTTCCAAGCTGTGCTTATGAACAGATTCACATAGTTCTGGGATTGACTGAGTTGAATCAGCATCAGATGGTGGGAGGCCATCAGGAATGGAGTAGAAACGGAAGTCTGGCAGGCCGTCGAGGGCGGAGGGACCTCCGGATCGGAGCAAGCGCTTATGGTTGAAGTGGGTATTTACGAAGGAGATGTGGAATCCCTTCAAGTGAAGGAGCTTAGCCAGTTTCATCATGGGGTTGATGTGGCCTTGTGCTGGGTAGGGGATGAATATGGCATGTGGCTTTTCCATTTCTACTATGGAACCCATATGATACAATAAGGTAGGCTTTGTTTGTGTGTATGTGATATCACTGCTATGAATCAATAGAGGTGTTGCTTGAAATTTATAGCGGAGGAAAAGTGGGCGATACACACACATGGTTGGTTGGCTTAAAAAGTGTTCTTTTCTCAAGAATATCTAAGGGAGGAGTTAATTAAAAACGTGTTTTTTTCCAAGAATTAATAGTTTTATTTTTTAGAAAAATCCAATTTACAACCCTAAGATATGTAGGCAGTATCAACTCGAGTTCTCATTTTGAAAAAAAAAAATAGATATCTGAATTCTGATGGTTTACATTTTATTACATTTTGCGTCATTCCGTCTAAACGTTAACATTCTTGTGAAATTTCATCTTTACCTCCACCCCAAGGACAAAAATTGTAATTACTCCCTATTCTTTATAAGATGCACTCCATTCTCTCTCTCTACCAACCACCACCCACACCACACCACACCACACCACCACCATCCACCACCACACCACCTCCAAACGTTTAATATAGTTGCTAGATATGAGAAGAACACCCACACAAATGCATAGCAAAACAACATTATCATTGCTAGATGCAGCTGCCACATTGCCTACACACACAACAAAGCCAACTTTGCAGGTAAGCCCATCGCCCCCCACAGTCTTCATATTAGAACCCAATAACAACTCGTCAAACCTCAAAAAAGCCTCACAACTCCACCTGTACCTCCATTTCCTCCTCTTTTCTCTCTATCCTGGTATCTTCTACACCAGCTCTACTAGATTGCCACAACATAGATGTTCTTTTCTTTCTTCCAGATAGTTGCAACTTTCATCCAAAAAGTTGTTATTTCGTATAGGTTTATATTGTTTGTGAAAGGAAATGTCATTGTTTTCGTGTTTAAATTGTTGAGTGGTTGCATAAGTTCGATTGTGTGCATAAGTGTGTTTGATTAAGTCATACATGTTACACCCCAAAAGTGATTAAAGCGTAAAATAGTATTCGAGTATACTCACGGTTTGCGTAGAAATTCCATGAAAGTGAGTTGATGAGTTGAAGGTGTTAAGATTCGTCTATTATCCTACAATGATAAACGAGGTGTATGAGTTCAACGGATGTTGGATTAGGAATGAGTATGCTGGTGCTTAATTTAGAATGAAAATATAAGAGATTTTCTTGACAAACACTCAAATTTGGACACCATGATTATTTGTTCTTCATAGGCACAAGTTTGCCTATTGGAAGTCCAAATGTGAGGTGTTTCAATATAAGATATTATAACCATAGCTCTTAACAAAATTGGTTAGTGTTTTAGGGTTTGGTCATTAGTATTATAGTATATATATATATATATATATATATATATATATATATATTCGTATATTAAGTCTTATGGTCAAATATAATCAAGTATGTTAAGCAAGAAAGTAGGATGATTTCATCCATTAAACCTTATTATATGATTCACTAACTTACAAAATCATCAACTCAGTTGATGATTTCGGTTGGCCATGAATATAGCTAAAAAGAAAAGTCTCTAATCCACCAAATAACCAAGTGAGGTCAAACTAGACTAGTGCATTCCAATCATGGAAAATGTTTGAGACTTGGTGTAGTTTGGACACTGTGTTACTAGTAAGTGTACTTAATGGCTTAGGTTGTTTGGATTGAAGGTGTTTGCACCTCAAATTTCCTAAAATGGTACCACAAATAATGTCCCACAATAAGTAAGTTAGTTCGGAACTTGGTTAGGTTTATATTCATCCAAGAAAGTATGTAGGAAAAGTTGTAATGAGTTAAAGTTTAATAAAAACAAAATGAAACCTCACATTGGACCTCAAAATGGTGATGCTCCAACCTATTAAGGTAAACTTGTGGATACACTCCTAGAGGTGTTCGAAGTGAGTTTGAAGAAATAATTCATGTAGAAGAGAAGGAAAAGTGAGCTTGAAGCTCATTTTTGAACTTGTAAGAATCTGCCTCAATCTTGAAAATTCGGTAACTTCAGAGTATTTTGAGAGTGATTTGAATGTGGGAAAAGTGAAATGAAGGTGTGGGAGCCTTGTTTATATAATGGATGATTAGGGTTAGTGTTTAAATGAAGATGGAATGTGATTCGCGAAGGAAAGAGGTGAGAAAGGTTGAATCCATATTGGTTAAAATAATATTCTGCAGATTAAGCTTCTACACGTCGCGCAGGCTTCATGTCTTAGCCCGCCGTGCAACGCGTCTTGTTCATTTGGCAGCCGAGGTTTTTCTTGACATAATGGCCCTTGAACTTTCATATGTTTGTAATTTTATGTTAAAACTTTATTTTGTGGGGGGGGGGGGTTGAGTATAGAAGGTGTATGCATGTATGTGTTACGTATCCTGCGTGTATGAATGATAGTATGCACGTATAATAAGTCACGGTTTGCGTATAAACATGTATTTAACGATTGATTGCGTATAACACAAGTATGATTGATATAATTACGATTCTCCCATTATGATCGAGGTCTGAGATTACAAGATTGGAAGTGAAATACGAAATACAAGTTGATAAAAATAGAAATACGAATACAACTTACTAAATATGGAAAGTACAGAAATACAAAGTTTATAATCTCCCCTACTTTAGGAAATTTTGTCTCGAAATTTATTCAAAAGGAAGACTGACGAATAAGTATGGATACTTGGTCTTTATATCACTGTCGAGCTCGCAAGTGAATTCGATTCCACGTTTTCCTTCCGATCGAATCTTGACTATGAGAATGTGACTGCACCTAAGTTGCTTGGTTCCTTGGTCCATGATTTTGACCGGCTTCTCGATGAAATGTAACGACTCGTTGATTTGTATGTCGTCGAGTGGAACTTGAAGTCCTTCCTTAGCTAGGCACTTCTGAGGTTTGAATCGTGGAACGTTGAATGAACGTTATTGAGTTCTAGAGGTAACTCCAAACGATACATTATCCTCCCAATCCTCTCAGGAATCAAGGACCTACGAAGCGAGGAGCGACTTTTCTTTCATACCAAAACGGATGACTCCTTTCCAAGGGGATACCTTGAGAAGTACTTGATCACCAACATTTAATTCCAAAGGTTTGCGGTGCTTGTCGGCATAGCTCTTTTTTTGACTTCTTGCCTTGAGTAGATTGTCATGGATTTGTAGGATCTTGTCTGTCATCTCTTGTATGAGCTCGGGACCGGTGATTTGTGCTTCGCCGATCTCATGCCAAGAATAGGAAAACGACACTTTCAACCATACAGGGCTTCGAATTTAACCATTTGGATACTAGAGTGATAACTATTGTTGTACGAGAATTCGACCAACGGTAAATGTACATCCCAATTGCCACCAAAGTCAATTACGCATGAACGAACCCATGTCCTCGAGAGTTTGAATAGTACACTATGTTTGACCATCCGATTGGAGATGAAAAACAGTACTAAGATTGAGCTGGGTGGCTAAAGCGGTTTGAAAGGTTAACCAAAGGCAGGTAGTGAAATGACCGTTGCAATCCAAGATGATGTCGATAGGATACCATGATGGGAAATGATCTCTTTGGTGTAGATCCAAGCTAATTTCTCAACTTGAAAATCTTCACAATGGGGAGAAAGTGAGCGGATTTGGTCAAGCTATCGACCATTACCAAAATACTATCATAACCGGATGACGTTCGAGGGAGTTTGGTTATGAAGTCCATCGCAATACTCTCCCATTTCCACATGGAAATTTCAGGTTCTTCGAGTAGACCAGAAGGACGTTGATGTTCGGTTTTCACTTTGGAACACATGAGACAGTTGGATACAAAAGTGGCAATGTCTTTCTTCATGCCAGACAACCAATAAGATTCACGAAGGTCTTGGTACATTTTGTCGGCACCTGGGTGAATGGAGTATCGAGATTTGTGCGCCTCTTTCATCAAGAGGTCACGAATGTTGTCACGGTTTGGAATCCAAATGCAGTCGAGATAGTGGAGTAAGCTATTAGGTTTGGTCACAAATTGATTTATGGCACCACACTTCATCTTGTCATACAAATGGTTTCTGTTGACGGATAAGTATTGTATCTCACAAATACAAGACGGAAGGTTCACTTGGATTTGAAGGCAACAGATACTCTTCACATGGGTTTTTCAACTAAGGGTATTGGCCACAACATTCGCTTTACCAGCGTGGTAGCGAATCTCGCAATCATAGTAGTTGAGCAACTCTACCCATCGTCTTTTATGCATGTTGAGTTCCTTTTGTTTAAAGATATGTTGAAGGCTCGTATGGTCGGTGAAGACCACACACTTAGTAGCGTAAAGGTAGTGTCCCCATATCTTTATCGCAAAAAAAATGCACCAAGTTCAAGATCATGGGTAGTGTAATTTTTCTCATGGATTTTGAGTTGCCTTGACGCGTAGGCAATAACCTTATTTCGTTGCATAAGAACACAACCGAGACATTGGTTGGAAGCATCGCAATAAACAATGAAGTCATCATTTCCATCAGGAAGAGTGAGAATGGGGGCGTTACAAAGCAAGTTCTTGAGAATTTGAAAAGACTCCTCTTGTTCGGAATCCCAAACAAAAGGTTTATCTTTTTGAGTTAACGATGTGAGCGGAACAACAATTTTTGAGAAGTTGGAAATGAATCTAGGATAGTGATTTTGGTGTAATCCAATTATTGACGACTTTGATTTTAGCAGGGACAACGTGAATGCATTTCTCGTTCACCATGTGGCCGACAAATTGAACTTCATTTAGTGAAAATTCACACATAGAGAATTTGGCGTATAGACGTTCGGTATGAAGGAGCTCTATAATCAAACACAATTGTCCCTCGTGTTCAGTATGGTTTTTGAATAAATGAGGATGTCTTCTATGAATACGATCATGAAATGGTCCAAGTAGGGGTTACACACACGGTTCATCACATCCATTAAGAACGTGGGTACATTGGTCAAACTGAAATGCATGACCATGAGCTCGTAGTGACCGTATCTAGTATGAAATGTGGATTTTGGAATGTTCTCTTCGAGGACTCGTAGTTGATAATAACCAGAACCAATATCGATTTTTGAGAAACACGTTGCGTATTGAAGTTGATCAAAGATATCGTTGATGTAAGCAAGACAATAACGATTCTTGATAATGAGTTTATTGAGTTCATGATAATCGATACACATGCTGAGGAACCATCCTTCTTCTTGACGAAAAGGACTGGAGCGCCCCAAGGAGAAGTGCTAGGGCGTATGAAGCCTTTATCAAGTAATCCTGAAAGTTGGCTTGATAGCTCTTGCATCTCCAAAGGTGCAAGATGGTACATATTTAGCAATGGGTGTAGCCCGGGCATGAGATCAATACGAAACTCGACGGAACGAGGATGAGGAGGCCTGGTAATTCTTCGGGGAAAACCTCGGGAAACTCACAAATGACTGGAATGTCACTCACGCTTTTTCCTTTGTCCTTCTTTCCACAAGGTGGGCCAGAAAGGCAAAGTACTCTTTGCGTAAGTATTTGTTCTCTTGAGTGCACGACATAAGCTCGAGACCTTTTGAGGGTTTCTCACTGTAGACGTGCAAACTGTCACTAGACTGAAGTGGAAGACGAATAAATTTTTCGAAGCAAACGACTTCGGCACAAAATTTACGAGGCCAATCCATGCCTACTATGATGTCAAAACTACCCAATTGAACGAGTTCGAATTTGATGGGGAATTCGTGTTCGATATGATTTAGGGCACAATCATTGATGGAATTAACGATTATGGATTTTCCGTTGGTGACTTCGACGATAAAAGGATTCGGTAGCTTAGTTCGTGTACATTTTAGAAAGGGTTCGAATTCCAAGGATACAAGACTTTTATTCGCACCAGTATCAAATAGCATATGACCATATAAACTGTTTACAAGAAACGTACCATTGATGAAATTATTGTCATTTTGTGTCTGGTTGGCATTGATATTGAAAGCACGTCCACGACGCGCTTGAGCTTGCACTTGAGCGTTGCGTTGTGGGCATTGAGGGCTGAGATGATTCGAATTGCCGCACTTGTAACATGTGCAACCGTTGTTTGCCGGTGGCTGGTTTATAGTTTGGGCTTAGGCTTCATTGCCTTGTGGCCTAGTGCAACTTCGGTATTCGGTGTTGAATGCCCATATTTGTTGCACGTAGAGCAAAGTCGGCATGCAGATTCGATTAGGTGGTGGTAGCTACAAGTGGTACACTTAGGAAAATTCCCAATGTAGGATCGCTTGGCCGATTCGGGGTTTGGATTGGTAAGTTGTAGTTGTTGTTGTGGTTGGTTTTGTGGATTACCACCACGAAGTTACGGTTCGATTATTTACGCTTCTTGCCGCTAGAGTTGGTCTTGGAGGGTAGTTTAGATGGAGTGGGTTCGGTGGTTGGTTTGGTGGTGGCTTGATGGACAGTTTTGGTGGCTTAGGTGGAGGTTTGCCTATCCCTTACTCAATTTTCTTTAAGGCTGGCGGCTAGAGAATAAACTAGCTCAATGGTGTTGGGCCTAGTGACTTGAATGACATTGCGAATGGCAGGGAGTAGGCCCTAAAGGTATTTTCTAATCACACGCTCATGTGTGCTAATTTAGTGAGGGGCGATGATGCTTAGTTGCTTCAAGCAAGTGGTGTAAGCAAGGATGTTGTCACCTACTTGCTTGAGTTGTCAAAATTCTTCCTCGAGCTTTTGCTGCTCGTGTAGAGGACATAATTCTGCGAGCATAACTTGTTTATCCTCGGCCCAAGGTAAGGTGTAGGCTTCCTCGTTTCCATGAATTTTGCACTTGTTTGTCCACCAGTCAGGGGCTCCTGACTCGAAGACTCTAGCTGCACTTCGGGTTTTGAGGTGTTCGGGACATTCACTATTAAGGAATGTCACCTCAATGTACCGAACCACTCTAGCATCCTGGTGGCATCATCATTACTTGTGAATGTCTTTGGGTGGCAAGCGGCAAAATGTTTGTAGTTAAAGGAGGTTTTGGGTGGGGTCAACCTTAGAGTCAATAGAGGGGTTAGGGGAATTGGCTGTGTTGATCTTACTAACTATATCGGGAACGACTTGGGCCATCTACTTTGCCATGAAAAAGATCATCTTCTTGCTTGAGCTCGACTTGGAACCTTTCTTGGAGTTAGAGAGATGGTTAGAAGACATTTATAAGATCGAATAACAGAAGGGATGAGACTTGATCATAAGGTGGTTGAGAATTAATTGCATGTTCTAGTATGTAGTATGTCACGTAACACGTAAGTTTCAAATAGTTCACATAAGCATAGCAAGAATTCACTTTGAATAGTAACAAATAATTATGAAAGGATTGTAAATTTAGTTTGTTCTCGGCCATTTTTATTGTTTGAGATTGCGAGTAAAGTGCGATTCAGGTCTTCAACTTTCGAAGTAAAAGGTACCAAATGTAAAACACATTAAAATTGATATCGGATAAAAGAGATTCAATGTAAAAATTTGGAGTGTCTCGAAATGAAACTAAGACTATCCAAAGTGGTCAAAAATTCAATTAAGTTTCGGAAGCATGCTTTGGCCTAATAGATATAATGCTCTCACCAAAATTTCGGTTAACAATATTCACCCTTCCGGTTACTACATGTCCCAAGTCAAACGAAAGTTCGAGACTTTGGTGGGAATGAAAATCGAGGAGTGGACTACTTATCAAGATGCGGGTTTCACCCCTAACTTGATAACATCGTTTCCTATGTGTGGTTAGTACTTACCGAACGAGATAAGAACAAATTCCGACTCTTTCATAAGGGTATACTAGAATGAGAATGGAAAATCTCCATCAAGGTGAGGATGTCACTCCTATCTTGAGGGCACAATTTCATGATAAAACGACAACTCGGATTGAGGGATATCACAAAAGTGAGAGTTTTCACGCCTATTTTGGTGAGATCGTCTCATTTGTGAAATAAGAGTGTCTCCATCTTCGTGTGTGTAGTATAGTTCGTCTTAGGAAAGACATGTATGTTTTAAGAGAAAAGACAAGATGAGAAGCAAGTAGGGAAAATTCAAGTATATATAGCATGATGACTAGAATGGTCAAGTATGGGACTTCTTAACTATAGACTAGATCAAAAGCATGGCAAATTTTCTTAATTCCCTATAGTTATTGCTTTGATTCCAATCTGTCACACCCCAACCGGTGGCGGAAACATCGGAGTGAGACGAAAATGAGATTGTTCGAGACTTCGTAACGACTAATTGTGACAATAATTTAAGCAACTAAATTTCATTTCATTTCATTGCTAAACGAGAGTACAACATTTGGAAAAGAAACTACGACAACTTGTTCATAACATAATCAGATGATAAGGAAATACAAAACATCAATTAATAAGTGGGTTCGAGTTCATACTAAGTAGCTTTCTTGTATGTCATTCTCAATTTCATGCAACATGTATTAAAATACAATCAACAAAGTTGGAGAGTATACAATTTTAACTACGTAGAATAGATACAAAAGATTGTCGCAAATCTAGCATTGAATTTTGTATACTAAGTTAAATTTCAAGCTAGCATGTATAACCTAATTGTCAAACCAAAGTTCCACGAGCTTAATCTGGTAATCGCAATGAACAAGACCGGTATACGATTGAATACTTAACAATAACCCTTCCTAAGGGTGGTGTGCTACTTCTATAGTTCTATACATGTTACGGTAGGCTTATGCAAAATTAAGGACAAATAGTTTGTATGTATGAGTGTTTGAGTGTCTAGCATGAATAACCTAAGCATAACAAGTAGCATGTTTAATGGATTGAGTGGTTGCATAAGTTTGATTGTGTCCAAAAGTGTGTTTGATTAAATCATACATGTTACACCCCAAAAGTGGTTAAAGCGTAAAAGGGGATTCGAGTACACTCACGGTTTGCATAGAAATTCCACGAAAGTGAGTTGATGATTGAAGGTGTTGAGAACCGCCTAGTTATCCTACAAGAATAACCAAGGCGTATGAGTTTGACGGATTTTAGAATAGGAATGAGTATGTGTGTGCTTAGTTTAGTATAAAAGTACATAAAAGATTATCTTGAAAAACACCCAAATTTGGACACCGTGATTATGTGTTTTTTGTAGGTACAAGTTTGCCTATTGGAAGTCCAAATATGAGGTGTTTCAATCTAAGATATTATAACTATAGCTATTTATAATAATACATGAATTAGTTAGTGTTTTAGGATTCGGTCATAAGTATTATAGTGTGTGTGTATATATATATATGGAGAGGATCATGAGAAAACTATATAAGTAAGAAAACTAAAAAACAAACTAATGAAGCCTAAAAAACATACTAATTTTTTTACAATTTTTTTAAAAAAATCGCTACTTTTTATGTATAAAAAACTTTTTTTCCAAAAAAACTTGTACTGCATATGTGCATTATATATGTACTACACATGTGCATTATATGTATGTGCTGCACATGTTCATTATATGCTTAGATTTAGCTTTTTTCCTTTAGTTTAGATTTTAATGTTAGGTTTTTTTAGGGTTTAGGATTAGGATTAGGTTTTTGGGTGTGTGGGGGGGGGGGGGGGGTTTAGGTTTGGGGGGCGAGTGGGTGGTTTAGGTTTTTTGAGGGGTGCAAGTGGGGGGTTTAGGTTTTTTTTGGGGGGTGGGGGGAGGGGGGGTTTACGTTTAGGTTTAGTTTTAGGGTTTTTTTTGGAGTGGGGGTGGGGGTTTAGGTTTTTTTTTTTTGGGGGGGGGGGGGTTATGCTTTTGGTGGTAAGGTGGATCTAGGTTTTTGAGGGAGGGGTGGGGGTGTAGGTTTTTGGGGGTGTCGGTGGGGGTGGGTTAGGTGGTTTAGGCCTTTTCATATTAATGTACATGTGCAGTAAAACTTTTCTTTTGAAAATTTTCTTTATATATTATATATAGCGAATTTTATTAAAAAAGTTCAAAAAATACATATATGTTTTTAGGGCTTTTAGTTAGTTTTTTGGTTTTCTCATTTAAACTAGTTTTCTTATGATCCATCCCTTATATTCGTATATGAAGTCTTATGGTCAAGTATGTCAAGTAAGAAGGTAAGATGATTTCCATCCATTAAACCTCAATATATGATTCACCAAACACAAAATCATCAACTTAGTTGATGATTTCGTTTGGTCATCAATAGAACTTAAAATAAAAGTATCTAATATACCAAATAACCAAGTGAGCTCAAACTAAACTAGTGCATTCTAATCATGGCAAATGTTTAGAGATGTGGTATAGTTTGAACATTTCGTTACTAGTAAGTGTACTTGGTGGCTTAGGTTGTTTGGATTGGAGGTGTTTACACCTCAAATTTTTGAAATGATACCACAAATCATGTCCCACAACATGCAAGTTAGTTGGGAACATGGTTGAGTTTATATTCATTCAAGAAAGTATGTAGAAAAAGTTGTAACAAGTTAAAGCTTAATAAAAAAAAAATGAAAGCTCACTTTGGACCTCAAAATGGTGATGTCCTAACCTAGTTTACCAAGGTAAAGTTGTGGATACACTCATAGAGATGTTCCAAGTGAGTTTGAAGCAAAGATTTCATGAAAAAGAGATGGAAAAGTGAGTTTGAAGCTCATTTTGAACTTGAAAGAATCAGCCTCAGTCTTGAATATTCAGTAACTTGAGAGTATTTTGAGAGTGATTTAAGTGTGGGAAAAGTGAAATGAAGGTGTGGGAGGCTTTTTTGAATAATGGTTGATTAGGGTTAGTGTGTAAATGTAGATTGAAGGTGACTGGGGAAGGAAATAGGTGAGAAAGGTGGAATCCATATTGGTTAAAATAACATTCTACGGATTAAGCTTCTACGCGTCGCGCGGGCTTCTTGTCTTAGCCTGCCGCACGACATGGCGTGTTCATTTAGCAGCCGATGTTTGTTTTATTTGTCATAATGGCTCCTGAACTTTCATATGTTTGTCATCTTATGTTAAAAGCTTATATTTGGGGGGTTTTGAGTATAGAAGGTGTAGGCATGTATGTGTTAAATATCTTGCGAGTATGAATGATAGTATGCATGTATAATAACTCTTGGTTTTGCGCATAAACATCTATTTAACGATTGATTACTTATAACGCAAGTATGATTGATATAAATATGATTCTGCCATTATGATCGAGGTCTCGGATTACTAGATAGGAATTGAAATACGAATACAACGTTCTAAAGATGTAAAGTACAGAAATACAAGTTGTTAAAATAGAAATACGAATACAACGTTCTAAAGATGTAAAGTACAGAAATACGAAGCGTTACATCCTGGGCGGGGTGTGACAATATAGGAAGAGGTGTCTGGAACTATGATATATCTTGAAGTGACGGTGCCACATGAGGTCTGTCCATTCTGGTGGAGCAGGTGCCTACTCCTAGAGTAGCCGGATGGCTAGAAGGAGGCACCGTACTCTTTGGGGGTATATTTTGGAGGAGGATCCATTACACCCATAAAGAAAATATGACTTAGGAATAGGGACTGAACTACCGGAATTTCTGTTTTGAGTAGCGCAGCCCCACGATGGGTGCTACTTGTTAAAACAACAAGAGTATGGTAGGGGGAAGGTCCATGTTCCACTCTAACTCATAGCTTCCTCGTCGGAATCTATAATCAAATAACACTGTCAGCCTTAACACAAGAGGTGGCCTTCTACGTTTGGACTCCGGCATGAGAATCAGTTGTTTGGTTTCTAATAGTTAAGCGTAAATGATAGAGAAGAGTTTTAGAGTCAAAGAATACCTTTGAAGCTAGGTGAAAACTCCCTTTTATAGGCAGAAAAGCCTGTCTTAGGAAGCCCTCGCAAACTTCTAGATTCCGGCTTTCAACTTCTAGCTTCTAATCACTAGTGTCTCTTAAGTTTAGCTTATTATTTCAACTCTACTGAGTGAGATCTTTGAAGCACACACGTCATCATTGTACTTTGACTACTCTTAGGTATATCAATTCACTCTTCAAGTATATCAGCATGCGCAACAATGGTATATAGAAATAAGATTAGCATCTATACCCATAAGCAATTTCCATCAACAAAGCAATATTTTCTGCCTTTTTTATTATCATATTGTTCTGCTTGAGCCATTTCCTGCTAATGATACACCAATAAATTTATTTCACTATTTAGAAAAACTAATTTTTCTCGACGTATGTTTATATTACATATAGAAAAATATTGCAATCTACGTGATGGTTTCTACTATAGGAAAAATTGAATTAAATAAACCAGTTATTTAGGATTGATAATGGATTAAGACATGTTCGTTTGATTAAGTATTTTATCGTTTGGAAAAAGATTATTATACAGAATGGATTCTAAATGATATATTAAAAATATTACATAAAAACAAGAACTTTTTTTATGTAAAGTAAATACTGATACACAAATATTGTAATTGGTAGACAATTTTACAGATCCTTTTACGCTAACAGGTGTGGGCTAGCGCCCCAGCCACCTCAGCAGGATGGCTCCCCAACACTGCCAGCCTCAGCCAAGAGGGGCGCTATCCTTGGCTTCCGCTAACGCTGACGTGCCACAAAACAGGGTGATGGGGCCCACATGCATAAACCAATCAGATTTGGTTTTATTTGATTTTTTTCTCTCTTTATCAATGTAGTTAAAAGGGCTTTATAAGGGTTGTTATTACCCACCATAAAAATTAACGATAAAGCCCCTCGTTAAATTAACGCTTACATGGCTCAATAAAGCCCCTAGAGACTTCATGTCATACCATATACCCTTAGAACCAAACTTGCTTGTAAAGCCTCTGATTACAATTGTCTCCATTCATATTACAGAGGACAAAAATAAAAGCATAACATATTCCATTAAATTGAAGAACAGTTGTACACAGTTGGTTAGTCTTTTTGTTAGTTGAGAGTTTATTTCTCTTATATAGAGGAGAGTTTATCTCATTGCAAGAAAGATTTTGATTTTTCTTGATATGAGACACTTTAGTTTGCTTCTTCTTTATGGTATCAAAGCCACTCCGGCTTATGATTACCGGTGACAAGTTCTACTTGTCCGGTGAACTTCATCTTCTCCGGGAACTTTTCCGAAAAATTTCATTTTCTCAATCAATCCTACTTTCTGCATCTTTATCTTCGCTACTTTGATTCAAACCAGAAATAACAAATATTCTTCGGATCTCATTCAATTCTTCCATTGTTTTATCTGTTCTAGATCTGTTTTCATGGCTTTCACTAAAATTCGACCAATTCATCAATCGGATCACATGTCAAACTTTGCATTTTGGACCCTGACCCAAACTCTAGCATGACTACATGTCCTTTTTTTGTACTCATAGTTCTAGTGAGCCTTATGATGTTTCTAGATTTGGGCATACATGCTTTGTTTATGGGCAGGCCAAACGAGCTTACCAAATTTTGGTATGATGGCCGATTTATCTTGCTTTTGTGAGAAAGTTTATTCGTGGATTCCCGACTCAGGTGCCACTACATATACGACTGTTGACTCTTCTATTGTTTTTGATGTTGCTCCCTACATCGGCTTTGAGCGGGTCGTTGTAGGCAATGATATGTCTCTTATTGTTTCTCACATCGGCACTGCCTTGCTTCATTTTCTTATTGAGACCTTGTTCTTAGGCAAGTTCTTGTTCCTGGCTTACCACGAGCCTTCTTTCGATTACACAGTTAATCATTGATCACCCTGTTGCTGTCGTTTTCTCCCATTTTGGATTGTCTATTCAGACTTTGGTCGGACAACTTCTCCACCATACACGTGGTAGTGCACATTAGTCGTACTCATTGTCTGTTTTCACCTCTATTACTCGTGAGACTTGGTCTTTTACGCTAGGTCATTCTTCTGATGATGTTTTGTCTAGATGTTCGTCTTTACATTTGACAAACAAAACCACACATAAACATTATAACACTTGTAGTGTTTCAAAGTTACTAGATTACCATTTACATCTATTGTATCATATTCCACTATGCCTTTACATATTATACACTGTGATATTTAGGGTGCTTCGCCTATTATGTCTAGAGATGGATAAAATTATTTCATTACTTACATTGAGGATTTTAGTCGATTTACATGGATATATCCTTTGACTTGTCGCTCACATGTGGTTGATTGCATTCGACATTTCAAACCGCTTGTTGAGAACCTCTTCTCTAATACCATAAAAACTCTTAAGTGTGATGGTGCTCCTGAGCGGTTTTATGGCTCATTTTCTTTCAAATTCTGACATTACTTATCGTGTTACCTGCCTCTATACTCCCCAATTTTGAGGTAGATCGAGCTTTATTGTTTCATGCTCAGTTACTAAAGAAATTCTAGTGTGATGCAAATGCCATTGTTGCCTTCCTTATTAACGGGTCACCATCATTGGTTTTCTCATCACTCATCTCCTTACGAGATTCTATTTGGATCTCATCTTGATTACTCTCTTCTTCGCACTTTTGGGTGTTTGTTACCCGTTTCTTGGTGATACTCGTGCGGATAATCTTTCACCCAAATCTACTCCATGTATCTTTGTTGGCTAGGCTCCTGGTCATCTTGGTTATATCTTTTATGATCCTCATGGTTCTTGTACTTATGCATCTCGACATGTTCGTTTTCATAATATAATTTTTGATATTGCTGATACTTCTACTGCTATTTCTTCCTCTACTTCTACTTTATCGTTCTCTATTCCTCATCCCCCTTTGTTCGTTCCTCCACCTACTTCTTTCCTCTTACTTCCTCTTCTTGTCCTCCTATTTTTCTCTTCCTTCTCTTCCTCCACGACTTCATCCTCCTGTACCAACTTACCCGATAGTTACTCGTTATGTGTCACACATGGATGCCTCACCAGCTTCCTGATCATGTTCTCTTTCATATTTCCACTACTCATACCATGAAGTCTTCTACATTTAGACATCCTCAGCAGTGGTCTGTTTGGTAGGATGCGATGTGTTCTGAGATTGGTGCTCTATATGCGAATCAGACGTGACGTCTGGTTCCGGCTCCACTGATGCAAACATTGTTGGTTGTAAGTTGGTTTATAGGATTAAGCATAATCCTGATGGTTTTGTGAGTCGACACAAAGCCCAGCTTGTTTCCAAGGTCTTTCATCAGACTAAGGGTGTTGATTATACTGAGACGTTCAGCCTGGTGGTTAAACCCATTACTATTTGTCTTGTTCTCTATGTTGCTTTTTCCGATGGATTGGTCATCAAATAGGTTGATTTCAAAAATGTATTCTTCATGGTGATATAATCTGAGACTCTGTAGTTTTCACAACCTTCCACGCATTGTTGACTCTTCCCGGCCTCATCATATTTGTTTAGTGTAGAAGACTCTTTATGGCTTGAAGTAGGCACCAAGAGCTTGGTTTTCCAAGCTACCATCGGCTCTTACATCTGGTGGATTCTCTCAGTGTCTTTCTCTTTCTAATACTTCCCTGTTTGTTTACAGTCAAGATTTGATCATGTGTTATGTCTTAATTTTGTGGATGACATTATTATTACTTGGAGCTCTTCAGAGTTTGTTACTAGATTAATTGAGCGCTTGCATTCACAATTTGCGCTCAAGGATTTGAGACAGTTGTCCTATTTTCTAGGCATTTAGGCTACTTTTTATGAGGTTGTGTTACATTTATCAAAACATTGCTACTTACTTGATTTGTTATAGCGCAGTAGTCTTCCGGATTGTCGTTCATTATATACCCATGTCTCTTCCGGTAGACAACTTTCTCGGGACACTAGTGATCCGCTATCTAATCCTATTATATATATTAAAGCACCATTGGTGTATTAAAGTATCTTGTGTTGACACGGTTAGAGATTGCTTATGTAGGCAGTAAGGTGTTAAAGTTTCTTCAGATACCTACCTACTGATCGACACCGGGTCGCTGTCAAGCGGATTTTGCGGTATCTTAAGAGTACCATCTCTCATGGGTTATGTATATGTCAGTCTACTTGTGTTGATTTACATGCTTATAGTGATGCTGACTGGGCTAGGTGTCCTGATGATCCGCGTTCGACCACAGGTTATTGTGTATTTCTTGGGCCCAATCTCATCAGTTGGAGTTCCAAGAAACAACATACGGTTGATAGGTCGAGTACTGAGGCTGAGTATCTTGCTGTTGCTCATATAGTTGCTGAGTACGATAGATTACATCTATAATGCATGAGTTACATATTACGTTGACATGTCCACCATCTCTTTAGTGTGACAATATTGGAGCGACGTATCTTGCAGTTTAACCGGTGTTTCATCAGCATACCAAACACTTAGAGATTAACTTGCATTTTTATTCGTTACTTGGTTTTGGCGGGTATTTTACATCTTCGATATGTTTCCACTACATTTCAGATTGCAGATCTTTTAATTTAATCATAGGATTATCTGGTTTTTGTTTTGACATTCTGCGGTCTAAGCTTCACGTGGATGTCCCCGTTCAGCTTGATGGGGCATATTAGTGTTTACATGTAAGTGATTATTTTTAAAGTTGTACACAATTGGTTAATTTAGTTAGTCTTTTGGTTAGTTGAGAGTTAGTCTAGATCTTCATTGTATTACATCCCATATATAGGAGAGTTTATCTCATTGTATGAATGATTTTGATTCTTTATGAGACAGTTTATTTTGCTTTTTCTTTAATCATTATATATGCACACATGTGAGTTGATCGGCTAATAATGAAGAAGAAGCATCACTACTTATAGTGGCAATGGGCAGAATGAATTTGGGGACAGGGTTTTATCGAAAACCTTTTTTAAAACCAAATGAAGTTCTTGGATTATTAACTCTTACAGTCTTATCCTAAAAGATAGGATGACATTAAATACAAATACACACTTCAATTTTTTGAAAGAACTTCAGTAACTAATTTGTTAAAGTTGACATAAGAGGATCCCCCGAAGATTACTGCTTCTTTGGCTTTCTTTTGTAAATCCAAAGCCTTCGCCTTCATCATCTTACCTTTCGCCCCATCGATCAGTTCCCTCACTTGTGCCTCCACCTCCTTTCTTTTCACATTTGTATCGATTTCCATCCCAATCTCCCACTCCACACAACTGTACCGACAATTTGTTTGTTGTTCTGCAAAAAAACGGCCAACAAAGAACCGGAACGCCACTGCTAATGCTCTCAAGTGTTGAGTTCCATCACTATGTGTTAAGAATCCCCCGATTGCAGGGTGGTTCAAAACCTTTATTTATATATTAGTCACTAGGCTTTTCAATATTAAATTCATATGCCATGTATGTCAAAAACATTTATTTTATTTCCTAGTAAATAAAGTTTCTTATAAGAATAAAAAATCTCCATTGAAAAGAAGCTAGGATTTTTTAGACTATTATGCATGTAGAAAAATATTACTAATTAAACTGTTTTTTTTTCTAAACTAGATTTATAATGGCTGTAAAAAGATTGTACAAAATATATTAATGTTTTTTTATATTTACCGATAAATTCTATTAAAATTGTGTTACATATAATACATCAATATTTTTGTCTTAATGTATATCTCTTACATAACTTTTTATAATTTAAATAGTTATATTTTTAAATAAATAAGGTAGTTCTGATAACCTGTATATGCACCCTTTGTAATCAACGTTTGATCACACAAATTTACTAGAATTTTGAGAGAGGCGCATGCTAGCATGAAGTACATCAAGTTATTTTTTGTCTTTAGCTTGCATATATGCTAGCATGAAATTCATACAGTAAACATGGTAGCATAGAGACTGTTGGTTGTCTTATAAATTAATATATTCTAAAGAAAACAAAACAAGTTTACCTGTTCTTGAGGACACCAACTAGTGACCATGCCTCTCCCCTTAGTCTCAACTAGGAATTCCAGTGGCATCACCGCCTCATTTCCGCCAACAATGTCTGGCCTGGTTATCCATAAGAAATCCTTCTTGCTATTAGCAAGTCCCCATCCGAACTCAATTAGTTGTTCATTTGTCATTCCTGTAATACTTTCAAAGTTCACGAAAACAACTGAGCCATCGTCTTTTGTGTCACGCCAATGGATGCAACTCACGTCTTCTTTCCAAAGATTGGACCCAACTTGTTTGACCCATTCATCTTGCAGATGTTGTTGCATCAGGTGTAGTGGCCCCACGGTGAAAATTCGGGGGTTTAATGCATTTAGAGGTTTAACACTGTCATGTTCCAAGGCATCAAATGTGTTGAGCACAACAGCTGAGCCTCTCGGTAGAGCCTCAACCTCATTCATGAGATAGTTGAGCAAGAAGTCGTTTATGTCTGTGGTTCGAATAAAGCTTGGGAAATCCCTTAATCTGATGTTATTCATGCCCCGCAATCCAATCTAAGCTTGTTTCTAAATACCCACTTGTCATGTAACTCATATCTACAAACAATACATTAAAGAACTTCAGTAACTAATTTGTTAAAGTTCACTTGCTTATAAGAGTAGTTTTTTTTCCAAAGTTGTTGGCGCAAAAAAATATCTACCATAGGTCCTAATGGTGTTGTTCTAAGAGTATTTACCAAAATCACGTTTTAGCTCTCTTTGCTAGTTTCTTACTTCTACTTTCATTGGATAGCTTCACTTTATTAATTAATGAATTATTGACTTAATCATACTTTTATTATAAAAATAAAATTGTTAACCTTATATACTTTCCAAACTTTCTACTTTCTGACCGTTTTCTGCCAGCTTGCAATTGAAAATTAGTTTGAATTTTTTTCTGAAACGAAAAGAGATTTATTTGTTTTCAATAAGTAATTATACGTATATATCTATATAAACTAAATAATGAATAAACATGTATTTTTAATAGGAAAAAAGTAATGATTTATTTCGAATTCGAATAATGGATGAGTTCGAAATTCTTATATTAAATTCGATTAAAATCCAAATTCGAAATTCGGTTAGGATAATCCGCGTTTGTTATAAGAAAGTTACTTACACAGAAATTACTTACATCACGCCGTAAATTTATTTTGCATTATTCTAGTTTGTTATTTACATAGAACCTTTAATATTTGAGTACATGTATCAATCATGCTTGGATGAATAGATTGAAACTCGAATTCAAACATACCTGAATGAACTGAATCAAATTCAAATAATGGAATGGATTTGAATTTCATTCAATCAAAACAAAATACAAACTAAAAGAATCATGCCAAATAAATTTGCAACATTTGATAAAATTAGATTATAACAATTTGATTGAGAAAGAAAAACATTAATCTCTTTGCATTTCTAGAAAAAAATAATAATTACATGTTTATTTGCATCTCCGTATAGTAAAAACTAATCAAGTGCTTTAAATGTACATTTAAATTCCCAAATATTTTGATTCTATCTTTAATGATGTGAGATAAAAGTAAAAAAAAAAAAAAACTATCCAAACATGTTTTTATTTTTATAAAAAGATTTACCAAAAGAACATGATACGAGAACAAAACTGTAACCCATATACCTTTGAGAGGAATATACCCCTTTTGAACAAGATCACGACAGTGAGAGTAAGCCAAAAGCCCATAAGCACTCGTGGTCCAAAAGAGTACTTCCGGCAACCCAAACTTCTCGGCAGCTTTAAGAGTAAAACTCATGACCCCATCCGAAACAATACAGCTCACTGGGGGCACATCAGACGTGCCATTTAGCCTTGTAATCAGCTCACAAAAAGGTTCCAAGCTGTGCTTAGGAAGGGATTCACAAAGGTCTGGGATTGATTGGGTGGAATCGGCATCAGATGGTGGAAGCCCATCAGGAATGGAGTAGAAACGGAAGTCCGGCAGGCCGTCAAGGGCAAAAGGACCTCTGAATCGGAGCAAGCGCTTATGGTTGAAGTGGGTGTTTACGAAGGAGATGTGGAATCCCTTCAAGTGAAGAAGCTTAGCAAGTTTCATCATGGGGTTGATGTGGCCTTGTGCTGGGAATGGGATGCATATGGCATGTGGCTTTTCCATTTCTACTAAAGAACCATTTGATTATATACTAGTCTTTGTTTAAGTGTGCGTTTAAGGTGATATCACCAGAGGAAAAGTTGGCAATATATATTACTTGATATTTGATATCAACACGTGTTTCTCTGATAAAAAAAAGTAAGATATGATATGATACGATATTACACAATAAGACATAATAATAGTGATATCTATCTATAAATGCCTTATAAATATGTACTTGGCTGCATCAAAACTTTTAAACCGAATAATTTTTTATCTACTTATCTTATTTCATCTATTTTTTTTTTCTTATTTCTCTTAACTTATATACTTTATTTACTTAGAAAACTTACTTAAACATAATTTCAATCATATTATTTCTCATAACAATTTAGTATGTTCTTTAACAACAATTTAGTATGTTGTTTAAAAATATGCGTAATTCACTATATAATATAATCTAATATGATATAAACACGAAATATATTTATCAAATGCAAAATAAAATAGATCATTCACATTTGAAATCTTAGACATTTAACTAAAGAATATATTAAGCAAATTTCTCACTAATCTTTTATGAAGTTTAAAAACTTCAGATTTAAATATGTAGGCAAGTGATACAAAATTGAAAAATACATGAACAAATTAGTTGAATGATTTTGATGTACATGTATATTAAAATTATAAATTCTAAACCACCGATAAACAAAATAAATGTTTTAATCGCCGATAAAAAATAAATGTTTTATATTTGCTATTTGTGTGCTTGAAAAAAATATAAAGTATTTACCGAATCCTGTATATATGTTAGAGTGTCTTCAACGCACCCAAACTTTCCCGCCCGTAGCAACCTTTTCCGACGTGGACGATGAGGTGGAAGAGAGATGGTGGGGAGTCGCACGTCTGCAAGGGCGTGCCTGTGGAGGAGAGAAACGGAGATTGAGAGAGGGAGAGGTGGGCTATGACTTTGCCGCCCGTTGCAGAGGAAGTAGAGAATGGATGGTCAGTCTAAGATGGATGCGGGCAGGGAAGGACGGGGTCTTCCTCGTTGAAGATAGTCTTATTAACAAGTCTATTTCTCTCAATTACATATGTGTACTTGAAAAAAAAATAAAGGTATTACAGAATCCTCTACATATGTATTTATTTCTCTCACTTCAAATTTTAAAAAAATTAAGTTTTTTGACATTGAGATTTCAATTTTAGTAAAAGGTTTGATTACCTTTTAGGGTTTAATTATCAATAATATGGTAGTTAATTAGAAAAGACAAAATCTTTCAACATCTGATTTTGAAAGGGGAGATTTTGAGTTCAAGTCTCACAAACAACAGAATTTAAAAAGAAAATTACCATTAAAAAAAACTAGATCAAGCGAGCCGGAGCTTGACTAACACGTGCTTGATTAACGGAAAAAAAGGTTTGGGTAATGCATCTTTAACGGATTACCAAAGGATTGCCGGTGGATAACAAAGACAATTACCATGATAATTTTACAGATCGATTAGTGAGAAATATACACTTGCCAATTAGTTGTGGAGTATCCATCCGTCAGTGTTTAATTTTATTTTAAAATAAAAATTAATATCTTCTATGAATGTAAATAAAACCTACAATAAATAAATAATTTTACCGTGGATCTCTTCAGGTCACGGCGAATGTGGGATTGACTTAATGTGTTACAATTGTTCATTTTCATCTTCTTTGTATCATCACCCCCCAGGACTCATTGTCCATAATGAAGGTTGTTGTCACACCCCAACCGATGGCGGAATCATCGGGACGGACGTATATAGATTGCTCGAGACATCATAACACTATTTGCGACAATATTAAATTCAAAACCCGTTTCATTTCATTGATCAAATAGTCAATTACAACATAAATCCAAATACAACAAGTTCAACAATATTATAACATAAAACCTAGCATTCTATATGCGTTTCTATTTTGTCCCTACTAAGTTTTCGTCATGTTCAACATCCTTAACCTACAACATGTTAGAAGTATAGTTCAACACAAAACCATTGGCGAGCACACAAGTTTAATTATAGCATAAGTAATAAATTGTTTAAACAAATCCACATGTTAAGCTAGCATACTAGATTAATGTAAACATGGCATGCGATCTACAAGCCAATCCTCGCGTGTCACCACAAAAATAGAATAATCTTAACTGACCTCAAGAATATGGGCGGTGCATTACTTCTATAGCGCTATACATGTTAAGGGGGAGGCTTTAAACAAAGTTAATGACAAATAACATCACATAAGAATGTTCCAAGTATACGAATCATGTATCACATAACTATAGCATGTATGATGGATTGTTTGTGTGTTTGCATAAAAGTATAAGTGTGATTGCGTGTATTTTTATAGGTTAACATATTGCACCCAAAAGTGTAAAACGTAAAAAGGGTGTTCGAGTGTACTCACGGTTTGCGAAGAAATTTTCACTTAGTGGGTTTGATGAGTCTTGAGTTGATGGAATACCGAAGTTACCAATTTTGGTTCTTGAACTTTTTGCCCAAAGTTGAAAATCTTGGAGACTTGAGAGAGTTTGGAAGTGATTTGGAGGTGGTGCAAGTGTTTGGAAGATGTTAGGGTTTATATTTATAAGAGGGTTAAGTGGTTGGGGTTTAAATGAAGGTGGAAGGTGATTGGAGGACAAATGAGGTGGAAAATGGTGAAATCTAATTGGCTAAAGAATGGTGAAATGTGACTGGAGGAGAAAAGAGGTGGAAAAGGGTGAAATCTAATTGGCTAAAGAAGGGTGAAAGATGATTGGATGAGAAAGGAGGTGGAAAAGCCTTTGGTTTTGCTTACTTTTAGTCCCTGCACTTTATAACTAGGTTATTTTATGCCGTTTCTTGTATTTTAACTTGTTTTTAGGCATTAAAAGTGTATTTTAAGTCTCGGTTTTGCGTATAAACACACATTTAAAGATTGATTACTTACACAATACAAATATGAAAGGTAGCACATATATGTATAAAAATGAATTCCATTATGATTAAGGCCTTGAATTGTGAGATTGAAATTGAAATACGAATGTAAGGTTTCTAAGAAGTGGAATGCGAATACAAACTTTCTAAAAATAGGAATACAGAAATACGAGGCGTTACAGCCTCCCCTACTTTAGGAAACTTCGTCTTGAAATTTATTTTAGAGGAAGACTTGGGATAAGATGTTTTTTTGATGGTTCGATACGAGTGATAATCGGTTAAAATTTTTGACTAAACGTGAAATTTTTGATTCTTAGTGCCGAAGTAGTGTTTATGTATTAGCGTGTTTAAAAATGCATGGGTCAAAGTTTTGGCTAAATTGATAGTCTATAGTGAAGCTTGTTGTCACACCCGAACCGATGGCGGAATCATCGGGGCAGACGTATATAGATTGCTCGAGACATCATAACACTATTTGCCACAATATTAAATTCAAAACCCGTTTCATTTCATTGATCAAATAGTCAATTACAACATAAATCCAAATACAACAAGTTCAACAATATTATAACATAAAACCTAGCATTCTATATGCGTTTCTATGTCGTCCCTACTAAGTTTTCGTCATGTTCAACATCCTTAACCTACAACATGTTAAAAGTATAGTTCAACACAAAAGCACTAGCGAGCACACAAGTTTAATTATAGCATAAGTAATAAATCGTTTAAACAAATCCACATATTAAGCTAGCATACTAGATTAATGTAAACATGGCATGCGATCTACAAGTCAATCCTCGCGTGTCACCACAAAAATAGAATAATCTTAACATGACCTCAAGAATATGGACGGTGTGTTACTCCTATAGCGTTATACATGTTAAGGGGGAGGCTTTAAACAAAGTTAATAACAAATAGTATCATATAAGAATGTTCCAAGTATACGAATCATGTATCACATAACTATAGCATGTATGATGGATTGTTTGTGTGTTTGCATAGAAGTATAAGTGTGATTGCGTGTATTTTTTATAGGTTAACATATTGCACCCAAAAGTGTAAAGCGTAAAAAGGGAGTTCAAGTGTACTCACGGTTTGCAAAGAAATTTTCACTTAGTGGGTTTGATGCGTCTTGAGTTGATGGAATACCGAAGTTACCAATTTTGGTTCTTGAACTTTTTGCCCAAAGTTGAAAACCTTGGAGATTTGAGAGAGTTTGGAAGTGATTTGGAGGTGGTGCAAGTGTTTGGAAGGTGTTAGGGTTGGTATTTATAAGAGGGTTAAGTGGTTGGGGTTTAAATGAATGTGGAAGGTGATTAGAGGACAAAGGAGGTGGAAAAGGGTGAAATCTAATTGGCTAAAGAATGGTGAAATGTGATTGGAGGAGAAAAGATGTGGAAAATGGTGAAATCTAATTAACTATAGAAGGGTGGAAGATGATTGAAGGAGAAAGGAGGTGGAAAAGCCTTTGGTTTTGCTTACTTTTAGTCCCTGCACTTTGTAACTAGGTTATTTTATGTTGTTTCTTGTATTTTAACTTGTTTTTAGGTATTCAAAGTGTATTTTATGTCTCGGTTTTGCGTATAAACACGCATTTAAAGATTGATTACATACATAATACAAATATGAAAGGTAACATATATATGTATAAAAATGAATTCCATTATGATTAACGCCTCGAATCGTGAGATTGAAATTGAAATACGAACGTAAGGTTTCTAAAAAATGGAATGAGAACACGAACTTTCTAAAAATAAGAATACAGAAATACAAGGCGTTACACTTGCCCCACCATCGCGATCGATACAAGAGTAGCTCTGATACCATTTGTAACATGCAGCCTCTCGTACCACCAATAACCACTTAGCCCCAGTGGGTTGACTATCCGGGAAATCACAGAATTGTTTTTTATTGCCTTTGTAGACACTTTAAAGGAGGTCACCCATGTTGGATTTTGGAATCCGATCAAAATCCACCTATATTTTGTTAAATGAAAACGGTAAAAGAAACAACACATAAGTATGCATATTGTCATCATTATCTAGACCGTGAAGAAGTAAAACTCAAAGAACCGGGCCACAACTGATAAATTGAAACTACTATTATTGTTATAACTTTTATTAGTTGCTTGTATCAATATTTTGTTATTTGCATTTTAGGGGTTTTTAGGTCTTATACTATAACTAGAAAAAGGACCTTCTTCAAAGAGTGTGTATTATCTTCATGGGTCTATGATGTAAGGACTCCATGGGTACAAAATCCATGGAGGTTTAATGAATGCGTGATGATGAAATTACTTTTCATCATATCTTCTGAGATTTATAATTATTCTTCATTAATTATCACCAAACATCCATTTCATACACACAAAAGTGTATACAAATTGATTTCACACAAAAACAGGTAGATCTAAGATCCAATATGTGGTATCAGAGTTAGGATCAGAATCAATCAGGTTAACCATCGATGATTCAATCTTTGCTAAAAACCTGTTTGAAATCAATTGGAGATGTAAAATTTAGGTTGCTATTGGGTTTATTGACGAAAACTTATTGGGCTTCGTATTTATAGAATTAATTGGTTTTGATTCTCCTTTCATCTATCAAATCACACAAAAATTCTCTCAAAATTCATCAAGCAATATTATCATATTCAACATCTTAAATTTGCCAACAATTATGTATATTACTTTTATTTATTGTTATACTAATATTTTTTTATCAGTGTCTCATGATCATTCTCAAGACAGTTATGATACAAATTTAGTTTTTATGTAACATATGTACATTTTTAGTTTATAATTAAATAGCTAAACTAAGTATACTACTTTGTTTAATGTTATACTAGTATTTTTAATAACGTATAGTGATCTCCTGACGATTCTCGAGAAGTTTATATTCCAAAGGTAGTGTTTTCTAAATATATATATATATATATTTATATATATATATATATATATATAGTGAAAATGTAAAATACAATATCCCTTAACGTATACTGTGTACGAGATGAAATTACGTATGTTGAAAACATAATTACGCATGTTAAAAGAATGAAGTTTCCAAGTTTGTGAAAGACTGAAAATTCGGAGTTTGTGAAGTCTAAATGAAGATTCCGAATTACGCATGTTGAAAACATAATTACGTATGATGAAAGAATGTAGATTCCGAGTTTGTGAAAGAATGAAGATTCTGAGTTTGTGAAAGAATGAAGATTCAGAGTTTGCAAAGTCTAAATGAAGATTCTGAGTTTATGTTTGCATGACATGCGTGATTTATGTTTTTTCAACTTGCGTGATTAGGGTTTTGTGTGTTTATAACGTGCATAATTTCATCTCATACCCAATGTACGTTAAAAAATATTGTACGTTAACCGGCCTATATATATATATATATATATATATGTATGTATATGTGTATATATTTGGTGGGGTTATAGAGTGAACACTTGTGCATTTGTAAACTGAGAGAACACCATTGATTTACACATGTGTATGGCTAGGATTTCATCATCAAATCGTAAAATACTGTCACACCCCGATTTTCGATGTAACGGAAGCGTGCACGAGATGTTGCCAGAGCGGCAATCGTTGCAATCAACGAAGTAAACGACAATTGTAGTACGTTACAAAATAGTCATCCATACTTTTTATTTAATACATAATTTACATACAAACTTTTGTTTTGAAGCATACCACAAGTTTAACAACATTATTTAAAATTCAAACATAAGTTTATAAAACATAATAATAAAAGACTGGATGAAACATAACATCTTGACTTCACAACATACGAACAAGATTTTCCCCGAAGACCATCCACTAGTTTCCTGTAATACATGTTAATTTTGAAAACAACATCAACAAAAGCTGTTGAATTCATGTTATAAATTTTCGTATCAAAGAATCTTCTAAAAAAAACATTTGAAATAATAAATTCATTTAATATAGCTTAATGAAACTTGTAAAATCATTAGTGTGTTGCAAGGACACTAATTTGTATGCCGAATAAGGTGGCAACCAATCCTTGATGATTTATTGTGTCTGAGACACTCGTTTTAGACACAAAGGCACTCTAATACGATTTGTTATTATTGCCGTAATAGAGTGGGGCTCGCCCAAACCCAATAGATCTATCCCCTTGTTTGTTATTCATTAATGGTCCCAATGCTTGAGCCTTATTCACATGTGATCTAAATATTTCATTTTCCCAGCTATACTATATGTAACATGTATACATCCCCGCACGTTTAAAAACCATAAAAACATTAAAATAAAAGGGGAAACATGAACTCACATATTTGCATTCCGTGGAAATCTCTATTCGATTTTTTATACTTCATTCGTTTCTCAACCTACAAGTGTATCTGTTAGACAGTTAGGCTTTTATTCGTTTTTCGTACAAGTATTTTATCTTGAATTTCATACTTGTAATTGTTGGTTTTCTTTGTTGATAAACATATATATACATACATATATATATATATATATTTCTATCATATATAAAATTTAGATTGATTACATGTAAATGAACCTAGTCCATAGTTTATATATTTCTCTCATATATAAAATTTAGATTGATTACATGTAAATGGACATAGTTCATAATTTAATTATAAATAACTCAATCTAATAATTCAATACATATGGGTCTAGCCCAATTTTCTTATTATGTGTGGGCCTAGCCCAATTTATTTCATGTATGTGGACCTAGCCAAATTCATTTCATGTATATGGGCCTAGCCCAATCCTAATTTTGTTTAAAGTGGGTTAAGCCAATTGGTTTGTAAAAGTGGGTATAGCCCAAGTTCAAATGAAAGAATAAGCGTAGTCCAAAATAGTTTATAAAAATGGAGTAGCCCAATTTTAGTTTTACAAAAGTGGGCCTTAGCCCAAAGTTAGTTTTTATAGAAATGGATTAGCCCAATTTATTTCTTTGTAAAATTGAGCTTGGCCCAAAGTTAACTTTTTATACAAGTGGGCCTAGCAATTGTAAATTTTATAAAAGTAGGCTTAGCCCAAAATTAATTTTATAAAAACTATTACCGCTTGGTCAGAAATGGGATCAATCGAATGCCAGATTGTGGCTAGTAAATCCGCATATTCTGTTTTAATCAGTTTTGTTTGATAACTAAAACGCCAGGGGTTAAATACCGTGTCCTTGATATCCTCGGCACATTACAATAGATAATGGCCACGACCTTAGCGCGGGTGTAGGCATACACCCAATAGACGGTCAATATGCATTACCCACAAGGTTGGAAAGAATTGACTCATTCATCAGTTGGGTGTATTTACCAGCAAAAGCTGACGTATTGTCAAAAGACTAAGCTTACAGGTACAATACGAAATATGTCGGAAGCTGCTCGGTAGTGATAAGAGGATGTTGCAAATCCCCTAAAGTCTGTTATACACTTTTTGTACATTTTACGATCCGCCTGTAGATCTTCTATTACGAGACGTCTGTATATTAT
Source organism: Scalesia atractyloides (assembly GCA_947069175.1). NCBI lineage: Eukaryota > Viridiplantae > Streptophyta > Magnoliopsida > Asterales > Asteraceae > Scalesia > Scalesia atractyloides. The sequence goes on along the minus strand of CAMTDV010000022.1, from coordinate 19,274,654 downwards.
TTTTGTACTTTGAACATTTGGTTTGTAATAGTTATTTAACTCCAATACTTCCGTTGTGCTGTGTTTAATTGATTATGATGATATCAACGTATGTCACGATATTCCCCACCCGGGCCCACCGGCGTTTGGATTGGCTGTGAAAGCCGGGGTGTGACAACAGCACAACGGAAGTCTTGGAATTAAATTACTATTACAAACAAAATGTTCAAAGTACAAAATAATATACAGATGGCTTGTAATAGAAGATCCACAAGCAGAACGTAAAATGTACAAAAATGTATAACAGACTTTAAGGCGATCTAAAGATTTGCAAGATCCTCTTATACCACTACCGAGCAGCTTCCAGCCTATTTCATATTGTACCTGCAAGCTTAGTCTTTTGAAAACACGTCTGCTTTCGCTGGTAAATACACACAACTAACTGATTTTGAAAACATTCGAAAATAATTTTAGGTGCACATGGCACAAAATCTTTTATAACTCGGGAAAGTTACTTTGTAACCTTGTTATCAAATTCACATGTTTGTCCATACATACAGGGCCCAGTACGGAGACCGAGACATGATTAACGTACTCACCACTTAAGAACTCACGAAGGAGTTATCCCCAATGTTGTGGGTAAAGTTTTTAGCATGAGCATCTGTCAGGTGTATACCTACACCATGCGCTTATGTCCTGGCTATTATCTAAAATAATAAGCCGAGGATATCCAGGACACGGTAGTTAACCCCGATGTTTAAGTTATCAAAAATAAATGATTAAAATGGAATATGCGTATTACTAGCCATAATCCGGCATTCGATTGATCCCATTTCCGACCAAGCGGTAATAGTATATTGTAACCCAAGCCCGTATAAGGGAAATAAGTCGAGAGTATTTACCTAAGCTAGTCTTCGTTTAAACGCAAAATTTAATAACAAAGCAGTACACAAAATGAACTAAGTGCAGATAGCATTTACCAGAAGGCTCTAGTCTGGATTATGGCATAAGCTAACCAATTAAATACTAACGGTCTTATATAAGTCATAGATTTAGACCAACTAGAGTACATGATCAATAACGGTTAAATACGCTAGATTAAGCGATGATCGGATAGAATGTAGTTTAAACCCAACAAGTACTTTTACTTGTATAATATGGGTTAACCATAAACATTCTGGATTTTGAGACTTAAATGACAAGGTTAAACCCGTTTCGGTTAATTTTCATAAACTAGTCACATATACTTAATCGCACGTATATCAGCGATATCGGGTAACTGGATAAGTCATGGACAAGTTCTATATGCCATTATACTTTAAATAAGTTGTAATATCAGTAGGATATCAACTTTCATGCCCGTTAAGATTTCAAAACGAAACTATGCCTCATAAGGGCGTTTCGGTAATTATATACAGTATAAAAGGAAGTTGAATATATTATAATGTTCTAGTGATAAGAATTCTGGAAAAATATATTTAATTTATGAAATAATATAAGTAGGGTATTGATTATATGTGTAATTTATCTTCCATGACCAAACTATGCATCGAAAGGGCATTTTGGTCATTTTACACATAGTTTTATAAATTATTAGGGATTTTGAGTTTATCTCCAGTACCTAATGTAAAAATAGTTAAAATAAGTTTTAAAATGAGTAGGTAACAAGTCTTGGTTGGTAAATATGGTGTAATACCATATTATGTGCCGAAACGGCGCTTATGTCGTAAAATGACGAATTGTGCGACGTGTAATGAAAACTGATGTTAAAATCAGGTTTATATGTTTATGATATGTTACTTAATATAACATATCAGTAGGTAAAAGATTTGGTATGAAAAAGTAGCATTAAAACCATTTTATGCGCCACAAGGGCTAAATCGTCATTTATCGACATAATACAAGGACTTGTTCATAACTCAGTTTATAATCTGACTTGATATCCAAATTCATCCTACTTATGATATTACATCAGTAGGTAGTTCATTTTCAAGTCCGTTATTGTTTAAAACCTGCTTTTGCGAAAAAGAGCATTTTCGTCAAAATGGCATAATACGGAACTTGTGCATAAACTCATATTCTGATTATGATCATGTAATATAACCTCAGAGGGATATGCTACATTATATTAAAATTATAATGCAATCTTATATTAGTAACTAACTAATCTAAATCGGGTCAGAATCGAAAGTCAAAGCAGAAGTCAAACTTCGCGACTTTCGGTTGCAAACCAACGCTAGAACAGAAATGACGAGCCGAACATGTTCTTACATATTCTAATAATTATTACCAACTTGTTTAAGTGTCAAAACATGTTTCATAACATATATAAGCTCAGATTATAATATTTCTGAAAAATGGTCTGTTTGACTTTTTAATATTTATATTTTGACCCGTCAATTAGTCTATCAAACGTGATCTTTAGGAGGTGCCCTTAATAAGGACAAACACCTACCTTATTACGATCACTTAGCCATGTTCGTTACAAACAATGGCTGGACCATAATGGTCTTAACCAAAAGTCAAGGCGTTTTCCGTAAAACGCTTGACTTTTGGCTATAAAAGCCTATAAACGAAAATGCAAGAGAAAGGAACACTTACAAGTGATTCCTATGATGAAATAGAACTAAGTTGGATGCTACTTTTAGTTAGGAACTTCCATAGGAGGGAGATAGAATGAGAAATGAGAAAGGTGTAATTTCAAGTGGTGAACCTTGGCACCTATTTATAGTTGAAGAGCTTGAAGCAGGTCATGCCAGGTGTTAAGGGGTGTTAGAGGGAGCTTACAAGTGTCCTAAACCGTGGCATTACAGTTTGGAAATCCATGGTTTCGATTCAAATGGTTTTTGGCAACATGTGTGGAGGCCAAGGCAATTTTTAGCACATACAGGCTTCTGGCAAGCCACGAGAGGCCAGGCCTGTGCCTCTCGCGCCCCACAAGCGCCCCATGATCACTTTCAAAGTTTGTCACATTTAGCCTCGCAACTTATAAAACCCTCTAAAACACCTTTATAGCATATTTAGCCCTTCGTAGCCAATACTTGGTGTACCCGGGATTCTGCCCAGACATTGTCGAGCTCTCGGTTTGTTAAAAGCTCACTCAGAGATATAAATTAACATGTTGACACTTTTAACCCCTCCAATTTCCAACTTTAATACTTTTACAGAATTAATTCCTCTCGTCTCACAAGTGGCACATATGAGAGTTAGACTTCGTAAAGGATCACTCAGAGGCTTATTATAAGCATGTTGACTCCGTTATCACTCAGATGCTGGGCATGTTGACACAAATGGTCACTCATAGGCCAAGTTTAAGCATGTTGACACTAATGGTCACTCAGAGGCTAAGTTTATTCATGTTGACATCAGAAGGTCACTCAGAGACTTAGTTTGAGCATGTTGACAGTTTTAGTCCTTATTAGTCTTTAATAGACTAGAAACAAAATACGTCACGTGTCACTATATTATTGGACACGATTTTTACGAGGTGTTACATCCTCACCCCCTTAAAAGAAATCTCGACCTCGAGATTTTATTCAAAAAGATTGGGGTACTTTTGTCGCATAGTAGACTCAACCTCCCATGTATACTCGGGGCCTCGAAGGGCATCCCACTTGACCTTTACTATAGGTATCAATTTGCTTCGGAGCTTCTTAATCTGTCGATCCTCGATCAAAATTGGTTTCTCTAATGAGCCTCAGGTTTTCATCAATTTGCACATCATGATGTGACATTGCTAGTGACTCTTCGGCTGGACGTTTCTTAAGATTACTAATGTGGAACACATCATGAATCCCACTAAGCTCCTCAGGCAGCTTAAGCTTATAAGCTATAGTGCCGACACACTCGATTATCTCGAATGGTCCAATATATCTTGTGCTCAATTTTCCCTTCCTTCCAAATCTCATTACACCTTTCCAAGGTGATACTTTGAGCATGACTTTGTCCCCTACTTGGAACTTAAGAGGTTTACGCCTCTTGTCATCATAGCTTTTCTGCCTATCACGGGCAGCTTTAAGACAATCACGATTTGTACAATCTTATCCGTGGTCTCCAGGACAATCTCTGGTCCTGATAGTAAGGCTTCCCCAACTACTGCCCAACACACGAGCGTTCGACATTTTCTCCATATAAGGCCTCATAAGGAGAAGCCTTGATACTCATATGATAACTATTGTTATAGGAGAATTCTATTAGGGTAAGTGTTCATCCCAACTTCCACCTAAATCAGTTATACATGCTCTAAGCATGTCTTCCAAAGTCTGAATAGTACGCTCACTCTGACCATCAGTTTCCGGGTGGTAAGCCGTACTAAGGTTTAATCTTGCGCCTACAGATTGTTGGAAACTTTTCCAAAAATGAGAGGCATATCTAGTATCTCTATCAGATGCAATAGATACGGGCACACCATGTGGGGACACAATCTTGTCCACATACAACTTAGCTAATTTGTCGAAGTTATACGTTTCTTTAATTGGCAAGAAATGCGCTAACTTAGTCAGCTTGTCCACAATGACCCAAATTGTGTCATTACCACGTTTGGTCTTAGGTAACTTGGTAATCAAGTCCATAGTTACCATTTCCGATTTCCATGTGGGAATTTCAAGTTGTAGTAAAAGTCCTGACGATTTCTGATGTTCGGCTTTAACTTGCAAACACGTCGGACACTTAGCTACATAAGTGGCTATGGATTTCTTCAAACCCATCCACCAATAATCCTTTTCAGATCCTGATACATCTTATCACCACCCAGGTGAATTGAGTATCTCGTATTATGCGCTTCCTGGAGGATTAGATCTCTAAGTCCTCCAAAGATTGGAACCCAGATTCTTTCATGAAATCTAAGGATTCCATCTTTTCCAGGCGTTAACTGATCGACAGTTCCGCCTAACCCCTCATTGGGAATATTAGCCTCTAATAGGGCTTGCTTTTGTGCATCTAATAGCTTCTCATTCAAGCTATTTCTAAGCTCAATGCTCTTGGCGTTAATCCTAATGGGCTTAACCCTTTCCTTGCGACTTAAGGCGTCAGCAACGACATTTTCCTTGCCTGGATGATAGCGAATTTTGCAATCATAATCGTTAAGGGTTTCCATCCAACGGCATTGTCGCATGTTCAAATCCTTTTGATTGAACATATGTTGGAGTCTCTTATGGTCAGTGTATATAATACACTTTGTGTCATATAAGTAATGTCTCCATAACTTAAGTGCAAATACAACGACACCCAACTCTAAATCATAGGTGGTGTAATTCCTTTCGTGCACCTTTAATTGTCGTGATGCATAAGCAATCACTTTGCCTTTTTGTATTAGCACACAACCCATGCTAGTGTGCGAGGCATCACAGTAAACAACAAAGTCCTCAATACCCTTGGCTAGAGATAACACAGGAGCATAGCTCAACTTGTGTTTTAGAATCTCAAAAGATTCTTGTTGTTTTGGACCCCAGTCAAACTTGACATTCCTACGGGTCAAGGTAGTTAAAGGGGTAGCTATCCTTGAAAAGTTCTCAATGAACCTCCTATAATAACCAGCCAATCCTAAAAGCTACGAATCTCTGATGGAATTTTGGGTACTTCCCAATTCATTATGGTTCTATTTTGGTGGGATCCACTTGGATACCACGCTCACTTACAACATGTCCAAGAAATTGGACCTCTCTAAGCCAAAATTCGCACTTAGAGAATTTAGCATAAAACTTCTCTTGTCTTAGCAATTCTAGGATGCACCGAAGATGCTTCTCGTGATCAACTTAATTACAAGAATAGATAAGTATGTCGTCTATGAAAACTATGACAAACTTATCTAGATATGGCTGCATACTCTATTCATGAGATCCATGAATGCTGCAAGTGCATTTGTGAGCCCAAAAGGCATCACCAAGAAATCATAATGACCATAACGAGTTCTTAAGGCAGTCTTAGGAACATCCTCGTTCCTAACCTTCAGTGATGGTAAACTGATCTTAAATCGATCTTAGAAAAGTCGCTAACCCCTTGAATTTGATCGAACAAATCATCGATCCTGGGCAGGGATAACGATTTTTTATCATTATCTTGTTCAACTCTCGGTAATCAATGCACATCCGCATTGAACCATCCTTCTTTTTAATAAAAAGAATAGGAGCTCTCCAAGGTGAGGAACTACGCTAAATAAAGCCTTTCTCTAAAAGTTCATCGAGTCGCATCCTTAATTCTTTCATTTTCGTCGGTGCTAACCGATATGGAGCCCTAGCTACAGGTGCTGATCCAGGTAGGATATCAATTCTGAACTCTACTTGCCTATCTGGAGGTAGACCGCGTAATTCTTCAGGAAAGATATCGGAATATTCCGAGATGATTGGAAGGTCTTCAATATTTGGCTTAGGCTTGTTGATAGTCACTTGTGCCAGGTAAACGACACAACCTTTCTCCAAACACTTGGATACCTTAAATAACGACACCTTGTCTGGAAATCCATAGTGTGAATGTCCGAGGACGGTGATCATTTCACTAGATGGGGTTTGAATTTCAATGAGTTTCTTTTCACAGGCAATGCGGGCTTGGTTATGGGATAACCAATCCATGCCTAAGACTACATCAAGCCCCGCCAAATTCATTGACAAAAGAGAGATAGGAATCGAATGATTCTTAGTAGATATAACACATCCATCAAGAATGGAAGATGTTGTTTCTATAGTTCCATCAGCAAGTTCTACCTCAAAGGTTATGTCTAGAGTTCTTATGGGCAAGTTTAATAGTTTACTAAACTAATGGCTACAAAAGATTTATCTGCACCCGAATCAAAAAGGACTCTAGCATATACATCATAGATGAGGAATGTATCTATTATGACGTTATTGTCATTAGCGGCCTCCCTAGCATTCATCTGGAAGGCACGAGCATTCCCTTTCTTATCCTCTCCAGACTTTGCATCATTATTCTAGGCTTCTTAGGGCAGTTAAACTTAATATGCCACTTTTCACTACAGCCATAGCAGACGACATTCTTAAGATCCTTGCACTCCAGGGTCTTATGCTCCTTTTTCATACAGATACCACAGGGTTTAGCCTGTGGTTCAATACTACATTGTCCCCAATGCTTACGGTTGCAATTTCTACATGTCAGCGTTATGCCTAACTTTTCTTGGTTTCTTCTGAACCCAAATCTCCCCTTACTCATCTTATTAAATCTTTGGGAGTTATCATCCTCTCTCTTCCTTTTCCGTCAGTCTCAGCTTTAACTGACTTTTGTCTTACCAAGTCTAAGGTGAGGGAGAGAGACAGGTAAACAGCAGACCTATAGGTACTAGGCTGAGCAGCCTTTACCATGCCCTTTATCTTAGGCGCTAACCCATTAATGAAACGCGCAATGCGCTTAGGTTCAGGGTGATTAGATAGGATACTAATCTAGAGAGAGAGTTGAAGTCAGAAACATACTTCCTACAGTCTAGATTTTTCATGGTAACAGTCAGAAAGTCTGACTCTATCTTCTCCACCTCATGAGGTGGGCAGTAAGTCTCCTTGACTAGGTCAACAAACTTTAACCATACCAAGTTGTACATGTGTACCTTACCTATTGATTGGACAATTGCCTTCCACCAAATCAAGGCATCGCCCTTAAAGGACTGTGATACAAACTTAACCACATCGTTATCATCACGACCGCTGATATCTACTACTGTCTCCATTTCTTCAAGCAATTTCAAGGCTTCTACTGCTCCCTTCTCTCCATTGAAATCTCGGGGCTTACAGGAGACGAAATATTTGTAGGTACATCCGTCTTTAGAAGAACGGGGCTTATCGTTAAATTCTAATTTTCTTGGTTCACTCTTTGCATTTGAAGAGTGAACAGAGCTCTCCTTATGAGCTGAGGAATGTGGAATTGATAAGGGTTTGGAGCGACTAGCGCTCAATTCTTTGAATTTTTCCATGGCTTTTCCCACAGCTGCATCAATGCGAGCTTGGAAATCATCATTATCAATGGCTATATTTTCAGCTTTGTTAGAGTTAGTCTCTCGGTGGCTACTTTGCGCCTCATCCGAGTTAGCCATTCTTGAGTTTTGGTTCTAAACACCAAATTAAAGTTTTCTTAGCCATGGTATGAATAACCATATTTGGCTTTAAAAATTGGATATACAAATCCATCGCCTAATCAAACTAGTGTGAATAATCACAACTCTTAGGCTTAACATTTCTATAATGTTATCTATATTTGGCCTAGGTCTCAAAAGGACCATCAAGGGCAAATTACAATTTGGACATAATCCATATATATTAGACTGTGGATCGTAATGTCACAATTATCATTGTCATAAGACAATTATAAATAGCTCACAGACTTGTCACGAAGGACGTTAAAACATGGCTCATAGGCCTGTCACTAATGGACATATTGGTATGGCACGTTGGCATGTCACTACTGGACATAAAATATGGCACGTTGGCCTGTCACTGATGGACATATAATATGGCATGTTGGCCTATCACTAATGGACATAAAATATGGCACGTTGGCCTGTCACTAATGGACATAAAATATGGCACGTTGGCCTACATCACTAATGGATGTAAATTATGGCACGTTGGCCTGTCAATCGTCATCACATTGATGACATTAGCCGGGATCACATTGATCACATAGGCTATATAATAGGTCAGGACGTAGTCCTTTTACCTAGACGGCTAGTGTGGTTCCTCAAGTCACACTTCCAGGAGTATGAATATTCCTGAATGTTAACATAGAGTACCTTATTGGTTGATTAATAGTCCCGGTCGCATTGACCTTAACGACTTGGAGGCTTGAACCTAGTTCACCACCTCTGGTTAGAAGGATAACTCCCCTAAACTATCATGATATGAGGCCCTTTTATCCTTAACTATCATTTATAAGCTGGCCAAATATGTGGTCTGTGCCAAATGCTTATCAAAACCATTAAGATCTTTTTGGAATTATATAGCAGAGCTTAAATTTCGAGTAAAACCGAGACGTTCAATATATATATACATATATACATATATATATACATATATACATATATATATATATACATATATACATATATATATATAAATTCCAAAATATTTTATTAAATGCCATTAAGAAATTATAATACTAGAAATAAATAGATGAAACAAACAGTCCATGCAAGGACTTAAAAGAATAAAAAATTTCCACACAGGGATTAAAGAAATAATGATGTCCTTGCAGGGACTAAATATAATAATAGAAGAGACTTCACTCGCCCTTCTTTCTGTTAACCAAATTGGAGAGTTTCTTGAAGAACTTGTTTGTCTTCTTCTTCATTTTCTCCGCTTGTTGTTCCATTTCCTTCATTCGTTCTAAGGCCTCAATGATGGCCTCAAGTGGCGGCGGAGGTTGTGGTTGTGGTTGTAATATAATAGGATACTGGTACCCATAACTTGGATATCCAGTGGGTGGATAAGCAGGTGGGAAAGGAGACAGGTAAAGTGCGTTATGCATGACCGCTTGCATATAAGGGCCATGCGATAGTGCCTGGTAATTTACCGGCGTAGATGGGTGAAAAGGGTCATATCCAGATGTATCCTGATATGTTGGGATAGGGTTATTATAACCCGATGGTGGTGGTTGAACCAATGGTGATGGTGTTGGTTCCACCACAGGTGAAACATTGGAGGGTCCACTCTTTTGTGGGTCCTCGTGAATTGTAGGGTAAGTCTTGGGTAACGGTGGCAGCGAACCTGACCATTGACCTGCACGTACTGATATACGTGCTCCACGTTTCCTCCTTGGTGGCTCAGGTGGCGGCTGAGGTTGTTCCACCGGTTCCATATGAACATCTTCTTGTACAAGAGGCGTTGGGGAGTGGTGGGAAGGAGTGTTAGAAAAGGTGAATTGGTTCCAATATTGGTCCCATTCATTAGGACCTTGATATGGCTATCCGGCGTAAGAGTTTGAATCACAAGATATCTCGATGGGATGTGCGTGCGATCCTCATGGCGGCATTTCTGGATCGAAGTCCTCATCCATTGGGTTGGGTTGATCCAACTGATTTTGATCAGCTGGGGGTGTGTTGAAGTAGTGGTTTGGGTTAAACTCATCATGATATGAATGATGAGAGTGGTGTGATTGGTGCGAATGATATAAGTGGTACGAGTTTTGGGTATATATAGGTGAATGTTGCGCTAGTGGCCAGGAAGTCTTGGAGTTAGATTACTATTACAAACCAAATGTTCAAAGTACAAAATAACATACAGCTGACTTGTAATAGAAGATCCACTGGCGGATCATAAAATGTACAAAAATGTATAACAGACTTTAGGGCAGATCTAAGGATTTGCAAGATCCTCTAATATCACTACCGAGCAGCTTCCAACCTATTCCATATTGTACCTGACAATCTTAGTCTTTCGAAAATACGTTAGCTTTCATTGGTAAATATACCCAACTGACTCATTTTGAAAACATTCAAAAATGCTTTTAAGTGCACATAGCACAAAATCTTTTATAACTTGGGAAATTACTTTGTAACCTTGTTAAAAGATTCACATGTTTGTCCATACATACAGGGCCCAGTACGGAGACCGAGACATGACAAACGTACTCACCATTAAGAACTCACGAAGGAGTTATCCCCAACGTTGTGCGTAAAGTTTTTAGCATGAGCGTCTGTCGGGTGTATGCCTACACCCCGCGCTTAGGTTGTCACACCCCCTGTAATTCCATCACATCAGAGCTGAGCGTGAACTAAACTGGTATCTTCATTGCACAGTGGAAGTAACGTGAGTGCTAAGACTTCTAATAAGTGCACGCCCGCTAAGTACTCGAATCCCTATGGATTCTCCTATTCCAACCGTGCCATACTTGTAATTGTAACCTGAGAAAGAATATGCGAAAAGTCAACATAAAGTTGGAGAGTTCATAGTTTGTTTGTTTTTTATTCAAATGAATCTTCAAACATTTGAAAATCTTGCATTTGATAAACCAGCTTGTGGGATCATAATATCCCAAAACATTTGAAATGTCGTATCCGTATGCATGTATTGAAATGTTTTCCATATTGTTTGTAAACCAATGCATATAACAGTTGTGTCTGTAAACCGGTAATAAAATGTTTTTAATAGTATCTCTAAACCGGTATTGAAATGTTTTCTATTATCTTCATAAACTGGTAGTGAAATATTTTCTTTTATCTTTGTAAACCAGTATTGAAATCATAGTATGTAGGATGCCTACGGAATCTAAGGATCAATCAGTGTGTAGCTAATACACTGACCTATGCAATAAGTAAGTAACCGTAGTTTCTATATATAACGTAGCTAGACTAGGTGTCATCGAGCTCTACCGAATCGTTAATCATACGATTCTATGAAAGTGTCATTGTCTTAACTCGGAATAACCAATCTATGGTTTTCTTAGAAACGATTTAGTTTTCGAGCGACTTGAAATATATGTTTACATATAAACATAACTATACTTCTTGAAATCGTATTTAGTCGTCGCATAAATTGACGGATAATAGTACGACTCTTCGTAGTTTTTGTGAGATATAATGTATATATACTTATAAATATACCCGTATAGATAATACATTTCGTATCCGAGCAAGAGTCTGGCGTATCGTTTATAATAAATAACGATGTAATCGTACGCTTGTTATAGTCTTGCGGTATCGTGTCGTACTTCGTTTAGGCATTTGAATCGAATATAACCAATATATTATTGTTGTAAAATCCTTCGAAAGTATTCAAGTCGTCGACGTTTGAAATAAATATAACTATATTTATTTTATAAAAGTATTCAATGTCTCGAAATTAGAATATTTATAATTATATTCGTGTTATACGATTTCCGAATTCTAGATGTCTTTAATATATGATTTCTGAATTCTGTCGTCTGAAATAATACACACATTATACTTATCTTGTAAAAGCGTTCGGAAATCTTGGCGTTTGAATTAAATATAATCATTATATTTATTCTATAAAGATATTCGGATGCATTATCGATGTTTCAAATCCCATTTCCGAATTCCGGCGTTTGAAGTAATATAAATAATTATATTTAGTTTATAATCGACTACCGAATATTTGTTATATTGTAACCACTCTCGTTGAAATGTTATCGGCCCGATCTTGTAAGTTATAATAGCGTCGGCAAAATAATTACATAACAATATTTATTTTTATAACTATCGCTTGAATAGGATGTTTTGTCTTTGAAATACAACACGTTTTGTACTTTTGACGAAAATCGGGCAGAGTTTCCTCTGTTTTTGGATGATCCCGACAATACAAATTGTCGATTTATTTGTCAAAACGCAATTTATCAATGAACCCAAACTATATATAACTTCTCGTCATATTTCAAATATAATTTTCGCCAATTTTAATTCCGATATATATATATATATATATATATATATATCGCAATGTCGTCGGTTCGGTTTAACTAGTAGTTTTATGCAAATAACGTACGTCGGTTCAATTATATACTTTTAATTTTGGCGATATGTAACCGTTAGCGGGTCGGTTTTGAGCTCAGTTTCGAGATAATCAATATTAATATTTATATAACTAATATAAATAAATTTTTCGGCGTAATTAATTTTTACCGAGTTTCTGGTTGACCCGTTGACCGGGTTTGACAAAGTTTGACCGAATTGACTCGTGTTGACTCGGTGTTGACCGAGTTGACTATTGTTGACCGAGTCGAACCGAACACCGAACCGAGTTGAACTGAGTTGCTGTATCTTGAACCTGAAAACGTGAGTAAAACATAACCCGAACCAAAACGAAAACTTAATCATCTAAAGGAACCTAAATGAACCCAAATAAACCAAATCTTGAATCGAACCCAAACCCGAAACCTGAACTGGAAGTGAACCCTACTCGATCTCGTACCAAACATCACCGCTACAGTCATCGTCGGCGGCGTAACCTAAATGAACCCAAATAAACCAAATCTTGAATCGAACCCCAAACTCAAAACCTGAACTGGAAGTGAACCCTACTCAATCCCGTACCAAACATCACCGTTGCAGTCGCCGTCAGCCGGCAAGACGCCGCCGACAGCGGTGTCGCTGCCGCCCACCCACCGCCGCTGCCATCGGGTGTGGCCAAGAATGGCCTTCCCGCCAGTTCCCGCCACCGCTACACTTCCACCGTTAGCACCTAACCCAACCCAGTCCTGACCCGAACAAAAACAACCACCACTACCGCCGCTGTCGACCGGTAAGAAGCCGCCGCCGGCGGCGTTGCTATCACCACCACTATCATCATCGCCACCTGTTTCTCTCTCTCCGCCATTCTCTCTCTCTCCACCGATCTCTCTTTACCGCTGCTCTTTCTCTCTCTCTCAGATCTAACTGATGAATGCGTGTGGGTGAGAGTGGAAGGGAGGGGTGACGCAGGTTGTGGGTGGTCGACCGGAAAGGCGACCGACACCGGCCGGGTTCGTCGCGCCGAATTCGTAGGTTCAATTCCTACTGGATGCACGCCAATGGGACCCTCCAATAAGTCTATTGGAATTAGCTCTGTATCAATGAAATCTCATCATCCATACATAACGAATTGATGTGGTATATTCATATCATACTATATGAACAGTAAGAATTAGTAGTCTTATTGAGACTAGAACTTATAGGGAATCAAATCGATTTATGGATGGAATCAGGTATTCAGTATTTACAGACAAAAGTATTCGGTTATTGGGGAAAAATCAATATACTTCTAATGAGGCAGAGAGTTTCATCTTGATGGGGGCTAGGGTTTTGAGTGTAAGGAAATGAGGGGTGAGTGTTTAAACAGGTAGGGTTTGTTTAAATGGGTCGGGCCCACGGCCCATTAATGTGTTCAAGCCCAAACCTATCTATGGCTCGTTTTTGAAACTCGAACGTCTTATAGTGTCGAATTATATTTATTTGAGGCCCAAACGCGTGAAATTTAAGTCGGAAGTCAGTTTTTGACGCGTAAATCTGTTTGTTGCGTTGGAAGTCGTGTAAATCGCTACAGTCGTCATTTTTATCCGTTTTTCGATTCGATTTCTACCGTGAGCATTAAATTTTGAAAACGTAGCCAAATATATGATAATATATTAATATTTAGACATAACTCTAGTCCGTGGCTACCGTTTCGTTGTCGGCGCGTCTCGATTTTCGCGTAACTTTCGCGTTGTGCTTTGCGACGTCCGACGATCCAAATATAACACAAAATCATAACTGTATGGTAAATAAAAGTACAAAGTTTGTATTTGCGTTTTCAGTATTTTTTGGCATCAGTTCGCTTATCGTTCAATTTCACATTTAGAGTTTTCGATTATCGCCAAATCGTGTAACGTGAATCAAATAGACGTTCCTAGGCTCTCCAGATGCCTGATCGAGTTAATTTACGTCTAATTACACTAATTATTTTTTGGTATTACTGTTCGGTATACGCGCAATTATAACCGGAAATCGCCGGTTGTCACATAGGTCGTGGCCATTATCTAATGTAATGAGCCAAGGATATCCAGGACACAGTAGTTAACCCCCGATGTTTAAGTTATCAAACAAAACTTATTAAAACGGAATATGCGGATTTACTAGCCATAATCCAGCATTCGATTGATCCCATTTCTGATCAAGCGGTAATAGTTTACCGTAACCCAAGCCCGTATAGGGGAAATAAGTCGAGAGTATTTACCTGAGCTAGTCTTGATTTAAAAATGCAAGATTTAATAACTCAGCCGTACACAAATGAGCTAAGTGCAGATAGCATTTACTAGATGGCTCTAATCTAGAATATGGCATATGCTAACCAATTAATTGCTAACGGTCTTATATAAGTTATAGACTTAGACCGACTAGCGTACAGGATCAAAACGTATAATACGCTAGATTAAGCGATGATCGGTTAATTTCCGTAAACTAGTTATATGTACTCAACCGAACACATATATGCGATATTGGGTAACCGGATAAGTCATGGACAAGTTCTGTATGCCATTATATTTTAAATAAATTGTAATATCAGTAGGATATAAACTTACATGCCCGTTGAGGTTTGAAAACGAAACTATGCCTAATAAGGGCATTTCGGTAATTATATACCGTATAAAAGGAACTTGAATATAATTTAATGTTATTACCATAGGTATTCTTGAAAAATAATTTATTTGTGATATAATAATATCAGTAGGATATTGATTATATGTGTAATTTATCTATTATGACCAAACTATGCACCGAAGGGGCATTTTCGTCATTTTACACATAGTTTTATAAATTATTTGGGATTCTGAGTTTATATCCTGTACCTACTGTAAAAATATTTAAAATAATTTTTAAAATCAGTAGGTAACTAGCCTTGGTTGATAGATATGGTTTAATACCATACAATGCGTCGAAACGGCGCTTATGTCGTAAAATGATGATTTGTGTGTAGTTTAGTAAAACCTGATGTTAAAATCAGGTTTATGTGTCCTAGATATGTTATTTAATATAACATATCAGTAGGTAAAATATTTGATATGAAAAAGTAGTATTAAAACCATTCTATACGCTACAAGGGCTAAATCGTCATTTATCGACATAATACAAGGACTTGTTCATAAACTCAGTTTATAATCTGACTTGATATCCCAATTAATCCTACCTATGATATTACATCAGTAGGTAGTTCATTTTCAAGTTCGTTATTGTTTAAAACCTTCTTATACGAAAAAGGGCATTTTGGTCAAAATGACATAATAACAGAACTTGTGCATAAACTGAGTTTCTGATTATGATCATGTAATATACCTCAAAAGGTTATGCTGCATTATATTACGATCATAATGCAACCTTAGATCAGTAGCTAACTAATCTAAATCGGGTCAGAATCGAAAGTCAAAGCAGAAGTTAAACTTCACGACTTTCGGTTGCGAACCGACCCTAGAACTGAAATTGACGAGCCGAGCATATTCTTACATGTTCTAATAATTATTACCAACTTGTTTAAGTGTCAAAACATGTTTCATAACATATATAAGCTCGGATTATTTTCTGAAAAATGGTCTGTTTGACTTTTTAATATTTATACTTTGACCCGGCAATTGGTCTAGCAAACATTATCTTTAGGAGGTGCCCTTAATAAGGACTAACACCTACCTTATTATGATCACTTATCCATGTACGTTACGAACAATGGCTGGACCATAATGGTCTTAACCGAAAGTCAAGGCGTTTTCCGTAAAACGCTTGCCTTTTGGCTATAAAAGCCTATAAATGAAAATGCAAGAAAAGGAACACTTACAAGTGATTTCTAGGATAAAACAGAACTAAGTTAGATGCTCATTTTAGTTAGGAACTGCCAAAGGAGGGAGATAGAATGAGAAATGAGAAAGGTGCAAGTTCAAGTGGTGAACCTTGGCACCTATTTATAGTTGAAGAGCTTGAAGGAGGTGATGCCAGGTGTTAAGGGGTGTTAGAGGCAGCTTACAAGTGTCCTAAAACGTGGCATAGCAGTTTGGAAGGCCATGGTTTCGAATCAAATGGCTTTTGGCAACATGTGTAGAGGCCAAGGCAATTTTCTGCAGATACAAGCTTCTAGTGAGCCGCGAGAGGCCAGGCTTGTGCCTCTCGTGCCCCATGATCACTTTCAAAGTTTAGCCCCTCAACTTATAAAACCCTCTAAAACACCTTTATAGCATATTTAGCCCTCCTTAGCCAATACTTGGCATACCCGGGATTCTGCCCAGACATTGTTGAGCCTCGGTTCGTTTAAAGGTCACTCGGAGGTATAATTAACATGTTGACACTTTTAACCCCTCCAATGTCCAACTTTAGTACTTTTATAGAATTAATTCCTCTCGTCCCACAAGTGGCACATATGAGAGTTAGGACTTCGTAAAGGATCACTCAGAGGCTCATTATAAGCATGTTAACTCCGATGTCACTCAGAGGCTGGGCATGTTGACACAAATGGTCACTCAGAGGCCAAGGTTAAGCATGTTGACACTAATGATCACTCAGAGGCTAAGTTTGTGCATGTTGACATCAGAAGGTCACTCAGAGGCTTAGTTTGAGCATGTTGACACTTTTAGTCCATATTAGTCTTTAATAAACTAAAAAAAATAATACGACACGTCTCACTATATTATTGGACACGATTTTTACAAGGTGTTACATATATATCCTTGCATCTAAAGTGTTGCACGTACAGGTCTAGCCCTTTAGACTCTGTGCCTCGCACGAGTAAAATGTATATGTTTCATGACTTCTCATATTCGGGTTCCACCCGTTTGCCTCGACGATGCCATCGTTGGATATGTTCCATATATAATTCTTCTTAATTATGTATAATTCCAAGTTCGATGTATTAATTAAAATATTATATTTTAACTTGTATTAATTGTATGCACCATTTTATATATCATTTATAATTACGATGGATTTGTTAAAAATAATCTATTTTTAACATGTCTTGATATATAATTATTCATGTGCATGGGTTTATGGTATACATGACCAAGTGTTATAATTGTTAAGTATATACATATGCATCTTCCCAAGTATAGGTATACTTGTATTGTGAGTATTTGTGTATTTAAAGTCGTATTCTCATGGTTATGTATAATACTTGTATAATGGTACTTTTTCACCAAGTGTTAGTGGTATATGTGGGCATGTATTTGTACGTATAGGAATATGCAAATTCTTGTATTCCATACTCCTAATTTTGTATATTCTTAAAATATATAATTTTAAGGTATGTCAAATTTAATATATGTACATTATGCTTGGTAAATGTATATACCCAAAATAATATATATTTTTAAGATTAGTTCTAGAAAATTTATATTTTAAGTTCTTACTAAAACAATATATTTTTAAAAGGGTTTATGAAATATAGATTTTTTATACGCTACAAGAATAATACCTTTTTAGTATCGACGAAATACGATATGGTTTATATACTTGCAAAAATATATTTTGTCGCTTGTTCGGTTTTGAAAGTAATATTTACTAAGTTTCGATATATTATATATTTTTAGTCCGTACTCCTTATATCGTCTGATTGTCCAATATGGCCACATTTTTGTCTCCAAGGTATGGTTATGGATATTTATATATTTTTGTAATTCTTTGTTTGTCAATGTTTATTGTATTTGTTTGTGTGTATTATTTTCAAGTTTCTAATTTATATATAACTATACAAACAATATACACATAACATGTGATCCGTATGACCACTAAATATATATCTTCCAAAAATTTATATTCGTATCCATTTTTATTTTCAGAAAAAACCATGACTTCTTGGACTTACATTTTATACAAAAACATGGGGATTTTTATATATATATATTACTTTTAAACAAGATTACTTGTAAGTACTTGGTAAACATATATTTTTCTAAGTGTTTAAATTTTATGAAAATTTTGCCATAGTTTCCCCTAGATTTAGGAGGTTTTCCATGTTTTAAAACATGTGTTTAAGCTTTCAAAACTCATCATTTTAATCACAACAATTTCCACAAGTGTAATATATGCATTTAGATGCATTTTCATGTTATGATGAACTTGAAAGTTTACCAAATCATGTAGTATTTTAACCTTGTTTTTAATATGTTCATCCATCTTTAAAAATGGGTTTAGTCTCTAATATTTACTAACTTTGTTAGAAATCATCTTTAACAACTTATTTACATATTATCTTAAAAACATCACAAATCATATTAACCACTTTTATAAGTTCATCCATTATGTTAAATCAAATTCATCAACACTTTTATCATTTTTAACAACTTGTTCATATAACATCTTAAGAACATCACAAATCATTTTAACCACTTTAAATAGTCCATTTATCATGTATAACAAGTTCATCAACACTTTGATCATGGATCTTCTAAGATCCATGTCTATACTTGTTAGATTTATACTTCTAGCAAGAATACATATGATGGATATCATCCATAGCACAAAATAAACAACTACATCTTCATTACAACTTCAAGTTATGTGTTATTTTCTTTAAACCAAGTTACTAGTTCATGTGTTCCTCTTGTAAAGGTGATGCTTTTAGATGATATAACTTATATATTAACAATATACTAGTAACAAGACATCAAATTAAAGATTAGGAGGCTCACTACTAGCTCTTGTGGCTAGGGAAGTGGCAAGATGAACAAGATGATGAAGATGAAGCAAAGATGGTGGATAAAAGCTCCTTAGAGTGGTCCTTCAACTTCCAAGACTTGATCCTTCGTTAGTTATGCTTGAAACACCTTAGAGTATGCTTGGATTAGCTTGTAAATTGCTTGAAGATGGAGATGAAATGGAGGTTGTTGTGGCCGTGAGTATGTAAAGGTGTAGAGGTGTTCTTGTTGTTTGATTTTGGTGTTAAGATAAGTATGTGAAAGTGGTGAGATGTAGATGATTACTTATGTTGGCCAAAGATACAAGATCCTTCATACAACTTCATCTTACTTCCAACAAGGAGACAAGGGAGACAGTGGGCGGCTAGTGGGGCCCCCATGTGGCCGTCCATGTGCTTGTTTTGTCTTAACTTGGTTAATTTTCTAGGTTAAGTATTTAGTTAAGTTTAGGTTAAGTTACGTTAGGGTGTTTAGGGTTTTAGGGGTTTTTGATGTAGTTAAGGTATAAGGTGCCATACACTAGTTTAATATTGTTAAACAATGTTAACTAGTTTATATTTTATGTCTAGTTCGTGTTCGGTTGCTTAACGGGTGCTAGACCCGTTAACGGGTCCTTAAACAGAGGTTTAAGCAACTTGTAGGGATTTTAGGGATTTTCAAGCAAAACAATGTGTTTAATGATTTTAACTAGTTGTATGATGTTAAATTATTGTTAACTAGTTCATATGATGTGTCGGATTATGTCCGGGTGTTCGTTTCATCGTCAGTTCGTTAAAAAGTTAACTTTCCAGACTTGTATGATATGATATGTTTTTGGGCCAAATAGATACTTTCAATATCTTTTGAGTAGTGTATGATGTTTAACACTATTTCTGCATATTACATAAGCTTGTGGATGTTGTATTTTGCTGAATTGCTGTCTAGTGTATATTTCGGACAGTTTTCAGTGCATGTATAGTTTCCGGAAAGTGTTAGCTAAATCCTTGCTTTCCCACATGGGGTTTAATATACAGTTTACATTGGACTCCCATCTAAGTCCTAAATCTGCAGTTTAGCTGCGTACTGAAGCTTTGCTGTCACAGCTAGTCTACTAGTTGTTTCCGACGCACTGTTTCAAACTGTTTTTGAATGGTAACCACTAAACAAATCATATGCATCATGTAACGTATTCAGTGAGTTTTCTAGGTGTATGCCATGCAATTCATGCAGTTCAGACATTCAAAACACATGGTTGTATCATATAATCAACTGTTTAAATGTACGGAATTTACCCGAAAGTGACAGCTGTCACATTCTCAATCCTACGCACGCTACTCAATCACATTCTTTCATTTGTGTGTGTGTGTGAACCTAAAGTTGTGAGAAATGGAAAATGATTAGGCTTATATAGTGATGGCTAAACAATTAGCATACTCACTTTAAACATTTGATCCAATTGTTAACATCCCCAAACAATTGGCCTGTCAGTCATCCCAGTCACGCTATTCAGCAAACACGACTACACCAAGCCTATTCAAACAACAATGGACAAACCAAAATGCAATAATTAACAACTATTTTGTCATTGTTTGATTAGACTTAAATCCATATATGGGAATTCTCATGGTTAATACTCTAAGACCACAATTATATTTCTAATCTACAACTTTTTTTCACCTTTTTATGTTTAAGTTTAAACCTCAATCTCCTATAATCCTATAATCCATGAATTTTCTCGCCAAGATTATTCTTTATCGTTTATACTTTATTTGTAAACAATATTCTTTATTTCTTTAACAATCATTTCTTGGTACTCTTATATGAGCTTAAAGTTGATTGAATGCAAACTAGGCCATTGTGACTAAACATAATAGGTTTCTACACATGACTTTCATCGGTTCAAGGTTTGTCATATTTGAGAGATTCAAGTATAATTACTCAGATGTAGCAATATCAAAGACATTGCAACTCATGTAATGAGTTTTGATCTTTGATAAGCATTTGTGATGTCAATTTTTTAGCACGTGAATCAACTTGGTGTATGACTAACTCATATCTTGACGTGTGTAATGGGACCGCATGAGGTGTTCATTTGTGAAGACACTCTAATTTCCAATAATTTCACAAATAACGAGTGTACCTGGAATGTAAGTAAACACTACTTAATACAATATTATTTGAGAGTACAATTTATTAACTAAAAAGTATTTCATCGTTAGATATGTTGTGTAACAACTAAAACCTATTAGCAATATCGAAAGAAGAATGAGAGGATGAGAAATAGATTTTCTTATTGATGTGTATGTATGAAATACAAAGCCTCTATTTATAGGTTCAACATTAACATAAGAGTAAATAAAATGAGGAGTTAAGAATGTGGAGAGTCACTATAAATGATATATTCATAACACTCCCCCTTGACTATCCACATGATGTTGGTAATACGCTTCCTAATGCTGTCTCATTGAAAACCTTGCTAGGAAAACCCAGTGGGATAAAACATAGCTAAGAGAAAAAGAGTACAGCACGTATTTTCTCCTTCTGATACTTCTGGATCAAATTTGTTACCTTGTTAAAAACCTTACTAAGAAAACCTGCTGGGAGAAAACATAGTGAAGGAAAAAAGAGTGCAACGTGTATGTTACTTCCCCTCATTTTAATATGTATTTTTTAAGTGGTAATGTTGATCTTCTATAAAGTTGCTCAAAACTTTTGTAGTCAATGAATTGTTGCTTTATCTCTTGATGTGCAATCCTTTAAACTAATTAATAATATATAATCTTCATATCAAACTTCTAGTGCATCATCTCAAATACGTATCAGAAGATCAACAACCATGTTATGTTACATTCCCTGCATCAACAAGACTAAACAAACTCTTTGATGGGTTAGTAAATATATAATCATATCTTCCATACTTTAAGGGTATCAAAGTATTAGTTTTTGAGTCATTTCAATGTCTCCTCATTAACATGAGCTATATCTTGTCAGAATTTTTAAATAAATGATATATCAGTAATGAATAAAACTCGAAATAAAAAGGTGCATTTCTAAATAACTACCAATAATTTATATTCTGGAAATGATAAGAGTAATTTGTTCTATAACAAATGATTTAACCCGCTTCAACTTTCTTATAAATGAACTTTGTCCATATTAATGTATTCCAACATGTTCTGGATGTCGTTTGATTGATATATAAAAATATCATTATATAAATTCTCGACTCGCTTATCATCTTTTCAGGAGATACAATGCTATCATCAACATATACTTTCATATTTCTAAACAAGATGGTGTCAGTTTTAAAATACACGGACTGAGTACATCATATCCGTATCTTTGTTTTTTTTTTTTTTTGAGATAATCTCCGAGTTGATTATATCATGTTTGACTCGGATATTTTATTCCGTATACAGAACTTGTTGCATTCATATAATTTTCTTCTAGGCTACAGTCTATCATGGACTTCCTTCCATATTGAAAAGTGATGTACGTGAACGCACTCTTCAAGAGTATGCCGTATAAACTTGATCATTTAAAATATCAATTTCTATATCATATATTCATAGAAGTTGTTAACAACTATTTCATTTCCAATTGTACAAGAATTGGATATTATAATCACCATATGTATTTCTCGTTTTCGAGCTCATTGGTGAGTCAATTATATCATATTTGACTCGACTATTTTAGTCCAAACATATTTTGTCAACTTCATATAGTATGTTCTTGAGGTTTTGATATCAATGCTTCTAGCATTATCAATCCATGAGGGAGTTCGTTCCTTCTTATCCATATATGCATGTGCTTTCACTCTTCAGGAGTTTTGCTATATAAATTTGCCCATTTAACACATAGATATCTATATCTTGTAAAAGTGTCATGAACACTTGCTTTTATCTCCAAAATCCATATTGTACCATGCGTGTACACTATTTATTGAGGTATCACAATCACTGGGTACAAGTTTTCAATGTATGTTTATTGGTGCACAAGAATTACATCGTTAAGATGTTTTTATTCACCTTTAAAGAACTCAATTGCTTTAAGAAACTCATCAGGAGTTCAATCGTATTCAAAAATGAATCTGTATACAACGATCATATTGTTCTCGAGAACTTACATTACATGAATTACATAATTTAAATCTTTCAAAGACTTGTATGTAAACTTCAGTATCTAAATGATGCATAACATTTATAAGACGCATATCAATTCTCTATTTATATTACCAGACTAATTAAATACTGGAAAGCTATTTCATCCACCACTGGAGAATACGTCTCCTCATAATTAACCATAGGTCTTTGTGAAATCCTTGTGCCAAATTGTCGATCCACATAAAAGACCTTATCATATTAAATATATTTTACAACTTTTTTATGGACTACTTGCCCGTAAGCTTTCTATTTCAATAGAGAATTCAACTCTGCCTCATTTGCGTCGTTCCATATTTGGCCAATCATTTCTTTGTATTTATTCATAGGCAGATTTTAAATCTTGATCCTCATCATTTCATCTTTTCAAGCGCTATATATACAAAAGTATAACGACGTTGATTTTGTTTCGATTCCAAACACTTTTAGACATGATATAATTTATTAAGAGCTCTTTATTTTCAGGTACCTGAGGTTCTTCCAGAACCATCATGTCTAATGTCTCTTCAAGAGACCCTTTTTTTACTATAACCTCGACTCAACCATCTTCTTCATTACTTGCTCCAATTTTTCGAGGAATTTTTATTTTCTTGGAATCGACTAGTCTACCACGCTTCATGCGTGCAATAGACTCATTAATATATGGTTTGCCCTACTAGGACACTTAACTTAATTGGAGCATTAGCAGTTGACTACGTGACTTACTTAGTCACTGTATTTAGGTAAGTGAACATGTCTGGTGATTGATTCTTTAATCTAGGTAACTAATTATCTTTTAAACTTCTTGTTCACACAATTTAGTTTGAGGATCAGTGATAATTAATGCATACCCATTCCTTTTTCAACTGCCATTAATCCCCCCTAATGTTGAAAATGTTAATTTACTTAAAGTAAGATTTAATGAGCATTAATAAATCTCTCGTTAATTGCTCTAAGTATGTAATCATAAATAGTATTTTCATCCAACATTATTTGAGTTTCAATCTTTATGCGTTATGGTGGATCAATTCCAATGTATACCGCACAATAAAAGGTTTGATGGGAAATATTTGGTTTCTGACCAAAACCAACTATAATGGGGAGGAAGTTTAATTACTTGCTTTCTTGATGTGAATATGAACTTTTGCTCTCATAATTATTGGTTTCGCAATCAATCAAAGACGTTTGGTCATCGTTTTCAACAAAAGCAATTCGTGTAACAATATTTGTCACATATAGTTTAATATTTATTCCAATAATCATAAGTAAAATGGGAATCAAGATCACCGCATTTATCAAATTAATATAATAGTTTAGAATAATGTGCTTGCTATCTTATCAAGTAAGCCACATTCAAGCAAACTTCAGGTTGCGAATTTGATAACGATTTAGATGATGCACCGTTTGAAAAATAATAAATGGTATATATGATGTCATTTCCATAATACTTTAGGGATTTACGCCCAACTTGTAGTTGGTAAATAATTAACTTCCCTTTGAGAGCAAACATTACATGTATAATTATCATGAAGACACTTCAGGTTCTTTAGTAGATTTCACATAATCATTGACTCGGTATGGTCTAACCAGTTATGCCAGTCATTAAATAATTATGATTCATAAGCTTCAGGTTTATGATCATCATATATGCCTTTCGTTGCACTCGTGTTTGTTTAATACACGATACAAGATACGAGAGAATAATAATTATTATTTTATTTTTTAATATTATAACATATTTTTCATACTTTATTCGTCTATAATCACTCCCTTAGTATGCCACTTCATGTGGTCAATTTCAATATTAACATGGTTGATCTTATTATCAACATTAGGATCATTACAATTTCCTCGTTCACCATGATCATGACCTTTATAACAATCATTGTATAATCATCACATTATTAACTTACTTGATCTCATTATTAACATGAGCATCATAACAATTTCCTCAACTACCATGACCACAAACTTTACACATATCATTATATCATCACATTCACTTTAGGGAATGAATTATAAATACACAACTTTCATGGTGTCACTATTACAATTGCCTTTGTTAGGTACATGATCACGACTCAGATCATTATATCATCACATTTATTTCATGGAACGGATTAGAACAACACAACCTTCATTCCGGTCATTTCAAACCTTATATATTCTTTAGTAATGTTGCTACTTTATGAGCATATTTTAGGATTGACAAATGAAAGTTGTTTTATTCAACGTATTCTTATAAATAATCTTCTCATCTCATGATATATATCGAGAAGTAATTACATGACCAAGTCATTATGATCTATTAGTGTAAAATCATACAAGCTTCCATATATTTATAATGGTTCACACTTCGGGTGTCATGTCTTTACCTCAAAATGTTTTAAATAAGTAAGCATGAATTTAAACATGCTTATAAGATTTGAGAAATAATAATAAACAACTTTGATATATTATCCAAACATACAAATAATAGTATGCTGAATATAATGTCAAATTATATAGTATATGGTGTTATAACATATCATTATATTAAACAAGTTATACAAAAACTTTATGAATTAAGAACATATGCAAATACGTGTGGTTTATATTTTAATCTCGTATAGATGCCTTCTCATCAAATATAATAAGTTACACATAATTAATTTTCCTTATTATCATAGTTGAATATTGAAAATATATCAAGGAAACTATAAAAAGGTTTAATGTAATACATACAAATTGTATCTTTTGTTATGATAATGTGTTATTTGCAAAACACTATGACTCATTTCATAGGTTTTCTAAACAAAAGTTCTTGATCATATATAAATATTTCAACATAATCAAAGGAAGACATACAAAACTATTATAGTAAACATATATATGTACATACATCATGTGTTTAGTGATAATGGTATAATATAATTGTTTAAATGATACAAAATTGTATATGAAAAGATATTTTCCTAAAACACACAATACTGAATGATAAATAATACACATTTATTATTTGGCCATAGTAACTAGAATACTTCAATACTGATTTATTTTTAATTTATTTTTATCCAGTCAGAAGATTTATAAGATCATTAAAATATTAATATCATTCGTTTAACTTCTAATTACATGCCTATAAAACTACATAATCTTTAATTGTAACAAAATAAATGATAAGCGATAGCAAATCTTGCAAACTATAGAATTTTTAAACATGGCCAAATGACGGATATCATATAACATACATTTTTTTCATACAAACATTTCAAATCTTTAAATCTCATGTAATTAATAAAAAATTTTTGAAGTTAAAATATAAATATGTGTGTGTTAACATCGAACAATGTAAATTATGCTTTCTACATGATAACATAACTTTACATCATATTATCACAATGTGGCAAATAATAATCTTCCGATAATAAAACAATTAAACAATTAGGCTATTACATACATTAAACAAGTGCGTTATTATACATCTACACTTCTACTCATATTGAACTTTTAATTACAATATAATTCTGTATAAAGATAACATGAAATAACTTCATAATAAAACTAGTGTCGTCGTTATATTTCTATATTAATAATGTAAACTTAACTTATTATAACTTTTGATAAACCTTTTTTTAATCTAATTAATTAAGGATAAAAAAATAAAGAAACATAAATTCAAATGAATAATGTTTTGTAATGAGGTTAATGAGAAATAATATCACAACTAATACATTTCAATTCAATTTTACAATTATTAATATTTAGTTCACCCTCTTAAGTTACATTTGATTGAATTTAAGTTATATTACAATTAATAAATTAAAATAAGATACAAAAGAAAATTAGTAAGAAAATGGACTAGAGATGATATGCTTCAAACCGTATTCCAAATGAATTATAATTTTTGAAGAGTCAAATATCTATGATATAAAATACCACATTCACATGTAACAGCTTTCAAGAAAAATATCGTTCTAGGTAATCCAAAATAATCTCATATTTGAAAATCTAATAAGTTAGATGATAGAAAATTGGAAAAGAAAAGGAAATCGAATCATACCTTGATCTTTGTTCATGTGAGATTTTCAACTTTAAAAGCGCTCGTGCTGATAACGTGTTGTGTAACAACTAAAACCTATTAGCAATATAGAAAGAAGAACGAGAGAATGAGAAATAAATTTTATTATTGATGCGTATGTATGAAATACAAAGCCTCTATTTATAGGTTCAACATTAACATAAGAGTAAATAAAATAAGGAGTTAAGAATGTGGAGAGTCACTACAAATGATATATTCATAACAAGATACATCATATTTATACAGCTATTTTATTCACGGGTGAATCATGTTCAGTTAATGACATACATATTTGTCTTCAGTTATATTGGATTCATAAATAACTTACATATCGATGAATACACTAAAATATCAGGAGCATACATATCTAGCGTATTAACAAGCAATTAAAAAACCTATATATATAACATCACAGTTTCCTCAGCTAAGATGTCACGTGAATTATTTTCATTAAAGGTTCGATCAGTAATAGGATGGCTTACGCACACGAGAACGAGATTTATGACTTTAAAGGTTTGTGGGAACCTAAACATAAATATTTAAAAGTCTAAATATATAACTTTGACAACAACTTAATCAATGGAGTTAATGGAGGACATAAGTTGAATATTATCAATTAACACAACCTAAAATGCTAGGATCAGTCAAATCCAACACTAAGTGTGTGTGTGTGTGCATGCATTGACGAGAGGCAAGTGAGGAGGAGAACGAGCAACGGTTTCAAGTTTGATCTCTAATCAGGTGATGTTCATTACATTTTGTCATAGTGAGTTTTAGAATGAATAGGGTGACAATGTTAGCGTTGGAGTCCTGAGTTCTTGAGGGGGTGGCTGACGGGAGGTTGGCGTCGCCTGGGGGTAGTTACCAATATAGTGGTTGCCGTCAGGTGGGTACACCCCCTCGCCTGGAAATGAACCAAACCGACCAAGTTATGGCTTGGTACCCATATGGGACTGAGTCTAGCTAGCCGGTGTGTTGCGTAGCTCATTGGGGCTCTTGGCTTCTCAAAAACCCGAAGATGACTTGTGTCAGCCTTGATAAAGCAGACCACGGGGTTAGGTGGCATCAGGTTTGACTAGGGTATGCATGGGGTGGGCGACATGCATGCATGGGAGAGATTTGGAGAGCTTGGGGCTCGATGCAGGTCACGAGTGGTCCGTTTTGGGATTTGTTAGAGATTAGGGTTATGGAAACGGTGGAATTGGATGTACAATTGGGTATGGGAGTAGTGTGGCTTCATGGTGTATGAAGGCCGCATGCTGGGGTTAGGTGGCGTGGAGCCACCTCATGCGAGTGGATGGTGAACATGCTTCGGGGCACGCTAACACATTATAACCAAACTCTAGGCACCGTAATAGGATTTAGATAAGAGATTTTATGGGATTAGTGAGTTCTAATTTACGTTAAATGAACAGTTGTTATAACTTTGACATCTAGTATTTCTAATGAGACTTAGTTTAAAGAGTTTTTAATCCAGATGATGAGATTAAATCCATGTGCAGTCATTAAAATAATAGTGGGTGAAAACCATATTTTGAATGGGTTTTATGATTGGATGGAGTTGTGAGTTAGAATGGTAGGGAAGTGAATAACATCTTATTTTCCAACTTCAGACGTACCTTTTCCTGTACGTATGTCGCTGATTACCACACTCATTTTCCTTTGGTACTTCCTGAGTGTCATAGTTGATTTTCTTGCATCAAATCGTAGTAGTGGAAAAGTTGATATGTAATGAATTGGAAAAATATACTTATGTCCATGTGTAAACTCTTAATTTTATGGGTCATGGTATTATACATTATGATGTATTCATGAACACCAATTAACCTTATAGTTTAAAATTTATAATTAGATTGAAGGGATGCACCTTAGGAGTTATTTTTATTGTTCCACATAAATAAGATTAGTCTTATGAAAAACTAAATTTGGCATAAATCTAGTGATACCATTTATTTAAATGAGTTCGTGATTATCACAAGAGACATTATGTTTGGCTTATCCCATTTGTCATGCTCTACTTTTCTTCTGCAATACTTTTATCAGAAAAGAGCATTAGGATTGTTGTGTCTTAAGAGATAATCAAGGATCTAATTTAAGAGCAAATATATAGAAATTCTTTAGCAAAGCAAAACATATTAGATTTTGAAATTAGAGTGGATGATATAGATGACATACAAATTTATAGAATAAAGTTATGTGAGTGATTTTTGGGGTATAAAGTAAGGCAGACTAAATTATGATCGTATGATTAATAAAGGATCATTAATGTGAGGATAATTATATGAAGAATTTGTATATGTCTATTCTTAACATCAAACTAATAGACTAAGTTTATTAAGAAATTCTACTTAGATGAACTCACATAACATTTGACATTTGGAGAGAAGTGAAATCATTTAAGTATGTGTGCAAAATAATATCACAGGTCACCTTTGGTCAGTAATGTGATAATTATCTTAGTTATGCACATATTATTTATGCAAGACATGAATATAGCACATTACCTTTGGGCAGAAGTGAGACATACATGTATATAAGGCATAACTAATTAACATAGTTTGTAATTATATTTGAACGATAAAGTAGATGTAGCACATCACTTTTGGGTAGAAGTGAAACATCAAAAGCTAATTCAAGTTAAGCTATCTAGTTTTGTAAAAAATAATAATAATTTTATTTAAGTATTTTCAAAAAAAAATCATCACAATAATAGTTCATGATAATAGTTCGAGAGTTATGTTTACGAAAAGTTGGTTGAAAATTAAGAAAAACGGTTAGTTCTCGAGTTTGGAATCACGATTTTTAAGTTCTCTATGTTTGACAGATCAGGAGTTCTCTTAGTTATAGTTGCTTCCCTTAAAATGGGTTCTCTTAAAGTTAGTTAAAAGTTCCCTTAATATTGGTTCTCCTAAAGTTACTTAAGGGTTCCCTTAAATTTGGATTCTGTTAGTTATGAGTTCTCTCAAAAGGTAATGGAATAGAAAAAGTTGAGTTCTCTTAAAGTTGTATTCTCTTAATTTTAAGATCTCTTAAAAATATAATGGAACAGAAAACTAGAGTTCTTTCAAAATTATGTTCTCACAAATTTGAGATATCTCAAAAAGATGGAACAAAGAACTAGAGTTTTCTTAAATTTATGTTCACTCAATTTTGAGATCTTTCAAAAAAAATAATGGATCAAATAACTAAAGTTCTCTTAAAAGTTGAGTTCCCTTAGTTTTGAGTTCTCCCAAAAATAATGGAACAAACAATAGGACTTGAGTTCTCTTAAAGTTATGCTCTCTCGTTTTTGAGTTCTCCCAAAAATAATGGAACTGAGAACTTTAGTTTTGTTAATTTGGATCTATCGAAACTTAATGATAATAGAGAACCCGAGTTATTTAAGTTATGTTCTCTCAAAATTGATGGAATCATAAAAAAAAAAACGTGAACTCGCATTTTTTTAATGTGAATTATTTTTTTTTAAACTAAATTATCTCTAAACTTATAAATGTCATAAGTATTTAATAATTCGAAAATTACAGATTACAGATTATATGTTTTCTAATTTTCTGATTTGGTTATACTTATCCAATATTTTGAAATCTTTTATTGATAAACTATATCATATTTCGAAAATTTTAGTGGGTTAAAAATAAGTAAAATCAGGAAAAACACAATTTAATCCATCGATTCATCCAAAATATTAATAATCTTCGAATTTTATTTTATGATGAACACGAATAACACCTTAGAAGAATTTTATGAATTATTCATCTTGAATCGAAACCTTAAACATATTTTTGTTGAAAAACGTTTGAATAATACCTTCGATTTTAACAATAATTCGGATTTTATTTAAAATATAACCCGACTAAAATTCACTATTTTTCTAGATTTAATGCTGAAAAACGTGAACATTATTTTTCTAGTTTTCCAGTTTTAATTCTATATTTAAGGAAAACTAACTAAAACGATTTGTGCAACATATGCTCTGATACCACATGTTGACCAGTGTTGTATGTATGTAATGAAAAATATGATAAGAGTGTACTTGGTAAGCCAGCAACCGCATTAGAGATAATGTAGACGACATAATTGTCAGCTTTGTCCAGTTGCCCTTTTGGGTGTACCGTTCTTATGGGTTTATGTGTTCTTAGGAACACAGTTATGAGAAAGAGTAAGAGAGAGAGATGAGACGAATTTAGAGAAAAATCATGTTATGGTATTTGTCTAACCCTAATATCTCTAGTTATCTCTCTCTATATACACCTTAGGCGAAACCCTCAATTAGTTAATAAGGGTAAATATGGTCCATCAGCAATTACCAAATAATGTATTATAAGGCATAATTTAATAGTTTGATCTATTTTTATATAAATGATCATAATGACCATACTTAAAAAGTACATTATTTATTAATTTTACACTCTCCTCACATTTGTATAGATTTCTATCCTAAACCCACATTCTAAACAGCTATATCGACAATTGGTTTGTTCTTTCACAAAAAACGGCCAACAAAGCACTGAACGCCGAAATTGATACTCTCAAGCATTGCATCCCATCACTGTGTGTCAAGAATCCTCCGATTGCAAGATGCTTCAAAACCTTTAACATACACAGGAAGAGTATCATAGGAAAACTCAATTTAAATGAGAAAACAAAAACATTTACTGAAAACCACGCTAAGGACCACAAGAAAAAGTCCTTGCGGTTTACATGGTCATTTTTTATATTGCACACACGTGTAACAGTGTGTTTATTCCAAAAAGTTTTATTTTCATAAAATGTGATTGATTTGCGACTGATTTGCGACCGACTTTCAATTGCCTGTTTTACGGTTTTGCCACTATATATTGGTTGCAATGCAGTTGAAAATTTTACCCATAATTTTTTTAGAAAAACTTGTCCCATATTTTAAATCTTTGTTAGAAATATAATGCAAATTTTACCCGTAATTTCTTTAGAAAACTTATCTTATTTTTAAAATCTTTGTTAGAAATATAATGCAGCTTTTATAAATTCAAATATAAAATTCAAACAAAATGTATATAAAATCACACAATTATAATATTCATAACAAAAGTTTCTACAAGTTTCAACAAGAAATGTTCTCAAGTAGAATAATACATTTAAACCAATACGAAGTAACAAATATACAATACATTCCACGGATCTTGTTATATGCTTTATCAGTTGTTCTAAGAAGCAATTCTACCATTATTTGTTGCGCCTTTGAGTCCTAGTCTGCAAACAAATGTTTATATATTATGAACCATACCATCATATGTATAACGTAGAGTAATAAGTGCATATAATGAAGCCACCAAGTATTTACTTATCTACAGACGCAACAAAAGTTTAAAAGATAACCACAAAGACAAAAAAATAGGTTTCCTTATCACAAACTTATTGAACAAAGCCATGGACTGATTGGCAGTAGCCGATGAACTAATTGAATAGAAGTTGTTGAAGTTGAACATAACCTAAATAATTTCTAACCTGCTTAGAAATGCTGCAACAGGTAAGATGTCTTAGCCTTTTGACTTTCAAAAGTCAAAAACTCAAAACCATGTACTTGTTAAGTAATATCAGTTTATCATTATTCACCATATAGCTCTTTTTTTGGTTTTTCATCATGAATCAACCTAATGTGAGTAAACAAAGCAAAGTATGGAACCAATATATAATCAGCATGGAACCTTTCAAGTATGGCTCAATCTATTTGGACACCTCTGCTGTCTATTTGGATACCTTTGGTGCCCTAGACGGGTCGTTTAGGGCTAGACGGGCCGTCTAGGCACTGATATTTAGGAGTCAGCAGGTGAATGGCAGGGCGTAAAAATTATGGGTGTAGACGGGGCCGTCTAGATCTAGACGACCCGTCTAGGACCATGGTTATCTTTTAGTTGAAAAAGGGGTGTTTTGATTGGGTAAATTGATTGTTGTTGGAGGTTGAAAAAGGGGTATTTTGGTACGGTAAATTGGTTGTTGTTGGAGGTTGATGTTTTTTTGGTGGTGTAATTTGAGATTTTAAATTTTAAAAAGTTTTTAAAGTTTTGTTTTTTGTATAAAAATAAGTTAGCATTTTCGATCGTTTAAATGTTTCATTGTTTTTACATATTATTTTTTTTAAATATACTATTTAAAATTTAATATTGTTTTCAACATTTTAAGAAGAATACAAATATTATATCGTGTAAATATTACTCAACATCTGAAAATTATTATGTTTCTGTATTACATTTCAATGTCGATTTAACACAAACAATCATATAGTAATCGAATAACTGAAAACCAAGTTAAATACAACATATATAACATAACTTTGTACATTCATAATATGTATCTGTACAGCTGAAACTAAATAAAAAACGTATATACATACGTGTCGGAGTCGGGATCTAGCTGCTGCTTATGATGTGGTGCTCGAGGTGGTGGGAGCGGTATGGGAGGTAACCCCTCTCTCTCGCGTCTATCTTGTAAGTCCTGAACCACCCAACCCATGAGATCCATAAGCCTGTCAACGTCGGCTCGTAAGGGCGTGTATGCTGCACCTCCCGGGGCATGACCTGGAATAACGTGCTGCGAAAACTTGGGCGCCCCGGGAGGTGGTGGTGGTGCCGGTGCGTCTAAATCCACCGGAGGCTCCTGAACGACCGCTGCCTCATCTGCCGGCGGATAGACTAGATCGAAGTGATCCGGCAGCGCCTCCGAAATCCATGGCTCACCTGCGCGGGTTTTAAACCGCTCGCCAAGAACGCCGAACCTCTACACCAACTTCATCCCCCGCAACGTCTGAAAACCCATCCGCGTCGACGATATGGCCAGCCGCAAATGTGGGTCTGTCTCCGGCAGATGACCCAACGACCGGGCAATCACGGTGACGCATGCTGCGCCGTACAAAAATCTGCGCTCCTGCTGGTGATGGGCGGAGGCGAAGGACTGGGCGAGACCGTGCGCAAGGGCGCACGGCCTCCTGTACAGTAGGCAATAGTAGAAAAATAAGTCGGTGCTAGTACACCACTCACGGCTGTGTCCGCGAGCGGTAATATACGTAGCGAGCATCCGATGTAGATACATGCACATATTGTTAGCAAAATACGGAAATTAATTTATAACAATAATAATCAAGTAATTACTTTAATAAACGTACGTACCTGTACAACGGATCGTCAACGTATGACATCCTCCCCTTCGCCCTGACATGCTCCCAAGTGTCATGCTCTACAACCACCTCCCAAAATTCCAAAAGAGTGGGTCTATCCACCACCACTAGCCCCTACGTATAAACATCCGTAGCAATCTCCTCCTGCAGGTATAAACCGCTATGAACGGCAAACTCAGCAAGCGTCATCGAACGCTACACACCGGCAAGCCTAAAGGAAACCTCAGGCGGAGGGGGAGGAGCCTGTGGCTGGGGAGGCGGCTAGTCAACCCGTGGATGGTGAAACGTGAATGTCGACAGGAACTCGATGAGCAACTCACTATAACTCGGCGTGCTAGCCAAGTTAAACAGACGATGCCACGGTGAATCAACAGAAATGAAAAAACGCAGTCTCAGCGTCTCACCAATAGCCTCGATCGCATCCAGTCGACCGCGGCATGCGATCCGACGTGCATCCGGCAAAGCTTCCCGCAAAAACGGGTGGCCTCGGTGTCGAGCGGGAACTCGAGATACGGGTGGTCGTGTAGCGGATCCGCCGACGCTGGCAGAGCCCGTCACAGACCATGCGGATGTGGAGCACCGTGTATCTGATCTTTAATCTCGTCCATTATCAATCTGCAATAATAATAACAAAATAACACAAATAATAACAATTAACAATTTAATAACAATAATCTAGTTATAACAAATAATATTAAAACAAAAAATTATATATGTTAAATAGAAGAATATATATATATATATATACATAAAACTGGTCGTCTAGGGGTAGATGCCCCGTCCTATTCAACTAAAAACCCATCTTCATCAAGAACACAGCCCACTAAACCCCAAAATTCATCAATTCACACACAATATACGCTCTAAATGTATAATATATTAAAGATTCATGAAGTATATGTTCGAATGCGTACCAGAAATGCTTGATTCGACAAAAATACGGTCCAAATACGCTCAAATGATGTATGTACGTATCTGTGTGTGTTTTAGGTTTGAGGGCGTATGTGGCCGGTCGTCTAAACTGGCCAGTCATATACGATGCATAGACGGGGCGTTTAGATCTAGACGACCTGTCTAGAATAAATGGCGAAAGACCATTTTACCCCTGAATTGCCACCCGCCTAGGCCTAATTCAGGGGTAAAATGGTAACTAACCATTCTGAGCAGAAAAAGTCTCAAGCGGTTAATTACCATTTTACCCCTGAATTAGGCCTAGACAGGTGGCAATCCAGGGGTAAAATGGTAAATAGATCTAGACGTGGCGTATAAGTCTAGATGTCCCAGCTAGTCCGATGGTTAATTACCATTTTACCCTGAATTGTCACCCGTCTAGGCCTAATTCAGGGGTAAAATGGTAATTAACCATTCCCCTTAACAATTCAAAAACTTGACAGTTTGACAGTTGTCGCTCAAATGTGAATGTGACGTCTAGGCCTAGACGGAGCGTCTAGTTCATCTATATTACCGTTTTGCCCCTAAATTTGTCCTAGACGGAGTGCAATCCATGGGTAAAATGGTCTTGTGGCCAACAACAGACGGCCAGTCTAGGTCTAGACGACTCATATATTCTTATTTTTTATCTCTTTCTTTTATATAGAAAATTATATTAATTATAAAAAATCTTATTAATTATACAAAAATCGTATCAACTAAAAAAAACTTCGTATAATACAAAAAACCATATAAATTATACAAAAAGTCGTATTAATTATACAAAAAGTCTCGTATTAAATATACAAAAAATCGTATTAAGTATACAAAATTCGAATTAAGTATACGAAATCTCATTCTTCCGATTCACTGGGCGATGTAATTTATACTCGGGTTTGGATTTGGTGGGGGATTCATTATCGAGGTATACCATTCTAAACGGGGCATGTACATGTATAGCCATTGTTCTGCAGCGGCGCTTCGGTGCGTCAACCAAAGCCCGTTTATTGTCGGCATTGAAAATTGGCCTTCCAGCTTAATATATATGAAGTGATTATTGTTAACATGTACAAGCGTTATCATTCGTGGTTCTCGATCTGTCGGAGGACTCATTATCGGGAAGAAGGTGGAACAACCATTGATGCTTAACAGGTGAACCACGATACCGTACCTTTGTGCGATAAGAAGCCCTGCGTGGGGGAAGTCATCTAGTGAGTGGAGGGACAACGCTCCACTGAATCCCAGATTAGGCTTTGAAGATGCGTGTTAAAATATCCTTCCTCCCATGCTTCAAATACTGGCACCCAGATCGAAGCGTTCTTATCCATCTCCTGTAGAATGTCTTTTCGAATGTGGCTCCATGAACGTTCTCTCATACCCAAGCCCACAGCCACGGACCGAAACCCACAATGACCGTCTGGCCTCACATCTTGTATGCACGAGATGTACGGGTGAAACAATGTCGGAAGGAGAGACTTAAACCGTTTGATGGTTGACACATACTTGTCGCCCGCTATCAACGGAAAACCGTTATCGTTTCGAATCTCTCTTTGTTTAGAAGTCATTGAACGACTTCACCCCGCTCTGGGTTTTTGAGACTTTATGGCCGACTGTTGAGTGGCCTGGGACGGAATGTACGAGCTGTGGCGGGGGGCATCGTATGTTCTTTGTTGGGAACCCTGGGACAGAACGTACGAGCTATGGCGGGGGGCATCGTCAAACCGAAGTTGTGCTTGATTTGTTGTTGGCCGTCCACGAGTATTTTGTTGGACAACCGGTAGTTTCTTGGTAGATTTGGTTGGCGTCAGCACCGCTTTAATCTTTGCCAACAAGCTTTTTTTCTGAGCAGGGGGGTGTGACTCTAACTGTTGGCGAACAATATTGAGCTCTTCTACCACGTCAACGCCATCCGATATCAATTTACATGGCTGAAAGTTAAGCTTCTGCCAGAAGATGTCTACGTCTTCGAGTTGAATCGGACGCTCTGCACGGTTAGAACAATGCACTGTTAAAGTCACATGAATAACGGACATATATAACACACATCGCTTCACGTTTAGCAAGTATTACCTGCACGTACTTACTTTTCCAGCCTACAAGCACACAGCAACCCATAGTTCTACCACATCTAACAACCAAAAGATGAATGAAGCGCTGCATCACGTCTAGTTTCCTAAGTAGCTCTCCACTCAACAAGTCAAGCATTGTATGGGAAACTTTTCCACGTAGGTGGTCAAATAACGGGTTTTTGTGGTGGTTCATTATTTTCGATGCTGTCTCGAAAGCTCCTCCTTATTTCACTGTATTTTGTTTCAACTATATCCTTGATACAACCTACTATACGGTCCATCGAGCTCCTATCTTGGACGTATCTCTTTAAATTCGCGTGTTAACTCTCAACTCTATTTGTGGTACGCTGCCCAAAGTTGCGACTCTGATCAGTCCACGCAAAGACGAACATTTCCTTGTAGTCTTTCAGCCAGTTATCATACACGTAGTTAAACACCCTAAAAAGTATCAATAATTAATTAAATGTACATAGGTAGGTCAGATTTTATTACAAATACTTACTTGAACGTTTGCACTCCATAAGTCGCGTTTCCAGGTTGCACAGTTATACTCGTATATGGGTATTGATGGAGACTCACACAATGTCTCCTAGAATAACAAAAATTTTTGCCAGTCTTCTTCTGTGAAGGCGCTCTTGCAGTGCTTACAAATATTCTGTTGTATATGAAACCTGCAAAAATACCGAGAGACGTTTGGAAAAAATTTGGCACACGCGTTAATTAGGGTCAGGTCTCTATCCGTTGCAATCACACGTGGCTCCATACATTCATCAAACATTGACCTGATCCTCTCAAGCACCCATACAAAGTTATCACTATCTTCTTTGCAGATAAGGACATGCGTGATACAAACGAATAGTTGGTGGGCGTCATACCAACTATCTGGACAAATGGCATGTTGTATACGTTTGTCTTGTACGTGGAATCGATCAGCAAAACATGCGGGAACGCACGCCACATTTCACTCGAGTAGGGATGAACAAAGAAGATCTCTGTAACGACCTCTATTTCGGGTTCCTCCCATGTTTCATAAATAAATTCGTTTGTAATCAATATGTTTTCTAGCGACTGCATGGGAGTCAATCCGTATCTTTGTTCATCCCTAATCTTCTGAACTGCGTTTTGTACGTCTTTCTGAACATGGAAACTGTCGGGAAACTGCTTCCTTATCGCTTGAAAAATTTTGCGCGGCTCCATGTTTTGAGCTGTCAGCTGCTCGATCAATCTGTATCGTTAGGAGTAAACCTTCGCACAAACGCGTGGGCCGACAGGTCCACACAGAGTTCGTGGTTATGTTCAGTCTTTCCCCCTTTTATCCCCCATGTTTCATACAGATAGTCTCGCACAACCACCAGGTAAAACGGGCAACCGGCTTTCTTGCTTCCAGGTTTTCTAACCGTTTCTATAGTATGGTGCTCATCACCACGGTCACATTCAAGCCATACCCTCCCGGTCCTTCCACCAATTTTCTTTGATCATCGGGTCACAATAACGAAATCATCCGCCTTTGCCGTTTCCTGTGCCCAATTTTTTTAGCTCATCTAGAGAGTTGAAAACTTGTAACATCGATAGCGTTATGTTAGATTTTATATATACTCAACTGCCCAACATAAATAAATAAGTTTTGATACCATCTTTGTGAGGTACGGATTGCCTGCGCACAGGGGTGCCTCATCACCATAACCTCACCGTCAGGATTGACTTGTTGAACGTACAAAGCCTGTGTTGCATTGTAACTTTCGTAACTGTCTCCTCCGTATCCATCCGGACAGTGTTGTTGCACGTAAGAATATTCACACCCGTATCCATAATCCGGAAATCCTTGTTGTGTAGGATAACATGGTTCATCAACATGGTACGAGTCGTCCACATGGGATGTTTAATCAACGGGAGGATGCTCGTTCAAATCTAGAAACAGTCTGTTTTGCTTTCCTTATACACTTGACACAGCCTCCTCTTGCTCGTTAGAATCGGGAACGCCGGTCTCCCCCTAACAACGATATCATCATTAGTAAATAATTAAAACAACGAGTAGTTTAACCTAATAACTGTTACTGGATTGGCTTCGGACACCCATGACTCGCTAGAATGCTGCCCAAAGAAATAGTTGTCGTCCCAGTATGATGACATTTCACCACCTTTGAATGATATCAGATGGAGTAATATAAGCCAAAGAAGAAGAAGCATAGAATTTTGACGAAGTTTCTCTCAACATTGATTCAAATGCTCTGCATGGCTCTATTTAACAAAGAAATATATGCCCATGGGGCGTATCACTTTACTGCTTTACTCACATGCATGCAGACCACCAAAATCAAAATCAACCTTCAAGACGCCCCGTCTAGGCCTAGACGACCCGTCTTGGATAGGTCGTCTTCGGGCTCCGTGTAGGCCTAGACGCCCCGTCTGATGTGACTGATTTGACATTGTACGAGGGCAGGAATGTGGTCGGAGAAAGGAACCTTCGACGCCCCGTCTAGGTCTAGAAAACACGTCTTGAAAGTATAGAAATAAGCAAATGAGTGTGTGAATATGTAGACCCTTCAAGCATATCAAATAAATATTTGAACATGTAGGCTTTCTGAAAAGTACCTTTTTCAAAAGTGAAGTAGCTAAAAAACATCCTAATGAGCTCCTTCTGTTTGCACTTTGCAACTACCACTTTCACAACCTCTTGAGGCTTTTTTCCAGTTTGCAGCAAAAAGATATTCCAAGAAAAATAAGTAACTAAAGAAAACATTCATCAAAGTAGTATTAAAAATTAAATTTTCCGTTTTTAACTTGAATACATGGAAAGCTTCTAATCGTGTGGTCTTGTTTGAATCCTGGAGAATGAAAAAGGTAAACAAGAATTGTAAAATTCAAAATTGACCTAATGTGAATAATCCATAAGCATACAAACAAGTGTATTCGAAATCGACTTACGTGATGTTTGCAGCAAACAGGTCGGCTAGGTTGCCCTACATTCGAAATCGATTACGTCATGTTTGATATTGTTCTTAACCAAGTGTAGTGTTTGCGAACGGGAAGGATAACTAGGAAAACCGTCGTTTATGTTTGTAGCGCTGTTGTTTGATGGAAGTTAGAAAAGGGTAATTGGGTAATTTCTTCAGAAAAAGGGAAATATGTAATTAACAAAAACGGTTGGGTAAATATGTAGCAAACACTCTTAGCAGGGGGATATATGTGAAAATCCCTAAGTTCTATATCTCATAGAGATAACATATTACGAATGTTAGGTGATTATGTCACATGTATGCAAAGTTAGAAATCAAAACGCTTAATTATAATCACGTGTATTACACTGGTTGAGAAAATGACACATATCCTAAATTTGTGAACACTTCTTATAGATTAAATTACATATTACATATAATAAGAAAAATTAAAATTACAATAAAATTCACAAATCTCTAATATGCCTCTCGATGTAATGACCAGGCAAACTTGATACACCCCACGAACACTGTTACAATCTTTTTTCACTACGTTGTCCAGAAATAACTTATGCTCAATACAATACCTAAAAGTTCAAAATGTTGAAATATCTAAACGGAGACCTCAAGATATAAAATGTACACAAAAAAATCCTATATTTTGAAATATAAGGTGGTGTGTAGTTAATTTGATTAAAAAGTTGAAACCAGATTGATATTAAATTTGGAACATGAATATAGCAAACATGAGATTAAGGGGAAAAAAAGAGAATAATTAAAAGTCAACCAAAAAGCCGTATAACCGAAGCTACAGATTGGCAAAACAAAGCTAAAGATTGGCCATACACTCTTTCTTTGCACGGTTGTTTAGATTAAAAGTCATTCTACATTGAGAGTGAAAAACAGCAACCCCAAATTTAATCAAGACCAACTCTGGAAAACAACGGCACAGATTCATAGAGAGGTGTAATTTGAGATTTTATGTAACTTTTACAGTTCTTAATTTTCTTTTGAATTGTAGTCGTTTGAAAGGCGGATCACACTGAAAAACAACATACTTAGTCTGACTTTTGTATTGGCTAACAATATCTTTCACCCACACAATTGCTCATATTCTAAGTTAACAGGTTTTCAGCCAGTTTTTGGAGGAAAAAAAGTAAACATGGTCAAAGTTACAGACACATCAATGACCACATAATTGTTCTGATAGGATTTAGGCATACCATGAACCTGCCCAATGACACAGCTGCAATTGCTGAGGCGGGAGAGAGTATTTGACAATTTACCCTCATCGCCTCCCATCAACAGTTTCAAATTGTCGGCAACCACCAAAGCATGCCTTTGTGCTAATTATCCTTATTTGAGTTCCTACATAATCAAACATTGTTTCATTGTAAAAAAATACAAATAGAAAATTATTGTTTCTGTCAATCTGAATAGACTAATAATCCCATCCCACAAAAGGTCTCTTTATTTCATAAGATGTCCTTTTTGATCAATATATGTTTGATTCCTTATTAGTATAGAACTTTCACCGAAGACAACTAAGTTTCTCCTTATTACAACTTAAATCAGCAAAAGTACTGAAGAAACACTAAGTAACACCGAGCTACTATATTATTACTGTTCTTAATCATAGATTATTTAACTATTTATAACAAACTTTAGAGAACGTTATTGGACGAGAAACTGGTATGAACATACCTTGGCACAAGTATACACTATTACTGTCATCTAGTTCCACATTCCAAGGGAACAATTGTTAGGTGTTCCAGTAAATAATACAAAAATGAAAGCATGAGCAGCAGTTCATAGTGCCTTGGTTCACCACAAAGCGAGCACCTACCAGGATCTCCTGCTTCTGCACTCGCCAAAAGTGGTTTCCCGCCATATGAGTATCTCTGGATGAGCAGATTTCCGCTTAAAGTGGTCAACACAAGTGTTAATTTAAAAAAGAATGATATATAAACATCACACATCAGGAAAAATCATATGTTCTATGCAGAGGTGACAATTTCACCACATCTACATATAAACGGGTTGATTTGGGTTATACAACAGACCAAATGAGTTACCTAGAAACAGTCAACTACAGAGCAAAGGGTTCAAAAATGATGCAAATGCATAAAACCTCCTTAGCTAAACTACTTAATCTAACACGTCAGATCATAGTGATAAGACTTAGTCTATGTAATAATCTTTAACACGTTAGTTATTTATAAAATTATGTAAACAAACTAAAAAGTGTTTAAGGGTTGACACTCCCGTTATGAACCACACAAAAGGGACCCATTTTGACATAGACCGGTTTCCACGGTGTTACCCATCTGGATGGCCAACTCTATTTTTCAGACTGGCTTCAAAGCAAAAATGGAAAAGGCACATAAAGCATCACTTAGGGTACATAAAGCTAGTTTGTTCTCCACCTTGTAAATATTCCTTAAGCATCTAGAGGATGATACTCTAGAATCTAACATATAAATAAGATCGTTGTTAGTACATACACACACAATCATGTTAATATCTACTCATTCGAACCGGTGAAAGTTGCAAAGACAACCCCTTCTGGTATGTTCAGTCAAAACATACTTATTTGCCTGTTATTATCATTACAAAGGTCATCCATCTGTTAACTTATATCCAAAAGGGCAGTTTAGTCATTTGGTTCATCTAGCATATAACATGTGTAAGTTACTAGTTGCAATTTCTCTGTAACGGGGAAATATTATTGTAAATTGACATACAAACCTCTCGATAGATCAACTCTCTAACATCATCTATTGCCAAAGTTCTCCTTTCAAACGCGAACTTTGATATGCGTGAGTTGAATGTTCTCACTTTATATCATTAAACATGCACTATTGCACCACACCGATACAATGAAGTTATATTTATCATAAAACAGAAATACTGCAGAATATTAAGATAGAAAAAGAAAAATATATCATTAAAAGTTGCGATTTTAATGTAAAAATTTTAAAAATAATAATTTTTTTAGCATTTAGTTTTGACGTTTAACTTTATAGTTTAGTTTTTAGCATTTAACTTTGGTAGGTATGGGGTGGGTGTGGGATTTAGGTTTTTGGAAGATTTCTGGTGGGGTATTATTTTTTTTAGTGAGGGGTTCATTATTTGTTTTGAATTTATTTTGTTTGCGGTTATACTAGTTCTTAAGTTGTCTCCTTAAAGGGTTTATTCTTTGTTTTGGGTTTATATGTATAATGGTTATCTTAAGAACATTAAATATTTCGAGGTGAGAACAAATGAGAAAACAATCAAAATCATTTTTTTAAAAACAAAACTCATTATAATCAAAATGCAACGTTAAAAAAGAATTGACTCTCTAAATAATTAATCTTTCATCTCAAAATAACTCTTAATAAAATTTTTACACATGTGAAAATACAACAAATTTACACATGTATAAATGACAAACTTACAAATGTGTAATTTTCTTTATTTACGAAGACATGTAAAACTAAACGTGTAAATTTTATTTCTATTGTTGCATTCGAATAATAGTGATAAGTGTAAAAAAGAAAATCTTGAATTTGAATTGTTTTTGGGGAAGTTTTCGCCGTTTTTCGTTCGTTCTCACAGTTCTCGCAATGTTTAGCATTCTCATTTAAATCTTTCATATATATAGAGAGCTAGGTTCAAATATGAACTACAACGAATTGTGAGAACTTTTTCATTCCGCGCGAGTTTGGCCAAAACTTTTTTGCACAAACGTAAATGAAAATATTATAAACACATCTGTAAAAAAAGTAAAAAAAATTGTCGAGTCGGTAGTTTTGACTAATACAAGTTTTTTTACACGCTTGTGTAAAGTTTGTACGAAAATAAATATTTTTTACGCCTCATGTAAATGTGGGTATGCGGTATTTTTTTAATTTTTTTTTTTTTTCTGAAACAAGTGATTTTTTATTACTTTATAGAATATAGGGGAAGAATCCACTAAAAAGTGGATTTTACCTAAGTAGCCAGAGAAGGACTTTGATGATAACATATGACACTTCTTATAAGTAGCAAGGAATGGCATTTTGGTAATAAAACATTTTGACCCTTATAAGTAGGAGTGTGAAAATGACATATATCACCCCTTTTGTTTTCTAAAAAATACAAAAAAATCTAGTACAAAACATCTCCC
This sequence comes from Scalesia atractyloides, assembly GCA_947069175.1. Classification (NCBI taxonomy): domain Eukaryota; kingdom Viridiplantae; phylum Streptophyta; class Magnoliopsida; order Asterales; family Asteraceae; genus Scalesia; species Scalesia atractyloides. Next base: position 19,230,182 of record CAMTDV010000022.1, on the reverse strand, counting down.
ACAAAAAATTCATTACAAAAAATTAGCACAAAAAAATCTAGTACAAAAAAATATATCACAAAAATATAGTACAAAGAATATAGCACAAAAAATTCTAGTACAAAAAATATAGCACAAAAAATTCTAGTACAAAAATTCAAGGGCTAAAAATTTAAAAAAAAATTAAGACAAAATAATTCAGCACAAAAATGTAGTACAAAAATCTATCACAAAAAATACTATACAGCATATAAATACATTACATTTTTATGGGTTTTTAGCCATATATTTTATATAGTAATATGGTACCCAAATTAAAGATAAAAAGACGCTCGATTTTATGTGAAATTTTTATTAAAAAACTAATATCGTATAAAAAAGTTATGAACATTTAAAAAATGAAGGTGAAATATGCATGTGACTTTGATATTGAGATAGAAAGTAATAAATAGGACTTTCCCAAGATACCTTTACACTCATGTTTTTTTTACATTTTCATATTACTCATTAATTTGAAAATGAATGGTTAAAATTCTTTCTTATCTTACTTAGGCAAAATAAACTTTTTATTTAATCTTACCCTTAATTATATATATATATATATATATATATATATATATATAGGATTAGGATTATTTGTAAACAACTTCTTGAGAGTGAACTAAGTGAACTAATCTTGGTCTTTGATCATTTTTTAGATTAAAAGGGTAAGATTGATATTAGTCAAGTACTTTTAATTAAAATTGCTTAATTTTCTCATCTTTTAACTCTCTCTCTCTCTCTTTCTCTCATTTTTAATTATTTCTCTATTAATTTAATTATAAAAGATTAAATGGCTAATGTTTATTTTTAAATAAACTCTTATGTCATTTTTAAAATTAAATATTAAACTTAATTAAATTATTTTTTTTACATATGTGTATACAAGTAAGTATATACAAGACTTATACACATGTGTATAATTACATCTTGTTTTCACAGGTCGGTATAAACCAGATTTATACACATGTGTATTATTCAAGTATATATGTGTATAAATTAACAGTTATCTTGTATAAATTGATAGTTAGTGAGAATGTACACGTGTGTATAAACTAACATATGTGTATCTTATATAAACTAATACTATCAAGACTGTACACATGTGTATACACTAACAACTGTGTATCTTGTATACGGAAACTAGCAAGATTTTAGGAATTTTGATTATATTGTTTAATAAATGCAATTTACAAAAGACGCAAATATCCTTCTATCAATTAATTTAAAGGGAAATTACAACATTATAATTACGATCTTGCCATTGTTTAAAAATCTCTAGATGATATAATCCAATGGCTCAGATTAGTTCACACAGTTCACTCTAGAACCCTACCCTATATATATATATATATATAAGTGTAACATACAATAGGGCTTATCTTACGAGCGTACACAATTGTGATATAGCATCTTATAAAAAAATGTGTTGGTAAAGTTGATGAAATCGCATGTTGGTTTATTGCACAATTTCGCATGTTTTTATTTTCAGCACATTATCGTATGTTAAAAAGTAAAGTCGCTCGTTGAAAAACCAATCCCATACGCTCGTACGATAAGCCCTATTATAACGTTATAACTTCCCTTTAAAATAATTGACATAAGGGTATTTTTGTCTTTAATAAATTACATTTATTAAACAATATAATCAAAATCCCTAAAATATCGATGGTTACCGTATATACAAGATGCACAGCTGTTAGTGTATACACATGTATACAGTATTGCTAGTATCAGTTTATACAAGATACACAGATGTTAGTTTATACACGTGTGTACAGTCTCGCTTACTATCAGTTTATATCAGATACACAGTTGTTAGTTTATACACATGTGTACAGACTTTTATACATATGTGTATTATATTCAGAAATAGTTACATTTGTGTATATTAACAATGCATATACACGAGTAGATTCATATAAAATTATGAAATTAACGAAAACGAAATAAGGAACATAATACGTATGCACATATACGTAGATTTGTATGAAATTAGAATAGCAACTAAAACCAAACAAGTTACATATATGTATAAACGTAATATACACATATGTATATACATAATCATATAATTAAAACAACAATTTACATTCTATATCAAATCAAAACATATTTGTATCTTCGCGTGATACTCGAGATACATGTGTGTAGAGTGAGATACATTTATGTATCAAAGTGATATCTAGTTTTCTTAAGTAATTATTTAATATATCGATTACGTATACTCATGGTTGTAAAACAAGGTCTCCATGGCTGAGTAGTTGCTACAACATAGACTGCCGATGCGACTTTCTTCAACTCCGACAAATTATTCGGATCGATCAAATGCGGTCAACATCGGCCAAAATCAGATATAGTAAGTTAACTCGGGCTAAGTTTGACTTAAAATAAAATAAAACATAATTTCTATGCCTATTATATTAAAGAATGAATATCAAAGTCTTCTCTAGATAAAACTAGAGGCATACAAAATCATCATATATTTGACACAAACTAACTTAAAACATATGTAATAAAATAAACAAATGAACAAGTAAGATGTATCACCAAACGAAAAATTAACGAGATCTAATAAGTCTCTTATCTTCACCAAAATGCCCAAGAATGAAGCTCCTATTTCTTCGTCACTTGCGACGGCAGAGAGCACGACCAAAACACCTTTTCTTGCGTCTAATAATATTCCCCGCATGAAGCACAACCTAAATATATATGTACTTTATTTTCTGCGTCAACCTGTTCACCAAGAAACAATGTTTCCTTTCTTTATTACTTGCGTCATGCCTCTGTCAGCTTCAAAAACCAAAATTCCACCACAATTACTTTAAGTTCCTTTTGGGTTGACGTGAGGTAGCTCCAAAACAAAAACAAAACAATTTGTTTTCTTTTTTTTCTTCTATGTAAAATAAAGTAAATAAAATCCATGAATGATAGAGTTGGGGTTGGGTTATCTCATAGGCAAAAATAACCCAACAGAATTATATTGTTAACTACGACCCGGCAGACCTGAGTTCAGGTTTACAATGCTAAATAACCAATCAACGAAACAAACAAGTTTGGTCAACATGTGATTAAATCAGAAACTGGTTATAAGTTGAACGATTGGACCCATGACCATCATTATTTGCTCCATTTTATAAAAGGTGGAGAAACTGATAATCTCGGACAAGCTGGCAAATCTAAAGTCATGCATGCTTTAATCAATCTGTTTTCTGTACCAATTGTCATTATCCAATTGTTTTAATATGCCAAGTGATATGGAAATATTTATAAGGGCGTATATCCTTGTATATATGACCGCATACAGTTGTATTTCTTGCTTGAACATTTTTAGCTCCAAAAATAGCTCATTTTTAAGGGAGACCAATTTTGGAAAGGAACCTCATGGCTCTAGTTTTATCTAGTATACGATATACTATATGCGTATAATTATGATCGGTTTATTTTTTACTAAGTGTTTGATTATGTTGGTAATAGCAAAATTAAATAACTTAATCACATATTCAAAAAAAGTTAATGTCCGAAAATAATTACAATTTCAATATCAGAGAAATTTTTCAATATTTATTGAAAATTATAAAAAGTAAAAAACAATATATTATGATATCTATATGCACGGATAATAAAAGAAAAACAATAATAATATTAAAATTAAAACAAAATTATGGATAATGAAATGAGTGCTACAAATATTTGGAAATTAAATAATTTGTAAATAGAATATTTTTAAAAATAAACATTTGAAAAACAATAATAGTTTTGTCTTTATCATATTCTTGAGTGATAAGAAAACCTTCAAAATCAACTTCAACGTATGAACTGAATATGTTGAATGATAATGCCGTAATCCATGATAGTCTACCAAAATGTAAAGCCTTTCAATCTTTTATAACTAAAGTAATAGAGAAATAATTAAAAATGATAGAGAGAGAGAGAGTTAAGAGATGAGAAAATTAAGAGATTTTAATTAAAAATATTTGACTAATGTCAATCTTACCCTTTTCACCTAAAAAATGATTAATGACCAAGATTAGTTCACTCTTAATAAGTTGTTCACTCCTGAACCTAATCCTTAAAATGAGAACCTAATATATATATATATATATATATATATATATATATATATATAGGGATGATTAAAATGAGAACCATCTTGAGTTGTGAGAACCGTGAAAACAAGGTCATGCAAAAGGTTTTTTCGAAATTATTTTTTCTCAACTGTCATAAAAAATAACTTTTTCAGCAAAAAATTAAAAAAAATGTCGTATAGCCACATTTACATGAGGTGTAAAAAAATTTAATTTCGTGTAAAATTTACATCAGTCGTAAAAAAAACTTTCGTCAGTCAAAACTACCGATTCGACAACTTTTTTTATTTTTTATAGATCTGTTTATAATATTTTCACCTACGTTTGTGCAAAAATAAAAATTGGCCCAAATCGCGCAGAAGGAAAAGCTCTTACGATTCTCACAACTCGTGACGGTTCTCATTTGAACTGAGCCCTATATATATAGGGTAGTGTTCATTTGATAACCACTCTTATTGTGAGAACAATAGAACCAATGTGAACACAACAAATAAACCCACTCACCACCACCCAAAACCTAAACACACACCCGCACCTAGCACAACCCAAAAACCTAAACATTCCCACACCCCGTAAAAAAGTATACCTCACCAAAGAAACCCCAAAAAACCCTAACACCCTACCCAAAAAAAATAAAACCTAAAAAAACCTAACCCCCCCCCCCAACCGCCACACCCCAAAAACCAAACCCCCACCCCCAAAAACCTAAACCCCCTTCCCACCCAATAGTATTGATACATATGTACATGCGAAAGCACATGTGCATATGCATACGCATGCACATGTGCAACGGTACTTTTTGTTCAAATTTTTTTATTTTTAATTAAAAATCATTAAATTTCGTCACTAAAAAAGAACAACATACATGTGCATTGGTACTGTTGTTCAGTTTTTTTATCGATGAGATTTAGCGATTTTTTATAAAAAAAATATATTTTTATGTGTTTTTAATTTTTTTAGCTATTTTTGGTTGTGTTCACATTAGTTCTCACGGTTCTCACAATAAAGGGTGATTCCAACGGATCCTTATCCTATATATATATACACACACATATATGAGGATTCAGATCAAGGGAAAACTCCTACGAGTTGTGAGAACATAGAGAATTCGATCTTCCCGTGCGAGTTTGCCCCCATTTTTTCACACCCCTAGATAATGTTACAAAGACGACCGTAAAAAAATCGAAGTGGTGTTTTCAGCCCGTTACAGTTGGTGTAAAAAGCTAATGACATCAGTTTTTTACTGTATTACGGCTGCTAAATAAGAAAAACCTAAACTTGGTTTTTTTTAAGATTTTTGGTAACAAAAAAATTGAAAAAACACATTTCGTTAGGCCGAGTTCTTTAAGTTCCCACAACTCGTATGAGTTTTCATTCTACCTAACCATATATGGGAAGGTTTAAATGAAAACGCTAAATATTGTGAGAACAAATACAAATCCGAGAAGTTTGTTAAAAACAATTCTAATTTAAAAAAAATGCACTTATTATTATTCGAATACAATGTTAGAAATTAAATTTACACGTTTAAATTTAAGTGAATTCATAAATAAAGAAAACTTATGTGTAAGTTTGTCATTTACACATGTGTAAGTTTGTCATTTACACATGTGTAAGTATGTTATATTTATAAATATAATAAGAATGATTTTGAGAGAAGAAATAAACTATTTGATGTTGTATTAAAAAAATTGGTTTGATTGGTTTTTTCATTCGTTATCACAGTTATCACAATATGTAGAACTCACTCATATATATAATATATATATATATATATATATATATATATGGTAGGACAAATGAGAAGAAAATCAATTTAAGAAGAAAAAAGGTATAATGGTAGAATATTATATAGTTTATAACTCATTACATTAATTATTATCTCTGTAATTAATTAATTAATTCTATTTTATCTTACACACATACAATTTATCTTACATATATTCTACACATTATTGAATTTTATACTATATTTGTCGAAATTTATCTCACACAACTCGTAATTTATCCTACACAACTTTTAATTTATCTTATAATCTATTTTTTTAAATATATATTTGGAAAATAAATTATAAATTTAATTTAGTTAGCTATTAAAGAGAATGGCTACAAATTAATAATCTAAATAAGTTTACCAATATACCCTTAAAGTAACATTAAATACAAATATTAAATAAAGAAAAAAATGAAACATTTCAATTGATTAAAAAACGGTTTAAAAATAGCCTCTAAAAGATATCCGCGTTTTTTAAATTGCTTTCTTAAGCAGTTCTAAAACCGCTCCATACCCTATAAAACAAGTTTTGTGCGCTGTAAAAAGATTCTAAACAACCAAGGTGCTCACAAAAATAATCTTCTTCACCGATAAATATAAATACACAATTTTGTTTCGTTTTCTTTTATATTTACAGATAGGTTTTTTAAAACTTATATTTGACATGTGGTATTCTTGTGTCGAAATCTACGTATTAATTACATACCTTTTTATATAATAGTTTTAATTAATTGGATTCTCCTATGCTTTGTTGTTGTAATCAGTCGGTATTAGTTCTAGTTTGATTCACTATGGTAGTAGTATTACACCAACACCTGGTATAGCAACCTACAAGAAAATTTTAAAAATAATAAAGTCATGACATGCCGTAAAGGGTATCAAGTGTGTTTTACATGATTCGAAAACAATAAAAAAGAACAAATAGCGGTACCGATTCTGATAATATACTAATAACACTACAGGCGCCAGTCTTGATTCAGTTCGTCACAGTGCCAGCATTCATTTTAACTTACAACACCAAATTAAAAGTGTTTTAAACTGAATACAACTACATATTTAACAAAAATCTAGCTTTTAAAGTAACATAAGTAAAATGATGTAATGTAACTAAACTATGATCGACATTAATTTCCAATGTTTCGGTTTTATAATATTTTATTCATATAGGATAGTCATTTTAGAAGAAATTTAATTGAGAAAAAACAAAGGATATAATTGTATAACATTGAATAGTTTTTCACTCTTCTCATTTATTATTATTTCTTACTAATTAATTAGTTATAAACACTATTACCCTTCACACTAAATTTTTTTGCCTACACACATCAAATTCATCCTACACATTTTGAAATTTATCCTACGTATATTGAAATTTATCCTACACTATCGAAATTTCATTCTACACTTTATCCTACACAGCTCGTAATTTATCTTACACACCTCATAATTTATCTTGCACTCTGAATTATTTTTATTTTTTGAAGAGAATATATATTTTGTAAATAAGTTTTACAAATATAATGTAGTTAACTATTAAAAATATATATTACAAATTAATGATCTATATAATCTACAAATATACCATTACAAAGATATTAATTGCAAAATTTAAATGAAGTAAAACCAAGATTTCTTGATGGTTGAAATTTCTTTATTTTTTCGGTACAAAGAAATTTCGTCTCATGCACTGTTTTCATATAACAAGATATTTCATATAACTTTACTAAACCAATTGCTTTTATAAAAAAAGAAAAAGAAAAAACAATAACTTAATACCTAAATCCACTATAGAATAATATATATGTTGTTTTTTATATAACAACGAAAACGGGAGGAATAAAACCTCCAAATTGTCAATTTAAATGCAATATGTAATGATTTACAACTCGACAAGCGAGTTTAAATATATTCGTACAAGTCAACAATGACCGGGTCGAAATGTACAAAGATCAGATCACAAGGTTTCATATACTGAATACTAAAAAAATATTGAATAAAGTATTTCACCCTACTGTATTCAGATTAAACTCAAGTATCTTGGAGTTACTATGAGACCCAAGAGAATGTTGTTGATTCAATCACCCAAATATACAAATGTTCAAGGGTGCGTATAAGACTTCATGAAATCAACTTGTATCAAAATTCTTACATTAATAGGCAATAAACGAAGGATATTCTATGTCATAGTTAATTGAAAATCTAATTTTATATGACCACAAATAAAAGACAGAGGTTTATTTTAATTACGAATTTCTCCTTCAAAATAATAAAATGATGTCTCAATAAAAGTTAATGAAAATACGACTCCTGTGTTGGGCAATAGTCAAAGTGAAACCAAAATCAATAATGACGGATTATATGACTATAATAACTGCTTATGGATGTTATGATCAATGAAAAACGTGAGTGTAATGAAGGAGAAAGTTCGAAATAGTTTGACATTGTGTTTATTAAGAATTATTCATTGTTTTTTTTTAAGTGAACTGTATAAACTTCAGAGAACTTCATTTCTCGTACCTAGGACAAAGGATTTAGGATTCAAGAAATTCCCAAAGTTATCCGATCTTAAATAAGGTAATTAGGCTGAAAGTGAACTATCTCAAAGTCAAAGACATATAAGCCTAAACTTTGTTAAAGAGAGATAATAGTTTGAACATATGTTAATAGTTTGTCTAGAACCACCATCATACATATGTAAGTAATAATTTGTCAATAACTGCCATCTAATATCACCGATAGATATGTTATTAACAACTAGTAAAATCTGTTGTATCTAATTATTAATTTAACTAATAATGACAAAATTGGCAGAACGGGTTGGCTATCAAACTGGATCCTTCATATTCATGTGAGTGTAACTTCTATATTTATGAGAGTGGTTATAAATTGTTGTGAGTACTGGAAAGAGAAAAGGGAGAAAAAGTTACATTTCATCAGTAAATTTTGAGAAGATATAGTAAATTTGAAGAAGATACTATTCACCTCTATAATTTTTTAATATTTTTTGAAAGTGACTATGAGTGGAGGAGAGATTAAAGGTATGATAAAAATATATAAAAAGTATTATTTAATTAAAAAGCAGGGAGAAAAGATAGTGTTTTTAGTGTAATTATAGAGATGGAGTAAGATATTTGATTGTGAATGCTCTTAGCGACTTTCTCTTCTTTTCCATGGTTGGTTTCTTTTCAAGTAATGTTTCCAAATAGGCACGATCACCAACTGGGTCAAATTCTTCTTCTTCAAGAGCTAGCAAGCCTACCAACTCATCACCAAACTCTTGCTCCCAAGATGTTACATATTCTTTAATCTTCTTATATTCCATGTTGTCCAGTGGCTCTCCAACTTCTTCTTACCCTGGGATTGTGTTGTAGTCGGGCATCTCCAACTCCATCTCTTCTACCAATCCCTCATCATCGCTCCAAAAGTCATCATCAATGGGTTCAGGACCGTAATTCCATGGTATGGAATACCCATAGGGTTTCACGTCCAGCTGAACCGGATGTGAGACTGGTTCGTCCGTTATTATATCTACTTCTACATCTGACAGCTCTAGATCATCGAGAAGCTCCTCTTCAATCTTTTCTTTCTCAACGTCTTCTTCTTCTTCCATTCACTATAGCTCTCAAAGCCAATATTATTATCATAGTAATCATCCCATATAAATTGTATTGTACCTTGATTTCTCATAAGATTTGATTCTACTAATATCATATGATCTAGTACAAGTTGAATTTCCCTATTTATCTCTTCCTTATCAACTCTAATCCGATAAAACAATTCTTTATGTTTTTTTATATGGTTGCGAATATGAAAACTGATATGGTTGTGGCTAGGATTGCGAGTTAGCATAGTAATATATGGAATACCCCGATGAATGTGGTTAACATATGGTAAAATGGTGTCCTTCACAAATCTCTCACATGATAAATGTATTTAAATAAAACTAACAAATAAAAAAATCTACAAAAAAAATTGACTCAACACACCACTACTAGACACAAGTTACAAGATTCAAACCCTAAGACTCAAAATATAAATAAGATCAATTAAACAAGTAAGATTAGTCAAAACTAATAACGCAATTGCCAAGTGACCCCGACAACAGTACCAAAAACTTGATATGCAAAATATGGACTATAAAATTTACCAAACTTAGACACACTAGTTAAGCCTAGACTCTTCCTAATGCTAGACCAGAAGACAAATAAGTATACATATCGATAGTAGTAGTGCCTAATGAAGTTGGGATATCGGAACCACGAGACACTAGCGATGCTAACTAGACTCTGACTCAACTATATACTTAAGAAACTTTAATTGTTTTGAGGGTTTTTTTAATTAATTAACTAATATTCTAAAATAAACTAAGGTAAACTAGACAACCAAACAATTGGGAACATGAGTTTCATTTAACCAGAAGCAAAGATCACCTAGGGAATGAATCTCTTAGAACATGTAAAGGCCTATGACTTGACAATCGACTAAATATCTGATATCTAATCCAACCAACCACATGTTAAGGATGAGTAAGTCCTATAGTAAGTATTCAGATTACAATGGAACCCTCACTCTCTAGTTCTTAAAAACTGAACTAAGCAGAACAACTAGATGTTAGATGAACCGGCTCGACCTATCGATACTGAATTGCACAACTATCGGAATTGATAAGATATCACCCTATTGATCTTCTAATTGATAAGCTAACTCTAAAACGATACACTTAAAACCTAGGAATCACCAAACGTGAATAAACAGAAGGACCCGAGTTATCGGTAATCTAGAACTATCAAATAACGCACATATCAAACCTAACATTCATAGATTATCTTTCGAATCATCAAGATTGGATGCACACCTTAACCTAGCTTCTCTAATTGACTAGGTTACCTTGGATTATCTCTAAAACTGAACTTTGGATTGAAAACCTGGGATAAACGACCTATAAGTGACTAAAACGTGCCTGAGGTGAACTTCTTCTTTCCAAAGACATCACAATCAATAACCAAACAATAATCATAGCCAAGAACAAGCACACATATCCGTAATCAGCAACATATCAAAGTTATTTTAAATCAAACACACCATAGTAAAAAAACAGTCATATCAAGCATTCCAAGTTCACCACGACTTAGACAGAACGATAAAACTAGCCTCTAAACATGTTAAAACAATCAAAACAACAACAAACAGTACCAAGTATCATGAATGAACAAGTTTAAACAAAAAGGAATAAAGACTAAATACTAACAACGTGTCAAATCTTTAATTCTTCGAACCCGATCTTCGTTCTTGATCAATCCTACTTCTACCTCTTGATAATCTTCCCACAAAGCCCATCGATTCGTTTGATACTGTCCTGGTTTGTATGATAAGTTTTTAATGATGTACCGTATTTGTATCCAAATACATCATGAATAAGAGTTATAATCCGCATCTTTGTCAAATACAAACTCCTCAGCCCATAACAATGTCTTGTGATGTGTGATAAAAGCCCAACATGGCTCAAAGTACGTGACTGAGTCTTCTACCTTTTCTAAGACTACGCGTAATGGTCATGTGGTTTTCAAACCACATGCAAACCACAAAGGGAACACCACCCCATTCCATGTGGTTGTTACATTTTGGGTTAAACATGTGATTGTGGCCACGAGCTTGTTAGAGAAAGAGAGTTGTTGTGATTGGTTAGGCAATGGCTTTACCAATCATAATTTTTTTTTCAATTCCAAAAAACCACATACCTCATAATTACATCTTTTCATCAAGTACTTTGATTAAGATGACGTTGTTACAACCCCAAATGGTAGAATTGGTCCCAAAAGACTAGCCTAATGGGAGAGGATGCCATTTGGGTTAAAAACTCCACATTAGTTCCCATACAACCGATGTGGGACAAGTCCCATACCTTGCAATGTATTTAGTCCATAACAATCGACCCTTCTTAAGGACCAACGTCCTCGTTGGGAAGGTCAATGTTCTCGTTGGTTGTGACGACTTCCTCCGTGGGCAACAAACGAGTCTGGCTCTGATACCATTGTTACAACCCAAATGGTAGAACTAGTCCCAAAAAACTAGCCTAGTGGGAGAGGGTGCTATTTGGGTTATAAACCCCACATTAGTTTCCCATACAACCGATGTGTAACAAGTCTCATACCTTACAATGGATTCAGTCCATAACAGACATGGACGTCACGCGTCGAAAAAGAGCATGTGGTTTGCCATACCACTACTCATGGTCTAATTAATTTGCATCCCACTTTTTATATTTTGTCTTAATCTGCTTACGATTGACCTTTTTTGTGTGGGCTCAATTAATCCCAACTTGTGTTCCCTATTAAACGTCAACTGTCCTTGGTTCCTTCTAATTAATTTCTTATCGTCCATATTTTTTTTTTGAATGGCAAAGCTTCTTCACTCCTAATTTACATCAAATTTAATTCTAAACTACTTCTTACTTAAGATTGAACCCAAGACCTCGTCGTAAAAGACAAGAGTCTATACCAAATAGGCTAGCCGTTCATCTTTCATGTGCTCCTCCTTTCGTTTTATGTGGCCCAAGGCTAGCCCAATGTTGCATCAAGTTAGTTCACATAATAATATGATATGATGGGCCTTTTAATTTGTGTGGCTTGATGAATCACGACCCCAGTTTAGAGATGGGCATAAAAACCGGTTCCGAACCCGAACCCGAACCGGTAGAACCGAACTGGACCCGGTTCCAGTTCCTACCCGACATTAAGTAGAACCGGTTCCGGGTTCAAAATACCCGTTGGTTCCAACCCGGTTCCACAATTTTACCATTTGAATCGGGTCGTACCCGGTTCCTACCCGTACCCGGTTCCTACCCGTACCCGGTTTCACTAGTACCCGGTTCCACCAGTACCCGGAAATGCAGTTCTAGAAAGAACCGGTTATACCCGTTATATGTTACCGTTGGAACCGGTTATAGCCGTTAAAATGTTACCGTTGGAACCGGTTATAGCAGTTAAAATGTTACCGTTGGAACCGGTTCCTGACTGTTGGAACCGATTCTATATATATTGTTTAGAAATCTATTGTTTAGCACACAATTTCTCATATCTATTCTTCTTGTTACATTTCTTTCTTGTTCTTTTTCACATTCTAATCAACAAATGGCCTCAAAGAGTTCCAAAAACGCAAATTCCCAATCCGTTAACAATGTTCCTCAAGATCAATCGGTTCCATATGTGGTTGGAACATTGTCTCATAATCGCAGTAAGGAAGTTCGGAGCAATTGGGAGTTGGTCGAGATGAGTGACGGCTCGCAAAAAGCTCAATGTAAACATTGTGGATCGTTATTAGCCAAGGAATCAAACTCAACGTTAACGAAGCATATTAATAAGTATTGCAAAGCTTTAAAGGAAATGACATCCGGTCAAGTTCCACTATCCAAAGATGGTACCATTTTTTGTTATGAGCAAAAATTAGCTCGCGATCGGATGGCGAAGTTGGTGATACAAAAAGCATTGCCGTTTGGACACTTCGACGTCCCCGATCTTACTAATCTTATTCGGGAGACGCTACAACCTCGCTATAAACATGTAAGTCGTCGCACTTTAAAACGTCTTTGTTTAAGTTTATGGGAAAATGCAAAAAAAAGATTTAATTGTTTTTTTAAGAATTTAAAAACTAGTGTAAACCTAACTAGTGATGTGTGGTCGGCTCCACATGGTTTACCGGAATCGTACATATGTGTCACCTCTCATTGGGTGATGAAGCTTTAATTGATGAAATTTATGACAAGTTGGATATGCATGAGGAGGATTCAACTTTAAAAGCAAAAACAAAAAAAATATTCAATGAGTGTATGGCCAAACTTTATGATCATTATTTTAAAAAATATGGTGAAAAAAATCATACAAATTTGTTTGAGTCTCGGTCCACGGCCTCTAACGATGAAACAAGCGGGGATCCACTTGTAACCATGTTGAATGTCGTTAGAGACGAGACCGCTAGACAACAAAGGGGTAGTGAACCAACAAGTGAACTTGGGAGATATAAAAAAAATCAGTATTCGCTTACTATGACCACCGAGGAGTATAGGAAATTTGATGTTTTGGCATGGTGGAAATCGAAAGAATCCGAATACCCGATTCTAGCCACCATGGCTCGTGATATACTAACGGTCCAAGCTTCCACGGTAGCTTCGAAAAGTGTATTTTCTCTTAGTGGCAGGGTTTTGTCAATTAGAAGAACAAGACTAACTCCGGAATCGCTAGAGATGGCAATATGCTTAAAGGACCATTTGGATGCCGTTGATCGTGTTCAACATAAAACTAGTCTAGAAGATGAAGTTGAGTTAGAGCATAAAATTGTTGACGAAGAGGAGGACGAAGAAGTGGAGACTAACGATTCGGACGACGATTGTACCGAGGTACCCACACCTAAGAGAAACTCATCGGAAAGTGTTGCACATGCCGCTAGTAAACGATCAAAGAAATAAAATCTTACCGGAACTGGTTCTGAGTAATTTTTTTATTTTTTTGTAACCGGTTAATTTTTTTATATATTGTAACCGATTAATTTGTTTTTTAATTTTAACCGATTATTGTTACTATTTTTATTTATCAATGTAACTAATAATAAAAATCAAACATAACAAACACAATAGAAATAAACATTACACAAACTTTATTAAAACACCAAACCAAACGGGTTACATCAAACATTTGAAGAACCGGTGCCGGAACCTTCTCCCGTCTCATTTTTCTTTGCCTTCGTCACTGGGCAATGCCGCTTAGTGTGTTTCTTAAGGGTTGAGTTGGTTGCGGCCTTCTTAAATTTTCCACAATCTTTGCATCTAGCCATCTCGTGGCTGTTGGACATTAAACAGAGATCAAAATTCTTCCATATAGCTGGGTTTCTTTTCGTCTCTAAGACCGTAACAACTTCGTCGTTGCATGCCATAGGTATTTTGCAAGAACTTAGAAGTTGATTGATTTTGTAAGTTGATGATGGTGAGTGTTAAGTTTAGAAATGGTAAGTAGGAAGGGGTTTATATACAAAAAAAACCGATTTTTTAATCAGGAACCGGTTTCCAACGGTAACATTTATCAGGAACCGGTTCCAACGGTAACATTTATCAGGAACTGGTTCTGAACAGTAAATGGCAGGTTTGACTGTCAAGAACCGGTTCCCAATAGTAAAATGACAGGTTTGACTGTCAGGAACCGGTTCTGAACAGTAAATGGCTGTCAGGAACCGGTTCTGAACAGTAAATGGCAGGTTTGATTGTCAGGAACCGGTTCCCAACACTATCAGAAACCGGTTCCGCACCATACCCGGTTCCACACCATACCCGGTTCCATAATACCCGTACCCGGTTCTACACGGTTCCATATTCTTGACTGTGTACCCGGGTAGGAACTGGACCCGGTTCCACACCATACCCGGTTCCAATGACATCCAAGCAGAACCGGGTCCAGGTTGGAACCGGTTCCGGGTAATAATAAAACCCGATTATGCCCATCTCTACCCCAGTTCTTTTCATTTTTCACCATTTTAAAGCATTCCCCGTAAAACCATATAATTCTATTATTATCAACCTTAAATTAAAGAATGGACAATAATAACATGTATTGGTACTACGATTTGCTGCGGTTCGCAAGTTTAACTTAGTTACATATTTTTTTCATAACTTGTTAAATTCCTCGTTTTAACTCGTTTTCATTTGAAAGCTACAAAATCCAAATATACACTAATTATAAGTAATATTTAATATTTAATAAAAATAACTCAAAACTATTCAAAGTGTAAGAATAATTACGTAAAAATATATATAACTTAAAGCATATTATCATATTATTCTTAATGCCCAGGTGTTAGCGTACACCCCAAAGTCTTAGATAACTGAGTCATTAACCATGTCATGTGCAAGTAAGACTAGTGCAAATCACCCATTTAATTCTAACTAGTGGGAATCTGCCGTGCTTTGCAGTGGACTTTCGGTCAATGTCGGTACGTTTATTACACCACTAGTATGATACCAACACTCGGCATAACAATCTACACATGTTGTGAATACAACTCCGTGTTCAACGAACTTTATACCGCCACGTCGAGAAAACTATAAGAATGATTATGATATCGACACCGATGTTTGGTCAATATATGATCCATGTGTAAAAAAACATCAATTATAATTGACCCGTTCAAATTTATCGAATCGTACATAATAATAATAATAATAATAATAATAATAATAATAATAATAATAATAATAATAATAATAACAATAATAATAATAATATGATAACGGTATATTTGGAATTTTATAAAACATTCTATTATGTTAATAAAAATATATAAGGGTATTTCGCTCCATTTTTTATAAAAAAAACTAAATCAATATTACCGACGTTGTTATGACAGATCGATAACATTAAAAAAGCACTAAAACTTAAATGTAAACAAAATCTTAAATCAGTTACAATATTAATAATTTATTATAGCGTTGAAATAATAAAATTATGAAAAAACTATATATTATTATATAAAAATAAAATTTCTGGTCATGAATAGTTTTAAATTATATATTAATATTAATAAAACATGAAAAGGGTAAATCAGCAACATTTTATAAAACAAAATAGAAACTACACGGATGTTATATGGTATCGATATCGATGTTGTTCAGACAAATCGGTAATATGAAAAAAAATTAAAGTTAAAATGTAAATATAATAATAATTGTCTATTAGAATAGTAATAATTTATTATAATATTGAAATAATAAAATATAAAAAAATTTATATGGTTATAGAAAAAAATTGCCATTCATGATATTTCCAAATTATTTAAGTACAAATAAAAAATGATATTGATTACTCTATTCTCTCTCTCTATATATATATATACATTTTACATATAGGGTAACCAGCTTCATTTTATATAAAAAAACTAAATCGATGTTATATAGTATTAGTACCGATGTTGTTTAGACAGAATTATAATATTAATAAAAGGATTAAAAGTTAAAATATAAATATAATATAATAATATATTATAATGTTAAATAATAAAAATATGAAAAAAGATATATACTATTATTTATCAAAATAAAAATGCAATTTATGAACAATTTCAAATTATATATTAATAAAAACGTAAAGGGTAATTGGTCTCATTTATATAAAAAAATTAAACCAATGTTATAGGATACCGGTACTAATGTTGTTTATACATATCGGTAATAATAATGATAATAATAATGATCTATTATAATGTTAATAATTATTATAATATTGAAAAATAAAAAATATAAGAAATACTATATATATCAATTTCAAATTCAAATAAATAAATTATATATATGTATAATTAAATTATATATATAAAATAATATATATATATATATATATATATATATAAACTTGTATAAGAAAAACAAAAATCTAACCTCCTTATTAAGACTTCTTCACATCTTATGTCTATCTTCCACTCTCTCTCCTAGGTGCCACCTTTCTTGTCCCTATCGACCACCACCAATCATCATCACAATGTAACACCTCGTAAATTGTGTTCAATAGTATAGTGACACGTGTTGTATTTTTATTTAAGTCTACGAAAGACTAATAAGGACTAAAGGTGTCAACAAGCTCAAATTGAGCCTTTGAGTGATTGTCTGATGTCAACATGCATAAACGTAAGCCTCTTAGTGACTGGTATGTCAACATGCTTAATCATTAGCCTCTGAGTGAGTGATATGTCAACATGCTTAAACTTGGCCTCTAAGTGACTGATATGTCAACATGCTCAGCCTCTGAGTGACATCGGAGTCAACTTGCTTATAGTGGGCCTCTAAGTGATCCTTTACGAAGTCTTAACTCTCATATGTCCCATTTTATTGGACGAGAGAGATTAATTCTGTAAATATATGAAAGTTGGATGATGGAGGGGTTAAAAGTGTCAACATGTTAATTTATACCTCTGAGTGACCTTTTAAAAAACTGAGAGCTCGATAATGTCCGGGCATAATCCCGGATACGCCAAGTATTGGCTACGGATGGCTAAAAATGCTAAAAAGGTGTTTTAGGAAGGTTTAAGAGGGTTTAATAAGTTGAGGGGCTAAAAGTGTCAAAATTTGAAACTGGCCATGGGCGCTCGCGGGGTGCGAGAGGCAAGGCTTGTGCCTCTCGCGGGGCGCGAGAGGCCTGTGTTTGCAGAAAATTTGCTTGGCCTCCACACAAATTGCCAAAAACCATTTGATTCGAAACCATGGTCTTCCAAACTGCTTAGCCACGTTTTAGGACACTTGTAAGCTTCCTCTTACACCCCTTAACACCTGACATCACCTCCTTCAAGCTCTCCAACTATAAATAGATGCCAAGGTTCACCATTTGAACTTGTACCTTTCTCATTCACAACTTTATCTCCCACCTCTAGAAGTTCCTAACTAAAAGGAGCATCCAAGTTAGTTCTATTGCATTCTATGAACCTCTTGTAAGTGTTCCTTACTCTTGCATTTTCGTTTATAGGCTTTTATAGCCAAAAGTCAAGCGTTTTACGGAAAACGCTTTGACTTTCGGTTAAGACTGTTATGGTCCAGCCATTGTTCGTAATGAACATGGCAAAGTGTTCGTAATAAGGTAGGTGTTAGTCCCTATAAAGGGCACCTCCTGAAGATCACGTTTGCTAGACCAATTGACGGGTGAAAGTTATGATATTAAAAAGTCAAACAGGCCATTTTTCGGAAAAATAATAAATTGATCTTATATATGTTATGAAACCTGTTTTGACACTAACAAGTTGGTAATAATTGTTAGAACATGTAAGAACATGTTCGGCTTGTCAATTTCAGTTCTAGGGTCGGTTCGCAACCGAAAGTCGCGAAGTTTGACTTCTGCTTTGACTTTCGATTCTGACCCGATTTAGATTAGTTAGCTACTGATCTAAAGTTGCATTATGATCGTAATATAATGTAGCATGACCCCTGAGGTTATATTACATGATCATAATCAGAATATGAGTTTATGCACAAGTTTCGTAATTATGCCATTTTGAATAAAATGTCCTTTTTGCATAAAATGAGGTTTAAATGATGATGAACTTGAAAATGAGTTTCCTACTGATGTAATATTATAAGTAGAAATACTTGGGATGTCAAACCAGATTATAAACTGAGTTTATGAACAAGTTCTTGTATTATGTCGATAAATGACGATAAGGCCCTTGTGGCTTATAAAACGGTTTTAATTATATCTTTTCAAAGTAAATCTTTTACCTACTGATATGTTATATTAAATAACATATCTAAGACATGTTAACCTGACCTTAATATCCGTTTTCATTAAACATCACGCAAATCGTCATTTTACGACACAAGCGTCGTTTCGGCGCACAGTATGGTTTTAAACCATATTTACCTACCAAGACTTGTTACCTACTGATTTTAAAACCTATTTTAAATAAGTAGGTACAAGATATAAACTCAGAATCTCAAATAATTTATAAATTATATGTAAAATGACCAAAATGCCCCTTCGGTGCATAGTTTGGTCATAAAAGATAAATTACGCATGTAATTGATATCCTACTAATATTATATCAAAAATAAGTTATTTTTACAGAATACTTATAGTTATAACATTAAATTATATTTAAATTCCTTTTATACGGTGTGAAATTACCGAAACGCCCTTTTACGCATAGTTTCACTTTAAAACCATAACGGGCATACAATTTGAGATCCCACTGGTATTACAACTTATTTAAAGTGTAATGGCATATAGAAATTGTCCATGACTTATCCGGTTACCCGATGTCGCTGATATGCGTACAGTTAAGCATATGTAACTAGTTTACGAACATTAACCGAAATGGGTCTAACCTTGTCATTTAAGTCTCAAAATCCAAAATGTTTATAGTTTATCCATATTAAACAAGTCAAGGTACTTGTTGGGATTAAACTACATTCTATTCAATCATCGTTTAATCTAGCGTTATACGTAATAATCAAGTATGCTAGTCGGTCTAAGTCAATGACTTAAATAAGACCGTTAGTATTTAATTGGTTAGTTTATGCCATCATCCAGACTAGTGACTTGCTGGTAAATGCTATTTTTACTTAGAACTTTTGTGTACGGCTGAGTTAATAAATCTTGCGTTTAAACGAAGAATAATTCAGGTAAATACTCTCGACTTATTTCCCCTATATGGCCTTGGGTTACGGTAAATTATTACTGCTTGGTCGGAAATGGGATCAATCGAATGCCAGATTGTGGCTAGTAAATTCGCATATTCTGTTTTAATCGCTTTTGTTTGATAACTTAAACATCGGTGGTTAACTGCTGTGTCCTGGATATCCTCGGCTCATTACAATAGATAATGGCCACGAACTTAGCGCGGGTGTAGGCATACACCCGATAGACGCTTAACATGCATTGCCCACAAGGTTGGAAGAAATGGCTCCTTCGTGAGTCCAAAGTGGTGTGTACGTTAATCATGTCTCGGTCTCCGTACCGGACCCTGTATGTATGGACAAACATGTAAATCTGTTAACAAGATTGGTCGGTCAACTTTCTCAAGTTATAAAAGATTTTGTGATGATACGCACTTAAAACATATTTTAAATGTTTTTCAAAAATGAGTCAGTTGGGTGTATATACCAGCGAAAGCTGACATATTTTCAAAAGACTAAGCTTGCAGGTACAATATGAAAATAGGCTGGAAGTGCTCGGTAGTGATAAGAGGATCTTGCAAATCCTAGATTTGCCCAAAATCTGTTTTACATTGTTTCTTTGTACAATTTATGATCCGTCTGTGGATCTTCTATTACGAGCCTGCATATTATTTTGTATTTCGAACATTTGGTTTATATTAGTAATTTAAATCCAAGACTGCCGCTGTGGTGTGTTTAATTGTCTATGATGTTATCAACTTACGTTACGATATTCCTCATTCGGGCCCACCCGTGTTTGATTGGCTGTGAAAAGCCGGGGTGTGACAAACAATGACCATCCATTCGCTTTCTTTCTTCCGTATAAATCACAAGTTAGGGATTGAACAATTATTACTTGAAATGTTAGTTGTCTTGCTCATCGGTACTACATATTTAATAATCAAGTCTAGCTACTATATGTTAGGGAACAAAAGCATTCGTAAGAAAACTGAAGTTCCATTTTATATACTCTTTACCTTTACCTTTTTGTTGTTTAAAATCAGTTAAATTCAAAATTTGAATGTTTTTTTTAACTGAACCCTTGACGTTCCATTGTTTTTTTTTTATAATTTTCATACAAATTACTTAGTTAAAAGACTTTGTTAACACAGAGACGATTTTGACAATATCGTTAAATCAGGGACAATTTTGGCAATTTGCCCTTTTATATTTTGTTTTTAAATTTTCTTTTTTACCTTTTAAATAAAACAATATATATATATAGATGGGTTAAAATAGGAATCACCTTAAATTGTGAGAACCGTGAGAAATAGGTCATTCAAAAGGTTTTTCCGAATTTTGTTCCTTAAAAGTCATAAAAAATAACTTGTTTCAGTAAAAAAAAATTTAATGCCGCATACCGACATTTACATAAGGCGTAAAAAATGTTTATCTTCGTACAAAATTTACAGCAACGCGTAAAAAAAACATGTATCAATCAAAACTACAGACTTGACAATTTTTTTAGTTTTTTTACAGATGTGTTTATAATATTTTCATCTACGTTTTTGCAAAATAATTTTGGCCCAACTCGCATCGGAAGAAAAAGTTCTCACGGTTCTCACAACTCGTTTTGGTTCTCATTTGAATAGAGTCCTATATATATAGGGCTCGGTTCAAATGAGAACCGTCACGAGTTGTGAGAACCGTGAGAACGCTTTCTTCCCGTGCAAGTTGGGCCAAAAAAGTTTTGCACAAACGTAGATGAAAATATTATAAAAACATCTGAAAAAAGTAAAAAGAATTGTCGAGTCGGTAGTTTTGACTGATGCAATTTTTTTACGCACTGATGCAAATTTTGTACATAATTAAATAATTTTTACGGCTCATGTAAGTGTGGATATTCGGCTTTTTTTAAAAAAAAAAATTGCTGAAACAAGTGATTTTATGACTTTTGAGAAAAAAAATCAGAAAAACCATTGGATAGCCTAGTTCTCAAGGTTCTTACAACTTAAAGTGGTTCTCATTTTAACCCATCCCTACACACATACAATTCATATATATATACACGCACGTTCATCAAAAAGAGGTAAAAATAAAAATTGAAAAAATAAGTGTGTATATATATATATATATATATATATATATATTTTAAATATTGTTTTTTATTTGAAGGCAAAGAAAATAATCAGAAAAAAAATTTAAAAAAACTAAAAAATAAAAGGGTAAGTTGCCAATCGTCCATGAGTTAACGATATTTTCCAAGTTAACGAAATCTTTCAACTGAGTTAGTGGTTTGGATGAAAATGATAACAAAAATGAAACGTTATAGGTTCAGTTATAATAAATTTTCTTATTTTGGATGTAAAAGATTGAAGTGCCCAAACCTTAGTAACAATTTTGATATTTTACTCGTAATATTAGTTCAATACATTGTTTGTGTTCACTCGTTTTCATTATTTCAAATTTCTTAGAAGACTCATGCCAGATTATAACTAAAGTAAAGTTCTCGTACATATAACTTTAACGTACTAAACGTACGAAAGGCAGGAAAAAGCCAAAAAATGCGGTGGCAGTTTTCGTAATTATTTGCTCGTAGTGTAATTATCAAAATTACTCTACAAATAATCTTGTAGAGTAATTTTGATCTTGTAGGGTAATTATCAAAATTACTCTACAAGTGTATCAAAATTAAACTGCATAAAAATTACTCTACAAGTGTATCAAAATTACTATGCAAATTTATAAAACAACATACAATTTAAAATTACTCTACAAAATCATTTGTACAGTAATTATGATACTCTACAGATTACCTTACAAGATCAAAATTATGATACAAAATCATTTGTAGAGTAATTATGATACTCTACAAGATCAAAATTACTCTACAAGAACATTTTACAAAATTACTCTACAAGATCATTTGTAAAGTAATTTTGATAATTATACCCTACGAGCAAATACTTATAAAAATGTTATCGCGTTTTTTACATTTTCACTCTATTCGTATGTCATATATGATAAAAATATTTGTACTTATGTTTTTCAGTATAACTAACAGCAATCAGTTTCAATTGTAATAATGTTAAGCTATACAAATTTACAACTAACCACGTTTTTAAATATATGATATGATATTAGCACAATAAACTAAAAACTTGTCACGTGAATGGCAATAAATAAATAACATTATTGCTGTTACTTTTTCCGAAGTGGTTTGTTGAAATTGAAAACACATCCTTAAAAGCTCAATGGAACATAAGTGGTTTGTTGTTTGAAATATTTAATGTGATTATTGTTAGATGTATATAGTGTACTTTTTTAAGGACGATATATCTTTCAAAGCTAAAAAGTTGTATCGAAATTTGGATATTCAAAAATCGGATAATCCGATTGTTGGATTTGGATGAAGGTTTTTTTTCTAAAAAGTTTAGTTATTCTGATTATCTGAAATCCTAAAACTAAAAAATAAAAGATAGTAAATATATATTATGTGGGCACCATGAATTTGTTTTCTAATGTTTTTGGTTGTTTGAATTATTAAAGTTTGAATTTATATGTAAATATTGAATGTTTTTAAATGTTGTAAATTTGGAAAATCAAATACATGTGTTAGTTTTAATCTATACAAGAAACACATTTTTTAAATATTCTTTTTTAAATTTGGATATCTTTTAAAACATCCGAATCCGTATACGAAATTTCGGATACCAAATTTTCAACTATCCAAAATTCTGATACGGCTTCGAATATTAATATTCTCTATCCGAAATTTATGCATATCCAAAAACCGGATAATTCAATCTTGAACACCCATACTCCCTAGCTTTGGACTCTTAATCTTCAAAGGGAGCTTTATTTTAACTCTAAAGACTTTGCAATTGGACCTAACCTCCACCCATTTATATAATGTACTCGTCAATAAATAAATTGAAATGAAAATCTAAAAATCATGAAACCGCACCAATCCAATACTAAATGCAAGTCACATGCCAATTGGAAAAAGGGTAGATGCGTCTAAGTGGAAAAGGGTAGATGAGTCTAAGAAAAAATAAAGCTCTACATGCCAAGGAAGATGCATACGCAAGTCACGTGCCAATTTCCCTGTTATTTTTAAACATCCGTAAGTTTTTTATACATCATTTTAAAAAAGTTATACTATAAAATCGAGTATTTCTTATTTTTAATATGACTATAATATTTCTATACTTGCAAAAAAAAACTGGAGAACCCATGTGTATCAAATACAATGACAAAACATCGTATGAAGACTAAAAACATAATAGACAACAGACTAAAAATATAATGGACAACAGATGAAAAAACACACATGTATAGACCAATAACACATTGGAAGAACAAAAAATGCAATAAACCAAAAACACACGTTTAACACGCAATATTTATAACTTTATATAGCAATATCATACTTATATTAAAGATAAAAATGATTGTTATTAGGGTGTGATTTTTTTCCTAAATTTAATAACATATAGTAAAGTTATGAACATTTAACAATGAAGGGAAATATACATGTGCCTTACATTTCTCATTAAAAAGTTAGCAAATGAGGGCTATTTCTTTTATACCATTCCCCTCCTTTTCAATGTAACTTGCATAAGACTCACTTCCCAAAATAGTCTCAATTATTCATATTCAAAATCAATGGATTATCTATATATAAATAGATATATATAAATAGGGTTAGGTTAAAATAAAAATTTATACGATTTGTGAGAACTTATATGACTCGGCCTTACGAATTGTTTTTCAAAAATATTTTTTACCAGAAATCCTACAAAAATAAACTTTTCAAAAAAAAAATACGACAGCCGAAAATGTTGTAAAAAAGTGATGTCATCACCTCTTTAGCTATTGTAAGAGGCCAAAATAACCACTTCGAAAGAAAGTACATTTTTTACGGGAGTCTTTCTAAACATTTTAATCTATTAGTGTGAAAAAATTGGGGCAAAACTCGCACGGGAAGATCGAGTTCTCTAAGTTCTCACAACATGGATTGGTTTTCCCTTGATCTTGATCATGTATATATATATATAAATATATATATATATATATATATATATATATATATATATATATATATATATATATATATATATATATATATATATATATAATTTGTTACCTTATTCTTTTAACATTCGTTTCTCCAATACACGTCTAGATCATTCATTATTTTAACATTAAATTTTAATTATATTATCTCTTCTATTTTTATATACATGCATATAAAAAACAAATGATCAATTCTCTACCATCATTTTTTAGGTTCATTTTGACAAAATCTCACAATTATACGCATGTGTATGAAAAAAGTATATATATAATAACAATGTGTTTTGGTTATTGTTGTGTATATACATCGTCAAAATTATACACATTTGTATATAAAACACATAGTTACATAACAACTACAAGTATATATAATTATACACATGTGTATAAAACCAGTTGCTCGACGAACAACAATTATGCATATGTGTATGAAACAAACAGTCATTTAACAGCAACTATACGCATGTGTATAAACAACAAACAGTCACTTAACAACAACTATAAGTATATACAACTATACACATGTGTATAAAAACCAATTTTAAGTGAATAACAATTATACACTTGGAAAGAGATTGAGATTAACATTGATTAAAAATAAGTTGCCAAAATTAATAGATTTTATGTAAGACCCAAACTTACTTAATTGGAATTATATAACATATACATTCATTTAACGTAACACAAATCATACTACGTCCAAAATACAAGTTTGATTAAAAGTTATAAGTATTTTAAACATTCAAAAATACATTAGCTTCCTAAACTAACTAAACAAAAGCGAAAACTTGATATTTGGTAGTGTTCGATTCTTTGGCAACTTGATCAACCATCCGCAACATCAAATCGATCACCTACATTATGAGAACTTATTAAAAGTTTAGTTATATAATACGTATAATGTATTAGAACATGGCAAGTATCAATTACATGGCCCACATAACAAAAACAAAATTTTTGCTCAGACCTCACTGTAAGCTACGGCTACCGTAGCTTACGATGGGTTGCTGCATGAAATTCCATGTTTGCCGTTTTTAATACGAATTCCTCGGTATCTTTTTAATCACTTATCCGTTTAACACGAAACTTGTTCGTATTTGATTGTAAAATGATTTTCCACACATTTAATATTGAGATCCAATACAACGTATTTTATGCTATCCATTCTAAATTTGTAAATCTAATAGTTTATATATGTTTGCACATTTGAGCAAACGAATTTATTAAACCTTATTCATTTTACAAAATCGTCATTTATATTAATGTACCCCATGCTTCGGGTTAACTACCTTATGATTTACGCATCCCTTATTCAGTGTGCATTCACACTTAATCAATCCGTTCAACTTTATGATAGTTGAACTTACTTATTCCGAATTCTTTTCACGAATTCGCTATTAGTCAATTATGACTCTCTCCCGAGTCACTTGACTTATAATCCGCGTTTCCGTTACTCGATTTATGCTTATTTTCTGGTGTTACCCTTTTACCGGGTTTTAAACCAAAATAGCATACACGCATCCATTCGGATGTGCATTAAAATTTCATTTTGACCTGTTTGGTTTCCTTAGCAAAATCCATCGCTTTCATTCAACTAAACCTTTATTTATCTTATCATTTTAACCCGTTTGGTTGTCTTAGCGAAATCTATCGCTATTATTCAACCAAACCTTTATTTGTTTCATTATATTGACCCGTTTGGTTGTTTTAATGATATCCATCATTTTAACATCCAAACTTCTTATTAATTCATGTTCTCATCACCCGGTTCATTCGTGCGAAATCCATCACATATGAAAAAACTATATTTCACAAATGTTGCATCAATAATCAACTTATGTTTATGCAATACAAATAAGAAAATTCTACGAAGCATAAAGCCACGTACATTAAAGCTTTCCCTTCAAACGTGTGTCCGCATCGGCTTGATTTCCCGACGCCTCACTTGCGTTGCCTAAAGTATACAAGCTAAATGTCATTAGAACCTCTCGACTCATAACTAAAGCTTGTAAATTTGCTAAACACACCCTTTATGTGTCTATCAACATCTTTCGGTTGTTAATTAAAGTTGGCAATTCTTTTAGGCGTTTTGTCAAGCACCTCATGGGCAAACTTTTTAGCTAGTCATTTTAGTTCAATTAAACCTTGATAAATCCAAGAATCTCAACTTCACAAACTCAATTAATCATCATAGTCCATATTATCGTGCTATTTCAACGAACCTAGGTCATTACACACATTATTCATACAATTACTTGGGGCTTTTCATACTAGAACAAAAACCAACTTCTTTATATAAAACATAAAAATCTCAATACATAATTTTATAAATTCATTCAACTATTTTCAGTTAGGATTATGACCTACACTTAAATTACATTTCCCTTAAGTCACAACATAAATCAATTATTCAAGAACTTCAATAGTTTCATCCAAAATCAAGCATCACCAATACTGAAACTATAACTTACCTTGTGTTAGACATGTGTATGTGATCAATATTCTTGATTCATGCACTAATAGCTATTCCAATCTACCCTTCCATTTGATGTTTGAAGGGTTTGGGTGTTCTTCTTTTTTTCCGGTCGCACACACATACACACATAAGTGTGTGCTGTGTTCTTTTATTTTCTTTTTAATAAAACAACTTTTTCAATTGTCTATTTTAGTCCTCCATTTCAGTTTTCTTCTTAAAGAGGGTCTTAATTTAGGATTTGAACTTTTAACAATATATCATTATCTAGGTTTAATATTCATAGTTATTATTCATGAAGTTATAACCATATATATATATATATTATTTAATATTTTTAGGATGTTACATTTTAAAATTCACATAACTACCACTTTAATTAAATAATAATAAAAAAAGAAAAAGTCAAACAAAATAGTAGTCTAGACTCGTTTAGTTCACAATTAAGAGGATGTTCACAATTGAACCTAGCTCTCTCTCTTTCTGTATATATGTATACACACTTATGTGTGAGAGATAGAGTGAGATTAGGTTTAGCTAAAAATCATCCAAAATTTTAAAACTATTTTAAAGATGGTTGAACGTAAAGGAGGCGAAATTTGACCTCACTTCACAATGTTTGGCTCATGCATCAAAACGTTTGTTTAGTTATTTGGTTTTAGAAAAAATTATCCATTACTAAATTATATAATTAAAAGTCATGCTAAATATCTTTTAAATTAATTCGTTTAACAGATTACGTCATTTACACCAAACGTCGTTAAAAATTTCGGTATCTTTTTAAGAATGACAAATCTGCTCTTACCCTAAAGATTCAAATCTTGAATTTTCTTAATTGTTTTCTGTTTTCTTTTCTTTTGATCTTTTTTGGGTCTTTTAGATAACTTTTTTTTTCTTTTCATTGCTTCAGTATTTATAAATTATTCTAAAATCTATTAACAACTTAGTGAATTTATTTTGTTATAAAATATATATTTTAATATTTACTTTTCTTGTATAAAGATCCCGTAACTAGTATATTACCGTAAAAATGTACGAATTACATGAAAAAGTAAAAAAAATTATAACATTTTCATAATTAGTTTAATCATAATTACCCTACAAGATCAAAATTACACTACAAGATTGTTTGTAGAGTAATTATGATACTTTATAAAATTACTCTAAAGATCAAAATTAGCCTATAAGATCATTTTATAAAATTACCTTATAAGATCAAAATTACCATACAAGATTATTTATAGAGTAATTTTGATAATTACCCTTCGAGTAAACTAATTACGGAAATGCCACCACATTTTTTTACTTTTCCACTTTAATCGTACGTTTTGTACGATAAAATACTTTTTATTTGATCTTTTGTCTACTTTTCTTCCAAACAAATTAAATATTTATTTTAGGCCTATAAATGGGTTAAGTTAAGCGGGAGCTCGTCTAATTATAGTAATCTAAATCTCAAGTTAATCGTATTATAATATAACTGTAGGTCACGTTTCAATACTCTTCAAACTTGATTTTTTTCTTACAATTTCTATACTATAAATCACTAACAAATAATTGTACAATAGTGTTGTATCCTATGCATAGAGAGTTTTTTAAAAATATTGATTTTTCACTTCTAATCCAAAGGGTTTCATCTTTTGGTTTTTAACCCCTTTAATTTTTTTAACTTTATAACCTAAAGCTTTTCATCTTTTCAAATTTAGCCCCAACACTTTTTTTCAACTTTATTCCCCTATACTTTTCATATTTCGCAAGTTTTTCGTTTAACGTTTCGTTATAAATTTTGCGAGTTAACACACCACAACGTGTGCGTGGGGTCAACATTTTTTCATATATTTTTTCCCGTTTGACAAGCTCGTTGCAACGTCCCTATTTTCCCCCATTTAATAGAGTCGTCGAATTGCGCAAGTCCTAGATACCGACAATTGTAAAAACAATCGAAACATGTTTTACATCGACTGAAAATCATAAAAACGATACGGGTACATGTACCAATCTTGTTTAGACGGTATCGTTTGTTCATCACGGCAACGGTAAGTTACCGACACTCGATATAACTTATCATACCCAAAAACCCTCAATTGTGAATTCCGTTTTCAATGAAATTGATAGATAAACATCGAGATAATTTGAAACTATAAAAATGAATACTAATATCAGTATTTAATATTGTAAGATATAAATGACTCGAGATGAAGCTTAGGCAAGTTTAGCTTCAACTCAACTCGTTAACACCCTTAAGATAAGTATATAATTTGTTATGAGTTTAAAAAGAAAAATAAATAACTAAAATAAACAAATAAGAGTAGATATAAATTAAAAGATAATCTACATTAAAAAACATATTTTTAGATAAAAAGTTGTTTTACTAATTAATTTGTTATATACTGTTTTATAATACAAAAGTGATGAAAACAATAAAATAAAAGAAAAAGAAGAAAACGAAAAGGAAAGAAAACAATTAAAAGAGAAGAAAAGAAAAACAATAATGAAATTTACGGATTTTTTCATTATGGGGAAATGTAAAATTGTCATTTAAAAAAACGTAACTAAATGTTTCAACGAAAATTAATGTAAAGGATGTAACATGGTATCAAAGTTAACATAAAGGATGTTTTTTTTTTCTGAACGGCTAACTGCTTTCCACGTGTAAACCCATCCTTTCGGAGCTATGTCCAAAGGCCGACTACTCGACCACCGCAAGAAAGCGTAACACACCCCTGATGCGCAAAAACCCCGTGGAATAGGTAAAACTGCGCCCCCCTTAGACTCGAACCTGGGTAAAACCAGACCAAACCTTCACCGAGATGGGAACAACCACTATACTATAGTGGAGGACCCTAACATAAAAGATGTTGAAAAGGATGTTGAGCATGACTTTAAAGATAAATAATGAAACATGAAATTATATATTATATAATTATATTATATAAGAGTATAATTTGTAATATTTTGTTGTATTAAAGCTTTTACATCAAACTTTGTAGTTGTATTATGCATATTATGGTTGTATTTAAAGTGGGTTTACAATTTTGAGCTACAGGAGAGCATAGGGATTATTGCATAGGATGTCCTATGATAATGTGTGAGTCTGTAGCAAGCATAAGACCATGTGTAGTGGGGCTTGAAATTCAAATTCCTTTCTTTGTTATTATCTGACATGTGGCTCCTAATATAGATATAATTTATAACAGTTGTATGCATTAAGCTATTCTACATCATGCTTAATTGCTTTTTTATGCTTAATGATATTGTACAATGGTGTACAAACACTTCAAGCTTTATATTACCCATTACCCATTATCCAATACTATAATTATCCAATTATCCAATACTATAATTTGTAACATTTTTAGGCATAGACGGTGGTACTTTATGCTTTGGGGTTTTTTAAAAAAAATGTTTTTTTTACTTTTAACCTAAAATTATTTGATTCTTTACTTTGAACTCCAAAACTATTTGATTTTTTTTAAATTTTTTAACCCCAAAACTTTTCATCTTTACTTTTAACCCAAAACGATTTGATTTTTTTCACTTTTAGCCAAAAACTTTTCAACTTTTACAATCTAACTTCACAACTTATTTAATTTCAACTATTGTCCTCTATACTTTTCATTTTTTGCAAAATTTTCATTTTACGTTCCGTTTTAAGTTTGTCAGTTAACATGGCGCAACGTGCGTGTGCGTTTAAACGTTTTTACTTTGTCTATCTTTTCCGTTCGACAAGTTCATCGTAACGCGCGGGTCCTAGATCGACTTAATTATTCTTTTATATGTTTTACGTTTCGGTTTAATTTCTTCGCATTAAAACGTCGCAACTTCAGTGTTGGCGGTCGTTGGCAGTAGTGTGACATTGGTGTTTGCTTCTGCCGCAACGCGAGGGTGCTTAATCCTAGTTATATATAAAAGTAAAGAACATTGTATATGATTGTCTTGGTTTTATTTTTATTGATCAATTCTTTTTTTTGAACGGCCAACAGATTTAAACTCGAGCACTCTCGGGGCATCTACTTGACCAAACAGAGTATTCCAAGAGTAACCCAAGTCCACCATCAATTCTTGGGAATACCCGGTAACCCACCCGCTTGTATGCATGACGGTTAAATTACTGGTAAAACCCGTTTGGCTCAAAGATTAAACCCAAGTTTCCCTAGGTCTCCTATTATTGCCCACTAGTGCTTCACTCTACACTTAATGGAAGTTGAATCTGCCTCTCCCAAAAGAAAAACAAGCCTTCCACCACTTGATCCAGAGATCATTGGCTTTATAGATCAATTCTCGATTTCAAAATTTGATATAATGTTTCAAATCTTGATTTTCTTTATAATGCATTCGACTCAACCATTTTTATATACATATTTATAAAATATTTAGTAAAAATAAACATATTAAAAAAATAAGCTTTCATTGCTGGCAATTAATCAAGGTATATAATTATATCGCGTTGAAGTTACCACTCAAAGTACGTGCAAAATTGTTTACGAAAGGGATGGGACAGACCATACCGTTACCGAATATGAGTAAAATCACTAGCCAAAAACTATACTTACTATGGTGCTACGTTACCAGTTCGGTAACTTTGGTGCACAAACGTGTAAAACAACTCGTACCAAAATCGAGAAACGTAAAAATGAATATTGGTAATTGTACTGATGTTAGTTCGATATCGGTTTGTATGATAACAGTACTTAGTGAAAAAAGGTTTAACCCCAATTTACAATGAAAAAATATTTTCCATACTTATTTTAAAATTTTCTTAAGTACAAACTCTTATAGAACGTTACTTACAGACTCTATAACTATACTTGTAACTACACCTTTTCTCTTGACAATTAGAAGTTTAAACCCTCATTACTTGTAACAATACACTGGTTATCCTTTAGTCCAAAGGCCTGTTGGTTTTAAAAAAATGGTATTAAGAATTGTATAGCAACTAGCAATAAAACCCGTACGCGTTACGGCGTGGATACATCACAAACATCGAATGAATTAGTCCAAACGTTATGTGATGCGTCAATCATATGAAAACACACGTTTCGACGTATCTAATCAAACACAATGTAACCTATATAAGCATTGTGATTAAATCAAAACATAAAGTGAATCAAATTTATACAGTACCATCATAACGTATTATATGTGACCCGACTAATACATAAAAATGTAACGGGTATAACGAAAAAGCTGACACGCATAATCAAAATGGATTAATTAAAGTTTTTGAAAAAGGAGAAAAAAAGAAAGCACAATTTGACTCCACTCGGTTCGAAACAAAATATACGAAACATCATAAAAAACACGAAAACATATTATATTTGCCTGACTCGTTTTCCAAACAGTTTATGTCGAAACGTACATACCGAGACGTACATTAAAATATGCATGTAAAAATGGTTTCTTTCAACGAAAACCTA
Source organism: Scalesia atractyloides (assembly GCA_947069175.1). Taxonomy (NCBI): domain Eukaryota; kingdom Viridiplantae; phylum Streptophyta; class Magnoliopsida; order Asterales; family Asteraceae; genus Scalesia; species Scalesia atractyloides. The sequence continues at coordinate 19,197,217 of CAMTDV010000022.1, read as the reverse complement.
TCATATTTAACCATACTCATTTCAAGAAAAAGTTTACGTTGAACGTAGAGCAAATCTAATTCATACCGACATTTACATAAAAATGTGTACGTAAAAAATAGTTTTTTAGTAAAGGAGATATATGGATAAGCTCAAAACAAATTATTAGTAATAAACTTAATAGGATAAATACGTTTGTAAAACCGTGTCAAGTAGCACCGATGCCACACCATTGCGAGCGACCACTAACATCGGAAAAGCTTGTAAAAATAAAATAAATAAGAAAGGAAAAAATAACAACGAACATAAAGTAGATCGTAAAATCGTTGAACCACGCACGTCCATTGTGGTGTGTTAATGCGGAGAATTAGATCGTAATGTAGATAATAGAAAAAAATAACTAAGTCGATCTAGGACCACGCATTGCAAAAAACCTGTCAAACGGAGAAAATCAGACACATGGCGACGAACCTGTCCAATGTAAAAAAAAACAGACGAAAAAACTTTGAACCCCACGTGAACGTTATGGCATGTTAACTCATAAAATTTAGAATGTAACGTAAAAAGAAAAACTTGTGAAGATGAAAGTATGAGAGACCAAAGTTGAAAATTAAAAAGTGTTGGGGTTAAATTGCAAAAGATGAAAAGTTTTGAGTTAATAGTAAAAAATTAAAAGGGTTATAATGCAAAAGATAAAGAAACCTTTGGGTTAAAAGTGAAAAATCATTTTTTTAAACTCTCCATATATATGTTACAACAACCTAAAGCAAAAAAATGTTGCTAATTTATAGTATGCAAATTGCCTAACAACACAATACTTACCAAACATAAATGAAAAATGCAAAAAAATAAAAATAAAAATAAAAATCTAGTCTTTATCATCGTCGAGTAGTTAAAGTGCATAATTATATCTTGTCGTTGCAAGCACGTGTGAAAGTTGTATACGATTTGGTTGAGTTTGGTACCGGTACCAAAAATACCGAAACTGGAAACGAGTAAACATAAAAATCAAAAACGAAAACCAAAAAAAAATGATACTTGTGTCGATATCGTTGTTATTCGAATAATAACGGTTCGCTATTACTCGAGAAAAATACTAAAACTTAATTTTTGATGCTAGTTAATACTTTATTTTGAAGACAACTTCGATTGAAATAAATTCTAACATAATTTTGTATTTTGACCACTTGTAGTGACATGGGGATTGGGCGAATTTTTCCCTAATTTTCGTAACATAATTGTGTATTTCGACAAATGTCCCAGCGAATTTTTCCCTAATTCTCGTAACATAACTGTGTATTTCGACAAACGTCCCAGCATCGCCCTCTGGGCGTTTTTTGAATTTTAGTTCCCTGCATTTGATTTAAAATGCCAAATTTTCGTAACTTTTGATGATTTGACCATTGGGTCATCAACGGCAATAAAAAATATTTATTTTTAATCATTTTTTACCAATAAAAACCCCAATTTCAACTTCATTTTTTATAAACTGTTCTCTTTTCTCTCTCTTTTCTCTCTTCTCTTCACTACTTCTTCACATTTAATAAAAAAAATATATCATGAATATCTTCCGAGCCCCTTTCGATTTTTCCATCTAGACCCGGCAACCAAACTTCATATCTCCCGAACACCACCCAACCGCAACCAAATTTCCAAGATATGGACTTGAATATAATGGCGTACGCGCAATTATTAAACATGCCTTCACAATTCTTTCACGGTCCACACAATTTTGCATCCATGGGCGGTTCGCACGCAGCTCAAGAAGAAACCGAGCCCGACATCTAAACGGTACCGGAGACATGACAGCCCGAGCCCATAGCCGAGGTGTCTCAAAGTGGTAGGTGGTCCCATAAAAAAAGTGGCTACCGCTCCACGCACGAAAAGAACCTACCTAGCTTGGTCAAAAGATGAGGAGTACACGTTAGCACGGGCATGGCTCGACATCTCGGAGGATCCCGAAGTTGGTAAGCGTTAGATTCCTTTTTTAAATAGTATGTATTTTTTTAAATAGTTTGTATTATATTTTTTTGTACAATATTTTTTAAGATATAACAATATATTTGTTTTATTTTTTTGTAGCCAACTATCAAACTCTACCCATTTTCTAGAATAGAATTCGCGAAACATTTTTTAATGCAATGGGTAGAGGTGACTATCGAGACAAAGATTCGATAGCAAGCAAATGGACCGATATAAACCAGAAATGCCATTCATTCTAAGAAGTTTTCCAATGCACAAGAGAAAACTGGGGTAGCGGTCAAAACGACGCAAATATATTAACAAGAGCGTTGGAAGAGTTCAACCAAATGAGAAGCGCTTTTACATACTTGAATTGTTGGAGCTTCTATGCGAAAGTCCTAACTTGGCTAACGTACCAAGCATGACGTCTAGTAGCAGACATAAAGCAAAACGGTTAAAAACATCCTCCTCGGTTGATCCAGAAACACCCACTTCCGATGCTCGAAACGTCGACTTAAATATTAATGTGGACGACGAGGATGAGGAAGTGGAGTTGCGCCGACCGCCCGGTAGAAGAAGTGGGAAAAAGGGGAAGTGCGGAGTCATCTTTGGCGGGTTTCAAAGTGAAGTAAGATTTCAAAGAGATGAATTGGCACCTACAAGGCATGCGAAACCTTGGCCATAGGCATTTGGAGACAACGCAAGAAATAAACGCCGAAAACAAAAAAAAATATCGCGCTACAAGAATCGAGGTAAATGTAGAAAAACATAGACTTATTGTCTAAATCGATCGATCACCTCGAAGTAGACGCATTGATCCTAGAGCAACTGTGTCGGAAACAAATCCATAACAAATACGGACTTTAGAGTTTATGTTTTTTTAGCATTTTGTCGGTTTTTTTTATTTTTAGTAATGTAACTTTTTTTATTTAATGAAATATTATTAGTTTTAAATTTGAAAAAAAAAACAAAAAAAATAATTGGGTAGTTATTGGATGGGGCATTATTGAGCATTATACCACTACACTCATTTTAAACTAATGTCCCATAATAGCACAATGTTGACTGGACTACCATGTGTCGTTTTATGCCCAAAGAAAGTGCATTAGTTTTAAAACCCACTACACATGGTATTAGATATTTTTAAAAACATAACGACACAAGTTTTTAGACAAAAACCAACTTAAATTATCAATGAAATATTATTCAGAAAACAAAAAACTTATCAAGAGGTGGAGTCAGAGCGTCTCCAATAAAATCGGAGAAAAAACAGATGATGCGGCACCTACTGTCACGCCCCGCACAATTTCAGCCCAAAATTTAAGCAGTTTCTAGGCCTTTCTTGGCTGGTTCTTGGTCTTTCTAGTGTCTTTATGTTGCTGGAAAAATCTGGGCTGTTCTAGAACCTTCCGGGCAGCACTAGACACGACTAGATGGCCCCAGTAATGTCTAGAATGCTAAAATTTTGGGCTGAAATTATGCGAGGCGTGACATCCTCCCCACCTAAATTCGCGGTGTCCTCGTTGCGAGAATGCCTCATGAGTCTTCATGAGTCGTATTACGGGTCTTTCTAGTGTCTCTATGTTGCTGGAAAAATCTTGGCTGTTCTAGAACCTTCCGGGCAGCACTAGACGCGACTAGATGGCCCCAGAAATGTCTAGAATGCTGAAATTTTGGGCTGAAATTGTGCGGGGCGTGACATCCTCCCTCACCTAAATTTGCAGCGTCATCATTGCGAGAATGCCTCACGAGTCTTCATGAGTTGTATTGCGGATAATATGTTGCCTCAGTTCTTGGACTTCAAGGGTGTAGTGTGTACTTCATCGCCTTTGATGATGTAGGGTGTGTTCGTGAATAGTGCTGGTATGGCCTTTTGTTCTCGAAAGAAATCCATCCCGAGCACTATATTGTAGTCTTCGATTGGAACAATTGAGAAGTGTAACTTGCCTGCCCATGTCCTGATTTTGGCTTTTACACCCCAAGCAACACCCTCGATCGGTATGTGATCTCTGTTAGCGGCTTTAATCCAGCCTTCTCGGGTTGTGATTCTAAAGCCAAGTCTTCTTGCCTCATTTGTTGTCATGAAGTTGTGGCTAGCACAGGCATCGACCAATGCTTCTAAGGTTTCTCCTTTGATTTCTAGATTGACAAAGCGAAGACCTTTTCCCTTTGTATTGCCCGCGACTGTTGTCGGGTTAGCTTGATTTGCCATCGCCAATGGTTTTCCGTCCATCTCCGCCATACTATTTAAAACTTGAAGTTGCATTGCACCTAGGCGAACCTCTTTGGTTGCCTCAGGTTCATCATCGTCGGTCCTTATAAGGGCCGTTAATCAGGATTTCTTTGGGCAATCTCGAACATCATGAAGCCCATCACAAAGGAAGCAGCCTTTGTTTATGACTTTTCCTTTGTTATATAACGTTAATGCCCGGTCATCATTCTTCCGTATTGATTTTGGTTGGTGGGTTTTGCTTCCCCACCTTTTGCATCGCCAGTCTCTGTGGTTGCTGATCTTATCGAACAATTTTCATTTCGGTCGTGCAAGTTTTCAGCAACAGAGATTGCCGATGATAAGTCTTGAACATTTCATCATTCAACTTCAGTTTTGGCCCATTGTAGCAAGCCATCGACAAACTAAATGAGAGCATCCTTAGGCCAAAATTGAACTTGAACGACGAAATGTTCAAGACTTATCATCGGCAATCTCTGTTGCTGAAAACTTGCACGATCGAAATGAAAATTGTTCGATAAGATCAGCAACCACAGAGACTGGCGATGCAAAAGGTGGGGAAGCAAAACCCACCAACCAAAATCAATACGGAAGAATGATGACCGGGCATTAACGTTATATAACAAAGGAAAAGTCATAAACAAAGGCTGCTTCCTTTGCGATGGGCCTCATGATGCTCGAGACTGCCCAAAGAAATCCTGATTAACGGCCCTTATAAGGACCGACGATGATGAACCTGAGGCAACCAAAGAGGTTCACCTAGGTGCAATGCAACTGCAAGTTTTAAATGGTATGGTCGAGATGGACGGAAAACCATTAGCGATGGCAAATCAAGCTAACCCGACAACAGTCGTGGGCAATACAAAGGGAAAAAGGTTTTCGCTTTGTCAATCTTGAAATCATAGGAGAAACCTTAGAAGCATTGGTCGATATCGGTGCTAGCCACAACTTCATGACAACAAACGAGGCAAGAAGATTCGGTTTAAGAATCACAACCAGAGAAGGCTGGATTAAAGCCGCCAACGAAGATCCCATATCGATCGAAGGTGTTGTTTGGGGCGTAAAAGCCAAAATCGGGACATGGACAGGCAAGTTACACTTCTCGATTGTTCCAATCGAAGAATACAATATAGTGCTCGGGATGGATTTCTTTTGAGAACAAAAGGCCATGCCAGCACCATTCATGAACACACCTACATCATCAAAGGCGATGAAGTACACATTGCACCCTTGAAGTCCAAGAACCGAGGCAAAATATTATCCGCAATACAACTCATGAAGACTCATGAGGCATTCGAGCATGGCAACGAGGATGTTGCGAATTTAGGTGGGGGAGGGTGTCAGTCCCTGCACAATTTCAGCCCAAAAAATTTCAGCATTCTAGAGATTTCTAGGGCCATCTAGTCGCGTCTAGTGCTGCCCGGAAGGTTTTAGAACAACCCATATTTTTCCAGCAACATAAAGACACTAGAAAGACCAAGAACCAGCCTAGAAAGGCCTAGAAAATGCTGGATTAGAGCTGGTCAAGGCTGCCATAAAAATCTGCATAGAAGACTCTAGAATTCAGCTTAATATCATGATATTATGTAACAAATATCTTAGATATTTAGACTTGATGTTTTGTAAGGAGTGTTCTAGATATAAAACACTCTAGATAGACACCACTATGCTATAAATAAGCATCATGGGGGCTCATTTGAATCATCCCCAAATACTTGTAAACATAAACATCAATCACTTGTAAGCTCTCTTTGTGTAATACAAAGCTATCCTCTTGTATACTTGTGTTCAAGTATTACAAGCCACTTCCTTACGATCCAACGTCCCCTTTAACAACTTTCACAAACAAAACTCAACAACACTAAGTCGGCTAGGCTTACTTAGATTGTGTTCTAAGACAGCACGCGAGTTAAACAAGTAACTCCGTGACACCTACCATCACATTTACCTCTCGTGCCCACTTAAACATCACTCTCTTTCCTCTCCACACTTGCATAATTCTTTTTTTTTTCTAGGTTTTCACCTCAAACAAAATCATATTCTCTTTTCTCAAAAATAACTTACCCCAATAACAAATACAAAAACGACTAAAAATTGCCGCATCAATCAAACACACATTAAAATGCTGTTATTGCGCATGCTTTTGGATGTATTCTTCGTTGATAAAATGCACTGTGGGTTTGAGATGGTGACAAAGTTCCCGGTCCTGATGGTATAAGTTTTTGGTTCATTAAAAGGTTTTGGGGTTTTCTTAAAGCTGATTTTATGAAATTATTTGATGAATTCTTTGAGCGTGGGGCCATCAGTAGGGGTTGTACGTCCTCGTTCATAGCCTTGATTCCAAGTGTTCCAATCCCGGGGGCCTTACGGACTATAGATCGATTACTATAATTGGTTGTATCAATAAGGTGATTTCTAAGGTGATAGTGAATCGTCCTTAAGTCCGTTATTCATAGTCTAATCTCGGATGAACAAATTGCTTTTGTATCAAGGAGGAGTAATTTGGATGGGTCGTTGATATTAAATGAAATTATTCCATGGTTCAAGCGCAAGAAAAGGAAGGGGGAAGGTATTCAAGGTGGATATCGACAAGGCTTATGATTCGCTAGATTGGGAGTACCTCGATTCGATTACGACACAAATGCTTTTTCCGAAAAAGTGGAGGAAATGGGTGATCACAACGGTCATTAATGCTAGAGTGTCGGCATTGGTAAACGGGTCACCGACAAAGGAATTCGTTTGTTCTAGGGGACTAAGGCAAGGTGACCCATTGTCCCCGTTCCTCTTCATCATGCCGATGGAAGCACTTGCGTGTGTGGTGAAGAGGGCGTGCACTTTGGGAATTTTTGATGGTATTGCATGTGAGACGCAAGGCCCGATGTTGTCTCATTTTATGTATGTCGATGATGTCATTTTTTTGGGATTGGTTCGCTCGGAATGCCCGAAATTTAAATAGATTGTTAAGGTGCTTCTATTTAGTTTCGGGTTTTAAAGTTAACTTGGCCAAAAGTTCGATGTATGGGGAGGGGGTGTCGGATGGCGACATACAAGAAATGGCGAATATCCTTAGATGCAAAAGTGGGTCTTTCCCGTTTAAGCATTTGGGGCTTCAGGTGCGTGCGAACATGAATTTAATAAAAAATTGGAAGCCAGTTGACGATGTGTTTAAAAAGAGGCTCTCGGCGCGGAGGGTGAACACCCTTTCATATGGTGGCCGCATAACTCTTATCAAATCAGTACTCAACTCACTACCGACCTACTATTTTTCGCTCTTTAGAGCTACTATGCAGGTCATAAAACAGTTAGAAAGGCTACGCAAAGACTTCTTATAGGGGGGGGGGGGGGGGGGGGGGCGATCCGGAGCATGGAAAGATAAGATGGGTGGCTTGGCAAACCATAACAGCACCAAAAGAAAATGGGAGTGTGGGAATCAGATCACTTAAGGAGGCAAACATGGCTCTATTGGGTAAATAGTGGTGGTGGTGATTGAAGGTTCTAGCCTTTGGAAAAAAATAATCTGGTGTGTTCACAATAACTTAAAACAATGGAGAGGCATACCGGCACGGCTGTCAATCCCAGGTCCATGGAAGCAGGTTCGCAAAATTAGGTGTGGTTCTGGCAGATTTGTTTAGGGGCATACTTGGTCACGGTTAGTCGATTATGTTTTGGCGGGATATTTGGGTGATTTTTGCAATTTGTCCTAATCTGTACAGATTAGAAAGGCAGAAAAACGCTTATGTTGCAGAGCGGATGGGCCTAGAAAATGGTGTAACGACTGTGAAGTTTGAATGGGTTCGTGCACTAGGTACACAGGCTGAAAAATTAGAGGTCGAAGGCTTAATTGTGGTGCTAGGGATGTAGTTTTTGGTCAAGGTAACGATAGATGGGAGTGGACAATGGATGGGACGGGTATTCATTCTATATGCAGCTTTCGCCAACACCTCCAAGTAGCAACTTTTGCGGACATGTGGAATAATTAGAGCCCGTTGAAGGTAAATTTTATGATTTGGCGTGTCTTTTTGAACCGGTTACCTACTTTGAAGGAATTAAATAGGAGAAACATAAATGTTGGGTCGTTAGTATGCCGATTTTGCGGCACTTATGACGAAACGACATAACATTTATTTATATCATGTGGCCTTGCACAAACTGTTTGGGAAAAGGTGTCACAGTGGTGTAGAATTCTACCAGTGTATGCTTTTGATGTCAGAGATTTGGTAAACATGTTCTGGCTCATGCATGGCTCATATAAATGGAAGAAAGCAGGGTACACGTTAGTGCAGACGACTATATGGTGCATCTGGAGAAGCCGTAATAATGCGGTTTTCAACCAGAAGCAGGTTCAAGTTAATGGATTACTCGAGGAAATTAGAATCCTTGTCTTCCTTTGGCTTAGGAATCCTGTGAAGATGCATGAATTGACGTGGGATCTTTGGTGTGATTTCGATTTATCATGTATAAGATTGTAAGACATTGGTGTGTGTAATGTTTTCCGGTGCTAACATTCAGCTGGTGTCGTGTGTTTAATAAAAGACTTTGTTCACTGTTCAGAAAAGATAGTACATTGCATTATCACCATGGGAGGGACCGTGTATATTTCAATTATGAGATTTATAAGTCACTGATCTATTACACTGAACCTATTAAATTGGATGGTAAATTTAATATATGTTAACATTTCTAAATTTTTACTTTTATCTCTTATGCTAAAACTTATACACATTTTTAAGTTATTTAGTTTTCATTTAATCTAATTTCTATAATAAGTTGCGCTCGTTAATATAAAATAAACAATACGCAAGTGTGTTTAGTTTTTCTTTCTTGACATTTTAGTATAAATGCTATTGAAAACGAAACTGTATTCAAATAGTAATTTTTTTACTGTAAGCTACAACAATTATCGGTACTGTGACGAACCAAATGCATCCATATCAGAACCGGTATCGATTTTTCCGAAACCTTTGTACAATCTCCAAAATAATCAATACATACACTTTACATTTCACCTTACAAAATAAATAAATCTTACAATTGAGATGTTTGTATGGTTGTATATGTTGTTTTTGTTTAATGAATGTCTTAAAACCTTTGTACAATCTCCAAAATAATCAATACATACACTTAACATTTCCCTCTCGCATTTAGTCGCATCGTTTTAGTGACACATAACTATGTTGTGGCGATGCTTGTGGATCGTGTGTGCGGAACTTTAGAGATGTTTACATTGTTGTATATGTTGTTTTTGTTTAAAAAATGTCTTAAAACCTTTGTACAATCTCCAAAAATAATCAATACATACACTTACATTTCACCTTACAAAATAAGATAAATCTTATAGCAGTTTTCAGAGGTTATGCTTGTCCTGAGGTTGAACAATAAGGAACATAAGTGAAAAAAACTATATGTGCGCTTTTAACTTAAGCTAGGTATTTAAACTTGTTCGAGTGTTCATTATATAATTTGACACCTGTGTCATTTTATAAGAAATCATATTATTAGTAAAAGAAAGAACAAACAATTAATAACCAAATGACTGTTTCCACTACATTTTGCAACATATTAACTACTAGCGACACAATATGACTTCACTTTTTTAAGAGAACATCACTAACAAATTTTTCAAAGTTGAGATAACTGGATCCACCAATAGCGACAGATTCTTTAGCTTTTTTCTTCCACTCCAAAGCTTTGGTTTTCATCACCCTCCCTTTCTCCCCATCCATCATCTCCCTCACTTGAGCCTCTACCTCTTCTCTCTTCACATTTGTATCAATTTCCATTCCAACCCCCCATTCTACACAACAATACCGACAATTTGTTTGTTGCTCCGCGAAAAAACGGCCAACAAATCATCGGAACACCGTTACTAATACTCTCAATAGTAGAGTTCCATCCATTGTGAGTCAATAATACCCCTATTGATGGATGTTTAATGACCTGCATACATAGAGCAATAAAAAATTGGTGTTACATATATTTTAATACGTGTCATCACATATCGGGCATCATCCCACAAGGTTAAATGACTTGACTACCGTCTTTAATAGATGTTTATACACTCAAAACACTTTTATATTTGTTTTTTTATTGCATGCTAGAATGTGTATGAATCATGAGAGTGACCATCTTGACATGTTAATTGTATTTTTGAAAGGTTCTTTTGGTTAATTACTTTGTATTATTTGAAAGCTTCCTTAGGTGTTGTTTGTTTTTTAAGAGGTAAAATGTATGCAGTCTGGAGGTAAATCAAACCTCTGAAGTCTGCACAACGAAACTGTTTGCTTTTTTAATATACGCAGATGACAAAGTCAATGCGACGCAGACAGAAGAGTCTGCGCAGATTTTTTTTAGAAAAACAAACACCACTTAAATTACACAAAGTACCTCTTCTTGAGGGCACCAGCTAGTAACCATGCCTCTTCCTTTTGTTTCATCAACGAACTCTGGTGGCATCATGGCCTCATCGCCACCGACAATATCTGGCCTGGTTATCCACAAGAAATCCTTCTTGCTATTAGCAAGTCCCCATCCGAACTCGAGTAGTTGTTCTTTTGTCATAACTGTAATACTTCCAAAGTTAACATAAACAACTGAACCGGGCTTTTTTGTGTCAAGCCAATTGATGCAGCTCACATCTTCCTTCCAAAGGTTGGACCCAATGTGTTTGAGCCTGTCAACGTGAACATATTGTTGCATCATTTGTAATGGGCCTATGGTGAAGATGTTTGGATTCATGGCAAGTAAGGGTTTAACACTATCTTGTTCTAGAGCATCGAATGTGTTGAGAATGACAGCTAATCCCCTAGGGATCGCTTCAGATTCCGTCATCAGATAGTTGAGCATGACGTCGTTTATGTCCGTGGTTCGAATGAAGCTTGGGAAATCCTTTAACCGGATGTTTTTCATTTCATGAATCCAATCCAAACTTGTTTCTAAATACCCATTTGTCACATCGCTTCAGATTCCGTCATCAGATAGTTAAATGATATTAAAGACATAGATACAGTAGAAAAAGAAAATATCAGTAATAAAAGTGTTTTTTAAAAAGAAAAATCAAATCTCACTTACATATAATTATTTCCCCTGTATTAATTCACAAAAAATGTCTCTCTCACGTTATCACTATTCAATTTTCTTTGTAATGATTGGTCATATCATATATCATATATGTTGATACACACTCATTTATCATATGTGGAGGCATTGAGACATTTATCAAATTATTTGATATGGTAGTTAAAATGTAACAGTTATTCCTAATTATCACTATTCAATTTCCTTTGTCATGATTGGTCATATCATATGCTGATACATACTCATTTATCATATGTGGAGGTATTGAGACATTTATCAAATTATTTGATATGGTAGTTAAAATGTAACAATTTTTCGTAATAGAGTGCGAGTTGGCTATAAATTTCATTTTTTACAAAGTGTAAAAAGTTATAAAACACTATAATGTCAACTATAAAATATATTCAAAACCCACAAATAACAAAGTATAGACTACTAAAACGCCATATTTGTGGGTTTTGTATGTGTTTTGGACGATATGGCTTTGATTATCGAATGACTAACATTACTGTGTTTTATGTTGATTATCATGTTGTGTTTTATGTTCATAGTTCTATAATGGTGTGTTTGAAGTTTTTATGGATTGTTAGGGTTTGAATACTGTGTTTTAGTGATATTCACTCTGTTATTCCTCGGTTTTAAGTGTGTTTTATGGCTGAAATTGTGGTGTTTTATAACTTTATAAACTTTGTAGAAAAAATGGACTTTGTAGCCGAACCTCACCCATTACTAATAATAACTATATACTAATATTCCATGCTATTTTTTTCATTATGTAGCAACATCTATTTATTTTTAGTACCGTTGATTAATTTCTTAAGTTTGTTTGTTATCGTTTTGAAAGAACTATTTTTTTACAATATTAATTTACGTTACAATCTAGATTTAACTAGTTAACACTTTGTAACATGCACTATGTTTCAACATTTTTATGTCCATCTTTGATACAATTTGAGCGTCCCGTAGTACGAATTCAAAAAACTCATTATTAAAGTTTATTAAAGAAACAAGACAGATCTAGAAGATGAGATATTTAATAACGATGGTAGGTGGTCATACAAACACCATCTTACACACATTTAAAAAAACTTGGTATATTAAATAGTTTAAAAAGATATGTGGAATCATTCTATATCTTAACAATGCATATTATAATCAACAAAAAACTTGGTTTATTAAATAGTTTAAAAAGATTTATGGAATCATTCTATATCTTAACATGCATATTATAATCAACATATTGTAATCATTATCAACATCTGGCTGCTAAAAAAACATATTATAATCAACATCATAACATATTTATATCGTAAATGATGGCCGATTTGTTATCGTTTTCGTAAGAATATATGTTACTAAATAACAATTAAGTAGTTTTATGAAAGCTAACAATATTATTTTCCGTTGTAAATTACTGTATAATGAAAGCAACAAGACCGGTTTGTAGTCTGGATTCCTGTACCTCATTTCGCACGAGATTGGTGGTTCCTCCCACTCACAAACATATATTATATAGTTACAAAAACTAATGGAAGTAATTTGTGCAGATTTATTAATGTAAAAAAGATGATTGTTTTTAAGTGAAGTACTGTGGATATGTAAAACCAAAGAAGTTATTAGAAATAATCTATTTGTATAATATTAACGGATAATAGTATCTATAGTAATTTGCTCTCATTAATCCAGCTGGGGAACCCTCATTGTTTTAATGATGGGTTGGTAAATGTGTTAATAGATCGTAATTTAAAGCATGTGTAGTGATCAAGTCTTATAACTCAATAGATGTGAGGTTATACGATATCTGGTAAATATGTAAGTAAGAAGGGTTATAAGGTTATATAACTTGAGTATTTAATAGGGTTATACTCCTTTAATTATATATATATATATATATATATATATATATATGAGAGAGAAGCTATAGTTCGCATCGCTATACGTGTCACACGGCCATGCTTCATAACCACCACCCCACACCCACCCATAATGCCGGAGGGGAGGGGGAGTTGTTCCAGGGCCCATACTATGACTTTATAATATAAGATAATTTGAATATTTTTTATTTTTTCACATTCGACATATATAATTTAAACAAATATAGGTATACCGAAAACATGGGTAAAAAGAAATCCGACAGATTATTGACAGAAAATATATGTAATTAACAAGCTTAGAAAACTGTTATTTTAGAAATCAGTCGCTATACTACCAACGAAAATCTGTTGTATATTTATTGCGACTGAATTTGAAATAAACCTACAGAAATTAATATTCAAGAAATCTTAAGTTCTCGAGTAATATATGATTATATTCAATGAAAATTTTCTCGTAAATCCACTGAAAAGCACGATTTGTCATAGATTACTAGATTTCTGACCGAATTTTTTGGAGTAATTTTTTTTATTCCTAGTAGCTAGTGGCAGTGACCACAAGAATTATTTCCACCAATTAGGTAACTAAATAGGCATGAAAAAACCAAAGAGCAATATTACCTTTGAGGGGAATACACCCCTTTTGAACAAGATCACGATAGTGAGAGTAAGCCAAAACTCCACAAGTACTTGGAGTCCAGAACAGAACTTCTGGCAACCCAAACCTGTCGGCAGCTTGAAGCGTAAAGCTCATGCACCCATCAGAAATAATACAGCTCACTGGGGGCACTCCGGAATCCTGGGAACCATTAAGCCTAGTGATGAGCTCACAGAAAGGCTCCAAACTGTGCTTAGGAACAGATTCGCAGAGGGCGGGGATCGACTGAGTGGCTTCTGCATCAGACGGAGGAAGGCCGTCTGGAATAGAGTAGAAACGAAAATCGGGCAGGCCATCGAGGGAGGAGGGACCGCGGGATCGGAGCAATCGCTTATGGTTGTAGTGGTTATTGACGAATGAGATGTGGAAGCCTCTACAATAAAGGAGCTTAGCCAGTTTCATCATGGGGTTGATGTGGCCTTGTGCTGGGTAGGGGATGCATATTGCATGTGGCTTTTGGGTCTCGGCTATCGAACCCATTTGAAGCAATATATGTGTGGTGTTATGGTGATATTGGTGGTGTGGGAGATGGGGAGAGGTGAGTTGTATATATACATGAGGGAAGGGCAAAAATGGAAGTTTAGCTCACTAAACTCTGTTGGACACTAAACTAAAATGAAAAATCAAAAAAGAAAGTCATTAAACCATAAGAGTTAAACATTTGATTATACAGTCTGAGAGGCTTTTGAACTTGAGGCGTTATTCGATACGTAAACGACATGTCAACACGTGTTGGAAACAGGATGTGAGAAGGAGCATGAAAGATGGCGTTATTCGACATGTGACACCTAGTTTTTGTTATTATCTATATTAAAATTGAAAAAATAAACTATTAAATTTAAATAAAAAACATTAATATAAATTGCAAAACACTATAATCTAGCAAGCTGTTTTTTATGAAATCCACTAATGTGTGGCTCGGCCCACGATTTTGGACAATTTTTCCACTCTCATTTCATACAATCTAAACTATCGATCATCCCAGGGAAATCGTGTCGCTCGTCATGAGCCTCCAAAAGTTGTTGTATGTCACAAAATGTAGGTTTTCTCAATTATTTTTTAAATATAGTTCAATGATATACTCACATAAATAATGGAGGCTTTCTCTCGCCACCCGTTCCGACATTTTTATATACTCATCCATAATGTCGGAAGTCGTCCCATAATCCAATTGTCTAAGCGCGACTATGACTTTTTACAACGTGCTAAATCTTAGACAACCACAAACATCTTTTCTTTGTTGAAAAAACTCATATTTATTTGATAGATTGTTTGATATTCTAAAAAATAATTCACGACTCATACGAAAGCGACGTTTAAAAGTACTATCATCATAAGTTGGATTGAGTGAAAAATAATCACTTACCAATAAATCGTGTGAAATGATTCTGTCGCATGCTATGTATTTCCTCTTCTTTGGTGCTGAGGAGCACCCTTCATCTTTAATTATTGTTTCAACCACTCTTTGAACTACTTTAATACAAAGTGTCGGTCCCTCGTCGTCTGACAAGAATAAAATAAAGTTTTCAAGCTCAGACGACGAAGAAGAAGAACACGAGGAATTTGAGCCTTCCAGTTTTTATAAAAGTTTATAAAACTTGGAAGATAATATATATTTGGGAAGAGATAAATGGATTTATTGTTTCAACCACTCTTTGAACTACTTTAATACAAAGTGTCGGTCCCTCGTTGTCTGACAAGAATAAAATAAAGTTTTCAAGCTCAGACGACGAAGAAGAAGAACACGAGGAATTTGAGCCTTCCAGTTTTTATAAAAGTTTATAAAACTTGGAAGATAATATATATTTGGGAAGAGATAAATGGATGTTTGGTTGTGTTGTTTTTAAAAAATGGGGTGGGTAAGTGATATATGTAGTGTTATTTAGAATAAAACTAATTAATTATGTCAAACTAGCCACCACTAATAACAAGCCAACAGGCCATTAGCCGTTTGCTCTCAACGCCGATGGAAAACTTGAAGCCCAAATCACGTCGTTCAAAACGCTGGCCACGGGGGTTTGGTGGGCGTTGACTGGCAACCATGTCAACGTTAAACGCCCACACCGCATGATCTTAGAAAGCTGAGCATCGTCCTGAACATCTTTCACATTCTCTCTTCCGTATCTTCCACATTCATGATACTATTTGGATGGCCTCGTCTCCACCCTCTTCAACCAAGACAAGACATAACTTCTTTCGGGCATTTTATGTACTTGATCCATTCCCTCAACCATCACGACTAAGCGAAGGTTTATATAATCCAACTAAAATACGTAATATAACTCGAGCTATACTTCAAGTGGTTTGATTAGAGCTAATCCTGCAAATATACAATAGGTCTAATGATAGGCGATTCCACTATTTTTGAGGCGTAAAGCAAGATAAAGATGTACACCATTTTTTTGAAATTTTATTGATATAAGCCTTCATTTCACACTTATTAGCCACTTACAATATTAGTTTTTGTAAACAATAGCCACTTACAATATTAATTTTTGTAAACAAAGCTTAGCAAAATTAATATATTAGCAATTAACATTTCTTTACAACTAACAAGCTTAGCAATATCATCAGTGGGGAAGTTGCAATTAACCTTTCTTATCGATAGAAAATGGTTGATTACTAAATATTTGTAACACCCTGTAAAATCAATATAGCGACACGTGTTATAGTTTTATTTTAAGTCTATTAAAGACTAACAGGGACTAAAAACGTCAACATGCTCAAACTAAATCTCTGAGTGACCTTCTGATGTCAACATGCATAAACCAAACCTCTGAGTGACCATTAGTGTCAACATGCTTAAAACATAGCCTCTGAATGACCATTAGTGTCAACATGCTTAAACATAGCCTCTGAGTGACCATTAGTGTCAATATGCTAAGAATTGGCCTCTGAGTGACATCGGAGTCAACATGTCCAGCCTCTGAGTGACATCGGAGTCAACATGTTTATAATGAGCCTTTGAGTGATCCTTTACGAAATCCTAACTCTCGTATGTACCATTGTTGGACGAGAGGGTTAAATTCTGTAAATATGTGAAAGTTGGATAATGGAGGGGTTAAAAGTGTCAACATGTTAGTTTATACCTCTGAGTGACCTTTTAACGAACCGAGAGCTCGACAATGTCCGGGCATACTCCCGGGTATGCCAAATATTGGTTACGGAGGGCTAAATATGCTAAAAAGGTGTTTTAGAAGGTTTTATAAATTAAGGGGCTAATAGTGTCAAACTTTGAAACTGGCACGGGGCGCGAGAGGCAGGGCCTATGCCTCTCGCGGGGCGCGAGAGGCCTGTGTCTGCAGAAAATTTGCTTGGCCTCACACAAATTGCCAAAAACCATTTGATTCGAAACCATGGCTTCCCAAACTGCTATGCCACGTTTTAGGACACTTGTAGGCTTTCTCTTACACCCCTTAACACCTGGCATCACCTCCTTCAAGCTCTCCAACTATAAATAGGTGCCAAGGTTCATCATTTGAACTTGCACCTTTCTCATTTACAACTCTATCTCCCTCTTCTGGAAGTTCCTAACTGAAAGGAGCATCCAACTTAGTTCTGTTGCATTCTAGGAACCTCTGGTAAGTGTTCATTCCTCTTGCACTTTCGTTTATAGGCTTTTATAGCCAAAAGTCAAGCGTTTTACGGAAAACGCCTTGACTTTCGGTTAAGACCATTATGGTCCAGCCATTGTTCATAAAGAACATGGATAAGTGATCATAATAAGGTAGGTGTTAGTCCCTATAAAGGACACCTCCTGAAGATCATGTTTGCTAGACCAATTGACGGGTCAAAGTTATTATATTAAAAAGTCAAACATGCCATTTTTCGGAAAAATCAAAATTGATCTTATATATGTTATGAAACCTGTTTTGACACTTAAACAAGTTGGTAATAATTATTAGAACATGTAAGAACATGTTCGGCTCATCAATTTCAGTTCTAGGGTCGGTTCGCAACCGAAAGTCACGAAATTTGACTTCTGCTTTGACTTTCGATTTTGACCCGATTAAATTCGTTAGATACTAATCTAAAGTTGCATTATGATCGTAATATAATGTAGCATAACCCTATGAGGTTATATTACATGATCATAATCAGACTGAGTTTATTCACAAGTTCCGTAATTATGCCATTTTAACTAAAATGCTCTTTTTGCATAAAAGAGGTTTTAATGATAATGAACTTGAAATGAATTTTCTACTGATGTAATATTATAAGTAGGATTATTTGGGATGTCAAATCAGATTATAAACTGAGTTTTTGAGCAAGTCTTTGTATTATATCGATAAATGACGATAAGGCCCTTGTGGCTTATAAAATGGCTTTAATCACATCTTTTCAAAGTAAATATTTTATCTACTGATATTTTATATAAAATAACATATCTAAGACATGTTAACCTGACCTTAACATCAGTTTTCATTAAACGTCACACAAATCGTCATTTTACGACATAAGCGTCGTTTCGGCGCATAGTATGGTTTTAAACCATATTTATTAACCAAGACTTGTTACATACTGATTTTAAAACTTATTTTAAATATTTAGAGTAGGTACATGATACAAACTCAGAATCCCAAATAATTTATAAACTATGTGTAAAATGACCAAAATGCCCCTTCGGTGCATAGTTTGATCATAGAATATAAATTACACATATAATTAATATCGTACTGATATTATATCGTAAATTAGTTTTCCAGAATACTTATAGTTATAACAATAAATTATATTCAAATTCCTTCTATACGGTATGAAATTACCAAAACGCCCTTATGAGGCATAGTTTTACTTTAAAACCATGACGGGCATATAAGTTGATATCCTACCGATATTATAACTTATTTAAAATATAATGGCACCCGATATCGCTAATATGCGTACTATTAAGCATATGTAACTAGTTTACGAAAATTAACCGAAACAGGTCTAACCTTGTCGTTTAAGTCTCAAAATCCAAAATGTTTATAGTTTATCCATATTATACAAGTCAAGGTACTTGTTGGGATTAAAATACATTCTATCCAATCATCGTTTAATCTAGCGTAATGCGTTTTGATCAAATACGCTAGTCGGTCTAAGTCTATGACTTGAAAAAGACCGTTAGTATTTAATTGGTTAGCTTATGCCATAATCCAGACTAGAGACTTGCCGGTAAATGCTATCTGCACTTAGTACTTTTGTGTACGACTGAGTTAATAAATCTTACGTTTAAACGAAGACTAGCTCAGGTAAATACTCTCGACTTATTTTCCCTATACGGGCTTGGGATACCGTAAATTATTACCGCATGGTCGGATTTGGGATCAATCGAATGCCGGATTGTGGCTAGTAAATCCGCATATTATGTTTTAATCAGTTTTATTTGATAACTTAAACATCGGGGGTTAACTACCGTGTCCTGGATATCCTTGGCTCATTACATTAGTTAATCGCCACGACCTTAGCGAGGGGTGTATGCATACACCCGACAGACGCTCAAATGCAATTACCCAAGACGTTGGGGATAACTCCTTCGTGAGTTCGTAAGTGGTGTGTAGTTAATCATGTCTCGGTTTTCGCACTGGGCGCTATATGTATGGACAAACATGTAAATCTGTTAACAAGGTTGCAACGTCAAGTTTCCCAAGTTATAAAAAGATTTTGTGCTGATATGCACTTAAAACATGTTTTCAAATGTTTTCAAAATAAGTCAGTTGGGTGTATTTACCAGCGAAAGCTGACGTATTTTCAAAAAACTGAGCTTGCAGGTATAATACGAAATAGGCTGGAAGTACTCGGTAGTGATAAGAGGATCTTGCAAATCCTAGATCTGCCTAAAGTCTGTTTTACATTCTTTCTTTGTACGATTTTGATCCGCCTGTGGATCTTCTATTACAAGCCTGTATATTATTTTGTATTTCGAACATTTGGTTTGTAATAGTAATTTAAATCCAAGACTTCCGCTGTGCTGTGTTTAATTTGTCTATGATGTTATCAACTTACGTCACGATATTCCCCACCCGGGCCCACTGGTGTTTGATTGGCTGTGGAAAGCCGGGGTGTGATAATATTGATTACCTTTGATCACCAAACCGTATCTCAAGTAGGGCTCTATGAGGAATAAATGTGAAGTAGAAACCGAAATATGGATTCACCAATGAACTGATGAAGTTTGGCAAAAACAACAGTAAGAGAATTCAGAAGCCAACCTATGAAGAATGAACTCAAAAATAATAGCTATTGAATCACCGGCGAACATTTTCTGCCTTGTCGCATGCGTCTGCAATTTGAACTATTGAAGTTGAATTGCTGAACCCCAAAGTAGGACATGTTAACATGGACATCTTTGCATCTTCATAAAAGACGTTTCATTGCTTAATGTTCAGACTATTCAATTATCGATTTATCTTGTTATCTTTAAATCCTATATCCCTTTATGTTGCGGAGTTGCATTAGTGACCTAATCTAATATATTTGAATGTAGACCAGATTGAGTACCGAATACTGAATGCTTGATCCATGATGCTCACAAGCCAATGGCCACGCACCGCGTGCGGTTTCTAAGACTAGTCTAAAAAATACATTATTTTACAAATCGGATGCCCTACAAAATTAGGGGACTAAAGCTATTGCTTTGGTACCAAGCCCATTGAACAGGCCATGAGTCTAATAATATAATGGAAACCGAAACAATATC
The DNA here is from genome assembly GCA_947069175.1 of Scalesia atractyloides. Lineage (NCBI taxonomy): Eukaryota > Viridiplantae > Streptophyta > Magnoliopsida > Asterales > Asteraceae > Scalesia > Scalesia atractyloides. The sequence goes on along the minus strand of CAMTDV010000022.1, from coordinate 19,176,761 downwards.
AAAGACCTAATTCATCAAAATGATTCCAATATCGAAAAAGCTCACAGACTTGAACAATTAAAACATAGGATGAAGTCAATCATGGATCGTTGTGCTCTACTTATAAAAATGGGCCCCAAAAAATTAAAGTTGCATCTAAAAAATAAATGAGAGAACGATGATTCTTAAAATAATTAACAAAACAATACCATAATAGCAAAATGATCTATTTTAAATAGTTACATGAATCATGCGGCTCTCCTAACATTTTATAAAGCATAGTCGTTGATCAACTCTTCATACTATCTAATATCTCATTCTCAATAGCTATTAACATTGATCTATTAAATCTTTCTTGATACATTGTGGATCGTAAGTAGGACTTCAACAACTTTAATTTTGAGAAACTTCTTTCTGTAGATGCCACCCTAACTGGAATCGCCAACAAGACTCTATAGGCAATTGATGCATTAGCAACATAATCGGCTTTCTTCACATATTTTAAAGCATCAATAGAGGTATTTTAACTAGGTAAAAATGTGTCCATCAACTTCGACTCCATGTAAAGTTCTTTAGCATGAAGATCCGATGTTTCTTTATACTTCAATGTATCTTGATCAACATTACAACATTTCAAAAGATCTTTTTCATTAAGTTTCTTCAACTCTTTCGTAAACAAGAAACCAAATAGCTTTTGGTATAAGTTGTATTGTTCAAGTTGTTTTCAAAATAAGCAATTGCTTGATCGACAACGCATAAAAATTAGTTGACTTTAAAATTCACTTTAGTTAAAAATAAAATTTCTTGTGAAGTTGAACTCACATCAAATTGTTATTTTCCTTTTAGTTAGAAGCCATTTACCTAGCCACTTCAGTCGCCTCAGATAACCTCACTTCTCTCAAATTGTTGAAGAATTCAATCAATTTGATCACTTCTCCGATAGCAGCATCAAGAAGAATATCCTTGGATTGCAAACAATATTATGTGGATTTGGCTTCACTTTGAATTATAGGATCTTTATCCTTTTCTTTCACTTCAAGCAAAGATTCTCGTATATCTCCGAGTTGGAATCTAATAGACTTAACACTATCCACACTGCTTCTCCAACGAGAGTGGCTCACAGATAAGCATAACCTGGATGTTCGAAATAATCAAAATCAAAAGTGCAAACATGGTTAATTAGTTAAAGGTTTAATTAATTTCAAAATCAAAATCAAAACATGTTTGGAATTCTAATTGGTTTTTAGTGATATATAAAAAAGTTTTAAAAAAAGTTCCAATTTCAATTTCAAATTCTAATTGGTTTTTAGTGATATGTAAAAAAGTTTTAAAAAACACACAACCCCCACTCCCAGGTCTTGCTCCAGTGCACCACTAGAACATGGTATAAACCGGGTCTCTTACGGCAACTTAGAAAAAAAAAATAACATGATCATATGTGATGCAACATTTTTTAAGTATCGTGTCTATTGTCTAGCAAATCAGCGTGGTTGTTGACTAATATCTCACATATTGTTAGATTTGTCTCTTAACTAAGCGTCGTATTGGTATAAAACTAATATTAAACACCACGAATTTTTGCTTTATATTAATCTATTAATTTTTGTTGTGGCAAATGAATTGTACGGAAAATGGCATAAATAATATTTTTACGCCATTTAATATGTTTTCCCATCATCTTTTACGTGAATAACGTGAGCTAATTATTCTTATATTATATGTTTAGTTTTGTTTATTAATCACTTATGAAAAAAGTGGGTTTAGTTTTGTTTATTAATTACTTATATGAAAAAGTGGTCCCTATTTTGCAAGGGGGTTTACTATCTTTTGATGAAAAAGGGACATCAATGTCAAAATATGAATGCTGGATATCAATATATGTGTTGTAAACATTTCAAAAAGGAGATCAAAGGATACTTATGAAACTACAAATAAATTAACTTAATAATTGTACTTATCATATAAAATTAGTAATTGTACTTGATCATATAAAATAATTAAACAACATAAAAATCCGTAAAAACAATAATAAAAAATATTATGGGGTGATTTGTGTGTTGTCCTGCTGTCTACAATTGAGATTATTAGCTACACTTTTCTATATAAAATATTTGAATAAATATAATAATTCAATTCAATTACATTACATAGTATTAATTTGCAACTTTTCAATGGATGATGGTATTATATCTTATGTTTAGAATGTTTTCAAAATGAATTTGATTTTACTTATAACCTAAGATTTTTAATCTTTTGCGATTTAATCTCACAAAATTTCAATTTTTTTTTACTTTTAACCTAAAACTTTTCAATTTTGCTATTTAATCTCAACTTTTTTACTTTTAGCTTTGATCCCCATTTTACTTTTCATTGTTCAAAATTTTGATGGTTAACACGGCGCAATAACGTGCGTGTTTGGTTCAATTTTTTACGTTTCGTTATAAATTTTACGAGTTAACATGGCACAACCAAAATATGTGGTTCAACGTGTTTTTACGTCTATTTTTCCCATTTGATAGGTTTGTCGCAACGTGCGGGTTCTATTTCAACTTAGTTATTCTTTTCTATGTCTTATGTTTCGGTCTAATTTCTTCCAATAAACACACCGCAACTTCAGTGTTGGTGGTCACTTTCTAAATTGTTATTATCAATCAGAATGATTGCAAAACCTTAATCAACAACATTCAAGAGTAGGAAGTGTTGGGTTATGAAGGCCTATTAGTCTATTTTGGTTCGGGGTGGAAGACCCATTTTACTTTCTTGTTCCCTAAGCTATTTAATCTAGTTTGTTCTCTGTATAAACAAATTCTTGTGTTGTAATCTTTGTTGTAGTGACCATAATGAAATAACCAAGTTGCAGCCCATGGACATAGGTCCTTCACTAGAACTAAACCACCTCAAATTATTGTGTCGTATTTATATTTGCTTTACTATGTGATTATTATGTGTGCTTATGTTTTCGTTGCCTGTCGCATGCCAATCGATGGCGGAAATATCGGAATGAGACGAACGAGATTGTTCAAAACATCATGATGTACTATTTGTGACAATAATTAAATAATCAAACTTTCATTTCATTCATAACTTGAAAGATGCATTGCTTTGAAAGAAAATGAACAAACTTGATATAGCATACCTAATATGAAAGAAGATACATAAACGAAATATTGGGTGTGTTTCTAGTTCGGCCTAATTTGATTTCTTGAGCGTCATCATACATTTCTTACAAGATGTATTAAAGTATCCATCAACACAAAAGGGGTCGGTGAGCATATAAGTTTGGTCTACATAGTATATGTATAAATGTTTCAAACCCAACATAGCAAATTGTACCCAACGTTATACTAGTATGCATCAACTACAGGTCAAACCAAAGTGTCCACCACTGTAATCTTGTCACCGAAGTCAACAAGACCGTTTTGATTGAATACTTAACAATGACAACAAAATTGGCGGTGTGCTACTTCTATAATGCTATACATGTTAAGGTAAGCTTACAAAGTCAATGACAAACAATGTTTATAAAAGTATTCTAGAATTTATAAACGTATAGTATGACAAGTAACATGTTTAGTGGAATGAGTGTTTGCATAAGATTGATTGCATGTGTTTGTGTTTTTAATAATCATACATGTTATAACCCAAAAGTGACTTCAAGTGGAAAAAGGATTCAAATAAACTCACGGTTTGCGAAGATAATCCACAAAGAGTGAGTGCACGATTTGGATGATGGATTCACCAAGTTATCCTAAAAAGGATAAACAAACGTATGTGAGTTCATGGGAGCTTGATGACGAAAAGTATTCGGGATTTTGTAAGTAGGAAAATACATATATCTTGCTTAGACACTCATTTGGACAACATTTTAGTTAGTGCTTTTCATGAGTGGTACACTTATTGGAAGTCCAAGACTAAGATAAAATCCACATTAGCATAACATTCAACCGTGAGTTGGTTAATATCATGACTTAGTTTTGTAAATTATATATATATATAATATATATATTAGTATGTATATGGTCATGTATTCTCATGCATGGGTAGAATGAATCCTTTAACTCTTTAGTTCACCATTGCACAAATTCATCACATGGATGATCCAGATGGTCATGAATGCTAGTATAAGAATGTAAATAACTCATCTAATTCACCAACTAGCCAAGTGAGTTTAACTTAACGAGTGCTTGCAAACATGGTTATGATTAGAGACTTGGTGTAGTCTGTTCACTTTGTGTGCTTGAAAGCAATTTGGTGACTTAGGTTGTATGAAATGTAAACCAATATAACTAATAGTTCTGGAACAAAGCATGTGTAACATGTAAATCTATCAAGAAATGATGCAATAGGTGTTCGCAAATCAAGAAAGAATTTCCGTGACATAATGACCGTTATGAGGAGTAGAGGTGTGCAAACCTACTCAGTATATGCAAAGTTGGAATTTCCACAAAAGGAATTCGAGGACTTTACCTGATATTTCCTGTGATGACTTATTGTTTCATGACATTACCACCGAATGTCGCATATGGCGTACTCGTCATTAATGAAGTAGGGAGAATGCGAAGACATGTGACTTCCTTTGCAGCGCCAATGGTCGCGATTACCATTGTAATAAGTACCGACTGTTATAAAATCTAGTTTGAACGTACCTCAGTGTGTTTCGTGTCGCTTACAGAACCACGTGACAAATTGCCGCATTCTGGTCGGTAGTTCTCCTGCTGACGGGATTAGCATCGTTGGCGTAATGTCATGCCTTCTCAAGGCCGTGCCTTGAAAGTCGTATGTGATGTACTTCAACATCCGTTGTCGTATCGTTTAAGTTTCATGTATATTTGCGCACTAGTGTTTCATTTTGTGTAGGCTACCTGCTCGGGTAAATAAAATAGCATTGACAATATATGTAATGTGTTTGCCCGATTTAATAATCGTGGTTCTTACGTGCTGACCATTAATGGATATTGTCATAAGTTTTCCAAAGGTCCTAAATGCATGTTGTCAAAACTTTCAAAGTTTTGCTTACGGTATGTAATGTTCTCGTGTACCGTGTATCAAACACAACACTTGTGTATGATTAAAGTCATAACGTTGACTTATTGTTTTTCGACCACGGTTGGAACCCATATTCGATTGCTAGGCGTTCTGTATGTGTTCAAGTCTTAATGATCTAATTTCCCCAAGGAAAGTGAGGTTAAAGCCTAGGTATCTCCATAGAAACCTGATTCACTGAAACCTATGGCTCTGATACTGCTCTGTTATCAGAGCCATATTTGATACCTAATTCACTAAAACCTATAGCTCTGATACCACTATGTCACACCCCCATGTTTTCCTTTTCACATCAGAGCCGGGGCGTGAACCGAATGGTATCCTCATTGCACAGCGGAAGCAGACGTGATGGCTAAGATTTCTAGAAACTGAACGCCCGCTAACCTACTCGAATCCCCATGGGTTCCACTATTCCAACCGTGCCATACTTGTAATTGTAACCTGAGAAAGAACATGCGAAAAATCAACATAAAGTTGGCGAGTTCATAGTTTGTTAGAAAAGATTTAAAATAAATCTTTTTGATAAGCAGTTTAAATATGTTTGAGAAAACGTAATAAAACCATTTTCATTGGCATGATTAATTGAAAACTTTGTATATGTAAACTTGTATAACTGTCAATGTTCACGTCGCGTTAACATTTGAGAGTTCGTGTATAAAATTAGGTGGTATGTAAAGCGTCAATGAACATGATCATTAATGTTTTGCAAGGACATTAATATGTGTGATGACATAGGAAGTACTCAACCCTAGACAATTTCTTCCGGTCCACCCGGCTGGGACAACAAAAGCACTACATGCGGCCACACAAGGACTCATGAGTGGGGCTCGCTACACCTGATAGATCTACCACTCTTGTTTCTCGGTCTTATAAAAGATTAATGACACTTAAGAGAAAGCCTTGTCGCACATGATCTAATATTCTATTACGTAGCTAAACCATACCATCGAAAACATGTATTTCCCCCCGAGAGTTATAAACCGAAAACATTTAAAAGAAAAGGGGGACATGAACTCACAGAGTCTTTGTGCCTCGCACAAGTGAGAATGGGCCTAGCCCATTTGAGTCTAAAAGCAGGACCAACCAGTCCTCTTATTTGCATGCAGGACACCAAGTCCCGTTGTAACTAGGACCATCCCGTCCCTAGTCATGAAACTAATGCACGTTTCGAAAATACGTGCGTGTTTTGTAAAAACCGGTATGTTGAGCATAAACCTAAACCATTTGAGTTTATTGAAATCCATTTCCGACATGGTTTAGAAATACAACTTTTCGTCATCGAAATTTTGTGTACTTTTGCAAAACTAGCATGTCTTTCCACCCCCGAAAACATTTATAAAAATGTAAAACTGTAAAAAGTGGGGGTTATGAACTCACCTTGATTTCCTTGTGCAAAGCTAGCTTAATGTGATTCCATACTGTTGTCTCCACAACTTGACTTGTTAGCATGCAATCTAAGGTATTCCTAAAACGGAATAACTTGTAAGTTTTTAGATATGACGTAGCTAAACTACGTGTCACCGAGCTCTACCAAATCGTTACTCATACGATTCTATGAAAATGTCATTGTCTTAACTCGGTTAGCCAACCTATGGTTTTCTTAGAAATGATTCTATTTTCGAGCGACTTGAAATATATGTTTACATATAAACATAACTATATTTCATGAAATCATATTTAGTCGTCATGTACGTCGACGGATAATAGTACGGCTCTACGTAGTTTTCGTAGGACATAATGTATATAGACTCGAAAATATATCCGTATAGGTAACGCGTTTCGTATTCACGCGATAGTCTTGCGTTATCGTGTCGCACTTCGTTTAGGCATTGAAATCGAATAATCAATATATATTATTGTTATAAAATCCTTCAAAGTATTCGAGTCGCCGACGTTTGAAATAAATATAACTATATTTATTTTATGAAGTATTCAAGTCTCGACATACGAATACATATAATTATATTCGTGTTATACTAGTTCATCTTGTAAAAGTGTTCGGAAATCTTGGCGTTTCGAAATAAATATAAACAATATACTTATTCTTATATCGTCGTTCGAATAAATTATCGATGCTTGAAATCTAGTTTATGAATTTCGACGTTGAATTAAACATAAATAATTATTATTTATTTTATAGTCGATTGGCGAATCTTGTTATCTTGTAATCGCGCTCGATTGTTATAGATTTCATAGCGTCGGCAAAATAAATATATCTATATTTATTTTATAACAATCGTTTGAATTCGGACGTTTTGTCTTTGAAATACGCGTTTTGTATTGCGTATTTTACGAAAATTGGGTAGAGTTTCCTCTGTTTTCGGACGATCCTGACAATACTAGTTGTCGATTTATTTGTCAAAACGCAATCTTCAATGTACGCAAACAATATATATTACTTTTCCGTTGTGTTCAAATATAACTTTCGCCAATTATAATTTCCGATTTATTTTATACTATCGTCGGTTTGATTTTAACTAATGACTTTTACTCGAATTTTATACGTCGGCTTGATTATTTACTTTTAATTGTGGCGATAAGTAATCGTTAACGGGTCGGGCCAAGCTCGGTTTCGTGATAATTAAATATTAAGATTTATATAAACTATATAATTAAAATTTCACGTCGTAATTAATTTTTACCGAGTCTTGGGTTGACCCCTTGACTGAGTTGACTGCGTTGACCAGCAGTTGACCGCTTGACCAATAGTTGACCACAGTTGACCGGCAGTTGACCGAGTTTGACCGAACCCAAAACTGAACCGAGGCACCAAAAATGACCCAAAACTATCCCTTGACCAGTTTTGACCCGTGTTGACCTGTTGACCACGTTGAACTGAGCCCGAGAGTGGCCCGAACTTTAATTTTCATCCGAGACAAAAGTGTTTCGTATGGACTCTACGGGTTACAAGGATCCCAAAAATATATTTTTCATTGAAAACGGATGTCCGGAACCTCGCAAGAACCATGCCAGAAGTCGGAATTTCGCCGGAAAATAAAATTTCATGAAAACTTGCAGAAAGGTCTCTAACCACCCGATCTACACATCTATGAAGTGAAAAGTCCAAAACGGGTTCGCCGGAGTTTGGCCGGAATGTCGCCGGAGTTGCTCCCGAGCCCAAACGGCTTCGTATCTGCTAAAACCAACATCACCACGTGATCCGAAACATCAAAGATAGTCGAAGAAGTGTACTCTTGGCCGGAAAACGGTCACCGGAAAGTTCGCCGGAAAACCTCCATCGCCGCCGTCGGCGGTGGCGCCGCCGCTACGCCCCTGTCGACTCTGCCGTTGTCGCCATCGGAGCTTCGCCGGAAATATTTTCTAGAGAGAGAGCAGAGAGAGTTTTAGAGTTAGAGAGAGAAAGTGATTGGTAAAAATGAGAGAAAAATGGGGTAAAAAAGGTTTATATAGGTGGGTTTTTGTGGGTTTGGGCCCAAAAGCCCCAAGACCCAAAAGCCCGTTTCTAGTGTTTTGAGTAGCCCGATCGCGTCTACGAGACCCGTTTTTGAACCCGAACTTCATGGAACGTCGTGTAATATCATGTTAGGTCCGAAAACATGTAAAAGGTGTCGGTATTCGATATTTATCGCGTGCGTTCGTCGGTTTCGTTAAAATGCGTAAAATGCTCCAGTTGTTGTTTCTTGTCCGTTTTTCAATCCGATTTCGACTACGAATAATAATATTCGATTACGAAGCTAAATATATCATAATATACTAATATCGAGGCGTAACTCGAGTCCGTTGCTTCTGTTTTGTTGTTGGTGCGTTCTTGTGGACGCGTTTTTCGTTCACGTAAGCGTTTTGTGACGTTCGAAGCATGATAATTCATCAAAATCATAACTGTATGATAAATACAAGTACAAAATTCGTATTTTTAAATGTTGTCAGTATTTGTTAGGCATCAGTTCGCTTATCGTTCAATTTCACGTTTAGTGTCTTCGATTATCGCCAAACCGCGTAACGTGAATCATGTAGACGTTCCAAGGCTTTCCAAAGGCCTGATCGAGTTAATTTACGTCTAATTACGGTAATTATAATGGTATTACTGTTCGTTAAGCGCTTAATTAAGTCCGGAAACTGCAGGTTGTCACAATATAAAATACGATTTCCGTTATGATCAAAGTCTCAGATTTACAAAGATTGAAATTGAAATACGAATTACAAGATAAACGAGATACAACGAAAATACAGAATGTTACAGCGCCACTTAAACCTAACAAGTGGTGTCAGAGCTCAGGCTCGCGAGTATCGTAAGATATTCCCCTTTTTTCCGGGCTTTGTGTTTCGAATTCATGATTAGCACACCTGGATTGTATCGAACACGTTCGCAAGTAGATTTTATTGGGAGAATTTTAGTTTAATCCGAATAGGGTTCGATTTTATTAAACAGGATTAAATGATGAACCTCTTAAGATCTCATGGGTGATTTTGTTAGAAGGATAGTCACAAGAAGATCAAGAACGACAAGTTAGAGTTTCAGTGGGATCTGGTTTTGATTTTGTTAAGACGTAGGTTCCCTTGGTTTCGTTGCTTGTAGCTCTTAGATTGAGCGATAAGAGGTCAGGTTTCAGTTCCTAATAAACCGGGTTAGGGTTCTTTAGGGTCGGCGTCTATAACCAATAAAGGATTTCTTAGTTTTGTATGTCGGTCCGAGAGTGGCCTGGACGTGAACATGGGCATTATCACATCTTTACAATAATGATTAGAGCTTATTGCTCTAGATTCGTCGAAGATCTTTTTGAGGTACTGGCGATTGTGGCTTAATTTTGTGGCCAAGGTTTTTGGATCTTGATTGAGTGAAGGTACCGAGATGATTGGGTTCTTGGCCTGAGACGAAGATGGGAAGAAGTGGCGAGAAAGTTGTGGCCTATTTGGCCAGAAAAAGCTTTGTCTAGAGAGAGAACTTTGATTTTGCGAAGAACCAAGGATCCAGTATCAAGATTAAATCTAAGCACCAAATTTTGTTTTTGGATTGGGCTCAGTAAAACTTAGTTAGGAGTTAGGTTGTTTCTTGTCTAACAGAGATTTAGGTTCTTTTTTATCTTTTCATATTTGTCATTTTTAATATTTTTTGATTGAGGTTGCTTGATTAATTTGAGCTACTACATTCAATTGAAGATTTGTTCGATTAGGGTTTGCTTTTTAAAACACTTGGGATTCGATGGGTTAACATGTCAGGGTTTGAAAATCATGTTTTATTTCTGATTTCAGGTTTGACTATCATTATCAACCATGATTGTTTTAATCTGTTTTTTTTGTGAAAAGCGGTCTCATTGGGTCGGATGGGTCCAAAAGGTTTCGTAGGAGGAATCGATTTGATTAATAGTGTTCAGTTATTCTAGCCATCAAGTTCTAGCTCGTTCCATTGCTATTGTTGTTTACTGTTTCCAATTTTTTATGTTATTTTTTATTCTCATACCTAATGACATGATAGTCGTGATCGGAATGTTAGATGGTTATGGATATCGGTTGATTGGTTTGTCAAAGGAACTTAGATGTTGAACTAACGATGGATAAAAAAAGAAAATAGAATTAGTAGGTGTGTTGGTGACGAGTTAAATGAAAAAAAATTAGTGGCAAGTCATGAGAACTATTTTGTGAATTAGTCATGTGTACAGCCAATGTTACCTTGAAACGCTTGCTTTCATGAAAGTTACACTGGTGTTATTACGTTTGCCCGTTACTTGGTCTAGAACTTTGAAACTATTTCTTATTCAAAGGGGATTAGTGGTACGCCGTGTGAGGGGATACGGAACTTGTACCGGATGAAGATATTAAATGGGGAAGTACGATTGGGGATTCATCTCCAGAAGTGTTAGTTCGCAAGGGTTGAAATAAAAAGGGACAATGGGAGTTGGGCATTGTTGACTTGGTGGGGGGGGGGGGGGGGGGTTGCATGGAGTTGGATAATATTTAGAACCACTGTCCCTAAGATGGTAATTCTGCTTCTGAGAATGTGTCTGTAGTGATGCATTAGTGTTGTAGCATATTATGTATGTCCACCACTATGCGAATAGACTAGATAGAGCGTGTGTTGAATATTGTAAAGTTGAGTTACGAACACATGACTTTGGATAGGTCGAGAGAGGTAACCCTCGTGAGGAGGTAATCCTCGTGAGAAGGTAACACCGTCGTGCGAAGGTAACACCTTCGTACAGAGGTAACTACCCCGCACGGATTAACACCTCCGCACGAAGGTACTTACCTTCGTACGGAGGTATTCACTCATCCTAACCTTAAGTATAGTGTGTTGTGTTCGTTAGTTGATAAGTTTTGGAGTAATAAAAGACTTGGTTACTATGTGCTTGATAACAACACTTGGTAACTCTATGCTTGATGGCATGCTGGAGTTGCAAAGCCTTAAAGTGGGATATTGTTGGGTTGTGAAAGGCTCTGGGCAATTTTATTTTTGGGTTGAAGGTCGTTTTGCTTTCTAGTTCCCTAAGTTGTTTAATCTAAACAATTCTCTCTAAATATATAGTGTCTTGTATTATAATCTTTGTTGTTCTAAGCTTACTGAAATATCGTAGTTGTAGCCTGTAGAGAAAGGTCTCCCATTGGGAAAGAGCTACATAAAATTCGTGTGTCGTATTTATATTTTTTGTATTGCGTATACTTGATTGTGTGTTTATGTTTCCGCTAGTTGTGCCACCTTAAACCTAACACGAAGAAACTAAATGATACATTTTCAAACACCAAAAGTGTTTTGGTAAGGAAAAATGGAAAATGTGAGTTGTCGACGTGTCATTCGTTTGGGGGTGAAAAAGAGGAGTGGGGTGTAGCCATGTGGGTGGGAAGAGAGGGGGTCATGAGCTCACCGATTGATGTATGACTGGTTTCAGTGATGGGCTTAGTAATTATTTTTAAGGGATGCGAATGAGGGGTTTAAGCAAGATTTCAAGGGATGCGACACTGATTTTAACCTAAAAAATACACTAAATTTTTTTAAGAAGTGTGCCCACTAGAGATGGGCATAATCGGGTTGTATTATTACTCGGAACCGGTTCCAACCCGGACCCAGTTCTGCTTGGATGTCATTGGAACCGGGTATGGTGTGGAACCGGGTCCAGTTCCTACCCGGGTTCACACCCAAGAATATGGAACCGTGTAGAACCGGGTACGGGTATTATGGAACCGGGTATGGTGTGGAACCGGGTATGGTGCGGAACCGGTTTCTGATAGTGTTGGGAACCGGTTCGGTTTCTGATAGTGTTGGGAACCGGTTCCTGACAGTCAAAACCTGACTTTTTTACTGTTCAGAACTGGTTCCTGACAGTCAAAACCTGACTTTTACTGTTCAGAACCAGTTCCTGACAGTTAAAACCTGACTTTCACTGTTCAGAACCGGTTCCTGATAAAAATGTTACCGTTGGAACCGGTTCCTGATAAATGTTACCGTTGGAACCGGTTCCTGATTACAGAATCGGTTTTTCTATATAAACCCCTTTACACTTTACACTTTACAGAATCGGTTTTTCAATATAAACTTAACACTTTAACAAGAGATAACGATGGCTTGCAACGATGAGGTCGTGGTTGTTTTGGAAACCAAAAGAAACCCCGCTATTTGGAAGCACTTTGACTTGTGCTTGATGTCGGATAGCCATGAAATGGCTAGATGCAAGGGGTGCGGGAAGTTCATGAAGGCGGCGGCCAACTCGACGCTCAAGAAACACACCGACCGCCATTGTCCGGTGACAAAGGCGAAAAACAATGAAAATGGTGAAGCATCCGGGACCGGGTCATCGAAAGTTTAGTTAGTTTTATGTATTGTAAACCCATTTGTGTTTTATGATTAGTATGTTTAGTGTTTTATATGTTTTGTTTAACGTTTCTTGTTTAGGTTGTTTGTGTAACCGGGTACTTGTTTCTAGCAAAGACTTATAAAAAAACTCACATTAAAAATATATTGACGCCGGGTCTGGAAGGTTACCGTAGGAACCGGGTATGATAAGAACCAGTTACGGGTACAACCTGGGTACGGGTTGGAACCGGTTCCGGAACTTATTTTTTTCCAAAAATGTGGAACCGGGTAGGAACCATCGGGTATTTTGAACGCGGAACCGGTTCTACTATATGTCGGGTAGGAACCGAAACCGGTCCCAGGTAGGTTCCACCGGGTTGGGTTTGAAACCGGTTATTATGCCCATCTCTAGTGCCCACCCACTCAAGAGTTCAGGATTTTCATATTACAACCAAATTATCCGCGTGTAATTCAATAGTTATTAAATTCATTTCCAACATCTTTTAGTGCGTCTGTTGTATTACAACCAACGTGCCATGAAAACGTACTCTCCATCTTTTAAAACAAATTTAATTTTTATTTGATACATATTCTAATTCTCCATCTTTTTAAAACAAATAGAATTTTTATTTGCTATATTCTAATAATATGATTTGATGTATATTCTAATTCTCCATCTTTTAAAACAAAATTTAATTTTTATTTGCTATATTCTAATAATATAGAATTGAGGAGCTTTTTTTCATAAAATAAAAAACATAACACGTCATGATCTTAAATTTAACATTTTGACTAGAAACATTTGCAGAAGGCTCAAGATATTCACACATCCCTGCTGTTTATATGGACACTTTTGGTGCTTTAGATGGGCCGTCTTGAGCTAGACAGGTCGTCTAGGCACTTATTTTAAGGAGGCAGCAGGGGAACGTCTAGGCATAGAATTTAAGGGGTGTAGACGGGCCGTCTAGACCTAGACGACCCGTTTAGGACCATGGTGTTTTTTTAGTTGAAAAAAGGGTGTTTTGGTGGGGTAAATTGGTTGTTGTTGGAGAGTGATGTTTTTTTGGTGGTGTAATTTGAGATTTAAATTTTAAAAAGTTTTATTTTTCTATATAAAAATAACTTACCGTTTTCGATTGTTTAAATATTTCATTGTTTTACATTTTTTTAAATTATACTATTTAAATTTAATATTGTTTTCAACATTTAAGAAGAATGCAAATATTATATCGTGTAAATATTACTTAACATTTTGAAAATTATGTTTTTTCCGTATTACATTTCAATGTCGATAAACACAAACATTCATCAAGTAATCGAATAACTGAAAACAAAGTTAAATATAGCATATATAAAATAACTTTGTACATCCATAACAATATATATTTGTACAGCTGAATACTAAATACAAAACGTCTATGCATACGAGTCGGAGTCGGAATCTGGATCTGTCTGCTGCTGATGTGGTGCTCGAGGTGGTGGGAGAGGTATGGCAGGTAACTTCTCTCTCTCTCTCTCTCTCTCTCTCTCTCTCTCTCTCTCTCTCTCGTCTATCTTGTAACTCCCGAACCACACAGCCAATCAGATCCAAAAGCTTGTCAACGTCGACTCGCAACTGTGTATATGCTGCTCCTCCCAGGGCATGACTTGGAATAACATGCTAAGGAAACTGGGGCGCCCCGGGAGGTGGTGGTGGCTGTGGCGGTGCTGGTCCGTCTAAATCCACCGGAGGCTCCTGAACGACCGCTGCCTCATCTGCCGGAGGATAGACCGGATCGAAGTGTTCCGGCAGGGCCTCCAGAATCCATAGCTCACATGCGCGGCTTTTAAACTGCTCGCCGAGGACGCCGAACCTCTTAACAAGCTTCATCCCCCCCAACGTCTGAAAACCCATCCGCGTTGATGGTATGTCGGCTGCAAGTGTGGGTCTGTCTTCTGCAAATGACCCAACGAACAGGCAATGATAGTCACGTACGCACCGCCATACAAAAATCTGCGCTCCCGTCGGTGATAGGCAGAGGCGAAGTACTATGCCAGACCATGCGCAAGTGCACAAGGTCTCTTATACAGTAAGCGATAGTAGAAAAAGGTCGGTGCTTATACACCACGCACGGCTGTGGCCGCGAGCGGTAATAGAAGTAGCGAGCATCCTATGTAGATACCTGCAGATATTGTTAGCGAAATGCGTAAATTAATTTATAACAATAATAATCACAATAAATATTGTAATAAACGTACGTACGTGTACAATGGGTCATCAACATGTGAAATCCTCCCCCTTCCTTCCCTCACGTACTCTCAAGTATCATGCCCCGTGACCACCTCTCAAAATCCCAAAAGAGTGGGTCTATCCACCACCACTAGCCCCTGCGTATAAACATTTGTAGCAATCTCCTCCTGCGTGTATAAACCGCTATGAACGGAAAACTCAGCAAGCGTCATCGAACGCCAAACACTTGCAAGCCTAAAAGAAACAACAGGTAGAGGGGGAGGAGCCTGTGGCTGGGGAGGCGGCTGGTCGACCCTTGGAGGGTGAAATGTGAACGTCGACAAAAACTCGATCAGCAGCTCCCTATAGCTCGGCGTGCCAGCGAACTCAAACAGACGATGCCACGGTGAATCCACGGGAATGAAATAACGCAGTCTCGACGTCTCACCAATCTCCTCGATCGCATGCTAGTCGACCACGGCATGCGATCAGACGAGCATCCGCCTAAGCTTCCGGCAAAAACGGGCGGCCTCGGTGTCGGGCGGAAACTCTAGATATGGGTGGCCATGTAGCGGATCCGTCGGCGCTGGCGGAGCCCATCGCTGACCATGCGGATATGGACACCGTGTATCTGATCTTCAATCTCGTCCATAATCAACCTGCAAGAAAATATGTATAGGTATAATAATACTAACAATTAACAATAATAATAACAATATAACACAAATAATAACAATTAACAATATTAATAACAATAATAATAACATTTTAAAATAAAACAAACAATTAAATTTGTTAAATAAAAGAAATAACGAGAAAAAATAAAAATCAGGGTCGTCTATGGGGGTCGTCAAGGGGTAGACGCCTCGTCCTGTTCGACTAGAAACCCATCTTCTCAAGAACACACACACCTAAAACCCCCAAATATATCAAATACACATACAATCTACGGTCTAAATGTATAATACATTAAAGAATCATGAAGTATAGGTTAGAATACGTACCAGAGCTGCTTGAATTCGAAAAAATACGGTCAAAATACGCTGAACATAGGTTTATACGTATGTGTGTGTGTTTTGAGTTTGGTCGTATGCAGCTAGTCGTCTAGACTGTCCAGTCATATGCGATACATAAATGGGGCGTTTAGATCTAGACGACTCGTCTAGGAGAAATGGTAAAAGACCAATTTACCCCTGAGTTGCCACCCTTCTAGGTCTAATTCAGGGGTAAAATGGTAATTAACCATTTGAGCAAGAAACGTCTCAAATGGTTAATTACCATTTTACCCCTGAATTACGCCTAAACGGGTGGCAACCCAAGTGTAATAGCCCAGCGTAACCGCACCATGATAATATCCACTTTGGCAGCCAGCAAGCCCTCAGTGCCCATCCATCACGGTTTAAAACGCGTCATGATGGTGAAGGTATCCAACCCCTTATAAGGAAGCCTTTGTTCCCCTTCACAACTGATGTGGGATATCCCAATGATATTGTCCTACGAGGTTCGGACCGGTGGTGTCAGGTCCTTCGAGGACGCTGGACTCCTTAAGAGGGGTGGAGTGTGATATCCCACATCGGTTGTGAAGGGGAACGAAGGCTTCCTTATAAGGGGCTTGATACCTTCACCATCATGACGCGTTTTAAAACCGTGAGGGGCAGGAGCTGGGGCGTGCTGGCTGCCAAAGCGGACAATATCATGGTGCGATTAAGCTGGGCTGTTACACCAAGGGTAAAATGATCTTTTGAGCAAGACGTGACGTATAAGTCTAGAAGGCACGGCTTAGGAAATGGTTAATTACCATTTTACCCCTGAGTTGTTACCCGTCTAAGCCTAATTCAGGGGTGAAATGGTAATTAACATTTGAGACTTTTTTCTGCTCAATGGTTAATTACCATTTTACCCCTGAATTAGTCCTAGACGGGTGGCAACTCAGGGGTAAAATGGTAATTAACCATTTCCCTTTAAATTCAAAAAGTTAAACGCTTTACATTTGCCGCTCAAATTGTATGTTGCGTCTAAGTCTAGATAGGTCGTCTAGTTCTGCAATATTACCTTTATACCCTTGGGGTTAGGCCTAGATGGGGTGCACTTCAGGGATAAAATGGTCTTTTGGCCAACAACAGACGTCCAGTCTAGGTCAGTACGCGGTGTATATTCATAATTTTTATATCTTTTTCGTTTATACAGAAAATCGTATTAATTAAACAAAAATCAATTTAATTATACAAAAATCATATTAATTATACAAAAATATTAATTACACAAAAATTATATTAATTATACAAAAATCGTATTAATTATACAAAAGTCATATTAATTATACAAAAAAATCATATTAATTATACCAAAAAATCATATTAATTACATAAAAATTTATTATTTATAAAAATCGTATTAATTATACAAAAAATCATATTAATTGTAAAAAATTCATATTAAGTATACAAAAACTCATTTTTCCGATCATTGTCGATGTAATTAATACTCGGGTTTGGATTTGGTGGGGGATTGATTATCGATGTATACCATTCTAAACGGGCATGTACATATATTGCCATTGTTCTGCAGCGGGTCTTCGGTGCGTCAACCATCGTTCGGGGCGTGTACATATGTGGCCTTTCAGCTAAATATGTATGAAGTGGTTATTGTTAACATGTGCAAGCGTTATGATTTGTGGTTAGATCAGTCAGATGACTCAGTATCGGAAAGAAGGTGGAACAACCATCGATGCTTAACAGGTGAACCACGATACCGTACCTTTGTGCAATAAGAAGCCCTGCGTGGGGGAAGTCCATCCAGTGAGTGGGGGGACAACGCTCCACTGAATCCCAAATTGGGCCCTGACGATGCGTGTTAAAATATTATTACTCCCATGCTTAAAAAATTGGCACCCAAATCTATGCGTTCTAATCCATATCCTGTAGAAGGTCTTTTCGAATGTGCCCCCATAAACGTTCTCCCATACCCAAGCCCACAGCCACAGACCCAAACCCACAAGGACTTTCTGGCCTCACATCTTGTATGCACGAGAGGGTGAAACAATGTCGGAAGGAGAGACTTAAACTGTTTGATGATTGACACATTCTCATCGCCCACTATCAACGGAAAACCGTTATCGTCTCGAGTCTCTCTTTGTTTAGAAGTCGATGAACGTTTTCGCGCCGCTCTGGGTTTTTGAGACTTTATGACCGACTGTTGAGAGGCCTAGGACGGAACATACGAGCTATAGTGGGGGCATCATATGTACTTTGTTGGGAACCCTGAAAGCATGTGTTTGCATCACCAAAGGAGCTTCTCCTCAATTCTCCGTCTCTACGGGCGGCCTTGTGAAACCGATGTTGTGCTTGCTTTGTTGTTGGCCGTCCACGAGTATTTTGTTGGACAACCGGTGGTTTCTTGGTAGATTTGGTTAGAGTCAACACCGCTTTAATCTTTGCTAACAAGCTTTTTTTCTGAGCAGGGGGTGTGACTCTAACTGTTGCCTAACAATATTGAGCTCTTCTATCACGTCAACGTCATCCGTTATCAATTTACATGGTTGAAAGTCAAGCTTCTGCCAGAAGATGTCTACGTCTTCGAGTTGAATCGGACGCCTACACGGTTAAAACAATGCACTGTTAAAGTCACGTGATTAACGGACATATATAACACACATCGTTTCGTGTTTAGCAAGTGTTACCTGCACATACATACTTTTCCAGCTTACAAGCACACGACAACCCACAGCTGTACCACGTCTGACAACCATAGGATAAATGAAAGCGCTGCAACACGTCTAGTTTCCTAAGTAGCTCTTCACTCAACAAGTCAAGCGTTGTATGGGAAACTTCACGTAGGTGGTCAAATAATGGGTTTTTGTGGTGATTCATTCTTTTTTCGATGCATTCTCGAAAGCTCCTCCTTATTTCACCGTATTGTGTTTCAACTATATCCTTGACACAACCTACTATACGGTCCAGCGAGCTCCTATCTTGGACATATCTTTTTAAATTGGCGTGTTGACTCTCAACTCTATTTGTGGTACGCTGACTGATGTATTGAATAATATATCTATTTATTATGTATAGTTTGTACTAGTTTGTTAATATTCATTGCGGTTTTATAAGATTATATCTGCTTTTAATCAAAATACGTTTCGCATGTAATAGCCCAGCATAACTGCACCATGATATTGTCCGCTTTGGCAGGCAGCACGCCCTCAGCGTCCGCTTTTCACGGTTTTTAAAATGTGTCATTATGGTGAAGGTATCCAGCCCCTTATATTGAAGCCTTTGTTCCAATTCACAACCAATGTGGGATATCACAATTTGTTTTAAAACCCGTGAGGGGCGGGCGCTGAGGGCGTGCTGGCTGCCAAAGTGGAAATATCATGGTGCAGTTACGCTGGGCTGTTATAGATGGTATCAGAGCCAGGGCCGGAATGGTGGTGCTAATCCTACGAGGACGCTGGACCCTCTAACGGGGGTGGATTGTGATATCCCACATCGGTTGTGAAGGGGAACAAAGGCTTCATTATAAGGGTCTGGATACCTTCACCATCATGAAGCGTTTTAAAAACCATGAGGGGCGGGTGCTGAGGGCATGCTGGCTGCCAAAGCGGAGAATATCATGGTGCAGTTACGCTGGGCTGTTACATCGTAGGTCTTGGTTCGGTGAAGTAGCTGAAAAGAGGAGAAAATGAGTTGAAATGTTGAAAGAAACCGAGCCGGATCGTAATTGGAAGTCGAGAGAAGAAACAAATCGAAAAATGGGAAAAAAGACCCGGTGGCGGCCCGCGACCGCACCCACTTATCTCTCTCGCCGGTGGCGAGAGGGGAAAGTAATCGAAGAAACTCAATCCGGTCGCAGCCCGCGACCGGTTACATGATGCCTCTCGCGACCGGCGAGAGGACCTTTTGGTCAGAGAGTTACGTAAATTGATCAGATTTGTGTTGAAAAAAATATATTATTAGATTTTAAGTCTAATTACAAGTATTAGGCGAACTTGGGAGCTAAAGAGGAAAAATTCTGGAGATTCAGTGCTAATTTTCGAAGGAGAATTTGTTCGAGAATTATAGCATTGAAGCTCGGAGCCTAGAGATCAAAGAAATCACGGGTTTTATTACCGATTTTCTTAACCTTTAGCTTTCTTGTTTTCGTTTTATGAATTCAGTTCTTAGTTCTTATTTGATTATGTTTAAACCAATGATTCTTTGCTAGATTTACTTCTGCTACCTAGGTTTTGATGACTTATTAAAGTTTGGATTTTTATTGACTTTATAATGTGCTTATAGGATTTTTGATAAAGTAGTGAACTTTGGTTGTTTGAAATGGTGTATTTGCATGTTTTGGATTAATCGTTGATTATTTGATTGTTTCACATAAATCTAGTTGAATGTCTTTCATAGAATAGGTTTATGTTGATTGTCGAGTCTTAACATGTTCGGGTAATCGATTGGTAAATTAGCCAATAAACCCTAGAAACAATTGAATGAAACATATAATTAAATCTTAACATTATACTAAACTTAATTATTGAGAAATAATAGTTTATTAACTGAATTAATTAGGTAAATTGCTAGGATAAGGTTTGAGAAAAGCCGGTTTTAGTTTACGTGTCATATTCGAGTCGGTTAATCCAAATCAAGAACCTTAATTAGTCTAAGCTTCCTATTGAGAGATAGTTAGCTAATTTAGACACTTTATTGAATATTAGATAACCAAAAGGAAATCTTATAACCGGGTAAGCATAACTACCTTTAGGATATCATAGGTGTCTTCCCGAGAAGCGTCGGGTCCTGTTCGGTATTCCTTAGGATTTAGTATTTTAAGATCCCGGTTCCCTATCACATTATTAATCAATTAAAAACCATTCAACAGTAATAAGGAATCTAACCTAGGTAGCCATTCCACTATCATTGAATTAAATCTCCGCTTCAAAAGTCCGTTTTAAGTCGTCTAATTAAGTTAATATTAGTTTGGTTATAAATTTAGGATATTTAGTAAACCCCCCCCCCCCCATATAAATTAAATTAAGTGTTTCAATTTAGTTTAAATAGGGTCGTTAACGTAAGTAGAGAGTCTCGTGGGTTCGATATCTGGACTTACTTAAGCTTATTACAATTGATCGGTCAACTTGCCGGTTAGTAGTTTAATCGAGTTTAGGAGTCTAGAGTATTACTTTTGAGTCTAGATTTAGGTTAATTTAAATTATTTTAATTAGACTACTTTTAGTACATAAAGTTTTTGGGTTGAGTGTTACCCGAAGTTGTGACTCTGATCAGTCCACGCAAAGACGAATATTTCCTTGTAATCTTTCAGCCAGTTATCATACACGTACGTAAAGACCCCTAAAAAGTATAAATAATTTATTAAATGTACATAGGTAAGTCATATGTTATTACAAAAACTTACTTGAACGTTTGCACTCCACAAGTCGGTTTTGCAGGTTGCGCAAGTTGTACTCGTATATGGGTATTGATGGAGACTCACACAATGTCCCCCAGAATAACAAAATTTTTTTGTCAGTCTTCTTCTGTGAAGGCGCTCTTGTAGTGCTTACAAATATTCTGTTGTATGTGAAACCTGCAAAGACATCGAGAGTCATTTGGAAAAACTTTAGCACACACATTAATTAGGGCAAGGTCTCTATCCGTTACAATCACACGTGGCTCCATGCATTCATCCAACATTGACCTGATCCTCTCAAGCACCCATTCAAAGTTATCACTACGTTCTTTTACAGATAACAGCATGCGCGATACAAAACGAATAGTTGGTGGGCATCATACCAACTATCTAGACAAATGGCATGTTGTATACTTTTGTTTTGTACGTGGAATCTCTCAGCAAAACGTGCGGGAACGCACGCCACATTTCACTCAAGTATGGATGAACAAAGAAGATCTCTGTTACGACCTCTATTTCGTGTTCTTCCCGTGTGTCGTAAATAAATTCATTTGTAATCAGGATGTTTTCTAGTGACTGCATGGGAGTCAGTCCGTATCTTTGTTCGGCCCTAATGTCACACCCCGACCCGCAGCGGAATAAAAGTCGGGGAATAATTAGGTTATCACCAAAGCTCATGATATTTACTAAGATGTTTCATATTTATTAAATTCAAATTTCAACCTTAAATATCCAAAACAAAATTCATACAATTACAAAGAAAAATGAAACTATATATTTATTCCAAAGCATAAACTTGTTTATTCTTCTAGGCCTTCCTAAGTGTTTCCTGTCTCAGCTGGATCACCTGTATCATGTGTAAAACGGGGGAGATTTTGGGTCAACAAAAGTTGGCGAGTGAACCTTGATAAAACATTTTAACTAATTTCTTGTTTTATTTAATGAGGAAAATTCGTGCATTAATCACATGTGAACAAACATATATGTAAACAATCACAAACCACTTTGGATGAGTATATGACATGAAATGATGATGTATTTGAGATCAAGGCTCAATCAAACGGAGCCGATCTAATGAGGTTCCTTATGCTCAACCCGTATCCCACGGGAAACTGATGGGCCTAATGAAATGCGTGCACTGAAATGATGAAATTCAATCTACATATAATTCACACAATAATTGATACACATTTGATCACGGATATGATGTATGCACAAGTGTTTAAATAAAATAAAAGAATAGTACGACACATGATACACCCCAAAACGTGATTAAAACGGGGAATTGGTAGAGATTCACTCACAGTGGATGCGTTTCTTGATGACGATGAATGCGCACGAATATTATGATTCAACCGACGAGGGAAAACTAACCTAAATAATAACGACATGATTCGATTAAATAGATAAATTTTATTTGAGATTATTATTTTTAATTAGGGCTCTTTAATGAGATTTTTAGATTTATTTTTGTGGGTTAAATGCAAATTTTTAACTTTAAAAACCTTATTTTTAAGTATTTTTAAATAATTTTTCAATTAAATAAATAAACAAAAATAAAACAAAAAGGGTTGACTTTGTCAGGTTTGACCGGGTCTGACCGGTCAGACAGCAAGTATTCCAGGCGGCAAGTGAGGTTCGAACTCGGGACCTCTCGTATACGTGCACGCAGCTCTACCAACTGAGCTACGTGTCTAACCCGAAATATTCTTGGTTTTAATTATATTTATATACTAACTGACTCTAACCTTATTTAGTTTTTATTAAAAATGTTTTAATATGGCCGAACCGGTTGCAGAGACCCGGAATCGAACTCGGGACCTTCGGTTCGAGTGCACACAGCCTAACCAGTTGGGCTGTGTGTCTAATTTGCTTAACTACTGGATTATATTCCTCTTATATACATACTGTGAATTGATCTGAATAGGTTTTTAAAAATGTTGGTTTTATTTCAGAAAGTCGGTAACATGCGAGATTCGAACCCGGGACGTGTGTTTTATATTTGCACACAGTCCACCGCTGGACTGTGTGTCTAACCCGGTTAATTACCCGATTTTAATTACATTAATATACTACTTAGGCCTCGTCTTCTTCATTAAGAAGAACACAGAACCGTGAACTCAACTGTTTTGCTTAATCGACTAACAAGCTTCTACTCGATTGAAATAGAATAGAAAAAGAAAGATTAAGTAATATGATATACCAAGACGGAGAGTTTTCTTCAGATTTCCGGCTGACTAAACTGATTTAACAGTTTCGATTATTGATTTGAGCAATTAGATTATCAATCAAGAGATAGCAAGAAGGTTTAGACAATTATACCGTCCGAAGAACAAATGCGGTTTCCTGATCAGTGATTCCGGCGATATTCCGGCGAGTGCGAAGATCTCCGGCGACGAGCTTTGGAAGAATTAAAACTTCAGAAAGAGAGTGCGGTTCTGGGCGAAATGTTTACCAGGAGTTTGAGTGGGTATTTATAAGGAGAACAGGCTGATTGGGTTCGAATTAAGGGTCAAGGTTCGCGGTCAATGATTTCCGACGGTTTTGACTGAAATTGATTGTTAGGCATCGGTTATAACTGATGTCGAAATCAGTTTACGCGTTTCAGTTAAAGGAAAATAGCCACATTTGCGGAAATTTCGGTTTTTCCAGCGACTGCGTGTTCTGGGCGCAGATTTACCGGTTTTGATTTTTGGATTTTACTTTAAGTGTTATATGTTTCAGTATTTATCACAAGTGAAGTGTGTGGCGAGTGGTGTGATGTGTGTGTCTTTGCGGGAGACCCGGGTTCGAGACCCGGCGACTCTAATTTATTTTTTATTTACTTATTATTATTATTTATTACCTACGGTTTTTAAATTCTAAAATGTTTATTAATTATGTATTATTTAAACTAATCTGAAAAATAAATACGCAACGAAAATTATAACTGAATACTTGATTATTAAACGAAGCGGGTTTTGAAACCCGTTTTTCTACGAATGTTACACCTAATCTTCTGAACTGTGTTTTGTACGTCTTTCTGAACATGGAAACTGTCGGGAAACTGCTTCCTTATCGTTTGAAAATTCTGCGTGGCTCCATGTTTTGAATTATCAGCTGCTCAATCAATCTGTATTCGTTAGGAGTAAACCTTCGCACAAACGCGTGGGCCAACACCTCACAAAGTTCGTAGTTATGTTCAGTCTTCCCCCTTTTATCCCCCAGGTTTCATACAGATGGTCTCGCACAGCCAGCAGGTAAAACGGGCAACCAGTTTTTTTTGCTTCTAGCTTTTTCTAACTGTTTCTGTAGTATAGTGCTCACCACCACGGACACATTTAAGCCATACCCTCCCGGTTCTTCCCCCAATTTTCTTTGATTGTCGGGTCACAATAACGAAACCCCGCCTTTGCCATTTCTTGTGCCCAGTTTTTTAGTTCATTTAGAGAGT
Source organism: Scalesia atractyloides (assembly GCA_947069175.1). Lineage (NCBI taxonomy): Eukaryota > Viridiplantae > Streptophyta > Magnoliopsida > Asterales > Asteraceae > Scalesia > Scalesia atractyloides. The sequence continues at coordinate 19,151,966 of CAMTDV010000022.1, read as the reverse complement.
TGAAAACCTGTAACATCGATGGCATTATATTTGATTTTATATTTATTCAACTGTCTAACATAAATAAATAAGTTTGATACTATCTTTGTGAGGTACGGATTGCCTGTGATTGGGGGTGCCTCACCATCATAACCTCTACCGTCAGGATAGTTTTGTTGACCGTACAAAGACTGTGTTGCATTGTAACTTTCGTAACCGTTTCCTACGTATCCATCCGGATAGTGTTGTTGCACGTAAGAATATTCACACCCGTATCCACAATCTGGAAACCCTTGTTGCGCAAGATAACATAGTTCATCAACATGGTATGAGTCATCTGTAGGGGATGTTTTATCAATGGGAGGATGCTTGTTCAAATCTAGAAGCGGTCTGTTTTGATTTCTTGTACACTAGACACAACCTCCTTTTGCTCGTTAGAATCGGGAACGCAAGTCTCCCCCTAACAACGGTATCATCATTAGTAAATAATTATAACAACAAGTAATTTAAGCTAATAACTGTTATCGAATTAGCTTCATGCACCCATGACTCGCCAGAATACGGCCCAAAGAAATAGTTGCCGTCCCAGTATGATGACATTTCACCACCTTTGAATGATATCAAATGGAGTAATATAAGGCAAAGAAGAAGAAGCAGAGAACTTCGACGAGGTATTGTTTCAATAATGAGAATGCTCTGTATGTTTCTATTTAACAAAGAAATATGCCCCGTCTAGGCCTAGACGGGATGTATCACTTTACCTGCTTTACTCACATGCATGCAGACCACCAAAGTCAAAATCAACCTTCAAGACTCCTCGTCTAGGGCCTAAACGACTCGTCTTGGGTATGTCATCTACAGGGCTCCGTCTAGGCCTAGACACCCCGTCTGATATAAATGATTTGACATTGTACGAGGTCAAGAATGTGGTTGGAGAAAACAACCCTCAGCGTCTTGAAGGTGTGAAAATAGACACTTAGGTGTGTGAATACGTAGACTCGTTGCAGAATGAGCTTTTCCTATTTTAACTAGAAACAGTTGTAGAATGAGGTTTTCCACTTTCCCTAAACGTTGCATAAAGTGACATGGACCAAACAAACAACGTTGGTAATATACCGAATGTATATACATGATTTTGCCCTCCGATGCGATATAAAGCAAGATCCGCTAAATCCACATGCAAACGATGAGTGTGACGCAGGCTAGTTTTTATAATAGCAGATACATAAAATGAAAAAGAACAAACAAATTGCACTAGATATGTACTGTAAAAAAGTTAGTTTAAGGGTAATAGACTATGTCTCCCCTTATGTCATATCTATCCATAGATAGTGGTTTTTTTCCAACATGGTTTATTTTTTCGGTATTCAAATTTTACAAATAAAACATGAAAATCTTCAGGGCGGTCCTCGTCTGGGTCGGGTTAGAGCGAGGTTTAAATTAGAATTAATTTAAAAAAAAAAGGGGTTATACAAAGATTGAACACATGACCTCTTGTTGGTAAAGAGGAGGGTTTACCACTATACTAGCTTTATTTTTGTTTTTATGGTGTCCATCAATTGTATTTATGGGTCGTTACAAAGTTTAATATACCGAATCTACGAATTTTTTAAAAGACATTGGGTTCCGAACACCCCGACTCGTTCAATGTGGATCTGCCCCTGCCCATGGGTTATGTACCTATGTAATACACCAATTGAAGAGTTTAAAATATGTAAACTTTGGCGGTATAAATAAACCAATATAAATGTCATGAAATTAGGATAAATTGTTCATTTAGAACTGCTTATTAACTAGTAGTTAAGAAATGCGTGTTGCAGCCAGTCGATTATACTGAATGAAAAAATATATGGAAAAATGTTGACCCGCAAAATTTATACCAAAACGTAAAACGAAAAAAATTTCACGCGTTATAAAAAAGACGTTGACAATACTATGGATGAGCATGGTACTCGTTCGATGCCGAAAGTACCGGTACCGAAAATTGGGAAAAGTAGGTTCCGATACCGGTACTTACCGGTGTTTTACCCGTAAATACCGGTACCGTACCGGTATCGAAAAACAGGGAAAGTGGGTACTTGTACCGTACTGAATATACCCGGTACGGTTCGCTACCGGTATGGTACCGGTTCGGTACCAGTACTCGGTACCAAATGCTCATCCCTAGGCAATACTTGAAATCTTAAGTAAAAAGTGTAGCGCGTTGCGGCGGTACCATTAAACCGAACAAAATTTGATGTAAAAATATTGAACAATGCACACACGTTACGGCGTATTAACTCTCAGGTCAATCGGATTTAGATATATAAAATATACTACTATGAATAATAATTAAATAAATTGATAAAGTATATTGTTTATACGATAGTTATAGTAATACTCTAAGAAAATATTTATTATTTTAGAAATAGGCCAAGGGAAAAAACGTAAATGATGCAATATAGGCTTGTGCTTGAAACACAATAGTAATAGTTTTTCGACCTGTATGTATAAATAAAAAATAATATAGTGGATGTCAAATGACATCCACCCATTAGCCTACAACTTTTACCAACCAATCAAAATACTAAAAAATAATAGTGAAACCTGTTGATATACAACTTTTGATTAATTATAGAGAGGAAATATAATAAAAACAACAATTATAATTATTAATTAAATAAATAATAAATAGGTTATATAAAATAGATATAGTTTAAATAAAATGAAAAAATATGTGATACAATGGATAATGAGTGGTGGTTTTGGAAAAGTGTGGTTTGTAATGATGTGGCATGCTAACTAGAGGAGATCACCACTAGGGATGAGCATGGTACCCGTTCGGTACCGAAAAACATAGAAACGTGGTACCGATACATACCGATGTTTTACCCGTAAATGCCGGTACGTACCAGTACGAAAAACAGGAAAAATGGGAACCGATACCGAACATACCCGGTATGGTTCGGTACCGATACCCGGTACCTAATGCTCGTCCCTAATCACCACCATATATTTATTGTTGAGTCACCATCTTATCTAGCTTGCCATTCATCGTTATCAACTTCCGAGGACTGAGGACTTGAAATGACGTGGACTATTTAAGTTTTCCGGCTCATTTGAATATAACTAGTCGTACTTTCTTGCGCTTCGCGGCGGGATTTCGGTCGGTATCAGTTTATTTCATTGTAGTACTAGTAAGAAGTAGACACTCGGTATATCAATCGACCCACTGTACCTTGCCGATTGTGTGCCGATTGTGGCGTTATGGTCATTTGATTAACAGTTGACGTACCCCTCAAAACCAAGTTGCACCTCCTACCCAAACATGACCGAAACCTACCAGCAACCAAACTACTCCATCGTAACTTATGTTAGAGCTTGTTTCAATTGTGGAGATCCTACCAACTTTAGAAACACGTGCCCTAGGCTGGTTAACATCATCAACGCTCAAGCCAAGCAAATCTAGTGAACCAAGTGAACCCAGTTAACCAAGCGAACCAAGCAAACCCAGCACCCCCACCAGTAGGAGGTAGAGCCTACAACATCAACGCAAACCCAACTCAGGTCAACAACGGTGTGAACTAACAATCCAACTAGCCATTTCCACCATGAAAGCTCAAGACTCTGCTTTAGTTATTTACTTTATTTTTATTTCCACTCCAAGGTTTTAGCAATTCCATTTCTTGTTTTGACTAATTAAGTTACCATTGTTTTTTAATTGGGTTTTAACACTTCAAGTTAACATTATTTCAATTAATATTATGCTACGCTAATCGTTTTTTATTACATTTCATATCTTGTCATTTTACATCAATTAAATTTCATGTCATTTCATGTCATCATAAATCATGGTGGACCTCGTCTCATATCACGTCTCACTTTTTTATAGGCTGGCCACTTCCTTATAACATAAGATAGAGGTACGCCTTCATTTAGTCTTGTTTTGTTCGGATTGGAGACTCAAGCATTAGTTGTTGTGTTTGTTTATATTTGATATATATTTTAGGACGAGTCACATAGAACTAATCATGACTTGATAACAAAGCCAATAAAACTTTGACAAGAACATGGTGGATACGCCGCTGGTACTTCCTATATATAAGTGTTTTTGTCAAATGATCAAAAGCGTTGTTAGACTGTCATGGGAAATACTGTGTAAGTAGTGTCAATCTCAATATGGATAACGATGTGGTTGATGATTTCGCTTTGCGATTTCTTATGTAACTTTATTATTATTGGGGTGGATATAGGCAATGAAGGATTTGGATTAGACCTTGTGTGAGGTTGTCAGTTCGCTTTGCGAGCCCAACCGGGTTTTCGTCCTTACACCAAAGAGTTCTACTCTTGTGGTGGCACAACGACTGTTAAGTGACAGCCGGCGGTATCGTTTCCCAGGGAAATGCCCAAAAAAACCAAACTTTGAAGCCAGCGTGGACCCGATTAAAACAACATAGTCTGGCCAAAGTGGGGCAATACAGAGCTCTCCGATTTGGAGAGTATGGCAACCTTATACATGAAGTTCACCGATCAAAAAAAGGTAAAACAAATACTTAATAGATTATTATTTGGGTAATGTCTAACTTTATCAATTATATTTAGGGGCTCCTTTCAGTTCTATTATTGTTAAAATTTAAGCTTATTTCATCATTCGGGCTCAATTATTCTACAAGTTTTCGGGTTGTAAAATGTTTAGGCTTATAAAAACATGGGATTTTAGTAATATCAAGTATCATATTTTTTGTTAGGGGTATCCTCGTATTTTTTAGGGATATCGTTTTTATGAAACCATAAAAAACATCACTAGAATACAAGGTTGACCTGTAGCCTATGCTGTGCCACCTAACACTATAATTCTATCCCTGGACACATGGGTTTAGTCGGGTGAAGAATGGGGATCGCTTTCAGTGGTAGCTTTGAGATTTAAGATCCATGAAGCTTTGAAAGCGATTGATAGCAGCCCGTGGCCTCTATGGAATAATCCCCCCACCCCCCTAAAGTTTATATATTTGGGTGGCAGGGATCAATAAATCGTATTCTTTCTAAAGCGCGGCTTGCGTACAGGGCATAGTAGTGGGAGGTGTCAAGTGTTCTCGTTGTGGCTTACGGGATGAAACGATAATGCACATTTTGTGGGATTACTTGTTTGCAAAATCACATTGCTTGTTTGCAAAATGAGTTTCGTGGACGATCTTAGCTTGGATTTAAATCCCGTTCCTGGATCACAATCACGCTATATCTATTCAACACCTTCTAGCTCTAGCCACAAACATGAGGGATCAAAAAGAAGTGTTAGAAGACGTTTAATAATCAACATATGTATTCATTTCAACCGAACGGTGGACCTCATAAAAGAAAACTCTTTTCTTTGAGTTAGAAATAGATCTCCATATTGTAATCTTGGTTGGGATAGATTGTGTATTTTCATTATTAAATCCTTGCTATTGATTTAAACTTGTGTATTGATAATCAAAGGCTAGGATTAGTTCGGTAGTATTCACAATCAAGGATGTTGTTCACAAATAAACCTAACTATATATACAAAATACGTCAATATAAATCAAAAAGTAATTTATGTGCTTATTTCTATGTACATGTCAATATAGATCAAAAGTAATTTATGGTAAGATGTATTTTCTTTTCGAAAATGAACTACGTCAAAATACGTTTTCAACCTTTTATCAACGTTTTCAGTTGGTTTATATTTGGATGTGTTTTTTTCGAAATGATTCATGTTAAATATAATACGTTTTTCAGTCGTACGTACTTGATTTTTTAGTTCAATTCTGCTCGTGTCCTGATGCCTTGATTTACTTTTTTTTTCTGATGTAATACAAAATAACTAATCAGGAGCAGTGTTTCCGTCTCTGGGCGGTGGTGGTCGGCTCCAATCCAAGTATTCTTAAATGCAACACCTGGAGAAGGATATGTCATAAAGACTTTGTAAACTTCATTACTATTTTTTCGTGATTAGGCCTTGATCGGTATTAATAAAGAAGGAAAACATAACTATCATCCATTTCTTTTATATATTTTGAATGTGAAGAAACTGAAACCAAAGACCACACAGCTGATTACCTAAATCCTAAAGAAGTAGAACCTAACCCATGCACTAGATGTACATGATTAACTCCCAAAGAATAGGTAAACATAGTCCTTGACTTTAACCCACTACTCTACTACTTTGAAACAAATAAGAACATAAAACCAACGCGTAAAAATTAATTAACAACTGACCCATTACCCCTCTAATCATTGTTTGTTCACGCCATTAATGGTAGTGTCGGTTCATCGTCACATCCCGAATCAAGTTTGTCGTTTCTTTCTTTTCCCACTTTTGACATTCATTAAGAAAATGTCTAAGTTCACCACATATGAACATCTAACACGGCTTTTATCCCATTGAAACGTTTCACCATCTTGATCCTTCCTGGACCCCTGACCTCTTCCTCGGCCCCGTCCCAAGGAATCTTGATTTCAAGACTCCTTCCTCTGTTGGTACGAGCACCATTTTCCTTTTGTACCGGATAAACCAACCTCTTTTGATCAAGTTTGTATAGAGAGCCTTCTTGCACGGACCAAGAAAACAAACATGTTGCCTTTATCATTTTCTTTCACCCGCCATATGAACCAAACTAACGCCATCTGCATTGATCTCTTTTTTACCATTACCCCTTCACTTCGAAATGATGATGGAATTGTGGGCGAATGTATGTTAGGATGGTGTGGAAATAAGTGGATGGTCGTGGAATGGTGAGAGGAACACGGGGTTGAGGGATGCTTGAAATGGGTGGCCAAGGGTTCTATTTATAGCCTATAGATTTTATAAGGCAAGAGGCACGACCCCACATGTAGGTGAGGCATGACTGTGTCATTGACTTTTTTCCGTTTGTCTTTTAGTGCCAACTATAAAGTTGACATTTTGCATGGGGCCTAGCCCCATGCCTAGGTGAGACATGGTTGTAGTTAACTCTTATGCGATCCACCTTGGTTTGTACACGGATTGTGTTTAATCAGGCATGACCCTTGTTGGACCTACAAAAGAAAACATGATATTCAAAAGCCAAAACATGACTTCCTGATCAAGAAATAAATAGTTGATGAAGCATTCTCCTCCAAAAGATAGTGAATTTTGAACACTAATCAGAGCATCTTTTAAAAGCATCAAAGATCTGTTTGAAGAAGAAAAAACACTAATCAAAGGCCAAAGCCATTTTGAAGCAGATCAATGATCATGAAGATCAAACATCTTTCATGGCTAAACATATGTTTGATACAAGCCAACAACGGTTTGAAGAACAACAGTTTAATCAATGTAACAGTGTTTAGCCTAGAACCAATGTTTAATGTAGTAGATCAGATGTTAGATTCCGATGGATGTTTGCTAACATCTGTGGAATCTTTTCTATTAGAAATGTTAGATGTCACTATCAGGGTGATCTCAGCTTATTCCAAACATAGCTTTCATACTTTTATAAAGAAATCTCATATTTTAGAGATGTATTCTATCACAAACATTCCTTTTGTACGAACAGAAAACTGTGTGATCAAGTTGAGGGGGAGTTTGTATAATCATTGTGCTATCATTTAAATCATTGGAATTCAGAAAACAGTATTGATATAACTTCCATTTTGTATGTTTATGTTATTTACTTGCAATTTACAAATTGTTTGTTCTTTATTTTTGAAACTCTTAAGTATAACAAACTGAGATCCTTACAGTCCCTTCTGTGATATTCGTCAAAATCAAGGTAAACCCTAAACCAAAACACTTTGTTTACACGACTAACGAAACAAAAGCATACGTGTTGTAAATGATTCCGGGGATATGGATTAATGTCAACATGACCCTAAGCCTATAACATAGGAATATTACGGCCTTAACATGTAGCAAACACGTTAAACGAAGCATTTTCTGATTAACGGAATGCTTTCGATTTTAACGCACGATGGATCATCCAAACATGTATTGCATCATCCGTCAAGTCTAAAAAACACTTGTAAAACATTAATTTATGATATTTTAAGAAAAGACGTGAAAGCATTCAGGTTTTCGTTAACGTAGGGTCCGTTTTTTTTAAAATGCAAAAATCTTGCGAAGATGGCTCTTTTCGCGACCGTTTACCGAACCAGGGAAGTGTTTAAATCAGACCTTATCTACAACTAAAAAAATCAGCTTAACTCTATCCTGATTGTGGAAAATTACAAAGCCAACAAGTCAAAGGGTACACTTGGTGTGTCCCCTGTCTGATCGCAAATCAATACACACATACACATTTTTTTTTAAAAGCCAGTCAATTCACTCACAAGTCATTCGAAACTTCTGCCCTAAGTTATAACCAGCAAGTTCCAGCCAAGAACTAAAAATATAAAGCCTATTCTAAATGGTTTTAAGGTTCTTTTTCATGATTAAGTATAGTAAACAAAAAGAAATATGTTCTTGATCCATAACACCTATTCCTTTGGACATGAGGGTTGTTTAAACCTTAAATATGTATAACAAGTTCATACATGATGTTTGATGGTGAAAATTTTGGTTTATGGATAAAAAAACTAAGAATTCGACAAGAAACACATAATCAAAACCCTAACCGAAAAAGATAATTTCCAACACTTGATATGTGATGTTGCATACATGTGTGTATTGTATAAGGTCTGAGGTGTGGTATCTAGTCTTACTCGGAATCTAGAAGCATAGAAATCGCATAATGAATCGAGAAATGGAAGGTATACATCCGAAAACCGAATCTAAGTGCACTAAAACTTTGTTTGAGTATAACATATGGTGTTTGTATTGTTAGATCATGAAATTTTACAAGGTGATCACATATAGTAAAAATAGACTCTCTGCAAAATTTGATAATTTTTGGAATATCAGAGAGTTTTGGTGAATTTATTTGTATTTAGTAGCGTTAATTCGGGAAAATTAGCAAACAGATTTGATAAATTTTTAAATTTTGCGGAGAGGTTTTATTTGGCATAATAATAAACCATACAAAATTTGGGGTTGGTATCTTAACCCTAGCTATGATTTTATAAAAATCTTGTTTTATCAAAATTTCGGTAACCAAAAACATTGTTTAGGAAGCTTGGCTGGATCTAAAAATCTTATAGGAAGTTATGGGCCTAGGTTGACCATTGAGTAAAAAATTGTTATTAATTTTGAAGTTGGATGGTATAAATCGCTAATTTATCGGTTAAACAGATTTTAAAACTAAATTATTAAATATCATAAATGAATTTAACATTTTCTGAAAACAATTTTTCTAATATATATGTATATATATTAGTAAATTATAACATAAAAAAATTAGAGTTTAATTAAATTTGGACATAATTATGAAAATTGTGCATTAAAAATATTAATTTTAACAAAATCTCGTTTAACGAACCTGTCGAAACTTATTGGTGATTATTGCAAAGTTGGGAGTAAATCCGAACTTTTCTTGGAAAAATTAGGCAATTGGGGTAAATTACATGCTTTTTTGGTTGTTTCCCGAAGTACAAAAACTTGAACTATCGTTTGAGCGAATTAGACCGCTCTAACGTCAAACTTTCTTTACAAAACAAACCATTTAATATTATTCAATGAATTTTGACATTGTATGTGATCATTCCATTATCCTAACTACTAAAACGAAGAACCGTGACTGACATGAAAAACTGTGCATAGAAGTTAAACTTGATTTTGACACTAAGACATTACCCAATGTCGTACATTGAGGCTATTAGCCCATTCTTGGATTAATCTTCACATCCGAGCTTAGTTAATAGCAATTATCAATCTGAATGTTGTTTTCGGTAATTAACCGTACAACATTAGTAATAGGACTCGGTTAGCTTTACTATTACACTACTTACATACCCTCTTTACACATGTTTTATCAATTACTTAGTGGGGGGAAGCATATGTGAAGTATCTGAGTATACATCTAACACTTTTAAAATCCCCACATACACACAAGCTTATACTACTTTACCGGTGAATATTATGGATAGTATTATTTTTTCCGACAAGCCTGAACCGCCAAACAACTTTGACATGGCTGAATACCGAGTGATATTCATGACTATACAGGCTATGTTGTGTTAGGCATAGCTACTTGGGGTATCGTTGTTTGTTTGTTGTTGTTTGTGTTGGCCACGGTTTTTTGGATACTTGTCTCGACACAACTTGTGAACTTAGTATAATTACATCACATGTGCAAAACTTCTTTTGTGTACTTACTTTAATAAAACCTGTGAAACTTACCAACTTTTGTAGTTGACTGTTTTCAAACATGCTTTACAGGTTAACAGGAAAATGAATGATGCATGTATTTTGTTTTTTAAGTTTTGCTTGCGGATAATTATGTACATGGATGCATACATGTTATAGGAATAAAGAGGTTTGCTGAAACATGTCGTAACATACATATCGTGTGTAAACAACATGTAAATTGTATAATTAATGTTTAATATAGTAATGTGCTTGTACCAGAGGTGTCTATTGCATCCCTTTACTTCCGTTGCTAATCGGGGGAGACACCCTCCTTAATGTCTTCTTTATTTTTTTCTTGTAATCCCTTTGGGTATGCAAATGGGGTTGTGTGTCATGGGACACAACCCTGTGTATTGAGTTTTGATTTGTTTAATATATAATGGATGAGACATGTGGGTGTGTTTGGTAAGGCATGTGGGTGTATCTTGGGAGCCATGGGTCCGTGTCTTAGCATGTTTCCTTGTAAAAACTTGTTTGTTATCACGGTAACGCTTGTTTTGTCATTTTGTTGCCTGTTTGTATCTAAAAGTAAAAAGTAAACAAATAAATAACTTATTTACTAAATGTATGCAAGAAAATGACCAAAACCGAGCCTTAAAGGATGTGAACTACATGTTCATTTTGCATACATCACTAGGTTTCAAGAAGACAATAGTCCCAATGGTTAATGATAAACAAGCTAGTGACAAACAAAATCTCAACCTAATTGTTGATGATTAAAAATCAATTAAGTGATGAAATTGGATTGAGGTTTAATAGTTTAAAACTAATAATCAATCCAAATGATTAGAACTAAATCTAAATTCAAAACTAGGTAAAAGCAGGCACTAGCTTTCTATCTTTGGTAGATTTATCTTAATCCTTCTTGTTTTCGGGGTTTAATTTCAGGTTAGGAATGATGAATTAATTTTATTGAATCACCAAAAATCATCCAAAGTTGCCTTTTAAATCCTACGGTCAGCTCTCAATCGTGTACCTTGGTTTCCAACTATCACAAGCTTGAATAAGCAAAAATTAGGTTTTCATGCCGATGTTACGACCAATACCGTATTAAGTGTGTGCGGCCTGTTATGCGGTAGTCCCGTTTTAAGTTTGATATGTCATGGCTTAAGTAACTCATATATATCTTGAGAGTCCCGTTTTAAGTTTGCGCTCTTTTCTATCGACCCTTCTTGCTCAGGTTTTGCTTTCGGTTTGGGGTTCATCAAAACTTGTATTCAACTACAATACATAAACCATCTCTAAGTAGTGGGTTCCAAATAACAATTTCACTTAAATTATCAACCCACACACGTTAAAAGATATGAATCTACCCGATCATCACCACTAGTATTGTCTGATTTGTCCCTAACGGGTTGCATATATAAGAACCCCATGATTTGTTTTTGGTTACCTTGGTGGAGACTTCTCAAGTAGTCACCCATATTAATATTATTCCCACCCTAGTACTCATAACCATAGAGTTTTTCATATGCTCCACAACCAATGCACCAAAAACGCGTTGATGATTTAAGAGGCAGGGACTTTCTTATGAACTAAAATTCTTTCCAGTTCAAAACGGATATGGTATTTTCCTAAGATGTTTACAAGGGGTCGTGTTAATCTTTTCTTCATCGTTATAACCCCCTCCCCCTTTAAGGACCTATCTTCCTCGATGAGGTTTGCCTACCATCCCAATCAAGGATTTAGGATTTGTAGGAAGTAGAATCACTTTTAATGTAAATATTACAAAATATATAATAACGAGACTCTCGTTATTCGTAGAAAATATCACAATGAAGTACCAGTTACAATAACTAAAAAACCAAGATTATAAAATATAATTTTATATACCAAACTTGATTCAAGCAGTACTCTAGTGAGTCCTTCACACGCATGGGCAGCATCCTAGAATCGAGTCTTCACGATGTTGCATCTTCAACAATGCTCCTTAACTTCATCTCAACGAAAAAGCCAAAAGATGAAGCTCTTGGTTGAGGATCGTGTATGGCATGGGCCCTTAAAATAAATTTCGCTCCTTCTTCCAGACGGTTTGTCTCCCAAGGTACAACAACTAGAACAGTATGTGTACCGTCGGAGATGACTCTCACAGCTGATATTACATCAGGTATAATTTGGTGTTCATTAAAATAGGAAGATTTGAAGTTGAGTAAAAGATAATTTTGAGAGTTTCTCTATAAATTTCTTTTTTGTACAAATGATGCGTATTTTCCTATATCTCGTGTATGAACTACCATGTTCCTATATCTCGTATTTTCCTATATCTCGTGCAGTTGAGCTGATGGGATGCCTCAAACGTCTTCGGGACCCTCAGAGTGAACTCCTCATGCTTGATTTATGTATGGGGGTTTCTAAAATGTTGTTTGGGCTCAGAACGTGTTAGCCTTCTTATGTCGAGGGAGTCGTCTCTGTTTTTGATAAGGGGTTTTGGAATATGATTGAGGACATTGTTGTTTGTGGGGTTGCCTTTTTCGAGGGGACCTCCAATGGAGGTTCGGTTCCCTCCTGACCCGTTTTCGGGGTCTTAGGATTTGCTCAGCTGAGGATACCGCTTCCTACACTTTTGTGGCTTCAATGGCCCAATCGTGGGTTCTTCAAGACCATACCTTCGTGAATGTGGTGGTGGGTTGTTGGATTATGATTACAGGGGTGCGTTGGACCTCTGCATATTTCTCTTCCCGATCTTGATCTTGGCGGTTTCTACATTAAAGACACCACCCCCTTAAAGCCCAGAAAATTCTCGCGAATTCCTTATATGGTGAAATCGTCAAGACAGTCGAAGAGAAGTTTGCCTTGTCCCCGCGGCAGCGAGCCGTGTTTGAGTGTTTTCGAGTCCCCCATGCTTAGGATTTCCTGTCTTTTATTCCCATTGAAGGTTTAGGGCAATGTATGTTGGTTGTGGAATACCAGGCTATTCTCAAGTACCGGTTGATGGTACCCCTTTCCCGGTTGATGACCCGTGTCCCGTATGTCAGAAGGCTTGCTTGAACTCTTTTGGGGAGAAAGCACTCCATTGCAAAGAATTACCGGGTTTTAAATATCAACATGATTTTGTTAGAGAGGTGCTTCATGATGTCCTTAAGCAGGCAGGGATCTCGGCAAAAAGGAAACCCCGGTGAACTTCTTGACCGATCCATTAGAAAGGAGATCTACCCTACGGCCCGCAGACATTCTTGTTTATGGATAGGAAGGAGGGAAACACGCGTGCGTCGATTTGACAGGTGTGTCTCCCCTCGTTGGGCTAAGGGGCCACGAGTTTGTGGCGGGCCAGGCGATAACCAAAGCAGAGGCGGGCAAAGTAGCTAAGCACGAAAAAGCTTGTATCGAGAATCAGCACGTGTTCATCTCGTTCGCTTTCGATACCTTTGGTGCTCTCATCCTTGACGCGGTGCGGTTTCTCAAATAGGTTCAGTAGGTGGTAAGTAGTAACACCGCGCATGTTAAGGGGCAAAATTTTGTGTTTAGCAGGGTAGTGTTTGCTATTCAGAAGGGGATAGCGGCGCAACTTATTTCCCGTCTACCTACCATTAGTCTGTAATCGTCTTTGTCTACTTCATGATTGGTTATATGTAACTTAGTTATAACAAGACATTAATCTTGTGATAACCAAAACATTAATCTTGTATAAACAAGACAATTAATTAAGTTTTAATCTCTAATTTAATGGATTTAGGTGGTTATTTAAAATTATCATTTTCATTCATTACACGAATTAAACGAGTTGAAACAGGTGGTTTGACCAAGTCAAAGCAACTGTTCCATTACTGCTTCAAACATGCGCACGCGTCTGAACTGACCTGCCAATCTGTGCGACACGCTATACGGAACCCGCGCGCAAGTCAATGAACACTTGCGCCATGAAATGGGTGTGGCATACACGGATGCTATGAATCTGACCACGCGCACATGGACAAAAATACAAAGGTGGCTCTCAAGCAGCGCTGGCGTTGCGAGTGCGAATTAGGGTACCCTTTTACTAATGTCTGATATCTCATTTATCTTAGCTCCATTTAGGATATAATTTAGTTTGTTATAAAGCTTTCACAATGTTAAACACAAACCTTCAAATAATTATTTATTAGACATATGTATAAATATTGTTATTAGTGTTCAAAATATTTAGTGAAATATCCATTTTCACTAAAATTTCCAACAGATTTACCTAAGATGTTCTCATGGACACCCCGAGGACTCACCATTTAATATGAAATTTTCCCCTTAATATATTAATTGAAGAGGAAGAAAATACTTGGTATTATTTTCATGGCATCTTTAGGGTGGAAGGGATGTTTCCTAAATGGGGAGTGGTAAACTTTTCCTCTAACCAATCATATCATTTTATGTCAACTTTCTTCTTCACTCCTCATTTTACACTCAAACACTAGGCTGGGGCCCACCATTAACACCCTCTCTCTCCCATCTCTCTTCTCTTCCCCACTCGGTGACTACTCACCGTCTACCTCCTTCACCACTCACCAATATTGTGTCAACACCACCTCATCTATCGGTAAACAACACTCACCGAAGGGGTCACCTATGGTACCCCTTCCACCCTTGATAAGAGGATTAGATAGTTAGCTATTTGTGGTTTGAAGTATGTTGGGATCGGGATCGAGGATTTAGACAGGGTTAAGAAACGATTTTTTTTATTTCTTTCATACTAAGTTTAGTAATTTAATGGGTGGCAATTAATAGACAAATTGATATATGCAAATCTCTACTACAGGCGGATTCAGCTACTTCAATCAAATGATATTGAACATGTTTCCCAATATCTTCTAGAGAAATAAGTCCCGGCAATTCACGGAACATGAGGGGATCTTTTTGGTTGAAGAAGTGAAGGGTGAATTCGCATTTGCTTTTAACAACTTGCATTGGGATTTTTTTTGTTCAATTATTATGGCTTTTGTGCAACAATTTATTATGACCCGAACATTCCCTTCGGCTGTAATTTCTCTAATATTACCTCGATTCCCAAGGCGAAGAATCTATTTTTTATCAGCAAAATTTTTTATATAGATAAAGAGCCCAGCAAGAAAGGGCTAGAGAAAAGATCGAATACAAGGCAAAACATAAAGCAATTATAATAAATCGACGACATCAAACTCAAGCCATTCATCCCACGCACGAGAAGGAATTTTTGCTCTTTGACATAACCACACAAATGCATCCTCTTTGACACCGTCCACTGAATTTTGAACCTGAATGAATTTGCCATCGAACACTTTTTTTTGTTCCGAGCGATCCAGATTCTCCAAACTGTAGCGAGCGCGAAGAATCTGATCGTGAATATGGGTTATCCCATATTAGCTTGAATTCACTTCAATACAAAATTCTAGCTAAACTTGAGATTAACCATTTAGCTAAAGAAGTGGAATCAGTTGTTAGTTCGGAGTACATATGAGCATTTGGTACTGAGTACCAGTTATATCGGTAACTGTATCCACCTTCCTTGTTTTTCAGTAATGGTATCAGTACGGTACTGTTATTTTGGTTGATTTACTGGTAAAAACGAATACTGTACCAATTATATTCAGTAACGATACACACTTTCCCCATTACCGGTACTGGTCCAGTATCATGCACATCCCTAACTAGCATATGGTTATAAAAGGTCTTCAAATTTTAAATGACCCTTTAATCATAAACGTGAAGGTAAATTGGTATAAAAAGAAGAAAAAGAAATTAAAGCTATTAGTGTTAGATTTTGAAAAAAAAAAGCTTTTAAATGTGCGGATTATTTGAAAAACATTATAGTCTTTATGGAGTTTGGTAAAAAAAATATTAACATGGATACAGGCTTGTTTGGTTTCAGCTAGATTGTCGATCTTGATCAATAGAAGTGCTATTGATCGAGTGTTTTCAAATTCAGAAAGGTTTGATACAATGATCTATGCATAAATCAAAATCATTGTGAGAACAAGTAAAACAAACAAATCATTGATTTTTCGATTGTAAAAAATTAAAAATAAAAGAAAATAGTATAAATATAATGTTTATGGTTTTCAAACCTATGAAATTTAAAGAAAAAAGGTATCAAAATATACTTTTTTGTCCATGTATATAGCATACACTAGATTACAATGTTGTATACACTGAGTCAATAAAATATAACGTAATTTGTAACACATATATTTATCAGGATATTTCGTTAAACATTTAAAAAACATACAATTCACTCAAACAAAAAAGTATTTACATTATTCTAGCTTTTTTATTAAATTCTTTTCACAAACATAATTATGAACTACGCAATATTTGTAGACTTAAACAAATGCTTTTTACCTATTTTAGGTAAAAAGAAATAGGTTTTTTAACAATAAATGCTATTACTCAATTACACGAATTATTCTAAATTATCCCCTTTATCCAAGTTTGAACATAGGATGTTTCTTTTGAAAGACAAATGTCTTTATTAAGTGGGGTAACTCCACTTAACAAAAATAAATGCATTTAGAAATTTATAATTTGTTTCATATTAAATTTATTTGATTAATAAAATAATACCTATCTATTACTGTAATATATATCTATAACCATTTAGTTGTAAAAGTCGCTAGGCGCTTCATAGTCGGTCGATCAGGAAGTTGGGAGTACTCATCCTAGACAGAGACTCGAGGAGTACTCGGACATGTTAAATTATAAAGAAATTAGTTTTCTTAAACTACGTATATGTCAAATACATAATTTTATTAATATTTATGACAAAATACATGAAAATGATATTCATTATTTAATATGATAGGCATAGATATTATGTTTTATTATTCTTTAAGTCAAACTCGGCTCGAATTGACCTACTAGATTCCAGTTCTGGCCAAGATTGACCGCATTTAATCGATTTCGAGTAATTAGGCGGAGTTGAAGAAAGCCGGCTCGGCAACCTACCTTGTAGCGACTACTCGGGGAGTACTTGGCCTTGGAAATATTGTTTTACAACCATGACTATAACACCTATTAATAATCTATAGAGTAAATGGCGGTTTTAATCCCTGTGATTTATAGCCAATTGCAATATTTTATAAAATTCAAATGGCTTGCAATTTACATACAAATGTTTCTATTTTATTACAATTTCACTCCAACAGATTAACCTTATACATCTTCTAGTTAAATCATAGTCATATGAGAGCATGTAATAAGAAACCATCAAAATTGACAGAAACCTTTTATTTTTTCTAATTTACATTTGCATATGCTTCAAGTTTTTAGCCAATTCAGAAAAAAAAAAATATTGAGTTATATAACCAAACTTATCCAAAATAGTGTATGAACGGAATTCATATTAATTTTTATGTATACAATTATTTTTTAAAATTTGAATTCAACATCTGTGTGTACCGATTTAAATTCTATCAAATAATGATGTATATGATTCGTTTTCTTTTTTATTTAAATTTGTCTCCAATTGCATCAACAAGGCTTTCATGGAGTGAACTTCGGTTAAAGTGAGTAGAGATTGAAGTTCTATAAATTTCATATATCACCAATTAACACCTATTATCATTTAGCCATGTTCTCGTTCTCCTTCCAATCTTTTTTCGTAAACAATGGAAATTGAACTTTAATGAATAATTTATGTGAATGGTTCTGACTTAGTTAGAGTTGTATTAGCCCGTCACGAAATTTTACTGAACATTTTACAGATTGCATTATCATACTAGTTCTCATAATATTTAATAGATTGTATAGTGTAATGCTTATGGACTTAAATAATATTTGTTTTCTTTAATAGATAGAATTACTTTGCCCACTATCTTCATTAGCCAATCACATTTTACAATAAAGAAAGTTGGTGTCTTTTCCGGACGAACGTTTATGCGTAGGTGATTTCTCAATCACCGGGTTATATAACTTATACGCTTATAGTGTAAAGGTTTTACTTTTATTTTTAAATAGCGTGTTATAAAGTGTATGTCATATCACTAATACATTAACAAATCACTTTCTTTTAATACTTTCACTTGTTTCAACCGCACCCAATCATTTTTCATTCATTACTTTATTTAATTAAATTGTATATAAATCATAAAACTAATATTAAATAAAAATAACCTAAATACCCAATTAAATAAACCGAAAACAAAATACATCAATATTAATAAATACTAAAAAAATCTATTAATATATAATCTATTTAAATTCTTCATTATTGTAGTCCTCATCGGAATTATCTTCATACGGTTTGCCTAAAGATGTTCTACCAAGTCTGTTTTATGATGGGCACATATTACTCAAGGCGTATTTTAGCCTAGATAACACGTTTCACATCGATTGTTAGTCTAGTAATATGGTACGACGCTCTCTTTGTAGTGTTGACTAATTGTTTTTCCCTCGTCTTCCAACATCATATTATGTAAGATAATACAAATGTACATGATATTCCTTGATTTCTCCATGTGCCATGAGTGTATCGGTTGTGCAATGTTACTCCATTTTTCTACAACACTCCAAAGGTACGCTCAATATTTTTCCTAGCTAATTCTTGTTTTTTGGTGAAATATGCTCTTTTCTCATTGTTCGTGTATGAAAATGCTTTGACAAGCGTGATCCATTCCAGATAAATCCCATCATAAGAAAAGATTATATGCTCGTAGTATGGACCATTAGCATAAAATGAAGAGTCGGGTTCAACTCCATCAATCACGTCATCAAAAACAGACAATTACTCTGACATTAATATTGTTGTTTGCACCTGCCATTCCAAAGTATGCATGCCATACCCAAGTTAATACGAAGCCACACCCTCAAGTATTAAAGTGGGGCCATCGTGATCACCACGATGATGATGACCTCGCCAAACTCTTGACAATTAGAACACTTCTAGTCCGAGCAATCAATGTTATAAGCATGTCAATGTTATAAGCATGTCAGGAAAGCCGTGTACACTTTCATGTACCTCATATATTTGTTGGATGTACTTCTTTAAATATTTATGTCCAGATAGATCAACCACACTTTAGAAACAATAATATTTAACAAAACGGTCGTAAAAATCGTGTAGACTGTCTTGAAACAATTTTTTCAGACATTTTCAAGTATTCATCCCACGCATCGTGTGAAGTTTTGTACACCAATTGACAAATTTCCAACATGCATCTTTGTCATGCCCTGAAACCAAAAAGACGTCGAGCATCTTCCTTTGTTTAAAATATGTAAACTCTCCTTCTAAGTCAATCACTATTCATAATAATAATAATAATTACTTCCTCATGCAAAAAAACTACGTTGAAATGTAACCACATTATAGGTTTGAGTTATATGTTTGGTTGGTTCCTATGGTTTGTGAAAATTGCAGATTTGGTCCCAGTGGTTCACTAATTACACACTTGGTTCTAGTGATTTTAATTTTTAAACTCGGGTGGTCCTTAACACTAACCTTTGTTAAAAATTCCAGTTAAGCTTTTATGAAATGACTAAATTGCCCTAAACAATTAAAAATAAAAATAAAAAAATAACAAAAAGAGATGGCCCACCCCACATCTTCTTCTCCCCCTTCTCTCTCTAACCCACCATCACCACCACCTCTTCCACCTCATCTTCCTTTCCGGCAAAGCCTCCGAGATCTGCAGCAACATGAGCGAGAAAAACAATATATAATCATAATTCTAGTGGTAACACCACTCAAACTTATTTAAATAAACAAAGAATCAATCTAAACTATTTAATTCAAATTTCAACTTTTGTTTCTCATAATCTTCTTATTAGCTCTTCCTTTAAATATCCCCATCCAATTCAGTACAACAAGCTGGCAAATAGAAAATAGATGCATGGAAATATTGAGCTTCGAGTTATACTTCAGTTAGTGATTTTAACAACTAGTTGCAGGTTCTTCAAAAGATTCGGAGATGTCATAATGAAGTCATCATTCTTCTGCAAATCGAGAAAAATGTATCAAAACCCATTAGATAATTCCAAAAATTCAAGATGGATGTTAACCTGAGCAATAATAGTAACAAAAAGAGTGGTATCAGCAAACGGCAGGGTGCTATAATTGATAACAGATCAACCAACTTTCTGCATCTCGCTCTTCTTTTCCGGCGAAGTCTTTTTATTAGTGGTGGTGATGGTGGGTTAGAGAGAGAGACAGAGATGGGGGAGAAGAAGATGAGGGGTTGGCCATCTCTTTTTAGTTTTTTTTTATATTTTTATTATTCAGTGATAAATTAGTCATTTCACAAAGATTTAATTGGAAAATATAACAATGGTTGGTGTTAAGGACAACTCGAGTTTAAAATTTACAACCACTAGGACCAAATGTGTAATTAGTGAACCCTTGGGACCAAGTCTGCAATTTTAGCAAACCACAGGGACCAACCAAGCATTTAACTCTATATGTTTGTTTTGAGAAAAATAAATGTTTACCAAACAATTATGAGCACTCTCACACTCCCACATGATTCTGTTTGCTCTTTTATGTGGATGTGGATATTTGGCATGCTCACCTAAAAGTTGGATCTCCAATCGAGTCATAGAAACTGATATTTGATCTTTCAAGTCTGAATTAGATGATGAGTAAGGTAGGTTATCCATTTTGTAACAAATGTAGAAAACGTGTTTTGATAAATATTGAGAGCAAAATGAGAGAGTTGAGTTGTGATGGATCTAATTGAGAGAGGTGGTTTAGTATTTGTACAAGTTTAAATTGAAAAATAAATTTATTTAGAAAAAAGTTGAACTGTTGGAAGCCGGTGGGGTTCCGCAACCAATGGTCATCATAACACACAGAATCAGACTTCACCGTCATTAGCCTACTCACGCCTCCCTCCAACGCCCACCTTCACGCTGATTTGACGCCTTTTAGGGCGGTGTTCAACAACGGTTTCATGGCCACGTCACCCTGAGTATTAACTAGTTACATATGGTTTAAACCGTTTGAGATATTAGTTTTTAATTGTTTAAATTAATGTGTGTAACGGTCTAAGATTTTATGTTGTATCCAACTATGTGGTTGAGTCATGAAATAACTAATTTAAAACTACTTAAGTGTTTTTGTAAAACCAAATGCTTTCAAAACCATGTCCTTCCTCGAATCGGACGTTCCACTATTGTAGGACCAGTCAAAACGTTTAAGAAATGTAAAGCTACAAAAGAAATTATGCTATAATTGAATTGAACTTAACATATACAAATATATACATTTTTTTATAAGTATGCAACCTATTAAATTACAAGAACCAAAGGGCTTATAGCGTAGGATTATCAAGGTGTTTAATAAAGATGTTCTTGATGGGAGGAGATATCTCTAATAAAGATTAGCTGGGTAGCATGGGATAAGTTGACGGTGGTAAGAAAACTAGGAGGTCTGGCATTGACACCCAAAGGGTTACAAATCTAAGTATACTAGCAAAATGGCGGTACAAATTCAAGATGAGTGAAACCTTTATTTGGTAAAGTGTCATCACATACATTCATCACAACTAAAAGGCTTGAAATTTGATTCCTTTAAAACGAGGCAATTAGGTTATTGGATAAACATTGCAAAAATTGAATTCGGCCTACTAAAACACACCATCAATATCTGAAGTCATTGGAAAGGTATAGTTGGTTGTGGAAATACAATTTGCTTTTTGGTATGATAGGAGGGTTGATCTTGAGCCATTGTGTGTGATCTTCCTCAGCTATTTGATTTAGAATCCTCAAAAGGATGCAAGGTTATGGACCAATTCAAGCAAGTTGGTGAGTTTACCACCCACAAAACCTAGGGATGTTACATATTGGAATTACATAAAAATTTATTGTTTAAAAGATCAAACACATAGAGGAAGTCTTAAATGAAAAAAGTGAACTTCATTAGAATCTTAACAAACAAATGTTTAATTCATATGTTCAACAATGCCTTTTGCCAAGTCATTCACATCAAACCTTAACCTTTACAAGTTGAGGTATCATACCTCCCTGTAATACATGCTTAAACAAGATAGCTTACGCACACAAGTTCTTGTAAGGCCTCAAATCTGGGAAGTCCCATAGTTAGATCATAGCATTAACACATAGTTCTTAAGCTTATAATAGTTAACATATTGCAGCGGAAAGTATATCAAAATATCAAATTTCGATTGCTTTAGGTCTCTAAACAAAAACATCATATAAAATAGTAGTCAACTAAGGTCAATAGGATGCCAATATAAAGAGTATGGGAGCCATGAATCCATGCCTTGCAAGTCCTATCAAGCAATAGTACCTGTATACTAACATACATGCTAAAAAGTAAGCTACGCTGAATGAATCCTAGTTTATCAAGCATTAGTACCTGTATACTAACATACATGCTAAAAAGTAAGCTACGTTGAATGAATCCTAGTTTAAGTTAAATACCAGGATTTATCATTTTAAGTAGAACATTTTAGCACTCACCATCAAAAAAGTTCTTATCATTAAATAAGCACATTACCTTCAAATTATCAATTTAAGCATATAGCCGTGAAACAAAATTTACCATCAACATCTTGACACAAGGCCAAACAGGATTATACGGGTACAAGACTCCATGACTACTACGCCATCGCACTCACATGTTATAACATCAATACTTTTCCATCAATTATCAAATCATGCAACGTTA
Source organism: Scalesia atractyloides (assembly GCA_947069175.1). Taxonomy (NCBI): domain Eukaryota; kingdom Viridiplantae; phylum Streptophyta; class Magnoliopsida; order Asterales; family Asteraceae; genus Scalesia; species Scalesia atractyloides. Next base: position 19,129,182 of record CAMTDV010000022.1, on the reverse strand, counting down.
GTAATCAATCACAGATTGCATAACTTTTAAACTTTAGATAAACATCAATCAGTATCAATAAATGACACGCAATCTAACAAACAGTTTTGATAGTTTAATTGTTTAAGGTAACATGCATATCAACCCAAAATAGTAAAAATGGGGCATCTAGAAGTCACCCGGTATACAATGTGTTGTATTGATACACAAACAATCATTCTTTGACTAGGCTTGTCATCTGATAATAAATTCACATTCATCAATTACGAGTACCTAATAGGTGTACGTGAACTAATTGTGCGTGCACTTTCATAACAAGAATGAACTTCAAGTTCATGCTTTAACATGGGCAGAAACTTAAAACATGAGTGTATGGTGCATACTTAATCATGTTAGGCACATACTTTGATCTAAGCACATACAATGACACAAAGCGCAAACTTGGAATGTATGTGCTCAACCACTTTTGAGCGCAACTAACATTGGAGCGCAAAATCCACAGATGCATATACTTTGAACATAACCACATACTTGAAACATCAGCATGAACTTTGGGGGAAACGTATACTTACTGGTCTTCTTCTTCGCAGAAACCATAGACCAACTACAAGAATGGCACATATGTCTTCAATGAGTAAGCTCCAACATTATACGTCGGAACACATCAAAACATCATACTATAACTAGATCTGAGCTCATAATGTGTTTTTGAACGTAGAGCTCAAGCTTGATGTTGTTTGCTATGTAAAAATTCTGTTTGGTGGTGGAGGTTTCTCTCTCCTTTTTCTCTCTCTATAATCATTGGTGAAGGGGTGAATGTGGCAGCTATCACATATGTCTTCTTCTTCGCAGAAACCATAGACCAACTACAAGAATAGCACATATGTCTTCAATGAGTAAGCTCCAACATTATACGTCGGAACACATCAAAACATCATACTATAACTAGATCTGAGCTCATAATGTGTTTTTGAACGTAGAGCTCAAGCTTGATGTTGTTTGCTATGTAAAAATTATGTTTGGTGGTGGAGGTTTCTCTCTCCTTTTTCTCTCTCTATAATCATTGGTGAAGGGGTGAATGTGGCAGCTATCACATTCCATTTTTAGTTTTACTAACCCAAACTTTCATTTCACCCTTTTCCCAAAAAAAATTCTTTCAATAACCTTTTCCTTCAATAATTAGTTGTTTACCACTTATAATATTTTGGGATGTTACGGTTCTATATGAATTTAGTACACACATTAAATATCATTGTTAATCATACCAATACCATGAAACGCCCCAAAAGCCAGTGGTCTCATACGTTGGATGTACTCATCGAGACATAGTTCTTAAACAAGAAAATTTCTTACAAACATCACAACCAAAAACATGTCCATACATTCATTCCCTTAGAGTAACTTAGTCTTTAAACGAAACATAACGTTTCCAAGGAAAATTTCATGAAATTGGATGCCAACTTTAAATCTGGATAGCCTTCGTAGGCGCACCATCCAAGCCTAGGCGACTAACTTGTACTAACCTGATGGTCATAATAAATTTAGATACGGTGAGTAAGTTATAGTTTTAAAGCAATAAAATAACTTTAACATGCATTATTGTATAACGTGGCATTGTATAATATAAAATTTGTAGAACTACTTTAACAAACATAGCATCATGTATGTAACACACACATGGTAATGACACTATACTAGCAACCATTCAGTGATTTTCTATAGTATACATTTTAATAGTTATGTATAGTGTAAACATGTACATGGTTCACTGACCTTCCCTATGTTTATTTTCTTAGTGTGTAAACACATACGATGTTTGCAAGTCTTCCCCATGTTTACTTATTACCATTCTACACATAAGGTCATTCCATCAAGCCCCATCGGGCAATGATCGGCATTATTAGATCCCACATGTCACGTAGGACCATTCTAATAATGTAAACATGTACAAGGTTCGTTATCATTCCATATGGCTACAATATTACCATATATTATACATACTCGACATCGTTAGTAAAACTAACACTCATTCATTACATTATTGTTTCTATATTAATACATCAGTTGGGTTATCATTTGCTAATAAAATTGTTTCCTTCCTTAAACTGTTGTGTTTTTGAAACATTTGTATTTCATTTAAACGAATACTTAGCATGCACACCACTCCAAAACAGTAAGAGAAAGGGATCTAGGAAGTCACTTTGATTTGCGCATTGTTACGAAACTATCTTGACACTTAGCAACAATCTGTCGATCTTGTTAATGTTTCAAAAGAGACATGGGCCAATTAGTGTATAACACGCATCATATTCAAGCGAAACATAGGTTTCACTATAATAGTTGGGTGATGTGGTTTTGCTATATTAGGATAGTGAAAGTAGGTTTCTCATTATAATAGGTTTTGTTTAAGGTAAGGTTTTCCCACAATGATAGTTTCGCCAAAGATATAGTTTCACCAGACGAAACTTCGCGTAGAACCCTAAGGTTCATCAATAACAGCTGTGAAACTTTGGTGAAATGTTTTACGTCAAGATTTTGTTAGAAGAGCTATGAAGTCATATTATAACATCAAAATATTGATCTATCATTACATGCCAACTTTACGTGAAACTAACCTTGTTTCATAAATCCCTTGAACTGAACTGAACTGAACTGAACTTGAACTTAACGAAAAACAAGACTTTAACAACTTCTTGGTCCTTAAAACCAATCAATGGTGGTAAAGGATATAAATCCCCAACCAATCATCTTCGATCCTTCCTAAAACCGACCTGAAAGTGAACACAATACCATGCTTTTCTCTCTCTACTTTCTCTTTATAGAATGGTGAAGTGCTTTGCAAGAATGAGAAACAGGCTACATGCATTGTTTCCCGTTGTAGTTTTAAGGAGGAAAATTACTCATATGCCTTTATCGGCTTATCCATGATTTTCTATAATTGGTTGGGTTTTTAATTACGTTAACTCATAACTGATCGATAATAGTTCAAATCCATATAACCATGTATTTAGTTAACTTAATAAAATATTAGGGTGTCACATGTCATTATGGTTTTCCTACATTATCATGTTTACATAAACCACCGAAACTAAAATATCACACATATTTGTTAGTTATATTGATCAGGACCGGCACACTACCGAAAGGCCATACTAATAAGTACATACACGTATAAGCAAACAAGTAATCTGCATGACACATAACACACTTCATTATGGTCAAAACTCATGCACAGAATATTGCATGTACTTCAGACCAAAACATTTAAAATGAACGAATGCAAACACAACTGATTATATTGCTCCGTTTTCAACATTAGCTGATGCATGCAAAGGTGTGTGTGTTATAGTTTTTTCTTGCACAAAAAACTCTTTTAAAACTTAGAAAAATAGTTTTAAGTTTTTTACACAACTACACACAATAAGGAAGTGTATTTATCATGTAGTAGTATAGCGTGGTTTCAAAACCAAATGTCGACCATAGCTTCAGTGTTTGTGTCTCCCACTACTAAACCTTCGTTGTTTTGTTAGATATTAATGTAAAGGGGTATGCTGGTAAAACAAAAAACTCTAAATAACGAATAAATAAAATAAACATAAAATAAAAGGGGTGAGGTGGTCAACCAACGATTAATTGTCTCTCTAATCTTAAATCCCCTTTAACCAATAAGAAATATTTAAAGTAATTTGATTGGTGCAGTAAATGGATATCCCATCGTGAGATGAGAATGGCCACATTGGGCTTACTATCCCTAAACTCTCCATCCATCCGCGACCACATCGGGCTTACTATCCCTAAACTCTCCATCCATCCGCATAAAATGAAGAGACTACATCGGGTTGCATATGTCACGAGCTTCGATCATAACTGTCGGGTATTGGTGATCGCCTCTCATATATTGGACGCACAACTCTGTGAGACACATTATTCAAACAAAAGGCGTACAATCAAGGCTACCCAACATCCCAGGAGGTGATGTTTCTCCCCATGAGTTTGGTACAAAAGCGCAACGTCGTGGCTTGTTGGTCTATGTAAGAACCCGGGAGCGTATATACTACATACTGTTTCATAGAAAAACTCTATACATTCACGGGAAGTCCTTTCAGATATATTTAAATACTCACCGCTCTCGCTGGAGGGTTACCGGTTGCAAGTTGTTTAATCGTCAATGAAACCTTTTACAACGATGTAAAACTCTTCTTTATTCTCCCATCCATGCCCTGTTGAAACCACGGATTATTCGCTTCCACGTCGCTCATAATTTTTAAAAACAACCTTTTTGACATACGAAAGCTATGACGAAAAAAATCGTCATTGTATTTCGGCTTCTTGACAAAATAATCCGCCATAAGGGTTTCATAGCCTTTTTCCCAATCACGACGAACATCTTTTTTTACTAGATGTGCCCGTGACTTCTAGTTTGGCTTGTTCGATGAGATTTTTTTAAAAAGTTAAGCTACCACCTCTTGAGGAGGAATCATCGTCGCTAATGTTGGATAGAATAAACAACGGTATTTGAGTCGTCATTTTGAAAAATAGGGGTATAAAATGAGAAGATAAATGGTTTGGTTTGTATTCTTTGGTTAAGAATGGTTTTGCTTTGTGAGAAATGATTTGTGAATGGTTTAGTTTAAATAATAGAATGTTATTATTTTTTTAACCAACGACATTATAGCCGTTGAAACTTTCCAACGTTCGAAAAAGGCATCAAGCCTTCGGTGACTCCTCCCCGTGCAGTAACCCTTCACCACACACCATCCCCGCTAAACACCCCTTATACCCTTACAATAAACGACAACTTTCAAAGTTGGTTACCGGATGAAACAAAACTATCAACGAGATGGTGATTTATTGACAAAGACAACTTTTATACACTTGAGTTTTTAAGAAAAAATATTGAGTTCAAGTTTCAAAGATAACATAAATTAAAAAGAATTTTATCGTTAAAAAATACAAAACTGTATCCATATCTTATTAATTACTTACTAATGTTCTTTAATAATAACTAAAAATTTGGGCGGTTAATATTTATATGGTTAGTTTCATGGTTGAGTTTGACAGCTCAACATTAATTTATGTGAGAGTTCGAAACTATTAGAAATTGTGTAGCCTTCTTTATTCTTGTTTTAACGGCTTACTTCTATACAAAATATAGAAAAAACGGGTCGATAAGCAACCAAAACCTAACAGTTACAAAATTACATCATGAATATTAAACTCACACAATCTATTCTAATTAAGATTACAATAAGAAGATCTATTTCTAACTCAAAGGAAAGAGTTTTCTTTTACGAGGTCCATCGTTCGATTGATTATTAAACTCACTAAAAAATCTGTTCAATGGGTATGTCCGCCCACCCACACAACACCCTAAGTCAGCCATGTGTGTTTATTTACATTTGTTTATATATTAACTAATTTTGTGTCGTATGATAGTTTGATTAAATTTAAGTATCATTTATTACAATTTAATCTACTTTAATATCTTGACCCAACAACAAATAAATGTTTACGTTTATTTTGAATTGGTGTTTGCTTAGTCCATTCACCTATGCTTGGTTACGTTTGTGTGTTTATGTTGGTTCCGCTCATGAACTGTTCCTATATACCATTCATGAACAAATAAAAATGAAAACAAACACATTCATTTTCTTAACGAATATTGACTGATTCTGGCGTAAATGTTGACCGATTCTAACATAACAACATCCGTACTGGTAACAATACTATCGGATTTGGTACCGATTTTCGTTTTTACGTCTTCGGACAATGTAAAAACCATGTCAATATATTTTTCGTCATATCACAGCTATTTTTTAAGTTTTCTTTTCTTTCAGTTACTATACTTACTATACTGAGTGCTAGTACTATAATACTATGATAAATCAAGCTCGTTGACCGAATTTTCATCACAACACAAAAGATATCCACTCGCTATATATTAAAATAAAAAAATAAATGCCCAAACCTATCCACAAACCAATTTGTCATCACATGAAGTCATGATAATAGACGGCCCTCTGTCTCCGTCCATAACGTTCACATTAGATTACGCTAAATTAAAGGCTTTATACTGGTCATGAAGATGAAAGCAAAGTCAAAACCAAAAGCTGACACGTGTATAGAACCACGGTGGCTAGTTTGGCGTCTTGCAAAGTAAAATTTACTGACTAAATTAACTCACAACCATCGGATTTTTTTAACGGTGAACAGTTTGTATATCGCTAACCGAGTTAGTAGTTAGTATACTAGCATCATCAAGTTAGTAATAAAACCTTTCTTACCTAGATTTAAACCCAAAACCTCTAACGAAAACAAAAGTTCACACCTCCCCCTTAACCATCATGTGAAAATATCATTAAACAGCAGATTAATTTACACAAAACTCACCGACCCATCATCTCCTTTGAACAATCACATGATTTTATGAAGAGAGGTGGTGTCTTTTCTGGCTATGTTTGGCCAAAAGCTTTTTTGAGGAGATGGTTTATAATACTTTATATATAGTTTAATTAAATTTCAAAATTATGAATGTGAGTCTAATAATAGAAAATGAAAATTGTATTTTGGTCCTTCCGTATCTCCTCGATAAATCAAGAAGCCATAAAATTCTTAGATACATGTTTGGCCTGTTCTACCTTTTAAAATAGATCTGGCCCCACCTAGCCTGACTCGACATGTAAAATCTAGTTTGACCTGACTAACCAATTGTGGGTTCGACCGCCAAATAAAACATCACCTATTGGTGGTCAGAGCCATGAGGATGAACCAGTTGCAAATATTCTTTTTTCAATCAATCAAAAAGAATTAGATGTAAATTCCTTTGCAAAGCAAGGTGTTTCAACCTTTTTAAAGGCTCAAAGCAAATATTTGGATCCTTTTTTCTTCTTTGATTATATAATAATACTTCCTTATATTAAATGATACTTTGTTACATGTTTGAACCAAGCAAAAAACTAACATAACTATAATAAAAAGTGGTATGCTTGTATAAGTAACCAAATAGATCTAAAAAACAATAAGTTTGCATTATTCTAAAGTTAGCATTCTAATTTTCTTTTTACTAGAGGCACTAGGCCGAAGTCTAGGTTACTTATACTATAGGTCCAATCATGTTTCAAAATTGGTTATCCGATGAATTAGATCTTCAATAAAGACCAATATAGATGTAATTGAAGTAGATCATCACTAAGACCAGTATAGATGAATTCGTACGCCCTAAGGTTGTTCATGAACCTTCCGGTTATTTGTTTATTTTCATGTCAAATGCTTGAGTTTAAGAATGTTGATTTTTTATATCAAACTAATACATTTATGTGTATATATATATATATATATATATATATATATATATATATATATATATATATATATATATATATATATATATGTATATTGGTTCGGTCCTTTTTGTGCGTTTGCTTATGTTCAATCATTTGTTTATGTGTATGTTCACATAGTATTGCAAGTACGTGACCTTTTGTTTTACTTTGGGTGATTATGTTTAATGCTTGAGCTTAAGAAAGTAGATATTAATCTTTTCAAACTAATATATGCTAATTTGCATTCATCTGTATTAGCTATGAAATTAACAAACAAACACAGACAAAATCATTACCTTTAAGAAGGAACACGAACAGGAAGTTCCGTGCGGCTGTGTTCATTAACTGTGCATTTTTCGATGAATGCTTGACAAATGAACATGGACAAAGTCTTGGTCGGTTTGGTTGGTTCATTTACAAGATTAACATTTGATGATTATCAAGTTGTAAGATTAAATATGTATTTATATGTATTTAATCTAGTGAGCATCATTATCATTTATATAATATAGATCAAAATATATTAAAACCTATAAATAATTAGTTAGTAATTGTTGATAAACAGTTTACCCTCATTAACTAATTGGGTTTCCCCTTGGATGTATATAAGTAGATAACTAGAGAAGGATTAGGGTTAGACAATCATAACATCACATCAAATTCCACCTCCTCTCTCTCCATTATTTAGAGTTCTTCAACCCTAAAGAACTCGGTACTATCAATAACATATATTCTAAAGGGGAACCAGATGAAGCTGACTATCATGTCGATGTCGATCTCTATGGCTGCATATGTGTCTGCATTATCTGTTGGCACGTCTGATGTATCAGGTATTATTTATACGTTTTCTATATTCAAATAGAACTGACCAACATGTGTTATCAGAGCATATGCTGCTTAATTAGTTTTGTTGTTTCCATGAATCTGGAATTAAAATTTTGGAAAACAATTTTTTTCTAAAAACCTGAAAAAACTCAAGAACAAGAAATTCAACTAAACTCAATATTCACGATATTTTATGTTTTAAACAGATGTTTAATCACATCCTACCAAATCGTAATTTTTGAAATGTGTATTAGTATCTTAAAATTTCAGATTTCGGTTCTAAAATTTAATTTTATTAAAATTAGGGTTCTTCGTATTCTTAAAGAAATTCGAATATATTCCCTTATTTTGGAATGAATTAAGGATCAAAAGATGTTTTCCTGTGTTTTGATTAATTTTTATCCCTTAAGATTTCGAAAAATCTGTTAATGTAATTAGATATAATATTTCGAAATAAATGGATAAATATAACATCTTTTAAAACAGGAAACAAGATATACCAAAATCACTTAAAATTCGAATTTCAACCTTATCTCAATTAACAGCTTTCAATCATTGTTGATGCACTTTATGTTCGTCACTGTGCGAATAGGCTAGACAGAGCATGTGTTGAATATTGTATAGATTAGATACAGCACAAAGCCAAAGTGCGAACGTGAGAGTAGCATTTATGTCACTTTGTACGAAGTGAACCCACTTCGTACAAAGCCACATCCTCACTTCGTACGAGTTGGTCAATGTCTATATATAGGTGGTGTGTGTTCATTGTCTTGTAAGTTTTGGAGTTCCCAGAGGGGAAGCGCTGGCAAAATCGCCAGCTTAAAAAGATGTATACTCTTTCGATATAAATGAGTGAATGAATGCTTCCGCTTACTCTCCTTCTACTCCTTTCTTAATAACATTCTACCGGACTAGTACTATCCCTACCCAAACTTCCGTCTAGAACCGTCGGATCCCAGAACTACAATTGGTATCAGAGCTACGGTACCGATTCATTCAATCTAACAGTTGATGAATCACCTACGCTCATGAATTTTGGAGATTTATGGACGATTGAGGGGGTTTAAACGTAAATCATCAAATAAACGGACAATCCACGGACAAAAAGTAAACTTAAACCTATAGGATTGTTATAAACTGATTTTCGATCAAGTCTGCTCAAGAATCATCACGAAATTCGCAGATACAAAGATCTTGGATTGAAAAATGTAATCAGGCGTGTTCGTATTCGCACGAGGTGACACTTTGAAGGAAGTGAAACTTCGCACGAGGTGAGAATCCACTCCGCACGAAGTGAAGTTCAACTCGTGCGAGGTAAACATGTTCTAAAAAAAGAAGAGGCATTTTCTGATCGTATTGACGAGACGAGTGTCAAGAAAAAATTTGGTGATTGCAAATTTTTCGAGATTTTAACGTCTTGGGTTGTTTGGGGACACCGTCTAGAGCTTCAGAGTACAAATTTGATGATACGATCACAATTGATTGAAAATAACGGGGTAGTCACTGATATAGTTGCAGAATGATGATCTTTTAGTATAGTGATTACTAAATCTGCATTTGTTGAAAAACTGATTTTCCAGATTGAGGGGAATTTCAGTGAAAAATTTGGTATAATCAGAATTTGTAAAAATAAGGGGGAATAAAAATTTTCACGTATATGTTAAGATTCTGCATTTTTGAAATTCGTGACTCAACAACAGTATTCGGGTGGGTCCGACTCTAGATTAACTGGGGAATGTAGAAGATCTAGATTTGTTAGTTCGTGATCACAGGAGGTTCAGAATTTTCAGATCGTGATACAGATTGATGCTTAAGGGTTAGAGTCCTGATCTTCAATGAGAATCAGGTTAGTAGGTTCAGCAGTTGGTGATACCAGTGAGGACCTGAGATTATTCAAGATATGTTGTGTGTACACGAATAGTTAGTGATGGTCTTAGGTGTTAACATGGCTAGCGGTTTCTAAACTGCCAAGAAGATTTGAGGCCATTCAAGTTATGTTGTATACACGAATGATTGAGGATAGTCTTTGGTGCCATTCTTCAAGTAGATGAATTGTTCTTCTTGGACTAACCGCCGTTGAATGACGATGCTTGCTGATTAGGTTACGACTGATCCAGCGGAGATAACTATATATATGTTATTATGACTGAAGAGGAAGAATATGATTCTGATCGCGGAAGAATGTTTCTCAGATCTGATGTGTTACCAGATGATTTGATTCCGATGATGATTTGTTGATTGAGAAGATTACCGATTTGATGATCAGTCATTCAAGAGTATGCTTAAACGTGATTATGGAAATCGGGATTTCAGATTTTCATGGGTATTCATTGATATGAAGGTTACCATTGTGGTAATTCGAAGTTTCTATCAATTGTCGGTTGGGTTTTTGAAGATCATAGGATTCAGCATAGAGGAGTGCGCTAAAACCGAATAAGGATGTGGTTAAAGTTGAAACCAAGATGCTGCATTGATTAATTTCGAGTTGGTGATTATTCAAGAAAATTTGTCGATTAAGCAAATCAGAGGAGGTTGGGAACCATACAAATAAAGACATGAAGATAAATTTCTAGAGAGAATTATTTCAGGGGGAATTGGTGCTTTAATGTTGATGTGCAAACCTGAATCATCAATCAAGGGGGAATTTGTTCATGCGTTCTAAGATATCGACAGATACCTTATTGAAGTTGTAGAATATTCAAACACGGCTCTCATATTTCAAGATCAAGATCAAGCTTCAACAGTGACGTCCAAGGGGGAAATTGTTGATAGACATTATGTCTGTCACTGTGCGAATAGGCTAGATAGAGCGTGTGTTGAATATTGTATAGATTAGATATGAATGCACAGCCAAAGTGCGAACATGAGAGGAGCATTCGTACGAAGTGAACCCACTCCGTAAGAAGCTACATGCTCACTTCGTACGAGTTGGTCAATGTCTATATATAGGTTGTGTGTGTTCATTGTTTTGTAAGTTTTGGAGTTCCCAAAGGGGAAGCGCTGGTGAAATCTCTCCAGGATTTCGCCAGCTTGACAAGATATATACTATAAATGAATGAATGCTTCTGCTTACTCTGCTTCTACTCCTTTCTTAATAACATTCTACCGGACTAGTACTATCCCTACCCACACTTCTGTCTAGAACCGCCGGATCCCGGACCTACAATCAGTAGATCTCGAATCTTGGAGAACAAGTTTCGAAAAAATCATAAGTGATATCAAGATTTCATAACCTTGCAAAATCTCAGAAAATCTGAAATCTCAAAACTTATTCGAAATCAAATTTTTTTTGAAATTTTATTCGAAATTACTATTTTTCGAAATCTTATTCGAAATCACTATTTTTCGAAATGTTATTCAAAATCACAACTTTTCGAAAATGTTCAAAATCATAAATTTTTCGAAAACTCACCCTGTTTTCAAAAACTTGTAATTTTTTTTTGAAAACTCATTTTTTATGAAATCTAAAATGTTCTCGAAATATCAAGATTTTTCCGAAATCTCATTACTTCATTAGGCTGTTATTGTGAACTAAATTTGAGCTAACTCACCGTGGAGTTCGATCCGTGCTAACAGGTGGTTTGCTATTAAATAACAATTGGTTTTGTAAACGCTTAAACAGAATCAGATAACTTTTACGAAACAAAATACCTTAAGTTGAATGAGCTTCTGATGTATTACTTCTGCCCAAAGGTGATTTGATATTTCTATTTATTGTTCAAGTATAATGATAAACTATGTTAATTGTGCCTTACAAACGTGAATGCCTTATTTCTAGCCAAAGCTGATTTAATTCATTCATGTCTTGCATACTTAACAAATGCATAACTAAGGTAATTGTCTCATTTATAGCCAAAGATGATTTGTCACAATTACTTTGCACACATGCTTAGATGATTATACTTCTGCTCGAAGGTGATTTGTCTTCATTTAAGTAGAATTTTCAAATTAGTCAATTATTTTGATCCTAGTAATAGACATATCATAACTTGTTCAAATAATGATCCTCACATTAATGATCATTCATTAATCTTATGATCATTTTATGTCTACCTTACTTTAATAGCCCATAACAATACTCACCGTAACTTTCTTCTATAAATTAGTATCTCATCCACTTTAATTCCTAAACCTAATATGTTTTGCCTGACTTAAAGTTTCTATAGGATTAGCTTTTTAAATCAAATGCTTGATTATCTCTTAAGACACGATAATCACAGCTCTCTTCTGATAAAACTACCACATGAGAAAAGTAGAGCATGATAAATACGATAAGTTGAACATGATGTCTCTTATGATATTCAAGAACTCATTTAACATAAATGCTATCACTAAAGTTATTTCAGATTAAGTTTTCCCGAAGACTAATATAATCTTATGGAATAATTAAAAGAACTCCTAAGGCATGCATGCCTTCATTTCAAATTCTAAACTATAAGGTTAAATGGCATTCATGAATACATCATAATGTACAATACCATGACCCATAAAATAAAAGGGCTTACACATGGAAACAAATATATCTTTCCAGTACATTACATAATAAAATTTTCGCTTGTACAATTTGATGCCTTAAAAATTAACTATAACACTCAAAAGTACCAAAGGAAATTGAGTGCGTAGATAAGCAACATATGTACAAAGAAAAAAATGTTAGAAGCTGGAGAATAAGATGTTATTCATCTTACACCCACTAAAACCTTAAAAGAGGATAGTTCTATGGTCCAAAGACAAAATACAAGTACAAATCCAACTCTAAGGTTCTTCAAGAGAGAATCTCATTATGTAATTATGCCATTAGACTAGGCATAAGCAACGAGACTATCCATGATTCAAAAGAACAGTTGGATGAATTAGTTAGGTAGTCGCCTACTAATGATTTTTAAGTCTGCTAATCTTAATATTCCAATTAACACATGATAAGTTGACTCTAGTTCTATGCGTTTCCTTACCAAAATTCAACAACTAACTAACATGAGAGTTAGTGACAAAATTAAATGTTACTGCTATAAGAACCATGAAAAGTTGTCTTCTAATTACGCTTTATGATACCTTACATATTCTGGAAATTAATCAGAATTTAGTATCAATACTAAAACTATCTTATGACAGTTGTGAGGTTTACATAGCAACATAAAGTCACACTTACCTTAAACTATCATATTATTTGTTTTCAATATTTGGATAAAAACATTAATAAAATAAAACTAGATGATACCTTACACTTTAACAACTTTTTTTTATCATGCAAATGAGAATTTGACCAAAGGAAAATGAGACCAGTAAATTACCTCCATTGTAACCGAAAATCATGAGAAATCATGACATGGTTAATGAGGATGATTTTTTCATCTAATCTCATTCTAAGTGATTTAAATAATGATGTTGAAAGCCCCAAATCATTACATAGCTTAAGGAATAAGTATGGGTCTACCAGAAGTTATTAATTGACATTCGTGGAACTTATTAGACACAATTCATTTATCATTTAAAGACTATCCACTTGTATCTAAAATTTTGTCTCATGTGGCCCTAGTCTTAAAGAAATCTATCCATATATATACTTAATATGATTTTTGTTAAATATGTCCCTAAACTTCTTATGACATCTGGACAATAAGGAAATTACATAAAGTGTAACATATGTATGATAGGTTCCCACGTCACATACCTCATTGAAACTTAATTGTTGCATTTCTAGAGACATCAAAGACTAGTGGAATCATTAAATGTCTTAATAATAACTTGCAATAGTTGCAAGAGGTGGGGGAGTGAAAACTTCATATTACTTCAATTTACACCTTTTGTACAAAACAGTGCTCCATCTCGACACTGTTCCATCAAACTTGTCTCCTTAAAATCTAATTCTACTCTTACAAAAGTTTAATTGTTGCTTAATTGTGGGCACACTTAGATTTCTTACCTAAACTAACATAATCATCAACAAGAGAAAGTATAACGACTAACGTCGTTGATATGTTTCTCACTTAGAATTTGTTGGTCGTTAAATATTGACCCTAAGCATGCCGAGTTCTTTAAGACTTCTAAGGTCAGTGGAGGAGCAGTAAAAGTCTTCATCTCGACTTGCAAGGAATACAAGAGGCGTGGGAGGAAGAGAGTCATTAAACTTTACTCTGAATTCAACTCCGATTACACCTCTTGTACACCATACTGCACCCACTCTTACATACTTAGAATCCTGAAAATGGTAGCAACCTAACCAAGAGCTAATCCCTAAAACTAAAGCTCCTAATAAACCCAATAATCAACTCAGGAGGTCATCTAGGTTTAAAATCCTACTAACTTTGATGATTACATAACCTCCCTAACTGAAGTTGAAATGGATTTTATAAAAGTTTACTGATCTTATCTCTTCTAATTAAGCCATTAGCGTCAATCAATCTTCTAAATGGAACAAAAATGTTTTCTAGTAAAACTGATTTTATGTGTTCGAATAACGTTTAGGTTTTGATTCAATTACCTAAGAGTGTTCATAACCAAACCAAATCCTAATATAAACGTTAAGACACCAAGAAGCATGATTTATTGTCAAAGGTTATACTCAGGAAGAGAAAATTTATCAAAAAATTTTCTTACCTATATTACAAAAGTTTCTTTAAAGATTATCGCTGTTCTGGTATCTTATAACAATTTAGAGCTACATTAGCTAAACATTAGAACAACTTTCCCTAACAACTGGCTGACATATTTACATGTTTATAAAACAATTTGAAAGTTCTAAACTTACGGTTAAAGAACAGTTTGTCTATAAGCCCGTAAAATCCATGTATGGGTTAATGCAAACATCATAATGCGATGAAATCTTAACGCAATTATTTTCATCAAGAACCAAGTGGATTAATGTATCTACCTCAAGATGAGTAGGAGTAACTAAAATAAACTTGTCTTTATATAGATGTCATTCTTTTTCAAGTATATGTTACATAAGTCAAAGCATTGTTGACACATACTTTGATATAATAAATCTCTAAGATATCTCTTATATGATAGATATCATAACATACTGAGATAGACTCAATGGGACATTAGTTTTTGTTCCATAAGTTTAACATTAAATGGGTCCTTACATATGTAACAAACAATATTGCTCTCCGTTAGAGGATAATATGATAAATGAGATTATTTACTTATGCTTCATTAGTTAGAAGCCTTATGCAGATTCAAGTTTATACTCATTTAAATATTAATCACATTGCAATACACTAGATATGTCTAGATTAATGTGAAGCATCTTATGGAGTATTAAAATATCTATAAAGGAAAGGAGTGGCTATAATTTTTAGAGAAGAAGTGAGAATTCAAACCGGTTGATTACTCTAACGTTATAATATTCAAAGATAACAAACTGTAATTTCAGGCATATCCTTATGTTGGCAGAGAAAACCTATACTGTGGAGGAGTCATAATAAACTGATAACAATAACCTAAGTTATAATGACATAATATGCTATTGATCACAAAGCAATACACTAAATATTGTTGGAAATTTATCAGTGGACACATAAGTTCATTAACTCCATATAAATTATACATTGAAGACTTGTTATAAAGACAGCTACCATGTCTTCTTGGACAGTAACAGTTCGAGAGGTGCTGCATTAAATTTCGGTACACAATTAATTATTCATTTATGAACGAACTGAGAAAACTAAATCTTTATATCGAATGCATTCATGAAATTCTTAAGGATTCTATAACTAAAAGTCTATCACCCATAACTATTATGTAATCGTTTATAATAATGACGAGTTTATTGATGACTATGTACAACTGCATATCGTACTATGAATGATTGACTAATTAATTTTCCTCGTCCCATTGATTTTGTATGTCTCTAACATATGTTCCGCTAGTATAATGACATATAGTCAAATATAAATATAAATACAAATCAAACGTTAAGGGGTTCACTTGCGTATTTTGGTCATAACTGTTAGGTTTTAAATTGAGACTGTAGTATGACTAATGGGGTCCCAAGTCGTATAATGACTCAACGACTGTATTTCCCTGCTATGGTTCTTGTTTTAAAGCTAAAATGAGTATTACTTCTGATCACACTAATCTAATACTCATAATAAATTATTATTCGGCTAAGTGGGAGAATGTAAGATTAAATATGTATTTATATGTATTTGATCTAGTAGGCATCATTATCATTTATATAATATAAATCAAAATATATTAAAACCTATAATATAATGAGTTTGTAATTATTGATGGACCGATTTACCATCATTAACTAATTGGGTATCCCCTTTGGTGTATATAAGGAGATTATTAGAAAGGGATTAGGGTTAGACAATCATAACATAACATAACATCACATCAAATTCGACTTTCTCTCTCTCCATTACTACGAGTTCTTCAACCCTAAAGAATTCGGTACCACCATGAATAACATACATCCTAAAGAGGAACCAGATCAAGCTGCATGGCTGCATCTGTATCTGGATTCTCTGCGGGTTGTCTGCTTTATCAGGTATTATTTACATATTTTCTATGTTTAAATAGAACTGATCAACAAAATCACTAAACTTTGATTCATAAAGATAATTTAAGCTTCTTAATTCTTTAAAAAGTTCCTAAGTATATTAATAGTTTTAATTTTTTAATATAATTTAAGCTTCTCTAATTCTTTGAAAAGTTCCAAGTGATTAATTTTTTTAATTAAAACGAATTACGGAGATGATCTACTATGAGTTAAATACTTGTTTCGAAATAAATGTACAATTTAATATGTATTTGATCTTTCATTTGAAAGATTTAATTTCTTTTATTCTCGATGTAGTAGATCATCATTGAGTTTTTCAAAATAGTTTTATATTGCTTTTAACTACATGTTTTTTCTTCATCGATTAGATCATCATTGAGGTTTTCGTACTCAATTTGATCATCACCAATATAAATGTAATTTATTAGATCCTGTTGTATATAGTCTATTTCGATCAGTTAAATAGTATTAGATGAAAATGCCATTTCAAAGTTGGTTATCAAATGAAACAAAAATGTACTCATCTTTTTTTTTCCAAATATTTCCAAATAACAATGTTGCTGCTACTCTGTTACACAAATAATTCTAATTTATTTACATTTACCCAAGATTAAATCTGAGATCTCTCACTTAAGATACATATGTTTCCAGCATGTATTGTACTTTACTTATTAAAAGCCGTTAAAAAAACTTATTAAATGTTCTTTCTAAATTAACAGATAACTAAAAGATTTGGAATATTTTTATGGTTATTTTCTTATACGGTTTAACAGTCCAATTGAGACTTTGAAACGGATTTTTCACCTATATCATTCGTTTTTTTTCATACATGGAATGTGTGTCTATATATATTATATTCTTTAATCAGACATTTTACTTTTCTTTTAATGTGAACTAATTACTATGAAAAAACTCGGTTCAAACTGTAAAATCATTAAAACTTGCATGACCCATATAATCGGACCGAACCATGATTCTTGGGTTGAATGCAGAAGAGGACGTGGCCAGTTAACGACGTGAAAATTAGGGGTGAGCATAATATCGAATTAACTGAACCGAAGCAACGACCGATTGTTCGGTTATTATTTCGTGAATAACCGAACGTTCGGTAGGGTTCATGCGGGAACCACCATTATCGTGGGAACTATTTGTGAACACAACCAAAATAAATCAAAACAAACAATGAACCCCCTAGCCCCCACCCCACCACCACCACCCAAAAACTTAAACCAATTGTTAACCGACCATCGGTTATGGTTATGGTAAACACTTTTCAATTAACCGAAGCTTTGATTAACTAACCATCGGTTAACTGAATCTACACTTAACTAACTTTGCACACCCCTAGATAAAATCATAGGATATCAACAATGAAAATAAAGAAACATTTGGCATGCCAATTGAAAGACATGTATAAATTGGAAGAAAAAAAAACAGATGGGAAATGTAAAATCCGACCCTTAATTTTGTGTCAGGTAACTAGCTACACTGGATCCAACACAAGTTCTCGAGCCCAGCCCAAAACTCAGTTGACCAACATTTGCCTAACAACTGAAGTTTCTAACAACTGAAGAATCTCTTCGTGAAAGCTCGTAATCATAATTTTGATTTGTGTATGTTTGTTTGGTTACGTTTGATTTGTGTATTGTTTGTTTGGTTACGTTTGTATATCCTTATTAGTTAACGTTGTGTTTAAGTTTATTTTTATTTATGTTTGTTTATATATTCATTAGTTTAGAATTTTGTGTATTAAACAGGTTCGATAAATTATAATATTTAATGTTTTTTTTTGGTAAAAGAGGGGCGGTACCTCTTGTAATTTTTGTTAATGGCAAAAAATATATATACAACTTAGAGGGGCTTAGGTTCCCGGAACATGACACCCAAGGTACTCACCACCCTATCGACAAAGGGCCTAACCCCATCCTAAACACATTCCACACAGCTAAGCTAACAAACCAATCAATCCTACCGGTCAAAAACAAAATACAGGAAATCTAAAAAAAACATAAAATAAATTACAACTATTAAAAAAAACACAAAAGAACTTCTCCCACAGTTGCTTTTTTATCCTTCCAAAACTTCCCGACAGCTTTCCACTTTGCAAATTCTTTCCAGCAACATCATCCATTCTGATTTTCAAGCCACATCTTATGTCCTTCAACAAAACAGCAACATCAACCTGCAAGATCAAACCAGTACTATCCTACAGCAACAAAGTATCCATTCCCCTATATATAAACCACCCCAACCAGCCAACACTGCATTACGCCGTCCCTCCCTTCCCTCATACTTAACTATCAATAAAACAGTCAAAGTCCTACCTCCACCTGGTTCTATACAAAACCACTTCCCAAACTCCCTAAAATACCCCTCCCATAACAACTGCCGACCAAACCAATAACTCCAAACATCCTCAATCCAACTCATTGTACCATCAATCCTTACGATACCCAAACCAATATAACCCAAAAAGCGGTTCCCTCTTTTACCAATATCCCCAAAATACCCTTCATATAGAATTGACCCCCCTTATTATACAATACCATTATACAAGGGTTAAACTGAAAACCACCCACCCCATAAGTAATCACTGCATCAAACAACCACCACAACCCAAATAACCAGTCAATTTGCACCATTAATAGAACTTCCCAACCCACCATCCACAATACTAAATTTCCACACAGAAGCAGCAATACTCACCTCCTTAATGCCCTTCAAAGACAAACCCATTAGTCTAAATCTCACACCTTCTAAGATCCTATTAACCAGCTCTTGAACAGATCTCTTGGCTCCCCTCATAATTCTATAGTTTCTTTTCTTCAAACTTAATAAACAGAAGCGGCATCAGTCAACTGTTGGATCACAAACCAAACACACTTAAGACCTTCTTTAGTTCAATAAACTTAACAATATCAACCTATAAATCCGATGAATCAATTAGCCTAGCAAGAACTTTTACCCTTTTCCGCACAACATAAGCATACTCACAACCAAAGAGTAAATGTTGGTAACTTTCTGGACACTTATTACAAAAAGAAACACTTCAATATACCGTCAAAACCCCAGTTTAGCATCCTATCATGCGTAAGCAGCCTGTATTTGAATGCCAGCCAAGCAATAAAAGTGTGTCTAGGAATGCATTGACTAAACCACACAAATATGCTCCATTTAACCACACAATACGTCATCCGTTCTCAAGGCGTTTTAAGATTTCGAGTCATCACAACTTGACTTGGCCACCCACCATTGATCATAAGCAATCATCAACCTGAAATAAAACTAAACTGAGCATAACTAGTGTGGATAGTATCTGAGTGAGGGATCTTTGGTACGCCCAATGAGCACATGTGTAGACGTTTAGGACTTAATAGCCAGTCACACATATTGCCCCATCTACAGATTGTACCTCCCAAACTCAAATATTTCTCCAAAACGAAAAATAGTTGTATGTATAATATGTATGCAACATTGGCATATCTTGTCAAATTTTGGCACTAAGGCTCTTTTGCAAGTACCTATATGGCCACATTGGACAATGAAGATCATACTAATTTTGTTTTTGATCTTTTCTATTTTCCTAACTTATTTTTCTTTGCGATTATCCTTTTTTTGGTCTTTTGCACAATACTAGTATTCATATATATGTATTAATATAAATCAAGACTTATTGATCGATGGTAGCTGGTGTGTGTATGGCAAGAATGGAACTCTCAACCTATGTTGAACGAGAATCAATTGAACTAATCAACACAGATGCCAATCCACACATAGTCATCAACCATTATGTTAGTCACAAGGATCATAGCCTACCAACATGTGATATGTTGAAGATGCTAAACTTTCGACACTTTATTATCCATGTGTCAAGTTGATAACTGATGTACTATCATTTCTCTTTTTACCTTTCATGTCATCTCATCTTCTCAAACTGAAAGTCTTTTTGAATTTTTCAAATTTTATAACCCCTCTAAACTAATACAAAGATATAATTTTTTTTGGATCAGGGAAATTGCTCCCTCTAAATTTTTGTTTTTATAGAACCATTTTATAGAAAAAATATCAAACACAATATCATTTCTTAGAACACATCTCGGCCTCCCGATATTTTCGTGTGGAATAATTGGGTTCCTAAAAAAGTGGGCATAGTCATTTGGAGAGTGGAAAAAAATAAATAGTTTACTGACATCGGACCACATTGGCTCATAGGGATTCAAATATCGAATGAGAGATGTAGGTCTGTGGGGACATAGAGGAGACTTGTGAACATGTGTTTGTGTCTCGCCATTTTCCACATACAATATGGCAGGTTCTTTCACAATGGTGTCGATTTCCTAGCTTCTACCCATTTTGTAACACCTCGTAAAATCGTGTCAAATAATATAATGACACGTATAAATTTTTTATAACTCTATTAAAGACTAATAGGGACTAAAAGTGTCAACATGCTCAAACTAAGTCTCTGAGTGACCTACTGATGTCAACATGCATAAATTTAGCCTCTGAGTGACCATTAGTGACAACATGCTTAAACTTGGCATCTGAGTGACCATTAGTGTCAACATGCTTAAACTTATCCTATAAGTGACCATTAGTGTCAACATGCTTAAACTTATCCTATAAGTGACCATTAGTGTCAACATGCCCAGCCTCTAAGTGACCTCGGAGTCAACATGCTTATACTGAGTCTCTGAGTGATTCTTTACAAAGTCCTAACTCTCATATGTGCCACTTGTTGGACGAGAGGGATTAATTCTGTAAAAAATGTAAAAGTTAGATAATGAGGGGTTAAAAGTGTCAATATGTTAATTTATACCTCTGAATTACCTTTTAACGAACCGAGAGCTCGACAATGTCCGGGCATACTCCCGGGTACGCCAAATGTTGGCTACAGAGGGCTAAATATGCTAAAAAGATGTTTTAGAAGGTTTTATAAGTTGAGGGGCTAAATGTGACAAGTTTGGAAAGTTACCAATGGACGCTCGCGGGGCGCGAGAGGCACAGACCTGGCCTCTCGCGGCCTGCCAGAAAGTTGTGTCTGCAAAAAATTGCCTTGGCCTCCACACATGTTGCCAAAAACCATTTGATTCGAAACCATGGACTTCCAAACTACTATGCCATGTTTTAGGACACTTGTAAGCTCCTCTAACACCGCTTAACACCTGGCATCACCTCCTTCAAGCTCTCCAACTATAAATAGGTGCCAAGGTTCACCACTTGAACTTACACCTTTCTCATTCTTCATTCTATCTCCCTCCTCTGGAAGTTCCTAACTGAAAGGAACATCCAACTTAGTTCTATTTCATCCTAGGAAGCACTTGTGAGTGTTTCTTTCTCTTGCATTTCGTTTATAGGCTTTTATAGCCAAAAGTCAAGAGTTTTATGAAAAACGCCTTGACTTTTGGTTAAGACCATTATGGTCCAGCCATTATTCGTAACGAACATGACTAAGTGATCGTAATAAGGCAGGTGTTAATCCCTATTAAGGGCACATCCTAAAGATCACGTTTGCTAGACCAATTGACGGGTCAAAGTTTTATTATTAAAAAGTCAAACAGGCCAATTTTCGGAAATATTTTAATCTGAGCTTATATATGTTATGAAACATGTTTTGACACTTAAACAAGTTGGTAATAATTATTAGAACATGTAAGAACATGTTCGGCTCGTCAATTTCAGCTATAGGGTCGTTTCACAACCGAAAGTCACAAAGTTTGACTTTTGCTTTGACTTTCGATTCTAACCCGATTTAGAATAGTTAGCTACTGATCTGAGGTTGCATTATGATCGTAATATAATGTAGCATAATCCTCTAAGGTTATATTACATGATCATAATCAGAATCTGAGTTTATGCACAAGTTCCGTTATTATGTCATTTTGACAAAAATGCCTTTTTTACGTAAAATAAGTTTTAAAAGATAACGAACTTGAAAATGAACTACCTACTGATATTACATTATAAATAAATTATTTTTCCACAAAACTTATGATCGTAACATTAAAACTTTAACGGGCATATAAGTTGATATCCTACTAGTGTTACAACTTATTTAAAATATAATGGCATATAGAACTTGTCCATGACTTATACGTTTACCCAATATCGCTTATATGCGTTCGGTTAAGTATATGTAACTAGTTTACGGAAATTAACCGAAACGGGTTTAACCTTGTCATTTAAGTCTCAAAATCAAGAATGTTTATGGTTTACCAATATGCAAGTCAAGTACTTGTTGGGTTTAAATCACATTCCATCCGACCATCGCTTATCCTAGCGTATTATATGTTTTGATCATGTACGCTAGTCGGTCTAAGTCTATGACTTAAATAAGACCGTTAGCATTTTAATTGGTTAGCTTATGCCATAATCCAGACTAGAGCCTTCTGGTAAATGCTATTTGCACTTAGTTCATTTTGTGGTCGGCTGAGATATTAAATCTTGCATTTAACCAAGACTAGCTCAGGTAAATACTCTCGACTTATCTCACCTATGCGGGCTTGGGTTACGGTAAACTATTACCGCTTGGTCGGAAATGAGATCAATCGAATGCCAGATTGTGGCTTGTAAATCCACATATTCCGTTTTAGTCAGTTTTGTTTGATAACTTAAAAATCGGGGGTTAACTACCGTGTCCTGGATGTCCTCGGCTCATTACATTAGATAATGGCCATAATCAAAGCGCGGGGTGTAGGCATCCACCTGACAGACGCTCATGCTAAATTATTTTTACCCACAAAGTTGGGGATAACTCCTTCGTGAGTTCTTAAGTGGTGTGTACGTTAATCATGTCTCGGTCTACGTACTAGGCCCTGTATGTATGGACAAACATGTGAATCTGTTAACATGGTTACAAAGTAACTTTCCCAAGTTATAAAAGATTTTGTGCCATGTGCACTTAAAATCATTTTCAAAGGTTTTCAAAATGAGTCAGTTGGGTGTATTTACCAGCGAAAGGTGACGTATTTTCAAAAGACTAAGCTTGCAGGTGCAATACGAAATAGGCTGAAAGCTGCTCAGTAGTGATATAAGAGGATCTTGCAAATCCTTAGATCTACCCTAAAGTCTGTTATACATTTTTGTACATCTTACAATCCGCCTGTAGATTTTCTATTACAAGCCGTCTGTATATTATTTTTGTACTTTGAACATTTGGTTTGTAATAATAATTTAACTCCAAAACTTCCACTGTGCTGTGTTTAATTGACTATGATAATATCAACTTACGTCACGATATTTCCCACCCGGGCTCACCGGTGTTTGGATTGGTTGGAAATCCGGGGTGTGACAGGTTGGTATCAGAGCCAATGTTTGAGAGAATTAAACACTATCCTTCTTGTGTTTAATCTCAATCTTACACAAAAGCACATTCCTTAGACATCCGAGTCTAGGCTTTGACCTAGGATTACTCATCTCATCATTAAGTTATTAGTATCGTTTTGATTTGAATTTTAACAGGAAAATGCCGCCAAGAGTACGAGGAAGAGGTAAAGGACCAATTAGGGGAGGATCATCTGGACATATCCCTTCACAACCCCTTCACTCGAATTCCTATGAGGATTCGGGGGATTACTGGCCCCTATCGCGACATTCACCTACTCATACCCAAAACTCGTACTACACATATCATTCACACCAATCACACCACTCTCATCACTCTCATCATTCATATCATGATGAGTTTAACCCGAACCATTACTTCAACACACCCCCAGTTGAACAGAATCAGTTGGATTAACCCAATCCCATGGATGAGGACTCCGATCCAGAAATGCCGTCGTCGGGATCACACACACATCCCATCGAAATCTCAAGCGATTCAAACTCTTACGCCGGATCGCCATACCAAGGTCCTAACGAATGGGACCAATATTGGATCCAATTCACCTTTGCTAACTCCTTCCCATCACTCCCCAACACCTCCTGTGCAAGAAGATGTTCACATGGAAGCTGTGGAACAACATCAGCCGCCACCTGAGCCGCCAAGGAGGAAACGAGGAGCGCATATGTCGATACGTGCAGATCAACGGTCAGGTTCGCTGCCACCGTTGCCCAAACCTTACCCTACCATTCAAGAGGACCCATAAATGGGTGGACCCTCCAATGCTTCACCTGTAATGGAACCAACACCATCACTAGTGGTTCAACCACCACCATCGGGTTTTAACAACCCTATCCCAACATATCCGGATACATCTGGATATGATCTTTTTAACCCATATATGCTGTTAAATTACCAGGCACTATCACATGACCCTTATATGCAAGCGGTCATGCATAACGCACTTTACCCGTCTCCTTGCCCACCTGCTTATCCACCTACTAGATATCGAAGTTATGGGTACCAGTATCCCGTTATGCCACAACCCCAACCTCCGCCGCAACTTTAGGCCATCAATGAGGCCTTGAACGAATGAAGGAAATGCAACAACAAGCGAAGAAAACAGAGAAGAAGACGAATAAGTTCGTCAAAAAGCTCTCCAAGTTGGTTAAGGGAAAGAAGGACGAGTGAAGTCTCTTCTATTATTATATTTAATCCCTGCGAGGACATTGTTATTTCCTTTAGTCCCTGTGTGGACAATTGTTATTTCTTTTCAGTCCTTGCATGGACAGTTTGTTCATTTATTTCTAGCATTGTAATTTATATCGTCATTTAATGAAATATTTTGGAATTATATGTATGTATTATCCTCTTCAAGCAAACGTCTCGATTTTACTCGAAATTTATGCTCTGCTATATAATTCCAAAAGAATCTAATGGTTTTGATTAGCAAGTGGCACAGACCACATATTTGGCCATCTTATAAATGATAGTTAAGGATAAAAAGGCCTTCTATCATGATAGGTAAGGGGAGTTATCGTTCTATCCAGAGGTGGTGGACTAGATTCAAGCCTCCAAGTTGTTAAGGTCAATGAGACCGGGACTATTAATCAGCCATTAAGGTACTCTTCTGTTAACATTCAGGAATGTTCATACTCTTGGTAGTGTGAATTGAGGAACCACACTAACCTTCTAGGTGATGGACTATGTCCTAAAACCTATTATATAGCCTATGTGATCAATATGATCCCGACTAATATCATCAATGCGATGATATTATATGTCCATTAGTGACAGGACAACGTGCCATATTTTATGTCCAGTAGTGACAGGACAACGTACCATATTATATGTCCATTAGTGACAGGCCAACGTGCCATATTATATGTCCATTAGTGACTAGCCAACATGCCATATTTCATGTTCATTAGTGACGGGCCAATGTGCCATATTTTATGTCCATTAGTGACAGGCTAACGTGCCATATCTATATGTCCATTAGTGACATGCCAACGTGTCATATTTTATGTCCATTAGTGACAGGCCAATGTGCCATATTATATGTCCATTAGTGACAGGCCAACGTGCCATATTTTATGTCCATTAGTGACAGGCCAACGTGCCATACCTATATGTCCATTAGTAACATGCCTATGAGCCATGTTTTAACGTCCTTCTTGACAAGCCTATGAGCTACATATAATTGTCTAATGACAATGACAATTGTGACATTACGATCCACTGTCTAATAATATATGGACTACGTCCAAATTGTAATTTGTCTCTGATGGTCCTTTTAAGACCTAGGCCAAATATAGATAACATTCATAGAATGTTAAGCCTAAGAGTTGTGATTATATTCACACTAGTTTGATTAGGCGATGGATTTGTATATCCAAATATTAAAGCCAATATGGTTATTAATACCATGGCTAAGAGTAGTTAATTTGGTAATTAGAACCAAAGCTTCAAGAATGGCAAACTCGGACGAGGCGCAAAGTAGCCACCGAGAGATTAACTCTAACAAAGCTGAAAATATAGCCATCAATGATGATGATTTCCAAGCTCGCATTGATGCAGCTGTTGGAAAGGCCATGGAAAAGGCCATAGAAAAACTTAAGGAGTCGAGCGTTACTCGCTCTAGACCTTTATCTATTCCACCATCATCAGCTCATAAAGAGAGCTCTATTCGCTCTTCAAATGCTAAGAGTGAACCAGGAAAATTAGAATTTAATGATAGGTCCCGTTCTTCTAAAGACGGATGTACCTATAAATACTTCATATCATGTAAACCTCAATATTTCAACGGAGAAAAGGGAGCAGTAGAAGCCTTGAAATGGCTCGATGGAGACAATAGTGGATATCAGCGATTGTGCTGATAAGGATGCGGTAAAGTATGTATCACAGTCCTTCAAGGGTGATGCCTTGATTTGGTGGAAGGCAATGGTCCAATCAACAGGTAAAGTACACCTGTATAACTTGGGATGGTCCAACTTTGTTGATCTTGTAAAGGAGACTCACTTCCCTCCACATGAGGTGGAGAAGATTAGTTTTTGACTTCAATTCTCTGTCTAGATTAGTTTCCTATTTAATCACCCCTGAACCCAGATGCATTGCGTGTTTCATTAATGGGTTAGCACCCGAGATAAAAGGCATGGTAAAGGCTGCTCAGCCTAGTACCTACAGGTATGCTGTTGACCTATCTCTCTCCCTCACCTTAGATTTGGTGAGGCAAAACTCAGTTAAAGCTGAAACTGAAGGGAAAAGGAAGAGAGAGGATGGTAACGCCCAAAGATTTAATAAGATAAATAATGGGAGATTTGAATTCAGAAGGAACCTAGATAAGTCGGGCATAACGCCGACGTGTAAAAATTGCAACCGTAGACATTGGGGACAGTGTAGTATTGATCACAGGCTAAACCCTGTGGTATTTGTAAGAAAAAGGGGCATAAGACCCTAGAGTGCAAGGATCTTAAGAATGCCGCCTGCTACGGCTCTAATGGAAAATGGAATATTAAGTTTAACTGCCCAAAGAACCCCAGAAATAATGATGCAAAACCTGGAGATGCTAAATAAGAGAATGCTCGTGCCTTTCAGATGAATGCCAGGGAGGCCGTTAATGACAATAACGTCATAATAGGTACATTCCTCATCAATGATGTATATGCTAGAGTTCTTTTTTATTCAGGTGCTA
Source organism: Scalesia atractyloides (assembly GCA_947069175.1). Lineage (NCBI taxonomy): Eukaryota > Viridiplantae > Streptophyta > Magnoliopsida > Asterales > Asteraceae > Scalesia > Scalesia atractyloides. Next base: position 19,101,526 of record CAMTDV010000022.1, on the reverse strand, counting down.
TATAAATCTTTTGTAGACCATAAGTTTAGTAAACTATTAAACTTGCCCATAAGAACTCTAGACATAACCTACGAAGTAGAACTTGCTAATGGAACTTTAGAAACAACATATTCCATTCTTGATGAATGTGTTATATCTATTAAGAATCATTCTATTCCTATCTCTCTTTTGCCAATGAAATTGGCGGGGTTCGATGTAGTCTTAGGCATGGATTGGTTATCCCATAACCAAGCCCACATTTCCTGTGATAAGAAACTCATCGAAATTAAAACCCCATCTGCTGAAATGATCACCATTCTAGGAGATTCACACTATGGATGGCACAACAAAGTGTCGTTACGCAAGGCATCCAGGTGTCTGAGAAAAGGCTGTATCATTTACGTGGCACAAGTAACTATCAATGAGCCTAAACCAAATATTGAAGACCTTCCAGTTATCTCGGAATATTCCGATGTTTTCCACAAAGAATTGCCAGGCCTACCTCCAGATAGGCCAGTGGAGTTTATGATTAATAATCTACCTGAATCAGCACCTGTAGCTAGGGCTCCATATCGGTTAGCACCAACGGAGATGAAGGAATTAAGGATACAATTAGATGAACTTTTAGAGAAAGGCTTTATTCATCCTAGTTCCTCACCTTGGGGAGCTCCTATTCTTTTCGTAAAGAATAAGGACGGTTTAATGCGGATGTGCATTGATTACCGTGAGCTAAATAAGATAACGATCAAGAATCATTATCCTTTGCCCAGGATCGACGATTTATTCGATCAACTTCAAGGAGCTAGTTATTCCTCCAAGATCGATTTAAGATCAGGATATCATCAACTGAAGGTTAGGAATGAGGATGTTCCTAAGACTGCCTTTAGGACTCGTTATGGTCACCATGAATTCCTAGTGATGCCTTTTGGGCTCACAAATGCCCCTGCAGCATTCATGGATCTCATGAATAGAATCTGCAAGCAATACTTAGATAAGTTTGTCATTGTCTTCATAGACGACATACTTATCTACTCTTGTAATCAGGCTGATCACGAGAAACATCTTCAGTGCATCCTAGGATTGCTAAGAAAAGAGAAACTTTATGCTAAGTTTTCTATATGTGAATTTTGGCATAGAGAAGCTCAATTTCTTGGACATGTTGTAAGTGAGCATGGTATCCAAGTGGATTCCGCCAAAATAGAAGCCATAATGAATTGGGAAGTACCCAAAACTCCATCGGAGATTCGTAGTTTCTTAGGATTGGATGGTTATTATATGAGGTTCATTGAGAACTTTTCGAGGATAGCCACTCCTTTAACTACCTTGACCCATAGAATGTCAAGTTTTACTAGGGTCCAAAACAAAGAGTATCTTTTGAGATTCTAAAACATAAGTTGAGCAATGCTCCTGTGTTATCTCTACCTAAGGGTATTGAGGATTTTGTCGTTAACTGTGATGCCTCGCACACTGGCATGGGTTGTGTGCTAATGCAAAAAGGCAAGGTAATTGCTTATGCATCACGACAATTAAAGGTGAGCGAAAGGAATTACACCACCCATGATTTGGAATTAGGTGCCGTTGTATTTGCACTTAGGTTGTGGAGCCATTACTTATAAGGCACAAAGTGTATTATATACACAGACCATAAGAGTCTCCCACATTTGTTCAATCAAAAGGATTTGAACATGAGACAACACCATTGGATGGAAACACTTAATGATTATGATTGTGAAACTCGCTACCATCCCGGCAAGGCAAATGTCGTTGCTGACACCTTAAGTCGTAAGGAAAGGGTTAAGCCTCTTAGGATTAACGCCAAGAGCATTAAGCTCAGGAATAACTTAAATGAGAAGCTATTAGATGCGCAAAAGCAAGCACTATTAGAGGCTAATATTCCTAATGATGGATTAGGCAAGACTGTTGTTTAGTTAGTGCCTGAAAAGGATGGAATCCTTATATTTGATAATAGAATTTGGGTTCCAATCTTTGGAGGACTTAGAGAACTAATCCTCCAAGAAGCACATAATTCATAATACTCAGTTCACCTAGGTGGTGACAAGATGTATCAAGATTTGAAAAAAGAATTATTGGTGGATGGGTTTGAAGAAATCCATAGCCACTTATGTAGCTAAGTGTCTGACGTGTTCGCAAGTTAAGGCTGAACATCAGAAATCGTCGGGACTTTTACAACAGCTTGAGATTCCCACTTGGAAATGGGAAATGGTAACTATGGACTTGATTACCAAGTTACCTAAGACCGAACATGGTAATGACACGATTTGGGTCATTATGGATAGGCTGACTAAGTCAGCGCATTTCTTGCCAATTAAGGAGACGTATAATTCTGACAAATTGGCTAAGTTATACGTGGACAAGATTAGGTCCCTACATGGTGTGCCGATATCTATTGTATCTGATAGAGATACTAGATATACATCTCACTTTTTGGAAAAGTTTCCAACAATCATTAGGCACAAAATTAAACTTTAGTACGGCTTACCACCCGCAGACGGATGGACAAAGTGAGCATACTACTCAGACTTTCAAAGACATGCTTAGAGCATGTGTGATTTATTTAGGTGGAAGTTGAGATGATCACTTACCCCTAATAGAATTCTTCTATAATAATAGTTATCATACGAGCATCAAGGCTGCTCCTTATGAGGCCTTCTATGGGAGAAAATGTCGAACGCCCGTGTGTTGGGCTGAAGTTGGGGAAGCCCAACTATCAGGACCAGAGATTGTCCTGGAGACCACAGATAAGATTGTACAAATCCGTGATCATCTCAAGACTGCCCGTGATAGGCAGAAGAGCTATGATGACAAGAGGCGTAAACCTTTAAAGTTCCAAATAAGTGACAAAGTCATGCTAAAAGTATCACATTGGAAAGGTGTAATGAGATTTGGAAGGAGGGGCAAGTTAAGCCCAAGATACATAGGACCATTCGAAATAATCGAATGTGTCGGCACTGTAGCTTATAAGCTCAGACTGCCAGAGGAGCTTAATGGAATTCATGATGTATTCCACATATCTAACCTTAAGAAATGTCTAGCCGATAAGTCATTAGCAATATAACATCATGATGTGCAAATTGATGAAAACTTGAGGTTCGTTGAGAAACCGATTTCGATCAAGGATCGACAGGTTAAGAAGTTCCGAAGGAAAAAGATACCTATAGTAAAGGTTAAGTGGGATGCCCTTCGAGGTCCCGCATATACATGGGAGGTTGAGTCCACTATGCGACAAAAATACCCCCATCTTTTTGAATAAAATCTCGAGGTCGAGATTTCTTTTAAGGGGTGAGGATGTAACACCTCATAAAATCGTGTCCAATAATATAGTGACACGTGTTATAATTTTTTAATAAGTCTTTTAAAGACTAATAGGGACTAAATGTGTCAACATGCTCAAACTAAGTCTCTGAGTGACCTTCTGATGTCAACATGCATAAATTTAGCCTCTGAGTGACCATTAGTGTTAACATGCTTAAACTTAACCTCTGAGTGACCATTAGTGTCAATATGCTTAAACATGGCCTCTGAGTGACCATTAGTGTCAACATGCCCAGCCTCTGAGTGACATCGGAGTCAACATGCTTATACTGAGCCTCTGAGTGATCCTTTACAAAGTCCTAACTCTCATATGTGCCACTTGTTGGACGAGAGGGATTAATTCTGTAAATATGTAAAAGTTCGATAATGGAGGGGTTAAAAGTATCAACATTTATACCTCTAATTGACCTTTTAACGAACCGATAGCTCGACAATGTCCGGGCATACTCCCCGGTACGCCAAATGTTGGCTACGGAGGGCTAAATATGCTAAAAAGATGTTTTATGAGGTTTTATAAGTTGAGGGGCTAAATGTGACAAGTTTGGAAAGTTACCATTGGGCACTTGCGGGGCGTGAGAGGCACATGCCTGGCCTCTCGCAGCCCGCCAGAGAGCTGTGTCTGCAGATTATTGCCTTGCCCTCCACACATGTTACCAAAAACCATTTGATTCGAAACCATGGACTTCCAAACTGCTATGCCACATTTTAGGACACTTGTAAGCTCCCTCTAACACCTCTTAACACCTGGCATCACCTCCTTCAAGCTCTCCAACTATAGATAGATGCCAAGGTTCACCACTTGAACTGGCACCTTTCTCATTTTTCATTCTATCTCCCTCCTATGGAAGTTTCTAACTGAAAGGAGCATCCAACTTAGTTCTATTTCATCCTAGGAAGCACTTGTAAGTGTTCCTGTCTCTTGCATTTTCGTTTATAAGCTTTTATAGCCAAAAGTCAAGCGTTTTACGAAAAACACCTTGACTTTCGGTTAAGATCATTATGGTCCAGCCATTTTTCGTAACGAACATGGATAAGTGATTGTAATAAGGTAGGTGTTAATCCCTACTAAGGGCACCTCCTAAAGATCACGTTTGCTAGCCCAATTGACGGATCAAAATTTTATTATTAAAAAGTCACACAGGCCAGTTTTCGGAAATATTATAATATGAGCTTTATATGTTACGAAATATGTTTTGACACTTAAAAAAGTTGGTAATAATTACTAGAACATGTAAGAACATGTTCGGCTCGCCAATTTCAGCTCTAAGGTCGGTTCGCAACCGAAAGTTGTAAAGTTTGACATTTTCTTTGACTTTCAATTCTGACCCGATTTAGATTAGTTAGCTACTGATCTAAGGTTGCATTATGATCGTAATATAATGTAGCATAACCCCCTGAGGTTGTATTACATGATCATAATCAGAATCTGAGTTTATGCACAAGTTCCGTTATTATGTCATTTTGATAAAAATGCCTTTTTGCGTAAAATAAGTTTTAAACGATAACGAACTTGAAAAGAACTACCTACTGATATTACATTATAAATTAATTATTTTCTAAAAACTTATGATCATAACATTAAAATATATTCAAGTTCCTTTTATACGGTATATAATTACCGAAACGCCCTTATGAGGCATAGTTTTGTTTTTAAACCTTAACGAGCATAAGCTGATATCCTACTAGTATTAAAACCTATTTAAAATATAATGGCATATATAACTTGTCCATTACTTATCCGGTTACCCAATATCGCTTATATGCGTTCGGTTAAGTATATGTAACTAGTTTACGGAAATTAACCGAAACGGGTTTAACCTTGTCATTTAAGTCTCAAAATCCAGAATGTTTATGTTTTACCAATATTATGCAAGTCAAAGTACTCGTTGGGTTTAAACCACAGTCTAGCCGATCATCGCTTAATCTAGCGTATTATATCTTTTGATCTTGTACGCTAGTCGGTCTAAGACTATGATTTAAATAAGAACGTTAGCATTTTAATTGGTTAACTTATGCCATAATCCAGACTAGAGCCTTCTTGTAAATTTTATATGCACTTAGTTCATTTTTTGTACGGCTGAGATATTAAATCTTGCATTTAATCTAAGACTAGCTCAGGTAAATACTTTCGACTTATTTCCCCTATACGGGCTTGGGTTACGGTAAACTATTACAGCTTGGTCGGAAAGGGGATTAATCGAATGCCGGATTGTGGCTAGTAAATCTGCATATTCCGTTTTAATCAGTTTTGTTTGATAACTTAAACATTGGAGGTTAACTACCATGTCTTGGATATCCTCGGCTCATTACATTAGATAATGGCCACGACCAAAGCGTGGGGTGTAGGCATATACCTGACATACGCTCATGCTAAATTGTTTTTACCCACAAAGTTGGGGATAACTCCTTCGTGAGTTCTTAAGTGGTGTGTACGTTAATCATGTCTTGGTCTTCGTACTGGGCCTTGTATGTACGGACAAACATGTGAATCTGTTAACAAGGTTATAAAGTAACTTTCCCGAGTTATAAAAGATTCTGTGCCATGTGTACTAAAATCATTTTCAAATGTTTTCAAAATGAGTCAGTTGGGTGTATTTACCAGCGAAAACTGACGTATTTTCAAAAGACTTAGCTTGCAGGTACAATACGAAATAGGCTGGAAGCTGCTCGGTAGTGATATAAGAGGATCTTGCAAATTCTTAGATCTGCCCTAAAGTTTGTTATACATTTTTGTACATTTTACAATCCACCTGTAGATCTTCTATTACAAGCCGTCTGTATATTATTTTAGTACTTTGAACATTTGGTTTGTAATAATAATTTAACTCCAAGCCTTCCGTTGTGTTGTGTTTAATTGACTATGATAATATCAACTTTCACCACGATATTCCCCACCCGGGCCCACCCGTGTTTGGATTGGTTGGAAATCCGGGGTGTGACACCTTTGAGTTTCGAGACCTACTAAAGATGCATCAATATTATCATGGCATGGGGAAGAAAAAGAAGGTGACCCAAGCCACAATCCTGGTGACAATGTAGAGCATTTGGAAGATGAGGAATGAAGTGGTCTTTGATAGGTCTCAAGCATCAGTGACAAAAGTTATTGAAACAATTAAAGCGCTCGGATACTCGTGGGTTAAAAATAGATCAAAGGAGGTTGAACTGACTTTGGGGAGTTGGGCAAGTTTTCATTTTATAATATAATTGGTTTGATGCATGTGCTCTTTTTGGATCTTGGTCTGTTGTTGGAGTCAAGTTGTGTTTGATTTCTTGGGTCCCTTGCTGAAATGGGTGTAAGGTTAAATATATTATATTTATAATATTTACTCATGTAGCCATTATAATCATTTATATTATATTAGATCAAAATAGTATTAATCCTATTTTATATTAGTTGGTAATTGTTGATGGACCATATTACCCATATTAACTAATTAGGGTTTCCTTCTGGGTGTATATATAAGGAGATGATTAGAGAGATTTAGGGTTAGACACTTTTACTCATAACATCATCATCATCATTATCGCCCCACCTCTCTCTCCATAACCTGAACCGAATTCATCCCTAGTTCGGTTATCACCATCATAATCTTATACCCTAAGGAGGAACCAGATCATACTGACAAAGATGTCGAACTTGATGGCTACGTCTCTGACTGGATTCTCTGCTGGCCTGTCTGTCGTCACAGATATGTCGTTCATGTTTTCCATTATGTTTAAACAGAACTGATCAACATGTGGTATCAGAGCATATGTTGATAAATCAGTTCTGTTTTGAATCCATTATTCTGGGATTAAAAATCTGGAAAACAGAATTTTGAAAACCTAATAATAATTCGAAATCACATAACTTGTGAGTTAAAAAAAATTCGAATTTTTATGTGTTAAATGGATGTTTAATCACATCCAAAATACCATTGTTTCGAAATCCGTATAATATATTAAAGTTTCAGTTTTCGGATTCCAGAATTTGGTTTTATTTTTTTGGGTTCATCATTATGTTCTTATGAAAATTCAAAAAAGTTACTATATTTTGGAATGAAATTTGGATTATTGGGTGTTTTTTCCTGTTTTCGATCTATTTTATCTAGTTAAAGTTATTCGAAATCTGTTATTATTATAAATAGGTATAACTTTTAATCACCACTAAAACAAGAAACAAATTATCACATAATCCCTTAATTTTCGAATTTCAAAACTTATCACAACTAACTGCTATGATTAGAGAATTCGAAGTCTTGGAGAACAAGTTTCGGATGGATCAGATGCCCTTCTCAAACTAACTCGAGTCTCATTAGAGATCCATTCGAGATGAACATCTCGAACTAACTCGAGTCTCATTAGAGATCCATTCGAGATGAACATCTCGAACTAATTCAAGTCTGTCTCATCAGAGATCCATTCGAGATACCTCATCTCGGACTAATTCGAGTCTCATCCGAGATGCCCGTCTTGAACTAATCCAAAACTCATCCGAGATGCCCATCTCGGACTAATCCGAAACTCATCCGAGATGCCTATCTCAGACTAATTGAAACTCATCCGAGATGCCTATCTCGGACTAATTCGAGTCTCATCCGAAATCCAAGATTTTATCCGAAATCTCATTACTACATTAGGCTATTATTGTGAACTAAATTTCAGCTCGGGGCTCCGCCCCGAACCCCGTGCGGGACACGTTGTCCCCCTGCACCCCTCAGCGAACTAAATTTTGATCCGCGCTAACAGGGGGTTAGTTATTAAATAAATGGTTTTGTAAATACTTAATTAATCATAATCAGATAACCTTTTACAAAACCAAATAGCTTAACTTGAATGAGCTTCTGATGTATCACTTCTGCCCAAAGTTGATTTGATGCATCTATTTATTGTTCAAGTATTACAAAAGCTATGTTAATTATGCGATATAAACGTGAATGTCTTATTTCTGGCCAAAGCTGATCTAATTCATTCATGTCTAGCATACTTAACAAGTGCATAATTAAAGTGATTGTCTCATTTCTGGCCAAAGCTGATTTGTCACAATTACTTTGCACACATACTTAGATGATTACACTTCTGACCAAAGCTGATTTGTCTTCATTTAAGTAGAATTTTCAAATAAGTCTATTATTTTGATGCTAGTAATAGACATATCACAACTTCTTCAAATAATGATCCTCACGTTGATGATCCTTCATTAATCTTATGATCGTATTTTGTCTTCCTTGTCTTTAACACCCCATAACATTACTCACTGTAACTTTCTTCTATAAATCAGTATCTCATCCACTCAAATTCCTAAACCTAATATGTTTTGCTTTACTTTACTTAAAGTTTCTATAATATTAGCTCTTGAATTAAATCCTTGATTATCCCTTAAGACATGATAATTCTATTGCTCTCTTCTGATAAAAGTGCTACAGAAGCAAAGTAGAGTATGATGAATACGATAAGTGGAACATGATGTCTCTTGTGATAATCAAGAATTCATTTAACATAACTGCTATGACTAAAGTTATTCCAGATTATGTTTTTCCTAAGACTAATCTAATTTTATGGTATAATCAGAGGAACTCCTAAGGTGCATGTCTTCATTTCAAATTCTAAACTATAAAGGTTAAATGGTATCCGTAAATAAATCATAATGTACAATACCATGACCCATAAAATAAAGGGCTTACGCATGGAAATAAGTACATCTTTCCAGTACATTACTACTAACTTTTCCACTAGTACAATTTGATGCCTTATGAATCAACCGTAACCCTTAAAAGTACCAAAGGAAAATGAGTGTGTTGATCAGCAACATACGTACAGGAAAAGAAATACCTAAAACTGGAAAATAAGATGTAATTCACCTCACTACCACTAAAACCTAAAATAGGATACTTCTAAGGTTCATAGACTATATACAAGTAGTGATTGCAACTCTAGGGTTCTTCAAGGGAGAAACTCGCTGCCTAATTATGCCATTAGGCATAAGCAAAGAGATTATCCATAATTCAAAAGACCAGTTGGATAAAATAGGTAGTCGCCTTTTAATGATCTTTAAGTCAGATAATTTTAATAATCCAATTAACATCTGATAAGTTGACTCTAGTTCTAAATGTTTCCTTACTAGAATTCAACAAATAACTAACATTGAGAGTTAGTGACAAAATTAAATGTTAAGACTATAAAAACCATGAAAAGTTGTCTTCTAATTACGTTTTATGATACATTACATATTCTGGAAAGTAATCAAAATTTAGTATCAATACTAAAGCTATATTATGACAGTTGTGAGGTTTGCATAGTCAACATAAAGTCACACTTATCTAAAACTCTCATATTATTTGTTCTTAATATCTGAATAGAAACATTAATAAGATGAAACTAGATGATACCTTACACTTTCACAACTTTTCTTATCATGCAAATGAGAATTTGATAAAAGAAAAGTGAGACCTATAAATTTCATTCATTGTAACCGAAATTCATGAGAAATCACGACATGGTTAATGAGGATGATTTTTCCGTCTAATCTCATTCCAAGTGATTTTAAATCATGATGTTAAAAGCCATAAAATATATTGGCTTAAGGAATAAGTATGTTTCATTGACATTCGTGAAACTTATTCAAAATGGAATATTCAAACACAAATCATTTATCATTTAAAGACTATCCACTTGTATCTAAATTTTTGTCTCATGTGGCCCATAGTCTTAAAGAAATCTATCCATATATATACTTAATATGATTTCTGTTAAATATGTCCCTAAGCTTCTTATGACATCTGGACATTAAGGAAATCAAGTAAAGTCTAACATATATATGATAGGTTCCCACGTCACGTACCTCATTGAAATTTTTCTTGTAGAAATTTTAGAGATATCAAAGATCAGTGGGAGCATTAAGTGTCTTAGTTATAACTTGCAAAAGTTGCAGGAGGTGGGGGAGTGTAAACTTCACATTACTTCAATTTACACCTCTTGTACAAGGCACTGCTCAATTTCAACACTGTTTCATCAAAACTTGTTTCTTTAAAATCTAATGCTACTCTTAAAAAAGTTTCATTGTTGCTTAATTGTGGGCACACTTAGATTTCTTACCTAAACTAAAATAATCCTCAACAAGAGAAACTACAATGACTAACGTCATTAACTCATTTCTCTATTAGAATATGTTCGTCGTTAAATATTGACCCTAAGCATGTTGAGTTCCTAAAGACTTCTAAGGTCAGTGGGAGTAGTAAAGTCTTTATCATGACTTGCAAGGAATACAAGAGGCGGGGGGAAGAGAGACATTTAATTTTACTCTGAATTTAACTCCGTTTAAACCTCTTGTACATCATACTACACCAACTCTTACACACTTAGAATCTTGAAAATGATAGCAACCTAACCAAGAGCTAATCCACAAAATTGAAACTTCTAATAAACCCAATAATTAACTCAGGAGGTCATCTAAGTTTAAAACCTACAAACTTTGATGATTACATAACCTTCCTAACTAATGTTGAAATGGATTTTGGAAAAGTTTACTGATCCTATATTTTCTAATTAAACCATTAGTGGCAATCAATTTTCTAAACGGAATAAAACTGTTTTATAGTAAAACTGATTTTATGTATTTGAATAACGTATGGGATTTGATTGAATTATCTAAGAGTGTTCATAATCAAACCAAATCCTAATATAAACGTTAAGACACCAAGATGCATGATCGATTGTCAAAGGTTATACTCAGGAAGACATAAATTATCAAAGAATTTTCATACCTATATTACAAAAGGTTCTTTGAGGATCATCACTGTTCTGGTAGCTTATAACAATTTAGAGCTACATTAGCTGAACAATAAAATAACTTTCCAAACAACTGGCTGACATATTTACGTGTTCATAAAACAACCTGAAAGGTCTAAACTTAAGGTTAAAGAACAGTTTATATATAATCCGATAAAATCCATGTATGGGTTAATGCAAACATCATAGTACGATGAAATCTTAACACAATTATTTTCATCAAGAACCATGTGGATTAATGTACCTACCTCAAAATGAGTGGGAGCAACTAAAAATAAATTTGTCTATATAAGATGACATTCTTTTGACATGTATATGTTACACAAGTTAAAGGATTGTTAAAAACAAACTTTGGTAGAATAGATCTCAGAGATATTTATGTAATAGATATCATAACATACCGAGATAGACCCAATGACACATTATTTTCGTTCCATAAGTTTAACTTTAAATGGGTCTTTACATATGTAACAAACAATACTGCTCTCCTTTAGAGGATAATAGGGTAAATGAGATTATTTCCTTACGCTTCATTAATTAGAAGCCTTATGTAGTTTAAGTCTATACTCGTTTAGATATTACTCATATTGCAACACACTAGATATGTCTAGATTAATGTGAAGAATCTTATGGAGTATTAAAATATCTATAAAGGAAACTAGAGAGTATACTTTAAAGAAGAAGTGAGAACTCAAACCGATTGATTACTCTGACTTTGTAATAATCAAAGATGACAAAATGTAATTTCGGGGCATATCCTTATGTCAGCAAACAAACCTATCTCATGGAGGAGTCATTATGAACTGATAACAACAACCTAAGATATAATGACATAATATGTTGTTGATCACAAAGCAATAGTCACTAAATGTTGTTGAAATTTTATCAGTGGACTTATAAGTTTATTAACTCAACATAAATTATATATTGAAGACTTATTGTGATAAAGACAGCTACCGACAGTAACAGTTTGAGAGGTGCTGCATTAAATTTTGATACAAAATTAATCGTTTATGAACGAATTGAGGAAAACTAAATCTTTGTATCGAATGCATTTATGATATGCTTAAGGATCCTATAACTGAAAGTCTATCACCCATAACTATTATGTAAGCGCTTATAATAATGACGGGTTTATTGATGACTATGTACAACTGCATATCATACCATGAATGATTAACTATTAATTTTCCTCATCGGTTTGATTTTGTATGTCTCTAACATATGTTCTATCGGTATAATGACATATAGACAAATATAAATACAAATTAAACATTAAAGGGCTTACTTGCGTATTTTGATCATAATTGCTAGGTTTTAAATGAGGTTGTAGTATGACTAATGGGGGTCCTGAGTCGAATGATGATTCAACGGCTGTAATTCTCTGCTACGATTCTTGGTTTAAAGCTAAAATGAGTATTAGCTCTGATCAGCCTAATCTAATACTCATGATAAATGATTACTCGGCTAAGTGGGAGAATGTAAGGTTAAATATATTATATTTATAATATTTACTCCTGTAGCCATTATATCATTTATATTATATTACAACAAAATAATATTAATCCTATTTTATATTAGTTAGTAATTATTGATGGACCATATTACCCTTATGAACTAATTAAGGTTTTCTTCTGGGTGTATATATAAGGAGATGATTAGAGAGGTTTAGGGTTAGACACTTTTACTCATAACATTATCATCATTATCTCCCCACATCTCTCTCCATAACCTAAATCGAATTCATCCCTAGTTCTGTTATCACCATAATCTTACACCCTAAGGAGGAACCAGATCATACTGATAAAGATGTCAAAATCCATGGTTGCGTCTCTGATTGGATTCTCTGCTGGCATGTCTGTCGTCACAGGTATTTCATTCATGTTTTCCATTATGTTTAAACAAAACTGATCAACAATAGGGTTGTGTAATTTTGGTGTTTGCATCTTGCAAGTAGCTTAAATAAGATCAGTGAAGTGGAATAAAATTAATACATATCACTATATAAAGCATCAATGGTCGTGATCAAAACACTTGTACGTATACGAAGTAATTTTTTATGTGTAGGTAGTGGAGACGTGAAGAAAATAAGATGGGTGAAGTGGAATAAAATCATTCCCTTGAAAAATTAGGTGGGCTTGGTGTGGAAGGCATACAAGAATTAAACCTAGCACTACTTCTAAAGTGATGGTGGTGTCTAAAAGATGAACTGAAACAACTTTGGGTGAAGACAATAAAGGCCATACATTACAAGGTAATTGGAATGGTCCTAGTAAAAACATTGATGTTGGGTGTGTGGAAAACAATAACGAGCATATGAAAGGATCATATGAAGTATCGGGTTGAGATAAAAAAAAATAATCTGGCAAGCGTGGTCTATAATGGCTGTAACACACTGTTCTGGATTGACAGTTGGTCGGAAGAAGGCATTTTAAAAGATAGATTCCCCGGATATTTTAGCTGCCAAAGGAAAAGCAAATAATGGTCTCAGAATTGTTACAAAGAATATAACGGGCATAAAATTTTGGATTGGGCATGGGTTTTGGTACTATCAAGTGGGGGAGTGATAGGGTATGGATTTGTGATGAATTGTGATAGATGGAATCTAGAGAAGATAATAGAAACAAAGGAAAGAACGATTGTATTGAAAACGTAAAGGAATGTTACAGAGATAATCCAGGGCCTAGCCCTCTCTCACTGCACAAACGCAGGAGCCCTATCCATGTAACCAAACTCAATCCTCCCTCCCTAAGGCTTATTGATACCTATTTATATATAAGTTGCACTTTACCCCCTCCCAAAATAGACAAATGTCATTTAGATAAGAAACTAGAACACGATTTCTGTCAGGGAGAGAAACTAGAGATGAAAGAACTAAAGAAATCCTTATGAGGCAACAGCTTTCGGAAGGGAGTGATAAGTGGAGATGGAAACAAGACAAAGAGAATGTGTTTTTGGATAAAGCTAATGAGTTCTGGTGGAATAACATTGTTGTACCGAGGGTTAATGTGTTTGTTTAGAGGGCATGTGACGGGAGAATCCCAACGGCAAAAGCATTAACAAAAAGAGGGATGCACTTGCAGAATGTGAACTGTGAAAGATGCAACGGTTCGTTGGAAAAAGCAGATCGTATTTATATTAGGGGTCAAGCTGCAAAGGAGACTTGGAGGCAAGTGTTTTGCTGGATTAAGGTAGCAATAGACCAAAGGATGGATACTGTAAAAGAAATGATGCAATGTATCAAAGGGCTGGACATGTGAAACAAGTAACAACGAAAACAGATTGTTCATGCAATGTATCAAAGGAAGTTAGTTAAATTGTATGTTCTATCACTGTTATGTCTTCTGCTCAAATTTCTTTTGTCTCATTTGTAAGTTATACGCAGCAGCAACTTGCTGCATTGTTTTTGTGATGAATAATATATATGTCCTCGTTGCCAGTTAAAAAAAAGAAAATAAAACTTTTTCAAAGTTGGTTACCGGATAAAATAGAAGTGTATCTATATCTTATCAATAGAATACTCACCGAATGTTCTATATAAAGTAATGAATTATATAAAGTAATGAATAACTAATAGATATGGGTAGTTTATTTATAAACCATAGTAGCCGAAGCAAGTCTGTCACTTAAGGGTGGGGGATTGGGTTCAAATGGTAAAACCATTGTAATTAAGATGTTGCCTGAAGGATTAATCTTGATATAGAAGGAGTAATTAAATAGTTAGAGATAATTATTAGTTTAAAGTATTATATTTGTCTAGTTATTTTATTAATTGGTTAATAAGTATTAGAGTTGGTATTGGTTTAGGATAGCTTGTTTAGCAAGTTATTAGTTTAGTATAAATAGATGGGTTAGGCTATGTAATTACTTGGATTTTTGCTTTGTTCTTTCTAATATATAAAAGAGTCATGAGAAGTTCTCAAAAATCGTTGTGTTGCTGCAATTTTGACCCAGTTATTTCCAACAATTGGTATCAGAGCGTGTAACTGTGACAACTGTCACTTTTGGATAATTTTTGTACAATTAAACAGTAAATTATGTGATACAAATATGTGTTTTGAACGACTAAACTGCATGAATTGCATGACATCAATCTAGAAAGTGCACTGAATATATTACATTATGCATATTATGTGTTGAGTGGTTACCATATCTAAACTGCCTGAAACAGTGCATCGGAAATGACTATTAGCCTAGTTGTGGCAGCGCAATGTCAGTATGCAGTTAAACTGCAGATTTAGGACCTAGATGAGAGTCCAACACAAACTGTATATTACACCCCATGTGGGAAAGCAAGGATTTATACTAACACTTTCCGGAAACTATACGTGCACCGAAAACTGTCCGAAATATACACTAAACAACAATTTAGCAAAATTCAGCAAATATGAACTTGTGTAATACGTAGAAATAATGTTAAGCATCATGCACAGCTTAAAAGATATTGAAAGTATCATGTTGACACAAAAACATATCATATCACATAAGTCTTGAAAGTTAACGTTTTAACGAACCAACAACGAAACGAACACCCGGACACAATCTGAAACATCATATGAACTAGTTAATAATATTTTTAACAACATATAACTAGTTAAAATCATTGAACACATTGTTTTGACATAAAATCCCTAAAATCCCTACTAGTTACTTAAACCTTCGTTTAAGGACCCTTTAACGAACCAAGCACCCGTTGAGCAACCGAAGACGAACTAGACATAAAATATAAACTAGTTAATATTAGTCAACAATATTAAACTAGTGCATGGTATCTTATACCTCAAAATACACTAAAAACCCTAATACACTAAACCACCTTAACATAACTTGGTTAAATCCTAACTAGAACACCTAACTAACTTAACTAAGCAAACCAAGGCCTTAATCCCCATCCATGGCCGGTTCTAAGGGACCCCACAAGGCCAACATTTGTGTCTCCCATGCTTGGACATGTTGGTGAACAATAAGAATGTACGAAGGTTCTTGTGTCTCTCACCCAACATAAGTAGCCAACAACATCTCATCACTTTCATGCACTAAACTTATCACAAGAAATCAAACTCCAAACTCCTTCAACCTTACCAAAACTCACGGCCACATTCTTCTTCATACCACCTCTATTGTCAAGTTTAATTCAAGGCAATCTAAGGTTATCCTAAGGTGTATCAAGCATAGTTAGGAAGGCGACAAGTCTTGGAAGTGGACCTCATCAAGGAGCTATTAACCACCTATTTTCTTCATCTTCATCTTCTTGTTCTTGTGTGTTGCTCCCCTAGCCTTGTGCTAGTAGTAGGTTCCCTTGAATCTTAATTTTCATCTAGTTAAAGTATATATAACTTATATATAACATAACACCTAAAGATTCATGCAAAACAAAGATGACGAACACTTCCAACTAAGCTAAAAATTATAAGAAACAAGTGGTTTATGTTGTGTTATGGAAAATGTTAGTTGGTAGTTTGAGCTAGTGATGATGAACATCATATGTGGACTTGTTAGATGATGATTAAAAACATAATCTAACAAGTGAACACAAAGATCTTGAAAGATCCATGATCAAGGAAGTGATGAACTTGTTATACATAATAAATGGATTCTTTAAAGTGGATAAACTAATTTATGATGTTCTTGAAATATTGGATGATCATGTGGTTAAAAATAATAAAAGACATGATGAATATGTTTTAACACAATGGATGATCTTGAAAATGTGATTAAAATAACTTGTAGTGTTTTCTAAAAATATATACAAACAATTTGTCAAAAATGATTTTTAACAAAGTTAGTGAATATTAGTAACTAAAACCATTTTTAAGGGTGTATGAACAGCTTAAACACAAGGCTAAAAGACTACATGTTTTGATTAAACTTTCAAGTTCATCAAGACCTAAATATATATATATATATATATATATATATATATATATTACTTGTTGAAATGATTGGGAATACATTGATGTGTTTTGAAGCTTAACACATGTTTTTAAAACATGGGAAACCTCCTAAATCTAGGGGAGACTATGGCAAAATTTTTATAAAAATTAAACACTTAGAAAAATATATGGTTATAAAGTTCTTACAAGTAAACTTGTTTAAAAACCATAAATATAAAAATTCCCATGTTTTTGTATAGAAAATAAGTTCAAGAAGACATCATTTTTATAAAGATAAAAATGGGTATAAATATATATTTTTGGGAAAATATATATTTAGTGATCATAAGAATCACAATTTATGTGTTTATTGTTTGTATTACATATGTATATAGTTGGGAACTTGAAAATAAATCATACGATTAAATACATAATAATTGACAAACAAATAATTACAAGTTATATACATACCTATCCATAACCATACATGGAAACAAATACGGACATATTGGACATTCGGACGGGTTACGGACTAAAAATATATAATATATCGAAGCTTGGTAAGAATTATTTGCAAAACCGAACAAGTGACAAAATATATATTTTTACAAATATATAAATTATGTCGTATTTCGTCGATACTAAAAACATATTATTTTCGAAGTGTGTAAAAATATATATTTCATAAACCTCCTAAAAATATATTATTTTTGGTGGAAACTAAAATATATATTTTTCTAGAACTAATCGTAAAATTATATATTACTTTGGATATATACACTTACCAAGCATAATAATACATACACTAAATTGAATATATCTTGTAAGTATATAATTTAAGAATACACAAAAGTGAAGAGGTAATAAATACAAGAAATATACGTACTCCTATACGTATAAATACATGCCAATATATACCACTAATATTTGGTGAAAATACCATTATACAATTATTATACTTAACCATGAGAATACGAATGTAAATACACAAATACACACAATACAAGTAAACCTATACTCGGGGGAATATACATGTATAATACTTGACAATTGTTAAACATGGATAAGTAAACCATGAAATAATTATATATATATATATCAAGACACGTTAAAAATAGATTATTTTTAACAAACTCATCATAAACAAAATGATATATACAAAGTGGTGCATACAAATATACAAGTTAAAATATAATATTTTAACTAACACATCGATCATGGAAATTATATATAATTAAGAAGAATTATATATGGAACATATCCGACGATGGTATCGTCGAGGCAAACGGGTGGAACCCGACTATGAAAAGTCATGAAACATATACATTTACTCGTGCGATGCATGGAGGCTAACGGGCTAGGCCCGGGCATGCGAAACTTGAGATGCAAGGATATATATATTTGACGAAATATATATGTTGACATCATACACCGAAAACGCATCTCAGTGGGCATCATACATCGAAAATACATCCAAATGGAACAAAACACTGAATAAGTCTTAACAAATATTTAAGACAAGAAACATGAACATGAATCATTCGAAGACCGAATTGTCTAACAAAACCTAACACGTTTGTAGGTTGTGGTACAAATTCAAAGAAAGATACTTGAGTTAATCAGTGAGAACAGGAAGCAAAACAGTGAGTTCATGTTCCCCTTTTCATCTTAAATGTTTTATTGTTTTACAACTATCGGGAGAAATACATGTTCAATGGTATGATAAGCTAAGGAATGAAACAACTTAGATCATGTGCGAATAGGGTGGAACTTAAGCACCATTAATCTTATTTAAGACCACGGTATAAAGGTTAGATCTAGCGGGTGTTGGCGAGCCCCACTCTTGGTTATGGACCTACACAGAAGAGTGCATTTGTCGTCCCAGTCGAGGTTAATCGACAGAAATCGTCTAGGTTTGGATTGCTTCCTATGTCATCACACATATTAATGTCCTCGCAAAACATTAATGATCAACGATTTCATTGACGCTTTACATACCGGGTTTTGATACAATTACTTATACATTTTATGGAATAAACACATACAGTTAAAACACATGAACTCGCTAACTTTTGTTGATTTTCAACTTAACATGTATTTCAGGTAATTAGTGGATCTTTGCAAGGAGTCAATCAAGAAACAAGTATCAAGTCTCCAATGCCATCTTTTGAAGGATTTTCCCAGTATATCCCGCCTACTTGCGGTGATATAAGGGTCAAAACCTTAGTATTTAAAGTCTTGCATTTTGGTTATTTAAAAATTTGACAATTTAATGGTTTGTAACAATATACTTAACCTATGTTGCGTTTTGAAACAATTTCAGTAATAGCGAATGTTTTAGTCATGTAGTATGTTCACTTATGATGTATGCAATGAGAACCAATCAGATCACACCGTGCGCTTCCGCCTATGAGCGGGTGTGACAGTAACGGTCCAAAGGAGAGAGGAAGAAGAATCGAAGCAATTCAACCCGGTGAAGTCAAAAACCTTCATGGATCGACAGAAAGAAGAAGACTCGAAACCTAAGTGGATCGAGTAGGAAAGTCGAAACCTAAGTGGATCGACAAGGAGAGGAACGAAGACTTGAAATCTTAGTAAATCAAGCAGAGAGGAAGACTCAAAATCTTAGTGAATCGAGCAGAGCAGTCGAAATCTGAGTGAATCAACAAAGAGGTATAAAGATGGCAGGAGAACAACCAGTTAATAAGGGAACTGTTCAGTGACAGGTGATGATGTGGACAAGAAGAAAAACAAAGTTGCTAGGGCGGTTCTCCTTCAAGCACAAGCACTACCGGAGGATATACTTCTTCAAGTTGCTAAAAACCAAAGTGCAAAACATATTTGGGAGGCTTAATGGGTAAGATTTCTTGGTGCTGACAGGGTTTAAAAAGCTCGACTAGCTACTTTAAGGAGAGAACTCCAACAACTTCGCATGAAGGAGACAGACACGATTGAAGAATTTTCTGGTAAATTAAGCGGGTTCGTCTCAAAGTTTAGCAATCTTGGATCAAGTCTTGAAGATGAAGTGATAGTTCGGAAGCTATTAGATTCTGTACCAAAGAAGTATCTTCAAATTGTTGCTTCTATTGAGCAATATTCGGATATCGAGAGCATGCCATTTGAAAGAAGCAATAGGTAGGTTGAAGGCCTATGAGGAACGAATCAAAGAGCAATACGAGATGGGTGATAATGATCAAAGTAAGGTACTATTATCTAAAACTACTGATCAAAGTTCTAATACTAGTGGACAAGACCCTAAAACAGATAGTCAAGAGAAGAATAAAGAGTCTGGTTGTAAGTGTTGTGGACGAAGATGGTCTAGCCAAAGTGATCGTGAAAGAGGTCGTGGTCATGATCGAGAAGGACGACACCAAAGGGATAAAAAGTTCATTGTGTGTTATAATTGTGAAGAAAAAGGTCATTATGCAAGTGAATGTCCTAAAAAGGAGTCAAAGGAAGAAGTAGCAAACTTGGCCGAAGAACATGATCCGTCACTATTTTGAAGAAGAAAGTGTCCATATCAAGATTAAGGGGGTGAATGAAGGATTAATCTTGATATAGAATGAGTAATTAAATAGTTAGAGATAATTATTAGTTTAAAGTATTATGTTTATCTAGTTATTTTATTAATTGGTTAATAAGTATTAGAGTTGGTATTGGTTTAGGATATCTTGTTTAGCAAGTTATTAGTTTAGTATAAATAGATGGGTTACGCTATGTAATTACTTGGATGTTTTCCTTTGGTCTTTCTAATATATAAAAGAGTCGTGAGAAGTTCTCACAAAATCGTTGTGTTGCTGCGTTTTTTATCTAGTTATTTCCAACATTGCTTCCCTCAAAATCAAGGGTTCGAGTCCAGTCAAAGACGAATTTACTTAAAGTTTTGCTGTTAAAAAAAAGTATGTCGATTTAAAATTAAGTGATTCTACTCACTGTAAGGTTTTTGCGGTCTAATACATTGAGTGGCTCTTCTAACTTGGAAGACAGATCACTTAATCTTTATTATTTATGTATGTCTTTTATGGGATATGTAGTTAGGTGTGCGTCTATGTAGTATATGTATAAACATCTTTCAAATCAATGTAATAGCTTTATCGTAAACGTAAAACCACTAGAACCAGTCTCTGGTCGTCACACTCACCCAACCCGGCCGGACCTCGATTCTTGTGTTAACGACTTAACGAATAACGATGTCAGAAATCAATTAAAAATAAAGAATATAAAGAATGGGCCATTCTTTATTTTTAATTGATTTCTGACATCGTTATTGTGGACATTTGAACCGTTTGGCACAATTTTTTGCCAGGTATTGTTCACCAGATCTTTTACGAAGTTGGTCCAACATAATTTGTCAAGCTCATCCCAAAACTCAGTTGAACAACATTAATCCAACATTCTCTTTGGTTGATAGTACTAGACTGACACATGAAATGACTGGAAAGAACCTAAAAACTGCAACCTGACCCAGTCCATAAAAGAAACGAATGCACAACAACTAACACAAACGATCAACAAATGTCAACTCATTACACAATAATGATCCAACTGCCATAGGCCCGAAGACACAAACCATAGATAAAACAGGACTGGCAACGATAAACACCGCAAAAATTAATCAGAGACCGTCGAGTTACGACACAACACAAAGAACACCAAGTGAGATGTGTAAGAGAAAGCCACTTTTTAGCTTAGAATGAAGAAGACTAGCAACAATCTTTGTTCATATATGTTGTGTAATGTAGTATATTTCAAGTGTTTAATGTTTCTGTATATATCATATAGGTTGGTAATATATATTTAGCAAAATTGAGGTTCACTCTATATCATATAGGTTGGTAATATATATTTAGCAAACCACGAAAATTGAGGTTCACTCTATATATTAATATGTTTTTTACATTTAATTAATATAAAGTATAAATCATGTCTTGAGAGTCATACTAGTTCGAAGTTAATTATGGATGGTCCATATTGAAAACTATGTTTTTGAATATATTATCCTCAATAAGGCGCTGCAAACATAGTTGGATTTTCTAAAGTAGATTTTCGTATCTGAGAGACAATATTGGAATTTTATAAAATGAATACTATTTTATTTTTCCTCAACAAACAAGCAAAGTTTTTTATTTTAGTTTTTCTCTGATCACTTACGTTTTTATTTTTGAAATTCCTTAGGTTTTTATTCAATGTATTTAACATGAACCCATACATATGATCACGCTATTATGAAATAGCAACAGGTTTTCTTGAGTCCGAGTTTTCTATCCTTATTCCATATACATGTGTCTTTCCAGTCTTTAGCATCTTTTATAGCGGACTAATTCAGTATATTCAAATATTCAAACGACACCAAGTTCTTGGGATCTCTGTTAACGTTTAGAGGGTGTCTCCGCTTTTGTGTTCAAGTTTCACACCAGCTATAAGTGTGTACAGTTCTGTCTTAAACCATTGTATTGAGTGGAAGATAAACATGTCACCGATATCTCACCTAGTTGCTACACGGATTTTTTAAGTGGTTATATGGGCCATAAGCAAGGCTCCCATCTAGGTTTGTAGACTTGGTAAGAAGCTTGCAAGCAAGGCGGATACCCCTTAATACAACACCTACTCGTAGGCAAAGCTTCCAACTCTGTGGACTTGGTAGCAAGTATGCTTGAAGACAGGACACCCCTAGGTTCGTATTCCTTGAAATAGAAAATATACTCGACGTCGAATGCCCAAATAATTGCCTGCTCTTAGGTCATTAGACGTGGATAAAGAGCATACGATTAACGAATATCATAGACTTAGATATTGCATGCTCAATGGCAAGATACCCCAAGTCTAAAGACCTAGAAATTGTATGCACGTTCGATGATGAAACCCCTCCAAGCCTACTCAATGGCAAGATCCCATGAGGTCCTTTGGGCTGGAAATATAAAGTCTGCTGACCTTGGAGGATCCCTGAGGTCAATAGATGTGTGATATAAAGCATGAGAGAAAACATAACACATGCTCGTAGGCAAGGCAAGGACCGCAAGGTACCCAAGCATTCGACCTGAGGGCAATGATTAAGACTTGTAACCAAAATACGTAATAACTTAATGAGCATCTAGTTGTACAGAGAGTGTTGGACGTACATGTAACACACATAGTGCTTCTATGGCATCCAACTAATATGTATGCCCAAGGTTTTTCTGCCCTTAGTAAAGAGAGCAAACTATGTAAGCTCAGCTTTTCATTGTAAGGCTTGAAACAAGCTCCAAAACAATAGCTAACGATGAGTGTAATAAGTGTGTCTATGTGAAAGATACATCTGATATTATGTTATCTTATGTCTTTATGTAGGTAAAAGTTGTACCGAACCAACGTCCTTAAATAGGGGTGTTTGGTGTATAAACCCAATGATAGTGTTGTTGGTGTTAGATTGTCTTAACCCTTAATTTTTTTTGAACGGTGACTTTCTTTTTTAGTGACCTAATGTCACACCGCCTAAACGGCGGCCTTAGCCAAGATCTGCCCAGACTAGGTTGTCTTAACTGGGCCCGCGTTGGGTTGATCACACTTGGTTACGACGTTCCCTCGGAAACCGTACTGCCTCCACACGAGTTGCCTCGCTATAGTAACAGCCGGATGAAAACTGAGGTGCGGCTCAGGATCAAACCCCCATCGGTGGGTTTGTCACCATCATTGCCCAACCACTGAGCATAAGCCCCTGGTTATATCCACCCCAATATGACACAACTGGGAATTGAACTTTAGTTTTCATTGAAAAACCCAAGTTTTCTACCACTAGACCACAAATGAGGATGTTAATCCTCCATTAATAGCTGTGACTCGTATTTGTATTGAACTTTTATTGTCAAAATAAATATTAACTAACGTAATGTATGCAAAAGTTGTATCAAAACCTCTTATCCTTAATTATCGTAGAAAATGTAATGCTATACAGATTTGAATTTGTTAAGGTAGATTTTGGTATCTGGAAAGAATATATATCTTTTTGACAGAACGGAGATCACCATGTTACTATTTCCAAAGCGAACAAACGAAAATTTTAACTCTGTTTTTTCTCTTATCACCAAGTTTTATTTATATAAATCCTTAGCTTTTATAATCGTTCTATATTGGGCGTTAACCTCACTCTTCACCAAATACCAGCGCCAAACACCATTTCGTGGACGTCATCACAGGGTGCCAAAACACCCTTTCGCCAAGCCATTAACAAGTGTGCGGGCATACAGTGAGAGAGTAAAAAAGAATTCGTGAGTCAATTAGGTCAAAATACATCACTCGTTTCTTTTAATTAAACCACTACATTCTTATGAACAAGTAGTTTAGTTAAAGATTTAACCAATGCTTAAATACCATAAACTTTTACACTTTTTACTTAACCCAAATAGTTTAAACAAGTTCATAAAATACCATTTGATTGATATATATCTATTCTTTGTATGTTTCCATTGTTATTTAAAATATATACATGCTTTTTTTGTTTGCGGTCTCTTTATCATCTTTCCGCCGACTAATTCAATAGATCAGAACAAGTGTCACCTATTTTGTGTTTGAACTTCACACCAACTAAAAGGGTATCCAGTTTTGTTCTGAAAATTTTAATTTGTGGTAGACAAACAACCCAGTAATATCTCACACATCCATTATCGAAAGGCTAAAGGGTGATGCTTTAGCTACTAACTTTTTTTATAAAGGCAAATTTAATATAAACACACACTTTGTGTGCTAGAAAAAATTAACCTGGTAAAAAAGAATCAATTACAGTAGATTTTCCAACAACTCGATCTAAACATTTTAAATTTACTACAATGACTAAAACATCACAAATAAAAAAATCAAAACAATAACTAATGGAATCAGTAAAAGATTCTTTACCATTACTATGATGTCAAAAATCTCTTCATCCAGAGCTCTCTAAGTAAACCACCACGTTGTGAAAAAAGGTTTCATAACGATCTTCTTTGGTTTAGAAAACTTTCCTACTAATTAGTTAGTTAAACCTTCAAATATAGCATGTGCCTTTCTAAGAAAGAAGGGCTTGGAAGAATATAATGAAATACAAACAACCGCGCTGGTTGTAATAGATCGACTTCCATGCTAGTAAGTGGCGGACTCAGGATATTTTTTGCCCTATAAATTACACTAGAAAATTTTCAAGGGGTGCAGGCAGGATTTTGCCCTACAAAATACACTAGAAAATTTTTTTCAAAGTGTGCACCTACCCACCCACCACCCTACTAGGTCCACCCCTGGCTAGTTCTTGCTCCAGCATGAAACATTTCAAGGAAGGACGACGTAATATGATATTGATCTTTTTGGTTTCCCATCAAACTAGTATAAATGGCTCTAGACAACCATACCCATCAAATCTCACAAATATCATAGCTATTGGCAGGGTATGGAGGGAGTAAGATGTAGAATGGTCTTACCTACATCCCTAAAAATAGAGAGGTTGCTTTTAAAGAGACCCCTGGCTTCAAAACAATAACAAAAAGAGTGGAGAAAGGGTAACATAGTAAGAATATGAACACGTACAACATGATATATGACATAAAGACATGCGAAGTCTAGCAAGACACAACACAAAGACAGTCACATTCAAGGCCCCACGAAAGTGTAAAATCCTCTAAGTCTCTAAACCAAAGCTAACACCCATAAGTACCCTCCACTAAAAGTGCTTAACTTTAATTCTACGCTTTCATGACCCATATCCTGTATCATTTCCATAGAGAGGTGCAACTCTGCCATATCCTATCTAATCCGTTCATCCCAAATCAATTTGCATAGGTCTACCTCTACTCCTCCTCCCCTCCACAATAAGGTTTCCACAACTCTAACTAGCGATGTCGTCTGCTTCCTCATCACATGCCCAAACCATCTCAATCTCCCCTCTTTATTTTTTCAGAAATACTAGTCACTCCTAACATTTCCCTATATACCTCGTTTCTTATCCCTTCTAATTCTGTGTACCCACACATCCACCACAACATCCTCATATCTATTATCTTCATCTTGCATGCTTATGTCTTCTTAATGGCAACATTCTATCTCATATAATATAGCAGGTCTAACTGCAACCTTATAAATTTCTCACCATCTATCACAGATTACCCTAGTGACTAGTATAAAAATATAAATAGTGAATGTAGCTCTTATAGCTAGCTATTAATGTTTAGTTTTAACCCATTTATCTCTTAGTATTTAACTCCTTTACTAACTAAGTTTGATAACTTAGTTATATTTATTTCATGACATACATAAAAAGGTAGTACATAATAAGAAATCTAGTTTTGGGCGTCACTGGGTACGACTGACCCAATTTAATTTAAGTTTCGATAGCTTGACCCTTTTATAAACTTTATTCTAAAATGCATTTATTCACCTTTTATTAACATTAGATTCTTTTATTTAAATCCTAATGTTTATCGGATTAACATTTACCACTAATAGTATTTTACTCGTTCATCCTTAGTTAATTCAGTTTTACCAAATTTGTTTTTAGGATGTTACATTGCCAGACTAAAATGAACAGCAAAATCAAATCTAAACCAGACACGTAACTCCGAAACACTTGAGACGAGTATGGAATTAATTTTAATTTTTTTCACGGGAATGTGGTTAAGTGATATACAGTGTTATACCTATTTTGACAACCCAATTAACTGAAAACATATACCTGTTTACCTGATTCGTACTAATTCTTTGATCAAAATATCATGTGGAAATGAACTTATATATTTTTAATTATTCATATATATGTGAAGTTTATGCAAGTATCTGGATAGTGGGATATATACAATATGCAACTGATTAATGGATAATTAGAGAAAAATAGGATAGAAAGAATTTTTTTTTATCTGAAAAACCCAACGGGTATACCTAATACCCATAAGTCTGATACCCGATTGGTTCAAACCTAACCAAACTAGTTCTGTACCCGTTCGGTGGAAGAACATGTTAATGGTATATGACATAAGTATAAAACGGGTTAAAAGTCATACCGAAATTTAATATAGATTTATTAAGCAAAGTTAACATGATTACAATCTTTCATATTAACATTTAACACAACTCTATAAAGAAAATGCATAAACTTCTACTACTTGACCCAATTAATTTTGATTCATACCAAGAAAATTGCAAGTTTTGACGCCAATTCTAAAATTACACCAACTTTGGATGTAACCATACAAACTTCATCAAGTTGGATGGATCACTTTCATCAACCATCTCTTGATTTATAACTGTGTTACCATACTAGTTCATCAGCATCAGTTACCAATATGACGTTTACCTGAAAAACACAAAACACAAGTTATACATCAAATACTCATTTTGACATACTTTGTTTGTCCTATAACCAAAACGGGTCCACCATTTTTTTTATTCTTTAATAAAACCTAAGCTATTTCACTCAAAAGTAACTTGAAATTCACATGCTACTAAATTTTGTTCCAAATTTGATCAGTGTATCTAACTTTTGACATAAACTATTTGCCTCGTTGCAAAAGCAAGAATGAAGCAATATGGTTATGATAGAGAAACCGTTATTTTAGCATCACCTGCGCCAAAGAATCATTTTTGTACTAGAAACCTGTTCCGCAAAATTCATTTGTATCATAAACCTGTTCACAATACTCAAAACCACTACAGACATCGACACAACATTTGACAGTTAACGGAGTTACTGGAATATCCAAAATTCCGGGGCGATTTCTTTTGTAGCAAGCAAGCAAGCAAGCAAATCCCAAAAAATCAAAAGTCGTTTCAGAATTAAAATGTTACCTTCATCTTTCTTCAGTCAATACCAGTTAATGTATGTCCTCGATGGCGTATCAGGCTACTGTTGTGAATATCCAAAATTAACCACAATTTCTTTAAAATTAGGGCATAAAATTGCAATTCGGTATAAATTTCTAAATAAACAAAAACATTAGAATCAGAGAACATGGAGGAAACCCTAGGTGAGTAAACCGAGAATGATGAATAAGTCCGACCACGAAGAAGGAAGAGAGGGACAACGGTGTAAGGTTGAATATGGACTCTCGAATCCGACATCAAAGATTCTAGGTGGAGGTTGCCGATGTTACAAGCAACGTGGGAGGGTAAAAAGAAAGGAGTCAGATTTCCATCCTTCAACCGTCAACAAACCTCCCCTTCTAGAAGGTTTTTTTTTTTTATTTTAAATGGTTGAGATTTAATCTCATAGCATGATCCAATGGAGGAGATTGATTTTAAAACCTTTTGACTTTAAGAGAAACATATGTATATATAATGAGTAATTTAGAAATCAACCACCAATCCCTCGACCCTCATTGCCCATGTTCCGTTCTGTAGTTTGCTCTTTCCCTCTCTTTCAATTCTGATCGGCGACTTTCCGTCAAATCCTTGATGCTAGTATGTGATGTTCTTTGCTTCTCAATAAATTATCCTCTTCATCATCTAGGGTTTTCCTCTATTAAATCCCTTACATATGAGTTTATTTAATCACTTTTGTTGAATACTGATATGGTTTCAAACCTTTTTTAGCAGCAAATTTGGATCATTGACAGACCACTAAAGTATCATCGTGTTACGAGCGGAACCACCTGATCATATTCATCTACACTAGGCATAATGCATATACACCAATTCAGAAGTAAACCCAGTAAATATGGGAAAACTCACTTGTAGGAATCGAACCCAAAACCTATTGGTCCCAAAGTCTTATCTTACCCCAATGAACGATATGGTTTCAAACATTATTTTTAGAATGGAGAAAAACACATGGCCTAATTCTACACCACCTAAAATTCACCTAAATATCTATCATAAAATTTGAACCATTTGAGGAATGAGGAGGATGTACATTGTCATTGGGCCAAAGGCCTCTTAGCCAGGTTTCTAACTGAATTTATGATATTCACTTCGTTTTTTTGGTTATTAGTTTGATAAATTTCAGTAAAATATGCCCTATTGATTTAGGGTCTAAACTACACAGTTTATTTAGGATTTACGTGTATTTCTTTTTAGGATAAAGAAAGATAAAAGATACACTGATATGGATACTAAATTGTAGTATATGTCGAGGGTTTACAATTTCCAACCTTGTTAGGGCAAAAAGCCATAGAAAGAACATGCAATAGTTAAGCTTGTATTCCAAACTTGATTTGTTTTACTTTTCATCATGTGGGTTTGTTCCATATGTGGATGTGACATTATATTTGATAATTATCCAAGTTCCTCTTTGCAAACCATGGAACTTCTCAATATATTTTTAATGGATTTACTAAATATAACCAAACCTTTAAAAATTTTGATTACAAATATTTTGAAAAAGAAAATCACAAGACAATTCTTATAGTTGTGATATGAGGATGCACTTATGTTAGCATCACCTTCAAGACCACACCAACAAAACTAAAATCACCTTCAAAACTTTACTCACAAAAAGAAAAATTGTGACCAGCCCAACTAGAAAGCCAATTTCATCAACGTAGGAAAAGTAAGATACTATGACCAAGGTCTATCAGTACATATTATTAGTATATTTTGTTGTTTCTAGAAAGGGGATGAGACTCTACAAGAGGATGCATTTTCATATCATTTCACCGTTCATATTATTTGATGTGGAAGAGATTGAAGTAGTTGTTAGTGAGTGAAACTCTTCTTTATTGATATTGATACGAAGAAAACCTACGCGAGTGATCAGTCACTAGGTCACTTTAGTGACAGACGAAACGTAAAATGCAGATTTTATTTTCATTTTATTAATTTTTTTAACAAATATTATTCTTGTTTTACTTTATACTTATAGTTTTAAATTATTTATCTACTTAGGTTTGAACTCATAAAAAAAAAAATGGAATGCCCCGTGTTGGAAAAAAAATCATAAATAAATAAAACGCAGACTATATAGACCACCTCGTAAAACCCATTCTTTGAATTTAAACAATACGAGAGTTACGAGGTTTTAAAGTTGAGATTTTCTTTGAATAACCTAAAACTTTTAACTTTATCACCTCCTTCGGGTAAATCACCTCCTTTGGGTAGACAACTATTTTCCATGTGAACTATGTTTTTCGAGGTTATAACCATCCACTGTTAGTATCACTTCTGTTAATTTTGTTTTATTTGAAATATTTTGAAACAACGAGTGATACAAATCGTAACTTTTAAAATATATGTTTAGGTGAGCTGAAAAACTGTATTATTATTATTATTCTTTTTTTAACGGTTAACCGATTTAATTATGATTATTCTCGGGACACCTACTGGATCAAACAGAGTACTCCGAGAGTAATCTAAATCCACCGTTAATTTCGGTGAAAACTCGGTAACCCATCCGCCCGTAAGCACGACGGTGAAGTTACCGGTAAAACCCGTTTGGCTCAAGGATCGAATTCAGATTTCCCTAAATCTCCTATCATTGCTCAACATTGCTTCAATCTGCACCAAGTGAACGTTGAACGTGCATCTCTGAAAAGAATTACAAGTCTTCTGATCCACCACTTCATCTCTAGGGATGGCAATGGGTCGGGTTCGGGTCGGGTATTGGTAATCCCGTACTCATACCCGATTATAATATCGTGTCTCATAGCCGACCCAATACCCGTCTAGTGTTAGTCGGGTAATTACCCGTTGGGTAGCGGGTATACCCACTGATATCGTGTATACCCATTAGTTTATTAAACATATACATTAGGATTTCCAAATCTATTTTTTACTATTATAATTATTATATAATTTTATCTATACAATTATTATAAATTAAAAATGTACTTGCATATATATAAGTTTTATCATGAATTATTAATAACTTTATAATACTTATAAGTTATACATATTTACTTCATAACATACAAAATATAAATATTATTATCAAATATATATATATATATCTATATATATTAATTTATTTATTTTTTCACGTTATGAACATACTAAAACAAATCACTAATTGACAAGAGTCAATGAAAAATAAAAATATACATTAACAAATTCGGGTATAAGATCGGGTATATAGTTTGGGTAAATAGGTATGTGGTTTCGGGTAATCGGGTCCGGTATCACATAATTCCGTACCTGACCCATACCCACGAAAACTTTTAAAACTAATCCCATACCCAGCCCAATACCTGTCGAGTATCAAGTATACCCGTCCCATTTGTATCGGGTTTCAGACATACCCGTCAGACTCGAGTATTTTTGCCATCCCTATTCATCTCCCATGAGAAAAGCTGTATTACTAACGAATTAAAAATAAAAATTTAAAATTGTATATATTGTTTATTATTGTTAAATATAAATTATTGTTAGATATAAATATATATATGTGGAATAGTCATCCAATTATGACCTTGGACTATATACTATCTACTTTCTTTTCAAATAATTGGTTACTGAAATGAAAGGTTATCTTGGACATTCTAAAAATTAAATCATTTTTTGAACAGCCAATCAACCATGTAAGTTATCACTTTCAAAAAAAGGAGATGGAAAAAATGTCAGATGAATCATTAATTTTGCAAACAGGGAAATGTTGACAGTTATTAACTTGTTATGGTTATTACTAATAATACATATTAGCTATATAATTTTAATATAACATTGAGTTAATATTAAATCTCGAATTCGTAGCATCGGAGAATACCTCTCTTTTTACTTTTTTCCCATTTCAAATATACCTTAACTATTAGACCATGGTAGTGCAGGAAGTAAGATTGTCTATAATACATTAACGTTAGCGGATACAGCATATAAGGAGGGGGGCTAGGCCCACCATAGCCCATGAACATTTTTAAGAGAAGAGGAGAATTAACTTAAATAGTTAAGACCGACATTATAACTTTTTATTTTGAACCGAAAAGTTGAATCACTGATGGACAACTAAGTATCATTGTGCCATCAGCGGAATCATCTGATTATATCCATCTCCATTAGGCTATAATATCTATACACCAATTCAGAAGTAAATCCAATAAATTTAAGAAAACCTCTTGTGAGAATTAAATCCAAAATCTCATAGTATTTAAGCTTTATCCCATCCTAAAATGACACTTAATGAGATAATACCATGGACGACATTATAACTTTTACTTGTGAACTTTGGTTGCGTTGTGAGCGTCTTGAATAGATAGTGGGAGCACCATAAAATAGTAAAAATAAACTATTCATGTTTTATGTTTCTTAAAAGTGAAACTTGATTTCCAGATAATACTTTCAAATGTGGAAAGCATTTTGCTTATGGTTTTAATAAATTTTGTAAAAATTATTTAGGTAACTTGTTTTTAGGGATGAGCTCGTTATCAATCGGTATTAACAGCCCAACAAACAAGTTCTGGTGTCAAAAATACTTGGTATGATACGGTTCAATACCGGTATTTGAGAGTAAAATTCGATATATAGCGTACTAAACCGGATCGATACCATTCTTTTAAGCGCTAGATTAACAGTCATCTTTTACACTTTTTTTCCAGTTTGTTGTGCTTAGCGATGAATACAATTACGGGTGTCCGAGTTATGAAGATGGTTATGATGCATACGAACAACAAGACGTTGGTGAGCCTTCTTACGCCCAAGAGTCATTGGTTGACGATCAACCCGCTTACCCGGAAGTTTCATACGAAACTGATCAGGTAATGATGTTATATATTTTGTTAAAGTATTATTATAAATGTTATATATTTTGTTAAAATATTATTGTAAATGTAATATATATTGTTAAAATATTTTTATAAATGTTATATGTATTTTTTATAATGTATTATAATTGTTATATATTTTATTACAATATTATTGTAAATGTTACACACACACACATATATATATATATATATATGTTGTGTAGGATTTTGTCCCGAGATGAGTTAGGAGCTTGGGTAAAACAAAGGGGTTTAGATGACGGTTACTAGATGGTCTAAGAAACATAGGGCAGGCTCCAGTTCTGCCGTAGCGGCGAGCATGAGAGTAAGGCCACGGTTAGAAAAACCGACAGCAAAAAATGTGGATGCCAGTTTTTGGTGATAGAGTTTCTCGACGAAAGTCGTGTCGCTTGGCGGATAGATAAGATAAACAAGAATCATAACACGAAACATAACCACGTCCCTGCTCAAATCTGGAGGGTTAAGTGTTTGCCAGGAGACTCACTCGGAATGAGTTTAGATTGGTGCAAAAGCTAACATATCAAGACTTAGAGCCCCGTAAAATCTAGAAAGCCATAATCGAACAGAACCCTGAAACAAGTCTGTTCCGAAGGACATACAGAACGCTCGCCAAAAGATTAGAGGCCTAATATTCGATAAAAAATTGTCTCCCGTGCAGCGACAAGAACAAATCCTCTAGGAGAAACAATTCACCTATCACACGCAGGAGGAACCCTACACCAACGCCATTGAGAATATCTTTTTCTTCATAAGTTGTCATTCGAAATGTGGCAGACATTTCCGAATGTGTTGATAATCAACACGACCTACAACACCAACATGTACCATCTTCCATTTTTATAAGTTTTAGGTATGACGTCGACAAAGACCTTTTGTGTTGCACATAAATTTCTTTCAAACGAGCAGGAACTAGCGTACATTTGGGTCCTAGAGAGGATCAGGTCTATGTTGCGCAAGTATATGGAGCCACGGGAATTTTTTACGGACAAAGACTAAGCCCTTATAAACATGTGTGTTAAAATATTCCCGAATGCACATAAATATCTTTTGCTGATGTTACAGAACATCGTAAAATACTACAAGAATTCCTTTACTAAACTAGAATGGGAGGACTTTACTCATGCATGGTCGATAGTGTGTGATTCTCTGAACGGGCCATTATACGACTATAACATCTCCAACCTTAATTATGTTTTTTTATATTTTCAGATGTTTTTCTTTACCTATAGGATACGGGTTAAAGAAATCGCGAGAGAAATTTGTATTTGCATGGACCAATCAAATGGTCAACTTTCACCAAACTACGACAAATAGAGCCGAGAGCACACATGCTGAATTAAAAAGACAACCTAACTCAAATAAATGCAGTCTAGATAGCCAGGTGAACAAGGTCGACCATATGTTATTAAAACAACATAAAGAATAAAGAAATGTTTGGAAGAAAGTAACTCCAAGCAAATGAACCACCACCTTCGGATTCCTTTGTTTCGTTATCTAATTCGTAAAGTTTCCATACATGCACTTGACCTACTAGACAACGAGCTTCGTCAGAGGCTAATCACCTTCCGGTCATTTGGTTCGACATGTGGTTGCCAGCAATACACGAGTTGTGGGTCGCCATGTGACTGTCGTCTGGAGAAAATGCAATACACGGGTACATATAAGCTTATTTTACAATTTAATATATTATTTTAATATGCGAGCAACTAGGTCATCGTTTATGCCACAATGACTATATGCTTAACACACCTTCAGATCGAAGAAGGACTTTTTGGAATGGGAATGGATGAAGCGGGGTGGAGGAATGGTCAACTCATCAGGCTCATGATCTGAAGACTACAGGTTCGAATCCTGTCCCTTGTAGGTCTCATTATTCGGCTCGATGATATAGGACATATTCTAGAGAAAACTTGACCTTGCTTCGTCAAAATCGATAATGAACACGTTGATCTGTAAAAAGAATTCGATGATGTGAAATAAAAAATGCGTTCAAAACCCCCCACAAGTGAAGAAAAGCATGATGTCGAAGATCAAGGCGGTGTTAATCCCACAGATGAGCGACAAAAAACCGCTTGTTATACAAGAAAACACTCGCGAACGTCTAACATTGAAGGTCCAAAAACAAAGTAGAGAACGGGCTGCTAGACATAGCTCAATTAGGCCTGCCGAACGAAGCAGGTGTGATCCTCCCGGACACATCTCTTATGTACCGTTGCAAGACTCTTTCATACAAAATATTGTTGCAAAGTTTCAAAAGTCACTAATGCGACGTAATCATTCAAATGCTTCCCGAAAAAAGAGTCATGCAATGACCATGGGTTTCCGTTGATCTAGGCGGATGAATCGATTGAAGATGTTCTTAAATACAAAAATCAAATTCTAAATTGTTCAACTCGAACATTTCAAGAATAAAAGATGTCAAGACGGGTGGACATTGTGGGTTTCTGTAAGACCCATACTTATAAAATAAGCAATTCACATAAAATATTACATTCATTTATAGAAAATAAAATTTTGTCTTACATTAAAATACCAAGTTGTTTAAACTTTATAAGTATTTAGAAACAACTCTACATTGAAACAAAAGTTACTACATAAAGTAAATCAAATAAACGGAAGCTTGCATAAAAGAAATGTCCGGTTCTTCTTCTAAGCTTGAATCTTCACCCATCAAAGCTTACATTCTTCATAATCATCTAAATTTCAATTCGTTAATACATAACTGGATAAATGAAAACGTATTATAATTAATTAAACAAAATTTAAAATTTTTAAGTTTTAAATTCTGAAGTCGCGTCGGCGCCGGCAGAAAGCTGCGTCGGCGACGCTCCTTATGTCATTGCGTTCACAGCTTAACTACCGAAGGCAGTAGGTTAAGCCGTCGGAAAACGTCGCAGCGTCGGCGACGACCAGAAGTGGCGTCGTGACGGCATCTACTGCAGCACTTCAGCTGCTGCATTATTTATTTGTCCGGTTTGCCCTTTTTAAGTTTCGTACATCAATTTATGACTCGTGAACTGTAGAAATTCATTTGTAAAACATTATTTCTTGTTTTTATTACTATAGTAGCTTTATCAAGAAAATTTAAGCTGCACAGTTTTAGTTTCGTAAAATCTTCTAGTTTTGACCCATTTGCTCAACCAAACCTTCGCTTATTTCTCATTTTGACCCGTTTGGTTGTCGCAACGAAGTCCATCGCTTTTATTCAACCAAACCTTTGTTTATCTTGTCATTTTAACCCATTTGGTTGTTTTAGCGAAACCCCTCGCTTTTTTCAACCAATTCTTCATTCATTATATAGTTTGACCCGTTTGGTCATCTTAGCGAATTCCATCGCTTTTATTCGACCAAACTTCCTTTTATCATATTACTTGACCCGTTTGGTCACTTTAACCAAGCAAGAAGCTCATTGCTACCCATATCATTGATTCATTATATGTAACATGCGTTCCCGTTACCCGGTTTACGCATATGCATAGTTTTTGGTTTGTTCATGTGAATTCTTCACTATTGATCAAACCAAGTCTATTGTTATTCGTGATTTTGACCTGTTTGAATGTTCATGTGAAATCCATCACTTATGAGCTACCAAATACATCGTCCTTCACTATTCATTTATTCGGTTCACTCTTGAGAAATCCATCGCTTTTAAATGAACCGATTTTCACGAACATTACTTAATTCATCAACATATATTAAATACAAATGTTTCAATGAATCCCTACAAACTTAAAGCCATGTACCATAGAGTTTTCCCTTCAATCGCGTATCCGCCCCGGTTCGGTCACTTTGTGTTTCGTCCAATTTGCCTATAAAGTTCAATTTGATTTATTGTTTAGAATCCATAATACTATATATGAGATGTAACTTGTCAAATTTTCATTTACACAGTTCTTTCATTCGTTTCAACAATTCATGATCATTTAAGCATTTCATCAAGCACCGTGTTGGCAAGATTTTTATACTACTCTTATCAAGTCTACGATTTAGCTATCCACCATGTAATAAGATTATTTCAATTCCCTATGTTTAGAAGGTGTAATCAACATCTAGAATCTAATATATTTACATTAATTACTACAATCTCACTATTAATTCATGTGTTCATCATATTCACAAAAACCCACTTAGTTCAAACATTGCTAATCATTCGAACACTAGAATCGTAGCATTGAATCACTAATCCTTCATCAAAGATTTGTTCCTAAATTCATATACACCACAAATTCTGCAATAGAATTCACAATTACATTCAACATAGAACTTATGATGTTCATATAATTTCGTAATATCACTAATCATTAAACTTTGACATACCTTATAGTTCCTTTGGTCTAGATGATTGTTAATTTATGCTCATGCAAGAATCTTAAGCCCAACGTCTCTTTTGATTTTGATGATAATTAGGGTTTTCAAGATTTTTCCCTTTTCTTCTTCTGCTCTGATCGACCAAAACACACACTAGTGTGTGTTTTGAGTTTAAAATCTTATTTATAACCACTAGTTTACCAAATGTCCAATTCAGTCCTCAATGTTTTGTTTACTATACAAAGGCTCTATTCACTGTTTAATTAGTTATCAACAAGTAACTAATCAAGTATTTTAATTCATTTAAAAATATCATGTGTGTAATAATTACCATTAAGCTTAATATTATTAAATATTTATATATATTAGGGACGTTACAACTCCAATCCCCCTTTTAAAGGGGTTTCATTAACTAAGTTAAATGACCCTAATTATTTATATATTTTAATATTTTCGGGGTGTTACAGTTTCGGATAGCGGCTGAGGGTTTAGGGTTGAGTCAACATTACTTTGGTTATATTCGGAGTGAACTGGTAAAGGAGATTCCGGGTGAGAACAAAAAAATGTGGGAGTACCATTTTTAACAGGGATTTACTGGGATACTATGACGCGCAACTAAATAGAATAAATGTTACCGAAGTTGGAAGAGAACCCATGGAGTAGTGGATGGAGATATCTTAGGTGGGACTCCTGCTTACCAATAGGTTTGGTGTGATTATTCAACTATTAGACTTGGGAGACAGTTCGACTTTATTCCCTTTCTATCATCTCGATCACGAACGTGTCCCTCATTAAATGGTTACACACGAATTTGTTAACAAAGTTCATTTCATCAATGTAAAACTAGAAGGAGATTATCAAATGTCGTTCCTGAACTGTCTCTAGAATAATAACCAATGCGAAGAAGCAACACTATGGGAGCAAAACTACACAGAACACATAGATTGATGTAAGTCGATAACGAAGCCAAATCTAGACAAGAAAATGTGTTATCTAGGTTAATTTGTAATTTTAAAGGTGTTTGTTTGTATAATGTATGTCAAGTGCTTTCTGTTAGTTTAATACATGATAATACAAAATTATACGACAAGTACATACATAATACGCCATAATACGACGTACAGACAACCTACACCCTAATACGACACTTACAGACAATAAACGTCACAACACGAAACATCACCAACACGAAACATATGAACACTATACTCTATAATAC
The DNA here is from genome assembly GCA_947069175.1 of Scalesia atractyloides. NCBI lineage: Eukaryota > Viridiplantae > Streptophyta > Magnoliopsida > Asterales > Asteraceae > Scalesia > Scalesia atractyloides. The sequence goes on along the minus strand of CAMTDV010000022.1, from coordinate 19,063,409 downwards.
GACACATACTGAAAATATACGTCATAATACGACAAGTAATGATATGGCACGCGTATGCACACACACACACATATATATATATATAAGGATCATGAGAAAACCACATATATATGAGAAAACTAAAAAACTAACTAAAAAGCCTAAAACATGCAAAAAAAATTTACAATTTTTTTTAAATTCACTACTTATTATGTATAAAAAAAACTTTTTTTCAAAAAAAACTTGTATTACACATTGTAACACCCTACTTAAAACGGAATTAGTGATAAGATTTGAGATTTGATTAAGTTAACACAACCATAAGTATTCACCAATTGCGGGTTAGATTGAATATCTTAAGCACATAAATTATTCATAAACACTTTTACACTAGTTTGTTTCTTGGACAAGAAAAAGAAAAGCGGAAACTAGAAATTCGGAAGTGTTCGGTTCTTCGTCAGTCTTGATCAACATCCCTATTACCATATAATTCACCTACAATACAAAATTTACAAACATAGCCGATAGTTAAAGTATGGCTTAAATAATCAAACAAAACTTCACTTCAGGACCCACCGTAAGCTACGGTTAGCCACCGTAGCTTACGGTCAAGACCTTATTGTCTTCCGGTCATAACTTTATGTTTCTTAACAGCAGCAGCCCATCGTAAGCTACGGTGGGCTACCGTAGCCTACGGTGGCTTGCTGCAGATTTTTCTCTTTTAGCCATTTTTGTCGTGAAATTCTCGTATCTCTTAAATCGCTTATGTGTTTAACCTCTCGTTTCTTCCTACATGATCAAAACAAAATCCTCTACATTATACACCTGTAATACAATATCCAGATTAATCATATGTTTAAATTCATAAGCTTTCGGCTTACTACTTATTTACGCAATTATTGACCCGTTTGTATTTTTTTGACAATTTATCACATTAAACCATATCCCTTAACCATATAATCATCTCATTAAAGCACTCAATTCCAGGGAATGACTTTAGCACATTTTATATTTCTATCACTAAATTTATGTTTAAAATTCCAATTTTACCCTTTTTCTAACTTTGTATCCAGTAATTGTTCTTACGCTTCATAGCATATGTCTCAACTAAAAATTTCGACCTGTTTGATTACCATAACGATATCCATCGTTTTATATAACCAAACCTCTATACTTTTTTATTTATTAATCCGTTTGGTCGTTTTAGCGAATTCCATCGCTTTACTCGACCAAGTTAACATTTATCTTGTTATTGAACCCGTTTGATCGTTTTAGCGAATTTCAGCGCTTTCATACAACCAAACCAACATTGTTCACATTATTTAATCCGTTTTCTTAACTTAGCGAAATCCATCACTTTTATTCATATAAACCTTCAGTTGTCAATCATTTTGACTTGTTTGATTAACTTAGCGAAATCCATCGCTTTTATTACAACCCAATCAATTCATAATTAGAGATTCTCTATTCGATTCATGTGCGTGAAATCCATCACTTATAAATGATTCGAATATGCTTAGGCTTTGTTCATTTCTCAACATATATTACTACTAGTATTATAGGTAAGATCTTTCAAAATAATTGAGTCACGTATCTTAGAGTTTTCTATTCAAACACACGTCCGTTCCGACTTTGTCACTCGATGTTTCGTCTGACTTGCCTATAATATTTAATCCGATTTATGGTTTAGAATTCATAGTATAATATGTATATCATGTAGCTTGTCAAAAATCTAATTTACATGATTCTTTCATATTTTCAACAATTTATGATCACTTAGGCATCACCTTGTGGGCGAGATTTTCATACTATTCTTATCAATTCCATAATTTAGTTATTAGTCACGTATCAACACCCTTTCAAGTCTCTATGTCTAGAATGTGCAATTAACATCTAGAACCTAACATATTAACATCAAATACTAAAATCTCACTATCACAATTCATGTGTTCATCATATTCATCAAAACCCATTTAGCACAAGTATTGTTAATCATTCAAACACTTAATCATAGCATTTGATCACTAAATGTTCATCAAGGGTTTATTCCTAGACTTATATACATCTCAAATTCTGTCATGGCATTCACAATGATACTAAATTTAAAACTTGTGGTGTTCGTGTAATTTCATAATATCACCAAACATCAAAATTCGACATACCTTATGATCCCCTTATCTAGATGATCGTTATTTTATGCTCATGCACGAATTTTAGCTCCTAATCGATCTTGATTTGATGATTTTGGTTCAAGGAAGGGTTTTCTCCTTCTTTTTTCTATCTGATCGCCCCAGAGCAGATACAAGTGTGTGTTTTAGGTTTTTAATTTTTTATTTATTAAATTTAGTTTACTACTTTCCAATTTCAGCCCCTCATGTTTTGTCTAGTATGCAAAGACACTACCCAAATGTTTTTATTAGATTTCCACAAGTAACTAATTTAATTTAGTAAATTAGTTGTGTGAAGGATATTTTACCATAGTGCCTAATATTACTATATATTTTATATAATTTAAGGAAGTTGCAAGTCCACTTTCTTTTAAAGAGGTTTTCCTATAACTAAGTTAAATACCCGAATTATTTATATAATTTAATATTTTCGGGGTGTTACACACATGTGCATTATATTCTTAAAGTTAGGATTCGAGTTCAGTTTACTTTTAGGGTTAGGTTTTTTGAAGGTTTATGATTAGGATTAGTTTTTTTGGTGTGGGGGAGGGGGTTTAGGTTTTAGGGGGTGCGGGTGGCGAGGGTTTAGGTTTTTTGAGGTGTGCGGGTGGGGGTTTAGGCTTTCTTGAGGTTTATGTTTACGGTTTAGTTTTAGGTTTTTTCTGGAGGGTGGGGGTGGGAGGTTTAAGGTTTTTGGGGGTGGGGGGTTAGGCTTTTGGTGGGTGTGTGGATTTAGGCTTTTGGAGGGAGGTGGGTGTGGGGGTACTAGGTTTTTGGGGTGTGGGTTAGGTGGTTTAGGCTTTTCCGTATTATTGCACATGTGTAGTACAACTTTTTTTTTGAAAAAAAGTTTTTATATATTATTTATAGCGATTTTAATAAAAAAATAAAAATTTTGGTATTTTTTTAGCTTTTTAGTTGGTTTTTTGGTTTTCTCATTTAAAATAGTTTTCTCATGATCCATCCGACTATTTTAAATGAGAAAACCAAAAAACTTATTAAAAAATCCAAAAACACATCAATTTTTTTGAATTTTTAATAAAATTCGCTATATATATATATATATATATATATATATATATATATATATAAACTTTTTTTCAAAAAAAAGTTCTTCTGCACATGTGCATTAATATGAAAAAACCTAAACCACCTAACCCAACCCCACTAACACCCCCAAAAAACCTAAATCTACCCTCCCACCAAAAGTCTAACCACACCCCACCCCTAAAAAACCTAAACCCCCCACCCCCACTCCAAAAAAAACAAAAAACTAAACCATAAACGTAAACCCTAAAAAAAAACTAAACCCCCCACCCGCACCCCTAAAAAAACCTAAACCCCCACCCTCATACCCAAAAACCTAAGGCTAATCCTAAACCCTCAAAAACCTAACTCTAAAAGATAAATAAACTCAAAAGCTAAATATAAGCATATAATGCACATGTGCAATACATGCATATAATAACAATGTGTAGTACATATCTAACGCACATGTGCGGTACAAGTTTTTGATTTTTGAAAAAAAAATTTATACATAAAAAGTAGCGATTTTTTATAAAAAAAATTATAAAATAAATTGGTATGTTTTTTAGGCTTTTTTAGTTAGTTTTTTAGTTTTCTCATTTATACGTAGTTTTCTCATGATTCTCTCCCTATATATATATATATATATATATATATATATATATATATATATATATGAGTTCAATAGGGAACATAAAACAAGTAGGGAACCGTGCATTTAACAAGTTAAATATACGATAAAAATTAATAAACATTTAAAAATATTTTCAAATTTTTTTTAGGCGTCTGGATATAAATACATGCAGAAGCTATTTTTAATAAAAAAATGCTAATAACAGATAATTAGAATAGCTTTCACATATCTTTATATGCAAAAACTCTGCAAAAACTTTCAAAAATTAATTTTTTACATGTTAGGTTAATTATTTTATATATTTAACATGTTAAATGCATGGTTCCCCGGTTTCACGTTTCTTTGAGGTTCTCTGTTAAACCTTTACGTGTATATATAAGGATGAAAATCCTAAGATGGCTAAGAAAGGATATGAATTTACATGTAAGCATTATGTTCTAGACTTAGGCATGATGTTTTGGATTGTTTTGACATTATAGTATATAGAAGAAACACCAAATGTAACAATAAAAACCACAATGCAATGTATTCTAGGCTAAAAACATAAAACACCATGACAAAAGAAAAAAATAGCAGTGTGTTTTTGCTATATTTTAAATTCTATGCCTATAATATATTGCATTGTTTTTAAATTGTTACTTTTTGTGTATTTCTATAAAATACAATGCCAAACAACTTAAAACCTCATTTTTAATTCCAAAACATGATTCATACATAGACTTCTTAGATTCAACGGGGTGGGAGGCAACAAGGGGACGTGGAGGCTTCAACCACGCCAGCACACCGCCCCGTTGCCCAGTTTGGGAATGACGTGGATAATTCGACCGGCGTGGAGGGCATAAGGGTGGTGACGTGACGGCTGGTAATTGCTCCAATAACTAACCTTTCCAACAGCTACAAATTAAAAAAACTCTTTTCCTAAAAACCTTTTATATTAAACAAATCCAACCTTATTTATCCATACATACACAACAAATCTAACTTATTTCGGAATACCAATATAATTTTTGACTCTGAATTTTATAATTCTCTAAAAAAATAGAAGGCTCAAGTTCATCAACTTCATCGTCATCGTCTTCGCTTGAAAAGCTTCTTTTATTCTCATCATCGTCTGACGAGGGACCCGAGCTAATAATATTAGCTGTTCAGAAAGTTGTTCAAACTATATCTGAAGATGAAGGGACCTCACAACCAAAAGGAGGAAATATATAATACGCGATCGGCTCACTGCACATGACTTATTGGTAACTGATTATTTTTCACCCAACCCAACATATGATGATAGGAGTTTTAGGCATCGATTTCATATGAGTCGAGGTTCATTTCTAAGAATATCAAACAATTCACAAAATAAATATGATTTTTTCCAACAAAAAACCAATGCACGTGGTAGTATGAGCTTTAGCACGTTGCAAAAAGTCAAGGCCGCGATTAAACAATTGGCTTATGGGACCGGTTGCAACATAACGGGTGGTATATAAAAATGTTGGAATGAGTGGCGAGTGAAAATCTTCAATATTTTGTAAGTATTCATGGATGTATACTTAAAAAATATTTGAGAAAACCTACTTTGGGTGATATACAACAAATTTTCAAGGCTCATGAAAATCAACATGGTTTCTCTAGGATGATCAGTAGTTTAGATTGCATGAGGTATGAGTGATAAAGTTGCCCAACTACGTGGCACAACCAACACACCAGAGGATATCATAAAAAAACCGATTATGATGTTTGAAACGGTTGCATCACAAAATCATTAAATTTGGCATTCATTCTTTTGTATGGCTGGTTAGAATAACGCTTTGAATATTCTTAATTAATAACCTATTTAAAGCGACTATATAAACGGTGTTGGGCCAAAGTTTTGTCTTGTTTTTTTTTAAATGATACGGAGTACAAATACGGTTATTATCTAATGGATGAAATTTACCCGGATAAGCAGTGTTTGGAAAATCATTTACAAAGCGTACAACATTAGACGAAAAAACAACAAAGTTTAATGGTGCTCAAATGGCGGCATGAAAAGACATCGAACGAGCCTTTGGTATTTTCCAGAAAAGATAACGCATTTTAAGCATATCGTGTAGGATTATGGAAAATATAGAGTTAGAAATGTGATGTACGTGTGTGTTATTTTACATAACATGATTTGGAGGATGAAAGACGCGCAATTTACGAGTACTATGGGAGGATAGGCAACCAAATACTAAAGACACGAGTGATTAAGCAAGCGAGGGAAACGAACGCACGAAAAATTTATGACAATTAGCGGATTTGGTTGAACATATCTGGAGTGTTCCGCGAAACGACAATGATGAAGATGATAATCAAATATTTGTATTTTTTTAATGTTGTTTTTTAATTTATTATGTTTATGTAAATTTTTAATTAAGTTATTTCTCTATTTAATATTAATGTTTTTTTAGTTCAATAGATTTCTTTTATATTTGAACCATAAATTAAGTAAAAAAATGTATGTCACATGTCGCTTCACGTCACCCTTTCACACTGTACTTTTTGAGGCTTGAAGGGGAAATCTTACTCTGCTTACGTGACTATCATGTGGCGCTTCATGCCCTTCCACATCGACTAGTCTTACATTTCTTAGAAAAAATGTCTTTTGTTGACTAACCATACTATATATATACCAAACTTTTATTAAAGCCTAAAAAATGATTAGTTGATTGTGATTCTTTTTATGTTTTTGTAACTTTGTGATTCTTTCATGTACCGCATCGAAAAAAATAATAATGACCTTTTTCCATTATCGCAAGAAACTTCGACAGTAATTCTTTCCAAAACCCATTTCCAGTTTGGTTGTTACCTATAGTTTTAAATTGTAGCAAAAGTTATATTAGAAAAAAGTATAGTGTATCAATTTTTGGTATATTTTTAAAATGTAGCAAAAGTTATGTACCGATAATGGGGCTTTTGGAAGTGCTAACCTACGCCTTGGCTAACGCCTCCTCCTCCATCTTCGTCCAAAGTTTTGTTTTCCCTCTCGAAGGTTGTTCTTTCTCAACCATAGTTTGTTTCCCTTTTTTTTCGTTTAGACGATTGCGGTTTGGTTTCCGGAACAAATTCTTGAACGTCCTCTTCGGGTTGTGGTTGCGAATTGAAAGGTTTCACATCATCATTTGTTGAACCGACTGCATTTGTTGCACTTGGCTCATTTGCGAAAACGCGTTCGGGCTTTGTTGAAAACCCCCAAAAGCGTTGAATGAAAATTGTGAGGATGACCAACTCGGCTCCATACTAGGATAGTAGCCGGGTACGGAGAAAATGTTTTGGTTTGGGTTTGGGTTTGGATTTGGGTTCGGGTTCGGGTTGCTCGGGTTGTATGGATCCATGACGAAAGTTGAAAGATTTTATAAAAGGTTGGAGAATTATAAAAAGATGGGAATGTTTTATATATTTGAGAGATGGAGGTGAATAAAGTGTGTAAAAAAGTGGGATGATATTGGGGTATTTATAGGTAAAATTATTAATTAAATTTTTTTTTATTTAAATTAGCCATTGAAAACGGCTATATATTTGAAATATATTAAAAAATTGCCCCGTCCCTAACGTCCGCAGAGGGACTTCCGAGACGCCGACGCGCCACCCGGCGCGGTAGTAGGAGCGTTGTCGACCAAAGCCGAGCCTGAGACGGCCCTCACACCGAGTGGCCTAAGTTGTTTTATTTTCTTTCTCTCTCTTATGATTAAATTACTAAATTAATTGGCCAGGTTTTAAGAACGGATCCAATAACCTATATTTTAAAAAAAATTATTGATTAATATAATTAAATATAAAAAATTAGGTGTTTCCTTTCATGAATTTTTTACTTTTAAAATACCTATACTTTTAATAATAAGTAGAGGGTATGCATTTAATTAGTGTTCATGCATTTAGCGTAAGAGATGCCCACCCAATACAGCTCACAGTATTGTTGACTACTTGAGGAATGGTCCCGAAAGTTGATTTGAAAACTTGGTCTCAAATATTATTTTTAACCCTTTCAAATAATGTACTTTTACTTTATATATTTATAAGCTTTGATTTATAAATATATTTAATATCACAAAAACAATCTATATAAATATGGTACTCTACAGAATTTCATTAGTAACATTAAAATTAACAAAATACTGATTGACAAAATCAGATATATTTACAACGATTTTGAGTAGTAGTTTATATAACTTGTAAAAGTAACTATAAATTTAACTCAATAAATAATTGAAGTTAAAAATATTTAATATTACAAAAGTAATCTATATAAATATGGTACTATCTTCAACATATCTCACTAATCTGGGTTGTAAAATGGTACTGAATATATATATATATATATATATATAACTTTATAAGCTTGGCCGACCCTAAGAATTCAGTTATCCTGTTAGAACTCAAAAATATGTCCCATAGACTTTAAGGAAATATGACGTCAAATAATACTTTAAATAACACCTAACTTATCGACAATTAACGCCAAATAATATGTAAATAAACGACAATGATACACCATATAATACCTAACTAATCAAACCTGGTCAGTGTCGCGGAGTCTTGCAAGTTACGAGTCGCCGAGTCGGAGTTGCGTGGAGAGCAAGAAGATAACAGGGGAACGGGGGTGGATTGCGAATTCTTCAATATACACAACAATGTCGTCCCTGCCTTCGCGTCTGTTCGTCTAGAGAAGCCAAAGAACTGTCGGAATTTCGATCCGAAAGGACGAACTAGCTGTTAATTTACATGGTGGGTTGTTGTCTTGTCATTCAAGGATTTGCTAGTGTGCGTCGTTTCAATCTTCAAGTGTTTGCCAATTGCCGCCCAAATAAAAGGATATTGTTTTATTATTACATTTTTTTAAAATCAAATTGGTATTGCGCTAAATCTAGTGGGCTAGCTTATAAAATTCAAGATGGATTTGTAAATGGGTCTATCAATAACTTGATGTTTTGTATGTGTATATATATATAGGATGAGGATATATTAGGAACCATCCTTTATTGTGAGATCCACGAGAACCAGTGTGAACACAACCAAAATTACTTAAAAACACATAATTTTTTAAATTTTCCATTGAAAATCACAACATTTTATTTATAAATTTCTTTTTTGAATTTTGTTTTTAATCCGAATACAATTTCCCTTTCATCTATACTACCATCCATAATACATTTTCACTTCCGTCTACATTGCCATTCGTAATACATTGCCGATATGTATAATATTTCAAACTATGCACACTCACATTGCCAACCTTCATACCATACTAAACAATATATTACATCATAAACAGACAAGTATAACCAAACTGTCAACCACTAGACAAAATTAACCAAAATGCATATGTGCACATAAATGACAACACCATTTATAAAGTGATGTAAATGTGCATATCTTCCCAACCGCATCACTAAATAACAAACAACCTTTGTTAACTCTTTAATTAACCGTTATGTCATCATCCTCTATAGCATCATTACGTTATCATCCTCCATAGCATCATTACGTCATCGTCCTCCGTAGTATCTGACAATTTTTTTGTACCCTTTATTCTTGTATTTCAGAACAAAAGTTATCTTCACTTTTTTTTCCATTTATTGATCTGCAATATTAGAAACCCATAAGGTAACCAAACATATTTGCACTAACAATAATTCTCCCATTACTGTATAAACTATATACATATGCATCAATATGAATAATCTTAGTAATTTATAAAGAAATTGTAAAAATATTTATAAAGGTTTTAATTTTATAAACTGTAGTGCATACGGAAAGAAAATTGTATAATATTGGTAATATGTTACGGATGGTAGTGATTGTATAGGTGTTGTTAAGAAATATGACATATGCATTAGTAATTATTATTCAAATTAAAAAATTCAAAAATATTTAAAAATAAAATGTCGAGAAAGTTTTTGTTTAAATATACCATTGGAAAACACGGGCTCTGGCAGGTGGTTCTCCCTGCCACCCTAGGGCTGCCCCTGATTATAAGCTATAACGGAAACATGAAAAAAAATAGATTTAATAAACTAAATTAATTTTTGTATCATGAACATAACAAAAATAGTTAAAAATGCTACTTAAGTAAACTATATCATTCAATAAGGTAATATAATTTGTATAAAACAGATATATAACTAATATCAGAAACTAAGCAATATGCTACTATGTGCTTTTTCATCCACAACTTTAGCACAAACCAAATACAAGAAATATGATGTTACAATTTATTATAACGGTTTTTAAATAAGTAGTTCAAATAACTTTTAAAAAATAACTAAAAGTTCAACATATAACAGAAGTTAAAAGAGAGTTTTCTCATACGCATATGGTAATCATCATATGTTGTTAGTATGTGTTGTGCAATAATAACGAACCGTATATTTGGTATGGTAAGTTGTAATAAATACAATTAGACATGAATCAAACGAACATGAGTGTAATCGTGTTCGTGTTCATTCATTTAACTTTAATCGAACATGAACACGAACATATAATCGAACACATTTTTTTGTTCATGTTCGTTCATTATGAAAATTATCAAGTTCGTGTACGTCTATGCTCGTTCATTTAAAACCTAAATGAACAATTTACGAATATAAACAAACAAACAAACAAACAAACAAACTTATAAGCACATAATTTAATAAACATAGCGAACACAAATAAACATTTGACCAAACATAAACGAACATTAAGTAGTGGCTTTTATATAAAGTAGTTATTAGTTATGATAAGCTCAATTCGAAAGTCCTTTTTATTACTAGAAAACCCAATTACTAATTAGTTATCTTTATATAAGTAGTTGGAAACCCTATTTAATGTTTATATTTATATAAATCTAACCATTTATATATTTATTAGAATTTAAACGAACATAAACGGACGTAAATACATGAACATAAACGAACGAACAAAACGTGTGTTCATGTGTGTTCGTTTAATTAAATAAACAAAAAATGTTCATGTTCGTTCGTTCATTTAAATAATTGAACTTCTCATCGAACGGTTCACGAACTGTTCATAAATCGACGAACTGTTCGTAAATGTTCGGTTCGTTTACATGCCATTATGCAATATAAACTGTAAACTTTTCAGCTTCTTTATCATGAACAAATTAAAGTATATTAATTGGATATACTTAAGTCATGTAATATAATTAATAAAAAAATGACATAAAATTTTGTACTTTTACATATTAAATTTTGTTCAACTTTGTACACAAGTGATATCTTCATTATTAGCTGTTTAAAGACGGGACGAAATAAATGTGATATATTATTAATAATAAATATTTTGATGTTTGTATGTTGAATTTTAATTTATTGATGTATTTGGCGTATGATTGAAACGTTTATCCACCCATCGGCACCAAGTGATTGGAAGTATTAAATGGAGTCTTTCTTTGTCTTGGTAAGCATGCGCATTTGAAAATGATATTCCTCTACTCGGGCCCTTCATCTCTTGTCGACAAATATGCATCTCATTCATATTAGAATTTTACAAATCTTTATAATCCTATTTTCTATTATTTAATATGGTTTAGGATCAAATAAAGACTACTAAAAATAAGAAGTCGTACAAAGGATATCAAACGAACTTCGATTGACCTAATTCAAGCGACACTGGACCGTTTTATCGAACTCTACGATGTTCGTGTGTTCTGATAGTTCGTGTTCGGTTTCGAATACGAATCTATGTACACATTCATATTGAACACGGCATGTTTAACCAAACATGTTTGCATAAACACTAATGTCCATTTAATATGTGGCACAACACTTCCAACCTGATTAAATGTAACCGAATACAATAACACCAAGCACGATACATTAAAACACGATTAAACATAGGTAGCTTTATAACATAGTTGACACGACATATGTAACAAAATTATTGACATGACTGGTCACAAAACATGATTAAGATATAAATAAGCATAATAAAAGAGATGTTAAAGTTACCATAGTAGTATAACAAGCACGATTTTAACAAGTGGCTAAAGTTACACCTATTCATAACCTTCTTCAACCCAGCTTTTTAATGAAAAAAACTAATTTCTCTTTCTTGTACCTACACAACTCACTCCAACCCACACAACTTAACCTTTTACTTCCATTGTCAACCAAACCTTAAAACAATTTTTATTAACCATATATTTTTATCCTTATTATTTATCCGTAAAATGTATTAAAAATAATTAAAATAAATATTTTATATGAAACCAAATTATTTTAAGTGTAAAATAAATAAAACAATATATGAAATATTAAAATGTGGAAAACACACACTCGTCAAACATGTGAAAACAAAGATTATGCATAATTTTTTTAAAGATATTTATTTAAAAAACTATTTTTAGAACGAATTCGGTTTTATATAAAATTTATATCAGAATATGATAAAAAAAGTTAAACAAGACCGTGTATTCAGTTTATTAAAAAAGTTAAATATTAATAAGTTAATAAAGAAAATCAAATTTAGGTGGGATTAATTCTTATAAATGAAAAGTGAATAACAAAATTAAAATCCAACCATACATTAGATAATAAGTGTCATCTTAAAATTCATAAATAAAAAGTGAGGATGCTACTACCAAGCCTTCTAGTTGAGTGGTAGGCGTACGACTTTCTAAAAGTAAGGCCAAGGGTTAGAGTCTTGTATGGGACAAATTTTGTTCTGGGTTGAGCTAGGAGGTTTTTCTCAGTTGTAGGTTTCGTCCTTGGAGGTTAGATCGGGTTATCACGTTACATTCTTCGAACGGAAGGGTAATTTATTTGCTAGGATGATCTCGAGTGTCCGAGCGTTCGTTGTTTAAGAAAGAAAACAAAGAAATTAGGATATAGTATTCAAGAACTTAAAAGATTACGTAAGACATCAACTTTTATTTTGTTAAAAACTAGTATCGGAGGTTGTGCTTCGTGGCGGGGTCGTAGGAGGTTGCCGGCGAGGATGTACTTGTTTCATGATATATTGATGGGTTATCATAGACCATGCATGCTTTAATCTAAACAATAATAAAAATAAGCAATCAGCACGATTACGTAAATAAATAAACACCAAGTTACACCATGGGTTAACTTGTGGGATTATCTCGTTCAAATAAGGTTAATCTTCTTTCTTCTTCGAATATCTATTGCTTGATCCTGCAAAAGAACACAACACCGTGAAGCTCGTTATAAGGAGGATGAGTGGGGGGTTCTCTTGTAACCACCCTAAAGCATGAGAATATGAACTTGTTTTGAGGATAATAAGTGTGTGTATTAAGTGAGAGAACAAGAGAGCGATCCTTAAACCTGTAGCTCAAGTCCTCTATTTATAGCCGAAGGGAATGACAAAGGAAGTGGGCTGATGGGCTTTGGGACCAATGTCGACATCAAGGAATATCCCGTCTGTCTCCTTAAACACAACCGTTAGTGTCTGCAGGCAAGTGAGAAAATGGCACACGTTGAATGGATCCACATGGCCTGGAAGTTGTCCTTGTTACCGGATTTGTCATCTGCGGTTACCGGAGATCGTGGAGTAGCGGTTGGCGCATAATGATTGGTGACACGTTGATGTCTTTTTTTAATTGTTGTCTCCTACATGATTTTTCATCGTGCAACACTACTAGGTACAGTCTGGCATGCGCCCATTGGTTGCATGCTCTGACGTTCGTATTAGGTGTACTATGCCTTGTTGTCACGCATAGACTCGCGCTGTTGAGGCTTGCGCTAATCTACTGGAAATGACAAAGGGTCAGATGTATCTGATTTTTGTATGGCGACCTATTCTTGGTATAGCGTATGTCGGTGCAGGATTTGGGACCATACCCCTTCTAGTCCCCCAGTCTAGTGCTTCTTCCATGCGCGGATGTAAGTGGTTCGAGCTCTAGACTTAGAAAAAATTGTTAAATGTTTACGCTGCATATTTTCTAGGTAGACGCTAGGACTTGCCATCGGTTAAAAGGCACGCATATTTCAATTTGTGTTGTGTGGCGCGCTTATTAAAGATCTTTGTACGGACACTCTAGCCTTAGACAGAAAAATCAGGGTACAGGCGTCCACCCTTCCAGATTGCACATTATTAAAACCCAAAATTTGACGAGATTTGCAAAACATTTAAGGCTTAAAAGCCTAAAATAATCTAAGGATAGATGATGATTTCTTAATATTTGAAAATTTGGCTTTTAAGGATGAATAATGACTTTGTATGTTTTGTAATCACCTAAAGATAGATGATGGTTTTTTATGTTTGTAGTACTAAGAATCTAGACGCAAGTCACCTCATGTTGGGTCCTAAGGAAGGTTATAGTCTAGGTCAAAAGCATTTTTGATAACCTAATTCCCTATAACCATGGCTATAATACCAATCTGTAACACCCCGACCATGTGGAAACTTGGGGCAGAAACTTCGCGTAGTCACGTTACAAATTGTTAACAATACATGGTACTAAAGTTTAATTGTATTGAATTATTGAATTACGTTGTCTTTAAAACACAAAGAATTATAAACTACTGTTTTTAGATTAAAAGCAAACTAAGACCCAAGTCTAGATCCTACGTGTAGCATGCTAGTATATAATGCATTAGTACCTGAAATATATGTAAAAATAAACGGTCAACAATTAAGTTGGTGAGTAACATAGGTTTTGTGGTCAAATTCATGGCAATGAATTTATATTATAATACCTCGTATAACTATAAGAGTTGATGGGAGAAAACCTTGTCACCAAACGTGTATCAATTGTGTGTGGTATTACAATATGTTTAACCAACTACGAAAGTTGGTATAATAAAGAAAACCTAGTAGCCATGAATCTTGGCAAAAGTGTTTCTTTGTAAAATGTGTAAGTAATCAATTGTTTACTTGTAAATTTTATGGTTTACATATATATGCTTGAAAACCATTTGTAACCTTGTGTAAACCAATTGTTTCTTCTTGTATAAACCAATTGTTTCGTCTCCATACTTTTGTTTTGTGTAAACCAATTGTTTCGTCTCAATAGTTTCATTTTATATAAACCAATTGTTTTGTTTCAATAGTTTCTTTTTGTATAAACAAGCATGGACGTGTGGTGAATACCTTCAAGCCTGTGTTGACTTGTCGGACAAACCCAAGCAGGGTTCATCAAAATTGAACAGTTTTTGTCGTTTCCCAAACTTCCCCACAAACCCGGAAAGTGGAAACAACATTGTTAATCCTATGGCACCATAACATACTACCGGTCGGCTTGGCCAAAGTTAATGAACGTACTCGTGTTATGTATAACACACCACCAAGTTTCACACAAAATTAAAAACATATTGTATATATAAACCATGTATATTGTTTTGTAACTTGGAAAATAGTAGGCACATATGTATCATCCCTAAACATTTTAAAACGTAAAAGTGGGGACTATGTACTCACTTGATTGTTGATGACTTGCTAAATTGTGTTTAAAGCTCAAGTGCTTCCTAATAGTTTGGATAATTATATAGTTAGTGTATATCGTGGCTTAAACGGAAGATCAAACAAAATGTGGTTTATAATCAAACGAGCGAAGGATCTCGTGTAATATGATTTATAAAACCTTACATTTTGATTGGACAGTGTCTAAAAGTGTTTTGACTCGTTACGACTTGTTAAATTGGTTTATGCCATTTTAAGGGGTTATATGCGTAAATACGGGCCCGAAATGTCGAATGAGTCCTATGATGAGTCCGACATGTCAAAATAAGTTTTATGATATTATATGATTAGTATTGAAGTCAAAATGTAGATCATATAAGTTTAAAACCATTTTATGCCAAAAAGGATATTTTTGACATTTTATAGTATATATATGTAGTTGACTCGTCAATTGACTCACAAAACGGAATGACCATAAGGTATAATCTCAGAGGATTATTCCCTATATTATTATGGTCATATTATTGGGCATGATTGGGTCCTAAGGTTGACCAAAAGGGCAAGATTCGAAAGTCAAAATAGAAGTCAAACTGCTTGACTTTCGACTAGGAATTGAGCACTATACTAGAAATTATGAGTTAGACATGATAAAACATGTCTTATAATGTTATACAAACTTTTTTAATGTCAACATTTACAGTTTTGATACTTAAAAGTTCATTGGTCGTAAAATGCAATTTCTGCATCTTTTACTATTATTTAAGGGATTTTTTCATAAGCGTCCATATTACGTATTTCCTCAAACCATAAAATCAATTACATATTCCCCCTTTTTTGAGAAATTACCCAATTACCTCAAATAACTCATCTTCGTATATCCACATTGGTATAATCAAGACATCCAAACCCTACATAACAAGAACGACGTTTCTTCTCCCCAACCAAAGACGACGCACATTACTGCTAGTTCATCCGCACATAGCTGCTTGTTCATCTTCTTTATCAGGTATGTTCAAAAAATGAATCTTGTTCATCATTCATATAATCACGCATAATCACCTCGCTACTTGTTCATCTTCTTCATCATGTATGTTCAAAAAATCGAATTCTGTTCATCTTGTTCATTCGTATAATCACGAATTTGCCATTCGTATCTGCTTGTTCATCTTCGTCGTACGTAATCACAACGCACTTCCATCATATCTGCTTGTTCATCTTCGTCATTCATATATGAGTTTCTCATAACATGTTTTTATATATTTCCTTTTATTCATAAGGTGCTTTATATGGAAGATGATATGGAAATAATTCATTTAGACCAACTTGGGAAAATGGGGCAAAATCACTAATACTACTTGAGAATGTTGTTGGCCAAAGATAAACTAAGTACAAGATAAAATTAAAATATGGAGGTTACTTTCGGTTAGCTAGGAACTCATACAAAAAACGTTATTGTTTTGGCTTTCAAAATGTCTTTACATTGACACTTGCATATACGACTTTGATGATTTGAATGAAGAAGTTACCACTCATTATCCTCCGAAACTGGAGCTATCCTTTTCACTTTTTTATATTAACAAATACGCTACTAAGCAAAAATTTATGAAGGTTGATTCTCATGACAACTTTAAATTGATGCTTAGTATATACGAAGTTGAGAAAGAATTAACCATTTATGTGATAATGAATAATAAGTTCGAGACTAGCTCGATGCAAGAAAGGTAAATTTTTGTTTAGATATATTTTAAATATGTTTTATGCATAGCCGGGATGATATTCATGAGTATTTTACGTTTTTCATAGGGAATTGGTTGATGCTCATACAAAGAAGATGACGAGGATGAATCAATAACTTTTAGTACAAATGATGAAGTTGGGTATGCATGTTCCAAACCGGTAACTTTTAGCAACAAGATTGCTACTATTAAAGTTAACTCCACGTTTGAAAATGTGGTAGAGTTTAGAAGAGCGTTGTCCCATTATGCAATCATGAATGAATTTGCGTACTTTAGTGAGAAAAGTGAACCTACAGGGTTATAGTAAGGTGTAGTGACTTATAATGTAAATGGAGGATACCTGCTTCTGTTATGCAAGATAGAATTTCATTTGAGGTAAGTGTATTGATATAACTAATTTTAAATTTCGAATAATAATAATTTTTATAAATTGTACGTTTTATTAAAATTTTGTAGGTTAAGAAATTGGTCAAACCACATTCTTGTACTAGAAGCAACAAAGGTGCTAATAAGGTGGCACACTCTAACAAGTTAAAACCCGATGGGGATGTCTCAATTAATGAACTCCACAAGTGGGTTAAGAAAAATTTCAATGTTGATCTACCGTACAAGAAAATTTTTCGAGGAAAAGAACAAGCTTAGAGTGATTTGTATGGGAACTGGGAAGACTCATTCATAAAGACGGATGATTTAACTATCAAGGCGAAACCAGGAAGCGTTGTTGAAGTTGACCTTGAGACTAAAGGTAATAAGAAACTATTTTTACGTTTTTTTGTTTCACTACTAGCTCGTTGGAAGGGGTTTCTTGTTGGTCGTCGTCCCTATATTTCTCTAGATGCATGCCATCTAAAAGGGAATTTTAATGGGGTATTAGTCGCGCTAATAGTGTTGATGGTAACAATTCTATTTTTTCGGTGGCTTATGGTGTACTTAAATCTGAAAACAAGAACTCTTGGATATGGTTTCTTGAGTTGCTTAAGAAAGCAATACGTACACCTAATTGAGTAGTTATATCATCAGATATGCAAAAGGGTCTAGACATTGCAATTACACAAGTTTACCCTAATGTTGAGCATAGAGAGTGCTTTAGGCACTTATTTAGTAATTTCAACAAGCGTTTCGTGGTGAGTTATTCACAAGAAATTTATAGCTAGCTACAAAGACCTATAGTGTAAACGAACATGATCGACTATTAAATGAAATTGCTGGAGCAAATAAAGATGCACTTACTTATCTTAATGAGACTCACAATAAGATATGAAGTTGTTGTAGGTGTGGGGAGACATCAAAGTGTAACTATGTTACAAATAATATTTCGGAGTCATTTAATTCGTGAATAGGTGAAGTGCGTTATAAACTGGTTCTTGAATTACTTGATTCAATTAGATAGAAGATTATGGTACGATTTGACAAAAAAAGGTGGCTTTCAAAAAAATGGAAGGGTACCTTAGTACCTAAAACTAAGACTTACCTCAACAAAATCTCTAAGGTTTGTATAATGTTCCTTTTTTATATATATTTCAAATATATTTTAGGTGAACAATTTTTTAATATCTTGAATGTTGTATGTAGAAATTGGGTGCATATGAAATTTGTAGTAGTGGTGAAAATCGAGCTGATGTGGACAAGCGTTGGGAGATTTCACTTGATGATAGAAAATGTACTTGTCGGGTTTGGTAGGTAAAAGGGGTTCTGTGTTTGCATGCAATAGATTTTATTATTTTCACAAGGGATGTTAACTGGGACATGTATGTTGGTCCATTTTATACTATTGGGAAGTTTAAATTAACTTATGCTTTAGAAGTTGCTCCAATGCCTACAAAGGATCAATGGGAGCATATAGATAACACGGAGAAGATATACCCACCTGCAATCAAAAGTCCACTTGGGAGACCAAGAAAGAGTAGGATTAGACCAGGTGACGAGCCTGTCACAATGTGTTGGGTATGGACACTGTGAAAAGGCATGAAAAAACTTAGCATCTGAAGATCCTACTCAACATCAAGCCTCAACAAGTAAAAGGGGACGGGGAAGAGTACCAAAAATATGTGAAAGTAGAATTGGGGTTTGAACGGAATTTATTATGAACGGAATTTATGTTTTTTGAACGGAATTTATGTTTTTATTATGAGTATTATGGTTTTGTGTGTCTTGTTTGACAACAGTAACAAGTAGAAGAATTGGAGTGATACTATATAATCTGGGTAAATATGTAATTGAATTTACATATTAGAATGGGGAAATATGTAAATACTCATTTAATAGTTCATTAAGGTAGATAGTCATAAATAAGAGTCATTTAAATGAAAAGCGGAAATATGTAATATATATGAGTTAGGGAGAGGAAATATGTAATTCATTTTATGGTTTGGGGAAATATGTAATAAGGAAGCTTAGGAGGGGAAATATGTAAAAGCCCTTTATTTAAAACATGTTTGACTCGTCAATTCGCCTAATAAATGTCACACCCCGACCCGCAGCGAAAAAGGTGATCGGGGCATGATTGGGTTTTCATCAAAGCTCATAACATTTATTATAATGTTTCATACTTATTATTACAATTTTAAAGAAGAACATCCAATCAAATCATACAAATACAACATGTTCTATACATCTTTCTAGACTTCATTATTTTTCTTCTAAAGCACTTTCCTATGTGTTCCTTGCTTCATCCTGTCCACCTGTATCATGTGTAAAAATGGTTTTTGGATCAACAAAAGTTGGCGAGTGAACCTTGTTAGAAAACATTTATTATTTATTTCTTGTTGTATTTAATATGGAAAAATTGTGCAATAATCATATGTGAGCAAACGTAAAAAACATACAATAACAATAACCATAACAAACAATATCATACAATAACAAACGATAACATACAATAACAAACAATAGCATACAATAACAAACCACCTTGCATGAATATGTAACATGAATGATAATGTAAATGTTGGCAACGTCTCGTTCACCCTCATAGGTAATGGGGAATGGCTCACGCTCATAGGTAATGGGGAATGGCTCACGCTCATAGGTAATGGGGAGCAGACGACCTATGATGAAATGTATGTGCGATCAAGGCTCAATCAAACGGAGCCGATCGTATGTTGGCAACGCCTCGTTCACACTCATAGGTAATGGGGAACAGCTCAACGCTCATAGGTAATGGGGAGCGACGGCCTATGATAATGTATGTACTGAAAATGATAAATTTAATCTAAACAACAGCCACACAAACAGTTGATACATATTTAATACTCATTTGATCATGGATATGATGGATGCACAATTGTTTTAAAGTAATAAATAATAAGACACATAATACACCCCAAAAACGTGATTAAAACGGGGAATTTGTAGAGATTCACTCACATTGGGTGCGTTCAGTTGATGATGTTGAATGCGCACGAGTTTAGAGGATTGATCGACGAGGAATTAACTAACCTAATTAATAACGAAAAGGTACGGTAAATAAGTGGATTTTGTTAACAATTTTAATAGGATTTTTGGATATATTTTTGTGAGTTTAAGGCTATTTTCTAACTTTAAAAACATTATTTTTAAGTATTTTTAATTGATTTTTAAATTAAATAAATAAATAAAAATATAAAAAAAATGTTGACTTTTTGACTTTGACCGTTGACCAAGACTGTTGACCGTTGACCGGTTCGGTCGTGTATATATTTGCACTGAGTGAGACTCGAACCCGTGACCTCCCGTACACGTGCACGCAGCTCTACCAACTGAGCTACGTGTCTAACCCGAAATATTTCTGTTTTTAATTATATTTATACACTATTTAAGTTAATCAGAATTCATTTATTTTAAAAAGATTTTAATTGTATCGAACCGGTGCCGTCAACAGGTCTCGAACCTGGGACCTGTGATTTAGTGTTGCACACAGTCAACCGCTGGACTGTGTGTCTAACCTGGTTAATATTGTGGTTTTTATTATACTTAACATCATTTAGTGAGTTATCCCGGTTCGGTTTTAAAAAGGGCATTTTTATTTAAGAGAGTGAGGTTGGGTCAAGGATCGAACTCGAGACGTGTGTACATTGTTTGCACACAGTCCACCGCTGGACTGTGTGTCTAACCCGTTTATTATACTGATTTTAATTAATTTTATAGACATAGTCGACTTCGTCTTCTTCACTCAAGAACACAGACAACGATTAATCAACTGTTCTTGTTTAATTCGATTAACGAAATTTATAAGCGATTGAAATGTAATGGAAGAGAGGGTTTGGGGAAAGAATGTACCGAAACATATGTCTTTCTCAGAACTCCGGCAAGGATTCGTCGGCTCTGTTTTGTGAGCTCCGTCTGTTCGGATCAATCAACAGTTTTGATTGATTAGATGTGAAATTGAGTTACTAAACAATGATTAACAGAAGGTTTAGGTGACTATACCGATTCACAGCGTGATTCTGGAAATTCCAGAAGTTTTCCGGCGAAAGCTGAATATTCGGCAACGTCGTCTGGGATTGATTCTGGGTGATGGATTGAAGTTAGTAATAGTCTAACAGTGGATTGAAACCGAAAGAGTCGAGGTATTTACCGTTTTGATGAAAGTCTCGGTTTTCCGGCGACTTGCAGAGAATTCCGGCGATGTATTTCTTGCGACAGAGATTCTTCAGGGAGTTTAAGGTGAGTGTGGGTGATGTCGGTATGAGCTCTAAAAATCTTATTTTAGAGTAAGCAGAAGGGATGGAATGAATTCGGTTTTCCGGCGATAATTTCCGGTTAACTTGCAGAGGATTCCGGCGACTTGCGGCGAGGTTTTCTGAGCGAAATGGAGAGTGTAAGTTTGATAAACTCGCGAGCTCAACTGATGAATAAAGTATAACTCAGATTTAATTGCATTTCCGGTTTCGAATTCAAAATTATTCGGTTATGGTTTGATGATTTGAATGAGTGACTTTATGGTTTTTCAGTTATAACCGACGTTGATGTAAATGCATCCGTTATGTCAAAAGAAAACGTCAATGATTGACGTATTCGTCGGGATTTCCGACGAGGGTGATTTGGGCGCGCTGAGTGACAGAATTTGACTTCGAGTTTTATATTAAGTATTAATTGTTTCAGTATTTCAACAAGTAACACAAGTGGCGGAGTGGTAGGATATGTGTGAGTTAAGACCTTGAGATTTCATCCGGCTGACCTGGGTTCGAAACCCGGCATCAGCATATTATTTTTATTTCGTTATTTATTATAAATTTTCAATTATAGATTTTAAATTCTAATATATTTATTAATTATGTATTGTATAAAATTAATTTGAGCATTAAATACGCAACAAAATTTTTAACTGGATGTTCGGTTAATAAACGAAGCGGGTTTGGTTAACCCGGTTTTTTACGGATGTTACATTATCCCCTACTTTTAGAAATTTCGTCCCGAAATTTAAGTAGTGGCATGTTTGACTCAAATGGATGGTGTTTTAATTTGACAATTACATACTTAGAAGGGGGTAAGAGTTTAAATTTTGTTTGAGGCGGTAACGTTCCTTGTACGGGTTGAATACCCTGCTACAGGAATCGCTTTTTGTTGCCTAAAGTGTATGAATACGGAACATGGATACACAGAGTTGATTGACTAAGTATGATTTTATGCATATGAGTTTTGATACGTTTGGAAAGATAAGGTTATACCCTAGAACAAAACTTCTACCACTAAAACCTACATGGAACTCCTCATAACCGCCTGACAATGCCTCTGATCCTTTGGCAAGAATACTTATATATAGGAAGTACCAACGGCGTATCCACCATATTCTTGTCAAATTTTCATTGGTTTTATCAGTAAGTTATGATTAGTTCTATGATGTGACTCTAGAACATAAACAAACACAATAACCAAAGCTTGAGTCTTAATTCTGATAGTATACATGTTTGAATAAAGACAGTACCTCTCTCGTTTGTTATGATGGAGAGGTTAGTCTATGTAGAAGTGAGACACAGCCCAACTTCTTTAAATGATGAGATTGAAATGATATGAATGCTAAATCAGTGAGTATAAAACAAACTTCAACCAAGACATTACTAAATCCTATATGGAACTTCTCATAACCACCTGACAATGCCTCTGATCCTTTGGCAAGAATACTTATATATAGGAAGTACCAGCAGCGTATCCACCATATTCTTGTCAAATTTTCATTGGTTTTGTCAGTAAATTATGATTAGTTCTATGTGACTCTAAAACATAAATAAACACAACAACCAAAGCTTGAGTCTCAATTCTGAAAGGATACATGACTGAATGATGACGGTACCTCTCTCGTTTGTTATGATGAAGGGGTTAGTCTATGTAAAAGTGAGACACAACCCAACTTCTTTAAATGATGAGATCGATGTCTGATGATATGAATGTTAAATCAATGAGTATAAAACAAAATTGAGATAGTAATTCGCATTAAGATTCTTGGATTCAATTTCCAATTTATAAATGAGATACGTGAAGATTGAGATAATCATAAATAAAACATAAACACTAAGCGGTTGGAGTTGAATTCTTGATTTTTGGTGAAGGAGACTAGTTGGGTGTTTCGTTTAGGCCGTCATTATCTTCAACAGGATTGGCGTTGATGTTGTAAACTCTTCCTCTTGCTGGTGGCCTAGTGGTTAGGTTTTCTTGATTTGCTTGGTTAACTGGGTTTGCTTGGCTTGGGCGTTTATGATGTTAACCAATCGAGGGCACGTGTTTCTAAAATGGGTAGGGTCGCCACAATTAAAACAAGCTCGAACATAAGGTAACATGGGGTATTGGGGTTGTTGATATGTTTGGATCATGTTTTGAGTAGGGGGTGGGATTTGGTTTTGAGGGGTGCGGCAAACCTTGCTCAAATGACCATAGCGTCCACAATTCGCACATAGTCGACAAGGTAAGGTAGATGGATGGTGATAAAAACAGGTGTTGCATTGAGGGTGAGGTCCAAAGTAAGGTTTCTTATTTGGGTAAGTTGAGTTGGGTGCTACTTGAGTGATTGGGATAGCTTGGAGGGGTACGGCTTGTGAGGCTGGTTGATTGCGTTGGGTGACAGCGAAATGTTGCCCATCTCGTTTCCTCTTAGAAACGGGTTGAGAAGGGGATTCGGTTTGGGTGGAGTTTGAGGTTTCAGTTGATGCTTTATCCTTCTTCTTCTCCTCCTTGAAGTCTTTATTCCGTATGCGGTTCTCGATGAGCTCTGTAGCTAACTCCATTGCTGCTTCCAAAGTTGCAGGTGTGGTACTTATTACAGAGTCTTGAATTTTTGACGGAAGACCTCGAATGTAGTGCTCGATCAAACGGTAAAGAGGAGTGAACAAGTTGGGAACCATTTGATTTAACTCGAGGAATCTCTTGTTGTATGTGGTGCGGTCGCCTTCCTTTTGTTTCAAAGAATAGAACTCATCCTCCAATTTCTTGATTTCGCTTCTTGGGCAAAACCGTCTTGTCATGATTTCCTTCAACTCTTCCCAAGTCAAAGTCATAGCATCTTCAACACCTCGTTTGGCCTTCTCTATATTCCACCATGTAAGTGCTATTCCAAGTAAACGACCAGTAGCATATCTCACTTTGCGATCATCGGGGCAATCGCAATTTAGAAAAGTGTTTTCCATTTCCTCAAACCAATGGAGGAGAGCGGTGATACCTTCAGTCCCTTCGTATTTTGGAGGGTCGCAGGATTTGAAATGCTTGTAGGTGCATTTAATGGTAATTGGGGAAGGGTTGATAACGTTTTGGTCTTCTTGATTGACGGGATTAGCGGTAAGGGCTTGTTGAACTTGAACTACAATGTTGGGTATTACGGCAGCCATTTGTTGAGCGATTTGGGCAGCCATGCGCTCGCGGGCTTTTCCTGCTCTCATCTTCCTACGAGCGGAATTAGAAGACATCTACAAGGAATACATATCAAGAGTATGAGTTGGATGTTTTAGGGATCATGTGTCGTATTTAGGAATGAACAAAAATAAATATAGAATAATAAATCTACTACATCCATAGGATGTCTTGGGCTTTGCTCATAATTGGGCCTTGCATGCCGCCATACTTCACCTTCGTAATCATGTGGGCCCCCATGATTACCGGGTTTTTCATATGGTTCGCATGTGTTAGCCTGGTTACGTACACTAAAACCCGGAGAAAATCGAGAAATATGTATGTAACGTATGATATTCGGAATGTATCCAGGTGTGGACACAGTGACACCTCAAAGTGGGGTAAGTTCGAACGACGTTTGGTGTGGCATGCTTTGGCCTAATAGGTCCTTCGTACTCTCATCGTTAGTCCCCAGGTAGGCAAACTGGTCCGTTATATTGGATTTATACGAATGCCAACCTAGACAGGACGTTCCGACTACCGGTACTTGTACCCTTACAGTTACTACATGCCCGTCGCAGAACTCACTTTGATGAGATTTGAAAAATGAAAAATGCGACAAAATCTTGAATAACGGAAGTATGAAGATGATTTGAATATGTGAACATTGAAATATGTATGATGAATATGTATGTAAGTATGTATGTTTGACTGTAAGTATAATTCACTATGTATCACAAGATGTAATATTGGAAGTGTTTGCATGCATTTGTGTATGTAATAAATATGAAAGAAATAAACATCATGAGTTTGCATGTAACCACATAAACAATTAAAATCTAATCAACTATAGTATAGGCTCTAAGGGTCTAATAACCTATCCTATATCCCTATAGTCAAAAGCTCTGATACCAATCTGTCACACCCCGACCCGCAGCGGAAAAGGTGATCGGGGCATGATTGGGTTTTCATCAAAGCTCATGACATTTATTATAATGTTTCATATTTATTATTACAATTTTAAAGAAGATCATACAATCAAATCATACAAATACAACATGTTCTATACATCTTTCTAGACTTCATTATTTTTCTTCTAAGGCACTTTCCTATGTGTTCCTTGCTTCATCCTGTCCACCTGTATCATGTGTAAAAATGGTTTGGTCGGAACGTGTCCAGGTGTAGACACAATGACAACTCAAAGTGGGATTAGTTCACACGACGTTTGGTATAGCATGCTTTGGCCTAATAAGTACTTCGTACTCTCATCGTTAGTCCCCAGGTAGGCAAACTGGTCCTTTATTTTGGATTTATACGAATGCCAGCCTAGACAGGACGTTCCGACTACCAGTACTAGTACCCTTCCAGTTACTACATGCCCGTCATGAGAACTCACTTTGATGAGATTTGAAAACACGAAAATCATTGTAAAATCAATCATGATGTGGTGTGTGCTTTCATGGATGTGATATGTTATGAGCATACGATTTCATGATAGGCATTATTTGATAATACATACTTATGAACATGCTTGCACAATATCAAATGTAACATTTAACATAAAACATATAAACATCATGAAATTTGGCATATAACACACAAAATTCTTATAAGTTTCTAATCGACTATAGTATAGGCTCTAAGGGTCTAATAACCTATCCTATATCCTTATAGTCATGGCTCTGATACCAATCTGTCACACCCCGACCCACAGCGGAAATAAGAGTCGGGGCATAATTGGGTTATCACCAAAGCACATGACATTTACTATTATGTTTCATAGTTAATAAAGTCAAAGTTACATTTTCAAACATCCAAACATGTTCATTCAATACAAAGGAAATAACCAAAAATAACAATCCCAATACTAAATCGTTTTATTCTTCTAATCCAGGTCCTATGTGTTCCTAGCTGCTGCTGGTTCACCTGTATCATGTGTAAAATGGGAGTTTTTGGGTCAACATAAGTTGGCGAGTGAACCTTATTAGATAAACATTTGATAATGATTTTATGGTTAGTTTATCAATGAAATATTGTGTATAATCATAAATGAGCAAATGTAAGTAATCAAGCATTGGCAAATAGCAGTTACAATTATAACATACAATAACACTTGCTAGCATACATGAACATACCAATATCATATGATAACTAACATAAATGAACTGTGCGATCAAGGCTCAATCAAACGGAGCCGATCGTATTGCATGTACTGAAAATGTAAAATGAACTGTGCGATCAAGGCTCAATCAAACGGAGCCGATCGTATGCGGGCACGCCAGGTTCAACCGCATAATAAAATGGGGAACAGGCTCAACACTCATAAATGGGGAGCGGCGGCCTCGGCAATTGCATGTACTGAAATAATAAATTGCATCCAATAATAACTACTTAACAGCAACAAACTAAATACACATGTTCATGATATGATGTATGCACAATGGTTTAGTTATAATATGAATATAAACAAAGACACATGATACACCCCAAAAACGTGATTAAAACGGGGAATTTGTAATATTCACTCACATTGGGTGCGTTGAATTGGATATGGTGAGATGCGCACGATTTAGATGAGCGAGTCGACGAGGAATACTAACCTAAATAATAATGGAAAAATATATTAAATGGATGGATTTTATTAAGGATTTTAATGAAATTTTTAGATATATTTTTGTGAGTTTATGGCTATTTTCTATCTTTAAAAATGTTATTTTAAGTATTTTTAATTGATTTTTAAATTAAATTAAATAAATAAAAATATAAAAAAAATATATATTTTTTTTAAGCGTTGACCGTTGACCGTTGACCGTTGACCGGTTCGGTCAGCGAATAAACCTGCGCCGGGTGGGATTCGAACCGGCGACCTCCCGTTCACGTGCACGCAGCTCTACCAACTGAGCTACGTGTCTAACCCGAAATAAACTCGTTTTTAATTATATTTATACACTTATTTGAATTAACCGAAAATTCCTTTATTTGCAAAAACGTTTTAATTCAATTGGACCAGTGCTCGTGACGAGTTTCGAACGCGCGACGTGTAGTTCATATTGCACACAGTCCACCGCTGGACTGTGTGTCTAACCCGGTTATTATCCCGTTTATATTATACTTAACAACTATCTGATTTAACCCGGTTTAGTTCTTGATCAAAAAGGCATGTTATTACACAAGGCGTGCGTATAGCAGGGATCGAACTCGGGACGTGTATAGTTTTTGTTTGCACACAGTCCACCGCTGGACTGTGTGTCTAACCCGTTTAACATTCCGATTTTAATTAATCTTAAGTCATTACTGAACTCGTCTTCTTCATTACGAACGCAGACATCAATCAACAATCCGATTCGTGATTAAATTAGTTAATAAACATGATGTCTAGCTTGAATGCATTAAACCGAACAGTTTGGGGAAAGAAGATACCGAACAGGTTGTCTTCTTCAGAGAGTCCGGCGAAACTTGTCGGCTCTGTTTTTGAACCTTCGGCTGAGAGAATCTATCAACAGGTTTAAGGGATTAGATATGAAATTGAACTAGTGAGTATTGATTATCAGTACGTTGGAATGTGCATACCGGTAATTAACGAGTTTCCGGAAATTCCAGAAATTTTCCGGCGAACACAGAAAGTCCAGCAATGTCGTCTGTGGTTGTTTTTGAGCGATGGGTTAATGTTAGTAAGGTTCTAACAATAGATTGAAACCGTAAAGCAGAAGTATTTTACCGGTTTGTGTTGAATACGGTTTTCCGGCGACTTTTGCAGAGAATTCCGGCGAACTGATTCAGATGATCTTGTGGCTCAAAAATGCGACGAAATTGAAATTGAGTATTGATATGATAGTTCTGAATCGCGAGAATGGTCTGAAGCTTGAGTTAAATCAGAACTTTGAAGAACTTTCGGTTTCAAAAACCGAAAATGATGAGACTTAAAGTTCAATCAATTTTAACTTGATTAGAAACCGCCATACATCGGTTATAAGCTGAACAAGTGAATTAACAACGATTTGACGATTGGTTTGCCGATTACCGTTATTCAGCTGGCACCATCGGTTTAACTGAGTTTATGTATAAGTTTCATTTGTGTTCCTAGAGTTAACAGAAAACACATTGTGGCGGATTGGTCTTGGAAGCGAGTGATAAGTTGTTGAAGAGTCTTGGCTGACCCGGGTTCGAGTCCCGGCAGCTTCAAATATTTTTTATTTATTTTATTTTAACTTTTTATCAAATATAATTTTTATAGTTTAGTTTATTTATTAATTATGTATCGTTTTAACTCAAAATAATCATAAATAATTAATGCAACTTTTATAACTTGGTACTTGATTACAAAACGGAGCGGGTTTTGAAGACCCGATTTTTACAAATGTTACAGTATCCCCTACTTTTAGGAATTTCGTCCCGAAATTTAAGTAGTTGAAGTAGTAGGAAAAAGATGCGGGTATTTTTCACGCATTGAGTCTTCACGTTCCCAAGTAAACTCAGGTCCCCGTTTCGACTCCCAGCGTACCCTAACAATTGGAATGCGACTTCGACGAAGACGCTTCTCCCCGTAGTCCATGATCTCCACTGGTCTTTCAATAAAATGCATGGATTCATCAATCTGAATATCTTCCAGCGGAATATGGAGATTCTCATCAGCGAGGCACTTCTTCAAGTTCGACACGTGGAATATGGGATGAATTCTGTTGAGTTCTTCCGGTAGGTCAAGCTTGTATGCTACAGGACCTACTCTTTCGAGAATCTTGAAAGGTCCTACGTAACGTGGTGCTAGCTTCCCCTTTTGACCAAAACGAACCACTCCCTTCCACGGTGATACTTTTAAAAGCACATGATCACCAATGTTAAACTCTAAGGGCTTCCGTCGTTTATCTGCGTAACTCTTTTGACGACTTTGAGCCGCTAGAAGATTGTTTCGAATTTGATGGATTAATTCTGGACTAGTAATTTGTGCTTCCCCAATTTCGTGCCAACACACAGGAGATCGGCACTTTCGACCATATAAGGCTTCAAAAGGTGCCATGCCGATGCTCGAATGATAACTGTTGTTGTACGAAAATTCAACTAACGGTAGGTGGGCGTCCCAATTTCCCTTGAAGTCTATGACACATGCTCTAAGCATATCCTCAAGAGTTTGAATGGTGCGCTCAGACTGTCCATCAGTTTGAGGATGATAGGCGGTACTGAGATCTAATCGTGTGCCCATAGCGGATTGTACTGCTTGCCATGTTCGTGAGGTGAAACGACCATCACGATCAGAAATAATACTTAATGGTACCCCATGTCGGCTTACGATTTCGTTGATATAAATACGAGCAAGTTTTTCGTTCTTTGAAATCTTCTCGAATAGGAATAAAGTGAGCTGATTTTGTAAGTCGGTCTAATAATCACCCATATAGTGTCATACCCACCAGAAGTGCGAGGTAACCCGGTAATGAAATCCATGGTTATATTTTCCCACTTCCATACAGGTATTTCCGGTTGGACTAGAAGTCCTGAGGGTCTTTGGTGCTCAGCCTTCACCTTGGAACATGTGAGACACTTGGAAACAAAAACGGCAATATCCTTCTTCATTCCAGGCCACCAATAGGTGTATCGTAGGTCTTGATACATCTTATCAGCTCCTGGGTGTATAGAATATCGCGTTTTGTGAGCTTCATTCATAAGAGTTTCACGAAGATTGTTGTGGTTAGGAATCCAGATACGATCTAGGTAATACAGAATACCGTCTGATTTAGTTTCAAGTTTTAGCTCGGCTCCACAGGACATCTCTTTTCGTACATCTTCTTCTGTTATTGAGACGTGTTGAGCTTCTCGAATTTGATCTTTAATGTCGGTTATAATTTGCGAACATAGAAGATGAATGGAGTTCGCATAACCCTTTCGACTAAGTGCATCAGCCACCACATTTGCTTTACCAGGGTGGTATCTAATTTCACAGTCGTAATCATTCAGGAGTTCGACCCATCTTCGTTGCCTCATATTTAACTCTTTTTTATTAAAGATATGTTGAAGACTCTTGTGGTCAGTGTATATTTCACACTTAGTACCATAGAGATAATGTCTCCATATCTTAAGAGCGAATACAACGGCTCCAAGTTCTAGGTCATGAGTGGTGTAGTTCTTTTCATGTGTCTTGAGTTGCCTCGAGGCATAAGCTATGACTTTTCCTCTATGCATGAGAACGCAACCTAATCCTTGCCCTGACGCGTCGCAATAGACTACGAAATCATCACAACCTTCGGGAAGAGTGAGGATTGGTGCATCACAAAGTTTTTGTTTAAGAGTTTGAAAAGCTTCTTCTTGCTTGGGTCCCCATACGAATGGTTTTCCCTTATGGGTTAAAGCCGTGAGTGGCACAGCAATGCGAGAGAAGTTTGAAATGAACCGACGATAATAGCCAGCTAGTCCAAGAAAAGATCTTACTTCAGTTGGTGTACGTGGAGCTTGCCATTCTTGAACTGCCTTGATCTTTGAAGGGTCAACATGTATTCCTTTGTCATTGACTACATGCCCGCGGAATTGCACCTCTTTTAACCAGAATTCACATTTAGAGAACTTGGCATAAAGCTTTTCCTTTTCTAGAAGTGCAAGAACGAGTCGAAGATGACGCTCATGATCAGCTTTAGATTTTGAATAAATAAGAATATCGTCGATGAAAACTATAACAAATCGATCAAGGTAAGGTTTGCAGACTCTGTTCATTAGGTCCATGAAGACAGCTGGTGCGTTGGTTAATCCAAACGGCATAACCATGAATTCATAGTGGCCATAATGAGTTCGAAAAGCAGTCTTAGGGACGTCTTCTTCATGCACTCTAAGCTGATGATAGCCAGATCGAAGATCGATTTTTGAAAAGCAGCTGGCACCTTGTAGTTGGTCAAGAAGATCATCTATGCGAGGTAAAGGATAGCGATTTTTGATGGTTAACTTGTTGAGCTCTCTGTAGTCGATGCACATACGAAATGATCCATCTTTCTTCTTTACAAAAAGAACAGGTGCACCCCAAGGCGATGAGCTGGGACGTATGAATCCCTTGTCAGTCAACTCTTGCAATTGACTGGCTAGCTCTTGCATTTCAGAGGGGGCTAACCTATATGGAGACTTTGCAACTGGTGTAGCACCAGGTATAAGATCGATACGGAATTCGACATCTCTGATTGGAGGCAGTCCTGAAATGTCGTCAGGAAAAACTTGTGGAAAATCTTTTACTACATGAATATCTTCAAGTTTCTTCTCTGTGGTCCCCTTCTTGATGATATGGGCTAAAAACGCGACATAATTCTTGCGAAGATATTTTTGAGCTTGAAGACAAGACATTAAGTTGAGCCCTTTCGACGAGGTTTCTCCAATGATTCGAAGAGTCTGACCGTTTGAAAGAGGAATACGAATAAATTTTTCACGACATACAACTTCCGCATGATGTTGACTGAGCCAATCCATACCGATTATGATGTCGAAACTTCCCAGCTTCATAGGAATAAGGTCGACTGAGAAATCGTGGTCGTTTAAGGTGAGTGTACAGTTGCGTAAAATAGAGTCTAATGAAACTGGTTTTCCGTCCGCAACTTCCACCGTTATGGATTCCGCGAGCTTATCCCGATTTTTGCTTAAGATGGGTTCAAATTCTAATGACACAAAACTTCTATCCGCACCAGTATCAAATAACATAGAGGCATATCTACCATTTATAAGAAACGTACCGTTGACCACATTGCCGTCAGCTCTGGCCTGGTTCGCGTTAATACTGAAAGCTCTTCCTCTTGCAGGTGGAGGAGCTTGGTTCGCTTGGTTCACTGGGTTGGCTTGGGCCTGAGCATGAATAATATTAACCAGCCTTGGACATGTGTTTCTGAAATGACTTGGGTCGCCGCAATTGGAACAAGCCCGCATAGGTTGGCCCATAGGGTAATTTGGTTGATAGTATGTTGGGCTAAATGTTGGGTGGGTGGAAATGGTAGTTGTTGTTGTGCTTGACCCATTAACTGTTGGTGGGTTTGGGTTAAAGGTTGGTGGCGGTTTGTTCGTTGAGGCATGCGGCAGTTTTGAACAGTATGTCCGGCGCGACCGCAGCCGGTGCAGTATTGGCAAGGATGCTCAGGGGAGTGGTGATACTGACAACGGTTACATTTTGGTAATGGGCCTGTGTAGGGTCTTCTGTATGGCGCGGGTGAAGGAGTGACTTGAGTGATGGGTGCAGCCGGAATAGGGGTGTTGGTTTGGGTGACTGCAAAATTCCTGGTGTTACGTTTCCTCTTGTTAGCAAACTTAGAGGAAGGAATGGGGTGGTTTGAGGTTTGTCCCTCAACAGGGGCTTTCTTCTTCTCTTCTTTGAACTTCCCATTGCGAATTCGGTTTTCTGTCAGTTCAGTTGCCAACTCCATGGCAGCTTCAAGTGTTACCGGTGAAACGCTGAGAACCGAATCTTGGATTTTCGAGGGAAGTCCTCGAATATAATGCTCGATCAGACGATAGGTTGGAGTGAATAAATTTGGAACCATTTGGTTCAACTCCAAGAATCTCTTGTTGTAAGTAGAGTGATCACCCTCCTTTTGCCTTAGAGCATGAAATTCATCCTCCAACTTCTTAATTTCACTTCTAGGACAGAAACGCCTAGTCATGATTTCCCTTAACTCCTCCCAAGTTAAGACCATCGCATCTTCAGTTCCCCTCTTTCCTTTCTCAGTATTCCACCAAGTGAGAGCTACACCAAGTAGTCTCCCGGTGGCATAACGAACCTTGCGATCCTCAGGACAATCGCAGTTTAGGAAGGCGTTTTCCATCTCCTCGAACCAATGTAGGAGAGCAGTGACTCCCTCGGTCCCTTCGAATTTTGGAGGATCACAGGACTTAAAATGTTTGTAAGAGCACTTGTTGGTAGGAGGGTTGTCGATGTTCTGGTCCTGTTGTTGAGGAGGGTTAGTAGGATTTGTAGCAAGGGCTTGTTGTACTTGTACCACGATGTCAGGCAATATCGTGGCCAATTGTTTCGCGATATGAGTGGCCAAACGTTCCTGAGACTTTCCCGATCTTTTACCCTTTCGATGCTGTCTAGACGACATCTACAGGATCATAAAATGAGAAGATTGTGAGTTTATAGTGTCTTTTTAGGTGTCATGTGTCTTTAAGAAAATGAAAGTAACATAAATATCAATAATGCAACTACATCCATAGGATGTCTTGGGTTCGCTCATGTTGGGCCTCAAATGTCCCCCATACCTTCACCTACATAGTCATGTGGGCCCCCATGGCTATTGGCTTGGTAGGATTCACATTAGTATTGGCAACTTAACACTCGCATCCCCCGAATGCAAACCACAAAATATGTTCATGAGATGTTTGGTCAGAACGTGTCCAGGTGTAGACACAATGACAACTCAAAGTGGGATTAGTTCACACGACGTTTGGTATAGCATGCTTTGGCCTAATAAGTACTTCGTACTCTCATCGTTAGTCCCCAGGTAGGCAAACTGGTCCTTTATTTTGGATTTATACGAATGCCAGCCTAGACAGGACGTTCCGACTACCAGTACTAGTACCCTTCCAGTTACTACATGCCCGTCATGAGAACTCACTTTGATGAGATTTGAAAACACGAAAATCATTGTAAAATCAATCATGATGTGGTGTGTGCTTTCATGGATGTGATATGTTATGAGCATACGATTTCATGATAGGCATTATTTGATAATACATACTTATGAACATGCTTGCACAATATCAAATGTAACATTTAACATAAAACATATAAACATCATGAAATTTGGCATATAACACACAAAATTCTTATAAGTTTCTAATCGACTATAGTATAGGCTCTAAAGGTCTAATAACCTATCCTATATCCCTATAGTCATGGCTCTGATACCAATCTGTCACACCCCGACCCACAGCGGAAATAAGAGTCGGGGCATAATTGGGTTATCACCAAAGCACATGACATTTACTATTATGTTTCATAGTTAATAAAGTCAAAGTTACATTTTCAAACATCCAAACATGTTCATTCAATACAAAGGAAATAACCAAAAATAACAATCCCAATACTAAATCGTTTTATTCTTCTAATCCAGGTCCTATGTGTTCCTAGCTGCTGCTGGTTCACCTGTATCATGTGTAAAATGGGAGTTTTTGGGTCAACAATAAGTTGGCGAGTGAACCTTATTAGATAAACATTTGATAATGATTTTATGGTTAGTTTATCAATGAAATATTGTGCATAATCATAAATGAGCAAATGTAAGTAATCAAGCATTGGCAAATAGCAGTTACAATTATAACATACAATAACACTTGCTAGCATACATGAACATACCAATATCATATGATAACTAACATAAATGAACTGTGCGATCAAGGCTCAATCAAACGGAGCCGATCGTATTGCATGTACTGAAAATGTAAAATGAACTGTGCGATCAAGGCTCAATCAAACGGAGCCGATCGTATGCGGGCACGCCAGGTTCAACCGCATAATAAAATGGGGAACAGGCTCAACACTCATAAATGGGGAGCGGCGGCCTCGGCAATTGCATGTACTGAAATAATAAATTGCATCCAATAATAACTACTTAACAGCAACAAACTAAATACACATGTTCATGATATGATGTATGCACAATGGTTTAGTTATAATATGAATATAAACAAAGACACATGATACACCCCAAAAACGTGATTAAAACGGGGAATTTGTAAGATTCACTCACATTGGGTGCGTTGAATTGGATATGGTGAGATGCGCACGATTTAGATGAGCGAGTCGACGAGGAATACTAACCTAAATAATAATGGAAAAATATATTAAATGGATGGATTTTATTAAGGATTTTAATGAAATTTTTAGATATATTTTTGTGAGTTTATGGCTATTTTCTATCTTTAAAAATGTTATTTTAAGTATTTTTAATTGATTTTTAAATTAAATTAAATAAATAAAAATATAAAAAAAATATATTTTTTTTAAGCGTTGACCGTTGACCGTTGACCGGTTCGGTCAGCGAATAAACCTGCGCCGGGTGGGATTCGAACCGGCGACCTCCCGTTCACGTGCACGCAGCTCTACCAACTGAGCTACGTGTCTAACCCGAAATAAACTTGTTTTTAATTATATTTATACACTTATTTGGATTAACCGAAAATTCCTTTATTTGCAAAAACGTTTTAATTCAATTGGACCGGTGCTCGTGACGAGTTTCGAACGCGCGACGTGTAGTTCATATTGCACACAGTCCACCGCTGGACTGTGTGTCTAACCCGATTATTATCCCGGTTTATATTATACTTAACAACTATCTGATTTAACCCGGTTTAGTTCTTGATCAAAAAGGCATGTTATTACACAAGGCGTGCGTATAGCAGGGATCGAACTCGGGACGTGTATAGTTTTTGTTTGCACACAGTCCACCGCTGGACTGTGTGTCTAACCCGTTTAACATTCCGATTTTAATTAATCTTAAGTCATTACGAACGTAGACATCAATCAACAATCCGATTCGTGATTAAATTAGTTAATAAACATGGTGTCTAGCTTGAATGCATTAAACCGAACAGTTTGGGGAAAGAAGATACCGAATAGGTTGTCTTCTTCAGAGAGTCCGACGAAACTTGTCGGCTCTATTTTTGAACCTTCGGCTGAGAGAATCTATCAACAGGTTTAAGGGATTAGATATGAAATTGAACTAGTGAGTATTGATTATCAGTACGTTGGAATGTGCATACCGGTAATTAACGAGTTTCCGGAAATTCCAGAAATTTTCCGGCGAACACAGAAAGTCCAGCAATGTCGTCTGTGGTTGATTTTGAGCGATGGGTTAATGTTAGTAAGGTTCTAACAATAGATTGAAACCGTAAAGCAGAAGTATTTTACCGGTTTGTGTTGAATACGGTTTTCCGGCGACTTTTGCAGAGAATTCCGGCGAACTGATTCAGATGATCTTGTGGCTCAAAAATGCGACGAAATTGAAATTGAGTATTGATATGATAGTTCTGAATCGCGAGAATGGTCTGAAGCTTGAGTTAAATCAGAACTTTGAAGAACTTTCGGTTTCAAAAACCGAAAATGATGAGACTTAAAGTTCAATCAATTTTAACTTGATTAGAAACCGCCATACATCGGTTATAAGCTGAACAAGTGAATTAACAACGATTTGACGATTGGTTTGCCGATTACCGTTATTCAGCTGGCACCATCGGTTTAACTGAGTTTATGTATAAGTTTCATTTGTGTTCCTAGAGTTAACAGAAAACACATTGTGGCGGATTGGTCTTGGAAGCGAGTGATAAGTTGTTGAAGAGTCTTGGCTGACCCGGGTTCGAGTCCCGGCAGCTTCAAATATTTTTTATTTATTTTATTTTAACTTTTTATCAAATATAATTTTTATAGTTTAGTTTATTTATTAATTATGTATCGTTTTAACTCAAAATAATCATAAATAATTAATGCAACTTTTATAACTTGGTACTTGATTACAAAACGGAGCGGGTTTTGAAGACCCGATTTTTACAAATGTTACAGGTTGGGTCAGGGATCGAACTCGAGACGTGTGTACATTGTTTGCACACAGTCCACCCGCAGGACTGTGTGTCTAACCCGTTTATTATACTGATTTTAATTAATCTTATAGACATAGTCGACTTCGTCTTCTTCGCTCAAGAACACAGACAACGATTAATCAACTGTTCTTGTTTAATTCGATTAACGAAATTTATAAGCGATTGAAATGTAATGGACAGAGAGGGTTTGGGGAAAGAATGTACCGAAACAGATGTCTTTCTCAGAACTCCGGCAAGGATTCGTCGGCTCTGTTTTGTGAGCTCCGTCTGTTCGGATCAATCAACAGTTTTGATTGATTAGATGTGAAATTGAGTTACTAAACAATGATTAACAGAAGGTTTAGGTGACTATACCGATTCATAGCGTGATTCTGGAAATTCCAGAATTTTTCCGGCGAAAGCTGAATATTCGGCAACGTCGTCGGGGATTGATTCTGGGTTATGGATTGAAGTTAGTAATAGTCTAACAGTGGATTGAAACCAAAAGAGTCGAGGTATTTACCGTTTTGATGAAAGTCTCGGTTTTCCGGCAACTTGCAGAGAATTCCGTCGATGTATTTCTTGCGACAGAGATTCTTCAGGGAGTTTAAGGTGAGTGTGGGTGATGTCGGTATGAGCTCTAAAAATCTTATTTTAGAGTAAGCAGAAGGGATGGAATGAATTCGGTTTTCCGGCGATAATTTCCGGTTAACTTGCAAAGGATTCCGGCGACTTGCGGCGAGGTTTTCTGAGCGAAATGGAGAGTGTAAGTTTGATAAACTCGCGAGCTCAACTGATGAATAAAGTATAACTCAGATTTAATTGCATTTCCGGTTTCGAATTCAAAATTATTCGGTTATGGTTTGATGATTTGAATGAGTGACTTTATGGTTTTTCAGTTATAACCGACGTTGATGTAAATGCATCCGTTATGTCAAAAGAAAACGTCAATGATTGACGAATTCGTCGGGATTTCCGGCGAGGGTGATTTGGGCGCGCTGAGTGACAGAATTTGACTTCGAGTTTTATATTAAGTATTAATTGTTTCAGTATTTCAACAAGTAACACAAGTGGCGGAGTGGTAGGATATGTGTGAGTTAAGACCTTGAGATTTCATCCGGCTGACCCGGGTTCGAAACCCGGCATCAGCATATTATTTTTATTTCATTATTTATTATAAATTTTCAATTATAGATTTTAAATTGTAATATATTTATTAATTATGTATTGTATAAAATTAATTTGAGCATTAAATACGCAACGAAATTTTTAACTGGATGTTCGGTTAATAAACGAAGCAGGGTTTGGTTAACCCGGTTTTTGACGGATGTTACAATAAACGTGACGATCAGACGGTGTAATCGCAAGGGATTAACACCTTCATTATTACAATCACGTAGCAAAGTTTAATTTGAATTTTGACTTGACCGAATTCTTAGAACCAAAAGTCAACGAAAAAGTCAATTTGCTTGACTGTTGGCTCATAACTAAGTAAATAAAATGAAACAGACTAGGAGAAACACTTACTAGTGTTTGAAGGAAAGATTAGAACTCAAGAATGGTGGCCTCAAGTCAAGAAGCAATCTCCAAGAGTGGTTGAATGAGAAAGAAAAGAATGGTGTGGAGAAAACACAAGACTTTGAAGCCTGTTTGTAGTGATTTTGGATCAAGGAGGCGTTGCCAAGTGTTAGGTAAGGTGTCTTGATGTTTCTTAGTGTCCTAACAAGTGTCTTAACCAGAATTAAGGTGGTAAGAATCTTGCAAGGTGTCCATACTTGGTGAACAAGGCTGCTGCTAGCGTTTTTTTGCTCACTAGGCATCCCTTACGGACTGTCACACCCCGAATTTCCAACCAAACACCGGTGTGCCCAGGTGGGGAATATCGTGACGTAAGTTGATATCATCATAGTCAATTAACACATCACAGCGGAAGTCTTGTATTTTAGATTACTATTACAAACCAATTGTTCAAAGTACGAAAATAATATCCAGACGACTTGTAATGAAAGATCCACAGGCGGGTCGTAAAATACACATAAAAAAGAAATGTAACAGACTTTGCGCAGATCTAAGGATTTGCAAGATCCTCTTATATCACTACCAAGCAGCTTCCAGCCTATTTCGTATTGTACCTGCAACTTAGTCTTTTGAAAATACGTCAGTTTTCGCTGGTAAATACACTTAACGGACTCGTTTTGAAAATATTTCAAAAATTGATTTAAGTGCACCGGGCACGAAAAATCTTTTATAACTTGGGAAAGTCAACCTTGTAACCTTGTTAACAGATTCACATGTTTTTCAATACATATGGGGCCCAGTACAGACCGAGACATGATTAACGTACTCACCACTTACGAACCCACGAAGGAGTAATCCCCAACTTCTGGGTAAATAATTTAGCATTCGCATCTGTTAGGTGTATGCCTACACCCCATGCTTTGGTCGTGGCTAA
This sequence comes from Scalesia atractyloides, assembly GCA_947069175.1. NCBI lineage: Eukaryota > Viridiplantae > Streptophyta > Magnoliopsida > Asterales > Asteraceae > Scalesia > Scalesia atractyloides. Next base: position 19,023,719 of record CAMTDV010000022.1, on the reverse strand, counting down.
GGATATCCAGGACACGGTCGTTAACCCCCAATGTTTAGTTATCAAACAAAACTAATCAAATCGGAATATGCGAACTTCCTAGACATAATCCGGCATTCAATTGATCCCATTTCGACCAAGCAGTAATAATTTACCGTAACCCATGCCAGTATAGGGAAACTAAGTCTAGAGTATTTACTTGAGCTAACACTTGATTTAAATGCAAGTTTATATTAACTCAACCGTTTATCCAATTACATAACTGTAGATAGCATTTATTGGAAGGCTTTTGTCCAGATTATGGCATAAGCTAACCAATTAAAATGCTAACGGTTTTATTTAAGTCATAGACTTAGACCGACTAGCTTAAAGGATCAAAACGGTACGATACGCTAGATTAAGCGATGGCCGGATAGAATGTAGTTTAAACCCACAAGTACAATGACTTGTATAATATGGGTAAACCATAAGCATTCTGGATTTTGAGATTAAAATGATAAGGTTAAATCCGTTTCGGTTAATTTCCTTAAACTAGTTTCATATGCTTAACTGTGTGCATATAAGCGATATCGGGTAACCGGATGAGTCAAGAACAAGTTCTATATATCATTATACTTAAATAAGCTTTAATATCAGTAGGATATCAACTGATATGCTGGTTGAGGTTTTAAAATGAAAGCCTCATAAGGGCGTTTTGGTAATTATATATCGTATAAAAGGAACTTGAATATATTTTTATGTTATGATCATAAGTATTCTGGAAAAATATTTAATTTACGGTATAATATCAGTAAGATATTGCTCATATGTGTAATTTATCATTTACGGACAAACTATGCACCGAAGGGGCATTTTGGTCATTTTACGCATAGTTTGATAACTTATTTGGGATTTCGAGTTTACATTATGTACCTACTATAAAAATACTTTAAATGAGTTTTAAAAATCAGTAGGTAACAAGTCTTGGTTGATAAATATGGTTTAGAACCATACTATGCGCCGAAACGAAGTTTATGACGCAAAATGACAATTTGTACGAAGTTTAATGAAAAGTGGTGCTAAGATTAGGTTTATATGATTTAGATGTGTTATTTAATATAACACATCAGTGGATAAAGAAAAGTTTTGTATAAAAATATGATTCAAACCGTTTTATGCGCCATAAGGGCTTTATCGTTATTCTTCGACATAATGCAAGAACTTATATGTAAACTCAGTATATGAACTGACTTGACAACCCAAATAATCTTACTTATGATATTACACCAGTAGGAGATTCATTTTCAAGTTCGTTATTGACTAAAACCTTATTTTATGTAAAAAGGGTATTTTAGTAAAAAATGGCATAATAATGGAAGTTTTGCATAAACTCAGATTTTGATTATGATCATGTAATATAACCTTAGAGGGTTATGCTACATTATATTGATCGTAATGCAACCTTAGATCAGTAGCTAACTAATCTAAATCAGGTCAGAATCAAAAGTCAAAGCAGAAGTCAAACTTTGCGACTTTCGGTTGCAAATCGACCCTAGAACTTAAATTGACAAGTCGAACATGTACTCACATGTTCTAATAACTATTACCAACTTGTTTAAGTGTTAAAACATGTTTTATAACATATATAAACTCATATTATAATATTTTCAAAATCTGGCCTGTTTGACTTTTTAATAATAGAACTTTGACCCGTCAATTGGTCTAGTAAACGTGATCTTTATGAGGTGCCCTTTATAGGGATTAACTCATACCTTATTATGATCACTTATCCATGTTCGTTATGAAAAATGGCTGGACCATAATGGTCTTAACCGAAAGTCAAAGCGTTTCCGTAAACGCTTGACTTTTGGCTATAAAAATCTGATAAACGAAAATACAAGAGAAAGGAATAATTGCAAGTAATCCTTGGATGAAATAGAACTAAGTTGGATGCTCCTTTCAGTTGGGAACTTCCAGAGAGGGAGATAGAAAGATTTAAGAAAGGTGCAAGTTCAAGTGAAGAACCAATGCTCCTATTTATAGTTGGAGAGCTTGAAGGAGGTGATGCCAGGTGTTAGAGGGTGTCTACAAGTGTCCTAAAATATGGCATAGCAGTTTGGAAACCCATGGTTTCGAATTGAATGGGTTTTGGCAGTTTTTGTGGTTGCCAAGCAAAACTTTCTGCAGCAGTAGCCCTCTGGCGGCCCGCAAGAGACCAGGCCATGTCTCTCGTGGCCCGCGACCGGTCCATGAAATCTTTCATAGTTTGTCACATTTAGCCACTCAACTTATTAAACTTCTAAAACACCTTTATAAGCATAATTAGCCCTCCGAAGCTAATATATGGCGTACCAGGGTGTATGCCCAGACATTGTGAAGCTCTTGGTTCGTTAAAGGTCACTCAGAGGTATAAATTAACATGTTGAAACTTTTAACCTCTCCATCGTCCAACTTTTACATATTAAGACAAATAATCCCTCTCGTCCAACCAGTGGCTCATATGAGAGTTAGGACTTCGTAAGGGTCACTCAAAAGTACCCCCATCTTCTTTAATGAACCTCAGGTTTTCATCAATTTGCACATCATGATGTGACATTGCTAGCGATTCATTGGCTAGACATTTCTTAAAATTACATATGTCGAATACATCATGAATTCCACTAAGCTCCTCTGGCAGCTTATGCTTATAAGCTACAACGCCGATACATTCGATTATCTCGAATGGTCCAATATATCTTGGGCTTAACTTGCCCTTCTTTCCAAATCGCATGACACCTTTCCAAGGTGATATTTTAGCATGACTTTGTCCCCTATTTGGAATTACGCCTCTTGTCAGCATAGTTCTTCTGCCTATCACGGGCAACTTTAAGACGATCACGGATTTGTATTATCTTATCCGTGGTTTCTAGGACAATATCAGGTCTGGACAGTTGGGCTTCCCCAGCTTTAGCCCAACAAACATGTGTTCTACAATTTCTCCCATACAAGGCTTCAAAAGGAGCAGCCTTGATGCTTGTATGATAGCTATTATTGTAGGAGAATTCTATTAGGGGTAAGTGGTCACCCCAACTTCCACCTAAATCGATCACACATGCTCTAAGCATGTCTTCCAAAGTCTGAATAGTACGCTCACTCTGTCCGTCCGTCTATGGGTGGTAAGCCGTACTAAGGTTTAATCTTGTGCCTAAAGATTGTTGGAAACTTTTCCAAAAGTGAGATGTATATCTAGTATCTCTATCAGTTACAATAGATACCGGCACACCATGTAGGGACACAATCTTGTCCACATATAACTTAGCCAATTTATCGGAACTATAAGTTTCCTTTATTGGCAAGAAATGTGCTGACATAGTCAGTCTATCCACAATGACCCAAATCATGTCATTACCACGTTTGGTCTTAGGTAACTTGGTAATCAAGTCCATCGTTACCATTTCCCATTTCCAAGTGGGAATCTCAAGCTGTTGTAGAAGTCTGCCGGTTTCTGATGTTCGGATTTAATTTGCGAACACGTCATACACTTAGATACATAAGTGGCTATGGATTTCTTCAAACCCATCCATCAATAATTCTTTTTCAAATCTTGATACATCTTGTCACCACCCGGGTGAACTGAGTATCTTGAATTATGCGCTTCTTGGAGGATTAGATCTCTAAGTCCTTCGAAGATTGGAACCCAGATTCTGCCATTAAATCAAAGCATTCAATCTTTTCCAGTCATTAACTGATCATCAGTTCCGCCTAATCCTTCCTTAGGAATATTAGCCTCTAACAGGGCATGCTTTTGTACATCAAATAGCTTCTCATTTAAGCTATATCTGAACTTAAAGCTATTGGCGTTAATCCTTATAGGTTTAACCCTTTCCTTGCGACTTAAGGCGTCAGCAACGACATTTGCCATGCCGGATGATAGCGAATTTCACAATCGTAATCATTAAGTATCTCCATCCAACGGCGTTGTCGCATGTTCAAATTCTTTTGATTGAACAGATGTTGGAGACCCTTATGGTCAGTGTATATAATACACTTTTTGCCATATAAGTAATGTCTCCACAACTTAAGTGCAAATACAACAATACCCAATTCCAAGTCATGGGTGGTGTAATTCCTTTTGTGCACCTTTAATTGTCGTGATGCATAAGCAATTACTTTGCCTTTTTCAATAGCACACAGCCCATGCAAGTGTGTGAGGCATCAAAATAAACGAAAAAATCCTCAATACCCTCAGGTAGAGATAACACAGGAGAATTGCTCAACTTGTGTTTTAGAATTTCAAAAGATTCTTGTTGTTTTGGACCCCAATCAAACTTGACATTCTTACGGGTCAAGGTAGTTAAAGGAGTGGCTATCCTCGAAAAGTTCTCAATGAACCTCCTATAATTTCCAGCCAATTCTAAGAAACTACGAATCTCCGATGGAGTTTTGGGTATTTCCCAATTCATTATGGCTTCAATCTTAGTGGGATACACTTGGATACCACGCTCACTTACAACATGTCCAAGAAACTGGACTTCTCTAAGCCAAAACTCGCACTTAGAGAACTTGGCATAAAGTTTCTCTTGTCTTAGCAATTCTAGGATGCACCGAAGATGTCTCTCGGGATCAACTTGATTACGAGAGTAGATAAGTATGTCGTCTATGAAGAAAATGACAAACTTATCTAGATACGGCTTGTAGACTCTATTCATGAGATCCATGAATGCTGCAGGTGCATTGTGAGCCCAAAAAAACATCACTAGGAATTCATAATGACCATAACGGGTTCTGAAGGCAGTCTTGGGAACATCCTCACTTCTAACCTTCAGTTGATGACATCCTGATCTCAAATCGATCTTAGAGAAATAACTATCCCTTTGAAGTTAATCGAACAAGTCATCGATCCTGGGCAGAGGATTACAATTCTTGATTGCTATCTTGTTTAGTTCACGGTAATCAATGCACATCCGCATTGAACCGTCCTTTTTCTTAACAAAAAGGATAGGAGCTCCCCTAGGTGAGGAACTCGGCTAAATGAAGCCTTTCTCTAAAGTTCATCTAATTTTATTCTCAATTCCTTCATTTCTGTCAGTGCTAGCCGACATGGAGCTCGAGCAACAGGTATTGCTTCTGGTAGGATGTCAATCCTAAACTCCACTTGTCTATCTGGAGGTAGACCTGGTAATTCTTCAGGGAAAACATCGGGACATTCTAAGATAACTGAAAGGTCTTCAATATTTGGCTTTTGCTCGTTAATAGTTACTTGTGCCATATAAATGACACAACCTCTCCTCAGGCACATGGATTCCTTAAGCATTAACACTTTGTCTGGCAATCCATAGTGTGAATCTCCAAGAATTGTGAGCATTTCACCAGATGGAGTTTTGACTTCGATGAGTTTCTTATCACAGGCAACGCGGGCTTGATTATGAGATAACCAATCCATGCCTAAGACTACATCGAACCCTGCCGATTTAATTGGCGGAAGAGAAATAGGAATTGAATGATTCTTAATGGATATAAAGCATCCATCAAGAATAGAAGACGCCGTTTCTAAGGTTCCGTCAGCAAGTTCTACTTCATAAGTTATGTCTCGGGTTCTTATAGGTAAGTTTAATAATTTACTAAACTTATGGTCTACAAAATACTTATCTGCACCCGAATCAAAAAGAAGTCTAGCATATACGTCATTGATGAGGAATGTACCTGTTATAACGTTGTTGTCATTAATAGCCTCTCTAGCATTTATCTGAAAGGCACAAGCATTTCCTTTCTTAGCCTCTCCAGGCTTTGTGTTGTTACTCTTAGGATTCTTGGGGCAGTTAGTCTTAATATGCCCTCTTTCATTACAGCCGTAGCAGGCGACATGTATTCTAGGGTCTTATGCCCCATTTTCTTGCAGATACCAAAGGGTTTAACCTGTGGGTCAGAATTGCATTGTCCCCAATGCCTGCGGTTATAGGTCTTGCACAGAGGTCTATCATTAGACCTGTGCTGGTTCTTCTTGAACCCAAAATTTCCTCTCTTTTTGAACCTTTGGGAGATATCATCCTCCCGTTTCCTTTTTCCGTCAGTCTCAGTCTTGACTGACTTTTGTCTCACCAGATCTAAGGTGAGTGAGAGAAATAGGTCCACATTAGACCTATAGGTACTAGGCTGTGCAGCCTTTACCATGCCCTTAATCTCAGGCGCTAACCCATTAATGAAACGCGCAATGCGTTTGCGTTCGGAAGTGATTAGATAGTAGACTAATCAGGATAGAGAGTTGAAGTCAGTAACATACTTTCGACAGTCCAGATTTCTCATTGTAAGAGTCAGAAAGTCTGAATGTATCATCTCCACCTCATGAGCTGGGAAGTATGTCTCTTTCACAAGGTTAATAAGCTTGGACCACCCCAAGTTATACAGGTGTACTTTACCTGTTGATTGGACCATTGCCTTCCACCAAATTAGGGCATTACCCATGAAGGATTGGGATACAAACTTCACCACATCCTTATCAGCGCAACCGCTGATGTCCCCAATTGTCTCCATTTCGTCAAGCCATCTCAAGGCTTCTACAGCTCCCTTTTCTCCATTAAAATCTCGGGGCTTACAGGAGACGAAGTATTTATAGGCACATCCGTCTTTTGAAGAACGGGTCCTATCATGAAACTCTAATTTCTTTGGTTCACTCTTCGCATTTGATGAGTGAACAGAGCTCTCCTTTCGAGCTGATGATGGTGGAATAGATAAAGGTTTGGAGCGAGTAGCGCCCAACTCCCTAAATTTTTCCATGGGCTTTTAAATGGCCTTTCCAACAGTTGCATCAATGCTAGCTTGGGAATCATCATTATGGATGGCTATATTTTCAGCTTTGTCAGTACTATTATCACGGCGGCTACTTTGCGCCTCATCTGAGTTAGCCATCTCTGATGTTTGGGTACTAACTACCAAATTATACTTACGTTAGCCATGATATATAATCACAACTGTTAGGCTTAACATTTCTATGAATGTTATCTGTATTTGGCCTAGGTCTCAAAAGGAGCATCAAAGGCAAATTACAATTTGGATATAGTCCATATACTATTAGACAGTGGATCATAAAGTCACGACTGTCATGGTCATATCTGCCAATATAATATGGCCCGTAGGCAAAATAATATAATAGATCAATTAACATTTCTTAAGATGTTAGGATAGGTAATCATCATACTGATGATATTAGTTATGATCTCATTGATCATATAGACTTATGTGCCTTGAGTATAGCTCACCATCTTGGATGGGAACCATGAGGTTACAACCGTCATTGTCTTAATTGACAACATAATATGGCCCGTAGGCAAAATAATATAATAGATCAATTAACATCTCTTAAGATGTCAAGATAGATAATCATCGCACTAATGATATTAGTCATGATCTCATTGATCATATAGACTATGAGGCTTGAGCATAGCTCACCACCTTGGACAGGGAACCATAAGGTTACAATTGTCATTGTCTTAATTGACAATATAGTGTTGCTCGATGGTAAATCATCACTAATGGATGTTAAATTATAGCCCGTAGGCATTTCATCACTAATGGGTGTTCAATTATATTAACTCAGCTGTTTATCCAATTAGATAACTGCAGATAACTGCAGGGTTGGACGAGAGGGACCCTGAGGTTCGTTAAGAAACAGTATTTACTTGAGCTAACACTTGATTTAAATGCAAGTTTATATTAACTCAGCTGTTTATCCAATTAGATAACTGCAGATAGCATTTACTGGAAGGCTTTTGTCTGGATTATGGCATAAGCTAACCAATTAAAATGCTAATGGTTTTATTTAAGTCATAGACTTAGACCGACTAGCTTAAATGATCAAAACGGTACAATACGCTAGATTAAATGATGACCGGATAGAATGTAGTTTAAACCCAACAAGTACTATGACTTGTATAATATGGGTAAACCATAAGCATTCTGGATTTTGAGATTTAAAATGATAAGGTTAAACCCGTTTCGGTTAATTTCCGTAAACTAGTTATATATGCTTAACCATGCGCATATAAGCGATACTGGGTAACCGGATGAGTCATGAACAAGTTCTATATGTCATTATACTTAAATAAGTTGTAATATCAGTAGGATATCAACTTATATGCTGGTTGAGGTTTTAAAATGAAAGCCTCATAAGGGCGTTTTGGTAATTATATATCGTATAAAAGGAACTTGAATATATTTTTATGTTATGATCATAAGTATTATGGAAAAATATTTAATTTACGGTATAATATCAGTAAGATATTGATCATATGTGTAATTTATCATTAAGGACAAACTATGCACCGAAGGGGCATTTTGGTCATTTTACGCATAGTTTGATAACTTATTTGGGATTTCGAGTTTACATTATGTACCTACTATAAAAATACTTTAAATGAGTTTTAAAAATCAGTAGGTAACAAGTCTTGGTTGATAAATATGGTTTAGAACCATACTATGCGCCGAAACGAAGTTTATAACGCAAAATAACGATTTGTACGAAGTTTAATGAAAAGTGGTGCTAAGATTAGGTTTATATGATTTAGATGTGTTATTTAATATAACACATCAGTGGATAAAGAAAATTTTTGTATAAAAATATGATTCAAACCGTTTTATGCGCCATAAGGGCTTTATCGTTATTCTTCGACATAATGCAAGAACTTATATGTAAAATCAGTATATGAACTGACTTGACAACCCAAATAATCTTACTTATGATATTACAACAGTAGGAGATTCATTTCCAAGCTCGTTATTGACTAAAACCTTATTTTATGTAAAAAGGGCATTTTAGTCAAAAATGGCATAATAACGGAACTTGTGCATAAACTCATATTTTGATTATGATCATGTAATATAACCTCATTATATTACGATCAATATGCAACCTTAGATCAGTAGCTAACTTATCTAATTCGGGTAAGAATCCAAAGACAAAAGCAGAAGTCAAACTTTTCGACTTTCGGTTGCGAACCGACCGTAGAACTGAAATTGACGAGTCGAACATGTTCTCACATGTTCTAATAATTACTACCAACTTGTTTAAGTGTCAAAACATGTTTTATAACATATATAAACTCAGATTATAATATTTTCAAAATCTGGCCTATTGACTTTTTAACAATAAAACTTTGACCCGTCAATTGGTCTAGTAAACGTGATCTTTATGAGGTGCCCTTTATAGGGATTAACACCTACCTTATTACGATCACTTAGCCATGTTCGTTATGAAAAATGGTTGGACCATAATGGTCTTAACCGAAAGTCAAAGCATTTTCCGTAAACGCTTGACTTTTGGCTATAAAAAGCCTATAAACGAAAATGCAAGAGAAAATAACACTTACAAGTGATCCTTGGATGAAATAAAACTAAGTTGGATGCTCCTTTCAGTTAGGAACTTCTAGAGGAGGGAGATAGAATGATTTAAGAAAGGTGCAAGTTCAAGTGAAGAGCCAATGCTCCTATTCATAATTGGAGAGCTTGAAGGAGGTGATGCCAGGTGTTAGCAGGTGTTAGAGGGTGTCTACAAGTGTCCTAAAACGTGGCATAGTAGTTTGGAAACCCATGGTTTCGAATTGAATGGGTCTGGAAGTTTGTGTGGTTGCCAAGCAAAACTTTCTGCAACAGTAGCCCTCTGGCGGCCCGCGAGAGTCCAGACCATGTCCCTCGCAGCCTGCGTGCGGTCCATGAAATCTTTCAGAGTTTGCCACATTTAGCCCCTCAACTTATTAAACTTATAAAACACCTTTATAAGCAAAATTAGCCCTCCGAAGCTAATATATGGCGTACCCAGGAGTATGCCCGGACATTGTGAAGTTCTTGGTTCGATAAAAGGTCACCTAGAGGTATAAATTAACATGTTGACACTTTTAACCCCTCCATCGTCCAACTTTTACATATTAAGACAAATAATCCCTCTCGTCCAACCAGTGGCTCATATGAGAGTTAGGACTTCGTAAGGGTCACTCAAAGGCTTAGTTTAAGCATGTTGACACTAAAGGGTCACTCAGAGGCTTAGTTTAAGCATGTTGACACTTTTAGTCCTTGTTAGTCCTTATTAGTCTTAATATAAAAGTAATGGCACGAATCACTATATTATTAGACATAATTTTACGAGGTGTTACATGGACCGTAAAGGCCTAGGCCTTGCTGTCTGCAAGGCTGTCTGGCGAGCAGATTTTTGTTTTTGACAGTTTGGCCCCTAGACTTGTATTATCAGTTGTTTACCATTTTTAACCATTCTAACTCATTGTTTAGGTCATGTGAAGGGTATAAAGGCATGTGTAACTTGGATTTTGTTTCGGAATGTCTGTAATATCGTCTTGCTTGATCGTTCGATTACGAAACTCAGTAAATAAAAATATAAAACCTTATAAAATACGAAAATGATCGGAAGCTTACAATCTTTGAAATCTTGCTAATGTTCCAGATTAATCGCAGGTCGAATAGGCAATTATAATCTTACCAAAGAAGACTACAACCAGATTGAATCAGAAGAGATGGAATTGATCGATATCAAATGGTGCATGGCAAGTGTGATTAAAAGAGCGCAGAGATTTATGGAAATTACTGGGAGAAACTGTTTGGAAGGTCCAGATACAAAGATTGGGTTTGATAAATCAAATGTGACTTGAATTAAATGTAAGGAGAGAGGTCACTTCAAGAGAGATTGTACGAACAAGCCATCTGACAACAATGTTAACCCATTCGGGAAAGATTATTATCAGAAGTAAATTCAACATCGTTACCAACAAAGCAATCCTGGATCAACGAATTTCTGAACATACCGATTGAAGGTAGATCTTCATCAAATTCAAATGAGTAGGCTTTAGTTTTTTTTTGAATGATGAGGGCTTTAACTGGAACCCAATTATTTCAAAAACAGAGGATTTAGCGTGATGGAAGAGATCATAGAGATTGAAGAATTTGTTGTTGCATGTGAACAGAGTGAGGGAGCAAAGACTGATGAGTTAAGATCAAAGAAGTATCAACTGATGTCGTTGAAGCTGAATCAACACCATCTACCATTGAAACTGAATCAGTGCCGACAAATAATGTCGAAGAGGATAGGTGTTTTATTGTTCAACCTAATATTTTTAAAACTATATTTCCTCCTTAGATAGTTTTGTAGGATTTTAAAATTATATTTCCTTTTGGAAAGATCAACTGTGGCGAAGAAAATAAATGAAGTTGTTGAAATGATAAATATGAACGAGAATAAGGTTGAATCATTGGAGGAGATAGCTAGAAGGCAATGATGGCACAATTAAAAGAGGTAAATCCAGAGTCGTCAATGAAAATGGAGTCTAATGAGGAAATTTAAATTGGATTGGTAAAAGATTTGTTAGAAGCCAAAGTCAAAGTAAATGATGAACCAGCAACATCCTTTAAATGCTTGTAATGCTTGATTCCTTGTGATCAATGTATTGAAAAGGATGATGATTATAAAAAGCTTAAAAAACACACTAATAATTTGTTGGCTAATCTAAGGAAACTTCAAGAAGCATATAACAAGCTTCAAAAAGTTGAAAAAGAATTTAAGGAAATAATCAGTAAAGATCAAAAATGATTTCTATGTTAAAAGCCACTATTTTAAACAAACAAAATGCTTTTGATCAATATCTCGAAGAGATGGCTGAGCTAAAATAGGAAATGAAAAAAGTAAAAATTGAATCTGAACGGGTTGATACAAAATTGACGAGTTATGCGGTAGCTTCACATGTTCTAGATTATATACTTCCCAAAACCTATGGGTAATGATGAGGAAACTCGAGAAGATATCTATGGATATGGTAATTGAGGAATCGAGTATAATAAATGTCCACCTCTAATGTGGAGTAATTACTCTAAAAAATCTCCGTAGGGTGTTGACAAAACCATTAATGTGGAAGTGAAAAGTCCATTGGTGGCTGATCCTTAAGAGAGTTTACCCGAAACTATCGATTTGTCGTATGAAAGATCTGAAAAGAGTTTTGATTGTGATGAAGAAGTTTGCAATGCAGTGGTAGAAAAATTTTTATAGAATGAATCAATTGGAAAAGAATATGTTGAAACTGAATATGTTAAAAGTGAATAAACTAATAGTTGGAAAAGGTTTGGGAAAAAGAAGCAAAATTTACAATAAAAATTTTTTCTAATCAAGAGTTTCCAGTAAATGAAAGCATGAATTTAATCACTCAAACACTAAAACTTGTTGAAAGTATTACTATGCAATTTAAGAATGATAGAAAAGATGTTCCACAAAACAGAAATATGTCTAAATATCTGTGGGATAATGAAAAACGTTTTGCTGAAACTAATTATTACGAGTCTCATAATGCTTTTAATAATCAGAAATTGTATACTCAAAACATGAGAAATCAATCTTATGGTTGTCAAGGAAAAGGTGATTGGGGAATGGGTAATAATCATGCTGGGAACAGGTTCAAAGACAACTACTTTCAGGGAAAATAAAAAATTTTGAGGCATCAAGTTTGTTTCTAAAACTAGTTTTGAGAGCGAGAATGTAGCTCAGTTTAGAAACCAGTCAAACCAAGAGTTTCTTGAACAAAGAGAGAAACAAGAACATGTAGAAGGACCTCCATTCTATGTGAGAAAACACAAGGATAAGAGAACATGCTTTAATTGTCAAGAAGTCGAACATGTGTCTTACAACTGTCCACACAATAGTCTTAAGCATGTTCATGCTCACAAACCCGAAGTGGTCAAACCAACTGTATCAAAATCTGCTTCATAAGTTGTAATCAAACAGATTTTGAAGAAAGTTGAACCTGTGAGAACTCAATATCAACCGATAAAAGCTAAACATTTAGAAACAAGTGAAACTTCATGTGTTAAAATTAAAACTGCAAACTCAACGGTTTATTTTAGAAAAACTTTATCGAGTAAGCAAAGCTGGGTTGCCAAGAAAGTTGACACTTTAGGGTCAGTTGTTAAAAATGAGTGTTAATTGAGAAGTTAGTGAAAAGTGAGGTTGTTGTAGAAACTAGGGAACCCAAGACTAACAAGCTTGGGATTCCATCTCTAACAAATCCGTTTCTTGCTTGTGCAGTGGCTGTCAAGATCCGCATTTTCAAAGTGGATTATGGATAGTGGAGCATCCCATCACATGAAAGGAATGCTTGCCATGTTATACAATGTCAGACCAATTAAGGGTGGGTACGTCGGATTTGCGGGTAACTAAGGAGGAAGGATTGTTGGAGAAGGAACTTTGACTAATGGGAGATAAAGTGAACTACATCGCCGAATTAGAGAACAATCTGTTAAGTGTTTCACATATTGGTAACAAGAAGTTCTCTACTCACTTTACTGACACGGAGTGCATGATATTGAAACTAGGATTTATTATTCTAGAAGGGTGGATTTTGATGTGTGTTTTAAAAGAAAATAACTTATATGTTCTTAATATGAGTACCGCTACCACTACTTCAAAGACTGCTCAATGTTTCGTCATGAAAGCTATAAAGAAGAAATATGTCCTTTGGCACAGAAAAATGCATCATATTCACATGTGAAAAATGAATCTACTTGGTTTATAACATTCGTGTGACTGGTGTGAACGTAAAAAGTTTCAATTTGAATGATGATTGCGTCAATTGCAAGAAATGCAAGCAACAAAAGAAGTCACACCCGATTAAATTATTCATTCTATCAAGTTATCATTGGAAAGGCTCCACATGGATAAATTTGGTCTAGTGATTGTCAAAAGTGTTACAGTTTATTTCTTTAGTCCGGTGAATATCAACTAACTACGTTAAAGTTGTAGCTTATTTTCAAAATAAATATTTTTTCAGAAAAAAGAAATATTAATTTAGAGTATAGGATAAATTGATTCGATAATGTGTATTATATATGATAAAATGGAATCGAGTAATTAATTAGAGTGAGAGTAATTAATGTAAAGAGTTATAAACTATTTAATGTTTTTTTTACTATTAGACTGCGGGGTGTAGAGGGATTTGGGTTGACACGTGGCGGAGATGGGGTCCAGCAGGTCACCCTAAAAAAGTGGGATGTGGTAGCGGCGTGGCTGGCTGGCTCGTCATGTGGAATTTTTTAATATTCTGACATTTATAAAAATAAAACAAACCACTAAATTAATTTTAAAAAAAAGTTACATAAAATCCTAATAAATTAATAAAAACAACTTAATGAATCCTAAAAAAATTTAAAAGACAACATAATAAATTCTAAAAAAATTACAAAGTACGATAAATATTAAAGTGGGGAACCCAACGAAATTCCAGGTTCTCATCATGCCTATACTCGATTTTGGCAATCTCCACTCGATCGTCATGGCTTAGGTCTCCCACAGGGAAACAGTCGCAGCATGCACTAAACCAATCCAGCTTCGGTTTTAGCTCCCGCCACTTATGTTGACACGCGTTCAAGTTGTGACGCGCATTTCCCATATGTTGTTGGTATTGTTGAAACGCTTGAGTCTAGTAGGCGGTTTGACCATGACTAGCGTTCGTTGTGTGTCAACGATTGACGTCACTAACACTATCTCCTCCTACTCGGTCCAATGTAGGGATGACAAAAAAGCCCGAGCCCGATGGGTATACCCGAAACATATGGGCCGAGTATACCCGAAGCCCGACAGGTATACCCGAAATATATGAGCCGGGTATACCCGAAGCCCGACGGGTATGAGCCAGGTTTAGGATTAAAAATATAAAAAACAGGTACGGGTACGGGTATGGGATTTAGTGATACCCGCCCGATACCCGACCCATTTACCCGAATTATACCCGAAAAGCATATAATTTAATTTTCCATTTATATAAACTTTGTACATACACTTATTCATTATTCATAGATTTTGTGGTGTTCAAGACTTTAATATACACATGATTTTATATTTAGTTATTTTGTTTCTATGCAGATTAAAGATGTGTGTTAGTTTTGGAATTTTGTAAATACATTCAAGTTGTTAGGAAGATTACCTAGGTCCTGATTAATGTTACTATTTTTTTATGTCTGGGATTCCATTAAATGCAAGAAATATAAACTTACGTTATTGCTACTATTTTTCATGTCGTGTGTTCGATTAAATGCAAAAAAATATAAACTGACATTATGTGTTCCAAAGTAGCAGTACCATAATTAGTTAATTATGTAGGTATATGTTTCAAATATGCATTTGAATATGATATGTATGTATTATTGTAGTTATTAAAATAGTTAATTATATAAATATTAGAGTAATAAACACACATGGAAGTCTTAATTGTATTTTTAACAAATTAACGGGTATACCCGATATCTGCGGATATACCCGATACCCGATGGGTAATTATCCGACAAATACCCGACAGGTAATGGGCCGGGTATGGGCCAAAGAATTACAACCGGGTACGGGCTTGGGATTACCAATACCCAGCCAGAACCTGGCCCATTGCCATTCCTAGTCCAATGCATCATTTTTGATTTTTGGGTTGGTTTGGGTTGAAGATTTGTGTTTAAATAAAGTGTATGTGAAAAATATTTGATAGCCAGCCATGGCCAACGGCTAGTCCAAACGACTTGCCCAAACGGTCTGATTTTGATAGCCAGCCCCAGCAAGCCACGTCACTGCTCCCCCCCCCCCCCCCCCCGGCCCACGCTAGGCTTCTGTAGCCATGCCAGCGGGGCAACACCGCTACCCACGCTGGCCTGGTGTGGCGAAAGCGGTGTTGCCTGGCTAGCCACGCCCCCAACCCAAGCCCATACCCCGCGGTCTTATACCTTTTTCTTTTTAAATTTATTTTCTTCTCATTTGATCCTCTCATATATATATGTCTTGACTCAAGCTCCAGAATAGCATTCCTCCAACTAGTCTCTAGCTTGTGATCTCCGTTTGCCAAAGCTAGCTCCTCAAGTCACGGCTCGTGTCTTCAACTAAGCCCTCGCTGCAACTCAATTCCCTTCGAGCTGCAAGTCGCATCTTCAATTCAAGTGATGAATTCCAGCACAAAGCTTTGCAATGTACATGTCTTCACTTTGTTTGCTTCCCTTATCACTTGATCATTATCCTACATCATGTCTGGAAATTTTTGGTCTACAGTAATTAATGTTACATTTTATCAAGGAAGATGTGTTTTATGATAGCACGAAAAAAAAGATTGATATACACTTTAATTCGACAACGTTCTTTCACATGATCTTACAGTTAAATATTCCTAGGCCTGTTCATCTATGTGCTTTGTTTAGTAAATTGTACTTTACTTGAGTTATGTGCACCTATGTAAGGTGTTGTATTTGTATAAAAAGTACCATAACTGAATATGGACTATCTCTCTCTCTAGTCGTTTGTTTCACAACTACAGTATTCTCGAGTATAATATGGTTTTTAAATGTTATCATGATATATGAATGCTTAACTTATATTAATCATATCCTTTACAAATGGCATAATGATTTGCGATGAATTCTAAATGATAAATATTAAACTTTCAAACCAATGTATGCAGTTTCTATTCAGCCTTTTTATTTCTTTCGCTATAGATAAACTTGTTGGGCCATTTTCTTGAGGTCTAAAAATAATATAATCCACAACCACTCATATAATCATAATTAATACATCCTTTTCAACAATAATTGGGTAAGATTCTTAATTTTAGTCACCTCTCAACTTGCAATCATATCCTCACCATTTATTCTTTATAATAATAATCCGATGGTTACACTTTCATTCATTCTCGTTCGTGAATTTGGAACACATCAAATCATTGGCTTCCATAGGTTTTGTTTTTGGTCTATCATTTATGTCGTTTGTTTAAAAATAAGTAGTTAAAATATGGAATGCTTCCATGTGTGTCCCTGTCCAATGCAGCGGACACCACTACCTCATGTTGTTACGCATGATTTCTTTAATAAACAGTTCAGTCACCCTTTCAGACGTAAAAGTCTCACATATTAGCATAAAGCGAGTGTTTTTCGTTAAGCGGTCTACAATCACTCAAATGGTGTCATGACCAAAGGCACACCTTTTAAGGGGCAGGGGAAGGGTGTACTTGCTCCTGCCAATGTTTCGGTTACTAGTGTAATTTTTTCAATGTTTTGTCCGGAATTTTTAAAATTATATAGGTTCGCTTCTGCCAATTATTTTGCCTAAAAATTCGCTGCCCCTACCAAACTTATTGTCCAAAAAATTATACATTTTTTTTGTATTGAGTTAAATAAATCGTGAAGAACAGGGCTATTAGTAATCTTTTATAATTCTTTTTAAACTTACAGTGAGTTTAAATAAAGTTTGAAACTAGTTTTTATTTAAATGAAACTTGAGGGTTCATTTTGTGTTAATTGAAAGATATTTAAACAAAAAAAGAACAATATGTGAGGATAGAAGTACCCCATCTATGTTGTTCGACTTCAACAGAAGACAAAAAAGTATATGTGTTCTCAGGGTTCTTGAAGCCTTCAAATCTTCAATTCATTATACATATTTTTACATCATTATAAATATTTTTCTTTTGTTTGTTAAATAATATTTAGTTTTTTTTATATATAAGAACGGGTCCTTTATATGAAAGAAGATTATTAGTTTTATTTGGAGTTATTATTGTTTGATCTGACTCAAAACGAATAAGCCGACCCAAACATAGAAGCCGAAAAAATAGCGATAGGAAAAAAAATTAGGTCCCATTATCTTCCATCCCACAAAACTTTTGGTGAAGCTTTGCCACTGCTGTCTAAGGTAGTTTTGTTTTGAAGTCCATGGTAATTGTTCCAATTTCCATTATGGTATATTCATTTGTTGGATTTTTCCATAAGGCTTTTGGTGTTCGGTCTTAACTTGCAAGCACGTTAAGCACTTACCTAAATAGCTAGTAATTCTTGTTTCATTCCCGACCACCAATAATCCTTTTGTAGATTATGATAAATCTTAGTGGCATCGGGGTGGATAGAGTACTGTGACTTGTGCGCCCCATCCAATATTCTTTCCCGGAGTTCGCCATGTTGAGGAATCCACATCCAACCAACACTGGTTCAAATATTGTGGGCGTTTCTACCATTTTTGCTTCTTTTCCTACCATTCTTTCCTTTTTAATCTTATCTTCATTGAATGCTTCCTCTTGAGCCTCACAGATATGCTTCAAAACATCTGTAGTCACAATTAGTTGATGATTTTTCACTCGAATCAATCTGTGTCTTTTCTTCACACCCATAGGCATTGGCTACCACGTTAGCCTTCCATGGATGATAAGTAATCTCACATTCTTGGTCCTTTATGAGCTAAAGCTATCTCCTTTGCCCCATGTTCAAGTCTTTTCTTTTTGAAGAAATACTTTAGACTCTTGTGATATGCGGTACAAAACTCCATACAAGTAATATCTCCATATATTTAATGTAAGCACCATAGCTGCAAGCTCCAAATCGTGGGTGAGATAGTTGGCTTCGTGTAATTCCAGTTGATGTGACACATTACAATAACACGTAACCTAGCCCTTGATATGAAGCATTAGAGTATACATCGAGATATTTAGTTCCATCTAGTAAGGTCAACACCTGAGCACTTGTTAACTATTTCTTCAACACTTAAAATGCAATCTTTTGAAGGCACCAATCAAATTTGACTTCTATTCTAGACATTTTAGTCGTCGGTATTGCTATCCTTGAGATATCTTGAATGAATCTACTACAATATCTTGCTAAGCCAAGGAAGCTATGAACTTTAGGTTGCGTTTTTGGAGGATTCGATTGCATTCTTGCTCTGACACTGTTGAGGTACATCATTATTCCATTTCGGTTAATAACATGACACTAAAAGACATACTTCGCATTACCAAAAGGCATATTTTGAAAACTTATCGTATAGTTTCTCTCCCCTCAACGTTTCTAGTACCTCCTATATATAAAAGCATTGTCACCTTCATTCTTCATGTTGATTAGGATATCATCAATAAATATGATCGTTGATCGGTCCAATATTGGTCGACATACTCGATTCATCAAATCCATGAATGTTGCCGGAGCACAAGTCAGCCTGAATGACGGATGTAATGTAAATTACATCTGTTTTCTTGTATAGTTTGTATAATAATTTGAAATTTTTGTGTCATTTTACCATTGGTTTTGTATATTATCATGTCTTGTGTGTTTTGCAGGGTTCCGGAAGTAAAAACGAGCTAAAACATTAAAGAAACGGACACACCGGAGAAGGTTTGGGCATAGTGAAGGATTCTTATGGAAAGGAAATGGGTATTTTAGAAGATGAGATGATAGAGAATTGAATTATGAAGCCGTAGGCGAAAACGGTGAAGAAAACGGAGTTCAAACAAAAAAGTTATGACGAAAATGGGTTCCTGTGTAAAAATGTTGGTTGTGTCGCGCAACCACTGAACATGATCATGCCCACGCGATGCGAGCATGGGCCTGGTCAGCGTGAAGAAGTCCATCTTTCACCATATTTAAGCCCATAATTAATCCTAATCATAACACACAAAAACCCTAGATGAGTTTGCAGCCAAGGACAGGTGATTTTGGAGATTAAGACACCAAAAGTTGAAGACTTTAAGCATTAGGAGTGAAGATTCATTGGGTTGTATATTTCAATATCTTTATTGATTTAGTTATGTTTTGTGAAGCTAGTTTAGACCATGTTTATGTTTTCAAAGCTATGTTAGGCTAAATTTCTATGCACTATCTAGGTCGAATGATGAATACACTTGTTTGATTTGTTTGTTTTTGATTTTTGGATGATTATGTAATTTTGATTAATAAGGTATACAACTTTGGTTTCAATGATTTAATGTATATGCATGCTTAATCTTGTTTGAATCCTTTTCATATGTTTCACTTGCGTTCTTGTGGATATCTTCTATGTATGAATGCTAGTTAGTCTTGGACTGTGTGTTAGCGACTAGTTTACGGTTAATAGTATATGATTTCCTATGGAAATTGTGATTAGGATTTAATTAGGATTAATTGTTCTGCTAATCTGAATAGCCGTGAGGTTAGAGGTTGTTGGCTAGTCTCGAGTTATTAGGTTTCTAGGTTAGGTTTTTTGTGAGAACATCCCCTAGTTCATGGTCTCTGTCTACTAGCTGAGTTAGATTATAAACCATAGTTTCCATTGATTTTCGTGTTGTGATGTAGAGTGTCCAAGGGTTCTTTATTATTACACTAGAATAGTCTGTGAGCGAGTTCTATAAACCGATATTAGAACATCTTAATAGGTTTCCATAGGTGTCTTCTCGAGAAGGGTAAAGGGTCATGTTCGGTTATCCTTTAAGTTTAGCATCTTAAGATCTTGGTTTCCACATTAGTTCCAAAAACGTTAGAACACGTCATTCAAGTGTTGGATTCAGACCTAGGTAGTGTTTTTCCCTTCATCTGATCACATCTTAGTCTTAGTTCATGTGTCTAGTCAATCCTAGTTACTTAGTTTAAATTAGTAGTTTGTTAGAAAACCCTTCAATAAACAAAACAAATTAGTCGAGTCAGTTTAGTAATAATAATCGAGTTTAGTAAACGTAATTAGAGAGTATCGTGGGTTCGATACTCGGACTTACTTAAGCTATACTGCATTGACCGGTACACTTGTCGGTTGTGTGGTCTAGGTTTTAGAGAGTCTGTTTTTATAAATTTAAAACTCAGCATGTCTAGTTTAGGTTAATATTAGTTAGTTTTTATTTGATCACTTCGAGCACATCATGACATCACAAAGAACTGATAATGTGCATAAGGTGTTCAGAAAGCAATTTTCGGGATATCATGCTCTCTAATCTTCAATTGATATAAACTCTTGGTAGTTGATACACATTTGCTTGCTTCTATCCTCTTTCTTTACATATAACACTATTGCACCCTAAGGCAAGAAGCTTGATCCTATAAAATCTTTATCTAGGAGGTTTTGTAGTTGGGACATCACTTCCATCATTTCAATAGGAGTAAAATGACACAGTCGTTGCTTTGGGATGATCTGAGATCTAGGATATACGTCAGTTTAGAATTCGATCACCCAATCCGATATACTCCTGACAGGTCCTCATGGAACACATTTGGGAAGTTTCCCACCGCAAGCACGTTTTCCAGATTCTTCATATTTCATTTTTTTTCAATGACATATGCTAAGTAAGCTCCGCACTCCCACCTCATTAACTTTTCCACCTTAACTATAGAACTTAATTCGCAACACGATACATATTTTGTCACCATAAATCGTAACTAGTCTCCCAACATGTGCTGGCAAACAGATTATCTTTATTTGACAAGTTATGTTAGCCTCGTACCTAGCTAACCAATCTATATGCAAGGCTACATTGAATCCTCCTAGTGTCATAAGGAATAACGTAACACAAAACCTCTGACCTTTAATTTCTATATAATAATCATAGATAGCCCGCATTATCCCAATAGGCTTACCATTTGTAATTTCAACATCAAATGCCCTTTCTATCTACTTATCATTACCATGCAATGATTTAACAAACATAGAAGCAATAAAACTCATACTTGCACTAGAGTGAAAAAGGTATTGACACGAGAACATCATTTATCAGAAACATACGTGTTACCACTCGGGGTCAGCCAACAACTTCCTTTATGATCATGGTGAAAGCCCATGCCCTGGCTTTAGGTTTCTTAACTACCTTTTTTCATCCTGTTTCTCACTTCCCGAACTACTAGCTCGTGCTAGCATTCGAAGTGACCAAATCCACCACAATTATGACACTTCGGAACATTTCGCCAGTCACATGGAATTGTCCAGTCTTGCTACATCGGTAAAAGATTTGTCCCTACAAGGCACTCCTCTAAATGATTTCTTTCACATCCCACACAGTTTAGTCTCCTCAACATTGATCTTCTTCTTTGAGGGGTCAACTTCATCATTTCTGAACTATCTAGAAGGGTTAGAGCACTTCTTCTTCGGTTCATCACGGATTGGCTCATCATCGGTAACATCGTCATAGAGGATTCCACTAATCACAATCGATTAAAACATTTTGGGGGAACTAGCTTTAACAAGCGTCTATCCTTGGTGTTGGACTAACCTTTCCATTTCAATGTACCTAGTTGTATTTTGGTGGTACATCATGCCACCAACCTTGAACCTTAAGAACTCCTTCTTAACCTTATCAATTTCATCCTTTAGGAAGAATTTCTTGGTCACAAGCTTCTTTAGGTCTCCTCATTTTGGCTTGTCAAACTCATCCACACTATTCATTTGCTAATAGTGTACCACCAATGGATTACCCTTAGTAGTAAAGGAGTGAGCTGCAAACTTCATAGCTTGATCGGTTTTGCGCTCAATGATGAATATGGTTGTTTCCATCTTAAAAATCGAATGAGTAATAGCTATGGAATCCTTCTTTTTGTTGAATGCTGGAGGATTACACCCCTTGAAAACTCAATGCGTGCACCCTTTTGCAGCTTTTTGTTAGACTTACTACCTTACTCATCCATCTTGATGACCTTTTCATCCTTTGCTGGTTCTTTCTTACTTCCCTTCACTTATCAAGTTCCTCGTTCTTCAAAGTCCGCAAGGCTTCAATCATAATTTTTAACATGGTATTGTGAATAACCTTATAAACCTCATTCTCTATAACATCCTTAATGACAACCTTATGTTGTGGCGACGACACCTCATTTTCAAAGGGGACAGATCCCTCAGATTTCGTTTCAATCTATTTGGTCTTCTATGCCTTTGAGTTCGCCACGTGTACCTCCATGAGCCATCAAATCAATTCCTACTATAAAATTGATCACCATTGATACCATGCTAGGTAATTACTCATAGCACTACAAGTAAGGTAACAATCAATAATAGTGCAAGTTCCCATTAATCTTTTACTTTACCTTTTGAACTCTAAGCATTTCCTTTCGTGCAATATTTTAGTAATTAAGTATATGTCCTAGATGCTAAAACATCCGAAATTCAACCTCAAACTATATATCAATGTCTTCGAGCTACACCTTACTGGTATCCTTTACAGTGCCCCACTCTCAGTTCTCAAACTATGGCTCTAATAGCAACTTGTGAGGCCCTAGACTCGAAGACCTAACAATTGGATTCAAGCATCAAATCATAGTTCTTAAATAGATAAATGCCATACATTCACAACATATAACTTCAACATTCATTACGTCAAGTAATCAAGTTTAAATCATAAGAATTAAGTTCTCAACAAATAAACAAAGGTCACCAAGATGCCAATTTTCAGAGTAGGGTAGCCTTCAATCTATGACACGTGTCATTCTATTAAGCAAGTGTACCTATTTAACCTGACATACATACTAACAGTCAGCTAAGTTGAGTGAGTTCTAGTGTAGGATGATAATATCAAGATATCATTTTAATTAAAACATACTAAAGGTTATATTAAACCATATTGAACAACAATAATGTATGTTAACATTAATCTTCAATTTTAACATATATTTGAGAAGTTAGCTTCACCATGAACTGCTTGCCACATAGTTAAGCATGCTTATACCAGCATAACACTCCATCAATCATCCAACTACATCGTTGCACTCACAAGGTTCTATCAGTTACACTAGAAACAAATGCTACTCATCAATCATTTACCACCAATTGTCGATCTCTATACACTTAAGTTCAATAAAATAAAATCAAACATATAAAAAAACATGTATTAGCTAACAGTCACCTTAGAGGGTATGAACATTTTTTGGTAGCATACGTATCAGCCTAAAATTGGAGTTTAAGCAAGCCCCCTTTCTATATTAGGTTTTGTTATGCGAAAACTACTAAATTCTCCTTCTTAGGACTTGCCATGAAATTTGCTTATTTGGTTTTCATTCCATACTTAACAATCAAGCCCCATTACACATTACCATTTCAATCCTTTTTTTTCAAAAAATGAGGCGTTATAGTGGGTCAAAAAGAACTACAAAATTTTATATTATCTAATTCTTCTTAGATGCAACCAGGGAAGCATGTACACTCCATATCTATGAAAAACTCTTTTAGGATTGGGATGGCTGATATAAGCAAAATTGCACATATTTTTAGTATCAAAATACACCCAATTTTTAGTTGGTTTTGTTAAGAATATATTTGAAATAGAGTTATTTTGGTTTATTTTTTTAGGACAAAACAAACCAAATTCGAACTAAGAAGGAAAAATCGAGCTAAAATCTAAAGAATTGCTGAAAATTATTTAGACATGCCTCGTCTCTCCCAGACTCGAACACCGTTGGTCGAAGTCTGGACCAAAAATACCCAGACACACCCCGTAACATGAAGGCATGCCCAGTCTCTGAGTACACAAGACAAAACAACTTCTAGAAGATTTGCAAAGATCTACTGGGGCCCAAAAGGCTGACCACGACCATGTATCCTAGATATGCCCTATGTCTGGGGCTCCAACAACATATAAATAGCACCATTCGGCCACCATTTACACTTGCTCTATTGTTCTCTTTTCTCCACAACACACTTCTCTTTATCCACTATCTTTAATCATTGTCGTCAATAAGAAATACTCATAATCATTAACGTAATAACCTTTAATTAGTAATATAATCTTTTCAAGTTTGGTGAAAACTACCTCCGTGGCCATTCTAGATTAAGGTTCTTGTGTGTTTAGATGAAACTTATCCCCTTGATGGGGAGTTAATTAAAGTGAATCATGGTTGACAAGGGGGTGTGTGTATTAATGACTTTAAGTAAGAAGGTGTGTATTGAAATGAGTGGAATATTAGTGTCACTATTAACTTGGGTCATTAGTCTTTTGACTTAACCCTTAAAATCAACCAACAATCTTGTGTCACCATTTACTTGGGACATTCATGTCTATGTAGAGTTAAAACATGTTGATGCTTTAAAAATAGATTTAAGATTTTGAAATGGAACTTTGGGTTCGTAGGTTTTTTCCAAAGCGCGAAGGACTTGATTTTTATAAAAGTGACTGCATTTAGGGAATTGACGCCTCACCAAAGGAACCATAGTCATACGTTGTTTAAACCCCTTAAACTATTTTCTTAACTAATACTAAACCACAACGGTATATATTTTCCTTGCTGATTGAGCAGTATTGTTATGGTTTGATCCGACCTTGCATGGCGTTTCCCAGCTGATTCAAAGTAATATGGTCGAGTGTGCAAGGGTCCGTAAAACAAACTACACAACTTTATGCATTAATACACATAGTTACTCATCTAATAATTGAGCCCTTTTTATCCATGGTAAGGCTTAGTTAGCAAAGCATCAATAGGTAAATATATCCCAAACACCCCTTTTCTTATCATCGATTACAAACCCATTTTTATTTATCTTTTATTTATTTTTGATCCATTTTTAACTCTCTAGTTTTGGTTTGACATGACATTGACGAAGACTTAGTACTAAAAGTTGTTCTATCCTTGGACAACCTCTATACCTTACCATTACTATATTACACCAACAATGGGTGCACTTGCCTAACGTGAGTGTAGTATGATAGTTTTTATCGTGTTTTTATACTTATTAAAACTAAAAATAGTGTATAAAATGTTTAAAAATATACCACCTTTTGTACACTCCCATGACACATCAATGGCATGGGATCAAAATGCCATGTATTAAGAATTGGATGGGGTTTATAGAAAACAAACTTAGACCGTTGACGTGGTCGCGTGTGCTTACGAAAAAGATGGAAAGTTTTAGTTAGTTTTATGCACTAGTTCATGTTTTAATATTTATAAAAACACGATATCATACTATCACACTACAACTCACGTTGGGCAAGTGCCCTGTTTGGTGTAATATGGTGATGATAAGATAACGAGGTCGTCCAAGAATATAGGAGTTTTAGCACCGAGTCGTTGTTAACGTCTAGTCAAATCCAAAAGTAAAAGTTATGATTTAAAAATAAAAAGAAAAAGAAAAGAAATGGCTCAAGAAGAAAATAAAAGGATAGAAATCAATGATAGGAAAAAGGGGTGTTTAGGATCAACATACCTCTTGATGCTTCGTCAACTAAGTCTGACCATGGGGTTGCAAGGGCTCGATTGTCAGACGAGGAACTGTGTGCGTAAATGGTATAATTATATAGTTCTTTTTTAGGGATCTTATCAAACTCAACCATGTCATTTCATTTACAGGGAAATGCCACTCAAGGTCGGGTATAGTATTAATTATATATATCGTTTAAGAAGTTTATATTACTTATCTCTATTGGTCTGTCGTTGAGTCATCAAGTCCCCTAAGGTAGTTACTTTTATATTAACTAATTCCCTTAAACTTTGGTGTTATCTCTGCGCAAAGGCAAGAGCTTACCCAACGCGAAGCCTCATCCAAAACCTTAACCTTCGCTAAGAGCAGCAAAATGTTTTGACTCTACACAGACAAAGAAAACATGAACAACCCAAGTTAATGGTGTCGCAAGATTGTTGGTAGATTTAAAGTATTATGCGGAAACTTTAATGAAATAAGTTAATGGCGACACTATTATTTCATTCTCGTTCAATAAACTATTTTAATAAGTTAAAGTTATTAACACACACACACACATCTTGTTCACCCATGATCTTCCTTAGTTTACGAAACATCAAGGAGGTAAGTTTCCCCCAAACACCCTCAAGATTCTAGCCAAGAATGGCCATGGAACTAGATGTTACCAAAGTTTAGTAGACTGTATTAATCATAAAAATCTTGATTACACTAATGAATATTGAGTTTTCTTCTAATGATTACAACGTTAGAGATAGTTGGGTAGACGATAAGTGTGTATTGGAGAAGAGGGGAGGAATAGGCAAGTGAAAATGGTGGAGAATGACCTCTACTTATAGGCTGGTTGAGGCTCAGGCACGGGGCGTGACTGGATTCGGTGATTGGTTGTTTCCCGCTCTCAAGGCACGGGGCGTGCGTATGAGACACAAGCGTGGTCAACTTTGCGAGCCCCACTAGATCTTCCAAATCTTCTAGAAGACTTCATTTGTCTTATACTACCGACACATGGGTGTGCATGGTTTTTCTTCATTATTCTTCATGCAGAGGACTTCTAAGGATGTCTTGCAGTTCAGGATCGAGGCGTGGGGCGTGTCTGGACATTTTTTCCATTTTATTCTGTTTTTCACTTAGTTTTGCTTCCTTTGTTTTTCTTAGGTTAGTTTTGTCCTGAAAATCCAATATAAACCAATTTAAGCCTATTTTGAATATTTCTTTAATGTAATAAAAAGTGGTTATGATTTGATATAAAAACATGTGCTTTTTGGCTCTTATCAACCATCACAATTTTTTCTGGGATAAAACAAATATCACTTTAGACATATTTTGTACTCTTATGTTACACCAGCCTATTTGACAGGTAAACATTTAGATATTTCTTACAGAAGTGAATAACAACCTAAACCTTGTCTTCACACCACTTCTCATTCTCCGAGAGAGATATAGATAGGGAGAGAGAGAGGGAGAGTTCTCATCTTCCAAGGGTGAATCTGGGATTACCTTCTATGTCGACACTTCCTTTTCTGTACTTTATAGTTCGTCATACAAGGCTTCTATAATATAAATTTAGTGATAACGGACTTGAAGTTATATCATTTGCATTTGAAAATTAGTGGCCCTATGTGTAGAAATTTCACGTGCATGTTAGCTATGTTCTTCAGACCTTAGCCCTCACCAACTATCATGGTATTGTGGACCTTGTTCGTCATTTTATATTCTATAAGAAGTCCTAAATATGAGCCCATGAATGACATTCGAAAATCACTGGTTAGGGAAATAGTTTATCCGCCTCATGGTAATTGGGTTGGGTGTTTACTACCTTAAAGAGAGAAATATTTTAAGATAAACTTATGTACTTAAGCAAAACCTTAATGATTATGTTTTACATATGAGGATTATGAGTTGATACTGAGAGATACATTTTAGTTAGGCAGCATGATATTAAATTGTGATGGCAAACCTACTTTAATAATCTTTTCAACAGCGAGATGACTAGCCAACAACATTCCGAATACCCTACTACTTAAAGTCGACAACAACAAAAAATGGTATTGTTAGAGTATGAAACATGGGGAGGTGAAGAAAGCACTTAGGAAGATGGACATAGCTAAGGCTGTTGGTCTGGGCAACATACCTATTGAAGTGTGTAAGTGTTGGGATAGTAAAGACTTCATTGGCTAACTACTTAGATTAACCTTATTGGCAAATCTGGAAAAAAAAAAGCAAGATCAGTGGAGGCGTAGTGTCGTATTATATTTATGAAAAAACAAAGGAGACACTAAATGTTGTGGGAATTACATGGAGGATAAATTGTTATGTTATACTATGAAACTATGGGAGAGGGTATTTGAGACCAAATATAGAAGAGTAACATAAGCAAACTATGGCAAACCGATATAGTTTAATACCAGGGTGGTCAACTACGGAAGCGACACAAACCTTAAGGAGATTGATGAAAAAGTTTAGAAAGAAGAACCGGTATCCATATATGCTGTTCATCGACCTTGAAAAAAACATACTACAATGTGCCACGTAGACTAAGTTACCATAGTTTGAAAGATAGAGGAGTTCCTAGGAAGTATATAGACGTAATTAAGGATAAGTAAGGTAGAATTGTAACTAGTGAGCGTGCGGTGGTAGGGGATACATTTTTGTTCCCTGTAGACATATGACTCCACAATGGATCGACATTGAGTATGTTTCTTTTTGTGGTTGTGCCAGATGATTTGTCAAAATCGATTCTGGATACAGTTCTATGGTGCATGTTGTTTGCGGATGACAATGAGTTAGTTGTAGAGACTAAATAGAGTCTAAATGTAATGTTAGAGGAGTGGCGAGCAACTTTAGAGGGGAAAGGTTAAAAGATTAATCGCTCAAAAACATAGTACGTTTACTATGATGTCAATGATCCAGGTGTTGATAATGACACCTAGATCGCCATTGACGGTCTAGCGGTTCTGTAGGATACAAGGTTCAAGTATTTAGGATCGTTTGTTCAAAGGATGGGGAGATAAATAGTAATGTAACAACCAAGTCCGGGTTGGTTGGAGTAGGTGGAGAGCAGCCATTAGGGTTATTATGTGACAGAAGTTTCCTAGGTAAATTAAAGGTGAAATACTACACGGTTGCAATTAGACCTGCTATGTTATACATGACAAACTAATGGGCTATCAAGAAGACACAATCGCGAATGACAAAGGTAGCTAAGATGAGAATTCTAACGTGGATGTGTGAGTGTACAAGGTTATGCATGATAATAATGAGGTTCTTAGGGATAGTTTTGGTGTAAGTAGTTTATCATATAAGATAAAGGAGGTTGGATTGAGATTATTTGGGAATGTGAAGAGAAGGTTGGCGATGACGTCAGTTATAGCGGTGGAGACCCTCACTGTAAAACGAATATTACACCTTTTTGAGGACATGAACTAGGAAAAGACTTCATGGAAACATCGTATTAAGGTTAGATCGTGTGTTAGTCGGTGCAAAGAATGTGTTTTGAAAAAGATCTTACATACAGGTATGTTTATTTAATATAATATATTTCTTTAACTTTTTTTAATATTGAGTAAGGAATTGTAAGAGTTGAACATGTTGATCAGTTCTGTAAGTACATAACGGAAAACATATAAATGGTGTACCTGTTACAGCATTCAGGCCAGAAAATAATGCAGAACTGATGCAGCCATAGAATTCAACATCCTAGTGAGCTTGATCTAGTTCCCGTTTAGGGTGTATATGAGTGATGGGATTAGGAGTTCGTATGAATGATGAACTTGTGAATAATGTAGAGAGAGGATGACGATTCTTGATGGTATGATAAGTGTCTAACCTTTAACCCACTCTAGTCATCTCCTTAAATACACCCAAGTGGAAATCTTTATTAGTTATTAGGGGTAATATGATCCATCAATAATTACCAACTAATATTAATAGGGTTAATTATATTATTTTGATCCATTAAAATGTAAATGATTATAATAGCTACATGATTAAATACATAATATATGTTTAATCTAAGACTATTGTGGAGGGTGCAACTACATGCTCTCGGTCTTTCAGGTGGGCGGTAGGCTGGAATTTTCTCAGGGAGCTCCAAGCCAAACTCTGATGCCAAGAGTGGGCCCGGTTAAGACAACATAGTCTTGGCCAGAATAGGGTGGAGGGCCTGCCAATGAGGTGGGTGCGAAATCTGTCGCCTGTTGTAAGCCGTCTTTCAAAAAATATATATTTAATCTAACATTCTCTCATTTAGCCGAGTAATCTTTTATTATTAGTTTTAGATTCGTCTGATTAGAAGTTAATACTCATGTTAGCTTTAAACCAAGAACCTTAGTAGAGAAATACAGCCGTTGAGTCATTATTCAACTCAAGACCCCCCGTAATGACTCACATTCTTGTACTTTCCTCATTTAGAAAAGTTTAATCGTATTTCTATTTACGGAAACTTATATTCGTACCTCATTCGTATTTCCTTTCCATCTTTGTAATCCGAGGCGTTGATTATAATGAAATACTTATTTTATCTATACTTGTTATACTTGTAAACAAACATTCGGATACGTGCTTACATGCGAAATATACTTATCATACATGCAAACAATCATTCAAGTACATACTTACATGAAAATTTATACTTATTATACATGCAATACTTATACATTACCACTTTGTGCTTAAAATACCTAAAAACTAGCTAAAATACGAAAACATAGCCCAAAGCCAAACTCTTTGTGCAATCTGGCTCACTTCACATGAAGTGCACCTCGCACGAACTGTACCTCACACGAAGTGGTGTCCAACTCATACGAAGTGGCGTCCAACTTGTACGAATTGTCCCTATTTCCTATAAATACCCACTCCACTTCACTCCTAAACCCTTTGCTCGTTCCAGAAATTACTCTCAAGCTACTGATCTTTCCCTCTCGTACTTGATCCATATCAGAAGGTTTCTAAACCTTCCAACTCATTTTCCTTACTTGCTTTTGATGATTTCTTCTACTCTTTTCTAATGCATGCATCTTCAAGTGTTTAATGCCACCAAGCTCATCATCCTCTATATGATTAAGCTTATGTTGGTAGTGGTGTGAACACTAGAAACCTTGGCTTCCGAATTAGTTCCACCACCTCATTTATCCATTGCATGTCAATCAAGTGGCTTGCTAGCACCAAAGTTACCTAACCCCGTCTAGCCTCCGACACCTCATTTTCTATGTGTTCTTTTCGTATCTGCCGAATCCAAATCTGAATACTTCATTAACCACAGTCTTTTCACACACCTCTGTTTACCTCTTTTAGGGTAACCTTGGTGTGAATCACTTCAACACTCCAACTCAACAACTCACGGATTTCTAGGAAGCTTGAAAAACCATGAGTATACTCGACCCATTTACTTTATCACCTTTGGGTGCAGTACATGTAAACTATCAAAATCACACAAACATGCTTATACTTGATCACAAACAATCCTTATACATGCTTACGTGACAAACTTGAATTCATAAATGCTTATACTTAATAGCTTATACCATGTCATTAACTTCGATCAAACCTCCCTTAACATGTATAGCGTCGTAGGATTAACGCACCACCCGTATTCATGAGGTCATGTTAAGTAAACAAAATGGTCTTGTCATTGCTATGATTAGATTACGCTAACGGTAAACTTTGGGTTGACACATATAATTGCATGATAGTTTTGCCATGTTAGTCTTGAGTTTACATTTACGCATGAGGATTTGTTAAATGTTTATTATGCTACCAAACAAACTTGTATACTCGCCAATGCCTTGTGTGTTGAATTATACTTTAACATGTATTATAGGTTGATGACGATGACGGTCCATGGAATCTAGTAGGATGGACATAGAAACTCATCTTAATTTAGATTTATGTAGGATAGTGCTTCTAATTGGGATGTTGTATTTGTGTTGTAATTGTACTTGAAATTTATGTTTTATTTGTTTCCAATCAATGTACTTGAATCTTTAGTAATGAAATGAAATATTGTTCCTTTAAATACTTGTCAAAATTTAGCGTTATGTTGTCTCGAGCAATCTATTTACGTCTACCCTGATGATTCCACCATCGGTTGGGGTGTGATAGATTGGTATTAGAGCCATGACTATAGGTAATTAGGAAGAATTGCATGATTTGACCTAGTTTATAGTCTAAGCACCAAATCAAACCCCATTTGTGTGAATTGAACTCCTTTGTGCGAACTGAAACTCTTTGTGCGAATTGGAACCTCTCCGTGCGAACTGAACCTCTTTGTGCAAGCTGACACTTCGTGCGACCTAACCATGTTTCTTAAATGATACACGCTGTCATTAATGGTACGTTCCTCGTAAACAATGTTTATACCTCATGCTTATTTGATACTGGCGCAGATAAAAGTTTTGCATACGCTGAATTTGAACAAATGCTTGAATGTAGATGCTTTAAGTTGCCAAAATCGTTTAGTGTCAAAGTCGCTAATGGTAAATCAGTCATCGTCGATTATGTTCTTTCTAATTGTACTCTCGATCTTAATAATCACAAGTTTTCAATCGACCTCATACCTATGCATATGGGTAGCTTCGATGTCATCATAGGCATGGACGGGCTTCGTAAGGTTCATGCTGAAGTCGTTTGTTCGGAGAAATTCATTCGTATCCCTCTTCTGTTTGGTGATTCATTACATATCTGCGGTGACACACCTTCTTAAGGTCTTAAGAACATGTCGTGTACTCAAGCGAACAAGTATTTACGCAAGGAGTACTTTGCCTTTCTTGCCCACATTGTGGAAAAGAAGGATAGAGGAAAAAGCATGAGTTATAATCCTGTCGTTTGTGATTTTCCTTACGTTTTTTCCTGAAGACTTACCTGGCCCTCCTCCTCGTTCTGTCAACTTTCGTACTGATCTCATTCCTGGAGCAACTGTCACACCCTGACCCGTAGTGGAAATAGAAGTCGAGGCATAATTGGGTTATCATCAAAGCTCATGACATTTACTATGATTAAGTTTCATATTTATTATTTGAAATTTAAAGGAAAATATCCAATCACAAAGAAACATACAAACACAAGAAAGATTGTTCTAAACATGATGTATTTTATTTCATCTTCTAAGGCCAATCCTAAGTGTTTCTCTCCTCAGCCTGTCCACCTGTATCATGCGTAAAATAAAAGTTTGGGTCAACAAAAGTTGGCGAGTGAATCTAAATTAAACATTTAAACAATTCCATTACATTAATTAATGGAAAAGATTGTGCAAAAACCATATATGAGCATATGTGTATACATATAAACAAACCACATATATCAACAATGTACACTTGCATGATAAATGATGAATTGTGAGATCAAGGCTCAATCAAACGGAGCCGATCTAATGAGGCACGCAATGCTCAACTCATATCCAACGAGGAACCGATAGGCCTTGTATGAATGATTTGCACTTAAATGACATAATGTAACCACGTATAACAACAACGACAAAAACATACACATTAGATATATAATGGTGTTAGCACAAGTTGTTTGAATAAATAAAATATATAACGACACATGATACACCCAAAACGTGAATAAAAAGCTGAATTTGTAAGGATTCACTCACAGTGGGTGCGTTTCCTTGGTTTGATGACGAATGCGAACGAATTTGGATTTAGCCACGAGAGAAATTAATGTAATATTCGAAAAATAAATAAATTTTATTAGAAATTAATGTTTTCATTTAAAGCTTTTTATTAGATTGTTAAGTTTATTTTGTGAAATTAATACAAAATTTTAGGCTTTAAAACCTTGTTTTTAAGTATATTTTTAATTAATTTTAGGGGTAAAAAGGATTTTAATTATTAAAAAAAATTCCCCTTTTTCAGGGTTGACTGGTCAACCGGTCGGATTCGTTAATTATTGGCAGCGTGTGAGGTTCGAACTCGTGACCTCCCGTATACGTGCACGCAGCTCTACCAACTGAGCTACGTGTCTAACCCGAAAGATCTCTGATTTAATTATTCTTATATACTAATTAGAATATTTCAGAAATTATTATTTTAAAAAGATTTTAAAACCATCGAACCGTTGCATACCTCCAGGATCCAACCTGTGCCCCTTTGTTCACTTGCACCCAGCCCTACCAACTGGGCTTGGTGTCTAACTCGGAGATTTACGGATTTAAATTATATTCATATACTATCTGTACTGTTTTGTATTTTAGGTTATAAAAATGCTTGATTCATATAAGGAATTCGGTGCCACGCCTGAAACTCGAACCCGGGATCTTCATGTTTCAATTGCACACAGTCCACCACTGGACTGTGTGTCTAACCCGGTGTTTTAACCGATTTTAATTATACATATAATCTCTTTAGACTTCATCTTCTTCATGAAAGCCAAAGCCCAAAACATAACCTGCCTGAAATCGATTTTTAAACAATTTTAGGTGATTGTTCTAAGATTGAAACATACAGATTGATAGATATCAGATGAGTTAAAAGATTATACCAACCAGAAGTACAATCTCGGTTTTCCGGTGCTAATCTCCGGCGAGTGCAGACGTTTTTCGGCGATCAAGGCTTCGATCAGATAGATTATAGTGAAGTTTTGGAAGGATTGATCGAGGTATTTTATGTGTGGTGCATCGGTATTTATAGAGCAATCACCGATTTCGGTTATAGTTAAATCATCTTTCGGTTCTTTTGTCAATCATTGAATTTGGTCAATTTTGAATCAAATTAAGTTCAAATTTCGGTTATAACTGATGTTTAACATCAGTTACACTCAATCATTCGTGAAACGAAACTGATAATGGTGATTATCTTTTAAAACAGTTGGCGGTTACAAGTTCTGACATTGGAGTTGCAGGTTTTAAACTTGTTTGTGTATTAAATTTATTTCACTTGGGTGTTATCACATCTAGTATGTGCAGCTCAGCGGTGTGTAAGGTGTGTGTGTTTGATGGGGACCCGGGTTTGAAACCCTGCTGTCCCTATATTTTTTTTAATTATTTTTAGACTTTATTAATTTATATTATTATTTTACTTTTTATTTAATTCATATTTTAACTATCTAATTTAGTTATTAGTCTAAAAAATTTAATAATATGATTTTTACCATAGATAAATGCGTAATAAAACTTCGAATTAACTTCTTTAATTATTTAACGAATCGGGTTTTAGAACCCGTTTTACACGATTGTTACAGCAACTCCTGTTGCTAAAGCTCCTTATCGTCTCGCACCATCGGAAATGCAAGAGCTGTCAAGCCAACTTCAAGAATAACTTGATATAGGCTTTATACGCCCAAGTACTTTCCCATGGGGCGCTCTTATCCTCTTTGTCAAGAAGAAGGATGGATCGTTTCGCTTGTGCATCGATTATCGTGAACTTAACAAACTCACTAACAAGAATCGTTACCCACTTCCTTGAATCGATGATCATTTCGATCAACTCCAAGGCACGACGTGCTTTTCTAAGATCGATCTTCATTCTGTTTATCATCAACTTCGAGTCCTGGAAGAAGATATACCCAAAACCGCCTTTCGTACTCAATATGGTCAATACGAATTCATAGTCATGCCTTTTGGGTTAACCAATGCACCCTCGGTTTTCATGGATTTGATGAACCGTGTGTGTAAGTTATACTTGGATTGTTATGTAAATGTCTTCGTAAACAGCATCCTCATCTATTCCAAAACCCAAGACGAGCATGAGCGACACTTGTGTCTAATCCTCGACTCCTACGTGGCGAACGACTTTACGCCAAATTCTCCAAGTATTAATTTTGGCTGAAAGAAGTCCAGTTTCTCGGACACATTGTGAACGAGAACGGCATCCACGTGGATCCTCCCAAAATCGAAGCTGTCAAGAACTGGATTGCACCAAAGTCCCCCTCTGAGATTCGTTCGTTCCTTGGATTGACGGGTTATTATCATCAATTCATCTCAAACTTCTCAAAGATTGTTGTTCCTCATACCTCCTTAACTCAAAAAGATAAACCTTTTGTTTGGGATCTGAACAAGAGGAGTCTTTCCAAACGCTAAAGGGGGTGCTTTGCAATGCTCCTATTCTAGCTCTTCCTGATGGAAACGATGACTTTGTGGTGAATTGCGACGCATCTAACCAAGGTCTTGGTTGCGTTCTTATGCAACAGGACAAGGTTATCGCATACACTTCAAGGCAGCTTAAGATTCACGAGAAGAACTACGCTATTCACGACCTTAAACTTGGTGTAGTTGTTTTTGCGTTAATGATTTGTTGACACCACCTTTATAGTACCAAGTGTGTGGTTTCCACCGACCATAAGAGCCTTC
This sequence comes from Scalesia atractyloides, assembly GCA_947069175.1. Lineage (NCBI taxonomy): Eukaryota > Viridiplantae > Streptophyta > Magnoliopsida > Asterales > Asteraceae > Scalesia > Scalesia atractyloides. The sequence continues at coordinate 18,987,594 of CAMTDV010000022.1, read as the reverse complement.
AACATATCCTTAACCAAAAAGAATTCAACATGCGTCAACATTGATGGTTGGAATTGCTCAACGACTATGACTGCGAGATTCATTACCATCCTGGTAAGGCGAATGTTGTGGTCGGTGCTCTTAGTCCTAAAACTCACGTGAAGAGTATTCATTGCTTCCAGATTTTGAACAACCTTCGAGAACGCATTCGTGAAGCGCAATTCTCATCTGTTAACGAGAATAACATGTACGGCAAGATGAAGTGTGGTGCTGAGAATCAGCTTGTGTCCAAATCCGAAGGGATTTTGTACTATCTCGATCGCGTGAGGCATTGCTAATAATGACAACCTTCGTGACTTTTTGATGAAGGAAGCTCACAACTCCCGATATACCATTCATCCTAGCACTTACAAAATGTACCAAGATCTTCGTACGACTTACTGGTGGTCTGGAATGAAGACGGATATCATTGTCTATGTTTTGAAATGCCTCACCTATTTCAATGTAAAAGCTGAACATCAACGTCATACTAACTTACTCGAACAACCAGTAATTCAATTATGGAAATGGTAGAGTATAGCAATGGATTTCATTACCAAACTCTCGCGTACTTCTTCTGGTCATGATAACATCTCGGTAATCATCGACCGTTTGACCAAATCCGCTCATTTCTCCCCATTCGTGAAGATTACAAAGTTGAGAAATCGGTTCGTATCTACACGGATGAAGTCATTTGTCGTCATGGTATCCCCTTTGACATCATCTCAGACCGTGATGCTCATTTTACCTCGCGTCATTGGCAAACCTTTCAGAAACCTCTTGGTACTCATCTTAATCTTTGTACAGCTTTTCATCCTCAATCTGACGGTCAAATTGACGAACCATTCAAACTCTTAAGGATATGCTTCATTCTTGCGTAATCGATTTTGGTGGCAATTGGGAATCACACTTGCCTTTGGTAGAATTCTCGTATAATAACAGTTATCACGCTAGTCCAAATGGCACCATTTGAAGCATTGTATGGGGACAAATGTTGATCCCCTATCTGTTGGCACGAGATCGGTGAAGCTTAACTCACTGGTCCCAAACTCATACAATAGACTAAGGACAAGATCCTACAAATTCGTGATAACCTACTCAAGGCTCGAAGTCGACAAAAGAGTTAGCTGTTAAGAGACGTAAACCTTTGGAATTCGACGTTGGTGATCATGAACTTCTCAAGGTATCCCCTTGGAAGGGTGTAATTCGATTTGGTAAAAAAGGTAAACTCGCTCCTCGCTTCGTAGGTCCTTTCAAGATTCTCGAAAGGATTGGCAAGGTAGCGTATCGCCTAGACCTACCTCAAGAACTCAGCAATGTTCATCCAACTTTCCACGTTTCAAATCTGAAGAAATGTCTAGCTGAAGAAGGACTTCACGTCCCACTCGATGATCTTCAAATCAATGAGTCCCTTCACTTTGTGGAAAAACCAGTCGAAATCATGGACTGAGCACCCAAGCAACTTAGGCGCAGTCGCATTCCCATAGTCAAGGTTCGATGTGAGGGCAAACATGGCGTTGAATTCACTTGGGAGCTCAAGAGTGAAATGAAGACCAAGCATCCGCATCTTTTCGTTGAGTCTTCCTATTGAAAGAATTTCGGGATGAATTTCCCTAAAATAGGGGGTGCCTCGCATTCTTGTACATTCCTGATTTAGAAAAATGTAATCGTATTTCTATTAACAGAAACTTATATGCGTACCTTATTCGTGTTTCCTTCCAACTTTGTAATCCAGGGCGTTGATCATAATGAAATACTTATTTTATCTATACTTGTTATACTTGCAAACGAACATTCGGATACGTACTTACATGCAAAATATACTTATCATACATGCAAACAATCATTCAAGTACATGCTTACATGCAAATTTATACTTATTATACATGTAATACTTATACATTACCACTTTGTGCTTAAAATACCTAAAAACCGGCTAAAATACGAAAACACGGCCCAAAACCAAACTCTTTGTGCGCTCTGGCTCACTTCGCACGAATTGCACCTCGCACGAACTGCACCTCGCACGAAGTGGTGTCCAACTCGTATTGTTGGTTCATATTTGTGACAACAGCTTAGATTTGGTCTTTGGATATCTTGTAATTAGTAAAACGATAAATAGTTAGCAGGTTTAGCTTTGTAATAGTGTTGATACAGTTTTGTGTCTGTCGCTTGTTATTAATTACAGTTGTAATTGTACGGTCTTTGCTCAAGTGTCTGTATAGGTTTGGTCGTGTCGAATAGATCGAGATATCCTTCTATCTTGATCTAGTATGACATCTTAGCTTGTCTGTGTTAATCAGTTGCGTGTGTGCGTACTGATAAGTCTTGTAAACGTCATGTCTACACATGTTCTCCAAGAATCAGGATTCTGTGCGAGTCAGAGGATTTGTACGAATCAAGTATTTTGTGCGAACCACATGATTCATATGAAATAATCTTAAGTAACAAGGGTGTTACTTGTTTCGTACGAAATGAGTATTTCGTACGAAACAGTTGACTCGTGCCAAATCTCTGGAATGTGTCTCGTGTGAAATAGTGTGTTTCGTATGTCTAGAATAGTGTTTCGTACGAAATCTTGACTGACACTATATAAGCAGACATGCACCTCTCAGGTAAGGTTACTGACCAGACTGAAAGAACGAGCTAGCAAACTGATCTTTTGGTGAGATCTCTAACTTAGCATTTCTGGTGTAGACGAAGACACAAGAACACAACAAGTTTATTTGAGTCATACGAGCATTGTGTGTATATGTTTGTACTTGTTCTCAATCATTAATCAAGATAGTGAATCTTTGGTTACCCCGTGTTCTTTACTTTGCTTTGGTTGCATGCACACTTGGATTCCGCACTTGTGTGTGTGTCATATGAACAAGGAACTGGTTTAACACCATCCACAGGTGGACCTACAAGTGGTATCAGAGCTTTGGCTCTTTCCTTGTTCAAAACCGGGCTTAGTTGTGTCTGAGCTAGTTTGAAGATTTCTGAAGTGTTCTTGAGCCTCGAGCAGAAAACTTAAGTTTTGGATAGATAACTAACTTAAAACTTTGTTAAAATCTGTGCATACAGAAAATTTTATGGTAAAATTTTTCTGAAGAACTCCCTTGAAGAAGAAATCTGCAAAAATTTGAATCTGGTTAGTTTTGGTAGGGTTGACATTTTCTGACTTGGATCTGGACTTGGACTGTTGACTGATTAAAAATCTGTGTTTTAACTAAAAGTGGGTAAGACAACAGGTAATTTCGAAAAAGCAGGTCTAGACAAGAAAGGAAATTTCTCACCAACCAATTTCTGAAAAGATTCCTCTGAAAAACACTGAACAAAACATTTGGTGCGACTGAAAAGATTAGTGTGATTCATCTGATCCGCACGAAACATCTGTTCCGCATGAATCATCTGATTCGCACGAAACATCTGATCAGTACTTAACAACTATTTCGTGCGAAACAATTGTCTCGCACGAAACTGTTTTTGATTGTTTTTTGTGTTTTTCAAAGCTTTGTGATTTTAAGAATTTGTCGTATTTTCAAATCTGAAAATTTTAAAAAGTAATTATAATTTTGAAACTATAAACCTTTAAATTTTCATTAAACAAGAAAATATAATGAGTTCTAACCCGTGGGATTTGAGTTGTTCAAGCTCTAATCAGGAGTCTTCGCAAAGCTCCGCAACATCATGGATAAAATCTTTGATGCCACAACATACAACAATGATCTTTGCAAATCAATGGGCGTGTGTTGCGAATCAAAATCAAAGCATACAAACTCTGCTAATAAGCGAAATTGAAACAGGGAGTAATAATCGACCGCAGAAGTTAAATCACATGAACGATTATCCTTCATGGAAAATTTGTTTTCATACGTATGTTCTCGGTCAAAACACGGAATTGTGGACGTGTTTCACTACCACCTATAATGAAGCACTTGAAGAACTGGATCAAATCCAACCTCATTGGCCAATCTAGTCGAAAGTGACAAGAAAGCTTACGATCTAGAGAAAAATGCATTTGCTATCCTCACACAAGCTCTGCATAAAGACATTTATCATCAGTTTATGTATTGTACTACAACGAAAAATTTGTGGGACACTTTGGAAGCAAGAGGTGAAGGTAACGCTGCTACCAGGAAGATTCGGCATGATCTGCTCAAGAAAGAGTTTGAAGGTTTCACGTTCATGGAGAACGAAACCTTGAATGATATGATCACTCAGTTTTATCATCTTCTTAGCGAAATGTACTCGTATAAAGTGTTAGCAGCACCACAAGAAATTGTGATGCGAGTTGCTGATGCTTTACCTCCAAAATGGGGTTAATTTATTGATCTATTAAAACATACAGGTGTTTTGGACTCAATAAGTATTTATGAATTTGTGCAGCAACTGGAGAACAAGAATGAATAAGAACTCCGGAAGGCACAACGAGTCTCTGCTCCACAAAACCCTGAGATGTACTTTGGAAGTATAAATACAAGTACAAGCTCAAGTCAGCAACCGAAGCTGCAAACCGTGTTTGTCTCAAACGTGAACCCTTTCCTACCCCAACCAGTTCAAACAAGCCAGTCTACAGGTTCGAGTAATCAAGCATTGATCCGAAATCCTTTCTTCCACAGCCAAGGGATTTAGCGCATAAATCTCCACAACAAGCTCCTCAACAAGCTTTCTATGGAAGCAACAGTCAATCAGCAAATCCCAACACTGTCAAACTTGACACGTCAAATCTCTCCAAAATCAACGTAGAAGTTGCACAGGAACATGCAGAACTTCTAAATACCATGGTCATTTCATATTGTGGTTTAGTTACAAGTAAAATCGGGAATATCAATTTGACAAACGAAGACTATGAACAAATTGACCGAGATGAAATGGAACTGATGGACATCAAGTGGGCATTTGCAAGCACTATGAGAAGAGCGAAGGATTATATGAGAAGAACGGGTAGAACCAGTTTGGAAAGCAAGAAGGATACAAAATACGGCTTTGACAAAACCGTCGTTACTTGCTTTAACTGTGGAGAAAGAGGTCACTTCAAGCAAAAATGCACAAGACCCAGCAAGGAAGGAAATCACAACCCTTTTCGAAATCAGTCTCAACCATCCAACACAGCACAGTACAACAACGAAAGAAGAATAGTAGGTGTTGGCAACTCTAACAATACAAATCAATCAGGACCTTCAAACATGCACAGAGCTATTGTAGTTCAGTCTGATGAAGGATGCAATTGGTCAGTACTGTTGGGAACAGAGAACAACGGAAGAACGACATGCTATGCAAGGATCGTGGATCAAAACAAGAATGATCACAGCATCAACACTCAAAATAATGATGATACAATCTGGGGATGCTGGTGGTTCTGATGAAGAATGTTCAAGTTCAGATGGCTATGAGACTGATTCTAATGTGAAGAAAGGAAGTGAAGCTGAGGTTGAAGAGTTGCTGAGTGAAGCTGAGATGTTGAAGAGTGAAAAGGTAAGTATGACAAGGAATGCAGAAGCTGCGGTAAAAGAGACAGATGAACACTCTACAGATGATGCAGTTTTTCCTCATCACACCGCCTTTATGGAAAATGTTGAAGGTTCTTCAAAACAGGTAAATTCTGACCCTCCTACTGTTTGCAATGACTGTGTTGAGTTGAAAATAAAATATGAAACCATCAACAGTCATATTCAAAATTTAGTTGTTGAATTATCAAAATGCAAAGAGGCGAATATGGCGCTAACTAGAAATGAAAAAGAATTCAAATCTATAATAGAAACCCTTAAGAAAAGTGTTTCTGAATTGACAAAAACAGTTTTGAATAAACAGACAGGAATTAATAATTACATTAATCTCCTAGAAGAAACAAAGAAAGAGTGAGCCATCGCCAAATGCGAATATGATTCGATTAAACGCAAATTGGAAAGTTATTCTAACTCCCAATATGTGCTTGATCATATCATTGAAGTTCAAAAACTAAAGGGAGATGCTCAATGCATAGGGTATAAGTCGTGTCCACCCCCAATGAAACACAACTATACCAAAATGCCTGATGAAGAGGAGATGCCTCGTTTTGAACCCTCTGTACCTTTGAATCCTGAGGAATTCGCAGCAGGGTTAGGGTTCAAACTAGGCAACTCATCTCAAGAACCAATCAAGCCAGAAAGTTCATCATCTGATGAAGAAGAGGATGATACATCATATGATGAATCAAGAAATGATGATCAGGATCAGGCTCTTGATGAAAGGAAAGGAGTAGAGTTGTCTGCTATTCCTAGTACTCAATCTGTTGAGAATCAAGAGACTGTTCCTAAGAAATCTGTGAAGACAAGTGTGTCTACACAAGAAGTAGATATGTTGTATACTTTGGTTGGAGATAAGAAAATCTATTCAAACAAAGATTTTCCAATTAAAAACGTAAATAATAGTAAATCTGGTAATAAACAAGGATCTTGGAAACAGAAGACCGGTAATGGTTCAAAAGGAGTTTCTCAGTTTGATAAGCATCATGAAATTGAGATTACTTTTCTAGATGACAAAGGACGACCCAAGACCACTAAGGCTTGGGTCCCCATCTCAAACTAATCTTGTTAGTACAATGTGCAGGGTATTCCTGGAGGAACTGTAAACAGTCATTGGATTGTTGACAGTGGAGCATCAAGGCACATGACGGGCGACTTGCGGCTCCTATATGATGTGAAAAGTATTAGGGGTGGTTATATTGCTTTTGCTGGTGACAAAGGTGGATATATCACTGGAGAAGGAATGGTCTCCAATGGTGTTGTGAGCTTCGACAAGATCAATTATGTGCGGCAAATTGATCACAATCTTCTTAGCATTTCTCAAATCTGCGACAAGAAGTTCACGGTACATTTTGATGATGCCGGATGTTATGTGCTGAAGCCTGGATTCAAGATCCCCAAGGAATGGATTCTCTAGTCGGCTCCAAGAATTAATGATTTGTATATTCTTGATATGAGCCAAGCTATTACAACATATGCACAAGTCACATGTTTTGTCTCTAAAGCCACCGAGAAGGAATCAACCTCCTGGAACAGATGTATGGGACACATTCACCTGAGAAAAATGAACTATTTGATGAAGAACAATCTAGTGAATGGTGTACCAGTGAAGAACTTTCATCTTCAAGACGTTTGTGTATCATGCCAGAAAGGGAAGCAAGCGAGAAAATCCCATCCCGTGAAGAAGATCAACACTGTGAATATGCCACTGGAACGTCTTCATATGGACCTCTTTGGACCTATGAAACACAAGACAACCTTTGGTGATTCTTATTGTCTGGTAGTTACTGATGACTATTCCATATTCTCATGGGTAAACATGCTGGCACACAAGAGTGAAGTTCCTACTATCTACAAGAATCTCCTGACTCTGCTAGAAAATTTGTATAATCTGAAAGTAAGGAGAATCAGAAGCGACAATGGCACCGAATTCAAGAATCAAGTTATGGATGAGTACTGTTCCTCGAAGGGTATTCTGCATGAGTACAGTTCTCGATACACTCCACAACAAAATGGCGTTGTTGAGAGGGAGAATAGAACTCTTATTGAAACTACAAGAACCATGTTAGTAGAATCAGAACATCCTGTTCAATTTTGGGGAGAAGCTGTTGCTATTGCGTGCTACACAATGAATAGAGTTCTGATGGTAAAGAGACATGGGAAGACATGTTTTGAGTTGTTACATAAAAGGAAACCGATATTTCTTTCTTAGAACCTTTTGGAGCTCCATGCACTATGATCGACCCACATGGAAAGTTTGGTCCCAACGCTATCGAAGGTTTCTTTCTTGGATATGCTACTCCAAATTTCCGGGTATGGAATTTGTCTTCGAAGAAGATTGAAGAATGGCGTGAAGTCAAGGTTCAGAGATATATAGAAGCTGTTAGAGCTCCGGATGCTTCTTGGATGTTTGACTACGATGGGCTATTTGACTCCTTTAATCTGCCAACTTTTGATGATGCAACAGCTGCTGCTCAGATGTTATTGGAAAGTGATACTGCAATAGACTCGTCATTAGTTTGACCAATTATTGTTAATCCTCAAGTGTCGACTTCGGTTAACAATCTTGTTTAAAATGAGGAATTCGAAGACGCTGCGGATTATAATGTTTCATCAGAAGACGATGAGTTTCATGATGCAAATGAAGCTGCCTCCGGTGCGTTCCTAGAATTTCAGATGGTACATCAAATATTCAACCTCAAGGAATGACTGAAGGTCAGGCATCTACAACGTCATCAAATCCAGATCTCGATGTAACTATTGATCTGAATATCAACAATTTGGATATCAATTCTCGAGTTCCTGATGTGCCAGAAACTCGAATTCATAATATCCATCCTCAGCAGAATATTATTGGAGATGTCCAGAGTGGTGTGCAGACGCGTAATCAGCTTCGAAACAACCAGAATGCTGGATTGTATTCGGAAATCAAGGAATCTGGTGGTCTGAATGATTGGTCTCTTGCCTGCTATGTGTGCCAAGTAGAACCAAAATGTTGATGATATTATATTTGGGTCGACTAACACTCGAATGTGCAAAGAATTCGAACAGGTTATGGAGGAAAAGTTCGAGATGAGTGCTATGGGAGAAATGACTTTCTTTTTAGGTTTGCAGGTTCACCAATCAAAAGAAGGGATTTTTATCCATCAAACCAAGTACGTCGGAGATATTCTCAAGCGATTTCAGATGGATGACTCAAAGCCTTTGGGAACTCCATTAGCTCAAAATCATGGGATTACTCCAGACGGAATGGGTGAACATGTAGAACCATCTCTCTATCGTGCAATGATCGGATCTCTCATGTATCTTACTGCCTTAAGACCCGATATAACGTACCCAACATGCCTTCTAGCGCGCTATCAGTCTAGTCCAAAAGTTTCTCACTTGATGGTTGTACCTGACACTGGTCTATGGTACCCTAAGGATGATAACTTTGATCTGACAGCATTCAGTGATTCTGATCATGGCGGCTACAAAATCGATGCAAAGTCAACAATAGCAGGATGTCAGTTCTTGGGAAATCGCCTAGTCACGTGGCAATGTAAAAAAGCAGACTTGTGTAGCTACGTCAACATGTGAGGTTGAGTATATTTCAGCTTCTAGTTGCTGCTCTCAAGTTCTATGGATTCAACAGCAAATGCGCGACTACGGTTTTGAATTTCTTAATACTCCTATTTTTGTTGATAATGAAGCTGCTTTACAGATCACTCAGAATCTTGTACAACATTCAAGAACAAAACACATTGAGATTAAGTATCATTTCATACGTGATTGTTATGAAAAGAGACTTATCGATGTTGTTAAAACCCACATTGATCACCAACTTGCCGACTTTTTACCAAAGCCTTTGATAAATCACGTTTTGATTATCTACTTTTGGTCAATGGCATCAAGGTGAAACCCGAGTAACTCAACCATGGCTAACTATTTTTGTATATACTTTTCTGAAAACCTAAAACTACAAAAAGATTTTCAGTTTTATATTTTAGGGGGAGTAAATTTCAAGAAAATACAAAAATATGTCTTTTATTTACCTTCTTTGTTTAAGGGGAGAAAATTCAGAAAAATACAAAAACATTAGAAAAATCAAAAATGAGTTTCTTGGATAAGATGAAGAAGATGAAATTCACCGGTAAATCTGTCAGATACAGTTAAAAGCATAGAAAGAAGATTGATAAGTAGCTTTACTTATGATGTATCGGTAGGCTCACAATCAGACTAAAATGTGCAGGTTGATATAAATTTAACAGACCCAGAACGCCAGGTGGGAACCATTCATTGGCATATGGTCTTGGTACCGAAATTTCGTTTGATAAAGAGCCGAGGTTCTGAGATATACGGTCTTTATGCTGACGTATCATCTGGGTATCATGGTTGAATCTTTTGCCGAAAAATAACGGTGGCGCAAGTCTAGAACTTCCATGATATCACACATACGTGTACATACTGCATACGACCATCAAATAAGTGATAAAAATATCACATCCCCAAAATAAGTGATAAAATATCACAGCTTTATGTGGGAGCTAAGTTCGTCTCTTTGTCGGTACGATGGTACTAACCTGTTCACGGACTTACTCCTGTGCCCTCATTCATATGAAAATCAAGTTCCTCATCAATAAGTGATTAAATCACAAAGGGCTTGTTTTCAATAAAAAATAAGTGAGTACTCACATCTTTCATTTACGTCAAAACAGATGATAAAGCAGTATACTCACCGGTAAGATTTTCTCTCGTGCATATCTTGATACGGGAATGTGTCGTGATGTGGTTGAGCACCGGCTAGTAAGTATAATTACATACCTTAATCATATCTCCTAATCATGATTACATCTGATAAGTCTGAGCTTACGTGGACAACAATATCGATAATCATAGTTGAATCCTTATCTGTTTAATTTTGAAAACCTAATACCATTTTTGACAAAGATTAAAATGCTGGTATGATTCCATTACATTGAAACTCGAAACAGATTGTTCAATAAATATATAGTTTATCTGTATATTTTGATTTTATGTCTAGTTTACTTAGTTGCTGATGTAATTACTTTTTGAAAGTTAGCCAAAGTTGATATTCGAAAGTTTCTACCAAGATACACCAGAAAACCATCTGTTGGATATCACAACTTCATAAAGTAATATCTTGCAACAAGTAATCCATAAAAGAAAACCAAAATCTGAAATTCGATTGAGTGTGTGTATCTCATACGAATGAACCTGGTGATTTGATTGGCTTGGTCACTTGTTTTTTCTCAAATCTGCTGCTTGAATTTATACGAGTGTGTGTATCTAGTTCAGGGAATACAATCATACGAAGATTTTATGATAAGTCTTTCGTGTGTATCCCCTGAGAAAGTTGTGTTCTAATTATATTTTTTTCTATTGAGTATAGATTGATACAAAAAAACATAAACAAAGACCAGCAACAAAGAAGTCTGACAAGTCAGAAGAGGAAACAAGAAAGATTTGAAGTTTCTTAGAAGTTTGAAGACCTGATGCTCTAATCATTTTATAGCAGATCCATCAATGGATAGCGGATCTTCAAGGGGATTTGTTGATACTCCAAACCATTCTATGTGAAGACCAAAGTCTGAAGACCAAAGACCGAAGACCTAGCAACATCTAAGGGGAGTTTGTTGATACAGTTTTGTGTCTGTCGCTTGTTATTAATTACTGTTGTAATTGTACGGTCTTTGCTCAAGTGTCTGTATAGGTTTGGTCGTGTCGAATAGATCGATATATCCTTCTATCTTGATCTAGTATGACATCTTAGCTTGTCTGTGTTAATCAGTTGCGTGTGTGCGTACTGATAAGTCTTGTAAACGTCATGTCTACACACGTTCTCCAAGAATCAGGATTCTGTGCGAGTCAGAGGATTTGTACGAATCAAGTATTTTGTGCGAACCACATGATTCGTACGAAATAATCTTAAGTAACAAGGGTGTTACTTGTTTCGGTCGAAATGAGTATTTCATACGAAACAGTTGACTCGTGCCAAATCTCTGGAATAGTGTGTTCCGTATGTCTAGTATAGTGTTTCGTACGAAATCTAGACTGACACTATATAAGCAGACATGCACCTCTCAGGTAAGGTTACTGACCAGACTGAAAGAACGAGCTAGCAAACTGATCTTTTCGTGAGATCTCTAAGTTAGCATTCCTGGTGTAGACGAAGACACAAGAACACAACAAGTTTGTTTGAGTCATACGAGCATTATGTGTATATGTTTGTACTTGTTCTCAATCATTAATCAAGATAGTGAATCTTTGGTTACCCCGTGTTCTTTACTTTACTTTGGTTGCATGCACACTTGGATTCCGCACTTGTGTGTGTGTCATATGAACAAGGAACTGGTTTAACACCATCCGTAGGTGGACCTACAAGTGGTATCAGAGCTTTGGCTCTTTCCTTGTTCAAAACCGGGCTTAGTTGTGTCTGAGCTAGTTTGAAGATTTATGAAGTGTTCTTGAGCCTCCAGCAGAAAACTTAAGTTTTGGGTAGATAACTAACTTAAAACTTGGTTAAAATCTGTGCATACAGAAAATTTTATGGTAAAATTTTTCTGAAGAACAACCTTGAAAAAGAAATCTGCAAAAATTTGAATCTGATTAGTTTTGGTAGGGTTGAATTTTCTGACTTGGATCTGGACTTGAACTGTTAACTGATTAAAAATCTGTTTTTAACTAAAAGTGGGTAAGACAACAGGTAATTTCGAAAAAGCAGGTCTACACAAGAAAGGAAATTTTTCTCCAAACCATTTCTGAAAAGATTCCTCTGAAAAACGCTGAACAAATCATTTGGTGCTACTGAAAAGATTAGTGCGATTCATCTGATCCGCACGAAACATCTGTTCCGCACGAATCATCTGATTCGCACGAAACATCTGATCAGTACTTAACAACTATTTCGTGCGAAACAGTTGTCTCGCACGAAACTGTTTTTGATTGTTCTTCGTGTTTTTCAAAGCTTTGTGATTTTAAGAATTTGTCGTATTTTCAAATTTGAAAATTTTAAATGGTAATTATAATTTTGAAACTTTAAACCTATAAATTTTCATTAAACAAGAAAATATAATGAGTTCTAACCCGTGGATTGGAGTTGTTCAAGCTCAAATCATGAGTCTTCGCAAAGCTCCCCAACATCATGGGTAAAATATTTGATGCCACAACATACAACAATGATCTCTGCAAATCAATGGGCGTGTGTTGCAAATCAAAATCAAAGCATCCAAACTCTAGTAATGAGCGACACTGAAACAGGGAGTAATAATCGACCGCTGAAGTTAAATCACATGAACGATTATCCTTCATGGAAAAGTCGTTTTCATACGTATGTTCTCGGTCAAAACATGGAATTGTGGACGTGTTTCACTACCCCCTATAATGAAGCACTTGAAGAAGCTGGATCAAATCCAACCTCATTGGCCAATCTAGTCGAAAGTGACAAGAGAGCTTACGATCTAGAGAAAAAGGCAATTGCTATACTCACACAAGCTCTGCATAAGACTTTTATCATCTGTTTGTGTATTGTACTATAACGAAAAATTGGTGGGACACTTTGGAAGCAAGAGGTGAAGGTAACGCTGCTACCAGGAAGATTAGGCATGATCTGCTCAAGAAAGAGTTTGAAGGTTTCATGTTCATGGAGAACGAAACCTTGAATGATATGACCCCTCGGTTTTATCATCTTCTCAGCGAAATGCACTCATATAAAGTGTTAGCAGAACCACAAGAAATTGTGATGCGATTTGCTGATGCTTTACATCCAAAATAGGGTCAATTTATTGATCTATTAAAACATACAGATGTTTTGGACTCAACAAGAATGAAGAAGAACTCCGGAAGGCACAACGAGTCTCTGCTCCACAAAAACCTGAGATGTACTTTGGAAGTATAAATACAGGTACAAGCTCAAGTCAGCAACCGAAGCTGCAAACCGTGTTTGTGTCAAACGTGAACGCTTTCCTACCCACACCAGTTCAAACAAGTCAGTCTACAAGTTCGAGTAATCAAGCCTATGGACAGACTTTTGATCCGAAAGCCTTTCTTCCATAGCCAAGGGATTTAGCGCATAAAGCTCCACAGCAAGCTCCTCAACAAGCTTTCTATGGAAGCAACAGTCAATCGGCAAATCCCAACACTGTCAAACTTGACACGTCAAATCTCTCCAAAATCAACGTAGAAGTTGCACAGGAACATGCAGAACTTCTAAATACCATTGCCAGTTCATATTGTGGTTTAGTTGCAGGTCAAATAGGGAATATCAATTTGACAAATGAAGACTATGAACAAATTGACCGAGATGAAATGGAACTGATGGACATCAAGTGGGAATTTGCAAGCACTATGAGAAGAGCGAAGGATTATATGAGAAGAACGGGTAGAACCAGTTTGGAAAGCAAGAAGGATACAAAATACGGCTTTGACAAAACCGTCGTTACTTGCTTTAACTGTGGAGAAAGAGGTCACTTCAAGCGGGAATGCACAAGACCCAGCAAGGAAGGAAATCACAACCCCTTTTGAAATCAGTCTCAACCATCTAACACAGCACAGTACAACAACGAAAGAAGAATAGTAGCTGTTGGCAACTCTAACAATACCAATCAATCAGGACCTTCAAACACGCACAGAGCTATGGTAGTTCAGTCTGATGAAGGATGCGATTGGTCAGTACAGTTGGGAACAGAGAACAACAGAAGAACGGCATGCTATGCAAGGATCGTGGATCAAAACAAGCATGATCACAGCATCAACACTCAAAATAATGATGATACAATCTGGGGATGCTGGTAGTTCTGATGAAGAATGTTCAAGTTCAGATGGCTATGAGTCTGATTCTGATGTGAAGAAAGGAAGTGAAGCTGAGGTTGAAGAGTTGTTGAGTGAAGCTGAGATGTTGAAAAGTGAAAAGGTAAGTATGACGAGGAATGTAGAAGCTGCGGTAAAAGAGACAGAGGCACTCTCTATAGATGATGCAGTTTTTCCTCATCACACCGCCTTTATGGAAAATGTTGAAGGTTCTTCAAAACAGGTAAATTCTGTAACATTTGTAAAAATCGGGTCTCCAAAACCCGCTCCGTTTTGTAATCTTGTACCAAGTTATAAAAGTTTCGTTAATTATTTATGATTATTTTGAGTTTAAACGTTACATAATTAATAAATTAACTAAACTATAGAAATTATATTTGATAAAAAGTTAAAATAAAATAAATAAAAAACATTTGAAGCTGCCGGGACTCGAACCCGGGTCAGCTGAGTCTCTAAACGACTTAACAGCTATTCCCTAAACCACTCCGCCACAACGTATTTTCTGTTAACACTAGGAAAGCAAAAGGAACTTATATACAAACTCGATTTAACCGATGATGCCATCTGAAAACCGATAATCGACAAACCAATCATTAAATCGATTGTTTACCTCACAATTTCAGTTATAAACGATGTGCGACGGTTTTCAATTAAGTCAGAATTGATTTAACTTAAAGCTTCATCATTTCGGCTTTTGAAACCGAAAATTTATCAAGTTCTGATTTAATTCAAGTTTCCGATCATTTGCACGATTCAAAACTATCACAACAACATTCAATTTCATTTTCGTCGCATTCCTGAACCATAATATCTTCTGAATCAGATCGCCGGAATTTTTCTGCAAATCACCGGAAAACCGGGACTCACATTCTCACGGTAATTCCTTTGACTCTTTTTGTTTAAAACATGTGATTAGTCAATCTCTAACACAACTCCATCATCAGAATCAATCTTAGCCAACGTTTATCGGAAATCTTATCTTCGCCGGAAAGTTTCTGAGACTGCCGGAATCCAACTGTGAACTGGTATGATATCCAAAACTTCTTTTAAACCTTGTTTAAGTGACACAACTTTATGAGTAATCGATCAACGCTGTTAATTGGTTCAACAGTCGGAGTTCATTTCCAATACCGACGAACCTTCGCCGGATTTCTGTGAATATCTTCAATCGGTAAATTCTGTTCCTTAAACTCTCTCCATTCCTTACCCTTGAATTACTGTTAATGTCTAAGAACTTTGTAAATCACAAATCAATCCTAACCAGTCGAATTATGCTGACCGTGTAATCCGACGAAGAAGATGAAGCTATATCAGAATATAAGAGTAATTAAAATCCGGATTATAAACGGGTTAGACACACAGTCCAGCGGTGGACTGTGTGCAAATTTCATATTCACGTCCCGAGTTCGATCCTTGCTACGCGCACGCTTGTGTAATAACATTCCTTTTTAATCATGAACTAACCCGGGTTAAAACAGGTAGTTGTTAAGTTTAATAAAAAACCAAGAATATAACCGGGTTAGACACACAGTCCAGCGGTGGACTGTGTGCAAAATGAACTTCACGTCGCGCGTTCGAATCTAGTCACGAGCACCGGTCAATTGAATTAAAACGTTTTTGTAAATAAGGGAATTTTCGGTTAATACAAATAAGTATATAAATATAATTATAACCGAGTTTATAACGGGTTAGTCACGTAGCTCAGTTGGTAGAGCTACGTGCACGTGAACGGAAGGTCGCCGGTTCGAATCCCGCCCGGCGCAGAAATATCCGCTGACCGAACCGGTCAGCGGTCAACGGTCGACAGTAAAAAAATAATATTTTTTTATATATATTTATTTGTTTATTTTAATTTAAAAATCAATTAAAAATACTTAAAAATAACATTTTTAAAGATAGAAAATAGCCATAAACTCACAAAAATATATCTAAAAATTTCATTAAAATCCTTAATAAAATCCATCCATTTAATATATTTTTCCATTATTATTTAGGTTAGTATTCCTCGTCGATCCGCTCATCTAAATCGTGCGCATCTCACCATCTTCAATTCAACGCACCCAATGTGAGTGAACCTTTCAAATTCCCCGTTTTAATCACGTTTTTTGGGTGTATCATGTGTCTTTGTTTATTTACATATTATAACGAAATTATTGTGCATACATCATATCATGACATGTGTATTAGTTTGTTGCTGTTAAGTAGTTATTATTGGATGCAAATTATTATTTCAGTACATGCATTTGCCGAGGCCGCAGCTCCCCATCCATTGAGGTTGAGCTTGATCCCCATTTTATTATGCGGTTGATCTGTGGCGTGCCCGCACGATCGGCTCCGTTTGATTGAGCCTTGATCGGTCATTTCATTTTACATTTCAATACATGCAATACGCTCGGCTCCGTTTGATTGAGCCTTGAGCGCACAGTTCAATTTACATTTCCAGTTCATGCAATACGATCGGCTCCGTTTGATTGAGCCTTGATCGCACAGTTCATTTATTTTAGTTATCGTATGATATTGGTATATTCATGTATGCTATCAAGTGTTATTGTATGTTATAATTGTAACTGCTATTTGCCAATGCTTGATTACTTACATTTGCTCTTTTATGATTATGCACAATATTTTATTGATAAACTAACCATAAAAGCATTATCAAATGTTTATCTAATAAGGTTCACTCGCCAACTTATGTTGACCCAAAACCTCCCATTTTACACATGATACAGGTGAACCAGCAGCAGCTAGGAACACATAGGACCTGGATTAGAAGAATAAAACGATTTAGTATTTGGATTGTTATGTTTGGTTATTTTCCCTTGTATTGAATGAACATGTTTGGATGTTTGAAAATGTAACTTTGACTTTATTAATTATGAAACATAATAGTAAATGTCATGTGCTTTGGTGATAACCAACACCCCCATTCCTGCTGCACCCATCACTCAAGCCACTCCTCCACCCACGCCATACAGAAAACCATACACAGGGCCACTACCAAAATGTAACCGTTGTCAGTATCACCACTCCCCTGATTATCCTTGCCAATACTGTACCGGCTGCGGTCGCGCCGGACACACTATTCAAAACTGCCGCACGTCTCAACGAACAAACCGCCACTAACCTATAACCCAAACCCACCAACAGTTAATGGGTCAAGCGCAACAACAACTACCATTTCCACCCACCCAACATTTAGCCCAAACATACTATCAACCCAATTACCCTATGGGCCAACCAATGCGGGCTTGTTTCAATTGCGGCGACCCAAGTCATTTCAGAAACACATGTCCAAGGCTGGTCAATATTATTCATGCTCAGGCCCAAGCCAACCCTGTGAATCAAGCGAACCAAGCTCCTCCACCTGCTAGAGGAAGAGCTTTCAATATTAACGCGAACCAGGCCAGAGCTGACGGCAATGTGGTCAACGGTATGTTTCTTATAAATGGTAGATATGCCTCTATGTTATTTGATACTGGTGCGGATAGAAGTTTCGTGTCATTAGAATTTGAACCTATCTTAAACAAAAATCGGGATAAGCTCGCGGAATCGATAACGGTGGAAGTTGCGGACGGAAAACCAGTTTCATTAGACTCTATTTTACGCAACTGTACACTCACCTTAAACGACCACGATTTCTCAGTCGACCTTATTCCTATGAAGCTGGGAAGTTTCGACATCATAATCGGTATGGATTGGCTCAGTCAACATCATGCGGAAGTTGTATGTCGTGAAAAATTTATTCGTATTCCTCTTTCAAATGGTCAGACGCTTCGAATCATTGGAAAACCTCGTCGAAAGGGCTCAACTTAATGTCTTGTCTTCAAGCTCAAAAATACCTTCGCAAGAATTATGTCGCGTTTTTAGCCCATATCATCAAGAAGGGGACCACAGAGAAGAAACTTGAAGATATTCCTGTTGTAAAAGATTTTCCACAAGTTTTTCCTGACGACATTTCAGGACTTCCTCCAATCAGAGATGTCGAATTCCGTATCGATCTTATACCTGGTGCTACACCAGTTGCAAAATCTCCATATAGGTTAGCCCCCTCTGAAATGCAAGAGCTAGCCAGTCAATTGCAAGAGTTGACTGACAAGGGATTCATACGCCCCAGCTCATCGCCTTGGGGTGCACTTGTCCTTTTTGTAAAGAAGAAAGATGGATCTTTTCGTATGTGCATCGACTACAGAGAGCTCAACAAGTTAACCATCAAAAATCGATATCCTTTACCTCGCATAGATGATCTCCTTGACCAACTACAAGGTGCCAGTTGCTTTTCGAAAATCGACCTTCGATCTGGCTATCATCAGCTTAGAGTGCATGAAGAAGACGTCCCTAAAACTGCTTTTCGAACTCGTTATGGTCACTATGAATTCATGGTTATGCCGTTTGGATTAACCAACGCACCAGCTGTTTTCATGGACCTAATGAATAGAGTCTGCAAACCTTACCTCGATCGATTTGTTATTGTATTCATCGACGATATTCTTATCTATTCAAAATCTAAAGCTGATCATGAGCGTCATCTACGACTTGTTCTTGCACTTCTAGAAAAGGAAAAGCTTTATGCCAAGTTCTCTAAATGTGAATTCTGGTTAAAAGAGGTGCAATTTCTCGGGCATGTAGTCAATGACAAAGGAATACATGTTGACCCATCAAAGATCAAAGCAGTTCAAGAATGGCAAGCTCCACGTACACCAACTGAATTAAGGTCTTTTCTTGGACTTGCTGGCTATTATCGTCGGTTCATTTCAAACTTCTCTCGCATTGCAGTGCCACTCACGGCTTTAACCCATAAAGGAAAACCATTCGTATGGGGACCCAAGCAAGAAGAAGCTTTTCAAACTCTTAAACAAAAACTTTGTGATGCACCAATCCTCACTCTTCCTGAAGGTTGTGATGATTTTGTAGTCTATTGCGACGCGTCAGGGCAAGGATTAGGTTGCGTTCTCATGCAAAGAGGAAAAGTCATAGCTTATGCCTCGAGGCACAAGACACATGAAAAGAACTACACCACTCATGACCTCGAACTTGGAGCCGTTGTATTCGCTCTTAAGATATGGAGACATTATCTCTATGGTACTAAGTGTGAAATATACACTGACCACAAGAGTCTTCAGCACATCTTCAATCAAAAAGAGTTAAATATGATGCAACGAAGATGGGTCGAACTCCTAAATGATTACGACTGTGAAATTAGATACCACCCTGGTAAAGCAAATGTGGTGGCTGATGCACTTAGTCGAAAGGGTTATGCGAACTCCATTCATCTTCTATGTTCGCAAATTATAACCGATATTAAGGATCAAATTCGAGAAGCTCAACACGTTTCAATAACAGAAGAAGATGTAAGAAAAGAGATGTCCTGTGGAGCCGAGCTAAAACTTGAAACTAAATCTGATGGTATTTTGTATTACCTAGATCGTATCTGATTCCTAACCACATCAATCTTCGTGAAACACTCATGCATGAAGCTCATAAATCGCGATATTCTATACACCCAGGAGCCGATAAGATGTATCAAGATCTACGGTACACCTATTGGTGGCCTGGAATGAAGAAAGATATTGCCCTTTTTGTTTCCAAGTGTCTCACATGTTCTAAGGTGAAGGCTGAACACCAAAGACCCTCAGGACTTCTAGTCCAACCGGAAATACCTGTATGGAAGTGGGAAAATATAACCATGGATTTCATTACCGGGTTACCTCGCACTTCTAGTGGGTATGACACTATATGGGTGATTATAGACCGACTTACAAAATCAGCTCACTTTATCCCTATTCGAGAAGATTTCAAGAACGAAAAGCTTGCTCGTATTTATATCAACGAAATCGTAAGCCGACACGGGGTACCATTCAGTATTATTTCTGATCGTGATGGTCGTTTCACCTCACGAACATGGCAAGCAGTACAATCCGCTATAGGCACTCGATTAGATCTCAGTACCGCCTATCATCCTCAAACTGATGGACAGTCTGAGCGCACCATTCAAACTCTTGAGGATATGCTTAGAGCATGTGTCATAGACTTCAAGGGAAATTGGGACGCCCACCTGCCGTTACTTGAATTTTCGTACAACAACAGCTATCATTCGAGCATCGGCATGGCACCTTTTGAAGCCTTATATGGTCGAAAGTGCCGATCTCCTGTTTGTTGGCACGAAATTGGGGAAGCACAAATTACTGGTCCAGAATTGATCCAAGAAACCACAGATAAGATTCATCAAATCCGAAACAATCTTTTAGCGGCTCAAAGTGGTCAAAAGAGTTGCGTAGATAAACGACGGAAGCCCTTGGAGTTTAGCATTGGTGATCATGTACTTTTAAAAGTATCACCGTGGAAGGGAGTAGTTCGTTTTGGTCAAAAGGGAAAGCTAGCACCACGTTACGTAGGACCTTTCAAGATACTCGAAAGAGTAGGTCCTGTAGCATACAAGCTTGACCTACCGGAAGAACTCGACAGGATTCATCCCACATTCCACGTGTCGAACTTGAAGAAGTGTCTCGCTGATGAGAATCTCCATATTCCACTGGAAGATATTCAGATTGATGAATCCATGCATTTTATTGAAAGACCAGTGGAGATCATGGACTACGGAGAAAAGCGTCTTCGACGAAGTCGCATTCCAATTGTTAGGGTACGCTGGGAGTCAAAACGGGGACCTGAGTTTACTTGGGAACGAGAAGACTCAATGCGTGAAAATACCCGCATCTTTTTCCTACTACTTCAACTGTTTAAATTTCGGGAATAAATTCCTAAGAGTAGGGGATACTGTAACATTTGTAAAAATCGGGTCTCCAAAACCCGCTCCGTTTTGTAATCTTGTACCAAGTTATAAAAGTTTCGTTAATTATTTATGATTATTTTGAGTTTAAACGTTACATAATTAATAAATAAACTAAACTATAAAAATTATATTTGATAAAAAGTTAAAATAAAATAAATAAAAATCATTTGAAGCTGCCGGGACTCGAACCCGGGTCAGCTGAGTCTCTAAACGACTTAACATCTATTCCCTAAACCACTCCGCCACAACGTATTTTCTGTTAACACTAGGAAAGCAAAAGGAACTTATATACAAACTCGATTTAACCGATGATGCCATCTGAAAACCGATAATCGGCAAACCAATCGTTAAATCGATTGTTTACCTCACAATTTCAGTTATAACCGATGTGCGACGGTTTTCAATTAAGTCAGAATTGATTTAACTTAAAGCTTCACGGGACTCACATTCTCACGGTAATTCCTTCGACTCTTTTTGTTTAAAACATGTGATTAGTCAATCTCTAACACAACTCCATCATCAGAATCAATCTTAGCCAACGTTTATCAGAAATCTTATCTTCGCCGGAAAGTTTCTGAGACTGCCGGAATCCAACTGTGAACTGGTATGATATCCAAAACTTCTTTTAAACCTTGTTTAAGTGACACAACTTTATGAGTAATCGATCAACGCTGTTAATTGGTTCAACAGTCGGAGTTCATTTCCAATACCGACGAACCTTCGCCGGATTTCTGTGAATATCTTCAATCGGTAAATTCTGTTCCTTAAACTCTCTCCATTCCTTACCCTTGAATTACTGTTAATGTCTAAGAACTTTGTAAATCACAAATCAATCCTAACCAGTCGAATTATGCTGACCGTGTAATCCGACGAAGAAGATGAAGCTATATCAGAATATAAGAGTAATTAAAATCCGGATTATAAACGGGTTAGACACACAGTCCAGCGGTGGACTGTGTGCAAATTTCATATTCACGTCCCGAGTTCGATCCTTGCTACGCGCACGCTTGTGTAATAACATTCCTTTTTAATCATGAACTAACCCGGGTTAAAACAGGTAGTTGTTAAGTTTAATAAAAACCAAGAATATAACCGGGTTAGACACACAGTCCAGCGGTGGACTGTGTGCAAAATGAACTTCACGTTGCGCGTTCGAATCTAGTCACGAGCACCGGTCAATTGAATTAAAACGTTTTTGTAAATAAGGGAATTTTCGGTTAATACAAATAAGTATATAAATATAATTAAAACCGAGTTTATAACGGGTTAGTCACGTAGCTCAGTTGGTAGAGCTACGTACACGTGAACGGAAGGTCGCCGGTTCGAATCCCGCCCGGCGCAGAAATATCCGCTGACCGAACCGGTCAACGGTCAACGGTCAACAGTAAAAAAATAATATTTTTTTATATATATTTATTTGTTTATTTTAATTTAAAAATCAATTAAAAATACTTAAAAATAACATTTTTAAAGATAGAAAATAGCCATAAACTCACAAAAATATATCTAAAAATTTCATTAAAATCCTTAATAAAATCCATCCATTTAATATATTTTTCCATTATTATTTAGGTTAGTATTCCTCGTCGATCCGCTCATCTAAATCGTGCGCATCTCACCATCTTCAATTCAACGCACCCAATGTGAGTGAACCTTTCAAATTCCCCGTTTTAATCACGTTTTTGGGGTGTATCATGTGTCTTTGTTTATTTACATATTATAACGAAATTATTGTGCATACATCATATCATGACATGTGTATTAGTTTGTTGCTGTTAAGTAGTTATTATTGGATGCAAATTATTATTTCAGTACATGCATTTGCCGAGGCCGCAGCTCCCCATCCATTGAGGTTGAGCTTGATCCCTATTTTATTATGCGGTTGATCTGTGGCGTGCCCGTACGATCGGCTCCGTTTGATTGAGCCTTGATCGGTCATTTCATTTTACATTTCAATACATGCAATACGCTCGGCTCCGTTTGATTGAGCCTTGAGCGCACAGTTCAATTTACATTTCCAGTTCATGCAATACGCTCGGCTCCGTTTGATTGAGCCTTGAGCGCACAGTTCAATTTACATTTCCATTTCATGCAATACGCTCGGCTCCGTTTGATTGAGCCTTGAGCGCACAGTTCAATTTACATTTCCAGTTCTTGCAATACGATCGGCTCCGTTTGATTGAGCCTTGATCGCACAGTTCATTTATGTTAGTTATCGTATGATATTGGTATATCATGTATGCTATCAAGTGTTATTGTATGTTATAATTGTAACTGCTATTTGCCAATGCTTGATTACTTACATTTGCTCTTTTATGATTATGCACAATATTTTATTGATAAACTAACCATAAAAGCATTATCAAATGTTTATCTAATAAGGTTCACTCGCCAACTTATGTTGACCCAAAACCTCCCATTTTACACATGATACAGGTGAACCAGCAGCAGCTAGGAACACATAGGACCTGGATTAGAAGAATAAAACGATTTAGTATTTGGATTGTTATGTTTGGTTATTTTCCCTTGTATTGAATGAACATGTTTGGATGTTTGAAAATGTAACTTTGACTTTATTAATTATGAAACATAATAGTAAATGTCATGTGCTTTGGTGATAACCCAATTATGCCCCGACTCTTATTTCCGCTGCGGGTCGGGGTGTGACAAATTCTGACCCTCCTACTGTTTGTAATGATTGTGTTGAGTTGAAAATAAAATATGAAACCGTCAACAGTCATAATCAAAATTTAGTTGTTGAATTATCAAAATGCAAAGAGGCGAATTTGGCGCTAACTAGAAATGAAAAAGAATTCAAATCTGTAATAGAAAACCTTAAGAAAAGTGTTTCTGAATTGACAAAAACAGTTTTGAATAAACAGACAGGAATTAATAATTACATTAATCTCCTAGAAGAAACAAAGAAAGAGTTAGCCATCGCCAATTGCGAATATGATTCGATCAAACGCAAATTGGAAAGTTATTCTAACTCCCAATATGTGCTTGATCATATCATTGAAGTTCAAAAACTAAAGGGAGATGCTCAATGCATAGGGTATAAGTCGTGTCCACCGCCAATGAAAACACAACTATACCAAAATGTCTGATGAAGAGGAGATGCCTCGTTTTGAACCCTCTGTACCTTTGAATCCTGAGGAATTCGCAGCAGGGTTAGGGTTCAAACTAGGCAATTTCTCTCAAGAACCAAGCAAGCCAGAAAGTTCATCATCTGTTGAAGAAGAGGATGATACATCGGAAGATGAATCAAGAAATGATGATCAGGATCAGCCTCTTGATGAAAGGAAAAGAGTAGAATCTTCTGCTACTCCTAGTACTCAATCTGTTGAGAATCAAGAGACTGTTCCTAAGAAATCTGTGAAGACAAGTGTGTCTACACAAGAAGTAGATAATGTGTTATATACTTTGGTTGGAGATAAGAAAATCTATTCAAACAAAGATTTTCCAATTAAAAACGTAAATCCAATCTCTATAAATCATGTTTTTGAAAAGTCAACAACCAAACCTTTAGAGAAGAAAAAGCCCACCAAAACACAACCATTATCCACTTCAAAAGAAAAACAATGTAAGCGAGTTGAAAAGCCTACAGTTTCTCAACCGAAGGTTGAATCAAAAGGCTCTCGTTACCAGAAAAAGGCCAAAACTGTTAAATTTGTAAGTTCTAAAGGTACCGATAAAGTCGAAACTTTTCAAGGAAACTCTAATGTTGATTTTGTTAAGAAAGTTAACATTTTGAAAAGAAATTGTCAAAACAATTACACCCAACGCACTGATGGATGTAATGAAAATGAACCCCAGTACCTCAGGATCCACAAATTCAACATCAAGGCGAGAAACACGATCTTCTAGTTTTGTTGAAAGGATAACATGTTTCAAATGTGAAGAATTTGGCCACATTATAAAGGATTGTCAAAATCCAGCCAAATCAAGATGTATAGGGAAAACCCCTCATGAACCAACTTGCAAACGTAATTTTGTTTCTCCGACACAAGATAAACGAATTATTAAAGATCAAAAAGGGAAACAAAAACGTAAACAAGTAAAAGCAGTTGAGAAAGCTTTGAAATCGGATTCTTCGAAAAAGGATCAAAGATCTTCAAAGTCAAAAAAATAAGTAACTGTTAAAACTGTAAATAATAGTAAATCTGGTAATAAACAAGGATCTTGGAAACAGAAGACCGGTAATGGTTCAAAAGGAGTTTCTCAGTTTGATAATCATCAAGAAATTGAGATTACATTTCTTGATGATAAAGGACGACCCAAGACCACTAAGGCTTGGGTCCCCATCTCAAACTAATCTTTTGATTGTGCAATGTGCAGGGTGTTCCAGGAGGAACTATAAACAGTCATTGGATTGTTGACAGTGGAGCATCAAGGCACATGACGGGCGACTTGCGGCTCCTATATGATGTGAAAAGTATTAGGGGTGGTTATGTTGCTTTTGCTGGTGACAAAGGTGGATACATCACTAGAGAAGGAATGGTCTCCGATGGTGTTGTGAGCTTCGACAAGATCAATTATGTGCAGCAAATTGATCACAATCTTCTTAGCGTTTCTCAAATCTGCGACAAGAAGTTCATGGTACATTTTGATGATGCCGAATGTTATGTGTTGAAGCCTGGATTCAAGATCCCCAAGGAATGGATTCTCCTGTCGGCTCCAAGAATTAATGATTTGTATATTCTTGATATGAGCCAAGCTATTACAACATCTGCACAAGTCACATGTTTTGTCTCTAAAGCCACCGAGAAGGAATCAATCTCCTGGCACAGACGTATGGGACACATTCACCTGAGAATAATGAACTATTTGGCGAAGAACAATCTAGTGAATGGTGTACCAGTGAAGAACTTTCATCTTCAAGACGTTTGTGTATCATGCCAGAAAGGAAGCAAGCGAGAAAATCCCATCCCGTGAAGAAGATCACACTGTGAATTTGCCACTGGAACGTCTTCATATGGACCTCTTTGGACCTATGAAACACAAGACAACCTTTGATGATTCTTATTGTCTGGTAGTTACTGATGACTATTCCAGATTCTCATGGGTAAACATGTTGGCACACAAGAGTGAAGTTCCTACTATCCTCAAGAATCTCCTGACTCTGCTAGAAAATTTGTATAATCTGAAAGTAAGTAGAATCAGAAGCGACAATGGTACCGAATTCAAGAATCAAGTTATGGATGAGTACTGTTCCTCAAAGGGTATTCTGCATGAGTACAGTTCTCGATACACTCCACAACAAAATGTTGTTGCAGAGAGGAAGAATAGAACTCTTATTGAAACTGCAAGAACCATGTTAGTAGAATCAGAAATTCCTGTTCAAATTTGGGGAGAAGCTGTTGCTACTATGTGCTACACAATGAATAGAGTTCTGACGGTAAAGAGACATGGGAAGACATGTTTTGAGCTGTTACATAAAAGGAAACCGGATATTTCTTTCTTAGAACCTTTTGGAGCTCCATGCACTATGATCGACCCACATGGAAAGTTTGGTCCCAAGGCTATCAAAGGTTTCTTTCTTCGATATGCTACTCCAAATTTCCGGGTATGGAATTTATTTTCGAAGAAGATTGAAGAATGGGGTGAAGTCAAGGTTTAGAGATATACAGAAGCTACAAGAGCTTCGGGTGCTCCTTGGATGTTCGACTACGATGGGCTATTTGACTCCTTTAATCTGCCAACTTTTGATGATGCAACAGCTGCTGCTCAGATGTTATTGGAAAGTGATACTGCAGTAGACTCGTCATTAGTACGACCAATTATTGTTAACCCTCAAGTGTCGACTTTGGTTAACAATCTTGTTCAAAATGAGGAATTCGAAGATGCTGCGGATTATAATGTTTCATCAGAAGACGATGAGTTTCATGATGCAAATGAAGCTTCCTCTGGTGCTATTCCTGGATTTTCAAATGATACGTCAAATATTCAACCTCAAGGAACGACTGAAAGTCAGGCATCTACAATGTCATCAAATCCAGATCTCGATGTAACTATTGATCTGAATATCAACAATTTGGATATCAATTCTCGAGTTCCTGATGTGCCAGAAACTCGAATTCATAATATCCATCCTCAGCAGAATATTATTGGAGATGTCCAGAGTGGTGTGCAGACGCGTAATCAGCTTCGAAACAACCAGAATGCTGGATTGTATTCGGAAATCAAGGAATCTGGTGGTCTGAATGATTGGTCTCTTGCCTGCTATGTGTGCCAAGTAGAACTAAAATCTTGGAAGGAGGCAATGAAAGAAGACTTGTGGGTTGAAGCCATGCAGGAAGAACTTCAGCAGTTTCAGAAGTTAGGCGTCTAGAAATTGGTTGACAGGCCTGACGGCTACAAGAAGATTGGTACCCGATCGGTGTACAAGTGTAAGAAGGATGACCGAGGTGTTGTTGTGAGAAACAAAGCGCGATTAGTTGTTCAAGGTTTTAATCAGGTCGAAGGGATCGATTACAATGAAGTTTATGTACTGGATGCACGACTTGAGACCATAAGAATCTTGTTGGCTTATGCGTCCTTCAAGAAGTTCACCGTTTATCAGATGGATGTGAAGAGTGCATTTCTTCATGGTATGGTAGAAGAGGAAGTATATGTTGAGCAACCGCCAGGTTTTGAAGATCCACTCCATCTTGACAAGATTTGGCTTCTCAACAAGGCGTTATATGGTCTTCATCAAGCTCCGAGGGCTTGGTATGAAACGTTGTCTACATATCTGTTGAAGAATGGTTTTCGACGAGGCCTGATCGACTGTACTCTCTTCTTCAAGGAACAGGACGAGTATTTGCTGCTAGTACAGGTTTATGTTGATGATATTATATTTAGGTCAACTAACACTCGAATGTGCAAAGAATTCGAAAGGTTATGGAGGAGCAGTTCGGGATGAGCGCTATGGGAGAAATGACTTTCTTTTTAGGTTTGCAGGTTCAGCAATCAAAAGAAGGGATTTTTATCCATCAAACCAAGTACGTCGGAGATATTCTCAAGCAATTTCAGATGGATAACTCAAAGCCTTTGGGAACTCCATTAGCTCAAAATCATGGAATTACTCCAGACGGAATGGGTGAACATGTAGAACCATCTCTCTATCGTGCAATGATCGGATCTCTCATGTATCTTACTGCCTTAAGACCCGATATAATGTACCCAACATGCCTTCTGGCGCGCTATCAGTCTAGTCCAAAAGTTCTCACTTGATGGCTGTAAAAAGGATCTTTTGGTATTTGAAGGGACGCCCTGACACCGGTCTATGGTACCCTAAGAATGATAACTTTAATCTGACAGCATTCAGTGATTCTGATCATGGCGGCTGCAAAATTGATGCAAACTCAACAACAGCAGGATGTCAGTTCTTGGGAAATCGCCTAGTCACGTGGCAATGTAAAAAAGCAGACTTGTGTAGCTACATCAACATGTGAGGCTGAGTATATTTCACCTTCTAGTTGCTGCTCTCAGGTTCTATGGATTCAACAGCAAATGCGCAACTACGATTTTGAATTTCTTACTACTCCTATTTTTGTTGATAATGAAGCTGCTTTACAGATCACTCGGAATCCTGTACAGCATTCAAAAACAAAACACATTGAGATTAAGTATCATTTTCATACGTGATTGTTACGATAAGAGACTTATCGATGTTGTTAAAATCCACACTGATCACCAACGTGCCGACCTTTTTACCAAAGCCTTTGATAAATCACGTTTTGATTATCTACTTTTGGTCAATGGCATCAAGGTGAAACCCGAGTAACTCAACCATGGCTAACTATTTTTGTATATACTTTTCTGAAAACCTAAAACTACAAAAAGATTTTCAGTTTTATATTTTAGGGGGAGTAAATTTCAAGAAAATACAAAAATATGTCTTTTATTTACCTTCTTTGTTTAAGGGGGAGAAAATTCAGAATACAAAAACATTAGAAAAATCAAAAATGAGTTTCTTGGATAAGATGAAGATGATGAAATTCACCGGTAAATCTGTCAGTATGGTTAAAAGTATAGAAAGAAGATTGATATGTAGCTTTACTTAAGATGTATCGGTAGGCTCACAATCAGACTAAAATGTGTAGTTTGATATAAATTTAACAGATAGAACGCCAGGTGGGAACCATTCATTGGCATATGGTCTTGGTACCAAAATTTCGCTTGATAGAGTGCCGAGGTTCTGAGATATACGGTCTTTATGCTGGCTTTAATCTGGGTATCATGGTTGAATCTTTTGCCGAAAACTAACGGTGGCGCAAGTCTAGAACTTCCATGATATCATACATACGTGTACATACTGCATACGACCATCAAATAAGTGATATAAATATGACATCCTCAAAATAAGTGATAAAATATTACAGCTTTATGCGGGAGCTAAGTTCGTCTCTTTGTCGGTACGATGGTACTAACCTGTTCACGGACTTACTCCTATGCCCTCATTCATATGAAAATCAAGTTCCTCATCAATAAGTGATTAAATCACAAAGGGCTTGTTTTCGATCAAAAGTAAGTGAGTATCTCACATCTTTCATATACGTCAAAACAGATGATAAAACAGTATACTCACCGGTAAGATTTTCTCACGTGCATATCTTGATACTGGAATGTGTCGTGATGTGGTTGAACACCGGCTAATAAGTATAAATCCATACCTTAATCATATCTCCTAATCATGATTACATCTGATAAGTATGAGCTTACGTGGACAACAATACCGATAATCATAGTTGAATACTTATCTGTTTAATTTTAAAAACCTAATACCGTTTTTGACAAAGATTAAAATGCTGGTATGATTCCTTTACCTTGAAACTCGAAAAAGATTGTTCAATAAATATATAGTTTATCTGTATATTTTGATTTTATGTCTAGTTTACTTAGTTGCTTATGTAATTACTTTTTGAAAGTTAGCCAAAGTTGATACTCGAAAGTTTCTACCAAGATACGCCAGAAAACCATCTGTTGGATATCACAACTTCATAAAGTAATATCTTGCAACAAGTAATCCATCAAAGAAAACCAAAATCAAAAATTCGTTTGAGTGTGTGTATCTCATACGAATGAACCTGGTCATTTGATTGACTTGCTCACTTGTTTTTCTCAAATCTGCTGCTGGAATTCGTACGAGTGTGTGTATCTCGTTCATGGAATACAATCATACGAAGATTTTATGATATGTCTTTCGTGTGTATCCCCTGAGAAAGTTGTGTTCTAATTTTATATTTGTCTATTGAGTACAGATTGCTACAAAAGAACATAAACAAAGACCAGCAACAAAGAAGTCTGACAAGTCAGAAGAGGAAACAAGAAAGATTTGAAGTTTCTTAGAAGTTTGAAGACCTGATGCTCTAATCATTGGATAGCAGATCTATCAATGGATAGCGGATCTTCAGGGGGGTTTGTTGATACTCCAAACCATTCTATGTGAAGACCAAAGTATGAAGACCAAAGACCGAAGACCGAAGACCAAGCAACATCCAAGGGGAGTTTGTTGATATAGTTTTGTGTCTGTACACTTGTTATTAATTACAGTTGTAATTTTACGGTCTTTGCTCAAGTGTTTGTATAGGTTTGGTCATGTCGAATAGATCGAGATATCCTTCTATCTTGATCTAGTATGACATCTTAGCTTGTCTGTGTTAATCAGTTGCGTGTGTGCGTACTGATAAGTCTTGTAAACGTCATGTCTACACATGATCTCCAAGAATCAGGATTCTGTGCGAGTCAGAGGATTTGTATGAATCAAGTATTTTGTGCGAACCACATGATTCGTACGAAATAATCTTAAGTAACAAGGGTGTTACTTGTTTCGTACGAAATGAGTATTTCGTACGAAACAGTTGACTCGTGCCAAATCTCCGGAATGTGTCTCGTGTGAAATAGTGTGTTCCGTATGTCTAGAATAGTGTTTCTTACGAAATCTAGACTGACACTATATAAGCAGACATGCACCTCTCAGGTAAGGTTACTGACCAGACAGAAAGAACGAGCTAGCAAACTGATCTTTTGGTGAGATCTCTAAGTTAGCATTTCTGGTGTAGACGAAGACACAAGAACACAACAAGTTTGTTTGAGTCATACGAGCATTGTGTGTATATGTTTGTACTTGTTCTCAATCATTAATCAAGATAGTGAATCTTTGGTTACCCCGTGTTCTTTATTTGCTTTGGTTGCATGCACACTTGGATTCCGCACTTGTATGTGTGTCATATGAACAAAGAACTGGTTTAACACCATCCGTAGGTGACCTACAAGTAGTTAGTTGTAGTGATTGGGCTATACCAAACCCACATCATAGGAAATGGTAGGCGAATTGGGCCTAGACCAATTTGCAGCCCATGTGGTGATACCCTAGCCTAGTTGCAAACCTATCTCTATATAAAGAGAGTTTTGCATTAGGGTTAAGGTTGCTCAGTTAGTCACTTCAGAGAGAGTTGAGAGAGAATTCATAGAGAGATTGGCTTGGACGAATTCGAGTGATCTAGATTGATTGTAATCGTTGTGATAGATAATCAATGATTGGGTTTATTGTGATTGTTGTTCCTACTCGTTTTTCTGTGTAAATATGATCTACAGGATTTCGCACTCTAGATTGGATAGACGATTCTGTGAAGATCCATACGGATTAGGGGACCTACAATTGGTATCAGAGCATTCGGCTCTTGTTTTGCTCGGTTCAGAATTGTAACAAAATGAAAAGTTGAAGTTTTAGACGTTTTTTTACGGCTGGTTCGAAATTTGAAGGGTGTTCTAGGGTTTTTTTGTTGATTCTCGAGTAAACAGCAAGGCATCTCGAATAAAAACCTGGTATTTCGGATCATCAGCAAGGTATCTCGGATAGAAATCTTGCATTTCGGATCTGAAGGTTGCATTTCGGATCATCGGAGTTGTAACTCAGATCATAAGTGAATTATCTCGGATCAGAAAACTTGCATCTTGGATCATTGGTGATTGATCTCGGATCATCTCGGTTCATCTTGAATTTGCATCTCGGATAGCATCTCGGATACTATCTCGAATCATCATCTCGGATAGCATCTCGGATACCATCTCGAATCACGATCTCAGATTGTTAATCCGAGTTACTGTTTCAAATTTGGTACTGTTCCGAGTTGAATTCAAGAAGGTGGAAAGTTAACCAGCTGATGTAATCGAAGATAAACGTTTTCGTACACAGAATTGATTCCGTAAACAATCTTAACAAACCGACTGCACGGTTAGACTCGTGTGATTTTTAGGACAAAAAAATCGGTAATCACACTTTTCAGACATTATATATCATAGGATTCATATCGTCGAGACGCGTCTAAAGGTACAATATGGTAATCACACTTTTCGGACAAATTTTTAAACGTTTTTAGCGAGCCGGTTCGGTAAAAATGTCGAACATGTCAAACTTCAATGAATTGCTGAGAATGGGGCATGAGGCAGGCACGACTAATAAACCGCCAAACATGTTGAAGGTTGTAGGTCCACCTGTGGATGGTGTTAAACCTGTTCCTTGTTCAAACAACACATACAAGTGCGGAATCCAAGTGTGCATGCAACCAAAGCAAAGTAAAGAACACGGGGTAACCAAAGATTCACTATCTTGATTAATGATTGAGAACAAGTACAAACATATACACACAATGCTCGTATGACTCAAACAAATTTGTTGTGTTCTTGTGTATTCGTCTTCAGAGATAACAATCTCTCTGGTCAGTCTGGTGAGCTAGTCAGTCCCCTGACTGAAAAGTGCATGTCTGCTTATATAGTGTTCGTCTAGATTCGTACGAATCACAAATCCAGACATATGGAACACACTATTTCATACGAAACACAACTCCAGAATTGGTGCGTGGCAGCTGTTTCGTACGAAATATATGTTTCGTACGAAACCATTCAGTGATTCGCACGAAACCTCTGTTTCGTACGAATTCTCTGACTCGCACAGAATCCTCTCAATAGGAGAACGTGTGTAGACTTAACATTTCCAAGACTTATCAGTATGCACACATGCAACTGATTAACACAGACAAGCTAAGATGTCATACTAGATCAAGATAGAAGGATATCTCGATCTATTCGACACGACCAAACCTATACAGACACTTGAGCAAAGACCGTACAATTACAACTGTAATTAAGAACAAGCGACAGACACAAAACTGTATCAACAAACTCCCCCTTGGATGTTGCTTGGTCTTCGGTCTTTGGTCTTCATATGTTGGTCTTCACATAGAATGGCTTGGAGTATCTACAAGCTCCCCCTGAAGATCTGCTATCCATTGATAGATCTGCTATCTAATGATTAGTGCATTAGGTCTTCGAACTTCTAAGAAACTTCAAATCTTTCTTGTTTCCTCTTCTGACTTGTCAGATTTCTTCATTGTTGGTCTTTGTTTATGTTCTTTTGTATCAATCTGTACTCATAGACAAATATAATTAGAACACAAATTTCTCAGGGAATACACACGAAAAACTTATCATAAATTCTTCGTATGATTGTATTCCCTGAACGAGATACACACACTCGTTATGAATTCCAGCAGCAGATTTGAGAAAAACAAGTGACCAAGTCAAACAAATGACCAGGTTCATCCATATGAGATATGCACACTCAAAAGAATTTCAGATTTTGGTTTTCTTTGATGGATTACTTGTTGCAAGATATTACTTTTATGAAGTTGTGATATCAAACAGATGGTTTTCTGGCGTATCTTGGTAGAAAACTTTCGAGTATCAACTTTGGCTTACTTTCAAAAAGTAACTACATAAGCAACTAAGTAAACTAGACTTAAAGACTAAATATACAGATAAACTACATATCTATTTAACAATCTTTTTCGAGTTTCAAGGTAAAGGAATCATACCAGCATTTTAATCTTTGTCAAAGACGGTATTAGGTTTTCAAAATTACACAGATAAGTATTCAACTATGATTATCGGTATTGTTGTCCACGTATGCTCAGACTTATCAGATGTAATCATGATTAGGAGATATGATTAAGTTATGGACTTATACTTACTAGCCGGTGTTCAACCACATCACGACACATTCCCGTATCAAGATATGCACGAGAGAAAATCTTACCTGTGAGTATACTGCCTTATCATATGTTTTGACGTATATGAATGATGTGAGATACTCACTTATTTTTGATTGAAAACAAGCCCTTTGTGATTTAATCACTTATTGATGAGGAACTTGATTTTCATATGCATGCAGGGCACAGGAGTAAGTCCATGAACAGGTTAGTACCATCGTACCGACAAAGAGACGAACTTAGCTCCCGCATAAAGTTGTGATATTTTATCACTTATTTTGGGGATGTGATATTTTTATCACTTATTTGATGGTCGTATGCAGTATGTACACGTATGTATGATATCATGGAAGTTCTAGACTTACGCCACTGTTATTTTTCGGCAAAAGATTCAACCATGATACCCAGATGATAAGCCAGCATAAAGACCGTGTATCTCAGAGCCTCGGCACTCTATCAAACGAAATTTTGGTACCAAGACCATATGCCAATGAATGGTTCACACCTAGCGTTCTGTCTGTTAAGTTTATATCAATCTGCACATTTTAGTCTGATTGTGAGCCTACCGATACATCATAAGTAAAAGCTACTTATCAATCTACTTTCTATGCTTTTAACCATTTTTGACAGATTTACTGGAGAATTTTCATCATCTTCATCTTATCCAAGAAACTCATTTTTTATTTTTTTAATGTTTTTGTATTTTCTTGAAATTTTTCTCCCCCTTAAACAAAGAAGGTGAATGAAAGACATATTTTTGTATTTTCTTGAAACTTACTCCCTCTAAAATATAAAACTGAAAATCTTTTGTAGTTTTAAATTTTTAGAAAAGTATATACAAAAATAGTTAGCCATGGTTGAGTTACTCGGGTTTTACCTTGATGCCATTGACCAAAAGTAGATAATCAAAACGTGATTTATCAAAGTCTTTGGTAAAAAGGTCGGCACGTTGGTGATCAGTGTGGATTTTAACAACATCGATAAGTCTCTTTTCATAACAATCTCGTGTGAAATGATACTTAATCTCAATGTGTTTTGTTTTTTAATGCTGTACAGGATTCCGAGTGATCTGTAAAGCAGCTTCATTATCAACAAAACTAAGAGTAGTAAGAAATTCAAAACCGTAGTCGCGCATTTGCTGTTGAATCCATAGAACTTGAGAGCAGCAACTAGAAGCTGAAATATACTCAGCCTCACATGTTGATGTAGCTACACAAGTCTGCTTTTTGCATTGCCACGTGACTAGGCGATTTCCCAAGAACTGTCATCCTGCTATTGTTGACTTTGCATCGATTTTGCATCCGCCATGATCAAAATCACTGAATGTTGTCAGATCAAAGCTATCATCCTTAGGGTACCATAGACCAGTGTCAGGGCGACCCTTTAGATAACGAAAGATCCCTTTCACAGCCATCAAGTGAGAAACTTTCGGACTAGACTGATAGCGCGCTAGAAGGCATGTTGGGTACATTATATCGGGTCTTGAAGCAGTCAGATACATTAGAGATCCGATCATAGCACGATAGAGAGATGGTTCTACATGTTCACCCATTTCGTCTAGAGTAGTCCCATGATTTTGAGCTAATGGAGTTCCCAAAGGATTTGAGTCAACCATCTGAAATCGCTTGAGAATATCTCCGACGTACTTGGTTTGATGGATTAAAAAAAATATATCTTCCTTTGATTGCTGAACCTGCAAACCTAAAAAGAAATTCATTTCTCCCATAGCGCTCATCTCGAACTTCTCCTGACCTTCAGTCATTCCTTGAGGTTGAATATTTGATGTACCATCTGAAATTCCAGGAACCGCACCAGAGGCAGCTTCATTTGCATCATGAAACTCATCATCTTCTGATGAAACATTATAATCCGCAGCGTCTTCGAATTCCTCATTTTAAACAAGATTGTTAACCGAAGTCGAACTTGAGGATTAACAATAATTGGTCGAACTAATGATGAGTCTACTGCAGTATCACTTTCCAATAACATCTGAGCAGCAGCTATTGCATCATCAAAAGTTAGCAGATTAAAGGAGTCAAATAGCCCATCGTAGTCAAATATCCAAGGAGCACCCGGAGCTCTAACAGCTTCTGTATATCTCTAAACCTTGACTTCACCCCATTCTTCAATCTTCTTCGAAAACAAACTCCACACCCGGAAATTTGGAGTAGCATATCGAAGAAAGAAACCTTCAATAGCCTTGGGACCAAACTTTCCATGTGGGTCGATCATAGTGCATGGAGCTCCAAAAGGTTCTAAGAAAGAAATATCCGGGTTCCTTTTATGTAACAGCTCAAAACATGTCTTCCCATGTCTCTTTACCGTCAGAACTCTATTCATTGTGTAGCACATAGTAGCAACAGCTTCTCCCCAAAATTGAACAGGAATTTCTGATTCTACTAACATGGTTCTTGCAGTTTCAAGAAAGTTCTATTCTTCCTCTCTGCAACGCCATTTTGTTGTGGAGTGTATCGAGAACTGTACTCATGCAGAATACCCTTTGAGGAATAGTACTCATCCATAACTTGATTCTTGAATTCGGTGCCATTGTCGCTTCTGATTCTACTTACTTTCAGATTATACAAATTTTCTAGCAGAGTCAGTAGATTCTTGAGGATAGTAGGAACTTCACTCTTGTGTGCCAACATGTTTACCCATGAGAATCTGGAATAGTCATCAGTAACTACCAGACAATAAGAATCATCAAAGGTTGTCTTATGTTTCATAGGTCCAAAGAGGTCCATATGAAGACGTTCTAGTGGCATATTCACAGTGTTGATCTTCTTCACGGGATGGGATTTTCTCGCTTGCTTCCTTTCTGGCATGATACACAAACGTCTTGAAGATGAAAGTTCTTCACTGGTATACCATTCACTAGATTGTTCTTCGCCAAATAGTTCATTATTCTCAGGTGAATGTGTCCCATACGTCTGTGCCAGGAGATTGATTCCTTCTCGGTGGCTTTAGAGACAAAACATGTGACTTGTGCAGATGTTGTAATAGCTTGGCTCGTATCAAAAATATACAGATCATTAATTCTTGGAGCCGACAGGAGAATCCATTCCTTGGGGATCCTGAATCCAGGCTTCAGCACATAACATCCGGCATCATCAAAATGTACCGTGAACTTCTTGTCGCAGATTTGAGAAACGCTGAGAAGATTGTGATCAATTTGCCGCACATAATTGATCTTGTCGAAGCTCACAACACCATTGGAGACCATTCCTTCTCTAGTGATGTATCCACCTTTGTCACCAGCAAAAGCAACATAACCACCCCTTATGCTTTTCACATCATATAGGAGCCGCAAGTCGCCCGTCATGTGCCTTGATGCTCCACTGTCAACAATCCAATGACTGTTTACAATTCCTCCTGGAACACCCTGCACATTGCACAAACAAGATTAGTTTGAGATGGGGACCCCAAGCCTTAGTGGTCTTGGGTCGTCCCTTATCATCAAGAAATGTAATCTTAATTTCTTGATGATTAACAAACTGAGAAACTCCTTTTGAACCATTTCCGGTCTTTTGTTTCCAAGATCCTTGTTTATTACCAGATTTACTGTTATTTACAGTTTTAACATTATCTGGTTTTATTGACTTTGAAGATCTTTGATCCTTTTTCGAAGAATCCGATTTTAAAGCTTTCTCAACTGCTTTTACTTGTTTACGTATTTGTTTATCTTTTAGATCTTTAATAATTCGTTTATCTTGTGTCGGAGAAACAGATTTAAGTTTGCAAGTTGGTTCACGAGGGGTTTTCTCTATACATCTTGATTTGGCTGGATTTTGACAATCCTTTATAATGTGGCCAAATTTTCCACATTTGAAACATGTTCTCCTTTCAACAAAACTAGGAGATCGTGTTTCTCGCTTGATTGTTTTGACTATTTCTTTTCAAAATATTAACTTTCTTAACAAAATCAACATTAGATTTTCCTTGAAAAGTTTCGACTTTATCGGTACCTTTAGAACTTACAAATTCAACAGTTTTAGTCTTTTTCTGGTAACAAGAGCCTTTTGCTTCAACCTTCGGTTGAGAAGCTGTGGGCTTTTCAACTCGCTTCCATTCTTTTTCTTTTGAAGCGGATAATGGTTGTGATTTGGTTGACTTTTTCTTCTCTAAAGGTTTGGTTGTTGACTTTTCAAAACCTGATCTATAGAGATTGGATTTACGTTTCTAATTGGAAAATCTTTGTTTGAATAGATTTTCTTATCTCCAACCAAAGTATACAACACATTATCTACTTCTTGTGTAGACACACTTGTCTTCACAGATTTCTTAGGAACAGTCTCTTGATTCTCAACAGATTGAGTACTAGGAGTAGCAGACAACTCTACTCCTTTCCTTTCATCAAGAGGCTGATCCTGATCATCATTTCTTGATTCATCATCTGATGTATCATCCTCTTCTTCATCAGATGATGAACTTTCTGGCTTGATTGGTTCTTGAGATGAGTTGCCTAGTTTGAACCCTAATCCTGCTGCGAATTCCTCAGGATTCAAAGGTACAGAGTGTTCAAAAAGAGGCATCTCCTCTTCATCAGGCATTTTGGTATAGTTGTGTTTCATTGGGGTGGACACGAATTATACCCTATGCATTGAGTATCTCCCTTTAGTTTTTGAACTTCAATGATATGATCAAGCACATATTGGGAGTTAGAATAACTTTCCAATTTGCGTTTAATCCAATCATATTCGCATTTGGCGATGGCTAACTCTTTCTTTGTTTCTTCTGAGAGATTAATGTAGTTATTAATTCATGTCTGTTTATTCAAAACTGTTTTTGTCAATTCAGAAACACTTTTCTTAAGGGTTTATATCACAGATTTGAATTCTTTTTCATTTCTAGTTAGTGCCAAGTTCGCCTCTTTGCATTTTGGTAGTTCAACAACTAAATTCTGATTATGACTGTTGACGGTTTCATACTTTATTTTCAACTCAACACAGTCATTGCAAATAGTAGGAGGGTCAGAATTTACCTGTTTTGAAGAACCTTCAACATTTTCCATAAAGGCAGTGTGATGAGGAAAAGCTACACCATCTGTAGAGAGTGTCTCCGTCTCTTTTTTTGCAGCTTCTGCATTCCTCGTCATGCCTACCTTTTCAGATTCCAACATCTCAGCTTCACTCAGCAGTTCTTCAACCTCAGCATCACTTCCTTTCGTCACACTAGAATCAAATCCATAACCATCTGAACTTGAACATTCTTCATCAGAACTACCGGCATCCCCAAATGTATCATCATTATTTTGAGTGTTGATGCTGTGATCATGCTTGTTTTGATCCATGATCCTTGCATAGCATACTGTTCTTCCGTTGTTCTCTGTTCCCAACTGTACTGACCAATCGCATCCTTCATCAGACTAAACTACCATAGCTCTGTGCGTGTTTGAAGGTCTTGATTGATTGGTGTTGTTAGAGTTGCCAACAGCTACTATTCTTCTTTCGTTGTTGTACTGTGCTGTGTTGGATGGTTAAGACTGATTACAAAAGGGGTTGTGATTTCCTTCCTTGCTGGGTCTTGTGCATTCCCGCTTAAAGTGACCTCTTTCTCCACAGTTGAAGCAAGTAACGGCGGTTTTGTCAAAGCGGTAATTTAGTATCCTTCTTGCTTTCCAAACTGGTTCTCCCT
Source organism: Scalesia atractyloides (assembly GCA_947069175.1). NCBI lineage: Eukaryota > Viridiplantae > Streptophyta > Magnoliopsida > Asterales > Asteraceae > Scalesia > Scalesia atractyloides. The sequence continues at coordinate 18,947,821 of CAMTDV010000022.1, read as the reverse complement.
GTTCTTCTCATATAATCCTTCGCTCTTCTCATAGCTCTTGCAAATGCCCACTTGATGTCCATCAGCTCCATTTCATCTCGGTCAATTTGTTCATAGTCTTCGTTTGTCAAATTGATGTTCCCTATTTGACCTGCAACTAAACCACAATACGCACTGACCATGGTATTTAGAAGTTCTGCATGTTCCTGTGCAACTTCTACGTTAATTTTGGAGAGATTTGACGTGTCAAGTTTGACAGTGTTGGGATTTGCCGATTGACTGTTGTTTCCATAGAAAGCTTGTTGAGGAGCCTGCTGTGGAGCTTTATACGCTAAATCCCTTGGCTATGGAAGGAATACTTTCGGATCAAAAGTCTATCCATAGGCTTGATTACTCGAACCTGTAGATTGACTTGATTGGACAGGCTGGGGTAGGAAAGGGTTCACGTTTGACACAAACGCGGTTTGCAGCTTCGGTTGCTGACTTGAGCTTTTACCTGTATTTATACTTCCAAAGTATGTCTCAGGGTTTGTGGAGCAAAGACTCGTTGTGCCTTCCGGAGTTCTTCTTCATTCTTGTTCTCCAGTTTCTGCACAAATTCATAAATACTTATTGAGTCCAAAACACCTGTATGTTTTAATAGATCAATAAATTGACCCCATTTTGGAGGTAAAGCATCAGCAAATCGCATCACAATTTCTTGTGGTGCTGCTAACACTTTATACGAGTACATTTTGCTGAGAAGATGATAAAACCGAGTGGTCATATCATTCAAGGTTTCGTTCTCCATGAACATAAAACCTTCAAACTCTTTCTTGAGCAGATCATGCCGAATCTTCCTGGTAGCAGCGTTACCTTCACCTCTTGCTTCCAAAGTGTGCCACAAATTTTTTGTTGTAGTACAACACACAAACTGATGATAAATGTATTTATGCAGAGCTTGTGTGAGGATAGCAAATGCCTTTTTCTCTAGGTCGTAAGCTTTCTTGTCACTTTCGACTAGATTGGCCAATGTGGTTGGATTTGATCCAGCTTCTTCAAGTGCTTCATTGTAGGGGGTAGTGAAACACGTCCACAATTCTGTGTTCTGTCCAAGAACGTATGTATGAAAACGACTTTTCTAGGAACGATAATCGTTCATATGATTTAGCTTGGGCGGACGGTTGTTACTCCCAGTTTCACTTTCGCTCATTAGCAGAGTTTTGATGCTTTGATTTTGATTCGCAACACACGCCCATTGATTTGCAGAGATCATTGCTGTATGTTGTGGCATCAAAGATTTTACCCATGATGTTGCGGAGCTTTGTGAAGACTCTTGATTTGAGCTTGAATAACTCCAATCCCACGGGTTAGAACTCATTATATTTTCTTGTTTAATGAAAATTTAAAGGTTTTAAAATTTCAAAATTATAATTACCATTTAAAAATTCACAGGTTCTGAAAATATGACAAATTCTTAAAATCACAAAGCTTTGAAAAACGCGAAAAACAAACAATTATGTTTTGTGCGAGACACCTGTTTCGTGCGAAACACTGATGTTTCATGCGAAATGGTTGTTTCGTGCGTGTCAAGATGATTCGCACGACATAATTCAGTCGCACCAAATGTTTAGTTCAGCATTTTTCAGAGGAATCTTTTCAGAAATGGTTTGGTGAGAAATTTCCTTTCTTGTGTAGACCTGCTTTTTCGAAAATACCTTTTGTATTACCCACTTTTAGTTAAAACACAGATTTTTAATAGTCCACAGTCCAAGTCCAGATCCAAGTCAGAAAATGTCAAACCTACCAAACTAATCAGATTCAAATTTTTGCAGATTTCTTCTTCAAGGGTGTTCTTCAGAAAAATTTTACAATAAAATTTTCTGCATGCAACAGATTTTAACCAAGTTTTAAGTTAGTTATCTATCCAAACTTAAGTTTTCTGCTGGAGGCTCAAGAACACTTCAGAAATCTTCAAACTAGCTCAGACACAACTAAGCCCAGTTTTGAACAAGGAAAGAGCCCAAGCTCTGATACCACTTGTAGGTCCACCTGTGGATGGTGTTAAACCTGTTCCTTGTTCAAACAACACAGACAAGTGCGGAATCCAAGTCTGCATGCAACCAAAGCAAAGTAAATAAGACGAGGTAACCAAAGATTCACTATCTTGATTAATGATTGAGAACAAGTACAAACATATACACACAATGCTCGTATGACACAAACAAACTTGCTGTGTTCTTGTGTCTTCGTCTTCAGAGATAACAATCTCTCTGGTCAGTCTGGTGAGCTAGTCAGTCCCCTGACTGAAAAGTGCATGTCTGCTTATATAGTGTCCGTCTAAATTCGTACGAATCACAAATCCAGACATATGGAACACACTATTTCACACGAAACACAACTCCGGAATTGGTGTGTGGCAGCTGTTTCGTATGAAACCATTCAGTGATTCGCACGAAACCTCTGTTTCGTACGAATTCTCTGACTCGCCCAGAATCCTCTCAATAGGAGAACGTATGTAGACTTGACGTTTCCAAGACTTATCAGTATGCACACATGCAACTGATTAACACAGACAAGCTAAGATGTCATACTAGATCAAGATAGAAGGATACACAACCAAACCTATACAGACACTTAAGCAAAGACCGTACAATTACAACTGTAATTAAGAACAAGCGATAGACACAAAACTGTATCAACAAAGGTAGAGAATTACCTTACATGGAAGGATGAGTTTCAGTCATTCATTGAATATCAGGACACACAGATGTGGATTTGTATTCAAGATCGGTACGTTAACCCAACTCATGACTTTGAAGGCAGACAACGTGTCACTGCCTACGTAAACATGTCAGAGGATGATAAGAGAATGTATGAGTCTGAGAAGAAGGCCTTAGCTACTTTAAAGATGTCATTACCTGATGGCATCAAACATACATTCAAGTGATATACCACTTCGAAGGAGATGTGGGATGCTCTAGAGAAGAGGTATGAGGACAATCCTGATGTGAAGAAAAACAAAGTTGACTTGCTGAAGAAGCAATTTGCTGTCTTTAAAGGCATGAAAATGAATCCCACGAAGATATCATCACGAGATACTATCATCTAATGCCAGAAATGGACAATTATGACATAGAGGGATACACAGACGTTGAGATAAATGATAAGTTGCTAGATGCTTTACCTGCCAAATGGGATATTTATACTCTTATGATAAAGGGTGAAGCTGACTATGAAGATAAAGACTTGGAAGAGGGTGTTGGGAAACTGAGAGCTTATGAGCCAACGTGAAGAAGAAGAAGGAAACTGGATATGATCAGGTTCAAGATCTGGGAATTTATAAAGGGATTCCATTTTCATCTTCCAACAATGCTTCAAATGATTCAGCAACTGCATTTCTCTCATGTGAAAATGAGCAGGTTGTGACAAATGCTGATGGTGAATTATGTTTTGTAACTGCTTCAGGAGGATCGTCAGGGGCAAAGAGACAACAAGCTAGCAATAATAACAACAGTACAAGGTCTATATCTCTGAGTGTCAAGGCTGCTGAAGATCTGGCCTTGCTGGCTTCATTTGTTGCTTCATATGAGAATTACATTCAGGGAAGAATATCTGATCCTGCTACTTTTGATGAAGATTATGATTAGATTGACCCTGATGATCTAGAGGCGATGGATTTACAATGGCAGATGGCCATGATCTCTAGAAGAGTGAAGAGATTCATGAATAGGATGGGAAGAAAGTTCGTTGGAAAGAATGTAAGTTTTAACAAGTCTAAAGTGAGGTGTTACTATTGTCAAAATTACAGACACTTTGCTAGAGAATGTCCAAGATCTATGACTGAATCTCGTTCTAGCTCATCTTTTCAAGATTTTCCTGGTCATGGTTCAAGCAACAGGAATGCATCAACTAACACTTGATCAAAGGCCTTGATCTCTACTGCTAGAGAAGGTTCTTATGATTGGAGTGTTCATTTGGAAGGTGATGACAATGCCACACAGGCTTTCATGGTTGAGATAGCCCAGTTGATGATGTAGAAGTAAAGGCTGATGCTGAGGTCGAACAAGAGACTATAGCTGAAAAACTTGATGATGATCAGACGACTGAAAACATGAAATCTGATGTAGAACAGAATACTACAGATAAGAAGATGGCTGCAGATTTTACTCTGCTTTCATGGCTGATCTAAGCAAATCAACAGGAGAGGTACATTCTAACTCTAGTAGTTCTGTTTGCTTAAAATGTCGTGAACTGCAAAGTGAAGTTGACAGGTTAACAAAACAAAACCTCTGGTAAATGAGCTCTCGAGCGTAAAAGAATCAAACTTTTTCGTAAAAAGAAATGGGTCATTATATTTGAAGAAAATTATGGGTTTTGAAGAAGAAATCAATATTTTAACCTGTAAATTAAATGAAAAACTTCAAATTATTGACTTAGTTCATGATACGATGAGTGAGAAAATAAAAGAGATTTCTGAAAAATGCAAAGAGTTGTCAGAAGCACAACTAAAAATTTGTAAACTTGAAAATAAATTGAATCAATTCAGAGATTCATCTTTTGTTATGAAACACATGATGAATGGCTTGAAGAAAAGTAATGACAAGACTAGTGTGGCTTCGAAGGTTTCAATCAAGTTCCACCACCTCTTGGTCATGACTATTCTTTTTTGCTAGACGAAGGAGAGCTAACAGACTTTGTGTCAACTACACCTAGTAGTTCCACACCAGGGAATGTTGATGTGTCTGAACATGACAAGAAGAATAATAACAGGGAAGCGGTCTTGAAAACAAAGAATGCACACCCTAAGAATAAAAAGCATTTTTTTGTTAAAAAAGTTGATTTTGTTAAAGGGGGTGAAATGAAAGAAGAGACCACTGTTATTGAAAGTGAGTCAAATGTGCAGTTTGCTAAAAATAAAAACATAGAAAAATCAGAAATTGAGCAAACTAAACAAGATCCTTCAAAGGCATCATCATCATCGTCACCTGATGAATCTAAACCAAAGACTTCAATTAAGAAGTCTTCGGCTAGAAGATCGTGCTTCAAATGTCACAACAAGGGACATGTAGCTAGTTGCTGTCCTAACAAAAAGAATGAAGCACAAGTGACTGATAGAAAGAGAGAAAAATCACCAGAAAAGATTGGTGATGGTGAGCAAGAAGTTTCTAACTCGCCAAAAAATCTGCTACCAAGCGACAGAGTGTTGCGGTTGGTGTAGATAAGGCTGAAAAAGGAACTCACCAAGTTCCTCGTTTTCAAAGAAATCAACAAAGATTTCATCCTGAATCTACATCAGGCAGATATAAAAGACCTAGAAGTAGTTCACCTAGAATTAATAACTTTAACAGTCAATCAAGTAATTCCAGAAGTCAAGGTCAATATCAAACTCGTTATCAAAATGTTGGTATAGAATTTTTTATAACAATGGCTTTAGAAATTATCACAATCGAAATTCATGGAATCAAAACCAAAATTTCCAAAGGTCACAAATTCCAAACATGTTTAGGAAACCTCAGGATCAGAGACCGAATGGAAATCAAAAACCATTTTCATCAATGGGTCTGAGATCCAAGACTCCAGTTAGGAGTGATGGATATTCGATGGATGTTCTGGTGGTTGATGAATCTGGAAGACCCAAGACCATTAAGGCTTGGGTCCCTTAATCTAACTAGTTTTTAGTTGGGTTGTGCAGGAGCTGCTAAGGAGGATTATCAATTTGTGGTATGTTGATAGTGGTTGCTCTAGGCACATGACGGGGGATGCGAGGTTGTTGACTGAGTTTGAAAATATAGATGGAGATTATGTGAATTGTGCAGGTGCTAAAGGAGGGCACATTACAGGTCGAGGAAAAGTGACCAACGGGAAGATCACATTGGACAAAGTGAACTATGTCGAGCAGCTGAAGCACAATCTGATGAGCGCGTCTCAAGTCTGCGACAAGGATCACTCGGTCCACTTTACTAGGTCCGAAGCTTTGGTGTTGAAACCTAGTTTGGTGATACCGGATGATTGGATAGTGATGAGAGCGCCAAGGAGAAACGACACTTATGTCATGGACATGGGTGCTAAGGATTCTTCCACTGTGGTGGCGTGTTTATTGTCAAAAGCATCTAAGGCTGAGTCAATGTTATGGCATAGACGCATAGCCCACATCCACTATCGAAAAATGAATGATATTATTAAAAACGGTTTAGTGGAAGGGGTGTCAGTGCAGAGGTTTCATGTAGAAGATAAATGTCTTCCATGTCAAAAGGGAAAACAACATGAGAAACCACAGTAAATTCCATAGATGCCTCTTATGAATTACTTCATATGGATTTATTCGGTCCGGTGAACGTAAGGAGCATAGGTGGAAAGTACTATTGTTTAGTTGTCACAGATGATTACTCACGGTATTCATGGTTTTCTTTTTAGGTACAAAAGATGAGACAGCGGAGATGCTGATAGATCTTTTTACAAAATTGGAAAATGTCCATGTTGCACGGATCAAGAGGATAAGGAGTGATAATGCCACGGAGTTCAAGAATCAGGTTCTGGATCTATATTGTCTTCGTAAGGGAATTGAACATCAATATTCTGCTCCTTATACACCTCAACAGAATGGAGTTGCTGAGAGGAAAAACAGGGCGTTGATTGAAGCCGCTAGAACTATGCTTTCTTATTTAAAGCTTCCAGTTCTTTTCTGGGGAAAAGCTATGAACACAACTTGTTATGTCCTAAACAAAGTTTTGACGGTTAAACGGTTTAACAAAACATGTCACTAACTATTGTTTAACCGGAAACCAAACTTGAAAGGCTTTGAACCATTTGAATTACCCTGCACCATTGTGCGATATAAAGATAAGCAAAAAATCGGTGAGGTAGCTGATGAGGGATACTTTCTAGGTTATATGCATGGAACACGAATAAAAGGGTTTTTAATTTAAAAACTGGTAAAATTGAGGTTGTGTTTAACATGGAAATCACTAGTTATTCACCTCAACAATCAACGAGTGGTCCTGCTATATTATATGATTATGATAGCGTTTTTAAATCATTTAATATTCCTAATTTTTCCAATGCAGATGAGTCTCAAGTGATTCAAACTGTGATTAAATGAAGATGAAGAGGGTGACTTCATGCCTAGATCGAGTATATCAATGACAGATGCTCCAAAAACTTCCTCCAGTGCAGCTCCATAGGATTCAAGTTATAGTGAGTCTGAACCTATTCATGGGGAGGATTTTACTAATCCGTTTGCTAATAAGAACATTTAGGGGGGAGATTGGATCTAATATGGGAGATAATTTATTTGTTGACACCATTGCTACTACACGCGCAAACAGAGATCATCCAGTCGAAAACATCATAGGTAATGCTGCTGCAGGTGTTCAAACAAGAAGAGGTGTAATCGAAGGTTCCTATTTATTTACTTCCATTCAAAAGACTTGGATGATACATGAGTGTTTGTATAGCTGCTTTATTGCCCAAGAGGAGCCGAAGAATGTTCACATGGCTCTAAAAGATAATTGTTGGGTTGAAGCTATGCAAGAGGAACTAGCTCAGTTTAAGAAGTTGAAAGTTTGGGAGCTAGTTGACTTTCCTGAAGGAGAAAAGGAAATAGGCACCAAGTGGGTGTTTAAGTGTAAGAAAGATGACCGAGGGATCGTGACAAGGAATAAGGCTCGGCTAGTGGTGAAAGGGTTCAATCAGCAAAAGGGGATTGATTACAATGAAGTGTTTGCACCAGTAGCTACGTTGGAGCTAATTCGTTTGTTCCTAGCTTTTGCTTCATTCAAGGGCTTCAAAGTTTACCAACTTTTCGTGAAGAGTGCATTTCTTTACGGGAAAGTCCAAGAAGTGGTGTATGTCTCACAACCAGATGGGTTTACTGATCCTAATTATCCAGATCGAGTCTATCGACTTGATAAGGCATTGTATGGATTGCATCAGGCACCTAGGGCGTGGTATGAGACACTGTCAGCACATTTGTTAAAGAATGGTTTTGAAAGAGGTCAGATTAACAGTACACTTTTCATTAAAAGAAAGAAGGAAGACTTTCTGCTGGTACAGATATACGTAGATGATATTATTTTTGGGTCATCTGATGAGAACATGTGTCATGAATTCGAGGAGGTAATGAAGAGCATGTTCGAAATGAGTGTGATGGGGGAACTGTCTTAGTTTCTGGGTTTACAAGTTGAACAAAAGAAGGATGGGATGTTTATACATCAGACGAAGTATGTGTATGACATTTTGTCTCGCTTCAAAATGGAGGATTGCGCTACTTTCAACACACCTATCTGCGAGAATCATAATCTTTGTCTAGATCATGAGAGTGTGGAGGATGTTGATCCAACTCAATACAGGGCAATGATTGGTTCTCTAATGTACTTGGCTGCTTCAAGGCCTGACATCATGTTCGCAGCGTGTCTTTGAGCCAGATATCAAGCAAATACAAAGAGTCACATATGAAAACAGTGAAGCGTATTCTTCGTTACTTGAAGGGGAAACCTAAACTTGGGTTATGGTATCCAGCTGCTAGTGATTTGAAGTTTGTTGCTTTCGCTGATTAGGACTTTAGAGGATGCAAATCAACCCGTAAGTCTACCGCAGGTGGTTGTCAGTTCTTACGAGGGAGGATCATGTCATGGCAATGCAAGAAGCAGTCTTGCGTGTCTACCTCTACGTGTGAAGCTGAATTTATTACTAGGGGTAGCTGTTACTCTCAGGTTCTCTGGATACAACAACAGATGCACGATTACGGTTTGAATTTCACTCATACTCCTATTATGATAGATGGTAATGCCACTATTTCAATCACAAACAATACCATAAAACACAGTCCACAAAACATATGGACATTCGTCATCATTTTCGTACGGGATTGTGCTGAAAAGAGATTGATTGAACTGCATAGAGTCGACACACTAGATAACCTAGCAGATCTTTACACAAAAGCATTTGACAGGGCTCGTTTTTAACATTTAGTCGAACTCAACGGAATGAGGAATCCTGAATAACCAATTTTCCATAAGAATTTTGTAAATAATTTACAGTTTTTCAAAATCAAAAAATCAAAAATGAGTTTTCACTGTGTGAAAAAGAATAAATGATAGTACATCAGCAAGTTAGACTGTCACACTAAAATTAAAACTACAATTGCTTAAGTGTGATAGCAGTTTCATCATATGATGTATAAGTTGGCAGAAAGCATGAAATAATCAACTTACCTTGGTGATATAAACAGAACGAACTGTGTATGAGTGGGTAACATATCAGTGGCGTATGGTTTTATAATCTTAAATCTTGTGTTGATCGATTGCCAAAATCTGAGGTTTTAGGTCTTTATATCGTTATTTCATCCGGGATATCAGGGTTGTCCTTCTGCTGCATCAAGATATATGCTAACCTAGGCACAACCAGGATATCTTAAAAGAGCTAAAAGGCCATATCCCAGAAATTGAAAAAGCTCTCCTAGAGAGTCATTCAAATGTGCAAAATGCATAAATCGTACCAAAATATGTGGTATTTGTCTTAACCCTCATTGGATATTGGTCTCTTTGTTGTACGAAAGTACTGACCTGATCACCAAGTATCTAACGTTGTAAATCAAAAAGGATGAATTTCGGTATAATCATCTACTAGGAGGAATCTTTGTGCATACCTTGATCGTGGGGGTATGTCTTGAAGTGGGGCACACTAGTATATCAGTATAAAATTACCTTAACATATCACTAGGTAATGGTACTTGAAATGTTCATGTATTTTGTTTAAGTGGATAAACAATACTGGCAATCATCTTGAACTGTTTTTCATGAATATTACATGTAGAATTATCTAATAGTGTGACAACAGTTTGCTATTACTGATATGATCTTTTTCCCGGTGATTCTCACAAAAAAAGAGTGTTTATTATTTCGTTATTAATTTGCTTTCAGAAAATATAAAAATCCAAAAAGATTTACTTTTACTTGTAAATTCTTAGCGTAAAGAAAATGGGTGTTCATGGAGGAGTTATTACCGATAGGATGTAGGATCGTGTTTCTAAATGAGATGTATTTTTGTTGTAATTGTACTTCAAATTTCTGTTGTATTTGTTTTCAATCAATGTATTTCATACAAAGATTTAGTTTTCTCAATTTGTTCATAAAAGAATAATTTATTTCGTGTCGAAATTTAATACAGTACCTCTCGAACTATTACTATTCGAGGAGACATGGTAGCTAACTTTATCATAATAAGTCTTCAATATATAATTTTATGGAGTTAATAGACATATGAATCCACTGATAAATTTTCAACAACATTTAGTGACTATTGCTTTGTGATTAGCAAAATATTATCTCATTAGAACTTAGGTTGTTGTTATTAGTTTATTGTGGCTCCTCCATGAAATAGGTTTGTCTGCAAACATAATGATATGCCCCAAAATTACATTTTGTCATATTTGAGTATTATAAAGTTAGAGTAATCAACCTGTTTGAGTTCTCACTTCTTTAAATTATAGCCTCTTGTTTCCTTTATAGATATTTTAATACTCCAAAAGATGCTTCACATTAATCTAGACATATCCAGTGTGTTGTAATGTGAGCAATATCTAAACGAGTATAGACTTGAACCTACATGGCTTCTAATTATTGAATCACAAGGATATAATCTCATTGATTCTATTATCCTCTAAAGGGGAGCAGTATTGTTTGTTACATGTGTAAGGACCCACTAAAGGTAAAACTTATGGAACGAAACTAATGCCCCATTGGGTCTATCTCCGTATGTTATGATGTCTATTATATAAGAGATATCTCTGAGATCTATTATATTAAAGTATGTGCCAACAATGCTTTGACTAATGTAACATATACTTGTCACAAAAATGCCATCTATTTAAGGACAAGTTTGTTTTAGTTGCCCCCACTCATCTGGATATAGGTACATTAATCCACTTAATTTCTTATGAAAATAATTCGATCAGATTTCATCACATTTTGATTTTTGCATTAAACAATACATAGATGTTATTGGCTTAAAGACAAAGTGTTCTTTGACCTTCAGTTTAGAATTTTGAGGTTGTTTAATGAGCATGTAAATATGTAAGTTAGTTGTTAGGGAAAGTCATTTTAATGTTCATCTAATGTACCTCTAAATTCTTATAAGTTATAAGGACAATGTTGATCCCGAAAGAAACTTTTGTAAGACAGGTAAGAAGAATTTTGATAATTTATCTCCTCTTGAGCATAACCTTTGATAATAAATCATGCCTCTTAATGTCTTAACATTTGTACTAGGATTTAGTTTAGTTACGAACACCCTTAGGTGATACAACCAAATCCTTAACGTTATTCTAACACACAGAATCAATTTTGCTAATAATAACTTTATCTCATTTAGAAGATTGATTTATAAGTAAACTGCAATCTGCGTCCCTGAAGAAAGATGTTGGTGTCAAGTTGCGTCCCCGTTTTGAAAATTTTGCTTGTTGAGTCCTCAGTCATGTAAAAGTGCTACACGTTGAGTCGCACATTGAGTCGCTGATATTAGGTTCCGTTAGAATTTATTGTTAAGTGGCTAATGAATACATTGTAGCAGAGGCAAAATAGACTTTCACCAATATTAAAACACAATATCCTTAGAGTTTGGTTTTTGCTACACCAAGAGTCCCCCACCACCACCCACCACCACCACGTCTACAAAATGAATGATTTTATTAAAAAAAAATTGAGAATAAACTTCATATAATCATATCAACGGCAATAACTTGTTTATATATATCGAAATATAGATGCTAAGGAATGATTTTATAACAAAAAAATGGAGAATGAACTTCAAAGCACACACATCTTGTTAAACTAAAGCTCCACTACCAACATTTACCATCTACTTTCACCACAGCACACTACTACAATTAAACACCACATATCTAGTCAAATCATCTATGCTTAAAGATACAAACAAATGTAATACACTTATAATTTTACCATTAAATTTGTGGATTCACATATTTCTCTGTACAGAGACAAAAAAAAAATCAAACATAAGACAGCATAATGCTGACTCTCCCTCTGACGTGATTCATGATCATTATTTCCAGCGAATGTAGATAAGGATACAATCATCAGTGATGGTAGACACGAATGGTTCAGATCTGGAACACCGACGAATCTTGCTGATGATTTGACGGGAACATGGATAGAATCTTGAAGATATTGGGTTTAGTGAAACACCAACGAAATCATGATGATGATAATGATTTGGGAACCCAGCTAACTGATGTTTTAATGCAATCTTGAATATGATCATTTAGATCTGTTTTTGATGATATGAACTGATGAAGAGGTTGCTTAGATTTGTTTGTTGGGAACCCATCTAATGAACTGATGAATTTGGTGAAATGGATTTGATGAAAGGATAATAATCTAATGAAAGGGATTTAGTGAAAAGGATTCAAAACAATCTTGAATAATTTGGTTTAGTGAAAGGGATTCAAAGAACTCATTAATAAACTGTTACTCTAATAATAATAATAATAAAACAAAAAAATTAACCATAGGGACGCAAAGGAGAACATGCTATAAATCATAGGGACACAAACAGATAGGATATAATGTAATATTGTCATTCTAGTGACAAAAACTAACAGAGTTGGCTCCAAGGATTCAAAGTGTATTGCTTTTACATGACTGGGGACTTAACAAGCAAAATTTTCAAAATGGGGACGCAACTTGACAACGGCCTCTTTCTTCAGGGACGCAAATTGTTGTTTACTCTTGATTTATGCTAATGGCAAAATTTAGAAGAGGTAGAATCAGTAAAATTTTCCAAAATACATTTCAACTCTAGTTAGGGAGATTACATAATCATCAAAGTTGGTAGGTTTTAAACTTAGATGACCTTCTGAGTTGATTATTGGGTTTATTAGAAGTTTTAGTTTTATAGATTAGCTCTTGGTTAGGTTGCTATCATTTTTAGGATTCTAAGTGTGTAAAAGTTAGTGCAGTATGGCGTACAGGAGGTGTAATTGGAGTTAAATTAGGAGTAAAATTTAATGACTCTCTTTCCTTCGCCTCTTGTATTCCTTACAAGTCATGATAAAGACTTTTACTAACCCCATTGTCTTTAGAAGGCTTTAGGAACACAGCATGCTTATGGTCAATATTTAAAGACCAATATATTTTTATAGAGAAACAAATTAATGACGTCAGTCATTGTAGTTTCCCTTCGTTTGAGGATTACTTTAGTTTTGATAAGAAATCTAAGTGTCCACATTTAAGTAACAATGAAACTTCTATAAGAGTAGCATTAGACTTTAGTGAGACAAGTGTTGAAGAAGTAGTGTCTGGGACAAGAGGTGCAAATTGAGGTAATATTTAGTTTTCACTCCTAACCTCTTGCAAATTATGATTAAAAAATACATAATGCTCCCACTAATCTTTGATATCTCTATGAATGCTACAAGAAAAGTTTCAATTATGTACGTAACGTGGGAACTTGTCATACATATGTTAGACTTGATTTGATCTCCTTAATGTCTAGATACTATAAGAAAACTTAGGGACATATTTAAAAGAAATCATATTAAGTATATATATGAAACATCTCTTTAAGAACGTGAATCATAGGAGACATATTAGATACAAGTAAATAGTCTTTAAATGATAAACGAATTATGTCGGAACATTCCCTTTAGAAAAAGTTCAATGAATGTCAGTGAAATATATCTTCTGGTGGACCCATACTTATTCCTTAAGCCAAGTAATGTTAGGACATCACACATGATTTAAAATCATTAATAATGAGATTGGATAACAAAATTATCCATCATGAACCTTGTCTTAATTTCTCAGGATATCCGGTTTCAAATGGATGAAATTTACAGCTTTCATTTGTCTTTTGTTAAATTCTCATTTACATGATAACAAAAATTGTGAAAATATGTAGTATCATCTAGTTCTATCTTATAAAAGTTTCTATCCAGATAAATAGTATAACAAATAATGAGATTTTAAGGTAAGAGTGACTTTATGTTGGATATGCGAACCTCACAACTATCATAATGTAGCTCAGTTATTGAGACTAAATTCTGATTAGTCTCCAGAATATGTAAGGTATCATAAAGGTAATTAGAAGACAGCTTATTATGGTTCTTATAACCTTAACATTTAATTTGGTCACTGGCTCTCATGTTAGTTATTTGTTAAAATCTGGTAAGGAAAACATATAGAACTAGACTCAACCTATCATGTGTAAATTAGATTATTAAGATTAGCAGACTTTAACATCATTAATAAGCGACTACCTATTCTAGCAATTGTTCTTTTGAATTATGGATAGTCTCATTTCTTATACCTAGTCTAATGGCATAATTATAAAGTGAGATTCTCCCTTGAAAAATATTAGAGTTGGAATTAGTACTTGTATTTGGTCTATGGACCTTAGAACTATCATCTTCTTAAGTTTTAGTGGTAGTAAGGTGAATAACATCTTATTTTCCAACTTCAGGTGTACCTTTTCCTATACATATGTTGCTGATCAACGCACTCATTTTCCTTAGGTACTTCTGTGTGTTCTAATTGATTTTAAGGCATCAAAAACTATACTAGTGGAAAAGTTAGTATGTAATACACTGGATAAGTGTACTTATTTCCATGTGTAAGCCCTTAATTTTATGGGTCATAGTATTTTACATTATGATGTATTCACGGATGCCATTTAACCTTACAGTTTAAAATTTGAAATGAAGACATGCATCTTAGGAGTTATTTTGATTAATCTGGAATAAATTTAGTGATAACATTTATTTAAATGAGTTCTTGATTATCATAAGAGACATTATGTTTGAGTTATCTTATTTATCGTGCTCCACTTTTCTTCTACAATACTTATATTAGAAAAGAGCATTAGGATCGTCGTGTCTTAAGAGATAATCAAGAATCTAATTTAAGAGAAAATCTTATACAAACTCTTTAGTAAAGCAAAATATATTATGTTTTGAAATTAGAGTGGACAATATACCTAAGATACAAAATTATAGAAGAAAATTGTAGTGAGTACTATTATGAGGTATTAAAGTAAGGTAGGCTAAAATATATTCATGAGATTAATGAAGAATCATTATTTGAAGAAGGTGTGATATGTTTATTATTAACATCAAACTAATAGACTAAGTTTATTTAACATTCTATTTAAACGAAGACAAGTCACCTTTGGGCAGAAGTAAAATCATTTAAGTATTTGTGCAAAATAATTGTGACAAATCACCTTGGGCAGAAGTGTGATGATTATCTTAGTTATACACGGGTTACTTACGCTAGACATGAATGAAGCACATCACCTTTGGGCAGAAGTGAGATATACATGGGTATAAGGCATAATTAACATAGCTTGTAATTATACTTGAATAATAAAATAAATGTAGCACGTCACCTTTAGACAAAAGTGAAACATCAAGAGCTTATTCAAGTTAAGTTATTTAGTTTTGTAAAAATTTAAATTTATCTAAGTATTTACAAAACTATTAAATTATTTAACAATAATAGTTCGGGCAGTAATGTTTACAAAAGTCATTTCACAAAATAATGGTTTCTCGAGAAAATTGGGTTTTCGATAAATGAGTTTTCTTGAAAATGATCTCGTAAACTCGCATTTAATGTGAGTCAATTTCAAAAATTACTACATTATCTATTACTTGAAATTGTGATACGTATAGATTATTTCAAAATTTAAGAGATTATCTTGTTTCCTAAAATTATGATTTGATCATGATCATCCAAAATTTCGAATCTTCTTATTAATAAATCATATCACATTTTCGAAAATTTTATGGATAATTATCAATCAAAGCAAGGAAAAACACAATCTTTTTCATCGATTCATACAAAACATTAATAATTTTCCGAATTTTATGATGAAGATGAAGAAAGCTTTCGTAGAATTTTATATTATTTTCATCTGGAATCAAAACCATTATAAATGTATTTTTTTGTGCAGATTTCGATTTTAACAAAATTCGGATTTTCATAAAACATACAACCCGATTAAACAGTCCTTTTGGATCTGTTAGTGTAGAAAAACATGATATCCGCAAAACACATCAAAAACATGAGTTTTAGCAAAACTTAATGTTTTCCTATTTTAATTCCAATCTGTAATTAAAATACGAAAACTGACAGATTTGATTTGAGCAACATATATACTCTAATACCACATGTAGATCAGTAATGTAAATACAAAATTGAAAACATACAAATTATGTACCTGTTAGAGTATTCAGGCCAGCACATAATGAAGAAACTGATGCAGCCATGGAGTACGAAATATTAGGCATCTTGATCTGGTTCCCATTTAGAGTGTTCAGGAGTGATGGGATTAGGAGTTCGTATGAATGATGAACTCGTGAATAATAGAGAGAGAGGATGACGATTCTTGATGTTATGATAAGTGTCTAACCTTCATCCCTCTCTAATCATCTCTTTAAATACACTTAAAGGGAAACCTTTATAATTATTAAGGGTTATATCATTCATCAATAATTATCAACTAATATTAATAAAGTATAATAATTATTATTATTTTGATCTATTATAATATAAATGATTATAATTACTACATAATTAAATACATAATATCTATTTTTAATCTAACAGAACACTTTTGACACAACTCTAGTTTTCTAGTGTACACCTAATATTTTATTAATCATTCACAATGGATTATTTATATCTATATGAGTTGGTTACTTATATTATAAGGAATGTTTGTGGGTTGTTTTGAGTGGTTGTAATGAAAGAGAGAGAGAAAATATATGAAAATTTTACTGTTTATCTGTAAATATATAAAATATTATTCACCCCTTATAGACTTTTTTAATATCTTTAATGGGTGTTGTGAGTGGACGAGAAAGAAAAAAGTAATAATAAAGATATAAAAATATTAAAATTGATAAAATGAAAGAGGAGGAGAGAAAAAAAAAATTATTATAATTACATGGATATAGATAAAAAAAGTCCAATGTGAATGTTCCAAATGGATGATTATCTTTCATCCAAAGGCTTGGCCTCAACATGATGTAATGCTAGAAATTTCATTTTTGACTAGCCAAGTAAACATACATCAAATGATATTTTTGTCGTATCTAAGTTATGTAGAGGTGACTTCTCGTCACTTGAGCTTGTGCCACACGTCAATCAATGTCATCTGAGATGCCTATCACCAAACGAGCTCTCATGCTATAGCTTAATGCGACATGACTATCCTAAGATTTCTTTTAAATCATCCACTAGTAGCCCTGGCGTAGTCGAGCGGGATCAAGACTCCATATCCGCCATAGAACCCTATAGCGTCGGGGAACGCCACCCCATCGGCGCTATAGGCTGCTCTTTTTGTCCCCACGTAACGAGTATAACAGGTGAAAAGGTAGAGAGTTTTTGGCTTTTTGACCGTTCAACGGTCAAAAGTTTAATTCTTTTTAAATATTTCAAAACTATATAAACCCATTTACTTTATATTTTTAGACAACTATCTGATCCCTCACTCTCTTGTACTAAAACAATAAGCCAACACTCTTAAAAAATGCAACAGTACAATCTTTATTTCAGTCATCCTCGTCCAAAAGCGGCGGTTCAGAGCAAGACCCGAACAAAAGGCAGGTTCCAAATCAACCCTTTGTTGCGGTTCCCACCCGACCAACCGCCTATGAAACCCGATTTGCCGACTTTCTATAAACCAAACCGGTTTCATAAACCTCTTGAACCAGCCCATCTCATGGGACCAAAATCAATTTGGTTTTAATTCGAACTTCAACATGGGATGTTACGGGTCGTCACAAGGTTATGACACCTCACAAGCTTTTGGGTTGTCACAAGATGAGCCTGTCACACCCTGACCCGCAGCGGAAATGGTAGTCGGGGCATGATTGGGTTTTCATCAAAGCTCATGACATTTACTATAAAGTTTCATATTTATTATTTCTCTTTAAAAAAAAGTTACAATAGACATACAAGCATAACATTTTCAAATACATTTTCATTACAAACTAAAGTATTAAACAAAAATCATACAATTACAAAGGGAAACAAAACTAAATGTCCATTCCAAAGCATTAACTTGTTTATTCTTCTAGACCATCCTACGTGTTTCTTTTCTCAACTGGATCACCTGTATCATGTGTAAAAATAGGGTTTTTGGGGTCAACAAAAGTTGGCGAGTGAATCTTATGAAAACATTTGAACGAATTTATTATGTTGGTTATAAAAAGGTGCATAACCACATATGAGTAAACGTAAATGTAAATTTAATCACAAAACACATAATATCAATTAATGCACAAGCACACACACCAAATGATTAACAATGAGATCAAGGCTTAATCAAACGGAGCCGATCTAATGAGGCACGCGATGTTCAACTCGTCTCCCACGAGGAACTGATGGGCCTAATGAATGATTTGCACGCAACTTGACAAAATGTAAACACGCATCACAACAAACAATATTTACATCACAAGTTTAGGTCATATAATGGTAATGGCACAAGTTTGAATAAACGAAATAATTAAAGCGACACATGATACACCCCAAAACATGAATAAAAAGGGGAATTTGTAAGGATTCACTCACAGTGGGTGCGTTCCTTGATAATGATGAATGCGCACGAATTTATGATTCAACCGTCGAGGGAAAACTAACCTAAATAATAACGTAATAATTCGATAAATAAATAAAGTTCATATTTTAATTAATGCTTTTTATTAGATTTTTGAGGTTATTTTTGGTGGTAGTTATGGAGTTTTTAAAACTTAAAAAGTATTGTTTTAAGGGTTTTTATTTGATTTTTAACTAATATTTTAAAGAAAATAATGATATAAAATATACAAAAAAAAATATGGATCTTGTCAGACCTGACAATGGTCTGACCGGTTCTTATGTGACTATTGGCAGCGTGTGTGAGGTTCTAACTCGTGACCTCCCGTATACGTGCACGCAGTTCTACCAACTGAGCTACGTGTCTAACCCGAGATAATCTCTGATTTTATTATTCTTATACACTAGTTAAGTTATTTATAAATTATTCAATTTTTAAAAAGGATTTAAACTGTCGAACCGGTGTGAGAGCTTGGACTCGAACCCGCGTTTCCAATGTTGTGTTGCACCCAGCCCAACCAGTTGGGCTGGGTGTCTAACCCGTATTATATAGTTCTTGTATTATATTTAACAACATACTGTGGGACAATCTGTTTTGGATTCCAAAAAAATAGATTTTATTTCAGTGGATCGATGTGGTTCAAGGTTCAAACTCGGTACTAGTCACGTGAAATGCACACAGTCCACCACTGGACTGTGTGTCTAACCCAATTAATATCCGTATTTTAACTCTTTTATACACTTATAAACATGCTTCAGGATTTGGCTTTTATAAAAATAAGGATATGTTATTTCAGTGGATCGGAACACAAACAGACTCGAACCGGAGATTTACGCGTCGTGTGTGCACACAGTCCACCACTGGACTGTGTGTCTAACCCGGCTATATTCCAATTTTTATTTCTTTTAACTATTAACCAGCTTCATCTTCTCTATTGTACCCACTGATTCAAAGATTACCCGACCGAATTGCTTTGATTCGATTTGATTACAATGCATCATTAATATGTAAAGATGGAAAGGAGTTGTACTGTACCAGAATGGTGGGGTTGATACTCGACGACACTTCTGGCGAGTTGTTAGAGTTCCGGCGACTGCACAGTTTTCCGGCGACGAGCAAGGATTTTCTGACAACGTGCTTTGAAAGAAAATTTTGAGAGAGAGAGAGAATGATTCTGAGCGAATCGATCTTTATGAAAAGGTTGGATATTTATAGGGTGAGCAGTAATCAATTGTTGGTTTCGGTTTCGAGTTGAAGTTTTCAGTCAAAACGGTTATGGGCGAGTTGTTTGCGAATCTAATTGAACGTGATTTAGCTTGATTTGCGTCTAGATTCACGATTTGGAACGTATTCTTCAGTCAATTGCAGAGAAAAGGAAATCTTGATGATTTCCAGATTGTTTGCGTGCCGTTACAGGGCGGCATTCTTTGAATTCGGATTCAATGAGATAATATGATTTAAAAGATTTATTGATTTGGTTATTTCATATGTTTTGTGAGTGGTGTAACGGTGTGTTGTGTGTTTGGTTAGGGGTGAGACCCGGGTTCGATTCCCGCGGTCTACCCCTTTCTATATTTTTTTTTATTTATTTTTTTTTGATTGTATAACTATTATATATATATATATATATATTATTTATTATTAATATTATTATCTTTATTTATATTATTAACATAACGAATCTCTAAAATGATTAACATAAATTTGTAACGAAAAGATCATAATATAAACTTGATATAAAAAAATGATGCGGGTTTTAGAACCCGTTTTTCGACGAATGTTACAGTATCCCCTACTTTTAGAAATTTTGTCCCGAAATTTAAGTAGTAGTGGTATATTTGATTCGAAGGGTGGGTGTTTTAATTTGACAATTACATATTCAGAAGAGGGTGGGAGTTTGAATTTTATTTGAGGCGGTAACGTTCCTAGTAAGGGTTGAATACCCTGCTACAGGAATCGCTTTTTGATGCCTAAAGTATGAAAATGCGGAACATGGATAAACAGAGTTGATTGACTAGGTATGATCTCACGCATACGAGTTTTGAGAGAATTGATACGTTTGGAAAGATAAGGTTATATCATAAACAAAACTTCATCCATGACAATATTAAAACCTACACGGAACTTCTCATAACCGCCTGACAACGCTTTTGACCCTTTGACAAGAATACTTATATATAGGAAGTACCAGCGGCGTATCCACCATATTCTTGTCAAATTTTCATTGTCTTTGTCAGTAAGTTATGATTAGTTCTATGTGACTCTAAAATCTACAAAAAAAACACAACAGCCAAAGCTTGAGTCTCAAATCTGAAAGGATACATGACTGAATGATGACAGTACCTCTCTCGTTTGTTATGATGAAGGGGTCAGTCTATGTAAAAGTGAGACACAACCCAACTTCTTTAAATGATGAGATTGAGATACGTCGAGATGTATGATGATATGAAAAATCAGTGAGTAAAGGTATAAAACAAAACCGTAATATCAATTTGCATTAAAATTCTTGGATACATAAATTCCCAATTTATAACTGGGATACGTAAAGATTGAGATATCATAAAGAAAGCATTAAAACTAGACGGTTGGAGTTGAGTCTTGATTCTTGGTGAGGGAAAGCTAGTTGGGTGGTTCGTTTGGGCCGTTATTATCTTCAACAGGATTGGCGTTGATGTTGTAAGCTCTTCCTCTTGCTGGTGGTGGAGCTGGGTTTGCTTGATTTGCTTGGTTAACTGGGTTTGCTTGAGCTTGGGCGTTTATGATTTTAACCAATCGAGGGCACGTGTTTCTAAAGTGGGTAGGGTCGCCACAATTAAAACAAGCTCGAACATATGGAAACATGGGGTATTGGGGTTGTTGATATGTTTGGATCATGTTTTGAGTAGGGGGTGAGGCTTGGTTTTGAGGGGCACGACAAGTTTTGCTCCAATGACCATAACGCCCATAATTTGCACACAGTCGACAAGGTACGGCAGATGGATGGTGATAAAAACAGGTGTTGCATTGAGGGTGAGGTCCAATGTAAGGTTTCTTATTTGGGTAAGTAGAGTTGGGTGCTACTTGAGCGATTGGGATAGCTTGGAGGGGTACGGCTTGTGAAGCTGGTTGATTGCCTTGGGTGATAGCGAAATTTTGCCCATCTCGTTTTCTCTTAGGAGTGATTTGAGAAGAGGATTCGGTCTGGGTTGGGTTAGAGGTTTCGGTTGATGCTTTATCCTTCTTCTTCTCCTCCGCGAAGTCTTTATTCCGTATGCGGTTTTCGGTGAGCTCTATAGCTAACTCCATTGCTGCTTCCAAAGTTGCAGGTGTGGTACTTATTACAGGGTCTTGAATTTTTGAAGGAAGACCTCGAATGTAGTGCTCGATTAAACGGTAGAGGGGAGTGAACAAGTTGGGGACCATCAGATTCAACTCAAGGAATCTCTTGCTGTATGTGGTGTGGTCGCCCTCCTTTTGTTTCAAAGTGTAGAACTCATCTTCTAGTTTCTTGATTTCGCTTCTTGGACAAAAACGTCTTGTCATGATTTCCCTCAACTCTTCCCAAGTCAAAGTCATAGCATTTTCAGCACCTCGCTTGGTCTTCTCTGTATTCCGCCATGTAAGTGCTACTCCAAACAAACGACCGGTAGCATATCGCACCTTGCGATCATCGGGGCAGTCGCAATTGAGAAAAGTGTTTTCCATTTCCTCAAACCAATGGAGGAGAGCGGTGACACCTTCAGTCCCTTCGTATTTTGGAGGATCGTAGGATTTGAAATGCTTGAAGGTGCATTTAGTGGCATTTGGGGGAGGATTGACAATGTTTTGATCTTCTTGGTTGATTGGGTTGACGGGATTAGCGGTAAGGGCCTGTTGTACTTGAACTACGATGTTGGGTATTACGGCAGCCATTTGTTGAGCAATTTGGGCAGCCATGTGCTCGCGGGATTTTCCTGATCTCATACTTCTACGAGAGAGACTAGAAGACATCTACAAGGAATACGTATCGAGAGTATGAGTTTGACGTTTTAGGTGTCATGTGTCGTATTTAGAAATGAACATTCACAAAAACAAATGAATAAAATAAATTTACTACATCCATAGGATGTCTTGGGCTTTGCTCATGTTTGGGCTTCCATATGTCCCCTTACTTGGCCTTGGTAGTCATGTGGGCCCCCATGACTACTGGGCTCTGGTAGGGTTCATATTGGTGTTGGCCTGTTAACACTTGCGCCACCCGAATGAAAATCGTAAAACATGACAGCAAAGTATAAGGTTGGAGGGTGTCCTGGTATGGACACAATGACAACTCAAAGTAGGGTTAGTTCGAACGACGTTTGGTGTGGCATGCTTTGGCCTAATAGGTCCTTCGTACTCTCATCGTTAGTCCCCAGGTAGGCAAACTGGTCCGTTATATTGGATTTATACGAATGCCAACCTAGACAGGACGTTCCGACTACCGGTACTTGTACCCTTACAGTTACTACATGCCCGTCGTAGAACTCACTTTGATGAGATTTGAAAAACGAAAATTGCGACACAATCTTGAATAAAGGAAATATGAGGATGATTTGAATATGTGAACATTGAAATATGCATGATGAATGTATATGTAAGCATGTTATGTTTGACAACAAGTATAACTCATTAAGTATCACACAAAATGATAGTGGAAGTGTTTGCATGCATTTTTGTGTGTAATAAATACGAAACAAATAAACATCATGAGTTTGTATGTAACCACATAAACAATTAAAATCTAATCAACTATAGTATAGGCTCTAAGGGTCTAATAACCTATCCTATATCCCTATAGTCAAAAGCTCTGATACCAATCTGTCACACCCTGACCCGCAGCGGAAATGGTAGTCGGGGCATGATTGGGTTTTCATCAAAGCTCATGACATTTACTATAAAGTTTCATATTTATTATTTCTCTTTAAAAAAAAGTTACAATAGACATACAAGCATAACATGTTCAAATACATTTTCATTACAAACTAAAGTATTAAACAAAAATCATACAATTACAAAGGGAAACAAAACTAAATGTCTATTCCAAAGCATTAACTTGTTTATTCTTCTAGGCCATCCTACGTGTTTCTTTTCTCAACTGGATCACCTGTATCATGTGTAAAAATAGGGTTTTTGGGGTCAACAAAAGTTGGCGAGTGAATCTTATGAAAACATTTGAACGAATTTATTATATTGGTTATAAAAAGGTGCATAACCACATATTAGTAAACGTAAATGTAAATTTAATCACAAAACACATAATATCAATTAATGCACAAGCACACACACCAAATGATGAACAATGAGATCAAGGCTCAATCAAACAGAGCCGATCTAATGAGGCACGCGATGTTCAACTCATCTCCCACGAGGAACTGATGGGCCTAATGAATGATTTGCACGCAACTTGACAAAATGTAAACACGCATCACAACAAACAATATTTACATCACAAGTTTTGGTCATATAATGGTAATGGCACAAGTTTGAATAAACGAAATAATTAAAGCGACACATGATACACCCCAAAACATGAAAAAAAGGGGAATTTGTAAGGATTCACTCACAGTGGGTGCGTTCCTTGATAATGATGAATGCACACGAATTTATGATTCAACCGTCGAGGGAAAACTAACCTAAATAATAACGTAATAATTCGATAAATAAATAAAGTTCATATTTTAATTAATGTTTTTTATTAGATTTTTGAGGTTATTTTTGGTGGTAGTTATGGAGTTTTTAAAACTTAAAAAGTATTGTTTTAAGGGTTTTTATTTGATTTTTAACTAATATTTTAAAGAAAATAATGATATAAAATATACAAAAAAAAATATGGATCTTGTCAGACCTGACAATGGTCTGACCGGTTCTTATGCGACTATTGGTAGCGTGTGTGAGGTTCGAACTCGTGACCTCCCGTATACGTGCACGCAGTTCTACCAACTGAGCTACGTGTCTAACCCGAAATAATCTCTGATTTTATTATTCTTATATACTAGTTGAGTTATTTAGAAATTATTCAATTTTTAAAAAAGATTTAAACTGTCGAACCGGTGTGAGAGCTTGGACTCGAACCCGCGTTTCGAATGTTGTGTTGCACCCAGCCCAACCAGTTGGGCTGGGTGTCTAACCCGTATTATATAGTTCTTGTATTATATTTAACAACATACTGTGGGACAATCTGTTTTGGTTTAAAAAAAATGGATTTTATTTCACTGGATCGATGTGGTTCAAGGTTCGAACTCGGTACTAGTCACGTGAAATGCACACAGTCCACCACTGGACTGTGTGTCTAACCCAATTAATATCCGTATTTTAATTCTTTTATACACTTATAAACATGCTTCAGGATTTGGCTTTTATAAAAATAAGGGTATGTTATTTCAGTGGATCGGAACACAAACAGACTCGAACCGGAGATTTACGCGTCGTGTGTGCACACAGTCCACCACTGGACTGTGTGTCTAACCCGGCTATATTCCAATTTTTATTTCTTTTAACTATTAACCAGCTTCATCTTCTCTAATGTACCCACTGATTCAAAGATTACCCGACCGAATTGCTTTGAATCGATTTGATTACAATGCATCATTAATATGTAAAGATGGAAAGGAGTTGTACTGTACCGGAATGGTGGGGGTTGATACTCGACGACACTTCTGGCGAGTTGTTAGAGTTCCGGCGACGAGCAAGGATTTTTTGACAACGTGCTTTGAAAGAAAATTTCGAGAGAGAGAGAGAATGATTCTGAGCGAATCGATCTTTATGAAAAGGTTGGATATTTATAGGGTGAGCAGTAATCAATTGTTGGTTTCGGTTTCGAGTTGAAGTTTTCAGTCAAAACGGTTATGGGCGAGTTGTCTGCGAATCTAATTGAACGTGATTTAGCTTGATTTGCGTCTAGATTCACGATTTGGAACGTATTCTTCAGTCAATTGCAGAGAAAAGGAAATCTTGATGATTTCCAGATTGTTTGCGTGCCGTTACAGGGCGGCATTCTTTGAATTCGGATTCAATGAGATAATATGATTTAAAAGATTTATTGGTTTGGTTATTTCATATGTTTTGTGAGTGGTGTAACGGTGTGTTGTGTGTTTGGTTAGGGGTGAGACCCGGGTTCGATTCCCACGGTCTACCCCTTTCTATATTTTTTTTTGATTGTATAACTATTATATATATATATTATTTATTATTAATACTATTATCTTTATTTATATTATTAACATAACGAATCTCTTAAATGATTAACATAAATTTGTAACGAAAAGATCATAATATAAACTTGATATAAAAAAATGATGCGGGTTTTAGAACCCGTTTTTCGATGAATGTTACAGAGCCCTACTATGTCCTGGAAACACAACCGGAGCAAACTGAATGAGGCAAACGGGTGTCACATAAGAAGAAAGAGCCAACTGCGAGTCGAAAAGCAAAAAAAACGTGTAAGTGTGGTCGTCAGACAAGGAGTACGCGTTAGCCCGGGCTTGGCTCGACGTATCAAAGGATCTCGAAATTGATAAGGTTTTTATAGACTTTTTCATTTTATATTTTTTTCTTATAGCCAACAATCAAAATAAGGTTTTTGTTTTGGAAGCGAATCCGAGAACTATTTTTTGGGCTCGTTAGCAAAGAGGAGGGTTGCCGGCCAAATGATTCCATATCGGGCAAGTGGAGTGATACGAACTCTAAATGTACAAGATTTCAATCGGTTTATCAACGTCTTAGAAATGGTTGGAAAAGCGGCGAGGGCGATGATGATATAATTTCGGCAACTATCATAGAATATCAAGTCGAACGAGATCAATTATCATACTTAAGGGTTTCGAAGCTTCTTCGTGCTAGCCCAAAGTGGGCCAACTTCTCTCCGTTGGGAGGAACTTCTTCCGCAAGGTCAGGAAATAGAAGGCCTTCAAAGAAGTCCAAAACCTCCTCTTCCATTGATCCTGAAACACCAACGTCTGGCGCACGAAACATTAACTTA
The DNA here is from genome assembly GCA_947069175.1 of Scalesia atractyloides. Taxonomy (NCBI): domain Eukaryota; kingdom Viridiplantae; phylum Streptophyta; class Magnoliopsida; order Asterales; family Asteraceae; genus Scalesia; species Scalesia atractyloides. Next base: position 18,921,267 of record CAMTDV010000022.1, on the reverse strand, counting down.
AACAATGTTAGCCCATTATTTGTGGGGGAGGAGGAGTAGCCGGAGGTGGAGCTATGCCAACCAGCCAGTAGAAGAAACAGCGGAAAAGCGAGGCGACCGGAGTCATCTTCGTCGGGATTCGACTTGAAAGAAGAGTTTGCGAAATGAACCAACGTCTTCAAGACATACGGGACCTCGGGTATACAAGAAAACCAGAAAGCGGTCAAGCTTACGAAGGAAAGACAAATGGAGAGAGACATCGGGTATTACTCAAAACCGATCGACCACCTGACCGGAAAGGCGTTGAAATTGGCTCTAAAGCGTAAGACCCTTATTGAAAGAAAAAACACGGTCTTTAGTTATTTAATTTTCGCATGTTTTTAATTTTATTGTAATGTTTTTTATGTGTTGTAATGTTTTTTTTTATTTAATGAAATGTTTTTTTTATAATGATATGTTATTTTTATTTTATATTTTTAATTTAGAAATTGAAAAAAAAATGATTTAGTAATGATTACTAGAAAGTTATGGAGGTTACCACTACACACATGTTATCAAATTTCATATACCCTAGTCTTTTCATTTCACTTTTTGCCACTTGTAACATGTAAAGGGAGGGAGTTATAGGGTTTTACCACTACACATGGCCTTAAAATGTACTAACAAAACAAATAAAATGTTGCCAATAATCTCTAGATCAAGTGGTGGAATACTTGCATTTCTCTTGAGAGTTACATGTTCAACTTCCACTTGGTAGAGCGAGGCACTGGTGGGTAATGATAGGAGCCCCAAGGAAACTTACGTTCGATCCTTGAGCTAAACGGGTTTTACTGGTTATTTCACCGTCGTGCCTACAGGTGGGTGGGTTACAAGGTTTTCCCGGAATTGGTGGTGGACTCGAATTACTCTCGGAGTACTATGTTTAGTCTAGTGGATGCCCTGAGAATGCTCGGTATTAGTTCTATTGGTTGTTTAAAAAAAACAAACAAAATGTATTTATGAACAAAAAAATTAAAACAAAGCATAGTTAGATGCTTATATAACAGGTGTAGTTTTAGTTGGCATATGAATCTTTCCCGATCAATGATTATTTTTTCATTCAGAAGACCCCACTGTTACCAGGATCACAAGCTGATCATGTTTTACAAGGAGGGTCGTCGCCATTGCCATTGCTGATTATTTGGCATTAAAACACATGAAGTAGTTTGATCAAATGGGAGTATGAGGTTACCCAAAAATCACAATTGCCTTTAAGGATCTTTTAGAAATAGACAGAAATCTTCATTGTCATTAGTAAATTCTCAATGGTCTAAAAAATAATAAAGAAACTAATAATTGTCATTGCCATCAGCCAATATTTTGTATCTATATAACCAAGACTATACGGAGTAGGAGCATAAAAGAATAGTGTTATTCGACATGTATCTGTAACGTCAACACGTGTCAGAAAAGTGACGTAGTGCAACAAAAGGAGGAATGGTATGGAGCGTGAAAGAGTGACGTTATTTGACACCCGACACACACTTTTTATTATTATTTTATATTTAAAAATTATATAAAATCTATTAAATTTAATAAAAGACCATTAATACTAATTAAACAAATAACATTAATAAAAAATTAGATACTATAATAAATAAAAACATTACATAACTTAAAAAACGAAACTAAAAGAAACATTACATAATTAAAATTAAACGTTAACTTGAACATACTTAATCGAAAAATTATTGTTATTTGCCACGTCGCGGCGTGTTTGAAGTCACGATCGTACGTATACCTGTAGTCGACGAGGACGACTTGGATAGCGTCGTCTTCAGTGAGCTCACCGTCCCGGTTGTCCACAACGTTGACAAGCATCTCAAACCTCGAACTAGTCATACGAATTGTTGGAAAACGTGTTCCCAAAACGGATTCGCGGGTAAGGGAGGCGCGTTGTTGGTAACTGTTGCGATTTAAGATTCACACAACGCAATGCCTACTTCTTTGTTCTATGGATTCATTGCCATTTTGAAGAGTTGTGAGAAATGAAATGAAAGTTGGAGAGATTTTGAATGTGAAAATGGTAGAATAGTTTTAGATTAAATAAGAAGAGTGATTTTTTTTCAAAAGGTTTTTTTTAAAGAACCGTTGTGGGCAACTGCTAGAATCCACACCCAGCTAGCGGCTCTTCGAGACGGCTCGTTTGTTTAAAAAAGTTTATATTTTTGTACTTTTTTGCACATAATGATATACATAAATCCAAAACAATAAATAAAACATTGCTTTGGCTAATAGAATAGTAATTTGGGCAAACTATAAAAGAAACAACAAAAGATTTCGTGTTACCTTAGTCTATATTTTTTAAATTAATATTAATAATTAAAACCTTAGCTTAACAATCTGTTTTTTCATAAAAAATAGCCATATTACTGACTAAACAACGTTGCTTAAAATATATTAGCATATATATAATTTGGGGTTTAATTTAAAAGGACAAGCTAGTGAAAATAGAAAAATTATAATTTTGAGGTTTTTAAACATCCGTACACAAACCGAAATCCACTCATTGTGGTCTAAGCTAGTGAAAATGGAGAAATTATAATTTTCAATGAAGATGACATCGTTGAGAACTTGACCAAACATTGTATCCCCTCTTTGGATGGATATGTTGGTATATCACTAAATTTAAAAAACAAAAAAAAAAATTCCCAAAACAACCCGATGGGTTAGTTTTAAATTTTAAGAAGCGTGAAAGTTGTGTGATTTATACGGCGCGTACCTTTATGCAAGCAGTGACGTCATACACCTCCTTATCCTGATTGTGTGTCCTACTGCTCCTTTTTTTAAGCACCCATTATTGACCATCAAACCTAAGCCTGCTCCCCTACTTACACACTAGGATATATACGTTTAATAATATTATAATATTTATCTCGTAGGCCCCTGTCTATATTTCACTTTTAGCACCTTGACTTGTCATGCAACTACAATTCTTCCTTTCTAAAAAGTGAGAGACTGTATCACGCCAATGCAGGTTATAGCACCCTATGGCGTTGCGACACACCGTCTTGAGGGTTAACACAAGGCGGTTAACTATTATATACTCAAGTTATAAGATCTCACTTTCATCTTTCTTATGCATTTATCATGTGTCATCTAACCCTATATCACAGGGGGTTATGAGAGATTACCAATACGCATGGCATAAGTATTTATAATTTTTTTAAACTACAAATTTATTTTCTCCTGTTATCCGTGCAAGTTAGAACCAAACCTTCTGAATCTAATTGTTTGCTAACCCCATTAATCTAAAAATTTATGATGTTGTGTTGTCCTTTATTAATTAAGAAATTATATGTTTATTTTATTTTAAGACAAAAGTTGAAAAAAAACTTTATTCTTCTTCTAGTAAACCAATGTAAAGAGATCTTATATAATTCCACTAAAAGTTTGGTTCGGTTTTTAAAAGATTATTTAAATTATAAAGACATCTTATATGTTCATACTTTTATTAGTTTATTAGTTAAGTGCCTGAAAATGCTCTCTTATATATACTATTAATCATAACCAAAATTAAAGGATTATAATATAATATAATTATAATAAAAAAAAAACCCTGATGGATAACTAAACTTAGTGGCCAGATTCCTGGTGTGAGAGAGAGAGGGAGATGAGAGAGAAAGAGAGCAGTGATAGAGAGGAGAGTGGCGGTAGTGTGGCGGTCGCGGTCGGCGACGGCAGTGGTGGTGGTTCTCGGGTTGGGCGGTAGGGTTGGGTCAAGGTAGACGTCAGCAGCGGCGGCCGTCGTCGCGTCTTAGCGGCGACAATGGTGGCGGTGCAGTCGCGGGTATTCCGGCTCGCCGGCGACGGCGGCTGCGGTGCTTTGAGTCGCGGTTCAGTTCCGGTTCAAGTTTGGGGATTTGTTTCGGGTTCATCTCGGATCTAGTTCGGTTCAGGAATCGGTTCGCGTCGAGTTTCAGTTCCGGTTCAGTCGGTTCAACGTAGTTCATCTCCGGTTCAGTCCAGATTTCCGGTTCAGGTTTCGGGTTCGACTTGGTTCGACTCGGTTCAAGTTCGAAACGGTTTTCAATATTTCGATTTCGTTTCGATTAGAGTTCATTTTCAGTTTGGTTTAAAAGTCTAAAGGTCTGATTTCAGGTTCGGTGTTCGATCGGTGCGGTCAACAAAAGTCAATGGTCAAACCCGGTCAACACGAGTCACACCTTGTCAAATCTGGTCAACGGGTCAACCCAAGACTCAGTAGAAATTAATTACGACGCGAAATTTAATTATATTAGTTATAATTATTATTGATAATTAGCGCGCGAAACCGAGTTTAAAACCGAACCATAAACGATTACATATCGCCAAAAATTAAAATAATAATCGGTCCGACAAAATATTCGCGGAAAATTTCTAGTTAAAACCGAGCCGACGTTAAATATATAAAAACGGAATATTATAATTGGCGAAAGTTATAATCAAAACACGACGAAATATATATATATTGTTTGTTTGCTACATTGCAGGTTGTGTTTTGATAAATAAATCGACAAATAATATTGTCGGGATTGTCCGAAAACAGAGGAAACTCTGCCCGATTTTCGTAAAATACGCAATACGAAAACGCGACACATTTCAAAGATTTAACGTTCGATTTCAAACATTTGTTATAAAATAAACATTAACATATATATTTATTTTAACGACGCCTACAAATCGACCCGATGACTTTTCAACGAGCGCGGATTACAAGACAGCAAGATTCGGTATTCGACTATAAAATAAATAATGTTTATTTATGTTAATTCAAAGTCGAAATTCGGAAATTTGATTTCAAACCTCGATAAAATTATTCGAACAATGTCATAAAATAAGTATATTGTTATATTTATTTCGAACGCCAATATTTCCGAAACGCTTTTACAAGACGAATACAAGGTGCGCGTTATTTCAAACGAACGAATTTGGAAATCGTATAACACGAATATAATTGCATATTTATATACGAATGGCGAGACGTCAAATACTTTCATAAAATTAATATGGTTATATTTAACAGGTGTGAATACTTTCGAATGACATTATAACAATAGTATATTGTTTTTATTCGATTCAAACGCTAAACGAAGTACGACGCGACTCCGCAAGACTATGACAAGCGTACGATTACATCATTATTTATTTATTATAAACTATACCGCAAGACTATCGCGCAAATACGAAATGTGTTACCTATGCGGTTATATTTTCAAGTATATATATAATATATCTTACGAAAACTACGGAGAGTCGTACTATTATCCGTCGACGTACATAACGACTAAATATGATTTCATGAAACATGGTTATGTTTATAAGTAAACATATATTTCAAGTCACTCGAAAAAGGAATCGTTTCTAAGAAAACCATAGGTTGGTTAACCGAGTTAAGTCAATAATAATTTCATAGAATCGTATGAGTAACGATTCGGTAGAGCTCGGTCACACGTAGTTTAGCTACGTCATTCTCAGCAACTTACGAGTTATTCCGTTTTAGGAATACCTTAGATTGCATGCTAGCAAATCAAGTTGTGGAGACAACACTATGGAAATCACATTAAGCTAGCTTTGCACAAGGAAATCAATGTGAGTTCATAACCCCCACTTTTTACCGTTTTAGATTTTTATAAATGTTTCGGGGGTGGAAAGACACGCAAGTTTTACAAAAGTACACAACATTTCGATTAACGAAAGTTCATATTCTAAACCATGTTGCGAATGGATTTCAATAAACTCAAATGGTTTACGAAAAATTTATACTCAACATACCGGTTTTACAAAACACACGCGTATTTTCGAAACATGCATGAGTTTGATAACTAGGGACGGAATTGTCCTAGTTACAACGGGACTGGATTGTCCTACATACAAATATGGGGACGGGTTGGTCCTGCTTATAAACACAAGGACTGGATTGTCCTGCATACAAATAAAGGACTGGTTGGTCCTGCTTTTAGACTCAAACGGGCTAGGCCCATTCTCATTTGTGCGAGGCACAAAAACTCTGTGAGTTCATGTCCCCCTTTTCTCTTAAATGTTTTCAGTTTATAACTCTCGGGGGAAAATACATGTTTTCGATGGTATGGTTTAGCTATGGAATGAAATATTAGATCATGTGCGAATAGGCTCTCTCTTAGGTGCCATTAATCTTTTATAAGACCGAGGAACAAGAATGGTAGATCTCTCGGGTGTCGCGAGCCCCACTCATGGGTCCTTGTGTGGCCGCATGTAGTGCTTTTGTTGTCCTAGCCGGGTGGACCGAAAGAAATCGGCTAGGGTTGAGTACTTCCTATGTCGGCACACATATTAATTGGACCGAAAGAAATCGGCTAGGGTTGAGTACTTCCTATGTCGGCACACATATTAATGTCCTTACAAAACATTAATGATCATCAAGTTCATTGACGCGATACATACCACATTTTTTTTATATATGAACTCTCATATTATAACGCAACGCAGACGTTGACAGTCATACAAGTTTTACAAAACATGGAAAACTACATACTACGATTTCAATACCGGTTTACAAAGATAACAGAAAACATTTCAATACCGTTTTATTTACAGATGCGATCTAAAAACATTTTATCACCGGTTCATAAACATATCAGTTATATGCATGGATTTGCAAACAACATGGAAAACATTTTAATACTGTTATACAGACATGACATTCCAAATGCTTTGGGATACTCTGATCCTACAAACCGGTCTTTCGAATGCAAGACTTTCAAATGTTTTATGATTCATTTGAAACAAAAACAAACAAACTATGAACTCTCCAACTTTATGTTGATTTTTCGCATGTTCTTTCTCAGGTTATGATTACAAGTATGGCGCGGTTGGAATAGTGGAACCCACGGGGATTTGAGTAGTTAGCGGACGTTCATTTACTAGTAACCCTAGCTCCCACGTCTGCTTCCGCTGTGCGATGAAGATGCCATTCAGGTCACGCCCCGCTCTGATGTGAACGGATAACTAGGGGGTGTGACAGTTTTAACTTTTTTTTATTTTTTTGTTTTAATCAATAAATCATCATCTTTTTCCTAAGAATTTAAACCCTAGATTTGGTCCCCTAATTAACACCATTTCTCCATCAAGAACTAGATAAAACGAAGAAACCAGCAATCGGTTCTGAACTAGACCCGAATTTGGCATGAGTTGTTGGAAAATTAGAATGTAATGAATGGAAATTAATTCATTGAAATTAATAATATTAAATTATTTATATGGTAAAACTCTTGAGTGGAGTTTTATTGATAACATTTGATTAGTTTTTATTAGAGTGTTAAGTCTCTAATCAATTGAGACTCTTAACTCTCCCTCAAGTCTTGAATAATTAGTTGGCTATGTGTCTTATTTGTTACTAGAAGAAATATACATAATGTATACATGAAGAATACTTGAAAAAGAGTGATACTTGAATACTAATATAGAGAGGAGTACCATCTACTCGTTTCCACCACCATCGCCTGCTTATCTGTTCCACAAGTTTAAATACTACAATTTTACCCAGTGTAACCTCGAGCGCGTGAGCTATCTCCGGCAGTACATACTACTTCGGCTATTGTACCCTGGGAGACAGACCCGTCGTCTTTGGTAGAGGCGTGAAATCTGTTTTAAGGGAAGCGTGTTGAACATGTGCCTCAGCCACAGCCGTCAACATCAGTTTGTTCAATTTTGCGGCCAAGAAGGATCTCATAAGGAGACGGGTTTCAAGTTCTCGTAGTGGAAATTGTACAAGAAGACGCTTATCAAGCTCTTGTCAAAGACAACGATTTGAATCGATTTATTTAAATATGTCGTATTTCATATTTAATTTTGTATGGATTTGTACACGGTATGGGTACTACAATTTCCCAAAATTATGTAAAGAGAGTATCTTTACAGTTTTTATATTTATTTATATATATTTTTTATAAAATTGGACCCATGTTCTACAAACTTAAAACAGATTGTGAGATTGTTGCTACAATATTAAAACCTTGTTTATAAGGATTTTGGGTTCACAAAAAATTTTAATAAAAAAATAATAAAAAATATTTTTAGAGATTATCATCTTATAAATATTTTTTGGGAAATATGTATGTAGTACAACTTGTTGTGTTTGGATTTCTTGAGATTGAGATACAATCTTAAATCCTATATCGTGGTACAAAACGAATAGTTTTGGTTCAATCGTTTGGTTTTGTAACGATTTTGGAATCGTTAATTTTTTTCTAACTTTTATGTTAGATCGTGTTTATTAGTGTAAACCATACGTTTTTTGAAAACGTTGAATTCTCTAACTTTTGCGTTAGACCGGCTTTATTTTTATAAACAATACGTTTTTTGTAAACGTAAAATTCTTTAACATGCTTGTTAGAAATGAGCATATTATTTATATAATATGATTTAAAGAATGAGTGTTAAGAATAAGTTTATTTTATATAAACTAATAAGCCTTATAATGATTTTTATAATCATTTATTTCTACACGATCGTGTTAGAATTGGGTTCCTTATACAAATTGATAAGTTTTATGACGGTTTCTGTAGTCGTTTATTTCTAACGAGCTTGTTAGAAATTATTTATTGATAAGCTTTATAACAACATTTGTAATTGTTTACTTTTAACAAAAGTGTTAGAAACAGTTATAAGATTGTTTAATTTGAAAACGATTCTAACATGTGTGTTAGAAACGTTCATGAAAAGCGTTAGTTTGGAAGCAATTTTTTAATTGCTTATTTTCTAACGTGTGTATTGGAAATGAATTATTTATTTGAACCATATATGTGTTTATAGCAAGTCGAATTGACATTTTGTGGAAATGTTAACATTTCTAACGTGGACGTTAGAATTTATTTCATTTTAACATGATTGTTAAAAATGGTTAAAATACAAATGCTTTGAAATGTTTTATGTAAACATTTTATATAACTAATTTGTTGTAGCATTGATTTTAATGAATATAAACACTTATATTATGCTTTGTATGGTTTAGAAATAAAAGATCATAAATTGAAGTTGATGTTTGATTGTATTAAATAATTAAATCACCTGAAAGTGATGGTGTTGTTATTTATATGAATTTAATAAAATTATAATTACTTACTGGACTCTTCATATGGAAGATAAACCTTTAAGTAGAGTTTTATGTCAATTCATTAGTTTTATAAGAGTTTATATCTCTAACAAAATCTCTAATTAAGTGAGACTCTTCTCCACCCTATGTCTCTTGTATTAAAAGTAGGCTATGTGTCTAACTTGATGAGTTTTGAAAACTACAAGAGTAAAAATACAAGAATTAAATCACCATAAAGTAATGGTGTAGTTATTTGGGATTTATCATCAACTTTAATTTGTGATTTCTAAATCCAAATGGTCATGTATATATATATATATATATATATATATATATATATATATATATATATATATATAGTGGAGAGTTCAAATGAGAAAATTTTTTTGTAAGAATAAAAATAATAACTTTTAAACCAATAGAAATTCTCCATTTACTTAATTTAATACGTGTATTTAATGTTATGAAAAATGAAGTAAATCTATAATTGTCATTAATTAGCTGATTAATTAAGCATGTAACTCTTTTTTTTTCATATACTCTTTCAAGATAAAATAATTTATGGTGTAGGACAATTTTCGACATGTGTAAGATATTTTAGTATGTGTGTGGTAATTTACATGTGTGTAGGGTAATTTCGGTAAGTATAAGACATATGTAGGATAAATTTTGAAATGTGTAGGATAAAATGTTTTTGCTTTATTAATGAGAGATAACATAATTAATTAGAGTTATAAACTATTTAATGTTTTACCATTATGCCATTTCTTCTTTTTTTTCTCACATTAAATTTCTTCTCAAATGAACATGTCCCTATATATATATATATATATATATATATATATATATATCTATATATATATATATATATATAGTGACTTAAATTTTCTAACACGTGTGTTAAAAAATGTGTATTACAAATACATGGTTAGAGACTGTACATTTTATAAGCTATAATGAATAGAGATGTTTTATGTAAACATTTAATTGCCTATGTGTGCATCAAAAACAATGAGAAATGGTTTATTTTATAAAATTATCCTTGGAAAACATTTTATGTAAACGTTCGATTCTATAATGTGCATGTTATAACATTTTTTTTTCTAGCATGCGTGTTAGAAAACGTTTAGTACATGCATAGGAAGACTAAACAATATAAAACCGTTTGATATTTTGGGTTTTGATTTATGTTTTCATAAACCCTAATTGATATTATTAATATAGTATTGCAGAACTAAGGAAATTTTAAGAATAATTTTTAAAACAAAGTTTTGCATAGCATTGATAATTCAAATGGTTTGCTACTCTTGATAAAAGTAGCATTTGTTGAACAAAGTAACAATCTCGTGAATATTATTTGGTGGAAAACAACTTGGTGTTGTTGTGAACAAATTTAATTGTTTAAGTTTACTACTTAAATGTAGGCTTTGTAACAACTTGGTGTTGTTTTGACCAGAATTCTCCAAGTTTAAAATTTTAAGATGAAATGGGGAACTTGTACTTTACAAGTGCATGGAGTCTTATTGAGGGAGTACCTCAAGACATGCCATGGGACGATATCGTTGAGAAGATTTCGGTCAGATTATACAGTGTTGAAGATAAAAGCACTTTGGTATTTGATGTCTGCATATCGTCTATGCTTCCATTTAAACTTCAAAAGTGTTTGGCATTTATGATTTAATTTTGAATGTATTTTATTGTTTTGTGTTCAATATCTTCGGATAACACATGCAATTTTACAAAGAAATAAACCACTAATGTTTGTGACGTATAAATTAATTTTGTGGAAAATAATTATAACGTTAATTATACATTATTTAAAAGAATATGATTTTAAATAAATAGTACATGAAAATACTTGAACATAAACAACTTAAGAGTTGTTGCATTGACTAAAAGTCAAAGATGAGATATCAAATGTGTAACCACATCACCAGTAGTAAGTGTATTGAGATGAGATACACAAACGAGATTCGTGTCGAAATACTTCGTTAGAAGTCATTGAAAAATTCACAAGTTTAAATTCTAACATATGAAAGTAAAAGTACTGTTTGTTATTGTATACCTTTAATAAATCTTGCGGGATTTATACGTAGATGCATCTACGACTTGAATATGGAAATTTTACCTTCGTTTAGGATATCATCCTAAATATACATATATCCTAATGAATAAAAATAGATGTGTGCAAATCACTTATGGAAAAATTATGAATGCCACGTTGTTGAGTGTGGATCTAGTTGACTCTATCTTCCACATAATAGTGATTGTAAACAAGGAACATTCATCTTGTTGGCGATGAGTGTGTTCACCAAGTGACTTGGATTAAGGCTTATGTTTAAGTAATTATGAGTCAATGGTAAAGCGTTGGAGATCAAAGGTAAACAAGTTATGTTCCTTAATTGAATGATAAAATTTAGCTATGTGCTATATACAATAATTTGTGAGACCTTCCTAAATATTGATGTTATAGGATTATGAATAAGTCTCATTATTTTATTAACAAGGGATGAATGTTGCAAAGTGATATTATGATATCCTTTGGGTTGTGAAGAATCAGAATGATACATCTTCTGTTCACATGCTAAAATATTATAATTTAAAGCATGCTAGACCAGTACTTGGTTAATTATGGGTCTTGACGCAGACTAATTAACTCTAAACATTCAAATGTATATGAACACAAAAAGAACTTGTGTATAGACAAAGTTGAGGGAGAATTTTCATTCATTATAAGGAAAAGACATGTAACTTTTGAAGAGTTTGTTCGAAAAGCTAATGAGAAGAGCTCATTGTCTAGGCTTATTTTAGATGTTAAATTAGAATTATTCTAAGTTGGTGACAAACTTATGACAATGGCATGTGTTGCTTTTGTCAGCTCGGAAGCTTATGTAAATTAATGAAATATGAGTTGAATTCACTGATATAATGAGGTTGATCTTGTTTAATCATATGTGTATAAATGTCGTCATAAGTGAAATTGCGGAAATGTTGATCAAATGGTAACCAAATGTGGGAGATGATCCATTTAAGAAAAACAACCCTATAAGGGTATGTAGAAATGGTTTTCATTACCCCATATGGATGTTATCCAATAACACTTAAATGTGGGGGTGTCTTGCATTTGTACCATAAAATTTTGGCAATAAGGATTTTTTAATCAAATCTAACATTGCAAACAAACGACTAAGTGGAAGACACAAAGGTCGTAGTGCATAGTGGAGATGTGTTTGCCTTAAATGATACGCGTATCTTACAAAGACATATATTATAACTAGATTCAGATGGCCACTGAGGTTATAGTCTTAGAAATTGACTATAGGAAAAATTAACTTACGACTTAAGAACACATCATGACAAATGATCAAATACGGAAAGTTATTTTTAATGACTAGACAAAGTCAAAGATAATGTTATAGATCCAATAACCACATGGTTTATTAAAGATCAAGTTGTGGAAAGAGACTAAAGCCCATGGAAAAAGGTGTGTGAAAGAAACCTAACTTACTTGACCGGAGATCCCAAGATCTAAGTTCAATAGGACAACTAATCACATGCCTAAGAGTGGTCACTGTGGGAGCATAGCTAATATGCATAAGCTAGTTTATATGGTTATATACATCCCGTAAATGATAAAAGGGTGTTTAAATACGTCCTAGTTCATTCCTATGAAATTCAGTGACAAATTGTGAGGCTAAGCATATTATGTGGTAAATGATTTTCCGTAATCATGGTAACCATGATGCTTTAAATGATTTAAGGAGAATCACCTATGTTAGATAGAAGTGAGGTCGCTTCGAATGGAATTGGGGGCACAATTACTAAAGCTCTCGCAGAACCAGGAAAGTGTTCCACGACCATTATTGGACACGACTATGAGGGGATAACCCGGCTAAGGAGAGTATTGTGTGAAGTGTATTGTCGTCTACATAAATGGGGGTTTGTTCAAGGACATCGCGTCTACAAATCGCTAAAAGGCTAAGTATGCTTCATAACGGAAAGTTCAAAGGGAATACCTACTTATCCGGCAATACTCAACTGTTGAGGTTGCATTGGAAATTTTGTGTATTTTGATAAATCTCCATACATGTGGGGAATTTTTGGAAAATTAGAATGTGATGAATGAAAATTAATTTATTGAAATTAATAATATTAAACTATTCATATGGTAAAACTCTTGAGTATATTTTTATTGATAATATTTGATTAGTTTTTATTAGAGTGTTAAGTCTCTAATTAATTGAGACTCTTTACTCACCCTCAAGTAATGTGTCTTATTTGTTACTTGAAGAAATATACATGATGTATACATGAAGAATACTTGAAAAAGAGTAATACTCTCTACTCGTTTCCACCACCATCGCATGCTTATCCGTTCCACAAGTTTAAATACTACAATTTTACCCAGTGTAACCTCGAGCGCCTAAGATATCTCTGGCAGTATGGACTACTTCGGCTCTTGTACCCTGGAAGACAGACGCATCGTCTTTGGTAGAGGCGCAAAATCTGTTTTAAGGGAAGCGTGTTGAACACTTGCCTCAGCCACAACCGTCAACATCAGTTTATTCAATTTTGCAGCCAAGAAGGATCTCACAAGGAGACGGGTTTCAAGTTCTCGTAGCGGAAATTGTACAAGAAGACGCTTATCAAACTTTTGTCAAAGACAACAATTTGAATGGATTTATTTAAATATGTTGTATTTCATATTTAATTTTGTATGGATTTGTACATGGTACGAGTACTACAATTTCCTAAAATTATGTAAAGAGAGTATCTTTACAATTTTTATATTTATTTATATAATTTTTTTTATAAAATTTTGACCCATGTTTTACATGAGTGAGTTCTTAAGTGAGATCAATTATAATGATATGGGAGTTGACTCAAGTTCATTCGAATTACTTTGTTCATAAACTCGTTATAATGAAATCGTTGTATATGTTCATAAAATCTTTGTATCATTTGAATTACTCTCAACCGGAAAATCGTTGTCGTCGAGTTGTCCATAAAATTACTCTGTTCCCTTTTTGTATCAGATTCGAGATGGTTCCTTTGAGATGGGGATTGACTCAACTACATATGAAATTCTAGCGAGAGGGAGAGAGATAAGGTGGGGTGGAGCCTAGAGGTGGGTTTTCTAAAATCAGACGGTGGAGATAGGGGATTTGAGTGGTGAGAATAGTGGAGTAGTGGGGGTTAGATTGCGGCTGCGTAAGGTGATTATCGTCGAGGGGGGTGGGGGGTGGTTGGTGGATAGTTGTGGTCTGGCGAAGTTGTAGGGTGCTGGGGGTGAGGGTTTTGTAGAGGTGAGGTGAACGGTGGGGATACCGACCGGTAAAGGTCAGAGCAGCGATGATGGTAGGGTTGCATCAGCGGAGGTGGACTGTGAGATGGTATATTCAGAGGTTCAGAGGGAGATAAGTTTTATAACAATTTTTTTATTTAAAGGTTTAAAAATGTAAAAAAGAAAATTAAAAAACAGAAAAAAATTATCTACATTTCCCCCTAAGTTAACATTAAATTTAAACCACGTTAGAGTATTTGATAGAAATGGTAATAAAACATAAACTTCGATTGCTCAAATTTTAAAAGAGATTATTTTAAATGAAACAGACAAATATAATCAAACTTGATAGATGATATTGACATTTTATTCTATTTGATTAAATTAAAGTTGTGTTTGTGAGTTACAAAACTTACATTGTTGTTGTGAAGACATAAACTTTAATTAGTAGCATGAGATTTCTATTTGTGGGATCTTTATTAGTAACTTGACAAAGTAGAAAAAAAAATATTGTTTGTAAAAAGGTGATAGTAGTGGTTAGAACTATTTGTTTAGGTATGTGTTGAATATATATGTACTGAACATAGTGAGTGCGGACAAGACTTGATTTAAAAAAAAATCATCTATATCAAAATATAGTTAAAATAGGTGCGTTACAACGGTGTATTCAAAATTTTATAAAATATATATAACAATAAAAGAGGAAAACCAAATTGTATTTAATAATAAAAAAATAAGAAATACATTGTATTCGAGCCAGGTTAGTTTAGATAAAATATATATTCAGACGTTGATAAATATATGCATCTCGCAACGGTACATTCGAAATTTTGGAAAACATATTATTTTAAAAACTTTAAGACAAAACAAAATATGTTCAAAAGTAAATATAATATAACAGTATAAACTAAATACATATATTATTTATGATATAATAGGTAAAATTGAAACTTTAAAATGATTGAAAGCATATATTATTAGAGTTAATTACATGGTTAGCCGTTGTGGTTTATATAAAGTAACAAGGTTAGGTACTACTAGTTTAAAGTTACACTTGAAGGTAATCGATGGGGGTGAGTTGGAGATAGAGGATGATGAATGCCGATGGGGTGATGAATGTCGATGGGTAACCCAACTATCATCTTCTATGGCCTCTTGTTGTTGTAACTTCCCCACCCATACATCTACATCTGACCTCCGCACCCACCACAACCATCGTTAACGAAACCGCCACTGCCATTCGCCACGTGCTCCACAACAGCCATATCCATCATTACATTGAACTCTACCGTCGGCTAGGGTTTATAACTCAGAGGACAAAAACATTAGGATTGATGCGATTTGTTCAGCCTATTATGGTTTAGTCGAATGATGGTTTAGGTTGATGTCTGAGGTCCCCAATGATGGTTGCTCCGGATACAGGTGCACCAGCAAGCTTTGGGATTTCATCTTCTACATTGCTACAATGAGGCATGATTGCAATGTTATTCATTAAAACAACTATTTCTAAGAAAAATTAGAAGTTAAAAAAATAGCCCTTCATTAATTATATAGTTACATAATTAGTCCTTTAAAAATAAAATGACTTAAATGCCCTTAAACCTAACAAATAAGTAACATATACATTAGTCTTAGCACCTCAAGTTGTTATAAAATTGAAAGTTGATACTCCAGGGTGTAACTTTAAACTATTAGTACAATAGTACATGACCTTGTAACTTCATATAAACCACCAAAACTAACCATGTAATTAACTCTATCATTTATCGTATTATTGGTTGAGCTAAACTTAAAAAAAATTATGCGGCAAAACCTGATTTACCAGGTTACTATTCCCCTCATTAATTAAACTTAAACTTAACTCTATTATTAAGAGTTACAGAAATAGCCCCTCATTAATTATATAGTTACATAATTAGTCCTTTAAAAATAAAATGACTTAAATGCTTTTGAACCTAACAGATAACTAACATATATGTTAATCTTAGTACCTCTAGTTGTTACAAAATTGAAAGTTGATACCCCAGGGTGTGACTTTAAACTATTAGTACATGATCTTTTAATTTCATATAAACCATCATAAATAACCATGTAATTAACTCTATCATTTATAGTATTATTGGTTGAGCTAAACTTAAAAAAAATTATGTGGCAAAACCGGATTACCAGGTTACTATTCCTTTCTATGCTAATTGTTAGTAACTACCTTTCCCCCGCGCGCGTCGCAGGGCACTAAGCCGAATATGACTCTCATAACATGTACGTATGTGTTTCGTTTACTTGTACATACTTCTCATAACACGATCCCAAAAAAATTACTTCGAGTCAATCAATTAAAACAAAACACTACCATACTTTTGCAAAAAAAAAAGAAAAAAAACTAAAACGATGAAAAAACTATAATTTTAAATTGGGAGCAAAATTGTAATTTTTTAGGACAAATGAGCATGTGTCAGGCAGTCTGCCTGACATGAATAAAAATTACACCAAGTTAACCAATTAAAACAAAACACTATCATAATTTTATCAAAATAAAATAAAATAAAACGATGGCATGTCTATAGTTTTACACTAAGGACAGAATCGTAAATTGACAGGGAAAAAAAACAAAAACGATGACAAAACTGTAAATTTGAACTAAGGGCAAAATTGTAATTTGGAGGGAGAAAAAAAAAACCAATGACAAAACTGTAAATTTAAACGGGACAAAATCAACCAATTAAAACAAAACACTATCATAGTTTTGTAAAAAAAATTAAAAGAATGACATGACTTTAATTTCATAGTGAGGACAAAATCATAATTTGATAAGGAAAAAAACAATAACAATGGGAAAGATGTAAATTTGAACTAAGGGCAAAATTGTAATTTAAGCTGGGAGGGAAAAATCAAAAAAATGGTAAAATTGTAAATTTATAATGACAAAATCGTAATTTAACTGAACCAATATAGATGTGCTAGATAACTGCCTGACACTATTCCCTTCCATGCTCCTTGTAGATATATAAAATAAAAATAAAAATAAAAATAGAATAAATAAAATAAAATAAAATAAAATACACTATTACTTATATGGTTATAATAATTGTATAAATGAGTTTTATCCAGTTTTAAATATATTTAAGTTATAGTTTATTATGCTAGTGGCTGTGATAGAGGTTTATTAATTAGGTTTTCTTACTCAATATTGTTAATTGCATTTCATATATGATTATTGATTATGAAAAAAAGATGTTTTTTCTTATACATGCTTTTCATGCTTTGCTTTTTATTTTTCTTTTATCGTTCTTCTTCTTGTAAGAAGACAAGATATGTTTGAATATCTGTACGGAATTTTAACATCTTTGTTTGATTCCGAGCAATCATATTCTAATCAAATTTACAATTCAACGTACTTTGTTGGCAAAATAGTAAATTAAGTGTGATTAGTTTTAAATCAAATTATTTTATTTTAATGGTTTCTTTTATAATTTAATTGGATATATTCATAATTAAGAACATAACTTAGTATGTGTGTGACGAGAATTCGTATGAATCAGAACTGTGTCAATAAACAATTTCGAATTAGAGGAAAAAACTTCGGTAACTGCCTTTGACAGTTATTATTTTAAACTAAAAATTGCTTTCAAATGCCTAATTTTTTCCATTTTGAAAAAAGAGAAAATTTCAGAAAATTAATTTTTTGATGCATTTTCTTTGCCCCTTTGACCTCGTCAGGGCCTGCCGTCTTTTGGACCATGCTCCCATGGGCGTTACCGCCAGTCTCCCCCCCTCCCCAGGGGCAACGCCCCCTTGGAACCCCTGTTGACTAGGTGCTCCATCCGAATACTTAGAACGATAATAACTTAAACAAACGTGAACTCCCACACCTCCTAACTTACTTGACATGTATTACAGTTCACCTTGATCACCAAACCAATCACAATTACACTAAAATATCTAAGATACTTTTTGTTGGAATTTTAATTAGTGAATTTAGACCATAACTTACACTTATTTCAAAATCTTAATTTTATTTTTGGTGTGGAAGATGATCAAACTTATCTTAACGGTTGTGTAAGAAACAATCCGGTGCCGGTGAAAATGTGTGTTTTAGCGTTTCAACTTCAGATCAAATTAAAGAGGTAACCTCATGACCAAAATGGATCTCATCTCAATATATGATTCTGTATTATTAAAATGGTGTCAGTTCCAGGCCTTAAAATACGCAATAAGTGGATTTAGAAATAAATTTCAAATGATGAGAAGAGGAAGGGGTTGTGTGTGTTTGCTATAAGAAAAATAAAACTATTGATGTGGGATACTCTCCACTCAAGGTTATAATTTTTCAAGTAGATTTGCATTTTTACAGATAAGGGAAAAGAATACATAGTAAATTCATAGATGTTGGATGTTGCTTAAAGTCTTAACGATGATATATAAGTGAAAAGAATACATCTTTAAAAGTGCTAAATCTCTAGTTATTTAATATATCTAGTATTAGTGTTTCGTCTTTTCCTTTGTCACTTTCATGACAGACAGTTTCTAGAGTTATTATAAACATAGACACATAAGAATTAATATAGTATGGCAAGAATGATATTTTATGATTTAAGTTTGGTGTATGAAATGGCTATTAAAAAACAATTTCAAATAATGTTGGGTGTTCTATTTAAGCTTGATCAAGTTGTTGGAAATGGAGTTCCGTGAGTTATATAGGATGCATTATTCGAGTAATAAAATACTCCCCTCAATGAGTAACCAATAGAGTGGGCGTATGAATGATTGGCCTGATTTTCAAAACATTGAACTTTTGGACAACTGATGACGTATTGGTCTAGTCAAAGGTTAAATTGTTGCATATCATGTTAAAAGAAATATATGCACAAAGCTTTTGAATGAAGATACGTGTTCATGCTACATTTTGGCAAGATCAAGTAATTTTAAAAGCTAGCATTTGCTCAGTTGAGTACATATAGCTTTTCCAAACTATTTATAAACCAAATTATTCATTTTAAGGACTATTTAGTTTGATTGCTAAGCTCCTCAAACTTTACACAAGTGGCCTATTTGGGCAATATGTTGTGGCTAACTCATATAAACCAATATTTGTTTAAGATCACGCTAGCTCTAGATTTTTAATGCAAGATGTTGTATGCTAGTCAGCTAGTGTTTGATTATAACTTGCATGGATTTGGTATTGAGAATTTGACTCTTCAATGATCTTCTCATTGTTTGATATTGAGGATGACGATTATTACAAGGTTGTGTTTGAGGAGTTCGGTCTCTCATTGTTGTATTTGAGGGCCATGATCCTCATAAGGTTGCATTCTAAGGACTATGATTTTTAAAAGTTGTATGTGAAAACTAAGTTTATCACAAAACGGTAATGATAACTAAATTATTCTCACTAAATTTCATATGAGAGCTTCATTCTTATATGATTAGGATGTATTGTGATGGTACGAATTGCTATATGGAATTAATTTGCTAGCACTTCCATGTATTATAATAATGTGTATTTTGTTTCTTAACGGTTAGTTTGAGGGTTTTTTTTTTAATTATTGAGCGTGGAACTATTTTTTGTTTGTTCATATATTCACAAAGTCACTAAAATATATCGCCTCATGAATATTTAAAGAAAACTAAAGGAATTGTGAAA
Organism: Scalesia atractyloides; assembly: GCA_947069175.1. NCBI lineage: Eukaryota > Viridiplantae > Streptophyta > Magnoliopsida > Asterales > Asteraceae > Scalesia > Scalesia atractyloides. Next base: position 18,901,272 of record CAMTDV010000022.1, on the reverse strand, counting down.
GACTTTCGGGTTATATAGACGTAGCTAGGCTGTGCAAGGTTATTGCACAAGCTCTCGTATTGTCATATTGTTAAGAGAGAAATAAGAGAAGAAAGGTTTTAAAACTCAAAACTAGGTCATTTATTGCTCAACAATCTCATATATGCAGTTGTTACAAATGATTAAACTTAATTACAAATCAATCGTCACACTTCTACATACTACAAATTAGCCCTAGACTTATGACAATTACAACTGAGCTACTAACTATTATACAACGTAATCAAGGCTCAAATCTTAAAATCGGGAAACCGCAATTGACAATAGCCTTTTTAAGGAGCGAGGCATGGAATGTATGGTGAACAAGCACATGATTTGGTAAATGTAGTTTATAAGTAGTAGGGTCAGTTCGTTCTAAGATCACAAAAGGACCATAACACTTAGGTGAAAGCTTGGAATGTTTAGTGTACCTTAAAGTATGTAAGTGCACGAAATGTGATGAAGTGCTGGATTCGTCAAGCCTTGAAGAATGCAATGTCTTTTATGTAACTTTGTAATATGTAAGTTGTTATGATGTGTAGATTCTGAATTTATGTAAGTTCTGGATTACCAAGTGGGTAATTCAGAACATAGGTTAGAATGATGTTTTGTCCGAACTTATGTATAATACTTTGGAACTTCAGTCTGTATATATTTAGATATCTTCAGGTTCTAGAATAAACTTTTTGGGAAACATTGTGGTGCAAGAAAACTATAGAGAGGGAAACCCTAATATCACTGTGTGTGTGTTTTACTGTGTGTTCTTCATATTCGAGAATACTTTGTGGATTCTCATATTGTTTTCCTTATGTTTTCAACACCTTCTTATTGTAAATCTACGCGGTGTGATCGTGTGTTAGTTTCCACATACTACGCGAGTGTGTTGTTAGTGATAGATATTGTTTAGAGAGACCTAGGTGACCTTACAAAGTAGCTTCACAGTAAGGGTGGATCTTAACATATACCCATGTACCCACTTCAAAAATCATGTATGAGCGGTGCTTGTTTGCTAACTGTTTCATTCTGTTTTTGGTTCGATCTAATGATTGTTTTAACACTTTAATCATCTCATCCCTATCTCTACAAAGATCATCTATTGCTGCTACCCTTGCATCCCTTGAAATTTAGCAAATAAAGAGAGGAGGTGGAAACCCATATAGAGCCTCAAATGGGCTCAAATTAATGTTGTGGAAACTGGAATTGTACCACCATTCAACAAAGGATAACCATTTACTCCACTCTCTAGGCCTGCCCATAGTCATATAACGAAGGTATGATTCCAAGCATCTATTAACTATCTCAGTTTGCCCATCCGATTGTGGGTTTGTGGACATGACCAAGGACACCCCATGCAAATGTGTAAACTCTTTCTAGAAATTGCTTACAAAATAGGGTCTCTTTCTGAAACAATGGTTCAGGCCAACTATGCAATTCAGAAACATGGTCTAAAAAGACTTGAGCTACATTAGTTGCCGTGTAGGGTGAGACAGAGCGATGAAATGTGCAAACTTGTTAACCGCTCAACTACTACAAAAATAGTATCTTTACCTCCTGATTTGGGTAAATCCCCTTGTTGGATCTGAGAGTGTGTGCTTGTGTGTGTTTTTTATAAAAAAATTGTTTTAATAATTTAAAAGATCATCAATACAAGTTCATAATAAACACTTCAAACAATGCAATAACTAGATTTGTACAGAATGATTGTCTAATGATTTCCCTTACTAATTTCAGTAAAATATCATAGTACAATTGTCACTCCTCCTATCAGGTGCACTATCTATCTCTCTTACTTTAGCCTTTCTCTCACTAGATTATTTGATTTAAGATATTCAACTGTAAGAGTTAACTAATTACATTAGTTTATTGTTCTATTTATAAGAGGAGAGAACTGTTGGTGATGTCACAATGAAAATGGGGCCCAAAACAACCCAGTAAAGATGTAACTGCTAGCAATTTGCAAAATTGTTGGAAAGACAACAAAAACAACCGAAAACACTAAACCAATGGAAATACAAAGGAATCGACTGGAAAACCAAACTACTGGAATAATCAAGTATGTTTGGTTTCCAGCTCTTTTAGTCTTCAGTTGTTGACTGGTTGATCAACACTTGTCTTCAACTTTGACTTGTTGACCAACTCTTTTGTAACACCCCAAAAATATTCAATATTCACCTTTTTAGTAGATAACATGAGTATAGTAACTAGGACTACCTAACCTAGCTAAAAATATGTTGTTTGCTAGTTAAATGAGTAAATGGTGTCGTAATTATAATAATAATAATAATAATAATAATAATAATAATAATAATAATAAAACCAAACTATAGGGGCTAAAATGGGATATTAACTAAACATACGGGTATTTAATTACGAAAAACACACACACAATCTGGTGTGTGTGTGTGTGTGTCGTGATTGAGATAAGGACAGGGGAGAAATCCAGCAAAAATTTAAACACAAATATGAGAAGTCAAGAGTGAAATTGAAAGGGTTTTGATTGCATGTTTGAAGATCTAAAGCACCTAACAACATCACAACATAAGGCAACTCAAGTGATACATAGGGAGACCAAACGAGAAAGGATACTCGTCTCAAAGGAAAGCTGTAAGGTACGTAGCTTGTTGTTACGTTCTTTTGTAAATTAATTTGTTGGTGTTGTTAAAAGAGACGTTAAAGGAACTGATTTGAAGAAGTTACAGAATATACAACGAGAAAGAAAAGAAAATGAGTTTTAAGAGAATCGTGTCAAGGGCATGTAAAATCAACGCATAAATGACCCGTGAGGTCATAAAAGTGGAAGTGATGCCCAACGCAAATGGAGATGGTTAATGACCATGGTGAAAATGATTAAAAGTGATGGTTGTCGCTTGTGAATGATGGTAATCATATGAACAAGGGTCGTTTATGGTCTATAAGGCCATAAACTAAATACCAGACAAGTGAAACTAAGGTATAAACAGCCCACAAGGTTGCAGAGGCTGAGGTATTATCCAAATTTATCAACCATGATCTTTGATTATAGTTGGAGGAATATTAGAAACACGGTTAAAAGAACACGGATGTTTTAAGTTAAAGAGCTTAAATCTGATAACGGGTTTGCTTGGGTAAACTCACCAAACCAAATGAATGGAGTGGACACTTGATAAATCTGAGTCTGGGCAAAGGGTTGCTGGTTTATAAATGTTAATAAATAAGTTGTAAGTGATAAAATCGGGTTAGGGTTGATCTGGACTTGTATTTGACAAAAATGATGAAAGGGTAAGGGTTCAAAGGTTACAAGTGCTGGCAAATTTCTGGAAAAGTGTCTCGGCCGTGCCACGCGGGGGACACACTTGGCTCCTTTGCGATGCGAGGGGAGCCCGGTCAACTTTTTGGTCAATTTGCTTCTCCTCGTGCCACACAGGGGCAATAAGGGATCCCTCAGCAACGTGTAGGGGCCTCTGAAATAAAAATGTTGTTTTGTTTTCCAGATTTGATGGTTTCGTTTAAATTCTTTGGTTAATAATCGTTTAAGTGATTTTAAATGATAGGTTACTCTCATCTATAGTAGCAGATAAAGATCAAGCTGCTTGAAGAACCAAACACATATATTGATTATTCACGTCGGTGTTTTCATGTTTATGTTTTAAATTTTAAGACTTATGGACATGTACTTGGAAATTAGATCATTTCTACCTTAGGTAGCTTATGTTTTTAAGACAATTAATCTTATGGCGGTAGTAGTTCATATAAGAAACTAATTTTATGTATTTAATTGGTTAGGTCGTACATCTTTCATATTTCAGCACTTTTTTTGACTTGGTCTTCCAGCTCTTTTGATCCCGGTGGTTCTTTTCAAGCTGTGTTGGTGGTTGTTTGAGAAGCTTTCAAAGGGGGTGGGCCTTTTGGTACTTTGAAGATTGCAGAATCTTATTTCACAGGCTAAGGAAGATGGTTCATTTGGGTTTTAGCTTTCCTCATCAGTAAATCTTATCTAACCCAACAATCTCTCCTAGATCTGTTAATGACAAAATCACACTTATTTGCCTGACTTTTATTCTTTGTTGATGTCAAGCAACCTTTCTCTGATGATGCCTTTGATTCCCAGCTCCATGTTGATAGCTTGGTGATCATTTTCTTCTTTTTCAAGTTCAAGATCCACTATGATTTTTATATATCTAAGCTTAGTCCTTGAACATCATACCCATCAAATTGGGTTATAGAGCCATTTTCTCTAAAGGTATGCACATCATTTGAGTCTTTCTTTGCTTTCAATCTCACAATCCTTGGGTTAGGGGGATTAGAGGTAAGTTTACGACTTGAGTGGGTGGAGGTGAATCTAGCCTTGCAGACACTGTTACCCATTTTGGTGTGTCGCTAATTGATGTGGTGAATCTTGTGGTGTATCTAAATCAATAGTATAAGTACTTGTAGCTTGATCTCCTATAGTTTTGAATACATGTGTAACATCTGGCATGTAGTTCACAAGGAGAAGTTTTTCTTCATTATCTAACCTAGGAATCCAATGGGCATAGCCATGCTTTTCCTTTAGGTTGTGCATATAGTTCTCCATGATCTTTAAATTATTGGGTAGCATCTCTTGGGGTTTAAATGGAACAACACTTGAGTTATTCTTTTTGTCAGCAAGATAGATCTTTGTGTTCTCCCGAGTTTGGTGGTGGAGGGAATGTAACATTCGTCGTAAAACGGGTTTCAAAACCCGCTCCATTTAAAAATCAAATATTTATTCGAAGTTCGTCACATATTTGTTTAGTAGTATTATCTAATTCGATAATTATAGTCAATGAATAATTAAGACGAAAATAATAATAAATAACAATAATAATCATTATTCAAGTAATTTAGATTTAATGTAAAAAATAATAATAATAATAATAAATAAAATAAAAATTTTAAACTTAGTTAATAATTCAAGGGACTAAACATGTATTTCTACTAAACTAAGTTCAGGGGCTTTTATGCTATTTTCAAAAAGAAAAAGAATCAAAAAAAAAAATGGGCAGCGCCCGGACTCGAACCCGGGTACCCACCGAATCCACAAACTCCACACACACCTCATTCACCACTGCACTACACGCACATTACTACTATAAATGAAATCTTAAACCTCTTATGTTCTGAAACATTAAACCTGCAACCCCTTTATCTTGATCCTCTGTAACCTGTAACCGTCAAGCGAAATAAAGGGAGAATCAATCTTGAATTCGAAACTGTTGCAACCATTACACCATCAGCAATCACTGTAAATCAAATCACCTTTGGTTACAATTTGAAAATCATCAAGCCATAAATCAGTATTTTGAAACCGAAAACTTTAAAAAAATGAATGAAACCGATTACAAATCATTCAATCTGTAAATACTGAAACAATCTCATTCACCAAACGATCCCACAAGAGCTTTCTGTACAAACACTCTACTGCCGGAATTGTCTGGTAGTCACCAGAAAATATCACCGGAAAAACCGAAATCGTGGTGGATCACATCACCTATAAATACCTTGCTAACCTCGTTCTCAAACTCATTCAAACCATTCTTGAAATCCTCTGCTTATTCTCCCCAGCCTCGCTGACCTCAGAGTTTCATCTTTAAGTCGCCGGAATTCGGAACAGAAATCGGGATTTACTGGTTACTCCATAAATACAAATTGTTCCACCACAAACGAATTCGCTCATTCCCTCAAAACACTCGCTACATCAACACTTAAAAACTCTCTGTTTTCCTTTCTGCACTTCGCCGAAAAAATTTGGAACTCGCCGGAGTTGGTCACCGGAATCATCAAAGTTCTATCTTCCAGTGGGTATGAATCTTTAAAACATTTCTATGTTCATGTTTAATTCCGTTAGTCGTAAACCATTAACCAAAATTGTTAAAAATTTAGATAACAGTCGGAATTGTTCTGTGTTTTGATTCAATGAAGAAGATGAAGTTATAAAAAGTTTATAAGTATAATTAAAGATGGGATTTTAATCGGGTTAGACACACAGTCCAGTGGCGGACTGTGTGCAATTTTAAACCACACGTCCCGAGTTCGATTCGTGCACTTAACCGGTTTCCTGTGATAAATCCCAATTTTTTTGAAAGGCCCCAGAACACTTTCTAGTTAGTATATAAGATTAATAAAAACAAGTATTTTAACCAGGTTAGACACACAGTCCAGCGGTGGACTTTGTGCAAAGTTAAACCACAGGTCACGGGTTCGAAACACATCATGCGCACCGGTTCGACTAGTTTAAAAACCTTTTTAATTAAATAAAATTCTGAATAATCTAAGTAGTATATAAATATAATTAAAAACAGAAATATTTCGGGTTAGACACGTAGCTCAGTTGGTAGAGCTGCGTGCACGTGTAGGGGAGGTTACGAGTTCGAACCTCACTCAGCGCAAACAAACACAAAGTCCGAACCGGTCAAACAGTCAAAGTCAACTGGTCAAAAAGTCAAAAATTTTTATTTTCTTTTATTTATTTATTTTATTTAAAAATCAATTAAAAATACTTAAAAATAATATTTTTAAAGTTAGAAAATGACCCTAAACTCACAAAAATAAATCTAAAAATCCTATTAAAATTGTTAATAAAATCCACTAATTTACCAAACCATTATGTTATTATTTAGGTTAGTTTCTCTCGTGGTTAAATCCAAATTCGTGTGCATTCATCATCAATCCAAGGAAACGCAACCACTGTGAGTGAATTCTTACAAATTCCCCTTTTTATTCATGTTTTGGGGTGTATCATGTGTCGCTTAAATTAATTCGCTTATTCAAACTCGTGCTATACCGTTATATGATCTAAACTTAGAATGTAAATATTGTTTGTTGTTATGTATTACATATTATCAAGTTGTATGCAAATTATTTATTAGGCCCATCAGTTCCTCGTGGGAGACGAGTTGAACAACGCGTGCCTCAAAACTCATTCATTAGGCCCATCAGTTCGTTGAACAACGCTTGCCTCAAAACTCATTCATTAGGCCCATCAGTTCCTCGTGGGAGACGAGTTGAACAACGCGTGCCTCAAAACAATCAATTGTTGTATGTGTGTGCAATATTTAATATTATGTGTTTTGTGAATAAATTTACATCTACATTTACTCATATGTGGTTATGCACTTTATTTTATAACCAATACAATAAACACGTTTAAATGTTTTCATAGGATTCACTAGCCAACTTTTTGTTGACCCAAAAACCATTTTTACACATGATACAGGTGGACAGGATGAAGTAAGGAACACATAGGAAAGTGCCTTAGAAGAAAAATAATGAAGTCTAGAAAGATGTATAGAACATGTTGTACTTGTATGATTTGATTGTATGATCTTCTTTAAAATTGTAATAATAAATATGAAACATTATAATAAATGTCATGAGCTTTGATGAAAACCCAATCATGCCCCGATCACCTTTTTCCGCTGCGGGTCGGGGTGTGACAGATTGGTATCAGAGCTTTTGACTATAGGGATATAGGATAGGTTATTAGACCCTTAGAGCCTATACTATAGTTGATTAGATTTTAATTGTTTATGTGGTTACATGCAAACTCATGATGTTTATTTGTTTTCATATTTATTACATACACAAATGCATGCAAACACTTCCAATATTATATTTTGTGATACATAATGAATTATACTTACAGTCAAACATACATAATTACATACATATTCATCATACATATTTCAATGTTCACATATTCAAATCACCTTCATACTTCCGTTATTCAAGATTTTGTCGCATTTTTCATTTTTCAAATCTCATCAAAGTGAGTTCTGCGACGGGCATGTAGTAACTGTAAGGGTACAAGTACCGGTAGTCGGAACGTCCTGTCTAGGTTGGCATTCGTATAAATCCAATATAACGGACCAGTTTGCCTACCTGGGGACTAACGATGAGAGTACGAAGGACCTATTAGGCCAAAGCATGCCACACCAAACGTCGTTCGAACTAACCCCACTTTGAGTTGTCACCGTGTCCACACCTGGATACATTCCGAATATCATACGTTACATACATATTTCTCGATTTTCTCCGGGGTTTTAGTGTACGTAACCAGGCTAACACATGCGAACCATATGAAAAACCCGGTAATCATGGGGGCCCACATGATTACGAAGGTGAAGTATGGCGGCATGCAAGGCCCAATTACGAGCAAAGCCCACGACATCCTATGGATGTAGTAGATTTATTATTCTATATTTATTTTATGAATGATCATTCCTAAATACGACACATGACCCCTAAAACGTCCAACTCATACTCTTGATACGTATTCCTTGCAGATGTCTTCTAGTCTCGCTCGTAGGAAGATGAGATCAGGAAAAGCCCGCGAGCGCATGGCTGCCCAAATCGCTCAACAAATGGCGGCCGTAATACCCAACATCGTAGTTCAAGTTCAACAAGCCCTTACCGCTAATCCCGTCAACCCAATCAATCAAGAAGATCAAAATGTTATTAACCCTCCCCCAAATACCACTAAATGCACCTTCAAGCATTTCAAATCCTGCGACCCTCCAAAATACGAAGGGACTGAAGGTGTCACCGCTCTTCTCCATTGGTTTGAGGAAATGGAAAACACTTTCCTAAATTGCGATTGCCCCGATGATCGCAAGGTGCGATATGCTACCGGTCGTTTGCTTGGAACAACACTTACATGGTGGAATACAGAGAAGGCCAAACGAGGTGTTGAAGATGCTATGACTTTGACTTGGGAAGAGTTGAAGGAAATCATGACAAGACGGTTTTGCCCAAGAAGCGAAATCAAGAAATTGGAGGATGAGTTCTATTCTTTGAAACAAAAGGAAGGCGACCACACCACATACAACAAGAGATTCCTTGAGTTAAATCAAATGGTCCCCAACTTGTTCACTCCCCTCTACCGTTTGATCGAGCACTACATTCGAGGTCTTCCTTCAAAAGTTCAAGACTCTGTAATAAGTACCACACCTGCAACTTTGGAAGCAGCAATGGAGTTAGCTACAGAGCTCACCGAGAACCGTATACGAAATAAGGACTTCAAGGAGGAGAAGAAGAAGGATAAAGCATCAACTGAAACCTTAAACTCCACCCAAACCGAATCCCCTTCTCAACCCATTTCTAAGAGAAAACGAGATGGGCAAATATTCGCTGTCACCCAACACAATCAACCAGCTTCACAAGCCATACCCCTCCAAGCTATCCCAATCACTCAAGTAGCACCCAACTCAACTTACCCAAATAAGAAACCTTACTTTGGACCTCACCCTCAATGCAACACCTGTTTTTATCACCATCCATCTACCTTACCTTGTCGACTATGTGCGAATTGTGGACGCTATGGACATTTGAGCAAGGTTTGCCGCACCTCTCAAAACCAAACCTCACCCCCTACTCAAAACATGATCCAAACATATCAACAACCTCAATACCCCATGCTCCCATATGTTCGAGCTTGTTTCAATTGTGGCGACCCTACCCACTTTAGAAACACGTGCCCTCGATTGGTTAACATCATAAACGCCCAAGCTCAAGCGAACCCAGTTAACCAAGCAAATTAAGAAAACCTAACCACTAGGACACCAGCAAGAGGAAGAGTTTTCAACATCAACGCCAATCCTGTTGAAGATAATGACGGCCTAAACGAACCAGCCAACTAGTCTTCTTCACCAAAAATCAATATTCAACTCCAACCGCTTAGTTTTTATGTTTTTCTTTTTGTTATCTCAATTTTCACGTATCTCAATTATAAATTTGAAATTTATCCAAGAATCTTAATGCGAATTACTATTTCAGTTTTGTTTTATACTCATTGATTTAACATTCATATCATCATACCTCACGACGTATCTCAGTCTCATCATTTAGAGAAGTTGGGTTGTGTCTCACTTCTACATAGACTAACCTCTTTATCATAACAAACGAGAGAGGTACTGTCAGCATTCAAACATGTATACTATCAGAATTAAGACTCAAGCTTTGGTTGTTGTGTTTGTTTATGTTCTAGAGTCACATAGAACTAATCATAACTTACTGATAAAGCCAATGAAAATTTGACAAGAATATGGTGGATACGCCGTTGGTACTTCCTATATATAAGTATTCTTGCCAAAGGATCAAAGGCATTGTCAGGCGGTTATGAGAAGTTCCATGTAGGATTTAGTAATGTCATGGTTGAAGTTTGTTTATACTCACTGATTTAGCATTCATATCATCTCATCATTCAAAGAAGTTGGAATGTGTCCCACTTCTACATAGACTAACCTCTTCATCATAACAAACGAGATTCAAACACGTATACTATCAGAATTAAGACTCAAGCTTTGGTTGTTGTGTTTGTTTATGTCCTAGAGTCACATAGAACTAATCATAATTTACTGATAAAGCCAATGAAAATTTGACAAGAATATGGTGGATACGCCGCTGGTACTTCCTATATATAAGTATTCTTGCCAAAGGATCAGAGGCATTGTCAGGCAGTTATGAGAGGTTCCATGTAGGTATTAGTGGTAGAAGTTTTGTTTTAGGATATAACCTTATCTTTCCAAACGTATCAATTCTCTCAAAACTCTTATGCATGAGATCATACCTAGTCAATCAACTCTGTTTATCAATATTCCTTATCTTAGGCACCAAAAAGCGATTCCTGTAGCAGGGTATTCAACCCTTACTAGGAACGTTACCGCCTCAAATAAAAATTTAAACTCTTAACCCTCTTCTAAGTATGTAATTGCCAAAACTACCCTCCTTTCGAGTCAACCATACCACTACTTAAATTTCGGGACGAAATTTCTAAAAGTAGGGGATACTGTAACATTCGTCGTAAAACGGGTTTCAAAACCCGCTCCATTTAAAAATCAAATATTTATTCGAAGTTCGTCACGTATTTATCTAATTCGATAATTATAGTCAATGAATAATTAAGACGAAAATAATAATAAATAACAATAATAATCATTATTCAAGTAATTTAGATTTAATGTAAAAATAATAATAATAATAATAATAATAATAATAAATAAAATGAAAATTTTAAACTTAGTTAATAATTCAAGGGACTAAACATGTATTTCTACTAAACTAAGTCCAGGGGCTTTTATGCTATTTTCAAAAAGAAAAAGAATCAAAAAAAAAAAAATGGGCAGCGCCCGGACTCGAACCCGGGTACCCACCGAATCCACAAACTCCACACACACCTCATTCACCACTGCACTACACGCAAATTACTGCTATAAATGAAATCTTAAACCTCTTATGTTCTGAAACATTAAACCTGCAACCCCTTTATCTTGATCCTCTGTAACCTGTAACCGTCAAGCGAAATAAAGGGAGAATCAATCTTGAATTCGAAACTGTTGCAACCATTACACCATCAGCAATCACTGTAAATCAAATCACCTTCGGTTACAATTTGAAAATCATCAAGCCATAAATCAGTATTTTGAAACCGAAAACTTTAAAAAAAATGAATGAAACCGATTACAAATCATTCAATCTGTAAATACTGAAACAATCTCATTCACCAAACGATCCCACAAGAGCTTTCTGTACAAACACTCTACTGCCGGAATTGTCTGGTAGTCACCAGAAAATATCACCGGAAAAACCGAAATCGTGGTGGATCACATCACCTATAAATACCTTGCTAACCTCGTTCTCAAACTCATTCAAACCATTCTTGAAATCCTCTGCTTATTCTCCCCAGCCTCGCTGACCTCAGAGTTTCATCTTCAAGTCGCCGGAATTCGGAACAGAAATCGGGATTTACTGGTTACTCCATAAATACAAATTGTTCCACCACAAACGAATTCGCTCATTCCCTCAAAACACTCGCTACATCAACACTTAAAAACTCTCTGTTTTCCTTTCTGCACTTCGCCGGAAAAATTTGGAACTCGCCGGAGTTGGTCACCGGAATCATCAAAGTTCTATCTTCCAGTGGGTATGAATCTTTAAAACATTTCTATGTTCATGTTTAATTCCGTTAGTTGTAAACCAGTAACCAAAATTGTTAAAAATTTAGATAACAGTCGGAATTGTTCTGTGTTTTGATTCAATGAAGAAGATGAAGTTATAAAAAGTTTATAAGTATAATTAAAGATGGGATTTTAATCGGGTTAGACACACAGTCCAGTGGCGGACTGTGTGCAATTTTAAACCACACGTCCCGAGTTCGATTCGTGCACTTAACCGGTTTCCTGTGATAAATCCCAATTTTTTTGAAAAGCCCCAGAACACTTTCCAGTTAGTATATAAGATTAATAAAAACAAGTATTTTAACCAGGTTAGACACACAGTCCAGCGGTGGACTGTGTGCAAAGTTAAACCACAGGTCACGGGTTCGAAACACATCTTGCGCACCGGTTCGACTAGTTTAAAAACCTTTTTAATTAAATAAAATTCTGAATAATCTAAGTAGTATATAAATATAATTAAAAACAGAAATATTTCGGGTTAGACACGTAGCTCAGTTGGTAGAGCTGCGTGCACGTGTAGGGGAGGTTACGAATTCGAACCTCACTCAGCGCAAACAAACACAAAGTCCGAACCGGTCAAACAGTCAAAGTCAACTGGTCAAAAAGTCAAAAAATTTTATTTTCTTTTATTTATTTATTTTATTTAAAAATCAATTAAAAATACTTAAAAATAATATTTTTAAAGTTAGAAAATGACCCTAAACTCACAAAAATAAATCTAAAAATCCTATTAAAATTGTTAATAAAATCCACTTATTTACCAAACCATTATGTTATTATTTAGGTTAGTTTCTCTCGTGGTTAAATCCAAATTCGTGCGCATTCATCATCAATCCAAGGAAACGCAACCACTGTGAGTGAATTCTTACAACTTCCCCTTTTTATTCATGTTTTGGGGTGTATCATGTGTCGCTTAAATTAATTCGCTTATTCAAACTCGTGCTATACCATTATATGATCTAAACTTAGAATGTAAATATTGTTTGTTGTTATGTATTACATATTATCAAGTTGTATGCAAATTATTTATTAGGCCCATCAGTTCCTCGTGGGAGACGAGTTGAACAACGCGTGCCTCAAAACTCATTCATTAGGCCCATCAGTTCGTTGAACAACGCTTGCCTCAAAACTCATTCATTAGGCCCATCAGTTCCTCGTGGGAGACGAGTTGAACAACGCGTGCCTCAAAACAATCAATTGTTGTATGTGTGTGCAATATTTAATATTATGTGTTTTGTGAATAAATTTACATCTACATTTACTCATATGTGGTTATGCACTTTATTTTATAATCAATACAATAAACACGTTTAAATGTTTTCATAGGATTCACTCGCCAACTTTTTGTTGACCCAAAAACCATTTTTACATATGATACAGGTGGACAGGATGAAGCAAGGAACACATAGGAAAGTGCCTTAGAAGAAAAATAATGAAGTCTAGAAAGATGTATAGAACATGTTGTACTTGTATGATTTGATTGTATGATCTTCTTTAAAATTGTAATAATAAATATGAAACATTATAATAAATGTCATGAGCTTTGATGAAAACCCAATCATGCCCCGATCACCTTTTTCCGCTGCAGGTCGGGGTGTGACAGGGAATTTCTCTAGATGCTTCTTCAATTTACCTTTATAGTCTGAATAATCACTTGTGACAGTATAATCTTTCCATATGACTATTGAGTTCTTGGAGCCCATTGTGCATGAATCAGCTCTTGTTTCATTCTGAATAACTTTGCTGCAGCTTCTGGAGTTGGTTTTCTTTTACTACCAAGCCTCCAGTTGGGAGGAGTCACCTTCACATTAGAATCCACAATCATTCTCCTGACCCTCTCCACTTCATCCAGCAAATTATTCACATCCCAATTTTAGAAGATGTAGAAGCTTTTGACTGGATATGGCACATGCCCTTTCAATTCATCCTTTGTCAATTTTACAGCAATTAGATCCTTGAAAGGTGTAATTTGGGAGAGCCTTTGGGATTCTTGAAGCATGTAGTGTTCGTAGGCTTTTATCTTCTTCATTTTTCTATCCATTATATACCAAGTTTTATTGTATGTCATTTATGTTTGATTTTCTGTGAATTGCTTTATTGCTTCTTACTCCATTCTTTTGGAATTCTCCACATGATTTAGTTTTTTATCTAGTTTGAGTAGTAGCAGACATAATGAATCTTGGTGAGAGAGGAGGATCTTAATCTAGTTCTGGATTGATTAGATTTTTGGGATTTTCTTTGAAACTCTTTGTGATTTTCTTTGTTGATGCTGGAACAGATGATCTCTCATATTTCTTTTGTTCTTTGGATGGTGGAGAGTCTTCTGATTCTTCAGGTAGTACCAATTTTCTCTTTCTTGTAAAGGTAACTACTGGTTTTTCAACAACAACTAGCTTTATACTAGTATGTGTTCCAATAGTTTTGACTGGTCCAATTGCTTGAACTGGTCCAGCTGTTTGACCTTGGATTTGTTTTTAAGGTTAAGCTTGAGAGACCTGCCTTTTCTTGGCTTCAAGCTTCTCTAATGCAATGGCCTTTTTGATGACTGTGTGAGGCCTCATGTCAAATTTGACTCTATCATCAATTTTCTTATCTTGCCTCACAGATTTTTCTTCAGCTCTTTGGGCTTCAATTTGTGCTTTTACCAAGGCTGCACTTGCACTCCTTTGTTCCCTTTTGAACTGAGCAATTCTTGCCTTATGATCTAATCACCAACATTGTACCCTTTTGTTTTTCAACCATGGCAATTTCTCTACCATCATCAGTCCTTTTCTTTGCCTCTATAGTTATGATATTGGGGTTTTTCTCCTTTATCCCCCTTTTTGGCATCAATAACATCATGCCTAACCAATTAAATATGAAGCCAAGGTCTAGGGGGTGTGGAAGTTGTATGTTGAGCAATTTTGTTGTTAATTTTGGCATCAAGGGTTGTAAGATAAGATTTAAACATGGGTTCTAGAACACTTTTGAAGGTGGTTTGTAGCTTCGTTACTAGTAATGAAGAGGTGGTTATACCCTTAACAATAGTTTGGCTTTTTACGGTTGGTGCTTTTGTTTGGTGAGCAACTGCTAATGGATTCAATCTTCTTTTGTGAGGAGGCTAGTTGTTCGGTATAATCATGGTTCAACTAGACTTTAGCTTGAGGCATATTGGTGACCATTTCCTTGAGATTGGAGACCGCGGCTCTCAGCTTTTCCATCAGTTCCTCAAATTTCTTGTTTTGAGCATCATCCAAATTAATGGAATCATCTACTCCACAACTAGAGGTGGTTGTATCAGCATGTCTTTGAGACTTTTCAGCCATAGGGACACTTCCTGATGCCCCTTATTCTTGGTACTAGGGACCTCCAACACTTGTGTCTTTCAAAACCTCAGAGGCTTTGAGACAATTAGTGGTTGTTGCCTACAGGGTGGTCTTAAGTATGTTACCACTGTCTTCTTGGGAACTAGTGGGTTTTCAATGAATAAAGACAGCCACCTCTACAATCACGTCAACATGATATACCTGTGAAGGATGTGCCTATTCCTCATGTGGGTTAGGTTTAAGATCCTCATGTACCTGAACATTTCAGTGGTGCGTTGTTGAGATTTGTCTATTTTGTGGTACAAGGGTATTCCTGCCTCCATGAGTACAATATCAAATTTATTTGAAGTTATGGTGTCTCTTAAGTTTACAACAGGGCTCTGTGGAGAGAAGCTATGAGGAGTTTGGCTTGGTAGAGGTTCAGCGATCTATTGTGAAAAAGCAACATTAGTCTCTAGTCTCTATTGACTGATTTTGTGTTTCAGCCAGACTCTTAGGGACCTCATCTTCCTAAGCAGCCTTTGATTTCTTGTCTTTTTTTTTGTGAGAGGGATGGCTTTGGATTTTGAATTTCAGTATTTAGAGAGTTTCTTTCCTACACTCTTCTTCCTCTTTTGGGGATTTCTGTTATGGGTTCCTAAAGGATGGGTTCTGCCCTTTGGCTACCAGGAACAGTGAGCTCATGTGATGGTGGTTCAACATTTGTTGGTTGTGCAAGGCCATTGCCCTGCACTGGCTCAACTTCCTCTTCATTAGTTGGCTCAGTTTCCATTTTTCTTAGTTTTATAAAAGTTTGAGCCAACATAGATTTTATAGGAAGAATTTCATCCCTTTGAAAGATATTTTCAGACAAATCATGTTGTTAGATTTCCATGAAAAGTCTGGGGTACGTTAAAAGTTTTGTGGAAGATGTAAAATTTGAGCATAGTTCTTTGAAAATTTGACTTGAAAGTTTAAACATTGACTCAGTTAAAATTTGAAAAAGCAATGTACTAAGTAGTTATTGGAATCTCATTTCATGTAATTGTTTTACGTGTTATGCCTAGCATGATGGTATGGAAGATATATTTAAGACCGGCTGAGAAGTACTTCTTGTGTTAAGTAGTTGACTTTATTGGACCATAGTAGCCTTGCTCAATGAATTCCATGTCCATCTTAACCTTTGAAAATGTATCTACACCTTGATTATCTCCTAGTGGGAGTTTTGTTATCAGAATTTCAAGTCTAATTATAACTTCCCTTCCACGGGTACTTTGGCAGTGATGGTCGGCGTGTTTCCTTTATCATCTAGTGATAATTGTGCAGTGGTCCAAAAGTCAAGAAAAGTTGTTTTATAAAGTGGTGGGTTAACATTCAAAGCACGGTGAATTAGAGATATTACAATTAGGTCAATGATTGGATGATATTGGGTGTGATCCTTTGATTTGGTCTGGTATGGAAGAAGGTTAGGAACAGGTTGAAGGTTAAGGTTGACCATGATCAAATAGGATGAGTAATGAAGAATCAGAGAGAAAAATTGTAGGTTTGGGTTTGCAGTTGATCAATAGACGAGTGTGAAAGTGGAAAAAAAGAGAAACCTAAACTGCTGATTGAGTATTTATAGCGTTTCATGCAACGGTCATAAGAAACTGTTGGTTTTTAGAAAACAATAGGAATGTCCTAGTAATTTTAGGCTTTTTGTGGAAAATCCAACAGTTTTCATATATATATATATATATATATATAATTTATGTATCTATATATTTTAATTTTTGTTATTTTTATATAAAAAATTATTTTGTTTTTGTTTTTATATAGATATTATATATATATATATATAGTTATTTTGAAATAAAACTTTAGTGAGATGATTTTGGAACCCATACCTAATGACTTGCATGCTTGGATCAATCAAGACTTGACTTATCACTTTGACTACCATATTGACTTGTGGACAACTGTTGTATAATCTTCATCAGTTGTTGTTGGTTCTCTGCAAGTGCTTTTATTTCAGCACTTTGATCATACCTCTTTGACTTGTACTGATGAGGGGTAGAATAGTATTTTTTTTGGCTAAATGTTGGCAGATGGTCCATCAGTCACTTGGACTGGTGTAGTGAATTTGCTATGGTTTAGGGCCTTTGTTACTTCAGTTTCAATAGTGTTAAACATTTCAAATGATTGTGTTGACTCACAATAACTAGATTCACTACATGGATGAAAACTGTATTATCTTAAAAGTTTTCCAGATTCATCCTTCTACTTTTCTCATAAGCAATGACCATATAGCAATCCTAAGAGTTGTGATTTGTTCTTTCACAAACAATGCAAAACAATATGCTTTTACCCTTTTTTGAACCAGATTTCGATTTGGTTTTAGAGCCTTGTTTGGGGCTAGTAGTTTGAGATGAAACTACTATAAAGACAACAATTGGTGCTATTTTCCCTTTTGAGGTCACAAAGTTCATTGGTTTGAAACCCCTTATCAACACCTGTTTCATCAGACCATTTTGTAACACCTCAAAAAGTTAAAAATACAAAATACGTAAATGTAACGGTTAATTATTTTGGACACTGGTAATAAATTTATAACTTAGTTAGGAAAATGAAGAAGAAATATTAACATAGAATTTTATCATGATTTCCAAATAAATAAAGTCAAACAATAGGGACCTAAGTTGTATAAATGGAAAGTTATTATGTATAAATAAAAAATTACAAACCAAACACACATAAGTGTGTGTCTTGTCGACATTTAGAGAGAGAGAGACAAGGTTTCCCTTGTTCATCCTAAACTCACAACAAAATCATCAAATTGAAGAGAAATTGAAGCTAAATCTGATGCATGAACACAAATTCTTTATCATCCAAGTGTCCTTGATATAAGGTAAGTTGAATTTCCTGATTTGGGTGATTTTGTAGAATGTGGGTTGCAATCAATCCATGAGTTGATGTAAAATTGGTGTGATTATGAGTTAGAATCATCATGTAGAATGTAATTTATGCTTGAATTTGTTTATGTTGAAAACTTGAAGTGAAACCCACTTGTTGTAATAGTATGATGAGATATGGTGATCTTGTATTAGTGAAAATTGTGTATCATTAATGTGGGAGTGCATATGCATTAGAATATTGCTAGATGACTTGCTATAGAATGAAGGAATTCTGTGAAATTAGTTGAATTGATGAATTATGATGTGAACTAGTAGGTTATGCATAGAAAACATGTTCATGATGCTTAAAATGTTGTACGCATTCCAGGTGTTCGATAAAAGGGATTATGTGTAGGATTGAAGGCAGAAGGGACAAGTTCCGGAAAACAATAAATGGCTCAAGATCGAGGTAAACTTCCGTGGCTTACATGTGATTAATACTTAGAAGTAGTTGTACCCGTATCATAGTTGCGAAATTATTACAAGTTGCATATTATCATGATTACTAGTTGATATATATATATATATATATATATATATATAATATAGGGAAGGGTTATCTTGAGAACGCTAAATATCGCAAGAACCGTGAGAACGAATGAAAAAACCAATCAAAATCAGTTTTTTTAATACAAACCTTATTATAATTAAAATACAACATAAAAAAGAATTTCCAGCGTCAAATAGGTCATTTCACCTAACAAAATCACTCTTATTAGATTTTTACACATGTTTAAATATAACAAATATACACACGTGTAAATGACAAACTTCCACACGTGTAAATTTTCTTTATTTACAAATTCACGTAAATTTGAATGTGTAAATTTAATTTCTAACATTGTATTCGAATAATAATGATTAGTGCAATTTTTTTTTTTGAATTTGAATGTTTTTGACCAAGTTCTCGTGTTTTTTTCATTCGTTCTCACGGATCTCACAATATTTAGTGTTATCAAGATAAGCCTCCCCTATACACACACACACACACACACACTAGTTAGGTATGTTTGAAAGTATGTAGACGATCCGCGTCGAACGGGTCAAACGGTAGAATGTCATAAGAATGCATGTTGATGATCTGTGTCGAATGGATCGAATGGCATAATGATAAGAATGAATGTATGTAGATGATCCATGTCAGATGGGTCACACGGTAGAATGTCATAAAAGAGAAGGTATGATGATGATCCGTGTCGAACGGGTCGAATGGTTAGAATGATAAGATAAATGTATGTAGATGATCCGTGTCAGATGGGTCACACGGTAGAATGTCATAAAAGAGAATGTATGATGATGATCCGTGTTGAATGAGTCGAATGATTAGAATGATAAGAATATAT
The DNA here is from genome assembly GCA_947069175.1 of Scalesia atractyloides. Lineage (NCBI taxonomy): Eukaryota > Viridiplantae > Streptophyta > Magnoliopsida > Asterales > Asteraceae > Scalesia > Scalesia atractyloides. Next base: position 18,881,743 of record CAMTDV010000022.1, on the reverse strand, counting down.
GTATCAGGATCCGAGTCTAACGGGTCAAACGATTAGAATGTCATAAAAGAATGACACGAATATGACTCGTGTTGAACGAGTTAACTAATCTAGAATGTGACATTAAAGAATGAATAAAAGTGATATGTTATGAATGAGCTAAACATATGAAAGTTGTTTAATGAGTTCATTCATGTAAATTAACATTGTTTTCTTGTTTTGCACTGTAGGTAAAACCACTCTTTGAACGGCATGATTTGCTCAGAACGAACACACCATGTTTTGCCCTTGATATGCTTTCGGATTTCAAAGTCGTAAACGGGTCAAAACAATTTTGTTGATATTTTGTCTTAGTGTAGTCAACAAAATTTCCCAAGAACATGTGTTAATAGCTTTGTAATTTGGGTGAATCGTTGTTAGTCTAAAATGCTTAATTTTGTATCTAAAGTTTAAGTTTTCTTAGCTATATGTAAAATTTTTAATTTCGTCGAAATTTTTCATTGTTTAAGTCGTGTTATTGGTCCAAACGGAATATGGGTGTTTCACATTTTGAGTTTTGTTGGTCATGGAAATTTTGTGGGGACAAGAATTTGCACTTAAATAACATTTGGATATGTCCATAGTGATTTCCATCAATTTGGGGTTTTTAATAACATTTTCCTTCCCATTTGATTTTTTTTGGTAAAAACTCAGTTTCATCCTTAATATGAGTTTGAGGAGTGTAATCATTTGGTCCTTGTGTGTGATGATACATAACACCAAATTTTACATTACTTTTTGTTTGTTGCATTACTTTGTGTTTGTTGGTTTAGAAGTATCTCATAACCTTTGCATGATTCTACCCATTCCTGGCAATTCACCTTGGTAGATTTAAGCTCTTTTTGACACATTTGATGTTTTGTGAGAAGTGACCCCAACTGTGCAACATATACTGGGGCTTCATGTTTTGGATTTGAGATCACTTGATCCTTTTCTTTGAGAGCTTCTTTATGAAAGCTCATGGTTTGACTCAAAATCCTTTATGGTCTTTCAGAGTTTTCTCTTATGATGATGTTCACTGCTTTGATATACCCAAATGCCTTGATGCATTGTAAGAACAAAGTTCTTTTAAGATTTTAGGGGATATATCAATATTCTGAGTGTGATCTCACTTGTTGATTCAACATGTGAATTAGTGTAAGAACCAGTAGTTTCTTGTGATGGTACTCTAATCTGAAGTCCACTTATGATCTCAAATGCCACTAGTGCAAGGTTTTTGTTTCCTCGATCCGTAGCAATCACACTAAAGTTCTCATCATTCAAATCCTCAGGCAAACTGCTCTAATCTACAAAGCTTTAAGTGAAAAAGCTTTGTTGAGTAGGATTTGGTGCAAGGCATCCAGTAGTTTGGGAAACTAATAGTGCTTGAGTCTGGGATAGAACATGTGACTAAGAGGGTATTTGGATATGTGCTTGTGACAAGTCGACATGAGCAATTTGGTACTGTGATGGCCCATTAACATATTCATATGACATTTGAGCTGGTTCATGGGATGAGTATTCATGCGTATTTTGAAAACTTGTGTATGGTCGTTGAAATAGATTGATTCATTTGACTAGGGTAAGTCGCATATGATGAGGACATCTGTATAGAACCTCTAATTTCTCAAGCAAAGTGTCATAGCTTGTGACGTTTATAACATTCAACTCTAGATTTATCTTTTTCAAATTTACCCTTATCATCCAAACCCGAAAATCTCGTACCAATTTTATTATAAAATTTATTATTCTTAATGCTTAGTAGAGCAAGCTGGTATAGACGATCAAATTTCTCTTGATCTGTTGGATCCATACGTTGCTAAATATTCATCATAAGGTATAAAATTAGTACTATAACGTCGAACTAAATTTTTCTTTTTTAATTTAAGTATAATGTTGTTTTTATCAAATAATTTTTTTAAACATTAATGTAATGTGCGTGATAAACATGCTATGTCGGTGTATCAATCATATTCTTTTTAGGTTTTATGTTTTCTTAGTTATTCTTTAAAGTAAATTGTTGTAATGGAGTTCATTCAACCTTTTTTTAGTTTATTTTTTTATATTTTTTAATATAAGTGTTGTAATTGCTTTTTTTTTTTCCTTATAACCATATTAGTAAACAATCTTGGTTGGTATCAAAGATCACATGTTGCATATGATTTTCGAGTCACTCTCGTTATACAATATATGGTGTGATAATCTCATCAAGGATGATGACTTCAAAGCTTGATGAGTTCAAAGTGAAGAGTATTTATAATGCTTTAATCTATTCTCATTTTGTTCCGTTCACAAGAGAAATAACGAGTCATAAAGGGATATCACGGACGTGCTTTGGATGCTTTGACTGGGTGAAGGTAGAACTCCATAGTTAAACGTGCACGGCTCGGAGTAATTCCAAAATGGGCGACCTCCTAAGAATTCTCCTCTTAAATAGTAAGAGAAAGTCCTAAATTTCTCAGCAAAACATACAATATTGGTTAATCATAAAATTCATCCTTACAAAGATGATCGTGAACCCTACACGATCTCTTCCTATATTTTTTCGAATTTAGAATGTGTTACATAGCTTTGTTAAAAACTTCAACTTCTTCCATCTTACGTTGATACCTTGCCTTTTTAAGGTTTATATAAGCAACTATAACCATTCTAATAGATTGAAAATATATGTCGACTGATTCAGATGAAGACAAGAGACATAAGTGAAAAGAAAGATATTTTACTTGTACTTTAGAAAATTTAAAAATATGTAAAAGTGGAAGAGCTAAAGAAAGAATAGGATTCGTAAATATTATAAAGACTCTGAGTTGCATTTATATGAAAGAAATAAAGTCATTAATTTTTTCTTACACCAACGACTCATTTATTGTGTAAATCTTCATAAGTTAAGTTAATATTTGGATATAATGTAAATTGCCAAAATCGTTCTATCAGGTTTGAACATGTTATCAGTTTCATCCAAAATAACTTATAATAAAAGTGAAAGACAATACGATACAAAAAAATTGTTTTAGATGAAATTGAAAATCGTTCCTGAGGTTTGGACATGTTTGTCAGTTTCATCCAAAACAACTTGTGATAAAAGTGAAGAGCAATATTGATTAAAAAAAGTTGTGTTGGATGAAACTGATAAATATATCCAAATCTCATGAATGATTTTGGCAATTTACTCTTTGGATATATTAGTTTAAATCGATTTTTTTTCTATACAAACACAAAAACATTTTTTCTGAAAAAAGGCATAATAGTTTGTAAATTTTGATAAAAAATGTAAAATTTCACAAAAAACCTTAATTTACTATAAAAAAGAGTAGTTGTATATTAATTTTAAATATAACTTAATATATATAAATATATGAAAGAGCCGTCGGGTCCTGTGGGCCTATAGTTACGGTGTTTTCCAATCCGCTACCAACAAAAAATCACTCCAATCCAACTGACAATTTTTATATTTTTTAATCTGATTAAATTATTAAACAATCTGAGTTGCTTGAATTGTATTTTAAAAAACAAAGTTCACAGTTGGATTCACAATGCGTAGATAAACTACTTTGATTTTTAGCGGCTTAGATTCCCAACTTATGCTTATACTTAGCACTGTAAATTTACTGATAGATCAACTTGAAATTAAAAAGTCCACAATCTCAATAAACAAAACTAATAAAATGTTAAATACTATACAATAACTTTTCTTATGAAAAACTTCTAAGGCTATAGGGTGTGGTCATAATGACCATCATGACCCGCTACATCAGCCTCATGTTGCCCGTCTCTAATCTATCATCCAAAACCACTACCTTAAGGGTGTGGTCACGATCCACCTAAACCACCACCCTAAATTAATGCACATGCTTAAAATATTGGAAAAAGAAAAGAAGGCCCGTAGTTGTCGTAGTTTAATACACGCGAACCATGGTGGATACTTGAAGGGGGTGGTGTTTGATTAATAGTCTTAGACAACAATTGATGATCAAACCCATGCCTTCACACCCTCCAGCCTAATAAATCCAATAAATAAAAGGACATAATATGTCTGAAATTACATTTAAACACCGGATAAAAATTAGTTATATTTATTTACTAACCTTAGAAAAATGCATGATATAGACAATTTATTTCTTTTTCTACACCACATATATAATCCAAAGTTATGCATGCTATACTTCCGCTAATTTCTTCATGTTATCCAACTGTAATTTACAATAAAATCAAATTTGGAATTTAAAACCCCCACCATCTTAGCAAAACGTAGAATATGTAAGAATGTATATTAAAATAAGACCCCATAAAAAATTTATGAATATATTTGTACATCAACCTTAAAACAATACATGATATAGACAATTTATTTATTTTTCTACACCACATATATCATCCCAGTAAACAGAACACCAATTAAAAATCATAAAATTTATCAGGCAGATATAATATAATTGAGTTATATGACTCAAATGTAAAATGTGATGAGTCAAATCAACATTGATACGTACATCAAAATCATCCATACAACATACACGCATCCACGCTTTTAATCCGCCATGTCACCATCAACCCTTAACCACGCCACGTCAACGGAACCTTACAGCCTGGCTTCCTACCACTCCCACCAATCCCCATCTTCCATGTGTCACCAAACCATAATGACCCTACAGCTGTCTCCCCTATATAAACCAACCCTGCACAACCCATCCTCACCACCTCCCCATTTTCCACTTTAAACCTCCTCATGGCTCATAATTACCATCTTGCCATTATTCTCATCTTCATCTTGATCAAAATATCTTCTTCAGCGTTGGTCACTCAGCAACCCCTTGTGTTAAAATATCACAACGGGGCTCTCTTAAGAGGCCCCGTTACCGTCAATATCGTTTGGTATGGTAAGTTTACACCCACCCAACGGTCAATCATCGTTGACTTTATACAGTCTTTAAACACCGTTAAAACGGTGAAAAGGTCGGCGCCGCCACCACCCTCCGTCGCAACATGGTGGAAAACCACCGAGAAATATCACAACGGGTCGTCAGCAACGGTCGTCGGGAAACAAATCCTCGACGAAAACTACTCGTTGGGAAAGTTCTTAAAAAACTACCATATCCAATATTTAGCAACAAAAGTTTCACAAAAAAACTCTATTAACGTCGTGTTAACGGCAAAGGAAGTTGGTGTAGACGGGTTTTGTCGGAGCCGGTGCGGGACACACGGGTCGACGAAAACGGGTAACCGTGTCGCGTACGCGTGGGTTGGTAACTCGGAGACTCAGTGTCCGGGTCAGTGTGCATGGCCGTTTCATCAACCGATATACGGGCCACAATCGCCGCCGTTAGTTTCTCCTAACGGCGATGTTGGAGTGGATGGAATGGTGATTAATTTAGCTACGGTGTTAGCTGGTGCCGTTACGAACCCGTTTAACCAAGGGTATTTTCAAGGGCCGGCAAACGCGCCTTTAGAGGCGGTTTCGGCTTGTACGGGGATATTCGGGTCGGGTGCGTACCCGGGGTATGCAGGTCAGGTGTTGGTGGATAAGACTACGGGTGCTAGCTATAATGCGCACGGGTTAAATGGGAGAAAGTACTTGGTTCCGGCCATGTGGGACCCGAAAACTTCTGCTTGTACTACACTAGTGTAAATTTGGGTGAAAATTGAAAGGTGGTATCTGGTGTGGGTGGGTGTACGCTAAAGGATGGACTGTCACGAGGGTTTGGTGTTGCCACTTGGTGGGGACGAGGATGTTTGGGTAACTCTGGAGATTGTCGTTTTGTGTGACGTGTAAATTGGTGTTTTTAAGAAAGGTTGTATAAAAAAGTAGTGTGATTTATAAATAAGTTGTCTTTATATTACCAAAAGAGCATTAAATTTTATGAATGGAGTTTGAAAGAAAGTTTTTACTTTTTGTAGAAAAAAATGTATGGATATTAAAACGATGTGATAAAATAAGGAACAAGAAATAAAGTATACGAAAAAAATAGTTGAGAATAAAAAAAGGGTAAATGGAAAAATTGGGAAAGGGAAAGGTTAAAAGGGAATTATGCTCTTCCCAATAAAAGAAAAAATTTATACTTTTGTTTCTTGATAAGGTCAATATTATTATATTCTAACATATATTGTTGTAAATATATCGATTTGAACTATTGGTATGTATGATATGATGTTGGTTCTTGACTTCTTGAATTTTTTATCGCAATCGAACTTGACTCACAAGTTTAGGTTTTAGTTGGTGTTGCTATATAAATCTAGTGATGCATGGACGGTATCCTTAATTTTTGGAGTTACCTTATAAGAACTTGAGGCTCGTATTCTCGAGAAGAAATGAGAGAATTAGAATAGTAGGTGATTTTCTATGGGACAAAGGATGAAGAAAAGAACCAAAAAAGAAAGGCTAAGTTACAGAGAGCAATTAAGACATTCGTAATTTGTCAGCTTTCAATTACACTAATGAAATTAACCTAAGACTATGCGATGTGGGGTGTTTGGGCGGGAGGGTCAAACAACGCCGGCTCAATCACACCGGATCAGCGTTAGCCACGACGTTGTTTAGCTGGTGTGGTTTTGAAGCCTGACGTTGGCGGAGGAGAGGTGAGGTGAATAGCTGGGATAGCTTGGGAGAGATGACTTAGAACCGGTTTTTTTTCCGGTACTGGTTCTAAAACCGGTTTTTTTTTGTACACCTCTATTTGGCTAGCTGCTGCCAAACGGCTACTTTATTTAAAAAAAATATTTCTTTTTTAAACATTATAAATACTCACATATTTTTTTACATTTTTAGCACTTCTCGATTTCTCACCTTCTTCTCTTTCTATATTTTTATAAATTCAACTCACTTAATCCTCTACAATGTATCCATTTAACCGAAACTTCATCCAAAAGGGTAAGAACACCCTCGTCCCAAGCTCAATCCGATGCTCGTGATCAAGAGCTTGATCTTAAATTGAACGATTTTGATGATTCTCCTTCCCGCCCACCTGGTAGAAAAACTTTAAAAAGTGGGTTCAAAGAGGTAGAGCAGGTTCAGCCTCTAGTTCGACTTTGGGTAAAGGGTCGTTCACCGACCAGTTGAAAGAAATTGGTACGAAAATTGAGGCATTCAATTTCACAACAAAAGATGGAGGTCAATAAAAATATCTAAGCGGCTCGCGACAAAAAAGAATCTCAAAAAGAAAAACTTGTAAAGATAAAGTTTCTCACTATGAACGTCGATCACCTTACTGGCGCAAAATTGGCAATAACGTTGGAAATGAAAAAAAAAAGATCTTATAAAAATATAAAATGGATAAATCATGAAGTTTTTATTTTTTATTTTATTTTATGTAGTTGTTTTTTTAATTTTATGTAGTTTTTTATTTTATTTGTACTTTTTAAAATATTATATGCAATCTTTTATTTTAGTTAATGTCTTAATTTAGTTTAAATGAAATTTTAAATAGTTAAAAAAAGGAAAATCCATATGGCTGGCCAGGTCAGTCGAAGCCACGCCACCCCACACCCTTTGACTTCAAGAATTACCTTGTAGATTCCACATTCGCCATGTATCGAGCCATGCCCCCAACCCAAAGCCCTCCACGCCCCATGGTCTAACACTATATAAGGATCAGGATTTTTATAATTTAGTTTAAAACTGGAAAAATCGTTTAAAACGATTATAAATTTGGTTTCAAATAAGGTAGTTCTCTTATTTTGAAAAAAAAAAAACAAAAAGAAAAAGCATGCAAATAATTGGTAAACTTTTTAATTTTTATTTTATACAAAGGTTCAATAAAGTCAAATCGTTAGTTATGGTTTGGTTTTCAATTCTAACGGTTATATTTTGATTTTTTTTTTTCAAAATAATGATCGTTACTAACAATTTGACTTACGTTTCACTGTAAAACCGTTAAAACCCGACCATGCTAAGAATGTTAATGAGACAAATCACCTATAGGTGTATCATTGTCATCCTTAGTTATATTATATATATCAGCTAAAGATTTTAAGTATATTTTATTTCATTAACATTCTAGTCTTATACAATTTTATGTTTTTACAAACTGCATCAAAATTATATAAGTAATCGACCACGTTTTCAATAAAATGTATATTGGAATATAGACTGAAAAAAAAAAAAAAATTAAACATGACTACGCTTTTAGATGTTTTAAAAATTATTTATTACATAAAAATTAATGATAATATAGAGGAATTCTATTGGCATACCGATCCATCTATCTACACACTTTGACATTTCAATACGGATCGTATAGGCCTATACGATCCGTATTGAAGTTTGAATTTTTGTGTGTTGTGTTTAGTTTTTGGTATTTTGGGTTGGTTATTAGTGTTTATTGTTGATTATTTTTATTTTAATGAGTTTTAAAATCTTTATTTTTTTATCGTTACATATCGTATTGTAGTGTATCGTGGCGTATCGTATCACATTTTTAACTTTTTAATATTTTATATTGACGTGTCGTATGATTTCGTATCATCCTTGTATCGTATCGTGTCGTTACGTATTGTATCATCCTTGTATCGTATAGTGGCGTACCGTATTACATTTTTAACTTTTCTATGTTGACGTATTTCACGACATTTGATGTTTTAACATTATACATTATACGTAACCAAGCAATACAATCTAAACAGTCAAAATAAACAATCACATATATAAATAAACTGAAACTGCAAATTTAACTAAATAATAAGTTTGTGTGTGTGTGTATATATGACATCGTTTAAAATACAAAAAAGTACAAAAATCTAAACCGCTGGATTCGCATCTTGAGTCGTGCCAGAGGGCCCCGCCCCCTGAGTCGCGCCTAACGACCCCGGATCCTCTCTAGGGCGAGGCGGCAACGTCGGTATCAGCAGTGGGGTATGACCACACGCAGTAGTTGCCTGTACATCACTCTGGATCGCCCGCATTAGAAGGGCCTCAGTACGGGAATGATGGGCGTCAATCCGCGCCTGCAGCCGGCCCTCCGTCTGCTATAACGCAAGCGCCACAACTGGTGGGAGCTGGTCGTACAGAATGTGCTAAGGGTACTGAGGCACCCCCTCCGGCTGCGGTGGTGATGGCAGAGGTGGTGGGTGAGCCTGGTCACCAGCGGCGTAAGCATCATCGTCATCGACATTATCACCTGCCGGCTCTAGCAGCAACTCTGGTAACTCCTCTAGGAGGGCGGTGGGGACAAACACCTTGCCGTCCTCCCCTATGAACCGAAGCCCGAGCCCAGGAAAGTCACGCGTAATGTGCATGCCGATCAGCGTCTGCTGTGACAACCTTGTCGGCTCAACCGTGCCCTCTCGCAAAACAGTGGTGTAACATCCGTCGAAAAACGGGTTTCAAAACCCGTTTCGTTTATTAATCGAATAGTCAGTTATAAATTTCGTTGCGTAAATATTGTCCATTTTAATTTTAAACAATATATAATTAATAATATATTAGAATTTAAAAACTATAATTAATAAACAATAAAAACAAGTGAAGAAAAAATAAAAGGAAGCTGCCGTGTTTCGAACCCGGGTCTGCTGATTCAACAAACAAACACTACACCACTCCGCTACTTGACTCGTTTGTGTAAACAATGAAACAAATAATACTTAAGTTAAAACTCGAATTCAAAAACCGGACTTCAGCGCGGCAGAACTCGCAATCACCTGAAAATCCGGCAATCCACGAGTTTAGCCATTTTCCTGTTGACTATAACGTTATATCCGACGTCGATATCGGTTATAACCGACGTCTAACAGTAAATTGCGGTCGTAACCGCCGGAGAAACCTTGACCACGAATTAAGACCAAATTCGGACTCAATTCATACTGATTCTTCCTTATAAATACCCACCCAAACCTCTGGTAATCTTTTCGCTCAAAATCGCACAAACTCTCGAAGCTTTAGCACTCGCCGGAGATATTTTACAGTCGCCGGACTTTCAGCTGAAAACCGAGACTTACTTCAAATCGGTAACATTCTCGACTCTTTTGCTTGTAATCCATTATTAGGCGTGTATTAACTTAAATCCTCCAACCAGAATCTGTCCCAGACTACGCTGCCGGGAAATCCCACACTCGCCGGAATTTCACTGAAACATCAAGGTCTCACTGTCGATCGGTATAATCATCTAAAAACTCTTGATATCTCTTACTCAGTAACTTAATTTCATAACACAAGAAACTAAACTGTTAATTGATTCACTCAGACGGAAGTCACAAATCAGAGCCGACGACTCTTGCCGGAAATCTGAGAAAGACACTCCGGGCCCCTGCAATCGGTTCGGCCATTTAAAATCATTTTAATATCAACCCAATAAAAATAACAATGTGATTATTATATAAATATGTTTGCTCACATGTGATTATTGCACAAATTTTCAATATTAAATAAAACAAGAAATTATTAATAATGTTTTATCAAGGTTCACTCGCCAACTTTTGTTGACCCAAAATATCCCCCGTTTTACACATGATACAGGGTGATCCAGTTGAGGCAAGAAACACATAGGAAGGCTTAGAAGTATAAATAAGTTTAAGCTTTGGATTGTATTACTTAGTTTCATTTTCCTTGTAATTGTATGGATTTGATTTGACTATTTAAGTTGTAATTTGAATTTAATAAATATGAAACATTTTAGTAAACATCATGAGCTTTGGTGATAACCCAATTATGCCCCGACTCTTATTCCGTTGCGGGTCGGGGTGTGACAGATTGGTATCAGAGCCATGACTATAGGTATATAGGATAGGTTATTAGACCCTTAGAGCCTATACTATAGTTGATTAGAATTTTTAAATTGTTTATGTGTTACATACAAAATTCATGATGTTTATATGCTTTATGTTTATTGTTACATTCCATGTTATGCAAGCATGTTCACAAGTACATATTATTATACAATGCTCATCATGAATCATATCCTCATAACATATCATATCCATGAGAGCACACACCTCACAATTCCCATGATTTTTGCAACGATTTTTGTATTTTTCAAATCACATCAAAGTGAGTTCTCATGACGGGCATGTAGTAACTGGAAGGGTACGAGTACCGGTAGTCGGAACGTCCTGTCTAGGCTTGGCATTCGTATAAATCCAAAATAAAGGACCAGTTTGCCTACCTGGGGACTAGCGATGAGAGTACGAAGGACCTATTAGGCCAAAGCATGCTATACCAAACGTCGTGTGAGCTAACCCCACTTTGAGTTGTCATTGTGTCTACACCTGGACACCCTCCTACCATACATCTCGCAATTATATTTCATGGTTTTCATTTGGGTGATGCGAGTGTTAAACCGCCAACACCAATGTGAATCCTACTAAGCCAATAGTCATGGGGGCCCACATGACTATACAGGCGATGGTATGGGGGACATTGGAGGCCCAAACATGAGCAAACCCAATACATCCTATGGATGTAGTTGCATTATTGATAGTTATGTTATTTTTATTCTTCTAACGACACATGACACCTAAAAGTTTCTTAAACTCACCATCTTCCTATGTATGTTCCTGTAGATGTCGGCTAGGCAGCTACGTGGAGGTAGAAAGTCAGGAAGATCAAACGAACGCTTGGCCACCCCAAATTGCAAAACAAATGGCTGTAGTGCTTCCTGACATCGTAATTCAAGTCCAACAAGCTCTCACTGCGAATCCCATCAACCCTCCCAATCAAGAAGACCAGAACGTCGACAACCCCCCTTCCAAAAAGTGCTCCTACAAACACTTCTAGTCTTGCGATCCCCCAAAATATGAAGGGACCGAAGGTGTCACTGCTCTCCTCCACTGGTTTGAATAAATGGAGAACACCTTCCTTAATTGCGATTGTCCCGAGGATCGCAATGTACGTTACGTAACTGGGAGACTGTTTGGGGTAGCCCTTACCTTGTAGAACACAGAAAAGGGTAAGAGAGGAGTCGAAGATGCCATGGCCTTAACATGGGAAGAGTTAAGGGAAATCATAACGAGACGCTTCTGTCCAAGAAGCGAAATCAAAAAGTTGGAAGATGAATTCCACTCGCTAAAACAAAAGGAAGGAGATCATACTTCCTACAACAAAAGATTTCTCGAGTTGAACCAAATGATCCCCAACTTGTTCACCCAGTGTACCGTTTAGTTGAAGACTATATTCGAGGCCTCCCCTCGAAAATTCAAGACTCGGTTCTAAGCACTTCGCCTGCAACGCTTGAAGCCGCTATGGAACTAGCTACCGAGCTTACCGAGAATCGCATCCGAAATGGCAAATTCAAGGATGAGAAAAAAAAGCCCCCATTGAGGCCCAAACCCCAAACCATTCCGTTTCCTCTTCGAAATTTGCTGGTAAGAGGAAACAAAACAACAGAAATTTTGCTGTCACATAAACAAACCCTCCAATCACTGCCGCACCAATTACCCAAATTGCTCCCACAGCGGCACCATACAAAAAGCCATACTCCGGCCCATACCCAAAATGCAACCGTTGTCAATACCATCACCTTCCTGAACATCCCTGCCAACACTGCACCAGCTGTGGCCGTGCGGGTCACACCATCCAAACCTGTCGCACACTTCAGCGAATGAACCGCAATCAACCCTCAACCCAAACTCACCATCAGATAGTGGGTCAAGCCCAACAACCCTTACTTCTACCATCTACACAACACGTAGCCCAACCTTACTGTCAACCCAACTACCCCATGATGCAACCCATGCGAGCTTGCTACAACTGTGGAGACCCAAACCACTTTAGAAACACTTGTCCACGCTTGGTGAACATCATTCATGCCCAAGCTCAAGCAAATCCGGTAAACCAAGCTACCCAAGCTCCCCCACCTGCTAGAGGAAGAGCTTTCAACATCAACGCCAACCAAGCTAGGGCTGACAACAACGTGGTTAACGGTACGTTTCTCATCAATGGTAGTTATGCATCCATGTTATTCGATACTGGCGCGGATAAGAGTTTTGTGTCCTTAGAATTTGAACCTATCCTCAACCAAACTCGTGATAATCTCATAGAATCTCTAACGGTGGAAGTTGCTGACGGAAAACCAGTCTCATTAAACTCTATTATACGAAATTGTACCCTCACTCTAAACGAGCACGATTTTCCAGTTGACCTCATTATAATCGGTATGGACTGGCTCAGCCAACATCACGCTGAAGTAGTATGCCGCGAAAGTTCATTCGCATTCCTCTTGCAGACGGTCAGACCCTACAAATCTTTGGAGAAACCCCATCGAAAGGACTCAAACTAATGTCCTGCCTTCAAGCTCCGCATTCCTAACTCACGTCGTCAAGAAGGGAAACAAGGAGAAGAAACTCGAAGATATACCTGTAGTGAAAGAATTCCCACAAGTCTTTCCTGACGACATCTCAGGACTTCCTCCCGTGAGAGAAGTCGAATTCCGTATTGATCTTATACCTGGCGCTACACCAGTCGCAAAATCTCCTTATAGGTTAGCCCCATCCGAAATGCAAGAGCTGGCCAGTCAACTGCAAGAGCTGACTGAAAAAGGATTCATACGTCCTAGCTCATCGCCTTGGGGTGCACCTGTTCTTTTTGTGAAGAAGAAAGATGGAACGTTTCGCATGTGTATCGACTACAGAGAACTCAACAAGTTAACGGTTAAGAATCGCTACCCACTACCTCGCATCGATGACCTTCTAGACCAACTTCAAGGCGCCACCTATTTTTCAAAAATCGACCTTCGTTCTGGTTATCATCAACTCAGAGTACATGAAGAAGACGTCCCAAAGACCGCCTTCCGAACTCGTTATGGTCACTTCGAATTCATGGTCATGCCATTTGGTTTAACCAACGCCCCAGCTGTTTTCATGGATCTAATGAATAGGGTATGTAAACCCTACCTCGACCGCTTTGTCATAGTCTTCATCGACGACATCCTCATCTACTCAAAGTCTAAATCCGATCATGAACGACACCTTCGACTTATCCTTACACTCTTAGGACTGAAAAGCTGTACGCTAAGTTCTCGAAATGTGAATTCTGGTAAAGGGAAGTACAATTCGTTGGACACGTCGTCAATGACAAGGGAATCCATGTTGATCCTTCAAAAATAAAGGCAGTGCAGGAATGGCAAGCGCCATGTACCCCTACCGAGGTAAGGTCATTTCTTGGTTTGGCTGGTTACTATCGCCGCTTCATTGCCAATTTTTCCCGTATTGCTGTACCACTCACGGCTTTGACTCATAAAGGAAAACCCTTCATATGGGGACCTAAACAAGAAGAAGCCTTCCAAACCCTTAAGCAAAAGCTTTGTGACGCACCTATCCTCACACTTCCTGAAGGTTGCGATGACTTCGTAGTTTATTGCGACGCGTCAGGGCAAGGACTAGGCTGTGTAGTAATGCAAAGAGGAAAAGTGATAGCCTATGCTTCTAGGCAACTCAAAGTTCATGAAAAGAATTACACCACTCACGACCTAGAACTTGTAGCCGTTGTGTTCATCTCAAGATATGGAGACATTACCTCTACGGTACCAAGTGTGAAATATACACTGACCACAAGAGTTTCCAACATATCTTCAACCAAAAGGAGTTGAATATGAGGCAACGAAGATGGGTCGAACTTCTTAACGACTACGACTGTGAAATTCGATATCATCCTGGAAAGGCAAATGTGGTGGCTGATGCACTCAGTCGAAAGGGTTATGTGAACTCCATTCATCTTCTATGTTCGCAAATCATAACCGACATCAAAGATCGAATCCGAGAAGCTCAACATGTTTCTGTAACAGAAAACGACGTACGCGATGAGCTGTCTTGTGGAGCGGAACTTAAAATCGAAACCAAATCCAACGGTATTCTATACTATCTAAATCGCATATGGATTCCCGATCACGATAACCTTCGTGATTTCCTTATGAATGAGGCGCACAAAACACGGTACTCTGTACACCCAGGAGCCGACAAGATGTATCAAGACCTTCGATACACCTACTGGTGGCCTGGCATGAAAAAGGATATCGCTGTTTTTGTTTCCAAGTGCCTTACATGTTCCAAAGTAAAAGTTGAACATCAAAGACCCTCAGGACTTCTAGTCCAACCCGAAATACCTGTATGGAAGTGGGAAAACATAACTATGGATTTCATTACCGGGTTCCCTCGCACCTCCAGTGGGTATGACACTATATGGGTAATCATTGATCGTCTTACAAAATCAGCTCACTTCATTCCGATTCGCGAGGACTTCAAGAACGAGAAGTTAGCTCGTATCTATATCAGCGAGATCGTAAGCCGTCATGGTGTACCTTTAAGCATCATTTCAGACCGTGATGGTCGTTTCACTTCACGAACATGGCGAGCCGTACAAACCGCCTTGGGTACACGATTAGACCTCAGTACCGCTTTTCATCCTCAAACTGATGGACAATCTGAACGCACCATACAAACTCTTGAAGACATGCTTCGAGCATGTGTCATAGACTTCAAGGGAAATTGGCATGCTCATCTACCATTAGTTGAATTTTCGTACAACAATAGCTACCATTCAAGTATCGGCATGGCTCCTTTCGAAGCTTTATATGGTCGTATTTGCCGATCTCCAGTATGTTGGCACGAAATTGGAGAAGCACAAATCACGGGTCCAGAATTAATTCAAGAAACAACAGACAAGATCCATCAAATTCGAAACAATCTTCTAGCGGCACAAAGTCGTCAAAAGAGTTATGCAGACAAACGACGAAAGCCCTTGGAGTTTAACATTGGTGATCAAGTACTTTTAAAAGTATCACCGTTGAAGGGAGTGGTTCGTTTTGGCCAGAAGGGCAAGCTAGCACCACGCTACGTAGGACCTTTCAAGATACTCAAAAGAGTAGGACCTGTAGCATACAAGCTTGACCTACCAGAAGAGCTCAACAGAATTCATCCCACATTCCACGTATCAAACTTGAAAAAGTGCCTCGCCGATGAAAACCTCCATATTCCTCTAGAAGACATTCAGATCGATGAATCTATGCATTTCATTGAAAGACCAGTAGAAATCAGGGACTTCGGAGAGAAGCGTTTAAGACGAAGTCGTATTCCAATTGTCAGAGTACGCTGGGAGTCGAAACGAGGACCTGAGTTTACTTGGGAACGTGAAGACTCAATGCGCGAGAAATACCCGCATCTTTTTCCTGTTACCACCACTACTTAAATTTCGGGACGAAATTTCTAAAAGTAGGGGATACTGTAACATCCGTCGAAAAACGGGTTTCAAAACCCGTTTCGTTTATTAATCGAATAGTCAGTTATAAATTTCGTTGCGTAAATATTGTCCATTTTAATTTTAAACAATATATAATTAATAAATATATTAGGATTTACAAACTATAATTAATAAACAATAAAAACAAGTGAAGAAAAAATAAAAGGAAGCTGCCGGGTTGCCGATTCAACAAACAAACACTACACCACTCCGCCACTTGACTCGTTTGTGTAAACAATGAAACAAATAATACTTAAGTTAAAACCCGAATTCAAAAACAGGACTTCAGCGCGGCAGAACTCGCAATCGCCGGAAAATCCGGCAATCCGCGAGTTTAGCCATTTTCCTGTTGACTATAACGTTATAACCGACGTCGACATCGGTTATAACCGACGTCTAACAGTAAATTGCGGTCGTAACCGCCGGAGAAACCTTGACCACGAATCAAGACCAAATTCGGACTCAATTCATACTGATTCTTCCTTATAAATACCCACCCAAACCTCTGGTAATCTTTTCGCTCAAAATCGCACAAACTCTCGAAGCTTTAGCACTCGCCGGAGATATTTTACAGTCGCCGGACTTTCACCGGAAAACCGAGACTTACTTCAAATCGGTAACCTTCTCGAGTCTTTTGCTTGTAATCCATTATTAGGCATGTATTAACTTAAATCCTCCAACCAGAATCTGTCCCAGACTACGCTGCCGGGAAATCCCACACTCGCCGGAATTTCACTGAAACATCAAGGTCTCACTGTCGATCGGTATAATCATCTAAAAACTCTTGATATCTCTTACTCAGTAACTTAATTTCATAACACAAGAAACGAAACTGTTAATTGATTCACTCAGACGGAAGTCACAAATCAGAGCCGACGACTCTTGCCGGAAATCTGAGAAAGACACTCTGATCGGTACATTTAACTCCGTAACCCTCTTTATCCTATTCTTTCCAATCAATTATATGATAGATGACCGATTTAAACAAGAACAGTCGGTCACCTTTGTTCTGTGTCTTTATTAATGAAGAAGACGAAGTCGAAATGTGTATAAGATTAATTAAAACTGGATATTAACCGGGTTAGACACACAGTCCAGCGGTGGATTGTGTGCAATCATAAACGCACGTCACGAGTTCGAATCATACAACGTACCGACTTTCAGAAATAAAATCAATATTTTTAGAATTGAATCAGAACAAGTCATCGTATGTTTATAAGAGTAATATAATCCGTAAGTTAAACAGATGAGACACACAGCCTAACTGGTTGGGCTGTGCGCATACGAACCGAAGGACCCGAGTTCGACTCCGGGCCCCTGCAATCGGTTCGGCCATTTAAAATCATTTTAATATCAACCCGATAAAAATAAAAATTAATTAATATATATGTATATAATTAAAACAGAGAATATTTCGGGTTAGACACGTAGCTCAGTTGGTAGAGCTGCGTGCACGCGGACGAGAGGTCTCGGGTTTGAACCTCACTTAGCGCATGAATAAACTGAATCCGACAGGTTAAACGGTCAACGGTCAACATTTTTATATTTTTATATATTTTTTATTTATTTATTTAATCAGAAAATTATTTAAAAATACTTAAAAATAATATTTTTAAAGTTAGAAAATGTCCTTAAACTCACAAAAATAAATCTAAAAATCCTATTAAGATCTATTTATTTACCGAACCACTTCGTTATTATTTAGGTTAGTTTTCCTCGTCGATCAAATCCCAAAACTCGTGCGCATCCAACGTCATCAAAAGAACGCACCCAATGTGAGTGAATCTCTACAAATTCCCCGTTTTAATCACGTTTTGTGGTGTATCATGTGTCGTACAATTCTGTTATTATATAAATATAAATACTTGTGCATTCATTATATCTGTGATCTAATGTGTATCAAATGTGTACAAATTGTTGTGTGGATTATGTTTAGTTTGGATTTATCATTTTCAGTGCAAGCATTTCATTAGGCCCATCAGCTCCTCGTGGGATACGGGTTGAGTACAGGTGCCTCATTCGATCGACTCCGTTTGATTGAGCCTTGATCTCACATACATCATCATTCATGTCATACGATCGGCTCCGTTTGATTGAGCCTTGATCTCACAGTCATCATCATTCATACCATATACTCATTCAAAGTGGTTTGTGTTTGTTATATAAATATGTTTGCTCACATGTGATTATTGCACAAATTTTCAATATTAAATAAAACAAGAAATTATTAATAATGTTTTATCAAGGTTCACTCGCCAACTTTTGTTGACCCAAAATATCCCCCGTTTTACACATGATACAGGGTGATCCAGTTGAGGCAAGAAACACATAGGAAGGCTTAGAAGTATAAATCAGTTTAAGCTTTGGATTGTATTACTTAGTTTCATTTTCCTTGTAATTGTATGGGTTTGATTTGACTATTTAAGTTGTAATTTTAATTTAATAAATATGAAACATTTTAGTAAACATCATGAGCTTTGGTGATAACCCAATTATGCCCCGACTCTTATTCCGATGCGGGTCGGGGTGTGACAAGTGGGTCCTGCTGGAGAACAAGGTCCAGCGTCATGGCAATGCGCGTGATGTACGCCCCCCGTACAGTAAAGACATGTCCTGCCGGTGGAACGCCGCCTCGAACCACTGGGCTAGGCAGTGATGGAGGGCGCACGTCTCCCCCCATATAAGACAATACTTATAAAATAGTTCCCCCTGATTGCACCACTCGCGACTCTGCTCGCGTGGTGCAATATATGTGGCAATAAGCCTATACAGGTAACGGAATAGGGGGTCTATCATATATGAAACCCTCAACTTCAAGCGGCCAAAGCGACCCCTCGGTGTAAAGGGGGTGTTTGTCTCCTCCATCGTATACAAGCCGATATGCACGTCAAACTCTCTCAGCGACATATCATGCCACTCACCCCCTAAACAAAAACTAACCTCGATCCACGGGTCCTCGGGGGTCCTTATCCTCATCTACGTAGCCAGCAAGCTTAGGAGCGAACTCGAATGATGCCATGAACTCACAGACCATCACTCGATAAGACGAAAAGAATGCCAGCTCGAACAACCTGTCACAAAGTGTGGTTAGTATACATTTCATATACAAAACAAATAAAAACAGAGTAACAAAATAGTGTACCTTGACCACGGAGTATCATGTCCAATGTAATCTCGGGCTCTCACCGCCTCGCCCACTTCCTCCAGGGCCGTCCAATTGACGGCCGCAAGCCCGCCGATCTCCATCCGGTGAAACTTTTCACATATGTGAAAAGCCTCGGACCCCTACTCGAACACTAGATAAGGATTATTTAGCAATGAGTCAACATCTGGGCCACCGCGCCCATGTCCCCGTCCCCTACCACGTCCTCCACCCCCCGCCCTCGCACGTCCTCCACCACGCCGCCTTACACCGCCACCTCTACCACGTCCGCCACCTCCACCTCCACGTCCGCCATCTCCACCTCTACGACCCCGGCCTCTCCTTCTCCCGACAACATTAGCCATATCAAACTAAAAAATATAACAATTTTTAATATCAAATAACAATTTTTAATATCATATAGCACTTTTTTATTATATATTTTAAAAAAATATAAAATTTTTTAATATCATATAACACTTTTTTATTATATTTAAAAAAATATAAGAATTTATAATATCATATAACACCTTTTTATTACCCCCCTTAAATTTCAAATGACCCCCTATATTTTTAAGAAATCAAGGGGGTTATACGCATCGTATAGGCCTATATGATGCGTATAAACATAAAATATGATAGAATTTAAGCCTATACGATCATATTGCCCATAACACCAAATTCCAAGTTTATCGTTTTTCCTCGATTCGACGCGTATACGCATTGTATTTTGACGAATATTGGCGTATCGTATCATTTTATGAAGTTTACCTTCAATACGCATCGTTTCGGTGACGTTTGGTTGCGTGTGAGTTTCGTTTTCTATGATTACGCATAATTTTGTTTGGAATCCACTTGCATTGTTAAATGTCATGTTATAGGTATACGCGTCTTAGAATATCAATACTTATGTATTTTGATGTATTTTAGCGTATTCTAACGTATTCAACCGTATTTTGATGTATTTTAGTGTATGTTTGACGTATTTTGACGTATTTTGGCGTATGTTGACGTGTTTTAACGTATTTAAGCGTATTTTGACATATTTTAGCGTGTTTTGACGTATTTAACGTATTCTAGCATATATTGACGTATTTTAATGTAATATGACGTATTTTAACGTATTTTAACGTATTTTAGTGTATTTTAGCGTATTTTGACGTATTTTAATGTATTTTAGCGTATTTTGATGTATTTTTAACATATTTTAACGTAATCTGACATATTTTAGCGTATTTTGACGTGTTTTAACGTATTTAAGCGTATTTTGACGTATTTCAGCAACATCAATATAAATGGAATACATTATACTAATTATTTATTAAAATTACAAACTAATCAAGATAATGCACTGTCTTGTCAATATTAGACTTCGTTATTGTTTCATACCACACTATGCATTCCATGTAGCTTTGCGTCCAAAGTGTTGTTTCTTCGCCTCGTTGTCTTACCTAGAGATACTTCGTTGGCGGCATTGGATAGTGCTCGTCAAGTTTGATATGGATGAAATGACCATTGTTAACGTTATACAAGTGTAACCACCCGATGGGGGACACGTGTGCGCTTAGGATGATAGAATGAGAATAAAGTCGAACAACCTCTCATGTCTAATATGTGAACAACCACACCAAACCTATGGGCAAGAAGGAGTCCTGCCTGAGGTATCTCCATCCAATGTTGTATGGGTGCTCTCCCAACTCCGGTAAAATTTATTCTCTTTAGTTGTGCGTCGCAGTCTCCCGCTAAATCACTATCTAAAATGTACTTCCACATATCTTTGTTCTCACCCATCAACTCTTCAACTAGTTGGCTCCGTATAAAACCAAAGTATTCCTGTTCTAACCCTAAACCCAAAGCCATAGCCCGAAACCCACAGTGTCCATCTGGCTTGACATCTTTTATTCTTGAATGTGGGGGTGGAACACTTTTGGAATTTGTTTTTTGAATTTGAGAACGTATTTAAGCGTTCCATTAACAGAAACCCATGGTCCTCGCGAGGCTCTTTTTTCCATGAAGCCGTTGAACGACTGCGTCGCATTAACGACCTTTGAGACTTTTGAGACATTGCAGATGTAGATGGTATTAAAGAATCTTGCGACTGTACATACGAACTGTGTCGAGGAGGTCGCACCCACTTTGTTCGGAAGGCCCAACTGAGCTATGTCTAGCAGCTTGTTCTCTTCGTTGTTGTTGGACCTTGGATGTTGGTCTCCCGCGAGTGTTTTCTTGTATGACAGGTGGTTTTTTGTGGCTCATAAATGGGTTCGTCACTGCCTTGATCTTCGATATGACGCTTTTCTTCACTTGCGGGGGTTGATAAACATTTTCTGTTTCACATCTTTGAATTCTTTTTCTACATCAACCTTTTTATTATCAATATTTGATGGATTCAGGTCAAGTTTTCTCCAGAAAATGTCTATATCATCGAGTTGAATAATACGTTCTTCAAAACAAAAAAAAAAGAATTACACAAGCATATTAAGATAATACAATAAAATATTTTTTATAAGTCAATAGTAACTCTACTTTGCAATTTCTCTAGATGACAGGCACAGAACAACCCACAACCAGTGTACAGCTGGCAGCCATATGTTGATCCAAATGACCGCAACGTGCTTAGTCTCCGTGTTAGCTTGTTTTCAAGTAGGTTAAGAGCATGGATGGAAACTTTACAAAGTAGGTTGTGAAACAAAGGAATCGTAGGGTGGTGGTTCATTCACTTGGTGTGACATTTTTTCAAACATTTTTTTTATTTGCGTATATTGTTTTAGTACCAAGGTGTCCACCTTTTTCACCAGGGTTTTCAGACTACATTTCGGTGTATTTAGTTGTTTCTTCAATGCAGCATTTGCGCCTTCAGCTCTATTTTTCGTAGTTTATTAAAATGTTTGCGTTTGATTGGTTCATGCAAATACAAATTTATAGCGGGATGTGTTTAACCAGTTCTCCCACAGGTAATAAAAAATATCTGAAAATAAAAACATATTCAAATGATATATCTACTTAAACGAATGCATTAACTTAAGAGAAAACGTACGTTTATGTTGTTGATCGATAAGGTGTCTATGAAGGTTGGTGAGGTTATACTCGTATAACTACTCGTTAGCATAATCACACACTGTTTTTCACTGATGAACAAAGTCCTCCCAATCTGGTTGAGTAAATGAATTCTTGCAATGCTTTACGATATTCTGTAAGATGTGGAACCTGCACAGATATTTGTGTGCGACATGGAATATTTTTTTACATGTGTTTATCAGTGCTTGGTCTCTGTCTTTGAGAATTACACGCAGCTCCATACAGTCGTGCACATGAACCTGATCCTCTCCACGACCCAGACGTACGTTACCTGCTGCTCGTTTGAAAGAAATGCATGCGCAACACAGAATGTTTGGTTTGTCGAAGTCATACCCACAACTTGCAAAAATGGAATATTGTAAATGTTAGTTTTGTAGGTCGCGTCGACCATAAGCACATGCGGGAATGCCCGCCACATTTCAAAGGACTTGTCGTGACTGAAAATATATTCTGAACAACATTGGTGGAAGGTTCCGCCTGTATGTAATATGTCATCCTTTTTTCCTTGAGAATTTGTTCTAGTCTCTGCATGGGAGTCGTTTTTTTATCGAACTTCGAGGCCCTGATCTTCTAGCGAGCATTGTGTATGTCCTTTGGAACTCATTTGTTTTCAGGGTTGTGTTCATTTACGGCTTTCCAGATTATATGGGGCTGTGTGTCTTGATCTGTCAGCTATTGCACTAGTCTAAACTCATTAGGAGTAAGTCTCCTTGCATACGCGTGACCTTCCAAATGTTCAGCGGGCCGTGGTTATGCTTCTCGTTAAAATTTTTGTGTAGATGATCTATCCGCCAAGCTCGACGACTTTAGTCGAAACGACCTATCACCATAAAAGGGCATACGTATTTTTTTACTGCTGGTTCTCCTAATCGTGGCCTTACTCTCATGCTCGCTAGTACGACAACATTGGAGCTATGCCCAGTGATTCGTGGACCGTCTGGTAACAATATATCCGTTGTCTAAACCCCTTCTTTTTACCCAACCTTCCAAATCATTGCGGGATATAAAATCCTAGGTGAAAATTATATATAACATTTATAATAATTTTCAACAAAACAAATATAACATTTATAATACATTTTAAAAAATATATAATGTCTAGAGTAAAATTTTTAACAAAATCTATATCATTCGTACCTGATCAGTTTTTACGAAACTTCAGGGAAAGCGGGTTGCTAGTCACCCAATGACTCTTGCGCGTAAGAAGGCGCAGCAACGTCTTGTTGTACGCTCGACGCATCACTAACGAAAATTTATTGCCATAGTCTTCTTGTCCACTGGCTTCATAATCCGGACACCTATAACCATAATCATCGCTGGGCACAATAACCTAAAAAACCAACGGTTAAATGATAACGGCACATCTAAAAGCCTTCTTAATAATAAGTAAATATATGTTTACCCATTTTTACATCGTTCAGATCTGGCAACAACGGTTGGCGGGGCACAACAAACTAAAAAAACCAACGGGTAAAGGTAATGGTAAATTTAACGCCGAACATAAAAAAATAAATAAATACTTAACTCGTTGAGGTCTGGCAACAACGATTGATTATCATGGGGATGAAAGCCAGACACGACCTCCTCCGCGTGATCATCATTTCCTCTCTTATCGTAAGAATCCGGGATAGCAGGCCCCTCCTAATACAAACGGTGTGCTAAGTATTTCATAAAAAAGACAAACAAAACAAGTCAAAAAAAGCTATACCACACCGCTTCCCGGTATAACCGTGCTCGTGTTTGTGTCTGCTGACTCGCCAAAAAGATAATTAAGGTTGAACCAAGACATTGTTGAATATCGAATATAAAGAAAACAATGAAAAGAAGGAATGTTTTTTGCGTCTTCGTCTTCCTCGTTTATAAAGACCAAGCAGAAAGCAAAATTACAAATCAATGCGGGTCATATAGGCCTATACGACTCGTATAAGGCTGACGATGTTTTTGTCAATCACTTTATGTCACCGTTGAGTGACAGAAAGTAACCTCGTACCCAATACGGATCGTATAGGCCTATACGATCCGTATAGGGTTTGCATTTGAACCCGATTTGTCAGAGTTGACAGACAACATTTAACTAATACGCATCGTATAGGCCTATACGATGCGTATTAATAAGACATGTGAAGACAGCCTTTGACTGACCTTGTAAATTGAATTTATCATAATACGACTTGTATTAGTGGTGTCGAATTAATTTTGCAAGGTGTGCTAATACGACCCATCATATATAGAAAAAACTCACGTGTCAAAATTTCATTTGTATGACAAGAAATCCCAGCAATTTGACACTTTGGTAGTTCGCTTGTTTCAAAGTAGTGTAGATTATTTCATTAAATTTGATGCATGCCAGGCGGCCCAGCCCAGGCTGACCCAACATATGTATTGATTAAAAATTGAGCAAGGCACTTTAGTAATTAGACTTAAAAATGAAGGGTTCTATTTTTGTTTTCTTGTCCTGTAGCTAGTAACTTGTGATTTAGTGTTATTTATACTTATATATCATCACACTATAAAATGCTTCAAATATATAAACTAATGGTATCATGACCGGCGCATTTCGCCAGTGAACCACGTTACGTGGCAGAAACTTCGTTGCTATTAGGTTATATCAACACGTGATTTATATTGATTGAAAACAATTGTTCGATAAGAATCGAGGTTGATTCGTCAAGGTACCACTATGGTACCGGCACTCATATAGTCTACGATACCAACGAGCCAATCTTTATTGAATGCACTCGGCTCTCAACAAAATTTATATCCGAAGCATGAGTTATCGAGGTAAAATCTTATAACAAACAAACTCAAATGATTATACCAATACATTTTCTAATAATATTAATGACATCCCTCATGGTTTGTGGTTTGTGTGTATGTATGTATATCTTCCAACGTCTCAAGTACGTCTTAACTATTCTTTTTATCTTAATATTGTTATAAATAAACTACATTATGACTATTCACATTCTAACTCCCATCTTTTGATGTCCTTTTCATTAATGTAAGAACACTGTATATAAATGTCCTTTGTATTTTACATCTCAATGAATGATAATTCCCTATTCTATTTTTCTCTCTGTGTTCCTTTAATACTTGTTCTTATGTTTATATACTAGTCGCTAATAGGCCGTTGTTTCACAACACGTTATCAGCACGAAAATGCTTTTTCTCCAAAAACCCTGT
This sequence comes from Scalesia atractyloides, assembly GCA_947069175.1. Classification (NCBI taxonomy): domain Eukaryota; kingdom Viridiplantae; phylum Streptophyta; class Magnoliopsida; order Asterales; family Asteraceae; genus Scalesia; species Scalesia atractyloides. Next base: position 18,856,187 of record CAMTDV010000022.1, on the reverse strand, counting down.
TTTTCTGAAACCAATGTCGGCCATTTTTTTGAAACCGCCATGCTCAACTTTGGTTGACAACCACCAACCAATGAAAGAACTTATATCTCTGGGTTAAATTGCTTCGGATGTCAAGCTCTCTTACAGATTTGCTTTCCGCCGGATTCATAAGTTATCATTGATTCGAAAGGTAACCTTTATATAAAAGTGTTACATTCTTTATTTTTATTAAATTATTTATAATAGTTTTAAACTATCACTTTATATATTATTTATTTTCTATTGGGTTACGGTAGTAGTAAAGGAATCAAAAGTTAATTGATCCACTTCTTATAAAATATTAATAAGGTTATTATTAAAAAAATTAATGTTTTTGAATAAATCTATATATGAGTTTTAAAAATAAGTATATGAAACAGTTTTGGTTGGAAATTGTTATGAACTTATCAATTGTATATACTATAACATGGGTTAATATAGATTTGTAATTATAATTAAATGCACAATTATTCAATTGATATCCAACAAGTATGTTTATTATTACTAATTTTTGTATTACTGTGTAGATATTGTATGTATTATGGTATGTATATTGTGAATATTATCATATGTGGAGGATGTTGATATTCCTAAGAGTTTGTCAAAGTGAAGGTTTATTTATTATTTGAGAACATTGCTAGGATATACTTGCTTATCTGTTAATAACATATTCCTTTAGTGTTAGTTTTTTTACATCCGTTTACAGTAGTATTATATGGATCATAATAGAAGGTATGATGCATTTATATTTAGTTTATGTTTATTTTCGTGTATATAGATGATTAACCGGTTGTATTTTACTAAAGTAAATATAGTATATAGTAGAAGTATTGTGAATCTTGTGATGCTAATAAACCTAAGACGCTTGATGATTAAAAGGTTTATTGTCAACATGTTTTAGAGTTAATAAATACATTTGTCTTCGCAATACAATGATAGTATGCATTTGTAAGATGGTTACGACTAGATGCACAATCTTTGTAGTAATTTTCTATATACATGATTATTTTGATTGCTGATTGAAATTGAATTGACAAGTTTTTTCTACCATATGTTATTAAAACACCATGAGGACTTGATGAAGATTTTTGGTTATTTTTCAAATTAAAGTAAAATTATTATACAAGATATACTTTTGGCTAGGTATACACTTGTGCCGTGATAGGTGAATTCATACAATATTAGATAACTTATTCGTGATGCACTGTTACCTATAGACAAATTTGTTCGCAAGATAATGTGTTAAATTATGGCGTCATTTTCTAATTAAACTTATACTAACCATATAATTATTGTTATTGCTATTATTGTCTTGATCATATATATGTGTATTCGTTTGGGTGAAATTAATTGAATTGAATAAGTTAGTATGATCAAGATACATGGTTAGTAGTTTTGAGATTTGTTTACGAATAAAATAGGGAAACTTTAAAATTTTGAAACAGAGTTAATGGAGTAAGAAGAAAAAAATAGTAAAGAAAAAAGGGATTAAAAGTTGTCGAAAAAGATAAAAGGAATGGTTGTTTAGTTATTTTGTTGAGTTTTTAGTTGGCCTGAATATATCCTACCTATTTCTGTCTAGCCAGTAATGAGCTTCCATGTAAATTTGCTTTAGTTGAATGAGTAGTTTTGATTTATGGTTTACTACACAACTATATAAGTCACTATTTTCCTAAACATATTTTAGTTGCCTATAAACTAGCTGTGTGACAAATGAATATTTGTAAATAAATTATTAAATGTTGAGAACTTGAAAGGGATATATGTTTAAGTTTCAAAGTAAGTGTCCAAAATATATAAGATATCTTTGTGTTTGGTTATACCATGATAAGTTATTACATAAATTATATACTTTTTCTTATTAGCCGATGAAAAGGTTTCTTATTTCATAAATGCCTATTATAAGTTGTTTTTATATGATGACATACTATAAGGTCATGTATTGTATGATTTGTTGCTTGGCGCATGGTGAATGGAGCCACATGTCCTAGCAGTTGTCCTTGGTGTCGGACCTGTCATCAGCCGGTAGTGGAGATTGTGTGACAGTCGTTGGCGTTAGTTGGTTAGTGCCACGTGTATGTCCTTGCATACAGTCTGCCCTCTGCATGACTGTTCATCATGCGACGTGGTTTGGCATAACCTACCGAGCGGTTATTGGGTCACAGCTCTGCCACTTTGTAGCATTGTACTTGGTCAATGCCTCTTTGCGCTTCTCCCTTCCATGTGACTTTATCAGTGCTTTCTGTCCAGCACGGAGTTGTAGAGATTAAGTCCTTTTGTTCTCGAGACTAAGTATGAGTTGCTCTCATTTTAGTCTTGGCCTTGAGCAAGGTATTAGGACTTCGCGTCTAGAGGATTGTCCGCGTAGGGTCAGGGACCTGCGCTTCTAGGTTTAACTTGCCGTTGCGCAGTGTGCGCAAGGTTTGTTAGGCAACCTGTTTGTGTCAAGGTTGGCGTACCGTTGCACGTTGCGCGCCAGGTTTATTAGGAAACATGATGGTTTCAAGAATGACGCACCCTTGCCATTGCGCGCAAGGTTATCCTTGTGATCTGTTCATTATGAGGGTATGATGCCTTGCGCAGGCGCAAAGTTTTTGGGACCATACCCTCCAAGTCCACCAGTCCAGTGATGCTCCTATGCGCATGTTGGCAAGTAGGTGGAGTGCTGGACTATAAAAGTTCATGTGTGCGCGCTTATTTCAACGACAAGAATTTAATAAGGAATGAAGAGAACCTTTGTGTGGGGGAAACCTTTTCTCATGATGAGGTCTTTGAAATTTGAATTTGCATCATGCTGATGCTGCAGGCAAGTTGGTGGGAAAAGAGGTGAGGCGGAAGTGACTTCTGACGTGCTATAGCAAGCTGTCAACAGTGTCGCTCCTTTTTCATTAATTAATGTCAGAGAAAGTACCGGCCACGCGCGCGTGGCTACCGTCAGGTACCACTTGCCCTCCACGCGTCATGTGCGGCTTGGCTGTTGGGCCTGCGGGTGCGTCACGCTTCCCCATCACATTAAAGGCGATGGGTATAAATAGGCGATCCGTCTAAGGTTACAACCACGCTTTCAAACCTTTTTCTTGCTTTCTCTGAAATTTTCCTCTCTCTATATTTCTTCTTGCTCTCTCAGAGATCTTTTCTTCTTTCTCCCCGGCGATATTATATGGCGACCAGGGGTCCTGAGAGTGCTTCTGCTGGTGAGGCTTCGACATCGTTGCCGGTGTTGAAGTGGACTCCAGCCAGTTTCCAAAGGCTGGCCTCCGGGTTTCGGTTCCCGAAGGAGGGGGACGCCCGGTACCCTTCTGACGAAGAAAACCGCCACCGACGCTCCGATCGGTTACATTACATTACATTCTTTTTTGATTTTTTCGCTGACGGTAACTTCCGGTTGCCGGCGACGAAATTTTTTCTTAACGTATTGGACCACTACTGATTCCACATCTCCCAACTCAATCCGTAGGGGATGGTGAGACTAAAACATTTTGAGTTTTTGTGCAGAGATATGGGTATTCACCCAACCGTTAATCAGTTTCGGGTGTTTTACAAGTTGCATTGTTCTTTGGGCTTCTATTCTTTTTAGCATAGGGTCCAAGCAAAGAAGATCTTACTCTCTCCACCGAAGTCCTACCATGACTAGAAGGCAAAATTTTTCTTCATAAAGGCAGGCGTGATTCCCCTCCGGATGCACTTCCGGGGGGCGGAGGACATCGCTATGGAGACGATGTCTATAACAGTGCAGAAGTCTTGGTATAAGGACATGAAGGAGATCCAGGCAGTTCAATTGCCGGAAAGGGCATTGGTGGCGGCGGGTATGAGCCTTGTGTGGAAGCCAACCGCCGGGAGAAGCTGGTCTATATGGAGTAGGATAAGAGTAAGTACCCATAGTTCATTATTTCATTATCTTCTTGTGTGCAAACTAACAATATGCATGCCTTTGCAGGGGTGGCGCTGTATGTGGTGGCCTTCCAATGTGAGAGGGGGCGGATGGAGAATATCTCCCTCGGCCCAGAGGAGCCAACCTGGTACGCGCAGATTCTTGGAAATTTTGAGCTACCAGGGAGCGCAGATCTTACGGCCCCTGCGCCTGAGAGTGGTAAGCCGTCATAGTTTAATTGTTTTTACATCTTTTCAGAATGCTTACTGTGTTGCGCCGTTATGCAGGCGCGTTGAAGAACTTAGGCGTTAGCCCAGATTCCAAGAAAAAGAGGCGCGTGGGGCCAAGCGTGGTGGCCCCAAAGAAGCTGTCGCAGCCCAGGGCAGACCCGCCCAAAGGTACGTGTTCTGTGCCAGACACTTGGAATGACTATGTAGTAGTCTATGATTCTTGGAGGGTCTTGCGCCTGTAGGTCTGAGGAAACCGAAGCCGGAGCCACACGAGATGGCGGATATTCCGGTTGCCAACCCGGATGACCCCATCGACGTGGAGTCAAGCCCGGAGCCCATCAAAAGGAAGAGGGCTCCTAAGAGCGATTTTGCCGCGCAACACCCCAAAAAGGCTGCGCGGAAGAAATTAATTGGGAAGCGCGACAATTTGGATGCGCTTGCTGCCAAACTTTCCCCAGGTAAACACTTAGACTTTTTACTTCATTTTTCTTCCTGCCTAAGTTTTTATTATTCTGTAGGGACAGGCGAGACGCCTTTTGTTCCTCTGTCCACTCTGGCTACGCCAGTTGAGAACCCTATGCCCCCAACCGTGTTTGAGACGGCGCAAGCATCAAGTGTAAAGGGTGGGGAGCCTAGTGCTGGGGCGGCGGAGGTTCAGGCGGACGTGGAGGCCGTGGTGCTTGAAGAGGAGGTGGCGGAAGAGGTTGTGGTTGAAGGTGGTGATGATGTGGTGGTTGGTGAACCGGTTGAGGAGGTTCCTCTGGGTGCTCATGCAGTAGAGCCGACACCCAGGGGTGAAGCTGGGGGATCTATGGGGCGCCCTTCTGATGAAGGGTCCTCAATCTGCCCAGACGAAACCCCGGGTGATTATTATTACAGGTCATATTCTGATGGCCGCGCTGCTGAGATCCACACCCCCGTGTGGAAGTTGAGGTAGGGAGACAAGTTCACCCACTGGCATGCGTGCCGGGAGTGGTTTAAGGGTGCCTTCCTCCCCAGCAAAGGTACATGTGCACGCAAAACAAAGTTACAAACAAACATATCGCGCATGCCTCCAGTCAGCTGCTAGCTCCGCCTCCAACACACATAAGAACATAAGGGAATGGCAGAGCATGCATCGGGACCAAGAGAGGTTTGAAGATGCAAATAAAGAGATGGTCCAAGAGCGAGTCCAAGTGGTTGCGCAAAAATTAAAGCTGGAGGCTGAGAAGGCGAAGTTTGCCGAAGCCCAGCGGACCGAAGAGTGGTCCGTGCTAGGGTGGAAGAAGAAGGCGGAAGGCTCCGCTGCCACACTTTCTGAGGAGCGCAAGTTATGGAGGGAGGCCTGTGAGAGGGATAATGCAGAGAAAAAATCATTAAAGGATGAGATGATGAAGACGCGCAGAGAGGTAGAGCGCTTAAAGAAGGAAAAAGAGGCAGCCTCTGCTGCGGCCGAGGAGGCCAGGGCACATCGTGAGCGCAGCGAGCAGAAGGCGGTAAAAACTTGCCCTTATTTATTTTTTACAGGATCAAAAGATTGCTAGACTAACCTTGTTGTATGTAACCAAATGGAGGCTTGTGCGGCACTTGAGAGTGCAAAGAAAGATCTTCATGCTACCTCGGTTGAAAAGGCCGAACTGCAGCGCAGGCACCTGGAGGATCTTGAGAAGCTCCGCCTCGCAGAGGCTAAGGTGGGCGCGGGAAAAAACTGGAAAAATCTGAGGCGGCCCACGCCATCACATAGAGTTTGCTGGAGTCGCTGACGAACAACATGCTGTGGATGCAATAACATGGAGTTGTCAATATAAGTTCTCCGTTGTTATTTTGATCACTTTATTTTGATTCTCATCCTGTTTTCCTTGCATTGTCTAGATCGCAAACTCCATCCAGAACTTAGTGGAGTTGGACAACGTTGTGGCCAAGCTGATGGTCACAGCGCGCCATGATGAATACACGCAGAGCTATGCTGAGTGCGCACACCATGTGACTCGTGCAATGGACGTTCAATGGGATACAAGCCGCGCTTCCACTCGTAGGGTCGATACTGAAGCTGCCTTCTCCTAGGCGAAGCAAGAGTACGATCGTCTTCAACTGCCGTTGATGGATTTAGTGAGCGACGCGCTCTAGCACGAAGATTACGTGGATCGCTTAAAACATATATTTCAAGATGTGACAGAAGTTGAAGAGAGTGAAGGATAGGATAAGATGTTTGTAGGATTTTGAATGTTATATTTTAATGTAATTGCGCACTGCGCTTGCTTGTACTCTATCTTTACATGAAATGAATGTTTTCTTTGAAGTTACGATATTTGCGTGAACATAACAACTTTGTGTAGGTAGAGCGAATAAAACTGGTAATGAACTCGTTTATGAACGTCACATCCCATGCGCCAATAGTAGGTAATGAATTTTGTTCATGAGTCATGTTGTACCATGGTGTTCTCGCGTATACCTAAAGTGGTTTCACGCATTTGTAACAATCAAGATAATGAAAACCATGCATCGATTGTCTTGTATTAGCAATAAGGCGTAAGAGCCATGTACAAATAGACAAAATAAGATCATAGGTTTTGCTAGTTTGCTGCGCGAATATTGAGGAGTCGTGAAGCCTTAGACGTTTGAACATGCTCAGATTACATGTAGCATCGCCCTAGCCGTTGCGCATTCCAGGTCCTGGGAATGTTTGTGCCGTCCAAATGTTTGAGGGTGTACGCACCCTTTCCTAGGACTTCATGGATTATGTAAGGGTCTTCCCACTTGGGCGCGAGTTTTCCTGGACTTTCAGCATTGGACGATTCATTGTCTCTCAAAACGAAATCGCCAAGTAGGAAGGTACAAATGCGGATTCGCGCATTGTAGTATTTTTCGAGCTTGGACTTGTATTTTGCTTCATTGATTGCAGTGTTTTCACGCCTTTCTTCTAGGAGGTCCAAGTCGAGTCTGCGTTCTTCATCATTATTCTTTCGTTGCATGGCGACCATGCGCAGTGATGGGAGGCCTATTTCAGCGGAAATAATTGCCTCTGTTCCATACACCAGGCTGAATGGTGTCTCGCCAGTGCTGGTTTTTGGCATGGTTCGACGAGCCCAAAGGATACTTGGCAACTCATCTACCCAACCTCTTCGCGCCGTCACAAGTCTCGTCTTGATCCCTTCAATGTTACTTTTGTTTATGCTTTCCACCTGGTTGTTCCCTTGGGGATGCGCGACCGAAGTGAAGACATGTTCGATATGCTTTTCCTTCATCCACCGTTGTAGTTCTTCAGCAGCAAAATTGGGGCCGTTATCACTGACAATGCGCAGGGGTGACCCAAAGCGGCAAATGATGTGCTTCCAGATGAATTTACGAACTACCGTTGCTGTGGTGGATGCAAGGGGTTTGGCTTCTACGCACTTGGTAAAGTAATCGACGGCTACGATTATGAACTTTACCACACCTAGGCATCAGGGAAGGGTTTCACCATATCGATTGCCCAATGTTGAAAGGGCCATGCTGTTGTCACTGGGATTAAGGGACTTTTGGGGCGCAATGTCTAAGACGTGTGTCGTTGACATGATGCACATTTGTGTAGCGTTTCGACTGCATCTAAGTGCATGTCGGGCCAATAATAGCTAGCATTCATGATCTTCGCCACTACCATGCGCGGACCGGCATGAATTCCGCACAACCCTTTGTGTATTTCACGGATCAAGTATTGCGCATCTTGCGGGTCAACGCAGCGGAGGAGTGGTACAAGGTATGACTTCCGGTAAAAGATACCGTCGGCCATTTAATAGTTGAGCACCTTGTTCTGGACCTTTCTTGCTTCCGCCTTGTTTTCTGGGAGGATCCCGGACTACAAGAACATAATGATGGGAGACATCCAGGAAGGATTTCCCATTTCTATGACGTTTACTTGTCGCAATGGTACGGAAGGGTTTTTGAGCACCTCAATGCGCACTTCTCATGCGAGGTGTTTGAAGCTTATAGCAGCCAGTTTGCTGAGCGCATCGGCATGTTTATTCTCACTTCGGTTAATGTGGGTTATTTTGAAACTTTCGAATTTGGTTATTAAGGACTGAGCCTGTTCAAGATACAGGGCCATCGTTTCGCCCTTTGCATCGTACAGGCCATTGATCTGCCCTGCGACCAAAAGAGAGTCTGCGTGTGCTTCCAAATTCCTAGCCCCATTTTGATGGCTAACCGAAGGCCGGTCAGAAACGCTTCATACTCAGCTTCGTTATTTGTGCTTTTAAAATCTAACCTGATGGCGTAGGTGAATTCCTGGTTATCAGGGCTTATTAGGCGGAGACCCACCCTACGCCATCATCATTGGATGCGCCGTCAATGTGAAGTATCCATGCGCTGTCCTATGTGACAGGCGCCAGATTCTGTACAGCTTCACACTTTTGCACTTTATTACTTAGCACTTCCGTGACAAAATTGTGCTAGTATCTTGCCTTTGATAGCTGGGCGTGGTTTGTACACGATATTGTGCCCACCAAGCTCAATCGCCCATCTCGCTAAACGGCCAGATATGTCCGGCTTGGACAAAACTTGGCCCAGGTGATAGTTTGTGAGAACAGTTATCACGTGGCTTGAAAAATACCGACGCAGCCTGCGGGATGCGTGGACTAAAGCTAGAGCAAGTTTTTCCATCATTGGATATCTCGTCTCCGGGTTAGTTAATATCTTGCTGACATAGTAGATTGGAGTTTGGACTCCTGTGCGTGCTACTAACAAGACTGCACCCAGAGCGATATCTGATGCGGAAAGGTAAAGGATCAGTGGCTCATTCTTTTATGGTGCTGTGAGTGTAGGTAACTGAATCAAGCATTCCTTCATCTGTTGGAAGGCTTTCTTCGCATCCGGAGTCCATTGAAACTTATTTTTCTTTACACAATTTCTCAGGGTGCTGATGAATGGGAAGGATTTCATCGTGTGGTTGGCTAAGAACCTGTTCAGCAGCTAATCACCCCACCAACCGTTGCATTTCCTTGATGGTCAGGGGGAAGGCATGCGCTGAACCGCTTCCACTTTCTCAGGATTGACTTTGAAACCATCACGCGTGACGATGAATCCCGGAAATTTGCCATCTTCCATTCCAAACGAGAACTTCCTGGGGTTCAGCTTCAAGTTGGCCTTGCGCAAGGATGCGAAAGTTTTCTGAATGTTTACCAGCATCCTCTCCTCATCCGGGCTCATGATGACTAGGTCATCAATGTACACTTGGTTTCACCAATGTTGTCTCCGAAGACGTGGTCCATCAAACGCTGGTAGGTGGCTCCCGCGTTGTGCAGCCCAAAGGGCATCTTTGTATAGAAAAGATTCCCTTGTCCGTGCGGAATGCGGTTTTGTCTTCGTCTTCCTTCTTAATTTGAATATGGTGGTAGCCTTTGTAGCAGTCAAGAAAGCATTTCCTCCTGAATGAAGCCAGGGAGTCAACCTTTTTGTCGATTTCGGGTAAGGAGTAGCAGTCTTTTGGACATGCTTTGTTCAAGTCTTTTAAACCGAAGCACATGCGCCACCGCCGTTGTGCTTCTAGACCATGACTGGATTGGCTACCCATGTTTGGTAGCACACTTCTCTGAGGATGCCGGCTTGGAGGAGCTCTAAAACTTGCTCGTTCATTGCAAGAGTTTTTTCAGGACCAAAACTGCGCTTTTTCTGAAAGACTGGCTCAACTGAAGGGAAAGTGTGCAGCGCATGCTCTGTAATCTCTCTTGGTACCCCTGTCATATCTGCTGGTGACCAAGCGAAGATGTCTAGATTGCAGAACAAGAGTTGTTTGAGCCGCGCCTTGACTGCAGAGGTCATGGCGGGTCCTAACAACACCGTTTGTTCCAGGTACTTGTTGTTAAGTACCCATTTCTCCGGCTCACCACTTGATGATGACTTCAGTACCTTCACCGGTGGTTCCTCTTCGATGGACATGACCTCCTTCCTCGAATACATGATGGCCACCCCGATTTCTGTTGGAAACCCGCAAGCAGCGTGAGGAGTAGAGGTGATCATGTTGAACTCTCTTTGGGCGCGACAGCCTAGCAACACTTCATGGCGCAATGTTGCTGGCATTACCATGAAGTTGACGGAGACCATGCGCGAGTGTCTTCCATCAGAAGAGTTACCGTGAAAGAGATCTGACCCAGTGAAAAGACGGTTTCATTGCAGAAACCAGTCAATGGGAAATCAACCGGCTCCAAGCACGCCTTATCCTCCGGGTCCAACTGTTGAAAGCATTGTTCATAGATAATCTCCGTAGAGCTTCCTGGGTCTATGAACATGTAGTCGATGCGATAATGGCCAAAGATGCTAGTTATCACAACCGGACGTTCCTCCTGTGGGCCCTCGGGAACTATGGGGAAGATGACCTGTTGTTCGCGCTAGTGTGGCGTACAACTCTTCTGATGGCTGCGCTTGCGCGCTGAGCCACCCAGTATCATATGAAAAATGCTTGTTTCATCTTCTTGTTACTCGGGCCCTCTTCGCCGCGAGTAATCTGCCGCACCTCCATACGCACGTTTGAAGTAGTTGAGTGAGCTTCCCACTTTTCAGCACCTTTCCGATTTCCGTGTGCAAGCTGATGCAGTTGTCGGTCGTGTGCCCTGTATCTTTGTGATAATCGCAAAAAATGTTAGGGTCTTGGCCTTTTTCGTTCCACATCGCGGTGGTTGTTTGAACTGATGATCTTCTGTGCTGAGCACCTCCGCCGGAGTCTTCGTCAGTGGCGTCCACTGACGGTCGCGATTATCTTGCTTGATTGGTCTTAGGGTAGCAATCTTATTTACGCTGCGCGTGCATCGATTGGGGAGTATGAAGGGTTCTGGTTGGGCTCCTTCCAGCTCTTCTTATTCTTCTTCGCAAAAATCCTGCTCATGTCTTGCGGACGGTATTGAGGTAGAGGAGGTCTGTTGGAGTTTAGGTTGCGCTCCGTCTGCGCGTAGACCTTTGCAGCCGCCATTAGTTTCTCCCAGCTTTTTGGGAGGCCAGAAGTTCCGGACAAGACTTTTATCTTCTCGTCACAGCGGACAACATATTTGAATTGTGCACGAATCAGGTCTTCGTGCACATCACCAATCTCCAACACCTCCTTGTTATAGTAGGTGATGAAATCTTTCAGACTTTCATCATCTTTCATCATCGGGACGCCAAATGTTCATGACGTCAAAAGAATCTCTGACGTACCGTTGTTGTTGGCTGAAATGAGTCAGGAACTTATCTTTAAGATATTTCCACGAAGAAAGCTTACCGGTGGGGAAGTTGTCAAACCACATGCGCGCAACACCTGTAAGGGTTTGGACAAAAAGATGACACCACATGGGCAGTGTCCATCCTCAAATGAGACTTGCGCCCATGAACAAGTGCTTGTGGTCATCTAGGTCTGTCAACCTATTAAACTTCCCAACATTGTAATGTAGTTTCGCACGTTTAAGTGGAGCAAGTGCGATCTCCTTGACAAACTTTGAGTGTTCGGCTGCTTCAGCCAGCCTGTAGATCTGTAGTTATACTCCGCCTCCGGGTTGTACACAGCCCGTGGCGTTGGCTTTTAAGCGACGTGATCTTTAGGGAGCCGGTGAAACACGCTAGTGTTGTCACCCTCGCCATATGTTTTATCTTCTTCACGCTAGGTGTCCCGCCCCTCTAGAGGACGCAGGCCTAGCCATGAATGAATAAACGCTCGCCCATGATTGTTTGACTCATATTTTGGCAGTGACTCGGAATACTCGGTTTTCCTGGTGTATAGGTGTGAGGGAACACTTGCTCCGGCCGGCGAGTCATAACTTAGCACTCGCGGTGCAGGCGATGCATGCAAGTGAGTTGTGGGTGGCTGCGCCGGCGCAACAAATGCATTAGTTTGCGCACGGAGTTGCGCATAGACGACATTCAGGGACGTTTGAGATTTGATGTACCAAGACATCGGGGTTTCACCCGGAGGTAAAATTGATGTGATTGGTACAAAGGGAGTTTCCACTTGAATTCCGGGAGTTACAGGGATATTCACACGACCTGAGTCGTGGTGAACACCGACATTTCCGGAAAAAACTTCTTCCACTTGTCCGTCGGGTCAAGGGGCATGAACGGGGTTCTTGCCCTCGGCATGAGGACCTCGTGATACACTTGATGGGATTTCAGCCATTTGAAAGTGAGATTTTGGAGAACAAAAACGAGAGACAAATTTGCGAGAGTTAGAAAAAATCGGATGGCGCCAATGAAGAAACACTGGCTGGATAAGGAGAGTGTCTGGAGATATCTTAGTTACAGCTCAACTTCTCTACATAAAAGGTTATCTCTCGTTTGCTTTTCGGGATGATCTTGCTTCAAGCTCGCCGCAAAACTAGAAACGCCATTAGCCTCACCATGAGAGCAAGGGAGAGGGTTTTCTCGGGGACCACACTCCAGCGTGAGAATAAGTATTGGGGATAAGCAAGTAAGTGGTGAGTAAGCTTAAAGTCGTATTGCAATTGTATTGTGATGGTGGTCGTAACTTACCTTGTGGTGTGATCCTTATCTTATAGCCGAAGAAATGTGTGTAGGAGATGGGCTGATGGGCTTTGGGCCTGAACCCGACAACCAAGAATATCCATTCTGTCTCCTCTGCGTCGACCGTTAATGGTCTGTGACAGGAGGTGCGCTTGGCGCATGGTGAATGGAGCCACGTGTCCTGGCAGCTGTCCTTGGTATCGGACATGTCATCAGCCGGCAGTGGAGATCGTGTGACAATTGCTGGCGTTAGTTGGTTGGTGCCACGTGTATGTCCTTGCATACGGTCTGCCCTCTGCATGACTGTTCATCATGCGACGTGGTTTGGCATAACCTGCCGAGCGGTTATTGGGTCATAGCTCTGCCACTTTGTAGCATTGTACTTGGTCAATGCCTCTTTGCGCTTCTCCCTTCCGTGTGACTTTATCAGTGCTTTCTGGCCGGCGCGGAGTTGTAGGATTAAGTCCTTTTGTTCTAGAGACTAAGTATGAGTTGCTCTCATTTTAGTCTTGGCCTTGTGCAAGGTATTAGAACTTCGCGACTAGAGGATTATTTGATCCGCGCAGGGTTAGCGACCTGCGCTTCCAGGTTTAACTTACCGTCGCGCAGTGTGCGCAAGGTTTGTTAGGCAACCTGTTTGTGTCAAGGTTGGCGTACCGTTGCACGTTGCGCACAAGGTTTGTTCGGCAGCCTGCTGGTTTCAAGAATGACGCACCGTTGCGCATTGCGCGCAAGGTTATCCTTGTGATCTGTTCATTATGAGGTTATGGTGTCTTACACAGACACATAGTTTTTGGAACCACACCCCTCCATTTACCCTCACCTTTTACTTCCTCTTTTACCTCCTCTTTATTAAATGATCTCACCACCTTCTCTTTGTTTAATGTCTATTTTACAACCAGCAGTTCAAGCTAGAAGGCCGAATGATATCAATAAAGCAAGTAAGACGGATGAGGAAAGATATAAGGAGATTGAAGTTAAAAGTGGCTGCAGCAAGGTTATTACACTAGAAATTACAGTCTTCACAGTCCCAAAATAAAGGAGATAAGGTTCCAGAATCTTCTTTGGGTCCCAGGCTAGCGAACAGGTGACCGCAAAAAAAGTGGAAAAAAGAAAACGAGCGCATCTACTTCCAAAAGAAAAGACATTGTTCTCCATAATTGGAAGTCTATGAGTACCGATTTAAAGAAAGACTTGTACAAGATAACGATATCAAACTTTAAATCGCAAAAAAGATGGATTGGCATATGAAGTCATTACCAAAGCGTTGGATTTTGCTGTTAGCAAAAAAGATGGATTGGCATATGAAGTAATGTTATGGATATGTTGTAGATGTGGTGAGAAATTTGCAGATCCTAATTTGCACAAGCAGCACATGTTACAAGAGCACATGGATAGGTGTTGGTAGTGGTTGTGGATGTTGGTGATGGTGGGATCATTTAATAAAGAAGAGGAAAAAGACAAGGTAATCTAGTCATTTTATACACATTTAACTAAAAAACTTAATATCAGTTAGTGATAAGGATCATCCGAGTTTAAAAATTGTAACTATTGGGACCAAATATGTAATTATTGAAACCTTAAGATCAACTCTGCAAAAATGACAAATCACAAGGACCAACCAGGCATTTACTCTTTTTGTTTTGCTAGAACTACAATCTATTCTTGATTTTGTCACTACATCTAATTCTTAATTTCATCGTTACATCTGATTCTTGATAGGAGTTCAACCAGGGTCTGTAATACGATGTCAGTGACATTCAAGGTCTCAAGATATGCCACGTGTACTAGGTAACATGTTAGAGCAAAATGTCAAAGAATAATTTAGCCAAAGAATGGCTAGTCCAGATCAAACTTAAAGGAACAAACTTTCTTCAGATTGATCTATTACTTATCAAAGTGCTACCAATAAGTCCATAGATCCACCCAACTCTAGTGTTAATTCTAAATCTGTTAATCTAAACCTTGAATTACAGTACAAGAATCAACTAAGGTGGCTATTGTTCTTACGACGGCAGTGGTGGTTGTGAGGTGAGGAAGGGGCGGCAGTGGTGGTGGTGGCTATATGGAGAGGGGTGGTAGAGGTGGTGGTGATTGTGGGGTGAGTGTATGTGTTGTCGATGAAGATGTTATATGGTAATGAAGATGAAAATATCTGATGAACATAAAGATCTGTTAAAAAATGAAGTGGTGGTATTGTTTCAATAACAATAATAATGCAAAAGACATATTTGCCATTTGAATTTTACTTGAAAAGACAACATTGTTCTGGTCAACTAACGGTTGACTAACGGATTCTGTTAGCAGGGACGTGATTGATCCAAATCGACAACCAAAAGGACTTGATTGTTCAGTTTTGCCAAATAGGGACTCAACATGCTATTGGATATTTACAACAGAGACTAAAATTGTAGTTTATTCAATATTTTTATTACACTTTAATTGGTTACGCAATTATAAGCTAACTCAACGTGCTATTGGGTATTTTTATCCCTACCCGTTTATCACACGAGGCATTGCAACAACACCGCGCAACAGGTGTTGGCTTTAGATGTCCGGAAAAATACCGCCCCAGACATAAATGCAACCCGCCACAATTCTTGCTCATTGCCGACAACGAAGTTCATGTCTTTTAACCTCCTTGAACTTGGTACTAACCATGATACCCCCACATCATCTTCTAAAACCATTGATAGTAGGTATGGCAATGGGCCGGGTGTTGGTAATCCTAGACCCGTACTCGGTTGTAATTCTTTGTCCCATACTCGGCACGTTACCCGTTGGGTAATTACCCGTCGGGTATCAGGCATACCCGCAGGTATAGGGTATTCTCGTTAATTTCTTAAAAATGCCTGTTGGGACAAATATGCAATTTTTACTTTGATGTTTATATAATTTACTATTTTAATGACTATAACAAACGAATATATGATTATACATACATATAATATTCAGACCCCATATACCAAACTAAATCAAAACGATTACTTAATTAAGTAATTGTACCAGGACCACCTAATTGCATAAACATCTACATAATAAAGAGTGATAGCTTTCATATCTAATATACATGTTCAAAATAAGTTGTTCACTAAACACCTCCCAAATACATATCCACATATGACTACAGAGAAAGTAATTAGTACATGTACTAAGTTTATATATATGGAAATCTATAATATGATACTTTCGGGCGTTTCAGGTAAATAGGCTGGGCATCGGGCGGGTATCACTAAATCCCATACCCGTACACATTTTTTTTCTTTTTTAAGACCGTACCTGGCCCATACCCATTGGGCTTCGGGTGTACCCGGCCTGTATGTTTCGGGTTTCGGATATAACCGTCAGACTTGGGCTTTTTTGCCATCCCTAATTTGATACTTCCATGTTGGCCACCCTTCCTTTCACTTTCAGTTGCAACTTTTTTTGTCTCGCATCTCCTAAATCTTTTCGTATGACTAGTGTAATTCGGGGTCATCCGGTTACCGTCCTTATTGATTCCGGCAGTACTCACAACATTGTACGAATCCGCATCGCAGACCTCTTGCACATCTCGGTTACCACCCTTTCTTCATTCCCAGTTCTGATTGGAAATGGAGAACCCATCCATTGCACTGTTTTTTGCCCGGATGTGCCCTTCTAACTGGCCAAAACATCATTCAACATACCATTGTACGTCTTACCAATCTAAGGTACCGATATCGTTTCGGGTTTCGCGTGGTTAAGCTCGTTAGGCCCCCTCATGGCCGATTTCTCATTGCCGTCTATATCCTTTAGACACCAAAACGCCACCATCACCTTAATGGGTGACCCTCCATCCGCAACAACTTCTTTGCTCGAGGTTCATCCATAAGACACCGCCTCCAACCTTGAGGACAAGGTCCTTTTCGAAGGGAGGAATGATGATACAAACGAGGTCATTGATGGAGCAGCCCCAAACCAACCCATCAATAAGCCGCCAACTAACTTATTGGATTGAAGATCAGATTACGTGCATATGGAAGAAGTCAAATCGCTACCCATCTGTTTCCTGTTATTCATATTTTGTTATTTTATTTTGCATGCTTATCTCTTTTATTTAGGGAATTATGGTTGCTACTCTTTTCATTTCCTTTTGTATTTAAAGTCTCGTTTGCATGGAATAGACACATTAGAACTTGATTGAAACTTTTCTCTCTGATCATACTTGTGTTCTTGGAGACTTGGTCCATCTCGTATCCGGACCATATCAGTATCACTAATATGAATCCTAGTGTTTGGATACATGACCTTTATACCTTGTGGCATTTAAAAAGGGATCAGCTGTTCATCGTCTGAGAGTCTGGTGTCTGACCTTCTGGATTTTAAACAGGAATCACCCGCCTGAAGCCGGATGTACTATAGTTTGTCCTATAAGCCTTATACCCACCACCACCTCCACCTCAAGTTCCACCGTCAACCCACAACCACCACCTCCATTTTGTAACTTCATTTCTGTTTTGTAAATTTGATTGTTTAAAGTTCATGTGGTGTAATTTTCTGTTGAATTTACTCTGGTTCAAAGGAGTTACAGTTACAGCTTGATTTTGTGTTTCAAAGCTACCAAAAATGTGTATCAGTTTAATTTGAGAAGATGGAGTAGAGGATTTAAATACATTATTTAAACTTTAAAGTTTTGATGTTTAGATTTATTGTGGGCTTAAGGTGCAGGTGTTGGTTGTGGGATGACGGTGACTTGAGGTGGAGGTGGTGATGGTTTAAGGTGCAGGTGGTGGTGGGTTTTAGAGAGAGAGATGAAGGATGAAGAAGATGAGGTGGACCACACATCTTTATTTCCTTTTATTTTTTTAATTGGTTAGGGGTAATTTGGTCATTTCACACGCACTTAACTAAGAAATTTAACATAGGTTACTGATAAGGATCACCCGAGTGCAAAAATTACAACCATCGGGATCAAGTGTGTAATTATTAAACCACTAGGACCAAGTCTGCAATATTTACAAACCACAGGGACCAAACAAGCATTTAACTCTAAATTATATATATGTAGCAGTTAATTTAAATAGAACAATACAATGTATATTTATACAGAAAGAAAACTGTGTGACCAAAAACAAATCAGACCCGACCATGCACTCGTCTAACCACGCCTACCTCACGGGCGTCCCAATACGCATGGACATTGGGCTCCAATGCCTACCCATCTCAGAGGCACTCCAAGTAGGCCACGAATTACCCGGGCGTTGGGCATGCTCTTAGAATCTTAAGTACCCAATACCCAAGTATGATAAACACAAATTAGTGTTATGCAAAGAAGTTACCTCATCAAAATCCTTGTTTATTGTTCTAAGAAAGTGATCAGACGGATTCTGGAAATTGGGGCAAGGGAAGCCATTTAAAGAGAAAAACTGCATCCAAATAAGATATAAATTTAGCTTACCATCGATAAAAAAATCATCTAGACATGAATTAAGAGTTGTATGATAGCCATACTCCATTTGCATAGCTTGTCTTCCCAAAGTAAACTGTTCTTCCAGAAGAAAGGAGACATAGATTATGAAAAAGACCAAATACTTCACTGGATGGTTGGTGAATGGATGCAATGATGGTCCTTCCTTCGTGCTGATCAAGCCTTACCATTCTGCTCATCACATAGTATGAGGCCGCACTATCAAGGCCACTTGTTGGTTCGTCAAGAAAGAGAAGCTTAGGACGAGTTAAAATCTCGATCCATATGCTAACTCGTCTCTTCTGGCCTCCACTCAGACCTTTAGCTCCCCACCCTCCAATCCTCGTGTCAATCGAATCTTGAAGACCCATCTCCTTTATCGTCATTTCTGCTCTCTCCTTCTTCTCAGTTTTAGACATGGAGTCTGGTAGTTGAAGTTGTGCTGAATAGTAGACGCTTTCACGGACAGTAAGTGTTGTGATCAGTGTATCATCTTGAGTCACATAAGCTTAGAGGGTTTTTATCTTCAGTATCTTTGCTTTATCAAATAGAAAGGAGATCAAGGATGATCCTAATAAAATCACATTTCCTACATATTTTAAGCTCTTACCGATGTCCCATACACTAGGGTTTTCATGATTCCATTTACTAAAATATCACCACTATTCCTAGTCTTGCGATCTAGTCTCCCTTCATACAAAATGGAAAATGTTTCACAATTGTGACAGGTCATACAGGCCGCATGATAGGGGTGAAATGTGTTCATATGGTTTGTATAAAAGGTAAATCATATGGCACGTATGAAGTCCAGATTAACAAATAAATGATTGATATGACCAATGAATGACCCATACGATCCTATGGCATTTTAATCTATCATACGACTTGTACGATGCAAAGGCATTGTGTACACTTTAGGGGTGGTCAATCCTTAACAACACACTACAAAATATTAGTTAAAACTGTAATGCTATTTTAGATCATTATAAGGGTTGACGTAAGCAAATGAGATAATCGATGTCAGTGTGGAGGGGATTGTGGTCATGATCAGGATGGAGATTTATGAAGAGGATGGGGATGATCAGGATGAAGAGGGTGGGATGAATTAAGGATCCATACAATGCCATTGATACCGACCCAAATTATCATCGTGATTCGGATGACTAGAGGTGAAAACGAGCCGAGCTACTCGCGAGCTACTCGAGATCGACCTAAAAAAGCTAGCACACGCCGAGTTTAAATGAGCTTGAGCCCGAGCCCGAGCCCAAGCCTTAAACTAAGATTGTTTAGTAAACGACCCCGAGCCCAAACTTCACTTATCGAGTTCGAGACGGATCACGAGCTGCCTAAACGAGCCTATTATTATTCCATTCATTAAATGTATATTAACATATATACAATTTTTATATATAAAAGTACCATAAAAATAACTAAATAATGAATGAGACAAGTCCGGGCTTGAAAAACTACCCACGAGAAAAGTTCAAATCAAGCCGAATTTGAGTTTTAGAAACAAAGCTCAAACCAAGTGGAGCTCGAGCTTGACTCGTTTACACCCCATATGGATGATCATCATGATCCACTCCTTCCACCCCAACCGGGCTAATTAGTTGTTTGTTTGTTGCAAAACAATTGCCAAAGTTAGCATGATTAGTAATACATGGAGATTTGGTTTCTTGAACCAGATTGCTTTATACCTGCTAAAGCGTCAAGGAGGGTGGATTTAGCCAGAAGGACCCATAATAGCTAGGAGCTCCGTCGGTCTGGCATACCAGGTAACACCTTGAAGTATGGATCTGCTTCCACCGGTTTGTCCATCGGGCACCATAACGCACAAGTCTTTCCATGTCAAGCACACACCATTGTCGATGTCAGCCTCTACTTTACCATTACCACTATGGTTGCGTTGATGTTCCTCATGGTATGGTAGTTGTGACCTTATAATAATGAATATGTAGGATCCGAGCACGTCATTACATACTTTATTGGATCTTTTAATGAGTTTTCATGGTTTTTTTTTCTTAAAACTAAAAGTGTACTTTTTTGTAGTTGACATATATAGATCGAAAATTGTGTGCTATACGAAAATCATCGTAGGATCCGAGCACGTCATTACATACTTTATTGGTATCTTTTAATGAGTTTTCATGGTTTTTTTTTTCTTAAAACTAAAAGTTTACTTTTTTGTAGTTGACATATATAGATCCGAAATTGTGTGCTATACGAAAATGCATCAAAATATTAGTATATGAAATTAAGAATATATTGTTGATTCGTAGGGTAGAGTTGGTCTATAAATGGGTTTTTTTTCTACAAATTTGTGAGAAGACTCAATAGTCATTATATTTTGATTTCTTTTAGTATGATATAATATAGAAAAATACCAAACATATATAATCATTTAAAACAAAATCAAATGTATTCTACGCATTAAATTTAAAACAGACTGATTAGCTTTCTTCGCATAGCATTTTAGATTGCATGCGTAGAATAAATGTCATTGTGTTTTAAATTGTTGCGTTCAATTTGATGTTTTTCTATATTATACCAATGCCAAAAGAGTCTAAAACATTATTTTTAAAATTTAAAACGCAATACTTAAATAGCCTTTTTTCACACTTTGTAGGAAAAAAAGTTCTTTACAAACGAACCTTTACCTCATTGTATTCGAAAACTGATTTTCAGTATTTTCATCAAACTTTTTTTTCATTAAAACCAAATAACTGATAATTATTTTACAGAAAAGATAAATATGTTTTTTTGAAGAAAAATACAATATTACAGTAAGGGGATGCTCTGTGTCACGATAGTTATAGTCTTATGCTTGATTATGGTCGTGATTTTTGAAAACCTTCTAAATCGAAAGTTATTAATTTTTATGCAAATTTCATCAACCTTCCATAATAGATTGTGAATGTTTTTTCTATTGAAACAGAGGGTAAGCTACGTCGCTAATCTTTTTTCAAATAACACTAATAAATCTTTAAAAAATGTATTTGTAATAGATCATGTTTGTTTTTTTTTCCTTCTAAATCAAAAGTTATTAATTTGTTTATTTTATGCAATCAAAAGTTATTTTTTATTTATTCTATGCAAATTTTATCAACCTTCCATAATAGATCATGTTTGTTTGTTTTGTTCCATTGAAATTGAGAGTAAATGGGTGACAAGTTACGCTTCTAACCTTATTTTAGATAACATTAAATCTTTAGAAAACTGTATTAATAAATATTTGGTTCATAATATAGGGTAAATGGACGGCAAGTTGCGCGCTAACCTTATAAAATACAAACGGTATAAACATGTTATTGTTGTTAAGACATGCTTTCTCATCTTTGATCTCTTACATGAAGCAACTTTAGCCTGACCATCATGAAATCACTACTTCTTAGACCTGCGACATTGCTAGCACGAACGAAGAATTATAGGCGGGTGCAGGGGGCATGCCTGCCCCCTGTTTAGAGAGGCCCAATTTCACAATGTAAAAACATATATATATATATATATTAAATGGCCTTATAAGTTATCCTTTATTTAGGTAGAAACACTTGCCTCTTATACGAGAGCTCTCAAGTTCAAATCTAGACAAATAAGGATATTTTAGGATTATTGGTTTAAAGTAAGTTATTATACATTTGCCATTAAAAAATTATCTATATATTTGATCAACCTAAATCCCTCTATGGGATAAATGTAATTTTGGATGGATGTAATTATCTATAGTGTAATAATTAGGGGGTTTTCTTTGGTTTATAAATAGAGATCATTAGACTATATGGTATGAGAGGACATGAAGCGTCATATGTCAGCCACATCAACACCTATTAGAAAAGTGGTGTGGTACCAAAAAAGGCAAAGTGAGATAGGGCTTGTAATGGTGACGTGGTGTGACACGTACCATACATTTTTTATTTTTAAAAAATTAAAACAAATCTATTAAATTAAAAAAACATTAATACTGTAACACCCCAAAAATATTAAATTTTGCATAAATAATCAGGGACATTTAACTCAGTTAGTGGAGAGCCCCTTTAAGAGGAAATGGGCTTGTAAATGTCCCTAAAGTATACGTAATATATTAGTTGTATTGGATGTAAAAGAAAAAATATATATATCACATCCAAACTATTTAAAGGATTCAAAAACTAATTAATTATTTGTCAATAACTAATGAAAACATTTAGTTAATGCCCACGTATAACAAACCAAACTTGGATGACCAAATTAGGCATTTGTGGGAAACTAGTTAATCTAAATAAACAATTAAAATTAGAACACACACAAGTGTGTGCCTAATAGGTCGACCAAAATAAGCAGAGAAGAAGGAGAAGAACACCTTCAACCCTATAACTCACAATCCTTCAAATTGGAAGTGAAATCAAGCCCTGAATCAATGTATGAGTTGAAATTAGTGATTAGCTAATCAAGGA
The DNA here is from genome assembly GCA_947069175.1 of Scalesia atractyloides. Taxonomy (NCBI): domain Eukaryota; kingdom Viridiplantae; phylum Streptophyta; class Magnoliopsida; order Asterales; family Asteraceae; genus Scalesia; species Scalesia atractyloides. Next base: position 18,833,771 of record CAMTDV010000022.1, on the reverse strand, counting down.
GATCATAAGGTATGTCGAAATTCTTAGTTTGGTGAAGTATGATTGATAGAGAAGAACCATGAATCTAAGTTCTGGAATAAATTATAGATCTCATGATAGAATTTATGACAAATAAGTGTTTAAACTCACAATTTTACTAAACCTGGGAAGGTTCTAGCATAACCCATATGTTAGGGCTTAAATATGATAGAATGAATAAGTGGGTTTTGATGTCTAACATAAAAGAAGCTAAATTGTTGAATTCATTAGCTGGACATGAAACCCTAAATAGATAAGTTGCACTAAAGATTTAGTCCCATGATGGTGAATTCATAATAATATGAAATTTGGGTTTATAAAGTTCATAGAATTATGAAAAACGAAAAGTTTGACGTTTATGCCCATGAGACGCTTGACAAAATGCCTTAATGAAAGATTTGATATTGATAATGAATGAAATCATATGAAGAGGACTTGTGATTTATTATTGGCAAAGTTTACATGTCAAAAAAATTGAATTACGAGTTCCTAATAATAATTGGGTTGCACTATTTAGGCAACTCGAGTGGAGCTAAGGAAGGTCAAACCAAGTCGGATACACGCTTAAAAGGAAAGCTTTAAGGTACGTGGTCTATTTCTTGTAGAAATTTTAATTACGATCCTTGTAGTGAAGTATATTAGATAATAAAGCTAACCCAAACAAAATTCGGTTCATTTATAACTGAGGGGTTTCTCACAATCGAACCGAAAGAGTGAAATCAAAATAAAGAAACAGAAAAAAGTTTGGTTGAATAAGCGATGGATTTCGCTAAAATAACCAAACGGGTCAAAATAAAGAAATAGATAAAGGTTTGGTTGAATAAGAGATGGATTTCGCTAAAATAACCAAACGGGTCAAAATAAAAAAACAGATAAAAGTTTGGTTGAATAAGCGATAGATTTCGCTAAAATAACCAAACGGATCAAAATAAAGAAACAGATATAGGTGTGGTTGATTAAGCGATGGATTTTGCTAAAATAACCAAACGGGTCAAAATAAAAAAATAGATAAAGGTTTGGTTGATTAAGCGATGGATTTCGCTAAAATAACTAAACGGGTCAAAGTAAAGAAATAAATAAAAGTTTGGTTGAATAAGCGATGGATTTCGCTAAAATAACCAAACGGGTCAAAATAAAGAAATAGATAAAGGTTTGGTTGAATAAGCCATGGATTTCGCTAAAATATCCAAACGGGTCAAAATAAAGAAATAGATAAAGGTTGGTTGAATAAGCGATGGATTCGATAAAGGTTTGGTTGAATAAGCGATGCATTTCGCTAAAATAACCAAACAGGTCAAAATAAAGAAATAGATAAAGGTTTGGTTGAATAAGCGATGGAGTTCGCTAAAATAACCAAACGGGTCAAAGTAAGGAAAATGTTAACTATATTTGATGAATTATGGCTAAAGGGTAAAATCGAAAAGAAAGAAACTTATATACGTAAATACTGAGTAATGAGTATGCAACTCAAAAGTCCTTATTACGAAGACAAGGACACAATATTATCAGTGATGCTACATGAACGGATAGAGTTAGTAAATTTGTTGGTCAAAATTTTGGTTAAAATGCCAACTTACGAAATTTATAAACATCTATACATACAAGTTTGTTTGTTACAAACAGTCGCAAGGACGACACTACGATAACGAAAGCGATGAATAACACCTTGCGCACTAATCTTTGTAAGTTCGAAGTCATATGATGACACACGACACACGAAACGGATCGAACGAGTGATCAAACAAACTGAAGCAAAAACTCTGCAGAAGGTGTCGTCGGCGACGCCAGGTATTGCCGTCGCCGACGTAATATAAAACATCCGACGCCTTATGCCACTGTCTACGGTGGTTATGACTCGACGCAAGTTTTTACGTGGCGTCGGCCGACGCTACTTAGTAATTTGCAAATTTAAAATTTTATTATTTGTTTAAATTAATAAGTTATATTCATTCTGATTGATCATGGACTAATAAGTTATATATTTCAGCTTGTAAAGGGATAACAAGTCAAGTTTCATTAAAGATCAACCCATGCATAAAATACCGAACATGTCAAATTTTCAAGCTTCCGTTTTTAGTTTGTCTGGTTATGTATTATCACTATTATAACATACAAAATGTTGTTAACTTGTCTACCTTGGAATTATTAAAGTTTTTTAAAAAAAAATTGATAAGAAAATAAGGGTGTTATAAGTTGGTAATCAGAGCTTAAGGTTAAAAACGAAATATGTTCGGTGCAAGGCTTGATCAAAACATCTAGTAAGGACCAAATATGAAAAGAAATCCAATAGAAAATAATGGAAAAGAAGATGAATCAATGTGTATGGAGGAGTTTGTTAATACACTCGAATCCGGGAAATACACAAAGTATAAATGGTTGAGATGAGTTATATACTTAATCAATCGAAAAAGATTAATACATTACAAGTAATACTGAGTAACGAGTATAAATTTCCATATAACAATATGGAAAGAATTAAGCAAAGTATTTAACAAGTTGTTATGGACATTTCAGTGGAAGAGATGTCTGACGGAACGGGTGAGGATACAGTATCTCTAATGACGGAGGAGATACAAACAATAATTTCCGAAGAAGTTGGAAAAGCACTAGAAGCGGCCTTACCTGAATTTACGGAAAGATTTCAAACAACGATAGAAGAACGAATGAATGAAATAAAAGAAAGCCTTAATCAAGATTGAGGCAAGGCTAAAGAAAGAAAAGCATGTCCCTACAACAAATTTATGGCGTGTAAACCCCCGATTTACAATGGGGAAGTTGATCCGATTATCTGTCAACGCTGGATAAGCGATATTGAAGGAGTTTTTGAACGGACCCATTGTGACCCAACCGATTTTGTAGCTTACGGAACCGGTCAACTGAGGGGTCAAGCAAAAGATTGGTGGGACAATTTTAGATAAGAACAAGGGGTCGAAACCACGAGAACAATGACATGAGATGAGTTTAAGGTGCCTTTCCTTAAACATCATAGCCTAAAAGCCGTGATCAACAAAATCAAAGAAGAATTCATCCAATTAAGACAAAAAGGTGAGTCGATTGATAAGATTACGGGGGTTTCCTCGACAAACTTAGATTTTGTGAGGAGTTGGTGCAAACGGAAGAACAGAAGATTTAATATTATTATAACATGTTGAGCGCTGAATATAGGGAGTTCATGACTCCCTCGAAATATGAACATCTCACCGAGATAGTGAATTCCACTCGAGAACGTGAAATTGAGCTAAATAAACAAGTGGAAAGAGGAGAGAGAAGAGCGTTGGATACGAATCCAAGCCTGACAAAGAAATGGAAGAAGAATGAGATTTTAAAGAAGATGAATGTAAAAGGGGGAGCACCAAATTGCAAAATCTGTAACCGTGCTCACAAAGGTGAATGTTATTTTAAAAATAAACCGTGTGTGATATGTGGAAAGATTGGACACTTGGCCTCAAATTGTCCTAACAAGATATCTGTATGCTACAAATGCTATCGGCCGGGCCATAAGAAATCAGAATTCCCGGATTTAATAGGAAAGAAAGTTATGACTGACAAGAAGACAGAAATCCAAAAGTCAAGGGCAAGATCTTTCCAAAGAACTACTGCTGAAGCAAAAGTTGAACCCGATGTGGTCACAGGTACTTTTACCGTAAATTTAATTCCTGCTCATGTTTTGTTTGATACGGGTGCGAACAAATATTTTGTTAAACACCCATAATTTCAATCAACAAAATTACCAATGCCCTTCGAGGTAGAAGTAGGAAATGACAAAATTTTTATTGTTTATAACATATGTCGAAATTGCAAATTGAGCATCGAGGATGAGGATTACTTAATTGATTTAATATCTATGTCAATTAGAGAATTCCAAGTAGTGATTGGAATGGATTGGCTGTCCCGTTACCATGCCAATGTAATATGTTCTCGTAAAGAGATACAAGTAGTATCTCCAAGTGAAAAGCACGTCAATATCTATGGAGAAAAGAGTGGCAACCCCGTCATGTGCTCAATAGCGAAAGCCCGTAGACTTATTCAACATGGGTGTAAGGCTTATCTAACTTATATATTTGATTCGGAAAAGGAGCCACCAAAAATTAGAGATCTTCCAGTCGTACAAGAATTTGAAGAAGTATTTCCGGAGGACTTACCGGGGATACCGCCCGAACGTGAGGTGGACTTTAAAATCAAACTAATTCCAGGTGCGTAACCGTTGGCCAAAGCACTATACAGATTAGCACCGTCAGAACTTCAAGAATTATTATCACAAGTACAAGTTCTGCTTGACAAGGGATTTATTCGACCTAGTGTCTCACCTTGGGGAGCGTCGGTGTTATTTGTGAAGAAGAAAGATTGAAGTATGCGAATGTGTATCGATTATCGGGAGTTAAACAAACTTACACTGAAGAATCGATACCCGCTTCCAAGGATCGACGATTTATTTGATCAATTGCAAGGAGCGAGTTGGTTTTCGAAAATCGATTTGAGGTCGGGATACCATCAATTGAGGGTGAAAGAGGAGGACATACCCAAGACAGCCTTCCGTACACGATATGGACATTATGAATTATTCGTAATGTCCTTCGGGTTAACCAATGCACCCGCGGCCTTCATGGATCTTATGAACCGGATTTGTAAGCCAATGTTTGACAAATCAGTAATAGTGTTCATCAATGATATTCTTGTTTATTCAAAAAGCGAGGCGGATCATGCGCGCCATTTGCGTGAAGTATTGGAAACACTTAAAAGAGAAAAGCTCTACGCAAAGTTTCAAAATGTGCCTTTTGGCTTCGAGAGGTGCAATTCCCTGGACACGTCATTAGCGCTGAAGGAATATTGGTAGATCCGTCCAAGATTGAAGCTGTGTCTAACTGGAGCTCTCTGAAAAATTCCTCAGAGATAAGAAGCTTTTTAGGACTGACGGATTTTTATAGAAGATTCATTCAAGATTTCTTAAAAATTGCCTCACCATTGACTAAGTTAACCCGCATGGACGAAAAGTTTGTCTGGAGCGACAAACAAGAAAAAGCGTTCCAAATGCTTAAAGAAAAGTTGACCAGTGCTCTGGTACTGACTTTAACGGATGGTACTGACGACTTAGTAGTGTATGCGGATGCATCGCACCTAGGCCTTGGGTGCGTACTTATGCAACGAGGGAAGGTGATTGCCTATGCCTCGAGATAATTAAAAATCCACGAAAAGAAATATCCGACGCATGACCTTGAATTGGCGGCGGTAGTGTTTGCCTTAAAGACACTTTTTATATGATGTAAAATGCGTTATTTTCACCGATCATAAAAGCTTAAAGTATTTCTTCGATCAAAAGGAATTAAATATGAGACAGAGGCGTTGGTTAGAGACGGTGAAGGACTACGACTGTGAAATTCATTATCACCTAGGAAAGGCCAATATAGTGGCAGATGCCCTTAGCCGGAAAGAAGAATGCGCACCCATCCGAGTGCGATCCATGCGACTTACGGTTACTTCGAGGTTGTTGGAACAAATCCGAGGGGCGCAAGAGAAGCAATAATGAAACGAACTGGGAAAAAGAGAGGATAAAAGGGTTAGTAAAAGATATAGAAGACGGGGAGAACGGTCTGAAATATCGATGCAGTAGAATCTGGATCCCAAACATGTGTGGGATAAAATATCTATTACTCGACGGGGCTCATAAATCACGTTATTCAATTCACCCGGGAGCAACCAAAATGTACAGAGACTTAAAACAAAACTATTGGTGGCCCAGAATGAAGAAAGATATAGTTAAATATGTCGAGAAATGTCTAACTTGTTTGCAAGTAAAGGCGGGCATCAAAAGCCTTATGGCAAACTCCAACCATTAGAAATACCAGTGTGGAAATGGGAGCACATAACCATGGATTTATTAACTAAACTACCAAAAACGACTCGAGGATTCGAAGCCATTTGGGTGGTTGTTGATAGATTAACAAAAAGTGCTCATTTTGTTCCAATTCGAGAGACTTACACTTCAGAAAAGATGTCGGAGGTATATGTAAATGAAATTATAGCACGCCATGGAGTTCCGATATCGATTGTGTCCGACAGGGACACCCGGTTTACTTTGAGGTTTTGGCACGATTTTCAAAAACATATGGGCACAAAACTGTTAATTAGTACTACATATCACCCCCAAACCGATGGGCAGAGCGAACAGACAATTCAAACATTAGAGGACATGCTTTGAGCATGTATAATTGATTTTGGTGGTAGTTGGGATACAAATTTACCATTGGTAGAATTCTCGTTCAACAACAGCTACCATTCCAGTATTGGCATGGCCCCATATGAAATGCTATATGGTAGAAAGTGCCGAACACCGGTGTGTTGGGGTGAAATAGGCCCTCACGAACTTGCTCACGAAGACATAATTAGAGCCAAAAACGAGAAAATTGATGCAATCCGGGCCCATTTAAGAGCAGCACAAGACTGACAGAAATCTTATGCAGATAAAAGACGAAGACATATTGAATTCCAAATTGGCGATAAAGTAATGCTTAAGGTGTCTCCATGGAAAGGGATTATTCGATTTAGAAAAGAGGTAAAAATTGAGTCCAAGGTTTATTGGGCCTTTTAAAGTTATTGATCGAGTGGATAAAGTAGCATACCGATTAGAACTACCAAAGGAACTAAGCGGAATACATAACACATTCCATGTTTCGCACCTGCGAAAATGCCTAGCTGACGAGACAGCTCACGTTCAATATGACGATATAGAAATAGACAACAAACTCAATTATGTGCCTACACCAATAGCAATCCTTGACCGAAAGGTCAAGGCATTAAGGAACAAAGAAATAAATCAAGTAAAAGTCAAGTGGGAGCATCGAAAAGGTGCGGATACCACTTGGGAGCCTGAAGAAGAAATGACACGACTTTACGCTTCTCTTTTCGGTACGTATACGTGTTTCGAGAACGAAACCCTTTTAAGGGGGATAGATTTGTAACACCCCATAATAATTAAATTTTTCATAAATAATCAGGGACATTTAACTCAGTTAGTGGAAAGCCCCTTTAAGAGGAAATGGGCTTGTAAATGTCCCTAAAGTATACGTAATATATAGTTATATTGGATGTAAAAGAAAAAAAAATATATCACATCCATAACTATTTAAAGGATTCAAAAACTAATTAGTTATTTGTCAATAACTAATGAAAACATTTAGTTAATGCCCACATATAACAAACCAAACTTGGAGGACCGAATTAGGCATTTGGGGAAACTAGTTAATATAAATAAACAATTAAAATTAAAACAGACACAAGTGTGTGCCTAATAGGTCGACCAAAATAAGCAGAGAAGAAGGAGAAGAACACCTTCAACCCTAAAACTCACAATCCTTCAAATTGGAAGTGAAATCAAGCCCTGAATCAGTGCATGAGTTGAAATTAGTGATCACCTAATCCAGGAGATCATAAGGTATGTCGAAATTCTTAGTTTGGTGAAGTATGATTGATAGAGAAGAACCATGAATCTAAGTTCGGAATAAATTATAGATCTCATGATAGAATTTATGACAAATAAGTGTTTAAACTCACAATTTTACTAAACCTGGGAAGGTTCTAGCATAACCCATATGTTAGGGCTTAAATATGATAGAATGAATAAGTGGGTTTTGATGTCTAACATAAAAGAAGCTAAATTGTTGAATTCATTAGCTGGACATGAAACCCTAAATAGATAAGTTGCACTAAAGATTTAGTCCCATGATGGTGAATTCATAATAATATGAAATTTGGGTTTATAAAGTTCATAGAATTATGAAAAACGAAAAGTTTGACGTTTATGCCCATGAGACGCTTGACAAAATGCCTTAATGAAAGATTTGATATTGATAATGAATGAAATCATATGAAGAGGACTTGTGATTTATTATTGGCAAAGTTTACATGTCAAAAAAATTGAATTACGAGTTCCTAATAATAATTGGGTTGCACTATTTAGGCAACTCGAGTGGAGCTAAGGAAGGTCAAACCAAGTCGGATACACGCTTAAAAGGAAAGCTTTAAGGTACGTGGTCTATTTCTTGTAGAAATTTTAATTACGATCCTTGTAGTGAAGTATATTAGATAATAAAGCTAACCCAAACAAAATTCGGTTCATTTATAACTGAGGGGTTTCTCACAATCGAACCGAAAGAGTGAAATCAAAATAAAGAAATAGAAAAAAGTTTGGTTGAATAAGCGATGGATTTCGCTAAAATAACCAAACGGGTCAAAATAAGAAATAGATAAAGGTTTGGTTGAATAAGAGATGGATTTCGCTAAAATAACCAAACGGGTCAAAATAAAAAAACAGATAAAAGTTTGGTTGAATAAGCGATAGATTTCGCTAAAATAACCAAACGGATCAAAATAAAGAAACAAATATAGGTGTGGTTGATTAAGCGATGGATTTTGCTAAAATAACCAAACGGGTCAAAATAAAAAATAGATAAAGGTTTGGTTGATTAAGCGATGGATTTCGCTAAAATAACTAAACGGGTCAAAGTAAAGAAATAAATAAAAGTTTGGTTGAATAAGCGATGGATTTCGCTAAAATAACCAAACGGGTCAAAATAAAGAAATAGATAAAGGTTTGGTTGAATAAGCCATGGATTTCGCTAAAATATCCAAACGGGTCAAAATAAAGAAATAGATAAAGGTTGGTTGAATAAGCGATGGATTCGATAAAGGTTTGGTTGAATAAGCGATGCATTTCGCTAAAATAACCAAACAGGTCAAAATAAAGAAATAGATAAAGGTTTGGTTGAATAAGCGATGGAGTTCGCTAAAATAACCAAACGGGTCAAAGTAAGGAAAATGTTAACTATATTTGATGAATTATGGCTAAAGGGTAAAATCGAAAAGAAAGAAACTTATATACGTAAATACTGAGTAATGAGTATGCAACTCAAAAGTCCTTATTACGAAGACAAGGACACAATATTATCAGTGATGCTACATGAACGGATAGAGTTAGTAAATTTGTTGGTCAAAATTTTGGTTAAAATGCCAACTTACGAAATTTATAAACATCTATACATACAAGTTTGTTTGTTACAAACAGTCGCAAGGACGACACTACGATAACGAAAGCGATGAATAACACCTTGCGCACTAATCTTTGTAAGTTCGAAGTCATATGATGACACACGACACACGAAACGGATCGAACGAGTGATCAAACAAACTGAAGCAAAAACTCTGCAGAAGGTGTCGTCGGCGACGCCAGGTATTGCCGTCGCCGACGTAATATAAAACATCCGACGCCTTATGCCACTGTCTACGGTGGTTATGACTCGACGCAAGTTTTTACGTGGCGTCGGCCGACGCTACTCAGTAATTTGCAAATTTAAAATTTTATTATTTGTTTTATTAAGTTATATTCATTCTGATTGATCATGAACTAATAAGTTATATATTTCAGCTTGTAAAGTCACAAGTCAAGTTTCATTGAAGATCAAGCCATGCATAAAATACCGAACATGTCAAATTTTCAAGCTTCCGTTTTTAGTTTGTCTGGTTATGTATTATCAGTATTATAACATACAAAATGTTTTATTAACTTGTCTACCTTGGAATATTAAAGTTTTTTTTAAAAAAAAGTTGATAAGAAAATAAGGGTGTTATAAATACTAATAAAATGAAAGATAGATATAAAAATTACATACAATTAAAAAAACCTAAAAATAAACATCACACATTTCAACATAAAAGTTAAACATTACATAATTCAAATTAAATATTAAACTTAAACGTAATTAAGCAAACACATAAATAAACTGAAAGTACATTATTAAACATAATTAAACAAATATCCTTATAATTTGCTACGTCGAAACGTGTTTAAAGTCATGGACGTACATATGTTTCTAGTCGCCGAGGGCCACTTGAATCACGTCATTTTACGTTAGCTCGTTGTCAGCATTTTCCACATTGTTAAAAAGTAAATCAAATATTGCATTTTTCCCACACATAACCCTGAAATGTGAAGAAAATTCATCCTCGGTTCGGTTGGTCTCACCCATATAAATACAAAACTGTTGAAAAACTATGTTCCAAAACGAAACCGTTGCATCAATTGCACTTCATCATTAAGGGTTGCAAGCTAAGATATAGCCAAAGCAATCTCTTCTTCTTGGGTCATGGTATCCTTTCCATTTGAGAAAAAAATTTAAGAGAGAAATAAAGTGAGAAATGAGAGTTTTGGGTGGTAAAATGGTGGAATGGGTTAGATTAAAGGCAAATTGGATCTAAATAATCCAACCTTTATGCTTTTTGCCAATAATAATCCTAATTGAGTTTAATCCCGAGAGTGGTCCAACCTTTTTCATTTTGTGTTTATAATGGTCCGTCGTTTAAAGAAACTTAACATAGTGAAGTTTTTTTTTCCAAATTACAATCTCATGTTTTAGGGCTTTTGATTGGAAAGAGGATACAAGTCGACTAATGTAAAACTTACCTTGAACGGTACTCCTAACGGCTTGATTTTTGTTAATTGAAAGTTTAAACATCTGAATTGAAGCACTGTTTTCATCGTTTAGAGCACTGTTTCGATGCAAAATTTTACATTAGTTGACTCGTGTACTTATTCTGATCAAAATCCCCAAAACATCCGTTTGTAATTAAAAAAAAAAGCTTAACTCCGTTATGTTTTTTTAACGACAGATCATTATACAAATAAAATGAAAAATGTTGGACCACTGTCGGAAATAAACTCAGTTCGGATTATTTTTGGCCAAAAACATAAAGGTTGGATTATTTAAATCCAATCTGCCTAGGTTAAAATAGAGTGAAATATTTTATTTTTTAAATTTTTATTTCTTTTAAATTATTGTTGGTCAATGGATATAATCCCCAACCAACCACAATTCACCTTGTCGTCGAGCTTTAACACTCCACGTCGGTGAAAATTGAACCACTCCCGTCCCCAAGCCACCACCACGACAAGGCACAGAGTGGTGGGCCGGCATGGTGTAGCCTTCAACGTCGCTTCCACGCCATTCACGCCTTGTGGTCTTAGGAAGAGATTAAACAACCTTCACCTACATCAAATTCATCATACTGTATGCGTCTCTAAATTCGTGTCTCATCTCACCTAAGCAATTCTACACCCTAAACAACAACTCAATTAACATTAAGAACATGTCTATTTTCTTCTTTACGGTTGCTGGATTGTCAAGTACTAAAGTACACATAATTTATATTCTTGTGTTTCTGTTAGTTGTTAAAGAATTGATCAAAACACAAGCCCCTCATGTATAATTCTAATCACTATTCGGTAATTTTCCCTTATCTGATGGGTCGAACACTGTTTTTCTCTAATATGATTTATGTTTTGTTTGTTTGTAGCCATGGATATTTGGTTTAAGTTTGCTTGGGTTGACTACACTTGCAGAACCTCTGAATTTTCTAACCGAGTAAGCTGTCTTGCATTAATCTCTTTTGAATATAAAATTGTTCATTAATGAATGTGCATTATTCCTAGCATTTGGTTTATTAGTGATTGTGAAATGTGAAATATGTAACTCAAATTAAAGACAACTTGCTTACTTAAAAGGCCCTACGTACTTCTATTCACTTTCGTTAATCCACTTTAATAAAAAAAGGGTATAACAATCTTTTATCCCTCACTTTGATAGTTAATCAACGACATGATGCAAGGTGTGATGAAATATTTACCATAGGGTTTTATTTGGCAATAACTGAAAGATAAGTTGACATATTACAATTTGAAAAAGAACCATAGAATAGCAACTTATACTCTACTAACAAAATATTTAGCTATCTATTTTGCTCAATAACTTATTTTTCTTTGTTTGTTCGGTATTTTATTTCATTTCTCTATTTGATAAATTTAGTTTTTTTAACGATAAATTTATTTCAATCTTTGTCGTATTCGGAAGTTGAGATTAAAAATATTGTTTAATTCTTATCAGCCATCAATGAAAAAATATTGTTTTATTCTTATCAGCCATCATTGATCATTGAAGTCGTTATAAAATATTGTTTTATTCTTATTAGCCATCATTGAACATTGAAGTCAAGTCTTTGTATATATTCTTCGGATGGTATACCAAGTCTTTGGATTGTATTAAATAGTTGAATTTTAACTACTCTAGTTATTTTATTGAGTAATGACTTGTGTAACCTCTTCTTGACTCTAGTTATTAATGTGATAAAATCTAATTCGTCTTTTTAACATGACCATGATTAAGATCACCAACGACAAACCATCCTTCACCATGATCAGGTATGGTAGTTGGACAAGTTTAGGACATGTTTAAGTAATCCAAGCCCTATACTCCATTTTAAAAGCTTGTACTAAACCTGGCCGAAAAAGACGTCGAGTATCTATCAGGTAATTACTCGTCAGATATTGGGTATACCCGTAGGTTTCGGGTTAACTTGTTAGTTTATTAAAAATACTCGTTGGGTTAGGGGTGCTAAACGGGTCGTGTTGGCGGGTTCAACCCTACCCGAACCCGAAAATTTTACATGAACCCGAACCGAACCCGAAAATCGTATCATATATATGAACCGAACACGACCCGAAGTTTCGTGGATTGACCCGAACACGACCCATTTAACCCGAATTTTTAAATTTTTATTCTGAAATTAATATATTAAAATTAAAAATTACTTAAAAAAACACAAATGTATATAATATTATCATATTTAAATTATAAAATCTATGTTAATTTCTCTTTGTAAGTTACAATCATGACATAAACTACACGCCCCATTTAGTTTATAATATAAAACATATTATAAAAAAATACAATATAGTATAAATGTGTTAAACGGGTCAACCCGCCAACCCGACCAGGTTGACCCGAACCTGACCCGTTAACCTAAGCGTGTTCGTGGGTTCAACCCGAAACTGACCCGAACCCGTTTAGACGAAACCTAAACCCGCGAATTTCGTGTTAGGTTCATGTCGGGTTTTCGGGTCGTGTCAGAAATTCACACCCCTAGGGTATACTGATCCAAAACCCATCGATTAAGTATTGGGTGCTGATTAAATTATACAAAAAAATATAATTAAAAAAATAAGCGTGTAAGGGGTGCTCCACTTAAGGGGAGTAATCCCCTCTCCACCCCAGCTAATTATACTCGTCCATGTCAACTCCCATTTCAAACTCTTCTTTTGTACGGGGTGTTCCATCCAAACAATTTTTTCTGTAAAAAAAAGATAATTGTGTGATTAGTTGAAAGAGAATGTGGCCCACTATTAACTCCATTAACTCCTCTTCCCTTGCACAATTACTACTCATCGAATGAGTGAGTTACCACGTGGTAAACTAGGGTGGCGGAGGTGTGCCTCGAGGAAAACCCACTCACCGGGGGCACCTCGTATACCTTCAGACAAGAAAGATATAATATAATATATTCAGAAAAATATAGTGATACAGTATGATTGGTACGGTTACATGCTTTCTTAGATAAATAAATGTCAATAAAACACAACAAAAATCAGTTAACTAATGTGAATAATATAGAAAGCTTGCATAAAAAACAGAATATCATATATACATATTTAATAAATAAATAAATATTTCGGGTGTATAATCATGTAAATGGGCATACGTTATCGAGTAATCAGGTCAAGTAAACAGGTTTACATGTCAGGTTTGAGTTCAATTATCATTTCTACGACCAACCTCCCTTCACCAGGTCAGCCACATCATCATCATTGGTAGAAGTCCACAAGCCATAATCTTTTCGTAAAACTATTCGGGGTTGGATCTGGTTTAGGTTTCGATCGAACTTAGCCAAAACCAATTATAGTTTGAAGCGGTTTGGTTGAAGCAAGTTTATTAGTAGACAAAACCTAGACCGGTAGAAACTTATCAAATTGAATTATCTTATATAATCATATAATTTGGATATTAAAAAATATAAACTAAGCAACAAGACCGTTTGTATCCACATCATCAATCAAATATTTGATATCCCTTTCGCCTTGATCGACCTAGTGTAAAAAATAATATTTTAAGTTACTCGAGTAGTTTCTACTGGTGAGAAACGCCGATTGGTCTTCGGAAATAAGTTTACCCGTCACCTGCTTCAACCGGTTCACCAAAACCTTGGATATTACTTTATTAATGCACCCAATGAGGCTAATAACCGAATGGTCGCAATGGGTCCTTAACTTTAAAAATTAACGATTTGAAGGACGAAGAATAACTCCGATTCAAACCTGGATTGTTATAGAAATCCTCAAAGAGCCTAACAAAATTTTGTTGCAAACTGGACCAAAATCGTTTAAAAAATTTGAAGTTGAAGTCATCCGGGCAGGAGCCGATCACCATCACAATCCTACACCGCCTCTTTTATTTGTGCTAATGTAAACAGACTTATCAATGCCTCACCTTTGTACGATGAGATCACATTCAGAAACGGACACACCAATGGTGGCCGATAACATGTGGTTCTGAAAAAAGATACATAGTCCAAAAATTGTTGCTTTATACTTACCGGATTAGTGACCCAAGAGTCCCCAATGAACACCCCATTTATTTGTTTGAATTAGTGTCAGTGTTCACAATCAAATGAAAGAACCAGTATTTTCATACACCTTAATCACCCACCTAGCCCTTGAATTTTGATGTGTATCAGATTGTTTCGCTTATCGAGCTCCATCATGAACTATTTATACTCCATTCTCAAATCAAGCTTCGTTTGAGTTAGAGCCCTATTCTCTACAAGTAGCTCCAATTCAGCCACTTTCATATTTCGAGTGGCGTATAGTTCTTTGTCTCTCCTTTTTCCATCGTTGTCCATTCTATAATTATGTTCTTCAACCACATGAACTTTGTAGTAAGAGCCAAATCCCCCGGCCTATCAAAGGAAAACTGATTACACTTGCGCATAACGAACTACATAAGCCTTGCATCTCCAGCTATGAGTTGTAAAACCGAAAGGGGACACCCAAAAATCTGTAGCAATAGTGGATAATAATTTAGGCCGGTGATAAGAGTATAATCTATCCAATGTTGTAACTACAGTCCTGGCCACCTTTTGACAAACCCAATGAACACCAAAAATCTGTCAAGTTTCCTCAGTTTGTCCCCATGGTCCAAAATATAAGAAAATTTCACACTGCCCATATCGAATTCCTGCAAGGCAACTGGCAAAATAAAATTATTAAACCCATTGGCATTTGTAGCCATAAATTCAGAATTTAATCGTTTATCAGTTGCTTGACATAGTTGTAGTCTCCCAAAAATACCCACAGTTCTTCTTTCGAGTTTCTTTACAAGAGCAGATCCAACCACAATGTCTTCCAAACTAGCGCATAGACATTTACCAGATTCAGCCTTGTTCCAGACGGGATTAGAAAGCCAAAAACGCATAAGTAATACATGTGCTTAGTAACCTCAAAACAAGAAAACACAGTCAAATTCCATAGCGAAACCAAACCTCCTGAATTTCCACACGAATCTACTTCCATCGCATTATAGACAGACCTCCCCCACATTTGATTGAAAGAAAAATTCAAAGATTTCTTTAGCTTAGTTTCCTGTATGCAAAGAAAGTGTACCCTATGGCTCGTTTTGAGACCCCGAATCCAATCTAACTTTCGAAGATCCCATACACCCCTTAAATTAACGAATAGAATATCCATTTCAAACGTTGATTTCACCTTCACCATTGATATGATCGCTAGTATTATCTCCAAATCCTTGTAAATTGATACCAATGACCTCACCGACTGCCACCGTAGCGTTGATCTCAGTAGCGATCTAGCACCAACAGGCGAAGATGGTGTGTGCTGAACACTGTTGGAGGTTCTCACCTCGACTTCTGCTGCTAAAGAATTCCCCTAGTGAAAATTTTGGGATCCAAGAACCTTGTTGAGCAATAAAGATCAAAAGACCTATCCCCTAGGCTCTCCTGAAAATTGTCTAGGCTTTGCTTATGGGCCTTTCTTGATGGGCTTGTCTGGTCACTAGTTGTTTTCCCAAATGTTGGGGGCGTATTTGGCCCAAGAGTTTTTAAAGGCCCAGTATAACCATAACAATTCCAGCTGAGTTTACCATGCGGGATCCACCTAAGTTACAAACCCCAGCTGCCACATCCTCATCGACAACATCAATACTTTTAGAACCCACATGATCTTGTGCCTTTTCCCCTTGCACATGGTCTTTTTCGTGCATCTATATTAAGACCCGACTGTTGGTTTGCTACCCCTCTAACTTCCGGTTCACTTCTCTGGTCAAGATTCTGGTCACCTTGTTTCTGGCAACCGGTGAAATTTCCTGAATTTCACCCTCCTCCATCTCCCAGGAAAAGTCTAACGGTTTCACCACCTCACCGATAATCCTTCCTATTTGTTAGTGACCTCCTAGGAAAAGTCTGATGGAGTGTGGCAATATGTTTAGAAGCGAAGTCTTTGCCATTCCTAACCTTAACACCGGAAAAAACCTTAACCCATAATTCACTCGTTGTGGGGACGAAGTCGTTTGCAGCAGAGCGATTCTTGAATGATACCAGCATGCTCAACCCTCCAATGTAGGACAAGCTTGCCCCTATATACCTCAATTTTTTAGGACATGCTCTACACAACACAACGCCCTCAGATTCTAAGCGGTTCCAACGGTGGAATGACCGACACAATGGTTGGGGTAAACCGATCTATCAGAGTTCACCACAACTACCTACCCAACCTTGCATCTTCTACCACATTGCTGTAAAGCCTCCCATTTTGGTAACGTTGTTTAGATGCATTTGAGGGCTTTCCCCTGTCACTATTTCCCTCCATAGATGCCACCTTCGGTCGCCACATCTGTGGCCTCGGTTTGATGGCCGGAAACACGATTTTTTGATGGTTCATGTCATATTAAGCAACCGATAACGATAGTTTAGCTTCAAATATTTTCATAGTAGTCATTCCTGCCAAGGTTCCTTGGATGTCATTGACTCCAACACACCTAACGAACCCGAAATAGTTGCCCTTAGAGTCTCTTTTCCGTGATATGTATATCTGCTGCGGGTCAGGGTGTGACAGTATGCATCTGAAACTCTTCTGTGAGGGAGGAAAGCTTTCCACAATAGTGTTCTTGACCCTCTATCCGGGAGGTTCGAGATGTAAAAACTCAGTTCATCCTATCTACTTCTCCTTGGTAGTTCTTCTAGTGGTATTCTGGCCACGGTCTCCCATCCTCCTCTCCGTCCATTTCCTTTGTTGCCTATCTACTATTCTCCACACATCCATCAAAATGAAGGGTAATTATAACCCATGTCAATCATGTTCAAATTTAGTGCACGTTGAACATGGTCATCATTAATGATTTCATTTGAACATTAATATAGTTTGGCATGGGATAATGGAATGAATGAGAGAATGGAAAGGATGAGGTAATGAAATGGACAACGGAATAAAATGGATCATTCCATTCTATTATGATGTTTGGTTACTCATATATGAATAGAATGAATCATTACCTTGTACAATTTGATAGACAAAAAAAAGACGAAGTAACGAAACACAATTGTACTAAAACCGACAAAATATAAGTGCCTCAACAACAACATATCAATGGTAAAAAAATTAATAATAAATTTTTTGATATATAATAATAAAATTAATAATAATAATAATAATAATAATAATAATAATAATAATATATTGATTTCCATTCCTTGAAGGAATGAAAAAAAACACCTTCTTATCAAGTAATGAAAATTGTTATATTTGGAAATAGTTATATTCCTCTAAAATGATTTATTTCATTACCACATAATAAACAAACATGTTTCTTTTCGGTCCATCATAATGATCAATTCTATTCTACCTTCTATTTTTTCATACCAAACCCTAACAGACATCCTTTGCATGCATAGATTTGCCTCCTTAAAAAATATATACTTTTGTCAATATTGAAAGCAATGGTCAAAAATAACAATACTAACTCCTTCAAAATGGTTACGAACGTACGAACTGTCAAACTAAACTGAAATAACTAAATAGAGTGGTCAATATGAGCATTCTAATCCTATGTTTAAATTTTAATCAAGCAAACAATTGTTAAAATACTTTTTTATTTTTTCAGAAATTCATAACGTACCAAAAATTTTAACCTATCGTGAAAACTAACTATTTCAGATGATGGGAAACTCTGATGTGCAGCCATGAATAGGGATGGCAAAAAAGCTCATATTCGACGGGTATACCCAAAACCCAAAACATACGGGCTGGGCATATATGAAGCTCAATGGGTATGGGCCGGGTACGGGCTTAAAAAAAGAAAAAAATTGGGTACGGGTATTTGATTTAGTAATACCGTCCGATACCTGGCCCATTTACCCGAATAATACCCGAAAGTATCATATTATAGATTTCTATAGACATAAACTTAGTATATGTACTTATTACCTTCTCTATAGTCATATGTGGATATTTGCAGGTGCTTAGTGAACAAATAACTTATTTTTGAGCATGTATATTGGATATAGAAGCTATAACCCTTTTATTCTATGGATGTTTATGCAATTAGGTGATCCTGATACAATTACTTAATTAAGTAATCATTTTGATTTAGTTTGGTATATGTGGTCTGAGTATGATATGTAAGTTATTAATCATATTTTCATTTGTTATAGTCATCAAATAGTAAATTATATAAACATTAAAGTAAAAATTGCACATTTATCCCAACGGGTATTTTGAAGAAATTAACGAGTATACCTGATGCCCGCAGGTATGCCCGATACCCGACGGATAATTATCCGATAAATACGTGACGGGTAACGGGTCGGGTATGGACAAAGAATTACAACTGGGTACGGGCCTGGGATTACCAATACCCGGCCCATTGCCATTCCTAGCCATGAAATTCACACATTCGTCTTGAAGTCTAGAAAGGATGCCGGCTTGTTTGGTGGCAACTATAGTCTGGCACAAAATTTCGGTATGGTGTAATTGCCCCCTTCATTTCTTTCTCGACATCTGATATTTGGAATGTGCACAAGGTAATATTGGACGACCGGGTCAGAAGTAAACTGTCGAACGTGTCATTAAAATTGGGTGCTGGCTTATATGAAAACAAAGGAATGAAGTTGTGTTTAGATCAAGCAGAGTTGATATTGGGAACACCTTGGATGAATTGCGTAGTATGGGTTTCTTATGGATAAAAAATAGGTGCAATCTGGAGTTTGATTGGGATCAACGGTATAGTTTTAATTTTTGTAATTAGCTTGTAACTCAGTTGTATTTTCTGGTTGTTTTGTTTGTTGGTTCCTGTTCTTGCTGGTTGTTCTGTTTATAAAGGTTTAACTTTAAAATAAATATGATGATGGTTAATATTAATGATGCATGGTATGATGAAAAAAAATCGACATGGAGTCCAATTTGAAAACCAATGAATGCATTCATCTGAAAAGGATGCACACATCTTAAAAAAGCTTTTTTAGGGACATAAAGCTCCATCTTCATCTCTATAAAACACATGTCGGCCCTCTCCACTGTGTCACACTTGTAAATTGTTGGGGATTTGTTAGATTCTGATCTCGTATTTGAAGGCCTCTCAATTTCAATGTTCAACACTTAAGCTAGAACTTGTAATGATGAGAGAGAAAGATGGAAATCTGTGAAACTTTAAAACGTTTGTAACAACAATATTCGAAGAGAGAAAGATGGAAATCTATGAAACTTTAGAAGGTTTGTAACAACAGTATTCGAGTTTGTTACAATGTTATGCACCTTTTTTTTTTGACACATGATAACCATTCGTAATATAGAGTGTAATAACTTGTGTCACTACATACATAAAAGATGTTCTTCAACTCAAAAAGGCTTGCCCAGCTGAATTAATTAAGGTGATTTTCTTATAAGAAACAAAACATTCTATTACTTGATTTATTCTTTATAAGAAACAAAACATTCTATTACTTGATTTGTTCTCGTCATCTTTGTTTTCGTTCTTCATCTGTTTAGTTTTGACATGAAAAGTACTGTAATCAATTTATTCAAAGGTATAAATAAACCGATTACATGTACATCTTGTTAGTGAAGTTATAAATAAACCGATTACTTGTTGGTGAAATTACTTGTTCTACACACTACAAATATTATTGAAATCATTTTTCCTGGATTATCAGGTCCAACATTACCATTGGACTTTTTTTGTGACCAGGAATGATTCCGTATTAATATTTCGATTAAAGTGACATTTTAAAAGCCATCTATTGTTGGATCAAATATTTAAAAGTTATCGTCGGCCCATCTCATCTCTGGTAGCCCACACATCACTGGACTGCATCAACCCACCGGCCCCCTTCAACTATAGTTTTTATGCTAAATGTCTAATTTGTTTTAATGCAACTTAGAACTAGGTTTATTTGGAAACCAATTATCATGTTTTCCCAAGACTTTCTAAGACTCCTTTAAACATGTGGAGTGAAGCTCCTTAAAATCTCCTACCAAAAATTATTAAATAAACAAATATATAATCAAAATATAAAAGAATTGTTTATCCTATAACAAAAAAATTTAGTATATAAAACACTTGTTCAACTACATAAAAACTACAGCTCCATTTAAAAGTATTTCGTTTTCTAAAGTATGTAGATAAAAGCTTGCGTCATAACTGTTTATCGAACTATTTTTCTTTTTTATAAAACAATTTTGTTCTCATTAAATTTATATCGCAAGGTTAAAAATAATAATAATAAAAAAAAAAGATTGTGTATTTATAATTTTTTTATAAAGATTACAAATTATTTGAGAAAGATCCTGTTAAGTGTTAAATTAAATATTGTTGAGTATGATATGTATTTATGGTAAAACATGGTTAAGGTTTTTCATTAGAAATTTTGAATAAATTTTGTTGGTTAGAATTATGAATTAATTTATAGTAAACAATATTTTGAGTTAGAAAATGGTTAAACTTATACGGTGGATAACAACCGATCAAGAGTTTAAGATTCATTTAGAATTTAATTAAGGCAAACTTAATTTGTCTGTATATGCATACTAATATAGTAATAGCCTTTTAATTATAGACGTTAATAGATTTAAAATTAAAGTCGATAGTAAATTATTTCAACACACATTATGTTACATACAACTACAGTGATCTAATTGACTAGTTAACGAGAAGGTGTGGCAAATGGATTGATCATCACTTGCACTGTCTGCTTCTCTGGCATACAAAACACCACAGCCATTAAACCAGACTTAACCTTCTCAGCGATCATGATTATAACACAAAACATAACCCTACAAACCACCACCATCCCAAATAGTATCAACAAATCAGTCCACTTTGAATAACCCATTTCAACTTGCCATTTTTCCCTTAATATATACTCTCCATCGATAACTTTTTGCACCCCGGCTTCGTTATATACATACTGTACCCCTTCAAACTCGTTCTTGAATAGTCCTTGATAGGCATACTTGTGAAATCCAATGTAAAATAGAGGGTATTTCCAAAACGGGTAAGGTAAATCATCGGGTAAGCGAAAGAACCCACCACCTAGAATCATGAAGCCTTGAATCCCCGCACCCACTATGATTCCCATTAAATAATTTGGAACTATGCTTGCGACGATCATCATAAGGCTCTCAACTACCAACATGCAAGAAAACAGTACGGATGTGTAGTAAGCAAGGTGATCCAATCCGTCACGAAGTCCTGCTAGGTAGTATGCTAATGCCCCTGGAATCACGGATACTATTAACAAGTATGGAATTGAAGATAGGGTGTTTGCTACAACAAAATCCCCGGTTGAATAATGTCCATTTAATCTTTCACATTCGAATACTTTCATGTCCTCCACAAATGAGGGGAACCCCCCTATGGCCATGAACGTCAAGAATGAAGCCACAAACATTAGCATCGAACTTCTAGCCTGCAAGTATTGATAGAACAAAAAAGGAATATATTTTTGAGTGACAATAAACGGATCAGCTTATTATTCTCAATCACTGCTAATTCACAGTTCATAATCATGTATTTTTTTTCCTTTTTAAACTACGTAAATTCCTATAAATTGGAGTTTCTTTTCATTGTAAAATTATTAGAAAATAAAACAATTTCAAACCTTTTCATGAATTCTCTATCTCTGATTATCAACAAGTATTTATCCATAATGCATGTGAGGAAGTTTATATACATGGTGTATAATAACATTTTTTTAATTTGTTATGGAATAGAAATATTGAGTTTATAGGATGTTTTTGGCAACGCACCCACCCACCAGGTTTGCTTATAGAAGGAGCAAAGTCAAAAAATAATAAATATTGAATTGAATTTCATTGTCTTTTAATTTTTCTAATAATTCATTCACGTATAATTTAATATTTTTTTCTTAAATAACTTATAACATCTATCTTTTTTTTTCTTTCTAATATCTAAATACACTTATATATCTTTTATTGAAACAAAAATCAAAATGTCAAAATAAATAAATAAATAAACAATTTTGTGTATTTAGACTTTTAGAAATCCAAACATTACATGAAATTAAAGAAAACCCCAATTATATTTCAAATAAATTATTGAAAAATAATAAGAAATTCAACATTTATAGATTTATAGTCTGCTCCCTCTACAAGCAAACTACCTACAAACCAACAAGTATCAAAAAATTTATATACACTTATCAATTTCCTCGACCACCTATTAATCAAATAAATTCTATCATAGGAAAACTAAGATTGCATCAATTAGATCGATCCAACTATTGTATTACCAACAATATCTAAAGTAATACAACTTTGTTACCTCCACTGAACTATAACTGGACCCAACTTTATAGTAGAGTGTTCCAAGACCTAAGGACAATGCTAAGTATATCGCAAGGCGCAACCAGTAGTAGCCAAGATCACGATGCATGTTGACGAAAGACCTCTTCGTGAGTACAAGAGATTGGGTTGAGAAGTTAGCATGGTCATTATTATTATCATGTGCTGCATCACCCTATAAATACCCAAGAAAATACCCCTTTTGTTATTACCAAAATACAAATACCCAAGAAAATATCCATCTTTTTGTTATTACCAAAAGCAAAACAACTCTGTTATGATTTTACTTTGATATTAATGAATTTCTAGTTCACCTTCTTGCAGATTTCGGTTATGTTATTGTTAACTTCTTGGTAAGTAGTAGATGACTTGTAAGAATCTATTAAGATATTAATAACTTCTTCTGTAGCTCTCCTTTCAGCTGAACCTAGTTGGATGTCCTGTGAATTTCCATAATAATATTAGACCATCTCCAACCCGAATCATGGAAAACACCTACAAATGCGTCTGGTCAATCAGCTACAAATTAGATTTCTATATATTTTTCAAAAACACATATCTTCTTTCCAACCCTACATCCTTCAAAAACATCTATACCATATTATCACCACTTTTTAAATTTATTTTTTTTAAAAGCAAAATCATTTTTTACCAAAATATTTTATGTTAATTTGATTTATTTAAACTAAAAACGTTATTTCAAAAAATTATTAGAACCTTTGTTTGAGGAAGTCTTAAATTTTAAAATAAAAAATTTAACATCACAAAAAAACAAAAATCTCATCAACTAAAAGTAAAAAAAATTAATTAAAGAGTCATATTCATCTCTAATTCTAGCACATAGCTTTTTAAGGCTTGCAACTTGTGCTGGATTTGGTTTGAGTTTGAGTTTTCTTTAGTAATGCCATCACTTAACAATTACATAAATGAGTTTGTGTTGAGGTTCATGATTGAGAATGTAGAGAACATAATTTGAAGATTTTAAAGAAACAAGTATTGATGGTGTGAAATTCCGGGTGGTACACAATAAATACGATAGATAGGAAGTATGATAGATACGAAGTGTACGTTTTGTAAACATGTTACCTCATCAAAATCCTTATTTATTGTTCTAAGAAAGTGCTCAGACAAATTCTGGAAATTTGGGCAAGGGAAGCCATTCAAAGCGAAAAACTGCATCCAAACAAGATATAAATTTAGCTTATTTAGTTCACGTTTTTTCTATGAAAATCATCTAGGCATGAACTAAATTGTGTGATGTCCATACTTCATTTGCATAGCTCGTCTTGCCGAAGTAAACTGTTCTTCCGGAAGAAAGAAGGCAAAGATTATGAAAAAGCCGAAATACTTCACTGGATGGCTGATGAATTGATGCAATGATGGTCCTTCCGTGGTGTTGATCAAGCCTTGCAATCCTGCTCATCACATAGTATGAAGCAGCACTATCAAGACCGCTTGTTGGTTCATCAAGAAAGAGAAGCTTTGGACGAGTTAAGATCTCGATACATATGCTAACTCGTCTTTTCTGGCCTCCACTCAGGCCTTTAGCTCCCCACCCTCCGATCCTCGTGTCCATCGAATCTTGAAGACCCATCTCTTTTATGGTCATTTCCGCTCTCTCCTTCTTCTCGATTTTTGACATGGAGTCTGGTAGTTGAAGCTGCGCTGAATAGTAGAGACTTTCACGAACCGTAAGTGATGTGATCAATGTATCATCTTGAGTCACATAAGCCTGTTTAGTTTTGAATTGTCAGTAATTATGTGTTATCAACTGAAAATGAGACCAAGGATGATCTAATAAAATCATATATCCTAAATATTTTTAATTCTTACCGAAGTCCCATATGCTAGGGCTCTCTTGATTCCATTAACTAAAATATCACCACTCTTCCTAGTCTTGGGATCTAGTCTTCCTGCATACAAAATGGACAGGGTTATACAAATTAATATCACTCTCATTAATCCAGATACTGCTGACATGTAATACAAGGTGCATGATAGGAAAATAAATGATCATATGGTTCATAAAAAAACCATATCATATGGCCTGTATGATGTTTTGATTGACAAATAAATAACTGACATGGTCACTGAATGACCAATACGGCCTATATAATGGTTTTCGCACTATCATACGACCCATATTATATATATAAGATGTGATGATTTTGTGTATACTATTGGGGTGGTCAATCTTTAACAACACACTAGAAAATATTAGTTAAAATTGTAATACCATTTATCGATCATTATAAGGGTGGACGCTTGGACGATATAATCTCAGGATGGGAGATCAGTACTTAATCCCGGAAGCAAATGGGAGAATCGATGTTGGGGTGAGGGGATGGTTGTCATAATCAAGATGAAGATTTTTGAAGAGGATGGGGATGATCAGAGCATTACATCCCACCCTCTATATACTTTCTATTTATATCTTAGAGAATAATTATTAATAGTATTAGTTAGTATAAATATATAATTATCGTATTTGTGAATAGTAATTTTTTCACTTTCTTTTCCTACCAACTTTGACATTCATTTTTGACTTTTTTTGTTTCACTTTCCCCTTTTAAAAATTTTGATTTTTTTTACTTTCCGTTTTCTCTGTCCAACGAGTAAATTTGATTAATTTTGACTTTTTATAAAAGTATAAATATATAATTATCAAATTTGTGAATAGTAACTTTAACTACATTTCGTTTTTTTTGCCTATCAACTTTGACCCCCTGTGATCTTTTTTTTTGACCTTTTTTTTCTTTGACTTTCTCCCTTTTTAAAATCTTTGATTTTTTTACTTACCCCCTTTTTCTATCCACCAAGCTAATTTGACTAATTTTGACTTTTTCTTTTTAAGATCGACGTTGATCGAATTCCCGTCGCAAAGCACGGGTAATTTAACTAGTTTAAAGAAAACATTCAAAACATCGCTCAATTCCTTTCTCTATAATATTAAACAAGTTTGAGAAAAGAAAAGCAAACCAAACCAAACCTTTATATTTAGAGGCTTAAAACCAAGCCTCCATAATTTATAGTGAGTGGATAATAAAAGGAAAAAAAATACTAAAATAATTGTTTGGTGAGTAAGATAAAGATATATATGGATTTTGTATGAAATTGAGATTCTGGCTGTCAACAGTGGGTGTGATGGTGGTTGTTGATGGTGATGACGGTGGCTAGTGGTTTAGAGATAGAGGGAGAGAGTGTGTATATATATATATATATATATAGATGAAATAAAGTATTATATTTAACTTCTAGTTTTAATTGTAAAGGTACTTCGATCATTTCACAAAAATAAGTAAGAAAATCTAAGAAAGTTAGTAGTTTGGACTCAAATGGTTATAAAATGAAAATCTAATTACTAATGACATTAAACTTTTTGATTTTGGATTCAAATGTTTAAAACCATAGAGATTCAAAAAGTAATTTACTTTTTTAAAAATCAGTAAATCTTATGTAAAACTATGTTTTTTTTAAACGTGGCTCCGCCACCAGGGCGGTGGTCATCCACCACTGCCAGACGATTCTCTCTCTCTCTAAGATCTCTCTTCTCTTTGTAAACATTCTCTTTCTATATTCAAGTTATAGCTGTGGATAAGTGTGATGAGGTGTCACTGAGGTGTGTGGCACTATTCATTTCACTTGTATCATTAACATATAGTTATTATGTAGTTAGAGAAGAAGAAGTAGTTAGAGAAGAAGAATGGGATGTAAATGCTCTTAGAATGAAGAGGATGAGGATACATACAGTGCCATCGATACCGACACAATTGCTAAAGCTGGCATGAATCGAAACACATGGAAGTTTGGTTTCTTTGAACCAAATAACTGTATACCTGCTAAGGCGTCAAGGAGTGTGGATTTGCCAGAGCCAGAAGGACCCATAATAGCTAGGAGCTCACCAGGTATGGCATACCCCGTAGCACCTTGAAGTATGGATTGGCTTCCACCGGTTTGTCTATCGCGCACCATAACCCACAAGTCTTTCCATGTCAAGCACACACCGTTCTTGATGTCGCTCTCTGCTTCATCATTACCGCAACGGCTGTGTTGATTTCCATCATGGTATGGTAGTTTTAGTGCATGAGATGCTATCTCCACCTCTTGGGGATTCTGTATTTCTATGTCATGAGAGGGTTCCATTCTTAAGAGAGATTAAAAGAAGGGGCGTGGTGGGGATGTTATTTTAATGTGTATAAAGATGAAGGATGATTTGGGTCTATATAAGGGTTAGTCATTCATGTGTAATGCTTTGAGCCATATAAATAAAAATGGTGGTAACATAAAATGGTGGTAACATAAGAGTAGGGGTTGATTGAAGAAGTTCTTTAATCATTTTGTTTTTTATGTGGACGCTTGCAAACTAACTTATTTTCAATGTGTTTTTATTGTTTTTGATCCATCTTTTTATGGGTAACCTTATAATAATGAATCTTTAGGACCAGGTTATTACATACTATATTAGTATCTTTTAATGAGTTTTTCTTGGTTTTTTTCTTTAAAATGAGTTTTTCTTGGTTTTTTCTTTAAAATAAAGGTTTTCTTTTCTTTTTTCAATCTCTTTAATTTTGTAGTTAAACATAGATAAGGATCCGAAACTATTTGTGCTATAAGAAAATACATTAACACATTAGTATATGAATATATTTAGTGGCGAAGCTTAAACGAAAACTCGGTGGGGCTAGGCTTTTAAAAACTAAATTGGTAGAGGCTAGACTCTTAAAAACCCAATATTTACACTACGAAAAGAATCAGAAATTTTTAATAAAATTAACGATACGAGCGAAAAATCGGTGTGGACCGGGAAACCCCCTAAACCCAATAAAGCCCCGCCCATGAATATATTGTTTCTATTACTTATTCAAAAATTGATCATCATTATTTTCATCAAAGTTTTTTATTTCCTTTAAACCGTGTAAATGCTAGTTGATCTACATATCTAATAATTTTTTTTAACAATGTTTGGAAGTAACCTCAACACTCGAGTTAGCTTTCCTGAGATGGGACATTAACCATCCATACAGATTTCTACGCATCAGATCTGATTCACCATAAAACACCATTAAGAAGGAAACCCATGAGTATAAGAAAACACCCTTGAATCAGGTTTGGAACTTAAGACCTATAAAGATCCCAAGCTTTAACCATCCCCTACGTCATTGGAACAGAAGACCCTTGTCTAAACATCTATTTAAAGTGAAAAAAATATAACTGATACCTACTTTCACAAAACACATTGTTATGAAGATAAATATACAAAACACACAATAATATGTTTGTTATGAAGATAAATATAATATATAATATAAAATCTACATTAAGGGGATGTTTGAATGTGTCCCGACAGTTATTATCGTCATTGATTATGGTCGTTAAAGTAAATGAAACTACAAAAACAGGAACCTTAATCTTGTTATAAAAAATTAAAAAGATCAACTATCTATTTTGTTCGATAACTTGTTGTTTATTTGCTTGGTTTTATTTCGGTGTCTTGGTTTGATAACCTGCTATTGTTTAAGGTGATGATATCATATCATGAATTATTTTATCATCTATTTGTTGTGAGTGATGTTTACTGGCACCATTATCGTGTGTAAGAAATTAATCATGATTAAAGCATTTACGTTTATTAATGGTTTTCCAACTTCTTTAACAACTATTATTAATTATTTAAACGTCTAACACAATTTTATAACATACAAAATAACATTGTTGAACATTAACGTTAAGCCTTTGGATTGTATAGCAAGTCTTTGGTTTCTATGCAATGAATTTGACTCTAATTATTAACATGATAGAACTTTATTCATCTTTTTATTGTGGCCATGATTAAGAACACCAACTACCAATCCCCAGCACCACGATCAATGACCAATCTTATTCGTCTTTTTATCGTGACCATGATAAACAAACCAGGTTTTTTTTCCAAGCCAGTTCAAGGGTAGTTAAAATCAAATTGCGCTTGGGTCAAACTTGATCAAAACCAGTGATTGTTTGGCAACTTCTGAATGCCTAAGTGCAGAATCAATTGAACCATTTAGTGTTGAACCAGTAAAAGGTCTGAACCATTAAGAACTTGTATAATGCGTAATCGTTCAAAGGTATATGTCTGACCAATTCAGATAATAGGTCTCAACCATTCAGACTTAATATAATGCTTAATCATTCATGTGACAACTCGCGTTTTCGGGTTATTACCGAACACTTTTACGTACTGTTATCTGGGTGAATTGTGAATATTTATACGTGTAACTATTTTAAACTTGCAACTTATAATATATGGTATGGTTTCGTACAAACATTAAAGTTAACGCGGTTACTTTCTACGTGAACTGGATAGTTTGTACACAAGTGGTGTATCTCATCATAACGCAAAGTTATTTGGAATAACTTTCGATACAAGATATCTCGGTTAACTTCCTACGCAAGTTTCAAGGTTTTGAAACTTGAAGGGCTAGTCTTGTCATAAAACATAAAGTTAAATGTATTAACTTTCCATACAAGTTCAAGGTCTAGAGACTTGGTGGTCTAATGTGGAAAATATATACTTGGAATGATGACTTTTTATGCATGTTTCCAAGAATTGAAACTTGAGGGACCGTGAAGTGTCATTTATCAAAATAAAAGTTTGAAACATGTTTTAATAAAAAAAAACCCTAGGTCGCCCCCTCAACCCCTAGACGATCAATCTCTAGCTCTCTCTCTGCTCCTCCCCAATCGACAAAAAACAAGGCTTCAATTCGTTCGGTTTCAAGCTTAAATCGATCCTCGTCACTCCTTTGATTCGGTAACACATTTAGTTTAGTTATAGTCTTGTTATTGTATAAAAGCATGGCTGTGTTTTCTATTTTGCTTGATGTTATAATGATTCATGTAATCTATGTTGCTAGGAAATCATATTTGCAAGATGATAAAAAATCGTTTATGGGTTGCGATTAGTCGCTAGGGTTTTATTTATGGGATGAATCTGTTGGTTGGTGATGAACTAATTATTATATGACCTGAATGTGGTGATAATTTGTTATACTTAAGGTTCATAAGTCGTTTGGGTTGTTAAGTAATCGTTTTTGGGAGTTGAGTAATGAAACAGAATCTGTGCAGAATGTTACAGCCGACTTTAAGCGGCTGTAACTGGATCAAATTTTGTCAGAAACTGACATTTCTTGGGTCTAAGATGAACTTCTAGGAAAACCCTTTCAAAGCCCACTGGAATTGCATTTTTTCGACAAAAATTGAATGTTTTATGAATTTTGCCGTATCAAAGGTTTAGGCTGCGTTTTCTGGCAGAATTTCCAGCCCATTACGAATGTCCTAACTCAATGTAAGAGTTGAGTTATGATCTTAAACTTTTACTGTACGTAGTTACAGGAGATCATGAAAATCTCTTACTGAAATTACGTTAATTGGCTAATCGAAAATTTTTAAATGAATTTTTCCGTATGTTGTAGTAGGAAAGTGGCGAATCTGATTACTGCTTAGTAAATGAACTTTCACATTTTTTTTGAAGAGTTAGACCTTGTGAATTTTACACAAATCCTAGCCAACCAAAATACGCGTCACATAAATTATTTATAATTTTTGAAGCTTGTTTATTATTTTAATAAAATCACCAAAAATAGCCTAGTTTTAGGAGTCAAGAATTATGACAAGTTGATTTATATGTGTTTGCATGTTGCTTATATTATTATGAAATGCCTGAACTTAATTGATACTTATGGGAGAGTTGTTTAACATGTTGAATGTTATGGTGATGTGCATGTATCTATTCGGTTAGATGTCCACGTGTCAATGTGTTGTGTGTTATGTGTTAGATGCATTTAGAATCTCATGTATTGCATGAACAAATCCTAAAGAGTTAAATGGTAATGATACTAGAACGTGGTTGACCAGTCTCATTAGTACTCTATCTAATTCTAACCAAGCTAAACTAAGGTGAGTTCACACTCTTATTAAAAGCATGCATTCCCGAGTTTGGGAACTACACTATCCCTGGATTTAGGACTACTATATATTCCTGGGTTGGAATATTGCCTATTAAATACCGTAGTTTTTATTTCATGTGTTTAGTAGACTAAACTGAACTCTATCTGAAAAGTCTCTACACATTATACCGATTAGTTGTTGGGTTGGCAAAATGGGTACTAGTTAATAGCGCTATTAGGTTCGACAAACCTCACACCGTGCTGGGAGCCGGGCGTGAACCTTTGACCTTAACTTTATATCAATGACGATATTGATATGGGGCACAACAACTTACTAAAATCAAGTGTTCGGTACCACACAGTTTAGTGGCTTAACCGTGGGTTAGCTACCCATGACATGTTTTTAATAAACTAATGTATTTGAAACTTACTTTATGTTAAAACTGAAACTGTGAACTTGCCAACCTTTGTTGATACACTTGAGCATGCTTTGTAGGACGTTAGGTATAGCATGGGAGCTTGCAGCATTTGGAGTGTCATGACCAGAAATAAACTATTGACTTTAAATTTTATAAAACATTATGGTTTTTAACTACTGTCTGGAGTTTTTCACGTTTACATCCTGCTGTTGATTTAAACTATGTTTTGGACATTTAAATCTTAATCACTAATCATGTTGATTATGATGATTTTTAATAACTTTAATATTTGTTCGACATAATTGGTGGCTTGATCCTAGTCAGTCGCATGCTTTGCGGTAAAACTCTGCATGTGGATTTTGAGGGTGTAAAACTCTGCATGTGGATTTTGAGGGTATGACAATTCAGAGGCATATGTCTGAATCACTCAGATATATACTCGCGAAACAAACAGTCTGAACCATTAGTTTGAATTAGTTTTGTTGATAGCGGTATGGTAATGGAGAAAACCGACCTGTAGGAACCAGTCCGGGTAGGTTCTAACTGGTCGAGTTGAAACTGGTTCATGACTAAAATTAAATTATTATATAGAGTAAAATGCCCAAATGGTTAATTTGGTTTGCCAATATAAACCTTTAATGCTCCCATTTCTAAAGGACCATCGACCCTTCTCGAAAATAAACCTAAGAATTTCTAAAAGCCATTAAACTATCGGTTTAGAGGATTCCCTCACGGGCTTTCCTACTATAATAATAAAGTACCCTAAACGAAAATCTGCCTCGCAGCGCGATAGTCACTGGTAACTATGGATTCCTGATCAGACTCGATAAGCAAGTAGTGAAAGGGATATTAGGTAGATCTTCTCACAAATCCTCTTAATCCTAGCAATCTAACACTAAAGACAAATCGACAACCTCTCACTTCACAGCTATCGAGATTGGAGAGCACTTTACCCTATTCAAATTAAAATTATATCCCCATGGTTCATTACATCTAGCAAAACATCCGATAGTAAAAAACACACAGTAAATGACCTAACAGGAAACTATTATTTGAAACACATTCAACTAGCAACTTGAGTGATAATAATTAATCAATGAACAAGATTAAATACGCATATACGAAAGATCATAAAAAAACATGTCTTTACTTTAATATTAATGTAACAGTCTGCAATTATTGTATTAGTCGTTTCCGTCTTTTTTCGTATTCAACCATTGTAATCCGAGACTTATAAAACAGACTTTAGGCAGATCTAAGGATTTGAAAGATCCTCTTATTCACTACCGAGCAGCTTCCGGCCTATTTTGTATTGTACCTGCAGTTTAGTCTTTGGACGATACGTCAGCTTACGCTGGTAAATACACTCAACTGACTCATTTTGAAAACTTTAAAAATGATTTTAAGTGCAAAACGGCACAAAATCTTTTGTTAACTTAGGAAAGTTGAAATTCAACCTACTATCAGATTCACATGTTTGTCAATACATACAGGGCCTGGGACAGAAACCGAGACATGATTAAATACACACCACTCAGGAACTCGCGAAGGAGTTATCCCCAACGTCTTGGGCATTAAGCATATGAGCATCAAAAGGTGTATGCCTACACCCCGTGCTAAGGTCGTGGCCAATAACTAATGTATTGAGCCTAGGATATCCAGGACACGGTAATTTAACCCCTGATGCTTAAGTTATCAAACAAAACTGATTAAAACGAAATATGGGGTTTACTAGCCATAAATGAGCATTCGATTGACCCCATTTTGGACCAAGCTATAATAATTTACCATATCCCAAGCCCGTATAGGGAAAATAAGTCGAGAGTATTACCTGAGCTAGTCTTCTTCTTTTATTTTTAATTAACTCAGCCGTATACAAAAGTAACAAGTGCAGATAGCATTTACCGGGAAGGCTCTAGTCTGGATTATGGCATAAGCTAGCCAATTAAATACTAACGGTCTTATAAACCGAATAGTGTACATGATCGTTACGTATAACGCTTGATTAAATGATGATCGGATAGAATGTAGTTTAATCCCGACAAGTACTTGACTTGTATAATATGGGTAAACTATAAACATTCTGGATTTTGAAACTTAAATGATAAGGTTAAACCCGTTTCGGTTAAATTCCGTAAAATAGTTACATATACATAACTGTGTGCATAATAGCGATATCGGGTAACCGGATAATTCATGGACAAGTTCTATATGCCATAATACTTTAAATAAGTTAAGATATCAGTAGGATATCAACTTGTATGCCTGTTAAGGTTTTAAAACGAAATTATGCCTCATAAGGGCATTTTGGTAATTTTATACCGTAATAAAGGAATTTGAATACAATTTAATGTTATAGTCATATGTATTCTAGAAAAATACTTTATTTATGAGATAATATCAGTAGGATATCAATTATATATGTATTTTACCTTTATGACCAAACTATGCACCGAAGGGGCATTTTGGTCATTTTTGTCACACCCCGACCCGCAGCAGAAAAGGTGATCGAGGCATGATTGGGTTATCATCAAAGCTCATGACATTTATTATAACGTTTCATATTCATTAATACAATTAAATGGGAAAATTTACAATCATAATTACATCATGACCTAAACATCAATCTAAGCTTCTTTGTTTTCTTCTAAGGCATTTCCTATGGTTTCCTTGCTTCATCCTGTTCACCTGTATCATGTGTAAAAATGGTTTTTGGATCAACAAAAATTTGGCGAGTGAATCCTATGAAAAACATTTGAACAAGTTTATTTAATTGATTATAAAATAAAGTGCACAACCACACATGAGTAAAAATAGATGTAAACTTATTCACCAATCAATTTAATATTAAATAATACACACATGAACGATAATGGATCGTTTTGAGGCACGCGTTGCTCAACTCGTCTCTCACGAGGAACTGATGGGCCTAATGAATGAATTGCATAAACTTGACAATATGAAATACGTATCTACAAACAATATAAACTAAATAATACACACACGAACAATAATGGATTTGTTTTGAGGCACGCGTTGCTCAACTCGTCTCACACGAGGAACTGATGGGCCTAATGAATGAATTGCATATAAATTGACAATATGAAATACATAACTACAAATAATGTATACAATCTAAGTTTAGATCACAATATGGTATGGCACCAGTTTAAATAAACGAGTTAATTTCGTGACACATGACACACCCCAAAACGTGTAATTAAAAAGGGGAGTTGTAAGATTCACTCACATTGGGTGCGTTCGGTTGATGATGTTGAATGCGCACGAAGTGGTTTTAACCACGAGTGGAATCAACCTAGATAATGGCATAATGGTTTGGTAAGTAAACGGATTTTATTAATCCATTTTAGTAGGATTGTTGGGTGTATTTTTGTGAGTTTAAGGCTATTTTCTAATCTTAAAAATGTTAATTTTAAGTATTTTTAATTGATTTTTAAATAAAATAAATAAATAAAAATAATAAAAAAAATATTGACTTTTTGACCGTTGACCGTTGACCATTGACTTTGACTGTTGACCAGTTCGTATGTGTGTATGTATGCGCTGGGTGAGGCTCGAACCCGAGACCTCCCGTACGCGTGCACGCTGCTCTACCAACTGAGCTTCGTGTCTAACCCGAAATATTTCTGTTTTTAATTAAATTTATATACTAATTAGATTAATCCGAAAATCAATTTATTTTTAAAAAGATTTTAATCAATGACTCGGTGCGCTCCACAGGTCTCGAACCCGGGACCTGTGGGTTGAGTTAACACACAGTCCACCGCTGGACTGTGTGTCTAACTTGTTAAATAAACTGATTTTTATTATACTTATATACAAACTAAGTATTTTCATTTCTGTCAATAAAAAGTTTGATGATTGTCCGGACCGGTGCGGTAGTCCGGACTCGAACTCGTGACCTGTGTTTTAAACGCGCACACAGTCCACCACTGGACTGTGTGTCTATCTTGGTTATTATTCCGATTTTTATTAAACTTAACATCTTACGCAGTGACTCCGGTTCGGTTAAAAAAAACATTTTATTAAGGCGAGTATGCGTGGGACATGTATCGAACTCGAGACGTTTGTGTTTTATTTGCACACAGTCCACCGCTGGACTGTGTGTCTAACCCGAGTTATAACTTGATTTAAATTAAATTTATAGACAACGGACACTTCGTCTTCTTCGTTGAATCTTAACCAGAATCGGAAGTCCGACTGGTTCGAAGTTTTAATCAAGTTCGTTAGTGTGTTTCAGTTAATTACAGGTGAGATAAATAAAAGAATGAAAGATTAAGTGTTAGATATACCGAAACTGGACTCCTCTGTTTCTCCGGCGAAACTCCGGTGACTGCAGAAACTTCCGGCGACGTGTGTCTTGCGGCAGAGGGTCTTCAACGAGCTTGAGATGGATGTGGGTGGCTTCGGTATGAGTTCTGTGTGTTCAGTGTTTAGAGTAAGGCACAGAAGTGAAAAACCCGGTTTTCCGGCGATTTGCAGGTATTTTCCGGCGAGTGGATATTCGTCGAGAAAGGGTGCGGTTTTGAGCGAAAAGGCTACCAGTGGGTTGTGGGTGAATTTATAGGGAGGAATCGAGATGTATAGAGTCGGATTTCAGACTTGATTCAAAGTCATTACATTTTCCGGCGGTTATGACTTGCGTCGCGGGTTCAGACGTCGGTTATAACCGATGTAGTGATTAAAGTTTACGTTATAACTGAAGAAACCGTCCAATCTCGCGAGATCGCCGGGATTTCCGACGAATGCAATTGGGCGCGTCGTTATTTGAATTCGAGATTTATTTTATGTATTAATTGTTTCCAATATTTAACAAGAAGCATGAGCGTCGCAGTAGTTAAAGGGTTGAGTGTTAAGTCTTTGCTGAAGTTGCCGGCTGACCCGGGTTCGAAACCTGGCAGCAGCTTTTCATTTTTATTTTCTTATTTTTTAATAATTTTTCAAAAATAAATTATATATTCCAATATACTTATTAATTATGTATCGTTTAAAATTATTTTGGGCCTTAAATATGCAACGAAATTTTTAACTGATTGTTCGGTTATTAAACGGAGCGGGTTTGGTAAATCCGGTTTTTGACGGATGTTACAGTATCCCCTGCTTTTTAGAAATTTCGTCCCGAAATTTAAGTAGTGATATATTTGACTAAAATGATGGTGTTTAGTTTGACAGTTACATACTTAGAAAAAGTGTAAGAGTTTAAATTTTGTTTGAGGCGGTAACGTCGCATGTAAGGGTTAAGTACCCAGTTACAGGAATCGCTTTTTGTTGCCTACGGTAAAATATTGATAAGCAGAATTGATTCGCTAACTATGATATCATGCGTAAGAGTTTTGATATGTTTGGAAGGATATGGTTATATCCTATAGCAAAACTTCTAATACT
Source organism: Scalesia atractyloides (assembly GCA_947069175.1). NCBI lineage: Eukaryota > Viridiplantae > Streptophyta > Magnoliopsida > Asterales > Asteraceae > Scalesia > Scalesia atractyloides. The sequence continues at coordinate 18,797,259 of CAMTDV010000022.1, read as the reverse complement.
ACAACCTACATGGAACTTCTCATAACCGTCTAACAATACCTCTGATCCTTTGACAAGAATACTTATATATAGGAAGTACCAGCGGCGTATCCACCATATTCTTGTCAAATTTTCATTGGTTTTATCAGTAAGTTATGATCGGTTCTATGATATGACTCTAGAACATAAATAAACACCACAACTAATGTACCAAGAAATTACTAAATCCTACATAGAACTTTTCATAACCGTCTGACAATGCCTCTGATCCTTTGACAAGAATACTTATATATAGGAAGTACCAGCGGCGTATCCACCATATTCTTGTCAAATTTTCATTGGTTTTATCAGTAAGTTATGATTGGTCCTATGATGTAACTCTAGAACATAAATAACACAACAACCAATATTTGAATCCACATTCTGATAGCATATATGTTTGAATGGTGACAGTTCCTCTCTCGTTTGTTATGATGGAGAGGTTAGTTTATGTAGAAATGGAACACAATCCAATTTCTTTAAATGGCGAGATGATATAAATGTAACACAAATTTCAACCAAGACAATACTAAATCCTACATGGAACTTCTCATAACCGCCTGATAATGCCTCTGATCCTTTGGCAAGAATACTTATATATAGGAAGTACCAGCGGCGTATCCATCATATTCTTGTCAAATTTTCGTTGGTTTTATCCGCAAGTTATGATTAGTTACCAAGAAACTACTAAATCATACATAGAACTTCTCATAGCCGCCTGACAATGCCTCTGATCCTTTGACAAGAATACTTATATATAGGAAGTACCAGCGGCGTTTCCACCATATTCTTGTCAAATTTTCATTGGCTTTATCCACAAGTTATGATTAGTTCTATGTGACTCTACAACAAACACAACAACCACAAGATACTGATAATGAAAAATGTCTGTGCGATCAAGGCTCAATCAAACGGAGCCGATCGTATTGCATGTACTGAAAATGAAAAATGTCTGTGCGATCAAGGCTCAATCAAACGGATCCGATCGTATTGCATGTACTGAAAATAATAAATTTAATCTAAACAATAATCACACAACAGTTTATACATGGAACCTCTCATAACCGCCTGATAATGCCTCCGATCCTTTGACAAGAATACTTATATATAGGAAGTACCAGCGGCGTATCCACCATATTCTTGTCAAATTTTCATTGACTTTATCCACAAGTTATGATTAGTTCTATGTGGGACTCTACAACAAACACAACAACCACAAGATACTGATAATGAAAAATGTCTGTGCGATCAAGGCTCAATCAAACGGAGCCGATCGTATTGCATGTACTGAAAATGAAAAATGTCTGTGCGATCAAGGCTCAATCAAACGGAGCCGATCGTATTGCATGTACTGAAAATAATAAACAATAATTACTCAAACAGTTTACACATGGAACCTCTCATAACCGCCAGATAATGCCTCCGATCCTTTGGCAAGAATACTTATATATAGGAAGTACCAGCGGCGTATCCACCATATTCTTGTCAAATTCCCATTGGCTTTATCCTTAAGTTATGATTGGTTCTATGTGATAAAGAAAAACATAAAACTAAACGATTGGAGTTGAATCTTGATTTCCGGTGAAGAGGACTAGTTGGGTGGTTTCGTTTGGGCCGTCATATCTTCGTCAGGGTTGGCGTTGATGTTGAAAACTCTTCCTCTTGCTGGTGGCCTATTGATTGGGTTTTCTTGATTTATTTGGTTAACTGGGTTTGATTGAACTTGAGCGTTTATGCTGTTAACCAATCGAGGGCACGTGTTTCTAAAGTGGGTAGGGTCGCCACAATTGAAACAAGCTCGAACATATGAGAACATGGGGTATTGAGGTTGATGATAGGTTTGGATCATGTTTTGAGTAGGGGGAGAGATTTGGTTTTGAGGGGTGCGGCAAACCTTGCTCATATGACCATAGCGTCCACAATTTGCACATAGTCGACAAGGTAAGGTAAAGGGATGGTGATAAAAACAGGTGTTACATCGAGGGTGAGGTCCAAGATATGGTTTCTTATTTGGGTAAGTTGAGTTGGGTGCCACTTGAGTGATTGGGATAGCTTGGATGGGTATGGCGTGTGAAATTGGTTGATTACGTTGGATAGTAGCGAAAAGTTGCCCGTCTCTTTTTCTCTTAGAAGTGGGTTGAGAAGGGGATTCGGTTTGGGCGGAGTTTGAAGTTTCAGCTGATGTTTTATCCTTCTTCTTCTCCTCCTTGAAGTCTTTGTTCCGGATTCGGTTCTCGGTGAGCTCTGTAGCTAGCTCCATTGCTGCTTCCAAAGTTGCAGGCGTGGTACTTATTACCGAGTCTTGAATCTTTGACGGAAGACCTCGAATGTAGTGCTCGATCAAACGGTAGAGGGGAGTGAACAAATTGGGAACCATTTGATGTAACTCGAGGAACCTTTTGTTGTATGTGGTGTGGCCTCCTTCCTTTTGCTTCAACGAATAAAACTCATCTTCTAATTTCTTGATTTCGCTCCTTGGGCAAAATCGTCTGGTCATGATTTCCTTCAATTCATCCCAAGTTAAAGTCATAGCATCATCAACGCCTCGTTTGGCCTTCTCTGTATTCCACCAAGTAAGTGCTATTCCATATAATCGACCGGTAGCGTATCGCACTTTGCGATCATCGGGGCAATCGCAATTTAGAAAAGTGTTCTCCATTTCTTCAAACCAATGGAGGAGAGCGGTGACACCTTCAGTCCCTTCGTATTTTGGAGGGTCACATGATTTGAAATGCTTGTAGGTGCATTTAGTGGTATTTGGGGGAGGGCTGATAACGTGTTGATCTTCTTGATTGATAGGATTAGCGGTAAGTGCTTGTTGGACTTGGATTACAATGTTGGGTATTACGGCAGCCATTTATTGAGCGATTAGGGCAGCCATGCGCTCGCGGGCTTTTCCTGCTCTCATCTTCCTACGGGCGAGATTAGAAGACATCTACAAGGAATACATGTCAAGAGTATGAGTTGGATGTTTTTGGGTTCATGGGTCGCATTTAGGAATGAACATTCATAAAATAAATATAGAAAACTAAATCTACTACATCCATAGGATGTCTTGGGCTTTGCTCGTCATTAGGCCCTACATGCTGCCATACTTCACCTTCGTAATCATGTGGGCCCCCATGAATACCGGGTTTTTCATATGGTTCGCATGTGTTAGCCTGGTTACGTACACTAAAACCCGGAGAAAATCGAGAAATATGTATATAACGTATGGTATTCGAAATGTGTCCAGGTGTAGACACGGTGACACCTCAAAGTGGGTTAGTTCGAACGACGTTTGGTGTGGCATGCTTTGGCCTAATAGGTCCTTCGTACTCTCATCGTTAGTCCCCAGGTAGGCAAACTGGTCCGTTATATTGGATTTATACGAATGCCAACCTAGACAGGACGTTCCGACTACCGGTACTTGTACCCTTCCAGTTACTACATGCCCGTCGCAGAACTTACTTTGATGAGATTTGAAAATTGCAACAAAATCTTTGAATAACAAAAGTATGAAGATGAATTGAATATATGAACATTGAAATATGTATGATGAATGTGTATGTAAGTATGTATGTTTGACTATAAGTATAAACAAATATGGAACAAATAAATATCATAAGTTTGTATGTAACCACCTAATCAATTAAAAGGCAAACTATAGTATAGGCTCTAAGGGTCTAATAACCTATCCTATATCCCTACAGTCATGGCTCTGATACCAATCTGTAACATCCCTGCCTCTCGTTATCACCAATATTGTCCGTTTTGCCCGCTAAGAGCTCACGGATTTGTTTTTGGTTGCCCAGGTGGAGACTTCCCAGGAGGTCACCCATCCTGGTACTACTCCCACCTGAGCACGCTTAGCTGTGGAGTTCTCCTCTCATCCACTAGCATTAAGCCCAAAACGCGTTGGTGATTTTAGAGGTAGGGCATTACTTATGAACCAGGAATTTCTCCTGTCCACGGACGATGTTGGGAGGTATGCCATTAGGTGTTATAATCACCCCCCTAAGGGACTCATCGTCCTCGATGAGGTTTTGCCCCAACATGTAGGAGGTTGCCATTATCCTCGATGAGGTTTTTTGCCCCACATTTGGGAGGTTGCCATTAGGTGTTACAATCACCCCCCCCCTAAGGGACTCATCGTCCTCGATGAGGTTTTGCCCCAACATCCCAAACGAACTCGGGGTGTGACAATTTCACATATAGTTTATAAATTATTTGGGATTCTAAGTTTATGACATGTACCTACTGTAAATATGTTTAAAATAAGTTTAAAATCAGTAGGTAACAAGTCTTGGTCCATTAATATGGTTTAAAACCATACTATGCGCCGAAATGGCGCTTATGTCGTAATATGACGCCTTTAAGTGATGTTTTATGAAAACTGATGTTATAGTCAGTTAAAAATGTTTAAAATATGTTATTTAGTATAACATATCAGTAGGTAAATGATTTACCTTGAAAAGATTTGATTAAAACTATTTTATAAGCCACATGAGCTAAAACCGTCATTTATCGATATAGTTTAAGGACTTGCTTAAAAACTCAGTTTATAACTTGGTTTAACATCTCAAATAATCCTATTTATAATATTACATCAGTAAAAACTCATAGTTCATTACCATTTAAAACCTTGTTTTATGCAAAAAGGACATTTTGGTCAAAGATGGCATAATTATGGAACTTGTGCATAAACTTGGATTCTGATTATGATCATGTAATATAACCTCGGAGGGTTATGCTACATTATATTACGATCATAATGCAACTTAGATCAGTAAGTAACTAATCTAAATAGGGTCAGAATCGAAAGTCAAAGCAGAAGTCAAACTTCGTGACTTTCGGTTGCGAACCGACCCTAGAACTGAAATTGACGAGTCGAACATGTCCCTACATGTTCTAATAATTATTACCAACTTCTTTAAGTGTCAAAACAGGTTTCATAACATATATAAGATCAATTTATGATTTTTCCAAAAAATGGCATGTTTGAATTTTTAATATCATAACTTTGACCCGTCAATTAGTCTAGCAAACGTGATCTTCAGGAGGTGCCCTTTATAGGGATTAACACCTACCTTATTACGATCACTTAGCCATGTTCATTTCGAACAATGGCTGGACCATAATGGTCTTAACCGAAAGTCAAAGCGTTTTCCAAAAAAACGCTTGACTTTTGGCTATAAAGCCTATAAACGAAAATGCAAGAGCAAGGAACACTTACAAGAGGTTTCTACAATGCAAGAGAACTAAGTTGGATGCTCCTTTCAGCTAGGAACTTCCAGGGGAGGGAGAAGAGTGATTTAATGAGAAAGGTGCAAGTTGGAATGAGAACTTATGCACCTATTTATAGTTGGAGAGTTCAAAGGAGGTGAAGCCAGGTGTTTAGGGGAGTAAGAAGAAGCTTACAAGTGTCCCAAAACGTGGCATAGCAGTTTAGAGATGCCATGGTGTCGTTTCAATGGTTTTGGAGCTTTGCTTGGTCTCCAAACAAATTTTCTACGCCAGACCTGTTCTCGCGGGGCACGAGAGGCCCAGGCCAGGTCTCTCACGGCCCGCGACCGACCCATGGCCAGATTCAAAATTTGACACTTTTAACCCCTTGACTTTAAAAAGCTTATAAAAGCCTTCTAAAACACCTTTTTGGCACTTTTAGCCCTCCGTAGCCAATACTTGGCATACCCGGGATTATGCCCGGACATTGTCGAGCTCTTGATTCGTTAAAAGGTCACTCAAAGGTATAAATTAACATGTTGACGCTTTTAATCCCTCCATCATCCAACTTTCACATATTTACAAAATTGAACCCTCTCGTCCAACAAATGGCACGTATGAGAGTTAGGACTTCATAAAGGATCACTCAGAGGCTTATTATAAGCATGTTGATTCCGATGTCACTCAGAGGCTGGGCATGTTGACGTATCAGTCACTCAGAGGCTTATTGATTTAAGCATGTTGACATATCAGTCACTCAGAGACTGTTATTTATGCATGTTGACATCAGACAGTCATTCAGAGGCTCAGTTTGAGCATGTTGACGCCTTTAGTCCTTATTGGTTTTTAATATACCATATTTAAAATACAACACATGTGACTATAATATTGGACACGATTTTACAGGGTGTTACAAAAATACGGAAATTAATTCATAACAATAATAATCAAATAATTACCATAATAAACGTACGTACCTGTACAACGGGTCGGCAACGTGTGAAATCCTCCCGAAGTTTGTTGGTTTTTAGATGGCCTTTGTATGGTTTAATTGTTGTGCCTTGTGTGTACTGAAGGAATGTCGGCTTATATCAAATTTCATATTAATTAAATAAAATCCTATTAATTATACTAAAAATGTTATTAATTGTATAAAAAAACTTTTTATTAATTACAAAAATCGTATTAGTTGTACAAAAACCCTCATTCTTCCGATTCACTGTCGACGTAATTAATACTCGGGTTTGGATTTGGTGGGGGATTCATTATCGACGTATACCATTCTAGACAAGGCGTGTACATGTCCAGCCATTGTTCTGCAGCGGCGCTTCGGAAGGTCAACCACAAACTGTTTACTGTAGGCATTGGAAACTGGCCTTCCAGCTTAATATGTATGAAGTGGTTGTTGTTAGCATGTGCAACCGTTATCGTTCGTGGTTCTCGATCCGTCGGAGGGTTGATTATCGGGAAGAAGGTGGAACAACCACCGATGCTTAACAGGTGAACCACGATACCGTACCTTTGTGCGATAAGAAGCCCTACATTGGGGAAGTCCATCCAGTGAGTGGGGGACAATGCTCCACTGACTCCCAGATTAGGCTTTGACAATGCGTGTAAAAGTATCCTTCCTTCCATGCTTCAAATACTGGCGCCCAGATCGATGCGTTCTGATCCATCTTCTGTTGAAGGTCTTTTCGAATGTGGCTCCACACCCGTTCTCCCATACCCAAGCCTACAGCCACGGATCGAAACCCACAATGACCGTCTGGCCTTACATCTTGTATGCACGAGATGTACGGGTGAAACAACGTGGGAAGGAGATGCTTAAACCGTTTGATTGTTGACACATTCTCGTCGCCCACTATCAACGAAAAACCGTTATCATCTCGAACCTCTCTTTGTTTAGAACTCGTTGAACGGCTTAGCCCTGCTTTGGGTTTTTGCGACTTGATGACCGATTGTTGAGTGGCCTGCGACGGAACGTACAAGCTATGGCGGGGGCATGGTATGTACTTTTTTGGGAACCCTGGGATGGAACGTACGAGCTATGGCGGGGGGCATCGTCAAACCGAAGTTGTGCTTTCTTTGTTGTTGGTCATCCACGAGTCGAATGTTGGGCAACCGGTGGTTTCTTGGTGGATTTGGTTGAGGTTAACACCGCTTTAATCTTTCCCAGCAAGCTTTTCTCTGAGCTGGGGGTGTGACTCTAACTGTTGCCAAACAATCTTCAGCTCTTCTACAACGTCAACGTCATCTGATGTCAATTTACATGGCTGAAAGTTAAGCTTCTGCTAGAAGATGTCTATGTCTTCGAGTTGAATCGGACGCTCTGCACGTACGTACTTTTCCATCCTACAAGCACACGACAACCCACAGCTGTATCAAATCTGACATCCACAAGACGAATGCAAGCGCTGCAACACGTCTAGTTTTCTAAGTAGCTCTCTACTTAATAAGTCAAGCGCTGTATGGGAAACTTTTCCATGTAGGTGGTCAAATAACGGGTTTTTATGGTGGTTCATTATTTTTTGATGCTTTCTCGAAAGCTCCTCCTTATTTCCCCGTATTGTGTTTCAACTATATCCTTGACACAACCTACTATACGGTCCAGCGAGCTCCTATCTTGGACGTATCTCTTTAAATTCACGTGTTGACTCTCAACTCTGTTTGTGGTACGTTACCCGAAGTTGCCACTCTGATCAGTCCATGCAAATACAAACATGTGCTTGTAGTCTTTTAGCCAGTTATTATACACATACGTAAACACCCCTAAAAGGTATCAATAATTAGTTAAATGTACATACGTAGGTCACATTTTATTACAAAAACTTACTTGAACGTTTGCACTCCACAAGTTGCTTTTGCAGGTGGCGCAAGTTGTACTCATATATGGGTATTGATGGAGACTCACACAATCTCCCCCAGGATGACAAATATTTTTGCCATTCTTCTTTTGTGAATGCGCTATTGCAGTGCTTACAAATATTCTATTGAATGTGAACCCTGCAGAGATATCGAGAGGCGTTTCGAAAAACTTTAGCACACGCGTTAATTAGGTTCAGGTCTCTATCCGTTACAATAACACGTGGCTCTATACATTCGTCCAACATTGACCTGATCCTCTCAAGCACCCATACAAAGTTATCACTACGTTCTTTGTAGATAACGACATACGCGATACAAAACGAATACTTGGGGGGAGTCATACCAACTATCTGGACAAATGGCATGTTGTATACGTTCGTCTTGTACGTGGAATCGATCAGCAAAACGTGCGGGAACGCACGCCACATTTCACTCGAGTAGGGAGGAACAAAGAAGATCTCTGTAACGACCTCTGTTTCGAGTTCCTCCCGTGTCTCGTAAATAAATTCATTTTTAATAAGGATGTTTTCTAGCGACTGCATGGGAGTCAGTCCGTGTCTTTGTTCGGCCCTAATTTTCTGAACTGCGTTTTGAACATCTTTCTGAACATGGAAACTGTCGGGGAACTGCTTCCTTATCGTTTGAAAAATTCTGCATGGCTCCACGTTTTGTGATGTCAACTGCTCGATCAATTTGTATTCGTCAGGAGCAAACGTTCGCACAAACGCATGGCCTGACAGGTCCTGGCAGACTTCATGGTTATGTTCAGTCTTTCCCCCTTTTATCCCCCATGTTTCATACGGATGGTCTCGCACAGCCACCAGGTAAAACGGGCAACCGGTTTTTCTTGCTTCCAGCTTTTCTAACCGTTGCTGTAGTATGGTGCTCACCACCACGGTCACATTCAAGCCATACCCTCCCGGTCCTTCCACCAATTTTCTTTGATCGTCGGGTCACAATAACGAAACTATCCGCCTTTGCCGTTTCCTGTGCCCAGTTTTTTAGCTCATCTAGAGAGTTGAAAACCTGTAAAATCGATAACGTTATATTAGATTTTATGTTTACTCAACTGCACAACATAAATAAATAAGTTTTGACACTGTCACTGTGAGGTACGGATTGCCTCCGCATGGGGGTGCCTCACCACCATATCCTCCACCATCAGGAGAGACTCGTTGATCGTACAAAGAATTTGTTGCATTGTAACTTTCGTAACAGTCTCCTCCGTATCCATCCTGACTGTTGTTGTTGCACGTACGAGTATTCACACCCGTATCCTTAATCCGGAAACCCATGTTGCGTAGGATAACATGGTGCATCAACTTTGTACGAGTCGTCCACATGGGATGTTTCATCAATGGGAGGAAGCTTGTTCAAATCTATAAACGGTCTATTTTGATTTCCTTGTACACTTGACACAACCTCCTCTTGCTCGTTAGAATTGGGAATAGCGGTCTCCCCCTAACAACGGTATCATCATTAGTAAATAAGTAAAACAACAACTAGTTTAACCTAATAACTGTTACCGGATTGGCGTCAGGCACCGATGACTCACCAGAATACGGCCCCAAGAAATAGTTGCCGTCCCAGTGTGATGACATTTCACCACCTTTGAATGGTATCAGATGAAGTAATATAAGTCAAAGAAGAAGACGCAGAGAATTCCGACGATGAAATGAAAATTTTCTATGACATCGAATGCTCTACATGGCTCTATTTAACAAAGAAATATACGTCCCGTCTAGGCCTAGATTGGGCGTATCACTTTACTGCTTTACTGACATGCATGTAGACCACCAGCCTTCAAGACGGATTGTCTATCTTCGAGGTCTGTCTAGGGTTAGACGTCCCGTCTGATGTGACTGATTTGACATTGTACGAGGGCAGAAATGTGGTCGGAGAAAAGGAACCCCAGACGACCCGTCTAGAAGGTGTTTAAACAGGCAAATGGGTGTATGAATATGTAGACCCTTTAGAAATTGTTAGGGCATCGTGTATGTTAATTGATGTTGTCACATCAGCAGTACCTTTCTTCCTAATAAGTCTGCATTCAATCTAATAGTATCTAATATAAAGCTTCGAGTATCACTAAAGGTTTTTCCATCATATATGTTACGTTTGTTAACTTTGATTTCAACACCTTTTGCTATCGAGCCTTTGGTTTAGTTAAATTTCTGACATATTTTTTTTAATGGCCAAGGTATCTTTGGATTAGATGCATCCACCTTGATGGCTCAGGTGCTCCAAAAGTTGCCACTTGAGGAAGATACATAGATAAGTGCACCGTAACCATGATAAAATGATGGGTAAATATCCGTTCAAGCTTGCACAAAATCTTAATTGCGTCTTCTTGCAACGCTACCAACTCCGTCAGGTGTAATGTGACTTCAATAAGTTTCTTTAAGAAGCGAGACAGATTCACTAACGCATCACAAATTTATTTATTTTTTTGTTTTGTTTTTTTTTTGTAAAGGGACGAATTGCAATAGGAATTATGCATTGTATTAAGAAGTGAAAATCATGTAGTTTAAGCCCATATACCTTACCTTGCTCAAAAATCACATTTTTAGCTGAATTTCTAGCATGGCCATCTGGAAAACGCACAAAGCTAAGTAAGTTACAAAATTGTTTTCTCTCATCCTGAGTTAAAACATACAAAGCATGTGGTTTAACCCAAAATCATTCTTCCTCACCAAGTGAAGCTCTCTACATATGTTTATATCTTCCAGATCTAGTCAAGCCTTTTCAATGTGTTTCGTCTTTCCTTCTATGTTTTAAAGGGTTCTTAACATATTCTTACACGCGTTTTTTATCACGCATCACATCAATGTCGTGCGAATAACTTATGCCAATATGGGAGTTCGAAGAAGATGCTTTTCTTTGACTAGTTTAAATCATTTGGATTCTATTTTCTTTTCTTCTTTACCTACATGAACATGATGTTTTTGTAAGACCCTATCTTACTTTACTGAATTTCTATTAAAATTTCATATTTAAATGTGTAAATGCGAATATACGTTCAAACATGTTTTCGAACTTATTAAAACTTCATAAACACTAAACAATTTAACATGTTATCATAGATTAGTTTCGTGATAACAAAACCAAGTGCGGAAGCTTCGTCTTTAATCGTGTTCGGTTCTTCGTAGAGCTTGGTCCTCCTCCGGTACTCCCAATCATCACCTATATTTCATAATTTATGAAATACGTTAGTTATAAATAGATTATAACGTAACCGGATAAACCCGAAGGCCTAAAACATCAAAAACAAAACAAACACAACCAACATAAACATGACCTATTTAAACCAAAACAAAACTTTCGTTTCAACTCCACCGTAAGCTACGGTTGGCCACCGTAGCTTACGGTCAAGGCTTTTTGTTTTACGGTCAAAGCTTTCTGTTTTACGGTGAAAGCTTTCTGTTTTAACACAGCAACAGCCTACCGTAAGCTGCGGTAGGTTACCGTAGCCTACGCTGGCTTGCTACAGATTTTCTCTTATTTGTCGTTTTTGACGCGATATTTTCCGTAACTCATTCAATATTCATCCGTTTTACTCGAAACTTGTTTCTAAATGCCCGTATTTGTTTACCTACATATTTAGCTTAAAATCCTTAACCCGGATTCTTAATTCTTATGAATTACACATTCACTCTTTGTCACACCCCAACCGATGGCGGAAACATCAGAGTGAGACGAAATAGATTGCTCAAGACATTGTAACACTATTTGCGACAATATTTAAATCAAAATTCATTTCATTTTATAGATTAATTGTCAAATACAACATAAATCGAAATACAACATTTTCAACAAAATTACAATATAAAAGTCTAACATTCTAGGTGCGTTTCTATGTCGTCCCTACTAGATTCGTCATAGCATCAACATCAACCTGTAACATGTTAAAAGTATAGTTCAATACAAAAAAGTATTGACGAGTACACAAGTTTAAGTACATAGCATAAGTATAAAAGAATTTACTCAAATCCACATGGCAATTGTATACAAGGTAAACTAGCATGCAATACTAATTGTCAAACCCAAGTGTTCACAAGAATTAAGTGTCCCTCGTCACACAAAGTAACGAGACTAAAGTATGTATAGAATAAGAATCAGCTTTAAGCTTAATATACCCCAAAGGGCGGTGTGCTACTCCTATAGCGCTATATATGTTAAGTTGGGGCTAGCTAAGTTAATGACAATAAGCATGTATGAATTTAGCATGAACCTAAGCATAACAATAAGCATGTATAACGGATCGAGTGTATAAAGCATGTAGTGTGTGTATTCGTGTATTTTTGTAAGTTAACATGTTACAACCCAAATTGTGTAAAAAGGAAATGGGTCAAGTGTACTCACGGTTTGGCAAGCTTTCACTTGTTACTTCGCGAAGGGTTTGGAGGGTTGGAGGAACACCAAGCTATCTTTTGAAAGCCTTGAACCTTTAGATAGAGAGAGCTTTAGAGAGAAGAGAAGAAATGTGTGAAATGAGAGTGGGAGGAGGTGGGTATTTATAGAAGGGGTTAGGGGGGTTGTTAGTTGGGTGCATTTAATGCAACAAACACAAAATGGACCAATTCTGGATTATGCTATTTTTAGTAGTTGAACTTAGTTTATCTTTCATTTCATGGTAAAACTTGATATTTTCGCATCTTTTCAAGTGTATATGTATATGTAAGTATATTTTAGGTATCATTTATGAATGCATGAGTATTTTCATGTATAACAAGTATCGGTTTGTATGTAAACACGTATTTAATAATTAAATGCATGTAAGACAAGTATGTATCAGGTATGAATTTTATTACGATCAAAGTCTCAGATTATAAGATTGGGAAATGAAATACGAATGCGATACGAATACAAGTTTCCATAAAGAAATACGATTACACTTTCTAATTAAGGAAAGTACGAAAAAAGCGAGGCGTTACACTCTTGGTTTATGCATATATTCATTTTAACCCATTAAGAGATTTAAGCATATAAACTTAAATCTCGCTTCCTCTTACCTTGTTTCTCATTTTAATACTGAAATATCTATTTATCTTCCACCACAACTATACTTGTGGTGGATTGGTTAAAGAAAATGTTATATTTTAAAATTCTACCCTTCGGTTTGACAATTTACGAAAAAGACCCAATATGAGGCATTAAGCCAAAACGGCTTATGCCATTCGCTATTATACTACCGCAAGGTGAACTTTCTTATAAAACTCATTTTTAAACTACCCTCAAGTTCGTTTACTTTTTTTTATCACTCGAGGGTATTTTGGTCAACTTAGACCCCTCCTTACGACGAAGGACTTTCAATCGCATGATTTGACCAAAAGAGCACATTTAAATCGTAATCTTATGAGTTAAATGCTTGGTTGGTCCCTGTGGTTTGCAAATCTTGCAGACTTGGTCCCAGTGGTTCACTAATTACACACTTGGTCCCAGTAGTTTCAAATTTTGCACTCGGGTGGTCCTTACCACTAACCTTTGTTAGATTTCTCAGTTAAGTGTATGCAAAATTACTATATTACCCTTGAAATAATAAAAATAAGAAAAATATAAACTGGCATACGCAGCCCCCCCTGCCCCCTTTCTTCTCCGATGACCGGAGTCAGTTCCGGCCAGCACTCCGGCGAGAACGGTGTGCCGAGAGAACGATGTTGTCTCTCTCGCTTCTCGTCTTTCTCTCATCTTGTCCCTTTCTCTCTCTCGTTCTCTTCCTGTCTCCGAAGGCCCGAAATTCCTCCGCTTATATTTCTATCCTGCCACTTACTCTGACCTCAAACCAGAACAATCTTTTTTCTCAGTATCATCCAATGGCTTTTCTCTATTAACTAACTTTAGCGCTTTCCTAACCGCCTCCTTTCTGGCTAACGCCCGCTTAGATGCAGGAGTTCATGGTCCCCAGGTTCCAAACTTTGTCAAAGAATTCATAATCTATGTAAAAGATGTACAATTCCTAAATGTTACCTTTGCACCAGAACCCAACTCATATGCCTTTATCAATGGTATTGAAATTGTTTCAATGCCCGAAGATCTGTACTTTAACTCTATGAACCTGATACCTGTTGGGATGACTACAGCACCGGATGTTACAAACGACCAGGTCTCTCTCGCTTCTCGTCTCTCTCATCTTGTCCCTTTCTCTCTCTCGTTCTCTTCCTCTCTTTCGTTTTGCCGCCGTGCACCACAACCAGTCGGTGGTGGCCGGCCGTTTAACTGGGGGGCAGCTGATTTGTGAGGTGAATAAGAAAAGAGGGGAAGTGAAGGGTGTTGCGTGGAAGAGGGAGGAGGATGGTAGTGGTGAGGTGGCTCGCCGGAGTGCCGGCCGGAACTGACTCCGGTCATCAGAGAAGAAAGGGGGCAGGGGGGCTGCGTATGCCAGTTTATATTTTTCTTATTTTTATTATTTCAAGGGTAATATAGTAATTTTGCATATACTTAACTGAGAAATCTAACAAAGGTTAGTGGTAAGGACCACCCGAGTGCAAAATTTGAAACTACTGGGACTAAGTATGTAATTAGTGAACCACTGGGACCAAGTCTGCAAGATTTGCAAACCACAGGGACCAACCAAGCATTTAACTCTAATCTTATTTAAAATCATTAGGTTCCTATGAACCTGATGTCTACCATTTAGATTATGAGATTTACCTTGCTCTAGGTAATCCAATATTCATTCATGACTCGTTTAACTCTCATCGGACCTTAAATTCTTCGATGAGAGTTTGACCCATTACACATACCTGGCTCGAGTCATAGCATTGATCCGTTTAAATACCTTGCACTACTAATTACTAATTAATAGCGATGCGAACCAAACGCCATTTCCCTGTGAATACAAAACTCGACAAGCGTTCATTCGATATTATTGTTAAATGGTGATATCATCACCATTTGATCCATTTGGCCTAAAGACCACTTATCATTATGAGATGACATTTATTTGCCATCTCACCCATTTAGCCCATTTCATTTTACAACATGATCATGTTACATTAAAAATATCATTTTTTAATTCGCTTGACCCATTATGACTTACGCCATATGATGTCTTTTTCAAAACTCTTTATTTATCCGTCAACTCGTGACTGGATTATCATTTTACCCCTTGTTACCCATTGTGGTTTACACATAAGGTAATGTTTCAAAACTCCTTATTTATTCATCATCACATAACTAATTTACCGTTTTACCCTTTTTACCATCATTCATGGTTTCTTACCATTTTCACTTGTTCCGACTTGAATCACTTCGAACCGGAACATCATATTTCAATACTAATCTATCTTTTTTCTTAACCAATACTACAAGTGTGTATTCTACTTAAAATATGTAAGCTTTACTTACTTTGAAATCCAATTATGCTTTTTCCGCGTACATGATCCGTTTGACCCGCTTCTTCCCAAGCCTCCACCTAGCTTGTCAAGCATCAAACTATCATTTATCATTCGATCTTGTTACAGGTTAGTTTGACTTTTAATAGTCAACTGCCCATTTACACATACAAACTCACGAATAAGTTCAACAACTCATTTAGGCATTTCGTTAATTACCCGGTAAGCGCTATTCTTAGGCCACCATTATAGCTACGTTTCCCAAACCAAGTTCACGAAATTGTTAATATCAAATTAACATAGTTTCTACAATCATATGCTAATCTATCGATAATTACACAAGAACTTGGAATTGTTTCATTATCTCAAAACAACTCATCTCATCATATTACTAGACATTCATCCGAATACTTAATATAATCAAATTCTACGCACTTGCTAGTAGATAACATGATCTAAAATACTTAATAACATTGACATAGCATCAATTTCATTGTATCTTACAAAACCCATTTCAAGTCATGTATGATCATTTACTTGAATCTCTAATTTATTCAAGTATCTTACACATACATACAAGTACGATGATCATAAACACTCATCTATCATCAATTTCACCAAATAATCAAAAACCCATTTAACTAGGTGTGGTCAATCATCCAAACACCCAATTCATAGCATTCCATTTAAAATTTTCAATAAGGGTTTGTTTCTAAGCAAGTGTTCATCCCTTATCTTACTTCAATTACTGAAATTCATACATGTATTGAAATCCATGAATCTACTTAAATTCATTATGTCACCAAATTAGGATTTTCAACATACCTCGTGACCCCTAGTTTGGGTGATCATTAGAATGCATCATGCATAGATTTTGGGTTCGATTCGCCCTCCAATTTGATGATTCTTGAGGATCGACATATACACACACTAAGTGTGTGTGTATAATGTGTTAATTTTTATGTTTTAATAAAACAAGTCTTTGTGGCAACTTTGGTCCTTCAAGTTTAGTTTTGATTATAAATGAGACTACAACTCGTTGTCTTGTTATTTATATACATGTTATTAACTAGGTTAATTTGTTCCTGGTTATTTCGTTTACGGGTTTAGTTTTACCACTAACGGCCTTTTTCCCGCTCTTTAATATTAACGTGGTTTGATTACCAAACTCGTTTTGTAACATTTGTAAAAATCGGGTCTCCAAAACCCGCTCCGTTTTGTAATCAAGTACCAAGTTATAAAAGTTGCATTAATTATTTATGAATATTTTGAGTTAAAACGATACATAATTAATAAATAAACTAAACTATAAAAATTATATTTGATAAAAGTTAAAATAAAATAAATAAAAAAATATATGAAGCTGCCGGGACTCGAACCCGGGTCAGCCAAGGCAATGCAACGACGTAACACTCATTCCCTAAACCACTCCGCCACAATGTGTTTTCTGTTAACTCTAGGAAAACAAATGAAACTTATACACAAACTCAGTTTAACCGATGATGCCATCTGAAAACCGGTAATCGGCAAACCAATCGTCAAATCGATTGTTTACCTCACAAATTCAGTTATAACCCATACACGACGGTTTCTAATCAAGTTAGAATTGATTGAACTTGAAGTTTCATCATTTTCGGTATTTGAAACCGAAAGTTTATCAAATTCCTGAATAACTCAAGCTTCAGACCATTCTCGCGATTCAGAGCTATCATATCAATACTCAATTTCAATTTCGTCGCATTTTTGAACCATAAGATCATCTGAATCAGTTCGCCGGAAAATTTCTGCAAGTTACCGGAAAACCGGGACTCACATTCTCACGGTAATTCCTCCGACTCTTTCTGTTTAAAACATGTGATTAATCAGTCTCTAACACAACTCCATCATCAGAATCGACCCTAGTCAACGTTTATCGAAAGTCTTATCTTCGCCGGAAAATTTCTGAGACTGCCGGAATCACACTGTGAACTGGTAAGATATCCTAAACTTCTTTTAAACCTTGTTTAAGTGACTCAACTTCATGAATAATCGATCAACGCTGTTAACTGGTTTCAACAGCCGGAGTTCACTTCCAGTACCGACGAACCTTCGCCGGATTTCTACGAATAACATCAATCGGTATATTCTTTTCCTTAAACTCTCTCCATTCTCTACTTTTGAATTACTGTTAATGTCTGAGAATTGTATAAATCACAAATCAATCATAACAAGTCGAATTATGCTGTCTGTGTAAATCGGCGAAGAAGATGAAGTCATAACAGAACATAAGATTAATTAAAAACGGTATTTTAAACGGGTTAGACACACAGTCCAGCGGTGGACTGTGTGCAAATTTCACACACACGTCCCGAGTTCGATCCTTGCTACACGCACGCCTTGTGTAAAAACATGCCTTTTTGATCAAGAACTAAACCGGGTTAAAACAGATAGTTGTTAAGTATAATAAAAACCAAGATAATAACCGGGTTAGACACACAGTCCAGCGGTGGACTGTGTGCAACATGAACTGCACGTCGCGCGTTCGAAACTTGTCACGAGCACCGGTCCAATTGAATTAAAACGTTTTTGCAAATAAAGGAATTTTCGGTTTATTCAAATAAGTGTATAAATATAATTAAAAACGAGTTTATTACGGGTTAGACACATAGCTCAGTTGGTAGAGCTGCGTGCACGCGAACGGAAGGTCGCCGGTTCGAATCCCACCCGGCGCAGGTATATTCGCTGACCGAACCGGTCAACGGTCAACGCTTAAAAAAAAATAATATTTTTTTATATTTTTATTTATTTAATTTAATTTAAAAATCAATTAAAAATACTTAAAATAACATTTTAAAGATAGAAAATAGCCATAAACTCACAAAAATATATCTAAAAATTTCATTAAAATCCTTAATAACATCCATCCATTTAATATATTTTTCCATTAATATTTAGGTTAGTATTCCTCGTCGACTCGCTCATCTAAATCGTGCGCATCTCACCATCTCCAATTCAACGCACCCAATGTGTGTGAATCTTTCAAATTCCCCGTTTTAATCACGTTTTTGGGGTGTATCATGTGTCTTTATTTATATACATATTATAACTAAACTAATGTGCATACATCATATCATGACATGTGTATTTAGTTTATTGCTGTTAAGTAGTTATTATTGGATGCAAGTTATTATTTCAGTACATACAATTGCCGAGGCCGCCGCTCCCCATTTATGAGGTTTGAGCTTGTTCCCCATTTTATTATGCGGTTGAACCTGGCGTGCCCGCATACGATCGGCTCCGTTTGATTGAGCCTTGATCGCACAGTTCATTTTACATTTTCAGTACATGCAATACGATCGGCTCCGTTTGATTGAGCCTTGATCGCACAGTTCATTTTACATTTTCAGTACATGCAATACGATCGGCTCCGTTTGATTGAGCCTTGATCGCACAGTTCATTTATGTTAGTTATCGTATGATATTGGTATATTCATGTATGCTAGCAAGAGTTATTGTATGTTATAATTGTAACTGCTATTTGCCAATGCTTGATTATTTACATTTGTTCATTTATGATTATGCACAATATTTCATTGATAAACTAACCATAAAATCATTATCAAATGTTTATCTAATAAGGTTCACTCGCCAACTTATGTTGACCCAAAAACTCCCATTTTACACATGATACAGGTGAACCAGCAGCAACTAGGAACACATAGGACCTGGATTAGAAGAATAAAACGATTTAGTATCGGGATTGTTATGTTTGGTTATTTCCTTTGTATTGAATGAACATGTTTGGATGTTTGAAAATGTAACTTTGACTTTATTAATTATGAAACATAATAGTAAATGTCATGTGCTTTGGTGATAACCCAATTATGCCCCGACTCTTATTTCCGCTGCGGGTCGGGGTGTGACAGATTGGTATCAGAGCCATGACTATA
This sequence comes from Scalesia atractyloides, assembly GCA_947069175.1. Classification (NCBI taxonomy): domain Eukaryota; kingdom Viridiplantae; phylum Streptophyta; class Magnoliopsida; order Asterales; family Asteraceae; genus Scalesia; species Scalesia atractyloides. The sequence continues at coordinate 18,777,908 of CAMTDV010000022.1, read as the reverse complement.
GGGATATAGGATAGGTTATTAGACCCTTAGAGCCTATACTATAGTCGATTAGAAACTTATAAGAATTTTGTGTGTTATATGCCAAATTTCATGATGTTTATATGTTTTATGTTAAATGTTACATTTGATATTGTGCAAGCATGTTCATAAGTATGTATTATCAAATAATGCCTATCATGAAATCGTATGCTCATAACATATCACATCCACGAAAGCACCCACCACATCATGATTGATTTTATAATGATTTTCGTGTTTTTCAAATCTCATCAAAGTGAGTTTTCATGACGGGCATGTAGTAACTGGAAGGGTACTAGTACCGGTAGTCGAAACGTCCTGTCTAGACTGGCATTCGTATAAATCCAAAATAAAGGACCAGTTTGCCTACCTGGGGACTAACAATGAGAGTACGAAGTACCTATTAGGCCAAATCATGCTATACCAAACGTCGTGTGAGCTAATCCCACTTTGAGTTGTCATTGTGTCTACACCTGGACACGTTCCGACCAAACATCTCATGAACATATTTTGTGGTTTGCATTCGGGGGATGCGAGTGTTAAATTGCCAATACTAATGTGATCCTACCAAGCCAATAGCCATGGGGGCCCACATGACTATGTAGGTGAAGGTATGGGGGACATTTGAGGCCCAACATGAGCGAACCCAAGACATCCTATGGATGTAGTTGCATTATTGATATTTATGTTATTTTCATTTTCTTAAAGACACATGACACCTAAAAAGATACCATAAACTCACAATCTTCTCATTTTATGATCCTGTAGATGTCGTCTAGACAGCATCGAAGGGGTAAAAGATCGGGAAAGTCTCAGGAACGTTTGGCCACTCATATCGCGAAACAAATGGCCACGATATTGCCTGACATCGTGGTACAAGTACAACAAGCCCTTGCTACAAATCCTACTAACCCTCCTCAACAACAGGACCAGAACATCGACAACCCTCCTACCATCAAGTGCTCCTACAAACATTTTAAGTCCTGTGAACCTCCAAAATTCGAAGGGACCGAGGGAGTCACTGCTCTCCTACATTGTTTCGAGGAGATAGAAAACGTTTTCTTAAACTGCGATTGTCCTGAGGATCGCAAGGTTCGTTACGCCACCGGGAGTCTACTTGGTGTAGCTCTCACTTGGTGGAATACTGAGAAAGGGAAGAGGGGAACTGAAGATGAGATGGCCTTAACTTGGGAGGAGTTAAGGGAAATCATGACTAGGCGTTTCTGTCCTAGAAGTGAAATTAAGAAGTTGGAGGATGAATTTCATGCCTTAAAGCAAAAGGAGGGTGATCACTCTACTTACAACAAGAGGTATTTGGAGTTGAACCAAATGGTTCCAAATTTATTTACTCCAACCTATCGCCTGATTGAACATTATATTCGAGGACTTCCCTCGAAAATCCAAGATTTGGTTCTCAGCGTTTCACCGGTAACACTTGAAGCTGCCATGGAGTTGGCAACTGAACTGACCGAAAACCGAATTCGCAATGGGAAGTTCAAAGAAGAGAAGAAGAAAGCCCCTGTTGAGGGACAAACATCAAACCACCCCATTCCTTCCTCTAAGTTTGCTAACAAGAGGAAGCGTAACACCAGGAATTTTGCAGTCACCCAAACCAACACCCCTATTCCTGCTGCACCCATCACTCAAGTCACTCCTTCACCCGCGCCATACAGAAGACCCTACACAGGCCCATTACCAAAATGTAACCGTTGTCAGTATCACCACTCCCCTGAGCATCCTTGCCAATACTGCACCGGCTGCGGTCGCGCAGGACATACTGTTCAAAACTGCCGCATGCCTCAACGAACAAATCGCCACCAACCTTTAACCCAAACCCACCAACAGTTAATGGGTCAAGCATAACAACAACTACCATTTCCACCCACCCAACATTTAGCCCAAACATACTATCAACCCAATTACCCTATGGGCCAACCTATGTGGGCTTGTTTCAATTGCGGCGACCCAAGTCATTTCAGAAACACATGTCCAAGGCTGGTTAATATTATTCATGCTCAGGCCCAAGCCAACCCTGTGAATCAAGCGAACCAAGCTCCTCCACCTGCAAGAGGAAGAGCTTTCAATATTAACGCGAACCAGGCCAGAGCTGACGGCAATGTGGTCAACGGTACGTTTCTTATAAATGGTAGATATGCCTCTATGTTATTTGATACTGGTGCGGATAGAAGTTTTGTGTCATTAGAATTTGAACCCATCTTAAACAAAAATCGGGATAAGCTCGCGGAATCCATAACGGTGGAAGTTGCGGACGGGAAACCAGTTTCATTAGACTCTATATTACGCAACTGTACACTCACCTTAAACGACCACGATTTCTCAGTCGACCTTATTCCTATGAAGCTGGGAAGTTTCGACATCATAATCGGTATGGATTGGCTCAGTCAACATCATGCGGAAGTTGTATGTCGTGAAAAATTTATTCGTATTCCTCTTTCAAATGGTCAGACTCTTCGAATCATTGGAGAAACCTCGTCGAAAGGGCTCAACTTAATGTCTTGTCTTCAAGCTCAAAAATATCTTCGCAAGAATTATGTCGCGTTTTTAGCCCATATCATCAAGAAGGGGACCACAGAGAAGAAACTTGAAGATATTCCTGTAATAAAAGATTTTCCACAAGTTTTTCCTGACAACATTTCAGGACTGCCTCCAATCAGGGATGTCGAATTCCGTATTGATCTTATACCTGGTGCTACACCAGTTGCAAAGTCTCCATATAGGTTAGCCCCCTCTGAAATGCAAGAGCTAGCCAGTCAATTGCAAGAGTTGACTGACAAGGGATTCATACGTCCCAGCTCATCGCCTTGGGGTGCACCTGTCCTTTTTGTAAAGAAGAAAGATGGATCTTTTCGTATGTGCATCGACTACAGAGAGCTTAACAAGTTAACCATCAAAAATCGATATCCTTTACCTCGCATAGATGATCTTCTTGACCAACTTCAAGGTGCCAGCTGCTTTTCGAAAATCGATCTTTGATCTGGCTATCATCAGCTTAGAGTGCATGAAGAAGACGTCCCTAAGACTGCTTTTCGAACTCGTTATGGCCACTATGAATTCATGGTTATGCCGTTTGGATTAACCAACGCACCAGCTGTCTTCATGGACCTAATGAACAGCGTCTGCAAACCTTACCTTGATCGATTTGTTATAGTTTTCATCGACGATATTCTTATTTATTCAAAATCTAAAGCTGATCATGAGCGTCATCTTCGACTTGTTCTTGCACTTCTAGAAAAGGAAAAGCTTTATGCCAAGTTCTCTAAATGTGAATTCTGGTTAAAAGAGGTGCAGTTCCTCGGGCATGTAGTCAATGACAAAGGAATACATGTTGACCCTTCAAAGATCAAAGCAGTTCAAGAATGGCAAGCTCCACGTACACCAACTGAAGTAAGATCTTTCCTTGGACTAGCCGGCTATTATCGTCGGTTCATTTCAAACTTCTCTCGCATTGCTGTGCCACTCACGGCTTTAACCCATAAGGGAAAACCATTCGTATGGGGACCCAAGCAAGAAGAAGCTTTTCAAACTCTTAAACAAAAACTTTGTGATGCACCAATCCTCACTCTTCCCGAAGGTTGTGATGATTTCGTAGTCTATTGCGGCGCGTCAGGGCAAGGATTAGGTTGCGTTCTCAAGCAAAGAGGAAAAGTCATAGCTTATGCCTCGAGGCAACTCAAGACACATGAAAAGAACTACACCACTCATGACCTAGAACTTGGAGCCGTTGTATTCGCTCTTAAGATATGGAGACATTATCTCTATGGTACTAAGTGTGAAATATACACTGACCACAAGAGTCTTCAACATATCTTTAATCAAAAAGAGTTAAATATGAGGCAACGAAGATGGGTCGAACTTCTGAATGATTACGACTGTGAAATTAGATACCACCCTGGTAAAGCAAATGTGGTGGCTGATGCACTTAGTCGAAAGGGTTATGCGAACTCCATTCATCTTCTATGTTCGCAAATTATAACCGACATTAAAGATCAAATTCGAGAAGCTCAACACGTTTCAATAACAGAAGAAGATGTACGAAAAGAGATGTCCTGTGGAGCCGAGTTAAAACTTGAAACTAAATCTGATGGTATTCTGTATTACCTAGATCGTATCTGGATTCCTAACCACAACAATCTTCGTGAAACTCTTATGAACTCACAAAACGCGATATTCTATACACCCAGGAGCCGATAAGATGTATCAAGACCTACGATACACCTATTGGTGGCCTGGAATGAAGAAGGATGTTGCCGTTTTTGTTTCCATGTGTCTCACATGTTCTAAGGTGAAGGCTGAACACCAAAGACCCTCAGGACTTCTAGTCCAACCGGAAATACCTGTATGAAAGTGGGAAAATATAACCATGGATTTCATTACCGGGTTACCTCGCACTTCTGGTGGGTATGACACTATATGGGTGATTATAGACCGACTTACAAAATCAGCTCACTTTATTCCTATTCGAGAAGATTTCAAGAATGAAAAGCTTGCTCGTATTTATATCAACGAAATCGTAAGCCGGCATGGGGTACCATTAAGTATTATTTCTGATCGTGATGGTCGTTTCACCTCACGAACATGGCAAGCAGTACAATCCGCTATGGGCACTCGATTAGATCTCAGTACCGCCTTTCATCCTCAAACTGATGGACAGTCTGAGCGCACCATTCAAACTCTTGAGGGTATGCTTAGAGCATGTGTCAGAGACTTCAAGGGAAATTGGGACGCCCACCTACCGTTAGTTGAATTTTCGTACAACAACAGCTATCATTCGAGCATTGGCATGGCACCTTTTGAAGCCTTATATGGTCGAAAGTGCCAATCTCCTGTGTGTTGGCACGAAATTGGGGAAGCACAAATTACTGGTCCAGAATTGATCCAAGAAACCACAGATAAGATCCATCAAATTCGAAACAATCTTCTTGCGGCTCAAAGTCGTCAAAAGAGTTACGCAGATAAGCGACGGAAGCCCTTAGAGTTTAACATTGGTGATCATGTGCTTTTAAAAGTATCACCGTGGAAGGGAGTAGTTCGTTTTGGTCAAAAGGGGAAGCTAGCACCACGTTACGTAGGACCTTTCAAGATACTCGAAAGAGTAGGTCCTGTAGCATACAAGCTTGACTTACCAGAAGAACTCAACAGGATTCATCCCACATTCCACGTGTCGAACTTGAAGAAGTGCCTCGCTGATGAGAATCTCCATATTCCGCTGGAAGATATTAGATTGATGAATCCATGCATTTTATTGAAAGACCAGTGGAGATCATGGATTACGGGGAGAAGCGTCTTCGACGAAGTCGCATTCCAATAGTTAGGGTACGCTGGGAGTCGAAATGGGGACCTGAGTTTACTTGGGAACGTGAAGACTCAATGCGTGAAAAATACCCGCATCTTTTTCCGACTACTTCAACTATTTAAATTTCGGGACGAAATTCCTAAAAGTAGGGGATACTGTAACATTTGTAAAAATCGGGTCTCCAAAACCCGCTCCGTTTTGTAATCAAGTACCAAGTTATAAAAGTTGCATTAATTATTTATGAATATTTTGAGTTAAAACGATACATAATTAATAAATAAACTAAACTATAAAAATTATATTTGATAAAAAGTTAAAATAAAATAAATAAAAAAATATATGAAGCTGCCGGGACTCGAACCCGGGTCAGCCAAGGCAATGCAACGACTTAACACTCATTCCCTAAACCACTCCGCCACAATGTGTTTTCTGTTAACTCTAGGAAAACAAATGAAACTTATACACAAACTCAGTTTAACCGATGATGCCATCTGAAAACCGGTAATCGGCAAACCAATCGTCAAATCGATTGTTTACCTCACAAATTCAGTTATAACCGATACACGACGGTTTCTAATCAAGTTAGAATTGATTGAACTTAAAGTTTCATCATTTTCGGTATTTGAAACCGAAAGTTCATCAAATTCCTGAATAACTCAAGCTTCAGACCATTCTCGCGATTCAGAGCTATCATATCAATACTCAATTTCAATTTCGTCGCATTTTTGAACCATAAGATCATCTGAATCAGTTCGCCGGAAAATTTCTGTAAGTCACCGGAAAACCGGGACTCACATTCTCACGGTAATTCCTCCGACTCTTTCTGTTTAAAACATGTGATTAATCAGTCTCTAACACAACTCCATCATCAGAATCGACCCTAGTCAACGTTTATCGAAAGTCTTATCTTCGCCGGAAAATTTCTGAGACTGCCGGAATCACACTGTGAACTGGTAAGATATCCTAAACTTCTTTTAAACCTTGTTTAAGTGACTCAACTTCATGAATAATCGATCAACGCTGTTAACTGGTTTCAACAGCCGGAGTTCACTTCCAGTACCGACGAACCTTCGCCGGATTTCTGTGAATAACATCAATCGGTATATTCTTTTCCTTAAACTCTCTCCATTCTCTACTTTTGAATTACTGTTAATGTCTGAGAATTGTATAAATCACAAATCAATCATAACAAGTCGAATTATGCTGTCTGTGTAAATCGGCGAAGAAGATGAAGTCATAACAGAACATAAGATTAATTAAAAACGGTATTTTAAACGGGTTAGACACACAGTCCAGCGGTCGACTGTGTGCAAATTTCACACACACGTCCCGAGTTCGATCCTTGCTACACGCACGCCTTGTGTAAAAACATGCCTTTTTGATCAAGAACTAAACCGGGTTAAAACAGATAGTTGTTAAGTATAATAAAAACCAAGATAATAACCGGGTTAGACACACAGTCCAGCGGTGGACTGTGTGCAACATGAACTGCACGTCGCGCATTCGAAACTTGTCACGAGCACCGGTCCAATTGAATTAAAACGTTTTTGCAAATAAAGGAATTTTCGGTTAATTCAAATAAGTGTATAAATATAATTAAAAACGAGTTTATTACGGGTTAGACACGTAGCTCAGTTGGTAGAGCTGCGTGCACGCGAACGGAAGGTTGCCGGTTCGAATCCCACCCGGCGCAGGTATATTCGCTGACCGAACCGGTCAACGGTCAACGGTCAACAGTCAACGCTTAAAAAAAATAATATTTTTTTTATTTTTTATTTATTTAATTTAATTTAAAAATCAATTAAAAATACTTAAAATAACATTTTTAAAGATAGAAAATAGCCATAAACTTACAAAAATATATCTAAAAATTTCATTAAAATCCTTAATAACATCCATCCATTTAATATATTTTTCCATTATTATTTAGGTTAGTATTCCTCGTCGACTCGCTCATCTAAATCGTGCGCATCTCACCATCTCCAATTCAACGCACCCAACGTGAGTGAATCTTTCAAATTCCCCGTTTTAATCACGTTTTTGGGGTGTATCATGTGTCTTTATTTATATACATATTATAACTAAACTAATGTGCATACATCATATCATGACATGTGTATTTAGTTTATTGCTGTTAAGTAGTTATTATTGGATGCAAGTTATTATTTCAGTACATACAATTGCCGAGGCCGCCGCTCCCCATTTATGAGGTTTGAGCTTGTTCCCCATTTTATTATGCGGTTGAACCTGGCGTGCCCGCATACGATCGGCTCTGTTTGATTGAGCCTTGATCGCACAGTTCATTTTACATTTTCAGTACATGCAATACAATCGGCTCCGTTTGATTGAGCCTTGATCGCACAGTTCATTTATGTTAGTTATCGTATGATATTGGTATATTCATGTATGCTAGCAAGTGTTATTGTATGTTATAATTGTAACTGCTATTTGCCAATGCTTGATTATTTACATTTGTTCATTTATGATTATGCACAATATTTCATTGATAAACTAACCATAAAATCATTATCAAATGTTTATCTAATAAGGTTCACTCGCCAACTTATGTTGACCTAAAAACTCCCATTTTACACATGATACAGGTGAACCAGCAGCAGCTAGGAACACATAGGACCTGGATTAGAAGAATAAAACGATTTAGTATTGGGATTGTTATGTTTGGTTATTTCCTTTGTATTGAATGAACATGTTTGGATGTTTGAAAATGTAACTTTGACTTTATTAATTATGAAACATAATAGTAAATGTCATGTGCTTTGGTGATAACCCAATTATGCCCCGACTCTTATTTCCGCTGCGGGTCGGGGTATGACAGATTGATATCAGAGCCATGACTATAGGGATATAGGATAGGTTATTAGACCCTTAGAGCCTATACTATAGTCGATTAGAAACTTATAAGAATTTTGTGTGTTATATGCCAAATTTCATGATGTTTATATGTTTTATGTTAAATGTTACATTTGATATTGTGCAAGCATGTTCATAAGTATGTATTATCAAATAATGCCTATCATGAAATCGTATGCTCATAACATATCACATCCATGAAAGCACCCACCACATCATGATTGATTTTATAATGATTTTCGTGTTTTTCAAATCTCATCAAAGTGAGTTTTCATGACGGGCATGTAGTAACTGGAAGGGTACCAGTACCGGTAGTCGGAACGTCCTGTCTAGGCTGGCATTCGTATAAATCCAAAATAAAGGACCAGTTTGCCTACCTGGGGACTAACGATGAGAGTACGAAGTACCTATTAGGCCAAAGCATGCTATACCAAACGTCGTGTGAGCTAATCCCACTTTGAGTTGTCATTGTGTCTACACCTGGACACGTTCCGACCAAACATCTCATGAACATATTTTGTGGTTTGCATTCGGGGGATGCGAGTGTTAAATTGCCAATACTAATGTGAATCCTACCAAGCCAATAGCCATGGGGGCCCACATGACTATGTAGGTGAAGGTATGGGGGACATTTGAGGCCCAACATGAGCGATCCCAAGACATCCTATGGATGTAGTTGCATTATTGATATTTATGTTATTTTCATTTTCTTAAAGACACATGACACCTAAAAAGACACCATAAACTCACAATCTTCTTATTTTATGATCCTGTAGATGTCGTCTAGACAGCATCGAAGGGGTAAAAGATCGGGAAAGTCTCAGGAACGTTTGGCCACTCATATCGCGAAACAAATGGCCACGATATTGCCTGACATCGTGGTACCAAGTACAACAAGCCCTTGCTACAAATCCTACTAACCCTCCTCAACAACAGGACCAGAACATCGACAACCCTCCTACCATCAAGTGCTCCTACAAACATTTTAAGTCCTGTGATCCTCCAAAATTTGAAGGGACCGAGGGAGTCACTGCTCTCCTACATTGGTTCGAGGAGATGGAAAACGTTTTCTTAAACTGCGATTGTCCTGAGGATCGCAAGGTTCGTTACGCCACCGGGAGACTACTTGGTGTAGCTCTCACTTGGTGGAATACTGAAAAAGGGAAGAGGGGAACTGAAGATGCGATGGCCTTAACTTGGGAGGAGTTAAGGGAAATCATGACTAGGCGTTTCTGTTCTAGAAGTGAAATTAAGAAGTTGGAGGATGAATTTCATGCCTTAAAGCAAAAGGAGGGTGATCACTCTACTTACAACAAGAGGTTTTTGGAGTTGAACCAAATGGTTCCAAATTTATTTACTCCAACCTATCGCCTGATTGAACATTATATTCGAGGATTTCCCTCGAAAATTCAAGATTCGGTTCTCAGCGTTTCACAGGTAACACTTGAAGCTGCCATGGAGTTGGCAACTGAACTGACCGAAAACCGAATTCGCAATGGGAAGTTCAAAGAAGAGAAGAAGAAAGCCCCTGTTGAGGGACAAACCTCAAACCACCCCATTCCTTCCTCTAAGTTTGCTAACAAGAGGAAACGTAACACCAGGAATTTTGCAGTCACCGAAACCAACACCCCTATTCCTGCTGCACCCATCACTCAAGTCACTCCTTCACCCGCGCCATACAGAAGACCCTACACAGGCCCATTACCAAAATGTAACCGTTGTCAGTATCACCACTCCCTGAGCATCCTTGCCAATACTGCAACGGCTGCGGTCGCGCAGGACATACTGTTCAAAACTGCCGCATGCCTCAACGAACAAATCGCCACCAACCTTTAACCCAAACCCACCAACAGTTAATGGGTCAAGCACAACAACAACTACCATTTCCACCCACCTAACATTTAGCCCAAACATACTATCAACCCAATTACCCTATGGGCCAACCTATGCGGGCTTGTTTCAATTGCGGCGACCCAAGTCATTTCAGAAACACATGTCCAAACATTTAGCCTAAACATACTATCAACCTATTTAGGTTTATTGCTTTAACTTTTAAAGAGTTTTATTTAACTTAGTAAATTAGTTTAGCACCCTCCATTTATTTTTGATCCATTTACATTAATATCTAGATTATTGAGCATTATTTACTAGTTCCAGTTTCAATGATTTCTACACATATTTATCAAACCATACGTAATATTATTACTTTTTGTTATCACAGATAAGTTGTGACACTCAAACGCCACCTAGCCCTTTTGAAGTCTATTACAAGTTGTATTCTAAGAGAATTCACATTTATTTCATCATATTTTTATATTAAATTATAAAAAGTTATTATATTTTCTCTCTCTTTTTCAATTAAATAATACCTTTTATACTTTTACCATTAATTTTTCTCTCTCATCTACTCACAACAACTTTCAAATTATATTAAAAAATTATAGAGGATGAACAGTGTCTCCTAAAATATACAGATAAACAGTAACATTTAGTCTCTCTTTTACTCACAATCACGTTTTATACTCTTTATATTATAAAAACTCTACTCACACAATTTGATAGAATGATGTGAATGCTCTAATGCTAAAAAAGATGCCAAAATGATATACAAAAAATTGAATATGTGAGTTATTACTCTCTTTGTTAAAAGCTCGTATTCATGCTGCATAATTTTGTTAAAATTTAATTTTGGATTATTAGTTTCAGCTTTTTATTATATGGCTTCATAGTCCTTTTTCTTATTTTTTTAATCTTTGTTTCATTAGTAATTTTAGTTCTACGGAACCACGTGTCTGTGATACTTGTTTATTATTTCTTTTTATATATGTTCTTTTATAATACTTTTTGAGTCGATTTATTTGATGATAATTTTATATGGTGCTCGTTGTGCTAGCGTTTGTAGTTCTAAATTTTGACTTAGTATGGCAATTTGACTTTTGATATTGTGCATTTAGACTTTTGGCACCGTTACTAATCTGCTTAATATTTCTGTGGTAAACGCTAATTGATTTCTGTTACTAACCTACTTGATTCTTTTAATATTTCTTACTTAATTGTTTTATGTTAGGAGAATATTTTTATCTTAATTTCTATAGGGACGACTATAATTACTATCATTAATTCTTATAGGGACAACTACAACTACTATCATGCATCACGAGCTAAAAAGGAGGCAATTAAATGAGTATGTTCCTAGGAAAAAACAATTAAATATGCATAGAAGGTAGGCCTTGGACCAGTTTTCAGAAGATTTTTTTTGGATGACATTGATGCTAGATCGTGTCAACCACCGTCAAGCGAGAATGAAGCACTTCAAAATTATGTTGGTTCACTAAAAGAGTAATAGAAACAAAGCAATGGAAATATCAAAATTTGTCAATATTCATGAGCTCAAAGTTTCCAAATTTTGATAGCTCACTATTTGCACCTGTGAGTGGTGGAGCAAATGGTTCAGATGGGCAACTCAATGACAATGATAGTTTGATCTAGGATGTGAGTTAGACTTATTTTGTTAGTGTTTGATTGATTATTGTTTTGAAGTTCAGAAATTTTAACATACTAAGTATATTTACTTACATTTTTTATTTTTACTCCTTTTATAGTTTAGAATTAACATACCATAATGTAATGGATTAAATTTATTAAGAATGAAATGATATTGTATTTAAGACTCTTATTAGTAAAAAAGTAAATATACTATGAAATGCACATATATGTTATGGAGTATTAAATATAGTATCAAAGACTATTTTTCAGTCTATGTAAAAACACACCGGAAAAGAGTCATAGCATCAGGGACTATTTTTAGTCACAAAAATAACATATTAGGGACTAATTATCAGTCTTTAAAATAATATGTTTGAGACTGAAAAAGTTCTTAAGGTTAGTACACTTTATGTCTAATGCCTACGTCTTTTGTGTGTGTTAGTATGTATATGGCAGAATGTTTGTTAAGTTAGTTTAAAGTTTGATTTTGAAATGTAAGGACTTGTACGTGCGTAGGAGTCCAACACACATATCAGTACCATTGAATGCAAGAGTCCTACGCACATATGACCAAGTCCTATAAATAGGTGGTCTCATGCGCATGAGCTCATAACTTTCGATTTCAAGCTTTTGTACAGTCAAATTTTAAAGAATTGTTACCAAAATCAATACAGAAAGTTGTATGTGATATCAGAGCATTACACATCATTTGTGATTGAATTATGCGATTTTACAAATGATGTAGATATTCATTTGCACCGTTTTCACGTCTTATTATGCCAAGTGTAAAAGAAAAGTGTTCCTACACTTAAATGATACAAAGTTTCAGTCTGGATAAATTGAATAATAAATGGTATGCTATGAGAAAGAACATAATTAAATACTAAAATGGTATGTTATCGTAGACTAATTCTTAGTCTCTAAAAGATTATATATTTAGGACTAAATTTATTAAAAGATATCTCAGTCTCTAAAACACATATTGGACACTAAATAACATGATATTTAAGATTTTTTAGTCTATAAAAAAACATATTCGAAACTAATTCTCTGTCTCAACAACATCTTACTAGGTACTGAATTGGCATGGAACCCTAAGCTAACTAAATGTATTTGGGACTAAGTAGACAAAGTTTAAGAACAGAATTTCAGTCCCTGAAAAGCTTGGTATCGAGGACTGATTTTCAGTTATCAACAAAATGTATTCAAGATTGAAATGATGTGGTACGGAGGGATGGATTTTGGATTGATTTTATGTGTAAGGGATACTGAATGCTAGTCCTTGTTGGTGTCATACAACTAAGACTGAAATATAGTTACTTATGAAAGTATCTAGGACTAAGTAGTTAGGATTGACTTGGGACTCACAAAATCAGTCCTAACAACCATTAAGGACTAATTTAGGAGTACAAGAGACTAAACTTTCAATCCCAAATGGCGATCTTTACTGTAGTCGCGGTTAAGTTGAAACAAGAAGTAAAAGAATGATCATACATGGGTTTCAGGTATATGAAAGAGATTGAATAACCATGTTTGTACCATTTGGAAATCACATACACATGATTCGTTTTACTACTAGCTTTTGATAAACAATCAAAGGCTATGTTATTTGAGTGCGATGACTTACGGTTAGAAAACCAAAAAGTTTATAAAGTGAATTACTTACTAATTAATTGTAACATTTGTGTAAAACGGGTTTCGAAAACCCGCACCGTTTATTAATCAAGTATTTGTTTAACTGATCGTTGCGTATGTTATTAGTGTTTCAATTAATAAATGTTGTAAAATAAAAAAAATATTATAATTAATAAATAATAATAATAATAAGTAAACTTTCAAATAATAAATCAAAAAAAATAAAACAAAAATAAACAGGAGAAACCAGGTTTCGAACCCGGGTCTCCCGCATATACACACACTCATAACACAACTACTCTACACACACTTTAGTGTTTTAAATCTGAAGCAAATAACTTTTATAAAGACAAATAGCAAAACCTGCAAGTCAAGCTGCACATCTGAAACCGCCGGCGAAGCTTAAATCTCGGAATCAAGCTCTATTTTTTCGAATAAAAACGGTTATAACCGATATTATAACCGAAGATGTTTAAAGCAATGCAAATTAAAACCGATTTCAATCATTAATTCGAAACCAAAAGATTAATACTACCTTGCCTATAAAAACCTACTGAACATCATTCTAATCATACACTACATCATTTCGCAATTCTCAAAACTCTTAGTTCTTGTCAAAAAAAAAAGAATTCCGTTCATCCTGTCGCCGGAATTTTTCCACCGGAAAACCGAAAGCAGTCGTGGTTGGTAACATTCATTTATCGTTTGTTTTATACTTCATTTATTCGAGTGCTAATTCGTATCAAAGAATAATAGTTGTTATATTCCAACCATGAAAGTTTTGATTTGGGTTTTTGATCTGTATTGAAATTTATTGAAGAAGATGAGTTGTTACCAAACGATTAAGTATAAAAAGAATCTGGGTTATAACCGGGTTAGACACACAGTCCAGTGGTGGACTGTGTGCAATTTTAGCATACAAGGTATGGGTTCGATTCGTGCTTGCAATCGGTTTCCAATAATAAAACTCAGTTTTTTTTAGTCAACGAGAACTCTTTCCAATAGTGTTTAAGTTTAATAAAAATCTCTATATGAATGGGTTAGACACCCAGCCCGGTTGGTTGGGCTGGGTGTAAGGCAACGAGTGGGTCTTGGGATCGAATCGGGTGATAGCACCGGTTCGATCGGTTTAAAATCTTTTTAATTAAAATGATTTCTGAAATGGTTTAGTAAGTATATAAGAATAATAAAAATCAGAATACTTTCGGGTTAGACACGTAGCTCAGTTGGTAGAGTTGCGTGCACGTATGCAAGAGGTCTCAAGTTCGAATCACACCCACGACGCCAATAATCTCAAACGACCCGGTCAGGGCCTCTTGTCAGATCTGACAAGAATATGTTTTTTTATTATTATTTTATCTTATTCTATATTATTTTGTATATGTATTTTAACAAAAAAAAATTAACTAAAAACACTTATAGACACCAAATTGTAGGTTTAAAAATTTAATAAATAACGCAATAATAACCAAAAAATCTGACAAAAGTATTAAACCAATATATTAATTTTATATATTTGTCGAATTATTACGTTTTTATTTAGGTTAGTCTCCTTGGTCGGTTAAATCTCAATTCGTGCGCACTCTTCATCAATCAAGGAAACGCACCCACTGTGAGTGAATCCTTACAAACTCCCATTTTAATCACGTTTTGGGGTGTATCATGTGTCGTACATGTTTTATTTATTTTTTAAACACTTGTGCTAACATCATTATGTGATCAAATGTGTATCTTTGTTGGTGAGATTATGTGTGGTTACATTTTATCATTTCAGTGCAATCATTCATTTGAGGCCCATTAGTTCCTCGTGGGATACGAGTTGAGCATCAGGTGCCTCATTAGATCGGCTCCGTTTGATTGAGCCTTGATCTCAAGTTCATCATTCATCATGTCATGTGTTTATTGTGGATATTATGTGGTTTGTGATTGTTTATATATATGCATATGCTCACTTATGATTCATAAACAAATTTTTATTTAAATAACTAATATAGCAATTGTTTAAATTGTTTTACTTAGATTCACTCGCCAACTTTTGTTGACCCAAACCTCTGTTTACGCATGATATAGGTGGACAAGCTGAGGAGGGGAACACATAGGAATGACCTTTGAAGACTAATAAATATATTCTGTTTAGAACAATGTTTATTTGTGCTTGTATGTTTCCTTGTGTTTGGATATTTGAAGTTTTAATTTCAATTAATAAATATGAAACCTTTTAGTAAATGTCATGAGCTTTGGTGATAACCCAATTATGCCCCGAATTTTATTTCCGCTGCGGGTCATGGTGTGACAGATTGGTATCAGAGCTTTTGACTATACGGATATTGGATAGGTTATTACACCCTTAGAGCCTATACTATAGTTGAATAGATTTTAATTGTTTATGTGTTACATGTAAAATTCATGATGTTTATATGTTTCATGTTTATTTCACACACAAATGCATGCAAGCACCTTCACTAATACATGTTAATCTGTGATGCTCATTATAGTTCATATATCGATAAATAATGCCTACACAAGCACACACATCACGATTTCACAATTTTCATGATTTCTTCTCAAAGATTTTACCATGTTTTCATGTTTTTCAATCACATCAAAGTGAGTCCTACGACGGGCATGTAGTAACTGGAAGGGTACGAGTACCGGTAGTCGTAACGTCCTGTCTAGGCTTATAAATCCAAAATAATGGACCAGTTTGCCTACCTGGGGACTAACGATGAGAGTATGAAGGACCTATTAGGCCAAAGCATGCCACATCAAACGTCGTGTGAACTAATCCCACTTTGAGATGTCATTGTGTCTACACCTGGACACCCTCCGACCTTACGTCTCGTAATCATGTTTTACGATTTTCATTCAGGTGATGCGAGTGTTATCAGGCCAACACCAATGTGAACGCTACTAAGCCCAGTGGTCATGGGGGCCCACGTGACTACCTAGGCTATGGTATGGGAGACATTTGGAGGCCCAAAAATGAGCAAGCCCAAGACATCCTATTGATGTAGTTAAGTTATTATTTTCATTTATGTTGTTTTCATTCTTTTTACAAAACATAACACCTAGAAGCTATCAACACATAATCTCGCTACGTATTTCCTGATATCGTTGTGAAAGTTCGAGGCGGTAGAAGGTCAGAAAGATCAAGCGAACGTATGGCCATTCAAATCGCTCAACAGATGGCTGTCGTATGTCACACCCCGACCCGCAGCGGAAAAGGTGACCGGGGCATGATTGGGTTATCATCAAAGCTCATGACATTTATTATACGTTTCATATTCATTAAATACAATTTAATAGGAAATTTACAACTATAATTACATCATGACCTAACATCAATCTAAGCTTCTTTGTTTTCTTCTAAGGCATTTCCTATGTTTTCCTTACTTCATCCTGTTCACCTGTATCATGTGTAAAAGGGTATTTGGATCAACAAAAAGTTGGCGAGTGAATCCTATGGAAAACATTTGAACAAGTTTATTTAATTGATTATGAAATGAGTGCACAACCACACATGAGTAAAAATATATGTAAACTTATTCAACAATCATTAGATATTAAATAAAGCACACATGAACAATAATGGAACTTTTAGAGGCACGCGTTGCTCTACTCGTCTCTCACAAGGAACTGATGGGCCTAATGAATGAATCGCATAAACATGATAATATGAAAGACACAACTACAAACAATATAAATTCAATGATACACACATGAACAATAATGGATTGGTTTTGAGGCTCGCGTTGTTCAACTCGTCTCCCACGAGGAACTGATGGGCTTAATGAATGAATTTCATATAATTTGACAAAATGAAATACGTAATCACAACAATATAAACAATCTAAGTTTAGATCACGATATGGTATGGCACAAGTTTAAATAAACGGGTTAATTATTTGGTGACACATGACACACTCCAAAACGTGTAATTAAAAGGGGAGTTGTAAGATTCACTCACAGTGGGTGCGTTCGGTTGATGATGTTGAATGCACGCGAAGTGGTTTTAACCACGAGTGAAATTAACCTAGATAAATAGCATTATGGTTTGGTAAGTAAACGGATTTTATTGATCCATTTTAGTAGGATTGTTGGGTGTATTTTTGTGAGTTCAAGGCTATTTTCTAAATTTTTAAGTATTTTTAATTGATTTTTAATTAAAATAAATAATTAAAAATAATAAAAAAAAAGTTGACTTTTTTGACCGTTGACCATTGACCGTTGACCGTTGACTTTGACTTTGACCGAGACCTCCCGTACGCGTGCACGCAGCTCTACCAACTGAGCTACGTGTCTAACCCGAAATATTTCTGTTTTTAATTATATTTATATACTAATTAGATTAAACCGAAAATCATTTATTTTTAAAAACGATTTAACTGAATCGGACCGGTGCGCTCCACAGGTCTCGAACCCGGGACCTGTGGGTTGTGTTAACACACAGTCCACCGCTGGACTGTGTGTTTAACATGTTATATAAACCGATTTTTATTATACTTAAATACAAACTAAGTACTTTCATTTCTGACTTATTTAAAAAGGTAGATAATTGTCCGAGTCGGTGCAGTAGACCGGACTCGAACTCGTGACGTGTGATTTAAACATACACACAGTCCACCGCTGGACTGTGTGTCTATCTTGGTTATTATTCCGGTTATTAATAAACTTAACATATATATGAAATGAATCCGGTTCAGTTAACAAAAAAGACATTTTTATTAAGGCAGCGTGTGTGGGACAAGATTCGAACTCGAGACGTTAGTGTGTTTATTGTGCACACAGTCCACCGCTGGACTGTGTGTCTAACCCGAGTTATAACTTGATTTTAATTACACTTATATGATACATAAACTTCGTCTTCTTCGTCAGTTTTTAACCAGAATCGGAAGTCCGACTGGTTCGATGATTAAATCATGTTCGTTAGCGTTTTTCAGTTAATTACAGATGAGATATGTAAAAAAGAAGGAAAGATTTAAACGTGAGGTATACCGACTGGATTCCTCTGTTTTTCCGGCAGAACTCCGGCGACAACAACAGGTTCTGGCATCGTGTGTCTTGCAGCAGCGAGTCTTCGGAAAGCTTACAAAGGACGTGGGTGACTTCGGTATAAGCTCAGGGGGTTTAGTAAGGCTTAGAAGTGGAGGGTTCGGTTTTCCGGCGATGAGCAGAAGATTTCCGGCGAGTGAGTTTTCGCCGAGAAAGGGTGCGGTGTTGAGCGAAAATGTTTGCAGAGGTTCGAAGGGGTATTTATAAGACAGGTTATCGATGAACTTGGTCCGATTTCCGACTTTATTCGTCGATTATAATTTCTCCGGTGGTTATAGTTGGTGTCGCGGACTCAGGCGTCGGTTATAACCGATGTGCGTTTAAAGTTTACGTTATAACTAAAGGAATCGTTAAATTATTGGCGAGATCGCCGGGATTTCCGACGACTGCATTTGGGCGCCGGTTTTGAATTCGGAAAGTCATGTTATGAATTAAATGATTCTAACATTTAACAAGAAACATCAGTGTCGCAGTGGTTTAAGTGTTGAATGTTAAGTCTGTGTTGACACGGCGACTGACCCGGGTTCGAAACCCGGCAGAGCCAAATTGTTTTTATTTTCTTATTTTTGACAGTTTTTCAAAAACAAACTATATATTCCCATATAATAATTAATTATGTATCGTTTAAAATTATTTTGGGCATTAAATTCGCAACGAAATTTTTAACTGATTGTTCGGTTAATAAACGGAGCGGGTTTGGTAAAATCCGTTTTTGACGGATGTTACAGTATCCCCTGCTTTTTAGAAATTTCGTCCCGAAATTTAAATAGTGATATATTTGACTAAAAGAATGATGGTGTTTAGTTTGACAGTTATATGCTTAGAAGAAGTAAGGTTTTAAGTTTTTTTGTTTGAGGCGGTAACGTTCCTTGCAAGGGTTAAGTACCCTATTACAGGAATCGCTTTTTGTTGCCTACTGTAAAAGTATTGATAAGCAGAATTGATTCGCTAACTATGATATCATGCATAAGAGTTTGGATATGTTTGGAAGGGTATGGTTATATCCTAAGGCAAAACTTCTAATACTACAACCTACATGGAACATAAATAAACACAACAGCTAATATTTGAACATAAATAAACACAACAGCTAATATTAGTAAGCTATGATTGCTTCTATGGCTATAGAACATAAATAAACACAACAGCTAATATTTGAATCCACATTCTGATAGCATATATGTTTGAATGGTGGCAGTTCCTCTCTCGTTTGTTATGATGGAGAGGTTAGTTTATGTAGAAATGGAACACAATCCAATCTCTTTAAATAGCAAGATGATATAAATGTAACACAAATTTCAACCAAGGCAATACTAAATCCTACATGGAACTTCTCATAACCGTCTGATAATGCCTCTGATCCTTTGGCAAGAATACTTATATATAGGAAGTACCAGCGGCGTATCCACCATATTCTTGCCAAATTTTCATTGGTTTTATCCACAAGTTATGATTAGTTACCAAGAAACTACTAAATCCTACATAGAACTTCTCATAACCGTCTGACAATGCCTCTGATCCTTTGACAAGAATACTTATATATAGGAAGTACCAGCGGCGTATCCACCATATTCTTGTCAAATTTTCATTGGTTTTATCAGTGAATTATGATTAGTCCTATATGACTCTACAACCAATACAACAAACACAAAATACTGAAATGAAAAATGTCTGTGCGATCAAGGCTCAATCAAACGGAGCCGATCGTATTGCATGTACTGAAAATGAAAATGTCTGTGCGATCAAGGCTCAATCAAGCGGAGCCGATCGTATTGCATGTACTGGAAATAATAAACTTAATCTAAACATCAATCACACAAACAGTCTATACATGGAACCTCTCATAACCGCCTAATAATGCCTCCGATCATTTGACTTTATCCACAAGTTATGATTAGTTCTATGTGACTCTACTACAAACACAACAACCACAAAATACTGATAATGAAAATGTCTGTGCGATCAAGGCTCAATCAAACGGAGCCGGTCGTATTGCATGTACTGAAAATGAAAATGTCTGTGTGATCAAGGCTCAATCAAATGGAGCCGATCGTATTGCATGTACTGAAAATGATAAACTTAATCTAAACAACAATCACACAAACAGCCTATACATGGAACCTCTCATAACCGCCTGATAATGCCTCCGATCATTTGACAAGAATACTTATATATAGGAAGTACCAGCGGCGTATCCACCATATTCTTGTCAAATTCTCATTGACTTTATCCGCAAGTTATGATTAGTTCTATGCGACTCTACAACAAACACAACAACCACAAGATACTGATAATGAAAATGTATGTGCGATCAAAGCTCAATCAAACGGAGCCGATCGTATTGCATGTACTGAAAATGAAAAATGTCTGTGCGATCAAGGCTCAATCAAACGGAGCCGATCGTATTGCATGTACTGAAAATGAAAAATGTGGGCACGCCAGGTTCAACCTCATAATGAAATGGGGAACATGCTCAACGCTCATAATGTGATGGGGAGCGGCGGCCTATGAAATTGCATGTACTGAAATAATAAACAATAATTACTTAAACAGTCTACACATGGAACCTCTCATAACCGCCAGATAATGCTTCTGATCCTTTGACAAGAATACTTATATATAGGAAGTACCAGCGGTGTATCCACCATATTCTTGTCAAAGTTTCATTGGCTTCATCCTTAAGTTATGTTTGGTTCTATGTGATAAAGAAAAACATAAAAACTAAACGATAGGGGTTGAATCAGGATTTTCGGTGAAGAGGACTAGTTGAGTATCTTCGCTTGGGTCGTCATTATCTTCGACCGGATTGGCGTTGATGTTGAAGACTCTTCCTCTTGCTGGTGGCCTAGCGGTTGGGTTTTCTTGGTTTACTTGGTTAACTGGGTTTGATTGGGCTTGAGCGTTGATGACGTTAACCAATTGAGGGCATGTGTTTCTAAAGTGGGTAGGGTCGCCACAATTGAAACAAGCTCGAACATATGGGAACATGGGGTATTGGGGTTGTTGATAGGTTTGGTTCATGGTTTGAGTAGGGGAAGAGATTTGGTTTTGAAGGGTGCGGCAAACCTTGCTCAAATGACCATAGCGTCCACAAGTTGCACATAGTCGACAAGGTAAGGTAAGGGGATGGTGGTAAAAACAGTTGTTGCATCGAGGGTGAGGTCCAAGATATGGTTTCTTATTTGGGTAAGTTGAGTTGGTGCCACTTGAGTGATTGGGATAGCTTGGATGGGTATGGCGTGTGAAATTGGTTGATTCCGTTGGATAGCAGCGAAAAGTTGCCCGTCTCTTTTTCTCTTAGAGTTGGGTTGAGAAGGGGATTCGGTTTGGGTGTAGTCGGAGGTTTCAGTCGATTCTTTATCCTTCTTCTTCTCCTCCTTGAAGTCTTTGTTCCGGATTCGGTTCTCGGTGAGCGCTGTTGCTAACTCCATTGCCGCTTCCAAGGTTGCAGGCGTGGTACTTATTACAGAGTCTTGAATCTTTGACGGAAGACCACGAATGTAGTGCTCGATCAAACGGTAGAGGGGAGTGAACATGTTGGGAACCATTTGATGTAACTCGAGAAATCTTTTGTTGTGTGTGGTGTGGTCTCCTTCCTTTTTCTTCAACGAATAAAATTCATCTTCTAATTTCTTGATTTCGCTCCTTGGGCAAAATCGTCTGGTCATGATTTCCTTCAATTCGTTCCAAGTTAAAGTCATAGCATCTTCAACACCTCGTTTGGCCTTCTCTGTATTCCACCAAGTAAGTGCTATTCCATATAAACGACCAGTAGCATAACGCACTTTCCGATCATCGGGACAATCGCAATTTAGAAAGGTGTTCTCCATTTCTTCAAACCAATGGAGGAGAGCGGTGACGCCTTCAGTCCCTTTGTATTTTGGAGGGTCGCATGATTTGAAATGCTTGTAGGTGCATTTAGTGGTATTTGGGGGAGAGTTGATAATGTTTTGGTTTTCCTGATTGATAGGATTAGCGGTAAATGCTTGTTGTACTTGGATTACAATGTTGGGTATTACGGCAGCCATTTGTTGAGCGATTAGGGCAGCCAAGCGTTCGCGGGCTTTTCCTGCTCTCATCTTCCTACGGGCGTGGTTAGAAGACATCTACAAGGATTTCATGTCAAGAGTATGAGTTGGATGCTTTTGGGTTCATGGGTCGCACTAGGATGAACATTCATAAAATAATTATAGAAAAATAAATCTACTACATCTATAGGATGTCTTAGGCTTTGCTCGCCATTAGGCCCAACATGCCGCCATACTTCACCTTCGTAATCATGTGGGCCCCCATGAATACCGGTTCTTCATATGGTTCGCATGGGTTTGCCTGGTTGCGTACACTAAAACCCGGAGAAAATCGAGATATATGTATACAACGTGTGATATTCGGAATGTGTCCAGGTATAGACACGGTGACACCTCAAAGTGGGTTAGTTCGGACGACGTTTGGTGTGGCATGCTTTGGCCTAATAGGTCCTTCGTACTCTCATCGTTGGTCCCCAGGTAGGCAAACTGGTCCGTTATATTGGATTTATACGAATGCCAACCTAGACAGGACGTTCCGACTACCGGTACTTGTACCCTTCCAGTTACTACATGCCCGTCGCAGAACTTACTTTGATGAGATCTGAAAATTGCAACAAAATCTTTGAATAATGAGAGTATGAAAATGAATTGAATATATGAACATTGATATATGTATAATGAATATGTATATAAGCATGTATGTTTGACTGTAAATATAAACAAATATGAAACAAATAAATATCACAAGTTTGTATGTAACCACCTAATCAATTAAAATTTAGGCAGACTATAGTATAGGCTCTAAGGGTCTAATAACCTATCCTATATCCCTATAGTCATGGCTCTGATACCAATCTGTCACACCCCGACCCGCAGCGGAAAAGGTGACCGGGGCATGATTGGGTTATCATCAAAGCTCATGACATTTATTATACGTTTCATATTAATTAAATACAATTTAATAGGAAATTTACAACTATAATTACATCATGACCTAACATCAATCTAAGCTTCTTTGTTTTCTTCTAAGGCATTTCCTATGTTTTCCTTGCTTCATCCTGTTCACCTGTATCATGTGTAAAAGGGTATTTGGATCAACAAAAAGTTGGCGAGTGAATCCTATGGAAAACATTTGAACAAGTTTATTTAATTGATTATGAAATGAGTGCACAACCACACATGAGTAAAAATATATGTAAACTTATTCAATAATCATTAGATATTAAATAAAGCACACATGAACAATAATGGAACGTTTAGAGGCACGCGTTGCTCTACTCGTCTCTCACGAGGAACTGATGGGCCTAATGAATGAATCGCATAAACATGATAATATGAAAGACACAACTACAAACAATATAAATTCAATGATACACACATGAACAATAATGGATTGGTTTTGAGGCTCGCGTTGTTCAACTCGTCTCCCACGAGGAACTGATGGGCTTAATGAATGAATTTCATATAATTTGACAAAATGAAATACGTAATCACAACAATATAAACAATCTAAGTTTAGATCACGATATGGTATGGCACAAGTTTAAATAAACGGGTTAATTATTTGGTGACACATGACACATTCCAAAACGTGTAATTAAAAGGGGAGTTGTAAGATTCACTCACAGTGGGTGCGTTCGGTTGATGATGTTGAATGCACGCGAAGTGGTTTTAACCACGAGTGAAATTAACCTAGATAAATAGCATTATGGTTCGGTAAGTAAACGGATTTTATTGATCCATTTTAGTAGGATTGTTGGGTGTATTTTTGTGAGTTCAAGGCTATTTTCTAACCTTAAAAATGTTATTTTTAAGTATTTTTAATTGAGTTTTAATTAAAATAAATAATTAAAAATAATAAAAAAAAAGTTGACTTTTTGACCGTTGACCATTGACCGTTGACCGTTGACTTTGACTTTGACCGAGACCTCCCGTACGCGTGCACGCAGCTCTACCAACTGAGCTACGTGTCTAACCCGAAATATTTCTGTTTTTAATTATATTTATATACTAATTAGATTAAACCGAAAATCATTTATTTTTAAAAACGATTTAACTGAATCGGACCGGTGCGCTCCACAGGTCTCGAACCCGGGACCTGTGGGTTGTGTTAACACACAGTCCACCGCTGGACTGTGTGTTTAACATGTTATATAAACCGATTTTTATTATACTTAAATACAAACTAAGTACTTTCATTTCTGACTTATTTAAAAAGATAGATAATTGTCCGAGTCGGTGCAGTAGACCGGACTCGAACTCGTGACGTGTGATTTAAACATACACACAGTCCACCGCTGGACTGTGTGTCTATCTTGGTTATTATTCCGGTTATTAATAAACTTAACATATATATGAAATGAATCCGGTTCAGTTAACAAAAAAGACATTTTTATTAAGGCAGCGTGTGTGGGACAAGATTCGAACTCGAGACGTTAGTGTGTTTATTGTGCACACAGTCCACCGCTGGACTGTGTGTCTAACCCGAGTTATAACTTGATTTTAATTACACTTATATGATACATAAACTTCGTCTTCTTCGTCAGTTTTTAACCAGAATCGGAAGTCCGACTGGTTCGATGATTAAATCATGTTTGTTAGCGTTTTTCAGTTAATTACAGATGAGATATGTAAAAAGAAGGAAAGATTTAAGCGTGAGGTATACCGACTGGATTCCTCTGTTTTTCCGGCAGAACTCCGGCGACAGCAACAGGTTCTGGCGTCGTGTGTCTTGCAGCAGCGAGTCTTCAGAAAGCTTACAAAGGACGTGGGTGACTTCGGTATAAGCTCAGGGGGTTTAGTAAGGCTTAGAAGTGGAGGGTTCGTTTTTCAGGCGATGAGCAGAAGATTTCCGGCGAGTGAGTTTTCGCCGAGAAAGGGTGCGGTTTTGAGCGAAAATGTTTGCAGAGGTTCGAGGGGGTATTTATAAGACAGGTTATCGATGAACTTGGTCCGATTTTCGACTTGATTCGTCGGTTATAATTTCTCCGGCGGTTATAGTTGGTGTCGCGGACTCAGGCGTCGGTTATAACCGATGTGTGTTTAAAGTTTACGTTATAACTGAAGGAATCGTTAAATTATTGGCGAGATCGCCGGGATTTCCGACGACTGCATTTGGGCGCCGGTTTTGAATTCGGAAAGTCATGTTATGAATTAAATGATTCTAACATTTAACAAGAAACATCAGTGTCGCAGTGGTTTAAGTGTTGAATGTTAAGTCTGTGTTGACCCGGCGACTGACCCGGGTTCGAAACCCGGCAGAGCCAAATTGTTTTTATTTTCTTATTTTTGACAGTTTTTCAAAAACAAACTATATATTCCCATATAATAATTAATTATGTATCGCTTAAAATTATTTTGGGCATTAAATTCGCAACGAAATTTTTAACTGATTGTTCGGTTAATAAACGGAGCGGGTTTGGTAAAATCCGTTTTTGACGGATGTTACATCGTACTTCCTGATATCGTTGTGCAAGTTCAACAAGCTCTTGCTGCCAATCCCATCAACCCCACCAATCAAGAAGGCGAAAATGTCGTCAACCCTCCTCCCAACACCAGTAAATGTACCTACAAGCATTTCAAATCCTGCAATCCCCCAAAATACGAAGGGACTTAAGGTGTCACTGCTCTCCTCCGTTGGTTTGAGGAGATGGAAAACACTTTTGTCAATTGCGATTGTCCCGATGATCGCAAGGTGCGCTATGCTACTGGTCGTTTGTTTAGAGTAGCACTTACCTGGTGGAACACGGAAAAGGGTAAGCGAGGTGCTGAAGCTGCTATGGCCTTAACTTGGGATGAGTTGAGGGAAATCATGACGAGACGCTTCTGTCTAAGAAGCGAAATCAAGAAATTGGAAGATGAGTTTTACTCATTAAAACAAAAAGAGGGAGACCACACCACTTACAACAAGAGGTTTCTCGAGCTGATCAGATGGTCCCCAATCTGTTCACTCTGCTCTATCATCTAATCGAGCATTACATTCGAGGTCTTCCCTCGAAAATTCAAGATACTGTGTTAAGTACCACACCTGCAACACTCGAAGCTGCCATGGAGCTGGCTACTGAGCTCACGGAATATCGCATTCGAAACGGCAATTTCAAAGAGGAGAAGAAAAAGGATAAGACATCTGTTGAAACCCCAACCCCTACTCAAGCGGGTTCTTCTTCCAAGTTTGCTGGTAAAAGGAAGCGTAATGGGAAGAATTTCACTGTTACTCAAACCAATCCTCCTATTGCTGCAGCTCCTATCACTCAAGTCGCTCCTACCGCCCTATTCAAGAAACCATACACAGGACCCCATCCCAAATGCAACCGATGCCAATATCACCACCCTCCTGAGAACCCATGTCAATATTGCATAAGTTGTGGTCGTGCAGGTCACAACAATTCATAACTATCGCATCCTCCAAAAGCCCAATCGCAATCAACCACAAGCCCAAGCCAACAACCAAGTGGTAGGCCAAGCCCAACACTAACAACCTTTACTCTTACCACCCGCTCAACCCATGGCTCAACCCTATTACCAACCCAATTACCCAATGATGCAACCTGTCAGAGCATGTTTCAACTGTGGCGATCCAACCCATTTTCGGAACACCTGCCTATGTTTGGTGAACATCATAAATGCCCAAGCTCAAGCCAATCTGGTGAATCAAGCTAATCAAGCTAATCCACTGGCTAGAGAAAGAGCTTTCAATATCAACGCCAACCAAGCTAGGGCTGATAATAATGTGGTCAATGGTACGTTTCTTATTAACGGTAGTTATGCATCCATACTGTTTTATACTGGTGCGGATAAGAGTTTCGTGTCTTTAGAGTTCGATTCCATTCTTGATTTACCTCGCATTAGTCTCGCTGAAACATTCACGGTGGAAGTTGCCGATGGCGAACCTATTACGTTAGACTCGATTATACGTGATTGTACTCTTACTCTTAATAACCACGATTTCCCAATTGATCTTATTCCTACGAAGTTGGGTGGTTTCGACATTATCATCGGTATGGACTAGCTTAGTCAACATCACGCCAAAGTTGTTTGCCACGAGAAGTTTATTCGAATTCCTCTCGCTGATGGTCAAACTTTACGTATCTTTGAAGAAACTCCTTCTAAAGGGCTCAAATTGATGTCATGTCTTCAAGCTCGAAGATATCTTCGCAAAGACTATGTCGCGTTTCTAGCTCATATCGTCAAGAAGGAAGGCTAGGAAAGGAAGCTCGAAGATATTCCAATCGTTAAAGATTTTCCTCAAGTTTTTCCCGATGATGTTTCAGGACTTCCTCCTGTGCGAGAAGTCGAATTCCGAATCGATCTTGTACCTGGTGCACACCAGTCGCAAAATCTCCCTATCGGTTAGCCCCATCTGAGATACAAGAGTTAGCTAGTCAGCTGCAAGAGGTGACTGACAAGGGATTTATACGTCCTAGCTCATCACCTTGGGGTGCGCCTGTTCTTTTCGTAAAAAAGAAAGATGGATCTTTCCGCATGTGTATAGATTATAGAGAACTCAACAAGCTGACCATCAAGAATCGCTATCCATTACCACGTATTGATGATCTTCTAGATCAACTTCAAGGTGCCACATGTTTTTCAAAGATCGACCTTCGTTCTGATTATCATCAACTTAGAGTACGTGAAGAGGATATTCCAAAGACTGCTTTTCGAACTCATTATGGTCACTATGAATTCATGGTTATGCCTTTTGGGTTGACCAATGCCCCTGCTGTCTTCATGGATTTGATGAATAGGGTGTGCAAACCCTACCTCGATCATTTTGTCATAGTTTTCATCGATGATATTCTTATCTACTCCAAGACCAAATCCGATCATGAGCGACATCTTCGACTTATTCTAACACTCTTGAGAACCGAAAAGCTTTATGCTAAGTTTTCAAAATGCGAGTTTTGGTTAAAAGAAGTGCAATTTCTTGGTCATGTCGTTAATGACAAAGAGATTCATGTCGACCCTGCGAAGATCAAAGCGGTGCAAGAATGGCAAGTGCCACGTACTCCTACCAAAGTTAGATCATTTCTTGGTCTAGCTGGTTATTATCGTTGTTTTATTGCAAATTTTTCTCGTATCGTCGTTCCACTCACAGGCTTGACTCACAAGGGAAAACCCTTTATTTGGGGACTCAAGCAAGAAGAGGCTTTCCAAACTTTGAAGCAAAAACTTTGTGATGCACCTATCCTTACACTTCCTGATGGCTGCGAAGATTTTGTGGTCTATTGTGACGCGTCAGGGCAAGGTTTAGGTTGTGTTCTAATTCAAAGAGGAAAGGTGATAACTTATGCCTCAAGGCAACTCAAAGTGCATGAAAAGAACTATACCACTCACGACCTAGAACTTGGAGCAGTCGTGTTCGCTCTTAAGATATGGAGACACTATCTCTATGGTACCAAGTGTGAAATTTACACTGACCATAAGAGCCTTCAACATATCTTCAATAAAAAAGAGTTGAACATGAGGCAACAACGTTGGGTCGAACTTTTAAACGTTTATGATTGTGAAATTCGATATCATCCTGGCAAGGCTAATGTTGTGGCTAATGCCCTCAGTCATAAGGAGTATGCAAACTCCATCCGTCTTTTGTGTTCCCAAACTGTGACCGATCTTCAAAACCGAGTTAGAGCAGCTCAACATATTTCAGTCACGGAAAATGATGTATGAGATGAACTGTCTTGTGGAGCTGAAACTAAACTAGAATCTAAGTCGGACGGTATTCTCTATTACTTGAATCGTATTTGGGTGCCTGATCTTGACGATCTTCATGCTTTTCTCATGAACGAGGTTCACAAAACACGATATTCTATACATCCAGGAGCCGATAAAATGTATCAAGATCTACGTTACTCCTACTGGTGGCCTGGCATGAACAAACATATCGCTTTATGTGTTTCCAAGTGCCTTACATGTTCCAAAGTGAAAGCTGAACATCAAAGACCTTCAGGACTACTTGTCCAACCCGAAATACCTGTATGGAAGTGGGAAAATATAACCATGGATTTCATTACTGGGTTACCTCGCACCTCTAGTGGGTATGACACCATCTGGGTTATCAATGATCATCTCACTAAGTCAGCTCATTTCATCCCAATCCGCGAGGACTTCAAGAACGAGAAGTTAGCTCGTATCTATATCAATGAAATTGTAAGCCATCATGGTGTACTTTTAAGTATCATTTCAGATCTAGATGGCCGCTTCACTTCACGAACATGGCAAACCATACAATCCACTTTGGGTACACGTCTAGATCTCAGCACTGCCTTTCACCCTCAAACAGATGGCCAATCTGAGCGCACCATACAAACCCTCGAAGACATGTTGCAAGCATGTGTCATAGACTTCAAGGGTAATTGGGACACTCACCTATCGTTAGTTGAATTTTTGTACAACAATAACTATCATTCAAGCATTGGTATGGCTCCTTTTGAAGCCTTATATGGTCGTAAATGCCGATCCCCTGTATGTTGGCACGAAATTGGTGAAGCGCAAATCACTAGACCTGAACTGATTCAAGAAACGACTGACAAAATTCTTCAAATCCTAAATAATCTTCTAGCATCTCGAAGTCGTCAAAAGAGTTACGCTGATATACGACGAAAGCCATTGGAGTTTTGTGTTGGTGATCAAGTACTTTTGAAAGTATCACCGTAGAATGGAGTGGTTCGTTTTGGTCAAAAGGGCAAGCTAGCACCACACTATGTGGGACCATTCAAGATACCCGAAAGAGTAGGTCCTGTAGCATACAAGCTTGACCTACGAGAAGAACTCAACAGAATTCATCCCACATTTCACGTATCAAACTTGAAAAAGTGTCTCGCCGACGAAAATCTCCATATCCCTTTAGGAGATATTCAAATTGATGAATCAATGCACTTCGTTGAAAGACCAGTAGAAATCATGGACATCGGTGAAAAGCGTTTGAGATGAAGTCATATTCTAATAGTCAGGGTGCGTTGGGAGCCAAAACGAGGACCTGAGTTTACTTGGGAACGTGAAGACTCAATGCGCGAGAAATCCCCGCATCTTTTTCCTGTTACGGCTACTACTTAAATTTCGGGACGAAATTTCTAAAAGTAGGGGATACTGTAACATTTGTGTAAAACGGGTTTCGAAAACCCGCTCCGTTTATTAATCAAATATTTGTTCAACTGATCGTTGCGTATGTTATTAGTGTTTCAATTAATAAATGTTGTAAAATAAAAAAATTTATTATAAATAATAATAATAATAAGTAAATTAAACTTTCAAATAATAAATCAAAAAATAAAAAAAAATAAACAGGAGAAACCGGGTCTCCCGCATATACACACACTCATAACACCACTACTCTACACACACTTTAGTGTTTTAAATCCGAAGCAAATAACTTTTATAAAGACAATAGCAAAACCTGCAAGTCAAGCTGCACATCTGAAACCGCCGGCGAAGCTTAAATCTTGGAATCAAGCTCTATTTTTTTCGAATAAAAACGGTTATAACCGATATTATAACCGAAGATGTTTAAAGCAATGCAAATTAAAACAGATTTCAATCATTAATTCGAAACCGAAAGATTAATACTACCTTGCCTATAAAAACCTACTGAACATCGTTCTAATCATACACTCCATCATTTCGCAATTCTCAAAACTCTTAGTTCTTGTCAAAAAAAGAATTATGTTCATCTTGTCGCCGGAATTTTTCCACCTGAAAACCGAAAGCAGTCGTGGTTGGTAACATTCCTTTATCTTTTTTTTTTATACTTCATTTATTCGAGTGCTAATTCGTATCAAAGAAGAATAGTTGTTACATTCCAACCATGAAAGTTTTGATTTGGGTTTTTGATCTGTGTTGAAATTTATTGAAGAAGATGAGTTGTTACCAAACGATTAAGTATAAAAAGAATCCGGGTTATAACCGGGTTAGACACACAGTCCAATGGTGGACTGTGTACAATTTTAGCATACAAGGTATGAGTTCGATTCGTGCTTGCAACCGGTTTTCGATAATAAAACTCAATTTTTTTAGTCAACGAGAATGCTTTCCAGTAGTGTTTAAGTTTAATAAAAATCTCTGTATGAATGGGTTAGACACCCAGCCCGTTTAGTTGGGTTGGGAAGGCAACGAGTGGGTCTTGGGATTGAATCGGGTGATAGCACCGGTTCGATTAGTTTAAAATCTTTTTAATTAAAATGATTTCTGAAATGGTTTAGTAAGTATATAAGAATAATAAAAATCAGAATACTTTCGGGTTAGACACGTAGCTCAGTTGGTAGAGTTGCGTGCACGTATGCGAGAGGTCTCAAGTTCGAATCACACCCACGACGCCAATAATCTCAAACGACCCGGTCAGGACCTCTTGTCAGATCTGACAAGAATTTATTTATTATTATTTTATCTTATTCTATATTATTTTGTATATGTATTTTAACAAAAAAAAATTTAACTAAAAACACTTATAGACACCAAATTGTAGGTTTAAAAATTTAATAAATAACGCAATAATAACCAAAAAATCTGACAAAAGTATTAAACCAATATATTAATTTTATATATTTGTCGAATTATTACGTTTTTATTTAGGTTAGTCTCCTTCGTCGGTTAAATCTCAATTCGTGCGCACTCTTCATCAATCAAGGAAATGCACCCACTGTGAGTGAATCCTTACAAACTCCCATTTTAATCACGTTTTGGGGTGTCATGTGTCGTACATGTTTTATTTATTTTTTAAACACTTGTGCTAACATCATTATGTGATCAAATGTGTATTTTTGTTGGTGAGATTATGTGTGGTTACAATTTATCATTTCAGTGCAATCATTCATTTAAGGCCCATTAGTTCCTCGTGGGATACGAGTTGAGCATCAGGTGCCTCATTAGATCGGCTCCGTTTGATTGAGCCTTGATCTCAAGTTCATCATTCATCATGTCATGTGTTTATTGTGGATATTGCATATGCTCACTTATGATTCATAAACTAATTTTTATTTAAATAACTAATATAACAATTGTTTAAATTGTTTTACCTAGATTCAGTCGCCAACTTTTGTTGACCCAAACCTCTGTTTACGCATGATACAGGTGGACAAGCTGAGGAGGGGAACACATAGGAATGGCCTTAGAAGATTAATAAAATATATTCTGTTTAGAATAATGTTTATTTGTGCTTGTATGTTTCCTTGTTTTTGGATATTTGAAGTTTTAATTTCAACTTAATAAATATGAAACCTTTTAGTAAATGTCATGAGCTTTGGTGATAACCCAATTATGCTCCGACTTTTATTTCCGTTGCGGGTCGGGGTGTGACATTAGTTACCAATTTAAAGATTAAAAATTGATTGACTTCAATGGTTTGTGATAAAATAGTTCAATGACACAGATAACTCAATCCCAAGAGTTGATGATTGAAAACAAAATAAAAGATAAATTAAACTGAATCTTATAATCCAAATTGTTTAATCGATCCCATGTAAACATAAGGATTCGACTAGCCAAATGATTGTAAGAAAATCTAAATCCAAAAGTAAGTATGAACTAGTCAAATCTAACAACTTGCACTAACCCTGCACTCGTGGAAGATAACAAGTGATTTAGCCTCACATATGGATGAAGAATCTTGATTCTTGATGATTTTAGGTTGGAATGATGAAAGAATCTTTTGAATCATCCAAAGTCGTCCATAGTTGCCTTGTAGACTCAAACGTTGGCTCCCCTTCGAAATGTTAGCTTACAATCCTTTTTATAAGGCTAAAAATGTGAATTTCCAAGTATTCTTGGTCATTGCTGTTACTATTTCTAGTGACCAAACCCAATGTTTTTAAAGCTAACTATAAATGGAACACACCTAAATTATTTTGTTAATGTTAAATCCTACGCACCTAAGAGTTTGGAACATTCCAACCCCAACGTTTGAAATGCGGGGTTCCAATTTTCTCTATAATCTTCCCATTTGATCAGATTTGCAATTCGAGTCCTCGATCTTTCATCCAAATGCCTTCAATACACATCCTTAACATGTCGAGAACTGCAATTCACAAACACGGTCAACGTACACATGTTCCACATATAAATCACATAAAACGCGATATTAAACACCTTGAACACCATAAAATAACCCCACCAATGAGGTAAATTAACAATTTCTAAACCCTAAAAGGGGAAGTAGATAAGCCCAGCTCATATACACCTCCCATTTTCGTTTAAAAGAGAGTGACGGAGAGATCTATTGAGAGAAACCAATTCTTTTAAATTAGAGTTAAAGGAGAACAAAAAGGGACCATCTTTGATCCATTCCCAAGAAGATAGAGGTCTTGTGAACTAGTTTCAGTCTGAGACACAAAGCATGGAGCCCCGTTTCATGTTTTGGATCAATTTCAAGGTATTTTCATGTTAGAGTTCACATGTTTAGGTGTGTTTATGATCATAAAAGTGTTATACATGGATTCCAATAAGTTTTGGACCATAAAGCATCGATCTTGAGTAGGTCCGATGATAGAGAAATTTAGCCGCAATTGATCAAGGTTTTAGGGTTTTGTAGAGGTTGTGCTCCATAGAGTATACGCAACCTATCGAGATAAGCGACATGCCTTGTAGAGCACAAGGATGGGAGCGCAACCCTCATAAGGGCAACCCTAATAAAGGAACAATCTAATTGCGCCTAAAGGCCCCCACGCAACCTTGGAACAGGGAAACCATGTTACACCTCTGGTCTGGAGTGCAACCTACTTTTGTTTAAGCGTAAGTGTGTGTGTGTTATCCCATAGTTGACTCATTTCTCTTATAAACCTTTATCAGTGGGTTGCATGTCAGGAAAATATAGAAATTGCTAATGTTTAGTATGTGTATAGATAAACCCTTTTTTACATTACTGTATGGGGAGGTGTGCAGACTTGGTAAAGTTTTCTAAGAAATATTGTTTTTACAACGTGATAAAGTATGATAAATCATGTTAAAGTAATAGTGATGCTTTTTAAAGTGATAAAGCCACACAGTATAAAGTATCATAGTATGCATATGGTATTGGATAAAGGCTAAAGTAGACTTGCCATGTCTAAAGTTATCGTTTGTGTCTAAAGTCAACAAGAAAGTCTCAAACAACGTCGAAAGGTAACGTTATTAGTGACGCAAGGTATCTAAAGTTAAAATCATGACCAAATGATAAAGGGGATATGCTTTTCTAGCTTGTTGGTGGTTGATCAACTGCATATAGTGTATATGTATGCAGTGTTTACAGCTAATGTGTTACAGTTTGTGATAAAGAAGTATGATTTGTTCATTAGTAACTATATAACATGTGCATTTTTGTTATCGTGTATATAGTAGTGATTACACTACATATGTTACTAGCTATACTCTAGCGTAAGAATTAGTATTACTTTGTATATTTGTTCTTAATTTGTGTACGCTTTGAGCTATATATGTTTTTATTTATGTTTCAGTGAATACATTAGTGGTTACACTACATATGCACTCTTAATATCGTATATGCATTGGCCGGTAATCACGCTACGTGTGTTACTAATTTATGTTTTATTGTGTGCATTGGAGATTACGCCACATATTTTACTATACATAATGTATACGTTGGTGCTTACATCGTATATGCATTCTTAGTTTAACATATTCTATGTCTTATTACACTACATGTGTTACTAAAATATATTTTAGTGTATATATTAGTGATTACACTTTATATATGCATTTTTGTTTAGTGTATGCGTTCGTATTTGCTGCGCATATTCATTGTTACTATAATATATCCATTGGTGATTACACTACATATTACTTATTATTGATTATGCTTTAATGTATGCATTGTTGATTACACTATATGTGATTTGTCAGTATGTATATTGTTAGTTTAGTGCCTTATTTCTAATCACACTACATGTGTTATATACTAATGATTTGTCATCCGTTCTCGTTTGATTTGTTCTAATCCTTGCAAATGCAAGGTTATGTGGTAGTTACAGAGTTTGATGGTATTTAGATGTGAAGATTCCTATATATTTTGATAACTTTTTGGAGATTATGGTTATGCCGAAATGATAGGGTGTTCAAAGATAAGGCGTCGTCATATGCTTCAAGATCAAGGATGATATTAATGAAAATTCATTCCTATGGATCGAAAATAGTTCTAAACTTCTTTTGTATTAATTGGAACAAATGGTGCAAGTTTGATGTTGTTTACATAACTGTATAAGGCTGTATCTCTGTTGTATTTTGGTGTTATTCTTGGTTCTTGGAAGAAAATTCCTTTCCTATGGTTTGAAATTTCGCTTGCCGTCCCAAAACAAAATACTAGCTTGTCGTTGGGTCTTCCTTAACAATATGCATTGTTTTCAGCAATGATTTAAATGTGTTTTACCACTTCCAATTTATAATTGTTTAAGAGTCAGTATTCCCGTCGTCATCATTGTGAAACATGTGATATTGGTGGAAAAAAGAACACACTGATCTTTTCTGATATTTCTTTGCTTTTTAATTAATATATGGTAATAATCATTTTAAATTCTACATAACCTTTAGCTGATCAATACATATTAAAACTTAAAAATAAAAATCGTACTTAGTAAATCCACTACAAGAAAATTTAGCTTTAGCTGCGACAAAAATCGTCGCTAAAACTATCAAAAATCATCGCTAATGCTAGAAAAAAAATACCCAGTATTAACCTAACATAATCCATGATCCTTATATAAGTTTCTAAACTAAAATAGGCTAGTTTACCTTTGTATAAATGAAGTATACAAGAAATATCCATTAGTCATCTATTTCACTCCCCAACTTCCATAGACCTAACTATAAACATACAGTTCAACATAATTAAAAAAAAATAACAAACATATATGTATAAATACAGTTCAACACAAAATAAAAATAAAAAACCTACAAACATACATGCTTATACATACTGTACTACACAAAATTAATAAATTAAAAGAGAGATTGAAAAGAACGAACCGGAGGTGATCGAATTTCAGTGATGGTCGGATTTCAGTGGAGATGGCCGGATTTCAGTAGAGATGACCGGATTTTAGCGGAGATGACCGGAAGTGGTTGCATTTCAATGGAGGTGACCTACAAACACTACACAAAATCAAGAAATATAAATATATAACTAAAATGAACAACAATATAAAGAACCCTAACTGTGTATGTCACAGGAGGTGGTCGGATTTCAGTGGACGTACCAGAGGTGGTTGCAATTGAGTGGAGTTGGCCGGAATCTTTAGTTTTTTTAGTGGGTGGACGGAGAACAGCTTGGAACGGGCTCACAGACACTGCAAAACGCCTGGGAGTGACGGAGATGGTGAGCGGAGACGGTACAGGATAGAATGGAGGGAAAGGGAAGGGATTTAGGGTTTATCCCGCTTAAAATCCTTTAGCGGCGACTAAATGCCATATTTCCCTAATCAATGGACTCATCACACGGATATACCTTTAGAGGCGACATATGTTGCCGCTAATGTTGTCGCCACTAAAGCTCATAATTCTTGTAGTGATCCTCAACAAATTACAAAGTTATTTCTAATGTCTGAAAAGGATGGAATAATTACCTCTCTCACAAATACCAAAGAACTTAATTAATTAAAAGTTTAGACACTAATATATAGTGTAGGGTTTAAATGAAAATAAATTTTTTTATAAGAATAAAAAAAAAAAGAAATTTTTAAACAATAAGAATATTTTATTTTACTTTATTTAATATTTATATTTAATATTAATATAAGAGTATATTAGTAAACTTATATAAATCATTGGTAGATTTCCTTTTTAATAGCTAACTATATTAAATTTATAACTTATTTTTAAAAAAATATTTCTTCAAAGAAGAAAAAAAACAATTTAAAGTATAGAATAAATTACGAGATGTGTAAGATAAATTACGAGCAGTGTAGGAGAAATGCTAATATGTGTCGAATAAATTTTCAAAACGTGTAGGTAAAAAGTTTAGTGTGGATGATTGTAGTTTTTATGACTAATTCATTAGTTAAATACAATAATAAATGAGATAATAGAAAAACTATTTAATGTTACAATTATATCCTTTCTTTTTTTTTCTTCTCAATTTAATTTGGTTCTTAAATAAACCTTCCCATAATATATTACTCCAAAGTTTTAAAAGAAAATTAAAATGATATCTTATCATAAAAACATCTGTATAAATAACTCTTATATATATTGAAATTATGACTCACATTCTAACTTAATTGTTGTCGGGTCGTCATCTAAATTATGAACGTTTTCAGTGCGTAGAACGTGATTTTGGGTCTCTCCTCGCAGTTTACACTGTGTTAAGGTTCAATGTTCCTATTGTCATCAATGTGTTTAGACTGTTTAGTGGCCGAAACGAATGCACGTACGCCATTTATGGTATGTGGAACCCATGAAATTAATGCATTGTATGACATTTGTGACAAGTACGTCATATTTGGCACGTGGGACCTCGGAATCAATGCATGACATATGTTGTCGAACATGCTTTGTCCTCCTTGTTGTGTGAAACACGTGAAATTGGTAGTTACATAAAAAACGAATTAATAGTATTTCATGTTTTCTTATATTTTTTAAAATAGTTTATGAACTACTATAAATGTTTTAAGGTTTATTTATTTACACGTACGAACTTTATAGTGATTGCTAAAGAATTATGCTGATTGCTGGAATAATTGATGTGCCTTGCTTCTCGATGATTGCATAATCTTAGATTATAAATTATTAAGTTAATAATAATCATCTCTTTAGAGCGACGACAATATCATAGAAACAATTAGAATATATATATATATATATATATATATATATATATAGAGGTTCATGTGAGAAAATTTAAAAGTGTGAGAAAGATAAGAAATATTATGAAGGTGACATGTGTTCCTTTTTATTTTGGTAGTTTAAGGGTATAAGTGTAATTTAACTAATAAAATCTAATTATGGAATGAATGGATATATGCAACCGATTTTTGGTAGTTATTGTAGGGATTTTCGAATTTGAAATAGCACCCTAACTCATAAAAACACCACAACATTTATATTGAAGTCATACATCTTATAAAGAACAGAATATAACTTATAAAAACACCTTAACCCATAAAAACACCACAACATGTATATTGAAGGCATACATCTTATAAAGAACATAAATATAACGAAAATAACACCATAACTCATAAAAAACCACAACAGTAAAATTAATGCACACATCTTATAAATAACACCCTAACATTAATATAACAGAAATAACACCCTAATATAACACCAGTAAACACTTTAATCAGAATCAAAAAAGAAATAACACCCTAAATATATAAAAACAGAAATAACTCTACATAAGTATATTAATATGGTACTCATATTAAAGATAAAAAAACACTCGTTATTATGGTGTGATTTTTTTTTAAAAAAAAAAGTTACGTATAAAAAGTTATTGATGTTTAAAAAAGAAGAGAGAAACTTTGCATGTGTATTAATGTTAGTTTCTTAATTTAAAAATATTAATTTTACCTTTATCCCTTAATCTAGAAAATTAGTTAATTTAATATTCAACATTATTTACAGAATTGCCACTATGATCTCAACCATTAGATTAAATATCTAATGGTTTAGATTCTTTCTTATCGTTCTCACACTTTTAAATTTTCTCAATATATATATATATATATATATATATATATATCAACTCTTTTTGTGTTTATTCCCTTTTTAGATCCCGGGGAAGTATTAACCATTTGTAGTAAATCCAGTCTATTGCAAGGAGAGGAGGTAGGTATAGCGCTCGATGTGACTAATTAACCAACTCCATCTATGGTGAAAACCTGCAAGCAAATAAATGTATGGTCAACCTTCACTTCGATCATGTGGCGAAAGGGACATACAGTAGAAGGATAGACACACATCTCTTGGCCAATTTTGGATCAATCTTCTCCATCTCAAACTACAGTTTTGGTTTAACGAATCTATCCAACCGTAATCTTCCTTAATGATATGCTCCTGAGGCATCTACTTTCTATCTTTAGTGATCTGTCGAGTCAAAAAATTGAATCCGGTCATGTCTTAGCAAATAGCTTTCAGTTGGCAACTCTCTCCCAAGTCTTAGGTTTCTTTCCCGATCCCAAATAAGTCGAACGACAGAAACCTTGATGTCCTCCAATCACACTCTAGCTGAGATCAAGAATGAGCATCCCCATCCCATCCCATCCTGGCATCCATCATCCTCTCTCCCATCTTCAAATTAAGAAGAAAAAATAAAAACTCACTCCATCACATCCTTCATTTCTCTACTTCTACCCTAAATTCTAAAAAAATTGCTACACTTACTATTCATCCTCAATCAAATAATGACTGTGAGTGTATAAAAACAAAAAAAAATATAATAAAAAATTGTTTGAAATAAAATAAAGATAAAAATAGTGAATGGAATGTGAAGGGTTTTAAAAGTTTTAGAAATTTTGAAACGTCTAATTTAAAACTAAATTAAATTATAGGATTGAAATGATTAATTAAATAAATATTACACATCAAATTACAAATAAATAATAGATGTATCTTAGCCATTTATGGTATGTGGAACCCATGAAATTAATGCATTGTATGACATTTGTGACAAGTACGTCATATTTGCCACGTGGGACCTTGGAATCAATGCATGACATATGTTGTCGAACATGCTTTGTCCTCCTTGTTGTGTGAAACACGTGAAATTGGTAGTTACATAAAAAACGAATTAATAGTATTTCATGTTTTCTTATATTTTTTAAAATAGTTTATGAACTACTATAAATGTTTTAAGGTTTATTTATTTACATGTACGAACTTTATAGTGATTGCTAAAGAATTATGCTGATTGCTGGAATAATTGATGTGCCTTGCTTCTCGATGATTGCATAATCTTAGATTATAAATTATTAAGTTAATAATAATCATCTCTTTAGAGCGACGACAATATCATAGAAACAACTAGAATATATATATATATATATATATATATATATATATATATATATATATATATATATATATATATATATATATATATATATATATGTAGAGGTTCATGTGAGAAAATTTAAAAGTGTGAGAAAGATAAGAAATATTATGAAGGTGACATGTATCCCTTTTTATTTTGGTAGTTTAAGGGTATAAGTGTAATTTAACTAATAAAATCTAATTATGGAATGAATGGATATATGCAACCGATTTTTGGCAGTTATTGTAGGGATTTTCGAATTTGAAATAGCACCCTAACTCATAAAAACACCACAACATTTATATTGAAGTCATACATCTTATAAAGAACAGAATATAACTTATAAAAACACCTTAACACATAAAAACACCACAACATGTATATTGAAGGCATACATCTTATAAAGAACATAAATATAACAAAAATAACACCATAACTCATAAAAAACCACAACAGTAAAATTAATGCACACATCTTATAAATAACACCCTAACATTAATATAACAGAAATAACACCCTAATATAATACCAGTAAACACTTTAATCAGAATCAAAACAGAAATAACACCCTAAATATATAAAAACAGAAATAACTCTACATAAGTATATTAATATGGTACTCATATTAAAGATAAAAAAACACTCGTTATTATGGTGTGATTTTTTTTTAAAAAAAAGTTACGTATAAAAAGTTATTGATGTTTAAAAAAGAAGAGAGAACTTTGCATGTGTATTAATGTTAGTTTCTTAATTTAAAAATATTAATTTTACCTTTATCCCTTAATCTAGAAAATTAGTTAATTTAATATTCAACATTATTTACAGAATTGCCACTATGATCTCAACCATTAGATTAAATATCTAATGGTTTAGATTCTTTCTTATCGTTCTCACACTTTTAAATTTTCTCAATATATATATATATATATATATATATATATATATATCAACTCTTTTTGTGTTTATTCCCTTTTTAGATCCCGGGGAAGTATTAACCATTTGTAGTAAATCCAGTCTATTGCAAGGAGAGGAGGTAGGTATAGCGCTCCATGTGACTAATTAACCAACTCCATCTTTGGTGAAAACCTGCAAGCAAATAAATATATGGTCAACCTTCACTTCGATCATGTGGCGAAAGGGATATACAGTAGAAGGATAGACACACATCTCTTGGCCAATTTTGGATCAATCTTCTCCATCTCAAACTACAGTTTTGGTTTAACGAATCTATACAACCGTAATCTTCCTTAATGATATGCTCCTGAGGCATCTACTTTCTATCTTTAGTGATCTGTCGAGTCAAAAAATTGAATCCGGTCATGTCTTAGCAAATAGCTTTCAGTTGGCAACTCTCTCCCAAGTCTTAGGTTTCTTTCCCGATCCCAAATAAGTCGAACGACAGAAACCTTGATGTCCTCCAATCACACTCTAGCTGAGATCAAGAATGAGCATCCCCATCCCATCCGATCCTGGCATCCATCATCCTCTCTCCCATCTTCAAATTAAGAAGTAAAAAATAAAAACTCACTCCATCACATCCTTCATTTCTCTACTTCTACCCTAAATTCTAAAAAAATTGCTACACTTACTATTCATCCTCAATCAAATAATGACTGTGAGTGTATAAAAAACAAAAAAAAATATAATAATAAATTGTTTGAAATAAAATAAAGATAAAAATAGTGAATGGAATGTGAAGGGTTTTAAGAGTTTTAGAAATTTTGAAACGTCTAATTTAAAACTAAATTAAATTATAGGATTGAAATGATTAATTAAATAAATATTACACATCAAATTACAAATAAATAATAGATGTATCTTA
This sequence comes from Scalesia atractyloides, assembly GCA_947069175.1. Classification (NCBI taxonomy): domain Eukaryota; kingdom Viridiplantae; phylum Streptophyta; class Magnoliopsida; order Asterales; family Asteraceae; genus Scalesia; species Scalesia atractyloides. Next base: position 18,735,732 of record CAMTDV010000022.1, on the reverse strand, counting down.
GCCATTACCCTAAAGCAACATTCGTATTTTATTCTATATCCTAATCTTTATAATTTAACTTAAAAATACTATTTGTTATATTTGTCACTTAAAAAAAGAGGCCTTTTCACTTCTCATTCTCTATCCCTAAAGTAAGTTACGAGAATTCATTTTACCTTTCTTCAAATAGAAAATTCATTTTAGTTTTCTTTCCCTAAAAATATTATCACATCTTTATTTTTATTTAATGCTAGTTATTTATATGTTATAACTTTTTCACTGTTATAAGTTAAATAATATTTTATTCTAAAAGCGTACTTCAGTGACTTATGATGACGAAGCAAATAAAAAGTACAAGCTAATAAAATTTCGAGTTAAATACTTGGTTGGTCCCTGTGGTTTGCAATTCTTGCAGACTTGGTTTCAGTGGTTCACTAATTACACACTTGGTCCCAGTAGTTTCAAATTTTGCACTCGGGTGGTCCTTACCACTAACCTTTGTTAGATTTCTCAGTTAAGTATATGCAAAATTACTATATTACCCTTGAAATGCAAAATGCACTCGGGTGGTCCCTTCTCCGGTCATACCCTCCGACTATATACCACTTACACCGACACCCATGTTCTTCCGGCGACACCACCCTGCAACCTACCTCTCCTCTTGAACATTCAACCCACAACAGCATACAGGTGAGAGAGAGACTGCAGGAGAGAGAGAGAGAGAGAGAGAGTGAGAGAGAGAGGGGAGCTGCAGCGGCGCAGCTAACGGCGGCGGCGGCGAACCCCACGGCCCGGAGCGGTAAAAGACGACAGCAGCGAGGATTTGGTTCGTAATTTTTTCAGGAGATGCTTTATATACAAAAACGAAACTCCCAAACACTCTATTACCACCCCAAAACTTCTGCACATATAATCCACAAATTTGAATAACCCAAAAACCAAAATTCTTATATCAAAATCCAAAGAAGACATTAAACCAGTGCCTGAGAAATGACCAGTATAATTAATAAAAAGTAAGATATCTTTCATAGGATCTTGAGCATCCGATCACTGGCAACGCCTTTTGGGCCGGTGGAGAGGAGTAGAGGTGAAGCACGTTTTTAAGAGAGTGATTGAATGATTCATTGTCTGCCTTTCGATTACGAATTAATTGAGATGAGACCCTTCCTTGGCAGCCTTCAATTGAAGGATATAAGACCCAAGGAAGCTGCTCAGGATCAATACAAAGTACAGAAAAAGAAAAGGAAGTCACAGATACATTCACTCCACTATTACCATCCAGTTTTTACCAAGCCAGTTTAAAGCCCCTCCAAGCCTGCCATTCCACCTTTATAGATGCCACCCGAGAGCTAATCCATAGGAAAGCGATGGCCTTGATCTCACCAATACGCTTAGATAGGTTAGGTCTTTTAACATTGAAGATCAGTTGGTTCTGATCCTTCCACAGAAACCAGCAAAGAGAAACCGGAAATCACCGCTGCAGCTCCCCTCTCTCTCACTATCTCTCTCTCTCCCCTGTAGTCTCTCTCTCACCTGTATGCTGTTGTGGGTTGAATGTTCAAGAGGAGAGGTAGGTTGCAGGGTGGTGTCGCCGGAAGAACATGGGTGTCGGTGTAAGTGGTATATAGTCGGAGGGGATGACCGGAGAAGGGACCACCCGAGTGCATTTTGCATTTCAAGGGTAATATAGTAATTTTGCATATACTTAACTGAGAAATCTAACAAAGGTTAGTGGTAAGGACCACCCGAGTGCAAAATTTGAAACTACTGGGACCAAGTGTGTAATTAGTGAACCACTGGGACCAAGTCTGCAAGATTTGCAAACCACAGGGACCAACCAAGCATTTAACTCTAAAATTTCGTTTGAGGGAACTACCACCTAGACCATTTACCCTAACTTTCATGGTCAAATAAAGTATACACTACCCTAAATTATGTTTTTTATTGGCATCACTCATTCTTTTTTTAATTACAAATATAAATAATTAAACACATAAATAACTAATAATCCTATAAATAAAAATATATATATTCCTAAAAATTACAGAAAGGTAAATTACACTTTTCGTTCATTATGTTTGTATCGGATTGTAATAAATGTCTTTTAACTTCAATAATTATAGTTACAATCTTATATTTGTAAAACTTATTACACCCTACTTCCTTGGGCGTAACCAAATCAAAATTTTCAGTTAAGTGTAGCATGTGCCTTGCACATGAGGGTAATTTCTTCTTTATACTATCTTAAGGTCTATCTGTGCAATAAATATATTTTGCCACACACCACCGCCTACATCTTGATCGACACCCGGATCCGTCATACCATACCACACCACCACCTCCGCGTCACCATCCAAATCCTCAACTCTCTCTAACAAAAAAAATGAATAATATTCAAATCACAACTCACACTCGTATCAGTCCCACCACCAATCCTATATTTTTCAAACCTTTATCTCTGGGTCAAACAGTCAACACTCAAGACAACACCCTCATGTTTTTTATTCGCACTTCAAAAAATAAAATCCAACATTACAGTACTAGGGTTCTTTATCATACAAAACTTTGCAAGCATTACAATCATCATACAAACGAAAACATCCAAAAACGTTATACAGATCGTAATATATATCCAAAACTTTAAACGCTCGTTCTTCAATGAGCGGCTGAGTTGTAACATCCTGTAAAATCGTGTCCAATAATATAGTGACACGTGTTGTATTTTTAATATAGTCAATTAAAGACTAATATGGACTAAAAGTGACAACATGCTCAAACTGAGCCTCTGAATGACTTTCTGATGTCAACATGCATAAACCTGGCCTCTGAACAACCATTAGTGTCGTCATGCATAAAAACATAGCCTCTGAACGACCATTAGTGTCGTTATGCATAAAACATAGCCTCTGAACAACAATTAGTGTCGTTATGCTTAAACTAGGCCTCTGAGTGACCGTTGTGTCAACATGCCTAGCCTCTGAGTGACATCGGAGTCAACATGCTTATACTGAGCATCTGAGTGATCCTTTACGTAGTCCTAACTCTCATATGTCATGTTTGTTGGACGAGAGTGATTATATCCAATAATATATAAAAGTTGGATAATGGAGGGATTAAAAATGTCAACATGTTAATTCTTACCTCTGAGTGACCTTTTAACGAACCGAGAGCTCGACAATGACCGGGCATAATCCCGGTATGCCAAGTATTGGCTACGGAAAGCTAAAAGTGCCAAAAAGGTGTTTAAAAAGGATTTTAGAAGCTTTTTAAAGTTAAGGGGCTAAAGTGTCAAACTTTGAAACTAGCCATGGGGCGGTCGCGGGCCATGAGAGACCTGGCCTGGGTCTCTCCCAGGGTGCGAGAAGGGGTCTGCAGCAGAAAGTTTTTCTTGGCTGCCACACAAAGCTCCAAAACAATTAAAACCGAAACCATGGCCTCCCAAACTGCTATGCCACGTTTTGGGACACTTGTAAGCTTCCTCTTACACCCCTAGACACTTGGCTTCACCTCCTTTGAGTTCTCCAACTATAAATAGGTGCTTAAGTTCACATTCCAACTTGCACATTTCTCATTTATCACTCTTCTCCCTCCTATGGAAGTTCCTAGCTAAAAGGAGCATCCAACATAGTTCTTTTGCACCCTAGGAATCACTGGTAAGTGTTCCTTCCTTGTGCTTTTTCATTTATAGGCTTTTATAGCCAACAGTCAAGCGTTTTTCGGAAAACGTTTTGACTTTCGGTTAAGACCATTATGATCGAGCCATTGTTCGAAATGAACATGGCTAAGTGATCGTAATAAGGTAGGTGTTAATCCCTATAAAGGGCACCTCCTGAAGATCACATTTGCTAGACCAAGTGACGGGTCAAAGTTACGATATTAAAAAGTCCAACAAGCCATTTTTCAGAAAAAATCATAAATTGATCTTATATATGTTACGAAACCTGTTTTGACACTTAAACAAGTTGGTAATAATTATTAGAACATGTGAGAACATGTTCGGCTCGTCAATTTCAGTTCTAGGATCGGTTCGCAACCGAAAGTCGCGAAGTTTGACTTCTGTTTTGACTTTCGATTCTGACCCGATTTAGATTAGTTACCTACAAAGTTGCAAATATAGCATAACCCTCTGAGGTTATATTACATGAGCATAATCAGAATCCAAGTTTATGCACAAGTTTCATAATTATGCCATCTTTGACGAAAATGTCCTTTTTGCATAAAGCAAGGTTTTAAATAATATTGAACTTGAAAATAAGTTTTTCTACTGATGTAATATCATAAGTAGGATTCTTTGGGATATTAAACCAAGTTATAAACTGAGTTTTCAAACAGGTCCTTAAACTATGTCGATAAATGACGATTTTAGCCCTTGTGGCTTATAAAATAGTTTTTATCAAATATTTTCAAGGTAAATCAATTACCTACTGATATGTTATATTAAATAACATATTTTAAACATTTTAAACTGGCCTTAACATCAGTTTTCGTAAACATCGCTTAAAGACATCATTTTACGACATAAGCACCGTTTCGTCGCATAGTATGGTTTTAAACCATATTAATGGACCAAGACTTGTTAACTACTGATTTTTAAAACCTTAACGGACATATAAGTTGATATCCTACTGATATTTTAACTTATTTAAAATATAATGGCATATAGAACTTGTCCACGACTTATCCAGTTACCCGATATTGCTTTTATGCGTACGGTTAAGTATATAAAACTATTTTACGAAAATTAACCGAAACGGGTTTAACCTTGTCATTTATGATTCAAAATCCAGAATGTATATAGTTTACCCATATTTGCAAGTCAAAGTACTTGTCGGGTTAAACTCCATTCTATCTGATCATCGTTTAATCAAGCGTTATACGTATTGATCATGTACACTATTCGGTTTAGAAGACCGTTAGTATTTAATTGGCTAGCTTATGCCATAATCCAGACTAGAGCCTTGCCGGTAAATGCTATCTGTACTTGGTACTTTTGTATACGGCTGAGTTATTTAAAAATAAAAGAAGAATATTTGCTCAGGTAAATACTCTCGACTTATTTTCCCTATACGGGCTTGGGATACGGTAAATTATTACCGCTTGGTCCAAAATGAGGTCAATCGAATGCCCGTTTGTGGCTAGTAAACCCATATTTTGTTTTAATTAGTTTTGTTTGATAACTTAAACATCGGGGGTTAAATTACTGTGTCCTGGATATCCTCGGCTCAATACATTAGTTATTAGCCACGACTTTAGCACGGGGTGTAGGCATACACCTGTCAGATGCTCATATGCAAATTACCCAAGACGTTGGGGATAACTCCTTCGTGAGTTCGTAAGTGGTGTGTATTTAATCATGTCTCGGTTTCTGTCCCGGGCCCTGTATGTATTGACAAACATGTGAATCTGATACAAGGTTGCAAAGTCAACTTTCCCAAGTTAATAAAAGATTTTGTGCCGTTTTTCACTTAAAAATTATTTTAAAGTTTTCAAAATGAGTCAGTTGGGTGTATTTACCAGCGAAAGCTGACGTATCGTTCAAAGACTAAACTGCAGGTACAATATAAAATAGGTCGGAAGCTGCTCGGTAGTGAATTAGGGGATCTTGCAAATCCTTAGATCTGCCCTAAAGCCTGTTTTATATTCTTTCTTGTACATTTCAATGATCCGCCTGTGGATCTTCAATTACGAGCCTGTATATTATTTTATTTTGAACATTCGGTTTGTAATAGTAATTTTACTCCAAGACTTGCGTTATGCCGTGTTTAATTGACTATGATGTTATCAACTGACGTCATAATACTCCCCACCCGGGCCCACCGGTGTATGGATTTCGGGTTGGAAATCCGGGGTGTGACATTAGTCTAAGTCGGTTTGATACAAATCCTAGCCTGAGCTTCTAACACCGTCTGATTAGGTATGCGACGCATGGGAACCCTAAAATAAGTCGATAAAGAAGGATTACGTGATAAGTCCAAAATACATATTAATTGAAGTTAAATCTAGTACCGACTTGACCATCAATCGGAACTTTTGTTAGCGAGGTATGCGAAAACTGATCGATTGTGTATTTGTTGTGGAGAATTGTGGATATTGACGGTTGTATGTAACAGTTGGTGAGGTATTTAATCGATTCTAGTGGTGATGCTCATGATGATTTATGGTGTGGATGGCTGAAGGTGATGATGGTTGTAGAAGATGGATGTAAAGAGAGAGAGAGAGAGAGGAGTACAAGGGAGACAATGAGTTATAGAAGAGTGATGTAAGGAGAAAGAGAGAGAGAGAGCAAAAGTACAAGGGAGAGCGTGAGTTGAGAGAGAGAGAGATATTAATTTTTATAAAAGTTTTTTAATTTGAAATTCCTTTTTGTTTTATGTATTAAATAAAAGTAAAAGACGAATCTACCCTCATGTGCAAGGCACATGCTTTTACTTAACTGAAAATTTAATTAGGTTAGCGCCAAATGACGTGATAGGTTTCACAAATAAAGGATTGTGTTAGGAAACTTTTTATAAGAATTGAAGAAAAATATGATCTATCTGACCAACTGTTGAAGATAAGTTCACGAAAGGTAAACACAAAGAAGAAACAAGGCAATCTTGACACAAGAAAGAGGACATATCTTCAACATTTATTAGAAAAAGATCAAATGTAAGAAAAGACAATCCGATGAGGCCGTTCTGATGGATCTGATGATAATTCTGATGAGATTCTAGTAAAATATGATCATCAGAATTTCTGATGACCAGTTCATCAAATGAGGTGCCTCTCAAAGATTTAGATGGGCCAACTTGTCTGCAAATTTGAGCTCTGCCACAATTGAAGGTAGCAAGTTGATTATAGTGGATTCAATGAATATTCCAAGAAGCTACTTTATGCTGAGCAAGTGCACGAATAAAGTAATGTTTATTTGTGTTCAGAACTCTTTATAAATAGACAATCAATCCAATGAAAGGAAAATGAGTTAAGCCAAGCATTTAATACATACTACAAAACTCCATTGCCCTTTCACTACATAATTACCCAAGTATTCGTTTGTACTAATCAAACCTCACAATCACCTTGTAAACCATTTAGTTTTTCAAAATGATATAAACTTGAAAATTTTGTAGTTGCTGTTTTTTGAAAGTTCGATTTCTATTTCCACACACTATTTTCTCATTTGTTGAAATCACTTTCCATATTACGATTAATGGTATTAAAGTAGATTGAACAAGATATTTTCAAACGATCAACTGCTCTTATTTTATTTAAATATGACAAACTTTCTAATCTGGAACAATGCTTTAACAATTGGGTCTATGTCAAAGCCTCCTACCTTGGTCAGAGAGGAGTACCCCTAATGAAAAATCATGATGATCAATTTTCTTAATGGACATGATCGAGCTCTATTTCAATCTATTGTGAGTGGCCCACATATTCCCGTGCTTGAAATACTAGGTGCTCCAACAACTGATGAAACACCTGAAATAACTGTCTCATGGGCTCCAAAACTAGAAAACTTTTGGAACCAACAAGACAAGGAAAAGGTGGAAGCCGCTGAAAAGGCCAAATCACTTTTGATTATGGCACTTTCAAATGACATATTTTCTCAAGTAGATGCATGTGCTACTACTGAAAAGATATGGAATTAGTTAGAAAATCTTTGTGAAGGAGGAGATATAATGAAAAGAAACAAATGAACAAACTATGTTTCCTCATATGAGAGATTTAAAAAGTTTACCAAATGAAAACCTTTGTGAAACCTATAATAGATTTGCAAAACTTTTAAATGATACAAAGAAATTTGGTATTGAGGAGTCAAATGATGAAAGAATGTAAAATTCCTATATGCTCTACCAAGAGAATAGGGAAGCCTAACAATGACATTAGCTTCAACTCTAGAGCTAGGAAATATGAGTCTGCATGACCTCTACAACATTCTTATTCATAAAGAAGAAGAGATATATGAAACTCTAACCAAAGAGGAGGATCCATAACTCTCATTTCAAACTCACAAAGAATACCCAACCCTGATCAACAAACCTCTTATTGCCAAAGTATGGAGAATTCTAATCCCTTATCAGATTTCACTGCATTTGCTGAGGCAATTGCTTTGCTCACCTGAACCTTTGAGCAAAGGATGAAAGGTGGAAACCATAAGTACCAGAAAAGTGACAAAGGGAGGATGGACGGAAAGTTAAAAGATAAAGCAAAAGCAGAGGTTGTGTGTTATAAGTGCAAGCAAAAAGGACATTATGCATCAGAGTGCAAAAACAAGAAACTGAAAGATGTTGTCTATTATGAGAAAAAGCTAGAAGAATCCAAAAGGCAACAAGAAGTAAGCTTGATTGCAGGAATAGATGCTTGGTTGACTGATGACTCTTCTGATGAGGAAGAAGAGGAAATGGCCAACGTCTGCCTTATGGCAAAGCTTTCTGATGCAGAATCCGAAAGATCAGAACAAAAGGTAAGCTCAAACAATCTTGATTTTGAAAAACAATTGAACAATCTTATGACAGATTTTATGAATTTAAAAGCAAAACAAAGTTTAGAAAACAAAAAATCTGATAGTTTGCAAAGAACACTGAATGATGTAATACTTGAAAACCATTTATTGATTGAAGAAAGCTTAGACAAAAATGCCAAAATTAATTTCTATGAAAAGGAAAGAAGAGATGTACATAAAAAAAATCATGACAAAGAAATCAATTAAAAGGTTTTCAGCGAGCTAAAGAGTTCATAAACTTTATTGAATCCACCAAAAAAACAAAGGTGAAGGACTGGGATATGTAAAACCAAATTCAGAAACTCCACCACCTTTGTCAAAGCTTCATATCAATATTTTGATAAATTTCATCAGAATCTGATACTGAATCTTACAAATCAATGAGTTTTGATAACTTTTTCTTGTCATCAGAAACTAACACCAAATGGACGCGTCATGAAACAAAACAAACTTTTTCAGAAAATCCAAAAAGACCTTATTCAAATTTCCAAAAAAACTGCAAATCTTCCATCATAGACAAAAGAATGAGAGAATTTCAATAAAGAAAACTGTATGTGTGTTGAAATACTGAATCTAGTTCAACATCATCTCCAAACAAAAGAATTTGTTAAAGGCTCAGCATGTAACATCATTTCTGGTGAAAATTCATCATTTGAAGAAGAGAATTTAACCAAAATTTCATCAGAAAAAGTACCCAAGCAAGTCTAGGTACCAAAAACTCTCTAACTCTTCCATTTTAGAACCATCATGTGCAGCTGATCTGGTACTATGACTCTGGAAGCTTCAAGCACATGATTAAGGACAAGAGCTTACTCAATAATTTTGTTCCTAAGCTGGGTAAATTGGTTAATTTCGGAAATGAGGTAAAGAGAAGAACGTTGGGGTATGGATGTATCAAGTATGGATCTTTGACTATTGAAAAAGTGGCTTATGTAGAAATATTGAAATATAATCTACTGAGCTGTGATCAATTTCGTGACAAGGGTTTTCAGGTAACTTTTCTACCAGAAAAATGTTTGTTAACTGGTTTAGATAACAACAAAATATATTTAAATGGAAAAAGAATAAGAAAATCTATCTACTATTTTGATTTCAAAGAAGAAATTGAGCATCCACAATTATGCTTATTTTCAAAAGACAACAAGGGTAAAGTTGGTTATGGCATAAAAGATTAGCCCACTTAAATTTCAAAAATCTAAACACATTAGCAAGCAAGGGTCTGGTAAAAGGATTACCTTTCATATCCTCCAAAAAGGATAAAATGTGTGAAGCTTGTGAAATGGGAAAATCAAAGAGAAGCTCACATAAAACAATTTCTGAATCATCAATATCTGAAAACTTAGAACTTTTGCATATGAAACTTTGTGGACCTATAAGCACTATAAGTTTTTCAGGTAAGAAATACATCTTAGTCATTGTAGATGACTATTCTAGTTACACTTGGGTGGAATTTTTGAGGAAGAAAAGTGAAACTCCAGATTTGATCATAAATTTTATTAGAAAATTTGAAAATCTTTTAAAATTATTTGTAAGAAGGATCAGAACTGACAATGGAACATAATTTAAAAACACAAAGCTTGAGACCTTCCTTACAAGTAAAAGAATCTCTCATGACTTTTCTGCTCCAAGAACTCCACAATAGAATGGGGTTGTGGAAAGAAGAAATAGAAACTTGGTTGAAGCAGCTAGAACCATGCTTGCTTATGCCAAACTACCAACCTACTTTTAGACAGAAGACTTTGCAAATGCTTGTTTTACACAAAACATATCCATAATAAACAAGAGACATCATAAAATACCCTAGAAAATCATAAATGGAAGAATTCCAAATATCAAAATTTTTGCACACATTTGGTTGTAGATGCTTTTTTCAATGATTTCGAAAGTCTTGAAAAGTTTGATAGAAAAGCAGAAAAAGGATTTTTTCTTGGTCATTCATTGTTCTCAAAAGCTTATAGAGTCTTCATTTTAAATACTAGGACAATAAAAGAGAGTTTTTCTGTGTCATTTGATGAGTCATCAGATACAGAAATATCTGGTGAATATTTGAAAGATATAAACATCTCTGAACAACAATAAAATCCTAACCATTTTCTTAACACGCTAATTGAAGAACTTCTAGAATATGATTTCCTAAACAAAGAAAAATCAAAAACAAAATCATGTTAACTCTGCAGGACAAGTGGAGGATCTATTAGAAATTCTGACACAAAATCAAAATTCTGAAAATAGATCAGAAAACTCACTAGAACATCAGAATTCTGATCCACTCACTACAAACGTAGCAACTGATCGGGGGGAAGCTTCACATCTATAAGGACAAACAACATCTCATAACAATCTCATATGGATAAAGGGACATTCTCATCTGACATTATTGGGAATCTAGAAGAAGGTGTTAAAACAAGATCTTCCACAGCACATGAATGTTTATATGCTGGTTTCTAAGCATGATAGAACCAAAGTCTGTCAAAGAAGCACTTAATGACTCAGATTCCGTGCAACCAATGCAAGAAGAGCTTGACCAATTTGAAAAGATCCAAGTATGAAACCTGGTACTCAAACCAATTGACAAAACTGTCATTGGAACCAAATGGGCATTTAGGAATAAATCTGATGAACAAGGCATAATAACAAGGAACAAGGCAGGACTGGTGGTAAAGAGCTATTGTCAACAAGAAGGCATAGATTATGATGAAACCTTTGCACCAGTTGCCAGATTGGAAGTTGTACGGATATTCCTTGCTTATGTTGCATGCATTTCTGAATGGTAGATTGAAGAAGAAGTGTTTATGCAACAACCAGAAGGTTTTGTTGACCCAAAATTTCCAAAACATGTTTATAAGCTAAACAAAGCCTTGTATGGGTTGAAGCAAGCTCTAAGAGCATGGTATGAAACTCTTTCAAACTTCTTAATCAATTCAGGCTTCACAAAAGGTATGGTACATTCATTCATCAAAGCAAGTATGTCAAAGAACCACTTACAAAATTTGATATGAATGATTAGAAACCATGTAGTACACCCATGGCAACATCCTAATTAGTCACTATTGATGAAAAATATGACTTGGTTGATCAAACTCTTTATAGAAGCATGATTGGGTCTTTATTATATCTAACTGCATCAAGGCTAGACATCATGTTTGCCACATGTGTTTATGCCAGATCCTAGTCAGCACCTAGAAAGTCAAATCTTATAGCTGTGAAAAGGATATTCACATACATAAAAGGTGCTTCCACACTTGGTATCTCGTATCCTGCTAATGGTAATATTGAGCTTTCAGGTTATTCAGATAGTGACTTTGCTAGATGCCATGCAACAAGGAAGTCCACTTCATGAGGTTGTCAATTTCTAGGCAATAGTTTCCTTGCAAAGCAAAAAGTAGGTTATAGTCTCAACATCTACAGCAGAGGCCGAGTATATTGCTGCTGCTAGTTGCACTACTCAACTTCTATGACTTCAAAACCAATTTTCGGATTTTTGTGTAACTGCTCTAAAGACTCCTCTCATGTTAGATAGTCAAGCAGCTGAAAACATCATTAAAAATCCAGTATCACACTAGACAACAAAACACATTGACATAAGACATCACTTTGTGAGGGATTGCTATGAAAAAGATTTGATTTCTCTGCACCATGTTCCTACTAAAGATCAACTGACAAATGTTTTAACAAAAGCTTTAAATACAGCTACCTTTGAAAGTTTGATCTCTACAATTGGGATGCTAAACATGGAATAAAAGAAAATTTTTGGTTTCCATCTGTAAGTAGTTCTAAAATGTTTTCAGAAAAATAAAAAATTCATCCTTAAAAATAGCTAAAATTGGAAATTTTTTAATAATTCTAAAAGTCTGTTCAAAACTACTGTTTCTCAAAACCTCTGTTTGACTTACAAGTCTATCCACTGTTCAAAGTGTATCCTTTTGTTTTCATTTGCCGTTGTTAACATCCACTGTTTGGGCTTAAACCACTGTTTTGTCCTACCCACTGATATCTATCCATTGGTAGTGTATAATCACCACCAACCACTGCTGGTTTATAAGTAGCGGTTTCCTAAACAACTGTCTTTCATTATCATAACAGAGGTTATAGGTGGCCAGCTGTTAGCAATCGGCCAGCTGTTAGCCATCAGATCTTTGAAACAGATGCCACGTCAGCATTCACTTTTTACGTTATAAAATATCACTGTTCCATCCAAACAGAGCTTTTCACAGCTGCCTCGAATTCAAAATTCTTAAAGCGGTTTCCATTACTCTCATTTCTTCATTCTCTTCACCATCACTCACTTTCATCTCTGATCATGGCTCTAAACATCAAACTACCGCATAACTACCTTCCCACTTTCGAGAAAACCGACAAAAATACATCCATTCACTCATTAATTGATGTTTTACAAGCATCAAAGTACCAAGCCATACTTACTACTGATGCACCAATTACGTTGATACACTCTGACGATTATGGTCTAATGCTGAGGTTCAAACTCAGAAGAAAAAGCCCTATGCTATCACTTCCAAAGTTGGAAACACTCTGCTTCAAATTTCTCTATCTTTCATATCAGAGTCTATTGAAAGAGGGTATAAGGGTCGGTTAACCGGAGTTACAATTTACAAACCTCAATTTCCTCCTAAAATGAGGTATTTTTCCATACTCTCTTGATATGTCTCTCACCCAAGACCACCTCATTTAATGAGATTTCACAAAAAGTACAATACTTAGGATATGCAATTTTAACAAAATCAGATTTTAATCTATCCCAAGCCTTATTCTTGGACTTGGTTGCAAATGTGACTGCTATCAAAGGAAAGAAACCAAAAGCTTTTCTCATGTATCCAAGACTCTTAAGCTTTTATCTTCAAAAACAAGTTTCTGAAAAGGATTTTCAACAAGGTGTTGGTTTTCGAATTAAAAGCCTTACACATGAAACTTTTACAAGAATGTCTAATAAAGAATTAAAAGCTTTAAAAACACAACCAAAGGGAGATGACCAAAATTCAGATAAGTCCACATCACAAGCTCAAACCTTTGTTGCTAAGCCCACTGCTCCTGGTGATCATAACACCACAACCGCGTGTTGTGAAGCCCACACCAACAAAAACCAAAAGAAAACCTTCCAATCCGAAAGCCCACCAAAACCAAACAAAATAAAAAGGCACCTCTAGAAGATGAGATTCCAGAGGATAACCTTGTGGTAACACAAACACCACCAGAAACCACTGTTGCTACTGACTCACAACAATTGGAAAGATCTCAACCCATCCAAACTCCTCCTGCACCCACACAAAAGGATCAGGTTGTAAGCATAGGGGCACCACACTATGAAACAGATCTTTCAGTTGAAAATTTATTTCACAGCCCCTCTCCCAGGGCAAATTCTCTTTCTACCCCACAACCATCTCCCTCAATTCCACCTACTTTTGTACCTCTGTTTCATGCAATTGAGAAAACTCAGACACAAATCAGTTCTCTCAATCACCTATTCAAGAGAGTACACCCACACTTGTGACTGAGTCTGAGGTAAATCTCATTGCTAACCCAGAAACAGGTGATGAGGCTACACCCCATGAGTTACAAGTAACTTTTGGTTGTAGTTTAAGTGAATCAGCTACTACAACTGATGATACAACAGTGTTTCAGTTGGACAGTGGTTACATCAATAAGACTTCCTTAAAGGCAACTGTTGAGGCTACAATTGTAACCTCTGCTCCAGTTGGAAGTCCCCAGTACCAAGACCTAGGGGCATTTGGTTCTAATAACATGAGTCTTCTCTTGTTGATGATCCAAATACAACTACCTCTAGTAGGAATTCAGATTATCCTATTAAATTAGGTGATGAATTGAAATATAAGGAATTGACGGTGAGAATGGCATCAATGGAGTCTTCAATAGGTGAAATGAAAAATATTATGAAGCAGATGTTACAAAATTCTCAAAGCCAGCCTTCTACACAGCAAATTGCCAATGAGCCCTGGAAATATGTGCAACCTATCAAAGTCTACTAGAAAAGTTAGACAACCAATTTTCACCCCTTCTAAAACCACTTCTGAGGCAACAAAAAGTGTATCCTCTATCAAAACCACAACTAAACCAACACCCAAAAAGAAAGCATCACCTTTACCAAAATCACGAACAACAGATGTTTCCTCACCACCAAATCAGCCAGCAGATGTTGATACAACAAATTTATCAACAGATGTTAACCTAACCCCTGCCATAATCACATTTCCAACTTTAACCCAACCATTATCCACACCGCCTAGAATACCAACACGACCACCATCACCAAAAATCAAGTTTCAACGCAAAAGAAAATTTTTTGTTGTTATTGATGATGATGAGATTCCATCACCAATCCCTTTATCATCAAAACCCATTTCCACATCACCCTCGTCACTACCATCTAAAACCACTTCACTACCACGCATGAACAAACTACCACCTGAAATCCCACTGGCTACTAGATATCCTCTAGAAATTCTTGTTATTCAAAAAGAAATTGAATCATTCTTCACAGCAGAGGATATTTCAAAACTAGACTTCTTATCTCTCTTTGGAAATAGAAAGCCATGAAATTTAGATGAATATCTAAAATTAAAGGCTAAACAAACAAAGAACATTGCCAAAGAGTTGAGCAAAGGGAAAGACGACAGGAATACTCAAAGTATCTTATCTCATGAACTTAGCAAAGTTAGAAAAACTGAAGACTTTGCCAAAGATATGAGTAAATCCATGTTAGAAAGGCCAGTCAATCTTGAACTGGATGAGGAGCTAAACCGGATTATTTTGACCATATAATGTTGCACAAGCCAAATAAAGCATCAAGAGCATAATTCAAAGATTGGTCATCAAATGCACTTAAAGAAGAAATTGACAGAATCCAGGTAATGCTCAAGGATCCTCTACACAAGCCAACTCCACCTGACTGGAAAAAGTACAAACAAGTGGATCAAAATAGGGCTTTGAAGCTTAAAAGAATGAAAGAGGAACTGGTTCTGCAAATTATGGCTCTGCAAGATCTGTTGCAAGATGGTCTAAATCTAGAGTTGTAGATACAAAAAACTGGAAGAGCTTAGAAAGAAAGATCCTTCAGTTCCAAGGAAACCAGATTATCCACCACTTGTTATCCCTCAACAGACCCAAACTTTCAAAAAGCATTCTTGTAACACCTCGTAAAATCGTGTCCAATAGTATAGTGACATGTGCCATTAGTATTATAATAAGTCCGTTAAGGACGAATAAGGACTAAAGGTGTCAACATGCTCAAACTAAGCCTCTGAGTGACCCTCTGGTGTCAACATGCATAAACCGAGCCTCTGAGTGACCATTAGTGTCAACATGCTTAAACTTAGCCTTTGAGTGACCATTAGTGTCAACATGCTTAAACTTAGCCTCTGAGCGACCATCAGAGTCAACATGCTTATACTAAGCCTCTGAGTGATCCTTTACGAAGTCCTAACTCTCATACGAGCCACTTGTTGGACGAGAGGGATTAATTCTGTAAATATGTAAAAATTGGACAATGGAGGGGTTAAAAGTGTCAATATGTTAATTTATACCTCTGAGTGACCTTTTAACGAACCGAGAGCTTGACAATGTCCGGGCATACTCCTGGGTGCGCTAAATGTTGGCTACGGAGGGCTAATTATGCTATTAAAGGTGTTTTAAAGGTTTTATAAGTTGAGGGGCTAAATTTGTCAAAGTTTGAAAGTTTTATTATTAAAAAGTCAAACATACCAGTTTTCGAAAATATTATAAATTGAGCTTATATATGTTATGAAACGTGTTTTATCACTTAAACAAGTTGGTAATAATTATTAGAACATGTGAGAACATGTTTTCGCTCGTCAATTTCAATTCTAGAGTCAGTTCGCAACCGAAAGTCGCAAAGTTTGACTTCTGCTTTGACTTTCAATTCTGACCCAATTTAGATTAGTTAGCTACTGATCTAAGGTTGCATTATGATCGTAATATAATGTAGCATAACCCCCTGAGCTTATATTACATAATCAGAATCCGAGTTTATGCACAACTTCCGTTATTATGCCATTTTGACTAAAATACCCATTTTACATAAAAAGGTTTAATCGATGATGAAATTGAAAATGAATTTCCTACTGATGAAATATCATACGTAGGATTATTTGTGATATCAATTCAGATTGTATACTGAGTTTACATACAAGTTCTTGTGTTTTGTCGATAAATGATGATAAAGCCCTTGTGGCTCATAAAATGGTTTTAATCATACTTTTCGTACCAAAATTTTTATCTACTGATATGTTATATTAAATAACATATCTAAAACAGTTAAACCTGATCTTAACATCAGGTTTTATTAAACTTCGCACAAATCGTCATTTTACGACATAAATGCTGTTTCGGCGCATAGTATGGTTTTAAACCATATTTAACGACCAAGACTTGTTTCCTACTAATTTTAACTTATACAAAATATTTTACAATAGGTACATGATATAAACTCAGAACCCCAAATAAAGCTATCATACTATTTGTAAAATGACCAAAATGCCCCTTCGATGAATAGTTTGGTCATAAATGATAAATTGCACATATGATCAATATCTTACTGATATTATATCACAAATTAAATATTTTTCCTGAATATTTATGATCATAACATTAAATATATTCAAGTTCCTTTTATATGGTATATAATTACCAAAACGCCCTTATGAGGCATAATTTCATTTTAAAAACCTTAACGGACATGTAAGTTGATATCCTACTGATATTACAACTTATTTAAAGTATAATGGCATATAGAACATGCCATGACTTATCTAGTTACTCGATATCGCTTTTATGCGCACAGTTCAGTTTATGTAACTAGTTTACGGAAATTAACCAAAACGGGTTTAACCTTATCCTTTTAAGTCTCAAAATCCAGAATGCTTATAGTTTGCCTATATTATACAAGTCATAGTACTTGTTGAGTTTAAACTACATTCTATCCGGTCATCGCTTAATCTAGCGTACTATACCGTTTTGATCATGTACGCTAGTCGGTCTAAGTTTGTGACTTAATTAAGACCGAGGCATTTTAATTGGTTAGCTTATGCCATAATCCAAACTGGAGCCTTCTGGTAAATGCTATATGCACATATTCATTTTGGATACGGCTGAGATATTAAATCTTGCATTTTTAAAATCAAGACTAGCTCAGGTAAATACTCTCGACTTATTTTCCTATACGGGCTTGGGTTACGGTAAACTATTACCGCTTGGTTGGAAATGGGATCAATTGAATACAGGACTGTGGCTAGTAAATCCGCATTTTCCATTTTAATCAGTTTTGTTTGATAACTTAATCATTGGGGGTTAACGACCGTGTCCTGGATATCATCGGCTCATTACATTAGTAATGACCACGACCAAAGCACGAGGTGTAGGCATACACTTGATAGATGCTCATGCTAAATTATTTGTACCCACTAGTTGGGGATAACTCCTTTGTGGGTTCTTAAGTGGTGTGTACGTTAATCATGTCTTGGTCTCTGTACTGGGCCCCATATGTATGGACAAACATATGAATCTGTTAACAAGGTTACAACGCTGACTTTCCCAAGTTATAAAATATTTTGTGTCCTATGCACTAAAATCCATTTCAAAATGTTTTCAAAATGATTCAGTTGGGTGTATTTACTAGTGAAAGCTGACGTATTTTCAAAAGACTAAGTTGCAGGTACAATACGAAATAGGCTGGAAGCTGCTCGTAGTGATATAAGAGGATCTTGCAAACCTTAGATCTGCCCAAAGTCTGTTATACATTTTTGTACATTTTTCGATCTGCCTGTGAATCTTCATTACAAGCCGTCTGTATAGTATTTTTCGTACTTATAACATTTGGTTTGGAATAGTAATTTAACTCCAAGACTTCCGATGTGTTGTGTTTAATTGACTATGATGATATCAACTTACGTCACGATATTCCCCACCCGGGCCCACCGGTGTTTGGTTGTAAATTCAGGGGTGTGACAATTCTTCAACCAATATCTTATCCACACTTGCCGTAAACCAAGCAAAAAGGCAAAATACGATGGCTAAGATGATGAGTAGATGTTTGAAGAACATAGAAAAGAGGGAATCAAGAATTAACTGCTCTTTCACACTGATGCTGCAAGTGAAAAACTAAGAGAAACACTTTCTAACCTTGTAAGCAGACCCCATTCACCTAACTCATCACAAATAAATCTTCACCCAAGAAAACCAACTGATTCAAAAATTCTAAAATGGAAGTCATCCTCAGACACCCATTAATCGACTTTGCTTAGATCAGATGGTGAGATTCAAAGGATGCATATGGTCTGAATGCAGATGACCTCCAAGATCTATTGAAGCTTGAATTACAAAGGGATTTTGAAGACATGTTTCCTTGAACTTTGAATTAGAGTTCAAGGGAAAATCAGGGAAATGTTAATGAGAAATAAAGATCAACAATAAAGAAGAGCTTTGGCATCATCTGTTCTAGGGGGATATTGTTGGATCTATTGAACCCTATAAAAGAACAGATGATTAGAAAGCTAAAATGATCTATATCACCTAATCAAGAGTAAACAGTGCTTTGAATATGTAACTCCTCCCAAAGGTAAAGACATCAAACATCTGCTGCTCAAAGTTCTGGTGAAGCTAAAGTCTGCTATACAAGATCTGCTGAAGACAAGCTCTGTCCAAGTCAAAGGTCCACTGGACCAACAGAGGTTAAAGCTCTTTAGAGTTTCTTCTCAACAGATGCTGATTCAACAGAATTTCTATTTATTAATCAAATAGTGTTTAGCTTAGCAGATGTTAGGGTTTGTTAGGTCATTAGATGTCACCGTCAAGGTGACGTCAGCCTAGATGCCTTAATGGTTTGATTTGTACCATAAATAGAAATGTACGTTGATGTATAAGAATTTATACATCTTTTAGACGTCCCGTTTATACGAAACTCGTTGTATTTTAATTGACCTTGACACCCATTTGAGTTATTTGTGAAAATACAGGTTCGGGCTTCGGCCCGGTGAAGAAACGAAGGCTTTTAGAGCAAAAAGGAGCAAAAATGGAACTTTCCAGCAAAACTACCAGATATGGCACGACCGTGCCAACCCCAAGCACGACTGTGCCAAGCCTTCGGAGACCGGCATTATCATCAACACTATCAACAACCAGCGCAAACCAGACCAGTCCAAGAACTGGCACGGTCGTGCCAAACCCCACGCACGACCGACTCGTGTCACCTCAGCTTCTGATCAGCTCATTCTGGAGATCGAAATAGTCATTGCCGAATACGTCATCGATAAGCATGACCATGCCACTATTTGGCATAATCGTGCCACCTCGGGGAAATTTTAGCGGGATCTTTTCGGATTTGGTAGCAAACATGGTCAACAGTTCAGAAAGGTGTCTGACATTTACCAAGCACGACCGTGCCAAAAGGTGGCACGGTCGTGCCAACTTTCCAGTAGCATAAATACGTAGTTTAAGCTCATTTGAAGGGGAGTGGGAGCATTTTGGTGAACTTTTCTCTCAAGATTCTAGTCTTGGAAGCTTGAAGAGTCAAGAAGGGGCCTTGAGGAAGGTTGTATCACTTGAATATCAACTCATTTTATCATTTATCTTGTCTTAAACATTAGTTAACCATTTTTTATTTATGAACAAATTAAATTATCTTTCATTTGATTTAGTTGTCATGAGCCATATAGGCTAAACAATTGTGTTGCTTAAACATTATTGAAGCTAATGAATATGTGATAACATGGAGATAGATGTGATGATTGTTGTTTGTTAATCTTTGTGGTGGTATTTAATCGTGTTCTTGGAGTTCATGCTCATGTTTAAAGTCCTTGTTCTTGAATGCTTGGTCATAAGTATTTACATGTTGTGTTGGAAAGCCCATGTAAAGATTATGATTGTCGAATCTTGTTAACTTGTTGATATGATTCATAGCATGAAACTAGAATGGTAATTGTTAACATGATTAGAATGGTGATTTGAACATGTGTATGAATTCTTGCATTTAGATTTGGAAAAATCATATGAATGTTTATATGGATTCTATAGTTGTGTTTATGTTGGTTTGATGATTTAGGCCAAGATTGTTATCTAGCATGACCATGCTTGTGATTCATATCAAGAACATGATGAAGATGTCATTTACTTGAAACCAAGTTAGGGTGATTAGTGTGTTTTTCATGTTAGTTTTTCTTGACTTGTAGAGTTAGGAGTTTTGACAAACAAATAACTCATTATTAAATACCAACATCAACTTAGCAAGTAAACTTAAAAGAATGAATCTTAGGTGATTAGAATGTTGTTTCATTATAATTTTCCCAAGATTTATAAAACTAGGAAACCTTGATTGGGAACTTAGTTGAATTTAGAACTTGCATCACCATTAGGCTTCCTTAATTGTTGTCATATGTTTATTAGTGGATACTTAGTTTAAGCACCCTCTTTTAATTATTGTTATCCCTTAATTTAGTTAGTTAATTGTTATATATGCATGATAGTTTAAAATCAAAGAAATCAACTCATCTATTGAAAAGGCTTAAAAGTAGCAAGGGTTTAGTATTAAGACACCGCGTCCACAGATTGATATCCGGTTCTTACCAATTGACTATACTACCTCCTAGCAGGTACACTTGCCCTTTTGTGTGTGTAGTTAGTTTTTTAAGTGAAACCCATTTTTAAAACCCAATTTGTGTGAAAGAAAATTATAATTATAAAAATATATTCAATTCACGCACATCATGCATCTACTATTCTATTCATCACTTTCCTTCTAACATTTATGTACAAACAAATTAGAGAGATCTTAGGCTGAGGGGAGTTGTAATATTGCATGCATACGTGAATTTACAAAAGCATGTTTATTAAAGCCATCTCTCTATTGTTGTGATTTGAAAGTTTATTATTTCCGCTACACTATTTCATTGTTGTTTATCTTCTTTCATTTGGTTTCATCTTAAACATTCACAATAATATCAAACTCAGATCCTAACACGTTCCTATCTCGTGCTCTCCAAAACTATAGTCTACATAGACCACACTGTCATTTGATACCTTTTTAAAAATCAAGACGTGAAGTCGTGTCTCATAAGATTATTCTTCTCCTTCAAGAATTCGACATATAAATACAAGATAAAAGAGGTGCAGAAAACATTGTTGTTGACAACCTATCTCATCTTAAATACCCTGCCTTGGAAGGAACTCGAGAAGAGCACATCAATGAGAAATTCCCCATAGAATCTTTAGAAATGGTAGAATTTAAAAAAAACCTTGGTAAGCAAATCTTGCTAACTGCTTAGCTAGTGGCACTATCATCAAAGGGTTGTTTTATCACCAATGAAGTAAATTTTTAGCAGATGTAAAACACTATATTTGGGAAGACCCATATCTTTTCAGAATATGTGCAGACCAACTCATTCGACGATGCGTCCATGGACGTGAAGCCAAGCACATTGTTCCCCAATGTCAAAGGACCATGTGGAGAAAATCATGGAATAGCCAACACCGCACGAAAGGTGTTTGATGCAAGATTTTACTGGCCCGCCATACATAAGGATGCTTATGTATTGGTAAAATCATGTGATGCATGATAATGGGAAGGCAACATATCAAGAAGAAACGAAATGCCACAAAATAGCATTCTTATTTGTGAAATTTTCGACGTATAGGGTTAGATTTTATGGCACCATTCCCACTATCAAGAGGAAACAAATATATCTTGGTGACTGTTGACTACGTTTCTAGATTGGCCGAGGCTAAAGCTCTTCCAACCAACAATGGGAGAATAGTGGTAAAATTCATGAAAAAGCTATTCTCACATTTTAGAACTCCAAAAGCCGTAATCAGTGATAGAAGTACTCACTTTTGTAATCTTAAAGTGGAAAAAACTCTAACACGTTATGGGGTTTATCACCGCCTCTCGACAGCCTATCACCCTCAAACCAATGGTCTAGCTGAATTAACAAATCGAGGTTTAAAAAGAATCATAGAAAAAATTGTGGGTCAAAATCGAAAAGAATGGTCAGACTAATTAGACAAGGCTTTATGGGCATTTCAAAGTCTTATAAAACACCAATAGATACCACGCCCTATAAGTTAGTCTATGGAAAAAATTATTACCTTCCAGTAGAAATTGAACATAGAACATATTGGGCAATAAAAAATGTAAACTTAAACCAAGAAATTTTAGGAAAAGATCGCCTATAACAGTTAAATGAATTAGACGAATTAAAAATTCAAGCATATTCCAACTCATAAATCTATAAGGAACGCTCAAAAAGAAAACATGATAAATATATAAGCGGACCTAAAGAATTCAGGGAAGGAGATCAAGTACTACTCTTTAACTCAAGGCTACATCTTTTTTCCGAGAAAACTTAAGTCTCGATGGTCCGGACCTTTTACCATCACCAAAGTTTACTCCCATGGTGCAATAGATATTAAGCCACTGAACGGAAAACCATTTAAAGTAAATGGACAAAGGATTAAATTCTATAAAGGATTCCTCGAGGATGAGGAAATGGAAATAACCTTGGAGGAGGTAGATAAGTGACGAGAATAAGGCTGACAAACTTGTATATATTTGTTTTGTTTTAATAATCCATCCTATAGGTATATTTTGGAAGAATGTAACACATAGAAAAAGTCTACATACCTGGTAAAACAAGCCAAGGAACCAAGTGAACAGAGTAACGAGGCATATATAAAAATATATATATATATCTAGACACGGGGTCGTGTCTATCAGGCACAGGGTCGTGCCTATCTGCAGATGGGATAAAAACCCTTAAGTGCAGCCTTTTCTTTCATAACATCCATGCCCCGTTTCTCTTCATCCACCGGTTCCCTGCCCACTCCTTCAATTTTTTCACGATTTCCTTCCATAATCTACCGACAAGGTATGTTCCTAATATCTAAATCCATTCTATTTATACTTTGCATGTTATATAACATCTCGATTTGGGGGAAAATATAGGGTTCCTGAACTAGACCCGTGTCGGTCCAAAGAATCCAAAATTTTTCATAGATTTTGTTAGTAGTAGTTAGTGTTTTAATAAGTAATCACCAAACCATTTTCGAAAAATTGGGCATTTTCAACGCATTTTATCAGACCCTTGTTCATAACCGAAAAAACTAACATATAGAAAGGTAACACGGGTTTGTAAGGGAAAATTAATACTTGGGATTTGTTTTTCAGGGTATACCACACACAGGGGACCAAAAATTTTAAATTTTTCGAAGCCGACTCGAATAGTTGAAATTTTGGGTCAAGACAGTAGCCAACCACGAGGTCGTGCCTCTAAAAGCCTACATCATGGGGTCGTGTCTAAGAGGCACGGGGTATGTCCAGACCCCCTGTTTCCCAGTTTTTAAATGTTTTACCACACTTAATTGTTTAAATGTTTGATCTTAGCAGCAAATGGCACTACACAAGTGGCTCAGGTTCAAGACAGAGCACTCTCATTGCGAGGATCGAATGGAACTGCTCAAAACCCGCACCAAAGAGCCACCAAGGCAAGTCCGCTATGACACCTTGGACACGGTGGGCCAAAGAGACCGCTAGGATAGTCTCGTGAATGACCTCTTCGACTATTTCTTGAGGCATCGCTTCAATCAGTTTACTAATTTAATGTTGAATTCCTAAGCACTTTTGCCCTCAAGAAAGACATCGAGGACATGTTTGATAATGAAGCCGTGACGTTCCGATATGGTGGTAATTGGTATGGGATTACGGTAGCCCAGTTCGGTATGGATGTGTGGCTCTATATCGAGGAGGAACTTACCGTACCTGTCTTCAGTGACAACATCATCGAGTTGTCCGCTAACTCAAGAAACACATTTTGGGCAACCATTGGAGATGGGGTCTACAATCCAAGCAACACCAAAAGTACCAAAATCTGGGACCCACTCATTCGCTACATTCATCGGGTCCTAAGCGGTACCTTGTGCCAAAGGAGGGATAGTGGGGGTCTCGTCAATCCTCGAGAGCGAACTTGCCTTTATTACATCCTAAACCGACAACCCCTTGAACGTCGCCTTGATGCTGCTAAAAAATATGGCTGTAAATTATAGAGCTACATATCTGACACCCGTATTCTTCAGTGGATGTATAGCCCAGGTCTACATGACCTATGTTGGATACATCCCAAGAAGCTTCTCAAACGGGGTAAGTGTCACCCGGGCTGACATCTCACTTTGCCATAGTTTGAAACTCATCGCCGAGTGCAACAATAGTCTCATGCACTTAAAAGACATCAAGTAACGGCTTTGGAACCCAAATGATCCCAACCAAACCCTCACAATCGAAGATCACCAGAGCCGTCCTCAACAATACTCCTACGGCTACGCCCCAGGATCATCCTCTCAAGGTGGTGGTGATTTCCTAACATGCACAATCTTTATAATCTTATGCAGGAATCACTCTAGATATCCCACAATGCCCTCACTACAGGACAAGGAATCAGCACTCATGTTGACGGGATTGAGAGGAATGTAGCCACTATGTGCT
Organism: Scalesia atractyloides; assembly: GCA_947069175.1. Classification (NCBI taxonomy): domain Eukaryota; kingdom Viridiplantae; phylum Streptophyta; class Magnoliopsida; order Asterales; family Asteraceae; genus Scalesia; species Scalesia atractyloides. The sequence continues at coordinate 18,710,752 of CAMTDV010000022.1, read as the reverse complement.
CCGACATTACATACATTCGGGAGCACATGGTGTACCTTGGCGAGGATGAAGAGGAGATGGAATCAGGATAGGTGATGATGGCAAAGGTGGTGGCAAGGAGGCAACGTAACAGGTAAATCTCTCCTCCTTTTTGAAACAATGGTGATGGTTTGCGGGCTGCGACCCGTTTGAACAATTTACTTTTCGAACAATTTACTTTCTGCATTTCTTTTTTCTTTTTTTATGATGGTGTGATGGATGATGAAACAATGAACGATCATAACGTAGGACTTTTTATTTTCTTGTTAGTTCGTTGTTGTGGTGGTATGTATTAGCTTATAGGTACCTTGGGATGCTTGGATCCACCAAGCATATGACACCCCGAGCCCGAAACATGAAGCCGATCACCCTACCATCTATCTGAAACCTAACATTAGCCTTAAACGGGGCCGTGTCTCCCTGACACACCCCCGTGCCTCTATTGTCGCTAAAAATTTTCTTCTGAGCTTCCCACACGGGGTCGTGCCTCCTTGACATTCCCCCGTGTCAACCTTCTGTAAGTTTTTCCAAAATTTTAATACTGGCACTTTTAACACGGGGTCGTGCCTCTCAAACATGCACCCATGCCCAGTTACTGAATTTTGAAAAATTTGTTGTTTTTAACCCACGTTTACACAATTAATCAATTTTAACCAATTTTTGACACATTAAGTACAATGTGTAATTTAAGTGTGGGGGAAAACTTAACTTGAAGTTGCTTGTCCTAAATCAAGCCTTACACAAAACTCTACTTGGAACCGCTTAAACACACCAAATCTTTTCAAAAATATACTTTTAGTTTGTTTTTTCTTGTTTATAGTGTTAGTTAGAACCCAATATCTGAAAAGTTAAAGTTTTTACAAATTTACAACCGATATCGACGTGATAAAAAAAACCATATAAGAAAAATTCATAAAAGAGCATGAAAATTCTTTTTAAAATTTGATTGTATATATAACTTCACACTCTTACCCCCTTTCCCACAAATGTGAGTTTTGAGACTTTACCAAACATTCAGATTTATATCTTTACTAAATGCTCAATTTTTCATTTCTTGTATTAATAGTTGAATGGTTCTTATGAATCTAGAACTTGACAGGACAATACATTCCCGATCCTTGCCAACTAATCCAAGTAAGTATATGATGGAGGCATTATGATTTAAACCCTTTTTCATTTTCAACTTTATTTTATCTCCCCCACCAAAAACAAAAATTTCCCCTAATGAAACCCTTTGAACCTAAACCATTCATTTCAAAAATCCGCAAAACGCCATTTTACACAAATCACCTATCACCCAAACCAATCTTCATTTTACACCCCTTTGTTTTAATAAAATACCCTTCTTTGAAATTTATAAAAAAGTGAACTTTATTCAGAAAAATCTCTAGTTACTTGAAATAAATAAGCAAAATTATTGCTTATTAGCTTTTAGTTTGTACCTAAGTCACAAATAAATAAATTTTCAAAAGAAAACTGACATTTTACACTTTTCGCCACTTTTCAAATAGAACTACCCTTCCCTAGCCAAAACCTACCCTTTTAAAGTCCTCTTGATATTTACAAATATTATTTTAAAAAGGAGGATGCTTGATTACTTGTCAAGCATATGGTAGGAGTAAGTTCCATACCGGTATTGAGTGTTTCACTTATACATCTTTAGCAGAGTGTTGAGTGATCATTTATATGGTGTGTGAATTTGTATATATCTAAATGAAATTTTATAAAGGCATGTTATACCCAAAAATATCTATTTTTCTTTAAAGCGTTCTAAATAAATCATACTGAATAGAATGGTAAATAAAATAAAAACAAGAATAAAAATCTTGGACTCCCGACACTCTACAAAAAAAACCTCAAAAATTTCTTCTCTACCAATTCCATTTGGGTGTGTAAGCAATAATAAAGAGTTTTGCTTGAGGGCAAGCAAAGATTTGTGTGAGGGTATTTAATATGCGCCAAATGCAACCTATAAATATTATCAAATAAGATTTGAAATCAACCATTTTTAAATACTAATGTTGGAAAATGTGTGTTTCTTTGTATACTTTTAATTTTCAGGATTAAAAGAGCTTAAACGTACAAAAAAGCAAATTAACGACAAAAACTAGCATAAGTACTTGAGAAGGAAAGATAATGCACTATATCAACCCTTCAAGCTTCACCACAAAAACAAAAACAATGAATCAGAAGTCCAACACGAGGTCGTGCCTGGTCAGCATGGGGTCGTGCACCTTCAAGATTCCAAAACAAAAAAGACAAACAGAAGCAGACAAGAGACACGGGGCCTTGCCTAGTGGACAGGGGTGGTGGTCAACTTCCAGATTCGCGAATCTTGGATAGTACAGCAAGTACAATGTCCAAGGGGCCGTGCCGTTGACACACGGGGCAGTGCAAGCATCTGATCTAACAAGCTCATTGAATGAAGATAGAGAAGAAGGAAGACATGGGGTCGTGCCACAGGGCATAGGGTCGTGTGAAGCCACGGTTTCTAGCTATAAATAGGGTGCTTGGTTTCATTCCAACTCATCCCTTGGCAAACCTTTCTCTAACACCTTTCACCACTTTACCATCATCATCCGCCATGATCATTAGAGTTTAGAGTGTTAGTAGTCCCGAGATCGAAAGTTGATCGTAAGAGTCATTGTCAAACCGTGGCCATGCTTGGCTAATATCTTACATCACTTGGAGAAGAGAAAATCTTTTATGTATTACTTTTGATTTCCAACCTTTGGTTAACTTTTTAATTGGGTTTGTATTAATGACTTTAATAACTAGTTTTTTTATATTGAAAGTGAGTTTTATTCTATCATTCCTTCATGTTTTATCGATTCACTCATTCGTGTCTTTACGGTCTATATAAAGCGCAATAACTGCCTGGAAAGGGGTTAGAAGGGTGGTTTTGGGTAAAGTTCTTCTCTAGTTCAGTGTATAGATCCTGCGAGGACTTGATTCAAGCTTATTAGGACTTCCTTTGAGGAAGATAGCATCATATCAGGGGAAGTAAGAACGGCTTGAATCCCTTATAATTAAACTATTATTAAAACTTTAAACCGGCATTACGGGACTGTATCCCTGCTGACTCAGACCAATATGATCGAAGGTAACGTTGCCTACAAAAGAGGGACATGTCACATTTTGCATTAATAACTTACTTAATTATCTTTCAATTTCCGGCCTTGCGGGATTGTATCCCTGCTAACTCAGACCAATATGGTTGAGGGTAGCGTTACCTCTAAAAGAGGGACATGCCACTATAATCAAGATAATCTCTTAAAAAACCTAAAGTGCAGAAATCATCAAAGGATGCATAAAAGATGAGTCAGAACCAAATGATTCTATCTTGTTTATCTGTTTCTTTTATTACTTTATTTTACTTATGTAGTTTACATATTAAAACGTTTTCTCAAAGTTTGCGATTAGACGTTGACGAGAATCCGGTATTAAAAGCTCTTGTGTCCTTAGACGACCTCAGTATCTTACCATCACTATACTACGCCAACGATGGGTGCACTTGCCCTAGCGTGTTGTAGAGAGTGATAGTATTATATCGTGTTTTATAAATATAAACCTTGAATAAACGAGTGAAAAGTACTTGAAATATATTCAAAAATCATACACGTCTCGCTCACGTCAGTGTGTAACAATATTAAAGAGTTTTGCTTTAGGACAAGCAAAGATTCAAGTGTGGGGGTATTTGATATACACCAAATGCGACATATAAATTATATCAAATAAGGTATAAAATCAACGCTTTTTTAGTACTAATGTTGGAAAAAGTGTGTTTCTTTGTATTCTTTTGATTTTCAGGATTAAAAGAGCTTAAATATAAGAAAGGAACAAATCAACGGCAAAAAGCAACATAAATACGAAATACGAGAATGCATCATATCGACCCTCCAAGCTTCACCTAAGACCAAAAACAACGAATCAGAAGATAAGCACGAAACCGTGCCACCAAGGCGTGGGGTCGTGTCCCACTATACATAAGCAAACAAGAGACACGAGGCTGTCTCCCATGGACACGGGCCGTGGTCAACTCCAGATATACAAATATTGGGTAGTACATCAAGTACAATGGCCACGGGTCCGTACCGTTGACACATAGGGTGTGCAAGCATACGAACTGGCACAACTCATTCAACGAAGACAGAGAAGAAGGGAGCACGGGGCCTGCCCTCCTGGCATGGGGCCGTGTAAACTGTTTGTTTCCAGCTATAAATAGGGGTGCTTGGTTCAATTGCAATCCATGCCTTGGCAAACCACTTCTCTCACATCTGACACCACTCTACCACCACATTACCACCATCATCCACCATTTTCATTCATCATGAATCTTTAGAGTGTGTGTAGTAATCTCGGGATCCGAGATTTATCATAAGAGTTTTGTCAAACAAAGGTCATGATTAGCTAATCTCTTACATCACTTGGTGAAGACAAAGTCCTTTATGTATTACTTTTGATTTTCAAGTTTTGGTTAACTTTTTAATTGAGTTTGTATTAATGACTTTAATATCTTTTTTTATATTGAAAGTGAACTTTATTCTATCATCTCTTCATGTTTTGTTGATTCACTCATTCGTGTCTTTACGGTCTACATAAAGAGCGTTAACTGCCTGGAAGGGGGCTAGAAGGGTGGTTTTGGTAAAGTTCTTGCCTCGTTCATTGTATAGATCCTGTGAGGACGAGATTTAAGTTTATTAGGACTTCCTTTGAGTCAGGTAGCATCAAATCAGGGGAAGTAAGAACGGCTTGAATCCCTTATAAATAAACTACTATTAGAACTTTAAACCACCCTTGCGGGACCGTATCCCTACTGACTTAAACCAATATGACATGGTAGTTTTGCCTCCAAAAGAGGGACATGCCACTTTAACTAAGATAATCTCTTAAAAAAACCTAAAGCTCGGAAATCATCAAAAGATACATAAATAGTAAGTCGGAATCAAGTGACTCTATCTTGTCTATTTGTTTCGTTTATTACTTTAGTTATTTCTTTTTTTTACTTATTAAAAACCTTATCTAAAATATTTGTTTAGATTAGACATCAACTTTATTTAAGTATTAAAAGCTCTTGTTTCCTTGGACGACCATCACTATACTACGCCAACGATGGGTGCACTTGCCCTAGCGTATTGTAGAGAGTGATAGTGTTATATCGTATTTTATAAATTTAAAGCTTGATAAACGAGTGAAAAGTGCTTAAAATATATTAAAAATCATACACCCTCACCTCACGTCAAATACATAGCTAGGTACTATGTTAACACAAAGATATTTGTCTATTGAAATGTTAGTAATATAGATGTTTTGAATAAAACATGTTAACGGTTTTATGTTTAGTTCAATTTGTTCAGCTTGTATTAGTGAAGTTTGATCTTTAGTTAAATTAACATTGTCATTTCTTTGATGTTAGGATTAGTGTTTAATTCTTTTAAAAACTTAGCATGAGATGAAACCAAACTATGATTTTTAAAAGAAGGTTGTAGAATATGTATTTCTTGGAGGTCTTGTTGTTCTCTTCGAGATTTACCTTTGTTAACTTACCTTCTGTGCAGCTTGGTTTGGGTTTTTCATCTTTATGCGTTGAGTTTTCTTTGATTGGTTCTTTTTCCTTCAGCTCTTTAGGTTTTACCTCCTCTGTGATTACCTCCTTGGTACAAATTGTCTTTTCTTTTGCACGAGATTTCTTGATCAAGAACTCTAAGTTCTTGAGACTTTGTATGAGGCTTTCGCAATCAAAAGGTGTCTCGTATGTTTCAAACGGTGGAGTATCGCAATCAAAACTTGACTTTCGAAGCTCAAACCTTGGTTCCTCATATGTTGTGTAGAAGGTTGATAGTTGAAAAAGGTAATATAAAACATGAAGAGATGATAAAATATAGTTCACTTTCAATATAAAAACACTAGTTACTAAAGTCATTAATACATACCCAATGAAAAAATTAACCAAAGCTTGGAAATAAAAGTAATACATAAAAGACTTGTCTTCACCAAGTGATGTAAGGGATTAGCCAAGCATGGCCATAGTTTGACAAAGACTCTTACGATCAATCTTGGATCCCGAGACTACTACACACTATAAACTCTAACGATCATGGTGGATGATGGTTGGAATGGTGGAGAAATGGAGGTGAAGTGAGAGAGAGGGTTGCCAATGTATAGATTGCAATTAAACCAATCACCTCTATTTATAGTTGGAAACAGACACCTCACACGGCCCTATACCCGAGGGCACAGCCCCGTGTCTCTTTCTTCTCTATCTTTATTTAATGGCGTTTTCTGCCGCCATGCCTCCTTGCGGTCCGCAAGGCTCTAAAAATCAATAAAGGAACATTTTTGGCCATTGTGATTGGCTTTGGTTGCTATTTGGGACCATAAACGTATAGTTAGACTTGTTTTGGACATTTTAAGGTGTAATGAAGCATGTGCAATGTATGAACATGTTTTGCACATGTTTTAGTATAATTCCGAGAAAATATATTCTCATTGTATGGCTCGGCTTTAAATTTAAGTGCGTATTTCGTGATCGTTTGCGTATTGTGCATGCATGACTAAGAAAGTTTGATATAAAAATGTGATTTCCTTTGTGATCTAGTCTTGGAATTACAAGGATTAAAATGAAAATATGAATTACAAATCAAATGAAAAAGAATCGAAGAAATACAGATAGTTACAGAAGTTATCTCGTTTCAATTATTACTTGATGTTCTTTAAAGAAATTGTGCTTGGATGATTCTGGAGCACTTGAAGTTTTAAGGGATGGATATTCATGAATGTGGCTGTGGAATCTACACTAGGGACAGAGCTTTATTTTCAAAGATATTAAGGATATGATATTATTGGCCTACAATGAGAATGATGCCATGAGTTATGCCTAGAATTGTGATGCCTGTCAGAGACAAAAGAATATTCCTCATCTACCTGCTAAACCATTATACCCAATCATATCCCATAGCCATGCATGAAATGTGGAATGGATATAGTGGGAAAACTACCCAAGGCTCCAAGATGAAAAGTTTTTATATTAGCAATGACATATTACTTTTCCAAGTGGATTGAATCGGAATCTTTTGTGCAAGTCAAGGATAAGGAATTTGTGTCTTTAATAAAGAGCAATATCCTAACAAGGTTCAGAATCCCGTCCGAGATTGGAGGGGTATGGTCCCAAAAATCCTGCGGCTGCGCAAGGAACCATACCCTCAACAGCATAACTACAAGGATAACCTTGCGCGCAATGTGCAATGGTGCGTCTTCCTTGAAACCAATAGGTCATACAATGAATCATGCGCACTCAGCGCAACGGTAAATTAGACCAACACATGTAGGTCACACAATGAGCCTTGCGCACTCAGTGCAACAGCAAGTTAGACCAAACAACGTAAGTCACGCAACGAGCCTTGTGCACTTGGCACAACGGCAAGTTAGACTTACACACGCAGGCTACTTGACCCTGCGTAGAACTAACAACCCTCTAGTCACGAATCCTAAAACCTTGCAAGGACAAGACAAACATGAGAGCATCTCATAGTCTTGTGGACAAAAGGATTTACCCGTGCCACTCTGTGCTGGCCGGAAGTCACTAAAAAGCCTCGCAGAAGAGATAAGCACTAAGAGGTGTTAACCATACACAAGGGTACGGAGTGGCAGAACTGTGACCAATGGTTGCTTGGCAGGTTGCGTCTTGCATAAACAGTAATGCAGACGCCAGACTTTGCACCGACCATACTTACGCCAGTGACTGTCACACCTTCTCCACTTTCGGCTGATAGTAGGTCTGACGCCAGAGGCAGCTGCCTTTACACGTGGCACCATTCAGCATCCGACAAAGCATACCTCCTAACAGAAGACATTAATTCTCCTGCAGGGAACATTTAATGTCTGACGAAGAGGGACAAAACAAATGTCTCTGGTCATCTAGGCCGGGCCCAAGGCCCATCAGTCCATCTCCCGAACCCACATACTTTCGGCTATAAAATAAGTATCGGAGCACCAGGTAAACCATGGAGAAATATGCGAACTAACTTATTGCATGCTACTTTGAGCTCACTTGCTTATTACTTGCAATCACCAAATACTTATTCTCACGCCGGAGAGTGGTCACGGAGAAAACCACCCTTTTCCCCGTGACGAGAGTAACGGTGCTGCTAGTTTTGCAGATCAGTTTGAGTGAGATCACCCTGAAGAACGAGCAAAGAGACAACCCTTTTATGCAGAAATCCCTTGGTTGTAACTAACATATCCCCGGATATCACTAGGTTCAACCAGTGCTTCTTCAGAGATAGTTTTCTGAAATGGATCACAACTCATAAGCAAAAGGACAACTGACTTTTGTGCTAGTTGGGGAATCAAGATGATCACTTCCACTCCTGTTCACCCTCGAGCTAATGGGTAGCTAGAATCTTCGAACAAATTATAGTCAATAATCTAACTTAGAGGTTGGATGCTAAGAAGGGCAAATGAGAAGAAGAACTTCCATTTGTCTTGTGGGCCGATAGAACAACCGCAAAGACAACTAGCCAAACACTGTTTTCTTTGGTCTCTGGGACAGAAGCCATGATTCCAACAGAAATGATCATTCCAACAGTTATGTCAAGCTTACATATGTCACACCTGTCCCGCAGCAGATTGGTATGGGGCCTTTTAATTATCCGTAGCTCATGACAACTAATCATTGTTACAATATTTAAAGCATATCCATTTAAATTGTCACATAACATGTAATAAATAATTGTTCATACAATGTTCAAAAACATAACATAAGTTTTCCAATTTATTTTCCTAAGGCCCATGCTACGTGTCCTCATCATTCGATCAACAACTTTGATTACCTGCACCACGTTAGAAAAATATTTTTTTTGAGCCAACAAACATGTTGGTGAGTAATTTCCTCATTTTATTGAAAATGGTTTTATATTTAATATTAAAAGAAAATGGTTTTAACATGCCTTTCAAGGTTAGTATGATTATTGTCTCGTATTATTAACATGGTCAACATATTGATATACACCAAATAGGAATACACAATCAATTAAGAATACAACACAAAACAAAACAAAACAAAATAAAATAAAATAAATAGACAAATGACAATAGGGCGCATTGGTCTCATGCCCCGAGGAGCGAGTCTGATACCGTTGGTGATACTTGACTACAACCATGGCCGTGGGGAACCTAGTCAGCCATGGATCCACTAGACACAATAGCATGCAATAGACTTGACAACATGTAGCATATAAAATGATAGAAAATACATATAAGCATTCGCATAATAATACTTGAACTTAGCATGTTGAATAAATTGAAAACGTGTATAACATGGAGCACCCCAAAATTTGTAAAGTTGAAAAAGGGGGAAAAGGAAGAGATTACTCACTGGTTGCGAAAATTATCAAATACAACTAGCACAAACCATAGCAGTTTGGATCATCCACGAAAATCGTCCTACTAACATGTGTGATGCAAGTATGAATAATAGAATAAAACAAATTTGATTGACTTAGAGATTTCTAGTTTCATATGAGTATATAGATTTAGTTTAGGATTCTATAAATGTCAAACAAATAAATAATATTCAAAAAGTATAAAAATACAACTTAAAATAATAATTCATAATTATACTAAATTGAGAAAATAAATATAGTTTGCATGAATATGTTTCGATCAATAGAATATAACATATTTACATAAACAGTAAACTACCATTTTGGTCTCTAAGGTTTGACAGTTTTGCCACTTTAGTTCAAATCTCAAATTTTTTGCATCTGGGTTCCTGTGGTTTTAGTTTTATTGTCATTTTGGTCCAAAAGTGATATTTGTCTTCTAAAATCCTACTATTTTGTCATATTCCTCAGGGAAAGTGGTCATTTTAAGCATTAATATATATTATATATATAAATAAACCTCAAACTCTGCTTAAAATGACAATTTTGCCCTTGAGGAAAAGGACAAAATAGCAAGATTTTAGAAGACAAATATCACTTTTGGATCAAAATGGCAATAAAACTGAAACCACAGGGACCCAGATGCAAAAGGTTTGAGATTTGGACTAAAGTGTCAAAACTGTCCAAACCTCAGGGACCAAAATGACAGTTTACTCTTACATAAATAAGTGGATATATGGTACATACATGTATATTTTATAGGTTTAACTAAAGGAAAATGTCGAGTGTTATATTAATCATTCGGGTGTTTAAAATGAATATAATTTTAAGTTAAGTCTAAAAATATAAACATATATATTGGAAAGTTCAAGCGTGAACACTAGTGTGTTTATATACTCATTAAACTAATCCTGTTCATTGATTACAGTTGTTACACTTAGTATATAACTAATTCTATTAAGTGGCATAAATAAAAAAAGCCTCAATTAATACGATGATAAGGTGTATATTATAGACGATGTACCGATGTGTATAAGCAAATCCATATTTGCTTTGTTACTTATTGATCTTCTTAAATCAATTTGTCTAATAAGAAGAATCACTAGTTGCAGAAAACCTTCCTTCATTTTGTTAGTTGGAATTATTCTTGACAATATTTTAAATCAAGTTTTATAACCTCCAAGGGCGAATCTACGTTGTTAGAAGGGGTAACCTTCGTTGCCCCTTGACATTTTGACGGTAATGTAAATTTTGAAAAAAACTTGATATTTTTCGATTCCGTTACCCCTCTTTTCTTGAAACGTTACACTATAATGATTTTCTAGATCTGTCCCTAATAACCTCATAATATAAGTAAAACTCATTACTATAGTTAGAAAATTATTAAACCAATTATTTCAGATATTTCAAAGGAAAGCTAATATAATTCGTTTGGACCAGAGAGATATTACACATCATATGCACATAATGGTTACAGAAAGTTATGTTAATGCCAAATATCGTAGGGTCGATTGAGTACCTCTTTGATCAAGCAAGAACCGATCGGATAAGACGTAGTTAACCGGAACATTGCACATCAATCATGAATGGTCCCGGAGCTAGATACAAGATGAATACGTTCAATGGTCTGGTTATTTGGAGAAACAATGGTTGTTTGCCGAGTGTGGCTAATTGTTTGAAGTGGCGGTGGGAGTTGGGAGCTTGTGTAATCCGAATGAACATATGCTTAAGAATATTGAGTTTGTATAGCATCAAATGCCCATTAGTAAATCATCATCAATAATCATCAATGTCAGTTGCAAAAAGAACGTTTCCAAATTCCCAACCCGTACGTTTGGAAGAGAGCAAAAAATTTTGACTTAAATTCCATTTTTTTTATTTCTTATAGAATTACCCTAGAGTATCATGCCTTTTACAATTTAACCCTTGTAACTTCTAACTCCTTCCAACAATAAAATTCAACCTTTTTAGTTTATTTTCTTTATACAACTAACGGATCTAATGGAACATATATATAATTAGTGAAACGAGCGGATATTTATTTATACAATGAACGTTCTTAAGCCTAATATTTCTAGTCCGCATTTAATTAAATTAATTCAGACAAAATTTAAAACAACTAAATAATGAAAAACTTCATTTCTTTTATATTATCTTACGAAACTAGTGGTGATTTATTTATAAATTTTATATTTCTAAGACCCGAATAACTATCGTTCCGCATTTATTATTAAACAATTAATAATAAGATTTTCACATTCTTATTTAATTCGTTCGAGATCCGATTTGTAAAGTGTGTCGGATTTTTCTAAGACCCCCTTTTTGGCAGATGTTACAGCAGAATTCTGAAGCGAATTTCAAAGCCATGTCCCAAGATCTTGAATCTGCAGATGAGCTTAGGGATACCGCTAGGTAAGAATAACAACTTATCAACAAAGGGTTGCAAGCCTATAACAAGAACTTTAGGACAAGAAGATTGCAAGTTGGAGATCTAGTCTTGAGGAATGAATTTAAGAACACTACAAACCTAGTAATGGAAAGTTAGTGTTAAAATGGGAAGGCCCATACATGATAGACTCAAAAGTTCGCAAAGGAGCATATCGATTGGCAACATTAGAAGGATAAATTCTACCAAGGTCATGGAACACTATTCATTTAAAACCTACTACATGTGAGTTAGAAAATTATTTTTTTAACTCAATCTAGTATGACTAATATCCCTATTCATGTTCTTACATTTATTTTTATTAACTTATCTATTTCGCTTGAAACCCATTGCTGACTTAAGCATCAGAGGGGTCCTAAGGTATTGACTAAAGATTTGAGGATTGATCCTCTCTCTAAGTTTAAGGTATTCAAAATCCTTTCTAAGGTTTAAATGTATTGACCTTTCTTAAGGGTTGAGTTTAAACATTCTGTTTGGGCGCACGATGTCCAAGTATAGTTCAAGGTAGTGCGACCTGTCCATGTAATAGTCGCTGATAATTTCGCTAATGTTAGCTATATGTTGGACCTAGCTATTAATGACAAAGGGGTAACGCTGACATGTTATATCACGAGCATGACCCACGAAAATATTCCAATAAATGGCATGGCCCAATTTAGCATAACCCAAGTATCTTAACGAAATTTGGGATAGCCCAAACAATTATGGCATGGCCCACGTGTTTTACCTAAGTTTGGCATATCTCAACTATTATCTTTTTTCAGCATAAACTTTATCAAATTGGAACAATGTACATCCTAAGGAGATATTCTTGATGTTTCTAAGTTGACTATTTTGAAGAATATCCAGGACGATAATACTTCTCGAAATAGGTCTCAGGGACATCACATGTGTTTCTGAGCTTATTCAAAATATGAGACTCCATGACTATAATCTAGTATGATCCTTCAATTTTATCTTATTCTTTTTATCATGTGACTTATGTGAATTGACGGTAAAATTCTAAAGTGTTAACTAAAACTCTAAATTTTTTAGATTATGCAAAAAAATTCCTTCATAAACTTGTGTTTCCTAAAACGTTTTTCACTGCCTTATCAAAAATGTTTAGACTGTGGTAGAATGAACATCTGTTTTCATTAGAAGAAATGTTTAAAGATACTATGGTTAAACAAAATCTGATTTTTTTCAACATTAACTTCTTTCATAAATTAATTACGCATACAAGAAATGGAGATTTACGGTAAAACTTATATTATTTTAGGATGGGTTTACACATTCACACACCTATCTGCCTATTTAGACACCCTTTAGACGGGTCGTCTAGACCTAGACGGGGCGTCTAGGTTTCCTTTTCTCCGACCACATTCCTGGCCCGTACAACGTCAAATCAGTCACATCAGACGGAGCGTCTAGCCGTAGACGGTTGTTGAAGACGACCAGCCCAAGAAGGGGCGTCTAGGCCTAGACGAGCCATCTTGAACGTTGTGTTCTGCATGCATGTCAGTAAAGTAGTAAAGTGATATGCCCCGTCTAGGCCTAGACGGGGCGTATATGTCGTTGTTAAATAGAACCCATGCCGAGCATTTGATGTCGCAGAAAACTTTCAATTCGTCGTCGGAATTCTCTCGGTCATGAACTTTGGGTTATATTACTTCATCTGATATCGTTCAATGCATGTCAGTAAAGTAGTATAGTGATACGCCCCACCTAGGCGTAGACGAGACGTATATTTATTTGTTAAATAGACCCATGCAGAGCATTTGATGTCTTGCATAAAACTTTAAATTCGTCGTCGGAGTTCTCTTTGTCATGAAATTTGGGTTATATTACTTCATCTGATATCATTCAAAGGTGGTGAAATGTCATCAAACTGGGACGGCAACTATTTCTTTGGGGCGTATTCTGGCGACTCATGGGTGCCTAAGGCCAATACGGTAACAGTTATTAGGTTAAACTAGTTGTTGTTTTAATTATTTACTAATGATGATAATGGTGGTGAGGCAACATCATGCGCGCAATCCGTACCTCACAGCGTGCAAATTTGTATCTCAATCGACTACACGTCAAAGAGTGTCTTGTGCTCAATCGAAGACTGTAACTGAAGGAAACTCGAGAAGTTAATGCAGGTAAATGAGAAATAGTGTCCTTTTTTAAATTACCGTATGTATTGTCACTACCCGGAGTTTGTGCCTTGAGTGTACTAGTGGAATGTCGGCTTATATCAAAGTTTAAACTAAGTAAATAAAATACAATTAGTTATACCAAAAAAAATTAATGTGAAAATACGGGTCGTCTAGTCCTAGACGCCCCCCGTCTTGGTCTAGCAAGAAGACCATTCTACCCCTGGTTTGTTGGCCGTCTAGACCAAACTCAGGGGTAAAATGGTCATACAATCAAGGTCTAGACGTGTCGTCTAGACCTAGACGCAACGTATAGTTTGAGCTATCTCTGGTAAATTTTGAATTTAAAATGTAAATTACCATTTTACCCCTAGTTTGATAGCCGTCTAGGCCAAAATCAAGGGCAAAATGGTCATACTGTCAAGGCCTAGACGGGTCGTCTAGACCTAGACGCAACGTACGGTGTGAACGGGATCTTTTATCCCTGATAAATTTTAAATTTTAAATTTAAAATATTAATTACTATTTTACCCCTGAACTACTGCCCGTCTGGGCCTAATTCAGGGGTAAAAGGTAATTAACCAGCTGAGTGTTTTACAGCTCAACATGGTTAATTACCATTTTGCCCCTGAATTAGGCCTAGACGGGCTGCAACCCTGGGGTAAAATGGTAATTAGCTATTTATTCCATACGGGTCGTCTAGGCCTAGACGACCCGTCTACGAATCATATATGATTGGCAGCCTAGACGATCAGAGACAGACGACACAAACAGAACATACTCAACCACACACACATACGTATTCTACCGTATTCCGGACCATATTTTTTCGAAATCAAGCATCTCTGGTACGTATTTTCAACTATACTTCAATAAAATTTAATGTATTATGCGTTTAGAACGTAGGTTGTTTGTGAATTTGATAGTTTTTGGGGTTTAAGGGCTGTAATTTTGAAGTATTTGGTTTTTTGATGAACAAGACGGAGCGTCTAGCCCTAGACGGCCCCAACAGACAACCTGTTAAAATATTTTTTTTTAACTTATATAATTTATTATTTTATTCGTGTTAAATTCTAATACAATCGCAGATTATATAATTTAAAATATTTATTGTTTTAGTTATGGACGAGATTGGAGATCCGATACACGGGGACCCACATCCGCATGGTCCGCGACGGGCCCCGCCACCGCTGTGGATCCGCTCCACGGCCACCCCTATCTTGAGTTCCCGCTCGACATCGAGGCCGCCCGTTTTTGCGGGAAGCTACGCCGGATGCAGGTCGGATCGCACTCGGCGGTCGACTGGGATGCGATCTAGGCGATTGGTGAGACGTCGAAACTTCGTTTCTTCATTCCCGTTGATTCCCTATGGCACTGTCTGTTTGACTTGGCAGGCACGCCGACTTATAAGGAGTTGCTCATCGAGTTCCTGTCGACCTTCACGTTCCACCCTCCACGGGTCGATCAGCCGCCTCCCCAACCACAGGGTCCTCCCGCTCAGCCTAAGGTTTCATTTAGGCTTGCCGGTGTGTGGCGTTCGATGACGCTTGCTGAGTTTGCCGTTCATAGCGGCATATACCTGCAGGAGGAGATGGCTACGGATGTATATACGGAGTGGCTAGTGGTGGTGGATAGACCCACTCTTTTGGGATTTTGGGAGGTGGTCGCAGGCCCTGACAATTGGGAGCATGTCAGGGCGAAGGGGAGGATTTCTCATGTTGCCGACCCGCTGTACAGGTACGTACGTTTATTACGGTAATTGTTTGATTATTGTTGCTATGAATTAATCTCCGTATTTCGCTAATATAATTTGCAGGTATCTACATCGGATGCTCGCTACGTCTATTACTGCACGCGGACAAAGCCGTGAGTGGTGTACGAGCACCGACTTATTTTTTACTATTGCCTTTTGTACAGGAGGCCGTGCGCACTTGCGCACGGTCTCGCCCAGTACTTCGCCTCCGCCCATCACCGGCAGGAGCGCGGCTTTTTGTACGGCGGGGCGTACGTCACCGTGATTGCCCAATCGTTGGGTCTTGTACCGGAGATGGACCCGCACTTGCAGCCGGCCATACCGTCCACGCGGATGGGTTTTCAAACCTTGCGGGGGATGAGGCTGGTGAAGAGGTTCGGCGTGCTAGGCAAACGGTTTAAAACCCGCGAAGGTGAGCCATGGATTTCGGAGCCGCTGCCCGATCAGTTTGCTCCAGTCTATCCGCCAGCAGATGAGGCAACGGTATTCCAGGACCCTCCGGTTGATTTTGACGGACCGGCACCGCCACTGCCACCACCTCCTCACGAGGCGCCTCAGTTTTCGCAGCACGTCATTCCAGGTCATGCCCCGGGGGTGCGGCATACCCGCGCTTACGAGCCGAAGTCGACAGGGTTATGGATCTCGTTGGCTGGCTGGTTCGGGAGGCACATGATAGACGAGAGAGAGAGGGGTTACCTGCCATATCGCTCCCACCACCTCAAGCACCATATCAGCAGCAACAGCCGCATCAGCCAGATCCCAATCCCGACTCCGAGGCCAACTCGTATGCATAGACGTTTTGTATTTAGTATTCAACTGTACAAATACATATTGTTATGGTTGTACAAATTTATGTTATATCTGTTATATTTAACTTTGTTTTCAGTTATTTGATTACTTGATGATTGTTTGTGTTAAATCGACGTTGAAATGTAATACGGAAACAACATACACTTCTTGCATTCATCTTAAAATATTGAAAACAGTATTAAATTTTAGTATTGTATTTTTTTAAAATATAATGTAAAAACAATTAAATATTTAAACGATTGAAAAACATAACTCACTTTTTATACAATAAACAAAACTTTTTAAAAATCTGAATTTACACCTAAAAAAAATCAACCTCCAACAACAACCAATTTACCCCACCAAAACACTATTTTTTCAAACTCCAACAACAACCAATCTACCCCCCAAAACACCCATTTTCCAACAAAAAAAACAAGTTCCTAGACGGGTCGTCTAGGTCCAGACGCCCCGTCTAGACGCTCAAATTTATGCGTCCTGCCAGATATCTCCTGAGTCCTAAAAATCAGTGATATACGGGGCGTCTAGGCCTAGACGACCTGTCTAGGGCTCATGGGTGTCCAAATAGACAGCAGGGGTGTGTGAATAGATTGGGCCTTTTAGGATATTTCCATTCTTGTCCAAAATTTTGACCCAACCATTGGAAATATCGGAATATTTAGAGAAAGCCAATGGTTTCGTCCTTAAACCCAGGATCCCTCCACTATTGACTATTTGTTCAAAAGACGAAAAGTAAAAATTGTCTGAAACAAATTATTATATAATAAAAATACATTTGAATTCTTTGATTCCTAGTTATCATTGCTCCGGAGGATTTAAGCCTTGACGTTGGTTCCATCGACCTCTTGAGCCTCTACCTCCTTATTCTTTCTTGGAAGAAGCATCCTCGTTGATGTCTTGCTTAGGATATTTGGTAGCCTTAACCCCAAGTTGGTTTAGTATTAAAGCCTAGGCTTCCACATCCCGTAGGTTCTTATCGAAACTTTCGTCTCTAGCCTTCATAGCAATTTTATTCGAGCTTCACAAACGGCATCGACGGCAGACATCTTGACTTCTTCGCATAATTTTTTTCATTTCCGCTTAATGCCTGACTTTAATGACCTTCAATTCTTCTTGGAGTTGGGCCAACTCTTTGGTCTTCTTTTGCAAGTCTTTCTCTTTTATAATAGCTTCCTTTTGAAGATCTATGAACTTCTCTTTAGTTTCTTTGCTGTGAGAAGCTCCTAAAATTTTGACAGTCTGTTCGTGTCACTGTAGGTAAAGTTGGTAAATAAGACATAAATTAAAATATAGTGATATAGCAATAAAATGTTTCGGAATACTGATAAGGTTGTTACTGCTTACCAAGTTGATAAAGCTGAGTATTTTGATTTGGATCATCAAGACCAAGCCTGTTAAAAGAATTTGAACTTGGAGATTTAGTTGCTTTTCTCTTCTTGTGTGAACTAGTTTTGGCTTTGGAAATCGGAATCGGATTCTTGGGAGCATTTGTGGTAGCAAGTTGCTTTTTGACATTGATGAAATTGTCGATGTAGTCAAGAGCTAAGGCGGAATTGAATTTGGCAACTCCTGAGAACAGGTTAATTTAATATTTATATTTCCTAAATGAGCTAACATGAGGATATTACAAGAAATACGTACCTGACATCTCTGAGGTTCAAGTTTGGCTGGTACTACGTGAGTGAAAATTTCTGATCTAGAAAGTCTTGTCGATTTCCGGTAGCTTTAGTAAAAATGCAATCCTGCCAACGGCTTCCGTTGTAGGAGGAGCAAGTTTTGAAAAATTCACCGTACATGCATATAGGAAAGATATTAGTGTATAAATTAGGAATATTTCAATATCCCGAAAACCTAGTTCCTAACCTCAGGGATGGAGTCCATCCTAACAAAGAAGAATTTCTTCCTCCAAGTTCATATTTTTTGTAGTTTTCAAGACAAGAAGAGGCTGACGAGATATTAATTGAAGAACGAAGCGATAAGAACCATGGGTTCTTAGTTTTGTAAATGGTGGTCAAGTAAGAAATTTGTTCATCGATTCCATGAGATTCAACAAGTTTGTAGAGCATGTAAAGAATTCTCTAAACCGCCAGTATGGTTTGAGCATAACTCAGACCAGTGATTAAGAAGAATTCGGAAAACAGTGGTGGAAAGGGGTAAGTAAACCCTAGGAAGAATGGGAAGGCGAGAAAGCAAACCCAGATTTTTAAAGGTAGGTCTGAAGAATAACTCTTGTCATATGGACGAAACATGGCAAACTTAAGGAACGTGCTGGAGCTTTAAATTTTTGAAATATTCAGGTTAGAAAAAGAGCAGATTTCTTGTTTTGGGTATTCGACTAAGTTTTGGAAGATGAAATCACCAATGGATTTCTCAGCGACTATGTTGGATGAGCGAGTTCTTTTCTTTGCCATGGCAAAAGCGTGATGAAGAATGAAGCAGAATAAAGAAGAAAAAGGTGAGAAAAGTACCTGAACTTCGTAGTATATTTCTGAATAGTGTTGAGATAAAAGGCAATTCAAGAAGTTTGTATAAGCGACTAAATGGCCCGTAAACAGTGTCATTTGGATTCATGGGGAACTAGAACTCGTTTTGTTTAGTGATTATCCTTGTGCTTACTCTGAGGAGATATCGAAAAATAGAAACGTTTGAGGATGGATGTATTCCAGCTGTCCTATTTTTGGGGATAAATGTTATGGGTGAATATATCGACCCATATTCTAGACAGAAATAGTCACCCAGAATATTTGAAAGGTTTGATATCCTGAACCAATTTCTTGTATTTATCTAGCCCATATTTGCACGTGTCATTCAACTTGTGCAGGAAGGAAAAGAGATCACCAAATCAAGCCCAAGACTCGCTCTTTCTGCTGAGAAAATGAATGTTGCCCTTGTTGAAACGAGTCCCTAACGTTCACTTGGTGAATATTCGAAATATCCCCGGAATATTGGATAGTGAGTTGTTTTCTTACCATTATATAACGAGGCAAGTTGATAGAATTATAGGCTACACACTGCTTACACATTGCTCTTGCATACTGGCACACTTGTTCACTTTTGCAGCTCATTTGCGATTACACTTACATTCACACTAAAATCAATTGTATCTTGGATCAGAAAGCATTATTCTGGAGTTATACTTTGCTTATATGTTTAATAACACTAGTAGGATTCCCACGCGATGCGGCAGGAGTGACCCTTTGCATTGCGGAATTCGTTTTTTGTAGTTTTCTTATTCGTATAATATTTATGATAACATTATTGTGGTGGATATATGTCATAAGTATTAGACATGTCTAGTAATTATTAAATTTATAATTAAATTATCAAATACTTCAAGAAACCATTGACGCAATAAAGTAACACACAAATAAGAAAAAAAGAAGTCTTAAACATAAATAAAAGTTATATAAAGTAGTACACGAAGAAGTAAATATAAGTCTTAAATATAAAAGTTGAAAACTAAAAGCTCAAGTGCCAAGTACTTTGCATCATGATGAGATCAATTTAGTAATCATACGCTTAAATATCTCAAGGATGTCATCTATATTGTCACACCACCATTTGTCATCATCGAGATCAACGTCCTCCAAAATATCTTGTATTTCTTCCTATTTGTTTGTTACATCATTTGGAGGATGAGTTTCTACTCTGTTTCATCATTAAAGTAGTGAACAGTTTGGGGAACTTAAAAGAATGTTAAGTATTTAGTTACATATTTTTATCATGTTATCGTTATAAATAATATAGTATAAAACCGACGTTCACAGTTAAACATAATATATAAAAAACAAACAATATATCATGTTTTAGAAACATATATACCTTTATAAAGATCTGAAAGGATGAATACTTAAGCCAAAAAACCACTAAATAATAAATAACATGAATGTTAAGTGTGAGCATAGAATAATAAATCATAGTTATACACAACAGAAAATTGAAATACCTGTAAACAAAAAATTCTAAATTACAAAACATTTCCTGAAGTGAAAAAACTAGTGAATTATTCTATATATAGAACCTATAAACTAACGAATTGAATAACCTGTAGTTTTGTTCAACTAACTAATATTATCTATAAGAGTATTTTTGAATTTATAATCCATAAAAAAATAAAAAAACAATCTAGTATTCAGTTTTTGAAGAGGTATTATGCTTAGATTATGGAGTTTTTTTCCTAAAAGTTTGGTGGAAAACTTATTTACCAAACTTCTAAAAAAGTTGTTTTTATAAAAAAAAGGTTTTATGAAAACGAAAATGCTTCTAAAAACGTTTTATAATTTTTTTATGGAAACTAAAATTAATTTTGTTAATATGGTATTATATAAAGTTTTTTTTAATATAATCAATTAGATAAAACAAGTGAGCTTGTTTGATGTTAATTTACTACCTGCTAACCCATGTAAGTGTGTGCACCCAACCAAGTAAATACACAAACATACAAAATACGAACAAAACTCATATCAAACTCGTATGTGCAAGATTTCAAAATTTAATCTAGTTACCAGAATAAATTGGTGAACAATCTTAATCAAACGAAAATCAGAGTGAAAAGGGTTATAATATTATTAAATTAATACTAATGACAACAACATAGAAAATCTTAAGCTTTTGAAATGTGATA
Organism: Scalesia atractyloides; assembly: GCA_947069175.1. Classification (NCBI taxonomy): domain Eukaryota; kingdom Viridiplantae; phylum Streptophyta; class Magnoliopsida; order Asterales; family Asteraceae; genus Scalesia; species Scalesia atractyloides. The sequence goes on along the minus strand of CAMTDV010000022.1, from coordinate 18,689,598 downwards.
GGACATATTACCTTAATCACTTGTACACTAATGCATCATCTACCTGTACATTTTAATCCGCACAACAATATTGACCAAGAAAACTATCGAAATGTAGACAAAAATGAATAGGTCATCACGGTACCTTTGGATTTTTTAAAACATTATAGTTTATAAAATATGACAAGAATACGTAAAATAATTATATGTTTGTTGTGGAAAGGGATAAGTGTAACTAATTAGCCGTAATTTTATTAAAATAAAGTGATTTATGTGTAATAATATGAGGTACTAAAATATAATTAGTGTTTAAAAGACCAAGTTACCCTTATTTTAGGGGTGTTTTTATAAATAAAGAGGGAGAAAGTTCTTATTTTTTGGTATCTTAAAATAATCCTTCCTCATACATTATAATATAGTATAGATTGACTTTGATATACGAATTTTATAGTCGTCTCATGAGGTTTTGTGCCGGTGATCTCAATCGATCAAGGGCTTTCCCCGTAATTTCTTGTGTTCTTAGTCTTAATATAATTTTAATCTTATCTCAACATATTCTAAGCCATATTATGATATTCTAAGAAATATTTTTAGCAATTCAACCACTTTTATGGCATAAACACTTGTTACTCTTATTCGGCGGATCGACAATAACATTTCAATGATTATCTTTACGAATCAAAACTAGCACACTACCTCACATAACAAATTAGATCACAAAATTGCTTAAATAATTTTTGACCAAAACACTCGTGATGCCGTGAAACACTGCCTGGTGATGATAAAAACTCATCACACATCGTGGTCGTGAAAGTGGTTGATGTTTGGAATCCAGCCGTTTGTCAATGGCTATAATGCCATTGGAACACCAACAATAAAAAAAAATAAAAAACACAAGTTTAAACCCTATAATACATCTAACCTTTTAATAATTTTATACATATTTCATCTCTCAAAAAATACACTACATCCACTTTTCAACTAAAAAATATGAAAGGTGCAAGCAAAATAAACATCACCTACAAACAAAAAACACTAGGATAAATGTTTGTGCTATTCTAGACGAACCCAAAAGTTATCGACGAATCAATACCTATACCCACTCAACCATTTCCCACCTATATGTTTTATATTTATTGTACTTTTTAACGTTTAATGAAGTCTTTATTTATTTGTCTTTCATATTTAATTTTAATTATCAATGTTAGTTTTTTAATATGGTATTTAAAAAAATTGGTTATGAAATGTGATGGTGTTGCAAGTGTGATGAGTAAAATGTGACGTAATGTGAAAAAAAAACCGAGTTGTTAAATGGTGATTGGGTATAGAGGTGCACCAAAAAACTGTACTCGAAACTAGACCTAGTAAAAAATCCGGAACCGTTTTTTTAATACCATATTTTATACCGGAAACCAAAACCATCCATACCCGTAGGGATAGATAGTATGCTTTTTGATCTCAATACCTAGAACTAGAACCGAAACTAATAATTTCTGATTAATACCCGAAACCGATTATACCCGGCTATACCCGATACATGTTTCTTGTATGAACTAGGTTCACTTTTTATAAAATATAATTACAAAATATATAATAACGAGACTCTCGTTATTTATAGGAAATATCATAGTACAATATTGGTTGCAATAATTAAATAAAAAGAATATAAAATATAATTATATAACTAATCTTGATTCAAGTTGCATCTCTGGTAGGTCCTTCACCCGTACTTGATAGCATCCTAGACTGTAACAAAGAGCACACTAAAATGTTGACGATTTTGGTTGAGGCACGTGTTCAACACTCTTCCCTTAAAACAGATTCCGCGCCTCTACTAAAGACGACGTGATTGTTTCCCAGGGTACAACAGCCGAAGCAGTATGTACTGCCGAAGATGGCTCACGCGCCCGAGGTTACGCCGAGTAATTGTAGTGTTTGAACTTATGGAACAAATAAGAATGTGATGGTGGTGGAAAACAAGTAGAGAGTACTCCTCTCTCTAAGTGTTCATCATCCTTCTAGTATTCTCCAAGCAATACCATATTCTTATATTCACAAAAAGAAGCACATAGCCTACTAATTGTACAAGAGTTAAGGATTAGTGAAAGATTTCAGTTAGTTAGTCACTTAATTAGAGACTTAAAAACTCTAACAAAACTAATTAAATGTCATAAGAAGCTCTACTCAATAGTTTCTCTTTTATTCACCACATGAAGATTCTAATTAATATTTATAATTTCATTAAATTAGAAATATATTAAATATCCATTCACCAAATTTCCAACAATCTCCCACATGAATGGAGATCGTTCAAAACAAATAAAATTTCCAATGGAACCTCGACAGTTGAGTTTTGCATACGATAGGTAGGTGTTACCCTTTGAACCTTCGCTCATGAAATGCACTTAGCCCACTAGCTCTGAGTAGACATCGATATCTTTGAACTCGCCTGTCCTTTGTGTAGACGAAAATACAATTCACACAAGACTCTACTTAGTCGGGTCATCTCCTCATAGTCGTGTCCAATAATGGTCGTGGAACACTTTCCTAGTTCTGCGAGAGCTCTAGGAATTGTGCCCTCAATTCCATTCGAAGCGACCCCACTTCTCTCTAACATAGGTGATTCTACTTAGATCATTAAAAGCATTGTGGTTATCGTGATTTATCCGAATCATTTACCACATATTATGCTTAGCCTCACTCTTTATCACTGAATATCATAGGAATAGACTAGGACGTATTTAAACACCCTTTTATACTTTGGCGATATGTATAACCATATATACTAGCTTATGCATATCATTTATGCTCCCACAATGACCACCCTTAGGCATATGAGTTAGTTGTCCTATTGAACTGAGATCTTGGGATCTCCAGTCAACTAAGTTAGGTTTCCTTCACATACCCTTTTCATGGGCTTTAGTCTCATTCCAAAACTTGATCTCTAATAAACCCTCAGGTTGTTGGATCCATAACATTATCTTTGACTTTGTCTAGTCACTACAAAATAACTTTAATTATTTGAAATCAGTTGTCATGGTGTGTTCTTAACTCGCAAGTTAATTTCCCTATTGTCAACTTCTAATACTGTAACCTCAGTGGTCATCTGAATCTAGTTATAATATATGTCTTTCTAATATAAACGTATCATTTAAGGCAAACACATCTCCATTATGCACTACGACCTTTTGTGTCCTCCACTTAGTCATCTGTTTGCAATGTTAGATTGGATTACAAAATCCTTATTGCCAAACTTTTATGATACAAATGCAAGACAACCCCACATTTAAGTGTTATAGGATATCATCCAGATTGGGTAATGAAAACCATTTCTACATACCCTTATAGGGTTGTTTCTAAATGGATCCTCCCCCACATTTCTTGCCATTTGATCAGCATTTCCGTAACTTCACCTATGACGACATTTATACACAATGATTGAACAAGATCAACCTCATTGTATCAGTGAATTCAACTCATATTTCATTAGCTTACATAAGTTTCCGAGCTGACCAAAGCAAGACATGCCATTGTCATAAGTTTGTCACCAACTTAGAATAATTCTAATTTAACATCTAGAATAAGCCTAGACAATGAGTTCTCGTCATTAGCTTTGTCACACCCCGACCCGCAGCGGAAAAAGGTGATCGGGGCATGATTGGGTTTTCATCAAAGCTCATGACATTTATTATAAAGTTTCATATTTATTATTTCTTTTTAAAGGAGAATCATTACAATCAATCTTACTAGTACAACATGTTCTATACATTTTTCAAGACTTCATTATTTTTCTTCTAAAGCAATTTCCTATGTGTTCCTTGCTTCAACCTGTCCACCTGTATCATGTGTAAAAATGGTTTTTGGATCAACAAAAAGTTGGCGAGTGAATCCTATGAAAACATTTAAACATGTTTATTGAATCAATTATAAGATAAAGTGCATAACCACATATGAGAAAACGTAGATGTAAATTTATTCACAAAACACATAATATTAAATATTGCACACACATACACCAAATGATTGTTTTTGAGGCACGCGTTGTTCAACGAACTGATGGGCCTAATGAATGATTTTGAGGCACGCGTTGTTCTACGAACTGATGGGCCTAATGAATGTTTTTGAGGCACGCGTTGTTCAACTCGTCTCCCACGAGGAACTGATGGGCCTAATGAATAATTTGCACACAACTTGACAACATGTAACACATCACAACAAACAATATTTACATTCTAAGTTTAGATCATATAATGGTATAGCATGAGTTTGATTAAGCGAATTAATTTAAGCGACACATGATACACCCCAAAACATGAATAAAAAGGGGAATTTGTAAGAATTCACTCACAGTGGTTGCGTTTTCTTGGATTGATGATGAATGCGCACGAATTTGGATTTAACCACGAGAGAAACTAACCTAAATAATAACATAATGGTTCGGTAAATAAATGGATTTTATTTGAGATTAATAATTTTAATTCATAACCTTAATAAGATTTCTAGATTTATTTTTGTGAGTTTAAGGACATTTTCTAACTTTAAAAATATTATTTTTAAGTATTTTTAAATAATTTTCTGATTAAATAAATAAATAAATAAAAATGTTGACCGTTGACTTTGACCATTGACTTTGACGGTTGACCGGCCTGATTGTGTTTATTATGTGCGCTGAGTGAGGTTCGAACTCGTGACCTCCCGTACGCGTGCACGCAGCTCTACCAACTGAGCTACGTGTCTAACCCGAAATAATTCTGTTTTTAATTATACTTATATACTATTTAGATTTATTCAGAAATCATTTATTTTAAAAAGATTTGTAATTATGTCGAATCGGTGCACATAACAGGTCTTGAACCCGCGACCTCAGTCTTGCAACGCACCTAGCCCTACCAACTGGGCTGGGTGACTAACCCGTTTATATTATGATTTTTATTTCTCTTATATACTTACTGTCAAGTTCCGTATTTGGGTTTTATAAAAAGGTTTGAATATTGTGACGAATCGGAACAAGGACAGAGTCGAACCCGGGACCATGATTTAAATATGCACACAGTCCACCACTGGACTGTGTTTCTAACCCGGTATAATTTCCGATTTCAAATACATTTAACTACTGATTTCAGTTCATCTTCTTCATTAAACCCGAAGCCCAGTACATAACCCGCCTGAAATCGATTTTTAGACATTTCTGGGTGTTTGTTCAAAGATTCGTAACATACATAATGATAGATAGAGAAGTTAAAGAAATATACCAACTAAAAGTAAAATCCCGGTTTTCCGATGAAAATCTCCGGCGAGTTCCAAATTTTTCCGGCGACAGCAGACAGTTCCGGCGAACAGAAAAATTGATCAGAGAGTTTTAGAATGAGTGTGGGTGACTTCTGTCTGAGCTCTAGAAGTCCTATTTTAGAGTAGGGCAATAAAGGGATGGATTTTTTTTGGTTTTCCGGCGATTTGCAGAACTCCGGCGAGTTTTAATTTCAAGCAAGGAACTTTCTGATCGATTAGAGAGTTTGTTTGAGAAAAGTGAACAAGTTCTAATCGTGTGAACCATTACTATTTATAGTGAAAGGTGGTCAATCATAAATTTTCGGTTTCAAAGAAAAATCCTCAAATCATGGTACTGAGTGATTGAAAACGGTTTGCAATTTGAAGAAATCAGTTATGGAATTATGATCCGCGTTTACCAGTTAACGAAAAAAAAAACGTATCTCCATTGATTCAGCGGTTTCAGTATTTTGTGTTTTGAATTTCCGATTCAGTGTCAGTTTGTGTATAAGATTTAATTGCTTCAGATTTGAATTAAGTTGCGTGTGTGGTGTAGTGGTGTAGAGTGTGTTTGGTCTTGAGAGTGACCCGGGTTCGAAACCCGGCGCCTGTAATTATTTTTTATTCATTTTTTATTAGAAATTTTAAATTATGGTTTTTAAATTTTAATATATTTATCAATTATGTATCGTATAAAATTAATTTGAGCATTAAATACGCAACAAAATTTATAACTGATTATTCGGTTTAATAAACGAAGCGGGTTTGGATAACCCGGTTTTTGACGGATGTTACAAGCTTTTCGAATAAACTCTTCAAAAGTTCATGTCTTTTCCTTATAATGTATGAAAATTCTCACTCAACTTTGTCTGTACACAAATTCTTTTTGTGTTCATAAACATTTGAATGTTTAGAGTTAATTAGTCTCTGTCAAGACCCATAATTAACCAAGTACTAGTCTAGCATGCTTTAGACTACAATACTTTAGCATGTGAACATCAGATGCATCATTCTAATTCTTCACAGCCTTAAGGATATCATAATATCACTTTGTAACATTCATCCCTTGTTAAGAGAAAATAATGAGACTTATTCATAATCCTAAAACATCAATAATTAGGAAGGTCTCACAAATTATTATATATAGCATATAGCTAATTTTTATCATTCAATTAAGGAACATAACTTGTTTACCTTTGATCTCCAACGCTTTACCATTGACTCATAAGGACTTAAACACAAGTCTTAATCTAAGTCACTTGACGAGCACATTCATCACCGACAAGATGAATGTTCCTCGTCTACAATCACTATTATGTGTGAGATAGAGTCAACTAGATCGACACTCAACAACATGGCATTCATAATTTTGCCATAAGTGATTTGTACACATCTATTGTTGTTCATTAGGAGATATGTATATTTAGGATGCTCTCCCTAACGAATATAAAATCTCCATTTAGTTCTAACAATAATCAAGTGGTAGACGTATCTACGTATAGATCACTCAAAACTTATCTCGCAAGATTTATCAAAGGTATACAATAACATATTGTACTTTTTCTTTCATATGTTAGAATTCACACTTGTGAATTTTCCAATCACTTCTAACGAAATATGTCGAAATTGATCTCGTTTGTGTATTTCATCTCAATACACTTGGTACGTTCTTTTATTATTCTCTCATGATGTGGTTATAAATTTGATGTTTCGTCTTTAACTTTTAGTCAATGCAACAACTCTCAAGTTGTTTATGTCCAAATACATTCATGTACTATCCATTTAAAACAATATGCTTTTAAACAATGTATAGTTGACGTTATAATTACTTTCTACAAAAATAATTTATGCGTCACAAACATTAGTGATTTATTTCTTTGTAAAAAATTACATATGTTATCCGAAGATATTGAACACAAAACAATAAAATACATTGGAAACTAAATCATAAGTGTCAAACACTTTTGTAATTTAAATGAAAGCATAGACGATATGTAGACATCAAATATCAAAGTGCTTATATCTTCAACACTTTATAATCTGACTGAAATCTTCTCAAAGATATCGTCCCATGGCATGTCTTGAGGTACTCCCTCAATAAGACTCCATGCACTTGTAAGTATAAGTTCCCCATTTCATCATGAAACTTTAAACTTGGACAATTTTGCTCAAAACAAGACCAAGTTGTTACAAAGGCTACATTTAAGTAGTAAACTTGAACAATTAAATTTGTCCACAACAACACCAAGTTGTTTTCCGTCAAATAATATTCACGAGATTATTACTTTGGTCAACATATGCTACTTCTAGCAAGAGTAGCAAACCATTTGAATTCTAAAAACTGTGCCAAACTTTGTTTTAAAAATCATTTTAAAATATTTCTTTAGTTTTGCAATATACAATATTCATAATATCAATTAGAGTTTATGATAACATAAATCAAAACCCAAAATATCAAACGGTTATATATTGTTTAGTCTTACTACGCATGTACTAAACGTTTTCTAACGCGCATGTTAAAAAATGTTAAAACGGGTATATTACAGAAACGAACGTTTATATAAAATGTTTTCCAAGGATAAAGTTTATAAAATAAACCATTTCTCATCATTTTTAATTCACACATAGGCAATTAAATGTTTACATATAACATTTGCATTCATTGCCATATACAAAGTACAATCTGATGAGGTATGGTTCCAAACAACCATACCCTTGACTACATTCCACAAGGATAACCTTGCATGCAACATGCAATTGTGCGCTTTCCTTAGAACCAGTAGGTCATACAATGAGCCTTGCGCATTCAGCGTAACGGTGAATTAGACCGACAACTTCCAGGTCACACAATGAGCCTTGCGCACTCAGCGCAACGGTGAATTAGACCAGCTTCTATAAGTCACACAACGAGCCTTGTGTACTTGCCACAACGGCAAGTTAGAGTCATGCGCGCAGGCTACTAGACCCTGCGCACAACAACATTCCTCTAAGCTGCGAATCCCAAAACCTTGCAAGGACAAGACACATGAGAAGCGCCTCATAGTCTTAAGACAAAGGAATACACCCCTGACACCCTGCGCTGGCGGGAAAAACCTTGATAGCCTCGCAGAAGGGGGTACGCACTAAGAGATGTTGGCCATGCCTCAGGGTACGAAATGGCAGAACTGTGACCAAAGGTTACCTGGCAGGTTGCGTGTGACAATATTCATGACAATAGGGCAAGTGTCAGACCATACACCAACCACTATCCTACCAGTGACTGTTCCACTTTCTCCATTTCGGCTGGTAGCAGGCCTGACACCAGAAACAGCTACTTTACACCTGGCACCACTCAACACTCGACAGAGCATACCTCCCAACAGAGAGCATTAATTCTCCTGCAGGGATCATTTAATGTCCGCCACCAAGGGACAAAAGGATATTTCTGGCTGTATGGGCTGGGCCCAAGGCCCACCAGCATTTCTCCCAAACGTACCTTTTCTAGGCTATAAATAAGTATCAGATCTCCAGGTAATAACATGCTTACTAAGGCATATACCTGCTGCACCACCTAACACACACTTAAGCTTTAGCTTACATCTACAATCTCTTATCTTTCCTTACCCAAAAATACTTATTCTCACACCGGAGTGTGGTCACAGAAAAAACCACCCTTTTCCCCGTGACGAGACTAACGGCGTTGCTAGTTTTGCAGACCATCTGGAGCGAGCTTGCAAACCCAAAGACGAAGTGAGAGGTTAACCATTTATGCAGAGACACCCTGGTTGTGACTAATATATCCCTGGATATCCCTGGGTTCAACCGGTGCTTCTTCATTGGCGTCATCCGCTATTTTCTCACTATTTCCAATTTCCAACCTCCCATTTCTTCACCTCTTTTAAGACTCATTCCCTGATGACCGATTTCCCAACCTCGCGAGGCTCTTGACGCGAAGGCAAGAACCCGGTTCAAACCTCTTGTGTCGACGGGCAAGTGATGGAAGATTCCTCCGAGGATACCGGTGACCAACATGGCTCTGGCTGAATAAACATCCCGGTCACCCCCGGAGCCCATTTTGAGACTCCCTTTGTTCCAATCACGTCGGTCTTACCCCCGGGTGAGACACCGATGTGATGGTTCATAAAGTCTCAGACGACCCTAAATGCTTTCTATGCGCAACTCTGTGCGCAAACAAACACCCCTGCTGCCTCATTGCAGCCCGCTGTTCAAGTACAAGCTTTGCCTAGGATTTTGAGTTACTACTCACCAGCTGGGGCAAGCGCACCATAAAGTCTCCACCCACAGGAGACAGAATACACACAGCCTCTGCCTAAGCCGGAATCTCGCTTTCTCAGACAAGTATCTGTTCACTCACAACTGGGCCCACAACCTCAAGGGGATCAGTACACCCAATGTGAGGGAGACAAAACTTACGGTGAAGCCGATAGCGCCAGCGTCTTTAACCGAATACCAAAAGATCAAGCGGCATACAGATACGCTCGACACGGCGGTTACAACCCAGAGGCAGAGCATGATTACAACTTTATTTACAGACTGGGAGACGCAGCCGAACACTCCAAGTTCATCAAGGAGATAGCTCTCGCACCTTTGGAGCATGCAAAGCTACCCTCCAACATCGGCAAATACAACGGGTTGACTGACCCGGATGACCACCTGCGTCTTTTCCGCGGCGCATGGCTGATAGGAGGAAGGACACTACCGATGGGGTGTCACCTGTTTGTTCAAACCCTCACAGATGCGGCACGCCTGTGGTTCGACAACTTGCCTACAAGCAAACTCGCGTCCTGGAATGATCTGAAGGACAAGTTCCTGGTGCATTTCAGCCAGCAAAGGCGATATGTCAGAGACTCCTCTGACGTGATGAATATCTGGCGCAAGGATGATGAAAGCCTCGAGGATTTCATCACCCGCTACAACAAGGAGGTGCTGGAGATCAGAGATGTGCATGAAGACCTGATTCGTGCACAGTTCAAATACGTCGTGCGTTGTGATGAGATGATCAAAGTCTTGTCAGGGACTACAGGTCTCCCCAAGAGCTAGGAGAAACTCATGGCGGCGGCAAAGGTCTATGCGCAAACAGAGCGCAACCTTAATAACAGCAGGCCTCCTCTACCTCATCATCGTCCCCAAGACTTGAGCAGGAGTTTTGGGAAAAAGAATAAGGGTGGAGAGACCACAACCAGCACCCTCCCCATACACCGGTCGACGCTCGCGCGACCATTAATAAGCTCGCCACCCTGTGATCAATAAAACAAGATAATCGTGATCCCAGTAGACCCCACTGACGAAGACACCGGCGGAGGTCTTCAGCACAGAGGACCATCAATTCAAACAGCCACCGCCGATGCGTAATAAGAAGGCTCAAGATCCCAACCGCTTCAGCGATTATCATAAAGACACGGGGCACACAACCAACAATTGCATCTCCCTGCGCATGGAGATTGAGAAGGCACTTAAGGTGGAAAGCTTACCCACTTATTGCAAAATGTGCGCAAGGAGGTACGCCAGATTACTCACAGCGGCGAAGGCCCGAGTAACAAAAAATGAAGGTCTTTCTTATGATCCAAGGTGGTCCTTCGCGCAAGCGCATCCATCAGAAGAGCTGCACGTCTCACTGGCACGAGCAGCAGGTCAGCTTCCCCGTCGTTCCCGGGTGAACCGCAAGAAGACCGACCGGTAGTAATAACCGGTATCTTCGGTCATTACCGGACCGACTACATGTTCATAGACCCTGGGAGCTCTATGGACATTATATACGAACAGTGCTTCCAGCAGCTTGACCCGGAGGACAAAGCACGCCTGGAACCAGTGGATTTCCCACTCACCGGTTTCTTCAATGAGGTTGTTTTCCTTTAGGACAGATATCTTTTCCGGTTACTCTCTCCGATGGGCGCCACACTCGCATCGTCCAAGTCAATTTCATGGTCATGCCCGCAACCTCGCGCCATGACGTATTATTAGGGCGGCGCGCCCAACGGGACTTCAACATGATTACTTCCATCCCTTACTCCGCTTGCGGGTTCCCTACGGAAATCGGAGTGGCTATCATGTATTCAAGGAAGGAAATCATGTCAGTGGACGAGGAGCCATCAATAAAGCAACCCAAGCCATCTCCCGACAGTGAGACAGAGAAGTAGGTACTCAACAACAAGTACCCGGAACAAACCGTGCTCTTGGGACCCGCCATGAACCCGACAATCACGGCGCGGTTGAAACAGTTGTTGTTCCGAAACTCTGACATTTTTGCATGGTCACCGGCGGACATGACAGGGGTGCCAAGGGAAATAGCTAAGCATGCACTACACACTTTCCCTTCGGTATAGCCTATCGTTCAAAAGAAGCGCAGCTTGGGGCCCGAAAAGACTCGAGCTTTGAACGAGCAAGTCGCAAAACTTCTCCAAGCAGGGATCATCCGAGAGGTGCGTTATCAGACATGGGTAGCCAACCCAGTCATGGTCCAAAAGTCCAACGGAAGTTGGCGCATGTGCGTCGATTTCAAAGATCTCAACAAGGTATGTCCCAAGGACTGCTACGCCTTGCCAGAAATCGACAAAAAGGTGGATTCTCTTGCTTCATTCAGGTGGAAGTGTTTCCTTGACTGCTACAAGGGTTACACCAGATCCAAATGAAGTAAGAAGACGAAGACAAGACCGCTTTCCGAACGGACAAGGGCATCTATTGCTACACAAACATGCCTTTCGGACTGCGCAATGCGGGAGCCACCTATCAACGTTTAATGGACCATGTCTTTGGGGATGACATTGGTGGAACCGTGGAAGTATACATTGATGACCTAGTCATCATGAGCTCGAATGAGGAGAAGATGTTGGCAAACATCCAAAGAACGTTTGCCTCCTTGGGCAAGGCAAACTTGAAGCTGAACCCCGGTAAGTGCTCTTTTGGAATGGAGGAAGGCAAATTTCTAGGATTCATCGTCACGCGCGATGCTTTAAAGTCAACCCGGATAAAGTGGAAGAGATTTAGCGTATGCCATCACCCTCAACTATAAAAGAAATGCAACAGTTGGCAGGGCAGCTGGCTGCGCTGAACACGTTCTTGGCTAACCACGCGATGGAATCCTTCCCATTCATCAGCACTCTGCGGAATTGTGTGAAGAAGAACAAGTTTCAATGGACTCCAGACACGGAGAAATCCTTCACCGAAATGAAGGAATGCTTGATTCAATTACTAACACTCACCGCGCCACAAAAGAAGGAGCCACTTTTACTCAACCTTTCCGCATCAGATGTCGCTCTGGGAGCAGTTCTACTGCGCAGGAGTTCAAACTCCGATCTACTACGTCAGCAAAATGCTCACTAACCCAGAGACCCGATACCCAATGATAGAAAAGCTAGCTCTAGCTTTAGTCCATGCATCCTGGCGGTTGCGTCGATATTTTTCAGGCCACGAGATAACAGTTCTGTCGAACTACCATCTAGGCCAAATTTTATCAAAACCGGATATCTCCGGTCGCCTAGCAAAATGAGCGATCGAGCTCGGCTGATACAATGTTGTGTAATAAGCCAAGGCCGACAATAAAGGGCTAGATATTGGCCGATTTTATCGCAGAAGTCCCGCAAACTAAGGCGTAGGAGTGTGAAGAAGTACAGAATCCCACACCTGCTACGGACAGCCGCGCATGGATACTTCACACCGATGGCGCATCCAACGATGATGGCGCAGGGGCAGGTCTTCGTCTTATAAGCCCCGACGACCAAGAGTTCACATATGCCATCAGATTGGATTTTAAAAGCACAAATAATGAAGCTGAGTAAGAAGCATTACTTGCAGGACTTCGGTTAGCAATCAAGAAGGGTGCGCAAAATTTGGAAGCCCATGTCGACTCACTCCTAGTCGCCGGACAGGTCAACGGCCTGTACGATGTAAAAGGGCAAGGTAATGGCCTTATATCTAGAACAGGCCCAAACAATAACCAAATTCCAACGTTTCAAGATAACCCACATTAACTGAAGCGAGAACAAGCATGCGGATGCCCTCAGCAAGCTCGCCGCTACAAGCTTCAAGCACCTTGCGCGAGAGGTGCGCATTGAGGTACTAAAAAACCCTCCTGTTCCTTTGCGACAAGTCAATATCATAGAAATGGGAAGTCCATCCTGGATGTCCCCCATCATCATGTTCTTGCAACACTGGAGCCTCCATGAAAACAAAGCGGAAGCTAGGAAGGTCCAGAACAAGGCACTCAACTATGAAATGTCAGATGGTATCTTATACCGGAAGTCATACCTTGGACCTCTTCTTCCCGCTGCGTTGACGCGCAAGACGCCAAGTACTTGATCCGCGAAATACACGAAGTGTAACACCCTGTAAAATCGTGTCCACTAATATAGTGACACGTGTTGTATTTTAAATATAGTCTATTAAAGACCAATAAGGGCTAAAGGCATCAACATGCTCACGCCTTTGAGTGACGAACCGATGTCAACATGCTTAAATCATTAGCCTCTGAGTGACTGATACGTCAACATGCTTGAAATTTGGCCTCTGGGTGACTGATATGTAAACATGCCCAGCCTCAGAGTGACATCGGAATCAACATGCTTGTAATAAGCCTCTGAGTGATCCTTTGTGAAGTCCTAACTCTCATGCGTGACGCTTGTTGGACGAGAGAGTTCAATTTTGTGAATATGTGAAAGTTGGATAATGGAGGGATTAAGTGTCAACATGTTAATTTATACCTCTGAGTGACCTTTAACGAACCAAGAGCTCGACAATGTCCGGGCATAATCCCGGGTATGCCAAACATTGCCTACGGAGGGCTAAAAGTGCCAAAAAGGTGTTTAAAATGGTTTATGTAAGCTTTTTAAAGTTAAGGGATCAAAGTGTCAAATTTTGAAACTGAATTAAGGGCGGTCGCGGGCCGCGAGAGACCCAGCCAGTGTCTCTCGCGCCCCGCGAGAAGAGACCTGCAGCATAAAGTTTTGTTTGGTCTCAAAGCAAAACTCCAAAACCATTAAATCGAAACCATGGCTTCCATAAACTGCTATTCCACGATTTGGGACACTTGTAAGCTTCTTCTTACACCCCTAAACACCTGGCTTCACCTCCTTTGAGCTCTCCAACTATAAATAGGTGCATTAGTTTACCATTCCAACTTGCACCTTCTTATTTCATCTCTTCTCCCTCCTCTGGAAGTTCCTAACTAAAAGGAGCAATCCAACATAGTTCTTTTGCATCTAGGAATCACTGGTAAGTGTTCCTTCCTTGTGCATTTTCGTTTATAGGCTTTTATAGCCAAAAGTCAAGCATTTTACGTAAAACGCTTTGACTTTCGGTTAAGATCATTATGGTCCAGCCATTGTTCAAAATGAACATGGCTAAGTGATCATAGTAAGGTAGGTGTTAGTCCCTATAAAGGGCACCTCCTGAAGATCACGTTTGCTAGACCAATTGACGGGTCAAAGTTAAGTTAAAGTCAAACAGGCCATTTTTTGGAAAAATCATAAATTGATATCATATACGTTATAAAACCTGTTTTGACACTTAAACAAGTTGGTAATAATTATTAGAACATGTATGAACATGTTCGGCTCGCCAATTTCAGTTCTAGGGTCGGTTCGAAACCGAAAGTCGCAAGTTTGACTTCTGCTTTGACTTTCGATTCTGACCCAATTTAGATTAGTTAGATACTTATCTAAAGTTGCATTATGATCATAATGTTATGTAGCATAACCCTCTGAGGTTATATTACATGATCATAATCAGAATCCAAGTTTATACACAAGTTCCATAATTATGCTATTTTTGACAAAAATGCCCTTTTTGAACAAAACAAGGTTTTAATGATAATAAACTTGAAAATGAGTTTCCTACTGATGTAATAAATTGAGTTTTCAAGCAAGTTCTCAAACTATGTCGATAAGTGACGGTTTTAGCCCCTGTGGCTTATAAAATAGTTTTAATCAAATCTTTTCAAGGTAAATCATTTATCTACTGATATGTTATATTAAATAACATGTTTTAAACAATTTAATCTGATCCAAATGTCAATTTTCGTAAACATCATTTAAAAACGTCATTTTACGACATAAGCACCGTTTCGGCACATAATATGGTTTTAAATCATATTATTGACTAAAACTTGATACCTACTGATTTTAAAACTTATATTAAACATATTTACAGTAGGTACATGTTATAAACTCAGAATCCCAAATAATTTATAAACTATGTATAAAATTACCAAAATGCCCCTATAAGGCATAATTTCGTTTTAAAACCTTAACGGGCATACAAGTTGATATCCTATTAATATCTTAACTTATTTAAAGTATAATGGCATATAGAACTTGTCCATAACTCATCCAGTTACCCGATATCGCTATTGAGCGCATAGTTACGTGTATGTAACTATTTTACGGAAATTAGCCGAAATGGGTTTAACCTTGTCATTTAAGTCTCAAAATCCAGAATGTTAATAGTTTACTCATATTAAACAAGTCAAGGTACTTGTTGGGATTAAACTACTTTCTATCCGATCATCGTTTAATCTAGCGTCATACGTTTTGATCAAGTACGCTAGTCGGTCTAAGTCTATGACTTAAATAAGACCGTTAGTAATTAATTGGTTAGTTTATGCCATAATCCAGACTAGAGACTTGCTGGTAAATGCTATCTGCACTTAGCTCATTTTGAATACGGCTGAGTTAACAAAATTAAAAGAAGACTAGCTCAGGTAAATACTCTCGACTTATTTCCCCTATACGGGCTTGGGTTACGGTAAATTATTACCGGTTGGTCGGAAATGGGATTAATCGAACGCCGGTTCGGAATAGAAATCCACATATTCTGTTTTAATCAGTTTTGTTTGATAAATTAACATCGGGTTAACTACCGTGTCCTGGATATCCTCGGCTCATTATAATCGAAATGGCTACGACCTTAGCGCGGGTGTAGGCATACACCCGATAGACGCTAAATTATGCATTCCCACAAGGTTGGGAGGAATTGACTCCTTCGTGAGTCCAAAGTGGTGTGTACGTTAATTGTGTCTCGGTTTTCGTACCGAGCCCCGTATGTATGACAAACATGTAAACCTGTTAACAAGGTTGGACGGTCAATTAACCCAAGTTATAAAAAGATTTTTGTGCTGATACGCACCTAAAACATTTTTGAAATGTTTTCAAAATGAGTCAGTTGGGTGTATTTACCAGCGAAAGCTAACGTATTTTCAAAAGACTAATCTGCTGGTACAATACGAAAATAGGCCGGAAGTGCTCGGTAGTGATAGAGGATCTTGAAAATCCTAAATCTGCCCAAAGTCTGTTTTATATTCTTTCCTTGTACAATTTATGATACGCCTGTGGATCTTCTATTACAAGCTTGTATATTATTTGTATTTTCGAACATTCGGTTTGTAATAGTGATTTTACTCCAAGACTTCCGATGTGCCATGTTTAATTGACTATGATGTTATCAACTGTTGTCACGATACTCCCCACCCGGGCCCACTGGTGTTTGGATTTCGGGGTTGGAAATCCAGGGTGTGACAGGGTTGGTATCAGAGCCAACGTTTGAGAGAATTAAACACTAGCCTTTTGTGTTTAGTCTCAAACTTACACGAGCACATTCCTTAGACTTCCGAGTCTAGGCATTGACCTAGGATTACTCATTTCATTATTAAGTTATAGTATGTTTTTGAATTGATTTTAACAGGAAATGCCGCCACGGGTGAGAGGACAAAGTGGATGAGGAAAAGGTCCAATGAGAGGAGGACCATCAGGGCGTATTTCCCCTCAACCTCATAATTCAGATAATTATCAAGAATCAGGAGATTCGTCTCCATGGCAACCAGCGAGACGTTCCGTCTCTAATAGACACTCGCCCTCACATTCTCAAAATTCTTACCACTCACACCACTCCTATCATTCTCACCATTCCCATTCTCATCACTCCTACCATGAAGAGTTTAACCCCAACCATTACTTAAACACGCCTCCAGCCGATCAAAATCAGTTGGACGAGCCACATCCTATGGACGAGGACTCTGACCCGGAGATGCCACCGTCGATATCAAATGTGCATCCCAATGAAATTTTGAGCGATTCAAACTCGTATGCCGGTTCGCCCTACCAAGGTCCTAATGAGTGGGACCAATATTGGAATCAATTTACTTTTGCCCACACTCCTTCTCACCACTCTCAACCACCTCCTGTTCAAGAAGATGTCCACATGGAACCCGTGGACCAACTTCAACCACCACCTGAACCACCAAGGAGGAAGCGTGGAGCACGTATGTCAGTGCGTGCCGGACAAAGGTCGGGATCGTTGCCACCTTTGCCCAATTCATACCCCACAATTCAAGAGGACCCACAAATGGGTGGACCCTCTAATGTTCCACCTACAGTGGAACCAACACCAACACCTGCTGTTCAACCACCACCAACGGGTTATACTAACCCAATTCCCACATATCCAGACACGTCTGGATATGATCCTTTTAACCAGTCTACACCGGTAGACTATCAAGCGTGGTCGCAAGACCCATACATGCAGACGATTATGCACAACGCACTTTACCCGTCTCCTTTCCCACCTACTTATCCACCGACTGGATATCCAACTTATGGGTACCAGTATCCGGTTATGCCACAACCACAACCTCCGCCACCACTAGAGGCCATTAATGAGGCCTTAGAAAGGATGAAAGAAATGCAGCAACAGGCAGAGAAAACGGAGAAGAAGACAAATAAGTTCTTCAAGAAACTATCCAAGCTAGTCAAGGGAAAGAAAGATGAACGAAGTCTTTTCTATTATATGTAGTCCCTGCAAGGACAATGTTGTTTCTTTAGTCCCTGCGTGGACATGTTTATTTCTTTTAAAGTCTTTGCGTGGACAAGTTTATTTCATCTTTCTAATATTGTAATTTCTGATGGAAATTTAATGAAGTACTTTTGGAATTATATATATATGTAATTCAACCTCTTGAAAACGAGCGCCTCGATTTTACTCGATTTTATGCTCTGCTATATAATTCCAAAAGACCTTAATAGATTGATTATGCCAAGTGGCACAGACCACACATTGGCCAAGAAATGATAGTTAAGTACGAAGGGGTCTTCTATCAGGATAGTTAAGGGAAGTTATCCTTCTATCCAGGAGTAAGGGACTAGGTCCAAACCTCCAAGGTCGTTAAGGTCGAAGGTGACCGGGACCATTAATCAATTATTAAGGTACTCTTATGTAACATTGAGAAATGTTCATACTCCTGGTAAGTGTGGCTTGAGGAACCACACTAGCCGTCAGGCCAATGTGTCCAATTATCCGAAGGGATAGGCTGATACGCCATTGTATATCTGTTAAGATGTAAGCCAATGTGCCCAATTATCCGAAGGGATAGGCTGATATGCCATATACATCTGATATGATGTAGGCCAATGTGCCCAATTAATTGTCCAACGGGACAGGCTGATATGCCATATACATCTGATATGATGTAGGCCAAAGTGCCTAATTAATTGTCCGACGGGACAGGCTGATATGCCATATACATCTGATATGATGTTGGCCAAAGTGCCCAATTAATTGTCCGACAGGACAGGCTGATATGCCATAGACATCTGATATGATATAGGCCGATGTGCCCAATTACCCGAAGGGATAGGCTGATACATACCTGTTATGATATAGGCCAATGTGCCCAATTATCCGAAGGGATAGGCTGATACGCCATTGTATATCTGTTATGATATAGGCCAAAGTGCCCAATTATCCGAAGGGATAGGCTGATATGCCATATACATCTGATATGATGTAGGCCAATGTGCCCAATTAATTGTCCAACGGGACAGGCTGATATGCCATATACATCTGATATGATGTAGGCCAAAGTGCCCAATTAATTGTCCGACGGGACAGGCTGATATGCCATATACATCTGATATGATGTAGGCCAATGTGCCCAATTAATTGTCCAACGGGACAGACTGATATGCCATATACATCTGATATGATGTAGGCCAAGGTGCCCAATTATTGTCCAATGTGACAGGCCAATGTGCCAGGCTAATATGCCATATATATATATATATATATATATATATTATGTCCAGTGTGCCCAATTAATATGTCCGCTAAGGGACAGGTTTATCACCTATGTATAATTGTCTGCATGACAATGACAGTTGTGACATTATGATCCGCTGCCCAATAATATAGACTTCGTCCAAATTGTAATTTGCCTATGATGGTCCTATTAAGACCTAGGCCAAATATAGATATATTAAGCCTAAGAGTTGTGATGTTATTCACACTAGTAAAGGAAAGGGATTGTTATATCCAATGATTAAAGCCGATATGGTTGGTATACCATGGCTAAGACAAACTTTTATTCGTATATAGAAACCAAGACTTAAAGATGGCTAACTCAAATGAAGCACAAAGTAGCCACAGGAATGTTGAATCTAATAAAGCTGAAAACAAAAATATAGATGATGAAAATTTTCAAGCTCGCATAGATGCGGCTGTCGAAAGGGCCATGGGAAAGGCCATAGAAAAGCTAAGAGAGCCGAGTGCCACTTGCTCTAGACCCTTATCTATTCCACCATCTTCAGCTCATAGGGAGAGCTCTGTTCAATCTTCAAATGCGAAGAGTGAACCAAAGAAAATGGATCTTATTGAAAAGTCTCGTTCTGTTAAGGATGGATGCACTTATAAGTATTTTGTCTCCTGTAAGCCCCGAGACTTTAACAGGGAGAAAGGAGTTGTAGAAGCTCTAAAGTGGCTAGACGAGATGGAGAAAATAGTAGATATCAGCAACTGTGCTGATATGGATGTGGTCAAATACGTATCACAATCCTTCAAGGGCGATGCCCTAACATGGTGGAAAGCCATGATTCAATCAACAGGTAAGGTACACCTATACAACTTGGGATGGTCCAAGTTTGTTGAATTGGTTATGGAAACTTACTACACAACCCATGAGGTAGAAAAGCTAGAGACAGACTTCTTGTCTCTAACAATGAAAAACCTAGACTGTCGGAAGTACGTCTCCGATTTCAACTCCCTATCTAGGTTAGTATCCTACTTGATCACCCCCGAATTCAAACGCATTGCGCGTTTCATAAATGGGTTGGTGCCTGAGATAAAGGGCATGGTAAAGGCTGCACAGCCTCCTATAGGTCTGCTGTAGACCTATCTCTTTCCCTCACCCTAGATATGGTAAGACAAAAGTCGATTAAGACTGAAACTGATGGAAAGAGGAAACGGGGATAATAACTCCCAAGGATTTAAGAAGAAAGGAAATTTCAGGTTCAAGAAGAACCAGCACGTGTCTAGTGACAAACTTCTGTGCAAAAATTGTCAAGTGTAATATAAGTCCACAAACCAAACCCTGTGGTATCTGCAAGAGAAATGGGCATAAGACCTTAGATTGTAAGGATGCAGTTTGCTTTAACTGCAACGAAAAAGGGCATATAACATACAATTACCCTAAGAAACCCAAAACTAATGAGGCAAAGCCTGGAGAGGCCAAGAAGGGAAATGCCCGTGCCTTTCAAATGAATGCCAGGGAGGCCGTTAATGACAACAATGTCATAAGAGGTACTTTCCCCATTAATGATATTTATGCTAGAGTTCTTTTTGATTCGGGTGCAGATAAATCATTTGTTGATCATGAGTTTAGTAAACTACTAATTTTCCCATAAGAACTCTAGATAAAATTTATGAGATAGAACTCGCCGATGGAACCCTAGAAACTGCTTCTTCCATTCTTGATGGATGCTCTATATCCATTAAGAATCATTCCATCCCAATCTCTCTTTTGCCAATGAAATTGGCGGGGTTCGATGTTGTCTTAGGCATGGATTGGTTATCTCATAACCAAGCCCGCATTGCCTGTGATAAAAAGCTCATCGAAATTAAAACCCCATCTGGTGAAATGATCACCATTCCTGGAGGCTCACACTATGGATTGCCAGACAAGGTGTCGTTATTCAAGGCATCCAAGTGTTTGAGAAGAGGCTGTGTCATCTATATGGCACAAGTTACCATAAATGAACCAAAGCCGAACCTTGAAGCTCAACCAGTTATCTCGGAGTATTCCGATGATTTTCCTGAAGAATTACCAAGCCTACCTCCAGATAGGCAAGTGGAGTTTAGGATTGATATCCTACCAGGGGCAGCACCTGTTGCTAGAGCTCCGTATCAGTTAGCACCGACTGAAATGAAGGAATTAAGGACGCAATTAGATGAACTTTTAGAAAAAAGCTTTATTCAACCTAGTTCCTCACCTTGGGGAGCTCCTATTCTATTTGTAAAGAAGAAAGACGGTTCGATGCGAATGTGCATCGACTATCGGGAGCTGAACAAGCTAACGATTAAGAATGGATATCCTCTGCCCAGGATCGATGATTTATTCGATCAGCTTCAAGGGGCTAGTTATTTTTCTAAGATAGATTTGAGATCAGGATATCATCAACTGAAGGTTAGGAGCGAAGATGTTCCTAAGACAGCCTTCAGAACCCGCTATGGTCATTTTGAATTTTTGGTAATGCCTTTTGGGCTCACAAATGCACCAGCAGCATTCATGGATCTCATGAATAGAGTCTGCAAACCGTATTTAGATAAGTTTGTCATTGTCTTCATAGACGACATACTTATCTATTCTCGTAATCAAGCTGATCACGAGAAACATCTTCGGTGCATCCTAGAATTATTAAGGCAGGAGAAACTTTATGCAAAGTTCTCTAAATGCGAATTTTGGCTTAGAGAAGTCCAATTTCTTGGACATATGGTAAGTGAGCGTGGTATACAAGTAGATACCGCCAAAATTGAGGCTATAGTGAATTGGGAAGTGCCCAAGACCCCAACGGAAGTGCGTAGTTTCTTAGGATTGGCTGGTTACTATAGGAGGTTCATTGAGAACTTTTCAAGGATAGCCACTCCTTTAACTTCCTTGACCCGTAAGAATATTAAGTATAATTGGGGTCTAAAGCAACAAGAATCTTTTGAGATTCTTAAACACAAGCTGAGCAACGCTCCTGTGTTATCTCTACCCGAGGGTATTGAGAATTTGTTGTCTATTGTGATGCTTCGCACACTGGCATGGGTTGTGTGCTAATGCAAAATGGCAAGGTAATTGCCTAAGCATCACGACAATTAAAGGTGCATGAAAGGAATTACACCACCCATGATTTGGAACTGGGTGCCGTTGTATTTGCACTAAAACTGTGGATACATTACTTGTATGGCATAAAGTGTGTTATATACACAGACCATAAAAGTCTCCAGCATCTGTTCAATCAGAAAGAATTGAACATGCGACAAAGCCGATGGATTGGAAACACTTAATGATTATGATTGCGAGATTCGCTACCATCCAGGCAAGGCAAATGTAGTTGTTGATGCCTTAAGTCGCAAGGAAAAGGTTAAACCTATAAGGATAAATGCTAAGAGCATTGAGCTCAGAAATAGCTTGAGTGAGAAGCTATTAGATGCGAAGAAGTAAGCCTTATTAGAGGCTAATATCCCTAATGAGGGATTAGGCAGAATTGTTGATCATTTAGCGCCTGGAAAAGATGGAATCCTGTGAATTAATAATAGAATTTGGGTTCCGATCTTTGGAAGACTTAGGAATCTAATCCTCCAGGAAGCGCATAATTCAAGATACTCTGTTCACCCGGGTGGTGACAAGATGTATCAAGATTTGAAGAAGAATTATTGGTGGATCGGTTTGAAGAAATCCATAGCCACTTATGTAGCTAAGTGTCTGACGTGTTCGCAAGTTAAGGCTGAACATCAGAAACCGTCAGGACTACTACAACAATTAGAAATTCCCACTTGGAAATGGGAAATGGTAACTATGGATTTAATTACCAAGTTACCTAAGACCAAAAGTGGTAATGACACTATTTGGGTCATAGTGGATAGGCTGACTAAGTCAGCACACTTCTTGCCAATAAAAGAGACATATAATTCAGATAAATTGGCTAAGTTGTATGTGGACAAGATAGTGTCCCTACACGGTGTGCCTGTATCTATTGTATCTGATAGAGATACTAGATACACATCTCACTTTTGGAAAAGTTTCCAACAATCGTTAGGCACACGATTAAATTTTAGTACGGCTTACCATCTGCAGACTGATGGTCAAAGTGAGCGTACTATTCAGACCCTAGAGGACATGCTCAGGGCATGTGTGATTGATTTAGGCGGAAGTTGGGATGACCACTTGCCCCTAATTGAATTCATCTACAATAATAGTTATCATACTAGCATTAAGGCTGCTCCATTTGAGGCCTTATATGGGAGAAAATGTAAAACGCCCGTATGCTGGGCAGAAGTTGGGGAGGCCCAACTATCAGGACCTCAGATTATCCTGGAGACCACGGAAAAGATTGTGCAAATCTGTGATCGTCTCAAAGCTGCCAGGGATAGGCAGAAGAGCTATGCTGACAAGAGGCGTAAACCTCTTAAGTTCCAAGTATGGGACAAAGTCATGCTAAAAGTATCACCTTGGAAAGGTGTGATGCGTTTTAGAAAGAAGGCCAAGTTAAGCCCAAGATATATTGGACAATTCGAGATAGTCGAATGTGTCGGCACTGTAGCTTATAAGCTCAGGTTGCCAAAGGAGCTTAGTGGAATTCATGATGTATTCCACATATCTATTCTTAAGAAATGTCTAGCCAATGAGTCGCTAGCAATGTCGCACAATGAGGTGCAAATTGATGAAAACCTGCGGTTCATTGAGAAACCAATTTCGATCAAGGATCGACAGGTTAAGAAGCTCCGAAGAAAGATGATACCTATAGTAAAGGTTAAGTGGGACGATTTTAGAGGTCCTGAGTATACATGGGAGGTTGAGTCCACTATGCGACAAAAATACCCCCATCTTTTTGAATAAAATCTCGAGGTCTAGACTTCTTTTAAGGGGGTGAGGATGTAACACCCTGTAAAATCGTGTCCACTAATATAGTGACACGTGTTGTATTTTTAATATAGTCTATTAAAGACCAATAAGGGCTAAAGGCGTCAACATGCTCAAGTTGAGCCTCTGAGTGACGAACTGATGTCAACATGCTTAAATCATTAGCCTCTGAGTGACTGATACGTCAACATGCTTGAAATTTGACCTCTGAGTGACTGATATGTCAACATGCCCAGCCTCTGAGTGACATCGGAATCAACATGCTTGTAAGCCTCTGAGTGATCCTTTATGAAGTCATAACTCTCATACGTGCCGTTTGTTGGATGAGAGAGTTCAATTTTGTGAATATGTGAAAGTTGGATAATGGAGGGATTAAAAGTGTCAACATGTTAATTTATACCTCTGAGTGACCGTTAACGAACCGAGAGCTCGACAATGTCCGGGCATAATCTCGGGTATGCCAAACATTGGCTACGGAGGGCTAAAAGTACCAAAAAGGTGTTTAAAATGGTTTCTATAAGCTTTTTAAAGTTAAGGGGTCAAAGTGTCAAATTTTGAAACTGAATTAAGGGCGGTCGCAGGCCGCGAGAGACCCGGCCTGTGTCTCTCGCGCCCCACGAGAAGAGACCTGCAGCATAAAGTTTTGCTTGATCTCCAAGCAAAACTCCAAAACCATTAAAGCGAAACCATGGCTTCCCTAAACTACTATGCCACGTTTTGGGACACTTGTAAGCTTCTTCTTACACCCCTAAACACTTGGTTTCACCTCCTTTGAGCTCTCCAACTATAAATAGGTGCATTAGTTCACCATTCCAACTTGCACCTTCTCATTTCATCTCTTCTCCCTCCTCTGGAAGTTCCTAACTAAAAGGAGCAATCCAACATAGTTCTTTTGCATCTAGGAATCACTAGTAAGTGTTCCTTCCTCGTGCATTTTGTTTATAGGATTTTATAGCCAAAAGTCAAGCGTTTTACGTAAAACGCTTTGACTTTCGGTTAAGACCATTATGGTCCAGCCATTGTTCGAAATGAACATGGATAAGTGATCATAGTAAGGTAGGTGTTAGTCCCTATAAAGGGCACCTCCTGAAGATCACGTTTGCTAGACCAATTGACGGGTCAAAGTTAAGTTATTAAAAAATCAAACAGGCCATTTTTCAGAAAAAATCATAAATTGATATTATATACGTTATGAAACCTGTTTTGACACTAAAACAAGTTGGTAATAATTATTAGAACATGTATGAACATGTTCGGCTCGTCAATTTCAGTCCTAGAAAGTCGCAAAGTTTGACTTCTGCTTTGACTTTCGATTCTGACCCGGTTTAGATTAGTTAGATACTGATCTAAAGTTGAATTATGATCATCATGTTATGTAGCATAACCCTCTGAGGTTATATTACATGATCATAATCAGAATCCAAGTTTATGCACAAGTTCCATAATTATGCTATTTTGACCAAAATGCCCTTTTTGAACAAAACAAGGTTTTAATGATAATAAACTTGAAAATGAGTTTCCTACTGATGTAATATTATAAGTAGGATTATTTGGGATGTTAAACCAAGTTATAAACTGAGTTTTCAAGCAAGTTCTCAAACTATGTCGATAAATGACGGTTTTAGCCCATGTGGCTTATAAAATAGTTTTAATCAAATCTTTTCAAGGTAAATCATTTATCTACTGATATGTTATATTAAATAACATGTTTTAAACATTTTAATCTGATCCAAATGTCAATTTTCGTAAACATCATTTAAAAACGTCATTTTACGACAAGCACCGTTTCGGCGCATAATATGGTTTTAAACCATATTATTGACTAAAACTTGATACCTACTGATTTAAAAACTTATTTTAAACATATTTACGGTAGGTACATGTTATAAACTCAGAATCCCAAATAATTTATAAACTATGTATAAAATTACCAAAATGCCCCTATAAGGCATAATTTCGTTTTAAAACCTTAACGGGCATACAAGTTGATATCCTATTGATATCTTAACTTATTTAAAATATAATGGCATATAGAACTTGTCCATGACTCATCCGGTTACCCGATATCGCTATTGAGCGCATAGTTACGTATATGTAACTATTTTACGGAAATTAACCAAAACGGGTTTAACCTTGTCATTTAAGTCTCAAAATCCAGAATGTTAATAGTTTACCCATATTAAAAAAGTCAAGGTACTTGTTGGGATTAAACTACATTCTATCCGATCATTGTTTAATCTAGCGTCATACGTTTTGATCAAGTACGCTAGTCGGTCTAAGTCTATGACTTAAATAAGACCGTTAGTAATTAATTGGTTAGTTTATGCCATAATCCAGACTAGAGACTTGCCGGTAAATGCTATCTGCACTTAGCTCATTATGAATACGGCTGAGTTAATAATATTAAAAGACTAGCTCAGGTAAATACTCTCGACTTATTTCACCTATACGGGCTTGGGTTACGGTAAATTATTACCGCTTGGTCGGAAATGGGATTAATCGAACGCCAGTTCAGAATAGAAATCCGCATATTATGTTTTAATCAATTTTTTGTTTGATAAATTAACATCAGGGGTTAACTACCGTGTCCTGGATATCCTCGGCTCATTACAATCGAAATAGACACGACCTTAGCACGGGTGTTGGCATACACCCGATAGACGCTAAATTATGCATTCCCACAAGGTTGGGAGGAATTGACTCCTTCGTGAGTCCAAAGTGGTGTGTACGTTAATTGTGTCTCGGTTTTCGTACCGAGCCCCGTATGTATGACAAACATGTAAACCTGTTAACAAGGTTTGACAGTCAATTAACCCAACTTATAAAAAGATTTTTGTGCTGATACACACCTAAAACATTTTTGAAATGTTTTCAAAATGAGTCAGTTGGGTGTATTTACCAGTGCCGTATTTTCAAAAGACTAATCTGCGGGTACAATACGAAAATAGGCCAGAAGTGCTCGGTAGTGATAGAGGATCTTTCAAATCCTAAATCTGCCCAAAGTCTGTTTTATATTCTTTCCTTGTACAATTTATGATCCGCCTGTGGATCTTCTATTACAAGCTTGTATATTATTTTGTATTTTCGAACATTCGGTTTGTAATAGTAATTTTACTCCAAGACTTCCACTGTGCCATGTTTAGTTGACTATGATGTTATCAACTGTTATCACGATACTCCCCACCCGGGCCCACTGGTGTTTGGATTTCGGGGATTGGAAATCCGGGGTGTGACACGAAGGGTTATGCGGAATTCACACCGGACCGCGCATGGTCGTTACAAAGATCATGAACGCCGGATAATTATTGGCCTGGCATGCACCTTGACGCAGTTGAAACATTACGGAAATGTATGTCATGCCAGCGCCATGCCCCAAAGACACTACGCCCCAAAAATCCCTTGATTCCGGTAACAGCAACGTGGCCTTTTCAACAATGGGCAATCGATATGGTGGGACCATTCCCAGATGCCCAGGAGCGGTGAAATTCATAATCTTTGCAGTCGATTATTTCACCAAATGGGTAGAAGCCAAACCTCTTGCATCCACCACAGCAACTGTAGTGCGAAAGTTCATTTGGGAGCATATCATATGCTGTTTTGGGTTACCCCTGCGCATAATCAGCGATAATAGCCCCAATTTCGCAGCCGAAGAACTACAGCAATGGATGTAGGAGATGCATATCGAACACGTTTTCACTTCGGTCGCACACCCCCAAGGAAATGGCCAAGTGGAAAGGATCAACAAAAGCATCATCGAAGGAATCAAGACAAGGTTGGGAACAACGCGCAGGGGGTGGGTAGATGAGTTGCCAAGCATCTTATGGGCTCATCGAACTATGCCTAAAACCAGCACGGGCGAAACTCCTTTTAGCCTTGTGTATGGTACGGAGGCAGTGATTCCTGTAGAAATAGGCTTCCCGTCATCGCGCATGTTGGCTGCGCAAAAAACAAAACAACGAGGAGGAGCACAGGCTAGATTTGGACTTGCTAGAAGAAAGGCGTGAAAACGCTGACATCAATGAAGCAAAATACAAGTCCAAGCTAGAGAAATACTACAACGTGCGAGTCTGCATATGCACCTTCTTACCCGGAGATTTTGTTCTACGCGACAATGGGGCATCTAATGCCCAACGTCCTGGAAAACTGGCACCCAATTGGGAAGGTCCTTATGTCATTCATGAAATCCTGGGAAAAGGGGTGTATATCCTTAAGCGCTTAGACGGAACAAGCATCCCCAGGACATGGAACGCGCAGCAACTAAGCCGATGTTACATGTAAATTCTTAAGAACATAGCTTTTTGTCTATCTGGAAATGCGGCCTTTGCACCCATTATGTAATAAAGATATGACTTACTTCACTCTTCTTTTTATCTTAATGTTTCGCTACAAATGCGCGGAAACACTTTGAGTATACGCAAAAACAACTTGGTGCACAATGACTCGCAAAATATAAGTCACTACCTACGCAACGTGCACAAAAAGTGATATCCAGGCGCGAGTTCATTACCAGTTTTATTTGCTATACTTGCACAAAGTCGTTGCAATCCACGCAAATATTGTAACAGAAAAGAAACACTTCATTAAAAAGATAAAAAAATATATGTACATAACTGCGACACGCGCGGGACAAGCAATGATCCTACATAGATATTACACTATGGATCCTACACTAGTCTTCTTCAGCAGCGACTTCAGCATCTACCGGGAAAATATCCTTCAAGCGGTCAACGAAGTCATCATGGGTAAGAGCCTCGCTCACCAACTCCAAAGCAGGAATTACAAGTCGATTATACCCCTGTTGCGCCTTCTCGGAGATAGCTCCAGTATTAATCCCGTGAGTGGAGGCATGGTTAGAATCCCACTGAGTGACCAAGGCATGCGCAACTTGTTGCGCCCATTCCGCATAGCCTTGCGCATGCCCATCATGGCGCGCAGCGACCACCAACTTGGCCACTGCACCATCCAACTCCACGGAATTCACAATGGAATTGGCAACCTGCGAATTCAAAGGAAAAATCAGAGCAATTTTATAAGGTTCAGAATAAAACACAAGTGCAAACATTTACATGGCCGATTCCATGCTCTTGGAGCCACAACATCTTGGAGCCACATTTACATGGCCCCTCCCTCACACCGACCGGGTCTTCTGCCCCAGTAGCAGAATTCCCTTCATGACCACCGGTCAGGGTCATTGGGGACTCAGCTTCCCCAGCATTTGGGCCGGAATCCACCAAAACCGGCTCATCCCCAACTGCACATTGATAAGTGTTAGCTGTATATAACGCAAATCATGGAAGAAAATATCAAGGGGTATAAAATACTTACAAAGGGATACCCTAGAGGTTAGCGAGCTCAAATCAGCCCGCTTCCCAAAATGTCTCCACGCAACCTTCTTAGGGGGTTGCGCGGAGAGGGTCTCCTTCAGATGCCTCTTTCGCTTTAGCGGCACTTCTGGAATCTTTTCAGGCTCCTCCGGGCTAGCCGATATGGCGGTTGCTGCAACACCTGCTTTGACGCATCCCTCTTCACACCTACAGGTTCGAGACCTTCCCATGAGTCAGAGATGACCACATAAGTTTCCCACTTGTTAGTGATAACGCGCATACCTTTGAGAGGGCCTGCACCGGGTTGATTTGCCTCCCTACCCGCCACCGCGCTGGACCCTACACGCCTCTTTTTCTTGTGATCCGGGCCAATGCCCAAATCCATCAGCGCGCCTACATGCAAATCAAGACAACAAGTAAGTCACCTGCAAGGGCGCGCAAACAAACAATATAAACTCATCAGTTGGTGGAGTAGGAGCCGCTAGATCTGCGTCCTTGATTAAAGCAAAATTATCAAGGACCTGCGTGTACTAAGCAGCCTCATCCAGATTCAACGGAACTTTCTCCATCCGCCCTTCCTTCCTTTGGAAGGCGGCCAAGAACAGCCGGGCTCCTGCAAGTATTACACATGCACCATAAGTGAATGTACAACTCTCAATCAATCAAGAAAAAGGGAATAAGAAATACTTACTGTGATCGCCCTCAAAGTACACCGGTCGGGACCGGCGCTCAGGCCCCCACACTAGGCTCATGCCCGCAACGATAAGCATTTTCTCCGGAAACTGGATCGCCGGGATCTCTTTCAAGTCGTCATACCAGGCGTCAAGCACTGGTATGGGAAGGGTCTCCGCCGGAATCTCTTCCGGCCCCCGGAACGTCATCGAAGCCGGTATCACACCGGCCTTAATGAAAAAGAATTTTGCCTTCCAATCGTGGAAGGACTTGGGGGGAGAGAGCAAAATCTTCCGCGCTTGCGCGTGGATTTGGAAAGAATAGAACCCCATTGAGCAATGGAGTTGGTAAAAAATACGAAACCAGTCGATAGCGGGAATAGACCCACTCGACCGGCAGAGAAACTCAAAGTAACGGATCCTCACCATCCACATCGGATTCAGTTAGGAAAGGTGGAATCCGTAGTACTGAAGAAGATCAACAAAGAATTTGGTGGCGGGCAACCGAAAGTTACCCTTACCAAAGAAATCAGCAAACAAGGTGATGTAACCCGTCGGAGCATCGGCGGCCGTCTCTCTGCTGGCATCCGGGCATCCTAAGAAGCAGGGAACCGGAGACCGGACAAAATGTCATCAAAAAACTGCCGGCTCAACTTACAGGCCGGCAGAGGAGGAACAGCGCCACCAACGACAGCCTCAGGCTCTCTGGCCGCCATAGAAAGAAGAAACAATAAAAGAGAGTTTTGAAAAGATTTTACGGAAAAAAATTTCAGACGAACTCAAGTAGATTCAAGAAGAAGAAAAAACTTTGAAGAATTGGTGAAGGGATGAAGAAACCCTACCGGAGCACATCTATTTATAGTGATCGCATTTAAAGCACTCGGAGAACGTGTGCAACACGTGGGTATCACAACCAACCACAGAAGGACGTGTGGCGAGTTAGTGGGGAATGACGGTTAATGTGCGCGCGTGGCAAACACGCTCTCTGTCCATTCATTAAATGAATGGCAGACGAAGCGGCGGAGTACACGCCACAAATGTCAGACGTCCTTTCAAATCCCACTCTTTCCCACCAAACCACCTGCACACGTCAAAAAATCAGATTTCAAAATGAAGACAAAACGTTTCCTTCACACAAACGTTTCCTCCCAACACTTAGAAAATTTTTCGCCACAACACCAACGGTGCATGCAACAACTCTTCTAGTCCAGCACTCCTCCCACTTTACAACTTGCGCGCAGGAGCAGCACTGGACTGGGGGGACTTGTGGAGGTATGGTCCCAAACAACCATACCCTTGACTACATTCCACAAGGATAACCTTGCATGCAACATGCAATGTTGTGCTTTCCTTAGAACCAGTAGGTCATACAATGAGCCTTGCGCATTCAGCGTAACGGTGAATTAGACCGACAACTTCCAGGTCACAGAGTGAGCCTTGCGCACTCAGCGCAACGGTGAATTAGACCAGCTTCTATAAGTCACACAACGAGCCTTGTGTACTCGCCACAACGGCAAGTTAGACTCATGCGCGCAGGCTACTAGACCTTCGCACAACAACATTCCTCTAAGCTGTGAATCCCAAAACCTTGCAAGGACAAGACACACATGAGAAGCGCCTCATAGTCTTAAGACAAAGGAATACACCCCTGACACCCTGCGCTGGCGGGAAAAACCTTGACAGCCTCGCAGAAGGGGGTAAGCACTAAGAGATGTTGACCATGCCTCAGGGTACGGAATGGCAGAACTGTGACCAAGGGTTACCTGGCAGGTTGCATGTGACAGCACTCATGACAATAGGGCAAGTGTCAGACCATACACCAACCACTATCCTGCCAGTGACTGTTCCACTTTCTCCATTTCGGCTGGCAGCAGGCGTGACACCAGAAACGGCTACTTTACACGTGGCACCACTCAACACCCGACAGAGCATACCTCCCAACAGAGAGCATTAATTCTCCTGCAGGGAGCATTTAATGTCTGCTGCCAAGGGACAAAAGGGATATTTTTGGCTGTATGGGCCGGGCCCAAGGCCTACCAGCATTTCTCCCAAACGTACCTTCTCTCGGTTATAAATAAGTATCGGATCTCCAGGTAATAACATGCTTACTAAGGCATATACCTGCTGCACCACCTAACACACACTTAAGCTTTCGCTTACATCTTCAATCTCTTATCTTTCCTTACCCAAAAATACTTATTCTCACGCCGGAGTGTGGTCACGGAGAAAACCACCCTTTTCCCCGTGACAAGACTAACGGCGTTGCTAGTTTTGCAGACCATCTGGAGCGAGCTAGCAAACCCAAAGGCGAAGTGAGAGGTTAATCATTTATGCAGAGACACCCTGGTTGTGACTAATATATCCCTGGGTTCAACCGGTGTTTCTTCACAATCTCTAACATTGTATTTATGATACACATTTTCTACACACGTGTTAGAAAATTTAGTCATTTTTTATATATGTAAAACATGACCATTTGGATTTAGAAATCACAAATTAAAGTAAGTGATAAATCCCACACAACTACACCATCACTTTATGGTGATTTAATTCATGTATTCTTACTCTTGTAGTTTTCCAATCTCATCAAGTTAGGCACATAGCCTACTTTAATACAAGAGACATGGGGTGAAAAGAGTCTCACTTAATTAGAGATTTTATTAAATACATAAACTCTAATAAAAACTAATAAATTGACATAAAACTCTACTTAAGAGTTTATCTTCCATATGAAGAGTGTAGTAAATAATTATAATTTTATTAAATTTATATAAATAACAAAATCATCACTTTATGATGATTTAATTCTTAAAGTCAATCAAACATCAACTTCAATGTATGAACTTTTATTTCTCAACCATACAATGCATAATATAAATGTTTATATTCATTAAAATCAATTTTATAACAAATTACTTATATAAAATGTTTACATAAAACATTTCAAAACATTTGTATTTTAACCATTTTTAACAATTATGTTAAAATGAAAAAAATCTAACGCGCACGTTAGAAATATTAATATTTCCACAAAATGTTAATTCGAATTGCTATAAACACATATATGGTTCAAATAAACAAGTCATTTTCAATACACACGTTAGAAATGAACAATAAAAAAAATTGCTTCCAAACTAACGCTTTCCGTAAACGTTTCTAACACACATGTTAGAAATAAATGATTACAAGAATCATTATAAGGCTTATTAGTTTATATAAAATAGACTTATTATTAACACTCAATTTTTTAACCATATTATATAAATAATATGATCATTTCTAACAAGCATGTTAGAACATGAAACGATTACAAAAACGTATGGTTTACACTAATAAACCCGATCTAACACAAAAGTTAGAAAAGATTAACGATTCCAAAATCGTTTCAAAACCAAACGATTGAACCAAAACTATTCGTTTTGTACCACGGTATAGGATTTAAGATTGTATCTCAATCTCAAGAAATCCAAACACAACAAGTTGTACTACATACATATTTCCAAAAAGAGTATTTATAAGATCATGATATCTAAACATATTTTATTTATTTTTTATTATAAATCTTTTCATAAACCCAAAATCCTTATAAATAAGGTTCTAAGATTATAGCAACAATCTCTCGAAATCTGTTTTAAGTTTGTAGGAACTAGGTTCACTTTTTAAAAAATATAATTACAAAATATATAATAACAAGACTCTCGTTATTTATAGGAAATATCATAGTACACTATCGGTTGCAATAACTAAATAAAAAGAATATAAAATATAATTATATATACCAATCTTGATTCAAGTTGCATCTCTAGTGGGTCCTTCACCCGCACTTGATAAGCATCTAGACTGCAAACAAAGAGTACACTAAAACGTTGACGATTTTGGTTGAGGCACGTATTCAACACGCTTCCCTTAAAACAGATTTTGCGCCTCTACTAAAGGCAACGCGATTGTTTCCCAGGGTACAACAGCCGAAGCAGTATATACTGTCGAAGATGGCTCATACACCCCAGGTTACACCGGGTAATTGTAGTTTTTGAACTTATGGAACAAATAAGAATGTGATGGTGGTGGAAAACAAGTAGAGAGTACTCCTCTCTCTAGTTAGTATTCAAGTGTTTATCATCCTTCTAGTATTCTCCATGTATCAAGCAATACCATATTCTTATATTCACAAAAATAAACACATAGCCTACTAATTGTACAAGAGTTAAGGATTAGTGAAAGGTTTCACTTTAGTCACTTAATTAGAGACTTAAAACTCTAATAAAACTAATTAAATGTCATAAGAAACTCTACTCAAGAGTTTCTCTTTTATTCACCACATAAAGATTCTAATTAATATTATAATTTCATTAAATTATAAATATATTAAATATTCATTCACCAAATTTCCAACAATTCTAACGAGCGGATTCCCCGCACGTTGCACAGGATTGAGGTCAATATCAATTCACTTCATTACGATATTGGTCTCATACCGACATTCACTCACTATGTTGCCAAAAAAGAAAACCAAAAAAAAAGTTATCATGATAAATAAATCGATTAAATTTGACCTTTAAGATTTCAGTTCGAGGTGTGTAAATATTATATTAATCAAATATCTTTTTATCTAAATTAATACCTTTCTTTGCAACAGAAAATTTTGTATATACTACTTGAGCCGAGCCAAGGGTAAGCTCGGGCTTGGTTTCATTATAAATCGAATTGGCTTAGTTCGAGCTCAGTTTGGTTTTAAACTAAATTGACTCGGTTCGGCTTGGTTTGGCTCGATTTTAAAAAGAAATATTAATATATAACTCTTAAAAATTAGTTGTCTAAAATATTATTCAATACTTTAAAAGAACATATTCAAAAGAAATTCAATCTAATACATTACAAACCGAAATCAAGTTAAACAATGCAAAATAAGTTATATATTTTAACGAAATACAATATTAGTTCATTAGCATGGTAACTAACCTTCAAATATGTCATAGATATCAAAATACAAGCCTAAATACATGTAAATGATAATAGGTTTTTTTGTAATATATTATAATGTATATAAAAATAAAATATATATTATAAATAAAATCATCCGAGCTACCAAGCGAGCCAAGCCGAACTTATCCGGCTCGTTACGAGCCGAGCCGAGCAAGCCTCACTTTCTAACCGAACCGAGCCGACTCGGCTCACTTTCAAATCGAGCGAGCTTTTTCCGAGCGAGCTCCGAATCACGAGGTTTTTGGACAGCCCTGATTACCGACGATGATGTAGAACACCTTTCATATCATTTTTCCGACGTTATCGAATATAGTTTAATCTTAAATATTTATGCATTTAGTGACTGTCAACCTTAAAATAAAACATTACTTTAAAATGATATTAATGGTGAGAAAGCCAAAGTAAAGGGTACTTAGACCGGAAATTTTTTACAAAAATTTTAATCACATCATGTCACTGTTTAGTCTCTTTTTTCTTTCTCTTTATTCATTTAACACATTATTATTCACAACTTTATTCTCTCATTACAAATACATACACAGTGGTGGATCCAGCCCTGTTTTGTGGGTTTATATGAACCCACTCGGTTTGGAAAAAAATTGTGAAAACTTTGTATATTTGAAAAAAATAGTGAGAATATATCAAAACGAACCCACCAAAAAAAGTTTTTGAATCCGCCACTATACATACAATTAGCTAAAAACATTTATATTCTCTCCTTCATCCGTATCACAAATGCACATTGAATTGGAGATAGTATAATGACTATTTTACATATTCCAACTTCCCTATTTATTTTTTGTATTGAGGGTTAAAAATATATTTGTGTTGGTCATTGTCTCTTTATCTAACCTGTAGCCACCGCCCTTAGCCACACCTATAACCACCATCCAATATCACCAACCTCCGCCACCACATCCAACCCCTAAGCGGGCACCTCCACGTCCACGCCCTCACAGCCACCTAGTTGCCGCAACCACATCACAACAACCTAACATACACCATCACAACACCACTAATCGGACCTCGTCGCAAAAGAAACTCGCCTACCGGGTTTCGTTTATATTAGTTGAAGTTTACTCCTATTGCATCTGCCTGAGTGTGTTAATCACGAAAACTCTTTCTCACTATCAAGACAAACGTTACTCCATCTTTCTTCGTGTAAATGTACGATACAGGGCTAAGAGCAGGCCTGTAATTAGCTGGTTGAACGAAGGGCATACCGCAATTTTGTTTGTGAATACCAAGGGCGAAATAGTAATTTCCGCTAGACGTCGTTACCATTAATCACTTCTCTTCGTTATGTTCAAAATTAAAATAAAACTAGTGGATTCTCCACATTTCGTTGCGGGCTTTCGGTCGATATCGGCACGATTCATTAAAGCATCTGTATAATACGTGCACTTGGTATAACAACCAAACGAGAGACACCCAAAAGGATATCGGCACGTGTTTACATTAATTGAAAAGTATATAAATAAATATTGGTAATGGTACTAATGTTGTCGGGTGAGGCATCGGTTCCGTCATTGGGACTCGCTATGGCATACGGTACTAAGAATAATCTATTTTCAATACAACTTTATTTTCAATCACTTTTATACCATCACGTTGAGAAAATCATAAAAACGAATACAGTACCAGTACCGATATAGTTCGAACAATATTGGTTTGGTTCGTCACAGAAAAGAACAATAATATGTACCCGTTCAATTAAAAGTTTTATCTAATCATAGATAAAAATAAACATGTTATAACAACGTATTCAATATTTTATATTATGTTACTCAAATAACAAAAAAAGGTAAAATATGTAACTCTGTATAGAAAACTCAACGAATTTGGTATCACCGTGTCGAGGAAACCATAAAAGCAAATACAACACCGGTATTGATTTTCGTCCGAATAAATTTTTATCAAGTTGTAGATAAAAATAAACACGTCGCAATGGCATATTCGAAATTTTATTAAATGTATATGATATTATTCTAATAATGAAAGGGTAAACGACTTATAAAACATTATGTTCGCTTAAATAACAAAAAGTGCAACAACATTACTTTATATTACTGTGTATAACTCAGTTTTAAATGAAACTTAAGTCTAAACGTAGGCAAAAATAAATACATTGCAATAACATACTTATAATCTTATAAATCATTATATTTTTTAAGCTATAAGAAAAAAATGAAATCTACTCAAAAGAAATTATAACAACAAAATATTATAATAATTATATTAAAAATAAATATAATAAAAAAAATATTTGATAGATTCACAATTCACTTTAAGAGATAATTAAAAAAGTAAAACGATAAACTAACATACATCATTGATATGGGCTAAATTACTTCAACCTCTTCTAAAATATAAGTTGTATAATACATTAAAAAAGAAATATAAAAAAGAAATATTTGATAAACTCACAATTCACTTTAAGAGATAATTAAAAAAGTAATCGATATGGGTTAAAGTACTATTCAACCTCTTCTAAAATATAAGTTGTATAAGGACTATTCAACCTCTTCTAAAATATAAGTTGTATAATATAATAGATATAGAATATCTATATTTTAAATTTAGGTTAATGCATTTATTTTAAGGTTTTTAGATTTTACAATGCATATTTAATAATAAAAAACAAAAAGATGAGAAAATAGGGTAATAAAAACGCGATAGAGTATTAAAAAAACCTGAAATAGGATACTAAAAAACTCGAAAATATGGTATAGAAAAACCCATAGAAAACCCCGAAAATAAGGTATTTTAATAACCGATTTCTTAATAACCGGAACTAAACCCTATACAGAAACGGGCAATAAGGGTATGCTTTTTTGGCCAAATAACCAGAACCAAACCGGTTATAGCAATAACAAGTTCTAGCTTTTAAAACAAGAAACTGAAACCAGTATAGTAACCGAAACTGGTTTTTATAAATACCCGATTTATACACCTCTAATTGGGTGTAATGGAAATTTTTGTGTGATGGTTGTGATGAGTGGCTCATGTGCATAGAGATGGGCATAAAAAACCGGTTCCGAACCCGAACCGAACTGGAACTGGTTCCAGTTCCTACCCGACATTAAGTAGAACCGGTTCCGGGTTCAAAATACCCGTTGGTTCCAACCCGGTTCCACAATTTTACCATTTGAATCGGGTAGGAACCGGTTCCTAACCGTACCCGGTTCCTACCCGTACCCGGTTCCTACCCGTACCCGGTTACTACGTGGAACCGGTTCCTGACCGTTGTAATATTACCGTTGGAACCGGTTATAGCCGTTAAAAATGTTACCGTTGGAACCGGTTATAGCTGTTAAAAATGTTACCGTTGGAACCGGTTCCTGACCGTTAGAACCGATTCTATATATTTTTTTTGAAATCTATTGTTTAGCATACAATTTCTCATATCTATTCTTCTTGTTACATTTCTTTCTTGTTCTTTTTCACATTCTAATCAACAAATGGCCTCAAAGAGTTCCAAAAACGCAAATTCTCAATCCGTTAACAATGTTCCTCAAGAACATTCGGTTCCATATGTGGTTGGAACATTGTCTCATAATCGCAGTAAGGAAGTTTGGAGCAATTGGGAGTTAGTCGAGATGAGTGACGGCTCGCAAAAAGTTCAATGTAAACATTGTGGATCGTTATTAGCCAAGGAATCAAACTCAACGTTAACGAAGCATATTAATAAGTATTGCAAAGTTTTAAAGGAAATGACATCCGGTCAAGTTCCACTTTCCAAAGATGGTACCATTTTTCGTTATGAGCAAAAATTAGCTCGCGATCGGATGGCGAAGTTGGTGATACAAAAAGTGTTGCCGTTTGGACACTTCGACGACCCCGATCTTACAAATCTTATTCGGGAGACGCTACAACCTCGCTATAAACATGTAAGTCGTCGCACTTTAAAACGTCTTTGTTTAAGTTTATGGGAAAATGAAAAAAAAGATTTAATTGTTTTTTTTTAAGAATTTAAAAACTAGTGTAAACCTAATTAGTGATGTGTGGTCGGCTCCACATGGTTTACCGGAATCGTACATATGTGTCACCGCTCATTGGGTTGATCCCGATACATGGCAAATGATGAAGCGTACGATTGCGTTTGACGAGTTTCCTTCTCCTCATACGGGAGAAAATATTTATAAAATTATAAATGACACAATAATTAAATATGGTTTAGAAGATAAAATTTTTTCAATATCCTTTGATAACGCTTCAAACAACACAACGGCGATTGAAAAATTAAAGTTGAAGTACAAACCAATACTTGATGGTGTTTTTTTTCACACACGATGTGTTGCACATATTATTAACTTAGTAGTGCAAACCGGTTTAAAAGATCAATTTGTATCGGATTTTATTATAGCATTTAGAGCTATGCTCCAAGATGTTTTCAAAAGTGGAAAAGAAAGATATCAAGAATATAAAAAACTTTGTAAAGATGTCAACCAAAAAATTATTGGACCGAATTGGGATATACCGACTCGTTGGAATTCAACTTGTCATATGTTTGAAATGGCTATAAAACAAATGGGCACTTTAAAATCTTTTCATACAACTTTAAGTGATGAGTACCTTGTCGTCCCCTTTCCCGACACGGCTTGGGAAAATATTAATAACCTAAGTACTATTTTACAAGTTTTTAAAACTACAACGACTTTGATTTCCGGTGTTTATTATCCTACTAGTTCTAAAGTTGTGGACCAATTGTATTTGATAGCAACTAATTTTAAAAAGTTTGAAAATTCTAGTGACATGTTAAGGAATATGACGAGACCAATGATTCAAAAATTTTAAAAATATTTTTTAGAACTACCACCCGTTTTTTCTATGTGCCGCTGCTTTAAATCCAGCTTTAAACGTACCGGGTGTTGAAGCTTTAATTGATGAAATTTATGACAAGTTGGATATGCATGAGGAGGATCCAACTTTAAAAGCAAAAACAAAAAAAATATTCAATGAGTGTATGGCCAAACTTTATGATCATTATTTTAAAAAATATGGTGAAAAAAATCATACAAATTTGTTTGAGTCTCGGTCCACGGCCTCTAACGATGAAACAAGCGGGGATCCACTTATAACCATGTTGAATGTCGTTAGAGACGAGACCGCTAGACAACAAAGGGGTAGTGAACCAACAAGTGAACTTGGGAGATATAAAAAAAATCAGTATTCGCTTACTATGACCACCGAGGAGTATAGGAAATTTGATGATGGTGGAAATCGAAAGAATCCGAATACCCGATTCTAGCCACCATGGCTCGTGATATACTAACGGTCCAAGCTTCCACGGTAGCTTCAGAAAGTGTGTTTTCTCTTAGTGGCAGGGTTTTGTCAATTAGAAGAACAAGACTAACTCCGGAATCGCTAGAGATGACAATATGCTTAAAGGACCATTTGGATGCCGTTGATCGTGTTCAACATAAAACTAGTATAGAAGATGAAGTTGAGTTAGAGCATAAAATTGTTGACGAAGAGGAGGACGAAGAAGTGGAGACTAACGATTCGGACGACGATTGTACCGAGGTACCCGTACCTAAGAGAAACTCGTCGGAAAGTGTTGCACCTGCCGCTAGTAAACGATCATAGAAATAAAATCTTACTAGAACCGGTTCTGAGTAAATTTTTATTTTTATTTTGTAACCGGTTAATTTTTTTTATATATTGTAACCGATTAATTTGTTTTTTTAATTTTAATCGATTATTGTTACTATTTTTATTTATCAATGTAACTAATAATAAAAATCAAACATAACAAACACAATAGAAAGAAACATTACACAAACTTTATTAAAACACCAACGATAACATTTATCAGGAACCGGTAAGTAGGAAGGGGTTTATATACAAAAAAAATGATTTTTTAATCAGGAACCGGTTCCACCGGTAACATTTTATCAGGAACCGGTTCTGAACAGTAAAAGTCAGCTTTTACTGTCAGGAACCGTTTCTGAACAGTAAAAGTCAGGTTTTTTACTGTTCAGAACTGGTTCTGAACAGTAAAAGTCAGATTTTTACTGTCAGGAACCGGTTCTGAACACTATCAGGAACCGGTTCCGCACCATACCCGGTTCACACCATACCCGGTTCCATAATACCCGTACCCGGTTCTACACGGTTCCATATTCTTGGCTGTGAACCCGGTTCCACACCATACCCGGTTCCAATGACATCCAAGCAGAACCGGTTCCGGGTTGGAACCGGTTCCGGGTTGGAACCGGTTCCGGGTAATAATAATACCCGATTTTGCCCATCTCTACATGTGCAGCGATTATGGATAGAGATAGGCATAATCGGGTTTTATTATTACCCGGAACCGGTTCCAACCCGGAACCGGTTCTGCTTGGATGTCATTGGAACCGGGTATGGTGTGGAACCGGGTCCGGTTCCTACCCAGGTTCACACCCAAGAATATGGAACCGTGTAGAACCGGGTACGGGTATTATGGAACCGGGTATGGTGTGGAACCGGGTATGGTGCGGAACCGGTTCCTGACAGTGTTCAGAACCGGTTCCTGATAAAATGTTACCGGTGGAACCGGTTCCGGATTAAAAAATCGTTTTTTTTTGTATATAGACCCCTTCCTACTTACCGGTTCCTGATAAATGTTATCGTTGGTGTTTTAATAAAGTTTGTGTAATGTTTCTTTCTATTGTGTTTGTTATGTTTGATTTTTATTATTAGTTACATTGATAAATAAAAATAGTAACAATAATCGGTTAAAATTAAAAAACAAATTAATCGGTTACAATATATAAAAAAAATTAACCGGTTACAAAAAAAAATAAAAAATTACTCAGAACCGGTTCTAGTAAGATTTTATTTCTTTGATCGTTTACTAGCGGCAGGTGCAACACTTTCCGACGAGTTTCTCTTAGGTGCGGGTACCTCGGTACAATCGTCGTCCGAATCGTTAGTCTCCACTTCTTCGTCCTCCTCTTCGTCAACAATTTTATGCTCTAACTCAACTTCATTTTCTAGACTAGTTTTATGTTGAACACTTTTAACGGCTATAACCAGTTCCAACGGTAACATTTTAACGGCTATAACCGGTTCTAACGGTAATATTATAACGGTCAGGAACCGGTTCCACGTAGGAACCGGGTACGGGTAGGAACCGGGTACGGTTAGGAACCGGTTACTACCCGATTCAAATGGTAAAATTGTGGAACCGGGTTGGAACCAACGGGTATTTTGAACCCGGAACCGGTTCTACTTAATGACTGGTAGGAACCGAACCGGTTCCAGTTCGGTTCTACCGGTTCGGGTTCGGAACCGGTTTTTATGCCCATCTCTAATTATGGATCCTCTTTGATAGCCGCATGTTTGAGAAATAATGCACATCGGCCCAAAAGATTTATGGATCGGTACATAATTGAGTTTCATATTGATGCCGTGTTACACTTTTTTTTACACTCTAAAGCTAGTTACTGAAATTTATTTTCATATAAATGCTTCTTTTACTTCACTTGAGTTAAAGCTGAGTTCTACACTGACCTCGAGCTTAGCTTATGTTATCAAGTCGAGCTTGACTAAACTTGTTTACAACCTTACACTAGTATAATAGTATCAAGACCAAATGACATCTTGTAATTGTATATCCTGTTATCTATAGGAAAAGCAATTTTCTCTTCACAACTTCTACATTCAAACCTAACGGTACACCATAACCGCATCTAAAATTTTGAGATCTTGTCGATTAACCAACCTTTTGAATTTGTGTTATTTATGTCTGAAACTGATACGCATTTTGCATGTACAATCTCGTTTCTTTACCATAATCAGGTTTGGTAACCAAGTTTGGCATTTGACGATACACCTTTTGTTTTGATCCTTTATATAGATTTAGCAACCTGTGATGTTAACCGAAGGAGATTGGTGGTTTATAAGTAGAAAGTTCGATTAGATACCACCAAAAAGCCTTGCGTGTGTCGGTGATGAAGAGTGAAATAGGCAATAATTAAACCCAAAAAAACGTTTGCGTAGCCAGTAGAGCATGTTGAGCCGAATTTGGTAAGTGACAAGATGTATGTTTAAAAAGATCCCAGACAATTTCACTAGAGGGTTTACGGTCTACATGCCGTACAAGCATATAAACTCAAATATTGAAGGTCTTTGATATTGAAGATCTCGAAGACGCGCTTGGAGATCCTGTTACCCAAATTACATGTCGGAATTTGATCTAAGTCGTTGATGAGATACGTCAAATTTGACTGTTCACGATCGAAATACAGATTTGT
Source organism: Scalesia atractyloides (assembly GCA_947069175.1). Lineage (NCBI taxonomy): Eukaryota > Viridiplantae > Streptophyta > Magnoliopsida > Asterales > Asteraceae > Scalesia > Scalesia atractyloides. The sequence continues at coordinate 18,646,250 of CAMTDV010000022.1, read as the reverse complement.
TTCATTAAGCCACATGCCTTATAAGAGTCCCCTACTTACTATCCGATCTGCTCCGTAAAATCAATTTGTGGATCTTACCTGACCTGTTATCCAATTCAACCACAAACACTGTAAAGCTTGAGCCTGTATACCGATCAACCCGACAACAAAAAGATAGACCCGAGCAGGTCAAACGTCTTACTTTAACCCAAACCCGTATAGCATGTAAACAGAACCCACAAAATTGAAAGAAAGAATATTGATCAAAGTAAATAGAAGGCCAGAACTCAAAACATGCAATATGCAGTTGCAATCCATAGCGGCACCAACCATCTATTTTTCATGTCAGTCGTCACATCAGATTATAAAGACGGTATGCACAAGATTCGTATCGAATAGTTGACAGAATAAACCCCGTTGTATGATTATGTTAAAACCGCCATCTCGATATGATACAGAAAATCCTTCAGACTTAACCCTGTCGCATGATTCTGTCTCATGTGTACTTTTTCAGTCGATCAGGTTCAAAAAAAATCTCAAAAATCTAGAATTTATGATATAAATCCACTAAAAAGTGACCCAGATAAAAGCATACAGGAAGCCTGTATAAACTGTTATGATCCACGGTTACTTATTTAAAATCTCGAAATAAAACGGTACACATTTCCAAACTCGTCTCCCAATCCACAGTAAAAATTATAAGGATCATGTCGGCACCACATATTCATACATAACGAGTCTTATTGAAGTAAACTTGAAAAATCCACTTAATCTTACAACCTGCCCATCTCGGTACGGATTTAGTGAACCCAAAACTACTGATTTAAGCCTCTAAATCACTCGGGTTATTGGCTTGTTTTCTCTGTGATAATATTTTTTTCTTTGGTGGACCAAAAAGCTCACCTTAGTAGTATGAGTCGGACACCCTGCCACCCGCATAACCATCTGTCACACGATGGTTAGAGTATCCGGGTGAATACGACTCTGCACGCATCTGAAAAACATTTGGATAATGTTAATATAATACAAAGAGGAAAAGAAAACAAAGAGAAAAATGCCCAGATAGTCCTAGTGGTTTGACCAACATTTACCTTTAGTCCCCAACTTTCTAAAATTACACTCTAGTTCGCTGTGGTTTGAGATGTTGTTACTTGAATAGTGCCTGAAGCGGATGGAGGTTAGTTTTCTTTGTTAAGTGGGTGTGAAATGACAAAACTACCCTTATGAATAAAAATATAATAATTAAAAATATACTAATGCCTGAGTTTTGCTTGAATCAAGAACAGGCAAAACGTGAACGCCTTACCCTTTAAATAGATTATTCTATTTTTATATTAAGGGGTAAATTTGTCATTTCACACTCACTTAACTGAGAAAACTAACCTCCATCCGCTTCAGGGACTATCCGAGTAACAACTAACCAAACCACAAGGAACAAGAGTGTAATTTTAGAAAGTTGGGGACTAAAGGTGAAATTTGGTCAAACCACAGGGGAGTATCCGAGCATTTTTCTCAAAAACAAAGTACTAAAAGAAAACAAAAAAGATGTAACAAAATAAAGATATTAATCAAGCTAAGAGAAAATGGAATTTACTTCTGATCGTGAAGGAATGTAGTCCCGCGACTTGCGTTCTCTTCCATATCTAGAGTACATCTCTTCTGGATCCTCATTGGCAATATCTACCAGATGAATTTTTAATATTTAAGCAACATAATTAAAATATTAATAAAGGTTTATATATTATTATACCTCTTCTGTAGCCTACATTTGAGGCACTTTTATCATAAATTCCATGAGAATGCCCTGCGGAATTCTGATTACGGGACCCACGTGCCAGCCTGACAATAAATTACATTAAAAGAAAATATGAATATATTTATTTAGGATTTATTACAATTTTCTAAAAATAAAATCCTTGCATTATAGATTGAAAACAAGGTGTACCTTGATGGTTCACTTCCATACATCCTGTCATTGTATACCAAATCGGAACTATTGGCATAATCAAAATCTGGCCTTGATTGCCTTCGGGATGATTCTGTGTAACGAGGATGGTGTTCCTCCTAGATTAACGCATAATTAATGAGTTAGATATTATTACAAAAAATATATTATTGCGACAATAATCGATCACTTACAATTAATGAGTAAGGTCGTTTTAAGCCAGAAGATGAACCAAAATTACGGCCACCGCCATCATTGTATCGTGATGGATGGTCAACATACAAGTACCTACCACCAGCGTCGTCATCATCATCATCATCATAAACACGCCGACCATGACCACGAGTAATATTTCTTGAAGAATCTTCAATGTAATTAGCTCCACGTGAAGAGTAAGAATCTCTATAAACCGGCCACTCATTTGAAGACATTCCTGCATTTTGCCTCACGTACTCTGTTTTAAAACCGCTCCTTTCATAAACTGGATAACCAAAACATAACTATAAGTATTTCACTTTTCTTCAAGAAAATGGGTAGAAGGTAAATACCTGCCCTTATAAATGTATGTTTAACGTATAAAACCTAAATTTTATTAAGAGTAAAGTACATGAATGGTCCCTGTGGTTTGTACATTGTAACACATTCAGCCACTAACTTGGGCATGTTAAAACCTTTAGATTTGTTAGCTATGGACTAAATACGTTACAAAATGCAAACCACAGGGACCACCCGTATACTTTTGAAAAGCTAGGGACCAAATCCAAAATTTTGGTTTAGCACAGACCATCCGTGTACTTTACTCTTTTCTTAAAAAAATAGATTTAACTAGCAAAGATATGTGACGCTAAATATTTATAAAAGCTTAGAAATGTGGACAAAAACTCTTTTGGGTCAAAAGGGTATAAAAAATTGGACAAAAACTGTTTCTCGAGTCGAAAGGACCCAACCCGTACGAATACTACCCTTTTCTGGCCTGACCCGCCTGTCTGAATACTACTTACCTGGAGATCTTCGTTTTAAAGACCGGTCCGTAGAGGTATAAGGTCGTTTGCTAGCAGTGCTATCAGAGACAGAGACATCATATTCTCGATGGTCTCTAGAATCATATGACCTTCTACGGCCTGTTTCATATGGACTACGGTCCCGAACGGTTCTTCTAGACCTATCTGAGAGCCTATGAGTATCCATACGGTTTGAACCGGGCACCCAAGAGCTCTTGTAACCACCGTAACTATCGGCTCCAACAGTGTAACCCCCACGGGCATATTTAGCCGATTTACCTCTTTGGCGTGGCCTAGATAGCCTTGCTCGAACTTTCACCTATAAGGATATTAAAAAAACAAATTCATAGGAACGTAATTAATATACCGCCACCACATAGAACGAGATATTTTAGGACTTCCCAAAATAGAAATTTAATCAACAAAATTATTTATTGAATGTAAATCCAGAGGTTGTTATAAATAACTGATATGTTAATTATAATTAGAACTGAAAAATTGTTCCATAACAATCTAAAGTTTTAATAACCGATTTGAGAGCTATTATGTACTAAAAATGGACTTTTGAGCGACTTTCAACCCATACGACTCATTCCCCTGGAAGCAATTTTTTTATTTGGCCCGTTCGAGATCAACCACAACCAAAAAGCACACAGATAAAACGTTCACCTTTTTATTTCTGAAAACAAGCTCCGAATCATTGATACCGTCAACACAAGATACCGCAGCTTCATGTGTGCTAAATGTTATAAAACCAAAATCATCCCGTTTAGCAGCAGGCATATTTCTAGCAAGTTCAACCTTCTCAATTTTCCCAAACTGCCGCAGATGATCCTTTATAATATCCTCCTCCCAAGAAGGAGGCAAACCGTCAACAAATACGGTTCGCACCTGCATTTTCCATTTTCCAAATATGTAATATATATTAAACTATTTTTTAAAAATTCCTATCAAAACACAATGATGAAAAGAGTAACATATACTTGTGCCATGATCTCATCATCAGGTTCAATAAAGGTGTCGGCAAAAGCAACCCTAGCCGTCCGATCGGTTCCGAATATTACATCCCGTTTCTGCAGACGTCTACAAGCTTCCAATGCGTCTGCTCTAGTTGGGAAATCTAGAAACGCGAATCCCCTATTCATACCTTCGCTTTTGGCATCTTCAACTAAAGTCAACTCTTCAAACTTATCTATACCGTAACGTACTAACTTTTCCTTCAACTGAAAAATTTAAACGAAATCAGTTATCATGATTCAAAAGCATAACAGAGAACACCATTGAATATTTAATAGTAGACGAAACATACCATATCCTTTGACCATGTCTTGCAGATATTACCAACAAACAATGTATCACTATCTTGACTCGGAGCGACTCCGCATTGCTTTCCTTTAATCTGGAGATTGTTAATCATGTTATCATCATTTTCTATGTGTCTAAGTTATTTACAAAAAAAAAATAAAAACTCTATAAAAAATAGAAAAAGAATACCGTTGGACGCTTGAAATCATTTAAAGCACGCCTTGCTTGCTCAACAGTCGCAAAGCGTATGAAAGCGAAACCTTTGTTTTTGTTTGTCATAGGATTCATCAAAAGCCTAACTTCGGTAATGTCACCAACTTGACTAAAAACTTCCCTAAGATCTACTTCAGTCGTATCGCGATCTAGCCCACCAACAAATACTTCTAACTCTTTCTTCTTTTGTCTCTCTCTAACTACATCATATCGTTCTTTCTTGTAACCGTCTTGATCAAATCCATGTTCCTCGTACAAAATATCCTCACTTAATTCATGTTCTTCAAGCTTCCCTTCTTCATGCTCGTTCATATATTCTCTTTCGAACCTCTCATCTTCGTAAGATGGATTTTTGTAATCACTCTCCAGCCTCTCCTGTTTTTCCGCCACGTATTCCTCATCTTCCTTCTCGTCTGATACGTTGAAAACAACAAAATTACATTCAAGTACATGTAAATACACCCGTTTTCCTCTTTAAAATATTTAATTTCATGTATCCAACAAAATTTCTTTAATAGAAGACTATGAAATACATCATCTTTTTTAATCAAACATATTTCATTTCATGTATCTGACAAAACTTCTTGTATAAATGACTATGAAGCAATATCATTTTTTTTATTAAATATCATTTATCTAACAGAATTTCTTTTATAAATAACTATTTATAAACAACATCCTTTTCAATTCAAGAAACTCAAAAAGCAAGATTTAAAATCTCAAAACGAAACCACCCTAAGGAGTCTTTTCAAAAGTAAAAATCAACAAAAATAAAATAAAAAACTCTTTCAAAAATATTTAATTTCATGTATTTAACAAATTTCTTGTATAAACAAAAATAAAAAAGAAAAAATCATCCTTTTCAATTCAAGAAACTCAACATCAACATTTAAAATCTTGAAAAGAAACCTACCTAAAGACTCTTTTCAAAAGCAAAACTCAACAACAACAACAACAAAATTCGTTTTTAAGAAAAATCAAACAAAAAAACACCCTCCACACATTTACACACCTTATACAATCATCAACATCAAATCAAAATTCTGTTCAATTTTTTTTCTTTACATTTCACCTAATAAACCAAAACATCATAATCCATAACAAATCAAAAATCAACCATTTAATCAACAAAATCAAACCCAAATTCATAAAACTGAATCAAATTTCAAACCCAACATCAAAATTCAATCGTGTAAGTTGAATTCCAACATAATTCAATCAATTCAACACTAGGGTTTGAATTATAAAATTAAAAACAAACAAAAACAATTAAATTAAATTAAGAATATAAATTGGATACGAAGAGTACCAGTACGGTCTTCAACTCTGTGAAGAAGACGCTTCTTGAAGGGGGTCATGGAAGATGATGATGATGGTGGCGGCGACAGTGGCGGTTGCTGTTGCATTAATTTGGGGAAATTAAGGTGGGTGGATTATGATAAAAAAAAAGATGTTTTGGGGAAGTATTATTGAATTGGATTGAATTGAATTGAATCTAATAGGGGAAAAATCAATGATTCGGGTGTGAATCGTGTTGTATGGAGAGAGAAAAACAAAGGTGGGTGAGAGTCGTTTGATGGTTGAAGTTTGACTCTGAACACTTTTGGGTTAAACGACGTCGTCATGAGGTCGACAAAGGTGCAAATTTTGATGGGTTTTTTTAGGTTGGATTGTGTTGAAGTCATCATACTTCATGTTTAAGGTTACTAGCCACATGAAACATCGATGTAGATTAGTTCTATGTTATGTAGTGGTTTTAAAAAATATAGATTAAATCTTTATCTTTATTATAAAAAAAAGTAAGTGTGATACATGGTATAATTCTAGAGCGATTAGATAGTTTTTTCTCGTATTTTTTATTAACCTAAGCTAACTCACGACCCACGAATTGATTCTTTTGAAATTCCTCAATCATTTCCTTAATTTTCTCTACAATCAAATCATTATTTTCTTACTTGTCTTTGCAATCAAATAATGAAAATCAAACCAAATCAATTTGTGAACCAAACCCTTCAGTCATATCTAAAGTAAAAATTGTAGGCTTAGAAAGAAAAATATTGTTTACAAAACAAACCAATGATCACTTTAACCGGTTTTGTGCAGATCATGGACACTTTAACATGTCAAGTGAGGTAGCCTCATATGGCAAATGAGTATAAGTGTTTTAACCCAAAAAGAGTATACCAAGACGCATAAGTGAGAATTTGGCAGAAATAGATAGATAATATGAGGCACAAACAATATAGCACACCTTAATCAATTGCCGAAACATCGAAGTGAGACGAAAGAGATTACTCAAAGACTTCATAACGCAAAATTTGTGATAATAATTAAATTTCATTTCATTTTATCAAGTCAAACGATACATTGTTTCAAAAAGAAATACAACATCATGAAAACATAACTAAGCATTGAAATACATAAATAAAATTTGGGTGAGTTTCTAATTCCACCCTAAGTAGTTTTCTCATGGCATCATCATACATTTCCTACAACATGTAATAAGTATCCGTCAACACAAATAATTTCGGTGAGCATACTAGTTTTGACTACAAAGCATAATAAAAGAGTGGTTCTCAAATCCACATGTTAAAGTATACTAATCATCTTACATACTAGCATGCAAAATTAAACATCAATCTAAAGTGTTCACTAGCGTAATCCTATCATTGAAGTGAATAAGACCGTGATCGTAATCTTGTCACCGAATTAAACAAGACCGTAAAGTATAACATAACAATGGCTATAAACAGAAGGTGTGCTAATCTTATAGCGTTGTACATGTTAAGGGAGGCTTGCAAGATTAATGATGTATTAATAAGCATGAAATGTCAAGCATGGAATCATAATAAGCATATCAATTAAGCATGTATACAGACTGAGTGTTTACATAAGATTGTTTCTATATGTGTGTATGTAAAGTTAATATGTTTACATGTTACAACCCAAATAGTGAATTAAAACGGAAAATGGGTCAAGTATAGTCACGGTTTGCAAATATAAGTTCCACAAATGCAAGTGAACAGTTTGAGAGGATGGAATCACTAAGTTACCCTAAAAAGGATAAACAAAAGTGTATGAGTTTGATGTGTTGGAGGTAGAAAGTAAACGGGAATTATATGTGTATGAAAATACATAAAACATACCTTGTTTTGGACACTTAAGTTGGACACTATTGTAAATTGTGTTTTTCATGGGTACTAAGTCACCCATTAAAAGTCCAACCTAAGGAATCCGAAACTAATATATTTTCTACCTTAACACATAACATTCAACCATGAGTTCGGTTGATATCATAGTTCGGTTTTGGAGATCTATACTATGTATATATTATTATGTAATAGTCATATATTAGTATAACCATGTATTGTCAAGCATAGGTTGGATAAATCTATTAACCTCAAAATTTCACCAATGCACAAATCATCCCATGGATGATTCGGATGGTCATGAATATAAGTATGAATACATAAACAACTATCTAATATGCGAAGTAACCAAGTGAGTGTTAACCAGCATGAGTGCTTCCAATATTGTATCATTGGAGATTTGGTGTGGTTCATCACTTTCATGGCTTGAAGATTACTTAGAGTCTAGTATGAGAAGGCATATGAACCTCATATTTTCTGGAATAAACCTTAACACATGTCCCTTAACATTGGAATTAGTTGGTGACTTGGTTTAGTGTCAAAAAGTTCCAATAAAACAAAGTAAAGTAAGACAATGTTCAAAAGTTTAACAAAATCCTCATTTGGACCTCAACAATGGTGACATAGCAATAGAGGAACACTCCCCACCAGCAGAAACTTCTCAGGAGAGATTTCATTCGGATTTTTGGTTTTCTGAACCAAACGTCGATTTCCAAGCGGTGTCGGAACACTCCTCGTGCTCCAACTGCTACGAAAAATCTCGTACACGTTCAGGCCTCCAAATACGCTCAAGCTGATTACCTGAAGTCCTGGAGTCCTTTTCTGCAAACTGGAATCATTTAACTATCGAATCCACGAGCCCGACTTGATGGACGTCTTAACAGGGGTGGTTACTTCCCTAGACAGAACATGCACCATATCTAACGACCCATTCTTGAAACCCCTAGCAACTACGAGATTACCCTTAACGACCTTCCACTTTCTACCACCAAACTTAACCTCCCAGATTTGTTTATCCAAGTGTGCAACAGAGATCAACTTCATTTCAAGCTTTGGAACGACCCTAAAATCACACAAAGTCCAAGTAGTGCCCAAAGTAGTAACTAGATCCAAATCCCCCATCCCAGTCACATCAAGAATTACACACTTTCCCAGCCTAACCTTGCGAAAATCGCCTTCTTTAACATTTCGCATGCCATCATTGCTATGGGTAGTATGGAATGATCCACTGAAATCCATGACCTAGGATTCCACACTTCTTTCAACGCAAAGTATCAAAGCCTCATCTTTAGAGTCGTTTACTACAGCAGTGTGCAATCTACTAGAATTCTTATTCGGACATTGACTTTGTCACACCCCGTTTTTCCAACCAAAACACCGGTGAGCCCGGGTGGGCAATATCGTGACATAAGTTGATATCATCATAGTCAAATAAGATAGCACAACAGAAGTCTTGGAGTTTAAATTACTATTACAAACCAAATGTTCAAATTACGAAAATAATATACAGACGACTTGTAAAAAAAGATCCACAGGTGGATCGTAAAATATACAAAAATGTGTAACAGACTTTGCGCAGATCTAAGGATTTGCAAGATTCTCTTATATCACTACCAAGCAGCTTCCAGCCTATTTCGTATTGTACCTGCAACTTAGTCTTTTGAAAATACGTCAGCTTTCGCTGGTAAATACACCCAACTGACTCGTTTTGAAAATATTTCAAAAATGGATTCAAGTGCACAGGGCACGAAAAATCTTTTATAACTTGGGAAAGTCAGCCTTGTAAGCTTGTTAACAGCTTTACATGTTTGTCCATACATATGGGGCCCAGTACAGAGACCGAGACATGATTATCGTACATACCACTTATCAACCCACGAAGGAGTTATCCCCAACTAGTGGGTAGCGTTCGCATCTGTCATGTGTATGCCTACACCCCGTGCTTTGGTCGTGGCCATTATCTAATGTAAAGAGCCAAGGATATCCTGGACACGGTCATTAACCCCCAATGTTTAAGTTATCAAACAAAACTGATCAAAACGGAATATTCGAATTTACTAGCCATAATCCGGAATTCGATTGATCCCATTTCCGACCAAGCGGTAATAATTTACCGTAACCCAAGCCCGTATAGGGGATATAAGTCAAGAGTATTTACCTGAGTTAGTCTTGATTAAAAATGCAAGATTTAATATCTCAGCCGTATTCAAAATGAAATAAGTGCAGATAGCATTTACTGGAAGGCTCTAGTCTGGATTATGGCATAAGCTAACCAATTAAAATGCTAACGGTCTTAATTAAGTCATAGACTAGACCGACTAGCGTAAAGGATCAAAACAGTATAATACGCTAGATTAAGCGATGACCTGATAGAATTTAGTTTAAACCCAACAAGTACTATGACTTGTATAATATGGGTAAACCATAAGCATTCTAGATTTTGAGATTTAAAATGATAAGGTTAAACCTGTTTTGGTTAATTTCCGTAAACTAGTTACATATACTTACCATACGCATATAAGCGATATCGGGTAACCGGATAAGTCATGAACAAGTTCTATATGCCATTATACATTAAATAAGTTGTAATATCAGTAGGATATCAACTTATATGATGTCTCGTAACATATCGTATAAAAGGAACTTGAATATATTTTGATGTTATGATCATAAGTATTCTGGAAAAATATTTAGTTTATGGTATAATATCAGTAAGATATTAATCATATGTGTAATTTATCATTTATGACCAAACTATGCACCGTAGGGGCATTTTGGTCATTTTACACATAGTTTTATAATTTATTTGGGATTCTAAGTTTATGTACCTACTGTAAAAATATTTTAGATAAGTTTTAAAATCAGTAGGTAACAAGTCTTGGTTGATAAATATGGTTTAAAACCATACTATGCGTCGAAACAGCGTTTATGTTGAAAAATGACGATTTTTACGAAGTTTAACGAAAACTGATGCTAAGACCAGGTTTGTATGTTCTAGATATGTCATTTAATATGACACATTAGTAGATAAAAGATTTCGTATAAAAAGTATAATTAAAATCAATTTTATGCGCCATAAGGGCTTTATTGTCATTCGTCGACATAATGCAAGGACTTTATGTAAACTCAGTATATAAACTGACTTGACATCTCAAATAATCTTACTTATGATATTACATCAGTAGGAAATTTATTTTTAAGTTCGTTATTGATTAAAACCTTACTTTATGTAAAAAGGGCATTTTTGTCAAAATTGGCATAATAACGGAACTTGTGCATAAACTCAGATTCTGATAATGATCATGTAATATAACCCCAGGGGTTATGCTACATTATATTATCATCATAATGCAACCTTAGATCAGTATCTAACTAACCTAATCGGGTCAAAATCGAAAGTCAAAGCAAAAGTCAAACTTTACGACTTTCGGTTGCGAACCGACCCTAGAACTGAAATTGACGAGTCGAACATGTTATCACATGTTCTAATAATTATTACCAACTTGTTAAGTTTCAAAACATGTTTCATAACATAAAAAAACTCGTATTATAATATTTTCAAATTCTGGCTTGTTTGACTTTTTAATAATAAAACTTTGACCTGTCAATTGGTCTAGCAAACGTGATCTTTAGGAGGTGCCCTTTATAGGGATTAACATCTACCTTATTACGATCACTTAGCCATGTTCGTTATGAACAATGGCTGGACCATAATGGTCTTAACCGAAAAAGCGTTTTACGTAAACGCTTGACTTTTGGCTATAAAAAGCCTATAAACGAAAATGCAAGAGAAAGGAACATTACAAGTGATCCTTGGACGAAATAGAACTAAGTTGGATGCTCCTTTCAGTCAGGAACTTCCAGAGGAGGGAGATAGAATGAATTATGAGAAGGTTTAAGTTCAAGTGAAGAACCATTGCACCTATTTATAGTTGGAGAGCTTGAAGGAGGTTATGTCAGGTGTTTGTAGGTGTTAAAGGATGCCTACAAGTGTCCTAAAACGTAGCATAGCAGTTTGGAAGCCCATGGTTTCGAATTAATGGGTTTTGGGAACTTGTGTGGTTGCCAAGAAAAAACTCTGCTGCAGATGTCCTCTGGCAGCCCGCGAGAGACCAGGCACATGTCTCTCGCGGCTTATAAATTCTTTTGAAGCTTGTCACTTTTAGACTCTCAACTTATAAAACTTCTAAAACACCTTTATAAGCATAATTAGCCCTCCGTAGCCAATATTTGGCGTACCCGGGAGTATTCCTGGTCATTGTCAAGCTCTCAATTCGTTAAAAGGTCACTCAGAGGTATAAATTAATGTGTTGACACTTTTAACCCCTCCATTATCCAACTTTTACACTTTTACATAATTGATCCCTCTCGTACAACCAGTGGCTCATAGGAGAGTTAGGACTTCGTAAAGGGTCACTCAGAGGCTTAGTTTGAGCATGTTGACACCTTTAGTCCTTATTAGTCCTTATTAGACTTATTATAAAAATAATGACACATGTCACTATAAATTGGACACGATTTTACGAGGTGTTACATCCTCACCCCCTTAAAAGAAATCTCGACCTCGAGATTTTATGTAAATAGACGGGGGTACTTTTGTCGCATAGTGGACTCAACCTCCCGTGTATACTCGAGGCCTTGAAGGGTATCTCACTTAACCTTTACTATAGATATCTTTTTCTTTCGGAGCTTCTTAACATGTCTTTCCTCGATCGAAATAGGTTTCTCAACGAACCTCAGGTTTTCATCAATTTGCACATCATGATGTGACATTGCTAGAGACTCATCGGCTAGAGATTTCTTAAGATTACAGATGTGGAATATATCATGAATTCCACTAAGCTCCTCTGGCAGCTTAAGCTTATAAACTACAGCGTCGACACATTCGATTATCTCGAATGGTCCAATATATCTCGGGCTTAACTTGCCTTTCTTTCCAAATCGCATTACACCTTTCCTAGGTGATACTTTTAGCATGACTTTGTCCCCTATTTGGAACTTAAGAGGTTTACGCCTCTTGTGAGCATAGCCCTTCTACTTATCACTGGCAGCTTTGAGTCAATCATGGATTTGCATAATCTTATCCGTGGTCTCCAGGGCAATCTCCCGTCCTGATAGTTTCCCCAACTTCAGCCCAACACACGGGCATTCGACATTTTCTCCCATACAAGGCCTCAAAAGGATCAGCCTTGATGCTCGTATGGTAACTATTATTATAGGAGAATTCTATTAGGGGTTAGTGGTCATCCCAACTTCCACCTAAATCAATCACACATGCTCTAAGCATGTCTTCCAAAGTATGAATAGTACGCTCACATTATCCGTCAGTTTGTGGGTGGTAAGTTGTACTAAAGTTTAATATTGTGCCTAAAGATTGTTGGAAACTTTTCCAAAAGTGAGATATATATCTAGTATCTCTATCGGATACAATAGATATCGGCACGCCATGTAGGGACCCAATCTTGTCCACATACAACTTAACCAATTTATCAGAATTATAAGCCTCTATAATTAGCAAGAAATGTTCTGACTTAGTCAGCCTATCCACAATGACCCAAATCGTGTCATTACCATGTTTGGTCTTAGGTAACTTGGTAATCAAATCCATAGTTACCATTTCCCATTTCCAAGTGGGAATTTCAAGTTGTTGTAGAATTCCTGACGGTTTCTGATGTTCGGCTTTAACTTGTGAACATGTCAGACACTTAGCTACATAAGTGGCTATGGATTTCTTCAAACCCATCCACCAATAATTCTTTTTCAAATCTTGATACATCTTGTCACCACCTGGGTGAACTGGGTATTTTGAATTATGCGCTTCTTGGAGGATTAGATATCTAAGTCCTCCAAAGATTGGAAACCAGATTCTGCCATTAAATCTAAGGATTCCATCTTTTCCAGGCTTTAACTGATCAATAGTTCTGCCTAATCCTTCATTACGAACATTAGCCTCTAATAGGGCTTGCTTTTGTGCATCTAATAGCTTTTCATTCAAGCTATTTCTGAGCTCGATGCTCTTGGCGTTAATCCTTATAGGCTTAACTCTTTCCTTGCCACTTAAGGCGTCAGCAACTACATTTGCCTTGCCGGGATGATAGCGAATTTCGCAATCATAATCTAAGTGTTTCCATCCAGCGGCGTTGTCGCATGTTCAAATCCTTTTGATTGAACAAATGTTGGAGACTCTTATGGTCAGTGTATATAATACACTTCGTACCATATAAGTAATGTCTCCACAACTTAAGTGCAAATACAACAGCACGCAATTCCAAGTCATGGGTGGTGTAATTCCTTTCGTGCACCTTTAATTATCGTGATGCATAAGCAATCACTTTGCCTTTTTGCATTAGCACACAACCCATGCCAGTGTGCGAGGCATCACAATAAACGACAAAATCCTCGATACCCTCAAAAGTAGAGATAACACATGAGCATTTCTCAACTTGTGTTTAAGAACCTCAAAAGATTCTTGTTGTTTCGGACCCCAGTTATACTTAACATTCTTACGGGTCAAGGTAGTTAAAGGAGTGGCTATCCTTGAAAAGTTCTCAATGAACCTCCTATAATAACCGGCCAATTCTAAGAAACTACGAATCTTTGATGGATTTTTAGGTACTTCCCAATTCATTATGGCTTCAATCTTAGAGGGATCCACTTGGATACCACGCTCGCTTACAACATGTCCAAGAAACTGGACTTCTTTAAGACAAAATTCGCACTTAGAGAACTTAGCACAAAGCTTCTCTTGTCTTAGCAATTCTAAGATGCACCAAAGTTGTTTCTCGTGATTAATTTGATTACGAGAGTAGATAAGTATGTCGTCTATGAAGACAATGACAAACTTATCTAGGTACGGTTAGCAGACTATATTCATGAGATCCATGAATGCTGCAGGTGCATTTGTGAGCCTAAAAGGCACTAGGAATTCATAATACCATAACGGGTCCTGAAGGCAGTCTTGGGAACATCCTCACTTCTAACCTTTAGTTGATGGTATCCTGATCTCAAATCGATCTTAGAGAAGTAACTAGCCCCTTGAAGTTGGTCGAACAAGTCGTCGATCCTGGGCAGAGGATAACAATTCTTGATTGTTATCTTGTTTAGTTCGCGGTAATCAATGCACATCCGCATTGAACCGTCCTTTTTCTTAACGAAAAGGATAGGAGCTCCCCAAGGTGAGGAACTAGGCTGTGTGAAACCTTTCTCAAAAAATTCATCTAATTATATTCTTAATTCCTTCATTTTTGTCGGTGCTAAACGATATGGAGCTCTAGCAACAGGTGCTGCTCCTGGTAGGATATCAATCCTAAACTCCACTTCCTTATCTGGAGGTAGACTTGGTAATTCTTCAGGAAAGACATCGGGATATTCCGAGATGATTGAAAGGTCTTCAATTTTTGGCTTTGGCTTGTTAATAGTTACTTGTGCCATGTAAATGACACAACCTTTCCCCAGACACTTGGATGCCTTAAATAATGACACTTTGTCTGGCAATCCATAGTGTGAATCTCCAAGAATGGTGAGTATTTCACTAGATGGTGTTTTAACTTCAATGAGTTTCTTATCACAGGCAATGCGGGCTTGGTTATGAGATAACCAATCCATGCCTAAGACTACGTGTAATCCTGCCAATTTCATTGGTGAAAGAGAGATAGGAATAGAATGATTCTTAATGGATATAAAACATTCATCAAGAATGGAAGATGTTGTTTCTATAGTTCCGTCAGCAAGTTCTACCTCATAAGTTATGTCTAGAGTTCTTATGGGTAAGTTTAATAGTTTACTAAACTTATGGTCTACAAATGACTTATCTGCACCTGAATCAAAGAGAACTCTAGCATATACGTCATTAATGAGGAATGTACTCGTTATGACGTTGTTGTCATTAACAGCCTCTCTAGCATTCATCTGAAAGACACGTGCATTTCCTTTCTTAGCCTCTCCAGGCTTTGCATCATTACTTCTGGGGTTCTTAGGGCAGTTAGGATTAATATGCCCCTTTTCAACATACTGCATCTTTAAGATTTTTACACTCTAGGGTCTTATTCCCTTTTTTCTTACAGATACCACAGGGTTTAGCTTGTGGGTCAGCATTGCATTGTCCACAATGCTTGCGGTTACAGGTCTTGCACAGAGGTCTATCATTAGACGTGTGTTGGTTCTTCTTGAACCCAAAATTTTCTCTCTTTTTGAACTTTTGGGAGTTATCATCCTCCCGTTTCCTTTTTCCGTCAGTCTCAGTTCTAACTGACTTTTGCCTCACCAAGTCTAAGGTGAGAGAGAGAGAGAGAGACAGGTCAACAGCAGACCTATAGGTACTAGGCTGAGCAGCCTTTACCATGCCCTTAATCTCGGGCGCTAACCCATTAATGAAACGCGCAATGCGTTTGGGTTCAGGAGTGATTAGATATGAGACTAATCTGGATAGGGAGTTGAAGTCAGTAACATACTTCCGACAGTCCATATTTTTCATTGTGAGAGTCCAAAAGTCTGACTCTATCTTCTCCACCTCATGAGGTGGGCAGTATGTCTCTTTGACTAGGTCAACAAACTTGGACCACCCCAAGTTATACAGGTGTACTTTACCTGTTGATTGGACCATTGCCTTCCACCATATAGGGCATCACCCTTGAAGGATTGGGATACATACTTTACCTCATCCTTATCAGCGCAACCGTTGATGTCCACTATCGTCTCCATTTCATCAAGCCATCTCAAGGCTTCTACAGCTCCCATTTCCCTATTGAAATCTCAGAGCTTACAGGAGACAAAGTATTTATAGGTACATCTGTCTTTAGAAGAACGGGACCTAGCGTTAAATTCTAGTTTCCTTGGTTCACTTTTCGCATTTAAAGAGTGAACAGAGCTCTCCTTATGAGCTGATGATGGTGGAATAGATAAAGGTTTGGAGCAAGTAGCGCTCACTTCCTTAAATTTTTCCATGGCCCTTTCCAGGGCCTTTCCAACAACTGCATCAATGCGAGCTTGGAAATCATCATTATTAATGGCTATGTTTTCGGCATGTTAGAGTTAATATCTCGGTGGCTACTTTGTGTCTCATCCGAGTTAGCCATTCTTGAAGCTTTGGTTCTAAACACCAAATTAAACTTCACTTTAGCCACGGTATTAATGACCATATTGGCTTTAAAGTTAGATATATAAATCCATTGCCAATTTAAGCTAGTGTGCATATAATCACAACTCTTAGGCTTAATATTTCTATGAATGTTATCTATATTTAGCCTCGGTCTCAAAAGGACCATCAAAGGCAAATTACAATTTGGACATAGTCCATATATATTTTAGATAGTGGATCTTAATGTCACAAATGCCATTCTCATATGACAATTATAGATAGCTCATAGGCTTGTCTCGTAGGACATTTTAAAATATGGCTCATAGGCCTTATCGCAAGGATATTAAAATACAACACATTGGCTTGTCACTTAAGGACGTAAAATATGTCACTAAGACCCATCATTATGGACTTATTATATGGCACATAGGCCTGTCACTATGGACTTATTATTATGGCACAAAGGCCAGTCACTTTGGACACATAAAAATACGACACATTGGCCTGTCACTATGGACATATAAAAATACGACACATTGGCCTATCACTAAGGACACATAAAATACGGCACATTGGCATGTCACTATGGACACATAAAAATATGGCACACTGGTCTGTCACTATGGGTGTAACTTTGGGTAGAGGGTCATATTTGACCACAACTGTCATTGTCATATTGACAATTATAACTTGGCCCGTAGGCAAAATAATATAATAGATCAATTAACATCTCCTAAGATGTTAAGATAGATAATCATCGCACTGATGATATTAGTCATGATCTCATTGATCATATAGACTATAAGGCTTGAGTATAACTCACCACCTTGGACAGGACCATAAGGTTACAACTGTCGTTGTCTTTAATTGACAATATAATATTGCTCGTAGGCAAATCATCACTAATGGATGTTTAATCATGGTCCGTAGACACAACATCACTAATGGATGTTTAATTATGGCCTGTAGGCACTACATCACTAATGGATGTTCAATTATGGCTCGTAGGCACTACATCACTAATGGATGTCAATTATGGCCTTTAGGCACTACATCACTAATGGATGTTTAATTATGGCCCGTAGGCACTACATCACTAATGGATGTCAATTATGGCCTTTAGGCACTACATCACTAATGGATGTCAATTATGGCCCGTAGGCACTACATCACTAATGGATGTCAATTATGGCCCGTAGGCACTACATCACTAATGGATGTCAATTATTATCATCACATTGATGATATTAGCCGTGATCAAATTTGATCACATAGGCTATATAAGGTTTAGGACGTAGTCCATCACCTAGACGGCTACTGTGGTTCCTCAAGTCACACTACCAAGAGTATTAACATTACTTGAATGTTAACACAGATTATCCTAATGGTCGATTAATAGTCACGGTCGCATTGACCTTAATGACTTGGAGGCTTGAACATAGTCCACCACCTCTGGATAGAAGGATAATTCTTCCTTAAGTATCATGTAGAAGTCTATTCATCCTTAACTATCATTTATAATTTGGCCAATTAATATGGACTTGCCATTTGGCTAATCAAAACCATTAAGATCTTTTGGAATTATATAGCTGATCATAAATTTCGAGTAAAATCGAGACGATCGCTTGAAGAGGATGAGTACATATATATATAGTTCCAATATATTTCATTAAATAAAAATAAGAAATTACAATACTAGAAATAAATAAATAAAACTAATTGTCCATGCAAAGACTTAAAAGAAATAACTTGTCCACACATGGACTAAAGAAATAACAATGTCCACGCAGGGACTAAAGAAATAACATAATAATAGAAGAGACTTCACTCGTCCTTCTTTCCCTTAACCAACTTAGAGAGCTTCTTGAAGAACTTATTCGTCTTCTTCTCCTTTTTCTCCGCTTGTTGTTGCATTTCCTTCATCTGCTCTAAGGCTTCATTAATGGCCTCAAGAGGTGGCGGAGGTTTTGGTTGTGGTTGAGGTACAATAGGATACTAGTACCCATAATTTGGATATCCAGTAGGTGGATAAGCAGGTGGGAAAGGAGACAGGTAAGTGCATTATGCATGACCGCTTGCATATAAGGGTCATGTGATAGTGCCTGGTAATTTACCGGCGTAGATGGGTTAAAATGATCATATCCAGATGTATCTGGGTATGTAGGGATAGGGATATTAAAACCTGATGGTGGTGGTTGAACCACAGGTGGTGGTGTCGGTTCCACCACATGTGAAGTATTGGAGTGTCCACCCATTTGTGGGTCCTCATGAATGGTAGGGTAGGTTTTGGGCAATGGTGGCAGCAAACCCGACCGTTGTCCCACACGTACCGACATACGTGCTCCACGTTTCCTCTTTGGTGGCTCAGGTTGTGGCTGAGATTGCTCCACCGGTTCCATTTGAACGTCTTCCTGTGTAGGAGGTGTTGGAAAGTGGTGTGAAGGAGTGTTAGCAAAAGTGAATTTACTCCAATATTGGTCCCATTCGTTAGGACCTTGGTATGGTGATCCAGCGTAGAAGTTAGAATCGCTAGAGATTTCGATAGGGTGTCTATGCGATCCTAACGGTGGCATCTCCGGGTAGGAGTCCTCGTCTATAGGGTTTGATTGATCCAACTGATTCTGATTAGCCGAGGGTGTGTTGAAGTAGTGGTTAGGGTTAAACTCATCATGATATGAATGAGAATGATGCAGTGATGAGAATGGTGTGAGTGGTGAGAATGGTAAGAATGGTATGAGTTTTGTGTATGTGTAGGTGAATGTTCTTGCGAGTTAGAATGTCTCGCTAGTGGCCAAGAATCTCCCGAATCCTCATAAGGATTTAAGTGATGGAGTTGTGAAGGGATACATCCAGATGGTCCTCCCCTCATAGGTCCCCTTTCTCAAACTCTTGGCGGCATTTTCCTGTTAAGATCAAGTCAAAACAATAATAATAACTTAATAACGAAATGAGTAATCCTAGGTCAAAGCATAGACTCGAAAGTCTAAGGAATGTGCTATTGAGTAATGTTTGAGATTAAACACAAAAGGCTAGTGTTTAATTCTCTCAAACGTTGGCTCTGATACCAACCTGTTACACCCGTATTTCCAACCAAAACAGCGGTGGGCCCGAGTGGGCAATATCGTGACGTAAGTTGATATCATCATAGTCAAATAAGACAGCACAACAGAAGTCTTGGAGTTTAAATTACTATTACAAACTAATGTTCAAATTGCGAAAATAATATACAGACGACTTGTAAAAAAGATCCACAGGTGGATCGTAAAATAAACAAAAATGTGTAACAGACTTTGGGCAGATCTAAGGATTTGCAAGATCCTCTTATATCACTACCAAGCAGCTTCCAGCCAATTTCGTATTGTACCTGCAACTTAGTCTTTTGAAAATACGTCAGCTTTCGCTGGTAAATACACCCAACTGACTCGTTTTGAAAATATTTCAAAAATGGATTCAAGTGCACAGGGCACGAAAAATCTTTTATAACTTGGGAAAGTCAGCCTTGTAAGCTTGTTAACAGCTTTACATGTTTGTCCATACATATGGGGCCCAGTACAGAGACCGAGACATGATTAACGTACATACCACTTATCAACCCACGAAGGAGTTATCCCCAACTAGTGGGTAAAAATAATTTAGCGTTCGCATCTGTCAGGTGTATGCCTACACCCCGTGCTTTGGTCATGGCCATTATCTAATGTAAAGAGCCAAGGATATCCTGGACACGGTCATTAACCCCCAATGTTTAAGTTATCAAACAAAACTGATCAAAACGGAATATTCGAATTTACTAGCCATAATCCGGCATTCGATTGATCCCATTTCCGACCAAGCGGTAATAATTTACCGTAACCCAAGCCCGTATAGGGGATATAAGTCAAGAGTATTTACCTGAGTTAGTCTTGATTAAAAATGCAAGATTTAATATCTCAGCCGTATTCAAAATGAAATAAGTGCAGATAGCATTTACTGGAAGGCTCTAGTCTGGATTATGGCATAAGCTAACCAATTAAAATGCTAACGGTCTTAATTAAGTCATAGACTAGACCGACTAGCGTAAAGGATCAAAACAGTATAATACGCTAGATTAAGCGATGACCTGATAGAATTTAGTTTAAACCCAACAAGTACTATGACTTGTATAATATGGGTAAACCATAAGCATTCTAGATTTTGAGATTTAAAATGATAAGGTTAAACCTGTTTTGGTTAATTTCCGTAAACTAGTTACATATACTTACCGTACGCATATAAGCGATATCGGGTAACGGGATAAGTCATGAACAAGTTCTATATGCCATTATACTTTAAATAAGTTGTAATATCAGTAGGATATCAACTTATATGCCCGATAAGATTTCAAATGAAATTATGTCTCGTAAGGGCGTTTTGGTAATTACATATCGTATATAAGGAACTTGAATATATTTTGATGTTATGATCATAAGTATTCTGGAAAAATATTTAGTTTATGGTATAATATCAGTAAGATATTAATCATATGTGTAATTTATCATTTATGACCAAACTATGCACCGTAGGGGCATTTTGGTCATTTTACACATAGTTTTATAATTTATTTGGGATTCTAAGTTTATGTACCTACTGTAAAAATATTTTAGATAAGTTTTAAAATCAGTAGGTAACAAGTCTTGGTTGATAAATATGGTTTAAAACCATACTATGCGTCGAAACAGCGTTTATGTTGAAAAATGACGATTTTTACGAAGTTTAATGAAAACTGATGCTAAGACCAGGTTTGTATGTTCTAGATATGTCATTTAATATGACACATCAGTAGATAAAAGATTTCGTATAAAAAGTATAATTAAAATCGATTTTATGCGCCATAAGGGCTTTATTGTCATTCGTCGACATAATGCAAGGACTTTATGTAAACTCAGTATATAAACTGACTTGACATCCCAAATAATCTTACTTGTGATATTACATCAGTAGGAAATTTATTTTTAAGTTCGTTATTGATTAAAAACTTATTTTATGTAAAAAGGGCATTTTTGTCAAAATTGGCATAATAATGAAACTTGTGCATAAACTCAGATTCTGATTATGATCATGTAATATAACCCCAGGGGTTATGCTACATTATATTATAATCATAATGCAACCTTAGATCAGTATCTAACTAACCTAATCGGGTCAAAATCGAAAGTCAAAGCAAAAGTCAAACTTTGCGACTTTCGGTTGCGAACCGACCCTAGAACTGAAATTGACGAGTCGAACATGTTATCACATGTTCTAATAATTATTACCAACTTGTTAAGTGTCAAAACATGTTTCATAACATATATAAACTCATATTATAATATTTTCAAATTCTGGCTTGTTTGACTTTTTAATAATAAAACTTTGACATGTCAATTGGTCTAGCAAACGTGTTCTTTAGGAGGTGCCCTTTATAGGGATTAACATCTACCTTATTACGATCACTTAGCCATGTTCGTTATGAACAATGGGCGACCATAATGGTCTTAACCGAAAAAGCGTTTTCCGTAAACGCTTGACTTTTGGCTATAAAAAGCCTATAAACGAAAATGCAAGAGAAAGGAACATTACAAGTGATCCTTGGACGAAATAGAACTAAGTTGGATGCTCCTTTCAGTCAGGAACTTCCAGAGGAGGGAGATAGAATGAACTATGAGAAGGTACAAGTTCAAGTGAAGAACCATTGCACCTATTTATAGTTGGAGAGCTTGAAGGAGGTGATGTCAGGTGTTTGTAGGTGTTAAAGGATGCCTACAAGTGTCCTAAAATGTAGCATAGCAGTTTGGAAGCCCATGGTTTCGAATTAATGGGTTTTGGGAACTTGTGTGGTTGCCAAGAAAAAACTCTGCTGCAGATGTCCTCTGGCGGCCCGCGAGAGACCAGGCACATGTCTCTCGCGGCTTATAAATTCTTTTGAAGCTTGTCACTTTTAGACTCTCAACTTATAAAACTTCTAAAACACCTTTATAAGCATAATTAGCCCTCCGTAGCCAATATTTGGCGTACCCGGGAGTATTCCCGGTCATTGTCAAGCTCTCAATTCGTTAAAAGGTCACTCAAAGGTATAAATTAATGTGTTGACACTTTTAGTCCCTACATTATCCAACTTTTACATATTTACATAATTAATCCCTCTCGTCCAACCAGTGGCTCATATGAGAGTTAGGACTTCATAAAGGGTCACTCGGAGGCTTAGTTTGAGCATGTTGACACCTTTAGTCCTTATTAGACGTATTATAACATAATGACACGTATCGCTATATTATTGGACACGATTTTACGAGGTATTACAGACTTCTATAATGCCCTTTCTCGGTGTAGTCCCAACAACGCACAATGGGACGATCCCTAGACAAACTCCTGCCCTGACCCTTGTTGCTCCCGCTATTCGTGTTATTATCCCTTTCCCTGCCAACATGTAACATCTCAGAAGACGGCCCTTTAGTATTCTTACGGCGAATGTTCTCACCTAATGCCAAATCCCGGATCTTTTCTAATGTGAACCCTTCATGCCCCCACTGAGTTAGTGATAGCAGTCACCGTCCCGGACCAACTATCAGGAAGTAAAGATAGCAAAATCACAGCTTTAGTCTCATCACTGAATTTCATTCCCACGGACGAAAATTCGGAAAAAAGAGAATTCAAATTATTTATGTGCTCGGTCACTGAGCTTTAGTCTCATCATCGAATTTCATTCCCTCATCGTGAACAACTCTCTCATCAAGAACACTTTGTTAGTTGTAGACGGGTTTTCATACATGTTTGACATGGCTAACATCATACACATTCACTTTTTTTAGACATGATGTTAAAGGCAATGCCTCTCGTCAGTGAAAACGTAATAACACCTCTAGCTTTCTTGACCTTGGCATTCCAAAGAGCTTCTTCAGCTTTATCCATTTTCTTAAGTTTTTCTTCTAGTACTAAATCCAAATCTTTTTGCTCCAATAATGCTTCTATCTACATTTTCCACCAACTAAAATTCGAGCCGTCAAACTTTTCAATCACCAAATTAATAGTCTTCACTCATAATGACAAACGAAAAAGAGACCAAAGTTACCCGCTCCAAAAGTTAACAAGAACTACTGAAAAACTAACAAAAAAAACCCGAACCCGAATGACCAGAATAATAAACCGAACAACAATCCGAACAAACCGTAATCAGAAAAGAAGAACAAATGAACCTGTCTCTCCTGATTGTGCTGAAAAACAATTGTAAACGGTGATGTAACAATCGGCAACACCAATTCAAATGGTTGCGGTGGTAACAATCTGCGACTCAAGGCTTATTTAAAAAATAATAATCACAACAGTTTTGCCTTTTCCTTATTGTTAAAAAGACAAAAAAAACTTAAAAAAGGAACTCCCAAACTCAAAACCCTCAATCACATTAACCTAGATTAAGCAAAAAAATGGCTAACCCTTTTCGTTTTGCTTCAAGTCATGACAAGAATATATTAGCACCTTTTATAAACTTAATTCACCCAAGAATTACAATTCTCCTAAACAACCATGTCACACCCCTTTTATTTTCTTGCCTCCAAAATGTTACGAAGAACCCTTGATTATGGAATAACAAAACCTTCACACAAGATGGAATAAAACCAATTTACGACACGTTACGTGAATCAAAAGAACCGAAGATCTGATACCACTTTTTAGGTTTCAAGTGACGCAGTGGAATACTGATTCACGACGAACACGCAATTATAATCGAGAATATATAAAGCACGACACACGAACACGAGAATTTTACGTGGTTCGGTTCTAGTGAGGAATCTATGTCCACAGGCTGCAACTAGGGATCTTTTTATTAAGACTCTGACAAATTTTACAATTACATAAATATGGATATATATATATATATAGGGAGACTATCTAGGGTTATAGGCTTGGTGAACAAGAAAACTAAACGGGCTTTCTAAACATCCAATAAAACAAGCCCAATAGCAATAACTAGCCCAAAGACTTCACACCTAATAGTCACGTACAAAGTTGCTCTTTTGGTAGGAAACTGTTTATGGTTTTAACTCTCTTACCTTATTACTTTCAGTAGTATCTTTAGTCGCAAGTTTAGCTTCTATAGTAATTCCGAATCTTTGATACTATCAGTAACAACACCACATCAACAATAACTCCATCAATAGTTGTAATTGCCATTTGTAGTAACTATTAAGTTTGCTAATCATAGGTTCTAAGAATATTAGACATAGCATGTGTTGATCAATTCTGTAAGTATCTAATGCAAAACATGTAAAAATGTACGAGGTAAGCCAGCAACCGCAACCGGGATAGATATAGATGACAAGATTGTCAGTTTGATTTGGTTCCCGATTAGGATGTATATGATTGATGGTAGTTCTGAGTTCTGAAGGGTGAAGAACTCATGGAGAGATGAGATAGAGATATATGTGCGATGTTATTATGAGAGTCTAACCTAAAACCCCCTCTATTCATCTCCTTAAATACACCCAAGGGGAAACCTTATAAGGTATTATTATAAGGTATTATTATTATTATTATTATTATTTTGATCTATGTAATATAAATGATAATGATGGCTACTAGATTATATATATATATAATTAAATATTTAATATTACATTCTCCTACTTAGTTGAATAATCATTTATTATGAGCATCAGATAAGCCTGGTCATGTGTTAACACTCATTTTAACTTTAAACCAAGAATCGCATTTCAAAGTTAATCTTAAATTATAGTTAAATATTTAATCTTACATTCTCCCATTTAGTCATCTTTGAATATTTCAAAGTTATGGTAATCAACCGGTTTGAGTTCTCACTTCTTCTTTAAATTACAGTCTCTCATTTCCTTTAAAGATACTGTTGTACTCTATTAGATGCATCACATTTATCTAGACATATTTAGTGTGTTTCAAAGTGAGTAATATCTAAACGAGTATAGACTTAAACTACATAAGGCTTCTAATTAATGAATCATAAGGAAATAATCTCATTGATCCTATTATCCTCTAAAGGAGAGCAATATTGTTTGTTACATATGTAAGGATCCATTTAAGGTTAAACTTATAGAACGAAACTACTGTCTCATTGGGTCTATCTCAGTATGTTATGATGTCTATCATATAAGAGATATCTCTAAGATCCATTATATGAAAATTTGTGTTAACAATGCCTTGACTTATGTAACATATACATGTCAAAAGAATTCTTCTATATAGAGGCAAGTTTGTTTTAGTTGCTCCACTCATATTGAGGTAGATACATTAATCCATTTGGTTCTTGTAACATTTCCATTTTTTTGTTAGATTAAAATAAAGTATATAAAACTTATATTATTGAACGGGTAGATTACGAGTAAGTTGATTGTTATAAATATGAGGTATCTAGACGAACATATACTTTTATAGGAACGGTTAATAATTAATAATAAAATATATTATTATAATAGACCTTACTCCGTTTTTAATGAAACTTAGGTCAAAATGTAGATAAAAATATGCTCGTTCTAAGGACATATTCATCGTTTTATAAAACTTTATATTTAGAATTTATAAACGATAAATGAGTGAAGCAGCTAAATTAATTAATTAAATTATATATATATATATATATATATATATATAAAATAAAACTTAACATGAATTGTATGAATTCGTGTGTAAGTGTCTCATTTTCTAAAAGATTAGAATGAATAACATGACAACGCTTCAATGCCTTCGACTATAAATAGGACTGATGGAGTTTTCTAAAATTTGTTCAAACTTTTCTTTCTCTCTTGCTCTCTCTACTCTATTGCTTTTATACTCGATACTCTAAACTATGCCCCATAGTAAGTGTTTTTAACCCTGATTACTGGTACGATACTCTGTCCAATCGATCTGAAACCGATCAACAGATGTCAAGGTGCTGCCTGAATAAGGCTATATTTTGTTAACTATGTTAAGGTTTTGATCTCGTTATGTATCATTAAAGGTTGTTTCACTAACACGTGTTGCATTGTATTTTTATTAGGAACTCAGGATTAGCACCAGGAAGCTTTAAGTTAAAAACCCTAAAATTACAAAGTGAGTCATTCTTTTTTTATTATTAAATGCTTTCAAAACCCTAAAATGTTTTTCAGTTATACTTACAGTGATTAAGTTATTGTACTCTAAAATTATTGCCGGTATGTGAGGTTTTGTATACACTACTTGATAATCTTCACTATTGGACGAAAGTTAGCCAATGAGTGATATGAACATCGTCACCTCGGAACTGCCACCGAGTGACAAATACTGATTGAGTATTTGATAGATACAAACAATGTAATCACCCTGATACCTTAAATTATAACAATGTGTCTTTTTCATAAAATTGAATGAGCTCCCCAGTATTTTTCGTTGATAAAATGTTTTTAAACGCGTTTTAGGTAACTTACTTTGAAAGTAATAGAAGCCTGCTATGGAGCACTGCAGGCTTAAATAAAGTGGCTATGCTTACATGAATAAAAGAAAAAAATTATATTTTGTCAATTAGGGTTTATCCCTATAAAAACATTTTAATGGAATATGGGTTTATCCCATTTGTTTAATATTAAACTTTGGTGTTTTACAAACTCTGAAATATTTCCTAACTACGATCCTGATGATAAATTCTGTTGCCAATTTAATAAACACCGATACCACCTGTAACTGGCTCACGGCTCCCGCCCGGGGTATGGTCAGGGGTTGTGACAGTTCTTGATGAAAATAATTGTGTTAAGATTCCATTGCATTATAATGTTTGCATTAACCCATACATGGATTTTATTAGCTTACAAAAAAAGTGTTCTTTAACCTCCAGTTTAGAACTTTCAGGTTGCTTTATGAACACATAAATATGTAAGTCAGTTTTTAAGGAAAGTTGTTTTAATGTTCATATAATATAGCTCTAAATTATTATAAGATACTAGAAAAATGATGATCCTCAAAGAAATCATTTTGTAAGATATGTAAGAAAGATTCTTAGATAATTTATCTCTTTCTGATTATAACATTTGACAATCAATCATGCTTATTATAACCTTTGACAATCAATCATGCTTCTTCGTTCTTTAACGTGTATATCAGGATTTGGTTTAGTTATGACCACTCTTAGGTAGTTCAATCAAATCCCAAACGTTATTCGAACATATAAATCCAGTTTTACTAGAAAATTGTTTTATTCCATTTCGAAGATTGATTGACACTAATGATTTAATTAGAAGAGATAGGATCGGTAAACTTTTCCAAAATTTGTTTCAACTACAGTTAGGGAGGTTACATAATCATCAAGGTTAGTTTGGTTCAAAACATAGATGACCTCATGAGTTGATTATTGGGTATATTAGAAGTTTCAATTTTATGAATTAGCTCTTGGTTAGATTGCTATCATTTTCAGGATTCTAAGTGTGTAAGAGTTGATGCAGTGTGGTGTACAAGAGGCATAATCGAAGTTAAATTCGGAGTTAAATTTATTGACTCTCTTCGCTCTTGTATTCCTTGAAAGTCATGATAAAGACTTTCACTGCTCCCACTGACCTTAGAAGTCTTTAGGAACTCAGCATACCTAGGGTCAATATTTAAGGACCAACAAATTCTAATAGAGAAACAAGTTGATGACGTTAGTTGTTGTAGTTTCTCTTGTTGAGGATTATGTTAGTTTAGGTAAAACCTGAGTGCGCCTACAATTAAGCAACAATGAAACTTTTATAAGAGTAACATTATATTTAAAGAGACAAGTTTTAATGGAACAGTGTCGAGATGGAGCACTGTCATGTATAAGAGGTGTAAATTGAAGTAACGTGAAGTTTTCACTCCCCCACTTCTTGCAATTTTTGCAAGTTAAGATAAAAACACTTAATGCCCCCACTGATCTTTAATATCTCTATGAATGCTACAAGAGAAGTTTCAATGGTTTGCGTAATGTAGGAACCTATCATACATATGTTAGGCTTTATTTGATTCCCTTAATGTCAAGATATCATAAGATTATTTAGAGACATGTTTAATAGATATCATGTTAAGTACATACATGAATGGATCTCTTTATAATGATGGACCATAGGAGACAGATTTAGATATAAGTAGGTAGTCTTTAAATGATAAATGAATTATGTCTGAATATTTCATTTGTAGTAAGCACCACGAAACTTCTAGTGGACCCATACATATTCCTTAAGCCAAGTAATGTTTAGGGCATCTAACACATGATTTAAAATAACCGAGAATGAGATTAGATGAAAAAATCATCCTTATCAACCATGTCATGATATCTCATGAATTTCAGTTAGAATGGATGAAATTTATAGGTCTCATTTTCCTTTTGTCAAATTCTCATTTGCATGATAACAAAAGTTGGTGACAAAAAATATGAGAGATTAAGGTAAGGGTGACTTTATGTTGGCTATGCAAACCTCACAACTGTCAAAATATAGATTAAGTATAGATACTAAATTATGATTAACTTTCAGAATCTATTAGGTATCATAAAGCCTAACTAGATGACAATTTATTATGGTTCTTATAGACTTAACATTAAATATTGTCACTAACTCTCATGTTAGTTATTTGTTTTCTGATAAGGAAACATTTTATAACTAGAGTCAACCTATCATGTGTTAATTGGAATATTAAGATTAGCGTACTTAAATATCATTAACATGCGACTACTTATTTTAGCCAACTGGTTTTTTGAATTATAGATAGTCTCGTTGCTTATGCCGAGTCTAATGACATAATTAAGCAGCGAGATTCTCCCTCGAAAAACCTTAGAGTTGGAATTAGTACTTGTATTTGGTATATGAATCTTAGAAGTATCATCTTTTTAGGTTTTAGTGGTAGTGAGGTGAAATAACATCTCATTTTCCAGTTTTTTAGCATTTCTTTCCATTGTACATATGTTACTTATCAACACACTCATTTTCCTTTGGTACTTCCGAGTGTTATAGTTAACTTTTAAGGCATTAGATGTACTAGTGGAAAAGTTAGTATGTAATGCACTGAAAAAATGTACTTATTTCCATGTGTAAGCCCTTAATTTTATGGGTTATGGTTTTGTACATTATGATGTATAACGGATACCATTTAACCTTATAGTTTAGAATTTGAAACAAAGGCATGCATCTTAGGAGTTATTTTGAGTATTCCATAGAATTTAAATTAGTCTTAGGAAAAACTTAATCTGGAACAAATCTAGTGATATCATTTATTTAAATAAGTTTTTTTATTATCATAAGAGACATTATGTTTGACTTATCCTATTTGTCATGCTCTACTTTTTCTTCTATAATACTTTTATTAGAAAAGAGCAATAGGATTGTCGTATCTTAAGAGATAATCAAGAATCTAATTTAAGAGCAAATGTTATAGAAACTCTTTAGTAAATCAAAATATTAAATTTTGAAATTAGAGCGGATGATATAGATGAGAAACAAAATTTATAGAAGAAAGTTGTAACAAAAACTGTTATGGGGTATTAAAGTAAGGCAGACTAAGATATGATCATAAGATTAATAAAGAATCATTAATGTGGGGATCATTATTTGAAGAATGAGTGATATGTCTATTATTAACATCAAAATAATAGACTTAGTTAATTTGAAAATTCTACTTAAATAATAGACAAATAACCTTTGGGCAGAAGTGTAATCAATTAAGCATATATGCAAAATAATTATGACAGATCACCTTTGATCAGAATTATGACAATTATATTATTTACGCACGGGTTAGATATGCAAGACATGAATGAATCAAATCACATTTGGATAGAAATGAGACATACATGTATGTAAGCCATAAATAACATAGCTTGTAAATTATACTTGAACGATAAATGGATGTATCAAATCACCTTTTGTCAGAATTTAAACATCAAAAGCTCATTCAAGTTAAGCTATTTGCTTTTGTAAAAAAATAATTAATTTCATTTAGGTATTTACAAAATCATTAAGTTAACATCAAACCACCTAAATTTTAGTTTACATCAAAAGTTCATGAGATATAGAGTTTTCAAGAAGTAATGAGTTTCCGAGAAGTGATGGGTTTTCGAGAAGTCATGAGTTTTCGAGAAAAATTAGTTTTCGAGAACTTATGCGATTTCGACTTCTCTAATGAAAAAACTCGAGTTTAAGTGAGATTCGAGTACTTCATAGATTTCGAATTCATTATGTGATTTCGAGTTCATCAGAGATTTCGAGTTCTTTATGTGATTTCGACCTTTTATAAGATTTTGACTTTTAATGAGATTTTGAGTTTACTTATGAAATCTCAATTTCTCTTGTGATTTCGAGGTCTCTAGAGATTTTGAGTTCTTTATGAAATCTCGAGTTTTAGGAGATTTCGACTTTGTTATGATATCTTAAAATCTTATAAATTAATCTCAAAAAATATTGATCATCTCTTATTCTTTTGTGATAAGAATGGATGATTTCAAAAAACTTATAGATTATTCAGTTTCCTAAAATAATTTTTGATGATAATCATCCTTTATTTTGAAATCTTTTACTAATATACTAAATCTTATGGATAGAAATAATCAAACTTAGGAAAAACATAACCCTTTTCATCTATTCATCCATAATATTAAGTAATTCTTCGAATTTTATGATGTCACGAAGAACATCATCGAAGAATTTTATGAATTTTTCATCTGCAATCGAAACCTCAAACATAACTTTATGTGTATATTTTGATTTTAACAGTAACTCGATTTTTCATAAGGTATAACCCGATTAAAACTTATTAATTTCTAGATTTTATTGGGAGAAAAACGTGAACAACATCTATTAAATTCGCTTTTCATCAAAATTTAGTTTTCCAGTTTAATTTAAGATTTAGGGAAAACCAAAGAAATGATATGAGCGACATACGCTCTGATACCACATGTTGATCCGTGCTGTAAGTATGTAATGGAAAACATGTAAAAGTGTACCTAGTAAGCCAACAACCGCAACAGTGATAAATGTAGACGACAACGTTGTCAGCTTGGTCCGATTCCTGTTTAGGATGTATATGATTGATGGTAGTTATGAGTTCTTAAGGGTGAAGAACTCGTGATTATGGAGAGAGAGAAGATCGAGATATATATGTAGTCTAACTTAAAACCCTCTTTAGTCATCTCCTTAAATACACTCAAGAAGAAACCTTATTAGTTAATAAGAGTAAATCGGTCCATCAATAATTATTAACTAATGTGTTATAAGGTATTTGATCTATATAATATAAATAATAATGATGACTACTAGATTAAATACATATAATTAAATATTTAATCTTATAATATGTTATGATATTGAACTCTCTAAACATGGGGAACTGTATTAGGTTTCCATAGTAAGTATTTTAAATTTAACACTATTTGGTAGATGCTTATTTTTATATTTAATTTAGATATATTGGCAAATTCTGTTTTAACCATTGCTTAATAGTTGATAGTCGACTTTCAGTACAGTACACGTGGGTAAGAATTAGATTCGTGTAAAAATTTCTTGTCTCCTCCCATAGTTGAGGAATACATCTATACACAAGACTGGATTCAAAATTCAGGAAAGGGCATCAACGGCATCATCGCGTCGTTGATTTAGATAACTGAGACAATCTTGCCAAAGGTAACTGCTAATTGTTATTGTTAATTTGTTATGTAATTCATCAAAGTTTTGTTTTATCAATTTTTATGGGAAATTTGTTGTTTATGATTGGCTATGCAAGGTATAATAAATTTTGTGATGATGAAGTTTTATGCATGCCTATTGATATTAGTGTTTGGCCAAAAAGGTTTTGAAGTTCCAAGCTTGTGTATTATGCCTGCCCCTGTAATTAATATATATATGCGGATTTTCAGGATCAATATTATAAAATTTGGAGAACCATGTAACTATGTAAGCCATTGAGTCCAATGTAGCCGCACACTGGGGCTGACCCATATTGAATGGGTCGGGGTTCACGAACCCTAATGTTTTTAAAGAAAAATAGTAGATCCAGTATATTAAAATTTATAAGGACGCCATAAATACAATTAAGCGGACACTATAAAAAAATGAAAGTTGGTGTAGTGGTAAACCTCCCTCTTTACAAACAAGAGATCATGTGTTCAATCCTTGTATAACCTCTTTTTTCTTTTTTTTAAATATAATTCAAACCTAGCTTTAAACCGATCTGAAGGAAAACCGACCCGAAAATTTTTAATGTTTTGTTATGAAAATTTTGAAAACAAAAAAAAATGGACCCATTAAAAAAATCCTGCCGACCCGAACGAGGACCGACCCAAAAATTTTAATGTTTTGTTATGAATTTTTTTTAAAAAAATGACCCTATAGCCTCTCTTTTCTTTTTCTTTTTTTTAAATCTAATTCAAACCTCGCTTTAACCCGACCCGAACGAAAACCGGCCCGAAAATTTTAATGTTTTGTTATGAAAATTTTGAACACAATAAAATGGACCCATTAAAAGAATCCTGCCGACCCGAACAAGAACTGACCCAAAAAATTTTAATGTTTTGTTATGAAAATTTAAAAAAAAAAAATGACCCTATTAGAAAAGTCATGCGTTCGCCACTTGCCGGATATACGTAATTCAAACATTAACGGAGAAAAGTGAAAACAACCCAAAAGGTGTAGCCCAAAAGGTATACAGCCCAACAAAGATTCAGCCTCAAAAAGCAAATAGTTATAGCCCATTTTTAAAGAACTTGTCTGGCCCAAACTGGTTTAAACCAAAGTATTGACTTATCAGAAATGTATCGACCCGATTATAGCCTTATTATATTCAGTCTGGTTTCAAGCCTCGGCAAACCCGTAAAGCTAGCGATGCAAACAAGCCAAGTCAAGCTAAAGCTCGTTTAATTTATGAAAGCTGGAGCTCAGCTCGATTCGAGCTTGGCTCTATTCGGGCGTTGTTTCTAAAGTTCGAGTTTGGCTCATAGATAGTTTTTCAAGCTCGAGTTCAGCTCAGAAATTATGATTTTTTTCTCAAAAAATATTATATTGGGCGGTTACATACTTGAACAGCCCAAAATCATTACGATTCATTTTCACAAATAAACATAGCCCTGAATAATCGTACCACGCCCAAATAAATGGTTTTTTTGAGCAGCTGTAAGTTATGGCTCAAAAAAGGAATATTGGATTTTAATAATTTCAATTATTATTTGTTGGCCGCCTACAGTCTCGACTTAAAAAAATAACCAGTGACAGTTCCAACTATTAACATATTGGCCGTCAATGGACCCTGACTAACAGAACACTAACGCCGTTCGTGTCCGGTCGCCGGAAAAACGAGCTTGTCGGAAAACTCCTTTTGGCCGGAAAACTCAATTTTATCGCCCCAAACCTCTTTGTAACCTTATTACGGATTTTTAGGAACCTTTTTCTTGCAAAAGCGTCAATTATTGAGGTCGTCTGAAACTTCTTTTTCGCCGGCAAACTCAACTTTTTGGCCGGAAAACTCAACATTTTTCTCTCAAACCTCTTTGTAAGCTTAGATCAGACATTTAGGAACCTTTTTCTAGCCAAAAAACGTTTTTTCCGGACCGGAAACTAACAGCGTTAGGGTTCTGTTAGTCAGGGTCCATTGGAACCCAATATGTTAGTAGTTGGGACTGTCAGTTGTTATTTTTGAAGTTGGGATTGTTAGCGGCCAACAACGAATAGTTAGAATTATTAAAATCCAATATTTTCTTAAAAAAAAGCCTTTTTGTGTGTGTAGAATCACTAAATTGTTAAAATGAAACAGTTGAGGTTGCCAGGAGTCAACTGACTGCATGTTAATTTTGTTTTTCTTTAAATGTTAGTTTGAAGTTCACAAGTATACCTCGGCTGAAAGTAGAATCCCCATGAGAGCAACGTCTCATGTTGTTATATGGAGTACAATCTCTTGACTGTCATTCTTTAAAGGAAAGAACAAATATACCAGCGAAGGTAGTGGTTTTTGTTTGTAAATGTTTTGCTCTCTTTACTCTTTTATTTTTTCTTTTGTACACCCAAAAACAAATAGATGATTTCTACCATGAAGTTTAAGAGGATTAAACGAAACCAAAGTTTTGTTTTTTTGGACATAAAGGAGTTGCACTATAAATCAATTTTTTTCTCAGTTTTCATTGAATTGAAAACTAAAGAACTTCATATTATCGTAAAAAAAAAAAAAAACAAATCTAAAACATTTAATTACTAATCATACTTCATAGTATTTAAATGTTGCATACCCTATTTACTTATATTTGTTTAGATTATATATGTAAAAGCTTCTTTTTTCATATATACAGTACACACATGACCTACTGTTTGTAGGAAATATGACCTACACGTACACTATGAGAGAGTGTGGCAGTACGCTGTTTTTGCGTATTTGCAATGAATGTGGTAGATTTTGTACGGATTTTTGGTGTCAGTTTGTAACAGGTCTGAACGGGTACATTGTTAAAAAGTTAGGAAGAGCGGTTTTTTGTTATTTACGGTCATTATGCTACCAAAAATTTCTACAAAAGAGCTAGCTACCAAAAATTTCTACAAAAGAGCTAATTCTGTGTTTTTTTTTATTAAACCGTAAGATTAAATTAGCAAGTTGTCACAAGAAATGCATTGGAACCGAGCCCAACACAAGTTTGTAATTGTTATATATATATTTTTTCATGGGATATTGGATTTAAACAACCTTAATTTTCACCAATTGGCTGATAACACTCTCAACTTTCGACTTGAACACCAGCACTCCCAACTTTCAACTTATTGGCCGATAACCTCCATAACTAAATAACTAACTGAACCCTAATCTAGTTAGTTTTTGCTGATGTGGCATCCAATGTGGCCCTTTTTGCTGATGTGACATTTTTGATGATGTGACTTTATTTATGATATGACAGATGATGTGGTAGCTGACATGTCATTTTGATGACATGACAACAGACAACAGCCATAACCTATCTGGGTTAGGGTTCAGTTAGTTAGGGAGTGTTATCAGCCAATGCGTTGAAAGTTGTGAGTGCTAGTGTACAAATCAAAAGTTGGGAGTGTTATCGGTCAATTGGTGAAAGTTATGGTTATTTAAATCTAATATCCCTTGTTTCATTGTCAAAATTATCATAGTTTCTGTAGATATTTATATCCAGATATTATTTATATTTTAATTATACTAAATTCTTAGTGCATGTTAGTGTATCCGTCGCAATACGAATAGACTAGGTTTAGTCTTATGTTGAATATGTGTGTGATGGCAGAACAACACGAATGAAATAAGTCCATTCGCTAGAGAGTGTCTAGCGAATACAAGGCTATTCGTTTAATGATGTTAGCGAATGACTCCCATTCCCTAGGATGGGGTTGGTGAACGGGAGTTGGCTATAAATAAGTTCATTCGTAGTGGTTATCTCAACTTCGTTCTTGTTAACAAATTAATCACCAAAACGTAGATTTCGATCCAATTCGCCCTTTTACATTAATATAATTTTATACTTTTAGCATACATATTTTAATTTTTTGAATAAATCAATATTACCGCCAGTAATCCAAGGGAAAAGGCGTCGAAAAACTTGTAAAACAACTATGCCGTAGATGCTACTCTTTTGATTCGTTGCTAGTTGTCAAGGAAAAATGTATCGTTTGCAACACGAGAGAACCCATTGGAGATCTTTCGCTGAAAGTTCCCATCCTATGATGTGGATCCAATCGATAATCAAAAGGCCTAAGAAAATAGAATGGAGCTTGAGAGAAATTTAGAGATCATCTTGAGACTAAATCTCTGCGTATATATCTCATTAATAACTCAGACTCCTATAAAAATAATACAAGGAAAAAACCTTAAACTTTGTAACAGCACTGATGCATGTAAGCATTGTTCGTAACTGGGCTCAAGAACACGAAATTTGACCACAACAAAGATCGTCTCTTTTTTTATTATAATTTTTGACACAGATTACATAGGCCTCAGTCATCTACATACGACTATAATTATACTAATCCAACTTAAACACTTCTCTTAATTTACGCTGCTGCTAATCCTATTCCTACTCATACTCCTAGACTACAACAATATATGCATAATTTTTCTCCATCTCAGGAATTAAACTTTGGTCTTCTCCCTAGTAGGAAAAAGCGTCTACCACCCAAAGCTAGAATGACAATTATAATATAAAACTATCTCACATCTATGCCTCTACTAATTAAAACCCACCAGATAATTCAAACATTCAAATAATTATTTAATACAAATTAATTAAACTTGCAACTTTGACCCCATCAACTATCTTTCAATTTCGTTTTAGAAATAAAAAACTTTAATCACCCCTCCCCTAAATCCTAGAACCCAATCGTGCTTCTCTTGCTGTGTTCCCTGTTCCGTTATCGAACCACGCGACTTTTGATCGCTCTTGCTTGAATTCTTTCGAAGTATTTTCTTGCTTCTTGCTTTAACTCGAAAACAAGTTTCTTGCTAATCATAACCAAATCGGTTTCTGATTTCTTGCTCTTGAAATCCTTAATCTCTACACATCCTCAAGTACAAGGGTTTATTAGTTATTAGATTAAAGTAGTATAGAAGGTGGTTACAAAGTTCGGGGACTGATTGTAACATTTTAAAAGTTGGTAACCGCCACCCCAAACGGTGCGAAATCTCTTTGGACACACCCTTTGGATTGATGGCTGCAAAGGAAGAAGGAAGCGACGCGACTCTTCATATTCAATCTCATCCACAAGATCAAGAGACACAATCGTTCGTGAAGAGACACGTCTCTACAATCATACCTATTCGTTTAGTATAAATAGGTTTGTATGTTTCAATTGTAATCATCAGAATCACTTATACTTTCACGTTCAATATAGTTACTCATTCGATTGTTCGTAGTTTATCATTGTGTTCGTGTTCGTAAAGGGTTCTGACCAACAGTGGTAGCAGAGTGCATGTTTCAAATCTAGGAAGAAGAAGAAACCGGTTGGAACATCATAACCAGGTTCTATCGAATTTATTTTTTTTAGGTTTTATATTTCGTTTCAAAATTGAATTGCAATTTGATTAATTGATTGATTGCAATCGAAGATTTCATTTCTTTTTGAAATTCAAATCTCAAATTAAATCTGTTTTTCAAAAAGAACATAAAGTATGTTTTAGAAAGGAACGCAATATAAAACCAAATAGCAAGTTAGAAATTCGAGAAATCCTGTGTGGTATGAAATCCTGTGTGGTACAAAACCTTCGTGGTACATAACCTTCGTGGTGCAAGAACCTTCGTGGTGACAAGTCCTGTGTGGCAAAGCAAGAAAGAAAGACCTGTGTGGAAAAGCAAGAAAGAAAAACCCGTGTGGCAAAGAAGACCTGTGTGGCAATCAAAAACCTGTGTGATACGAGCAAGTTGGAAAACCTGTGTGGTGTAAGCAAGAAGAAAGATTGAAGTAAAGCAAGAAAGATAGGAAAGAAAAAATCAGAAAGCAAATTAGAAAGGAAGTATGTCAGGAACAGACGACAAAGAAATCATGTCAACGTCAATTCGGGAGCAAGGAAATATACCCCTTCAATGCCCAAAGTTGACTTAATCAAATTATACTCAGTGGGCAATCCTTATGGAAACGATCTTGAAGGCATATAGCCTTTGGGATACGATTGTTTCAAAAGAAGGGTTAGATGAGAAAAAGGCACATACAACGAAAGCAATGATCTTCCAAACGTTACCCGGAGATATTCTAATGCAAGTTGCACAATACGAGAGTGCAAAGGAAGTTTGGGATGCAATCAAAGTTCGATATCTTGGAGCCGATATGGTTCAGAAAGCGCGTCTGCAAACTTTGAGAAGTGAATTAGAGGCCTTAAAGATGGGAGAAAACGAAACAATTAGTAGTTTCGCAAGCAAGTTGGGTGGTATAAAATCCAACTTTAAAAGCCTCGGTACCACTATCAATGATAAAAAGATTGTAAGGAAATTACTTATCTCAGTTCCAAAAAAGTTTCTACCGATTGTGGCATCCATCGAGCAGTATTCAGAAATAGATACAATGACGTTTGAAGAAGCAGTGGGTAGGATTACAACATTTGAAGAACGCCTCAAGAGCCAAAATGAACCAGAGAACAATAGTCTGTTAATGGCAAGTTCAGACAATCATTCAGGAAATTGGCATCATGGAAAAGGACGCGGCGAGCAAAATCATGGTAGAGGACGTGGAGGAAGTTCGTTTAGAGGAGGAAGAGGACGTAGACGAAATATGGATCGAGGAAATAGAGACAAGAGCGAGTTCAAGTGTTACAAATGTGGTGAATTCGGTCATTTCTCATACGAGTGTAGCAAGCGAAAAGATGAGGAAAAAAGATAAGGATGAAGAGGCTCATCTTGCGTTGGAAGAAGAACCAATACTATTTCAAGTCAAGCAAGTTGAAGATCTACGACAACTCAAGGATGTTCAAGATTAGGGGGTGACTGAAATCCTTAATCTCTACGCATCCTCAAGTACAAGGGTTTATTAGTTATTAGATTAAAGTAGTATAGATGGTGGTTACAAAGTTCGGGGACTGATTGTAACATTTCAGAAGTTGGTAACCGCCACCCCAAAGGGTACGAAATCTCTTTGGACATACCCTTTGGATCGATGGCTGCAAAGGAAGAAGGAAGGGACGCGACTCTTCATATTCAATCTCATCCATAGGTTTCAAGAGACACAACTGTTCATGAAGAGACACGTCTCTACAATCGTACCTATTCGTTTAGTATAAATAGGTTTGTATGTTTCAATTGTAATCATGATAATAGCTTATACTTTCACATTCAATATATTTACTCATTTGATTGTTCGTAGTTTATCATTGTGTTCGTATTCGTAAAGGGTTCTGACTAACAGCTCTTACTCCTCCGGTCACCTTCTCAGTCACGGTTTCAACTCCATCAATACCCTTTCTGTTTAATTAATTGACGTGAATACATGAATGCTTGCTTCTTTTCTTAGTTGACCTCCCTGGTTGCCTACTTAACTTAGTTAAGCTGCTTGTGTGTTGCTTTGATATCACCAACTAGCAAGTGTGCTTGCTTCGATGATTAATTCACCATCTAGCTAGCTAGTCATGTGCTTGCTTTCTTTTCTTTGTCAACAAATTCCTAGCTAGCTGTCCATTTTTAGGTATTTGCTTGCATGATTGCTTTGGATCGTATCAGGCCTTTTAACCACGTAACAACCTCCTTGGTTTTCTCTTTCTCGTTCTATAGCCACAAAGGGCTGCTCCTGATAAGTACCAAGCTTGAATAAAAGAAATAAGATGAGAAGCCTGAAAAATAGTTAGAAAGGATTTCAAGCAAATTTTCTGATACTACGAACGGAAGGAAAACTCCCCATTTAAGGAGATCAAACATTAACATGGTCAAACCTACTCCCTTGTCCCCTACCAAACTGGAAAATAACGTTTAGGAAGAATGTGTTGGAAATTTGAGTATGTGTGAATAATGTCTCGAACTTTGTCCCACATAAATGTGGGAACAAAGTGGAAGTTAGTTTATGAGGTAATGTGGTACCTAACTAACATAACCGTGTGCCATGTTTTATCAAAACTCCTACGCGGGCGAGCAGGGGGTGCAAAAGTTGAGCCGAATTTAGTTGAACTTGTGTACGCCCGCACATCCTGATATCTAATGACTATTATTGGGTTATTAAATCGGTGTAATGATGACCATAATTCGGTTATGGTTCTGCAAGTATAACTACAGACCAAGGCAGACCAGTAGAGATACATCAAAACACACAGCTCTTCTTCCTCTCTAATTCTCTCTGCAATATCTCCGGCTATCTTTTCAGGCAAGTGTTCAAGTCCGGCAGTGCGCTGTTGCTGCTTCGGACCGGCGTACCCTGGGAACAGATGACGAATCTGTTTAAGGGAATTGTGTCAAACACAAACCCAGTTCACTATTTCATTTGTTTCTATCTTTAAATTTATTCTTTTCAGTAGTAATTTGTAACTGAATGGGCATCCCCATATCATCATTTGTTTTAGAACCCACTAAGTAAATGAAAATAATACTCACTATGTAATTAAAATAAATCAAACATAATAAAACCAACTAAAAATAAGTTGCTAATTTCCTTTGCATCCTTTGTATGGAAACGTGCTGCAAACGATGCATGGGCTTCACTTGAACTGCATTAATCGGACTCGAAGGGTGACTTGGGCTTCGGTGTATAACAACTCCCCTCTACGATAACGAGTCTCAAAACCACTGGCACCAAGCTCTATACCAATTGTTGTCAAAGTGCTGGCAGCCTACTGACTTCTTAACAAACTCTTCACAAACAACTGATCAATTTGCGGCCGAGGTGCAGACCCTGTTCAACTAATCGGCAAATCTTCATGAGGACTACCTTGTGGTTCTTATAGGTAATATGATCACAGAGGACGCTTTGCCAACACATGAGACCCTTATCAACACCTTTGATGTGGTTCGTGATCGTGATGAGACCGCGGCCAGTGCAAGCTCTTGGGCTACATGGACCGCCGAAGAGAACTGGCATGGTGACCTTCTTCGTACTTATCTTTATCTTTCTGGTCGGTTAGATATGCTGATGGTAGAGAGGACCATCCAGAATTTGATTGCTTCTGGAATGGTTAGTGTTTACCAAGCAATTTTATATTCCTATAATTTTCATCAATTCTAACTAATAAATATAAACACTATAACAAATATGGTTGGTTACGTATCAATGCATGTTAAGTTTACTCATGAGTTAAAGTAATGAGTTAAAGTAGAGAGATGAAATAACTAATTTAATAAGACTGTCTCCAACGGGAAATTCGTAATCCTGCCCGAGTGACGTGGAATAAATCCAAGT
This sequence comes from Scalesia atractyloides, assembly GCA_947069175.1. Lineage (NCBI taxonomy): Eukaryota > Viridiplantae > Streptophyta > Magnoliopsida > Asterales > Asteraceae > Scalesia > Scalesia atractyloides. The sequence goes on along the minus strand of CAMTDV010000022.1, from coordinate 18,604,809 downwards.
TTTCAGGCTCAATGGAGCATATCCGATTTGTACAGATCCGAAAGAAAAATCCGACTGCAAGGGCTTAATATGTCCGAGTTCTTGAGCCATTTCCTTTTGTTTTTTTTTTATTTTTGATTCTCAATGATAATTTGAGTTCAGGCTTGGGCTGTTTTGGAAAGCTTCATGAAGGGTCAATAGAGGAGGTTATTGTAGAGAAGATGAACAGATAAGTGAAAAAGAAGGGAGATGTTTTTTTTGTTTTATTATTATAAATTTTATATTAACCCTTTAATTTTTTAAGTAAACTACATATTGACCCTCAAGGTTTGATTTACATTTTAAATAATCCAAACTAAAAAAACAATATAACCAAAACCGTTGCATGTGTAGATTTATATGTTTTATATTTTTTAAAATCTAATTTACTTTTATTTTAGATGTTATTTACTTATATTAATTATTTAATCATTTAAATACATTTTAATAATTTATAAAGTAATAAATTTAAAGAAAAAATGGACAGTGATGTGGAAATGTAATGATATGTAAGGATATTGGAACGGTTGGAGAAGAAATTGGGAGGTTTTAAGGATTTGTAAGGATTCGTAAGGATATGATGTGACAGCTGACTGGGCAGCTAAGGGCGGCCTTAGCATTGAAGATAGTATAAGGGAAAAAGCTATATTTAGTAAAAATAATGTAAGATTTTTTTTTCTGAAATATTGACATGCATGAAAGTGTAAATATTCATTACACCGTATATTACAAAGTTAAATTTATCATGGCCAGCTTTTTACATTATTTCAAAGTTTACATAGTCAAGGATATTGATATGTTCATAAGTACCAACAATATCACAAAGTTAGTACATGTACACTATATTTTTATGTTACATGTAGTAATTAGCTAGGGTTTAAGCGATGGTAAAAACCGATTGCAAACCGGTAATTGCAATCCATTTTTGACGAATATTACAAATGTTCGTTTTTAGGAGATACTTGTATACGAACTTGAACCAAGTAAATCTTACAGGACCCAGGAACACAAAATAATCCCTACATGGGCTTTGTTTATACATCCTTTCAAGAACGTGCCACTTTCATATTACATGGAAACACGACATGGTTAGCAAAGGAGAACGATAACCCTACACTTGCACGTATACGCGGTATCATTGCATCCGATGAAAAGCGCCACGAAACGCCTACATTAAAATAGTAGAAAAGCTACTTGAAGTGGATACCACAACCACCATGCTTGCAATTGCAGACATGATGAGAAAGCGGATTACAATGCCAGCTTATCTCATGAACGATGGTCAAGACACATCTCTATTCACCCATTACTCCGTTGTGTCCCATCATTTAGGGGTCTACACAGCGGGTGATTATGCGGATATTTAGGAGTTTTTAGTTGGCAGATGAAAGCTGGAGGGGCTCGAGGGGCTAACCAGCAATGGAAGATGTGCGCAAGAGTATGTGTGTGGGTTGTCACAGCGGATCACGAAGTTGCAAGAGCGAAGTGATGAGCGAGCTCGGAAGATAGAGCGGAGCGATGCCAAGTTTAGCTGGATTTTCAATAAGAAGGCTGTGCTGTACAATTATACTTAGAAGTTAAAAATATATACATATGTTTCTGCAAATATGGCCTAGCCACTTGAAGAGGCATATGCCTCTTAAAAGAGATATTTCGAATTCAGTTGTGAACAAGGTTTAATAATATAGAATTATTGATGTAATAGAGTAAGAGTAAACAATGCTATTAAAAATGTGTAAAAATGAAAAACAAGTTTGAATAATATTGTTCTAATAAATAAACCAGTTAAAGTTAATTTCAAAGTTTAATCTGTTGAATGTATTTGGTTATCGTCCTATAAAACTGAAGTAGTTTTGTGGGAAAAAAAGTTTCGTATTTCAGTTTGCTCTTTTTGAGGTTATGAGAAATGGGTAAAGTTACTTTACATACAAATCTTGTAATTTCTCATAGGGTTAGGATTAAATATATAGTCTTCTAAAAAGAAAAAGTCGTAAAAAATGTATTAAACGGACTTCGATTGACTTTATTCAAGCGGCATTGAAACCGTCTTATCGAACTCTAAGATATGAGATTTTTGGTTTTTGTTTTTAGATGTTTGGCTTTGTAGATTTTAGACTTTTTGTTTATATCATTGTGTCTTTTCTATATTTGTGTCATTATGTATTTTTACTCATTGTGTGTTTTTTCTTTGACATTGTGTTTCATTTTTCTACATTGTATTATTTTTTGCTCTACATTGTATTATATTTTGCAATCCATTGTGTTTTTGTACACTTCATATTTTTAGAAGTTATTGAAAATCATTAAGAAGCTTATCTTGATTTCTTCTGATGATAGCCACTTCTTCAGCTAATTGTCCAACCTGCTGTGACAATGCCTTAACCTCCCTATCTTTGGCCTCATTGTTTTTCTGAATATCTTTTAGGAACTGCACAATTGTGTCAAATTTTTCATTGATGGAGTTATCATTCGACTCATGCTGACCTACTTTCCTATTCTCTTGAGTCTGCCAGTTGTTTTCATAGTTATCTTGATCTCCTTGATAGCTCCAATGGTTGTAAATCCCTGCTGATAATTCCCTTGATTTCCTTGCTGATGATTCTGATTTGATACCTCAAAAGATCTTCCATAGCTATTTTGTTGAGCACCATTATACCTTTGCTGACCCGATTCTGACCTCTTTGAGTAAACTGTTGCGGTGGAGGCACAAAATCATTATACTCATCACATCCAAACTGGTCATAATACCCATCTTATTCATCTACATTATATATGGCATATCGGTTTTGAGGCGGTAACTTAAGGTTTTGAAAGCTCATTTTCTGTTGCACTGGTTGGATATGTTGTGAGAATTCAGCATCCTGAAATTGATCAACTCGGGCTAATAAGCTCTATTTATGATTCAAACACCTGTACAAGAACAAACAAAACACACAAGCGTAATAAGAACTAACAAAAATAAAATAAAATAAAAAAGAAAGAAAGAAAAATAGTTTTGGGTTTTATAGATTTTTTTAGAAAGCAAGAACAACTAACTAACTAAATAACACTAAGCGGACTAATTCCCGGCAACGTTGCCATTTTGATGACTGTCGTAAGGGTCATGAAAAAACCTAATTAAACTAAGTAGATAGTGTAACTAGGATATCGATCCACGGGGAATATGTGTTTAGTATTTAACTAGATTATCTAATTAATTAACTACTAATCTTAATTTGAAGGTTTTGATTGATTTGAAGGAAATCTTTAAACTAATTAAGAGAAAAGATATAAGATTTACAAAATGTAACCTCCTTCAAACTTCAGGTTCTAGGTTTCACAAAACTCAGTGTACTTAGGTTATTGCCCACCACATAGACATGGTGCCGGAAAGATGGTTAATTTAAGATGTAATAAAAATTAGGTCTTTGTCATCAGATCTTTAATAGTTCGATTAACCCTATTTATTAGTGTGAGTCAACCTACTCTATGTCACCTAACAAGCTACTAGGATTTGCATCAACCGAACAAGTTGTAAAGCAATAACTCAAAACACATGCAAATAGTTCAAAAATACCAATACATCAATGTATTCATACAGCTTTTTCAAGGTCAAAAACACATCCAAACATGAATATAAACTAATAAAAGTAAAAACCTGAGTGAACCGTCCGTTTGGAGGAAGCCGCGGAAATCCTAGCGTTGCATCCTGTGTGTGTCAAAAATCCCTGTTGTAAAATGGTATGAACTGAACCAACACAAAATAAACACCAAAATAGCGACAAAACAGGTGACGTAAATCTTATTAGTTTATCCAACCCAAAATCACCCAACCAAACCCTAGATCTCAAGAATATGTGATCTGAACAATACAAAGATCAACTTCAGCAGATTAGCATAATCTGTTGAATGATCAAGCAAAGATACAAAGAGAACAAAACTACAGATACCTCAAGATCTTCAAACCACAACGATCTCAACACAGAGATCAACGCAGACAAACAAGACAATACAGAGAGACTGAAGAAAACCTAGAATTATTGGCAGACTGAACTGCTTCTTCTCTTTCATCTCTTTTATACCAAAGATCTTCACAAATTACACTTTAACCCATGGAGTTACACTTTAACCCCTGAAACATTACAGTCAAGCCTCATACTTTTTACTCCTGCAACAAATGACACCTTGGCCAATTATAACAAACTGCAACAACTATAACAAAGTAACAAGCCATGTTTGTTTATATGAATTACCAATAACCATAACATTTCAACATCTCCCATTGATCATACAGGAAACGTGTCAAACATCCCCAGTTTTTCACACAACACTTTATGTTGAGCGTTATTAAGACCTTTTATAAGAATGTCTGCTACTTGAATGATAGTAGCAATTTTATGTGGTTCAACTATCCCACTTGCTATTTTTTCTCTCAGAAAATGCAAGTCCAATTCAAAGTGTTTTGTTCTTTCATGGAAAACAAGATTTAAAGAAATGGAAATAGTTGATTTGCTATCAGAAAATAATTTTACAGGCAAACTACGCTTAACATTTAATTCTGGCAAAACATTTAAGATCCACATAATCTCACAGGTTGCTGAGCACATAGCTCTATGCCTCAGCTGTTGATCTGGACACAACATTCTGCTTTTTACTATTCCAGGAGATGAGTGTATCTCCCAGAAATATACTAAATCCTGTAACTGATTTTCTAGTGACAATACACTTAGCCCAATCAGCATCAACAAATCCAGATAATTCAAACCCACTTGTTTTCCTGAACATCACCCCTTTACCTTGACATTCCTTTAAGTACTTTAACAGTCTCAAAGCAATGTCTAAATGTGACTGACAAGGCTTGTGCATAAACTGACTTATGAATTGAACTGTATAACTAATGTCTGGTCTTGTTAAAGACAAATAAATTAATTTGCCAATCAACCTTTGATAACTATTAACATTTTCTAACAAAATTTGGTTTTTACTAGTTTTATTTGTAACTAGATGACTTTGTTCAATAGGTGTTCCAACAGGCTTACATCCTAAATAACCAAATTCATTTAAAAGCTCTAAACAATATTTTCTTTGAGACAAACAAATAGAATCATCTGAATACAAGACTACTATACCAAGGAAATATTTAAGTATTCCCAAATCTTTTATTTGAAAACTATCCTTTAAACATTTTTTTAACTTTCTCAACTTTTGACTTATTATTACCAGTTAAAACAATGTCATCTACATATACTAACAATGTCACACCCTGATTCGCAGCGGAAATGGTAGTCGGGGCATGATTGGGTTTTCATCAAAGCTCATGACATTTACTATAAAGTTTCATATTTATTATTTCTCTTTAAAGAAGAAGTTACAATCAACATACAAACATAACATGTTCGAATACATTTTCATTCAAATTACAAACTAGAGTACAATTACAAAGGAAAACAAAACTAAACGTTCATTCTAAGGCATTAACTTGTTTATTCTTCTAGGCCATCCTATGTGTTTCTTTTCTCAACCGGATCACCTGTATCATGTGTAAAATAGGGTTTTGGGTCAACAAAAGTTGGCGAGTGAATCTTATTTAAATATTTGAAAAGATTAGTTATGTTGGTTATTTGAATAAAATTGTACATAACCAAATATGAATAAACGTAAATGTAAATTTAATCACAAAACACATAATATCAAACAATGCACAAACACACACACCAAATGATGAACAATGAGATCAAGGCTCAATCAAACGGAGCCGATCGAATGAGGCACCTGATGCCCAACTCGTCTCCCACGAGGAACTGATGGGCCTAATGAATGATTTGCACACAACTTGACAAGAATGTAAACACGTATCACAACAAACAATATTTACATCATAAGTTTAGATCATATAATGGTAATAGCACAAGTTGGAATAAACGAAATAATTAAAGCGACACATGATACACCCCAAAACATAAATAAAAAGGGGAATTTGTAAGGATTCACTCACAGTGGGTGCGTTCCTTGATGACGATGAATGCGCACGGATATTAGGATTTGATCGACGAGGAAAAACTAACCTAAAATAATAACGAAATGGTTCGGTAAATAAATGGATTTTATTCGAGATTAATGTTTTTAATTAGTGCTTTTAATGAAATTTTTAGATTTATTTTTGTGAGTTTAAGGACATTTTCTAACTTGAAAAATATTATTTTTAAGTGTTTTTAATTGATTTTTAAATAAAATAAATAAATAAAAGAAAATAAAAAATAATTTTTTTTGACTTTTTGACCCCGTTGACCGTTGACCGGTCGGACTGTGTTTATTCTATGCGCTGAGTGAGGTTCGAACTCGGAACCTCTCGTTTACGTGCACGCAGCTCTACCAACTGAGCTACGTGTCTAACCCGAAATATTTCTGATTTTAATTATATTTATATACTATTTAGATTATTCAGAAATTATTCAATTTTTAAAAAGGATTTAAACTGTCGAACCGGTGTGAGAGCCTGGACTCGAACCCGCGACGTGCATATTATTTTTGCACACTGTCCACCACTGGACTGTGTGTCTAACCTGGTTATTATTCCGGTTTTTATTATATTTATACACTTATCACATGCTTCCAGATTTGGCTTTTATAAAAAGGGTAAGTTATTTCAGTGGATCGGTACACAAACAGAACTCGAACCCGGGATGTATGCTTTATAATTGCACACAGTCCACCTCTGGACTGTGTGTCTAACCTGGTTAAAACATCGAGATTAATTATACTTATTTTCTAGACAAAACTTCATCTTCTTCCTAGACATTACCCAAAAACAGAAATCCGACTGTTATCTATATCTTATCAATTCTGGTTACTGGTTTATGAACTAACGGAATTAAATATGAACATAAAAGGTTTTAAAGGTTCATACCCACTGGAGAACAGAACTTTGATGATCCCGGTGACCAACTCCGGCGAGTTCCAATTTTTTCGGCGAAGCTTGACTTGCGACAGATGCTTTACAGGGAGTTTGAGGTGAGTGTGGGTGACTTCTGTCGAAGCTCTAGAAGTCCTATTTATAGAGTAAGGCAATAATGGAATAGATTCGGTTTTCCGGCGAGGTTCCGACGAGTTGCGAGTTTTTCTGGCGTAGCTTTCTGATAAATAAAGGTTGGTATGATGTTAGGGAGAGTGTTTGTGCAGTCGAATGGGTTCCCTAAGCCCTCTATTTATAGTTAAAAAGGATCACAGAGGTTGAATTTCCGTTTTTGAAACTTCGGTTTAAATCGGGTATGCGCAAGTTGTTTGCATAACTGATTGAACGCGGTTTGACTCGATTTGAGTCTAGATGCATGATTGAGAGTCGGTTTCGTGATCAATTGAAGAGTAACGGAAATCTTGGTGATTTCCGGTTGACTGGGTGCCGTCACATTGGGCGGGTGTTCAGGAATTAAATCTCGAGACTTGTATTAATTTTGTTTAGTTTAGAGTCTTAACAGATAAATACGTGTGGCGGAGTGGCGTGAAGTGTGTTTGGTTATAGGCGAGACCCGGGTTCGAATCCCGGCGTCTCCTATTTATTTTTTATTCACTTTTTATTATTAATTATAAATTATGGTTTTTAAATTCCAATTTATTTATTAATTATGTATCGTTTAAAATTTATCTGAGCAATAAATACGCAACGAAAAATTATACTGAGTATTTGATTTATAAACGAAGCGGGTTTGGAAACCTGTTTTTCGACGAATGTTACAGTATCCCCTACTTTTAGAAATTTCGTCCCGAAATTTAAGTAGTAGTGGTTTGTTTGACTCAAAAGGGAGGGTGTGTTAATTACATAGTTAGAAGAGGGTGTGAGTTTAGATTTTCATTTGAGGCGGTAACGTTCCTAGTAAGGGTTGAATACCCTGCTACAGGAATCGCTTTTTGATGCCTAAAGTTTAAGAATGCGGAACACGGATAAACAGGTATGATCTTACGCATAAGAGTTTTGAGGGAATTGATACGTTTGAAAAGATAGGGTTATATCATAAAACAAAACTTCAACCATGATGATACTAAAACCTACACGGAACTTCTCATAACCGCCTGACAATGCTTTTGATCCTTTGACAAGAATACTTATATATAGGAAGTACCAGCGGTGTATCCACCATATTCTTGTCAAATTTTCATTGGCTTTGTCAGTAAGTTATAATTAGTTCTATGTGACTCTAAAATTTACAAAACAAACACAACAGCCAAAGTTTGAGTCTCAAATCTGAAAGGATACATGACTGAATGATGACAGTACCTCTCTCGTTTGTTATGATGAAGGAGTTAGTCTATGTAAAAGTGAGACACAACCCAACTTCTTTAAATGATGAGATTGAGATACGTCGAGATGTATGATGATATGAATGTTAAATCAGTGAGTATAAAACAAAACTGAAATAGTAATTCGCATTAAGATTCTTGGATACATAAATTTCCAATTTATAACTGAGATACGTAAAGATTGAGATAACATAAAGAAAACATTAAAATTAGACGATTGGAGTTGAGTCTTGACTCTTGGTGAGGGAAGCTAGTTGGGTGATTCGTTTGGGCCGTTATTATCTTCAACAAGATTGGTGTTGATGTTGTAAGCTCTTCCTCTTGCTGGTGGTGGAGCTGGGTTTGCTTGGTAAACTGGGTTTGCTTGAGCTTGGGCGTTTATGATGTTAACCAATCGAGGCACATGTTTCTAAAGTGGGTAGGGTCGCCACAATTAAAACAAGCTCGAACATATGGGAACATGGGGTATTGGGGTTGTTGATATGTTTGGATCATGTTTTGAGTAGGGGGTGAGGCTTGGTTTTGAGGGGCACGACAAGTTTTGCTCCAATGACCATAACACCCACAATTTGCACACAGTCGACAAGGTACGGTAGATGGATGGTGATAAAACAGGTGTTGCATTAAGGATGAGGTCCAATGTAGGGTTTCTTATTTGGGTAAGTAGAGTTGGGTGCTACTTGAGTGATTGGGATAGCTTGGAGGGGTACGGCTTGTGAAACTGGTTGATTGCCTTGAGTGATAGCGAAATTTTATCCATCTCGTTTTCTCTTAGGAGTGGTTTGAGGAGGGGATTCGGTCTGGGTTGGGTTGGGTTGGAGGTTTCAGTTGATGCTTTATCCTTCTTCTTCTTCTCCTCCGTGAAGTCTTTATTTCGTATGCGGTTTTCGGTGAGCTCTATAGCTAACTCCATTGCTGCTTCCAAAGTTGCAGGTGTGGTACTTATTACAGGGTCTTGAATTTTTGAAGGAAGACCTCGAATGTAGTGCTCGATCAAACGGTAGAGGGGAGTGAACAAGTTGGGGACCATCTGATTTAACTCAAGGAATCTCTTGTTGTATGTGGTGTGGTCGCCCTCCTTTTGTTTCAAAGAATAGAACTCATCTTCCAATTTCTTAATTTCGCTTCTTGGACAGAAACGTCTTGTCATGATTTCCTTCAACTCTTCCCAAGTCAAAGTCATAGCATTCTCAGTACCTCGCTTGGCCTTCTCTGTATTCCACCATGTAAGTGCTACTTCAAACAAACGACCGGTAACATATCGCACCTTGCAATCATCGGGACAGTCGCAATTGAGAAAAGTGTTTTCCATCTCCTCGAACCAATGGAGGAGAGCGGTGACACCTTCAGTACCTTCGTATTTTGGAGGATCGCATGATTTGAAATGCTTGAAGGTGCATTTAGTGGCTTTTGGGGGAAGATTGACAATGTTTTGATCTCATTGGTTGATTGGGTTGACGGGATTAGCGGTAAGGGCCTGTTGTACTTGAATTACGATGTTGGGTATTACGGCAGCCATTTGTTGAGCTATTTGGGCAGCCATGCGCTCGCGGGATTTTCCTGATCTCATTTTTCTACGAGAGAGACTAGAAGACATCTACAGGGAATACGTATCAAGAGTATGAGTTTGACGTTTTAGGTGTCATGTGTCGTATTTAGAAATGAACATTCATAAAACAAATGAAGAATAATAAATTTTACTACATCCATAGGATGACTTGGGCTTTGCTCGTAATTGCGTCTTGCATGCCGCCATACTTCACCTTCGTAATCATGTGGGCCCCCATGATTACCGGGTCTTTCATATGGTTCGCATTGTTAGCCTGGTAACGTACACTAAAACCCGGAGAAAATCGAGAAATATGAATGTAACGTATGAAATTCGGAGTGCATCCAGGTGTGGACACGGTGACACCTCAAAGTGGGGTTAGTTCGAACGACGTTTGGTGTGGCATGCTTTGGCCTAATAGGTCCTTCGTACTCTCATCGTTAGTCCCCAGGTAGGCAAACTGGTCCGTTATATTGGATTTATACGAATGCCAACCTAGACAGGACGTTCCGACTACCGGTACTTGTACCCTTACAGTTACTACATGCCCGTCGTAGAACTCACTTTGATGAGATTGAAAAACGAAAATTGCGACAAAATCTTGAATAAAGGAAATATGAGGATGATTTGAATATGTGAACATGGAAATATGCGTGATGAATGTATATGTAAGCATGTTATGTTTGACAATAAGTATAATTCATTAAATATCACACAATATGATAGTGGAAGTGTTTGCATGCATTTGTGTGTGTAATAAATACGAAACAAATAAACATCATGAGTTTGCATGTAACCACATAAACAATTAAAATCTAATCAACTATAGTATAGGCTCTAAGGGTCTAATAACCTATCCTATATCCCTATAGTCAAAAGCTCTGATACCAATCTGTCACACCCTGACCCGCAGCGGAAATGGTAGTCGGGGCATGATTGGGTTTTCATCAAAGCTCATGACATTTACTATAAAATTTCATATTTATTATTTCTCTTTAAAGAAGAAGTTACAATCAACATACAAACATAACATGTTCAAATACATTTTCATTCAAATTACAAACTAGAGTACAATTACAAAGGAAAACAAAACTAAACGTTCATTCCAAGGCATTAACTTGTTTATTCTTCTAGGCTATCCTATGTGTTTCTTTTCTCAACCGGATCACCTGTATCATGTGTAAAATAGGGTTTTGGGTCAATAAAAGTTGTCGAGTGAATCTTATTTAAATATTTGAAAGGATTAGTTATGTTGGTTATTTGAATAAAATTGTGCTTAACCAAATATGAATAAACATAAATGTAAATTTAATCACAAAACACATAATATCAAACAATGCACAAGCACACACACCAAATGATGAACAATGAGATCAAGGCTCAATCAAACGGAGCCGATCGAATGAGGCACCTAATGCTCAACTCGTCTCCCACGAGGAACTGATGGGCCTAATGAATGATTTGCACACAACTTGACAAGAATGTAAACACGTATCACAACAAACAATATTTACATCATAAGTTTAGATCATATAATGGTAATAGCACAAGTTGGAATAAACGAAATAATTAAAGCGACACATGATACACCCCAAAACATAAATAAAAAGGGGAATTTGTAAGGATTCACTCACAGTGGGTGCGTTCCTTGATGACGATGAATGCGCACGGATATTAGGATTTGATCGACGAGGAAAAACTAACCTAAAATAATAACGAAATGTTCGGTAAATAAATGGATTTTATTCGAGATTAATGTTTTTAATTAGTGCTTTTAATGAAATTTTTAGATTTATTTTTGTGAGTTTAAGGACATTTTCTAACTTGAAAAATATTATTTTTAAGTGTTTTTAATTGATTTTTAAATAAAATAAATAAATAAAAGAAAATAAAAAAATAATTTTTTTTGACTTTTTGACCCCGTTGACCGTTGATCGGTCGGACTGTGTTTATTCTATGCGCTGAGTGAGGTTCGAACTCGGAACCTCTCGTTTACGTGCACGCAGCTCTACCAACTGAGCTACGTGTCTAACCCGAAATATTTCTGATTTTAATTATATTTATATACTATTTAGATTATTCAGAAATTATTCAATTTTTAAAAAGGATTTAAACTGTCGAACCGGTGTGAGAGCCTGGACTCGAACCCGCGACGTGCATATTATTTTTGCACACTGTCCACCACTGGACTGTGTGTCTAACCTGGTTATTATTCCGGTTTTTATTATATTTATACACTTATCACATGCTTCCGGATTTGGCTTTTATAAAAAGGGTAAGTTATTTCAGTGGATCGGTACACAAACAGAACTCGAACCCGGGATGTATGCTTTATAATTGCACACAGTCCACCTCTGGACTGTGTGTCTAACCTGGTTAAAACATCGAGATTAATTATACTTATTTTCTAGACAAAACTTCATCTTCTTCCTAGACATTACCCAAAAACAGAAATCCGACTGTTATCTATATCTTATCAATTCTGGTTACTGGTTTATGAACTAACGGAATTAAATATGAACATTAAAGGTTTTAAAGGTTCATACCCACTGGAGAACAGAACTTTGATGATCCCGGTGACCAACTCCGGCGAGTTCCAATTTTTTCGGCGAAGCTTGACTTGCGACAGATGCTTTACAGGGAGTTTGAGGTGAGTGTGGGTGACTTCTGTCGAAGCTCTAGAAGTCCTATTTATAGAGTAAGGCAATAATGGAATAGATTCGGTTTTCCGGCGAGGTTCCGACGAGTTGCGAGTTTTTCTGGCGTAGCTTTCTGATGAATAAAGGTTGGTATGATGTTAGGGAGAGTGTTTGTGCAGTCGAGTGGGTTCCCTAAGCCCTCTATTTATAGTTAAAAAGGATCACAGAGGTTGAATTTTCGTTTTTGAAACTTCGGTTTAAATCGGGTATGCGCAAGTTGTTTGCATAACTGATTGAACGCGGTTTGACTCGATTTGAGTCTAGATGCATGATTGAGAGTCGGTTTCGTGGTCAATTGAAGAGTAACGGAAATCTTGGTGATTTCCGGTTGACTGGGTGCCGTCACATTGGGCGGGTGTTCAGGAATTAAATCTCGAGACTTGTATTAATTTTGTTTAGTTTAGAGTCTTAACAGATAAATGCGTGTGACGGAGTGGTGTGAAGTGTGTTTGGTTATAGGCGAGACCCAGTTTCGAATCCCGGCGTCTCCTATTTATTTTTTATTCACTTTTTATTATCAATTATAAATTTTGGTTTTTAAATTCCAATTTATTAATTAATTATGTATCGTTTAAAATTTATCTGAGCAATAAATACGCAACGAATAATTATACTGATTATTTGATTTATGAACGAAGCGGGTTTGGAAACCCGTTTTTTCGACGAATGTTACAAACAACACCAAAAAAAACATCTTGTTTACACATAATATACATAGAATGATCACATAAACTTTGTACAAACCCTATATTAACTAACACAAATGTTAACTTCTCATTCCACTTTCTTGGGGTTTGCTTCAGCCCATAAAGTGACTTGACAAGTTTACAACTTTTGTTTTATCACTATTGAAATATCCTTGAGGCAATGTCATAAAAACATCTTAAGTTAAAGACCCATATAGAAAAGGATTATTAATGTCAGCTGATACAATGGCCAGTTATTATTAAAAGCTAACTTCAAAATAATTCTAACAGTTACCATTTTTACCACAGGAGAAAAGGTTTCTCCAAAATCTATTCCTTCTCTCTGATTGAACCCTTTAGCCAATAACCTGGCCTTATACCTCTCAATCTCACCATTAGCTTTATATTTAATTTTATAAACCTATTTACAACCTATAGGTTTTCTACCCTTAGGCAAATCAACAACCACCCAAGTGTTATTCCTATATAAAGCTTCTATTTATTGTTCATAGCCTCTACCCATCTAGGATCTTTTACAGCTTCATTATAATGTGCAGGTTCAACAAACTTATTCAAAGAAGCAATCAAACAAAAATTATCAACATACAAATTTGCATAGATAACAGTTTTTTCTATTCCATACTTAACTTTCCCTTCAACTATAAACTCATCAAATTTTTTTGGAAAGTGCACATTCCTAGTAGATTTCCTAACAGATTGACCCTCAGATGGGTTGGTCTCAACATGTGATCCTACAGTGTCCTCTGCCCCGCCATTGTTACCTGGATAACTACTACTCATCTGCCCAGTTATTTCATGTTGAACATCTTCAACATTTTGGGCAGTGGCAGATGTAAAGGGTGACAATGACTGCTGATCATCACTGTAGTGATCATGAGCACCAGTTGTACCCTCTTCATCATTGGGTACTAGTGGAACTTCAGTTGACACTGTTTCATAAATATCAAAAAAATTTATGTGAGTTCAGGTATTATCATATAAAACATCTTGTGGATTATTCTGTTTAGTTTTAAAAGGGAAAATATTTTCATAGATCTCTAGAATAAAACACATTTTTATTATCTAGATTCCACAATTTATACATTTTTAACATTTGAATAACCAATAAGTACACATTTATCAGCATGATAAGCAAACTTATATGTTTCAGTTAATATAGTACTAAAACAAAGACAGCCAAAGTTCCTTAAATGTTGTAGTGAGGGCTCAAAACCAAAAACTATTTCATAAGGACTTCTACCACCTAAAACATAAGAAGGTAACCTGTTGATTAAGTACACAATAGTTAGAATACAGTCTGACCAGAATCTAAGTGGCAAACCTCCTTGAAACATCAATGCTCAGCTGTGTTTAAAAGATGCCTATGTTTCCTTTCCACCACACCATTCTGTTGTGGTGTAAAGGAGCATAAGGTTTGATGTAATATTCCTCCAGACTCACAAAAAATTTTCATTTAATTATTAACAAATTCAGTTCCATTATCACTTCTAAAAATTTTAATTTTTTCTTAAACTGTGTAAGAACCAATTCATAAAAAAATTTAAAATTCTCAAAAACTTCTGTTTTGTTAGACAAGAAATAACACCATACAGTTCTAGAAAAATCATCTACAACTGTAAGAAAATACTTAAAACCTTCATAGCTTGGAACTTTTAGGGACCCCACAAGTCTAAATGAATTAAATCTCCTACTGATTTAGTTTTATTTTCACTTAATGGGAATGGTACTCTAACTTGTTTAGGCCTATGACATATCTCACAAGGCCCATGCTCAATACTTTTACATCAAATTTCTTTTTCAACACAGCCAGAACCTGATCAGAAGGATGTCCTAACCTACTATGCCACAAACCAGATTTTAAAAAACTATTAAAGCGCACATTTACAGGATTACCATTATTACCCACAAAGTATAGACCACTATCCTGATTACCAGACAACAAATTAACATTGTACCCCGGGACATAGAAAACATCATGTAAAACAACATTTTCAATTAATTTTACATTAGCAATTTTCAAAAATTTAACACTTATTCTATTTGGGTGACCTAATTTAAGATCAAACTGAGAAACATCTATTGTATCATACATGTCTTTATCACTGTTTATCATGTGTTGACTTGCTCCATAATCAATTATCCAACTCAAGTTATTTCCAAAAAACACTGTACTGGAACAGCTAGCAAAGTTTTGAACACTACAAGACTCACCTCCCAGATTATGTGAATCAACACCACTCTTTCACCAACTAAACTCAACAACTTTGCTATCTGCTCAGAAGTAAAAGGTAAAGCAGAAGCAGAAACACTAGCAGATGACCAACAACAACATTAGACTTATTAGTGAAATTATTTCTAACAGATGTAGAACTATTACTATTAGTTCTCCTTTTAAATCCACTAGGATATCCTACAACCTCAAAACACCTATCCACAATATGACCAATCATATTACAATGTGTATACTTTAAATTTGGAATAGGTCCTCTTTGATTATTGTAATACCCTATCTTATTTTATTGAACTTCTATAAAAATTTCGCATTTTAATGTGAAAATGCGAATGCACGTCCATACATATTTTCGACTTTATTAAAAACTTCATAAACATTAAACATTTTGACATGTCATCATTGATTAGTTCCATAACAACAAAACAAAATGCGAAAGCTTGAGCTTTGATCGTGTTCGATTCTTCATAGAGCTTGATCGTCATCCAAGGGTGCTAGAAAATACCTTAAACTGGAAATTTACAATTTAATTAGTATTATACTGGATAAGGTGCAACACCACATAACTAAATAAACAAAATTTATCCAGAAAAATTCTAAACACTGAAGTGGCATCGGTGACGACACTTAGTCGCTTCAACGATGCCTCTTTTAATCTTGTGTCGGAGCTTTACTACCGTAGGCAGTAACTTAAGACGTTGGACAACCATGCTGCGTCGGCGACAACCAACAAGGCGTCGGCGACGCCACTTACTGCGCCGATTTGCTGCTGTGTTGCTGGGTTTGTCCGTTCGACCCGTTTCATGTCTCGTACATATATTATACGACTCGGGGCTTGTAACATCCGTCAAAAACGGATTTACCAAACCCGCTCCATTTATTAACCGAACAATCAGTTAAAAATTTCGTTGCGAATTTAATGCCCAAAATATTTTTAAACGATACATAATTAATTATTATATGGGAATATATAATTTGTTTTTGAAAAACTGTCAAAAATAAGAAATAAAAACAATTTGTTCCTGCCGGGTTTCGAACCTTGGTCAGTCAACCGGGTCAAACAACTTATCACTCAACACCTAAACCACTGCGCCACTGATGTTACTTGTTAACTGTTAGAATCATTTAATTCATATCATGACTTTTCCGAATTCAAAACCGGCGCCCAAAGTTCAGTCGTCGGAAATCCCGGCGATCTCGCGACATTTAACGACATCTTCAGTTATAACGTAAACATTTACTAGGACATCGGTTATAACCGACGCCTGAGTCCGCGACACAAGTCATAACCGCCGGAGATTTTATAACCGACGAATCAAGTCGGAAATTGGACCAAATTCATCGATGAACTACCTTATAAATACCCCCTCGAACCTCTGCAAACATTTTCGCTCAAAACCGCACCCTTTCTCGGCGAAAACTCACTCGCCAGAAATTTCCTGCAAATCGCCGGAAAACCGGGTTCTTCACTTCTAAGCCTTACTAAACCCCCTGAGCTTATACCGAAGTCACCCACATCCTTTTCAAGCTTTCGGAAAGCTCTTTGCTGCAAGACACACGTCGCCGGAACCTGTTGTTGTCGCCGGAGTTCTGCCGGAAAACAGAGGAAGCCAGTCGGTATACCTCACGCCTAATTTCTTCATTCTTTTTATTTAATCTCACATGTAATTAACCATCAGACACTAACGAACATGATTAATCATCAAACCAGTCGGATTTCCGATTCTGGTTAAAATCCAACGAAGAAGACGAACTATCTGTAATGTATAAGTATAATTAAAATCAAGTTATAACTCGGGTTAGACACACAGTCCAGCGGTGGACTGTGTGCACATTAAACACACAAACGTCTCGAGTTCGAATCCTGTTCCACACACGCTGCCTTAATAAAAATGATTTTTTTGTTGTTAACCGAACCGGAGTCACACTGTTATATGTTAAGTATATTAATAATCGGAATAATAACCAAGTTAGACACACAGTCCAGTGGTGGACTGTGTGTATGTTTAATCAAAGCGCACGAGTTCGAGTCCGGTCTACTACATCGACCCGGACAATTATTCAAACTTTTTAATATGGCATAAATGAAAATGATTAGTTTGTATTTAAGAATAATAAAAATAAGTTTAGTTAACAAGTTGGACACACAGTCCAGCGGTGGACTGTGTGTTTGCATAAGCCACAGGTCCCGGGTTCGAGACCTGTGGAGCGCACCGATTCTTTGATTTAAAATCGTTTTTAAAAATAAAGGATTTTCTGTTTAACCTAATTAATATATAAATGTAATTAAAAACAGAAATATTTCGGGTTAGACACGTAGCTCAGTTGGTAGAGCTGCGTGCACGCGTACGGGAGGTCTCGGGTTCGAGCCTCACTCAGCGCACACATACTCGCATTCAAACCGGTCAAAGTCAACGGTCAAGGTCAACGGTCAACGGTCAAAAAAGTCAAAAATTTTTTATTATTTTTATTTATTTATTTTAATAAAAATCAATTAAAAATACTTAAAAATAACATTTTTAAGGTTAGAAAATAGCCTTAAACTCACAAAAATACACCCAACAATCCTACTAAAATGGATAAATAAAATCCGATTACTTACCGAACCATAATGCTATTTATCTAGGTTAATTTCACTCGTGGTTAAAACCACTTCGCGTGCATTCAGCATCATCAACCGAACGCACCCACTGTGAGTGAATCTTACAACTCCCCTTTTTAATTACACGTTTTGGGGTGTGTCATGTGTCTCAAATAATTAACTCGTTTATTTAAATTTGTGCCATACCATATCGTGACCTAAACTTAGATTGTTTATATTGTTGTGATTACTTATTTCATTTTGTCAAATTATATGAAATTCATTCATTAAGCCCATCAGTTCCTCGTGGGAGACGAGTTGAACAACGCATGCCTCCAAACCAATCCATTATTGTTCATGTGTGTATCATTGAGTTTATATTGTTTATAGTTATGTCTTTCATATTATCATGGTTATGCAATTCATTCATTAGGCCCATCAGTTCCTCGTGAGAGACGAGTTGAGCAACGCGTGCCTCTAAACGTTCCATTATTGTTCATGTGTGCTTTATTTAATATCTAATGATTGTTGAATAAGTTTATATCTATTTTTACTCATGTGTGGTTGTGCACTCATTTCATAATCAATTAAATAAACTTGTTCAAATGTTTTCCATAGGATTCACTCGCCAACTTTTTGTTGATCCAAAAACCCTTTTTACACATGATACAGGTGAACAGGTTGAAGCAAGGAAAACATAGGAAATGCCTTAGAAGAGAACAAAGAAGCTTAGATTGATAGTTAGAACATGTTGTAATATTTATTGTAAATTTCCATTAAATTGTATTAATGAATATGAAACGTATAATAAATGTCATGAGCTTTGATGATAACCCAATCATGCCCCGATCACCT
Source organism: Scalesia atractyloides (assembly GCA_947069175.1). Taxonomy (NCBI): domain Eukaryota; kingdom Viridiplantae; phylum Streptophyta; class Magnoliopsida; order Asterales; family Asteraceae; genus Scalesia; species Scalesia atractyloides. The sequence goes on along the minus strand of CAMTDV010000022.1, from coordinate 18,585,896 downwards.
TTTCCGTTGCGGGTCGGGGTGTGACAGATTGGTATCAGAGCCATGACTATAGGGATATAGGATAGGTTATTAGACCCTTAGAGCCTATACTATAGTCTGCCTAAATTTTAATTGATCAGGTGGTTACATACAAACTTGTGATATTTATTTGTTTCATATTTGTTTATACTTACAGTCAAACATACATACTTATATACATATTCATTATACATATATCGATGTTCATGTATTCAATTTATTTTCATACTCTCATTATTTAAGGATTTTGTTGCAATTTTCAAATCTCATCAAAGTAAGTTCTGCGACGGGCATGTAGTAACTGGAAGGGTACAAGTACCGGTAGTCGGAACGTCCTGTCTAGGTTGGCATTCGTATAAATCCAATATAACGGACCAGTTTGCCTACCTGGGGACTAACGATGAGAGTACGAAGGACCTATTAGGCCAAAGCATGCCACACCAAACGTCATTCGAACTAACCCCACTTTGAGGTGTCACCGTGTCTACACCTGGACACATTCCGAACATCACATGTTGTATACATATTTCTCGATTTTCTCCGGGTTTTAGTGTACGCAACCAGGCAGACCCGTGCGAACCATATGAAAAACCGGTATTCATGGGGGCCCACATGATTACAAAGGTAAAGTATGGCGGCATGTAGGGCCTAATGGTGAGCAAAGCCCAAGACATCCTATGGATGTAGTAGATTTATTTTTTTATAATTATTTTATGAATGTTATTCCTGAATGCGACCCATGAACCAAAACACATCCAACTCATACTCTTGACATGTATTCCTTGTAGATGTTTTCTAACCTCGCCCGTAGAAAGATGAGGGCAGGAAAAGCCCGCGAGCGCATGGCTGCCCTAATCGCTCAACAAATGGCTGCCGTAATACCCAACATTGTAATCCAAGTTCAACAAGCACTCACCGCTAATCCTGTCAATCAGGCAAACCAAAATGTTATCAACCCTCCCCCAAATACCACTAAATGCACCTACAAGCATTTCAAATCATGCGACCCTCCAAAATACAAAGGGACTGAAGGCGTCACTGCTCTTCTCCATTGGTTTGAAGAAATGGAGAACACTTTTCTAAATTGCGATTGCCCCGATGATCGCAAAGTGCGATATGCTACCGGTCGATTATATGGGATAGCACTTACTTGGTGGAATACAGAGAAGGCCAAACGAGGTGTCGACGATGCTATGACCTTAACTTGGAACGAATTGAAGGAAATCATGACCAGACGATTTTGCCCAAGGAGCGAAATCAAGAAATTAGAAGATGAATTTTATTCGTTGAAGCAAAAGGAAGGAGACCACACCTCATACAACAAAAGATTCCTCGAATTACATCAAATGGTTCCCAACATGTTCACTCCCCTCTACCGTTTGATCGAGCATTACATTCGTGGTCTTCCGTCAAAGATTCAAGACCCTGTAATAAGTACCTCGCCTGCAACTTTGGAAGCGGCAATGGAGTTAGCAACAGAGCTCACCGAGAACCGAATCCGAAACAAAGACTTCAAGGAGGAGAAGAAGAAGGATAAAGAATCGACTGAAACCTCCGACTCCACCCAAACCGAATCCCCTTCTCAACCCAATCCTAAGAGAAAAAGAGACGGGCAACTTTTCGCTGCTATCCAACGAAATCAACCAATTTCACACGCCATACCCATCCAAGCTATCCCAATCACTCAAGTGGCACCCAACTCAACTTACCTAAATAAGAAACCATATCTTGGACCTCACCCTCGATGCAACAACTGTTTTTATCACCATCCCCTTACCTTACCTTGTCGACTATGTGCAACTTGTGGACGCTATGGTCATTTGAGCAAGGTTTGCCGCACCTTTCAAAACCAAATCTCTTCCCCTACTCAAACCATGAACCAAACCTATCAACAACCCCAATACCCCATGTTCCCATATGTTCGAGCTTGTTTCAATTGTGGCGACCCTACCCACTTTAGAAACACATGCCCTCAATTGGTTAACGTCATCAACACTCAAGCTCAATCAAACCCAGTTAACCAAGTAAACCAAGAAAACCCAACCGCTAGGCCACCAGCAAGAGGAAGAGTCTTCAACATCAACGCCAATCCTGTCGAAGATAATGACGGCCCAAACGAAGATACCCAACTAGTCCTCTTCACCGAAAATCCAGATTCAACTTCTATCGTTTAGTTTTATGTTTTTCTTTATCACATAGAACCAAACATAACTTAAGGATAAAGCCAATGAAACTTTGACGAGAATACGGTGGATACGCCGCTGGTACTTCCTATATATAAGTATTCTTGTCAAAGGATCAGAAGCATTATCTGGCGGTTATGAGAGGTTCCATGTGTAGACTGTTAGAGTAATTATTGTTTATTATTTTCAGTATATGCAATTGCCGAGGCCGCCGCTCCCCATTTATGAGCGTTGAGCCTGCTCCCCATTTATGAGCGTTGAGCCTGCTCCCCATTTACGAGCGTTGAGCCTGTTCCCCATTTTATTATGCGGTTGAACCTGGCGTGCCCGCATACGATCGGCTCCGTTTGATTGAGCCTTGATCGCACAGTTCATTTTACATTTTCATTACATGCAATACGATCGGCTCCGTTTGATTGAGCCTTGATCGCACAGACATTTTCATTTTCAGTACATGCAATACGATCGACTCCGTTTGATTGAGCCTTGATCGCACAGACATTTTCATTATCAGTATCTTGTGGTTGTTGTGTTTGTTGTAGAGTCGCATAGAACTAATCATAACTTGCGGATAAAGTCAATGAGAATTTGACAAGAATATGGTGGATACGCCGCTGGTACTTCCTATATATAAGTATTCTTGTCAAATGATCGGAGGCATTATCAGGCGGTTATGAGAGGTTCCATGCATAGGCTGTTTGTGTGATTGTTGTTTAGATTAAGTTATTCATTTTCAGTACATGCAATATGCTCGGCTCCGTTTGATTGAGCCTTGAGCGCACAGACATTTTCATTTTCAGTACATGCAATACGCTCGGCTCCGTTTGATTGAGCCTTGAGCGCACAGACATTTTCAATTTCAGTACATGCAATACGATCGGCTCCGTTTGATTGAGCCTTGATCTTCAGTATATGCAATACGATCGGCTCCGTTTGATTGAGCCTTGATCGCACAGACGTTTTTCATTTCAGTATTTTATGTTTGTTGTATTGGTTGTAGAGTCATATAGGACTAATCATAATTCACTGATAAAACCAATGAAAATTTGACAAGAATATGGTGGATACGCCGCTGGTACTTCCTAATATAAGTATTCTTGTCAAAGGATCACAGGCATTGTCAGACGGTTATGAGAAGTTCTATTTAGGATTTAGTAGTTTCTTGGTAACTAATCATAACTTGTGGATAAAACCAATGAAAATTTGGCAAGAATATGGTGGATACGCCGCTGGTACTTCCTATATATAAGTATTCTTGCCAAAGGATCAGAGGCATTATCAGGCGGTTATGAGAAGTTCCATGTAGGATTTAGTATTGTCTTGATTGAAATTTGTGTTACATTTATATCATCTCGCTATTTAAAGAAATTGGATTGTGTTCCATTTCTACATAAACTAACCTCTCCATCATAACAAACGAGAGAGGAACTGCCACCATTCAAACATATATGCTATCAGAATGTGGATTCAAATACTAGCTGTTGTGTTTATTTATGTTCTATAGTCATAGAACCAATCATAACTTACTTATATTAACTGTTGTGTTTATTTATGTTCAAATATTAGCTGTTGTGTTATTTATGTTCCATGTAGGTTGTAGTATTAGAAGTTTTGCCTTAGGATATAACCATACCCTTCCAAATATATCCAAACTCTTATGCATGATATCATAGTTAGCAAATCAATTCTGCTTATCAATTCTTTTACAGTAGGCAACAAAAAGCGATTCCTGTAATAGGGTACTTAACCCTTACAAGGAACGTTACCGCCTCGAACAAAAAAAACTTGAACCCTTACTTCTTCTAAGCATGTAACTGTCAAACTAAACACCATCATTCTTTTAGTCAAATATATCACAATTTAAATTTCGGGACGAAATTTCTAAAAAGCAGGGGATACTGTAACATCCGTCAAAAACGGATTTACCAAACCCGCTCCATTTATTAACCGAACAATCAGTTAAAAATTTCGTTGCGAATTTAATACCCAAAATATTTTTAAACGATACATAATTAATTATTATATGGAAATATATAATTTGTTTTTGAAAAACTGTCAAAAATAAGAAAATAAAAAAAATTTGTTCCTGCCGGGTTTCGAACCCGGGTCAGTCAACCGGGTCAAACAACTTATCACTCAACACCTAAACCACTGCGCCACTGATGTTACTTGTTAAATGTTAGAATCATTTAATTCATATCATGACTTTTCCGAATTCAAAACCGGCGCCCAAAGTTCAGTCGTCGGAAATCCCGGCGATCTCGCGACATTTAACGACATCTTCAGTTATAACGTAAACATTTACTAGGACATCGGTTATAACCGACGCCTGAGTCCGCGACACAAGTCATAACCGCCGGAGATTTTATAACCGACGAATCAAGTCGGAAATTGGACCAAATTCATCGATGAACTACCTTATAAATACCCCCTCGAACCTCTGCAAACATTTTCGCTCAAAACCGCACCCTTTCTCGGCGAAAACTCACTCGCCGGAAATTTCCCGCAAATCGCCGGAAAACCGGGTTCTTCACTTCTAAGCCTTACTAAACCCCCTGAGCTTATACCGAAGTCACCCACATCCTTTTCAAGCTTTCGGAAAGCTCTTTGCTGCAAGACACACGTCGCCGGAACCTGTTGCTGTCGCCGGAGTTCTGCCGGAAAACAGAGGAAGCCAGTCGGTATACCTCACGCCTAATTTCTTCATTCTTTTTATTTAATCTCACATGTAATTAACCATCAGACACTAACGAACATGATTAATCATCAAAACAGTCGGATTTCCGATTCTGGTTAAAATCCAACGAAGAAGACGAACTATCTGTAACGTATAAGTATAATTAAAATCAAGTTATAACTCGGGTTAGACACACAGTCCATCGGTGGACTGTGTGCACATTAAACACACAAACGTCTCGAGTTCGAATCCTGTTCCACACACGCTGCCTTAATAAAAATGATTTTTTTGTTGTTAACCGAACCGGAGTCACACTGTCATATGTTAAGTATATTAATAATCGGAATAATAACCAAGTTAGACACACAGTCCAGTGGTGGACTGTGTGTATGTTTAATCAAAGCGCACGAGTTCGAGTCCGGTCTACTACATCGACCCGGACAATTATTCAAACTTTTTAATATGGCATAAATGAAAATGATTAGTTTGTATTTAAGAATAATAAAAATAAGTTTAGTTAACAAGTTGGACACACAGTCCAGCGGTGGACTGTGTGTTTGCATAAGCCACAGGTCCCGGGTTCGAGACCTGTGGAGCGCACCGATTCTTTGATTTAAAATCGTTTTTAAAAATAAATGATTTTCTGTTTAACCTAATTAATATATAAATGTAATTAAAAACAGAAATATTTCGGGTTAGACACGTAGCTCAGTTGGTAGAGCTGCGTGCACGCGTACGGGAGGTCTCGGGTTCGAGCCTCACTCAGCGCACATATACTCGCATTCAAACCGGTCAAAGTCAACGGTCAAGGTCAACGGTCAACGGTCAAAAAAGTCAAAAAAATTTTATTATTTTTATTTATTTATTTTAATAAAAATCAATTAAAAATACTTAAAAATAACATTTTTAAGGTTAGAAAATAGCCTTAAACTCACAAAAATACACCCAACAATCCTACTAAAATGGATAAATAAAATCCGATTACTTACCGAACCATAATGCTATTTATCTAGGTTAATTTCACTCGTGGTTAAAACCACTTCGCGTGCATTCAGCATCATCAACCGAACGCACCCACTGTGAGTGAATCTTACAACTCCCCTTTTTAATTACACGTTTTGGGGTGTGTCATGTGTCTCAAATAATTAACTCGTTTATTTAAATTTGTGCCATACCATATCGTGACCTAAACTTAGATTGTTTATATTGTTGTGATTACTTATTTCATTTTGTCAAATTATATGAAATTCATTCATTAAGCCCATCAGTTCCTCGTGGGAGACGAGTTGAACAACGCGTGCCTCAAAACCAATCCATTATTGTTCATGTGTGTATCATTGAGTTTATATTGTTTATAGTTATGTCTTTCATATTATCATGGTTATGCAATTCATTCATTAGGCCCATCAGTTCCTCGTGAGAGACGAGTTGAGCAACGCGTGCCTCTAAACGTTCCATTATTGTTCATGTGTGCTTTATTTAATATCTAATGATTGTTGAATAAGTTTATATCTATTTTTACTCATGTGTGGTTGTGCACTCATTTCATAATCAATTAAATAAACTTGTTCAAATGTTTTCCATAGGATTCACTCGCCAACTTTTTGTTGATCCAAAAACCCTTTTACATATGATACAGGTGAACAGGTTGAAGCAAGGAAAACATAGGAAATGCCTTAGAAGAGAACAAAGAAGCTTAGATTGATAGTTAGAACATGTTGTAATATTTATTGTAAATTTCCATTAAATTGTATTAATGAATATGAAACGTATAATAAATGTCATGAGCTTTGATGATAACCCAATCATGCCCCGATCACCTTTTCCGCTGCGGGTCGGGGTGTGACAGGGCTTATAGGGACACATCCATAAAAACACTATTTCCTAATTTCATTCAGCAGTTGCCAAGTATGCTACAGCTGGCCATTGTAGCTTAAAGTGGGCTGCTGCAAAATTTTTTGTTTTACTGTTTTTATTACGAGAACTTCGGTAACTTGTTCTATTTTCATCCGTTTCCTATGAAACTTGTTACTAAATGCCCGAAAAATGTTTTCTTACATATTTAACCCAAAATCTTTAACCCGAATTATTAAGTCTTATGAATTACGCATCCATTCCCAGTTTATGCTCATATTCATTTTGACCCGTTAAGAGATTTAAGCACTTAAGCTTAAATCTCACTTTCTCTTTCCTTACTTCTCATTTCACACTAAGATATCTATTTATTTTCCACTACAACTATAATTGTAGTGGATTGGTTATGGAAAATGATATATTTCCAAATCCTAGCCTTCGGTTTGACAATTTACAAAAAAGGCCCGTTTTGAGGCATTAAGCCAAAACAGCTTATGCCATTTACTATTACAAGACTTGTTTAACTCTCAACAGATCTTAAGTCCTCTTTGAGAGTCTGACCCATTACACGTACTTGGCTCGGGTCATAGCATTGACCTGTTTTAATACCTTGCTCTATAGTTGCTATTTAATAGCGATGCAAGTCATACTCAATTCTTCCTATGAGCACAAACTCAATAAGCGACCATTAGTCATCATTGTCAAATGGTGATAGTATCACCATTTGACCCGTTTGGTCTAAATGACCATTTATCATTATGAGATGGCACTTATTTGCCATCTCATCCATTTAGTTCATTTCTATTATACTGTGTGATCATATTACTTAAAAATCTTTTCTTAATTCGCTTAACCTATTTGACATACGCCATATGGTGTCTTTTTCAAACTCTTTATTTATTCGTCAACTCGTGACCGGATTACCATTTTACCTCTTATTACCCATTATGGTTTACACCATAATGTAATGTTTCAAAACTTCTTATTTATTCGTCATCACATGACTAATTTACCGTTTTACCCTTTTTACCATCAATCATGGTTTCTTACCATTTTCACTTGTTCCAACCCATATCACTTCGCATGGGAACATCATATTTCAAATGCTAATCTACCTTATTCTTAACCAATACTATAAGTATGTGTTCTAGTTAAAAGATGTAAGCTTTACTTACCTTAAAATCCAATTATGTTTTCCACGCTTATTCGATCCGTTTGACCTGCTTCTCTCCAAGCTTCCACCTAGTTTGTCAAGCATCAAACTACCCTTTATCATATAGCAAGATGGTTAGATTAGTCATTATTTATCAAGACTATCCCACTTTATGGACTTTATATCAAAATTACCATTTGATCCTATTATAGGTCATTTTAACTTTTAAAAGTCAACTGCCTATTAACATTTGCAAATGCACAATTTAGTTTAACAACTCATTTAAGATTCGTCAACTACTCGGTAGTCATTATTCTTAGGCTACCATTTTAACTACTTTTCTCAACCAAGTTCATAAAATCATTAACATCGGATTAACATAATCTCATTCATTTTATGCTAACCTATGAATCTTATACAAGAACTTGGGATTGTTTCATCATTGTAAAACAACCCATTGCATTAAGCGTATCCAAATACTTAAACATTCATAAACATATGATGATTTCAAACCTCACTTAACATGAATATAACATCTATTTCATTATGTCAAACAAAACCTATTCTATGGCCAGTATGAACATATACTCGAACTCACAGATTATTCAAGTATCTTGCTATTACAATCATGTATGACGATTCTAAGCACATATATATCATCAACTTCGTCATATTATCAAAACCCACTTCGTTATCTACTTGTTAATCACTTACAAGTAAATCTTATCTCAATTATCTCATAATTTCATGATGTCTAACAAAAGTAAGCATACATAACAATCAATTCCACCTTTGGACCATAATCCAACAATCTAATTGCAAGTATTCTACTTGTCACAAGTTATGACTTTTACCAATCTACATTTTGAGACATACCTTATGATCCCCTCATTTAGGTGATCGTTTATATGCGTTCATGCATCAATTCTATGTTCGATTCATCCTCCAATTTGATGATTTAAGATGAACAAGGGTATACTCCTTGTCTTGCTCCTGGTCGTTACACACACACACACCTTTTGTGTGTGTAGTGTTTTGTTTATTTTTTTATATATTCAAGTTTCAACTTTTCCCCTTTTGGTCCCTCATGTTTGAGGTTTTATTTATTAAGAGCTACAACTAGGTTAATTTGTTCATAGTTATTTTGTTTATGGTTTAACTTTTACCGCTAACGGTTCTTTACCGCTCTTTAATATTAACGTGGTTTAGTTACCAAACCCGTTTTTGGGGTCTTACAAGTCTACCCCCTTAAAGAGGTTTCGTCCCCAAAACCTTTCTTACGTAGTTCCTTGGGTTCACCCCAATGGACTTGGTTTCGTTTTCCCCTGAGTGTTGCTCATATTTTTATTATTCAAAAATCTTACCAGGATGATGCGACAATGTCCTTCGATTTCCCAATTGATGTCTGACCCCTTTCTTGCTCTTTTCCTTAATTGACATTTCATTTTCAAAGCCTTTAATCTTTCAGCCAAAGATTATCATATGCTTTGCCGCATGCGCCTTTCATGTGTGAGGCCTTATGGACCGTGACTTTCACCTTATATTTATATTTTTGTCATTTACTTGATCGGGTTGTCATTTGGCAACTCGGTCATACGAGTCCGTCAACATGCCTACTCCACGCTTATCCTATATCGACAAGCGAAATCAAACAAGTTATAAGCATTATTTTAACCTTGACTGGTCTTGTCGGTTAGACTGATTAATCACCGTCACATATGCCCCGTCATGCGGGTGCACCCACATCGCCTTTCCGGGCTTTACATGCGTTTAAGATCTCACGTCACGTAGGCCGCGCTACAGTGGATTTATATATATATATATACATATATATATATATACTATGTTATTCTTATTGACCGTGATTGAATCACGTCATATTCTAGTATATATCAATCTTTCATTTTCGAAAATTTTCTTTTCGAATTTATTGTCTTGCACCTATTGGTGTCAAGACCTGTTTCTTTTAATATTAATCATTTCCAATTCATCTCATACTATTTATGTTTGTTAAAACGTTGTTTTTAACTAAAACCGAATTTTTAGTTTAACATTCTCCTTCTAACTTATATCAATTACTCGCATCGAGGAATTGACAATCTAGCATTTCTTCTTTTACTGTTTATATTCACGCGGGGAATCGTAAATATTTTCCTTACTTCATTTAAGTGACCCGTAGGCCCATTTTTTACTTAGCCTCGTAAGCCATTTCTTTAGGCTTTCACCATCCCTCTTTTTTTTAAGGTGAGGCCTTCAATGCTCATTCCTCTTGATCGTGATCCGAAGGTCATTCTGGTTCTGTAGACCTTTACAATGTTTATAACTTGAAGGTCTTGGTGATCTCGTAGATCATCCCTTTACCCATGTCGTTCTTTAAATATATTTGGTGTCAATGCACCTCTTTTATTTTTGAACGGAAAATTATTTCCATTGTCTTTTCTTTATCCGCCAATCATGGCTCATTTTACCATGAAGGCTAATTTATTTTATTTCAATTATGGCCCTCAGACCATGTTTGATCTGAGTTGGTAACATTTTCGTTATCTATGACTTCACGAGTCATTTATGAGTCACATTCACTTGTCGGATCTATTAGTCGTTTCATCTCTATTGGGTGATGATCACTTGCGTCTAAGCCTAGCGCAAGGTCAAATGGCATTGACCACTCGTCACCACCGAGTCACAACTACCATCTTTAGTGGCAATCACAACATTTTGTGTATGTTTCCTAAAACACTTATTCTACTATGCAGATCAGACAATGTCTGTTGGTATCCACGCGCCCGCACGATCGTAGTCCATGACTAGATCGTTTTCCGTTCGGACAATTCTTCCGGCTCTATGACTTCATATGTCATTTATACGTCGGTTTGTCTCACGGTTACCGTTATCCGGTTTTTGCCTATATTTCTTTACAACCCGTTACCAGGGTTCTTTATCTTAATGTTTTAACGCTCCCGTTGTTCATTTTGCGTTTTCATTTATATTCATTCACGACCCTTTACACGGGTTCATTAATATTTCACGCTCCAATTATTCAGTTTGCGTCTACATGTATATTTAATCACGTCCCATTACCCAAGCTCATTATTCTTTTGTTTTAACGTTCCCATTATCCGGTTTGCATTTACATGTAAATTTAATCATTATACTCCATTTGACTCGCTTGACTTGTTCGTGTGAAATCCATCACCTATGAACAATCAAACTTTATTCTTTATTTGACCCGTTTGACTTGTTCGTGTGAAATCCATCACTTATGAACACTCAAACTTTATTCTTTATTTGACCCATTTGACTTGTTCGTGTGAAATCCATCACTTATGAACAGTCAACTTTATTCTTTATTTGACCCGTTTGACTTGTTCGTGTGAAATCCATCACTTATGAACAGTCAAACTTTATTCTTTATTTAACCCGTTTGACTTGTTCGTGTGAAATCCATCACTTATGAAGAGTCAAACTTTATTCTTTATTTAACCCGAAGGATTCCTTTTTAAGTCATCCATTTAGCCTCGTCCTTACTACATCGAATGTACATGTGCTCAATATAAGAAGTTCATGGTATCATGTGTTTACTACTTAATTGGCCAGAATAAGCGATCAACACATGATACGCATGACCTTATTATAACTATCACATTACTTCCTATGTAAGTAAATCCTCGGTTCATGTCCATATTTCTAATTTTATTTGGTAAAACCTTGTTTAATTGTCATTTAACAATTATTAGTTTTTACCTTTTTCATCTCAAAACATATAAAATGTTTTCCTTTTTATAAGACTTTTATGTAACCACATTTATCCATGTGATCGTTACTTTTCCTCAATAGGATCTTATTGAAAATTTCTACTTGGATGGTCGATCGCATTCAAGTTTCTAAATCTAAATTCTTTTATTGTTTTGTTATTCACGATTGTGAGTAATGCATAATTCCCACTCAATTTCCCTTGGGAACATCGTCCGGGATGGGTATCCCATCCGGATTTCCCAATCTTTAAATTTTGTATGCAACTGTTATTCATTGCACATCTATCGCATACTACTATTCATGCAATAATTTAAAATGTGCGCCTGGGTGATATTTGCCCTCATGGGCTTTCATTGTCTTTCACTTTTATTCCATTTCCTTATTTGATTTACGCTCTTAGTGAGTATACCCTACTTGTCATACTTCAAACCATTTCTTCATCATATCGGTAGATCCTTAGACTCCCGTCATCTTCAGATGCGAGGGTCCTTCAACTTGAAATACGATTATAAAGATTAGTAGCGTTGACATAAATAAGCGCTCATACTATAATAAAAGGCTTTCTACGATACGTGTTAACACACGTAATTTGTTAACTATACCGATCTTTTGCAATTTAATTGGGTTAACGTGCCTTTACACGATAACCTTATGTGTTGTCTACAACACTTTAACATGCTAGACACTTAATAGTCATAATAACTTACCGGATCATGCGATAAAGTTTCGAACCGAACACATTTGATCATTAACCTTGAGCTCTGATTACCAACTTGTAATACCCTATCTTATTTTATTGAAGTTCTATAAAAATTTCGCATTTAAATGTGAAAATGCTAATGCACGTCCATACATATTTTCGATTTTATTATAAACTTCATAAACATTAAACATTTTGACATGTCATCATTGATTAGTTCCATAATAACAAAACCAAATGCGGAAGCTTGAGCTTTGATCGTGTTCGGTTCTTCGTTGAGCTTGATCGTCATCCAAGGGTGCTAGCAAATACCTTAAACTGGAAATTTACAATTTATTTAGTATTATACTGGATAAGGTGTAACACCACGTAACTAAATAAACAAAATTTATCCAGAAAAATTCTAAACACTGAAGTGGCGTCAGAGACGACACCTAGCCGCGTTGGCGACGCCTCTTCTAATCTTGTGTTGGAGCTTTACTGTCGTAGGCAGTAACTTAAGACGTCGGACAACCATGCTACGTCGGCGACACCACTTACTGCACCAAGTTTGCTGTTGTGTTGTTTGTTTGTCCGTTCGACCCGTTTCATGTCTCGTACATATATTATACGACTCGGGCTTGTAGGGACACTTCCGGAAAAACACTATTTCCAGATTTCATTTAGCAGTTGCCACCTGTAAGCTACAGCTACCTAACGTAGCTTAAACTGGGCTGCTGCAAATATTTTTGTTTTGCCGTTTTTATTACGAAAACTTCCGTAACTTGTTCTATTTTCATCCGTTTCCTATGAAACTTGTTTCTAAATGCCGTAAAATGAATTCTTACATATTTAACCCGAAATCTTTAACCCGGATTCTTAATTCTTATGAATTATGCATCCATTCCTGGTTTATGCTCATATTCATTTTGACCCGTTAAGATACTTAAGCACTTAATCTTAAATCTCACTTCCTCTTTCCTTACTTCTCATTTCCATACTAAGATATCTATTTAAATTCCACCACAACTATAACTATGGTGGATTGGTTATAGAAAATGATATATTTCCAAATCATACCCTTCGGTTTGACAATTTACAATAAAGACCCGTTTTGAGGCATTAAGCCAAAACGGCTTATGCCATTTACTATTACACTACTGAATGGGTGTACTTTCTTATAAAACTCATTTTTAAACTAACCTCAAGGTCGTTTGGTCGATTTATCATTTAAGGTCGTTTCGGTTAACGTTAATCCTTTTTTACGACGAAAGACTTTTAGAAACATATTTTGACCAAGTGGACACTTTTAACCCACGTTTTATTAAAATTTCATTATGTTCCTAAGAACATAATGTCTAGAATTTAAATCATTAGGTATACCTCTCTTTAGGTAATCCAATGTTCATTCAAGACTCGTTTAACTCTCAATGGATCTTAAGTCCTCTTTGAGAGTCTGACCCATTACACGTACCTGGCTCGGGTCATAGCATTGACCTGTTTTCATACCTTGCTCTATTAGTTGCTATTTAATAGTGATGCAAGTCATACTCAATTCTTCCTATGAGTACAAAACTCAATAAGCGACCATTAGTCATCGTTGTCAAATGGTGATAGTATCACCATTTGACTCGTTTAGTCTAAATGACCATTTATCATTATTAGATGGCACTTATTTGCCATCTAACCCATTTGGTTCACTTCGTTTTACACTGTGTGATCATATTACTTAAAAATCATTTCTTAATTCGCTTGACCTATTATGACATACGCCATATGGTGTCTTTTTCAAAACTCTTTATTTATCCGTCAACTCGTGATCGGATTACCATTTCACCCCTCATTACCCATTATGGTTTACACCATAATGTAATGTTTCAAAACTTCTTATTTATTCGTCATCACATGTTTACCCCTTTTACCATCAATCATGGTTTCTTTGTTACTATTTCTATGTTACTAACTAGATTAATTTGTTCCTAGTTATTTTGTTTATGGGTTAACTTTTACTGCTAACGATTCTTTACCCGCTCTTTAATATTAACGTGGTTTGATTACCAAACCCGTTTTGGGGTATTACAATTATTCATTCTTCTTTTAGACTCAAGAGATTGATTAGGTTTAGAAATAAATGACACACTCTGACTTTTAGAACCATTACTTGACAACCTGTGTGATTCCTCCCTAGACACCACTGAAAAAGCAACATTGACAGATTGAAATGATTCTCTGGTCAATATGTTTGTTCTTACTGGTTGATAAATGTCATCTAAAACCATAAGAAATTGCATTAGTTTAATTAAAGCTGAGAACTTATTATAATCTTTTACGGCTACAAGAACAAGTGGGCAGTTTGAGCATTGCATCAAACTACTTCCACATAGTTGTTAGTCTATTATAATAACCAGCTACTGAAATTCCTTTTTGTGAAATATAATTTATCTTTTTATATAAATCATAAACCATAGAACCATCTATCTTGTCATAGGTTTCTTTTAAATCCTCCCAAATCTCTGAGGCATATTTAGAAAAAACTTGCTCCAAAAACAATTCCTCAGATACTGAATTTAAAAGCCATGTTAATACTACATAGTTACATCTATACCATTGACAAGCAAGGACATCATCATCCTCAGATCTTTTACAACTACCATCTATGAGTCCAAACTTATTTTTGGCTTCTAAAGCTAACTTCATAGAACTAGACCATACTAAATAGTTTTCAGTCTCTTTCAACTTAACAATGGTTAAAGAACTAGAATCACTAGGATGAAGGTATAATGGGTCCCCAATATCTAATTTGCTTATTAAGGTCTGTGAAGAACTACCAGTATCACCCATAATGACAATCAAGAATCAATCAACAAGACCTAATATTAACTATAAACAAAAAATGCAAAACTGTATCAGAGGCCAGATTCCAGGTTCATCACTCTATAGGTGCCTGGACAAGCATAACACAGTTGCAGACTCAGACTACTACTCAAACAGAAAAAAAAACACAGTATACAAAACAAACCAAACAGACAGACTCAATCAAGTGCCGGCCCGACTAGTCCGGTAACATAAATGCCTAGACACCTCAATTCATATGAAACAACAAGAAATAAAGAGAAGAGAATAGAAAATTCTCATAACAGCGTTTAACTGCTTCCAAGCAGATCCACCTTATAACCTTCTAGGGTTATAAGATAGATTCAAGAAAACCAGCAAGAAAGAATATCTGGTTGGTTTGCCCTGAACCTTCTAGGATTCAGAGACCAACACAATCTTCAAATAGAATAACGAAGATCTTCTTCTTTATAATATCACCTAACCTTTGTTAGGGTTTCAACAATACCAGATCTATACCTGCATACACTCTAAGAAACGATCAAAATAGTTTTATGACAACAATATTATAAAAAACAACAAATAACCAAAGCAAACCCTATATCAAACAGCGGAAACTCCAGAATCAGCCACAAGAGCCAACCAGGCTGTGATACCATGTAAATGGTATGAACTGAACCAGCACAAAATAGCGACAAAACAGGTGACGTAAATCTTATTAGTTTATCCAACCCAAAATCACCCAACCAAACCCTAGATCTCAAGAAGATGAGATCTGAACAATACAAAGATCAACTTCAGCAGATTAGCATAATCTGTTGAATGATCAAGCAAAGATACAAAGAGAACACAACTACAGATACCTCAAGATCTTCAAACCACAACGATCTCAACACAGAGATCAACACAAACAAACAAGATAATACAGAGAGAAACTAAAGAAAACCCTAGAATTATTGCGTAGACTAAACTACTTCTTCTCTTTCAACTCTTTTATATCAAAGATCTTCATAAGTTACACTTTAACCCCTGAAATTACACTTTAACCCCTAAAACATTACAGTCAATACCTCATATTTTTTACTGTTGCAACAAATGACACCTTGGCCTATTATAACAAAATGCAACAACTAATATAAAGTAACAAGCCTTGTTTGTTTATATGAATTACCAATAATCATAACATTTCGATACCCGTCAAAGTGTCTTGCGTCCCAAGCATAAATCTTGTGCGATCTCCACAAATTGCCATCAAAACAATTATATCTGTGATGTTCCTCAAAAGAAATCATATATCTTTCGTCAAAACTCTAGCGCCTTTACTTTGAAATAGATTTATTTAATCCCAAGCCAAATTGACAATGCTACTTAGTCCAAACCCCAAAACTCAAACTGAATTCTTACATTTATAACCTGTACATGATATCACAAACAATAGAAAAACTAAATTAGCCTTTGATTTATTTAATTCTATTATTGTGTCTTTCAAGATTTATGTACAAACATCTTACGTCACTTGCTTTTATTCTTTTTCTAACACACATTATTCAATTGTTTTATAAACACTAATTTTACTTTTTCTCAAGACATTTATTAATTTGAGGCTTCCTTAAAACTTCATCAACTTAATTCATATTTTTAGCATGTTTTATTTTGGAACCTACAGACCATATAAATGAATTAAACTAATTTCTTTTATACCGATGTCAATGTACTTTTTCAATAATTAGTATTCAATAATGTGTATCTAAAATGCATTCAGTAAACTATTTTTTTTTTATAAACAATTAATTAATAAATAAAACATAATTAACAAATAAAATTACATCAAATTAAAAAAATTATATTAAACTAAACTAACTAAAATTACATTAACTAAATTAAAAGAAAAAACATTACATAAAATTAAACCTACTAAAAAATAAGTAAAACCATAAAAAATTTAGAAACTACATAGCCAATTATATTTTTGGTGATCTCGCGTTTTCGGGCTAGTGTGATTTCCAACATCTCCGGTGGAACATTGTCGTGTGGCCTGTTAAATGTCTCCAGATCATTATAAAACCTAATCGATCTCAATTCTCTATGTTCATCCGCAAACTCTATAAATTTTTTCTCTCGTTTCTTTTTAATGTCCACCAACTCTTGTTTCATATGTTTGTATTCTTTAACTTGTCGGACATACCAATTGACTTTTCGCTCCACGTTGTGGGGGTCCTTTATCTTTTTCCTCTTTCTTTTTTTGTGCATTCTTGGAGAGGGGTCTACGTTTATGTCGGGTATATCACTAGTGAATTCGTATTCAGTGTACCCGCTTGATAGTTACCCTCACCCGATGGCTTTCTTTTTTGCCCGAACTACCACTCTCCTCACCCAACAACGGTACCGGGGACCATTTCCCATGCTTTCTAACCACCTCCCACGTTTCAATATGAGGAAAGCCATCCGGATGTTTTTTTGGCTAATCTTTTAGCGGTTGTTTCGTAACATGAGAATCGTCACTCCTGCTAGGACGTAAACGATCCTATAATAAAAATATAAATATTAAGTTAAAAAATAACAATATATAAAGGTAAAAAATAAAAAGTATGTAAAAGTAAATAATTATACCGCCTGATGCCAAAAGCCGTTGAATAAGTTCAACTTCCCTTGCATAGCTTTCAATTTTGGACGGACTTGATGAACGGTCCGTGAACTTTCTCCAACGATTGCATTCTAATGTGCGGGAACTTTTTTCCAAAAACCATCCGATTTTTGGTGATTTCCTTTTTTCTTGTTTACACTAAAATGCACATTCGTCATCGCTAACGCCTCTTCTTATTCTTCGTCCATCTTTACGAAAGACTATTTGTATAATCAACTGAAATTAATATTATTTAAGGAACTTCTTAATTGTATAGTTATGTGACGAAAGAGAAGAAGTTTATATAAATGTAGAAGATTTTTCAAACACATATACTATTTTTAATTGATATATATATATATATATATATATATATATATATATATATGGCTCGTTTTAAATGAGAACCACCACGAGTTGTGAGAATCGTGAGAACTTTTTCATACCGCGCGAGTTGGCCCAATTTTTTTTTGCACAAACGTAGATGAAAATATTATTAACACATATGTAAAAAAAATAAAAAAAATGTCGAGTCGATATTTTTGACTGATGCAAGTTTTTTTTACTCGGTGGTGTAAATTTTGTACGAATATAAATATTTTTATTATGTCTCGTGTAAATGTGAGTATGTGGCATTTAAAAAAAAAATTGCTGAAACAATTGATTTTTTATGGTTATTGAGAAAAAAATTTATAAAACCTTTTGGGTGGCCTAGTTTTTACGGTTCTCACAACTAAAGATGATTCTCATTTTAACCCATCACTATATATATATATATATATATATATATATATAGTGGAGAGTTCAAATGAGAAGAACAATTTTTAAGAATAAAAAGAATAACTTTTAAACCAATAGAAATTCTTCATTTATTTCATTTAATGTGTGTATTTAATGTTATGAAAAAAAGCATATAGGTAAATCTATAATTGTTATTAATAAGTTAATTAATATACTTGTAACTCATTTTTTCCATATACTCTTTCAAGATAGAATAATTTATGGTGTAGGACAATTTTCGACATGTGTAGGATAAATTTTAGTATGTGTAGCATAAATTTTGAAATGTGCAGGGTAAATTTACATGTGTGTAAGGTAAATTCCGGTAAATATAAGACATACGTATGATAGATTTTGAAATGTGTAGGGTAAAATGTTTTTTCTTTATTAATGAAAGATAACATAATTAATGAGTGGAGTTATAAACTATTTAATATTTTACCATTATGCCACTTCTTCTTTTTATTCTCACATTAAATTTCTTCTCAAATGAACCTTCTCATATATATATATATATATATATATATATATATATATATATATATATATATATATATATATATATATGTATATATATAGTCCTAGGATCCTGTAAAAAGGACAATTTTCGTGAGATGTGTGAGAAGGCATAAGAATTGACATGTAGACATAATGTTTTGAACTTAGACATGATGTTTTGGGTTGCTTTGACAAGAAAAATACCAAGCATAACAATTTAAGACATAATGAAATGATTTCTAGGCTTAAAACTTAAAACACCATGCCAAGAGCGTTAAGTAGTGTGTTTTAAGTGTTAAGCAGTGTGTTTTAAATTTCATGCCCATAATACGTTGCATTGTTGGATCTTGGAGCCTATGTGAGTATTTTACCAGGGAGTTTATATGATCAGTATGATTTTGGGCCACTACAAAAAGTTGAAACCATGGTGGTGTTGGCTAATCGAACTCCTACAAAAAGTTGAAACCATTGTTGGATCTTGGAGCCTATGTGAGTATCTCCCGCTCCACCGCCCTTTGACATAACATTCCTTCTTCTCTGTACTCGTTTCCGGCTCCAACGTGGATTTTGTGGCCATAGAGAATGTTAAGATCGGAAAGACAGAACATGAAAACATCCATCGGGTCTAAAATGCGAATATCTTCGTTAGAGACCAATCTGATCACTGCTTCTCCCGTCTTCCCGTCGTAGAACCATTTCTTGAAATTTGTAAGCATGACGGCCTGTTCTGGTGGGATTTTGACTCCTGTTTCAACCTTAGCAGGATCGATGACCCATGTGACCATTCCTTTTCCGGTGATGGGATCTTTTGTCTCTTCTTCGAGGTCGTTGTGGCTTGAATACTGTAAAACCCCAATTGCATTCTCTCAAAATAAGTCTTTCAAAGTCCGCTCCGATGCTACTGTTTGTTGGGTTTATCAAGTCTAGCCTGCCCAGTTCCCGAATATCCCATCTTGGAAGGCTTTTCATATCAGCTCCGGTCTTGAAGTGCTGAATAACTCCACCTCGTCTCTTCACTATGAACATCCCTTTGAGATCACAGTACTTCCAGCTTACTATTCTGTCGGTAACTTTAGATTTTTCAACAGTTACCAGCTGATAGAAGTCTGGAAGTTTGTCTCTTTCTTTCCTGAACCACTCTGGATGCATTGGAGTTACTGAATCACCATCCTCAGTCTCATAAACAATATCCTCTTCCAAACCCCATTCGACAAAGCGAGCTGGCATCTCATCTCTGTCCACCTCCTCTTCTTCACTTTCATCATCTTCAGTGACGTTTACAGCAGATTCTAAATGCTTTTTCTTCTTTTCCACATCCTCAGCCTTTTGTCTTTCTTCTTCAACCTTGAACTTCTCATAATAAAAAATATTTGTGGATGAGAACATTGGTTGTATGTCTGCCTTGGTGCATAGCTCTCTGATCATGCGGTACATCTTTTCCATTCCATCCTGCTAAAATTGCATGAATCTTGTTTGTTCTTTAACATAAGCGTGGAGCTCTTTGTTTTTCTTTCTTTGCTCCCTTAGCTTTTCGCGAATTACGTTCGTGTTGCTCACCTGATGCTTCAAAAGGCAGATCTCTTGAGCTGGACCTTTCCCAATATCTTTCGCTAGTTTATCGTATAGATCCTGAAATGGGCGCGGTCTGCGAGGAGCTTGTTGGGGCATTTGCTTTGGTTGTGCTTCTGTCGACGACTCTTCCCCAGTTTTCTTACGCTTCTGAGGTGGAGATATACTGGGAACCTCTGGATCGACAATCAATTGATCAACAAACTCATCTAACTGCTCCTGCTCGATTGTGACCGTCACTGGCATTTCAGATTCTGTCATCTGTCGCCTCTTTCTTCTTGCTTCTCTTTTCTCTCTTTCTTCTGCCTCGTGAATTGCACGTAGATTTTCAATATGTTCTTGATGTTCTCTTGTGCCTCCAGCCCTAAAGCTGCTTTCCATCAAGCGCTCTTGAGAAGGGGTATCTTTTCTTTTCTTTGATGAGCCCTTCTTTCATAAGTTGCTTTCCTTTATTCTTTCGAATTAGTTGCTCGGTTTCCTCTTCTTCCTCATCTACTTCCTCCTCAACATCTCCTTGTCTCTTTATTTTCACACGTTTTCTGTATTTCTCATAGGCGGCTTTCACAACAGGAAATCTTTCTTACCTATACATCCACTGATGCAGCAACACCCACTCTTCAGTCTTTAGTTCTGTAATCTGACGTCCTGTCGGCAACTGAAACTTATATAGGTCGCCATCATGTGGGAGATTCGGATGCTCGTTGTTGATGAGGAGCTGAACAAACCGTGGGTACATGGCCCATGTGGAGGAATTTGCGTTGTCAACCATGCAATAAAAGATAAGACCCGAGATATTGAATGGCTGTTTTGTGCAAAGGATGAGCATAGCAGCCGACCATTCTACGTTCAAGCCATCATATCCGCCCTTTTTGTGTGCCAGGCTCATAGAAAATACATGAAGAATGAATCTCCCGTCCTTTGTAAGCCTCTTTCTTTTGATCCCGTTTTTCTCTCTGAAGTCTCCAACATACCTCATTCCTTTAAAGCCATCAACAATGTCATCCTTCTTAACTCTGAGCGGATCACTGTGGTAAGACTGAGGACTCTACGTACATTGTCCTCTGTTACTATGATCTTCTTGTTCCGTACTGTAGCCGTGATTCTTTTAACTTCGTTGACTGTTGACACCTTGGTTGTTTTCCAAAACTCTTCAATGTGGATGTTGTAAATGATCGGATCGGCTTGAACATCATAGTTGATTCTACTTGAGATTATCCATTCCGCTACATCTTCGAAATCATTTGGAGGTGGGATCAACTTGCATGGCTGATTGTGCTTTCGTGTTTTATCCCAAATGATTTCCTTCACCATTTCTGAAATTGAAAACGAGTCAAGTTAGATATATATATATATATATATATATATATATATATATATATATATATATATATAATATAATATATAATAATAACAAAATAAAAAATATATACATATTAATTTATACATAAAATATGTTTGGATTATAAATAAAAATAGAAAAGAAATCTAAAATGAAATTTATAAAACCGCTATTATTTATGCTGGACATTTAAACCAATTACACCGGACACACACAACTGAACACACGAGACTCAGTGATAATTACGCCAAAATAGGATTATATACGCTGCATTGAGGTCGCGGATTTAGTCTTAGACCTGAGAAAGGCATCCAGCGTAGATGCTTATCTACGCTGGTTTACCGGCGTAATTGTCAATTACGCCCGTTGCTTGAACTCGCGTTCAAGACTTAGATCCGCTGACACTTGGGTTTGAGATAATTACGCCACATTCAAATTATCTATGTTGTGTTCATAATAAATACGTTGGCTTCAAGTTTTTCTTAATAAACCCTTGAAAACCGGATGAGAGCCAGATCAAAATGTTTATGTTTCCACACAATAGAAGCTAAAAACGATGATTTGAAACCCTCAAACATTGAACAATGAACATTTGAATATCAAAATCAAACCGATATCGATTCCTTTCA
Organism: Scalesia atractyloides; assembly: GCA_947069175.1. Taxonomy (NCBI): domain Eukaryota; kingdom Viridiplantae; phylum Streptophyta; class Magnoliopsida; order Asterales; family Asteraceae; genus Scalesia; species Scalesia atractyloides. The sequence continues at coordinate 18,563,309 of CAMTDV010000022.1, read as the reverse complement.
GATTCACAAATTGAAGATTAAAAGATGTAAGTGTATTTTCGGTAGATGAAAAAGACGATGAGAGTTTTTTTTGAAATTGAAAATATTTACACAAAATGAAAAATAAAGTATATATACAAATTTACATTCCAGCGTAATTAATAATTACGTTGGAACAATAAATACGCTGTGTAGGGTTGTTTTGTGAGATAACTTTAAAGCTAAGAAATCTTAGAAACAAATACGCTCGAAAATTTTAAATTTTCTCAAAAAACGTGCCCTTTTTAGTTAGCAATCGTGCAAAACTTTAAGAATAAGTTTAAGAAAAGTGAAAAATTGCAATTTGAATTCTGAAAATTATTTTTAGGCTAGTAAGCTTCCTTTTTCACATAAAATTTATGCTTACTGATTCTAATCCTGTGATTTTCGTGTAGAAGATCATACTAGTAACACTTCGTTAGTTTGAGATAAAATATTAGATATTTTGAATAATAAAGGCACAAGAAAAACTGTCAATATGTTTGTCCTTTTAAATCCATGCACCTATCTTTCAACGTGCGATCAGAGAGCCTTTTATCATGTTTTGGTAATATTGACAAGAAATTCGATGTTCCCCCACTCATGATGAACTATCAGAATGTTGTGCCCGTGAGTCCCACGTCAGGACATACCCCCGCGATCAAGGTATGCGCAAAGATTCCTCATAGCAGGTGAGTATATTGCCTCATTCGTTTTTGAAATTTCAACGTTAGACAATTGGTGTTCAGGTCAGTACTTACGTACAACAAAGACACCAAAGTCTAACGAGGGCTATGACATATACCAAATACGGTACGATTTAAGCACTTGAATGATTCTCAATGAGAGCTTCATTTGTGTATGGTTTTGGCCGCATTGGCTCTTTTGTAAAGATATCATAATTGTGTCTATGTCAGCATATATCTGGATGCAGCAGAAGAGAAACTATGATATCCCTGAATGATTAGTCAATATAAAGACCCAAAATCTCAGACTTTGGCAATCTATCAACGCAAGATTTAAGACCATTAAACCATACGCCGCAACGTGTTACCCGCAAGTTGCACAACATTGTGGGTATCCAGAATTCTTGTGTGATCATTAGCTTTTGCCTCCTTTTCGCAGTTTACTTCAAGGTATTGCTGAATCTACTGACACGTCGTTGCTTGGGGCCTCAATCTAGTTCTGTTTTAAGATCAAACAAAGTGTCAGCAGTTTTTCTGTCATTTCTCATGCAGGAGTCAAACAAGGATTCTAGTTTCAACAATATTTTCTGGAATTACTTCCCCCTTTAAAATTTTATTTTCGAGAATTCATTGCTTGAAAAGAAATTTTAAAATTTACAGAAAATATTTTTGGTGGGCACATTTTATGAGATTAAAAACAAAAATTATTTTTATTTTTTTATATTTATTTATTTAATCACTTCCACTCAAGGAAGTTGACCATCTCCAACCAGGTTACCAACTGGTTGAAGCAAGTTTTATCAAAGTATATCAGCTTTCTGTTGCATCGTATCCACCGGCACCACTTGAATATATCCTTTCTCATACGCATCTCTGATCGCATGAATGCGAATTTCGATGTGTTTAGTTCTGAAATGGTGGATAGGGTTCTTCACAATTCCAAGACACGCTTCATTGTCGATGAATATAGGTGTCTTCATAACGTTGATTCCATAATCCAACAACTGATTTTTGTATCCAGAGAACTTGAGAACAGTAACTAAAAGCTGCCGTGTATTCAGCTTGAGCAGTTGATGTAAAGACTGTTGTCTGCTTTTTGCTTTGCCACGAAATGAGATGATTTCCTAAAAATTGACATCCTCCGGAGACGGACTTTCTGTCAACGTTACAACCTGTATGATCACTATCAGAATAAGCAATTAAATCAAAATTACTATTTTTAGGATACCATAAACCAAGCTTGGGAGTTCCTTTCAGATAGCGAAAGATTCTTTTGACAGCAGCTTCATGAGATTCTTTCGGATCCGTTTGAAATCGCACACAGAGACAGACAGCCCACATAATGTCAGGCCTACTTGCGGTCAGATACATTAACGAGCCTATCATTGATCGATAGAAAGATTTATTCACGGGTTTTCCTTGAAGATCCGAAGTAATTTCCGTCTGAGCAGCAAAGGGAGTACTGGCAGATTTGCAATCATTCATGTTGTACTTGGAGAGAATATCTCTGATATACTTAGCCTGATGAATGAGTATGCCGTCTTCTCTCTGCTTCACTTCTAATCCCAAGAAAAACGTAAGTTCTCCCATCATGCTCATCTCGAATTTTTCCTTCATAATTTGCTCGAACTCCCTGCAAAGAGCTTCATCAGTTGACCCAAAGATGATATCGTCTACGTAGATCTGCACCAGCATCACGTCATCTCTGATCCACTTTGTGAAAAGAGTCATATCAATTTTCCCTCTTGAGTACCCACATTCCAGAAGATATGTTGACAAAGTCTCATACCATGCTCAGCTTGATGAAGACCATAGAGAGCTTTGTCAAGCTTATAGTACTTCGCAGGGAAGTGAGGATCTTCAAAACCAGGTGGTTGACAGACATAGACTTCTTCTTTCACTTTCCCATGTAGAAATGCACTCTTTACATCCATCTGAAACACCTTAAAGTTTTTGAACGAAGCGTAGGCTAAGAAGATTCTGATAGCTTCTAAGCATGCAACCGGTGCAAAAATTCCTCATAGTCAATCCCCTCCTCCTGCCGAAAACCTTGAACTACCAATGTTGCCTTATTTTTATAACTACACCACGATCGTCCATCTTGTTTCGAAACACCCACTTGGTACCAATTGGATACTTTCCATCTAGTAAATCAACGAGTTCCCATACTTTAAGTTTCTGAAATTGGGCTAATTCTTCTTGCATTGCTTGTACCCTGCTGGAGTCTTGAATTACTTCTTCGATATCTCTTGGGATAGACTGCGAGAGAAAAGTTGCATACAGTCCTGTGTTGATGGTATGTGTTTGTCCGCGTGTTCGAACTCCATCTTCAACAGAACCATTGACATTTTCAATTGGATGGTTTCGATTGGTCTTGTACCCTGCGTTGGTGTGTGTTTCAACTTGTTGAGGCAGATTAGTGAAATTTTCATCGACGTAGATAATTGGAGTTCCGTCTTCTTTAGGAGGTTCATCCACAACCTGCTGTGAAGAAGAATCATCATGTGCGAATGCATTCTCAGCAGATGTGTCACCATTTACTTCGATAACAGGAAGAGTAGGAGAGGCAGAGGCTGGGGTGAAACGGGTTGTAAAAGGAGTGAAACCAATGTCTGAAGGATCAAACAATGGCTCTAACGGAGTGGATTCTGCAGGTTCGGATTCAGTGACGGGTTCAGCAATGTCGAAAGTGTTGAATACAATGTCTACGTCATAAAACCAATTTGGAGCGCTTCCAGTGTTAGTGGAGTTTCCTTCTTGAAAACCGACGTAATACGATTCAATCACCATCTTTGTCCGTTGATTGTAGACTCGATATTCCTTTTGAGAAGATGAGTAGCCCATGAAGTAGCATATCTCACCTACCGCTTCAAACTTGATGAGATTATCTTCAGCGTTGAGAAGTGTGCATGAGCATCCGAACGGTCTGAAGAAATCTATCAGAGGCTTCCTTTTGAAAAGTAGTTCATAATCTGTCTTTCCATGAGGTTTGACAATGAGAACATGATTCAAAACTGTAACATCCCAAAAAAAAATATATATATATATATATATATATATATATATATATATATATATATATATAAACACGATTCAAAACTGTAACATCCCAAAAATAATATATGTAAATAAGGATATTTAATCTAATTGGTGATATGTAGTAACTAACAAAATTAAAAATCTGGACCTTTTTATTAAAGAATAAAACTCAAGGGACCAAAATGGTCAATAGGAGATCTAGGTTTTATTTAAAAGAAAAATCAATTTAAAACACACACTTGCGTGTGATTTAGTTGAATGACCAGGAGCAAGAAGAACACCAAAAACCCTACATTCACCAATTGATCAAAATTGAAAGAGGAATCGAGTTTGTGTACATGCATGAATCGATTTTAGTGATTATCAGGTCAAAGAGATCATGAGGTATGTTAAATTTGACATTTGATGATGTTATGAAGAATTATTGGATTCTTGAAACTACAATTCCTGTATAAGATGTATAAATTAAAGCAGAATAAGAATAGAATACATACTTTTGAATAAACAAAAGTGAAAGATAGTTGTCAAACAATATGATATAAGTGTTTGAGTAAGTGGCCATGGTTATGTAAGTGGGTTTCAGTGAATGGGTTGAATACCTGAATTGTGATGTCGAAATTGATGTGGCTGATGTGAGAATAATGAATATTAGATGTTTAACAAGGCATACTAATCACACTAAACTCATAAGATGTTAAAATTATGACAAATTCAGGAAATAAGAACCAAATTGGTTTAATGTAAAGATTAATGCCTATAAGGTGTTTGATATTATGCCTAAGAAAAGGTTAATTGTTAAAAAGGAATATAGAGAATCATGGTAGAGAATATATAAATGAGATATTGACAGGTTCGTGTCGTATGTCATGCTATGAATTCTAAATGGTAAATTCAGATGAAATTTATAGGCAAATTGGGTGAAGCATCTAGTGCCAAAGCTGAAGTAGACGCGCGGTTGAAGGGAAAGCTTTGAGGTACATGGTTTTACATCTTGTATGATTTATTCATTACTTGATTGTTAGTGTGACATTAACCGAAGAAATACTTAAAGGAAAAATTCAGTCATTCATAAGCGATGGATTTCGCACGAATGAATCAATCTAGTAATTGGTACTTGAACATAAGTTGGAATTAGTTTGTAAGTGGAGGAATTCACATAATTATCCAAAAATATGAGAATGCGTAAACTAGTGACGGAAAACACAGATCATAAACGTAAACTTATAATGCGGTCGAAAAGAGGTTTCTTGTTTGGCTAGAATAGTCAAATCGGTAAATTATAAGAGAAGAAGGTATAACAAGACGCAAGCCAAGTGACGGATGCGTAAAATGGAATTAGTAATCTTAGTGGAAAGTTGAGTTTTTCTGTAAGGGACTAATTCACATCACAAGAATGAAGGAAATATGGTCGAATTGATTAACGGGTCAAAATAACTTTGTAAATAAATTTTACGTCAATAACATTAAGTGTAAAGATTCACAATTTGGTTGATGTGTTCAAAGTTAAAAGGAGGATGATTGATTTATGATTATGTAGAAACGAATTCGAAGCAAAACGGACGAGAAATGTAGAAGTTATGGACAATTTCGTAAAAGAACTAGAAGTGAAAATCTGCGACTAGACTGCAGTGTAAGCTATGGCCCTCAACCGTAGCTTATGGTTGAGACCTGCTGTCTCAGACAGAAGGAGCTTACCGTAAGCTACGGTAAGCCAACCGTAGCTTACGGCGGGTTTTCAAACAAAATTTTTAGTTTGTTGTTTTATGTATTTGGGTCTAATTTGATGTGTCATACACTCTCTGTATCTAATGTAAATGATAGATTATGATATATAGGTGATTGCTAAGGAGTTTTTGGATGAAAATCAAGCATCAAGAAGAATCGAACACAAGTAAAGGACTTAGCTTCCGCAAGACGTTCTAGACCTTTTGTAAATCAAATAACTTATATGTTTTTGCAAAATTAAAATATTAAGATAATGTGTGTGTTTATTTCATGAAGTATTATGAAACACGAACCTTATCAAATGCTTTATGTAAATTTTAAACTTGGTTGTAATAAAAACGTAGCATGCTGTGTTGACCGCTTCAGCCCAGAAGATTATGGGAAGCTTGGAGTCGACAAGCATAGTTCTAGCAGCTTCGATGAGAGTTATGTTCTTGCGTTCCGCTACACCATTTTGCTGAGGAGTTCTGGCAGCACTGTATTGAAGACGAATTCCTTTTTTTCACAGAAAGAGAAAAACTTATGATTCTTGAATTCTGTACCGCTGTCGCTTCTTACGGATTTCACCTTCATCTTGATTACGTTTTCAATCATAGGGATCAAGCTTTTTAGAACGGAAGCTGTCTCACTCTTTGCTTCGAGGAAATAAACCCATGAGAATCTGGAGAAATCATCTGTAATTACCAAACAATAAGATCTTTTAGCTAAACTTTTAACGCTTATAGGGCCGAAAAGATCCATGTGAAGTAATTGCAGTGGGGCAGAAATCGTATTCACTGCTTTGGACTTATGAGGCTTTTTATGTTGCTTCCTTGGGCACATGCGATGCAGTTTTCTAAAAAGGAAAATCTTTCATAGGTAAATCTCTTACCAGATTTAATTTAGAAAGCTTATTTATGTTTTTAAAGTTCACATGCCCCAAACGCCTGTGCCACAGCAGTGATTCCGATTCAGATGCTTTTGAAACAAGACATGTCATTTGCTCATTTGATTTGGCATTTTTCATATTCAGCACATAGGTATTATTTTGACGGGGAGCTCTAAGCATGATCATTTCTACAGGGACGGAGTATTCGGGTTTGAGGAATAAGCACTCCGTGTCTTTGAACATCACCGACATTCCTTTGTCACAGACTTGTGATACACTCAAGAGATTGTAACACAACTCTGGAACATAGTTTAATTCTCCAGAGTAAGTGCTTCCGACATGAAGTCACCCATTCTGACGATCTTCCCTCCATTTTCGTCTCCGACAAAGGACACAAAATCACCATCGATAACTTGAAAGTTTTAAGTAGATCCTTCAACCCGGTCATATGCCTGGAGCATCCACTGTCAACATGCCATATATATTCCATGAGCATTCGAAGCCATTTCTGAATTTTATTCTGTTATACAACAACAATAACAACAAAAAATATGTACAGGTTAGCTAGCTTTTGGAACCCAGACCTGCTTTACATTAGTTCTATCATGATTTTGAGCAAGAGAGTTTTCTTTTCTTTTCCAAAAACAAGTTGAATTAACTATGCATTTTACTGATTTCTTTAGATTGTCAATTTGATCAGTAAAACTCTTAACGAGATCTTGATTAGGTTTAGAAAATTTCTTGCTTTTTCAATGTATCGCAGTATGTCATAAATGACCACAGCGAAAGCATTGTTTGCAGTTCGATCTTTTCTTCATGGGTGCTGAGTGCAAAGATGATGTATGTGATGAGAATCTGGAGTTGCTTGAGGAATTTGATGACGTAACATGACTTGAATCTTTGACTTTCTTCAATTTCTTGTCAGGATGATGTTTATCTTCAATGTTGTCTTCACTGTGCTCACTGTCTGATGACGAGGTTGATTCTTGACATTCATTTGACATTTCTCCATCACTCTCTGAAGTTGTTGTGCTTGAATCATCTTTATTGCTTTCTTTAGTAAAGTTTTTGTCGGTCTCTAAAGTACCTGCAACTAATGGAACAAACTCGGGAATTTCCTCTGTAAGGAAGTTTCCAAATCTGTTTTTCTTCAATTCTGGCACAAAGACAGGAGATTCAAGCATAACATTTTCATCATTAAAAATAGAGTTTAAGTCATGACTCTCAACCTCAGCATACACTTGGTTGTGAGTCTTAAGTGTAGGCGCAAGGCCATTCCAGTCATCCCGAATGTTCAATTTTGGCACAAAGCCGTTACAGTCATCCATCCTAGATAAACTATTACAGTTATCCTGAATAGAAATTCTGTTTGTCGTATTACAATTCCAGGCGAACCAGTTAACTGTTAAATAACTGTCGCCCGAGTAACCGATTCCTATTTTTGAACCTCCACAATCATCTTCCTCATCGCACACATCTTCTTGACCCTCACACAGATCTGCATTGCTTTCAGACATGTTAGTATTGTTTGTGGTTTGTAAAAAACATTTTGATCCAAAAGATCATTTTTATCGATTAAGTCATTTTTAGGATGAGTAGATGGCATAGGAACATAATTTTTGCTGTGCAGAGGAGGAAATAATTTTCTTTCGTTTCCGAATTTATCCTTATATCCAATTCCGTCCTTTATGAATGTCGGTCGTTGGCAGTTTACAATATCAACAAGTGTTTTTTGACTAATTTTCCATTTATCAATAATGATTTGCAATTTGTTATTTTCGTTTTGTGATTTTTCTAGTTTTTCGGTCAAATCATTTATGATAAAATCTTTTCTGAAAACAAATTCTTTTAAAGTCTGCATTTCAGCTATAGTTGAATTCAACTTTCGCTGATATGCAGCTTCATTTTCTTTTAGTTCTTGATTAATTTTCAAAATCTTTTCTTTATCTTTAATTATGTCACAGTTGAGAGATTTGTAATGTGCCACGATGTTCAAACATGGTTTGGAGCACAGCTTCGCTTTAAATTCATATGGTATGCTATTTACCAAATCCTTATCCTCAGTTTCTGACTTCATGGCGGTGGTAGAAGTTCCAACCGCTTCATTCTTGCTGCTACTGATGGCTTCTTGAACTGCAGGCTTCGACTCATTCATTTCAGCTTTCTGTTTTCCCTTCTATGAAGTTTGTTCAGCAGAATTGATGATGCTTTTCAGACCCGTGTCATCTTTTGGAATCCTGGCAGCTTGCTTCTTAACACAATTTGAAGCAGACGTGATAGAAACAATGGAGATGTTTGCCATTAGGGATTTGTTAACTTCACCTTTAGCTTCAGCTATTTCCTCTGACCAGTCATAATCTTCCACAACTAAAGCCTTTTGGTTATTTTCAGCAATACTGTCACTCCTTTCAATAGCCACTGGCCTTCTTGTCTGGTTGAGTTCGGCATTCTCGTTTTTCAGCAACGGACACTCCCTCTTGAAATGGCTCAGATTTTTGCAATTGTAACATCTTAGCTTGGACTTATCAAATCCAGCTTTTCCGAGAGCCAGCGTTTTTCCCGTTTTATCTTGGAATTTCTTCAATCGAAGAGTGATCATTGCCATCTGCCACTTCAAATCCATCTCCTCCATGTCATCAGGATCCACTTGGTACATGTCCTCAGTTGTGAGGAAGTCTCTCTTCACTCTCCTGACATGAGAGCCCCATAGCTGCTTAAGAAGGTATTAAACAAAGCGACATGTTCTGTGGATATTTTAAGTGCTTGAGCTTCGCTGGCCACGATGGTCTTCTCGGAGGATGACGAGGCCTTCACAGAGCTTGCGGAAGCATTTGGATAAGATTCGACAGCACTTTGAGGATTAAATCCACATGAGGTGATAGGAGCAAGAAATGCCATATTCTTGGGAGTTGAGGTTGCTGCAGCTTGCTGAGTAAGCTTCTCAGAATATCCAATTTGGTTCATTTCTCTCTTGACAATGTCCATTTCAAAGGCTTTAAGAGTGTTGATTAGTTCCGAGAGTGTGACAGGAGTTGTGCTAGTTAAGAAAATTCTCTTAATCATCATGCATTGAAGGCTCCATTCCTTAGGGAGAGAATCTAGTAGCTTCTTGATTGATGCATAATTTGCAACAGGATTTCCCACTTTCGTCATCTTAGTCAACACTCCCGGAAATCGACTGATGTGGTCGGATAAGCTTTCGCCACGAACACTTCCAAACATGTCATACTCTTTTTGCACCATGTCTCTTTTGTTGTCCATGAGCTCCTCATTTCCTTCATAGTGGTTGATAAGAGCCAATCACAGTTCATGAGCGGAGGTGTACTCTTCGAACAAGTTGTTATCGTCCTTGGACAGGGCCATAGTAAGAGTAGCATGAGCCCTCCGGTCACGTTGAATGAGAGTTCTCTCTTCTTCTATGAACGTTGATGGATCTTCGTTGATTGTATGAATGTCGTCACAAATTATCATTGGAACGTGTGGACCCACTGTGACTGACATCCATTGAGTATAGTCGGTATACTCAAAGAAGGCTTTGATTTCGTTTTTCCAACTGCTGAAATCTTCAGATCCTTTCAACTTCGGTGGTCTTGTAGCTGTTCCAGTTTCCAACTCGGCTTGGGCAATTGGGTTGAGTTGATTGAGAGACATTTTGGTTGATCAGTGATTAAATACGCTGGACAGTATTAAATCAAAAGACAAATACGCTGCAAAGTAGACAAATACTTTGCACTTGAGATCAATTACGCTGCACTTGAAATCAAATACGCTGCACTTGAGATCAATTACGCTGATGATCTATGGCGACTTTATCCTGCGAAAAAGCTAAATCCGCTGGATATTGAAAAACAAACATAAGTTGGGTTAATTTCGCTGATCACCATGATAAATCGCTGAGAATTTTTATCACTGACTTCGAAGTTGCCTTCGATCAATTACGTTGGCACTATTACGCTGAAACTCAACAAATCCGCTGGTTTAAACCCAACGTATTTGTTAAATGCACGATATTCAAGTTAAATCCGATGTATTCAAGATTATCTACGCCATATGCAACAATAAATACGCCCAGAAGGGTTTTAGTATGAACAAAAACCCTCTAATCACCCAAAAACGACTCAAAAATCATGTTTCTTTGCAACAAAATGACCAAAATGTTTACCAAACCACAGATTAACAACAAGCCAATGATTAAACACACCAGATCAAGTCATTTTAAGCCCAAAATTTTGAAAAACCTTGAAACTTTGAAAACTTTTGAAAAACCTTCAAAACTTGAAGAATCTTAACAAAAACTCAAACAATCAAGAGCACAAAGGCTCTGATACCAAATTGTGAATCCCAAAAACAGATTTGGATCACAGTGGTTGATTGTTATCACTCAAACAACTATAAATTAGTTTTTTGAATGTGTAAAAGTTAAGAAAAACCAAACCATGAAGATGAAGATTCTTGAATGGATCAAACAACTAGTGTTGTATATGAAATCCCAAAAAGATGTAACCAATAACAACACCTGGATATTGGGATTAAGCACAATAACAAGAATCACAACACAAGAGTAATCACCCAAAATCTATCCAAGAAGCTTAGACAAGAGATTCATTGAACATCATATGTACCTTGGTCTGGCTACCCAGCGTATTTATTAAATACGCTGGGAATTTAAATACGCCGCCCTGTTCTAACTTTTACATGTTTGCACTTTTGACCCTTCTAGATTAACAAACTATTACAAACCAGCTCAAACTAATAATGCTCAAGTATCAACGGTCTCAAAAATTCCTAAAACATACTATTTTTAATTGACACACATATATATATATATGTATATATATATATATGTATATATGGCTCGATTTAAATGAGAACCACCACGAGTTGTTAGAATCGTGAGAACTTTTTCATACCGCGCGAGTTGGCCCAAAATTTTTTTGCACAAACGTAGATGAAAATATTATTAACGCATCTGTAAAAAAATAAAAAAATTGTCGACTCGATAGTTTTGACTGATGTAAGTTTTTTTTACGCGGTGGTGTAAATCTTGTACGAATATAAAATTTTTTTTATGTCTCAAGTAAATGTGAGTATGTGGCATTTTAAAAAAAATTTGCTAAAACAATTGATTTTTTTTATGATTTTTGAGAAAAAAATTCGTAAAACCTTTTGGATAGCCTAGTTTTTACGATTCTCACAACTAAAGGTGGTTCTCATTTTAACCCATCACTATATATATATATATATATATATATAGTGGAGAGTTCAAATGAGAAGAACAATTTTGTAAAAATAAAAAAAATAACTTTTAAACCAATAGAAATTCTCCATTTACTTCATTTAATGTGTGTATTTAATGTTATGAAAAAAGGCATATAGGTAAATCTATAATTGTTATTAATTAGTTAATTAATTAAACTTGTAACTCATTTTTTCATATACTCATTCAAGATAAAATAATTTATTATGTGGGACAATTTCGACATGTGTAGGATAAATTTTATTATGTGTAGGATAAATTTTGAAATATGCAGGGTAAATTTACATGTGTGTAAGGTAAATTCCGGTAAATGTAAGACATATGTAGGATAGATTTTGAAATGTGTAAGGTAAAATGTTTTTTCTTTATTAATGAAAGATAACATAATTAATGAGAGGAGTTATAAACTATTTAATATTTTACCATTATGCCCTTTCTTCTTTTTATTCTCACATTAAATTTCTTCTCAAATGAACCTTCTCAAATATATATATATGTGTGTATATATATATATATAGTCCTAGCATCCTGTAAAAAGGACAATTTTCGTGAGATGTGTGAGAAGGCATAAGAATTGACATGTAGACATAATGTTTTGAACTAAGACATGATGTTTTGGGTTGTTTTGACAAGAAAAATACCAAGCATAACAATTTAAGACATAATGAAATGATTTCTAGGCTTAAAACTTAAAACACCATGCCAAGAGCGTTAAGTAGTGTGTTTTAAGTGTTAAGCAGTGTGTTTTAAATTTCATGCCCATAATATGTTGCATTGTTAGATCTTGGAGCCTGTGTGAGTATTTTACCAGGGAGTTTATATGATCAGTATGATTTTGGGCCACTACAAAAAGTTGAAACCATGGTGGTGTTGGCTGATCAAACTCCTACGTGTCCTTGAGGGATTGTAAAAGATGTGATTATGAAAGTGGGTGAGTTTTATTATCATGTCGATTTCTTGGTGCTTGATTGTGTTAATAATAATCAACAAACTGTTATATTGGGTAGACCGTTCCTAGCTACTGCCTATGCAATCATTCGTTGTGTGAGGGAACGGTTAGGTTTAGGTTTGGGGATCAAAAATTGACTTTAAAAGTATTTTCAAACTCAACCAAATCTATGGCTAATAAGTGTAGACCTTCTGAAAAGAAGAGTCTTGTGGAAAAGAAAGATTGCTTTATGATTGACAGGTTGGTAGCAATGAAAAACAAGAAGAAGAAAGCAAGGAGGAGTAGGAGAAAGAAAGGAAAGAAATTACAAAAGATGGATGAAGAAGAAGGAAAGTGTGAGTTGAATAGCTGGTTATTAAACAAGTTGGATGGTGTTTCAAAGTTGTGGATGAATAGGTTGATAAAGATAAGAGATTACAAACATCCCACACGTCCACCATGATTTGACAGGTATGGTCTGGCTGAAGACCCATAAACTTAGCGCTCTGGGGAGGCAGCCCGAGGATGTAGAGTAGTGTATATTTGTTTTGTTGTTTTGTTATTTTGTGTGTGTGTTCTTGCAGGTTACCAAGTTAATAATCTCCACGGATGCGTTTACCCAAGTGTGGGGATGTTGGTGAAATCCTATATTCAATCAAAACCGTCCATACTCAATCTCCATTTGGACAAGGATGATCTGAACATCACTTGTAGAGAGCGAACTGAGCCTTTGCTGAATGAGGCTACGAATGAAATGTCATACGGTCGCTATGGAAATGACTTATGAGGATTCTGCCGCTTTAAACCAAGGGAGCTTGTTCTATTTTTGTTGTTGTATTTTTATTTAGTTTTTTATTCTTTTTAGTAGATAGTTTCTCTCCATTAAGGACAATGCAGATTCAAGTATGGGGAGGGGAAACTAGCGTTCTAGTTTGTGTTGTATATAGGTTTACTCGTTTAAAAAACTGAAAAAACCAAAAGTTTAAAAAAATTGAAAATGTCTCGTAAAGGTTTTTGCACAAATTGGAAAATGATAGGTATAATCTGATCATTAGCTTTTAATTACTATATATGCGATAATGAAACGGTCAAAAATGTGTCTAAATTCGGATATGTGGGTAGGTCCAGCCGGTTGAAAGGTTTCTTAGGATTGATATAATATACTTTAATATTAGGAGTCTTGTGGGGTTCTCGCCTTAGGAACTATAGCAAAGCCGAAACCCTTAAGAGTAAAAGGGGTACCGTTATAAATAATAAGCTTATAAGTATTCCGGTTAAATAGCACATCTGTTTCTTTCTATGAAAATAAATCCGTAACAAGATGGCGTCCAAAGAAATATATTCCATCTATCCATTTATTTGAGCTAGTGTGTATTGACAAAGCCGATGGTATTGCCACTGGGATGATGACTCGGGTGGTACATATCCTCTAGTTGGAGTTAAAAAAAAATGATAATAAATATGTGAAACTTATGGCGTTAACCATTAGGATAGTGACTCGGGTGGGGTAGGTCCGCTAAGCTGATCATAAGCAAAAGCATATGGAAGTTCAAAACATCATCCATTATCAATCATAAATTTAATCGAAAATACATAAGAGCTTTTTATATAAGACGGTAGATAATTATCTTTTAACCTCATAAGCTTGAGTGGGACTAGGTAGCGTTGTGTGACCCATAGATGAATAATGCACTTGAACTTAACAGGTCGTGAATAAGGGTTTGGAAATCGGCGGTTGGGTTTAGGTGGACCATATACCTACAATCTTGGTTAACGTATGAGTAGACTTGATAATAAAGTAATATATTGAAAACCTAACTTCTAATTGTGATTCCATTGCATATAATTTTTCGAAACGAAAAAGATAAATGTGAGAATTTGATCAATGCGTTTAAGGTACATATTATTGAATACTAATTATTGAAAAAATGCATTGATTTTGGTATAAAAGAAATTAGTTTAATTCATTTATATGGTTTGTAGGTTCCAAAATAAAACATGCTAAAAATATGAATTAAGTTGATGAAGTTTTAATGAAGCCTCAAATTAATAAATGTCTTGAGAAATGTAAAATTAGTGTTTATAAAACAATTGCATAATGTAAGTTAGAACAAGAATAAAAGCAAGTGACGTAAGATGTTTGTACATAAATCTTGAATGATACAATAATAGAATTAAATAAATCAAAGGCTAATTTAGTTTTTCTATTGTTTGTGATATCATGTACAGGTTATAAATGTGAGAATTCAATTTGAGTTTTGGGGTTTGGACTACAACAATCAAGAAGCATTGTCAACTGGGATTGGGTTAAACAAATCTACTTCAAAGTAAAGGCGTTGGAGTTTTGACCAAAGATATATTATTTCTTTTGAGGAACATCGCAGATATAATTGTTTTGAATAGGGGTGTGAATTTCTGATACGATCCGGAAACCCGACACGAACCTAACACGAAATACGCGGGTTTAGGTTTCGTCTAAACGGGTTCGGGTCAGTTTCGGGTTGAACACGCAAATCCGTTTAGGTTTACGGGTCAGGTTCGGGTCAACCTGGTCGGGTTGGCGGGTTGACCCGTTTAACACATTTATACTATATTATATTTTTTTACAATCTATTTTATCTCATAAATTAAATGGGTGGTGCATTTTATGCCATGATTACAACTTAAAAAGAGAAATTAACATAGCTTTTATAATTTAAATATGATATTATTATATACATTTGTGTTTTTTAAGTAATTTTTAATTTTAATATATTAGTTTTAGAAAAAAAATTAAAAAATTCGGGTTAAACGGGTCGTGTTCGGGTCAACCCACAAAACCTCGGGTCGTGTTTGGGTTCATATATATGATACGATTTTCGGGTTCGGGTCGGGTTCGGGTTCGTGTCAAATTTTCGGGTTCGGGTCAGGTTGAACCCGCCAACCCGCGAACACGACCCGTTTAGCACCCCTAGTTTTGAATACAATTTGGGGAGATCGCACAAAATTATACTTGGGACGCAAGACACTTTGACGGGGATTTTTGACACACACAAGATGCAAGGCTAGGCTTTTTGCGGCATTCTTCAGATGAACGGTTCACTCAGGTTTTTACTTTTATTAGTTTATATTCATGTTTGAATGTGTTTTTGACCTTGACAAAGTTGTATGAATACATTGGTGTATTGGTTTCTTTGAACTATTTGCATGTGTTTTGAGTTCTTACTTTACAACTTGTACGGTTGATGACAAATCCTAGTAGCTTGTTGGGTGACATAGAGTAGGTTGACTCACACTAGTAAATGGGGTTAATCGAACTATAAAAAATCTGATGACAAAGACCTATTTTTTATTACCATCTTAAATTAACTAACTTTCCAGCATCATGTCTATGTGGTGGCCAATAACCTGAGTAAACTGAGTTTTGTGAAATCTAGAACCTGAAGTTTGGAGGAGGTTACATTTTATAAATTTGATATTTTTTCTCTTAATTAGTTTAAAGCTTTCCTTCAAATCAATCAAAAGCTCCAAATTAAGATTAATAGTTAATTAATTAGATAATCTAGTTAAACACTAACCACATATTCTTCGTGGATACGACACCCTAGTTACACTATCTACTTCGTTTAATTAGGTTTTTGCGTGACCCTTATGACAGTTAGTTTACCCCATCTCATGAGTGGTAACCACCTCTTATGTTTTTTGGGCAAAAGGGGAGTTAGAGAGACGAATTGACATGGTAATATATGATTAGGTGGGTGGAAAGTTTACCCTATCCCATGAGGGATGCACCCCTTTCACACTAAGACTATGGGGTGTGGGTGTGGCTAGCCCTTCAACGCCAACTGCTCCACCCCAGGTTGGCGTGGCGTTGCGCATGGTGTTGCCCCTTGTCGTGAGGATTGAGGCTGGCGGGGGGCAAGATAACATGGCTGGCTTTAGTTGGCTACTTAAATAAAAAAGAGCAAAATACCCGGATAGTCCCTGTGGTTTTGTAAAATAACACTTTTAGTCCCAACTTTTAGAAATTACACTGGTGCTCCTTGTGGTTTGACAATTTGTTACTCGGATTTGAAGCTGGTAGTGGTGGTGGTGGTATGTGGTGGCAGGTGGTGGTGTGTGTAGGTGGTGGCAAGTGGTGTTGTGGAGGTGGGTGGTGACAGCTGGTGTTGTGGGGGTCAGTGGTGGCAGGTGGTTGTGTGGGAGTTGTGGCAAGGTGTTGGTGGCAGGTGGTGGTGCTGATGGCGGCAGGTGGTGGTGGGGGTTTGCCTAAGAAAGAGAGAGAGAGTAGCTTGTGCATTTTAGAGAGAGTGAGTGTGTGTGTGTGTGTGTGAATTATTTCTTATATTTTAATAAAAGCAAGGGGTAATTTTGTAATTTCATATTGACGTAACGAAGAAAACTAACCCCCATCCACTCCAGGGACTATCCGAGTAACAAATTGTCAAACCACAGGGACCACCAATGTAATTTCCAAAAGTTGGGGGACTAAAGGTGTTACATTACAAAACCACAGGGACCATCCGGGTATTTTACTCTAAAAAAATCTACATAGCTGGCAATGCCAACCTAAACCACGCCACACCACACCCCTAGTTTTTGAATATTACATTGTAAATCCACCCTTACCACGTGTCGAACAATGGACCCCAACCCAAGCTCCTCCACACCCCATAGTGTAAGAATGTGAATTCCGTTCCAAAAACAAAGAGATATACGAGGAATAAGCATGTGGGTGGGTGTTATTGTAACGCTTAACATTTTTGTGCTTTCCTTATTTAGAAAATGTAATCATATTTCTATTTTGGAAACTTGTACTCGTATCGTATTCGTATTCAAATTCCAACTTTGTAATCCGAGACTTTGATCGTAATAAAATACATACTTTATACATGCTTGTTATGCTTACAATTCCATCTTTTATACGCAAACTGATACTTATTACACGTGCAAACATTCGTACATACGTTCTCGATACTCGAATTATACTTATATATGTTGTGCATACTTGAAAACATGTGAAATACATTAATTTATGCATGAAATGATGAAAATGACAAAGTTTAGGGCCAAAATGTGAAATATCAAACTTCAGCCGGATAGGGAAGCACCGCGTCACGCGACGCCCTCCCCCTTTACCCCACGCGTAACACCAAGGCCCTCAATTCGCAGAAAGTTGTTTCCTTTTTGCAGAATGACCACCCTTCCTCACCTCTTCTCTTCCCCAATCAACATTCAAGCTTATTTATCACAAAACCCTAATCCTCTATTATAAAAGCAAGCCTTCACACAACCATTTTCACTTTCAAACTCCTCTATACCTTCAAAATACTCTCAAATCAGTTGCAACATCAGAAAACTTAGATTATTCTAAGTGCCAAAGTGAGCACTATACTTCACTTTCTTCATCAAATCTTCCACTACAAAGCTTGGAACACCTCTTGAAGTGTTTCCACAGGTTTGCCATGGCAAACCAAGGTGGAACATTAACATTTTGAGTTCCAAACTTTCTGTTTTGGAAAAACTATTGTTAAACTTTTACAAATCTTATTTTTCTTAACTTAATCTTGTCCATACATGTTTTTGAACCTATCTAAGGTTATGAGGATTGTTGAGGATAGATTCCTATGAGTTTAAGAGTTGCAAACACCTCAAAACTTTCTGTTTTGAAAAGGGTTTACACAACTCGCAAGTGATGAAACCATCCGAGCTTGTTATGATCTTGTGACAAGACTTGTGTTTTGGTATAAGTGTGAATACTTGGAAGCCTTGGCTATCCTAACCTCATTCCACCACCTCACTTGATGTTTTCTATTTTTAAACCACTAAAACTTGTCCAACCTTCATTTGAGTAACAAGGCTACGACACGTCCCCAAACATTGCCATGTTCGGGATGCACGCACCTAACTTGCTTACTTGGTTGATTCATAGTTTTAGTTAAGTATTTCCTTTCATTCATGACCATCCAAGTCATCATTGTGATGATTTGTGTATTGTTGAATCTTACGAATGAGGTTAAAAGACAGTTATCCTCCTACCTCCATGCTTGACTTATATGACCATCTATGATATTCTTGATGGACTTAGCTTAGAATTATTATATAAACTATACAATACATATATACATAACCGAATCCTTGATGATAATCAACATGGTTACTTATCATAGTAATAAGTTATATTATCTAAGACTTTAACCTCTTGTTACGATTCTAATGAGTATCTCGACCCAGGAAATCACATCAACCCATACGGGACCTATAGTGTCAAAAACGAGTGTTTAAAATCTAGATAATTACTTTCTTGTATACTTACTTTCGCATACTTTAAATTCCGAATCCGAATCCTCCGTTAACATCCGAATACTCACACACCTATGTTTCCTCATGTAGGATAACTCGGTGTTCCATCCTCCAACCTTCCAACTTTCACAGGATTATTAAAGGAAGCTTTGCAAAACCGTGAGTATACTCGACCCGTTTACCTTTTATCTCTTTTGGGTGCAATACATGTTTTTTTAATCAAAATCACACAATCATGTTATGTTTAAATCACAAAACAATCTTTATCCATGCTTATGCGCTAAATTTGAATTCACACATGCTTATACTTGAAATGCTTATACTTAGTCATTAACTTCGATCAAGTCTTCCTTAACATCTATAGCGCGACAGGAGTAACTCACTGCCCGTAAACTTGAAGTCATGTTAAGCTATACACATTCGATCTTTTCATTGCTATGATTGGATTACGCTAGCGGAAAACTTTGGGTTGAGTTGTATAATTGCATGCTAGTTTAATTTATGTTAGCCTCGAGATACACATTTATGCATAAAGGATTTGTTTAAAACGTTTATATTATGCTATTCTTTAAACTTGTATACTCACCAATGCCTTGTGTTTTGAACTATACTTTAACATTTATTGCAGGAGGATGTTGATGATGATACGTATGGAATCAAGTAGGACGACTTAGATACTCATCAAATTTTGTATTAGCAAAGTTGTTGTACTTGTATTTTTATTTCCCATGTTGTATTTGAAATTTGAAACTTATGCACTTGTTGTTCGATTAATGAAATGAAATTTTGTTACCTTAAATACTTGTCGCGAAAATAGAAGTTATGATGTCTCAAGAAATCATAATACGTCTGCCCTAACTGTCACACCCCGACCCGCAGCGGAATAAGAGTCCGAGCATAATTGGGTTATCACCAAAGCTCATGATGTTTACTAATATGTTTCATATTTATTAAATCCAAATTACATTTCAATATTCCAAGTCAAATTCATACAATACATGGAAAAGGAAAATTAACTAAAACAAATCCATAATTTAAACTGGTTCATTCTTCTAAGCCGCCCTATTATGTTTCTTGCTTCAACTTGATCACCTGTATCATGTGTAAAAATGAGAAATTTTGGGTCAACAAAAGTTGGCGATTGAACCTTGTTAAAAACATTTGTTATCAATTTATTATTGTAATTTATTTAGGAAAAATTGTGCAATAATCATATATGAACAATGTATGTAAACGTAACGATCACAAACCACCTTACTTAAACATGAAATAAGAATGACAATGTATATGTTGGCAACGTCCGTTCACGCTCATAGGTAATGGGGAACGGACGGCCTATGCTAATGTATGTGAGATCAAGGCTCAATCAAACGGAGCCGATCTTATGTTGGCAACGCCTGGTTCACGCTCATAGGTAATGGGGAACAGCTCACGCTCATAGGTAATGGGGAGCGGCGGCCTATGAAATGTATGTACTGAAATGATAAAATTAATCTAAACTTCTACCACACAAACAATGGATACACATTGAATACACACTTGATCATGAACATGATGGATGCACAAATGTTTAATTATAATAAATAAATACGACACATGATACACCCCAAAATGTGATTAAAACGGGGAATTGGTAGAGATTCACTCACATTGGGTGCGTTTGTTTGAAGATGTTGAATGCGCACGAGTTTAGGGGATTGATCGACGAGAGATAACTAACCAAATAAATAACGAAAAGGTACGGTAAGTATGTGGATTTTATTAACTATTTTAATAAGATTGTTGGGTATACTTTTGTGAGTTTAAGGCTACTTTCTAACTTTAAAAACGTTATTTTTAAGTATTTTTAATTGAATTTTAGATTAAATAAATAAATAAAAATAAAAATGTTGACTTTGACCGTTGACCGAGACCGTTGACCGTTGACCGGTTCGGTTAGTTGTATGGTTGCACTGACCGAGGTACGAACCGGTGACCTCCCGTACGCGTGCACGCAGCTCTACCAACTGAGCTACGTGTCTAACCCGAAATAATTCTGTTTTTAATTATACTTATATACTATTTAACTTAATCCGAAAATTATTTATTTTTAAAAAGCTTTTAAGCGTATCGGACCGGTGCTGACCACAGGTCTAGAAACCCGGGACCTGTGGGTTAGCGTACACACAGTCCACCGCTGGACTGTGTGTCTCACTTGGTTATTAACCAGGTTTTTATTATACTTAACATAGACTGTGTGTCAACCCGGTTCAGTTAAAAAGGCAGATTTTTATTTCAAGTGGGTAAAGCTGGGACAGGATTCGAACTCGCGTTGCATGTGTGTTTGTTGCACACAGTCGACCGCTGGACTGTGTGTCTAACCCGTTCATTAAACCGATTTTAATTATTCTTATATTATACAACACTTCATCTCCTTCGTTCAAAACACAGACATCGACTAATTGACTGTTATTTGATAAATTAGCTCTATGAATGTTATGAGCCATCGTAAAGAAAATGAACGGAAAGAGATTGGAGGGTTGATTGTACCAACTGTTCGTTTTTCTTCAGACGTCCGACAAGGTCGTCGGCTCCGTCTTGGTGAGCTGCGGCTAATAGAATCTACCAACAATTTGGAGGGATTAGATGTGGAATGGAACTACTGGGTAACGACTTATCAGTAAATTAGAAGAATCATACCGATTAACAGCAGTTTCCTTGAAAGCTCAGAATTTCTCCGGCGAAGACAGATAATCCGGCAACGTCGACTGGAAAGGATTCTGGGTGGGGGATTGATATTAGAATTTTGTCTAATAAAGGAATGAGCCAGAAAAATCGAAGTAATTACCGTGTAGGTGGAAGTCTCGGTTTTCCGGCGACTTGCAGATGTTTTCCGGCGAGTAAATTTCGTCGAGAAAAGGTGCGATTTGAGTGCGAAAAGGTTTCTGGTGAATTGTGGGTGAATTTATAGGGTAGTATCGAGATGTATGGGGTCTGAAATCGGTCTCAATTCGAAGTCAGCCGTTCTCCGGCGGTTACGACTGATGTCGCGGTTTCAGACGTCAGTTATAACCGTCGTTAGAGTTAATTCTTCGGTTATCTTGAACGGAAACGTAAATTATCGGCGAAGTCGTCGGGATTTCCGACGACTGCTATTTGGGCGCAATTTGACTGAATTTGACTTCCGCACTTTTATTATTTGAATTAATTGATTCATTATATTATCAGAAAATCAAAGTGGCAGAGCGGTTGATGGCATGAAAGTTAAGTCTTTGGGAATGTCCGGCTGACCCGGGTTCGACTCCCGGCAGCCGGTTTTCCTTTTTAATTAATTTATTTGTATTTTTTTACAATTATAATTTATATCATCTAATTTGTTTATTAATTATGTATCGTTTAAAATTAAAATAAGCCATAAATGAACAACAAAAATTTAAAACTGATTGTTCGGTTATTAAACGAAGCGGGTTTCAAGAACCCGTTTTTCGACAAATGTTACAGTATCCCCTACTTTTAGAAATTTCGTCCCGAAATTTAAGTAGTGGTAGTTACAGGAAAAAGGTGTGGGTATTTCTCGCGCATTGAGTCTTCACGTTCCCAAGTAAACTCAGGTCCTCGTTTCGACTCCCAGCGTACTCTGACAATTGGGATGCGGCTTCTTCTTAAACGTTTTTCCCCGAAGTCCATAATTTCTACTGGTCTTTCAATAAAATGCATAGATTCATCAACTTGAATGTCTTCTAGAGGAATATGGAGATTTTCATCGGCGAGGCACTTCTTCAAGTTCGATACGTGGAATGTGGGATGAATTCTGTTGAGTTCCTCCGGTAGGTCAAGCTTGTAGGCTACAGGTCCTACCCTTTCGAGTATCTTGAAAGGACCTACGTAACGTGGTGCTAGCTTGCCTTTTTGGCCGAAACGAACTACTCCCTTCCACGGCGATACTTTTAAAAGTACTTGATCGCCAACGTTAAACTCCAAGGGCTTTCGTTGCTTGTCAGCATAGCTCTTTTGACGACTTTGTGCCGCTAAAAGGTTGTTTCGGATTTGATGAATCTTGTCAGTTGTTTCTTGTATTAATTCTGGACCGGTGATTTGAGCTTCTCCAATTTCGTGCCAACATATTGGTGATCGGCACTTACGTCCATATAATGCTTCGAAAGGTGACATGCCGATACTTGAATGAAAGCTGTTGTTGTACGAAAATTCAACTAATGGTAAGTGAGCGTCCCAATTCCCTTTGAAGTCTATAACACATGCCCGAAGCATGTCTTCAAGAGTTTGAATGGTGTGTTCAGATTGACCATCAGTTTGGGGATGATAAGCGGTGCTGAGATCTAATCGCGTACCCAAAGCGGCTTGTACAGCTTGCCATGTTCGTGAAGTGAAACGACCATCATGATCAGATATAATGCTTAACGGTACACCATGACGGCTTACGATTTCACTGATGTAGATGCGAGCTAGTTTCTCATTTTTTAAGTCTTCGCGAATCGGAATGAAGTGAGCTGATTTTGTAAGACGATCAATGATTACCCATATTGTGTCGTACCCACCAGGAGTGCGAGGTAACACGGTAATGAAGTCCATGGTTATATTTTCCCACTTCCATACGGGTATTTCAGGTTGGACCAGAAGTCCTGAGGGTCTTTGGTGTTCAGCTTTCACTTTTGAACAGGTAAGGCACTTGGAAACAAAAACAGCAATATCCTTCTTCATTCCAGGCCACCAGTAGGTGTATCGAAGGTCCTGATACATCTTGTCGGCTCCTGGATGTACGGAGTATCGTGTCTTGTGAGCCTCTTTCATAAGAGTATCGTGAAGGTTGTTGTGATCGGGAATCCAGATGCGATCTAGATAATACAGAATGCCGTCAGATTTCGTTTCGAGTTTAAGTTCTGCTCCACAAGATAACTCATTGCGTATGTCGTATTCTGTTATGGAAACATGTTGAGCTTCTCGGATTTGGTCTTTGATGTTGGTCATGATTTGCGAACATAGAAGGCGAATAGAGTTCGCATAACCTTTTCGACTGAGTGCATCGGCCACCACATTTGCTTTGCCAGGATGATACCGAATTTCGCAGTCGTAGTCATTAAGAAGTTCGACCCATCTTCGTTGCCTCATATTCAACTCCTTTTGGTTAAAGATATGCTGGAGACTCTTGTGGTCAGTGTAAATCTCACACTTGGTGCCATAGAGGTAATGTCTCCATATCTTAAGAGCGAACACAACGTCTCCAAGTTCTAGGTCGTGAGTAGTGTAGTTCTTCTCATGAGTTTTGAGCTGCCTAGAAGCATAGGCTATCACCTTTCCCCTTTGCATTAAAACACAGCCTAATCCCTGTCCTGATGCGTCGCAATACACTACAAAGTCATCGCAACCTTCGGGGAGAGTGAGGATAGGAGCGTCACAAAGCTTTTGCTTAAGGGTTTGGAAGGCTTCTTCTTGCTTAGGTCCCCATGCGAAGGGTTTTCCTTTATGTGACAAAGCCGTGAGTGGTACAGCGATACGAGAGAAATTCGATATGAAACGACGATAATAACCAGCCAACCCAAGGAAAGATCGTACTTCGGTTGGGGTACGTGGCGCTTGCCATTCTTGTACTACTTTGATCTTTGCGGGGTCGACATGAATTCCCTTGTCATTGACGACATGACCAAGGAACTGTACTTCTTTTAACCAAAATTCGCACTTGGAGAATTTAGCGTAAAGCTTTTCGGTCTTCAAGAGTGTGAGGATGAGTCGAAGGTGTCGTTCATGATCAGTCTTAGACTTTGAGTAAATGAGAATATCGTCGATGAAGACTATAACAAAGCGATCAAGATAGGGTTTACAAACTCTGTTCATTAAGTCCATGAAGACGGCTGGAGCGTTGGTTAAACCAAATGGCATAACCATGAATTCATAGTGACCATATCGAGTTCGGAAGGCGGTCTTAGGAACGTCTTCTTCATGTACTCTGAGTTGGTGATAGCCGGAACGAAGGTCGATCTTTGAAAAACAAGTGGCACCCTGGAGTTGGTCTAGAAGATCATTGATGCGAGGTAACGGATAGCGATTTTTGACCGTTAATTTGTTGAGTTCCCTGTAATCGATACACATGCGAAAGGTCCCATCTTTCTTCTATACAAACAGAACAGGTGCACCCCAAGGCGATGAGCTAGGACGTATGAATCCCTTGTCGGTCAGTTCTTGCAATTGACTGGCCAGCTCTTGCATCTCGGATGGGGCTAACCTATAAGGAGATTTCGCGACGGGTGTAGCGCCAGGTATAAGGTCGATGCGGAATTCGACTTCTCTCTTGGGAGGAAGTCCGGCGATGTCGTCGGGAAAAACTTCCGGGAATTCCTTCACTACGGGTATATCTTCGAGCTTCTTCTCTTTGCCTCTCTTCTTGACAACGTGGGTTAGAAATGCTACATAATTCTTGCGGAGATATCTTCGGGCTTGAAGACAGGACATCAGCTTAAGTCCTTTCGAAGGGGTTTCTCCAAAGATTCGTAGAGTTTGACCGTCTGCAAGAGGAATGTGAATGAACTTCTCACGGCATACTACTTCAGCCTGATGTTGGCTGAGCCAGTCCATGCCGATTATAACGTCAAAACTTCCCAACTTCATAGGAATGAGGTCAATAGAAAAATCGTGATCGTTTAGAGTAAAGGTGCAGTTTCGGATAATGGAGTTTAATGAGACCGGTTTTCCGTCAGCAACTTCTACCGTTATAGATTTCATAAGTTCGTCACGAGTTTGATTGAGGATGGGTTCGAATTCTAAGGACACAAAACTCTTATCCGCGCCAGTATCAAATAACACAGATGCATAACTACCATTGACGAGAAACGTACCGTTAACCACATTGTTGTCGGCCCTAGCATGGTTGGCGTTGATGTTAAATGCTCTTCCTCTAGCAGGTGGAGGAGCTTGGTTAGCTTGGTTCACCGGATTCGCTTGAGCTTGAGCATGTATGATGTTCACCAAGCGTGGACACGTGTTTCTAAAGTGGTTTGGGTCACCACAATTGTAGCAAGCCCGCATGGGTTGCATCATGGGGTAGTTGGGTTGATAGTAGGTTTGGGTTGCATGTTGTGTAGGTGGTGGTAGTAGGGGTTATTGGGTTTGACCCATTATTTGATGGTGGGTTTGAGTTGTGGGTTGGTTGCGGTTCATTCGTTGCAGTGAGCGGCAGGCTTGGATGGTGTGACCTGCACGGCCACAGCCGGTGCAGTATTGACAGGGGTATTCGGGAGAGTGATGGTATTGGCAACGGGTGCACTTTGGGTAAGGGCCAGAGTATTGCCTTTTGTATGGTGCGGTTGAAGGAGTAACTTGTGTGATGGGTGCAGCAGGGATAGGGAAATTTGTTTGAGTGACGGCAAAATTTCTGGTATTTCGTTTCCTCTTGTTTGAAAATTTTGAGGATAAGGTAGGGTGGTTGGAAGTTTGGCCCTCAACGGGGGCTTTCTTTTTCTCTTCTTTGAACTTACCGTTTCTGATGCGGTTCTCGGTAAGTTCGGTGGCTAATTCCATGGCGGCTTCGAGAGTTGCAGGCGAAGCGCTGAGGACTGAGTCCTGAATCTTCGAGGGAAGGCCTCGAATATAGTGTTCCACCAGACGGTACACGGGGGTGAACAAGTTAGGAACCATCTGGTTCAGCTCAAGAAATATTTTGTTGTAGGAAGTGTGATCCCCTTCCTTTTGCTTCAGCGAGTGGAATTCGTCTTCCAACTTCTTGAGTTCGCTTCTCGGGCAGAAGCGTTTGGTCATTACTTCCCTTAACTCTTCCCAAGTTAAGGCCATCGCGTCTTCTACTCCTCTCTTACCCTTCTCGGTGTTCCACCAGGTCAGGGCTACCCCAAATAATCTCCCGGTTGCGTAACGTACCTTGCGATCCTCGGGACAATCGCAATTTAGGAAAGTGTTTTCCATTTCCTCAAACCAGTGGAGGAGAGCGGTGACACCTTCGGTCCCTTCGAACTTTGGGGGATCGCAAGACTTGAAGTGCTTGTAGGAGCACTTCTTGGAGGAGGGGTTGTCGATGTTTTGATCCTCTTGATTTGGTGGGTTGACAGGATTTGCAGTGAGAGCTTGCTGAACTTGAACTACAATATCAGGAAGTACTGCGGCCATTTGTTTTGCTATTTGAGTGGCCAAGCGTTCGTTTGACCTTCCTGACTTTCGTCCTCCACGTAGCTGCCTACCCGACATCTACAGGAATATACATAGGAAGATGGTGAGTTTATGGAGAGTTTAGGGGTCATGTGTCTAAAAAAAATGAAATTAACATAAATATCAATAATGCAACCACATCCATAGGATGTCTTGGGTTAGCTCATGTTGGGCCTCAAATGTCCCCCATACCTTCACCTGTATAGTCATGTGGGCCCCCATGACTATTGGCTTGGTAGGATTCACATTAGTATTGGCGATTTAACACTCGCATGACCCGAATGAAAACCACAAAATATGTTTACAAGATGTATGGTCGGAATGTGTCCAGGTGTAGACACAATGACAACTCAAAGTGGGGTTAGCTCACACGACGTTTGGTATAGCATGCTTTGGCCTAATAGGTACTTCGTATTCTCATCGTTAGTCCCCAGGTAGGCAAACTGGTCCTTTATTTTTGGATTTATACGAATGCCAAGCCTAGACAGGACGTTCCGACTACCGGTACTGGTACCCTTCCAGTTACTACATGCCCGTCATGAGAACTCACTTTGATGAGATTTGAAAGTACGAAAATCATTGTAAAGCAATCATGAAAATGATGTGGTGTGTGCTTTCATGGATATGATATGTTATAAGAATATGGTTCATGATAAGCATTATATGATAATATATACTTATGAACATGCTTGCATAACATTGAATGTAACAATAAACATAAAGCATATAAACATCATGAATTTTGCATGTAACACACAAAAATCTAAAATTTCTAAGCAACTATAGTATAGGCTCTAAGGGTCTAATAACCTATCCTATATCCCTATAGTCATGGCTCTGATACCAATCTGTCACACCCCGACCCGCAGCGGAATAAGAGTCGGAGCATAATTGGGTTATCACCAAAGCTCATGATGTTTACTAATATGTTTCATATTTATTAAATCCAAATTACATTTCAATATTCCAAGTCAAATTCATACAATACATGGAAAAGGAAAATTAACTAAAACAAATCCATAATTTAAACTGGTTTATTCTTCTAAGCCGCCCTATATGTTTCTTGCTTCAACTTGATCACCTGTATCATGTGTAAAAATGGGAAATTTTGGGTCAACAAAAGTTGGCGAGTGAACCTTGTTAAAAACATTTGTTATCAATTTATTATTGTAATTTATTTAGGAAAAACTGTGCAATAATCATATATGAACAATGTATGTAAACGTAACGATCACAAACCACCTTACTTAAACATGAAATAAGAATGACAATGTATATGTTGGCAACGTCCCGTTCACGCTCATAGGTAATGGGGAACGGACGGCCTATGCTAATGTATGTGAGATCAAGGCTCAATCAAACGGAGCCGATCTTATGTTGGCAACGCCTGGTTCACGCTCATAGGTAATGGGGAACAGCTCACGCTCATAGGTAATGGGGAGCGGCGGCCTATGAAATGTATGTACTGAAATGATAAAATTAATCTAAACTTCTACCACACAAACAATGGATACACATTGAATACACACTTGATCATGAACATGATGGATGCACAAATGTTTAATTATAATAAATAAATACGACACATGATACACCCCAAAATGTGATTAAAACGGGGAATTGGTAGAGATTCACTCACATTGGGTGCGTTTGTTTGAAGATGTTGAATGCGCACGAGTTTAGGGGATTGATCGACGAGAGATAACTAACCAAATAAATAACGAAAAGGTACGGTAAGTATGTGGATTTTATTAACTATTTTAATAAGATTGTTGGGTATAATTTTGTGAGTTTAAGGCTACTTTCTAACTTTAAAAACGTTATTTTTAAGTATTTTTAATTGATTTTTAGATTAAATAAATAAATAAAAATAAAAATGTTGACTTTGACCGTTGACCGAGACCGTTGACCGTTGACCGGTTCGGTCAGTTGTATGGTTGCACTGAGCGAGGTTCGAACCGGTGACCTCCCGTACGCGTTCACGCAGCTCTACAACAGAGCTACGGTGTCTAACCCGAAATAATTCTGTTTTTAATTATACTTATATACTATTTAACTTAATCCGAAAATTATTTATTTTTAAAAAGCTTTTAAGCGTATCGGACCGGTGCTGACCACAGGTCTCGAACCCGGGACCTGTGGGTTAGCGTACACACAGTCCACCGCTGGACTGTGTGTCTCACTTGGTTATTAACTCGGTTTTTATTATACTTAACATAGACTGTGTGTCAACCCGGTTCAGTTAAAAAGGCAGATTTTTATTTCAAGTGGGTAAAGCTGGGACAGGATTCGAACTCGCGTTGCATGTGTGTTTGTTGCACACAGTCGACCGCTGGACTGTGTGTCTAACCCGTTCATTAAACCGATTTTAATTATTCTTATATTATACAACACTTCATCTCCTTCGTTCAAAACACAGACATCGACTAATTGACTGTTATTTGATAAATTAGCTCTATGAATGTTATGAGCCATCGTAAAGAAAATGAACGGAAAGAGATTGGAGGGTTGATTGTACCAACTGTTCGTTTTTCTTCAGACGTCCGACAAGGTCGTCGGCTCCGTCTTGGTGAGCTGCGGCTAATAGAATCTACCAACAATTTGGAGGGATTAGATGTGGAATGGAACTACTGGGTAACGACTTATCAGTAAATTAGAAGAATCATACCGATTAACAGCAGTTTCCTTGAAAGCTCAGAATTTCTCGGGCGAAGACAGATAATCCGGCAACGTCGACTGGAAAGGATTCTGGGTGGGGGATTGATATTAGAATTTTGTCTAATAAAGGAATGAGCCAGAAAAATCGAAGTAATTACCGTGTAGGTGGAAGTCTCGGTTTTCCGGCGACTTGCAGATGTTTTCCGGCGAGTAAATTTCGTCGAGAAAAGGTGCGATTTGAGAGCGAAAAGGTTTCTGGTGAATTGTGGGTGAATTTATAGGGTAGTATCGAGATGTATGGGGTCTGAAATCGGTCTCAATTCGAAGTCAGCCGTTCTCCGGCGGTTACGATTGATGTCGCGGTTTCAGACGTCGGTTATAACCATCGTTAGAGTTAATTCTTCGGTTATCTTGAACGGAAACGTAAATTATCGGCGAAGTCGTCGGGATTTCCGACGACTGCTATTTGGGCGCAATTTGACTGAATTTAACTTCCGCACTTTTATTATTTGAATTAATTGATTCATTATATTATCAGAAAATCAAAGTGGCGGAGCGGTTGATGGCATGAAAGTTAAGTCTTTGGGAATGTCCGGCTGACCCGGGTTCGACTCCCGGCAGCCGGTTTTCCTTTTTAATTAATTTATTTTTATTTTTTTACAATTATAATTTATATCATCTAATTTGTTTATTAATTATGTATCGTTTAAAACTAAAATAAGCCATAAATGAACAACAAAAATTTAAAACTGATTGTTCGGTTATTAAATGAAGCGGGTTTCGAAAACCCGTTTTTCAACAAATGTTACACTAATGATTCCATCACTTGTTGTATATTCTTAACAATGAGTGTATCAAAACTGATCAGGTACACAACCACACCTAACACGTGTAGATGTATTAGTAGTATAACAAACGAGTACCAAACGAGTTCCTGTTCCTGTAGTGAAGTGCATGTGGAAATTTTGCTAGTTTGTATACATATCACATGTCAATTGACAGATTTAGAAATTTTTTTGAGGGAATGCAAAAATTAATAGGACTAAACAAGGCAGGACAAAATGTGTGTTCAAAACGGGTGAGGTAAAATTTTTCATATTTATTTATTTAACGGTGTTGTAAACTATTTATATTTATTTATTAATTACTTGATGGTATAAAGACAATGAATATAATTTTATCATACTTAAACGTGCATAATAAACCAAACTTAAGAAACTATAAAAAAAACTTGTAAACAATTATTTTTCTACTGAAATTAGTTGGTGATGGTTAATGCTTGATGTAAAGTTACTTTAAGGTTATATAAAAACTAAAATCAAACTAAAAGGTTTTATTTAAATACTAGTTAAATTAAAAGGGATAAATGTGAAATGGTCATTAATATTTATCATCGTCTAATATGGGTATAAGAATTATTTAAAAAGTTGTTAAAAGGATTTCAAATGAATTTGCAATCGTGTGTATATATATAATACACACATATATCTATAAGTTAAACGAAATAAAAAACAATAGAAGAAATAAAGATAAAAGTTAGTATTAAAGATAATAAAAGTGAAATAAAAAACAATAGAAGAAATAAATAAAAAGGATAGTATTAAATATAATAAAAGTACGAGAATGATGAACTTAAATAAAAGAATAAAAAAAAAAGAAATCGCGAGGTTGAAACGATGAATATTAGAGATAATTATATATAAAAAATAATCATTGTTAAATATTGGTATATTTCAATATTTAAAAAAAAAGAGTGTGTATTTCTTAAATCCAAGTTTTGCAATAGTATATATATTATATTATATTAGGATATGTGTGATACACTGGTTGAATAAATATTATTTTTAAATATTAATCTTAAATAATATGTCATCTTGTTCTTAAAATCTATAATTCATTAGAAGTTAACACGTGACATCGAATATTTAATATGAGAAAGGGACGGAATGTATAAATAAAATGATTTTTTAAGAGTTCTGAAAGTTCTGTAATTATTTAAAGTTTTCAAATGAACAAAACCCTTTATTATAAAATCGAGTTAAATGCCATTTTAGTCCCTGTGGTTTTGGTCATTTTGTCAGTTTAGTCAAAATGTTTCATTTATCGTCTGTGGGTCCAAAAAGGTTTCACTGTTGCCATTTTAGTCCACTCGGTTAACTTCATCCATTATTTATGTTAACGATAAGGGCAATTCAGTCATTTTATATGGCCGAATCGCCCTTCTAGTTAATAGAATTACATATAAAATGACTGAATTTGCCCTTCTCGTTAACAAAATAATGGATGAAGTTAACTCAGTGGACTAAAATGGCAATAGTAAAACCTTTTTAGACCCATAGGCGAAAAATGAAATATTTGAATTAAACTGACAAAATAGCCCAAATCACAGGTATAAAATGGCATTTAACTCTATAAAATATTATAGATTGTTATAGTATTAAAATAAATTATTTTGTTATAGGTTACCATTTTTACATTAAATGTTTAAAGCGTTAATAGAAGGCACGAATTATTTATGCTTACTTTATTATAATTTAATTTAACTAATCCTTATTATAAAGAAAAGACATATAAATATAAATGGAAAAAAAAAGATAAAAATTAAAAAGATAAAATTTATAGATTAAAATAAAATATATTTTTTAATTGAATCTTATTAAAATAAAAGCTTAATGGGCTAGCCCATCTACATGAACCAACAAAAATTACTCTTCATGTAACTTCTAATTTTAATAATATATTGTAGTTTTTGCGGGGTCTTTAGCAATCGAATTGTGATCGAAAAGGAGGCTGCAAATGCTTCGATTCTAGTCGTATATTCATTTCGTAACAAATACGGGTTTCAAAACTAATTTTCATGAAACAAAATGTTTTAAACGTGTAAAATAAATAAAATACCTTCAATGTTATCAGTGATATATAACAATTCATAGTAAATATAAAGTATTTTATCATACAAAACGTAAGAATGGTATGAAAAAGTAAAAAAATACGATGGTATTTTCGTAATTATTTTAATCAAAATTACCCTATAAGATCAAAATTACATTAAAAGATCATTTGTAGAGTAATAATGATAGTTTACAAAATTACCCTATAAGATCAAATTTTCCTATAAGATCACTTGTAGAGTAATTATGATACTCTATAAAATTACCCTACAAGATCAAACTTACCCTACAAGATTATTTGTCGAGTAATATTGATAATTACCCTACGAGTAAAATAATTACGAAAATACCACAGTGTTTTTTTTACTTTTTCACTCCATTCATACATTTTGTACAATCAAATACTTTATATTTGATCTTTTGTCTAAAAATACAATCCACACCCCCACCCTTAGAGATGTACAAAAAAAACCGGTTATATAACCGAAACCGGAAAAAAAAACCGAAACCGGTTTTTTTATAACCGGTTTTTTTGAAACCGGTTCGCGTACAAACCGGTTAGACAGGTTATAGACCGGTTACAAATTATATAACGAAAACCGGTTACGAAATCGGTTTTTTTGAAAACCGGTTAATTAACCGGTTAACCGCTAACGTTAAAAAAACCGGTTTTTAAAACTGGTTAAATTGGTTTTTTTTGCCCAGCTATGATTCTCGGTCATATGACCGTTTGGACCCTATCTAGCCCTTTTTTGGAGTTTTTTGGTCTAAAAATCATCTCCAACTAGTATAAAAGGGTTGTGGGTGTTTAGGTTCAAGCACATCACTCTCTAAACCTTCAAAAACTCTTAAAATCGCTCACAATCTTGTTCGATATTTCTTGAAAAAGTATGACAAGCTCTAGTGCTCATGATTCGGTCAACATTGGCGAGTCTACAACGGACACTGTGATTCGTGTTATTCTAACGAAGCGCAACCCCGAAGTTTGGGCACATTTCAATTTGTGAGAGATGGCCAACGGGAGAAAAAAAGCGCGTTGTCACCATTGTAATGGTTTCTACGCCGAAACCGCAAACACCACGTTGAGACAACACATCGAAAAACCGTTTTGCAAGGCGTTAAAACAACAACCCGCTAGTGGTCAAGCCTCCATGGCAAGTGAAGGTGCTTCTTTGTTCGCCTATAATTACGAAATGGCTAGGGTGGAAATGGCGAAGTTTGTAATCCAAGAAAGTTTGCCGTTCAACCATTTCGACAACCAACGCTACACAAAGATGGTTCAAAGAACTCTCCAACCACGATACACCCATGTAAGTCGTGCTACTTTTAGAAGGGATTGTTTAAAATTGTGGAAAAATGCTAAACAAGAATTAATTTCTTTTTTTGAAAAATAAAAAACCGGTGTTAACTTGACTAGCGACGTTTGGTCCGTACCGCATGATTCACCCGACTCATATATTTGTGTCACCGCCCATTGGATTGAACCGGCGACATGGCAAATGATGAAACGCACGATTTTGTTTAAATTACTTGATTACCCTCACACTGGTGAAGCTATTTATAAAGCAATCGACAAATGTATTACAACATACAAATTGGAAAACAAGATTTTTTCAATATCTTTTGACAACGACTCAAACAATACGGTTTCGGTAATGCATTTAAAATTAAAATACAAACCGATTTGTGAAGGTATTTTGTCCATAGTCGATGTATTGCACACATCATAAATTTGGCCGTTCAAGACGGTTTAAAGTTTATTGAACCACAAGATGAAGCTTTCAAAAAAATGTTACGTCATATATATAGTCATACGCATAGACATTCAAAATATAAAAAAATGTGTAAGGAAGCGGGTCGAATATGCTTAGGACCCAATTGGGACGTTGCTCATAGATGGAACTCGGCTTGCACCATGTTTGAAAAAGTTATTTTGCAAAAAGAAAGTTTAATAGAATTTCATAACTCTTTGTCTAGTCATAGAAAGGTTTCGCCTTACCACCCATCGGGTTGGGCTACTATTGAAACAGTTACACAATTGCTTCAAGTTTTCAAAACATCAACAAAAACTTTATCGGGGGTTTATTATCCTACAAGTTCATTGGTGATTCACAATTTGTTTAAAATGTGTTTAAAATTAAACGAGATGTCGGTTAGAGGTAGACCATATTATGATGTGGCAGAAACAATGAAGGAAAAACTAAGAAAATATTTTAGCGAACTACCCGCGGTTTTTACTTGTCCCGCCGCTTTAAACCCTTGCTTTAATGTTTTTGGAACCGGGTCTTTAATTGAAAAAAAATTGCAAACGAGTTGAATTTAAACACCGCACAAGACCCTAACTTTGGTGAAGCCGCAAAAATTCGTTTCAACGATCAACTTTCAAAAATGTATGACGTTTATGTAACAAAATATGGTGCAACCACGTCACACATTCACGAGTCAATGAGAAATGCCGCTTTCGGCGAAGGTTCTTAAGAATATGTTTATAACCAATTGTTTGATGAGTCGAGTCAAATGTACCGTCGTAACACTACCAGTAGCGAACTTGGTCGGTATGGTGGGTCGAACTTTCTACAGACGATGACTTCACAAGAATTTAAAATTTTTGATTTGTTGGCTTGGTGGAAAAGTAAGAAAGATCAATTTCCGATCTTAGCCACAATGGCCCGAGATTTACTAACGGTCCAAGCTTCCACGGTAGCTTCGGAAAGTGTTTTTTCTATTAGTGGCAGGGTGATTTCGATAAGGAGGACTCGACTAACACCAAAGGCGGTTGAGATGTCGATTTGCTTGAAAGATTACTTGGATGCGGCGGAGAGATGTCAACATATACGCACACTCGAGGATGAATTGGAATACGAAGGCGAAGTGTACGAGGACGAGGTCTAAGCCGAATTGACAACTCCAATGACCGACGAAGAAGCCGCATTGGATGAATTCCTTCGCAATAGTTCAACTTCGGGTTCGAGC
Organism: Scalesia atractyloides; assembly: GCA_947069175.1. Lineage (NCBI taxonomy): Eukaryota > Viridiplantae > Streptophyta > Magnoliopsida > Asterales > Asteraceae > Scalesia > Scalesia atractyloides. The sequence goes on along the minus strand of CAMTDV010000022.1, from coordinate 18,527,857 downwards.
GAAGAAGACTAAACGAGACTCAAGATATATTCTTTCTATTGTAGTCCCATTAAAATATATATATTAGTGGACATTCTTGCGGTTTAATTTTTAAGTTTACGTACTTCATTTGTTACGTTTATCGTTCGTACTTTCACCGTTATGTAACAATCGTTTGTTTCAAAAGTTAATCATATTATAATTTAAATTTTTAGATTTTCGTAGTTAACTTTTTATATTATAAATCTTCATTTTCAGCCAAAAAAAACCAAGAAAATAAAAAAAAATCATATTCAGTCAACCGGTTTTTTAACCTTTTTTTTAGCCAGTTTCTTTCTGGTTTTTTAATCGGTTTTTATACAATTAATTGGTTATTAAAAACCGGTGTTTTACTACCGGTTACTATTTTCCACACAAAAAACCGGTTATTAAGTAACCGTTTTTTTTCCCGACCAAAAAAACTGAACCGGTTTTAACCAGAACCGGTTATAAAAAACCAGTTTGTACAACTCTACCCACCCTTCTCTACTAAAAATTCACTTTTTCTGCCAAAGGCTTTATAGCCTAGCAGCAATGGTATCCCCCCCAGCTAAATAGGTTGGGATTTGAGCCTCGTTAAAAACATTTGGAGTTTAAAAAAGGGATTCTATTGCCACACCACCTATCTATCTACATACTTTGACATTTCAATACGGATCATATAGGCCTATACGATCCGTATTGAATAAAGTTAAGACATGACAGACTAACAGGTTCAGGAGATGTCTAGCGGCCTACTTATACGTATCGTATAGGCCTATGCGATACGTATTGAGGCCCATAATTTTTTAAGGTTTGAATTCTAGTATGCTGGGTTTTGTTTTGGTATTTTGGGTTAGTTATTGGTGTTTATTGTTGGTTATTTTTTTTAATGAGTTTTAAATTTTTTATTATTTTTTATCGTTACGTATCGTATAACATTTTTAACTTTTTAATATTTATAGTGACGTGTCGTATGATATTGTATCATCCTTGTATCGTATCGTGTTGTTACGTATCGTATTATAGCGTATCATGGCGTATCATATCACATTTAAACTTTTTGTGTTGATGTATTTCACTATGTTTGATGTTATAACATTATACATTATACGTAACCAAGCAATACAATCTAAACAGTCAAAATAAACAATCACAAATATAAATAAACTGAAACTGCAAATTTAACTAAATAATAAGTTTGTATATATGTAAATGACATTTGATGTTATAACATCACACGTAACCACACTCCTTCTCTGTATAAACGTGCTCATGTTTGTGTCGGATGATTTGCCAAAAAGATAAATAGAACCAAGACATTGTTTAATATCGAATATAAAGAAAAGAACGAAGTGAAGGAATTTTTTTTGCGTCTTCGTCTTCCTCGTTTATAAAGACCAAGCAGAAAGCAAAATTACAGATCAATACGGGTCGTATAGGCCTATACGACCCGTATAGGGCTGACGGAATGTTCCTATCAATCACTTTATGTCACTGTTGAGTGACAGAAAGTAACCTCGTACTTAATGTCACAAACCCCGACCCCACCCTGGATGGAATCCGAGAGCAGATACAATGGTATTGGTGTTTATTAAAATTTTCGCGGCGAAATTTTCATCAAGACCGGGTGTCGGGATAAATATAAGAGTTTTCAAAAACAACGCAGTTTTCATTTCATAAAATGTGTGACGAAATCCATAATTACATAAAGGATTTCATAGGGATAAACCCTTGATTGCAAAACACGTTTTATTCAGGTCTACATAGCCACTTATTTAAGCTTGAGTGCCTCCTAGCACTTTTCCTTCACTTCACAGTAATTTACCTGAAACGCGTTTTAAAAATATTTGATCCGCGAAAAATATTGGTGAGTTCATTCAGTTGTAAAAAGACACAGTACTGTAATCAAAGCATTAAGAGTTTTTATATTTGTTTATATCTTTCAATTACCCACAATACTTGTCACTCGCCTATTTCGGCGACTTTGGTCATATTACTATTGGCTAACCCTTTGTCCAATAGTAAAGCTTATTAAGTAATGTATACAAACCCCACATAATGACTGTAATTTAAGAATACAAAGACATAATTTCTGTAAATACAATTAGAAAACATTTACTGTTTTGAAAGCATTTGAGAAAAAGAGAATGACTCACTTTGTAGATTTAAGGTTTATAGTAATAGCCTCCTAATCTAATTATTGGGTTCCTAATTAAATATACAATGCACACGGATTAGTGTATTAATCCAATTCAAACTTTAACGATAATCACAAGATCACAACCACAACATGATTAAAAAGTATAGCCTTATTCAGGCAGCACTTAAACATCAGTTGGTTTGGTTTTAGATCAATCGAACAGGGTATCGTACCATTGATTAGAGTTAGCACCCTGCTTACGGGGCAGGGTTTTAGAACTTCAGGTACAATAGTAGTATTACACCAGAATATCGAGAGAGAGAAAAGAAAATGGACGAGTTGAAATGTGCAATGAACATCCTATTTATATCTGATTCTGGGGTCTCTCGCGCCCAGCCAGAGGCCAAAGCTAGGGCATAAGTGTCATGACTCATGGGGTAGAGTTAACACGAGGACGACACGTGTCTATGGCGGCTTACAGGTCTCTCGCCATCGCGAGAGGTAAGGGCTATCCTCTCACCATCGCCCCCCCTCTGCCAAAGACCAATTTTTTTTATTTATTTTTTAGGGTTGTTACACTTAATACGGATCGTATAGGCCTATACGAACTGTATAGGGTTTGCATGTGAACCCTATCTATCAGAGGTGACAGACAACTTTTTAATAATACACATCATATAGGCCTATACGATACATATTAACAATGCATGTGAAGATAGTGTCAGCCTTTGACTAACCTTGGAAATTGAATTTACCTTAATACAGGTCGTATAGGCCTATAAGACCCGTATTGGTGATGTTGATTTAATTTTGTAAGGTGTGCCAAACTTTTGAAGAAAGTTTAGTAGTTAAATAAAAACATATCACTTTTTCTAGTTGTCAATTCTAACCTCAAAACTCTATCGTTGAAAACTATAAAACAAAAATACCAATCTACCACATCTAACAACCCTTGAAAATTATAAACCAAAACTACCAATTGACCACATCTCACAACAATTGTTCGTGAACAAATTTGATTAGTTATTGTTGGAAGTGCCTCATCAGCATGAACAAAGGAAGCCTGATTGTGGTCCTAAGTCTATTAATTAAGGAATATGTAAAAACCTAAACTTTTTAAGGCTTTCTATGTGAGGTTTATATGTGCCTCAATTAGGTTTAGTTGGCTCGGTCTACTTTTTAAATCAACTTTTAAAATCCCGATAATCTCGAGAGAGATCATTTGGAAGATTAGGGAAGTAAGAAGGTCAAATGTATGGGTTACATGGCTGATTTAATAAAAAAAATAAGGTTGGTGATCTAATGACAGAAACAAAATTTCTAAAAACACTTAACTTGTAAAGATGATGGGTTCAAGTCTTATTAGAAGTATAAAAAAAAAATTACCGTTAAAAAATTAATAAAAAATCGTTCCTCTATTTTTTCCAGTTAGTATATACGTTAGTCTCTTACTTATTATAATAACTGTTATTTATTTATTAATGTCGGTTATTTCATACCACCAAACCTCATTTTTGTTTATAAATTTAGTTTGTTAAGAGTTTTTGAGTGCCGAAAGTAGAAGTCCCATGATAACGACTAAGAGTGTCTTTATATTAGATTAAAATTAAAATAAAAGGTAGGCGCGTAGAGTAGTCTCTTGAATGTTACATAGTATTATATTATATTTCTACTGTATACTGTATTATATTATATTATTATTAAAATTAATTTTTAAAAATAAAGTAAAATGCGTGACGGTTCTTATGGTTTTATAAAATAACACATATAGTCTTCAACTTTTAGAAATTACACCAATGGTTCCTTTGATTTGTCAATTTGTTATTCGGATAGTCTTTAGAGAGAATGTGAGTTAGTTTTCTCTGTTAAGTCCAATGAAATTACATATTTACTTCTCCTTATAAAAAAATCAATATGAATTATTAAAAGTGTGAGGCCCACCTTATTCACCCCTCTCTTATAAACAACCGGCCACCATCACTATCGTCGCACCACCTCCAACCTGAACCCCATACCTCCACCTCCATCCTAAACCCACCATCGCTGCACCACCTCCAACCTGAAACCACCACCGCCGCACCACCTCCAACCTAATCCCACTACCGCCTTTACTCGACCACCAGAACCACCTCGTTCTTCTCCGTCACCTCCCTCATCTTCACCTGCAAACACCCTCACCACCATTTCATTCATCTGCAAACATCCTCACCACCACCACCTTCATTCGACCACCACAACCACCACCTTCACTCGATCGCACAACCCCCAAATTTTGGCTACATTTAACTATAAGAGTAAACTGCCATTTTGGTCCCTGAGGTTTGGCCAGTTTTGCCATTTTAGTCCAAATCTCAAAGTTTTTGCATCTGCGTCCCTGTGGTTTCATTTTTGTTGCCATTTTGGTCCAAAAGTGAAATTAGGTCAGATTCTAAAAGAACAACCTGTATTTTTAGTCTTTTTCCTCAGGGGCATTTTTTTCCTTTTAGGGGGGTTTGGGGTTTATTAATGCTTAAATGACCAAAATGCCCCTGAGGAAAAGGACAAAAAATCAGGTTTTTCTTTTAGAAATCTGACATGATTTCAGTTTTGGACTAAAATAGCAACAAAAATGAAACCACAGGGACCCAGATGCAAAAACTTTGATATTTGGACTAAAATAGCAAAACTGACCAAACCTCAGGGACCAAAATAGCAGTTTACTCTAATTATAAAGACAAGAATGCTGACAAAATAGTACATCAGCGATTCAGGAGAGCAATTGCTATTACATGAGTTCTATTTTAGGAATTAGGATTTCATGTTGTTTTTATAGCGGTGGCAACTTCAACCCCCTTCTAAAAAGGGGTCGATTGAGGTTGTATATTGATATTATTTAGAACAAGTCAAATGGGTGAACTATAAAAATTTGGCTATAAGGAAACTGATTAAATGGATTACAGGAGTCAAACAAGTTGAATGTTTTAAAAAATCAGATTTCTCTTTATAAAATATTGTGGTAGTAATCGTATATGATATATTAACTGTTAATAAAATTCAAGTAGAAAGAAAGAACATGACATAAATGATATCTAGCCTGGTGTGGGGTGGGTGGTGGTGTTGGTAGCGGCAGGTGTTGATGGAGGTTTTCCTAAAAGAGAGATAGAGAGAGTTGTAAAGAGAGTGAGTATTTATATATATATAGTGTGTGTGAATATTTTTATATTAATAAAAGCAAGGGGTAAATAAGTAATTTCAGATGCACTTAATAGAGAAAACTAACCTCCATTCATTCCAGGGACTATCTGAGTAACAAACTGTCAAACTATAGGGACTACCGGTGTAAATTTTTAAAAGTTTGATACTATAGGTGTTATTTTATAAAATCACAGGGACCATCCGGGTTTTTCACGCTTAAAAATAATATACTTTCCTTTACTTTTATTTTGGTATTAACCATTTTTCTAAGGTTAGTAAAATTTCGTTTTTAATTAATTTTGCTACTAAACATGTGACTTAAGGTTTCATTTAGCATTTTCGTATCAACCACTTTCATTATATAAATAACAAAAAATGTCCCACATGTTTTATTTAAACACCAAAAATCTATCAAATTTTGACTTTTCTTGTTACTTTAACATTTTAGTATATGATCTTTAATTTTTTGGTTATTTTAGGGGATGTTGGTAACTTTTAAATGATTATATGCTGAATTAGTAAGAGGTCTGAACCATTAAGTGATAAAACAGTAAGAGGTCTGATTCATTACTAGCTAGTATAATGCTTAATCGATCAGGGGTAAATGTCTGACCAATTCAGATTAGAGGTCTCAACCATTTAGACTTAGTATTATGCTTAACCATTTAGAGGTAAATGTCTGAACCATTAAGACATCTTCTCGTGAAACAAACAGTCTGAACTATTAAGTGTTGAACTAGTAAGAGGTCTGAACCATTAAGAGACCCATTAAGAGTTTCATTAAAAGCTAAACAAACAGCCTCTTAGTTTATCATAATTTAAACTTTATTTAAAACCGCTAACTTTTAGGATGGATTGACTATGGTTACCACATCCTTTTTATCTATGTTTTGATATTCGGTATCTACTGCTTATCGTTGCCACCAAACATTTGCACATGCTCCATGCCACCGCAACACGTGGATGAAAAACCAACAAGTAGTCGTTAAAAAAGCAATATATTAAAAACGCAAAAACTCTTCTCCTTTTACACGCTTCTTTTTACATACTAATTAGTTGGAAGTAGGGATGTAAACGAACCGAAAGAATACGAACAAGACCTTGTTCGTCTTCGTTTGTTAAGAGATATGTGTGTTCATGAACTGTTCATGAACACTTACCGAACGAGATTTTATTTTTGTGTTCGTTTGTTAAGGAAATGAACTTGTCCGTTTTTGTTTGTGTTTGTTTGTTAATTTTAGGCAACGAACGGAAACAAACGATGATGAACATAAATGAGCACAAACTAATGTTAATAAACATAAATAGAAACAAACGAACACAAACAAACGTTCATGAACAGAATATATAATGCATTGTCACTTATTAAATATTTTATTTGTCGGAATTTTAATTATTTAAATAAATTATAAAAATAAAAACACTAATGAACAATCGAATACAAACGAACACGTTACCGAACATTCATGAACATAAACAAACGAATGCGACATCTGTTAATGTTCGTTCCTTTAACTAAACGAATGAAATTTCTTGTTCGTGTTCGTTTGTTTAATAAACGAACAAACACAAACGAACTTCCCACCAAACAGTTCACAAACTGTTCGCCAAACATTTAGTTCGTTTGGAGCCCTAGTTGGAAGGCTTCCTCACCTACGATGGAGGGTAATTTGAGATGCGTCGTATCAATGTATGTCAAAATAAATTCGTATATGGTCATGAGAATCATGACTATATACATCTACTTTAACTTGTACACAGATGTTAGAATGAAAGAACGATATATGCGAATTAGACACGAAAATCTACCTTTTTTTATTTGTGTACCCTCTAAAAATAAAGTTACTTATGTCGTATAGCAAATAATACACAAATCTATTTGAGTATCCACTTTTTACACTTGTTTCGTGAAAAGACTAAAAATAGCAACGATGGTAATACTTTTTCTAATGGGCCTATGCATACACCCCATCTTTCTCAATCCACACCCCATAAATATTCGAAACGATCGTCCGACAAAACATTAATCAAACCATTCGATCGTCTTGGGTTGTGGTGACGCAAGCCTTAATGTAAACCACTGACCAGGAGAAAGTTGTTTAGTATAACAAACTTGTCGGAACCAATTCGATTGGTATGACGTCAACCCTTAACCGTGGTCGTTCATTGTTGTATGTCAGATATGGATGAGCTCGTTACCAACCGGTACCGAAAAATCCCCAAAAGTGGGTACCGGTACCGAATATATCTGGTATGGTACTGTACGGAACCGACATGAGACCTAAACACAATTAGGCCTCTTTGTCTCATTCTTGCTTGATTTGTCCTCCACACCCTCGTCTTTTCTTCTTAGGGTTCTTATAATCAACCAAACTGCCAAGGTGTTTATACACAGGCTTCATGTTACAATTACTTTTATAAGACCTAAACACACCTTCATTTTTGTAGTTGTTTCATTTTTCATAACAAACCCTATTATAATTAGACGGAAGGATTAGTTGGAAACTTCATGGGGAATGTGTACCTTGTAGAGGTGTTTGAATATTTTTATAATTTTTAAAGTTAGGAAATAAAAACCGCTTGTCATTTTTACGTCTGTTAAAGGGAAGTGCCAAAATATAAATGAACACCACAAATCTGACAACTATTACATCTTATTAAAAGTTCTTAAGGCTCACAAAAAAAAATAAACGATTTTAATAAATTTGAACAGACAAAAATAAAAACCCCTTCTCATTTCTACATCTACGTGTTCTGAATTCTTTTGGCAGACACTTGTTCAATGGAAGTATCTCGATGAAGAACTCGTTCATTTCAATTGTTAAAGGGAAGTGACACAGTGAAACCGGAGCCGTGACTTTGACTGACTAATTTAGACTGTTTTTTTGAGAAGGTTAGCCATATGTTTGTCAAAAGAATTTTGAACTATGCATTCTCCCACAAATGTCAAAATTTCAAAAAAACTGAGTTTGTTTGATCCATATCTCTAATGGATTTTATCTGACATGAGGTATTTGTTGGGTATGCCAGTTACAATTCGCTCGTGTAATTTATATCAGTCAATTCGAGTTGTATGTAACTGCGTGTCTAGTTGTAACACCCTAATTTTACCCATTAGACGTTTAACCATTTTACTTAACAAAATTACAAGTTACGAAACGGTTGGTGTCAGTTGACACCATGATAATGAGTGTAGTAATTCCTGGGGACCCAGTTGTCGTTTAATTGAAGTTTGGTGGAGTAGCTTTGTGAACAACTCGCGTGAGATCAAACTAAAGGGACCCGGGTGCAATGTTTTCGAATTAAAAACATTAAAGGTAAAACCCTAGGGCCATATTCGGACGACAAGGAGAATAAGGGGGAACAAAGTTCGGTTCTGATCGCGTGGCCTCAAATCGAATTCCAGGTTTGTGATTTATCCTTATTTTAGTTAAAATGTTAGTTTGGCGTTTCATTGGTGAATTGCGGAGTCAGGTGTGCTAGCACTTTGACTGTGGGTATATGGTAATGGGACGACTTGGGAAGGATACAAAAAGGGATGTGGCAATCTGCATTGATATGATGTTGTGGGAGCTCTAGCCGTTGTACGTGTCTAGATGTTTATGTGTAATGTGTAGCATCCCGTATGTTGTGGGAGCTCTAGGTCATTGTACGTGTCTAGATGTTTGTGTGTGAGGTGTAGCATCCTGTATGGTTGTGATATCGTGGGAGCTCTAGTTCGTGGTAAGTGTTTAGATATTTGTGTGTGACGTGAAACATCCTGGAGATGCTAAAGATGTACGCAATTGTTGTGTGTTGAGGTGACAATGAGTCTTGAGATGTAGGCACTTATTACGTTGAGGTGACAATGAGTCTAAGTATGTAGGCAATCATTACCAAACGGTAGTGACGAGTCTAATAATGTAGGCAGTCGTTGTCTTTGATGATGATGAGTCTAGATCATGTCTTGGCAATGTGATTGGGTTGTATGCTTACTTTCCACTTTATGTGCCTTACGTGGTTGTTTTAGATAGAAGTGTGGGTATAATGTATGCTAGTTGTTAGATGATTATTATGAGTTTTCTTATGTTGTATGGAGAAGTGAGTCCTTTTTAGACAAGTAGTCATTGGTAACTACGTATGTGGGTATAATGTTTTGCAAGTGTGTTAGATGATTATAATGAATTTTCTTATGTTGTATGCAATAGTAATTCGGGTCTAGATAGGTAGTCATCGGTAGCAACGTACGTGTTAAACCAGGAATAATCAACAGTATGTAACAGGTTGTAAAGTTATGGATACGGATCGGTTTGGGTGACGAGCCATTGAGTCGATGAATACCCTATTGGGGTTGTGGGGGCAATTAAGATGGTTTTGAGAAATTATGAAACGGGTGATTCAGTTAACAATAAAGAATATTGATGTTACTTTGTTGTTTTAAACTCATCTGTTAGAACTCACTAAGCGTAGCACTTTTGCATGCATGTTAGATTGAGTGAAGGTTAGTGTTTAGGTGATGGGTGTCACACCTCGACCCGCAGCGGAATAAGAGTCGGGGCATAATTGGGTTATCACCAAAGCTCATGACATTTACTAATATGTTTCATATTTAATAAAGTCAAAGTTACATTTCCAAATATCCAAACATGTTCATACAATACAAAGGAAATAAACCAAACATAACAATCCCAACTCTAAATCATTTTATTCTTCTAGTCCAATCCTATGTGTTCCTAGCTGCTGCTGGTTCACCTGTATCATGTGTAAAAATGGGGGCTTTTGGGTCAACATAAGTTGGCGAGTGAACCTTATTAGATAAACATTTATTAACGAATTACTTGTTAGTTTATCAATGAAAAATTGTGCATAATCATACATGATCAAATGTAAATAATCAAGCAGTGGCAAATAGCAATCACAACTATAACATACAATAACAGATGACAGCATACATGAACATACCAACATTATACGATAAATAACATAAATGAAACTGTGCGATCAAGGCTCAATCAAACGGAGCCGATCGTATTGCATGTACTGAAAATGAAAATGTCTGTGCGATCAAGGCTCAATCAAACGGAGCCGATCGTATGTGGGCACGCCAGGTTCAACCTCATAATAAAATGGGGAACATGCTCAACGCTCATAATGTAATGAGGAGCGGCGGCCTATGAAATTGCATGTACTGAAAATAATAAATTGCATCCAACAATAACTACACAACAGAACAAACTGAATACACAAGTTCATGATATGATGTATGCACAACGATTTAAGTATAATATATATCAAGACACATGATACACCCCAAAACGTGATTAAACGGGGAATTTGTAAAGATTCACTCACATTGGGTGCGTTGGATTGGAGATGGTGAGATGCGCACGAATTAGATGAGCGGAACAACGAGAAATACTAACCTAAATAATACCGGAAAAATATATTAAATGAGTGGATTTTACTAAGGATTTTAATGAAACTTTTAGATATATTTTTGTGAGTTTAAGGCTATTTTCTATATTTAAAAATGTTATTTTTAAGTATTTTTAATTGATTTTTAAATTAAATTAAATAAATAAAAATATAAAAAAAAATTGTTTATTTTGCGTTGACCGTTGACCGTTGACCGTTGTTGACTTGTTGACCGGTTCGGTCAGTGGAAGTGTTTGCGCCGGGTGAGGCTCGAACCCGAGACCTCCCGTACGCGTGCACGCAGCTCTACCAACTGAGCTACGTGTCTAACCCGAAATAATCTTGTTTTTAATTATATTTATATACTAATTCGGTTTAACCAAAATTCTTTTAATTTCAAAAACATTTTAATTTAACGAACCGGTGCTAGTGACGGGTTTCGAACTCGCGACGTGTGACTTAGTGTTGCACACAGTCCACCGCTGGACTGTGTGTCTAACCAGGTTATTATCTCAATTTTTATTATACTTAATAACTAACTGAGTTAACCCGGTTTAGTTTTTAAACAAAAAGGCATTTTATTATATAAGAAGTGCGTGTATCAGGGATCGAACTCGGGACATGCGTATATGTTTTGCACACAGTCCACCGCTGGACTGTGTGTCTAACCCGTTCATTTTACTGGTTTTAAATATACTTATAACTTAATTAACATCGTCTTCTTCATTCAATATTTCCGTCGACTGAATCACTGATCCAATTCTTGTTTTTACGATTATCAAACATTCTTAAGGTTAAAATAAAATGACAGAAACGGTGTTGGAAGTAACATACCGTAGGAATGATATATCACAGAATTTCCGGCAATTGCGTCGGCTCTGTTTTTATGCTCTTCAACTGAACAAGACAATTAACTGTTTTGATTAGTCAATCGTGGAATTGAAGTGATAAGCAAACGTTAACAGCGGGATTGAAGGTCCTTACCGTTCCACAGACGGAAATAAAGACTTTCAGGAAATTTCTGGCGAACTGGAATTTGTTGAATACAACGCCTGAATTCGATTTCAATTGAGAGGTTTAAGTTAGAAATAGTCTAACAATTGTTGAACTATAATGATATTGAAAGATTTACCGTTTGAGGATGAATACGGTTTTCCGGCGACTTTTACAGAAAATTCCGGCGAGTTGATTTAGACGTTTTGACGGTCTGAAAATGTGACGAAAGTGAAATGGGATGTTTGTATGATATTTCTGAGTCGCGAGATTGGTCGTGAGTTGAAGTAATCTGAACTTGATTACTTTTCGGTTATAAAAACCGATAATGATGAGACTTGATGCTCAATCAATTCCGACTTGATTAAAAATCGTCGGTGCATCGGTTATAAACTGAATGTGCGAGTAAATAAGCGATTTGACGATTGGTTTGCCGATTTCCGTTTCTCAGTTGGCGCAACCGGTTTAACCGAGTTTGTGTATAAATCTCATTTGTTTCCTAGAGATAACAGAAAACACAAAGTGGCGGAGTGGTGATGTGAGTGTGTGTTAAGTCGTTGGAGTTGTTTCTGGCTGACCCGGGTTCGAGTCCCGGCAGCGACATATTTTTTTTATTTATTTTGTTTTAACTTTTTATCAAATATAATTTTTATAGTTTAGTTTATTTATTAATTATGTATCATTTTATATCAAAATAATCATAAATATTCAACGTGTCTTTTATAACTTGATATTCGATTACAAAACGGAGCGGGTTTTGAAAACCCGTTTTTTACAAATGTTACAATGGGGAGCTCTAGGCGTACCGTGAAGCTTCTCGTGATCAGTGGCGTGATTCATATTTACTTGGATCTTTTTGATTCAAACTAGTCATTGGCTGACATGCCGTTGCTTTTAGTTAACTTTGCCGTTGCGTTACTTTGAGAACTTAAACATTTTAATAAACTACCATATGATGATGTCTTGCTATAAAGTGTCTGGTTTTGGGGCTTTAAACTAGCTTGTTTGGAGAATATGAGGTGGAAGATCGGAGAGTGGTGGAATGTAGAATCTTGACGTGTTTAATCCATTAGAGTTTTCTCAAAATGTGCAAACTTGAAGAATCTCACATATGTATGATATAAAAACTAACTTTGTAAGCTTTAGATTGGCATTAGGTGTTGGAAATTATAATAAATAATTTAGTGATTAAAGCAAATGAATAAAGGATCATAAGCTTTAATTGTGTGTTGGAACTTTAAAGTGTGAGAAGTTGTGTTTGTCCCACATTGGTGGAGAGATAAATCCTGTGTTGATTTATATCTATAATTCTCTAAACGAATGTATTATTATGTAACAAGTCACACGCAGTGGCAGCCAGGAGGGTGCGAAGCACCCGACACGCGCCCGGGACCGGGACGAGGGGGATGGGCGCAATGTGACGCTTTGATGGCGCACTTTGCACTTCACATTGCCGCTTGGAGCCGCCTTTACTATTTTTAGATGTGACTTGAGCCAGTGGTCTGGTGACTGTTTACATTCCTACTAGTCAAGTGTATTAAGTTCTCAGAATTCAATTGAGACTTAATTTTCATTGAATTCTGTATTCAATTGAGACTTGTGGTATTCTAAACAGTAGATACAAAGCCTGGTGCTTTGTTCAGAAAAGACACAGACCAAAGAAATAGTATGGTTGGTTCTACACACACATCCAAATTTCCTGACTTTGAATCTCTGCACAGTCTTGTTTCAGGTACTCTTTCAGGTGCTAGGCTAATCCCGGCAGTACAATCTGCTTAGGTTGTTGTACCCTGGGAAACAGACGGGTTTACCTGGGTGACCCGGAATCTGTTTTAAGGGAAGCGTGATCTTCACGTGCCTCAGTCACCTTCGTTTTCATTTTTGTTGTTTCTTTGCAATGTTTTCTCAGTTTAGTTTTCTTACGTATTTCCATTCTGTATATTTCAATTTCATATATATCATGTATTCAGAATTTCATTAATAAAATTATTATTTTAGTATGTATTCGAACGGTTTTCCTACGTTAGGCAACATAAAAAGTCCAAATATGTATGGTTTTTTTATGAAAAAACAAAGTTTTAAAATATATATATATATATTAAAGAAAACCTAAACAGACGTTTAGATAAAATCTGGACTACGGTTTACAGCTTAGGATGTAAGACGTTTGTTATGTATACACTTGGTCGATCGTCTAATAAAAACATTTACATTTGGAGAGTATACAGCCGTTTTGTTTTAACTTGGACCGCATTTTATGAAACATTCCATTTGTATACTTGTTGGTGGAATGTTCGTAGGACAATCTTTTGTAGTTTTGGCCCAGCTGTTATGGACCAAAATTTTCTACTCACCTAATCCTTAATTGTTAACGGGTTATACGTAAATGAATGGCCGTTTGGTTTTACTTTGGACGACTGTTCTCATTGTTTAAATACAAAAGTAAAATCAGAATCAAATATGGCTATGAACACCAATATGAGAAGACAGTTGTAACAATGTTTAATGTTCTTAAAATCAACAAGGAATTACCTCAGGGTACTATGTTTGACCTGCCATGTATCCATCCATGGCACATACCGCATTCAAAGATCCTTGCATTGGACACAAACTCATTGAGTCTCCCCTGGATCCAAAAATAAGATGTAATGGTTGTTAGAATCGTTGTGTTCATTAATATTGTTTTGTTGGAAGGGTACGCTACAACAATGCGTGTGTATGTATAGAACCTCATAGTTGAACAAGCAACAACTATCACTGTTTGCATTTGAATTTGGTCATCAAGATTCACCATACTGATTAAGTTTATTAATTTTAAGAATATCAATCATTGTAGCATTAGCCTTATCATTTAGTATGCTCATCTTCTTTAGTTTGGGTGACCTAGCTAGTGTGAATAAAATTCACTTTCAGTTTAATTCTTGTTTTACATCTATCGAAAATCATAAAAATTTTGGGATATGTCCAAAAGGATATGGATATTTGTTTTACTTTCGTGGAAAACTATAAAAATAAATACCGTACTGTTCCGTTAAAATAATACCTCTATTGATGTCAGAATCAATTCATTTCTTCATGGAACTATTAAAGTACTAGCACTCACTAAAGCAAATGATGATATAAAAAATATTTTATTTTTAATACAACTCCATTTTAAAAAAAAACTTATTGTGAAATGTCAAAGTATAAAAAAGTAAACACGTCATGCATGTTTATTTGTATAAAAAAAACAGAAAAAGAAAAATTTAAATCATTATCGATATCCACCTACTATTTTAAATAACAAAAAAAATAATAAAATGATGATAATAATGATGACTCTGCGGAGATTCTCGTGCAAAATCATGCAAACAAAAGACTAATTCATCTCTTTCATTACACACCTGACACCACCAAAATTCACACACATTGACTTTACAACAATAATATTCTCACACACCTATGGCGGCACCCAGCCGGCACCGGAAACTAACTCAATATTCCCCTGCACCATCCCCGATCCACACCCCATACACCATCGAATTTCCCGTTTGCCCGCTTCAGTGCGACCCGTTATACAACCCGGCCCACATCTGCTCCCCCGATTGCTCCTCCATCTGCCCCACCTTCTGCCACCACGAATACCCCCCTACACCATCGCCCACCACCACCCCATACGCCACCTTAACGCCGCCCGCTCACCACCACCAATCGTTCTCTCTCCCGTTAAAAATCTCCTTCTTGTTCCTCATCGCCACCTTTATCTACACTCTTTATAAGTTTTACACCATCTGGTGTCGATCACGACCACAACGTACGATCCCGCAGCCAGAGTTGGTGGAAAATCAAGAATCTAATGTTGTTGATCATCCGATATGGTACATCAGGACCACGGGTCTTCAACAGACCGTGATCAACGGTTTAGCCGTTGTGAAGTTTAGTAGAGTTGATGGCGTGACGGTTGTTGAGGGGACTGATTGTACGGTTTGTTTGACTGAATTTGAAGAAGATGATACGTTAAGATTGTTGCCTAATTGTAAACATGCGTTTCATGTGAAGTGTATTGATACATGGCTTAGATCACACACAAATTGCCCGTTGTGTCGTGCCGTGATTGTCAATGATAATAATAATACGGTCGATACGACGTCGTCTTTAGAGGAGAGTGATGGTGGTTTGGGGGGTGTGGGGGTTAGGGGTGGTGATCAAGGGAAGCTAGTGGGAGTTCTGGGTTGAGAATTGGGGAGAATGATGTAGAGGGTGGAAATGATGATTTGGGAAAGTGAGAGGGGTGGTTTTGGAAATTTTTATTAGGGTGTTTTGGAGTTGAGATTTGTGTAGTGGGACATCACAAGAAGAGTTCAATTGCATATAGGTTCTGGTGGTGTTGTGTGTATGAGGGCTTATTAATTATTTTGAGGTAATTATTTTTCAGGTGTTTTTTTTTTTTGTTATGCTACTAGTTTTATAATGATATGGGAATTTTCTAGCTCATATTAAGGAACAACACACTATTGTTTTGATTGAAGTTGTATGGTTGTTAGTGGGTACATTCATGGTCTTATATTGGACGAAGACGATGGTCGTCTTCCGATGGTGATGGTTGAGGGTAATCCTTAGACGAGGGTTTTGCATGTTGATAACGTGCAAGTGGAAAGCAAAGCGCTGATTTCAGCTCTCTACTTTTTATCATTCCGTGTTTGTGTAGTTATAAATGTGAGTTTTACAATGAGTTTCAAACACATCACTAGTCACAATTAATTGCTTTGATCAATCTTATGTAACCACACACTTAATAGCTAGAATATGTTAATGTGATTCCTGTCCACAATTTAAATTCGACGAATATGTTAATGATTGCATGGTGTGAATCAGGTTCACAAATACATCTTTGTGGGAATCTTATTTCTTGTGGTTCATCTTGTAAAGATCTTTGTATTCAAGACAAAATGCTTTGAAACTCAACGAATATGTTAACGATTTCAAGGTGTGAATCGGTCCACAAACACATCTTTGTGAGAATCTTATTTCTTGTGGTTAATCTTGTAAAAATCTTTGTATTCAAGACCAAATGTGTGAGATACATTCACAATGCCGTTATAGATCAGAATCTAATTCTCTAAGCTTTCATCACACTTGAAAGTGTTAAATCACCATATTTATAATATGTATAATATGATCACAATCCCACAGTTGAGATTATACCAAATTACACAATTAACAACATTTAGCCTAAATTATTAATTTCGACACATCTATCACATCGGCTTAGAATTGATCCCTAATTCTTTTTCTTGTCCGATGTAAGTATGCTTTAAAGGACATAGTTACATCTACTTGGTTCTAAGATCGATAACTTCAAATTAGGCCCATTTTAACTATTAATATTAGGGTATGCAACGCACCTCATGGGTTCGTTTCATGGGTTTCGTGGAATACCGCCACAGCTCCTGTAAGATGGGATAGCGGGATCAATTCCAGGTTCATGAACCCATGCTCGATGGATGTATGAGATGTGATGTGGCACAAGTTTCGATGTTCTATATACTTAATTTGGTATTGGATGGAGATGTGCCGTAATATTACTGGATGGTAGGTTCAAACGATGAGTGAGTTAAACATGAAAGGTTTTTTTTTCGGTTAGAGGGGACGGCTCCCCGGTAAATTTTATTGATAAAAAAAAAAGAATACCTCCTAAGGGTATTGGATCTCTCGAAACATACCCCAAAGAGAACCCTCAATCCCAAAAGCACAAATTAGCAAAGGCCTAACAAATCGGAGCATATTTACTCTCGGCCTATAGCCATTAATCTAAACTTGTGGCTACAAACGTCCTAAGGTAAACATAAACTGAAATCTATACAAAGATTGCCAACCTAAAGCAAGCAAACAAACAAAACATACAAACCCTACTAGAAAGTAAGACTAAACAACTCGTAATAATCCCATATAAATCTATATTCAATAAGCTGAATAGGATGCTTCGGAGCATCTACAAGATCCCAAGCTTCAATCCTAAAGACAAAATTGAGCCCATTATCTTAGAACCAATAAACCAAATGATCCAGCAAAGCACATCCAAAACAAGGGAGATCCAACACCAACAAATCCAGAAACCCTCTCGCTTTGAGGTTGAAATGAGTTGGACTAAGTTCAAATGAGACGGCATATTCCTATTAGTTGGTTTCATATGTCCAAATGAATGACTAGATGGGTGGCCCTTCCACACTTAGTTATCAGGTTATTGACATCCAATATTTTAATGTAGACATGTTTGGAGTATATAGAACGAATTTGAATTTTATTTGACCTTTATTATGAATCTTAATCCATTGCCCCTTAGTAATAAAAATCACCATATGCATATGATCACAATCCCACAGTTGAGATTAAACCAAATTACACAATTAACTACAATTAGAACCGGTTTTTGACCCCCAAAATCAAGTGTAAATAGTTTTAGGTAGGGGTGTTCAAGATCGGATTATCCGGTTTTCGGATATCCGGAAACCGGTATCCGAAAATTTCGGATAGTGAATATTGATATCCGGATATCCGAAATTTCGGATACGGATTCGGATATCCGAATTTATAAAAAAAATCCGTTTCGTGCATAGATTAAAACCAAACTTATATTCGATTTTCCAAATTTCCAACATTGAAAACTAAAAACATTCATAAATCCACAACCGGATCTGATTATTTACTATTTTTACTATATTTCAAACTAAATATAATGTTCATATACTATATATCTTTATAAAAAAATATTAGCTTTCAGATATCGGATAATCAGATTATCCGAAATTTTTGAAATTCATATCCGAATCAGAATCCGAAAATTCGGATTATCCGGTTTTCGGATGTCCAAATTTCGGATATGGATTTTTGGATATTTCGGATTCGGTTTCGGATACGGATATTTTTGAACACCCCTAGTTTTAGGTTATATTTGTTGATTACCCAACTCAAAAACAGTTAAAACGAAACAAAAAAAACGCAAAAAAATATTATTGGTTTATTCACGTTTCACGCTTTCAAGCTTCTACACTTTCTTCATTTCTTATGCACTCGATATGGCAAACGAATCAACATCATCCGTTGGTGTCGGTTTTTTATGTGCCACGTTCGTTGTTGGGGTTTTTCCACATAATCGAAGCAAGGATGTGTGGTGCAATTGGGATTTAGAAGAGATGAGTGACGATTCCACCAAGGCTAGTAGAAAATAAAGTTTTATTAAAAAATAGTGTATTGATGAAATACTAACTTTTAATATATAATGATTTTTTAGTTTTATTGATGTTATGTTTTCTTTATATAAACAAATAGAAGTTAAACAATTTGGGTTCAACGCTTAAAAACATGTTTTTAAAGAAGAACCGGTTGTACCCGGTTTTTGGAGAGGAACAGGTCTGGACCCTACCCTACCCTAACTAGGTATATTGGGTATCAATTTTACTTCCCGAAACCGGGTCCAGTTCATACCCGATTCCTTGGATTACCCAAGTCCGATTATACCTAAATGGGCCTTCCCCAATTCCTACAAGGTTCAAGGTATAGCCCAATACCCGATTTGCGCATCGACCCATAACTAAGATAAATATCTTCAACTTAGGCCCAATTTAACTTTTGATATTTGGGTTTGCTTCATGGGTTCCACGGAAACACCGTCACAAGTCAATTGAGACGCTCAGGTGATAGTGGGATCAACTTCGGGTTCATGAACCCGTGCTAGATGGATTTACGAGATATGATGTGGCACAAGTTTCAATGTTACATTTATTTGATTTGTTATTGAATGATGATGTAACATAATATTATTGGATCGCTTAATATGGGTGTGGGTTAAACTAGAATGTGCCCAATCCCTTTAGATTAAAATGTTACAAACGCAACTGTAAAAAAATATTGAAGTGGAGTTTTCAGCTTTTTACAGCTGTTGTAAAAAGTTGCTAGCACGAACATGAATCAGCATTTACAAAGCTGTAAACATTTTTTACGAGTGGTGTAAATCAAAAACAATTATTTTTTTTTTAAAAAGTTGATTTTTTAGGATTTTTGGTAAAAACAATTTTGAAAAAACCTGTAAAACCGAGTTCTCTAGTTCTCACAACTCGTAGAAGTTTTATTCTACCCTGATTGAGAAAATCCCAACTTATTGAGAAAACTTAGAAAACCAAAACTGTGATTGATAATGAGCCACGTTTCACAAACTTTCTCCATGTCTCCAAGGGTATTGTTGTCATTTTACCCTCATGTCTTCATCATACATTTTAAGAGGGGTCTACATATTCACACACCCACTTGCCTATTTAGACACCCTTTAGACGGGTCATCTAGATCTAGAAGGGGCGTCTAGGGTTATTTTTTCTCCGACCACATTCCTGCACCGTACAACGTCAAATCAGTCACATCAGACGGGGCGTCTAGCAGTAGACGGAGTAGAAAACGACCAGGCCAAGACGGGGCGTCTAGAGCTAGATGACCCGTCTTGAATGTTGTGCTCTGCATGCATGTCAGCCAAGTTGCAAAGTGATACGCCCCGTCTAGGCCTAGACGGGGCGTATATATCGTTCTTAAATAGAGCCATGCAGAGCATTTGTGTCGCAGAAATTTTTCGATTCATCGTTGGAATTCTCTCCGACTTCTTCTTTGGCTTACATTACTTTCTCTGATATCATTCAATGCATATCGGTTAGACGGGGCGTCTATTTCTTTGTTAAATAGACCCATGCACAACACTTGATGTTGCATAAAACTATCAATTCGTTGTTGTAATTCTATTTGTCGTGAACTTTGGATTGTATTACTTCATCTAATATCATCCAAAGGTGGTGAAATGTCATTAAAGTGGAACCGGTCATCGGTGCCTGAAGTCAATACGGTAACAGTTATTAGGTTAAACTAGTTGTTGTTTAAAGTATTTACTAACAGTGATATCGTTGTTAAGGGGATAGCGGTGTTCCCAATTCTAACGACCAAGAGGAGGTTGTGTCTAGTGTACAAGACACTATTCGTGATGATGGAGGATATGGTGGTGAGGCACCCCCATACGCAGGCACTCCGTATCTCGCGGAGATCGTTTGAAAAACGGCTGAGGTTTACAGTGAATATAATACATATTTACGCGATGGAGATCAGCCTTATATATTTTGGAAAAAAGTATTGGAGGGGAGGTTTCTAGCGTGCAAATTTGTATCTCAATCGACTACACGTCAAAGAGTGTCTTGTGCTGAATTGAAGACTGTAACCGAAGGGAAACTCGAGGAGTAAATACAGGTAAATGAGAAACACTGTCATTTTTAAAATATATATGGTTTTTGTTTGTGTAATAGAGTGTGTTGTGGTTTAACATAGTGATATGTTGTTGAACTTATTTCAGATGTTTCTACAACACCTAACGAGTCTCAGTCACCGTCTGATGATTAGTCCTGGTCAACCACGGTCAAGAAAGCAAGAACAATGGATCGATCTTTTTTATGTTTAATACGATTTATTTGTATAAATAATAGAAAGATTTTTGTAATACAATAAAAAAACTTTTGGTATAACTAATAGGATTTTATTTACTTAATTTGAACTTTGATATAAGCCGACATTAGTACACCCAAGGCACAACAAGTAAACCATACAAAACTTTGTATCTAAAAACAACAAATCCGGGTATTGACAAACAGAGGGTAATTATACTCTCCGATCTCTCACGTTCAACCGTCGGCACCGGCAGATGACGAAATGTCAATACTGCCCGTGGCGACGGTTGGGCATGAGAACTCGGATACTATGATTACCGGCTGTTTGTCAACACCCGAGTTTGTTGGTTGTTAGATACAAAGCCCATCTAAAAACCAACAAACTTTGGGTATTGAAAAACAACAGCAATTATACTCCCCGAGCTCTCACGTCCAACCGTGGTCACTGGCAGACGACGAAATGTCGATACTGCCGGCGGCGATGGTTGGACGTGAGAGCTCGGAGAGTGTAATTGTTGGTCAATACCCAGAGTTTGTTGGTTTTTAGATAGGCTTTTTTACGGTTTAAAAAAACCATACAAGGCCCATCTAAAAACCAACAAACTCTAGGTATTGATAAACAACAACAATTATAGTCTCCGAGCTCTCACGTCCCACCGTCGGCACCGGCAGACGACGAAATGTCGGTACTGCCAGTGGCGACGGTGGGACGTGCGAGCTCCGAGAGTATAATTTCCGTCTGTTTCTCAATACCCGGAGTTTGTTGGTTTTTAGATAGGCTTTGTATGGTTTATTTGTTGTGCCTTTGGTGTACTGGTAGAATGTCGGCTCATATCAAAGTTCAAATTACGTAAATAAAATACTATTAGTTATACCAAAAAAAATTAAATGTATATATACGGGTCGTCTAGACCTAGACGCCCCGTCTAGACCTAGCCAGAAGACCATTCTACCCCCGGTTTCTTGGTCGTCTAGGCCAAAACCAGGGGCAAAATGGTCATAATGTCAGGGTCTAGACGGGTCGTCTAGACCTAGACGACCCGTATATATCAGGCGAGATCTTTATCCCTGAAAATTTTTGAATTTTAAATTGAAAATGTAAATTACCATTTTACCCCTGAACTGCCGCCCGTCTAGGCCTAATTCAGGGGAAAAATGGTAATTAACCATGCTGAGCTCCCATTTTGCCCCTGAATTAGGCCTAGATGGGCGGCAGTTCAGAGGTAAAATGGTAATTTACATTTTCAATTTAAAATACAAAAATTTTCAGGTATAAAGATCCCGCCTGATATATACGGGTCGTTTAGGCCTAGACGACCCGTCTAGTCCTCGTATATGTCTGACCGCCTAGACGATCAGAGATATACGACAAAAACACAAACAAACTCAACCCCACACACATACGTATCCCGCCGTATTCTACCATATTCCGGGCCGTATTTTGCGAAATCAAGCTTCTCCGGTGAGTATTTTCAACTATACTTCGTTACATTTTAATGTCTTATGTATTTAGAATGTAGGTTGGTTGTGAATTTGAAAGATTTTGGGGTTTATGCGCTGTTAGGGTTTTCTGTTTGGGTGTTCCGATGAACAAGACGGGGCGTCTAGACCTAGACGACCCCGGTAGACGACCTTGAATTTTTTTTATAATTTATTGTTTTATCCGTGTTAAATTGTATTATACAATCGCATATTAGTTATGGACGAGATTGGAGATCCGATACATGGGGACCCACATCCACATGGTCCGCGACGGGCCCCGGCAGCGCCGGTGGATCCGCTCCACGGCCACCCATACCTTGAGTTCCCGCCTGACACCGAGGCCGCCCGATTATGCGGCAAGCTACGCCGGATGCAGGTCGAATCGCACTCGGCGGTCGACTGGGACGCGATCGAGGCGATCGGGGAGACGCCCAGACTTCGATTCTTCATTCCCGTTGATTCCCCGTGGCACCGACTGTTTGACCTGGCCGGCACGGCGACTTACAGGGAGCTGCTCGTTGAGTTTCTGTCCACCTTCACGTTCCACCCTCCACGGGTCGACCAGCCGCCTCCCCAGCCACAGGGTCCTTCCCCTCCGCCGGAGGTTTCATTTAGGCTGGCCGGTGTGTGGCGTTCGATGACGCTTGCAGAGTTTGCCATTTATAGCGGCATATACCTGCAGGAGGAGATTGCCACCGATGTATATACGGAGGGGCTTGTGGTGGTGGATAAAGCCACTCTTTTGGGCTTTTGGGAGGTGGTCGCAGGCCCTGACACTTGGAAGCATGTCAGGGCGAAGGGGAGGATTTCTCACATTGCCGACCCGTTGTACAGGTACGTACGTTAATTACGTTAATTGTTTGATTATTGTTGCTATGGATTTCTCACATTAATTTTGTACGGCGGGGCGTACGTCACCGTCATCGCCTGGTCGTTGGGTCTTGTGTCGAAGTCGGACCCGCACTTGCAGCCGGCCATACCGTCCACGCGGATGAGTTTTCTGAACTTTTTGTTAAGTATTCATGTTCCTCTTTACTTTGTTTCTACTTTTTTCTCATTGTTGTGTCCATGTCATTTTTTCTAGTATTTTACTCGTATCCATGTTTGTTGGAGGCATCCCATGTGATGTTCAAACATAGTGTTAAGTGTTCATCTTCTACTTTCACTTTTTTTACCACCCGTACTTTTGACCATGTCTTATTTAAAGTTCTTGTATTTTTTCATGAGGATGTTGTTATTTTAGTTATAATTTTTTTTGACTTTTAACTTTTCATGCGTATGATCCATTTTATAGAAATCATTTTTTTAGTTTGTCTGTTTTTGGGGGTTATATATTTGTGTTGTTCAGGTTTTTATAATCTTATTTTCTTTGTTTTCTTCAAACCTCCCAGGCGTTCATTTTGCCGAATCTTCTAATGGACATCAAAATACCGACCCACGCGAGGAATGTGCTAATATTAGTACCCCCAGAAGGTGATTTTTGTTCTTTTTGCCTATTTTTAACATGTCACTAGAAAAGTGCTTTATTTTTAATATGTTTTCTCCATCCATATGTAGGCAAATGGTGTGATACGGATGATGATGATGACGACGTGCCTTTATCTCCACTTATTGGCACATATACTCACCAATTTTTTAGTGTGTTATTTACTACTTGTCACAACTTGAATGTAGGGGCAAAAGACATGTAGTAATCAAGCCACACGCAACACAAGATGTAACATGTGTAACACTTCCACACAACATTCCTGATTTTTTTTGTCCAAACACTATAGTTAGGACATGTTTACACATGTTATTTTCACCAGAGTTAACATTTTACAAGTACAAATCGATCCATGTGTTTACTTCTCCCTTACCACACTTACATATGTTATTCAGAACTTGTAATATGTGTAACACTCACTTTTTACACTATATTTTGTCATGCCAGACACGTTATACATAGCATCAACCGTTACAATTTATTAGAATTTTTTATTAAAAATAAAAAGATAATAAATTGATCTAGATTGAAATAAAAAAGACGAGGCCTGTAGAATCTCCCTTGGGGATGGTGACTCTGATCGAGAATCCCTCTAGGTTAAGTTAAGAAAAATGCAAAAATACTGACGCTCACGTTTTCGCTCTTGGGGATGGTGACACTGGTTGAGACAGCCTCTAAGTTAGGTATGCATAGTCTAGTGCTCAAAAGAGAAAAAAAGAAAAAAACTGATGTTAAATTCTTTTGATTTTAGTATAAAACGGTTAGAAAAGAGTTAATTGATTTATTCCTTTTCTTCCATTAGCATGAGACGGGATTAGAGAAAAAATACACTGATTTAGCATGTATAATTTGTGCATTTTCGTATTCATTTATTTCGATTTTTAGGTAGATATAGTTTCTTTTGATAGTTTGTTTGTTCGCAGTTCCCGGTTGCTGAAAGTTAAGAAACGCTTAAAATCTGCTTGAAAAGAGTTAGCAGCGGGAATCGGGTCTAGTCGTAGCTGAACAGGAGCGAAAATCGAAGAATTCTGGAAAAAAGACCCCATCGCGCTACGCGACCTTGAAAGAAAAATGGCTTCGCGTAACGCGAAGAAATATAATATGATTTCTAGAAAATTGAGGCGCCACGTCACCCGAAGCCTATATGAGATACCCGTCGCATAACGCGACGGGGTTATTATTCGCGGCAGAGTTGTAGTTGTTGCTGAAACATATAAATACATCATAATCCTGCACATTAACCCTAGTTACGAATTTAAGTGATCTTGGGCAAACTTAGCAGCGATTCTAGCAAGGTTTTGAAGCTTTCGAAGCACGAGAATCATTCGGTAGGAGCTGGAAATCAAGAGATTGAAGATTTAACGAGTTTTGTCTCCCGGTTTACTTTGTTTCTTCATTTTCCTACTTTTGTCAATGAATTATCTTGTTAAGTTATTTGTTTTAATACTTGTGACTATGTTTCTTGGCTATATTCCTTAAACTACTTAGGTTAGGATGAAAGTTTGGATTTTTTATCGGTTTCTAATGTTGATTATGGATTTTCTTTGAAAAGTAAAAGGCTTTGGTTCTTTGATTTGATGTGTTTGCGTATCTTAACTTGATTAATAATTGTTTATTCGTTTCACATAAGTCTTGTTGAATGTCTTTCATATAATGAATTTGTGTTGATTATTGGGTCCTTGCAGGTTTGGGTAACCTTTTGGTGAATTGGCCAATAAACCATAGAAACAATATACAAGATTAAACTCGGTTTTAATATTCTACTAACTTTAGTCACCGTAAAGTGCTAGGTTATTAATAGGTCTAGGTTGGTAAATTGCTAGGATTAGGTTTTGTAAAATGCCGGTTTTAGTTGCTTTGCCATTACCGTGTCTATTAAACCAAATCGAGTTCTTAGTTTCCTTAAACTTTTGGCCATGAGTTAGTTTGTCACTTTAGGGCACTTTTCTTGAAAGTTAGACAACTCTAGGGGAGTCTGATTAACCGGTATTCGTAACAATCCCAAGAGTTCCGTAGGTTTCTTCCCGAGAATGGTTGGGGGTCTTCTTCGGTTTCTCTTAGGGTCCATCAATTAAAGATCTCGGTTCCATATCACATTAGTTTCCGGTAGAAAGCCATTCGATAGTAAGTGGGATTCCAACCTAGGTAGTATTTTAATCACTCTTGAGTTCAACTTTCGTTCCAATTCGTATTCTAGTTCGTCTAGCTAATTAGTATTAAATTTTATTGCGCCCCCCTCCCAACATAAAATCAATTAGTATTATGTCCGTGTCAGTCTAGGTCTAAATAGAGTTTAGTTAACGTAGTTAAATAGAGTCTCGCGGGTTCGATATCCAGACTTACTTAGCTTTACTAGAGTCGATCGGTTCACTTGTCGGTTAGTAGTTTAGTCGAGTTTTAGAGAGTCTAGAATAGGTTAATTTAGTTTGTTTATATTAAACTACTTTTAGCACATCAGTAACACAAGGATACATTTGTTTTCTTTCCCCTTCACAGACTTACGTATGCTATACTAACGTTTGTAACATGTGTAACACAGGGATACATGTGTCTTCTTTTCCCTTCCTATATTTACCCATGCTATATAGAACTTCTAACATGTGTAATGCTCACTATTCTACATTATATTTCCCATGTCAAACATGTTATATACAACACCAATCGGGAGTGGGTAAGAACTGTTTTCACATGTTACAACCTTATGTAACATGTGTAACACAGGGATACACACGTGTATGGTCTGGTTAATACACGTGTCAACGTTGTTATACATAGAAACAACAGGTTTGAGGACTGTATTTTCACATGTTATAGTTTATGTAGCATGTGTAACACGGATTTCCATGTGTTTAGTTCGTCATACACCTTGTCACTATTATACACATACCTTACACATGTAACATATACATTGTCACATGTGCACCATTTGTAAAATGATAATCTTATAGTAACATTCGTTTTTCTTATGCCCACAGATAATTCCCTACACACTCCACGTACTTTGTCTAATGATCAAGAGGATAGTCCACGCTACCATCTTTACGAGTCTCTTAATGGCACCAAATACTGGACACCGATTGTTGACGAGCAGTATCATTTTGTTATTGGTCAAGCATACGACACATTGGAAGCACTTCTTGCCAAGTACAAGACATATGGCCAGGAAACCGAGTTTAACGTCAGAAAGCTCAAACAAAGGTCTAGAATAGCGTGCTCACACACAATACCTTCGGTGTTCAAGGGTTGCAAAACCTCAGCAAAAAAGGTCATTTAACACACTATGTAACTCTTCGATTATCAATAATCGAAAATCAACTTTCACACTCACCGATTGCAAAGCCCAGATCCTTGTGGTAATCTGTACCACCCCAAAATGCGTAGATAAGATTAATTCGTGTTATGTAATTAAAGAGATATTAAAGCACATTAGTATGGTTACCATTTTAGATGAAGTTATACAATATTACTTTATAATTCGTTGTGAATTATTTATAAGGGAAAATAACTTGCTGGGTATCAGCATATTGTAGCGGAATGTATTTTAGTAAATATGTCGATAAATATGACAGGTTCGGTTTAGGGATATACAGCCACTTCATATTGTGACTCGCCCGAACTTGACGGGGCATTGTCGTAAAAATCAAACATGAGGGGGGATTATGTAAATATCCAAAGTTCAATGTATATAAAGCCCCTTATGGTTCATTTCGGACAGATTTTCTCTCAAGTTAGAGAGAGAAATAAGAGAGAGTGAGAGAGAGAACTAGAGAAAGAGGGGTGGCCGGCGGTGGCGTTTAGCAGCGATTCACGGTGGCCGGTGGTGGCCGGAGGTGGTCGGAGTTGTGGGATACAACCTGGAACCAATTATCAATGCTACGAACGTAATGGTAAGCTCTGATTTCCCTAAACCCTTGCTTAAAGTTGTTAAAATTGTATAAATCAAATCTGTCCAGAATGTTATCCAATAACCCAGTTACAAAGAACTAACGATCCGCGAAATCTGACCGCTGAAACGTCTTGAAATTTTTATATATGGTTGACAACATTTGATGATCATTTTGAACGGTGGAAATAAGAAATAGAGTTGTTTAGGTGCGACTTTGAAACCCAGTTTCAAAGCTTTCGTATTCCCGTTTTAGTTAAAATGCAGCTTAGTATAATCGTTTTTCCCGAAGATCCGACCGCTGGATTGAGCTAAAATTTTGAC
The DNA here is from genome assembly GCA_947069175.1 of Scalesia atractyloides. Taxonomy (NCBI): domain Eukaryota; kingdom Viridiplantae; phylum Streptophyta; class Magnoliopsida; order Asterales; family Asteraceae; genus Scalesia; species Scalesia atractyloides. The sequence goes on along the minus strand of CAMTDV010000022.1, from coordinate 18,499,529 downwards.
TGTAGCTTTCTGACATATGGATATTTAATACCTCCAAATGAAATTCCGATAAGAAGTCAGGAACTAAAGTTTTGAAAGAAAACAATTTATAACAAACTTCTTGTACAAAAATTAGGAAGTTGATGGTGTTGTATGGATGGTCTAATGGTATTGCATGTGCTATCTACGACTAGAGAAATGTTCATGATGCTTGATGTTATGAACTAGGAAGGTAGGCATAAATTACTTGTACATTGTGCTTTAGATATGGTTCGTACGCCAAGTGTTCGATAAAATGTCTAGTAGATGATTGTAAGTGAATTTGCATGTAACCACTTGACGAACATGAATGGAATGTAAAATATGATGTAATCTGTGATTTTCATATGAATTGGTTGAATACGTGCATTAAAAGCTTGTTCTAGGAGCTTAGTACGTGGTATGTCCGCCATGTGTTTAAATATATGCTTGATGTAATTCAATAAGTGAAATTGTGTTAGTCATAGGATATTCGAACTTACTAGCAAGCAATCATGTTAGAACATGTTGAAATACACCGTGAAAGTGATATGAATGTAATTTAGAATGTAGCTTGATTTAACCGAAAAGTAAGTGGATATAGGATCTAAATATGAAATGAATTTATTTTAGAATGTGTGTATATGCTAATAATGTGGTAACCATAATGACATGAAAGTATAGGATCATGTCAAAATGGGTAGAAGCATAGAATGCTAACCGAAAGGATGCGAGGAAGCAAGTACGAAACGGACACTTAAGGTAAGTGATTTCCGGAATCACTTCTTCTTTTATAGATAAAGTTTGTTATGTTGAATACAGGGAATCGTGTAAGAAATTATGGTTAAGGGTAAGGATCAAGGTACGTATTGTTGTGGTAAGTCATAGGAAGTCATCTATGTTCAGAATTCATGATAGAAGTGAACGGGTCAAAATGTAGAAAGTATGTGTCGGTGTGGGGTTTGGATGTTATGGTATGGGAACCATGTTAAAATGTTTAAGTAATCATAGCATTAAGGCAAGCATGGTTGTAGCGGGCCATAAACAGTTAGCTATGTCGGAAATAACTTAGTATAATCAAACGGGTTAAAGTCAAGAATGTTTGATAGAAGTATAGATTTGATTATGAGGACATGGGGTTAATTGTTAAAATGATACGGAATGTTATGGGATGATATGGGACGTTATGGGTCAGTTCGGGTTGGAACAGGAACCGGAAACGGTTGTGTAAGCTTAAACAAGGAAAAAACAGCGTCGACATCACAGAGCGACCGTCGCCGACGGCCTACCTAGCCGTCGTCGACGTTGCCCCCTTTCCTCGACGCCCTAATCAACTTTCTACGCTAATTTGGACCCGACGTAACTACTCAGGAGGCGTCGTCGACGCTGTAGTAAGGCGTCGCCGACGCTCCTCACAAATCTGACTTGCTGTTTTTGTTAGTTATTCACACCATGAGTTCTGTACCTTCTAAAACCTGTTCTAACCCCGGAATGTGAAAATAACTAATGGGGAGTTATGTAAACTTATTGAGCCGTGATAATGCATTGTCGGGGATGAATAAGTATGTAAGCATGTATGTGTACGGCGTACTACATGTTAGTGGTGGAATCCACAGGTAAGCACGAATAGGAATAACCATGCGCCTAGGTTAGTATGTATGAGACTTATACGTAAGGTAAATTATGACGACGAATTGTTAGTATGAACTTATGGGAATGTAAGTTGTACATAAGAGCTTGGGTATGGAAGTATGTTTGTATATATTTATAAATGGCTTCAATACGTTGAATATCAATGTCACTAATGTTGTGTCTCGAGATTAAATGAAAGTGCAGGTATACTATTGTTGGGCTTATAAAGATTTGACATTGGGATGCAAGATTTTACCTGGAAAGATAACCGTGATGATTATCATAAGTAGAAAGAATGTGGTGTGGTCATATAATTATGTAAAGTTAGTTTGTGTATAATGTCACCAAATATCAATGATGCGGTTGTATGTGGTGATTGCAGGTTGCACGGAACTATCATCACCATGGAGTGTAAGCGGTGGATGATCGAGTCAAAGTACGTGGTTTATACGGGGGCGAGGTCATATATTTTAAAAACATAGATTATGGTTTATCTTTTAATTAAGAATGAAGGACACCATATTGGTAAAAGGGATTATTCCAATGGTTTTTAGTATGTTAAAATGTTTATAAGGAAAGAAATTTTTTAGTTCACATTTCCGCTGCGTATTATTCGTTAAAACATGTTAGGGTGTTTCAAGTTGGTATCAGAGCCATGGTTTGAGTGAATCAAGTACAAGATGGTAAGTACTTGAACTCAAACCTGTGTGCTCTTGTGATAAAGGACACGTACAATCCAAGACTCGATCAAGATCCAAGTCTATTAATGAATGTAAGCATCTGTATATGTATTCATATAAAGAAACTGACTGTACTGTATATGCAAGGTAACCTTAAGTGATTAAGGAGGATGATCCGAGGATGCGGTCTAAGATGAATACCAAAGCATGTAATTAGACAGATGGACCCCAGTTACACAATATTAGTATATATAGGTACCGGTGTTAAAAGAAAAAGGGAAAATCTCATTCGTGTGGGTATGTATTAAACAAAAGACAATGATATTGTCTTGGTAAGGTTTTAAAGATGTTGCACGAACTGAAACCCACCTCTTCGGATATAAGGTGATGATTATTATGAAGGCACGAAGCTAGAATATGGATTGCACGCCTGGCCAGTGAGCAAAAAGCATATGATCCTCGTGTAATCATAATAATCATCACATGTATGTCTGATAGAATCGGGAAGTAGTTTGACATGTGGGTGAAAGGAGTTGTAAGACTCTCAAGAAATGGAGAGTAATCTATGAGAATGAAAATGTTTGAATCCGTAAGTAAGTACGGATCAAACAAGTAAGAATTTGATAAGAATGAAAATGTTTGAATCCGTAAGTAAGTACGGATCAAACAAGTAAGAATCTATGATGAGAATGAAATGAAAATGTTTGAATCCGTAAGTAAATACAGATTAAACAAGTAAGAATGTATGATGAGAATAAAAATGTTTGAATCCGTTAGTAAGTACGGATCAAACTCGTAAGAATGTATGATTAGAATGGAAATGTTTGAAACTATAAGCTCGGACCAAACAAGTAAATATTTCTTAAAGCAGATAATATTCAAGCAATGTTTTAAATCTGTATATATATATGCGTGTGTGTGTGTGTGCAAATATGTTTGTATGAAAGAATGGTTAAAAAGGACAAATGAGCCATGTGGGTCAAATGGTGATTGCCATTCGAACCCGGTATTTAATGTTTTGATTTGTCAAGTTTTATGCTTACAGGTAAGCTTATGTATGGGCATGCATTGCCACAAATTGGAAAGGAATAACCATCGCAAGGCATGGATAACGAGTTAATGGTTTTGGACTTGCGTCAGGTATGTATAAAAGGTTATGCTTTCGGTAGAAGCTTATGGCTAGACTAGAGAGGGATGTGTCAGAATTGGGTAATAGATTAACGCAAGTGAAATGCCTCTAGTAATTTGGGTTGACTGTCATTTTGGTCTAATGTATTACTGGAGGGTAAAATTGGAATATAAAGGTTTTCTAATATAAACCACCGTAAAGGAAGTTGTGTTGAAAGATGTAATGAAAATTTTGATAAAAGTAGGAGGCACGAGCTTGAATACGAAACGCCTCCTAATGGGTCGGTTGAGTAACCGATAAAACATAGATAAGAATGTATTTACAGTTGAACTTTTGAAAAGTAAAACAAAGTTAAGTTAATAGTTATTAAACAAGTAATAGTAAAATAGCATGAAGTATTTGATTCATTAAGTAAGTAATACCCGATGAAAGCTATTGTAGTAACAAGAAACCTTAGTTGAAAAATAAGTTTTGAACAAGTTGCGTGTGAAGTATGTTAGTAATCGACCCATGAGAGTCAAAATGAATAATGAGCTAGGAAAGCTATCGGACGAATGACTTATGTAATTTACAAGGAAAGAAAACTTTCACAAGAAAAGCTAAGATAGTGTCTGTCACACCCCAACCGATGGCGGAAACATTGGAGTGAGACGACAACGAGATTGCTCATTTCTCACAACGCTAATAATGACAATATTTAATAAAATCAAATTTCATTTCAATAATAATTGTCAAGTACAACATCAAAGCAAATACAACACAACAAAATTGATACAACATTTTTAGCTAACGTCTAATTGTGTGTATCTAAGTCCTTGCTATTTGTTTTCATAGCATCCTCTTCATCAACCTGTAACATGTTTTAAAATACAATTCAATGCAAAAGCAAAGACGGGTACACAAGTTTAAGCATAGCATACGTACACGATTAAAGTTTAAACGAATCCTCATGGCAACTATGATTTTACACGAGCATATACAAGGCATGCAATACTACTAGCCAAACTCTTAACGCAAACACGCTGTTTTAACATGGCCTCAAGTTTATGCGATGGAGGGGGATGCGTGACTTCCTATAGCGCTATACATGTCAAACAACGGCTTTAAACAAGTTAATGACTAAAGTATCACAAAAAGAATGTCCAAGATATAAGCATCACTTAAGTGTATCAAGTGTTCATGTGTATAGGATTGTTTGTGCATTTCATAAAGTTTAAGTGTTGTGATTTTGATATAAGTAAACATGTTACACCCAAAAGTGTTTTAAACGAAAAGTGGGTCGATTGTACTCATGGTTTTGCTAAGTCTTCAAACTTGGCGAGTTCGCGAAGGTGGTTGGTGGATGGGTTGACCGTCGAGTTAACTTTTGGTAGCCTTGATCTTTAAGAGGAGAAGAGAGCTCTTAGAGCTTTTGGAGAAGAGAAGAGAAGATTGAGGTGTGAAATGAGAGTGGGAGGAGAATTCTATTTATAATGGGGAATTAGGGTTTAGGTAATTAATGAAGTTGGCGGTGGTTGGGGGGTTGTTAGTTGAGTATTAAATGCAAGAAGCACAATCCAACAAACACACTTTTGACCAATCCATGAGCTAGAAACAAGAATCTGCGGATTATGCTATTTTTAGTTCTTGAACTTAGTTTATCTTTCATTTCATGTTAAAACTTGATGTTTTTGCATGTTTTCGAGTGTATAATGTATATGTAAGTATATTTTAGGTATCAAGTATGAATGTATGAGTATTTGCACGTATAACAAGTATCGGTTTGTATGTAAACACGTATTTAACAATTAAATGCATGTAAGACAAGTATGATCAGGTATGAATTTTATTACGATCAAAGTCTTGGATTATAAGATTGGGAAATGAAATACGAATGCGATACGAATACAAGTTTCCATAAATAGAAATACGATTACACTTTCTAATTAAGGAAAGTACGAAAAGCGAGGCGTTACAGTGTCGTGTAGTATGCTTGATTTTGATTGAAGTATCAACGTATACTTCAATGAGCATATGTTAAGTAAGAAGTGGTAGTTGATTTTAAAAAGGGAAACAACAAAAGTTTGTAACATAAAACTAAATGAAAGATTCGTATGTAAAAATGGATTATGTAAAATGGTATAGCATGTATGTGAGGAAATTGTGAAAGGGTTATAGGTGAATAACAACGAAAAGTATGAATATTTAAGTGAAATGTGCTAACCATCACTTTGTAAATAAGAATGGTAGAATGCTTGAAGTAATAAAGCTAGTAGAATTGGTGAAGGTGTGCTCAAGAGCGGAAACTTATCATCATGGACGAATGAAATCAGTCCAGTTATGTACTTGTGAAGATATGGGCCGAACCGTTTTGCGGCTCATTGCACGGTGCCAAATAACGCGGTTAGTAAACTGCTTAGTTTGCGAATGTAGGATAGAAAGTTATAGATTGAATAGTACTTTCATATGAACTAACGGTAGCATAAATATAACATGGTATAGAAGGTTTGACTTTTGAAGATCAACAAAAGATTGAAATTTATTTCAAGGCTAATGTGATTAAACAATGTGTACATGTGAGTATAGTAAGTGATACATAAAAACAAACGCATGGACAAGTTAAGAGGACATGAATGAAATGAATGTGTGAGTATGAAATAGTAGATTTGTTGAGATAACGAAACAAGAATTAAATGTTATATGATATATGTATGAACATATCCTGACTCTATTACGAAAGTAATTAGAATAAAATGTCGATAGTAGAATGTTGTGATGAGATTATAATGAGCTTTAGAATGTCATGTATGACTCATGAGTGAAAGTAGGAATACTTTGATAGTTATGATTAACAAAGGTATGGAAGAATTTGCTTGAATTAAGAAGGTAGAGACATAATGTATGATTGCGTGTGTTCATGAGTCAAACCTTTTGTATAAACATGAGTGCACTTTTGCTTTAATATGAATTTTGAATAAATTAAAAAGAATGAACTAGTAGTGATGATGATCACTAGGAACTAACCTTATGTAAAAAAAATTAAAGAAAATAAATATGAAATCTAAGAATGTATTTTAGGGGCATGTCTTATATATGCCGGTAGATAGGTTAACAAGAAAAAGAAGGTCAATGAAGATATTGTCTAGTGGGAATGAACAAGGTTTCGAGGATGAAACCTCCTTTAAGGGGGTAGACTTGTAACACCCCAAAATACGTAAATAAGATTAATTCGTGTTATGTAATTAAAGAGATATTAAAGCACATTAGTATGGTTACCATTTTAGATGAAGTTATACAATATTACTTTATAATTCGTTGTGAATTATTGATGAGGGAAAATAACTTGCTGGGTATCAGCATATTGTAGCGGAATTGTTTTAGTAATATATGTCGATAAATATGACGGGTTCGGTTCAGGGATATACGGCCACTTCATATTGTGACTCGCCGAACTTGACGGGGCATTGTCGTAAAAATCAAACATGAGGGGGATTATGTAAATATCCAAGTTCAATGTATATAAAGCCCCTTATGGCTCATTTCGGGCAGATTTTCTCTCAAGTTAGAGAGAGAAATAAGAGAGAGTGAGAGAGAGAACTAGAGAAAGAGAGGTGGCCGAAGGTGGCGTTTAGCAGCGATTCGCGGTGGCCGGAGGTGGTCGGAGTTGTGGGTTACAACCTGGAACCAATTATCAATGCTACGAACGTAATGGTAAGCTCCGATTTCCCTAAATCCTTGCTTAAAGTTGTTAAAATTGTATAAATCAAATATGTCCAGAATGTTATCCAATAACCTAGTTACAAAGAACTGAACGATCCGCGAAATCCGACCGTTGAAACGTCTTGAAAGTTTTATATATGGTTGAGAACATTTAGATGATCATTTTGAACGGTGAAAATAAGAAATAGGGCTGTTTAGTTGCGACTTTGAAACCCATTTTCAAAGCTGTTCGTATTCCCGTTTTAGTTAAAATGCAGCTTAGTATAATCGATTTTCCTGAAGCTCTGACCGTTGGATTGAGCTGAAATTTTGACTGTAGCTTTATGACATATGGATATTTAATACCCTTGAAGGAAATTCCGATCAGAACTCAGGAACTAAAGTTTTGAAAGAAAACAGTTTATAACAAACTTCTTGTATAAAAATTAGGAAGTTGATGGTGTTATATGGATGGTCTAATGGTATTGCATGTGCTATCTACGACTAGAGAAATGTTCATGATGCTTGATGTTATGAACTAGGAAGGTAGGCATAAATTACTTGTACATTGTGCTTTAGATATGGTTCGTACGCCAAGTGTTCGATAAAATGTCTAGTAGATGATTGTAAGTGAATTTGCAAGTAACCACTTGACGAACATGAATGGAATGTAAAATATGATGTAATCTGTGATTTTCATATGAATTGGTTGAATACGTGCACTAAAAGCTTGTTCTAGGAGCTTAGTACGTGGTATGTCCCCCATGTGTTTAAATGTATGCTTGATTTAATTCAATAAGTGAAATTGTGTTAGTTATAGGATATTCGAACTTACTAGCAAGCAATCATGTTAGAACATGTTGAAATACACCGTGAAAGTGATATGAATGTAATTTAGAATGTGGCTTGATTTAACCGAAAAGTAAGTGGATATAGGATCTGAATATGAAATGAATTTAATTTAGAATGTGTGTATATGCTAATAATGTGATAACCATAATGACATGAAAGTATAGGATCATGTCAAAATGGGTTGAAGCATGGAAGGCTAACAGAAAGGATGTAAGTACGAAACGGACACTTAAGGTAAGTGATTTCTGGAATCACTTCTTCTTTTATAGATAAAGTTTGTTATGTTGAATACAGGGAATCGTGTAAGAAATTATGGTTAAGGGTTTGTATTGTTGTGGTAAGTAATAGGAAGCATCTATGTTCGGAATTCATGATAGAAGTGAACGGGTCAAAATATAGAAAGTATGTGTCGGGTGTGGGTTTTGGATGTTATGGTATGGGAACCATGTAAAAATGTTTAAGTAATCATAGCACTAAGGCAAGCATGGTTGTAGCGGGCCATAAACAGTTAGCTATGTCGGAAATAACTTAGTATAATCAAACGGGTCAAAATCAAGAAAGTTTGATAGAAGTATAGATTTGATTATGAGGACATGGGGTTAAGTGTTAAAATGATACGGAATGTTATGGGATGATATGGGACGTTATGGGTCAGTTCGGGTTGGAACGGGAACCGAAAACGGTTGTGTAAGCTTAAACAAGGAAAAACAGCGTCGGCAGCACAGAGCGGGCGTCGCCGACGGCCTACCTAGCCGTCGCCGACGCTGCCCCTTTCCCCGAAGCCCTAATCAACTGTCTATGCTAATGTGGACCCGACGTAACTACTCAGGAGGCATCGCCGACGCTGTAGTAAGACGTCGCCGACGCTCCTCACAAATCTGACATGCTGTTTTTGTTAGTTATTCGCACAGTGAGTCCGTACCTTCTAAAACTTGTTCTGTAACCCTTAATGAACCCCGGAATGTGAAAATAACTAATAGGGAGTTATGTAAACTTATTGAGCCGTGATAATGCATTGTCGGGGATGAATAACTATGTAAGCATGTATGTGTACAACGTACTACATGTTAGTGGTGGAATCCACAGGTAAGCACGAATAGGAATAAGCATGCGCCTAGGTTAGTATGTATGAGACTTATACGTAAGGTAAGTTGTGACGATGAATTGTTAGTATGAACTTATGGGAATGTAAGTTGTACATAAGAGATTGGGTATGGAAGTATGTTTGTATATATGTATAAATGGCTTCAATACGTTTGAGTATTAATGTCATTAATGTTGTGTCTCGAGATTAAATGAAAGTGCAGGCATACTATTGTTGGGCTTATAAAGATTTGACATTGGGCTGCAAGATTTTACCTGGAAAGATAACCATGATGATTAAGATAAGTAGAAAGAATGTGGCGTGGTCATATAATTATGTATAATTAGTTTGTGTATAATGTCACCAAATATCAATGATGTGGTTGTATGTGGTGATTGTAGGTTGCATGGAATTATCATCACCATGGAGTGTAAGTGGTGGATGATCGAGTCAAAGTACGTGGTTTGTACGGGGGCGAGGTCATATATTTTAAAGAAGTAGATTATGTTTTATCTTTTAATTAAGAATGAAGGACACCATATTGTAAAATGGATTATTCCAATGGTTTTTAGTATGTTAAAATGTTTATAAGGAAAGAATTTTTTTTAGTTCACATTTCCGCTGCGTATTCTTTGTTAAAACATGTTAGGGTGTTTCATAAGCACTCAAGAACTTCTTTGGTTTATTGTTCACAACTGGCTTGACGTGCATAACCATGAACTAATTAACATTTCCAACCGAGACCTTTCAACGATTTCAAGAAAACTTACATACACCATGAATCAATTTATTCACCAGATGAGCCTTAATTGAATTGGCCTAGTGAAAACACACAGGTGTCTGGTTTCTATTAAAAGGGGACACCACAAGTTTAGTGGTACTCGTTCAAATATCAAGAATTTCAGCCAGCAACTTAGAATATTCATAGCAAATCGAGATGCGCAACTCTTTATTAATCGTCTTCACGATCGCTTTGATAATTTGCCTAACTTCTTTTTCGACTTCGTTATTCACCAAGGTCAATTGAAAGCGGTCTTACGGGCCGTGAGATAGCAAAGCTCAACTACAAGGATTTTGGCGACGTACTTGTATTTGATGCAACCTACCAAACTAATAAGTATGTTATTTATGATGCAACCTACCAAACTTATTTTCTCGAGCCGAGGGTCTCATTGGAAGCAGCCTCTCTATTCCTATGGTGTAGAGGTAAGTCTGTCTAAATCTTGCCTTCCTTAGACCCTATTTTAGCTTTGCTAGTGGTGGAATTTGTAACAATGCTGTTTTTTTCCAGGAACAACATGATATTCGTGTCACTCATTGGTGTTGGCAAACACTTGCAATGCATCACATTTGGGGCTGGTTTGTTAGTCACTGAACCAATTGAATCATAAATAGTTACTCGAGGCATTCCTGAAAGCTCATGGGACCAACATATTTGGTATTAAGTGATCGGGACCTGCTATGAAACAAGCTGTCTAGAAAGTGTTCATAACAGCATGCCACATCCTTTGTATGTGGCATATTATATATAAAAAAAATCCTCACAACTAAGGTCTCCCCTTGTCCCTCCAGTATTTATACTCTGCACCTTTTTTAAGAACTTTGTGATTTTTATGCACCTTTGTTGGATAAACCAGGTAGCCGGGGATCTTTTGCAAAATGCAAATGTCAGGGCCTGCATTCATCATTTGCTTTGGAATATTTACATTAAACCTTCTACTTTTGAAAGCTGGTGGGTAGATTTGTTGGAAACATTGGGGTTACATGACAATCAATGGCTCAAAGAGATGTATGAAACCAGGGAACATTGGGTATCCGCGTACTTCAGACACATCCCCCATGCCTCATGCAAATGACTTCATGATGTAAAAGCTCAAATGCATCCTTTAAGATCAATTCCACTAGCACAAAATCATTTGTGAAAGCTCAAATGCATCCATGTGTTGCTAATTTTGCTGGTAAACCATCAACCCTTAAATTTAGTAACTGGCCAAAACCCATCTCCTTAACAGTTATTCGTTGTTCGAATGAAAATACTTGAATGCATCTAAAAATATGTTGTGGGGATGACCTTGTCCTAATCCTAAGAAACAAGTCCCTCTTTGATATCTTTCTAACACGACCAACCACAATCTCTTCATCATCCCCCTCAACATCATCCTCACCATCTGCATATGTGAATTCTTCATAATCTTCTTCGTCATTCTTCCTTCTTTTTGCCAACCTAGCTGATTCGGACCTCGTTGTTCTCTTTCGAACAAAATTAGTTTTATCACCATTTCCTATAAAACGCATTGAACTCTTAGTAACATATGTTAGTGCTTAAATTATATCATCTTAAAATAAAACAAAATATAGTAAACGTCTAAATTATATTGGTACCACACACCCTCTTCGTCATAGCGTCTTGAAACTGAACTCCCATAAACCATCGGCTTTTTATCTACATCATTTCAGTTTGTTACAAAAAAAAAACTTTGCATTTTAGTATGTAATCAATGAAAAATACACACCTTTGTTTTTCCTACTCTTCAATTTGCTGCTATCAAGTAAAACCAACTCCTTTGTTGTTCTACAAAGAAGGTATGTTACATGTGCAACGAACATTGTTAACAAAATTCACAATAAAACAAACACATGGTATGTTAAACAATGCAACAAAAAACATGTTACATATGGCAAATCATATGTATCAAACACATGTAACAAGCTCGAAAGACTTATCCTTTTGAATTTTGGTTTCCACATTTGTCCCCCCAATTGAATTGCATTTTTTGGACCTGTATAGTGGCATGAAATAAACATGTTTCACACGTAAGTACGAAACAAAAAATGTTACGTACGCCACATTTTTTACATATATTCATATGTAAACATCGTCCAACACATACCGTTTTTGCTTCTTGTCTTGACACTAGTACTCCCAACACAATTGTTTTTATTGGAGCTGTTAAAATTGTATGAAATAAACACCTAACCCACATAAGTACGAAACATATAGTTTTTTTCACAGGTGCTCACATGTAAAGAACCAAATTCCACATACAAACATTTCTTCTTTATCGACTGCACACTTGACCTCCCCTAACGCAATTGTTTTTTTTTTGGTACCTACACATCATAAATGTTAAACAATTGAACTTTTGAGAAGATGTAAAGCAAAACGGTTCCTTTGACTATCCCAGCGAAAGATAAACGCGTTAAAATACCCAACGTCATTTGCAGCTATGAAAAAAACTTACCCGCTCTCTTGCTTCTCAAACAACGAATCGGCGTATCTGAGTCCCGATGATCAAAATCTGCATCGTTTTTCCAGGTCCGTTGCACGTACGAATAGTAGCTTTTTCACACTAGTAACCTTATGTTAAACGAAAAAAAAACAATTTACCTAGCATTCTTTATGAATCTCCAAGTTCAGCCATCTCTGCACCGTCATCCACAAATACCAATGAACCAGTTACACTTTTAGCTTTTCGTCTGCTCGTATCATCCAATAATACAACAACTTTTCAATAGGTTATGTTCGATTATTCTTAGATGCATTCCGCCTGTGCTTACACCTTAACAGAAAACAAAACAAAAGGCCTAAATTTTATATTCTATACAAATAAAAACCGGAAACATATACATGCCAGAGTAATCAAAACACCTATGTACATTCCACAAACATTCAAATCCACACAAAAGTTCCTAGCAATACAAAATTTTAAACATTCTAAGCTGTTTTTTCCCAAAAACTAAATAAACCCAGTAGAAAAAAAAATTATTCCAAAAACAGAAAAAAAATAAACAATTTTTAACATGTTACTATTGAAATTATACAAACCCAAGAGCATGCAAAAGACAAAAACTGACTCGAGCCATAATAACTACATAAAACGTACAATCTAGCACATAAGAGACAGACACGCAAACAATATCGACCCACCCACTCCACCCCACCAACAGAAACCCTAACCTTGCCCCCATTCAAGTGCAACAAAAAAGGATAAACTTGAAGCAACGACAACAATCGAAACAAACAAAAGTTTCAAACAAAGGACGGTACATCCAGTGGCGGATCCAGGAATTTTTTTTCAGTGAGTTCACTAAAAAAAAATTAAAACAGTTTTAACCCCAGTAGGAGTCGAACCCGTGACCTCAAGCATGGAACTACATGACTTAACCACTCCACAATCTATAAATTTGGTTACTGGGTTCATCCCAAATGTTTTTTATGGGTCCATACCAAATTTTGTATTAACATTTCTACTAAAAATTTGAAACCGAGTGGGTTCGTGTGAACCCGTACCTCTGAACATAGATCCGCCCCGGACTGATATCAAAACCCGATCAATAAAATCAACCTTAGATCTTGTTGATCAGTGGACACGGTATGATTTTCTAAGTTTTCAATAACGGTTTTCTATTTAACCCATATATATATATATAGGTTCATGTGAGAAAATTTAAAAGTGTGAGAAGGGTAAGAAGGTATATGGTTGTGCCATGTGTCCTTTTTTTTAGAGATTTAGGGTATAATGGTAATTTCCCTAATAAAATCTATTATTGGTAATTATATTCTATAACCGAACACCAGTTATTTTCGGATATATTCAAATCAATCTGCTCAAGATTTTGATAAATCGCAGAGTTCATATTTATTTTAAAATTCAACAATCTTCGTTTGAATTCATACGTGATTTTCAATTGAAATTCGATTACATATCCTCTGATAAAATCGATTTACGCCTGCTATTGAAAACTCAGCAGTTTTATGGAGAATCATGGATCAGGTATGTTTGTAGGGTGTTTGTCTGTATTAGATCTTGGATTGTTCCATACTTTTTTTGTTTCTATTGTGATCTGAATGAATAACCCTGTTCTAAATTAGTTACAATGATTTGTTAGTTTCCAACAGCGTTGTGTTGATACGTGGTGTTATTTATTTTCTTATCCTTTATACACGTGGGAGTGAGGGGGGTATTTGTTCATGTATCACATGGTATTTTCTAATTCGTGTTATGTTGGTTTTTTTAGGGAGTTGGTTTATTTGGTTCTTTATGGTGTCTTTATTAATAGATGTTCTGTTTTAGACCGCATATTTCAGTGATCAAAATTGCTTTCAGTTTTATCCATTATCTGCATTTATGTTGTTATTTAAAAACACTCTTGGAAACCGCGTGTTTATGTGCTTACAATAAGTGGTGTTATTTCTTTATAGGAATTCATGGTGTCTTTTTTATATTGGTGAAATTTCATGGTGTTATAACAAATGGAAGTTATTTCTGCGTCTGCTTACATATATGTGGTGTTATTTATGTTATAACCAATCATTCACGGGCTATTGTGTTGGTTTTAATACATATATTTGTTCCTTCATGGTGTTATTTACGGGCCTTATAATTACCAATAGCCGGTTTTAAATACATACATACATATATGTGGTATTATTTCTGTTATAACCAATCATTCATGATGTTATTTTGTTACAACTAGTTCACAGTGTTTTTTTATGAGGTATGGTATTTTTTTAAATCATCTATTTTTGTGGTATTATATGGCTTTTTTACCAATCATTCTTGAGGTATTATATGGCTTTTTTATGTGGTGTTATTTGTAGGGTCTCATAATTACCAGCCTGTTGGGCGTCCACGCCTGTCTCCAAATTCTAGTAAGAGGACTTTTTTACCTGACGTGGAAGAGTCGCTTAGGCCGAAAGAGAAGATGACTTTCGACACACTGAATAATGCATTCATTTTATATCAAAAGTACGCGATGGCTGCAGGCTTTACCGCCGGAAAGTCTTCCCAATACAAGCTGCAGAATGTTGTTAAATCAAAATATTTTTTTTGCTCAAAGGAAGGGACCAAACCTTTTAAGGTGATCGACTCATCTAAAGTGGTCGACACCTCAAATATAAGCTTAAAAAGGAAATCTACTCGTCGGGTCCCTTCTATTAGGACTGGTTGCGAAGCACGTATGTGCCTAAAGCTAAATGAGACGAATCTATATGAGGTATACTATTTCAAGGAGGACCATAACCACTCTTTTGTTGCTGACGAGGATAGGTATTTACTCCCCGTTAACCGAGGATTAAATTATACTCAAGAGCAAGCGGTTAATGCTTTGAGTGCGATAAATATTGGACCTGTCAAAGCATTTAATATCATGAGGACATTGTATGGTGGCTTTGACAAGGTTGGGACAACCACATCGGATTTCAAGAATTTTAAGAGAGATATAAACAGGTACATATCTGAGTTTGATGCTGATATGATGATTAAATGGTTGTTGAGAAAGAAAGAGTATATGCAAAACTTTTCAATGGAGTATACAACCTCTAAGGATGGTATATTAAGGGCTTTGTTCTGGGCAGACGAGGAGGCCAAGCGAATTATTTAGTTTTCGGTGACGTTGTGTCATTTGATGCAACATATCGGCGTAACAAGTTTGTTTACTAATTAATTTTGTTGTTTTTTTAAAATTCTTTTTAGTTTTATATAAAAGATATTTATATGGTGTTTTTTTTTGTGTTAGGTACAAAACGATGTTCGTACCATTTACTAGTATCGACAACCATAATCGTAACGTTACACTTGGAGCCGCTATAATAGGAAATGAAACCGCTGAAACGTATAGTTGGTTGCTTAGGGTTTTTCGTGAATCTTTTGGTCGTGCTCCTCCGGTTGTCGTGACCGACCAAGACCCAGCCATGAAGAAGGCTATTGAAGATACATGGTCTGAGAGTAGGCATAGGTTAAGCATGTGGCATATAATGGACAAGCTTACTGTTAAGGTGTTTTTGCTTATTCAATCTATTAAGATTTTTCATTTTGTTGTGTTGTCTTTATTTTGTTTACATTTTTTTCAATGGTGTTTTAGGTTGGCCCTACAATTTGTAATAGTACATATTTCAAGAAGAGGTTGTGTGCCATTTTGTGGACCGATTCTATACTACCCGAGAAGTTTGAAAGCGAATGGTGTACCATAATGAATGATTTTAATCTTTCTGAGCATGAATGGTTACAGTCTATTTATCAGATCAGGGCGTATTATCGTGACGAGTACATGTCTGGGCTCATGCGCACAACATCTCGTTCAGAGAGTGAGAACCATTTTTTGGACAGTTTTGCAACCCAGAGTGTACCCTTGTTGAATTTTTGGGGCATTTTGATTTTGCAATTGAAGCTCAAAGACATGAGCATAGGAAGAACGCCCATGACACTAGAAACACGATTGCTGACATATGGGCTGTAGACATTGTTTTGGAGGAGGAGGCCGCGAGGTTATACATACGCATTATTTTTTTGATGTCCAATTGGAGATACAAAATGGTATTTATAGATGTGCTATTGGAAAGTGGGAAACTATTGATGACTTCGTTAAATTTTTTGTGAAGGATTGGGAACAACCATGCACCACTTTCTTCGAGGTATACAATAGACTTTATTTTTGTTGGTTTTGTTTACATTTTACTTTAAATATACTTGGCTCCGACACATGAATTAGTATGGTGTCATTTGGTTAATCGCTTTTTTGTAAGAATTTATATGTTTTTTGTTGTGCCTCATAGGTGATGGTGCGGGAGGCCGACATGACTATATATTGTACATGCAAAAGATTCGAACAATTTGGGTTGTTGTGCTCACACATATTCTGTGTGCTTAGGATGCTTGACGTGATGGAATTCCCTCAACGATATAAACTTAGACGTTGGACGAGGGAGGCTGTTCCCAATAGCTCTCCTAGTGTTAATTTAGGTATGAATGAGGACGAAGATCGGTATAATGAAGTAAACCGGGTTATACGTGAGATAACACAATATACAGAGTCGGTTATTAACAAGCTTGTTACCAATTTCGATGCATTGTGCTCATTTAGGGATCATGTGGTTAGGTTTTTCGATTCAGCTGACGAGGTCATCGGGAATGCACCTCGTAAGAGTCGTAGGGAAAGGTTTGCTGAAATAACTGGTAATACACAACCATCTACAGTTACTGTTTGTGTCCCCGTTGGAACTAGATATAAAGGTATGGGTAAGCCGAAACGGATGAAGTCTAAACGCGAAATTGTAAGAAGCCAAACGGGTAATAAGAGACATCGTTGTCAAAATTGCTTTAGGTACGGTCATAACAGACGTACCTGTAAACACCCTAAAAGGAAAGAAAAGACGCTAGTTCTGAGGAAGACGGGGGGAAGAAGTGGTCGAATCTGATGAGGATGAAGCAGACGAGGATGAAGCAGACGATTAGGGAGTGTTGGATAAGTCATTTTTGTTTGTGTTTGCACAAAGTGGTTTTTGATTGAATGTTTATGCTTCAAATTTTAAGTTGAAACGTTATACACTTATTTAGTTTTTTCCTTGATGAGTTTTTTTTACGGGTGAATTTTCAAAATTGTACATATTACATCTTGGTATAACAATGTATTTTTGTTAATGTATGCAAATGCTTTGTGTTTTTATATATCGTATGCTGTTTTGTCAATTGGTTATTATGTTGTTCTTTTTATTTTAAAGAGAGGTTAAGCCAACTGAATAGGTTTATGCCATGAGTTATATCAATTTATATGGTTTTGTTATCTTGTCTATTATGTAACAGTGTTTTGTTTTCAAGCATATATTTTGTGATATTGCTAATTCCATCTGACCTGAACGATACAAAACTAGTTTATTGCAGCAAAATATTAGAGAAAGTAAACAAAAAAATAATAATAAAGACAAAAAACAAACCACAAAAGAAATGATCAAATGTCACACCATTTTTTAATCGAAAAAACCCCATAAAATGTTCATACGTCACACAATTGTTTAGAGCATCCAAATTGAAAATGTACCAACTGGATTAACTTGTTTGAAACCTACATTATACCATCCAACCTGCGATAAATTCTTTGTATTACATTTTCCTCGAGCTTCACTCTTTCGTCCTCGTCCAAACAAGCAAACTCTCTAACTTCTGTCTCTACAACCACTCGTACTGAGTTCACCTCACTAAGAAGCATTTTTTATACATACTTCTTGCGTAGATCGGTGATTTCCGGTCTTTTTCTGGTAAGTCGAACTCCTTTTCAAGCTGCATATGTTTATTTTAAAAAAAAATAAAGTTAGATGATATGGTGTTATTACAGCTCCAAAACAAAATTTTCCCTATGTTATTACAGCTCCAATAACCGAGTTTACATATGTTTATAACAGAATAACACCATGAGTGAATTTAGGTTTCATCTAAAGGAGTCATATAATTTAAAATATGCAGGCCTAGGACTGTCTTACCAATGATTTAACTATTTCATGTCCATTATGCTATAAAATTGAAAACCTCGAAACTGACTAAATGCAAAGATTTTTTCACTGGTCCAATCCGTGTTTCAAGAGAATTCTTTCGGACTTTCATTTATCCTGATCTTAAAATGAGATACTATCATACATTATAAAGTGAACTACTCCAAAGAGATAGGTACACAAGGTTACAAGCAAACCAACTGAATCATATTGCAGAAAACTTAGGTAACAGAAGAAACTAAACTGCAATGATTAAAAACCATCTTTCGAATCATAGATATACAGTCAAAGCTTTGTTTAAAAATATTTAATCATAAGTACTGGTTTATGCAATGATCATATAAAATACAATCATAAACATAGTCAGGTGTGTCTAATGCGCGAGGCGCGCCTCATGTAGTTCTTGTTCAAAATAAGGGTAGATAAAAGGGTTATATGTAAAAGCAACATAATAAATACAAATATTATGAAACGTTTACTGATAAACAAACCAAATATATGTAGTTTATGGTTGTCAATAAACAACTTCACTTTTAACAGAACACACTCCACAAGTATATACGCAGACACACAAACACCAGAACAGTAGTACAATCAGCACCATAATCAATAAAGAACACATACCAACATTCCGGCGTTGCAGAACAGCTTTGGGGCTATTCCCATCTTCCTCATTCTCTCCTCGTAGTTTAAGACTACAGCCTATGCACTGATGACATCAATATGTACCGTGACACCCGGTACCATCGATTCGAATGCTGCCCTCATCACCGAAAGTTGACCATTATTGCTGAAAATTACATCCCTACAACACGAGAGACTTATTTTAAATAATAATGTTAATGAATAAGTATAATTGTACGATGGATACGTACCACGCATTACGCACCCCGCAGAAAATACACCATGCTATGACCTCTTCGGACTTCTCTCGCCCGGCCCGCAACGAAACTACGTGGCTGTTATATGGCGACCGTAGCGTTGGCGGCCAAATTATTGTCCTCTTGGGGCATGGTGTTTTTTCGTGCATCGCAGATCGACCCCTCACCACTTTCTTCATGATCCCAAACACTGTCAAGTTTTTTTGACAGGTTCACTGCCTCAAGCCCTAACACATTGAACCGGGTTTGTGGTGTCATTGCTGTATCCACCGCGTCTATCGCTGCCTCTACCTCTGCCACAAATGATGACGTCATTGGTGAAAATGGAGATTTTTTATGACATAGCTTCATGATTTCTCGTATTTGGAGTAGTGTTATTACTGGTTAATGTTACACTACCTTCATGACGGTTGACATCTTGTGTGCTCGCCTCATCCGCTTGTAGATGTTTCAACTTCATTCTATTCCATGCCAATGCTTTTTCCTTCAATTTCTCACTTTTCGGATACAATGCACACGATTCCGCAATCGTCTCATTGATGCTACGTACGCATCCTTCAAAATCACGGAACAACTTATCCAAAAGGTTGCATTTATCCTGTTTTAAAATCCGGTTAAACAACATATTTGGTAAAACAATATATATTGTAACAGTTTATTTACAACTTATTGTTTATTTACCTCCTCAGATTCTCTTCCAGATGCGGATGGGGGCGATTGTGTGTCTCCGTACTACGACACCATCGGCACAGGAAACGCTCCATCTGGACCTACAAGCATGGCACACGTTTGGGTGTCAGTTTGCGTCAGAAAGTAGTCCGCACAATGCTTGTATATACCAAGGTATGCGTCATCATCTTCAACTTTTGTAGTACCTTTATTCACATTTTTCTATTCTCTTCTACTGATCTCCTCCGATCCACGTTTCCTTTTCACTCCCTTTCTTGCTGACTCAACATCCTCACTTGATATATTTTTACGTTCCATCTCTGAAGCCAACTCCTCAAACAAGTCATCAGTTGCTAATCCAATCAGAGCCGAACTATGTGTTGAAGGTATCTTTTTTTTCTCGATTGCATAGGCCATCTGTCAAGTACAGTTTCTACAAACTTTAAATGCATGATTTCTTGTTGTTTATGTTTTATTTAGTATTAACTTATCATCAGTAAAAGCATTGGGCCCCTGAAATGATACTCGTCACCGTGCCACGATCTCTTCATGCGGTTGAGGCACGCAACCATGTAAACACACCAATCAAAACTTGATATTTCAACTTCTGGCTTTATGCACAGAAGATACCAGACATTAACCCATTTGTTGCTCGTCGTTTCTCCCAGAAATGAAAAGTATACAACTATGAAATTCAAAACGAATAACCGTTCGTAGTCGTCTATACTCAATATATGCATCATCAGCTGCAATGAGACAGTCTTTTTCTTTGTACATCTTTAAATTGATCCCTAAATTCCTTCATAACTTCATCCCTCCTCTTGCTTGCCTTCGTCTGTTCAACCAGCACATTTTCCCCATGAGGCAGCTTGAATATGCGGTATACAAGGTCTGCAGTAATGGGTATCAGCCTGTTGTTTCCTACATTCAAGACGCATGCATCTAGGTCGTAATTTGTGGCCAACCAGTGTGCGATTGCGGTAGGGACACCAGTAACCTGAAGGCTGAAAATTGAGCCAAATTCGATCTCGTAAACCTTCTCTCGTTGTTTCGCACTCAAACCACCTGTTAGATTCAACAAATTATCAATTGAAACTTTTGGCCTAATTTTTTTTCCAGTATAGGACTTGTAAGGTTGTGAATGTATTTGCCGTTTTGCATGAATCGGCGATCTTTTGGCTAGCGACTTCTTCCGTTTTCCTGGTGGGGTATCAATAAAGTCATCATCCGGGTCGGATGATGGCTTTGAAATCACCTGATCGGGCTTCTTTGTGGTTAACTTTGATTCTACATTAAACAAAGATACTATTAGTAATACCGCACAGCATAGACATTTAGTTCAATATAATTTTCAACGAAAAAATGCATATTGTTTGTGTTAGTTCCTGCAACCAACCATCTTGCAGTTGATTTGAATTTCTTCCCTGGCGGAGGCACTACTGTTGTTTTTGGTTCTGGTTGTGGCGCCACTTCCTTGTTTTGATTTGTAATATCACTAATACGCGCAGCTTTATGAGCATGCACATCTGGACCAACTAAAGTCAAGTCTTATCAGTTATCTTGTATGCTTCAATCGTTAAACAGTTGCGTGACATTTATTTGCAATGCAAGTACCTTGTTTCTCATATTCCTCTCCATCTGAATCCGAACACACGACAGCAGTTTCTTTTGTGTTCTTGTATTTTGAGCGGTACATTTTTGTACGGAGACGCTGGCTTTTCCTAACTACATTGTACACACGTGCAACAAATGTATTATAACCCTAGTTATTACAACAAATGTATTATACCAAATGTATATATATAAACCAAGTTATTGAGACAAATGTGCTATAACACCAGGTATGAGACCAAATCAGGATTAAAAACCAAAATAAAAGAACTCATTGAAGACAACTCACCGCAATGTTTGTTGAATTACAACTCACTAAATAACACCTTGACAGGTAAGCTATAACAGGAACAGCCGAAGAAACCAAAAACCCACCCAAACGGACAAATACCAACTAAAGGAATGCAGTTTTGTTTGAATGAACACAAAATACAGCATAACTCATTGAATACGCCCACAGAAACCAAAAATCATACTCATAGATAAACCCTAAGTTTTGGGCTGTACTTTTTTTGTTTCAATGAATACAACATATTTACGAACCCCATAGATGGTAAATAACACCAACAAACAGAGTAACTACTCGAAAACACCACATCAGTGTTTGATAAATGCATACACCTCATTAAATAACTCCCTAACAGTAATCTCTAACAGGCAAACCCCAAGTCTTAGAATGCAGCAAACTCACTGAAGACACCCCACATAGGTTTTGTTGAACGAATACAACTAATTAAATAACACCCTAATATATAAAAAAAAACACCACAGTATACGTAAAACACTATCACAGTTTATGAAAAAGCTCTACAGTATCTGTAAAACACCATAACTTACAATACTATCAAATAAGTTGTAAACCATGCGTTTGAAGACTTCAGAAATAACACCATTGACTGTCAATAACAACCTAACATGTAAATCCAAACATAAACCAAAAACCAAACTAACAATTTATAAAAACACCAAAACATACAATATTCTCAAATAAGTTGTAAACCATGAGTTTGCAGACTTCAGAAATAACACCATTGATTTTTATAACACCCTAATATGTAAACCCTAATAGAAACCAAAACCCAAACTAACAATTTATAAAAACAACACAAACTCTTAAAGACACCATAACATTTAATCCCTAAATCATACAATGCAGTTTTGGTTTTCTTATGAATATGACTTAAATTGAACTCCATTGATAAAAATAAAACCAAAACCTTAATAAGTCATTGAAAAACACCATAATAGTTTCATTCAGTTGAAATTAAGCAACTTATCGAAAACCCTAATCATACCAACTAAAGAAATCAATAATAACACAATAAAATGTTTAAATACGACTAAAAACACCCTGCTTTCGTTTCACATTACATACCTGTATGTGATTTGCAGGTTTCCCCATCTACGTAGTCTGCGCCTTCGTCTCCTTCTTCCGGTCGGCAAGATTTCGTTCCTTAATTTTCTTCATTTTGTGCAGAGTGATTTTGCGATTACAACTACTATTGAAGATTGTTTCCAGAATAAGCTCCGAAATCAAAGTTCTGATTGTGATTGTTGGGGAGACGATACGGTTTCTCTTTTGAATTAGGTTAAAATGTCTAAAACACCCTTGAATGCTCTAATCAGTTTTAATTGTTTGACACTTTATTTACAATAATGCCACTATGATCTCAACCATTAGATTTTTAATCTAATGGTTGATATTTTTTCTTACCCTACTCACACTTTTAAATTTTCTCATAATAACCTCATCCTATATAGGTGTGTGTGTGTGTGTTTGTATATATATATATATATATATATATATATATATATATATATATATATATATATATATATATATATATATAAAAGACTAAGATCATTTGTGAACAACTTCTTGAAAATGAACTGAGTGACTAATCTTGACCATTGATTACTTTTTAGATTAAAAGGGTAATATTGACATTAGCTCTCTCTCTCTCTCTCTCTTAATAAAAGTCCCTTAATTTTATCATCTATTAACTCTCTCTCTCACACACACACATTTTTAATTACTTCTCCATTATTTTAAACTCGTGTAGAATCAGTTGCTAATAACGTATATGAAGCTCCTAACGGAACTAGGTACTGGACACCAATTATCCCTCTCGGATTCAAACCGTACATGAAACTCCTGACGGAACTAGGTCGTGGACTACAAAATACATAGATGTATCAAAAGTCTGTACACATATGTATAAAATAACAACTGTGTATCTTGTATAAACTGATAGTTAGCGAGACTATACACATGTGTATATACTAACAGCGGTGTATCTTGTATAAATTGATAGTAGCGAGACTGTACACATGTGTATAAACTAACATTTGTGTATCTTGTATAAACTGATACTATCGAGACTGTACACATGTGTACACACCAACAACTGTGTATCTTGTATATACGGAAACTAGCAATATTTTAGGAACTTTGATTATATTGTTTAATAAATGCAATTTACAAAAGACGCAAATACCCTTTTGTCAATTAATTTAAATGAAAGTTACAACATTATAATTACAATCTTGACATTGTTTAAAAATCTCTAGATGATATAATCCAATGACTCAAATTAGTTCACACAGTTCACTCTCAACCTAGTGTTCACTCTAGAACCCTACCCTACACACACACACACATATATATATATATATATATATTATTGTAAAGTGAGCATAAATAGTAATTTAATTTTTATAATAAAATATATAGTTTCTTTTTGTTTTTTATATTTTTATCATTTCAATATTAAAATAGATTATTATTATATTTAATTTTAATCTTAAATATATTTTTTTAATTTTAACTTTTAATGAGTTTTTAATATTACCGATACTGTCTAAACAACATTGATACCGGTACCGTATAACATAAGTATAGTGTTTATTATTAACATCATCATGTGCCTATTATTATGTACGATTTAATAAAAGTTATACTTAAACGAGTCATATATAGTTGATTATTTTATCATCACAAACCGAACAATACTGATCAAACAACATCGGTATTCGAACACGAGTCATATTTAGTTTGATTTTTTATCATCACAATCCGAACATATACCGAACAAACATCATCGTTAACGGTACCGTATTCGTCATTATTGAATTCTCAGCATGGCGGTATAAAATTCATTGAACACAAAGTAATATTCGCAATAAAATATTTTGTTGTATCGTAAGCTAGATCGAGTGTTTGTAATATGCCAGTATCGTAACGGACCGATACTTGACGAAACAACACTGGTATTGGTACAGGTATATGTTTTTAGGAGGTTTCAATCAATGTAAAAAACGTGTCGATTGGCAACGATTGCTATGCCGAGTGTCGCTATCGTACTGATACTATAATTAACCATACCGATAATGATCAAAGACCCGCAGCGATCGTGCGCGAATCCCACTCTATTATATTATATTATATTATATTATATTATATTATATTATATTATATTATATTATATTATATTATATTATATTATATTATATTATATTATATTATATTATATTATATTATATTATATTATATTTAAATTATTTAAATTAAATTAATTAAATTTAATTTAATTTAAAATTAAATAGAATAGCGAAAAATAGTAAACAACTTCAGTGTTTAGTTTCGTATTGTTTTATTATTATAATTATTATATCTACTATTAACTATGTTTTGTTTTCGCTTTTATTTTTAATTTAATATATATTTGTTTTTTTATTAGAAACAGAGTATAACATTTCAACATGCTTATTTTCTCAGTGTTTAAATATAAATTTTAGTTAAATCAAGTTGTAAATAATAATGTAAAATTAATTTAGAATTTAAATGGAATAACGATGAATAGTAAACAACCTTAGTGTTTAGTTTCGCATTGTTTTATTATTATAATTATTATATCTACTATTAAGTATATTTTGTTTTTGCTTTTATTTTTTAATATACGTTAGTTTATTTTATTAAAAATAGAGTATAATGTTTCAACATGCTTAGTTTCTCTGTGTCTAAATATAAATTTTACTTAAATCGAGTTGTGAATAATAATGTAAAATCAAGTGACGATGAGTAGCAAACTGCTTTAGTTATTATTTTTTTTTTGTTTTATTATTATAATATTTTTTATTATATTTATTATTAAGTGTAATTTTGTTTTTATTTATAGTCTAAGATACGTTATTTTATAAAATTTTGATTATACCATTCTGATATGCATCCCTTTATCTATATCTATATATAAATTTTATTTAAAATTGAGTTGCGAGTAATAAAGTACAATTGATCAAAGCACAAACATACATGTCTTCAATATTTTCTACGGTAGTTTAGTTTTTTAAATATGAAGTGGCGTCGTTTATATTTTTTGTTATTTTGTAATATAATATAACATTTTAAAAGATTTCGAAAATATCGTTTCTATATGCTTATTTTATCTACGATTCGATATAAGTTTTATCCTAATGAATCAAAGATAGTTGATATTTCTTTTCTTTACCGTGACAAACAAAACCAATTCCTTTTAAACAAATGAAAAATATATGAATATTGGAACTGTTTAATGGTTATTTTTTTCCCAACGAACCTAACACGTGTAGATATCGATATTGATTATATTACGACTTTATTTTTTAATTTTTCTTTTTCGATTGTTTCCAGTACCGTCTCGTACCAAGTCGAAGCAATACTGATCAAATTACAATCCCTACATAAACATGCATGTTGAATTTCACTAGTTATTACTAATCTTAATCCATTGATAGTAAGTAATAAACGTACCAATATTCATATACCGAATCAAAAATTCACTTATGAAACCTCATTTAGTAAATTAACATCATTTTTAATACTATTAGTCAAGAACTTCGTAATTTTGACAATTTTAATCAATTTAGCAGTTTCCACCAAAACTTACATAATCAAATTTCACACATGGATTATCATTCCAAATCATTCACATGACGATTTTAGCATATTATAGTCATAAATTGTGGTTCATATAACTTATAGTTAACTTCCGTTTTGTTCTCTGTGGTTTGGTCGTTTTAAAAGTTTTGCTCCGAATACTTTAAAAATCGTCATTTTACTTCCTGATGTTGCTATCAGTTCTTTTATATACTCCCCGGCCTTCACTCAATTCATTTTTACTGTTAAAAGTAAGGGTAATTCAGTAATTTTAGATATTAGTATCTATTATTTATTTATTTTACCTAAAAAAAATCAAATCTATTTCTCAATTTATCATTCACCAGTCTTCTCTCTCTATACCTTTTGTGACACCATCAATCACCATCCCCACTCACAATCCACCACAACCGCCACACACTTCCACCGCAACCACCACCACCACCTCCATTACCACCAGACATTACCATCACCCCCAACTACCATCCCGCACCGACAACCCCCATCACCACCACACCGACATATCTAAAACAAGCACCATCCCCCACCACCACCATTCTGCACTACAAAGAGAGAGAGCCGAATGAGAGAGAAACAGAAGGGAGAGAGAGAACAAAACGCAGATCTGGTTTCAAGCCAAGAAAGAACTCTAGGGTTTCGGTTACACAAAGATGACAACAGTGGATCTGAGTTCAGACGGTGACAACCTCCTACGGTTTCGAGCCAGCTCCGGCGACTTTACACACTCAGATTATGACGGTGACGATGGAGTCCATTGGAAGTGTCGTTGGGTGGTGTTCAGAGATCTCCGATGTTGGTGGTCAGGTGAGACTGGTGCAAGGTGGTGGTCGGGTGGGGTGGTGCAAGGTAGAGTTCAGGTGGGGGTGGTGCAAGGTGGTGGTTGTTGCCGGGTGGAGCTGGTGCAAGGTGGTGGTTATCAGGTGCAGATGGTGAGAGGTGGTGGTTGATTGTGAGAAAGAGTGATTAAATGTGAATGATGATGGTCATATATGTTTTTTTTTATTGAATGACCTGTCAATATATGTATTAATCATGAAAGAGAGCTTTTTTTTCTTTTTTATATATAAATACTAAATAATAATAGAGAGAATGAGAAAAGACTGAAATGCCACTTATGTGAGGGTACATGACTAGTATTTAACGGTGGAAATGGATGCCGTTTAGGGCGGGAAGTAAAATAGTGATGAGCTTTATAGATCAGGGAGGAAAATGTCTATTTTTAAAATGATTGGGGCAAAACTATTAAAACGGCCGAACTATAAGAAGCAAAATGACAGTTTACTGTATAGCATTCCATAAAATTTGATATGTGGTAAATTTTAATCAAATTGGTGAAAGAAAACCATTTTAATCAAATTGCTAAAGCAAATTATCATGCATTTGCAAACGATTATGGAAATTAAACCGGAAATTAAACCTGTCTAGAATATTATAATCTAAGTCGATATCTTTACATTTATACATTTACGCTATATAATAAATGAAAATCTTAAAGAATGCGTGTCTGTTCACAGGTTTTCTCATAATCATTTTCTAACTTTTCTTTCATGTTAAATAATAACTATATATATATATATATATTTGTTTCTCTCTCCTATTAAAAAGAAATATTAAATCTTAATTTCCCCTGTCTCTCTTATTTATTATTCATTTTCTCAACTATTTTCTTTATTTTCTTATTTATTAATAACTATATAATATTTTATTGATGTAATCTGTGACACGCTTCTGTAACTTAGTAATAAAATAAATATAAAGTGATACAAAACAAATGCATGCCACATCTAAGATTCAGAATTCAACCTATGTGTTCAAATACCCCCTCTCAATTCAAGAAATTTTGTTGACTTAACTTGAAGGAACTATTAATGAAGGATTTGTTAAAGGTTTTGCATAACTTCTACTCGGGTTAAATAGGCTATCAAAACAACATTAACTATGGTCTTTTATAAAGAAAATTTAGAAATGTTAGATGAGTAATATAAAACAAGTTAACAAGATGCATGTAAATTAAAGAAACTTATGAATGCTAAATATGTAACTTTTACTATGTTTTAGATAATAAATATGTTTTTCAACCTTTTATAATTATTTTCGTATAGAAGAGATGCATACCCTATTTCTAAAAAAATAGCCCGTTTCTCCTCAATTGACAGTATGGACCACCTTCCTTTATCAGAAGTCTATGCAAAATGATATTTTACCTTTCGCTTTCATGTATATGTAGCCACAAAAATAGTAAAAATGTAACAAATGGTTTATTTGGTTAAATTAAAGCAAAACAAAAACAATTATTTAGAGTTTTTTTTCCTAAAGGGTGTTAGTGGAAAACTTATTTACCAAAATGGATGATTTGAAATATATTTACTAAAATGGGTGTTTTCTAAAAAGTTACTTTTTCACTCCTAATTTTATTGGATGTTTTTATAAATATTTATTTGACAAGATACAGAGAAATTTGTTATATCACTTAGACCCAAATTAAAAAAAATTAATGATATCTCACTTTTCGTGTAGTGTTGTTTGTAATATAGTTTTTCTTTTTTTTTTTCTTCAGAATTTATCATTATTTGAGTAATATTAATTACGATAACAAATATTAATTAGGGGCGGATATAGCTTGTGAATAGGGTAGCCCCTGCTACCCCTTAATGCTCCGACGATCGTATAAATTTAAAAAAAAACTGACGTTTTTTCAATTTCACTACCTCTTTCTTTCATTCACAAATATGTTTTTAACTTCTTTAAAAATGTTTTTGTTTTTTATAATGTTACCTCTATCATTAATTTAATACCTATGGAAAGCTAATATTTAATACTTTATACATAATAAAAATAAAAATGCATCGTCTTCAATAAAAAAATATAACATAAATATAATATCAACTTATGAAAAGCTAATATGTTAAGTTAACTCACATATATCTAGTTTAGTATGTTAATTACTGTATTGATTAGTTAATAGTGTATTTGGATATATATATATATATATATATATATATATATATATATATAATATGTTAATGGATACTTATTATATAATTCAAATTCCCGGATGACAAATAATATATTATATTATAAGAAATTAAGAAAATATTTACAAAGATTAAAAACATATCTGTTCAAAAAAAGGTTTATAACAAGTTAAAGACGTCTATATAAGAAAAGAAAGGTTAAAATAACTTTTATTCAAAATTGCATGATTCAACTAATTGTTTTTCTTATTTTGTTATAAACTTTTTATAACTCTTGTCAAAGAACATACTTTTTGCTAAGAAATAGTTTTTATCTAACAAATTAAGAGTGAGAAATGTAACTTTAAAAATCATCCATTTCATAACTTTTTTTCAAAATCACTGTTTTTTGATAAATAAGTTCTCTATCAACACCATTTAAGGAAACACCTATTTTAATAAATAAATTTTTTCACCGATTCTACTTTCAAAAAGTCTCCAATCATTTTAAGTGTCTAAAACCACTATTTAAATTTTGATGGTGTGAAATTCATCATCAATCCACTCAAGAATATTAAATAACTCAAACATGATAACGTTTGCAAATAGGTTACTTTTATTTAAACGAAAGCAACCAATTAACGTATCTTTTTACGATAAATATTCTTATAAATTACGTGAGGGGAGGCTTAGTGGGCCCCCCTTGGTTTACTAGATGTTTATCAAAGTAAATTTATAAATTAATTTACGTAAAACATGAAAACTTATTAATACTAGGCTTTTAGAAGTCGCGCTTTGCACCGAAACGCAACAAATGATAATATAAAAATACGTTATTTTAATATAAATGTTGTTGTTTGAAAGCCAAACCGTCATAATTGACTCTATTCATCATTATGGCGTTTGACGATACAAAATAAATACTCTATTCTGAATACAAATTCGATTTTAGCAATACTTATATTAAAATGTCGAGAGAAAAAAAGAAGCAAAACTACGTACTATAGAAACTGTCACACCCCGACCCGCAGCGGAATAAAAGACGGGGCATAATTGAGTTATCACCAAAGCTCATGATATTTACTAAGATGTCTCATATTTATTAAATTCAAATTACAAACTTAAATATCCAAAACAAAATTCATACAATTACAAAGAAAATGAAACTACATAATTATTCCCAAGCATAAACTTGTTTATTCTTCTAGGCCTTCCTAAGTGTTTCCTGTCTCAGCTGGATCACCTGTATCATATGTAAAATGGGGGAGGTTTTGGGTCAACAAAAGTTGACGAGTGAACCTTGATAAAACATTTTAACTGATTTCTTGTTTTATTTAATAAGAAAAATTCGTGCATTAATCACATGTGAGCAAACATATATGTAAACAATCACAAAGCACTTTGAATGAGTATATGACATGAAATGATGATGTATTTGAGATCAAGGCTCAATCAAACGGAGCCGATCTAATGAGGCTCCTGATGCTCAACCCGAATCCCACGGGGAACTGATGGGCCTAATGAAATGCGTGCACTGAAATGATGAAATTCAATCTACATATAATTCACACAATAATTGATACACATTTGATCACGAATATGATGTATGCACAAGTGTTTAAATAAAATAAAAGAATAGTACGACACATGATACACCCCAAAATATGATTAAAACGGGGAATTGGTAGAGATTCACTGACAGTGGATGCGTTTCTTGATGACGATGAATGCGCACGAATATTATGATTCAACCGACGAGGGAAAACTAACCTAAATAATAACGACATGATTCGATTAAATAAATAAATTTTATTTAAGATTATTATTTTTAATTAGTGCTCTTTAATGAGATTTTTAGATTTAATTTTATGAGTTTAATGCAAATTTTTAACTTTAAAAACCTTATTTTTAAGTATTTTTAAATAATTTTTCAATTAAATAAATAAATAAAAAGGAAATAAAAAGGGTTGACTTTTGTCAGGTTTGACCGGGTCTGACCGGTCAGACTGTGTTTATTCTATGCGGCAAGTGAGGTTCGAACTCGGGACCTCTCGTATACGTGCACGCAGCTCTACCAACTGAGCTACGTGTCTAACCCGAAATATTCTTGGTTTTAATTATACATATATACTAACTGACCTTAACCTTATTTAGTTTTTATTAAAAATGTTTTAATATGGCCGAACCGGTTGTAGAGACCCGGAGTCGAACTCGGGACCTTCGGTTCGAGTGCGCACAGCCCAACCAGTTGGGCTGTGTGTCTGATCTGCTTAACTACTGGATTATATTCCTCTTATGTATATACTGTGACTTGATCTGATTAGGTTTTAAAAATGTTGGTTTTATTTCTGAAAGTCGGTAACATGTGCGATTCGAACCCGGGACGTGTGTTTTGCATTTGCACACAGTCCACCGCTGGACTGTGTGTCTAACCCGGTTAAATACACGATTTTAATTACATTAATATACAATTTAGTCTTCGTCTTCTTCACTAAGAAAACACAGAACAGTGAAAACGACTGTTTTGCTTAATCGACCAACAAACTTATACTCGATTGAAATGGAATAGGAAAATAAAGATTAGGGAATAAGATATACCAAAACAGAGAGTTTTCTTCAGATTTCCAGCAAGTTTCGTCGGCTCTGATTTGCGATTTCCGGCTGAAGGAACTCAGTTTCGATTATTGTGTTGAGCAATTAGATTATCAATCAAGAGATAGCAAGAAGGTTTAGACAATTATACCGTCTGAAGAACGAATGCGCTTTTCTGATCAACGATTCCGGCGAAAATGAAAATCTCCGGCGACGAGCTTTGGAAGGAATAAAGCTTCGAAAGAGAGTGCGGTTCTGAGCGAAATGTTTACAAGAAGTTTGGGTGGGTATTTATAAGGAAAACAGGCTGATTGGGTTCAAATTAAGGGTCAAGGTTAGCGGTCAAAGATTTCCGACGGTTTTGACTGAAATTGATTGTTAGGCATCGGTTATAGCTGATGTCGAAATCAGTTTACGCGTTTCAGTCAAAGGAAAATAGCCACATTTGCGGAATTTCGGTTTTTCCGGCGACTGCGAGTTCTGGGCGCGCTGATTTACCGGTTTTGATTTTCGGATTTTACTTTAAGTGTTACATGTTTCAGTATTTATCACAAGTGAAGTGTGTGGCGGAGTGGTGTGGTGTGTGTTTGTGTTTGCGGGAGACCCGGGTTCGAGACCCGGCGACTCTATTTCATTTTTTATTTACTTATTATTATTATTTATTAATTATGGTTTTTAAATTCCAAAATGTTTATTAATTATGTATTATTTAAAATAATCTGAGCAATAAATACGCAACGAAACTTATAACTGAATACTTGATTTATTAAACGAAGCGGGTTTTGAACCCGTTTTTCATAAATGTTACAGTATCCCCTACTTTTAGGAATTTCGTCCCGAAATTTAAGTAGTAGTGGTAACCGGAAAAAGATGCGGGTATTTCTCGCGCATTGAGTCTTCACGTTCCCAAGTAAACTCGGGTCCTCGTTTCGACTCCTAACGTACCCTGACAATTGGAATACGACTTCTCCTTAAACGCTTCTCTCCGAAATCCATGATTTCTACTGGTCTTTCAACGAAGTGCATTGATTCATTGACTTGAATGTCTTCTAGAGGAATATGGAGATTTTCATCGGCAAGGCACTTTTTCAAGTTTGATACTGTCACGCCCCGACCCGCAGCGGAATAAGAGTCGGGGCATAATTGGGTTATCACCAAAGCTCATGATGTTTACTAAAATGTTTCATATTTATTAAATTCAAATTACATCTTAAATATCCAAATAAAAAATTCATACAATTACAAGGAAATGAAACTATGTAAATAATCCAAAGCTTAAACTGGTTTATTCTTCTAGGCCTTCCTATGTGTTTCTTGCCTCAGCTGGATCACCTGTATCATGTGTAAAACGGGGGATATTTTGGGTCAACAAAAGTTGGCGAGTGAACCTTAATAAAACATTGTATTTAATTTCTTGTTTTGTTTAATATGGAAAATTTGTGCAATAATCACATGTGAGCAAACATATATAAGTAAACAAACACAAACCACTTTGAATGAGTATATGATATGAATGATGATGAATGTGAGATCAAGGCTCAATCAAACGGAGCCGATCTTATGAGGCACCTGATGCTCAATCCGTCTCCCACGGGGAACTGATGGGCCTAATGAAATGCGTGCACTGAAAATGATAAATCCAAACTACATATAATCCACACAACAATTGATACACATTTGATACACATTTGATCACGGATATGTGGATGCACAAGTGTTTAAATATAATAAAGAATTAAACGACACATGATTCACCCCAAAACATGATTAAAACGGGGAATTGGTAGAGATTCACTCACATTGGGTGCGTTCTTTGATGACGTTGGATGCGCACGAATTTTAGGATTTGATCGACGAGGGAAAAACTATCATAAAATAATAACGAAATGATTCGGTAAATAAATGGGTTTTATTTGAGATTAGTACTTTTAATTCATACTCTTAATGGGATTTTTAGACTTATTTTTGTGAGTTTAAGGAAGTTTTCTAACTTTAAAAATCTTATTTTTAAGTATTTTAAATGATTTTTCTGATTAAATAAATAAACAAAAAGAAATAAAAACATTGACTTTTTTGACCCCGTTGACCGTTGACCGGTCGGACTGTGTGTTTATATGCGCTGTGTGAGGTTCGAACTCGGGACCTCTCGTATACATGCACGCAGCTCTACCAACTGACCTACGTGTCTAACCCGAAATATTCTCTGCTTTAATTATATTTATATACTAATTAATTTTTAACTTATTTGGTTTTTTTATTAAAAACGATTTATACGGCCGAACCGGTTACAGGGACCCGGAGTCGAACTCGGATCCTTCGGTTCGAGTGCGCACAGCCCAACCAGTTGGGCTGTGTGTTAAATCTGTTTAACTTATGGATTATATTACTCTTATAAACATTCTGTGACGTGATCTGATTAAGTTTTAAAAATGTTGGTTTTATTTCTGAAAGTCGGTACGCGTGCGATTCGAACTCGGGACGTGTGTATTGTTTGTGCACACAGTCCACCGATGGACTGTGTGTCTAACCCGTTTGAATATCTGATTTTAATTATACTTATACTTATTTGTGACTTCATCTTCTTCGTTTAAGAATACAGAACAGTGAAATCCGACTGTTCTTGTTTAATCGTTCACGAC
Source organism: Scalesia atractyloides (assembly GCA_947069175.1). Taxonomy (NCBI): domain Eukaryota; kingdom Viridiplantae; phylum Streptophyta; class Magnoliopsida; order Asterales; family Asteraceae; genus Scalesia; species Scalesia atractyloides. Next base: position 18,464,930 of record CAMTDV010000022.1, on the reverse strand, counting down.
CTAAACTTGATTGAAATGAACAGAGAAATTAAATGATATAGTATACCAGAACAGCGGGTTTGCTTCGGTTTTCCGGCAAGTGTCGTCGGCTCTGATTTGCGATGTCCGGCTGTATGAACTGTTTAACAGTTTTGATTATTGATTTGAACGATTAAAACATAAATTAAGAAATAGCAGAGAAGTTTAGACAGTTATACCGGCTGATGAATGAATACGGTTTTCTGACGATCGATTCCGGCGAAGTTCCGGCGAAATTGAAGTTTCCGGCGACGTGCTCTGGAAGGATTAAAGCTTCGAAAGAGAGTGCGATTCTGGGCGAAAAGGTTACCAGAGGTTTGGGTGGGTATTTATAAGGAGGAACAGGGTGTATTTGGTTCGAATTTGGGTCTTGATTCGTGGTCAAAGTTTTCCGGCGGTTATGACTGAAATTGAGGGTTAGACATCGGTTATAACCGATGTCGAAATTAGTTCACGCGTTTCAGTCAAAGGAAACGGTCATAATTCGCGATAATCCCGGCTTTTCCGGCGACTGCGAATTTGGGCGCGCTGATTACCGGTTTGACTTTCAGTTTCATTATAAGTGTTATTTGTTTTAATGTTTATCACAAAGACAGTGTGTGGCGGAGCGGTGTGTTGTGTTTTTGGCTTGTGGGTGACCCGGGTTCGAAACCCAGCGTCTACATTTATTTTTTTATTCCTTATTTATTAGTAATTTTAAATTATGGTTTTTAAATTCTAATATATTTATTAATTATGTATCGTTTAAAATTAATAACAACTATAAATACACAACGAAAATTATAACTGGATATTTGATTGATAAACGACGCGGGTTTTAAAAACCCATTTTTCGACGGATGTTACAGATACGTGGAATGTGGGATGAATTCTGTTGAGCTCTTCTGGTAGGTCAAGCTTGTATGCTACAGGACCTACTCTTTCGAGTATCTTGAAAGGTCCTACGTAGCGTGGTGCTAGCTTGCCCTTCTGGCCAAAACGAACCACTCCCTTCCACGGTGATACTTTTAAAAGTACTTGATCACCAATGTCAAACTCCAAGGGCTTTCGTCGTTTGTCTGCATAACTCTTTTGACGACTTTGAGCCGCTAGAAGATTGTTTCGAATTTGAAGGATCTTGTCGGTTGTTTCTTGAATTAATTCTGGTCCGGTGATTTGCGCTTCCCCAATTTCGTGCCAACATACTGGAGATCGGCACTTACGACCATATAAAGCTTCGAAAGGAGCCATGCCGATACTTGAATGATAGCTATTGTTGTACGAAAATTCCACTAATGGTAGGTGAGCGTCCCAGTTCCCTTTGAAGTCTATGACACATGCTCGCAGCATGTCTTCAAGGGTTTGGATGGTGCGTTCAGATTGACCATCAGTTTGAGGATGAAAAGCGGTACTGAGGTCTAATCGTGTACCCAAGGCTATTTGCACGGCTCGCCATGTTCGTGAAGTGAAACGACCATCACGGTCTGAAATGATGCTTAATGGTACACCATGACGGCTTACGATCTCGCTGATGTAGATACGAGCTAACTTCTCGTTCTTGAAGTCCTCGCGAATCAGGATGAAGTGAGATGACTTTGTAAGACGATCGATTATTACCCATATGGTGTCATACCCACTGGAGGTGCGAGGTAACCCGGTAATGAAATCCATGGTTATATTTTCCCACTTCCATACAGGTATTTCGGGTTGGACTAGAAGTCCAGAAGGTCTTTGATGTTCAGCTTTTACTTTGGAACATGTAAGGCACTTGGAAACAAAAACAGCGATATCCTTTTTCATGCCAGGCCACCAGTAGGTGTATCGTAGGTCTTGATAAATCTTGTCGGCTCCTGGGTGTACAGAGTATCGTGTTTTGTGCGCCTCATACATGAGGAAATCACGAAGGTTATCGCGATCAGGAATCCATATGCGGTTTAAATAGTATAGAATACCGTCGGATTTGGTTTCGTATTTTAGTTTAGCTCCACATGACAGCTCATCGCGTACATCATTTTCTGTTACAGAAACATGTTGAGCTGCTCGGATTCGATCTTTGATGTCGGTTATGATTTGCGAACATAGAAGGCGAATGGAGTTCGCATAACCTTTTCGACTGAGCGCATCAGCCACCACATTTGCCTTGCATGGATGATACCGAATTTCACAGTTGTAGTCGTTGAGAAGTTCGACCAATCTTCGTTGCCTCATATTCAACTCCTTTTGGTTGAAGATATGCTGGAGACTCTTATGGTCAGTGTACATTTCACACTTAGTACCGTAGAGGTAATGTCTCCATATCTTGAGAGCGAACACAACGGCTCCAAGTTCCAGGTCGTGGGTGGTGTAATTCTTCTCGTGAACCTTGAGTTGCCTAGAGGCATAGGCTATCACTTTTCCTCTTTGCATCAATACACAGCCTAGCCCTTGCCCTGATGCATCGCAATATACCACAAAGTCATCGCAACCCTCAGGGAGTGTGAGGATAGGTGCGTCACAAAGTTTTTGCTTTAGAGTTTGGAAGGCCTCCTCTTGTTTAGGTCCTCATATGAAGGGTTTTCCTTTATGAGTCAAGGCCATGAGTGGTACAGCAATACGGGAAAAATTGGCAATGAAGCGTCGATAGTAACCAGCCAAACCAAGAAATGACCTTACTTCGGTAGGGGTACGCGGCGCTTGCCATTCTTGTGCTGCCTTGATTTTTGAAGGATCGACATGAATTCCCTTGTCATTGACGACATGTCCAAGGAATTGTACTTCTCCTAACCAGAATTCGCATTTTGATAACTTAGCGTAAAGCTTTTCAGTCCTTAAGAGTGTAAGGATGAGACGAAGGTGTCGCTCATGATCGGACTTAGACTTGGAGTAGATAAGGATGTCGTCGATGAAGACTATGACAAAACGGTCAAGGTAGAGTTTGCATACCCTATTCATTAAATCCATGAAGACAGCGGGGGCGTTGGTTAAACCGAAAGGCATGACCATGAACTCGTAATGACCATAACGAGTCCGGAAGGCGGTTTTTGGGATATCTTCTTCGTGCACCCTGAGCTGATGATAACCAGAACGAAGGTCGATTTTTGAAAAGCAGGTGGCACCTTGAAGTTGATCTAGGAGGTCATCAATGCGAGGCAGTGGATAGCGATTTTTAACCGTTAACTTGTTGAGTTCTCTATAATCAATGCACATGCGAAACGTTCCATCTTTCTTCTTCACAAAAAGAACAGGTGCACCCCAAGGCGATGAGCTAGGACGTATGAATCCTTTGTCAGTTAGCTCTTGCAGTTGACTGGCCAGCTCTTGCATTTCGGATGGGGCTAACCTATAAGGAGATTTTGCGATTGGTGTAGCGCCAGGTACAAGATCGATGCGGAATTCGACTTCTCTCAAAGGAGGAAGTCCTGAAATGTCGTCGGGAAAGACTTGTGGGAATTCTTTCACAACTGGGATATCTTCGAGTTTTCTCTCCTTGTTTCCCTTTTTGACGACGTGGGTTAGGAATGCGACATAGTTCTTGCGGAGATATCTTCGGGCTTGGAGGCAGGACATTAATTTGAGTCCTTTTGAAGGGTTTCCCAAAAATACGTAGTGTCTGACCGTCTGCGAGAGGAATGCGAATGAACTTTTCGTGGCACACCACTTCGGCGTGATGCTGGCTGAGCCAGTCCATACCGATTATAACGTCGAAACTTCCCAACTTCATAGGAATAAGGTCAATTGGAAAATCGTGATCGTTTAGGGTGAGAGTACAATTGCGTATAATAGAATTTAATGAAACGGGTTTTCCGTCAGCAACTTCCACCGTTAGAGATTCGATGAGATTAACACGAGGTTGGTCGAGGATAGGTTCAAATTCTAAGGACACAAAGCTCTTATCCGCACCAGTATCGAATAATATGGATGCATAACTACCATTAATGAGAAACGTACCGTTGACCACGTTGTTGTCAGCCCTGGCTTGGTTGGCATTGATATTGAAAGCTCTCCCTCTGGCAGGTGGGGGAGCTTGGTTAGCTTGATTTACCGGGTTTGCGTGAGCTTGGGCATGGATGATGTTCACTAGGCGTGGACATGTGTTCCTGAAGTGTTTTGGGTCCCCACAGTTGAAACAAGCTCGCATGGGTTGCATCATGGGGTAGTTGGGTTGGTAGTAAGTTTGGGCTGCATGTGGTGCAGGTGGTAGAAGTAAGGGTTGTTGGGCTTGACCCACTATCTGATTTTGGGTTTGGGTTTAAGGTTGATTGCGGTTCATTCGTTGAAGGGTACGACAGGTTTGGATGGTGTGACCTACACGGCCACAGCTTGTGCAATGTTGGCAGGGGTTTTCGGGAGGGTGATGGTATTGACAGCGGTTGCATTTTGGGTGTGGGCCAGTATATGGCTTTTTGAATGGTGCAGCTGGGGGAGCAATTTGGGTGATTGGTGCAACAGTGATAGGAGGGTTGGTTTGAGTGACAGCAAAATTCTTGCCATTTCGCTTCCTCTTACCAGCAAACTTTGAGGATGAGACTGGGTGGTTTGGAGTTGGGGTCTCAATGGGTGCTTTCTTCTTTTCATCCTTGAACTTGTCGTTTCGAATGCGATTTTCAGTGAGTTCAGTAGCTAACTCCATTGTGGCTTCAAGTGTTGCAGGCGATGTGCTTAAAACCGAATCTTGAATTTTCGAGGGGAGTCCTCGAATGTAATGTTCAACTAAGCGGTACAAGGGGATGAACAAATTAGGGATCATCTGGTTCAGCTCGAGAAATCTCTTGTCATAGGAAGTGTGATCTCCTTCCTTTTGTTTCAGTTTGTGGAATTCGTCTTCCAACTTTTTGATTTCGCTTCTTGGACAGAAACGTCCTGTCATGAGTTCCCTTAACTCTTCCCATGTTAAGGCCATGGCATCTTCAACTCCTCGCTTACCCTTTTCCGTGTTCCACCAGGTAAGGGCTACCCCAAACAGTCTTCCAGTTGCATAACGTACCTTACGGTCATCGGGACAATCGCAATTGAGGAAAGTGTTTTCCATTTCTTCAAACCAGTGAAGGAGGGCGGTAACACCTTCGGTCCCTTCATATTTTGGGGGATCGCAGGATTTGAAGTGTTTGTAGGTGCACTTGGGGTTTTGGAAGGAGGGTTGGCGACGCTCTGGTCTTCTTGGTTGGGAGGGTTGATGGGATTAGCGGTGAGAGCTTGTTGAACTTGAAGCACGATGTCAGGAAGTACTGCGGCCATTTGTTTAGCAATTTGTGTGGCCAAGCGTTCACTTGACTTTCCTGACTTTCTACCTCCACGTAGTTGCCTAGCCGACATCTACAGGAACATATATAGGAAGATTGTGAGTTTAAGAATTTTCTAGGTGTCATGTGTCGTAAAAAGAATGAAAAATAACATAACTGACAATAATTTAACTACATCCATAGGATGTCTTGGGTTTGCTCATGTTTGGGCCTCCAAATGTCCCCATACCATTGCCTGTGTAGTCATGTGGGCCCCCATGACTATTGGGCTTGGTAGGATTCACATTGGTGTCGGCGGGTTAACACTCGCACCACCCGAATGAAAATCGTAAAATATGATTGCGAGATGTATGATAGGAGGGTGTCCAGGTAGAGACACAATGACAACTCAAAGTGGGGTTAGCTCACACGACGTTTGGTATAGCATGCTTTGGCCTAATAGGTCCTTCGTACTCTCATCGTTAGTCCCCAGGTAGGCAAACTGGTCCTTTATTTTGGATTTATACGAATGTCAAGCCTAGACAGGACGTTCCGACTACCGGTACTCGTACCCTTCCAATTACTACATGCCCGTCATGAGAACTCACTTTGATGTGATTTGAAAAATACAAAAATCATTGCAAAAATCATGGGAATCGTGAGGTGTGTGCTCTCATGGATATGATATGTTATGAGGATATGATTCATGATGAGCATTGCATAATAACATGTATTTGTGAGCGTGCTTGCATAACATTGAGTGTGAAAATAAACATGAAACATATAAACATCATGAATTTTGCATGTAACGCATAAACAATTAAAATTTAATCAACTATAGTATAGGCTCTAAGGGTCTAATAACCTATCCTATATCCCTATAGTCACAAGCTCTGATACCAATCTGTCACACCCCGACCCGCAGCGGAATAAAAGTCGAGGCATAATTGGGTTATCACCAAAGCTCATGATATTTACTAAGATGTCTCATATTTATTAAATTCAAATTACAAACTTAAATATCCAAAACAAAATTCATACAATTACAAAGAAAATGAAACTACATAATTATTCCCAAGCATAAACTTGTTTATTCTTCTAGGCCTTCCTAAGTGTTTCCTGTCTCAGCTGGATCACCTGTATCATATGTAAAATGGGGGAGGTTTTGGGTCAACAAAAGTTGACGAGTGAACCTTGATAAAACATTTTAACTGATTTCTTGTTTTATTTAATAAGGAAAATTCGTGCATTAATCACATGTGAGCAAACATATATGTAAACAATCACAACCACTTTGAATGAGTATATGACATGAAATGATGATGTATTTGAGATCAAGGCTCAATCAAACGGAGCCGATCTAATGAGGCTCCTGATGCTTAACCCGTATCCCACGGGGAACTGAAGGGCCTAATGAAATGCGTGCACTGAAATGATGAAATTCAATCTACATATAATTCACACAATAATTGATACACATTTGATCACGAATATGATGTATGCACAAGTGTTTAAATAAAATAAAAGAATAGTACGACACATGATACACCCCAAAATATGATTAAAACGGGGAATTGGTAGAGATTCAATGACAGTGGATGCGTTTCTTGATGACGATGAATGCGCACGAATATTATGATTCAACCGACGAGGGAAAACTAACCTAAATAATAACGACATGATTCGATTAAATAAATAAATTTTATTTAAGATTATTATTTTTAATTAGTGCTCTTTAATGAGATTTTTAGATTTAATTTTATGAGTTTAATGCAAATTTTTAACTTTAAAAACCTTATTTTTAAGTATTTTTAAATAATTTTTCAATTAAATAAATAAATAAAAAGGAAATAAAAAGGGTTGACTTTTGTCAGGTTTGACCGGGTCTGACCGGTCAGACTGTGTTTATTTTATGCGGCAAGTGAGGTTCGAACTCGGGACCTCTCGTATACGTGCACGCAACTCTACCAACTGAGCTACGTGTCTAACCCGAAATATTCTTGGTTTTAATTATACATATATACTAACTGACCTTAACCTTATTTAGTTTTTATTAAAAATGTTTTAATATGGCCGAACCGGTTGCAGAGACCCGGAGTCGAACTCGGGACCTTCGGTTCGAGTGCGCACAGCCCAACCAGTTGGGCTGTGTGTCTGATCTGCTTAACTACTGGATTATATTCCTCTTATGTATATACTGTGACTTGATCTGATTAGGTTTTAAAAATGTTGGTTTTATTTCTGAAAGTCGGTAACATGTGCGATTCGAACCCGGGACGTGTGTTTTGCATTTGCACACAGTCCACCGCTGGACTGTGTGTCTAACCCGGTTAAATACACGATTTTAATTACATTAATATACAATTTAGTCTTCGTCTTCTTCACTAAGAAAACACAGAACAGTGAAAACGACTGTTTTGCTTAATCGACCGACAAACTTATACTCGATTGAAATGGAATAGGAAAATAAAGATTAGGGAATAAGATATACCAAAACAGAGAGTTTTCTTCAGATTTCCAGCAAGTTTCGTCGGCTCTGATTTGCGATTTCCGGCTGAATGAACTGTTTTAACAGTTTCGATTATTGTGTTGAGCAATTAGATTATCAATCAAGAGATAGCAAGAAGGTTTAGACAATTATACCGTCTGAAGAACGAATGCGGTTTTCTGATCAACGATTCCGGCGAAAATGAAAATCTCCGACGACGAGCTTTGGAAGGAATAAAGTTTCGAAAGAGAGTGCGGTTCTGAGCGAAATGTTTACAAGAAGTTTGGGTGGGTATTTATAAGGAGAACAGGCTGATTGGGTTCAAATTAAGGGTCAAGGTTCGCGGTCAAAGATTTCCGACGGTTTTGACTGAAATTGATTGTTAGGCATCGGGTATAACTGATGTCGAAATCAGTTTACGCGTTTCAGTCAAAGGAAAATAGCACATTTGCGGAATTTCGGTTTTTCCGGCGACTGCGAGTTCTGGGCGCGCTGATTTACCGGTTTTGATTTTCGGATTTTACTTTAAGTGTTATATGTTTCAGTATTATAATAAGTGAAGTGTGTGGCGGAGTGTTGTGGTGTGTGTTTGTGTTTGCGGGAGACCCGGGTTCGAGACCCGGCGACTCTATTTCATTTTTTATTTACTTATTATTATTATTTATTAATTATGGTTTTTAAATTCCAAAATGTTTATTAATTATGTATTATTTAAAATAATCTGAGCAATAAATACGCAACGAAACTTATAACTGAATACTTGATTTATTAAACGAAGCGGGTTTTGAACCCGTTTTTCATAAATGTTACAGATACAGTTAACAAACTTAAGTAATTAAAGAAATATCAAATTAAATGATAAGGACGACATGAGCTAAAAAAATAATTTAAAAAAAAAGAGAATTATTAAATATGAGGGAAATATAAGTTAAAAAGAAAAACCATGATTTAGAAAAAAAAATATTAAAAAATGTGGAGGGTCATGTACTATCCATGGCCCTTCATCAATAATATTTATTATATAATAAAATTTGGGCGATTTAAATCAAACTTAAAAATAATTCAAGCATGGGACATGTTTAACTGGCAAAGTCATTAAAGTTAGATGTTGGACTATACAATATGGGGTAGTATCCATGTCACCTAGGCATGATGGCGCCCCCCACACCGCCCCGCTTATGCTATCAAGGGCGATATCCTTGGCTTCGTCAACTGGTTCACAAGCGCTACATGTTTGTCATCCAATCAGATATTTTTGTATAGTTTATTTGTTTTTGATTTAGCTAATGGGGGTGGCTATGGGGCCTTTATCCCACACCGTTGATGTTAGGGAGGCATCATTGTTGCTCTGAAACCTATGTGGCCTGACAAGTCCCGAAGGGCTTTATTCCACACTGGTTAGCCTTATTGTGGCGTTGCTCCCCTTTAGGTTAAGGGTTCAAACCGCGCCAAATACCAATTTGGTATAGTTTAAGCTCTTAAAAAACATAATTCAATATCCAAATATATTATAGATATTTTATTTGTATCTTTAGTCTATTCAAAATGGTTTGGGTGTGATCAAAATTATTATTTTAGATCACTATATGCACTTTGGTTTTTGGTTGTCACATTGAATGGTTCACATAGACGGGATTATAACATCCTATGATTGGAATGAAAAAAAGAATAAATGTAAATTGAGATATTTGGGAATGAATCCATAGGTGTCACGACATTATTGGGGGGACGCGTACTCAAAAGTGTTACAAGTGTATACTTTACATCACACTTTATTTGCTACTTATCTGCCTCAAGTCCCTTTACTTCATTTCTCAAATCAGCTGAAATTTTGTGTTCTTGCTTCCATATTGAACTGCAATTTGTTGGAGGACTGGTCTGATTTCTGCACCTGAAAGAGGTAATAATCGTGAACTCTGATATCTCTTGTAAGGATTCATTCTTTATGTGATAAATGGTGTAATTGTTGACTTTTTAACTGGATTTTGACCATATTTAGTTTGATTTTGACTGAGTTTGATTTTGACTGAATTTGATTTTGACTTGATATTGTAGACAAATTGTGTGAAAGGTGAGTGTTGTGTGTCATTTTGACTCACCTTGCAATGAAAGTAGATTAAAAGCTACAGTTTAACTCAGAAAGTCAAAGCTTCCAACCCTCAAAAGTTAGAAAGTCTGTCAAAGTCCAGTCTAAACTCTAAAAGTAAAGGTGGTCCATGAATTTCGGGGGTTTTAGCCTAAATGGGTTCGGGTCAATTTTCAGTCAAACCTGCAAATAAGTTTAGTTAAATAAGTCATGTTTCTTAGAGGAGAGGTCTCAGTTTCAATCCAGAGAATATTTAGAATTATTAGTGTAACAGAATAATAATAAACGTTGTCATTAAAAAAAGGTCACGTCTGCGGACTGACCCGTTTAACTCATTTCTTTATTTTATTAAATGTGTTTATATGATAAATTTTGTCGGTATTTTTATGCCAAAAAAAGTTTAAAGTTAAACTTGCCTTTTCTACATTGTTGACTCAATAAGAAAAAAAATAGTTTTTAAATTTAAGTATTTTGAAGTATTAATATGAAAAAGTAATAAAGTTGTCCTCTTGAGTTAAACGGGCCGAGTTCGTGTCAATACGCGAATAAACATATTGTGTTTGAGTTCATGTATATGACACTATTTTCGCCTTCATGTAAAATTTTCGGGTCGTGAAACCCGCGAACAAGACCCATTTAATAGCCCTGCAGAAAGTAGTAACTTTACATTCTTTTTCAACTTTAAAGATATTTAAAATGTATTATGAATTCTTTATATTGTAAGCGTTAAGACGGATTTTCTTGATAAGGGCTCTATCAAGAAAGTTAGTATCTTGATCATGATAATACTCATCCAACATGGTTCTCATAATTTAGGCATCTAGGTATATTTGAATACATGTTCTTGTGTACTATTGATGAGTCTTTTAAGGTTTTTACTACGCTGAAAACATAAATTACTTTGCCCTTTTTATCATTTGTATGCAAGAAAACTATATATTTTCCAATATAATGATAAATTTTGTTTGTACGTTACTCAGGAAAAGAACATATTTTCTTTAGACAGTTAGAATGTAAACCCTGTTGTGATCTTGGGTTGTGGGTCGAACCTAACATGAGCCCGAAAATCTTGTCACACATATGAACCCGAACACAACATGCATATTCTCGATTTTACACGAACACGACCTTCATATTTTTACTTATCAATTTACGAAAAAAAACTATATAAAACCACTACATTTAAGTTATAAACGTTGATTTCGATCTCTCTTTTATTTTTAACTATTAGCGTAAAACTAAATCATTTTAGTTTTATGATATAAAACACAATTAACAAATGCATTAAATTGGTCAACCAGAATCCAACTCGTTTAAACGTGTCTGCGGGTTTGACCCGAAACTAACCCGACTGGTTTAGACTAAACCCAAACCAAAATATTCATGCTAGGTTCGTGTTGTGTTAAACGACAAAAAAAAACATGTAATTTTGTGAATTTTGATTTAATTAACCCTTAAAAAAGAATCCATTGCAAAATTTAAGAAGATGGCAACAAGGGATACAATCAACAAACAAGAAGAAAACAATGACAAGATGAGCAAACCCATGAAGAAGGCCCTACTTATTTTGAACTGCATAATGCTGGGAATACGCAACTGCGGTGGCCCATTGGTTTAACGTCTGTATTTTGTTAAAGGCGGGAAACGTATATGGATATAGAGCTTTTTGCTAACAGCGGGCTGGCCGTTCTTAATCATCCCACTAATTTGTTCTTTTTTGTACAAAAAAAGAAATGGAAGCCAAGAAACCAAGCTGATCTCTTTGAAGCCATCTGTCTTCTTTCCTTGTGCTATTCTTGGAGTTTTGACCGGTTTAGATGATTATCTGGCTGCTTGTGGCGTGTCTCGTTTACCAGTTTCGACATCTGCTTTGATAATCGCCACCCAGTTAGCGTTTACTGCTGGATTTGCGTTTCTTTTGGTGAGACAAAAGTTTTCTGCTTATACAATCAATGCTGTGGTTTTGCTTTCTGTTGGTGCTGTGATTCTTGCACTTCATTCCAGCACTGATCGGCCCAATCATGAATCTAACATCAAGTACTATGAAGGTTTTTTCATGACATTAGGAGCTTCGGCTTTGTATGGATTCATTCTACCATCGATGGAGTTAACTTTCAAGAAAGCTAAACAACCCATTACTTACTCCTTGGTTATGGAGATGCAGATCGTTATGTCGTTCTTTGCGACTGTCTTTTGCACTATTGGAATGCTGATCAACCACGACTTCAAAGTAACCATCTTATATCAATTAATAAGTTGTGTTGATGGCTCAGTCAAACTGATGAATTTAAGTAAAACCCATCTAAGGGGTTGGCGTAATGGTAAGTGTCTTGAGTCCCTCTAGCAGAGGTCGAGGTTCGAATTCAACTTTAGTAGTTTTCTGCCTTTAACACCTTGAAGGTCACTTGCCTTACACAGGTTGTCCTTATCCCACTAGTTAATTAACAGGGAATTAGTGGGGTGGGGCTCCTTTAGTTTTTTTTTTGTAAATTTGAGAAACTTTTACTCTATTTAAGCACTTCTCTCTTTTCTAAATACATGATATATATATATATATATATATATATATATATATATATATATATATATATATATATATATATATATATATATTTTGGAGGGTTTAAATGAGGAAAAACTTTTTGTAACAATAAAAAATAAGAAATTTTAACCAATAAGAATTCTTTATTTTACTTTATTTAATTTTTGTATTTAATATTAATGTAAGGGTATATTGATAAACTTAGATAGATCATTAATTGTTAGTCTTCCTTTTTAATAGCTAACTACATTAAATTTGTAACTTATTTTTAAAAAATAAATTTTTTCAAAGAAGAAAAAAAATAATATTTTAAAGTGTAGGATAAATTATGAGGTGTGTAGGATGAATTACGGGTTATGTAGGATGAATTACGAGTTGTGTAGGATAAATTTCAAAATATGTATGATAAATTTTGATGTGTAGGACAATAGTATTTATGACTAATTAATTATTTAAATATAATAATAAATGAGATTAGAGAAAAACAATTTAATGTTTTAAAATTGTACCTTTAATTTAATTTTTTTCTCAAATGAACCTCCATATATATATATATATATATATTATCTTTTCAAAAACGCACATCTAAACAACGTTACCATCTTGTTTAGGCAATTCCTCACGAAGCAAGGAACTTTGAGCTCGGGGAAGTGACATACTACGTAATTCTCTCAGCTAATTCCCTTCTTTGGCAATTCTTCTTCTTCGGAGCAATGGGGGTCATTTTTTGCGCCTCGTCGTTATTGTCTGGAATAATAATCGCTACACTTCTCCCCGTGACTGAATCATTAGCGGTTTTGTTCTTTCATGAGAAGTTTCAAGTTGAAAAAGGACTTTCTCTCGCGTTATCGCATTGGGGATTCGTTTCCTACTTCTATGGAGAGTTTAAACAGGTCAAGAAGATGAAGCGTGGCCTTGAAGTAGGTTCAGTACCATGAAACATGAAACTAGTCCACTGCATGTTCTTGTATTACTCTACATGTAAAGTTATAGTTCTGTTATAAATCCTACCTTTTGCTTTCTAAAAAAATATTACAAGACTAATATCAAATTATAGCTTTCAAAAAATATTACAAGAATAATATCAAATTATAGAGTATAAAATTTTTAGTTTTGTTTTTAGAAAGATGAGATATAAGAAGATATATGAAATTGAAAATATGGTGAGAATGATTTTCTTTTAATTTAATTGAAAAGCAAGAAATAGTAACTTTGCATTCTCTTTTTGTCATTATTATATTATATTAAACAACCGAAATTTATGAATAATAACACAAGTTATTATTTATTATTTTTTGATAATACGTTTTAAATCATTTAGTTTAGTTTTTCTTTGAAAACTTTTTATAAAAAAGTTTTAAAAAGTACAGTTATGCTATTTTTGATCCACATTTAAATATAAATTTTAAGTATTATGTAGTATGTAAACTATACAAAGAATTACTATTATATATCCACATAACTCTAGAATTTGAAAGGGGTTTTCTTTTTCATGATTTGTTGTTGTTGATATAATTAGCATTATTTTTACAATTGCTAGTACCAATTGTATAATTAAATCTTAAATCTCATTTTTATTTTATAGTACATTAAAATATGGATCTTTATACAAAGGAAATAAGAAACCTTTATGTCCCTTTCCTTGACAAAAAAATGTCTTCCATGTACAATAAAAAATAACAAAATATATGTACTTTAATACCTACTAGATTTTAGCACATGTTGTGCATTGTGGCAGCAACGTCACGTTTGTTACTTCATTACATGTGATACGGTGATAACATTAATATATGGTGCTTATACGTGATGTGACGTGTTTTTTACTTTGTTATACACATTACATAGTGACACTAACTTTGTTAGAAATAAATAAAAAAAGTATAAATTCTGCAATTTAATTTTGTTTTATTTTAGTTAAAGCAATGTTAAATAACTAATTAAATAAAACTTAATTGGTAAAGGAACACATGCTTTATTTTTTTTTACAATTTATTAATTAATGTCATGAATGAAATATTTCTGGAAAATAGCAAAACCATATGCTCTTTATACCACCAGTCCAATACCACCATCACAAAAATGTCACACACTTTCTTTCTCTCTACAACTATTAGCAAAACATCGCTACGCCACCACAACAGCACCACCGAACCGCCAACATCACAACTCACCGGAGACCTCTTCAACACCATCAGCACCCCACCACCACCTAACCGTCATAGTCGCACAACACCACCACCACATAACCTTCACCACCTCCGACCACTGCCTATAACCAACCATCGCAACCTACATCTAACCGCCACCATTACAGCACCACAACATAAATGCCACCGCTCTGTTTCTCTCTATACATACTCTTTACAAAAATTGTCTGCCACCACATAAACACCACTACCGCCAGAAAGAGGTCCAGATGTGATCGGTGACGGTGACGCAATACAACTGAGGCGATAGTACCCGACTATGGTTTTAAAGACTATCAGCAACTTGGTGTTTTTTTTACCGGACCCTTGACCCTCGAACCATTCTCTCTCTCTAATGGCGGGATCCTTCCCAACACCCTCACCATGCCTCTATCAGTAGTGGTCTAGACTGTAGTTCCCCGGTGCAGCCGCTACATCGACGGCTCAGGCAAGTGTCCGACCTGGGTACCCATTTAGGGTTTGTAGCCAGCGGTGAGAGTTGTACCTCAAGTTACTAACTTTCAAAAAAAGAGTTACAGAAAGAGATGATAGAGATTTAGAGAAGGTAGGACTGTGGGGGGGGGGGGGGAGGTGTTCTGTCTGGCGGTAAAAGCAGCAAGAGAGAAGAGTGGTGACCAATCCAACCACAAAAAGTGGGCGTGTTCTAAAGACGTCGGAGATCTGTTGTAGCCTGATCTGGGAAGAAGAAGCTCTACGAAGATGATAGTGGTTGCATTCATGGCAGAGAAAGAAACGGAGGTAGCCACGTAACTAAAAAGTCAAATTGAAAAAAGCTTTGGTTGGTGACAAGGCATTTTTGTAATTTTGTCGGTGCACCATTACACCTACCATTGATTTTAAGAGTTATATAAAATATATAATTTGACTTTGAAAAATATAATAACAAAATTAATTTATTACCTATTTGACTTTAAACAAGTTATAACGTCAATTTTCACCTTTATTAGTAGGTCACTTTTTTCCAACACTATCTTACAAACCCTCCTTTTATATATATATATAATATTATTTACACATCTTTTCGCGTTTACGATGAAAATTTGGTCGATATCATTTTTACAAGCAGCAATAGTATTGTTTTTTTGGTTATTTATAATACAAACATTTGTTACAGCAATCAAAAGAAATCAAAACTCAAATGCCCACCATGTGTTTTATATGGTCAAGATAAGTTTTGAGATCGAAAAAAAACCAAAACACTTATAAAAAAAATTTAGCGGGTTGTCAGCCAGCACGTGTACGTTTTGTTATGGTATTGATATAATAACAGCACTTGGTATATCACTCAAAAGATACATCCCCAAGAGGATATGAATAAGTATTTTACATCGAACGAAAACCATACAAACGAATACATGTACCGATGTTATTTGGCCAGTAGTGTTTGGTTTGTGAGGGTACCTTTATTGTATCGGCATTTGCTATACCTTAGAAGAAAATACTACATTGTGAATACAACTTTGTTTTCAATGAATTCTATACCACCAAGTCGAGAAAACCATAAAAACTAATACGGTATAAGTTCTCGTGTTGTTCGAACAGTATCAGTTCGTTTCGTCAGGGTGAAGAACAAAATAGTCATGTATATTTAACGCGTTCAGTTTTGAACTTTTATCGAATCATGGATATAGAATAAGAACAATGGTAAACGACGTTACTTCATATATAAAAAAACTAAATTGAGAGTCACATTTGTGTTTCAATCACTTGCACATTCTTATTGATAACTTAGCTAAAAAGATACGTGCATCGTCACGACATACTCAGAATTTTATATAAAATATTATATTTTAAAAGTTTATTAGCGAAAAATAAACTATACTAAAGTAATTATATTCATAAAAAATTTTAGTAATAAAATAATTATAAAATCAAAGTATATGGTTCCATCGGGTTACCTCTAATATATATATATATATATATATATATATATATGGGAGTGTTCAATTAAAACCCATAATTATTTAGAAAACTCGAAAACTCCTCCTTAACAAAGGAAAGGAAGCTTTTAATGAAGGGGTGGTAAAATTAGAAAAAAAAAATATATATATATATGTATATATATATAGATTTTCAAACATGTTTACATTCTTCATATTCTTCATATATTATTATTATTTAAATTGCACCATAAAATCACAATTTTTCTTATTTTTTATACAAATATGTTCAAGTATATTTTTTCGACACAAACATAAGATTTAACGTGTCGTTCTTTTTTCAATGCTACTATATAAAACATTGCAATTTAATTTTCTTACATTTTATGCCAACCCAACCTGACTCGTATTAAAAATAATTAACATTAAACTATATAAAACAAGTAATTAAATATATATATATAATAAAAATGTAAGAGTAAAGAGCCAAAGTCATCCTCAAGTTTGATCATATTTGCTTGTTCCATCTAAAAGGACAAAAAGGCACTTCACCTTAAATGTGACAACTTAGATTTTTCAGGTTAACTCTGTTATCTTTAACATGACTTAAAACATTTATTATAGCATTTCACTTCATATTGGTTGGTTAAGTGTGTCAGTTAGTACACGAACACTCACGTAACAATAATTCGGCGAATCAACTGAATTAACAAACTGCACATAAGTTTGACCCCGAACGTTGGTGAAACATGAATATAGTATTGCAAACATAGAAATAATAATATAATTGAGTGGAATTATATGTTATTTGATTACATGGACTACTTGTTAGTTGTTTCTCGTAATTGCGAACAATGTGCGTTTTTGTGTGATCTAGCGTTATAAAAATATTTATTTTATAAACAAACTCGTGGGTTTTATTTTATAGACTTGAGCTATTAAAAATTAGTAAAAATGGTATAGTGGGTTTGTGTTAGCTAGAAAGGGCAACCAAAAGTTACAAAAGCTCACCAAAAGGCCCACCCATGGGTTTTAATTAGTTAAAAAAATACATAACCTAACCCTAAATTCCCAAACTATATATGCCAGCCCCAACCTCCACCATAATTTCTAAATTTTGCCTTTAAAACACCATTCCACTTTGATTTGTTGCTTGGATCTTTCAAGAGGTGGCTTGCTTGATCGATTTCAATACCCTTTAACGCTTACAAGTAAGTTTTCTTGATCAATTTTGATGTTTCTCATGAGTTAAACATTAGGGTTTTGATTATAACTTGATATTTTTGATACTTGGTTGTTTATCTGATGTATTTTGGGTTATGCATGATGTACGGGTCGAATTTGGGGTAAACAAGATCATAAACACGTTTTTGGGAAGAGCTGAAAGTAAACAGATTCTGTCTAAATCTTTACAGCCGACTTTTGTTGGCTGTAACGAGGTCAAAACTTAATGAAATCTATTTTTCTTGAGTCCATTATGAACTTTCAGGAAATACCTTTTAAACCCAACTAGAATCGCATTTTTACGATGTCGTTTGGTATTTTAAATGATTTATTTCGTGTCAAAGGTTCAGGCTGCGTTTTTTGTCAGAATTTGCAGCCCATTACAAATGTCATAACTCAATGTAGGAATTGATTTATGATCTCAAACTTTTACTGTAGGAAGCTCTAGAAGGTCATGAAAATCTCCAACTGGAATTTCGTAAAAACAATAAAAAACTATTTTTAAATGATTTTTGGCGTAAACTATCATCAGAAAGTTGTAGATCAGATCTAGGTGTAGAGAATGATTTTTAGTGATTTTTCTATAAAGATTCAGGTTATGAGAAAATTTCACGAGTATTCGAGGACCAATTGACACGTTTTGTTAAAATATCATAATTTTATGAGTTTGTTTAGTATTTTAAATAAATTCTAAAAACTGCCTAGAAACTGAAATGGAACTGCAATGAGCTGAAAGTAGTTGTGAACGTTCTAAATATGCTTATATGTTGCATAAAAGTGTTATATATTATTAGAAACGTTAACAGATGTCTATGAATGTGTCATATGGAATTAGACGATCACATGCCCAAACTTACCTAAATAAGTAATTATATGACAACGTGATTCTGTGACTATATGTTAGACTACGTGTAGGATTCATAAATTAAACTAATTGAAACGGTAAAAATATCAGGAGGAGATTGACTTTTCTGATTACCTTTCAAGTTTACTACCGAGCAAACTAAGGTGAGTTCACAACTCTTTTCTAAAAGCATGCGTCCCTGGTTTGGGACAACACTTTTTTACGGTATTCCTGGTTTGTGCTACGCTCGCGTCCCTTGTGTGGACCACTGAAACATGCTATCCACTCGAGGTGGATAATACACTTAGACTAAACGAAAACTCTATAGTGAAAGTCCATACATTTTACGGATTAGATTACCGGGTGGGCATAAGCGGGGTATTAGTTGATAGCGCTATTAGGTTTGACAAACCTCACACCGTGCTGGAGGCCGGGCGTGAACTCTAACCTTCACTCTTGCTTTAACGTTGATAGACATTATTGAGGGCACAAACGAAACCTTAGCATTCGGTACACAGTTTAGTCATATGATGAGGGTTAGCTAACCGAGTCATACTTAAATTTTGTGAATTTGCCAACTTTATTGTTGACACGTAGTTGCATGCCTTGCAGGTTAGTAGGTACAGCTTTCGACGGGCATTGCAATCGGCCGGAGTGTGTGGTTCATTTAAACGTATTGTTTTGAACATTTATCTAACTTTTAGTTTTAAGTTCCTGTTAAACTTTATTTTCTGCTGCAACATAAACTGTCTTTTAAACAAATTAAAACCTTATCGCTAATCATGTTGATAGTGATGCTTTTATTATTTTAAATGGTTGGTTCAACATGATTAGTGGCTAGATCCTGGTCGGTCACACGCCTCGCGGTAAAGCTCGCATGTGGAATTTGAGGGTGTGACATTGAAAAAACTACGTTAGTGATTTGGATGTAAATGACAATAAAACACAAACTTTAAGGATTCAAATACACAAAAAAGTATTTTTGGATTAAACAAACAAATATAACCAAACCTTAAGGATGATTTGGACATTGTACTCTAAATATAACTAACAAGGTTGTTGTTAACATTAAAAACCATATTATATAGTTATACATGTAGTTGGAAATAAGGATAAACTATTTTTACTTTGTAGCAGTACTATACTAAACTGATACAGGTACTAGTATTCATTTTATGATATTCGGTTTCTGTATTAGTTGGTTTTGGTATTTTTACGATCATTTTGAACTAGCTATATCGAACTGGTACCATAATGCCATTACCGATATGAAATATGGTTTGTCTTATACTCATTATCGGTTTCGATATTCAGTCTGTTACCAACCTCATCCCTAGTTAGAACTAATCAAATTATATAATTCCAATAAAAAGAATAATATTACTTCAACTATTGAATGACCATAAATCTAACAAACAAAGCTATTAAAAAAGTTATTTAACCTCAATAACACCTTCTCTCACGTTGACGGACATAAGAAATCTATGGCCGACATGAAAAAAAGGAGAGAGGAGGGAATACAAACATGATTGATATGGCAAGAAAAGAAGGTGAGTAATATCCATATGAAAGAGCAGCTAAAGATGGGGATTGGAGGAACAGAATTATGCCCATGTGGATGCGCAAAAGATGTCCTTAAGACACATAGAGATGATATGGTCTAACCATCTCGTTGATCAACGAGAAATCAACCCCTTTGATAATGATCTGTGGATTTTGGAATCTATGGAAACAACCACTGTTCATTTTCGTACTCTTGGGAATGTTACTTGTGAAAGGGCCTTATGGGCAACTTACTTTGGTAATAGTGGTGGGTGACAATTATGGTCCCGTTAGAATGGAATCGATGAAGCTAAGGTCGTTGGGTGTGGGAACGGGAGAGGGATCATGAGAGGGAAAGGGAAAAAGCCACGTGGCTCGATGCCATGAAGAACATCACGCCCCCTTAATATTTTCGGTGCAATCGGGGAGTCCTCCTCATCTCCCCTAAGCGTTTAACCGTTCAAAATAGAGTAGTTGGCTCAAAATTTAAAAATAACTTGATTTATTAAATCTAGATTGAATTCCAAATTTTGTCATTTATCTTTATACCTAATTTCAGGCGGTATTCTTTGTTTTTAAAATTGATGAGTTTTATACTTTATGTTCTGATTGTTTCACGGTTCGTCCTTTGAACCTAACCCAATTTTTTTTGTTAAATCAGATCATGTGCAAGGCACATGAGGGCAAACTTGTAATTTTAGTCATGTAATTAAAAGATTATGTTAATTAAAAAAAAGATATAACCCTATGAACCACCGTTCTATCCTAAACTCGCTCCCTCTTCTATCTCTCAGGAAACTCTTGTCACCACCCTCCATTAAAAAAACCTCAAATTTGACATGCAACCCATGTCTCTAACTAATCGCCCACGAAATCACCTATTAGGGGTCACCTCGTTCGGATCTAGGTAAAGGAGAGCGGTGTTAGCTGGCGTTGGTGAGGAGGCGGGTGAACGACGAAGATGAGAGGGCAACGTAGATGTTTTTGTTGACAGAGCGACAAATGATGACCTATTGGAGTGAGAGTCGGGTGAAGATCTGGTGGAGGAAGTCTTGTGAGAAGTTGGAGAAGATGTTACTGTTGTCCATTTTCTATTTACCAGTGAGGTGAGTAGATCGGGGATTGAATCAGAAAAATTACTAGTATTTGAATCAATTTGAGATCTGGTGGGTTAGATTATTGGGATTATGTGAGGGTTAGGGGAGATGGAGGTGGACATGGGAGCGGAGACGGTGGCTATGGCGATGGCGGTGGTGGTGGTGGTGGTTGGGGGTAGAGAAAATAGCCTGTGGTGGCGCTGATGGTGGTTGTGGTTGTAACATCCATCAAAAACCGGATTTTACCAAACCTGCTTCGTTTATTAATCGAACAATTAGTTAAAAATTTCGTTGCGTATTTAATGCCCAAATTAATTTTAAACGATATATAATTAATAAGTATATTAGAATATAAAAGTTACATTTGAAAAAGTATTAAAAATAATGAAATAAAAATAAAAGGCTGAAGCCGGGTTTCGAACCGGGGTCAACCAGTTATCAGCCAAGTCTTAACTTCCACACGCTCAACCACTCCATCACTTGTGTTGTTTGTGTTCATATTGAAACAATTAATACATAACATAAATCTCGAATTCAAACTGACGCGCCCAATCGTAGTCGTCCGAAATCCCGACGATTTCGCTGAGATTGGACGGTTTCTTCTGATTTACCCGAAGCATTAACCTTAACATCGGTTATAACCGATGTCCAGTCCGCGACTTTGGTCATAACCGCCGGAAAACTTATTGACCGACGAATCAAGACTGAAATCAGACCACATGCATCTCGATTCTTTCCTATAAATGCACCCTCTAACCTCTGTTAGCCTTTTTGCTCACAATCACACCCATTCTCGACGTAATATCACTCGCCGGAAAATCTCTGCAAGTCGCCGGAAAACTGAGATTTCATCTACACGGTAAATACCTCGATTCTTTCCGTTTTAATCCGATGTTAGACTGTTACTAACTTCAATCCAACCATCAGAATCTATCCCAGACGACGTAGCCGGAATATTCAGCTCTCGCCGGAAAAACCTCTGAAACTTCTGATCTTACGCTGTGAATCGGTATAACCCTCCAAACTCCTGTAAATCCTTGTTTAAGTACCTCCATATCATAACTAATCGAACAAAACTGGTAATTGACTCTAACAGCCGAAGTTCACAAACAGAGCCGACGAGTCTTCGCCGGAGTTCTGTGAAAGACGCTGATCGGTATATTCTTTCCCCCAAACTCTCTCCATTCATTACCTTTCAATTACTTATAAAGCTTGAAAATCGAATGAGACATAAATAAGTTGAATTGTCATAATCGGAAATTTTAATCGGAGAAGACGAAGTACTGATATGATATAAGATTAATTAAAAACAGTTTTATGAACGGGTTAGACACACAGTCCAGTGGTGGACTGTGTGCAAACAATATGCATAACGTCCCGAGTTCGATTCTTGACACACGCACCTTCACAGAAATAAAATGCCTTTTTTTAGAGACCGAACCGGGTTAACTTCAGTAAGATGTTAAGTATAATAAAAACCAGAATAATTACCAAGTTAGACACACAGTCCAGCGGTGGACTGTGTGCCAAACTAAACCACAGGTCCCGGGTTCGAGACCTGTGGCGAGCACCGAGTCGACACAGTAAATCCTTTTTAGAATAAATGATTTTCGGATAAATTTAATTAGTATACAAATATAATTAAAAACAGAAACATTTCGGGTTAGACACGTAGCTCAGTTGGTAGAGCTGCGTGCACACGTACGGGAGGTCACCGGTTCGAGTCTCACCCAGCGCACACTTATTACCGACCGAACCGGTCAACAAGTCAACAAGTCAACGGTCAAACAAGTCAATGGTCAACAGTCAAAAATCAACATTTTTTTATTTCTTTTATTTATTTAAATTAAAAATACTTAAAAATAACATTTTTAAAGTTAGAAAACAGCCTTAAACTCACAAAAATATATCCAATAATCCTACTAAAATTGATTTATAAAATCCGCTTATTTACCGAACCATTATGTTATTATCAAGGTTAGTTTCACTCGTGGTTAAATCCAACTTCGTGCGTATTCAACATCATCAACCGAACGCACCCAATGTGAGTGAATCTTACAACTCCCCTTTTTAATTACACGTTTTGGGGTGTGTCATGTGTCACTAAAATTATCTCGTTTATTTAAACTTGTGCCATACCATATTGTGATCTAAACTTAGAATGTAAATATTGTTTGTAGTTATGTATTTCATATTGTCAAGTTGTATGCAAATCATTCATTAGGCCCATCAGTTCGTAGAACAACACGTGCCTCAAAACTCATTCATTAGGCCCATCAGTTCCTCGTGGGAGACGAGTTGAGAAACGCGTGTCTCAAAACAATCTATTATTGTATGTGTGTGCATTATTTAATAATTAAGTGTTTTGTGAATAAGTTTACATCTATATTTACTCATATGTGGTTATGCACTTTATTTTATAATCAATTCAATAAACTTGTTCAAATGTTTTTCATAGGATTCACTCGCCAACTTTTTGTTGATCCAAAAACCATTTTTACACATGATACAGGTGAACAGGATGAAGCAAGGAAAACATAGGAAATGCCTTAGAAGAAAATAATGAAGTCTAGAATGATGTGTAGGACATGATGTAATTATGATTGTATGTTTCCCTTTAAATTGTAATAATAAATATGAAACATTATAATAAATGTCATGAGCTTTGATGATAACCCAATCATGCCCCGATCACCTTTTCTGCTGCGGGTCGGGGTGTGACAGATTGGTATCAGAGCCATGACTATAGGGATATAGGATAGGTTATTAGACCCTTAGAGCCTATACTATAGTTGACTATATTTTAATTGTTTATGTGGTTACATGCAAACTTATGATGTTTATTTGTTTCATATTTGTTTATACTTACAGTCAAACATACATACTTAAATACACATTCATCATACATATTTCAATGTTCACATATTTAAATCATCTTCATACTTTCGTTATTCAAAGATTTTGTCGCATTTTTCATTTTTTCAAATCTCATCAAAGTGAGTTCTGCGACGGGCATGTAGTAACTGTAAGGGTACCAGTACCGGTAGTCGGAACGTCCTGTCTAGGTTGGCATTCGTATAAATCCAATGTAACGGACCAGTTTGCCTACCTGGGGACTAACGACGAGAGTACAAAGGACCTATTAGGCCAAAGCATGCCACACCAAACGTCGTTCGAACTAACCCCACTTTGAGGTGTCACCGTGTCCATACCTGGATACATTCCGAATATCATACGTTACATACATATTTCTCGATTTTCTCCGGGTTTTAGTGTACGTAACCAGGCTAACTCATGCGAACCATATGAAAAACCCGGTATTCATGGGGGCCCACATGATTACGAAGGTGAAGTATGGCGGCATGCAAGGCCCAATTACGAGCAAAGCCCAAGACATCCTATGGATGTAGTAGATTTATTATGTTATATTTATTTTATGAATGTTTATTCCTAAATACGACCCATGATCCCAAAAACATCCAACTTATACTCTTGATATGTATTCCTTGTAGATGTCTTCTAGCCTCGCCCGTAGGAAGATGAGAGCAGGAAAAGCCCGCGAGCGCATGGCTGCCCTAATCGCTCAACAAATGGCTGTCGTAATACCCAACATTGTAGTTCAAATCCAACAAGCCCTTACCGATAATCCTGTCAACCAAGAAGATCAAAATGTTATCAACCCTCCCCCAAATACCACTAAATGCACCTACAAGCATTTCAAATCCTACGACCCTCCAAAATACGAAGGGACTGAAGGTGTCACCGCTCTCCTTCATTGGTTTGAAGAAATGGAGAACACTTTTCTAAATTGCGATTGCCCCGATGATCGCAAAGTGCGATATGCTACTGGTCGTTTAATTGGAATAGCACTTACTTGGTGGAATACAGAGAAAGCCAAACGAGGTGTTGAAGACGCTATGACTTTGACTTGGGAAGAGTTGAAGGAAATCATGACAAGACGGTTTTGCCCAAGGAGTGAAATCAAGAAATTAGAAGATGAGTTTTATTCATTGAAGCAAAAGGAAGGAGACCACACCACATACAACAAAAGATTCCTCGAGTTAAATCAAATGGTTCCCAACTTGTTCACTCCTCTTTACCGTTTGATCGAGCACTACATTTGAGGTCTTCCGTCAAAGATTCAGGACTCTGTAATGAGTACCACGCCTGCAACTTTGGAAGCAGCAATGGAGTTAGCTACAGAGCTCACCGAGAACCGCATCCGGAATAAAGACTTCAAGGAGGAGAAGAAGAAGGATAAAGCATCAACTGAAACTTCAAACTCCACCCAAACCGAATCCCTTTCTCAACCCATTTTTAAGAGAAAACGAGATGGGCAACTTTTCGCTATCACCCAACGTAATCAACAAATTTCACAAGCCATACCCATCCAAGCTATCCCAATCACTCAAGTAGCATCCAACTCAACTTACCCAAATAAGAAACCATACCTTGGACCTCACCCTCGATGTAACACCTGTTTTTATCACCATCCATCTACCTTACCTTGTCGACTATGTGCGAATTGTGGACGCTATGGTCATTTGAGCAAGGCTTGCAATTGAAACGTATAATTGTAATTAGGTTTTCTCTTATAGAATAATGAAGAATACAAGGCCCTATATATAGATAAACTAATTACAACTTGGTACCCTTAATAATAATAAACTTGTCTTATTTAAATAACTTAGTCTAACATAACTTAGTCTAACATCCCCCCGCAAGATGAGGGCGGGGAACGACCTGCAACTTGGACCGTAGAAACTCAAATCTTTGTGAAGGTAGAGCCTTTGTAAACACATCAGCAATTTGATCATTAGTGGAGATGAACTTGACATTCAGCTTCCCTTGAGTAACTTGTTCACGAACAAAGTGATAGTCTATTTCAACATGTTTTGTACGAGCATGAAACACTGGATTAGCAGAGAGATAGGTTGCACCAAGATTATCACACCAAAGCATTGGTGCCTTGCTAACCAGACCGAGCTCATGAAGAAGAGAATTCAGCCAAATCAGTTCTGCTACAGTATCAGCAATAGCCTTATATTCAGATTCTGTTGAAGATCGAGAGACAGTTCGTTGTTTTCGAGTAGACCACGAAATAAGATTAGAACCCAGATAGACAGCATATCCCCCCGTGGAACGACGATCGATAGGGCAACCAGCCCAATCAGAATCCGAGAACGCCCGAAGACTAGTGGCCCAATGAGAGTCAGAAAAGGCTTGTAGCGTAGACCCCGTGTTGTGACGAAATAAGAGACCCAAATCAGCCGTGCCCTTCAAGTAACGCAGAATACGTTTCACACCAGCCCAATGATTCTCGGTAGGAGCATGCATGAAGACAAACCTTATTAACTGTAAAAGCAATGTCCGGACGAGTTAAAGTTGCATATTGAAGGGCACCGACCGTTTGCCTGTATCTAGAAGGATCATCAAGTAACGGGCTATCATCAGGTAAGAAAACCTGAGAAGTACTCATAGGGGACGACACGGGTTTGCAGTCTACAAGACCTGCACGATGAAGAATATCAAGAATGTATTTTCGTTGAGATAGGACCAGATCCGAACCATGATGCACCACTTCAATACCCAAAAAATAATGTAATGGACCCAGATCTTTAATTGCAAACATAGAGCTCAAGCGGTCAATAACAGTAGTAACAGCCCCAGATTGATTACCTGTGATGATAATATCATCTACATAGACAAGAAGGTAAACCAAAGTACCATTGTTGTTAAGAATAAACAGGGACGGGTCAGTTTTGGACCCGTCAAAACCCAATTGGTAAAGAGCCGTTGATAATTTTGTAAACCAAGCACGAGGAGCTTGCTTGAGACCATACAAAGACTTGTGTAATAAGTACACATGATCTGGCCTAGTTGGGTCAACAAAACCAGGAGGTTGTCTCATATAAACTGTCTCCTGAAGATCACCATGCAGAAAGGCATTCTAAACATCTAATTGTCTGAGAATCCACTTGTTGGTGACAGCTAGGGATAAAATAGTCTGAACCGTAGCAGGTTTGATTACTGGGCTGAAAGTCTCATGATAGTCAACTCCATGTTGCTGGTGAAAACCTTTAGCAACAAGTCGTGCCTTGTACCTGCTGATGTTCCCATTTGCATCTGTTTTTAACCTGTAAACCCACTTACAATCAACCAAGTTAGTATGAGGGGCAGGGGGAACTAACGTCCATGTCCCATTCCTATGTAGCGCATCCAACTCTTCAGCCATGGCTTGGCGCCATTCTAAAGACTTATTAGCAACGGTAAAGGAGGTGGGCTCAGCGGGTAAGGTAGGGGTAGTGGTGGCAGTATAGGCAGCGGGATTATAACGAGTGGGTGGCTTGGGGTTTGGACGAAGGTTGGATGGGCGAGGTCTAGGTGCTTGGGTGGGTTGGACCGTGGGAAATGTGGGTTCGGTGGAGGGTTCGGGTGGGGTGTTGGTATCGGTTTGTAGTTGTGGGTCTGATTGGGTGGGTCCGGGGGGTGCAGTTGTGGGTGGCATAGGAGGAGTAAGTGGTGTGGGTGCAGCTGGAAAACCGGGTGGTGGGTCAGGAAATATTGAGACGTAGGGTGGGGAAGGTTGTGGTGCGGTTTGGGTAGGTACGGGTTTGTTATATGGAAAGACATGTTCATTAAAGCGAACATGTCGGGCAATGTATATTCGTTCGGTGGATGGGTCAAAGCATCGATAGCCATGATGAACAGGGCTGTAGCCAAGAAAGACGCAAGGAGTGGATCGAAATTCAATTTTGTGACGGTTATATGGACGAAGATAAGGAAAGCATTGGCATCCAAAAACACGAAGAAAAGAGTAGTCGGGTTTTCGTTGAAATACATGTTCATATGGAGATTTGTTAGAGGAGACACGAGAGGGAAGTCGGTTGATTAAGTAAACGGCTGTCTCAAAAGCAAATTGCCAGAAACGTTGGGGAAGACTGGATTGTGCAAGAAGTGTAAGTCCGATTTCCACAACGTGCCGATGACGACGCTCGACCATCCCATTTTGCTCACTTGTGTGAGGGCAAGAGCGGGGATGAATGATACCATGACTGGTGCAAAAGGATGTAATCGTACGAAACTCTCCCCCCCAATCAGATTGAATGCATTTAAGTTTGGTGTTAAATTGTCGTTCCACTAGTTTAATAAAGTTGGTTAGCACATTGTAAACATCTGATTTTTGAGCTAGGGGATAAAACCACATGTATCTAGAATAGTGATCCACACATAACAAAAAGAAACGATAACCATCAACAGACAAATCGGGCGACGGCCCCCAAACATCACAATAAACAAGATCTAACAAATTTTTGCCACGAAAAGATGAGTCTGATAAAGATAATTTTGACGACTTGCCTAGTTGGCAAGAAGTACATAATGTATTTGAAAACTTGTCAGTAATAGGTAAAGAACAATGAGAGATAATTGAACGAAAAACTTGAGCATGAGGATGTCCTAAGCGTTGATGCCAAATGCTAGAAGAAGCTTTGACAGCCGTGAAAGTGACTTTAGGGATAGACTGGAGCTGAGGAAGACGAATGGAGTACAAACCCTGTTCACTGGGACCCGTTAGGAGGGTTGTGCGTGTAGACTCGTCCTTCACAACAAAATAAGACGAGTGAAATTCAAAGAAAACATCATTATCCACACAAAATTTTTGAACAGACAAAAGGTTTTGTTTAAGGTCAGGAACGTGAAGTATATTAGATAATTTAAAGGTTTTGTTAGGCGAGTAAATAGTTGAGGAGCCAATATGAAAGATAGGTAGTAGGGTGACGTCACCAATAAGTAAAGAATCATTACCAAAGTAGGCCTCCGAGTTGTCAATGCTAGATAAGTCTGGAGTGGCATGTCCATTGCATCCAGTGTCAGGCTTCCAAGTGAATCCTGATTGGGAGGCAACATCAGAGTGAGCAGCAAAGTTGGCTTGTGGTGCTGCACGAGATTGGTTCGGTTGATTTGGACATTGAGATGGGAGATGACCAATGCCACAACGGTTACAATGGCCATAGACTGTGTTCTGTGTTGACGCCCAAGAGAATTGACGAGTGCTAGTGTTGTCATGATTGCGGTTATTTTGGCCACCACGAGAGTTACCACGGGAAGAACCACGAGAGCCACGATTGCCTCTGTTGTTGTTAAAGGAGCGAGACCCAAAGTAAGCTTGTGGTTGTGAAGAAGATGCAGGATGAAGTTGATATCCCAACTGAGAAGCCATGAGTTAAAGATTGTGAAGTTGTTGCCGTAGGGAATCAATATTTGGTTGTGGAGGAGTTGGGACAGCAGCCGTAAGGGGCTGTTGTGAAGTTGTGGCAGCCGCAAACAAGGCGTGTGGCGCCTGCTGATGGGTGGCCAAGATCTTTGTGATCATGTTGTCATGATCACTCAGTAACCCGTGTAGTTCAGTAAAAGTAACAGGAGGGGAACGAGCCAATAAGTTGGCCTTGAGGCCATTATATTCGTCACGAAGGCCGGTAACAGTTAACATGACCAGATCTTTTTCCTTCATCGGTTCTCCTATGTTGGCAAGGGCAGTAGCATACTCTTGAGCCCGGGCCAAATAGTTAGCCGGTTTTTCATCACCCTTCATGGTGATTCGCAGCAGTTGGCTTTTGAGAGTAAATTCATGAAAGGAGGAAACGGGTGCATAAGCGCGTTCAAGTGATAACCATACCTCACGAGAAGTGGGTCCTTGAACATGCTGAAAAGATTCCTCAGAAACTGTGTTGACAATAAGCATACGGACATGAGCATCATTGGCAAGCCATGGAGCATAACTCGGGTTGACAGTGGTGGTTGTTCCAGTTGTAACATCCTTTGATGGGCAAGGGATGGTACCATTCACATAACCGAGTAGGTTATGAGAGGCAAGGAAAGGTTCGACTATTTGTTTCCAGTAGCCATAGTTTGTAGGTTTTAGGTTGAAAGCAAACTTGTGAGAGTTATGGATAGCTTTTTCCTGATTTGTAAAGGTTGTTATGGCAGCCATAATAATCGGCTGTTAGGTTTAGTAATCGGCTGTTAGGGTTTATAGCTGCAGCAGGATGGCACAGGATTGGTAATCGGCTGTTGGTTTGGTGATCGGCTGTGGATGTTAGAAGCCACAGGATTGGTAATCGGCTGTTAGGTTTAGTAATCGGCTGTTTGCTGCTGATTTTAGGGTAGAAGAAGGCTGCGACTGCTTTAGGGTTTAGGGAATCCCAGAGCGTATAAGCTCTGATACCAAATTGAAACGTATAATTGTAATTAGGTTTTCTCTTATAGAATAATGAAGAACACAAGGCCCTATATATAGATAAACTAATTACAACTTGGTACCCTTAATAATAATAAACTTGTCTAATTTAAATAATTAGTCTAACATAACTTAGTCTAACACTTGCCGCACCTCTCAAAACCAAATCTCTCCCCCTACTCAAAACATGATCCAAACCTATCAACAACCCCAATACCCCATGTTACCTTATGTTCGAGCTTGTTTTAATTGTGGCGACCCTACCCACTTTAGAAACACGTGCCCTCGATTGGTTAACATCATAAACGCTCAAGCTCAATCAAACCCAGTTAACCAAGCAAATCAAGAAAACCCAATCACTAGGCCACTAGCAAGAGGAAGAGTTTTCAACATCAACGCCAATCCTGTTGAAGATAATGACGGCCCAAACGAAACCACCCAACTAGTCCCCTTCACCAAAAATCAAGATTTAACTCCAACCGCTTAGTTTTTTACGTTTTCTTTATGTTATCTCAGTTTTCCTGTATCCCAGTTATAAATTGGAATCTTATCCAAGGATCTTAATGCGAATTACTATTTCAGTTTGTTTATGTTTTAAAGTCACATAGAACCAATCATAACTTACGGATAAAGCCAATGAAAATTTGACAAGAATATGGTGGATACGCCGTTGGTACTTCCTATATATAAGTATTCTTGTCAAAGGATCAGAGGCATTATCTGGCGGTTATGAGAAGTTCCTTGTAGAATTTAGTATTGTCTTGATTGAAGTTTGATTTGTACTCACTGATTTAGCATTTATAGCATCTCATCATTTAAAGAAATTGGATTGAGTTCCATTTCTACATAGACTAACCTCTCCATCATAACAAACGAGAGAGGTATTGTCATCATTCAAACATGTATACTATCAGAATTAAGACTCAAGTTTTGGTTGTTGTGTTTGTTGTAGAGTCACATAGAACTAATCATAACTTGCGGATAAAGTCAATGAAAATTTGACAAGAATATGGTGGATACGCCGCTGGTACTTCCTATATATAAGTATTCTTGTCAAAGGATCAGAGGCATTATCAGGCGGTTATGAGAAGTTCCATGTAGGATTTAGTAATGTCTTGGTCAAAGTTTGTTCATCATACATTTCAACGTATTTCAATTTCATCATTTAAAGAAGTTGAGCTATGTCTCACTTCCACAAGGACTAACCTCTCCATCATAACAAACGAGAGTGGTACTATCACCATTCAAACATGTATACTATCAGAATTAAGACTCAAGCTTTGGTTGTTGTGTTTGTTTATGTTTTAGAGTCACAAAGGACTAATCATAACTTACTGATAAAACCAATGAAAATTTGACGAGAATATGGTGGATACGCCGCTGGTACTTCCTATATATCAGTATTCTTGTCAAAGGATCAGAGGCATTATCAGGCGGTTATGAGAAGTTCCATGTAGGATTTAGTATTGTCTTGGTTGAAATTTGTGTTACATTCACTGATTTAACATTCACATCACATCATCATCTAAAGAAATTGGATTGTGTTCCATTTCTACATAGACTAACCCCTCCATCACCACAAACGAGAGAGGTACTGTCATCATTCAAACATGTATACTATCAGAATTAAGACTCAAGCTTTGGTTGTTGTGTTTGCTTATGTTTTAGAGTCACATAGGACTAATCATAACTTACTGATAAAACCAATGAAAATTTGACGAGAATATGGTGGATATGCCGCTGGTACTTCCTATATATAAGTATTCTTGCCAAAGGATCAGAGGCATTGTCAGGCGGTTATGAGAAGTTCCATGTAGGATTTAGTAATTTCTTGGTTAAAGTTTGTTTTATACTCACTGATCTAGCACTTATATCATCTCATCATTTAAAGAAATGGGATTATGTCACCAATCAAACATGTATACTATCAGAATTGGGACTCAGATATTGGTTGTTGTGTTTATTTATGTTCTAGAGTAACATTCATCGAACCAATCATAACTTACTGATAAAACCAATGAAAATTTGACAAGAATATGGTGGATACGCCGCTGGTACTTCCTATATATAAGTATTCTTGTCAAAGGATCAGAGGCATTATCAGGCGGTTATGAGAAGTTCCATGTAGGTTTTAGTATTAGAAGTTTTGCTTTAGGATATAACCATATCTTCCCAAACATATCAAAACTCTTACGCGTGATATCATACTTAGTGAATCAACTCCGCTTATCAATATTTTTACCGTGGGCAACAAAAAGCGATTCCTGTAGCAGGGTACTCAACCCTTACAAGGAACGTTACCGCCTCAAACAAAAATTTAAACTCTTACCCCTTTCTAAGTATGTAACTGCCAAATTTAAACACCATCCTGTTTAGACAAACATGCCATTACTTAAATTTCGGGACGAAATTTCTAAAAAGTAGGGGATACTATAACATCCATCAAAAACCGGATTTTACCAAACCCGCTTCGTTTATTAAACGAACAATCAGTTAAAAATTTCGTTGCGTATTTAATGCCCAAATTAATTTTAAACGATACATAATTAATAAGTATATTAGAATATAAAAGTTACATTTGAAAAAGTATTAAAAATAATGAAATAAAAATAAAAGGCTGAAGCCGGGTTTCGAACCTGGGTCAACCAGTTATCAGCCAAGTCTTAACTTCCACACGCTCAACCACTCCGCCACTTGTGTTGTTTGTGTTCATATTGAAACAATTAATACATAACATAAATCTCGAATTCAAACTGACGCGTCCAATCGCAGTCGTCGGAAATCTCGACGATTTCGCCGAGATTGGACGGTTTCTTCTGATTTAACCTAAGCATTAACCTTAACATCGGTTATAACCGATGTCCAGTCCGCGACTTTGGTCATAATCGCCGGAAAACTTATTGACCGACGAATCAAGACTGAAATCAGACCACATGCATCTCGATTCTTTCCTATAAATGCACCCTCTAACCTCTGTTAGCCTTTTTGCTCACAATCACACCCATTCTCGACGTAATATCACTCGCCGGAAAATCTCTGCAAGTCGCCGGAAACCGAGATTTCATCTACACGGTAAATACCTCGATTCTTTCCGTTTTAATCCGATGTTAGACTGTTACTAACTTCAATCCAACCATCAGAATCTATCCCAGACGACGTAGCCGGAATATTCAGCTCTCGCCGGAAACACCTCTGAAACTTCTGATCTTACGCTGTGAATCGGTATAACCCTCCAAACTCCTGTAAATCCTTGTTTAAGTACCTCCATATCATAACTAATCGAACAAAACTGGTAATTGACTCTAACAGCCGAAGTTCATAAACAGAGCCGACGAGTCTCCGCTGGAGTTCTGTGAAAGACGCTGATCGGTATATTCTTTCCCCAAACTCTCTCCATTCATTACCTTTCAATTACTTATAAAGCTTGAAAATCGAATGAGACATAAATCAGTTGAATTGTCATAATCGGAAATTTTAATCGGAGAAGACGAAGTACTGATATGATATAAGATTAATTAAAAACAGTTTATGAACGGGTTAGACACACAGTCCAGTGGTGGACTCTGTGCAAACAATATGCATAACGTCCCGAGTTCGATTCTTGACACACACACCTTCACAGAAATAAAATGCCTTTTTTTAGAGACCGAACCGGGTTAACTTCAGTAAGATGTTAAGTATAATAAAAACCAGAATAATTACCAAGTTAGACACACAGTCCAGCGGTGGACTGTGTGCCAAACTAAACCACAGGTCCCGGGTTCGAGACCTGTGGCGAGCACCGAGTCGACACAGTAAATCCTTTTTAGAATAAATGATTTTCGGATAAATTTAATTAGTATATAAATATAATTAAAAACAGAAATATTTCGGGTTAGACACGTAGCTCAGTTGGTAGAGCTGCGTGCACACGTACGGGAGGTCACCGGTTCGAGTCTCACCCAGCGCACACTTATTACCGACCGAACCGGTCAACAAGTCAACAAGTCAACGGTCAAACAAGTCAATGGTCAACAGTCAAAAATCAACATTTTTTTATCTCTTTTATTTATTTATTTAAATTAAATCACTACTGAGTATAATATCAGTGGTTAGTGAGTCTGTGATTGAATCAGTGGTTTTGCTATACAACTACTGTTGGTGTGTTAGTAGTGGTTTGTCATCAGTGGTTTGCAACAGTGGTTTCTGATCAGTGGTAGTTTGTGATCAATTTTTTATATTCAAGGTGTTTTTATAACATTTTATATACCTCCGATGTCGTTGGTCGATTGTACACCCTTTGGCCAAGTTCAAGCAAAGTATTCAAAGTGACTCTATAGTTAATCAACTACTTCACCAAATTGAGGTAAAAGTGTACGCGATTGAATTTGAACACCTAAAAAAATCATTATCTTCAGTAATGCAGGTTGTTAAAGATGTCAAATTCGACAAAGAAATCATTATTAAATAAATAAAAACCTCGTGATGTTCTAGGCATGACTTCATCAATTACAGAGGGGAATGTGCTTGACGCGCTCTCATTTATCATTTGGGTAAATTGAGTAATATTAGTTTCTAAACTTCTTAAGGGTGTCCTTTCTATTGATGTATTACTCATTAAAGATATTAATGAAGAACTTCGGGAGACCACACCCCACCCAAATTTTGAGACTTTGTTATTTTCTTTGCGTGCTGCATAGTATCTTTTGTTATACTCTTTACGTTTTTTGGCTATAGTAGATGCACTCGAGCTAGAAGCATGATTAAGATGCTTTGGTTGTCCATTATTCATTGTAAATTGATAAAGTGTCAAATACCTTGCAAATTAAATAAAGATAGTCATAATAGATGATGAAATAAAGTCAAACTACTGATGAGCCAACATCTGAGAGAATCCTTGCCAAACCTCTGATGAGTTTACTAACCTCTGATAGAGTAATAACATCAGATGGTAGACAAACACCGATGATGTTGCTAACCTCTGATGGAGTAATAACATCAGATGTTAGGCAAACACGGTAACCACTACTTAGTATAACATCAGTGGTTAGTGAGCCAGTGGTTGAATCAGTGGTTTTTCTATACAATTACTGTTGGTGTGTTAGCGGTGGTTTGTCACCACTGGTTTGCATCAGTGGTTTCTGATCAGTGGATGCGACTGACGTGTTGCAGATTTAACAGATAAAGCTGAACAAACAGTAACTTAATGAGGGATGTGCCATCTTTATTACTGAACAAACAGTAACTTATAGAAAATTCCCGCCCAAAGTACGCGCTAAAAACATCTTATATAAACAACCACAGGCCCTTCCATTGATTACACCAAAAGCAAACGCCATAATTTACTAAATGCCATATGGCAAACCTTGTTTCTTGGAGATTCAGTTTTGTTCTCGATAAAGTTTCACTGAATGAGGTGGACAACATTCTTAGGTCATTATTAAGTGAGCATAACAATGTTGTCCATCTCATTCAGCAAAATTTTATTGAGATAAACCTCACCTTGTTCAAATTAAAACGCTAAAAAAGTTCAAAATAACCGATGGCAAACCTGTAAGCTGTGTTTTCTCCATGAAGTTTTGCTAAATGGATTCTTAGGTGAGGGGGTTAACTCAATAAGATTTTGCTGAATGAGATGGACAAATCCTCAAGAAAAACACCCTGATGACAGTGATATGTCATTATGTGTGCTTTGTTCTTGAGAAAGGTTTGGATGAGAAGAAGAGACCTATGCCGGTGTAAACCCTATTTTGTACTCCATTTTAAATGATGAAGAGTGGGATGAGAAGAAGAGACCTATGCATGAAGATGATCGCCAAATATCATCCAAGCGAAAAACCCACTCACAATCACACTCCAATAATAGCATCCACAAAAACGACATCGATCTATGTCTCTAACATCCACAAAACCCATCAACAGTCAACAGTCAACAGCAAAAGATCGCACCAAAAACTAAAACGCCATATTTTGTTGAATGATCAGCTTCGCCTAGAGCAGAGCTTTTCAGCTGTGTAGGGAAATCGACACCTACCTAAGGAATTCAAAGGTCCAGGGGACAAAAACTTCAAGAATAAGAGAGTGATGGCAGTGAAGATTTGGATGAGAAATTGGATTAGCATTTTTAATTTTAATTCTTTCTATATTTTTTTGTTGTCATTTTCTGTGGTTTGTTATCTAATTTTCAGGTAATAAAATATATTATTACTCTAATTACTTATAAAATGCCAAAATGCCACAAACGCCAAACGCCAAACACCAAAATAAAATTCCTTTAATCACGTATTATTATTAACTCCAAATAATTACTGAAATGTATAAAACAAGATGCAAGAGAATAGAACAAAAGGGTGCCTTACAAAAGTTTAATTTTGCCATCTTTATCTACACAAAACGCCATTAAAATACAAAATGCCAAACTTAAAAGATGGGACGTGTTACAACCTTAATAGATAAAGCTGAACAAATAGTAACTACTAACAGTAACTGAAACGACGGAAATTTATTACTAACATTTATTATATTAAAACTACACCATGGCAATTGAATTTTTTTTATATTTCAAAACCCCAAAATTACATGTCACTTTATAGGTCTGCATCTTACATCACACAACAAAATATATAAAAAGTACACATCAAAAAAATTACTATTGTTTTTTAGCGCCAAAAAACATATATCTAGCTCGCGCCAAAAAATGTCTATATAAGTAGAACAGGTAAACAAACTTAACACTCCACAAATTGTCTAAACACGCCAAAAATTGATAATGAGATTGTCACATCCCAACCCGCAGCGGAGTAGGTGATCTGGGCATGATTGGGTTAACTCGAGGGCTTATGACTTGCTATTACTTTTTTTAGATAACCATTGATTCGTAAAAATTGTTTCACAATACAAATAATTCACATAAACAATTACAAACACAAGACGTTGTTTATAACAAATACACTGTACTAATCCGTTTCATGTTAACTAAGGCCCATCCTATGTACAATCTTCTCTTCATACCTGTTCCCCTGTATCATGTGTAAAAATGGTTTCGGGTCAACATATGTTAGTGAGTGAACCTTATTGTTATTAGAATATAATACGTTTAAACTCGGTTTATTTAAAAAGAACGTGCGTTAACCATTGTAAGTAAATGTGTTTGTATGTCACAAAACTCATAACACAACCTCAAACAATAATCAAGCCAACTAAAAAATTCAAATGTATATAATGCGTGTTGCAGGGTTTATGGTGTGCCAATGAATGTATGCATGTTGCATGGTATTATGGGGTGCTGCAAGGTCAAAGATCAATCAACGGAGCTGGCCTCGTATGTTGGCAACGTCACGTTCCGCTCATAGGTAATGAGGAACAGACGAGCCTATGATGATATGATGTCTAATGTGAATGAAAATGCACCGAATGATAAACAACCAAACACACATAACATAGATACTTCACATAATGGTAATTGCACATAATTGAACTTGTAAAATACGTATAGAATATGCGACAGATACACCCAGAAACATATAAATAAAATAAAAGGGGGAGTTGTAAGATTCACTGACAGTGGTTGCGTTTGCGATTCCTTGTAAAATAACGCACGAGTAAAAGTTGAGGAATCGTACGAACGAAACGATTATCCTAGATATTCAGATACCACATAACAACCTTATTAAATAAAATAAGTTAAATAATATTCCTATTATTTATGGTTGCAAATTAATTGTTTAGATATAATAATTTAATTATTTATTATGTTTGTGTTAATGAGTTATTACTTAAAAAGAATTATAACGAGTTATCTATTTTTTTTAAGTTAATTTTAAATGGTTTAATTAGGAAAAATAAGATAATAAAAAGAACTAAAAAAAACTGTTAAATATTTATATATAAATTTAAAGGTCTTCTTAAAAAATGAATTTAAAAGTTAAGCAAAAAAAAATCGTCGAAAACCAGCCGTACCCGATTCGAACTCAAGACCCTCTGTTTACGTGCACACAACAATTGGGCTATTTGTCTAACCTGTTTGATATTGGATTTTAATTAATTTTATATAGTGTTTCGAGTCCTTCATTTACTGTTTTTTAAAATAAAAAGGATTAAGGTGCAGCGAAGAACCATAGCCGGATTCGAACCAGTGACCTCGATGTTGTTTGCACGCAGACCTACCACTGGGCTACGTCTTTAACTCGAACATGAACCCGCTTTAATTAACTTATGTTTCGTTGAAAGGATTCATGTCCTGTTTTAATTAAAAGGAAAAAAAAATAAGACACAACGAGTATGTTGGAGCTGGGTCTCGAACCCATGACCTCCGACTTAATAGCAAACATTCCAACCACTAAGCTGTGCTCACAGATGTGGTACTCTGATTTTTATTATTAATGTCAAAAGAAGAAGATAAGCTTTCAAGGACAAATCGAGAGAAAAAATAGATAAAGAAGAAGATAAGCTTTCAAGGACAAATCGAGAGAAAAAATAGATAAAGAAGAAGATAAGCTTTCAAGGACAAATCGAGAGAAAAAATAGATAAAGAATGATATACCAAAACGAGGTAAGGTGATTCCCGTCGTGGACTCCGAATGTCTCCGGCGATGTCTTCGACTACGAGAAGTTGCAGGTTTCTCCAATGCTAGCTTACAGTTCTAGAGAGCAGAGGAGAGGTGACGTAAACGGAAATGGTGAATCCTCGCATCTGTTTATATAGGAACGTATGGAGGTGGTGTTTGCTAGGGTTTTTAGGGTGTGGCGCCGTCGGTGGTTACACATGGGATTAAGGGATGGTCTTTAAGAGGTGAGGTGCAGAAGGTGGGATCATGACCAGGTTCTTGATTTGTCTAAAAGTAGAAACGCAGAAATATGTTTCAATCCCGATCAATTAGGATCATTCCATGTTTGACGTTCATGGTACTGGGTGGCAAACTTGTTTAAAAAAAGGTAAGTCCAGCACATTGCTGATATAATCAGTTTGGATAAGATTCCTACATCAAACGCTGATGTGGTGTAGTGGTTGCGCATGTCTACGTTTCATTTGTTTCTCTCTTCTTTCATTTAAATTTACAAACGGGCCTCAACTTATATGTTTGAAAAAAAAATGATATAAGGCTCTTGTAGTTGTAACTCACTGAATATATATGATGATGAATTTTCTTGTATATTATGTATGTTTACAAATTTGCGTTTAGGAATATTTAATGTGTGTATACATATATATATATATATATATATATATATATATATATATATATATATATATATATATATATATATATATATGAGCATGAATAAATTAATTAATTAATTAAACGAATAAATAAATAATTAACTAGATCAATAAGTGAATTAATTTAAAAAGTAAATCCTTCGAAGGTTATTTACTTCGCGAAAAATTCCCATGGTTCAAAATTTAGGATATGGGTTTCTAAACGGGTCGAATTTTAGGAGCCCATTTTTTACGGATGTTACAGAGATTCATGGTGAAGAAGTGAGTGATTAGGGTTTTGAGAAGAAGGAGAGTAATGAAGAAATTTATGAGAGATTTTTGTTTCTTGAAATTGAAACGGTAAGTGAAAACTCTGTTTGGATGAAACATAGTTTATAAAGGTCTGATGGCTATCATTTATGCATGTGTAAACTTTGTTGGATATTGGAGGACAGTTGTTTGGAAACCTCTGCTGGAGACCAGCAGTGGTTCTGAACAGAGGAATGATCAGAGGAGATTTTACACTATCAGAGGATAGATTATCAGTGGATTAGGAAAACAGTGGTTTCACCAACAGTGGAAGTAGGAACAGAGGATACACTTTCAACAATGGATAGATTTTCATGGAGTAATAACATCAGATGTTGGCAAACACCATTGGTGGTAGACAACCACTGTTGAGGTTGTAGTAAATTATGGGCAGATGTTACATTATTGTTTGGATCAGAGGTTGTCTGCTGGAGACTAGCAGTGGTTCTGAACAGAGGAATGATCAGAGGAGATTTTACACTATCAGAGGATAAATTTTCAGTGGATTGGGAAAACAGTGGTTTTACCAACAGTGGAAGTAGGAACAGATGATACACTTT
Organism: Scalesia atractyloides; assembly: GCA_947069175.1. Lineage (NCBI taxonomy): Eukaryota > Viridiplantae > Streptophyta > Magnoliopsida > Asterales > Asteraceae > Scalesia > Scalesia atractyloides. The sequence continues at coordinate 18,424,540 of CAMTDV010000022.1, read as the reverse complement.
CAGCAACGGATAGGTTTTCATGGAGTAATAACATAAGATGTTAGGCAAAAACTATTGGTGGTAGACAACCACTACTGAGGTTATAGTATATTATGGGTAGATATTACATTGTTGTTTGGATCAGAGGTTGTAGTATATTTTGGCTTTCTATAATCTGTTCTTTTGTAATGTTCAATTTCAACATACTTTCATTAATTTTTTAGCTATTAGTTTATCAATCTTTCCATCATCATGCTTTAACCATAATTTATTAACCGATGCAAATACGAAATGCAATATGCTGAACATTTTTATAAATTTGCTAACAAAATTGCAACAATAAACAATAATCGAGAAAAAAATAAACATTATAATTTGTAACAATAATTACAACGATTTGTAGGAGGAAGATGGGTGCTTCTCTCCATAGCATGAAACTTTCTCAGCTAACTTCCCTTGATCAAGAAAACACACGTTTCATCCATGAAGAGAAACACCTATCTTCACCCTAAAAAGCAAAGAAAACATATCACGCGATTTAAACTTTCTTTCAGTTTCTCTTCGTCATAATCAGAGGTGCTAGACTTAGTTTCTCTTCATGATGGTAAGGCTGAATTTAAAGATTCTTGAAGCAACCCGCAGTGTTATCTCTTTCACCCGCTTATTTTTAACTGTATTCACATTTTCAGAAAACAGAAATATATACTCTTTCTGTAGATCCATTCACAAAACATTAAAAAAAACACAAAACCGACACAGATCTAAAAGTATTATAACAATCTGACAAAGATGTTTAAAAACTTACAAGATATAAATTTATCAAACAAAAATGATAGATAGGGTAAAAAACGGTACCAATCTGACCCCAACCACAGATCTGGCATCGTGTTCTCTCTTACACCTGTTCATCGGTCTTCATTTTCAATTGTATTCACATTTCCAGAAAACAATATGAAAACATGCTAAAATCACCCTTGAGAGAGAAAAAGACTCAAATATGAGCTTCAAAATCAACAAAAACGTAAGACGCTAACAAAAATCAACGAAAATGTATCAATGGATGCAAGTATCTATTACCGGTTGGTGTCAGATCAAGCACTTTAACAATAATTTCTGGAACATCAACGATTTTGAGAGAAGATGCCATAAACCATAGATCTACAAATCGCCTGGAGAGAGAAAAGGATGGGTTATTGGGTTATGTAATGAGATATGAAAAATGTGCGGCTGGGATGAGCGGGATATTAGGTTTTTGAGAGAAGATGCCGCCCAAGGGTATTATTGGAAAGTTAATTCAATTTTGATATCATGTGCTTTAAACACTTGTACATTGTGCATTAAATGTATTTTAAGGGAAGTGACAAATTACCTTAAGTAGTCCCTCAGATATGCTTGTTAATATAGTATAGATTTTTTCAATCAATAGGTAAAAGACAAGTATACCCTTATGTGTCTTGTTAATGATCTGATTTAACAGAAAAACAAACTGGATTAGGGTTAAAGGACAAAACGTGTTACAATCTGAAACATAAAGTACAAAACTCGTCAATTTTAAAGACAAAGTACACCCTTTGAAATTAGATATAAAGATAAAGGATAAAATTTGCAATTAACTCTTAAATCTATTGAAACAACCAAATCTTATTTATATTCACACAATTTCTACTGTTCTCTTACAAATTCTCTCCAACTTTCACATTCCATAAACACAAAAATGTTTGTGATTTTCCTTGAAATCCATGGCTTATTCATCATATTCCAACGAAATCAACGAATTTTATGTGAACGTGGTAATGCAGGCAACAAAATAGTTCTGGTAGAAGAAGAAAATACATCACAACCAAGAACAAGAAAGAACGTTTAAACAGAGATTGATAGTCATTTTACTCGTAATCAACTTCATCTCTGGACCATCTCGTTGCCCTTCATTCCATCAACCTTGCAGATTACAAATAATATCACCAAGGCTCAGTTAACGTCTTGATTTTGGATCTTGTGTGACAAAGTCTAAATGTTTATTCCTGTTGCATTGTGAGCTTGCAAGGGATGTTAGCATAATAAAAGAAGTTAGTTTGTTTATGGGTTTTGACCGTTCAGCTAGCTAACCTGTAACTCAGTTATATAATTTGTATTTCTGTTTCATTGTTTTCCATAAGTGATAAACCCTAGCCATGTTTCCTCTGTAAATTTCTTTATCAACACGACAGGCAATCAAAGTAAATTTAGAAATTGATTTTTTTTACTTGAAACCCAATTTAGATTTGGATGATTTAAACCGAACTAAACAGAATTAAGTATACGAATATAATATTGATATTTTATCTGTATTTTAAGTGAATTCAAGATGGTTCGCCTGTGATCGAAATGATGATTTTGGAGCACTTCGATGTCACATTGAATGGTTTAGACTGATGGGATTATAACATTATGTGATTGCATGAGAAATAGTATAAATTCAAATTGAAATATATGGGAATGAATCCATAGGTGTCTTAATTATGGCCCGGAAGCATGATCAACGTGTCACCCTATGTCAAAAGTGGTACAAGTGTATGCTTTACGTCACACTTTATTTGCTACTTATCTGCCTCAATTCCCTTTGCTTTTTCTCAAATCAACTGAAATTTTGTGTTCTTGCTTCCATATTGAACTGCAGTTTGTTGGAAGACTGGTCTAATTTTTGCACCTGAACGAGGTAATAATCTAGCAATCTGATACATCTTGTAAGGGTTGATAAATGGCTGACTTTTTGACTGGAGTTTGACCATATTTAGTTTGATTTTTACTGAATTTGATTTGACTAATATTGTAAACAATAAATGTGCAAGGACAGAGTGTTCTGTCATCATAAATTAGCTTGCAGTGAAATTAGATTAAAAGCTATAGTTTGACCCAGAGAGTCAAAGATGTTGATTCAACCATCAAAAGTTAGCAAGTGTGTGAAAATCCTCTAAGGCTACTTGATATGGGTGATAACCCTCCTTAGAGGATAACCCTTCACATTAGCGTCATGTCATGGTTCTTGGAGGATGCCTCTCTAAGGATGGAACCAAGGAAATAGGTGATGACCTTACCCTACCTAGTTAATTTATTTTTCTTTTTTTTTTTAATTCAACTAATTTTTAACATTTACTAATATAAAATAAAATCATAATAATAAAAACCACACATTACATAACCTAAAAAATAAAAAAAAAATATAACCCAAAAATAAAAATCATAAGAACTCCACTTTTTCGCGATCTTTTCTTTTATTTTTCGTAAAATCGCTCGATCTTCTTCCGGATACGAGTTTATGTCGGTCGTCATTATCTCACACTCTTTATATTTGTTCTTCTCATTCTTCAACCGAACCCGTTCTTCCACCTCACGTTCCTTCGCACTTGCCTTTTGGGCCGTGACCTCGGTATAAGCTTTGAATTGTGCCATAAACTCGTCCATTTTGGAACGCCTCCCCGTTGTGGCTTGTTTTCTGCAGCCGCCGCCTCTTTGGATTTGTCCCTGCTCAGGGGACGTTGCTCCTTCGGACCCCATATTTTTCTTCGTCAAATTCAGGCTCGTCGTTTATATTTATTTGGCATTGTGCGTCCGAGCCCCCTGCACTACAACTACTAGTCTCCGAGGTTTTTGTTCGTTTAGCCATTGAACCCTCATTTGGAAGCGGCACCCACTTGTTACTGGTTCGTAAAACTTCCCAAGCCCGTACGTGTGGGAAAACGACCCGATGCAAATCTTCGTATTTACGCATCGCCTCTTTAAAAATATATTCATCACTCATCCCACTACGACGATTAGCACTAGTATATAACTTATTTTATACCACCGAAACCGGTTCACGATAGGATGCATCTTTCGCCACTTCGAAGAGATGGAATCAATATCACGATAATGACCTTGTTCCAAAGTGGCAAGAAACTTTGATAATATTTCTTTCCAAAACCCTTCGCTAGTTTGGTTGTTACCTATATTTTTAGAATGTAACAAAAGTATATATTAAAAAATGTAAAATGTATATAATTTTAGTATAAAATTTATATATTTTTACATACCAATAATGAAGCTTTTTGATGTGCTAACCCACGCCTTCGTTAACGCCTCCTCCTCGATCTTTGTCCAAGGTTTTGCCTTGGCTTTCGAAGGTTGATCTTTGTCACCCATCACTTGCTTCCCTTTTTCCGTTTCGAGGATTGTGGTTGCGTCTCTGGAACAAATTCTTCAACGTCATCTTCTACGGGTTGTGGTTGGGGACAGTCCGGTGTTGGGGAAGGTTGTGGTTGAGATTGAAATTGTGAGTTGAACGGGTTTCGCATCATCATTTGTTGCATTCATTGGAGTTGGCTCATTTGAGAGAAAGCGTTGAGAGTTTGTTGAAAACCTGAGAAAGTGTTGTAACAAAATTGCGAGGATGACCAACTCGGTTCCATCGTAGGATAGTAGCCGCGTACCGAGAAAATGTTTTGGTTTGGGTTCGGGTTGTATGGATCTATGGCAAAAGTAGAAGAATTGTATAAAAAGTAGAAGAACATGTATAAAGTTGAGAGAGAGAATTAGTTGAAATGTATAAAAAATGGGATGATTTTGGTATATTTGTAGGTAAAATTATTATTTTTAAGGAAAATTGGTTCTTTTTTTTTTTTAATTTTATAGCCGTTCAACGACTAGTTTTTGTCTTCACACGCTTCGTCGCCAACGTCTACGGCTAGACGTCTAGGATGCCGCCACACCATTAGAAATGGTGTTGGAGGGCGTCGCCCCCACTCCGAGTAGCCTAAGAGCATCTACAATGCTCCTTCCACTTGCCTAGTCCAATTGCAGACTTCACACTTTCGGACCTACATGCGTTGAAGGAGTTTGACTTGGCTGGACAAGTTTGTTTCACCAGACCAGTTGGGTTTGAAATGATTGGACCACATTGTTTTTTCTTTCCTTTTTTAATTTTTTTAGTGTAGAAAAAATGGTGTGATGTTGAGATTTGGAATAACTTTGTGTTAAAGAAAGGATGTTAATATTCTCACATCCCTGCCCTTTATTTCTCTCTCTCTATATAGATATACATAGAGAGATCAAGTGAAAATGATGTGATAATAAGATTTAGGGGGTGTGAGAATAGAATCACCATAAAGAAAAAGTGAAGTTTTGAATGATGTGATAGGTTTGGAATTTGGACTTTCATCAGCATTATGGATGCTCTAAAAGAGTGGAACCTGATAACACGACATAAAGTTTATGGGTTTGAGTTTAGCCTAAATACGTTCGGTTACTTTACAGTGAAACCTGCAAATATGTTTTGATAAATAGGTTATGTTCGTATCAACGCGTTAGGTTTACAAATTGACCAGTTTAACCTATTTCTTTATTTTATTATAAATGTGTTCAAGTAATAAGTTAAAGTATGTTGGTATTATTACACCAGAAGTTATAACTTCTAGAAAAAAAATTGCATACTTTAAACATCGTTGACTAATTAAAAGAAAAAAAATTAGAATTCAAAGTATAAATACGAAAAAATTATAAAATTGTTTTATAGTTAAAAAGGCCGTGCGCATATCAACGCATAATAAATGGACGTTTTTTGTTTGGGTTATGTATATGCGTAAGACACTATTTTTAGCTTCATAATTTTTTAGCGGTGTCATGTTAAACCCATCAACTCACAAACAAGGCTTGTTTAGAGGCCCTATGTAGATTAGAAATTTTACATTCTTTTTTCTAATTTTGAAGATCTTTACATTGTATCATGAGTTCTTTAATATGTAGATTAGAAATTTTACATTCTTTTTTCTAATTTTGAAGATCTTTACATTGTATCATGAGTTCTTTAAAGGAAGGGCTAGACTTGGATTCTTCTAACATGGAGTTCATAAATTAAGCATTTAGATATGTTTGTTTGAAAGGATTAGTTCAATGGAACACTAAAAAAGTGAAGCCCGAAAGATAGTGCATGTTAAATAAATAATTAAAGTTCAAGTCAACATGTTAAAAATTATTTAAAAAAAAAAAAATTTCAACGCTTTTGTATATAAATTTTTTACTAGTTGAATATATGTTCTTGGGGTACTATTGATTATTATTTCAAGGTTTTTATTATGCTAAAAATATAACATACTTCTCATGGAAGAAAACTATACATTTTCTAATATATTGATACATTTTGTTACTACCTTGGTATGCAAAATCGGGTGTTCATGGGTTGTAGGTAGAACCCGACATGAACCTGAAAATCCAATCAGAATCATGAACCCGAACATAACAAGAATATTCATGAGTTGAGATGAATCGGATTTCAATCTGATTGTTTTTTATTTTTTTCATAACAATACTAAAAACTATAAATTCAATATATATAAACACACCAATGTATATAAAACCACTAGGTTAAATTATAATGGTTGATGTCGATTTTTCATTATTTGTAACTTGTGGCATAAAAGTAAACCATTTTAAGTTATGATATAGAACAAATTTAACAAATGGATTAAACAAGCTAACCCAGGCAGACCTTGTGTTAGCTAAATGTGTTTACAGGCTTTTGACCCAAAATTGACCTAACTTGTTTAGACTAAACCCAAACCAACAGGTTTATTTTTTTTCGTTAAATGACATAGAAAACATGCATTTTTGTTAATTTTGATGTAATTAACCTTCTATTTGAAGAACTCATTTGCAAAATTTGACAAGATGGAGATAGCGGTTACAGTCAACCAACAATATGAAAACAATGACAAGATGAGTCAACTCATGAAGAAGGCCATGCTTGTTTTGAATTGCATAATTCTAGGCATAGGCAATTGCTTTGGCCCGTTGGTTCAGCGTCTTTATTTTGTAAAAGGCGGGAAACGAATTTGGATATCGAGTTGGTTGTATACAGCGGGCTGGCCATTCTTAATCATCCCATTAATCTGCTCTTTTATGTACAAAAAAAGAAATGGAAGCCAAGAAACCAAGCTGATCTCTTTGAAGCCATCAGTCTTCTTTCCTTGTGCTATTCTTGGAGTTTTTACAGGTTTAGATGATTATCTGGCTGCTTATGGCGTGTCTCTTTTACCCGTTTCGACATATGCTTTGATAAACGCCACCCAGTTAGTGTTTACTGCTGGATTTGCGTTTCTTTTAGTGAAACAAAAGTTTTCTGCTTTCAGAATCAATGCTGTGGTTTTGCTGTCTATTGGTGCTGTGATTCTTGCACTTCATTCCAGCAGTGATCAGCCTGACCATGAATCAAACATCAAGTACTATGAAGGTTTTTTCATGATATTAGGATCTTCGGCTTTGTATGGGTTCATTCTACCATCGATAGAGTTAACTTTAAAGAAAGCTAAACAACCCATTACTTACTCTTTGGTTATGGAGATGCAGATCGTTATGGCGTTCTTTGCGACTGCCTTTTGTACCATTGGATTGCTGATCAACCATGACTTCAAGGTAGACCAAGCTGACCTTATATCAATAGATTGAATAAGTCGTGCCGATCGGTTAGTCAAACTGATGATCTTGAGTAAACACCTTCAAGGGGTTGGCACAATGGCAAGTGTTTTGAGTTCCTCTTCTAGAGGTTGAGGTTCGAATCCAACTTCTAGAGTCATTTTATGCCTTAACCCCTTAAAGGCCTCTTGTCTTATGCGAGCGGTATTTTTACCTTATCCCACTAGTTTGGCTAACAGGGTATTAGTGGGTCCCTTTAGGTTTTTTTTGTAAGATGTTCTTCTCACAATTACTTAATTGAAGAAATAAATTGTGCTTCTATAACCTAATTTGAGAAACTCTCACTCTATTTAAGAACTTCTCTCTTTTCTAAAAAACTAATAGTAAAAAATATTGTATTTTCGATCATTTTTTATTACTTCTTTAAAGAATCTAATTTTCGAACCCTCCAACAATTGGGTATACTATTGTTGCAACTTCAATTAAGACAAATATGCCCAAACACTATATTTTACAACACAATTTCTTATTATTATTATGAAATACATGATATAATTGTTTAAAAACGGACATCTAAACACGGTTACCATCTTGTTTAGGAAATTCCTCACGAAGCAAGGAACTTTGAGCTTGGGGAAGTGACATACTATGTGATTCTATCGGTGAATTCCCTTCTTTGGCAATTCTACTTCTTGGGAGCAATCGGGGTAATTTTTTGCGCCTCGTCGTTATTATCCGGAATAATAATCGCTACACTTCTCCCTTTGACTGAATCGTTAGCGGTTTTGTTCTTCCATGAGAAATTCCAAGCTGAAAAAGGACTTTCTCTTGCGTTATCACTTTGGGGATTCATTTCCTACTTCTATGGAGAGTTTAAACACGTCAAGAAGATGAAGCGTGGCCTCGAAGTAGGTTCAATACCATGAAACATGAAACTAGTCAACGGCACAAAACTACTTCTACGACTGTGCTTTTTGTTTTGACGCACCGTAATTCCTAACTCTTGCTTTCTAAATAAATAGTACAAGATTAATACTAAATTAAAGAGTATAAAATTTTCAGTGTTGTAACATATATGACCTAGAAAGTGTGTACAATCAAAACTCTCGATCATCTTATTGAGATATATCCAAGGCTATATATAGAACTTTACAAGGAGATATAAATGGAAACACAATAATCTAGGCTAACTTTAAGACAATTACATTGAATACATGACAAACCAATAATATAGAATATATTATCGGTTAACACTCCGCTACAGTTTGACCTATAGACAGACAAAGGCACAAACTGTTTTGAAATATGAAAAAGAGTAGCTGTAACAATAAGTTTTTCAATTTTCCATTGTACTTGTAAATGACTGATTATCAATAACGATTCAACTTTATTCGCATTTTAATTTATCATTTACCAAATTTCATCTTTATTATTTAGGCAATTCAAAGTTTACAAAAGAATATAAATAAATAAAGAAGTAAAAAGTTTTTAGACAAAAGAGATTTAACCTTATGCATGAAGATACTAGTTAATTTAATAAGTTTATTTGTTTAATATTTTCTTTTCACTTCACTTCTAAAAATATGCAGAGGATTACTACATTCACACCATTTCCACCTGCTGAAACCTTTTGGCATTCCATCTACAATACAATAATATTATAACCATTAGTATGGAAGTGTAACACCCTATCTCAGAATGACGTAATATCTTACATATTCGGATGATACTATTTTTTTAAACACAAAACTTACATATCTGGGTTAATCGTAAAACCGAATGAACCGACACGACGGCTTATCACACTAACTTTACAATTTAGAATTTATAAAATTTAAACTCGAAAGCTTTGTCATACATTATCATGCTTCAACCTTCCCGTGAACCTCTCCTAGAAGATAGCGGTTTAATAGTGTTCGGTTCTTCGCATGCTTAGTTGTCTGTCCGGTTCCCGCCTTTGATAAAAGCCTAACATAAATACTAAAAACAATTAGTGTTAGAGTTAAACTAACGGTCAAACGCGATTAAACGCCAAAGAAAAACAAATTTTATTTTTTAGAGGTTTATTCCTCTACAATCAAATTCACATTCTATTAGATCCAGACTCAATTTATTCTTTAGAGGTTTATTCTTCTACACTTTTAAACTACAACCTACTACCCGGGCCCATATTCCTGGAGTATTTCGCTCCTACTATTCGGTTTAAAGTTTATTACGAAACCAACCCGTTCGGAGGCATTTTGCATTCTAGTTCATGCCTCCTACTTTCTTACCAAGTTTTTCATTATTTCTTCCAACCACAACCTCAATTATGGTTGGTTACTTTAAGCAAAACCTTAACGATCCAACAATACCTTCCGGTACAACGCTTTACTCAAACGACCCGTTACAAGACTATAAGTCTTTTTAGTTCAAGTCTCCTATATCTAATTACCGGAAGATCATTCGAACATAGGACTCCTTATCTAATCTACCCTTGGAGGTAGTTTACTCAAACCCATTATCCGAGGGCATTTTAGTCAAATCTAAGCCCTTTTTTCCAAATCGGCGAACTTTTAAGAGTTTAGATGAAAACTAGCGATTGCGTTTAGTTCATTATCCCATCAATATTAATTACGTCCCTAAGGACATAAAGTTTCCAATAGTTTAGTATTTTAAAATTCATTTAATCATATTTTCGCTTTATGGACATGTCCTTGGCTCTAATGACCGTTTTACCCTAATATTAGACATACCTTTGTGGGCCTACAAAAGAAAAGATGATATTCGAAAGCCAAAACATGATCAAGAAATAAATAGAAGTTTCAACCAGATTCCTCCCAAAGATAGTGAATCTTAAACACCTAAACCAGAGAATCTGTTGAAGTCGAGCAAACATATGTTCAAAGCCTTGGAACCGCTGTTCATGAAGAAACAAGGTTTATTTAATCCTAAATTTTGTTGAAGCAAAAGGTACGATGAAGAAGACCAAACATTTGTCTGGCCAAATAAATGTTTGGATCAAAGCATTAGTGGATAGCCTAAACAGATGTTTCCCAATGTAAAGTACTTGCTTTATATTAGTGTATAATATAGTTTCATCAGTTGTTTGATTTTCACACATGTTTGCAATATCTGTGGAATCTTTTATCTTAGGAATATTAGATATCGCTATTAGGGTGATGTTAGCCAATCACAAACATAGCTTTCATACTTAGTATAAATAGATCTCACATGTTAGAGATCTATTTATCACTACACATCACTTTTTCTTTTGTTCAAAAATAATTGTTTTAGTGATTAGTCTGAAGGGGAGTCAGTAGAGTCAACTTTGTGAAAAACATTTGAATCTTATGATTAATGAAAAATAGTTGTTGATGATGATTTATCGTTTGTGATTACTTATCTTTATATACAATACAAAAATGTTTTGAGGTTAATTGTTGTTTATTCACAAATCTTGTAAACTCAGACTTAAAAACCTCACTTGAGGTGGTTTAGTATTCGGACCATAAGCCCTCATCAAGTGTTTGACTCATTGCTCATATCCATCATGTGTAATAGCATTTACCCGTTATCGATATCTTTCGACTCTTACTTTCTAATTCTTGGCAATACATGCCATACATTATACTTACCTATAAGCATGAGACTTAACAATAAAGTATTAAATATCATATTTAAATGATGATACCACAACCATTTGACCTGTTCATAGCTTAGATTTTAGCAATTCAAGTAACCATGTAATGTTTGTTGCTAAAAAGGTGCATACTTACCATCTTACTCATTTGACCCGTTATAGTTTACACCATAGGAATCTATTTTAAAAATTCATTGGTCTACTACCAAAGATTCATTTTTACTTGGTCGACCCATTTTGGTTTACGCAAGAAGGTCTAATTTTGAAAGTTCATTAGTTTATCACCAAATATCCATTTTTACTTGTTCAGCACATTCTGGTTCGTGCCAGAATGTCTTATTTTGAAAGTTCATTGGAATTTAACAAAATATTCAATTTTACTTATTCGACCCATTTTGGTTCGCGCCAGAATGTCTTATTTTGAAAGTTCATTGGTTTATCAGCAAATATTCATTTTTACTTGTTCGACCCATTTTGGTGCAGTCTTATTTTGAAAGTTTATTGGTTTATCACCAAAACATAGTTATTTACCATTTTACCCTTTACGGTTTATATCATAGGGTCTCATTTCCAAAATTCTTTAGGTTAATCACCTAATGTGATTGCTAATCGTATTGCTCGTTTGACTTGTTATGATTTACATCATAGGGTCCTAATTCTAAAATTCTTTATTTGATCGCCAAAATGTGATTTAGCATTATCTTATCTATTTTGTTATGTTTGGTCTACACCATGGATCTCAACTTTAACAAGTCATTGTTTATTTCCAACTACTTTACATTTGTTAAATAGTGATTCTATTATAGGAGATGTAAGTTTTACTTACCTTGCGTCCGATCATGCTTTCTTGTGTCTTTAACCTGCTTGAGCGATTCTATTCCAAGCTCCCACCTAGTTTGTCAAGAGTCAAACTATCATATAACATCCACCAGATGGTTAGATTAGTCATCCTATATCATGACCATCACACCTTATGGACTTTTATGCCACATTTCTTATTTAATTCTATTATAGGTAGGTTTGACTTTAAAAGGTCAAACTACTTGTTGACATATATAAGTGCACTTACAAGTTCATAAAACTCATTTAGGCATATTATCAAACACTTGGTGGGCATTATTTTTAGGCTATCATATTAGCTAACTTTGCCATATAAAATCAACATGTTTCTTTCAATTTTACAAGTTCATAATTTCTAAACATCAAGTTAACATACCCTTTCAATTATTATAAACTATCTCATCAAATTATCAAGTTAACATAAACTAACTCACTATGTAAAAAAACCCATTTTATCATATATATGGAATTCTTCCAAACATCTAATTTAGTCAATTACCTCACACATTCTTGTATACATGATGATTTTAAGCACATTTCAACATCAATATAACATCAATTTCATTATATTATACAAAATTCATTTTATATCATGTATGAACATATACTTAAACAACTAAACTATTCAAGTATTTCACATATACTAACAAGTATGATGATCCTGCACATACTTTCATTATCAATTTCATCATACTAACAATAATATTGATATCAAGGTTACCACCTTCAAAGTTCCTCTTCACATGAAGTTCATCAAATCAAGTTGTACAACATAACTTATGCTTAGAAAGCTTATATGATCACAAATTTGATATCATGCATCAATTTAGTGTTGAACCCTTCTTTAATTTTGACATTTCTTGAGATTTTTTTGGGGGGGGGGGGGTCTTCTCCCTCTCTTTCTCTATCTACGAAACACTGTGTGTGTTTAATTTTCTCATCCTTTTATATTTTTCAACTTTCAAGAGTGTGTTATTTAGCCTCTCCATGTTTTATTATCTATTTTCATGTTACAACTCTTTATCTTTTAAATAATCAAGTATACGAACAAGGTTAAATATTCATAGTTGTATACTACATGTCACTTATCAAATAAACATAATAAATTCACTTTATCAAGGTTGGGGCATCACAACTCGGCTTAGATTAAGTCCCGATAGCCCGGGCCCTTTATAACTTTATCTTATAAAAATGTTGATTCATCTTTTATTTAATCATTAGGTTTATTTATGTAAATCCTAATGTTTATCGGGTTAACTTTTACTACTAACGGTATTTTACACGCTCATCCTAGTTAATTTGGTTTATTTACCAAACCCATATTTTAGGATGTTACAAGTCTAACCCCTTAAAGTGGTTTCGTCTTTGAAACCTTTCTTATATTGTTCCTTGGGTCAAGCCCAAGGGAATGAGTTTTGGTTTTCATTTAAGCACCTCTCAAACTTTAATCGTTCAATAATCTTATTAAGACGAGCGCAATGGCTAGGATATAAACACTATTTGATCTTTACCTGTCTTGTCGGTTAGGCTCATCAGTCACCAGTCACCAGTCACCAGTCACTTTATACCCCATTATTCGGCTATACCACATTTTTTTACTTTAATCGCCTCACTTCATGCTTAAGTTTCAATATTTCATTTTCAAAGATTTCATTTTTAAAACACTGTCTTGCGCCTGTTAGTGCCAAAACTTTTTTCTTTTAAGTAAAACTAGTTTCTAATTTTATCGCTAATTCTTTACGTTCATTAAAATTGTCGTATTGACTAAAACCAAGTTATAGTTCACCATTTTCTTTTTATATTTTGTCAATTACTCATATCAAGGAATTGACAACTAAGTGTTTTCTCTTTACCAATTTCATTTTACACGGGAATCGCGTAGGGAATTATAACCGATTCCCACACCTTAACCCAATTGACCAATATGCCTTTTTTAAACTTTACCCTGTAGGTTATTTCTTTAGGCATTCTTTTTAATTTGTGACTCGAAGGCCACATTGGTCCCGTAGACCTTTACCACTTATTTACGACCCAAAGGTCGTGATGATCTCGTAGATTATTCTTATCCTTTAAATGTACTTCGTGGCAACACACCAATTTTTTGTATTCCAACAATAGCCCATGATCATGTTTGATCCTTATAGGCAATACCTCCGTCTCTACGACCCCGCGAGTCATTTCTACATTGGTTTTACTTGCCGGATCCATTAGTAGTTTCATTTTTTTTCATCGACCGTAGTCCATGACTATGATCGTTTTCCGTTCCGAAAACACCTCCGCTTCTATGACCTCGTGGGTCATTTATGTGTCAGTTTTACTTGCCCTTTATGTCAACCATGGCTCTTTCATCCAAAATGACTTAATCCAATGATAACCTTGGGTCACTTATTTTTACGCGTGCCATACTTCGATTTTTTGGTTCCCGCGAGAACCACTTATACGAGTATGCCTGTAAGGTTTCTTGACCCCCAAGGATCCTTTTACTCTTCCCATTAACCTCGTCGTTACTACATCGGGCGTATATGTGTTTTAAAAGTTCGTGGTAACATGTGTTTACTACTTACTTGGCCATGGTAAGTAATCAACACATGGTACGCGTGACCTTATTATAACTAACACATTACCTCCCATGTAAGTAAATTCTCAGTTCGTGTCTTCGATTTTATTTGGTAAAATCTCTCTTGGGAATATCGTCCTGGATGGGATCCCATCCAGTTTTTCCCAAGCCTTATTCCCGTATGCACCTGTCATTCATTACTTGAATGTTGCATACTAGTGTTCATACAATAATTTAAAGTGTGCACCTGGGTGATACTTACCCTGATGGGCTTTCATTGTCGTTCGACCTTTATTTGATATCATTACTTGATTTAAGTCCTTGGTGAGCATGCTCAATTTGTTATAATTCGGACCATTCCATCATCACATCGACAGATCATTATACTCCCCCCATATTCAGATGCGAGTATCATGTTACTAAAACATTCACAAAGATTAGTAACTTCAAAATTACTAAGCGCCCATACTATAATACGAGGCATCCTTTAATACTTGTTAACACAAGTGATTTGTTAACCGTACCAGTCTATTACCAATTTATCTGTGGTTAACGTGCATTCAGACAATAGCCCTGTGTGATGTTTATAACAACTTTCATCCATTCTAGACCGTTATAAATCATAATAACTTACCGGACCACATGATCAAGTCTTGAACCGAACAGTTTAATCCCTTAAACCTTGAGCACGGAATGCCACCTGTAACACTCTGTTGGACCTACAATAGAACATATGATATTCAAAAGCTAAATCATGATCAAGTGATCAAGAAATAAACAAAAGTTTGAACCGGAATCCTCCCAAAGATGGTGAATCTTAAACACCTAAATCAGAGCATCTATTGAAGACTAGCTAACATTTGTTTGAAGCCTTGGAATCGTTGTTCATGAAGAAGTAAGGTCTGTTCAACTCCTAAAGTCTATTGAAGTAAAGGTCTGTTCATGAGGACCAAATATCTGTCTAGTTAAACAGATGTTTCCCAATGTAATAGTATTAGCTAGTGTAACAGTGTTTAGCTTAGTTAGATCAGATGTTTGATTCCTACATATCTTTGCAATATCTGTGGGATCGTTTTTGTTAGAAATTCTAGATGTCACTATCAGGGTTATGTCAGTCAATCACAAACAGAGCTTTTGTACTTAGTATAAATAGATCTCACTTGTTAGAGATCTACTGATCACACAATTTACCTTTTATTATGTATGAACATATTTGTGAGTGATCAAGCTGAGGGGAGTTTGTAGAGTCAATCATTCCTGTAAAACTTGTAATCATTTAGATTCAATGAAAAACATATGTTGATGATAATACCTCGCTTGTGATTATTATTTTACTTTTCAATACAAAATTATTTGTTCTTAATTGACTTTAATCACAAGCCTTGTAAATTCAAATCCTACAATTGGTATTAGAGTTTGGTCACGTTAAACTTGATTTATTATCAGCTTAATATACATACTATGTTTTTCTTCAAATGAACAAAAGAAAATGACACAAAATGATCTGCATAATACCGACTTCAGTAATAAGCCTCTAATGCTTCAGGTCGGAATTTAATATTTGGAAATGTAGGATGGCTCACATACTTGCTCAACCGAACACCGGGTGTTGGAGGTCCGTTGTATTCGGACCCCACATTCTAATGGTACTTAGTTCCGAAAACCCAAGTGTTTAAGAGCCAAAGAAGCTGAAAAACTAATCAGAGCAAGATTTCCGAAAATTCAAGCTAGATCTAAAGCCTTTAGCATTGTGGCCATGGCTCTACTAAATGAGATCTATGCTGGTAGTTGCATTGCAGTAGTGACAAAGAGTTATGGGATGCATTAAAAGAGCAGTTTGGTGGAACAAAGGAAGTAATCGAGAACACTCGAGAAATCCTTAGCCAAAAATACGAAAGTTTCACTCATGTCAAGGGAGAAACCCTTTGAGCATTTTGCATGTGTAATCAATGAATTAAAGTTGATTAAAAAAAGGACATCCCAAAAATCAACTTTAAGTAACCAATTTTAATGAACTCTCCCTAAAAAGTGGGACACAATTGCTATAGTGATGAGGAACATCCCTAGACTTCAACAACATGACCCTGACTCAACTTCATGGAAAGCTTCTAACATTTGAAAGGGAGCTTATCCAGAAAAAGAGGCTCTAGGAAACTAGAAAAGTGTCTGACATTTATGTTTTCGGAAACACAACACTTTTGAGTCAGGAAAGATCATCCTCAGGAATGATAAATGATCAGAGTTTTGATCACTGTATTGATATATCAACATGAATCAACTTTGATCAACATTCCTCAAACTGTGCATTCAAATCGAATGATGCTAGTCATGGTACTGACAATTTGTCATTTGTCCTTGATGATCTAAAGCACATAAACCCGACTAGCCTTGAGGAAATAGATATATTGCACCAAGTGGCACTGGTAAGTCTAAGAGCCAATAATTTTTACAACAGGACTGGTAGGACGTATACATGGTTAAGTGGGAGGTCAAAGGTAGGGTTAGATAAATTTAAAATCAAATGTTTCAAGTGTAATAGATTAAGTCACTTTGCAAGAGAGTGAAGGAGTCAATCAAACAACTCAGCACCACTGATCACATATCCTAACCAAAGAACTCAATCTAATTCACAACAATAGTTTTATCAAAATACCAAAACTGCCCTTGGACCAAGTGTACAAAATACAACCCAATTCGCACAAAGCATGAACCCTGTGTCTATGCATTATGTTCAAGCAACTCTTATTCCTCAGGTTTAGTATGTTCAAGTGCCTATTGCACATGTTCAAGCACCACAAGTTGCTCCTACTCCTGTACCCGGAGAGCCTAATCAACAAAGCACCATAAGTTGCTCCTGCTCCTACACCACAAGGCTATGTTTATTTGAGCAGCTTGCCAAAAAAACTTAACTGTTGAAAATTTTTCTAATGGCAAATGATTATGCTAAACTTGCAAGTTTTTGTTTCATGGCTATTGAACATATCCAAGGAGGAGAAGATCAAGATATTTAAACAATTGTTGGTGAGAGTCTTGTTGAGGAAACTGCTGATAGCTTAGGTCAAACATCCGTTTGTGACAAAGAGAATGCAGAAAGGATTGAAGAAAACTATCCCAAAAGTTCCACTGAATGCATCAGTGTTGATCAAGTTCAAATGACTGCCTCTAAGGTATCACCTTAAACTCTCAAAGAGTTATGTTCTGACAAACGCATCATTGCATTTGCAAATATTAAAGAGGTATATGAAAACCGAAGAGAGGAGGTTCAAATCAATGAAATAGTTTTGAAAAACTGAAAAGAGATTTTAAAACAAGAATTGCTGAAAAACACCTAGAAATAAGCAGTCTTAAGCATGAAGCGACTATAACTAAGAACCAACTCCAAACAATGATTCAAAAATATCAAAATTGAAAAAGGGAGTTGGAATCCACTCAGATTATCTATGACAAATGGGTTGAATATATGGTTATGAGATGCTTTTGGAAAAACAAATTAAAATCAATGTGAAGGTTGGTGTTGGGTTCAGAAAATATGATAAAGAACAACTTTCCAACACTTCCTTTGACTTAGAAATGGTTGAGGTCATTCCAAACAACTCAACTGGTGAAGAAATCAAGATCACTAAACCTAGTGGTAAAATGATTACTCTTGTAAAACTACAAAGTTCCATTTACGCTGAAATACAAAAATAGGAATTTAAACCCACATGGTCTGATGAATATGATGTTCTTGAAAAATTCAAACCAGTTGATTTCACCAACCATATGGTCTCAAGCCACCCAAAATAAAAATCATTCCTATTACCAACTCTCAAACAAATGTTAAAACATCTGATGCTGGAGAAAGAATTAAGGGTAATAGGAAAGATAGGACCACATAACTCCTTTGTGAATTTTTTGGAAAGAAAAATCATATGTCAAAAGAGTGCTTTAAGTTAAGAGAATCTGATATTAACAAAGCAAACAATATATGTGAGTCGACATCTGGGTGCACCATTTGTGGAAAAATCAATCATGTAACCTAACAATGCCCATTCCTATAACCATATGATATCAACAAACATAGGTCAAAAGGAAAAATGACTTTCAAAAGGGAAGATGGCCCTATCAACAGGGATCCACAATCACTTCCCAAAAGAGTTGAGTCCAGTCATACATTTGTCCCACAAACCTTGAACCAATACCCTACACACAAGGATGGTCAAGTATCTGTTGCACCACACAACACATTTCCAAGAGGCTATGGGCACCCACCATGTACTAGAGTACCTTACAGGTATGATGTATCTGTACACATGCCCCAAAAGCCAAGAATCATCCGACATCTTCATGGATATGATCAGCTCATTGGAAATGGTCAAACAACAGTTGACGCAAGTGTAAAATCACTTACAAATGGTCAAAAACAATTGTTTGAGATGGTACAAAAACTACTTGTTACAAATGACCATTACTAAAGAGCTTATGCAATGGAAGAAAACACTAGACCCAAAGCATAAAATGTTTTGGATCATCTGCAAAATTTGACCCATTTCCACTATCTGCAGGGAACATCTGTTGGCAATTTGAAAGTGCAAATAGAGGATTCCCTAGCACATATCCTTATCAGAATAAAAAAAGAAGAAAAATGTTTTTGAAAACTTCATCAAAAGGAACTTGCATGTCTTAAATTCAAGAAATTAAAAATTGCAGTTTTAAAACCAAGAAAAGATTATGAAAAATCACTAAAAACAAAACTCTGTTCAAAGGGGTGAAACATTTGTTTTAGTGGTTCCAAACTCTGTTTAAGCATTGTTAATCACTGTTTGACACAAAGAACCACTGATTCTTTTCCATTGTTTGACTAACAAAAGTCAATCGAACCCACTGTTTCTCAAAAACTAACCATTGTTTTCATTCAAAACTCTGTTTTAACCCAATAGAAGTTTCAAACATGGGTTTCCATCCATCTATTGACCAAAAGTCAAACAGATGTACCAACCATTGATTTTGTTATCGAAACATTTATTGAGACTCAACATAGGTTTCAAAACATACAGTTGAAAACAGACCTTATCTTTCTTCTTAAAAGGTTACCTCAAAAGGGTCGCACTCTCTGAACAACGCTTTGCCATAACAAATAGCAGTTGGCCAGTCACTCAAAAAGTAACTGTTGGCCACGATGGCATCCATGTTCACAAACCCTATATAAACCCTTGACAAACAGAGTTTACATCCATCCTCAAAATTTATCAAAATTAAAGCATTTCAAAAGAGAAAAACAAGGAAATTGCATTAAACAATCTTCGCCTACAATCATAAGGTTTTCAAAAGATTTTTCAAAAATTTCATTATGACTCTAGTTCTCAAATCATCTCGCAATTACTTGTCATATTTTGTCAAACATGACAAGAACATTGAATACCATACTATCGTAGACATTATCAAACCATCCAAATACCATGCCATACTCACCGGAAACGTCCCAATTTATCTTTCCACTCTTCAAGAATTTTGGGCAAAAGCAGATTTTCTACTTCAAAACAAAAAGCCCTACATCATCACTTCCACCATAAATGGAGAACATGTTGAGATAACTCTACAATCCATTTCCACAGTGTGCAATCTATAGTATATGGCAAGTATGGAATCTATCCCTAAAATGACTTACAATATGAGTTCATAGAAATGGGATATGAAGCTCAACTAGTGGGAGCCACACTTTTCAAACCAAAATTCTCACCAAATATGAAGTTCTTCTTCCATACACTTTTGGTTTGCATGTCTTCCAAGACCACAACGTTTAATAAATTCCCCTAAAAACTCAGCATTTGGGATATGCAATATTAACTAACACATATTATTAGCTATCCCAAACACTTTTTATGGATATGGTAGCAAACATAAAAAGCAATCAAAAAGAGATATTAACAGTCCTTTTCTATTATACCAAGACTATTGACCTTTTACCTAAAAAGTGTTTTAAAACAATAGAGTTTTAAATAAGGTGAAGCCCTTGAAACAAATAAATAAATATAATAAAATAACAATGATAGTTTTAGTGTAGTTTTCCCTTTTAACCTTAATAAAGGCCCTTTTGATTTATATGTTTTACTTGGTTAAAAATGTGAAATTTTTTTTTGCATATAAGTCTATGATTTATGATTATGTTGGAATGAACTTGAGTGAACATTTCAACTCATGAATACACACGAACATAAGCCAAAGAGAGTTGAGTAATCATTGTGAGGTGTACGAATTTAGGCATAATAAAAGTTTAAGTAGGCATGTCATATTTTCTAATTTTTTACCACATAAAACACTTGAATAACTCATGGATCAAAATCCTTTTTCCACTAATTTGAAGGATCTTAATACATGGTTTGCTTGAAGACATGCAAAGCTTAAGTATGTGGTTTATGATGTGCCATTAATTATACATATTTATTATATGAATTTACCCACAATTATGAATACTTTTGAGGCAATTAGTAAAGGGAAAACTACCTAAATCGTTCATTTTCAGTTTTTACAGGATTTGAAGGTCCAAAATAAAAAACAAGCAAAACCCAATGAAAATCAGATGAAAATACAAAGTTTCCAAGCACACCCGTGCATAGCAAGGTAAGACTGTGCCTCTCACCTCAGCCCGCCTTTTGGAAGAATCAGAACAACATTGTGGGCAAGGAATAAAGACGACAGGCATGCCCATGCATACATATGCACGACCGCGATCCCCATAATGACAAATCAGATAAAGATAATAGCTCGAGAGCAATGTACACTGGCCGCTACCATTTTCGGGACAGAGCACCATGCACGACAGCGTATGGCTTGGCATGCCCGTGGACCCCTAGGAGACAGAAAGGACAAATTCTCGAAGCTTCCAACGAGACTTAAGGACAAGCACGACCATGCCTATCTAAGCACTACTATGCCTATTTAGGCACGTCCATGAACCCTTGCCCTTGATCAGCCTATAAATACTAACCTCACTTACTTAGTTGAAGCATGCCTTTCTTGCTTTGTTGTTCCCTGGTGTGCCACAACCCCAACGCTGATAGACTTGTGCCTCTAAGGTCTTGCTCTCTTATCCTTGAAGGCTCTAGTCCCTTGGAAAAAAGTGTGGATGATCGATGGAGCTTGACTAATCAATAGCCAAGTATTCCATGATCATGATACTTTCTAAGCCCCTTTTGCTTGGAAGTGAGAGGTTGATCCTTATGGAAAGCCTTCGTGCCGGCCGAGACCTCTCTAAATGTCACACCCCGTATTTTACAACCAAACACCGGTGGGCCCGGGTGGGGAATATCTTGACGTAGGTTGATATCATCATAGTTAATTAAACATAGCACAATGGAAGTCTTGGAGTTTAAATTACTATTACAAACCAAATGTTCAAAGTACGAAAAATAATATACAGACGGCTTGTAATAGAAGATCCACAGGCGGATCGTAAAATGTACAAAAAGTGTATAACAAACTTTGGGCAGATCTAAGAATTTGCAAGATCCTATTATATCACTACCGAGCAGCTTCCAGCCTATTTCGTATTGTACATGCAAACTTAGTCTTTTGAAAATACGTCAGCTTTCGCTGGTAAATACACCCAACTGACTCATTTTGAAAACATTTGAAATTGGTTTATAGTGCACATGGCACAAAAAATCTTTTATAACCTGGGAAAGTCAACCTTGTAACCCTGTTAACAAATTCAAATGTTTGTCCATACATACAGGGCTCGGTACAAAGACCGAGACATGATTAACGTACACACCACTTATGAACTCACGAAGGAGTTATCCCCAACTAGTGGATAAAAATAACTTAGCATGAGCATCTGTCAGGTGTATGCCTACACCCCGCACTTTGGTCGTGGCCATTAACTAATGTAATGAGCCAAGGATATCCAGAACACAGTCGTTAACCCCCGATGTTTAAGTTATCAAACACAACTGATTAAAACGGCGGATCTACTAGCCACAGTCCGGCATTTGATTGATCCCATTTCCGACCAAGCGGTAATAGTTTACGGTAACCCAAGCCCGTATAGGGAAAATAAGTCGAGAGTATTTACCTGAGTTAGTCTTGATTTTAAAATGCAAGATTTAATATCTCTGCCGTATCCAAAATGTACTAAGTGCAGATAGCGTTTACTGGAAGGCTCTAGTCTGGATTATTGCATAAGCTAACCAATTAAAATGTTAATGGTCTTAATTAAGTCATAGACTTAGACGACTAGCGTAAAGGATCAAAACGGTATAATACGCTGGATTAAGCGATGATCTGATAGAATATAGTTTAAACCAACAAGTACTATGACTTGTATAATATGGGTAAACCATAAGCATTATGGATTTTGAGAATAAAATGATAAGGTTAAACCCGTTTCGGTTAATTTCCGTAAACTAGTTACATGTACTTAAGCGTGCGCATATAAGCGATATCGGGTAACCGGATAAGTCATGGACATGTTCTATATGCCATTATATTTTAATAACATGTAATATCAGTAGGATATCAACTTACATGCCCCTAAAGGTTTTAAAATGAAGTTATGCCTCATAAGGTCGTTTTGGTAATTATATACCGTATAAATGGAACTTGAATATATTTTAATGTTATAATCATAAGTATTCTGGAAAAATATTTATTTATGATATAATATCAATAAGATATTGTTCGCATGTGTAATTTATCATTTATGACCAAACTATGCTCCAAAGGGGCATTTTGGTCATTTTACACATAGTTTTATAATTCTTTGGGATTCTGAGTTTACATCATGTACCTACTGTAAAAATATTTTAAATAAGTTTTAAAATCAGTAGGTAACAAGTCTTGGTTGATAAATATGGTTTAAAACCATACTATGCGCCGAAACGGCGCTTATGTCGTAACATGACGATTTGTGTGATGTTTGGTAAAAACTGATGCTAAAATCAAGTTTAATTTTTTAGATATGTTATTTAATATAACATATCAGTAGGTAAAAGAGTTATATAAAAAGGTATGATTAAAACCATTTTATATGCCACTAGGGCTTTATCGTCATTTGTCGACATGATACAAGAACTTGTTCGTAAACTCAGTATATAATTTGACTTGATATCCCAAATAATCTTACTTATGATATTACCTCAGTAGGTAGTTCATTTTCAAGTTTGTTATCGTGTAATATAACCTCAGGGGGTTATGATACATTATATTACGATCATAATGCAACCTTAGATCAGTAGCTAACTAATCTAAACCGGGTCAGAATCAAAAGTCAAAGTAGAAGTCAAACTTTGCAACTTTCGGTTGCGAACCGACCCTAGAACTGAAATTGACGAGCTGAACATGTTCTTATAATTATTACCAACCTGTTTAAGTATCAAAACATGTTTCATAACATATATAAACTCAGATTAAAATATATTCGAAAACTAGCTTGTTTGACTTTTTAATATTAAAACTTTAACCCGTCAATTGGTCTAGCAAACGTGATCCTTAGGAGGTGCCCTTAATAGGGATTAACACCTACCTTAGTACGATCACTTAGCCATGTCCGTTACGAACAATGGCTGGACCATAATGGTCTTAAGCGAAAGTCAAGGCGTTTTTCGTAAAACGTTTGACTTTTGGCTATAAAAGCCTATAAACAAAAATGCAAGAGAAATGAACACTTACAAGTGATTCCTAGGATGAAATATAACTATATTGGATGCTCCTTTCAATTAGGAACTTCCAGAGGAGGGAGATAGAGTGATAAATGAGAATTGTCCAAGTTCAAGTGGTGAACTAATGCACCTATTTATAGTTGGGAGCTTGAAGGAGGTGATGCCAGGTGTTAGGGAGTGTTAGTGGGAGCTTACAAGTGTCCTAAAATGTGGCATAGCAGTTTGGAAGTCCCTAGTTTCAGATCAAATGGTTTTCGGCAACATGTGTGGAGGCCAAGCAATTTTTCTGCAGACACAGGCCTCTAGCGGCTCGCGAGAGACCAGGCCAATGTCTCTCGCGCTCCGCGAGCGCCTTATGGGAGCTTTCCAACTTTGTCACATTTAGCCCTTCAACTTATAAAACCTCTAAAACACCTTTAATAACATAATTAGCCCTCCGTAGCCAACATTTGGCGTACCCGGGAGTATGCCCGGACGTTTTCAAGCTATCGGTTCATTAAAAGGTCACTCAGAGGTATAAATTAACATGTTGACACTTTTAACCCCTCCATTGTCCAACTTTTACATGTTTACAAAATTAGTCCCTCTCGTCCAACAAGTGGCTCGTGTAAGAGTTAGGACTTCATAAAGGATCACTCAGAGGCTAAGTATAAGCATGCTGACTCTGATGGTCACTCAGAGGCTAAGCATGTTGACACTAATGGTCACTCAGAGGCTAAGTTTAAGCATGTTGACACTATGGTCACTCAGAGGCTCGGTTTAAGCATGTTGACACTAATGGTCACTCAGAGGCTTAGTTTGAGCATGTTGACACCTTTAGTCCTTATTAGTCCTTAATTGACTTATATATATATATATATATATATGTGTGTGTGTGTGTGTGTGTGTATGTATATATGAAATATGACACGTGTCACTATATTATTGGACACGATTTTACGATGTGTTACATCCTCACCCCCTTAAAAGAAATATCGACCTCGAGATTTTATTCAAAAAGATGGGGGTATTTTAGTCGCATTGTGGACTCAACATCCCATATATATTCGGGGCCTCAAAGGGCATCCCACTTAACCTTTACTATAGGTATCTTCTTCTTTCGGAGCTTCTTAACCTTCGAAATCGATTTCTCAACGAACCTCAGGTTTTCATCAATTTGCACATCCTGATGTGACATTGCTAGCGACTCATTGACTAGACATTTCTTATGATTACAGATGTGGAATACATCATGAATTCCACTAAGCTCCACAGGCAGCTTAAGCTTATAAGCTACAGTGCCGACACATTCGTTTATCTCAAATGGTCCTATATATCTTGGGCTTAACTTGCCCTTCCTTCCAAATCTCATTACACCTTTCCAAGGTGATACTTTTAGCATGACCTTGTCCCCTATTTGGAACTTAAGAGGTTTACGCCTCTTGTCAGCATAGCTCTTCTGCCTATCACGTGCAGCTTTTGAGTCGATCACGGATTTGCACAATCTTATCCGTGGTCTCTAGGACAATCTCTGGTCCTGATAGTTGGGCTTCCCCAACTTCGGCCCAACACACGGCTTGTAATGAAAGATCCATAGGCAGATCGTAAAATGTACAAAATGAATAACAGACTTTGGTCATATCTAAGGATTTGCAAGATCCTCTTATATCACTACCGAGCAGCTTCCAGCCTATTTCGTATTGTACCTGCAAGCATAGTCTTTTGAAATTACGTCAACTTTCGCTGGTAAATACACCCGACTGACTCATTTTGAAAACATTTTTAAAATTAGATTTAAGTGCACAGAGCACAAATCTTTTATAACTTGGGAAAGTCAGCGTTGTAACCTTGTAAACAGCTTTACATGTTTGTCAATACATATGGGGCCCAGTACAGAGACCGAGACATGATTAACGTAGACACCACTTATGAACCCCGAAAGAGTTATCCTCAACTTGTGGGTAAAAATAATTTAGCATTAGCATCTGTCAGGTGTATGCCTACACCCCGCGCTTTGGTCATGGCCATTAACTAATGTAATGAGCCAAGGATATCCAGGACACGGTCGTTAACCACCAATGTTTAAGTTATCAAACAAAACTGATCAAAATGGAATATACAGATTTACTAGCCATAATCCGGCATTCGATTGATCACATTTCCGACCAAGCGGTAATAATTTACCGTAACCCAAGCCCGTATAGGGGAACTAAGTCAAGAGTATTTACCTGAGCTGCTCTTGATTTAAATGCAAGATTTATATCTCAGCCTTATTCAAAATGAACTAAGTGCAGATAGCATTTACCGGAAGGCTCTAGTCTGGATTATGGCATAAGCTAACCAATTAAAATGCTAACGGTCTTAATTTAAGTCATAGACTTAGACCGACTAGCGTAATGGATCAAAAACGGTATGATACGCTAGATTAAGCGATGACAGGATAGAATGTAGTTTAAACCCAAAAAGTACTTAATACTTGTATAATATGGGTAAACTATTAACATTCTGGAATTTGAGATTAAAATGATAAGGTTAAACCCGTTTCGGTTAATTTTCGTAAACTAGTTACATATACTTAACCGTATGCATATAAGCGATATGGGGTAACCGGATGAGTCATGAACAAGTTCTAAATGTCATTATACTTTAAATAAGTTGTAATATTAGTAGGATATCAACTTACATGTCCGAAAAGGTTTTGAAACGAAATTATGCCTCATAAGGGCGTTTTGGTAATTATATATCGTATAAAAGGAACTTGCTTGTATTCTGATGTTATGATCATAAATATTATGGAAAAAATACTTAATTTGTGATATAATATCAGTAAGATAGCACATATAAGTGTGGTTTATGGTTTAAGACCAAACTATGCATCGAAAGGGCATTTTGGTCATTTAAAAGTATAGTTTACGATATTATACTAAAATCAGTTTATGATCAGAATATTAACATCATAGTATGTTAATTACATTAAAATATCAGTAGGTACTTCATTTGCAAGTTTATTGTTGATTAAAACCATTTTTTATGTAAAAAGGGCATTTTAGTCAAATTTTGACATTTTACGGAACTTGTGCATAAACTCAGATTATGATTATGATCATGTAATATAACTTTAGAGGGTTATGCTACATTGCATTACAATCACAATGTGACCTTAATACAGAAGTTAACTAATCTAAGTCGGGTCAGAATCGAAAGTCAAAGCAGAAGTCAAACTTCGCGACTTTCGGTTGCGAACCGACTCTAGGACTGAAATTGACGGATCGAACATGTTCCACATGTTCTAATAATTATTACCAACTTGTTTAAGTGTCAAAAACATCTTTATAACATATATAAACTCAGATTATAATATTTATGAAATCTGACCCGTTTGACTTTTTAAAACATAAACTTTGACCCGTCAATTGGCCTAGTAAACGTGATCTTTAGGAGGTGCCCCTTTAAGGGGTTAATACCTTCCTAATTACAATCACTTAGCCATGTTTATTTCGAACAATGGCTGGACCATAATGGTCTTAACCGAAAGTCAAGGCATTTGTCAAAAAATGCTTGACTTTTGGCTATTAAAAGCCTATAAAAAGAAAAGAGCAGAGATAGAGCACTTACAAGTGATCCAAGGGAAACTTAGAACTCAAAGGGAAGCTCCCAAATGGTTAGGAACTTACAAGAGTGTAATAGAGAGGAGAAGAATTGAATGAGCAAAGAATGAGGTGAACTAGTGGGCTATTTATAGTGCAAGGAGGTGTGTGAAGATGAAGCCAGGTGTTGGAGGTGTTCTAGGATCATCACAAGTGTCTAGCAAGGTGTCAAGAGCTGCAAGAGTGTGGCATTTTGCAGGAGAGGTGGCATCTTGACAGAATTTTGGAGTTTTGACACTTTTAGTCCCTTAAGAATAGTTTTGTGGATTGTCATGAATTGTCCCTTGACTTATATCCAATGATCTATTGATACAACTTAGTCTTTTCGTTCAATACGAGATGTATTGAAGAAGAATAAGAGTAACCGAACATTAGTCGGCGTCGCACTAGGTGTTCTTACAACTTATAAGCGTTAACTAGCTTAAACGTGAAAGATATGAATACTTATGGTTTAATGGGTTAAATCACCCAAGCTAGTAAGGTTTAAAGTTCAGTGAAGATGTGTGATACTCAAGAATGCTGAATCACAAGATATCACCTTAACCGGGAGTCATTCAGGTCGAAACATGACTTAATTATGCAAGGAAAAGGTTATAATAAAGTCTAGGGGCCTTAGGGTTATTAATTGAAAGTTTATATGGTGCAAAACTGAAGTTCAAAGGCTTCGCTGTAGGCTACGGTCGCCAGACCGTAGCTTACGATTAGTTAAAATTTCTAATCAGAAAGTCTAGACCGTAAGCTACTGTCAGTTTTAATTTTTTTTTAGATTTTTGGATTCATTTAAGGAGTTGAGTGGCTAACTTATTTGTGGTATTTATATTTTGTATTTATTTATTTTTTATATTTTTAAGGGTATATACACGTGTCGGTTTATTACCGAACATGAATTTTTCGAGGTGTTACACAATTTGTCAGAATTATACGTTTCTTTTATTGGCAAGAAATGCACTGACTTAGTCAGCATATCTACAATGACCCAAATCATGTCATTACCACGTTTGGTCTTAGGTAACTTGGTAATCAAGTCCATAATTACCATTTCCCATTTCCAAGTAGGGATTTCAATCTGTTGTAGAAGTCCTGACGGTTTCTGATGTTCGGCTTTAACGTGTGAACACGTCAGACACTTAGCTAACAAGTGGATATGAATTTCTTCAAACCCATCCACCAATAATTCTTTTTCAAATCCTGATACATCTTGTCACCACCTGGGTGAACTGAGTATCTCGTATTATGCGCTTCTTTGAGGATTAGATCTTTAAGTCCTCCAAAGATTGGAACCCAAATTCTTCCATTAAATCTTAGGATTCCGTCCTTTCCAGGCATTAACTGATCAACAATTCCGCCTAATCCTTCGTTATGAACATTAGCCTCTAATAGGGCTTGCTTTTGCGCGTCAAATAGCTTTTCATTCAAGCTGTTCCGAGCCCGACGCTCTTGGCGTTAATCCTAATAAGCTTAACCCTTTCTTTGCGACTTAAGGCGTCAGCAACTACATTTGCCTTGCCGGGATGATAGCGAATTTCACAATCATAATCATTAAGTGTTTCCATCCAGTGGCGTTGTCGCATGTTCAAATCCTTTTGATTGAACAGATGTTGGAGACTCTTATGGTCGGTGTATATAATACACTTCGTGCCATATAAGTAATGTCTCCATAACTTATGTGCAAATACAACGGCACCCAATTCAAAAATCATGAGTGGTGTAATTCCTTTCATGCACCTTTAGTTGTCGTGATGCATAAGCAATTACTTTGCCTTTTTGCATTAGCACACAGCCCATGCCAATGTCCGAGGCATCACAATAAACGACAAAATCCTCAATACCCTCAGGTAGAGATAACACAGGAGCATTGCTCAACTTGTTTTTTAGAATCTCAAAAGATTCTTGTTGTTTTGGATCCCAGTCAAACTTGACATTCTTATGGGTCAAGGTAATTAAAGGAGTGGCCATCCTCGAAAAGATGTCAATGAACCTCCTATAATAACCAGCCAATCCTAAGAAGCTATGAATCTCCGATGGAGTTTTGGGCACTTCCCAATTCATCATGGCTTCAATCTTAGCGGGATCCACTTGGATACCACGCTCACTTGCTACATGTCCTAGAAATTGAACTTCTCTAAGCGAAAATTCGCACTTAGAGAACTTAGCATAAAGTTTCTCTTGTCTGAGCAATTCTAGGATGCACCGAAGATGTTTCATGTGATTAACTTGATTACGAGAGTGGATAAGTATGTCGTCTATGAAGACAATGACAAAATTATCTAAATACGGCTTGCGGACTCTATTCTTGAGATCCATGAATGCTGCAGGTGCATTTGTGAGCCCAAAGGCATCACTAGGAATTCATACTGACCATAACAGGTCCTGAATACAGTCTTAGGAACATCCTCTTTTCTAACCTTCAGTTGATGGTATCCTGATCTTAAATCGATCTTAGAGAAATAACTAGCACTTTGAAGTTGATCGAACAAATCATCGATCCTGGGCAAAGGATAACGGTTTTTGATCGTTATCTTATTTAGTTCACGGTAATCAATGCACATCCGCATTGAACCGTCCTTTTTCTTAACGGAAAGGATAGGAGCTCCGCAAGGTGATGAACAAGGCTGTATAAACCCTTTATCTAAAAGCTTATCTAATTGTATTATTAATTTCTTCATTTCCGTCAGTGCTAACCGATATGGAGCTCTAACAACAGGCGCTGATCCTGGTAGGATGTCAATCCTAAACTCCACTTGCCTATCTGGAGGTAAACCTTGTAATTTTTCAGGAAAGACATCGAAATACTCCGAGATAATTGGAAGGTCTTCAATGTTTGGCTTAGGCTCGTTAATAGTTACTTGTGCTATGTAGATGGCACAACCTTTCCTTAGGCATTTGGATGCCTTGAATAACAACACCTTGTCTGGCATTCCATAGTGTGAATCTCCAAGGATGGTGATCATTTCACCAGATGGGGTTTTAATTTCAATGAGTTTCTTATCACAGGCAATACGGGCTTGGTTGTGAGATAACAAATCCATGCCTAAGACTACATCAAACCCCGCCAATTTCATTGGCAAAAGAGAGATAGGAATCGGATGATTCTTAATGGATATAAAACATCCATCAAGAATGGAAGATGCTGTTTCTAAAGTTCCATCAGCAAGTTCTACCTCATAAGTTATGTCTAGAGTTCTTATGGGTAAGTTTAGTAGTTTACTAAACTTATGGTCTACAAAGACTTACCTGCACCCTAATAAAAAAGAACTCTAGCATATATGTCATTAATGAGGAATGTACCTGTTATGACGATGTTGTCATTAACAGCCTCTCTAGCATTCATCTGGAAGGCACGAGCATTTCCTTTCTTAGCCTCTCCAGACTTTGCATCATTACCTCTAGGGTTCTTGGGACAATTAGGCTTAATATGCCCTTTCTCATTACAACCGTAACAGACAGAATCTTTAAGATTTTTGCACTCGTGGTGCCCTTTTCTTTTGCAATTACCACAGGGTTTAATCTGTGGATCAGTATTGCATTGCCCCCAATGCCTGCGGTTACAGCTCTTGCACAAAGGTCTATCATCAGACCTATGCTGGTTCTTTTTAACCCAAAATTTCCTTTCTTTTTAAACCTTTGGGAGTTATCATCCTCCCATTTCCTTCATCCGTCAGTCTCAGTCCTAACTGACTTTTGCCTCACCAAGTCTAAGGTGAGAGAGAGAGAGAGATAGGGCAACATCAGACCTATAGGTACTAGGCTGAGCAGCCTTTACCATGCCCTTAATCTCGAGTGCTAACCCATTAATGAAACGCCCAATGCGTTTGGGTTCAGGGGTAATTAGATAGGAAGCTAATCTAGACAGGGAGTTGAAGTCAGAAACTTACTTCCTACAGTCTAGATTTTTCATTGTAGGAGTCAGAAATTCTGACTCTATCTTCTCCACCTCATGAGGTGGGCAGCAAGTCTCCTTTACAAGGTCAACAAACTTGAATCATCCCAAGTTGTACAAGTGTACCTGACCTATTGATTGGACCATTTCCTTCCACCAAATCAGGGCATCACCATTGAAGGACTGTGATACATATTTTACCACAAATCCTTATCAGCACAACCGCTGATATCCACTATCGTCTCCATTTCATCAAGCCTTTCAAGGCTTCTATAGCTCCCTTTTCTCCACTGAAATCTCGGGGTTTACAGGAGAAAAAGTATTTATAGATACATCCGTCTTTAGAAGAACGGGACCTATCGTTAAATTCTAATTTCTTTGGTTCACTGGAGCTCTCCTTACGAGCTGATGATAGTGGAATTGATAAGGGTTTGGAGCGAGTAGTGCTTACTTCCTTAAATTTCTCCATGGCCTTTCCAACAACTGCATCTATGCGAGCTTGGAAATCATCATTATTAATGGCTATGTTTTCGGCATTGTTAGAGTTAATATCTCGGTGGCTACTTTGCGCCTCATCCAAGTTAGCCATTCTTGAGCTTTGGTTCTAAACACCAAATTAAGCTTCTCTTAGCCATGATATTAATAACCATATTGGTCATAAAACTTGGATATATAAATCCATTGCCTATTTAAGCTAGTGTGAATATATTCACAACTCTTAGGCTTAACATTTCTATTAATGTTATCTATATTTGGCCAAGGTCTCAAAAGGACCATCAAAGGCAAATTACAATTTGGACATAGTCCATATATATTAGATAGTGGATCGTAATGTTACAATTGTCATTGTCATTAGACAATTATAAATTGCTCATAGGCTTGTCATGAAGGACATATAAATACGGCACACAGGCCTGTCACTAAGGGCATAAAATTACGTCACATTGGCCTGTCACTAATGGACATAAAAATACGGCACATTGGCCTGTCACCTAATGGATATAAAAATATGGCATATTGGCCTGTCTCTAATGTACATAAAAATACGGCATATTGGCCTGTCATTAATGGACATAAAAATATGGAATATTGGCATATCACTAATGGACATATTTTGGGCAGAGGGTCATATTAACCACAACTGTCATTGTCATAATTGACAATATAATATTGCTCAAAGATAAATCATCAATAATGGATGTTTAATTATGGTCCGTAGACACTACATCACTAATGGATGTCAATTATGGCCCGTAGGCACTACATCACTAATGGATGTTGATTATTATAATCGCATTGATGATATTAGCCGGGATCATATTGATCACATAGGCTATATAATAGGTTAGAACATAGTCCGTTTACCTAGACGGCTAGTGTGGTTCCTCAAGTCTTACTAGGAGTATGAACATTCCTAAATGTTAACATAGGAGTATCTTAATGGTCGATTAATAGTCACGGTCGCATTGACCTTAACGACTTGGAGGCTTGAACATAGTCCACCACCTCTGGATAGAAGGATAACTCTCCTTAACTATCATGATAGAAGACTATTCATCCTTAACTATTATTTATAAGCTGGCTAAATAATGTGGTCTGTGCCACTTGGCTAATCAAAACCATTAAGATCTTTTAGAATTATATAGCAGAGCATAAATTTCGAGTAAAATCGAGATGTTCGCTTGAAGAGGATGAATACATATATATAATTCCAAGATATTTCATTACATTCCAATAAGAAATTACAATACTAGAAATAAATAAATAAAACAAATTTTCCATGCAAGGACTAAAAGAAACAACAATGTCCACGCAGGGACTACATAAATAACAATGTCCTCGTAGGGACTAAATATAATAATAGAAGAGACTTCACGTGTCCTTCTTCCCTTTACCAACTTGGAGAGTTTTTGAAGAACTTATTCGTCTTCTTCTCCGTCTTCTCTGCTTGTTGTTGCATTTCCTTCATTCGTTCCAAGGCCTCATTGATGGCCTCAAGTGGCGGCGGAGGTTGTGGTTGTGGTTGTGGTTGAGGTATAACAGGATACTGGTACCCATAATTTGGATATCCAGTAGGTGGATAAGCAGGTGGGAAAGGAGATCGGTAAAGTGCGTTATGTATGACCGCTTGCATATAAGGGTCATGCGATAGTGCCTGGTAATTTACCGGCGTAGATGGGTTAAAAGGATCATATCCAGATATATCCGGTTATGTGGGAATATGGTTATTAAAACCCAATGGTGGTGGTTGAACGACAGGTGGTGGTGTCGGTTCCACCACAGGTGAAGTGTTGGAGGGTCCACCTATTTTTGGGTCGTCGTGAATGATAGGGTAAGGTTTAGGCAATGCCACGTACCGACGTATGTGCTCCACGTTTCCTCCTTGGTGGCTCAGGTGGCGTCTGAGGTTGTTCCACCGGTTCCATATGAACATCTTTTTGTATAGGAGGTGTTGGGGGAGTGGCGGGAAAGAGTGTTAGCAAAAGTAAATTGGTTCTAATATTGGTCCCATTCGTTAGGACCTTGGTATGGTGATCCTGCATAAGAGTTCGAATCGCTTGAGATTTCGATGGGATGTGCGTGCGATCCTGACGGCGGCATCTCTGGATCGGAGTCCTCATCCATTGGGTTGGGTTGATCCAACTGATTCTGATCAGTTGGGGGTGTGTTGAAGTAGTGTTTAGGGTTAAACTCATCATGATATGAATGACGAGAATGGTGTGATTGATGAGAATGATACAAGTGGTATGAGTTTTGTGTGTCAGTAGGTGAATGTCTTGCTAGCGGCCAGGAATCCCGCGAATCCTCATAGGGGTTCAAGTGATGGGGTTGTGAAGGGATATGTTGATGGTCCTCCCCTCATAGGTCCTTTACCTCTTCCTCGTACCCTTGGCGGCATTTTTCTGTTAAAATCAAATAAAAAACAATACTAACAACTTAATAATGAGATGAGTAATCCTAGGTCAAAGCCTAGACTCGGAATTCTAAGGAATGTGCTTTTGTGTAAGTTTGAGATTAAACACAAGAAGGTTAGTGTTTAATTCTCTCAAATGTTGGCTCTGATACCAACCGGTCACACCCCATATTTTACAACCAAACACCGGTGGACCAGGGTGGGGAATATCGTGACGTAAGTTGGTATCATCATAGTCAATTAAACACAGCACAACGGAAGTCTTGGAGTTCAAATTACTATTACAAACCAAATGTTCAAAGTACGAAAAATAATATACAGACGGCTTGTAACAGAAGATCAACAGGCGGATCGTAAAATGTACAAAAAGTGTATAACAGACTTTGGGCATATCTAAGGATTTGCAAGATCCTCTTATATCACTACCGAGCAACTTCCAACCTATTTCGTATTGTACCTGCAAACTTAGTCTTTTGAAAATACGTCAGCTTTCGCTGGTAAATACACCCAACTGACTCATTTTGAAAACATTTAAAAATGGTTTTGAGTGCACATGGCACGAAAAATCTTTTATAACTTGGGAAAGTCAGCCTTGTAACCTTGTAAATAGATTCACATGTTTTTCCATACATACAGGGCCCAGTACAAAGACCGGTTAATGATTAACGTACACACCACTTATGAACTCAAATAGGAGTTATCCCCAACTAATGGATTAAAATAATTTAGCATGAGCATCTGTCAGTTGTATGCCCACACCCCGCGCTTTGGTCGTGGCCATTAACTAATGTAATGAGCCGAGGATATCCAGGACACGGTCATCAACCCTCGATGTTTAAGTTATCAAACACAACTGATTAAAACAGAATATGCAGATTTAATAGCCACAATCCGGCATTCGATTGATCTCATTTCCGACCAAGCTGTAACAGTTTACCGTAACCCAAGCCCATATAGGGAACATAAGTCGAGAGTATTTACCTAAGCTAGTCTTGATTTTAAAATGCAAGATTTAATATCTCAGCCGTATCCAAAATGAACTAAGTGCATATAGCATTTACCGGAAGGCTCTAGTCTGGATTATGACATAAGCTAACCAATTAAAATGCTAATGGTCTTAATTAAGTCATAGACTTAGACCAACTAGCGTAAAGGATCAAAACAGTATAATACGCTAGATTAAGCGATGATCAGATAGAATGTAGTTTAAACCCAACAAGTACTATGACTTGTATAATATGGGTAAACCATAAGCATTCTGGATTTTGAGACTAAAATGATAAGGTTAAACCCGTTTCGGTTAATTTCAGTAAACTAGTTACATATACTTAACCGTGCGCATATAAGCGATATTGGGTAACCGGATAAGTCATGGACAAGTTTAAATGCCATTATATTTTAAATAACTTGTAGTATCAGTAGGATATCAACTTACATGCCCGTTAAGGTTTTAAAATGAATTATGCCTCATAAGGGTGTTTTGGTAATTATATACCGTATAAAAGGAACTTGAATATATTTTAATGTTATAATCATAACTATTCTAGAAAAAATATTTATTTATGATATAATATCAGTAAGATATTGTTCGCGTGTGTAATTTATCATTTATGACCAAACTATGCACCGAAGGGCATTTTGGTCATTCTACATATAGTTTTATAATTCATTTGGGATTCTGAGTTTACATCATGTACCTACTGTAAAATTATTTTAAATAAGTTTTAAAATCATTAGGTAATAAGTCTTGGTTGATAAATATGGTTTAAAACCATACTATGCGCCGAAACGGCGCTTATGTCGTAAAATGACAATTTGTGCGAAGTTTAGTAAAAACTGATATTAAAATCAAGTTTAATTGTTTTAGATATGTTATTTAATATAGAAAATCAGTAAAAGATTTGATATAAAAAGGTATGATTAAAACCATTTTATGTGCCACAAGAGCTTTATCGTCATTTGTCGACATGATACAAGAACTTGTTCGTAAACTCAGTATAAATCTGACTTGACATCCCAAATAATCTTACTTATGATATTACATCAGTAGGTAGTTCATTTTCAAGTTTGTTATCGTGTAATATAACCTCAGGGGGGTTATACTACATTATATTACGATCATAATGCAAACTTAGATCAGTAGCTAACTAATTTAAAACGGGTCGTAAACTCAGTATATAATCTGACTTGACATCCCAAATAATCTTACTTATGATATTACATCAGTAGGTAGTTCATTTTCAAGTTTGTTATCGTGTAATATAACCTCAGGGGGTTATGCTACATTATATTACGACCATAATGCAACCTTAGATTAGTAGCTAACTAATCTAAATCGGGTCAGAATCAAAAGTCAAAGTAGAAGTCAAACTTTGTAACTTTCGGTTGCGAACCGACCCTAGAACTGAAATTGACGAGCTGAACATTTTCTAATAATTATTACCAACTTGTTTAAGTATCAAAACATGTTTCATAACATATATAAACTCATATTAAAATATTTTTGAAAACTAGCTTGTTTGATTTTTTAATATTAAAACTTTAACCCATCAATTGGTCTAGCAAACGTGATCCTTAGGAGGTGCCCTTAATAGGGATTAACACCTACATTATTACGATCACTTAGCCATGTTCGTTACGAACAATGGCTGGGCCATAATGGTCTTAAGCGAAAGTCAAGGCGTTTTCCGTAAAACGTTTGACTTTTGGCTATAAAAGCCTATAAACGAAAATGCAAGAGAAAGGAACACTTACAAGTGATTCCTAGGATGAAATAGAATAGAACTAAGTTGGATGCTCTTTTCAATTAGGAACTTCCAGAGGAAGGAGATAGAGTGATAAATGAGAATTGTCCAAGTTCAATTGGTGAACTAATGCACCTATTATAGTTGAGGAGCTTGAAGGAGGTGATGACATGTGTAAGGGAGTGTTAGAGGGAGCTTACAAGTGTCCTAAAATGTAGCATAGCAGTTTGGAAGTCCCTAGTTTCGGATCAAATGGTTTTCGGCAACATGTGTGGAGGCCAAGCAATTTTTCTGCAGACACAGGCCTCTAGCGGCCCGCGAGAGACCAGGCCAATGTCTCTCGCGCTCCGCAAGTGCCTTATGGGAACTTTCCAACTTTGTCACATTTAGCCCCTCAACTTATAAAACCTCTAAAACACCTTAATAACATAATTAGCCCTCCGAAGCCAACATTTGGCTTACCCGGGAGTATGCCTGAACATTGACAAGCTCTCGGTTCGTTAAAAGTTCACTCAGAGTTATAAATTAACATGTTGACACTTTTAACCCCTCCATTGTCCAACTTTTACATATTTACAGAATTAGTCCCTCTCGTCCAACAAGTGGCTTGTATGAGAGTTAGGACTTCATAAAGGATCACTCAGATGCTCAATATAAGCATGTTGACTCTGATGGTCACTCAGAGGCTAAGCATGTTGACACTAATGGTCACTCAGAGGCTAAGTTTAAGCATGTTGACACTAATGGTCACTCAGAGGCTCGATTTAAGCATGTTGACATTAATGGTCACTAAAATGGCCACTTAATGCATGTTGACACCAGAGGGTCACTCGGAGGCTTAGTTTGAGCATGTTGATACCTTTAGTCCTTAATAGACTTTTATATATATATATATGATATGATATGACACGCGTCACTATATTATTGGACACGATTTTACGAGGTGTTACACTAAAGCTAGAATTGTACATCCTACTTTTGATCATCTATGTTAAGAATAAGGCATTATTTGATTAGTTCACTAAATATATGTAGTAGATGAGAGTTGAGAGACACTTTGTTGCACATATACTTGCACTTGAGCTAGAGCTTGAAGATCAAGAAGAGTGGTAAATGCCATTGGTAAAAGTGTTTCATATGGTTGTAATCTAGATGTCTTCTCAAATTCTTGGATTAGTTAATCTCGTTAATATAGTATGTGTTTATCTTTTACCGGTTCTTAGTTTATTATCTTTAGTGATAGGCCCCTTCGAAACTAAATTAACTTAACATCTTAATTTAACTGTATTACTATAATCTAACATAACTTAACTTGACTAAGGTGTGTGTACTGCTTCTTGTACCCTTAATCAGATCTTGTGTTCTTGATAACCTTGGGAGGTTAAGCTTATTAGTCCACTCATGGCGTGTAACAACGCATATACTAATAATAGAAATCCGAACTTAGCATATCAAGATTATTAGTATGTAGACTTCTTATGTTGAAACAAATTCGTGTGACAAGCTTCTTTTATCGAACCAGATCTTGGGTAATAAAAGGCTTGTAATATTACATCGAAATCCTTTACGAAGGCTTTTGGTAAGGCTGCAAGATCTTATTGGGGGGAAGGGGGTAAAAGTTAAGGTAATAAATTAATGGGTGAATTAGGCAATGCGATGGAATAGAAGATAATCGGTGAAATGGGACCTATTCTGCTTATTCAGTAACTTAATTAATTTGATGACTACATCACTTCGAAAATCTAAAGGATCTCTAAACGTGATCCTATTTGTTAAGCTTGAAATGAAGCACTAATTAATTAAGTTATAAAAATATAATTTAACCAAGATGGCTTTAAACCAATCTTGTTGTGGCATATCGTTTACTAGTTAAAAGGGTAGGGAAGGTTCATTATGAACATATATTCAGACCAGTATATAGATATGTTGTGGCAAGATTGAGGGATGTTGACGACTAGACCTATGAAGCCACTTCTAAATTATATAAAAAATATCGTAGACTTAAACATTTTTCTCATTTTATAAATAAAGTATATTAATTAAGAAAGACTTATCTAAGAGTCATATATTACTATTTTAATCTAGTAAATTAACTACAAATAAGGATGGTCACAATAATAATAAACGGTTGAGTAAGGGAAGCGTATTCCTTAGACGATACTTGGTTCTTATCTAAAGTTATACTATTCGTGACGGGTTCTCTGCCCGGGTTGTATATGTAGTTTAAATAAAAATCAATTTTATAAATTTAAAAGTATATAATTGTGCTTGGAAGTTATTAAGTTAATGCACTTAAGTGTGCTTAATTTTTTTAAATTAATGCACCGGATTCACACGGCATCACTCTTCAATATGGACGACAGGTTAACAGAACTTGATGGCTAGGAGGCATGTTGCAACGTTTGGAAAGTACATGTGGTAAAACCAAAAGTATTTTTTGAAGGGAGGTAAAATGAAATTTGACTCAAACCACAGGTGAAAAATTGTACTTTAAAGTATTTTTTTAATTGAACCAAGATAAATATAGAGAATTAAAATTGATGAAATTTTAAAAGATTAATAAAAGTTAAAGAGAAAAATAAGTTTTATCTTAATAATAGAAATAGAGATGAAGAATACAATGTAAATACTTATATAATGATAATGTATGTAATTAGATATGACAAATGTCATCTATATACTACATAGAAACTTAGATGTTACTCCTTCGAGTACCTAAGGTTATCATTAACAAGTTGTGGAACATGTATGAGATATGAGATAAGTGCAAAAAGAATCCGTTGTTTATTCTTGGCCCATCCTTGCTTTTATTCTTGGTTAAACTATAGCAATGGTGAAAAAAAAAACTAAGCCTGGCAGAATTACTAGAACCTCAAAACATTCGAGACATGTACTCTTATATAAAAATAAATAAAATAAATATTTCCCTGATAAATGGCTCTTTTATTCGAAATCATACATCCATTTACTTGTAACTATATATCCATTTGCTCAAATCATCTACTTAAAAAGTTTGTAACTTCCCTTGTTAATAATTTAAATTTTATTCTAGTAGTTTCGTTGTTTAGAATACATTTAACTTCCCTTGTTTGAAAATGTTTTATTTTAGTAGCTTTATTAATTTTTACTTCAGGATGTATATATATAGCGATAATATTATTTATATGCTAAGAAATATAAAATAATCTTTCAAGACTTATATTATCATATTATTTATAATTAAACTTTTTTAAATACTTTATGATATATATATATACATATATAATTTATCATGTTCTATTTATTATGAATGGTTATATATAATCTCAACTAAATTAGTTAAAAAAATAAATAAAGAAAGAATTATAAAGAAAAGGGAAAAAACATATATGTGCTTGAAAATCCAAACGGATATTAACACTAATCCTTATACCAGATAATCACGGATAAACACTTTCTATACTATATGCATAAGGGAATGGTATTTTAAGATATCAAAAAGTTAAGAATTTATTTTAGTTTAATGCATAAACTACAACCCTAAAATTGAGGGTAAATTAGTCTTTCAAAAACTAATTATATTTGTTGTGACAAGGCGGTCTAGTGGTTAGTCACTTGGTTTTTTCTTTTTAAGGTCCCAAGTTCAACTCCCACTAGTATCACTTTGACAGTTATGGACATTGGCGGTGGCAATGAAGTTTAGAACTAGGCATATCTAGAGGTCGCAAGTTCAAAACCGAGCCGAACTGGGTTTTACCGTGGTGGCCTTCGGGTGGGTGAGTTTTCCTTGTAACTAGTGGCTTAGGTATGCATCCAACTCTAACAGTTTTGGAGGAGGGGATGCACTTGCTCGACTTAGAGCATCTCAGGATGTTTGTCCGGTTATATAGTTGGCCGCTCAATAAAAAAAGTAGTTACATAAAAATCCATCATTGTTATTACACTTCAATCTCTCTTCTTTAACAAAATTCTAATTAATTAGTTATTACTTACACTTTATCTCCTTAGGAAAAACTAATTACCCTTACGATTTTTAAACGGTCATAACATTTTCGTACATTAATATACATATTTTTTTTTAAATACACCATAAAAACGACTATTTTATTTTATTTAATTTGAGAATAGTATTGCTATAGGTTTTTTAAATAAAAAAATGATATGTTACGTGATAAACAGTGTTCAAGGGTGAGCAATAACTGAATCGTTAACCGAAACCGAAGCAAAACGG
Organism: Scalesia atractyloides; assembly: GCA_947069175.1. Classification (NCBI taxonomy): domain Eukaryota; kingdom Viridiplantae; phylum Streptophyta; class Magnoliopsida; order Asterales; family Asteraceae; genus Scalesia; species Scalesia atractyloides. The sequence continues at coordinate 18,383,108 of CAMTDV010000022.1, read as the reverse complement.
AAGAAATCGGATCTCAACCAAAAATTGCATTAACTAATAACCGAAAAGAGTTAACCAAACCATTGTTTAGCACAAGTTTGGTTTTAAATATTAACCGAAATTAAACAAACTGAACCAAAAGTTATTAATTTAACCGAATAAACCGAACTGATTAACCAAAACTCGGTTAATAAAAAAGACTAACCAATATCTTCGATTTTAGCTTTAGTTAAGGATGATAGCTGAACCAACTAAATTATACTTGTACACCCTTTTAATACTTGACAAATACCTCATAGATGGTGGGTTAGCTATGCGATGTGGTTCTTTCAATCAAATATGTGATTGAGAATAGGCACATCTTTTTTTCTATTCTTAACCGCAAAGCAATCTTTTTCACTAAAACAAACAAGGGACCCATCCCAGTAAGAAATTAAGAAGAGACTCACATACAGAGTGCATACGGAAAGAAGCAGAAAAGGAACAAAGAATAAGTGAAGATACAAATCACCACTGAAGGGAAAAACTCCTCCAGTCACCTCACGCACTACCATCCATAGGCTACAGCTTGTTAAACAGGTGGACTTACCTTAGTATAATATATATATATATGTATATATATTTGCTTTTATTTGAAGTTTTTAAAAGAATATTTATTAATGGTTTCGGTTATACCCTGGATAAATAGGGGACATTAAGTTGGTAAAGTGTTGTCTTCTTCAATTAAGTGGTTGTAGGTTTTAATCATGTATATATATATATATATATATATTTGCTTTTATTTGAAGTTTTTAAGAGAAATATTTAGTAATGGTTTCGGTTATACCCCGGATAAATAGGGGACATTAAGTTGGTAAAGTGATGTCTTCTTCAATTAAGTGGTTGTGGCTTTTAATCATGTGAAGTACGGACATGATGATTTTAGAAGTAAAGTAAATATAAAGTAGAGATTGTTTGCCCCGTAATTACATTAAAAAAAGTAGAGAGTGTTCATCATGACGCTGGTATGTTACCGGCGTACACTATAGCTCATGGTCCAAAAAAAACCCTCTATTTGGAATACAACTCATTTACAATGTTATACGACCGAAATTGAAGAAAAATTAGTACCAGAAACCATAAAAAACAAATACTGGTACCGCTACCTAATTTGTTTGTACAATATTGATTTAGTTCATCGCAATAAAGAACAAAAAAATCAATTAATTTTGACAAAATTTTTATCAAAACGGATTAAAAGAAGCATGTTGCAAGAGTATATTCGAAATTTATAAAACATCAAATTATATTATTAGAATAACGAAAAGTGTAAAAGTCGTTACCTTACAAAAAATGGGCAAAGTACACGGATGGTAGCTATGGTTGGTCATAATTTTGGATTTCTTCCTAACTTATCAAAAGTACAAAGATGATCTCTATGGTTTGTACTTTGTAAAGTATTTGGTCCTCAACTTTTGCCAAAAGTACATGGATGGTTCCTATGGTTTGCACTTTGTAACACATTTTGTTCCTAACTTTGACATGCTGAAACCTTTGGATTTGTTAGTTGGGGTCTAAATCCCTTACAAAGTGCAAACCACAAAGACCACCCGCGTGCATTTGAAAAGCTATGGAGCAAATCCAAAATTTTGTTTAACCATAAGGACCATGTGTGTACTTTACCCTAAAAAATTGAGGTAGCTTCGATAACCTATACATTTGTGTTTGATTAGTCATACATTACTACTCAAAACTTTATTTCATAAAAATATTATATCAAGACGTATATATAAATAAGAGTTAATTGCCATTTTCATCTTTGTAATTTGTCCAGTTGTCTCAGTTCAGGCCAAATTTTAAATTTGTATAATTTCACTCATAACATTTTTGAAACATGTTAGTTCCATCAAAAAAATATGAGTTAACTGTCATTTTCGTCCCTGTGATTTGTCCAATTATTATATTCAACCTTAGCATTTTAGATGTAACTGTCATGTTTTAAGAATGTAGAGACTTAAATGGTACAAATTTGAAATTTGGTCTGAACTTGTATAATTGGACAAACTATAGGGATAAAAATAGCAGTTAACTCTATAAATAATTATAGTAATAGTATAATAAAAAAATAAAAATGAAGAATTATAAAAATTAAGAATTGATATAAATAATAATATATTTACTATACTTGAGCGACAATTTTTAATATATATAATAAGTATGTTAGATGCCCGCGTTTGTGGTGGTACATTACTGCGGGCATTCGATTGGTATTAGTTCGGATCGTTACAATAATTGTACAATGCATGACTCGGTATAAAAATCAACATGTGTTTTACATTGACGGAAAACCATAAAAACTAACACCAACACCGACATCAGTATTGTTTGAACGGTATCGGTCAGTTTAGGTTGTTACGGCACTGGTACCACCGATGTTCATTTATCATGTGAAACTAAGTGGAAACCATAAAAATGAATGTATGTACATGTACCAATGTTGTTTGCTATTGTATGGTAACAATAGCGAGACGGTGTCAGTTTATTGAAAGCAAAAACAATAAATATAAATACCAATACTGATGTTGTGCAGTTGATTTTTCTTCGGTTTGGTACGATAGCGGTACGATATCTATATATTTTCAATAAAATTTTTATAGCGACGTTGAAAAAAACCCTAGTTACGGAGTAGATTTAAAAAAATATAACAAACCCAAGTTATTAGATAAAAAAATAAATTAAACGATTTATAGAATATTACTAAAAAATAGAAAGAATAATAAAAAAAAACTATTATGAGCATTACAAAATCATAGTAATAATACATATCACGACACTAAAGATGCATGCAAAAGACGCTGATAAACCATCAATCCTAAAGTTGCAACTTTTATCATATATTGGCCGATAAATTTGTTTTTTTCAATTTATGAAATGAATTTCTTAATGATGGGATGCATACATACCCTATTTCTACAAAAATAGTCCATTTCTCTTTAATTGAAGTTATGCCCAATTTCCAGTATAAGAAGTTGATGTAGATTGATATATTACCTTTTCGTCCTAATATATATATGGTTGTAAGCGTGACTTTGCTATATCGGTACAGGTACTGATACCGGTAGTGTAAAAATACCAAAACCACACGTTACGAAACCAAAAAATCTAAACAAACACTAACAATGATACTTATGTTGTACGGCTTGTACCGATGCTCGGTAAATAAATGTGTATCCATAGTTTACGATACAAATAAAATACTTTAATAACCATTTCTTATTTCTTTAATATAAAACTCAACAAAAAAATATTTAAATTTAGTAAATGTAAAAGAATAACTAAAAAAAACCAATATATATAGCCTCAACTTTGGCTGGTACTTGAAATGTGCAACTAAATTTGACTAAAGCTACCAATATATAGTCTCAACTTTGGCGGGTACTAAATTTGACTAAACCATATTGATTATGGTAGTACAACATTTAAAAATTTTGAAACCGAAACTATAAAGCCGAATTTTGGTACCAGCTAGGTTATGTTCGATACGATAGTGATATTGCACCAATCCTTGGTAAAAATGCTAAACCTAGTTTGGGTACCAAAAATAGTTTATTTTGAATATAACTTCATTTTCAATAAAATTTATATTTGAATGTTTAAGATTTATATATTAAACATAATTCCGTAATTAATTTTTTTAAGTTAAAAAAATATAGTGTTAGTAAAATTGTCAAATTAAATGTAACACTCCAAAAGTATAAAATTTTACAAATAATCAGCGGCATCAAATCTAATTAATAGAACCTCTTTAAGGAAGGGATGGACACGTAACGTCCCTAATATATAATATAATTAATAAACATTTAGCTTCATGATAAATATTATACACATGATTTTTGATGGTGAAATTAAAGCTTACTAAGTTACTTGTTGATAACTAATAAAACATTAGGATAGTGCCTTTGTAAAATAAACAAACATTGAAGACTGATTTGGACACTTGGTAAAACTAGTTATTATAAATTGGAAAAATTAGACCCAAAACACACACAAGTGTGTGTTTCGGTCGAATAAGTGAGAGCAGAGAAAAGGGAATAACTTCAATAAACCCTAATTCATCAAATCCTTCAATTGAAAAGGAAATCAGATCATAAATTAGTGCATGAGCTGAGATTAGTGATCATCCAAGCTAGGAGATCTTAAGGTATGTTGAATTTCAATGTTTAGTGATGATTATGATTTTGATGAATATTACAAATTTCAATTCAAGCCTGAATCGTTGATGTGTTAGCAAAATTAGAGGTGAGTATTAATCTAGGAGACAAATCCTTGATAAAAAAATAGTGATTAAAGGCTATAAATTGAGTATTTGAATGATAATTGATGCTTGTGTTAAATGGGTTTTTAGGAAGGTATAGAATATATATGTTATCACGATTAATCTGTGCCTACGAAGTTTGATAAACTGAAATCTTGATATGAACCGGGTCATAGTAGGACAAACTTATTTAATGTGATAAGAATGTGTAGACAAATGATGTTTTACTTATAATGCTAGATATAGCGTGAAAATCCGTGCTTACGAAGTGTTCGATAGATTGTCAAAGCAAAACTATTGTACTTGGTAATGTAAAAATCTGACAAGAATTATATGTATTGACCCTCGACTAAGATTGTTAATAATAGCCTTTAATATTGACCATTTAACAATTAGCCGAGTTATTCACTATAAGCAACTCGAGTGAAAGGGCGAGCGATAAGGCCGAAGGTGACACGCGACAAAAAAGAAAACGATAAGGTATGTGACTTTGTCCTTTGTAGTATTATAATGTATGGATAATTGTATTGATATCGAATAAAAGCGAAGTAATTCGCTAAGACGACCAAAGGGTCAAACAACATGATAAATGATGGTTTGGTCGAATAAACACGATGGAATTCGCTAAGACGACCAAACGGGTCAAACAACATGATAAATGATGGTTCGGTCGAATAAAAGCGACATAATTTGCTAAGAAGACCAAACAAATCAAACAACATGATAGATGATGGTTTGGTCGAATAAAAGCGATGGAATTCGCTAAAACGACCAAATGGGTCAAATGATAAAAAGAATAAAAGTTTAGTTTAATAAAGCGATGGATTTCATTGTGGTAATCAAACAAGTCAAAATTTAGTCGTGACATATACTATGATAGTGTATGCCTGACTATTTGGATATAAACCCCGTAAAAAGGGTAAAATTGAAATTTAAGCACAAACCGAGTAATGGAAACGTATAATACTATAAAGTTACCCCGAGAAATTGGGCGTAACCATAAAAATGATTATAGAGATAAAGTTTATGGTTAAATAAGTTATATTGTCAAAAATACACAAACGGGTTTAAATGACTTGATTTATGAACTAACAATTTAGTAGTATAAATACTTGAAACAAAGGTATTACAGAAATGAAAACATGAAATACCTTATTTCGAATATTTTCTACAAGTATCGAGTCATGTTTTAAAATGCGGAACATGAAAACGGGTCAAACGAACCGATAAATAATGCATCAGTTGAAGTACTGCAGTGGATGCCGTCAGCGACGCCACTTATGGTCGTCGCCGACGCTGCAACGTTTTCCGATGGCTTAACCTGCTGCCTAAGGTAGTTAAGCTCCGACGCAATGAAATAAGGATCGTCACCGACGCAGCTTTCTGCCGTCGCCGACGCGGCCACCGATTTAAAATAAAAAATTTTAAATTTTGTTTAATTAATTATATTACGTTTTCATTCATCCAGTTATCTACTAACTAATAGTAAATTTAGATGATTATGAAGAACGTAAGCTTTGATGGGTGAAGATTTCAAGCTAGGAAGAATAACCGAACATTTCTTTTGTGCAAGCTTCCGTTTAAGTGACTTACTTTATGTAGTAACTTTTGTTTCAAATGTAAAGCTGTTTCTAAATACTTATAAAGTTTAAACAATTTGGTATTTGAATGTAAGACAAAAATTTTATTTTCTATAAATGAATGTAGTATTTTATGTGAATTGCTTATTTTATAAGTATGGGTCTTACAAATTGGTAATCAGAGATTAAGGTTAAAATGAAATGCGTTCGGTTCAAGGCTTGATCAAGCATCCAGTAAGAAGTTATAAATTGAATTTCGATAGGAAATAATAGAAAGGAAGATGATTTAATGTGTATGGGAAGGAGTGTATTAATACACTCGAACCAAGGTAATACACTAAACGTAAATGGTGAAGGCAAGTTATATAATTGACCAAACCAAAAGAGAAAGATACATTATATCTGATATTAAGTGATAAGGGTAAATATCCATATAATAATTTGGAAACTAGTAAACTAGTTGCTTATCAAAATTCCCATGGACATTTCAGCTAAAGAGATGCCAGGAGCAACAGGAGACGATACAGTGTCCCTCATGACGGAGGAAATATGAGAAAAGATCTCCGAAGAAGTCAGAAAAGCCTTGGAGGAAGTCTACCTCAATTCATGGATAGACTACAAACTACAATCCTATCGGTTGTAGAAGAAAAGATGAATGAACTAAAAGAAAGTCTTGTTCAAGAAAAAGACAAGATTAAAAAGAAGAAGGCGTGTCCATACGATAAGTTCATGGCGTGCAAACTGCCAATTTTTAACGGAGAAGTAGACCCTATAATGTGTCAACGATGTATAAGTGACATGGAAGGAGTCTTTGAACGGACTCACTGTGATGAGACCGATTTTGTAGCATACGGGACCGGTCAACTGAGGGGTCAAGCAAAAGATTGGTGGGACAATCTTAAGAAGGAACAAGGAGTCGAGGCCACGAAGACTATGACCTGGGATGAGTTTAAGGTGCAATTTCTTAAACATCATAGCCCCAAAGCTGTGATAAATAAAATAAAAGAAGAATTTATTCAGCTAAGACATAAGGGCAAAACAATTGATAAAATCACAGGAATGTTCCTTGACAAGTTGAGGTTTTACGATGAGTTGGTGCAAACGGAGGAGCAAAAGATTTATTACTATTACAACATGTTGAGCGCAGAGTATAGAGAATTTATGACACCCTCGAAATATGAAAATCTCACGGAGATTATAAATGTCGCAAGAGAACGTGAGATTGAGTTAAGAAAGCAAATCGAGAGAGGTGAACGAAGGGCGGTGGATGCAAACCCAAGTTTCACTAAAAACAAAAGGTGAATGAAATTCCAAAGAGAGCGAATACAAAAGAAGGGTCACCTAGCTGCAAAACATGTGGTCGTGCCCATAAGGGTGAGTGTTATTTCAAAAATAAACCGTGTGTTATATGCGGAAAGATAGGACATCTGGCTTCGAATTGCCCTGGTAAAGTGTTGGTTTGTTATAAATGTTACCAACAGGGTCATAAGAAATCTGAGTGCCCAGAATTGAAAGGAAAGAAAGAAGTGCCCGACACAAGGATTGAAGTTCCAAGATCAAAGGCATGATCCTTCCATATAACTGCAGTTGAAGCCAAGGTTGAACCCGATGTAGTTTCAGGTACATTTACTATAAATTGTATTCCTACACGCATTTTATTTGATACGGGTGCAAATAAATCTTTTGTTTCAAAAAGATTTACTCAACACCCTCGTTTACACTAATAAAATTACATATGCCTATGGAATTAGAAATAGGTAATAATAAAAGTTTTGTGTTATATGAAATATGTTGGGATTGCAAACTGAATGTTGACGGTGAGGATTACTCAACTGACTTGATATCAATGTCTATGGGGGAACTTCAAGTGGTGGTTGGAATGGACTGGTTGTCTCACTACCACGCCAAGGTGACATGCTTCCGTAAAGAAATACAATTGACATCTCCAAGCGGAAGGCGTGTCACTTTTTACAGAGAAAAGAATTGCAACCCCATATTATGTACAATGGCGGAAGCCCATAGATTCGTTCGACATGGGTATAAAGAATACTTAACTTACGTGCTTGATTTGGAAAAAGAATTGCCAAAAAAAGAAACGTATATGTTGCATGGGAATTTGAAGACGTATTTCCTAATGATTTATCAGGAATACCACCTGAATGTGAGGTAGAGTTTGGATCGAACTAGTCCCGAATGCAAAACTGGTAGCCAAGGCACCATATAGACTAGTTCCGTCGGAACTCCAAGAGTTAATGTCGCAATTGCAAGACTTACCGGATAAAGGGTTTATTCGCCCGAGTGTTTCCCCATGGGGTGCACCGGTGTTATTCGTAAAGAAAAAGGACGGAAGTATGCGCATTTGTATAGATTACCAGGAACTAATCAAACTTACGGTAAAGAATCGATACCCGCTTCCGAGAATTGACGACTTATTCGACCAACTACAAGGTGCGAGTTGGTTTTTGAAAATTGACTTAAGGTCGGGTTATCATCAACTAAGAGTGAAAGACGAAGACATACACAAGATGGCTTCCCGTACACGATACGGGCACTATGAATTCCTCGTAATGTCTTTTGGGCTAACTAATACACCCGCGACATTGATGGACCTTATGAATCGAGTTTGTAAAACCATGTTGGACAAGTCGGTGATTGTGTTCATCGATGACATTCTCGTATATTCAAAAAGCAAAGAGCATCACGCTCGTCATTTATATTAAGTGTTCGAAACTCTTAGGCGAGAAAAACTATATGCGAATTCTCGAAGTGTGCCTTTTGGCTTCGGGAAGTACAATTCCTCGGACATATCATAAGCGCCGAAGCCGTACTAGTAGATCCATCCAAAGTAGAAGTAGTATCAAAATGGAATCCTCCGAAAATTCCGTCAGAGATTAGAAGCTTTTTAGGGCTTGCGGGATATTACAGGCGATTCATTCAAGATTTCTCCAAAATTGCATCGCCATTAACTAAATTAACTCGAAAGGACGAAAAATTTGTCTTGGGGATGAACAAGAAAAGGCATTCCAAAAGCTTAAGGAGAAATTGACGAATGTTCCGGTATTGACTTTACAAGATGGCCCTGATGACTTGGAAGTGTATTCGGATGCATCGCACCTAGGCCTTGGGTGTGTACTTATGCAACGGGGCAGGGTGATTGTTTATGCCTCTAGACAATTAAAAGTGCACAAATAGAAATATCCGACTCACAACCTCGAATAGGCAGCAGTTGTATTTGGCTTGAAAATCTGGAGGCACTACTTATACGGAGTGAAATGCACTATTTTCAATGACCATAAGAGTTTGAAATATTTTCTTTGATCAAAAGGAATTAAATATGAGACAAAGACGATGGCTAGAAACGGTGAAAGACTGATTGTGAAATCAATTACCATCCAGGGAAGGCTAATATAGTAGCTGATGCGCTAAGCCGAAAGGAAGAGTTTACACCTATACGAGTGCGGTCGATGCAACTCGTAGTAACTTCAGGTTTATTTGAAAAAATCCGAGTGACGCAAATAGAAGCAACAAAAGAAGAAAATTGAAGAAAAGAATGTGTGAAGGGTTTATTGAAAGATATTGTAGACGGGGAAAATGGGTTGAAATCCCAATTCGGTAGAATATGGGTTCCGAATACTTGTTGCGTCAAGAATCTTCTACTCGATGAGGCCCATAAATCGCGTTATTCGATTCACCTAGGAGCGACCAAGATGTATCGAGATCTGAAGCATAATTATTGGTGGCCGGGAATGAAAAGAGATATAGCTAAATATGTTGAAAAATGTCTAACTTGCTTACAAGTAAAGGCAGAGCATCAAAAGCCCTACGGCAAGCTCCTATCGCTAGATATACCAGTTTGGAAATGGGAACATGTTACCATGGACCTATTAACCAAGCTGCCGGGAACAGCTCGAGGATTCAACGCTATTTGAGTGGTAGTGGATTGATTGACAAAAAGCGCTCATTTTATTCCTATTCGTGAAACTTATACTTCTGAAAAGATGTCGGAAGTATACATGAATGAAATTGTAGCACACCACAAGTAACGGTGTCTATCGTGTCTGATAGAGATACTCGATTCACTTCAAATTTCTGGTGCGATTTCCAAAAACAAATGGGTACTAAACTGCTAATCAGTACAACATATCACCCTCAAACCGACGGGCAAAGCGAGCGAACAATTCAAACATTAGAAGATATTCTTCGAGTTTGTATTATTGATTTTGGTGGTAGTTGGGACACTTACCTACCATTGGTTAAATTTTCATACAACAATAGTTACCATTCAAGTATTGGTATGGCGCCGTATGAAATGCTCTATGGTAGGAAATGTAGGACACTGGTGTGTTGGGGTGAAGTAGGCCCTCGTGAATTCGCACACAAAGATATAATTAGAGCTACCAACGAGAAAATTGATAAGATTCGAGCCCATTTAAAGGCAGCCCAAGATTGGCAAAAATCTTATGCAGATAAAAGACGAAGACCTATTGAATTTCAAATTGGAGATAGAGTAATGCTTAAAGTATCTCCGTGGAAAGGAATCATCCGATTTAGGAAAAGGGAAAAGTTAAGTCCGAGGTTTATTGGGCCTTTTAAAATTATTGATCGGGTAGGTAAACTAGCATACCGCCTAGAACAGCCAGAAGAACTAAGCGGGATACACAACACGTTCCATGTTTCTCATCTGCGAAAATGTATAGCTGATGAGACAGCCCACGTTAATATGACGAGATAGAGATAGGCAATAAACTCAATTACTTGGCAAAGCAAATTGCAATCCTTGACTGGAAGGTCAAGGGATTAAGGTACAAAGAAATTAATCAAGTAAAGGTCAAGTGGGAGCATCGAAAAGGTTCAGATACCACTTGGGAGTCCGAAGAAAAATGATACGACTTTACCCTTCACTTTATGGTACGTATACGTGTTTCGGGGACGAAACCTTTTTAAGGGGATGAATTTGTAACACCCCAAAAGCATAAAATTTTACAAATAATCAGGGGCATCAAATCTAATTAATAGAACCTCTTTAAGGAAGGGGTGGACACGTAACGTCCCTAATATATAATATAATTAATAAACATTTAGCTTCATGATAAATATTATACACATGATTTTTGATGGTGAAATTAAAGCTTACTTAGTTAATTGTTGATAACTAATAAAACATTAGGATAGTGCCCTTGTAAAATAAACAAACATTGAGGACTGATTTGGACACTTGTTAAAACTAGTTATTATAAATTGGAAAAATTGGACTCAAAACACTGTGTTTTGGTCGAACAGGTGAGAGCAGAGAAAAGGGAAGAACTTCCATAAACCCCAATTCATCAAATCCTTCAATTGAAAAGGAAATCATATCATAAATTAGTGCATGAGCTGAGATTAGTGATCATCCAAGCTAGGAGATCTTAAGGTATGTTGAATTTCAATGTTTAGTGATGATTATGATTTTGATGAATATTACAAATTTCAATTCAAGCCTGAATCGTTGATGTGTTAGCAAAATTAGAGGTGAATATTAATCTAGGAGATAAATCCTTGATAAAAATAGTGATTAAAGGCTATAAATTGAGTATTTGAATAAAAAAAATGATAATTGATGCTTGTGTTAAATGGGTAATTAGGAAGGTATAGAATATAGATGTTATCATGATAATCTGTGCCTACGAAGTTTGATAAACTGAAATCTTGATATGAACCGGGTCATAGTCGGACAAACTTATTTAATGTGATAAGAATATGTAGACAAATGATGTTTTACTTGTAATGCTAGATATAGCGTGTAAAATCCGTGCGTACGAAGTGTTCGATAGATTGTCAAAGCAAAAGTATTGTACTTGGTAACGTAAAAATCCGAAAAGAATTATACGTATTGACTCTCGACTAAGATTGTTAATAATAGCCTTTAATATTGACCATTTAGCAATTAGCCGAGTTATTCACTATAAGCAACTCGAGTGAAAGGGCAAGCCATGAAGTTGAAGGTGACATGCGACAAAAAGGAAAACTTATGTGACTTTGTCCTTTGTAGTATTATAATGTATGGATAATTGTATTGATATCGAATAAAAGCGAAGGAATTCGCTAAGGCGACCAAAGGGTCAAACAACATGATAAATGATGGTTTGGTTGAATAAAAGCGATGGAATTCGCTAAGACGACTAAACATTCAAACAACATGATAAATGATCGTTCGGTTGAATAAAAGCGGTGGAATTCGCTAAGACGACCAAACGGGTCAAACAAGATGATAGATGATAGTTTGGTCGAATAAAAGCGATGGAATTTGCTAAAACGACCAAATGGGTCAAATGATAAAATAATAAAAGTTTGGTTTAATAAAGTGATGGATTTTGTTGTGGTAATCAAACAATTCAAAATTTAGTCGTGACATATACTATGATAGTGTATGCATGACTAATTGGATATAAACCCGGTAAAAGGGTAAAATCGAAATTTACTCACAAACCGAGTAACGAAAAATTATAATACTATAAGTTACCTTGAGAAATTGGGCGTAACCATAAAAATGATTATAGAGATAAAGGATATGGTTAAATAAGTTAAATTGTCAAAAATACACAAACGGGTGAAAATGACTTGATTTACGAACTCAGAATTTAGTAGTATAAATACTTGAAACAAAGGTATTACAGAAATGAAAACATGAAATACCTTATTTCGAATATTTTCTGCAAGTATCAAGTCACGTTTAAAATGCGGAACATGAAAACGGGTCAAACGAACCAATAAATAATGCAGCAGCTGAAGTACTGCAGTGGATGCTGTCGGCAACGCCACTTATGGTTGTCGCCGACGCTGCAACGTTTTCCGACGGCTTAACCTACTGCCTACGGTAGTTAAGCTTGACGCAGCTTTCTGTCGTCGTCGACGCGACTACAGAATTCAAAAATTAAAAATTTTATATTTTGTTTAATTAATTATAATACGTTTTCATTTATCCAGTTATCTACTAACTAATGGTAAATTTAGATGATTATGAAGAACGTAAGCTTTGATGGGTGAAGATTTCAAGCTAGGAAGAAGAACCGAACAGTTCTTTTGTTCAAGCTTCTGTTTAGTTGACTTACTTTATGCAGTAACTTTTGTTTCAAATGTAAAGTTGTTTCTAAATACTTATAAAGTTTAAACAATTTGGTATTTGAATGTAAGACAAAAATTTTATTTTCTATAAATGAATGTAGTATTTTATGTGAATTGCTTATTTTATAAGTATGGGTCATACATTAAATGATATATAAAATACTATAAAAGAAAAACTTTAATCAGATCTTAACGCATATGGCACAATTCTATTTTTTAACGGTAAATTTGGATAACTGACGGATACTGAAGTATTATCGTGTTACCAGTGAAATTACCCGATTATATCTATCTCTACTAGACATAATGCCTATACACTAATTTAGAAGGAAACCAAATAAATATGAAAAAACACATTAAATCAAACCTAGTATGTGTTGATCTCAAATACTTATTATAGATACCACTAAGCTATTGGTCATAAATCCTTCTATTAAATAACTGTATTATTCATGGAAACAAATTTGGAATGCATATAATCGTTTGGTTAAATTTAGGGAAAAGTAAAATCAAATTATTGAAGTGCTTGATGCTACTATTTTAGATTGACGGTGTATTTTGCATCATCAATCCACTCAAGAATATTATAACTCTCAAGAATAGATTAATTATTATTGGCTCGAATTCTTACGAGTACGGTGTTAGGCATAGGAAGTTGATACTAAAAAATGGATTACTTTTGTTTTATTATTACTTTTATTTAAAAGAAAGGCAACCTATTATTTGAAACATTTATTATTACTTTTATTTAAAAGAAAGTCAACCTATTTTTTGAAATTTATTTTTCAAATAGCTAAAATTTAATCTAAAACTACTATTTTAACCACGCAGTGCCTAAAACCGTCAAAAAATTGATGTACTCAAAACTTTGTCAAAAATATTTTTTTTTGAATATTAAGCGTCTTTAAAACACTTGCGGCTCTCAAGAAACTCGCTCAGAAAGGGCTTGAAAAAAACTCGGCTGTAAACAAGCTGGCTTGGCTCGGCTTAATTTGTAAACGTGTGGAGCCCAAGCTAGGCCCGGTTGGCTCTGAACTCGTGAGCCGACGCGAATCATTTTATTTCATATAGGTTAATTTTAATTTTAAATGTATTAATATGATAAAATATGTGGTAGGGAATTGAAGTTTTAACATTTTAAGTATAACTAATTAATAACATATAAAATGTAAAAGATAAACAAAAAGTATACGTACTTTTAATACGTCTTTCAGTTTTTAAAATATTAGAAAATTAAAATAACACCTCTATTGATATATGTGCAGGTTTTTTATATTATTACTATTTGAAAAAAAAAACTAAAAAATATAAGAAAATTAATGAGCCGGCTAAATTCGGCTTGAACTAACTTGTACATTTTACGAGCCGAACTCGAGTTTGACTCGACTCGATGATGCCTGAATGAAATCTATACTTGAACCCGCTAGAGGAGTTAAATACGTGACTCATGGATGTGGACGCAACGCACTAGCCAACTCCGTTAGCCTCATATTTGATTTTGTAGTTGCAAAGTTGGTATTTGTATCAAAAAATTTAAAAATAATAATAAACCTTTCCAGCTGTGCTTTAAATGTTTGGTGCATTTGTACTTTGTTAGATGTAAAAGTTGAATAGTGATATTACTTCTTCGAATATAATTTGCTTTCTAATAGTTATATAATTATATAATATATAATTATATATTATACAATACAATAATATAATATAATATAATATAATATAATATAATATAATATAATATAATATAATATAATATTTTAGAGAATTCTATATATAATAATAATATTTCACATTTGGCAAATCACTGTATCGAAGACTATTATTTTCCTTTTTCTATCTTAACTTTTAGCATTAACTTACATTTTTTTAGCTTTACAAAGATTTGTAAAAATCATTTTAACCCCTTTCGAGTCGTACATTATTATTTTATGTATATGGGTCATATATAAAATGTTTGTGTTTTTCGGTTGATCAACTACGTTTTGTCAATATGTTTTTATGTTTATTTTTATGTATGTTTTTAGTTCATATATGTTTTGTCATATATAATATGTTTTCACTAAATGGTTCGATTTAACTTACGTTTCAACGCTGCCGCAATATAAGACACCTTTTTTAACTTAAAAAGAAATACTATTTTCTTACATGCTTTATTTAAGTACATTTCGTTATAAATACAAGTTGGTTTACGGTGTTTTGATGTAATTTTTTCTTGGTAATGAGTGAGGTGAAATATAATATGTTTTCGTAGTTATGTAATGTATGTTTTTAGTTGGTATACGTTTTGACGTAAGTTGATTTTTGACAGTAAAACTTCAAATTACTTTAAGTTTTGATGCCGCTGCAACGCGCGACGTGTTCATATACTAGTTCAAACTATAATTTAAAAACATATACATAGTATCAGTATGGTATCAGAATTATGTATAACACCAAAAGAAATGAATTGAATATATGTACTGTTATCGACATTCTTTGGACGGTTAAGTTTAAGTTGTTACGGTGATGGCAATTGCTATAGGTTATGATACTATAAAAGCTATTGTGAATATAACCTCGTTTTAATGAAATTTATACCAAACACTATTGATTGAGTTTGTCCTAGTAAGGAACAACAAAATCAATCATATTTGACTCGTACGATTTTGAAGAAAACCTTTATCCAAATGGAGATAAAATAAACACGTCGCAACAATATAGTTGAAATTTATAAAACACTACATTATGTTGTTATAATAACGAAAGAATGTTAATGATGTCACTTTATACAATAAAAAAACAAAATGTTAGGTAACTTGATAACATGTATGTTTGTGCTTTGATTGCTTATACATTATTACTTACCACTCAGTTTACGCAAAAGATTATCTCGAGATAGAGATAAAATTAGGCACGTCACAACGACATAAACGAAAAGAGACGATGTCATTATATATACAAACCAAAAAAATATTGGCCAGCTTTGATAAAATGTATGTCTGTGGTTCCATTATTAGTATATTACTACTTACAACTCGGTTCTTTAAAAAAATATATGAATACGTATATAAATGTAGACATATTGCAATACTATACATTGGATTTTATAAATATTGTGTCCTAGAAGTTACAAGAGAAATAAAAAATGCATTGAAAATGAATTACAATAATAAAAGAATAAAATCAAGTTTAAGTCAAATTATAAAAGAGTTATAAAACTATCGTTCATTGTCTACGGGCTTTATTAATAACTACTTAAATTTTTTTACCCGTTGCGGTGAGAAATGATCGGTATCGGGCGACAATGCTTTTGTCCATTGTGATATTTGTAATTAATATCGTGATGGAATAGGATTGGAATGATGTTTAACATGTTTAAGTGATTAACTGTATGGGTTTTTATGTGTGGAATTGAATAACTACGAGAAAATGGTGTTTTGTAGGTTAAACATGAAGATTGGACGTGTTTGAGGAAAACAATGGAGTGGAATTAAAGATCTTAAGAGATGGAATGATAGAGGGCTGAATTATGAAGACGTGGGCAAAAACGGTGCGTAAAACGGAGCTAAAACGAAAAAGTTATGAAGAAAACAGTTTGGAAGGGTTCGGCCGACCATAAGCTACGGTCAGTAGACTTTACGATTGAGTGACTAGAAACTCTCTACCGTAGCTCACGGTCCTAGACCGTAGCTTACGGTAGGACATCCGGAAAAAACACGAATTTGGCTTGTTTTTGAGGTACAAAAGGTTTCCTAAACCCTAATTCGGGTTTAAGACTTCTTGGGACAAGAATTGGCATCTAGGAGCATCAAGTTGGGAGCTTTTCACCTCAAACCATCATAATTCCTACCAAATCAAAGATCAAAGTCATGAATTCAACCGTTTCTCAAGTGTTTGATGATCAAGTGACCAACATGAGTGGCCAATTCATTCGTGGTTTCTCCGAGTGGAGGATTCTTGTAAGTGGATGATTGTTTTGAGTTTTTCCGTGTAATTGAGACTAGCAATCTAAGCATTCGATGCTTTTTTCTTAGGGATTTATTAACTTAATTGTAAACGATTTATTTTACTTAAAACCTTGTTTTGATTCTTCCAATTCCCAAGAGTTCTAGTAATTGGGATATATTAGATAGGGATAGGGGTTGGTAATCTTCAATGGATAATCGTGTGATAACCTTTCGTTGTTAATCAATCAAAGTACTTAGTCCTCGTTTATAATATCAGTTAATTAACTATCTGAATCATGTCTATGTGGTTTTCTCAATTTAAACTAATAACTTGAATCCACTTTGAATCTGAAAGTTGGAGGAATCACCTTTTCTCCAACTGTTTACGAACTCGTTTTAGTAATTTCTAGTTTAATCAACCAACCAAACAATTCGATTTTACGTTTTTGCAATTAGGTCTAAATACTTAATTTACAAATACTTTCCACCATACTCCCCTGGATTGATACCCTGCTTACCCTAGCTATTTAGGTTAATTAGGTTTTTGCATGACACTCACGACAATTATCAAAATGGCGTCGTTGCCGGGGAGTCGTGCGCAAAGTGTTTTGTGTTAAAGTTTTTATAAAATATAGATAAAAATCCAAAAATAGTGTTATTTTGTATTGTTCAGGTTTACGCGAGGTTTCTTTTGTTTGTGGTGCGCAGGTGATCTCGTCCGTGCATGCATCATACTTGGAAGTCCGGGAAGTCTTCACCATTAGTTTTTGATCCAGAAATAGAGAGGACAGTTCGGCAAACCTGAGTTTTGCACCGGGAAAACAAAATTCTGCAATAACCAATACCGTCACTGAGGTCAATGGTAAACTCAAGTAATCTTGAAAATCAACCTATCACCCCATCTCAACAAACTCAATTCTCACCGACACCCACTCATCCCGCACTGAACACTACTATATCGTCTGAACCACCATCACATTCACAATCCACCCAAACGACTACTACTCAAATTCCACCAATGCCACTGTTTCCCAATTTAAACAATCTCCTACTGTGTCCCAACCAAACTTACACCCAAACTTCCAAAATTCAACACTCTTCATGTAGCGCTTCGTTTTTGTAACTTTCTGTTTTTAGTAAGTTTGCTTCGTGTTTCTATAATTGGAAAGTCCAAACCTTGTAATCATATTTCGTTTTCGAATCATTGTAAATCTAAGGATTTGATTGTAATCAAATTGATCGATTATACGCAATTCGCAATCTTTACGCGCATTTATATCTATGATCATACACGCATTCGTTATGCAATTTATAGTTTCAAATCAACTTGTATATTCTTATCATATATTCATGAAAGTTAAACGTTTCGATTCAAGCAAGCAATTAGCAAGGTAAACGCAAAATACATAAGCATATGACTCCTCGTAAATCTTGTCACGTTTATAAACTACATCTCTAAAAAACAAGTCCTTCTTTTTGAGATTATATAAGGCCCTTAATCTTGGTTTGACCTTCCAAACAAGTCACAACTATATATAAACAATGTGCCTTAATTAATCATCACTTAAACCTAATAATATTTTGATTAACAAAAAAAGAAAGGAAGACAGCTTGCGGCCGCAAGCTGTCTCCTTCACATGTCCTTCTTGTTTCAAGCAAAACTCCCAAATAACCATTAAATGCAACCCTAATCCAAACCCTAATCTTCCCTCTATAAAACCCCACCTTTCCCCAACATTTTCTCACTTTTACAAGCCTCCAACACTTCACAAAACCACCACAAACCTCCAGAACTTTCTGCTGTACCACTTCAGTTTGCAAGTGAGTTTCAACTCACTTCCTTCTTTGTATAAACCTTGTTTCTTCTCTAACAAGTTTGCTTGGGCAAACTAAGGTGAAACCTCACCATTTTGAGGTCCAAAAGTGTGTTAAACTTTCTGCCCGTTTTTATCTTTTCAAAATTTAACAATGTCAAAGTTTTCTTCATGGTTTCTTCCTCAACAATTTTTGCTAAGCCCCACGGGATGTTACCATAGGTTTTCCATGGAAAACCAAGGTGGAACAATACAATTTTTATTGCCTAACTTTCTGTTTTGGAAGTTAAACTTATAAACTTTTTTTGAACTTGTTTTAATCTTAACAACTCTATGCTACTTGTGCCTCTAATCAAGTTTATGGTTAGTGAGCTAGCTAGACTTCTTCCATACAAAATCAAGAGGTATAACATGCCTCTAAACTTGTGGTTTTTACTAGGGTTTCTAACCCACAAGTGTTGAGCCATCCAAGCTTACAAGCTTGTGTTTGGTGTAGGTGTGATTACATGGAGGCCTTGGCTATCCAACTTTTCAATCCACCCATCACTTGATTATTTATATCCATTAAGCTACGTTTCACCTTCACTTGAGTAACAAGGCTACGACACATCCCCAAACGTTGCCATGTTCGAGATGCACGCACCTAGCTTGCTTATTCGGTTCCAAACGTAGCTTAGTGAAGTACTTTATTCATGACCATCCGGATTGTCCTTGTGGCAATTTGTGTATTGGTGAATCTTACGAAAGAGGTTTAGGACGGTTATCCTCCTACCTCTATGCATGAATTCTATGACATCCATGACTTACATGAAATCTATGAGTTATAGATGATAAACTTGTACTAGTATATGTAAACTATATATGTAAATAATAAATATAACCGAACCTTTGATGATGACCATATGGTTACTTATCCTAATATTAGGTTATTTTATCTAAGACCTAACCATCGTTACGATTCTATTAGGCATGACCCATAAAAACACAAATACCCTTCGAGGCTTATATTGTAAAAAACGAGCATTAACGTCTAGATAAATACTTTCGACTATACATACTTTTTGCATACTTTAAATTCCTAAAAATTACCAAACTCCATCGTCATTCCAATACTCACACACCTACGTTTCCTTATGTAGGATAACTCGGTGTTCATCCCCCTAATCAACCTAAACGCTTTCACGGGATTAAGTTTGCAAAACCGTGAGTACACTCGGCACCCTTTTTACACTTTACACTTTTTGGGTGCAATATGTTAATCTATCATAAACATACTAAATCACACTCTTATTCTATGAAATCACACAAACAATCCATCATACATGCTATAGTTATGTGATACTTGAATTGTTTACTTGGAACATTCTTATGTGATACTAAATGTCATTAACTGCGATCAAGCCTCCCTTAACATGTATAGTGCTATAGGAGTAAAGCACTGCCTGTATTCTTGGGGTCAATGTTAAGTTTTTAATCTATTATGTGGTACACTTGAGGATTGACTTGTAGTTCACATGCCTTGTTTACATTAATCTCGTATACTAGCTTATCATGTGGATTTGTTTAAACGTTTTTACCACTTATGCTATGATATCAAATTATGTACTCTCCAATACTTTGTTATTGAACTATACTTTTTAACATGTTGCAGGTGATGAGATTGATATGACGAAACTTAGTAGGATCGACATAGAAACACGCTTAGAATGACTAAGTTATTTATTATGTTCTTGTTGAACTTGTCTCATTTGTTGTTACTTTGAATTTGAATTATGTTGTATTTGACAATTTGATGAATGAAATGAAATGGGTTATTTAATTAAATATTGTCACAATTAGTGTTATGATGTCACACCCTCAATTTCCACTTGCGGAGTTTTACCGCGAGGCGTGTGAACAAACCAGAATCTGAAACACTAGTACGTCGAACGACTCTATATGATTTGATAATACGTTTTCCAAAATCATTTGTTGTAAATTTTAGATTACCAATATTTAGCATGAGTATCAGTTTTTAAAATTTGAGCGGAAGCATAAATAAGTAGTGATGCGGGCGCCAACACAAACGCCAAAACAAATGAAAAATCCCAAAACAATATTAATAAATAAGACTCGATAAAGATGTCTTGTTCAATGCATGTGCGTGCACCTAGAGCTCCTAGCGTCCTGAGAAACATGTAAAGAAACAAGTGTCAACATTAAAGATGAGTGAGTTCACAGGTTTTCATAAATTCGTTTTTTTCGGTTATAGTTTGTTACTCCGTTATCCCCAACCCGGGATAACATATCAGTTCCATTATTCCAATCCCGGAATAATAAGTTGTTGCTTCCAATATTCCCAAACCGGAATATTAAGTTGTTGTTTCCATTATCCCCAACCCGGGATAATATGTTGATGTTCCAATATTCCAAACCCGGAATATTAAGTTGATCCGTAATTAAGTTCAATATTAATGTATATAGGTAGCTAGCCTAAAGTCATGTCACTAAGTGTTCGCGATCGAAGCTGACAGTTGTGCCTCCGTTTTGCCAGGCCTATCACATGACCATGGCGATGTTAGGCCAATCATACACCCGTTGACCATACCCGGTCGGCTAGCGCGACTAGCTCGGATGGGGCTCGTCAGACCCAGTAGTACTACTTATAATTCCCCCGCTATCTAACCCAAATACTAACGATCCGAGGAGATTGTCGAGGACTTAAGTGATAAAGCTGCTTAGTGCCCATAACATTACATTAACATTAACTTAGTTACCGTATAGTTATGTGACGTTAAATTTGTATAACGTAAAGAGTTTGAGTTTGAGAGTGTATACATGTTTCTCCCCCTGTTGTTTAAAAACCGGATAAAGTTAGGGGCCGTGAACTCACCTTTATTTGCTCGGTTAGTGTAGCAAAGATGTTATAAGAGATGGGACCGCTAGTTGCGTCCTAACAAACCAATTAATTACACGTCAGTGTGTAGTCACACCAATACAAATTCCACACGAAATTTACTCACAAAGTGATACACACAAACAACATATCTAACACTCAAACATGCATGCAAGTATTCTCATGTGATCATAGTAATCAAACAACTTATCGTGAACATATTTCAAATCCATGCAACACTTTAATGCATAAAATCACAAGTTATCAACTTTCTGCTTAACACTCAATTATTCAGCTGTTTTCGAGGATTTTTATAAAATAGTTCTGACATTCCAAAAATTCCAATATTTTTACAGTAGGTGACATCTATACCATAGAAATTTATATAATTTTTCCAAGTCCTAAATCTTTACCAATTAGCCATAAATATTAATTCATTAAGCTGCAGTCAGATTTACTGTTTTCTGACTGCAGTCCACGGAAGAATTTATTTAAAAATTACTGATCGTCCGATTAACAAAATTCCAGTTGGAGTTACCCGGAATTTTCTATACCTAGTTGCTGTACAAAAATCATGACTCAACTCTCTACTGATTTTAAAATCTAGCTTGATAAACAACCAACAAAATTCCAGAATTTTCACAGCTTTAGCTACTGAACTTGTTTAGCCCTTTAAAAATATCAAACGACCTCAGAAAATTATGAATCCAGCGCCATTAGATTCCTTATTCAAATCTCTACGTTCTAGACATCAGAAAATCCGTTTTTTCGACAACTAACGACCAAGTTACAGCCAGATGAAGTCGGCTGTAACTATGACTCAGCATCCTGTTTCAGCATTATTGTTATTACAACTTACCTACACCGTTCCTATTGATCGACCTAAGCGAGCAAAAACCGATTTTTGATCATAGTTTACTACTAACGACTTATCCATGCAAACCCTTCTCAATACTTTAGTTTTTATACACAAATCACAGCCTATACATTCAGCTTTCAAACAACATTCAACCTAGTGTAAACAATCCGAAACAATAAGATCATTCAATGTAAACATCATCAACAAATCGGCTAATCTAACATCTCGTTCAATCATGCTTGGCAAGCTTATATCTTCCGAAAACAACCCTACTTGTAACTACGATACATAAGCCGATTAAAACATGTATACTCCGAAAACCACACAATTGTTTCATTCAATCAATCACTCCGGAACAAACAACCAAAATCAACACACATATAACCGAACACTATCTTGTAACATATGTTGAATTCTCACCTTTGATAACTAGGTAAACAAGCCGAGATGCGGACAAGAGTAACCCGGCTGTTCCAGCAAACCGCGACTGAAGGAACTGAAAAGGAAAGCTGCTCGTGATCGACAAAGAGTGCAAGGGCTGTTTGCGGTCAGGAAATAAGGACGGCGATGGCTGCTGCTGCTGCGACCGAGAGGGTGGAGAGGGTAAGGCAGCCGACGGCAGCTTTTATTGTTAGGGTTTGTGTTTGTGTTTGAAACATGCATGGGTATGTGTATATATATAGCGCCAAGAGATGAGGGTTTCGGTTTTGGTTAGTACGTGTGGCCGAGGGACTTGGGTTGGGTTAATTGGATTTGGGTTTTGATCTTGGCCGAATAGTTAGAGTGCCGAGAGGCTAGGGTGAGTTAATTTGATTTGGGTTTTGATCTTAGCCGAATAGTTAGAGTTGTAAGTCTAGGTTTGATCGTTGTTTTCTTCTAGCCGAAGACTTAGGTTCAAGGTTTAAACTTTGTGAACTCCTAGAGTCACCATGAACCTAGGTTGGAACGTGTCGTGGTTCGGTTCAGTTCGTGCACATATCAACTCTAATTATTCAATCACTAAAACAATCACATAACACACATCACGTATTCATTTAACTCGTGCACGTTTAATACTTAGCATACACATTATTCGACATGTGTCACGTGTAAGTTATCCGAAAAACCCGGGATATCACATATGATGTCTCGAGCAATCTTGTTTGTCTCACTCTGATGTTTCCTCCATCGGTTGGTGTGTGACAGATTGGTATCAGAGCCATAACTATAGGAATTAGGTAGAATTGCCATGTTCGACCTAGTCTATAGTTTAAGTGTCCAACTTGACCTTTCTTGATTCATGCTTAAAATGTTAATTCTTCCTATTTCTTTTGTATTTATATATATGCAACGTGTCTTTCCTAAGACACTTACACAACTTACACACTTGAAGACACTCATACTAAAAACGAGACGATCTCACCAAAATAGGGGTGAAACCCGCACTTTGGTGATCACTCTCAATCCGCGTATTCGATATTACACGAAATTACACCATCAAGTTAGGAGTGAAATCCACATCTTGATGGGAATTTCCATTCATACTATAGTGGACCCTTACCAGCGAGTCAGAATTTTCTCCTTGTTTGGTAAGTACCAACCACGCATAAGGTACGATGTTGTCAAGTTAGGGGTGAAACCCGCACCTTGTCAACTAGTCCCATTCCTCGATTTTCAATCTCGCCAAAGTTTCGATTTTTTGATCGGTTAGAGACGTGTAGTAACTGGAAGGATAAAGTGTTGTTAATCGCTTCTCGACTAGAGCACTTTACCTATAGGCCAAAGCACGTTTCTCTAATTTGAAAGAATCTTGATTCACTTTGGCATAGTCGACGTTTCTCCACCTGAAACACTCTAATATTTTATTAAGCCTATCTTTTTTGTATCTCAATTATCATGTGTTTTAATACTTGTTACCTTGTTCATTTCTAGCCCGATGCACAACTCGCACACCTTTCGTAACCAAAAACAATAATAATAATCCTCGTGAATTAACTAAATTTATACTCCTTATGCAGATCATACATGTTTATGCTTTGAATGCTTGTATGCTTATGCTATCTATGTGAATTCATATGTTTTACATGATACTTATATGCTCCAAAAACGATTTCTTTTATAAAACGCATTACGATCAAAGCCTTAATCTCTCTTCTATTGTCGAACCCTTTAGATGTCTTTCTCTCAAAGCGTTATAGTCAATAAGAAGTCCAAGTCAAGGTCCCATTCCGATTCGATGTCCAAAAAGGACTGCATGAAGTTCATGGCCGAGCAAATGGCAAGGTCATACCCGATATCGTCAGCAAGATCCAAACCCACCCAATGCCGAATCACCCCACACCTCTGTCGACTCCAAGATGGGAACACCTAAATAAACCTTTACCCATAAGCAATTTTGCTCTTGCAACCCCCAGCCTTTCACCGGCGAAGGGGACGCCATCAAGTTACTACAATGGTTTGACGCCATTGAGGTTACTTTTACTCAAAGTGGTTGTCCAGACCACCTGCGTACCATGAACGATACGGAAGTTTTCCGATCGAATGCTCTTGATTGGTGGACTTCCGAGTGAACGCTTGTGGTAACGATGCCGCTTACGCCCTCCCGTGGATCGAGCTCAAAAAGCTGATGGAGAATGAATTTTATCCTCCCCACGAACGCCAACGACTCGAGAATGAGTTTTGGAACCTTAAGCAGGTGAGGAATGACAACGCCGGCCTCACGACCCGTTTAAGTAGCTGAGTGCGATATGCCCTAGCCAAGTCGACACGACCAAAAAGGCAGTTGCCAAGTACATACGTTGCCTCCCTCCTCACCTCACGGACCTTGTCGACACCACCTCACCCAAAACCCTCGAGGAAGCTTTTCGCCTGTTTGCTCGACTGAACAATAACCACGTCCTTGGTGAAGCCTCCAAAGCTTCATTAAGGAAAGCCCACAAAGCCACCACCGAAGCCCTCACTAAACCTACCTCACCCAAACC
Organism: Scalesia atractyloides; assembly: GCA_947069175.1. NCBI lineage: Eukaryota > Viridiplantae > Streptophyta > Magnoliopsida > Asterales > Asteraceae > Scalesia > Scalesia atractyloides. The sequence continues at coordinate 18,357,720 of CAMTDV010000022.1, read as the reverse complement.
CCCAAAGAGCAACAACAAAGGCAAGAACCGGAAGGCTTCGAGCCAAAACTGCGCGGTAGTCACTCCGCCAAACTCTCAACTCTCTCAACAGCTAGCCTTAGCCTCTCCCGACCCTATCGAGAAGGCGTACACTGTGCCGCATCCCAAGTGTAACACTTGCCTTTTCACGATCCCGTTACTGCCCCTTGCCGCCTATGCACTATCTGCAATAGGTATGGACTCTTCGCCCAACAATGTCGAAGTGCTCCGCAAGCCCCTACCAACCAAGCCCGAGCCATAATCGCACCCCAAAACCCTACCGTTACCAAAACCGGCCACTTGCACCTACCGCTCGTGCCTGCTTTAGATGCGGAGATCCAAACCACTTTGCCAACAACTGCCCGCAGCACAACAACAAAAACAACCAGCAGCAGCAGCAAGCTCGCGGTCAAGCCTTTGTCATTATAGCCGCACAAGCTCAAAACACCAACGATGTCATTTCGGGTATGTTTTTCGTTAACAATGTTTATGCTACGTGTTTATTTGATACTGGTGTGGATAAAAGTTTTGTATCCATTGAATTCGAACCTTTGCTTATGTGTAGACGTTCTAAGTTGCCTAAACCATTCGAAGTCGAAGTCATTGACGGAAAATCCGTCACTGTCGATTCTATCTTTTCTAATTGTTCTTTGAATCTTAACGATCATATGTTTACCATTGACCTCATACCCATGCAAATGGGAAGCTTCAATATCATAGTAGGTATGGATTGGCTTAGGCGGGTCCATGCTGAAGCTGTTTGTTCCGAAAAGTTCATTCGTCCTCCCCTTCCCAATGACGATTCCTTACACGTCTATGGCGAGAAACCCTCCAAAGGTCTTAAGCTTATGTCGTGTATCCAAGCAAACAAATACTTGCGTAAGGAATACTTTGCCTTTCTAGCCCCATCGTGGAAAAGAAGGATAAGGGTCCAAGCGTGAGTGAAGTTGCCGTTATGTGTGATATACCCTGACGTCTTCCCTGAGGATCTTCCTGGTCCTCCTCCTTCTCGTTCTGTTGACTTTCGCATCGACCTCATCCTTGGCACAACTCCAGTCGCAAAATCCCTATTGTCTAGCATATTCGGAGATGCAAGAGCTGTCTAGCCAACTTCAGGAGCTTCTTGATAAAGGCTTCATACGCCCTAGTACCTCTCCTTTGGGCGCTCCCGTTCTATTGGTAAAAAAGAAAGACGGATCCTTCTGCATGTGCATCGATTATCATGAGCTCAACAAGCTTACGGTCAAGAACCGATACCCAATTCCTTGCATCGACGACCTTTTTGATCAGCTTCAAGGCGCCACTTGTTTCTCAAAAATCGACATTCGCTCTAGTTATCATCAACTTCGAGTCCTCGAAGAAGATATACCCAAAACCGGGTTTCGCACACGTTATGGGCACTACGAGTTTGTAGTCATGCCATTTGGTTTGACCAACGCACCCACCGTATTTATGGATTTCATGAATCGTGTGTGCAAGCCTTATCTTGACCGATTCGTGATCGTCTTCATTGACGATATCCTAATCTATTCCAAGACGCGAGAAGAGCATGAGTGACACTTGCGTCTTATCCTTTAGCTTTTGCATACTGAACGTCTTTACGCCAAGTTCTCCAAGTGTGAATTTTGGCTAAAGGACGTTCAATTCCTTGGTCATGTCGTCAACGAACTTGGTATTCACGTTGACCCCGCGACAATTAAGGCAGTGAAGATGGATTGCTCCTAAGTCTCCGTCCGAAATTCGTTCATTTTCGGCTTAGCCAGTTACTACCGTCGGTTTATTTCAAATTTCTCTAAAATTTCCGTGCCTCTCACTTCCATGACTCAAAAGGATAAGCCTTTTGTTTGGAGTTCCAAACAAGAGGAGTCTTTTCAAATGCTCAAGGAAATGCTTTGCAATGCTCCTATCCTAGCCCTTCCCGATGGTACCGATGACTTTGTCGTGTATTGCGAGTCCTCAAAAGAAGGTCTTGGTTGCATTCGTATGCAACCAGACAAGGTCATCGCTTACGCGTCACGACAACTCAAGATTCATGAGAAAAACTATACTACACACAACCTTGAACTTGGTGCAGTTACTTTTGCATTAAAGATATGGCGACACTACCTTTATGGTACAAGTGTATGGTCTTCACCGACCATAAGAGCCTCCAACACATCTTCAATCAAAAGGAACTCAGCATGCATCAACGCGTTGAGTGGAATTGTTAAACGACTATGACTGCGATATTCGCTACCACCCTGGTAAGGCGAATGTTGTAGCCGACGCTCTTAGTCGGAAAACTCATGTTAAGAGTGTACGTTGCTACCAAACCTTGGGAAAGCTTCAAGAGATGATTTGTGAGGCACAATACTCAACCGTTAATGAGGGTAACCTCGATAATGAGTTGAAGTGTGGTGCTGAAAACCAGCTCGTGACCAAATCCAATGGCATCATGTGCTATCTCGACTGTATTTGGATTCCAAACCGTGATAATCTTCATGACCTCTTGATGAGTGAAGCTCATGAATTTTCTCGGTATTCTATTCATCCTAGCGCCGATAAGATTTATCATGACCTTCGTGCGTCTTATTGGTGGTCTGGAATGAAGAAAGATATCACCTGTTACATTTCAAAATGCCTTACATGTTCCAAGGTAAAGGCTGAACATCAACGTCCCTCTGGCTTACTCGAACAACCGGAAATTTCCATTTGGAAATGGGAGAGTATTGCCATGGATTTCATCACCAAACTCCCTCAAACATCGTCTGGTCACGATAGTATTTGGGTAATCATCGACCGTCTGACCAAATCTACTCATTTCCTTCCCATACGTGAAGACTACCGAGTCGAGAAATTGGCACGTATCTACACAAATGAAGTCATCTGTCGTCATGGTGTCCCCGTTGACATTATTTCGGACCATGATGGTTGTTTCAGTTCTCGTCTTGGCAAACGTTTCAAAAAGCTGTTAGTACTCACCTCAATCTCAGTACTGCTTTCCATCCTTAGTTTGATGGTCAAACCGAGCATACTATCTAAACTCTAGAGGACATGCTTCTTTCTTGCGTAATCGATTTTGGTTGCAACTGGGACATGCATTTTCCTTTGGTTGAAATCTCATACAATAACAGTTACCACGCGAGTATTCAAATGGCACTTTTCGAGGCATTGTATGGACGCAAGTGCCGATCGCCTATTTGTTGGCATGAGATCGGGGAAGCTCAAATCACCGGTCCCGAGGATATACAATAGATGACGGATAAGATTTTGCAGATTCAGGACAACTTGCTCAAAGCCAGAAGCCGACAAAAGCGTTACGCAGATAAAAGACGTAAGCCTTTGGAATTCAATGTTTGTGACTTTGTACTTCTCAAGGTATCCCCTTGGAAGGGTGTGGTTTGTTTCGAGAAAAAAGGGAAAGCTCGCTCCTCGCTATGTAGGTCCTTTCAAGATTCTCGGAAGGATTGGCAAGGTAGCATACCGACTGAACCTACCACAAGAGCTCAGCAACGTTCATCCTACCTTCCACGTCTCAAACTGAAGAGATGTCTTGCCGAAGAAGGACTCCAAGTTCCACTTGAAGATCTTCAAATCAACGACACCTTACACTTCGTGGAGAAGCCAGTCGAAATCATGGATCGAGGCACTAAGCAACTAAGGCATAGACAAATTCTTATCGTGAAGGTTTGATGGGAAGGAAAATGTGGCTCTGAGTTTACTTGGGAACTTGAAAACGACATGAAGACTAAGTACCCGCATCTATTCGTCACATCTTCCTAAATTTCGGGACGAAATTCCCTAAAGGATGGGAGACTGTAACGCTTCGCTTTTGTAACTTTTCCTTTTTAGTAATTTTGCTTAGTGTTTCTATAATTGGAAAGTCCAAACCTTGTAATCATATTTCATTTTTGAATTATTGTAAATCTAAGGCTTTGATTGTAACTAAATTGATCGATTATACGCAATTCGCAATCTTTATGCACATTTATACCTATGATCATACACGCATTCGTTACGCAATTTATAGCTTCGAATCAACTTCCATATTCTTATCATATATCATGAAAGTTAAACATTTCAATTCAAGCAAGCAATTAGCAAGGTAAACGCAAAATACATAAGCATATGACTCCTCGTAAATCTTGTCACGTTTATAAACTACATCGCTACAAGACAAGTCCTTCTTTTTGAGATTATATAAGGCCCTTAATCTTGGTTTTGACCTTCCAAACAAGTCACAACTATATAAAAACAATGTGCCTTAATTAATCATCACTTAAACCTAATAATATTTTGATTAACAAAAAAAATAAAAGAAAGGAAGACAGCTTGCGGCCGCAAGCTGTCTCCTTCACATGTCCTTCTTGTTTCAAGCAAAACTCCCAACTAACCCATTAAATGCAACCCTAATCTTTCCTCTATAAAACCCCACCTTTCCCCAACCTTTTCTCACTTTTACAAGCCTCCAACACTTCACAAAACCACCACAAACCTCCAAAACTTTCTACTGTACTACTTCAGTTTGCAAGTGAGTTTCAACTCACTTCCTTCTTTGTTTAAACCTTGTTTCTTCTTCTAACACATTTGGATAACCTCTAGGAAGGTTCTCACAAGTTTGCTTGGGCAAACTAAGGTGAAACCTCACCATTTTGAGGTCCAAAAGTGTGTTAAACTTTCTCCCCGTTCTTATCTTTTCAAACTTTAAAAGTGTTAAAGTTTTCTTCATGTTTTCTTCCTCAACAATGTTTGCTAAGACCCATGGGATGTTACCATAGGTTTTCCATGGAAAATCAAGGTGGCACAATACCATTTTTAGGGCCAAACTTTCTGTTTTGAAAGTTAAACTTATAAACTTTTTTTGAACTTGTTTTAATCTTAACAACTCTATGCTACTTGTGCCTCTAATCAAGTTTATGGTTAGTGATCTAGCTAGACTTGTTCCACACAAAATCAAGAGATATAATATGCCTCTAAACTTGTGGTTATTACTAGGGTTTTTAATCCACATGTGTTGAGCCATCCAAGCTTACAAGCTTGTGTTTGGTGTAGGTGTGATTATATGGAGGCCTTGGCTATCCAACTTTTCAATCCACCCCTCACTAGATTATTTCTATCCATTAAGCTACGTTTCACCTTCACTTGAGTAACATGGCTACGACACGTCCCCAACGTTGCCATGTTCGAGATGCACGCACCTAGCTTGCTTATTCGGTTCGAAACGTAGCTTAGTGAAGTACTTTATTCATGACCATCCGGATTGTTGTGGCAATTTGTGTATTGGTGAATCTTATGAAAGAGGTTTAGGATGGTTATCCTCCCACCTCCATGCATGACTTCTATGACATCCATGACTTTTATGAAATCTATGAGTTATATATGATAAACTTGTAATAATATATGTAAACTATATATGTAAATCATAAACATAACCGAACCTTGACGATGACCATATGGTTACTTGCCCTAATATTAGGTTATTTTATCTAAGACCTAACCATTGATCTGATTCTATTGGGCATGACCCATAAAAACACAAACACCTTTCGGGGCTTATAGTGTTAAAAACGAGAATTAACGTCTAGATAAATACTTTCGACTATACATAGTTTTTGTATAATTTAAATTCCTAAAAATTACCGAACTCCATCATCATTCCAATACTCACACACCTACGTTTCCTTTTGTAGGATAACTCGGTGTTCGTCCCCCTAATCAACCTAAACGCTTTCACAGAATTAACTTTGAAAAACCGTGAGTACACTCGACACCCTTTTTACGCTTTACACTTTTTGGGTGCAATATGTTAATCTATCATAAATACACTAAATCACACTCTTATTCTATGAAATCACACAAACAATCCATCATACATGCTATAGTTATGTGATACTTGAATTGTTTACTTGGAACATTCTTATGTGATACTAAATGTCATTAACTTCGATCAAGCCTCCCTTAACATGTATAGTGCTATAGGAGTAACGCACCGCCCGTATTCTTGTGGTCAATGTTCAGTTTTTAATCTATTATGCTATACACTTGAGGATTGACTTGTAGTTCACATGCCTTGTTTACATTAATCTCGTGTACTAGCTTATCATGTGGATTTGTTTAAACGTTTTTACTACTTATGCTATGATATCAAACTTGTCTACTCGCCAATACTTCATTATTGAACTATACTTTTTAACATGTTGCAGGTTGATGAGATTGATACGACGAAACTTAGTAAGATCGGCATAGAAACACGCTTAGAATGACTAAGTTATTTATTATGTTTTTTTTGAACTTGTCTCATTTGTTGTTACTTTGAATTCGAATTATGTTGTATTTGACAATTTGATGTATGAAATGAAATTGGTTGTTTAATTAAATATTGTCATAATTAGTGTTATGATGTCTCGAGCAATCTTGTTCGTCTCACTCCGATGTTTCCGCCATCGGTTGGGGTGTGACACTTCACCATATGTGAAGATTGTTTTTGATGACACTGTCATTCCACCTAACCAAACTTGGTTGTCCAGTTCATCTACCACCCTTCCTCTCCCAACTGAACCTGCATGTTACCAACCCTCACAACAGTAACAACATTATACTACTAGAACTTCAATGTTTGATCAATGGGATGGTTCAATGGACTTTGAGAGTGGATACGCAACATATGAGGGTTACGGAGGTAATTAGTATGATAGACAAATGATTAACATGGGAATCCAAAAGTGGTACAACATAGGATTTAGGTCGGCTGATAGGGGAATTTATGAAACGTTTGGGTATCAACATCATGTTCATCAACAGGGTCCGATAAATTAGCAACCGATTCCTGGAAGACCCATAGACATCCCGTTACCGACACCGGTGCATCAAATGCCGGTTCAACAAAGGCCACTTCCAAGGAATCTGGTTCCATTGGTCAAATAACCCGAAGGCATTCCAAGAAGATATGATGGGGGACCGGTAAGGGGCGTTGAGAGTCATTTTAAACCCGCCATTGCTAATAATCCCTCACCGGTAGTCATTCCTCAAGTACGAGGTTGGTCATTTGAGGTTTAAGCACAATCCATCCAAAGCTTGCCCAAGTATCACGGGTCGGTCACTGAAGAACCATACCTACACATTGCTGCTTACGATGCCTGTTGCAACACTATTGGAGGTCAAGGTTTCACACCGGACGACGTGAAATTGGTACTCTTCCAATTCACACTCGAGGATAAAGCTCAGCAATGGTTTCACTCACTACCATCCGCCTCGATTTTCACGTGGCCTGACATGGAGCAGCTGTTTTGGATGAGTTCTACACGCCTCAACAGACTAATAATGCTAGGAAAGATATTCAGAATTTCAACAGAATCAGGTAAGCTTTTCCATGAAGCATTTAATCGTTTAAGATGTTGTCGAAGAACTGCCCACATCCTGGCATACAATTGTGGGAGTTACTTACGCTTTCCGTTAGGGGTTAACGAATGAGGATGCAAGGGATCTTAGCTCGATATCGAATGACACATTTGGTACAAATATGAGTATGTCGATTGGGAATATTTGGAGAAGAACGCAAGCACATCAAAGCGAAAGGCTCAATCTTCAAGAAGCACTCGACGTTCAGTGGTGAGGGTAGTTGAGCACACACCTAAGGTCGGGGGACAATACCCAGTTCGTGGGCATTGTGGAGACCTAGGATACATAGCTGATCAATTCCTTGTATTGTAGATGTACATGATGAGGTGAATGTGCTACAAGGTAATGGGAACAGGTATTCGGATTTCCAAGGCAATATCCAACACTACCAGCCCTGTAATCAGAATAATTATCAAGGGGGCAACAATTTTGGTTATCCAAGGAATTACCAGCACGGCAGTGGTCAGGGGAACGATTAGGTTATGGAATTGTTAAAGGCCATGCAGCAAGAAATGCAAAGAAAGAATCAATTAGATGACGCTGGAGCACAAAAAGATGAGATGCGGGATAAAGCCATCCAATCACTAACAACACAGATGGGGCAGCTGGCTAGTGAGGTAGCAATATTGAAGCAACAGAACAGGAGCTTCCTAGTAACACCCACACAAACCCCAAGAACATGAAGAGCATACCAATCATCGAGGTAAGTTTCGTTCCTAAGAATGGATTAAACGATAAATCTTTAACCTCTTCTGTTTCTCATGTGATTGCGGGTGTGAATGAAACAAGTGTCGTGAGTGGTGGAAGTGATGCAGGGAACCAGTTATCCCAATTCGAGTTGGGAAGTTCAAGATCCACAAAGCATTGTTGGATTACAGAACAGGGATGAGCGTTCTCCCGGGTAGCCTATATGACCAGTACGACTTTGGTCCGTTACACGCGATTGATAGCATGGCGGCGTTCGTGGATGCAAGTTGGAAGCAACCTCGAGGGGTTGTGAAGGATGTAGTGATATAGTTGGGCGAGTTTTACTAATCGGTGGATTTTATGGTGATCGACTACACACTGTCGAAGACTTACGAGTAGCCGCAGGTAGTGTTGGGTCGTCCATTCTTGTATACGGCAAACACTCAAATCGATTGAAGAAACGGAATGGTCACCATGAGCTACGGGAATCGTAAGTTGTACTTTAATGTGTCTTTAAAATCCATTTATTACGATCTTGTTAATGCCTTGAGTCACACAGTTGCTAGTAACGAACATGTTTCAAGTGTTAGCACTGTCAAGTCAATTGCAAGTGGTTTTTAGTTGTAAAGGTCTGAGTTGAAGAACAGTGAAAATCAGGCAAGGAAGGCAAGTGTGAGCAGGAGAGCAAGTGAAGGAAAACCACCCGATGGTGGGATTATATGGGGAAGTGAAACTAAATTTAACCCCAATTGGCGTGAAGCTGTGAACCTCCCAAGTAATTGGATGGAGCTGTGTGTAGAGAAGTGGGAGGCAAGCTGGTTGCTGAACCACCCTGAGCACAACAGGTACGATCTGGCTGAAGACCTAAAACTTAGCGCTCTCGGGAGGTAGCCAGAGGATGTAGAGTTTGTTTCGTTAGTTTCGTTTTGGTATGTGTTGTGTTTTGGCAGGTTACTATGTTCTCATACTCACGGATGCAATGATTCAAGTACGGGGATGCTTGGCAACATCCCTGGTGAGATATAAAAGAATCCAGGAGATGCGTATGTTCCGGTTAGATCGCAACAGCTACCCCATTATAGACACTCATTGATTTTCGGATTAGGTGAATGTGTCTCTCTTAATCTTGTATTTTTATATTTATTTGGCTTATTGGTGGTGTGAATCGTTGTGTTGGGAGTGGTGTTATTTGTGAGTTGATTAGGTCGTTAGCCGCTCATGGTTTGTAGGTGGTATATCTCAAGTTTAGATTATAAATTGTACTATACATTAGGACAATGCATCCCAAGTATGGGGATGCGGTAACTCGAGATAGGGTTAGTAAGTGATGGTTTGAAATGCTTTAATTGGTTTGAAATTGAAAAATTTTGAAAAAAATTGAAAATGTTTCATAAGATTTTTGTACAAAAATGGAAAATGATTAGTACAAATAGATTGTTGGTTTCAATTATTATATATATAGGATAATAAAACGGTCGAAAACGCATCTAATTTAGGATTTGTGGGTAGGCCTAGCCGATTGAAAGGTTTCTTAGGATTATTATAAAATACTTAAATATTAGGATTCTTGTGGGATCTCGCCTTAGGAATTATAGCAAAGCTGAAATTGTAGAGAGTGTAAGGGATTCTGTTATAAGTAAGATTATAAGTATTCCGATTAATGGCACACCTGTTTCTTTTTATGAAAACAAATTCGAAACAAGGTGGCGCTCGAAAAAATTTCATTTATCCATTAAAATGAGCTAGTTGTGTATTGACAAATCCTATGGTATTGCCATGGGGATGGTGACTCATGTGGTACATACCCTCTAGGTGGAGTTAGAAAAGAAAGAGAAAAACGTGTGAAATTTATTTCATTAACCCCTAGGATGGTGAATCGAGTGGGGTATGTCCGCTAAGTTGATCGTATTCAAAAGTATGTCGAAGCTCAAAACCATCATTCATTATCCATCATATTCTAATCGGAAATACATAAAAGATTGTTTTATAAGACAATAATTTCATAAGCTTGAAACGGGAGTAAGCGGCGGTATGGTTTTTAAGTGTGAGACCCATAGAGGAATAATGCAATTGAACTTAATGAGCTATGATTAAGGGCTTGGAAACCGGCAATAGGGTTTAAGTGGAAAGTATACTTTTAATCTTAGTTGATGCGTGAGTAAACTTGTTAATAAAATAACTGAATAATTTGGAAGCCAATGATTTGATTGTGATTCTAGTGCAAATAATTTTTCGGGACGAAAAAAGATAAGTGTGGGGATGTGATGGAATAGGATTGGAATGGTGTTTAACATGTTGAAGTGATTAACCTTATGAGTTTTTATGTGTTTAAATGTGTGAAATTGAATAACTACGCGAAAATGGTGTTTTGTAGGTTAAACACGAAGATTGGACGTGTTTTAAAGAAAATAAATAGAGTGGAATTAAAGATCTTAAAAGATGGAATGATAGAGGGCTGAATTACGAAGACGTGGGTGAAAACGGTGCATAAAACGGAGTTAAAACGAAAAAGTTATAAAGAAAACAATTTTAGAAGGGATCTGCCGACCATAAGCTACAGTCAGTCGACCATAGGTTACGATTGAGTGACCAGAAACTCTCTACCATAGCTTACGGTCCGTAGACCATAGCTTACAGTAGGACATCTGGAAAAACGTGAATTTGGCATGTTTTTGAGGTACAAAAGGTTTCCTAAACCCTAATTCGGGTTTAAGACTTCTTGGGACGAGAATTGGCATCTAGGAGCATCAAGTTGGGAGCTTTTCACCTCAAACCATCATAATTCCTACCGAATCAAAGATCAAAGTCTCGAATTCAACCGTTTCTCAAATGTTTGATGATTAAGTGACCAACATGAGTGGCTAATTCATTCGTGGTTTCCTCCGAGTGGAGGATTCTTGTAAGTGGATGATTGTTTTGAGTTTTTTTTATGTAATTGAGACTATCAATCTAAGCATTCGATGCTTTTTGCTTAGGGATTTATTAACTTAATTGTAAACGATTGATTTTACTTCAAACCTAGTTTTGATTCTTTCAATTCCCAAGAGTTCTAGTAATTGGGATATATTATATAGGGATAGGGGTTGGTAATCTTCAAGGGATAATCGTGTGATAACCCTTCGTTGTTAATCAATCAAAGTACTTAGTCCTCACTTATAACATCAGTTAATTAACTATATGAATCATGTCTATGTGGTTTTCTCAATTTAAACTAATAACTTGAATCCACTGTGAATCTGAAACTTGGAGGAATCACCTTTTCTCCAACTGTTTACGAACTCGTTTTAGTAATTTCTAGTTTAATCAACCAACCAAACATTTCGATTTTACGTTTTTGCAATTAGGTCTAAATACTTAATTTACAAACACTTTCCACAATACTCCCCTGGATTGATACCCTACTTACCCTAGCAATTAAGGTTAATTAGGTTTTTGCATGACACTCACGACAATCATCATATACCAACCAAAATAGATAAAAGTAAAGTCGTAATTGGTACCGCATCTATCTAGAAGACATAAGTTTAACTCACGATACAGGTTCGGTGTCGACGATGTAGCTATCATGGCTAATCAAAAGAAAGTATTTTTTAACTTAAATACCAACACAAGTATGGGTGAGTAAGGTCGTATCCACAGAGAATTTGTCGTCAGTGTTTAGTGAATGAACAAATTAACTATTGTAATCTACATTGAGGATTTATTTGTTTGTTTGAGGAAAACAAAAATTTAAGAAAAGTGTTATCGGAATGAGAAGAAGTAACCCCCACCCGGAATCTTGATTACAAGTTTAACATAAAAGACTCTTTTACTGATTCAAACACCACATAGACAATGCCTTGGAATTAATGTCTTTAATTAATGATTAGGGATAGTTTTAAATAGTAACTACAATAACCTAACAATCCGTTAAATTATACCAATTACCCATCAAATCATCAACCTACTAATGATGCAAGGAAATCGCCAATAAGCTTGATACATGAAATAATTCAAATATAATAAGCGTGTACCAAAAATCAACACAAGTGGTTAATAATACTAGTTACAAGAATCATAAAACAAAGTTAATGTGAAAAACTTAGCAATCATTCATCCGGGGAACACACGAAGAGTTTAGCCTTGCATGTTCATCATTGTAGCTTTAGATATTTATTTGGATTGAATAAACATGAAGAAACTGAATGATTTGGGTGTCGGGACTCCGAAAATCATGGGATGCTCCGGATTTGTCTAAAATGACTGAAAGTTAATGGGATTATGATTTTGTGATTTAGGTTAATACATAATTTCCCCAAGTCAACATTCTCCCACACGTCGCGAGAGCCTTCTGATCCTTCCATGTGGTTCCATACCTATCAAAACATGAGCCCACATTTAGTCCCTCCAGTGCATCGCGAGACCCACCTGCTCCCCCCGCATGGTGTAGGGAAGACAGTTTAACATAACTATATCCGGGGAGATTCGTCCTTTTACCTCATTTAGCACCCATTAAACCTATAAAACTCAACGCAAAATAAGTACAACATAAAGATACAAAACAACGTGTTAAATGACTAAATCGTGTACAAAATTGTACAATTACAATATGTTTTCATAAACACATCACACCCTACAGTTATCTTTTTTCGTCCCAAAACAATTACCTGCACTAGAATCACAATCAAAATAATTGGCCTTCAATATATTCAAGTACTTATAACGAATCTAACCACACATTAACTAGGATTGCAGGTATCCGTCCACTTAAACCTAACCGCCGATTTCCAAGCTCTTAATCATGATCCGTTAAGTTCAAGTGCATTATATATCTATATATCTCACACTCAAAAGTCCACAATTCTACCTAATCTCGCTTCAAGCTTATCTACCATCTTATATGAAGATCTTTTTTTTTGTAATTCCTGTTAGATTTTGATGGATGATGGATGAAGGTTTTGAGCTTAAACATGTTTTTTCTTACGTTTTACTTGGAGGGTATATTCACCCGAGTTAACATCCTAGTGGGCAATACCATAAGCTTTACATATTTTTTCTTCTCTCTCTCTCTTTTTTTTGATAACTCAACCTAGAGGGTATATTCACCCGAGTCACTATCCCAGTGGGCAATACCATATACTTTCATTATTACACATCTAGCTCAATTAGTGGAAGAATGGAAAATATTTTTTTTGGGCTCCACGCGTTCTGAATTTATTTTTATAAAAAGGAAAACGCGTGCCATTTAAACGAAATACATATTGATTTTTATTTATAACAGTACCCCTTATACTCTTAACGGTTTCGGCTTTGTTATAGCTTCTAATGCGAGAACCCACAAGACTCATAACAATTAAGTGCATTATATCAATCCTAAAAAACTTTTCAACCGGCTGGGCCATCCAATGATCTGATTACACTATTAACTTCCACTTTGTTTGCAAAACAATATCGGGACATCTTCAAGATTTTGAATTTTTTTTCTGAATTTTTTGTAAATGACTAAAACCTAAATACGACACACACTAGACGCTAGTTTCCCCTCCCCACACTTAAATTCTGCATTGTCTTTAATGGAGCGAGAAAGTACCTACGGCACAAACTAACAAAACCAAAAAGAAAATAAAATACAACAACAAAATGGAATAGATTGCCCTGATCATAAGCAGTTGAATCCTTGTCAATTTCGTTCCATGCTTTCCAATCTAGCGTAATCCTCCAAGTGAAGTCCCAAGCAAGTGACACGAACTAATCAAACATATTTTAGCAACATCATCAAACATAATAATAATAATAATAATAATAATAATAATAATAATAATAATAATAATAATAATAATATCACATATATCAAACCACACAACTGGTTATGCTTACAATTTCCCATAGTATTATCAGATTTAGTAAAGACCATCATCAAATAAAAACAAAATAAAGGGAAAAAGTACAAAAACTCAAAATCATCGGTCGGGTATTGCTGCTAGCTCCCTGGTCTTCATCATCACCATCACCCGGCGCATCCTCTGTGATGCTCTAAACCAATCCGGCACCTCCATATACTATTCCTCCATCATGTTCTTCAACACATCATCCTGTCTCCTACTCACTACCGCTTGACTCGCAAACCCATCCACCACCACATTATATAAAGATTCCAATGTAAGTGGATCTGGTGGTGCCGGTCGTAAGGGGTACTACCGCCTGCCTAGATGTACAATGTCTTGCCCGCATAGCCTAAGCTGCAGGCGTCACGCCTTTACCAGCGTCCAATGTAATGGTTTATCCCACTCAACCACATTACCTTTCCTCAAATTAAGCACCTCAAACCTTTTAGTCACTGGTCCCGGAGTCAAGTATATCTCAGGATATCTATCAAAAGCATCAGAATACCTCGATATCATGGTCACATACAGACCTAACTCCAATAAAGAATCAACACCTTTAGCAAACGTGGTCGTAATTAGGTAGGTGTTAATCCCTCAAAAGAGCGCCTCCTAAGAATCACGTTTACTAGGTCAATTGACGAGTCAAAATTTTAATGTTTGAAAAGTCAAACGAGTCAAATTATAAATGTTATAATCTGATTATATATATGTGCTAAAATATGTTTTGACACTTAAACAAGTTGGTAATAATTATTAGAACATGTGAGAACATGTTCGGCTCATCAATTCCAGAGTTAAGAACGGTTCGCAACCGAAAGTTGCGAAGTATGACTTCTGCTTTGATTTCCGATCCCGACTCAATTTAGATTAGTTTGCTATGATTTAAGGTTGAATTATGATTGTAATTTAATGTAGCATAACCCTCTGAGGTTATAATACATGATCATAATCGTATTCCGAGTTTTTGTACAAGTTTCGATATTATGCCATACTTTGACCGAAATGCCCTTTTTGCAAGAAATAAGGTATTAATCAATAACAAACTTACTAATGAATTATGTACTGATATGTTAATGTAATTAATATATTTTGATGTTATTAAACTGATCATAAACTGAGTTTTTGTATAAGATCGTAAATTGTGTTTTAAAATGACCAAAGTGCCCTTTCAACACCTAAAATGGTAACATAATATATCATATGAAACTCATTACCTCCTGATATAATATCAAAATTGAAATATTTTGGGATATCAAATCAGTTCATAATCTAAGTTTTGATTAAAGATCGCAATTGTCCTTATTTAATGACCGAAACGCCCTGTTGGCACATGGTAGGGTTTTAAACCATAACTATCAATGAAAAATTGATACCTACTGATACTACAGCTTATTTAAAATGTTTTCATGGTAGGTACATGATCATAACCCAAATTTCTAAATAAGTCCTCAAACTATGTGTGAAATGACTAAAATGCCTCTACGGTGCATAGTTTGGTCTCAAATCATATAACTCACATAGGTTTGATTACATACTAATATTATATCACTAATATAATTTTTTTACAGAATGACCATATACATAACATCAGTTTATACGCAAGTTCTTTTAAAACGTCGTGTAATGACTAAACCGCCCGTATGAGGCGTGGTTGATTTTAAAACCTTAACGGGCATATAAGTTGATATCCTACTGATATTACAACTTATTTAAAGTATATTGGCATATAGAACTTATTCATGACTCATCCGGTTACCTGATATCGCTTATACGCGTATGGTTAAGCTTAAGTTTACCATGACGGATCAAACCTTATCATTTTTACTTCAAATTCCAGAATGTTATCTGTTTATCCATACTATACAAGTCTTAGTACTTGTTGGGTTTAAACTACATCCTATTCTGGTCATTGCTTAATCAAGCATATCGTACCATTTTTCAATATTTTAAGTTAACCAGTCCAAGTCTACAACTTGAATATGACCCGTTGGCATTCTAACTGGTTATTTATACCATTCATTCCAGACTAGGGCCTTCCAGTAAATTGCCACCTACTTTTTTCAATTGATTAACGGCTGAGTTATTTATAAACCCTTGCATATTAAAGACAAGTATTAGCTCAGGCAAATACTCTTAACCTATTTTCCCTATACGGGCTTGGGATACGGTATATTATTACCGCATGGTCGGGTATGGGATTAATGACCTATGTGTCGGGAATCAAAATAATCCGTTTTTAATTTGTATTGCTTGATAACTTAAACATTGGGGTTTAATGTGACCATGTCTTGGATATCCTCGGCTTATTTAATTGCAAATGGCCATGACCTAAGCACGGGGTGTAGGCGTACACCTGACAGATGCTAATGCTATAATAAAATATTTTTATAACCCAAGACGGGTTTACCCAATAAGGGTATTAAAGTGGTGTGTCGGTTAACCATGATCTTGTGGTGCACATATGTCGGTACATGCAGGGCAATGGTCAGGTTCACTACCACCTTTGCCTACAACTTATCCTACTATTCCGTGGGTGGACCCTCCAACACTGAACCTGTTGTTGAGCCACCTCCAGAATCATCTACTCAACAACCACCCATGGGTTTTGATAACCCAATCCCTACGTACCCAGATATAATTGGATCCGATCTTTTAAATTCAACAACGCCAAAGGATTATAACTATCCAGTGCCATCATACGATCCTTACGTACAGGCGGTCATACATAATGCACTTTACCCTTCTCCTTTCCCTCTCACTTATCCAACTACTGGATATCCCAGTTATGGGTACTAGTATCCTTTTATGCCTCAACCACAACCTCAGCCACTACCCCAACTTGAGGCCATTAGTAAGGCCTTGGAGCAGGCAGAGCAAATTCAGTGTCAAGCTGAAAGAAACGAGAAGAGGACAAACAAATCTTTAAGAAGTTAACCAAAATATGGAAGGGGAAGAAAGATGAATGAAGACCTTCTTTATCATTTATTATAATCTACTTAATTTTCAAAAGTCTCTGCGTGGACAAGTATTTCTTTTTAATCCTTGCGTGGACAATTAGTCTAAGTTATCTCAAAGTCCTGTTTGGGACAATTATTGTAATCTATCATTTAATGAAAATTTTGGTATTATATATATATATATATATATATATATTCATTACATCCTTCTCAAGCGATCGTCTCGATTCTAATTCAAATTTCTATTGATCTGCTAAAAAAATCTAATAAGATCTTTCTAATTGTTTGATCAGCCCATATGGCAAGCCTATAAAAATTGGCAATGATAAAATGACAGTGTGGCAATGAGGAATCATAATGACCAAAGAGATGAAGGGCATATACCCAAACCTTATTCCTATGGTCTATGAGACTACAGATAATGATATGTATATTATCAAACCATTAAGACATTCACTCTACATTAACATTCAATGTAATGTTAAAAATAAATTGCCTAGGAGCTATATCTTATTGTCCATTGAGACAATGACGGTTGTGTCTATATGACCCATTGTCCAAATAAGGTGGAGGACATATGTCCAAACCCTATAGCCACATAATCCATTGTGATCACGACTAATATTACTATCAAGTCATCAATTTCGATGCCATTTATTATATTGCACTAAGCAATCATTTATTTTGAATTATAGCCCAAAGTCCTTAAAGATGGCAAATCCAAATTTGGACAATGCCAATAATGGACCGAATGAAAATATAAGTAACCATGAAGACGAAGGAAATAACCTTCAGGCCATGATAGCCGCTGAGGTCGGCAAAGCTATGGAAAATTTAATAGCAAATTATAAAGCATCGAGTTCTCCTCATCCAAAGTCCCACTCTATCCCACATTCTTCTACAAATAAATGTGAGAGCTCACATTACTCCTCAAATGAGAGGAGTGGGTCTAAGCATGCTGCCAACGAGAAAACCCGGTCTATTAAAAACGGATGCACATATAAATATTTTGTATCTTGTAAACCCGAGATTTCACAGGGGAGAAGGGAGCCATCGATGCCATGAAGTGGCTTGATGAGATGGAAACTATTGTAGAAATCAGTAGTTGTGCTGATAGAGACATTGTTAAGTTTCTATTTCAATCTTCCAAGGGCGATGCCCTAACTTGGTGGAACACTATGATCTTATCTACGGGAAAAGTGTCCCTGTACAACATGAAATGGTCCAAATTTGTGGAACTAACTAAAGAAACATACTTTCCTTCGCATGAAGTGGAGAAGGTAGAGTCAGACTTCTTGACTCTAACCATGAAAAATTTAGATTGTCGAAAGCATGTTTCTAACTATAATCCACTGTCGAGACTGGTTCCATACTTGATTTATCCCAAACCTAAACGCATTGTGCATTTCATTAGTGGGCTAGCACCTGAGATTAAAGGTATGGTGAAGGAATCAAAGCCCTCTACTTTTAGGCTATGGACCTATCCCTTTCTCTCACTCAGGATGAGGTGAGATTGAAGTCAGTCCGATCTGAGACTGACCCGGGAAGAGAAAGAGAGAGGATGACCACTCTCATAATTCTAAGAAAGGCAAGTCTGGGTTCCATAAGAACCAACACAGGTCTGATGAAAGACCAGCATGAAAAACTTGTGGAAGACGACACTGGGGACAGTGTCTGATAGATCAGAAAACAAAGCAGTGTGGTATATACATGAAGTCCGGTCATCAGTCCCATGAATGTAGAGACATAAAGAATGTTGTGTGCTTTGGATGTCATAAAAAGGGCCACATAAAAACCAACTGCCCTAAACTCAATGTTGAGGGTACTACTAAGCCTGGGGCGGCAAAGAAGACTAATGCTAGAGCTTTCCAACTAACGGCAAGGAAGCAGTTAAGGATACAAACGTCATTACGAGTACGTTTCTTGTAAATGATGTATTTGCTTGAGTTCTATTTGATTCCAGAGCTGATAAGTTCTTTATTGATCCTAACTTTAGTAAACGACTAAACCTACCCATAAGAACTCTAGATATCGCATATGAAGTAGAATCGACAGACGGTACCTTAGAAACCGCTTCTACTATTCTTGATGAATGCGATATATCCATTAAGAATCATTCTATTCCTATTTCTCTTTTCCCAATGAATTTGGCGAGGTTTGATATAGTTTTAGGCATGGATTGGTTAGCTCATAACCAAGCCCGTATTACTTGCGTTAAGAAACTTATCGAGATTAAATCCCCATCCGGTGAAGTACTCACCATTCTTGGAGACCAACATTATGGATTGCCTGAAAAAGTATCTTTGCTTAAGACATCCAAGAGTTTGAAGAAAGGTTTTGTCATTGTCACACCCCGACCCGCAGCGGAATAAGAGTCGGGGCATAATTGGGTTATCACCAAAGCTCATGATATTTACTAATATGTTTCATATTTATTTAAGTCAAAATTACATTCCCAATAATCTAAACATGTCCATACAAATACAAAGAAATTAACCAACTAAACAATTCCAAGCTCTAAATCATTTTATTCTTCTAGGCCAATCCTATGTGTTTCTTGCTGCAGCTGGTTCACCTGTATCATGTGTAAAAATGGGGGTTTTTGGGTCAACATAAGTTGGCGAGTGAACCTTGTTAGATAAACATTTATTATTGATTTTCTTGTTAGTTTATCAATGAAAAATTGTGCAATAATCATAAGTGAGCAAATGTAAATAATCAAACAGTAGCAATAACAATCACAAACTATAACATACAATAACATACAATAACATACCAACATCATACAATAAATAACATGAATGTAACTGTGCGATCAAGGCTCAATCAAACGGAGCCGATCGTATTGCATGTACTGAAAATGATAAATGTCTGTGCGATCAAGGCTCAATCAAACGGAGCCGATCGTATGTTGGCACGCCAGGTTCACGCTCATAATGTAATGGGGAACATGCTCAACGCTCATAATGTAATGGGGAGCGACGGTCTATGAAATTGCATGTACTGAAAATAATAAATTAAATCTAACAATAATCACACAAACAGTTGAAACAAACTGAATACACATTTGTTCATGATATGATGTATGCACAATGATTTAAATATAGTAAATAGCAAGACACATGATACACCCCAAAACGTGATTAAAACGGGGAATTTCTAAAGATTCACTCACATTGGGTGCGTTGAATTGGAGATGGTGAGATGCGCACGAGTTGAAAGGATTGAACAACGAGATTTAACTAACCTAAATAATAACGGAAAATATAGTAAATGAGTGGATTTTATTAATAATTTTAATAAGATTTTTAGATATATTTTTGTGAGTTTAAGGCTATTTCCTATCTTTAAAAACATTATTTTTAAGTATTTTTAATTGATTTTTAAATTAAATTAAATAAATAAAAATATAAAATATGTTTGACTTTATGCGAACGTTGACCGTTGACCGTTTGACTTGTTGACCAATTTATTGTGTAATTGTATGCTCCGGGTGAGGCTCGAACCCGAGACCTCCCGTTCGCGTGCACGCAGCTCTACTAACTGAGCTACGTGTCTAACCTGAAATAATTCTGTTTTTAATTATACTTATATACTAATTCAGTTTATTCAAAATTCTTTTATTTTCAAAAACCTTTTAAATCATCGAACCGGTGTCACTAACAGTCTCGAACCCGGGACCTGTGCTTTAACGTTACACACAGTCCACCGCTGGACTGTGAGTCTAACTTGGTTAATATACAAATTTTTATTATACTTAACGACTAACGTAAGTTAACCCGGTTCAGTTAGAAAAATAAAACGTCTTTATTACATAGAGGGTGTGTGTAACAGGGATCGAACTCGCAGCGTGTGATAAGTATATGCACACAGTCCAACGCTGGACTGTGTGTCTAACCCGAGATAATATCTAGTTTTTATTAAAATTATAATCAAACTATCATCGTCTTCTTCATTACAAAATTACAGACTGCGATTACACTATTATATCTTGTTTAATTCGATTGATAAACATTGTACAGGGGTTTTCCAGCGAACTGGAATTATCCGATAGCAGTGTCTGAATTTGATTTCAATTGAAAGGTCTGAGTTAGAAGTAGCTTAACAATTGATAGACCACAACGGTATTGAAAGACTTACCGTTTTGATGGAGAATACGGTTTTCCGGCGACTTGCAGAAACTTTCCGGCGAGTATAATAAACTTTCTGATGAACCGAATGTATGACGAAAGTGAAATGCCAGGTTTGTAGAATGTTTCTGAGTCGCTAGAGAGAACAGAGATTGAAGTTATTCTGGAATTGAAAGTTTTCGGTTATAAAAACCGATTCACTTCTAGAATTCAAGTTCATTCAAAGCAACTTGATTGAAAACGTCGGTGTAGCGGTTAAACTCAGTGAACCACGAGTAATCAAATCGTCTTTGGGCGTTTGATGACCGATTTCAGTTACAGTTGGCGTAACCGGTTGATTTATGTTTGTTTATAAGATTTATTTGTTTCCTTGAGTTGACAGAAAACAACAAGTGGCGTAGTGGTTATGCGTGTGTGTGCTAAGTCTTGAGTTCTCTTCCGGCTGACCCGGGTTCGAGTCCCGGCAGCCTCATTTTATTTTTAATTATTTTATTTTTACTTTTTATCAATTATAACTTTTATAGATTAGTTTGTTTATTAATTATGTATCATTAAAAATCAAAATGGACATAAATACGCAATGAACATTTATAACTTGATATTTGATTACAAACGGAGCGGGTTTGGTAAAACCCGTTTTTGACAAATGTTACAGTATCCCCTACTTTTAGGAATTTCGTCCCGTAATTTAAGTAGTAGTAGTAGTAGAAAAAAGATGCGGGTATTTTTCACGCATTGAGTCTTCACTTTCCCAAGTAAACTCAGGTCCCCGTTTCGACTCCCAGCGTACCCTAACAATTGGAATGCGACTCCGTCGTAGACGTTTTTCTCCGAAGTCCATGATCTCTACCAGTCTTTCAATAATATGCATAGATTCATCAATCAGAATATCTTCTAGAGGAATGTGGAGGTTTTCATCATCGTGGCACTTCTTCAAGTTTGATACGTGGAATGTGGGATGAATCCTGTTGAGTTCTTCTGGTAGATCAAGCTTGTATGCTACAGGTCTTACTCTTTCGAGTATCTTGAAAGGTCTTACGTAGCGTGGTGCTAGCTTGCCTTTTTGACCAAAACGAACTACTCCCTTCCACGGTGATACTTTTAAAAGTACATAATCACCAATGTTAAACTCTAAAGGCTTCCGTCGTTTATCCGCATAACTCTTTTGACGACTTTGAGCCGCTAGAAGATTGTTTCGGATTTGATGGATCTTGTCTGTGGTTTCTTGAATAAATTCCGGACCAGTGATTTGAGCTTCCCCAATTTCGTGCCAACATACTGGAGATCGGCACCTACGACCATATAAGGCTTCAAAAGGTGCCATGCCGATGCTTGAATGATAGCTGTTGTTGTACGAAAATTCAACTAATGGTAGATGAGCGTCCCAATTTCCCTTGAAGTCTATGACACATGCTCGAAGCATATCTTCAAGAGTTTGAATGGTGCGTTCAGATTGACCATCAGTTTGAGGATGATAGGCGGTACTGAGATCTAATCGCGTACCCAAAGCGGCTTGTACTGCTTGCCATGTTCGGGAAGTGAAACGACCATCACGATCAGAAATAATGCTTAACGGTACACCATGTCGGCTTACGATTTCGCTGATATAAACACGAGCTAGCTTTTCGTTCTTGAAATCTTCACGAATAGGAATAAAGTGAGCTGATTTTGTAAGTCGGTCAATGATTACCCATATAGTGTCATACCCACCAGAAGTACGAGGTAACCCGGTAATGAAGTCCATGGTTATGTTTTCCCACTTCCATACAGGTATTTCGGGTTGGACCAGAAGTCCTGTGGGTCTTTGGTGTTCAGCTTTCAACTTGGAACATGTAAGGCACTTAGAAACAAAAACAGCAATATCCTTTTTCATTCCAGGCCACCAATAGGTGTATCGAAGGTCTTGATACATCTTATCGGCTCCTGGGTGTATAGAGTATCGTGTTTTGTGAGCCTCATTCATAAGAATTTCACGAAGATTGTTGTGGTCAGGAATCCATATATGATCTAGATAGTACAGAATACCGTCAGATTTAGTTTCAATTTTAAGTTCAGCTCCACAGGACAGCTCCTTTCGTACATCATCTTCCGTTACTGAAACATGTTGGGCTTCTCGAATTTGATCCTTAATGTCAGTTATGATTTGCGAACATTGAAGACGAATGGAGTTCGCATAACCCTTTCGACTAAGTGCATCAGCCACCACATTTGCCTTGCCAGGGTGGTACCGAATTTCACAGTCGTAGTCATTTAGAAGTTCGACCCATCTTCTTTGCCTCATGTTTAACTCCTTTTGATTGAAGATATGTTGAAGACTCTTGTGGTCAGTGTATATTTCACACTTAGTACCGTAGAGACAAAGTCTCCATATCTTAAGAGCGAACCAACGGCTCCAAGTTCTAGGTCATGGGTGGTGTAGTTCTTCTCATGCGTCTTGAGTTGTCTCGAAGCATAAGCTATAACATTTCCTCTTTGCATTAGAACACAGCCTAATCCTTGCCCTGACGCGTCGCAATAGACCACGAAGTGATCACAACCTTCAGGAAGAGTGAGGATTGGTGCATCACAGAGTTTTTGTTTAAGGGTCTGAAAGGCTTCTTCTTGCTTGGGTCCCCATATGAAAGGTTTTCCCTTATGAGTTAAAGCCGTGAGTGGTACAGCGATGCGAGAGAAGTTTGAAATGAAACGACGATAATAACCAGCCAAACCAAGAAAAGATCTTACTTCAGTTGGTGTACGTGGCGCTTGCCATTCTTGTACCGCTTTGATCTTTGAGGGGTTGACATGTATTCCCTTGTCATTGACTACATGTCCGAGGAATTGCACCTCTTTTAACCAGAATTCGCATTTGGAAAATTTGGCGTAAAGCTTTTCATTCTCTAGAAGAGTAAGGATGAGTCGAAGATGGCGCTCATGATTAGACTTAGACTTTGAATAAATGAGAATGTCGTCGATGAAGACTATAACAAATCGATCAAGATAAGGTTTGCAGACTCTGTTCATCAGATCCATGAAGACTGCTGGAGTGTTGGTTAAACCAAATGGCATAACCATGAATTCATAATGACCATAACGAGTTCGGAATGCGGTCTTTGGGACGTCTTCTTCATGTACTCTAAGTTGATGATAACCAGATCGAAGGTCGATTTTTGAAAAACAACTGGCACCTTGAAGTTGGTCAAGAAGGTCATCAATGCGAGGTAATGGATAGCGATTCTTGATTGTTAACTTGTTGAGTTCTCTGTAGTCAATGCACATGCGAAACGATCCATCTTTCTTCTTCACAAAAAGGACAGGTGTACCCCAAGGCGAGGAGCTAGGGCGTTTGAACCCTTTGTCAGTCAACTCTTGCAATTAACTGGCTAGCTCTTGCATTTCTGAGGGAGCTAACCTAAAAGGAGACTTTGGAACTGGTGTAGCACCAGGTATAAGATCAATACGGAATTCGACTTCTCTAACTGGAGGAAGTCCTGAAATGTCGTCAGGAAAAACTTGCGGGAACTCTTTTACTACAGGAATGTCTTCAAGTTTCTTCTCCATGGTTTCCTTTTTGACGATGTGAGCTAAAAACGCGACATAATTCTTGCGAAGATATTTTTGAGCTTGAAGACAAGAAATTAAGCTGAGCCCTTTCGACGAGGTTTCTCCAAAGATTCGAAGAGTCTGACCGTTTGAAAGAGGAATACGTATAAACTTTTCGCGACATACAACTTCTGCCTAATGTTGACTGAGCCAGTCCATACCTATTATGATATCAAAACTTCCTAACTTCATAGGAATAAGGTCAACTGAAAAGTCGTGGTCGTTTAAGGTGAGTGTACAGTTGCGTATAATAGAGTTTAATGAGACCGGTTTCCCGTCTGCAACTTCTACTGTTATGGATTCCATGAGCTTATCACGATTTTGGTTTAGGATAAGTTCATACTCTAAGGACACAAAACTTTTATCCACGCCAGTATCAAACAACATGGATGCATATCTACCATTGATAAGGAACGTACCGTTAACCACATTGTTGTCAGCTCTAGCCTGATTAGCGTTGATGTTGAAAGCTCTTCCTCTTGCAGGTGGAGGAGCTTGGTTCACTTGATTCACCGGATTGGCTTGGGCCTGAGCATGAATAATGTTTACCAGACTTGGACAAGTGTTTCTAAAATGGCTTGGGTCTCCACAATTGTAGCAAGCCCGCATAGGTTGTACCATAGGATAGTTGGGTTGGTAATATGTTTGGGCTAAATGTTGGGTGGGTGGTAATAGTAGGGGTTGTTAGGCTTGACCCATTATTTGCTGGTGGGTTTGGGTTGAAGGCTGGTGGCGGTTCATTCGCTGAGGCATGCGGCAGGTTTGAACAGTATGACCTGCGCGACCACAGCCGGTGCAATATTGGCAAGGATGATCAGGAGAATGGTGGTATTGGCAACGGTTGCATTTTGGTAACGGGCCAGAGTATGGTCTTTTGTATGGTGTAGGTGAAGGTGCGACTTGAGTAATGGGTGCAGCAGGTATAGGGAAATTGGTTTGAGTGACAACGAAGTTTCTGGTGTTGCGCTTCCTCTTGTTAGCAAACTTAGAGGAGGAGATGGAATGGTTTGAAGTTTGACCCTCAACAGGGGCTTTTTTTTCTCTTCTTTAAACTTACCGTTGCGAATTCGATTCTCGGTCAGTTCAGTCGCTAGCTCCATAGCAGCTTCAAGTGTTGCTGGCGAAATGCTGAGAACTGAATCTTGAATTTTCGAGGGAAGACCTCGAATATAATGCTCGATCAAGCGATAAACTGGGGTAAACAAATTAGGGACCATTTGGTTCAACTCTAAGAACCTCTTGTTGTAGGTGGTATGATCTCCCTCCTTTTGCTTTAAAGAATGAATTCGTCCTCCAACTTTTTAATTTCACTCCTAGGACAGAAACGCCTAGTCATGATTTCCCTTAACTCCTCCCATGTTAAGGCCATTGCATCATCAATTCCCCTCTTCCCCTTTTCAGTATTCCACCAGGTGAGAGCTACCCCAAATAATCTCTCGGTGGCGTATCGAACCTTGCGATCCTCAGGACAATCGCAGTTGAGGAAGGTGTTTTCCAATTCCTCAAACCAGTGGAGGAGAGCAGTGACACCTTTGGTCCCTTCAAATTTAGGAGGATCACAAGACTTGAAAGGTTTGTATGAGCACTTGCTGGTAGGAGGGTTACCGATGTTCTGGTCATGTTGTTGGGGAGGATTAGTGGGATTTGTGGCGAGAGTTTGTTGTACTTGAACCACAATGTCAGGAAGCACCGCGGCCATTTGTTTCGTGATTTGTGTGGCCAAGCGTTCGTGAGACCTTCCTGATCTTTTACCCCCTCGTTGTTGTCTAGCCGACATCTACAGGAACATACATAAGAAGATTGTGAGTTAATGGAGTCTCTTTAGGTGTCATGTGTCTTTAAGAAAATGAAAATAACATAAATATCAATAATGCAACTACATCCATAGGATGTCTTGGGTTTGCTCATGTTGGGCCTCAAATGTCCCTCATACCTTCACCTGTATAGTCATGTGGGCCCCCATGACTATTGGCTTGGTAGGATTCACATTAGTATTGGCGATTTAACACTCGCATCACCCGAATGCAAACCACAAAATATGTTTACGAGATGTATGGTCGGAATGTGTCCAGGTGTAGACACAATGACAACTCAAAGTGGGGTTAGCTCACACGACGTTTGGTATTGCATGCTTTGGCCTAATAGATACTTCGTACTCTCATTGTTAGTCCCCAGGTAGGCAAACTGGTCCTTTATTTTGGATTTATACGAATGCCAGCCTAGAAAGGACGTTCCGACTACCGGTACTGGTACCCTTCCAGTTACTACATGCCCGTCATGAGAACTCACTTTGATGAGATTTGAAAACACAAAAATCATTGTAAAAGCAATCATGAAAATGATGTGGTGTGTGCTTTCATGGATATGATATGTTATGAGAATATGATTCATGATAGGCATTATATGAATATATGTACTTATGAACATGCTTGCATAACATTGAATGTAACATTTAACATAAAACATATAAACATCATGAAATTTGGCATGTAACACACAAAAATCTTAAAAATTTCTAATCAACTATAGTATAGGCTCTAAGGGTCTAATAACTTATTCTATATCCCTACAGTCATGGCTCTGATACCAATCTGTCACACCCCGACCCGCAGCGGAATAAGAGTCGGGGCATAATTGGGTTATCACCAAAGCTCATGATATTTACTAATATGTTTCATATTTATTTAAGTCAAAATTACATTCCCAATAATCCAAACATGTCCATACAAATACAAAGAAATTAACCAACTAAACAATTCCAAGCTCTAAATCATTTTATTCTTCTAGGCCAATCGTATGTGTTTCTTGCTGCAGCTGGTTCACCTGTATCATGTGTAAAAATGGGGGTTTTTGGGTCAACATAAGTTGGCGAGTGAACCTTGTTAGATAAACATTTATTATTGATTTTCTTGTTATTTTATCAATGAAAAATTGTGCAATAATCATAAGTGAGCAAATGTAAATAATCAAACAGTAGCAATAACAATCACAAACTATAACATACAATAACATACAATAATATACCAACATCATACAATAAATAACATGAATGTAACTGTGCGATCAAGGCTCAATCAAACGGAGCCGATCGTATTGCATGTACTGAAAATGATAAATGTCTGTGCGATCAAGGCTCAATCAAACGGAGCCGATCGTATGTTGGCACGCCAGGTTCACGCTCATAATGTAATGGGGAACATGCTCAACGCTCATAATGTAATGGGGAGCGGCGGCCTATGAAATTGCATGTACTGAAAATAATAAATTAAATCTAACAATAATCACACAAACAGTTGAAACAAACTGAATACACATTTGTTCATGATATGATGTATGCACAATGATTTAAATATAGTAAATAGCAAGACACATGATACACCCCAAAAACGTGATTAAAACGGGGAATTTGTAAAGATTCACTCACATTGGGTGCGTTGAATTGGAGATGGTGAGATGCGCACGAGTTGAAAGGATTGAACAACGAGATTTAACTAACCTAAATAATAACGGAAAATATAGTAAATGAGTGGATTTTATTAATAATTTTAATAAGATTTTTAGATATATTTTTGTGAGTTTAAGGCTATTTCCTATCTTTAAAAACATTATTTTTAAGTATTTTTAATTGTTTTTTAAATTAAATTAAATAAATAAAAATATAAAATATGTTTGACTTTTTGCGACCATTGACCGTTGACCGTTTGACTTGTTGACCGATTTATTGTGTAATTGTATGCTCCGGGTGAGGCTCGAACCCGAGACCTCCCGTTCGCGTGCACGCAGCTCTACCAACTGAGCTACGTGTCTAACCTGAAATAATTCTGTTTTTAATTATACTTATATACTAATTCAGTTTATTCAAAATTCTTTTATTTTCAAAAACCTTTTAAATCATCGAACCGGTGTCACTAACAGGTCTCGAACCCGGGACCTGTACTTTAACGTTACACACAGTCCACCGCTGGACTGTGTGTCTAACTTGGTTAATATACAAATTTTTATTATACTTAACGACTAACGTAAGTTAACCCGGTTCAGTTAGAAAAATAAAACGTCTTTATTACCTAGAGGGTGTGTGTAACAGGGATCGAACTCGCGGCGTGTGATAAGTATATGCACACAGTCCACCGCTGGACTGTGTGTCTAACCCGAGATAATATCCAGTTTTTATTAAACTTATAATCAAACTATCATCGTCTTCTTCATTACAAAATTACAGACTGCGATTACACTATTATATCTTGTTTAATTCGATTGATAAACATTGTACAGACTGATATGAAATGGCAGAGACGATATTTAGAAATGAACATACCGGTGAACGATTTATTTAAGAATTCCGGCAAGGCGTCGGCTTTGTTTTTATGAACTTCAACTGAGCAAGCAAATTAACCGTTTTGATTAGCTAATCGTGGAATTGAAGTGCTAAACAAGCGTTAACAGAGTGTTTGAATGTCCTTACCGTTTCACAGCGGAAGATAAGAAATTTCAGGGGTTTTCCAGCGAACTGGAATTATCCGATAGCAGCGTCTGAATTTTATTTCAATTGAAAGGTCTGAGTTAGAAGTAGCTTAACAAATGATAGACCACAACGGTATTGAAAGACTTACCGTTTTGATGGAGAATACGGTTTTCCGGCGACTTGCAGAAACTTTCCGGCGAGTATAATAAACTTTTCTGATGAACCGAATGTATGACGAAAGTGAAATGGCAGGTTTGTAGAATGTTTCTGAGACGCTAGAGAGAACAGAGATTGAAGTTATTCTGGAATTGAAAGTTTTCGGTTATAAAAACCGATTCACTTCTAGAATTCAAGTTCATTCAAAGCAACTTGATTGAAAACGTCGGTGTAGCGGTTAAACTCAGTGAACCGCGAGTAATCAAATCGTCTTTGGGCGGTTGATGACCGATTTCAGTTACAGTTGGCGTAACCGGTTGATTTATGTTTGTTTATAAGATTTATTTGTTTCCTTGAGTTGACAGAAAACAACAAGTGGTGGAGTGGTTATGCGTGTGTGTGCTAAGTCTTGAGTTCTCTTCCGGCTGACCCGGGTTCGAGTCCCGGCAACCTCATTTTATTTTTAATTATTTTATTTTTACTTTTTATCAATTATAACTTTTATAGATTAGTTTGTTTATTAATTATGTATCATTAAAAATCAAAATGGACATAAATACGCAACGAACATTTATAACTTGATATTCGTTTACAAACGGAGCGGGTTTGGTAAAACCCGTTTTTGACAAATGTTACAGTCATCTACGTGGCACAAGTAACAATTGATGAACCAAACCAAAGATTGAAGACCTTTTAGTCATTTCTTAGTACCTAGATGTGTTCCCTGAAGAATTACCGGTCTACCGCCGGAGAGACAGGTCGAGTGTAGGTTCAACATTTTACCTAGAGCCGCTCCTGTAGCTAGAGCTCCATACCGATTATCACCAACTGAGATGAAAGAACTGAGGGCAGTAGTTAGATGAGCTTTTGGAGAAAGGCTTTATTCAGCCGAGTTCCTCGCCTTGGGGAGCTCCTATTATGTTCGTCAAGAAGAAGACGGTTCAATGCGGATGTGCATTGATTACCGTGAACTGAACAAGATAACGATCAAGAATTGTTATCCATTGCCAAGGATCGACGACTTGTTCGACCAGTTGCAAGGAGCTAGTTATTTCTTCAAGATTAATTTGAGATTAGGATGTCATCAACTGGAGGTTAGAAGTGAAGATGTTCCAAAGTCTGCTTTTAGGACCAGATACGGCCATTATTAATTTTTAGTGATGCCTTTTGGACTCACTAATGCACCTGCAGCATTCATGGATCTCATGAATAGAGTATGCAAGCTGTATCTAGATAAGTTTGTCATTTTCTTTATAGACGAAATACTTATCGATTCTCATAATCAGAATGATCATGAGAAACATCTTCGATGCATCATTGAATTGCTAAAGCAAGAGAAGCTTATGAAAAATTCTCTAAGTGCGAGTTTTGGCTTAGAGATGTCCAGTTTCTTGAACATTTCATAAGTGAGAGTGGTATCCAAGTGGATCCCGCCAATATTGAAGCCATTATGAATTGGGAAGCACCAAAGACTCCGTTTGAGATTCGTAGCTTCTTAGGATTGGACAGTTATTATAGATGGTTCATTGAAAATTTTTCTCGTATTGCCACTCCTTTGACTACTTTGACCTACAAGAATGTCAAGTTTGACTGGGGTTCCAAGTAGAAGGAATCTTTTGAAATTCTAAAGCAGAAATTGAGCAATGCTCCTATCTTAACCCTACCTGAGGGTATTGAAGACTTTGTTGTATATACTATGATGTCTCGCACACCGGCATGGGCTGTGTGCTGACGCGGAGAGGCAAAGTGATTGCTTATGCATCACGACAACTTAAGGTCACCCATGACTTGGAGTTGGGTGCCATTGTATTTGCACTAAAGTTGTGGAGACACTATTTATATGGCTTGTACACTGACCACAAAAGTCTCCAGCATCTATTTAATCAGAAAGATTTGAACATACGAGAACGCCGTCGGATAGAGACCTTGAACGATAACAAATGTGAGATTCATTACCATCCCCATAAAGCAAATGTCGTTGCTGACGCATTAAGTCGCAAGGAAAGGATTAAGCCGATAAGTATTGATGCCAGAAGTATCAAGCTCAAGTCTAGTTTGAATGAGAAGCTGTTGAATGCGCAAAAGCAAGCTCTGTTAGAGGCTAATATTCCTAGCGAAGGATTGGGTGGAACTATTGATCAGTTAACACCTGGAAATGATGAAATCTTGATAAATAATCATATGAAGGGTTCCTATTTATGGAGGACTAAAAGATCTGATTCTCCAAGAAGCTCTTAATTCTAGATATTCAGTTCACCCCAGAGGTGACAAAATGTATCAAGATTTGAAGAAGAATTATTGGTGGATCGGTATGAAGAAATCCATAGCCACCTATGTACCTAAGTGTTTGACGTGTTCACAAGTTAAATCTGAACACCAAAAACCGCCAGTATTCCTATAACAGCTTGAGATTCCTACAAGGAAGTGGGAAATGGTAACTATAGATCTGATTACCAAGTTACCTAAGACCAAACATGGCAATGACACGAGTTGGGTGATTGTAGACAGACTGACTAAGTCAGCCCATTTTCTGCCAATTAAGGAAACTTATAGTTCCGATAAGTTGGCCAAGTTATACGTGGATGAGATATGTCCTTGCATGGCGTGCTAGTATCTATTGTATCTGATAGAGATACTAGATATACATCACACTTTTGGAAAAGTTTTCATCAATCATTATGCACGAGATTGAATTTCAGTATGGCTTACCACCCTCAGACTAATGGACAGAGTAAGCGTACTATCCATACTTTCGAAGACATGCTGAGAGCATGCGTGATTGATTTAGGAGGTAGTTAGGATGATCATCTATCCCTAATCGAATTCTCCTACAATAAAAGTTTTCATACAAGCATCAAGGCTGCTCCTTTTGAGGCCTTGTATGGGAGAAAATGTCGAACACCCATTTATGGGGCTGAAGTTGGGGAAGCCCAACTATCAGGACCATAGATTGTCCTAGAAACCACGGAAAGGATTGTGTAAATCCGTGACAGGCTCAAAGCTGCCCATGACAGGCAGAAGAGCTATGCTGATAAGAGGCGTAAACCTCTTAAGTTCCAAATAGGGGACAAACTCTTGTTAAAAGTATCACCCTGGAAAGGTGTGATGAGATTTGGAAAGAAGGGAAAGTTGAGCCCAAGATACATTGGACCTTTCGAGATAATCGAATATCAGTAGCCAATAAGCTTAAGCTACCTGAGGAGCTTAGTGGAATTCACGATGTGTTCCACATCTGTAATTTATAGAAATGTCTAGCCAATGAGTCGCTAGCAATGTCACATCACGATGTACAAATTGATAAAAACCTGAGGTTCATTGAGAAATGGATTACGATCGAGAATCGAGAGGTTAAGAAGCTCCAAAGGAAAAGGATTCCAATTGTGAAAGTTAAATGGGATGTCCGTCGTGGCCCCGAATATACATGGGAGGTTAAGTCCAATATGCGGCAGAAGTATCCACATCTTTTTAAATAAAATCTCGAGGTCGAGATTTATTTTAAGGGGATGAGGATGTAACATGTCATAAAATCGTGTCTAGTAATGTACCAACACGTGTCCATATTCCTATTTATGCCTATTGTTGGCTGGGAAGGACTAATTTTACCAAATTGTGGAAAATATGAATGTGGAGTGACTAAAGGTATCAATATGCTGAAACTATGCCTTTGAGTGACCCTTTACGGTGTCCGTACTCTCAAATGAGCCACTAGTTGGACGAGAGGGACCAGTTGTGAATTTATATAAAAGTTAGACATTGAAGGGACTAAAGGCGTCAACATGTTAATTTATACCTCTGAGTGACCCTTTAACGAAACGGGAGCTTGATAATGTTCGGTCATACTCTCGAGTGTGCCAAATATTGGCTATGAAGGGCTAAACATGCTAATATATAAAGTATGGAGGTTAAGGGACTAAATGTGCTAAGTTAAAAAAAAATTATTTTGTCGGCTTGTTGCCCACACAAAGCTGCCCGAAACCATTAACTCGAAACCAGCGGCTTCAAGACTGCTATGCCACTGTCTAAGACACTTGCTCTCACCCTCTAACTTCTGCTAACACCTGGAACCACCTCATTCAAGCTCCAACACTATAAATAGAAGTGTTTACAACACTTTAAACTTGCACCTTCTTGAGAAAAATACTCTTCTCATCACTTCTAGCGGTTCCTGATCCTTAGGAGCTTCCCATTCAAGTTTTTTTTTTTCCATCTGAGGATCATTTGTAAGTGCTCCTTTCAGCTACATTTTCGTTTGTTAGGCTCTTAAAGCAAAAAGTCAAGCAATTTTGATAATTGCTTTGACTTTCAGTTTAGAACTGTATGGTCCAGCCATTGTTCGAATCCAACATGGTTACGTGGTCGTAATTAGGTAGGTGTTAATCCCTCAAAAGGGCACCTCCCAAAAATCATGTTTACTAGGTCAATTAATGAGTCAAAATTTTAATGTTTAAAAAGTCAAACGAGTCAGATTTCATAAATGTTATAATCTGATTATATATATATTTATATATATATATATATATATATATATATATATATATATATATATATATATATATATATATGCTTTGACAAAGGTAACAAGTTGGTAATAATTATTAGAACATGTGGGAATATGTTTGGCTCGTCCATACCAGTTTTAAGGACGGTTCGCAACCGAAAGTCGGGAAGTTTGACTTTTACTTTGACTTTCGATTTTGACCCAACTTAGATTAGTTTGCTACTGATTTAAGCTTGCATTATAATTGTAAGTTAATGTAGCATAGCCCTTTTAGGTCATAATACGTGATCATAATTGTATTTTGAATTTTTGTACAAGTTTCGATATTACGCCATACTTTGACCGAAATGCCCTTTTTGCAAGAAATAAGGTTTTAATCAATAACAAAGTTTCAAATGACTTGTGTACTGATATGTTAATTTAATTAACATATTTTGATGTTATTAAACTTATCATAAACTGAGTTTTCATATAACATCGTAAATTGTGTGTTAAAATGACCACAGTGCCCTTTCGGCACCTAGAATTGTTTTAAACATAATTTATCATATCAAACTCATTACATGCTGATATAATATCATAATTGAAATATTTTGGGATATAAATCAGTTCATAATCTAAGTTTTGACTAAAGATCGCAAATGTAGTTATTTAATGACCGAAACACCCTTTTGACGCATGGTATGGTTTTAAACAATAACTATCAATTAAAAATTGGTACCTATTGATATTACAACTTATTTAAAAGGTTTTCATACTAGGTACATGATCATAACTAAGATTTCTAAATAAGTCCTCAAACTATGTGTGAAATGACCAAAATGCCCCTACAGTGCATAGTTTGGTCTTAAATCATATAACCCACATATGTTTTATTACGTACTGATATTATATCATAAATATAATATTTTTTAATAGAATGATCATATACCTAACGTCAGTTTATTTACAAGTTCTTTTAATAGGTCGCATAATGACTAAAACACCCTTATTAGGCATGGTTGATTTTAAAACCTTAACGGGCATATAAGTTGATATCCTACTGATATTACAACTTATTTAAAGTATATTGGCATATAGAACTTATTCATGACTCATCCGGTTACCTGATATCGCTAATCCGCGTACGATTAAGCTTATGTAACTAGTTTACATAAGTTTACCAAAACGGGTCAAACCTTATCATTTTTACTTCAAATTCCAGAATGTTATATGTTTACCCATGTTATACAAGTCTTAGTACTTGTTGGATTTAAACTACATTCTATTCCGATCATTGCTTAATCAAGCGTATCGTACCGTTTTTCGATATTTTAAGTTAACAGGTCCAAGTTTATGACTTGAATAGGACTCGTTAGCATTCAAACTGGTTATTTATACCCTTCATTCTAGACTAGAGCCTTCAAGTAAATTGCCACCTACTTTACTTCAATTGATTAACGGCCGAGTTATTTATAAACCTTGCATATTAGGATAAGTATTAGCTCAGGTAAATACTCTTAACCTATTTTCCCTATACGAGCTTAGGATACGGTATGTTATTACCGCATGGTCGGGTATGGGATCAATGACCTAACAATTATATTTATACGTATTTATGTTTTATTTTATAAAGGTATAAGAGTTCTGATGCGTTTGTATTTCGTTTTAGACACTAACAGTTATATTATAGTTTTTTTATGAAAAGCGGGTAGAGTTTCCCCTGTTTTTAGACCAACGTGAGAACACAAGTCGTCTCCATCATCCAATAAACAAGTGTCCAATTAACAACAATGTGTGTGTGTGTGTATATATATATACCAAAATCATTGGTGCCAAATACATATATCAATTGTCGGAAGGCTAAAAATGATTATCTCGGTTCAAGTTTACATATATAAATATAGTCTACACACAAATTAAAATGTTCAAGCTAATAATATATTTAGTGTTCAACAAATTTGCTAGTTGGGTTGGGTCCTAGAGCTCGATTGTGCTACACGCATTAAACATTAATTAAACAAATAGTTATACACAAAATATACCTCCCAGAATGACACATTCGTTAAGTGACACACTCACGCCTCTAACTACGCGCTCAAGAACTGATCGTTGACTGTAGTTGGCCGTTGTCGACTGAGCTTGACCTGCTAACCCGAACCCGACCTCCACAAATCTATCTTTAATATCTTGATCTAACAACTCAAACTAAACCCGTCTCCAAACATCGTCCTCTACCGCTGCTCGGTGACCGGAGCGTCAATCCAACACCGGTAGTCGTTACCGCCAACCTGTAACGCCACCAAACTCACCTCAATGTTGTGGATTTAAGAAAATCCAAATTAGAGAAGCGAGAGGTGCACTAACTATAACCCTATCCTTTCGAGCCGTTGTTGTCGTATATAACCACCACACCGGCGCCGTCTAGAACCACCTGAAACCACCACTCAATCGCTTCCACCCACACTCCTTTCCAGTAGCAAAACACCACACCCAATTTGCCTCTAATCGTCTGATATGATGTTGCTGTCGATGTCAAGGTCTCTCGCCAGAAAACAGGGCGCCGCCACGAGAACGTTGCCGGTACTCAGGTCTGTCATGGGTGAGTGTGGCGGCCGGTGGTCACCATCCGGTTCTTTCTCTCCCTCTCTCACTCCCCTAACCTCCCATCTTTCTCACTTGAATCCTTATGTTCGTTTGTATGTTTTAAAGAAAAAGAAGGTGGGGGCTAGGGTTTGAAAATGAAGGGGAAGGGAAGAATAAGATATATTTATATGCTAGGGTTTGGGCAAGCGGGTTGGGCTTACATCTCGTGTGTGAACCCGTTTGATGTCACGAGTCTTGCTAAAAACATTAGCGATTATGTTCTAACGATAATACCGAGTAATTATACGTGTATAGTTTGCGTATAAAATATAAATTTGAAATATATATATATATATCCTATAAAAATATTATATATAAGTTGAAATGATAGCTATCTAAACCAAAATAAAGTTGAAATATCGCAATAGAGGTCATTAACTAACGAAGTGTTCGCTCAAATAAAGTTGTTATAAATTTTCAATCAATAATAATAATTTTATCGTGACTCTAGTCGAGCTAACAATGGTCGAAATTACGGGTTGTCACATTCTCCCCATGTTAAAGAAATTTCGTCCTCGAAATTTAGGCTAAGGTATACTCTATACACCAATTATGGGTATATTCAATAACAGGTTGTTACACGTAATTATACACGGTTTCATGTAAGTAAGTTTACAAAATGCACATATAATCACATAACATATAACGTCACATAGCATATTAAAATTTGCCCAATTTATATTTGTTTGTTTGTTTTGGAATACTGTTCCGATTGTTTATCGACATTCAGGTACAAACCCATGTGTGATGTGTGATTCAGTACGTCCTCGAATTACCGTTATGTGAGTGTTGTGAAATGACCTACACCCATAATTTACCCAAATCAAGTATGGTGCATGAATGAGTGTTTGAGATAACAGAGCTTTTGTTAATGTTGTTAACCTGAAAATGTCAGGTATCACATAATCCCATTGTTGAAAGAATTTTCACCTCAAAAATTTAGATTTTGATAATTTTAAAACTATGGTTGCAAGTTCATTGCTAAAGAGAGCATCAAGATATATGACGGTACAAGAAGATGAGTCAAGCTCAAACTACATGATCAAGATAACAATTAATGACAAATGAGATTCAGTTGTTCATCCGAACAAGTTACAAGGGATTATATATAGGTATAGAATAGTCAATTATCGAAGCAACAAATCAATTTCAGCAAGAGTAGGTGCACATAAGTGTGACTATCTAGAACTATTGGAAGTCGCTTACAAGGTAGGTATACGCGAAAGTAAAGAGATGATGCATATTCAAGATGGTATCATGGTATTGAAGTTTGGTGGTCCGGATTCCTTTTCATGAATTAGTTGGAATACCACGCCTCCTAGTAACCAGGTATAGCTATTGTCATGGAGATGACAACAATGTTAAGAATTTTAGTAGGTAGAACCACTATGGCTTGAAGAGGTTGTGATGTATCGAAGTGAATTCTTGCATAGGGATTTTGAATGGAGTTTACGTTAGGCTATTAAGGCACTAATACATGTCAGTTTGTATTTGGTCTTAAGTAGAAATAAGTTGAGTTAATGGAAGCGCGATGATGAAGAATGTTGCAACAAGTTATGTTAAGCACGGGAGATGCTCAGAAGAGTTGGAACACTAGTGTGTCAAACATCGTTATGACATTGACTGATGTAGTTAACATGATTAGCAGGGGTTGTTGCACAATGTATGGTTTAGGCGAGATTTACACGTTGTATTTGAGTGACTTGTAAAAGGCAATATTTAGATATCATGGATTGATCTGAATATTAAGTAGCCAACACTTAACGAAGCAAGTGTTTCTAAAGTATATTTTGAGGTTGCTCGGATGGACACGAATGTCATAAGTCATAAACGCAAGGTCGATGAAATAAATCGAACTAGAATTGTGTTAAGGTAATTCTTTAAAGGTCAAATTACTCAAATCCTAGGATCACGTTTGTGGGGTGCACCACCGAGAATTCACTTGAAGTAACTGTCGTGGATGTAATTAAAGTGAGTGTAAGAGATTTCATTGCCACATGATGTTGCTATCGGAGATCAGAAATGGTGCAATCATCACTACCTAAGAACAGTGATGATGCCATTGTACGTAAGGATATGGGAAAGAAATAATAATTGTTTGGAATCGGTGACTTAGGTAAATTTATCAATAGACTAGATGAAACCCAAGTCAAGCATTATGCCTTTATTTCAGAATGGTAGCGTCTTAAGGTGTTGGTTGCAGTAGATGTCTAGCTTTCGGTCGAAGAGGAATAAATATGTTTAAGGAGGTCGATGAAGCTATACATAAGTGTGGTGTTTTCACATGGAAAGGGTGTTCACCTTGGAATACCTCACGAAAGTAGAAATTTTATTTCTATGCTCAGGCACTCGATGAATTCAAGTATGGCTTGTTGCTCCATGAGTAATGTTTGTAGAGAGTGATTTAGATAAGCAAGGATTAGCGTATAACTGGGTTAGATAAGAACTATGGTGTTCATCTTAGAATAATGGAATAAGATGTGAAGAACATACTAAACGTGGTTGACATTATTTTGTTCCACATAATGTAATATATGCTTGTTTTAGAGTCACTAGTCGAAATTAATCCGATGATGAGGATGTAGTTGTTCGCACATAAGCGGTATAAATAGAAATAAAGTGACACTACTGGTCGTTGGAAGCGCTACATCGAAGGTGTTGACGCAATAATAATTATGTAGAAAAGTGATGGTTGAGCGAACTTGTAGTGCTCCGGTTTAATTAGAGCGTTGTCCATAGTCGTCGAGCTTGCCCGTATGCGAATAAGGATAGACCACTAAGATCCATATATGAAATTGAGTGTGTAATTAGTCGAACATGTATGCAAACAAGTCTGAAAGATTGATCTAAAACGTGTGCATTAGTTAGGGGCATCACATACGTCACCAAGAGGTTTCATTACAAGGACGCAAAAATTGTTCGAAATGGTATGGTCATAATAGCAATACATCACTATCTTTAGAGTTCAAGAAGTGTTCACTAAGGATCAAAAAGGCCAGGCTACTAAGTTCTTTTTAAATTAGAGCACAAATTTGATTGTATTTTATGCGTAGAGTTTCAAATATGTAGTGTGACCTTGGAATGATATATCTATCTATGTCAATAACAGTAACAAGCTATCACATCAAACGGTAAGCATCGACCAGTGCAAAGGTTAGGGAATAGATTCGCTTATAAGGAAAACTCTTATGAAATAATGACTCTAGCAATATAAGGGGTAAGATTATTGTGTAGGTCATCACGTTCATCTGGGGGTTGACTAACTTGTATCTCCGTCTTCCAATGCTCTTAAGATGATGGAACCATTTTGGGGAAATCCACTTGCAAAGTTGAATATGTTGGGATGTAACTCCAATTAGGATGAGAATTAGCCACATGATAGAGTAATGGGGTCAAAGGAAAAATTTACAGGTGAGTGTAAGGGATAAAGTGTAAGCGTACGAGGGATTCTTCATGTTTCGTTTATATGTTGATGTTGAACGGCTTACCCTTCGATTCTGGTAGGTTTTCGGTCAAAGTGACAGGTTCTTGTGAGAATCTTACTTTTATTAAGATGCTTACATTGGTTAAAACAAATAATGAGGGATTCATTGATGAAAGCTCAATGTGTTCGAGAACATCTTCAGTCTGATAGTTGCGCCTATCAACTACCGAATGGATTTAACGGTGCCAGTTAGTCGCTGAGTAATTTACAAGAACTTCTACTGGCAGTGGAAGTTTTAAACATGAAAATCGTAGGTTAGGACAATTTATCCACACCCAAGGTTTCACAAGGATTCACCTACTCGTAATGTTCACCCTAGTTCCTCCTGTTTTGTGTTACAATGTCCCGCAACTGGATTGTCGAGTACAGGGTGTTGCCAAAAATGAGAAAGGGTAGTCATAAACCATACATTGATTTATTAAAAGTTATATGAGAAAGGGTAGTCGGGAATTGTTCGATCTGAGTATTCACTTGAGTTGAAACACGCTACGAAAGTCTACTATAGCGGATATTAGAGGGACACATGCACGTGGAACAAACATGTACATGAAATTTGACTTCGGGAGATGACACTAGTTCATTGACATATGTTACCGGAGGAGGCAAGTTAGTCGTTAAGTCGTCCGGGTTAGAAGAAAGTTCGAGTATGTAATAAGCAAGGCTCTTCGACTTCATGATCAATCCATCTTCCAAAGAATAGCAACTAAAGATACGAATCAGGGTTTAAGAAAATAAAATGATGACATCTCAGTGTCAATTGATTTATGCTATAATGTGTGCAATGGTCTGCACTACGCAAGGTGCCTCATGCGAGGCCCACGTCCTTAGGTTGAAGGATAGTAAAACTAGTAGGGTAGGGGTGTTGTTGTTGGTAGGTGGAGAAGAGACTCGTATTTGAAGAACCCAACTCCCAAGAGATATGTGTCAATGTTGGACGTCATCCCAAACATGGACATGAGAAAGCTCACGGTACCCGATAGTGCCATCGATAGGCTGAAGCCGGTGTTTTGTTCAGCTCTGTGGTGTAGGAAGAAGTGTAGATGATTGTGATGTGAGAAGCTCCTCCAGAGGCTCAAGCCGGTGTTTTGTTCAGCTCTATGGTGTATATACTGGTTGTTAGCGATTCCACGGATGTCACCACTAGGGATGAAGATACAAAGAGATTGATGTGTTCCTCGTCAATAGAAAGTGAAGTGGATGATGTCAACATGCCAGTAATTTCAATGTTTGTTTTGATGCCATGTGTGTAGACATATCATTATAAGTGTTATTGTATGTCATGTATGAGTGTTTGTGTTCATGTATGACTAATGCAGTGTCTAAGGCTATATACTAAGTCTACTCTCTACTGCATACCTAGTTCACTATAACCTTTGGCTCTAATACCAATCTGTCACAACCTCAAATTCCACGGGCGGAGTTCTACCGCGAGGCACGTGACAAACCAGGATCTCAGTCATTAGGCATATTGAACGACCACTACGTGAGTTTAAAAATTTTCCTGTTTGCTCATTAACGAGAAAATACTATTTATAATATTAAGTTGCGGAAGCATAAATAATTACAAAACCAAAATAGCTAATGTAATTAAAGTTGATTCTAAAAGTTTGGTGAAATCAATGCAACTCCAACATGCATCCTAGTCCTGACATGTGATACCTTTGCAACCTGAGAAAGACATGCAAGAACAAGTGTCAATACATAATGATGTGTGAGTTCACATGTTTTAAGTTATAGTATAAAGTAAGTTGTTTCCCAAGAGTTTTCCACTGTTTCAAACCTGAAACAGTAAGTTGAAGTGTTTAGCAGTTACTTGTTATATTTGTTGGTAGCTAACCTAAGTTATGTCACGAAAGAGTTCGAAACTGAAGCTGACTATTGTGGCCTTTGTTTGCCAAGTCTATCATTGACCATGGTGATAAGTTAGGCCAACTCTACACCCGTTAACCATTACCGGTCTAGCTAGCGTGACTAGCTCGAGTGGGGCTAGTCGGGCCCAGTAGTATTACTCAAAATTCCCTCGCTATCCACCCAATACTAACGGTCTAGGGTTTGTGAGGACTTTATGTGATAAAGGCTACTTTATGAGAATAACTAATATAACAAAAACCCTAATAGTTGTGATGTTACCTTACAACTATTAGGGTTCTTGTTATAT
Organism: Scalesia atractyloides; assembly: GCA_947069175.1. Taxonomy (NCBI): domain Eukaryota; kingdom Viridiplantae; phylum Streptophyta; class Magnoliopsida; order Asterales; family Asteraceae; genus Scalesia; species Scalesia atractyloides. The sequence continues at coordinate 18,315,722 of CAMTDV010000022.1, read as the reverse complement.
CCAAAAGTTCCATGTGTTAGAATACAAACTAGCATAGCATGTAAATATTCACCAAGTCACCCCTAATAGATTTTAGCACACCATAAGTAACCAATATTAGAGTAAAGTTGTTTCTAGTGTGATCGAGCTCTATCGATTTGCTAACGACATGACCCATTGGTACGGTTATTACCGTGTTGCCAAACAAAATGCTAGGTTCGTTTAATCCCATAAATGAGCTAAGCCTTAAGAACAACTCATCATGTTCTTGTAAAGCGTATTTATATAGATATGTATATATATTAAACGTATGACACACATAACGAAAAAAACAATTCAAGGACCCACTTGCGTAACACTTATAGTTGCTAAAATAAATATTCATATCATTTGATTTGATTTAGATAATATGGTAATAACCCAAATAATATTATCAATATGTTTCGAATCTCGTTTAAGTGTACACTCGAGATAAGTATAGGCAATAATATTTATTTTATAAAATCATCCGATAAGTTTAATTTTAAGAACCTACCTCGTGAATCGCAAGCATCCTTCCACATATTTATACGTATTTATGTTTTATTTTATAAAGGTGTAAGAGTTTCGATGTGTTTGCATTTCGTTTAGACACTAACAATTATATTATAGTTCTTTTTTTTATGAAAATCGGGAAGAGTTTCCCTACTTTTAGACCAACCCGACAACACAAGTCATCTCCATCATCCAATAAACAAGTGTAAAAATAACAACAATGTGTGTGTTTATATATATATTATACCAAAATCATTGTGGCTAAATACATATATCAATTGTCGGAAGGGTAAAAATGATTATCTCGGTTCAAGTTTATATAAATAAATATAGTCTACACACAAATTCAAATGTTCAAACTAATAATATATTTAGTGTTCAACAAATATGCTAGTTGGGTCGGGTTCTAGAGCTCGATTATGCTACACGCCTTAAACATTAATTAAACAAATAGTTATACACAAAATATATCTCCCCGAATGACACATTCATTAAGTGACACACTCACGCCTCTTAAAGGGTATGGTATGCGATATGTATAAGATGCAAGTTTCTTAGGCGGATTATTCCCAAATAACCACCCGCTAAATACCCATTATGCTATAAATTCGAACTTGACCATGACAAAAGACCACATGGGTTGTGTCATCCCTCATTGACTTAGTTACTTATGCTTTTTAGACCGCTTCAAACAAAGACATTTTGACAAATTTTTGAAAATTTCCCCATCCCCACACTTGAGGTTAACATTGTCCTCAATGTGTAGTGTTTAAATGAACGGGTCAAATTTTTGAATAACTTTTTCTCCCCATCCCCACACTTGAGGTCAACATTGTCCTCAATGTGTAACAATTGAGCTTTTAAAACGCACAAGGGATGTGACATGGCTAACCTTCCCAAAACTCACTCCAACAAAAAGATACAAAATTACATTCCACTTATTAAAAGAAATTAAGAATTTTTTTATCATAAATATAATTCATATATAAGCCAGAAAACTTGCCAAGTTACATCAAAACAGAAGGTAGCCGGGCAACAAGCTGCGCCGCCAATCCTTTCTGAATTGCAAACCCTAACCTTCCAAATACAAACCCTTGCCCACTTGGGGTTGAACAATTGCTGTAGACGACCCGTTGAACCCTCGTCAAGAAGTGGATAGCTTCTGGCGCTAGGGAGCCAAAAGTATCAAAGACAAAAAGGACAAAGACATGCTGGTTCTTTGCGCAAGCTTTAGCGTGCTTATTCCTCATGTGCTCTTCATTCTTCCAACAAAAACGGTCATCTCGCAAAGATGATGTACCTACAAATCTCAACCCTTATGTAGAAGCATGCTTCTCACAACCATTAAAATTTGTTAGTTACCTAGTTCTACCATTTTTATAAAAGAAATACCAAATCATTCGTTATTTCACTTTGATTTTTTTTGTGGAAAAATAATTTACAACAATAACAAACTTAACTCACTTTCGTAGGAATCACGGTTGCATTTAGCGCATGCAACAAGCCCTTTTCAACCTTTCGATAGCTCGGAGGAACGAGTAGGTCTCATGAGGGTTATCTAGGGAATACACCCACAAAGTTCATTTAACTAATAACAATAAATGAAATACAAAAAGAATAATTACACAAAACTATACAACAACAACAAAAGAAAACAAACAGGTGATCATCGCTAGTATCGCTCGTTAGGGTCTACCGGTGGATATGGCTGGTAAGGGTATCCCGTGAGAGCCGACATCATGTCATGGAAATCATCTAGTGGCCCTCTTTCAACTTCAGCCGGTGCTTGAAACTGTGGTGGGATAAAACAGGAACCGATTGCTTCGGGCCAATGTGGACATGGATCAGAAGGCCCGGATGGAACAGGAAGGTTCTCGTAGGAAGTCTAAGGCGTGTGTTCTTGATATGAATGCCCCGCCTCCCAATCTCTATGGTGGCGCTCTTGGTCATGCAAGTGCTTGGCGTTATTAAGTGCCATCTGTTAAGCCACCGCCATAGCATTCCATCGGCGGTCTTCTAACGTGTTGTGCTCAACACGCAACCTATCCTGCTCCTCCTCCCAAGCTTGCCTTATTGTACTTGATACAAGTCTTGCCTTTCCATGTAGGCTTGCTGGGCAGCCCACTGCTCCTACTGTCTCTCCCAATATTTCTGCTCCTTAGCCCGATGAGAAGCCTCTTTGGCCCAATGTGATTGCTGTTGGGCCTCCCACTTTTGTTCCCACTACTTCCTCCTTTGCTCGTATTTATGGTTCTCCCCAATACAAGTGGAGACGTTATCACAGACGTCTTGTTGCCCCCGATTGTAATTAGGATACTTGGTTTTACGCCGGTTCAGAATAAAGCTAGCCACCCCGGATGAAATCTCTCGATGTGGCCGGGTATACCTTTGCCCGGGTCCCCTCAGACCCTGGGGCTCATCTTCCTCGTCAATCATCTCCTCCTCTCTCGCAGCTTCCTGGCTGCACTCAAATTAGTGAATTGGAATCTATGCCCTTGGTCGTCAGTTACTGTGTATTGATGACCATATACTTGCACCTGTATCTTCCAATGCTGCTTCATCGACGCAAAACAGATTTGATCCGCAGGCTTCGAAACCCAAAACAATTCAGGTGGCAACCTATTCTGTTGCACTGTTGCACAATCATAGCACTGATGAGTCGTACATAAGGTATCATCTTTCGGGTGTACGACTCACGGGTATCCCAAGTATTGATCATCACTAGATGTCACCATGATAACTTTGGTACTCCAAAAAGTAATGAATGGAGTACCCAGTAATCAGACGCCTTCACTTTCCCCCCGATCCCTGAATCGTACTATAATATTTTCGAGAGTGAAGGGTTGAAGAATCTTTCCTTCAACAGATAATTGACTACGCAACACTGCCCCATCATCAGAAAATGGAAACACTGATCCAACCATGCCATTGGGATCAGCTAAGTTCACTTTGTTGTCAAGAAATTGATCGACGTTAAGGGTTGAAGAATCTTTCCTTCAACAGATAATTGACTACGCAACGCTGCCCCACCATCAGAAAATGGAAACACTGATCCCACCATGCCATCAGGATCAACTATGTTCACTTTGTTGTCAAGAAATTGATCGTCCGATTCCCAACGAATCAAACCGTGCTGTACAATTCATCGTTTCAAAGGACATGATCATTTGTCCTCTGCCTGTATCTCCCACCAATTGCCACGTGTTCGGTGGGCCATTCCTATTGACAAACCGAAGCGAAGCAAACCTCTCACCACAACAGCCAAATAAACCCGCGGTGTGATGTCTTCACACCAATCTAGAACTCGCTCCCACCCAATCCTTTCGAACATCTGGACGATACCAATCGTCCTAAACTCTTCGACATTCAAAGTGCGCTCCGGCACAACCCTTTCTGGGATAGATGTGGTAACCCCATGTACCATTTTCCTCTTCCAAAGTTTGATTTTCAATCGTTTATCGTTAAACCTTGATAGTGGCCTTTTCTTATTATTCTCCCACGGTTCACCCACGTTACTATCCCTAATTCTCTCGCAAAACTAGTCCTGTCAAAATAATCGATCATCATTTTCCTTGACCCTGCTTAATTGTTCCCATTTTCTTGATCTATGACCCAAAGACGACCCAACTCCCGAATATGAGACTTGACCCGAAATCTTACTTCTTTTTCGGCTCGCCATATCTACAAGTCATAATAAAAAGAAAACAATTAAATATTTTCTAACTTCAAACATATAAACCATCACTTCAAAACTTCAATTCAATTCACTTCTTAAGCATATCACACAACGTTGAGTCACAAATTAACTGATTCGACATAACTAGCCGGTTTAAACTTTTCAAAAATAGCATTTTTGTTAACATCTAAACTTAACCTGTCATGTTCTCATCCTAAACACATAAGACATTAAACAAGATTCAAAATTGTTTTCATGTTCAAACATGCAACTAACAAACATAATCTTTATTACTACTATGTTGCATGTTCAGTCCCACCCAAATCAACCACCTACTCAAACTCAAGCTAGAAATCATATATTAGCATCATAAACAACCTACTCTTAAACATAAAGTTCAAAATTCCGGAAGAAAATCACAAACCATATGATAGCCATGCTCCAATTTAAGTAAAAATCATACCTTTAGTGTTGTATTACCGAAAGAACTTGGAAAAGTTGCAATACAAAACTTGAAGAACACTTTTCCTCAAAAACCTGAATTTTCAACTTCACCAGTCTTGCAAACGAACAAGAATTGAAAGAAACCATATTGGGGGTTTTGTTCTACACGAAATTCTACACAAAATAGGCTCAAGAATTGTGTGATTTGGTGGAGAATTGAAGAAGATACGAAAGATTGAAGTTAGGGTTCTTGAAGGAAGAAGGAGAAGGTGAATGGAGTTGATAATGAATGTGCAGGGATTTTTGGGGTTTTAATGAGATGTTGGGTGCATAAGGTTCACCCGGGTCAAATTTGTGGTTAAAAGAATGTTTGGATTAAGTTTAGATGGGTCTAGGATGGGTTTGGTCCAATATTTAACGTCAAAATTTGAATCCGCGTCGGCGGACAAACCAAGGACCTTCGTCGACGGTCCTTTGGCCCATCGCCGACACCCCCTATAAATACCCATTTTCCTCCGACGGCTTAACCTCCTGTCTACGACACATTTCACCCGACGGACCTAACCACAAGCCGTCGACGACGGCCTGAGGCCCCGTCGCCGCGCTTCATCGTTTTCCTTTTTTTGAACACACGACACACACGTTACTATACCATCCCCTGAATAATCGTCCTCAATACACAAAACAAGTTTAAAACATACCTTATGTCTTCATGACCCGTTTGCGAGATCCGGACTTCACACATTAACGAGATTAGTACGAAACAATTAAAATAAACTACAAGATAATACGCGCAAACAATAAAAATTATACAAAACTCTACAACAATTGTTCTTGGCCCTTTAATTAACCTCATAGGTCGGCACGCTTACCAAGAAGCTTACCAGTTCCTTGTTTGCTTCCTTGCTTTCCTCGTTACCATCAAGGAACGGTTTAAGACGATGACCTTTAACCATTTGTTTTGACCCATCCTTTGGGTCCTCAATGGTAACATCCCCTAGCTTGCCGACTCTCGTAATCATATACAGGCCCATCCATTTGCTATTAAGCTTACCGGGAAAGAACTTGAGCCTTGAATTATATAGCCAAACCTTTTGGCCCACCATGAATTCCTTCGGCTTCAATTTAGCATCGTGTGCTCTTTTCATGCCATCTTTGTATTTTGAGGCACACTCATATGCCTCTTCCCGAAGCTCTTCCAGCTCACACAGCTTCAACTTGCGTTCTTTACCAGCATCATCATAATTAAGATTAACTTCTTTGATAGCCCAAAATGCACGATGCACAAGTTCAACCGGCAAGTAACAATTTTATTGTAAACTAAGCGGTAAGGTGTAGTGCCAATAGGTGTCGTATGTGCCGTTCGATAGGCCCATAAGGCATCGTTCAACTTCGTTGACCAATCCTTACGGTCCAGTCGAACGGTCTTTTGCAAAATCTCCTTGATTTGCCTATTAGACACTTCCACTTGACCACTTGTTTGCGGGTGATAGGGAGTAGCAATTCTATGGTCAACACCATACCGTTTTAGTAATAATTACCCGAGGTATCCCAAATCGAGAAATAATATTAGTTTGCACAAAATTACAAACAACGGTATGGTCATTTGTTTTGGAGGCGATTGCTTCAACCCATTTAGACACATAATCCACCGCCACCAAAATGTATAAATTCCCATGAGAATTCGGGAATGGGCCCATGAAATCGATTCCCCATACATCAAAAATATTAACAATGAGAATCGGTTTCATCGGCATCTCGTCCCGCCTAGAAATACCCCCCAATTTTTGACACTCAAAACAATTTTTCGCAAAATTAAAAGCGTCTTTAAAAATAGTCAGCCAATAAAGGCTGCTATTGAGAACTTTATGCCCCCTTTTATGACCACTGAAATGGCCCCCACAAGCAAAAGAATGCAAGTGCATCAAGACACTCGGGATCTCCTCATCCGGTACACATCTCCTCATAACTTGATCCGGACATGTCTTGAATAAATTTGGTTCTTCCCACGTGTAATACTTGATTTGAGAAAGGAAATGCAATCTCCTCCTATCCCAATGAGCCAACAAATCACCTGTCACCAAATAATTGATAATGTTAGCAAACCAAGGTAATATTGAGACTTTAAGAATATGCTCATCTGGGAAGGTCTCATTAATCTCTACACGAGAAGAACCCTCTTCTACCAACAACCGGGATAAGTGGTCCGCCACCACATATTCGCTACCCTTCTTATCCCGTATTTCGAAGTCAAACTCTTGTAGCAAAAGGACCCATCGAATTAACCGCGACTTTCCATCTTTCTTCTCCATGAGGTACCTGACAGCAGAATGGTCAGAATATACAATCACTTTACTACCACAAATATAAGCCCGGAATTTATCCAATGCATATACCACCGCAAGTAGCTCTTTCTTAGTTGTTGTATAATTCAATTAAGCATCCGAAAGAGTCTTACTTGCGTCGTATATGGCAACAAGTTTCATTTTTACCCTTTGACCCAAAACGGCCCCCACCGCAAAATCACTTGCATCACACATAATTTCGAATGGTAAAGACCAATTCGGTGATTGCAAGATTGGGGCCTCAACCAATTTCTTTTCAGCACGATAAAAGCATTTTGACAATCTTTGTTAAAGTCAAACGGTTGGTCTTTTAACAATAAATTATATAAAGGTTTTGTTTTATCACTAAACCCCTTTATAAACCGTCTGTAAAACCCCGCATGACCCATAAATGATATAATACCTTTAACGCTCGTGGGATATGGCAAAGTAGAGATAACTTGCACTTTAGCCCTATCAACTTCTACCCCACGACTTGACACCACGTGTCCCAACACAATTCCCTCTTGAACCATAAAATGGCTCTTTTCCCAACTCAAAACCAATTTTTTCTCGACACATCTTTTTAACACTTTTTCGAGTTGGTCAAGGCAAACATCAAATGATGACCCAAAAATTAAAAAGTCATCCATGAAGATTTCTAAAGACTCCCCCACCATATCTGAAAAGATACTCATCATACACCTTTGAAAGGTGGCGGGCGCATTACATAACCCAAACGACATTCGTCTAAATGCAAAAGTACCGTATGGGCAAGTAAATATGGTCATAGCTTGATCTTCCGGATGGATAGTAATTTGATTATAACCCGAATACCCATCCAGGAAACAATAATATTTTTGACCCGATAACTTTTCAACAATTTGGTCAATGAAAAGTAAAGGAAAATGGTCTTTAGAAGTTGTGGAATTCACTTTCCTATAATCAATACGAATACGCCACCAGGTTACTGGCCGAGTGGCGACCTCTTCACCTGCGTCATTTGTGACGACTTGAATGCCCGCCTTTTTGGGAACAGTCTGTGTAGGTTTCACCCATTGGCTATCAGAGATGGGGTATATGATACCCGCATCTAGCCACTTAAGTACCTCCTTCTTGACAACTTCTCTCATGTTAGGATTCAGTCTCCTTTGTGTGTCACGAGAGGGGGTACTACCATCTTCAGTGATGATTTTGTGCATCACTACGGAAGGGCTAATTCCCTTCAAATCAGCAATGGTCCACCTAATAGCGGCTCTATTGGTGACCAACACCTCCATCAACTTCTTCTCTTGCCCCCCAGTTAGATTTGTTGCGATGATGACCGGTAGCGTGTTTCCTTCACCCACATAAGCATACTTCAAATGCTTGGGCAACACCTCCATCTTCTTCTCTTCCTCATCCATGCTCTGGTTCATTTTCGGTTGTAACCTGTCAAACATGAAACACTCCTCTATTGTGTTTTCTTCCTCAACACCCATGTCACAGAGAGTTATACACTCGTCAACGACGTCCGCCATATAGCATTCGTCATTTACTCGAGGATCCGTTAATCCGGAAAAAACATTTAACCTCAACCGACACTTACCAAAAGTCATGTCGACCGTACCCGTTTTACAATTAATTTGGGCATTTGATGTTGCCAAAAACGGTCGACCTAGAATAACCGTAGGTTGCTTGGTTTGGTCCAACGAAACGTAATCGAGTACTAAGAAGTCCACCGGATAATAAAAGTCCTCGACCTTGACAACTACATCCGTGACTATTCCACGGGTAGTTTAGGAGTTAAATCGGCTAGCACCACGGTAGTGTTTGCCGCTCGAAGTGGACCAAACTCATATTGGTCATACAAACTACCCGGTAGAATCCTCACACTATCACCAAGATCCAAGAGTGCCCTTGTCATTTTAAATTCTCCAACTTGAATGGAGATGATAGGCTCTCCCGGGTCTTGCAACTTGGGTGGAAGTGCACCCGAAAGAATCGAACTCACATTCTTGGTTAAATCTAGTTTCTTTGGAAACTTGTGATTTCATTTTTGAGTGCACAAATCCTTCAAGTACTTAGCATATGATGGGACTTGTTTTATGGCATCCAAAAGTGGTAAATTAATTTTAACTTGTTTAAAAATTTCCCACATTTCTTCTTGGTGGGGACCTCTTTTGTTTACCACTCTTTTAGATGGTCCCAACAAAGCTTCGGGATAAGGGGCGATATTAACCTCCACACCCTTTTCCTTAGCTTTCGGAATGGGGACGGTCACAATGGGTGTATCTTATCATTTTTCAAAATATTTTCTTATTTACCCATTTGATCGTCAACAATCTCATCATCACTAGCCTCTTCCACCACCCCTTCGACAAACTAGGGTGGTGGTGACACAACACCATTATCAATGACTCGACCACTAATGAAATTATATTAATTGGTACCTGACGTGTGTTCTTCGAGCTGGAACCCTTGATGCTTAGGGTTCACTGTAGTGTCACTAGGCAATTTTTCACCACTTCCACGCATTTGTGCCATCTCCACCGTACCCACTTTCTTCTCTAAAGCTTTATGCGATTTATCACGAACCTCGAATTCCTTTTTCATTTCCATCTTTATTTCTTGATTCAAAGTCGTGATGGCATTCATTATTGCATCCAGATTTGGACTTAATGAGTCTTCACCACCCATTGGAGGACCGTTACCACCTTGGTTGTAGCCCCTTTGATAACCACCTTCGCGATTCTGATAGCCTTGACAACTTCCTTGGTTGTAAATTCTTTGGTACCCCCTTTCACGGTTTTGATACATCGAACCTCTTTGATTCCCACTTTAGTTACTCGTGTGGAAGTTAGGATTCATTTGATTTGAGGCATTCCTATAACGAAAGTTTGGATGGTTTCTCAACCGCGGGTGATAAGTGTTAGAATTCATATCAAATTGCTTACGATCACCATACACTTGATTCACCTCTTCAGTCGTATGTGCCATGCTCACTTGACATTCTTCGGTTCGATGCCCAATATCCCCACAATATTCGCACACCGCGAACTGAACAGCACCAACTTCCTTCTTCTTCATTCGGGCCAACTCCCTTTCCAAAGTAGCAATTCTATCCTTAGCGCTCATATCAAAGTCTGGAAGAGATCGGGAAATAGGATGTTTTTTAGATCAGTCCGCCATAGCGACCGCTTTGGAGTTCTTGCTCATTCTCTCCAAGAAATCCCAATCATCTTCCTCATGATTGTTTAGCAATGTTCCATTGCTTGCCGATTGCAAATATTTGTGATCATCGGCATCAAACCCCCTTACAAAGCATTTAAGTAACTCCCACCTTGGAATCTGATGATGAGGACACTTCCTAACTAATTCCTTGAACCATGTCAATGCCTCATGTAATAATTCCCTCGGTAATTGCGTAAATGACCAAATTGCATCTCTTGCATCATCGATCTTTGCAATTGAGTAGTATTCATCCAAAAAAAACTTGTTTCATCTCCGCCCAAGTGTGAAAACTGTTAGCCGGAAGTGTGAGAAACCACTGCTTAGCTTTGTCTTTTAAAGAAAATTGAAATAATCTCAACTTCACTTCTTCCAACGCAAAATCGTGACCTCCAATAGTACCACATATGGCTGAGAATTCCGCCAAATGTGTATACGGCTCGTCATTCATTCTACCATTGAAATGGGGTAGGATGTTAATGTAATTAGGCTTACAATCAAAAGCCCGTCTCCCCCGAGGCGTAGGGACAATGGGTGAGTCATTTTCGGTGACCACCGATCTAAACCGACCATTAACACCTCGCAGAGCTTGTTGATGCATTTGATGTCTTGGACAATTGACCTCCTGATTCATCAGCCTATTATTGCCCCTTCGGTTACCACCCCCATCTCCATCTTGATTTCCACTGCCCACAAATTGCGGAATTTGGTAACGGTTACCGTTGTTATTGTTGTTGTTACCATAATCCCAATTCCTTCATTTCGTGGTTGACGGTTATTCCTGTAGCCGTCATCTTTACCATATTCACGCCCATATCCATCGTTGTTCCCCAAAAAATTGGCATTTTGATAGCCAAAATCTTCATACTCAAACCCTCGAGCATTATAAAAATTCCCCATTTTGTTGTCTCCCCATTCATCGTCTACAACCCTCTCGTTATAGCTTCCACCGTAGTCCGAATATTCCGTGTGGACGGTTACATGTTCCGGTGATTGATAACCGGGAACACTATATGGTGCATCTTCGGGAATATTATTTCTCAAATCATCGAGATTGAGAAATTGGGTTTCATTTGTGGGATTGTCACGGCTATGATTAACCCCACGGTTGGCGTTAATATTTCGGTTGTTGAGATTGGGTGGTAATAGGTTTTGTCGGTTTTGGTTTGGAGGTGGAGGTGTGGGTGTACGTTGGCAGTTGTTTTGGTTTCGGCTACGAGCTTGGAATGGTGGTGTTGGTGGTTCTAAGTTGTTCCCACCCCTCGATTGATGGTTTTGGGTGTTTTGGTTTTGGGGTGGGTAATCATAGAATTGGTTTTGGTTGTTGGGTTGGTCGGAGTTTTTTGGATCCATTGGAATGGGTCCAAAGGATGGTCTAGGTGGTGAGTTGGTGTTGGGTGGATTAGAGACAAGGGTTGCCTCTAACCGGTTGGCTAAGTTGCTTCTAACGACCCGCTCGAACTCCGGTTCGAACACTAACGTGTATGCATGCTCTACCTGTAACCTGCACAAGTAACACACCCGCGTAACACAAAAGCAGAGTTGATATAAAGAAACAAGCACTTTAAAGAGATAATCACAAAATCAAACAAATCCAAACGCAAAACGCACAAACTCCCGGGCAACGGCACCAAAATTTGTTCGGAGTTTCGCGCCCTGGTCAAAGATAAAATTTACAATCCCAAACTACCCTTAACAGTGTGTTAGTGGTAGTAAGGGGTCGAACCACGAAGAGTTTGTGGTTTGCGTGTAGACAAGATTGATTTTTACAAGTGTTGTCACTTTTTATGAAGCTTCCTAATAATTTGATTAATTTTGTTTGTTTGAAAAGGATGTCGGAGTGATCTAACAAAGTTGATTTAAATGCTTAACTACTATTTTGAACAAATACACGAAAACTTGATTACTTGCTTAAAACAATATTTTGAGAACAAGGTTCACACCCGGTTCGGTAATGTAAATCCTAGGATTCCTACACGTTTTAAGTTCAATTCATTTATAACAATAACCAACAAGTTTAGTGTTACGTGATTTAGATGCCAAAAGCTATCGACGTTATGACTAAGGGACTACAATGCACTTTGTTATCACAAACAAGTAAATTCTAACCTAGACAAGGCATAATTGCACATAAACATTTCACAAAGTCAAATTTAATCTTCATTCCACAATTCATGAATTCAATACAAATGCAAGTAAATTATCATAGGTTTCAAAATCAAAGCACAACTTGTCACAAATCAATACTCAAAACAATGTCAAACCCTAGAACTTACAAAACCTACACCGGGGTGAAACCCAAGGATATAGCCGCTCATGGTGAACGGACTTGATCAATGATTGATGATAGCTTGAACATTGATATCTTGAAGCTTGATGGTGAAGATGAATGATGATTAGGGTTTAGGATTGGTGATGATGATGGATGGATTGGAGATTGAAGGAAGATGATGATGAAATTAGATTAGGGTTATGATAGATGATGATGGATTGGATGATTGGATGGAATTGATGGTGATGGAGATGATGCTTGGGTGATTATTGGCTCCAAGAACAAGTTCAAACCTTCAAAAATTCGTAACTCCTTTGAAAATAACCAAAACAGAAGTTATTACCCGTCCAAAATTGAATTTCAGCGATAAGAAAATAGGAGGGGTGTTGCCGATGGTCCAATGGGGCGTCGCCGTCAGCCCCTAGAAAGTCTGGTTTTCCTTCGACGTTCTAACCTACTGTCTACGACCAATTTTTTCCAACGGAGTTATCTGAGGGGCGTCGGTGACGGCCTCTCTAATTCTTAGTTTCCAGTTTTTCCATTTTGCGATCCCGGATGACCCGTTTTCCGCCCTGATGCTCTGAAACGCTTCCGAATAGCTCCTTAAACTCCGTAAACCTGTAAAACACAAATCCAATCAAAAGTAGACTATTTGAAACTAAAATTTACGTAAAACATTAACTTAAGCTTAATAGGAACATCAGTTATCGACCACGCATCATTGACCTCTTCTTCAGCTTCACCCAATTGGTCTGGACAATCTTTTGACACATCCCCAAATCACCACATGAATCACATACCTTAAAAGTCTTAGTAGCATGTAATGCGTCCCATCCTCCAAGATCTTTAAACTTTGCCAACCGACGCTCTAATCCTTCCTTTTATTCACTCCAAAAGAGCTACCCTAGCTTTTATACCACCTGAACTCATCGGTGTCATCACAACATATTTCTTCTTTCAATCAGATTGTGATTGTCTATTAGATTCCGCCGCGACAATCTTAAAATAATCCCAATCTACATCCACATGATTACGAAGAAACATACCCCTACTGTTGCCTTGATATCTCTTCTATCATCATTCGAGATCCCTTCTTGAAATGTGATGATCAATTCCCATCTTTGAATGCCTTGATGGGGATATTCCAAATCAACTAGTTGAACCTCTTCCACGATTCATAATATAACTCAACCGGAAATTGTTAGAATTCTTGATCGCTACCCTAGCTACAGTTGTTCGCTGAGGAGTGTAATATTCTTCCAAGAATTGTTGTTGCAACTCCTCAATGATATGAACCAATCTTTCACCGCATCTTTCAATGGAAACTGAAATAATACCAACTTTACATGATTTAGTATAAACCCGTGTCCACCAATCATCCGCAATATGAGTATGGGGTTCCTCACTATCTTTCCCATGAACAGTAACATGTTTAGAATATGCGGCTTCGCCTTCAAATGACCTATCCCCATTCACTACTGGTATCACTATTGAAGAAGAGTGTTCTGTAATCTGTGGTAACAAATGACTCTTTACCCCCTAATATCCAGATCCAAATATTGAGGTTCTCTTTGTCTATGATGAGGCATAACAAGTTCCTTGTTAGCTCGTGGTGAAGTTTGGTATCCATCTCCCCCACGCTGCTGCTCTCTGCCGAAATCCTTGCTGGTTACTTTTCACTGCCAGATTTAACTGACCATCTCGATACCCCATGTACCCATTTTCAACACCCCAAAACTTTTTCATCTCCGTATCCATCACCATACATACGATCATCCCAGTTCTCAACTCTAGCCCAATTGTCCCCATGATCGAACACGTCACCTGCATGGTGCGGGTGTGGGTCTTAGTTGGTGTGGTTGGTTCTCTAGTGGTGTTCTATGCGCTAGAAATAATGTGAAAATTGTCACACACCCCGACCCGCAGCGGAATAAGAGTCGGGGCATAATTGGGTTATCACCAAAGCTCATGATGTTTACTAATATGTTTCATATTTATTAAATTCAAATTACATCTCAAAGTTCCAAGTCAAATTCATACAATACAAGGAAAGGAAAAATTAACTAAAACAATCCAAAATCTAAGCTGGTTTATTCTTCTAGGCCGCCTTATATGTTTCTTGCTTCAACTTGATCACCTGTATCATGTGTAAAAATGGGGAATTTTGGGTCAACAAAAGTTGGCGAGTGAACCTTGTTAAAAACATTTGTCCTTGATTCATTATTGTAATTAATATAGGAAAATTGTGCAACAATCATATATGAACAAATGTATATAAACATAACGATCACAAACCACCTTGCTTAAGTAAATAATAAGAATGACAAGGTATATGTTGGCAACGTCCCGTTCACGCTCATAGATAATAGGGAACAGCTCACGCTCATAGGTAATGGGGAGCGGCGGCCTATGAAATGTATGTACTGAAAATGATAAATTAAATCTAAACATCAACCACACAAACAACTGATACATATTGAATACACATATGATCATGAACATGATGGATGCACAAGTGTTTAATTATAATAAGTAAATAGCGACACATGATACACCCCAAAATGTGATTAAAACGGGGAATTGGTAGAGATTCACTCACCTTAGGTGCGTTTGTTTGAAGGTGTTGAATGCGCACGAGTTTAGAGGATTGATCGACGAGAACCTAATTAATAACGAAAAGGTACGGTAAGTATGTGGATTTTATTAACTATTTTAATAGGATTTTTGGATATATTTTTGTGAGTTTAAGGCTACTTTCTAACTTTAAAAACGTTATTTTTAAGTATTTTTAATTGATTTTTAAATTAAATAAATAAATAAGAAAGATAATAAAAATGTTGACTTTTGACCGTTGACCGTTGACCGGTCCGGTCGCTTATATATGTGCACTGGGTGAGACTCGAACCCGTGACCTCCCGTACGCGTGCACGCAGCTCTACCAACTGAGCTACGTGTCTAACCCGAAATAATTCTGTTTTTAATTATACTTATATACTATTTAGATTTATCCAGAAATTATTTATTTTTAAAAAAGGGTTTTAAATGTATCGAACCGGTGCTGACCACAGGTCTCGAACCCGGGACCTGTGGGTTAACGTGCACACAGTCCACCGCTGGACTGTATGTCTAACCTGGTTAATAATCCGGTTTTTATTATACTTAACTTGATTTTGAGAGTTAACCCGGTTTAGTTAAAAAGGCATTTTTATTTCAAGAGAGTAAGGTTGGGACAGGAATCGAACTCGCGACGTATGTGCATTTGTTTGCACACAGTCCACCGCTGGACTGTGTGTCTAACCCGTTAATAAAACTGATTTTAATTAATCTTATATTATTACCCGTCTTCGTCTTCTTCGCTCAAGAACACAGACAGTGATAACTTGACTGATTTATGTCTAATTTGATTATCAAACATTATACGTAATTGAAAGGTAATGAATGGAGAGAGTTTGGGGATAGGAGGTACCGATCCGTGTCTTTCACAGAACTCCGGCAAAGGTCCTTCGGCTCTAATAGTGAACTTCGGCTGTTAGAATCAATTAACAGTTCTGTTCGATTAGTTATGAAATTGAGGAACTTAAACAAAGATTAACAGAAGTTTGAATGATCATACCGGCTCTCAGCGTGATTCTGGAAGTTTCAGAAGTTTTCAGGCGAAGGCAGGAATTCCGACAACGTCGTCTGGGATTGATTCTGGATGGTGGATTTGTGTTAGTAATAGCCTAACAATGGATTGAAACAGAAAGAGTCGAGGGAATTACCGTGTGGATGTGAGTCTCGGTTTTCCGGCGATAGTCCGGTGATGGCAGGATATTTCCGGCGAGTGAAATTTCGTCGAGAAAAGGTGCGATTTTGAGCGAAAAGGCTACCAGTGAATTGTGGGTGAATTTATAGGGAAAAATCGAGACGCATGAGGTCTGATTTCAGTCTCGATTCATGGTTAGCCGTTCTCCGGCGGTTACGACTGATGTCGCGGGTTCAGACATCGGTTATAACCGTCGTTGAGGTTAATTCTTCGGTTAAATTAGAAGAAACCGTCAATTATCGGCGAAATCGTCAGGATTTCCGACGACTGCGAATTGGGCGCGACTTTGACTAGATTTGGTTTCCGTTATTCATCATTTGAATTAAATGTTTCGATATGTTATCAAATAACCAAAGTGGCGGAGTGGTTGAATGTGTGAGAGTTAAGATTCGTGGATTCCCGGCTGACCCGGGTTCGACTCCCGGCAGCCGGTTTTTCTTTTTAATTAATTTATTTTTACTTTTTAACAATTATCATTTATAACTTCTAATTTGTTTATTAATTATGTATCGTTTAAAATTAAAATAAGTCATAAATAAACAACAAAAGTTTAAAACTGATTGTTCGGTTAATAAACGAAGCGGGTTTTGAAAACTCGTTTTTCGACGGATGTTGCAAAAATCACCCTGTGAAAGTTATGCTTGTCGAGCATTTAGGTTTTGTGGTGGGGGTTGTTGATTTTCTTTATTTTGGTGTTGTGGTTGGTTCAGATAATTTTATTGAAAGAATGAGGTGGCATATCAGGAAGTCGGTTTTGCTGTGGTTGTTGTTGGTTCGGGTTTTGCTGATTCTCTTGTGGATTCATGCTTGTAGATTGTGACTTTCCTTTGACTCCTAAATGAAGAACAACACAAGTGTCTATGAGGGTTCTTTCAATTTCTGGATCGAAGAGAAGCGGTGAGGATCTTCTTGAAAACCTCGTATGCATGCAATGTAGAGATCACCTGCACACAAGCAAACAAGAAATTGATTGTAGTACTGAACAACACAAGAACAAACAAAAAGAATATTTATGGTTTTTTTAAAAGCAATAACAACTACTCTAAACTAACACTAAGCATTTGAATTCCCCAGCAACGACGCCAATTTGATGTAGCTGTCATGGGCTAGTAAAAAAGAAAGTATTTTTTAATCTAAATACTAGTACTAGAACAGGTAAGTAAGTTTGCATCCATATGGAATTTGTGGTCAGTGTTTAGTGAGTGAATTAATTAAGTACTATTATCTAAATTGGGAGTTTGTATGATATTTTGAGAAACGTATATTATTAAGAAAAGTGCTATCAAGATTGAGATGAAGTAACCCCCACTCGGAATCCCGATTACCAGTTTAACATAAAAAACTCGTTATTAATTCAAAAACACATAGACATGACATTGGAATTAATGACTTTGATAAATGATAGGGGATAGTATTTAATAATAACTATTACAACCTAACAATCTGTTAAATTATACCAATTACCCACCAAATCACCAACCCGCTAACGATGCATGGAAATCCCAATACGCGTGATAAATGACAAATAATTCAATATAATAAATGTTTAGCAAGAATCAACACAAGTGGTCAAGAACACTGGTCGTTGTAGTATAGTCGTAATTATTCCCGCTTATCACGCGGGTGAACCGGGTTCGATCTCCGACGACGACGCCATTTTGATGTAGCTCTTGTGGGCTAATCAAAAGTACATAATTTTTAACTTATATAGTAATGCTCGTACGGGTAAGTATGGTTGTAACCATAGGGAATGTCGTCAGCGTTTAGCGAATGAACTAATTAACTATTGTTATCCAAATTGGGGTTTGTTTGATTGTTTGAGAATAATAGCAAATTATTAAGAAAAGTGTTATCAGAATGAGAAGAAGTAACCCACACCTAGAATACCGGTTACCAGTTTAACACAATAAAAACCATTTACTGATTCAAACACCACATAGACATGGCATTGGAATTTAAGATTTTGAATAACGATTAGGGATAGTTTTTGATAATAACTATAACAACCTAACAATCCGTTAAATTATACCAAGTACCCACCAAATCACCAACCCACTAATGATGCAAGGAAATCGTCAATACGCTTGATAAAAGAAAAATAATTTAAATATAGTAAACGTTTACCAAAAATCAACACAAGCGGTCAAGAGTACCAATGACAAGAATCAGAAAATAAAGTTAATGTTAAAAACTTAGCAATCGTTCTTTCGAGGAAAGTCACCAAGGGTTTAGCCTCGTACGTTCATGACTGCAGCATCTGATCTTGACTCGGATTGAATTACCATTAAGGAATTGAATGATTTGGGTGTCAAGACAACGAAAATCGCCTACGGGGTGCTCTAGATTCGTCTAGAACGGCTGAAAGCTAAATGGGTTATGATTTTGTGATTTATGTTAAAACATAATTTTCCCTGAGTCGGGTAGAGCCAACTTATCCTTCCGCATGGCAAGAGACAGATCATAACATAGGCCCACATTAAGGTCCATCTGGCGCGTCGCAAGAGATCCACCTGCCCCCAGTGTGGCGCGGGGGAGACAATTCAACAAAACTATAGCTACAACTTCGAAGATGATCCATCGAACCCGTTTTCCTACTTCTATGCTCCTTTTACCTCATTTAGCGTCCAATAAACCTATACAACCCGACGCAACATAAGTACAACATAAAGATATGAAATGACGCATTAAAACGACTAATTCGTGTACAAAATTATAAATTACAATATGTTTTCATAAACACATCAACGCTCGCTGTGGGTGAATAAAACTTTGTATTGCCGGAAACCATAAATCCAAATAATAGTACAGGTACCGAAGTTTTTAAGACAATTTTATTTCGTTTTTACACGATAAAGAAAACAATCAATTATATTTGACCTATTCGATTTTGAAAAACCTTCTTTTAAAATTTCGATAAAAGTATGCACGTCATAACGGTATATTCAAAATTTATATAAGATTACATTATGTTATTATAATAATGAAATTAGTAAACCCTAACACATTATATAAAATAAGTTAGATAACTTTGATAACATTTATCTTAATGCTTCGATTACTTTTACATACTACCTACAACTCTATCGAAGGCATAAACGGTAAACAATGTCACTATATATAAAAAACAAAATCCAGGATAGCTTTGAGACCTTTTACATGTTTGCTAGGATTACTATTACATTACTACTTATAATTCGGTTAAAAAAATATTATATGGTGATGTAGATCAAAATAGAAACAAAATCCAGGATAGCTTTGAGACCTTTTACATGTTTGCTAGGATTACTATTACATTACTACTTATAATTCGGTTTAAAAAAAATATTATATGGTGATGTAGATCAAAATAAATATATCACCATATCATACTTCTAATTTTATAAAATATTATATCTTAAAATTTATAAGCCTATGACAGAAATATAAGAGGGTTTTGCAACAACTTAGCCCGACTAATGTGAACCTTACGTTTTCTATTATAAAACCAAAAAAAATAAATATTGACAATGGAATAAAAAAATAAACATATTATGTGAATCGTAGTCCTCCTAAAACATCACTTCATTCCTAAACATCTAAAGCATCCACCAACTTGATATGTTGATAGCCTAAAGCATCTCCTTTTTAGACTTACTCAATTTATACGAATAATCTAAGGAATAAACCCTAAAGGCTCTAATGACAAAGGTAAACCAACTTGCAACCATCTTTTTATTGCATTCTAGACGCAATAGAACAAACACCCAAAATGCGGTCGACACTTTTCTCATGATTCAAACAAGAAGGGCATAAAGAGGAAGGAATATCAATAACTTTATCCGCCAAATTAAACCTTTTAGGAAGACGATTCAACAACACTCGCCTAGACAAAATATTGACTTGTCTAGGAATAAATCTATTCCATCAAGAGGCATACTACAATTTATTAGAATAACCCTAATATATTTCCTGACATAATTAATCGGATAGGAATCTACGAGGTCTAAGTCCCAAACCCATTTATCATTGGAATTAATCAACTCAAGCAAAGACAACAAGTCATAATCTCAACAAATTGAGCCAATTCGGTCCCCTCTTCGTGCACGACGACAATCCTAAATCCGAGCCCCATCTTCACCATGAGTACTAATGAATTTTTTAGAAGATTCTAAATTCAATATTCTTGGGAATTTAGAAGCAAGAGAAAAATTACCCTGCCAAAAATTGTTCCAAAATTTAGCAAATGCACCATTTTATGAATAGATGAAAACTCATACTACGTTTTTCATGCAATTTAGAATAAAAATAGGCAATACCTTTCCAAACACCACCACCTATCGTTAGTTATCCTTGAACCCTCATCAAACCCGCTTTGTCTCCATGGATAGCTTTATGAAGTACAAAGAGCATTCAAATTATTTGCATGTTGCCAACGCAACTTTTGAATAAGGGCCAAATTAAAACCTTCCAACCTCACAATTATCACCCACGTCCCATTTAATTCAAGGCATCTTCCTTGACTTACCATATATCATCATCCCTCAAAAGAATTTAGAAGGAATCGATTCTAATTTCTTTTCAATAACAAACAACTTATGAAATAATTTCATAAGGACAAGTAATCACACCAATAGAACCCAAAACCAAAGAAATAAGCACGGATCTCCTCCCGGTTGAAAGAATTTTGCTTTCCAGTTGAAAATAAACTGCCACCTCTTGGCTTTCGCCATATTGGTTCCCACAGGAAGACCCAGATAAATAAACTGGCACTTGTGAACTTTACAACCAGAAATATCAATATATCTAGAAACTTCATCTTCTCCTAGCCTCGCCTCATAAAGACTAGTTTAATCCAAATTAATTCTTAGCCCCGACACCATAAGAAACAGTTTAATATCCTAACAATGTTAGAAATATTCTCAAGTGACCATTCGCCGAAAATCAAGACATCTCCTGCATCTAAAAGGATGAGAAATCCAAAAGTCATCTGAAATATGAGCCCCATCAAAAAAAATCCTAACATAATAGCGTCCTCAGTAGCCACATGGAGACGTTTCATAGCTAAGATGAATAAGATATTCAACAAAGGATCTCTTAATTGGGACCTCCTTCAAGAAAGAACTTTGTAGGGGTGCAGATTACCATAACCGAAGCGGTTGCTGATTCTAAAACACACGAATCGCCGTATAGTCATGTGGGCCTCAAATGTCTTAGGTTTGCTCATGTTGGGCCTCAAATATCCCCCATACATCGCCGGTATAGTCATGTGGGCCCCCATGACTATTGGCTTAGTAGGATTTACATTGGTATTGGCGGTTTAACACTCGCATCACCCGAATGAAAACCACGAAATATGTTTGCGAGATGTATCGTCGGAGGGTGTCCAGGTATAGACACAATGACAACTCAAAGTGGGGTTAGTTCACACGGCGTTTGGTATAGCATGCTTTGGCCTAATAGGTTCTTCGTACTCTCATCATTAGTCCCCAGGTAGGCAAACTGGTCCTTTATTTTGGATTTATACGAATGCCAAGCCTAGACAGGACGTTCCGACTACCGGTACTCGTACCCTTCCAGTTACTACATGCCCGTCATGAGAACTCACTTTGATGTGATTTGAAAACACAAAAATCGTTGTAACAATCATATAAATTGTGAGGTGTGTGCTCCCATGGATATGATATGCTATGAGAATATGATTCATGATAGGCATTGTATAATAATATGTACTTATGAACATGCTTGCATAACATTGAATGTAACAATAAACATAAAGCATATAAACATCATGAATTTTGCATGTAACACACAAAAATTTAAAAATTCTAAGCGACTATAGTATAGGCTCTAAGGGTCTAATAACCTATCCTATATCCCTATAGTCATGGCTCTGATACCAATCTGTCACACCCCGACCCGCAGCGGAATAAGAGTCGGGGCATAATTGGGTTATCACCAAAGCTCATGATGTTTACTAATATGTTTCATATTTATTAAATTCAAATTACATCTCAAAGTTCCAAGTCAAATTCATACAATACAAGGAAAGGAAAAATTAACTAAAACAATCCAAAATCTAAGCTGGTTTATTCTTCTAGGCCGCCTTATATGTTTCTTGCTTCAACTTGATCACCTGTATCATGTGTAAAAATGGGGAATTTTGGGTCAACAAAAGTTGGCGAGTGAACCTTGTTAAAAACATTTGTCCTTGATTCATTATTGTAATTAATATAGGAAAATTGTGCAACAATCATATATGAACAAATGTATATAAACATAACGATCACAAACCACCTTGCTTAAGTAAATAATAAGAATGACAATGTATATGTTGGCAACGTCCCGTTCACGCTCATAGATAATAGGGAACAGCTCACGCTCATAGGTAATGGGGAGCGGCGGCCTATGAAATGTATGTACTGAAAATGATAAATTAAATCTAAACATCAACCACACAAACAACTGATACATATTGAATACACATATGATCATGAACATGATGGATGCACAAGTGTTTAATTATAATAAGTAAATAGCGACACATGATACACCCCAAAATGTGATTAAAACGGGGAATTGGTAGAGATTCACTCACCTTAGGTGCGTTTGTTTGAAGGTGTTGAATGCGCACGAGTTTAGAGGATTGATCGACGAGAGATAACTAACCTAATTAATAACGAAAAGGTACGGTAAGTATGTGGATTTTATTAACTATTTTAATAGGATTTTTGGATATATTTTTGTGAGTTTAAGGCTACTTTCTAACTTTAAAAACGTTATTTTTAAGTATTTTTAATTGATTTTTAAATTAAATAAATAAATAAGAAAAATAATAAAAATGTTGACTTTTGACCGTTGACCATGACCGTTGACCGTTGACCGGTCCGGTCGTTTATATATGTGCTCTTGGTGAGACTCGAACCCGTGACCTCCCGTACGCGTGCACGCAGCTCTACCAACTGAGCTACGTGTCTAACCCGAAATAATTCTATTTTTAATTATACTTATATACTATTTAGATTTATCCAGAAATTATTTATTTTTAAAAAGGGTTTTAAATGTATCGAACCGGTGCTGACCACAGGTCTCGAACCCGGACCTGTGGGTTAACGTGCACACAGTCCACTGCTGGACTGTGTGTCTAACCTGGTTAATAATCCGGTTTTTATTATACTTAACATGATTTTGAGAGTTAACCCGGTTTAGTTAAAAAGGCATTTTTATTTCAAGAGAGTAAGGTTGGGACAGGAATCGAACTCGCGATGTATGTGCATTTGTTTGCACACAGTCCATCGCTGGACTGTGTGTCTAACCCGTTAATAAAACTGATTTTAATTAATCTTATATTATAACCCTTCTTCGTCTTCTTCGCTCAAGAACACAGACAGTGATAACTTGACTGATTTATGTCTAATTTAATTATTAAACATTATACGTAATTGAAAGGTAATGAATGGAGAGAGTTTGGGGATAGGAGGTACCGATCCGTGTCTTTCACAGAACTCCGGCAAAGGTCCGTCGGCTCTAATAGTGAACTTCGGCTGTTAGAATCAATTAACAGTTCTGTTCGATTAATTATGAAATTGAGGTACTTAAACAAAGATTAACATAAGTATAAATGATCATACCGGCTCTCAGCGTGATTCTGGAAGTTTCAGAAGTTTTCCGGCGAAGGCAGGAATTCCGACAACGTCGTCTGGGATTGATTCTGGATGGTGCATTTGTGTTAGTAATAGCCTAACAATGGATTGAAACAGAAAGAGTCGAGGGAATTACCGTGTGGATGTGAGTCTCGGTTTTCCGGCGATAGTCCGGTGATGGCAGGATATTTCCGGCGAGTGAAATTTCGTCGAGAAAAGGTGCGATTTTGAGCGAAAAGGCTACCAGTGAATTGTGGGTGAATTTATAGGGAAAAATCGAGACGCATGGGGTCTGATTTCAGTCTCGATTCATGGTCAGCCGTTCTCTGGCGGTTACGACTGATGTCGCGGGTTCAGACATCGGTTATAACCATCGTTGAGGTTAATTCTTCAGTTAAATTAGAAGAAACCGTCAATTATCGGCGAAATCGTCGGGATTTCCGACGACTGCGAATTGGGCGCGACTTTGACTGGATTTGGTTTCCGTGATTCATCATTTGAATTAAATGTTTCGATATGTTATCAAATAACCAAAGTGGCGGAGTGGTTGAATGTGTGAGAGTTAAGATTTGTGGATTCCCGGCTGACCCGGGTTCGACTCCCGGCACCGGTTTTTCTTTTTAATTAATTTATTTTTACTTTTTAACAATTATAATTTATAACTTCTAATTTGTTTATTAATTATGTATCGTTTAAAATTAAAATAAGTCATAAATAAACAACAAAAGTTTAAAACTGATTGTTCGGTTAATAAAAGTAGCGGGTTTTGAAAACCCGTTTTTCGACGGATGTTACAGTATCCCCTACTTTTAGAAATTTCGTCCCGAAATTTAAGGAGTAGTAGTTACAGGAAATAGGTGTGGGTATTTCTCGCGCATTGAGTCTTCACGTTCCCAAGTAAACTCAGGTCCTCGTTTCGACTCCCATCGTACCCTGACAATTAGGATGCGGCTTCGTCTTAAACGTTTTTCTCCGAAGTCCATAATTTCTACTGGTCTTTCAATGAAATGCATAGATTCATCGACTTGAATGTCTTCTAGAGGAATATGGAGATTTTCATCGGCGAGGCACTTCTTCAAGTTCGATACGTGGAATGTGGGATGAATTCTGTTGAGTTCCTCCGGTAGGTCAAGCTTGTATGCTACAGGTCCTACTCTTTCGAGTATCTTGAAAGGACCTACGTAGCGTGGTGCTAGCTTGCCTTTTTGGCCAAAATGAACTACTCCCTTCCACGGCGATACTTTTAAAAGTACTTGGTCACCAATGTTAAATTCCAAGGGCTTTCGTCGCTTGTCAGAATAGCTCTTTTGACGACTTTGTGCCACTAGAAGGTTGTTTCGGATTTAATGAATCTTGTCTGTTGTTTCTTGTATTAATTCTGGACCGGTGATTTGAGCTTCTCCAATTTCGTGCCAACATATTGGTGATCGGCACTTACGACCATATAATGCTTCGAAAGGTGCCATGCCGATACTTGAATGATAGCTGTTGTTGTACGAAAATTCAACTAATGGTAGGTGAGCGTCCCAATTCCCTATGAAGTCTATGACACATGCTCGAAGCATGTCTTCAAGAGTTTGAATGGTACGTTCAGATTGACCATCAGTTTGGGGATGATAAGCGGTACTGAGGTCTAATCGTGTACCCAAAGCGGCTTGTACAGCTTGCCATGTTCGTGAAGTGAAACGACCATCACGAT
Organism: Scalesia atractyloides; assembly: GCA_947069175.1. Taxonomy (NCBI): domain Eukaryota; kingdom Viridiplantae; phylum Streptophyta; class Magnoliopsida; order Asterales; family Asteraceae; genus Scalesia; species Scalesia atractyloides. Next base: position 18,290,160 of record CAMTDV010000022.1, on the reverse strand, counting down.
CTGAAATAATGCTTAACGGTACACCATGACGGCTTACGATTTCGCTGATGTAGATACGAGCTAGTTTCTCATTCTTAAAGTCTTCGCGAATCGGAATGAAGTGAGCTGATTTTGTAAGACGATCAATGATTACCCATATAGTGTCATACCCACCGGAGGTGCGAGGTAACCTGGTAATGAAGTCCATGGTTATGTTTTCCCACTTCCATACAGGTATTTCAGGTTGGGACTAGAAGTCCTGAGGGTCTTTGATGTTCAGCTTTCACTTTAGAACAGGTAAGGCACTTGGAAACAAAAACAGCAATATCCTTTTTCATGCCAGGCCACCAGTAGGTGTATCGAAGGTCTTGATACATCTTGTCGGCTCCTGGGTGTACAGAGTATCGTGTTTTGTGCGCCTCTTTCATAAGGGTATCGCGAAGGTTATTGTGATCGGGAATTCATATGCGATCTAGGTAATACAGAATGCTGTCAGATTTTGTTTCGAGTTTAAGTTCTGCTCCACAAGATAACTCATATCGTATGTCGTATTCCGTTATGGAAACATGTTGAGCTTCTCGGATTTGATCTTTGATATCGGTTATGATTTGCGAACATAGGAGACGAATGGAGTTCGCACAACCCTTTCGACTGAGAGCATCGGCCACCACATTTGCCTTGCCGGGATGATACCGAATTTCACAGTCGTAGTCATTAAGAAGTTCGACCCATCTTCGTTGCCTCATATTCAACTCCTTTTGACTAAAGATGTGTTGGAGGCTCTTGTGGTCAGTGTAAATTTCACACTTGGTACCATAGAGGTAATGCCTCCATATCTTAAGAGCGAACACAACGGCTCCAAGTTCTAGGTCGTGGGTAGTGTAGTTCTTCTCATGAGTTTTGAGCTGCCTAGAAGCATAGGCTATCACTTTTCCCCTTTGCATTAAAACACAGCCTAGTCCCTGCCCTGATGCGTCGCAATAAACTACGAAGTCATCGCAACCTTCGGGGAGTGTGAGGATAGGTGCGTCACAAAGCTTTTGCTTAAGGGTTTGGAAGGCTTCTTCTTGTTTAGGTCCACATATGAAGGGTTTTCCTTTGTGTGTCAAAGCCGTGAGTGGTACAGCGATACGAGAGAAATTTGATATGAAACGACGATAGTAACCAGCCAAACCAAGGAAAGATCTTACTTCGGTTGGTGTACGTGGCGCTTGCCATTCTTGCACTGCTTTGATCTTTGAGGGGTCGACATGTATTCCCTTGTCATTGACGACATGTCCAAGGAATTGTACTTCTTTTAACCAGAATTCGCATTTGGAGAACTTAGCGTAGAGCTTTTCGGTTCTTAAGAGCGTGAGGATGAGTCGAAGGTGTCGTTCATGATTAGTCTTAGACTTTGAGTAAATGAGAATATCGTCGATGAAGACTATAACAAAGCGATCGAGATAGGGTTTGCAAACTCTGTTCATTAGATCCATGAAGACGGCTGGAGCGTTGGTTAGACCAAAGGGCATGACCATGAATTCATAGTGACCATAACGAGTTCGGAAGGCGGTCTTTGGGACGTCTTCTTCATGTACTCTGAGTTGATGATAGCCGGAACGAAGGTCGATCTTTGAAAAACAAGTGGCACCCTGGAGTTGATCTAGAAGATCATCGATACGAGGTAATGGATAGCGGTTCTTGACTGTTAATTTGTTGAGTTCTCTGTAATGATACATATGCGAAACGTTCCGTCTTTCTTCTTCACAAACAGAACAGGTGCACCCCAAGGCGATGAGCTAGGGCGTATGAATCCTTTGTCGGTCAATTCTTGTAAGTGACTGGCTAGCTCTTGCATTTCGGATGGGGCTAACCTATAAGGAGATTTCGCGACGGGTGTAGCGCCCGGTATAAGATCAATGCGGAATTCGACTTCTCTCTTGGGAGGAAGTCCTGAGATGTCGTCGGGGAAGACTTGCGGGAATTCTTTCACTACAGGTATGTCTTCAGTTTCTTCTCCTTATTTCCCTTCTTGACAACGTGGGTTAGAAATGCTACATAATTCTTGCGGAGATATTTTCGGGCTTGAAGAGAGGACAGCAGTTTGAGTTCTTTCGAAGGGGTTTCTCCAAAGATTCGTAGGGTTTGACCGTCTACAAGAGGAATGCGAATGTACTTTTCGCGGCATACCACTTCAGCATGATGTTGGCTGAGCCAGTCCATGCCGATTATAATGTAAAAACTTCCCAACTTCATAGGAATGAGGTCAATAGGAAAATCGTGATCGTTTAGAGTAAGAGTACAGTTTCGGATAATGGAGTTTAATGAGACCGGTTTTCCGTCAGCAACTTCTACCGTTATGGGTTCCATAAGTTTATCACGAGTTCGGTTGAGGATGGATTCGAATTAAAGGACACAAAACTCTTATCTGCGCCAGTATCAAATAACACGGATGCATAACTACCATTGATGAGAAACGTACCGTTAACCACGTTGTTGTCGGCCCTAGCTTGGTTGGCATTGATGTTAAATGCTCTTCCTCTAGCAGGTGGAGGAGCTTGGTTAGCTTGGTTCACCAGATTTGCTTGGGCTTGAGCATGTATGATGTTCACCAAGCGTGGACAACTGTTTCTAAAGTGGTTTGGGTCTCCACAATTGTAGCAAGCCCGCATGGGTTGCATCATGGGGTAGTTGGGTTGGTAGTAGGTTTGGGCCGTATGTTGTGTAGGTGGTGGTAGTAGGGGTTGTTGGGCTTGACCCATTATTTGATGGTGGGTTTGAGTTGTGGGTTGGTTGCGGTTCATTCGATGGCAGGCTTGGATGGTGTGACCTGCACGGCCATAGCCGGTGCAATATTGACAGGGGTGTTCGGGGGAGTGATGGTATTGACAACGGGTGCATTTTGGGTAAGGGCCAGAGTATTGCCTTTTGTATGGTGCGGGTGAAGGAGCAACTTGCGTGATGGGTGCAGCCGAAATAGGGAAATTGGTTTGGGTGACAGCAAAATTTCTGGTATTTCGTTTCCTCTTGTTTGAAAATTTTGAGGAGGAGGTGGAATGGTTTGAAGTTTGGCCCTCAACGGGGGCTTTCTTTTTCTCCACTTTGAATTTACCGTTTCTGATGCGGTTCTCGGTAAGTTCGGTGGCTAATTCCATAGCAGCTTCGAGAGTTGCAGGCGAAGTGCTGAGGACTGAGTCTTGAATCTTCAAGGGGAGGCTTCGAATATAGTGTTCAACCAAGAGGTATACTGGGGTGAACAAGTTAGGAACCATCTGGTTCAGCTCAAGAAATCTTTTGTTGTAGGAAGTATGGTCCCCTTCCTTTTGCTTCAGCGAGTGGAATACGTCTTCCAACTTCTTGAGTTCGCTTCTTGGGCAGAAGCGTTTTGTCATCATTTCCCTTAACTCTTCCCAGGTTAAGGCCATCGCGTCTGCAACTCATCTCTTACCCTTCTCGGTGTTCCACTAGGTCAAGGCTACCCCAAATAATCTCCCGGTTGCGTAACGTACCTTGCGATCCTCGGGACAATCACAATTTAGGAAGGTGTTTTGCATTTCCTCAAACCAGTGGAGGAGAGCGGTGAGACCTTCGGTCCCTTCGAACTTTGGGGGATCGCAAGACTTGAAGTGCTTGTAGGAGCACTTCTTGGAGGAAGGGTTGTCGATGTTTTGATCCTCTTGATTGGGTGGGTTGACAAGATTCGCGATGAGAGCTTGCTGGACTTGAATTACAATATCAGGAAGCACCGCGGCCATTTGTTTCGCAATCTGAGTGGCCAAGCGTTCGTTTGACCTTCCTGACTTTCGTCCTCCACGTAGCTGCCTAGCCGACATCTACAGGAACATAAATAGGAAAGATTGTGAGTTTATGGAGTCTTTTTAGGTGTCATGTGTCTTAAAGAAAATGAAAATAACATAAATATCAATAATGCAACTACATCCATAGGATGTCTTAGGTTTGCTCATGTTGGGCCACAAATGTCCCCCATACATCGCCGGTATAGTCATGTGGGCCCCCATGACTATTGGCTTAGTAGGATTTACATTGGTATTGGCGGTTTAACACTCGCATCACCCGAATGAAAACCACGAAATATGTTTGCGAGATGTATCGTCGGAGGGTGTCCAGGTATAGACACAATGACAACTCAAAGTGGGGTTAGTTCACACGGCGTTTGGTATAGCATGCTTTGGCCTAATAGGTCCTTCGTACTCTCATCATTAGTCCCCAGGTAGGCAAACTGGTCCTTTATTTTGGATTTATACGAATGCCAAGCCTAGACAGGACGTTCCGACTACCGGTACTCGTACCCTTCCAGTTACTACATGCCCGTCATGAGAACTCACTTTGATGTGATTTGAAAACACAAAAATCGTTGTAACAATCGTATAAATTGTGAGGTGTGTGCTCCCATGGATATGATATGCTATGAGAATATGATTCATGATAGGCATTGTATAATAATATGTACTTATGAACATGCTTGCATAACATTGAATGTAACAATAAACATAAAGCATATAAACATCATGAATTTTGCATGTAACACACAAAAATTTAAAAATTCTAAGCGACTATAGTATAGGCTCTAAGGGTCTAATAACCTATCCTATATCCCTATAGTCATGGCTCTGATACCAATCTGTCACACCCCGACCCGCAGCGGAATAAGAGTCGGGGCATAATTGGGTTATCACCAAAGCTCATGATGTTTACTAATATGTTTCATATTTATTAAATTCAAATTACATCTCAAAGTTCCAAGTCAAATTCATAAAATACAAGGAAAGGAAAAATTAACTAAAACAATCCAAAATCTAAGCTGGTTTATTCTTCTAGGCCGCCTTATATGTTTCTTGCTTCAACTTGATCACCTGTATCATGTGTAAAAATGGGGAATTTTGGGTCAACAAAAGTTGGCGAGTGAACCTTGTTAAAAACATTTGTCCTTGATTCATTATTGTAATTAATATAGGAAAATTGTGCAACAATCATATATGAACAAATGTATATAAACATAACGATCACAAACCACCTTGCTTAAGTAAATAATAAGAATGACAATGTATATGTTGGCAACGTCCCGTTCACGCTCATAGATAATAGGGAACAGCTCACGCTCATAGGTAATGGGGAGCGGCGGCCTATGAAATGTATGTACTGAAAATGATAAATTAAATCTAAACATCAACCACACAAACAACTGATACATATTGAATACACATATGATCATGAACATGATGGATGCACAAGTGTTTAATTATAATAAGTAAATAGCGACACATGATACACCCCAAAATGTGATTAAAACGGGGAATTGGTAGAGATTCACTCACCTTAGGTGCGTTTGTTTGAAGGTGTTGAATGCGCACGAGTTTAGAGGATTGATCGACGAGAGATAACTAACCTAATTAATAACGAAAAGGTACGGTAAGTATGTGGATTTTATTAACTATTTTAATAGGATTTTTGGGATATATTTTTGTGAGTTTAAGGCTACTTTCTAACTTTAAAAACGTTATTTTTAAGTATTTTTAATTGATTTTTAAATTAAATAAGAAAGATAATAAAAATGTTGACTTTTGACCGTTGACCGGTCCGGTCGCTTATATATGTGCGCTGGGTGAGACTCGAACCCGTGACCTCCCGTACGCGTGCACGCAGCTCTACCAACTGAGCTACGTGTCTAACCCGAAATAATTCTGTTTTTAATTATACTTATATACTATTTAGATTTATCCAGAAATTATTTATTTTTAAAAAAGGGTTTTAAATGTATCGAACCGGTGCTGACCACAGGTCTCGAACCCGGGACCTGTGGGTTAACGTGCACACAGTCCACCGCTGGACTGTATGTCTAACGTGGTTAATAATCCGGTTTTTATTATACTTAACTTGATTTTGAGAGTTAACCCGGTTTAGTTAAAAAGGCATTTTTATTTCAAGAGAGTAAGGTTGGGACAGGAATCGAACTCGCGACGTATGTGCATTTGTTTGCACACGGTCCATCGCTGGACTGTGTGTCTAACCCGTTAATAAAACTGATTTTAATTAATCTTATATTATAACCCTTCTTCGTCTTCTTCGCTCAAGAACACAGACAGTGATAACTTGACTGATTTATGTCTAATTTGATTATCAAACATTATACGTAATTGAAAGGTAATGAATGGAGAGAGTTTGGGGATAGGAGGTACCGATCCGTGTCTTTCACAGAACTCCGGCAAAGGTCCTTCGGCTCTAATAGTGAACTTCGGCTGTTAGAATCAATTAACAGTTCTGTTCGATTAGTTATGAAATTGAGGTACTTAAACAAAGATTAACAGAAGTTTGAATGATCATACCGGCTCTCAGCGTGATTCTGGAAGTTTCAGAAGTTTTCCGGCGAAGGCAGGAATTCCGACAACGTCGTCTGGGATTGATTCTGGATGGTGGATTTGTGTTAGTAATAGCCTAACAATGGATTGAAACAGAAAGAGTCGAGGGAATTACCGTGTGGATGTGAGTCTCGGTTTTCCGGCGATAGTCCGGTGATGGCAGGATATTTCCGGCGAGTGAAATTTCGTCGAGAAAAGGTGCGATTTTGAGCAAAAAGGCTACCAGTGAATTGTGGGTGAATTTATAGGGAAAAATCGAGACGCATGGGGTCTGATTTCAGTCTCGATTCATGGTCAGCCGTTCTCCGACGGTTACGACTGATGTCGCGGGTTCAGACATCGGTTATAACCGTCGTTGAGGTTAATTCTTCGGTTAAATTAGAAGAAACCGTCAATTATCGGCGAAATCGTCAGGATTTCCGACGACTGCGAATTGGGCGCGACTTTGACTAGATTTGGTTTCCGTGATTCATCATTTGAATTAAATGTTTCGATATGTTATCAAATAACCAAAGTGGCGGAGTGGTTGAATGTGTGAGAGTTAAGATTCGTGGATTCCCGGCTGACCCGGGTTCGACTCCCGGCAGCCGTTTTTCTTTTTAATTAATTTATTTTTACTTTTTAACAATTATCATTTATAACTTCGAATTTGTTTATTAATTATTTATCGTTTAAAATTAAAATAAGTCATAAATAAACAACAAAAGTTTAAAACTGATTGTTCGGTTAATAAACGAAGCGGGTTTTGAAAACTCGTTTTTCGACGGATGTTGCAAAAATCACCCTGTGGAAGTTATGCTTGTCGAGCATTTAGGTTTTGTGGTGGGGGTTGTTGATTTTCTTTATTTTGGTGTTGTGGTTGGTTCAGATAATTTTATTGAAAGAATGAGGTGGCATATCAGGAAGTCGGTTTTGCTGTGGTTGTTGTTGGTTCGGGTTTTGCTGATTCTCTTGTGGATTCATGCTTGTAGATTGTGACTTTCCTTTGACTCCTAAATGAAGAACAACACAAGTGTCTATGAGGGTTCTTTCAATTTCTGGATCGAAGAGAAGCGGTGAGGATCTTCTTGAAAACCTCGTATGCATGCAATGTAGAGATCACCTGCACACAAGCAAACAAGAAATTGATTGTAGTACTGAACAACACAAGAACAAACAAAAAGAAATATTTATGGTTTTTTTAAAAGCAATAACAACTACTCTAAACTAACACTAAGCATTTGAATTCCCCAGCAACGACGCCAATTTGATGTAGCTGTCATGGGCTAGTAAAAAAGAAAGTATTTTTTAATCTAAATACTAGTACTAGAACAGGTAAGTAAGGTTGCATCCATATGGAATTTGTGGTCAGTGTTTAGTGAGTGAATTAATTAAGTACTATTATCTAAATTGGGAGTTTGTATGATATTTTGAGAAACGTATATTATTAAGAAAAGTGCTATCAAGATTGAGATGAAGTAACCCCCACTCGGAATCCCGATTACCAGTTTAACATAAAAAAACTCGTTACTAATTCAAAAACACATAGACATGACATTGGAATTAATGACTTTGATAAATGATAGGGGATAGTATTTAATAATAACTATTACAACCTAACAATCTGTTAAATTATACCAATTACCCACCAAATCACCAACCCGCTAACGATGCAAGGAAATCCCAATACGCGTGATAAATGACAAATAATTCAATATAATAAATGTTTAGCAAGAATCAACACAAGTGGTCAAGAACACTGGTCGTTGTAGTATAGTCGTAATTATTCCCGCTTATCACGCGGGTGAACCGGGTTCGATCTCCGACGACGACGCCATTTTGATGTAGCTCTTGTGGGCTAATCAAAAGTACATAATTTTTAACTTATATAGTAATGCTCGTACGGGTAAGTATGGTTGTAACCATAGGGAATGTCGTCAGCGTTTAGCGAATGAACTAATTAACTATTGTTATCCAAATTGGGGGTTTGTTTGATTGTTTGAGAATAATAGCAAATTATTAAGAAAAGTGTTATCAGAATGAGAAGAAGTAACCCACACCTAGAATACCGGTTACCAGTTTAACACAATAAAAACCATTTACTGATTCAAACACCACATAGACATGGCATTGGAATTTAAGATTTTGAATAACGATTAGGGATAGTTTTTGATAATAACTATAACAACCTAACAATCCGTTAAATTATACCAAGTACCCACCAAATCACCAACCCACTAATGATGCAAGGAAATCGTCAATACGCTTGATAAAAGAAAAATAATTTAAATATAGTAAACGTTTACCAAAAATCAACACAAGCGGTCAAGAGTACCAATGACAAGAATCAGAAAATAAAGTTAATGTTAAAAACTTAGCAATCGTTCTTTCGAGGAAAGTCACCAAGGGTTTAGCCTCGTACGTTCATGACTGCAGCATCTGATCTTGACTCGGATTGAATTACCATTAAGGAATTGAATGATTTGGGTGTCAAGACAACGAAAATCGCCTACGGGGTGCTCTAGATTCGTCTAGAACGGCTGAAAGCTAAATGGGTTATGATTTTGTGATTTATGTTAAAACATAATTTTCCCTGAGTCGGGTAGAGCCAACTTATCCTTCCGCATGGCAAGAGACAGATCATAACATAGGCCCACATTAAGGTCCATCTGGCGCGTCGCAAGAGATCCACCTGCCCCAGTGTGGCGCGGGGGAGACAATTCAACAAAACTATAGCTACAACTTCGAAGATGATCCATCGAACCCGTTTTCCTACTTCTATGCTCCTTTTACCTCATTTAGCGTCCAATAAACCTATACAACCCGACGCAACATAAGTACAACATAAAGATATGAAATGACGCATTAAAACGACTAATTCGTGTACAAAATTATAAATTACAATATGTTTTCATAAACACATCAACGCTCGCTGTGGGTGAATAAAACTTTGTATTGCCGGAAACCATAAATCCAAATAATAGTACAGGTACCGAAGTTTTTAAGACAATTTTATTTCGTTTTTACACGATAAAGAAAACAATCAATTATATTTGACCTATTCGATTTTGAAAAACATTCTTTTAAAATTTCGATAAAAGTATGCACGTCATAACGGTATATTCAAAATTTATATAAGATTACATTATGTTATTATAATAATGAAATTAGTAAACCCTAACACATTATATAAAATAAGTTAGATAACTTTGATAACATTTATCTTAATGCTTCGATTACTTTTACATACTACCTACAACTCTATCGAAGGCATAAACGGTAAACAATGTCACTATATATAAAAAACAAAATCCAGGATAGCTTTGAGACCTTTTACATGTTTGCTAGGATTACTATTACATTACTACTTATAATTCGGTTAAAAAAATATTATATGGTGATGTAGATCAAAATAGAAACAAAATCCAGGATAGCTTTGAGACCTTTTACATGTTTGCTAGGATTACTATTACATTACTACTTATAATTCGGTTTAAAAAAAATATTATATGGTGATGTAGATCAAAATAAATATATCACCATATCATACTTCTAATTTTATAAAATATTATATCTTAAAATTTATAAGCCTATGACAGAAATATAAGAGGGTTTTGCAACAACTTAGCCCGACTAATGTGAACCTTACGTTTTCTATTATAAAACCAAAAAAAATAAATATTGACAATGGAATAAAAAAATAAACATATTATGTGAATCGTAGTCCTCCTAAAACATCACTTCATTCCTAAACATCTAAAGCATCCACCAACTTGATATGTTGATAGCCTAAAGCATCTCCTTTTTAGACTTACTCAATTTATACGAATAATCTAAGGAATAAACCCTAAAGGCTCTAATGACAAAGGTAAACCAACTTGCAACCATCTTTTTATTGCATTCTAGACGCAATAGAACAAACACCCAAAATGCGGTCGACACTTTTCTCATGATTCAAACAAGAAGGGCATAAAGAGGAAGGAATATCAATAACTTTATCCGCCAAATTAAACCTTTTAGGAAGACGATTCAACAACACTCGCCTAGACAAAATATTGACTTGTCTAGGAATAAATCTATTCCATCAAGAGGCATACTACAATTTATTAGAATAACCCTAATATATTTCCTGACATAATTAATCGGATAGGAATCTACGAGGTCTAAGTCCCAAACCCATTTATCATTGGAATTAATCAACTCAAGCAAAGACAACAAGTCATAATCTCAACAAATTGAGCCAATTCGGTCCCCTCTTCGTGCACGACGACAATCCTAAATCCGAGCCCCATCTTCACCATGAGTACTAATGAATTTTTTAGAAGATTCTAAATTCAATATTCTTGGGAATTTAGAAGCAAGAGAAAAATTACCCTGCCAAAAATTGTTCCAAAATTTAGCAAATGCACCATTTTATGAATAGATGAAAACTCATACTACGTTTTTCATGCAATTTAGAATAAAATAGGCAATACCTTTCCAAACACCACCACCTATCGTTAGTTATCCTTGAACCCTCATCAAACCCGCTTTGTCTCCATGGATAGCTTTATGAAGTACAAAGAGCATTCAAATTATTTGCATGTTGCCAACGCAACTTTTGAATAAGGGCCAAATTAAAACCTTCCAACCTCACAATTATCACCCACGTCCCATTTAATTCAAGGCATCTTCCTTGACTTACCATATATCATCCCTCAAAAGAATTTAGAAGGAATCGATTCTAATTTCTTTTCAATAACAAACAACTTATGAAATAATTTCATAAGGACAAGTAATCACACCAATAGAACCCAAAACCAAAGAAATAAGCACGGATCTCCTCCCGGTTGAAAGAATTTTGCTTTCCAGTTGAAAATAAACTGCCACCTCTTGGCTTTCGCCATATTGGTTCCCACAGGAAGACCCAGATAAATAAACTGGCACTTGTGAACTTTACAACCAGAAATATCAATATATCTAGAAACTTCATCTTCTCCTAGCCTCGCCTCATAAAGACTAGTTTAATCCAAATTAATTCTTAGCCCCGACACCATAAGAAACAGTTTAATATCCTAACAATGTTAGAAATATTCTCAAGTGACCATTCGCCGAAAATCAAGACATCTCCTGCATCTAAAAGGATGAGAAATCCAAAAGTCATCTGAAATATGAGCCCCATCAAAAAAAACCCTAACATAATAGCGTCCTCAGTAGCCACATGGAGACGTTTCATAGCTAAGATGAATAAGATATTCAACAAAGGATCTCTTAATTGGGACCTCCTTCAAGAAAGAACTTTGTAGGGGTGCAGATTACCATAACCGAAGCGGTTGCTGATTCTAAAACACACGAATCTACACTCGCCATTTGTTCCCAAACCCCATAAAATTCATTATAGACATGAAGAATTCCCAATCAAAGAATCACATTGTTTCTTTGAACTAGGTATTAAATTTGATTTTTTATTACCATCTTTTTTTAATTATTTAACATATTGTATTTTTACCATCCAACTACATTAAATATTTTTGATTTTTTTTAGAAATCACTCATGAAAAGAACTATTATCATTATTCTTCATTTTTATAAATATTTTAACAAACACAATTTTAAACATGGTGAAACTTTTAAGTAAAACTAGGACAAATACCATAAAAACCAATACATTTTTTTATTTTTTTTCATAAAAGTCACTCAACAATTTTTTGTACGTAAAAAACCAACATACTATACTCAACAAATTTTTTGAACATTAAAGTTCCTTCACATGTTAAATTTGAACAAAATTATGACAAAAATTTTTTAAAACTTAGTACATGAAGTTATGTTTTAATCTAAGATATGTTATAAAATTCATAGGTCATTGCTATAGAGCCGAAAACAGTTAAAAACAAAAATCGAACAAAAAACGAATAAACCCGAACCGAAAAAAATAATTCGGTTTATATGTAGCCCAATAAACCGAGTAATGTAATTAAGCCATACTTTATATTTAGTCGAATAAACCCAATTATATGAATTCGATGTATTTGGTTGAAATTGAAAAAAAAACAAATTCGAATGCAGTTTTGGATTCAGTTTTGAAGTAAGTGAATTCCGTTTAGTTTGGTTAGTTTTTTGGTTGAACCAAAAAAAATTCAAACCGAATAAAAGGAACCAAATAATCGAATAAATTGAAAAGAACTGATGAACACCTCTAACGCTTTTAAGTTGTTTAAATTATTTTGTCATAATTTTGTTCAAATTAAACACGTGAAGGGACTTTAATACTCAAAAAGTTATTGAGGGACTTTTGTGAGACAAAACAGAAAGTGGTTTAACATATGAAAAAAAAAATTGTTGAGGGACTTTTATAAGAAAAATGAGAAACTATGTTGATTTTTTATGATATTTTCTTTAAAAAATATATTTAATTAAAATATTAAAATATTAATAATCAATTTCAAATTAATATTTTGTGTTTGATGATATAATAATTGTTTTTGATTAAAAAAATAATCCATAACTAAGTAGAAGAGAAACACGGGCAAAAAGAAACTATATTGCTCCAATGGATGGCACGTATCCCATATTAGTTTTCTTTTTTAATTATATAACCTATTCTATTTTTACTATTCTACCATCTAACCGCATTAAACATTTAAAATTTCCTAGAAATCACCCATAAAAGCACAATCATTATTTTTTCTTTTTTAAATATATTAACAAACACAATTTTGAACTTGGTAAAACTTTCAAAAATTAATAATTAATTTCATATTAAAGTAATTTGGTTAATGATATAATATTTATCATAAACTAAAATAAGTATTCATATATAATTAAGAATGAGAGAGAGACATGTAACTAAAAAATAGATGAATCCAATGGATGACACTTATTTTTTTTTATTACATAGTAACAATATAGATATAGATTAAAGGAACATAACCGCTCATGGACCTTTCATCGAGCCTAATTCATCTATAGAAACTTCCACATATTTAACCCCAATAATTTTTTATTTGAACCTTTCCCCATTACTTAATATTAGTAGGATGCCCGCGCAATGCGGCATGAGCGAAATATCGTATTGCGATGCTCGTGGTTGTTTTCTTCTTCATATAATATTTATTGTAGCATTATTGTAATATATATACATCAAAAGCGAAGAAATCGGTAATTCATTTCATTGTGATGTGCATGGTTCGGTCGGTGTATCCTCAACCGAAGCCCAAAACCAAACTCATCGGTTAGTCTATTTTATTAATCAATTGGTTTTTAGTTAATCACTTCGATTTATTGGTGAGATTGACGGTTTTTGGTTTTGTTCATTTAATTTGACTTAATAGTAAAAACGAAAATTGGGCTAAAACTTTTGCTTAGATATATATGAAATTGAGGTATAAATACATGAAATGAAAGTATAAATATATATGAAATGGAGATATAAAATATGAACTTTATGAACCGAAATTATAAAAGCTAGAAATATATGAAAATATGAATGATTCGGTTCAGTTAATTTTGGTTAAACAAGAGTTCAAAAAAATTAATAACCGATATTTGGTTAATTCGGTTTCCAGTTTTCGGTTTGGTTTAGGTTAGCGATTTAGTTATTGTGCGCATGATGTGGCGAGAAACACAGACATTGACACAATGTGCATTGTTCGGTTGGTTAGATTATTATCCTTAACTGAAGTCGAGGTCATTGATTAGTCTATGTTATTAAACAATCCGTTTTCAGTTAATCGGTTTGCTTTATTTAGTTAGATTGATGGTTTTTGGTTTGATTCATTTAGTTTCGGTTATAGCCAAAACCAAACTTGGGCTAAACCGTTTGATTAGAAATACATGACATTTGGGTAAAATACATGAAATAGATGCATAGGTACATGAAATGGAGATTAAATACATAAAATGATGGTATAAATACATAAAATAGGGGTATAAATATGAAATACATGAAGTGAAGTTATAAAAGCAAGAAATATATGAAAATATGAATGGTTCAGTATTGTTAATTCTTGTTAAATGAGGGTACAAAAAATCGATAACCGTTTTTGGTTAATTTAGGTTTCGATTAATCAGTTTTCAGTTACCTCAATTTTCGGTTGATTTCGGTTCAATTAACGATTCACTTATTACCTACCCTTAAAACTATTAATCATGTAACATATCAGTTTTTTTAATTAAACAACCCATAGCAATACTATACTCAAATTAAAGAGAATAAAATACTTATTTATATAGTGTAATTTAAAAAAAGATATTAACGTACCAAAAAGTTATGACCGGTTTAAAAATCGGGGGGGGGGGGGGGTTGATCGGAGTGTAGCGACCCAGTCAAAGATAAAATTTATAATCCCAAATTACCCTTAACAGTGTATTAGTGGTAGTAAGGGGTCGAACCACAAAGAGTTTGTGGTTTGCGATGGATGTAATTGATTTTAATAAAGTGTCACACTTTATGAAGCTTTCTATTTTTGGTTTTTTAAATATTTGTTTGGTTGAAAGAATATCGGAATGATCCGACGAATTGGTTCCCAATTAACTAATTATGAAAACTTAGGTGATAGCAGGAAAGCTTAATTAAATTGATTAAACAATGATTTGAGAACAAGGTTCACACCCGGTTCGATAATGCAAATCCTAGGGTTCCTACACGCTTTTAAGTTCAATTCATTTGTAACAATGACCAACAAGTTTAGTGTTATGTGATTTAGATGCCAAGAGCTATCGATGTTATGAACAACGGACAACAATGCACTTCATTATCACAAACAAGTAAACTCTAACCTAGACAAGGCATAATTGCACATAAACATTTCACAAAGTCAAATTTAATCTTCATTCGACAATTCATGAATTCAATACAAATGCAAGTCAATAATCATAGGTTTCAAAGTCAAAGCACAAACTGTCATAAATCAATACTCAAAACAATGTCAAACCCTAGAACTTACAAAACCTACACCGGGGTGAAACCTGAAGAAATTAGATGGTCATGATGAACGGGACTTGATCAACGGAAGATTGAAACTCAAACTTGAACATGTTGAAGCCTTGATGGTGATGATGGTGATGATTAGGGTTCGAATGGATGATGATGGTGAAAGGATGATGAAGGAGATGATGATGATAGGCTATGGTTAGGATTGAAGATTGTAATTCGGATGATTGGATGAAGTGGATGGATTGGAGATGATCGGAGATGAAGGTTGGGTGTTGCTAGGCTCAAAGAACAAGTTCAAAACTCAAGAAATTCGTAACTCCTCACCAAATGGTCAAAAACCAAGTCAGCGACAGGGATATGGGAAGGGCATCACCGACGACCATATGGGGCGTCGGCTACGGCTTGTGCTTTATATACTTTTTCTCCGACGCTCTAATCCACTGTCTACGACCAATTTTCTCTGACAAAACTTTTAGGGGGCGTCGCCGACGACCTCTCTAATCCTTGATTTCTTGTTTTTCCATTTCGCGATCCCGGTTGACCCGTTTTCCGCCCGATGCTCCAAAACGATCCAGAATCCGTAAACCTGTAAAACACAAATCCAATCAAAAGTAGGCTATTCGAAACTAAAAGTTACATAAAAACACGAACTTAAGCTTAATAAGAACATCGGTTTTCGACCAAGTATCACATGCCCACACTTGTCTTTTGCTTGCCCTCAAGCAAATCTGTTTTTTACTTTCACGTGGGTTGAATGAGGAACACATATCCCATTCTTGAGACATGAGTTAAGGTCTAATGTCATACCCAGTTCATAATTTTCACCATTTTCAAAATATTTAACGTCAACATGATTAACACATAAAAATGGTTATCCAATATTAACCCGCCCTTGAAACTCACAAATCATACACATCCCTCATAATGTTCTCTCTACTCGGTTTAAAAATTGGCTAATAAACGATGCATTAGCACTTTGATATAATCACTCAAACCGATCAGAACACGTACCCGCATAGGCTTGCAACTCAATCATTCTCCACCACCGAACACAACGATAAAGCACAAGTCAAAAGATCTTGAACGGGTTGTAATGGGGCTAGGCTAAGGGTATGGAATAGGATATTTTGAAAGTGGCTAAGGTGATGAAAACTCGATTTTTATTACAAAAACAACTACTCTAACACAACCAACTACGACTAAGAGGCAAAAGCCTACGCCTTTTATTCAACAAACTATCAAGAGATACATTTTTATTTTATTTTCTCAACTGTATTCTGTTGTTTTTTTTTCAAAACAAATGCAACCAATCCTAAAATCAAGTTTTCATCACACGGGTTAAAAATAAAAGGTTCAACGGTCAACGACTAAATTGGTTGGTCAAACGAAAGGTTTAGGTTTAAAATTGGCGACTAAGGAATTGATTTAGGGTAAGGGTATATAAATGGTGTAAAGTAAAAAAGGTTTACCTAATGCCTTAATCATTCTTGTGCTCATATTCGGTCTATGGTCTCAAACGCATCCAAAGTTGCAAGTTCTACAATACGTGACTAATGGTCCACTCAACCAAAGATATATATATATATATATATATATGCATATATGATATGTAAAAGTGGCTCAAAGTCTCACGTATATAAAGGTTATGGTATGTGATATGTATAATGTAACATTTGTTGAAAAACGGGTTTTCCAAACCCGCTTCGTTTATTAATCGAATAATCAGTTTTATATATTTGTTGTTCATTTAATGCCTATGTTAATTTTAAACAATACATAACTAATAAACATTTTAGATTATGGAAATTAAATTGTTAAAAAATAAAATTAAAACAATAAAAAAAGAAAAAGGGCTGCCGGGTTTCGAACCCGGGTCAGCCGGGAACTTTAAACATCAAACATATAACCACTACGCTACTAACTGACTTTGTGTAATCTAGGAAACAATTAAAACATATGTGCAACCGTGAATCAACCTGTTTACGCCAAACTGAAACCGATATCGGCTTCCAAACGTCCAGGACTTTTGAGTGATCGCGGATTCCTGAAAATAACTGATAAACCGACATTCTTAATCAATTCAGTCTTGAATGAACTTGAATTCATGTGATGTTCGGTTTTAATAACCGAAAACATTCACTTCCTGAATTACTTCAACAAAATCATCATCTCGCGACTCAATAACATTCGCAGAACCTCTAATTTCACTTTTACTCTAATTTCTGATCGTCGGAATCGCTTTTTGAACTCGCCGGACTTTCGCCGGAAAACCGTGTCTTTCATCAAAACGGTAAGTTTCTCAATTCTTCTATCTTCTATCAGTTGTTAGGCTTTTGCTAACTCAAACCTTTCAATCAGAATCAATCCCAGACGACGACATCAGATAATCAACACTCGCCGGAAGTTTTCTGAAAATTTCTAGATTCCGCTGTGAAACGGTATAATCATTCAAACCTTCTGATAACTCTTGTTTAGTCATTCAATTTCACAATTTGGTTAATCAAAATTATTAATTGGCCCGTTCAGACGGAGTTCATAAAACAGAGCCGACGACTTCGCCGGAGTTCTGAGAAAGATCATTTTTCCGGTATGTTCATTCCCAAAATCTTCCCTGTCCATTTCATTTTAATCAATTATATGTTTGTCAATCGAATTAAACAAGATCAGTAGAGTAATCGTTGTCTGTGTTATTGTAATGAAGAAGATGAAGTGAGTCTGTATATAAATTTAATATAAATTGGATTATATCTCGGGTTAGACACACAGTCCAGCGGTGGACTGTGTGCAATTGAAACACAGCGATACCGGGTTCGAGTCCGCCCTTATTCCGATTCGTCACAATATTCAGACTTTTTATAAAACCCAAATATGAACACTTCCAGTTAGTATGTAAGAGAAATAAAAACAAGTGTTTTAAGCAGGTTAGACACACAGTCCAGCGGTGGACTGTGTGCAACGTTAATCAACAGGTCCCGGGTACGAGACCTGATACGCACGCCGGTTCGATAGAATTTAAATCCTTTTTAAGAAATGAATTTTGGAATAAATTAAATAGTATATAAATATAATTAAAAACAGAAATATTTCGGGTTAGACACGTAGCTCAGTTGGTAGAGCTGCGTGCACGCGTACGGGAGGTCACAAGTTCGAACCTCACTCAGTGCAAACAATATAAACGACCGAAACCGGTCAACAAGTCAAAGTCAAATAGTCAACGGTCAACCCAAAAAGTCAACACTTTTTTTTATATTTTTATTTATTTATTTAATTTAAAAATCAATTAAAAATACTTAAAAATAATGTTTTTAAAGTTAGAAAATAGCCTTAAACACACAAAAATATATCTAAAAATCCTATTAAAATTTTAATAAAATCCACTCATTTACCATACCTTTTCATTATTATTTAGGTTAGTTAATCCTCGTTGATCAACCCTCTAAACTCGTGCGCATTCAACATCTTCAACCGAACGCACCTAATGTGAGTGAATCTCTACAAATTCCCCGTTTTAATCACGTTTTTGGGGTGTATAATGTGTCTTATTATTTATTACATTTAAACAATTGTGCATCCATCATATCCATGATCAAATGTGTATTCAATATGTATCAACTGTTTGTGTGGTTATTGTTTAGATTAAATTTATCATTTTCAGTACATACATTATCATAGGCCGCCGCTCCCCATTACCTATGAGCGTGAGCCGTTCCCCATTACCTATGAGCGTGAACGAGGCGTTGCCAACATACGATCGGCTCCGTTTGATTGAGCCTTGATCGCACATACATTTCATCATAGGCCGTCTGCTCCCCATTACCTATGAGCGTGAGCCGTTCCCCATTACCTATGAGCGTGAACGAGACGTTGCCAACATTTACATTATCATTCATGTTATATATTCATGCAAGGTGGTTTGTTATTGTATGTTATTGTTTATTATTGTTATTGTTATTGTATGTTTATTTACGTTTGCTCACATATGATTATTGCACAATTTTCCATAATAAATATAACAAGAAATCAATAATAAATGTTTTCTAACAAGATTCACTCGCCAACTTTTGTTGACCCAAAAATCCCCATTTTTACACATGATACAGGTGATCCAGATGCAGCAAGAAACATATAGGATGACTTAGAAGAATAAACCGGTTTAGACTTTGGATTGTTTAGTTAGTTATTTTTCTTTGTAATTGTATGAACATGTTTGGAATATTGAGGATGTAATTTTGAATATAATAAATATGAAACATATTAGTAAACATCATGAGCTTTGGTGATAACCCAATTATGCCCTACTCTTATTCCGCTGCGGGTCGGGGTGTGACAGATTGGTATCAGAGCCATGACTATAGGGATATAGGATAAGTTATTAGACCCTTAGAGCCTATACTATAGTTGATTAGAATTTTTAAATTATTTGTGTGTTACATGCAAAATTCATGATGTTTATATGCTTTATGTTTATTGTTACATTCAATGTTATGCAAGCATGTTCATCAGTACATATTATTATACAATGCCTATCATGAATCATATTCTCATAACATATCATATCCATGAGAGCACACACCACACAATTTCCATGACTTTTGCAACGATTTTTGTATTTTCAAATCACATCAAAGTGAGTTCTCATGACGGGCATGTAGTAACTAGAAGGGTACAAGTACCGGTGGTCGGAACGTCCTGTCTAGGCTTGGCATTCATATAAATCCAAAATAAAGGACCAGTTTGCCTACCTGGGGACTAACGATGAGAGTACGAAGGACCTATTAAGCCAAAGCATGCTATACCAAACGTCCTGTGAGCTAACCCCACTTTGAGTTGTCATTGTGTCTACACCTGGACACCCTCTGACCATACATCTCGCAAACATATTTCATGGTTTTCATTCGGGTGATACGAGTGTTAAACTACCAATACCAATGTGAATCCTACTAAGCCAATAGTTATGGGGGCCCACATGACTATACAGGTGAAGGTATGGGGGACATTTGAGGCCCAAACATGAGCAAACCCATGACATCCTATGGATATAGTTGCATTATTGATGTTTATGTTATTTTTATTATTTTTAACGACAAATGACACCTAAAGACTCCTTAAACTCACAATCTTCCTATGTACGTTCCTGTAGATGTCGACTAGGCAACTACGTGGAGGTAGAAGGTCAGGAAGGTCAAACGAACGCTTGGCCACTCAAATCACAAAACAAATGGCCGCGGTGCTTCCTGACATCGTAATTCAAGTCCAACAAGCTCTCGCCGCAAATCCCAACAATCCTCCCCATCAAGAGGACCAGAACGTCGACAACCCTCCCTCCAAAAAGTGCTCTTACAAACACTTCAAGTCTTCTGATCCCCCGAAATTCGAAGGGACCGAAGGTGTCACTGCTTTCCTCCACTGGTTTGAGGAAATGGAAAACACCTTCCTCAATTGCGATTGTCCCGAGGATCGCAAGGTACGTTACGCAACCGGGAGACTATTTGGAGTAGCCCTGATCTGGTGGAACATAGAGAAGGGTAAGAGAGGATTCGAAGATGCTATGGCCTTAACATGGGAAGAGTTAAGGGAAATAATGACAAGACGCTTCTGTCCAAGAAGCGAAATCAAGAAGTTGGAAGATGAATTCCACTCGTTAAAACAAAAGGAAGGAGATCATACTTCCTACAACAAAAGGTTTCTAGAGTTGAATCAAATGATCCCCAACTTGTTCACCCCAGTGTACCGCTTGGTTGAACACTATATTCGAGGCCTTCCCTCGAAAATTCAAGACTCAGTTCTAAGTACTTCGCCTGCGACACTTGAAGCCGCAATGGAACTAGCTACCGAACTCACTGAAAATCGCATTCGAAACGGTAAATTCAAAGAGGAGAAAAAGAAAGCCCCCATTGAGGCTCAAACTTCAAACCATTCTGGTTCCTCTTTGAATTTTACTGGTAAAAGGAATCGAAACACCAGAAACTTTGCTGTCACACAAACAAATTTCCCTATCCCTGCTGCGCCCATCACCCAAGTTGCCCCCTCACCTGCACCATATAAAAAGCCATACTCCGGCCCATACCCAAAATGCAACCGTTGCCAATACTATCACTTTCCTGATCATCCCTGCCAACATTACACCGGCTGTGGTCGCGCAGGTCACACCATTCAAACCTGTCGCGTACTTCAGCGAACTAACCGCCATCAGCCCTCAACCCAAACCCACCATCAGATAGTGGGTCAAGCCCAACAACCTTTACTACTACCACCTACCCAACATGTAGCCCAATCCTACTACCAACCCAACTATTCCATGATACAACCTATGCGGGCTTGTTACAACTGTGGAGACCCAAACCACTTTAGAAACACTTGTCCACGCTTGGTGAACATCATTCATGCCCAAGCTCAAGCAAATCCGGTGAATCAAGTTAACCAAGCTCCACCACCTACAAGAGGAAGAGCTTACAACATCAACGCCAATCCTGTTGAAAATAATAACGGCTCAAACAAATCACCCAACTAGTTTCCCTCACCAAGAATCAAGACTCAACTCCGATCGTCTAGTTTTAATGTTTTCTTTATGTTATCTCAATCTTTCCGTATCCCAGTTGTAAAATTGGGAATTTATGTAACCAAGAATTTTAATGCGAACTGATATTACAGTTTTGTTTTATACTCATTGATTTAACATTCATATCATCATACATCTCGACGTATCTCAATCTCATCATTTAAAGAAGTTGGGTTGTGTCTCACTTTTACATAAACTGACCCCTTCATCATAACAAATGAGAGAGGTACTGTCATCATTCAATCATGTATCCTTTCAGAATTGAGACTCAAGCTTTGGTTGTTGTGTTTGATTATGTTTTAGAGTCACATAGAACTGATGATGATTTACTGATAAAGACAATGAAAATTTGACAAGAATATGGTGGATACGCCGCTGGTACTTCCTATATATAAGTATTCTTGGCAAAGGATCAAAAGCATTACCAGGAGGTTATGAGAAGTTCCATGTAGGTTTAAATATCGTCATGGTTGAAGTTTTTGTTTTATGATACATACCTTATCATGTCAAACATATCAATTCCCTCAAAACTATTATGCATAAAATCATAACCGACATCAAAGATCAAATTCGAGAAGCCCAACATGTTTCAGTAACGGAAGGCGACGTGCGAAAGGAGCTGTCCTGTGGAGCTGAACTTAAAATTGAAACTAAATCCGACGGTATTCTGTACTATCTAGATCGCATATGGATTCCTGACCACAACAACCTTCGTGAATTCCTTATGAATGAGGCACACAAAACACGATACTCTATACACCCAGGAGCCGACAAGATGTATCAAGACCTTCGATACACCTACTGGTGGCCTGGAATGAAAAAGGATATTGCTGTTTTTGTTTCCAAGTGCCTTACATGTTCCAAGGTAAAAGCAGAACATCAAAGACCCTCAGGACTTCTGGTCCAACCTGAAATACCTGTATGGAAGTGGGAAAACATAACCATGGACGTCATCACCGGGTTACCTCGCACTTCTGGTGGGTATGACACTATATGGGTAATCATTGATCGTCTTACAAAATCAGCTCACTTCATTCCGATCCGCAGAGATTTCAAGAACAAGAAGTTAGCTCGTATCTACATCAGCGAAATCGTAAGCCGTCATGGTGTACCGTTAAGCATTATTTCAGATCGTGATGGTCGTTTCACTTCACGAACATGGCAAGCCGTACAAGCCGCTTTGGGTACACGATTAGACCTCAGTACCGCTTATCATCCTCAAACTGATGGACAATCTAAACGCACCATTCAAACTCTTGAAGATATGCTTCGAGCATGTGTCATAGACTTCAAGGAAAATTGGGACGCTCATCTGCCATTAGTTGAATTTTCGTACAACAACAACTATCATTCAAGTATCGGCATGGCACCTTTCGAAGCTTTATATGGTCGTAAGTGCCGATCTCCAGTATGTTGGCACGAAATTGGGGAAGCTCAAATCACCGGTCCAGAATTGATTCAAGAAACCACAGACAAGATCCATCAAATTCGAAACAATCTTCTAGCGGCACAGAGTCGTCAAAAGAGTTATGCAGATAAACGACGAAAGCCTTTGGAATTTAACATTGGTGATCATGTACTTTTAAAAGTATCACCGTGGAAGGGAGTAGTTCGTTTTGGCCAGAAGGGCAAGCTAGCACCACGCTACGTAGGACCTTTCAAGATACTCGAAAGAGCAGGACCTGTAGCATACTAGCTTGATCTACTAGAAGAACTCAACAGAATTCACCCCACATTCCACGTATCAAACTTGAAGAAGTGCCTCGCCGATGAAAACCTCCATATTCCCCTGGAAGATATTCAGATCGATGAATCTATGCATTTCATTGAAAGTCCAGTAGAGATCATGGACTTCGGAGAAAAACGTTTAAGACGGAGTCGTATTCCAATTGTAAGGGTACGCTGGTAGTCGCAACGGGGACCTGAGTTTACTTGAGAACGTGAAGACTCAATGCGCGAAAAATACCCGCATCTTTTTCCTGTTACCACTACTACTTAAATTTCGGGACGAAATTTCTAAAAGTAGGGGATACTGTAACATTTGTCGAAAAACGGGTTTTCCAAACCCGCTTCGTTTATTCATCGAATAATCAGTTTTATACATTTGTTGTTCATTTAATGCCTATGTTAATTTTAAACAATACATAACTAATAAATATTTTAGATTATGGAAATTAAAATTGTTAAAAAATAAAATTAAAACAATAAAAAAAGAAAAAGGGCTGCCGGGTTTCGAACCCGGGTCAGCCGGGAACTTTAAACATCAAACATATAACCACTCTGCCACTAGCTGACTTTGTGTAATCTAGGAAACAATTAAAACATATGTGCAACCGTGAATCAACCTGTTTACGCCAAACTGAAACCGATATCGGCTTCCAAACGTCCAGGACTTTTGAGTGATCGCGGATTCCTGAAAATAACCGATAAACTGACATTCTTAATCAATTCAGTCTTGAATGAACTTGAATTCATGTGATGTTCGGTTTTAATAACCGAAAACATTCACTTCCTGAATTACTTCGACAAAATCATCATCTCGCGACTCAATAACATTCGCAGAACCTCTAATTTCACTTTTACTCTAATTTCTGATCGTCGGAATCGCTTTTTGAACTCGCCGGACTTTCGCCGGAAAACCGTGTCTTTCATCAAAACGGTAAGTTTCTCAATTCTTCTATCTTCTATCAGTTGTTAGGCTTTTGCTAACTCAAACCTTTCAATCAGAATCAATCCCAGACGACGACATCAGATAATCAACACTCGCCGGAAGTTTTCTGAAAATTTCTAGATTCCGCTGTGAAACGGTATAATCATTCAAACCTTCTGATAATTCTTGTTTAGTCATTCAATTTCACAATTTGGTTAATCAAAACTATTAATTGGCTCGTTCAGACAGAGTTCATAAAACAGAACCGACGACTTCACCGGAGTTCTGAGAAAGATCATTTTTCCGGTATGTTCATTCCCAAAATCTTCCCTGTCCATTTCATTTTAATCAATTATATGTTTGTCAATCGAATTAAACAAGATCAGTAGAGTAATCGTTGTCTGTGTCATTGTAACGAAGAAGATGAAGTGAGTCTGTATATAAATTTAATATAAATTGGATTATATCTCGGGTTAGACACACAGTCCAGCGGTGGACTGTGTGCAATTGAAACACAGCGATACCGGGTTCGAGTCCGCCCTTATTCCGATTCGTCACAATATTCGGACTTTTTATAAAACCCAAATATGAAAACTTCCAGTTAGTATATAAGAGAAATAAAAACAAGTGTTTTAACCAGGTTAGACACACAGTCCAGCGGTGGACTGTGTGCAACGTTAATCAATAGGTCCCGGGTTCGAGACCTGATACGCACGCCGGTTCGATAGAATTTAAATCCTTTTTAAGAAATGAATTTTGGAATAAATTAAATAGTATATAAGTATAATTAAAAACAGAAATATTTCGGGTTAGACACGTAGCTCAGTTGGTAGAGCTGTGTGCACACGTACGGGAGGTCACAAGTTCGAACCTCACTCAGTGCAAACAATATAAACGACCGAACCGGTGAACAAGTCAAAGTCAAATAGTCAATGGTCAACCCAAAAAGTCAACACTTTTTTTTATATTTTTATTTATTTATTTAATTTAAAAATCAATTAAAAATACTTAAAAATAATGTTTTTAAAGTTAGAAAATAGCCTTAAACTCACAAAAATATATCTAAAAATCCTATTAAAGTTATTAATAAAATCCACTCATTTACCATACCTTTTCGTTATTATTTAGGTTAGTTAATCCTCGTCGATCAACCCTCTAAACTCGTGCGCATTCAACATCTTCAACCGAACGCATCCAATGTGAGTGAATCTCTACAAATTCCCCGTTTTAATCACGTTTTTGCGGTGTATCATGTGTCTTATTATTTATTATATTTAAACAATTGTGCATCCATCATATCCATGATCAAATGTGTATTCAATATGTATCAACTGTTTGTGTGGTTATTGTTTAGATTAAATTTATCATTTTCAGTACATACATTATCATACGCCGCCGCTCCCCATTACCTATGAGCGTGAGCCGTTCCCCATTACCTATGAGCGTGAACGAGGCGTTGCCAACATACGATCGGCTCCGTTTGATTGAGCCTTGATCGCACATACATTTCATCATAGGCCGTCTGCTCCCCATTACCTATGAGCGTGAGCCGTTCCCCATTACCTATGAGCGTGAACGAGACGTTGCCAACATTTACATTATCATTCATGTTATATATTCATGCAAGGTGGTTTGTTATTGTATGTTATTGTTTATTATTGTTATTGTTATTGTATGTTTATTTACGTTTGCTCACATATGATTATTGCACAATTTTCCATAATAAATATAACAAGAAATCAATAATAAATGTTTTCTAACAAGATTCACTCGCCAACTTTTGTTGACCCAAAAATCCCCATTTTTACACATGATACAGGTGATCCAGATGCAGCAAGAAACATATAGGATGGCTTAGAAGAATAAACCGGTTTAGACTTTGGATTGTTTAGTTAGTTATTTTTCTTTGTAATTATATGAACATGTTTGGAATATTGAGGATGTAATTTTGAATATAATAAATATGAAACATATTAGTAAACATCATGAGCTTTGGTGATAACCCAATTATGCCCCGACTCTTATTCCGCTGCGGGTCGGGGTGTGACATATAAGATGCAAGTTTCTTAGGCAGACTATTCCCAAATAACCACCCGCTAAATACCCGTCATGCTATTAACTTTAACTTGACCATCACATGGGTTGAGTCATCCCTCATTGACTTAGTTACTTGTGCTTTTTAGACTGCTTCAAACAAAGCCAATTTGAAAATTTTTTAAAATTTTCCCCATCCCCACACTTGAGGTCAACATTGTCCTCAATGTATAGTGTTTAAATGAACGGGTCAAAATTAAAAAACTTTTTCCCCCCATCCCCACACTTGAGATTAACATTGCCCTCAATGTGTAACAATAGAGCTATTAAAAATGCATAAGGGATGTGACACGGCTAACCTTCCCAAAAATTCACCCTGATAAGAAGATACAAAATTACATTACACTTATTAAAATTTAAGAATCAAAGCTAAAGGAAACGTATGCACCTGGTTTTCGCTTATTCCTCGTGTGCTCTTCATTCTTTAACAAAAAAGGTTGTCTCGAGAACATGATGTACCTACAAATCTCAACCCTTGTGTAGAAGCATGGTTCTCACAACCATTAAAATTTGTTAGTTACCTAGTTCTACCATTTTTATAAAAGAACTACCAAGTCATTCATTATTTCACTTTGATTTTTGTGGAAAAATAATTTACAACAATAACAAACTTAACTCACTTTCGTAGGAATCACGATTGCATTTAGCGCATGGAACAAGCCCTTTTAAACCTTCTGATAGTTTGGAATGATGAGTAGGTCTCATGAGGGTTATCTAGGGAACACACCCACAAAGTTCATTTAACTAAAAACCATAAAAGAAATACAAAATGAATAATTACACAAAACTATACAACAACAAAAGAAAACATATCGGTGATTATCGCTGGTATCGCTCATTAGGGTCTACCAGTGGATATAGCTGGTAAGAGTATCCCGTGAGGGCCGACATCATGTCATGGAAATCATCTAACGGCCCTCTCTCGCCTTCAGCCAGCGCTTGAAACTGCGGTAGGATAAAAATGGAACCAACTGCTTTGGGCCAATGTGGAGATGGATCACAAGGCCCGGATGGAAGAGGTAGGTTCTTATATGAAGTCCAAGGCATGTGCTCTTGATACGGACGCCCCGCCTCCCAATCTATATGGTGGCGCTCTTGATCATGCAAGTGTTTGGCATTATTTACCGCCATCTGTTGAGCCACCGCCATAGCATGCCACCGTTGGTCTTCCAATGCGTTTTGATCAACATGCAACCTATCTTGTTCCTCCTTCCAAGCTTGCCTTCTAGACAATTCTTGTGCTTGATACAATTCTTATCTTTCCATGAAGGCTTGCTGGGCTGCCCACTGTTCTTGTAGTCTCTCCCAATATTCCTGCTCCTTGGCCCGATGAGTAGCCTCTTCGGCCTAATGAGATTGCTGTTGGACCTCCCAATTTTGTTCCCACTGCTGCCTCCTTTGTTCGTACTCCCGCTTCTCCTCAATATAAGCGGAGACGTTATCATAGACGTCTTATTGCCCCCGATTGTAATTTGGATACCCATGCTTGCGCCGGTTTGGAATGAAACTAGCCACTCCCGCTGAAATCTCTAGATGTGGCCGGGTATACCTTTGTCGGGGTCCCCTTGGACCCTGGGTCTCATCTTCATCTTCCTCGTCAATCATCTCCTCCTCTCTCGCAGCTTCCTCGGTGGCGCTTGGATCAGTGAATTGGAATCTAAGCCTTTGTTCATCAGTGACTGTGTATTGATGACCATATACTTGCACCTATATTTTCCAATGCTGTTTCATCGACGCAAAACAGATCTGATCCAAAGGCTTCGAGACCCAAAACGAATCGGGTGGCAACCTATTCTGTTGTACAATCATGGCGCTGATGAGTCGTACATAAGGTATCATCTTTCGGGTGTACGACTCACGGGTGTCCCACGTATTGATCATCAACAGATGTCGCCATCATAACTTTGGTACTCCAAAAAGTAATGTATGGAGCACCCGACAATCAGAAGCCTTCACTTTACCCCGATACCCAAATGAAACCATAATATTTTCAAGAGAGAAGGGTTGAAGAATCTTCCCTTCAATAGATAATTGACTCCATAATGCCGCCCCACCATCAGAAAATGGCAATACCGATCCAACATGCCATTGGGATCAGCTGAGTTCACCTTGTTGTCAAGAAATTGATCGACGTTGTAGTAGTAGTACTCGTCGATCCCCAAGGAATCAAACCATGCGATACACATCATGGTTTCAAAGGACATGATCATTTGCCCTATGCCCATATCTCCCACCAATTGCCAAGTGTGTGGTGGGCCATCCTTATTAACAAATCGAAGCGAAGCAAACCACTCACAGACAGCGGCCAAATAAACCCGCGGTGTGATGTCTTCACACCAATCTAGAACTCTCTCACAACAAATCCTTCGAACATTTGGACGATCCCAATCGTTCTAAACTCTTCGACATTCAAAGTGCGCTTGGGCACAACCCTTTCCGGGATAGACGTGGTAACCACAGGTACCATTTCCCACTTCCAAAGTTTAATTTCCAATCACTTATCACTAAACCTTGATAGCGGTCTTTTCTTATTGCTTTCCCACGGCTGACCCATGTTGCTATCCCATATTATCTCCCAAACCCAATCGTGTCTAAACAACCGATCATCATTTTCTTCGATCCCGCTTAACTGTTCCTATTTTCTTGCTCTATGACCCGAAGATGAGCCTTGACCCGAAATCTTACTTCTCTTTCGGCTCGCCATATATACAAGTCATAATACAAAGAAACAATTAAACATTGTCTAACTTCAAACATGTAAACCATTACTTCAAAACTTCTATTCAATTCACTTCTTAACATATCATACAACATTGAACCGCAAATTAATTGATTAGACATAACTAGCCGGTTTAAGCTTTTCAAAAATGGCATTTTTGTTAACGTCTAAACTTAAATTTTTTTTTTCATGTTCTCATCCTAAACACATAAGACTTTAAACAAGGTTCAACATTGTTTCATGTTCAAACATGCAACTCACAAACATACTATTCATTAATAATATGTTGCATGTTCAATCCCACCCAAATCAACCATCTACTCAAATTCGAGCTAGATATAATGAATTAGCACTATAAACAACCTACTCTTAAATATAAAGTTCAAAATTTCGGAAGAAAATTACAAACCATATGACATCCATGCTCAAATTTAAGTAAAAATCATACCTTTAGTGTTGTATAGTCGATAGAACTTGAAAAAGATGTAATACAAAACTTGAAGAACACTTTTCCTCAAAAACCCGGATTTTCAACTTCACCAATCTTGCAAACGGGCAAGAATTGAAAGAAACCGTGTTGGGGGTTTTGTTTTACTCGAAAAACTACACAAAATAGGCTCAAGAATCGTGTGATGTGGTGGAGGATTGAAGAAGATATGAAAGATTGAAGTTTAGGGTTCTTGAAGGAAGAAGAAGCAGAATAGTGAAAGTGGATGATGATGTGCAGGGATTTTGGGGGTTTAATGAGATGTTGGGTGGACAAGGTTCACCCGGGTCAAAATTGTGGCTAAAAAGATATTCGAGTCGAGTTTAAATAGGTTTAGAATGTGTTTGGTATGAGTATTTGCATCAAAATTGAATCAGCGTCGCCTGACAAACCAAGGATTGTCGCCGACGGTCCTTTGGTCCGTCGCCGACGCCCCTTAAAATACACAAAACCTCCGACGGCTTAACCTTTTGTCTACGACAAATTTCACCTGACGGAGCTATCCAAACAGCGTCGGCGACGGCCTAAGGACCCGTCGCCGACGGTTCACCATTTGGCCATATATATATATATATATATATATATATCTCACACGACGCGCGTATAAATACACCAAACAAGTTAAAAATATACCTTATGTCTTCATGACCCGTTTGCGAAATCCGAACTTCACACATTAACGAGATTAGTACGAAACGAACAACATAAAATACAAAACAATACGCACAAACAATAAAAAATATACAAAACTCTACAACAATTGTTCTTGGCCCTTTAATTGACCTCATAAGCTGGCATGCTTACCAAGAAGCTTACCAATTCCTTGTTTGCTTCCTTGTTTTCCTCGTTACAATCGAGAAGCGGTTTAAGTTGATGACCGTTAACCGTTTGTTTTGACCGATCCTTTGGGTCCTCAATGGTAACATCCCCTAGCTTGGCGACCCTCGTAATCACATACGGGCCCATCCATTTGCTCTTAAGCTTACGGGAAAGAACTTTAGCCTTGAATTGTATAGCCAAACCTTTTGGCCTACCATAAATTCCTTTGGCTTCAGTTTGGCATCGTATCATACCATTTTTGTATTTTGAGGCACACTCATATGCTTCTTCCCGAAGCTCTTCTAGCTCACACAGCTTCAACTTGTGTTCTTTACATGCATCATCATACTTAAGATTAACTTCTTTGATAGCCCAAAATGCACGATGTACAAGTTCAACTGGCAAGTGACAATTTTTCCCATAAACTAAATGGTAAGGGGTAGTGCCAATAGGTGTCTTATGTGTCGTTCGGTAGGCCCATAAGGCATCGTTCAACTTCGTTGACCAATCCTTACGGTCCGGTCGAATGGTCTTTTGCAAAATCTCCTTGATTTGCCTATTAGACACTTACACTTGACCACTTGTTTGCGAGTGATAGGTGGTAGCAATTCTATGGTCAACACCATACCGTTTTAGTAATTTCCCAAAATTAAAGTTCTTAAAATGAGATCCTCCATCACTAATAATTACCCGATGTATCCCAAATCGAGAAATAATATTAGTTTGCACAAAATTACAAACAACGGTATGGTCATTTGTTTTGGTGGCGGTTACTTCTACCCATTTAGACACATAATCTACCGGCACCAAAATGTATAAATTCCCATGAGAATTCGGGAATGGGACCATGAAATCGATTCTCCATACATCAAAAATATCAACAATGAGAATCGGTTGCATGGGCATCTTGTCCCGCTTAGAAATATTCCCCAATTTTTGGCACTCAACACAGTTTTTCGCAAAATTAAAAGCGTCTTTAAAGATAGTCGGCTAATAAAGGCCGCTATTTAGCACTTTATGGCCCGTTTTGTGACCACTGAAATGGCCCCCACAAGCAAAATAATGCAAGTGCATCAAGACACTCAGGAATATACAATCACTTTACTACCCCAAATGTAAGCTCGGAATTTATCCAATGCATATACCACCGTGAGTAACTCTTTCTCAGTTGTTGTATAATTCAATTGAGCATCCGAAAGAGTCTTACTTGCGTAGTATATGGCAACGTGTTTCTTTTCTACCCTATGACCCAAAACAGCCCCCACCGCATAATCACTTGCATCACACATGATTTCGAATGATAAAGACCAATTTGGTGATTGCAAGATTGGGACCTCAACCAAATTCTTATTCAAATTAAAAGCATTTTGACAATCTTTGTTGAAGTCAAAAGGTTGGTCTTTTAACAATAATTACATAAAGGTTTTGTTATATCACTAAACCCCTTTATAAACCGTCTATAATACTCCGCATGACCCAAAAATGATCTTATACCTTTAACGCTCGTGGGATATGGCAAAGTAGAAATAACTTGCAATTTTGCCCTATCAACCTCTATCCCACGACTTGACACCACGTGTCCAAACACGATTCCCTTTTGAACCATAAAATAGCTCTTTTCCCAACTCAAAACTAAATTTATCTCAACACATCGTTTTAAAACTTTTTCAAGTTGGTTAAGACAAACATCAAATGATGACCCAAAAATTGAAAAGTCATCCATGAAGATCTCTAGTGACTCCCCTACCATATCTGAAAAGATACTCATCATACACCTTTGGAAGGTGTCGGGGCATTACAAAACCCAAACGGCATTCGCCTAAATGCGAAGGTACCGTACGTGCAAGTAAATGTAGTCTTAGCTTGATCTTCCGGATGGATAGCAATTTGATTATAACCCGAATACCCATCCAGGAAACAATAATATTTTTGACCCGCTAACTTTTCAACTATTTGATCAATAAAAGGTAAAGGGAAATGGTCTTTGGAAGTTGCGGAATTCAACTTCCTATAATCAAATACAAATACGCCACCCTATTACCGGCCGAGTGGCCCCCTCTTCACCTGCGTCATTTGTGACAACTTGAATGCTCGCATCTAGCCACTTAAGTACCTCCTTCTTGAAAACTTCCCTCATGTTAGGATTCAATCTCCTTTGTGTGTCACGAGAGGGAGTACTACCATCTTCATTGATGATTTTGCGCATCACTGCGGAAGGGCTAATTCCCTTCAAATCAGCAATGGTCCACCCAATAGCGGCTCTATTGGCGACCAACACCTCCATCAGTTTCTTCTCTTGGTCCCCGGTCAGATTTGTTGAAATTATGACCGGTAGTGTGTTGCCCTCACCCACATAAGCATATTTCAAATGCTCGGACAACACCTTCAACTCAACAGTAGGAGGTTCTATCAATGATCGCTTTAGCTTAGTATCAATCTTCTTGGGAAGGCTTTCCACTTGGTGTGTCCAAGGTGGTCTTCCTTCCTTCACTGCCATCACCTCCATCTTTTTCTCTTCCTCATCCCTGCTTCGATTCGTTTCCGGTTGTAACCTGTCAAACATGAAACATTCCTCTATTGTGTTTTCCTCCTCGACACCCATGTCACAAAGAGGTATACACTCGTCAACAACGTCCGCCATATAGCGTTCGTCATTGACTAGAGGATCCGTTAATCCGGCAAAAACATTTAACCGCAATCGACGGTTACCAAAAGTCATCTCGACTGTTCCCGTTTTACAATTAATTTGGGCATTTGATGTTGCCAAAAACAGTAGACCAAAAATAACCATAGGTTGTTTGGTTAGGTCCAACGAGATGTAATCAAGTACCAAGAAGTCCACAGGATAGTAAAAGTCCTCAACCTTGACAATTACATTTGTGACTATTCCACGGGGTAGTTTAGGAGTTAAGTCGGCTAGCACTACGGTAGTGTTTGCCAATCGAAGTGGACCAAACTCATATTGGTCATACAAACTACCCGGTAGAATACTTACACTAGCACCAAGATCCAAGAGTGCCCTTGTCATTTTAAATTCTCCAACTTGAATGGAGATGATAGGTGCTCCCGGGTCTTGCAACCCGAAAGAATCGAACTCACATTTTCGGTTAAGTCTAATTTCTTTGGAAATTTGTGAGTTTGCTTTTGAGTGCACAAGTCCTTCAAGTACTTAGCATATGATGAGACTTGTTTTATAGCATCCAAAAGTGGTAAATTAATTTTAACTTGTTTAAAAATTTCCCATATTTCTTCTTGGTGGAGACCTCTTTTATTAACCACTTTTTAGATGGTCCCAATAAAGCTTCGGGATAAGGGGCAGTATTAACCTCCACACCCTTTTTCTTAGCTTTTGGGACAGGGATGGTCACAACAGGTGCATTTTTATCACTTTTTAAAACATTTTCTTTTTGACCCGTTTGCCAGTCAACACTCTCATCATCACTAGCCTCTTCCACCACCCCTTCAACAAACTGGGGTGGTGGTGACACAACACCATTATCATTGACTCGACCACTACGTAATGAAATTTTATTAATTGGTACCTCACGATTGTTCTTCGATCTGGACCCTTGATGCTTAGGGTTCACTGTAGTGTCACTAGGCAACTTTCCACTATTTCCACGCATCTGCGCCATCTCCTCCGCAAGTTGACCCACTTGCTTCTCAAAAGCTTTATGCGATTTATCACGAACCTCGAACTCCTTTTTCATTTCCATCTTTATTTCTTGATTTGAAGTCATGATAGCATTCATAATTGCATCCTGCTTTGAACTTAATGATTCTTCACCACCCATTGGAGGATTAGGGTTACCCCCTGTATTACTACCTTGGTTATAGCCCCTTTGATAGCCACCTTCACGATTCTAATAGCCTTGACCACTTCCTTGGTTGTAATTTCGTTGATACCCCCTTTGGTTACCGCCTTGACAGTTTTGATACATCGAACCTCCTTGATTCCCACCTTGGTTACCCGTTTGAAAGTTGGGATTCATTTGATTTGAAGCATTCCCATAACAAAGTTCGGATGGCTTCTCAACCCCGGGTGATAAGTATTAGAATTCATGTCGAATTGCTTTCGATCACTATATACTTGATTCACCTCCTCATTCGTATGTGCCATGCTTACTTGACATTCTTCGGTTCGATGCCCAATATCCCCACAATCTTTACACACCGCAAATTGAATTGCACTAACTACCTTCTTCTTCATTCGGGCCAACTCCCATTCCAAAGTCTGCCATAGCGACCGCCTTAGAATTCTTGCTCATTCGGGAAATATGATGATTTTCAGATCGGTCTTCCATAGCGACCGCCTTAGAATTCTTGCTCATTCGTTCCAAGAAATCCCAATCATCTTCCTCATGATTGTTCAACAACGTTCCATTGCTTGCCGATTGTAAATATTTGTGATCATTGGCATCCAACCCCCTTACAAAGCATTTAAGTAACTCCCACCTTGGAATTTGATGATGAGGACACTTCCCAACCAATTCCTTGAAACGCGTTAATGTCTCATGTAATAACTCCACCGGTAATTGCCTAAATGATCGAATTTCATCTCTTGCATCAAAGGTCTTTGCAATCGAGTAGTATTCATCCAAGAAGACTTGTTGCATCTCCGCCCAAGTGTGAATACTATTAGCCTGAAGTGTGAGAATCCACTGCTTAGCTTTGTCTTTTAAAGAAAACTGAAATAATCTCAACTTCACTTCTTCCAACGCAAAATCGTGACCTCCAATGGTACCACATATGGCCAAAAATTCTGCCAAATGTGTATACGGCTTGTCATTTGTTCTTCCGTTGAAGTGGGGTTGGATGTTAACGTAATTCGGCTTACAATCAAAAGCCCGTCTCCCGCGAGGCGTAGGGACAATGGGTGAGTCATTTTCGGTGACCACCGATCTAAACCGACCATTAACACCTCGCAAAGCTTGTTGATGCATTTGATGTCTTGGACCATTAACCTCCTGATTCATCAGCCTATTATTGCCCCTTCGGTTACCACTCCCATCTCCACCTTGATTTCCACTGCCCACAAATTGCGGAATTTGGTTACGGTTACCGTTGTTGTTGTTGTTGTTACCATAATCCCGATTCCTTCAATCATTTCGTGGTTGACGGTTATTCCCGTATCCGTCATCTTTACCATACTCACGTCCATATCCATCGTTATTCCCCACGAAATTGGCATTTTGATAGCCAAAATCCTCATAGTCAAACCCTCGAGCATTATAAAAATTCCCCATGTTGTTGTCTCCCCATTCATCATCTACAACCCTCTCGTTATAGTTTCCACCATCGTCCGAATATTCCGAGTGGATGCTCATATGTTTCGGTGATTTATAACTAGGAACACTACAGGGTACATAGTCGGAATATTATTCTCAAATCATCGAGATTGAGAAATTGAGCTTCATTTGTGGGATTGCCACGGCTATGATTAACCCCACAATTGGCGTTAATATTTCGGTTGTTGAGATTTGGAGGTAATGGGTTCTGTCGGTTTTGGTTTGGAGGAGGAGGTGTGGATGTACGTTGGCGGTTGTATTGGTTTCGGCTACGAGATTGGAATGTTGGTGTTGGTGGTCTTGAGTTGTTACCACCCCCCGATTGATGATTTTGGGTGTTTTGATTTTGGGGTGGGTAATCATAGAATTGGTTTTGGTTGTTGGGTTGGTTGGAGTTTTGTGGATCCATTGGAATGGGTGCAAAGGATGGTGTAGGTGGTGAGTTGGTGTTGGGTGGATTAAAAACAAGGGTTGCCTCTAACCGATTGGCTAAGTTTCTTCTAACGACCCGCTCAATCTCCGGTTCGAACACCAACGGGGAGGTCCTCCCGGAATTCTATGTATGCATGCACTACCTTTAACCTGCACAAGTAACACAACCGCGTAACACAAAAGCAAATATGATATAAAGAAACAAGCACTTTAAACAGTTAGTCACAAAATCAAACAAATCCAAACACAAAGCGCACGAACTCCCCGGCAACGGTGCCAAAATTTGGTCGGAGTGTCGCGCCCCGGTCAAAGATAAAATTTATAATCCCAAATTACCCTTAACAGTGCGTTAGTGATAGTAAGGGGTCGAACCACGAAGAGTTTGTGGCTTGCGATGGATGATTTTGATTTTAATAAAATGTCACATTTTATGATGCTTGCTATTTTGGGTTATTTAAATATTTGTTTGGTTGAAAGAATATCGGAATGATCCGACGAATTGGTTCCCAATTAACTAATTATGAAAACTTAGGTGATTGCAAGAAAGCTTAATTAAATTAATTAAACAATGATTTGAGAACAAGGTTCACACCCGGTTCAGTAATGCAAATCCTAGGGTTCATACACGCTTTTAAGTTAAATTCATTTGTAACAATGACCAACAAGTTTAGTGTTACGTGATTTAGATGCCAGGAGCTATCGACATTATGAACAACGGACTACAATGCACTTCATTATCACAAACAAGTAAACTCTAACCTAGACAAGGCATAATTGCACATAAACATTTCACAAAGTCAAATTTAATCTTCATTCGACAATTCATGAATTCAATACAAATGCAAGTCAATTATCATAGGTTTCAAAATCAAAGCACAAATTGTCACAAATGAATACTCAAAACAATGTCAAACACTAGAACTTACAAAACCTACACCGGGGTGAAACCCGAAGAAATTAGCCGCTCATGATGAACGGGACTTGATCAACGGAAGATTGAAACTTAAACTTGAACATGTTGAAGCCTTGATGGTGATGATGGTAATGATTAGGGTTTGAATGGATGATGACGGTGAAAGGATGATGAAGGAGATGATTATAGGCTAAGGTTAGGATTGAAGATTGTAATTCGGATGAATTGGATGGATTGGAGATGATTGGGGATGAAGATTGGGTGTTGCTAGGCTCCAAGAACAAGTTCAAAACTCAAGAAACTCGTAACTCCTCACCAAATGGTCAAAAACCGAGTTAATACCCGTCTAAATTGAATTTCAGCGACAGGGATATGGGGGGCGTCGCCGACGGCCATATGGGGCGTCGCCGACGGCTTGTGCTTTATATACTTTTTCTCCGACGCTCTAATCCACTGTCTACGACCAATTTTCTCCGATGAAACTTTTAGGGGGCGTCGGCGACGGCCTCTCTAATCCTTGATTCCTGTCGCGATCCCGGTTGACCTGTTTTCCGCCCCGATGCTCCAAAACGCTCCCGAATAGCTCCTTAAACTCCGTAAACCTGTAAAACACAAATCCAATAAAAGTAGGCTATTCGAAACTAAAAGGTACGTAAAACACGAACTTAAGCTTAATAAGAACATCGGTTTTCAACCACTTATTAGTGGTTTGTAAGGAGATAAAGTGCAACTACTAACTAATTATGTATAATTTTTTTAAAGATGACAGTTTAATCACTTGACATTCTATAGCTATTAAACATTCTCGGATAATGACTAAGTACGTTGGCTTTAATCACTTTTACGCTAAGGCATCATATACTTGTACCTTTTAATACACACGTCAATACTGATCAAGACAACTATCAAAACGTCGGCAAAAATGAGTAGGTCGTCACGAAACTTTTGGATTTTTCTAGAACATTATGGTTTATAAGATATGGATAGAATACGTAAAATAATTATAAGTTTTTTGTGGATAGAGAAGAGTACAACTAATTACCCATAATTATGTTAAAACTTAGAGATATAAGTGTAATAAAATTTAATTATGGTTTAAAAGACCATGTTACCTAAAATGGTGTATTTATAAATTTAGAGAGAAAAGTTCTTATTTTTTTTGTATCTTAAAATTTCACTCACTCATGCATTATAATATAGCTATTTAATCACTTGACATTCTATAGCTATTAAACATTCTCGGATAATGACTAAGTACGTTGGCTTTAATCACTTGTACGCTAAGGCATCATATACTTGTACCTTTTAATACACACGTCAATACTGATCAAGACAACTATCAAAACGTCGACAAAAATGAGTAGGTCGTCACGATACTTTTGGATTTTTCTAGAACATTATGGTTTATAAGATATGGATAGAATACGTAAAATAATTATAAGTTTTTTTGTGGATAGAGAAGAGTATAACTAATTACCCATAATTATGTTAAAACTTAGAGATATAAGTGTAATAAAATTTAATTATGGTTTAAAAGACCATGTTACCTAAAATGGTGTATTTATAAATTTAGAGAGAAAAGTTCTTATTTTTTTGGTATCTTAAAATTTCACTCACTCATGCATTATAATATAGTATAGATTTGGGAGTGGTACGTTATTCAGACAATATTATTTTGCTTTGTCATGGTAAAGAACACAAAATCAATTATGTTTGAAATGTTCTATTCGGAATAAAATTTTCATGGAAATGAAAATAATATAAGTATATCCAATGGTATTCGGAATTAAAATAATTGCAACGATATATATTAGGAATTAAAATAAAGAAAGGTAAAATAACGTTGATTTATAAAAGAACTACATGCGAAATATCTTTGATAGCATGTACGTTTGTGTTTTGATTACTTGTACATCACAACTCACAACTTGGTTTCAAAAAAAATATCAACGTTGATAAAAGCAGGCACCTCACAACAATATACTCGTAGTTTTGTAAAATTTTGTATCTTACTTGAAATTAATTCAATTAATAAAATAGCAATTAAAAAGTTAAAAGTTAAAAAGAATAAATAAATAAAAATAATAAGTTACTTTTCATGGCCTTTCATTTTTAATATACTAATATTAATAATAACAAAATTCTAGTAAATTTCAAGGGCATAATCACTGGAGCATCGGTTTGATTGATGTTTATCAGACATTGTTTAATCACTTGATATTTTATAGCTATTAAACATTCTCGGATAATGGCTAAGTACGTTGGCTTTAATCACTTGTACGCTAAGGCATCATATACTTGTACCTTTTAATACACACGTCAATACTGATCAAGACAACTATCAAAACGTCGGCAAAAATGAGTAGGTCGTTACGATACTTTTGGATTTTTCTAGAACATTATGGTTTATAAGATATGGATAGAATACGTAAAATAATTATAAGTTTTTTGTGGATAGAGAAGAGTATAACTAATTACCCATAATTATATTAAAACTTAGAGATATAAGTGTAATAAAATTTAATTATGGTTTAAAAGACCATGTTACCTAAAATGGTGTATTTATAAATTTAGAGAGAAAAGTTCTTATTTTTTTGGTATCTTAAAATTTCACTCACTCATGCATTATAATATAGTATAGATTTGGGAGTGTTACGTTATTCAGACAATATTATTTTGCTTTGTCATGGTAAAGAACACAAAATCAATTATGTTTGAAATGTTCTATTCGGAATAAAATTTTCATGGAAATGAAAATATATAAGTATATCCAATGGTATTCGGAATTAAAATAATTGCAACGATATATATTAGGAATTAAAATAAAGAAAGGTAAAATAACGTCGATTTATAAAAGAACTACATGCGAAATATCTTTGATAGCATGTACGTTTGTGTTTTGATTACTTGTACATCACAACTCACAATTTGGTTTCAAAAAAATATCAAGACGTTGATAAAAGCAGACACCTCACAACAATATACTCGTAGTTTTGTAAAATTTTGTATCTTACTTGAAATTAAATCAATTAATAAAATAGCAATTAAAAAGTTAAAAGTTAAAAAGAATAAATAAATAAAAAAAAGTTACTTTTCATGGCCTTTCATTTTTAATATAGTAATATTAATAATAACAAAATTCTAGTAAATTTCAAGGGCATAGTCACTGGAGCATCGGTTTGATTGATGTTTATCAGACATTGTTTAATCACTTGACATTCTATAGCTATTAAACATTCTCGGATAATGGCTAAGTACGTTGGCTTTAATCACTTGTACGCTAAGGCATCATATACTTGTACCTTTTAATACGCACATCAATACTGATTAAGACAACTATCAAAACGTCGGCAAAAATGAGTAGGTCGTCACGATACTTTGGATTTTTCTAGAACATTATGGTTTATAAGATATGAATAGAATACGTAAAATAATTATAAGTTTTTTGTGGATAGAGAAGAGTATAACTCATTACCCATAATTATGTTAAAACTTGGAGATATAAGTGTAATAAAATTTAATTATGATTTAAAAGACCATGTTACCTAAAATGGTGTATTTATAAATTTAGAGAGAAAAGTTCTTATTTTTTTGGTATCTTAAAATTTCACTCACTCATGCATTATAATATAGTATAAATTTTGGGAGTGTTACGTTATTCAGACAATATTATTTTGCTTTGTCATGGTAAAGAACACAAAATCAATTATGTTTGAAATGTTCTATTCGGAATAAAATTTTCATGGAAATGAAAATATATAAGTATATCCAATGGTATTCGGAATTAAAATAATTGCAACGATATATATTAGGAATTAAAATAAAGAAAGGTAAAATAACGTCGATTTATAAAAGAACTACATGCGAAATATCTTTGATAGCATGTACGTTTGTGTTTTGATTACTTGTACATCACAACTCACAACTTGGTTTCAAAAAAAATATCAAGACGTTGATAAAAGCAGACACCTCACAACAATATACTCGTAGTTTTGTAAAATTTTGTATCTTACTTGAAATTAATTCAATTAATAAAATAGCAATTAAAAAGTTAAAAGTTAAAAAGAATAAATAAATAAAAAAAAAGTTACTTTTCATGGCCTTTCATTTTTAATATAGTAATATTAATAATAACAAAATTCTAGTAAATTTCAAGGGCATAGTCACTGGAGCATCGGTTTGATTGATGTTTATCAGACATTGTTTAATCACTTGACATTCTATAGCTATTAAACATTCTCGGATAATGACTAAGTACGTTGGCTTTAATCACTTGTACGCTGAGGCATCATATACTTGTACCTTTTAATACGCACATCAATACTGATTAAGACAACTATCAAAACGTCGGCAAAAATGAGTAGGTCGTCACGATACTTTTGGATTTTTCTAGAACATTATGGTTTATAGGATATGAATAGAATACGTAAAATAATTATAAGTTTTTTGTGGATAGAGAAGAGTATAACTAATTACCCATAATTATGTTAAAACTTAGAGATATAAGTGTAATAAAATTTAATTATGATTTAAAAGACCATGTTACCTAAAATGGTGTATTTATAATTTTAGAGAGAAAAGTTCTTATTTTTTTGGTATCTTATAATTTCACTCACTCATGCATTATAATATAGTATAGATTTGGAAGTGTTACGTTATTCAGACAATATTATTTTGCTTTGTCATGGTTAAGAACACAAAATCAATTATGTTTGAAATGTTCTATTCGGAATAAAATTTTCATGGAAATGAAAATAATATAAGTATATCCAATGGTATTCGGAATTAAATAATTGCAACGATATATATTAGGAATTAAAATAAAGAAAGGTAAAATAACGTCGATTTATAAAAGAACTACATGCAAAATATCTTTGATAGCATATACGTTTGTGTTTTGATTACTTGTACATCACAACTCACAACTTGGTTTCAAAAAAAATATCAAGACGTTGATAAAAGCAAACACCTCACAACAATATACTCGTAGTTTTGTAAAATTTTGTATCTTACTTGAAATTAATTCAGTTAATAAAATAGCAATTAAAAAGTTAAAAAGAATAAATAAATAAAAATAATAAGTTACTTTTCATGGCCTTTCATTTTTAATATACTAATATTAATAATAACAAAATTCTAGTAAATTTCAAGGGCATAATCACTGGAGCATCGGTTTGATTGATGTTTATCAGACATTGCAAGTAACTTTGGGAATCAAATTCGGTTTTTGCTAAGAGATCGAATGGTTTCACTTAGACGGCTTGAAAAACCATGTGGTTCAAACTAGAAAACAGAATAAATTCAAATGAAATATTTAGGAACGAATCCATAGCTGTCACATCCTGTCGCGTTAGAAGTGTATGATTTACATCACACTCTTTGCTACTTATTTAACCAATTCCCTCTTCTCCCCCACTCAAATCAGTTGTAATCTTCTGTTCTTTCTTCCAAATTTAACGGCTATTTCTTGGAGGATTCATCTGATTCCTGCACCTCAGAGAGGTAATAATAATCTTCATATCTCTTGTAAGGCTTCGTTCTTTGTGTGATTAATGCTTTATTCATTGAATTTTTCAGCTTGATTTTGAATTAATTTTAGTTGATTTTAGTTAATTTTGACTTAACTTTGTGCCATTTTGACTCCGCTTGTAGTGAAAATAACTTAAACGCTAA
Organism: Scalesia atractyloides; assembly: GCA_947069175.1. NCBI lineage: Eukaryota > Viridiplantae > Streptophyta > Magnoliopsida > Asterales > Asteraceae > Scalesia > Scalesia atractyloides. The sequence goes on along the minus strand of CAMTDV010000022.1, from coordinate 18,247,292 downwards.
GAGTTTGAGTCAGATAGTCGAAAGGTGATGCATTTCAAGTTTTCAAACCTCAAAAAGAAAAGTCTTCAATTCTACTCTAAATAAAAGGGTGTAGGTTTTTGGTTTTATACTAAACACGTTCGGGTTAGTTTTGGGTCAAAGATTTGGATATGTTTAGTTAAACGAGATGTGTTCGTGTTAATTTGACAGGTTCAAGATGGAACTTTTTAACCCTATTCTTTAGTTATAAACTTTAAAAAAATGTGTTTATGAAATTACTTTTACTATTTTGGTTTTTATGTCAAAATTTAAAAGTTTAAAGATGAACTCGCACATTTTAAACATAATTATTTAAAAAATAATAATATATAAATATATAAATATATAAATTTAGAAACATAAATATTAATATCCACAAAAATCTAAATAAACGTATACAATTTTTGAGTCGTGTGGTGTTCACCCAGAACATGTCCTTTTTAGCACCTTATCTAAACGTCAAAACTTTACATTCTTTTTTTATAAGACAAAGATCTTTAATTGTATAATGAATTCCTTAAAGTAAGGGTTGAACTTTAATTCTTCTTGATGAAGGATCTATCAAGAAAGGTAGCATCTTGATCAAAAAATGTACTCATCCAGCATGTTCACTAATTAGGCATATATATATATATATATATATATATATACACATAAATTCACACTAGTGAATTATGTTCGGTGATTGCAACAGTTTCATTTTGAATAAACTTTATCCTGAAACCTAGATAAAAAGGCATATACATAAACACACATAAATACACACTAGTGAATTATGTTCGCTGATTGCAACAGTTCAATTTTGAATAAACTTTGTCCTGAAACTTAGACGTGTTGCCTTTTCGATGTTGATTCCATTCGTCAAGGTACCAGAAGGTTGGTATTTGTTTTGTCTGTCAAGCTAACAATCTTATGTTATCAAAGACAAACCAAAGTAGAAAAAAAGATAACTTATGGGTTAAAAACACATATATATATATTATAAGGACTGTAAATAAAAAAATATATACATAATTATTGTTGGTCACTAGTTGATATTGTGTATGCATATATATGCATGTATATGTGTATATGGGAAAAATTAAATGAAAACATATAAATATTGTGAAAACAACAAAAACTAACGAAAAAACATATCAAAAACATTTTTATACAAATATTATTATTAAAAAAACAACATAATTTTTTTACATATATTAGTAGATTAAAAATATCTTCACATATGTTACACATATGTAAAAAAAATTGTTAAAAGTAATTTAGAAAGGAAGATAAATTAATCCGAGAGAATAAATCATATAATAGCTTACTTACAAAGGGTTAAAAGAAATTTTTTTTCTTACATACAATAAAGGGTTTAAAATGGTCGTGTTCATAGGTTGGCAGGTTATCCTGAAAAATATTAGACATGTAAACCCGAACATGACACAAACATTTACAAGATGACACGATCACAACCTTCTAAACCTTATTTTATTAATGCTATATAATTAATGAACCTACAACATAAAAGTACAAATCTATATATAAAAAACCACCAGTTGACTCCAAATTCTCTTTTATTTTTAAAATTAGGGTATACCCAATCATTTTAAATTAAAAAAAAAACACGTTTTAAAGAAAAAAAAAGGGTTACACTAGTCAACTTGTGAACCCACCAGCTAATAACCCTTAAAAGCTTGTTTAGCCAAATATATTATCGGTTTCAACTCGAACCCGTATAGACTAAACTTAAACTTGGTGTTTGGTTGGTGTTATGTTATAAATTTACACACATTCAATGACACAAAAACATGATTTTTTTTCAAATTTTGACATAATTAATCCTTTTTTTAAAGACCACAATTGCAAGATTTTGTAAGATGGAGACAGGGAATATAAGCAACCAACAAGAGCTAAACAGTGACAAGATGAGCAACTCCATGAAAAAGGCCCTGCTTGTTCTGAACTGCATAATGCTAGGCATAGGCAATTGTGGTGGCCCGATGGTTCAATGTCTTTACTTTGTAAAAGGCGGGAGTCGAATTTGGATATCGAGCTGGCTACTAACAGCAGGCTGGCCAATTTTATTCATCCCATTAATCTGTTCTTTTTTGTACAAAAGAAGAAATGGAAGCCAAGAAACCAAGTTGTTCTCATTGAAGCCATCTATCTTCTTTTCTTGTGTTACTCTTGGAGTTTTGACTGGTTTAGATGATTATCTTGCTGCTTATGGTGTTTCTTGTTTACCCGTTTCTACATCTGCTTTGATAATGTCTACCCAGTTAGTGTTTACTGCTGGATTCGCGTTTCTGTTGATGAAACAAAAGTTTTCTCCTTTCACAATCAATGCTGTGTTTTTGATATCTATTGGTGTTATGGTTCTCGCACTCCATTCCAGCACTGATCGGCCTGATCATGAATCGAGCATCAAGTATTATGAAGGGTTTTTCATGACATTAGGAGCGGCGGTGTTGTACGGGTTCATTCTACCATCAATAGAGTTGACTTTCAAGAGAGCTAAACAGCCCATTACTTACTCTTTGGCAATGGAGATGCAGATCGTTATGTCGTTCTTTGCTACCGCCTTTTGTACCATTGGAATGCTGATCAACGGGGACTTTGAGGTAGACCAAGCGCACCTTATGTTATATCATTAGTGTCAATAACCGATGCTGATCGGTCATTTGAACTCATTAACTAATTATTGCGACTTAAAACTAATTTGAGAAAACCTTCAAAGGGGGTGGCATAGTGGAAATAATGCTTAAGTCTCTCTAGCAGAGATTGATTCAAATCTGGTGAAACTTCCACTGGCTTTTACCCCGTAGAAGGTCGCATGCCCAACATAAGTTGCGTTTAATCTGATCTCATTTATTAGTAGGGTATTAGTGGGATTCCTGAGTTTTTCTATAATGAATTTTCACAGTTACCAAAAAAGGAATTAAGTTTTACTTTTGATTTTGTGGAATTTTTACTCTATTTTAACATAATTCACCTCTTGTTTTTTAAATATTGTATTTTTCGGTCATTTTCCAAATACTTCCTTAAATAAACTGATTTTTCAAACACTCAATCATATGAGTATTACGACTTTATACAACATTATCTTTTACATCATTACCATCTTGGTTAGGCAATTCCTCAAGAAGCAAGGAACTTTGAGCTCGGGGAAGTGACATATTACGTGATTCTATCGGTCAATTCCCTTTTGTGGCAATTCTTCTTTCTTGGAGCAATCGGGGTCATATTTTGTGCCTCGTCTTTATTGTCTGGAATAATAATTGCTACGCTGCTTCCTGTGACTGAATCGTTAGCCGTTTTGTTCCTCCATGATCGGTTTCAAGTTGAAAAGGGAATTTCGCTTGCATTATCTCTTTGGGGATTCATCTCCTACTTCTATGGAGAACTTATACATGTCAAGAAGATGAAGCCTGGCCTCGAAGTAGGTTCAACACCATGAAACTAGCCAACTGCATGAACTTTTACTACTCTATATGTAAAATGTATAGCTTCTGACTATGCCTTCTATTTTGACTCACAGTTCATCCGACCTCTTAAAATGTAGGCTTCCTAAATATAATGTTACAATATGAATATCAAAGTAAAGAGCATCAACTTCTCCATTTCATGGTATGATTTCTGTAAAAATAAATAAATACATATTAGACATATTTGATGAAAATGTTGTTATTGGTTTTTTTTTTATATTTGAATGGAACACTAGAGTTTGGAATGTCTATCTTTGCATTTCTACCTTAATCATTCAATACATATTTAACATCATACTAACAAGCGGATTTTCCCGCCACATCGGAAGTCGTCCGTATCGATTCGATGCGTTAGCAGGGGATTCGGGGTGGTACTAAGGTCTGCATAGGACCTGCACTCAGTTAAAGTCATGATATGTTCGTACACCTTTTAGATTATGTATCCTTACCTGTTTCGATAATACCAATACCGGTATCGACCTTGTCAATATTTGCTTTGTTCGTCACAGTAGTATTATTAGTAGTATTATTATGACATCGGCACTTGATCAACCCTTGGATACCTAGAAATGATTATTTTCAACACAACCACGTATTTACAACCATGTATTTAGTTTTTTTAAACTAACGAATGCAAGTAATCGAATAAAAGACAAAGTAGTAAGAAAAATTAAACGGGTTTAAAACACATATCATATATAATACAATAGTAAAAGGAAATGAAAAAAAAACCTAGGATATAATAATTGTTGTAAAAGGAATTCAAACATTATTCGGAAGAAAAAAAATTAAATGTTATTTAAAAAATAAATAGCATTAGAAAATAAGTTTGAAGTTTAAATTCATATTTATAGTTAAGAGTTTTACCACTACATCAATTTGCATGATTAAATTAATGAAATTAGTGGCTAATTTTAGCTAATTTTTCCGTAATGTTCTTATTTCGCTTTCCACCACTTGCTAGATCTTTGATGTGTGAGTCTTTATATATATATATATATATATATTATATATATAAATGAAAATAAAAATTTTGTAAGAATAAAAAAAATAACTTTTAAGTCAATAAAAATTCTATATTTCTACATTTAATATGTGTATTTAATATTATTAAAAACGGCATATATGTAAATCTATAATTGTCATTAATTAACTAATTAATTAAACTTGTTACTCATTTTTTTTTCATATACTCTTTCAAGATAAAATAATTTATGGTGTAGGACAATTTTCGACATGTGTAGGATAAATTTTAGTATGTGTATGATAAATTTTGAAATGTGTAGGGTAAGTTTACATGTGTGTAGGGTAAATTCTGGTAAATGTAAAGCATATGTAGGATAAATTTTGAAATATGTTGGATAATGTTTTTTGTTTTATTAATGAGAGATAACTTAATTAATAAGAGGAGTTATAAACTATTTAATGTTTTACCATTATACCATTTCTTCTTTTTCATATATATATATATATATATATATATATATATATATATAGGGAGGGAGGGAATAGAGATCAAGAGAAAATCTTCTTGATACGTGAGAATATATCGAACTCCTATTTTCTATGTGAGTTTTGCAACCATTTTTTGCACTAACGTATAGAAACATGTTACAAATACACATGTAAAAAAATTATTGAACGGTGTTTAATGCCATTTACATTAATGTAAAAAAGTGCTGACATCAGCATTTAACCAACTACAAAGGTTTTTACGCTAGTGTAAATACACACATAGTAGTTTTTTAAAAAAACTTTTTTTGACCGAGTTCTCAAGGTAAGGGAGCTTTCATTTTACCCTAACTTCGTGTGTGTGTGTAAATGAAAACTTATACAAGTTGTGAGAACTTAGAGAACTTGGCCTTAAGAAATGTTTTTTTTAAATTACTAAAAATCCTAAAAAAATAACTCCCAAAACTAGTTTTTTTTTTTCAGTTATAGCAGTCGTAAATGCTGTAAAAAGTGATGTTGGGTGTTCACTGAATCGAATATCAAATTTTCGAATTATTTGAATAATTTTAATTTTTCCTTGAATTCGTACTCAATTCGAATTCGATTAAAACTTACCGAATTCGATTCGAATTCATATTCGAATAAAAAACCCAATTCGTATCCGATTAAAAATTCGAATTCGAATCAAACTCGAATGAATTCGAATTAACTCAGATACTTTAAAAACATGTAAAAAAACTATCAAAATGAAACATGAATTTTAAAGCAGTCATAAAGCACAATATCTAATTAAAAAGTTTCAAATAAAGTACCATAAGTCTAAAATTCAAAACGAGAAGTCGGGAATAACCACTCCACATTACAAGTTATTATTTTTTGGGGTTAGAAATATATTGATAGATTGTTACTTAGTTTTTTGTTATGGGTCATTAGTGGGTTTGGTAACGGGTAATTTTAATATTTGGAAAAAAAATTGAAAATAATTTATAGTATAGCTTAATAAAAGTTATATATGTATTATATATAAAAGTAATAAATAAAAATATATGACTTTTATTCGAATCGAATCGAATTTGAAAGTATAAATTCGTATTCGATTTACTTGGCTCGAATTGACTCGAATTCGAATTATTTTAACTGAAACGAATTCTTGCTAATCGAATCGAATTTTACGAATTCGAAACGAATTCTGAACACCCCTAAACCAACTACAATGGTTTTTACGCTTGTGTAAATCAACACATACTAGTATTTAAAAAAACTTTTTATTTTGACCGAGTTCTCAAGCTAAGGGAGTTTTCATTTTACCCTAACTTCGTATATATATATATATATATATATATATATATATATATATATATATATATATATATATTAATGAAAACTTATACGAGTTGTGAGAACTTAGAGAACTCGGCCTTACGAAATGTTTTTTTTTACCAAAAGTCCTAAAAAGAATCAACTCCCAAAACTAGTTTCTTTTTTTCATTTATAGCATCCCTAAATGTAGTAAAAAGTGATGTCATGCGTATGTTATCACACTTTTACAGCTGTTGTAAGGGGCCAAAAAACACCATTTCAATTTTTTTTGTTTTGTTTTTTTACGACAGTCTTTCTAAACACTTTAATCTAGAGGTGTGAAAAATATGGGGGCAAAACTTGCATGAAAAGGCCGAGTTCTCTAAGTTCTCACGATTCAGAGTGGTTTTCCCTTGATCTTGATCGTGTGTGTAAATATATATATATAGAACCCCACTTGTAATACCCAAAAACTTCATTATGTACATTTTATTAAACATGTGTTTATGTCATATAAAAATGTGAGTATGAATATGTGCTAAAATAGTACAAATGGTAACTAGAAGAGTGAACCTAGTTAGAATGCAAGATAAAGCTTAACTTAAGAATAGTTTTCAGCCATTTATAATAAATGATTATACATGAAGGGTCAAACATGTAAAAAGGAAAAGATAATCATATAAAACAATAAAAAAACACAACACACACTTGAGTGTGTGTGTGTGTTGCCTGGAGCAAAGAAGGAGAAGGGAAAACCTCATTCCTTCACCAAATCAAGAAATTGGAAAGAAATTCATGGCCAAACTCAATGCATGTGCACTTAAAATCAATCATCTAAGCTAGACTAGCAAGAGGTAAGTTATAATTTATGATTTGGTTGAGTTTTGATATTATGAGAAAGTGTGAAAGAGGTTATACTTATGTGTTGATTATGTATAATGTAAGTTGATAATGAAATCATGAATTAGAATAAGAGTGAATGCTAAATTGTACGAATGTGATGAAATCATAAGTTGTTAGGATGAACACACCAAACTATGAAGTGGGTTTTGAGTTAGAATCATAGATTATGAGTTTTGATTAGGAATAGTTATTGTGTAATTCACATGAAAATGGAATGGGTGATTATTGTTAACGATTTTTATGATAATTAGAATGATTGAAATGGTGTAGAAGAAAAAGGGTTCATAACATTATGTAAGTTTGGTAGATTTTAGACATTTAAGGTTATTGCATACCAAGTGCTCGATGAAATTCCTAAATGACTGATTATGTGAATAAGTTATGATTATTAGTATTTTGTACTTAAAAGTGATCATGGAATTATACGCGATAAGATGAATCCTTGAAAATTAAAGATGAATGCGTTAAATGTAGGCGTGAAAGGAGACGGTCCAAACATCAAGAAATCGGAAGGCTCGCAAGATCGAGATATGTTACCTTACGTGTAACTTTTCACTTTGTTCTTTGATATGTCTATAATTGAACTCATAGAGTTGTTAGTGTATGGTAAATTGTTGTATGCAATTTGACCCGTTAAGAACAGGTCATGCGAATGGAATTATTGTGTAAAAGAATGAACCCGAACCAACCCATAGTGAACGAGTCGATTGGGTAAAAGTTATGTGAAAATGATGAGTAAGTATTGATCCGGCATGAATGGGTCAAATCGAATGAACATGTTATAAGAAGGATGGGTATGCTTAATCCATTACAAACAGGTGTATGATGTGATTAAGTGAATGAGGATACCCCGTAGAGGTATGGATAAGTATGGAACTGTCGGAATAGCTTAAGCAAATGGAAGGGATTATGCAATGTGCTTCGGTTGGGTAATTGTTCAATTCTTACAAATTCAACGAACTAAAGTTGTAAGTAAGTATGTAGGATTATGAAATGAAGTTCATGTGATATGGAAGTTTAGTAATTTATTGAATGAAGATAATAAATCAAGTTTTTGTTATGTTGTAGGTAATCCGCACTTTAAAAGATTTGGCGAGCTTGGAACGAACGCATAAAACCCCACCCATGACGCGCTTTCGGAATTATCTTACTTGAATGGGTCAAAACTTTTGTCGTAATTTCAGTTTTAAAAATGTTGTTTTCTAGTTACGAAAATGTTAGAATGTATTTTTTGAATGAAGTTTAGTAATATGGAAGTTTAGTAATTTTATTTAATGAAGTTCATGTGATATGGAAGTTTAGTAATTTTATTTAACGAAGTTAATAAATAAAGTTTTTGTTATATTGTAGGTAATCCGCACTTTAAAAGATTTGGCTAGCTTAGAACGAACGCACAAAACCCTGCCCATGACGCGCTTCCGGAATTATCTTACTTGAACGGGTCAAAACTGTTGTCGTAATTTCAGTTTTAAAAATGTTGTTTTCTTGTTACAAAAATGTTAGAATGTATTTTTTGAATGGTAATCTATGTAACTAGTTGAAGTTAATCATGTTTTAGTATGGTAAAATTTTGCAACTTGGAAGTTGTATAAAAGGAAAAGTTGTGCTTTTAAAGCTTTTATGTATAGCTTCTTATCCTTTTATTGTTGTAAGAATTTGGACGTTATACCCACCCTATATATATATATATAGGATTAGGATCATTTGTGAACAATTTCTTAACAGTGAACTAAGTGAACTAATCCTAGTCTTTGATCATTTTTTAGATTAAAAGGGTAAGATTGATATTAGTAAAGTAATTTTAATTAAAATTCCTTAATTTTTTCATCTCTTAACTCCCTCTTTCTCTCTCGTTTTTAATTATTTCTCTATTATTTTAATTATAAGATATTAAAGGGCTAATGTTTATTTTTAAATAAACTCTTATGTTCTTTTTAAAATTAAATATTAAACCTCATTAAATTATTTTTTTGCATATGTGTATACAGGTCAGTATATACAAGAGTTATACACTTGTGTATAACTACATCTTGTTCCCACAGGTCGGTATAAACCAGAGTTATACACACGTGTATTATTCAAGTACATGTGTATAAACTAACAGTTGTGTATCTTGTATAAATTGATAGTTAGCGAGACTGTACACATGTGTATAAACTAATATCTGTGTATCTTGTATAAGCTAATACCATCGAGACTATACACATGTGTATACACTAACAAGTTTGTATCTTGTATATACGGAAACTAGCAAGATTTTAGGAATTTTGATTGTATTGTTTAATAAATGCAATTTACAAAAGACGCAAATACCATTCTGTCAATTAATTTAAAGGGAAGTTACAACATTATAATTACAATCTTACCATTGTTTAAAAATCTCAAAATGATATAATCCAATGGCTCAGATTAGTTCACACAATTCACTCTCAACCTAGTGTTCACTCTAGAACCCTACCCTATATATATATATACATATATATATATATATATATATATATATATATGTAAATATAGGGAGAAATCCCATGTAAGTTATAAAAAACTCTGAAACCTAACGCATGGACATCATGTTACCACGTGTTACAGATTTTAGCTACAACATTTTTACTTACACCTACAACATTTCCTGACACTAACACGTTTTTCGTAATGGTGGAGAGAGGAAAGAGAATGTTTTACATTTTTTCAGTTGTTCACATTTTTTGTAACACACCTATAACACTTTTTGTTGTATTTTGACAGCAGTTTTTTAGATTATATGAAGTATATGGATTATAGAACTTATAATTTACGAAGTTTTTATTTTGTAACATGCATAAAAAACATGTTACATTTTTTACAACAAGATCTTTATGTAATAATACAGTTGTCACACTTTTTTTATGTTAGATGAGAGAGGAGAGAGAAAAGAGAGAAGTGTAGAATTGTTACACTTTTGTCAGACTGTAACATTCTCTGAAAAAGTAACTATTTGTACCTTTTAAATATCAATTATTGATCACATGAGATTGATGTTGGAGATAAAGTTTTTTAAGTTTCTTTAACTTATGTGGGTTTTTTACTTATCATTATCCTATGTGTGTGTATATATATACACTTTATATCATATATATAATACATCTTATAAGACACCTTAAAAGGTAAGTAGTATAATAGATGTTAAATACTTTTTTTTGAAAAATATGTCTTTTAAATGATACTTACACATTTACTCCCTCAATTTTGTTTATTTAAATAATAAGTACACGTTTTCCCATAATAGCAAACTACCCTCGTGATTTTGAAACGACCATAATTATTTCGTATGTTAATATATATATTTTTTTTGAATTACACCATATCAAACGGGCATTTTATTCTCTTTAATCTGAGTATAGTATTGCTTTAGTTTTTTTAAGTAAAAAATTGATATGTTACTTGATTAACAATGTGTCTATGGGAAAACAATAACAAAAACAAAAACAGACAAAATGAATCGATATTATTTGAATTAAACGAAATCACTTATCGTTTTTTTGTACTCTTAGTTAACTAAACTGAACCATTCATTTTTCATACATTTCTAGCTTTTATATCTCTTTTAATGTATTTATACACCTATTTCATGCAATGGATTAGATCCAAATTAGAAAGTGTAGAATGGGTTATGAGCCTCTACTCAAACTATATAAAAAAATGAAATAAAAACTCTATCTCTATTGTTCACCATTTGCACAAAATCAATAGAGAAAGCAGGGTTAAAGAGAAGGAAAGTGAAAACAAGAACAAAAACTCAAGGAATTTTAGATTTGAAGTTCGGAATTTATTTCTCATTGTTTATACATATTCATTTCATCGTTTTGGTTGAGGGTCCAAGTAAAAATCACTCTGCATCTGAAGCCCTACAGGTTTTTTAGGGTTTCAAGGTGAAACTCTAGATTTTTATGTGTTATTATGGTAATGAATCATGGATTATTTTGCATGGAAGTAAAATGAATGTGTTGGTCATAAAAAAAAATGTAAGTATGAGCTGAAAGCATATATGATTGAATGAATGTGATGAATTTAAAAATATTTGTCACGAATTCGGCAACACTAAAGGGGAAGTGTTGAAAATGATGGTGTTAATCTCGAGATTTGCCAATGATTGGTGACACGCGTCATGGGTGACAGTGTTATTGTCACACCCCGACCCGCAGCGGAATAAGAGTCGGGGCATAATTGGGTTATTACCAAAGCTCATGATGTTTACTAATATGTTTCATATTTATTAAATTTAAAATTACATCCTCAATATTCCAAACAAGTTCATACAATTACAAAGAAAAGTAACTAAATAAACAATCCAAAGTCTAAACCGATTTATTTTTTCTAAGCCATCCTATATGTTTCTTGCTGCAACTGGATCAGCTGTATCATGTGTAAAAATGGGGGGTTTTGGGTCAACAAAAGTTGGCGAGTGAACCTTGTTAGAAAACATTTATTATTGATTTCTTGTTATAATTAGTATGGAAAAATTGTGCAATAATCATACGTGAGCAAACGTAAATAATCATACAACAACATACAATAACATACAATAACAAACCACCTTGCAATAATATATGACATGAATGATAATGTAAATGTTGGCAACGTCACGTTCACGCTCATAGGTAATGAGGAAACGGACGGCCTATGATGATGTATGTGCGATCAAGGCTCAATCAAACGGAGCCGATCGTATGTTGGCAACGCCTCGTTCACGCTCATAGGTAATGGGGAACGGCTCACGCTCATAGGTAATGGGGAGCGGCGGCCTATGATAATGTATGTACCGAAAATGATAAATTTAATCTAAACATTAACCACGCAAACAGTTGATACATAATGAATACACATTTGATCATTGATATGATGGATGCACAAGTGTTTAAATGAAATAAATAATATGACACATGATACACCCCAAAAACGTGATTAAAACGGGGAATTTGTAGAGATTCACTCACATTGGGTGCGTTCGTTTGACGATGTTGAATGCGCACGAGTTTAGAGGATTGATCGACGAGGATTAACTAACCTAAATAATAACGAAAAAGGTACGGTAAATAAGTGGATTTTATTAATAATTTTAATAGGATTTTTAGATATATTTTTGTGAGTTTAAGACTATTTTCTAACTTTAAAAACATTATTTTTAAGTATTTTTAATTGATTTTTAAATTAAATAAAAATATAAAAAAAAAAGTGTTGACTTTTTGGGTTGACCGTTGACTATTGACTTTGACTTGTTGACCGGTTCGGTCGTGTTTTTGTTTGTGCTGAGTGAGGTTCGAACTTGTGACCTCCCGTACGCGTGCACGCAGCTCTACCAACTGAGCTACGTGTCTAACCCGTAATATTTCTGTTTTTAATTATATTTATATACTATTTAACTTATTCAAAATTCATTTATTCTTAAAAAGGATTTTAATTCTATCGAACCAGTGTGCATAACAGGTCTCGAACCCGGGACCTGTTGTTTAACGTTGCACACAGTCCACCGCTGGACTGTGTGTCTAACCTGGTTAAAACACTTGTTTTTATTTCTCTTATATACTAACTGGAAGTTTCCATATTTGGGTTTTATAAAAAGTCTGAATATTGTGACGAATCGGAACAAGGACAGACTCGAACCCGGGACTCTATGATTCAAATGCACACAGTCCACCGCTGGACTGTGTGTCTAACCCGAGATATAACCCGACTTATATTAAGTATATACACAGTCTACACTTCATCTTCTTCGTTAACAACACAGACAAACGATTTATTCTACGGTTCTTGTTTAATTCGATTGACGGACATATAATTGATTAAAATGAAATGGACAGGGAAGGTTTTGGGAATGAATGTACCGGAATGATGACTTTTCTCAGAACTCCGGAAAAGTTGTCGGCTGTGTTTTATGAACTCCGTCTGAGCGGACAAATTAACAGTTTTGATTAACAAATTCTGAAATTGAATGACTAAACAAGAGTTATCAGAAGGTTTAAATGATTATACCGTTTCACAGCGCAATTTAGGAATTTTCAGAAATCTTCAGGCGAGTGTTGATTATCAGATATCGTCGTCTGGAATTGATTATGATTGAAAGGTTTGAGTTAGCAAAAGTCTAACAACAGATAGAAGATGTAAGAATTGAGAAATTTACCGTTTTGATGAATGACACGGTTTTCCGGCGAAAGTCCGGCGAGTTCAGAAAGCGTTTCCGACGAACAGAAAATAGAGCGATAGTGAAATTGGAGGTTCTGTGAGTGTTTTTGAGTCGTGAGATGATGATATTGCCGGTGTAAATCAGGAAGTAAATGATTTCGGTTATTAAACCCGAAAATCATATGAATTCAAGTTCAATAAAGGCTGAATTGATTGAGATCGTGCTTCGTAATGTTTTTATCGGTTATTATCAGTAATAACGATCACTCAATCGTCTGGAATGTTGAAAGCCGATATCGGTTTCAGTTTTGGCGCAAACAGGTGATTTCACAGGTGAACTTATCTTTTATTTGTTTCCTAGATTACACAAAGACAGCAAGTGGCGGAGTGGTTAAGCGCTTGGTGTTAAGGTCTTCCGGCTGACCCGGGTTCGAAACCCGGCAGCCCATTTTCATTTTTAATTGCCTTATTTTTATTTTCTAACAATTTTAATTTCCATATTCTAAAAATGTTTATTAGTTATGTATTGTTTAAAATTAAAACAAGCATTAAATGAGCAACAAAAATTTGAAACTGATTATTCGATTAATAAACGAAGCGGGTTTGGAAAACCTGTTTTTCGACGGATCAGTATCCCCTACTTTTAGAAATTTCGTCCCGAAATTTAAGTAGTAGTGATAACAGGAAACAGATGCGGGTATTTTTCGCGCATTGAGTCTTCACGTTCCCAAGTAAACTCAGGTCCTCGTTTCGACTCCCAGCGTACCCTTACAATTGGAATACGACTCCGTCTTAAACGTTTTTCTCCGAAGTCCATGATCTCTACTGGTCTTTCAATGAAATGCATAGATTCATCGATCTGAATATCTTCCAGGGGAATATGGAGGTTTTCATCGGCGAGGCACTTCTTTAAGTTTGATACGTGGAACGTAGGGTGAATTCTGTTGAGTTCTTCTGGTAGGTCAAGCTTGTATGCTACAGGTCCTACTCTTTCGAGTATCTTGAAAGGTCCTACGTAGCGTGGTGCTAGCTTGCCCTTCTGGCCAAAACGAACTACTCCCTTCCACGGTGATACTTTTAAAAGTACATAATCACCAATGTTAAACTCCAAAGGCTTTCGTCGTTTGTCTGCATAACTCTTTTGACGACTTTGTGCCGCTAGAAGATTGTTTCGAATTTGATGGATCTTGTCTGTGGTTTCTTGAATCAATTCTGGACCGGTGATGTGAGCTTCTCCAATTTCGTGCCAACATACTGGAGATCGGCACTTACGACCATATAAAGCTTTGAAAGGTGACATGCCGATACTTGAATGATAGCTGTTGTTGTACGAAAATTCAACTAATGGTAGATGAGCGTCCCAATTTCCCTTGAAGTCTATGACACATGCTCGAAGCATATCTTCAAGAGTTTGAATGGTGCGTTCAGATTGTCCATCAGTTTGAGGATGATAAGCGGTACTGAGGTCTAATCGTGTACCCAAAGCGGCTTGTACGGCTTGCCATGTTCGTGAAGTGAAACGACCATCATGATCGGAAATAATGCTTAACGATACACCATGACGGCTTACGATTTCGCTGATGTAAATATGAGCTAACTTCTCGTTCTTGAAATCTTCGCGGATCGGAATGAAGTGAGCTGATTTTATAAGACGATCAATGATTACCCATATAGTGTCATACCCACCAGAAGTGCGAGGTAACCCGGTAATGAAGTCCATGGTTATGTTTTCCCACTTCCATACAGGTATTTCAGGTTGGACCAGAAGTCCTGAGGGTCTTTGATGTTCAGCTTTTACTTTGGAACATGTAAGGCACTTGGAAACAAAAACAACAATATCCTTTTTCATTCCAGGCCACCAGTAGGTGTATCGAAGGTCTTGATACATCTTGTCGGCTCCTGGGTGTATAGAGTATCGTGTTTTGTGCGCCTCATTCATAAGGAAATCACGAAGGTTATTGTGATCGGGAATCCATATGCGATCTAGATAGTACAGAATACCGTCGGATTTAGTTTCAATTTTAAGTTCAGCTCCACAAGACAGCTCCTTTCGTACGTCGTTTTCTGTTACTGAAACATGTTGGGCTTCTCGAATTTGATCTTTGATGTCGGTTATGATTTGCGAACATAGAAGACGAATGGAGTTCGCATAACCCTTTCGACTGAGCGCGTCGGCCACCACATTTGCCTTGCCAGGATGATACCGAATTTCACAGTCGTAGTCATTAAGAAGTTCGACCCATCTTCGTTGCCTCATGTTTAACTCCTTTTGGTTGAAGATATGTTGGAGGCTCTTATGGTCAGTGTATATTTCACACTTAGTACCGTAGAGGTAATGTCTCCATATCTTAAGAGCGAACACAACGGCTCCAAGTTCTAGGTCGTGGGTGGTGTAGTTCTTCTCATGAGTTTTGAGTTGTCTAGAAGCATAAGCTATCACCTTTCCTCTTTGCATTAGAACACAGCCTAGTCTTTGCCCTGACGCGTCGCAATAAACCACGAAGTCATCACAACCTTCAGGAAGAGTGAGAATAGGTGCGTCACAAAGTTTTTGTTTAAGGGTTTGGAAGGCTTCTTCTTGTTTGGGTCCCCATATTAAAGGTTTTCCTTTATGTGTTAAAGCCGTGAGTGGTACAGCGATGCGGGAGAAATTTGCAATGAAACGGCGATAATAACCAGCCAAACCAAGGAATGATCTTACTTCGGTTGGTGTACGTGGCGCTTGCCATTCTTGTACTGCTTTGATCTTTGAGGGGTCGACATGTATTCCCTTGTCATTGACGACATGTCCAAGGAATTGTACCTCTTTTAACCAGAATTCGCATTTGGAGAATTTGGCGTAGAGCTTTTCATTCCCTAAGAGTGTAAGGATGAGTCGAAGGTGTCGTTCATGATCAGACTTAGACTTTGAGTAAATGAGGATGTCGTCGATGAAGACTATAACAAAGCGATCGAGATAGGGTTTGCAGACTCTGTTCATTAGATCCATGAAGACAGCTGGAGCGTTGGTTAGACCAAATGGCATGACCATGAATTCATAATGACCATAACGAGTTCGGAAGGCGGTCTTCGGGAAGTCTTCTTCATGTACTCTGAGTTGATGATAACCAGAACGAAGGTCGATTTTTGAAAAACAGCTGGCGCCTTGAAGTTGGTCAAGAAGATCATCGATGCGAGGTAATGGGTAGCGGTTCTTGACCGTTAACTTGTTGAGTTCTCTGTAATCGATACACATGCGAAACGTTCCATCTTTCTTCTTCACAAAAAGGACAGGTGCACCCCAAGGCGATGAGCTAGGACGTATGAATCCTTTGTCAGTCAGCTCTTGCAGTTGACTGGCTAGCTCTTGCATTTCGGATGGGGCTAACCTATAAGGAGATTTTGCAACTGGTGTAGCCCCAGGTATAAGGTCAATGCGGAATTCGACTTCTCTCACGGGAGGAAGTCCTGAAATGTCGTCAGGAAAAACTTGCGGAAAATATTTTACTACTGGGATGTCTTCGAGTTTCTTCTCCTTGATTCCCTTTTCGACGACATGAGTTAGGAATGCGACATAATTCTTGCGGAGATATTTTCGGGCTTGAAGACAGGACATTAATTTGAGTCCTTTCGAAGGGGTTTCTCCAAAGATTCGTAGAGTCTGACCGTTTGTAAGAGGAATGCGTATAAACTTTTCGCGGCATACAACTTCAGCATGATGTTGGCTGAGCCAGTCCATACCGATTATAATGTTGAAACTTCCCAACTTCATAGGAATGAGGTCAACTGGAAAATCGTGATCGTTTAGAGTGAGGGTACAATTTAGTATAATAGAGTTTAATGAGACCGGTTTTCCGTCAGCAACTTCTACCGTTATGGATTCCATGAGTTTATCTCGAGTTTGGTTGAGGATGGGTTCAAATTCTAAGGACACAAAACTTTTATCCACGCCAGTATCAAATAACATGGATGCATAACTACCATTGATGAGAAACGTACCGTTAACCACATTGTTGTCAGCCCTAGCTTGATTGGCGTTGATGTTAAAAGCTCTTCCTCTTGCAGGTGGAGGGGCTTGGTTAGCCTGGTTTACTGGATTAGCTTGAGCTTGGGCATGGATGATATTCACCAGGCGTGGACAGGTGTTCCTGAAGTGGTTCGGGTCTCCACAGTTGTAACAAGCCCGCATAGGTTGCACCATGGGATAGTTGGGTTGGTAGTAGGATTGGGCTACATGTTGGGTAGGTGGTAGTAGTAAAGGTTGTTGCGCTTGACCCACTATCTGATGGTGGGTTTGGGTTGAGGGCTGATGGCGGTTCGTTCGCTGAAGTACGCGACAGGTTTGAATGGTGTGACCTGCGCGACCACAGCCGGTGCAATGTTGGCAGGGATGATCAGGAAAGTGACGGTATTGGCAACGGTTGCATTTTGGGTATGGGCCGGAGTATGGCCTTTTATATGGTGCAGGTGAGGGGCAACTTGAGTGATGGGTGCAGCAGGGATAGGGAAATTTGTTTGTGTGACAGCAAAGTTTATGGTGTTTCGTTTCCTCTTATTAGCAAACTTTGAGGAGGAGGTGGAATGGTTTGAAGTTTGGCCCTCAACGGGGGCTTTCTTTTCTCATCCTTAAATTTGCCGTTGCGAATACGATTCTCGGTAAGCTCGGTAGCTAGTTCCATAGCAGCTTCGAGTGTTGCAGGCGAAGTGCTGAGAACTGAGTCTTGAATTTTCGAGGGAATGCCTCGAATATAGTGTTCGACTAAGCGGTATACTGGGGTGAACAGGTTGGGGACCATTTGGTTCAACTCTAAAAACCGTTTGTTGTAGGAAGTATGATCTCCCTCCTTTTGCTTCAACGAATGAAATTCATCCTCTAACTTTTTGATCTCGCTTCTTGGACAGAAGCGTCTCGTCATGATTTCCCTTAACTCCTCCCACGTTAAGGCCATTGCATCTTCGATTCCTCTATTACCCTTTTCAGTATTCCACCAGGTAAGAGCTACTCCAAATAGTCTCCCGGTTGCGTAACGTACCTTGCGATCCTCGGGACAATCGCAATTGAGGAAGGTGTTTTCCATTTCCTCAAACCAGTGGAGGAGAGCAGTGACACCTTCGATCCCTTCAAATTTCGGGGGATCGCAAGACTTAAAGTGTTTGTATGAGCACTTTTTGGAGGGAGGGTTGTCGACGTTCTGGTCTTCTTGCTGGGGAGGATTGATGGGATTTGCGGCGAGAGCTTGTTGGACTTGAACTACGATATCAGGAAGCACCGCGACCATTTGTTTTGCGATTTGGGTGGCCAAGCGCTCGTTTGACCTTCCTGACCTTCTACCCCCACGTTGCTGCCTAGCCGACATCTATAGGAACATACATAAGAAGATTGTGAGTTTAAGGAGTCTTTTTAGGTGTCATGTGTGTTAAAAAAAATAAAAATAACATAAACATCAATAATGCAACTACATCCATAGGATGTCTTGGGTTTGCTCATGTTTGGGCCTCCAATGTCCCCCATACCCTCACCTGTATAGTCATGTGGGCCCCTTTGACTATTGGCTTAGTAGGATTCACATTGGTATTGGCGGTTTAACACTCGCATCACCCGAATGAAAACCATGAAATATGTTTGCGAGATGTATGGTCGGAGGGTGTCCAGGTGTAGACACAATGACAACTCAAAGTGGGGTTAGCTCACACGACGTTTGGTATAGCATGTTTTGGCCTAATAGGTCCTTCGTACTCTCATCGTTAGTCCCCAGGTAGGCAAACTGGTCCTTTATTTTGGATTTATACGAATGCCAAGCCTAGACAGGACGTTCCGACTACCGGTACTTGTACCCTTCCAGTTACTACATGCCCGTCATGAGAACTCACTTTGATGTGATTAGAAAATACAAAAATCATTGCAAAAGTCATAGAAATTGTGTGGTGTGTGCTATCATGGATATGATATGTTATGAGAATATGATTCATGATAGGCATTGTATAATAATATGTACTTATGAACATGCTTGCATAACATTGAATGTAACAATAAACATAAAGCATATAAACATCATTAATTTTG
This sequence comes from Scalesia atractyloides, assembly GCA_947069175.1. Taxonomy (NCBI): domain Eukaryota; kingdom Viridiplantae; phylum Streptophyta; class Magnoliopsida; order Asterales; family Asteraceae; genus Scalesia; species Scalesia atractyloides. Next base: position 18,227,948 of record CAMTDV010000022.1, on the reverse strand, counting down.
CATGTAACACACAAACAATTTAAAAATTCTAATCAACTATATTATAGGCTCTAAGGGTCTAATAACCTATCCTATATCCCTATAGTCATGGCTCTGATACCAATCTGTCACACCCCGACCCGCAGCGGAATAAGAGTCGGGGCATAATTGGGTTATCACCAAAGCTCATGATGTTTACTAATATGTTTCATATTTATTAAATTCAAAATTACATCCTCAATATTCCAAACAAGTTCATACAATTACAAAGAAAAGTAACTAAATAAACAATCCAAAGTCTAAACCGATTTATTCTACTAAGCCATCCTATATGTTTCTTGCTGCAACTGGATCACCTGTATCATGTGTAAAAATGGGGGGTTTTTGGGTCAACAAAAGTTGGCGAGTGAACCTTGTTAGAAAACATTTATTATTGATTTCTTGTTATAATTAATATGGAAAAATTGTGCAATAATCATACGTGAGCAAACGTAAATAATCATACAACAACATACAATAACATACAACAACAAACCACCTTGCAATAATATATGACATGAATGATAATGTAAATGTTGGCAACGTCACGTTCACGCTCATAGGTAATGAGGAAACGGACGGCCTATGATGATGTATGTGCGATCAAGGCTCAATCAAACGGAGCCGATCGTATGTTGGCAACGCCTCGTTCACGCTCATAGGTAATGGGGAACGGCTCACGCTCATAGGTAATGGGGAGCGGCGGCCTATGATAATGTATGTACCGAAAATGATAAATTTAATCTAAACATTAACCACGCAAACAGTTGATACATAATGAATACACATTTGATCATTGATATGATGGATGCACAAGTGTTTAAATGAAATAAATAATATGACACATGATACACCCCAAAAACGTGATTAAAACGGGGAATTTGTAGAGATTCACTCACATTGGATGCGTTCGTTTGACGATGTTGAATGCGCACGAGTTTAGAGGATTGATCGACGAGTATTAACTAACCTAAATAATAACGAAAAGGTACGGTAAACAAGTGGATTTTATTAATAATTTTAATAGGATTTTTAGATATATTTTTGTGAGTTTAAGACTATTTTCTAACTTTAAAAACATTATTTTTAAGTATTTTTAATTGATTTTTAAATTAATAAAAATATAAAAAAAAGTGTTGACTTTTTGGGTTGACCGTTGACTATTGACTTTGACTTGTTGACCGGTTCGGTCGTGTATTTGTTTGCACTGAGTGAGGTTCGAACTTGTGACCTCCCGTACGCGTGCACGCAGCTCTACCAACTGAGCTACGTGTCTAACCCGAAATATTTCTGTTTTTAATTATATTTATATACTATTTAATTTATTCAAAATTCATTTATTCTTAAAAAGGATTTTAATTCTATCGAACGCGTGTGCATAACAGGTCTCGAACCCGGGACCTGTTGTTTAACGTTGCACACAGTCCACCGCTGGACTGTGTGTCTAACCTGGTTAAAACACTTGTTTTTATTTCTCTTATATACTAACTGGAAGTTTCCATATTTGGGTTTTATAAAAAGTCTGAATATTGTGACGAATCGGAACAAGGACAGACTCGAACCCGGGACTCTATGATTCAAATGCACACAGTCCACCGCTGGACTGTGTGTCTAACCCGAGATATAACCCGATTTATATTAAGTATATACACAGTCTACACTTCATCTTCTTCGTTAACAACACAGACAAACGATTTATTCTACGGTTCTTGTTTAATTCGATTGACGGACATATAATTGATTAAAATGAAATGGACAGGGAAGGTTTTGGGAATGAACGTACCGGAATGATGACTTTTCTCAGAACTCCGGAAAAGTTGTCGGCTGTGTTTTATGAACTCCGTCTGAGCGGACAAATTAACAGTTTTGATTAACAAATTCTGAAATTGAATGACTAAACAAGAGTTATCAGAAGGTTTAAATGATTATACCGTTTCACAGCGCAATTTAGGAATTTTCAGAAATCTTCAGGCGAGTGTTGATTATCAGATATCGTCGTCTGGAATTGATTATGATTGAAAGGTTTGAGTTAGCAAAAGTCTAACAACAGATAGAAGATGAAAGAATTGAGAAATTTACCGTTTTGATGAATGACACAGTTTTCCGGCGAAAGTCCGGCAAGTTCAGAAAGCGTTTCCGACGAACAGAAAATAGAGCGATAGTGAAATTGGAGGTTCTGTGAGTGTTTTTGAGTCGCGAGATGATGATATTGCCGGTGTAAATCAGGAAGTAAATGATTTCGGTTATTAAACCCAGAAACCATATGAATTCAAGTTCAATAAAGGCTGAATTGATTGAGATCGTGCGTCGTAATGTTTTCATCGGTTATTATCAGTAATAACGATCACTCAATCATCTGGAATGTTGAAAGCCGATATCGGTTTCAGTTTTGGCGCAAACAGGTGATTTCACAGGTGAACTTATCTTTTATTTGTTTCCTAGATTACACAAAGACAGGAAGTGGCGGAGTGGTTAAGTGCTTGGTGTTAAGGTCTTCCGGCTGACCCGGGTTCGAAACCCGGCAGCCCATTTTCATTTTTAATTGCCTTATTTTTATTTTCTAACAATTTTAATTTCCATATTCTATAATGTTTATTAGTTATGTATTGTTTAAAATTAAAACAAGCATTAAATGAGCAACAAAAATTTGAAACTGATTATTCGATTAATAAACGAAGCGGGTTTGGAAAACCCGTTTTTCGACGGATGTTACAGTTATTGGCAACATTCTTAGTGTTGTCCCTTAGTTGGTGACAGTATTAGTATCAAACTCTAACGCGAGTTAGCAATAATGTGCTTATCTGCCTTGTCACTAGTAACATTAGTTGGTGACACTGCCTAAAGGCCACCTAAGGTTATCGTGACTATGTGGTCATGACCATGTTAGGTGGCAGTCTTGGTGACACACATGTGATAGTATTTTCTGTTGCTAATCCTCAAGCAGATTAACTGACGTTCAACATATTATAGGCATGACAGTACATATTTTCCGACTGTTTATATGTGAGTTTTTAGACTCCTCTTAATTACTATTTTGGGGCGGTGTACACACTAACAATTTTTTCAAAGTTAGTGACGATGTTTTACTTAAAACGTGATAGATAAAGAAATGGTTTTGCTAGTAGTAAAATGTAAAGTATTCAAAGTTAATTGTAAAGTATTCAAACTGATATAGCGTCTAAGTAAACGAATGTAAAGTGTGAAGGTGTATATGTTGCACGAAATGGACGGTCACCTTTGGGGCCATTAGAAGGACGCTTTGTCACACCCCGACCCGCAGCGGAATAAAAGTCGGGGCATAATTGGGTTATCACCAAAGCTCATGATATTTACTAAGATGTTTCATATTTATTAAATTCAAATTAAAAAACTTAAATATCCAAAAACAAAATTCATACAATTACAAAGAAAAATGAAACTATATATTTATTCCAAAGCATAAACTTGTTTATTCTTCTAGGCCATCCTAGGTGTTTCCTGTCTCAGCTGGATCACCTGTATCATGTGTAAAACGGGGGAGATTTTGGGTCAACAAAAGTTGGCGAGTGAACCTTGATAAGACATTTTAGCTAATTTCTTGTTTTATTTAATAAAGAAAATTCGTGCATTAATCACATGTGAGCAAACATATATGTAAACAATCACAAACCACTTTGGATGAGTATATGACATGAATGATGATGTATTTGAAATCAAGCCTCAATCAAACGGAGCCGATCTAATGAGGCTCCTGATGCTCAACCCGTATCCCACGGGGAACTGATGGGCCTAATGAAATGCGTGCACTGAAATGATAAATTCAATCTACATATAATTCACACAACAATCAATACACACTTGATCACGGATATGATGTATGCACAAGTGTTTAAATAAAATAAAAGAATAGTACGACACATGATACACCCCAAAACATGATTAAAACGGGATTTGGTAGAGGTTCACTCACAGTGGACGCGTTTCTTAATGACGATGAATGCGCACGAATTTATGATTCAACCGACGACGGAAAACTAACCTAAATAATAACGAAATAATTCGATAAATAAATAAATTTTATTTGAGATTAATATTTTTATTTAGTGCTCTTAATGAGATTTTTAGATTTATTTTTGTGAGTTTAATGCAAATTTTTAACCTTCAAAATCTTCATTTTTAAGTATTTTTAAATAATTTTTCAATTTAATAAAAAGAAAATAAGAAAACAAAAAATAATAAATAAATAAAAAGTTGACTTTGTCAGGTCTAACCGGTCGGACAGCATGAATTTCAGGCGGCGAATGAGGTTCGAACTCGGGACCTCTCGTATACGTGCACGCAGCTCTACCAACTAAGCTACGTGTCTAACCCGAAATATTCTCTGTTTTAATTATATATATACTAACTAACTTTAACCTTATTTATTTTTTATTAAAAATGATTTAATATGGCCGAAACCGGTTACAGAACCCGGAATCGAACTCGGGACCTTCGGTTCGAGTGCACACAGCCCAACCAGTTGTGCTATGTGTCTAATCTGTATAAACACTGGATTATATTAATTATATATATATATGCTGTGAATTGATCTGAATAAGTTTAAAAATGTTGGTTTTATTTCAGAAAGTAGGAAACATGTATGATTCGAACCCGGGACGTGTGTTTTGTATTTGCACACAGTCCACCGCTAGTCTGTGTGTCTAACCCGGTTAAATACCCGTTTTATTTATATTAAAACACTAACTTAACTTCATCTTTTTCATCATTCAAAATCCCGACAGTGATCCCGGTTGAATGAACTGATTTAACAGTTTTGATTATTGTTTTGAGCAAATAAATTACCAATCAAGACATAGTAAGGAGGTTTAGACAATTATACCGTCTGGAGAACAACTGCGGTTTTCTGATCAGTGATTCCGGCGATATTCCGGCGAGTGCGAAAATCTCCGGCGACGTGCTTTGGAAGAAATAAAGCTTCAGAAAGAGAATGCGGTTCTGAGCGAAAAGTTTACAAGGAGTTTGGGTGGGTATTTATAAGGGGGACATGCCGATTGGTTTCGTATTAGTGGCCAAAATTCGCGGTCAAGGATTTCAATTCTCAAAGGAAACGGTTTTGACTAAATTGAGTGTTAAGCAACGGTTATGACTGATGTCGAAATCAGTTTACGCGTTTCAGTCAAGGGAAAATAGCCACATTTGCGGAGTTTCAGTTTTTCTGGAGATTGCGAGTTCTGGGCGCGCTGATTTACAGGTTTTGACTTTCTCTGCTTTACCTTAAATGATATTTGTTTAAGTATTTATCACAAAGGATGTATGTGGCGGAGTGGTGTGATGTGTGTGTGTGTTTACACGGGAGACCCGGGTTCGAGACTCGGCTACCCTTTTCCGTTTTATTATATATTTTTTTATTATTTGATTTATTAATTATGGTTTTAAATTCCAACATATTTATTAATTTGGTATCATTTAAAATAACCGGCACAATACGCAACGAACATTTAACCGAATATTTGATTATCAAACGAAGCGGGTTTTGAAACCTGTTTTTCGACGAATGTTACAGTATCCCCTACTTTTAGAAATTTCGTCCCGAAATTTAAGTTGTAGTGGTAACTGGAAAAAGATGCGGGTATTTTTCGCGCATTGAGTCTTCACGTTCCCAAGTAAACTCGGGTACTCGTTTTGACTCCCAACGTACCCTGACAATTGGAATACGACTTCGCCTCAAACGCTTCTCTCCGAAATCCATGATTTCTACTGGTCTTTCAACGAAGTACATCGATTCATCGACTTTAATGTCTTCTAGAGGAATATGGAGGTTTTCATCGGCAAGGCACTTTTTCAAGTTTGATACGTGGAATGTGGGATGAATTCTGTTGAGCTCTTCTGGTAGGTCAAGCTTATATGCTACAGGACCTACTCTTTCGTGTATCTTGAAAGGTCCTACGTAGCGTGGTGCTAGCTTGCCCTTCTGGCCAAAACGAACCACTCCCTTCCACGGTGATACTTTTAAAAGTACTTGATCACCAATGTCAAACTCCAAGGGCTTTCGTCGTTTGTCAGCATAACTCTTTTGACGACTTTGAGCCGCTAGAAGATTGTTTCGAATTTGAAGGATCTTGTCTGTTGTTTCTTGAATTAATTCTGGTCCGGTGATTTGCGCTTCCCTAATTTCGTGCCAACATACTAGAGATCGGCACTTACAACCATATAAAGCTTCGAAAGGGGCCATGCCGATACTTGAATGATAGCTATTGTTGTACGAAAATTCAACTAATGGTAGGTGAGCGTTCCAGTTCCCTTTGAAGTCTATGACACATGCTCGCAGCATGTCTTCAAGGGTCTGGATGGTGCATTCAGATTGACCATCAGTTTGAGGATGAAAAGCGGTACTGAGGTCTAATCGTGTACCCAAAGCGGTTTGTACGGCTCGACATGTTCGTGAAGTGAAACGACCATCACTGTCTGAAATGATGCTTAATGGTACACCATGACGGCTTACGATCTCGCTGATGTAGATACGAGCTAACTTCTCGTTCTTGAAGTCCTCGCGAATCGGAATGAAATGAGATGACTTTGTAAGCCGATCGATTATTACCCATATGGTGTCATACCCACTAGAGGTGCGAGGTAACCCGGTAATGAAATCCTTGGTTATGTTTTCCCACTTCCATACAGGTATTTCGGGTTGGGCTAGAAGTCATGAAGGTCTTTGATGTTCAGCTTTTACTTTGGAACAGGTAAGGCACTTGGAAACAAAAACAGCGATACCCTTTTTCATGCCAGGCCACCAGTAGGTGTATCGTAGGTCTTGATACATCTTGTCGGCTCCTGGGTGTACAGAGTATCGTGTTTTGTGCGCCTCATTCATGAGGAAATCACGAAGGTTATCGTGATCAGGAATCCATATGCGGTTTAAATAGTATAGAATACTGTCGGATTTGGTTTCGATTTTTAGTTCAGCTCCACATGACAGCTCATCGCGTACGTCATTTTCTGTTACAGAAACATGTTGAGCTGCCCGGATTCGATCTTTGATGTCGGTTATGATTTGCGAACATAGAAGACGAATGGAGTTCGCATAACCTTTTCGACTAAGCGTATCGGCCACCACGTTTGCCTTGCCAGGATGGTACCGAATTTCACAGTCGTAGTCGTTGAGCAGTTCGACCCATCTTCGTTGCCTCATATTCAACTCTTTCTGGTTGAAGATATGTTGGAGACTCTTGTGGTCAGTGCATATTTCACACTTGGTACCGTAGAGGTAATGTCTCCATATCTTGAGAGCAAACACAACGGCTCCAAGTTCCAGGTCGTGGGTGGTGTAATTCTCCTCGTGAACCTTGAGTTGCCTAGAGGCATAGGCTATCACTTTTCCTCTTTGCATCAAAACACAGCCTAGCCCTTGCCCTGATGCGTCGCAATATACCACAAAGTCATCGCAACCCTCGAGGAGTGTGAGTATAGGTGCGTCACAAAGTTTTTGCTTTATGAGTCAAGGTCGTGAGTGGTACATCAATACGGGAAAGATTGGCAATGAAGCGTCGATAGTAGCCAGCCAAACCAAGAAATGACCTAACTTCGGTAGGGGTACGTGGCGCTTGCCATTCCTGTACTGCCTTGATTTTTGAAGGATCGACATGAATTCCCTTGTCATTGACGACATGTCCAATGAATTGGACTTCTCCTAACCAGAATTCGCATTTTGAGAACTTAGCGTAAAGCTTTTCAGTCCTTAAGAGTGTAAGGATGGGTCGAAGGTGTCGTTCATGATCGGATTTAGACTTGGAGTAGATAAGGATGTCGTCGATGAAGACTATGACGAAACGGTCGAGGTAGGGTTTGCATACCCTATTCATTAAATCCATGAAGACAGCGGTGGCGTTGGTTAAACCGAATGGCATGACCATGAACTCGTAATGACCATAACGAGTCCGGAAGGCGGTTTTTGGGATATCTTCTTCGTGCACCCTGAGTTGATGATAACCAGAACGAAGGTCGATTTTTGAAAAGTAGGTGGCGCCTTGAAGTTGGTCTAGGAGGTCATCAATGCGAGGCAGTGGATAGCGATTTTTAACCGTTAACTTGTTGAGTTCTCCATAATCAATGCACATGCGAAACGTTCCATCTTTCTTCTTCACAAAAAGAACAGGTGCACCCCAAGGCGATGAGCTAGGACGTATGAATCCTTTGTCAGTCAGCTCTTGCAGTTGACTGGCCAGCTCTTGCATTTCGGATGGGGCTAACCTATAAGGAGATTTTGCGACTGGTGTAGCGCCAGGTACAAGATCGATGTGAAATTCGACTTCTCTCACAAGAGGAAGTCCTGAAATGTCGTCGGGAAAGACTTGTGGGAATTCCTTCACAATTGGGATATCTTCGAGTTTCCTCTCCTTGTTTCCCTTCTTGACGACGTGAGTTAGGAATGCGACATAGTTCTTGCGAAGATATCTTCGGGCTTGAAGGCAGGACATTAATTTGAGTCCTTTCGAAGGGGTTTCCCCAAAAATACGTTGTGTCTGACCGTCTGCAAGAGGAATGTGGATGAACTTTTCGTGGCACACCACTTCAGCGTGATGCTGGCTGAGCCAGTCCATACCGATTATAACATCGAAACTTCCCAACTTCATAGGAATAAGGTCAATTGGAAAATCGTGATCGTTTAGGGTGAGAGTACAATTGCGTATAATAGAATTTAATGAAACGGGTTTTCCGTCAGCAACTTCCACCGTTTGAGATTCGATGAGATTAACACGAGGTTGGTCGAGGATAGGTTCAAATTCTAAGGACACAAAGCTCTTATTCACACCAGTATCGAATAATATGGATGCATAACTACCATTGATGAGAAACGTACCATTGACCACGTTGTTGTCAGCCCTGGCTTGGTTGGCATTGATATTGAAAGCTCTCCCTCTGGCAGGTGGGGGAGCTTGGTTAGCTTGGTTTACCGGGTTTACGTGAGCTTGGGCATGGATGATGTTCACTAGGCGTGGACATGTGTTCCTGAAGTGGTTTGGGTCCCCACAGTTGAAACAAGCTCGCATGGGTTGCATCATGGGGTAGTTGGGTTGGTAGTAAGGTTGGGCTGTGTGTTGTGAAGGTGGTAGAAGTAAGGGTTGTTGGGTTTGGCCCACTATCTGATTTTGGGTTTGGGTTGGAGGTTGATTGCGATTCATTCGTTGAAGGGTACGACAGGTTTGGATGGTGTGACCCGCACGGCCGAAACTTGTGCAATGTTGGCAGGGATTTTCGGGAGGGTGATGGTATTGACAGCGGTTGCATTTTGGGTGTGGGCCAGTATATGGCTTTTTGAATGGTGCAGCTGGATGAGCAATTTGGGTGATTGGTGCAACAGTGATAGGAGGGTTGGTTTGAGTGACAGCAAAATTCCTGCCATTTCGCTTCCTCTTACCAGCAAACTTCGAGGATGAGACTGGGTGGTTTGGAGTTGAGGTCTCAATTGGTGCTTTCTTTTTCGCATCTTTGAACTTGCCGTTTCGAATGCGATTTCAGTGAGTTATGTAGCTAACTCCATTGCGGCTTCAAGTGTTGCAGGCGATGTGCTTAAAACCGAATCTTGAATTTTCGAGGGGAGGCCTCGAATGTAGTGTTCAACTAAGCGGTACAAGGGGGTGAACAAATTTGGGATCATCTGGTTCAACTCGAGAAATCTCTTATTATATGAAGTGTGGTCTCCTTCTTTTTGTTTCAGTGCGTGGAACTCGTCTTACAGCTTTTTGATTTCGCTTCTTGGACAAAAGCGTCTTGTCATGAGTTTCCTTAACTCTTCCCATGTTAAGGCCATGGCATCTTCAACTCCTCGCTTACCCTTTTCCGTGTTCCACCAGGTAAGGGCTACCCCAAACAGTCTTCCAGTCGCGTAACGTACCTTACGGTCCTCGGGACAATCGCAATTGAGGAAAGTGTTTTCCATTTCTTCAAACCAGTGAAGGAGGGCGGTAACACCTTCGGTCCCTTCATATTTTGGGGGATCGCAGGATTTGAAGTGTTTGTAGGTGCACTTGGGGGTTTTGGTAGGAAGGTTGGCAACGCTCTGGTCTTCTTGGCTGGGAGGGTTGATGGGATTAGCGGTGAGAGCTTGTTGAACTTGAAGCACGATGTCAGGAAGTAATGCGGCCATTTGTTTAGCAATTTGTGTGGCCAAGCGTTCGCTTGACTTTCCTGACTTTCTACCTCCACGTAGTTGCCTAGCCGACATCTACAGGAACATATATATGAATATTGTGAGTTTAAGAAGTTTCTTGGTGTCATGTGTCGTAAAAAGAATGAAAATCAACATAACTGACAATAATTTAACTACATCCATAGGATGTCTTTGTGTTTGCTCATGTTTGGGCCTCCAAATGTCCCCCATACCATTGCTTGTGTAGTCTGTGGGCCCCCATGACTATTGGGCTTGGTAGGATTCACATTGGTGTCGGCGGGTTAACACTCGCACCACCCGAATGAAAATCGTAAAATATGATTGCGAGATGTATGGTAGGAGGGTGTCCAGGTGTAGACACAATGACAACTCAAAGTGGGGTTAGCTCACACGACGTTTGGTATAGCATGCTTTGGCCTAATAGGTCCTTCGTACTCTCATCGTTAGTCCCCAGGTAGGCAAACTGGTCCTTTATTTTGGATTTATACGAATGCCAAGCCTAGACATGACGTTCCGACTACCGGTACTCGTACCCTTCCAGTTACTACATGCCCGTCATGAGAACTCACTTTGATATGATTTGAAAAATACAAAAATCATTGCAAAAATCATGAAAATCGTGAGGTGTGTGCTCTCATGGATATGATATGTTATGAGGATATGATGTATGATGAGCATTGCATAATAACATGTATTTGTGAGCATGCTTGCATAACATTGGGTATGAAAATAAACATGAAACATATAAACATCATGAATTTTGCATGTAACGCATAAACAATTAAAATTTAATCAACTATAGTATAGGCTCTAAGGGTCTAATAACCTATCCTATATCCCTATAGTCACAAGCTCTGATACCAATCTGTCACACCCCGAGCCGCAGCGGAATAAAAGTCGGGGCATAATTGGGTTATCACCAAAGCTCATGATATTTACTAAGATGTTTCATATTTATTAAATTCAAATTACAAACTTAAATATCCAAAAACAAAATTCATACAATTACAAAGAAAAATGAAACTATATATTTATTCCAAAGCATAAACTTTTTTATTCTTCTAGGCCATCCTAGGTGTTTCCTGTCTCAGCTGGATCACCTGTATCATGTGTAAAACGGGGGAGATTTTGGGTCAACAAAAGTTGGCGAGTGAACCTTGATAAAACATTTTAGCTAATTTCTTGTTTTATTTAATAAAGAAAATTCGTGCATTAATCACATGTGAGCAAACATATATGTAAACAATCACAAACCACTTTGGATGAGTATATGACATGAATGATGATGCATTTGAGATCAAGACTCAATCAAACGGAGCCGATCTAATGAGGCTCCTGATGCTCAACCCGTATCCCACGGGGAACTGATGGGCCTAATAAAATGCATGCACTGAAATGATAAATTCAATCTACATATAATTCACACAACAATCAATACACACTTGATCACGGATATGATGTATGCACAAGTGTTTAAATAAAATAAAAGAATAGTACGACACATGATACACCCCAAAACATGATTAAAACGGGGAATTGGTAGAGGTTCACTCACAGTGGATGCGTTTCTTGATGACGATGAATGCGCACGAATTTATGATTCAATTGACGAGGGAAAACTAACCTAAATAATAACGAAATAATTCGATAAATAAATAAATTTTATTTGAGATTAATATTTTTATTTAGTGCTCTTAATGAGATTTTTAGATTTATTTTTGTGAGTTTAATGCAAATTTTTAACCTTCAAAATCTTCATTTTTAAGTATTTTTAAATAATTTTTCAATTTAATAAAAAGAAAATAAGAAAACAAAAAATAATAAATAAAAAAAAAGTTGACTTTTTCAGGTCTAACCGGTCGGACAGCATGAATTTCAGGCGGCGAATGAGGTTCGAACTCGGGACCTCTCGTATACGTGCACGCAGCTCTACCAACTAAGCTACGTGTCTAACCCGAAATATTCTCTGTTTTAATTATATATATACTAACTAACTTTAACCTTATTTATTTTTTATTAAAAATGATTTAATATGGCCGAAACCGGTTACAGAACCCGGAATCGAACTCGGGACCTTCGGTTCGAGTGCACACAGCCCAACCAGTTGGGCTATGTGTCTAATCTGTATAAACACTGGATTATATTAATTATATATATATATGCTGTGAATTGATCTGAATAAGTTTAAAAATGTTGGTTTTATTTCAGAAAGTCAGAAACATGTGTGATTCGAACCCGGGACGTGTGTTTTGTATTTGCACACAGTCCATCGCTGGACTGTGTGTCTAACCCGGTTAAATATCCATTTTTATTTATATTAAAACACTAACTTAACTTCATCTTTTTCATCATTCAAAATCCCGACAGTGATCCCGGCTGAATGAACTGATTTAACAGTTTTGATTATTGTTTTGAGCAAATAAATTACCAATCAAAAGATAGTAAGGAGGTTTAGACAATTATAGCGTCTGGAGAACAACTGCGGTTTTCTGATCAGTGATTCCGGCGATATTCCGGCGAGTGCGAAAATCTCCGGCGACGTGCTTCGGAAGAAATAAAGCTTCAGAAAGAGAGTGCGGTTCTGAGCGAAAAGTTTACAAGGAGTTTGGGTGGGTATTTATAAGGGGGACATGCCGATTGGTTTCGAATTAGTGGCCAAAATTCGCGGTCAAGGATTTCAATTCTCAAAGGAAACGGTTTTGACTAAATTGAGTGTTAAGCAACGGTTATAACTGATGTCGAAATCAGTTTACGCGTTTCAGTCAAGGGAAAATAGCCACATTTGCGGAGTTTCGGTTTTTCCGGCGATTGCGAGTTCTGGGCGCGCTGATTTACAGGTTTTGACTTTCTCTGCTTTACCTTAAATGATATTTGTTTAAGTATTTATCACAAAGGATGTGTGTGGCGGAGTGGTGTGATGTGTGTGTGTTTACACGGGAGACCCGGATTCGAGACCCGGCTACCCTTTTCCGTTTTATTATATTTTGTTTTTATTATTTGATTTATTAATTATGGTTTTAAATTCCAACATATTTATTAATTTGATATCATTTAAAATAACCGGCACAATAATTACGCAACGAACATTTAACCGAATATTTGATTATTAAACGAAGCGGGTTTTGAAACCGTTTTTCGACGAATGTTACACGCTTACCTTTGGTTTCATTATTGTAAGCGGCAATGTACTTTTTGTTTACCAATGGTTGAAAAACTATATAGAATATGGTGTGCACAGTATAGACATACTATATAATTGCAAATGTGTTATATACAGTTATCATTGTATAGTGTGCATTTGTATGTGCTTAATTTTTAGATTGTTTATTAACTGTTAATTGTTAAAGTTAGAAATCTCTTATTAAACTAGAACTTACTTAGTGTAATGACTTTTAGTATGCAGATCGGGTGGTTTGAAGAAGTAATGGCTGGTTCGTAGCAAGACACCTGCTACAGACTAGCATCCCCTTTTATTGATGTTTCTTTTACAAGACATTGTTTCTTTTACTAGCATCCCCTTTTTTGGATGGTAAATACTTGATTTTTTTCTGTAGCATTTTAATTGAATATTTTTATTACGAACTATTTTCCAAAGAGTATATCAAACAAATAAAACTCTCGGGTTTGGGGCGTTTCAATATATGCCATATTTACTTTTCTCAACCAAATATCTAAAATATTTAGTAACCATACCATATTTAATAGTAATTAAAACATTATAATTAATAATTTTCAAACTCGTTTCCCTAATTATGGGATTCTATTTGCCTTTCAAAATTATTTTAAACTCCCTTATAAATATGCCTAATTTATTTCTAATAAGCCATTTGTTACAAAACAATTTTGCTCTCATCTTTCTCTTTAATCTATTGTGTATAGAGAGGTAATGAGTCAGTTATGGTTAATCCCAATCTAATACCTGTTTATAAAATCTTGTTCCTTACTTAGTTCATTACCTTCATGTATTTACCAATCGGATACCTGACATACTTGTTGGGTTTCTCATATATGTGTGTCTATATATATATATAAGGGAAAGTTCATTTGAGAAGAAATTTAATGTGATAAGAAAAAGAAGAAAGGGTATAATGGTAAAGCATTAAATAATTTATAACTCTTCTACGCAATTATGTTATCTCTCATTAATAAAACAAAAAAAATTATATTCTACACATTTCAAATTTATCCTACATATATCTTATACTTATCGGAATTTACCCTACACACATGTAAATATACCCTACACATTTCAAAATTTATCCTACACATACTAAAATTTATCCTACACATGTCGAAAATTGTCCTTCACCATAAATTATTTTATCTTGAAAAAATATATTAAAAATGAGTTACAAGTTTAATTAATTAGCTAATTAATGACAATTATAGATTTACCTATGTGCCCTTTTTCATAATATTAAATACACATATTAAATGAAGTAAATGGAGAATTTCTATTGTTTTAAAAGTTATTCTTTTTATTCTTACAAAATTTTTCTATATATATATATATATATGTGTGTGTGTGATGATGATACATGTCAGTACTTAATTTATCAGGATAAGGTCAATTAAGTAATTTAACAAAAAACCTAATTAAAGATAAATTTCAAAAACCCAGATGCAATGCATATGCAACTTCCCCGTCTTTTTTAAACATCAATAAATTTTTATACGTAACTTTTTTTTAAAAATACACAATAATAACGAGTGTTTTTTTATCTTTAATAATAGTACTATATTGCTATACTTATATGCAAAAAAATTACATTTCGATCGTATGTTTTAGTCTATGGCGTTTTCTCTATATTGTTTTAATTGTATAGTGATTCAAGGCATTGTGTTTTACAGTAAAACACCATGAACGTGTATAAAACACCATAACATTGCAAATACCATTTACGTTCAATCTTTCAATCTTATTTTCTATGGTTTTTATTTTAGGGTTCAAAACAGATTATGGTGTTTTATAAAAGGAAAAAAGTTAGCTCGTTGAATTAAATGATATTTTTTATTACTAATGAAATGGTTCTTTGTATACTTGTATGGTGTCTTGTTTTATATGGTGTTTTATATTAGTTTCATGGTGTTTTCATATTAGAAAATGGTAGTTTGCTGAAATCAATGGTATTTGTAATGTTATGGTGTCTTATATAAGTTCATGGTGTTTTACTGTAAAACACAACACCTTAAATCGCTATATAACTAAAACAAAATAGACAAAACACCATGGACTAAAACATCCGATCAAAACATAATTTTTTTCTCTATATAAGTATAGCAATATGGTACTCATATTAAAGATAAAAACACTCGTTATTATGGTGTAATTTTTTTTTAAAAGTTACGTATAAAAAGTTATTGATGTTTATAAAAGACGGAGGAAAGTTCCATATGCATTGCATGTGGGTTTTTGAATTTAAAAATGTTAAATTACTTTTATACCCTTAATCTAGAAAATTAATTATTTTAAGAATAAACATTATTTACAAATTTGCTATTGTAATCTCAACCATTAAGATTATAGATTAAAAGATGTAGATTCTTTCTTACACTTCTCACAAAACACACCCTTTTTACAATAACCCTAAAATATATATATATATATATATATATATAAAGAGAGAGAGAGAGAGAGAATCATGAGAAAACTATATGTATATGAGAAAACTAAAAAACTAACTAAAAAAGCCTAAAAATGCCAATTTTTTGTACATTTTTTTAATAAAAATTCACTACTTATTATGTATAAAAAATACTATTTTAAAAATAAACTATTTAAAAAAAAACTTGAACTGCACATGTGCATTATATATTTACTTCACATGTGCATTATAATGTATATGCTATACATGTGCATTATATGTTTAAAGTTAGCATTTGAGTTTAGTTAGCTTTTAGGGTTAGGTTTTTTGGAGGTTTAGGATTAGGTTTTTGGGTGTGTGGGGGGGGGGGGGGGGTTCCGGTTTTTCGAGGGTGTCGATGGGGGTAGGTTAGGTGTTTTAGGCTTTTCCATATTATTGCACATGTGCAGTACAACCTTCTTTTTGGAAAAAAAAAAGTTTTTTTTATATATTATTAATAGCGATTTTTAATAAAAAAATCAAAAAAAGAATTGGTATGTTTTTTAATATTTTTCAGTTAGTTTTTTTGTTTTATCATTTAAAGTAGTTTTCTCATGATACATCACACACACACACACACACACATATATATATATATATATATATACACACACAACTCCCCCTTATATTATTATTTTTTTTAAATCTAGACAATATATTAAATTATAAAAAAATAACACACATATCATCATCACCATACAAAATTGAAATAGTTAAAAATATAAATATATTACAATATTGATCTCAAAACATTATTTTTTTTTTCGTAGCATAAAAACATAAATTATGTGATCAAAATATATATTCTAAAACAAGTTACGGAGCTACTGGAATGAAACATTACCAAACAATAGTTAAGGAAAAATAAAATAAATGTTAAAAGTTTTCGAGCATATGTTTTAGGTAAACGAGTATATATTTTTGGGTAATCGGGCCGAGTATCATGAAATCCCATACCCATCTTATACCTACGTAATATTTGTTTTTCCAATCTCATACCCGGTCCCATACCCGTCTCGGATGCTTTGAGTTTCGGCTATATCCTCCGGGCTTGAGTTTTTCTCCGGTCCTTAATTGTAGTTGTTAAGCCACCACGAATCTAGGTTAGCTTTATATTAATACTACTCTTTTTACGATGCTTGGGTTCATTATGGTTTATTATTTATTCTATTTTGTTATATGTAACTTTTGCATAATATTGTAACCTTTTATAAGTGTATATATTTTAAATTTTCTCAGACATAAAAACCATGGTATCTATGTGATCTTTTATGAAATTATACTAATCTTTCATAAAATTTTAGATGAAATCATTCATTTCATGGTTTGCTATCTCCATCTTCATGGCCCCTCAACTTTGTTGTATAAATTTGTGTATATATTATTAAGTTATATAATTTATGTTCTCAAATCTGTATCAACTTATGGTTCCATAACATAATATATAATATATGCCTTAAACCATTTTAGTTTTCTCTAACAAAATTCGTTTATTAACTTTATCAAAATAAAAAGAAAATAACAAACTAAATACGCATCTGTATTCAATTTTTTTTATCCCAACGTTCCGGCAAATGAAGTCAAGTTTAGTAACCACCATGAGAACGATCTTCTCATGGTTATTTAAAACTACTCGTTCGTCAATAAGAAACTAAAGTATTAAACCCATTGACCTTGATTGTCTTGGATACTGGAATCAATGGAACATACTACTATCGTACATTCGTACTCTTGGGAATGTCAACTGTGAATGGGCCTTCAGGATTTGGGCCAACTTTAGTTGTTAATAAACTAATAATGATGAGAGACAGTAGTGGTCCCGTTAGAATGGAATTGAGCTAATCACAAAACATGCATACATGGAAATTTATGTCAAGCGAACCCCACATCAATTATCCAAACATCAATATACATTATTTATTTTAATATAAACATAGTTTTTTTTAACTAAACATAAATTTGAGGCTTGTTTAGGGTTGTCAGGTTGGCCTGTCATAACATCTCATTTTGAAGTAATATTGGATGTAAATTTTACGGATGACCTTGTAATGCAATCGGTACTGAACCAATACCGTACTGATCATTTACGTTACTGATATCAAGCTCATCCATGTGATAATGTGCTAATTGGTTGCTTTTATCATACAAATTCACAGTAGGTAATAACAAGTCATTTTTGTGTTAAAAATACATGCTTACTATAATAACCTTAACTAGTCTTGTAATGTGTTAATAAGTGGCTTTTGATTACATAAAGTAACATTAGGTTATAACAGGTCATTTTATGTTAAACTACTCATGTATGATGATGACTACACTAGTGAGATTGTTTTAGGTCATAACATTCCATTTTGTGTTATGTTACTCGTTTATGATTATCGATGATAGACTGATGGGCCTTAATGAACCTTGTCATGTGTCAGTGAGTTGGTTTTGGTTGTAGAAAATCATATTAGGTCATAAAAAGATATTCCTATGTTAGATTATGCCTATGATAACATGGGCCCTAATGAGTCTTGCTGCAATGTGTTAGTGAGTTGTATTTTGTTACAGTAGATAATGGCAAGCCATTTTGTGTTAATTTCCGTGTCTGATGATTGATACATTAATGGACGTGTCATGTGCAAATGAGTTGTTTTAGTTTATTCAACGCCATGATAGGTTATAACAAGCCATTTTGTGTTAAACTACGTGGATATGATAACCGATACTAATTGGTCATGTAATGTGTTAGTGGGTTTTTTTCTAGCTGTAACTCTTCCTAGCATTACATATAAGCTATTAAACACTTGTACCACATTACATTTTGAAATATTACAGATAAAATACAAATATTCAAACAAAAGTCACTATTGTGCCTAATGATTACTGCATATCTGGACTGACAGGCCCACATATTACCATGTCTATCAAATTATACTTTCATCACAATGTAATCCTGAAGGTGTGACGACACATTACCATAAGTATTTCCTAGATCATGCCTCGAGAAACATACTCATTACCTTGTGTATATCTCAGTTAAGATTCACTTAAAAGAGTTAAAACAAGGCTGTTTCAACCTTTTTTCAGAGGTAAAATACGAAATGAAATTTTGTGGCCCTTTTGCCTTTTTTGAATACTATAAACGGTACTTCTTTATCCGTGTCTAGAACCTAGCAAAAATACAATACAACTATAACATAGATTGGTTTGCTGTTTGCTGTATAAGAAATAAAACATATCTAAAACAATAAATTTACAATAATATTAATAGTTAGCACATAAATTTTCTTTTAATTGGAGGTCGTAGACCCAAGACTAAGTTACTTATACTGTAGGTCCAACCCTATTAGAGCTACACTAATGGGTCTTATAATGGGTTAGTGAATTTCTTTGAAGCTCTAATTCTTCCCACTATTATAGATAAAGTAAAAAAAATTTTGTACCACGTTATATTTTCAATTATAATAGAAAAATTCAAACTTTTAAAACAAAATCACTGGTGTCTAGTGATTGCTAAATATCTTGACTGAGAGACACACATATTACCATGTGTAACAAATTATATTTTCTTCATAATGTAATACTCAAGATGTTACGACACATTACCATGTGCATTTCCTAACTTGTGCCTCAAGAAACCTACTTATTACCATGTGCATTTCTCAGCTCAGTTCGCTTAATTAAAGATTAGAGCAAGAAAGAAACTCATGCAGTTGATCTGCATATCTTTTAAAACACATAGTTATGCTGAACCATCACACATGAGGTTGCCACATACTACAATTAGGAATTCAAGACCTTTTCCGATTTTAATTCCAAGACTATTAATTTCACTATACTAGTTACCATCAAATCAACAAAAAGGTATTAAACATGTAAAGAGAATAGGTAGGTTTCAAGATGACAGTGAAAACAATAGTGAAGAGGCATTAAATCAATTAGAATTATAATTGTTTGTTTGTAACCCTTTAATTGTTTCTTTGTTTGTTATGTCATTGTTTGGGTTTTACACTTTCTTGTTGGCCCGTTCTTTCTATTAATAAAGAGCTGCTGTTCTAAAAAAAATAGGAATATAATTAGTTTGTTTATTAATTAGTCAATGAGAAGAAAATAAATAGAGTATATTAGAGTCTATAGTAAGATTACGCATGCACATTTAAAATATTTAACGATATAATTAATTCGGTTATTACCTAGCCATTGAGAATCAGTTAAACAAAGGGAGTCATGCCAAACCGACGCATACTATTTATAAGAAACATTAAAATAAGAAAAATGAAAGGTACATGATTTGAACTAAGGTTGTTATAATAATGAAGAGCAGAAGGGTTATCAATTAATCAAATATCTTCTTTTGTTTATATCACGTAAATTGTTTGTGTTAGTTAGCATTCGAAATACTACGAGGTCACTACACGTGTTTGATATACAAGAAAAAAACTATGGGTTCACACATGTTTATCTGTATAACGTTTAAGAAATCTTTATTAATGACACTTGCCAGCTTTTGCATATACCCTATTGAGAATATAATTGTTACCTTCCATTTATAAAAAAACATCCCAATGAACAAGTATCACAATATGAGTTTTAAGAATCGTGTGAGATAAACTTGGTATATTGTATAATGATTGTATTATTGATTGTGTATCATAAGAGATTACAATAGAGATATATATAGACAGATATAATACTGATTAGGGCCTGCTGACACTCTATACATTAGGGCCGGCCTATCTATACTAACTATATATATTGACTAATATTCCCCCTCAAGCTAAGGCCAGGAAGCGACCTGTAGCTTGGACCGAAGCCAGGTAAATCTTTCTGAGGATAGAGGCTTTGTAAAGACATCGGCTATCTGATCATCTGTCTTTATAAACTGAACCCGTAGCTTTTCTTGCGCGACCTTCTCTCTTACAAAGTGGAAATCAACCTCCACATGCTTTGTTCTTGTGTGAAGCGCAGGATTTGCGGACATATATGTGGCGCCTAGGTTGTCACACCATAACGTAGGAAGTGAAGGGGTGTGAATGCATAATTCTCGTAGTAGTGTTTCAATCCATGTGAGTTCTGCTACAGTATCAGCTAGTGCCTTGTACTCGGCTTCAGTGGATGACCGAGATGCCGTTTGTTGTTTCCGGGCTGACCAGGACACCAGGTTGGAACCGAGATATATTGCAAATCCCCCAGTGGATCGACGGTCATCCGGACACCCAGCCCAATCTGCATCCGAAAAGGCAGTTAAGGGAGAACATGCATCTGTATAGGCTTGTAGCAGAGAATCCGAGGACTTTTTGATCCACAACCCGTGTTCCGACGTGCCTTGTAGATACCGCAAAATTCGTTTGACCGCCGACCAATGATTTATGGTAGAAGAATGCATGAATTGGCAGACCTTGTTAACAGCATACGCGACGTCCGGTCGAGACAATGTAACATATTGCAAGGCACCTACAATCTGTCTGTACCGAACCGGGTTATCATATAAGGAGCTATCACACAGAGAGAGTTTGGCGGTCGTCGGCAATGGAGAAGAGACTAGCTTAGACTGTGACAGCCCTGCACGAGCAATAACGTCCAGAATGTACTTCTTTTGAGAGAGAATGATGTCTGATCCGTTGCGAAGAATTTCAATACCCAAAAAATAAGAAAGTGGACCCATATCCTGTATAGCAAAGGTGGTGCTAAGGCTGCGAACAAAATGATCAATCGCCTTCGGACTATTCCCTGTGAGGATGATATCATCAACATAAATAAGCATATATAGTAGGGTGCACGGGCTGAATAAATGAACAAGGAGGGATCGATTTTGGAACCCCGAAAGCCCAGACTGATTAATGCCGTGGACAATCTGTGAAACCATGCCCGTGGGGCTTGTTTAAGCCCATATAAAGATTTGTATAACCGACACACATAGTCCGGATGTTGTTGGTCCACAAAGCCCGGTGGTTGTTGTAAGAAGACCGTTTCTTTTAGATCACCATGAAGAAACGCATTTTGAACGTCAAGTTGTCTTAGGGACCACCCTTTTGTGATAGCCAAAGATAAAACAACCCGAATTGTAGTGGGTTTGATCACGGGACTAAAGGTGTCATGATAATCCACACCTGGTTGTTGACGAAAACCTTTTGCAACAAGGCGCGCTTCATAACGCGTAATATTCCCGTGTTGGTCTTTTTTAAGTTTGTAAACCCACTTACAGTCAACAATGTTGCTATTCGGACGACGAGGTACCAATGACCAGGTACCATTTTTCATTAAGGTAGAATATTCTTCGGCCATGGCCTGACGCCAATGAGGATCTGTGCTGGCAATAGCAAAGGAGGATGGTTCAGAAATGGTCATTGTGTGGAAAGAAGAGGGAGTGTAGCGGTTAGGCTGTTTGGGATTGGGCCGAAGGTTGGATGGTCTGGTTCGTAGTGCTGGTGATGGTGGGGGTGGTGGGGGTGATGGTGATGTCGGGTGTGGTGTTGGTGGTGTCAGTTGTGGCTGTGGTGATGGTGGTGTCGGCGGTGGTGGTGGGGATGGGGGTGTTTGTAGCGGTGATGATGTAGTGTCAGAATTAGAAAATTGTGGTTGTGGAGGCGGAGAGGGTGGAGAGGGGGTAGGAGATGGATTGTGATGTACAGGTGTAGGATAGGATGAAAAATAAGGAGGGGATGGGGTTTGGGCCGGTGGTGGTGTTGGTTGTTTGAAGGGAAAAATATGTTCCTGAAATCGAACATGGCGAGCAATGTAAACACGACTGGATTCGGTATCAAGACACCGATAACCATGATCAGAGGTACTGTACCCTAGAAAGACACATGGCATGGATCTAAAATCCAGTTTGTGTTTGTTGTAAGCACGAAGGTGAGGATAACATTGACTTTCGAATACCCGAAGAAAGGAAAAATCTGGGTGGTGATGGAAAAGTTGTTCAAAAGGAGAAATATTAGAGTTCGTTAGGGAAGGCATACGGTTAATGAGATAGACAGCTGTGTCAAATGCAAAATGCCAATACCGTTGTGGGACATTGGATTGTGAAAGGAGAGTAAGACCAGTTTCGACGACATGTCGGTGACGTCGTTCAACATACCCATTTTGTTCACTTGTATGGGGGAAAGAGAGATGGTGAATGATGCCGAGAAATGAAAAAAATGGTGAAAGTGGGGGAAATTCGCCTCCCCAATCAGTTTGAACCGATTTTAATTTGGTTTTAAACTGTCATTCGGCCATGGTTATGAATTGTTTAAAGACTTGACAAACATCAGATTTATGTTTAAGTGGAAACAGCCACATAAAGCATGAGTAGTGATCAACACAAAGGAGAAAATAGTTATGACCGTCACAAGAAGTAGTAGGAGCGGGCCCCCAAACATCACAAAATACCAAATCCAAAATATGCGAACTCTTAAAGTTTGACAATGGTAATTGAAGTTTATTAGATTTTCCAACATAACAAGCATCACAATCTAGACTCGAATGGTTTGAAGAAACTGGTAAACAATAATGAGAAAACATAAAATTTAAAAGCTGCGGATGTGGATGGCCGAGACGTTGATGCCAGATCTGTGAGGAAGCTCGAACTGTGGAGAAAGCTGTTTTTGGAGTTGAATGAATCCGAGGTAGACGAAAGGAGTAAAGACCATCAATGCTTGGACCCGTGAGAAGGATAGTGTGTGTAGACTTGTCCTTCACATAAAAATAAGTGTCATGAAATTCAAAATAAACATAATTATCACGACAAAACTTTTGAACATAAATAAGATTTTGTTTGATTTCAGGAACATGTAGGATGTTTTTAAGGATAAAGGATCGGTTTGGAGAGTAAACGCGAGTGGAACCAATGTGAATAATAGGTAAAGACTTACCATTGCCAACATGGAGACCATCACTGCCGCGGTATGGTTCAGAGTAATCCATGCCTGCCTGATCAGGTATTGTGTGGTCAGTAGCACCTGTGTCGGGTAAGCCAGAGAAAAAATCTTGAGGTCGGTTGTCAAACCACCTATTGTCAGACCATTGAGACCGATTTTCAGACCATTGGGACCGATGATCACTGTAATTAGCGGATGGAGAGCGACCACGAGTGGAGGGGTCCCTGTTTGGACATGAAGATGGTATGTGGCCAATGCCACTTCTGTTACAAGTACCGAAGACCGTGTTTTGATTAGAAGCCCAAGGAAAATGCTGACGACTTACCCCATTTTGATTGTTTCGGCTGTAAGACCCACGGCCACGCCTGTATCCACGGCCACGGGACTGCCCTGACCCATTTGTGTAAAAAGCATGTGAAGAATGCTGAGAAACCGGTTGCACTTGAAGGCCGAGTTGTCCCAGCATTTGTTGAAAGGCTTGGATGTTAGATGCTATGTGATTTGTTGGAGTTAAGGGGCTGTTTGTGGCAGTTGCTGCGGTGGCAAAGGCTTGGACAGGAGGTACGTTCGGTGGGGATTTTTTGATCATGTAATCATGATAGGACAGCAGCCCGCTAAGTTCAGAAAAGGTTGTAGGAAACTGTCGGGTAAGGATGTTAGATTTCAAATCTGTGTATTCTTCTCTCAGACCAGAAACAACCAGCATCACAAGGTCCTTTTCTTTAACAGGCTGACCAATATTAGCCAGGGCATCAGCAAACTCTTGAGTGCGGGTAAGATAATCAGCAGCTGTTTCATCAGGTTTCATGGCTATCTTCAACAGCTGTGCACGTAAGGTATACTCCCTGGATGCTGTGTGAGGGGCGTAGGCTTTCTCTAGGGCAAGCCATAAATCTCGAGAGGTAGTACTGCTTGCAACATGTTGAAACGATGCTTCAGAGATGATAGAAACAAGAAGCATTCGTACATGGGCATCATTAGATACCCAGATCTGATAGTTTGGATTCGGTTGTGAATCCGAGGCAGACTCCTTGCCAGAGACAGCAGCGGCTGTGATGGTGGCTGAAGGACATGAGATGGTTCCATCAACATAGCCCTTTGGTGACCAGGAAGGGCTGTATCATTGCCTTCCAATATCCATAATTTGTGGTGATAGTTTAAAACCGAACTTGTGAGAATTGTGGGTGGTTTTGTCGACTGAGGAGAAAGGTGCAAGCAAAGCCATCGGAAATTGTAGCCCCGATGAAGATGAGAGATCGACAGCACAAAGGTGGCGGCTATGGTTTTAGGAGAAAAAAAAGAGAGGCTCTGATACCAAGATAAACTTTGTATATTGTATAATGATTGTATTATTGATTGTGTATCATAAGATATTACAATAGGGATATATATAGACAGATATAATACTGATAAGGGCCTGCTGACACTCTATACATTAGGGCCGGCCTATCTATACTAACTATATATATTGACTAATAGTCTGCTAGGATGCAAGGGCGCAACATAGAGGGGGCGGGAGGGGCCGGCCGACCCACCAAACTTTTCATTTATTAGTGGAGAGTATGTAGTTTTCGTATAAAAATTTTTGGGTATATACGTTTCGACCCTCCGATCAAAAATCTCAAGCTTCACCATTGCTAGGATGTAACGATTTATTAGCTGTATAATAGTGAGTCAATACTCAATAGTTATACATTAGTATGTTGTATTATTGAGTTATTAAAATTTTGCACCATATTTAAAATTATGTGAGTCAATACTCAATCGGAAGTTTGGAAGACAAAGAAAATCAATTGTAATTATTTGTGTCGAACGCAAACAAGTGTGTAGTTATTGGTTTGAGTTGGTTAATAAAAAGCTACCAAAGATGCTAAGCCTTCATTACTATATATTGGGCACATTACCAATGGATATGCCTGTCATCAACGACAAACGACTGAAAAGCTTGGTTAGAAATCTTATACGATATCTGAACTTGGTATCACCGACGTATAAGCCCAATGCAGCCTGATACAACTGACAAACGATTGAAAAATCTAGAGGAAAATTTTATCCGAAATCTTATACTCACCAACGGATTGCCGAATGATAATCCATTGCTAGATAGTTCCCAGCGACAAGGACCAAAGTTGGATTGACTCTGTCTGAGATAATCTCAACTTCATCGATTATGATATCGAAGGAATATCAATGGTTATTTTATTTTCCATTTTGTATCTTTTTAGCTTCTAGTGGGATCCATCATCGCTGACATGTTTCATTTGTCGGTGAATAGTCTTCGTTGATACTTATTTTCTTGTAGTGGACGTACACACACCTTATATCATATCCTAAAAGGCTAAAAGCAATCAACAAGCATTGGTTTTATTATTGATTAAAACAAAACCTATAATCAGTGATTGGTTTTATAGATTTTTTTTATAAACATTTCATTTGGTTATCATTGGTTTAGTTAATTTGGTTGTTAAATAATATGGATTGATAATTAAGTCAACCATTGGTTAAGCGTGGATTCAAGCTAATTTCAGTTAGTAAATCCATCTTTACAGTAAACTCCTTTTAGTTTATAAAGGAGATAAAGTGACAATAGTATGTTATTAATAGAAAGTTAAAGCAAACTTTTCTCACATCTAACATATTTATTACAAAACACAAAAATATAAAGGTTGGTTTGGTTATTCGGATTATCTGCTTACTCTAGTGAAAGAAGGTGCATAAACGTTGGAGGTATATATAGTTTGTATGATTGGTATTCGCTTTATGGGTACACATTCTTTACTAGGTCACTTAAAAGCCTTGAACACACGTCAGTTTTTAAAAATCTTAGTTTGAACTACTGGTCTTAGCTTTATGGGTACACATCCTTTACTAGGTCACTTGAAAGCCTTGAAAGTATTATATGTCAATTTTTAAAAATCTAACATCTTCGTTTAAGTCATCTTATTTATTATAAGAATTTGCGAGAGCCAACGTCCTTAGTTCGTAAGGAAAATTGATTCTTGAGTTCATACCATGCCTAGATGATTTACTAACAAATAAATTTAAAACAAAATGTATGGATCACACTTTTACCTAGAAAATTTAGACAATAAGGTTGATTCATAGTTGACTAAAAACCTTGATTAATGTCGTGCGTTCAACAACACTATAAGGTAGGGATTTTATGGTCTAGTTTTGCAAGTTTTTACAGAACTTTTGGGTCGAATCAAAAACAACATTCTTTTGAGAAACTAAAAGTAATCGGCCAGGTCAGTGGGATTAGCCAAAACAATCTAGTTTTAAGTGATTTGGGCTGTTTTTTTATATAACATGAAATCAAAATTGCACCATTAGATTTTAGGAAGTTTAGTTGTTGATCAGTTCTGCTTAAACATAATGAAAAACATGAATAAAATACCTATGACGGCAGATAGGCCATCAGAGAATCCAGTCAGAGACGCAGCCATGGAGTTCGATATCTTTGTCAGTGTGATCTGGTTCTTCTTCAGGGTGTAAGATTATGATGGTGATAACCGAACTAGGATGAATTTGGTTTAGGTTATGGAGAGAGAGGTGGGGCGATAATGATGATGATGTTATGAGTAAAAGTGTCTAACCCTAAACATCTCTAATCATCTCCTTATATAAACTCAGAAGGAAACCCTAATTAGTTAATAAGGGTAATATGGTCCATCAACAATTATCAACTAATATATAATAGGTTAATATATTTTGATCTAATATAATATAAATGATTATAATGGCTACATGATTAAATATTACAAATATAATATATTTAATCATGCATTCTCCCACTTAGCCGAGTAATCATTTATCATGAGTATTAGATTAGTCTGATGAGAGTTAATACTTATTTTAGCTTTAAACCAAGAACCATAGCAGAGAAATACAGCCGTTGAATCATCATTCGACTTAGGACCCCCATTAGTCATACTACAGCCTCAATTAAAACCTAATAGTTATGATCAAAATATGCAAATAAGCCCTTTAGCGTTTGAGTTGTATTTATATTTGTCTATATGTCATTATACCGGCAGAACATATGTTAGAGACATACATAGTCAAACAGATGAGGAAATTAATAGTTAATCATTCATGGTACGATATGCAGTTGACATAGTCATCGATAAACCCGTCATTATTATAAGCGATTTCATAATAGTTATGGGTGATAGACTTTCACTTATAGGATCCTTAACCATATCATGAATGTATTCGATACAAAGATTTAGTTTCCTCAATTCGTTCATAAACGAATAATTAATTTTGTATCGAAATTTAATGCAGCACCTCTCGAACTGTTATTGTCCAAGGAGACATGGTAGCTGACTTTACACAATAAATCTTCAATATATAATTTATATGGAGTTAATAAACTTATGAGTCCACTGATAAATATTTAACAACATTTAGTGACTATTGCTTTGTGATCAACAACATATTATGTCATTATATCTTAGGTTGTTGTTATCTGTTCATTATGACTCCTCCATGAGATAGGTTTTTGTCTGCTGACATAAGGATATGTCCCAAAATTACATTTTTTCATATTTGAATATTACAAAGTTATAGTAATCAACCGGTTTGAGTTCTCACTTCTTCTTTAAATTATAGTCTCTCGTTTCATTTATAGATATTTTAATACTCCATAAGATACTTCACATTAATCTAGATATATCTAGTGTGTTGCAATGTGAGTAATATCTAAACGAGTATAAACTTAAACTACATAAGGCTTCTAATTAATGAAGCGTAAGGAAATAATCTCATTTACCCTATTATCCTCCAAAGGAGAGCAGTATTGTCTGTTACATATGTAATGACCCATTTAAAGTTAAACGTATGGGACAACAATAATGTCTCATTGGGTCTATCTCGGTGTGTTATGATATCTATTACGTAAGAGATATCTCTGAGATCTATCAAAGTTTGTTTTTAACAATGCTTTGACTTGAATAACATGTACTTGTCAAAAGAATGTCATCTTATATAGACAAATTTATTTTAGTTGCTCCCACTCATTTTGACGTAGGTACATTAATCCACTTGGTTCTCGATGAAAATAATTGTGTTAAGATTTCATCGCATTATAATGTTTGCATTAACCTATACATGGATTTTATAGGCTTATAGATAAATTGTTCTTTAGCCTTAAGTTTAGAACTTACAGCCTGTTTTATGAACACGTAAATATGTCAACCAGTTATTAGGAAAGTTGTTTTAATGTTCAGCTAATGTAGCTCTAAATTGTTATAAGCTACCAGAACAGTGATGATCCTCAAAGAACCTTTTGTAATATAGGTAAGAAAATTCTTTGATAATTTATGTCTTCCTGAGTATAACCTTTGACAATTGATCATGCATCTTGGTGTCTTAACGTTTATATTAGGATTTGGTTTGATTATGAACACTCTTAGATAATTCAATCAAATCCCATACGTTATTCGAACACATAAAATCATTTTTACTATAAAACAGTTTTATTCCATTTAGAAAATTAATTGCCGCTAATGGTTTAATTAGAAGAGATAGGATCAGTAAACTTTTCCAAAATCCACTTCAACGTTAGTTGAGGAGGTTATGTAATCATCAAAGTTTGTAGGTTTTAAACCTAGATGACCTCCTGAGTTGATTATTGGATTTATTAGAACTTTCCATTTTGTGGATTGCTCTTGGTTAGGTTGCTATCATTTTCAAGACTCTAAGTGTGTAAGAGTTGGTGCAGTATGATGTACAAGAGGTGTAAATGGAGTTAAATTCAGAGTAAAATTTAATGACTCTCTTCCCCCCGCCTCTTGTATTCCTTGCAAGTCATGATAAAGACTTTACTACTCCCACTGACCTTAGAAGTCTTTAGTAACTCAACATGCTTAGGGTCAGTATTTAACGACCAACATATTCTAATAGAGAAACGAATTAATGACATTATTCGTTGTAGTTTCTCTTGTTGAGGATTATATTAGTTTAGGTCAGAAATCTAAGTGTGCCAACAATTGAGCAACAATGAAACTTTTGAGGATTATATTAGATTTTAAAGAGACAATTTTTGATGAAACAATGCCGAAATGGAGCCGTGTCTTGTACAAGAGGTGTAAATTGTAGTAATGTGAAGTTTTCACTCCCCCACCTCTTGCAACTTTTGCAATTTATAATTAAGACACTTAATGCTCCCATTGATCTTTGGTATCTCTAAAATTGCTACAAGAGAAATTTCAATGAGGTACATGACGTGGGAACCTATCATATATATGTTAGACTTTACTTGATTTCCTTAATGTCCAGATGTCATAAGAAGCTTAGGGACATATTTAATAGAATTCATATTAAGTATATATATGAATAAATTTCTTTAAGACTATGGGCTATATGAGACAAATTTAGATACAAGTGGATAGTCTTTAAATGATAAATGAATTATGTCTAAATATACCATTTTGAATAAGTTTCATGAATGTCAATGAAACATACTTATTCCTTAAGCCAAAATATTTTATGGCTTTTAACATCATGATTTGAAATCACTTAGAATGAGATTAGATGGAAAAATCACCCTCATTAACCATGTCATGATTTCTCATGAATTTCGGTTACAATGAATGAAATTTATAGGTCTCACTTTTGTTTTGTCAAATTCTCATTTGCATGATAAGAAAAGTTGTGAAAGTGTAAGGTATCATCTAGTTTCATCTTATTAATGTTTCTATTCAGATATTGAGAACAAATAATATGAGAGTTTTAGATAAGTGTGACTTTATGTTGACTATGCAAACCTCACAACTGTCATACTAAATTCTGATTAATTTCTAGAATATGTAATGTATCATAAAGCGTAATTAGAAGACAACTTTTCATGGTTCTTATAGCTTAACATTAACTCTCATGTTAGTTATTTGTTGAATTCTAGTAAGGAAACATTTAGAACTAGAGTCAACTTATTATGTGTTAATTGGAATATTAAAATTATCAGACTTAAAGATCATTAAAAGGTGACTACCTATTTTATCCAACTATTCTTTTGAATTATGGATAATCTCTTTGCTTATGCCTAATGACATAATTAGGCAGTGAGTTTCTCCCTCGAAGAACCTTAGGGTTGGAATTACTACTTGTATATAGTCTATGAACCTTAGAAGTATCCCTTTTAAGGTTTTAGTGGTAGTGGGGTGAATTACATCTTATTTTCCAGTTTTAGGCATTTCTTTTCCATTACGTATGTTGCTGATCAACACAGTCATTTTCCTTTGGTACTTTTGAGTGTTACAGTTGATTTATAAGGCATCAAATTGTACTAGTGGAAAAGTTAGTAGTAATGCACTGGAAAAAATGTACTCCTTTCCATGCGTAAGCCCTTTATTTTATGGGTCATGGTATTGTACATTATGATTTATTCACGGATACCATTTAACCTTTATAGTTTAGAATTTGAAATGAAGATATGCACCTTAGGAGTTCCTCTGATTACTCCATAAAATTAGATTAGTCTTAGGAAAAACATAATCTGGAATAACTTTAGTGATAGCAGTTATGTTAAATGAGTTCTTGATTATCATAAGAGACATCATGTTTGACTTATCCTATTCATCATTCTCTACTTTGCTTCTGTAGCACTTTTATCAGAAGAGAGCAATAGGATTATCGTGTCTTAAGGGATAATCAAGGATTTAATTCAAGAGCTAATCTTATAGAAACTTTAAGTAAATAAAAACATATTAGGTTTAGTGTCACACCCAAACCGATAGCGGAAACATCGGAGTGAGACGAAATAGATTGCTCAAGGCATCATAACACTATTTGCGACAATATTTAAATTCAAATTTCATATCATTTCATAAAGTCAAATACAACATAATTCAAATACAACAAATTCAACAAAAATACAACATAAAAACCTAGCATTCTAGGTGTGTTTCTAAAGCATCCCTACTAGGTTCGTAATATCCATCATCTTTAACCTACAACATGTTAAAAGTATAGTTCAATACAAAAGTATTGGCGAGTACAAAAGTTCGATATAGCATAAGTACGAAAAGATTTAAACGAATCCACATGTTAAGCTAGCATACTAGATTAATGTAAACATGGCATGCGATCTATAAGTCAACCCTCGCGTGTCACCGCAAAATAGAATAAACTTAACATGACCTTAAGTATATGGGTGGTGCGTTACTCCTATAGCGCTATACATGTTAAGGGGGGGCTCGTACGTAGTTAATGGCAGATAGCATCACATAGGAATGTTCCAAGTATACCAATTGTGTATCACGTAACTATAGCATGTATGATGGATTGTTTGTGTGATTACATGTATGTTTGATAGATTAACATGTTGCACCCAAAGGTGTAAAGCGCAAAAAGGGCGTTCGAGTGTACTCACGGTTCTGCAAGCTTCCACTTGATATTTCTGTAAAGTGTTTGGGGAGTTGGAGGATGGAGCATCGAGTTATCCTACAAGAGGAAACGTAGGTTGGTAAGTATACGAACGATAACTGAGGATTAGGAATTTAAATACACTAAAGTATGTATACAGGAAAATAATCATCAAAACTTAATACTCGTTCTTGACACTATAATACCCATTCGGGTTGATGTGTTTTCATTGATTCGGGTACCCGTTAGAATCGTAACGAAAAATTAAGTACTTAGGTGAGGTAACCTAGTACCATGACGGATAATCATTCGATTACCATCAAGAGTTCGGTTAGTGTGTGTGTGTGGGTGTATATATATATATATATATATATATATATATATATATATATATATCACATAGTATACATAATCATATTTATTATGGAGTTCATAGAAGTCATGCATAGAGGTAGGAGGATAACCTTCCTTTAACCTCTTTCGTATAGTTCACCAATATACAAGTCATCACAAGAACGATAAGGATGGTCATGAATAAGTTGAACATAAAAATAAGAAAAATAATCAAAATCATCAAGTGAGGTGGTGGATTGAAGGTAGGATAGCCAAGGCTTCCACGTAGTCACACACTACAACTCAAGTCTTGTTTCAAGAACAAGCTTGGAAGGATACAACACTTGTGGGTTAAAACCCTATTAAAACGAAAAGCTCTTACACTTGAGACCTCAAATATGGTGATGTTCCAAGTTGGTTTTCCATGGAGAACCTATGGAAACATTCCTAGAGGTGATTCAAGTGTTAAGAAAGGAAGAAAGATCAAAGAAGGGAGGTAAGGGTGAGTAAAAACTCACTTTTGAAAGTCTTGAACTTTCAGATGGAAAGAGAGCTTTAAAGAGAAGAAAAGAAGTGTTTGAGGTGTGAAATAAGAGTGGGAGGATATGGGTATTTATAGTTGAGGTGAGAGGTGTTGTTAGTTGAGTGCATTTAATGCAGAAAACACAAATTGGACCAATCCATGGGCTAGAAACCACTTTCTCTGGATTATGCCATTTTTAGTCCTTGAACTTACTTTATCTTTCATTTCATGTTATAACTTGTCATTTTTGCATGTGTAACGCATATAAGTATGATTTGAGTATCGAGTGTGAATGTATGAGTCTTTGCACGTATAACAAGTATTAGTTTAGACGATTGAATGCATGTAAGACATGTATATATAACAAATACGAAATTTTTATTACGATTCAAGTCTCGGATTACAAGTTGGGAAAAGAAATACGAATACAAGTTTCCATAACTAGAATACAATTATACTTTCTAATTAAGAAAAGTAAGAAAAAGCGAGGCGCTACAGTCTCCCCTCCTTTAGGAAACTTCGTCCCGAAATTTATTCAAGAGGAAGACTTCGGAAAAGATGTCATTTTGGTGAACACGTTTGGCTTAAAATCAAGATTTTGAAGTTTAAAGTTTTTGCGGAGTTTTTAAGGATAGAAATGGTACGTTCGTGAAAGTGATTTGTTTGACTAAGGTGTTTTTAAGACATCAATCGTAAATGTGTATAAGGATAAGCAAAAACGTGTATGTGTGTGTAAGCAAGTGGATTTGACTGTGTCTGGACAACTCATTGGAAGGAATATTTTAAAAGAGTGCGACCTAAGAGGAAGGTTTTAGTATGACTAAGGATGTATTTTGATTAAAATGAGCGGTCCGCACCGAAAGTTGTTAGAAAAGTTTTGTCAGTTCTAAGGCGTATTAGTAAAATCACTTGTTGTTGAAAAATGTTTATTGGAGAGAGATAGATGGTAAATATTTAGGGTTTCTAAAAGGTTTTGGCAGTAATAGACCGACTAGTTAGAGTTTGCGCATAGATAGTTTTAAAAAAGAAAAGTAATTTCTTGACAAAATTAAGCTGGTGGGGACGTTATATAAAAAAAATTGGATTTGAACATGTAGGCTGATTCGCTGTAAATAAAGTTTGGATGAAATATTGAGGGAATAATTGGGAATATCGTGGTATGGTAGTGAATGAACGAGTTGATAGGTGTATGCGAGAGGTAAAAATGGTATGCATATCAGATAAAATGCGAACATGGAATGTTGAGAGAGGCTAGTAATAGTTGTAGCGTTTAAAGCTAACGATTTTGAGAATGAAGCTTTGTCATGGATAATCGAGTACTAATCATTTCGAAGTGGTGTCACCAAAGTTTGTTATGAATCAAATGTATTTAAAAAGGTCCGGGAAATCACTGAATTTCTCATGGCACGTTTTACGGAAGTTTGGTAACATGCTAAGGACACTTATATATAGGAAGTACCAGCGACGTATCCACCGTGTTCACACCATGTTACGTCCGTTGCGCTATTCGGTTCATGTTACGTTCTGTGTTGCGATACACAGTAGAACCCACTATGGTTTTCATGCACCTACCAATATAATCCCGTGTGCATCCGCGATTATTTTGGTTTGTGCATGATCTGCATAGTTTGTATTAGTAGTGTACGGGTCAGGTTACATCTAGTAAGCAAAGGGTATGTAAGATAGCATATAAAAATTAAGTAAGTAAGCATAATTGTATGTATATATGAGTGTGTCGAACGTAGGCGAAACCACTTGGGTTATGCCTACTTATAGATTTCAAGTATGACTGCCAAGTAGTGCGAATGCATAAATTTTGAGTATGATTGAAGACAA
This sequence comes from Scalesia atractyloides, assembly GCA_947069175.1. Lineage (NCBI taxonomy): Eukaryota > Viridiplantae > Streptophyta > Magnoliopsida > Asterales > Asteraceae > Scalesia > Scalesia atractyloides. The sequence continues at coordinate 18,193,253 of CAMTDV010000022.1, read as the reverse complement.
ATACGTATAACATTAGCATGCAGTATCGAGCGTATAGGTGGAATAAAATGAGATTTAGCATATAAGTTACTATGAAGTTGCGAGTCTGTAAAATACGAAGTGTAATGGTGATATGTGTAATATTATCATGTAATATTGACTGTATAAATAGAAACTAGGGGGTATGCATGTGTGTGGTTGCTTGAGTCAAAACATTGGGTTGGTTAAATAAGTCGGGTTTGTCAGGAATAAAGGACTATAATTGTGAATGTCGGGTGAATATTGAGTAAAGTATTAATTTTTAATGTAAAATGTGGTTTGTAAAAAGAAATTCTACTTTTGTTTTAAAATTTGTATTCGCATATGAAATTTTCTTTCCCATGTGTTTAGATTTGCGTATTTTGAAAAGGTTATAAAATCGTGAGCTTGCATTATTTTATTTTATTTTATTGATGCTAGAAAAGTCGTGTTTTGAAAATTTTCATGTAAAACTTAGATTTTAAAAAGCATTTTAGCAAAGTACTTATACGTATGTGAGAGAAAGTTTTCGTTGGTTTCATGTTGGAAATAAAATGTCTTTAGAAAGGTAGCATAAAGTGAGTGTGTTTTGGACGAGTTATGAAAATCGAGGGCAAGAAGTTTGTTTGACCGACTAAGTTGATAGGTAGCATTTCATAAAGTTTTTGAAAAAAAATTGTGAAAAAAAGCGTTTAAAGTGTCAATAGGGGTTTCGTGTATGTAATTTACGTAATAAATTTATAGGGTGAGAAATTGTTTGAATAAATAAGGTTCGAGGTTTATGCATAAATGAGGAAAATTCACTTAATGATAAAAAGGTTTAGGTATAAATCTAAATCGATTAGTTGTCATGAAAGTGGTCGACAATAGGGAAAGGGTGAGGCTTTATCGTGACGTGATCATGAAAGTTATGTTTGAGCATGTAAGTAACACGTATGAGTTCACATAGGTGACATAGGCATAAGAAGTATTCGATAGTATAAACACGTACGATTGCATAAGGCGTATAAATTTAGTTGGTTTGCGAGAATTACTATTGTTTTTTATTGCGAAAGACGTGCAAATTGTGCATCGGGTTCGAAATGAACGAGATAACAAGTACTAAAACACATAGAAATTGAGATAGCATAAAAGATAGACTTAGTAAAATATTGGAGTGCTTTGGGTTGAGAAGCGTCGACTATTCCAAAGTTAATCGGAGATCCTTTCAAATTTAGAGGAACATGCTTTGGCCTATAGGTAAAATGCTCTCATCGAGAAGCGATTAACGGCATTTTACCCTTCCAGTTACTACACGTATCTAACTGATTGAAAAATCAAAACTTTTGCGAGATTGAAAAATCGAGGAGTGGGACTAGTTGACAAGGTGCGGGTTTCACCCCTAACTTGACAACATCGTACCCTAAGTGTGGTTGGTACTTACCAAACGAGGAGCGAATTCCGACTCGACGGTAAGGGTCCACTAGAGTATGAAATGGAAATTTTCCATCAAGGTATGGATATCACTCCTAACTTGATGGCGTAATTTCGTGAAAAATCGAATACGCGAATTGAGATTCATTTACCAAAGTGTGGGTTTCACGCCTATTTTGGTGAAATTGTGTCGTTTGTAATACGAGTCTCTTCAAGTCTTCAAGTGTGTATATTGTGTAAATGGTCTTAGGAAAGACACATGGTATGTATTAAGACCAAAAGAAATAGGAAGAAGATGGGTAGGAAAAATTAACATTTTAGACATGAAACAAGAATGGTCGAAATGGTCACTTAAACTATAGACTAGGTCGAACATGGCAATTTTACCTAATTCCCTATATTTATGGCTCTGATACCAATCTGTCACACTCCAACCGATGGCGGAAACATCGGAGTGAGACGAAATAGATTGCTCAAGGCATCATAACACTATTTGCGAAAATATTCAAATTCAAATTTCATTTCATTTCATAAAGTCAAATACAACATAATTCAAATACAACAAATTCAACAAAATACAACATAGAAACCTAGCATTCTAGGTGTGTTTCTAAAGCGTCCTTACTAGGTTTGTCATATCCATCATCTTTAACATGCAACATGTTAAAAGTATAGTTCAATACAAAAGTATTGGCGACTACACAAGTTTGATATAGCATAAGTACCAAAAGATTTAAACGAATCCACATGTTAAGCTAGCATACTAGATTAATGTAAATATGGCATGCGATCAATAAGTCAACCCTCGCGTGTCACCGCTAAATAGAATAAACTTAACATGACCTCAAGTATACGGGTGGTGCGTTACTCCTATAGCGCTTTACATAGCGCTATACATGTTAAGGGGGAGGCTCGTACGTAGTTAATGGCAGATAGCATCACATAGGAATGTTCCAAGTACACAAATTTTGTATCACGTAACTATAGCATGTATAATGGATTGTTTGTGTGATTGCATAAAAGTATAAGTGTGATTGCGTGTATTTTTTATAGACTAACATGTTGCACCCAAAGGTGTAAAGCGTAAAAAGGGCGTTCGAGTGTACTCACGGTTTTGCAAGCTTCCACTTGATATTCCGTAAAGTGTTTGGAGAGTTGGAGGATGGAGCACCGAGTTATCGTACAAGAGGAAACTAGGTTGGTAAGTATACAAACGATAACTGAGGATTAGGAATTTAAATATACTAAATTATGTATACATGAAAATAATCATCTAGACTTAATACTCGTTCTTGACACTATAATACCCATTCGGGTTGGTGTGTTTTCATTGGTTCGGGTACCCGTTAGAATCGTAACGAGAAATTAAGTACTTAGGTGATGTAACCTAGTACCATGACGGATAATCATTCGATTACCATCAAGAGTTCGGTTAGTGTATATATATATATATCATATAGTATACGTAATCATATTTATCATGGAGTTCATAGAAGTCATGCATAGAGGTAGGAGGATAACCTTCCTTTAACCTCTTTCGTATAGTTCACCAATACACAAGTCGTCACAAGGACGACAAGGATGGTCATGAATAAGTTGAACATAAAAATAAGAAAAATAATCAAAATCATCAAGGGAGATGGTGGATTGAAGGTAGGATAGCCAAGGCTTCCAAGTAATCACACACTACAACTCAAGTCTTGTTTCAAGAACAAGCTTGGAAGGATACAACACTTGTGGGTGAAAACCCTATTAAAACGAAAAGCTCTTACACTTGAGACCTCAAATATGGTGATGTCCAAGTTGGTTTTCCATGGAGAACCTATGGAAACATTCCTAGAGGTGATTCAAGTGTTAAGAAAGGAAGAAAGATCAAAGAAGGGAGGTAAGGGTGAGTAAAAACTCAATTTTTAAAGTCTTGAACTTTCAGATGGAGAGAGAGCATTAGATAGAAAAAGAGAAGTGTTTGAGGTGTGAAATAAGAGTGGGAGGAGGTGGGTATTTATAGTTGAGGTGAGAGGGGTTGTTAGTTGAGTGCATTTAATGCAGAAAACACAAATTGGACCAATCCATGTGCTAGAAACCACTTTATTCGGATTATATCATTTTTAGTCTTTGAACTTAGTTTATCTTTCATTTCAGGCTATAACTTGTCATTTTTGCATGTATAACGCATATAAGTATGATTTGAGTATTGAGTGTGAATGTATTAGTCTTTGCACGTATAACAAGTATTAGTTTAGACGATTGAGTGCATGTAAGACATGTATATATAACAAATACGAATTTTTATTACGATTCAAGTCTCGGATTACAAATTTGGGAAAAGAAATACGAATACAAGTTTCCATAAATAGAAATAAGATTATACTTTCTAATTAAGAAAAGTACAAAAAAGCGAGGCGTTACATTTAGGAATTAGAGTGGATGAGATACTGTTTTATAGAAGTAAGTTACAGTGAGTAATGTTATGGGGTGTTAAAGATCGGGCAGACAAAATATGATCATAAGATTAATGAAGGATCATTAATGTGAGGATCATTATTTGAAGAAGTTGTGATATGTCTTTTACTAACATCAAAAATAATAGACTTATTTGAAAATTCTACTTAAATGAAGACAAATCAGCTTTTGCTAGAAGTGTAATCATCTAAGTATGTGTGCAAAGTAATTGTGACAAATCAGCTTTGGCCAGAAATGAGATAATCACTTTAATTATGCTCTTGTTAAGTATGTTAGACATGAATGAATTAGATCAATTTGGCAAGAAATAAGACATTCACGTTTATAATGCATAATTAACATAGCTTTTGTAATACTTGAACAATATATAGATGCATCAAATCACCTTTGGGCAGAAGTGATACATCAGAAGCTCATTCATGTTAAGCTATTTGTTTTTTGTAAAATTTTATCTGATTCTGATTAATTTAGTGTTTACAAAACCATTTATTTAATAGCAAACCCCCTGTTAGTGCGGATTGAACTCGAATAAAAGGTTATTTGCTGCTAAAATTTAGTTCATAATAATAGCCTAATGTAGTAATGAGATTTCGAATAAAATATCGGATTTCGGATGAAACTCAAATTAGTCCGAGATAGGCATCCCGGATGAGTTTCGAATTAGTCCGAGATTGGCATCTCGGATGAGACTTGAATTAGCCCGAGATGGTGATCTCGGATGAGACTCGAATTAGTCCAAGATAGGCATCTCAGATGAGACTCTAATTAGTCCGAGATGGGCATCTTGGATGAGTTTCGGATTAATTCGAGATGGGCATCTTGGATGAGACTCAAATTAGTCCGAGATAGGAATCTCGGATGAGACTCAAATTAGTCCGAGATGAGCATCTCGAATGGATCTCTGATGAGACAGGCTTGAATTAGTTCGGGATGTTCATCTCGAATGGATCTCTAATGAGACTCGAGTTAGTTCGAGATGGGCACCTCGAATGGATCTCTGATCCATCCGAAACTTGTCCTCCAAGATTTGGAATCCTCTAATCATGGCAGTTAGTTGTGATAAGTTTGCAATTCAAAATTTAAGGGATTATTGCATAATTTGTTTCCTTTGTAATGTCAATTAAGTTTATCTAATTGTTTTGAAAAATATATCCTTTTATAACAATAACAGATTTCGAAAAGTTTTAGTTAGATAAAATAGATCTAAACCAAGAAAAACACCCCATAATCCGAATTACATTCCAAAATATAGGAATTTCTTCGAATTTCATAAGAACATATGATGAACCCTAAAAAACATAAACTTAAATTCTGGAATAGTAATCTGAAATCTAGGATTTTGTTGATTTCGGAATAGTAATTTATCCATTAAACAAAAATCCGAATTTTAATTCACAAAATTTATGTGATTCCGGAACAGTATTTTCGAATTATTATTAGGTTTTCAAAATTCTGTTTTCCAGATTTTTAATCCCAGAAAATGGATTCAAAACAGAACTGATTTTTCAACATATGCTCTGATACCACATGTTGATCAGTTCTGTTTAAAATAATGGAAAACATGAATGAAATACATGTGAGGGCAGACAAGCCAGCATAGAATCTAGTCAGAGACGCAGCCATGGAGTTCGACATCTTTGTCAGTGTGATCTGGTTCGTCCTTAGGGTGTAAGATTATGATGGTGATAACCGAACTAGGGATGAATTCGGTTTAGGTTATGGAGAGAGAGGTGGGGCGATAATGATGATGATGTTATGAGTAAAAGTGTCTAACCCTAAACCTCTTTAATCATCTCCTTATATAAACTCGGAAGGAAACCCTAATTAGGTAATAAGGGTAATATGGTCCATCAATAATTATCAACTAATATATAATAGGATTAATATATTTTGATCTAAAATAATATAAATGATTATAATGGCTACATGATTAAATATTATAAATATAATATATTTAATCTTACATTAGTAACATGTTCAGGCTTAAAAAACCAAACATTTAAGCGTATAAATATTAAAAGGTTTTAAAAAAGTGAAAAACTGCTAATCTATACTTATACGTATTTTAATTTTTATATTCATATACATAATTTTTTTATTAAATTATATATTTTTTTCCCCAGTTAATTCCAAACTGTAAACTAAATCATGAATGTCGATCTTACAAACGGTAAATTGAACTGAATTACTCTTAACTCACCATTTTAGCTTGGTTTAAACTGTTTGGTTAGTTTTTAAGTGTTTTTGAACATTCCTAGTGTGAAGTGGTTTCATCTAAAGGGTGGAGATTGAGTTGTAGAGGGTGTTCTAGTCGTTAGAAAGGTGTTTAATGTTGCCATGTCGGTGGGTACATGATGGGGGTTACATTCACAAGTTTATATGAATATGTCTTTATATATGATTAGTCATTAGGAATATGTAGTTAATATGGATTTATTCGAGAGTGGGGGTGTCCCGTGATGATGCGTGGTTCGTGGGTGATCACGCGTGGAACACCGTCGTCGGTCCTTGTGACCACGCGTGCTGGTGATCAGGCGTTGTGGAGACCACGCGTTGAAATCTTGAAAGTTACCATTGAGGGTTACTATTGAAGGGGTGGCTTACCATTGGGGGGTGTTTAAAAAAAATTAAACACTATATATATACCATCCACCTTAACCTTTAAACCCACAAAAAAAACCTGAACCTTTCAACCCACAAAAATACCATTTCTACACTCTACATTCTAAACCAAAAAATGGAAGATTCAAGCAAACGAGGTTTGGGTTCGAAGAAAAAATCCACACGGACAAAGGTTCGAGCTAATCTTGGCGAGCCAGCGAGATTTCACTTGTATGAGGAAGCCGACCCAATCCTACCATTTCTAACCCAACCTTTTCAAAATGAACCTTTCACAACTAAGCATATCAAAACCAATCTTATCAAAACCAACCTTTTATTCCACCATTTTAAACCCAATTGTTTCAACACCAATCGTTTAATCAAACCTTTCAGACCCAACAATCTCAAATGTACTCGAACATTCCAACACAAATGTCACTCAACCCACTAGAAGATAACAATCTTATCCACTAATTCGCCTGTGCATATCGCGAACCACAACAACAAGATGATGACGATGACGATAGTGAACCGATTCAAGAAGAATAATAGAAGAAGATGATGAAGAAGTTGATATCGTTCCAATATCCGATGGTCGGAGACCTTTGACAAGCGAGATATCACTCGAAGTGGGTACCGGTTATGTTGGTCGATATGGATGGGCCGACGGCTCCAAAGAAAAGAAAAGGTTCAAAAAGATCAAAAACTACCGAGTCCGTAAACTACACTACTTCTCACGATGGTATATCAAGCAACATGCCCGAAATGAATCAAAACGACCAACCTGATGACGAACCCGAACAAGATGATACACCCACACCCACAAGGCCGCATCGCAAGAAAAGTGGTGATTCATCAAGTAGAGAAAAGGAAGCGGTGGTGGACTCCATCACCGAATTCAAAGCAGCTAGGTTGGTGGAAATGGCCGAAGCCAAAGAAAGAAAAGAAAAACGTGCGGCTTTATAACTTCAACCTGTCGAGACGTATATTAAACATTTAACCGAAAACCAAAAAACTAGTGATTTAAACGTCCTGTTACAGCCGCACGACACTTTTAACGAACCCTTTAGATCGATCCTACTTCAACGCAAACGCGTAACATGTGAAAAGTGGGGTTGGGAAATATCATAGAATTTTTAGCTTCTTTTACTTTTTAATTTAGAGTATTTTTAATGTAATATTTATTTAAATGAAATTGTTATTGTTAATTTATTATTTAAAAAATCGATCACTAGTGATGGACACCCACACTAAAATCCATCACTAGTGATGGAATGAAGTTCGATGACGTGAAGCAAGCTGGTTGGGTGGTGGTGAGTAATGAAAAGTAGAGCACCCATCCCCTAAAAAAAATTAGACAATAAGGTGGATTCATAGTTGACTAAAAAATCTAGATTAATGTCGTGCGTTCAACAACAATATAAGGTAGGGATGTTTATGGTCTATATCTGCAGGTTTTGAAAGGACTTTTGGATTGAATTAATAACTATATTCTTTCGAGAAACTAAACATAATCGGCCATGTTAGCAGGATTAGCCAAAACAATCCAGTTTTAAGTGGTTTGGGCTGGTTTTTTATAAAACATGAAATCAAAATTGCACCATTAAATCTTAGGAAGTTTAGTAACACGTTAGGCTTAAAAAACCAAATATTTTAGCGTATAAGTATTAAAAGGTTTTAAAAAAGTGAAAATATGCTAATCGATACGTATTACTTATACGTATTGTAATTTTTGTCACACCCTGACCCACAGCGGAAATGGTAGTCGAGGCATAATTGGGTTTTCATCAAAACTCATGACATTTACTATAAAATTCCATATTTATTATTTTAAAATTAAAAGAGAAATTACATCAGACATATAAGCACATCATGTTCTAAACACAATATTCATGAACTCTTTATTTTTCTTCTAAGGCAAATTCCTATGTTTCCTTGCTTCAACCTGTTCACCTGTATCATGTGTAAAAAATGGTTTTTGGGTCAATAAAAGTTGGCGAGTGAATCTTATAAAAACATTTAAACGAATTGATTATATTGGTTATGTGATAAAAATGTGCCTAACCAAACATGAGCGTACGTACATGTAAATTTAACCACAAAACACGTAATATCAATTAATGCACACACACACATATCAAAGGATGAGCAATGAGATCAAAGTTCAATCAAACGGAGCCGATCTAATGAGGCACCTGATGCTCAACTCCTCTCCCACGAGTAATTGATGGGCCTAATGAATGATTTGCACGCAACTTGACAAAAATATAAACACGCAATACAACAAACAACATTTACATCACACGTTAGATCATATAATGGTAATAGCACAAGTGTTTGAATAAATGAAATGTATAAACGACACATGATACACCCCAAAACATGAATAAAAAGGGGAAATTTGTAAGAATTCACTCACAGTGGGTGCGTTTTTCCTGATTGGCGAAAGATGCGCACGAATTGCGGGTTTGATCGATGAACGAAAACGGACGCGACTTTGACTTTTCCGGTGCGATTTCGGCGACGAACGATTGGAGCAGAAATTGGAGCAGAGGAGTTCAAGAGCCGTTTCGAATGAGCGAGTTTGGCTTTGCCTATCATAGGGTATTTATAGGCTTCTTAGGTTGAGGTTTGCTAAAATTTTGAAACGGATTTTAAGTTGGATGATTGGCATAAACGGTTTTTACCTTAATTGAGTTCAATCGAGTTTTGGGTGTTGATTGAATGTTATTTTTGGTAAGTTGAAAAGAAACAGAGACGAAGATTTCGCGTTTAATCACTAGATCAAAGGGCGGTTGCCGACTTTGGTGATTTGAATCTTGCGAATGACTTACACGATCACTATATAAATTATTTGATTCCAACCCGGGAGACCCGGGTTCGATCCCGGTTCCCTCTTTTCTTTTTGTTTAATTTTTTGATGGAACATTTTTAAAGTTTAATTTAACTTTCTTATGGTTTTATAAATAAATTAATGTTTTATTTATTAATTAGGGTTTTACTTAATAAAATTTTGAATTCTAATAACATTTATTACTTGCGACAAAATTTTTTAAGAATACGGCAATATAAATATGCACTAGAATAGTAAAATGGTGCGGGTTTTCGAAACCCGTTTTATACAAATGTTACAATATCCCCTACTTTTAGAAATTTCATCCCGAAATTTAAGTAGTAGTTGTAACTGGAAAAAGATGTGGGTATTTTTTGCGTATTGAGTCTTCATGTTCCGTAGTAAACTCGGGTTCTCGTTTGTACTCTGACTAAAATCTAAATATTTTCTAACAGAAAGAAAAAAAGTGAGGATTTGGTTTTGACATTCAAGGTTTTCATAACCAGATAAAATTTTATTGAGGCGGTAACATTCCTAGTAAAGGTTGAATACCTTGCTACAGGAATCGCTTTTTGATGCCTAAGATGAGAAACGATGATACACAGAATTGATTGACTGGATATGATCTCTTGCATAAGAGTTTGAAGAGGATTAATGCGTTGAAAGTATAAAGTTATATCACAAAATAAAACTTCAATCATGACGATATTAAAACTTACACGGAACTTCTCATAACCGCCTGACAATGCTTTTGATCCTTTGACAAGAATACTTATATATAGGAAGTACCAGCGCCGTATCCACCATATTCTTGTCAAATTTTCATTGGCTTTGTCAGTAGTAAGTTATGATTGGTTCTATGTGACTCTAAAATCTACAAAACATAAACCAACACAACATCCAAAGCTTTGAGTCCCAAATCTAAAAGAATGCATGACTGAATGACGATGATACCTCTCTCGTTTGTTATGATGAGGGGGTCAGTCTATGTAAAAGTGAGACACGACCCAACTTCTCTAAATGATGAGAACAAGGTGCGTCGTGATGTATAATGATATGAAAATTAAATCAATGAGTAAAGGTATGAAATAAAACAGTAATATCAATTTGCATTAAAATTCTTGAATACATAACTTCCCAATTTAAAATAGGGATACACAAGGGTTGAGAAAACATTAAGAACTAGCTGGTTGGAGCTGAATCTTGACTCTTGGTGATGGAAGGATAGTTGGGTTGTTCGTTCGTGCCGTTGTTGGCTTCAACCGGATTAGCATTGATGTTGTAAGCTCTTCCTCTCGCTGGTGGGGGTGTTGGGTTTACTTGATTTGCTTGGTTAACTGTGTTTGCTTGAGCTTGGGTGTTTATGATGTTAACCAACCCATGGCACGCGTTTCTAAAATGGGTAGGGTCGCCACAATTAAAGCAAGCTCGAACATATGGAACTATGGGATATTGGGGTTGTTGATAGGGTTGAATCATGTTTTGGGTAGGGGTGAAGCTTGATTTTGAGGGGTACGACAAGTTTTGCTCAAATGACCATAACGCCCACAATTTGCACACAATCGACAGGGTATGGTAGGTTTATGGTGATAAAAGCAGGTATTGCATTGAGGGTGAGGTCCAATGTAAGGTCTCTTATTTGAATAAGTAGGGTTGGGTGCTACTTGAGTGATTGGGATAGCTTGGAGGGGTACGGCTTGTGGAGCTGGTTGATTGCCTCGAGTGACAGCGAAATTTTGCCCATCTCGTTTTCTCTTAGAAGTGGGTTGGGAAGAGGATTCAGTTTGGGTTGAGTTTGAGGTTTCAGTTGATGCTTTATCTTTCTTTTTTCCTCCTTGAAGTCTCCATTCCTAATGTGGTTTTCGGTGAGCTCTGTAGCTAACTCCATTGCTGCTTCCAAAGTTGCAGGGGTGGTACTTATGACAGGGTCCTGAATATTTGAAGGAAGTCCCCGGACATAGTGCTCGATCAAATGGCAGAGGGGAGTGAACAAGTTGGGGACCATCTGATTCAACTCAAGGAATCTCTTGTTGTATGAGGTGTGGTCGCCCTCCTTTTGTTTCAAAGAGTAGAACTCATCTTCTAATTTCTTGATTTCGCTTCTTGGACAGAAGCGTCTTGTCATGATCTCCCTCAACTCTTCCCAAGTCAAAGTCATAGCATCCTCAGCACCTCGCTTGCCTTTCTCTGTGTTCCACCATGTAAGTGCTACTCCGAACAAAGGACCGGTAGCATATCGCACCTTGCGATCATCGGGGCAGTCGCAAATGAGAAAAGTGTTTTCCATCTCCTCAAACCAATGGAGGAGAGCGGTGACACCCTTAGTCCCTTTGTATTTTGGGGGGTCGCAGGATTTGAAATGCTTGTAGGTGTATTTAGTGGTATTTGGGGGAGGTTGACAACGTTTTAATCTTCTTGGTTGATTGGGTTGATGGGATTAGCGGTAAGGGCTTGTTGAACTTGAACTACGATGTTGGGTATTACGGCGGCCATTTGTTGAGCGATTTGGGCAGCCATGCGGTCGCGGGATTTTCCTGATCTCCTACCACTACGAGAGTGACTAGAAGACACCTACAAGGAATACGTATCGAGAGTATGAGTTTAACATATAGGTGTCATGTGTCGTATAAAATGAGCATTCATAAAACAAATGAAGAAAATAAATTTGCTACATCCATAGGATGTATTGGATTTTGCTCATGTGTGGGCCCCCATGTGTCCCCATATTTGGCCTTGGTAGTCATGTGGCCCCCCATGACTACTGGGCTCTGGTAGGGTTCACATTGGTTTTGGCCTGTTAACATTCACGCCACCCGAATGAAAATCGTAAAAACATGATTGTAAAGTATAAGATCAGAGGATGTCCAGGTGTAGACACGGTGACAACTCAAAGTGGGATTAGTTCACATGACGTTTGGTGTGGCATGCTTTGGCCTAATAGGTCATTCGTACTCTCATCGTTAGTCTCCAGGTAGGCAAACTAGTCCGTTATATTGGATTTATACGAATGCCAACCTAGACAGGACGTTGCGACTACCGGTACTTGTACCCTTCCAGTTACTACATGCCCGTCGTAGAACTCACTTTGATGATAAATGAAAACATCACAAAATCTTGGATAAAGAAAATATGAGAATGATTTGAATATGTGAGAATTGAAACGTGCGTGATGCATGTTCATGTAAGTATGTTATGTTTGACAATATTTATAACTCGTTAAGTATCACACAAAATGTTTAGTGGAAGTGCTTGCAGGTATTTGTGTGTATAACAAATATGAAACGTATAAATATCATGAGTTTGCATGTAACCACATAAGCAATCAAAATCTAATCAACCACAGTATAGGCTCTAAGGGTCTAATAGACTATCCTATATCCTTATAGTCAAAAGCTCTGATACCCATCTGTCACACCCTGACCCGCAGCAGAAATGGTAGTCGGGGCATGATTGGGTTTTCATCAAAGCTCATGACATTTACTATAAAATTTCATATTTATTATTTCCAAATTAAAAGAGAATTACATCAGACATATAAGCACATCATGTTCTAAACACAATATTCATGAATTCTTTATTTTTCTTCTAAGGCAAATTCCTATGTTTTCCTTGCTTCAACCTGTTCACCTGTATCATGTGTAAAAAATGGTTTTTGGGTCAACAAAAGTTGGTGAGTGAATCTTATAGAAACATTTAAACGAATTGATTATATTGGTTATGTGATTAAAAATGTGCCTAACCAAACATGAGCGTACGTATATGTAAATTTAACCACAAAACACGTAATATCAATTAATGCACACATACACATATCAAATGATGAGCAATAAGATCAAGGTTCGATCAAATAGAGCCAATCTAATGAGGCACCTGATGCTCAACTCGTCTCCCACGAGGAACTGATGGGCCTAATGAATGATTTGCACGCAACTTGACAAAAATATAAACACGCAATACAACAAACAGCATTTACATCACACGTTAGATCATATAATGGTAATAGCACAAGTGTTTGAATAAACGAAATGTATAAACGACACATGATACACCCCAAAACATGAATAAAAGGGGAAGTTTGGAAGAATTCACTTACAGTAGGTGCGTTTTTCCTGATTGGCGAAAGATGCGCATGAATTGCGGGTTTGATAGACGAACGAAAACAGACGCGACTTTGACTTTTCCGGTGAGATTTCGGCGACGAACGACTGGAGCAAAAATTGAAGCAGAGGAGTTCAGTAGCAGTTTCGAATGAGCGAGTTTGGCTTTGCCTATCATAGGGTATTTATAGGCCTCTTAGGTTGAGGTTTGCTAAAATTTTGAAACGGATTTTAAGTTGGATGATTGGCATAAACGGTTTTTACCTTAATTGAGTTCAATCGAGTTTTGGGTGTTGATTGAATGTTATTTTGGTAAGTTGAAAAGAAACAGAGACGGAGATTTCGCATTTAATCACTGGATCAAAGGGCGGTTGCCGACTTTGGTGATTTGAATCTTGCGGATGAGTTACACGATCACTATATACATTATTTGATTCCAAAAGTTCCCATCAAGTGTGTGTATCCCAGTGGTGCTTGGTGTGTGTGTAAACCCGGGAGACCCGGGTTCGATCCTGGTTCCCTCTTTTCTTTTTTTTTAAATTTTTTGATGGAACATTTTTAAAGTTTAATTTAACTTTCTTGTGGTTTTATAAATAAATTAATGTTTTATTTATTAATTAGGGTTTTACTTATTAAAATTTTGAATTCTAATAATATTTATTACTTGCGACAAAAATTTTTAAGAATACGACAATAATAAATACGCACTAGAATAGTAAAATTGTGTGGGTTTTCGAAACCCGTTTTACACAAATGTTACAATTTTTATATTCATATACATAATTTTTTTCTTAAATTATATATTTTATTTCTCCCCTAATTAATTCCAAACAGTAAACTGTAAACTAAACCGTGAATATCGATCTTACAAACGGTAAATCAAACTGCATTACTCTTAACTCGTTATTTTTAGCTTGGTTTTAACTGTTTGGTTAGTTTTTAAGTGTTTTTAAACACTCCTAGTGTGAAGTGGTTTGCAAAGCTGCTAGAGAGTGGAGATTGAGTGGTAGGGGTGTTCTGGTGTTCAGAGAGGTGTTTGATGTTGCCATGTTGGTGGGTACATGATGTGGGTTACATTCACAAGTTTATATGAATATGTGTATTTGTATATATGATTAGTCATTACGAATATGTAGTTAATATGGATACCATTTAAATGGAGAAGTTATATACATTTATGAAATTCTATATATAATGATAATTATAATTATATATGAAAATATCATAATCAGGAAAATTTAACGTCTGTATACACTGAGGAAAATTTATATAAATCAAAAGACAAATAAAATCCACAGAAATAACATATAAAAATTATTTATAAAAGTAAAAATGAACTACATGTTGCCATAAATTTTAATTTATAATGTTTGATTAAAACTTCAATCTTGTCAGGGTCTCAACATGTTTTCTAACGAAGATACATGAAAGTATGTTATGACTTTACAACATATTCTTTATTTTCAACTGTCTAAACTAGCCCATATCGAATCGAACCAAACTGAAATTGATTCTGTTATAAATCCAAACCGAGAACATACGATATTGTACAAATTATGACTAAAATCACACAGTGAATTAGACTCAGTTTTTGGAACTATTTACTAGGTTTTACTCGTTGGTATTTTCTTTCTAAACGAGCTATAATAATAAAAATAATAATTGGGTGTCATTTCTCCCGAAATTGACAAACTTGATAATTAATATGGGCCCATGAATACAGTCATGAAAAGCAATTGTGCATTGGACCTAAGATGGAGGTGGGGTATGATTTCCATTTAATTCTATCAATACACATTAATTGATTTATTCCAAATTGACTAAAGAAGCAACCATAAATATATTTGATAACTACTATTCTATAGACAAAGATGGGGTCAATCAAATATACAAATTAAGGTCTTTTATAGAAAATTTATTGAAATAATCATACATTTATGTTACCACATCCTAATTCACACCACACATTTGCCATTCTAGAGTTGTAGTTCTTAGAAGTTTAAGAACCACAATAAAGAAACTATTGTATATAATTACAATATGATAATATTCATATATAATATATTTCTACTATATATAATTTTATTTATATATAAGAAAAGTTACATTATATCAATTTTAATCGAAGATTAGTTTAATAAGTTTAAAAGTTACTGTGAAGAAACTTACGCATACAAAAAGAATCCATCCTTTAGAGTAATAGCATGTGTTGTGGTTTGGGTGATAGGGGGCGTTAAACACTGTCATAAAGGCAATGTGAGCATGAACATCGTCCAGGTGGAACGCTAATGGGATACGAGAAGCAAGGTGGTGGAGGTATCCGTGGGCATGGGGCTCAATTTGTTTGATATATTTAATTTTTTAATTGCATTTAGCTCATGTCACCATTAATTTTTTCAACTTTATTTGGTTATTAACATATCATATTTCACATTTTCACAATATATCTAGATGAAGGGTAAAACCACTTTAACACAAGTGGTGCCTACGTGACAACAACTTTTTTCACCTTTCACCCTACACATATAACTAGTGACGAATTTAGAAGAAAATTTCAGATCTATTCAAAAGAAATTTGATTTAGATTTATCCTAATATTTGTTTAAAAAATTCGATACAATAAAAAAATTTACACTTCAAAAAAGGTAAATAACCCAAATAACCTACCTATCCTTGTCTCCTTAAATCCACCAATGTGTACAACACATGGCCTAATGGCCTAATATAGGTATTGGCTTAGATGCCTAAGAGGATATATATTCAGTCTTTTGAAAACACATTAATAGTTACATAATGGCATCAATAATGAACATGACACTGAAATGACATTTGCTTCTATTCTTCATAATTTTCTTATTCTTTGTACAAAAACTAGTCATTTTAGCCTTTTTTTTTTACATTGTAAAACTTCAAAATAATATCAAGTAGTATATTCAACAATATGGTGGGAGTTGGCTATAAAGTCTATTTTTCTTACAAAGTGTATAAAGTCATAAAACACCATAATTTTAGCCATAAAACACTTAAAACCCACAAAAAACAAAGTAAAGATTACTAAAACGTCATACTTGTGGGTTTTGTGTTGTTTGTTGTGTTTTGGATTATAAGACTTTGATTATCGAGTGACCAACATTAGTGTGTTTTATGTTGGTTATCATGTAGTGTTTTATATTCATAGTTCTATGATGGTGTGTTTGAGTTTTTATGGAATGTTAGGGGGTAGGGACGCTCCACTAGTGATGGAATTCCATTACTCACAACATCTAATCACCATACGTCACGTCATCGAGTCAAATTCCATCACTAGTGATGGATTTTAGTGGAAATGTCCATCACTAGTGATGGTTTTTTTTATTTTTAAATTATAATTAATAATAAAACAATAAAATTATAAATTATAGATTTCATTCCTATAAATCCTAAATTACAAATTAAAAAAAATGAAACATGGCAAACTAAAAAAACCTAAAAAATCTACGGCATCTCCCAACCCCATTTTTCACATATCTCGAGTTTGTGTTGAAGTACGATCAATTTATACGGTTCAACGAGATTGTTGTGCGGTTGTAACAACATGTTTAAATCACTATTTTTTTCTTTTGTGCTCAAGTGTCTAATATACGCCTCCTCACGTTTAAGTTTTGCCGCCACAAGTTTTTCTTTTCTTTCTTTGGATTCCATAATTTCCACCAATTTAGCCTCTTTGAATTCGGTGATTGACTCCGGCACCGCTTCCTTATCTCTACATACGAATCTACACTTTTCTTGCAGCGCGGCCTCGTGGGTGTATCGACTTGATCGGCATCGTCATCGGGTTGGTCGTTCAAATTCATTTTAGGCATCTTACCGGACTCAAAAGTAGTGTAGTTCCCGGAGTCGGAAGTTTTGGATCTTTTGGGACCTCCTTTTCTCGTTAGAGCCGTCGGCCCAAGCATGTTGACCAAGCCAACCAGCTCCCACTTCGGGTGATGTCTCGCAACCTCCCATGTCGCCATGTGTGGAAAACTTTTGTGACGCCCCTTTTTGTACTGTACATGTACAACTTCATATAACTTTTAATTTTGACCGTAATAATAAAATTCTTGACAAAAATGCCCTTCGTATATAACAAGGGAATTTTAAACACTAGTTGTAAACGAGTATTCGACTAGTCACCACACCAAAACATGAACTTTGGAACTAGACATAAGAACTATGAGTGATAAAGAAACAAAGTTTATACTCCAAAAACACCTATTTTGACCCACTATCAACAACTTAGACCAGAAGCGTGTATAATGGCATCACGATGTGTTCGTCCCGAGCGAGATGCGAATCATCAAGTAGAAGTTTTACCTAAACACACAACAAATATGGTTAACATTTCAATTGATAAATTAAGCATTTACTACTAGCGGTTTATATGACTAACATCATTAACATTTTGACCCGTTTGTGTGGTCTCGCATGAAACATTCCTTTTTGCTTTCTCATTCTTACTCGGTTGACCCATTCACAATGAGTCAACACGAAAAACATTCTTCAGCCTTTCATTTCTTACATGCTAGCAATTCCATCATAAATGAATATTGCGCTTACCATCCTTCATCAATATCTTTTATTCACCCAACCCATTCATGTTGGATCATCACATAACCGTTTCGTCATCTTGAAACTTCAATCATTTTGACCCGTTACTACAAGTCAATATATACATTCCTTTCTTTACCTTGTTATTCATACTTTTTGACCCGTTCATGACGAGTCTTCATACATACTTCACATTCTTTATTATTTCGACCCATCTCATACATCATATTCTAAACTATAATTTACCATATTGAAACAATATGTTATGAGCCAATTATCAAAAATTTTACATTAAGATAATGAAAAGTTCACATGAACTTACCGTGATCTTGTGCTATTTGCGCCTTGGTATGGCTTGTGCCTTCTTCCTTCTTTGCTCCTATACAGTTACAACATCATGATTTTAGCTTCCATACAATTATCACATAAGCATACTTCCTTACTTATTATGATCTTATTTAACCATATATACTTTCATTTTCATTCTACTACATCGATTCAACAAGTATTCGTGTCAAAAACAAAACTAATTCAATTAAGGCATTTCATCGAACATGTTGTGTGCGTACCATCAATAAAGCATAATGTACAAGTAATTTAAGCACATATTTTCCTAGTCATGCATAGATTAACATGATCATTCAATCTTTACAAATCTTCATCTTAATCATGTATCTTTTTTTTTAATATCAAATCAACCAACAGAATGTACCTACCATGTATAATTTCAAGCATTAACATTACACATAATCTACACCAAGCCCCATCTTCTACAATTACAAGTGGGTTTTACCCCAAATCATCAATATGATCAAAATTAAGCATAATACAAACTCTACATGTCGATATTATCTAGCATTCATGCTCAATTTCATTTAACATTCACGGATTATACATAACCCACTTCATCAAATCGCTAGAAACTTGAAATTGAACTTACTTGATGATGACAATACTTAGATGATAATAAATCTTAGTTCATGCATTGATTCAAGCTTCAATTCTTCATTCAAATTGGTTGATCTTGTGTTGACAAGGGTTTGCCCCTTCTTCTCAAGCTCTCATCGACACACACACATCTGATGTATGTGTCTTTGAGTTTTAATTTTATGTTTAATTAATTTGCTTTCCTACTTATCCAAGTTTGGTCCCTCTAGTTTGATGTTTATATTATTATGGCTAAACATATCCCTTTAGTTAAAACTTAACATGTACTTTAACTAGGGTTATATTTCTTGTCACTATTTATTCAACATTTCTACTTGCACACTAGCGCCCACATATATATAATTTTTGGGTTGTTACAAATCTACCCCCCTTAGAAGAGGTTTCGTCCCAAAACTTAATTACGTACAAAATAATTCTGGGTAGTATTCACGCATTTCGTCTTCCGTTTCCCAGGTGAGATCCGAACCCTTTCGATGTTACCATTGGACCAAAACTTGTCTAATGGTCTTGTTGCGTAGGTGCTTAACTTTAAAGTCTCTTATAGCCACCGGTCGTTCGATATAACTCATTTTGTATCCAGTTTGATATCGTCGAGAGGCACGTAGGTGGTTTCATCAATGAGACATTTTCTTAATTGTGACACATGAAAGGTGTCATGTATTCCATCCAGCGCCGGTGGTAGTTCCAGCTGGTACGCCACCTCTCCAATACGAACCTTAACTTTAAAAGGCCCAATGTATCGGGGACTGAGCTTTCCTCGTTTACGTAACCGAATCACTCCCTTCCAAGGTGAAACCTTTAATAGTACCCGATCCCCTACTTGAAACTTGATGGCCGTCTTCTTCGATCTGCATAAGCTTATTGTCGGTCTTGTGCCGCTTTCAATCGGGCTCGTACAATATCGATCTTTTCATGTCTTCGCTACTACGTCTTTAGGCACAATTTCCCTTTGATCTACTTCCCCCCAACAAATGGGGGTTCTACACTTTCTTCCATCCAACATCTCGTATGGTGCCACCTGTATGCTATTTTGATAGTTGTTATTGTAAGCAAACTCAACTAATGGCAAATGGTCATCCCAGTTTCCTCCAAAATCTAAGACACATGCTCTTAACATACCCACAAGTGTTTGAATAGTCCTTTCAGATTATCCATCCGTTTGTGAGTGGTAGGCGGTACTAAAATGGAGTTTTATTCCAATTTGTTCATGAACTTTTTGCCAAAATCGTGATGTAAACCTAGTGTCCCGATCCGACACAATGGAGACAGGTACTCCATGGCGAGCTACAATTTCATTTGTAAAAATAATTGCCATCCTTGTTGACGAATAAGTTTCTCAGATGGGTAAGAAGTGAGCACTTTTGGTAAGTCGGTCCACAACTGCCCATATGGCATCATGCCCCTTTCGTGTTTTGGGAAGTTTAGTCACCAAATCCATTGTTACATTTTCCCATTTCCACATAGGAATTTCCAAAGGTTGTAACTTATCATACGGCTTCTGATGTTCGGCCTTCACTTGTGAACATGTTAAACATTTAGCGACATGTTTGACAATATCCCGTTTAATTCCCGGCCACCAGTAATTCTTCTTTAAATCTCGATACATTTTTGTTGCTCCTGGATGTATCGAGTATAATGACTTGTGTGCTTCTTCGAGTAATATCTCTTTTACCTCGCATTACCAAGGAATCTAGATTCGCCCAAACCGAGTTTTGATGTCCGTTGCATTCTCCTCCAACTTATTCGTAATTCCTTCCGTTCTTTCCTTTTTAGGATCATCCGCATTTAATGATTTGGTTTGTGCTTCTTGTATCATCTCAAGGAGATGTGGCGTGACAATCATTCTCATAGACTTTACTCGAATTGGAGGTGGATGTTCCTTTCGGCTAAGGGCATCAGCCACTACATTTGCTTTACCCAGATGATAAAGGATTTCACAATCATAATCCTTAATCAGTTCTAACCACCTTCGTTGCCTCATGTTGAGATCTTTTTGTTCAAAAAAATATTTGAGACTTTTATGATCCGAGTATATGGTGCACTTTGTTCCGTATAGATAATGTCGCCATAGTTTCAAGGTGAACACCACAACAGCTAATTCTAGATCATGCATCGGGTATTTTCTTCGTGTGGTTTGAGCTGTCTTGAGGCGTATGCTATAACTTTACCTCGTTGCATTAAAACACCTCCTAACCCCTATTGTGATGCGTCCGTATACACAACTAGATCTTCGGTTCCATCTGGCAGAGTTAACACCGGTGAATTAGATAGTCTCTCCTTCAGGACTTGAAATGCTTTTTCTTGTTCTGGTCCCCATACAAACTTCTCACTTTTCTTTGTTAACTTAGTCATGGGTAGAGCTAATTTGGAGAAGTCTTGAATAAATCTTCGGTAATAGCCTGCTAGTCCCAGAAAACTTCTTATTTCATTTGGATTCTTCGAAGGATTCCATTTCATAACTGCTTCTACCTTTGATGGATCCACTAAAACACCATCTTTATTAATCACGTGGCCAAGAAATTGCACCTCTCTGAGCCAAAAGGCACACTTAGAAAATTTGCATATAACTTTTCCTTACGAAGAAGTTCTAATACTTCACGCAAATGGTTTGCATGATCGGCCTTGTTCCGGGAATACACTAAGATGTCATTTATAAACACTATTACGGATTTATCTAGCAAGGGTCGGCGTACACGATTCATAAGGTCCATAAACGTCGTCGGGGCATTGGTTAACCCGAAAGACATTACTAGAAACTCGTAATGTCCATATCGAGTTCTAAACGTTGTTTTTGCCACGTCTTCTTCATGTACTCGTAATTGGTGATATCCCCAACGCAAGTCAATCTTTGAGAACCAACTTGCCCCTTGCAATTGGTCAAAAAGGTAATCAATTTAGGGTAAGGGGTATCGATTTTTAACCATTAATTTGTTTAATTCTCGACATCCTTCTTCTTAATGAATAATACGGGAGCTCCCCAAGGTGACATGCTCAAGTGTATGAAGCCCTTATCAAGCAATTCTTGTATCTGAATCATTAACTCCCGCATTTCAGTAGGAGCTAATCTATAAGGAGCTTTAGCCACTGGTATAGCACCTGGGTTTAGTTCAATGTGAAACTCTACGTCTCGCTCGGGAGGGAGTCCCGGTAACTCATCCGGAAACACATCCGGATACTCGTTTACAATTTCAACATCATCGATTTTTGGCGCGTCCTTAGAGGTATCTATTACGTATATTAGGAATGCTTTGCCTTCATTTTGTACGTACTTAACTCCCTCTACTGTAGTACATAGCTTCATTTCGATTTTTCTTTCTCCATGGATGCTTACCCATTTCCCACTCGGTGATAGTACTCGTATAATCTTAGTTTCGCATTGAATTCCTGCATGGTATCGGGATAGCCAATCCATGCCCACTATTACTTTGAACTCTCCCAATACCATGGGTACAAGATCTATTTCAAATTCCTCACCTTCTATAACGATTTTACATCCCTTACATATTTCATTCAATATGTAATTCTTGCTATCAGCTACTTCTACTTCTAAGGGTATAAGCATTCATTCGTTTTAAAGGAAGGATGTCTTATAAGTTCGTGCGATATGAATGACCTACTCGCCCCAGAATCAAACAATACATTTGTAGGTATTAAATTGATTAGAAAAATACCTGACACAACGTTTGGAAGTGCCTTAGCTTCTTCAGCGGTAATTTGGAACATTCTTCCCTTAGTCCTCGGAGCAATATCCTTCTTCCCATCTTTACCACCTTTTTCCTTCAGCTTTGGGCAATCTGCCTTGAGATGCCCCGGTGAGAAACAATTGAAACAAGTCCGGGTAGTGTTCGGACATTTGTAATAGGGGTGCCCTTCTTGCCCGTAGTTGTAGCATCCCTTTTTGCCCAACAGACATTCTCCTGAGTGCAGCTTTCCACAAGTTTTGCATCGGGGAATCCCACTCTTTACATTATCCTTCTTGTTGTAATCATGAGTTTTCAATTTTTTGGTAGGGCTCGGGTTAACACCCTTTTCTATCGTTTTCTTTTCCCCACGCTCTATTTGATGCTTGAGCTCTATTTCTCGATCCCTCGCCCAATTGATCAATTCATTTAAGGTTTCACACTTTGAGGGAGTGATGAACTCCCTAAATTCCGCCTTTAACATGTCGTGGTAACGGTTAATCTTCATTCTTTCTGTTTTCAAAAGATCTTGGCAAAATTTTAACTTGTTGAGAAACACATTCGTAGTTTCATCAATAGACTCCTTGTCTTGCCTAAGACGTCAAAACTCTTCTTGAATTCTATCAACTGCGGATTGCGGGCAATGGAATTTTAAGAAAGGTTCCTTAAACTCTTGCCATGTTAGCTCCTGAAGCTTCTCTTCTCCCAAATCCTTGCAATGGGCATCCCACAAATCCTTTGCTTGGAGTTGGAGTTGGCCCGTGGCAAACATTACTTGATCCTCTTTCTCACACCTACTTCATATAAACACGGCCTCCATTTGGAAATCCATCTTTGGCATACAATAGGATCAATTTTTCCATCATACGTTGCGGGGTTGCAAGCCATGAAGTCTCTATATGTGCACCTACGGGTCCCTTTCTTGTTTTGAACCCCGCTCATTCATTCCTTTAGCTCTTCAATCTTGCTAGTCATGACGGCCTCTAATGTTTCTAAAACACGACTCTCTACCTCTTGTGCTAATTGAGGTAGGCTGGCTTGCATGGCTTTTGCAACATCCTCTGAGATCTTCTCGTTCATCCCTTCTTAACGTGCTAACTCATTATCGTTCAGATCTCTTTCATCTTCCATCTATATAGGTATCATATTACTTTCGTTAGAACATTCATTTATTAGCTTTGTATTGTCCTTCATAGCAATTATTATCATGAGTCACACTTGAGGTGTTCGTTTCATTAAATGGCCGGTAATCATTACACGTCTTCAATAAGTCAAAGGACTTATTATTTCATGCATTCTTATCCTTCGTTAAGGAATATTACATTCTTGACATGCCTTGCTATGGTTCAATTAATTTCACATAGCTACTTATTGATACATTTTACCTTTCGAGTTCTTTATGGTTTACGATTCGTGTTTTAGGAGATTCGGAACTTGTAATGTGGAAAGAAAGCATGTCCAGTTTATGAGGGGCATCGGCGACGCTCAAACACTGCGTCGGTGACGCATCCTAGTTTATTGTGTTGGGTGTAAGTTGCGTAGACAGTGGGTTTAGCCGTCGGGGATAAGAGGTAGCGTCAGAGACTCCCTAAACGGCCGTCGGCGACGCCCCATCTGTACTGTAGACGCAGATTTTTCGTTTTTCAGATCATGGAACCCGTTTACTGGCCCCGACTCAATCCGAACTGACCCATAATGTCCGCAACAACCCAAACCATTCCGTAATCATCCTTATATTAATCCATTACATGGTTATGACTAATAAGTAAACGACACTTACTTGATTAACTTCTCGGATCGAACACATATATGCACGAGCTTTTGGTTTGAGTTCAAGCACTTCAACTCATGCTTGAATCCCTCAAACCTAGGCTCTGATACCAACTTGTGACGCCCCTTTTTGTATTGTACATGTACAACTTCATATAACTTTTAATTTTGATCGTAATAATAAAATTCTTGACAAAAATGCCCTTCGTATATAATAAGGGAATTTTAAACACTAGTTGTAAACGAGTATTCGACTAGTCACCACACCAAAACATGAACTTTGGAACTAGACATAAGAACTATGAGTGATAAAGAAACAAAGTTTATACTCCAAAAACACCTATTTTGACCCACTATCAACAACTTAGACCAGAAGCGTGTATAATGGCATCACGATGTGTTCGTCCCGAGCGAGATGCGAATCATCAAGTAGAAGTTTTACCTAAACACACAACAAATATGGTTAACATTTCAATTGATAAATTAAGCATTTACTACTAGCGGTTTATATGACTAACATCATTAACATTTTGACCCGTTTGTGTGGTCTCGCATGAAACATTCCTTTTTGCTTTCTCATTCTTACTCGGTTGACCCATTCACAATGAGTCAACACGAAAAACATTCTTTAGCCTTTCATTTCTTACATGCTAGCAATTCCATCATAAATGAATATTGCGCTTACCATCCTTCATCAATATCTTTTATTCACCCAACCCATTCATGTTGGATCATCACATAACCGTTTCGTCATCTTGAAACTTCAATCATTTTGACCCGTTACTACAAGTCAATATATACATTCCTTTCTTTACCTTGTTATTCATACTTTTTGACCCGTTCATGACGAGTCTTCATACATACTTCACATTCTTTATTATTTCGACCCATCTCATACATCATATTCTAAACTATAATTTACCATATTGAAACAATATGTTATGAGCCAATTATCAAAAATTTTACATTAAGATAATGAAAAGTTCACATGAACTTACCGTGATCTTGTGCTATTTGCGCCTTGGTATGGCTTGTGCCTTCTTCCTTCTTTGCTCCTATACAGTTACAACATCATGATTTTAGCTTCCATACAATTATCACATAAGCATACTTCCTTACTTATTATGATCTTATTTAACCATATATACTTTCATTTTCATTCTACTACATCGATTCAACAAGTATTCGTGTCAAAAACAAAACTAATTCAATTAAGGCATTTCATCGAACATGTTGTGTGCGTACCATCAATAAAGCATAATGTACAAGTAATTTAAGCACATATTTTCCTAGTCATGCATAGATTAACATGATCATTCAATCTTTACAAATCTTCATCTTAATCATGTATCTTTTTTTTTAATATCAAATCAACCAACAGAATGTACCTACCATGTATAATTTCAAGCATTAACATTACACATAATCTACACCAAACCCCATCTTCTACAATTACAAGTGGGTTTTACCCCAAATCATCAATATGATCAAAATTAAGCATAATACAAACTCTACATGTCGATATTATCTAGCATTCATGCTCAATTTCATTTAACATTCACGGATTATACATAACCCACTTCATCAAATCGCTAGAAACATGAAATTGAACTTACTTGATGATGACAATACTTAGATGATAATAAATCTTAGTTCATGCATTGATTCAAGCTTCAATTCTTCATTCAATTTGG
This sequence comes from Scalesia atractyloides, assembly GCA_947069175.1. NCBI lineage: Eukaryota > Viridiplantae > Streptophyta > Magnoliopsida > Asterales > Asteraceae > Scalesia > Scalesia atractyloides. Next base: position 18,167,188 of record CAMTDV010000022.1, on the reverse strand, counting down.
TTGATCTTGTGTTGACAAGGGTTTTCCCCTTCTTCTCAAGCTCTCATCGACACACACATATCTGATGTATGTGTCTTTGAGTTTTAATTTTATGTTTCATTAATTTGCTTTCCTACTTATCTAAGTTTGGTCCCTTTAGTTTGATGTTTATATTATTATGGCTAAACATATCCCTTTAGTTAAAACTTAACTTGTACTTTAACTAGGGTTATATTTCTTGTCACTATTTATTAAATATTTCTACTTGCACACTCGCGCCGACATATATACAATTTTTGGGATGTCACAACTTTTATGCTTGTATGTCCGACAATAGTCTTCTAAGGCGTCGTTTATAATAGTCGCCTCGCTTTCTCCGCCTTGTGGATTGCAGGACTACAAAAAATACAAAAAAAATATATTATATAACAAGATAAAAAAAGAGTATCGGTTTCTTAAAAAAGTTTTCTTTTTTTTAAAGAAAATAACAGTTTTATGTTTTAAAAACACAGTTTTCTGTTTAAAAAAAACAGTTTTCTATTTTTAAAAAACAATATTATGGTTTAATTAAAAAAATAACAGTTTTCTTTTATGAAAAATAAAAAAAAACATATAGAGAAAAGTTATAAAAAAACGTAACAATTGAATGAAGCAAGCGTTAAATTTACTCACTTTTTGGTTCAGATCTCCCCACTTCAAAGTCATTTGATCCATGTTTCGTTCGGATGAACCGGAAAGTTTGCCAAAATGAGAGATAACTCGTCTCTAAAACAAGTTTCGACTTTGTTCATTCGAACTTTTTGTTTTCGGAGGTGTGCAAGTATGCCTTGACCAAGGCGACCTCCTCATCACTCGTCTACGGTCTCCGAATAGTTGTTGGGACGATTTCAGCTTCTTGATCTTCTTCTTCTTGAATCGGTTCACTATCGTCATCATCATCAAGTTGTTGTGATTCGCAGAATGCACGGGCAAATTGGTGAATGATATTGTTATCCTCTAGTGGGTCGAGGTTGAAATGGTTGGTTTGAAACGGTTGTGTTCGAAATTGTTGAGGTTGAAACGGTGGGATGAAAGGTTGGTTTTGATATTGTTGGGTTTGAAATGGTAGAAATTGTTGGGTTTGAAAGGGTTGGTTGGGAAACGATTGGGTTTGAAATGACGGGATTTGGTCGGGTTCGTCTTGCAACTGAAATCTCGCTGGCTTGTCAAGATTAGGTCGAACCTTTGGTCGTACGTGCTTTTTCTTCGAACCTGAACTTCGTTTGCTTGAATCTTCCATTTTGGTTTGATGTTATTTTTTTTTGTAGTTTGAAAGATTGTATGTTTTGTGTTGGGATGATTGTATTTGGTATTTTAAAAAATTGTATTGTGTATATATATAGAGCAACTCATCATCAAACGGTCATCATCAACGGTCAAATCTTTTAATATATAACGCGTGATGACGACGACGTGTCATGAAGTCCACGCGTTGTGGAAACCACCGGCGGTGGTGTTTCACGTGGTATGATGTGTGGTTTCGGCTCGATAACGGAGCGCCCCGGGTCCTCTTAAGGTTTGGATATTGTGTTTTGATGATCTTCACTTTGTTATTTGTTGGTTCTGAATGTTTTTTATGGCTGAAATTGTAGTGTTTTATGACTTTGTACAACTTTTAGGAAAAATAGACTTTATAGCCGAACCCCACCCTTCAACAATAATAATATTGTATAATTGAACGATTAAATGCAATAAGGTGTACGCAACGTTCACAATCTACTACTCTTATCTTATTTGTTGTATAATTAGACGATGTATATTTATCAATAGAACCTTAACAAGAATGATCTGTGACATGTATAAAGCGATCTAACATAAACAAACTTAATTCTCTTCTCGGTGGTTTAGAGCTAACGCGACAGCAGTGACTAGTGACTCGTGGATCTGCATCTTCGACGTACGCATCACGATAAAAAGCCTAGTTATATGGCACAATGACACAATGTAAAACCAATGTAAAATTTCTATCTTTTAAGTCTACTCCAAGTTCCAATTATCATCTTTTGCTATCTCCATTGTCGACAAATCTTTTTAATCAACAAGAATTAAGGACATAATCTTTGTGCTAGATAAGGGCACGCGCGGCAATCTTTAAGAAGATTGTAAGGCAGTCAGTAGTGACTGATTGTACCATCTTATTGTACATATACTTGAAACATAAAGGTCTCAAAATCTGACAAAACCCTTTCTTTTTTCATTCCAAACACACTTTCATGTTTGTGCCCATTACCTCACAGCCTGTACTGTTCTTCAAACTGGATATCAAGTCCAAAATTTTACATAATTCCAACCAATACCCATGTGATATTCTTCCGTTTTAATCATTCCACCACCAACAATCATCTTCATCCTCACCAGCACATTTTCAAGATTTCTTTAGGGTTTTTGCTCTCATCATCATGTGGGATTCGGAGTCTGAATCGGTTGCTGGAAGAGATTATGATAATGGAGTCATTTCTGCCACTAAACATGGCGTCCAGACCGATCGGTTCGAAAAAAGAGGCAAATCTTGGTACGTACCGATTAGTCGATTACACATTCGTGTTTTCTCATATTTATAATGAGGCAGCCTCTCTATCCGCTAGGATAAAACAGACTCTACCAATAGTTTTGCTATTGGCGGTATTTTACTTGGTATGGTTGTTGTTACTTGTTGTTTATACCGAAATTAATCATCAAAATTTATAATATATAGGTTTGTTGCTACTGATGTTCCAAGTGATTTCTTGGTCCAGATTGGTGATGTTTGCTTCCATTTGCATAAGGTAATAGTTATAACTTATTAGTTTACTATCAAACAATTTGTGTTTAGAATTATTAATTAATTCATCATGTTCTTATCCATCCAAATTTTGAAGTATCCCCTGCTTTCAAGAAGTGGGAAAATGAATAGAATCATATATGATTCAAGAGGAATAGATTTGAGCAAGATAGCTATGGATGACATACCCGGTGGCCCGGAAGCCTTCGAACTCGCTGCGAAATTCTGCTACGGGATCGCGGTTGATCTGACCGCCACGAACATCTCCGGCCTCCGATGCGCGGCCGAGTATCTGGAAATGACGGAGGATTTAGAAGAAGGTAATCTCATTTGTAAAACAGAAGCTTTTTTAAGTTATGTGGTTTTATCATCTTGGAGAGATTCCATTTTGGTACTCAAAAGTTGTGAAAACTTGTCTCCTTGGGCTGAGAATCTCCAAATTGTTAGGAGATGCAGCGAATCTATTGCTTGGAAAGCGTGCGCGAACCCGAAAGGTATCCGGTGGCAGTACACCGGAAAACCTATGAAGGTTTCTAGCCCTGGCTGGAATGAGATGAAAGATTCCAGCCCGAGCAGAAGCCCTGTTCCACCAGACTGGTGGTTTGAAGATGTTTCGATTCTTAGAATCGATCACTTTGTGAGGGTGATCACCGCGATTAAAGTGAAAGGAATGCGGTATGAGCTCATTGGAGCTGCGATAACGCACTACGCTACTAAATCACTTCCCGGGTTGATTAAAGAGGCTGGGGCTAGTGGTTTACCCGAAGAAGGAAGTAGTGCCGCGGTTTCGGGCCATTGGAAAGGGGGGTTACACATGATTGTAGCTGGGAATAGAGAGGATCCAACTTCTACTAGTCAAATGAGAAATCAAAGAATGATAATTGAAAGCCTTATTAGCATAATTCCACCACAAAAAGATAGTGTGTCATGCAGCTTCCTTCTTCAGTTACTACGAATGGCTAACTTGATGAAGGTGGCTCCTGCGCTTGTTACGGAGCTCGAAAAGCGTGTCGGGATGCAATTCGAGCAGGCCAATTTGGCTGATCTTTTGATCCCTTGCTACAACAAAGCTGACACAATGTATGATGTTGATTTGGTTCAAAGACTTTTGGAGCATTTTCTAATTCAGGAACAGATGGAAAGCGAAAACCCTAATCGTCAATCGGTGCACGAAGGGGTTCAAAGGATTAATAGCTCGAATGCGAAAATAAGAGTTGCTAGGCTCGTGGACAGCTACCTCACCGACGTCTCGAGGGATTCGAACCTTTCTTTGACGAAGTTTCAGGTCCTTGCCGAGGCGTTGCCCGAATCAGCAAGAAGCTGCGACGATGGATTGTATCGCGCGATTGATTCATATCTTAAGGTACAACAAACTTAATTCTACGCTTTGTTATTATTTAAAAAGCTTTGTTATTATTTAAAAAAAATGTACATGTGTTACGACATCTAAAATATATAGCTTTTAACACATGTACCAAAGTTCACAAAAAATAAAGGCATGGTGCTAGAAAATACAACACTAAAAGCTACAAATTTAAATAAAAAGATATGAGGTTGTTTTTACATTAATAGTCATTTTCTACGTTACAAAGGCACGTGATTTGGTGGAAGTCCAGATACTCACATCCGACACAGGAAAATAAAACTTTAGGTGGCAAAAACTTATTGGTTACGCAAAATTACCGCCAACATTCTTTTTTGTTTTTAGCCAAAGGGTACACAAATTCCGGTTTAGAGCCGATGTTCACAATTTTCGCCCACACAATTTTGGTTTTATTGGTTTAGAGCTAGAAGGGCACATTCTTTTTTAATTTTTGGCAGAATGTAAGTCCACACTCCATCTTTAATTCTATACAATCTATAAATATAAATAAATAAGAGCGTGATTGATCATATATGATACTAGGTTACAATCTCATTTATCATATGGGTTGATAATTATAGTATTATAAATTAATAACAAATAAGTTATGTTTTTAAAAAATTGTGCATTGCACGGTTATATAAATTTATGTATTATTCTAACAGAATTAAATTTGTTAACATATGCAATTGTCAAAATATGTATTAAAAAATAAATCTTGACGTGACAGTTATAAATTTTCTTAAGTTAAGTATTAAAACATTATTTCTTTCAATTGTGTATTACATTTATTTTTTTAATATCATCCATTTTTATTATTATTTAACCTATTGTAACTTAACTGTTCTTATCATCCAATCCCGAAAATTTTTTAAAATCGTACATGAAAAATGTTTTCATCATTATTTTTTATTTTATTATATTTTAACCAACATAGTTTAAAGTTGGTGAAATATTTAAGTAAAAAATATTATTTTTTATAATTATTAATTAGTTTTATATTAAATTCATCTAGTTGATGATATAACAACTATCTTTAATTAAAAAATAAGTATCAATAATTAATTAGGAGAAAGAGTGAGAGACGGTAAAACAAAAAAATAGATGCATCCAATGGATGATAGGTATCTACGATTGTTTTCTTTTATCATATAATATAGATATGGGTGGGGGTTGGATATAATTGGCAATGTAATTGGAGTTAAGATATTACTTTCCATGAGATCAAGAGTTTAAGGTTTACCAGAAACGTATTTAATATATTTTAAACCGTTAAAATATATATACTATAGATATAGATTTTACTAATTTATACAATTTCTTTTTATTTTTTCCTCTATAAATTTTGATCTACTACGATACTAACTATTAGATATTTAATTTATTTAATTTGTATAATATATGTGCTTAAACCTAGTTTATATATATGTTATATTACAAAAGAAAAGCATTTGAATAAACAGTAGCAAATCAAGTAAGAAGATGTCATGTTTCCATTTTCTTATAAGTTTTAGTTACACTTTATAAACATCTTTTAACTCATGTAAATTTTAATAATCTTACTTTTCAGTAATAATTTAAATAAACATTAAATACGTAACTGTGTTCTTTTCTCTAACACATCAATATAAATCTTATAAAAAACGAAGTTGTATTCAATATAAAGTACACTTTGGTATCGTAAACCATGCCAAGTACTAGTACCGTCACAAACGAAACGATAGTTGCTGAACATCGGTATTGTTACCATTATTGGTATTATCAGAACTGATATCAGCATTCGTTTTTGCGTTTTTGAATGATGTAAGACGCATGACGATGCTCTATTGAACATATCACGACTTTATTTTTTAGATTTTCTCTTTTGTTACACGAAGGCGCCATATACGTAATTAAATCTAAGAGTATTACAAATATCTTTTTTATATTGTAGTACACATTTAGCCCACGGCATTGTGCATGCGAAACTTTCTAGTTGATTTACATTTTCGTTTGATGTTTGTAATGATCAACTAGTTATATTTTTGTTAGTTTCACATAGCTATTTTACTTTTAAATATGTGACACAAGATGCTTGTATTTTTTTTTTTTGTTTTGTTTTGTCATACATAATAACGCAGTTTGTTTGACAGGCTCACCCGACTCTCTCTGAACATGAACGTAAAAGACTATGTAGAGTCATGGACTGCCAGAAGCTTTCAATGGACGCTTGCATGCACGCTGCACAAAACGAGCGGCTTCCGCTTCGAGTCGTGGTGCAGGTTCTCTTCTCTGAGCAGGTGAAGATCAGCAACGCGATCGCAAGCAACTCAGTTAAGGAAACCGGGGGTTTACACTACCAACCGATGGTTCAAAACAGGAAAACATTGCTTGAAGGAACACCGCAGTCGTTTCAGGAAGGATGGGCCGCTGCGAAAAAGGACATAAACACTCTCAAATTCGAGTTGGAGACCGTGAAGACCAAATACTTGGAACTGCAACATGACATGGAGAATTTGCAAAGGCAGTTTGATAAGGTGAGTAAGCCGAAACAACAGTCCGCATGGTCTAGCGGATGGAAGAAGCTGAGCAAGATGACGAAGCTTAGTACGACGGAAAATAACGTTGATAGTCCAAGTAATGCAGCACAGGCTCGAAAGGCCCCGAGGAGGTGGAGGAATTCAATTTCGTAAACATAGATAAAAAAAATAAGAAAATTATCTACGCACTGCGCATTATGGATTAAAAATAAACAAAGTTTTATCAATAGCGTTATTGTTTTATAATTTCTTTCAATTTGCAGGAGTTGAATTTTTCATAAGATTAGTTTCATCCCATTTGTTGTGTATTCATTTCATTTTTCGTCATTGTTTAATTATAGACTTTGCTTTTGTTGTGTAATTTCTTGGTTTTAAAAGCAAGTATATTGTTACTTTATTTATTTATTTTATCGTATTTATTTTTGATATATTAGTGACGAATAAGTCAGCTCATTTGGGGACGAATGCTTTTACTGAAGCCTCCAAATTCCAATGGTCCAGTTCAAGTTATCACTATTGTTTCCAACCATTTTAATTAATGTTTGAAAAGGACCTGTCTGTTAACAAGCTAGAATATTCCAAAACAAGGACCGAATTAATAATTAGTGCGGAGACAAGTAAAAGAAAAATCGTGTCTGCCCTTGCAATATTTAATTTCAACACATAATTTTATATAATTTAAACATATTTTAGGAGTCAAAATATCAGACAATTTTTTAAATGAAAAAACACATAGTAGATTGTAGAAATAAAAGTGTAAGTCATATTTATTACGGGTCATCTACGTAACTTCTTGGTTACCGATCCACCACTATAAAACATAATTTTTTTTTGCTGAATCACTGAATTTCTCATTGATAACCTCAACAAAATAATTAGAGATATTCATAAAGATATATTCTATGCTATTATTTTTTATATACCCTTGCGGTCGAAACTGAAGATTCCCGGATGCTGAGAATGTTTTGAAAATCATGGAATAGGATTCGTGGTAGGCTCTTGGTAAAGATGTTGCAATCTAATTGAGAATGGGACATTTAGTACTTGAATTTGACCATTTTGAACATTTTATCTAATAAAATGGATTTTCATATTTTAACGTGTTTGGTCCTTTGACGTTGCACCGGGTTACCAATTAGATAAATGACACTAATGTTATCACGATAAACTAATAATCTTGTTGACTATGTTGGCTACGCCACGAGACTTGGTCTCGGCGCTTGACCCGGAAATAGTAAGTTGTCATTTAGATGACCATGGGATAAGATTATCACCTAGATAAACACAATAGTTGGATGCAGATCTCAAGTGTCTGGACACCTGCTAGTCTGCATTAGTGTAACTAATAAAGGACAAAGTTGGCGATCAAGTGAGATGACGGGCGTAAGTAATAGTGGCTTTGATGTAGCGAAAAATGTGTTTAAGAGTAGTGCAATGATCGGTTTGTGGGGCATGCATGTGTAGGCAAATTTGTTGCACTACATATGTGATATCGGTTTGTGTGAATGTGAGTTATTGTACTGGCATGATTAGAATTCTTACAAGGTCGAATCATCAAGTATAGATCCATAAGTCGCAGTCAACTTAGCATTAGTATCAAAAGGAGTGGCAACTAGATTATGTGCGGCCTTACCTGCACATTCAAAAAGACATACTTATGTTGGGAGAGAAACAAAGTATGAAACATGCCTGTGACCGATATACTGAAGAAGTGTTTAAGTGCCAAGATCTTTCATAGAGAACACGGGAGCTAAGCTACGTATTAGATGTATGCGTAAAGCATCTGAAGAAGTGGTGAGTATAATGTCATCAACGTAGAAAATTTGGTAAGCGGTATCTCTAGCATGCTTGTAGATAAATAAAGAGTGGTCGTATTCGCATGGACGATGTCACACCCCAACCGATGGCGGAAATATCGGAGTGAGACGAAAACGAGATTGTAAGAGACTTCATAATGGCTAATTGTGACAAGTATTTAAAAAGTAAATTTTCATTTCATTGCTAACGGTTCAAGTATAGATTTAGAAACAAAAATACAACAAGGTAACATAACAACTAAACTACTAAACATGAATTTAAGTTTGGTGTGTTTCTAGTATTTTTTACTAGATTCTTTTCAATGCTTCTTGATCACAATCCTGCAATATATATTAAAGTAATATGTCAACACCTAAAGCATTGGTGAGCATACAAGTTTGGCTACTAGCATAAGTATAAAAGTTTTTGATGAAATCCACATGTCAATAACGTATACTAAGGCATAATGTAACATGAACTAGCATGCATCACATACGTGTCAACCCAAAGATTCCACTCGCGTAATCTTGTCATTGCAACGACAAGACCGTTTGGTATGTATAAACTTAACATGACCACAAGAATACGAGCGGTGTGCTACTCCTATAGCGCTATACATGTTAAGGGGGGCTTGTACGAAGTTAATGACAAAGTATAGTGTAAGAATGGCTTCTATCATGCATGTATTTCTAGAGTATAAACGTATAAAACATGTGTTAACGGATTCGTTTGTATGAATAATGTATTTGCGTATGTATGATTGTGTGAGTTTTTATATGGTAATATATATTGCAACCAAAAGTGTAAAAACGGAAAGAGGGTCATGTAAACTCACGTTTTGCGTAGAGAATTTCACGTAAGTGAGTTTATGCGATTTGGAGTTGGAAGACACTGAGTTAACCTACAAGGATAAACGGGGTGTATAAATTCGACGGATTTAAATTAGGAATGAGTATGGAAATACTTAACTTGGTATTAAAATTACATAAAAGATATCTCACTAAAACACTATTGTAAATCCCGAATCAATCAGATCTAACAACGATGTCAAACAATCACTAAGGATGCGGAATCCAAACTTGGTGAGATTCAAGAAAACTGAAAAATAAGAGAAACGAGATGAACGAGAACAACACACGAATCACTTTCAAACTTTGCACATGATTCTATTAATATCAAATAGCAAAACGTCTAGTACAAAGGTCTTCATCTCTCTCTAGTATAGGGTTTTTCTATCTCATGGAGACTCTTCTCTATACCCTAGAAATGACATAACATTAGCTTATATACCTAGGGTTAGCCCACTCCCACATAGGCTCCCCTTGGGCTTGCCTGGCCCACATGGCCTTAGGCGTGTCCCAAATGACCTATAAATGTCCAAAACCTAATAACCAATTAATCCAAGTTCGCAACCATAATCCGTTGTGAATATTTGATGCGTTAGTCTCACACTTCTAGGACCTAACAACTAAAATTGGACACCATGATTTTATGTTTTTCATAGGCACAAGTTTACCTATTGAAAGTCCAAAAAGGAGAAATTCTAACTAAGATAATATAGCCATAACCCTTAACATGAATCCATGAATTTGGTTAGTGTTTAGGGTTTGGTTTTAGGATTATATTATGGATATATATTATATATTGTAGTCCATTGTCAAGTAATATCATGGAATGGTCAAGCATGGAGGTAGGATGATGTTCATCCATTAAACCTCATTATATGATTACCAAAGCACAAAATCATCAACATAGTTGATGATTTCCGTTGGTCATGAGTATGAACATAATGAAAGTATCTAACTCACCTAGACAACAAAGTGACGTGACTAGACGGGTGCATTCCAATCATGGAAAATGTTTGAAGACTTTTGTGTAGTTGTGTTCACTTTGTTCTTGAAAGTTATTTGGGTGACTTAGATTTCATAAACTTACTAACAAGTGAAGTGATGGAACCATAGTTTGGAGGACCAAAGTCTCCATTGCTCACACCTAATCAAAACACAAGTCTTGCAATATTGAAGAGTGTAGACATGGCTTGGTTTTAACACTTTTGTAGGTCATTTAGGACCTTTAGTGCAGTAGGTATTTGGAGGTTTTTGAACCTTTAAGCATATAGAAAACAACCATACACAAGTCCCACAATCATGAGTTTAATTGGGAACAAGCATGGTACAAGTTCTTCATAAGATGAACATGAACAAGAACATGTTGTGAAAGTTTTACCAAAATAGAAAATAAACTCCACTTTGGACCCTACTAAGGTGATGTACCAAGCTTGGTTTTTCATGGTAAGCCTTCGGTAACATCCCTAGAGGTGTTCCAAAGAAGGAGAATCAAGAAAAAGTGATGAAAAGTAAAGAGAAGTGAGTTGAAAGCTCACTTTTGTGCTTGAGAGTATTCTGCCCAAAATTGAGAAATGTGGGGATTTGAGAATGTTAGAGAGAGTGTTTGGAGTGTGGAAAGTGTTTAGGAGGTGGTAAGGGGTTGTATTTATAGTTGGGATTAGGGTTTGGGTGTTAAATGAGGTGGTTGGGGGTTAAAAGGGGGGAAATGAAGCCAAAATTCGCGAGTTTTAAAATATTATGCCAGACCTAGTCATTTTGCACGGCCGTGTGAATCAGGTTTACAGTCGTGCGGATCGTGGAACACAAGGTAGTGCACATCAGGTGCGTGGTCATGCGGATTGCGGTATGCATGGCCTTGCGCCTTAGTTACATGGCCGTGCACTACCTGCAGAATTTACCAAACTTTCTAGAATTTGCAGTTTGACCCCTAGAATTTGATAATTCCATTAGTTTATGCTAGAAACTTATAATTAAGCATGTTTTAGGTATTCCAAGTGTATTTAAGTATGTTATGAGTATGATGCACGTATGATTGATATTCAAAGTATTTTAAGCCTCAGTTTTTCATATTAACACGTATTTAAAGATTGATTGCGTATATCACACAAGTATGAAATGTAACACGTATGAGTATAAAAGTGAATTCCCATTATGATTAATGCATCGAATTGTGATATTGGAATCGAAATATGAATGTAATGTTTCTAAAAATAGAATGCGAATACGAACTTCTAAAAATAGGAATACGGTAATACGAGGCTTTACAGACGCACCCATAACATAATCATTAAAATGTTGGTAGCAAGACCGTGGGCCTGTTTGAGATCGTAGAGTAATTTCTTGAAGAAGAAGAAGAAGAACAAGACATAATTCGAATGGTTTGAATTTGGGAATCCTGGTGGTTGATTCATGTAGATTGTTTCATTGAGATGCCTATCAAGAAAAGCACTGGTTGCAGGACTAAAATTTCACCATAGTCTACTCCAACTTTTTTAGACCTGCCATCACAAAACCCAACATGCCTTCCAGGTTTGAGAGTACTATCAAACTTCAATTTATGTTTAAAATCCATATGACAATATTCATATGAGGTTGATACGGTACATATTTCCATGTCTCATTTTTAATAAGAGGATTAAACTCATAGTTCAAGGCTTGGTTCCAATGTGGGTTTAAGAAAGCATTGGTAGGATTTCTAGGATGGGTGATATAGTGGAGGTGTGAAAGTTATAAATTTGTTTAGGTTTGGAGATGCCAAAATACTTCGAATTAATATGAACTGGTCTTGTATTGACTTGTTGACTTGGTCTTCTGATCTTCAACTTTAACTTGTTGATTTGGTTGTTGATTAGTTGACCCAACGCTCTGTATTTTGTCTTCAGATCAGAAGCAACAGTTCTTGTTTTAGTAGTTTGGGTGGTTGTTTCGGAAGTCTTCAAAACTTCTGGACTTGTGATTGTAAACCAACTTATGCCATCAGGCAGGGAAGATGGTTCTCTTAGGATCTAGCATTCATCATCAGCAGATCTAATATAAGCCAACAATCTCCTTTAGATCTGCTGACACTAAAATCTCTCTTACTATGGCATGCCTTTTACTCTTTTATTTGATGATGCCAAACAGTCTTTCCCTAATCATTCCTTTGATTCAAGTTCCAGATTTAGAGTTGGATCATCATTTTCATCCTTTTACTTTTCAGGATCAACAATCACTTTAATTTCATCAAGGCTAAGACTCTGGACATCATACCCATCTACTTGGGTTCTAGAGCCATCTTCTTTTAAGATCTCCACATCATTAGAGTCCTTCATTGCTTTCCATTTCACAATCATTGGGTTAGCCAATCCTGAGTTCACTAATCAAGTTTTCCGAACTCTCATACAACCAATATTATCTTCTTTAGAGAACATTAATTTACTCACACACAAGATTTATTTCTCTGAACTCTCATGCAACCAATATTATCTTCTTTGCCACAAGGCGCTCATAGATTTGCTTTTGTTTAACTATGGTTGCTCTCAGTTAAGCATGCTTAACTATTGAGTTCTCTTCTCATCCATAGCAAATATATCGAACGATGTGAGATTTGTGTGAAGTGTAGCAAACACCTCCGTTAGGACTCATCGTCCCTGATGTGACTTGCCCCCACCATCGTAAATAGAACTGAACAATAGCGACTTTGATACCATTTGTAACATTTTGGCCCCACATTTCAACAAATATTGTCTGTTTTTCCGCAAGGAGCTCAAGAATTTGTTTTTGGTTACGTGAATGGAATCTTCCTAATAGGTTATCCGATAACGATGGCTTTCACTTAAGCATGCTTGGCTGTGCACTTCTCTCATCACAACCGATGCGTCCAGATGTGTTGGTGCAAGTGGAGGTAGAACATTCCTTATGTCTTCGTATTTTTCTCGTGGACAGAACAATACAAAACAATGAGGGATCTGGTTAAGGTGTCACATAGGAACTTTGGTTAGAAAACACACTTTCTTTCTAGGCTCTAAGGACACCAACGCTCCAGTCTTTTAAAGCGTATACCATTTAATTTTCCCAAACACACTACTAAACAAAAGAGTATCACCGTTCTTCTTCACCGTCTGCTAACCATTTCCACTATATAAGTCGATCATAATAATCCCCACCACATCCATTCTATTTTCAGATACACCATCAACTACATGGCTTAGATCTTCATGTGCCAAATGCTTCAACCATTCGTATATTTGTTCTGTCTGTTTTCAAGAAACCAAAGACGAACATGGGACGAACACTGATTGGACATGATCAAATTAGAGAGATACTAGCATTTAGCTAACAATTAAAGGTTTGCACACTCAAATCTATTCTTTTGTTAATTTGCATTTGCACGCAACTTGTTTGATGACATATTACATAGAATTTGGTAAAAAGAAATATACATATTTTTTTGTTTTGGTTCAAACAACTGTTCTCCTAATAGTTAGGTAACTTTATCTATTTTTCTTAAGGGATAAATTATTCAAAAAGAAGTATTGTTTGGGGTAGTAATGTGATATCACTAAAATGAAACGTGCTCTACGAAGACGAATTATTACCTTTGTATTCGTAACTATGTCGTACAATAGTTTTCAATGTTTCTTAGTTTGATGCATCAACGCAAATGGAAAAAAGCAATATACACGGTCATACAAGCGACTATGTGGTGTATTTGGAGGAGTCGTAACAACAGCATTTTCCAACAGAAATAGGTTAATTTCAGCAGAATCATGGAAGAAATAATGGCCCTTAGTTTCTTGTGGATCAAACATCGCAATAAGTCGTCGAACTTGTCATGGGAGTGTTGGTGTCAATTCAATTTGTCAAGTTTGGGGATTAACTTTGTATTAAAAAGTTTCTGTTTGTTTTTTGTTGGTGTATCTGGCGGAGTTAACAAATTGTTGGCTCGTGCTTGTTTCTAATAAAATGCTCGCTTCGTTGGCCATTAAAAAAATCCATGACACATAAAAGTGCGTAGCAAATTAGTATTTGGTTTTTTTTTCCTATTTAATGAATTACTGGTATTTTATATGCAAATTATTTTTTGAATTTTTTAAAAGAGATATTTTCACTGCTTCAGTAGTCCAGTTATGCCCAGAGGGCAGGACTTTTTAGGAGTCATGGCAGAATCAAATAAGAAGCTGCAGCAATTATGCAATGATATGCAACTTTACTTTTGTTCATCATTTGACAACTTTGTATAGACATGCTACCAAAATGTGCAAATTTTCTTATGTGATATTTGGAAACAATTTTTGAAATTGGTAATCAGCTGTTTAGCGTTTGGATTTGCACCTTGATGGTTTTAAAGTTCTATCTTGAGACTAATTTGACCGTTCATTTGTATTAGCATTTAATTTTTTTTAGAATGGCAAATTTCTTTAATTATAACATATGTGTTACTTGAATTTAATACCTTCAAACCTACATGTTACTAAAGGCTTTGCCTTTACTAAAGGCTTTGCCTTTGCTAATAAGCCACCAACCCTATTGGTTATTAGCCGTTAACTAATTCGAAATAATACATATGTTGGTAATCGTTTTTACTTAAATGGTCTAATATAATCACTTTTATTACTTGTTGAAAAAGATGCTTGAAAATGTGTTTTTAAGTACTTGCCACTAGAATTCTTTTTGTTTTTTTGTCTTTTTGTTTGCATCACTTTAATAACCATGTTTATTTTCCACGCTACAACAATTTATAACTTTTTTATTAGGTTCTTGGTTGTAGGCTTTACATGAAGTTTATGTTACACACAGACAACACAAAGTTGAAAATGACAATCAATTATAACTTTTTTTTAGGTTCTTGGTTGTTGGCTTTACATGTAGTTTATGCTACACACAACCAACACAAAGTTGAAAATGACAATGTCAAGGTTCTTGGTTGTAGGATTACATAGAAGAAGTTTATGCTACACACAAACAACACAAAGTTGAAAATGAAAGTGTCAAATGTGAGATGACCGAAGAAAAAAACAAAAAAAAAACAAGTTGGAGGATCAAAACCGCAATTTACTCTAATTTTTAAAAAGACTACTAAAAAACAAAAACAAGCTGGAGGATCCTAATGAACTGGTGCACCTACGTTTCAACGCTAGGGGTGAGCGTGCTCAGCTTGGTTGATATTCACCATAGTATTGTTTATTGCTAACCTCTAACCAATCGAATGGTGTAGTCGGTTTTCAAAAATTGGTTGATTGCAACTTTGCAAGTAGATGGTGGATTATAGTTCTATTAACCGTGGTATTGGGATTTTGGACTACAATTTTAGGCTTTAGCTCGACCGAATTGGGCCAATCTAGTGCAAGTTTGATTTTAAAGAAACATATTAAAAAGTTAATGAAAAAATGTTATCCATACATTTAAACAAAAGCATTACAATGGTGATAATAACAAAATCTTTTGATCCGTCAAACCAATTACATATGCTAGTTTCATATCCCAATCCAATAAGATCGGTAAACTTAGTCTTATATAATACCAGAGGCTGATTCGTCCATAAGTTTTCGGACGATGATATCACCAATCAATAATTTGCGTCATAGAAATAAAAGAATACATATGATTGGATTGCTAACCACATCACCCTTTCAAGGTTTGAATATAATGTTTTTTAATTCATCGGAGCTTTCTTTAAACTTTTTCAAAGCCCATTTCAATCTTATTACATTGGTCATCGGTCAGATAGCTTTTGAGTCGTTTTGTGATATACCTTCAATGGATGTGAATATTGACTTTTATGAACATACGTTAACAATTTGTCAATCTAGCATGCACCCATTTTTTAATTTCCTATTGGGGTGACAGAACCTCCATTTGCGTTCTTCAAAAAAGAAAGAAAAAGTATAGATTATGGGTAACCTATTTCGAAGAGAGGCGTCTATAAAGTCTCAAAAATCCAATTTGGAAATACTTTAGTTGGTGATGTTACCTATGTAAATGTAGATTGCCTAACAAGGTGAACTATGTGTTCTAATGCAGCCGAACTCTATAGTTACCAGATTGGTTCTATATGCTTTCACATAGTTATCTCTTGAACATAGATAGAGTGCTCTTCCACAAGACTTGTGATGAAAATGAGACAGGAATGAGACTAGTTTTAATAACCTGACTCTCATAGCCAATTGTAAAACAATATCAAATGCTATGGTTACCATTTTTAAGGTCGTTCCAATGTTTATGAAGACCCTAAGTGAATACCGTAAAGACTCTTTTGGAAAATTTATATTTTTCAATATATTTAATCACAAAACCCATCTTTACTCGGGCTTGAGATCAACAATTGTAAACTAAAAAGTTTATAGTTGGCCAAGTTTTTTTTAAGCTGTATGTTTTTTAAAGTTATATTTTTTTGAAAGTGACTGTAATCAGTAATACATGGGCTTTCGGATTTTGGAATGATAAACTTCTTGACTATCATATAAAATATATAGAGACTAATAGAAAAAATAACCGTTAAAGTTAACCTACCTTGAGTAATTAGCCCTAATTTCGCCCATAAATTCTCCTCCAATCCCCATGGATCCGACGCCATGAGTAGTAACCGATAGCCAAGAATATTGACAGAGCAGGTTACGATGGGAAGTCGGAATAATGATTGCGGCTCTATTTTAGGGATTTTAGGCGCCGATTCGTTGAATTGGGATGAGTTTGAATGGCTGATGTTGATGCAGGCCTGCAATTTAATTTGAAACTGGACCTTGAACTGAATGTGGGCTTTTTTTATGGCTCTAGGCCAGTGGGTAAGATGGAAAGCCCAAGGTACTAACCTTGACCATGTTGGTGGGTTTTGCTACATGGATCCTCGTTAGTGATCTTTTTTATTTAAAATTACAACTTAGGTTTGTGTCATCATAAACCAAGTTTTAAACTCACCTTATATAAAGTATTCTAAGGAATCATGATAAAATACCTTTTTATGAGAAAATTCTATTGGTAAACCGTAAATTATAAACCCTAATCCAAAAAAAAACTTTAAAAGCCAAACCTAAATCCTAAAAGCTAAATTTAAAGACTAGGTCCTGAAAGTTAAAAACTAAAAGTTAAAGCCACCTAAACTATAAAAGTTAAACCATAAAATCCTAACCCTAAAAACTAAATTACATAAAAAATTCAACACAAATATCAAACGTTTTGATAGAGTTTTCTGAATTAAATTTAACGGGGAACACTTAAAAAGTGGGAACCGAAGGAACCAACTCAAACGAACTCCGATTGAACTCATTACTATGTCATACAAAAGCTTTTTATTCATACTAATATATTTTAGCAAAACGAGATATAATTGGAAGTTATATATTAAATGGTGTTAGGGTCGCTTCACTCAACTGGAGTAGTCCCCTCTCTACCCTAGCCAATCATACTCTTCATGTCAACTCCCCTTTCCACTCCCCAGTTTGCACTCAAACTTAAGGGGTGCTTCACTCATTGAATTACAAGTCGTTTGAATCATCCAAACTGTAAGAAAACGCTAAAGATAGCACTTGGTGACTCCTCCCCCGTCTTCAATGTTTACCGCATCAATTGCGGGGCTGGTGACGGTGTTAATGCGGGGTGAACGATCACCGCCTGCTTTCCCCGCGAGACACCCGTTCACCGTAGTGAAGTTGTTTATGAAAAAATAAAAGACTTTTCTACACCAATGATCTATGATGAACAAGTTACAATACATGCATATGACTAAAGAACATCCTGGACCTGGACCATTGTTTACATTTGGATTTAGGTGGTTTCTAAAAAAAGTGTTTCAAGTGACCAACCTTTTTCTTCTATAGAGCATAAACAACGGTTTGTCCGTTGCTCAAGTCCGCAGAGCGGACCACCCCCACCAGACTTTCCTTGTTGGAAGCGTTTGACCCATGCGATCCGGTTTGCTTGAGCGGACCGGCTTGGTCTAAAATTGTGGGGATCACCCACTCACAAACTTATTTTTTAGTGAAAAAAGTGGTGTGTGATGTGGAGATTTGGAATGGTTTATTGGTGTGAGAAAAAGGGGAGTTTGGAATTGTGGCGGTTTGGAATGATGTGACATGTTAACTAGACAGTCTAGAATATGGACTTTGATCACCGTTGTAGATGCTCTTAGTACTTTCTATCCTCGTTTTGTGAACAAAAGTCTGAGTGATCTACTCATATAATGATCCCCCACCCACACACAAGATTGATGTGGGTTCAATTTTTTACAAACGGTGATATATTGATGTAAAAAATTGTTGTTAAATAAAGAAAAGCATAAAAAGAAAATACAACAAAGTGCGCTAAACAAATGCAAAGTTTATAATAAGCACCACCACTTGAATTACATACAAATTAAAAGAAGATGAACAAGATCAAGTTTCAAAATATATAGCTAATCCCAAAGTTAACAAAGTACTTGCGAGAAATTTAACGTTACAAGCCAGAATTGAAACACACTTATACGACAAAGAAACCTAAATTAAATGACAACAATGAACTACATTAACACATAATCTCATTCATAGTGAAACATAATATAACCCAAGCTCAAGCATGAACATGGATTACTTATGGTAGCTAGGACACTATAACATGGTGTGTAAAACGGCATCGGCTAACAAATTCACGACTGATGATGGTACACTTCATGGATTGGTGGCTGCGGTTGTGGTGGCGGGAGGAGTAAAGATGCCAGGGAAAGATGGTACTGATGGGCTGGTGGGCATGGTAGTAGGTAAAGGGAAGAATGGCATTCCGGAAGAAGGGGCTGAACCAAATGGTGGGAATGTTGTTGGCAAGGAGGGTGTTTGGAGTGTTGGGAAACTACCACCCATGCTAGGGAAACCGGGAATGTTCAAGAGACGACGGGCCGCAGTGGCTTCGATGTTGCTAGAGAGAGTAAGAGCAACAAGGAAGCATATGAGGAGAAGCTTGGTAGAAGCCATTTCATGTGTTTGCTACAGACTTTGAAGAAAGGTGAGTGTTTGAAGGGGGGTAAGATGTGAGGATGGACATGTCTTGGTACTAGGTTATATAGAGGTGTGATAGGTGTTGAGACTACGACAATATTTATGATAGTCATGGTCCATCGGGGTTTTTTTTAATATATATATATTTTTTATCTGAAATCTATCATTAAACAAAAAACGAACGTTGAGGGCTTGTGCAACATTATTTCGTATCTTATTTAAAGAAATGTGAGGTTTTTTTTTTTTTTTCAATGTCAAGTAGATTATTTGGTCGACAACTTCCATTCTGGGATTCGAGAAAATAGTGAAAGAAAATATATTGGAGGGTAATCCGACAAGAATATTGTCTTAAGTGGCATGCATAGTAGGTAGCGGTCAATTGTCAAATACAAAACCTTTAAACATCTGAGCTTTGAAAGGAGATGTTTTTTATTCAAGTCCTACAGACGACAGTGATTAAAAGAAATTTGTCGTTCAACAAAAAAAGATCAGAAAGAAGTCTCTAAGAGGACATCCTGATGGTTAAGTGGTGTGTTTCACTATCAAAATGTTGATAGTTTAATTGATATAGAGGGCAGGTTGTGTCATTGTATTGTATTTAGCCAAAATGTTGATTGGTCAAATCCACATCGCATGATATGTGATAGATTGCAATTCCATCTTGCTTCAGATGAGATTAGAGCTCGTTAGTATTCTAATTGTACGTGCATTGGAGTAACTCAACATTTCCATTTAAAAGGCAGAGATTGTGGGGTTGATTGTTTATGGCGTACGTTAGAGGATCTATTTACTAAGGCCGAGAAGCTTAAAATCATCATTTAATAATTACGTGTCGTGATTATAGGTGGCAAAAATGTCCACAAAAATCATGAAAGTGGTTCCTATTGTGATATTCGACATCCTATTACGGGCAAAGTTGGTGTTGGTGGTACTAGTTGTAGCTATAAACATCATTTAAAATAAAAAGATTCATCCCTTATTCCAACTTGTTAAGTATGCTATATCCTGATGTTGAAATGCATGATGGACGCAATGATAATGATGTGCTTCAGTAGTCATAACATTGAAGGTGATAGAAGATGTAATCATAATGGGTAGTCACAAAGTCAATGTAACAAATGAGGTTGAAACCGAATCTTAACATGATAATAATGTATCACATAAATATATAAGATTGAAGCCACAATGTTGAAGGTGATGAATGATTTTAGCAAGGTAGAGAGTCATGAATACAAGACAACAAATGTTGAAGCCCAAAAAAAAAACCAACAAAGTTAATGGCAACAATTGTGTTGCTTTGGTGAAGGGCATTGAAAGTTTTACCAAATCGATAATGGTTGAAAATGTAAAATCAAAGGCAGTGAGAAACATATGGAAGTAGAGAAACTAAACAACTAATCAACCAAAATAGTCTGTTCTAAGAACTCCAGGACGAGTTTTTTTCCTCGAGTTCTTATCTAGTGAGAGAGATTAAGGAAATATGAATCTACTAACAAAATCAAAAACAGATTAATGGGAGTGTGATAGACACATGAATATACGTTAATAAATCTGAAATTGATTTTGAAGATATCTAGTTTTTATTTTATAACATAATCATGAGTAGCCACTATCTTATGTCATTTATTGCTAATTATTTGTTTATCTATTGGTGGGTTGTATGTTTTGCGGGGTTTTTTTATAGCATGCTTTGTTATTTAATGTGTTCTTTTAGTTTATTTATTTTGAGACTAGTTACTATTAAAATACATAACTTTAAGCGTTGTATATGTTGAGTGTTGTATGAAGTTTATTAATCAAAACAAATGAGTTTTGATTAATAGTTGTCAATTTAATAAAAAAATGTTATAACTTCCTTATAAGTGAAGTTCTATGTAATGGTTCACTCATTTAAAAATATACCATTTTTCTCTAGAAAAGTATTTCTAAACTATAAATCTGTAACATTTTTATCCATAGAGACACAAGGCTTGGGGGAGGGTTTTTTTTTTTAAATATTGATATTACACTTTTAATGTAAAGCTATTTGTTTTTTTTAACCTAAAAGTTTTATCTCACAACTGTTTTACTTTCAACTTTGATGTTTCGATTGAAATTTTACGAGTTAACAATACGTAACATGCGTATACGTTTCAACGTTTTTACATTTCGTTTTACGTTTCGTTAATTTTGCGAGTTAACACAGTGTAACGTGCGTGTGTGGTTCAACGTTTTTACGTCGTCTATTTTCTTCCTGTTTGACAGATTCGTCGCAACGCGCGGGTCCTAAATCGACTTAGTATTATTTTCTATGTTTTAAAGTTCGGTCCAACTTCTTCGCATTTAGACCCGCAATTTCAGTGTCGGTGATTGTTGTCGTAGTGTGGCATTGATGCTATTTCTCACAATTTTACGCCCCCGTCGTAACGTGGGGGTGGGGGGCTTGACACTGGTTCTCTCTTATATTCTATTGTCACTTCTATCTCGCATCGTACATGACGGATTGCAACTCGGTCATTCGTTAAAAAATATAAAATCTCAAGAATTGTAGCTCACATTTAGATTTCCATAACTACGGTATACTTAATATAAGAATTCCTATTATATAAATTGACACGAGTACTCTTTTTCTGTTTTATGATCATAAACCCTTCCCCTCTGTGTACAAGTTGAAGATGCATGTTGAGTCTACATTTGGTACATCCATACTTGCTGAAATAAATGAGATCAACAACCCACTTCACTTTATTGGAAAATTTTCAGAGGCATCAAAAGGTTTCACGATGAATGAATGCTAGAAATAGAACGAAGATTAAAGCTCGTACATGAAGATATTGAATTCAATTTAGTTGGTAGTTGGCTTGCCAACTTAATGGTCATTACATTTAATTTATGGATATTATATTAAATTTTTCTGCATTGGTACAACCTTCTTCTTCTCATCTCTGGCAATCTAATAATACCGTGTACAACTCCCTTTGCATATTATAGACCATAAAATCAGGTACATTCATGTTATGGATGCGTACAATCCTTCATGTGACACTTAGTCATTTACAACAAGTCATTGCAATACTATATTTACCTCTCTCTCATTGCAACACATATTGTTGTGTCTTCAATGTTTACAGTTTGCTGGTTCTACATGCCATGTTCTTCATTTATTTTTCTTTATGTCTTATATCTGTTAAGTAACATTTTAATTGTTGCGCTGGCCTTGTTGAATTATAAGCAATGTACAACTATATAATGCAGTACTTGTATTGTTCCATGAATATTTACTAGAGTGATCTTCTGTTGACAGTGTATGTGACAGCAAGGCTTAGGGTTTTTGGTGAATTAAATTCACAACTGCAAAGTGAACAACCACAAATTAAGCTTTATTAACAATTTAAAGAATACTGGTCTGATTTGGTGGTGCCATTAATTTATGAGTTCAAGGTCCCACAATTCATTAGGACATGGTACCACACAAATGATTAATCGAATATTAAGCACTATATGAACAAGAAAAATCAGTCAAATGCTATACCACAACAAAAAACCTGTAGGTATGCCACCAAAGCAAGTCAGACTCAACTTTCAACATCCCACTAGTTATGCTATACCCAAACCTCCCTCTCTCGGCATTTAAAACATCACACTATAATACCAAAGTTCACATGACGAGTAATGAACTAAGCTGGACTTTCGAGAGACATCTTTGCTATCAAACTACAAATATGTAATAAAAGCCAGTTTTATATATTTAGGTGACTATTACATTGTTTTGCATTTGAAAATCAAGAAATGATAAAGTATTCAACGGGAAGGTGTTACACAATTACGATTGTGGGGAGATAAAAGCAATTTCGTTTCTTTGAAGTAAAAAATAGGGCGAGATTTACTTGGTTTAATCCCGTTAACTTCATCTAACCTTATTTCTAATTGTTTTCGGTTTAAAAAAAGAAAATAATAATTAATTCAATCTCTTAACATGTGGTTAACATACAACCCTTTAATGCACTTTAACACAAGGAGGGAGTGGTGTGCATTGTGAGTTAACATACCATGTCACCATTAACACCAGAAATGTTAAAGTGTACCCGATGTCCTTAGCTTCTGGCGAGTAGAGTTCCAATTCCAATTCAGTTATACGTCTTCGCCATTGATAAAAAGCGAATATTCAATCTTATGCAATTTTCGAATTGTTACATTTTTTATTGACATGCAATAGAGATATGTTTTTTTAATAAAGAGATACGTTTTTATTTAACCTCTGTGACATATTTTTCACTATAAAGTTTTCGAAAATGTAATACTACAACATTGTGTTTTATAAATCAACAACCTGACTCTATTAAATTTAACTTTTTTTCTAAATATAATTGTAACACCTCAAATATATATATATATATATATATATATATATATATATATATATATATATATAGGGACGTTTAACCTAGTTAATGGTAAGTTGTTAAATAATAAAAATCATAAATTATGGTCCAATTTATGCTAAATCAAACATTAGGGACTAAATGTGTCAAACTGAGAAAGTTGTTTTATTAAAAGAAAACTTTAAAATCACAGCACACACTTATGTGTGTGTACGTGTGTGAAGAGCAGAGCAGGGGCAAGAACACCCAAACCCTACTCTCATCAAATTGATCAATTGAAGGGTAAAATTGGGCCAATATAAGTGCATGAATTAAGAACACTGGTCACTCATACTTAACTAACACAAGGGAAGTCACAATTTCAATTTTTATGATATTTGATTTTGAGAGGAATTTGATTAATCGAAGTTCTTGAGAAATTGATTGATGTCATGGTCTGAGGAAGGTATAACATAAGTATTGAATCATAATCCTAACTGAAATTGTATGATAAACTTATATAATTTTGGATAGATATTATTACTCCTTGCATAAAGATGTGGGTTATGTGATTACATATCAAAGCCTTAAGATTTTATACATTTATGAATATTATGAGGTGAAATTGCTGAAAAAGCATGATACATGGGCTTTCATGAGAAATGTCAATAAAGAAAATTGAAGGAGTGATGATATAATGTAAGAGTTTAGATGATAATCATACATATCAAATGTAGAGATTAGAAAGAATATAGAATACTTAAAAAGTGTGTATAAATCAAGTGAAAGAGTATAGAATACTTAAAAAGTGTGTATGAATCAAGTAAAAGAGGTGTTAACAATGACACGTGTCCTAAAATTTCATTATGAGTTCTAAACGACAAAATGGATTTAACTCTATAGGCAAATTGGGTGACACGTCAAGTAGTCAAGAAAGGACGGATTCATGCTTGAAAGGAAAGATTTAAGGTACGCGGCTTATCTTTTATAGCGTATTAATATAATTGATTTGCCTTGATGACAAATGGGTCAAAATAAGAAAAACGATGAAGGTTTGGTTAAATAAAACGATGGATTTCGTTAAATAACCAAACGGGTCAAAATAAGAAAAACGATGAAGGTTTGGTTAAATAAAACGATGCATTTCGTTAAATAACCAAACAGGTCAAAATAAGAAAAACGATGAAGGTTTGGTTAAATAAAACAATGGATTTCGTTAAATAACCAAACGGGTCAAAATAAAACGATGGATTTCGTTAAATAACCAAACAGGTCAAAATAAGAAAAACGATGAAGGTTTGGTTGAATGAAACGATGGATTTCGTTAAACAACCAAACGAGTCAAAATAAGAAAAACGATGAAGGTTTGGTTGAATAAAACGATGGATTTCGTTAAACAATCAAACGGGTCAAAATGAGGAAAATAATGAAGGTTTGGTTGAATTAAACGACGGATTTCGTTAAACAACCAAATGAGTCAAAATAAAGAAAGTGATGTAAGTTTGCTTGGATAAAACGACGGACTTCGTTAAGCAACCAATGGGTCAAAAACTTAGTTGTAGTATATGCTATGAAAGTGTATAAACAATTATTTGAATATAAATCCGGAAAAAGGGTAGAATCGGAAATTAAGCAAAAATCTAATAATGGATACGTAAATTGTTTTAAAGTTACTCGAGAGTATCGGGTGTAATTACTAAACGATTCTACGAATAAAGAATCTACTTTGACTAGTTAAATTGTCAAAAAAAATACTAATGGGTCAAAATTATTCAACTCATGAAGCTAAACATTAATTGTGTATAATACTTAAACTGGAGTACTATCGAATTGAAAACGTGAAATATCAATTTACAAACATTTTCTGAAGTTATCGAGTTATGTCTTAAAGTGCGGAACTCGAAAATGGGATAAACGGATGAAGTGACGAATCTGCAGCAAAATAGCTGCAGGGAGCACCGTCGCCGACGGGACTTGATTTCTCCGACGCCTTAAGACACTGTCGACGGTAATTCAGACTCGATGGTGCATTTGACATGCCGTCGCAGACGCCCTCTCGGAAAATTTTGAGTTAAATTGAATAATTATTGTATTAAATTATTACACTTTAAATTTTGGACAATCGATACTAATTCATTGGAAATTGGGTTTTGTAGGAATATATTAACAATAATCAAGCCATGTTAAAGAACCGAACATATCCAACTTTCAAGCTTCCGTTTTATCTCAACTAGTTACGTTTTGGGAACAATATTACAAGAAGTAATGTGTTTATAAACACTACTAATAACTCGTCTATTTTGGAATTTTTAATATGTATAATAAGTTATGCACTTATAAAAAAAATTGGGTGTTTCAAGTTGATAATCAGAGCTTCAGGTTAAAGATGAAATGTGTTCGGTTCAAGGCTTGTTCAAGACGTCCGGTAACAAGTGACTATGAAACAAATTTTAATAGAAAAGAGGATGCTTTGAAGTGTATGGGAGGAGTGCATTAATACACTTGAACCCAGGAAATACACTAAATATAAATGGTTGAGATAAGTATATACTTAATCAACCGAATAAGAATAATACATCACACGTAGTATCAGTGATGAGTATCAATTTCCATATAATAATAATATGGAAATGATTAAACAAATTATTTCTGAAGAAGTTGGAAAGGCATTAGAAGTGGCCTTACCTGAATTTATAAAAAGGTTGCAAACAACGATGTTAACAACAATTGAAGAAAAGATGAATGAAATCAAAGAAAGCCTCAATCAAGATAGAGGCAAGGCTAAAGAAGGGAAGGCATGCCCTTACAACAAATTCATGGCATGTAAGCCCCCGATTTACAATGGGGAAGTAGATCCAATCGTTTTGTCAACGATGGATAAGTTATATTGAGGGAGTTTTTGAACGAACCCATTGTGACCCAACTGACTTTGTAGCTTACGGGACCGGTCAACTAAGGGGTCAAGCGAAAGATTGGTGGGATAACCTCAAGAAGGAACTAGGAATTGAAACCATAGAACCATGACATGGGAAGAGCTTAAGGCGCCTTTCCCTAAAAATTATAGCCCAAAAGCTGTAATCAACAAAATCAAGGAAGAATTTATTCAGCTAAGACAAAAAGGTCAATCGATTGACAAGATCACGGGGATCTTCCTGGACAAGTTGAGGTTTTGTGATGAACTAGTCCAAACTAAAGAACAGGAGATCTATTATTACTACAACATGTTGAGTGCAGAATATCGAGAGTTTATGACTCCCTCAAAATATGAACATCTCACGGAGATTGTAAATGTCGCGCGAGAGCGCGAAATTTAACTGAAAAAGCAAGTTGAAAGAGGAGAAAAGAGGGCATTGGATGTGAATCCAAGCCCCACAAAGAAACAGAAGGTAAATGAACCTCCGAAGAAAGAAAACGTAAAAGGAGGGTTGCCTAGTTGCAAGATTTGTGGAAGCTCTCATTAGGGCGAATGTTTCTACAAAGTCAAACCTTGTGTAATGTGTGGAAAGACGGGACATGCGCCCTCAAATTGCCCTGCTAAAGTATCGGTCTGCTTTAAGTGTTACCAATCGGGACATAAAAAGTCTGAATGCCCGGAGTTGGTAGGAAAGAAAGACGCGATCAAAGAGAAGAACGAAACTCCGAAAACGAGGGCAAGATCCTTCCACATAACTGCAGTTGAGGCCAAAAATGAACCCGATATGGTTTCAGGTATGTTTACCGTAAATTCAATTATCGCACGTGTTTTATTTGATATGGGTGCAAATAAGTCCTTTGTTTCACATAGATTTATTCAACACCCTTTGTTCACACTAACAAAGTTACCTAAGCCTATAGAAGTAGAAGTAGGTAATAATACAAGTTTTGTTGTTTGTGATATATGTCGAGAATGCAAATTAAACGTTGATGGCGAGGATTACTTTGTTGATTTGATATCCATGTCAATGGGGGAATTCCAAGTGGTAATTGGAATGGA
The DNA here is from genome assembly GCA_947069175.1 of Scalesia atractyloides. Classification (NCBI taxonomy): domain Eukaryota; kingdom Viridiplantae; phylum Streptophyta; class Magnoliopsida; order Asterales; family Asteraceae; genus Scalesia; species Scalesia atractyloides. The sequence continues at coordinate 18,139,622 of CAMTDV010000022.1, read as the reverse complement.
TTGGTTATCTCGACACCACGCTAAAGTAATGTGTTTCCATAAAGAGATACAACTAACATCACCAAGCGGAAGACATGTAATTATTTACGGGGAAAAGAATTGCAATCCTATAGTATGTTCGATGATAAAAGCCCATAAACTCATTCAACATGGGTGTAAGGCTTATTTGACATACGTACATGTTTCAGAAAAAGAGTCGCCAAAAATAGAAGAAGTGGCTGTCGTACAAGATTTCAGAGATGTGTTTCCGTAAGATTTACCAGGAATACCACCTGAGCGTGAGGTGGAGTTTGGGATTGAACTAGTTTCGGGTGCGAAACCGGTGGCTAAATCCCCATATCAGTTAGCACCATCGGAACTCCATGAGTTATTATCGCAATTACAAGATTTGTTAGACAAGGGATTCATCCTACCTAGCGTCTCTCACTGGGGAGCACCAGTATTGTTTGTGAAAAAGAAAGATGGAAGCGTGCGTATGTGTATCGATTACCGTGAGCTAAATAAACTTACGGTAAAGAATCAATATCCACTTCCGAGAATTGATGATTTATTCGATCAACTACAAGGTGCAAATTGGTTTTCAAAAATTGACTTGACGTCAGGCTACCATCAACTGAGAGTGAAAAAGGAAGACATACCCAAAACGGCTTTCCGTAAATGGTATGTGCATTACGAATTCCTTGTAATGTCTTTCGGATTAACCAATGCACCCGCGGCATTCATGGATCTTATGAATCGGGTTTGCAAACCCATGTTGGATAGATCAGTGATAATGTTCATAGACGACATTTTAGTATATTCAAAGAGCAGGGAGGATCATACTCGTCATTTACGTGAGGTATTAGAAACTCTTAAATGAGAAAAACTTTACGCAAAATTCTCGAAGTGTTCCTTTTGGCTTCGAGAAGTACAGTTCCTGGGGCATGTTATAAGTGCCGCTGGGATACTGGTGGACCCATCCAAGATTGAAGCAGTGTCAAAATTGAATCCTCCGAAAAATCCATCGGAGATCAGAAGCTTTCTAGGGCTTGCGGGATATTACAGGCGATTCATTCATGATTTCTCTAAAATTGCATCGCCGTTAACTAAATTAACCCAAAAGGACGAAAAAATTTGTCTGGAACGATGAGCAAGAAAAGGCGTTCCAAATGCTTAAGGAAAAATTGACCGGTGCTCCGGTATTAACTTTACCGGAAGGCACCAATGACTTGGTGGTGTATTCGGACGCTTCACACCTAGGTCTTGGGTGCGTACTTATGCAACGGGGCAAGGTGATTGCTTATGCCTCTAGACAATTAAAAGTCCACGAAAAGAAATATCCAACTCACGACCTCGAATTGGCAGCAATGATATTTGCCTTAAAGATTTGGAGGCATTACTTATACGGGTGAAATGCATTATTTTCACCGACCATAAGAGTTTGAAATACTTCTTCGATCAAAAAGAGTTAAATATGAGACAAAGAAGATGGCTAGAAATGGTGAAAGACTATGATTGCAAAATCCATTACCATCTTGGAAAGGCCAATTTAGTAGCGGATGCGCTAAGCCGAAAAGAAGAATATACTCCTATACGAGTGCGGTCGATGCAACTAGCAGTAACGTTGGGTTTGCTCGAACAAATCCGAATGGCACAAGAAAAAGTACTAAAAGAAGAAAATTGGAGAAAAGAACGTGTAAAAGGTTTATTGAAGGACATTGTAGACGGAGAAAATGAAATGAAGACCCGATACGGAAGAATTTAGGTCCCGAACACTTGTGGTGTTAAGGATCTTCTAATAAATGAGGCTCATAAGTCGCGTTACTCGATTCACCCGGGAGCAACCAAGATGTACCAATATTTGAAGCGAAACTATTGGTGGCCTGGAATGAAAAGAGATGTAGCGAAGTATGTAGAAAAATGTTTAACTTGTTTACAAGTAAAAGAAGAGCACCAAAAGCCTTACGGCAAAGCTCCAACCACTAGACATTCCAATTTGGAAATGGGAACATATTACCATGGACCTATTAACTAAGCTACCAAAAACGGCTGGAGGGTTCGACGCTATTTGGGTGATCGTAGATAGATTGACAAAAACGCTCATTTTCTTCCTATTCGTGAAACCTATACGTCTGAAAAGATGTCAGAAGTGTATATAAATGAGATTGTAGCACACCACGGAGTGCTGGTGTCCATCGTGTCCGATAGGGATACTCAGTTCACTTCAAACTTTTGGCACGACTTCCAAGAACAGCTAGGTACGAAACTATTAATCAATACAGCCTATCACCCCCAGACAGACGGCAAAGCGAACGAACAATTCAAACATTGGAAGACATGCTACGGGCATGTATTATCGATTTTGGCGGTAGTTGGGATGCTTACCTACCATTGGTTGAATTCTCATACAACAATAGTTATCATTCAAGTATTGGAATGGCACCATACGAAATGCTCTATGGTAGGAAATGTCGAACCCCAGTGTGTTGGGGGAAGTAGGACCTCGAGAACTCGCTCACAAAGATGTAATTAAAGCCACCAACGAGAAAATAGATACGATTCGAGCTCATTTAAAAGCACCTCAAGATTGACAAAAGTCTTATGCAGATAAAAGACGAAAGCCTATTGAGTTCCAAATTGGTGATAAGGTAATGCTTAAGATATCTCCGTGGAAGGGGGTCATTCGATTTAGGAAAAGAGGAAAGCTGAGCCCGAGGTTTATTGGACCTTTCAAAATTCTTGAATGAGTGGGCAAAGTAGCTTACCAATTAGAGCTACCCAAAGAGCTAAGTGGGATACATAACCCATTCCATGTTTCACATCTACGAAAATGCATGGCCGACGAAACAAGCTGTGTTAGATATGACGATATAGAGATAGACGATAAGCTTAATTACTTGGCAAAACCAGTTTCAATCCTCGACCGGAAGGTCAAAGGATTAAGAAACAAAGAAATTAGTCAAGTAAAAATTAAATGGGAGTATCGGAAAGGAGTGGACACTACTTGGGAGTCCGAAGAAGAGATGAAAAGATTATACCCTTCCCTATTCGGTATGTAACTAAGTTTCAAGGACGAAACCTCTTTTAAGGGGGGTGGATTTGTAACACCCCAAGTTTATATATATATATATATATATATATATATATATATATATATATATATAATATATATATATATATATATATATATATATATATATATATAAGGATGTTTAACCTAGTTAATGGTAAGTTGTTAAATAATAAAAATCATAAATTATGGTCCAATTTATGCTAAACCAAACATGAGGGACTAAATGTGTCAAACTGAGAAAGTTGTTTTATTAAAAAGAAAACTTTAAAATCACATCACTCACTTATGTGTGTGTACATGTGTGAAGAGCAGAGCAGGGGCAAGAACACCCAAACCCTACTCTCATCAAATTGATCAATTGAAGGGTGAAATTGGGCCAATAAAGTGCATGAATTAAGAACAGTGGTCACTCATACTTAACTAACACAAGGTAAATCACAATTTCAATTTTATGATATTTGATTTTGAGAGGAATTTGATTAATCGAAGTTCTTGAGAAATTGATTGATGTCATGGCCTGAGGAAGGTATAACCTAAGTGTTAAATCATAATCCTAACTGAAATTAGATGATAAACTTATATAATTTTGGATAGATATTATTACTCCTTGCATAAAGATGTGGGTTATTTTCTTACATAAGAAAGCCTTAAGAATTTATACATTTATGAATATTATGAGGTGAAATTGCTGAAAAAGCATGATGATATGGGCTTTAATGAGAAATGCCAATAAAGAAAATTTAAGGAGTGATGCTATAATACGAGAGTTTAGATGCTAATCATACATATCAAATGTAAAGATTAGAAAGAATATGGAATACTTAAAAAGTGTGTATGAATCAAGTAAAAGAGGTGTTAACAATGACATGTGTCCTAAAATTTCATTATGAGTTCTAAACGACAAAATGGATTTAACTCTATAGGCAAATTGGGTGACACGTCAAGCAGTCAAGAAGGGACAGATTCATGCTTGAAAGGAAAGATTTAAGGTACGCGGCTTATCTTTTATAGCGTATTAATATATTTGATTTGCGTTGATGACAAATGGGTCAAAATAAGAAAAACGATGAAGGTTTGTTAAATAAAACGATGGATTTCGTTAATTACCAAACGGGTCAAAATAAGAAAAACGATGAAGGTTTGGTTAAATAAAATGATGGATTTCGTTAAATAACCAAACGGGTCAAAATAAGAAAAACGATGAAGGTTTGGTTAAATAAAAGACGGATTTCGTTAAATAACCAAACGGGTCAAAATAAGAAAAACGATGAAGGTTTGGTTAAATAAAACGACGGGTTTCATTAAACAACCAAACGTGTCAAAATAAGAAAAACGATGAAGGTTTGGTTGAATGAAACGATGGATTTTGTTAAACAAACAAACGGGTCAAAATGAGGAAAATAATGAAGGTTTGGTTGAATTAAACGATGAATTTCGTTAAACAATCAAATGGGTCAAAATAAGGAAAGTGATGTAAGTTGCTTGGATAAAACGACAGACTTAGTTAAGCAACCAAATGGGTCAAAAACTTAGTTGTAGTATATGCTATGAAAGTGTATAAACAATTATTTGAGTATAAATCCGGAAAAAGGGTAGAATCGGAAATTAAGCTAAAATCTAATAATGGATACGTAAACTATTTTAAAGTTACCCGAGAGTATCGGGTGTAACTACTAAAACGATTCTACAAATAAAGATTCTACTTTGACTAGTTAAATTGTCAAAAATATGCTAATTTGTCAAAATTATTCAACTCATGAAGCTAAACATTAATTGTGTATAATACTTAAACTGGAGTACTATCGAATTGAAAACGTGAAATATCAATTTACGAACGTTTTCTGAAGTTATCGAGTTATGTCTTAAAGTGCGGAACTCGAAAATGGGTTAAACGGACGAAGTGACGAATCTACAACAAAATAGCTGTAGGGAGCACCGTGCCGACGGTGCAAAATGCCGTCGTCGACGCCCTCCTCAAAAAATTTTAAGTTAAATTGAATAATTATTTTATTAAATTATTATACTTTAAATTTTGGACTAATCGATACTGATCCATTGGATAGTTGGGTTTTGTAGGAATATATTAACAAGTTCTCATATGATGATCAAGCCATGTTAAAGAACCGAACATATCCAAGTTTCAAGCTTCCGTTTTATCTCAACTAGTTATGTTTTGGGAACAATATTACAAGAAGTAATGTGTTTATAAACACTACTAATAACTCGTCTATTTTGAAATGTTTAATGTGTATAATAAGTTATGCACTTATAAAAAAAATATTTGGTTGTTTCAATAATGGAGCCCAATTTTTACTAAGCACGCCCTGTTAAATTTATTAAGAACTTTTAGTTTGAAATTTTGAGTAACTAAGAACTTTTAGTTTGAAAAGTGTTCAAATCTTTAACTTTTCATTATAAGAGCATTACTCTCCTATTCCCACCCATCTTCAAATTATAAATGTAAATGTAAATGTAAATGCAAAATAAATGTAAATTTAGGATTTGACCACTTTTACTCTTACATCAGTACTCCTATCTTCTTTCCCTATCTATAAAATTTGTGAAAACACTACAGTGAACCCTATATTTGAAAATCACTATTAGTGGCGGATCTAGAAAATATACGTAGGGGTAACATTTTATAAAAAAGGGTAACGAAATCGAAAAAACTTTAGAAAAAGTCAATTTTTTCGAAATTTACACTACCGCCAGAGCGGCAAGTGGTAGCCGAAGCTACCCCTTCTCTTAAGGTAGGTCCGCCCCTTGTAACTATACATGTGGAGTATCCAACGACCGCCTTTTCTTCTGATCCAACGATCCGCTTCCTCCATGAACTACTAAAATGGTTTTTATTTTTCATACTTTCTACTCACTCATATTTTTACATATTGTTTGCATTGTCATGTGAATACATTTAATTCTTTGTTTATATAAAGTATGTGAAGGGATGTAAGATCCAGTAAGTTACTTAAGAACGATAAGAACTACTATCTATCAAACATTTTTTTTTATTTTTTATATGATACTAATTTTTATGAGAATATATAAAAATATATGTAGATTGATGATCTACATACATATAGCTCGTAAACTACATATGAATACCACGTATAAGCTACATATATGTATATTCGCGAGCTACTTATATAGCTCGTTAATCTACATTTATTTTATTAGTTTTTATTGTATTCTTACGTTAATTACCTTTTAGTAAAACAAATAGTTAAAATATTCTTTTCACGTTGATTCTCATTTAAAGTGCATACAAGTTTCAATAGCGAACTAAATCAAGAGCCAGCAGACTCATAATTGAATCAACTCAAAAGAGACAATCAACTCAAAAGGCATAAGTTGTGATATGATAGGAACTAAGAAGACCATAAGTAGTGTACAAAACATCTCAACTTGTTGAATCAGGTAAGAAACAACAATAGGCAGTATGTATAATAAAAAAATAACCCAATAAAATGTAACATGACTTATTATAACAACATAAACTTAGTTTAGCTAACTCATTAACACATGATAAGACACGTTAAGACCATAAGGCCTTAATGACGAACAACGTAACATATAATAAAAACAACACTCATTAACCCCTATATTGTTATAATAACATGAGGTAGTATAACATGTTATAACTTACTAACAAAATAAGCCATATAGCAATAGGAATGTCAAAGGAACCTAAACCAGACTCGCAAACATAATACTTGAAACACTTCGAAGGAGTATTTGGAGTATAAAGCTGAGGATGGTATTAGTTTAAAATGTTTCGCGGGTATGAGATAAATACGTTATTAAGTGATACACAACCCAATACATACGTATCCGCCTACTTGAACGATACTTTAACACCCCGACTGATGACAGAAACAGCAGGACGCTACGAAATTGTTCAATAGCTCATGATCGACTAAAATTTGGATAATTCATCAACTAAATTCAAATTATCCAAACATAAAAAGGAAATTAAGTTGTTAGAAATAAAGAAAACATAAGTTTAAATTTCATTTAACTAAGTCCAAAGCTCCTAAGTGTAGCAAATCTTGGAAATATCATCAAATATTGCTAACTGAAACATGTGGAAAATAAAAGGGTCAACTTTGAAAAGTTGGTAAGAATACATAGGTTTGCATATGAAAAATGAATTAAGCAATTAGCATGTCAAAGTTTATCTAAAACTATCTTGTGAAAACAATACTTTGGAACAATTGAGGTGTACAATCAAACCTAGTGAGCGAATCAGGTTTAAAAACAATAGTTTAAAGTATGTTATTTCAATCATCCTGAAAATCGAAAACCAATGATGGATAGGTTTGTCAAACCTATAGCGCTATAACCTACTACTGTTTGCTTAATCAAAGTTAATGATTGTAATGTTTCGAACATTAATTCACCTAGTAATGTTTAAGACAAGATGTATAAAGATAACATGCTATGGCATAAGTAATTGCTATTATTCAAATAATTGCATATGTTTTATCCAAAAAGTTTAAAATAAAATAATGGGATTTGTAATTCACCTGAATCTAGAAAACAAAAACATATGATGATGCAGATAAGGTTGAAAATTCCAAAGAATTAACTTAATGATTTATGACATAATGTTTCAATAATTGAAATTGAATCTAAATTTAAGGATTTTAGGATTTGTAAGAAATTTCGGAAACTCTGGATGAATAATTAACTAAATTATTAATTAATTATTTTAAGAATTTAGGAAAAAATTTATTTAATTTATAAATAATTTTCTAGGCTATATAAATAAAAGTGAATAATTAATTAATGGCATAGTTAATAAATATTACTTATTGAGAATAGCTTTTATAAACAAATTAAAATTTTAAGTTTTATAAAAGATTGGATAAAATCATGGTTAAAACTTATAAAGGTTTATAAAAACAAGGTTAAAACAATAATTATAAACTTATATAAAATAATTAATAATTTTTTTTATAAAATTGGAGCTTTCTGTTTTATATTTTCTTATAAAATAAACATATTTAAAGTTCATTATTTATAGACCCTAAACAATATATTATTTTTTAAAAGAAATTAAACTTTTTAACTGATCAAATTAAACTTTTACCAGGTTTAGACTCTCCGGCGTAGGAGGCCTAAAAAAGGCTTTTGTTTTGAAAACTTTGATCTCTTTGTCACATTTGGTCCATGTGATTTAGTTCTGTACAAATCAAATTTAAAAGTTATTACCTTTTGTATTCAAACTTTGACAAATTGACTTGTTTAGTCCTTAAGCTTTTTTTATAACTTATAAACTTTGTACTTAAAAAAACTTTTATTTATCAAAACTTTATTAAAAAACATCTTTTCAAACTGCAACCTTTTATAAAATTATTAGAATTTATGAAAGAATAAATCATTGATAAAGATACTTATTTGTTTTTAAATAATTTCACAAACTTAAGAAAAACCAAAGGAGAAATTTTGGAACGTTTTATTGATAAAAGATCAGTTCAAGAAAATGGCGTAGTTGAAAATACGGATGTTACAATCTTCTATATTGTAGAAAATTTTGTTCCAAAATTTATTGGAGGAGACTGTTGGGTAAGGTCGTGATTACTTGGACCGGTTGGAATGTGAATGTTACAGTTATGTTGTTAGGTTTAGAGGAGCACATGATATTCGGGAAATATATTGTGACAAGAAAAACACTACTATTATCTTAAAGCATAGAACATGGCATGGCAAGCAAAGGTTCAAAGTTAAGAGAAAACAAAACTCTTATAATTATAGAATAGAGGCACATTGGTTATTAACAAGAGACATACCGTTCACCACATCGTTGTTGGTTGGTGCCCCACTAGCGTTAATGTTGAATGTTAGTACAATAATGTCTAATTCCTGCACCTTTTGTAACATTCATTCTGTTTATTAGGTAGTACATTTTGTTCGAGTTTTTGTTTGAATTGAAATGTAAAACAACTACTCATACGCATGTAGGAGTCCTACGTAGCGCATGAGTAGTACGTGAAGTTGAGTCCTGCACACAGGGTCCTACACCTATAAATATGGTAGTGATGTGCATGGACTTTATAACTTTAGGATTTGAGCTTTTGTGAAGGAGGTGCTATCGTAACAAAGTCCTGCCAAAATTCAATCAGAATGTTTATTTAGATACTCTGAGCATCACAACACACATATATGGCTTCCGCACTTATATTTGTATCATAGATTCCGTTCACGTCATTCTAAACGTTTACCGCTCTACGTGATCGATTCGTGGAACTTTTATTGAAGGCACGCCCACGAGCATCTTGGTTAACTTGATTCATGTTGGCATGTCTTGGGCATTGGTTTCGGTAGTGGTTTCCGTCACCACACTCGAAACATTAGCCAACATTAAATCTTGCAATATGAGTAGGGGTAGTAGTAGGTTGAACGGGGCAATCGGTAGGTTAACATTAGGTCCAAAATCCACACGAAAAGTATTAACTAAGTGTCCATACCTACGACATCGGGTGCATAGGTGGCATAGTATTTGGGTAGGGTGATATAATTACAAGTGTTGCATAGAGGCAGGTTCCCACATATGGCCTTTCGTTGGGAACTTAGGTTGTAGGGACTATTTGGGCTACATAGGCTGCATTATTCTTAGTGGCTTTACGCTTCTTGTTGTTACGAGAGGATTCGGCCTTAGCATCCTTGGTTGTTTCAATAATGGCCTTGTTACTTACCATTTTATCGCCCTTAGTAGTTAAGGTGATTGCTTTGACGTTGTTATCTGTTAAGGTGGTTGCTAGGTGGATAGCTTCTTTGGTAGTGGTGGATTTACTTCCCCATACAACGTCTTGGATTTGCATAGACAAACCACCCGGGTGTACTTCTCAATGGCTCTAGACAGTGGTGTGACGATGTGATGTACAAGTAGACTTAGTTACTGAAATCGAGTGGTGTAGCCGAGGTTTTCTCGACTATCTTAAAAAAGATCCCAGAACTCAGATTCGAGCTTTTTCCTTTCGTTTATGGGGAAAACTCCTTTATCATCAGATTTTAAAGATTATGCCAGGGCAAGGATAGAGCAACTTCGGTATTCCACCACGTAAGTGCCCGTTGTTGAAGGACACCCATGGCGTATTGAACCTTAAGGTTATCGCGACAGTTACTGTTCATGAAGATACTTTCCATACTTTTGAAGCACTGTAAGAGTCCAATGGCTCCTTCGCTTCCAATGAACTTGACCAGATTGAAGGAGCTTGTAGGTACATGGAGCGTTCTCGTTCCCATACCCATTCCCATTAGTTGCATTGTTGAGTTGATTTACAAGATTGGGGGATAAAAACCATTTTTGGGGCAATGATGGCTTTCTCAGTTTTGTTTATTGTTTAGAGGCTCGTGACGAGGAAGCAATCTGAATAAGAATAAGATCACAAGAAAAGAGAACACAAGAGATCAAAGATATAGGTAAGATAATATTCGAAAATTGAAACATAAGACAAGTATACAAAGGATCGTCATGAAACGTTGACTAATAAAAGTTATTAGGTTCACATAAGGTTTGGAAAGACATGTTTTAGCATATAAGTAGACACCGAGAATTCCTAGGAAAGCATGACTGATATGTCAGTTGATTCAGATTTATACTAAATGCTTTCCTAGCCAAAAAACCCAGTGTACATATCCACATTTCCAAACTACATGTGTATTAATCATTATTAGACGCTAACACTCTGACAAGATTTTCAAAATAATTTTAGGCTTCATGCCTCGGAACCAATCCTATCCATCTTAGGATTGAAAAGAAAATAAGATTTAGGGAGTTGGTGGAATATGAAAACTAAACTAAACTAGGGAAATGGATGAAGATAAAGTTTTAGAAAACATGAGATAACTTGAGTCTAGATCAAATGTCTAATAATCTAATTCGCTATAACCATGGCTCTAATACTAATTTGCAACACCCCGAATAATGGCGGAAACATCGGGGCACTATAAAATTGTGCAATAGCTCATTACCAATTAAAATTTAAATAATTCATTAACCAAATTCATATTATCCAAACATAGAAAGGAAATAACAAATTGTTCTCAAATAAAGAAAACATCAGTTCAAATTTAATTTAATTAAGTCCAAAGCTTCTAACTGTAGCAAGTCTTGGAAATATCATCAAATATTGTTACCTGAAACATATGAGAAATTAAAGGGTCAACTTCAAAAACTTGGTGAGCATACATAGGTTTACATAATAAAAATAAATAAAGCAATTAGCATGCCAAATTTTATCTAGAACAATCTGGTGAATACAATACGTTGAAACAAATGAAGTGACAATCAAAGCTAGTGACAAAATTTAATATACCTACAATAAGAAGTTGGATGAGCAGTGCAGGCTGCTGCATGGCAGCTTGTCATTGGTCAGTTAGTTTTTTTTTCTTTTTTATATGTTTTTGTTTATTTTAGCTTTTAACCTTTAACATTTAGTATTTACACTTATAATCCTTCAAATTTCTAAAATATATATAATCCTTTTTATGTGCTTATATTTACGTATATGCCGGTATAAATTAAGGTTAATTACGTTTTTTTTCTTTTCGTAGGTTTTTCCTTATTTTATCCTTTACCATTCAACATTTAGTATTGCCAATTACAACCCTTCAACTTTATAAAAAGTTTATAATTATTTTTACGTGCTTATATTTATGTACGTGTCGGTATAAATTCATGTTGATTATGTTTCTTTGAAAATGGGTAGGCTAAGATATAATATGTTTTTTATCTATTTTTTGTACGTTTTTAATTAATCTACGTTTTAGCATAAATTTAATTTTAAAAAAAGTTTGGTCAAATATAATATATTTTCATTAGACTTAATAAATTCAGCTTACTTTACGTTTCGACAACGTGCGGTACCAATTTTAACTTAAAAACATATTTTTTTACTTATTTTTATGCACGTATCGGTATAAGATTAGGTTGGTGTTCGACGTAAATTTCTTTCGCAAAAAAGTGGTGCCATGTATATTACGTTACGTGCTTATTTTTATGTACATATTCAGTTTATCTACGTTTTGACGTAACTTATGTTTAGAAATGGTTCAGGTTTTTACTTCACAAATCCAAGTTACTTTACATTTGGACCCGCCGCATCGCACGGGGAGATGTACTAGTTAGGTTTAAAAACAAAAGTTTATTGTATGTTGACGTGAGCGAGACGTGTATGATTTTTGGATATATTTTAGGTACGTTTCACTCATTTATTCAAGATTTAAATTTATAAAAAATGATGTAACACTATCACTCTCTACTTCACGCTAGGGCAAGTGCACTCATTGTTGGCGTAGTATAGTGCTGGTAAGATACCGAGGTGTCCAAGGACACAAGAGCTTTTAATACTGGAATATCGTCGACGTCTAATCTAATCAAAACTTTTAAAAGATTTTTAATAAGTAAACTAAAGAAATAAAGTATAGTAGATAGAGAAAATAAATAGACAAGATAGAATCACTTGGTTCCGACTTATCATTTATTCATCCTTTGATGATTTCCGCACTTTGGGTTTTTTAAAAGATTATCTTAATTATATGGTATGTCCCTCTTTTGGAGGCAACGCTACCCTCAGCCATATTGGTCTAAGTCAGCAGGGATATAGTGCCGCAAGACTGAGATATTGGAAGATAATTAAGTAAGTTATTAATGAAAAATGTGGCATGCCCTTCTTTTTGAGGCAATGCTACCCTCGGTCATATTGGTCTAAGTCAGCAGGGATACAGTCCCGCAAGGCTGGTTTAAAGTTTTACATAGTAGTTTATTTATAAGGGATTCAAACCGTTCTTACTTCCCTGATTTGATGCTATCTGCCTCAAGGGAAGTCCTAATATGCTTGAACCAAGTCCTCGTAGGATCTATACACTGAACGAGGCAAGAACTTTGCCATACCACCCATCTAACCCCCTTCAAGGCAGTTAACACGCTTTATATAGACCGTAAAGACATGAATGAGTGAATTAACAAAACATAAAAAGATGATAGAATAAAGTTCACTTTCAATATAACAAACTAGTTATTAAAGACATTAATACATACTCAATTAAAAAGTTAACCAAAGCTTGGAAATCAAAAGTAATACATAAATAACTTGTCTTCACCAAGTGATGTAAGATATTAGCCAAGCATGACCTTTGTTTGACAAAAACTCTTACGATCAATCTTGGATCCCGAGACTATTACACACACTCTACGGATGGATGATGGATGAATGTGGTGGACGGTGGTAATGTAGTGGTGGAGTGGTGGCAGGTGTGAGAGAAGTGGTTTGCCAAGTGATGAGTTGGAGTGAAACCAAGCACCCCTATTTATAGCTAGAAACAGACCTTTCACACGGCCCCATGCCCTGCGGGCATGGCCCCGTGTCTTCCTCCTTCTCTGTTTCATTTATTGAACTTGTTAGATCATATGTTACACGGCCCTGTGTATCAACGGCACGGCCCCATGGCCATTGTACTTGTTGTATTGTCCAAGATTTGCATATCTGGAAGTTGACCACGTCCCTTGTCCAAGGGACACGACCTTGTGTCTCTTGTCTGCTTCCGATTGTCTTTTCTACTTTGGAATCTTGAAGGGGCACGACCCTATGCCGAGCAGTCACGACTCCGTGCTTGACTTCTGATTTGCTGTTTTTGGTCTTGGGTAAAGCTCGGAGGGTTGGTATAGTGTGTCATCTTTCCTTCTTCAATTTATGCTCGTTTTTATCATTCATTTGTTCCGTTGGTACATTTGAGCTCTTTTAATCCTGAAAATCAAAAGTATACAAAGAAACACACTTTCTCCAACACTCATACTGAAAATGGGTGATTTATACCGTATTTGACACAATTTATATGTTTCATTTTGACACATATATATGTTGTTTCAATCATCCTGAAAACAAATGATGGATAGGTTATCAGACATTTAGTACTATAACCTACAATAGTTGATGATTATACTGTTTCTTTAACATCCAGCCCCTCGTATCACCAATATTGTCTCTTTTGCCCCTGATGGGTTGCCCATCCAGGAACTCACGGCTTTGTTTTTTATTGATCTAAGAGGAGACTTCCTAGGAGGTCAACCATCCTGGTGCTACTCCCACCTGAGCACGCTTAACTGTGGAGTTCTCCTCTCATCCACTAGCATTAAGCCCAAAATGCGTTGATGATTTAAGAGGCGGGCATGTCACATGAACGAAGAATCTCTCCTGGCTATGGCCGATGTGGGATTTGCCTAGACAGTTACAATGGTCCATGTTAATCTTTCGGTAGTCGGTATCAGTATCATTACAATTACCCCCCTCCTTAGGGACTTATCGTCCTCGATGAGGTTTGCCCCACCATCCCGACCGGCTCAAGAGTGGCTCTGATACCATTTGTAACATCTGGTCCCTCATATTACCAATATTGTCCACTTTGCCCCCGATGGGTTGCTCATCCAGAAACTCACGACTTTGTTTTTGGTTGCCCTAAGTGGAGACTTCCTAGGAGGTTACCCATCCTAATGCTACTCCCATCTGAGCATGCTTAACTGTGGAGTTCTCCTCTCATCCACTAGCATTAGGCCCAAAACGCGTTGGTAATTTAAGAGGCGGGGCATGTGTTATGAACCAAAAATCTCTCCTGGCCACGGCCGATGTGGGATTTGCCTAGGGTGTTACAATGGTCCATGTTAATATTTCGATAGTCGGTAATAGCCCAAGTAAACTGTGCCAAGATATTGTCCGTTGTGCCCCCAATGGGTTGCCCATCCAGGAAACTACGGTCTTGTTTTCACCCGATGAGTTGCTCGCCTAGGCAAAACGAGTCTTGGTAGAGAAGGTTTCCACCCCTTTATAAGGAAGGCTTCATTCTCCTCCTCAACCGATGTGGGACTTACATCTCCACCCCACCTTAGGGAGCTCAACGTCCTTGCTGGCACATTGGCTCAGACCTTGGCTCTGATACCATTTGTAACATCCGGCCTCTCGCACTACCAATATTGTCCGCTTTGCCCAAAGGTTTGCCCATCCAGAGATTTACGGCTTTGTTTTTGGTCGCCTCGGTGGAGACTTCCCAGGAGGTCACCCATCCTAGTACTACTCCCACCTGATCACGCTTAATTGTGGAGTTTTCATGTGCTTCACAGCCAACTAAGCCCCAAACGTTGGTGATATAAAAGGCATTGGATTACTTATGAAGCAGGGATCTCTCATTGTCACGACTGATGTGGGATTTGACTAAGGTGTCACAATGGTCCATGCTAATCTTTTTGGTATCGTTACAATCACCCCTCCTTAGGGACACATCATCCTCGATGAGTTTTGCCTACCATCCCGAATGGCTTAGGAGTGGCTCTGATACCATTTGTAACATCTGGCCCCTCGTATCACCAATACTGTTCGCTTTACCCTAGATGGGTTGCCCATCCAGGAAACTAACGGCTTTGTTTTTTGTTACCCTCAGTGGAGACTTCCCAGGAGTAGCACCAGGATGGGTGACCTCCTAGGAAGTGGAGTCCACTGAAGGCAACCAAAAACAAAGCCGTGAGTTCTCAAATGGGCAACCCATGGGGGCGAAACGGACAATATTGGTGATACGAGCGACCGTACGTTATAGTTTCTAAAGTTAGTTCACCAAGTCATGTTTAAGTCAAGATGTATAAAATAACATATGACATAGGTAATGGCTATTGCCAAATAATTGTATATGTTTCACCCAAAAAGTTTAAAAGGAAAAAAGGGCTATGTAACCGATCTGAATATAGCTACCAAACACAACTGATGGCGTGATCAAAAATATTTACTAGCCTTTAAATAAAAGTGAAATAATTAACCAATGGCGTAATTTATAAAAATTACTTATTTAGAATAATTTTTATAAACTAATTTAGGCTTTAAGTTCTATGAAAATATGGATTAAATAATGGTTAAAATTTATTTTTATAAATTTAAAGTTTTATGTTTATATTTGATTATATTTTTTAATAAAATAAACATATTTTTAGTTTATTATTTATAAACCCTACACAATATATTAATTTAAAAAATTACACTTTTTAAGTAAATTCTATATATCTTTAAAACACAAAGTCTCTGGCTTTTACGCCACCGACCCTCACCTTTCAATAAACTACAAGGCCATTCTCTCCACTGTTCAATAAAATAAAAGGTCACATCAACATTGAGAAATAATACTTTTAGCCCATGCTCTATATAATATGATAAATCCAACCCTCAACTTTGCGAAATAGTATTATTATCCCCTACTTCATTTTACCTTTACTGGCATCCCCTTATACTTTAAAAGTTTGCATTTTTAACTCACTTTACTCTTCCTTTTATGTTTTCCCCAAAGTCTGACTATATTACAATTAGTCCATTGACTTTACAAACGTCAACGTTTAATCCCTCATGGTTCGAATATTCCAGCTTTATCCATACACCATATATAACATGCGTTTTTAACATATTATTTTCTTTAGTGATTTTCGTTTTCTACTTTCTTTTTTGAAGAACTAATTTCTCGTTATATATCTTTAAAACACAAAGTCTCTGGCTTTTACGCCACCGATCCTGACCTTTCAATAAACTACAAGGCCATCCTCTCCACTGTTCAATAAATAAAAGGCCACATCAACATTGAGAAATAATACTTTTAGCCCATGCTCTATATAATATGATAAATCCAACCCTCAACTTTGCAAAATAGTATTATTATCCCCTACTTCATTTTACCTTTACTGGCATCCCCTTATACTTTAAAAGTTTGCATTTTTAACTCACTTTACTCTTCCTTTTATGTTTTCCTCAAAGTCTCACCATATTACAATTAGTCCATTGACTTTACAAACGTCAACGTTTAATCCCTCATGGTTCGAATATTCCAGCTTTACCCATATACCATATATAACATCCGTTTTTAACATATTATTTTCTTTAGTGATTTTCGTTCTCTAATTTCTTTTTTGAAGAACTAATTTCTCGTTAACCTCCTTGAGTTTTAAAAGTTTTGATTTTACCCTTTTCATTCCTTTACATGGAAAAAGTTTTACTTGTTGGTTTTTATATACGTGTCGGTATAAATTCAGTTGATCTACGTTTAGATGCAATTTTCTTTAATGATTTTCCTTCGCCATTTTTTAAAAGAACTAATTTGTCGTTAACTTTCTTAAGTTTCAAAAGTTTGACTTTGGCCCTCCTATTCTTATACTTGAAAAAATAATTTTTTACGTGCAGATTTTTATGTACATATCAGTATAAATTCAAGTTGATCTATGTTTAGACAAAAACTTATCTTCGGAAACGAGTCAGTTCAAGTATAATAAGTTTTTTTACGTACCATACCGAGCATCATTAAATATAATGCATTTTCATTCCATATAAATTCAAGTTACTTTGCGCTTCGTGTGTTTTCTATTCTTAAAGCTATAATAAGCCCTTTTGATTATTGCGCATCGGTCGCGTTACATAGCACTTGCACTAATCCATTCGATATTTGAAATTTATCCATGCTGCAACGTACACGGGTCCATTTGCTAATTAATTCATAAAATAAAAATAATGATTTTGTAGTGTTTTTGTAATTAAAACAGTTTATTAATTATATGTATAAAGGTAAGTAAATAAAAAACATTAAATTAAATTAAATTCACTTTAAAAAAGAACGTGGGGGGGAGGGGGGCTCAAACCTAGGTCTCCGGATGGTTAAAGATTTATGATATGCTATGATGAGCAGCTGGACTACTAGTTTGCTGGTAGTCATAACGAAATTTATTGTTTTTATATACATACTACGTAACCCAATTTATAAACTATAAACCCCAACTCTATATTTCTGAAATTGTATATGAACTGCCCTCTATTATTTCAAACTAAAAGAGGGCTTTTGATTAATAATGCATGACAAACAAAACCCACATGGTAATTGTCCTTAATGAACTCGAAAAGAGGCGATTGAAGGTTGGCCGGAGTATAGGAATTTCAGTGAGATTGTAAAGAATAGCATAGGAGAATCTGAGGGTGATTTTGAGTTGTGGCGAGTTGGAAAGGTGTCTAAGGTCTCATATTTATACACCAAATCAACGAGCAACAGATAAAGACGTTTCATGAACTTTCAGAATTGTATGGGTTATCGGATATTCATGAGACATAGCGAATTATTGGCTACTATTCGAGATAAAGGTATGAGTATGATGGAGATAATGATTATCGGGTAGAAGATCAAGTTCGACAAACAAAATAAGGGATTCCGGTTTTGCGGAAACCCGGTTTAGACTCCCCGTAGAAGAAGCCCCAAAAGCGGGCTTTTGTTTTGAAAAGTTTGATCTCTTTGTCACATTTTGTTCCTGTGGTTTCGTTCTTTACAAATCAAATCTAAAACTTATTTTTGTATTCAAACTTTTACGAAATGACATGTTTAGTCCTTAAGCTTTTTTTTATAACGTATAAACTTTGTACCTTAAAAAATTCTTTTATTTATCAAAACTTTATTTAAAAAAAATCTTCTTAAACTTTAACCTTTTATGAAATTAATAGAATTTATTAATGATTAAATCATTAATAAAGATATTTATTTGTTTTTAAATAGTTTCACAAACTTAAATAAAATAAAAAGAGAAATTTTGGAACGTTTTATTGATGAAAGATCGATTCAAGAAAATAACGTAGTTGAAAATACCGGATGTTACAAACACCTGCAAACATTTTCTTTATCTTTTTATAATTTGTCTTCGGATGTTACAAATTTACTAACTTTCATTTTATATTTATTATTTTCTTGGGTAACATGCTTATATAATAATTAGAATACTAAAAAAATATTTCTAAGATACCAACGCACAATATTTAGTGAACTCATTGTGTATACACCAATATGTGTGGGTATACTCAATATTTAATTGGTCATTTGCCCGATGGGTATTGGGTCGATTCAATATGATATATGTTCACTTTTTTTGAAATGATTTTGTGATTCTTAACGCTCACTTTGACGACACCATTTTTGAGTTACTTCGTAATACCCAGCCGCAAATTGCTATTTTTATCTACATCTTGCTCATAATTGAGCCATCAAAATTACCATTACTATGAATAACCTACATGCGTCTCTGCCGCGAAACGTGGATAGTAATACTAGTTTATTTCAAATGAAACTTCTTTAAAAAAATACTTTTACGTGGAAAATGTTTATTGGAATTGTAATAGCAGCTTGCTCTATTTCTTTTATTCTTTTTAGATTAATGTACTTTTTCTTATCAATAGCAACATGTTGGTCATCAATATACGTAGGTTGTTGTCAGAAAAATATAACAGCTGCCTGTGTTAATATATTACTCTGAACCTGTCTATCCATCCTACTACATTATTTATTGAGTTTCTTAGTACGAACCTCCAACAAATGGAAAATCTTGCCAACAAGTTTTTGCCAAATGATTCTTAACTTAATCCTCTAAATGGTTGATAATCGACGTATTCGAAATTGTAATACATTTTGTTTATATAATTTTTCCATTTGCTTTTAATAGACACGCTTTAAAATATATAATAAACCACTAGAATCTTTTTAAGACTTGAGCCAATGTTAACGTGAATTAGTAAATGAATAATATTGGCCATTTAATATACGTTTTAATATTTTTCTGTTGGATTTTCTACCACCAAAGTCCAATGCATCAGACCTCATTATAGGTAGTAAAATAGTTGTCTAGTGGGCCTGGGTCTCCCGTAGTCTCATCGAAAGGAGCAAATTATTGATCAATTTATTATAGATCCAATGGCAGATGTTGGGTTTGGATTTGTGTGGGTTAAACGAACTAAAAGTAAATCGAGAAGATCACTTTTTGAACTAGTGGTGTACAACTACAAAAGCCGGTTTGGGTCTAAACTGATTTGGCCCAAACAAGTTCAGGTTAAGAACCGGTTTAAGTTCAGGTTAAGAATCGGTTTTAGGGTTGAAAACCTAATCCATCCAATTCTATTTGGATTGGGTTTAAAACCGATTTCAACTTTGGAAACTGTTTTATTATCAGTTTTTTAGGCAGGCTTAATTAAAGTGGTCGGTTTCTGGGTCACCGAGTCCAAACTAGTTTTATTTGTACGCCTCTACTTTGAACATTGTTTATTAGAAGAATATGTAATATAAACATTATCGGGATCTTTAATTAAAGTGGCGTTATCGGTGTGGGTTTAGTAGATCAAGGAAGAATATTGATTATTCCAACGTACAAACTGGGCAAAAGTGTTATTTGGGACTTTGGTAAAACTGTTTATTGTGCGTGTTATTTATTTACTTTTAGGGTTTATTTGAAAACCAATTTTATTGAGATAATCACAGAACTAATGTGAATACTACAAAATAAACCCTTAAAAAACCTAACCCTCACCTCTCTCTCCTCCAAAAAAACCCCTAACCCTCCTCCCCAAAATACCTAAAAAAACCTAACCTCCCCACCTACCCAACCTAAATGCTAAAAACTAAACAATAAAGCTAAACGACACAACTAAATGCTAAAATTTTTATTTTTTTGGACCAAAAGTAGCGATTTAATTTTAAAAAAATTTGTGTTTTTAAATTTTTAAGATATTTTTTGTTGTGTTGACATTGGCTCTCGTGTTTCTTGCAACAAAGAGTGGTTCCTAACGGATTATATATATAAACAGAGAGAGTGTGTGTAATGTACAATTGGCTTTAACGTACGACTACGTTCCGCATTTTATAATCAGCAATAACGAAAACCCCCATGTTATAAACATATAAATCCGCATGTTCAAATAGCCACCATGACCACATGTTCTTAAAACATAAGGTGGCCATAAAATCATATGTTGTATGAACCTAAAACCGTTTGTTGCATGAACTTAAAACCGTATGTACAAATATCAACCATGACCGTATCCGCATGTTGTAACCTAAAACCGCATGTTATATTTTCATCTCGTACGCATCGTACGTTAAGGCTAATTATACGTTAACTAACTCCTATATATATATATATATATAGGGTTAGGTTCATTTGTGAACAACCCCTTTGATTATGAACACTAGTGAACTAATCATATCCCTTGATTATATATAGGGGAGGTTCGTTTAAGAAAAAATTTAATTGAGAAGAAAAAAACAAAGGATACAATTGTAAAATATCAAATAGTTTTTCTTTTATCTCATTTATCTATACTACCCGATTTTTACCCTTTTGATAATTTTACATTGTGGTGTTATCGGTGTGGGTTTAATAAATCAAGGAAAAATATTGATTATTCGAACGATACCAACTAGGCAAAGTGTATTGTACAATTGGCTTTAATGTACGATTAAGTTTCGCAAGTTATAATCAGCCAAAACGAAAAGCCGCATGTTATAAAGATATAAATCCGTATGTTCAAATAACCACCTTGACCACATGTTTCTAAAACATAAGGTGGCCATAAAATCATACGTTGTATGAACCTAAAACCGCTTGTTGCATGAACCTAAAACGGCATGTACAAATATCAACCATGACCGCATCCGCATTTGTAACCCAAAACCGCGTGTAATATTTTCATCTCGTATGTATCGTACGTTAGACTAACTCCTATATATATATATATATATATATATAGGGTTAGGTTCATTTGTGAACAACCCTCTTGATTATGAACACTAGTGAATTAATTGTAGCCCTTGATTATCAATACAAAAGTGTAAATCAATAACCAAGATTTGTTGATGAAAATATACTAGTGTTCACTCTTGAACCCCATATATATATATATATATATATATATGGTTCATTTGAGAAGAAAATTTATTTGAGAAGAAAAAGAACAAAGGATACAATTGTAAAATATCAAGTAGTTTTTCTTTTATCTCATTTATTATTCATAAAGACTATGATGCTTTACACTAATTTGTTTTGCCTACACACATAAAATGTTATCCTACACATTTATTCTATACAAGTCGTAATTTATCCTGAACATCTAGTAATTTGTCATACACTCTAATTTTTTTTTCTTTTTGAAAAAAATATATATTTTGAAAATAAGTTACAAATTTAATCTAGTTAGCTATTAAAAATAAAGACTAGATTAATGATCTGTGTAAGTTTACAAATATACCTTTATATTAAAATTAAATGCAATTATTAAATATAATAAAATGATGCCTTCTTATTGGTTGAAACTTCTTTTTTGTTTCTTTTTATAAAAAAATGTTCTCATTTGAATCCTCAACTCTCTCTCTCTCTCTCTCTCTCTCTATATATATATATATATATATATATATATATGTGTATATATATGTATATATATATATGATGGGGTTATTGTAAAAAGGAGGTTTTATGTGAGCAGGGTAAAAAGTGTTTTAGACCATTAGATCAAATCTTTTGATGGTTCAGATGAAAAATCGTAAAAATGTAAATTGTATTATATATTTTTTTGACCAATTTGACAACAATAGGGGTTCTTTTAAAAATTTTAAATATAGAAACTATATCAATTCAACATAACCCTGTTATCAAACTCTCCTGAATTCACGCACCACAACCCTTCTTCATCGGAGATAGATCGCAATCAAGATTCGAAGTTCTGAATGATTAATACAAGTAATCTACTGTATGTCTTCATCATTGTATGTTATACTAAAATCATATGGTGCCGTGATTTTTTGTTCAATATTGATTTAGGGAAGAATTCAAAGTATCAGAAACAGAGTGTGATAAATCGAAGAGGATGGATACTAAGGGAAAATCTATCACATTGCAAGTAAAACGCAAATCGTTGGCTCCAGCAACTAAGAAAGGTTGTTTTTTTTCCAAGATTACATCTATGTTTTTAATTTTCTTGGCTCCAGCAATTATGATATATGGTGTTATAATGTGTGAGGTTAGGGTAGGATGTGTTTTGTTTATGTTTGTTAGCATGTTTACTCTCATCAGGGCATGGTGTTATATCGTTTTTTGCTGTTTTTTTGTTAGTACTAGAAGATAGGGTGATTGATAAGTATACTGTTTAGGTGGCAGGGTGTTATATTGGTTTGGGATATATATTGGCGTTTATGATAGTATGGTGTTATATTGAATTCGGAGGTTTGTTTAGACGATGTGTTTTTGCTTGAGTGGTTGTGGTGTTATATGGGTTTGGGGAATTGGTGAAATGTTTTTAGAATGGTGTTATATAGATTTTGTAATATTTAGAAGTTTTGTAATTGTGTAGTTGATGTCTTAAGTTAGTATGTAGGATGTGTTAGGGTGTTTGTTAGTGATGTTTCCTATGATGTAGTGTGCGTTAACTTTATATTGTTTGTCGATAGTGTTTTATTGAAGGATATAATGTTAGTTTAGCCAACAATTTGAGATTAGGGGTAATTTAGAAGTTTTGTAATTGTGTAGTTGCTATCTAAAGTTTTGATGGTGTTGGTGTTTTAATTGAAGGATATAGTGTTAGTTTAGCCAACAACATGGCATGTAGATAATATGAAGTATTATAGCAAATGACTAAAGGTTGTGTAGTTCTATGGTGGCTTTGAATGTGTACTATGATATATGGTAAATGTTTTATATATGTTTGGTAATGAACACACTGGATGACAGTGACAAAAAAACAATGTGCTTAATTGAGAGTGTTTTCTTGATCATGAATTATTAGTAAGGTGGAGCCTAAGCATTGCAAACAAACAAGGCCTGTCAAAATTTAAAAACACAACAGAACACTGTTCAAGCGGGCGGTGGAGTCAGAAGGACATGAATATGAAACGTTGTGTGACGAGCGAAGGTTGAAGAATGATGAAAATGAAGTGGCAAGAATATGTAAAAAATTGGATTCAAGGCAGTAGGTCGTATTTTCATTTCTAGTTAAATTCAGATTGAAAACAACAGCTAACTTTTTTTTGTAAGTCGGTTTGGTGTGTGGTTGGTAAATGTGTCTTAACTATAGGTTAACCTTTGGATTGGCTTCACATGGACTCGATATGGAGGTTTTTGTGATGGAATGGGTTAACATTTGGATTGGCTTCACATGGACTCGATATGGAGGTTTTTGTGATGGAATGAGGCTGCAATGATGAAGTTAATTTGTAACACCCCGAAAATATTAAACTATATAAATAATTAGGGGCATTTAACTTAGTTACTGAAACCCCTTAAAAATATATATATATATATATATATATATATATAAATATTAAGCTTAACGGTTAAGCATTTAACTTAGTTAATGAAACCCCTTTAAAAAGGAGATTGGACTTGTAACGCCCCTAATATATATATATATATATATATATATATATATATATATATATATATAATATTAAGCTTAACGGTAAATATTATACACATGATTATTTAAATGAGTTAAAATACTTGATTAGTTACTTGTTGATAACTAATTATACATTTGAATAGAGCCTTTGTATAGTAAACAAAATATTGAGGACTGAATTGGATATTTGGTAAACTAGTGGTTATAAATAAGATTTTAAAACTCAAAACACAAACTAGTGTGTGTTTTGGTCGATTAGAGCAAAAGAAGAAAAGGGAAAATTTTTGAAAACCCTAATTATCATCAATTCCTCAAAATCAAAAGAGAAATTGGACTTAAGACTCTTGCATGAGCATATATTAACAATCATCTAGACCAAAGGAACTATAAGGTATGTAAAATTTTGATGATTAGTAATATTATGAAATTATATGAACAACATAAGTTCTATGTTGAATGTAATTGTGAATACTATGGTAGAATTTGTGGTGTATATGAATTTAGGAACAAATCTTTAATGAAGGATTGCTATGATTCTAATGTTTGAATGATTAGCAATGTTTGTACTAAGTGGGTTTTTTGTGAATATGATGAACACATGAATTGTAATAGTTAGATTGTTGTTGATTACACCTTCTAAACACAGGGATATGAAAGAATGTTATTACATGGTGGAGAGCTAAATCATAGGCTTGATAAGAGTTGTATAAAAATTTTGCCCACAAGATGCTTGATGAAATGCTTAAATGATCATTAATTGTTAAAAAGAATGAAAGAATTATGTTAATAAGAATATGACAACTTACATCTCATATATAGTATTATGGAGTCTAAACAGTAAATCGAATTGAACTTTATAGGCAAATTGGATGAAACACCAAGTGACTGAACCGGGGTGGATACGCGATTGAAGGGAAAGCTCTAAGGTACGTGGCTTTAAGCTTGTAGGGTTTCACTGAAACATTTGTATTTAATATATATTGATGAATTAAGTAATGTTCGTGAAATTCGGTTCATTTAAAAGCGATGGATTTCGCAAGAGTGAATCGAATAAATGAACAGTGAAAGATGACGTGTTTGGTAGTTCATAAGTGATGGATTTCACATGAACAATTAAACAGGTCAAATCACGATTAACGGAAGACTTGGTTTGATCAATAGTGAAGAATTCACATGAACAAACCAAAAACTATGCATATGCGTAAACCGGGTAACGGTAACGCAGGTTACGTATAATGAATCAATGATACGGGTAGCAATAAGCTTCTTGCTTGGTTATAGTGACCAAACGGGTTAAGCAATATGATAAAAGGAAGTTTGGTCGAATAATAGTGATGGAATTCGCTAAGATGACCAAACGGGTCAAACTATATAATGAATGGAGATTTGGTTGAATAAAGCGATGGATTTTGCTAAAATAACCAAATGGGTTAAAATGACAAGATAAACAAAGGATAGTTTGAATAAAGCGATGGACTATCTCTAGGGCAACCTAACGAGTTAAATAAAATTTTTATGCATACCGGAAGGGATGCGAGAACGGTAGTTTTACGTTAAGGGCGGATAAAGGGTAAAATCGGAAAATATGCGTAAAACCGAGTAATGGATGCGCAAATTATAGTAGTTACCGAAAATGATATATGTCTATATAAGTAGTAATTTAGTAAGGATTTATAAGAGTATAACTAGTTCGTTTGCTCAAAATGAGCAAACGGGTCAAAACTAGAAGATTTTACGAAACTAAAACCGTGTAGCGTAAATTTTCTTGATAAAGCTACTATAGTAATGAAAACAAGAAATAATATTTTATGGATGAATTTCGTCAGATTACGAGCCATAAATTGATGTACAGGACTTAAAAAGGGCAAACCGGACAAATAAATAATGTAGCAGCTAAAGTGCTGCAGTAGATGTCGTCGGTGACGCAACTTCTCGTCGTCGCGGACGCTGCAACGTCTTCCGATGGCTTAACCTACTGTGTACGGTAGTTAAGCTCCGACGCAATGAAATAAGGAGCGTCGCCGATGCAGCTTTCTACCGTCGCCAACGCGGCTTCAGTATTCAAAACTTAAAAATTTTAAAATTTGTTAATTAATTATAATACGTTTCATTTATCTAGTTATGTACTAACAAATTGTAAATTTAGATAATTATGAAGAACGTAAGCTTTGATGGGTGAAGCTTTCAAGCTTGGAAAAAGAACCGAACATTTCTTTTGTGCAAGCTTTCGTTTGATTGACTTACTTTATGTAGTAACTTTTATTTCAAATGTAAATTTGTTTCAAAATACTTTTTAAGTTTAAACAATTTGGTATTTAAATGTAAGACAAAATTTTATTTTCTATAAATTTATGTAGTATTTTATGTGAATTGCTTATTTTATAAGTATGTGTTTTATAAATTGGTAATCAGAGCTTAAGGTTAAAAACGGAAATGTGTTCAGTTTAAAGCTTGATAAGACATCCAGTAAGAATTAGTTATAAACTGAATTTCTATAGGAAATTATAGAAAGGAAGATGATTTAAAGTGTATGGGAAGGAGTGTATTAATACACTCGAACCCGGGAAATACACTAAACATAAACGGTGAAGGCAATTTATATACTTGACCGAACTGAAAAAGAAAATGTGTATTATCAAGCAAATAGGGTAAATATCCACATAAAATATGGAAATTATTAAATAAGTTGCTTACCAAAATTACTAAGGAGCAACAGGAGATGACACAGTGTCTCTCATGACGGAAGAGATACGAGAAAAGATTTCCGAAAAAGTCGGAAAGGCCTTGGATGCAAGCTTACCTCAATTTATGGATAGGCTACAAGCTACAATCTTATTGGTTGTAGAAGAAAGAATGAATTAATTAAAAGAAAGTCTATGTGCAAGAAAAAGACAAGACTAAAAAGAAGAAAGCGTGTCCATATGACAAGTTCATGGCATGTAAACCACCAATCTATAACGAAGAGGTAGACCCTAGTTTGCCAACGATGGATAAGTGATACGGAAGGGGTCTTTGAACGAACTCATTGCGACGAGACCGACTTTCGTAGCTTACGGGACTGGTCAATTGAGGGGTCAAGCAAAAGATTGGTGGGACAATCTTAAGAAGGAACAAGGGGTCGAGGCCACAATGGCTATGAAATGGGAGGATTTTAAGGTGCCATTTTTTTTAAACATCATAGCCCCAAAGCCGTGATAAATAAAATAAAAGAAGAATTTATGCAGCTAAGACATAAGGGTGAAACAATTGATAAGATCACGGGAGTGTTCCTTGACAAGTTGAGGTTTTGCAATGAGTTGGTACAAACGAAGGAGCAAAAGATATATTACGATTACAACATGTTGAGTGCGGAGTATAGAGAATATATGACTCCCTGGAAATATGAACATCTCTCGGAGGTTATAAATGTCGCAAGAGAACGTGAGATTGAGTTAAGGAAGCAAATCGAGAGAGGCGAACGAAGGGCGGTGGATGCAAACCCAAGTTACACTAAAAAGCAAAAGGTGAATGAAATTCCAAAGAGAGCGAATACAAAAGGAGGGTCACCTAGCTACAAAACATGTGGTCGTGCCCATAAGGGTGAGTGTTATTTCAAAAACGAATTGTGTGTTATATGCGGGAAAACGGGACATCTGGCTTCGAATTGCCGTGGTAAAGTGTCGGTGTGTTATAAATGTTACCAACCGGGTCATAAGAAATCTGAGTGCCCAGAATTAAAAGGAAAGAAAGAATTAAGGTGCCATTTTTTTAAACATCATAGCCCCAAAGCCGTGATAAATAAAATAAAAGAAGAATTTATGCAGCTAAGACATAAGGGTGAAACAATTGATAAGATCACGGGAGTGTTCCTTGACAAGTTGAGGTTTTGCGATGAGTTGGTACAAACGAAGGAGCAAAAGATATATTACTATTACAACATGTTGAGTGCGGAGTATAGAGAATATATGACTCCCTGGAAATATGAACATCTCTCGGAGGTTATAAATGTCGCAAGAGAACGTGAGATTGAGTTAAGGAAGCAAATCGAGAGAGGCGAACGAAGGGCGGTGGATGCAAACCCAAGTTACACTAAAAAGCAAAAGGTGAATGAAATTCCAAAGAGAGCGAATACAAAAGGAGGGTCACCTAGCTACAAAACATGTGGTCGTGCCCATAAGGGTGAGTGTTATTTCAAAAACGGACTGTGTGTTATATGCGGGAAGACGGGACATCTGGCTTCGAATTGCCGTGGTAAAGTGTCGGTGTGTTATAAATGTTACCAACCGGGTCATAAGAAATCTGAGTGCCCAGAATTAAAAGGAAAGAAAGAAGTGTCCGACACAAGGATCAAAGTTCCAAGATCAAAGGCAAGATCCTTCCATATAACTGCAGCTGAAGCCAAGGTTGAACATGATGTAGTTTTAGGTACACTTACTATAAATTGTATTCCCGCATGCATTTTATTTGACACGGGTGCAAATAAATCTTTTGTTTCAAAAAGGGTTACTCAACACCCTTCGTTTACATTGATAAAATTACATATGACTATGGAAGTTGAAATACTTAATAATAAAAGTTCTGTTGTCTATGAAATATGTCGGGATTGCAAACTGAATGTTGACGGTGAGGATTACTCGATTGACTTGATACCCATGTATATGGGGGAATTTCAAGTGGTGGTTGGAATGGACTGGTTGTCTCACTACCACACCAAGGTGATATGCTTCCGTAAAGAAATACAATTGACATCTCCGTGCGGAAGGCGTGTCAGTATTTACGGAGAAAAGAATTGCAACCCCATATTATGTACAATGGCGGAAGCCCAAAGATTCGTTTAACATGGGTGTAAAGCATACTTAACTTACGTGCTTGATTCAGAAAAAGAATTGCCAAAAATTGAAGACGTGCCTATTGCAAGGGAATTTGAAGACGTAATTCCTGATGATTTACCAGGATACCACCTGAACGTGAGGTAGAGTTTGGGATCGAATTAGTCCCGAATGTAAAATCGGTAGCCAAGGCACTATAGACTAGCTCCGTCGGAACTCCAAGAATTAATGTCGCAATTGCAAGACTTACTGGCTAAAGGGTTTATTCGACCGAGTGTTTCCCCATGTGGTGCACCGGTGTTATTCGTAAAGAAGAAGGACGAAAGTATGCACATGTGTATAGATTACCGGGAATTAAACACACTTACGGTAAAGAATCGATACCCACTTCAGATAATTGATGACTTATTTTACCAACTACAAGGTGCGAGTTGGTTTTCGAAAATCGACTTAAGGTCGAGTTACCATCAACTGAGAGTGAAAGACGAAGACATACACAAGACGGATTTCCGTACACGATACGGGCATTATGAATTCCTCGTAATGTCTTTTGGGATAACTAATGCATCGTCGACATTCATGGACCTTATGAATCGAGTTTGCAAAACCATGTTGGATAAGTCGTGATTGTGTTCATTGACGACATTCTCGTATATTCGAAAAGCAAAGAGGATCACGCTCGTCCTTTATATGAAGTACTGGAAACCCTTAGGCGAGAAAAACTATATGCGAAATTCTCGAAATGTGCCTTTTGGCTTCGGGAAGTATAATTCCTTGGACTTATCATCAGCGCCAAAGGAGTACTAGTAGATCCATCCAAAGTAGAGGCAGTATCAATTTGGAATCCTCCGAAAAATCCGTCAGAGATTAGAAGATTTTTTGGGCTTGAAGGATATTAAAGGCGATTCATTCAAGATTTCTCCAAAATTGCATCGCCATTAACTAAATTAACCTGAAAGGACGAAAAACTTTCTGGGGGATGAACAAGAAAAGGCGTTCCAAATGCTTAAGGAGAAATTGACCAGTGCTCCGGTATTGACTTTACCGGATGGCACTGATGACTTGGTAGTGCATTCGGATGCATCTCACCTAGGTTTTGGGTGCGTACTTATGCAACGGGGCAGGGTGATTGCCTATGCCTCTAGACAATTAAAAGTGCATAAAAAGAAATATCCAACTCACGACCTCGAATTGGCGGTAGTGGTATTTGCCTTGAAAATCTGGAGGCACTACTTATACGGAGTGAAATGCACTATTTTCACTGACCATAAGAGTTTGAAATATTTCTTTGATTAAAAGAAGTTAATTATGAGACAAAGACGATGGCTAGAAACGGTGAAAGACTATGATTGTGAAATCCATTACCATCTAGGGAAGGCTAATGTAGTAGTTGATGCGCTAAGCCGAAAGGAAGAGTTTACACCTATACGAGTGCGGTCGATGCAACTCGTAGTAACTTCGGGTTTACTTGAAGAAATCCGAGTGGCGCAAGTAGAAGCAATAAACGAAGAAAATTGGAGAAAAGAAGTGTGAAGGGTTTATTGAAAGATATTGTAGACGGAGAAAATAGGGTGAAATCCGATTCAATAGAATTTGGGTTCCGAATACTTGTGGTGTCAAGGATCTTCTACTCGATGAGGCCTATAAATCGGGTTATTCGATTCACCAGGGAGCGACCAAGATGTTTTGAGATCTAAAGCATAATTATTGGTGGCCCGGAATGAAAAGAGATATAGCTAAATATGTTGAAAAATGTCTAACTTGCTTAAAAGTAAAGACATAGCATCAAAAGCCATGCGGCAAGCTCTAACCGCTAGATATACTAGTTGGGAAATAGGAACATGTTACCATGGACCTATTAACCAAGCTACCGAGAACAGCTCGAGAATTCGACGCTATATAGGTGGTAGTGGATAGATTGACAAAAAGCGCTTATGTTATTCCTATTCGTGAAACTTATACTTCTGAAAAGATGTCGGAAGTATACATGTATGAAATTATAGCACGCCATGGAGTACTAGTGTCTATCATGTCTGATAGAGATACTCGATTCACTTCAAATTTCTGGTGCGATTTCCAAAAACAAATGGGTACTAAACTGCTAATCAGTACAACATATCATCCTCAAACCGACGGCCAAAGAGAGCGAACAATTCAAACATTAGAAGATATGCTTTGAGCTTGTATTATTGATTTTGGTGGTAGTTGGGAAACTTACCTACTATTGGCTGAATTTTCATACAACAATAGTTACCATTCAAGTATTGTATGGCGTCGTATGAAATGCTCTATGGTAGGAAATGTCGAACCACCGTGTGTTGGGGGTGAAGTAGGGCCTTGCGAACTCGCACACAAAGATATAACTAGAGATACCAACGAGAAAATTGATATGATTCGAACCATCTAAAGGCGGCCCAAGATCGGCAAAAATCTTATGTAGATAAAAGACGAAGACCTATTGAATTTTAAATTGGAGATAGAGTAATGCTTAAAGTATCTCCGTGGAAAGGAATCATCCGATTTAGGAAAAGGGGGAAAGTTAAGTCCAAGGTTTATTGGGCCTTTTAAAATTATTGATCGAGTGGGAAATGTAGCGTACCGTCTAGAGCTACCGGAAGAACTGGACAGGATACACAACACTTTCAATGTTTCACATTTACGAAAATGAATAGCCGACGAGACAGCCTATGTTTGATATAATGACTTAGTGGTAGATGATAAACTCAATTACTTGGCAAAGCCGATTGCAATCCTTGACCGGAAGGTCAAGGGATTAAGGAATAAAGAAGTTAATCAAGTAAAGGTCAAGTGGAACATCGAAGAGGGGCGGACACCACTTGGGAGTCCGAAAAGGAAATGAGACGACTCTACCCTTCATTTTCGGTACGTGTATGTGTTTCGGGGACGAAACCCTTTTAAGGGGGATGGATTTGTAACACTCCAAAAATATTAGACTATATAAATAATTAGGGGCATTTAACGTAGTTAATGAAATCCCTTTAAATAGGGGATTGGACTTGTAACGCCCCTAATATATATATATATATATATATATATATATATATATATATATATATATATTTAATAATATTAAGCTTAACGATAAATATTATACACATGTTTATTTAAATGAATTAAAATACTTGATTAGTTACTTGTTGATAACTAATTAAACATTTGAATAGAGCCTTTGTATAGAAAATAAAATATTGAGGACTGAATTGGACATTTGGTAAACTAGTGGTTATAACTAAGATTTTAAAACTCAAAACATAAACTAGTGTGTGTTTTGGTCGATCAGAGCAGAAGAAGAAAAGGGAAAAATTTTGAAAACCCTAATTATCATCAGTTCCTCAAAATCAAAAGAGAAATTGGGCTTAAGACTCTTTCATGAGCATAAATTAACAATCATCTAGACCAAAGGAACTATAAGGTATGTCAAATTTTGATGATTAGTAATATTATGAAATTATATGAACATCATAAGTTCTATGTTGAATGTAATTGTAAATAGTATGGCAGAATTTGTGGTGTATATGAATTTAGGAACAAATCTTTGATGAAGGATTGCTATGATTCTGTTGTTTGAATAATCAGCAATGTTTGTACTAGGTGGGTTTTTGTGAATATGATGAACACATGAATTGTGATAGTGAGATTGTAGTAATTGATGTTAAAATATTAGATTCTAGATGTTGATTACACCTTCTAAACACATGGATTTGAAAGAATGTTATTATATGGTGGATTGCTAAATCATAGTCTTGATAAGAGTAGTATAAAAATTTTGCCCACAAGGTGCTTGATGAAATGCTTAAATGATCATGAATTGTAAAAAATAATGAAAGAATTATGTAAATGAGAATTTGACAAGTTACATCTCATATATCGTATTATGGAGTCTAAACAATAAATCGAATTGAACTTTATAGGCAAATTGGACGATACACCAACTGACCGAACCGGGGCGGATACACGATTGAAGGGAAAGCTCTAAGGTACGTAGCTTTAAGATTGTAGGGATTCATTGAAGCATTTGTATTTAATATATGTTGATGATTTAAGTAATGTTCGTGAAATTCGGTTCATTTAAAAGTGATGGATTTCACAAGAGTAAATCGAATAAATGAATAGTGAAGGACAACGTGTTTGGTAGTTCATAAGTGATGGATTTCACATGAACAATTAAACAGGTCAAAATCAAGATTAACGGAAGACTTGGTTTGATCAATAGTGAAGAATTCACATGAACAAACCAAAAACTATGCATATAAGTACACCGGGTAATGGGAACGCAGGTTACATATAATGAATCAATGATATGGGTAGCAATAAGCTTCTTGCTTGGTTAAAGTGACCAAACGGGTTAAGCAATATGATAAAAGGAAGTTTGGTCGAATAATAGTGATGGAATTCGCTAAGATGACCAAACGGATCAAACTATATAATGAATGGAGATTTGGTTGAATAAAGCGATGGATTTTGCTAAAATAACCAAATGGGTTAAAATGACAAGATAAACAAAGGTTTGGTTATATAAAAGCAATGGACTTCGCTGCGACAACCAAACGGGTCAAAATGAGAAACAAACGAAGGTTTGGTTGAATAAAGCGATGGATTTCGCTAAAGCAACCAAACGGGCCAAAATAAAAGATAAACATAGGATAGTATGAATAAAGCGATGGACCATCGCTAAGGCAACCTAACGAGTTAAATAAAATTTTTATGCATACCGGAAGGGATGCGAGAACGGTAGTTTTATGTTAAGGGCGGATAAAGGGTAAAATCAGAAAATATGCGTAAAACCGAGTAATGGATGCGCAAATTATAGTAGTTACCCCGAAAATGATATATGTCTATATAAGTAATAATTTAGTAAGGATTTATAAGAGTATAACTAGTTCGTTTGCTCAAAATGAGCAAACGAGTCAAAACTAGAAGATTTTACGAAACTAAAACCGTGTAGCGTAAATTTTCTTGATAAAGCTACTATAGTATTAAAAACAATAAATAATATTTTGTGGATGAACTTCGTCAGATTACGAGCCATAAATTGATGTGCAGGACTTAAAAAGGGCAAACTGGACAAATAAATAATGCAGCAGCTAAAGTGCTGCAGTAGATGTCGTCGGCGACGCCACTTCTGGTCGTCGCCGACGCTGCAACGTCTTCCGATGGCTTAACCTACTGCGTATGGTAGTTAAGCTCCGATGCAATGAAATAAGGAGCGTCGCCGATGCAGCTTTCTGCCGTCGCCGACACGGCTTCAGAATTCAGAACTTAAAAATTTTAAAATTTGTTAATTAATTATAATACGTTTCATTTATCCAGTTATGTACTAACAAATTGTAAATTTAGATGATTATGAAGAACGTAAGCTTTGATGGGTGAAGATTTCAAGCTTGGAAGAAGAACCGAACATTTCTTTTGTGCAAGCTTCCGTTTGGTTGACTTACTTTATGTAGCAAATTTTATTTCAAATGTAAAGTTGTTTCTAAATACTTTTAAAGTTTAAACAATTTGGTATTTGAATGTAAGAAAAAAATTTTATTTTCTATAAATTTATGTAGTATTTTATGTGAATTGCTTATTTTATAAGTATGGGTTTTACATAATTAATTTGACATTAGAAAGGGTTAAGTATTTGTTACTAGAAACATTAAAACACCCTTATCGAAGGCTAATAGAATAAAACACCATCGAGTGTCGTTACATAATAAAAACAACAACTATGATACACAAATTATTACGAATGCCAACTGTCCTGTTTGCAAGAAACCCTACATGTTAACCTTTCAACAGTGAAATACCATGAAAAACAAAAGACCATTAGACAAAAAACCTTTCATTCCGTAAACCCTAGAATAAAACACGGATGTAAATAACAAGTTGAAATCTATTAGCATGACATAAAACGCCATAATATAACATGTGTCATCATGAGGCACCGATGAATCCATACTAGCTTAAAAGGAATAATGAAGATTATATAGAAAATGGCCGCTAGATGTTTGATCGCTAAAAATTGTTTATTTTTTATATATTATAGATAATATAATTGAAACGAAGAACAATATTTGAACATGTAAAAGAATTTTGTTTCAATACTTCTCTCAAAAACGGTTAAGGAATATCTAAATCAATTAACTGAATTTATCTAATTACCCTTAATATAAAAAATAATTAGTGTCATATGTCATCATCAGGCTCATTCTTACACTTCTCACGCAAATAACTCTTTTTACTGAAAACCTTAACATATACATATATATTTTATTTGAAAAGGGTAAGATGAAAACAATATTGAATTTTGAGAACAATAAGAACTAGGCCTTCCAAAAGGTGTCTTAAAAAAAGATTTCTCAAAAATCTTACGAAAATCAATTGTTCTAGCAGAAAAATAAAAAAATTAAAGAAACGTCGCATGCAAAAATTTACATCGGATATAAATTTTTTTTGTTAGTGTTGTAAAAAAATTTACATCGATGTAAAGAAATTTTACATCAAGCATAACGACCGACTTTGACAATTTTTTTGTTTTATTTATAGATGTGTTCATAACACTTTTATCTTATAAAAAATTGTGACCCAACTCACACGGGATGTAGAAGTTCCCACAATTCGTGGTGGTTATTAATTGAACTAAATCCTATTTACATATTATAAAGAACTAAACATAAGATAATTTGGAAACTAAAGTACACAAAAATGGAAAATTTTAAATCAATAAACTAGAAAATAATTATAAATCTTCCAGATCTTTATTTTTGTTGCTCGGCACAAATCTTCTTCTCTCATCCTTCGGCCGAATTAATTTGCACCGTGAGCCCAAAAAAGCCAATGATCCAATACCCTGATTAAAAGACCCACTAAACATATGTTCCACGTATGAGCCTATATAAGCTCTGCATCATACCTTACGGGTTGAACAAAAGACTCGTCATTGAATCTTGTACAAAACACATATGCGGCCCACATATTTCTAGTCTTCCGCCAGCTGTCATCTGCCTTCTGCCAAAATCGGTAAAGAATAACCTTCTTCGAAATGGTTATCTGCCAAATTATGAACACTTTGGTTTCCTCACTCAACTTAGATTTTGACTTTACATCCCAACTAACAACATTAAAAGATCCACTAAGGTATAAACCAATAGGAGAATAAACGGCAAAGCATTATCATGATAATCGAGTAACGATGGTGTTCATGCCGCGGAAAGAAACGATTTCTTTTTATCTTTTATTTTTAACGACATAATCACCATTTTTTAGTGTATATTGTATATTATATAAATTTAAAGGCATGCGAGAAAATAGTGCCATTCAGGTATATAAATTTAAAGGTCATGTCATGGAATATTGGCCGAACACTTTATGATTTACCTCTAATTCAAAATCAGGATTTTGTCTACAGTTTAAATTACAATCTTGCTATGGTTTTAGCTTTTGAAAAATTATGATTTTATCCTAGTCAAAATTATGATTTTGTCCGAGTTAAAAATTAGTTTTTGACAGATTACAATTTTACCCCCAATTCAAAATTACAGTGTTGTCATTGTTCTAGTTTTTTTAGCAAACCTATATTAGTGTCTTTTAATTCTTTGACTTGGTGTAATTTTCATTCGCTAGCACTCATGCATTGGTCCTGATAAATTACAGTTTTGCTCGCAGCTCAAAATTACAATTTTACAATCGTTTTAATTTCTTTTAGTAAAACTATGATAACGTTTTGTTTTACCTTATTGAGAAATATTAAGTCTAGCACCCCATATAAAACTAGTTAATTTTTAATTGAAACATGAATTTAAAGTTGAATGACTCTAAAAAGATAAATATACATATATGATAAAAAGATAAAAATATATATATGATTGACTTTAATAGAATAAAAGGTTAATTTTTAATTGAAACATGAATTTAAAGTTGAATGACTCTAAAAAGATAAAAATATATATATGATAAAAAGATAAATATATATCTATGATTGACTTTAATAGAATAAAAGGAAAAAGTTCGGTGAAGTTTCTAGTTAGATATTTATTAGTTAAAATTTTTTTAAAACATTGTATTCATTCATTCATTCAATACCTATCGAATTAGAAGCTGAGGGAATAGTATCGAGAATACTTATAGAATTAAAGGTTTCAATACTTATAGAATTAGCTGAGGAAATAGTGTCAGGGATATTTATAAAATTAGAAGTTGAGAGAATAGTGTCATCAATTATTAGAAGCTAAGGGAATAGAGTTACGGATACTTATAGAACTAGAAGTTGAGGGAATAGTGTCATAGACTTTTGTATTGTAGCAATCAGTTTATTATTTGTTTCTAATTTAAAATTATCTTGTTGCTCTCAATTTAAAATAAAATTATGCTTTTAGCCCCAACTAATAATTACGATTTTTCCATCGGTTCAAATTACAATTTTATCCCGGTTTAAATTTACATTTTTGCCGGTTCCCTACATATACAAGTACAAGCTCAAGGAATAGTGTCAGACAACTTGCCTGTCACTTCTCTATTGGACCAACCATTCATTCAATACATATAGAATTAGAAGCAGATGGGATAGTGTCAAGGATACTTATAGAATTAGAAGTTGAGGGAACAGTGTTATGGATAATTAGAAGCAGGGGGAATAGCGTGAGGGATACTATAGAATTAGAAGTTGAGGGAATAGTGTCATGGACTTTTGTATTGTACCAATCAATTTATTATTTGTTTCAAGTTTAAAATTATGTTTTTGCTCTCAGTTTAAAATAAAATTATATTTTTAGCCCCAACTAATAAATACGATTTGCCCATCGGTTCAAATTACGATTTTATCCCGGTTTAAATTTACATTTTTGCCAGTTCCCTACATATATAATTACAAGTCGGGGAATAGTGCTAGACAGCTTGCCTGACACTTCCCTATTGGACCAACCAATTTATTATTTTGTTTCTAGTTTAAAATTGCGATTTCGTCCTCAGTTCAAAATTACATTTTCCCCCCAATTTAAAATAAAATTATGCTTTTAGCCCTAGCTAATAATTATGATTTGCCCATCGGTTCAAAATTACGATTTTATCCACAGTTTAAATTTACATTTTTGCTAGCAGTTCAAAATTACGTTCTTGCCCCTAGTTCAAAATAAAATTATACTTTTGGCCTTAACTAAAAATTACAATTTCGCCCCCAGTTTAAAATTAAATTATTGTTTTGCCCCAGCTTAAAAATTACGATTTTGCTATTAGTTCAAAAATATGATTTTGCCCCCCGTTTAAGCCCTCAGTTACAAATTACGTTTTTGTCCCTAATTCAAAATAAAAAAATGATTTTGCCCCCAACTCATAATTACGATTTTGCCCTCAATTCAAAATTTTGATTTTGCCATTAGTTCAAAATAAACTTACGGTTTTGCCGCCAGCTTAAAAATTCAATTTCGCCCTTAGTTCAAATTCCAGGCTGCTGCCTGGCACTCCCCCATTGGTCCGAGTATATTACTATCTTACCCCAAAATCAAAATTATGAATTTACCATTGTGAAAATTTACGATTTTGCCTCTGGTTCAAATTTGCAGTCTTGCAATCACTTTAGCTTTTGGAATATTACGATTTTACACCAGTTGAAAATTACAACTTTACCCTCGGTGCAAAATTACATTATTAACATCGTTTTAGTCTTTTTTTTAGCAAAACTATAAAAATATTTTAATTAGTTTACTCGATTTAATTTTCTTCCGTATCAAGAAGTTGCCTAACACTCGATCATTAGTCCTAACAAATTATAGTTTTGCCCCCATCTTAAAATTACGGTCTTGCCATCGTTTTAGTTTTCTTTTCTAGCAAAACTATGATAGTGATTTTTTAATTAGTTGGGAATTATTTGG
The DNA here is from genome assembly GCA_947069175.1 of Scalesia atractyloides. Lineage (NCBI taxonomy): Eukaryota > Viridiplantae > Streptophyta > Magnoliopsida > Asterales > Asteraceae > Scalesia > Scalesia atractyloides. Next base: position 18,100,681 of record CAMTDV010000022.1, on the reverse strand, counting down.
CCTATCGCCCTGCAACAGGGGCGGGGTTTCAATTAGTATGTAACAATTCTCAAACACCAAATCACTGTAGCAAAGTGATTTACTTTTTTTCATTTTTATTCTTTTTTTTCTTTTTAAGTTTGTGTCGGTACAAATCCAAATTGATTTACGTTTTTACGTAAATGGTCTATATTTTGTCATAAATTTTATTCGAAAACGAGTCAAGTCAAATATAATTCGTTTTCACTAGGAAAAATATAAGTTCGAGTTACTTTACATTTCAACGCTATTGTTGTGAGTCCCAAAACAGATTCGGATTACAGTGGTTGATTGTTATCACTCAAACAACTATAGATTAGTTGTTTGAATGTGTAACAGTTAAGAAAAACCAAACCATGAAGATGAAGATTCTTGAATGGATCAAACAACAAGTGTTATATATGAAATCCCAAAAAGATGTAATCAATAACAGCACCTGGATATTCGGATTAAGCACAATAGCAGGAATCACAACACAAGAGTAATCACCAAAATCTGTCCAAGAAGCTTGGACAAGAGATTCATTGAACAACATATATATAATGGTCTGTCACTTCTCTATTGGACCAACCATTCATTCAATACATATAGAATTAGAAGCAGATGGGATAGTGTCAAGGATACTTATAGAATTAGAAGTTGAGGGAACAGTGTTATGGATAATTAGAAGCAGGGGAATAGCGTGAGGGATACTATAGAATTAGAAGTTGAGGGAATAGTGTCATGGACTTTTGTATTGTACCAATCAATTTATTATTTGTTTCAAGTTTAAAATTATGTTTTTGCTCTCAGTTTAAAATAAAATTATATTTTTAGCCCCAACTAATAAATACGATTTGCCCATCGGTTCAAATTACGATTTTATCCCGGTTTAAATTTACATTTTTGCCAGTTCCCTACATATATAATTACAAGTCGGGGAATAGTGCTAGACAGCTTGCCTGACACTTCCCTATTGGACCAACCAATTTATTATTTTGTTTCTAGTTTAAAATTGCGATTTCGTCCTCAGTTCAAAATTACATTTTCCCCCCAATTTAAAATAAAATTATGCTTTTAGCCCTAGCTAATAATTATGATTTGCCCATCGGTTCAAAATTACGATTTTATCCACAGTTTAAATTTACATTTTTGCTAGCAGTTCAAAATTACGTTCTTGCCCCTAGTTCAAAATAAAATTATACTTTTGGCCTTAACTAAAAATTACAATTTCGCCCCCAGTTTAAAATTAAATTATTGTTTTGCCCCAGCTTAAAAATTACGATTTTGCTATTAGTTCAAAAATATGATTTTGCCCCCCGTTTAAGCCCTCAGTTACAAATTACGTTTTTGTCCCTAATTCAAAATAAAAAAATGATTTTGCCCCCAACTCATAATTACGATTTTGCCCTCAATTCAAAATTTTGATTTTGCCATTAGTTCAAAATAAACTTACGGTTTTGCCGCCAGCTTAAAAATTCAATTTCGCCCTTAGTTCAAATTCCAGGCTGCTGCCTGGCACTCCCCCATTGGTCCGAGTATATTACTATCTTACCCCAAAATCAAAATTATGAATTTACCATTGTGAAAATTTACGATTTTGCCTCTGGTTCAAATTTGCAGTCTTGCAATCACTTTAGCTTTTGGAATATTACGATTTTACACCAGTTGAAAATTACAACTTTACCCTCGGTGCAAAATTACATTATTAACATCGTTTTAGTCTTTTTTTTAGCAAAACTATAAAAATATTTTAATTAGTTTACTCGATTTAATTTTCTTCCGTATCAAGAAGTTGCCTAACACTCGATCATTAGTCCTAACAAATTATAGTTTTGCCCCCATCTTAAAATTACGGTCTTGCCATCGTTTTAGTTTTCTTTTCTAGCAAAACTATGATAGTGATTTTTTAATTAGTTGGGAATTATTTGGCCTATCGCCCTGCAACAGGGGCGGGGTTTCAATTAGTATGTAACAATTCTCAAACACCAAATCACTGTAGCAAAGTGATTTACTTTTTTCATTTTTATTCTTTTTTTTCTTTTTAAGTTTGTGTCGGTACAAATCCAAATTGATTTACGTTTTTACGTAAATGGTCTATATTTTGTCATAAATTTTATTCGAAAACGAGTCAAGTCAAATATAATTCGTTTTCACTAGGAAAAATATAAGTTCGAGTTACTTTACATTTCAACGCTATTGTTGTGAGTCCCAAAACAGATTCGGATTACAGTGGTTGATTGTTATCACTCAAACAACTATAGATTAGTTGTTTGAATGTGTAACAGTTAAGAAAAACCAAACCATGAAGATGAAGATTCTTGAATGGATCAAACAACAAGTGTTATATATGAAATCCCAAAAAGATGTAATCAATAACAGCACCTGGATATTCGGATTAAGCACAATAGCAGGAATCACAACACAAGAGTAATCACCAAAATCTGTCCAAGAAGCTTGGACAAGAGATTCATTGAACAACATATATATAATGGTCTGTCACTTCTCTATTGGACCAACCATTCATTCAATACATATAGAATTAGAAGCAGATGGGATAGTGTCAAGGATACTTATAGAATTAGAAGTTGAGGGAACAGTGTTATGGATAATTAGAAGCAGGGGGAATAGCGTGAGGGATACTATAGAATTAGAAGTTGAGGGAATAGTGTCATGGACTTTTGTATTGTACCAATCAATTTATTATTTGTTTCAAGTTTAAAATTATGTTTTTGCTCTCAGTTTAAAATAAAATTATATTTTTAGCCCCAACTAATAAATACGATTTGCCCATCGGTTCAAATTACGATTTTATCCCGGTTTAAATTTACATTTTTGCCAGTTCCCTACATATATAATTACAAGTCGGGGAATAGTGCTAGACAGCTTGCCTGACACTTCCCTATTGGACCAACCAATTTATTATTTTGTTTCTAGTTTAAAATTGCGATTTCGTCCTCAGTTCAAAATTACATTTTCCCCCCAATTTAAAATAAAATTATGCTTTTTAGCCCTAGCTAATAATTATGATTTGCCCATCGGTTCAAAATTACGATTTTATCCACAGTTTAAATTTACATTTTTGCTAGCAGTTCAAAATTACGTTCTTGCCCCTAGTTCAAAATAAAATTATACTTTTGGCCTTAACTAAAAATTACAATTTCGCCCCCAGTTTAAAATTAAATTATTGTTTTGCCCCAGCTTAAAAATTACGATTTTGCTATTAGTTCAAAAATATGATTTTGCCCCCCGTTTAAGCCCTCAGTTACAAATTACGTTTTTGTCCCTAATTCAAAATAAAAAAATGATTTTGCCCCCAACTCATAATTACGATTTTGCCCTCAATTCAAAATTTTGATTTTGCCATTAGTTCAAAATAAACTTACGGTTTTGCCGCCAGCTTAAAAATTCAATTTCGCCCTTAGTTCAAATTCCAGGCTGCTGCCTGGCACTCCCCCATTGGTCCGAGTATATTACTATCTTACCCCAAAATCAAAATTATGAATTTACCATTGTGAAAATTTACGATTTTGCCTCTGGTTCAAATTTGCAGTCTTGCAATCACTTTAGCTTTTGGAATATTACGATTTTACACCAGTTGAAAATTACAACTTTACCCTCGGTGCAAAATTACATTATTAACATCGTTTTAGTCTTTTTTTTAGCAAAACTATAAAAATATTTTAATTAGTTTACTCGATTTAATTTTCTTCCGTATCAAGAAGTTGCCTAACACTCGATCATTAGTCCTAACAAATTATAGTTTTGCCCCCATCTTAAAATTACGGTCTTGCCATCGTTTTAGTTTTCTTTTCTAGCAAAACTATGATAGTGATTTTTTAATTAGTTGGGAATTATTTGGCCTATCGCCCTGCAACAGGGGCGGGGTTTCAATTAGTATGTAACAATTCTCAAACACCAAATCACTGTAGCAAAGTGATTTACTTTTTTTTCATTTTTATTCTTTTTTTTCTTTTTAAGTTTGTGTCGGTACAAATCCAAATTGATTTACGTTTTTACGTAAATGGTCTATATTTTGTCATAAATTTTATTCGAAAACGAGTCAAGTCAAATATAATTCGTTTTCACTAGGAAAAATATAAGTTCGAGTTACTTTACATTTCAACGCTATTGTTGTGAGTCCCAAAACAGATTCGGATTACAGTGGTTGATTGTTATCACTCAAACAACTATAGATTAGTTGTTTGAATGTGTAACAGTTAAGAAAAACCAAACCATGAAGATGAAGATTCTTGAATGGATCAAACAACAAGTGTTATATATGAAATCCCAAAAAGATGTAATCAATAACAGCACCTGGATATTCGGATTAAGCACAATAGCAGGAATCACAACACAAGAGTAATCACCAAAATCTGTCCAAGAAGCTTGGACAAGAGATTCATTGAACAACATATATATAATGGTCTGTCACTTCTCTATTGGACCAACCATTCATTCAATACATATAGAATTAGAAGCAGATGGGATAGTGTCAAGGATACTTATAGAATTAGAAGTTGAGGGAACAGTGTTATGGATAATTAGAAGCAGGGGGAATAGCGTGAGGGATACTATAGAATTAGAAGTTGAGGGAATAGTGTCATGGACTTTTGTATTGTACCAATCAATTTATTATTTGTTTCAAGTTTAAAATTATGTTTTTGCTCTCAGTTTAAAATAAAATTATATTTTTAGCCCCAACTAATAAATACGATTTGCCCATCGGTTCAAATTACGATTTTATCCCGGTTTAAATTTACATTTTTGCCAGTTCCCTACATATATAATTACAAGTCGGGGAATAGTGCTAGACAGCTTGCCTGACACTTCCCTATTGGACCAACCAATTTATTATTTTGTTTCTAGTTTAAAATTGCGATTTCGTCCTCAGTTCAAAATTACATTTTCCCCCCAATTTAAAATAAAATTATGCTTTTAGCCCTAGCTAATAATTATGATTTGCCCATCGGTTCAAAATTACGATTTTATCCACAGTTTTAAATTTACATTTTTGCTAGCAGTTCAAAATTACGTTCTTGCCCCTAGTTCAAAATAAAATTATACTTTTGGCCTTAACTAAAAATTACAATTTCGCCCCCAGTTTAAAATTAAATTATTGTTTTGCCCCAGCTTAAAAATTACGATTTTGCTATTAGTTCAAAAATATGATTTTGCCCCCCGTTTAAGCCCTCAGTTACAAATTACGTTTTTGTCCCTAATTCAAAATAAAAAAATGATTTTGCCCCCAACTCATAATTACGATTTTGCCCTCAATTCAAAATTTTGATTTTGCCATTAGTTCAAAATAAACTTACGGTTTTGCCGCCAGCTTAAAAATTCAATTTCGCCCTTAGTTCAAATTCCAGGCTGCTGCCTGGCACTCCCCCATTGGTCCGAGTATATTACTATCTTACCCCAAAATCAAAATTATGAATTTACCATTGTGAAAATTTTACGATTTTGCCTCTGGTTCAAATTTGCAGTCTTGCAATCACTTTAGCTTTTGGAATATTACGATTTTACACCAGTTGAAAATTACAACTTTACCCTCGGTGCAAAATTACATTATTAACATCGTTTTAGTCTTTTTTTTTAGCAAAACTATAAAAATATTTTAATTAGTTTACTCGATTTAATTTTCTTCCGTATCAAGAAGTTGCCTAACACTCGATCATTAGTCCTAACAAATTATAGTTTTGCCCCCATCTTAAAATTACGGTCTTGCCATCGTTTTAGTTTTCTTTTCTAGCAAAACTATGATAGTGATTTTTTAATTAGTTGGGAATTATTTGGCCTATCGCCCTGCAACAGGGGCGGGGTTTCAATTAGTATGTAACAATTCTCAAACACCAAATCACTGTAGCAAAGTGATTTACTTTTTTTCATTTTTATTCTTTTTTTTCTTTTTAAGTTTGTGTCGGTACAAATCCAAATTGATTTACGTTTTTACGTAAATGGTCTATATTTTGTCATAAATTTTATTCGAAAACGAGTCAAGTCAAATATAATTCGTTTTCACTAGGAAAAATATAAGTTCGAGTTACTTTACATTTCAACGCTATTGTTGTGAGTCCCAAAACAGATTCGGATTACAGTGGTTGATTGTTATCACTCAAACAACTATAGATTAGTTGTTTGAATGTGTAACAGTTAAGAAAAACCAAACCATGAAGATGAAGATTCTTGAATGGATCAAACAACAAGTGTTATATATGAAATCCCAAAAAGATGTAATCAATAACAGCACCTGGATATTCGGATTAAGCACAATAGCAGGAATCACAACACAAGAGTAATCACCAAAATCTGTCCAAGAAGCTTGGACAAGAGATTCATTGAACAACATATATATAATGGTCTGTCACTTCTCTATTGGACCAACCATTCATTCAATACATATAGAATTAGAAGCAGATGGGATAGTGTCAAGGATACTTATAGAATTAGAAGTTGAGGGAACAGTGTTATGGATAATTAGAAGCAGGGGGAATAGCGTGAGGGATACTATAGAATTAGAAGTTGAGGGAATAGTGTCATGGACTTTTGTATTGTACCAATCAATTTATTATTTGTTTCAAGTTTAAAATTATGTTTTTGCTCTCAGTTTAAAATAAAATTATATTTTTAGCCCCAACTAATAAATACGATTTGCCCATCGGTTCAAATTACGATTTTATCCCGGTTTAAATTTACATTTTTGCCAGTTCCCTACATATATAATTACAAGTCGGGGAATAGTGCTAGACAGCTTGCCTGACACTTCCCTATTGGACCAACCAATTTATTATTTTGTTTCTAGTTTAAAATTGCGATTTCGTCCTCAGTTCAAAATTACATTTTCCCCCCAATTTAAAATAAAATTATGCTTTTAGCCCTAGCTAATAATTATGATTTGCCCATCGGTTCAAAATTACGATTTTATCCACAGTTTAAATTTACATTTTTGCTAGCAGTTCAAAATTACGTTCTTGCCCCTAGTTCAAAATATAAATTATACTTTTGGCCTTAACTAAAAATTACAATTTCGCGCCCCAGTTTAAAATTAAATTATTGTTTTGCCCCAGCTTAAAAATTACGATTTTGCTATTAGTTCAAAAATATGATTTTGCCCCCCGTTTAAGCCCTCAGTTACAAATTACGTTTTTGTCCCTAATTCAAAATAAAAAAATGATTTTGCCCCCAACTCATAATTACGATTTTGCCCTCAATTCAAAATTTTGATTTTGCCATTAGTTCAAAATAAACTTACGGTTTTGCCGCCAGCTTAAAAATTCAATTTCGCCCTTAGTTCAAATTCCAGGCTGCTGCCTGGCACTCCCCCATTGGTCCGAGTATATTACTATCTTACCCCAAAATCAAAATTATGAATTTACCATTGTGAAAATTTACGATTTTGCCTCTGGTTCAAATTTGCAGTCTTGCAATCACTTTAGCTTTTGGAATATTACGATTTTACACCAGTTGAAAATTACAACTTTACCCTCGGTGCAAAATTACATTATTAACATCGTTTTAGTCTTTTTTTTAGCAAAACTATAAAAATATTTTAATTAGTTTACTCGATTTAATTTTCTTCCGTATCAAGAAGTTGCCTAACACTCGATCATTAGTCCTAACAAATTATAGTTTTGCCCCCATCTTAAAATTACGGTCTTGCCATCGTTTTAGTTTTCTTTTCTAGCAAAACTATGATAGTGATTTTTTAATTAGTTGGGAATTATTTGGCCTATCGCCCTGCAACAGGGGCGGGGTTTCAATTAGTATGTAACAATTCTCAAACACCAAATCACTGTAGCAAAGTGATTTACTTTTTTTCATTTTTATTCTTTTTTTTCTTTTTAAGTTTGTGTCGGTACAAATCCAAATTGATTTACGTTTTTACGTAAATGGTCTATATTTTGTCATAAATTTTATTCGAAAACGAGTCAAGTCAAATATAATTCGTTTTCACTAGGAAAAATATAAGTTCGAGTTACTTTACATTTCAACGCTATTGTTGTGAGTCCCAAAACAGATTCGGATTACAGTGGTTGATTGTTATCACTCAAACAACTATAGATTAGTTGTTTGAATGTGTAACAGTTAAGAAAAACCAAACCATGAAGATGAAGATTCTTGAATGGATCAAACAACAAGTGTTATATATGAAATCCCAAAAAGATGTAATCAATAACAGCACCTGGATATTCGGATTAAGCACAATAGCAGGAATCACAACACAAGAGTAATCACCAAAATCTGTCCAAGAAGCTTGGACAAGAGATTCATTGAACAACATATATATAATGGTCTGTCACTTCTCTATTGGACCAACCATTCATTCAATACATATAGAATTAGAAGCAGATGGGATAGTGTCAAGGATACTTATAGAATTAGAAGTTGAGGGAACAGTGTTATGGATAATTAGAAGCAGGGGGAATAGCGTGAGGGATACTATAGAATTAGAAGTTGAGGGAATAGTGTCATGGACTTTTGTATTGTACCAATCAATTTATTATTTGTTTCAAGTTTAAAATTATGTTTTTGCTCTCAGTTTAAAATAAAATTATATTTTTAGCCCCAACTAATAAATACGATTTGCCCATCGGTTCAAATTACGATTTTATCCCGGTTTAAATTTACATTTTTGCCAGTTCCCTACATATATAATTACAAGTCGGGGAATAGTGCTAGACAGCTTGCCTGACACTTCCCTATTGGACCAACCAATTTATTATTTTGTTTCTAGTTTAAAATTGCGATTTCGTCCTCAGTTCAAAATTACATTTTCCCCCCAATTTAAAATAAAATTATGCTTTTAGCCCTAGCTAATAATTATGATTTGCCCATCGGTTCAAAATTACGATTTTATCCACAGTTTAAATTTACATTTTTGCTAGCAGTTCAAAATTACGTTCTTGCCCCTAGTTCAAAATAAAATTATACTTTTGGCCTTAACTAAAAATTACAATTTCGCCCCCAGTTTAAAATTAAATTATTGTTTTGCCCCAGCTTAAAAATTACGATTTTGCTATTAGTTCAAAAATATGATTTTGCCCCCCGTTTAAGCCCTCAGTTACAAATTACGTTTTTGTCCCTAATTCAAAATAAAAAAATGATTTTGCCCCCAACTCATAATTACGATTTTGCCCTCAATTCAAAATTTTGATTTTGCCATTAGTTCAAAATAAACTTACGGTTTTGCCGCCAGCTTAAAAATTCAATTTCGCCCTTAGTTCAAATTCCAGGCTGCTGCCTGGCACTCCCCCCATTGGTCCGAGTATATTACTATCTTACCCCAAAATCAAAATTATGAATTTACCATTGTGAAAATTTACGATTTTGCCTCTGGTTCAAATTTGCAGTCTTGCAATCACTTTAGCTTTTGGAATATTACGATTTTACACCAGTTGAAAATTACAACTTTACCCTCGGTGCAAAATTACATTATTAACATCGTTTTAGTCTTTTTTTTAGCAAAACTATAAAAATATTTTAATTAGTTTACTCGATTTAATTTTCTTCCGTATCAAGAAGTTGCCTAACACTCGATCATTAGTCCTAACAAATTATAGTTTTGCCCCCATCTTAAAATTACGGTCTTGCCATCGTTTTAGTTTTCTTTTCTAGCAAAACTATGATAGTGATTTTTTAATTAGTTGGGAATTATTTGGCCTATCGCCCTGCAACAGGGGCGGGGTTTCAATTAGTATGTAACAATTCTCAAACACCAAATCACTGTAGCAAAGTGATTTACTTTTTTTCATTTTTATTCTTTTTTTTCTTTTTAAGTTTGTGTCGGTACAAATCCAAATTGATTTACGTTTTTACGTAAATGGTCTATATTTTGTCATAAATTTTATTCGAAAACGAGTCAAGTCAAATATAATTCGTTTTCACTAGGAAAAATATAAGTTCGAGTTACTTTACATTTCAACGCTATTGTTGTGAGTCCCAAAACAGATTCGGATTACAGTGGTTGATTGTTATCACTCAAACAACTATAGATTAGTTGTTTGAATGTGTAACAGTTAAGAAAAACCAAACCATGAAGATGAAGATTCTTGAATGGATCAAACAACAAGTGTTATATATGAAATCCCAAAAAGATGTAATCAATAACAGCACCTGGATATTCGGATTAAGCACAATAGCAGGAATCACAACACAAGAGTAATCACCAAAATCTGTCCAAGAAGCTTGGACAAGAGATTCATTGAACAACATATATATAATGGTCTGGCTACCCAACGTATTTATTAAATACGCTGGAATATAAGTACGCCGCCATATACAAAGTTTCACATGTTTTCACTTTTGAACCTTCTAGTTTAACAAACTAGTACAAACCAGCTCAAACTATTAATTATCAAGTACCAACGGTCTCAAAAAGTCCTAACACTATCCCCCTAGACCGTTGTGTACTTGGGCTTCTTCAGTCTTGTTCCGGAGCTTCAGGGTCTCTGGCTGATCCTTGAACTTTTCCTTACGCAACTTGTTCTGTTGGTGGTTCGGTTGTCGCTTCAGTTGTTGCTTCAGAAGATGGATTAACAAAAGCTTCACTTGAGGTTGGTTAGATCTCCGTAGTGGCTTCATATGTGGATGAAACCGGAGTTTGAGATTGAGATGCAGCTAGAGATGGTGAGGGAGCTTTCTGTTGGGACGATGACTTGTGTTTTCTTTTCCTTTTTCTTGCCTCCTCTTTTTCTTTCTGCTTTTCGATTTTGATCACAATGTCCATCATTTCTATCTTTCTTTCTCTAGCCCACTCCACCGCCCTTTGAAATAACATTCCTTCTTCTCTGTACTCATTTCCGGCTCCAACATGGATTTTGTGGCCATAAAGAATGTTAAGATCGGAAAGACAGAACATGAAGACATCCATCGGGTCTAAAATGCGAATATCTTCGTTAGAGACCAATCTGATCACTGCTTCTCCCGTATTCCCGTCGTAGAACCATTTCTTGAAATTTGTAAGCATGACGGGCTGTTCTGGTGGGATTTTGACTCTTGTTTCAACCTTAGCAGGATCGATGACCCATGTGACCATTCCTTTTCCGGTGATGGGATCTTTTGTCTCTTCTTCGAGGTCGTTGTGGCTTGAATACTGTAAAACCCCGATTGCATTCTCTCAAAATAAGCCTTTCAAAGTCAGCTCCGATGCTACTGTTTGTTGGGTTTATCAAGTCTAGCTTGCCCAGTTCCCGAATATCCCATCTTGGAAGGCTTTTCATATCAGCTCCGGTCTTGAAGTGCTGAATAACTCCACCTCGTCTCTTCACAATGAACATCCCTTTGAGATTACAGTACTTCCAGCTTATTACTCTGTCGGTAACTTCAGATTTTTCAACAGTGACCACCTGATAGAAGTCTGGAAGTTTTTCTCTTTCTTTCCTGAACCACTCTGGATGCATTAGAGTTACTGAATCACCATCCTCAGTCTCATAAACAATATCTTCTTCCAAACCCCATTCGACAAAGCGAGCTGGCATCTCATCTCTGTCCACCTCCTCTTCTTCACTTTCGTCATCTTTAGTGACGTTTACAGCAGATTCTAAACGCTTTTTCTTCTTTTTCGCATCCTCACCCTTTTGTCTTTCTTCTTCAACCTTGAACTTCTCATAATCAAAGATATCTGTGGATGAGAACATTGGTTGTATGTCTGCCTTGGTGCATAGCTCTCTAATCATATGGTACATTTTTTCCATTCCATCCTGCTGAAATCTCACGAATCTTGTTTGTTCTTTGACATAAGCGTGGAGCTCTTTGTTTTTCTTTCTTTGCTCCCTTAGCTTTTCGCGAATTACGTTCGTGTTGCTCACCTGATGTTTCAAAAGACAGATCTCTTGAGCTGGACCTTTCCCAATATCTTTTGCCAGTTTATCGTACAGATCCTGAAATAGGCGCGGTCTGCGATGAGCTTGTTGGGGCATTTGCTTTAGTTGTGCTTCTGTCGACGGCACTTCCCCTGTTTTCTTACTCTTTTGAGGGGGAGATATACTAGGAGCCTCTGGATCGACAATCAATTGATCAACAAACTCATCTAACTGCTCCTGCTCGGTTGTGACCGTCACTCGCGTTTTAGATTCTGTCATATGTCGCCTCTTTCTACTTGCTTCTCTTTTCTCTATTTCTTCTGCCTCGTGAATTGCACGGAAATTTTCAAGATGTTCTTGATGTTCTCTTGTGCCTCCGGCCCTAAAGCTGCTTTCTATCAAACGCTCTTGAGAAGGGGTATCTTTTCTTTTCTTTGATGAGTCCCCTTCTTTCATAAGCTGCTTTCCTTTATTCTTTCGAATTAACTGCTCGGTTTCCTCTTCTTCATCATCTACCTCCTCTTCAACATCTCCTTGTCTCTTTCTTTTCACACGTTCTCAGTATTTCTCATAGGTAGCTTTCACAACAGGAAATCTTTCTTCCCTATACATCCACTGATGCAGCAACACCCACTCTTCAGTCTTTAGTTCTGTAATCTGACGTCCTGTCGGCAACTGAAACTTGTATAGGTCGCCATCATGTGGGAGACTCGGATGTTGGTCGTTGATGAGGAGCTGAACAAACCGTGGGTACATGGCCCATGTGGAGGAATTTGCGTTGTCAACCATGCAGTAAAAGATAAGACCCGAGATATTGAATGGCTATTTTGTGCAAAGGTTGAGCATAGCAGCCGGCCATTCTAAGTTCAAGCCATCATATACGCCCTTTCTGTGTGCCAAGCTCATAGCAAATACATGAAGAATGAATCTCCAGTCCTTTGTAAGCCCCTTTCTTTTGATCTCGTTTTTCTCTCTGAAGTCTCCAACATACCTCATTCCTTTAAAGCCATCGAGAATGTCATCCTTCTTAACTCTGACCGGATCACTGTGGTTGTCTCCAAGACTGAGGACTCTACGTACATTGTCCTCTGTTACTATGATCTTCTTGTTCCGTACTGTAGCCGTGATTCTTTTAACTTCGTTGGCTATTGACACGTTGGCTGTTTTCAAAAACTCTTCAATGTGGATGTTGTAAATGATCGGATCGGCTTGAAAAGCATAGCTGATTCTGCTTGAGTTTATCCATTCCGCTACATCTTTGAAATCACTTGGAGGTGGGACCAACTTGCATGGCTGATTGTGCTTTCGTGTTTTATCCCAAAGGATTTCCTTCACCATTTCTGAAATTGAAAACGAGTCAAGTTAGATTTATATACATATATATATAAGTATAAGTATATAAATATATAATAATAACAAAATTAAAAAAATATATACATATTAATTATACATAAAATATATTTGGATTATACATAAAAATAGAAAAGAAATCTAAATGAAATTTATAAAACCGTTATTATTTACGCTAGACATTGAAACCAATTACGCCGAACAAACACAACTGTACACACGAGACTCAGTGATAATTACGCCAAAATAGGATTATATACGCTGCAATGATGTCGCGGATTTAGTCTTTGACCTGAGAAAGCATCCAGCGTAGATGCTTATCTACGTTGGTTTACCGGCGTAAACGTTGGTTTACTGCCGTAATTGTCAATTACGCCGGTTGCTTCAACTCGCGTTCAAGACTTAAATCTGCTGACACTTGGGTTTGTGATAATTACGCCACATTCAAATTATCTACGTTGTGTTCATAATAAATACACTGGCTTCAAGTTTTTCTTAATAAACCCTTGAAAACCGGATGAGAACCAGATCAAAATGTTTATATGTAACACAACTGTATTTTGAATCGATGCTTAAAATCAACAAACAATCAACATTTGAAAGCCAAAGTCATACCACATCGATTTTAAAAGACTTCAATCAGATTACCAGATGAGGTTTGATTGTAGTAAGTGGGATTTCGGATCAAAAAGAAGAAGATGATGTTTGAATTTGAAAGAATTTACATAAAGGAAAACTGAAATTTATATACAAAAATACCTTCCAGCCTATTTAATAAATACGCTAGATCAATAAATACGCCGGGCGTAGGGTTGTTTTGAGGTATCTTCACAGTTAAGAATTTTTAGAAAACAAATACGCTCGAAAATTTTAAATTTTCTCGAAAAACGTGTCCTTTTTGGTTGACAATGATGCAAAAATTTAAGAATAAGTTTAAGAAAAGTGAAGATTTGCAATTTGAATTCTGAGAATTATTTTTAGGGCCAGGAAGCTTCCTTTTTCACATAAGACTTATGCTTACTGATTCTTATCCTTTGACTTTCCTGCATGAGATCATACTGGTAGCACTTCGTTAGTTTGAGATAAAATATTGGATAATTTGAATAATCAAGGCACAAGAAAAACTGTCAGTGTGTTTGTCCTTTTAAATCCATGCACCTATCTTTTAACATGCAATCAGAGAGCCTTTTATCATGTTGTGGTAATATTGACAAGAAATTCGATGTTCCCCAACTCATGCTGAACTGTCAGAATGTTGTGCCCGTGAGTTCCACATCAGGACATACCCCCGCGATCAAGGTATGCGCCAAGATTCCTCATAGCAGGTGAGTATATTGACCTTATTCGTTATTGAAATTTCAATGTTAGACAATTGGTGTTCAGGTCAGTACTTTCGTACAACAAAGAGACCAAAGTCTAACGAGGGCTATGACATATACCAAATACGGTACGATTTAAGCACTTGAATGATTCTCAATGAGAGCTTCATTTGTGTAGGGTTTTGGCTGCATTGACTCTTTTGTAAAGATATCATAATTGTGTCTAGGTCAGCATATATTTGGATGCAGCAGAATAGCAACTATGATATCCCCGAATGATTAGTCAATTTAAAGACCCAACATCTCGAACTTTGGAAATCTATCAACGCAAGATTTAAGACCATTAAGCCATACGTTGCAACGTGTTACCTGCAAGTTGCACAACATTGTGGGTATTCAGAATTCTTGTGTGATCATTAGCTTTTGCCTCCTTTTCGCAGTTTACTTCAAGGTATTGCTGAATCTACTGACACGTCGTTGCTTAGGGCCTCAATCTATTTCTGTTTTAAGATCAAATGAAGTGTTAGCAGTTTTTCTATCATTTCTCATGCAGGAGTCAAACAAGGATTCTTGTTTCAACAACATTTTCTGGAATTACTTCCCCTCTTAAAATTTTATTTTCGAGAATTCATTGCTTGAAAAGAAATTTGAAATTTGCAGAAAATTTTTTGGGTGGGCACATTTTATGAGATGAAAAATTATTATTATTATTATTATTATTATTATTATTATTATTATTATTATTTTTAATCACTTCCTCTGAAGGAATTTGACCATCTTCAACCAGGTTACCAACTGGTTGAAGCGAGTTTTATCAAAGGCTTTCATGAATATATCAGCTTTCTGTTGCATCATATCCACCGTCACCACTTGAATATATCCTTTCTCATACGCATCTCTGATCGCATGAATGCGAATTTCGATGTGTTTAGTTCTGGAGTGGTGGATAGGGTTCTTCACAATTCCAAGACACGCTTCGTTGTCGATGAATATAGGAGTATTCATAATGCTGATTCCATAATCCAACAACTGATTTTGTATCCAGAGAACTTGTGAACAGCAACTGTAAGCTGCCGTGTATTCAGCTTGAGCAGTTGATGTGGAGACTGTTGTCTGCTTTTTGCTTTGCCACGAAATGAGATGATTTCCTAAAAATTGACAGCTTCCGGAGACAGACTTTCTCTCAACTATACAACCTGCATGATCACTGTCATAATAAGCAATTAAATCAAAATTACTATCTTTAGTATACCACAAACCATGCTTGGGAGTTCCTTTCAGATAGCGAAAGATTCTTTTGACAGTAGCTTCATGAGATTCTTTCGGATCCGTCTGAAATCACGCACAGAGACAGACAACCCACATAATGTCAGGCCTACTTGCGGTCAGATACATTATCGAGCCTATCATTGATCGATAGAAAGATTTATTCACGGGTTTTCCTTGAAGATCCGAAGTAAGTTCCGTCTGAGCAGCAAAGGGAGTACTGGTAGATTTACAATCATTCGTGTTGTACTTGGAGAGAATATCTCTGATATACTTAGCCTGATGAATGAGTATGCCGTCTTCTCTCTGCTTCACTTCTAATCCCAAGAAATACGTAAGTTCTCCCATCATGCTCATCTCGAATTTTGCCTTCATAACTTGCTCGAACTCCCTACAAAGAGCTTCATCAGTTGACCCAAAGATGATATCGTCTACGTAGATCTGCACTAGCATCACGTCATCTCCAATCCGCTTTGTGAAAATAGTCATATCAACTTTCCCTCTTGAGTACCCACATTCCAGAAGATATGTTGACAAAGTCTCGTACCACGCTCGAGGAGCTTGATGAAGACCATAGAGAGCTTTGTCAAGCTTATAGTACTTCGCAGGGAAGTGAGGATCTTCAAACCTGGAGGTTGACAAACATAGACTTCTTCTTTCCCATACAGAAATGCACTCTTTACATCCATCTGAAACACCTTAAAGTTTTTGAACGAAGCGTAGGCTAAGAAGATTCTGATAGCTTCTAAGCGTGCAACTGGTGCAAAACCTTCCTCATAGTCAATCCCCTTCTCCTGCTGAAAAACTTGAACTACCAATCTTTCCTTATTTTTGATAACTACACCACGATCGTCCATCTTGTTTCGAAACACCCACTTGGTACCAATTGGATACTTTCCATCTGGTAAATCAACGAGTTCCCAGACTTTAAGTTTTCGAAATTGGGCTAATTCTTCTTGCATTGCTTGTACCCAGTTAGAGTCTTGAATTGCTTCTTCGATATCTCTTGGGACAGACTACGAGAGAAAAGCTGCATACAGTCCTGTGTTGATGGTATGTGTTTGTCTGTTCGTTCGAACTCCATCTTCAACAGAACCGATGATATTTTCAATTGGATGGTTTCGATTGGTCTTGTATCCTACGTTGGTGTGAATTTCCACTTGTTGAGGCAGATTAGAGAAATGTTCATCGACATAGATAATTGGAGTTTCGTCTTCTTTAGGAGGTTCATCCACAACCTGCTGTGAAGAAGAATCATCATGTGCGGATGCATTCTCAGCAGATGTGTCACCATTTACTTCGATAACAGGAAGAGTAGGAGAGGCAGAGGCTAGGGTGAAACGGGTTGTAAAAGGAGTGAAACCAATGTCTGAAGGATCAAACAATGGCTCTAATGGGGTGGATTCTGCATGTTTTGATTCAGTGACAGGTTTAGCAATGTCGAAAGTGTTGAATACAATATCTACGTCATAAAACCAATTTGGAGCATTTCCAGTGTTAGTGGAGTTTCCTTCTTGAAAATCGACGTAATACGATTCAATCACCATCTTTGTCTATTTGTTGTAGACTCGATATGCCTTTTGAGAAGACGGGTAGCCCATGAAGTAGCATACGTCACCTACCGCTTCAAACTTGATGAGATTATCTTCAGTGTTGAGAAGTGTGCATGAGCATCCGAACGGTCTGAAGAAATCTATCAGAGGCTTCCTTTTGAAAAGTAGTTCATAAGCTGTCTTTCCGTGAGGTTTGACAGTGAGAACACGATTCAAAACGTAGCATGCTGTGTTGACCGCTTCAGCCCAAAAGATTATGGGAATCTTGGAGTCGACAAGCATAGTTCTAGCAGCTTCGATGAGAGTTCTGTTCTTGCGTTTCGCTACCCCATTTCGCTGAGGAGTTCTGGCAGCACTGTATTGAAGACGAATTCCTTTTCTTCACAGAAGGAGACAAACGTATGATTCTTGAATTCTGTACCGTTATCGCTTCTTACGGATTTCACCTTTAGCTTGATTATGTTTTCAATCATAGGGATGATGCTTTTCAGAACGGAAGCTGTTTCACTCTTAGCTTCGAGGAAATACACCCATGAGAACCTTGAAAAATCATCTGTAATTACCAAACAATAAGATCTTTTATCTAAACTTTTAACGCTTATAGGGCCGAAAAGATCCATGTGAAGTAATTGCAGTGGGGTGGAAATCGTATTCACTGCTTTGGACTTATGAGGCTTTTTATGTTGTTTTCCTTGGGCACATGCGATGCATTTTTCTGAAAAAGGAAAATCTTTCATAGGTAAACCTCTTACTAGATTTCATTTAGAAAGCTTATTTATGTTTTTAAAGTTCACATGCCTCAAACGCCTGTGCCACAGCAGTGATTCTGATTCAGATGCTCTTGAAATAAGACATGTCATTTGCTCATTTGATTTGGCATTTTTCATATTCAGCACATAGGTATTATTTTGACGGGGAGCTCTAAGCATGATCATTTCTGCAGGGACGAAGTATTTGGGATTGAGGAATAAGCACTCCGTGTCATTGAACAACACCGAAATTCCTTTGTCACAAACTTGTGATACACTCATGAGATTGTAACACAACTCTGGAACATAGTTTACATTCTCCAGAGTAAGTGCTTCCGACACGACATCACCCATTCCGACGATTTTCCCCCCCTTTTCGTCTCCTGCAAAGGACACAAAATCACCATCGATAACTCGAAAGTTTTTAAGCAGATCCTTTAACTCGGTCATATGCCTGGAGCATTCGCTGTCAACATGCCATATATAGTCCATGAGCATCCGAAGCCAATTCTGAATTTTATTCTGTTATACAACAACAACAACAAAAGATATCTGCAGGTTAGCTAGCTTTTGGAACCCATACTTGCTTTACATTAGTTCTATCATGATTTTGAGCAAGAGAGTTTTCTTTTCTTTTCCAAAAACAAGTTGAATTAACTATGCATTTTACTGATTTCTTTAGATTGTCAAATTGATCAGTAAAACTCTTAACGAGATCTTGATTAGGTTTAGAAAATTTCTTGCTTTTGCAATGTTTCGCAGTATGTCCTAAATGACCACAGTGAAAGCATTGTTTGCCGTTAGATCTTTTCTTCCTGGGTGCTAAGTGCGAAGATGATGTATGTGATGAGAATCTGGAGCTGCTTAAGGAATTTAATGACGTAACATGGATTGAATCCTTGACTTTCTTCAATTTCTTGTCAGGATGATGTTTATCTTCAATGTCGTTTTCACTGTGCTCACTGTCTGATGACGAGGTTGATTCTTGACTTTCATTTGACTTTTCTCCATCATTCTCTGAAGTTGTTGTGCTTGAATCATCTCTATTGCTTTCTTCAGTAAAGTCTTTATCAGTCTCTGAAGTACCTGCAACTGATGGAAGAAACTCAGGAATTTCCTCTGTAAGGAACTTTCCAAATCTGTTTTTCTTCAATTCTGGCACGAAGAAAGGAGATTCAAGCATAACATTTTCATCACTAAAAACAGAGTTTAAGTCATGACTCTCAACCTCAGCATGCACTTGGTTGTGAGTCTTAAGTGTAGGCCCAAGGCCATTACAGTCATCCCGAATGTTCAATTTTGGCACAAAGCCGTTACAGTCATCCATCCTAGATAAACTATTACAGTTATCCTGAATAGAAATTCTGTTTGTCTTATTACAATTCTAGGCGAACCAGTTAACTGTTGAATAACTGTCGCCTGAGTAACCGATTCCTATTTTTGAACCTCCACAATCATCTTCCTCATCGCACACATCTTCTGGACCCTCACACAGATCTGCATTGCTTTCAGACATGTTAGTATTATTTTGTGGTTTGTAAAAAGCATTTTGATCCAAAAGATCATTTTTATCGATTAAGTCATTTTTAGGATGAGGAGATGGCATAGGACATATTTTTTGCTGTGCGGAGGAGGAAATAATTTTCTTTCGTTTCCGAATTTATCCTTATATCCAATTCCATCCTTTATGAATGTCAGTCGTTGGTAGCTTACAATATCAACCAGTGCTTTTTGACTAAATTTCCATTTGTCAATAATGATTTGCAATTTGTTAGTTTCGTTTTCTGATTTTTCTAGTTTTTCAGTCAAATCATTTATGATAAAATCTTTTCTGAAAACAAATTTTTTGAAGTCTTCATTTCAGCTATGGTTGAACATAACTTTCGTTGATATGCAGCTTCATCTTTTAGTTCTTGATTAGTTTTCAAAATCTTTTCTTTTTCTTTAATTATGTCACGGTTGAGAGATTTGTAGTGTGCCACGACGTTCAAACATGGTTTGGAGCACAACTTTGCTTTCAATTCATATGGTATGCTATTTACCAATCATTATCCTCAGTTTCTGACTTCATGGCAGTGATAGAAGTTCCAACCGCTTCATTCTTGCTGCTACTGATGGCTTCTTGAACTGCAGGCTTCAACTCATTCATTTCAGCTTTCTGTTTTCCCTTCTCTGAAGTTTGTTCAGCAGGATTGATGATGCTTTTCAGACCCGTGTCATCTTTTGGAATCTTGGCGGTTTGCTTTTCAATACAATTTGAAGCAGAGGTGACAGAAACAGTGGAGATGTTTGCCATGAGGGCTTTGTTAACTTCACCTTTAGCCTCAGCTATTTCCTCTGACCAGTCATTATCTTCCACAACTAAAGCCTTTTGGTTATTTTCAGCAATACTGTCACTCCTTTCAATAGCCATCGGCCTTCTTGTCTGGCTGAGTTCGGCATTCTCGTTCTTTAGCAACTGACACTCCCTCTTGAAATGTCCCAGATTTTTGCAATTGTAACATCTCAGCTTTGACTTATCAAATCCAGCTTTTCGAAGAGCCAGCCTTTTTCTTGTTTTATCTTGGAATTTCTTCAATCGAAGAGTGATCATTGCCATCTGCTACTTCAAATCCATCTCCTCCATGTCGTCAGGATCCACTTGATACATGTCTTCAGCTGTGAGGAAATCTCTCTTCAACTCTCCTGACATGAGAGCCTCATAGCTGCTTAAGAAAATATTAAACAGAGCGACATGTTCTGTGGATATTTTAAGTGCTTGAGCGTCGCTAGACACGGTAGTCTTCTCGGAGGATGACGAGACCTTCATATAGCTTGCGGAAGCATGGGGATAAGATTCGACAACACTTTGAGGATTCAATCCACATGAGGTGATAGGAGCAAGAAACCCCATATATTCTTGGGAGCCAAGGTTGCAGCAGCTTGCTGAGTAAGCTTCTGAGAATACCCAGTTTGGTTCATTTCTCTATTGACAATGTCCATTTCAAAGGCTTTCAGAGTGTTGATCAGTTCCGAGAGTGTGACAGGAGTTGTGCTGGTCAAGAAAGTTCTCTTAATCAACATGCATTGAAGGCTCCATTTTTTAGGGAGAGAATGTAGCAGCTTCTTGATTGATGCATAATTTGCAACATGATTTCCCACTTTCTTCATTTTAGTCGGCACTCCCAGAAATCGACTGATGTGGTCGGATAAGCTTTCGCCACGAACACTTCCAAACATGTCATACTCTTCTGCACCATGTCTCTTTTGTTGTCCATGAGCTCCTCATTTCCTTCATAGTGGTCGATAAGAGCCAACCACAGTTCATGAGCGGAGGTGTACTCTTCGAACAAGTTGTTATCGTCCTTGGACAGAGCCATAGTAAGAGCAGCATGAGCCCTCCGGTCACGTTGATGGATCTTCGTTGATTGTACAAATGTTATCACGAATTATCATTGGAATTTGTGGACCCATAGTGACGGACATCCATTGAGTATAGTCGGTATACTCAAAGAAGGCTTTGATTATGTTTTTCCAACTGCGGAAATCTTCAGATCCTTTCAACTTTGATGGTCTTGTAGTTGTTCCAGTTTCCAACTCGACCTGGGCAATCGGGTTGAGTTGATTGAGAGACATTTTGGTTGATCAGTGATTAAATACGCTGGATAGTATTAAATCAGACGACAAATACGCTGCAAGATGAGACAAATACGCTGCAAAGGAGACAAATACGTTGCACTTGAGATCAAATACGCTGATGATCTATGGCGACTTTGACCTGCGAAAAAGATAAATCCGCTGGATATTGAAAAACAAACAAAAGTTGGGTTAATTTCACTGAGGATTTTTATCACTGACTTCGAAGTCGCCTTCGATTAAATATGCTGCCACTATTTCGTTGAAAATCAACAAATTCGCTGGTTTAAACCCAGCGTATTTGTTAAATATGCGATGTTCAAGTTAAATATGCTGTATTCAAGATTATCTACGCCAACTTCAAAAACAAATGCACCCAGAAGGGTTTTAGTACGAACAAAAACCCTTTAATCATCCAAAAACGACTCAAGATTCATGTTTCTTTGCAACAAAATGACCAAAATGTTTACTAAACCACTTATTAACAATAACCCAATGATTAAACACACCAGATCAAGCCATTTTAAGTCAAAAAATTTGAAAAACCTTGAAACTTTGAAAACTTTTGAAAAACCTTCAAAACTTGAAGAATCATAACAAAAACTCAAACAATCAAGAGCACAAAGGCTCTGATACCAAATTGTGAGTCCCAAAACAGATTCGGATCACAGTGGTTGATTGTTATCACTCAAACAACTATAGATTAGTTGTTTGAATGCGTAAAAGTTAAGAAAAACCAAACCATGAAGATGAAGATGAAGATTCTTGAATGGGTCAAAAACAAGTGTTGTATATGAAATCCCAAAAAGATGTAATCAACAACAACACCTGGATATTCGGATTAAGCACAATAACAGGAATCACAATACAAGAGTAATCATCAAAATCTGCCCAAAAAGCTTGGACAAGAGATTCATTGAACAACATATATATACTCGTCTGGCTACCCAGCGTATTTATTAAATACGCTGGGAATATAAATACGCCGCCATATACAAAGTTTCACATGTTTGCACTTTTGACCCTTCTAGTTTAACAAACTATTACAAACCAGCTCAAACTATTAATTCTTAAGTACCAACGGCCTCAAAAAGTCCTAACAATTGTACCACACGGTACCATCTTTAACATAAAAAACACTATTTTCTTACGTGCTTTTTTTAAATATGTTTCGGTATAAATCTAAATTAGTTTACGTTTTCACATAATTTTTCTCGACAATGAATCAGGTTAAATATAATACGTTTTCGTGCTTATTTTATGTTTTTTTTAGTTGGTCTTCGTTTTAACATAACTTTTGTTTGGAAACGAGTCGGATCAGATATTTAACAGTTAAATTCGAGTTATTTTAAGTTTCGACTCTGACGCAACGCGCGATGGGTTAAAGTTCTAGTTTATATATAACGTCCAAGTTCTAGTTTATATATAACGTCCAGTTGGGTTCACAATTTTTGTCAATTTAGACGTATTACCTATTTGGCCACGAACTTTAAAATATTCATTTACATGTTTTATAAATATTTAGAATTAACTAAATATAATAAAAAAGTTACAATTTGCTATAACGGAAGGCGTGTTTAAAGTCCCGATCAAGCTTTTACCTAAACCAGAAAAGTCCTGTCCAGTTTCACCCATTTCCTGCACCCAATATTTGCAATCCATGGGAGGCAGCATAGAGTTGAACGAATGTCAACATTACAACACAGCTGGTTCATTGCAAGTACATATATATTTTTTGTTAATTCAATGGGTGGTCACCCTTTGCGTTCAAAACTTTGTTTCCATACTTCTTACCTACGACGCTTCCTCTACCCAATTGTCAACTAAGCCACAACTATATATAGCAGCCTCAGGAAAAACTAACAACCATCACATATATGGTACATCTCTCTCTCTCTCTCTCTCTCTCTGTCTCTGATATTAAGGAAAAAGATTAAAGAATGAAAGGGTCAAGTTATTCAAGCTATAAAAGTTTTATAGCTTTTATGGTCATGGCATGTCTAGCAGCAGCTGCTTTAGCATGAAACTTCTATGACGATATGGACATAACATTTGGCAACGAACGCGCTAAAATATTGAACGGCGGTCAGGATCTCTCACTTTCACTTGACAGATATTCAGGTTCTGGTTTCCAGTCCAAGCATGAGTACCTCTTTGGAAGGTTTGATATGCAACTGAAGCTAGTCCCTGGCAACCTTTTATGTAAGTGCCACTAGTTCATAACTGATTTACGACCGTATTTTAATTTTATAATTTTTTATTTTAAACTATAAATATACTTGCGACCAGTTTATCACTAGTATTTGTATTTCAATTTGTATTAATTATATTTTATGAGTTTTGCGACTGAAAGCCATTGGACATAAATTTGACTATTATCACTTCATTCTCAAATTGGATGCTATCTTGGGACCGTTTATTTTGGTCGCAAATGACCAGTTTTCTAACATGATCTTAGCTTTATGACTTGTTATCTAACAAACACCATGGTTTTGATATCCATGATCAGTTATCATCACAAGGTGCTGGACATGATGAGATTGACTTTGAGTTCTTGGGTAACTCATCTGGGAATCCATATACAATCCACACCAATGTATATGCACAAGGGAAAGATGACAAAGAACAGCAGTTCCACCTCTGGTTTGACCCGACTGCAGCCTTCCATACCTACACTATTCTATGAAACTCTCAAAGAATCATGTACCTTTCTCAACTTTTTATCTTTATCTTTCTGTAGAGTTGATCGTTCAGTCATCAAGAATAGTTAATTAACTTTATACAAGCACTGATCTTAAATTTCTTGGTTCTTGCAGATTCTTGATAGACAATATTCCAATAAGGGTGTTCAATAACAATGAAGCTTATGGAGTCCCATATCCTAAGAGCCAACCCATGAGGGTGTATGGAAGCCTGTGGAACGCGGATGACTGGGCAACCCAAGGTGGACGTGTGAAGACTGACTGGACAAAAGCACCTTTCACAGCTTTCTACAAGAAGTTTAATGCTGATGCAAACATTATTGGTCCTAACCAAAAGTCCACAACCTCTGAGAATAACAAGGCATGGAGTACTCAAGGACTTGATGCAGCAGGACGAAACAGGATTCGGTGGGTGCAGAGTAAATACATGATTTACAACTATTGCAATGACATCACACGCTTCCCCAGTGGTCTTCCTACTGAATGCAAGCACTCAAAATTTCTGTAACTTATTTGTTTGTTAATATATGTTTGTGAGTATTTGTCATTCTTTGATTCACTGTATACACACTTAAAGTATCTGAATAAGGAAATTGGTTAACACCATTTGTACCTTAGAAATCTCAGGAAAAATTGTTGGAAATTCTGTGTTGTCATCATTTTAGCATAAGTGGATTATTTAAGACCATAGAAAATAAGTATAAATATTGATACGAGTAATGAGGTGTAAAATACATAACTGTTTATGATTACTTTTATATATTTACCAACGATCATTGGGTTCAACGGGGGTAGTGCACCCTTGGCAAGGGTTTCAAGGGGTAAATCCCCTCGTAGGTGTTCATGGCAATGCTTCAAGCGGGGTCTAAGGGGTAGAACCCCTGGTAGGAGTCTCATTAAATGTTAGTTGCTTGCTCTATCATTGGAAAGTACGATTAGTAGTAATTCATACTGGCAACTTGGTTGTCAGTAGTAAGTGAGCATAGTTGATAATTTGGTTATAAATAGACAGTGGTTACCACTAATAGAGTTTCTATTTATGATTTTTTCTACTAATATAACTAGCATACTTGTTGATAGCTAACCATTTACTCAAACATTGTGATGGTTCCTCCCATATATAAGGAAGGTATTTGATCAAATTCTGTTACACGTTTCTCTAATAGATTTTGCATATTCGCTCTTGTGTTTCTCTTTAACTTATCCGATTGAACTTTCAAAGTACCATCAAAATATTTCAATCTTGAAGTGTACGTAAAACTTGATCCTTGAGAGATATTAGTCATTCAACTTTTAAAGCCTACGAAAATGATATTCAACCATCAATCATCAATCCATCTATTTTTTTTGGAACAACAATATTGAAAAACAATAAAATAAAGAAGAAAAAGGAGGTCGCACAACAAACAATAATGCGATGAGTTGGGGCTCACTTAATGTATTTAATGGATGGAGAAACGAATTCAAAGTTTCATTAAGAGCATGTTTGAAGACCTATTTTTGATTTTCATGTACAAGACTGCTTGCTTCTCACAATACAAAACAAGGGAACAAGGGGAAATAGGCGATACTACATTCCGTGCTAATCACTAGATGTTGGATAATTTAGAAATCAAGAAACAATCTAATTGCCCATGATATTATAGCCTGGTGACGTCTTGAGGGGTGCGATAATGCTTGGGGACCATTAGGTCATGGGTACGATTCTCACAGGAAAGTTTTTCCCAGATTTATTGGGTTTCTATTTAATTAGTGTATAGGCATTATTTTCTAGTGAAGATGAATATCATCAGGTAGTTTCACTGGTGGCACGATAATACTCCGGTCAGTAATTCAAATTTATTGTTAAAAAAAGAACCAATCTAATCTTCAACAATAAATCGATATTGTTAACAAATATGGTGGAGGAAGTGACGCAGAGCATAAGCAATAAAGATAACAACATAATCATTCTCATATGAAAGTTGTAATATGTGAATTTTTAGACGTTAGAATAGGTGCCCGTATAAAGAGAAAATTTTGCAATGTGTGCCAAATTTTCAAAATAACAAATAAAAAAGAAATAATGAAACTATGGATGTAAATAGACGTGTGAATTGATTCAATCTAGAATTTATGTATTTTAGGTTAATAAAGGAAAGTGCTGAAACTTGACGTTAAGGGAAAATTTTGATTGACGAATTAAAATCAAGGCGTCAAATCAAGGAAATCGGGTTTCCAGTTGGGTCAAACCACATGAGGTAGTTTGTCATGAAATCAAGGCCTCAAACCAAGAAAGTTATTCGATTTGATTTATATTCGTTGCTTCTGCGCCTCGTAACCCCAATAGTAGCCAAGTTATGCTCCTTTAAGGTTTGGGCACTTTATGCCCAGTTTCCCGTAATCAAGTTGATCAACGTAAGAGTACACTAATTCTTTGATCTACTCCTCATCCAGAAATCAAGTAAAATAACTTTCTTTGGGTAAAAAATGATCGAAGTAAAAGACTAATTCGGAGTGGTCGGACGTGTTTATATTTTTTATTTTCCTAGTTTGATTTGGTAAGCTCTTATTGTTTTTTTTTTCCGTCTCAAAGTGTTTTGCTAGTTTTGGTTTATATTGTATGAGGGTAAACTACAGTTTGAGTCCCTGTAGTATAGCGCGATCAACATTTTGAGTCCCTATTTCTAAATAAGTCATTTTGAGTCCCTGGCCTTTCCAAATCTCACCAATCCATCCCGTCTGTCAAGTCACTATTTGTTTGACTGTTAGAGCTAGGGGTATTTATGTAACAATACCCTTATATATCTTCCATCATTGCCTTTCTTTCCACCACCACCGTAGTTCATATCCATCATTAACCACGTCATAACTTGGCCAATACCTGCAACCATCACCAAATAATTGACTACTCATGGAGCCAAACCATAACTAGATAAATGAACGGATGCTCTGCCTCAAAATGTCACATCCGCTCATAAGCAGAAGCTCGAGGTGTGATCGTGATTGATTCTCATTGCATACGATCTAAGTTAACATACTAAATGAAATAAATAACTCGAATGCCAAAGTCATAGATAGTTTTAAAAGACCACGCAACGTAAAAGTATAGTTTACATCTTCTTCAAAAGATTACAAGTTTAACAAGACATCATTAGCAAAATAAAAGTTCATATTTTATGGTTTTTCCCATTATATCACCGCAAGGAGGCGGTGTATAATAGACAAATCCCTCAAAAGTAGCATCAAGTTCTGATTCTTGATTCGTGTCTTGTTTATGCGCGTGGTCCACTAATTTCCTGAAATACATGTAAGTTTAAAAAACGTCAAACAAAGTTGGTGAATTCATGTAGTTGTTTTTGTATAAATTGAATCCGTAAAATGTGTGATGTATTTTGTATAAACACCAGTATGTTAAAGCGTCAATGAAATCATTGATCATTAATGTATAGCTAGGACATTAATATGTGTGACGACATAGAAAGCAATCCAACACTTGATGATTTTTGTGTCGATTACCCTCGATCGGGACACAAAAGCACTCTTCCATGTGGGTCACATGGGCCAAGAGTGGGGCTCGTTAAAACCTGATAGATATACCCCCTTCCGTTCCTCGTCTAATGATGATTAATGGTGCTTAAGTACAACCCTATTTGCACATGATCTATGTTGTTCCATTTCATAGCTTATTATACCATTTGTACATGTATCTCCCCTGAATGTTTAAAACTAGAAAGCATTTAGAAGAGGGGACATGAACTCACTGATTGCGTTCCGTAAGCGTACTAAAAATCACCGGTCGTCTTCTCGTCTCGCAACGTAACCTACAAGCGTCCTAAATTTCGTTATACACTTAGGTCTATGTAATTGAATATGTATTAGGACTAGTATTATGTTGTATGGAATTGATGTTTATTGAGTTGTGTTTTATATGGATAGTTTCTGAGTTGTTGATATACATATATATATATATATATATTAAAAGATGTATATTTTTGTATATTTGTTAGTTGTATAAACGGGCCTAGCCCTCTTGACTTCGTGCCTCGCACGGGTAAGATGTACGTGTCCTCGACTTCTCGTAGTCGGGTCTGACACGTTTGTCTCGACGATGGTGTTTAACGGAGATATTTTATATTCATAAAATATATTCCCTCGTTTAAAAGTAACCTTTAATCATCGTTTAATTGTATGTGTATACTTATACTTTCCCAAGTATTTCTTGTTTTAGATGTCTTTGACCAAGTCAAAGTAGGTATATAATTGTATTTACCTTCCATAATAAATATTGAATAGTATAAATGTATGTCCCGTAAACGCATCAAACATGTATCACTAACCTAATCAATAGCGAAAATTATGATTAGGTAGAAGAACAACTTGAATAACTTCAATGATTATAACTTGCATACACCAAAGACGTCAGATACAAGTTTTTGCTATCAACTCTCTAACTCCTACTAAATGACCTAGCCCCTCTATTTATAAACATCATAAAGCCCATAATTACAACCCTAGGCCCATTAGGCACTAGGAAGCCCACACTAACCCCAAAAGCCCAAATACATCACTAATGAATAAACCTTTAAAGCTCCAAGCCCAACATTCTCCCCCTAGGTTTACTTTATTTGTCCTTCGGTTGAGCATCCACACCTAAACGTCCAACAATAATACGAGCAACTGCAGCCGTCCAATCTTTAGCACAAACCTCGTATAGCTCTGCAGTTCGTATTTGATGAGAAGCAAGAACTTGTAAATATTCATCATGAAAGCTAACCAGATCCACCACATCGTTCACCCCAAACGCCTTCTCTTTTGTCACAATAGCAACACTTCCGACTTTTGGATCGTATAACCAAAAATTTAAGTTCTTCAGAATTCCCTTTGGAAAGGTAGGAGCAACCGGGATAACAAATTCTTTGTCCGTTGGCGGCCACATCACAGATTTAAACCTGTTACCTGTGTGCGCATCGCGAACTCCCTTAGTTGCTCTCAAGTACGGTTCAGCAGTCTTCAAACTCTTAAACCCGCTCCTAACCTCACGTTCAAGCTTCTTAAAGAATCTCCACCCCGGTCCGCGCTCTGTAGTGTCGTCATCAGTGTATGGAGCTCTTAAAAGATCGGTCAATGCAACTTTAGTCCATGTCTCGAACTACAACTCTTTCGAATAGTATTCCCTGGTTCCATCCTGGCACACGATGATCCATATATATTTAACATGATCATACATCCAACTCATCACCTTCGACTTGTTTCCCACCTTACTATAATAACTTGATCCCAACTCCATTACATATCTCTCGGACTGATTGTTTGGATATTTCAGCTGAAAATTCTCATCCAGTGGATTCACGTTAACATTCTTCATCAAGACCATTTGCTTCTTCTTCCTCTGCTCTGCAGCACGTTTCTGACTGGCGGTGAACTTTCTGCGTGGATCGCTTAAATAATCATCGAGACCGGCTTGACGTTCGGCTGCCAACCGCGCAGCCTCCAACCTCTGTTCATTAGTTTCTTCTGCCATACGCTGTTGTGCCGCACGATGTCTAGTTTCAACATTCATCGGATCATCGGTAGGATCACTAAACTCCCTTCCAAACTTGTTCTCCAGCTTGCCCCTTAAATCAAACACAAGAGTCATAAGCATCGTGACATCTCCCTGCAGCTGATCGATAGTTTGATCTCGAACATCTAAGCGATTCTGCAGAGAGGCAATCTGAGCATCCTTTAACAACACAACTACCCGTTTCTTCAAATCAACTACATCTACCTCTGTATCATCGTCATCACTGTCCAATCCCCCAAACTCGAATGCCCTCTTCTCAGATTTATGCACATAATCGTCAGCAACATTATCAGTATAACCGACTCCACTACCACCCGCTTCCGAACCACCAGCACCTAACGAACTACCTCCAAATTCCATCATTTGCAGAGCCGTGTCAGCAGAAATCGATACAACTCTGGACTGTGTAATGATAAGAGCGGTTTGCTGTGAAGATGAAATAGGCGTGTCAACCATCGATGTATGAACAAGAGATTCAGCAACAGTAACCTCAGCAACAGTGATCTCAGCAGCAGTAGATGTAATCAAATCAGAGGCAGCAACAGTAACAACAATGGGAGCTTCAGGTGTACTAGATGAAATGGTCGGGCCAGTTCTTCGTCTCTTGATTAATGGTACCTCATCTTCTTCATCTTTGTCATCTTCTTCAATCTGAGCGGTTGGTGCAACAATAGACGGAATGTCAAGTGGAGGATCACCCTGTTCTCTTGGATATCTTTCAATTGAGCGATCAAGGCTGCTAGGTTCTCAGACGACAACTCTGGTAAAGCAGGATTCAAGGTGGCATTGAACGCATCAAGATCGTCTAGAAAGGCTTGGCCAACATCATCCTCATCATCGGTGACTAAATCCTCTACTTCTATCTCCTTTTCTTTTGCCGGTATGTCGTGTTCTTCAGCCACTATCAGTTTGCTGTGAAGATGAAATAGGCGTGTCAACCATCAATGTATGAACAAGAGATTCAGCAACAGTAACCTCAGCAACAGTGATCTCAGCAGCAGTAGATGTAATCAAATCAGAGGCAGCAACAGTAACAACAACGGGAGCTTCAGGTGTACTAGATGAAATGCTCGGGCCAGTTCTTCGTCTCTTGATTAATGGTACCTCATCTTCTTCGTCTTCGTCATCTTCTTCAATCTGAGCGGTTGGTGCAACAATAGACGGAATGTCAAGGGGAGGATCACCCTGTTCTCTTGGATATCTTTCAATTGAGCGATCAAGGCTGCTAGGTTCTTAGACGACAACTCTGGTAAAGCAGGAGTCAAGGTGGCATTGAACGCATCAAGATCGTCCAGAAAGGCTTGGCCAACATCATCCTCATCATCGGTGACTAAATCCTCTACTTCTATCTCCTTTTCTTTTGCCGGTATGTCGTGTTCTTCAGCCACTATCGCGTTTACTGGAGGAGGAGGAGGTGGTGGAGCATGCAAACCAACAACTTCAGAAAACTTCCCGAACTTCTTTAGAGGAAAACGACCTGCAAACACCGTCTTAAAGTAGAGCAGCTCTTCTTCATTGTGGCAAAGATAGTAGGCCCCATTGGCTTCATATTCAGTAGGTTAGCATATGTAGCATCCTACGCCAAATCCGGATAACGGGCATCAAGTATCAGCTGGATAAAACGTGTGTATAACAGGATCATCCGTTTCTTGGACTACTCTAAGATTTTCTTCATGTTATCGAAGATATAACCAGAATAGTTATTCTTCTAGTCCATGACTAATGAAACTATAGTAGATGTCTGGGCCTGATTTGGCTGATCCAGTCCGCCCTTGTTTTCCGACACACACTGCATGAACATGTCTATGAGTAACCTCTAGTATGCCTGAAACATCTTCTTCAACAGTGGCGGATAGGAACCCTCGTATCCCATCTCCATAAGTACAGGCAACACCTTTTCTTTGGCGTAAGTCGTTGGATCACTGAAAGTATCTGTCAATGTTGAGCAATTATGCAAGTGTTGAGCCCCACTATCATCGCCTGAAATTCCTAAAAGAACTCAGCTGGCGGGTCTGAGAGATACCCGGCCTGGTTGTGAAATTGTTCCTCAACCAGCATCACCGCGTCAAAAGTTTCTTCCACCATATCTGTCAAAAATCAACAAAGTTAAATCCAACTAACGAAAGTTACTGAGTTTAACAATATAGCAGTTAAAAACTAACTGGATAGATCAAACAGAAGTCAAGGTTCAAATTAATACTAGTTCAAATTAATTAAGGAGTTCAACAGTTGAAAAGGTCCAAAAACTTCACATCCGGATTACTGACAGTCCACAATGAATCCGGAATGAACCCTTTCATCAATCCGAATTGAAGGGGGTCAAACAACATGGTCAAAGATGCAATCCGGATTATATATTGTATCTCGGATAGATATGCATTCCGGATGAAGATCCAATCCGAAATGATATCCGAGTTCCTCATTTCGGATGAATACCAATCCGGAATGTTAGAACTTGAAGATCAATCCGGAATACAATCCGAAATGCATTAAATATTCATTAATTTTATCCGGAATACATATGTTAACTACAGTTCTACCTAATCCGGAATACTCTGTCCGAAATGCACATTTCGAAAGAGAGAATCGGAAAAGACAAGTTAATTCGGATTTAGGATAATCCGAAATGAAATCAAAGATGCCAATATATACTTCCGAAATGGGCTTGGGCCTGGGATTTTGAATCCGAAATGGGCTTGTAACAGGCCCAATCCGGAACACTAACATAGTGAGCCTGTCCGGAAAGATCCAAATGGGCCTTTCTGGAAAAGCCCAATTCCGGAACAGTAAACCTCTTTGGCCCAAAGAAGCCCAATTCGGAACAACAACATAATTTTCCAGTTTTCAGACTTTTAACCAATTTCATTAGGCTCTCCCAAATCTAAAGCACACTGGCAGTCCAATATCTCTTGACAGAAAAAACATCCCACCAAAATTCATCAAGTAAACTAACCAAGCATCCAACCATCTTTTAACATTTCACAAGGAGAACTTATTAAAACAGACATAAACATTTAACACAGTCTTGCTAAGGGATCAAATCGTTTCAAACGCTAACTAAGGAACATTTTTTAGTATGAGCAGGTTCATTTGGTCTAAGCAATTGTTAATATACTTGCCACTTAAATCTAAAACTCAACCCTTGTAGTTCAGGCATTATGATACGCTTAAGGTAATATTATACTAAGATACTCGTGTGTCCCATACCATGACATACCCCCGCGATCAAGGTAAGCACAATGGTTCATCATAGCAAGTGAGTATACCGTGGTCATCCTTTATTGTACAACATCAGGCTATTGGTGAACAGGTCAGTACTTCCGTACAACAGAGAGACCAATAGTGACTTACGAGGGTTAGGCAAATACCTTATGAGGTACGTAAGAACTTAGAAAGAAACTTTTGTTCTCTTAGGTTTTGGCCTTTCCATTTTGGATCTTTTATAAAGATATCCTGACTGTGCCTAGGTCTGCATATAATCTGGATGCAACAGAAGGGCAATCAAGATATCCCCGGATGACTCAACAGCATAAAGACCTAAAACCTCAGATGTTGGCTATCTATCAACGTAAGATTTAAGACCATAAAATCATACGCCTACAGTAAGTGACCCACTGAGTACAAAGTTCGTTATGTTTATATCATTTGACTTTCCCCATCCGGTTGAGTTTTAGACCTACCGACACATCATTTTCGACCCAAATCTTTTCGGCTTCTATACATTACATGTGTTAGTCAAACATTTTATCACGAATATTCATTTCATTTCCCTATCCTTGCAAAACCCCCTTTTTTATGATTTCTCCCCCTAAAGTTGTGCATATATATGAATAAATTTATGAAGCAATGAAAAGAAAAGAAGAATAGGAAAGAAACACGAAGACAGCAGATGCCTAGGTAGAAAACCGAATCATTTTGAGAAGATCTACAAGCACTTGAAAACGCGCGTTGCTAACGGGTTTCGTGAACAAATCCGCAACATTTGCATCAGTGTGGATTTGCTCAAGCTTTACGAGACCCTTTTCATAGCAATCGCGGATAAAATGAACTTTAATGTTTATGTGCTTGGTTTTGGAGTGGAAAACATGGTTTTTAACTATTTGGATCGCGACATCATTATCACAGTAAATTGTTGTTTTTAGATAAGTCAAACCGTAATCCGCATGCTGATGTGGCATCCATAAAACCTGGGAGCAGCAAGCAGAGGCTGCAACATATTCTGCTTCTGCAGTGGAGAGCGAAACCGTCTGTTGCTTCTTGCATTGCCACGAAGTTAACCGATCTCCCAGAAATTGGCAACCAGCCGAAGTTGAGCGCATGTCCCTATATGTACCTCCAAGATTACTGTCAGAGAAAGTAAACAGTTCAAATTCAGAATTTTTAGGATACCAGAGGCCCAATGATGGAGCCCCTTTGAGGTGCCTAAAAATTCTTTTAACAACATGTAAATGAGAAAGTTTAGGAGTAGCCTGATAACGAGCACACTGGCAGACGACACACATGATATCGGGCCGACTAGCAGTGAGATACATGAGTAATCCAATCATTGAGCGATACATGGTAGGATTAATAGGTGTTCCTTCAACATCTTCATTTAGCAGAGGTCGTTCTGCAATAGGGGAAGCCATAGGCTTGGAATCTGTAAGCTTGAATTTGGCAAGTACGTCGTGTACGTATTTTCCTTGATGAATGAGTATACCGTATGGGCTTTGACGAACTTGAAGTCCTAAAGACATGGTCATCTCCCCCAATGAGCTCATCTCAAATTTCTTTTTCATGATTTCTTCGAATTCGCGACACAAACCATCATTGGTGGAACAAAAAATAATATCATCATCGTAGTTTTGGACGAGGATAATGTCCTTATCAATGCGTTTGATAAACAGAGTTTGGTCAATGGTTCCCCGTGCATAGTCATGAGCAAGCAGATGCTCTGTAAGAGTAGCGTACCATGCGTGAGGCGCTTGATGCAACCCGTACAACGCCTTGTCTAGTTTGTAGGCAAAATATGGCTTGTCACGATCAGTAAAGCTCGATGGTTGTGCCACGTATATTTCCTCTTTCACCTTGCCGTATAGAAACGCAGTCTTGACATCCATTTGATAGACAGTAAAATCCATGCAAGATGCGTATGCCAAGAAGATACGTATAGCCTCCAAATGCGCAACAGGTGCATAGACCTCATCGTAATCTAAACCTTCAATCTGTCGAAACCCCTGAACCACCAGTCTAGCTTTATTCCGAACGATAACTCCAGTGTCATCCAGCTTGTTGCGGAAAACCCAGCGAGGTCCAAGAGCACGCTTTCCCTGAGGCAGCTTCACCAATTGCCAAATACCAAGCTTTTAAAATTGATTGAGTTCCTCGTGCATGGCATCAACCCAGCCTGGTTCCTGCAAGGCAACATCAATACTTTTAGGTTCAATTTGAGAAATAAAGCAAGAATAGAGAAATGTATTGATATCCCCAAATTGGCTGCGTGTGCAAACAACAGCGTTGATAGGACCAATGATATTCTCAACGGGGTGATCACGCTGTAAACGCTACGGTATTAGTGTAGCGGGACCCAAAACATCTATTTGCAAGTTGGTGACACTAGCTGAAGCAACTCCAGATGTCTCCCCCTCAACAGAGGCACCAATAGAAGTATGTGGTGAGGAATCCACCGCACAATCGAGGGGAGTAGGCTCGGGAAATAAAGAGGAACCCAAAACATCAGGAGGAAGGCCTTCATTTGTCACAGGAGGCTCTAGATCAGAAACCACATCTTCAGGAGGATTGGTCTAAGCAGGAGAAGAGATAGGTGGGTCTTGAGAATGTGAAACTGTGGAGGAAGGCGA
Source organism: Scalesia atractyloides (assembly GCA_947069175.1). Classification (NCBI taxonomy): domain Eukaryota; kingdom Viridiplantae; phylum Streptophyta; class Magnoliopsida; order Asterales; family Asteraceae; genus Scalesia; species Scalesia atractyloides. The sequence continues at coordinate 18,064,944 of CAMTDV010000022.1, read as the reverse complement.
GACAGTGTCATTGAATCCAGGAGGATCCACACTTAGCTGCTTTAAAGTCTCATTAGTGCGGCAGCGTCAGCATCATCTTCAGAAGTAATGGGCACCGTTGGAAGGATAGAATTCAAACTATTTCCTGTAGGCACATTATAAGACACATCAAAATGATTAAATAAAGTGGAGTAGTCATACAACCAGTCAGGGCCAATGCGTTTGTCCTTGGGATTTTCCTCCATCCAACCCACATTGTAGGTTTCAACTACCATCTTCTTGATCTTGTTATAAACGGGATATGTCGTATTTTTAGAATAACAAACGAAAATACAAGGATCCCCGCGTGCTTCAAACTTTCCTTTAGCGTCCATGAGCAGGAGTACACACGGATATCCAAATTTGCAGAAATGCTTGACAGAAGGTTTGCGCCCTTCAACCACTTCGTATGGAGTGTTCATGTGGCGTTTATTGATCAGGGCATGATTCTGAATATAGCATGCAGTGTTAATTGCTTATGCCTAGAAGATGAGAGGTAGCTCGGATTCAACCAGCATAGTGCGTGCCACCTCAATAAGTGTGTGATTTTTGCGTTCTACAACCCCATTTTGTTGTGGGGTTCTGGCTGCACTGAACTGTCGGTCAATCCCCTTGGAGAAGCAGAAAGAGTTTAAGGTAAGATTCTTAAACTCTGTCCCATTATCACACCAAATAGCCTTCACCGGAGAATCTGTCTGGTTTTCCATAAGCGTGACAAATTGTTTGACTAGTTCAGCGGTTTCACTTTTATGTGTGAGAAAGAAAACCCAGGTGAATCGAGAGTAGTCATCAATAATAACCAGATAGTAAGCCTTCCCTCCAACGTTGCGGATGTTTGTTGGACCGAAGAGATCCATATGGAGCAGTTCTAAGACCTGAGAAGTGGAGGGTACGATTTTGGTTTTGTGCGGCTGTCGACGTTGTTTCCCACGCGCGCATGATTCACATTTTTCGATCTGCATGAAGTCACGAACTGGTAGATCTCTGACTAAACCACCTTTTGCAAGACGATTTAAATTCTTCATGTTGATGTGATCCAGTCTGCAATGCCATAGCATGGCGTCATGTTTGGGCGTTTCCTTTTCGTGCAGCTTTCAGAAGAATCCAATCATCTGGAATGATTAAACCCAGTTTTAGCACATAACATCCTTTCTTTGTGAAGAGAACATCCAGATGATTGTCGCGGAGTTAAGACACACTCAACAGACTGTGCTTCAATTCTGGTACGTAATTGACATTCTTAAAGCTCAGGGCTCCATTGCAAACAGTTCCTCTCATTGTGATTTTCCCTGTTTCTCCACATGCGAAGGAAACAAATCCGCCATCGAAAAACTGAATGTTATACATGTCACACCCCGACCCGCAGCGGAATGAGAGTCGGGGTATAATTCGGTTATCACCAAAGCTCATGATATTTACTAATATGTTTCATATTTATTAAATTCAAAATTACATTCTCAATATTCCAAACATGTTCATACAATTACAAAGAAAGATAATCAACTAAACAATCCAAAGTCTAAACCAGTTTATTCTTCTAAGCCATCCTATGTGTTTCTTGCTGCAGCTGGATCACCTGTATCATGTGTAAAAATGGGGGTTTTTGGGTCAACAAAGTTGGCGAGTGAACCTTGTTAGAAAAACATTTATTATTGATCTCTTGTTATCTTTATTATGGAAAATTGTGCAATAATCATATGTGAGCAAACGTAAATAATCATACAATAACAACAACAAACAATAACATACAGTAACAAACCAACTTGCATGAATATATAACATGAATGAAACTGTATATGTTGGCAACGTCACGTTCACGCTCATAGGTAATGGGGAACGGACGACCTATGATAAATGTCTGTGAGATCAAGGCTCAATCAAACGGAGCCGATCGTATGTTGGCAATGCCTAGTTCACGCTCATATGTAATGGGGAGCGGCGGCCTATGATAATGTATGTACTGAAAATGATAAATTTAATCTAAACAATAACCACACAAACAGTTGATACATGTTGAATACACATTTGTTCATGGATATGATGGATGCACAATAGTTTAAATGGAATAAATAATAAGACACATGATACACCCAAAAAACGTGATTAAAACGGGGAATTTGTAGAAATTCACTCACATTAGGTACGTTCGTTGAAGATGTTGAAATGCGCACGAGTTTAGAGGATTGATCGACGAGAATTAACTAACCTAAATAATAACGAAAAGGTATGGTAAATGAGTGGATTTTATTAATAATTTTAATAAGATTTTTAGATATATTTTTGTGAGTTTAAGGCTATTTTCTAACTTTAAAAACATTATTTTTAAGTATTTTTAATTGATTTTTAAATTAAATAAATAAATAAAAATATAAAAAAATGTTGACTTTTGAGTTGACCATTGACCGTTGTACCGTGACTGTTGACTGTTTGACCGGTTCGCTATTGTGCAAGTATGCGCCGGGTAAGGCTCGAACCCGAGACCTCCTGTACGCATGCACGCAGCTCAACAACTGAGCTACGTGTCTAACCCGAAATATTTATGTTTTTAATTATATTTATATACTGTTTTAATTTATTCAAAATTCTTTTATTTTTAAAAAGTATTTTAATCATCGAACCGGCGTGCGTAACAGGTCTCGAACCCGGGACCTGTGGTTTAGTGTTGCACACAGTCCACCATTGGACTGTGTGTCTAACCTGGTTAATATACTGATTTTTATTTATACTTAACATCTTGAGTGAGTTAACCCGGTTCAGTTCTTAAAAAAAACATTTTTATTTCCGAGAATAGGGTCGTGATAGGGATCGAACTCGAGACGTATGTTTATTGTTTGCACACAGTCCACCGCTGGACTGTGTGTCTAACCCGTTTATTATACTGATTTTAATTAATCTTATAATCATAATCAACTTCCTCTTCTTCGCTCAAGAACACAGATAACGATTAATCAACTGTTTCTTGCTTAATTCGATTAACAGGCGTATGAATGATTAAAATGTAACGGATAGGAAAAGTTTTGGGAATGAACATACCGGAATGACGATCTTTCTCAGAACTCCGGCGAAGTCGTCGGCTCTGTTTTTATGAACTTCGTCTGAGCGGACCAATTAACAGTTTTGATTAGCTAGTTGTGGAATTGAAGTACTAAACAAGAGTTATCAGAAGGTTTAAAAGACTATACCGTTTCACAGCGAAATCTGGGAATTTTCAGAAGTTTTCCGGCGAGAGTTGATTATCCGATATCGTCGCCTGAAACTGATTCTGATTGAAGGGTTTGGGTTAGCAAAAGCCTAACAACTGATAGAAGATAGAAGAATTGAGAAACTTACCGTTTTGATGAAAAACACGGTTTTCCGGCGAAAGTCCGGCGAGTTCAAAAAGCAATTCCGACGATCAGAAATTAGAGTAAACGTGAAATTAGAAGTTCTGGGAATGTAATTGAGTCGCGAGATGAGGATTTTGTTGAAGTAATTCAAGAAGTGAATGTTTTCGGTTATAAAAACCGAACATCACATGAATTCAAGTTCATTAACGACTGAATTGTTTAAGAATGTCGGTTTATCGGTTATAATCTAGAATCCGTGATCACTCAAACGTCTTGGACAGTTGGAAGCCGATATCGGTTTTAGTTTGGCGCAACAGGTTGATTCACGGTTGTACATATGTTTTAATTGTTTCCTAGAACTCACAAAGACATCAAGTGGTGGAGTGGTTATATGTGCGCGAGTTAAAACTTTGAGGCTCACCCGGGTTCGAATCCCGGCAGCCGGTTTTCTTTTTTTATTTATTTTATTTTCATTTTTTATTAATTATAGTTTTTAAATTCTAATTTGTTTATTAACTATACATCGTTTAAAATTAAAATAAACATAAAATACGCAACGAAAAATTTATAACTTGATATTCGATTACAAACGAAGCGGGTTTTGAAAACCCGTTTTTTGAAAAATGTTACAGTATCCCCTACTTTTAGAAATTTCGTCCCGAAATTTAAGTAGTAGTGGTAATAGGAAAAAGATGCAGGTATTTTTTGCGCATTGAGTCTTCACGTTCCCAAGTAAACTCAGGTCCCCGTTTCGACTCCCAGCGTACCCTAACAATTGGAATACGACTCCGTCTTAAACGTTTTTCTCCGAAGTCCATGATCTCTACTGGTCTCTCAATGAAATGCATAGATTCATCGATCTGAATATCTTCCAGGGGAATATGGAGGTTTTCATAGGCGAGGCACTTCTTCAAGTTTGATACGTTGAATGTGGGGTGAATTCTGTTGAGTTCTTCTGGTAGATCAAGCTTGTATGCTACAGGTCCTACTCTTTCGAGTATCTTGAAAGGTCCTATGTAGCGTGGTGCTAGCTTGCCTTTCTGGCCAAAACGAACTACTCCCTTCCACGGTGATACTTTTAAAAGTACATGATCACCAATGTTAAACTCCAAAGGCTTTCGTCGTTTATCTGCATAACTCTTTTGACGACTTTGAGCCGCTAGAAGATTGTTTCGAATTTGATGGATCTTGTCTGTGGTTTCTTGAATCAATTCTGGGCCGGTGATTTGAGCTTCCCCAATTTCGTGCCAACATACTGGAGATCGGCACTTACGACCATATAAAGCTTCGAAAGGTGCCATGCCGATACTTGAATGATAGCTGTTGTTGTACGAAAATTCAACTAATGGTAGATGAGCGTCCCAATTTCCCTTGAAGTCTATGACACATGCTCGAAGCATATCTTCAAGAGTTTGTATGGTGCGTTCAGATTGTCCATCAGTTTGAGGATGATAAGCGGTACTGAGGTCTAATCGTGTACCCAAAGCGGCTTGTACGGCTTGCCATGTTCGTGAAGTGAAACGACCATCACGATCTGAAATAATGCTTAACGGTACACCATGACGGCTTACGATTTCGCTGATGTAGATACGAGCTAACTTCTCTTTCTTGAAATCTTCGCAGATCGGAATGAAGTGAGCTGATTTTGTAAGACGATCAATGATTACCCATATAGTGTCATACCCACCAGGAGTGCGAGGTAACGCGGTGATGAAGTCCGTGGTTATGTTTTCCCACTTCCATACAGGTATTTCAGGTTGGACCAGAAGTCCTGAGGGTCTTTGATGTTCAGCTTTCACCTTGGAACATGTAAGGCACTTGGAAACAAAAACAACAATATCCTTTTTCATTCCAGGCCACCAGTAGGTGTATCGAAGGTCTTGATACATCTTGTCGGCTCCTGGGTGTATAGAGTATCGTGTTTTGTGTGTCTCATTCATAAGGAATTCACGAAGGTTGTTGTGGTCAGGAATCCATATGCGATCTAGATAGTACAGAATACCGTCGGATTTAGTTTCAATTTTAAGTTCAGCTCCACAGGACAGCTCCTTTCGTACGTCGTCTTCCGTTACTGAAACATGTTGGGCTTATCGAATTTGATCTTTGATTTCGGTTATGATTTGCGAACATAGAAGACGAATGGAGTTCGCATAACCCTTTCGACTGAGTGCATCGGCCACCACGTTTGCCTTGCCAGGATGATACCGAATTTCACAGTCGTAGTCATTAAGAAGTTCAACCCATCTTCGTTGCCTCATGTTTAACTCCTTTTGGTTGAAGATATGTTGAAGACTCTTGTGGTCAGTGTATATTTCACACTTAGTACCGTAGAGATAATGTCTCCATATCTTAAGAGCGAACACAACGGCTCCAAGTTCTAGGTCGTGGGTGGTGTAGTTCTTCTCATGAGTTTTGAGTTGTCTAGAAGCATAAGCTATCACCTTTCCTCTTTGCATTAGAACACAGCCTAGTCCTTGCCCTGACGCGTCGCAATAAACCACGAAGTCATCACAACCTTCAGGAAGAGTGAGGATAGGTGCATCACAGAGTTTTTGTTTAAGGGTTTGGAAGGCTTCTTCTTGTTTGGGTCCCCATATGAAGGGTTTTCCTTTATGAGTTAAAGCCGTGAGTGGTACAGCAATACGAGAGAAATTTGCAATGAAACGGCGATAATAACCAGCCAAACCAAGAAATGATCTTACTTCGGTAGGTGTACGTGGTGCTTGCCATTCCTGTACTGCTTTGATCTTTGAGGGGTCGACATGTATTCCCTTGTCATTGACGACATGTCCAAGGAATTGTACCTCTTTTAACCAGAATTCGCATTTGGAGAATTTAGCGTAGAGCTTCTCATTCCCTAAGAGTGTAAGGATGAGTCGAAGGTGTCGTTCATGATCAGACTTAGACTTTGAGTAGATGAGGATGACGTCGATGAAGACTATAACAAAACGATCGAGATAGGGTTTGCAGACTCTGTTCATTAGATCCATGAAGATAGCTGGAGCATTGGTTAAACCAAATGGCATGACCATGAATTCATAATGACCATAACGAGTTCGGAAGGCGGTCTTTGGGACGTCTTCTTCATGTACTCTGAGTTGATGATAACCAGAACGAAGGTCAATTTTTGAAAAACAGCTGGCGCCTTGAAGTTGGTCAAGAAGATCATCAATGCGAGGTAATGGGTAGCGGTTCTTGACCGTTAACTTGTTGAGTTCTCTGTAGTCGATGCACATGCGAAACGTTCCATCTTTCTTCTTCACAAAAAGGACAGGTGCACCCCAAGGCGAGGAGCTAGGACGTATGAATCCTTTGTCAGTCAACTCTTGCAATTGACTGGCTAGCTCTTGCATTTCGAAGGGGGCTAACCTATAAGGAGATTTTGCAACTGGTGTAGCTCCAGGTATAAGATCAATGCGGAATTCGACTTCTCTCAAGGGATGAAGTCCTGAAATGTCATCAGGAAAAACTTGCGGAAAATCTTTTACTAGTGGGATGTCTTCAAGTTTCTTCTCCTTGGTTCCCTTTTTGACGACATGAGTTAGAAATGCGACATAATTCTTGCGGAGATATTTTCGGGCTTGAAGACAGGACATTAATTTGAGCCCTTTCGATGGGGTTTCTCCAAAGATTCGTAGAGTCTGACCGTTTGTAAGAGGAATGCGTATAAACTTTTCCCGGCATACAACTTTAGCATGATGTTGGCTGAGCCAGTCCATACCAATTATAATGTCAAAGCTTCCCAACTTCATAGGAATGAGGTCAACTGGAAAATCGTGATCGTTTAAGGTGAGAGTACAATTGCATATAATAGAGTTTAATGAGACTGGTTTTCCGTCAGCAACTTCTACTGTTAATGGATTTCATGAGTTTATCACGAGTTTGGTTGAGGATGGGTTCAAATTCTAAGGACACAAAACTTTTATCCACGCCGGTATCAAACAACATGGATGCATAACTACCATTGATGAGAAACGTACCGCTAACCACATTGTTGTCAGCCCTAGCTTGATTAGCTTTGATGTTGAAAGCTCTTCCTCTTGCAGGTGGAGGAGCTTGGTTAGCCTGATTCACTGGATTTGCTTGAGCTTGAGCATATATAATGTTCACCAAGCGTGGACAAGTGTTTCTAAAGTGTTTTGGGTCTCCACAATTGTAACAAGCCCGCATAGGTTGCACCATGGGATAGTTGGGTCGGTAGTAGGATTGGGCTACATGTTGGGTAGGTGGTAGTAGTAGAGGTTGTTGGGCTTGACCCATTATCTGATGGTGGGTTTGGGTTGAGGGCTGGTGGCGGTTCGTTCACTGAGGTATGCGACAGGTTTGAACGGTGTGACCTGCGCGACCACAGCCGGTGCAATGTTGGCAGGGATGATCAGGAAAGTGATGATATTGGCAACGGTTGCATTTTGGGTATGGGCCGGAGTATGGCCTTTTATATGGTGCAGGTGAGGGGGCAACTTGGTAATGGGTGCAGCAGGGATAGGGAAATTTGTTTGTGTGACAGCAAAGTTTCTGGTGTTACGTTTCCTCTTGTTAGCAAACTTAGAGGAGGAGGTGGAATGGTTTGAAGTTTGGCCCTCAACGGGGGCTTTCTTTTTCTCATCTTTAAATTTACCGTTGCGTTCTATTCTCGGTAAGCTCAGTAGCTAGTTCCATAGCAGCTTCAAGTGTTGCAGGCGAAGTGCTGAGAACTGAGTCTTGAATTTTCGAGGGGAGACCTCGAATATAGTTTTCGACTAAGCGGTAAACTGGGGTGAACAAGTTAGGGACCATTTGGTCCAACTCTAAAAACCTCTTGTTGTAGGAAGTATGATCTCCCTCCTTTTGCTTCAATGAATGAAATTCATCCTCTAACCTTTTGATCTCGCTTCTAGGACAGAAGCGTCTCGTCATGATTTCCCTTAACTCCTCCCACGTTAAGGCCATTGCATCTTCGATTCCCTCTCTTACCCTTTTCAGTATTCCACCAGGTAAGAGCTACCCCAAATAGTCTCCCGGTTGCGTATCGTACCTTGCGATCCTCGGGACAATTACTGTTGAGGAAGGTGTTTTCCATTTCCTCAAACCAGTGGAGGAGAGCAGTGACACCTTCGGTCCCTTCAAATTTCGGAGGATCGCAAGACTTGAAATGTTTATATGAGCACTTTTTGGTAGGAGGGTTGCCGATGTTCTGGTCTTCTTGCTGGGGAGGATTGATGGGATTTGCGGCGAGAGCTTGTTGGACTTGAACTACAATGTCAGGAAGCACCGCGGCCATTTGTTTTGCGATTAGGGTGGCCAAGCGTTCGTTTGACCTTCCTGATCTTCTACCCCCTCGTTGTTGCCTAGCCTACATCTACAGGAATATACATAGAAGATTGTGAGTTTATGGAGTCTTTTTAGGTGTCATGTGTCTTAAAAAAAATAAAAATAACATAAACATCAATAATGCAACTACATCCATAGGATGTCTTGGGTTTGCTCATGTTGGGCCTCAAATGTCCCCCATACCTTCACCTGTATAGTCATGTGGGCCCCCATGACTATTGGCTTAGTAGGGTTCACATTGGTATTGGCGGTTTAACACTCGCATCACCCGAATGAAAACCATGAAATATGTTTACGAGATGTATGGTCGGAAGGTGTCCAAGTATAGACACAATGACAACTCAAAGTGGGGTTAGCTCACACGACGTTTGGTATAGCATACTTTGGCCTACTAGGTCCTTCGTACTCTCATCGTTAGTCCCCAGGTAGGCAAACTGGTCCTTTATTTTGGATTTATACGAATGCCAAGCCTAGACAGGACGTTCCGACTACCGGTACTTGTACCCTTCCAGTTACTACATGCCCGTCACGAGAACTCACTTTGATGTGATTTGAAAACACAAAAATCATTGCAAAAAAAAATCATGGAAGTGATGTGGTGTGTGCTCTCATGGATATGATATGTTATGAGAATATGATTCATGATAGGCATTGTATAATAATATATACTTATGAACATGCTTGCATAACATTGAATGTAACATTAAACATAAAACATATAAACATCATGAATTTTGCATGTAACACACAAAAATTTTAAAAATTCTAATCAACTATAGTATAGGCTCTAAGGGTCTAATAACCTATCCTATATCCCTATAGGTCATGGCTCGGATACCAATCTGTCACACCCCGACCCGCAGCAGAATAAGAGTCGGGGCATAATTGGGTTATCACCAAAGCTCATGATATTTACTAATATGTTTCATATTTATTAAATTCAAAATTACATCCTCAATATTCCAAACATGTTCATACAATTACAAAGAAAGATAAGCAACTAAACAATCCAAAGTCTAAACCAGTTTATTCTTCTAAGCCATCCTATGTGTTTCTTGCTGCAGCTGGATCACCTGTATCATGTGTAAAAATGGGGGTTTTTGGGTCAACATAAGTTGGCGAGTGAACCTTGTTAGAAAAACATTTATTATTGATCTCTTGTTATCTTTATTATGGAAAATTGTGCAATAATCATATGTGAGCAAACGTAAATAATCATACAATAACAATAACAACAACAAACAATAACATATGATAACAAACCAACTTGCATGAATATATAACATGAATGAAACTGTATATGTTGGCAACGTCACGTTCACGCTCATAGGTAATGGGGAACGGACGGCCTATGATAAATGTCTGTGCGATCAAGGCTCAATCAAACGGAGCCGATCGTATGTTGGCAACGCCTAGTTCACGCTCATATGTAATGGGGAACAGCTCAACGCTCATATGTAATGGGGAGCGGCAGTCTATGATAATGTATGTATTGAAAATGATAAATTTAATCTAAACAATAACCACACAAACAGTTGATACATGTTGAATACACATTTGTTCATGGATATGATGGATGCACAATAGTTTAAATGTAATAAATAATAAGACACATGATACACCCCAAAAACGTGATTAAAACGGGGAATTTGTAGAGATTCACTCACATTGGGTGCGTTCGGTTGAAGATGTTGAAATGCGCACGAGTTTAGAGGATTGTTCGACGAGAATTAACTAACCTAAATAATAACGAAAAGGTATGGTAAATGAGTGGATTTTATTAATAATTTTAATAAGATTTTTAGATATATTTTTGTGAGTTTAAGGCTATTTTCTAACTTTAAAAACATTATTTTAAGTATTTTTAATTGATTTTTAAATTAAATAAATAAATAAAAATATAAAAAAATGTTGACTTTTGAGTTGACCATTGACCGTTGACCGTGACTGTTGACTGTTTAACCGGTTCGCTAGTGTGCAAGTATGCGCCGGGTAAGGCTTGAACCCGAGACCTCCCGTACGCGTGCACGCAGCTCTACCAACTGAGGTACGTGTCTAACCCGAAATATTTATGTTTTTAATTATATTTATATACTGTTTTAATTCATTCAAAATTCTTTTATTTTTAAAAAGGATTTTAATCATCGAACCGGCGTGCGTAACAGGTCTCGAACACGGGACCTGTGGTTTAGTGTTGCACACAGTCCACCGCTGGACTGTGTGTCTTACCTGGTTAATATACTGATTTTTATTATACTTAACATCTTGAGTGAGTTAACCCGGTTCAGTTCTTAAAAAAAACATTTTTATTTCCGAGAATAGGGTCGTGATAGGGATCGAACTCGAGACATATGTTTATTGTTTGCACACAGTCCACCGCTGGACTGTGTGTCTAACCCGTTTATTATACTGATTTTAATTAATCTTATAATCATAATCAACTTCCTCTTCTTCGCTCAAGAACACAGATAACGATTAATCAACTGTTTCTTGCTTAATTCGATTAACAGGCGTATGAATGATTAAAATGTAACGGATAGGAAAAGTTTTGGGAATGAACATACCGGAATGACGATCTTTCTCAGAACTCCGGCGAAGTCGTCGGCTCTGTTTTTATGAACTTCGTCTGAGCGGACCAATTAACAGTTTTGATTAGCTAGTTGTGGAATTGAAGTACTAAACAAGAGTTATCAGAAGGTTTAAAAGACTATACCGTTTCACAGCGAAATCTGGGAATTTTCAGAAGTTTTCCGGCGAGAGTTGATTATCCGATATCGTCGCCTGAAACTGATTCTGATTGAAGGGTTTGAGTTAGCAAAAGCCTAACTAATAGAAGATAGAAGAATTGAGAAACTTACCGTTTTGATGAAAGAAACGGTTTTCCGGCGAAAGTCCGGCGAGTTCAAAAAGCAATACCGACGATCAGAAATTAGAGTAAACGTGAAATTAGAAGTTCTGGGAATGTAATTGAGCGCGAGATGAGGATTTTGTTGAAGTAATTCAAGAAGTGAATGTTTTCGGTTATAAAAACCGAATATCACATGAATTCAAGTTCATTAACGACTGAATTGATTAAGAATGTCGGTTTATCGGTTATAATCTAGAATCCGCGATCACTCAAACGTCTTGGATGGTTGGAAGCCGATATCGGTTTCAGTTTGGCGCAACAAGTTGATTCACGGTTGTACATATGTTTTAATTGTTTCCTAGAACTCACAAAGACATCAAGTGGCGGAGTGGTTATATGTGCGCGAGTTAAAACTTTGAGGCTCACCCGGCTGACCCGGGTTCGAATCCCGGCAGCCGGTTTTCTTTTTTTATTTATTTTATTTTCATTTTTTATTAATTATAGTTTTTAAATTTTTAATTTGTTTATTATTATACATCGTTTAAAATTAAAATAAACATAAATACGCAACGAAAAATTTATAACTTGATATTCGATTACAAACGAAGCGGGTTTGGAAAACCCGTTTTTTGACAAATGTTACAATACAACTGCGAGATGTCTCCTGTCATGTGCCTGGAACAGCCGCTAACAATATACCATAATCGAACAAGAGCGCGCCAGAGCTGTTCCTACACATTTCAACAGGTTTTAGTTAGAAACGGGAACTCAAGCCATGGAAGATCTGGGTTTGCCATTAACATCAACATAAGTAACCTCACGAAAGTTCAAATTAGTTGAGGATGAGGTTGATGATGCTTTTGATTTATTAGACACGAGGATAGCCGACTGATTCTTGGCCATTAACTTAGGTCACCAGGTTACCGAATCAGACCTCTGCACATTCCTAGGAGTGCTAGAGGGATTCTGGGAAACTGAAGGTCTCAAGGGTTTAACAGTTTGTTTCTTGGCCAAGTTCCAATCTTGATCAGAAGACTTAGCCACAAATCGAGCCGATTAGGCATGGCCTTCTGATGTCTGGAATACAAAGTTTTGAAAGAGGTAAAGGTATTTTGACAATTTCGAGCAATGTGCCCAGGAGATCCATAATTGAAACAGACCTACATCTTCTGGAAGAAAACAGTCCATTCAGCTTGGGAAATTCTGGGCAATTTGTCTGTCAGTTTCTTGCTGGCGTTTACTGACGGCTGATGCACGGTCTTGGTCTTGACGGTGTCCTGCGCACAACCACCAGCACACTTATTAGTTTTGTGATTTGAATTGAAAGATTTTGGACATCGAGATTTTGGCAAAATTTTAACTGATATCTGTTCAGCTGGTTGCTTAACAGATTCAGCGTGCGACTGCTGAGTTAATTCCTTAGTTTGATGAGAAGACTCAGCAGTTGCCGGTTCAGTTTTTGTAGACGCTTGTTTGATTTTCATCTTTTTAGATCGGCGTGTTCTCCTCTTTTTAGTCTTACTCTTCAAATCACACTTCATGACAGATTCTGTAGAGGACATGAGTGGCTCTACAGGGACATCCTGTTCTGAAATTTCAGTAGATGACTGTGGAACCTCGCAATTTTGAGAAGTTTGAGGTTCCGATTCAAGATCAGGTTTAAAATTTTTGTTTGAATCAATTGGAAAAGCATCTTCTGTCATTTCAAAATCAATCCCTTATGTTGAGTCGCCCAAGTCTTCTAGAATTATGTCACCATCAACGTTGACAGAAACAGTTGGTTGATCGTCATTCACACTGTCAACCCTAGGAGAGGCATCAACAGATGCAGCCTCTGAAGATGAACATTCGGTACCCTCAGATGAAACTGAATCATCTGTTGATGTAGACCCTGTAGCTAAATTCATTTTCTCATCACACAGGTTATCACAGTTATAGGTATTGATAAAATCATCAGGATTTGATGAAAAACCAGAATTAAAACTGTCTAAATTCTCAACACAACCAACACTGTTTGAGCATGTAAATTGTTCAGCAAGAAATTTATTTAAAATGTCAAAAGCAGGTTTATAAAATGCATAATCATCAGCTGAATTGTCTGAATGTGTATTCATACATTCCTCTTCATCACCCTGTGTGATATCCTCAACTAAAATTTCTTCTTCACATGAATTAGACACATTGGTATCGTTCACAAATTTCATTTGAGCATCAAAAGATCCTTTTTCGTTAGGTTTTGTGGAGGATGTGGATGTTTCTGCCTCAGGTACTTCTTTCTCCAATCCATCTATACTTTCAGAAGGACGATTACCAGTTTCACGAGGAAGTGATGTAGAAGCCATAAAAACATCATCCCTCTTGAGTTCAGTGGGTTTGGAGAACTTTGGGTAATAGGGCGTCCATGGTTTGGATAAATAATCTGACGGTTTACCATACATCATTTTTCCAACATTTTCTACTTCTTACTCAGATTCAGGCATTCTAGTATAGTGATGATTATATGGTGGAGGCGCCCTATTGTACCCAAGGCCTTTTGTAAAGTTCTTTTGATAATTAAGCTAGAGGTCACATAAGTCCTTGACTAGTTTACTGGAAGTTTCAAATTTCTTAATGTTTATTTTATTTTCGTGAAGCTTCCCTGTCAAGAAATTCAGCTTGGCTAAGGCTGCTTGAAGTTCTACGTCCTTTTCAGCTAGTTTTAGCTTGTAGTCGTAGACCCAACATTGCTGTTGGTTCAAGTCTAGTTTTAGATGAGCCACATCCTGTTTCTGAGCTTCGACCTTCTCCATAAGAAGCTTGTTCTTATGTTTAAGGGCGATGTTCTGTGAGGCAGCTTGTTGATATTCAGCCACAAGAGTTGAATTGTGGGCGCCCATTTGTGATGATTTAAAACGACAACTATCAGAACAAAGTATTCGATTTGCAGTTTCCAAAAGATCGGGTGTCTTAGTTGTCTGCGCCATCATGCAGTGGTTGTTGTTCTTGGATAGATTCAAGGTTTCCATTTGAGCTGCACCATCTGCCCAGTTGAAACCCTCATGTTGTTGGGCTACCAGTGCTGTGGACTTCCTGCCTGAGCTGCTTGATGGACTCGTAGTTGACTTGGAAGGAGAGACGGGAACTAGCTGTCTGTCACTGCTCTGTATATCAGCGACCCTGGATGATACATACCCTGACGGTGGCTTCTTGCATTCCCTAGTGAAGTGTCCTGGTTCGTGACATCGGTAACATCTAAGTTTGTCCTTTGTGAGACCAGTCTTCAAGTTTGACAAGGGTTGTCTTCCATACTTTTTCTGAAACTTGTTGACCTGAAAAGTAGCCATTGCTAAATTCGAAGAGACATCGATCTTGTCCAGGTCCTCCTCCATGATCTGATCAACTTCTGTTGGAAGAACAGATGGAGGGGTCAGATCACCTGCCATGAAAACGTTAAGCTTTTGATCATTGATGCAGCAATAGCCAGTTTCTCTTCGTTTTCCTTAGTGAGAAACGCATAGTTGGGCGCGGGTTGAGCAGGTCCAAGGACTGGTGCAATAGTTTGAGGAATGACGCCTTGTTGCACTGTTTGAGGAATTGCAGGACTGAAAACCATGTTAGGATACTGAGCATGGTACTGTGTGTGAACTTGAGTAGCTGAAACCGTTGTAGGATTTGGAGATTGAAAACCATACACATACTGAGTGTTATGAGGCGTGGCAATAGGACTGTAAACCACATTTGATCCATCCGGTGCTTGTGCATTTCCTTGCAGAGGACAATAGACGAGATTCTGTGAAACTAAAGCCGCGTTCTGCCCTGTCATCCCTGCGGCCATCAAACTGCTTTGATGGTTGATCTCCCTCTGCTTGTTGTTGATTTCACATGATTTGATAGTAGCTATCATCTTAGTGAGAGTGAGATCATTTAAGTTCTTTGTCTTTTTTATCATGCCACGTCTGCATCCCAACTTTTGGGCAGTGAATCTAATAACTGTCGGTTCATGGCGCTGTTGGTGAGGGTGATCTCAGCTGAAATCATCTGGGAAACCAGCTTGACATAGCGATGTATCTAGTTTTCGATGGTTTCCCCATATATGTGATTGAACGAGCTGAATTGTTGATTCAGCTGATTCACCCTACTTGCTTTCATGTCGGCATTTCCTTCGTAGAGATTTTGCAACTCACTCCAAACCTCCTTTGCGTTTTTACAATTTCTGACCGCGATAGAAATATCAGGTCCTAGAGCCATGGTTAGAGTTGCAGAAGCCTTCTGATCTTCCTCTATGATCTTGATGTCCTCTAGAGTCCAAAGGTGCATGGGCTTGGGAATTTTCATTTCAGGATCTTGCTCTGTGCGGTACACTATGGTTCTTGGACCATTCATGATGCATCTCCACCCGTCGGGTTCTTTTGCCTTGTAGTACTGTTCGAAGCGGAACTTCCACTCGTAGTATTCATCTCTGTACAATAAACGTGGCACTTTGGTGCCAATCACCTGATCCAACTCTTGGTGTAGGGCTAATGTTTGCGATTGCAGGGCAACCAGTGTGGCATTTGTCAGGTTTTGTGCGGTCATGAATCCAGCCATTGAAATTAAATTAATTAAAAATTTACCAAATTGATTTAATGTTTAATTAATTTTAAGTGATTCTGATTAACAGTACTGAATCCGGCAAGGTCAATTCTGTAGTCAAGGATGGTCAATCCGGAAAGATTTTCCGAAATGGCAATCCTGAAGTCAAAGTTGCTCAACCTGGATAGATTTTCCTAAATAATGAGTAATCCAGACTAAAGAATCCGAAATGAACAATCCAGATTGCTGAATCCTACTTGAAGATCCGAAATAGAAAACCCGAGATGAAATCCGAAATAAGAAGACCGAAATGTAGATCCGAAATCCAAATCCGAAATGGAGAATCCGAGATGTAGATCCGGAATATTCAACTTTGAATTTAAATCCTGAATCAAGAATCCGGAATGGAGAATCCGAAACGCCTATCTTATCTACAGAAAATCTAGAACAGTGATCCAATCCGTAACAGTGCCCCGCCTTTTCTACAACTGAATTCCGAGATTCAAGGAATTAAAACACCGCAACAGTAACTCGAACTACAATCCGGAACAAGCAACAGACTGGGATCAACCCAAAATGGACGATCTCCTTCGTGTTCTTCGAATCTGAAACAGTGGTTAATCCGAATTGTGAGAATCTTCTTCGTGTTCTTCGGAATCTGGAACAGTACCAGATCCGAATTCTTCACAAGTTCTTCGAGTTCTTCGGAACAGTAGCCTCCGACGATGAACAGTGTTCCGGAACACCAAAAGCCGATCCAAACAGCAGCAACACACTTCAAAACTTCTTCAATCAGCAATACCCGAAGCCTGTATTAGAACAGCAGGCTCTGATACCAATTGTAAGTCCCGTAAACGGATCAAACATGTATCACTAATCTAATCTATAGCGGAAATTATGATTAGGAAGAAGAACAACTTGAATAACTTCAATGATTATAACTTGCATACACCAAATATGTTAGATACAAGTTTTTGCTATCAACTCTTTAACCCCTACTAATTGACCTAGCCCCTCTATTTATAAACATCATAAAGCGCATAATTACAATCCTAGGCCCATTAGGCACTAGGAAGCCCACACTAACCCCAAAAGCCCAAATATATCACTAATGAATAAACCTTTAAAGCTTCAAGCCCAACAATAAAGTATACTTGTATGATAAATTGTATAACTTGTCATTTTTACCAAGTGTATACTTAGACAAGTATACATGTATTTATGTGTAAATACTCATGTATTTTTGTATTAAGTAACAAGAATCATTTCTTATGATTTTTATATTTTTCGGAGTTTATATTTGTTAAAGATTAATATTTATTATTAAGACTTGTATGTGTGTGATATATATATATATATATATATATATATATATATATATCCATATAATTGTGCAATTGACCAAAGTCTATAATTTAATCAAGGAACATATATAAATATGTATTTTGATATGTTTGTCCATACACCCATGTATGGGTATTCATATGTATATTATTATTAAATATTCCCCTTTGTATTTTGAGGGTATTTTGTACTTATACTCGGGAGTATTTAGTGTATTAAATCCCCTACTTATATACTACTACATAATACACATAATATACACATACACACATAATTCTTATGACCATTAAATTTATATAAATTCCCCTAATATATATATATATATATATATATATACTTGTTTTAAATCTTTATGAAAATTTATTTTATTAACTTATATTTTTGTTTAAAAATAGGAAAAAGCCATGTTTAACTTCTTTAAACATTTTATTAGTAAGAAGTCTTGTAAAACTATATTTTTCTAAGTATTAAGATTTTATTAAAACTTTGCCATAGATTCCCATAGATTTAAGTGTTTTCCCATGTTTAAAAAAATATGTGTTAAAGCTTTCAAAACTCATCAAATCATCCACAATAATTTTACAAGTCTAACCTACACATAAATATGTATTTTCCATGTCATGATGAACTTGAAGGTTTATAAAAACATGTAGTATTTTAACACGAGATTTTGACATGTTCATCCATCCAAAATATAACCTTACTTTTAGTATTTCATAAACTTTGTACTAAATGGATTTTAGAAGCTTTGTTCATCTATCATTTTAAGAGCTTATAAACATAAACACGTCATTTTTAACAACTTTACTAGTCCATTTTTTCATGTTCATCAAGGCCATCGGCTTGTTCACCATGGATCTTGTAAGATCCATGTGTATACTTGTTAGATCCATACTTTTAAAAAGTATACATACGATGGACATCATCGATATCACAAAATAAACACCAACATCTTCATAACATCTTCAAAATATGCTTAGTTTCTTCAGATTATGTTATTTGTTCATCATTTTAAGGTTATGTTTCTTGATGGTTTACTTGTACACCATTATCATACTACCAACAAGAGTCAAAATAAAGGTTTAGAAGACTCACAACTAGCACTTGTGGCTAGGGAAGTAACAAGAAAAGCAAGGAAATTAATATGATGCAAAGATAATGGATAAAAGCTCCAAGAGGTTGTCCTTGAGCTTCCAAGTCTTGAACTCTGCTTAACTAGCCTTGAGAGACCCTTGATTATGCTTGAAATTGCTTGAAAGTGAAAGAAAATTGGAGGTGTAGTGGAGTTGGTTGTAGCTGTGAATGAGAAGGATAGGGGGAGGAGATGTCTAGTGTTGGGGAGTTGTGAGAAATGTTGGGATAAGGTGATGTATTTAACTTCTTACAATTGATCCTTCCACTAAACACTCCTATTAACCAACATACCATAATCCTTATAACTAGACAACATGGAGGCATGTGAGGCCCCCTTGTTGACTGTCCACATGATGGGGGGGGGGGGGGTTGGTCTTCGGTGGTAGTTAGCTTAAATGGTTAGGATTTAAGGTGTTTAGTTAGGGGTTTAGTTGTATTAGGTATCTTTAAGTGAAATGAGATAATAAATTATCTTAACTATATTTATAACATTAAAACAATGTTAACTAGTTCATATGATGTGTCTAGTTGTGTTCGGGTATTTGTTTCGTTATCGGTTCGTTAAAGTGTCAAACTACAAGACTTGTATGTTATGAAGTGTTCATGTAACTCAATGATATTTTCAAGGCCCTTTCAAATGAATTAAAGTGTTTAACATTATTTCAGGATCTAGTAATAATTACCAAATGCTGAATTGTGCTGAATTTGTCACTTATGATGTGTTTCGAATAGTTTTTAGTGTTTGTATTATTCTGGAAAATGTTATCATAAATCCTTGTTTTCCCACATAGGATTTAATATATACTTGGTGTTCGACATCCATCTAAGTCCTAGATCTGTTTTTTTAGCTGAGTACCTGAACCGTGCCGACATAGCTAGTCTAACAGGTAAGTCTACTAGTTGTTTCAGTTCATTGCCTAAACTATTTTGAGATGCGACCATTAAATGAATGTTATGCACTATTAAGATGTATGCTACGAGATATATAGATGTATGAGATGTAAACATGTTGTATTGACGTTTTAAACACATAGTTGCATAATATAAAAGATTGTTTTGTTGTACGGAAATTACTAGAAAGTGCCAATTGTCACACAAAACCGAACAACAACATGACGAAAAATCTGAGCCATCAATCGTTTGGCTTGGCCTTGATCAATGGGGACTACCCAAATAGTTGAAGCTTTGGGGATTTATGATAGAACCCAAATCAAGGGGTTAAATCTTGTTTCTGAAAGAACCCAAATCAAGCCAAATCATGCTCCTAACAACTAGAATATCCATCATAAAATTTCACACTAACATTAAACAACTTATCGAGAAATACGAACAGCCAGACCAGAGACCGTAATTCTGAGCAAACGGTGATAAATTGATGAATGAAAGAGTAGAACAAATCGATAACGACAACCGGAAGATCAAATCGAACGGTCTACGATGAATGTAATCGCATGTGTTGCATAGGTACACAATGTGTTCCTAAATCATAGCACATATGGAGAAGATGAAGAATATTAGCCATGACAAATCAAATTTCCTAGGGTTTGATCGACTGTTGAGTATCCATGAGAAGCTTGTTGATTCGAGTGTGTCGATGATCCAGTAGGTTGACTCTGACTTTTGTTTGGTGATTGTAATGTGTATTTGTGTTTCTCTCTCGTCATTCATTCACGCATGCTTTTATGATTTGTAGAGAGATAGAATGTATGAAACCGCCTTTATTGCGAGAAAATAACATTTTTCCTTTAAACTGTATATGTGGTAGTGGGTAAACAAAATATTATAAGGACGTCAATGGCCAGTGAGTGGATTGGTGGGATTTGGAAAGGCTGGGGACTTAAAGTGATGTTTTTTTAGAAATAGGGAGTCAAAATGTCAATCGCCCCATACCATAAGGACTCAAACTGTAGTACACGCATTATATATATTTTGATTTTGCCTTAGAAAAGCAGGTTTGAAAGCAATAAGTTTTAGGACCGATTTTGATTTAATTTCAAGACCTATGTTTTAATCTTTTCATGCTTATTTTTCTAATGCTAGACATAAAACAATAATAAGTACTTTTATATCATTCAAATTAATTATTGATTTTTTTAAGTTTAATTCATTTAGATCTTTATACCACAACCCATTTAGTACGTATGAATTGCTATGGATTGGGAACAATCTGTATACTCATATGTTGGTATAAATAGAGGTGGGTGGACTTATTTGCAATTAACCATCCCATGGCAACCCACAAATCCTCATAATTCTAATGCTCACTATGTAAGTTTTCTTTAAAGCATAAAGACTTACGTTGGTTACCTTATAATGCGTTCCACAATTTAACATTAGAATCACTTCCTAAGGTGATTAAAAAAGCTAGATTTAGCAAGTATTTTAACATTAGAATCACTTCCTATGGTGATTAAAAAAGCTGGATTTAGCAAGTGTTGCATGAAAGTATAAAAGTTAACTTTATGATCTTTGGTGTGATGATTGACACCTGTAAGTGTCACACGGAAAGTTAAAGGTTGACCTTGTGATAATTGGTTTCAAAGAACTCAAATATATATGGCGATTAAGAAGAGTCGAAGACCAAGACTATAGTTGTGAACATTGCAAACATCAACGGTGGAGAAGAGAATCTTGGTTGAGGATATACTAAAAAAGGAGCATAGACAGGCAGTGGAATGTTTAGAGATTTGGGTGGGTCCTTAGACAAAGGGATTAATGATCTTGAAACATTTATCACCGAGCTTGGAACTCAAGTTGTTAATTCATTCCAATAAATGATACAATGAAGAGTAAAACACAATGATTCTATTTAAAGGACACCGTAAAATTATGGTGGTATGTATGCACGAGAGTACATCGAGAGTGGTGTCTAAACTAGGAAAACTTGGGTATACTTTGTTAAGGAACTTTTGAGACAATTCTATTTGGATTTGTACAGACAAAGCTAGATATTGGCATCAAAAGCTTAAGCAAGTCGGGACCAGCAAGAATTCCTGTAAGGAATTTACGACCCTTGTTCTATAGAATCTATATCTATTTGGATGTGACTCCCATTCTACTTTCTTGATGGCTTACAATCATGGGCCACAACTAAACTATATCAATGGAATAATATATACCATCTTTAAGCCATGGTTAAAGTTAAATGTTTGGTCGACCTTAGCGATGACAGATTGCAAACTTCTTGATTGATGACAGTCAGAAAGGTAAGGTCAGTGAGAAAAGTGAACCATGTTTTAGAAAGAAATGGATGCACAGAACCATGGAAAAATAAAGAGAAGTATTTTTTTTTTTGTAGAATGTAGCTATCTAATATGCACTTGCATACACCAAGATCAGCATTGTCCTAAGAAAGCCAATCTACATGCCATGATGGGAACATAGAAGGACTGACATGAGTAGGAAAAGAAAAGGTGTGAGGCAGGTATGGGTACGTCAAAGGATAGAGAAAAATGTTGCCCAGATTGATCTTTGATCTCTAGAATAATCGAATATATAAACTGAGAATTTTGAATACATGTGTGTTTTACAATTGAAAATTGAAACCCATTTATACTAATCTAAAAGGTGTGATTATAAAACATGTCTCCTCATGAACGAGTATGTCTCTAGAATATGTGGTTGTGAATAATCTTGAAAAGAGTCTTCTCCTTCCTGTGTTAAAGCCATCAATTCCAAGAGGTGTGTCTCAAGAAGACATATCGATTCCTTTAAGGGAGTCGGTTACAATATTATGATTTGCCATCTTCAGTCCCCTAACTTCATAACTACCCTAAACTATCTTTATATTATATACCTAATAAACCTTATAGTATGGATGTGAGAGATTAGCGATTTCATTCACCCTATAATCTCAAACATCCTTGATTTGTTGTAGATCTTGAACTCCAAGCAATGCATTATAGCAAACTTGACCCTTGCTAGTGCTTTTGTTAGTATGTCTACCCGTTGTAGTTCTCCGCTGATGTGTTCCACATTAATGTGTTTGTATTCCATGCATTCTCTTATGAAATAGTAGCATGTATCAATGCGCTTGCTTCTTCCATGAAAGACTGGATTCTTCATGAGTGCTATTAAAGAAACATTATCCACCCTTAGTGTTATCTTTTCTTCCTTCTAGCCTGTAACTTCACTTAACAATCTTTTAAGCCATAGTGACTGGCATGATGCCGCAGTGGCTACAATGAATTCTGATTCACATGATGATAGTGCCACTATCTGTTGCTTCTGTGTGCACTAGGTTATAGGTGATTCTCCAAAGTAAAATACCAGACTACTGTACCTTTTCCTTGGTCTATGTTAACTCCATAATTGCTATGACTATAACCTGTGATCGTACATCCTCCTTGCTTCTTGTGTATGATTCTATGCTCTTTAGTTCCTTTAATATAACGTAGTACTTGCTTCACTACTTTCAAGTGATGCTCCTTTGGTTCTTGCATGAATCTACTAAGCAGGCTGAATGGGTAACATAGTTTCTACCTTGTATGTAATAAATACCTGAGAGAACCTATCAGGCTATTGTAATGTGTTGAATCTACTAGATCTCCTTTTTTAGTCTTTGTTAACTATGTTATTGATTCATAGGAATCTTTGTGTCATTGCAGGTTAACATATTAGTGTCTTTGAGTATCTTATTCATATAGCCTGTATGTTTGATGGCTATCTCACCCCATGCTTGAATAACTTCTATTCCTAGAGAGTATGCTAGCAATCCTAAATCGCTCATTTCAAACTTGTTCGCCATCTGAGACTTGAAAATGTCTATCTCCTTTCTTGAGGTTCCAGTGACTATCAAATCATCAACTTAAACTCCGACTATCAGTGTAGAAGTCTTACTCGTCTTTGTATAGATTGCTTGCTCTAAAGTGCACTTCTTGAAGTTAAGTGACTTTAGGGTTTGAGCTAACTTCGTGTTCGAAAGGATTACATATAGAGCTTTTGAGAGTTCGTAAACCTTTCCTTTATCTCCTGGCTTTACAAATCCTTCCGGATGTGAGACATAGATTTCCTCCTTATGATCTCCGTGTAAGAATGCAGACTTCATGTCTAAGTGATGTACCTCCCAACCTTGATACGCTGCTAAAGCCAACATTAGTTGAACTGTCTCTATGCGTGCTACTGGTGCAAATACCTCATCAAAGTCTATCCTCGTGTTGCTAAACATAACCTTTTGCTACCAGCCTTGCTTTGTATCTAACAACTTCTCCATTTGCATCTTTCTTAGTCTTGAATACCCACTTTCAACCTATTTCCTTTTGATCTTTTAGCAACTCTGTCAATTTCCAACTGTTATTCTTGTTTATTGAGTCTAGCTCAACCTTCATTGCTTCAATCCATTTGTTGTCACTAGATGCTTCCTTGTAATTCCTTGGTTCTTTTTCAGAAAATAGTAATTTATGTGGATCTACTTGAATTTCCTACGTCTCTTCATATAGTTCTTGGAGACTTCTCAGTTTTACTCGAGTGTCACTAATACTTCTCGTTGTATTTCAGATGTAGATGGAGCTCTACTTGATAATTTGCTTGAACTTTCTGATGACTTCTGATTGTACGAATGTGTTGACAGAATTACATAGGGCTTGGTTCTTCTGTCTGATCTACTCTTGAATATTGATGATATGGCCCGCTACTATTAGGACTACTCGGTGCATTTTCTTCTAACTCTGTTGGGTTATCATCTTCTTGAATGAAAATTTTGGTCCATTCGGGATTCCTTGAATTTATCGCTTCCATATAGCTATTCCATTTCATGGTTGACCTTCCTTGAACTTTACATCTCTACTGACACGTATCTTGTTCCTTGCCGGATTATGTAATATGTATGCCTTTGATCCTTCTTTTATTCCAAGATATATTACAGGAGCACTTCTATCATCTAACTTCTTTTGTTGAAGTAGTAGTACCTTAGCATATACTGTGCAGCCAAAAACCTTTAGGTGTTCCAAATTCGGCTTTCTTCCTTTCAATGCTTCATATGGGTCTTATTTACGAAAGCTTTCGTTGGAATTCGGTTTAATATGTATATCATATGTCTTATTGCTTCACCCCATAAATTATGTGGCATGTTCATTGCCTTGAGCATACTACGAGTAGTTGACAACACTGTCATGTTCCTTCTTTCCACTACTCCATTTTGCTATGGGGAATACGACACTGTAAGCTGTCTTGCTATTCCGTTGTCTTTGCAATACTTGTTGAGTTCAGTCGATGTGAATTTTCCTCCTCTATCCGTCCTTAGCATCTTTAACTTGGTTTGTGTTTCTGTCTCCACCTTTTCCTTGAACTTCTTGAAAGTTTCGTATTCTTGATCCTTGGAAGTTAGTAGATGTGCCCACTTGTAGCGAGTTAAGTCGTCTACAAGTAGAAATATGTACTTCTTCCCAGCATGTGTTGGTGGGGATATAGGACCACACAAATCTTCATAGACTAAATCCAAAGGTTTTAAAGATCTGAATTTCGCCTGATTTGGAAATGGTATCCTACTATGTTTTCCTAATAAGCATACGTTACACACTTGACTTACATGACTTATTTGAGGAACTCCACGTACCAATTTCTTTCGAGTCATTTCTTTAATTGCATCGAAATGTAAATGTCCTAACCTTGCGTGCCATAACCATGCTAAATCTTCTGTGTTTGAGAGCAGGCAGATTGGCCTTCCAATATATTTAGTTTTACTTTATACAGCCTGTTCTTTATTCTCCTGACTCGTAGTAGTAACTTTCTATTTATGTCGCAGAGTGTTAGTAAGTCTCCATTCATAACTACTTTGCAACCAATTTCTGTGAGTTGTCTGAGGCTCAATATGTTGCTTTTCAGACTTGGAATGTAGTATACTTGAGAAACAATCTTCTGTTCTTAGTTCAGACATTCCAGCAGTATTGGACCTATGCCTTTAATCTCTACATGTGACCCCTCACCAAACTCGTACTTGACCTGTTACCTTTTCATCTAATTCTCTAAAGTGACTTCTCACACCTGTCATGTGGTTGCTTTCCCCGTTGTCTAAGTACTATAGACTTTCATCTTCTGTGGCATACCTTACTGTTTCTAGGTGTTCTTCATTTAATGGAACCCTTTCTTGAACAACGTTTTCTTCTTGTATTGCCATTAGCAATACTGGTGCTTCGTCTTCCTCGACGAGATTTGAGTGTTCTTGTACAAATTCTTTCTTAGGACAGTCTTTCTTAAAGTGTTCAAACTTTTGACACTTGATGCACTGGATCTTACTTGGGTCTGTTTAATTCCTTCAAACGTCCTCCAATTCCTAGAACTTCCACCTCTAGGTTTGTATGAAGAACCTTCGCTCTTAGTGCTTTGCTTGTCTTTATTGTCTCGCCAATTTCCATGCAGTTGGTTGAACCTGCCATGCCCACAGTTTTCGAACTGTCTTCCTCTACCAGAATTGTTGCGATGATGTGCAAATAACAATTTATAAATCTTGGCTATCTCCTGGGCTTCCTTTTTTAACCTTAGCCTTTCCTCGTAAGTCTTAAACCTTTCGACTGCTTATTCTAGTGTCATTGTGTCTAGATCAGAGTATTGTTCCATGGAAGCGACAATATGAGTAAACTTAACTGGCATGACATTTAGAAAAGTTTGCATACCAAAGTTGGTTAACTCAGTATTGTCCCCAATTCACTTGCCCTTGTTATAATATTGTTTAAATTTTATGTGAAAGAATCCACAGTGTCGTCTTCCCTCATTCGTAATAACTCGAACTCTGTCAAGAGTGTATGAAAATGAGCCTTTTGTACCCGATCAACACCAACGTGTCTCGTTTTTTAATTTCCCAAATTTCCTTTGCGGTCTTGCAACTTCTAATACAACATCTTTCAGTATCGCTTGGAAGAGATAAGCAATTGTCGACTTATCTTTCTTAACATCCAATTATGTATTTTCTGTCGGTTCAATCGTTTCCCAAAGTCCATTCGCTTCTAAAATTGTTTTGATGAAATTGCCAAAACTGTATAATTTGTTGGTTTCAAGATTGGACATTGAAATTGGGAAAAAGTACATCCTTACTTTTGAATTATAATTTGTGGAGTTGGTTTGGTTGCTCCTGACATAACTTCTGACCAAACAATCTACACTTTCAACAAAATTTGTTTTTCTTAGTTTTAGTAAACCTCTGATCCTTAACCCGCGATTTCCCGAAATGCGTAATAATCAAACAACTTATTTGCACTAAACTCCAAAATAAAAACCTAGATTTCTAACCCTGGTTTGACACCATTGAACCGAAACAAAACTAAACTTGCGAATTGAAAAGAATAATAAAACCTAATTGCGAAAACCCTGCGATTCGATGCGCCAAGAGCCTAATGCTTTGATACCAATTGTTTCCCAGATTGATCTTTGATCTCTAGAACAATCGAATACTTGAATATATAAACTAATAATTTTGAATACATGTGTATTTTACAATTGAGAATTGAAACCCTATTTATACTAATCTAAAAGGTGCAATTGTAGACGTGTCTCCTCTCGAACAGGTGTGTCTCTTGAATATGTGGCTATGAATAATCTTGAAAAGATGCGTCTTCTCCTTTCTGTGTTGAAGCCATCAATTCCAGGAGGTGTGTATCTAGGATACATATCGATTCCTTCAAGGGAACCGGTTACATCTTCTGATTTACCATCTTTAATCCCCGAAATCATTACTACCCTAAACTATCTTTACACTAGATACATAATAAACCTTGTAGTATGGATGTGAGGGATTAGCGATTTCACAAAATGGAGGGTACAAGGTGCAAGTAAGTTGCTAGAATGCCTAAGGATAGTGTGACTGAAGAGTCACTTTTAATAAGGGCAACAAATGGATGAAGAGTTCCTTGGAATAGGGGAAAGACAAACCCAAGAATCGTAAAGATGGAATCCACGAGCAAAATAATGAAGCCGAAAGCAATGGCTAAGATAATTTAGTTTGTCGACATAAATATATACATGACACCCTGAGAGCAGATGTGACAATCGGCATTTTCCGGTTGTAATTAAGCGCATAACGAATAATAATGCCATCATAAATAACGTAATTAAACGTAAATTAACTCGGTCAGGCCCCTGGAGAGCCTAGGAACATCTACTTGATTCACGTTACGTGATTTAGCGATAATCAAAGAACACTAAATGCGAAATTGAACGATAAACGAACTGATGCTGAACAAATACTTACAACGCCTAAAAAGACGAATTATGTACTTGTATTTATCATTCGATTATAATTATGCGATATATTTGGATAATCGGGCATCGCAAAGCACAACGTGAAAGTTACGCGAAAATCGAGACGCACCGATAACGGAACGGAAGCCACATACTACGTCAAAATATTAATATATTACGATATATTGGGCTTTGTTTTCAGATTTTAACGCTCACGGTAGAAACCAGAACGAGAAACGGATTAAAATGACGACCGTAGCGAAATGCGCGATGTTTAACGCAACGAACAGATTACGCGTCAAAACCCGACCTCCGATATAATTTTAAGCACTCTCAACCCAAATAAATATAATTCAACACTATATGACGTTCGGGTTTCAAAAACGGGCCGTGGAAAGAAGTTTTGGGCTCGAACATGTTAACGGGCTTTGGGCCCGACCCACTAAACAAAACCCTAGATATATAAACCTTTTTAACACCCTTCTCCCTCACTTTCACTCAAACCCTAGCCCCCAAATTTGAAATCTCTGCCTCCTCTCCCTCTAATCTGGTCATCGGAATCCGGCAAGGATCTCCGGCAATTCCGGTCATCTCCAACCACACACACCACCCACACCGACACCCCTCCGCTCTACCATTATACACACACCCGCATTCATACATCTAGAGAGAGAGAGCGTAGAGAGAGGGAGAGAGAGACGGGGAGAGAGAGAGCGTAGAGAGGGAGAGAGAGACGGGGAGAGAGAGACGACGGCGGTGGAGGATCTCGACGGCGGAGACGCCGTTTTGGACAGGCTGCGACGACAAACATGCGGCGATAGTGGTGGTGGATCCGACTAGATGGCGGCGGCCATCGACGGCAAACCCACCGCAGTGAGCGGTAGCCGGTAGCGGCGGCGGTTCTGGCTTGACCGGCGATGGCGGCGGCGGTGATTTGGTGCTCAGTTCAGTTTGGTTTACAATGAAACCGGGTTGTTTGGGTGTCGGTTCAACCAGTCAACAGTCAACGACTCGGGTCTCGGCTCGTGTTTCAGGTTCAAATTCGAATCAGTTTTGGTTTGGGTTAACTCGTTAAACCTGGTCAGCTGGTCAAAGGGGACAACATGGTTAGTCTTGGTTCGGGTTCAGTTCAGTCAGATTCGGTGGCACCGGAATTTTTCTGGTCAAACTCGGTCAAACCACGGTCAACTCCGTCAAACATGGTCAATTGGTCAAACCCGGTCAGCTTTCAGGTCAACAAGTCAACGAAAGACTCAGTAAAAAAATTAATTACGACGCTAAATTTTAAAAATAACAATTGATCCGACTACGTTATTCGCGTAAAAACTATTAGTTAAAATCGAACGGACATCATTATATATATAAATCGGAATTATAATCGGCGAACCTTATATTTGATCACGACAAGAAGTTATATATTATTGTTCTATTGAGCATTGCGTTTTGACTAATAAATCAACAATTGTGTTGTCGGGATAGTCCGAAAACAGAGGAAACTCTGCCCGATTTTCGTCAAAAATACGTAATACGAAATGTGTTGTATTTCAAAGACAAAACACCCGATTCAAAGCGATTATTATAAAATAAATATAGGTATATATTTATTTGCCGATGCTATTAAAACTTACATATCGATCCGATAACTTTTCAACGAAAGTGATTACAAGATAACAACATTCGGTAATCGATTATGAACTAAATAATATTTATTTACGTTTAATTCGAAGTCGAAACTTGGAAATTTGTTTCGAAACATCAATAACTCATCTGAATATCTTAACAAAAATAAATATAATGATTATATTTATTTCAAAACGCCAAGATTTTTCGAACGCTTTTACAAGATAAGTACAATGCGCGTATTGTTTGAAACGAAAGAATTCGGAAATCGTATATTAAAGGCGTCTAGAATTCGGAAATCGTATAACACAAATATAATTAGATATGTTCGAATGTCGAGATTTTGAATACTTTCATAAAATAAATATAGTTATATTTATTTCAAACGTCGACGACGTGAACACTTACGAATACTTTCGAAGGATTTTATAACAATAATATATTGGTTATTTTCGATTCAAACTCCTAAACGAAGTACGACACGATACTGCAAGACTATAACAAGCGTACGATTACATCGTTATTTATTATCAACGATACGCCGGACTCTTGCTCAGATACGAAATGTGTTACCTATACGGATATATTTACGAGTATATATATACATTATATCTTATGAAAACTACGAAGAGCCGTACTATTATCCGTCAATGTACGCGACAACTAATACGATTTCATGAAATATAGTTATGTTTATATGTAAACATATATTTCAAGTCACTCGAAAACTAAATCATTTCTAAGAAAACCATAGATTGGTTATTCCAAGTTAAGACAATACCACTTTCATAGAATCTTATGGTTAACGATTCGGTAGAGCTCGGTAATACGTAGTTTAGCTACGTTGTATCTTGAAAACTTATAATTTATTCCGTTTTAGGAATGCCTTAGATTGCATGCTAGCAAGTCAAGTTGTGGAGACAACACTATTGAATCACATTAAGCTCGCTTTGCACAAGAATATCAAGGTGAGTTCATAACCCCCACTTTTTACCGTTTTACATTTTTATAAATGTTTTGGGGGTGGAAACACATGCAAGTTTTGCGAAAGCATACAATGTTTCGATGAACGAATATTATATATTTCTAAACCATGTTACAAATAGATTTCAATGAACTCAAACGGTTTACGAAAGGTTTATGCTAAACTTACCAGTTTTCACAGCTATACAAAGCTTTTCGAAACATGCATGAGTTTTATGACTAGTGATGGGATTGTCATAGTCACAACTAGGGGCGAGGCCCCAATTTTATTTATAACACGGGCTATGCCCAATGATAAGAAAACATGGGCTAGGCCCAATGACAAGAAAACATGGGCTAGGCCCAATATCAAAAGTATAAGGAACGAAATCATATGAAGGGCGAGGCCCGTTCATAAATATCGAAAACACGGAGTTTGTATGTAGCTATGGGATTATATGATAACAGATCACTGTGCGTAAGTAGGATGATAACAATAGTAACCATTAATCACGTAGTGACCAAGGTGCAAAAGGTATAGATCTATTGAGTTTGAGGCACGCTCCATTCCTGGTATGATAACCAGTTAGGAGTGCTTTTGTGATCCCAAATGATGTCAGAGTTGTCTCAGGTTGGTTACTTACTTATGGCACATAGGTCAGTGTATTAGCTACACACTGACAGATCCTTAGATTCCCTAGGCATACTACATACTACGATTTCAATACCAGTTTACAAATATATCGAAAAACATTTCAGTACCGGTTTACAAAGATAACAGAAAACATTTCAATACCGGTTTATAAAGATAATAGAAAACATTTCAATACCGGTTTACTTACAGATACGATTGAAAACATTTTATTACCGATTTACAGACACAACTGTTATATGCATTGGTTTACGAACAGCATGGAAAGCATTTCCATACATGCATATAGATACAACATTCAAATGTTTTGGGATACTATGATCCCACAAAGCGGTTTGTCGAATGCCGGATTTTCAAATGTTTTAAGATTCATTTGAAACAAAAACAAACAAACCATGAACTCGCCAACATTATGTTGACTTTTCGCATGTTCTTTCTCAGGTTATACTTACAAGTATGGCACGGTTAGAATAGTGGAACCCATGGGGATTCGAGTACTTAGTGGGCGTTCATTTACTAGAAGTCTTAGCACTCACGTTTACTTCCGCTGTGCAATGAAGATACCAGTTTAGTTCACGCCCTGCTCTGATGTGAAGGAATTACAGGGGGTGTGACAGTAGAGGCACTAGTCTACACATAAGCAAGATATAGATTTATCTCAACGGATACTGTTGTAACACTCTGTATCAAGAAAACAAAGCAAAATGGATGTATCAACTTCACGAATGTAGTTGCAAACCAATCTATAGGAAAACACAAGACATCAATATTATTATTGAGTAATGAAAGTTAAGTTGTACCAAATATTGGTACCCCTAAACCTTACAAAGTTGTGCTCGAGGTGGAATTCTTCGAAAGTTAAAAGTTTTGCCCACAGTTTACAAATGCCTTCTACATCATGGATGGTTGAGTTACATGATGAACATGGAACAAGAAACCATACGTCAAGTTAAGAGGATAGCCTTGATGCAACTCATGTTCAAATTAGATCTTGACACATAAAACTACCAATGAGACCAAATATGTCCTTGGAAAGGGGCATGGGTTAAAGACCCACTGAATTATAATAACACCTCGTCTTTTTGTATATATAAATAATAAATAAATGTTAACGAAATTTATTATATTTCCCAAAGTGTATTGAAGGACTTATGGATGTGTTGGTTGAGAAATAAAAGACTCAAACAGTATTAGAAAGTTGAGGGGCTAAAAATACATAGATTAAAGTCAAGGAGCCAAGCTGCCATTTTGTGAAACGTGACCTATATGCGTCGTTTGACAAATGTTTGGCATTATAGACAAATTCCAGCTTACCGATGGTTACACCCATACGATCCAATGGACATGTTACTTAATCGCCCAGGCCTCCCACTTTATATAGAGGTGATGGGGGAGCTCATTTGTTGTGCCAAATTCCATCTACTAGTATGACAAACTAGAGAGAGAAATACTCATACATTTTAGGGGATCTCCACATTTAAGCGCCTGTTTAAGTGTCGAAAATGTGTTTAGTATATTTTCAGTTTGGCAAGGTACATTGGGTACACATGGTAATAGGAGAACCGAGACATTCTTTGAGAGAAAGAGTGAGAGAGTGTGTGGTATTGGGACAATGCTCATGAGTATATTGTTAGACTAATATTAGTGAAGACCGAGATCAGGAAGGTATAACCCAATAACCTAACATTGTAGGTTATGCTACTAGTCTAGTTATTAGGTATTTTGGTTGGGTAGTAATGGGGATCATGATTATGAACGCGATTGTGCATTGAGTTCCCTATCACATTAGGCAGCCTAGTGATAAGCATGACCATGTGGAAGTAAATTCCTAGTCGTTCCGATAGCAGTTGGGCTATGCACGAATATTGTTAGAGGAATGGACCAAAGGTTGTGCCAGCTACGCGTCATCTATGTGCTATTAGTAGGTTGGGTGCGCATAGAAGCGCTTCAAGGCACGATTGTGCTAACTACTTGCTAGTAGGAGTAGGAGGTTGTGCATAAATGCGCATTGTAGAGTAAAGACATAGTAATGAAATTTACTTGGGTCAAAACGATATTTGTACATGATCTCTAGGGTAGACTCACTGTGAAGATACTATAAATATACAGAATTGTGACCCCGTTAGGGTGTCTTTTTTATAGGACTCGGATAACTTGGGAGTGAGCTTGGTCTAAGCATGTGCATCGTAGAGGCTAAGGTGAGTTCTACAAAATCCTTCTTTTTTAAGAATCAAATTGGTTTTGGCCCATCAAAGCTTTTGAAGAAAGATTTGGGATTTTTCCCAACAAAATATTTGAAATTATTTTAGCTTTGGCCCAGGGATTCTTTTGAGAATAAATTTGTGTGTTGACCCACCAAAGCTTTAAGAATGGTTTGGGTTGTGAAACAACGAAGTATTGTGAATGTTTTAACTGTTAATTCATGTCATATAGCTTACTGCCTAGCATTGTCCAGTAATCACCAAGAACTTCCCTCGCTCTCTCTCTCTCTCTTCCACCACTAGACCTTTCTCATCAACATCATCTTTCTATCTCATTAAAAACACCCAAAATCTCCTTATTAGAGATGGTATTATAGTACTTCAATAATTATTCAAAATCTCAATTTATTTAGTGTATAGTGAATAAAGAATAAAGAATTTTCTAGATTAAAAAGCATTCATGGCATATTAATGAAATATGCCAATCAAGATCTTGAGTAGTCATTAGAGGAATCTTGACCGTGTAATTGGGGCTCACTTTGTTAGCATTGGCATTGAATTTCCTATATGAAGCGGTGAAAGGTGCCTTAGTCCAGTCGATCTTCACACGCCCACCTTGGGTTGCCCATTCATCGGCATTCCACAAGCTGGAATACACCTTCATTGGTTGGCTCTTAGGAAACGGGACCCCAATAGCATCATGGTTATTGAAGACCCTTAGTGGGATGTCATCTATATAAAAACTGCCGCAAAAAGTATTTATTATAATGTCAGTACTCATATTAATATACAAAAACATAAGAGAAAAGACACTAATATACATGTTGCATTTAATACTAACATGATTCTTTGTGAGTTCCATAGGATAGTGTATGTGTGAAAGGCTGCAGTAGGGTCGAACCAAAGGTGAAACTGCTGTTCTTTATCTCCTTTCCCCTGCGAGTACACATTGGGTTGGATGGTGTAAGGGTTTCCTGTCGAGTTTCCCAAAAATTCAAAGTCTATCTCGTCACGTCCCGCACCTTGTGATGACAACAGATATGATTCAATACAAAGGCATGGTTTTGGTCAGCCATGGTAAATATATTAATAAAAGGGGACATAATATGAAATAGTACTCACACAGAATGTGGTGACAGTGCCAGCAGAGTTGTCAGGTACTAGTTTGAGCTGCATGTGGAACCTTCCAAATAGATACTCGTTCTTGGACTGGAAACCAGAGCCGGAGTACTGATCGAGTGAAAGATAAAGATCCTGACCGCCATTGAGAATTTTAGCACGTTCACCACCAAAAGTGATGTCCATTTCATCATAAAAACTGCCTGCATATGCGGCTACTATTAAACATGCAATTGTTTGAGCGAAAGCACCATATTTAGAATTTGAATAGTTTGGTTGTGCCATTGTTGTTTTCTGAGAGAGGTGGTGATAGAGATGGACAGATGTGATGGGAAAGGTTTTGTGGGGAAAAGATAGCTTATATAGGTGTGGTTAGATCGACAATTTGCATGAGCAACCAGGTTGTTGTAGAAGGAAGCAATTACTTTAGGAGTATACCAAATGACTAAGATATATAAACTTGAGTTTGCGCGTTCCAGCTCATTAATATGCTGAAAATATCTTATTTTGGTAAGAAGAGCAGCTGTTGTTTTTCCCAAATATACGCGTGCCAAAAAACTAGTCCCACCGTTGGAAAGTAATAATATATTGACAAATTTTCCAGTAGTTATTTTGAAATAGTTAATATTATGTTTTTGTTACTTTGTAATCAACTTTTAACTATTTAAAAACGTACATGTAACTCTCTCTTGTTCCCACAAAAGTCTCCTACAACTCGTAAGAAGCCCCTGAAATATTTAAACAAAAGCCTTATGTCACGGACATGGGCGCAGCATAGCAGGGGCGGCTGACCCCTGAACTTTTTGTTCAGTAGTGGGTAGTATGTGGTTTTTGTATATAATTTTTTGGTTATATGCATGTCGATCCCCGTTTTATATATATTTTTGGGTATATAAGTTTTCGACCCCCGGTCAGAAATCTCAAACTTCGTTACGGAATAACTTCTTAACTCATGTGTGGCGACATAGATTTGCTCTAAGTTAAGCCATGTGCCCCAACAATGCTAGCACTTTGTGTGAATCAGGTAATGGTTGCAAGTATTGTTTACAAAGAAAGAATTTAGTATTGATTACAAGAAGATTTACAAGAGTGAGTTATTAGTACAAGTATGGAAACTTGCTAAGTTGTTGGGTATTTGTAAATGAGACACCATCGCCTATTTATCCATAATATTTTATGCACTGATTCTAGACCATTCTTGCAAAATATCATGTATTTCCAAAAGTTTTTATGGTGGTTCTAGATGCTTCTTGACTGCACTGCAACATTTGGGCAGAATTATACAGCCCTTTCTAGACTCTTCAGAGCTCATTCAAGGCTGATCTACGACCTTCTAAGGGTGCCAAAACGTTCCAGCAACTTGTAGATTGTTCCGGAGACTTTTGGGTAGCCTTAGATGCTTCTTTAGTATTCTGGAATCTTCTAGAACTCGTGAAAAAAATTATGCATTTAAGCGGATCGTGACACTTAGCTAACTTATATTGCTAATCAATTTATTGAACTTTACATGATTCATACATGTTTGGTATAAGAAAACTCCCTAAAACTGTTACTTTTTTATATCATTGGTAAGCACCAAAATATCGGTTGATGGTTCGTCGGGGAAGGCGTAATCCGTTGATAATCCATCAATCAAGGTCCATGTGTAAAAAGAATGTTCATAAAGCCGAAGGATCGCTGATCGATCGCCAACATAGTTTTTAACTTCAAAAAAATGTAGATATGACCATGACGTACTCACCTATGGAACAATGATTCGATCTACACTGACAGATTATCGTTAACCTTATCACCACCGGTATATATAAAAGTCAATGAACTTGACTAAAAATGTGAGGTAAGACTTCTCATACATCTCACACACATTTGACCCACCTATAGACTTAATGGCTATGAGTAAGGATGGAAATTGAACCTTAACACCATGGGTAAACTCGAATCCCAAAACATTTAAGTTATGGGATCCGTTATTCGGGCAATGGACTGGGTATTGCATTATTTTTATTTGTTTCGTGAGCATACATTACGAGATAATGTATATCTATTTACCGGATTATATTATTTGAAATAAGTTCCTTGTGTAAAATGCTAAAATGGTCCCTGAGTTTAGGCCACTTTTGCCACTTTACTCCAAAGATATAAATTTTTGTATCTTGGTCCCTAAGGTTTAATTGGCAAACTGAGTTAAAATTTCTATTATCTTATCCCTTTTTATGTTGTTTTCTTCATTAAATTAAAATATATTATGTCATAAAATGATGATTATACCCTTCGTTTAAATGAGAAAAACGACAAAAAGTGGAGAAGTTTACAGAAAATTCTTACCTAATGTCAACAAAAATAAAACCTAAGGGACCCAAATACAAAAGTATAAAAGTAGTCTAAACTCAAAGACCATTTTGGCATTTTACTCAATTTCCTTTTATTTATTTTACTTGTGTTTTGTATATATACATACATAAATGTATATATATAGGGTAGTAATCCTAAAAGAACTAGAAGCTTTTTGAAAACTTAGAGAACCAATATATACGATTGACTCTGATTTGAATTTATATACACACAAATATAAATATATAATACATATATAAGGTAGTGATACTAATAAAACCTAGTATTTTTTTTAAACTTACATTGAGTCTAATTTGAACTTAAAATGGTGATCTATTAAGATGTCCTTTATCCAAATAAATAATTAAGTACTTCCTCTCTTCTTTTCGCTCTCCGATCAAATAATTAATTGATTTCTTGAGCAACGGTAATATATGTAGGTTCGTAATATAGAATCAAACTACATATATCAATATTAGGATTGTTAACATATGTGGCTTCATCTTGGTCTTCATAATATCCGACTATAATCTCCACCATGGTCGACGGCGATTGCACCAACCACCACCACCCGTGTTGTGATACACCACTGATTGAAACACCAAAAATCACCAGCACTTGCGCCAACATACATCCCCTCGTTGCAGCTAGGGTTACCAATTGCCGTGCCTCTGCTCTCCGACAACTCAACATATTATGCCGTCTTCATGGGAGTAGCATAGTGGGGACCGTTTGCACGTTTTGCTCAACTAGTGTTCGGTATGTAGTTTTCGTATAAAATATTTTAGGTATATACGTTTTCGACCCCCGATTTTATAATTTTTAGGTATAATTTTAAGTACGGTGATTTCCGAGAAATTTCAATCTTCGCCACTGGTCGATTTTGGGTCGCATCTTCACTTTCATTATCTATGATCAATACGATGAATGGTTGCGATTAAATCGGACTGGAGTCGAATTGGTGGATCGAACTTGAATCTTTTTCACCTTGATGATGTAGTTCACGGTCGTAATAAGGATAGAAGGAGGGTATTGGGATCTTGTTTTTTTAGATTTGAGAGAGATAAGATAATTAGGGAATTTAAAACAACTTACCAAAATTAAGTGGTTTTTAATTGACTTGTTTACCCTTTTAATTATATAAATAAATAAGACCAAACAAGATCAATGACCTAGATTTGTTCTCTTGTGCATTTCTTCGAAGAATATCGTTACGATAACAAT
Source organism: Scalesia atractyloides (assembly GCA_947069175.1). Lineage (NCBI taxonomy): Eukaryota > Viridiplantae > Streptophyta > Magnoliopsida > Asterales > Asteraceae > Scalesia > Scalesia atractyloides. The sequence continues at coordinate 18,027,132 of CAMTDV010000022.1, read as the reverse complement.
TGACATACACCTTTGTTACTTATGCATGGTAAGAATTGCCAACAATTGGCTTACACTTTTGGCTATTTAATTATTTGATAATGGTTATGGTGATCATGATATATACGATTGACTAATAGTTACCCAAAAGATTTTGACGGAGTTATGAGTCAGGGTATACCTAACTAGTATTTTTAATAAATTAACTGTGGGAAATTTGAGTATGTGTGAATGAAGTTTCGAACTTTGTCCCACATAGATGTGGGACCAAAGTGTAAGTTAATTTATAAGGTAATGTTGTATTTAACTAACATAACTGTGTGCCATGTTTTACCAAAACTCCTACGCGGGCGCGCAGAGGGGTGCAAAAGTTGAGCCGACTTTAGTTGAACTCGTGTACGCCCCCACATCATGCGAACACGAATACGGTTCCAAAAACCGGGCCCGTGCGAGCGGTTTTTGCACCCGTGACCGATTCTGTTGAAGAGTTTTGAAAACTACTAATGACCATTATTGGGTCATTAAAACGGTGCAATAATGGCCAGATTTCGGTTATGGTTCTACAAGTATAAACACAGACCAAGGCAGATTATTCTTACTAATTCCTACTATCCTTTTGTCTTTCAGAATGCAATCTCAACCTATGACTACTTCTGTTTCCGCTGTCATTTTGTGTCTCTATGTAGATGATATTCTCATTGCTAGAAGTGATGACAAAATCATAAAATCTACAAAGAACATGCTGACAGGAAGATTTAACATGAAAGGCATCGGTCTTGCGGATGTGATTCTAGGAGTTAAAATCATACGAACCCAAAGTGAACTTGTTTTAAGTCAATCCCACTATCTGGACAAAATTCTTGAGAAGTTTAATGCAAATGACTCCAACGTAGCTAGGACTCCATTTGACACGAGTCAAGATCTAGCCAAAAATAGAGGTGAACCTGTAAACCAGTTGGAGTACTCAAGAATTATTGGTAGCTTGATGTATCTTATGAGTTGTACTAGACCAGACATAGCATATGCTGTGAGCAAGTTAAGTAGATACATGAGCAGTCCAAATTCAATACATTGGAACGGTATTACTCGGTTGCTTCGATATCCAACAGTCATAGAAGGACACTACGATGCACATTGGATATATGACACGAATGATTCCAGAGAAAAAGTAGGTATGTATTCCCACTAGGAGGTGCTGCTATATCGCGAAAATCATCAAACAGACGGTTATCGCTAGATCCACGATGGAATCAGAGTTCATCGCTTTAGATAAAGCAGGTGAAGAAGTAGAATGGCTACATCAATTTGTTGAGGACATACCAAGATGGCCTAAGCCGACAACGACCATTTATATACATTGTGATAGTCAATTGGCAATTGGCAAAGCTCGTAGCACAATGTATAATGGTAGAAACATACATATCAGATGTCGACATAATACGATACGACAACTAATCTCTACAGTATTTATCATTGTTGACTACGTTAGGTCAAAGGATAATATCGCGGAACCGCTAAGAAAAGGCCTAAGTAGAGAGTTAGCTCAGAAGTTGTCCATGGGAATGGGACTGAAGCCCTTTAAAAATGAAGTTCATATGATGGAAACCTAACTTAATAGACTGAGATCCCAAGAATTAAGTTCAATAGTAAAACCTAATTGTATGAACTGGTGATGTCACTGTGGGAGAGGTCAACCCTACGCATAAAAAGGGAGTTTATTATAAAGCGTAATAAATCTCCTAGTATATTCCTTAAAGTGACAGGTGAGAGGCTGAGCCTATAGCTTTTAATGATTCGATTAAAGTAACCATACCTTGTGAATCACCTATGTGAGAGAGAAGTGGGGTCACTTCGAAGGGTATTGTTGGGGCACAATACTTAATGGCTCTCGCAGAACCAGGCATCATGTTCATGACCATAAGAACATAACTATGAGGACTTGACTTTGTCAGGGAGAGTCTTGTATGAAATGTATTACCGTCTACATAAACGGCAAACAAGTTCAAAGACATCAATGTCTACTCAGAGCTTGTGGGCTAAGTGCATTTCATGAGCGAAGGTTCAAAGGGTAACACCTACCTATCATGTGCAAAACTCAACTGCTGAAATCTAATTGGAGTAACGTTGTTTTAGATCGACCTCCAGTCATGTGGGTGTTGTTGGAAATTTGAGTATGTGTGAATGAAGTCTCGAACTTTGTCCCACATAGATGTGGGAACAAAGTGGAAGTTAGTATATGAGGTAATGTTGTACCTAACTAACATAACCGTGTACCATGTTTTACCAAAACTCCTACGCGGACGCGCAGGGGGGTGTAAAAGTTAAGCCGAATTTAGTTGAACTCGCGTAGGCCCGCACATCCTACGAACACGAATACGGTTCTGAAAAACCAGGCCTGCGGGAGGCGGTTTTTGCACCCGTAACTGATTCTGTTGAATGAGTTTTGAATACTAATTGATTCGTTATTGATGATCATTAAGACTGCCAAAGAATTGTGGGAGTCGTTGGATCACAAATACAAAACAGAAGATGCGGGCACAAAGAAATAATTGGTGGCTAAGTTCTTGGACTTTAAAATGATAGATGCTAAAATTGTCATGAGTCAAGTCCAAGAATTGCAGGTTATTCTTCATGACATTCATGTAGAAGGAATGGTCCTCAGCGAAACATTCCAAGTAGCTACTATGATTGAGAAGGTACCACCAAGTTGGGTCGATTTCAAGAACTATCTCAAACATAAGCGAAAGGAGATGACTACTGAAGATCTTGTTGTTCGTCTTCGCATTGAAAAAGACAACAAATTGGCTTTGAAAAGGGGTGATGGTCCTGAAACTGTGAAAGCTAATCTTGTTGAGCATAGCCAGTCTTCAAAGTCGAAAAACAGTGGAAAGAAAGGTCATGGGAAACGCTCCAAACTCGGTCCAAAAGAAGACGTTAGGAAAAAGAAGTTCCAAGGAACTTGCTACAATTGCCAAAGGCAAGGCCATAAGGCCAACGAATGCAAGCTTCGTAAGAAAGAAAGTGCTCGACAAGTGAACATGGTTCATGAAGTCGACAACCTTGTTGCCATGGTCATGGACCTCTCAATTCTGGTCACTAAAGTTAATTTGGTTGGCAAAAATAATAAGGATTGGTGGGTTGATACGGGGGCTACCCGTCATGTGTGCTTTGACAAAAGTCTGTTTGGCAATTTCAGGGAGGTGACCAATGGGGAAAAAGTTTTATGGGAAACTCAGCCACGGCCGAAATCAAGGGCGAGGGGAACGTGGTCTTGAAGATGACTTCTGGAAAAGAATCACTTTATCCAACGTGTTGTATGTTCCAGAAATTCGGAAAAACCTTGTATAGGGGTGGCAGTTGAACAAGTTGGGGTTCAAAATGGTGATTGAGTCGGATAAGGTCGTGTTGACCAAGAATGGTATGTATGTTGGTAAGGGCTATGCCCTCAATGGAATGTTTAAATTAAATGTAATGGTTGTGAAAGATATGAATGAAAACGCCACTACTTCTACTTACTTGATTGAGTCTTCTAATCTTTGGCATGGTAGACTAGGTCATGTTAATTTTAATTCAATTCGTCGTTTAATTAAACTTAATTGCATACCAACATTCGATACCGACTCAAATAATAAATGTGAAACTTGCGTAGAAGCAAAACAAAAGAAATCGTCCTTCAAAAAGGTCGAACGAATCACCGAACCCCTCGAGATGATACACACTGATTTGTGTGACCTAAAGTCAATTCCTACTCATGGTGGGAACAAGTACTTCATCACTTTCATTGATGATAGTACACGGTATTGCCATGTGTACTTACTTAAGAGTAAGGACGACGCCATTAACAAGTTTATCTTGTTCAAGGCCAAAGTTGAAAAACAACGAAATCGCAAAATCAAAATTGTAAGGAGCGACCGAGGAGGTGAATATGTTTCACCTTTTATTGATGTATGTGCGGAAAATGAAATCATACATGAACTCATGGCTTCTTACTCCCCTCAATCGAATGGCATACCCAACGGAAAAATCGTACCTTGAAAAAATGATGAATGTCATGACGATAAGTTCTGGTCTAAACCAAAACATGTGGGGGGAAGAAATCTTATTGCAAATTATGTGTTGAACATGATACCCAATAAGAAAAAGGATGTAACGCCATATGAATTATGAACGGGAAAGAAACCACCATATAAATACTTGAAAGTGTGGGGTGTCTAGCTAAGGTGGTGGTCACACCACCAAAGCGGCTACTAATAGTACCCAAAACAGTAAATTGTGTATTTATTGGATACACCCGTCCTTATGGTCCTTATCATTTTCTTGTGCATGATTCTAAGAACCTTGAAATATGCAAAGGCACCATAATAGAATCCAAGGATGCATCATGGTTTGAACATGTGTTCTCACACATTACTAGAAGTGAACCGAGTTCTTCTAGACAAGTAGAAGAAAATGTTCCCGAGGTTGAATACAATGAACCTTGAGAACAATCTAAGACCGAGGAAGTTGAAATCAGGAAAAGTAAAAGGCAAAGGACTGAAAAATCCTTTGGGCCTGAGTTTCTTACATACATGGTAGAAGATGAACCTCAAACGTACCAAAAAGCTGTACATTCCTCAGAAGGACCTCAGTGGAGGGAGGCCATCAAAAGTGAGATAGACTTGATCTTACAAAACCATACTTGGGAGCTAGTGGATCTTCCTCAAGGCTGTAAACCACTAGGATATCGATGGATTTTCAAGTAGAAGATGAAGCCTGATGGAACCATCGATAAGTATAAAGCAAGGTTGGTGATCAAAAGATATAAACAACGATAAGGTTTAGATTACTTTGATACATATTCGCCAGTCACACGGATAACATCCATCAGGTTGGTGCTTGCCATTGCTGCCATTAGAAATTTGGAAGTTCACCAAATGGATGTGAAAACAGCTTTCCTGAGTGGAAATCTAGAGGAAGAAATTTACATGGAGCAACCCGAAGGCTTCACAGCCATTGGCCAAGAAAAGAAAGTGGGTAAACTTGTAAAATCGTTGTATGGATTGAAACAAGCTCCAAAACAATGGCACCAAAAATTTGATCATGTTATGCTTGATGCTGGGTTCAAAATCAACGAATGTGACAAGTGTGTATATGTGAAGGACACATCTGACGGGTACGTCATTTTGTATCTATATGTAGATGATATGCTCATTGCTGGAAGTGATGGCAAAATCATAAAATCTACAAAGAACATGTTAAAAGCAAGATTTGACATGAAAGACTTGGGGCTTGCGGATATGATTCTGGGAGTTAAAATTTCGAACCCAAAGTGGACTTGTTTTAAGTCAATCCCACTATGTGGACAAATTCTTGAGAAGTATAATGCAAATGACTCCAACGTAGCTAGGACTCCACTTGACACGAGTCAAGATCTAGCAAAAAATAGAGGTGAACCTGTAAACCAGTTGGAGTACTTAAGAATTATTGGTAGCTTGATGTGTCTTATGAGTTGTACTAAACAAGACATAGCATATGCTGTGAGCAAGCTAAGTGGATAAACGAGCAATCCAAATTCAATGCATTGTAACGATATTACTCGGTTACTTCGATACTTAAGATACACTCGAGAATACGGGTCGCATTATAACAGATATCCAGCAATCATAGAAGGACACTGCGATGCAAATTGGATATCTAACATGAATGAATCCAGAGCAACAAGTGGGTATGTATTCACACTTGGAGGTGCTGCTATATCGTGGAAATCGTCGAAACAAACGGTTATCGCTAGATCCACGATGGAATCAGAGTTCATCGCTTTAGATAAAGCAGGTGAAGAAGCAGAATGGCTACGTCAATTTGTTGAGGACATACCAAGATGGCTTAAGCCGGAAACGACCATTTGTATACATTGTGATAGCCAATCGGAAATTCGCAAAGCTCGTAGCACAATGTATATTGGTAGAAACAAACATATCAGACGTAGACATAATACGATACGACAACTAATCTCTACAGTATTTATCATTGTTGACTACGTTAGGTCAAATGATAATATCGCGGATCCACTAACAAAAGGCCTAAGTAGAGAGTTAGGTTAAGAAGTCGTCCACGGGAATGGGACTGAAGCCTTTTAAAAATGAAGTTCATATGATGGAAACCTAACTTAAAAGGTTGGAGATCCCAAGAATTAAGTTCAACAGAAAAACCTAATTGTATGAACTGGTAATGTCACTGTGGGGGAGGTTAACCCTACGCATAAAAAAGGAGTTTATTATAAAGCGTAATAAATCTCCTAGTCCATTCCTTAAAGTGACAGGTGAGAGGCTGAGCCTATGGATTTTAATGATTCGACTAAGGTAACCATACCTAGTGAATCACCTATGTGAGAGAGAAGTGGGATCGCTTTGAAGGGTATTGTTGGGGCACAAATACTTAATGGCTCTCGCAGAACCAGGCATCATGTTCATGACCATAACAAACATAACTATGAGGACTTGACTTTGTCAGGGAGAGTCTTGTATGAAGTGTATTTTCGTTTACATAAACGGCAGAGGAGTTCAAAGACATCAATGTCTACTCAGAGCTAGTGGGCTAAGTGCATTTCATGAGCGAAGGTTCAAAGGGTAACACCTACCTATCGTATGCAAAACTCAACTGCTGAAATCTAATTGGAGTAATGTTGTTTGAGATCGACCTCCATTCATGTGGGGGATTGTTGAAAATTTGAGTATGTGTGAATGAAGTCTCGAACTTTGTCCAACATAGATGTGGGAACAAAGTGGAAGTTAGTTTATGAGGTAATGATGTATCTAACTAACATAACCGTGTGTCATGTTTTACCAAAACTCCTACGCGGGCGCGTAGGGGGGGGTGCAAAAGTTGAGCCAAATTTAGTTGAACTCGTGTAAGCCCGCACATCCTGCGGACACGAATACGGTTCTGAAAAACCGGGCCCGCGCGGGGCGGTTTTTGCACCCGTAACCGATTCTGTTGAATAAGTTTTGAAAACTGATTGATTCGTTATTGATGATCATTAAGACAGTTTTCAATTTCGAAACAGCTTTTTGAAGGTTATTATTATGAGTCTAGAAACTGATAACTAATGACCATCATTAGGTCATTAAAATAGTGCAATGATGGCCAGATTTTGGTTATTGTTCTGCAAGTATATATACAGACCAAGGCAGACCAGTTGAGACACACCAAAAATACACAGCTCTCTTCTTCCTCTCTGATTTTCTCTGCAACATCTCCGGTTGTATTTCAAGCAAGTGTTCAAGTTCGGCAGTGCGCTGTTGCTGTTTCGGAACGGCGTACCCTGGGAACAGACGACGAATATATTTAAGGGAATTGTGTTAAACACAAGCCCGATTCACTGTTTCATTTGTTTCTGTCTTTAATTTTATTCTTTCAGTAGTAATTTTCTAACACTAACTGGTATATACAAATCTCACGAGATGTTTGATATCCGACGTGTAATAATCTGACACCAGTTTTGAGTCATGTATGGAACAAGCTTTAATAATCAGATATGGGGTTAGACCCAAAACCCGCCCTGTTTCCATCTCTAGCTTTGAGTGGCATATGATTTCGTTGGGTTGGTTGTTAACTGTGGTAAAAAAAATGTAACAATTTAAAAAAAATAAGGAAACTAGTTAAAAGAGACGAAGATACAATGAATATTCTATCTCAGTCAATTTCAAACATCCCTCTAATTTAATCCTAATTTTTCTTATACCTCTCTTGAATCTCCTGTATTTTTTTCTATATATAAGAATATTTTTCTTCTTATGCCTCTACTCCATCTTTCTAACAAATCTTTATCTCTGAACACCAATTTATCTAATAAAATCAACACAGATCGAATTGAAGGTTTCAGTATTGCAAATGTGTTGGATTAAATCATTCAAATTGAAGATGTGTAGAAAGAAATTGCAAATCTATATAAGAAAATTACAAATTTGAAGGGGAAAATCCGTTTGTGGATGTGTATGTCTAACTATCCAAATTGAAGATGTGCATTAAGAAATTAAAAAATTGCAAATATGTGGGATGATTAACTTAGAGTTAATTGAAAAGATAATAATTGATATTAGTTTTATACCCTATTAATTTTAAAATAATATTTTACGAGATTTCCTATCTGTTAATTTGTAAAAGAGAGTTTTGTGAGTGGGTTTTACTGTTCAATTTCTTTTACAAATTTTAATATCTTATCTTTCATTTCTTACATATTATACTCCTTAAGATGAAGTTTTTTAATTTCACTAATTTCCTATCTGTTAATTTGTAAAAGAGAGTTTTGTGAGTGGGTTTTACTGTTCAATTTCTTTTACAAATTTTAATATCTTATCTTTCATTTCTTACATATTATACTCCTTAAGATGAAGTTTTTTAATTTCGCTAATCTTATCACTTAAACTTTAGGCTTTTTGTTTCCTATCTATTAATTTGCATTTGCAAAAGAATTTTGTGAGTGAGTTTTATTCAATTTTTTTACAAGTTTTGAAATTTTATCTTTCATTTCTTACACATCATACCTCTTAAAAATTACAAGATGAAGCATTTTAATGTCACTAATGTTATTATTTAAACGTTAAGCTTTTTATTTTTACTTTTTACGATAATGATAACGTTTCGCATTGGCGAAGCTTGAGATTTCTGACCGAGTGGGGCGCCCCTCGGCCCCCACTATGCTACGCCCTTGACGTTTCGGTCTAAATTTCACGAGTTAATACGCTATGTGCGTGTGTTGTTCAATATTTTTATGTATTGTTTTGCGATTTAACAATCATGTCGCAACGCATGAGTCCTACATCGAGTTAGTTTTTTTATGTTTTACGTTTTAATCTAAATTTTGCGAGTTAACACACAATTTTGAATGACAATGTTTTACGTTTCGGTGCAAATGCAAGTTAACACGCTACATGCGTGCGTGGTTCAATGTTTTTACGTCTTATTATGTTGTTTAACGATCCCGTTGCAAAGCGCAGGTCCTAAGTCGATCTTTTTTCTTTGTTTTACGTTTTAGTATAATTTTTGGGTTAAGTCGCCTCAATATGCATGCATGGTTCCACAATGTTATATCTACTTTTTGTTCGGTTGTACAGTCCCGCTGCAAAGCACGTGTTCTTGTACTAGTATATGTATAGATATGTATCAACTAATTTTATTTACATAAAACTTGATGATCATAGGATATTTCTAAACTATGGTGTATGTCCTAATTTCTTAGAAATTTCGGCTTTGGTAATTATTGTTTGTCGACTTGGTAATATGATTGATCCATTTTTCAAATATTAAAAAAAGTTGTTAATACTAGTTAAATTTATATCCTAAGGGAAAAGAAGTAGAAACTGATGTATCAGTTCTCAAGGATCAAGGTGATGTTAACTTAAACTATCAATAAAGTAATTTTCTAAATAACTGCAAGATTCGCTACTGATAGTCATGTGTTAGTACTGAAGATGTTTCTACTATTATAGGGGCAACTTTTCAAATGTTTCATATAAAAAGGGATAACAAAATCGAAAAAACGTTAAATGTTTCAAAAATTTACACTACCGTCAGAGCGTTAAGGGGTAACGGAGATTACCCCTAGTAACATGATAGCTCCGCCCCTGCTACTATAGTTAGAGCATCACAATAATGGTAAAATTCCAAAATTCAAACTTGCCATATAACCTAGCATATAACCTAGCATCCACAACACTAATTAAAGTCCAAAATTCAAATCCACCAAATCACGTGCCATAGTTAGAGCATATACAACACTGGTCAAAGTCCAAAATTCAAATCCGTCATATCACCTGCTACATCATTCGAAACCTCAACCATTCCAAACTCACTTTTTCTTCCAACACTAAACGATTTCAAACCTTCATAGCACATCTCACTTTTACAATTAAAGAAAAAGAAAAAAAGGAAAGGCATGTGTGTATATGGTCCCCAGTTAAACAAACCAGACTAGTTTGCTAGACCAAACCAGATCACCAAAGTCAACCTCCTACAACGCAAGTGTGGTCCAGAATTTATGCTTTGGTTTTGGACGACCATTATGGACTTGTGCGTTGTTGTTGCTCTTATAAGTAAAGGTTTTTCTACTTATCAGTTACCACTGAAGCTTATATCGAGGAAGCAATTAACACCAAGCAAGAACTTAATACCAAACAACTGACTATAGAAAATTTAATACTGAGTAGATCGATGACAATTTGCTTTAAGAGATTCTTTTAGTTATCATATAAGCATGCTGAAGAGAGAACAAGATAAATATTCGAACTTGAATGTTCAAGTTTAAGACTGAGATTAAATCTAGAAAGTAAAGATAACCTTTGGACCAACACTATATTCGCTGCCTGAGATTAAATATTAGATTAGGAATAAAGTTCTATAAGTACCATGATCCCACATGAAAAATGATGTGTTTTGGGAAGCACTAGAAGCCTCATGAGTTTGTAATTATAAGTTATGTATTTCAACTTATGCCTTTCAATATGAAGGGACAAGGAATATATGAGATACAAAATTACATTTAGGTTATAATGAATAAAAGTACAAATACACCCTTAAACAATAATGGTAGCAATAACTCAGGAAGGTGATAAGTTAATATCTCCCGGCAAGCAAAACGGTGGCGGACCAAGGCGAAGCATTGATCAAACAGAGGACGTGGAAGGCTCTTGGTGAATATGTTAGCAACTTGAAGCTTGGATGGAATAAATTGTGTGTGCAGTTTTCCAGCGGTGACAAGTTCCTGTATAAAATGATAGTCAATATCAAGATGTTTTACCAGCTTATGTGATATAGGATTTTGAGTAAGAAATAAAGCACTTTTATTGTCACAAAATATTGTTGGCCGAGATGGAGGTAAAGGATTAAGTTCACGAAGCAAATGAGTGATCAAATGAGTTCAGTCGCTATGTTGGCCATAGCCCTATTCACAACTCGAGCGCGAGACGGTGGGTTGCTTTTTGGCACTCCAGGAGACTAAGTAGCCCCCTAGAAAGATAGAGAAACCATAAGTGGAGCTGCGAGTATCCAGACAACGAGCACAATCCGCATCAGAAAAAACCAACAATAGATGATTTTATCGGCTTTGAGAAAGTAAGACCAAAAGCCAATGTGCCTTTTAAGTAGTGAAGAATTCTTTTGACTTCCTGAAAGTGGTCAATGGTGGGAGCATGGAGGAACTGACTCACCTGATTGACAGCATAAGAGATGTCCGGGCGTGTGATAGTCAAGTATTGCAAAGCCCAAACGATAGATTTGTAGTGAGTAAGGTCTGAATAAGAATCACCTGTGTTGCTAAAAACGACATTCGAAGCAAGTGGTGTGGGGGCTGGTTTAGCATCCATCATACGAGCATGGTCCAATATTTCTCAAGTATATTTGGAATCGTTTAGAAGGTGTATAGGTGACCTCAAGACTCAAGAAATATCTAAGCTCACCAGGGTCCTTAATCGCAAACATTATGTAAACGATGAATGAAGTTCTTGATGCTTTGAGCATGATTACCTGTTAGTATCAAGTCAGCGATATACACAAGTAGGTACATGATACAAGACCCGTTTTTAAAAATAAAGAGAGATGGATCCGCACGACTACATATGAAACAGTATTGGATTAAAAAAATTGCTCAATCTTTGAAACCAGGAACGGAGAGCTTGCTTAAGGCTATACAAAGCCTTATTGAGTTTACACACATGGTTGGGAAAGTGAGATTAACAAAACCCGGTGGTTGTTCCATATATACCCATTTCTTTAAATGCCCATGTAAAAAAGCATTGTTTACATCAAGCTAATGTAATTTCCAACCGTTAAGAATAACTGTGAGATGATGATGCGAACCATGGATGCCTTCACAACGGGGCTGAAAGTGTGAGAGTAATCAATGCCTGGATATTGGCTAAAGCCTTGCGCCACAAGATGTGCCTTGTGGCGTTCAACCGTGCCATCGGAATGGTACTTTGTTTGAAAAAGCCATTTTGATCCAACAATGTGCCAGTTTGTAGATGCGGAACCAACGTCCAAGTGTTGTTTTTATATAGGGCATCAAGTTCTTAGAGCATTGCATCAATCCATTTTTTATATTTAGCCGTGGATTTAATTCCTTTTGGATCATGACAAGCAAAAAGTGCATGGTGAAGAGGATTCTGAAGAACTTGAGATAAGTCTGCCTGATGACGGGGTTTGAAAATACCTGCTTTTGCATGAGTAATCATAGGGTGGGTTGGTAAAGGAGGGGGCGAGGAGGTGTAGGCCTGGTAGAAGAGGTCGAAAGAGTGGGAGAGTTTTGAGGAATTAGAGGAATAGGGCTGGAAGGAGGACTGGTAGCGGGTGAGGTATGGGCAGACGGTTCGGGTGAGGGAGGTGGTTCATTGACGGCAACGGCTAGGTTCATAAGAGGGTTGTTATTATTTTCGGATATGGCTAGAATGGGTAAATCCATGCATATGTGGCATGGGGAATTAGTTGAGTTAGGGGTTGGAGATAAGTTGGTACTGGGAGTAGGCTTAGGAAAATTTCGAGGAATATTTTCATGAAATGAGCTTAATTCAAGTGAAGATATGGGCATGTCATTTAAGGTGTCGATGCAAGGAAAAAAAGTTCATTAAACCGAGCATGACGCGTGATATAAACACGTGGTGAGATAGGGTCAAGACACCGATAACCTTTATAGATGGTGCAATAACCAATGAAGATACATGGTAGGCTTCGTGGAGCTAGTTTATATTCCGAATAGTCTCGCAAGTATGGGAACACTCTACAACCAAAAGCCCGAAAGTTGTTATAATTTGGTGGATGAGAAAATAATATTTTAAACGGAGATTTCCATTTAACGTATGTGTTGGAAGGCGATTGATAATATAAACCATGAAAGAAAAGGCATCAACCCAAAACTTGGACGGGAGTTTAGCACTAAAAAGCATGGCAAAACTGGTTTCAACTATGTGCCTCTGTTTACATTCCACTCGCCCATTTTGTTATGGCGTGTATGGGCATGATAATCTGGGAAACGTGCCATTTTCTTCAATTAAAGACCATACTTGGTGATTCACAAATTCACTACCACCATCAGTTTGCAAAACTTTGATCTTGCGTGAGAACTGAGTTTGGCAAATTTCATGAATACATTCAACACAATATAGAAGTCCGACTTTAGACGTAATGGATAAAACCAACAAAAACGAGAGTGGTCATCAACAAAAGCCACACAATATCGTTTATTATTAAGTTTGAAGGGTAACCTTTGACTTTTAGCAAGTTGACATGGCAAACAAGTGAGCGGTTTAGGTAATAAAGCGGAAACAGATAAAAGACCAAGTTTTGCAGCATAATAATAATATCAAAATGGACATGTCCCAAGCGGGAATAACAAACTTCAAAAGAGGCCTTTGGTGTAGGAGACGAAGCAACCAAAGCATGGTGACCCGGTTGAAGCACATCGAGCCATTTTCATATCTTCCTTGGGTTAGGACCTGTTTTGTGACCCGATCCTGAATATGAAAGTGAGGATAAGAAAATAAAACATCTACACAATTGTCTTTTGTCAATTTGCTTATGGAAAAAACATTTTTGGTCAGTTTTGGTACCACAAGAATATCATTAAGATTGAGATTATTAGGTAAGGACAAGTGACCTATATGAGTGATTGGTAAGGTATTTCCATTACCAAAGGTAACAAATTCATTACCTAAAGTGGAAGAAGGATTAAAAACATTTTGGGCCGTGGAGTCATGTGATCAGTGGCCCCTGTATCCGAAGTCCAGTCAGGTCCTGTAACATTGCATTAAGCAAAAAAGGCACTAGCTAGACTTTCATCAGATGGGGCGGCCTGCGAGACAAAAGTTGCGAGACTCGGGCAGGCATTGGCATAATGGCCATCATGGTGGCACAATTGATAGTGTGGAGGACGTCGGCCAGAAGCATGTCCGCCACAACCTCGGAGAGAAGGAGACCCACGAGAGAAACAACCACGGCCTCTAGCAGAAGTGGTAGAGTTTCGGTTTGATTGGGCAGCAAAAGTGAAAGGGGGAATGGTGGTTCTGTGAAGAGCACGGGTGAACATCTCATGGCTTTCAGCTCGTGCTAGGAGATCGGGTAGGGTTGGAGCAGGTCTGATGGAACGAACAGTGATAGAAAAGGTCTCAAAAGACGGTCCGAGTCCGCAAAGAAACCAATGAAGTTGATCTTTCGGGTCAACGGGGTGACCTATGGAAGAGAGTTTGCCGCACAAACTCTTGAACACGTGACCAAAATCAGCCACCGACTTGGTCCTTTCTCAGTTAATCTGAGTTGATCACGTAAGTTATGAACCGTTCAATAGACGAGTTGCCATAAGCATTTTCTAGTGCGAGCCAAATTGCACGAGCAGTGGGAAGGCCAATAATAGTGGTGACGGCCTCTTTGGATAAGGTGCAATGGTCAGTAGCGGTCCAGGATAAGAATTCAGGGTTATTAGTAGTTTTATCATTGGTAGTGAGGGTTGCAGGGGGGGCTTCAAAGGAGCCATCAACGTGGTCGATTAGTCGTTGATATTTCATAATAGTGGTCATCTGATGAACCCATGTCAAATAATTTGTTGAGTTTAATTTAATGGTGATCATGTGAGCAAGAGATTGAGAAGAGGTTGGGTCAGTTTTAGAGGAAGAAGCCATTGCTAAGAAGGAAGAAAAAAGAAAAAGCAGGTATGAGAAGGGAAGGGGAAGGGGAAGGGTGGGATCGTATCACACGTATGATACCATATAAGTGATGTATTTCAACTGATGTCTTTCAATATGAAAGGGCAAGGAATATATAAGATACAAAAGTACACTTAGGTTATACAAGAATGAATAAAAGTACAAATACACCCTTAAACAATAATGGTAGCAATAACTCAGGAAGGTGATAAGTTAATAGTAATAAATATGGCCACATATATTCAACGGTTGATGAATGTAGGTCTATAATTAGCTTTTTAGACAGATCATTCTATCATTGTAATTTTGTGATGCTTAAAGGTAAAGATTTGAGTTAAAGTGATATCCTTGCATTCTTATGTCATTTTTTTTATCCTTTTTTGGTTTTTATAATAAAAAACACCTGTCTTTACAAGTCAAAGCATGATTTCAAGGTTAATAGACTAAACACCAGTCTTTAAGATGTTTCATACAGAGTTTGAAAATTTTCCCCTTCAGCAATGCTTGATTTTCATATTAATTGATGATCTGGGAATCTGATTTTTGATCTTCTTACCATGTGCTAAGGCATACCGATCTTCTATTCTCTTGAGAAGCAAGCAATAAGAGGATACAGGAGGTCAAACGGCAAAGCCATATGACATTTTGTTGGAAACCATGGAAACTTCGTTGCTATCATCCACACTATCATCGGTTTGATTTTGATAAGCTCACTTATGTCAAAACTAATTTACGGGTTGTATTTACCCCTTTGCTACGACGAATCTTGAACAAGTTACCCATTCGTTAAGTTGAAAGATATGTTCTCCATTAACATTAATACAATGGCAACTTCATTAACATATTGTGCTAGCTCATATATCCCTTTGGCTTCGTTTTGACGACATCCACCAATCTTTCAAATCATTTCTCTAAAATGGATGTGTAAAATACACTTGTTATTCTTATGATCTTACAAACCATCGTTAGTTTGTAGCCTTCAATTGAATTTGATTTCAACAGAACAGTGCATTGAGTCAACAATAACCCAATAGCCACAATTAAACTATGTACACCTGAATAGCCCAACAATGCAGCAACCGGCGTCGTAATACTCTTTCTCTAAAACCTCATCAAACAATCCATGAAAGTCACACTGAGGCTCATTATAAGAAACCTCAATTTACAATTTACAAAATATCCCTAACGTACTCCACAATTACGAATACGGTAGCTCTATCAATTTGCAACATATCCCTAACGTGTCCAAATGTAATGACTTATATTCTACGTCCAAGTTCATTCAAAAATATTTCAATGCATATGAATTATAAAGGGATAAATCCAAAGAAAAAGCCAATTGTTTAGTTTACAATGAATCAAAGAATTAAGAATTTGAACATAAAAAAACATTCACAACAGATTGATGGAATATGCAAATCAAAATCTAGAGTAGCGAGGCTTTAGAGGAATCTGGACCGCATGCATTCAACAGGAAGACCATTAGGAAACCGGCTATAGTCATTGCAGTAGTTGTAGATCATGTGCTTTTTTTGCACCCACCTAATCCTGTTTCGCCCTGCTGCATCGAGTCCTTGTGTACTCCATGCCTGGTTTTCATTTTCAGAACTAGTTGACTTTGAGTTGGGGCCCACTTTGTTGGCATTGGCATTGAATTTCCTGTAGGATGCTGTGAAAGGTGCCTTAGTCCAGTCGGTCTTGACACGCCCACCTTGGGTTGCCCAGTCATCGGCATTCCACAAGCTGGCATACACCCTCATTGGTTGGCTCTTGGGAAAGGGGACCCCAGCGGCCTCATGGTTATTGAAAACCCTTACTGGTATGTTATCTATCAAGAAACTGCAGCAATTACCATACGGTCAGTATTCCAGGCAAATAATATACTGAAAATGAGAGTAAAAACCAAGAACCAGTAACATACTAAGATATATGCTGTATGCGAGACTTACATGATTCTTTGGGCGTTCCATACGATAGTGTATGTGTGGAAGGCTGCAGTAGGGTCGAACCATAGGTGGAACTGTTGTTCCTTGTCTCCTTTGCCCTGTGAATACACATTGGTGTGGATCGTGTAAGGGTTTCCAGTCGAGTTGCCCAAGAATTCAAAGTCTATCTCGTCATGTCCCACGCCTTGTGATGACAACTGATGTGATTCAAAACAAAGTCATGTTAGATATATTAATTAAAGAAAGATAATTAAGATATGAAAATGTACTCACATAGAATGTGGTGACAGTGCCAGCAGAGTTGCCAGGTACTAGTTTGAGTTGCATGTCGAACCTCCCAAAGAGATACTCGTTCTTGGACTGGAAACCAGAGCCGGAGTATTGATCGAGTGAAAGGGAGAGATCCTGACCGCCATTGAGAATTTTAGCACGTTCACCACCAAATGTGATGTCCATTTCATCATAAAAGCTGCCTGCGGATGCGGCTACTATTAGACATGAAATTGCTAGGAGGATTGCAGAAGCTTTAGAGTTTGAATAATAATCTGAATGTGCCATTGTTATTTTCTGCTAGAAGGGGTGATAGAGATGGATGGATGGATGTGATGGAAAGATTTGTGGAGTTTATATAGGTGTGGTTAGATCGGCAATTTGCGAGAGGAACCATCCTGGTTGGTGGAAAAGGAAGCTTATAAATTATTAAGGCAAAGCAACACTAGGAAACAAAAGGTGTGTTTCCGCGTTACAGCTAGCTTATGTAATTATTCTTTTTTGGTTTGAAGAGCAGCTGTTGGTTTTGCCTCCATGCGCGTGATAAAATCATCACTCTAAACCGTTGAAAACTAATAAAATAAATATCACATCCTATTTTTGCGTTGTTCTTTTGGAAAGCTTTTATTTGCTTGATGCGTTTACAGCTAAAAGGTTTTTCCATTAGTCCGTTACAAGGTCACCTTTCTTAATTAATCAAATAACCAAAAATAATCAGGCCATGCTATATAAATCATTTCATAAAGTTTGTTTTATACGGATCGAGATCCTATTGTCACCCCGACTTACAAGAGCTCATTCAAATCAACTAAGCTCTATCACCAATTCATATCACATTTCTATAAATTGTTTATTAAAAATAAACAATGTGCACAACATGGTTACATGTATTACAACAACCTAAAGTGGGTAAATGGAAAAAAAAAACACATGAAACTTTATTATACGTCTTTATACAAACTAAAGCTTCATAAATTCCTAATAAGAACACCTGTAGTTGGGATTTCTGGGCGTTTTATCCCCAAAAAACGCCTTAATCACCGCCGGCGTTTTTATTTTAAAAAAAAGGTTGTTGGCGTGCTTTTAACAACGCCGGACTTTGGGGGGAATTTCAAAATTTGACCGTTTGTAATGGTCAAAAACAATTATAATTTGTTTATTTTATTTAACTTTTAACCTATAAATTACCCATTTTAACCTTATTTTTTATAAACTTTCTCTACTCTTTCTTTTATTTGTTAAATCATGAATCCCTTCCGACCCCCATTTGGTGTGTCGTCGAGACCCGATAACCCCAATACATATCAGCCGAACACCACGCAACCGCAATCGAACTTCAACCTTCAAGACATGGATCCGAATGTATTTGCGTACGCGCAAATACTTCAACCGTTCTTTCAAGTTCCGCAAACCTTTCCAACCATGGGTGGTTCGCAACCGTCTACCCAAGAGACCGATCCGGAGATAGAAACGGTACAGAGACATAACCCGATCCCGTTGTCGAGGGATCTAAACGTGGGAAAAGGTCTCACACAAAGAAAGATCCAACCGCTCCTCGTCGAAAAGGAACCTACCTAGCATGGACAAAAGACGAGGAATACGCGTTGGCACGAGCGTGGCTAGATATTCGAAGGACCCCGATGTTGGTAAGTGTTTTCAAAAGCATATTAGTTTATTCTTTTACATATTTCAGCCCATTTATTATTTTTTGTATTTTTAAAAAATTTAATATTATAGTTTTTTGTATTTTTCTTAACAAATTTTCAAACATCACTGAATTTTTGATAAAAAAATTCGTGAAAAGTTCTTTAAAGCGATGGGGAAAGATAAATATCGGGATAAAGATTCTATTTCGAGCAAATGGACCAACATCAACTTTAAATGTCATTAGTTTCAAGAGGTCTTCCAATGAACTCGGGACAACTGGGGAAGCGGCCAAACGATTGAAATATTTGAACAAGAGCGTTGGAAGAATACAATACTACGAAAGGCAGTTTCACATATTTAAGATGTTGGAAGCTTTTACGAGAAAGTCCCAAATGGTCAAACGTACGACTTCTAGCGGTAGACATAAATCAAAGCGGTCCAAAACATCATCGTTGGTTGACCCAGACACACCCACCTCAGTGCTCGTTACGTCGATTTAAATATTAATTTAGACGACGACGAGGATTTGGAATTGGAACGACCGCCCGGTAGATGAAGTGCAAAAAATAAGGGACGAAAAGCGAAGTCCTCTTCATCTAATCCCGATATGATTAAGCAAGATTTCGAATAGATGAACCGACGCCTACAAAACATTCGAGATCTCGGTCATCATTGTTACAAAATATGGAAGAAAACAACGCCAAAAACAAAAAGTTTGTTGGATAAAAGAATCGAGGCAAATGGAGAAAGATATCGATTTTTTGTCTAAACCCATCAACAATCTCACCGGCGACGCGTTGATCCTAGCCCAAATGCGTCGGCAACAAATCCGTCAAAAATACGTACTCTAGATTAATAGTTTATTTATTTATTTTAGTTTTTTTTTTTCAGCATTGTAATTTTTTTATTTCTTATTTTGGTTTTTATTTATTTTAACAATGTAATTTTTTTATTTAATGAATTTTATAAGTTTTAATTAAAAAATTTAATAATTGGTTATTGGACATTATCCCACTATGCCCATTTGTAAGAAACGTCCCATAATGTCCCTTTACTGACTGGGATGACACGTGTCATATAATGCCTATTGATGAAGACATTATTGATGCTTTACACTACACATAGTCTAAGCTAACTATTCAAAGAAGAAAAAGATTAGTAGGTGGTTAAGGAAAACCATATATGACAGTATAACACTCTCTTACGTTAGTCAAATAAATCATAAAAAAGCATACTCATAAAATTCCAATAATACAGATATCAGCATTAAGTTTGTTCGATCGATATCTGTTATTTAACTACACATATAACGCCCCCTGGCATGTCCAAGTGTACACGAACATGAATCAATGTAGCTGGTGAAATTATCACTTAGTGAAACAAAAAGAAAAGTTATATTTTTGGATAACCAAATATAATTTTTTAAGTTTCTCAAATCTCTGTTGAGTCATATAATTTATCTATTATATATGGTAAAACAGTAAAGCTAAAATTGTAAAAAAAACTAGTATTAATTCTCGTAAACTTCACTCGACAGAAAAAATAATATATTGTGAAATAAAAAAATACTTCAATAATTTATATACATTAGAATACTACTTGGCATAGAACATTTAAAGTTTGTTTATAAATCTTTAATCACTAATTAAGATTAAAAGTTGTTTATCAACATACCAAAACATATAAATTAGTAAAACTAAGGAAGAATATAATGGTTGATTAAGAAAAAGTTAAGCAAAGACGTATCGTTTTAAATAAAAAAAACAACATACAATCTTCCGCATAAAGTTTAACATGAAACATAAACATGTGATTAAAATAGGTTTTTTCCTTGTACGAAATCTCGTGAGGGACAATTCTAATACGGAACCACGACTTTTTAAACTCTTTAAAGGAATAATATTTATTATAAAATAGGATAGATTGTGTCTAGTTAACTAAAAAAAAAGTTTCCTAAATAATTGTTTCCAATTTAACATAAGAGTTTTAGTTTCATAAGTATTTATTTTATTGGTTATTATTTTGGACGTAGGGGAAGGTTATGAATTAAAGAATGTAAATAAATAAAAAGATATATATAAACAGTTAGACTGATTTTTAGGAATAAATATCGGTGAAGATCTTATAAAATATGATAGATATGATTTGTACATTTGATCAAAACGTTTATTTTGAATAACATTTAAAAATCAGAATTACAACTATTGATTAAAAAAAATTGAAATGTATAACACGAAAAGAAAAGGTTAAAACGACCCTAATAATACACTTTTAAGGAACTTGCATTTCATAAGATACAAAAACTAAATTTTAAATGTATATTTATATATATATATATTCATAGATTATAGATTATTGTAATTTTTTTAACCAACAATAACAAATAACTAAAAAAAATAAATCAAAACACCAAACAATACGCTACAACCATATTGTATTTAAAATATTTTTTTATATTTAAAATCTGTGTATTACACGTGATAGAATTATACATTATAATGTGAAATAAAAATATTCTTAATAAAAAATTGAATATTTTTTTTTACAGTTTGGGTATTATTTATAAATTTTCTATCACTATCTAAGCTTAGATATAACCCTTTATAGTGATGACCCTAGCTATTGTTGATTGACATTGCAAGAGATGGAATCATGTTAAAATATAGCTCGAGCAACGCATACCCCAAAGCATGTTATATATTTGCACATATATTTAAGTTAATTACACAATTTGACCCTGTAATTTATAGCTAGTTTTATCTATGGGTACTAACTTTTTTAACAAGTTTGAGGCTTGTGATTATCAGTTTGTAGCGAGTTTGGGTATTAAGATTAACTTCTATTAATTAGTCTGTTAATTTGAGTAGAATGACTAAAATACCCTTTTATAACTACAAGGATCATTTGTGTAATTAACTTAATTTCAAACCAGAGACCATTTTCATAGTTACTCTAATGAATGTGTGAAGAAACCTAACTATCAACTCTTGATTATACTTATTATACTACCGAGTTTATAAAGAGTTTATCCTAATTATCAAAGTTTTACGAAGAGTAAAATGCATAAACTAAATGTATCGTGTTTTGTTAGGATGAACGGAGTCGAGCTTGGCTAGAATCCAAAAAGTCTGGCGTGATCCAGGAGTTCTGTCACACCCTTAAAAATTCACTTGCGAGGTTTTACTGCGAGACATTTGACAAATCAGTATCTAGACACTAGTCATATCGAATGACCTATATATGAGAAAAATAGTTTTACTAAACAACCAACAGTTTAAAAGTAATGCGTAAGCGTAACAAATGTAAAGTAAAAACGTGCGTCAAAACAAACGCCCAAACAAACACAAAATAAATGTGAAAATGCAATGTTTATGAAATGAAAATGTTTTTGATGCCATGCAGTGCACCTAATCGCGGCCTGGGGGAACACGAAAGAAACAAGTGTTAGTCCATTAAGATGAGTAAGTTCACATATTCAGTTCACAGTTATAACATGTTTCTTTACACAAGTTTCCACTATTCAAGCCAAATAGTAATTATTAGTATTTAATTAATATATTATTGTTATATTTATAGGTAGCTAACCCGTGTTACATCACGAAAGAGTTCGAAACCAAAGCTGACTTTTGTAGCCTTTGTTTGCCAGGTCTATCACTGACCATGGCGGTAAGTTAGGCTATGTCTACACTCGGTGACCATTACCAATCTAACTAGCGCGACAAGCTCGGGTGGGGCTTGTCGAGCCCAGTAGTACTACTCAAAATTCTCCCGCTATTAATCCCAATACTAATGTCCGAGGTTTACAAGGACTTTATGTGATAATGCTACTTTGTGACCATAACAATATAACAATGATCTGTTAAAGGAAAGCGTTATAATCATATAACGGGTAGGCATTACATTACCGTAATGTGCTCGTGTTACCTTCCCTAGGTTTCAAAACGTTTAAATGTAGGGACCGTGAACTCACCTTCGTATTGCTCGATAAGAATAAGATTAAATGTATGCAAGCTAGGACGATCAACCACACCCTATTATAGTTACCATGGTTTATTAGTGGTTGTTTATGCAAAGCATGAAAGTCTTATACGTATCTAGCAACTAGTACGCGAACAAGTAATCACATAGCACTTCTGTCATATGGTTTCATACACATGTTCACAACCTATCATCTGATATGATACATGATACTTATACAATTACCAGGTAAGCACGGATACTCAAACTAGCATCAGACCATAGTTTCAATTAGTCGAACAATGAGAACAGATTTGTTGTTGCAAAACAAACTTCTAAATTTTAAACCTTTGCTTATAGTTCATGTTTCCAATTCATACATTAAATTTAAAAAGGAAAACGTATGGAATCATTTCATGAAAACATCAACTACTATTTATTTAATAAGTAATTTAGTCATAGTATCATGCTTGGAAACCTATATATAGCAATACATGTGCTTGGTATCACCTTCATACCTTAATATATGTATCCACAATCGTATACACATGCATCGAACACCCATACTTATACTCATGAATACATATATACAATCGGTTACATATACACACACGTATACGACTACACATCCACATATATGCTTATCTTTACGTCCATGCAGCTACACACATACACATAATTATTCCTTTTCATACGGCTGTACATACAGTTCATACATATCCACGCGTACATACGGCTCATCGAACACGCACACATACTTCCGGTCTCAATGAAATCATTCATACTCAACTTGCATATAATATTATACTTGGTGTCGCATATAACAGTTTCACATGCCCAAACCGCACCTTCGATTCATCCACGCGACATTACACGACTCGTCTATTTTACACATATAATGTTCATGTGCTATTCCACATATACAGTTCGCATACTACACCTACGCATACATTCGGCTTCGTTCATTCAATGACATACGCACTCGTTTTTCATGTACCATTCTTACATACTGTTTCACCCACAACACACATAACTTAGAGCTTTCAAGTTCCTACATACTTGCAGAAAACCTAAATATGCATATAATCATGTTAAACTTATTGACAGTTAACTCCCATGCATCTATTTACACGCATGACACACCCATATCACCACCTATTCATCAAAACAAGTAATAATATCACCAAAGAAAATCGCAGCCATAAACACGAATAATTAAATCAAGAATTAACATAAACTAAAGCAATGGCTAACGTGTTACCGAGAGGTAGGAGAGGGTATGAGCCGATTAAACTTGAACCGAAGTCATGAAAGAGTCTTCTTGGAGATCTTGCTTACGTTGACAGGAAGTGATGAAGGGAGAGGAGAGCAGATTTACGATGTTGGGTGTAGGGTTTGAGTTATGAGAGAATTATGCAAATACGTAACTAAATAAAAGGAACTGATGTTGGGCGGTTTGGAGTATGCCTTGGACCGAAGGGAAGAGAAGAAAGGTGGTTGGTCTTGGTCCACAACATTCAAAACTACAAGGGAGAGAGGTGAGAGGACCGCAAATGTGGGGAGGGGGCTGCTAGTCAATGGTTTTGATGATAATAGATATTATTATTATTGTTGTTATTTTAATATACAAAACGGTGGGGTTGGCTGATTTAATGAAACATGCATACACGCACATAACATAAGTTCATGTGTAACTACTAAAACTCCATGCAATGTATTAATCTAAATTCTTAGAGTAACCTGATCATCATCACCATGTGTTACTATATCTACTACCATTCCCTAGCCATGATTAATAATAATGTAAAGCTAGTTTACTCCAAAGTAAACACAATTAATTATCAACACCCACTATCATCCATGCATGCCATACGTTCACAAGAACACATACATAATTAGTTTAAGTTTTGGCCGCGTGAGTAAGAGTTCTTGGTTTCAAGTTATACGCTAATACGATGAAATATCTTGATATCTAACGTAATATGTATTTACAAAGTGCGAAACGAACGGTGCTAACCTCACGACTACAAGATGTCACAAGTTCACAACGCACGACTTGAAGAAATTGTAAGCAATTAAGATCCATTAATGTCTAAATGGATTTCTGGTTTGTTATTTATAACTAATTTTAACCGAAACTGAACACAGTTTGAATGGTGTTTATGATTGACGATAATGAGTCTTTGAATTTTTGGCATTGATTGGCAATTTATTGTTTGTGAAAACACAGATGATAAACATGGTATGATTAGCTAGATGTTTCGAATTGATTATGCGTTGATTTGGTGAAACGATTTCGCCGTAAAAATGAGATCTCACCGGAATGATGGTCAACGACGGAAGCGAGGGGATGCGGCGGGTGTTAATGTTGATTTAAATCAAGTTTGGCTGAAAGGTACACTAGGTCCCTGTTGTTTGAGGTCTTTTTCAAAATGATACAAACTTATTTGATATAACTAGATACAACTTCTAATATATGCAGAAAATGGTACCTGGCTTGAAATTAATTAATTGATGTGCTCAAAGTTGCTTAACTAAAACTAACTAAATTACTCTAAACTAGACAATTTAAATTTTAAATTTGTAAACTAAGACCCTCTAAACTTAAACCACACAAATGACAAGTGTATCGGTCAATGCAGTAAAACTTAAGTAAGTCCGATTATCGAACCCACGAGACCCTACTGCTTACGTAAACTAGACTCGATCATTTATATAAATTGTCTCGACTTAATTATTTTATTGTTTTTTTTAAGGGGGGGGGGGGGTTTCTAATAAAACCTAATGCAATTGATAAAAATTAACTAAAGCTGACTAAGACACGAACTACGACCGAGGACGCTTCAAATGATGGGAAAGCATTACCTAGATCATAATCCTACACATGAATGACAAACTTTCTATCAGTAAAGGAATTGTTGTGGAACCGGGATCTTAAGATACTAAACTCAAACGATAACATACAGGACCTTCGACCTTTCTCAAGGTGAAATCTATGGAAACCTAAAAAGCTGTTAATCTACCGGTTTAATGGATTCCCTCACGGGCTTGCCAACTCTAATAAAGAAGTACCCTCTAGACAATCTACCTCACAGTGCAAAAGTCACAGGTAACTATGGAATCCTGATTAGACTCGGTAAGCAAGGAATAGAAGGTGAACTCGGAAGATCTTCCCACAAAGGCTCTAACCCTAGAAATCTAATACTCAAGACAAACTTACAATCTCTCACCTCACAGCTATCGAGATTGGTAGAATACTTGGACCTATCCAAATCACAATTATTACTCCTATAGATCACTACGTCTAGCAAACCATTCAATAATCAAGAACACACAGTAATTGACCTAGCATGCACCTATTATTTGAAAGACATTCAATAAAGAATATGGAGAGTAAATAATCATTCAATGAACAAATAAAATATGCATATACAACAAGATGTAGGCTTCGTTCATTACTTTGTTTCTAAATATGACTTTAGTTTTAAAAAGAAGACTCTGACTAGGATGACTACATGGAATTGGAGTAGTACCCCTATATGGATTGGGACAATGTCTGTTATCAAACAACTCTTATACGTATAATAATACTTCTTATATGTCTTATAAAACATAATGTCAATTCTTATATCTTCTAGTTAGTTGTGGTTTTAGAAGCTCAACTAAGTTCTCATTTCTCTCATGTCTCTAGGTTTGATATGTTCTAGCTCAAAATTATGTGTTTTATCACGTATTGCAAGATTATATGGCACTTGATTTAGATCAATTTATGTCACATTGTCTGTTATATTATGTTTGGCATGTTAATTGTGCAACAACTGTTTAAAATGTATGACTTATGACTCTGATGTATTATCTTTTTCGTTATCTGTATTGATCATTTTACAATTAGTTGTCTTACTTAAAGTTAAGTATCATCATTCGTAGATTATATATTAAGAGATAAACCAAGTATTAAAAGCTATCGTGTCCTAGGATTGATACTCAGTAACTTACCTGATAATGATAGGTACGGTTGATTGTTTCATGTGTAGTTAGTATTTTTAGGTTAGTTGCCTTTAAACTAGTCTGTGCATTATTTGATATTTAGTTGTTACTATCTAAGCACATCAATAAACCTGAGAGAGACTAAGAACTTCAGCAATAGTTTCTTAAGACAAACATGCATTAAGAATAATGATAACACGTTGATCAGCAGAAAACTAGAATCCATAATTAGAGTTTTGAATATCTTTGCCATCCTTGGTAAGCATAGGTGTAAGCGATACAGAAGATCATACACATAAGATAGAATATTTTGATAGGTTCACTAGTACAAAGTTGAGCTTTAGACGCGGCTCAAAATCATTTTAGACGCGACTTTCGTTAACATCCACATAAAATAATATGCGAGAACACATTAATAGCCTAAAAAACCTAATATTTTAGTTTTTAATCGTGCGCCTATACATGAAAACCCAAAACAACGTCTTTAAACACTTGGAAATCCAAAATTTATGATCTCCATCCCCATAACCCCAATTAAAATTAGATCCAGGGCGACCTATTATTTATTTTCTTTCTTCTTTCCTCAACCTTAACCCAACTATCTCTCTATCAATTCAAACGTAAATCTTCTCAATATCTCCATCTGTATACATACACGTTAGCATAATGTTATGCAACATATTTGTAATTAAGTTATGTATTTCATCAACTGCAGTTTCAATCTCAAAAATCGACCGCAGAAAGTGACGAAGATGATTAGGAGCATGGTAATCTTATTATTCCTATCAGAAGAATCTTAAAAGCGTTACCCGCTAGGTCTTTAACAATCCAACATATTCTTAGGTTTTAAGTTGGAGCTTGTTTTTGGATGTGGAATTGACGAGAGGATGTTAAGTTGTTTGTTGTTAAGTTTAATTTGTTTTTGGTACACCTAACACATACACATACAACGGAAACCGGAGCATGAATCAGATCCACAGCAGTGGTGGTTTAATAGGTTTCGGCGTCTCGCCGAGGCATACAGTTTTTTTCTAGCAAATTTCAGACATGGTTCCTTTTTTTACACGGTGGAGCAAACCGCAACTAAAAATTCTCCCATTTTAAGATGTTGTAACTTAAGACACGGTCCAAAACCGTGTCTCATGCTTTAAAAATCACAGCGTCTAAAGCTTTGTAATAGTGGTTAACATTAAAGGAATTTGATTCTTCATTATAGGTAAACAGACAAAGATAACTTTTTTTATAATCATATGCAACATGGTAGCCGTAAGCAGGATTGCATCAGATTGATGAAGGGGATGCCATGTCGTCCAGACCGAAGTAATTGACCAAAGGGCAGGATCAATGAAATTAGGGCACCCGATGGAAGGAGAAAAACAATAAGGGGATGAGATGATCGATTAGAAATCAAGATGAGAAATTGAGATTAAAGGAGATCAAGTAAGAAGGAAAGTGGGTGGGGAAGAGAAATTGAGTATAGGGGAGGCGGCGCAAGGTTTTGGCTGATACAATGTAAGGATGAAAAATCTTACCTCAACTGTGGTAGATGCATGTTTCAAGTACACCACACCACCATCATCGGTTGCCACTAGATGCCATTGCTGAAAATGGCTTATCAATAAACATACATTAAAAAGAATTATACATGAGATATGGAAAAGTTTGTTCATATTCAAAGTAATTTTTTCAATCTAAGCAATTTAATGTGTTTTATTAAATTAAAATCCAAAAGTTTAATGTGATTATTTTGCAATTAGTATGATTTTAGTAGTTTGTTATGGATTAATCTTATTATGTGTATGAGCATATGTTGAGTATTGTTTGTAGTGTTGGTTGTATGGTTATATCGATCGTTCTATGAGGTTATGCATTAGTTGCAGTATCTTCTATTTGTAGGTTATATTGTTGTCCATTAACTTAGGGCTTGAAACTTTAATCGGTAATAGATATTTAGCATCATAACTGGTAAAACATATGGGCTACCTATGGTAAAGGTCTTAATAGAATGATATTTGGAAACTAGTTAGAGTTTTCTGTACGATTGGTCTTAATTTGTTCGTAAATGGCTATGTCTGTAGTTAAATCTTGAATCGAATCTAGAAACCCTAAGTCATAAGAATCCATATCAATACTAGCTTTACCCAATTAGGTCTTGAGATGTGACTATAACCATTAAACCTAGTTTGGTAGTATTAACGATGGTCAGTATTAATCCATCTTAGCACTTCATACACTACTATCAAATCTATTCATTCTTCGTTCATTCAATTATTGATGGTTATATTTAACCCTTGTCCATAGTTAATTGAAGCATTAGTTTTCTTACTTAAAGTTAAGTATCATCATTGGTAGATTATATATTAAGAGATAAACCATGTATTAAAAGCTATCATGTCCTAGGATTGATACTCAGTAACTTACCTCATAATGATAGGTACGCTTAATTGTTTCATGTGTAATTAGTATTTTTAGGTTATTTTCCTTAAAACTAGTCTGTGCATTATTTGATATTTAATTGTTATTATCTGAGCACATCAATAAGCCTGAGAGACTAAGAACTTCAGCAACAGTTTCTTCAGACAAACATGCATAAAGAATAATGATAACACGTTGATCAGCAGAAAACTAGAATCCATAATTTGAGTTTTGAATATCTTTGCCATTCTTGGTAAGCATAGGTGTAAGCGATACAAAAGAGCCATACACATAAGATAGTATATTTTTATAGGTTCACTAGTACAAAGTTGAGCTTTAGACGCGGTTCAAAATCATTTTAGATGCCATTTTGGTTAACATCCACATTAAAGAATATTCGAGAAACACATTAATAGCCCCAAAAGCCCAATATTTTAGTTTTTAATCGTGGGCCCATACATGAAAACCCAAAACAACGTCTTTAAACACATGGAAATCCAAAATCTATGATCTCCATCCCTGTACCCCCAATTCAAATCAGATTCAGAGCGATCGATTTTTTATTTTCTTTCTTCTTTCCTCAACCTTAACCCATGAATACCTACTATCTATCTATCAATTCAACCGTAAATCTTCTAAATATCTCCATCAGTACTATCTCCATAACATTCTTCCTACTAAAAGACTCAATTTCTTCACCCCAACTTTTGCCTTATATCTCCGTCACCCAACGTACTACCACTTACGGGTGTTCGGGTGTGCTTGTTCTCCAAATACCTCTGCCACCCAACCACATAAATTACACCCACGGTCAGTTCGTTGTATTTTTTTAGGGTACCCTCCTGATTTCCGGGGTTATCGTTGTTTTGACCCTACTACTGGTAAAGCCAACATCTCTTCACGAACCTTTGACGAACACACTTTCTCCAATACCATTAAAACCCCCTCCGCCACTTATTCATTCTTAGATGATATTA
Organism: Scalesia atractyloides; assembly: GCA_947069175.1. Taxonomy (NCBI): domain Eukaryota; kingdom Viridiplantae; phylum Streptophyta; class Magnoliopsida; order Asterales; family Asteraceae; genus Scalesia; species Scalesia atractyloides. Next base: position 17,997,288 of record CAMTDV010000022.1, on the reverse strand, counting down.
CGCCACCCGGATTCATTTTCCGCTAGCCCGTCTCCATACCTCCTAACCCCACACCACCTCCACCCATCATACATACCTATCACCGACGCCCGAAACCTACCACCGCTGCCTCATCGTCCCATGCTGCTACGGCAGCTCCATCCCAGCCCGCCCAACAGCCTACGGCTATTCCTTCCTAGCCTCCTTTCTCCACTAACACCCACCCAATGACCACCAGATCTAAAGCCCACCGTACTTTGCTTTCCACCTCTATTTCTCTGGTTCCCAATTTGTATGCCAAGGCCTTTGTCGACCCTCATTGGTTACATGCTATGAAGGCTGAGTTTAGTGCTTTACAGGAAAATGATACATGGGAGTTGGTACCTAGACCATCTGATCGCCCCGGTTACTCGTTGTATGTGGATTTTCCGCCATAAATTTAAATCTGATGGGTCACTTGAATGGTATAAAGCACGTTTGGTGGTTAATGGGAAATCTCAGACAGTGGGAATTGATTGTGAGGATACTTTTAGTCCGGTTGTGAAACCGGCTACTATACGGACCGTATTGTCCGTTGCTGTTTGTCGGTCTTAGCCTATCCATCAACTGGATGTCAAGAACGCTTTTTTACATGGGGATTTGAATGAAACTGTATTTATGCATCAACCACCAGGATTTGTCGACATGCGTTTCCTATTTTGTGTGTCGGTTGAAAAAGTCCCTTTATGGTCTTAAGCAGGCCCCTCGGGCGTGGTACACCAGGTTCGCTACTCATATTTTATCATAGGGATTTTGTAGCAGTGTGTGTGACAACTCGTTGTTTGTCTACTATCGGGCTCACAGACAGCTTATTTACTTCTATATGTTGATGATATTGTTCTCACTGCCTCCTCCAGTGAGTTATTACAGGATATTATTCGCATGCTCTCACGAGAGTTTGCCATGACCGATTTAGGTCCGCTACATCATTTTTTGGGGATCAAGGTTACACGGACATCTAGTGGTCTTTTCTTAGATCAAGCTCAGTATACAAAGGACATCATCTCACGCGCTTCTATGTCCTCTTGTAAACCATGCACGACACCCGTTGACTTATCCATCAAATTGAGTGCTTCCGATGGTTCTCTATTTCATGATCCTACCTTATATCGTAGCCTAGCTGGTGCATTACAGTACCTTACATTTACGCGCTCGGACATTTTATATGTTGTTCAACAAGTTTGCCTCTTCATGCATGCCCCACGGGATCCTCATTTTGCTTTTCTGAAGTGTATTTTAAGATATTGACAGGGCAAGGTTGATTACGGTATTCGTCTTGGTAAATCTAATACACACTCTTTGGTTGCCTATTCTGACGCTGATTGGGGCGGGTGTCGCGATTCTCGTCAATCTACTTGTGGTTATTGTGTTTTCCTCGGTGATAATTTAATTTCATGGTCCTCCAAGCTGCAGCCGACAATCTATCGCTAAAGTGTTGAAGCCGAATATCTGGGCGTCGCTAATGCTGTTGCTGAAATAACTTGGCTTCGCAACTTACTTCTTGAGCTGCATCTTCCTCGTCAGAAGGCTTATGTTGTCACACCCCGACCCGCAACGGAATAAAAGTCGGGGCATAATTGGTTTATCACCAAAGCTCATGATATTTACTAAGAAGTTTCATATTTATTAAATTCAAATTACAAACTTAAATATCCAAAAACAAAATTCATACAATTACAAAGGAAAACGAAACTATATATTTATTCCAAAGCATTAACTTGTTTATTCTTCTAGGCCATCCTAAGTGTTTCCTGTCTCGACTGGATCACCTGTATCATGTGTAAAACAGGGGAGATTTTGGGTCAACAAAAGTTGGCGAGTGAACCTTGATAAAACATTGTTACTAATTTCTTGTTTTATTTATTAAAGAAAATTCGTGCATTAATCACATGTGAGCAAACATATATATGTAAACAATCACAAACCACTTTGAAAGAATATATGACATGAATGATGATGTATTTGAGATCAAGGCTCAATCAAACGGAGCCGATCTAATGAGGCTTCTAATGCTCAACACGTATCCCATGGGGAACTGATGGGCCTAATTAAATGTGTGCACTGAAATGATAAATTTAATCTACATATAATTCACACAACAATCAATACACATTTGATCACGGAAATGATATATGGACAAGTGTTTAAATAAAATAAAAGAATAGTACGACACATGATACACCCAAAATCGTGATTTAAAAAGGGGAATTTGTAAGAATTCACTCACTGTGGGTGTGTTCCTTGATAATGATGAATGCTCACGAATTTATGATTCAACCGACGAGGGAAAACTAACCTAAATAATAACGAAATAATTCGATAAATAAATAAATTTTATTTGAGATTAATATTTTTAATTAGTGTTCTTAATGAGATTTTTATATTTATTTTTGTGAGTTTAATGCAAATTTTTAACCTTAGGAATCTTATTTTTAAGTATTTTAAATAAATTTTCAATTTAATAAATAAAAAAATAAGAAACCAAAATTTAAAAAAAAAATTGACCTTGTCAGGTCTGACCGGGTTCTGACCGGTCGGATAGGATGTAATTCAGGCAGCGTGTGAGGTTCGAACCTTATTTAGTTGTTACGTGTCTAACCCGAAATATTCTCGTATACGTGCACGCAGCTCTACCAACTGAGCTACGTGTCTAACCCGAAATATTCTCTATTTTAATTATATATATACTAACTAGCTTTAACCTTATTTAGTTGTTATTAAAAAGGATTTAATATGGCCGAAACTGGTTACAGAACCCGGAATCGAACTCGGGACCTATGGTTCGAGTGCACACAGCCCAACCAGTTGGGCTGTGTGTCTAATCTGCATAAACACTGGATTATATTAATTTTATATATATGCTATGAGTTGATCTGAATAAGTTTTAAAAAGTGTTGGTTTTATTTCAGAAAATCGAAAACATGTGCGACTCGAACCCGGGACGTGTGCTTTGTAATAGCACACAGTCCACCGCTGGACTGTGTGTCTAACCCAGTTAAATACCCGTTTTTATTTATATTTAAACACTAACTCAACTTCATCTTTTTCACCATTCAAAAATCCCGACAATGATTCCGACTGAATAAACTGATTAAACAGTTTTGATTACTGTTTTGAGCTAATAAATTACTAATCAAGAGATAGCAAGGAGGTTTAGATAATTATACCAGTTTGGAGAACAACTACGGTTTTCTGGTTAGAGATTCCGGTGATATTCCGGCGAGTGCGAAAGTCTCCGGCAACGTGCTTTGAAAGGAATAAAATTTCAGGAAGAGAGTGCGGTTCAGAGCAAAATGTTTACAAGGAATTGGGTGGGTATTTATAAGGTGGACAGGCTGATCGGTTTCGATTTAGAGACCAAAATCTCGGTCAATGATTTCAATTCTCAAAAGAAACGGTTTTGACTCAATTGTGTGTTAAGCAACGGTTATAACTGATGTCGAAATCAAGTTTACTCGTTTCAATCACGGGGAAAGTAGCAACATTTGCGGAGTTTCAGTTTTGCCGGCGATTTCGAGTTCTGGGTTTGCTGATTTACAGGTTTTGACTTTCGGTTTTACCATAAATGTTATTTGTTTAAGTATTTGAACACAAATATGTGTGTGGCGGAGTGGTGTGATGTGTGTGTGTCTACGCGGGAGACCCGGGTTCGAGATCCGGCTACACTTTTTATGTTTATTTTACTTTTTGATTTATTATTAAAGATTAATTTAACTTACTTATTGTTTTATTTATTAATTATGGTTTTTAAATTCTAAAATATTTATTAATTAGGAGATATTTAAAATAACCGGAAAAATAAATACGCAACGAACTTTTAACCGAATATTTGATTATTAAACAAAGCGGGTTTTGAAACCCGTTTTACGACGAATGTTACAGTGTCCCCTACTTTTAGAAATTTCGTCCCGAAATTTAAGTAGTAGTGGTAACCGGGAAAAAGATGCGGGTATTTTTTGCGCATTGAGTCTTCACGTTCCCAAGTAAACTCAGGTCCTCGTTTTGACTCCCAACGTACACTGACAATTGGAATACGACTTCGTCTTAGACGCTTCTCTCCGAAGTCCATGATTTCTACTGGTCTTTCAATGAAATGCATAGATTCATCGACTTGAATGTCTTCTAGAGGAATATGTAGGTTTTCATCGGCGAGGCACTTTTTCAAGTTTGATACGTGAAATGTGGGATGAATTCTGTTGAGCTCTTCTGGTAGGTCAAGCTTGTATGCTACAGGACCTACTCTTTCGAGTATCTTGAAAGGTCCTACGTAGCGTGGTGCTAGCTTGCCCTTCTGGCCAAAACGAATCACTCCCTTCCACGGTGATACTTTTAAAAGTACTTGATCACCAATGTCAAACTCCAAGGGCTTTCGTCGTTTGTCTGCATAACTCTTTTGACGACTTTGAGCTGCTAGAAGATTGTTTCGAATTTGAATGACCTTGTCGGTTGTTTCTTGAATTAATTCTGGACCGGTGATTTGTGATTCCCCAATTTCGTGCCAACATACTTGAGATCGGCACTTACGACCATATAAAGCTTCGAAAGGAGCCATGCCGATACTTGAATGATAGCTATTGTTGTACGAAAATTCCACTAATGGTAGGTAAGCGTCCCAGATCCCTTTGAAATCTATGACGCATGCTCGCAGCATGTCTTCGAGGGTTTGGATGGTGCGTTCAGATTGACCATCAGTTTGAGGATGAAAAGCGGTACTGAGGTCTAATCGTGTACCCAAGGAGGTTTGTACGTCTTGCCATGTTCGTGAGGTGAAACGACCATCACGGTCTGAAATGATGCTTAAAGGTACACCATGACGTCTTACGATCTCGCTGATGTAGATACGAGCTAACTTCTCGTTCTTGAAGTCCTCGCGAATCGGGATGAAATGAGATGACTTTGTAAGACGATCGATTATTACCCATATGGTGTCATACCCACTGGAGGTGCGAGGTAACCCGGCAATGAAATCCATGGTTATGTTTTCTCACTTCCACACAGGTATTTCGGGTTGAACTAGAAGTCCTGAAGGTCTTTGATGTTCAGTGTTTACTTTGGAACAGGTAAGGCACTTGGAAACAAAAACAGCGATATCCTTTTTCATGCCCGGCCACCAGTAGGTGTATCGTAGGTCTTGATACATCTTGTCGGCTCCTGGGTGTACAGAGTACCGTGTTTTGTGCGCCTCATTCATGAGGAAATCACGAAGATTATCGCGATCAGGAATCCATATGCGATTTAAATAGTATAGAATACCGTCGGATTTTGTTTCGATTTTGAGTTCAGCTCCACATGACAGCTCATCGCGTTCGTCATGTTCTGTTACAGAAACATGTTGAGCTGCTCGGATTCGATCTTTGATGTCGGTTATGATTTGTGAACAGAGAAGACGAATGGAGTTCGCATAACCTTTTCGACTGAGCGCATCGGCCACTACATTTGCCTTGCCAGGATGATACCGAATTTCACAGTCGCAGTCGTTAAGAAGTTCGACTCATCTTCGTTGCCTCATATTCAACTCCTTCTGGTTGAAGATATGTTGGAGACTTTTGTGGTCAGTGTATATTTCACACTTGGTACCATAGAGGTAATGTCTCCATATTTTGAGAGCGAACACAACGGCTCCAAGTTCTAGGTCGTGGGTGGTGTAATTCTTCTCATGAACTTTGAGTTGCCTAGAGGCATAGGCTATCACTTTTCCTCTTTGCATCAATACACAGCCTAGTCCTTGCCCTGACGCGTCGCAATAAACCACGAAGTCATCGCAACACTTAGGGAGTGTGAGGATAGGTGCGTCACAAAGTTTTTGCTTTAGAGTTTGGAAGGCTTCTTCTTGTTTAGGTCCCCATATGAATGGTTTTCCTTTATGAGTCAAAGCCATGAGTGGTACAGCAATACGGGAAAAATTGGCAATGAAACGTCGATAGTAACCAGCCAAACCAAGAAATGACGTGGCGCTTGCCATTCCAGTACTGCCTTGATTTTTGAAGGATCGACATGTATTCCCTTGTCATTGACGACATGTCCAAGGAATTATACTTCTCTTAACCAGAATTCGCATTTTGAGAACTTAGCGTAGAGCTTTTCAGTCCTTAAAAGTGTAAGGATGAGTCGAAGGTGTCGCTCATGATCGGATCTAGACTTGGAGTAGATAAGAATATTGTCGATGAAGACTATGACGAAACGGTCGAGGTAGGGTTTGCATACCCTATTCATTAGATCCATGAAGACAGCAGGGGCGTTGGTTAAACCGAATGGCATGACCATGAATTCGTAATGACCATAACGAGTCCGGAAGGCGGTCTTTGGGATATCTTCTTCATGTACTCTGAGCTGATGATAACCAGAACGAAGGTCGATTTTTGAAAAGCAGGTGGCGCCTTGAAGTTGGTCTAGTAGGTCATCGATGCGAGGTAGTGGATAGCGATTTTTAACCGTTAGCTTGTTGAGTTCTCTATAATCAATGCACATGCGAAACGTTCCATCTTTCTTCTTCACAAAAAGAACAGGTGCACCCCAAGGCGAGGAGCTAGGACGTATGAATCCTTTGTCAGTCAGCTCTTGCAGTTGACAGGCCAGCTCTTGCATTTCGGATGGGGCTAACCTATAAGGAGATTTTACGACTGGTGTAGCGCCAGGTACAAGATCGATGCGGAATTCGACTTCTCTCACAGGAGGGAGTCCTGAAATATCGTCGGGAAAGACTTGTGGGAATTCTTTCACAACTGGAATATCTTCGAGTTTCCTTTCCTTGTTTCCCTTTTTGACGATGTGAGTTAGGAACGCGACATAGTTCTTGCGGAGATATCTTCGGGGTTGAAGGCAGGACATTAGTTTGAGTCCTTTCGAAGAGGTTTCCCCAAAAATACGTAGGGTCTGACCGTCTTCAAGAGGAATACGAATGAACTTTTCACGGCACACTACTTCAGCGTGATGCTGGCTGAGCCAGTCCGTACCGATTATAACATCGAAACTTCCCAACTTCATAGGAATGAGGTCAACTAGAAAATCGTGATCGTTTAGAGTGAGGGTACAATCGCGTATAATAGAATTTAATGAAACACGTTTTCCGTCAGCAACTTCCACCGTTAGAGATTCCATGAGATTAACACGAGTTTGGTTGAGGATAGGTTCAAATTCTAAGGACAAAAAACTCTTATCCGCGCCAGTATCGAATAACATGGATGCATAACTACCATTGATGAGAAACGTACCGTTAACCACGTTGTTGTCAGCCCTAGCTTGGTTGACATTGATGTTGAAAGCTCTTCCTCTGGCAGGTGGAGGAGCTTGGTTAGCTTGGTTTAACGGTTTTGCTTGAGCTTGGGCATGGATGATGTTCACCAAGCATGGATATGTGTTCCTGAAGTGGTTTGGGTCTCCACAGTTGTAACAAGCTCGCATGGGTTGCATCATGGGGTAGTTGGGTTGGTAGTAAGTTTGGGCTGTGTGTGGTGCAGGTGGTAGAAGTAAGGGTTGTTGGGCTTGACCCACTATCTGATGGTGGGTTTGGATTGGGGGTTGATTGCGGTTCATTCGTTGAAGAGTACGACTGGTTTGGATGGTGTGACCTGCGCGGCCACAGCTTGTGCAATGTTGGCAAAGAGTTTCGGGAGGGTGGTGGTATTGACAACGGTTGCATTTTGGGTGTGGGCCGGTGTATGGCTTTTTAAATGGTGCAGCTGAGGGAGCGATTTGGGTGATTGGTGCAACAGTGATAGGAGGGTTGGTTTGAGTGACAGCAAAATTCTTGCCATTACGTTTCCTCTTACCAGCAAACCTTGAGGATGAGACTGAGTGGTTTGTAGTTGAGGTCTCTATGGGTGCTTTCTTCTTTTCATCTTTGAACTTGCCATTTCGAATGCGATTTTCAGTGAGTTCTGTATCTAACTCCATCGTGGCTTCAAGTTTTGCAGGCGAAGTGCTTAAAACTGAGTCTTGAATTTTCGAGGGAAGACCTCGAATGTAATGTTCAACCAAGCGGTACACGGGGGTGAACAAATTTGGGATCATCTGATTTAGCTCGAGAAATCTTTTATTATAGGAAGTGTGATCTCCTTCCTTTTGTTTTAGCGCGTGGAATTCATCTTCCAACTTTTTGATTTCGCTTCTTGGACAGAAGCGTCTGGTCATGAGTTCCCTTAACTCTTCCCATGTTAAGGCCATGGCATCTTCAACTCCTCGTTTACCCTTTTACGTGTTTCACCAGGTAAGGGCTACCCCAAACAGTCTTCCAATTGCATAACGTACCTTGCGATCCTCGGGACAATCGCAATTGAGGAAAGTGTTTTCCATTTCTTCAAACCAGTGAAGGAGGGCGGTAACACCTTCGGTCCCTTCATATTTTGGGGGATCGCAAGATTTGAAGTGTTTGTAGGAGCACTTTTTGGAGGGAGGGTTAGCGACGCTCTGGTCTTCTTGATTGGGAGGGTTGATGTGATTTGCGGTGAGAGCTTTTGAACTTGAATCACGATGTCAGGAAGCACTGCGTCCATTTGTTTAGCAATTTGTGTGGCCTAGCGTTCATTTGATCTTCCTGACTTTCTACCTCCACGTAGTTGCCTAGCCGACATCTACAGGAACATACATAGGAAGATTGTGAGTTTAAGAAGTTTCTAAGTGTCATGTGTCGTTAAAAGAAAAAAAATAACATAACTGACAATAATACAACTACATCCATAGGATGTCTTGGGTTTGCTCATGTTTGGGCCTCTAATGTCCCCCATACCATCGCCTGTGTAGTCATGTGGGCCCCCATGACTATTGGGCTTGGTAGGATTCACATTGGTGTTGGAGGATTCACACTCGCACCACCCGAATGAAAATCAGAAAATATAATTGCGAGATGTATGGTTGGAGGGTGTCCGGGTGTAGACACAATGACAACTCAAAGTGGGGTTAGCTCACACGACGTTTGTTATAGCATGCTTTGGCCTAATAGGTCCTTCGTACTCTCATCGTTAGTCCCCAGGTAGGCAAACTGGTCCTTTATTTTGGATTTGTACGAATGCCAAGCCTAGACAGGACGTTCCGACTATCGGTACTCGTACCCTTCCAGTTACTACATGCCCGTCATGAGAACTCACTTTGATGTGATTTGAAAATACAAAAATCATTGAAAAAATCATGGTAATCGTGAGGTGTGTGCTCTCATGGATGTGATATGTTATGAGGATATGATTCATGATGAGCATTGTATAATATTATGTATTTGTGAGCATGCTTGCATAACATTGAGTGTAACAATAAACATAAAGCATATAAATATCATGAATTTTGTATGTAACGCATAAGCAATTTAAAATTTTAATCAACTATAGTATAGGCTCTAAGGGTCTAATAACCTATCCTATATCCCTATAGTCATGGCTCTGATACCAATCTGTCACACCCCGACCCGCAGCGGAATAAGAATCGGGGCATAATTGGGTTATCACCAAAGCTCATGATGTTTACTAAAATGTTTCATATTTATTAAATTCAAATTACAACTTAAATATCCAAAACAAAATTCATACAATTACAAGAAAATGAAACTACATAATTATTCCAAAACTTAAACTTGTTTATTCTGCTAGGCCTTCCTATGTGTTTCTTGTCTTAGTTGGATCACCTGTATCATGTGTAAAACGGGGGATATTTTGGGTCAACAAAAGTTGGCGAATGAACCTTGATAAAACATTGTTACTAATTTCTTGTTTTATTTAATAAAGAAAATTTGTGCAATAATCACATGTGAACAAACATATATAAATAAACAAACACAAACCACTTTGGATGAGTATATGATATGAATGATGATGTATGTGAGATCAAGACTCAATCAAACGGAGCCGATCTAATGAGGCACCTGATGCTCAACCCGTCTCCCACGGGGAACTGATGGGCCTAATGAAATGCGTGCACTGAAAATGATAAATCCAATCTACATACAATTCACACAACAATTGATACACATTTGATACACATTTGATACACATTTGATCACGGATATGATGTATGCACAAGTGTTTAAATATAATAAAAGAACTATACGACACATGATACACCCCAATACATGATTAAAACGGGGAATTGGTAGAGATTCACTCACGATGGGTGCGTTCTTTGATGATGATGAAAGCGCACGAATTTATGATTCGATTGACGAGAGAAGAACTAACCTAGATAATAACAAAATGATTCGATAAATAAATAAATTTTGGTTGAGATTAATATTTTTAATTAGTGCTCTAAAATGGGATTTTTTAGATTTATTTTTGTGAGTTTAAGGAAATTTTCTAACCTTAATAATCTTATTTTTAAGTATTTTTAGATAATTTTCTAATTAAATAAATAAATAAAAAGAAATAAAATAATAAAAAAAATTGACTTTTTTTTACCGTTGACCGGGTCTTGACCGGTCAGACTGTTTTTTATATGCGCTGGGTGATGTTCGAACTCGGGACCTCTCGTATACGTGCACACAGCTCTACCAACTGAGCTACGTGTCTAACCTGAAATATTCTCTGTTTTAATTATATTTATATACTATTAATTTTAAACTTATTTGGTTTTTTATTAGAAATGATTTATATGGCCGAACCTGTTGCAGGGACCCGGAGTCGAACTCGGGTCCGTCGGTTCGAGTGCGCACAGCTAATCTGTTTAACAAATGGATTATATTACTCTTATAAACATTCTGTGACTTATTCTGATTCAGTTCTAAAAATTTTGGTTTTAATTCTGAAAGTCGGTACGTGTACGATTCGAGCTCGGGACGTGCCTGTTATATTTGCACACAGTCCACCGCTGGACCGTGTGTCTAACCCGTTTAATTATCTGGTTTTAATTATATTAATACACAACTCAACTTCGTCTTCTTCAGTTATAAAAGCTCAGAAACAGTGAAGCCGACTGTTTGTTTAATTGACCAACAACACTTATAGTTTGATTGAATTGGAATAGAAAAAGAAGAATGAGGATTATGATGTACCAACTCAGAGTGGTTTTTTCAATTTTCGGCAAGAGTCGGCTCTGATTTTGCGATGTCTGGCTGTATGAACTGTTTTAACAGTTTTGATTATTGGTTTGAACGATTAAAGTATAAATTAAGAGATAGCAGAGAAGTTTAGACAGTTATACCGACCGATGAATGAACGCGGTTTTCTGACTAGCGATTCCTGCACGATTCCGGCGAAAATGAAAATCTCCGGCGACGTGCTCTGGAAGAATCAAAGCTTCGAAAAAGTGTGCGGTTCTGAGCGAAAGGATTTCCAGAAGATTGAGTGGGTATTTATAGGGAAGAACCGGATGAATTGTGTCCGGTTTTGACTCTTGATTCGCGGCAAAGGTTTTCCGGCGGTTATGACCGAAATTGACGGTTAGACATCGGTTATAACCAATGTCGAAGTCGGTTCTCGTATTTTAGTCAAAAGGAAAATGGCCAAAATCGCGGATTTGTGGATTTTCCGGTGATTGCGAGTTCTGAGTGCGCGGTGATCTCTGGTTTTGAATTCGGGTTTTACTTTAAGTATTATTTATTTCAGTTTTGTCACAAAGAAAACGTGTGGCGGAGTGGTGTGTTGTGTGTTTGTGCATGCGGGTGACCCGGGTTCGAAACCCGGCGTCTCCAAATTTTTTGTTCACTATTTTTTTGTTATTTAATAATTATGGTTTAAAATTCTAATATATATATTAATTATGTATTGTTTAAAATTTATCTGAGCAATAAATACGCAACGAAAAATTATAACTGAGTATTTGATTAATAAACGAAGCGGGTTTGGAAAACTCGTTTTTCACGAATGTTACACCCTTCATACTTTGGGGGATCGCAGGATTTGAAGTGTTTGTAGGTGCACTTGGGGGTTTTGGAAGGAGGGTTGGCGACGCTTTGGTCTTCTTGGTTAGGAAGGTTGATGGGATTAGCGGTGAGAGCTTGTTGAACTTGTAGCACGATGTCGGGAAGTACTGCGGCCATTTGTTTAGCAATTTGCGTGGCCAAGCGTTCGTTTGACTTTCCTGACTTTCTACCTCCACGTAGTTGCCTAGCCGACATCTACAGGAACATATGTAGGAAGATTGTGAGTTTAAGAATTTCCTAGGTGTCATGTGTCGTAAAAAGAGTGAAAACAACATAACTGAAAATAATTTAACTACATCCATAGGATGTCTTGGGTTTGCTCATGTTTGGGCCTCCAATGTCCCCCATACCATTTCCTGTGTAGTCATATGGGCCCCCATGACTATTGGGCTTGGTAGGATTCACATTGGTGTCGGCGGGTTAACACTCGCACCACCCGAATGAAAATCGTAAAACATGATTGCGAGATGTATGGTAGGAGGGTGTCCAGGTGTAGACACAATGACAGCTCAAAGTGGGGTTAGTTCACACGACGTTTGATATGGCATGCTTTGGCCTAATAGGTCCTTCGTACTCTCATCGTTAGTCCCCAGGTAGGCAAACTGGTCCTTTATTTTGGATTTATACGAACGCCAAGTGTAGACAGGACGTTCCGACTACTGGTACTCGTACCCTTCCAGTTACTACATGCCCGTCACGAGAACTCACTTAGATGTGATTTGAAAAATATAAAATCATTGCAAAAATGATGGAAATCGTGAGGTGTGTGCTCTCATAGATATGATATGTTATGAGGATATGAATTATGATGTGCATTGCATATTAACATGTACTTGTGAGCGTGCTTGCATAATATTGGGTGTGAAAATAAACATGAAACATATAAACATCATGAATTTTGCATGTAACGCATAAACAATTAAAATTTAATCAACTATTGTATAGGCTCTAAGGGTCTAATAACCTATCCTATATCCCTATAGTCACAAGCTCTGATACCAATCTGTCACACCCCGACCCACAGCGGAATAAAAGTCGGGGCATAATTGGGTTATCACCAAAGCTCATGATATTTAATAAGAAGTTTCATATTTATTAAATTCAAATTACAAACTTAAATATCCAAAAACAAAATTCATACAATTACAAAGGAAAACGAAACTATATATTTATTCCAAAGCATTAACTTGTTTATTCTTCTAGGCCATCCTAAGTGTTTCCTGTTTCGACTGGATCACCTGTATCATGTGTAAAACATGGGAGATTTTGGGTCAACAAAAGTTGGCGAGTGAACCTTGATAAAACATTGTTACTAATTTCTTGTTTTATTTATTAAAGAAAATTCGTGCATTAATCAAATGTGAGCAAACATATATATGTAAACAATCACAAACTACTCTGGATAAATATATGACATGAATGATGATGTATTTGAGATCAAGGCTCAATCAAACGGAGCCGATCTAATGAGGCTTCTGATGCTCAACCTGTATCCCACAGGGAACTGATGGGCCTAATGAAATGTGTGTACTGAAATGATAAATTTAATCTACATTTAATTCACACAACAATCAATACACATTTGATCACGGAAATGATATATGCACAAGTGTTTAAATAAAATAAAAGAATAGTACGACACATGATACACCCCAAAACGTGATTTAAAAAGGAGAATTTGTAAGAATTCACTCACTGTGGGTGCGTTCCTTGATAATGATGAATGCGCACGAATTTATGATTCAACCGACGAGGGAAAACTAACCTAAATAATAACGAAATAATTCGATAAATAATTAAATTTTATTTGAGATTAATATTTTTAATTAGTGTTCTTAATGAGATTTTTAGATTTATTTTTGTGAGTTTAATGCAAATTTTTAACCTTAGGAATCTTATTTTTAAGTATTTTAAATAATTTTTCAATTTAATAAATACAAAAATAAGAAAACAAAATTTAAAAAAAATAAGTCGACCTTGTCAGGTCTGACCGGTCGGATAGCATGTAATTCAGGCAGCGTGTAAGGTTCGAACCCGTGACCTCTCGTATACGTGCACGCAGCTCTACCAACTGAGCTACGTGTCTAACCCGAAATATTCTCTATTTTAATTATATATATTTTCTAACTAGCTTTAACCTTATTTAGTTGTTATTAAAAGGGATTTAATATGGCCGAAACTGGTTACAGAACCCGGGATCGAACTCGGGACCTATGGTTCGAGTGCATACAGCCCAACCAGTTGGGTTGTGTGTCTAATCTGGGTAAACACTGGATTATATTAATTTTATATATATGCTATGAGTTGATCTGAATAAGTTTTAAAAAGTGTTGGTTTTATTTCAGAAAATCGAAAACATGTGCGACTCGAACCCGGGACGTGTGCTTTGTAATAGCACACAGTCCACCGCTGGACTGTGTGTCTAACCCAGTTAAATACCCGTTTTTATTTATATTTAAACACTAACTCAACTTCATCTTTTTCACCATTCAAAAATCCCGACAATGATTCCGACTGAATAAACTGATTAAACAGTTTTGATTACTGTTTTGAGCTAATAAATTACTAATCAAGAGATAGCAAGGAGGTTTAGATAATTATACCAGTTTGGAGAACAACTACGGTTTTCTGGTTAGAGATTCCGGTGATATTCCGGCGAGTGCGAAAGTCTCCGGCAACGTGCTTTGAAAGGAATAAAATTTCAGGAAGAGAGTGCGGTTCAGAGCAAAATGTTTACAAGGAATTGGGTGGGTATTTATAAGGTGGACAGGCTGATCGGTTTCGATTTAGAGACCAAAATCTCGGTCAATGATTTCAATTCTCAAAAGAAACGGTTTTGACTCAATTGTGTGTTAAGCAACGGTTATAACTGATGTCGAAATCAAGTATACTCGTTTCAATCACGGGGAAAGTAGCAACATTTGCGGAGTTTCAGTTTTGCCGGCGATTTCGAGTTCTGGGTTTGCTGATTTACAGGTTTTGACTTTCGGTTTTACCATAAATGTTATTTGTTTAAGTATTTGAACACAAATATGTGTGTGGCGGAGTGGTGTGATGTGTGTGTGTCTACGCGGGAGACCCGGGTTCGAGATCCGGCTACACTTTTTATGTTTATTTTACTTTTTGATTTATTATTAAAGATTAATTTAACTTACTTATTGTTTTATTTATTAATTATGGTTTTTAAATTCTAAAATATTTATTAATTAGGAGATATTTAAAATAACCGGAAAAATAAATACGCAACGAACTTTTAACCGAATATTTGATTATTAAACAAAGCGGGTTTTGAAACCCGTTTTACGACGAACGTTACATATGTGATTTATTGTGACAATGCTCTGCTGTTTATATGTCAGACAATCCTGTCCAGTATCAATGAACCAAGCATATCGAGATAGATATCCATTTTGTTCGCGAGAAAGTATGCGTCTGACAGATTCGAGTATTACATGTGCCCTCAGCCTTACAGTTTGCAGACATCTTTACCAAGGGACTTACTTGTAAGTTATTTCAGTATTTTAGATCCATTCTTACATGGTATCAGAGCCAGCCTAGGCTCTATACCCTCTCCGCTGCATCAAACACAAATAAAAAAATCCTAGTCGTCACCACTTGAGAAAAACCCTAGACAGGGCGGCGTGCCGCCGCTGCCGCCCTGTCCGATCTCTGTTCGTTTTCCGTTTTTTTCAGTTTCATATTCAAATGTCTTTGGTTCTAGTTTCACCGGCTTTCTTACGGTCTCTTATCAAGTAGATGATGTTACGGCTCATCTTGTTGATTTCACATCTCCGTCAAGCCGCCCCTTGCCGTCGTGCTGCCGCCGCTCATTAGACTAAGGTCTTCCGTCGGGCCGTCTGCAGGATTACGATCTGTCGCCGCGCCGCTACCAGCCGCTGCTACACTGTGGTATTGGTTGCCTCTTATAGGATTATGAGATCATTCAAAACTGTGGATCGAAGATTGTTGATTAAAGATTGCAAGATTATCGAATTTTGACCAAAATCGAAGACAAATTTTTAGGGTTTATTATTTTTTTTGTTTTCAGTCTAAGCTTCTAGTTCCATCCGCTACGACTGTAGGGGAGAATTGGACTACAGGCCCACGGGCTCAATTATGTTTCTAGGATTACTCGTAATCCATATATATTGTAACCTACTCATTCAATAATAATCAATTAAGCCTTTTACCATTCTTACACATACACGTTAGCATAATGTTATGCAACATATCTGTAATTAAGTTTTGTATTTCATCAACTGCAGTTTCAATCTCAAAAATCAACCGCAAAAAAGTGACAAAGATGATTAGGAGCATGGTAATCTTATTATTCCTATAAGAAGAATCTTAAAGCGCTACCTGCTAGGTCTTTTAACAGTCCAGCATACAAGTTTATGGTTATGTTCTCAGGTTTTAAGTTGGAGCTTGTTTTTGGATGTGCAATTGATGAGAGGATGTTAAGTTGTTTGTTGTTAAGTTTAATTTGTTTTTGGTGCACCTAACACACACACACACATACAACGGAAACTGGAGCATGAATCAAATCCACAGCGGTGGTGGTTTAATAGGCTTTGGCGTCTCGCCGAAGCATACATTTTTCTGGCAATGATATTTCAGACATTTCCATTTTTTTTACGCGGTGGAGCAAACTGCAACTAAAAATTCTCCCATTTTAAGATGTTGTAACTTAATACATGGTCCAAAACCGTGTCTTATGCTTTAAAAATCACAGCGTCTAAAGCTTTGTAATAGTAGTTAACATTAATAGCATTTGATTCTTCATTATAGGTAAACAGACAAAGATAATTTTTTTATAATCATATGCGACATAGTAGCCGTAAGTAGGATTGCATCAGATTGATGAAGGGGATGCCATGTCGTCCAGACTGAAGTAATTGACTAAAGGGCAAGATCAATGAAATTAGGGCACCCGATGGAAGGAGAAAAACGATAAGGGGATGAAATGATCGATTAGAAATTAAGATGAGAAATTGAGATTAAAGGAGATCAAGTAAGAAGGAAAGTGGGTGGGGAAGAGAAATTGAGAATAGGGGAGACGGCTGCTAGGTTTTGGCTGATACAATGTAAGGATGGAAAATCTTACCTCAACTATGGTAGATGCATGTTTCAAGTACACCACACCACCATCGTCGGTTGCCACTATATGCCATTGCTGAAAATGGCTTATCAATAAGCATTAAAAAGAATTATACATGAGATATGAAAATTTGCATGTTACCCTAACCCAGTTAATTTTTTTCATTAAATTTGGTCATATTTAAAGTAATTTTGTCAATCTAACCAATATAATGTGTTTTATTAAATTAAAAATCAAAAGTTTACCACACTCTATCTCTCTCTAATATCTCTCCCACAATTTCAAGTACACCACACCACCATCGTCGGTTGCCACCATATGCCAAAGTCATCGCCTTGCTTGAATCTAGACTAAACTGGAACCACCACTTTGTCTCTCCCCTCTCTCTAAAATTTCTCATCTATCTAAAACTGCATACTATTACCAGAGGAGAGAGATGGTTTCTCAGATTCGGCCACCGCCACTGTTAAATTAAAGTGCCACTTTTGAGACGTTTGAGCACCATCAAATCCACCCACCACCACTATGAAAAGAACACAAACAAACTCCATCTTCCCCATTACCAGAATTGTTATCATCTTCAACATCAGACCTCCACCGCTGCAACCCCACCATCTCATAACCCACCTACACCGATAACCCACCTCCATCCCATAACCCACATCCATCATTTTCATATCTGTAATTTCGTAAGAACCATCGATATTTAGATCAACCACTTTAAGCATCACCACATCCACTGAAATTGGTGTTAGGGTTCTGACCGGTGGAGGTTAGTGGCAGTGGCGGGTAAAGAGAGATGTGGTGGAAGGGGTTCTATTTTTTATTTTCAGATGTGGTGGTGGTCGTGTTGACAGTGGATGATTGTGGAGGCAGGTGGGGTTGTGGTGGCGGTGGAGAATAGGTAGAGAGAGACAGTGATAAAGAAGAGGTGTGTATATATATACTGGGGTATTTTTAAGAAAAAACTCATCTAAATTGAAAAAACTTTAGAAATTATTGTAAAAACTTTATGTAACAAATTTTTTTCTAAAAAAAATAAGGACTTTAATATACATATTTTCGAATGTTTTATGCCAAGAAAAAAGCACCAACTAGTTTTTTTTTAAGTTTAAAATTCTATGTAACATTTTACATATGATCAAAAAAGTATAACATACAAATATTAAACTTTTTCTAAAATATCTAGTCAGCGCTTTTTTGTTTTTTTTTTGTTTAAAACATTCGAAAACATATATATTACATGCTCTAATTTTTTTTTTTGGCTTAAAACATTTGAAAACATAGATATTACACGCTCTAATATTTTTAGAAAAAAAGTTTGTTACATAAGGTTTCTTAGAGTTTTCTTAAATCAAGTGGGTTTTCTTTCTAACCATCCCTTATATGGGGGAAGGAATTTAGGGCTGTCCAAAAAACTCGCGGCTTGGAGCTCGCTCGAAGCTTGCTCAGGTTTAACTCGGATTTAGCTTAGAAATAGCTAGCTCGATGTGGCTCGGTTTGAAAGTGAGCCGAGCCGGCTCGGCTCGGTTAGTAAGTGAGTCTAACTCGGCTCGGCTCGTAACGAGCCGGATTGGCTCAGTTTAGCCCGCATACCAACTCGGATTATTTTACTTTTATTATATTTTATTTTTATATACATTATCATATATCACAAAATTGATTATTATTTACATGTTTTTAGGAGTGTAATTTATTAAGGTTGATTACTATGCTAATGAACTTGTATTGTATTTTGTTGAAATTAAGAACGTATCATGTTATTAAACTTGATTTTGGCTTGTAATATATTAGGTTTGACTTATTTTGGATATGTTCTTTTGAATTATTGAATAATATTTTAGAATACTGAATTTTGAGAGCCATGTATTAATTTTTCTTTTCAAAATCGAGCCAAACCAAGCCGAGCCGAGCTAGCTCGGTTTAAATCCAAGCCGGGCCCAAGCTTAGATTTCCAGCTTGGGTTCAAATCTGAGCTGAACCGAGCCAGCTCGGTTTATAATCAAGCCGAGCCCGAGTTTTACCCTAGCTCGGCTCGGGTCGGCTCGTGAACAGCCTAGGAAGGATATACAGGAAACCTTAGTGAGTTAAGAAATCCAATTGTAACATCCCGAGAACAAATTTGGAAATTAAATCAAATTAACAAGGGATGAGCGGGTAAAATACATTTACTTGTAAAGATTAACCTAGTAAACATTAGGATTTGAATAAATAAATCTAATATTAATTGAAGGTTAATGAATGCTTTATAGAAGATACAATTTATAAAAGGCTTGGGCTACTGGGACTTAGATTAAGCTTTATAGAAGATAGAGTTTATAAAAGGCTTGGGCTACTGGGACTTAAATTAATCTGGGACGGTCATATCAGGACCCAAGATGGTAGGGACTAGGCTAGTCCACATTTAAAGGTTAAAAGATACAGTTTATGAAAATATGAACTTGGGGATTTTTGCGTTAAAAACCTTAAGGAAACAATTAGTCTATCCATGCGATTAATTGATGTAAGTGCTAAAAGAATTGTGACATACTTTCTTAAGACTAGTTTATGTTTATAAACATCTACTAGGTTAAATAATGGTGAATAAAACCATATCTCTTTGTTAAATGTTGAGAGTTAAGTTAGAATTGGGGTTAAATAATCACATAGGTCAATGGGGGCTAAGTTGAGAGATCATTTATAATTAGTTTTTTAAGTTTTATGAATGGTCAAAATAGGGGGTGGACTATGGTTAAAATCAGAACTTGGGTTATGGATGATGAAGATGGCGACATGGATGAGCAAGAGAGAGAGATGGGTCAAAATTGATACTTGATTTATTATTTGAAGCCTTGAATGAATGAATTTTGGTGATAATCAAGTGTGTATCACCATAAAGTATGATTTTTAGCCCTAGATGATGATCTTACTCCATAAGGAGATTTATTGGTGTTAATCTTGATTCAAATCTCAAATTGATGATGATTTGTGAACATGCTAACATTCATGATTGAAATATATTTTCTTGTTTAATCTTAAAAGTAGACTTAATTAGTAACATGTAGAAGAAGGTTTTATGGAATTGGGTGTGATTTTTGATTTTGGGGTGTAACCCATGATCATGTTTGATAAATAGATTGAAAGAATGTTATGTCTTTCCATGCATGATGTCTATTGAATGAATGGCAGTTGATCTTTGAACAAGATAGATGTATGATACCATGAGC
Source organism: Scalesia atractyloides (assembly GCA_947069175.1). Lineage (NCBI taxonomy): Eukaryota > Viridiplantae > Streptophyta > Magnoliopsida > Asterales > Asteraceae > Scalesia > Scalesia atractyloides. The sequence continues at coordinate 17,977,124 of CAMTDV010000022.1, read as the reverse complement.
TAGGAAATTAGGCATGAATTACGTGTACAATATACCTTAAATTTGTTCGCAGACCAAGTGTTTGCAAAATACCTAAAAGAAAGTGGAAGTTAGAATTGAAAAGAGTTACAGGCTTGTTTTGTAAAATTCTTGTGTATACGAGCCATATATACTCAGAAAGCCCCTAAGCATAGTTTATTTCATATTTAAACATGAGGACCTAGTTAGGATGTTAAATGGGCCAAAAATGTCATATTCAATGGCTTTATCAAAAAGATAACATGCTGTTTGGGATAAAAAGTAAGCTACTGTTCTGATTTTGTAAGAATCTTATAATATCATAGATTAAATCTATGAAGGTGTATTATATATGCTTCGAAAGCTAGTTAAATCTTCTACAATCCATATTTGAGCATGTTAAACTAGTTCAGATTGTAAATGGGTCAAAATGGCTGATGTCAATAGCTACATAGAAAGTTGTTGCACGAATTATAAGTTTTTCTAAGCCATTAAAAATGGGATATGTCAACTTGAACGGCTAAAACACGAATGGTCGCCTGTAGTTGATTATGTGCATCTATTTGGGTGTATTAGAAGTAATATAAGATGCTTACAAATGACTTATGCAAGTATTATATGTACTTGTATGCTAAGCATGTTCTAAGTTAGTGCACATGTACATACCTAAGGACAGTTTGACTTTAAAAGTCAAACCGACCTAAAGCTAATGTTCTGATGAATTGGTATGTGTGAATCCATGAGATGTTGTGGTCATTTTATATGATGGCTAACCTAACAAATCTTGTGGGGTATTATGCTAAGTTTGATCTTGTCAATTTAGGTGGAAGCTTGGATGGAATGGGTCAAACGGACTAATTGAATAAGGAGTCTTTAAAAGGGGCACATATAAGTGACATATACTAAAAGTCATTTACAAATATTAATCCCTTCGTGATCGATATGATTTGTTTAATTGACTAATTTTATTATGTAAAATTTAAGTTATCCAAAGAAGGGTAATTTGGGAATTTATGTTAAACTCAAGGCTGAGTTGTAACCTTAATAACATAAAAATGGCTAGTCCAAGTACATGAGGCGCATAGATGTAAATATGTTTTACGAATAATCTAGCTGGAGTTAGATACTTGATTTACGCAAATCATTATCATTACGAAATGGGTGGATAGTAACCCGGAAATTTAGTTTTTATGATATTATGGTCAAGTGGACCAAATGGGTCATTCGGGTCAAATGGTGATGTTATCACCATTTGAACACGGTATTTAATGCTTTGTCTTGTTGATTTCTAGACCTATAGGTAAGCGTAATGGTAAGGGCATGCATTTCCATGAATTATCAGATGGGATCGCAAGGTACTGATTGTGAGCCCGCCTATTATTTGTAAGGGTCACACTTATGGTAAGGTTATATGACACAACGAAAGGTGGTTGAACCAGATTTGGTAATAATCCACCTCGTGTGTGGCTATATTAATTATTAAGTAAAAAGGTCTTAGAGCCAAAATGTGACTATGATGCAAACACTGCTAAATGAGTCTTGAAATACAAGGATATTGGAAACATCTATGTCCTTAGGGACATAAATGATCTTAGCAGGATAACGAGTTAAAAACAGTATAATAGATTTCATCTAAACATGTAAATTCATTCCGGTTAGGTAAAGGTTTTTATTTGACCACTTTGGGTAATGGGATTGCGTAAACCACCACCAAGGGTAAAATTAGAATAATGGGTTTTACGATCGTGTTGATCATCTGTCCCAAATGAAATTCGGTCGGTGAAGTCATAAAATGATCAATTGTGGTTTGAAGGACTACAATGGCTAATAATGGTAATGAATGATCATTTATAGTAATAAGACCTTGAATGACTAAGCAAACGTAAATATGTGACCCTTCCAGGTTCAAGGAGATTTGATTGATGAGAAAAGGGTGCTAGTTGGGGAAAATGGGAGTTAGGACCAAACTGACCTTGAATGGTTTAAAAATTTGCGTTGATATTTTATAAGTAATTTAAGTGTTGTTTAAACAAACAATGATTTAATTACCCAAATATGATATCAGGTAAAGTAATTGATGGAAAAATTGTTGGAGACTAGAGTTAGAATGCTCAGGTCACATAACGGGACAAACTGACCCAAAACAGGTTAAAACGCTCAACGAATGATTTATGTAGCCTAATGTAGTTCGGGTCTTTATTGGGATTCTAGAATTTGTATTGAAGGCAAAATATATGAATTATGACGTAATGATGTTTTTGGATTGTTTATAAAACATTATGTCTAGTGAGCCAGGCATAACTAGTGAGTCAGCCAGTATGCCTAGTGAGTCAGACATATCAAGTGAGCTAGATATTATGCCTACTGAGCCAGGCGTTATGCCTAGTGAGTCAGGCATATCTAGTGACCCAGGCATTATGCCAAGTGAGTCAAACATAACTAATGAATCAGGCATTATGCCTAGTGAGTTAGGCATAACTAATGAGTCAGACATAACTAATAAGTCAGACATTATACCTAGTGCGACAGGCATAACTAGAGAATCATGTAGTATGCCGAGTGAGTCAGACAGTGTGCCTAGTAAATCACGCATAACTAGTGAATCAAGCATTATGCCTAGTGCACCAGGCATAACTTAAGAGTCAGGACAGTGTGCCTAGTAAGTCAGGCATAACTAGTGAGCCAGGCATTATGCCTAGCGAGCCAGATATTTCGCCCGGACGAACCAAATTTGTTATCTTGTCAACTTTTCCCACTTATTAACATAAACACTAATCGTTCTATGGGTGTTTATGATAGGTAAAATCTAAAGCAATCACTGCCACGCTAGGAATTGAACAATCTTAAACCGTCGTCTCCTTGGGGATATCTTATCAGAAAAGATTAAGCTTGAGCATGCGTGATAAATTTTTTCAATTCCAAAACTTTTGATGTATTTTGGACTACGTTATATGAGTAAAAATTTATTACGTCTGTTGTTTGGGTTATCCGTTAACCCATACTTGTAGTTCTATGTAAAAAAAATCCAGGGACCTAAACATCGAATATTTTAAGTTATTCAGTAATTAGATGGGAACATGTGTTACAAGTGGTATTCAGAGCTCAAGGTTTGAAGAATTAAAATGTTCGGTTTAATACTTAGTCACGTCATCCGGTAAGTTATTATTAATAATAACAATCTAGCATGATTGGAGATTGTTATAAACAACACTTAGGGCTATCGTGTGAACACAAGTTAACCCTAAATGTGTTGGTAAAAGACGGTTAAGGCGGGCTAAGGCCTACCTAATTAACTGATATTGAGAACGAACTACTTGTATTAACAAATGGTATGGGATGCCTTGTATTATAGTACAGGCTCACCTAGAGGTTAAATGAGAATGTAAATATTACGACAACAGTGAGAACGAATTAAAAAACCGAAAGCACTTGGTCAAAAACATTTCAAATTCAAATTTTTTTTACACTTGTCGTTATTATTATTCGATTACAATATCAGACAATAAATTTACACATTTAAATTTACATGTGTTCGGAAATAAAGAAGATTCACACATATGTAAGTCTACCATTTACACATATGTAAATTTTTTGTATTTACACATATGTAAAATTTTTATTAAGAGTGATTTCGAGAGGAAGATAAAGTTTTAAAGAGTAAATTCTTTTTAATGGTATATTTTGAAGTTTGTATTAAAAATTTAATTTTCAATTGCTTTTTTTCATTTGTTTCAGAGTTTTCATATATTTAGAATTCTAAAAATAACTCTCCCATATATATATATATATATATATATATATATATATATATATTTCGTTATCTTTGTTGAAATATTTTAAATAAAAGAGTAAAAGGACTAAAATACACTTATGTGATTTAATTTAACAAACAAGTTAACTGCATTGAAGCAAAAAACATATCATATAACAATTGAAAACATTAAATATAAAATTAATCGATTTTAAAGATAAATGACAGAACTTAATATTTAGTATAAAAATAATAGATAAAGATAAAATTTTAAATATATTCCTTTTTCCATAATAGCTTGTAATATTGTAATATCTAATAGTTAAAATAAATCAAAACTTGAAGTCACCATCTTTGTAGTGACTAACTAATAATTAAATAAAAAGTTATAGATGGGTTTTAAACAGTTTGTAATGTCTAAAATAAATCAAAACTTGAAGTCACCATATTTTGTAGTGACTAACTAATATATAAATAAAAAGTTTACGAGAAATTTGAACGAATTATGAAAGAAAAAAAAGAGCTTTATACCTAAACATTCTTTAAACTTCATGTGCTGAGAAGATTTTTTTAATTCTTATTATTGTTATTGATTTGAAGTTTGGGAACCATTATGAAAGACGTTGAACTAAATCAAATGTGAACCGAAACAAACCAGGACAATTTATAGTAAAAAAAACAAAAATAAAGAATATCCTTATTTTATTACTGTGCAATGGTGGAAGTAATGTTTTTGGCACGCGTATTAACACAAAACTAACAGCTGGTCCTCATACCATAAAAGAATAACATGAGCTGGAATTGGAACGCGCAAGCACAATTATTTACTCCTCCAACAGGCAACAACCAGGATGGTTCCTCTCGCAAATTGCCGATCTAACCACATCTATATAAACTCCACAAATCTTTCCCATCACATCCATCCATCCATCTCTATCACCCCTTCTAGCAGAAAATAACAATGGCACATTCAGATTATTATTCAAACTCTAAAGCTTCTGCAATCCTCCTAGCAATTTCATGTCTAATAGTAGCCGCATCCGCAGGCAGTTTTTATGATGAAATGGACATCACATTTGGTGGTGAACGTGCTAAAATTCTCAATGGCGGTCAGGATCTCTCCCTTTCACTCGATCAATACTCCGGCTCTGGTTTCCAGTCCAAGAACGAGTATCTCTTTGGGAGGTTCGACATGCAACTCAAACTAGTACCTGGCAACTCTGCTGGCACTGTCACCACATTCTATGTGAGTACATTTTCATATCTTAATTATCTTTCTTTAATTAATATATCTAACCATGACTTTGTTTTGAATCACATCAGTTGTCATCACAAGGCGTGGGACATGACGAGATAGACTTTGAATTCTTGGGCAACTCGACTGGAAACCCTTACACGATCCACACCAATGTGTATTCACAGGGCAAAGGAGACAAGGAACAACAGTTCCACCTATGGTTCGACCCTACTGCAGCCTTCCACACATACACCATCGTATGGAACGCCCAAAGAATCATGTAAGTCTCGCATACAGCATATATCTTAGTATCTTACTGGTTCTTGGTTTTTACTCACATTTTCTGTATATTATTTGCCTGGAATACTGACCGTATGGTAATTGCTGCAGTTTCTTGATAGATAACATACCAGTAAGGGTTTTCAATAACCATGAGGCTGCTGGGGTCCCCTTTCCCAAGAGCCAACCAATGAGGGTGTATGCCAGCTTGTGGAATGCCGATGACTGGGCAACCCAAGGTGGGCGTGTCAAGACCGACTGGACTAAGGCACCTTTCACAGCTTCCTACAGGAAATTCAATGCCAGTGCCAACAAAGTGGGCCCCAACTCAAAGTCAACTAGTTCTGATAATGAAAACCAGGCATCGAGTACACAAGGACTCGATGCAGCAGGAAGAAATAGGATTAGGTGGGTGCAAAACAAGCACATGATCTACAACTACTGCAATGACTACAGACGGTTTCCCAATGGTCTTCCTGTTGAGTGCACACGGTCCAGATTTCTCTGAAGCCTCGCTACTCGAGATCTTGATTTGCATAGTCCATTCATATGTTGTGAATGTTTTTTTTATGTTCAAATTCTTTATTCTTTGATTCATTGTACACTAAACAAATTCATATAATAATTAATTACAAAAAGTATAATACAAATCGATTGGATTTCTCTTTGGATTTATGCCTTTATAATTCATATGCATTCAAATATTTTTGAATGAACTTAGACGTAGAACATAGGTCGTTACAGTTGGACACGTTAGGGATATTTTGCAAATTGATAGAGCTTCCATATTCATAATTGTGGAGTACGGTAGGGATATTTTGTAAATTGTAAATTGAGGTTTCTTATAATGAGCCTCAGTGTGACTATCATGGATTGTTTGATGAGGTTTTAGAGAAAGAGTATTACAACGCCGGTTGCTGTATTGTTGGGCTATTCAGGTGTACATAGTTTAATTGTAGCTATTGGGTTATAGTTTACTCAAAACATTGTTCCGTGGAAATCAAATTCAATTGCAGGCTAACGATGGTTTGTAAGATCACAGGAATAACAAGTGTATTTTACACATCCATTTTAGACAAATGATTTGATGGAGAACATATCTTTCAATTTAACGAATGGGTAACTTGTTCAAGATTCGTGGTTGCAAAGGGGTAAATACAACCCGTAAATTAGTTTTGACATAAGTGAGCTTATTGAATTCAAACCGATGATAGTGTGGACGATAGTAACGAAGTTTCCATGGTTTCCAACAAAATGTCACATGGCGCTGCCGTTTGACCTCCTGTATCCTCTTGTTACGTGCTTCTCAAGAGCATAGAAGATCGGTATGCCATAGCATGGTAAGAAGATCAAAAAATCAGATTCCCAGATCATCAATTAATATGAAAATCAAGCATTGCTGAAGGGGAAAATTTTCAAAATCTATATGAAACATCTTAAAGACCGGTGTTTAGTCTATTAACCTTTAAATCATGCTTAGACTTGTAAAGACATGTGTTTTTGATTATAAAAACCAAAAAAAGGAATAAAAATGTCATAAGAATGCAAGGATATCACTTTAACTCAAATCTTTACCTTTAAGCATCACAAAATTATAATGATAAAATTATCTGTGTAAAGCTAATTATAAACCTACAATCATCAACCGGTGAAGAATCTATGGCCATATTTATTACTATTAAGTTATTGCTACCATTATTGTTTAAGGGTGTATTTGTACTTTTACTCATTCTTGAATAACCTAAGTGTACTTTTGTATCTTATATATTCCTTGCCCTTTCATATTGAAAGACATGAGTTGAAATACATCACTATATGATATCATACGCTTGATATGATCCCACCCCTTCCCCTTCCCTTCTCCTACCTGCTGTTTCTTTTTTCTTCCTTCTCACCAATGGCTTCTCCCTCTAAAACTGACCCAACCTTCTCTCAATCTCTTGCTCACATGATCACCATTAAATTAAACTCAACAAACGGGTTCATAACTTATGTGATCAACTCAGATTAACTCAGAAAGGATCCAAGTCGGTAGCTGATTTTGTTCGCATGTTCAAGAGTTTGTGCGACCAACTCTTTGCCATAGGTCACCCCGTTGACCCGAATGATCAACTTCATTGGTTTCTTTGCGGACTCGGGCCGTCTTTTGAGACCTATTCTACCACTGTTCTTTCCATCAGACCTGCTCTACCCTACCCGATCTCCTAACGCGGGCTGAAAGCCATGAGATGTTCACCCGTGCTCTTCACGGAACCACCACTCCCCCTGTCGCCTTTGCTGTCTAATCAAATCGAAACTCCTCCACTTCTGCTAGAGGCTGTGGTCGTTTCTCTCGTGGGTCTCCTCCTCTCCGAGGTCGTGGTGGACGTGCTTTTGGCCGTCGTCCTCCACACTGTCAATTGTGCCGCCATGATGGCCATTATGCCAATGCGTGCCCGAGTCTCGTAACTTTTATCTCGCAGGCCACCCCATCTGATGAAAGTCTGGCTAGTGCCTTTTTTGCTCAATGCAATGTTACAGGCCCGATTGGACTTCGGATACAGGGGCCACTAATCATATGACTCCCACGGCCCAAAATGTTTCTAATCCTTTTGCCACTACAGGTAATGCATTTGTTATCTTTGGTAATGGCAATACCTTACCAATCACTCATACAGGTCACTTGTCCTTACCTAATAATCTCAATCTTAATGACATTCTTGTGGTACCAAAACTCACCAAAAATCTTTTATCCAAAAGCAAATTGACAAAAGACAATTGTGTAGATGTTTTATTTTCTTATCCTCACTTTCATATTTAGGATCGGGTCACAAAACAGGTGCTAGCCTAAGGAAGATGTGAAAACCGGCTCTATGTGCTTCAACCGGGTCACCATGCTTTGGTTGCTTCGTCTCCTACACCAAAGGCCTCGTTTGAAGTTTGGCATTCCCGCTTGGGACATGTCCATCTTGATGTTATTATTATTATGCTACAAAAACTTGGTCTTTTATTTATTTCCGCTTTATTACCTAAACCGCTCACTTGTTTGCCATGTCAACTTGCTAAAAGTCAAAGGTTACCCTTTGATCTTAATAATAAACGGGCTATGCATCCCCTTGATTTAATCCATTGTGACCTACAGGGTCCTTCACCCATTACTTCCGTCGATAATTATCGATACTATGTGGCTTTTGTTGATGACCACTCTTGTTTTTGTTGGTTTTATCCATTTCGTCTAAAGTCGAACTTCTATATTGTGTTGAATATATTCATGAAATTTGTCCAAACTCAGTTCTCACGCAAGATCAAAGTGTTGCAAAATGACGGTGGTACTGAATTTGTGAATCACTGTAAGTCCCTGATTCAGATTAGTGCACGGTATCACAAAAACTAATCGATTGCAGAAAGAAAGATTAGATGAACAGAACAAGAACAATCTCCAATTAATCAACTTGCATACACCGAATAGTGTCTGATGCAAGATATCGCCCTAGCTTTAGCGTGAATAACAAATTAACAAGTAACCTAAACCCTAACCCCAACACATGTACTTATACTACACTCAAAACCCACTAATTACAACCCTAGGCCCATAAGACTCTAGGAAGCCCACTCCTACACCCTTAGCCCAAAATGCAACTCTAATGTGTAAACCTTTGAGCTAGGGGCCCAACAATTAGGTTTACAAAATTAGGCTACTAATCCTTCGGTAGCGCATCAACTCCCATCCTGCCTGCTATGATCCTTGCAATCGCTGCTGTCCAATCCTTAGCACACGCCTCGTACAACTCTGCTGTTTGGATCTGATTCGCTGCTAGAACATGCAGATCTTCGTCGTGAAAGCTCACTAAATCAACCACATCGTTCACACGAGAGGCTTTCTCCTTGGTCACAATCGCTACATTCCCGACCTTTGGATCATACATCCAAAAGTTAAAATTCTTCAAAATGCCTTTGGGGAATGTTGGAGCGACTGGTATAATTAGTTCCCTATCAGTCGGAGGCCACATCACAGACTTAAACCTTCTGCCAGTTCTCACATCCCTTACACTTTTAGCTGCCCGTAGATACTCTTCAGTTGTCTTCATCATTTTGAAATCATTCTTTACCTCTTGCTCCAGCTTCTTAAAAAATCTCCATCCTGGACCACGCTCAGTCGTCTCAGTATCGGTATACGGAGCCCTGAGAAGATCAGTCAAAGCGACTTTCGTCCATGTCTCAAACTAGGACTCCTTGGAGTAATATTCGCGTGTACCATCCTGTCGAACAATCATCCACATCTTCTTAACATGATCATAAGTCCAGCTCAGCACACTTGACTTATTCCCAACCTTATTGTAATAGCTTGATCCAAGTTCCATGACAAACCTATCTAACTGATTAGTAGGATCCTTCAACTGAAAGTTCTCGTCAAGTGGATTTACATCAACGTTCTTCATCAAAACCATTTGTTTCTTCTTTGGAGCACTTTGCCTTCCTTGACTCGTACCAGTAACCTTCCTCTTTGGAGCGCTCAAATAATCTTCTAAACCAGCCTAACGATCGGTTGCGAGCTGTTCAGCTGCTATTCTGTCTGCTTCTCTCTTTTCTGAAGCTTGATGATGCTGTTCAACATTCATAGGCTCATCAACCGTATCAGAAAACTCACGCCCAAACTTATTCTCCAACTTCGCCTTCAGATCAAAAACCATAGTCATCAATAACGAAACATCACCCTGAAGTTGGTCTATCGTCTGCTCACGAGCGTCTAACCGAGTCTGTAGAGAAGCTATCTGTGCATCCTTAAGAATAACCTCCTACTCGAGTACTACCACCCTCTCCTTCAAATCAACTACATCAACGTCTTCCTCATCACTATTAATCCCACTGAATTCGAATGCTCTCTTTTCTGATCGGTTCAAATACTCAATATCTTCATCCTGACCACCACCAGAACCACTACTCCCTGCCCCCGAGCTTCCAGCACCTGCAGAACTACCACTACCACAACCAAAATCCATCATCTCGAATACAGATTCAGCTGGAATGGACACGACAGTAGACTGAGTGGCAACAAGAGGAACTATCGGTTCTTCAGCAGTAACAGGCTCAACAGTGGAAAGATCGGTCAAAGATACAGTGACTAAGGATGTAACAGTGATCGGTTCTTCAGTAGTATCATCAATACGAGCTTCGGTTTGTATCTGGACTTCTGTATGAATGGGTTCTTCGGTTGCTTCTGTTCGTCGCTTTTTCAATAATGGTTCTTCCTCTTCTTCAGCATCTTCAGCTGTATCAGCTTCAGTAACAGGGATATCAGAATGAGACAACACGAGAGGAGGATTCCCTTGCTGCTCCTGAATCTCCTGTAGATTCGCAATAAGAGCCGCTAAGTTCTCAGTAGTAATATCTTGTAGCTCTTGAATCGGATGAACTTAAGACTATGTAATAGATTCGAAAAGAGCTTCTTCAACATTAGTATCCTCATCAGTAACTAAATCTTCAACCTCAACCTCTTTCTCTACCATTGGTATGTCATGCTCTTCAGCCACCATAGCATTTATCGGCTTAGGTGCTGGGATATCCTGACCAATCACCTCAGAAAACATCCCAAACTTCTTCAACGGTATACGTCCAACAAAAACTGTCTTCGATGTCGACCTGTCTTCTTCATCGTGCTAAAAATAGTCGGACACATGGGCTTAAAATTCAGCAAGTTCGTATCAGAAGCATCCTTAGCTAAATCAGAATAACGGGCATCCAGAATCAGTTGCACGAATCGAGGATACAACAAAAACATCTTCTTCTTCGACTGCTCAAGAATCTTCTTCATATTCTCGAAAATATAACCAGAAAAAGTATATTTCCAATCCATCACCGATGATACAATCACTGAAGTTTGCGTCTGGTTCTGCTGATCTAACCTTCCCTTGTTTTCCGATACGCACTGCATGAACATGTGAACCAACAATATCCAGTACGCCGGGAACATCTTCTTCAACAACGGTGGATATGTTCCCTCATAACTCATCTCCGTCAACACCGGCATCAACTTCTCCTTATCATATAATGTCGGATTGCTCAGTACGTCTGTAAACTTCAATACATCCCGAATACATGCTTCGTTCACGATAATCTCCTTCCCCTAAATAGATGAACTAATATAGGGCTTCCCGTCAGCACCCCTCAAATGAAATCTCGCCCGCTTCCAAAACATGTGCACTAAATCACGATAGATAACAGGATTCGACAGTCATTCAGACCCACAATCATAGACTTGAATTCTTGGAAAAAGTCCACTGGTGGATCCGACAGATAACCTGCCTGGTTATGGAACTGCTCTTCAACTAATAAAACATCATCAAAACCCGCTTCAGCCATTTCTGTCAGAAGAACAACAGATTAAACCATACTCAGCAAAACATTTACTAATCAAACCAGATATCCAAGTTAACATAAGTTAACTGGCCAATTTTAAACTAAGAGGTCAAGGACCCATTAGTTCAAAAACTGATTGGCAGATCAATAGGCAGGTAAAAAACAAAGGGGGTCCAATAAACGAGTCCAATAATACTTCAATCACGAGAAAATGTCATTAGTGAATTTGACAGGTTAAAGGTTCAATTTTAAAGGTTCAGATAAAGTTCAACACTCAATCCGGAAGAGTCAAAGGCAATCCGGAAAGTTCAAAACAAGGTTCAGAAGCAATCCAGAAGGTTAAAAAACCATTTCGGAGAGTTCAAACACTGAATCCGGAATCAAAAGGGTTCAAACAGGAATTCGGATGAACCACTTATCATCTCAAATGAATGCCATCCGAAATGGAATCCGAGTTCATCCATTTCGGTTGAATACTCGTCCGAGATGAAGTTCGGAATGCATAATTTGTTGAAGTTTCATCTGAGATGCCATCCGAGATGCTTAATTACATGAAGATTTGAAGATTAACATTTAATTTTGATGATTAATGAGCATTTCATACCTAATTCTGATGTAATCCAGATGAATTTGAAGATAGTCTAATTCGGATGACGATCAGAGGATTTTGGAGGAAAAATTTTAGTGAATGATCTGAAATGCAGCAATGATAATCTGATATACTATTCCGGAATGGGCTTGGGCCTGAGAATTTGGGCCCAAGTCAATCCGGATCCAACTGAACATCATCATGTTTCCAATTCGGATACAATCCGGAATGAACTTGGTCAAATTGATTTGGGCCCAATCCGGACAGATTTCAAGAGGCCCAATTCCAAACCAGAGAGCCCAGTCCGAAAGAGTAGCCAGTCCGAAATGGTCAAAGGAGGACGGGCCCAATTCGGTCAATGGGCCGATCCGGAATTGGTCAAAAGGCCCAATCCATAACAGTATCATAATGGGTCCCAAACTGTTCAATTTAAAATTTTCAAAAATTCTATTGAATTAGCCCAATTCTAAAACTCAGGCCAGTCCAATACCCCTTGACATAAATCATCTAACTCAAGAATCAACAGTTTAACTAACCGATCAACCAAACAGACTTGACCAATATAAAGAAATAAGCAAAGCATTTAAACAAATCAATACATCATGTACAGTTTTGCTATGGGATCAAATCGTTTTCAGGCAGACTAAGGAACACTTTTTAGTTCGAGCTTGGTCAGACTGGTCTAAGCGATTGCCAATATATTTTTCCATTTAAACCTAGCACTCAGGTTTCTACATTTTGCTTTATGATACGCTTAAGGTAATGTTATACTATGATACCCGTGTCTCCCACTCCATGACATACCCCCGCAATCAAGGGAGGCACAACAGTTTATGACGTTTTGGTAACTTATACTGGAATCATCCTAGCTTTATAATGTTAGACCATTGATCACAGGTATGCACTATCGTACAGTCAAAGTTCTCAATGTTTTGTGTCCAACAAGGGTGAGACATATACCTTTTGGTGTGAATTTTGCTTTTAGGAGCAATTAAGGTTTTTGTCCAAATTTGGATCTTTTAAGATATCCGGGCCATGTCTAGGTCTGCATATAATCTGGATGCAACAGAAGGACAACCAAGATATCCCCGGATGACTCAACAATATAAACACCTAACATCTTAAATATTGGCCAACTATCAACACAAGATTTAAGACCATAAAATCATATGCCGATGGTGCGTAACCCACTAGATATATAGTTCTTTATGTTTATATCATTTAGCTTATAATATCCAGTTGAGCTCTAAGCCTATCAACATATCGCTTTCGATCCAAGTCATTCTAGCTACAACACCTTACATGTGTCAGCCAAAACCTTTATCACGAGAAATCATTTCATTTCCCAATCATTGCAAAACTGTTTGAAACTATTTTTATCATTTTCTGAATTTTTAATGTTTTTGTGTTTTTCTAATTTTTCAAATGTTTTTCTATTTTTGTGATTTTTCTCCCCCTAATTTGTGCATATATATGAACACATTTATGAGGTAAACAGAAAATAAAAGAAAATGAAAACAAACGAAAATGAAAAGATAAAGGAGCCTCAGTCAGAAAACCAGATCATTTTGAGAAGATTCACAAGCACTTGAAAACGCGTGTTGCTAACGGGTTTCGTGAACAAATCCACAAGATTTGCATCGGTGTGAATTTGCTCAAGTTTAACAAGATCCTTTTCATAGCAATCACGAATAAAGTGAACTTTGATGTTTATGTCCTTGGTTTTGGAGTGAAAAACAGGGTTTTGACAATTTGGATAGCGGCATCATTATCACAATAAATTGTTGTATTTAGATAAGTCAAACCGTAATCCTCAGGCTGGTGTTGCATCCATAAAACCTGGGAACAGCAAGCTGATGCTGCGACATATTCTGCTTCCGTTGTAGAAAGATAGACCGTCTGCTGCTTCTTGCATTGCCAAGAGATCAATCTATTTCCCAAGAATTGGCATCCAGCTGAAGTTGATCGCATGTCCCTGTCTGTACCTCCAAGATTACTGTCAGACAAAGCATACAGTTCAAATTCAAAATTTTTAGGATACCAGAGCCCTAGTGACGGTGCCCTTTGAGGTATCTAAAAATTCTTTTAGCATCATGTAAATGAGAGAGTTTAGGAGTAGCCTTGTAGCGAGCACACTGCCAAACGGCAAACATGATGTCTGGCCGACTTGCCATGAGATACATGAGTGAACAGATCATAGACTGGTACATGGTTGGATTGCCAAGCATTCCTTCTGTGTCTTCATTCAGTAGAGGCCGTTCAGCGATAGGCGAAGCCATAGGCTTTGAATCTTTAAGCTTGAATTTGGTAAGAACGTCATTGACATATTTTCCTTGATGGATCAAGATTCTTTGTGAGTGTGACATCCCGGGTTTTTCGGATAACTTAAACGTAATACTTGTCGAGTGAATTATATGCTATGCATTAAACGTGTACGAGTTAGTGAATACGTGATGTGCGATTATGTGATTGTGTTAGTTATAAAATAATCATGGCAAATATGTACACGAACCTAACCGCGACACGGACCAACCTTAAACTCCTTGTGACTCTAGGAGTGAACCGAGTTCTAACCCAAACCCTAAACTCCTTGTGACTCTAGGAGTGAACCGAGTTCTAACCCAAACCTTAAACTATTCGGCCGCAAGATCAAACCCAAACCGAACCAACCCAAGTCCTCGGCCATGAGATCAAGCCCAAAACCGCAAACCCATTGCGAGTCACCTTGTTGCGCTATATATACACACACTCATGCATGCTCTTTCACAACTCCAAAACCCTAAAAGCAAAACAGCCGTCGGTAGCCAATCTGTCATCTCTCTGATCGCAAAACAGTCCATCCCTTCCACTTGATCACCTCTTCGATCGCAAACAACCTCGTCCTTCATCATCTTGATCTGATCAGCCATACATCACTTTCTCGGTCGCTAACAGCTTGTTCCTTTCATCCTCTCGGTCGCAACTATCCTGGATCATCGGTTCCTCGTCTACTCACGGTTCATTAAGCTTGATAGTAAAGGTTAGGATTTATCTTTTGATTACAGGATCATGTTCGGATATATGTGCTTGAATGAAGTGATTGGTTTGTTTTCGGATTATATGTGTTTGAATCGGCTGATTTATCATTGTTACATGTATGATTGTTTTCGGAACTTATAAGTTTGCCAAGTATGTTTGTTTATAAAAACTAGAGATGTTGATTAGGGTTTGCATGGATGTGATATTGGTATTGATCTATGATTAGGAAACCGGTTCTTGATCGCCTAGGTTAATTATATTGACGGTTTAGGCAAGTTAATGGTAACAATATGCTGAAACAGGTTGCTGAGTAATAGTTACAGCCGACTTCATCTGGCTGTAACTCGGTCATTAGTTGTCGAAAAACGGATTTTCTGATGTCTAGAACGTAGAGATTTGAATAATGAATCTAATGGCGCTGGATTCATATTTTTCTGAAGTCGTTTGATATTTTTAAATGGCCAAATAAATTCAGTAACTAAAGCTGTGAAAATCCTGAAATTTTGTTAGTTGTTTATCGAGTTGGATTTTATAATCAGTAGGGAGTCGAGTCATGAATTTTGTACAGAAACTAGGTATGGAAATTTCCGGGCAACTCCAACTGGAATTTTGTTAATTGGACGATCAGTGATTTTTAAATAAATTCTTCCGTGGACTGCAGTCATAAAGCGACGATTCTGACTGCAGCCTAGTATATTAATATTTGTGGTTAATTGGTAAAGATTTAGGACTTGGAAAATTTATATAAATTTCTACATTATAAATGTCACCTGCTGTAAAATAATTGGAATTTTTGGAAGGTTGGAACTATTTTATAAAAATCCTAGAAAACAGCTGAATTATGAGTATTAAGCTGAAATTTGATAACTTGTGATTGTGTGCACCAAAGTGTTGCATGGATTGGATTATGTTCATGATAAATTGTTTTGATTACTATGATCACATGAGGATACTTGCATGCATGTTTGAGTGTTAGGTATTTTGTTTGTGTGTATCATTTTGTGCGTAAATTAAGTGTAGAATCTGTATTGGTGTGTTCACACACTGACTTGACATCAATTGGTTTGTTAGGACGCAATTAGCGGTCCCATCCTTTACAACTTCTTTGCTACACTAACCGAGCAAATAAAGGTGAGTTCACGGCCCCTAACTTTATCCGGTTTTTAAACAACAGGGGGAGAAACATGTATACACTCTTCAAACTCAATCTCTTTACGTTATACGAAATTAACGCCACATAACTATCCGGTAACTAAGTTGATGTTAATGTAATGTTATGGTCACTAAGTAGCTATATCACTTAAGTCCTCGTCAATCTCTCGGATCGTTAGTATTGGGTTTTAATAGCGGGGGAATTATAAGTAGTACTACTGGGCCCGACAAGCCCCATCCGAGCTAGTCGCGCTAGCCGACCGGGTATGGTCAACGGGTGAATAATTTGGCCTAACCTCGCCATGGTCAGTGATAGGCCTGGAAAAACGGAGGCACAACAGTCAGCTTCGATCGCGAACTCTTACGTGACATAACTTTAGGCTAGCTACCTATATATGTTAACATTGAACTTAATTACGAATCAACTATATTATCCCGGGTTGAGGATAATGGAAACAACAACTTATTATTCCGGGTTTGGAATAATGGAAACAACAACTTATTATTCCGGGTTTGGAATAATGGAAACAACAACTTATTATTCCGGGTTTGGAATAATGGAACCAACATCATTATTAATCCGGGATGGGAATAATGGAACTAAATCGTTTTAGGGATAACGGGGAAAACAAACTATAACCGAACAAACGAATTTATGAAAACCTGTGAACTCACTCATCTTTAATGTTGACACTTGTTTCTTTACATGTTTCTCAGGACGCTAGGAGCTCTAGGTGCACTCACATGCATTGAACAAGACATCTTTTATCGAGTCTCAATTACAAACGTTGTAATGGGTTTTTCATTTGTTTTGGCGTTTGTGTTGGCGCCCATTTCTCTACTTATTTAATGCTTCCGCTAAACTTTGGTAACTAACTAAGACAATCTAAAATCTACGATAATTGGTTAATCAAATGATTTTTGGAAAACGTATTATCAAATCATATAGAGTCGTTCGACGTACTAGTGTTTCAGATTCTGGTTTGTTCACACGCCTCGCGGTAAAACTCCGGAAGTGGGAATTGAGGGTGTGACAGATTGGTATCAGAGCCACTAGCTATAGAGAACTAGGTTTGCATTAGAAGTAGACCTAAACTATAGCTGAATACATGACACTAGACGTAGTCTGGCACCGAACTGTTATATCTTGTTATGCAATGTACCACAACTATGTTATGTAGATTATGACTTCATAATAAGAAATGAAAACAACTCGTAACTAACTACACAACCTAACAGGCAATGTCATCATCATCATCCGACAAACTTACGCCACCAAGAGCGCCAGGAAAGGCACCTATGGTGGAACCCTTACCATCTTATGGCGTGGAAACGCGCTCAGCTGAGAGGAAAAGGCTCGCTCTGGGGGAGGAGTCGTCATCACGCCCAACCATCGCTGTGCCGGTTGAACCGGTTAACTCTGTAGAAGTAGGAATTGACCTACTTAGAATCAGGATACAGAAACAACAAGAACAGATAGAAAGAATGCAGGAAACCATTCTAGCACAAGGATGGATGATCCGACAACTGAAGGGTAAAACCGACTCGCTCGAGGAAGAGCATCATACGAGTAAGATAGCTCGTAACACCTTAGCCAGAGATCTGCGTGCTGAGCAGATAAGAGCCGACTGGCTCGAGGACAGAGTCCTGGAAAATAGTTGGAACATTCAGGAGCTACAGCAAAATCAAGCACCTGCACCAGCACCGGCCCCTCCAGTGCCGGTAGAGGAGGATCCGGAAGAGGATCCAGAGGAGGACCCTGAAGAGGATCCAGAAGAGGATCCGGAGGAGGACCCAGAGGAGGATCCAGAGGAGGATCCGGAGGAGGACCCAGCTGTAGAAGCTGGAAATGCCGCGCAGGACGACGGCAACGACAGTGACTTGGGGGATGGAGACGTAGACGACTGACACGTCTCGTTTATTTATTTACTTTCCTTCAGTCTATTTATTTTCCCACTTGTGTTTAAACTTGAGACTTTATAGTGAATTCATATGTTTGATTTGCACTTTTGTAAGACGCTGAAATTTCAGTTAATCAAGTATTTCTTTTGACTATTTAATATGTTGAGTTGACATAACTTGATAATTATTAAAGTACGAAGTAGGATAACTATATTGGATATATAGACTTATCGGGGTGTGTTTGTGTTGTGTTTCGAAGATCTAAATGGCAACTGGACGACGTGGAAACCTTAACTTGACGCCCGAAGAGCTAGCTGCCATGATTCAAGAGCACGTGAACGCAACTTTAGCGGGTGTTCAGAACCAACCGGCAGGTAACCATTATTAAATTTTCGTGTGAAAATCTAATTGTGAGGCTAGTAAAATTCCTTGCTGACTACCTGTTCTCTGTCAGCAGGAGGGGGCTTTAACCCCTACAAGATGTTCCTCGACGCGAAACCAAGCAAATTCTCGGGGGCGGAAGGACCCATTGGACTGGTCCGCTGGATCGAAAAATCTGAATCCGTATTTGAAATGTGCAACTGTCTAGAGGCCAACAAGGTCAAATATGCAGCCTCAACGCTGGAAGATAGGGCACTAACTTGGTGGAATGCACAGGTCCAAACGCGTGGACTCATTGCTGCCAATGCAATGGCCTGGGCCGAGTTCAAGGCCCTAATCAAAGAGGAGTACTGTCCACGAGACAGAGTGAAACAGTTGGAGCAAACTTTATGGAACCACAAGATGGTGGGATCTGAGATAGAGGCATACACAGCAAAACATCATGACTTGGTATTTCTATGTCCCGATCTGGCCAACACTGTGGAGAAAAGACTGGAGTTCTATCTTGGGGTTCTGGTTCCGGAGATTCAGGGTATGGTAATGGCTGGTAACCCTGTAACTGAACATCAAGCAATCCGATTGGCGCACAAACTCACCGATAAGGCGGTGGAGCAAAGGAAGTTGCCAGCACGGGGTACAACTGAAGTTGCCCCTGATAACAAAAGAAAGTTTGAAGACTCGTCTGCTCGACAGTCTTCGTCATCTCAGCCGCAACAGGGGAACCAGAAACGGTTCAATCATTACAACAGCCACCGGGGTCACCAAAATCAGAAACAACAACAACAACCAGAACGCAAGCGGCTATGCAGGTCGAAAGCCGCAGTGCAACCGCTGCAATCTTCATCATAACGGCCCTTGTGCTGGAAATCGCTGCCAACGATGTGGCAAGATGGGACATGCGGCAAAGGATTGTCGTGGGGAAATCATGTCCCGACAAAATCAAAATCAACCCCAGGGTCAGCAGCAGGGTGTTAACCGGGGATGCTATCAGTGTGGTAGCACCGCCCACTTCAAAAGAGACTGCCCACAGCTGCGTAACAACAACAACAATGGTGGGAACAACCACAACCACAATAACCACAACAACAATAATAACAACAATAATGGAAACGGTGGCACAGGAGGTGCCAAAGGTCGCGCATTCACATTGGGCTGCGGAGAGGCCAGAAACGACTCGAACGTGGTCACCGGTAAGTTTCCCCTTAATGAACATTTTACTACTGTGCTTTTTGATACGGGTGCGGATAGGAGCTTTATATCTGAGTCTTTTAGGAAGAACCTAAATCTCACGTCTAAACCATTAGAGACCCCTTATGTTATAGAATTAGCCGATGGTAATTCTGTAGATGTGACCCATATAGTATCCGGCTGTCAACTCAAACTCGCGGGTAACACTTTTACCATTGATCTGATGACAACTACCTTGGGTAGTTTTGACGTGGTAGTCGGAATGGACTGGCTATCCGACGTCCGGGCTGAAGTTCTCTGCTTCGAAAAATCTATCCGTATTCCGCTCTCGAACGATGAAATCTTGACGGTACAAGGCGATAAGGCAAGCGCCGTCACCAACATCATCTCTTACATGCAAGCGCAGAAGTATCTTCGGAGGAAGAACTCCTTCGCTTTACTCGCACTGAATACTGAACAGCCTAAGGACGAGAAACGTATAGAAGACATCCCTGTCGTCCGTGATTTTTCCGATGTATTCCCAGAAGAACTACCTGGTCTTCCACCCCATCGACAATTGGAGTTTGAAATCGAATTGGCGAACAATGCAACTCCTATCGCCAAGGCTCCATACCGCCTAGCTCCAGCCGAGCTGCAGGAGCTGTCTACCCAACTTCAGGAGCTATTAGAAAAAGGATTTATCCGACCAAGCGTTTCGCCATGGGGAGCTCCAGTCCTTTTTGTCAAGAAGAAGGACGGGACTTTCCGCATGTGCATCGACTACAGGGAACTCAACAAGGTTACCGTCAAGAACCGATACCCGTTACCTCGCATCGACGATCTCTTCGACCAGCTTCAAGGGTCAAGCTACTACTCCAAGATTGATTTACGGTCTGGTTACCATCAGCTACGCGTCAGGGAGGAGGATATCGCTAAGACGGCATTTCCTACTCGGTATGGCCATTATGAGTTCTTGGTCATGCCCTTCGGTCTCACCAACGCACCTGCGGTGTTCATGGACCTCATGAACCTCGTGTGTAAACCATACCTCGACAAGTTTGTCATTGTGTTCATCGATGACATACTCATCTACTCCAAAAGTGAAGAAGAACATGTTGAACATCTACGATTACTGCTAGGATTACTTCAACAGGAAAAGCTATATGCCAAGCTTTCGAAGTGTGATTTCTGGATTCGGGAAGTTCAGTTTCTCGGGCATATCGTGAATGAAAAGGGTATCCACGTAGACCCTGTCAAGATTGAAGCCATCAAAAACTGGGAAGCACCCAAGACACCGACGGAGATCCGCCAATTTTTGGGTTTGGCTGGTTACTACAAACGTTTCATCGAGGGATTTTCAAAGATCGCACAACCGCTTACTACCCTCACCCAGAAAGGCATCAAGTATGCTTGGGGTGACAAGCAAGAAGCAGCATTTCAATTGCTGAAGCAGAAACTTTGCAGTGCACCTATTCTGTCCTTGCCGGAAGGGACAGAAGACTTTGTAGTATATTGTGATGCTTCAATTCAGGGATTGGGATGCGTACTCATGCAACGCGATAAGGTCATCGCGTATGCGTCCCGCCAACTGAAGGTTCACGAGAAAAACTACACGACGCATGACCTGGAATTGGGAGCAGTAGTGTTTGCACTTAAGATTTGGAGACACTACCTCTATGGAACGAAGTGCACAATCTTTACAGACCACAAGAGTCTCCAACACATCTTTGATCAGAAGGAGTTGAACATGCGACAGCGTCGCTGGTTTCGAACTCTTGAACGATTATGAGTGTGCCATTCGGTATCACCCGGGTAAGCTAACGTGGTAGCTGACGCCCTCAGTAGGAAGGAACACTTGAAACCTCATCGTGTACGAGCATTACAACTCACTATTCATTCGGGGCTACCCGAACAAATACGCGACGCCCAGTTAGAAGAAGTTAAGGAGGAAAACATCAAGGCCGAATCGGTGGGAAAAATGGAACGCGATTGGGAAGTAAAACCCAATGGAGCCCGGTATTTCATGAATCGCATATGGGTACCTCTCTATGGAAACCTCAGAGAGCTAGTCATGGACGAAGCTCACAAATCCCGATACTCTGTCCATCCTGGTTCGGATAAGATGTATCAAGACCTTAAAGCTGCGTATTGGTGGCCCAACATGAAAGCTGATATAGCCACCTACGTGAGTAAGTGTTTGACTTGTGCAAAAGTCAAGGTTAGAGTATCAAAAGCCATCGGGGCTACTTCAACAACCGGAGATCCCAGTGTGGAAATGGGATCAGATCTCAATGGATTTCATCACTAAACTCCCGCGAACTTTGGGTGGTTGCGATACCATCTGGGTAATTGTGGATCGTTTAACTAAGTCCGCACACTTCCTAGCTATTAAAGAAACAGATAAGATGGAGAAGTTGACTCGCATCTACATAAAGGAAGTAGTTTCTCGGCACGGAGTGCCAACGTCCATCATCTCAGACAGAGATGCTCGCTTCACGTCCAACTTCTGGCAGTCACTCCAGAAAGCGTTGGGAACACGCTTAGATATGAGCACAGCCTATCACCCTCAGACTGACGGTCAAAGTGAAAGGACCATACAAACCTTGGAAGACATGCTTAGGGCATGCGTCATAGACTTCGGAATTAGTTGGGAAATCCACCTGCCTTTAGTGGAATTCTCATATAAACAACATTTATCATACGAGTATTTCGGCAGCACCGTTTGAGGCACTATACGGTCGTAAATGTAGATCACCGGTCTGTTGGGCAGAAGTCGGTGACAGTCAACTCACAGGCCCTGAGTTAATACTTGAGGCTACTGAAAAGATTGTACAAATCAGAAACCGCATGGCGGCGGCACGAGATCGACAGAAAAGCTACGCTGATCAATGACGAAAACCGCTCGAATTTCAAGTAGGCGACCGCGTCCTACTAAAGGTGTCACCCTGGAAGGGTGTAATCCGCTTTGGAAAACGGGGCACACTTAACCCACGGTACGTAGGCCCGTTTGTAATCTTGAAACGTATCGGACCCGTAGCTTATCAATTAGACCTTCTTGCCGAACTCAGTGGAGTTCACAATGTATTTCACGTGTCAAATCTGAAGAAGTGTCTATCAGATGAAACTCTAGTCATTCCATTGGATGAGATCCAAGTGGATGAACAACTACACTTTGTGGAACAACCTATCGAGATCATGGATCGTGAGATCAAAACTCGAAGGCATAGCAAAATTCCGATCGTTAAGGTTCGTTGGGACTCTAAGCGTGGACCGGAGTTCACGTGGGAAAGAGAGGATCAAATGAAAAGCAAATACCCAACTAACAATACCAACAACTAAATTTTCGAGACGAAAATTCTTTCAACATGGGGATGATGTGACAACCTGGAAATTTCTTGTACTTTCGCGTACCATTGTTAACTAAATTCTTGTGCATGGCACTTGGAAATCTTTGTGCATGGCACTTGGGAACTTCTTGTAACTTCGCGTACCATCATTAACGAACTAACTCTTTGTGCGTGGCACTCTAAACATGTACGCTGCATGCTAAACCACGTTTACTCAATTTTCGGGACGAAAATTCTTTCAACATGGGGATAATGTGACATCCCGGGTTTTTCGGATAACTTAAACGTAATACTTGTCGAGTGAATTATATGCTATGCATTAAACGTGTACGAGTTAGTGAATACGTGATGTGCGATTATGTGATTGTGTTAGTTATAAAATAATCATGGCAAATATGTACACGAACCGAACCGCGACACGAACCAACCTTAAACTCCTTGTGACTCTAGGAGTGAACCGAGTTCTAACCCAAACCCTAAACTCCCTGTGACTCTAGGAGTGAACCGAGTTCTAACCCAAACCTTAAACTATTCGGCCGCAAGATCAAACCCAAACCGAACCAACCCAAGTCCTCGGCCACGAGATCAAGCCCAAAACCGCAAACCCATTGCGAGTCACCTTGTTGCGCTATATATACACACACTCATGCATGCTCTTTCACAACTCCAAAACCCTAAAAGCAAAACAGCCGTCGGTAGCCAATCTGTCATCTCTCCGATCGCAAAACAGTCCATCCCTTCCACTTGATCACCTCTTCGATCGCAAACAACCTCGTCCTTCATCATCTTGATCTGATCAGCCATACATCACTTTCTCGGTCGCTAACAGCTTGTTCCTTTCATCCTCTCGGTCGCAACTATCCTGGATCATCGGTTCCTCGTCTACTCACGGTTCATTAAGCTTGATAGTAAAGGTTAGGATTTATCTTTTGATTACAGGATCATGTTCGGATATATGTGCTTGAATGAAGTGATTGGTTTGTTTTCGGATTATATGTGTTTGAATCGGCTGATTTATCATTGTTACATGTATGATTGTTTTCGGAACTTATAAGTTTGCCAAGTATGTTTGTTTATAAAAACTAGAGATGTTGATTAGGGTTTGCATGGATGTGATATTGGTACTGATCTATGATTAGGAAACGGGTTCTTGATCGCCTAGGTTAATTATATTGACGGTTTAGGCAAGTTAATGGTAACAATATGCTGAAACAGGTTGCTGAGTAATAGTTACAGCCGACTTCATCTGGCTGTAACTCGGTCATTAGTTGTCGAAAAACGGATTTTCTGATGTCTAGAACGTAGAGATTTGAATAACGAATCTAATGGCGCTAGATTCATATTTTTCTGAAGTCGTTTGATATTTTTAAATGGCCAAATAAGTTCAGTAACTAAAGCTGTGAAAATCCTGAAATTTTGTTAGTTGTTTATCGAGTTGGATTTTATAATCAGTAGGGAGTCGAGTCATGAATTTTGTACAGAAACTAGGTATGGACATTTCCAGGCAACTCCAACTGAAATTTTGTTAATTGGACGATCAGTGATTTTTAAATAAATTCTTCCGTGGACTGCAGTCAGAAAGCGACGAATCTGACTGCAGCCTAGTATATTAATATTTGTGGTTAATTGGTAAAGATTTAGGACTTGGAAAATTTATATAAATTTCTACATTTTAAATGTCACCTGCTGTAAAATAATTGGAATTTT
Organism: Scalesia atractyloides; assembly: GCA_947069175.1. Taxonomy (NCBI): domain Eukaryota; kingdom Viridiplantae; phylum Streptophyta; class Magnoliopsida; order Asterales; family Asteraceae; genus Scalesia; species Scalesia atractyloides. The sequence goes on along the minus strand of CAMTDV010000022.1, from coordinate 17,952,261 downwards.
TGGATGGTTGGAACTATTTTATAAAATCCTAGAAAACAGCTGAATTATGAGTATTAAGCTGAATTTGATAACTTGTGATTGTGTGCACCAAAGTGTTGCATGGATTGGATTATGTTCATGATAAATTGTTTTGATTACTATGATCACATGAGGATACTGGCATGCATGTTTGAGTGTTAGGTATGTTGTTTGTGTGTATCATTTTGTGCGTAAATTAAGTGTAGAATCTGTATTGGTGTGTTCACACACTGACTTGAAATCAATTGGTTTGTTAGGACGCAATTAGCGGTCCCATCCTTTACAACTTCTTTGCTACACTAACCGAGCAAATAAAGGTGAGTTCACGGCCCTAACTTTATCCGGTTTTTAAACAACAGGGGGAGAAACATGTATACACTCTTCAAACTCAATCTCTTTACGTTATACGAAATTAACGCCACATAACTATCCGGTAACTAAGTTGATGTTAATGTAATGTTATGGTCACTAAGTAGCTATATCACTTAAGTCCTCGTCAATCTCTCGGATCGTTAGTATTGGGTTTTAATAGCGGGGGAATTATAAGTAGTACTACTGGGCCCGACAAGCCCCATCCGAGCTAGTCGCGCTAGCCGACCGGGTATGGTCAACGGGTGAATAATTTGGCCTAACCTCGCCATGGTCAGTGATAGGCCTGGCAAAACGGAGGCACAACAGTCAGCTTCGATCGCGAACTCTTACGTGACATAACTTTAGGCTAGCTACCTATATATGTTAACATTGAACTTAATTACGAATCAACTATATTATCCCGGGTTGAGGATAATGGAAACAACAACTTATTATTCCGGGTTTGGAATAATGGAAACAACAACTTATTATTCCGGGTTTGGAATAATGGAACCAACATCATTATTATTCCGGGATGGGAATAATGGAACTAAATCGTTTTAGGGATAACGGGGAAAACAAACTATAACCGAACAAACGAATTTATGAAAACCTGTGAACTCACTCATCTTTAATGTTGACACTTGTTTCTTTACATGTTTCTCAGGACGCTAGGAGCTCTAGGTGCACTCACATGCATTGAACAAGACATCTTTTATCGAGTCTCAATTACAAACGTTGTTTTGGGTTTTTCATTTGTTTTGGCGTTTGTGTTGGCACCCATTTCTCTACTTATTTAATGCTTCCGCTAAACTTTGGTAACTAACTAAGACAATCTAAAATCTACGATAATTGGTTAATCAAATGATTTTTGGAAAACGTATTATCAAATCATATAGAGTCGTTCGACGTACTAGTGTTTCAGATTCTGGTTTGTTCACACGCCTCGCGGTAAAACTCCGCAAGTGAGAATTGAGGGTGTGACAGTGAGTTCTGGCGAACTTGAAGACCCAAAAACATAGTCATCTCCCCCAGTGAACTCATCTCGAATTTCTTCTTCATGACCTTTTCAAATTCACGACACAATCCATCATTCATAGAACCAAAAATAATATCATCTACGTATTTGAACAAGAATGATGTCCTTGTCAACACGTTTGATGAACAAAGTCCGATAAATGGTTCCCCGGGTGTATCCGTGAGCAAGCAGATGCTCTGTTAGGGTTGCGTACCACGCACGAGGCGCTCGATGCAACCCATACAAAGCTTTGTCTAACTTGTATGCATAGTCTGGCCTGTCAGGATCAATGAAACCTGGTGGTTGCGCCACGTATATCTCCTCTTTCACCGTGCCGTAAAGAAACACAGTCTTGACATCCATTTGAATAGACTGTGAAGTCCATGTATGATGCATATGACAAGAAAATGCGAATGGCTTCCAATCTAGCCACTGGTGCATAAACTTCATCGTAATCCAACCCCTCAATCTGGTGAAAGCCCTGAACAACCAATCAAGCTTTGTTCCTCATAATCACACCAGTATCATCTTGTTTGTTCCGCAATACCCAATAAGTTCCAAGAGCACGTTTTCCCTAAGGAAGCTTCACCAATTGCCATACTCCGAGTTTCTCAAACTGATTGAGTTCTTCATGCATAGCGTCAACTCAGCATGGTTCCTACAAGGCGACATCAATGCTATTAGGTTCAATTTGTGAGATAAAATAAGAGTATAGACATGTATTGATATCTCCTAATTGACTGCGGGTCTGAACTCCAGCAGTAACAGGACCAATAACATTTTCAACTGGATGATCGCGCTATAGACGTTGTGGTATAGGCGTAGCAGGAACATGGATATCTGATTGCAAGTTTGGAAAGCTCTACGATGCGACTCCAGATGGCTCCCCCTCATTAGTTGCACCAGCGGGAATGTTGACTAATGGATCAACATAACAGTCTGGTAGTGTAGGCTTAGGAAACAGAGATGATCCTAAGACATCAGGAGTTGTAGCTCCTTCATTTGCCGCAGGAGTTTCTATGTTTGGAACCTCAGCTTCACGGGAACCCGTCTGAGGAATCTGTTCAGAAACAGTTTCTTGATTCTGTGATGCTGGTGTAGGTGTAGACACAACTTCATTGAATCCAGGTGGATCCACACTCAGATGCTTGAAAGATTCTAGCAGCGGTGCAGCATCTTCATCATCCTCAGTCAAGATAGGCATCTGTAAGTCCCGATAATCCGGATCTATCAGCGATATCACACAATCACCAAGGATTGGCGGAATCCAAACTTGGTGATCTTCAAGAAAACTGAAAAGATGAAGAACAACATGAATCAACTTTAACACCTTGCACACGATACTATTACTTGAACAAGCAAAACCGTTTGGTACAAGATGGAGGCTCTCTCTAGAGAAATCCCAAAAGTCTTAACCCTAGAAATGAATAAGCTTAGCTTATATACCTAGCGTAAGGCATGCCCCTCATGGGCTTGCCTTGGGCTTTCCTGGCCCACATGGCCTATGGCATACCCAAATAACCTATAAAGGTCCAAACCTAATACAAACTAACCCAGTTAACCATCAAAGACCTTTGCGTATATTTGATGCTTCAGTCTCACACTTCTAGGACCTAACAATCTCCCCTAGACTGATGCATCAAATTGTCTTGATAGCATAAATTCAATAACGTCTTCAACAAAGACTATAGTTGTCGCTATGCTGTAAGTGTTGAGGAAGTCAGTCTCATACGTCTTGGACCTCATACTTCAACGAACTCTCAACATTGGGTCTCTTTCTTCTGCTCCTGTGGTTAGCTTCATATCAGGATCTTGATCAGCTTTACTTGAAACATCTTTGTAAAAAAGAATGTGAGAGGAGGAACCTCAGCAGCTCTTTTCTTCTTCAATCTTTCTCTTTCAAGCAAGCAGATTCTCAGGTACTTCTTCAAATGTACTGTCACTGTCAGGCGTTGACTGGCATCTGGTTCTTCTGACTCGGGTACACTTTGCTGTTGTGATGCTCCATGCTTTGTCGCCAACTAACAACATCCCAATTTTCAGCAATCCCCGTTTCTTGATCTAAATCAAGATCTACACAATTCTCATAAATTTATAAGCAAAACTTCTTATGCAACAAGGGGAGTACCACATGAACACTTGGTACATCCAAGTACTTGTACTTGGATCGAAATTCAAATTTCTTTCATCCTTTGATGATTAGTCAAATCTTCAAGAATGATTAATAATTTTTAATAAAACAAATAAATCACTCTATTTTTGGAATTTTTAATTTTCTATTTTTTAATATAAGAATATAAACAGAAACACAAATAAACAAAGAAACTAACTCAATAGTTAAGACTATACAGATACAATGGGATCAAAATCGTTTTCAGGCGGACCAAGGAACACTTTTCAGTGCGAACTTATTCAGACTGGTCTAAGTGATTGCCAATATGTTTGTCCACTTAAACTTTAACGCTCAACTTTCCTTTTTCAATTTCGTGATATACTTAAGGTAGTATTATGTTGTAATATCCGTGCGTCCCACACCATGACATACCCCCGCGATCAAGGTAAGCACAACGATTCATCGTAGCAGGTGAGTATACTGAGATCATCCTTTATCTTTTACAACGTCAGACTATTGGTGAACAGGTCAGTACTTTCGTATAGCAGAGTGACCAATAGTATCTGACGAGGGTTAGGAAATACCTTATTTGGTATGTTTGAATTCATGGAATTTTCTCATGATGAGATTTCCTTTCTCTAAAGGTTTTGGCCCTACTATTTTGGCTCTTTTTAAAGATATCATGACTGTGCCTAGGTCTGCATATAATCTGGATGCAACAGAAGGGCAGCCAAGATATCCCTGGATGACTCAACATCATAAAGACCCGAAACTTCAGATATTGGCTATCTATCAACGCAGGATTTAAGACCATGAAATCATACGCCGATGGTATGTTACCCCCAAGATACATAGTTCGTTATGTTTATATCACTTAGTATCTTATAATCACATGAGCGTTAAGCCTACCGACACATCACATTAGATCCTAGTATTTTCAGGTATAACACCTTACATGTGTCAGTCATGCCCTTTATCATGAATATTCATTTCATTTCCCATTTGATGCAAAAAGGCATTTTGTATTTATTAGTTTTTCAAATGTTTTTGTAGTTTTCTGATTTTCTCAAATATTTTTGTATTTTTCTGATTTTCTCCCCCTCAAACAATGCATATATACATATATCGCCCTCCCCCCCCCCCCTAATTTGTGCATCATACTTTATGAACAAATTTACCTAATAAAGAAAACGGATGTACATAGTTTTTAAACGAAAGGAAAGGAAAATATTTTTGTTGTTTTAGCTTAACCGTTCCGTCATTAGATTAAAGACTAATCAATATCAAAATTAAAGCATGAAATTTAAAGTTGTACCTTTTCGCTGATCTTTTTTTACCTCATCTCCTCCAAAGGAAACATCGCACTCATAAAAATTTTTAACCTTTTGCAACAGTGAGATGCTTTCTGATATGTCCTAGAACAACCGCTATCAACATCCCAGAGATTGTCAACAGCACCTCCTTGGTTGTTCCTGAAAAATAAGGAGATTAGTAAGACAGTGGGACCAAGGCCATCGTGGTCCTGGGTTTCCCTGAAGCATCAAAATAAGACACTTCTTTCAGACACAAATCCCCTTTTGTTTCAAGGATTGGTGATGTTGCTACCGCCTTGGATTTGGGTTTCCAAATCTGCTTCGTTTTAACAAACACGGTTGTTGCCTTTGATTGAGCAACTTTGGCTATTTCAGGTTTAGTCGTTTCAAGAAAAGATTTTTGTTTCCGAACAGCCTTGCATTTGTTTTTGGCAACATTCCAATCCCCATCAGATAGTTTAACCTTGGGATTCACATTCTTCATTGCCTTAGGTGATGACACCTTCATCGGCTTCGAATGATTGTTATCCTTAGGTGTAACCTTCTGATTTTGAACATGATACGAAACATGGGGATTATGTGTGCAGTTTCGAGCGATGTGACCAGGAATGCCGCAATTGAAGCACGTTTGTCTCTTCACGTGTAAAGCATTCTGATAAGCTTGATTTGCTCTTGAAGGCCTTGAAGGATGAACTAATTCCTTCTGTTCTTTATTTCCTTGCACGTTTCTTTCAGACGAAGATAAATTTGGATGTTTGTACTTGTCGTTTGCAAGATCCTTCTTCTGTTGTGAAGATTTCTTTGGATTCTTCTTGTTTTGTTTAGACTGCAAGTCTTGTTCAAAAATCTACCCAACCTTTCCAAAAGCTTTGCTATCATGGTCAAAAGCATATTTTTCACATTTGCCATTAAAGACCAGCTTAACAAAAGCATTTTTCATAACACTAGCCTTTTGAGGGCTATTGATGCCCACTAATGATTTTGGAGAGCGTGACTTTCCTTGACGTTTGGACTTCTGCTTTCTTCGTCTCCGATTTGCTCGTTTCTGCTCTTTTAGCTTTCTCTAAACCTTTTCATTAGAAGTAGAAGGTTCAGATTGTTCAGGTTGCGCACTTGGAGCCTTGTTCACGTCAGCTCTCTCTTCATCAGCTGACTCATTAGAAGAGTCAAAAGCACCAGATGGTCACGTGTGTCTGGCATATAATCACTGGGTTTTCTATACACCATATGTTGTGCTTTCTCAATATCTTCGTTGGTTTCAGGCATTGTTGTGTAGTTGTGATTATACGGTGGGGCAACCTGATTGAATCCTAAACCCTTACCTTTGTTCTCCTTATATGCCAGCTGCACATTGCACACGTCTTGAACAAGCTTGCTGGATGTATCAAACTTCTTTATATTAGCTTTGTTTTGTTGATATTTTCCAGTAAGAAGTCCCAGCTCAACTGTTACCAAGTCGCATTCTATGGTTTTTTAATCTAATCTGGTTTTGTAATCATGGACCCAACATTTCTGTTGATTTACGTCCAGGTGGAGCTGCGCTATGTCTTTCTTTTGTGCTTCAACCTTTTCTGCAAGTAACTTGTTACTTTCTCGAAGGCTGATGCACTGAGCCATTGCATTGTTGTACTCATCAGCCAATTTGGAATTAAGTGTCCTGAGTTGAGCAACCCTATTCCTGCAAGGTTCATTGCACAAAAGGTAGTTGACTATGTCAATGTGCGAGCTTGGTTGTCAGTGTAAGTTTGGGCTTGAGGTAGAGTTTGGGGTGATGGGTTGTTGATTGCTTCTTGCTGGGCTTGAGGTTTCTGTTTGGATACTTCTTCAGGATTAGACTATATTGATTTAGCATATAGATCTTAGAGATCTTGGTTTGATTGTAAATGATCCCACAACCAAGATACAAAAGAGTCTTTGTCATCTCCCAAAACGCTATTCAACTCATCTCTTACTTCCTCTTTTCGCCTCCCACGTTCAAGCAAACGCATCACATAGTCAGCAACCGGATCAACATTGTAGTTTCTGATGAACTCATTTAACTTTTCCTTCACTTCATCCCGTAGGTTCGGGTTTTGATTTTGTGTTGGACTGAAAACTATGTTCGAGTGCTGAGCTTGGGCTGTAAACATCTTCGGATAATCGAAACCTTACTGGTAAACACGATAAAAAATGTCTGAAATGGTTTTTTTTTTGTCCTAAAAATCACATGAGTCTAACCGTGCAACCGGTTTGTCCAGATTGTCTATGGATCAAGTTCTGTGTGCGAAAATGTTTAACTCTGGTTACGTCAGCTGGTTAACATTCCACCTTTGTGGGTACAATTCGGAACAGTACCGAATTCGAAATAGTAACTTGGATTAAAAATCCGAGATGGAATCCGGAAACAGTGATCTGAGATACTAATCCGAGATGGTGATTCGGAATAATGATCCGAGTTGGTATCCGAGATGCACTATTTCAATCCGAGATGCAATCCGAAATAAAAGCCTGATCTAAAATGCCAGATCCTTATCCGGAATGCGAGTAATCCGGATAGGTTGTTAAGAAGGCTGATGAACAGTTGTCTAAAATCAATCCGAGATGGATGATCTTCTTCGTGTTCTTTGGGATCTTCAACGATTGAATTCGAAATTCAGCAGAATCCGAAATCAATCCGAAATCAGTCCGAAATTCAAAGAATTTATCCGAAATACTTGAATGTTGATCCGAAATGCTTGAATATGATCCGAAATGCCTGTTTTTCAGTAGAAATTGTACAGAATCAGTGTGATATCAGATCTGAGCCTGGAAAATAGGTTCAACAGGCTCTGATACCACTTGTAAGTCCCGATAATCCGGATCTATCAATGATATCACACAATCACTAAGGATGGGCGGAATCCAAACTTGGTGATCTTCAAGAAAACCGAAAAGATGAAGAACAACACGAATCAACTTTAACACCTTGCACACGATTCTATTACTTGAACAAGCAAAACCGTCTGCTACAAGATGGAGGCTCTCTCTATAGAAATCCCAAAAGTCTTAGCCCTAGAAATGAATAAGCTTAGCTTATATACCTAGGGTAAGGCATGCCCTTCATAGGATTGCCTATGGGCTTGCCTGGCCCACATGGCCTATGGCATACCCAAATAACCTATAAAGGTCCAAACCTAATACTAACTAACCCAGTTAATCTCAGTTAACCACCAAAGACTGTTGCGTATCTTTGATGCTTCAGTATCACACTTCTAGGACCTAACAACATCGGTGGGGGTTCAGAACTTGTGCCTGTACCTGCATTCATATCAGAAGAGACATCAATAGATTTAAACAAAGAGGAATAATCATAGAGCCAGTCGGGACCAATTCGTGCGTCCTTGGGATTCTCCTCCAGCCAACCCACATTGTAGGTTTCAACTACCATTTTGTTGATCTTGTTGTAGACACGATTAGAAGTATTCTTAGAGTAGCCGACAAAGATGAATGGATCTCCGCGTGATTCAAATTTTCCCTTTGCATCTACGAGTAGGAGAACACAGGGGCATCTGAATTCGCAGAAATGCTTGACCGAAGGTTTGTGACCTTCAACCACTTCATACGGCATTTTCATGTGCCCTTTGTTGATCAGGGCATGATTCTAAATGTAGCAAGCGGTATTGACTGTTTCTGCCTAGAAAATAAGAGGTAGTTCTGATTCGACCAACATAATATGTGTTGCTTATATGAGTGTGCGGGTTATGTGTTTTGCAACCCTATTCTGTTGGGGAGTTCTGGCTGCACTGAACTGTAAATCAATTACCTTGGAGGAGCAAAAAGAATTCAAAGAGGCGTTCTTGAACTCTGTTCTGTTATCACATCGAATAGCCTTCATTGTGGTGTCTGCCTGGTTTTCCATTAGGATGATAACCTGTTTGACTAACTCAGCTGTTTCACTCTTTTGTGCCACAAAAAAAAATACCCAAATGAAACGGGAGTAGTCATCAATGATAACCTGACAGTATGCCTTCCCGCCAATGCTCAGAATATCGGTCGGATAAAAAAGATCCATATGAAGTAATTCCAATATTTTTGACGTGGAGGGTGCGGGTTTCGACTTGTGTGGCTTTCGATGTTGTTTCCCACGAGCACATGATTCACACTTTTCAATTTGCATAAAATCCCTAACAGGCAGATCTCTGACTAAACCACCTTTTACAAGTATGTTGAGATTCTTCATGTTGATATGTCCTAGTCGGCTGTGCCACAACATTGCATCATGCTCAGCGGTCGACGAGAACAAACAGGTAAGCTTGTAGGTAGGGGCCTTGTTCATGTCGATGACGTATGCGTTTCCTTTGCGTTCAGCTTTGAGAGAATCCATTCATCAGCAATAATGAGGCCTGGTTTCAACACATAGCATCCTTCCTTTATAAAGTGCACATCTAAATGATAATCACAGAGCTGAGACACACTCAAGAGACTGTGCTTCAACTCTAGGACATAGTTCACGTTCTTGAAGCTGAGAGCTCCATTGCACACCGTTCCTCTCATCGTTATCTTTCCCATTTCACAGCCTGCGAAAGAGACAAACCCACCATCGAAAAACTGAATATCAGTCAACTGCGAGATGTCTCCTGTCATGTGCCTAGAACAACCACTATCGACATACCAAAGTCTGACGAGAGTCCTCCAAAGTTGTTCCTTCACATTTCAACATGTTTAGTTAGAAGCTGCAACCCAGGCCATTGACGATCTGGTTGTTCCATTTGCATCAACATAAGTGACCTCACGAAAAATTAAATTAGTTGAGGATGAGTTCGGTGATGCTTTTGATTTGTCCAATTTTGGGACAGAAGACAAGATCTTGGTCAAGATCTTAGGCCTCCAGGTTGGCGAGTCAGACTTTTGCACAACTTTCGGAGTGCTAGAAGGATTCAGAGAACCGGAAGGTCTTAGAGATATTTGATTTTGTCTCTTAGCCATGTTCAAGTCTTGATCAGAGGGCTTAGCCAGAGAAAATCGAGCCTGATATAGGCGGTTGGACATAGCTCTCTGATTTTTTGAAGATAGGGCGTTGAAAGGCATAAATGCATTTTGACAGTTTCGTGCAATATGCCAGGGAAATCTGCAGTTGAAACAGGTATGCCTCTTCTGGAAGAAAACATTCCGTTCAGCCTGGGAAATTCTAGGCAGCTTGTCTATCAGTTTCTTGTTTGCCGGTACTGACGGCTGGCACAAGGTCTTAGTCTTGGCTGTAACCTACTCACAACCATCAGCACACTTGTAAGTTTTCTGATTTGAATTAGATAGTTTGGAGTTGGTAGACTTAGGCAAAATTTTAACTGATTCATGTTCAGCTAGTGGCTTAACAGATTCAGTTTGGGGCTGCTGAGTCAATTTCTCAGAATGAGGAACTAAATCAGCAGCAGCCTTTTTAGTAGGCTGAGGTGCCTGTTTGACTTTCTTCTTTTTGGATCTACATGATCTCTGTTTCTTTTTATCATATTTCAAATCATTTTGCTTGACGGATTCTTCAGAGGAAACGGGTGATTCAGCAGGGACATCCTTTTTCTGAACTGTTAGAAGATGAGCTTTGATCATTAGTAGGAAAAGGAATCTCTATATTTTGAAAAGTTTGAGATTCCGATTCAGATTCAGTTTCAAAAGTTTTATCTGAATCAACAGAGGGAGGTTGCTCATTTTCTGTCATTTCAGAATCAGTCAACCGATCTTCATTCGAACAATCTGATTCGCCCGATTCTTCGGGTTCTTTACCAACGTCACTCGTCATAGAGTCGGTTGGTTGGTTGATTTCCTCACTGTCGACCCAGGAATAGCATCAATAGGCGGTGCTTCGTCAGAAGAACTTTCAGTCTCTTCAGTAGGAACTTAGGAAACCAAATCATCTGTCGATGTTGTACCTATAGTAAAAGTTATGTTTTCATCACAAGAGTTATCACATACATTATCAGAATTCATAACATCAGCATCAGATGAAAAACCAGAATTAAAAACGTCTAAGTTATCAACACAACCAACATTGTCCGAGAATTTAGATTGTTCAGTAAGAAAAAGATTCAAAATGTCAAAAGCAGGTTTATAAAAATCATAATCAGCAGCTGAATTGTCCGAATATGAATTCAGACATTCTTCTTCATCACCACCTGTAATATCCTCAACTAATATTTCTTCTGCACATGAAGTAGAAGCGTTAGTAGCATTCATTGTGTCAGTTTCAAGAGGATTTTCTTGCTTTGATTCCTTAAGTGGTCTAGCTGCCTCTTCTTTAGGCGTCATTTTCTCAAAACCATCTGAACTACAAGAGGGGGTGTCACCATATTCTTGCAAAACTGGTGTGGAAGAGACAAAACCAGCATCCTTCTTGAGTTCAATTGGCTTAGAAAACTTTGGATAGTAGGGCTTCCATGGTTTTGAAAAGTAATATGAGGGTTTACCAAACATCATATTTTCTTCATTTTCTAGTTCTGCCTCAGAATCAGGCATTCGTGTGTAGTTATGATTATATGGTGGAGGAGCCCTATTATACCCAACGCCTTTTGTTTTGTTGTTCTTGATATTCAAGCTACAGATCGCACAAGTCCTTGACCAGCTTGCTGGAAGTTTCAAATTTTTTTAATATTTAATTCGTTTTCTTGAAACTTTCATGTTAAGGAATTTATCTTGGCTAAAGCTGCTTGAAGTTCTATGTCCTTTTCAGCTAATTTTAGCTTATAGTCGTATACCCAACATTGTTGTTGGTTCAAGTCAAGCTTTAGCTGAGCTATGTCTTGTTTCTGTGCTTCGACCTTTTCCATAAGAAGCTTGTTCTTATGTTTAAGGGCGATGTTTTGCGATAGAGCTTGATTATATTCAGCTACAAGAGTCGAATTATGGGCGCGCATTTGTGATAATTTAAAACGACAGCTATCTAAACAGAGAATGCGATTTATCGTTTCTGAGAGATCAAGTGTCTTAGCTGTCTGCGCCATCATGCAATGATTGCTGTTCTTGGAGAGATTCAGAGTCTCCATCAGGGCTGCAGCATCTGCCCAGTTGAACCCTTCATGCTGCTATGCCACCAAGGCTGTTGATTTCCCGCTAGAGCTGCTCGAGGGACTTGAAGAAGACTTTAAAGGAGAGACGGGCACAAGCTGTCTGTCACTATTCTGAATATCTGCCACTCTGGATGAGACATATCCAGATGGCGTCTTCTTGCATTCCCGTGCGAAGTGCCCTAGCTCATGACATACATAACACCTGAGCTTATCTTTCGTTAGGCCAGTCTTCAGATTCGTCAATGGTTGTCGCCCGTACTTCTTTTGAAATTTGTTGACACGGAAAGCAGCCATCGCAAGATTCTAGGACATGTCAATCTTGTCCAGATCCTCCTCCATGATCTGATCTACTTCAGTTGGGAGAGGTTTGGGGACCTTTGTGTCCGGATCATCATGAGTGCTATAAACTATGGTTCGAGGACCATTCATGATACATCTCCAAACCCCCGACTCTTTAGCCTTGCAGTATTGCTCAAACCTGAACTTCCATTCATAATATTCGTTACCATATATCAGACGGGGCACCTTTGTAGAAATGCCAATGACTTGGTCTAACTCTTGGTGAAGAGCCAGCGTCTATGACTACAAAGCTACCAGAGTTGCATTTATCAGATCCTAAGCTGTCATATAACTGTTCATCATTTTTAAAATTTTACCAACTAAAATTAAAGTTAATTTAATTTCTGATTATGAACAGTCCTTAATGAGTCCGAGATAGTGGTCCGAAATGAGAATCCGAAACAGTAATCCAGAATGCTATCAAAGACACAGCAACAGTAACTCGGATGAATCTGAAATGCTTTCTTGATCCGAGATTAAAAGTCAATCCGGAATGGAGATGAAATCCGAAATAGAGAATGATCCAAATTGCAAGAGATCCGAGATGAATGCCAATCCGAGGTGAGAGGTGATCCCGAATAGGAAAACAGATCCAGAATGGAAGCCTGATCTGTAATGAGAGTCTGATCCGAAAAAAGAACCCTTATCCGAAATCAACAGTATTCCGAAATTCCTGCAAACAGATAAACACAAGTTAATTTAAACAGTGATCCTTATCCGGAATGCGAGTAATCTGGATAAGGTTGTTGAGAAGGCCGATGAGCAGTTGTCCGGGATCAATCCGAGATGGATGATCTTCTTCGTGTAACTTTGGGATCTTCAACGATTCTGTATCCGAATTGCTTGAATCTCCTTCGGTTTTCTCTGAATAGTAGCAGTCCGAGATTTTAAAGCAGTAGCAACCTTCAATAGTTCTTAAACAATGATATTTCGAGATGACTAACAGCAACAGTTCTTCGAGATGACTAACAGCAACAGTTCTTCGAGATCTGAACAGTTCTTCTTCAGTTCGTGACACTGAGAGCCTGTATCGAACAGCAGGTTGTGATACCAATTGTAAGTCCCTGATTCGGATCAGTGCGTGATATCACAACAACTAATCGATTGCTGAAAGAAAGATTAGATGAACAGAACAAGAACAATCTCCAATTAATCAACTTGCATACACTAAATAGTGTCTGATATGAGATATCACCCTAGCTATAGCGTGAATAACAAATTAACAACAACCCTAAACCCTAACCCCAACACATGTATTTATACTACTCTCAAAACCCACTAATAACAACCCTTGGCCCATAAGACTCTAGGAAGCCCACTCCAACACCCTTAGCCCAATATGCAACTCTAATGTGTAAACCTTTGAGCTAGGGGCCCAACAATCATAAAGTACGGTCTTTAATTGTAGAAAATGGCATGTTTCACAGATTATCATGCCCATACATGCAAAACAAAATGGGCAAGTGGAACGTAAAAAGAGGCACATAATTGAAACCAACTTGGCCATGCTTTTTAATGCTAAACTCTCATCCAAATTTTGGGTTGATGCCTTTTCTTTGGCGGTTTATATTATCAATCGCCTTCCGACCCATATGTTAAATGGAAAATATCCGTTTGAAATATTATTTTCTCATCCACCAAATTATAACAACTTTCGGGCTTTTGGTTGTAGAGTGTTCCCATACTTGCGAGACTATTTGGAACATAAACTAGCTCCACGAAGCCTACCATGTATCTTCGTTGGTTATTACACCATCTATAAAGGTAATCAGTGTCTTGACCTATCTCATCACCCTATCTCATCACGTGTTTATATCACGCGTTATGCTCGTTTCAATGAAATTTTTTCCTTGCATCGACACCTTAAATGACAAGCCCATATCTTCACTTGAATTAAGCTCATTTCATGAAAATATTCCTCAAAATTTTCCTAAGCCTACTCCCGGTACCAACATATCTCCAACCCCTAACCCAACTAACTCCCCATGCCACATAAGCATGGATTAACCCATTCCAGCCATACCTGAAAATAATAACAACCCTCTTATGAACCCAGCCGTTGCCTCAATGAACCACCTCCCTCACCCGAACCATCTGCCCATACCTCACTCGCTACCACTCCTCCTTCCAGCCCTATTCCTCTAATTCCTCAAAACTCTCCCACTCTTTCGACCTCTTCTCCCAGCCTTACACCTCCTCCGCCCTCCTTTACCAGCCCACCCTATGATTACTCGTGCAAAAGCAGTTATTTTCAAACCCTATCATCAGGCAGACTTATCTCAAGTTCTTCGAAATCCTTTTCACCATGCACTTTTTGTTTGTCATGATCCAAAAGGAATTAAATCTGCCGCTAAAGATAAAAATGGATTGATGCAATGCTCAAAGAACTTGATGCGATATATAAAAAAACACTTGGACGTTGGTTCCGCGTCCTACAAATCGGCACATTGTTAGATCAAAATGGATTTTTCGAACAAAGTACCATTCCGATGGCATGGTTGAACGCCACAAGCCCCATCTTGTGGCGCAAGGCTTTAGCCAATATCCAGGCATTGATTACTCTCACACTTTCAGCCCCGTTGTGAAGGCATTCACGGTTCGCATCATCATCTCGCTAGCTGTTCTTAACGGTTGGAAATTACATCAGCTTGATGTAAACAATGCATTTTTACATGGCCATTTAAAAGAATGTGTGCACATGGAACAACCACCGGGTTTTGTTAATCCCGACTTTCCTAACCATGTGTGTAAACTCAATAAGGCTTTGTATGTCCTTAAGCAAGCTCCCTGTGCCTGGTTTCAAAGATTGAGCAATTTTTTAATCCAAAACGGTTTCATATGTAGTTGTGCAGATCCATCTCTATTTATTTTAAAAACGGGTCTTGTATCATGTACCTACTTGTGTATTTCGATGACTTGATACTAACAGGTAATCATGCTCAAAGCATCAAGAACTTCATTCATTGTTTACATAATGAATTTGCTATCAAGGACCTTGGTGAGCTTAGTTATTTCTTGGATCTTGAGATCACCTATACACCTCATGGTTTATTTCCAAATATACTCAAGAAATTCTGGACCGTGCTCATATGATGGATGCTAAACCAGCCCCCACGCCACTTGCTTCGATGTCGTTTTTTTGCAACACAGGTGATCCTTATTCAGACCCTATTCACTACAGATCTATCGTTGGGGCTTTGCAATACTTGACTGTCACAAGCGTGGACAACTCTTATACCGTCAATCAAGTGAGTCAGTTCCTCCATGCTCCCACCATTGACCACCCTTCAGGAAGTCAAAAGAATTCTTCGCTGCTTAAAAGGCACGTTGGCTTTTGGTCTTACTTTTTTCAAAGCCGACAAAATTATCTCTTGTTGGTTTTTTCTGATGCGGATTTGGCTCGTTGTCTGGAGACTTGCCACTCCACTTATGGTTTCTATATCTTTCTTGGGGCAACTTAGTCTCATGGAGTGCCAAAAAGCAACCCACCGTCTCGCGCTCGAGTTGTGAATCTAAATACAGGGCTATGGCCAACATGGTGGTTGAACTCATTTGGATCACTCATTTGTTTCGTGAACTTAATGCTTTACCTCCATCTCGGTCAATAATACACTGTGACAATAAAAGTGCGTTATTTCTTACTCAAAATCCTATCTCACATAAGCGGATAAAACAGCTTGATATTCACTATCACTTTATACGGGAACTTGTCACCGCTGGAAAGCTCCACACACAATCTATTCCATCCAAGCTTTAGATTACTGACATCTTCACCAAGAGCCTTGCACGTCCTCTGTTTGATCAATGCTTCGCCTTTGTCCGCCACCCTTTCGCTTGCGGGGGATATTAACTTATCACCTTCCTGAGTATTGCTACCATTATTGTTTTATGGTGTATTTGTACTTTTATTCATTCTTTATAACCTAAGTGTACTTTTGTATCTTATATATTCCTTGCCCCTTCGTATTAAAAGGCATAAGTTGAAATACATAACTTATAATTACAAACTCATGAGGACTTCTAGTGCTTCCCAAAACACACCATTTTTCATGTGGGATCATGGTACTTATAGAACTTTATTCCTAATCTAATATTTAATCTCAGTCAGCGAATATAGTGTTGGTCCAGTGGTTATCTTTACTTTCTAGATTTAATCTCATTCTTAAACTTAAACATTCTAGTTCGAATATTTATCTTGTTTTCTCTTTAGCATGCTTATGTGATAACTAAAAGAATCTCTTAAAGCAAATCGTCATCGATATATTCGGTATTAAATTTTCTATATCAGTTGTTAGTTGTTTGTGTTGGAAAATTAGTGAATGTATATTTAGTTAATTAATAATTGAGTGAAATTATTATTACTAATTAAACTCTTCATGCCCATACACGCCACCACAAAATGGGCGAGTGGAATGTAAATAGAGGCACAGGCCATGCTTATTAATGCTAAACTCTCGTCCAAGTTTTGGGATGATGCCTTTTCTTCGGCGGTTTAATTATCAATCGCCTTCCAACACATATGTTAAATGGAAAATATCCGATTGAAATATTATTTTCTTCACTTGAGTTAAGCTCATTTCATGAAAATATTCCTCAAAATTTTCCTAAGCGTACTCCTAGTACCAAATTATCTCCAACCCATAACCCAACTAACTCCCATGCCACATATGCATGGATTTACACCGTTCCAGCCATACCTGAAAATAATCACAACCCTCTTATGAACCCAGTCGTTGCCGTCAATGAACCACCTCCCTCACCCGAACCGTCTGCCCATACCTCACCGGCTACCACTCCTCCTTCCAGCCCTATTCCTCTAATTCCTCAAAACTCTCCCACTCTTTTGACCTCTTCTACCAACCTTACACCTCCTCTGCCCCTCCTTTACCAACCCACCCTATGATTACTCATGCAAAAGCGGGTATTTTCAAACCCCATCACCAGGCAGACTTATCTCAAGTTCTTCGGAATCCTCTTCCCCATGCACTTTTTGCTTGTCATGATCCAAAAGGAATTAAATCCGCCGCTAGATATAAAAACTGGATTAATGCAATGCTCAAAGAACTTCATGTGCTATATAAAAACAACACTTGGACGTTGGTTCTGCGTCCTACAAATCGGCACATTGTTGGATCAAAATGGATTTTTCTTACAAAGTACCATTCCGATGGCATGGTTGAACCCCAGAAGGCCCATCTTGTGGCGCAAGGCTTTAGCCAATATCCAGGCATTGATTACTCTCACACTTTCAGCCCCGTTGTGAAGGCATTCACAGTTCGCATCATCATCTTACTAGTTGTTCTTAACAGTTGGAAATTACATCAGTTTGATGTAAGCAATGCACTTTTACATGGCCATTTAAAAAAATGCGTATATATGGAACAGCCACCGGGTTTTGTTAATCCCGACTTTCCCAACCATTTGTGTAAAATCAATAAGGCTTTGTATGGCCTTAAGCAAGCTCCCCGTGCATGGTTTCAAAGATTGAGCAATTTTTTTAATCCAAAACGGTTTCATATGTAGTCATGCATATCCATCTCTATTTGTTTTTAAAAACGGGTCTTGTATCATGTACCTACTTGTGTATGTCGATAACTTGATACTAACAGGTAATCATGCTCAAAGCATCAAGAACTTCATTCATCGTTTATTTACATAATGATTTTGCTATCAAGGACCTTGGTGAGCTTAGTTATTTCTTGGGTCTTGAGGTTACCTATACACCTGACGGTTTCTAAACCATTCCGAATATACTCAAGAAATTCTGGACCGTGCTTGTATGATGGATGCTAAACCAGCCCCCACGCCACTTGCCAAGACTGTCGTTTTTTGCAACACAGGTGATCCTTATTCAGACCCTACTCACTACAGATCTATCATTGGGGCTTTGCAATACTTGACTATCACATGCCCGGACATCTCTTATGCTGTTAATCAGGTGAGTCAGTTCCTCCATGCTCCCACCATTGACCACTTTTAGGAAGTCCAAAGAATTCTTCGCTACTTAAAGAGCACGTTGGTTTTGGTCTTATTTTCTCAAAGCTGACAAAATCATCTCTTGTTGGTTTTTTTTATGTGGATTGGGCTCGTTGTTTGGAGACTCGCCGCTCCACTTATGGTTTCTCTATCTTTCTAGGGGGCAACTTAGTCTCCTGGAGTGCCAAAAAGCAACCCACCGTATCGCGCTCGAGTTGTGAATCTGAATACAGGGCTATGGCCAACATGGCGGCTGAACTCATTTGGATCACTCGTTTGCTTCGTGAACTTAATGCTTTACCTCTATCTCGGTCAACAATACTCTGTGACAATAAAAGTGCATTATTTCTTACTCAAAATCCTATCTCACATAAGCGGGTAAAACATCTTGATATTGACTATCACTTTATACGGGAACTTGTCACCGCTGGAAAGCTCCACACAAATTTATTCCATCCAAGCTTCAGGTTGCTGACATCTTCACCAAGAGCCTTTCACGTTCTCTGTTTGATCAATGCTTCACTTTGTTCCGCCACTGTTTCGCTTGTGGGGGGATATTAACTTATCACCTTCCTGAGTTATTGCTACCATTATTGTTTTAGGGTGTATTTGTACTTTTATTCATTCTTTATAATCTTTATAACCTAAGTGTACTTTTGTATCTTATATATTCCTTGCCCTTTCATATTGAAAGGCATAAGTTGAAATACATAACTTATATTTACAAACTCATGAGGACTTCTAGTTCTTCCCAAAACACACCATTTTTCATGTGGGATCATGGTACTTATAGAACTTTATTCCAGTGGTTATCTTTACTTTCGAAATTTAATCTCAGTCTTAAACTTAAACATTCAAGTTCGAATATTTATCTTGTTCTCTCTTCAGCATGCTTATGTGATAACTAAAAGAATCTCTTAAAGCAAATCGTCATCGATCTATTCAGTATTAAATTTTCTATAGTCAGTTGTTTGGTATTAACTTCTTGCTTGGTGTTAATTGCTTCCTCGATACAAGCTTCAGTGGTAACTGATAAGTAGAAAAACCTTTACTTGTAAGAGCAACAACAACGCACAAGTTCATAATGGTCGTCTAAAACCAAACCACCAATTCTGGACCACACCTACGTTGTAGGAGGTTGACTTTGGTGATTTGGTTTGGTCTAGCAGACTAGTCTGGTTTGTTTAACTGGGGACCATATACACACATGCCTTTCCTTTTTTCTTTTTCTTTAATTGTAAAAGTGAGATGTGCTATGGAGGTTTGAAATCGTTTAGTGTTGGAAGAAAAAGTGAGTTCAGAATGGTTGAGGTTCGAATGATGTGGCGGGTGATATTACGGATTTGAATTTTGGACTTTGTCCAGTGTTGTAGATGCTCTAACTATGGCAGGTGATATGGCGGATTTGAATTTTGGACTTTGACCAGTGTTGTGGATGCTAGGTGATATGGCGGATTTGAATTTTAGAATTTTACTAGTATTGTGGATACTCTAACTATGGTAGAAACATCTTCAGTAGTAACACATGACTATCAGTAGCGAATCTTGCATTTATTTAGGAAATTATTTTATTGGTAGTTTAAATTAACATCAACTTGATCCTTGAGAACTGATACCTCAGTTTCTACTTCTTTTCCCCTTAGGAGTAGCTGATCTCCTATTATCATGATCCATAATTTAGTCGCTCTCTCTCAATAGCAACTTGATCTTACTCTTGGTTGGTATCAAAACGGTTCTTTATGCTCAAGTAACAACATTTAACAACACTGCTACTAAGTAAGATAAAACAATGTTACTCCAAGCCCAACGACTAATTAATTATTTAAAAGATTTATTTATAATAAATAATGATTTTTTACAACATTAGGTTGTAATTTGGGTATTACAAAATCAAAGTAGTGTGTGTGTTTTCATTAAATCGACTCTGGATCACGGAGAATTAAATGCAAGCTCGAGTTCTCAAGGTAGTGCGGTAGAGGGTGATGAGCTATGCAAGGTAGAAGGTGGAACTAGCGGCATTCGTAAAACCATCTCACCAATAAAATTTGAGTGGAATAGAACGAGTAAAGTTATCCTACAAATACTTCTAACTTTAGGAAAGGTATAAAGATATAATGGATCAAAAAATATAACACAATACTGAGAAATATGTTACAATGTCGAGGAACGATGAAAATATTATAAAAACACAATCCTAAATAAAAAAAACACGATGATCTACACAAAAATTCTAAAATCTACAAACTAAAAATTAAAAAGCGAAAACCTAAAATCTAATATCATAAAGTTCGACGAGACAGTTTTAATACTACAAGAATGGGTTCAATTGGAGTTCATTTTAATACCTTTCATATGACTTTCTACTTTTACAAGACTATGTATTTGAACCTTACCCGAAATGAACAGGGGAATGTTTGGCTTTTCTCTAAGTTAAGGATATAAATTTAACTTGTATTAACAATTTTTTTTAATATTTGTAAAATGGATCAATCGTATTACCAAGTCGACAAACAATAATTACCAAGGCCGAAATTCCTAAGAAATTAGGACATACACCATAGTTTAGAAATATCCTATGATCATCAAGTTTTATGTAAATAAAATTAGTTGATACATATTTATACATATACTACTATATAGAACACGTGCTTTGCAGCGGGACTGTATAACCAAACAAAAAGTAGATGTAACAATGTTAAACCATGCATGCATATTGCGGCGTCTTAACCCACAAAAATTAGACTAAAACATAAAACAAAGAAAAAAGATCGACTTAGGACCTGCGCTTTGCAACAGGATCGTTAAACAACAAAATAAGACGTAAAAACGCTGAACCACACACGCACATAGCGTGTTAACTTGCATTTGCACCGAAAAGTAAAACATTGTCATTAAAAAGTGTGTGTTAACTCGCAAAGTTTAGATCAAAACGTAAAACATAAAAAAAACTAACTCGATGTAGGACCCACGCGTTGCGACATGATTGTTAAATCGCAAAACAATACATAAAAACGTTGAACAACACACGCACATAGCGTGTTAACTCGTTAAAATTTAGACCGAAACGTCAAGGGCGTAACTTAGTGGGGGCCCCGGGGGGGGGGGGGCGACCCGGTCGGAAATCTCAAGCTTCGCCACTACGAAATGTTATACGTTATACATTATCGTAATAAGCACCACCACCACTTTCGCAGATGCAGCAGCAAGAATCGCTACAACAAGAAGCGGCCAGTCACATTAATAGCAGCAATGATGTAAGGGAGGAAGGAGCGGAAATGCAAGTGGAAGCATAAACGGAGACAGCAGATGAGAATGTGGATGATTCTGCGTCGTTTTGGATGACATGTCCTTACTGTTACTACATGTATGAATATCCAAGGGCTTATGTGGAATGCGTGCTGCGTTGTGAGACCTGTGAAAGGGCGTTTCAAGCGGTTAGTATACCATCTCCACCGCTGATAAGTGAAGATCAGGAGTCTTATTACTATTGTTGGGGATTCTTTCCATTGGCGATTTCAATGTCACATCTTGAGAAAAACAAAAAAAATGGTAGTACTCAGACGAACTCAAAATGGTCGCCGTTTTCACCCATGTGTGATGTAACAGGTCATGTTAAAGACCAGTTAAATAAGAAGGCGAAGGACGATTTAAATGAGGAGGCGGAGGACCATTTAAATGAGAAGGCGGCCCCAAAGAAGAAGGTGTTTGTTAATGAAAACTTGGGGCCGCCGATCTACATAGTCGATGAAATCGACGATATCTTTGATGGGATTTCTGAACCAAGCGATGATTCTGATTCGGATCTTGAATGGAATACCACCGAGAAAAAGAAGGCAAAGAAGATGAAGAAAGATAGGGTAAAGGAAGCTAGAAACGGGAACGCCAAGAATGCTTCTTCTTTACGCTCGAGCCGGAAATCTTCAGGCGTAACTACAAGAAGGCAATCGGTTCGGGCAGCAAAGGAAATGGGGAGGTTGGATTTAAACGTTGAGTTTGATAACAATGAAGGTGAAGAGCCTGCTGCAAGAGGGGGTGCTGGGAACCGAGGGAATGGGCAAGAAGATGGAGATAATATTGAGGGTATCGGGTTCTTTGAAGGGCTTGATGAGTTTTTCAGCAGCTTGCCAATCCTCTCTGTTGTGAATGATGACAAAGTTAAAGCGGCTTAGTGATGAAGTAAGTTAAAGTAAGATGTTTTTCTAGTTGTAGCTGTGCCATTTGGTGGTAATGGTGTTAATATCATTAGCTAATAATGATGCGGTAGTTTGTTTAGCAAGTAAATTCGTGTCGTGGAGGAGACAAATGAACCGTTTTGTTTAATTTCCTTCGGTCACTATGATCAAGTATTGTACTTTTGCTTGTTATCATTAACATCAGTTTTACCTTAGTTATAACTATCAGAATGCATCTTTGTTTTAAGTTGACATATTTTCAAAGAGGATGAAGAAAGCACACATCTGAATTTCTGTATTTATTCATAATCTCATTAACGAATAAAGAATATCTGAGATTAACATTCACAACACACTAATGAAATATGCAAATCAAGATTTTGAGTCTCTAGATTGTTGTAGATCATGTGATTTTTTTGCACCCACCTAATCCTGTTTCGCCCTGCTACATCGAGTCATTGTGTAATGAGTAATCATTTTCAGAACTCGTTTACTTCAAATTAGGACCTACTTGTTAACTGTAGTCCAGTCCAGTCAGTCTTCACACGCCTCCTTGGGCTGCACAGTTATCTGCATTCCACAAGCTGGCACTTATGGGACCTTGTAGCAGCCTCATGGTTATGGAACACCCTTACTGGTATGCTATCTATCAAGAAACTGCAGCAAAGGATTTATTATATGATCAGTAATAAATACACATTGGTGCGGACTGTGTAAGGCTTTCCTGTTGAGTCATCCAAGAATTCGAAGTTTATGGTGTCATGTCCTGCACTGTTATATAATTGGCAATCAGTGGCTATTAGTCAAGTTGTAATAGTTAGGGGTTGGTTCTGTGTTTAACCAACTTAACTGTGTTGGTTAAGGAGGTTGTGATCAGTTAGCGTTTGTACATAAGGGGATCATATGAAATGAGAGGGTTATGTGAGCATTTTTTTAACGGCGAGAACCCTGCACTAAATACAGCCAAGTATCAAATATACAATGTCATAATTCCATAAATCTACCCAAAAGGTCCACTCCAACCAATTCAAACTTAATTGCTGTATTCTTCAACCTCAGAAAACACATAACCTTGATCTGGCCCATGATCTTTTTAGGACGCACCACCTTGTTGCTGATTACTTTTGCGTTTCTGGCTCGCTGAATGCACCATATCGCTGCAGAGGAAACACCTTGAATTATCTTCTTTTGATGTCTTTTACATCAAATGAACTCCCTTAAATCGATATGCAACCTGTGGAATTTTAAACCATAGAGAAATCTATCTCCAAGCTTCTCTAGATACCTTAGAATGTTGAAACATATGATCAGGAGCATTAGCGGCTTACCGCATAAGACACGCATGCTGTAGATGAAACGCCAACACCTCTTCTAGATAAACTAGAGTGGGCTGTTTCTTTAATTCTGCCCTTGAGTACAGAAGTTAACTTTGACTGGAACCCAATTATTCCGCAAAACATTTATCAAATTTAAACGATAAATTATTCTTAGTAAGAAGACGTAAAGATTGGGTTGAGAAGTCGCCATCTGCATCAGCCGACCAAAATCACCGGTCTTTAGCAATTAGCATCCATGATCTTCACCTGTTTTGGAAATGATAAGCATTGGTGCCAGGAAGATGACTCACTCCCCACCCGAAGCGTTCTTTTCCACATACGGTTCCATTCCACATTATTATCCAGAATGCTATACAGGGGATCAGTCACATAAGGGCGCATTACCTGCCCAATTGTCTTTCCAGAATAGTATATCCCCACCTGATCCCACCTGTACTTTTATTAACTCCTCCATTTTGATTGATAAATTAGCTTGACTGTGGATTGAAATGATTTGCTGAGATGATTCTAAACCATAGATTTTTTTTCGTCTTAAATGGGATCGAGTAGCTTGACTATGGATTGAAATGATTTGCTGAGATGATTCTAAACCATAGATTTTTTTTCCAATTAGATTTCGTAGCTCTCACAACCCAACCCCAAGACCCCCATCAACCTTTGGAGCCATAACGTGTTCCCATGCGATCCAGTGAATTTTGTTTCTGACACTTGAACCTGTCCAAAGGAGTCGCTTGTGAATAAAGACCTTAATAACCTTTACTGGGGCTTTGAACAAAGAAAAGAAGTAAACTGGGGTACTTCACACAGCCGATTTGATTAGTGTAATTCGCCCTTCAATGAGACCTGCATTTCCAAAGAGCCAATTTTGACTCGAGTATATCATTGACCAGTTTCCAACTCTTTATAAGGTTCGTGCTTGCACTAATTGGCAAACCTAAATACGTGAAAGGGAACACACATGCCTAGCATTTATGGGATCTGGCCATTGAAGGCATTTTTTTTAATGACGTATTTCTTTTATTCCTATATATATTTTTTTTTTTTACTTGGACCCAAGACCTACACCTCTAAGTATTTAAAGACTTTGCTTTTGCCAATGGAAATTTCTTTTATTCTTTTCGTCTATGGGCCGTTGAATGCATCTGATCCACCTCCAAATCAACCCCATAAATCTTACTTTTGTCGTGGTTTAATTACAACCCCAAGGCAATGTAAAGCAACGTGACTCCTAGCGATTCCATTGCAATGACGAACTCCTTTACTGACATTGAATTCTTTTGTTGGTGCCCCGTTCACAAGAATAGATGTTCTAATAGATGATAAGCATCCCTTAACCCACATCCCCACCGCTTCGGAAAGTTCATATGTTCTAACATCATCATTAGAAAGTCCAAGTTAAGAGAATTAAAAGCCTTTTCCACCGTATTTGTTGTAGGGATAAATCTTATACATAAGTGCTCCCTGGAATGGATGACAGGTTAGATGATTCCTCAAAAGAATAGTCGTCGTCCTACCAAAACATCGCTAACGTGACCGTGTTGGAATTAGAGAAGGTGAATATTGTTTGAATTGTTGGATCGCTTGAATATTGTTCATTCACTGAGCGTCGTTTATAAAGGAAGAAAGGAACATGTCAAAGCAATCATGCAACTAACCACCGGTATGCCTCGTATAGACGCACACGTCAAACACATCAAACTGATCAACTTTAAAACACTGTACACCTCGTACCCTATACGATGCATATTGGTACCCATGTGAGACAATGTGGCATAAGATGTATGACTTTGGAATTTGTGTTAGCACTATATGCAACATATAGAGCTATACGATGCTTATAGAAGGTGTTACAATAAGGGGCTGGGTGTTCTAGTAATACGAACCTTTCTATTGAAAAGATGGGAGGCTGCAGATATTAGGGTAAAACCACGCACTATATAACCACATCTTGAACGTGATCGGCTAGGTGCTCAAGCGCGTTTGGTGAATGATTATTTTTCTGACAATCTGTCGTTCTATGACGGTGAGCAATTTTGGCGCCACTTTCGTATGAGCCACCGTCTTTTTTTTTTTTTTGGAAATTACTGGTGATTTAGAATGCGAATATACATTTTTCAAACAAAGAGAGGATGAAAGACGTAAACTTGGATTCTCTGCTTTGCAAAAAGGTACATCCTTTATTCGTCAACTAGTATATGACTTGGCGACCGATGTATGGGACGAGTATTTAAGATTGTAAGAATGAATGTGTCGGGATAGTGTTGACCATTTTTGTGAAGGTATATTTTTATTATTATTGTTAATTATTTAAAATTATTAATGTTCATTATTAAAATTATTATTATTATTTTTATATAAAACCATATTGTTAATTGTTATTTATTAGGTACTATTGATCTCTATGGACAGCTATATCTGATGAGTCTGACCTTCAATGACATCCCGCTTTTATAGAGACCCATCAAGGAATACATGGTTTTCCTGGGATGTTGGGTAGCCTTGATTACACGCATTAGAGTTTGGTAGTATGCTCAACTGCTTGAAAAGGCCAACATACTACTCGAGGTCATCATGATGGTCCAACCCTAATTCTACAAGCAGTCGAGTCATAGGATCTCTAGTTTTGGCATTTGGCATGCTTACTTTGCTATTGCTGGTGCAAACAATGATCTCATTGTTTTAAAATCATCATGTGTTTATGATGATGTCATAGACAGGGTTGCACCAAATTCATGATTTTATGCAAATGATGTGAAGTACAAGTACATGTATTATCTTGTTGATGATATATATTAGGAATGGGCCGTGTTAATTAAAAGTCTTTCATGCCCTCATGATGATAAATGGTTGTATTACAAGAAAAGAACAGGTCGACGAGCAAAGATGTTGAACGAGCATTTAGGGTATTAAAGAAACGATGGGCTATCATTGCCCAACTATTACAAACTTGAAGGAAAAATTGAGAAATATAATGTATGATTGCATTGTATTAGATAATATAGTTTTGGAGGGCATGGGTCGAGCCATTTGGGCCGACTTTGACGCTACCGTTCAGTCGTCAAACACACTTATAACCTTTACCAAGAAAGAAGCTATAAGAATGAAAATACAAAACAGTGACACACGCTTAGATCTTCGAATGAATTTGAATGAACATCTATAGTTGGATTGCTTGATGAATACGACAACAATGACAGTGGCGATGAGTAGTTCTATTATTTTGTTTTAATGTCTCGTGTTTAGTTTACTTGTTGATTATTATTATTTGTTGGTTGTTTTAAGTATGAAACTAAAAAAAGAATCAATAAGATTTTAGTTGAAAACAAATTAAATAAATGATTGAATGTTATTCGTAAAAGGCAATAAAACCCTATGTCTATGTGGCAAACACGTGGTGCAAGGGGCTACACGTCATAATCCATATATCATACTCGGTGGAGCAAATGCAAAAGTTTATTTAACTTGATCTAATATGATAAATCAAACGTACATAAACATCATAACCCATATATCATTAGCTTCCCAAGTAGGAATTTGCATAAAATTCACATGTGGGATGTTAATGTTTTAAAATCCAGTTTTTATACCGTATCGGGTTAGGCAGAGAAATGGTTTAATTGAGTGCATCCGACAGTTCAACAGGGTGTATCGAGCGGTTTAACCAGTTGTACCGAACGGTTGATAAAAAAACATTTTGTTTTCCTTAATTTTTTTTAATAAATTTCCATTTTTGTCCATGTAGTTTTGCCAAAATAACCCTATTGGTTAAAAAGTTCTAAATTAGTTTCTACAATCCAATAGTTTCATATTTGTTTCATAGCCAAGAATGGAACATCATTTGTATTATACTTCTGTAATATTTATAATTTGAATTTTTTTAGTGTACAATGAATCAAATAAAAAAGAATTTGAACATAAAAAAAAACATTCACAACATATGAATGGAATATGCAAATCAAGATCTCGAGTAGCGAGGCTTCAAAGAAATCTGGACCGTGTGCACTCAACAGGAAGACCATTGGGAAACCGTCTGTAGTCATTGCAGTAGTTGTAGATCATGTGCTTGTTTTGCACCCACCTAATCCTGTTTCGTCCTGCTGCATCGAGTCCTTGTGTACTCCATGCCTGGTTTTCATTATCAGAACTAGTTGACTTTGAGTTGGGGCCCACTTTGTTGGCACTGGCATTGAATTTCCTGTAGGAGGCTGTGAAAGGTGCCTTAGTCCAATCGGTCTTGACACGCCCACCTTGGGTTGCCCAGTCATCGGCATTCCACAAGCTGGCATACACCCTCATTGGTTGGCTCTTGGGAAAGGGGACCCAGCAGCCTCATGGTTATTGAAAACCCTTACTGGTATGTTATCTATCAAGAAACTGCAGCAATTACCATACGGTCAGTATTCCAGGCAAATAATATACAGAAAATGAGAGTAAAAACCAAGAACCAGTAAGATACTAAGATATATGCTGTATGCGAGACTTACATGATTCTTTGGGCGTTCCATACGATGGTGTATGTGTGGAAGGCTGCAGTAGGGTCGAACCATAGGTGGAACTGTTGTTCCTTGTCTCCTTTGCCCTGTGAATACACATTGGTGTGGATCGTGTAAGGGTTTCCAGTCGAGTTGCCCAAGAATTCAAAGTCTATCTCGTCATGTCCCACGCCTTGTGATGACAACTGATGTGATTCAAAACAAAGTCATGGTTAGATATATTAATTAAAGAAAGATAATTAAGATATGAAAATGTACTCACATAGAATGTGGTGACAGTGCCAGCAGAGTTGCCAGGTACTAGTTTGAGTTGCATGTCGAACCTCCCAAAGAGATACTCGTTCTTGGACTGGAAACCAGAGCCGGAGTATTGATCGAGTGAAAGGGAGAGATCCTGACCGCCATTGAGAATTTTAGCACGTTCACCACCAAATGTGATGTCCATTTCATCATAAAAACTGCCTGCGGATGCGGCTACTATTAGACATGAAATTGCTAGGAGGATTGCAGAAGCTTTAGAGTTTGAATAAAAATCTGAATGTGCCATTGTTATTTTCTGCTAGAAGGGGTGATAGAGATGGATGGATGGATGTGATGGGAAAGATTTGTGGAGTTTATATAGGTGTGGTCAGATCGGCAATTTGCGAGAGGAACCATCCTGGTTGTTGCCTGTTGGAGGAGCAAATAATTGTGCTTGCGCGTTCCAATTCCAGCTCATGTTATTCTTTTATGGTATGAGGACCAGCTGTTTGAACGACGACGAGATGCTCGTAACGTCGATTTAAATATTAATTTAGATGACGACGAGGATTTGGAGTTTGAACGACCGCCCGGTAGAAGAAGTTAAAAAATTAAGGGACGAAAGGCGAAGTCCTCTTCATCTAATCCCGATATAATGAAGCAAGATTTCGAAGAGATTAACCGACGCCTACAAAACATTCGAGATCTCGGTCATAGCGTTTACAAAATATGGAAGAAAAAAACGCCGAAAACAAAAAGTTTGTTGCGATACAAGAATCGAAACAAATGGAGAAAGATATCGAATTTTTGTCTAAACCCATCGACCATCTCACCGGCTACGCGTTGATCCTAGCCCAAATGCGTCGGCAAAAAATCCGTAAAAAATACGTACTCTAGATTAATAGTTTTTTTTATTTATTTATTTCGGTTTTTTATTTTTTTAGCATTGCAATTTTTTTATTTCTTATTTCGGTTTTTATTTATTTTAACAATGTAATTTTTTTATTTAATGAATTTTATTAGTTTTAATTAAAAAAATTAATAATTTGTTAATCGTTGATAAGGCATTATTGAGCATTATCCCACTACGCCCATTTTATGAAAAACATCCCATAATAACTCTTTACTTACTGGGATGACATATGTCTTACAATACCTATGGAAGAGTACATTATTCTTGCTTTACACTACAAATGGTCTGAGCCAACTATTCAAAGAAGAAAAAGGTCAGGAGTAAGTGGTTAAGGAAAACCATATATGACAGTATAACACTCTCTTACATTAGTCAAGAAAATCATAAATAGGAATACTCATAAAATTCCAATAATACTGATATCATCACCAATTTTGTTCGGTTGATATCCGTTATTTAATTACACATATGACGCCCCCGGCATGCCCAAGTATACACCAACATGAATCAATTTGGCTGGTGAAGTTGATCACTTAGTGAAAAAAAAAGTCACATTTTTAGCTAATTAAATATAATTTTTTAAGTTTTCACTTCTTTATTGAGTCATATAATTTATCTATTATATATGGTAAAACAACAACACTAAAAATGTAAAAAGAACTAGTGCTAATTCTCATGAAGTTCACTCGACAGAAAAAATAATATATTGTAAATAAAAAAGTACTTCAATAATTTATATATATTAGAATACTACTTAGCATAGAACATTTAAAGTTTATTTGTAAATCTTTAATCACTAATTAACATTAAAAGTTGTTTAGCAACATACTAAAACATATAAATTAGTAAAACATAAAGAAGTACATAACGGTTATTAAGAAAATGTTAAGCAAAGACGTAACGTTTTAAATAAAAAAAACAACACCACACAATCTTCCACATAAATTTTAACATGAAACATAAACATGTGATTAAAATAGGTTTTTCCTTGTACGAAATCTCGTGAGGAACAATTCTAATATGGAACCACGACTTTTTAAACTCTTTAAAGAAATAATATTTATTATAAAATAGGATAGATTGTGTCTAGTTAACTAAAAAATAAGTTTCCGAAATAAGTGTTTCCAGTTTAACACAAGAGTTTTAGTTTCATAAGTATGTATTATATTGGTTGTTATTTTGGTTGATTTTACAAAATCAAGAAACGTAGAGGAAGGTTATGAATTAAAGAATATAAATAAATAAAAGAAAATATAAAAACAGTTAAGACTGATTTTTAGGAATAAATAATGGTGAAATGTATAACACGAAATTTGATGAAATATGATAGATATGATTGTACATTTGATCAAAAGGCTTATTTTGAATAACATTTAAAAATCACAATTACAACTATTGATTAAAAAACTTGTAATGTATAACACGAAAAGGAAAAGTTAAAACGACCCTAATAATACACTTTTAAGGAATTTGCATTTCATAAGATACAAAAAGTAAATTTAAATGTATATTTCTATATATATTCATAGATTATAGATTATTGTAATTTTTTTAACCAAATAATAACAAACAACTAGAAAAAGTAAATCAAAACACGAAACAATCCGCTACAGCCATATTGTATTTAAAATATTTTTTTACATTTATAATATGTCTATTACACGTGATAGAATTATACATTATAATGTGAAATAAAAAAAAATTTAACAAAAATTAAAAATTGTAGATATTCTTTTGTACACAAAGTTTGGGTATTATTTGTTAATTTTCTACCACTATCTAAGCTTAGATATAACCCTTCATAATGATTGACCCTAGCTATTGTTGATTGACATTGCAAGAGATGGAATCATGTTAAAATATAGCTCCACCAATGCATACCTCAAAGCATGTTATGTATTTGCATATATATATATATATATATATATATAAGTTAATTACACAGATTGACCCTGTAATTTATAGCTAGTTTCACCTTTGGATACTAACTTTTTTAACAAATTTAAGGCTTGTGATTATCAGTTTGTAACGAGTTTAGGTATTAAGACTAACTTCTGTTAATTTTTCTGTTAAATTTGAGTAGAATAACTAAAATACCCTTTTGTAACTACAGGGATCATTTATGTAATTAACTTAATTTCAAACCAGGGACCATTTTCATAACTACTCTAATGAACATGTGAAGAACCCTAACTTTCCAATCTTCATTATACTTATTATACTACCGAGTTTATCCTAGTTCCCATAATGAACATGTGAAGACCCCTAACTCTCCAATCCTCAATTAACCATGATGCTACAGATAGAAGTGTAAATTATTATTTAGGAAATGATCAAAGTGTTACGAAGAGTAAAATGCATAAACAAAATGTATCGCGTTTTGTTAGGATGAACGGAATCAAGCTTGGCTGGAATCTAAAAAGTCTGGCGTGATCCAAGAGTTCTGTCACACCCTCAAAAATCCACTTACGGGGTTTTACTGCGAGGCATGTGATAAACCAGGATCTAGACACTAGTCATATCGAATGACCTCTATATGAGAAAAATAGTTTTACCAAACAACCAACGGTTTAAAAGTAATGCGTAAGCGTAACAAATGTAAAGTAAAAACGTACGTCAAAACAAACAGAAAATAAGTATGAAAATGCAACGTTTACGAAATGAAAATGTTCTTGACGCCATGCAGTGCATCTAATCGTGGCAAGTACCTTAGCGACCTAGGGGAACACGAAAGAAACAAGTGTTAGTCAATTAAGACGAGTGAGTTCACATATTCAGTTCACTTCGTTTACACAAGTTTCCACTATTCAACCTGAATAGTAATAGTAATTATTAGTATTTAATATATTATTGTTATATTTATAAGTAGCTAACCCGTGTTACGTCACGAAAAAGTTTGAAACAAAAGCTGACTGTCGTAGCCTTTGTTTGCGAGGTCTATCTCTGACCATGGCAGTAAGTTAGGCTAAGTCTACACCCGGTGACCATTACCTTTCTAGCTAGCGCGACAAGCTCGGGTAGGGCTTGTCAGGCCCAGTAGTACTACTCGAAATTCCTCCGCTGTTAATCCCAATACTAATGGTCTGAGGTTTATAAGGACTTTATATGATAATGCTACTTTGTGACCATAACAATATAACAATGTTCTGTTAAATAAAAGTGTTATAATCATATAACAGGTAGGCATTATATTACCGAAATGTGCTCGTGTTACCTTTCCTAGGTTTCAAAACGTTTAAATGTAGGGACCATGAACTCACCTTCGTATTGCTCGGCAAGAATAAGATTAAATGTATGCAATCTAGGACGATCAACCACACCCTATTATAGTTACCATGGTTTATTAGTGGTTGATTATGCAAAGCATGAAAGTCCTACACGTATCTAGCAACTAGCACGCGAACAAGTAATCACATAGCACTTCTATCATATGGTTTCATACACGTGTTCACAACCTATCCTCTGATATGATATAGGGTACTTATACAATTACCACGTAAGCACGGACACTCAAACTAACATCGGACCCATTAGTTTCAATTAGTCGAACAATCAGAACAGATTTGTTATTGCAAAACAAACTTCTAAATTTTAAACCTTTACTTATAGTTCATGTTTCCAATTCATACATTAAATTTAAAAAGGAAAACGTATGGAACTATTTCATGAAAACATCAACTACTTTTTATTTAATAAGTAATTTAGTCATAGTATCATGCTTGGAAACCCATATATAGCAATACTTGTGCTTGGTATCACCTTCATACCTTAATATATGTATCCACAATCGTACACACATGCATCGAACACCTATACTTATACTCATGAATACATATATACAATCGGTTACATATACACACACGTATACTACACATCCACATATATGCTTATCTTTACGTCCATGCAGCTACACACATACACATAATTATTCCTTTTCATACGGTTTTAGAGACAATTCATACATATCCACGCGTGCATACGATTCACCGAACACGCACACATATTTCTGGTCTCAATGAAATCGTTCATACTCGACTTGCGTATAATATTATACTTGGTTCGCATATAACAGTTTTCACACGCCCCCGCACCTGTGATTCATCCACGCGACATATACACGCTCGTCTATTTTACACGTATAATGTTCATGTGCTATTCCACATGTACAGTTCGCATACTACACCTAGGCATACATTCGGCTTCGTTCATTTAACAACATACGCATTCATTTTTCATGTACCATTCTTACCCACTGTTTCACCCACAACATACATAACTTAGAGCTTTCAAGTTCCTACATACTTGCAGACAACCTACATATGCATATAATCATGTTAAACTTATTGACAGTTAACTCCCATGCATCTAATTACACCCATGACACACCCATATCACCACCTATTCATCGAAAAGGTAATAATATCACCAAAGAAAATCGCAGCCATAAACACAAATAACTAAATCAAGAATTAACATAAACTAAAGCAATGGCTAACGTGTTACCGAGAGTTAGGAGAGGGTATGAGCCGATTGAACTTGAACCGAAGTCATGAAAGAGTCTTCTTGGAGATCTTGCTTGCGTCGGCAGGAAATGATGAAGGGAGAGGAGAGCAGATTTACGATGTTGGGTGTAGGGTTTGAGTTATGAGAGAATTATGCAAATACGTAACTAAATAAAAGGAACTGATGTTGGGCGGTTTGGTGTGTGCCTTAGGCCAAAGGGAAGAGAAAAAAGGTAGGTTTGGTCTTGGTCCACAATATTCGAAACTACAAGGGAGAGATGTGAGAGGGCCGCAAATGTGGAGAGGGGGCTGCTAGTCAATGGTTTTGATGATAATAGATATTTTATTATTATTATTATTATTATTATTATTATTATATACAAAATAGTGGGGTTGGCTGATTTAATGAGTCATGCATACATGCACATAACATAAGTTCATGTGTAACTACTAAAACTTCATGCAATATATTAATCAAAATTTTCAAAGTAATCTAATCATCATCGTCACCATGTGTTACTATATCTACTTACCATTCCCTAGCTATGTTTAATAATAATTAAAGCTAGTGTACTCCAAACTAAACACAATTAATTATCAACACCCACTACCATCCATGCATGCTATACGTTCACAAGCACACACACATAGTTAGTTTAAATTTGGCCACGTGAGTAAGAGTTCTTAGTTTCAAGTTATACGCTAATATGATGAAATATGTCGATATCTAACGTAACATTTATTTACAAAGTGCGAAACGAACGGTGCTAACCTCACGAGCACAGGATGTCACAAGTTCACAACGCACGACTTGAAGAAATTGTAAGCAACTAAGATTCTTAAATGTCGTTTGTTATTTATAACTAATTTTAACCGAAACTGAACAGAGTTTGAATGGTGTTTATGATCGACGATAATGGGTCTTTGAATTTTGGGTATTGATTGGCAATTTATTGTCTATAAAACCACAGATGATAAACATGGTATGATTAGCTACACATTTCGAATTGATTATGCAATGATTTGGTTAAATGGTTTCGCCGGAAAATTATATCTCGCCAGAATGATGGTCAACGACGGAAGCGGGGGGATGGGGCGGGTGTTAATGTTGATTTCAATCAAGTTTGGCTGAAAGGCACACCAGGTCCCTGTTGTTTGAGGTCTTTTTCAAAATGATACAAACTTATTTGATATAACTAGATGCAACTTCTAATATATGCAGTTAATGGTCCAATTAATTAATTGATGTGCTCAAAGTTGCTTAATTAAAACTAACTAAATTACTCTAATCTAAACAATCTAAGTTTTAAATTTGTAAACTAAGACTCTCTAAACCTAAACCACACAAACAGCAAATGTACCGATCAAAGCAGTAAAACTAAAGTAAGTCCGAGTATCTAACCCACGAGACTCTACAGCTTACGTAAACTAGACTCGATTACTTATCTAAACTGACTCGACTTAATTATTTTATTGTTTTGAGGGGTGTTCTAATAACCTAATGCAATTAATAAAATTAACTAAAGCTGACTAAGACATGAACTAAGACTGAGGATGAATTCAGATGATAGGAAAGCACTACCTAGGTCAAAATCCTATGCATGAATGGCAAGCTTTCTAGCAGTAAAGGAATTATTGTGGAACCGGGATCTTAAGATACTAAACTCAAACGATAACATACGGGACCCTCGACCCTTCTCAAGGTGAAATATATATGGAAACCTAAAAGCTCCTAACGGTTTCCCTCACGGGCTTTCCAACTCTAATAAAGATGTACTCTCTAGACGATCTACCTCACAGCGCAAAAGTCAAAGGTAACTATGGAATCCTGATTAGACTCGGTAAGCAAGGAATGGAAGGTGAACTTGGAAGATCTTCCCACAAAGGCTATAACCCTAGCAATCTAACACTCAAGACAAACTTACAATCTCTCACCTCACAGCTATCGAGATTGGTAGAATACTTAAACCTATCCAAATCACAATTATTACTCCTATGGATCACTATGTCTAGCAAACCATCCAATAATCAAGAACACACAGTAAATTAACCTAGCATGCACCTATTATTTGAAAGACATTTAATAAAGAATATGGGAATTAAATAATGATTCAATGAACAAATAAAATATGCATATACAAACTAGGATGCATCTATTATTTGAAAGACATTTAATAAAGAATATGGGATTAAATAATCATTCAATGAACAAATAAAATATGCATATACAAACTATAGGCTTTGTTCATTACTTTGTTTCTAAATACGACTTTAGTTTTAAAAAGACGACTCTGACTAGGATGACTACTTGGAATTGGAGTAGTACCCCTGTATGGATTGGGACAATGTCTGTTATTAAGCAACTCTTATACGTATAATAATACTTCTTATATGTCTTATAAAACATTTATATAATGGCAATTCTTATATCTTCTAGTTAGTTGTGGTTTTAGATACTAAGTTCTCATTTCTCTCATGTCTCTAGGTTTGATATATTCTAGCTCAAATTATGTGTTTATCACGTATTGCAAGATTATGTGGCACTTGATGTAGATCAATTTATGTCACATTCTCTGCTATATTATGTTTGGCATGTTAATTGTGCAACAGTTGTTTAAAATGTATGCCTTATGACTCTGATGTATTATCTTTTTCGTTATCTGTATTGATCATTTCGCAATCATCTCACATGCGTAGTGATGAAATTGGTAGCGAAAGTTGGCTTGATCAACTAAACTGATAAACATAGTTTATAGTAATATTTGGAGTATGAGACCCCTGAATTTTTTTCTTTCATTTGCTGTCAACTAAAAAGAATACTTTCAAAAGGGAGTTTATAAAGCCAAATAGAAATATAACTCGTACCTGCCGCCCACAAAATAAGATAAGCCAACAGCATAATATAATAGAATTGGGAATTGGACCCTTTGTGTGCCCAAATTAAATAAGGTACGACCAGTACTCATAAAAGCCCAATTACTGTTGCCTATATATTACGATGGAACCCAAAAACATAACTTTTGAAAGTTGGAACGACAGAAAAGGCTATAAAACTCGTGTCTGAAGGAAACAAAAGCAACTAACTAAGAGAATCGAAGATCTAACAATGTGGGAAGTAAGAGTTGACTTTATTTGTTACATCCTTACAATTTTCGAGTCTTGGAACTTGTGTTTGATGTTGATTTTAGTTTATGTGTTGAATTTTTTCATCATGAACAACTAAACATTTTTGTAATTGTCCGTAGGAGATGATTCTTTAAATGAATTAAGTTTATGATTAGTTTGCAATAATATGATTTTAGTAGTTTGTTATGGATTAATCTTATGATGTGCATGAGCATATGTTGAGTATTGATTGCGTGTTGGTTGTATGGTTATCGATCGTTCTATGAGGTTATGCATGTTAGATGCAGTATCTTCTATCTGTAGGTTATATTGTTGTCCATTAACTTAGGGCTTGAAACTTTAATCGGTAATAGATAATTAGCATCATAACTGGTAAGCATATGGGCTACCTATGGTAAAGGACTTAATAGAATGAATATCTGGAAACTAGTTAGAGTTTTCTATATGATTGGTCCTAGTTTGTTCGTAAATCGCTATGTCCGTAGTTAAATCTTGAATCGAATCTAGAAACCCTAAGTCATAAAAATCCATATCAATACTAGCTTTACCCAATTAGGTCTTGAGATGTGACTATAGCCATTAACCCTAGTTTGGTAGTATTAACGATGGTTAGTATTAATCCATCTTAGCACTTCATACACTACTATCAAATCTAGTCATTCTTCGTTGATTCAATTATTGATGGTTATATTTAACCCTTGTCCACAGTTAATTGAAGCATTAGTTGTCTTACTTAAAGTTAAGTATCATCATTCGTAGATTATATATTAAGAGATAAACCAAGTATTAAAAGCTATCGTGTCCAAGGATTGATACTCAATAACTTACCTGATAATGATAGGTACGCTTGATTGGTTCATGTGTAGTTAGTATTTTTAGGTTATTTACCTTTAAACTAGTCTGTGCATATTTGATATTTAGTTGTTACTATCTGAGCACATCAATAAGCCTGAGAGAGACTAAGAACTTCAGCAATAGTTTCTTAAGACAAACATGCATTAAGAATAATGATAACACGTTGATCAGCAAAAAACTAGAATCCATAATTAGAGTTTTGAATATCTTTGCCATCCTTGGTAAGCATAGGTGTAAGCGATACAGAAGACCATACACATCAGATAGAATATTTTGATAGGTTCACTAGTACAAAGTTGAGCTTTAGACGCGGTACAAAATCATTTTACACGCGACTTTCGTTAACATCCACATAAAATAATATGCGAGAACACATTAATAGCCTAAAAAACCTAATATTTTAGTTTTTAATCGTGCGCCCATACATGAAAACCCAAAACAGCGTCTTTAACCACTTGGAAATCCAAAATCTATGATCTCCATCCCCATAACCCCAATTCAAATCAGATCCCGATTATTTATTTTCTTTCTTCTTTCCTCAACCTTAACCCTACTATCTCTCTATCAATTTAAACGTAAATCTTCTCAATATCTCCATCAGTACACATACACGTTAGCATAATGTTATGCAACAAATCTTTAATTAAGTTATGTGTTTCATCAACTGCAGTTTCAATCTCAAAATCGACCGCAGAAAGTGACGAAGATGATTAGGAGCACGGTAATCTTATTATTCCTATCAGAAGAATCTTAAAAGCGTTACCCGCTAGGTCTTTAACAATCCAACATATAAGTTTATGGTTATGTTCTTAGGTTTTAAGTTGGAGCTTGTTTTTGGATGTGCAATTGATGAGAGGATGTTAAGTTGTTTGTTGTTATGTTTAATTTGTTTTTGGTGCACCTAACACATACACATACAACGGAAACCGGAGCATGAATCAGATCCACAGCGGTGGTGGTTTAATAGGCTCCGGCGTCTCGCCGGGGCATACAGTTTTTTTCTAGCAAATTTCAGACACGGTTCCTTTTTTTACACGGCGGAGCAAACCGCAACTAAAAATTCTCCCATTTTAAGATGTTGTAACTTAAGACATGGTCCAAAACCGTGTCTTATGCTTTAAAAATCACAGCGTCTAAAGCTTTGTAATAGTGGTTAACATTAAAGGCATTTGATTCTTCATTATAGGTAAACAGACAAAGATATTTTTTTATAATCATATGCAACATGGTAGCCGTAAGCAGGATTGCATCAGATTAATGAAGGGGATGCCATGTCGTCCAGACCAAAGTAATTGACCAAAGGGCAGGATCAATGAAATTAGGGCACCCGATGGAAGGAGAAAAACGATAAGGGGATGAGATGATCGATTAGAAATCAAGATGAGAAATTGAGATTAAAGGAGATCAAGTAAGAAGGAAAGTGGGTGGGGAAGAGAAATTGAGTATAGGGGAGGCGGCTGCAAGGTTTTGGCTGATACAATGTAAGGATGAAAAATCTTACCTCAACTGTGGTAGATACATGTTTCAAGTACACCACACCACCATCATCGGTTGCCACTATATGCCATTGCTGAAAATGGCTTATCAATAAACATACATTAAAATGAATTATACATGAGATATGAAAAAGTTTGTTCATTTTCAAAGTAATTTTTTCCATCTAAGCAATTTAATGTGTTCTATTAAATTAAAATCCAAAAGTTTAATGTGATTATTTTGCAATTAGTATGATTTTAGTAGTTTGTTATGGATTAATCTTATGATGTGTATGAGCATATGTTGAGTATTGTTTGTGGTGTTGGTTGTATGGTTATTTCGATCGTTCTATGAGGTTATGCATTAGTTGCAGTATCTTCTATTTGTAGGTTATATTGTTGTCCATTAACTTAGGGCTTGAAACTTTAATCGGTAATAGATAATTAGCATCATAACTGGTAAAACATATGGGCTACCTATGGTAAAGGTCTTAATAGAATGATATTTGGAAACTAGTTAGAGTTTTCTGTACGATTGGTCCTAATTTGTTCGTAAATGGCTATGTCCGTAGTTAAATCTTGAATCGAATCTAGAAACCCTAAGTCATAAGAATCCATATCAATACTAGCTTTACCCAATTAGGTCTTGAGATGTGACTATAGCCATTAAACCTAGTTTGGTAGTATTAACGATGGTCAGTATTAATCCATCTTAGCACTTCATACACTACTATCAAATCTATTCATTCTTCATTCATTCAATTATTGATGGTTATATTTAACCCTTGTCCATAGTTAATTGAAGCATTAGTTTTCTTACTTAAAGTTAAGTATCATCATTGGTAGATTATATATTAAGAGATAAACCATGTATTAAAAGCTATCATGTCCTAGGATTGATACTCAGTAACTTACCTGATAATGATAGGTACGCTTAATTGTTTCATGTGTAATTAGTATTTTTAGGTTATTTGCCTTAAAACTAGTCTGTGCATTATTTGATATTTAATTGTTATTATCTGAGCACATCAATAAGCCTGAGAGAGACTATGAACTTCAGCAACAGTTTCTTCAGACAAACATGCATGAAGAATAATGATCACACGTTGATCAACAGAAAACTAGAATCCATAACTAGAGTTTTAAATATATTTGCCATCCTTGGTAAGCATAGGTGTAAGCGATACAAAAGAGCCATACACATAAGATAGTATATTTTGATAGGTTCACTAGTACAAAGTTGAGCTTTAGACGCGGTTCAAAATCATTTTAGACGCCATTTTCGTTAACATCCACATTAAAGAATATTCGAGAACCACATAAATAGCCCCAAAAGCCCAATATTTTAGTTTTTAATCGTGGGCCCATACATGAAAACCCAAAACAACGTCTTTAAACACATAGAAATCCAAAATCTATGATCTCCATCCCTATACCCCCAATTCAAATCAGATTCAGAGCGATCGATTTTTTATTTTCTTTCTTCTTTCCTCAACCTTAACCCATGAAAACCTACTATCTCTCTATCAATTCAAACGTAAATCTTCTCAATATCTCCATTATTACTATCTCCATAACATTCTTCCTACTAAAAGACTCAATTTCTTCACCCCAACTTTTGCCTTAAATCTCCGTCACCCAACGTACGACCACTTACTGGTGTTCGGGTGTGCTTGTTATCCAAATACCTCTGCCACCCAACCACATAAATTACACCCACGGTCAGTTCGTTGTATTTTTTTGGGTACCCTCCTGATTTCCGGGGTTATCGTTGTTTTGACCCTACTACTGGTAAAGTCAACATCTCTCGTCACAAACCTTTGACGAACACACTTTCCCCTATACCATTAAAACCCCCTCCGCCACTTATTCATTCTTAGATGATATTACGCCACCCGGTTTCATTTTCCGCTAGCCCGTCTCCATACCTCCTAACCCTACACCACCTCCACCCATCATACATACCTATCACCGACGCCCGAAACCTACCACCGCTGCCTCATCGTCCCATGCTGCTACGGCAGCTCTGTCCCAGCCCGCCCAACAGCCTACGGCTGTTCCTTCCTAGCCTCCTCTCTCCACTAACACCCACCCAATGACCACCAGATCTAAATCCCACCGTACTTTGCTTTCCACCTCTATTTCTCTGGTTCCCAATTCGTATGCCAAGGCCTTTGCCGGCCCTCATTGGTTACATGCTATGCAGGCTGAGTTTAGTGCTTTACAGGAAAATGATACATGGGAGTTGGTACCTAGACCATCTGATCGCCCGGTTACTCGTTGTATGTGGATTTTCCGCCATAAATTTAAATCTGATGTGTCATTTGAATGGTATAAAGCACGTTTGGTGGTTAATGGGAAATCTTAGACAGTGGGAATTGATTGTGAGGATACTTTTAGTCCGGTTGTGAAACCGGCTACTATACGGACCGTATTGTCCGTTGCTGTTTGTCGTTCTTGGCCTATCCATCAACTGGATGTCAAGAACGCTTTTTAACATGGGATTTGAATGAAACTGTATTTATGCATCAACCACCAGGATTTGTCGACAGGCGTTTTCCTAATTTTGTGTGTCGGTTGAAAAAGTCCCTTTATGGTCTTAAGCAGGCCCCTTGGGCGTGGTACACCAGGTTCGCTACTCATATTTTATCATAGGGATTTTGTAGCAGTGTGTGTGACAACTCGTTGTTTGTCTACTATCGGGGCACACAGACCGCTTATATACTTCTATATGTTGATGCTATTGTTCTCACTGCCTCCTCCGATGAGTTATTACAGGATATTATTCGCATGCTCTCACGAGAGTTTGCCATGACCGATTTAGGTCCGCTACATCATTTTTTGGGGATCAAGGTTACACGGACATCTAGTGGTCTTTTCTTAGATCAAGCTCAGTATACTAAGGACATCATCTCACGCGCTTCTATGTCCTCTTATAAACCATGCACGACACCCGTTGACTTATCCACCAAACTGAGTGCTTCCGATGGTTCTCTATTTCATGATCCTACCTTTTATCATAGCCTGGCTGGTGCATTACAGTACCTTACATTTACGCACCCGGACATTTCATATGCTGTTCAACAAGTTTGCCTCTTCATGCATGCCCCAGGATCCTTATTTTGCTTTTCTGAAGCGTATTTTAAGATATTTACAGGGCACGGTTGATTACGGTATTCGTCTTGGTAAATCTAATACACACTCTTTGGTTGCCTATTCTGACGCTGATTGGGGAGGGTGTCCCGATTTTCGTCGTTCTACTAGTGGTTATTGTGTTTTCCTTGGTGATAATTTAATTTCATGGTCCTCCAAGCGGCAGCCGACAATCTCCCGCTCAAGTGCTGAAGCGAATTCTGGGCGTCGCTAATGCTGTTGCTGAAACAACTTGGCTTCGTAACTTACTTCTTGAGCTGCATCTTCCTCGTCAGAAGGCTTATGTGATTTATTTTGACAATGTCTCTGCTGTTTATATGTCAGACAATCCTGTCCAACATCAACGAACCAAGCATATCGAGATAGATATCCTTTTTGTTGGTGAGAAAGTCCGCGTCAGACATATTCGAGTGTTACATGTGCCATCAGCCTTACAGTTTGCAGACATCTTTACCAAGGGACTTACTCGTCAGTTATTTCAGTATTTTAGATCCATTCTTACATGGTATCAGAGCCAGCCTAGGCTTATACCCTCTCCGCTGCATCAAATACAAATAACAAAACCCTAGTCGTCACCACTTGAGAAAAACCCTAGACAGGGCGGCGTGTCGCCGCTGCCGCCCTGTCCGATCTCTGTTCATCTTCGGTTTTTTTTTAGTTTCGTATTCAAATGTCTTTGGTTCTAGTTTCACCGGCTTTCTTACGGTCTCTTATCACATAGATGATGTTATGGCTCATCTTGTTGATTTCACATCTCCGTCAAGCCGCCCCTTGCCGTCGTGTCGCCGCCACTCATTAGACTACGGTCTTCCGCCGTGCCCCTGCAGGATTACGATCCGCCGTCGCGCCGCTACCAGCCGCCGCTACACTGTGGTATTGGTTGCCTCTTGTAGGATTATGAGATCATTCAAAACTGTGGATCGAAGATTATTGATTGAAGATTGCAAGATTATCGAATTTGACCAAAATCGAAGACAATTTTTTAAGGTTTATTATTGTTTTTGTTTTCAGTCTAAGCTTGTGGTTCCATCCGCTACGACTGCGGGGAAGTATTGGACTATGGGCCCACGGGCTCAGTTATGTTTCTAGGGTTACTCGTAATCCCTATATATTGTAACCTACTCATTCAATAATAATCAATTAAGCCTTTTACCATTCTTACACATACACGTTAGCATAATGTTATGCAACATATCTGTAATTAAGTTATGTATTTCATAAACTGCAGTTTCAATCTCAAAAATCGACCACAAAAAAGTGACAAAGATGATTAGGAGCATGGTAATCTTATTATTCCTATCAGAAGAATCTTAAAAGCGCTACCTGCTAGGTCTTTTAACAGTCCAGCATACAAGTTTATGGTTATGTTCTCAGGTTTTAGGTTGGAGCTTGTTTTTGGATGTGCAATTGATGAGAGGATGTTATGTTGTTTGTTGTTAAGTTCAATTTGTTTTTGGTGCACCTAACACACACACACACAATACAACGGAAACTGGAGCATGAATCAGATCTACAGGGGTGGTGGTTTAATAGGCTTTGGCGTCTCGCCGGAGCATACATTTTTCTGGCAATGATATTTCAGACATGGTTCCATTTTTTTACGCGGTGGAGCAAACCGCAACTAAAAATTCTCCCATTTTAAGACGTTGTAACTTAAGACATGGTCCAAAACCGTGTCTTATGCTTTAAAAATCACAGCGTCTAAAGCTTTATGATAGTAGTTA
This sequence comes from Scalesia atractyloides, assembly GCA_947069175.1. Lineage (NCBI taxonomy): Eukaryota > Viridiplantae > Streptophyta > Magnoliopsida > Asterales > Asteraceae > Scalesia > Scalesia atractyloides. The sequence continues at coordinate 17,908,127 of CAMTDV010000022.1, read as the reverse complement.
ACATTAAAAGCATTTGATTCTTCATTATAGGTAAACAGACAAAGATAATTTTTTTATAATCACATGCAACATAGTAGTCGTAAGTAGGATTGCATCAGATTGATGAAGGGGATGCCATGTCGTCCAGACCGAAGTAATTGACTAAAGGGAAGGATCAATGAAATTAGGGCACCCGATGGAAGGAGAAAAACGATAAGGGGATGAAATGATCGATTAGAAATCAAGATGAGAAATTGAGATTAAAGGAGATCAAGTAAGAAGGAAAGTGGGTGGGGAAGAGAAATTGAGAATAGGGAAGACGGCTGCTAGGTTTTGGCTGATACAATGTAAGGATGGAAAATCTTACCTCAACTGTGTAGATGCATGTTTCAACTACACCACACCACCATCGTCGGTTGCCACTATATGCCATAGCTGAAAATGGCTTATCAATAAGCATACATTAAAAAGAATTATACATGAGATATGGAAATTTGCATGTTACCCTAACCCAGTTAATTTTTTTCATTAAATTTGGTCATATTTAAAGTAATTTTGTCAATCTAACCAATATAATGTGTTTTATTAAATTAAAAATCAAAATTTTACCACACTCTATCTCTCTCTAATATCTCTCCTACAATTTCAAGTAAACCACACCACCACCGTCGGTTGCCACCATATGCCAAAGTCATCGCCTTGCTTGAATCTAGACTAAACTGGAACCACCACTTTGTCTCTCCCCTCTCTCTAAAATTTCTCATCTCTCTAGAACTGCATACTATTACCATAGGAGAGAGATGGTTTCTCAGATTCAGCCACCGCCACTGTGAAATTAAAGTGCCACTTTTGAGACGTTTGAGCACCATCAAATCCGCCCACCACCACTATGAAAAGAACACAAACAAATCCCATCTTCCCCAATACCAGAATTGTTATCATCTTCAACATCAGACCTCCACCGCGGCAACCCCACCATCTCATAACCCACCTACACCGATAACCCACCTCCATCCCATAACCCACATCCATCATTTTCATATCTGTAAATTCATAAGAACCATCGATATTTAGATCAACCACTTTAAGCATCACCACATCCACTGAAATTGGGGTTAGGGTTCTGACCGGTGGAGGTTAGTGGCAGTGGCGGGTAAAGAGAGATGTGGTGGAAGGGGTTCTATTTTTTATTTTCAGATGTGGTGGCGGTCGTGTTGACAGTGGATGATTGTGGAGGCAGGTCGGGTTGTGGTGGCGGTGGAGAATAGGTAGAGAGAGACAGTGAGAAAGAAGAGGTGTATATATATATATATATATATATATATATATATATATATATATATATATATATATATATATATACTGGGGTATTTATAAGAAAAAACTCATCTAAGTTGAAAAAACTTTAGAAATTATTGTAAAAACTTTATGTAACAATTTTTTTTTCTAAAAAAATGAAGGCATTTAATATACATATTTTCGAATGTTTTATGTCAAGAAAAAAGGCACCAAATATTAACATGTTACATATGATCAAAAAAGTATAACATACAAATATTTAACTTTTTCTAAAATATATAGTCAGCGCTTTTTTGTTTTTTTATTTTGTCTAAAACATTCGAAAACATATATATTACACGCTCTATTTTTTTTTTTTGGTTTAAACATTTGAAAACATATATATTACACGCTCTAATATTTTTAGAAAAAAAGTTTGTTACATAAGGTTTCTTAGAGTTTTCTTAAATCAAGTGGGTTTTCTTTTTAACCATCCCTTATATGGGGGAAGGAATTTAGAGCTGTCCAAAAAACTCGGGCTTGGAGCTCGCTCGAAGCTTGCTCAGCTTTAACTCGGATTTAGCTTAGAAAAAGCTAGCTCGATGTGGCTCGGTTTGAAAGTGAGTCTAACTCGGCTTGGCTCGTAACGAGCCGGATTGGCTCAGTTTAGCCCGCATACCAACTCGGATTATTTTACTTTTATTATATTTTATTTTTATATACATTATCATATATCACAAAAATTGATTATTATTTACATGTTTTTAGGAGTGTAATTATTAAGGTTGATTACTTTGCTAATGAACTTATATTGTATTTTGTTGAAATTAAGAACGTATCATGTTATTAAACTTGATTTTGGCTTGTAATGTATTAGGTTTGACTTATTTTGGATATGTTCTTTTGAATTACTGAATAATAATTTAGATTACTGAATTTTGAGAGCCATGTATTAATTTTTCTTTTCAAAATCGAGCCAAACCAAGCCGAGCCGAGCCGAGCCGAGCTAGCTCGGTTTTAATCCAAGCCGAGCCCAGGCTCAGATTTCCAGCTTAGTTTCAAATCCGAGCCGAACTGAGCCAGCTCGGTTTATAATCAAGCCGAGCCCTAGTTTTACCCTAGCTCGGCTCGGTTCGGCTCGTGAACAACCTAGGAAGGATATAGAGGAAACCTTGGTGAGTTAAGAAATCCAATTGGAACATCCCGAGAACAAATTTGGTAATTAAATCAAATACAATGGATGAGCGGGTAAAATACCATTACTGGTAAAGATTAACCTAGTAAACATTAGGATTTGAATAAATAAATCTAATATTAATTGAAGGTTAATGAATGCTTTATAGAAGATACAGTTTATAAACGGCTTGGGCTACTGTGACTTAGATTAAGATTTATAGAAGATAAAGTTTATAAAAGGCTTGGGCTACTGGGACTTAAATTAATCTGGGTCGGTCATATCAGGATCCAAGATGGTAGGGACTCGGCTAGTCCACATTTAAAGGTTAAAAGATACAGTTTATGAAAATATGAAGTTGGGGATTTTTGCGTTAAAAACCTTAAGGAAACAATTAGTCTATCCATGCGATTAATTGATGTAAGTACGAAAAGAATTGTGACATACTTTCTTAAGACTAGTTTATGTTTATAAACATCTACTAGGTTAAATAATGGTGAATAAACCATATCTCTTGGTTAAATGTTGAGAGTTAAGTTAGAATTGGGGTTAAATAATCACATAGGTCAATGGGGGAGAGATCATTTATGATTATTTTTTGAAGTTTTATGAATGGTCAAAATAGGGGTGGACTATGGTTAAAATCAGAACTTGGGTTCTGGATGATGAAGATGGCGACATGAATGAGCAAGAGAGATGGGTCAAAATTGATTCTTGATTTATCATTTGAAGCCTTGAATGAATGAATTTTGGTGATAATCAAGTGTGTATCACCATAAAGTATGATTTTTTAGCCCTAGATGATGATCTCACTCCATAAGGAGATTTATTGGTGTTAATCTTGATTCAGAAATCTCAAATTGATGATGATTTGTGAACATGCTTACATTCATGATTGAAATATATTTTCTTGTTTAATCTTAAAAGTAGACTTGATTAGTCACATGTAGAAGAAGGTTTCATGGAATTGGGTGTGAGTTTTGATTTTAGGTGTAACCCATGATCATGTTTGATAAATAGATTGAAAGAAGGTTATGTCTTTTCATGCATGATGTCTATTGAATGAATGGTAGTTGATCTTTGAATAAGATAGATGTATGATACCATGAGCTAGGAAATTAGGCATGAATTACGTGTACATTATACCGTAAATATTGTACGCACACCAAGTGTTTGCAAAAAATACCTAAAAGAAAGTGGAAGTTAGAATTGAAAAGAGTTACATGCTTGTTTTGTAAAATTCTTGTGTATACGAGCCATATATACTCAGAAAGCCCCCTAAACATAGTTTGTTTCATATTTAAACATGAGGACCTAGTTAGGATGTTAAATTGGCCAAAAATGTCATATTCAATGGCTTTATCAAAAAGATAACATGTTGTTTGGGATAAAAAGTAAGCTACTATCGTGATTTTGTAAAAATCATATAATATCATAGATTAAATCTATGAAGGTTTATTATATATGCTTGGAAAGCTAGTTAAATCTTCTACAATCCATATTTGAGCAGGTTAAACTAGTTCAGATTGTAAATGGGTCAAAATGGCTGATGTCAATAGCTACATAGAAAGTTGTTGCACGAATTGTAAGTTTTTCTAAGCCATTAAAAATGGGATATGTCAACTTGAACGACTAAAACACGAGCAGTCGCCTGTAGTTGATTATGTGCATCTATTTGGGTGTATCAGAAGTATCGAAGATGCTTACAAATGGCTTATGCAAGTATTATATGTACTTGTATGCTAAGCATGTTCTAAGTTAGTGCACATGGACATACCTAAGGACAGTTTGACTTTAAAAGTCAAACTGACCTAAAGCTAATGTTCTGATGAATTGGTATATGTGAATCCATGAGATGTTTTAGTCATTTTATATGATGGCTAACCTAACAAACCTTGTGGGTATTATGCTAAGTTTGATCTTATCAAGCTAGATGGAGCTTGGAAGGAACTGGCCAAACGAGCAAATGACATAAGGAGTCTTTAAAAGGGGCGCATATAAGTGACATATACTAAAAATTCATTTACAAATAGTAATCCCTTCGTGATAGATTTAATTTGTTTAATTGACTAATTTTATTATGAAAAATTAAGTTATCCAAAGAAGGGTAATTTGGGAATTTACGTTAAACTCAAGGCTGAGTTGTAACCTTAATAACATAAAAATGGCTAGTCCAAGTACATGAGGCGCATAGATGTAAATATGTTTTACGAATAATCTAGCTAGAGTTAGATACTTGATTTACTCAAATCATTATCATTACGAAATGGGTGGATAGTAACCCAGAAATTTAGTTTTTATGGGATTATGGTCAAGTAGACCAAACGGGTCATTCAGGTCAACGGTATTTAACGCTTTGTCTTGTTGATTTCTATACCTATAGGTAAACATAATGGTAAGGGGCATGCATTTCCATGAATTATCATATGGGATCGCAAGGTACTGATAGTGAGCCCGCCTATTATTTTTAATGGGTCACACTTATGGAAATGTTATATGACACAACGAAAGGTGGTTAACCAGATTTGGTAATAATCCACCTCGTGTGTGGCTATATTAATTATTAAGTAAAATGGTCTTAGAGCCAAAATATGACTATGATGCAAACACGGCTAAATGAGTCTTGAAATACGAGGATATTGGAAACATCTATGTCCTTAGGGATATAAATGATCTTAGTGGGATAACGAGTTAGGAACAGTATAATAGATTTCATCTAAACATGTAATTCATTCCGGTTAGGTAAAGATTTTAATGTGATGAAAGTGCCCTTCGGGTAATGGGATTGCGTAAACCACCACCAAGGGTAAAATTAGAATAATAGGTTTTACGATCAGTCCCAAATGAAATTCGGTAGGTGAAGTCATAAAATGATCAATTGTGGTTTGAAGGACTACAATGGCTAATAATGGTAATGAATGGTCATTTATAGTTAATAAGACCTTGAATGACTAAGCAAACCTAAAAATGTGACCATTCAAGGTTCAAGGAGCTTGATTGATGAGAAAAGGGTGCTGGTGTTTTCATTGATGAGAAAAAGGTGCTAGTTAGGGAAAATGGGAGTTAGGACCAAACTGACCTTGAATGGTTTAAAATTTTGAGTTGATATTTTATAAGTAATTTAAGTGTTTTCAAACAAACAATGATTTATTTACCCAAATATGATAACAGGTAAAGTAATTGATGGAAGTATTGTTGGAGACTAGAGCTAGAATGCTCAGGTCACATAACGGGACAAACTGACCCAAAACAAGTTAAAACGCTCAACGAATAATTTATTGTAGCCTAATGAAGTTCGGGTCTTAATTGGGATTCTGGAATTTCTATTGAAGGCAAAATATATGAATTATGACGTAATGATGTTTTTGGATTGTTTATAAAACATTATGCCTAGTGAACCAGGTATAACTAGTGAGTCAGACATACCTAGTGAGTTAGATATTATGCCTACTGAGCCAGGCGTTATGCCTAGTGAGTCAGGCATATCTAGTGACCCAGACATTATGCCTAGTGAGTCGTACTTAACTAATGATTCAAGCATTCTGCCTAGTGAGTTAGGCATAACTAATGAGTCAGGCATAACTAATAAGTCAAGCATTATGCCTAGTGCGGCATAACAAGAGAGTCAGGTAGTATGCCTATTGAGTCAAACAGTGTGCATAGTAAGGCATGCATAACTAGTGAATCAAGCATTATGCCTAGTGCACCGGCATAACTGGAGAATCAGGACAGTGTGCCTAGTAAGTCAGGCGTAACTAGTGAGCCAGGTATTATGCCTAACGAGCGAGGTATTTCGCTCGGACGAACCAAATTTGTTATCTTGTCAACTTTTCCCACTTATTAACATATACACTAATCGTTCTATGGGTGTTTATGATAGGTAAAATCTAAAGCAATCAATGGATGGACGATCAAGCCACGCTAGGAATTGAACAATCTTAAACCGTCGTCTCCTTGGGGATATCTTATCAGAAAAGATTAAGCTTGAGCATGCGTGATAAATTTTCTCAATTCCAAAACTTTTGATGTATTTTGGACTACGTTATATGAGTAAAAATTTATTACGTCAGTTGTTTGGGTTATCCGTTAACCCAAACTTGTAAGTTCTATGTAAAAAAAATCCTGGGACCTAAACGTCGAATATTTTAAGTTATTCAGTAATCATATGGGAACAGGTATTACAAGTGGTATTCAGAGCTCAAGGTTTGAAGATTTAAAATGTTCGGTTTAATACTTAGTTACGTCATCCGGTAAGTTATTATTAATAATAACAATCTAGCATGATTGGAGATTGTTATAAACAACACTTAGGGTTATCGTGTGAACACAAGTTAACCCTAAATGTGTTGATAAAAGACGATTAAGGCGGGCTAAGGCCTACCTAATTAACTGATATTGAGAACGAACTACTTGTGTTAACAAATGGTATGGGATGCCTTGTATTATAGTACAGGCTCACCTAGAGGTTAAATGAAAATGGTAAATATTACGATAATAGTGAGAACGAATTAAAAAACCGAAAGCACTTAGTCAAAAACATTTCAATTCAAATTTTTTTTACACTTGTCGTTATTATTATTCTAATACAATATCAGACAATAAATTTATACATTTAAATTTACATGTGTCGGAAATAAAGAAAATTCACACATATGTAAGTCTACCATTTATACATGTGTAAATTTGTTGTATTTACACATGTGTAAAAATTTTATTAAGAGTGATTTTGAGAGGAAAAATCAAGTTTTAAAGAGTAAATTCTTTTTAATGGTATATTTTGAAGTTTGTATTAAAAAATTAATTTTCAATTGGTTTTTTCATTCGTTTCACAGTTTTCATATATTTAGCATTCTAAAAATAACTCTAATATATATATATATATATATATATATATATATTCTTTTCGTTATCTTTGTTGAAATATTTTAAATAAAAGAGTAAGAGGACTAAAATACATTTATGTGATCTAATTTAACAAACAAGTTAACTACATTAAAGCAAAAAACATATCATATAACAATTGAAAACATTAAATATAAAATTAATCGATTTTAAAGATAAATGAGAGAACTTAATATTTAGTAAAAAATAATAGATAAAGATAAAATTTTAAATATATTCCTTTTTCCATAATAGCTTGTAATATTGTAATATCTAATAGTTAAAATAAATCAAAACTTGAAGTCACCATCTTTGTAGTGCCTAACTAATAATTAAATAAAAAGTTATAGATGGGTTTTAAACAGTTTGTAATGTCTAAAATAAATCAAAACTTGAAGTCACCATATTTTGTAGTGACTAACTAATATATAAATAAAAAGTTTACGAGAAATTTGAACGCATTATGAAAGAAAAAAAAGAGCTTTATACCTAAACATTCTTTAAACTTCATGTGCTGAGAAGATTTTTTTAATTATTATAATTGTTATTGATTTGAAGTTTGGGAACCATTATGAAAGACGTTGAACTAAATCAAATGTGAACCGAAACAAACCAGGACAATTTATAGTAAAAAAAACAAAAATAAAGAATATCCTTATTTTATTACTGTGCAATGGTGGAAGTAATGTTTTTGGCACGCGTATTAACACAAAACTAACAGCTGGTCCTCATACCATAAAAGAATAACATGAGCTGGAATTGGAACGCGCAAGCACAATTATTTACTCCTCCAACAGCCAACAACCAGGATGGTTCCTCTCGCAAATTGCCGATCTAACCACACCTATATAAACTCCACAAATCTTTCCCATCACATCCATCCATCCATCTCTATCACCCCTTCTAGCAGAAAATAACAATAGCACATTCAGATTATTATTCAAACTCAAAAGCTTCTGCAATCCTCCTAGCAATTTCATGTCTAATAGTAGCCGCATCCGCAGGCAGTTTTTATGATGAAATGGACATCACATTTGGTGGTGAACGTGCTAAAATTCTCAATGGCGGTCAGGATCTCTCCCTTTCACTCGATCAATACTCCGGCTCTGGTTTCCAGTCCAAGAACGAGTATCTCTTTGGGAGGTTCGACATGCAACTCAAACTAGTACCTGGCAACTCTGCTGGCACTGTCACCACATTCTATGTGAGTACATTTTCATATCTTAATTATCTTTCTTTAATTAATATATCTAACCATGACTTTGTTTTGAATCACATCAGTTGTCATCACAAGGCGTGGGACATGACGAGATAGACTTCGAATTCTTGGGCAACTCGACTGGAAACCCTTACACGATCCACACCAATGTGTATTCACAGGGCAAAGGAGACAAGGAACAACAGTTCCACCTATGGTTCGACCCTACTGCAGCCTTCCACACATACACCATCGTATGGAACGCCCAAAGAATCATGTAAGTCTCGCATACAGCATATATCTTAGTATCTTACTGGTTCTTGGTTTTTACTCTCATTTTCTGTATATTATTTGCCTGGAATACTGACCGTATGATAATTGCTGCAGTTTCTTGATAGATAACATACCAGTAAGGGTTTTCAATAACCATGAGGCTGCTGGGGTCCCCTTTCCCAAGAGCCAACCAATGAGGGTGTATGCCAGCTTGTGGAATGCCGATGACTGGGCAACCCAAGGTGGGCGTGTCAAGACCGACTGGACTAAGGCACCTTTCACAGCCTCCTACAGGAAATTCAATGCCAGTGCCAACAAAGTGGGCCCCAACTCAAAGTCAACTAGTTCTTATAATGAAAACCAGGCATGGAGTACACAAGGACTCGATGCAGCAGGACGAAACAGGATTAGGTGGGTGCAAAACAAGCACATGATCTACAACTACTGCAATGACTACAGACGGTTTCCCAATGGTCTTCCTGTTGAGTGCACACGGTCCAGATTTCTCTGAAGCCTCGCTACTCGAGATCTTGATTTGCATATTCCATTCATATGTTGTGAATGTTTTTTTTATGTTCAAATTCTTTTTTCTTTGATTCATTGTACACTAAAAAAATTCAAATTATAAATATTACAGAAGTATAATACAAATGATGTTCCATTCTTGGCTATGAAACAAATATGAAACTATTGGATTGTAGAAACTAATTTAGAACTTTTTAACCAATAGGGTTATTTTGGCGGACAAAAATGGAAATTTATTAAAAAAAATTAAGGAAAACAAAATGTTTTTTTTATCAACCGTTCGGTATAACTGGTTAAACCGCTCGATACACCCTGTTGAACTGTCGGATGCACTCAATTAAACCATTTCTCTGCCTAACCCGATACGGTATAAAAACTGGATTTTAAAACATTAACATCCCACATGTGAATTTTATGCAAATTCCTACATGGGAAGCTAATGATATATGGGTTATGATGTTTATGTACGTTTGATTTATCATATTAGATCAAGTTAAATAAACTTTTGCATTTGCTCCGCCGAGTATGATATATGGATTATGACGTGTAGCCCCTTGCACCACGTGTTTGCCACATAGACATAGGTTTTATTGCCTTTTACCAATAACATTCAATCATTTATTTAATTTGTTTTCAACTAAAATCTTATTGATTCTTTTTTTAGTTTCATACTTAAAACAACCAACAAACAATAATAATCAACAAGTAAACTAAACACGAGACATTAAAACAAAATAATAGAACTACTCATCGCCACTGTCATTGTTGTCGTATTCATCAAGCAATCCAACTATAGATGTTCATTCAAATTCATTCGAAGATCTAAGCGTGTGTCACTGTTTTGTATTTTCATTCTTATAGCTTCTTTCTTGGTAAAGGTTATAAGTGTGTTTGACGACTGAACGGTAGCGTCAAAGTCGGCCCAAATGGCTCGACCCATGCCCTCCAAAACTATATTATCTAATACAATGCAATCATACATTATATTTCTCAATTTTTCCTTCAAGTTTGTAATAGTTGGGCAATGATAGCCCATCGTTTCTTTAATACCCTAAATGCTCGTTCAACATCTTTGCTCGTCGACCTGTTCTTTTCTTGTAATACAACCATTTATCATCATGAGGGCATGAAAGACTTTTAATTAACACGGCCCACTCCTAATATATATCATCAACAAGATAATACATGTACTTGTACTCCACATCATTTGCATAAAATCATGAATTTGGTGCAACCCTGTCTATGACATCATCATAAACACATGATGATTTTAAAACAATGAGATCATTGTTTGCACCTGCAATAGCAAAGTAAGCATGCCAAATGCCAAAACTAGAGATCCTATGATTCGACTGCTTGTAGAATTAGGGTTGGACCATCATGATGACCTCGAGAAGTATGTTGGCCTTTTCAAGCAGTTGAGCATACTACCAAACTCTAATGCGTGTAATCAAGGCTACCCAACATCCCAGGAAAACCATGTATTCCTTGATGGGTCTCTATAAAAGCGGGATGTCATTGAAGGTCGGACTCATCAGATATAGCTGTCCATAGAGATCAATAGTACCTAATAAATAACAATTAACAATATGGTTTTATATAAAAATAATAATAATAATTTTAATAATGAACATTAATAATTTTAAATAATTAACAATAATAATAAAAATATACCTTCACAAAAATGGTCAACACTATCCCGACACATTCATTCTTACAATCTTAAATACTCGTCCCATACATCGGTCGCCATGTCATATACTAGTTGACGAATAAAGGATGTACCTTTTTGCAAAGCAGAGAATCCAAGTTTACGTCTTTCATCCTCTCTTTGTTTGAAAAATGTATATTCGCATTCTAAATCACCAGTAATTTCCAAAAAAAAAAAAAAGACGGTGGCTCATACGAAAGTGGCGCCAAAATTGCTCACCGTCATAGAACGACAGATTGTAAGAAAAATAATCATTCACCAAACGCGCTTGAGCACCTAGCCGATCACGTTCAAGATGTGGTTATATAGTGTGTGGTTTTACCCTAATATCTGCAGCCTCCCATCTTTTCAATAGAAAGGTTCGTATTACTAGAACACCCAGCCCCTTATTGTAACACCTTCTATAAGCATCGTATAGCTCTATATGTTGCATATAGGGCTAACACAAATTCCAAAGTCATACATCTTATGCCACATTGTCTCACATGGGTACCAATATGCATCGTATAGGTTTATACAGGGTACGAGGTGTACAGTGTTTTAAAGCTGATCAGTTTGATGTGTTTGACGTGTGCGTCTATACGAGGCATACCGGTGGTTAGTTGCATGATTGCTTTGACATGTTCCTTTCTTCCTTTATAAACGACGCTCAGGGAATGAACAATATTCAAGCGATCCAACAATTCAAACAATATTCACCTTCTCTAATTCCAACACGGTCACGTTAGCGATGTTTTGGTAGGACGACGACTATTCTTTTGAGGAATCATCTAACCTGTCATCGATTCCAGGGAGCACTTATGTATAAGATTTATCCCTACAACAAATACGGTGGAAAAGGCTTTTAATTCTCTTAACTTGGACTTTCTAATGATGATGTTAGAACATATGAACTTTCCGAAGCGGTGGGGATGTGGGTTAAGGGATGCTTATCATCTATTAGAACATCTATTCTTGTGAACGGGGCACCAACAAAAGAATTCAATGTCAGTAAAGGAGTTCGTCATTGCAATGGAATCGCTAGGAGTCACGTTGCTTTTACATTGCCTTGGGGTTGTAATTAAACCACGACAAAAGTAAGATTTATGGGGTTGATTTGGAGGTGGATCAGATGCATTCAACGGCCCATAGACGAAAAGAATAAAAGAAATTTCCATTGGCAAAAGCAAAGTCTTTAAATACTTAGAGGTGGAGGTCTTGGGTCCAAGTAAAAAAAAAAAAAATAGGAATAAAAGAAATACGCAATTAAAAAAAATGCCTTCAATGGCCAGATCCCATAAATGCTAGGCATGTGTGTTCCCTTTCACGTATTTAGGTTTGCCAATTAGTGCAAGCACGAACCTTATAAAGAGTTGGAAACTGGTCAATGATATACTCGAGTCAAAATTGGCTCTTTGGAAATGCAGGTCTCATTGAAGGGCGAATTACACTAATCAAATCGGCTGTGTGAAGTACCCCAGTTTACTTCTTTTCTTTGTTCAAAGCCCCAGCAAAGGTTATTAAGGTCTTTATTCACAAGCGACTCCTTTGGACAGGTTCAAGTGTCAGAAACAAAATTCACTGGATCGCATGGGAACACGTTATGGCTCCAAAAGTTGATGGGGTCTTGGGGTTGGGTTGTGAGAGCTACGATTCTCGTGTTTCTGGGTAAATGGTGGTGGAGGTCGAAATCTAATTGGAAAAAAAATCTATGGTTTAGAATCATCTCAGCAAATCATTTCAATCCATAGTCAAGCTACTCGATCCCATTTAAGACGAAAAAAAATCTATGGTTTAGAATCATCTCAGCAAATCATTTCAATCCACAGTCAAGCTAATTTATCAATCAAAATGGAGGAGTTAATAAAAGTACAGGTGGGATCAGGTGGGGATTTACTATTCTGGAAAGACAATTGGGCAGGTAATGCGCCCTTATGTGACTGATCCCCTGTATAGCATTCTGGATAATAATGTGGAAGGAACCGTATGTGGAAAAGGACGCTTCGGGTGGGGAGTGAGTCATCTTCCTGGCACCAATGCTTATCATTTCCAAAACAGGTGAAGATCATGGATGCTAATTGCTAAAGACCGGTGATTTTGGTCGGCTGATGCAGATGGCGACTTCTCAACCCAATCTTTACGTCTTCTTACTAAGAATAATTTATCGTTTAAATTTGATAAATGTTTTGCGGAATAATTGGGTTCCAGTCAAAGTTAACTTCTGTACTCAAGGGCAGAATTAAAGAAACAGCCCACTCTAGTTTATCTAGAAGAGGTGTTGGCGTTTCATCTACAGCATGCGTGTCTTATGCGGTAAGCCGCTAATGCTCCTGATCATATGTTTCAACATTCTAAGGTATCTAGAGAAGCTTGGAGATAGATTTCTCTATGGTTTAAAATTCCACAGGTTGCATATCGATTTAAGGGAGTTCATTTGATGTAAAAGACATCAAAAGAAGATAATTCAAGGTGTTTCCTCTACAGCGATATGGTGCATTCAGCGAGCCAGAAACGCAAAAGTAATCAGCAACAAGGTGGTGCGTCCTAAAAAGATCATGGGCCAGATCAAGGTTATGTGTTTTCTGAGGTTGAAGAATACAGCAATTAAGTTTGAATTGGTTGGAGTGGACCTTTTGGGTAGATTTATGGAATTATGACATTGTATATTTGATACTTGGCTGTATTTAGTGCAGGGTTCTCGCCGTTAAAAAAATGCTCACATAACCCTCTCATTTCATATGATCCCCTTATGTACAAACGCTAACTGATCACAACCTCCTTAACCAACACAGTTAAGTTGGTTAAACACAGAACCAACCCCTAACTATTACAACTTGACTAATAGCCACTGATTGCCAATTATATAACAGTGCAGGACATGACCCCATAAACTTCGAATTCTTGGATGACTCAACAGGAAAGCCTTACACAGTCCGCACCAATGTGTATTTATTACTGATCATATAATAAATCCTTTGCTGCAGTTTCTTGATAGATAGCATACCAGTAAGGGTGTTCCATAACCATGAGGCTGCTACAAGGTCCCATAAGTGCCAGCTTGTGGAATGCAGATAACTGTGCAGCCCAAGGAGGCGTGTGAAGACTGACTGGACTGGACTACAGTTAACAAGTAGGTCCTAATTTGAAGTAAACGAGTTCTGAAAATGATTACTCATTACACAATGACTCGATGTAGCAGGGCGAAACAGGATTAGGTGGGTGCAAAAAAATCACATGATCTACAACAATCTAGAGACTCAAAATCTTGATTTGCATATTTCATTAGTGTGTTGTGAATGTTAATCTCAGATATTCTTTATTCGTTAATGAGATTATGAATAAATACAGAAATTCAGATGTGTGCTTTCTTCATCCTCTTTGAAAATATGTCAACTTAAAACAAAGATGCATTCTGATAGTTATAACTAAGGTAAAACTGATGTTAATGATAACAAGCAAAAGTACAATACTTGATCATAGTGACCGAAGGAAATTAAACAAAACGGCAATGCATTTGTCTCCTCCACGACACGAATTTACTTGCTAAACAAACTACCGCATCATTATTAGCTAATGATATTAACACCACCGCCACCAAATGGCACAGCTACAACTAGAAAAACATCTTACTTTAACTTACTTCATCACTAAGCCGCTTTAACTTTGTCATCATTCACAACAGAGAGGATCGGCAAGCTGCTGAAAAACTCATCAAGCCCTTCAAAGAACCCGATACCCTCAATATTATCTCCATCTCCTTGCCCATTCCCTCGGTTCCCAGCACCCCCTCTTGCAGCAGGCTCTTCACCTTCATTGTGATCAAACTCAACGTTTAAATCCAACCTCCCCATTTCCTTTGCTGCCCGAACCGATTGCCTTCTTGTAGTTATGCCTGAAGATTTCCTGCTCGAGCGTAAAGAAGAAGCATTCTTGGCGTTCCCGTTTCTAGCTTCCTTTACCCTATCTTTCTTCATCTTCTTTGCCTTCTTTTTCTCGGTGGTATTCCATTCAAGATCCGAATCAGAATCATCGCTAGGTTCAGAAATCCCATCAAAGATATCGTCGATTTCATCGTCTATGTAGATCGGCGGCCCCAAGTTTTCATTAACAAACACCTTCTTCTTTGGGGTCGCCTTCTCATTTAAATGGTCCTCCGCCTCCTCATTTAAATCGTCCTTCGCCTTCTTATTTAACTGGTCTTTAACATGACCTGTTACATCACACATGGGTGAAAACGGGGACCATTTTGAGTTCGTCTGAGTACTACCATTTTTTTTGTTTTTCTCAAGATGTGACATTGAAATCGCCAACGGAAAGAATCCCCAACAATAGTAATAAGACTCCTGATCTTCACTTATCAGCGGTGGAGATGGTATACTAACCGCTTGAAACGCCCTTTCACAGGTCTCACAACGCAGCACGCATTCCACATAAGCCCTTGGATATTCATACATGTAGTAACAGTAAGGACATGTCGTCCAAAACGACGCAGAATCATCCACATTCTCATCTGCTGTCTCCGTTTCTGCTTCCGCTTGCATTTCCGCTCCTTCCTCCCTTACATCATTGCTGCTATTAATGTGACTGGCCGCTTCTTGTTGTAGCGATTCTTGCTGCTGCATCTGCGAAAGTGGTGTGTGGTGCTTGTGGCCACGAAAATGGTGCTGCAGGACGAGTCTGCTGCTGCGGTTCAACCGTAACCGAAAACGGCTGCACCTGTTGCTGAAACAACAATTGTTCATGACCACGATGTTGGAACCGTTGTTCCGGTTCACGAACAGGAACCGACATAAAATTATGCTGATGCAACTGCTGCTGCTGCTGTTGATGATGAACTGATTGAACTGGAACCCTAAATTGAAGCATTTCCTGCTCGTTTCGATTAACCGAAAAGAAATTATGTTGATGCTGCTGCTGCTGGTGGTGATGTTGGTTTTGTGGTTCAATAATATTAAACCCTAAATTATTAGTCTGTTGGTGTTGCGAAAACTCAAGGTCAGAATCATAAACCGATTTTCTCATAGGATTTGATAAAACTGCCCACGCATCATTCACAACCTGAAACGCTTGATCGGCGTAGGGAAACCGGTTCTGATGCGGGTTCAACAGAACCGCGAGCCGGCGGTACTGAGCGGAGATGTGTTCGGGGTCTTGAACGAACCGGACGAGTTGGAGAATGGCGTAGAAGTCGGGTTGTTGGGAGCCATTGGCTCCGACGACTCGTTTATCGGCGGCGAGAAGGGTGTCGGCTACGGCTAGGATCTGATCGGCGGCTTCGAGGCGCGGGTCGGATTCTCGGGCTCGGATAGCGAAGTTTTTGGAGCCGACGAGGTCGTTGCCCATGAGGAGCTTTTCAGCGATGCCTAACCAGCGTTGGGCTTCTGCACGGGCTATGAAGCTGTGGGGGTCCATGGTTGCAATGTGGTGGTTCTGTGATTGAAAAGGTAGGTACTATACTGATGGAGGATGCATAGGTTGGAGGAAGGGGGGCAGGTTAAAGGGGTTATTGTTTGAAGTTTGAAGAGTTAAAAGACTTGAAAGATGGAAAAGTTGTGGATATTTTTGGTTGTTAAAAAGGACAAAGTACTCAATGTGGTGCTTTTAATATGTGTATTATATTATGGTTTATGAAAATAATATAAAAAAAACATAAAGAGGCATTAATAAGAATTTATTAAGTTTCATAATGATTGTAATGTTGTAATGCAATTTTAATGATTTATGTTGTGATATTACATTGTTATTAATTTGGATTTTAATAGTTTCAAATTGGTAAATTTGAATACTTAAAAAAACTAGAGCCTACATAATGGTTTACTCATTAAAGGCTTTATTGGATACTAGCTTGAGGCTTCAAGTTTGTTCAATACTTGCTTGTGTCGGCTTATTTACAAACCGATCAAGCTCAATTTGGTTCGGCTTGGTTCAAATTATTTTATTATTTATTTATTATGTATGTATATACACACAATTGGTTGTGAGTCGCGGATAATTTTAGCAAGTCGTCACTTCATAATATATAGTCCTAGTTTAGTCATTTAGCTTGTGCTAAGTTTAGAGATGTTCAAATAGCTTGTAGCTTGAATCGTGCTCGAAAAAAGGTCGCTCAAAATTGGTTTGTTTACAAATCGAGACAGCTCGATTCATATCGTTTATAAACCGATCCGAACTCGAACTCAGGTAGACTCGTTTGCAAACTCTGTCGGTGGTTAAGCTCGACTACAAACCAATTCGACAACGAGTAGGTCCTAAGTTGGCTCATGAACACGCCTACACCATACGACCACCACTAACAATACGCTAGGCTTAAGTCTAGCTTGAGGTTTGTTTAATAAATAAATTAAGTCCCGGTTTCTATACTATATCAAGTACAATTGTGAATGCAAACTAAACAAATATATTATTTACCTTTAAAAAAACAAATACATTATTTATATAACATAAATACTTAAAAGTTTGAAGAGTTGAAATACTTAAAGATGACAAAAGTTGTGGATTTTTCGGGTTGTAAAAAGGATATTTTTAATATAGCACAATATGGTGCTATTAATATGCATTGTGGTTTATGTAAAAATATTTTGAAAATTTAAATAAATAAAGAGGCATTAATAAGAATTTATTAAGTTGTAACATGATTGTAATACTATGACACAACTTTAATGATTTATGTTGTGATATTACATTGTTATTAATGTTGATTTCAAGAGTTTTAAATTGTTAAAGTGGAACACTTTTATAAAATAACCCGAGGTTATTTAATGGGTCGAGTAAATTATGGTTTTAGCTTCCGTGGTTTGGTTTTTTAACCCTTTTAATTTAAAAAGAAATTTTTGATATATCAACCTTGACATATAACTTTTTAACTGTTTTGGCATCTAATATTAACTTCATTAATTTTTATTTATTAAGTGTAGGGTATTTCAGACATTTTATATTTAAGGGACTGTATATATAAATCATTTTACACTTAGGTGTTGATTATGTAAAGTTAATAAAGTATGTTGTGTTTAAAAATTATAAAACCTATTTCTTTTTATTCTTTTAAAGGACCACCTTTACCATCCGGCGACCACCCCACACCACCACCAAAGACCACCATCTCAAAACTTCCTCGATCTGAATCGCAACTTCTTCACTGTTGGATTTAGTTATCCAATTATCATTTTTTAACGTTGTTATCAAGGTATGATCTAAAGAGTTACACTTTGGACGAAGAAAAAAGAATAATGTTTAATTATTAAAATTATAAATCATAAAAGTGTATACCAATTGTGGAAAATGAGTATTAGATGAAATACTTAAGATATTAATTGTTTATAAAACAATTAATTTAGTGAAAATAATTGGTGTCATTTAAAGGGTTAAACGAGTAATAAGTTATTATTTAGATAATAAATTAAAAGGTTATTTTATTTATTAATAAAATAATGTCAAAATGGTTTTAACTAGTGGTTTAATATTAGCCCAAAACAATTGTTATTCAACAGAAACGAGGAATGGTTATTATTAGATAAAAATTAAAGAGAGTCATTTTATTATTAAATAATAAATAAAGGTTAAAGGGTTAAACCGTAATATAGGATTAACTACTTGGAGAGGATGCCAAAAGTTATGGGTTAAAGTGTAATTAGTGGATCTATAAATAGATCCTTGATTACAAACCCTAATGTGACAAGAGATTAAGCTAAAACCCTAGTGTTGAATCTGAGAATGTGTGTTTGCGTATGTTTTTGATATAAACTGTTTAACAATTTAATTGGTCATTAATACAACTTAATAATAAACACATCAATCAAATAGTAACCAAATTTGTAATGAATGATAGTCTAATGATTTCTCATTACTGAATTCAACAATACATCATAGTACATAGATCATTCTCCCTCACCAGGTGAACTCTCTCTCTCTTTCTTACTCAAGCCTTTCTCTCTCTAGATTGTGAAATATGAGATATTCAACTAAAAGAGTTAACTATTACATCTTTGCTATTGTTCTATTTAAAAGAAGAGAAAACTGTTTGTGACATCACCATGAAAGCGACCCTAAACAACCCTAACAAAGTGTATCTGCCAATAGTTTGCAAAACTACTAGACAGATAGCTAAAACAACTGAAAAACATAAACTACTGGAGAGCACATTTGAAATTGCTAGGAAACCAAACTAATGGAGGATTCTAGTTTTTTTGGTTTCCAACACTTTTGTCTTCAGCTTCGACGTGTTGACCAACATTTTCATACTTTAGCTCTTTGTCTTGTTAATCCAGCTCTTTCAAGTACAGTAGTTCTTCTTCAAGCTGTTTGGTGGTTGTTTGTTGAAGCTTTCAAGGGGAAAACCAGTACTTGATGGTAGCAACATACTTATTCTTTAGGCTAAGGAAGACGGATCCTTTAGGTTTTGGTTTTCATCATCAGTAGGTCTTATATAACCCAACAATCTCCCCCTAGATCTACTAATGGCAAAATTACTCTTATTTGCCTATATTTTATTCTTTATTGACGTCGAGCAGCCTTTCTCTGATCATGCGCTTAATGCCTAGTTCGTTGATAGCTTGGTCATCATGTTTATCTTTTTCTAGCTCAAGATCCACTATAACTTTTATGTCATCTAGGCTTAATCCTTGAACATCATACACATTTATTTAGGTTACAGAGCCATCTTCTCTATAAATTAACACATAACGTGAGTCTTTCATTGTTTTCCATCTCACAATCCTTGGGTTAGGGAGGATTGGATGTAAATCTCGGACTTTAGTGGGTGGAGGTGAATCTGGCCTTGCAGGCACTATTACCCCTTGGTGTGCCATTGATTGATGTGGTGATTCTAGAGCAACATTGTAAGTGCCTGCAACTTGATATTCAAGGGATCTAAATACATGTGTAATATCTAGCAGACAACTTACAAGGGGAAACGTCTTTTCTTCATCTAACCCAAGTATCCAATGGGCATAACAATGCTTTTCCTTTAGGTTATTCATGTAATTCTTCATGATTTTTGGATTATAGGAGAGTATCTCTTGGGGATTAAATAGAACAAAAGCAGACTTCTCTTATCATAAGCAAAATAGATCTTTGTGTTCTCCCAAGTTAGTGGTGGAAGGAATTCTCTAGATATTTCTTTATTGCAGCTTGATAGTCTTTATATTCTCTCGTGAGAGTGGGCTCTTTCCATCTGACAATTGAGTTCTTTTGTGCCCACTTTGCATGAAGCAACTCTTGTTTCATCTTAAAGAACTTTGTTGCAGCTTTTGGTGTTGGTTTTCTTGTACTACCAAGCTTCCAGTAAGGAGGAGTAACCTACATATCTGGATTTGCAATCATTTTCTTGGCTTTTCCCACTTCATCCAGCAAATTCTTAACATCCCAGCTTTAGAAGACATAAAAGCTCTTAACTGGATATGGCACATACCTTTTTAACCACTGAATGTATTCATCCTTTGACATTTGTACAACAGTTGGATCATTAAAGGATGCGATTTGAGAGAGTGTTTGAAATTCTTGAAAAATGTAATTTTCATAAGCTTTTATCTCTTTCATTCTCCTATCCATTATATACCGAACCTTCTTATAAGTCACATTGTTTGATTTTCAGTGAATTCCCTTGTTGCTTCTTCCTCCATTCTTTTGGAGTTTTCTACATGATTTATTTTTTTATCAATCTTAACTAGTGGCAGTTGTTTTTAAGACATGATAAATATTGGTGAAGGAGGAGGATCTTCATCTGATTCAAGATTGAGAGAATTTTTGGGATTTTCTTTGGTACTTTTTGTGTGGGATTTTGGTGTTGTTTGAACCGATGAACTCTCAGCTTTCTTTTATTCTTTTAATGATGGAGAGTCCTCTGATTCCTCAAGTAACACCAACTTTCTTTTTCTTGTAAGAGTAAATACTGGTTTTTCAAAAACTGGTTTTGTATTAGTCTGTGTTTCAGTAGTTTGTAATGTTCTAGTTGTTTGAGTTTAAGTTCCAGCTATTTAACCTTGCGGTTGTTGTTGAGGTTGAGTTTGAGGAATTTGTCTTTTCTTTGCCTCAAGTTTCTGAAGTGAAGTGGCCCTTTTAATGACTGAATGATGCCTCATGTGAAATATGACACTGACATCAATTTTCTTATCTTGCCTCACAAACTTTTCTTCAGCTCATTGAGCTTCAATCTGTTCTTTTACCAAGGTTGCACTTTCACCTCGCTGGTCCTTTTTTAACTTAGCCATTCTTGCCTCATGATCCAGGTCACCAACATATAAATTCTTCTATTTCTCAATCATAGCTATTTTACTAGCATTATCAGCCCTTTTCTTAGCCTCAACTGCCCCTATAGTTATGATGTTGGGTTTTTTCTGCATTCTCTCCCTTTTTGGCATCAGTAACTTCGTGGCTAATCAAATAATTATGAAGCCAAAGCCTAAAAGGTGTGGCACTTGTATACTAGTAAGTTTGTTATCTATTTTGGCATCAAAGGTGGCAAAGTATGACAAAAACATGAGTTCTAGAATATTTTTTTATAATGGTGTGTAGCTCAGCTTTTTGTGGTTGGTGGCTATAGTTTAGTGACTAGTAGTTTAATTGATTCAATCTCCTTTTGAAAGGAGGCCAGCTGTTAGGTGAATTCTTGGCTCAACTGGACCCCAGCTCTCACTTGTTCCATCAATTCATAGATTTTCTTGTTTTGGGCATCATCCAAATTAATGGAATCATCTACTCCCCCACCAAAGGTTTTGATATGTGTTTTGAGACTTTTCAGCCACACGGACACTACCTGATGCCCCTTGTTCTTGGTTCTGGGGACTTCCAGCACTTGTGACACATCATCCGTTTCATGCCAGGATGTTATAGTTTCGATAGACAACCTGGTTGACAAAAAAACATGTTTTCTTTAAAGTTTTTAATAAAAATAATTTGAAATGTATTGGTTGTGAGGATTTTAAGGACAAGAACAGAGACAATACAAGCGTGGAGGATTGGAGTTGTGGCAGCTACAACAAGGATCAATGACTGTGACTTCAACGACAATGACAACAATAGTGAGGGATTCGGGGAGGGAAGAGTCCAATTTCCTTTTGTAATTTTTACATCAATGGAAGAGGGAATTTATTTAAGTTCTAATTATATAATCTCTTAAAAACAATGGAGGTGCAACAGTGCACCCCGACATATTTACAAAAATACCCTACTCAACACTCTCCTTGTTTAATTCTTATTTTTTCACTATCTTGGTAGTCGTAACAATCAACAGTTGTCTTCTTTAATATATACAATTCTGATAGTCCAGGTTCACCACACATTCTACAAATCTCTTCATCTCAAAGTCGAGGGTGTCGATTATTGCTGAAACAAAGGCATCAAAATCAGCACCTTAATTGTCGTTGATCTTCATGAAAACAGGTCATGCATGCGCAAAATAGGAACAGAAACCTACCTGCCTTTACCAAAGCCGTTGAAGATGAGATTGGGGCCTACTAAACACCTTGATTTCAACTAGTTCAGTGGTTTCGTCGGCCAAGAAGAAGTAGCAAACACAATATGTTGTTAGAGTAGTACAATGGCTAGCGATTGTGGTGTCAGTGAGGTGGTTACAATGGCCTTTTTTGAAAGAGTGTGGAGGAGTCTGTTCCCAAAAACCCACTTATTTTCAGCTATAAAATGAGTATCGAACCACAAGGTAAAGGACATGCTTTCCTGCTCACTCACTAATTACGACTTGCTTGCTACTACCTTGCATTACACAAATACTTATTCTCACACTGGAGTGTGGTCACGGAGAAAACCCTCCCCTTTCCCATGACGAGGCTAAACGACGCTACTAGTTTTGCAGATTAGCTCGAAATGAGATCACCCAGAAGAGCGAACGAATGACAACCTTTTATGTAGAAAAACTAGGTTGTATCTAAGATCCGGGTACCTCTAGGTTCAGACCAGTGTTTCTTCATTGGCGCCATCCGCTATTTACTCTCTCTCACATCCGTTTCTTCGTTTCGTTTTTCTCAAACCTCACTTACAAATGGCTGATTTCCATCCAACACACCACGAGGTCCTCGAGCGGAAGGCAAGAAACCCTGTTCATGCCTCTCGGCTCGACGGACAAGTGGAAGAAGTTTCTTCCGGGGATGTTGGGGCTCATCACGACTCTGTTCGTGTGAATGTCCCGATAATCCCCAGAATCCAAATGGAGACTCCCTGCGTACCAATCACTTCGGTTTTGCCTCCGGGTGAAACTCTGATGTCTTAGTACATCAAGTCTCAAACGGCTCGGAATGCCGTTTACGCGCAACTCTGCGCACCAACCAACACTTTCGCTGCGCCGGTGCAGCCAACGACTCAAGTGCATGCTTCGTCTGCACCTCGAGTTCTCCGCTATGACTCGCGGTTGGAGCGAGTGTTCCATCACAACCCCGTAAACGAGAGTCGGAGTATTCTGAATCACTGCCTAAACATGAGTCTCATACTCTTAGGCGAGCATCAATCCACTCACGGCGCGTCCTCTTGAGGGGCGGGACACCCAGCGTGAGGAGGACCGAACTTATGGCGAGAGTGATAGCGCCAGTGTGTTTCACCGGCTACCGAAGGATCATGCTGCTTACAGATCTGCGCCCCTGGCTGTTTACAACCTAGAGGCGGAGTACAACTATAATTTGATCTACAGGCCGGCTGAGGCAGCCGAACACTCCAAATTCATAAAGCAGATCACGCTCGCACCGCTGGAGCGTGCCAAACTTCCCTCCAACGTGGGAAAGTACAATAGGTTGACAGACCCAGATGATCACTTGCGCATGTTTACTGGCGCAGGACTAATCGGAGGCTGGTCGCTGCCCATGTGGTGTAACTTGTTCGTCCAAACCCTTACAGACGCTGCGCGCCTATGGTTTAACAACTTGCCCACGGGCAAGCTCGCGTCATGGGATGACCTTAAAGATAAGTTCCTGACGCACTTCAGCCACAACAGCGTTACGTCAGAGATTCTTCTGATGTAATGAACATCTGGTGGCGTGATGACGAAAATCTCGAAGACTTCATCACCCGCTATAATAAAGAGGTATTGGAGATAGGGGATGTGCACGAAAATCCAAAAAGCTGGGAGAAGCTTATGGCGGCAGCAAAGGTCTATGCGCAGACGGAGCGCAACCTCAATAACAGTAGACCTCCCCTACCCTATTACCGTCTCCAAGACATGAGCAACAGTTTTGGGAAGAAGAAAAAAAGAGTTGGAAGAAAACCAGCCAACACCCTCCATACTCGCTGGTCGACGCCCGCGTGGCCATCAATAATATCGCTACCCAGCGAGCAATAAAGCAGCATAATCACGATCGTCAATGGATCCCACTGACGAAAACACCGGTGGAGGTACTTAGTACTGAAGATCAGCAATTCAAGCAACCACCGCCGATGCGCAATAAGAAAGGTCAAGACCCCAACCTTTTCTGCGATTATCATAATGATTCGGGGCATATAACCGACAACTGCATCTCCTTGCGCATGGAGATTGAGAAGGCGCTAAAAAGTGGGAAGCTCACCCACTTACTTCAAAATGTGGTTCGATACTCATTTTATAGCTGAAAATAAGTGGCCAAGTAATAAAAAGATGAAGTATGTTCATATGATCCAAGGTGGCCAATCGCGCAAGCGCGATCATCAGAAGAGTTGCACGCCTCACTAGCGCGAGCAACAGGTCGTCTTCCCCGTAGTCCTATGGGCCCACAAGAGGACTGACCGGTCGTGATAACTGGCATCTTCGGCCATTATCGCGCCGATTATATGTTCATAGATCCCAGGAGCTCTATGGACATCATATATGAACAGTGCTTCCAGCAGCTAGACCCAGAAGACAAGGCGCACTTGGAGCCGGTGGACTTCCCACTCACTGGTTTCTGCAACGAGGTCGTCTTTCCTCTAGGCCAAATTACTTTTCCGGTGAATCTTTCCGACAGGTGACACTCTCGCACGGTCTCAGTCAATTTCATGTTCATGCCGGCGACTTCGTACCATGACGAATTACTGGGCCAGCGCGCTCAACGAGAGTTCAGCATGATCACTTCCACTCCTCATGTTGCCTGCGGGTTTCCAACGGAAACCGGGGTAGCCATCATGTACGCAAGGAAGGAAATCATGTCCGTCGAAGTGGAACCGCCGACAAAGCTACTGAAGTCATCATCCAACGGCGAACCAGAGAAGTGGGTACTAAACAACAAGTACCCGGAACAAACAGTACTGCTAAGGCCCGCCATGACCCCCGCAGTCAAGGCGCGGTTGAAACAACTTTTGTTCCACAATGTAGATATTTTCGCCTGGTCTTCGGCGGATATGACAAGGGTACCGAGGGAAATCCTTGAGCACGCGCGGCACACATTCCCTTCAGTTCATCCTATAGTTCAGAAGAAGCGTAGCTTTGGTCGTGAAAAGACTCGCGCACTGAACGAGCAAGTCTCCGAACTCCTCCAAGCCGAAATTATCGAGAAGTACGCTATCAGACATGGGTAGCCAACCCAGTCATGGTCCAAAAACACAACGGCAGTTGGCTCATGTGCGTCGATTTCAAAGATCTCAACAAGGCATGTCCCAAGGTCTGCTATTCTTTACTAGAAATCGACAAAAAGGTGGACTCACTCGCTTCATTTAGGTGGAAATGCTTCCTTGATTTCTAGAAAGGCTACCACCAAATGCAAATGAAGAAAGAGGATGAACACAAGACCGCTTTCCGCACTAACAAGGGGATTTTTTGTTACACAAAAATGCCCTTCAGATTACGCAATGCAGGCGCCACCTATCAGCGTTTAATGGACTATGTCTTCAGGGACGACATTGGCGAAACCGTAGAAGTGTACATTGATGACCTCGTCATCATGAGCTCAGATGAGGAGAGGATGCTGACAAACGTTCAGAAGACATTTGCATCCTTGCGCAAGGCAAACTTGAAGCTGAACCCCAGCAAGTGCTCATTTGGAATGGAAGATGGCAAATTTCTAGGATTTATTATCACACGCGACGGTTTCAAAGTCAATCCTGAGAAAGTGGAAGCGATTCAACGCATGCCTTCCCCCTCAACCTTCAAAGAAATACAATGGTTGGCGGGGCGATTGGCTGCGCTGAACAGGTTCTTGGCCAACCACGCAGCAAAGTCCTTCCACTTCATCAGCACTTTGCGGAATTGTGTAAAGCAAAACAATTTTCAGTGGACTCCGGATGCGGAGAAAGCCTCCGCACAAATGAAGGAGTGCTTGATTCAGTTGCCCATGCTCACGGCACCGCAAAAGAACGAGCCACTAATACTTTACCTTTGCGCATCAGATATCGCTCTGGGCGCAATCCTGCTAGTAGAGCGCACATGATTCCAAACTCCGATCTACTACGTCAGCAAAATGCTAACTGACCCAGAGACACGATATCTTATGATGGAAAAGCTTGCTCGAGCTTTGGTCCACGGATCCTGTAGGTTACGTCGGTATTTCTCTAGCCATTTAATAACAGTTCTCATGAACTATCACTTAGGCCAAATTTTGTCTCAACCCTTGATTACACTTCACAAGGATAATCTTGCATGAAACATGCAACAGTGCGTGTCCTTCAACAACATAGGTCATACAATGAGCCTTGCACAACGGTGAATTAGACCAACACCAATAGGTCATACAATGAGCCTTGCGCACTCAGCGTAACGGTGAATTAGACCAATACCAATAGGTCGTATAAAGAGTCTTGCGCACTCAGCGCAACGGTTAATTAGACCAATACAATCAAGTCACACAACGAGCCTTGTGTACTTGGCACAACGATAAGTTAGACTTGCTCGTGCACACTACTAGCTACTAGACTATGCGCAAAACAACATCCCTCTAAGCTACAATCCTAAATCCTTGCAAAGACAAGACACGCATGAGAAACACCTCATAGTCTTGGGACAGAAGGATATACACCTGACACCCTACGCTGGCGGGAAAAAACACTGACAGCTTCGCAGAAGAGGTAAGCACTAAGAGGTGTTGGTGATGCTCAAGGGTACAAAATGGCAGAATCATGACCAAGGGTTGCTCGACAGATTGCGTGTGGAAGTGTCGCATGAGCAGTAATGCAGTCGTTAGACTGCACACCAACCATATCCCTGCCAGTGACTGTTTCACCTTCTCCACTTTCGGCTGGCAGCAGGCCTGACACCAGAGACGCCTACCTTTACACGTGGCACCACTCAATGTCCGACAAGACATGCCTCCTGAAATTCTCCTGCAGGGAACATTTAATGTCTGACACAGAGGACAAAACGAGTGTCTCTAGCTGTATGGGCCAGGCCCAAGGCCCACCAGCCCATCTCCTGAACATACCTTTTCGGCTATAAATAAGTATCAGACCTCCAGGTAAAACCATGCAAAAACACTTACACCACTACTTGCAACTTACTTGCTATCTTACTTATCATCCTCAAATACTTATTCTCACGCCGGAGTGTGGTCACGGAGAAAAACATCCTTTTTCCCCGTGACGAGACTAACGGCGGTGCTAGTTTTGCATACCATCTGTAGGAAGCCCAATCTGAAGAAAGTGAAGTGTGAGTACAACTCTTTATGAAGATACACCCTGGTTGTAACTTATATCCCCGGATATCCCTAGGTTCAACCGGTGCTTCTTCATTGGCGCCATCCGTGGGACTTTCTCACTTTTTCCAGCCATTTCCTTTCAGTTTCACTTTTTCAAACCTCGCTTTCATATGGCTGATTTCCCATCAAGCACCCCACGAGGTCCTCGAGCCGAAGGCAAGAACCCAGTTCATGCCTCTCGTATCGACGGACAAGTGAGGGAAGACTCTTCTGAAGATAACGGAGCTCAACACGGCTCTGGCCATATAAACATCCCGGTCACTCCCGGAGCTCAACTGGAGACTCCCTTTACACCGATTACATCAGTCTTACCCCCAGGTGAGACACCCATGTCTTGGTACATAAAGTCAAGACGGCCCTCAACGCCGTCTATGCGCAATTCTGCACCCAGACGAACACTCCTGCTGCCCTACTGCAGCCCGCTGTTCAGGTGCATGCTTCGCCTGCACCAAGGATTTTGAGTTATAACTCGCCTGTTGGGGCGAGCATACCATATAGTCTCCATCCCCAGGAGACAGAGTACACACAACCTACGCCTAAACCGGAGTCTCGCTCTCTTAGACGGGCATCTGTCCACTCACGCTTTGGGCCCGCGTCCTAAAGGGGAGCGGTACACCAACGCGAGGAAGACAAAACCTACGGTGAAGGTGATAGCGCTAGCGTTTTTCACCGAATACCCAAGAATCATGCAGCGTACAGATCCGCTCGACGCGACGGTTTCAACCCAGAAGCCGAGCATGATTATAACTTAATTTACCGGCCGGCCAACGTGGCCGAACACTACAAGTTTATCAAGGAGATAGCTCTCGCACCACTGGAGCGTGCACAATTGGACTTAAATGTCAGGAAATACAACGGGTTCACCGACCCGGACGATCACCTGCGTGGACCCCACTGACGAAGACACTAGCGGAGGTCTTCAGTACAGATGACCATCAGTTCAAACAACCACCACCGATGCGCAATAAGAAAGGTCAAGACCCCAACCTACAAGATAATCGTTACCGTCAGTGGACCCCACTGACGAAGACACTGGCGGAGGTCCTCAGTACAGAAGACCATCAGCTCAAACAACCACCACCGATGCGCAATAAGAAAGGTCAAGACCCCAACCTATTCTGTGATTATCATAAAGACACGGGGCACACAACCAATAATTGCATCTCCTTGCGTATGGAGATCGAGCAAACACTTAAGAGTGGGAAGCTCACCCACTTACTGCTAAACGTGCGAAAGGAGGTGCGCCAAATCACTCGAGGCGGCGAGGGCCCGAGTACCAAAAAATGAAGTCTGTTCATATGATTCAGGGTGGTCCTTCGCGCAAGCGTAGCCACTAGAAGAGCTGCACATCTCACTGGCGTGAGCAGCAGGTCATCTTCCCCGTTGTCCCTGGGGTCCACAAGAAGACCAACCGATGGTGATAACTGGCATTTTTGGTCACAACCGCACCGATTACATGTTCATAGACCCTGGGAGCTCTATGGACATTATCTATGAACAGTGCTTCCAATAACTCGACCCGGAGGACAAAGCACGCCTGGAGCCGGTGGATTTCCCACTCACTGGTTTCCGCAACGAGGCTGTTTTTCCTTTGGGCCAATCTCTTTCCCGGTGACTCTTTCTGATGGGCGCCACTCTCGCACCATCTAGGTCAATTTCATGGTCATGCCCCACCACATCGCGCCATGACGTGCTGTTAGGACGTCGCGCCCAACGAGACTTCAGCATGATAACTTCCATCCCTCACGCCGCTTGAGATTTTCCCACGGAAACCGGAGTGGCCGTCATGTATGCAAGAAAGGAAGTCATGTCTATGGACGAGGAACCGCAAATAAAGCAACCAAAGTCGTCATCCAACGGTGAGCCATAAAAGTGGGTACTCCACAATAAGTACCCGGAACAAACGATGCTCTTGGGACCCGCCATGACTCACGCAGTCAAGGCGCGGTTGAAATAGCTATTGTTCCGTAATTCTGATATTTTTGCATGGTCAACGGCGGATATGACTGTAACATCTGCCGAAAAACGGGTTCTAAAACCCGCACATTTTGTAATCAAGTATATTATGATCTTTTGTTTCGAATTTATGTTAATCGTTTAAGAGAATTCGGTATATAAATAATAATAAAGATAATAAATAATGTATATTAAAAATACTAAAAGGAAGAGTATAAATAAAAAATTAAAAAAAAATAATGTGCTGACCGCGGGAATCGAACCCGGGTCGCACAAACACACTCAACACACCACTGCAACGCCCGCACAACCTCTGAAATAATCAAATTGAATGATCTCTTATATCCTCGTTTAGCATGAACTAGTTCGAAGTCCCGCCCAGTAACGGCCGAAATCAACTCGGCAATCATCAAATTGTCGTTTTCTTTACAATTAACTGATGAAACCGTTTCTAAATGTGCGTCTAGACTCAAACACCGAGTCAACACATTCAAATTTGTTATGCAATCATCTCGCTCATTATTATCTTGACCGAAACCGAAGCTAAATCTATGCGATCACCCTCATCTATAAATAGGGAGTTCTGGACTCAATTAGAATGCACACACACTCTCGCAAACCTCTATACAAACTTTTGTCATCAAGAAACCTTCGTCGAAAACTTTTGCTATCGCCGGAACTTCGTCGGAAAAGTTAAAGAAACACCTCTGGTATATCCTTTCATCTAATCCTTGTCATTTTCTTTATTAATCTCATCAGTAGTTGTCTAAGATTTAATTGTTAATCGAATCAATACAATGGGTTTTACAGATTCAATTTGTGTTTTTAAATGAAGAAGATGAACTGGATTTTTATTTAAAAGAATTTAAAATGGTTTTTAAACCGGGTTAGACACACAGACCAGTGGTTGGACTGTGTGCATATGAGTCCAAGGTCTCCTGTTCGAGTTGTACCCGTTTCCGATTCGCTAAAATTATATAAAACCTTTTTGTAAAAACCCAATTATGAAATGAGACAGTAAGTATATAAAGTTAATAAAAATTATATATCCAACGGGTTAGACACACATCCCAATTGGTTGGTTGTGTTCACACACGAAGCAGAGGTCGCGGATTCGCTACCGGTTTCATACACGGTCCTTATACTATCAAACCTTTTTAATTAAATCAAAATAGGAAAAGCTGTAGTATGTGTATAAAGATAATTAAAATCCAATATATTACGGGTTAAAACGAGAGGTCACGAGTTCGATTCCCACACGATACGAATTCCAGCCAGTTTTATCCGATTTATCTGATTTAATTCAGAAAAAAAACATATATTTTTTATTAAATAAAACCTTTAATTATTTCCCCAAAATATATTATTTTTTTATTTACAAATTAAAAGTCTAGGTAAATAAGAATATAGTAATAAAAATAATAAAAATCAATTTAAATTATCTAACAAATAATAAGCTAATAAAAAATATTAAATTCAACCAAAAGAAATATATTTATCTAAATTATTATGTGAATATCTAGGTTTACCATATCGTCGCTTGGTATCTCAGCCACTCAATCGTGCGCAATCTTCATCGAATCTTAATCACACCCAATGTGAGTGAATCTTACAACTCCCCTTTTTGTCACGTTTTTTGGGTGTATCATGTGTCACTATTATTATCTTGTTATTTTAAATCTCATGCTATTACCATTATGTGATCTAATGTGCTATGTGATACTGTTTGTTTATTGTCATTTTGTGTTTATATTCTCATTACAGTCAATCTCTCACATTAGGCCCATTTGTTCCGTTACCTACGGGTAGAGCGTCGCGTAACCTAGTATACTAGATCGGCTCCGTTTGATTGAGCTTTTATCTCGTAACACATCACGTATCGTGCTCACATATACATTATTAGTTGATGATGTGGTATGTGATTTGGATTACATACACGATGTTCCCATATTTTGTTAATCCACATTTTATAAAATACTAAACATATCATTTTTCTTAATGATAAAATGGGATTCACTCGCCAACTTATGTTGACCCAAAAGTTTATTTTTACACATTATACAGGTGAACAGGTTTGAAGCGTGCATCACATAAGACATGGGCTTTAGAAGAAAATAAAATGTTATTTGCAAGTTTATTTGGACATTATAGTGTGTTTGTATTAATTATGTGTTGATTGGAATGTTTTAATCAAATTTGAATAATAAATATTAAACTTTTATAATAGTAAATGTTATGAGCTTTGATGAAAACCCAATCATGCCCCGACTACCTTATCCGCTGCGGGTCAGGGTGTGACAGAGTGGTATCAGAGCGAGTGACTATAGGGATATAGGATAGGTTATTAGACCCTTAGAGCCTATACTATAGTTAATTAGAATTTAATTGCTTATGTGTTAAGTTTGTTACATGCAAACTTATGACATTTACTTATTTTACACTTCTCTCACACACAATTACATGCAAGCACTTTAATTGCTATTTGATTTTGTGTGACATTCAACATGTCATAAATATTGTCAATATAACATGCATATCTATATATATATATATATATATATATATATATAAATGTAACGCATATATTATCGTCAAAATGCACGTCTTGATTCTCACATATTTAAACATTTCCTTACTTTTCTCTTCAAAATTTGTGATTTTTTTTTCAAATCTCATCAAAGTGAGTTCTTACGACGGGCATGTAGTAACTGGAAGGGTACAAGTACCAGTAGTCGGAACGTCCTGTCTATGATTGGCATTCGTATAAATCAAAGGTAACGGACCAGTTTGCCTACCTAGGGACTAACGAGGAGAGTACGAAGGACCTATTAGGCCAAAGCATGCCACACCAAGCGTCGTGTGAACTAACCTCATTTTGAGTTGTCATTGTGTCTACACCAGGACACCTTCCGACCTTACACCTCGCGATCATGTTTTACGATTTTCATTCGGGTGGTGCGAGTGTTAACAAGCCAAAACCAATATGAACCCTACAAAGCCCAGTAGTCATGGGGGCCCACATGACTACCTAGGCCAAGTATGGGGGTCATATGGGGGCCCAAATATGAGCAAAGCCCAAGACATCCTATGGATGTAATGGATTTAGTTTTCTCATTTATTTTGTGGATGTTTAGTTTTATCTCTAAACCCTATGCGACACACATGACACCTATACATCAAACTCATAATCTCGTTATAGTATTTCCTATAGATGTCTTCTAGGCACTCTCGTGGAGGTAGGAGATCATGAAAATCCGGCGAATGCATGGCTGCTCAAATAGCCAAACAAATGGTCGCGGTGATTCCCGATATCGTAATTCAAGTTCAACAAGCTCTCACCGCTAACCCCGTCAACCCAATCAACCAAGGAGATCAAAATGCTCACAACCCTCCCGCAAACACCACCAAGTGCACTTATAAGCACTTCAACTCATGTGATCCCCCAAAATATGAGGGCACTAAAGGGGTCACTGCTCTCCTTCGGTGGTTTGAAGAAATGGAGAGTACTTTTCTCAATTGTGGCTTCCCCAACGACCGTAAAGGTTCGTTATGCTACTGGTCGTTTATATGGGATAGCACTCACTTGGTGGAATGCCGAAAAGGACAGAAGAGGCGCCGAAGCTGCAGTAGCCCTAACTTGGGAACTACTTAGGGAACTCATGACAAGACGTTTCTGCCCAAGAAGCGAAATTCAGAAGCTGGAAGATGAGTTCTATTTCCTGAAGCAAAAGGAAGGAGATCATATAACCTACAACAAGAGGTTCCAACTTTGTTCACTCCTCTTTACCGCCTGATCGAGCATTACATTCGGGGTCTTCCTTCGAAGATTCAAGATTCTGTGATGAGTACCGTGCCTGCAACTCTAGAAGCGGCAATGTAGCTAGCTACTGAGCTCACCGAGAACCACATCAGGAATGGGGATTTAAAGGATGAGAAAAAGAAGGATAAAACACCGACCGAAACCCCCAACTCAACCCAAGCCGGATCCTCTTCTCGGCTCACTGGCAAGAGAAAGCGAAATGGGAAGAATTTTGCTATCACCCAAACCAATCAGCCAACTCTATGCAACCAACCCATTGCAACAGCTCCAATCACTCAAGTTGCTCCCCCTACCACTCCATTCAAGAAGCAATACACAGGACCTCACCCAAAGTGCAATCGATGCCAATATCATCACCCTCTCGAGAACCCATGTCCCCACTGCACAGGGTGTGGCCAAGTAGGCCATACCATCCAAACATGCCGTTTACTTCAAAGACAAGCCCACAACCAACCTCAAGCCCAACCCAACAACCAAATGGTGGGCCAAGTGCCTTTCCAACAACCACTAATGTTACCACCTACTCAGCCCATAGCCCAACCTTTTTACCAACCTAATTACCCCATGATGCCACACGTTAGGGCTTGCTTTAATTGCGGTGATCCAACTTATTTCTGCAACACCTGCCCGCGATTAGTGAACATTATTAACGCACAGGCCCAAGCTAATCCTGTGAACCAAGCCAATCAAGCCAATCTACCAGCAAGAGGTAGAGCTTTAAACATCAACGCTAATCAGGCTAGAGCGGATAACAACGTGGTCAACAATACGTTTCTCCTTAATGATATCTATGCATCTATTCTACATGACACAGGTGCGAATAAGAGTTTTGTGTCCCCTAGAGTTCGAATCTATTCTTGGTTTACCTCGCATTAGCCTAGCCGAATCATTTACAGTGGAAGTAGCAGATGGTGAACCTATTACGTTGGATTCCATCATTCGCGACTGCACGCTTACTCTTAATGATCATGATTTTCCAATCGATCTCATTCCTATGAAATTGGGAAGCTTTGATGTCATCATTGGTATGGACTGGCTCAGTCAGCATCATGCCGAGGTCGTTTGTTATGAAAAATTCATTCGAATTCGACTCGCCGACGGCCAAACCCTTCGTATTTTTGGTGAAACCCCATCCAAAGGACTTAAGTTGATGTCGTGTCTGCAAACTCGAAAGTATCTTTGCAAGGATTACATAGTGTTCTTAGCCGACATTGTCAAGAAAGAAGGCAAGGATAAAAAGCTCGAAGATATTCCGATTGTTAGAGATTTTCCTCAAGTTTTTCCAGACGACGTCTCAGGACTTCCTCCTATACGAGAAGTCGAATTTGGAATCGATCTTGTATCAGGTTCCACTCCAGTTGAAAAATCTCCATATCAGTTAGCCCCATCTGAAATGCAAGAGTTAGCTAGTCAACTACAAGAGCTGACTGATAAAGGGTTCATACGCCCTAGCTCATCACCTTGGGGTGCGCCGGTTCTTTTCGTCAAGAAGAAGGATGAAACTTTTCGAATGTGCTAGATTATCGAGAGCACAACAAGCTGACCATCAAGAACCGTTATCCTTTACCTCGCATTGATGACCTTCTAGACCAACTTCAAGATGCAATATGTTTCTCGAAAATTGATCTTCGTTCTGGCTATCATCAGCTTAGAGTACGTGAAGAAGACATTCCAAAGACTGCCTTTCGAACTCGCTACGGTCACTATGACTTCATGGTCATGCCCTTTAGGTTGACCAATGCTCATGTCGTTTTCATGGATTTAATAAATAGGGTGTGCAAACCCTACCTCGATCGTTTCATCATTGTATTTATTGATGATATTCTCATTTATTCCAAGACCAAGTCAGATCATGAACGACATATTCGACTAATTCTAACACTTTTGAATAATGAAAAGCTTTATGCTAAGTTTTCGAAATGTGAATTCTGGTTAAAGGAAGTTCAATTCCTTGGTCACGTCGTCAACGACAAGGGAATTCATGTTGACCCTGCAAAGATCAAAGCAGTGCAAGAATGGCAGGCTCCACGCACTCCTACCGAAGTCAGATCATTCCTCGGCTTAGCGGGTTATTATCGACGTCTTATCGCCAATTTCTCCCGTATTGCCTTACCGCTCACAGCCTTGACTCATAAGGGCAAGCCCTTCAATTGGGGGCCCAAACAGGAGGAGGCTTTCCAAACTTTGAAGCAGAGACTTTGTGATGCACCTATCCTCACTCTCCCTGACGGTTGTGATGACTTTGTGGTCTATTGTGACGCATCAGGGTAGGGACTAGGGTTTGTCTTAATGCAAAGGGGTAAGGTGATAGCCTACGTGTAACATCCGTCGAAAAACAGGTTTTCCAAACCCGCTTCGTTTATTAATCGAACATCCAGTTAAAATTTTCGTTGCATGTTTATGGCTCAAACTAATTTTAAACAATACATAATTAATAAACATTCTAGAATTTAAATATTATAATTGATAAATGATAAAAATAAGTGAGTAAGAAATGAGATGAGGCTGCCGGGTTTCGAACCCGGGTCAGCCGGTTCAACAAACAACCAACACACCACTCCACCACACACTCAAGTTTGGAATATACTGAAATAAATAATACTTAACATAAAACTCGAAACTCAAAATCGATAACCAGCGCGCCCAAATCCGCAGTCGCCGGAAACACCGAAAAATACGCGGATTTGCGACCGTTTCCTTTGACTCCGAAATCAAGTGAGTGTAATTGACGATTAACGTCATTTATAACCGAAATCCAACCTTAATTTCATTCAAAAACTGACCAAATTCAATGATTGACAAAAAAACCGAAATCTCGGGATTTAATATCCAACCCTATATAAATTGATGCTTCCTACCTCAAAAATCTCGCTCATTCCTTTCCAAAGTTCCACTCTAAATTCTCTGATCAAAACCTTTGTCGCCGGAATTCTCTGCAAGTTGCCGAAAGTTATCGTCGGAAAACCGAATCTATCCCAGTATTGCCTTACTCTATAAATAGGACTTCTAGAGCTTCGACAGAAGTCACCCACACTCACCTCAAACTTCCTGTAGATCCTCTGTCGCGAGTTACACTTCGCCGGAATTTCTTTCAGTCACCAGAACTTCATCGGAGATCACAACTGTTCGGTACAACATCCTTAATTCCCTTTCTGTTTAAATTATTTTCGTTATCAGTAATAATCAATCAACTAATTCAATAAGAAGGATTGATTAAACAGTCGGGTTGATTCCCGGGTTTCATAAAAACGAAGAAGATGAAAAGCGAGTAGTTTATAAGTATAATTAAAAATGGGAGTTGTATCGGGTTAGACACACAGTCCAGTGGTGGACTGTGTGCATTAGAAACGCAAAGATACCGAGTTCGAGTCCCATACATAATGCTGAATCCTTTATATTAACCGAGCATTTTTATAACGTAAAACAAAACATATAATACCTAAATATAATTAAAATCAATATTTTAACCAGGTTAGACGCACAGTCCAGCGGTGGACTGTGTGCAAAGTTAAACCACAGGTCCCGAGTTCGAATCCTGCTTCTGTAACCGGTTCTGGCAATTATCAAAGCTTTTCAAATAGAGACAGAAATGAATTAATCGAATTAATATATAAATATAATTAAAATCAGATTTATTTCGGGTTAGACACGTAGCTCAGTTGGTAGAGCTGCGTGCACGCGTACGGGAGGTCACAAGTTCGAACCTCACTCAGCGCACATAATTAACACGGTCCGACCGATCAACGGTCAACGGTCAAAAAGTCAAAATTTTTATTTTCTTTTTATTTATTTATTTTATTTAAAAATCAATTAAAACACTTAAAAATAATATTTTTGAAGTTAGAAAATTTCCTTAAACTCACAAAAATAAATCTAACAATCCCATTAAGAACACTAATTAAAAATATTAATCTCAAATAAAAGTTTATTTATTTATCGAATTATTATGTTATTATTTAGGTTAGTTTCTCTCGTGGTTAAATCCAAATTCGGGCGCATTCATCATCAATCCAAGAAACGCAACCACTGTGAGTGAATTCTTACAAATTCCCCTTTTTATTCATGTTTTGGGGTGTATCATGTGTCGCTTAAATTAATTCGCTTATTCAAACTCGTGCCATTACCATTACATGATCTAAACTTATAATGTAAATATTGTTTGTTGTGATGTGTGTTTACATATTGTCAAGTTACGTGCAAATCATTCACTAGGCCCATTAGTTCCTCGTGGGAGACGAGTTGAACATCGCGTGCCTCAAAATCATTCATTAGGCCCATCAGTTCCTCGTGGGAGACGAGTTGAACATCGCGTGCCTCAAAATCAATCATTTGGTGTATGCGTGTGCATTAGTTAATATTATGTGATTTGTGATTAAATTTACATCTACGTTTACTCATATGTGGTTATGCACTTTATTTTATAATCGATACAATAAACACATTTAAATGTTTTCATAGGATTCACTCGCCAACTTTTTGTTGACCCAAAAACCCTATTTTTACATATGATACAGGTGGACAGGTTGAAGCAAGGAACACATAGGAAATTGCCTTAGAAGAAAAATAATGAAGTCTTGAAAAATGTATTGAACATGTTGTACTTGTATGATTGATTGTAATGATTCTCCTTTAAAAAGAAATAATAAATATGAAACTTTATAATAAATGTCATGAGCTTTGATGAAAACCCAATCATGCCCCGATCACCATTTCCGCTGCGGGTGGGGGTGTGACAGATTGGTATCAGAGCTTTTGACTATAGGGATATAGGATAGGTTATTAGACCCTTAGAGCCTATACTATAGTTGATTAGATTTTAATTGCTTATGTGGTTACATGCAAACTCATGATGTTTATTTGTTTCGTATTTATTACACACACAAATGCATGCAAACACTTCCACTATTATTTTGTGTGATACTTAATGAGTTATACTTATTGTCAAACATAACAAGCTTACATATACATTCATCACGCATATTTCAATGTTCACATATTCAAATCATCCTCATATTCCTTTATTCAAGATTTTGTCGCATTTTTCGTTTTTCAATCTCATCAAAGTGAGTTCTACGACGGGCATGTAGTAACTGTTAGGGTACAAGTACCGGTAGTCGGACGTCCTGTCTAGGTTGGCATTCGTATAAATCCAATATAACGGACCAGTTTTCCTACCTGGGGACTAACGATGAGAGTACAAAGGACCTATTAGGCCAAAGCATGCCACACCAAACGTCGTTCGAACTAACCCCACTTTGAGGTGTCACCGTGTCCACACCTGGATGCACTCCGAATTTCATACGTTACATACATATTTCTCGATTTTCTCCGGGTTTTAGTGTACGTTACCAGGCTAACACATGCGAACCATATGAAAGACCCGGTAATCATGGGGGCCCACATGATTACGAAGGTGAAGTATGGCGGCATGCAAGGCCCAATTACGAGCAAAGCCCAAGACATCCTATGGATGTAGTAAATTTATTATTCTTCATTTATTTTATGAATGTTCATTCCTAAATACGACACATGACCCCTAAAACGTCCAACTCATACTCTTGATACGTATTTCTTGTAGATGTCTTCTAGCCTCTCTCGTAGGAAAATGAAATCAGGAAAATCCCGCGAGGGCATGGCTGCCCAAATCGCTCAACAAATGGCTGCCGTAATACCAGACATCGTAATTCAAGTACAACAGGCCCTTACCGCTAATCCCGTCAACCCAATTAACCAAAAAGATAAAACATTGTCAACCCTCTCCCAAAAGCCACTAAATGCACCTTCAAGCATTTCAAATCCTGCGATCCTCCAAAATACGAAGGGACTGAAGGTGTCACCGCTCTCCTCCATTGGTTTGAGGAGATTAAAACACTTTTCTCAATTGCGACTGTCCCGATGATCGCAAGGTGCGATATGCTACCGGTCGTTTGTTTGGAGTAGCACTTACATGGTGGAATACAGAGAAGGCCAAGCGAGGTACTGAGAATGCTATGACTTTGACTTGGGAAGAGTTGAAGGAAATCATGACAAAACGGTTCTGTCCAAGAAGCGAAATCAAGAAATTGGAAGATGAGTTCTATTCTTTGAAACAAAAAGAGGGCGACCACACCACATACAACAAGAGATTCCTTGAGTTAAATCAAATGGTCCCCAACTTGTTCACTCCCCTCTACCGTTTGATCGAGCACTACATTCGAGGTCTTCCTTCAAAAATTCAAGACCCTGTAATAAGTACCACACCTGCAACTTTAGAAGCAGCAATGGAGTTAGCTACAGAGCTCACCGAGAACCGCATACGGAATAAGGACTTCAAGGAGGAGAAGAAGAAGGATAAAGCATCAACTGAAACCTCAAACTCCACCCAAACCGAATCCCCTTCTCAACCCATTTCTAAGAGAAAACGAGATGGACAAATTTTCGCTGTCACCCAACACAACCAACCAGCTTCACAAGTTGTATCCCTCCAAGCTATCCCAATCACTCAAGTAGCACCCAACCCAACTTACCCAAATAAGAAACCTTACATTGGACCTCACCCTCAATGCAACACCTGTTTTTATCACCATCCATCTACCTTACCTTGTCGACTATGTGCGAATTGTGGACGCTATGGTCATTTGAGCAAGGTTTGTCGCGCCTCTCAAAATCAAACCTCACCCCCTACTCAAAACATGATCCAAACATATCAACAACCCCAATACCCCATGTTTCCATATGTTCGAGCTTGTTTTAATTGTGGCAACCCTACCCATTTTAGAAACACGTGCCCTCGATTGGTTAACATCATAAACGCCCAAGATCAAGCAAACCCAGTTAACCAAGTAAATCAAGCAAACCAAGCTCCACCGTCAGCAAGAGGAAGAGCTTACAACATCAACGCCAATCCTGTTGAAGATAATAACGGCCCAAACGAACCACCCAACTAGTCTTCCCTCACCAAGAATCAAGACTCAACTCCAACCGTCTAGTTTTTATGTTTTCTTTATGTTATCTCAATCTTTACGTATCCCAGTTATAAATTGGGAATTTATGTATCCAAGAATTTTAATGCGAATTGATATTTCAGTTTTGTTTTATGCTCATTGATTTAACATTCATATCATCATACATCTCGACATATCTCAATCTCATCATTCAAAGAAGTTGGGTTATGTCTCACTTTTACATAGACTAACCCCTTCATCATAACAAACGAGAGAGGTACTGTCATCATTCAGTCATGTATTCTTTCAGATTTGAGACTCAAGTTTTGGTTGTTGTATTTGTTTTGTAGATTTTAAAGTCAGATAGAACTAATCATAACTTACTGACAAAGCCAATGAAAATTTGACAAAAATATGGTGGATACGCCGCTGGTACTTCCTATATATAAGTATTTTTGTCAAAGGATCAAAAGCATTGTCAGGCGGTTATGAAAAGTTCCGTGTAGGTTTTTAATATCGTCATGGTTGAAGTTTTGTTTCAAACATATCATTCCCCTCAAAACCCTTATGCGTGAGATCATACCTAGTCAATCAACTCTGTTTATCCATGTTCCGCATTCTTATACTTTAGGCATCAAAAAGCGATTCCTGTAGCAAGTTATTCAACCGTTACGAGGAACGTTACCGCCTCAAATAAAATTTAAACTCTCACCCTCATTTTATTATGTAATTGTCAAATTAAAACACCCATCCTTCAAGTCAAATATACCACTACTACTTAAATTTCGGGACGAAATTTCTAAAAGTAGGGGATACTGTAACATCCGTCGAAAAACGGGTTTTCCAAACCCGCTTCGTTTATTAATCGAACATCCAGTTAAAATTTTCGTTGCATGTTTATGGCTCAAACTAATTTTAAACGATACATAATCAATAAACATTCTAGAATTTAAAAATTATAATTGATAAATGATAAAAATAAGTGAGTAAAAAATGAGATGAGGCTGCCGGGTTTCGAACCCGGGTCAGCCGGTTCAACAAACAACCAACACACCACTCCGCCACACACTCAAGTTTGGAATAATACTGAAATAAATAATACTTAACATAAAACTCGAAACTCAAAATCGATAACCAGCGCGCCCAAATCCGCAGTCGCCGGAAACACCGAAAAATACGCGGATTTGCGACCGTTTCCTTTGACTCCGAAATCAAGTGAGTGTAATTGATGATTGACGTCAGTTATAACCGAAATCCAACCTTAATTTCATTCAAAAACTGACCAAATTCAATGATTGACAAAAAAACCGAAATCTCTAGATTTAATATCCAACCCTATATAAATCGATGCTTCCTACCTCAAAAATCTCGCTCATTCCTTTCCAAAGTTCCACTCTAAATTCTCAGATCAAAACCTTTGTCGCCGGAATTCTCTGCAAGTTGCCGAAAGTTATCGCCGGAAAACTGAATCTATCCCAGTATTGCCTTACTCTATAAATAGGACTTCTAGAGCTTCGACAGAAGTCACCCACACTCACCTCAAACTTCCTATAGATCCTCGTCGCGAGTTACACTTTGCCGGAATTTCTTTCAGTCACCAGAACTTCATCGGAGATCACAACTGTTCGGTACAACTGTCACACCCCGACACGCAGCGGAATAAGAGTCGGGGCATAATTGGGTTATCACCAAAGCTCAAGATGTTTACTAATATGTTTCATATTTATTAAATTCAATTACATCTCAATGTTCAAGTCAAATTCATACAATACAAGGAAAGGAAAATTAAATAAACAATCCAAAATCTAAACTGATTTATTCTTCTAGGCCGTCCTATATGTTTCTTGCTTCAACTGGATCACCTGTATCATTTGTAAAAATGGGGGTTTTTGGGTCAACAAAAGTTGGTGAGTGAACCTTGTTAGAAAACATTTATTATTGATTTCTTGTTGTATTTAATATGGAAAAATTGTGCAATAATCATATGTGAGCAAACGTAAATATGCATACAATAACAAACAATAACAAACCACCTTGCATGAGTATATGACATGAATGATAATGTATATGTTGGCAACGTCACGTTCGGCTCATAGGTAATGGGGAACGGATAGCCTATGATGATGTATGTGCGATCAAGGCTCAATCAAACGGAGCCAATCGTATGTTGGCAACGCCACGTTCCGCTCATAGGTAATGGGGAACGGTTCCGCTCATAGGTAATGGGGAACAGACGGCCTATGATGATGTATGTACTGAAAATGATAAATTTAATCTAAACATTAACCACACAAACAGTTGATACATATTGAATACACATTTGATCATGGATATGATGGATGCACAAGTGTTTAAATGTAATAAATAATAAGACACATGATACACCCCAAAAAGTGATTAAAACGGGAATTTGTAGAGATTCACTCACATTGGGTGCGTTCGTTTGATGATGTTGAATGCGCACGAGTTGAGAGAGTTGATCGACGAGGAATAACTAGCCTAAATAATAACGAAAAGGTACGGTAAATAAGTGGATTTTATTAACAATTTTAATAGGATTTTTGGATTTATTTTTGTGAGTTTAAGGTCATTTTCTAACTTTAAAAATATTATTTTTATGTATTTTTAATTGATTTTTAAATTAAATAAATAAATAAAAATATAAAAAATGTTAACTTTTTGGGTTGACCGTTGATCGTTGACTTTGACTGTTGACCGGTTCGGACTTGTGTTTGTTTGCGCTGAGTGAGGTTCAAACTTGTGACCTCTCGTACGCGTGCACGCAACTCTACCAACTGAGCTACGTGTCTAACCCGAAATATTCTAAGTTTTAATTATATATATATATATATATATTATATACTATTAAATGTTTTAATTTATTCGATTTATACTAAAAGAATTTAAATGATTGAACCGGTTGCAGGGAAACCTTATCGAACTCGTGTCCCTTTGTTTGTAAGCGCACAGCCCAACCAGTTGGGCTGTGTGTTTTATCTGTTAAACTTATAGTTTATATTAATCTTAAAAACATCCTGGGACCTACTCTGATTCAGTTAAAAAAATTGGTTTTAATTCGGAAAGCCGGTGCGTTTGTAAGATTCGAACTCGGGACGTGCGCTATGTGTTTGCACACAGTCCACCGCTGGACTGTGTGTCTAACCCGGTTTAATTTCTTGTTTTAATTAAAGTTATACATTAGGTTCGACTTCATCTTCTCGTTCAAAGACACAGAACAATGATTATTCGACAGTTCTTGTTTAATTCGATTAACGGACATATAAATGATTAAAATGAAATGGATAAAGAAGGTTTTGGAAATGAATGTACCGGAAAGATGATTTTCTCAGAACTCCGGCAAAGGTCGTCGGCTCTGTTTATGAATTCCGT
The DNA here is from genome assembly GCA_947069175.1 of Scalesia atractyloides. Taxonomy (NCBI): domain Eukaryota; kingdom Viridiplantae; phylum Streptophyta; class Magnoliopsida; order Asterales; family Asteraceae; genus Scalesia; species Scalesia atractyloides. The sequence continues at coordinate 17,864,466 of CAMTDV010000022.1, read as the reverse complement.
CTGAGCGGACCAATTAACAGTTTTGATTAACTAATTGTGAAATTAAGTGACTAAACAAGAACTATCAGAGAGTTTGGATGTTTGAAGGTTCTGTGAGTGTTTCGGAAAGTGAAATTGAAGGTTCTATGAGTATTGAAGGTTCTGTGAGTGTTTCCGAATTATGAGACGATGATATTGTTAGTGTAAATTGGAAGTAAATGATTTCGGTTATCAAACTCGAAAATCATATGAATCGAGTTCAATTGAAGACTGAATTGATTAAAACGTGGGTTGCAAATGCTTTATCGGTTATAATCAATAATTAGCGATCACTCAACAGTCTGGTTAGTTGAAAGCCGATGAGCGGTTTCAGTTTTTGCGCAACCAGGTGAGTTCACGGGTAGAGTTAAGTTTTATTTGTTTCTTTGTTTACACAAAAACACCAAGTGGCGGAGTGGTTTATTGTTTGTGTGTTAAGTGAGCCGGCTGACCCGGGTTCGAAACCCGGCAGCGGCTTTTATTTTTTTCTTCGACCGATTTTATGGTTTATTAATTATAGTTTATAAATTATAATATATTTATTAATTATGTATTGTTTAAAATTAAAAATAGCATTAAATAAGCATCGAAAACTTGAAACTAACTATTCGATTAATAAACGAAGCGGGTTTTGAAAACCCGTTTTTCGTCGGATGTTACAGTATCCCCTACTTTTAGAAATTTCGTCCCGAAATTTAAGTAGTAGTGGTAACAGGAAAAAGATGCGGGTATTTTTCGCGCATTGAGTCTTCACGTTCCAATGGTAAACTCAGGTCCTCGTTTCGACTCCCCGCGTACCCTAACAATTGGAATACGACTCCGTCTTAAACGTTTTTCTCCGAAGTCCATGATCTCTACTGGTCTTTCAATGAAATGCATAGATTCATCGATCTGAATATCTTCCAGGGGAATATGGAGGTTTTCATCGGCGAGGCACTTCTTCAAGTTTGATACGTGGAATGTGGGGTGAATTCTGTTGAGTTCTTCTGGTAGGTCAAGCTTGTATGCTACAGGTCCTACTCTTTCGAGTATCTTGAAAGGTCCTACGTAGCGTGGTGCTAGCTTGCCCTTCTGGCCAAAACGAACTACTCCCTTCCACAGTGATACTTTTAAAAGTACATGATCACCAATGTTAAACTCCAAGGGCTTTCGTCGTTTGTCTGCATAACTCTTTTGACGACTTTGTGCCGCTAGAAGATTGTTTCGAATTTGATGGATCTTGTCTGTTGTTTCTTGAATCAACTCTGGACTGGTGATTTGAGCTTCTCCAATTTCGTGCCAACATACTGGAGATCGGCACTTACGACCATATAAAGCTTCGAAAGGTGCCATGCCAATACTTGAATGATACCTGTTGTTGTACGAAAATTCAACTAATGGTAGATGAGCGTCCCAATTTCCCTTGAAGTCTATGGCACATGCTCGAAGCATGTCTTCAAGTGTTTGGATGGTGCGTTCAGATTGTCCATCAGTTTGAGGATGATAAGCGGTACTGAGGTCTAATCATGTACCCAAAGCGGCTTGTACGGCTTGCCATGTTCGTGAAGTGAAACGACCATCACGGTCTGAAATAATGCTTAAAGGTACACCATGACGGCTTACGATCTCGCTGATGTAGATACGAGCTAACTTCTCGTTCTTGAAGTCCTCGCGAATCGGAATGAAGTGAGCTGATTTTGTAAGACGATCAAGGATTACCCATATAGTGTCATACCCACTGGAGGTGCGAGGTAACCCGGTAATGAAGTCCATGGTTATGTTTTCCCACTTTCATACAGGTATTTCAGGTTGGACTAGAAGTCCTGAGGGTCTTTGATGTTCAGCTTTTACTTTGGAACATGTAAGGCACTTGGAAACAAAAACAGCAATATCTTTCTTCATGCCAGGCCACCAGTAGGTGTATCGAAGGTCTTGATACATCTTGTCGGCTCCTGGGTGTACAGAGTATCGTGTTTTGTGCGCCTCATTCATAAGGAAATCATGAAGGTTATTGTGATCGGGAATCCATATGCGATCTAGATAGTACAGAATACCGTCGGATTTAGTTTCAATTTTAAGTTCAGCTCCACAAGACAGCTCCTTGAGTACGTCGTCTTCTGTTACAGAAACATGTTGGGCTTCTCAGATTTGATCTTTGATATCGGTTATGATTTGCGAACATAGAAGACGAATGGAGTTCGCATAACCCTTTCGACTGAGCGCATCGGCCACCACGTTTGCCTTGCCAGGATGATACCGAATTTCACAGTCGTAGTCATTAAGAAGTTCGACCCATCTTCGTTGCCTCATGTTCAACTCCTTTTGGTTAAAGATATGTTTGAGGCTCTTGTGATCAGTGTATATTTCACACTTAGTACCGTAGAGGTAATGTCTCCATATCTTAAGAGCGAACACAACGGCTCCAAGTTCCAGGTCGTGGGTGGTGTAATTCTTCTCATGAATTTTGAGTTGTCTAGAAGCATAAGCTATCACTTTTCCTCTTTGCATCAGTACGCAGCCTAGTCCCTACCCTGACGCGTCGCAATAAACCACGAAGTCATCACTACCCTCAGGAAGTGTGAGGGTAGGTGCGTCACAGAGTTTTTGCTTTAGAGTTTGGAAGGCTTCTTCTTGTTTGGGTCCCCATACGAAGGGTTTTCCTTTATGAGTCAAAGCCGTGAGTGGTACAGCAATACGGGAGAAATTTGCAATGAAACGGCGATAATAACCAGCCAAACCAAGAAATGATCTTACTTCGGTAGGTGTACGTGGCGCTTGCCATTCCTGTAGTGCCTTGATTTTTAGGGATCAACATGAATTCCCTTGTCATTGACAACGTGTCCAAGGAATTGTACTTCCCTTAACCAGAATTCACATTTCGAAAACTTAGCGTACAGCTTTTCTGTCCTTAAGAGTGTAAGGATGAGTCGAAGGTGCCGTTCATGATCAGGTTTAGACTTTGAGTAGATGAGGATGTCGTCGATGAAGACTATAACAAAACGGTCGAGATAAGGTTTGCAGACTCTGTTCATTAGATCCATCAAGACAGCTGGGGCGTTGATTAAACCAAATGGCATGACCATGAATTCATAATGACCATAACGAGTTCAGAAGGCAGTCTTTGGGACGTCTTCTTCATGTACTCTGAGTTGATGATAACCAGAACGAAGGTCGATTTTTGAAAAACAGGTGGCGCCTTGAAGTTGGTCTAGGAGGTCATCGATACGAGGTAATGGGTAGCGGTTCTTAACCGTTAACTTGTTGAGTTCTCTGTAGTCGATACACATGCGAAACGTTCCATCTTTCTTCTTCACAAAAAGGACAGGTGCACCCCAAGGCGATGAGCTAGGACGTATTGCAATTGACTGGCCAGCTCTTGCATCTCGGATGGGGCTAACCTATAAGGAGATTTTGCAACTGGTGTAGCTCCAGGTATAAGATCAATGCGGAATTCGACTTCTCTCACGGGAGGAAGTCCTGCAATGTCGTCAGGAAAAACTTGCGGAAAATCTTTTTACTACTGGGATGTCTTCGAGTTTCTTCTCCTTGATTCCCTTTTTTATGACATGAGTTAGGAATGCGACATAATTCTTGCGAAGATATTTTCGGGCTTGAAGACAGGACATTAATTTGAGTCCTTTCGAAGGGGTTTCTCCAAAGATTCGTAGAGTCTGACCGTTTGTAAGAGGGATGCGAATAAACTTTTCGCGGCATACAACTTCAGCATGATGTTGGCTGAGCCAGTCCATACCAATTATAATGTCGAAACTTCCCAACGTCATAGGAAAATCGTGATCGTTTAGGGTGAGAGTACAATTGCGTATAATAGAGTTTAATGAGACCGATTTCCGTCAGCAACTTCTACCGTTATGGATTCCATGAGTTTATCACGAGTTTGGTTGAGGATGGGTTCAAATTCTAAGGACACAAAACTCTTATCCGCGCCAGTATCAAATAACATGGATGCATAACTACCATTGATATGAAACGTACCATTAACCACATTGTTGTCAGCCCTAGCTTGATTGGCGTTGATGTTGAAAGCTCTTCCTCTTGCAGGTGGAGGAGCTTGGTTAGCCTGGTTTACTGGATTAGCTTGAGCTTGGGCATGGATGATGTTCACCAAGCGTGGACAGGTGTTCCTGAAGTGATTCGGGTCTCCACAGTTGTAACAAGCCCGCATAGGTTGCATCATGGGATAGTTGGGTTGGTAGTAGGATTGGGCTACATGTTGGGTAGGTGGTAGGAGTAAAGGTTGTTGGGCTTGACCCACTATCTGATGGTGGGTTTGGGTTGAGGGTTGATTGCGGTTCGTTCGTTGAAGCGCGCGACAGGTTTGAATGGTGTGACCTGCGCGGCCACAGCCGGTGCAATGTTGGCAGGGATGATCAGGAAAGTGATGGTATTGGCAACGGTTGCATTTTGGGTATGGGCCGGAGTATGGATTTTTATATGGTGCAGGTGAGGGGGAAACTTGAGTGATGGGTGCAGCAGGGATAGGGAAACTCGTTTGTGTGACAGCAAAGTTTCTGGTTGTCACACCCCGACCCGCAGCGGAATAAGAGTCGGGGCATAATTGGGTTATCACCAAAGCTCATGATATTTACTAATATGTTTCATATTTATTAAAGTCAAAATTACATTCCCAAATATCCAAACATGTCCATACAATACAAAGAAAATAAACCGAACAAAACAATTCCAAACTCTAAATCATTTTATTCTTCTAGTCCAATCCTAATTGTTTCTTGCTGCAGCTGGTTCACCTGTATCATGTGTAAAAATGGGGGTTTTTGGGTCAACATAAGTTGGCGAGTGAACCTTGTTAGATAAACATTTATTATTGATTTTCGTGTTAGTTTATCAATGAAAAATTGTGCATAATCATGAATGAGCAAATGTAAATAATCAAGCAGGAGCAATTGCAATCACAACTATAACATACAGTAACATATGATAGCATACATTAACATACCAACATCGTACAATAAATAACATGAATGAAACTGTGCGATCAAGGCTCGATCAAACGGAGCCGATCGTATTGCAAGTACTGAAATGATAAATGTCTGTGCGATCAAGGCTCAATCAAATGGAGCCGATCGTATGTGGGCACGCCAGGTTCACGCTCATAATGTAATGGGGAACATGCTCAACGCTCATAATGTAATGGGGAGCGGCGGCCTACGAAATTGCATGTACTGAAAATAATAAATTGAATCTAACAATAACCACACAAACAGTTGAAACAAGCTGAATACACATTTGTTCATGATATGTTGTATGCACAATGATTTAAATATAATATATAGCAAGACACATGATACACCCCAAAACGTGATTAAAACTGGGAATTTGTAAAGATTCACTCACATTGGGTGCGTTTGATTTGTGATGGTGAGATGCGCACGAGTTGGAAGGGCGGGACAACGAGAATTAACTAACCTAAATAATAACGGAAAATATAGTAAATGAGTGGATTTTATTAATAATTTTTAATAAGATTTTAGATATATTTTTGTGAGTTTAAGGCTATTTCCTATCTTTAAAAACATTATTTTTAAGTATTTTTAATTGATTTTAAATTAAATTAAATAATAAAAAATATAAAAATATGTTGACTTTTTGGGTTGACCGTTGACCCTTGACTGTTTGACCGGTTCGAACGTGTATATGTATGCGCTGGGTGAGGCTCGAACCCGAGACCTCCCGTACGCGTGCACGCAGCTCTACCAACTGAGCTACGTGTCTAACCTGAAATAATTCTGTTTTTAATCATACTTATATACTAATTCAGTTTATCCAAAATTCTTTTAATTTCAAAAACATTTTAATTCATTGAACCGGTGCCACTAACAGGTCTCGAACCCGGGACCTGCGCTTTAACGTTACACACAGTCCACCGCTGGACTGTGTGTCTAACTTGGTTAATATATAAATTTTATTATACTTAACAACTAACGGAGTTAACCCGGTTCAGTTTTAATCAAAAAGACATTTTATTACATAGAGGTGCGTGTATCAGGGATCGAACTCGGGACGTATGCGTGTTTTTGTTCGCACACAGTCCACCGCTGGACTGTGTGTCTAACCCGTTCAAAATAAATATTTTAATTATTCTTATAGTGTTATCATAGTTCATCTTCTTCGTTCGTTTTTACCGGCAGTAGATTACACCGTTATATCTTGTTTAGTTCGATTGATAAACATTGTACAAACTAATATGAAATGGCAGAAACGATAATTAGAAGTAAACATACCGATGAACGGTTTATTTCAGAATTCCGGCAAGGTGTCGGTCTCTGTTTTGTGCACTTCAACTGAACAAGACAATTAACCGTTTTGATTAGCTAATCGTGGAATTGAAGTGATTAACAAATGTTAACAGAGTGTTTGAATGTCCTTACCGATTCACAGATGAAAATAGAGATTTCCAGAACTTTTCCGGCGAACTGGTATTATCCGATAGTAGCGTCTGAATTCGATTTCAAATGAAAGGGTTGAGTTAGAAATAGCTTAACAATTGTTAGACTACGACGGTATTGAAGGACTTACCGATTTGAGGAAAAATACGGTTTTCCGGCGAACTTGCCGAATTTTCCGGCGAGTAAAATAAACTTCTCCGGTGGACTGTAATGTGTGCGGAAATGTAACTAGAGGTTTGTAGAATGTTTCTGAGTCGCGAGAAGCTCTATGATTACAGTAATTCGGATTATTGAGTAGTTTCGATTATAAAACTCATCATCCTCAGAATTGAAGTCAATTCAAGTCTCAATTGATTAAAATCGTCGGTGCATCGGTTATAAACCTGAAATCGCGATTATTCAAACGTTTTAGACGGTTGAATAGCCGATTTCGGTTTTCAGTTGGCGCAACCGGTTCATCTAAGTTGTATATAAGACTCATTTGTTTCCTAGAGTTGACTGAAAACAAACAAGTGGCGGAGTGGTTATGCGTGTGAGTGTTAAGTCTTTGAAGTTACAACCCGGCTGACCCGGGTTCGAGTCCCGGCAGCCCCAATTTATTTTTAATCACTTTATTTATACTTTTTATCAATTATAACTTTTATGGTTTAGTTTGTTTATTAATTATGTATCATTAAAAATTGAAATAAGCATAATTAGGCAACGAACATTTATAACTGAATATACGATTACAATCGGAGCGGGTTTGGTAAAACCCGTTTTCGACAAATGTTACAGTATCCCCTACTTTTAGCAATTTCGTCCCGAAATTTAAGTAGTAGAAGTAGTAGGAAAAAGATGCGGGTATTTTTCACGCATTGAGTCTTCACGTTCCCAAGTAAACTCAGGTCCCCGTTTCGACTCCCAGCGTACCCTAACAATTGGAATGCGACTCCGTCGTAGACGTTTCTCCCCGAAGTCCATGATTTCTACTGGTCTTTCAATAAAATGCATAGATTCATCAATCTGAATATCTTCCAGAGGAATGTGGAGGTTTTCATCAGCGAGGCACTTCTTCAAGTTAGATACGTGGAATGTGGGATGAATCCTGTTGAGTTCTTCTGGTAGATCAAGCTTGTATGCTACAGGTCCTACTCTTTCAAGTATCTTGAAAGGTCCTACGTAGCGTGGTGCTAGCTTGCCTTTTTGACCAAAACGAACTACTCCCTTCCACGGTGATACTTTTAGAAGTACATGATCACCAATGTTAAACTCTAAAGGCTTCCGTCGTTCATCTGCATAACTCTTTTGACGACTCTGAGCCGCTAGAAGATTGTTTCAAATTTGATGGATCTTGTCTGTAGTTTATTGAATCAATTCCGGACCAGTGATTTGAGCTTCCCCAATTTCGTGCCAACATACTGGAGATCGGCACTTACGACCATATAAGGCTTCAAAAGGTGCCATGCTGATGCTTGAATGATAGCTGTTGTTGTACGAAAATTCGACTCATGGTAGATGAGCGTCCCAATTTCCCTTGAAGTCTATAACACATGCTCGAAGCATATCTTCAAGAGTTTGAATGGTGCGTTCAGATTGACCATCAGTTTGAGGTGATAGGCGGTACTGAGATCTAATCGCGTACCCATAGCGGCTTGTACTGCTTGCCATGTTCGTGAAGTGAAACGACCATCACGATCAGAAATAATGCTTAACGGTACCCCATGTCGACTTACGATTTTGCTGATATAAATACGAGCAAGCTTTTCGTTCTTGAAATCTTCGCGGATAGGAATAAAGTGAGCTGAATTTGTAAGTCGGTTAATTATTACCCATATAGTGTCATACCCACCAGAAGTGCGAGGTAACCCGGTAATGAAGTCCATGGTTATATTTTCCCACTTCCATACAGGTATTTCAGGTTGGACTAGAAGTCCTGAGGGTCTTTGGTGTTCAGCTTTCACCTTGGAACATGTAAGGCACTTAGAAACAAAAACAGCAATATCCTTTTTCATTCCAGGCCACCAATAGGTATATCGTAGGTCTTGATACATCTTATCGGCTCCTGGGTGTATAGAGTATCGCATTTTGTGAGCTTCCTTCATAAGAATTTCACGAAGATTGTTGTGGTTAGGAATCCATATACGATCTAGATAGTACAGAATATCGTCAGATTTAGTTTCTATTTTAAGTTCAGCTCCACAGGACATCTCCTTTCGTACATCATCTTCCGTTACTGAAACATGTTGGGCTTCTCGAATTTGATCTTTAATGTCAGTTATGATTTGCGAACATAGAAGACGAATGGAGTTTGCATAACCCTTTCGACTAAGTGCATCGGCCACCGCATTTGCTTTGCCAGGGTGGTATCGAATTTCACAGTCGTAGTCATTTAGAAGTTCGACCCATCTTCGTTGCCTCATGTTTAACTCCTTTTGATTGAAGATATGTTGAAGACTCTTGTGGTCAGTGTATATTTCACACTTAGTACCATAGAGATAATGTCTCCATATCTTAAGAGCGAACACAACGGCTCCAAGTTCTAGGTCATGGGTGGTGTAGTTCTTCTCATGCGTCTTGAGTTGTCTCGAAGCATAAGCTATAACTTTTCCTCTTTGCATTAGAACGCAGCCTAATCCTTGCCCTGACGCGTCGCAATAGACCACAAAATCATCACAACCTTCAGGAAGAGTGAGGATTGGTGCATCACAGAGTTTTTGTTTAAGAGTTTGGAAGGCTTCTTCTTGCTTGGGTCCCCATATGAAAGGTTTTCCCTTATGAGTTAAAGTCGTGAGTAGTACCGCAATGCGTGAGAAGTTTGAAATGAATCGACGATAGTAACCAGCCAAACCAAGAAAAGATCTTACTTCAGTTGGTGTACGTGGCGCTTGCCATTCTTGTACTGCTTTGATCTTTGAGGGGTCGACATGTATTCCCTTGTCATTGACTACATGTCCGAGGAATTGCACATCTTTTAACCAGAATTCGCATTTGGAGAATTTGGCGTAAAGCTTTTCATTCTCTAGTAGTGTAAGGATGAGTCGAAGATGACGCTCATGATCAGATTTAGATTTTGAATAAATAAGAATGTCGTCGATGAAGACTATAACAAATCGATCAAGATAAGGTTTGCAGACTCTGTTCATTAGGTCCATGAAGACTGCTGGAGCATTAGTTAAACCAAATGGCATGACCATGAATTCATAATGGCCATAACGAGTTCGAAATGCGGTCTTTGGGACGTCTTCTTCATGCACCCTAAGTTGATGATAACCAGATCGAAGGTCGATTTTGGAAAGGTAGCTGGCACCTTGAAGTTGGTCAAGAAGATCATCAATGCGAGGTAAAGGATAGCGATTCTTGATTGTTAATTTGTTAAGCTCTCTGTAGTCGATGCACATACGAAACGATCCATCTTTCTTCTTTACAAAAAGGACAGGTGCACCCCAAGGCGATGAGCTAGGACGTATGAATCCCTTGTCAGTCAACTCTTGTAATTGAATGGCTAGCTCTTGCATTTCAGAGGGGGCTAACCTATAAGGAGACTTTGCAACTGGTGTAGCACCAGGTATAAGATCAATACGGAATTCGACTTCTCTAACTGGAGGAAGTCCTGAAATGTCATCAGGAAAAACTTGCGGGAAATCTTTTACTACTGGAATGTCTTCAAGTTTCTTCTCCTTGGTTCCCTTTTTGATGATATGAGCTAAATACGCGACATAATTTTTGCGAAGATATTTTTGGGCTTGAAGACAAGACATTAAGCTGAGCCCCTTCGACGAGGTTTCTCCAAAGATTCGAAGAGTCTGACCGTTTGAAAGAGGAATACGTATAAATTTTTCGCGACATACAACTTCTGCCTGATGTTGACTGAGCCAGTCCATACCAATTATGATATCAAAACTTCCCAGCTTCATAGGAATAAGGTCGACTGAGAAATCATGGTCGTTTAAGGTGAGTGTACAGTTGCGTATAATAGAGTTTAATGAAACTGGTTTCCCGTCAGCAACTTCTACCGTTATGGATTCCATGAGCTTATCCCGATTTTGATTTAAGATAGGTTCAAATTCTAAGGACACAAAACTTCTATCCGCACCAGTATCAAATAACATAGATGCATATCTACCATTTATAAGGAACGTACCGTTAACCACATTGCCGTCAGCTCTAGCCTGATTAGCGCTGATATTGAAAGCTCTTCCTCTTGCAGGTGGAGGAGCTTGGTTCGCTTGATTCACCGGGTTGGCTTGAGCCTGAGCATGGATAATGTTTACCAACCTTGGACAAGTGTTTCTGAAATGGCTTGGGTCTCCGCAATTGTAGCAAGCCCGCATAGGTTGAACCATAGGATAATTGGGTTGATAGTATGTTTGGGCTAAATGTTGGGTGGGTGGTAATAGTAGGGGTTGTTGGGCTTGACCCATTAATTGTTGGTGGGTTTGGGTTGAAGGCTGGTGGCGGTTCGTTCGCTGAGGCATGCGGCAGGTTTGAACAGTATGACCTGCGCGACCACAGCTGGTGCAATGTTGGCAAGGATAATCAGGAAAATGGTGATATTGGCAATGGTTGCATTTTGGTAACGGGCCAGAGTATGGTCTTTTGTATGGTGCAGGTGAAGGAGCGACTTGGGTAATGGGTACAGCAGGAATAGGGGAGTTGGTTTGTGTAACAGCGAAGTTTCTGGTGTTGCGCTTCCACTTGTTAACAAACTTAGAGGAGGAGATGGAATGGTTTGAAGTTTGTCCCTCAACAGGGGCTTTCTTTTTCTCTTCTTTAAACTTCCTGTTGCGAATTCGATTCTCGGTCAGTTCAGTCGCTAGCTCCATAGCAGCTTCAAGTGTTACCGGTGAAATGCTGAGAACCGAATCTTGAATTTTCGAGGGAAGTCCTCGAATATAATGCTCGATCAAATGATAAGTTGGGGTAAACAAATTTGGAACCATTTGGTTCAACTCTAAGAACCTCTTGTTATAGGTGGTGTGATCTCCCTCCTTCTCCTTTAAGGAATGAAATTCGTCCTCCAACTTTTTAATTTCACTCCTAGGACAGAAACGCCTAGTCATGATTTCCCTTAACTCCTCCTAAGTTAAGGCCATTGCATCATCAATTCCCCTCTTCCCTTTTTCAGTATTCCACCAAGTGAGAGCTACCCCAAATAGTCTCCCGGTGGTGTATCGAACCTTGCGATCCTCAGGACAATCGCAGTTGAGGAAGGTGTTTTCCATTTCCTCAAACCAATGGAGGAGAGCAGTGACACCTTCGGTCCCTTCAAATTTAGGAGGATCACAAGATTTGAAATGTTTGTATGAGCACTTGCTGGTAGGAGGGTTGCCGATGTTCTGGTCATTCTGTTGGGGAGGATTAATGGGATTTGTGGCGAGAGCTTGTTGTACTTGGACCACAATGTCAGGCAGTATCGTGGCCATTTGTTTCGCGATTTGTGTGGCCAAGCATTCCTGAGACCTTCCTGATCTTTTACCCCCTCGTTGTTGTCTGGACGACATCTACAGGAACATACATAAGAAGATTGTGAGTTTATGGAGTCTTTTTAGGTGTCATGTGTCTTTAAGAAAAATGAAAATAACATAAATATCAATAATTCAACTACATCCATAGGATGTCTTGGGTTTGCTCATGTTGGGCCTCAAATGTCCCCCATACCTTCACCTATATAGTCATGTGGGCCCCCATGACTATTGGCTTGGTAGGATTCACATTAGTATTGGCGATTTAACACTCGCATCACCCGAATGCAAACCACAAAATATGTTTACGAGATGTATGGTCGGAATGTGTCCAGGTGTAGACACAATGACAACTCAAAGTGGGGTTAGCTCACACGACGTTTGGTATAGCATGCTTTGGCCTAATAGGTACTTAGTACTCTCATCGTTAGTCCCCAGGTAGGCAAACTGGTCCTTTATTTTGGATTTATATGAATGCCAGCCTAGACAGGACGTTCCGACTATCGGTACTGGTACCCTTCCAGTTACTACATGCCCGTCATGAGAACTCACTTTGATGAGATTTGAAAACACAAAAATCATTGTAAAAGCAATCATGATGTGGTGTGTGCTTTCATGGATATGATATGTTATGAGAATATGATTCATGATAGGCATTATATGATAATATATACTTATGAACATGCTTGCATAACATTGAATGTAACATTTAACATAAAACATATAAACATCATGAAATTTGGCATGTAACACACAAAAATATTATAAGTTTCTAATCAACTATAGTATAGGCTCTAAGGGTCTAATAACCTATCCTATATCCCTATAGTCATGGCTCTGATACCAATCTGTCACACCCCGACCTGCAGCGGAATAAGAGTCGGGGCATAATTGGGTTATCACCAAAGCTCATGATATTTACTAATATGTTTCATATTTATTAAAGTCAAAATTACATTCCCAAATATCCAAACATGTCCATACAATACAAATAAAATAAACCAAACAAAAAATTCCAAACTCTAAATCATTTTATTCTTCTAGTCCAATCCTAAGTGTTTCTTGCTGCAGCTGGTTCACCTGTATCATGTGTAAAAATGGGGGTTTTTGGGTCAACATAAGTTAGCGAGTGAACCTTGTTAGATAAACATTTATTATTGATTTTCTTGTTAGTTTATCAATGAAAAATTGTGCATAATCATGAATGAGCAAATGTAAATAATCAAGCAGGAGCAATTGCAATCACAACTATAACATACAGTAACATATGATAGAATACATTAACATACCAACATCGTACAATAAATAACATGAATGAAACTGTGCGATCAAGGCTCAATCAAACGGAGCCGGTCGTATTGCATGTACTGAAATGATAAATGTCTGTGCGATCAAGGCTAAATCAAACGGAGACGATCGTATGTGGGCACGCCAGGTTCACGCTCATAATGTAATGGGGAACATGCTCAACGCTCATAATGTAATGGGGAGCGGCGGCCTATGAAATTGCATGTACTGAAAATAATAAATTGAATCTAACAATAACCACACAAACAGTTGAAACAAGCTGAATACATATTTGTTCAGGATATGTTGTATGCACAATGATTTAAATATAATATATAGCAAGACACATGATACACCCCAAAACGTGATTAAAACGGGGAATTTGTAAAGATTCACTCACATTGGGTGCGTTTGATTTGGGATAGTGAGATGCGCACGAGTTGGAAGAGCGGGACAACGAGAATTAACTAACCTAAATAATAACGGAAAATATAGTAAATGAGTGGATTTTATTAATAATTTTTAATAAGATTTTAGATATATTTTTGTGAGTTTAAGGCTATTTCCTATCTTTAAAAACATTATTTTTAAGTATTTTTAATTGATTTTTAAATTAAATTAAATAATTAAAAATATAAAAATATGTTGACTTTTTGGGTTGACCGTTGACCGTTGACTGTTTGACCTGTTCGAACGTGTATATGTATGCGCTGGGTGAGGCTCAAACCCGAGACCTCCCGTACGCGTGCACGCAGCTCTACCAACTGAGCTACGTGTCTAACCTGAAATAATTATGTTTTTAATTATACTTATATACTAATTCAGTTTATCCAAAATTCTTTTAATTTCAAAAACATTTTAATTCATTGAACCGGTGCCACTAACAGGTCTCGAACCCAGGACCTGCGCTTTAACGTTACACACAGTCCACCGCTGGACTGTGTGTCTAACTTGGTTAATATACAAATTTTATTATACTTAACAACTAACGGAGTTAACCCGGTTCAGTTTTAATCAAAAAGGCATTTTATTACATAGAGGGTGCGTGTATCAGGGATCGAACTCGGGACGTATGCGTGTTTTTGTTCGCACACAGTCCACCGCTGGACTGTGTGTCTAACCCGTTCAAAATAACAATTTTAATATTCTTATAGTGTTATCACAGTTCATCTTCTTCGTTCGTTTTTACCGGCAGTAGATTACACCGTTATATCTTGTTTAGTTCGATTGATAAACATTGTACAAACTAATATGAAATGGCAGAAATGATAATTAGAAGTAAACATACCGATGAACGGTTTATTTAAGAATTCCGGCAAGGTGTCGGTCTTGTTTTTGTGCTCTTCAACTGAACAAGACAATTAACCGTTTTGATTAGCTAATCATGGAATTGAAGTGATTAACAAACGTTAACAGAGTGTTTGAATGTCCTTACCGATTCACAGATGAAAATAGAGATTTCCAGAACTTTTCCGGCGAACTGGTATTATCCGATAGTAGCGTCTGAATTCGATTTCAAATGAAAGGGTTGAGTTAGAAATAGCTTAACAATTGTTAGACTACGACGGTATTGAAGGACTTACCGATTTGAGGAAAAATACGGTTTTCCGGCGAACTTGCCGAATTTTCCGGCGAGTAAAATAAACTTCTCCGGTGGAATGTAATGTGTGCGGAAATGTAACTAGAGGTTTGTGGAATGTTTCTGAGTCGCGAGAAGCTCTATGATTACAGTAATTCGGATTATTGAGTAGTTTCGATTATAAAACTCATCATCCTCAGAATTGAAGTCAATTCAAGTCTCAATTGATTAAAATCGTCGGTGCATCGGTTATAAACCTGAAATCGCGATTATTCAAACGTTTTAGACGGTTGAATAGCCGATTTCGGTTTTCAGTTGGCGCAACCGGTTCATCTAAGTTGTATATAAGACTCATTTGTTTCCTAGAGTTGACAGAAAACAAACAAGTGGCGGAGTGGTTATGCGTGTGAGTGTTAAGTCTTTGAAGTTACAACCCGGCTGACCCGGGTTCGAGTCCCGGCAGCCCCAATTTATTTTTAATCACTTTATTTATACTTTTTATCAATTATAACTTTTATGGTTTAGTTTGTTTATTAATTATGTAACATTAAAAATTAAAATAAGCATAATTAGGCAACGAACATTTATAACTGAATATACGATTACAAACGGAGCGGGTTTGGTAAAACCCGTTTTCGACAAATGTTACACTGGTGTTTCGTTTCCTCTTACTAGCAAACTTTGAGGAGGAGGTGGAATGGTTTGAAGTTTGGCCCTCAATGGGGGCTTTCTTTTTCTCGTCCTTAAATTTGCCGTTACGAATACGATTCTCGGTAAGCTCGGTAGCTAGTTCCATAGCAGCTTCAAGTGTTGCAGGCGAAGTGCTTAGAACTGAGTCTTGAATTTTCGAAGGGAGGCCTCGAATATAGTGTTCGACTAAGCGGTATACTGGGGTGAACAAGTTGGGGATCATTTGGTTCAACTCTAGAAACCTTTTGTTGTAGGAAGTATGATCTCCCTCCTTTTGCTTCAAGAGTGAAATTTTTCCTCTAACTTTTTGATCTCGCTTCTTGGACAGAAACGTCTCGTCATGATTTCCCTTAACTCCTCCCACGTTAAGGCCATTGCATCTTCGATTCCTCTCTTACCTTTTTCTGTATTCCACAAGGTGAGAGCTACTCCAAATAGTCTCCCGGTTGCGTAACGTACCTTGCGATCCTCGGGACAATCGCAATTGAGGAAGGTGTTTTCCATTTCCTCAAACCAGTGGAGGAGAGCAGTGACACCTTCGGTCCCTTCA
Organism: Scalesia atractyloides; assembly: GCA_947069175.1. Lineage (NCBI taxonomy): Eukaryota > Viridiplantae > Streptophyta > Magnoliopsida > Asterales > Asteraceae > Scalesia > Scalesia atractyloides. Next base: position 17,848,494 of record CAMTDV010000022.1, on the reverse strand, counting down.
AATTTCGGGGGATCGCAAGACTTGAAGTGTTTGTATGAGCACCTTTTGGAGGGAGGATTGTCGACGTTCTGGTCTTCTTGATTGGGTGGGTTGATGGGATTTGCGGCGAGAACTTGTTGGACTTGAATTACGATGTCAGGAAGCACCGCAGCCATTTGTTTTGCGATTTGGATTGCCAAGCGTTCGTTTGACTTTCCTGACCTTCTACCCCCACGTTACTGTCTAGCCGACATCTACAGGAACATACATAAGAAGATTGTGAGTTTAAGGAGTCTTTTTAGGTGTCATGTGTCGTAAAAAAAATAACATAAACATCAATAATGCAACTACATCCATAGGATGTCTTGGGTTTGCTCATGTTTGGGCCTCCAATGTCCCCCATACCATCACCTGTATAGTCATGTGGGCCCCCATGACTATTGGCTTAGTAGGATTCACATTGGTGTTGGCGGTTTAACACTCGCATCACCCGAATGAAAACCATGAAATATGTTTGCGAGATGTATGGTCGGAGGGTGTCCAGGTGTAGATACAATGACAACTCAAAGTGGGGTTAGCTCACACGACGTTTGGTATAGCATGCTTTGGCCTAATAGGTCCTTCGTACTCTCATCGTTAGTCCCCAGGTAGGCAAACTGGTCCTTTATTTTGGATTTATACGAATGCCAACCCTAGACAGGACGTTCCGACTACCGGTACTTGTACCCTTCCAGTTACTACATGCCCGTCATGAGAACTCACTTTGATGTGATTTGAAAAAATACAAAAATCGTTGCAAAAATCATGGAAATTGTGTGGTATGTGCTCTCATGGATATGATATGTTATGAGGATATGATTCATGATGAGCATTGTATAGTAATATGTACTTATGAACATGCTTGCATAACATTGAATGTAACAATAAACATAAAGCATATAACATCATGAATTTTGTATGTAACACATAAACAATTTAAAATTTTAATCAACTATAGTATAGGCTCTAAGGGTCTAATAACCTATCCTATATCCCTATAGTCATGGCTCTGATACCAATCTGTCACACCCCGACCCGCAGCGGAATAAGAGTCGGGGCATAATTGGGTTATCAACAAAGCTCATGATGTTTACTAATATGTTTCATATTTATTAAATTCAAATTACATCTCAAATGTTCAAGTCAAATTCATACAATACAAGGAAAGGAAAATTAAATAAACAATCCAAATCTAAACTGATTTATTCTTCTAGGCTGTCCTATATGTTTCTTGCTTCAACTGGATCACCTGTCATGTGTAAAAATGGGGGTTTTTGGGTCAACAAAAGTTGGCGAGTGAACCTTGTTAGAAAACATTTATTATTGATTTCTTGTTGTATTTAATATGGAAAAATTGTGCAATAATCATATGTGAGCAAACGTAAATAAGCATACAATAACAAACCACCTTGCATGAGTATATGACATGAATGATAATGTATATGTTGGCAACGTCACGTTCCGCTCATAGGTAATGGGGAACGGACAGCCTATGATGATGTATGTGCGATCAAGGCTCAATCAAACGGAGCCGATCGTATGTTGGCAACGCCACGTTCCGCTCATAGGTAATGGGGAACGGTTCCGCTCATAGGTAATGGGGAACAGACGGCCTATGATGATGTATGTACTGAAAATGATAAATTTAATCTAAACATTAACCACACAAACAGTTGATACATATTAAATACACATTTGATCATGGATATGATGGATGCACAAGTGTTTAAATGTAATAAATAATAAGACACATGATACACCCCAAAAAGTGATTAAAACGGAGAATTTGTAGAGATTCACTCACATTGGGTGCGTTTGTTTGATGATGTTGAATGCGCACGAGTTGAGAGAGTTGATCGACGAGAAATAACTAGCCTAAATAATAACGAAAAGGTACGGTAAATAAGTGGATTTTATTAACAATTTTAATAGGATTTTTAGATTTATTTTTGTGAGTTTAAGGTCATTTTCTAACTTTATAAATATTATTTTTAAGTATTTTTAATTGATTTTTAAAAAAAATAAATAAATAAAAATAAAAAAAATGTTGACTTTTTGGGTTGACCGTTGACTTTGACTGTTGACCGGTTCGGACTTGTGTTTGTTTGCGCTGAGTGAGGTTCGAACTTGTGACCTCTCGTACGCGTGCACGCAGCTCTACCAACTGAGCTACGTGTCTAACCCGAAATATTCTAAGTTTTAATTATATATATATACTAATTAAATGTTTTAATTTATTCGATTTATACTAAAAGAATTTAAATGATTGAACCGGTTGCAGGGAAACCGAATCGAACTCGGGTCCCTTGGTTTGTAAGCGCACAGCCCAACCAGTTGGGCTGTGTGTTTTATCTATTGAACTTATAGTTTATATTAATCTTAAAAACATCCTGGGACCTACTTTGATTCAGTTAAAAAAAATTGGTTTTAATTCGGAAAGCTGGTGCGTTTGTCAGATTCGAACTCGGGACGTGCGCTATGTGTTTGCACACAGTCCACCGTTAGACTGTGTGTTTAACCCGGTTTAATATCTTGTTTTAATTAAACTTATACATTAGGTTCGACTTCATCTTCTTCGTTCAAAGACACAGAACAATGATTATTCGACTGTTCTTGTTTAATTCGGTTAACGGACATATAAATGATTAAAATGAAATGGATAAAGAAGGTTTTGGAAATGAATGTACTGGAAAGATGATTTTCTCAGAACTCCGGCAAAGGTCGTCGGCTCTGTTTATGAATTCCGTCTGAGCGGACCCATTAACAGTTTTGATTAACTAATTGTGAAATTAAGTGACTAAACAAGAACTATCAGAGAGTTTAGATGTTTGTACCGATTCACAGCGTGTTTTCGGAAATATCCAGAGATTTTCCGGCGATTGCTGAATATCCGGTAACGTCGTCTGGGACCGAATCTGGTTAAAGGATTTACGTTAGTATAAGTCTAACAATGGATAGAAGATGAAAGAATTGAGAAATTTACCGATTCGATGAATGTCACGGTTTTCCGGCGAAAGTCCAGCGATATCAGAAAGCGTTTCCGACGAACAGAAATTAGAGCGAAAGCGAAATTGAAGGTTCTGTGAGTGTTTCCGAATTATGAGATGATGATATTGTTAGTGTAAATTGGAAGTAAATGATTTCGGTTATCAAACTCGAAAATCATATGAATCGAGTTCAATTGAAGACTGAATTGATTAAAACGTGGGTTGCAAATGCTTTATCGGTTATAATCAATAATTAGCGATCACTCAACAGTCTGGTTAGTTGAAAGCCGATGAGCGGTTTCAGTTTTTGCGCAACCAGGTGAGTTCACGGGTAGAGTTAAGTTTTATTTGTTTCTTTGTTTACACAAAAACACCAAGTTGCGGAGTGGTTAATTGTTTGTGTGTTAAGTGAGCCGGCTGACCCGGGTTCGAAACCCGGCAGCGGCTTTTATTTTTTTCTTCGACCGATTTTATGGTTTATTAATTATAGTTTATAAATTCTAATATATTTATTAATTATGTATTGTTTAAAATTAAAAATAGCATTAAATAAGCAACGAAAACTTGAAACTAACTATTCGATTAATAAACGAAGCGGGTTTTGAAAACCCGTTTTTCGACGGATGTTACAACAACATCCTTAATTCCTTTTCTGTTTAAATTATTTTCGTTATCAGTAATAATCAATCAACTAATTCAATAAGAATGATTGATTAAACAGTCGGGTTGATTCCCGGGTTTCATAAAAACGAAGAAGATGAACAGCGAGTAGTTTATAAGTATAATTAAAAATGGGATTTGTATCGGGTTAGACACACAGTCCAGTGGTGGACTGTGTGCATTTGAAACGCAAAGATACCGAGTTCGAGTCCCATACATAATGCTGAATCCTTTATATTAACCGAGCATTTTTATAACGTAAAACAAAACATATAATACCTAAATATAATTAAAATCAGTATTTTAACCAGGTTAGACACACAGTCCAGCGGTGGACTGTGTGCAAAGTTAAACCACAGGTCCCGAGTTCGAATCCTGCTTCTGTAACCGGTTCTGGCAATTATCAAAGCTTTTTAAATAGAGACAGAAATGAATTAATCGAATTAATATATAAATAAAATTAAAATCAGATTTATTTCGGGTTAGACACGTAGCTCAGTTGGTAGAGCTGCGTGCACGCGTACGGGAGGTCACAAGTTCGAACCTCACTCAGCGCACATAATTAACACGGTCCGACCGGTCAACGGTCAACGGTCAAAAAGTCAAAATTTTTATTTTCTTTTTATTTATTTATTTTATTTAAAAATCAATTAAAAACACTTAAAAATAATATTTTTGAAGTTAGAAAATTTCCTTAAACTCACAAAAATAAACCTAACAATCCCATTAAGAACACTAATTAAAAATATTAATCTCAAATAAAAGTTTATTTATTTATCGAATTATTATGTTATTATTTAGGTTAGTTTCTCTCGTGGTTAAATCCAAATTCGTGCGCATTCATCATCAATCCAAGAAACGCAACCACTGTGAGTGAATTCTTACAAATTCCCCTTTTTATTCATGTTTTGGGGTGTATCATGTGTCGCTTAAATTAATTCGCTTATTCAAACTCGTGCCATTACCATTACATGATCTAAACTTATAATGTAAATATTGTTTGTTGTGATGTGTGTTTACATATTGTCAAGTTACGTGCAAATCATTCATTAGGCCCATTAGTTCCTCGTGGGAGACGAGTTGAACATCGCGTGCCTCAAAATCATTCATTAGGCCCATCAATTCCTCGTGGGAGACGAGTTGAACATCGCGTGCCTCATAATCAATCATTTTGTGTATGCGTGTACATTAGTTAATATTATGTGATTTGTGATTAAATTTACATCTACGTTTACTCATATGTGGTTATGCACTTTATTTTATAATCGATACAATAAACACGTTTAAATGTTTTCATAGGATTCACTCGCCAACTTTTTGTTGACCCAAAAACCCTATTTTTACATATGATACAGGTGGACAGGTTGAAGCAAGGAACACATAGGAAATTGCCTTAGAAGAAAAATAATGAAATCTTGAAAAATGTATAGAACATGTTGTACTTATATGATTGATTGTAAGATTCTCCTTTAAAAAGAAATAACAAATATGAAACTTTATAATAAATGTCATGAGCTTTGATGAAAACCCAATCATGCCCCGATCACCATTTCCGTTGCGGGTCGGGGTGTGACACTACGCCTCAAGGCAACTCAAACTCATGGGAAGAATTACACCACTCATGACCTTGAACTCGGAGCAGTCATGTTCGCTCTAAAGATATGGAGACATTATCTCTATGGCACAAAGTGTGAGATTTACACTGACCATATGAGCCTTCAACATATCTTCAATCAGAAAGAGTTAAACATGAGGCAATGACGATGGGTCGAACTTCTGCATGATTATGATTGCGAAATCCGTTATCATCCTGGTAATGCCAATGTCGTAGCAGATGCTCTTAATCGGAGAGAATATGCTAACTCCATCCACCTTGTGTGCTCTCAAATCGTAACTGACCTTCAAAGACGCATTCTTGAAGCTCAGCATCCCTTTGTCACGGAAAATGATTTGCCAGACGAATTATCATGTGGAGCTGAAACTAAGTTGGAATCGAAATCTGATGGCATTCTTTATTATTTAAATCGTATTTGGGTACTTGATCGTGACAACCTTTGCACATTCCTCATGAATGAAGCCCACAAAACCCGATAATCCATACATCCAGGGGCTGATAAGATGTATCAAGATCTACGATACTCTTACTGGTGGCCTGGAATGAAAAAGGATATCGCCATGTTTGTCTCCAAATGCCTCACCTGTTCGAAAGTTAAAGCCGAGCACCAAAGATCCTCAGGCTTACTTGTTCAACCCGAAATACTCGTTTGGAAGTGGGAAAATATAACCACGGATTTTATACCGGGTTACCTCGCACCTCCAGTGGACATGATATGATTTGGCTTATTGTCGATGTCTTACCAAATCCGCTCATTTTATCCCGATCCGCGAAGATTACAAAAATGAGAAGTTAGCTCGTATTTACATACATGAAATTGTCAGTCGACACGGTGTGCCTTTGAGCATCATTTCGGATCAAGATGGGCGTTTTACTTCCCGAACATGGCAAGCCGTGCAATCAACATTAGGCACTCGCTTAGACCTCAACACCACTTTTCATCCTCAAACCGATGGTCAATCTAAGCGCACCATACAGACTCTTGAAGATATGTTACGATCATGCGTTATCGACTTCAAAGGAAATTGGGATACTCATCTACCATTGGTCGAATTCTCATACAATAACAGCTATCACTCTAGTATCGTTATGGCTCATTTTGAAGCACTGTACGGTCGTAAGTGCCGATCACCCGTATGTTGGCACGAAATCGGTGAAGCATAAATCAATAGACCAGAATTAATCCAAGAAACAACTGATAAGATTCTCCAAATTCGCAACAATCTTCTAGCAGCTCAGAGTCGTCAAAAGAGTTACGCTGACAAACGTCGAAAACCGCTCGAATTTAGTGTCAGTGATCAAGTACTTTTGAAAGTGTCACCATGGAAGGGAGTTGTTAGGTTCGGACAAAAAGGTAAGTTAGCACCACGCTATGTTGGACCTTTTAAAATACTTGAGAGAGTTGGTCATGTAGCCTACAAGCTTGACTTACCTGAAGAACTCAGCAAGATCCATCCAACGTTCCATGTTTCTAACTTGAAAAAGTGTCTAGCCAACGAAGACCTTCATATACCGTTAGAAGATATTCAAATTGACGAGTCGATGCATTTTGTAGAGCGACCTGGACTTCGGTGAAAAATGCTTAAGACGAAGTCGAATTCCTATAGTTAGGGTTCATTGGGAGTCGAAACGAGGACCCGAGTTTACTTGGGAACGTGAAGACTCAATGCGCGAAAAATACCCTCATCTCTTTCAAGATAAACCTACTACCACTTAAAATTTCGGGACGAAATTTCTAAAAGTAGGGGATACTGTAACATCTGCCGAAAAACGGGTTCTAAAACCCGCACCATTTTGTTATCAAGTATATGTTATGATCTTTTGTTTCGAATTTATGTTAATCGTTTAATAGAATTTGGTATATTAATAATATAAATAATAAAAAAGATAATAAAAATAATAAATAATGATAAATAACGTATATTAAAATACTAAAAGGGATAGTATAAATAAAAAATAAAAAAAAATAATGTGCTGACCGCGGGAATCGAACCCGGGTCGCACAAGTATACACACACCACGGCAACACCCGACAACATCTGAAATAATCAAATTAAATGATCTCTTATATCCTCGTTTAGCATGAACTGGTTCGAAGTCTCGCCCAGTAACGACTGAAATCAACTTGGCAATCATCAAATTGCCATTTTCTTTACAATTAACTGATGAAACCCTTTCTAAAATTGCGTCTAGACTCAAACACCGAGTCAACACATTCAAATTTGTTATGCAATCATCTCGCTCATTATTATTTTGACCGAAGCCAAGCTAAATCTATGTGATCACCCTCATCTATAAATAAGGAGTTCTGGACTTAATTAGAATGCACACATACTCTCGCAAACCTCTATACAAATTTATGTCATCAAGAAACCTTCGTCGGAAACTTTTGCTATCGCCGGAACTTCACCGGAAAAGTCAAAGAAACACCTCTGCTCGGTATATCCTTTCATCTAATCCTTGTCATTTTCTTTATTAATCTCATCAGTAGTTGTCTAAGATTTAATTGTTAATCGACTCAATACAATCGGGTTTTACAATTCAATCTGTGTTTTTAGTGAAGAAGATGAACTGGATTTGTATTAAAAGAATTTAAAATGGTATTTAAACCGGGTTACACGCTGACCAGTGACTGGACTGTGTGCATACGAGTCCAAGGTCTTCAGTTCAAGTTGTACCTGTTTTCGATTCGCTAAAATTATACAAAACCTTTTTGTAAAAACCCAATTATGAAATGAGACAGTAAGTATATAAAGTTAATAAAAATTATATATCCAACAAGTTAGATACACAACCCAATTGGTCGTGCTGTGTGCACACACGAAGCAGAGGTCGCGGGTTCGATAACGGTTTCATACACGGTCCTTATACTATCAAACCTTTTAACTAAATCAAAATATGAAAAGCTGTAGTATGTGTATAAAGATAATAAAATTCAATATATTCCGGGTTAGACACGCAGCTCAGTTGCTCGAGCTGCGTGCACGCAAACGAGAGGTCACGAGTTCGATTCCCACACGCTGCGAATTCCAACCGGTTTTATCCGATTTATCCAATTTAATTCAGAAAAATACATATATATATTTTATTAAATAAAACCTTTAATTATTTCCCCAAAATATATTATATTTTTATTTACAAATTAAGAGTCTGGGTAAATAAAAACATAGTAATAAAAATAATAAAAATTAATTTAAATTATCTAACAAATAATAATAATCTTCTAATCAAAAATATTAAATTCAACCAAAAGAAATATATTTATCTAAATTATTATGTTAATATCTAGGTTCGCCATATCGTCGCTTGGTATCTAAACCACTCAATCGTGCGCAATCTTCATCGAATCTTAATCGCACCCACTGTGAGTGAATCTTACAACTCCCCTTTTTGTCACGTTTTTGGAGTGTATCATGTGTCGCTATTATTATCTCGTTATTTTAAATCTCGTGCTATTACCATTATGTGATCTAACGTGCTATTGATATTGTTTGTTTATTGTCATTTTGTGTTTATATTCTCATTATAGTCAATCTCTCACATTAGGCACATTTGTTCCCGTTACCTACGGGTGGAGCATCGCGTAGCCTAATATACTAGATCGGCTCCGTTTGATTGAGCCTTGATCTCGCAGCACATCACTTATCGTGCTCACCATGTACATTATTAGTTGATGATGTGGTTTGTGATTTAGATTACATACACGATGTTCCCATATTTGGTTAATGCACAATACTAAACATATCATTTTTCTTAATGATAAAATGGGATTTACTCGCCAACTTATGTTGACCCAAAAGTTTATTTTTACACATCATACAGGTGAACAGGTTTGAAGCGTGGATCACATAGGACATGGGCTTTAGAAGAAAATGAAATGTTATTTGCAAGTTTGTTTGGAACATTATAGTGTGTTTGTATGAATTATGTGTTGACTGGAATGTTTTAATCAAATTTGGAATAATAAATATTAAACTTTTATAATAGTAAATGTCATGAGCTTTGATGAAAACCCAATCATTCCCTGACTACCTTATCCGCTGTGGGTCAGGGTGTGACAATGACGGGGGTGCCAAGGGAAATAGCTGAGCATGCATTGCACACGTTCCCTTCAGTTCAGCCTATCGTTTAGAAAAAATGTAGCCCCGGGCCCGAAAAGACTCGCGCTCTCAAGCAAGTCACAGAACTTCTCCAAGCAGGAATCGTCCGAGAAGTACGTTATTAGACATGGGTAGCCAACCCAGTCATGGTCCAAAAGTCCAACGGCAGTTGGCGCATGTGCGTCGATTTCAATGACCTCAACAAGGCATGTCTCAAGGACTGTTACGCCTTACCGGAAATCGATAAAAAGGTGGACTCTCTTGCTTCATTCAGGTGGAAATGCTTCCTTGATTGCTATGAGGGCTACCACCGATCCAAATGAAGAAAGAAGACGAAGACAAGACCGCTTTCCAAACAGACAAGGGCATTTTCTGTTACACAAAGATGCCCTTCGGATTGCGCAACGCATGAGCCACCTATCAACGTTTAATGGACCATGTCTTCGGGGATGACATTGGTGAAACCGTGGAAGTATACATTGATGACCTAGTCATCATGAGCTCGGTTGAGGAGAAGATGCTGACAAACATCCAAAAAATGTTTGCCTCCTTGTGCAAGGCAAATCTGAAGCTGAACCCCAGCAAGTGCTCTTTTGGAATGGAGAAAGGAAAATTCTTGGGATTCATCGTTACGCGCGATGGCTTTAAAGTCAATCCCGATAAAGTGGAAGCGATTCAGCGTATGCCATCACCCTCAACTATCAAAGAAATGCAACAATTGGCAGGGCGGCTGGCTGCGCTGAACAGGTTCTTGCCAACCACACGATGAAATCTTTCCCATTCATTAGCACTCTGGGGAATTGTGTGAAGAAGAATAAGTTTCAGTGGAATTCGGATGCGGAGAAAACCTTCACCTAAATGAAGGAATGCTTGATCCAGCTACCAACGCTCACCGCGACGCAGAAGAATGAGCCACTGATACTTTACCTTTCCGCATCAGATATCGCTCTGAGAGCAGTCCTACTAGTAGAACGTGTAGGAATCCAGACTCCGATCTATATTATGTCAGCAAAATGCTTACTGACCTGAAGACCCGATATCCCATGATGGAAAAGCTAGCTCTAGCGTTGGTCCATGCATCCCAGCGGTTGTGCCGATATTTTCCAGGCCACGAAATAACAGTTCTGTTGAACTACCATTTAGGCCAAATTTTGTCGAAACTAGACATATCTGGCCGCCTAGCAAAATGAGCGATCGAGCTTAGTGGACACAATATCGTGTACAAACCACGCCCAGCAATAAAAGGCCAGATATTAGCTGATTTCATCACGGAAGTCCCGCAGAATAAAGCGCAAGAATGTGAAGATGTACATAATCCAACGCCGGTTACGGATGACCACGCATGGATACTTCACACCGATGGCGCGTCCAACGATGATGGCGCAGGGGCAGGTCTTTGACTAATAAGCCCTGATAATCAAGAATTAACCTACGCCATCAGATTGGAATTTAAAAGTACAAATAACGAGGCCGAGTATGAAGCGTTCCTGGTAGGTCTTCGGTTAGCAATCAAAATGGGTGCGTAGAATTTGGAGGCCCATGTCGACTCAATTTTAGTCGTCGAACAGGTCATCGGCCTGTACGACGCAAAATAAAGCGCAAGAATGTGAAGACATCGAAAGCGCAAGCCTTAATAACCAAATTCCAACATTTCAAGATAACATCAACCGAAGCGAGAACTGTAACATCCGTCGAAAAACGGGTTCTAAAACCCGCACCATTTTGTAATCAAGTTTATGTTATGATCTTTTAGTTACGTATTTATGTTAATCAGTTAAGAGATTCGTTATATTAATAATATAAATAATAAATATTAATAAAAATAATAACAATAACAAAGTAATATATATATATATATATATATATACATATACATATATATATATATGGAAATTGAAAATAAAAATAAAAATATTTGTGCTGACCGCGGGACTCGAACCCGGGTCACACGAATAAGCCTCAACCAACAAAACCACTCCATCACCTCCCAACATCTGAAATGTTCCAAAATATATAATCTTTTATATCAAATTAACTCTTTGAACTGGATTCAAAGATTTGCCGTCTGCAACAGTCACGTTCAATCCGACAATCATCAAATTTCCGTTTCTTCTCAATTGATCGCGAAACTAACTCCCAGTTATGAATCGACGCAAAACCGAGTCAACCCACCTTCAATGGAGATTGCAAACATCTCGCTATAACCGTTTTTGACCGAAACCGAAATCCAATCCAAGAAACCATCTTCAACTATAAATTGGGGCTCTAGGGAACCCTTTAGAGTGCACAAACACTCACCCCAACATCAGACGCATTCTATTCATCAAGAACACTTTGCAGGAAGACATTTACCATTCATCGGAATTTTGCCGAAACATCAGAACACCTCTGATCGGTATAACCTTCATCCAATTCCTTTTTATTTTAATTATATCATGTGTAAACAGATAGGGAATTGTAAAGATCTATCAAAAAAATCAAATCAAATCGGGTTTAATAGTTCTGTGTTTTTGAAATGAAAAAGATGAATTGGAGTTGTCTTTTAAATGATAGAATTCGTATTACAACCGGATTAGACACACAACCCAGTTGGTAGGGCTGTGTGCACAGACACGATGAGACCCGGGTTCGAGTCTGTTTGTGATCCGATTCTCTGAAATAATAAAACTTTTTTATAAAGGTGCCAATTTCTTTAACATGTAGCAAGTATATAAAATTAATTAAAATCTTATATCCAACGGGTTAGACACACTGGTCAGGTTGTGTGCACACACGAAGCTAAGGTCACGAGTTTGAGCCGGTTTCATATCATAGTCTCTATAATAATCAAACCTTTTTATAAAAGCCTATTTCTGAAACAGGTAACAAGTGTATAAGTATAATTAAAATTCAATGTATTCCGGGTTAGACACGCAGCCCAGTTGGCCGGGTTGCGTGCACACAAATGAGAGGTCACGAGTTCGATCCCACACGGCGCCGATTCTTGAGCGATTTTATCTGATTATTCTGAAAAATAAAACTTTTTTTAATCAATTAAACCCCTAGTTTTTCTCTCCAAAAATATATTACTTTAAGATATAGCCAATTAATAAATATAAGTTAAATCAAAGTAGTATAATAATAAAAATAAATACCATCGTAACTAATCTAATACAATTATGTAAATAATAAGCTAATTAAAAATATTAAGTTCAATCAAAGGAATATATTTTTAGCTAAACTATTATGTGAATATTTAGGTTAGCCGTTTCGTCACTTGGTATCTCAACTCCTCAATCGTGCGCAATCTTCAACAAATCGCACCCACTGTAAGTGAATCTTAAAACTCCCCTTTTATTTCACGTTTTTGGGGTGTATTATGTGTCACTATTGTTATCTCGTTATTTGAAATCTCGTGCTATTACCATTATGTGATCTAACATGCTATGTAATATTAATTGTTTATTGTCATTAGTGTTCATATTCTCATTGCAGTCAATTTCTCACATTAGGCCCTTTTGTTCCCCGTTGTCTATGGGTGGAGGGCCGCGTACCCTAATATACGAGATCGGCTCCGTTTGATTGAGCCTTGATCTTGCAGTACATCACTTATCGTGCACACATGTTCATTATTAGTTGATGATTGATGATATGGTTTGTGATTTAGATAACATCCACGACGTTCTCATATTTGATTAATGCTCATTTTTATAAAATACTAAAGATATCATTTTTCATGATGATAAAAAGGGATTCACTCGCCAACTTATGTTGACCCAAAACTTTATTTTTACACATGATACAGGTGAACAGGTTTGAAGCGTGGATCACATAGGACATGGGCCTTAGATGAAATAAAATGTTATTTGCAAGTTTGTTTGGAACAATATTGTGTTTGTTTGAATTATGTGATGTTGGAATATTTTAATTAAATTGGGAATAATAAATATTAAATCTTTGCAATAGTAAATGTCATGAGCTTGATGAAAACCCAATCATGCCCCGACTACCTTATCCGCTGCGGGTCAGGGTGTGACAAGAACAAACACGTCGACGCTATCAGCAAGTTAGCCGCCACAAGCTTCAAGCACCTTGCGTGCAAGGTGCGTATTGAGGTACTCAAATACCCTTTTGTTCCTTTGCGACAAGTTAACATCATCGAAGTGGGGAATCCGTCTTGCATGTCCCCCATCTCATGTTCTTGCAACACGGGAGCCTTCCCGGAAACAAAGTGGAAGCAAGGAAGGTCCAGAACAAGGCACTCAACTATGAAATGGCGGACGGTATCTTATACCGAAAGTCATACCTTGGGCCGCTCCTTCGCTACGTTGATTTGCAAGACGCGCAATACTTGATCCGCGAAATACACGAAGGGTTATGCGGAATTCACGTCGGCCCGCACATGGTCGTGGAAAAGATCATGAACGCCGGATATTATTGGCCTGGCATGCACCTTGATGCGGTTGAAACATTACGTAAATGCGCATCATGCCAGCGCCATGCTCCAAAAAAACTGCGCCCCAAAAACCCTATGATCCCGGTAGCAACAGTTGCTCCTTTCAGCAATGGGCAATCGATATGGTGGGACCATTCCCATACGCTCCAGGAGCGGTGAAATTCATAATCATTGCAGTCGATTATTTCACCAAATGAATAGAAGCCAAACCCCTCGCATCCACCACGGCAACTGTAGTGCGAAAGTTTATATGGGAACACATCATATGCCTCTTTGGGCTACCCCTGCGCATAGTCACTGATAACGGTCCCAATTTCGCAGCGAAGAGCTACAACAATGGATGAAAGAGATGCATATTGAACACATATTAACTTCGGTCGCGCATCCCCAAGGTAACGGCCAAGTGGAAAGAATTAACAAAAGCATAGTCGAAGGGATCAAGACAAGGTTGGGAATAGCGTGCAGAGGCTGGGTAGATTAGCTGCCAAGCATCCTATGGGCTCATCGAACCACGCCTAAAACCAGCACGGGCGAAACTCCTTTTAGCCTTGTGTATAGGACGGAGGCAGTGATTCCTGCAGAGAAAGGCCTCCCATCACCACGCATGTTAGCTGCCGCAAAGACAAACAACGAGGACGAACGCAGCCTTGACTTGGACTTACTAGAAGAAAGGCCTGAAAACGCCGCCATCAACGAGGTAAAATACAAGTCCAAGCTCGAAAAATATTACAATGCGTGAGTCCACATACGTACATTTTAACCTGGTGACTTTGTTCTACGAGACAATGAGGCGTCTAACGCTGGACGTCCTGGAAAACTGGCACCCAAGTGGGAAGGTCGTTATGTTATCCACGAAGTCCTGGGAAAAGGCGCATACACACTTAAGCGCCTATATGGAACAAATATCCCTAGGACATGGAATGCGCAACAGCTAAGACGGTGCTACATGTAAACTTGCAAAGTTCATTGCTTTTTGTCTACTCTAAAATACGGCTCTTACGCCCAACTATGTAATAAAGATAAAAGTTACTTGATTCATTTTTTATCTTAACGTTTCGTTACAAATGCGTGGAACCACTTTGGGTATACAAGAAAACATCTCGGTACACAATGACTTGTGAACCCTAAGTCACTACCTACGAAAACACGCATAGGAGCTGATGTTCGCACACAAGTTCATTACCAGTTTCATTCACTATACCTACACAAAGATGGCTCACTTCATGCAAATATTGTAAAAAGGAAGAAATTTTTCATTTAAATATAAAAATATTTACAAAGCCGCGCAGCGCGCAGCACAATCAACGATCCTACAAAGATATTACATTAAGAATCCTACACTAGTTTTCTTCTTCAACAACGGCCTTGGCTTCTTCAGGATAGATATCCTTCAAGCGGTCGACAAATCATCGTGGGTAAGCGCCTCGCTCACCAATTCCAACGTTGGGATATCAAGACGGTTATACTCTTGCTGCGCCCTCTCGAAGACAGCTCTGGTATTAAATCCATGAGTGGAGGCATGACTGGAGACCCAGGGAATATCCAAGGCATGAGTGACTTGTTGCGCACACTCAGCATAGCCTTGGCCACTGCACCATCCAACTCGGTAGAGTTCGCAATGGAATTGTAATCTACAAATTTAATGGAAAGTTCAGACCATCACATAAAGATAAAAAAAATAAAGAAAAGAAAAAAAACACAAACGAAGTACTTACATTAACAATCCCATGCTGTTGAAGCCACAACAGGTTGTTGGTGAGCGACTCCACCAACGATTCGGAGATGGCGCGGGAGTTTTTGGAATCCTCCAATTTTTCTCACCTGCCTCCACCTTCGCTTCCGCCAACCGCAGTCTGCGCAAAAGCTCAGCCTTCTCCACCGAGGCTGCTTGGAGATCTTTTTTAGCGCTCTCTAAAGCAACGCAAGCTTCGACCTATTTGTTCACAACAAGGTTAGCATCATAACTTCGTAATATTAAAAGAACGAACACAAAGGCAAGGGAGTACCTCTCTTTGCTCACTATATGCGTGTTGCACACTAGACTGTGCAGCCGCGGTAGTCGCCGCCTCTTTCTCTCTCTTCTCTTACACCACACCAGCGCGCAACTGGGCCAATTCATCCCTCAAGGAATTCTTCTCCCTGTTGTCCCTTTCACAACCCTCCTTCCACAACTTGCGCTCCTCAGCAAGTTTGGCGTCCGAGGCTTCGGCCCGTTTTTTCCACCCCTGCGCGGACCATCCTTCAATTCGCTGGTTATCGGTAAAGGTAGTCTCCTTCGCCTGCACCATAGCTTCACGCGCAGCCACTTGGGCTCGCTCTTTACCAAGGACCGCTTGGGCAGCCTCAAGATCTTTCTTCTGCTTCACCAGGCCCCGCCATTCACGAACAATCTTGTAAGTCACAGAGGCGGACCTGGCAGCTGCCTGGAGGTACGTATGATACGTCTCTTCCTCTTCATGATCAGAAAGCAAACGTACTTCCGCTAGGGGGAAAGCTCCCTTAAAAAACTCACGGCACGCCGGCTAGTGAGAAAAGTCGTCTCCTTTCTCTAATTTCCACACAGGAGTGTGGATCTCTTCAGCCTGAGCAGAGGAGAACGACCTATAGTAATAATCCCCCGGAGTTTCATCTGGGCGGATTGGAGACACATCAGGGGCAGAAGGCCCCGCGCCATCCCTGGGTACCGGTTCTTCTGCATGCTCCCCTTGTGGAGCACCGGTCTGAGCATCTTGGGCGGAAGCCGTTCCCACCGGCTCTACCTCACCAACATTAACCGCGCTACCCAGATGCGCGCGTTCTTCCACTGCCACAACAGGTTCTTCCACAATGAACCCGCTTCTTCCACTTCCACCACAGGTTCCCCAAGATCCACCCGCGATTCCTCAACAACCACAGGTTCTTCAATATCCAGCTGCGGTTGCGTCAATGGAACCACCAGACATTCCACCACCGGAGAACCCGCATTAGTACTCATACTGAACCTTCCACCACCACGTGAGGCCCCTCCCTCACTGGGACCGGTTCTTATGCCCCAGCAACAGAGCTCCCTCCTTGACCACCGGCCGAGGTCATTGGAGAATCAGTGCCCCCGGTGCTTGTGCCGGATTCCACAAAAACCGGCTGATCGCCCACTGCATAATAACAATAGGTTAGCCACGCATGACATAACAACCAGAAGAAAATCGTGAAGGTTACCGAAAATTACCAAGCGATATCTTAGCAGTTAATGTCCCAGATCTCCCCGCTTCCCCATATGCTTCCGCGCAACCTTTTTAGGTGGTTGCGCGAAGAGGCCTTCCTTTGGACGCCTCTTTTGCTTTAGAGGCACCTCCAGGAACTCCTCAACGTCCTCCGGACTAGCAGGTTTGGCGGTAGGGATAACCGCCTGCTTTGGTGCAGCCTTCCTCACACCTACAGGTTCAAGACCCTCCCATGAGTCAGAAATGACTACATAAGAATCCCACTTGTCAGACACAACGCGCTTACCTTTGAGAGGGCCCACCCCGCGTTGAGTCATCTCTCTCTCTCCACCACCGATCTCGACCTTGCGCGTTTCTTTTTCTTATGATCTGGGCCAATGGCCAAATCTCCCACAGCGCCTGCATTAAAACAAGAACAACACATATGTCACCTGCAAAGGTGTACTATTAAGCAGTCAAGGCTTACCAGTAGAAGGCGCAGGAACCTCCAGGTCCGCATCCTTGATCGGGGAGAAATATCCCAGGACCTGCGTATACCAGGTGGCCTCATCAGGCGCCAAGGGGAGCTTCTCAATCCGCTCTTGTTTCCTCTGGAAGGCGGCCTAAAGCAGTGCGGCTTCTGCAAGAAGACACATGCATGATTAGACAACAGACAACTCAATAGTCAAAGAAACACGACAGATTATGGAGACTTACTCCGATCACCCTCCACGTACACTGGCCGGTGCCAGCGGTTGGGTTTCCATAGCAGGCTCATCCCCGCCGCCACCAGTACTTTCTCCGGCAACTAGATCGCCGAGATCTTCTTCAAATCACAATACCAGGGGTCCAACGTTAGTATTATGAGGGTCTTCGCCAGAATCTCATCTGGCCCCCGGAACGACAAAGGCACAGAAATAACACCGGCCTTCACAAAAAAGAATTTTGCCTTCCAAACATGGAAGGACTTGGGAGGAGAGAGCAAAATTTTCCACGCCTGCGGACGATGCTGAAAAGAATAAAACCCCATTGAGCAATGGAGTTGATAAAAAAATCTGAAAACGATCGACGGTGGGAACAGACCCCGTCGACCGGCACAAAAACTCAAAGTGCTTGATCCTCACCATTCCCATCGGACTTAACTGGGAGAGGTGGAAGCCATAGTGCTGCATCACTTCAAGGAAAAACTTGGTGGTAGGCAACCGAAAGTTGCCCTCACCAAAAAAATTAAAAAAATAGGGTGATATAGCCCACCGGAACCTAGGCGGCTGTCTCACCCTCATACGGCAACCGGTATCCCAGTTGGGAGGAAACCAGAAACCGGACACAAGATACTCAAGAGCCTGCTGGCTCAGCCTACAAGCCGGCAAAGGGGACGGAACCCCAACAGCAGAGGCAGCTTCAGGCCCTCTGGACACCATTGAAAACAAGAAGAAGTAAAAAAATTTGAAGACAACTTTGAAGAACACAAGAACTCAAAGATGCAGAGAAAAGGTTGAAAGGAAACTTGAATGAATGATGAAAACCCTAAGCGGAGTGCCTCTATTTGTAGTGCTCGCATTTAATGTACTTGGAGAACATGTCACACACGTGGTAATAGCAACCAACCAGATATGGACACGTGGCAAGCAAGTTGGTAATGATAGTGAACGTGCGCGCGTGGCCACCACGCTCTCTGCCAATTCATTAATGAATGGCACACGAAGCGGTTGAGTGCACGCTATAGCTGTCAGACATCTTTTCAACTGCCACTTTTTCTCACCAACTCACCTGCAACATCAGAAGAGCAGATTTTCAAATTCCAAGAGCTTGATGACAAAATGTTTCCTTCACACAAACGTTTTCTCCCAACCCTTGTAGAAATTTGTTCGCCACTACATTAACGGCGCATACAACAATCCTTTTACTCCAGCAGTCCTCCCACTTTACAACATGCGCGTAGGAGCAGCACTGGACTGGGGGGACTTGAGCAAGTATGGCCCCAAATGACCATACCCTCGATTACACTTCACAAGGATAATCTTGCATGCAACATGCAATGGTGCGCGTCCTTCAACAACATAGGTCATACAATGAGCCTTGCGCACTCTGTGCAACGGTGAATTAGACCAACACCATTAGGTCATACAATGAGCCTTGTGCATCAGCGCAAACGGTGAATTAGACCAATACCAGTAGGGAGTACAAAGAGCCTTGCGCACTCGGCGCAACGGTTAATTAGACCAATACAATCAAGTTACACAACGAGCCTTGTGTACTTGGCACAACGGCAAGTTAGACTTACGCGCGCACGCTTGTAGACCCTTCGCATAACATCCCTCTAAGTTGCGAATCCTAAAGCCTTGCAAAGATAAGACACACATGAGAAACACCTCATAGTCTTGGGATAGAAGGATATACCCCTGACACTCTGCGCTGGCGGGAAAAACACTGATAGCCTCGCATAAGGGGTAAGCACTAAGAGGTGTTGGCCATACTCAAGGGTACAAAGTGGCAGAACCGTGACCAAGGGTTGCTCGGCAAGTTGCGTGTGGCAGTGTCGCATGAGCAGTAATGCAGAAGTCAGACTGCACTCCAACCATATCTGTGCCAGTGACTGTTTCACCTTCTCCACTTTCGGCTGGCAGCAGACCTGACACCAGAGACGCCTGCCTTTACACGTGGTACCACTTAACATCGGACAAGACACGCCTCCTGACAGTGGACATTAATTCTCCTGCAGGGAACATTTATTGTTTGACACAGAGGACAAAACGGATGTCTCTGGCTATATGGGACGGGCCCAAGGCCTACCAGCCCATCTCCTGAACATTCCTTTTCGGCTATAAATAAGTATCGGACCTCCAGGTAAAACCATACAAAAACACTTACACCAATACTTGCAACTTACTTGCTATCTTACTTACCATCCTCAAATACTTATTCTCACGTCGGAGTGTGGTCACGGAGAAAAACACCCTTTTCCCCATGACGAGACTAACGGCGTTGCTAGTTTGCAGACCATCTGTAGGAAGCCCAATCTGAAGAGTGGAGTGAGAGGACAAACCTTTATGCAGATACACCCTGGTTGTAACTTATATATACCCGGATATCCCTAGGTTCAACCGGTGCTTCCTCATTGGACATATCTGGCCATCTAGCAAAATGGGCGATTGAGCTTGGTGGACACAACATTGTGTACAAACCACGCCCAGTAATAAAAGGCCAGTTATTAGCGGATTTTGTTACAGAAGTACCAAGCAATAAAGCGCAAGGGTGTGGAGCTGTATAGAACCCAGCGCCGGTTATCCACGACCGCACATGGATACTTCACACAGACGGCGCACCCAATGATGATGGCGCAGGGGCAGGTCTCTGCCTAATAAGCCCCGACAATCAAGAATTCACCTACGCCATCAGGTTGGATTTCAAAAGTACGAATAATGAAGTTGAGTACGAAGCATTTCTAGCAGGCCTTCGATTAGCCATCAAAATGGGCGCACAGAACTTGGAAGCACACGTCGATTCCCTTTTAGTCGCAGGACAGGTCAACGGCTTATACGACGTAAAAGGCGAAACGATGGCATTGTATCTGGAACAGGCACAAGCCTTAATAACCAAATTCCAATACTTCAAAATAACCCATGTCAACCGAAGCGAGAATAAACATGCAGACGCGCTCAGCAAGTTAGCCGCTACAAGCTTCAAGCACCTCGCGCGTGAAGGGCGCATTGATTTACTCAAGAACCCTTCTGTCCCTTTGCGTCAAGTAAATATCGTTGAAGTGGGGAATCCTTCCTGGATGTCCCCCATAATCATGTTCTTGCAATACGGGACCCTCCTCGAAAACAAAGCGGAAGCAAGGATGGTCCAGAACAAGGCACTCAATTACGAAAATGGCGGACGGTATCCTTTACCAGAAGTCATACCTTGGACCGCTCCTCCAGTGCATTGACCCGCAAGACGCACAATACTTAATACGCGAAATACTAGAAGGGTTATGCGAAATCCACGCCAGTCCGCGCATGGTCGTAGCAAAGATCATGAATGTCGGTTACTACTTGCCTGGCATGCACCTAGATGCAGTTGAAACACTACGGAGGTGCGCCTCATGCCAGCGTCATGCACCGAAGACTTTGCGTCCCAAGAATCCTCTGATCCCTATAACAACAGCATGGCCTTCCAGCAATGGGCAATCAATATGGTGGGACCTTTCCCAAATGCCCCTGGCGCAGTGAAGTTCATAATCGTCAGAGTCGATAACTTCACCAAATGGGTTGAAGCAAAACCCCTTGCATCCACCACATCAACTGTAGTTCGGAAATTCATTTAGGAGCACATCATATGCCGTTTCGGGTTATGTCACACCCCAACCCGTAGCGGAATAAGAGTAGGGGCATAATTGGGTTATCACCAAAGCTCATGATGTTTACTAAAATGTTTCATATTTATTAAATTCAAATACAACTGAAATAGTCAAATTAAATCCATACGGTTATAAGGAAAATGAAACTAAGTAATACAATCCCAAATCTTAAACCGAATTATTCTTCTAAGCCTTCCTACGCGTTTCTTGTCTCAACTGGATCACCTGTATCATGTGTAAAATGGGGGAAGTTTTGGGTCAACAAAAGTTGGCGAGTGAACCTTGTTAAAAACATTTGTTATTGATTTCCTGTTGTATTTAATATGGAAAATTTGTGCAATAATCATATGTGAGCAAACATATATAAACAAACAATCACAAACCACCTTGAATGAGTAAATGACATGAATGATAATGTATTTTGAGATCAAGGCTCAATCAAACGGAGCCGATCGTATGAAATATATGATGATGTATGTGAGATCAAGGCTCAATCAAACGGAGCCGATCGAATGAGGCACCTGTACTCAACCCGTCTCCCCCGGGGAGCTGTTGTGCCTAATGGAATGTATGTACTGAAAATGATAAATTTAATCTAAACATAAATCACACAACAATTGATACATATTGGATACACATTTGTTCATGGATATGATGGATGCACAAGTGTTTAAATATAATAAATAATTAAGCGACACATGATACACCCCAAAATGTGATTAAAACGGGGAATTGGTAGAGATTCACTTACATTGGGTGCGTTCTTTTGATGTTGTTGGATGCGCACGAGTTTTGGGATTTGATCGACGAGGAAGAACTAACCTAAAATATTAACGAAATGGTTTGGTAAATAATTGGATTTTATTGGAGACTAATACTTTTATTTAACAATTTTAATAGGATTTTTAGATTTATTTTTGTGAGTTTAAGGTCGTTTTCTAACTTTAAAAATATCATTTTTAAGTATTTTTAATTGATTTTTAAATTAAATAAATAAAAAGAAATAAAAAATTTTGACTTTTTGACCGTTGACCGGTCTGTTGACCGTTGACCGGGCCGTTGACCGGTCGGACTGTGACTAATGTGTGCGCTGAGTGAGGCTCGAACCCGAGACCTCTCGTACGCGTGCACGCAGCTCTACCAACTGAGCTACGTGTCTAACCCGAAATATTTCTGATTTTAATTATACTTATATACTATTTAGATTATTCAGAATTCTATTTAATTTAAAAAGGTTTTTAAATCATTGAACCGGTGTGAGGGCCTGAACTCGAACCCGCGTCCATAGCCTTGTATTGCACACAACCCGACCAACTGGGCTGTGTGACTAACCCGAATGATATGCGATTTTAATTACATTTATTTACTATCTGCGCCTTAATATATATCAGTATTAAAAATGGTTGGAAATTTGTAAGGACCGGGCAGCGTGTTAGGACTCGAACTCGGGACCATGATATTAAATTTGCACACAGTCCACCACTGGACTGTGTGTCTAACCCGGTATAATATTCAGTTTTAATTAAACTTATACACATATCGCCTTCGTCTTCTTCATTCAAAGACACAGACAAACGATATCCGACTGTTCTGGTTTAAATCGTTCGTTGAACATATAAGTGGTTGAAATGTAATGGATAAAAAGAGTTACGGAATCGAATGTACCGAACAGACTGTTTTTCTCAAAATTCCGGCAATGGTCGTCGGCTCTGATTTGTGAATTCCGTCTGATTGAATCAATTAACAGTTTTGATCGATGAGTTGTGAAATTAAGTTACTATACAAGAGATATCAGGGGGTTTAGATGATTGTACCGATTTACAGTGTGATTTCGGAAATTTTCAGAGATTTTCCGGCAAGTGCAGAATATCCGGCAACATCGTCTGGGACCGATTCTGGTTGAAGGATTGAAGTTAGTATAAGTCTAACAATGGATTGAAAAACGAAAGAGTCGAGAATTTACCGATTTGGTGGACGTCTCGGTTTTCCGGTAAAAGTCCGGCGATAGCAGATAGTGATTTCGACGAACAGAAGTTAGAGTGAAAAATAAAATTGAGGGTGTTGCGAGTGTTTCCGAGATGTGAGGCGATGATATTATTAGTGTAAATTAGGAGTAATATCATTTCGGTTTTCAATCTCGAAAATCATATGAATCGAGTTCATTGAAGATAGAATTGATTAAGAACGTGGGTTGTAACTAGCATTGAATCATCGGTTACACTCGGAAACTCGCGACCACACCAAAGGTTTTCTGGATATTTGAAAGCCGATGAGCGGTTTCAGTTCTTGACGCAAACAGATGAATTCACGGGTGGAACTTAAGTTTTATTTGATTCATTGATTACACAAACGAGTCAAGTGGCGGAGTGGTGAAATGTTTTGTTTGTTGAATGAACCGGCTGACCCGGGTTCGAAACCCGGCAGCGGCATTTATTTTTTTCTTCGACCGTTTTTATTGTTTATTAGTTATAGTTAATAAATTCTAATATATTTATTAATTATGTATTGTTTAAAATTAAAAAGAGCATTAAATAAGCAACGAAAATTGTAACTGACTATTCGATTAATAAACGAAGCGGGTTTTGAAACCCGTTTTTCGACGGATGTTACAGGTTACCCCTGCGCATAGTCAACGACAATGGCCCCAATTTTGCAGATGAAGAACTACAACAATGGATGAAGGAAATGCATATCGAACATGTCTTTACTTCGGTCGCGCATCCTCAAGGGAACGACCAAGTAGAAAGCATAAACAAGAGCATTGTTGAAGGGGTCAAAACGAGATTGGGTACGGCGCGAAGAGGCTGGGTAGATGAGTTACCAAGCATCCTATGGGCTCATCGAACCATGCCAAAAACCAGCACAGGAGAAACTCCTTTCAGCCTAGTGTATGGGACGGAGGCAGGATTCCCGCAGAGATAGGCCTCCCATCGCCACGCATGCAAGCTGCGCAAAGAATAACGAAGACGAGCACATTTTTGACTTGGACTTACTAGAAGAAAGGCGTGAAAACGCTGCAATCAACGAAGCAAAGTACAAGTCTAAGCTCGAGAAATACTACAACGCACGAGTCCGCATATGTACTTTCCTACCCGGTGACTTTGTTTTACGCGACAACGAAGCCTCTAACATTGAAAGTCCTGGAAAACTCGCACCTAAGTGGGAAGGTCCCTACATTATCCATGAAGTCTTAGGAAAGGGCGCATACACCCTTAAACATTTGGACGACACAAACATTCCTAGGACATGGAATGCGCAGCAGCTACGAAGGTGCTACATGTAAATTAGCAACCTATTATCTTATACTCTGTACCTGGCTCTTATGCCTTATTGATTAATAAAGACAATGGATGCAATTATTTCTTTATCTACATGTTTTGTTACAAATGCGCAAAACAACTTTGGATCTACGCGAAAACACCTTGGTACAAAATGACTCATGATATTCACTACCTACTGCATGCGCATGGGAGGGGATGTTCATATACGAGTTCATTACCACGTTTCATTCGCTATGCCTACACAAAGCTGGTCCTTTTCACGCAAATATTGTAACTTGAAAGAAACATTCCATTAAAGATAAAAATATATACAAGGAATATGTACAAGCATGCGCAGTGCGCAGTTATATTCAACATACATTGAAGATATTACAATGATAACCCTATACTACTCTTCATCCCCGCGGCCTCGGCTTCTTCCGGAAATATATCTTTGAGGCGATTAACAAAGTCGTCGTGTTGGAGCGCCTCGCTACCAATTCCGTAGTCGGGAGCTGTAGATGGTCAAACTCCCGCTTGGCCAGGGAGAAGGCAACTTTGGTATCAACACCATGAGTGGCAGCGCGGCCGTTGTCCCGTTGAACATCCATTGCATGAGTGACATGATGCGCACACTCAGCATAGCCCTGTGCATACCCGTCGTGGCGCGTAGTGACCACCAGCTTGGCCACTGCGCCGTCCAGCTCCATAGAGTTTAGAATGGAGTTTACGATCTGGAATACAAGAACAGGGTTAGAATCAACACAAAGTGAACAAAAAACAAATGGAGTACTTACATTGACAACTCCATGTTGTTGCATCCACAACATATTGTTGGTCAGCGACTCCACCAACGACTCGAAGATGGTGCGGGCGGCTTTAGAATTCTCAAATCTTTTCTCGCCTGCGTCCACCTTGGCCTCCGCCAATTGCAGCCGTTCCTTATCCTCCAGGTGCCTGCGTTGTAATTCAATCTTTTCCACCAAGGCCACCTAGAGATCCTTCTTCGCGCCATAGAGATCCTTCTTGGCACCTCCAACGCGGCGCAAGTAGCAACCTGGTCACATACAATAAGGTTAGTATGACTTCATATAGATCATACAAACGAAAGAAAAAATAATAAGAGGCAAGTTTTTACCTCCTTCTGTTCACTACGCTCGCGGTGCGCCCTGGCCTCCGCGGCCGCAGTAGACGCTGCCTCCTTCCCTTTCTTCTCGCGCTCTACTTCTCCGCGCAACCGGGCCAATTCATCCCTTAAAGATTTTTTCTCGTTGTTATCTTTTTCACAAGCCTCCCTCCACAACTTGCGCTCCTTAGCAAGTGTGGCAGCGGGGCTTTCGGCCCTCTTCTTCTACCACAACGTTGCCTACTCCTTGTCATATTGGGTTTCGGAAAATTTAGCCTTATCCGCCTCCAACTCAGATTTCGCACAGCCACTTGGGCTCGCTCTTTAACCAGGTCCGCTTGGGCAGCTTCGAATTTGGCTTACTTTTTCAGCATGCTCCACCATTCCCTTGTTGTCCTGTGTGTGACCGAGGCGGAGTTAGCGGCTGCCTGAAGGTACGTGCGGTAAGTTTGTTCTTATTCATGTTCAGCGTGCGCACGCACCTCTGCTGGGGGGAAAGTCCCTTTAAACCACTCACGACAAGCCGGCAGTGAGAAGTCATCTCCTTTTTTCAACTTCCACATAGGGGTGTGGATCTCTTCAGCGAGGGCCGCGGTATATGACCTGTAATAATAATCACCCGTGGTCTCGTCCGGGCGGATTGGAGATCCTTCTGCGGAAGGGCTTCTACCAGATCCCCAGCTGTCAAATGTCACCTCCAAGGCACCTTTTTTCTCACCAACCCACCAACAACGTCAGCATGACAGAGATTCAAATTTCAAAGACATCATTACGAAGAGTTTCCTTCACACAAAGGTTTCCTGCAACCCTTCTTGAATTTTTGCCGTTGAAATAAGCGCGCATACAACAATTCTTATAGTCCAGCACTCCACCTACTTGCCAACATGCGCATAGGAGTAGCACTGGACTAGGGGGACTTGGAGGGGTATGGTCCCAAAAACTCTGCGCCTGCGCAAGGGACCATACCCTTAACAACAACAAACTATAAGAATAATCTTGCACGCAACGTGCAATGGTGCGCCTTTCTTGAAACTTACATGTTGCCTAACAACCTTACGCGCAATGCGCAGTGGTAAAGCATCCTTAATACATGCAGGTCAACGAGTCTTGCGCACTCAGCGCAACGACAAGTTAGACCAACACTTATAGGTCATACAACGCACCTTGCGCACTCAGCGCAACGGCAAGTTAGACCAACTCATACAGGTCACACAACGAACCTTGCGCACTCAGCGCAACGGCAAGTTAGACTAAACAATAAGTCACACAACGAACCTTGTGTACTTGGCACAACAGAGAGTTAGACTTAGACGCGCAGGTAATTGACCATGCGCGGACCAAACAACCCTCTAACCGTGAAATCCCAAACCTTGCAGAGGACAAGACAAACATGAGAGCAACTTATAGTCTTGGGGACAAAAGTACAATCCCTACAATTCTACGCTGGTTAGAAAACATTAAAAGCCTCATGAAAAGGAAAACCACAAAGAGGTGTTGACTATATAAAACACAAAGAAATTTTATAAATTGGATTGAAATCCAATCCATGTAATATTATGACAATATGAGTAGTGACAACTCATCATAGATATTAATAATAATTAAATAAAAACATTACAGTAGAAGTGTAGAACTAATGTCGTACAAATAAATAGAAATGCATAACTTTTTTTTAATCGAACAGAAATGCATAAATATGTTTTAAGGCTAAATGCGTTAAAAAAATTTTACAAACTATAACTATTTTCTATCATGTATCTTTGTTCATAAATAACTAATTTTTTTTAAGATGTAGCTTTTTTACGAACTGTATAAATAACTATTTTTTATAATTTTTATAAGTTTAATTTTTAAATAATCCATTTATGAGGTGGAGCTTTAGTCGGATTCTCATATTTTAAGTTTAAAATTTTATAGGAGTAAAGGAACTGTTTGGTTCGGATTCTCATATTTTAAGTTTAAAATTTTGTATTTTAAGTTTAAAATTTTGTAAGAGTAAGAAACTATTTGATAAAATTATACTAAGCCATTATATCTTTTCCTTAACATTATTTTTCTATTTC
The DNA here is from genome assembly GCA_947069175.1 of Scalesia atractyloides. Classification (NCBI taxonomy): domain Eukaryota; kingdom Viridiplantae; phylum Streptophyta; class Magnoliopsida; order Asterales; family Asteraceae; genus Scalesia; species Scalesia atractyloides. Next base: position 17,820,706 of record CAMTDV010000022.1, on the reverse strand, counting down.
TTTTCCTTAACATTATTTTTCTATTTCTTTTCCCTATGTTATAGTTTACTATGATAAACTTTCCATATATCCATATTAAAAACATACATTTTAGGTGGATATGAAGTTGAAACTAAGAAATTTATAAATTTAAAACCAATAACATTATTTAAACCTTTTTTCAACAAAAATACTATTACTTTTTTATACAATATATTTAATTTAATTACATAATTTACATGTATATATTGTCATGAAATTTTCTAACTAAAGAATTTGGAGTAAAATGTCTTAATAATCCCTGTAGTTTGTTAAAATAACATATATAGTCTCAAACTTTTATAAATATTCATGTTCCCTATGGTTTTACACTTTGTTACTCAGATAGTTCCTACATTTGATGTCCGTTAAGTTTTCCAGTTAAGTGTAAATAAAAGGACAAAAGTACGCTTACATTACCAAATAATAATTACAATAAGAAATATAATTCATAAACAAATATCCTAATAAATAAAAAACAAAAACTAAATAAAATAAACCCCATCCAACCCCGCCTCCACCAAAACCCACCTTCTTTCTTATACCTCCATTTCCGATCATCTTCTCAGGTTGCTTACTTTCCTATTTCCAAAGAGACAAGGATAATTGTTCCATGTCATTCCGAAACCACATCAATTCCAAAACTTTCAGTCACTCTCCATTAGTATCCACAATGGCAGTTGAAGTTCCAAAAAACAACCTTTTGATGCACAAGATTACCAGGGTTTTCGATGAAACTAAATCATCACACATCTGCAAACTCAAGGATCTCTCGGCTCTCCGTTCACCCATTCAAACCTCCCAATTCTACCGCTTTCTCCAAAACCCTAACTCCTATCTTCACTACACAACGTCGTTTTCAAAAAAAAAATCCTACCATTGCAAAATCAACTAGGAATTCAACTCCATTTCACATAATAGAACCATGTGTGTTAGATAATAATTATATGTGACTTAAATGCAATTTGTCTAGGTTATTTATTGCACTGTTTGTATCCCTATATATCAAGGCTTGTAACCTCTTTTCAATTAATAGAAAATCATTTCATCTCTTCATTTCATGGTATCATAGAGCCAACCTAAAATTGTTGAGTTCTCTTTATCTTTCCCTCTCTCTCCCTCCCCTTTCTTCTTTCCTATCTTTTTCTTTTTTTCTTCCTTTTCTGTCATGAATTTGTCCTTTTTCTTCTCACTAGCTTCTTTGTTCTTCCTTTTTTTTATTTCCCATGGTTTCACCATCCAATACTACAAATAACTCTTCCTTACCCATAAACGTCTTAGGTCCTATGATCACAATTAAATTATCTGCATCAAATTATATCTATTGGCATAAGCAAATTCTACCACTTCTCTCCATTCGGAACCTTTTATCTCATGTTGATGGGTTCAAGACAATTACTCCGCAAATGATTGAAAATAATGGCAAACAAGTTCTTAATCCAGATTTTTCTACATGGATGCATGAAGAACATCAAGCTATTATCATTCTTAATGCCTCTCTCACCGAAGAGGCTCTCGACGTAACCGTAGGTTCTTCTTCGGCTCGGGATATTTGGGTGGAGGCGGCCTTTTGTAACACTTCTGTTGAACGGGTTCAAAACTTACGGGATAATCTTCGTGCCCTTAAAAAAGGTGATAAAAATGTAGCCGACTATGGTCATGAATTTAAGTCTATATGTGACCAACTTCATGCCGTTGGGCATCCAGTGGGTTCAATGGATCAACTCCATTGGTTTTTATGTGGGCTTGGTAAAGCTTTTGAAAGTTTCTCTACAACCATTCGGTCCTCTCGACCCGTTCCAAACTTTGTGGATCTTTTGGCTAGCACGGAAAGCCATGAGCTTTTTGTCAAGAATTTGTCATCAGAAGGTCTCACATCCACTGTTGCTTTTTAGGCCCAACAGGCCCCATCGGCCCAGTGTGGGTCCTCTAACAGCCGGTCTCGCCAGCCCAACAGAGGTTTTTTTGATCAGTCAGCCCAACAGTTCTCGAGTCATTCAAACAGGCCCAGTCGAGGCAATTTTTCTCAGCAATATGGCCGTAGGCCTAGGCCCAATCGATCTCAATTTTCTCAGTTCAGAGGATCCTCACGTGGTCAGTTTCCTCAGTCCTTTGGGGCTCCTTTTTTTCAAGTTCCCAGCCTTCCGGTTTGTCAATTATGTGGTAAAACGGGACATCTTGCATCCCAATGTTGGCATCTTGCTTCATTTTCCGCCTCGGCTTCACCCTCAGATGAACAAATGGCCCAAGCATTTCATGCTCAATGCCATTTGAACCCCTCCGTCCCCGATTGGACATCCGACACGGGTGCTTCAACTCACATGCTCCCCAACACTACTACTCTTCAAAATTCCTCCCCGGTTTCAGGTAAAGAAAAGTGTATTTTGGCAATGGTGAATCTCTAAATATTTCACATATTGGTAGTACAAAATTACTTGGTACTCTTGATCTTAATAATGTCCTTGTTGTTCCAAATCTCACAAAAAATCTTCTTTCTATTGAAAAATTGACGAAGGATAATCTGGTTGATGTGATATTTTCTAACCCTTATTTTTACATTCAGGATCGTAGAACGAAGCAAACTCTAGCACGGGGATGCCGTGAAGACGGTCTCTATGTTCTTCGTGACATAAATAAAGCTTTTTTTTGCCTCTCACATGTGTCCTAAGGCTTCTTTTGAAACATGGCACTCTAGACTTGGCCATGTTAATCTTGATGTTGTTACCTTTCTTAAGAATAATGGCTCTTTGTCTTTTACTTCGGTATTACCAAAACCCGGTCTTTGTGGTCCTTGTGAACTTGCTAAGTCTAAAAGACAAACATTTGACCTTAATAAAAAAGGGCTAATGCTCTACTTGAGTTAATACATTGTGACATATTGGGTCCGTCACCGGTTAAATCAACAGATAATTTTTTGTATTATGTGGCCTTTGTGGATAACTTTTCTCGCTTTACATGGTTATATCCGTTAAAGGCCAAATCTGATTTTGTTGAAGCCTTGTCCATATTTATCCCCTTTGCTCAAACCTAGTTTTCTTTAAAAATAAAAATCTTTCAAAGTGATGGTGGCACCGAATTCACTAACAATCGTGTTCGACTCATATTTGAAAAGAATGGTACATTTCATCATATGTCATGCCCATACACACCTCAACAAAATGGTTGTGTCAAACGGAAACATCGTCACATTATTGAAACTGGCTTGGCCATGATGTTTTATGCCAAAATTCCCACGAGATTTTAGGTGGATGCCTTTGCTTCGACCGTGTTTGTTATCAATCGAATTTCGTCAAAATTACTTCAAGGGAAGTCTCCTTTTGAACTCCTTTACCATCAACGACCAAATTACTCATCTTTTCGGTCCTTTGGTTGTCGTGTGTTTCCTTATCTTCGTGATTATGCTCCTAACAAGTTATCACCTAGGAGCATTCCCTGCTTTTTATTGGGTATTGTTCTAAATATAAAAGATATCGGTGTCTTGACCCATGCACCTCTCGGGTATATGTTACCCGCAATGCTGTATTTGATGAACATCGCTACCCGCTTGATCATACAACCAATGCTTCACCAATTAATCAATTTGATATCACCACTTTCATCGATGTTAATTTTGAAACCACTCACTCAACTAAGCCAATCATTCCTGAAAACATTTCTACATGTGCGTCCATCCCGGTTTCCTTTCTTTCCGGCCCAAAGCTCTCCTGCGGCCTCCGGCCCAACGGCTGCCACCTCGAATACTTCTGGCCCAGAGAACAACAGCCCTACATCTCTCAGCCCTTCAGTCGTTGATTCCTCAGCTGCTCCTCTGGGCCCAGAAATCTCCGGCCCAGATACCTCCAGCTCTTCAGGCGACGCCATGGGCTCCTCAGACGTTGGTCCAACTGTCTTCCGCTCCTGTTCAGACTCCTCTAGCCCAGCTGAGGTTAGCCTGCCTGTATCTGGCCCTGTTTCTAATCCAGCTCAACCTTCTTCAGCTCAAACTCCTTTTTCCTCTCCGGTATCTACTCCAGAATCAACTCCTCCCACTTCTCCGACTCCTCTCGTTCCTTCTCAACTTCCTCCATCTCATCCAATGATCACTCGCTCAAGTCTGGAATATTCAAGCCACGTTATCGTGTTGATCTGGCTCATACGGAACACTTTCCCCTTCATCGTGCCTTGTTTGCCATGACTGATCCTTCGTCTTTCACTATGGCCGCCAAGGATGCTAAGTGGGTGAGTGCCATGGAGGATGAATTCTCTGATTTACGTAACAATAACACATGGACGCTTGTTCCTCGACCCTTGCACACAAATGTGGTTGGTTCCAAATGGATTTATCGAACCAAGTTCAAAAGTGATGGTTCTATTGATCGCTACAAGGCACGTCTTGTAGCTCAAGGCTTCACACAGGTTCCCGGTCTCGATTACTCACACACATTCAGTCCTGTTCTTAAGGCTACAACAGTTTGCACCGTTCTTGCATTAGCTGTCATTAACAGTTGGTTGCTCCATCAATTGGATGTGAACAATCCATTTTTACATGGACACCTTTCTGAAACCGTATACATGGAACAACCCAAGGGGTTTATTGATCCTCAATTCCCCTCTCATGTGTGCAAACTAAACAAAGCCATCAACGGGCTTAAACAAGCTCCACAAGCTTGGTTTCATCGACTGAGCCTCTTCTTATTGAATCATGGTTTTTCCTTCAGTTGTGCCGATCCATCTCTATTTATTTTTAAACGTGATTCCTATATCATTTATCTGCTTGTTTATGTCGATGATCTAATTCTCACTGGAAATCAAACTTTCGTCATCAAATCCTTTATTTCCTCTCTCAACAAAGAATTTGCCATTAAATATCTAGGGAAGCTCAACTATTTTTGGGTTTGGAGGTTACCTACACTTCACATGGTCTTTTCCTAAATCAGTCAAAATATGCTATGGATATTTTAACCCGTGCAAAGATGTTGGATGCTAAACCTGCACCAACACCTTTAAGCACAAATGTATCTTTTGTTTCTACAGGTACTTCATTTCTGGATGCTACACATTATCGCTCTATTGTAGGTGCTCTCCAATATTTGACGATCACAAGACCTGATATTTCGTATGCTGTGAATCAAGTCAGTCAGTTTTTGCATGCTCCCACTACTACTCATTTTCAGGAAGTTAAGAGAATTCTACGCTACATCAAGGGTACTGTTGCTTTCGGACTTCACTACAGCCGTCCTACTCAAATAGCTCTTCTAGGTTTTCTGATGCAGATTGGGCTTGTTGTTTGGAAACCAGGCGATCCACCTATGGATACTCTATCTTCCTAGGTGGTAATTTGATTTCATGGAGCGCTAAGAAGCAACCGACTGTTGATCGTTCTAGCTGTGAATCGGAATATCGCGCCATGGTAAATACTGCCGCAGAAATTGTTTGGTTAACTCATCTTCTACAAGAACTTCATGCCTTACCTCACACTCGTCCAACCATTCTCTGTGACAATCAAAGTGCAATTTTTCTCACTCAGAATCCGGTATCGCATAAACGGGCGAAGCATATAGATCTTGACTATCATTTCTTACGAGATTTGGTTACTGCTGGGAAACTCATTACCAAGTTCGTTCCTACCAAGCTTCAGGTGGCGGATATCTTCACCGTAAGTCTTCCAAGTTCTCAATTTCATAAGTTTCGTCAAATGTTGCGCATTGCTCCCCCACCGTTCAGCTTGCGGGGGATGTTAGATAATAATTATATGTGACTTAAATGCAATTTGTATAGGTTATTTATTGCACCGTTTGCATCCCTATATATCAAGGCTTGTATCCTCTTTTAATTTAATAGAAATCATTTCATCTCTTCATTTCAATGTGAATCAGGTTTATGCAATAATTGCATTTTAATTCTCTATGAAGAAGCTTTCTTGCTTCTGAGTATAAATTTGCAGACAAATATGAAAAACGACACCTTTTTGTGTAGTTCTAAGCACCTTAATTCCGGTGACGATTTAAAAGAGAGAGAGATAGAGAGAGATGGATTGCCACCACCAACTCGTCAAACCCCCAACCTCTGATCTGAATCAGATGGCGATGGGTCGCCAGAAAACGGAGAGGAGCAACCAAGGTAGATCTGAATCAGGATGAATAAAAGAGATTGGGGAGATTTGAAATGCCGCAAGCACGATGGTGGTGGTTGCCGGCCGAAAGCCAGATGGCGATGATGATGGTTCCGGTGAGGGAGAGATTAGAGGGGTGTGGTGGGTTGGGTTGGGTTGGGCTGAATTTTTTTTGTAAACAAGGCTATTTTTGTAATTTTACTTGGACTTAACGAAAAAAACCTTGACGTTCATCTAGTGTAGGGTCTATCCGATTAACAAAGTATAAAATCATAGGAAGCATGAGTAAAATTTCCAAATGTTTAGGATTATATGTGTTATTTTAACAAACCACATAGACTATTCAAATAAATTACTAAAGAATTTGTTTTAACTTTCCAACAAAAGCTGTAACAATGTATTTTTATTATTCAACTAAAACTTAATAAAAAAAACTAATAGATCGAATACATGACTATATTTTTTTGTGTTTGTTTTAAGCAGTTTACAAATTCATTTCTAAGTTTAGGTAATTGAAAACTTTGACCCGCCAACATTTTATACAAATAATTTGACACCTCATTTTATTTAAATTGCTTTTTGTGACTTTACAACAATGTGCGACACATTATTATACTTTATTTTTTCTATGCATAACAACATTAATGTCTAAATTACTTTTACAATTTTACACCGTTTTGTAAATAACTTTTACAATTTTACATCGTTGTCTAAATTACTTTTACAACTACATATCGCAACGTCCGAGACATACTTTTTTTTATCTATGTTTAATAACGTTAATATCACGAACGTAACGTGTGTAACAAAGTCCAAAATGCGTAACTTCACATGTGGGCACCACACGTTAATGTCAACATCGTTATGTGTGTAACGAAGTCACAAGCGCGATGTCACCGCCGCAACGCACGGCACATGTCAAAAATCCTAGTTCTATTTATTGGCCAGCCATACATGTTAAACCTTCAACGAAAACTAAACTTGATTCATAAAATCTATACCAACAGACATTTAAAATGAATATCACGTTGAATATAGTTTAGTTTTTCAAATTATTTACTAAAATATGGGATTAGTATTCCATAAATCAATCACCAAGTTTAGACCATTGTTAGAACCTGGAAACATAGAATATGCACTTGGTGAATCGAATTTATGTACCTCAAAAACAAAGCCAATGACATAAGTAGCAGCAGCCACGACTACATTAACCAGGTAAAAAAATTGTCAAACTCCAAATCAGGGGTGTGGATCAATTATCAAATGCATCTGGCAGCCCACAAACTAGTCTAATATAACATGACATGACATACAATTACATCATGTGCACTAATTTTTTTTGCCTCAGTGAATCACAAAATCAAACCAATAATAATCTGGTTGATAAGAAAATTACACAATTTTGACCATTGACACTTCTCATGGAAGTTTACATACAAAATCTGTAAGACAGTAAACATAAAGAAAGACATGAATTTGGTAAGTGGGGGAGCGGAAAGTGTTGAAACTATTGACTTCTTAGAACAAAAGATTCATTAGACACGGTTGCATCGCACACAGTGTAGTCAATGGCGCGCCTAGCCGCTTAGGCAGCCTATGTGCCTCATACAGAAAACACCCAGAACCAGCGGTATATGACAGGAACCCACCAGCCTGAGTAGGACTGAGCCAGCCTTGTGGTTCCTTTTCATGACTTACCAAATTTCATCAAATGAAGTGGTGTGGGATCAAAACCACATTGAAAAAGCTTCTTTTTTTTAATGTTTTGAACTTTTCATTTTATATTTGTAAAATAATTTTTAGATCATTCATATTCTATTTCTATACTATTTTTTTTGTTTTATTAATATTGTGCCTTCCATTTCTTAGGCATTCACTTCTTTGTGGCTTGTGCCCATAGACGACAGGCAAGCCCCTTGCCCCTTTAAGTACTACTACATGCATAGCATACCCGTTAACTGGATTCGTTAGATTCATCTTGGGTTTATACGCCTATTGACGCTTGATTCACAAAGCAAATATTCTGGATCACAAGAGTCATGACGTCTAGTTTAGCAATCAATGGCTTGCAAATTATTAAAATACTGCAACATCCTAGTTAGCATTTAAGGATAAAATAAGGTATCATAATCATACGAGTAATCAAGTTTTGCTTCATATCAAGAAAAAGATACAAACTTCTATAGAAGATTACATCCTTTAATAGAGGTCGTGTAATTAAAAGGATAGCTATTACTAAAATGATTCCAAAGTGCTAGCAATCACGTGTGTTCACTCTTCAGGCTTGTGAAACTGGAGGATAGTATGTGGTTCCAAAGTGCAAACATTATAATTCTAAGAAACAGGCCAAATGCTCCCACCACAGATGAGAGCAAAGTTGCAGATATATCTAATGGTTAAAACCAAGATGAAAGATCATAACAATTAACAAGCATAAGTTAAATACTTGATGCTACTGATAGAAAGAAATGCACCATCATATGGTAGTTGGATGTCTACATAGAAGAAAAAAGGGCTATCAAACACATTTTGCAGCCAGATATACAACAAAATATATGACAGCAATAACAACAAAGATACCCAACTGCACTACATAGTTCATTATCCGAAAATATAAAGACAGACTACAACAAACAAGAGCTACAACATAAAAAAACAGACACTTCATAACTAAGTAACCTTTACCTTCTCTTCATTCACAACAGAGAGTATCGGCATACTGCTAAGATACTCATCAAGCCCTTCAAAAAATTCAACACCTTCAGAGTTCTCTTCTCCGTGCTCGTGCGCACAGGTCCGAGCAGCCTCTTCCCTTTCATTGTTATTGAACTCCACATTTAAATCCAACTTCCCCATTTCTTGTCCGACCCGACCCGATCGCGTTCTTGGATTGCTACCCGTATTTTTCTTGTTAGTCTCAACCACTAGCACAGTAGGCACCTCCACACGCTCTTGCACCGAAACACCATGTTTCAGATTCTTATCACTCCCGTTGGTATACATCGCTCTAAGAGCAAGAACTTGTATTCTCTCTTTAAAACCTTTATCCACCCTCTTCGACTTCTGTTTCTTGGTACCAATACCATTCCATTCGATATCAGAATCAGAGCTAGGATCAGAGACTCCGATAAACACATCGTCAGTAATATCATCAATGTAGATACGCGGCCCCGAACTTTTGTTAACAAAAGGATTCGCCTTCGGGGCCGCCTGCTCATTTAAATGGTTCTGTGTGTTATTTGAGGCATTATGTAATGATGAAAACGGTGTCCAATTTGAGTTTGGACCCTTGTTTCCCTGAAGCTGTGGCATTGAAAGCCCTAATGGGAAGAACCCCCAACAATAGAAGTATGCATCCTGGCCTTCGATTATGGGTGGTGGAGCGGAGATACGGACAGCCTGAAACGCCCGTTTACAGTTATCACAACGGAGAGTGCACTCCACGTAAACACGGGGATACTCGTACATGTAGAAACAGTAAGGACACGCAGTCCAAAACGTAGGAGAATCGTCCACAGGTTCCGTTTCTGCCTCTGTTTCTGTTTCTTCCTGTCTAACACCATTGTTACTATTAACCTGACCAGGAGGTTGAACAGGAGCTGCATTGTATTTTAAAGATTCTTGCTGTTGTTGTTCCTGTTGCTTCCGTTGTTCCTCCTGTAGTTGTTGCTTTCGCTGTTTTTCCAGAAGCTGTTGTTGCTTTCGTTGTTCCTCTTGCAGCTGCTGTTGCTTTCGTTGCTCCTCTTGCAACTGTTGTTGTTTACGTTGTTCCTCCAGCAGCTGTTGTTGCTTTCGTTGTTCCTCCTGCTTTCGCTGCTCCTCTTGCAGCTGTTGCTGCTTTCGTTGTTCCTCGAGCAGCTGTTGTTGCTTTCGTTGCTCCTCCAGAAGCTGTTGTTGCTTCCGTTGTTCCTCCAGAATCTGCTGTTGCTTCCGTTGTTCCTCAAGCAGCTGCTGTTGCTTCCGTTGTTCCTCGAGCAGCTGCTGTTGCTTCCGTTGTTCCTCGAGGAGCTGCTGTTGCTTTCGTTGTTCCTCCAGTAGCTGTTGTTGCTTCCGCTGTTCCTCGAGCAGTTGCTGTTGCTTTCGTTGCTCCTCAAGCATCTGTTGCTGCTTTCGTTGTTCCTCGAGCATTTGCTGTTGCTTTCTTTGTTCCTCGAGCATCTGTTGCTGCTTCCTTTGTTCCTCCTGCAACTGTTTCTGTTTCAATTGCTGCTGTTTCAATTGCTCTTGTTGCTGCTTCATCTGTTGCTGCAGCTGCTGTTCATGCTTCATCTGTTGCTCCTGCTTTATCTGATGATGCTGATGCTGCTCCTGCTTTATCTGATGCTGCATCTGAAACTGCGACTGTTGCGGCTTCTGCTGAGACATTTGTCCCGGCCACGAAAACGGAGATTGTGGCGGAGACTGTATATGCGACTGCTGTTGATTCGGCTGCGGCGACACTCGACTCTGCTGATGCGGCGGAGAAGTAACCTGAAACGGCTGCACCTGCGGCTGAAACAAATGCTCTTGCTCCCTATGCTGAAACATATGCTCCTGTTCTCGCACCGGTAACGGCCGAACCGGATTCGGTTGCGACAAAAAGTTATGCGGCTGCAATTGCTGATGCTGCTGTTGTTGCTGCTGCTGTTGCTGATGTAACCTAGATTGAAACGTCTGCTGCTGCTCTGGTAACTCCTGATTAATCGAGAAGAAATTATGCGGCTGTTGCTGCTGGTGATGCTGCTGCTGCTGCTGTTGTTGTTCAATATTAAACCCTAGGTTATTCATCTGCTGCTGTTGTGGGTAATCCAGATCCGAATCGTACATCGATTTTCTCATAGGATTTGATAAAACCGCCCACGCATCATTCACAAGCTGAAACGCTTGATCGGCGTACGGAAACCGGTTCTGGTGCGGATTCAACAAAACGGCGAGCCGGCGGTACTGAGAGGAGATGTGTTCGGTGTCCTGAACGAACCGGACGAGTTGGAGAATGGCGTAATAGTCCGGTTGATGAGAACCGTTGGTTCCAACGACTCGTTTCTCAGCGGCGAGGAGCGTGTCTGCAATTGCTAAGATCTGTTCGGCGGGTTCGAGTCTTGGGTCGGATTCTCTGGCTCGGATCGCGAAGGTTTTGGAGCCGACGAGGTCGTGGCTGATGAGGAGTTTTTCGGCGATGCCGAGCCAGCGTTGGGCCTCGGCTCGGGCTATGAAGCTGTGAGGGTCCATGGTGTGGTTTCTCTCTCTAGATTGGTGTGTTTCTCGCTCTAGAAATCATGGCGGCCGTGAGTGTGGGAGTGGGGTGGGGAGGGGAGGGTTGGGTTGGGTTGAAAAAGGGTTGCAGATTTTTTGGTGTTCGACGGAAAAGGGTTTTGGTTTTGTTGGGAAAGATTGAAATGTGAGGGTACTTGTGTCTTTTTAGAATGTTAATTTAGATCTGGAGTGCAAGCAAAAGTGAAATGAGTCTAAATGGAAGATATGTTAACTTTTCTATCTTTTATCTTATTTTTAACTAGCTCTTTTACCCGCGACGTAAAAACTTGAGTAAATCTGATTCGGATTGAAAAAGAAACTTGAGTAAATCTGATTCGGATTGAAAAAGAAATGTAAGGCAGTAACATAAAGTTCCGTAGGAAAAAGTGAAAAACAATGTGGAACAAATAATCTAGTTGCACTTGAACGTAACTAATAATACTATAACCGTCTATTAACAACTCACATGTCCTACATTCAATTATTTGCAACCATGTCCTCTTCCCTCTCGAATATATATATCCTGATATTAACACCATCCTTAACCGTTGCAGACGTGCCAACAGTTTAGCAGAGGTCCAGACCAAATTACCAAAAAAAAAAAACATTATTATAGCGAGTACATTACACAGATCATATGTAAAGACAATGGATTGAAAGCATATAACATTATACATGGTCCATACATCTCGATATTCGAATTCAGCATTATATTCCTCATTTTCACGGACAAAGTAACATTTGGCATTCTCCACGAAATCTGATATGCACACGTCAAATGTCGGGATGATTGCTCAATCTGACCCGTACGCCACCTGATATAATCAAACAATAATAGTCAACTTATAAGGAAACGCACCATTGATAAGATAATGTTTTTAACTTACAAAGTGCTCCTCCCAAAAAAAAACTCTCAAAATCGAAGCACAGATTTGGGTATATAATGCCACCCGATATTGGATGTCATTATAACGTCAAGGATGATCGCATAGCATCAACGGCTATGGAAGAGATGGTGACGATGGGTCATTGATGTTAGCTGCATAAAGATATTCTCCACCATCTTTCAGTTCTACAAGACCAGCAACGACAGAGGACCCATTTGTGAAAAAATGAAGAAAAAATAGGGATTCATATATATATGCATGTTAAATATAATCAAAATCTTAAAACCTAAAACAGCATCCATAATTTTGTAGCCTTCTTGTTTCTGCACACACAAGTGTGAAGGAAGGATTATCAGTTGTAAAAGAATGAAAAATTACAAAAAAAATATATTTAAAAAGCAAAAACTCTCCTAAGTTATTTTATTTAGAGAACTATACTAACCTAAACCTATGTATACAATGATAACCAACCCTCCCAATTTGCCACCTGTATCGAGAGGTGGACAAGAAGACGCACACTGAATACATAGGATTCACAAGATATTGGTTGCATCTGTGTAACATCAGCATCAGATGAACTTTTTGATCTCAACGAACATAAATATCTTTCCAAAACGTTATAAAAGATGAATTGATAACATAATTTGAAAATGAATAAAACTTAAATAAAGTAAAATGAAAGAAAATACCTTGTGGTGGTCCTATATGTATTTGAGCCTTGTAAGCAAATAACTTCCAAAATATCTTGTGGATGTTATAACATATTTAAATACATACCTTAGATGTAGTTTCATCTTTATTATCATCTTTAAGAGACCACGATATGCATTGGAATATATCTTGGTTTTTTCTTTAACACCTGCTTTACTAAAAAAAAAAGAAGAAGAGATTATCTATGAAGTCAAAATATTTAAAAGTAACCTCAATACCTCTTCTTCTTCCTCACTACGATTCTTCTTTTCAAAATATAATGTGTTTAGCATATTAATAAACTTCAACCAACACTAACCATGTTTATAAATCCTAAAGTGCTAAAATTACCTTATTTTGTTCATAAAGTCGGTTAACACATACTTTACTAAAAAAGAGAGATGATCTATGAAATCAAAAGATTTCAAAAGTCAAGTATGCTTCTTGATATTAATAAACTATCTAAATGGACACATGACACATGCTAAAAGAAGCAAAAGTTGTTATACATATTGAATTAATGCAATATTGAATGTAATTTTTAATCATTTGAAATGATGAAAGAAAAAAAGAACCTGAATGGTGAGTCAGGTTTTTAGTAACTCAAGTGGATATGGGCATATGGTCCCATCAACCGTACCAACAATCAATGACTCGGGTACACGGATTTTTGCTTCGTCTCTGGGCTTAGATGCCAACGTTTTCTTCATGGTATCATAAGCAAATAACTGCAAGAAGACAAAATGGCAAATCTTTCATAACTTATCAATTTGAGTGTAATTTAGGTAGAAGTCACCCTGATTCAGATTATTATGGATCAAATAATCCTTCTTGAAGATGCATGAAAGTTGTTTGAAAAAAAAAATGATTTATTATACAAAAGAAATATAAAAATTATACAATTAACAGGTACTCTAGCTTTAGTCCATTAATTGTTCGAATCTGACTAAGCAAATCATAATAATCGCTTTCCAGAAATCTTTGAAATCATAAGCAAAAACAAAATCATCATAAAAGCAAAGGAAGTAAATACTGAACTACTCATAATTGAACAAATTGTTGAATAGAAACAAAACCCACACCAAAATCAAACCAATCAGTATTTTTAAACATCATGACAACCTATCAATCTTTGTGAACCCTATATGGAAACTAAATGAAAAAAAAACCCTAAATTGTTACTTCATCATTCATCATATCATAGAATTAAGTTTATCGAATCAAGCAATATAAAGATACAAATACCATAAATGCAAAGCATATATATAGGCAAGATTCCGTATGTGAAAAAAGAGACTGAAACGATACCTGCTTTGGTTCCATATGTAGCAATTAGATATGCAAGTTTAATCATTCTCATATGATTAAACCTTTCCTGAAACGCAATACACACTGCTCCAAATTATTAGATATGACAATAAACCGAATCCTACAATAACACTACTATGGTTTTAAGCTAAAGAAACTGTCACAAATAAGACTAATTATATACCTCAAAGATCCGATTAATGTAGCCAACGTAATTCTCAAATTGAAATCTAATTCCTGAATTGTACCATAAGAAAACACAAATTCAAATCCAAAGTTACAAATTTAGTCTAAGTGATGGTTACAAATCTTTATGTTGTGAAAGTTCACTTGTCAAACTCAAATATGTGGGTGGAGGATTAACCTGAGTCAATTGAGTAGTTAATTATTAAAGTTGAAACTTGACTGTAGACATATTTATAATATTTAGACAGCTATGATGAGCTTTCGCCAACGATGATGATGATGATGATGTAGCTGCATTAAACCTAATCTTATGTTATCATCATCATCAGTTACATCACCATTTTATGTAATCATTGTCAGCCACAAACTATAACTGTGTTCAACAAACCAATAGTTATCCATTCTAATTTAAGAACCCTAAACATTAGGTTTTAAAAACTGAAATCAAACATTTTTTTTCATTAAAAAATAAGTTTGTTAAAAGAGCAATGAAGAAGATTCCTAATTTCATAAATAAGGGTTTGAATCAGGGAAAAGTAGATATGAGAGCAAAAAGAATATTATTACTGGTCCATCATCAACGTCGTCGTCATCATCATGAACGTCACTGATAGTGGAAGATCCAGATGTCGGTCGATTACAGGAAGTTTGAAAATAACTCCTGGACATTTAACCATAGTTGCTAGCTCGAAAATAGAGATCAAACCTGAAAAACAAAGTACCAAGCAGAGATAGATCGGTGAATTTTCGCATTCCCCTTTCGATTGTCGAGCAGAAAACAGGTTTACGATGTAAATATTTCTACAAACCATTATGATTGAATAACAAAGCAAAAGGATCTTCAATCTACAAGAAACACCCAATAATTTTAACATTACAAGGAAAGGATACTGGAATGGAAATAGCAGAAGAGGAATTAGATCAGGGTTTGGGAGAAGGAAGGTTGCGATAATAGGTAGGATTGTGTCTTAGAAGCTGTGGCTACTCGGTACGGGGGCCGGCCTTGGCCCGTCACGCCCCGTCGCCGGCCCTGTACACCATTTCCAAGGGGTCGTCGGCGTCCTCAGCGTCTTCTCCCAGCCGGCCCTCCACCTCAGAAAAAAATGGTTTCAGGTCTGTTTGCTCTCTTTCTCTATATGTATATGTATATTTATCTGTTTATGTCTTTACATGTTGTTCTAATGGCAGAAACCTGCATCTAATTCGGGGTCAAGAAGATGATGAATGAAGAATGGAGATGATGAATTTGAAAAGATTAACGTGTTATTGAGGATTTGATTAGAATTGAATGAGAATTTGAGGGAATTAAAATGGAATTTGGGGGAGAGAAACAGAGAACAGAAACAAAAAAAAAAACAGAGGAATCATGTTATAACTTATTAAAATTTTTAATGTTAATGATTTTATTTTAGATTAGTAAATGTTAAAAAACTAGTTAAATTAATAAAATAGAAATTAAACTCAAGGATAGACATGCCACATGACAGAAAGGGCTCCTGAACGAATCACACATCTGCTCCAAAGAAACACACATCGTAATATACAAATTAAGGGATTAATACTAAAATCAAACTGATAACCATGTCAAAAATCTAACATGCTACAGAAGTTTGAAACTAAATTGATCATTTCTTATAATTAACAACTATGATTATGATATTACATTAAAGAAAGTGATCCTAAACCGTTGTCTAAGTTTTAAATTCGGTCCTGTAACTATTCAAATTATCTTTTTACCCCCACAATATTGGTATTATCGAGTCATAGTAGTAGTATACATGGCTAACAAATATTTATATACACGTTCCAACAAACAAAACAAAACAAAACAATCGAAATAGTATTCAACTACACTCGAGATCAACCAACTACACTCGAGATCAACCATCTATTCTGATTACAGGCCTCGCATTCATACTCGCCTTGGCACTCACGTCTTCTTCATCATCATCCAAAGAAGACACGATGATATCCTCTATACTCAAGGGTAAGCTATTCGAGAAACTCAAAGTCGGTTTCATCTTAGGCACGGCGATTTCATCTGACTCGTTGTTTAAGATCTGCAACACTCTCCTCATCGACGGCCTCTTTTCACTGTCGGGATTCGCACAACTCAATCCGACCAACAAAAGCTTCCTAACCTCGTCCGGATCAAACTCTTTGTTCAACCGCTTGTCAACCGCGTCACAAATGGCACCTTTCGAGTGCAACTCCCATACCCAATCCACCAAATTGATCATCTTATGACCCCCTGGCTCCCTCTCAATTGGTCTCCTCCCGCAACACAGTTCTAGCACCACCACACCGTAGCTGAAAACATCGGTTTTATCGGTTGCTTTCCCGTATTGAAGATACTCGGGTGCTAAATAGCCCATGGTCCCCGCGGTTAGTGTGGAGACCGGGCTTTTATCATGGTCCATGATCCGGGCCAGCCCGAAATCACCTAACCGAGCATTGAAATTCGCATCTAGCATCACATTACTCGCTTTAATATCACGATGGATCACTTGTTGCTCACATTCTTGATGAAGGTAAGCCAAAACCGAAGCCAACCCGACCGCGATATTATACCTATGGTTCCATTTCAAGAACCCCCAATGCCCAGACTCTTGATACAACACCTTATCAACACTACCATACGGCATATACTCGTATACCAACAACAACTCGCCTTTTTCGACACACCATCCTTGAAGCGGGACAAGATTCTTATGCCTCAAACACGCAATAATCGACAACTCAGCCAAAAACTCCGTCTTCCCTTCATGCAAATGCTTAGACCTTTTCACCGCAGCCGTTGCACCCGACGACACAAAAACCGCTTTATAAACGGACCCGAAAGCCCCATGCCCGATAATCCGACTCGAATGAAACCCATTAGTAGCCACTTTCAACTCCTTGTAACTAAACTGTTTCGGCCCAGTTAACAACTCCGCTTGAATATTCATATCCATCTTACTTTCCCGCCATTTCTTAACGGAAACATAACCAAAAACGACTAAAACCGAACAGAAAAACACCGGCCCGAGAACCCCAACCGCCAGCCCGATCTTTTTATGCTTCTTGTTCCGATCACCAACATCGTTCGGGACCTCAATCGCCGGATTCTTCGCAACCGTATCGTCACTCACATTATGCGGGTTCCCAATCCGCGGTTTCGGGTGTCGAATCCCGAACGAAGTGAAGCTCCAATTCGTAACAAAATGTTTCTCCGTACTCCCTTCAGTCGAACCCGAAAACCCCAGATACATAACTTCTTGAAAATACAACGACAGATCAATATCCACATCCAAAATCGGGTAAATTGGTTTCTTATTCGATTCGGATTCGGACAAAAACACCTTCAGATTGTTCCCGTCATGCCAGTAATCAATCCAAGCAGTAATATAACTCCCGCTTTTCAAATCAATCCCAATTAAGGAACAATCAGCGGTTTTGATCGAATTCAGACTGTTAATATCCAACCCGGCATGATTACCATTCGGGTCGTTGAAATGGGTATCAAGTCGGGTATCGAATTCGATAGCAATGAATTTGTTTTTGGTCAACTGGGTGGAGTTGACCAGGCCGAGAAACCCACCGGGGGAACCGAGGGTGTGGTTGTTGGGGGAGAGGAAGAAGGATATTCCGTCACCGGAGGAGGATATTCCGTTGGAGTTTTGGATGGAGAATGAGAATTTGGTGGAGAAAGAGGCGGTGGAGTTGGTGGTGGGGTTGAGGAAGGTGACGGGGGAGGTGAAGATGACGGTGCCGGAGGAGGAGGAGGGGACGCCGGTGTCGCGGGTGAGGCCGACGACGCCGTTTCGGAGGTAGGAGTCGCCGAGGAGGGAGAGGTTTTGGAGAGAGAGAGTGGGGAAGTGGAAGGTGGTGGATGAAGACGACGTCGTATAAGGGTGGAATATGATGGTGGTGAAAAAGATCAGCAAGAAAGCAAGGTGGTTTCTTGAATTCATGATGATGATGATAATATCTCAAAGATTGATTTGAATTAATGGGAATTGTGAAATCGAATGAGTTCAGTTTAGTGTAAAAATGTTGGGGGGGGGGGGGGGGGGTTGGGGAGGTGGAGATGGTGGGAATCTATGAGTGGGGGAGATAGGTTCAAACGGTTAGGAGCGGAGGTCGGTTGGTTTTTTATATTAAGATGAAACTTTAGATTGGGGGAAAACTGGGTCAAGATGTATATATGTAACGGTTATATTATGTGTATTATTAAAAGTTAATATAAAGTTAAATAATGATGATAAAGTTAAATTTTATACCAATCTTGTTACAGATGATATTAAAAAAAGAAAACCCTTAATGCGGTGTTTAATAATTAACTTTAATCCTGTTTATTTTAAATTATTGTGCTTTAACCGATAGTTATCAATAGGTTACAACCATCATCATTTAAGGTGAGTTATGGTTCTAAGGGAGTAAGGATTATGTTTATTATCTTCAATGCTATAGTTATGTTAGTTATGAAACTTTGGTTAAATTGATTATGTTATACCAAATTTGATGTAAATACATTAAGTGATGAGCATTTTACATAAAAATACACTACTTTAGTATTTGTTATAATTTTTATTTACTAAACTTGCACTATATTAATAAAATCAATTCATCTATTGTACATCGTTTAGGATGTACTATAATTTAAAGTTTTAATATTAACAGTAAGAAAAGGTCATATACTTGTCTCAAATAATCAAAGACACCAACGGCGCTCGACATAAAATTAAAACAAATAAATAGTTGATAAAATGAATCTAAATAAAGGATCCAATAATTTAAAGTTGGGCCCGCACAACTTAGGAGCGTATTTGGGTGTCCAATCAGTCAAATGAGGCCGTTGTGGCCGTACAGGTTGGAATCACATACTCACATGTGCTCATACTTTTGGCCTGCCACTCTATCGTATAATATATTTGCCAAAATTCTCTGCAAGTCACTTCAAATAAAACCAAATAAATAAATAAAATAAATCACCCATTGAATAATAAGTGTTCAACCCTAATTAGTACAGGTGGGCCGTGGCTTCGAATTGGCGAATGTGAAAATAGTGTTGGTGTTGTGGAATTTAATAGAATTAGAACTGAAAATGGAATTTGAATGGGATTCTAAAGAATTCCTTTTAAATCTAAAAATGTGTTTGCTTGTTACATTTATCAATATTAGAATGTTTAATATGTAAAATGACACAAGTAACTTGAAATCCTAAAATGTGTTTAGTTGGTATAATTTCAAAGGATTTAGATTCAATTTGGTATAATTTCAAGTATCTTTGGATTCAATTCTCTGTTGAAAGAAACAACCTAAGAAATGAAATCTATATTCCAATTTCATCTAAAATTTATGTGAAACGAACATTACTTAACTGTCTAAGCGTGTATCCCTGCTAGACTTCCAGAAGAATATATCCATTAGTTAGCCACTTAGCACCATGTCGATTTTTATGCTTCTTATCATACCATACATCATCATTCACCTCCATCAGTTAAAATATCCATCGTAAAATCTTACATCGTCCAAAACTGGTAGTTTTCTAACTCTTTGTTTGGTTGGACTTTTAACATTGACATCACGACCTTCTACCACGACGGCACAAGCTTTAGTAATATCCGGGCCTCACAACCCATTTGTGAGAATTACCCTTACGAAAACCAACTACCTTTAAAGTGTGTCTTTCAACAACCTTTTAATATCATTTCATGAAATGTTAAATTTTAGAGTTCGCTTTTAACTTAAAAATATTGAAACACCAAACATGTCAAACACAGAAGACGAAGTAGTATGACAATGCCAACAATGAAGAATACTTGTTATTATTCTGTTTTAGAAATGGATAGGTATGAAAGTGTGTGATTACAATATCAGAAATGGGGTTATTGCCCTTAGATATTGTGTAATGGGGCGGCACGTCACGGGATATCTGAGCATAACGTCTCATATAGGGTTGTAAACAAACCGAACGAACACGAATAAGACGTTGTTCGTGTTCGTTTGTTAAAAAATATATGTGTTTGCGAACCGTTCACGAACACTTATCGAACGAAATTTTATGTTTATGTTTGTTTGTTAAGGAAATGAACTTATTCGTGTTCGTTTGTGTTTGTTTGTTAATTTTACGCAACGAACGTTGACAAACACAAATAAGCACAAACTAATGTTCATGAACACAAATGGAAACAAACGAACACAAACAATTGTTCATGAACAAAATATATAATACACTGACACTTATTAGATATTTAATTTGTCGGAGTTTTGATATATTTACATAAATATAAAAACTAAAAACACTAATGAACTATCGAACACATACGAACAAGTTACCGAACATTCACGAACATAAACGAACGAACGCGACCTCTGTTCATGTTTGTTCATTTAACTAAACGAACGAATTTCTTGTTCGTGTTCGTTTGTTTAATAAACGAACGAACACAAACGAACTTCCCGCCAAACTGTTCATGAACTGTTCGTCGAACGTTTGGTTTGTTTACAGCCCTATTCTCATAGCGTCGGCAAACACCACTACAGGCGGCGCTATGGGGCTAAAAGGATGGAGCTGCGATGACAATATCGGTGTGATGTTTGTTTGATTTTAAAAATTCGACCGTTGCCAACGGTAAAAAAAATAAAAATTAATTCATTTTTAATATCTATAAATATTCCCTATATCTCCAATTTTTAAAAAATTCATCATACTTAACACACTCTCAAACCCTCTTATCTCTACCTTTTTTTATAAAAATCTAGAATTTTTATACAATGCATCCCTTCAACCGCGGTTTTATCCCTCCACATTAGAGTGCGGACACGAACCAAACTAGCAATCCTAGTTGTCCCCTTTCTCCGGTTCCCACACGACCCACCCCATACGGATCCGGTTTTGTCGATTTTAATCAACATCAAACCGGGTTCATGAACCTACTGAACCAACCACTCTCATGGGACCCAAATCTATACGGTTGGAACCCGAATCAAAACATGGGCGGAATGGGGTCGTCTCAAGCGTTCGGCTCGACACAGGCATTCGGCTCGTCACTACTCGAGCCCGAGGTCGTTCCAGATACACATCCGAAAGTAAAGGGGACGCAAAAAGGAAAAACAAAACGCCCACATAAAAAGAAAACCAAAACCCGAGCGAAAAAAGCGTGCAACCGTGGGATGATGAAGAGGAGTACGCGTTAACCCGATCTTGGCTCGACGTGTCGAAGGACCCCCAAATAGGTAATAATTTTGTATATTTTGTTGGTCTATTTTTTGGAGTAATTATTTGTTTATTTTAGCAAACAACCAAAATAAACCGTCTTTTGGAACCGAATCCGAGAGCTTTTTTTGGGCTCATGGGTAGGGGAGATAGCTACTGGCCAGCGGATTCAATATTGGGCAAGTGGACCGAAATCAACAAGAAGTGTACAAATTTTCAATCCGCTTACCAACGAATAAAAAAAGTATGAAAAAGTGGCCACAACAACGAGAACATTACACAAGCCGCCTTAATCGAGTATCAAGCGGGTCAAGGTAATTTCCCGTGCTTGAAGTGTTGGCAAATTCTTCCGAATAGCCCCAAATGGGCTGACGTCCCTATGGTACGGGTCGGTCGGCAAATAAAAGGTCGTCAAAGAGATCAAAAACTAACGAGTCGAGTGAACCCGAAACGCCAACCTCCGATGCTCGAAACATCGACGTAAACGATGATATTCTGGAGGAAGAGCCGGTGGAAGAGCTACCACGACCCGGCGGAAGAAGAAGCGGTGCAAGATCGAAAAGGCCCGAGTCATCGTTGATGGGATCCGACATGACTATTGCATTTTCAGAGATAAACCAATGCCTTCAAGACATACACGACCTAGGGACTAAACGTTTGGAAGAGAACCGAGAAGTGACCGAGATTATGCGGGATATACAATGGGCTCATGACTTGGAATTCTACTCGAAACCGAACGACCACCTAACCAGAAAAGCATTGAAGATGGCGTTGGCACAAAAGGAGCGAATCGAAAAAAAATATAATCTTTGAGTTTTTTTTATCTTATTTCATTGTAATGTTTTTTATTTTACTTTAGTGTAGTGTATTTTTAGTGTAATTTTTTTTAATTTTAGTGTAATGTTTTCTAATTTAATAAAATGATTTTTAATTTTATAAAGTTAGAAGTTAATTATAAAAAATTGAAAATTAATAATTGAGTAATGATAAGGTAGGGGCTTTATAACTATACCCTCTAGTAATATAACGCCCTAAAAGCCTCTCTACGACATGACGTGTCACTTGTTACATAACGCCCCAAAAGTACTTTATGACTATGGCCTTAGCATTGCGAGTTCTCCGTCACCCTTTCATTTTCTTTTTTAATTTTTCCTTTTATATTTTCAATTTTACCTTAAAATTTTTATTTTATCTATAATAGTTAACATCTAATATTTCATACTTATATTTTTTACATTTCAATATAAACTTTTTTGAAAACCAAACAATATTAAAAATAACAACGTAGTTTTCAATATAATTTATGTTAAGACGTTGACGAAAAATAAAATTGAACAAGTCTTTATCTTTAGATTTTCTTTAAATATTAGATACTAGATGTTGTGAGAGAAAAAGAAAATTAATTGTTGAATTAAACCTACAAAATATGAAAATGAAAACCAAAAGTCGTAGAGGACTAAATTAGGGATGAGCCGGTATTAGTACTAGTATCGAAAATACCGGTTTAAAAATTTGCCAAATATGGGTATCGGTACCGACAATATTCGGTACAATACGGTACGGTACCGGTACCAATATTTAAAGGTAAAATACCGGTACCGAAAATATCGGTAGTGAAAACGTCAAAAAGTGGATACCAATTTAGTACCGAGATACAAAAAATAGTGTATAAATACCAGTAATATGCTCATCCCTAGACTAGAGGACTACCCGTTACCCAAGGGGCAAGTAGAGGCCCATTTAAGTAATAGTTTCGGGATGTTAACCCATGACTTTACCATTTCTAAAAGAAAAGTTCATAATACTTAAGCAACCAACTTAACAAGTCATAATAGAAACAAGTTCATTGTTTATTCAAAACATAACCAACGACACCCCGACTTATTAATATAGTAATATTGTCTACTTGTCATCAAGTCTCAGGCCAGCCCTAACGGGGTGCGTTACATAACCATTTACTCAGGATCATCCGAGTCACGGATAATCGATTCAACAAAGGTGTTCGCCTCCTCTTCCTGCGCTGCCAGCGGCAGTTCTGGCCTTGACCCAAAGAATCGCTCTGGTGGCGGCGGCGGTGGCGGTGGCAGCATATTAGCAGCAAGACGATGCTCACGGTAACGATTTTTAAAAATGTTAAGAAGTGGAGCATAGTCCTCAAATCCTAGAGACTCCATGGCATCAATGATGTCTTCACCATTAAGCGTGACCCGCTTCTGCTGTTGGCAAGTTTCAATGGCTTCGGTAGTGATTAAACCGATGAACTCGGATACACATCGCTGCATGAGTTCTTTGGTGTCGTTGTTGATTTCCACGGTAGGGGTAGAGCGCACCTCATGATGTTCTCGATATAAGGCTTGGGTATGAGATCTACACTGCTCCATGGTGCTGAAAATCAATGGAACCAACCATAGCAATGAACCACATAAGATTAAAAAATGAATTAAAAAGGTTAAAATATGTTTCATATGGAGGGGGTGGGGGGGTTTCTAGCTACCAAAATAGAGGCTGTTGGCATATGAGCAAAAGAGGAAAAAAGATATACATGTATATACACACACATATATATTATGAATATAGCATGCGTCTCAGAGTCAATCAGTCAATAGTAATTACCTAGGCCTTATATAGAATACGAGTTTGTATCACACGTTTCCTTTTCCCTCCTTCGAAATTCCATGTGTCACAACTCCCATCGGACGTTACTACTTAGCCTTTTGGCACTTACTGAGAGATAGGTTTATATGTATTTATGTGTTCGTGACTCTATTATACAATCAATTTTTTTTTAAATATAAAACCCGAACAAGCCTGCTATTATATTTGTAATTATATGTTTCTAACTTTGTTGGTTAACTTGGGTTTATATATTTCTGACTCAACGCTTATTGTGACATCACCTTTTTATTGGTATGATTGAAGTCGCACTTGGTCGTATTTTTAACAATACACTAGGTGTATGGATCAATTCCATGATACATACATACATAATCTCTCTATGTGTGTTTATGTAACATAACTATTTAATTAATTAAGCAATATCACTACTCAAATGGCATCTATGACTATACGAGCTATAGTACATAAAATGATGTAATTGATTATAATTAATCCATAGCTCATATTATTATTATTACCTATTCTATAAAAAGCTATTATCCACTTTGATGGCCAGCTAATTCATCCACAAAAATAAGCTCACATCTTTAAGCCATTAAACACAAAATACAGTTCTCTCTGTTTCTTACGGCAACAAGCAGAAGACAGAAAATCCTTTCTTTTCCGGCAAAAAAAAAAATAAAAAATCAACCTTTGTGGGGTTGTGCTTATCTCCAACTGATGGTATAACTTAGGGGCTGTGTTGTTTGTTGATGTCTCAATGCTGTAATTTTCATTTTTTTAAACTCTGGTGTAAGCCAGCTACCTGTTGGCTTTCTAGTGAATCCTTCATTTTGTTGTTTACATAAAAGCGTTTTTTTTTGGGCATAAGAACCAAAATAAAGTGGGAGCCCTTGCAGTCGGATCTTGCCTTCAGATCTCTCCCCTACGAATATGCTCCAATGCGTCTGAAAACATGGATATAATCCACGTCATCTCGGGTGGGATTACGGATACGGCGTTGGAGATAGTCTTAGCATTATCATCTGTAATATATGACTCCGTAGGTATTTAAGTATGATATGATCAACTAAGTTCATTTTTGTATACTTTATTAGTTTATGTCATATTAGGGTTCTTTATTTCTACTTCGTTTTCCGTTGTTCACTAGACACGTAGCTTATCCGCGTTTTACTTTCTCTGTGACATATACTTAGAAAAATCTTGTGAAGATAATTAATCAACAAGTTAAAATGTTGATGAATGTGAAGTTAATAAGACATAGATGCAACTGATGATAGCCACTTAACCGAGTCGAATAATAAAACTTGAAGTTTTTGCTAATAAGTTTATTAGTACAATGGATCACGGTCGAACTTGAAGTTTTTACTAATAGGTTTATTAGTACAATGGATGATTGCCGAGCTTGACCGTTAAACTATTAAGGAACTTTAATGGATGACGGTTGAGCGTGAACACAAACAACTAAGGAACTTTATTTGGAAGTTTATCCACGTGTTATGTGGTGTTAATTGTAGTTTGATTGCGGTTTTAGACTATAAAACTTGTGTGTTTACTTATGTTTGTGCTTTGTCTCCAGACAATCACATCTCAAGTGAAGGATGAAAGATAAGCCCCAGTATAAGATCATGCCAAGATGAAACTCGTCTTTGAATCTTAGATAGTCGGCAAATATCTTTTGAATATGTGTTAAGAGAGACAACTTAGTGCACTCCATCTTGTTGAGATATTTTCCATTAAACTTCATTTAACTAATAATGCATTTAACAGATTAATGAAATCGATAAGGCTTTTATGGGACATGATCTTTACTTACTAATTGTGTTGTTACCTTTAATTATGTGTGAAAAAATAAGTTTCAGTTTATGGAAAATTCAAAAGATGTTGGTTTTAATACATAATCAAAGGGAAAAATTGGTTCAAGATGAATGTGTTGTTGAAGATTATATGAGTTTTAATTTTCAAAATGAAAATTAACTTTGGACCTTGTTGATCATCCATTGACCCCGTCCAAGTAAGTAGGACGTGTGTTGTATCTGGGCTCTCCTAGCCGCTGGCTTGGAGAGTCTTTGTAAATATTTGGTGTGATAATGTAATTGACTTTAAAAAAAAAAACTTTGCGGATAGGGAATTTGCTTTTACACAAAGATCATACTATAAGAAATGGTATTTATGTACTGAATCGGTTTGGACACTTAGAAATATATAACTCAAAATTCTTATTAGATGAAAAAGTTGAATTAAAAAACACATAGATAACTAGATATCCTAGTTGCTAAAAGACCACACTCTAATAAAATCAATCACACAAGTGTACACATGATAATACCGATATACAGGAGGGTACTGCATTGGTACACTTAATGGAGAGTGAAGTCATACAATGTAATTGTAGAAAGATGACGTTTTATAGATAATATATGTATATCAATGACTAATGTCTCATTTGATTCCAAATACGCACTACATGTTTCCTATGTGCTGGATTGAACTTTGAATACTATTAGAACTAATATTTAGATCTTGGTCATATCAGATCTTGTGCTTGCAACACAATTTGATCTTAGCATGAGCAAATTTTGCTTAATTAAAGTGCGGAGCTAATATTCTTCTTATTATACTTCTTTGCTAATACACTTCTCGTGTTCAACCTAGTCTTACCAATACCATACTGGTGATGCGAAGTTTCCTCCTTACATCTCATCTTCTTTTCTATCCATATATGGTGCTTCATACCCACACTACGTATTTAGACTGTGGGGTGTGGGTTTGGGTTGGGGGCGTGGGTTGCCCTTCAACGCCAGCTTTCCCCCCCGGGTTGGCGTTGGGCTGAACATTGCCCCTTTGGCATTGGTATTCCGCATGACGTGTGAATTTTAGAAGTACAACTGAAACCTATCAAACATAATTTAAACAAACTATTATCATTCGTTATCTTTTATTTTACGAGTGCAATTTAAACATTATTTTTGTTAAATTGACTTAATCTGAACGGTTCTAATTAAATTTACACTTTATATTTTACGTTTTCTTGGTTTACCTATCAATTTCTTATATTTGTTTACCCCATTTTTCCGTTTTTTTTTCTTTCTTCCTATTTTGGTTTTTCTAAAGATTTAATAAACAAAATACAAGTTTTGACTTTTTAAATATAACCATATTGAAAGAGAAAATTTTATGTAAAAGACAAAACATTTTAAAACTTTAAAAAACTCTTTTATGAAGATATAGAGGCAAGAATTAAAGAATAATATTAAACATCCTATTCTAAAGTAATTTTCAACAAAATTTAAACATTATTTTGTTAAATTGACTTTTTCTGAACGGTTCTAATTAAATTTACACTTTATATTTTACGTTTTCTTGGTTTACCTATCAATTTCTTATATTTGTTTACCCCATTTTTCCGTTTTTTTTCTTTCTTCCTATTTTGGTTTTTCTAAAGATTTAATAAACAAAATACAAGTTTTAACTTTTTAAATATAACCATATTGAAAGAGAAAAATTTATGTAAAAGACAAAACATTTTAAAACTTTAAAAAACTCTTTTATGAAGATATAGAGGCAAGAATTAAAGAATAATATTAAACATCCTATTCTAAAATAATTTTCAACAAAAACTTATAGAAGACTCAGGGGTGTTCAACATTTGATTCAGATTCAAGAAATTCGAAATTCAACTCGATTCGAATTCGATCAAGCTTCGAATTTGGTTTGCAAATATTCGAGTTCGATTCGATTTGGTTTGATTTCGAGTCAAGTAATCGAATACGGATTTATGATTTCAAATTTGATTTTATTCAAAATTCGAATTCAAATTATATAAATATATATATTTTTATAGTTATATATACACACACTTATGAAAAAGACCCCTTCAAATTTGGGCTTAACTCTAAAATCCTTTATAATTAGTTTGTAATAATTTTAAATATAAAACCAAAATAAATTACTATTTAAGGTGACTTTAAATTAAATCGAATATATTCGAATTCTATTTAAATTCAAGTTCGAGTTACAAATACGAATTGAATCGAATTTCAAATTAAGCATAAAATTCGAGTACGAAATCTAACCGAATAAATCAAATCTTAATCGAATTTGAATTAAATACGAATTTAGATAATAAAAATAAAAATTTGAAACGTCGATTAGATTAATTCAAAAATAATTAAATCTTAATCGAATTCGAATTAAATACGAATTAATAAAAACAAAAATTTGAAAAATCGATTCGATTCCAAAAATTCGTTATTCTATTCGCTAAACACAAACCAACGTATAAAACTAAAAAACACTATATGCTCAAACAAATTTAAGGTGTTTTCATTTCTTAAAAACGTTTTAGTTGTAAAAATAAAATCAGATATAAGATAACAATTGTTAATAATGAAGTTGGAAAACAAAATGTTATTTAAATAACAAATGATAAACCCTCTTTACAACACTAATAATATAAAACATTTCTTCTAGAAAATTAGAAAAACGATTCATTTGATTTGTGACTAATTAATCGGAATGAGTAAGATAAACTATTTACTGAGCAGGAGTGTATTAAGTGGCAGGGCATCTGAATTGTGAATGTTTAATTTTACATTACTTATGTATTGTATATATTTTATAAATTAGAGAGTATATTATAATACTAATAATAGAATGTATACCATATACTTCATGTTATTTGATTATCTTATTTAATGTAACATGTATAACTATTTCTTACATACCACTTTGACAATGTAAACATACATATAAAACACACAAGTTTACTTCAATTATATGAAAATTAAAAATACCATAATTTACAGGTGAAATAAACATATTAATCCAAACGGCAGATATCATCAATCCATACCCATATATATATATATATATATATATATATAGGGTTCAATTCAAATGATAACCACCACGAATTGTAAAAACCGTGAGAATTTTTTCTTCCCGTATGAGTTGGGCCAAAATTTTTTTGCACAAATGTAGATAAAAATCTTATAAATACATCTGTAAAAAAAGTAAAAGAAAATTGTTGAGTCGGTAGTTTTGACTGATGCAAATTTTTTTACGCGATGTTGTAAATTTTGTACGAAAATAAATATATCTTTTATGTCTCATGTAAATATGGATATGCGTCATTTATTTTTTTATTTTTTTTGCTGAAACAAATGATTGTTTTATTACTTTTGAGATTTTTTTTTTGGAAAAACCTTTTGGATAGCCTAGTTATTACGGTTCTCACAACTCAACTTCGTTTTCATTTTAATCCATCCCTGTATGTATATATGATTAGGATCATTTGTGAACAACTTTCGGAGTGAACTAATCTTGACCTTTGATCATTTTTAGATTAAAGAGTAAGATTGATATTAGTCAACTACTTTTAATTAAAATCTCTTAATTTTCTCATCTCTTACCTCTCTCTCTCTCTCTCATTTTTAATCATTTCTCTATTATTTTAATTATAAGAGATTAAAGGGCTAATGTTTATTTTTAAATAAACTCTTATATTCTTTTTAAAATTAAATATTAAACCTAATTAAATTATGTTTTTTCTCATATGTGTATACAGGTCAGTATATACAAGACTTATATACTTATGTATAATTACATCTTGTTTCCACAGGTCGGTATAAACCAAATTTATACACATGTGTATTATTCAAGAAGTACATATGTGTATAAACTAACAGCTGTGTATCTTGTATAAATTGATAGTTAGCGAGACTGTACACATATATATAAACTAGCATCTATGCATCTTGTATAAACTAATACTATCGAGACTGTACACATGTGTATACACTAACAACTGTGTATCTTGTATATACGGAAACTAGCAAGATTTTAGGAATTTTGATTATATTGTTTAATAAATGCAATTTACAAAAGACGCAAATACACTTCTATCAGTTAATTTAAAGGGAAGTTACAACATTATACTTACAATTTTGCCATTGTTTAAAAATTTCTAGATGATATAATCCAATGGCTCAGATTAGTTCACACAGTTCACTCTCAACCTAGTGTTCACTCTACAACCCTACCCTATATAAATACATACATATATATATATATATACAATTTTCTATTTTTATAAATTAACAACATTTATTGCAATTTATTGTACTCAAACAAGAAAAATTAAATATTATTTAGTATTTATTATAATGTATTATGTATCTTTGATTCTTTTATGAAATTACATATAACTCAAGGACAAAATAAAGCTCACACATGAAGAAACGACTGTAAAATTTTCAGTACTGGTTAGAATTAATAAGGACTTGTCAATTGTCTTGCATTTTAATAGTTTTGTATATTTTTTGGGATTGTATGACATATTGATTAAGATAACTGATCATAAAAATCAATTAATATAAACAAAATTCTAGTATCTAGGTAAACAAAGTAAGAGATAAGTTGAAATGAAAGTCATTATTTTTTTCTTTTATCAAAAGGTTAAAGAAAAATAATAAGATGATCACGATTTATAGTGAAAACATAATAAAAGGATCGCATCCTTTCATTCAAACATGATCTAAAAGTTTAAAACATGAAAGAATTGTTTTTTTAATAATTATTGATTCTCATTTCACTCTATTATAACTATTTACGGATTAAAAGCAATAGGTTACTGAACTTGAACCGACTTCAAAACGAGATGTTGAAGCTGAACTTGCTTTTGATTTGTTGTTTTGAGCAAAGTGATTTTCTTGATGTGGTTCCATTTTCAAAGGGTGTGTTTGGTATGCCTAAATAGAGTTAATAGTATAATGTTGAAAGCCTTCAATCATATATACTGTGTTTGTAATCATTAATTAAGGGTGAGGGTGTTTTGACATCCTCTAAAATTAGGTGTATAACACCTTTATACAACGTGTAGGGCTATATGCGTTATATAGAGATTTAGTGCATTAAATGCGTCGGAAAAAATATCTTTCTACATCATGTATAGGGCAATACACGACGTACAGGATTGTGGTAGTTGAAGCATTAAACCCTATACGGCGCGTATAGCCTTATACGCTCCATATAGCTACGATGTACGGGGATTTTAAGGTATAATTACTGACATTGCAGGGAGTTCAAACTGAAAAGTTTGAAAATGTGCCTCTATACGACACGTATAGTGGTATACGCGTCGTATAGGCTTCTGGTTAGTGAAGCATTAAACCCTATACGCGGCGTATAGTTCTAGAAAGTTTTTAATAAGCCAAGTATTCGGGGACCATTTGATTCAAATGAAAATGCACAAACAAAACAATCTGATCAAACCATTCATATCACGATGTTGTCTTGGGACATTATTTTTGTTTTGGGTGAAGATTTGAACCAGTCATATGTCTCTAAAAGCGTTTTCAGACCGATGTTGAATGAGGTGAGGAGGAGGCTATGTCCGTGCTTCGTTGTGATGATGGGAGAGTGCAGCCTGTGTTGCCCGATAAGAACCAGATAAAAAAATCTATATAAGATGTGATGTCGTTTTGGTTACCAAAGTCTCACCATTAAGTTATTTCAGGAGTTCGTAGATGAAGCTGAACCACCTTACGTGGCGCAAAGCTATTCGCAGCACGCATTCGCATGTGAAAAAACAACACAAGAACAGGTACGGGGAAGGCTCTAAGGACTTTGAGGAAGGTAATAACGAAGTCGGGGAAGACGCTAAGCACTTCGAGGAATGTGATAACGGCGAGGAAGGTGCTAACGACCTTAAAGAACCTAAAAAGGTATGATATTCCCGTTACTTATGTGTTATTCGATATATGTATATAATGTTTATTAGATTTTGTGTGACATAATATTGTGTAGTTGATTGTCAAGGTGCATGTATTAGGGTTTCATTGTCATATTCTAAAGAGAGAAAATGAGGCTATAAATACATTATAGAGAGATATAGTTGATCTTGTATAAGATGTATAATTGTATTAGGGTCTATAAATAGATTTTAGTAGCATCAATTAGGTGACTTTATCTAGGGTTAGGGTTTCATTGTCGCTTTCTAGAGAGAGAAAATGAGGCTATAAATAGATTTTAGAGAGAGAAAGTGGGGTTGTCATGTAATATTTCTATTTCATTCAATCGACACATATATAACGTAATAAAAAAAGATTAAACTCTAAATGTACGGAGATCGAACTCCAATGCAGATACTGGAGAACATGTTGCATGAAAACATGTACGTTTACTACACACGGGTGAATCCATCCACAAATGCAGTCAATGAGGTATTATTTGTTCATTGATACTCGTACAATTTGTGGCCTGTATTCCCACATGTGCTAATGATTGACGCTACCTACAAAATGAATGAGTATAAACTCCTGTTTGTTCAAGTTGTGTATGTGACATCGACACACAAGTCGTTTTGTGTCGCTCATGCATTTGTCTCTAAAGAAAAAGATGATAACCTCTTCTGGGTCCTACAGAGGCTTAAAGACTTGCTGCTAGACTGTATGGAGTCGCGTGTGATATTAACAGATATGGATCAAGCTTTGATGAATGCTTGCGACAAAGTATTCCCTAAAGCTTCCAAATTGCTATGCAGGTGGCACATTTAACATAATATTTTAAAAGACTGTAAGGAAAAAATAACAGATGAAGACAGAATATATTGCCATCGCCATCGGTATATACTAGAAACCAAAGTTGGTCCAGGACATGTATACCACCGCGACCATAGCTATGCCTGCTGATCAGTTTCTTTGTTTGGTGGCCCACCATCTGTTCCGAACCCTTCGGTAAGAAGAACCATACCTTGTGACTCGTTCGTTATATGTACCGCTGCATTGCCACGTCGATCTTTGCTTGTGGCAAAAGAAACTAGTAGGTCACGAAGAACGACTTGTTCTATCTATACTGTTTATTCAAGGGGACATCGGGATCCGTCCATTGCTGCTAGCGGAGTATCTCGCCTCATATAGTAAAAGGTAGATAAGTAGTTGTTTGTACGTAGGGGCGTTCATCACGCGTATCGCTCAACATTTTGGCTGGTTATTTGATTTCATCCGCGACTTGCCACCGCTGGCACCTTTTGATTATTTGGGCTTGAGGACGATAACAAGGAGGAAAGTAGTGGTTGACTTTCCTAATATTGGTTATAGGTTTGTTGATACGGACGGTCAGATTTTTATACCTCATGCATTTATACATCATCCACTGTGGGAGGCTGCAGAGGTTGACATGCTCATGTTGCTGAGCAAGACGTTCATCACGTGTATTTTCATTAACTATATTAACTTTAATATATTTTAATTTAATCACCAATTTAATTAACTTTATATAATTTGACAGTGAATTTATATCCATAATGAAGTGAAAAATTAAGTTATTAGGTTCATCTTTTTGTCGACACCAACCAAACCAACTTTCAATTCTTGTAGTATTTTAATGACCAGATTTTATAAATAAGGTAATAGATCTGTTTTATAAGTCAAGTAACACAGTCATGTTAATATATGGTATGATTAAATATCAAAGAACACACTTAGCTTTTTGTTTACGGTATATTACGTTTGCTACACAAATAAGACAGTTAAAAAGGTTTTGGATTCTAATGTCTAGCTTTCATGCACCATTGACATTGGCGTTTGCAGATGATAATGGCATTGTAGAGCCTACGAGGGGGGGAGGGAGTATATGTAGCGAAGTATGCATGGGGTGTTCTCATGTAGGGTAACTTACGTATGAAAATATTTGAAGTCAATAATTGTCACAAAAATAAATAAAGTTAAATATGACATTGTGATAATGAAACAAGAGAGGATTCATAAATGAAATATTTTCACATTTAACGCTGGCTTGACCGCTAGGTTCAAGCAACTCAGCGCGCTTTGCCCTGACCAAGTCGACGACACTGACAAGGCCATTGCCAAGTATATTCGAGCCCTACCCTCTTCTTTCTCCAATTACATCGATTCTTCCCAACCCAAAACCATTGAGGACGCCTATCGCCTCGCATCCAAGTTTAACCATAACCTACTTATGGAAGGAGCCTTCGAGACGAAGGGTCCAGCCAAAGCTGTCCATCAAGCCACCACGAAACCAACCCATGAACCCACGCATGCTAAACCACCCACCAAAAGCAACAACAGAAATGGTAGTAAGCGTAAGGCTTCAAACCAAAATTTTGCAGTTGTTACTTCGCAAAACCCTCCTCAGCAGCAACTAGCCTTAACCCAAAACCCAGGAGCAGCCAAACGAGGCTACACTGGGAACCTTCCTCAGTTTGCGACTTGCACCTACCACCGCACCATGTCGCTTTTGCACTACATGCAATAGGTTTGGACACTTCAACACCCATTGCTGTTTTGGCCAAAAGCCTCCCGGTAACCAAACCCAATCACCTGCTCAAAACAGATCCAGCAACCAGCGAACAACGGTCCCGCTTGTTACAAGTGTGGCGACTCCAACCATCTTGCCAACGTCTGCCCGCAACGCAACACCAACCAGGCACAGCAGTAGCAAGCTACTCGTGGACGAGCTTTTGTCATCACCGCTGATCAGGCTCAGAACAGCAATGATGTCATCAATGGTATGTTTCTCGTAAACAATGTTTATGCTTCATGCTTATTTGATACTGGCGCGGATAGAAGTTTTGTATCCATTAATTTGAACAAATGTTTAAGTGTAGACGCTCTAAGTTACCAAAATCGTTTAATGTCAAAGTTGCTAATGGCAAATCCGTTCTTGTCGATTCCGTTCTTTCTAATTGTACTCTTGATCTTAACGATCATAAGTTTTCAATCGATCTCATACCCATGCAAATCAGTAGTTTCAACATCATCATAGGCATGGATTGGCTTCGTAAGGTCCGTGCTAAAGTCGTTTGATCGGAGAAGTTTATTCGTATCCCTCTTCCATTCGGTGGTTCATTACACGTCTATGGCGAGAAACCCTCTAAAGGTCTCAAACTTATGTCGTGTACTCAAGCGAATAAGTATTTACGCAAGGAGAACTTTGCTTTTCTTGCCCACATTTTGGAAAAGAAGGATAAAGGAAAAAGTGTGACGTTCCTGTTGTTTGCGACTTCCCAGATGTTTTTCCTGAAGACTTACCTGGTCCTCCTCCTTCTCATTCTGTCGACTTTCGTATTGATCTCATTCCTTGAGCAACTCTTGTTGGTAAAGCTCATTATCATCTCGCACCATTGGAGATGCAAGAGCTATCAGGCCAACTTCAAGAATCACTTGATAAATGCTTTATACACCCTAGTACTTCTCCTTGGGGCGCTCATGTCCTCTTTTTCAAGAAAAAATGACGGATCGTTTCGCATGTGCATCGATTATCGCGAACTTAACAACTTACTGTTAAGAATCGTTACCCTCTTCCTGGAATCGATGACCTCTTTGATCAACTCCGAGGCACGACGTACTTTTTTAGATCGACCTTTGTTCTGGTTATCATCAGCTACAAGTCCTCGAAGAGGATATTCCCAAAACCGGCTTTCGTACTCGTTATGGTCACTACGAATTCGTAGTCATGCCTTTTGGGTTAACCAATGCACCTTCGGTTTTCATGGATTTGATGAACCGTGTGTGTAAGTTATACTTGGATCGTTTTGTGATCGTATTCATAGACGACATTCTTATTTACTCCAAGACCCAAGACGAGCACGAACGACACTTGCATCTAATCCTCGATCTCCTACGTGGTGAACGACTGTACGTCAAATTCTCCAAGTGAGAATTTGGATCGAAAGAAGTTCAGTTTCTCGGACATGTTGTGAACGAGAACGGCATCCATGTGGATCCTGCCAAAATCGAGGCTGTCAAGAACTGGATTGCACCTAAATCTCCATCTGAAATTCGTTCATTCCTTGGATTGGCGGGTTACTATCACCGATTCATCTCCAACTTCTCAAAGATTTTTGTTCCTCTTACAACCTTGACTCAAAAAAGATAAACCTTTTGTTTGGGGATATGAACTAGAGGAGTCTTTTCAAACGCTCAAGGACATGCTTTGCAATGCTCCATTCTAGCTCTTCATGATGGAAATGGCGACTTTGTGATGTATTGCGATGCGTCTAACCAAGGTCTTGGTTGTGTCCTTATGCAACGAGACAAGGTTATCGCATACGCTTCAAGGCAACTCAAAATTCACAAGAAGAACTACAGACTCACGACCTTGAACTTGGTGCAGTTGTTTTTGCGTTAAAGGTATGGCGACACTACCTTTATGGTACCAAGTGTGTGGTCTTTACGGACCATAAGAGCCTTCAACACATCTTTAACCAAAAAGAGTTCAACATGCGTCAAGGTCGATGGGTGGAATTGCTCAACGACTATGAATGCGAGATTTGTTGCCATCCTAGTAAGGAGAATGTTGTGACCAACGCTCTTAGTCGTAAAACTCACGTGAAGAGTATTCGTTGCTTCCAGATTCTGAACAACCTTCGTGAACGTATTCGAGAAGCGCAATACTCATGTATTAACGAGAACAACGTATCCAACGAGATGAAGTGTAGTGCTGAGGATCAGCTTGTGTCCAAATCTAATGGAATTTTGTACTGTCTCGATCGTGTGTGGATTCCAAATCGTGACAACCTTTGTGACTTCTTAATGAATGAAGCTCACAACTCCCGATATTCCATTCATCCTAGCGCTAACAAGATGTACCAAGATCTTCGTACGTCTTATTGGTGGACTGGAATGAAGAAAGATATCGTTGTTTACATTTTGAAATGCCTTACTTGTTCTAAGATAAAAGCTGAACATCAACGTCCTTCTTGCTTATTCGAACAACCAGAAATCCCAGTCTGGAAATGGGAAAGTATAACAATGGATTTCATTACCAAACTCCCTCGTACTTCCTCTGGTCATGATAGCATTTGGGTAATTATATATCGTTTGACCAAATCCGCTCACTTCCTCCACATTCGTGAAGATAACAAAGTAGAGAAATTGGCTCGTATCTACATGGATGAAGTCATTTGTCGTCATGGTATCCCCATTGACATCATCTCAGACCGTGATGCTCGTTTTACCTCGCGTCTTTGGCAGACTTTCCAGAAAGCTCTTGGTACTCATTTAAACCTTAGTACGGCTTTTCATTCTTAATCTGACGGTCAAACTGAACGAACCATTCAAACTCTCGAGGATATGCTTCGTTCTTGCGTAATCGATTTTGGTGGCAACTGGCAAACACACTTGCCTTTGGTAGAATTCTCGTAAAACAACAGTTATCACGCCAGCATTCAAATGGTACCATTTGAAGCATTGTATGGACGAAAATGCCGATCGTCTATCTGTTGGCACGAGATCGGTGAAGCTCAAATCACTTGTAATGTACTCATACAAGAGACGATGGACAAGATCCTACAGATTCGTGATAACCTGCTCAGGGCTCGAAGTTGACAAAAGAGTTACACTGATAAGAGACGTAAACCTTTGGAATTTAACGTTGGTGATCATGTACTTCTCAAGGTATCCCCTTGGAAGCGCGTAGTTCGATTTGGTAAGAAAGGTAAACTCGCTCCTCGCTTCGTAGGTCCTTTCAAGATTTTCGAAAGGATTGCCAAGGTAGCGTATCGTCTGTATCTACCTTAAGAACTCAACTATGTTCATCCAACTTTCCACGTTTCAAATATGAAGAAATGTCTAGCTGAAGAAGGACTTCATGTCTACTCGATGATCTTCAGATCAACGAGTCCTTACACTTTGTGGAAAAACCGGTGGAAATCATGGACCGAGGAATCAAGCGACTTAGGTGCAGTCATATTCCCATAGTCAAGGTTCGATACGAAGGAAAACGTGGCGCTAAATTCACTTGGGAACTCGAAAGTGAAATGAAGACCAAGCATCTGCATCTTTTCGTTGAGTCTTCCTCTTGAAAGAATTTCGGGACGAAATTCCCTAAAGTAGGGGAGACTGTAACACCTCGCATTCTTGTACTTTCCTTATCTAAAAAGTGTAATCGTATTTCTATTTTTGGAAACTTGTATCGTATTCATATCTTTCATTTTCAACCCTTATACTATGAGATTATAATCATAATCAGAACTTGTTTGATATTTACACATGTTACGTAGTTAAAATATACTTTACAATCTTAAATACATGACTACATGCAAGAAACTCATACTTAGAATACTTGAATACTCAATTTTATGTGCAATTGTACTTATACATCACTCTCATATATCTAAAATACCTAAAAATCGGCTAAAATACGAAAACATAGCCCAAACCAAGCTCTTTGTGCGATTTGGCTGTCTTCACACGAAGTGCACCTTGCACGATCTGGTATCCAACTCGTATGAATTGACTCTATTTTCCTATAAATACACACTCCATTCCACTCCTACACCCTTTGCTCACTCCGCAAACACTCTCAAACTTACTGATTTCTCTCCAAACGATCAGAGTCATAACAAAAGGTTTCTCAAGCCTTCTAAGTGAATTCAAACTCACTCTTTTTCACTTACTTTAACAATCTCTTCTACTCTTTCTAATGCATGCATCTTCAAATGTTGAATGCCACCAAGCTCATCATCCACTATATGACTAGGCTTGTGTTGGTAGTAGTGTGAACACTAGAAGCCTTGGCTTCCGAATTAGTTCCACCACCTCGTTTGACCATTGCATGTCATTCAAGTGGTTTTCTAGCACCAAAGTTACCTAACCTCCTCTGGCCTCTGACACTTAGTTAACTCTTTACATGTGGGGATTGGCTCACCGGGGTTAATCGTACTTGGCTACTTGTATAGTTAAATTTACTTTCTATTATTCATTATCAATTAGGTTGTTACAACCTTGTGCTTTGGTTAATCATATAATGATGTGTTCGCACCCTCATGCTTGACTTCTATGATGAACGTGACTAAATATACATAAACTACACTTAACTTCTGTATTTTCTTAATAAACTAGTCTGAACAGAATATTAATCACTTTCTGATTAAGTATTATGGTCCTAGACTGTCCTGCTTCGTGAACAGAATGCCCGTTCATGGAAACCATTGTCGAAACAGGTGCAAAACGAGCTAAAACATTCCAGAACTATCACTTCGCACGAAGTGAACAGTCACCTCGTACGAAGTGCAGATCACCTCGCACGAAGTGCAGATCACCTCGCACGAAGTGGTCAACCCACTTCGCACGAAGTGGAGCATTCTACGTTTTCCTTCCATATTTTCTGACTCCGAATCTGAATCCTTCGCCGAATACAGTCTATTCACACACCTCTGTTTACACATTGCATGTTGTGCATCATTTAAACACTCCAACACAACAATTCACAGACTTCTAGGAAGCCTGCAGAACCTTGAGTATACTCGACCCCCGTTTCACTTTTAACACTTTGGGTGAAATACATGTACTTTATCAAAAATCACACAAACATGCTTACACTTAAATCACAAAAAAAAAATCCTTTATACATGCTTATCATGCTAAACAATGATCCATACCTGCTTATTCTTGCTATGCTTATAACTTGTCATTAACTTCGATCAAGCCTCCCTTAACATGTATAACTCTATAGGATTAACGCATCGCCCGTATTCGTGAGGTCATGTTAAGTAAACAAAACGATCTAGTCATTGCTATGATTAGATTACACTAGCGGTAAACTTTGGGTTGACACGTATAATCGCATGATAGTTTTGCCATGTTAGTTTCGAGTTTACAATTATGCATGAGGATTTGTTAAACGTTTATATTATGCTATTAGTCAAAACTTGTATACTCGCCAATGCCTTGTGTGTTGAACTATACTTTAACATGTATTGCAGGTTGATGATGATGACGATCCATGGAATCTAGTAAGATGGACATAGATACTCATATTAATTTGGATTTATGTAGGATCGTGTTTAATTATGATGTTGTATTTTTGTTGTACTTGTACCTGTATTTGATTTTGTATTTTGCTTCCAAATCAATGTACTTGAATTCTAGAATGAAATGAAATATTGTTCCTTTAAATACTTGTCACAATTTAGCGTTATGTTGTCTCGAGCAATCTATTTACGTCCGCCTCGATGATTCCGCCATCGGTTGGGGTGTGACACTTCATCCTAAATTTACACTCTTTTTTGTGTCAAGACATACATTGTAAGACCACTTCAGGACTTTACCAACAATCAGTGCATGTGTTATGCACGTTTCCACAAGTTGCGCGCATACGTTTATGATATTTTCCAAGGCAATATATCCATACACACATACATGTAGATGTGGTTGTTGTAAAAGGTGGACAATGAAAAGGTATATGTTTGATCTAAAAACCGACTTTAATAGAGCATATGCATTTGCGTATGTTTGTGGATGATGATACCAGAGAGCTAATGTTGTGAGTTAATAAATAGTTTCAGATGTGTTATCTTCTATTTGGTAGATCTTGAGTCCATGATTAACACAAACAAAAATAGAAGTTAATGTTAGTTTGTGATTATGACGGATAAGAAAGCACTCATGAACCAAATATTATCACATCTTTGTAAATAATCTTCTAGGGTTTTTTCAATACTTTATCCTTAAATAAAGTGAACATCCCAATCTTTAGACTCATCTGGTACAATTACCTAAAATTGAAATGATAATCTCATCTGATTCAATAACTGAAAATGAAATAATTATAGATAAATCAATACATGCTTAAGCTACACTCATATCAGTTATAACACTAGTCATTCAATTCCTTTAAATTTCATTGTAATGAATCTTATCCCTTTGTCTATCTGAATCAATGACATACAAAGGTTAAACAAGTTTAAAGATACTTCATTACTTTTTATTTTTCTGATTTGACATACCCTCTTTGCAACGAGAAATCAAGTTATAATAAAGTTAGATATCTAACATGAATGGAAACCCATATACACGGTGTATAATATAGATACCCTATTACATAATGCCATTGCCAGCAGAAACTATTGTTGAAACTTATTAATGAAATCAACCAATCTAAGTTAAAAAAATTAGATCATCTGTAGCAATGTTTCATTTCCTTTGTATAATATATATACACACTATTAGATAATGTCATTTAATGAAATCAAACAAATTTAAGTTAAATAAACTATATCATCTTTAGCAACGTTTCATTTCCTTTGATTATATAATTGCAAGTAGCCAGATCAAATGGTTTCTTATAGAATGAGTTAGAGTAAGTGTGATATATATATATATATATATATATATATATATATATATATATGCTCACATTCTATATAGGAAGGATCATCATAAAATTCTCATTCGTGAGAAAGTTTGATAAACTCTCTCTAACCATTACTAAACCCTAATTCATAAACCCCAAAAAACTAAATCTTAAAATCTAAACTGTAAAGCCTAACGCCTAAAAGCTAAAAACTAAGATTAATGAATAACACTGCTATGACCTCGCAACATCATATTATGCAACAATAGACATGAAAACAAGAATATATAGATAAGTATGCATGAATTATATGTTTAGGTAAAACCCAAGAATATTCCTAAATGAAATAGAATAATACCTAAATTAATCTAGACATATTAGTCAGTACTCAAGTGAGGATTCAAAATGAATTTGATATATCCACCTGTCCATGAGAATGAAACAAGAATCAAAGATGTGCATGAAACAGATTGCAGTAAAAACTAAGGAAGGTTGTCGAAACCAATATTTCCTTATAATCAAGTAAGGCACGGAACTTCGTATACCAACAGGAGAAGTAATAACTCCTCACTACAACAATCTAATTAATCAAGTTAAAATAATGCTGGTAACACAAACTATTAAGAAAAGAATGTTTAGTGTATTTAATTTATGTATCAGTTGATACAAAGGAGAGGAAGAACACTCAAGTGCTATTTATAGCCCAATTATGCATACATAATTTCGGAAGAATTTCCAGGAATACCCCAAGGGCTAAGATGGAAAAAAAAAACAAAAAAAATATATATATATATATATATAATAAGCTAGCCAAGTTATTTCTTCCTAAAAATAAAAAATAAAAAAAAAATTTGTTATCCGATACGACACGGTTGCCAAAATCCCATACTTGTTGCCACTAACGGAACTAAATGACATGAAGAAATGGTTGGAGGAACTATTAGAAATAGGATTTTTAGGACCAAGTTATTCGTTACGGGGAGCATTTAGACGACACTAACTCAAACCTTGTATGACAGAAAATAGAAAATGCTTTTATGATGATCGAAAATTAAAGAAAGCCAATAGTTTGAACCACAGTTAGTTTAGGAAACAATTAACAAGTGATTAAAAATCTAGAAAAGTTGGAAAATGGTTAGAGAGAGACAAAAGAGTTACAACAAAAAGTGAAAGCTCTTAGAATTTAATATTTGAAATAATATGTTAAAGGTATGATTTTGGAAATGTGTTATCTGATTTAGAAAGAAAGGAAAGTTAATATCACTTTCGGTTACGTTGTTTGAAATTTTTTAAAGAATTTGACTAGTAGCTTACAACTACAATTACTAGTAGCTTTCATTCATGACCATCCGAATCATCTTTATGATGATTTATGTATTGGTGAATCATACAATGAGGTTAATCCTCCATGCTTGACTTATATAACAATCTATGATACTTATGATGGACTTAGCTTAGATTTACAATATAAACTATATAAATATATATATTTCAAACGGGCCGAATTCATGATGGTAGTTGGTTATGATTACTTGTTATGAGCCTAGGCTACATTATCTATGATTCTAAGTCTCTCGTTCTTGATTCTAACGAGTACTTAGACAAGATATACTTTTGTGCATATATACTTTTTGTACTTTGAAATTCCAATCCGAAATCTTCCGTTATCATTCCGAATACTCACACACCTTCGTTTACCCCATGTAGGGTAACCTAGGTGATCCACCCTCCAACTCTCCAACACTTCACGGGATTAACAAAGGAAGCTTTGCAAAACCATAAGTACATTCGAACACCTTTTTTTACGCTTTACACTTTTGGGTGCAATTCACAATCATACTTTATGCAAACACAAACAATCCATATATGCAAGCTTAAAATACCTGATACTTGATTTGTATTCTTGGAACATTCTTATGTGATTCACATGTCATTAACTTCGTACGAGCCTCCCCTTAACATGTACAGCGCTATAGGAGTAACGCACCGCCCATAGTCTTATGCCAATGTTAATTTTTTAATTCATGCGGTAATCAGAGGGTTGACCTGTTAAATTGCATGCATTGATAATTAATCTAGTTAGCTATTTTGCCTTGCAGATTCGTTTAAACCTTTTTACATAATTCTGCTATATTAAACTTGTGTACTCGTCAATGCTTTTGTGTTGAACGATACTTTTAAATATGTTGCAGATTGATGATGTTGATATTGACGAAATCTAGTAGGGACGCCTTAGAAATGCATTTAGAAGTACTAGATTTGCTATTGTAGTGTTGTCAAATTTTGTTGTATTTTAAATTTCAAATTGTTGTATTTTGATTCCTTGTATTGTACTTGACAATTATTATCTATGAAATGAAATTGGTTCTGAATTAAATTTTGTTCACATTAGTGTTATGATGTCTCGAGCAATTTATTTCGTCCCGCCTTAATGTTTCCGCTATCGGTTGGGGTGTGACAGATTGGTATCAGAGCCATAACTATATGGAATTAGGTAGAATTGCCATGTTCGACCTAGTCTATAGTAAGTACCAAACTTTGACCATTCTTGATTCA
Organism: Scalesia atractyloides; assembly: GCA_947069175.1. Taxonomy (NCBI): domain Eukaryota; kingdom Viridiplantae; phylum Streptophyta; class Magnoliopsida; order Asterales; family Asteraceae; genus Scalesia; species Scalesia atractyloides. The sequence continues at coordinate 17,776,821 of CAMTDV010000022.1, read as the reverse complement.
TATTTAATATGCTAATTCTTCCTATCTTGCTTCCACCTCTTCTTTTGTCTTAATTATACAATGTGTCTTTCCTAAGATGTAAGACCCTATCTTATTTTACTGAAATTTCTATTAAAAAAATTCGCATTTAAATGTGTAAATGCGAATATACGTTCAAACATATTTTCAAACTTATTAAAAACTCATAAACATTATAATATGTCGTCATTAATTAGTTTCGTAACAACAAAACCAAGTGCGCAAGCTTGAGCTTTGATCGTGTTTGGTTCTTCATAGAGCTTGGTCCTCCTCCGGTACTCCCAATCATCACCTATATTTCATAATTTATGAAATATATTAGTTATAAATAGATTATAACGTAACCGGATAAACCCGAAGGCCTAAAACATCAAAAACAAAACTTTCGTTTCAGACTCCGCCGTAAGCTACGGCTAGCCACCGTAGCTTACGGTCCAGGCTTTTTGTTTTACGGTCAAAGCTTTCTGTTTTACGGTGAGAGCTTTCCATTTAAACATAGCATCCTACCGTAAGCTACGGTAGGCTACCGTAGCCTACGGTGGCTTGCTTCGATTCTCTTATTTGCCGTTTTAGACGCGATATTTTTCGTAACTCAATCAATATTCATCCGTTTTACTCGAAACTTGATTCTAAATGTCCGTAAAATGTTTTCTTACATATTTAACCCGATTCCTTGACCCGGATTCTTATTTCTTATGAATTATGCATCTATTCCCTATTTATGCTCATATTTTCTGATTTTGCCCTTTTACCCCATTTAATCCAAACTATACATTTATGCATCCATTTCAGTATGCATTAAAACTCCATTATTACCCGTATAGTTGCCTTAGCGAAATACATCGCTTTATTTAACTAAACCTTTATTCATTTATCATTTTGACCTGTTTGGTTGTTTTAGCGAAATCCAACGCTTAATCCAACCAAACCTTATCTATCTTATCATTTCCACACTAAGATATCTATCTATTTTCCATCACAACATTATTTGTGGTGGATTTATTATCATAAATTCATTTTATCCCATTCCTGCCCTTTGGTTCGACAATTTACGGAAAAGACCATTTAAAAGGGCATTAAGCCAAAACGACTTATGCTTTTCGCTTTTATGCTACCGAAAGAATCTATTACATTATAAAACCCATTTTAAACTAACATTAGAGTCGTTTACTTATTTCATTTCTCGATAGTATTTTTAGTCAACTTAGACCCTTCTTTTACGACGAATAACTTTCAATGTCATGATTTGACCAAATATGAACATTTAATGCTAATCTATTTAAGATCATTATGTTCTTAAGAACATAATGTCTATGATTTAGATTATTAAATTTACCTTACCTTAGGTAATCAATTTTTTTATTCATGACTCATTTAACCCTCAATGGACCTTAAGTCCTCCTTGAAAGCTTGACCCAATACACGTACCTGGCTCGGCTCATAGCACTGATTCGTTTGAATACCTTGCTCTATTAGTTGCTATTTAATAACAATGCAAGTCATCCTCTATTCTTCCTATGAGCACAAAACTCAACAATTATCCATTAGTCATCCTCGCCAAATGGTAACAATATCACCATTTGACCCGTTTGGTCTAAATGACCATTTATCAATATGAGATGGTATTATTTGCCATCTCACCCATCTAATCCATTTTGGTTTACGCCTTTTGGTCATATTACTTAAGGTTGTTTCTGTATCGCCTCGCTTTTCGTACTTTCCTTAATTAGAAAGTGTAATCGTTTTTTTATTTATGGAAACTTGTATTCGTATCGCATTCGTATTTCATTTCCCAATCTTATAATTCGAGACTTTGATCGTAATAAAATTCATACCTGATACATACTTGTCTTACATGCATTCAATTGTTAAATACGTGTTTACATACAAACCGATACTTGTTATACATGCAAATACTCATACATTCATACTTGATACCTAAAATATACTTACATATACGTTATACACTTGAAAACATGCGAAAATATCAAGTTTTAGCATGAAATGAAGGAAAAACTAAGTTCGGGGACTAAAAGTGACAAAAATCAAAGAAGTTTATGGAATATCACTTCTCGCGCCCCGCGACCGTCTTCTCGTGTGTCTCTGCGGCCCGAGAAAGGGCATAATCAGCAGATTCTTGTTTCTAGCTCATGGATTGGGCAAAAGTGTGTTTGTTGGATTGTGTTTCTTGCATTTAATACTCACGTAACTCAACCCCCAAACCTCAACTATAAATATCCACCTCCTCCCACACTCACTACACACCTCAAACACTTCTCTCTCTCTCTCTCTAAAGCTATCTCTCAATCAGGAAAGTTCAAGACTTTCATGATAACTCGGTGTTCCTCCAACTCTCCAAACCCTTCAGAGAATACTCAAGTGGAAGCTTGCAAAACCGTGAGTACACTTGACCCATTTTCCCTTTTTACACAATTTGGGTTGTAACATTTTAACTTACAAAAATACACGAATACACACTACATGCTTTATACACTCGATCCATTTTACTTGCTTATTGCTATGCTTAGGTTCATGCTAAACTCATACATGCTTATTGTCATTAACTTAGCTAGCCCCAACTTAACATATATAACGCTATAGATATAGCACACCGCCCGTCGGGGTAATGTTAAGCTTAAAGCTGATACTTCTTCTTTTTCATACTTTAGTCTCGTTACTTTGTGTGACGAGGGAAACTTAATTCTTGTGGACACTTGGGTTTGACAATTAGTATTGCATGCTAGCTTACCTTGTATACAATTGCCGGTTGCAGAGACCCGGAGTCAAACTCGGGTCCTTCGGTTCAAGTGCGCACAGCCCAACCGGTTGGGCTGTGTGTCTAATCTGTTTAACTAATGGATTATATTACTCTTATAAACATTATGTGACTTGATCTGATTAAGTTCTAAAAATGTTGGTTTTATTTCTGAAAGTTGGTAACGTGTGCGATTCGAACCCGGGACGTGTGTATTGTTTGTGCACACAGTCCACCGCTGGACTGTGTGTCTAACCCGTTCGAATATCCAGTTTTAATTATATTTATACATATACTCGACTTCATCTTCTTCGTTTACAACAACACAGAACAGTGAAATCCGACTGTTCTGTTTAAATCGATCATCAAAACTTATAATTGGTTGGAATGAAATAGATACAGAAATTAAGAAATAAAATATACCATAACGGAGCGTTTACTTCAGATTTCCGGCAAGAGTCGTCGGCTCTGATTTGTGACTCTCGGCTGAGTGAATTGCTTAACAGTTTAGATCATTGTGTTATGCAATTAAGTTACTAAGCAAGATATATCAAGAGGGTTTAGATGATTATACCGATCGACAGTGAGGCTTCGGTTTTTCAGTGATATTCCGGTGAGTGCGGGAATTTCCGGCGACGTTGTCTGAGACAAATTCTGGTTGAATGATGGTTAATACATGCCGTATAATGGATTACAAACAAAAGAGTCGAGAATTTTACAGTAAAGCCTCGGTTTTCCGGTGAAAGTCCGGCGAATACAAAAATCTCCGGTGACGTGTTTTGGGATGAATAAAGCTTCGGAAACAATCGTGGTTCTGAGCGAAAGGATTTTCAGAGTGTTCAAGTGGGTATTTATAGTGGAAACAGGCTGAATTGGGTTTGAATTGAGTCAAGGTTCGCGATTGACGATTTCCGTCGGTTATGACTGAAATTGATTGCCGGCAACGGTTATAACCGACGTCGACATCAATTTGTGCGGTTCAGTCAAAAGGAATATGGCCAAAATCGCGGATTGCCGGATTTTTTGGTGATTGCGAGTTCTGGCGCGTTGATTACCGGATTTGACTTTCGGTTTTATTATATATGTTATTTGTTTTTAGTGTTTATCACAAACATAGTGTGTGGCGGAGTGGTGTGTTGTGTGTTTGGGTTTGTGGGTGACCCGGGTTCGAAACCCGGCGTCTCCATATTTTTTTTAATTCACTATTTTTTTGTTATTTAATAAATATGGTTTAAAATTCTAATATATATATTAATTATGTATTGTTTAAAATTTATCTGAGCAATAAATACGCAACGAAAAATTATAACTGAGTATTTGATTAATAAACGAAGCGGGTTTGGAAACCCGTTTTTCGACGAATGTTACTGTATCGCCTACTTTTAGAAATTTCGTCCCGAAATTTAAGTAGTAGTGGTAACAGGAAAAAGATGCGGGTATTTTTCGCGCATTGAGTCTTCACGTTCCCAAGTAAACTCGGGTCCTCGTTTTGACTCCCAACATACCCTGACAATTGGAATACGACTTCGTCTTAAACGCTTCTCTCCGAAGTCCATGATTTCTACTGGTCTTTCAATGAAGTGCATAGATTCATCGATCTGAATGTCTTCTAAAGGAATATGGAGGTTTTCATCGGCGAGGCACTTCTTCAAGTTTGATACGTGGAATGTGGGATGAATTCTGTTGAGCTCTTCTGGTAGGTCAAGCTTGTATGCTACAGGCCCTACTCTTTCGAGTATCTTGAAAGGTCCTACGTAGCGTGGTGCTAGCTTGCCCTTCTGGACAAAACGAACCACTCCCTTCCACGGTGATACTTTTAAAAGTACTTGATCACCAATGTCAAACTCCAAGGGCTTTCGTCGTTTGTCTGCATAACTCTTTTGACGACTTTGAGCCGCTAGAAGATTGTTTCGAATTTGAATGACCTTGTCGGTTGTTTCTTGAATTAATTATGGACCGGTGATTTGTGATTCCCCAATTTCGTGCCAACATACTGGAGATCGGCACTTACGACCATATAAAGCTTCGAAAGGAGCCATGCCGATACATGAATGATAGCTATTGTTGTACGAAAATTCAACTAATGGTAGATGAGCGTCCCAATTCCCTTTGAAGTCTATGACACATGCTCGAAGCATGTCTTCAGGAGTTTGGATGGTGCGTTCAGATTGACCATCAGTTTGAGGATGAAAAGCGGTACTGAGGTCTAATCGTGTACCCAAGGCGGTTTGTACGGCTCGCCATCTTCGTGAGGTGAAACGACCATCACGGTCTGAAATGATGCTTAAAGGTACACCATGACGGCTTACGATCTAGCTGATGTAGATACGAGCTAACTTCTCGTTCTGAAGTCTTCGCGAATCGGAATGAAATGAGATGACTTTGTAAGACGATCGATTATTACCCATATGGTGTCATACCCACTGGAGGTGCGAGGTAACCCGGTTATGAAATCCATGGTTATGTTTTCCCACTTCCATACAGGTATTTCGGGTTGGACTAGAAGTCCTGAAGGTCTTTGATGTTCAGCTTTTACTTTGGAACAGGTAAGGCACTTGGAAACAAAAACAGCGATATCCTTTTTCATGCCCGGCCACCAGTAGGTGTATCGTAGGTCTTGATACATCTTGTCGGCTCCTGGGTGTATAGAGTACCGTGTTTTGTGCGCCTCATTCATGAGGAAATCACGAAGGTTATCGCGATCAGGAATCCATATGCGATTTAAATAGTATAGAATACCGTCGGATTTGGTTTCGATTTTGAGTTCAGCTCCACATGACAGCTCATCGCGTACGTCATTTTCTGTTACAGAAACATGTTGTGCTGCTCGGATTCGATCTTTGATGTCGGTTATGATTTGCGAACAGAGAAGACGAATGGAGTTCGCATAACCTTTTCGACTGAGCGCATCGGCCACTACGTTTGCCTTGCCAGGATGATACCGAATTTCACAGTCGTAGTCGTTGAGAAGTTCGACCCATCTTCGTTGCCTCATATTCAACTCCTTTTGGTTGAAGATATGTTGGAGACTTTTGTGGTTAGTGTATATTTCACACTTGGTACCATAGAGGTAATGTCTCCATATCTTGAGAGCGAACATAACGGCTCCAAGTTCCAGGTCGTGGGTGGTGTAATTCTTCTCATAAACTTTGAGTTGTCTAGAAGCATAGGCTATCACTTTTCCTCTTTGCATTAATACATAGCCTAGCCCTTGCCCTGATGCGTCGCAATATACTACAAAGTCATCGCAACCCTCAGGGAGTGTGAGGATAGGTGCGTCAAAAAGTTTTTGCTTTAGAGTTTGGAAGGCTTCTTCTTGTTTAGGTCCCCATATGAAGGGTTTTCCTTTATGAGTCAAAGCCGTGAGTGGTACAGCAATACGGGAAAAATTGGCAATGAAGCGGCAATAGTAACCAGCCAAACCAAGAAATGACCTTACTTCGGTAGGGGTACGTGGCGCTTGCCATTCCTGCACTGCCTTGATTTTCGAAGGATCAACATGAATTCCCTTGTCGTTGACGACATGTCCAAGGAATTGTACTTCTCCTAACCAGAATTCGCATTTTGAGAACTTAGCGTAGAGCTTTTCGGTCCTTAAGAGTGTAAGGATGAGTCGAAGGTGTCGTTCATGATCGGATTTAGACTTGGAGTAGATAAGGATGTCGTCGATGAAGACTATGACGAAACAGTCGAGGTAGGGTTTGCATACGCTATTCATTAGATCCATGAATACAGCGGGGGCGTTGGTTAAACCGAATGGCATGACCATGAATTCGTAATGACCATAACGAGTCCGGAAGGCGGTCTTTAGGATATCTTCTTCGTGCACTCTGAGCTGATGATAACCAGAATGAAGGTCGATTTTTGAAAAGCAGGTGGCGCCTTGAAGTTGGTCTAGGAGGTCATCGATGCGAGGTAGTGGATAGCGATTTTTAGCCGTTAACTTGTTGAGTTCTCTATAATCAATGCACATGCGAAACATTCCATCTTTCTTCTTCACAAAGAGGACAGGTGCACCCCAAGGCGATGAGCTAGGACGTATGAATCCTTTCTCAGTCAGCTCTTGCAGCTGACTGGCCAGCTCTTGCATTTCGGATGGGGCTAACCTATAAGGGGATTTTGTGACTGGTGTAGCGCCAGGTACAAGATCGATGCGGAATTCGACTTCTCTTATAGGAGGGAGTCCTGAAATGTCGTCGGGAAAGACTTGTGGGAATTCTTTCACAACTGGGATATCTTCGAGTTTCTTCTCCTTGTTTCCCTTTTTGACGACGTGAGTTAGGAATGCGACATAGTTCTTGCGGCGATATTTTCGGGCTTGAAGGCAGGACATTAATTTGAGTCCTTTCGAAGGGGTTTCCCCAAAAATACGTAGGGTCTGACCGTCTGCAAGAGGAATGCGAATAAACTTTTCGCGGCACACTACTTCAGCGTGATGCTGGCTGAGCCAGTCCATACCGATTATAACATCGAAACTTCCCAACTTCATAGGAATGAGGTCAACAGGAAAATCGTGATCGTTTAGAGTGAGGGTACAATTGCGTATAATAGAATTTAATGAAACGGGTTTTCCGTCAGCAACTTCCACCGTCAGAGATTCCATGAGATTAACACGAGTTTGGTTGAGGATAGGTTCAAATTCTAAAGACATAAAGCTCTTATCCGCACCAGTATCGAATAATATGGATGCATAACTACCATTGATGAGAAACGTACCATTGACCACGTTGTTGTCAGCCCTATCTTGGTTGGCATTGATGTTAAAAGCTCTTCCTCTGGCAGGTGGAGGAGCTTGGTTGGCTTGGTTTACGGGGTTCGCTTGGGCTTGAGCATGGATGATGTTCACTAAGCGTGGACAAGTGTTTCTGAAGTGGTTTGGGTCCCCACAGTTGTAACAAGCTCGCATGGGTTGCATCATGGGGTAGTTGGGTTGGTAGTAAGTTTGGGCTGCGTGTGGTGCAGGTGGTAGAAGTAAGGGTTGTTGGGCTTGACCCACTATCTGATGGTGGGTTTGGGTTGGGGGTTGATTGCGGTTCATTCGTTGAAGAGTACGACAGGTTTGAATGGTGTGACCTGCGCGGCCACAGCTTGTGCAATGTTGGAAAAGAGTTTCGGGAGGATGATGGTATTGACAACGGTTGAATTTTCGGTGTGGGCCGGTGTATGGCTTTTTAAATGGTGCAGCTGAGGGAGCGATTTGGGTGATTGGTGCAGCAGTGATAGGAGGGTTGGTTTGAGTGACAACAAAATTCTTGCCATTACGTTTCCTCTTACCAGCAAACCTTGAGGATGAGACTGAGTGGTTTGTAGTTGAGGTCTCTATGGGTGCTTTCTTCTATTCATCTTTGAACTTGCCGTTGCGAATGCGATTTTCAGTGAGTTCTGTAGCTAACTCCATCGCGGCTTCAAGTGTTGCGGGCGAAGTGCTTAAAACCGAGTCTTGAATTTTCGAGGGAAGATCCGAATGTAATGTTCAACCAAGCGGTACACGGGGGTGAACAAATTAGGGATCATCTGGTTCAGTTCGAGAAATCTCTTGTTATAGGAAGTGTGATCTCCTTCCTTTTGTTTTAGCATGTGGAATTCATCTTCCAACTTTTTGATTTCGCTTCTTGGACAGAAGCGTCTTGTCATGAGTTCCCTTAACTCTTCCCATGTTAAGGCCATGGCATCTTCAACTCCTCGTTTACCCTTTTCCGTGTTCCACCAGGTAAGGGCTACCCCAAACAGTCTTCCAGTTGCATAATGTACCTTGCGATCCTTGGGACAATCGCAATTGAGGAAAGTGTTTTCCATTTCTTCAAACCAGTGAAAGAGGGCGGTAACACCTTCGGTCCCTTCATATTTTGGGGGATCACAAGATTTGAAGTGTTTGTAGGAGCACATTTTGGAGGGAGGGTTGGCGATGCTCTGGTCTTTTTGATTGGGAGGGTTGATGGGATTTGCGGTGAGAGTTTGTTGAACTTGAATCACGATGTCAGGAAGCACTGCGGCCATTTGTTTAGCAATTTGTGTGGCCAAGCGTTCATGATCTTCCTGACTTTCTACCTCCACGTAGTTGCCTAGCCGACATCTACAGGAACATACATAGGAAGATTGTGAGTTTAAGAAGTTTCTAGGTGTCATGTGTCATAAAAAGAATGAAAAATAACATAACTGACAATAATTCAACTACATCCATAGGATGTCTTGGGTTTGCTCATGTTTGGGCCTCCAATGTCCCCCATACCATCGCCTGTGTAGTCATGTGAGCCCCCGTGACTATTGGGCTTGGTAGGATTCACATTGGTGTTGGCGGATTAACACTCGCATCACCCGAATGAAAACCATAAAATATGCTTGCGAGATGTATGGTAGGAGGGTGTCCAGGTGTAGACACAATGACAACTCAAAGTGGGGTTAGCTCACAGGACGTTTGGTATAGCATGCTTTGGCCTAATAGGTCCTTCGTATTCTCATCGTTAGTCCCCAGGTAGGCAAACTGGTCCTTTATTTTGGATTTATACGAATGCCAAGCCTAGACAGGACGTTCCGACTACCGGTACTCGTACCCTTCCAGTTACTACATGCCCGTCATGAGAACTCACCCTTCCAGTTACTACATGCCCGTCATGAGAACTCACTTTGATGTGATTTGAAAAATACCAAAAATCATTGCAAAAATCATGGGAATCGTGAGGTGTATGTTCTCATGGATATGATATGCTATGAGGATATGATTCATGATGAGCATTGTATAATAACATGTATTTATGAGCATGCTTGCATAACACTGAGTGTAAAAATAAACATAAAGCATATAAACATCATGAATTTTGTATGTAACACATAAACAATTTAAAATTTTAATCAACTATAGTATAGGCTCTAAGGGTCTAATAACCTATCCAATATCCCTATAGTCATGGCTCTGATACCAATCTGTCACACCCCGACCCGCAGCGGAATAAAAGTCGGGGCATAATTGGGTTATCACCAAAGCTCATGATGTTTACTAAAATGTTTCATATTTATTAAATTCAAATTACAACTTAAATATCCAAAACAAAATTCATACAATTACAAGAAATTGAAACTATTTAATTATTACAAAGCTTAAACTTGTTTATTCTTCTAGGCCTTTCTATGTGTTTCTTATCTCAGCTGGATCACCTGTATCATGTGTAAAACGGGGGATATTTTGGGTCAACAAAAGTTGGCGAGTGAATCTTGATAAAACATTGTTACTAATTTCTTGTTTTATTTAATAAGGAAAATTTGTGCAATAATTACATGTGAGCAAACATATATAAATAAACAAACACAAACCACTTTGGATGAGTATATGATATGAATGATGATGAATGTGAGATCAAGGCTCAATCAAACGGAGCCGATCTTATGAGGCACCTGATGCTCAACCCGTCTCCCACGGGGAACTGATGGGCCTAATGAAATGCGTGCACTGAAAATGATAAAACCAATCCACATATAATCCACAAAACAATTGATACACATTTGATCACGGATATGATGTATGCACAAGTGTTTATATATATAATAAAAGAATTATACGACACATGATACACCCCAAAACATGATTAAAACGGGGAATTGGTAGAGATTCACTCACATTGGGTGCTTTCTTTGATGACGTTGGATGCGCACGAATTTTAGGATTCGATCGACGAGGGAAAAACTAACCTAAAATAATAACGAATTGATTCGGTAAATAAATGGATTTTATTTGAGATTAATATTTTTAATTAGTACTCTTAATGGAATTTTTAGATTTTTTTTGTGAGTTTAAGGAAATTTTCTAACCTTAATAATCTTATTTTTTAGTATTTTTAAATAATTTTCTAATTAAATAAATAAATAAAAAGAAATAAAAAAAAGTTGACTTTTTTTGACCGTTGACCGGGTCTTGACCGGTCAGCCTGTGTTTTTATATGCGCTGAGTGAGGTTCGAACTCGGGATCTCTCGTATACGTGCACGCAGCTCTACCAACTGAGCTACGTGTCTAACCCGAAATATTCTCTGTTTTAATTATATATATATATACTAATTAACCTTTAACTTATTTGGTTTTTATTAAAAATGATTTATATGGCCGAATCGGTTGCAGAGACCCGGAGTCAAACTCGGGTCCTTCGGTTCGAGTGCGCACAGCCCAACCGGTTGGGCTGTGTGTCTAATCTGTTTAACTAATGGATTATATTACTCTTATAAACATTCTGTGACTTGATCTGATTAAGTTCTAAAAATGTTGGTTTTATTTATGAAAGTCGGTGACGTGTGCGATTCGAACCCGGGACGTGTTTATTGTTTGTGCACACAGTCCACCGCTAGACTGTGTGTCTAACCCGTTCGAATATCCAGTTTTAATTATATTTATACATATACTCGACTTCATCTTCTTCATTTACAAGAACACAGAACAGTGAAATCCGACTGTTCTGTTTAAATCGATCATCAAAACTTATAATTGGTTGGAATGAAATAGATACAGAAATTAAGAAATAAAATGTACCATAACAGAGCGTTTACTTCAGATTTCCGGCAAGAGTCGTCGGCTCTGATTTGTGACTCTCGGCTGAGTGAATTGCTTAACAGTTTAGATCATTGTGTTATGCAATTAAGTTAATGAGCAAGAGATATCAAGAGGGTTTAGATGATTATACCGATCGACAGTGAGGCTTCGGTTTTTCAGTGATATTCCGGTGAGTGCGGGAATTTCCGGCGACGTTGTCTGAGACAGATTCTGGTTGAATGATTAAGGTTAATACATGCCGAATAATGGATTACAAACAAAAGAGTCGAGAATTTTACCGATTAGAAGTAAAGCCTCGGTTTTCCGGTGAAAGTCCGGCGAATACAAAAATCTCCGGTGACGTGTTTTGGGATGAATAAAGCTTCGGAAACGATCGTGGTTCTGAGCGAAAGGATTTTCAGAGTGTTCAAGTGGGTATTTATAGTGGAAACAAGCTGAATTGGGTTTGAATTGAGTCAAGGTTCGCAATTGACGATTTCCGTCGGTTATGACTGAAATTGATTGCCGGCAACGGTTATAACCGACGTCGACATCAATTTGTGCGGTTCAGTCAAAAGGAATATGGCTAAAATCGCGGATTGCCGGATTTTCCGGTGATTGCGAGTTCTGGCGCGTTGATTACCGGATTTGACTTTCGGTTTTATTATATATGTTATTTGTTTTTAGTGTTTATCACAAACATAGTGTGTGGCGGAGCGGTGTGTTGTGTGTTTGGGTTTGTGGGTGACCCGGGTTCGAAACCCGGCGTCTCCATATTTTTTTTAATTCACTATTTTTTTGTTATTTAATAATTATGGTTTAAAATTCTAATATATATATTAATTATGTATTGTTTAAAATTTATCTGAGCAATAAACACGCAACGAAAAATTATAACTGAGTATTTGATTAATAAACGAAGCGGGTTTGGAAACCCGTTTTTCGACGAATGTTACATTTTCCGTTTCATATTCTAGTGGACTCTTAACAACGAGTCAGAATTCGCTCCTCGTTTGGTAAGCACCAACCACACTTAGGGTACGATGTTGCCAAGTTAGTGGTGAAACCCGCACCTTGTCAACTAGTCCCACTCCTCGATTTTTGGATCTCGCCAAGGTTTCGATTTTTCAATCAATTAGAGACGTGTAGTAACTGGAAGAGTAAAATGCCGTTAATCGCTTCTCGACGAGAGCATTTTACCTATAGGCCAAAGCACGTTCCTCTAATTTGAAAGGATCTTCAATTCACTTTGGAATAGTCGACGCTTCTCAACCCAAGGCACTCCAATATTTTACTAAGCCTATCTTTTATGATTTCTCAATGTCTATGTGTTTTAGTATTTATTAGCTCGTTCACTTCGAACCCGATGCACAATTCGCACATCTTTCGCAATCAAAAACAATAATAATTCTCGCAAACCAACTAAATTCATAGTCCGAACGCAATCATACGTGTTTATACTATTGAATACTTGTTATGCTTATGTCACCTATGTGAACTCATACATGTTATACAATACTTACATGCTCAAACGTGATTTTTATTGTCGATCACATAGATGTCTTTTTTCGCAAAACTCAAGTTGGAGAAATGAGTTGAAGTCCAACTCCAACTCAATTATTTTCATAACAATCACTAAATCAAAACTTATACCTAAACCTTTTATCATTGTTTCAATTTTTCTCATTTATGCATAAACCTCGAACCTTACTATTTTATCCAAACGATTTCTCATCCTACAACATATTTACGTAATTACATACACGAAACCCCTAATGACACTTTAAATGTTTCTTTCACAATTTTTCCAAAACTTTATGAAATGCTACCCATCAACTTATTCGGTCAAACGAACCTCTTGCCCTCGATTTTCACAACCCATCCACACTCACTTTATACTACCATTCTAAAGACATTTTATTTCCAACAAGAAACCAACCAAAACTTTCTCTCACATACGTATAAGTACTTTGCTAAAATACTTTTCAAAATTTTAAGTTTTACATGAAAATTTTCAAAACACGACTTTTCTTACATCAATAAAATAAAATAAAATAAAGAAGCTCTTATTTTACAACCTTTTCAAAATACACAAATCTAAATCTGAACACATGGGCAAGAAAATTTCATATGCGAATACAAATTTTAAAACAAAAGTAGCATTTCTTTTTACAAACCACATTTTACATCAAAAATTAATACTTTTCTCAATATTCACCCGACATTCACAATTTTGGTCCTTCATTCCTGACAAACCCGACTAATTTTAATTCAACCAACTCAATGTTTTGACTCAAGCAACCACACACATGCATATCGCCTTACATGTTTCTATTTACATTGTCAATATTACAGGACAATATTACGCATATCACCATTACACTTCGTATTTTACACACTCGCACCTTCATGGTAACTTATGTATGCTCAATCCCATTTTATGTCACCTATATGCTCGATACTACATGCTAATGTTATATGTATTTGTCTTCAATCATACTCAAAATTTATGCATTTGCACTACTTGTAGTCATACTTAAAATCTATAAGTAGGCATAACCCGAGTGGTTTCGCCTACGTTCGACACACTCATACATACATACAATCATGCTTACATACTTAATTTTTATACACTATCTTACATACCCTTTGCATACTAGATGTAACCTGACTCGTACACTACTATTACAAACTATGCGGATCATGCACAAACCAAAATAATCGCGGGTGCACACGGGATTATATTGGTAGGCACATGAAAACCATAGTGGGTTCTACTGTGTATCGCAACACGGAACGTAACATGACATCGAATAGCAAAACAACGTAACATGGTGTGAACATGGTGGATACGCCGCTGGTACTTCCTATATATAAGTGTCCCTACGATGTTACCAAACTTTTGCAAAACGTGCCATGAGAAATTCGGTGTTTTCCCGGACCTTGTTAGATACATTTGATTCATAACAAACTTTGGTGACCCCACTTCGAAATGATTAGTACTCGATTACCCATGACAAAGCTTCATTCTCAAAATCGTTAGCTTTAACCGCCACAACTATCACTAGCATCTCTCAACAGTCCATGTTGCATTTTATCCGATATTCATGCCATTTTTACCCCTCGCATACATCTACCGAATCATTCACTACCATACCACGATTTTCCAATTCTTCCCTTAACCTTTCATCCAAACTTTATTTACAGCAAATCAGCGTAAAATATTCAATATATTTTTATAAACGTCCCCACCGGCTCAATTTGGTCAAAATGTTTCTTTTCTTTTAAAATTATCTTACGCGCAAACTTCAACCAATCTGTCTATTACTCCCAAAACCTTTTAGAAACCATAAATATTTACCATCCTAGCTCTCTCCAATAAACTTTTTTCCTACAACAAGTGATTTTACTAATACGCCTTAAAACTGACAAAACTTTTCTTACAGCTTTCAGTGCGGACCGCTCATTTTAATCAAAATACATCCTTAGTCATACTAAAACCTTCCTCTTAGGTCGCACTCTTTTAAAATATTCCTTCCAGTGAGTTGTCCAAACCCAGTCAAACTCACTTGCTTACACACACACATACACGCTTTTACTTATCCTTATACACATTTACGATTGGTGTCTCAAAAACACCTTAGTCAAATAAATTACTTACACGAAACTACCATTTTTATCCTTCAAGATTTCGATACATATTGACACACTTATACATAAACTCCGCAAGAACTTTAAACTTCAAAATCTTGATTTTGGCCAAACATTTTCACCAAAATGACATCTTTTCCAAAGTCTTCCTCTTAAATAAATTTTGGGACGAAATTTCTTAAAGGATGGGAGACTGTAACGCCTCGCTTTTTCGTACTTTCCTTAATTAGAAAGTGTAATCGTATTTTTATTTATGGAAATTTGTATTCATATCGCATTCGTATTTCATTTCCCAATCTTATAATCCGAGACTTTGATCGTAACAAAATTCATACCTGATACATACTTGTTTTACATGCATTCAATTGTTAAATACGTGTTTACATACAAACCAATACTTGTTATACGTGCAAATACTCATACATTCATACTTGATACCTAAAATATACTTACATATACGTTATACACTTGAAAACATGCGAAAATTTCAAGTTTTAGCATGAAATGAAGGAAAAACTAAGTTCGGGGACTAAAAGTGACAAAAATCAAAGAAGTTCATGGAATATCACTTCTCGTGCCCCGCGACCGTCTTCTCTTGTGTCTCTCGCGACCCGCGAGAGGGTATAATCAGCAGATTCTTGTTTCTAGCTCATGGATTGGGCAAAAGTGTGTTTGTTGGATTGTGTTTCTTGCATTTACTACTCACCTAACTCAACCCCCAAACCTCAACTTTAAATACCCACCTCCTCCCACACTCATTACACACCTCAAACACTTATCTCTCTCTCTCTCTCTCTCTAAAGCTCTCTCTCAATCAAGAAAGTTCAAAACTTTAGAGATAACTCGGTGTTCCTCCTACTTTCCAAACCCTTCAATGAATACTCAAGTGGAAGCTTGCAAACCCGTGGGTACACTTGACCCATTTTCCCTTTTTACACAATTTGTGTTGTAACATGTTAACTTACAAAAATACACGAATACACACTACATGCTTTATACACTCGATCCATTATACATGATTATTGCTATGCTTAGGTTCATGCTAAATTCATACATGCTTATTGTCATTAACTTAGCTAGCCCCAACTTAACATATATAGTGCTATAGGAGTAGCACACCGCCCGTCGGGGTAATGTTAAGCTTAAAGCTGATACTTATTCTTATTCATACTTTAGTCTCGTTACTTTGTGTGACGAGGGAAACTTAATACTTGTGGACACTTGGGTTTGACAATTAGTATTGCATGCTAGCTTACCTTGTATACAATTGCCATGTGGATTTGAGTAAATACTTTTATATTTATGATGTGTACTTAAACTTGTGTACTCGCCAATACCTTTGTATTGAACTATACTTTTAACATGTAACAGGTTGATGATGATGCTTATGACAAATCTAGTAGGGACGACATAGAAACGTACCTAGAATGTTAGGCTTTCATGTTGTAATTTTGTTGTAGTTGTTGTATTTTGATTTCTGTTGTAATTGACAATTTTATATATGAAATGAACAAGTTTTGATTTAAATGGTGTCGCAAAAAGTGTTATGATGCATTGAGCAATCTATTTCGTCTCACTCTGATGTTTCCGCCATCGGTTGGGGTGTGACAATTTCTTAATCTGTTAGACCCATTACGGTTTACACCATAAAGTGCCCTTTTTAAGAGTTTAGTGTTTCTTTGTCAGCACGTGACAGAATTACCATTTTACCCTTTTTATTCCGTATGATAACACCATAAGATAACTTAATTTCTTATTTATTTTTCATTACACGACTATAATATCATTTTACCCCTTTCTACCATCTAATATGATTTAATACCTTGTTCACTTGTTCCAACCCGTATCTATCTGTGTTGGAACTTTGTATTTCGAAATCTCCTTCCGAATACTCAAAACGCTTATTCAACTACATAAGTAAATCTACTATTTTAAGGATGTA
The DNA here is from genome assembly GCA_947069175.1 of Scalesia atractyloides. NCBI lineage: Eukaryota > Viridiplantae > Streptophyta > Magnoliopsida > Asterales > Asteraceae > Scalesia > Scalesia atractyloides. The sequence goes on along the minus strand of CAMTDV010000022.1, from coordinate 17,759,942 downwards.
AGCTTTACTTACCTTGAAATCCGATTATGCCTTTTTCCGCGTACTTGTTCCGTTTGACCCGCTTCTTCCCAAGCCTCCACCTAGCTTGTCAAGTGTCAAACTATCATTTATCATTCGCAAGATGGTTAGGTTAGTCATCATTTAACACGACTATTCCACATTACGAATTTTATATCAAATTTATCATTCGATCTTATTATAGGCCAGTCTGACTTTTAAAAGTCTATTTACTCATACTAACCCACGAATAAGTTTAACAACTCATTTAGGCATTTCATTAATTATCAAGTAAGCATTATTCTTAGGCCACGATTATAGCTACGTTTCCCAAACCAAGTTCACGCAATTGCTAATATCAAACTAACATAGTTTCTACAATCATATGCTAATCTATCGATAATTACACAAGAACTTGGAATTGTTTCATTATTACAAAACAACTCATCTCATCATATTACTAGACACTCATCCGAATACCTAATATAATCAAGTTCTACATACAAACTAGTAGACAACATGATCTCAAACACTCATTAATATTGACATAACATCAATTTCATCATATCATACAAAACCCATTTCAAGTTATGTACGAACACTTATTCGAACCTCTAATTTGTTCAAATATCTTACACATACATACAAGTATGATGATCATGAACACTTATGTATCATCTATGTCATCATATAATCGAAACTCATTTCAACATCTACTTGTAAATAACCTACAAATATTCTTACATCAAATAGTGCATAATTTATTTAAGTCTAACGAAATCAAGCATACACATTCACCTAATTTCATCTTTGGATCATAATCCAACAACCTTATTACAAGTATTCTACTTGTCTCAAATTATAACTTTCATCAATCAAAGTTTTGAGACATACCTCATGATCCCCTCGTTTAGGTGATCGATTATATGCGTTCATGCATTGATTTGAAGTTAGAATTGACCTTCAATTTGTTGATTCTTTATTGAACTAGGGTTTCCCCTTGTTCTCCAGCCGTAGAACACACACACACATACTAACTATGTGTTTTATGTTTTAATTTTTGAGATTTTATAACATAAGTTCCCTTTTTGGCAGCTTTGGTCCCTCAAGTTTAGTGTTGATTATAAATGAGACTATAACTCATTGTCTTGTTACTTATATACATGTTATTAGCTAGGTTAATTTGTTCCTAGTTATTTTGTTTACGGGTTCACTTTTACCACTAATGGTCTTTTACCCGTTTTTTGGGGTGTTACAAAGCTACCCCCTCTTAAAGAGGTTTCATCCCCGAAACCTTTCTTACGTAATTCCTTGGGTTCAAGCCAATGGACTTGGTTTCCATTTCACCTAAGCGTTACTCATATTTTAATTATTCAAAAATCTTACCTGGGAGGTATGGTAGTGCCTTTTAGGCTCCGAGGTGCATGCGCCTTTCATGTGTAAGGCCTCATATGCCGTTACTTTCATATTTATCCCTTCTCTTTACTCGATCAAGTCGCCATTTGCCCACTTGGTCATATGTATTTGTCAACATGCTTATTCCATGAAATCTTATACTGATAAGCACATTCAACAAATTTTAAATTTAATTTTTATCTTGACCGATCTTGTCGGTTAGATTTATCAGTCTCCGACTATTTAATACCTCATATTTTAGGTACACTCATATTGCCTTCATAAAGCTTTTACGATTCATTCATGACCCTGATCCTATAGTTTGTGTTACAAAGTAATTTTATACGATGTTACTTTTTTGTTTGAGGTTACATCCCGTCACGTTTAAGTTTATATCAACCTTTTATTTTCGAAAATTTTCTTTTCGAATTTTATAATCTTGCGCCTATTGGTGTCAAGACCTATTTCCTTTGATATTAGTCATCTTTCAATTTCTCTCATTTTATTTATAATTGTTTAAAACGTTATTTCTAACTAAAACTAAATATTAGTTTAATGTTTTCTCTTTAACTCATGTCAATTCCTCGTATCAAGCAATTGGTAATCAAGTTCTTCTTCTTTAATGTTCTTATTTTATGCGGGAATCGTAACCGGTTCCCTCGCTTGGTCTAAGTAACCCTTAAGCCCCTTTTACTTAGCCTTGTAGGCTATTTCTTTAGGCTTTCGCCCTCTTCTTTTCTTTTACTTAGCGCCCTAAGGTGAGGCCTTTAATGCATCATTCCTCTAGATAGAGTCCTCAAGGTCATTTTGACCCCGTAGACCTTTACACTATTTATAACCCGAAAGTTGTGGTCATCCCTCAGATCATCGCTTTACCCGTGTCGTTCTTTAAATATATTTGGTGTCAATGCACCTCTTTTATATTTGAAAGAAAAGAAAATCATTTATATTATCTTTTCTTTATCCGCCAATCATGGCTCTTCTTACCATGAAGGCTAATTTATTTTATTTCAATTATGGCTCTCAGACCATGTCTGATCCGGTTTGTCAACATTTTTGTTTTCTATGACTCCGCTAGTCATTTATAAATTACATTCACTTGTCGGATCTATTTGTTGTTTCATCATCACTTGCGTCTAAACCTAGCACAAGATCAAATGGCATTGACAACTCGTCACCGTCGAGTCACAACTACCATCTTTAGTAGCAACCACAACATTTTGTGTGTGTTGCCTAAAACACTTATTCTAATATGCAGATCAGACACTGTCTGTTGGTGTTCGTATGCCCGCGCGATTATAGTCCATGACTAGATTGTTTTCCATTTGAACAATTCTTCCGACTCTATGACTTCACATGTCGTTTATGCATCAGTTTGTCTCACGTTTACCGTTATCCGGCTCATTATTCTTTTGCTTTAACGCTCCCGTTACCCAGTTTGCGTTTACCTTTAAAATATAATCACTATACTTCATTTGACTTGTTGGGCTTGTTCATGTGAAATCCATCACTTATGAACGATCAAAATTTATTCTTTATTTAACTCATTTGACTTGTTCATGTGAGATTCATCACTTATGAACTGTCAAACTTTATTCTTTATTTGACCCGTTTGATTTGTTCGTGTGAAGTCCCTCACTTTTGAACTGTCAAACTTTATTCATTATCTGACCCTTTGACTTGTTCGTGTGAAATCCATCACCCATGAACAATCAAACTTTATTCATTATTGGACCATCCTTGATGGCCTCACAGACCACGAATGATGATTATGATCATCATTTCTTTCTTTTCCCCTCTTTTTTTATCTTTTCTATGACTATAGTCAACGACTTTGATCATTTTCCGTCTGGGCACTACCTCCGTTTCTATGACCTGCGGGTAATTTATACTTTGGTTTTACGTGCCCTTTTTGTCAACCATGGTTCTTTCGCCCATAATGACTTATTCCATGAATTTCCTTGGGTCATTTATTTCTATGTGCGCCGACTATCGTTTTTATGGTTCCCATGAAAATCATTTATACGAGTACGCCAGTAAGATTCTTGAGCCCAAGGATCTTTTAACTCTTCCCATTCACCTCGTTTTTACCACATCGGATGTATATGTGCTTATTATAAGAAGTTCATGGTATCATATGTTTATTACTTACTTGGCCAGAGTAAGCGATCAACACATGGTACGCACAACCTTATTATAACTATCACATTACTTCCCATGTAAGTAAATCCTCGGTTCATGTCCATATTTCAGATTTTGCTTGCCAAACCTTGTTTAATTGTTATTTAACAATTGTTAGTTTTTACCCTTTTAATCTCAAAACATATAGAATGTTTTCTTTTTCTTTTTCTCTTTTTTTATAAAAATTTTATGCAACCACATTTATCCATGTGATCTTTAATTTTCCTCAATAGAATCTAATTGAAAATTTCTACTTGGATGGTCACCCCATCCAAGATTTTAGATCTGAACTCTTTTATATTTTTATTATTCACGATTGTGAATGATGCGAATTACCCGCCCAATTTCTCTTGGGAACATCATCATGGATGGGTATCCCGTCCGGTTTTCCCATGCTTTAATCCCGTATACAACCGTTGTTCATTACTATCTGTTGTATACTACTGGTTATAGAATAATTTAAAGTGTGCACCTGGGTGATATTCCCTCATGGGCTCTCATTTTCGTTCCACCTTTATTCCGTATCATTTCTTAATTTAAGTCCTTGGTGAGCATGCCCTATTTGTCATACTCTGGACCATTCCATCATCATATTAGTAGACCATTAAACTCTCGTCATCCTTAGATGTGCACATCCTTCGATTCGAACGTTCACAAAATATTAGTAACGTTGACATTAATAAGCACCCTTACTGTAATACAATGCTTTCTACTATACTTGTTAACATACGTAATTTGTTAACTATACCGATTTAATTGGGGTAACGTGCATTTATACGATAACCCTATGTGTTGTTTACAACACCTTAACATGCTAGACCGTTTATATTCATAAGAACTTACCGGATCATGCGACCAAGCCTCGAACCGAACACCTTTGATCATTAACCTTGAGCTCTGATTACCAACTTGTAAGACCCTATCTTATTTTACTAAAATTTCTATTAAAAATTTTTGCATTTAAATGTGTAAATGCGAATATACATTCAAACATATTTTCAAACTTATTAAAAACTTCATAAACATTATAACATGTCATCATTAATTAGTTTCGTAACAACAAAACCAAGTGCGGAAGCTTGAGCTTTGATCTTGTTCGGTTCTTCATAGAGCTTGGTCCTCCTCCGGTACTCCCAATCACCACCTATATTTCATAATTTATGAAATACATTAGTTATAAATAGAGTATAACGTAACCGGATAAACTCGAAGGCCTAAAACATTAAAACAAAACTTTCGTTTCAGACTCCGCCGTAAGCCGTAGCTTACGGTCCAGGCTTTTTGTTTTACAGTCAAAGCTTTCTGTTTTACGGTGAGAGCTTTCCGTTTAAACACAGCAGCCTACCGTAAGCTACGGTAGCCTACTGTAGCCTACGGTGGCTTGCTGCGATCCTCTTATTTGCCGTTTTAGACGCGATATTTTTCGTAACTCAATCAGTATTCATCCGTTTTACTTGAAACTTTATTCTAAATGTCCGTAAAATGTTTTCTTACATATTTAATCCGAAATCCTTGACCCGGATTCTTATTTCTTATGAATTATGCATCTATTCCCGGTTTATGTTCATATTTTCCGACTTTGCCCTTTTACCCCATTTAATCCTAACTATACATTTATGCATCCATTTCAGTATGCATTAAAACTCCATTATTACCCGTATAGTTGCCTTAGCGAAATACATCGCTTTATTTTTTATTCATTTATCATTTTGACCCGTTTGGTTGTTTTCGCGAAATCTAACGCTTAATCCAACCAAACCTTATCTATCATATCATTTCCACACTAAGATATCTATCTATTTTCCACCACAACATTATTTATGGTGGATTTATTATCATAAATTCATTTTATCCCATTCCTGCCCTTTGGTTCGACAATTTATGGAAAAGACCATTTAAAATGGCATTAAGCCAAAAAGACTTATGCTTTTCGCTTTTATGCTACTGAAAGAGTCTATTACAGTATAAAACCCATTTTTAAACTAACATTAGAGTCGTTTACTTATTTCATTTCTCGAGAGTACTTTTAGTCAACTTAGACCCTTCTTTTACGACGAAGAACTTTCAATGTCATGATTTGACCAAATATGAACATTTAACCATAATCTATTTAAGATCATTATGTTCTTAAGAACATAATGTCTACGATTTAGATTATTAGATTTACCTTACCTTAGGTAATCAATTTTTTTATTCATGACCCATTTAACCCTCAATGGACCTTAAGTCCTCCTTGAGAGCTTAACCCAATACACGTACCTGGCTGGGCTCATAGCACTGATTCGTTTTAATACCTTGCTCTATTAGTTGCTATTTAATAACAATGCATGTCATCCTCCGTTCTTCCTATGAGTACAACACTCAACAAGTATCCATTAGTCATCTCGCCAAATGGTAACAATATCACCATTTGACCCGTTTGGTCTAAATGACCATTTATCATTATGAGATGGTATTATTTGTCATCTCATCCATCTAATCCATTTCAGTTTACGCCCTCTGGTCATATTACTTAAGGTCGTTTCTTAATATGTTCAACCCATTACGGTTTACGCCATAAAGTGCCCTTTTCAGAGTTTAGTGTTTCTTTGTCAGCACGTGACTGAATTACCATTTTACCCTTTTTATTCCTTATGATAACACCATAAGATAACTTTTCAGAATTTCTTATTTATTTGTCATTACATGACTATAATATCGTTTTACCCCTTTCTACCATCAAATATGATTTAATACCTTGTTCACTTGTTCCAACCCGTATCTATCCGTGTTGGAACTTTGTATTTCGAAATCTCTTTCCGAATACCCAAAACGCTTATTCAACTACATAAGTAAATCTACTATTTTAAGGATGTAAGCTTTACTTACCTTGAAATCCGATTATGCTTTTTTCCGCGTACTTGTTCCGTTTGACCCGCTTCTTCCCAAGCCTCCACCTAGCTTGTCAAGCGTCAAACTATCATTTATCATTCGCAAGATGGTTAGGTTAGTCATCATTTAACACGACTATTCCACCTTACGGATTTTATATCAAATTTATCATTCGATCTTATTATAGGTCAGTCTGACTTTTAAAAGTCAACTGTCTATTTACTCATACTAACCCACCAACAAGTTTAACAACTCATTTAGGCATTTCGTTAATTATCAAGTAAGCGCTATTCTTAGGCAACCATTATAGCTACGTTTCCCAAACCAAGTTCACGCAATTGCTAATATCAAACTAACATAGTTTCTACAATCATATGCTAATCTATCGATAATTACACAAGAACTTGGAATTGTTTCTTTATTACAAAACAACTCATCTCATCATATTACTAGACACTCATATGAATACCTAATATAATCAAGTTCTACATACAAACTAGTAGACAACATGATCTCAAACACTCATTAGCATTGACATAACATCAATTTCATCATATCATACATAACCCATTTCAAGTTATGTACGAACACTTATTCGAACCTCTAATTTGTTCAAATATCTTACACATACATACAAGTATGATGATCATGAACACTATGTATCATCTATGTCATCATATAATCAAAACTCATTTCAACATCTACTTGTAAATAACCTACAAGTATTCTTACATCAAATAGTGCATAATTTATTTAAGTCTAACAAAATCAAGCATACACATTCACCTAATTTCATCTTTGGATCATAATCCAACAACCTTATTACAAGTATTCTACTTGTCTCAAATTATAACTTTCATCAATCAAAGTTTTGAGACATACCTCATGATCCCCTCGTTTAGGTGATCGATTATATGCGTTCATGCATTGATTTGAAATTAGAATTGACCTTCAATTTGTTGATTCTTTATTGAACTAGGGTTTCCCCTTGTTCTCCAGCCGTAGAACACACACACACACATACTAACTATGTGTTTTATGTTTTAATTTTTGAGATTTTATAACATAAATTCCCTTTTTGGCAGCTTTGGTCCCTCAAGTTTAGTGTTGATTATAAATGAGACTATAACTCATTGTCTTGTTACTTATATACATGTTATTAACTAGGTTAATTTGTTCCTAGTTATTTTGTTTACGGGTTCACTTTTACCACTAATGGTATTTTACCCGTTCTTTAATATTAACGTGGTTTGATTACCAAACCCGTTTTTTGGGTGTTACATAAGACATTTTACACAATACACACTTGAAGACTTGAAGACACTCATACTTCACCAACGAGACGATTTGCACCAAAATAGGCCTAACGGCCTACATTTTTGTGAGATTCGTTATTTCGCGTATTCTAATTTACACGAAGTTAGGCCATCAAGTTAGGAGTGACATCCACATCTTAATGGAAAACTTCCATTTCATATTCTAATGGATCTTACTAACGTGTCGTAACTCGCTCCTTGTTTAGTAAGCGGCAACCATACTTTGGGTACGATGTTGTCAAGTTAGGGGTGAAACCAGCATCTTGTCAACTAGTCCCACTTCTCGGTTTTCAATCCCGCCAAACTTTTGATTTTTCGATCGATTAGGATGTGTAGTAACTTGAAGGGTAAAATACCATTAATCGCTTCTCGACGAGAGTATCTTACCTATAGGCCAAAGCACATTTCCCTACTTTGAAAAGATTTTCGATTCACTTTGCAATAGTCAAAGTTTCTCAACCCGAAACACTCCAATATTTTATCAAGCCTCTCTTTTGAGTTACTTCAGTTTCTATGTGTTTTTAATACTTGTTACCTCATTCACTTCAAAACCGATGCACAATTCACATGTCTCTCGCAATCAAAACATTAATAATTCTCGTGAACAAACTAAATTTATACTCCTTTTTGCATTCATACGTGTTTATGCCTTGAATACTTGTTGTGCTCATGTCAACTATGTGGATTATACGTGTTATGCTAAATTCTATGATTATACATGCAAACAAACCTTATTTTGTGAAAACTATGATCAAGTCTCATCCTTTCCTCTTATTTTTCAACATCTAGATGCCTCCATTTCGTCTCCCGAGCACCCACACAAGAAGTCCAAGTCAACTTCGGGCTCCAAAAGGGGTTCCAACAATGACGAGTCAATGTCAAAGAAAGTCGTCATGAGGTTTATGGAGAAACAAATGGCTAAGGTCATCTCTAGCATCGTCAACAAAATCCAACCCCCACCAAGCACCAAATCACCCAATGCTTTCGTCGACTCCAAGGTGGCAACACCTAAGTCGACGTTTACCTTTAAGTAGTTTTGTTCATGCAACCCCCTAACCTTCACTGGTGAAGAGGATGCCACCACGTTGCTCCAACGGTTTGACGCCATTGAAGTGACATTCCTGCAAAGTGGTTGTCCTGATCACTTGCGAACCATCAACGCAACGGGTGTCTTCCGATCAAGAGCTCTTGATTGGTGGACCTCCGAGCGTAACGCTCGTGGAACGAAGAAGCTCACGCCCTCCCTTGGGCTGCTCTTAAGAAGTTGATGAGGGACGAGTTTTGTCCTCTACATGAGCTTCAAAGACTCGAGAATGAGTTCTAGAATCTGAAGCAAGTGGGGTACGACAACGCTAGCCTCACAACTCGTTTTAAACAACTGAGTGCGCTTTGCACTAGCCAAGTCGACACTGTTGACAAGGCCATCGCAAAGTACATTTGATGCCTCCCACCCTCGATCATGAACCTTGTGGACTCTGCCTCACCCAAAACCCTCAAGGATACATATCGCCTGGCCGTCAAACTCAACAACAACTGCGTTCTTCATGGAACCTCCCACAAGGTTTCTTCAAAGAATGTGCACCCAGAAACCACAACAACAAGGGCAAGAAGCGGAAGGCTTCAAGCCAAAACTCTGTGGTGGTCACTCCGCCAAACCCTCAACCCATCCAACAAATTGCACCAACCAACCCAGAGCCTATAAAGAAGGCATACACTTAGACTCAACATGCCAATACCATTACCCTATCCATGCACCATGCCGCCTATGCACGAGTTGCAATAGGTTTGGACATTTCGCCACCCACTATCGCAATGGCCCAAAGCCACCAGCCAACCAAAACCAAACCATTGCATTAACCCAAAACCCTGCACTAAACCAAGCCCAACCTCAAGCAGCCCCTGGTCGAGCCTGCTTCAAGTGTGGCGATCCTAACCACCTCACCAACGTCTACCACAACGCAACAACAACAACCAGCAGCAGCAGCAACAACAAGCGCATGGTAGAGCCTTCGTCATCACTGCAACTCAGGCTTAGAGTGCAAACGACGTCTCAACGGTATGTTTCACGTTAACAATGTCTATGTTTCGTGTTTCTTTGATACTGGCGTGGATAAAATTTTTGTATCCGTTGAATTCGAACCCTTGTTAAAGTGTAGACGTTCTAAGTTGCCCAAATCATTCACGGTCGAAGTCGCTAACGGAAAATCTGTCACTGTCAATTCTGACCTTTCTAAGTGCTCTTTGAATCTTAATGATCACACGTTTTCCATCGATCTTATACCCATGCAATTGGGTAGTTTTGATATCACAGTAGGCATGTATTGGCTTATGCGAGCTTGTGCTAAATTCGTTTGTTCCGAAAAGTTTATTCGTCTTCCCCTTCCTAACGGTGACTCTCTACACGTCTATGGCGAGAAACCTTCTAGAGGTCTCAAGCTTATGTCTTGTACTCAAGCAAACAAGTACTTACGCAAGGTCTCCTTCGCCTTTCTTGCCCATGTTGTGAAAAGAAGGACAAATGTCCAAGTGTGAGTGACGTACCTATCGTTTGCGATATTCCTGACGTTTTTCTTGATGATCTTCCTGGTCCTCCTCCTCCTTAATCTGTTGACTTTCGTATTAACTTAGTGCTTGGCGCTAAATCCCGTTATCGTCTAGCAACCTCAGAAATGCATGAGCTATCTAGCCAACTTCAAGAGCTTCTTGATAAAGGCTTTATACGCCCTAGTACTTCTCATTGGGACGCTCCCGTTCTGTTCATCAAGAAGAAGGATGGATCCTTTCGGATGTACATTGACTATTGTGAGCTCAACAAGCTTACAGACAAAAACCGATATCCCCTTCCTCTTATCGACGACCTCTTCGATTAATTACAAGGGGCGACGTGTTTTTCCAAAATTCATCTCCATTCTGGATATCATTAACTCGAGTCCTCGAAGAAGACATACCCAAAACCACGTTTCGTACACGTTATGGTCACTACGAATTCGTGGTCATGCCTTTTGTTTTTACCAACGTGCCTGCGATCTTCATGGACTCGATGAACCGCATGTGCAAACCCTATCTTGACCGTTTTGTGATCGTCTTTATCGACGATATCCTCATATACTCCAAGACACAAGAAGAACACGAGCGACATCTTATTCGTCAACTTTTATGTACAGAACATCTTTATGCCAGATTCTCCAAGTGTGAATTTTGGCTAAAAGAGGTTCAATTCCTTGGTCATGTCGTCAACGAGCTTTGTATTCACATCGACCCTTCAAAAATCGAAGCTATGAAGAATTGGATTGCTCCTAAGTCTCCGTCCAAAATTCGTTCATTTCTTGGTTTAGATGATTACCATCCTCGCTTCATTCGAACTTTTCCAAGATCGACGTTCCTCTCACATCCTTGACTCAAAAGGATAAACCTTTTGTTTGGGGTTTCGAACAAAAGGAGTCTTTTCAAACTCTAAAGGACATGCTTTGTAATGCTCCTATCCTCGCTCTTCCCGACAGGAATGACGATTTCGTCATATATTGCGATGCTTCAAACCAAGGTCCTGGTTGCGTTCTCATGCAACGGGACAAGGTTATGTCTTACGCATCGAGACAACTCAAAATTCATGAGAAGAACTATACCACGCATGACCTTGAACTTGGTGTAGTTGTTTTTGCATTGAAGACATGGCGACACTACCTTTATGGTACCAAGTGTGTGTGTAAGTCCCGTAAACGGATCAAACAGGTATCACTAACCTAATCAATAGCGGAAATAATGATTAGGAAGAAGAAAAATTTGAATAACTTCAACTTGCATACACCAAAAGATGTCTGATACAAGTTCTTTGATTACAACTCTCTAACCCCCTCTCATTAACCTAGCATCTCTATTTATAAGCACTATCAAGCCCACTATTACAACCCTAGGCCCATAAGGGACTAGGAAGCCCACAATATACACCCAAAGCCCAAAATAATCCCTAATGAGTAAACCTTTAGCAATCTAAGCCCAACAATCTCCCCCTAGGTTTACTACATTAGTCTTTTGGTTGAGCATCCACACCGAGCCTCCCAGCTATAATCCCTGCTACCGTTGTAATCCAATCTTTGGCGCAAACTTCATACAGCTCTGTAGTTCTAAGTTGATGTGATGCAAGAACCTGCAAGTCTTCGTCATGAAAGCTCACTAAGTCTACCACATCGTTAACTCTGAATGCCTTCTCCTTTGTCACTATCACAACGCTTTCGACTTTAGGATCGTATTACCAAAAATTGAAATTCTTGAGAATCCCGCGAGGAAATGTAGGAGCAACTGGGATAACAAATTCTTTGCCGGTCGGTGGCCACATCATTGACTTAAATCTCTTTCCAGTATGAGCATCACGAACTCCTTTGGCCGCTCTCAGATATGGTTCGGCAGTCTTCATAGTTTTGAAGCCACTTTTAACCTCACGTTCAAGCTTTTTGAAAAATCTCCATCTAGGTCCACGCTCGGTAGTATCATTGTCAGTATACGGAGCCCTCAATAGATCAGTCAAAGCAACCTTTGTCCACGTCTCAAATTGCGATTCCTTTGAATAATATTCAGATGTTCCATCCTGACGCACAATAATCCACATGTTTTTGACGTGGTCATACATCCAGCTGAGCACCCTTGACTTGTTTCCCACTTTGCTGTAATAGCTCAACCCAAGCTCCATCATATATCTTTCTGACTGATTCGTCGGATCCTTGAGCTGAAAGTTCTCATCAAGCGGATTTACATTGACATTCTTCATCAATACCATTTGTTTCTTCTTCTGACCAGTGGCACACTTTTGACTTGCAGTAAACTTCTTACGTGGGTCGCTCAGAAAATCGGCCAAACCTGCTTGGCGTTCAGCAACCATCTATTCAGCTGCCAATCCCTCTTCTTTAGTCTCCTCAGCCATTCTCTGTTGCACCGCACGATGCCTGTTCTCAATGTTCATCAGGTCGTCTGTTGGATCACTGAATTCCCTTCCGAATTTATTTCCAGCTTGGCCTTCAAATCAAATACCAGAGTCATAAGCATGGTTACATCTCCCTGCAACTGATCAATAGTTTGATCTCTGACGTCTAGACGAGTCTGTAGTGAGGCAATTTGTGCATCCTTCAGAATAACTTCTTGTTCCAAGATGACTACCCTCTTCTTTAAATCCACGACATCAACTTCCACATCATCATCATCGTCACTATCCATTCCCCCGAATTCAAATGCCCGTTTTTCTGATCGGCGCATATAATCTTCAGCAACATCACCAGTACGACCAACTCCACTTCGACCTGCTTCAGAACCGCCAATACCTGATGAATGTAACATTTGTAAAAATCGGGTTTTCAAAACCCGCTCCGTTTTGTAATCGAATATCAAGTTATAAAAGTTACGTCGAATATTTATGATTATTTTGATTTAAAACGATACATAATTAATAAATAAACAAAACTATAAAAATTATATTTGATAAAAAGTTAAAATAAAATAAATAAAAAAATTATGATGCTGTCGGGTCTCGAACCCGGGTCAGCCAAGACACACTTCAGCGACTTAACACACACTCACAAGACCACTCCGCCACATTGTGTTTTCTGCTAACTCTAGGAACACAAATGAAATTTATACACAAACCCAGTTAAAACCGGTTGCGCCATCTGAGAAACGGTAATCGGCAAACCAATCGTCAATTCGTTGTTTATTCGCACATTCAGTTTATAACCGATGCACCGACGGTTTTTAATCAAATCGGAATTGATTAAACATAAAGCCTCATCATTATCGGTTTTTATAACCGAAAAATCATCAAGTCCAGAGTTCTTCAACTTCAGACCACTCTCGCGACTCAGAGATATAATACCAATACTCCATTTCATTTTCGTCGCATTTTCAGACCATCAGAACGCCTAAATCAGCTCGCCGGAGTTTTCTGCAAAACTCGCCGGAAAACCGTATTCAACCCAAACCGGTAAAATACCTCTACTTTACTGTTTCAATCAATTGTTAGAACCTTACTAACATTAACCCATCGCTCATAATCAACCACAGACGACATTGCTGGACTTTCTGTTTTCGCCGGAAAACTTCTGGAATTGTCGGAAACTCGTTGATTACCGGTATGCTCATTCCAACGTGCTGATAATCAATACTCATTAGTTCAATTTCACATCTAATCCCTTAAACCTGTTAATTGATTCTCATAGCCAAAGGTTCCAAAAACAGAGCCGACGAGCTTCGCCGGATTCTCTGAAGAAGACGATCTGTTCGGTATCTTCTTTCCCCAAACTTTTCGGTTCAATGCATTCAAATTGGCCATCATGTTCATTAACTAAATTAATCGCGTATCAGTTGTTTTGATTGATGTCTGTGTTTGTAATGAAGAAGACGAGTTCAGAGATGACATAAGATTAATTAAAATCGGAATTATAAACGGGTTAGACACACAGTCCAGCGGTGGACTGTGTGCAAACGAAAAACATACACGTCCCGAGTTCGATCCCTGCTACACGCACTCCTTGTGTAATAAAATGCCTTTTTGATTAAAAACTAAACCGGGTTAACTCAGTTAGTTGTTAAGTATAATAAAAACCGAGATAATAACCGGGTTAGACACACAGTCCAGCGGTGGACTGTGTGCAACACTAAGTCATACGTCGCGCGTTCGAAACCCGTCACTAGCGCCGGTCCGTGGAATTAAAATGTTTTTGGCAATTAAAAGAATTTCGGTTAAAATTGAATAAGTATATAAATATAATTAAAAACAAGATTATTTCGGGTTAGACACGTAGCTCAGTTGGTAGAGCTGCATGCACGCGTACGGGAGGTCTCGGGTTCGAGCCTCACCTGGCGCAAATTAATTCGCTGACCGAACCGGTCAACGGTCAACGCTAAATAAACAATTTTTTTATATTTTTATTTATTTAATTTAATTTAAAAATCAATTAAAAATACTTAAAAACATTTTTAAAGATAGAAAATAGCCTTGAACTCACAAAAATATATCTAAAAATTTCATTAAAATCCTTAAAAAAATCCACTCGTTTAATATATTTTTCCGTTATTATTTAGGTTAGTATTTCTCGTTGTTCCGCTCATCTAATTCGTGCGCATCTCACCATCTCCAATCCAACGCACCCAATGTGAGTGAATCTTTACAAATTCCCCGTTTTAATCACGTTTTGGGGTGTATCATGTGTCTTGATATATATATATATATATTATACTTAAACCATTGTGCATACATCATATCATGAACTAGTGTATTCAGTTTGTTTCCTGTTGTGTTGTTATTGTTGGATGCAAGTTTATTATTTTCAGTACATGCAATTTCATAGGCCGTCGCTCCCCATTACATTATGAGCGTTGAGCATGTTCCCCATTTCATTATGAGGTTGAACCTGGCGTGCCCACATACGATCGGCTCCGTTTGATTGAGCCTTGATCGCACAGACATTTTCATTTTCAGTACATGCAATACGATCGGCTCCGTTTGATTGAGCCTTGATCGCACAGTTTCATTTATGTTATTTCCAGTATGATGTTGGTATGTTCATGTATGCTGTCATGTGTTATTGTATGTTATAGTTGTGACTGCTATTTGCCATTGCTTGATTATTTACATTTGCTCAACTATGATTATGCACAATTTTTCATTGATAAACTAACAATTAATTCATTAATAAATGTTTATCTAATAAGGTTCACTCGCCAACTTATGTTGACCCAAAACCCCCATTTTACACATGATACAGGTGAACCAGCAGCAGCTAGGAACACATAGGACTTGGACTAGAAGAATAAAACGATTTAGAGTTGGGATTGTTATGCTTGGTTTATTTTCTTTGTATTGAATGAACATGTTTGGATTTTTTTGGAAGTGTAACTTTGACTTTATTAAATATGAAACATATTAGTAAATGTCATGAGCTTTGGTGATAACCCAATTATGCCCCGACTCTTATTCCGCTGCGGGTCGGGGTGTGACAGATTGGTATCAGAGCCATGACTATAGGGATATAGGATAGGTTATTAGACCCTTAGAGCCTATACTATAGTCGATTAGAAACTTATAAGATTTTTGTGTGTTACATGCTAAATTTCATGATGTTTATATGTTTTATGTTAAATGTTACATTTGATATTGTGCAAGCATGTTCATAAGTATGTATTATCATATAATGCCTATCATGACTCGTATACTCATAACATATCACATCCATGAAAGCACACACCACATCATGATTGCTTTTACAATGATTTTCGTGTTTTTCAAATCTCATCAAAGTGAGTTCTCATGACGGGCATGTAGTAACTGGAAGGGTACCAGTACCGATAGTCGGAACGTCCTGTCTAGGCTGGCATTCGTATAAATCCAAAATAAAGGACCAGTTTGCCTACCTGAGGACTAACGATGAGAGTACGAAGTACCTACTAGGCCAAAGCATGCTATACCAAACGTCGTGGGAGCTAACCCCACTTTGAGTTGTCATTGTGTCTACACCTGGACACGTTCCGACCAAACATCTCATGAACATATTTTGTGGTTTGCATTCGGGGGATGCGAGTGTTAAATTGCCAATACTAATGTGAATCTACCAAGCCAATAGCCATGGGGGCCCACATGACTATGTAGGTGAAGGTATGGGGGACATTTGAGGCCCAACATGAGCGAACCCAAGACATCCTATGGATGTAGTTGCATTATTGATATTTATGTTATTTTCATTTTCTTAAAGACACATGACACCTAAAAAGACACCATAAACTCACAATCTTCTCATTTTATGATCCTGTAGATGTCGTCTAGACAGCAACGAAGGGGTAAAAGATCGGGAAGGTCTCAGGAACGTTTGGCCACTCAGATCGCGAAACAAATGGCCACGATACTGCCTGACATTGTGGTCCAAGTACAACAAGCCCTTGCTACAAATCCTACTAACCCACCCCAACAACAGGACCAGAACATCGACAACCCTCCTACCAGCAAGTGCTCTTACAAACATTTTAAGTCCTGTGATCCTCCTAAATTTGAAGGGACCGAGGGTGTCACTGCTCTCCTACATTGGTTCGAGGAGATGGAAAACACCTTTCTAAACTGCGATTGTCCTGAGGATCGCAAGGTTAGATACGCCACCGGGAGACTATTTGGGGTAGCTCTCACTTGGTGGAATACTAAGAAAGGGAAGAGGGGAACTGAAGATGCGATGGCCTTAACTTGGGAGGAGTTAAGGGAAATCATCACTAGGCGTTTCTGTCCTAGAAGTGAAATTAAAAAGCTGGAGGACGAATTTCATTCTCTAAAGCAAAAGGAGGGTGATCACACTACATATAACAAGAGGTTCTTGGAGTTGAACCAAATGGTTCCAAATTTGTTCACCCCAACCTATCGTCTGATCGAGCACTATATTCGAGGACTTCCCTCGAAAATCCAAGATTCAGTTCTCAGCGTTTCACCAGTAACACTTGAAGCTGCTATGGAGTTAGCAACTGAACTGACCGAAAACCGAATTCGCAACGGGAAGTTCAAAGAAGAGAAGAAGAAAGCCCCTGTTGAGGGACAAACTTCAAACCACCCCATTCTTTCCTCTAAGTTCGCTAATAAGAGGAAGCGCAACACCAGAAATTTTGCAGTTACTCAAACCAACTCCCCTATTCCTGCTGCACCCATTACTCAAGTCACTCCTTCACCCGCACCATACAGAAGACCCTACACAGGCCCGTTACCAAAATGTAACCGTTGCCAATATCACCATTCCCCTGATCATCCTTGTCAATATTGCACCGGCTGCGGTCGCGCGGGTCATAATGTTCAAACTTGCCGCATGCCTCAACGAACGAACCGCCATCAACCTATAACCCAAACCCACCAACAAATAATGGGCCAAGGCCAACAACCCCTACTACCACCCACTCAACATTTAGCCCAAACATATTACCAGCCCAATTATCCTATGGGTCAACCAATGCGGGCTTGCTACAATTGCGGCGACCCAAGCCATTTCCGAAATACTTGTCCAAGGTTGGTTAATGTTATTCATGCTCAGGCCCAAGGCAACCCGGTGAATCAAGCAAACCAAGCTCCCCCACCTACAAGAGGGAGAGCTTTCAATATCAACGCTAACCAGGCCAGAGCTGACGGCAATGTGGTTAACGGTACGTTCCTTATAAATGGTAGATATGCGTCTATGTTATTTGATACTGGTGCGGATAGAAGTTTTGTGTCTTTAGAATTTGAACCTATCCTAATCGGGATAAGCTCACGGAATCCATAACGGTAGAAGTTGCGGACGGGAAACCAGTTTCATTAGACTCTATTTTACACAATTGTGCACTCACCTTAAACGACCACGACTTCTCAGTTGACCTTATTCCGATGAAGCTGGGAAGTTTTGACATCATAATCGGTATGGATTGGCTCAGTCAACATCAGGCGGAAGTTGTATGTCGGGAAAAATTTATTCGTATTCCTCTTTCAAACGGTCAGACTCTTCGAATCATTGGAGAAACCTCGTTGAAAGGGCTCAGCTTAATGTCTTGTCTTCAAGCTCAAAAATATCTTCGCAAGAATTATGTCGCGTTTTTAGCTCATATCATCAAAAAGGAAACCATGGAGAAGAAACTTGAAGACATTCCTGTAGTAAAAGACTTCCCACAAGTTTTTCCTGACGACATTTCAGGACTTCCTCCAGTTAGAGACGTCGAATTCCGTATTGATCTTATACCTGGTGCTACACCAGTTGCAAAGTCTCCATATAGGTTAGCCCCCTCTGAAATGCAAGAGCTAGCCAGTCAATTGCAAGAGTTGACTGACAAGGGATTCATACGTCCTAGCTCGTCGCCTTGGGGTGCACCTGTCCTTTTTGTAAAGAAAAAAGATGGATCTTTTCGTATGTGCATCGACTACAGAGAGCTCAACAAGTCAACCATCAAGAATCGCTATCCTTTACCTCGCATTGATGATCTTCTTGACCAACTACAAGGTGCCAGCTGCTTTTCAAAAATCGATCTTCGATCTGGCTATCATCAACTTAGAGTGCATGAAGAAGACGTCCCTAAGACTGCTTTTCGAACTCGTTATGGCCACTATGAATTCATGGTTATGCCATTTGGATTAACCAACGCACCAGCTGTCTTCATGGACCTAATGAACAGAGTCTGCAAACCTTATCTTGATCGATTTGTTATAGTCTTCATCGACGATATTCTTATTTATTCAAAATCTAAAGCTGATCATGAGCGTCATCTTCGACTCGTTCTTGCACTTCTAGAAAAGGAAAAGCTTTATGCCAAGTTCTCCAAATGTGAATTCTGGTTAAAAGAGGTGCAATTCCTCGGGCATGTAGTCAATGACAAGGGAATACATGTTGACCCTTCAAAGATCAAAGCAGTTCAAGAATGGCAAGCTCCACGTACACCAACTGAAGTAAGATCTTTTCTTGGACTAGCTGGCTATTATCGTTGGTTCATTTCAAACTTCTCTCGCATTGCTGTACCACTCACGGCTTTAACTCATAAGGGAAAACCTTTCGTATGGGGACCCAAGCAAGAAGAAGCTTTTCAAACTCTTAAACAAAAACTTTGTGATGCACCAATCCTCACTCTTCCTGAAGGTTGTGATGATTTTGTAGTCTATTGCGACGCGTCAGGGCAAGGATTAGGCTGCGTTCTCATGCAAAGAGGAAAAGTCATAGCTTATGCCTCGAGACAACTCAAGACGCATGAAAAGAACTACACCACTCATGACCTAGAACTTGGAGCCGTTGTATTCGCTCTTAAAATATGGAGACATTATCTCTATGGTACTAAGTGTGAAATATACACTGACCACAAGAGTCTTCAACATATCTTCAATTAAAAAGAGTTAAACATGAGGCAACGAAGATGGGTCGAACTTCTGAATGATTACGACTGTGAAATTAGATACCACCCTGGTAAAGCAAATGTGGTGGCTGATGCACTTAGTCGAAAGGGTTATGCGAACTCAATTCATCTTCTATGTTCGCAAATTATAACCGACATTAAAGATCAAATTCAAGAAGCCCAACACGTTTCAATAACAGAAGAAGATGTACGAAAGGAGATGTCCTGTGGAGCCGAGCTAAAACTTGAAACTAAATCAGACGGTATTCTGTATTACCTAGATCGTATCTGGATTCCTAACCACAACAATCTTCGTGAAACTCTTATGAATGAAGCTCACAAAACGCGATATTCTATACACCCAGGAGCCGATAAGATGTATCAATACCTACGATACACCTATTGGTGGCCTGGAATGAAGAAGGATATTGCCGTTTTTGTTTCCAAGTGCCTCACATTTTCCAAGGTGAAGGCTGAACACCAAAGACCCTCAGGACTTCTAGTCCAACCGGAAATACCTGTATGGAAGTGGGAAAATATAACCATGGATTTCATTACCGGGTTACCTCGCACTTCTGGTGGGTATGACACAATATGGGTAATTATAGACCGACTTACAAAATCAGCTCACTTTATTCCTATCTGTGAAGATTTCAAAAACGAAAAGCTTGCACGTATTTATATCAATGAAATCGTAAGCCGACATGGGGTACCGTTAAGTATTATTTCTGATCGTGATGGTCGTTTCACCTCACGAACATGGCAAGCAGTATAATCCGCTATGGGCACACGATTAGATCTCAGTACCGCCTATCATCCTCAAACTGATGGACAGTCTGAGCGCACCATTCAAACTCTTGAAGATATGCTTAGAGCATGTGTCATAGACTTCAAGGGAAATTGGGACGCCCACCTACCACTAGTAGAATTTTCGTACAACAACAGCTATCATTCGAGCATCGGCATGGCACCTTTTGAAGCCTTATATGGTCGTAAGTGCCGATCTCCTGTATGTTGGGACGAAATTGGGGAATCACAAATTACTGGTCCAGAATTGATCCAAGAAACCACAGACAAGATTCATCAAATTCGAAACAATCTTCTAGCGGCTCAAAGTCGTCAAAAGAGTTATGCAGATAAACGACGGAAGCCCTTAGAGTTTAACATTGGTGATCATGTGCTTTTAAAAGTATCACCGTGGAAGGGAGTAGTTCGTTTTGGTCAAAAGGGGAAGCTAGCACCTCGTTACGTAGGACCTTTCAAGATACTCGAAAGAGTAGGTCCTGTAGCATACAAGCTTGACCTACCAGAAGAACTCAACAGGATTCATCCGACATTCCACGTGTCGAACTTGAAGAAGTGCCTCGCTGATGAGAATCTCCATATTCCGCTGGAAGATATTCAGATTGATGAATCTATGCATTTTATTGAAAGACCAGTGGAGATCATGGACTATGGGGAGAAACGTCTTCGACGAAGTCGCATTCCAATTGTTAGGGTACGCTGGGAGTCGAAACAGGGACCTGAGTTTACTTGGTAACGTGAAGACTCAATGCGTGAAAAATACCCGCATCTTTTTCCTACTACTTCAACTACATAAATTTCGGGACGAAATTCCTAAAAGTAGGGGATACTGTAACATTTGTAAAAATCGGGTTTTCAAAACCCGCTCCGTTTTGTAATCGAATATCAAGTTATAAAAGTTACGTCGAATATTTATGATTATTTTGATTTAAAACGATACATAATTAATAAATAAACTAAACTATAAAAATTATATTTGATAAAAAGTTAAAATAAAATAAATAAAAAAATTATGATGCTGCCGGGACTCGAACCCGGGTCAGCCAAGACACACTTCAGCGACTTAACACACACTCACAAGACCACTCCGCCACATTGTGTTTTCTGCTAACTCTAGGAACACAAATGAAATTTATACACAAACCCAGTTAAAACCGGTTGCGCCATCTGAGAAACGGTAATCGGCAAACCAATCGTCAATTCGTTGTTTATTCGCACATTCAGTTTATAACCGATGCACCGACGGTTTTTAATCAAATCGGAATTGATTAAACATAAAGCCTCATCATTATCGGTTTTTATAATTGAAAAATCATCAAGTCCATAGTTCTTCAACTTCAGACCACTCTCGCGACTCAGAGATATCATACCAATACTCCATTTCATTTTCGTCGCATTTTCAGACCATCAGAATGCTTAAATCAGCTCGCCGGAATTTTCTGCAAAAGTCGCCGGAAAACCGTATTCAACCCAAACCGGTAAAATACCTCTACTTTACTGTTTCAATCAATTGTTAGAACCTTACTAACATTAACCCATCGCTCATAATCAACCACAGACGACATTGCTGGACTTTCTGTTTTCGCCGGAAAACTTCTGGAATTGTCGGAAACTCGTTGATTACCGGTATGCTCATTCCAACGTGCTGATAATCAATACTCATTAGTTCAATTTCACATCTAATCCCTTAAGCCTGTTAATTGATTCTCACAGCCGAAGGTTCCAAAAACAGAGCCGACGAGCTTCGCCGGATTCTCTGAAGAAGACGATCTGTTCGGTATCTTCTTTCCCCAAACTTTTAGGTTCAATGCATTCAAATTGGCCATCATGTTCATTAACTAAATTAATCGCGTATCAGTTGTTTTGATTGATGTCTGTGTTTGTAATGAAGAAGACGAGTTCAGAGATGACATAAGATTAATTAAAATCGGAATTATAAACGGGTTAGACACACAGTCCAGCGGTGGACTGTGTGCAAACGAAAAACATACACGTCCCGAGTTCGATCCCTGCTACACGCACTCCTTGTGTAATAAAATGCCTTTTTGATTAAAAACTAAACCGGGTTAACTCAGTTAGTTGTTAAGTATAATAAAAACCGAGATAATAACCGGGTTAGACACACAGTCCAGCGGTGGACTGTGTGCAACACTAAGTCATACGTCGCGCGTTCGAAACCCGTCACTAGCGCCGGTCCGTGGAATTAAAATGTTTTTGGCAATTAAAAGAATTTCGGTTAAAATTGAATAAGTATATAAATATAATTAAAAACAAGATTATTTCGGTTTAGACACGTAGCTCAGTTGGTAGAGCTGCGTGCACGCGTACGGGAGGTCTCGGGTTCGAGCCTCACCCGGCGCAAATTAATTCGCTGACCGAACCGGTCAACGGTCAACGCTAAATAAACAATTTTTTTATATTTTTATTTATTTAATTTAATTTAAAAATCAATTAAAAATACTTAAAAATAACATTTTTAAAGATAGAAAATAGCCTTGAACTCACAAAAATATATCTAAAAATTTCATTAAAATCCTTAATAAAATCCACTCGTTTAATATATTTTTCCGTTATTATTTAGGTTAGTATTTCTCGTTGTTCCGCTCATCTAATTCGTGCGCATCTCACCATCTCCAATCCAACGCACCCAATGTGAGTGAATCTTTACGAATTCCCCGTTTTAATCACGTTTTGGGGTGTATCATGTGTCTTGATATATATATATATATTATACTTAAACCATTGTGCATACATCATATCATGAACTAGTGTATTCAGTTTGTTTCCTGTTGTGTAGTTATTGTTGGATGCAAGTTTATTATTTTCAGTACATGCAATTTCATAGGCCGCCGCTCCCCATTACATTATGAGCGTTGAGCATGTTCCCCATTTCATTATGAGGTTGAACCTGGCATGCCCACATACGATCGGCTCCGTTTGATTGATCCTTGATCGCACAGACATTTTTATTTTCAGTACATGCAATACGATCGGCTCCGTTTGATTGAGCCTTGATCGCACAGTTTCATTTATGTTATTTACAGTATGATGTTGGTATGTTCATGTATGCTGTCATGTGTTATTGTATGTTATAGTTGTGACTGCTATTTGCCATTGCTTGATTATTTACATTTGCTCATCTATGATTATGCACAATTTTTCATTGATAAACTAACAATTAATTCATTAATAAATGTTTATCTAATAAGGTTCACTCGCCAACTTATGTTGACCCAAAAACCCCCATTTTACACATGATACAGGTGAACCAGCAGCAGCTAGGAACACATAGGACTTGGACTAGAAGAATAAAACGATTTAGAGTTGGGATTGTTATGCTTGGTTTATTTTCTTTGTATTGAATGAACATGTTTGGATTTTTTTGGAAATGTAACTTTGACTTTATTAAATATGAAACATATTAGTAAATGTCATGAGCTTTGGTGATAACCCAATTATGCCCCGACTCTTATTCCGCTGCGGGTCGGGGTGTGACAATGAACTTCCCCCAAACTCCATCATTTGAAGAACCGTGTCAGCTAGAATAGACACAACAGTCGACCGCGTAATAATAGGGGCGGTTGTCTGTGTGGGTAAAACAGATATGTCAGGTATCGAAGTATCAACAACAGATTCCGCAACTATAGACTCAGCAACGGTAGAAGTGATTAACTCAGATTTAGCAGCAGTGATAGCAACAGGAGCTTCAGGTTCACTTGATGGAATACTCGGCTCGGTTCTTCTCCTTTTAATCAATGGCACCTCATCTTCTTCATCTTCGTTATCTTCCTCAACCAGATCAATCGGTGCAACGATAGGTGGAATATCAAGTGGAGGATCACCTTGCTTCTCCTGAATATCCTTCAAATGAGCAATCAAAGCTTCTAAATTCTCCGATGATAACTCTGGTAAAACAGGAGTCAAAGTGGCGTTGAATTCTGCGAGATCGTCAAGAAAAACTTGCCCAGCATCGGCTTCGTCATCAGTAACTAAGTCCTATATCTCTATCTCTTTCTCTATAGCAGGTATATCGTGTTCTTCGACCACTATAGCATTGACGGGAGGAGGATGAGGTGGAATATCCAAACCAACAACATCAGCGAACTTCCCAAACTTCTTTAGAGCAAATCGACCCACAAACACCATTTTAGATGTTGAGGTTCTTCTTCATCGTACCAAAACTAGTTGGCCCTATCGGCTTCATATTCAGCAAATTGGCATCTGACGCATCCTTTGCCAAGTCAGGGTAGCAGGCATCTAGAATTAAATGGACGAAACGCGGGTACAAAAGAAACATTCGCTTCTTGGAATGTTCAAGAATTTTCTTCATGTTGTCGAAGATATAACCAGAATAGTTATACTTCCAGTCCATAACCAACGAAACTATAGCAGATGTCTGGGCTTGATTCGGCTGATCAAGACCGCCTTTGTTCTCTGATACACACTGCATAAACATGTGAACAAGTAACCACCAATAAGCTGGAAACATCTTCTTCAGTAATGGTGGATACGGTCCTTCATATCCCATTTCCATCAACACATGAAGCACCTTCTCTTTGGAATATATCGTTGGATCGCTAAAAGTGTCGGCAATTTGCAGTACCTCTCTGACACATGCTTTGTTTACCAAAATCTCTCTGCCCTGTATCTGCGAACGAATAAATGGTCTCCCATCTTCACCTCTTGGATGAAATCTTGCTCTTTTCCAGAACGAATGCACTATGTCTCTGTAGATAACCGGATTAGCTCGGAGAGCATTGCAATCTTACTGCATTTAGTCCCACAATCATGGATTGGAACTCCTGAAAGAACTCTGCTGGAGGGTCTGAAAGATAACCCGCTTGGTTGTGGAATTGCTCCTCAACCAGCATCACAGCATCAAATGCTTCTTCAACCATATCTGTCAAGATAACAACCAAGTTAAATCCTAACTAACAAAAGTTAACGGAGCTTGTCAGTGTGACAGTTAAAAGTAACTAGATAGTTCAAACAGATGTTAAGGTTCAAATAAATAAGATTTCAAGTCATTTTAGGGTTCAACAGTTGAAAAGGTTCAAACCGGATGAAAGGTTCAAAAACGTCAAATCCGGATTACTGACAGTTCAATTTTGATCCGGATGAACCCTTTCATCAATCCGGATTAGAAGGAGGTCAATTACAATTCGGACAAAGGTGCAATCCAGATTACCCATAGTGTCTCGGATGAATTATCATTCTGGATGAAGATTATCCGAGATCCAATCCGAGATGAAATCCGAGTTCATCAATTCGGATGAATACCCATCTGGAATGAATCTGAAATGCCTTAGACTTTGAAGATCTATCCGAGACACAATCCGGAATGCTTAAACAGTAATATTTTCATCTGGAATTCATAAATTTAAGCAGTCTATACCTAATCCGGATGAATGTCCGAGATGCACAGTTCGGATAGAGAGAACAGAGAAGAATTTGGATTTCCGAATTTTGTGAATAATCCGAAATGAAATATCAGAGATACCTATATACTTTCTGAAATGGGCTTGGGCCTAAAATTTCAAATCCAGATTGGACTTTTGACCGGCCCAATCTGGAACAGTAACACAGTGGGCCTGTCTGGAAAAGTCCAATTGGGCCTTTCCGGAAAAGCCCAATCCGGAACAATACCTTTGGCCCAAAGAAACACAATCCGGAATAGTAATCTGGGTTTCCAATTTTTTAAGACTTTTAACCAATTTTATTAGATTGGCCCAATCCCGAAGCACAGGGCCATTCCAATATCTCTTGACAGAAACCATCTAATCAAACTTCATCAAGTAGACTAACCAAGCATCCAATCACCTTTTAACATTCTACAAAGAAAAATTATTTAACACACACATAAAAATTAACACAGCCTTGCTAAGGGATCAAATCGTTTCAAAGGCTAACTAAGGAACATTTTTCAGTATGAGCAGGTTCAATTGGTCTAAGCGATTGTCAATAAACTTGTCCATTTAAATCTAAAACTCAACCCTTCCAGTTCAAGCATTATGATACGCTTAAGGTAGTATTATACTATGATACTCATGTGTCCCATACCATGACATACCCCCGCGATCAAGGTAAGCACAACAATTCATCGTAGCAGGTGAGTATATTGTGGTCATCCTTTTATTTTACAACATCAGGCTATTGGTGAACAGGTCAGTACTTTCGTACAGCAGAGAGACCAACAGTGACTGATGAGGGTTAGGCAAATACCTTATGTGGTACGTAAGAACTTATGAAGAAACTTCTGTTCTCTTAGGTTTTGACCTTTCCATTTTGGCTCTTTTACAAAGATATTCTGACTGTGCCTAGATCTGCATATAATCTGGATGCAACAGAAGGGCAGCCAAGATATCCCTGGAGGACTCAACAGCATAAAGACCCAAAACCTTAGATGTTGGCTATCTATCAACACAAGATTTAATACCATGAAATCATATGCCTATAGTAAGTGACCCACTGTGTACATAGTTCGTTATGTTTATATCATTTAACCTTCCCCATCCGGTTGAGTTTTAGACCTACCGAGACATCCCTTTCGATCTAAATCTTTTCCCGCTTCGACACCTTACATGTATTAGTAAAATATTTTATCACGAAAGAGTATTTCATTTCCCTATCCTTGCAAAAATTTTTATTTTTTTATTTTTATTTTCTTATTTTATTTATTTATTTATTTTTTTGTTTTTTTAAGATTTCTCCCCTAAATTTGTGGATACATATGAACAAATTTACGAAGCAATGAAAATAAAATAAGAACAGTAAGCAAAACACAAAGACGAAGGATGCCTAGGTAGAAAACCGAATCATTTTGAGAAGATCCACAAGCACTTGAAAACGCGCGTTGCTAACGGGTTTCGTGAACAAATCCGCTACATTTGCATCAGTGTGGATTTGCTCAAGCTTTACGAGACCCTTTTCATAGCAATCACGGATAAAATGAACTTTAATATTTATGTGCTTGGTTTTGGAGTGAAAAATAGGGTTTTTAACTATTTGGATAGCGGCATCATTATCACAGTAAATTGTTGTGTTTAGATAAGTCAAACCGTAATCCGCAAGCTGATGTTGCATCCATAAAACCTGGGAGCAGGAAGCAGAGGCTGCGACATATTCTGCTTCTGCAGTAGAAAGTGAAACCGTCTATTGCTTCTTGCATTGCCACGAGATTAAGCGATCTCCCAGAAATTGGCAACCAGCTGAAGTTGAGCGCATATCCCTATCTGTACCTCCAAGATTACTGTCAGAGAAAGCAAATAGTTCAAATTCAGAATTTTTAGGATACCAAAGGCCCAGTGATGGAGCCCTTTGAGGTACCTAAAAATTCGTTTAACAGCATGTAAATGAGAGAGTTTAGGAGTAGCCTGATAACGAGCACACTGGCAGACGACAAACATGATATCTGGCCGGCTAGCAGTGAGATACATGAGTGATCCAATCATGGAGCGATACATAGTCGGATTAACAGGCGTTCCTTCAGCGTCTTTATTTAGTAGAGGTCGTTCTGCTATAGGTGAAGCCATAGGCTTTGAATCTGTAAGCTTGAATTTGGCAAGAACGTCATGGACACATTTTCCTTGATGAATTAGGATACCCTGTGGGCTCTAACGAACTTGAAGTCCCAAAAACATGGTCATCTCTCACAATGAGCTCATCTCAAATTTTTTCTTCATGATCTCTTCAAATTCGCGGCACAAGCCATCATTGGTAGAACCAAAAATGATATCATCAACGTAGATTTGAACAAGAATAATGTCCTTATCAAAACGTTTGATGAACAAGGTTTGAACAATGGTTCCCCGAGTGTATTCATGAGCAAGCAGATACTCTGTAAGAGTGGCATACCATGCGCGAGGCGCTTGATGCAACACATACAAAGCTTTGTCTAGTTTATAAGCATAGTTTGGCTTGTTAGGACCAGTAAAGCCTGGTGGTTGTGCCACGTAGATTTTCTCTTTCACCTTGTCATATAGAAACGCAGTCTTGACCTCCATTTGATATACAGTGAAATCCATGTAAGATGCATATGCCAAGAAAATGCGTATAGCCTCCAAACGCGCGACAGGTGCGTAGACCTCATCATAATCTAATCCTTGGACTGTCAAAAACCCTGAACCACCAGTCGAGCTTTATTTCGAATGATAACTCCAGTGTCATCTTGCTTGTTACGGAAAACCCAACGAGTTCCAAGAGCACGTTTTCCTTGAGGTAGCTTCACCAATTGCCAGACACCAAGCTTCTCAAATTGATTGAGTTGCTCGTGCATGGCATCCACCCAGCCTGGTTCCTGCAAGGCAACATCAATACTTTTAGGTTCAATTTGTGAAATGAAGCAAGAATAGAGACAGGTATTGATATCCCCAGATTGGTTGCGGGTTCGAACAGCAGCGTTGACAGGACCAATAATATTTTCAATGGGGTTATCACGCTGTAAACGATGTGGTATTGGTGTAGCGGGAACGAGAACATCAGTTTGCAGGTTGGTAACACTAGCTGAAGCTACTCCAGATGACTCCCCCTCAACAGATGCATCAGTAGAAGTAGTTGCTGAGGAATTAACCGAACAATGAGTGGAGTAGGCTCTGGGAACAGAGAAGAGCCCAAGACATCGGGAATAGGTCCTTCATGTGTCGTAGGACGTTCTGGGTCAGAAATAACAACTTCAGGAGGATCGGTCTGAGTAGGAAAATTGATAGCTGGTTCTTGAGAATGCGAAACGATGGAGGAAGACGAGACTGCGTCATTAAATCCAAGAGGATCCACACTCAGCTGCTTTAAAGTCTCATGTAGCTCGGCAGTGTCAGCATCGTCTTCAGATGAAATGGGCACCGTTGGAAGGGCAAAAATAGAGATGTGACCTACAGACACATTAGAAGACACATCAATATGATTAAATAATTTGGAATAGTCATACAACTAGTCAGGACTAATGCGTGTGTCCTTGGGATTTTCCTCCAGCCAACCCACATTGTAGGTTTCAACTACCATCTTCTTGATCTTGTTATAAACGTGGTATGACATATTTTTAGAATAGCCAACGAAGATGCAAGGATCCCCGCGTGATTCAAACTTTCCTTTAGCGTCCATGAGCAGGATAACACAAGGGCATCCGAACTTGCGGAGACGCTTGACCGAAGGTTTGCGACATTCAACCACCTCGTATGGAGTTTTCATATGGTGTTTATTGATCAGGGCATGATTCTGAATATAACATGCAGTATTGATTGCTTCTGCCTATAAAATAAGAGGTAGCTCGGATTCAACCAGCATAGTGCGTGCAGCTTCAATGAGTGTGCAATTTCTGCGTTCTGCCACCCCATTTTGTTGTGGGGTTATGGCTGCACTAAACTGTCGGTCAATCCCCTTGGAAAAGTAGAAAGAGTTTAAGGTAATATTCTTAAACGTATCCCATTATCACACCGAATAGCCTTCATCGTAGAATCTGTCTGGTTTTCCATAAGCATGACAAACTGTTTGACCAACTCAGCGATTTCACTTTTATGTGTAAGAAAGAAAACCCAGGTGACTCGAGAGTAGTCATCAATAATAACCAGACAGTAAGCCTTCCCGCCAATGCTCCGTATGTCTGTTGGACCAAAAAGATCCATATGTAGCAGTTCTAAGACTTAAGACGTTGAAGGAGCGGCTTTAAATTTGTGTGCCTGTCAATGTTGTTTTCCACGCGCACATGATTCACACTTTTCGATCTGCATGAAGTCGCGAACTGGTAGATCTCTGACTAAACCACCTTTTGCAAGACAATTCAAATTCTTCATGTTGATGTGTCCCAATCTGGAATGCCATAGCATGGCTTCATGTTCGGCTGTAGATGAGAAGAGGCAGGTGAGCTTGTCAGAAGGAGCCTGGTTCATATCGATAACATATGCATTTCCTTTTCGTGCAGCTTTAAAAAGAATCCAATCATCTGGAATAATTAAACCAGGTTTGAGCACATAACATCCTTTCTTGGTGAAAAGAACATCCAAATGATTGTCACAGAGTTGAGACACACTCAAAAGACTGTGCTTCAATTCTGGTACGTAATTAACATTCTTAAAGCTGAGGGCTCCGTTGCAAACAGTTCCTCTCATGGTAATCTTCCCTACCTCTCCACCTGCGAAGGAAACAAACCCGCCATCAAAAATCTGAATGTCATTCAACTGCAAGATGTCTCCGGTCATGTGCCTGGAACAGCCACTGTCAATGTACCATAGTCTAACAAGAGCGCCAGAGCTGTTCCTGCACATTTCAACGGGTTTTAGTAGAGACTGGAACCCAGGCCATTGAAGATCTGGGCTTGCCATTAGCATCAACGTAAGTAACTCACGAAAGATTAAATTAGTTGAGGAAGAGGTTGATGATGATTTTGATTTATTAGAAATGGGGTTAGAAGACTGAGTCTTGGCCACTAACTTAGGCCTCCAGGTTACCGAATCAGACTTCTGCACAATCCTTGGAGTGCTAGAAGGATTATAGGAAACTGAATGTCTCAAGGGTTTGAAAGATTGTTTCTTGGCCAAGTTCCAGTCTTGATCAGAAGACGTAGCCACAAATCGAGCCGGGGGTGGGCGATTAGGCATAGTCTTCTGATGTCTGGAATACAAAGTTTTGAACGAGGTAAAGGTCTTTTGACAATTGCGAGCAATGTGCCCGGGAGATGCACAATTGAAACAGGTCTGCCTCTTCTGGAAGAAAACAGTCCGTTCAGCTTGGGAAATTCTAGGTAATTTGTCTGTCAGTTTCTTGCTTGTGGGTACTGACGGCTGATGCACGGTCTTGGTCTTGACGGTGTCCTGCGCACAACCATCAGCACACTTGTTAGTTTTGTGATTTGAATTTAAGGTTTTTGAACATGGAGATTTTGGCAAAATTTTAACTGATATCTATTCAGCTGGTTGCTTAACAGATTCAGTTTGCGACTGCTGAGTCAATTTTTCAGTTTGATGAGGAGACCCAGCAGTTGCCGTTTCAGTTTTCGAAGACGCCTGTTTTGTTTTCTTCTTTTTAGATTGGCGTGTTCTCCGCTTCTTAGTCTTACTCTTCAAATCACATTTCGTGACAGATTCTGTAGAGGACACGAGTGGCTCTACAGGGATATCTTGTTCTGAGATTTCAGAAGATGAATGTGGAATCTCGCGATTTTGAAAAATTTGAGACTCCGATTCAAATTAGTTTTAAGATTTTCATTTGAATCATGAGAAAAAGAGTTGTTGAACTTCTGTCATTTCGGAATCAGTCCCTTGTGTTGAGTCGCCCGAGTCTTCTAGAATTATGTCACCATCAACATTCACAGAATCGGTTGGTTGGTCTACTTTCACACTATCAACCCTAGGAGATGCATCAATAGACGAAGCCTCTGGAGAAGAACTATCGGTATCCTCAGCTGAAAATGATGAAACCGAATCATCTGTTGATGCAGAACCTGCAGCTAAATTCATTTTCTCATCACAAGAGTTATTACAGTTATTAGCATCATTCAAAACATCAGTATTTGATGAAAAACCAGAATTAAAACTGTCTAAATTCTCAACACAACCAACACTGTTTGAGCATGTAAATTGTTCAGCAAGGAATTGATTTAAAATGTCAAAAGAAGGCTTATAAAATGCATAATCAGCAGCCGAATTGAATTTGTATTCAGACATTCCTCTTGATCACCCTCTGTGATATCCTCAGCTAAAATTTCTTCTGCACATGAGTTAGACACATTAGTATCATTCACGAATTCAGTTTGAGTATCAGAAGATTCTTTTCCTTTAGATTCTGTAGAGGATGTGGATTTTTCTGCCTCAGGCACTACTTTCTCCAAGCCATCTGTACTTCCAGAAGGATGATTACCAGTTTCATGTGAAAGTAGTGTAGAAGCAACAAAGACATCATCCCTCTTGTGTTCAGTGGGTTTGGAGAACTTTGGGTAATAGGGCGTCCATGGTTTGGATAAATAATCTGAAGGTTTACCATAAATCATTTTTTCTGCATTTTCTACATCATCCTCAGATTCAGGCATTCTAGTATAATTATGATTATATGGTGGAGGCGCCCTATTATACCAAAGACCTTTGGTAAAATTCTTTTGGTAGTTAAGCTGGAGGTCACATAAGTCCTTGACAAGTTTACTAGAAGTTTCAAATTTTTTAATGTTTATTTCATTTTCGTGAAGCTTCCATGTCAAGGAATTTAGCTTGGCTAAGGCTGCTTGAAGTTCTACGTCCTTTTCAGCTAGTTTTAGTTTATAGTCGTAGACTCAACATTGTTGTTGGTTCAAGTCTAGCTTTAGCTGAGCTACATCTTGTTTCTGAGCTCCGACCTTCTCCATAAGAAGCTTGTTCTTATCTTTAAGGGCGATGTTTTGTGCGCAGCTTGTTGGTATTTAGCTACTAGAGTTGAATTATGGGCGCGCATTTGTGATAATTTAAAACGACAACTATCAGAACAGAGTATTCAATTTACCATTTCCGAAAGATCGAGCGTCTCAGTTGTCTACGCCATCATGCAGTGGTTACTGTTCTTGGAGAGATTCAATGTTTCCATTTGAGCTGCAGCATCTGCCCAGTTAAAACCTTCATGCTGTTGGGCCACCAATGCTGTTGACTTCCCGCTCGAGCTGCTTGATGGACTCGTAGTGGACTTTGAGGGAGAGACGGGAACCAGCTGTCTGTCACTACTCTGTATATCAGCGACCCTTGATGATACATACCCGAACGGTGGCTTCTTGCATTCTCTGGCAAAGTGTCCTGGTTCGTGACATCGGTAGCATCTAAGTTTGTCCTTGGTGAGACCAGTCTTCAAATTTGACAAGGGTTGCCTTCCATACTTCTTTTGAAACTTGTTAACCCGAAAAGCAGCCGTTGCTAGATTCCAAGAAACATCGATCTCGTCGGGGATCTCCTCCATGATTTGATCAACTTCGGTTGGTAGAATGGATGGAGGAGTCAGATCACCTGCCAGGAAGGCGTTTAAGCTTTTGGTCATTGACGCTGCAATAGCCAGTTTCTCTTCGTTTTCTTTAGTGAGAAACGTCGAGTTGGACGCAGGTTGAGCAGGTGCAGGCGCTGGTGCAGCAGTTTGAGGAGTGTTGCCTTGTTGCACTGTTTGAGGAATTGCAGGACTGAATACCATGTTAGGATACTGAGCATGGTACTGAGTGTGAACTTGAGCAGCTGAAACCATCGTGGGATTCTGAGATTGAAGACCATACACGTACTAAGTGTTCTGAGGCGTGGCTATAGGACTATAAACCACGTTTAATCCACCCGGTGCTTGTGAATTTCCTTACAGAGGACTATAAATAAGATTTTGTGACATTAGAGCCGTATTTTGCCCTATCATCCCTGCAGCCATCAAACTGCTTTGATGATTGATTTCCCTCTGCTTGTTGTCAATCTCACATGATTTGATAGTAGCTATCATCTCAGTGAGAGTGACATCATTCAAGTTCTTGGTCTTTTTGATCATGCCCACATCTGCATCCCAACTCTTGGGTAGTGAGTTTAATAACTGTCTGTTCATGGCACTGTTGGTGAGGGTAATCTCAGCTGAAATCATCTGGGAAACAAGCTTGACATAGCGACGAATCTGGTTTTCAATAGTTTCCCCATAGATGTGATTGAATGAGCTGAATTGCTGATTCAGCCAATTCACCCTGCTTGCTTTCATGTCTGCATTTCCCTCGTAGAGATGTTGCAGTTCACTCCAAACTTCCTTGGCGGTCTTACAGTTTCTAACCGCGATAGAGATATTAGGTCCAAGGGCCATGGTCAGAGTTGCCGAGGCCTTCTCATCTTCCTCTATTATCTAGATATCCTCTAGAGTCCATAGGTGCATGGGCTTAGGAATTTTCGTGTCTGGATCTTGCTCTGTACTGTAAACTATGATTCTTGGACCATTCATGATGAATCTCCACACACCAGGCTCCCTAGCATTGCAATACTTCTCAAAACGAAACTTCCATTCGTAATATTCATCCCCATATAATAAACGTGGCACTTTAGTGGAAGTGCCAATTACTTGATCCAGCTCTTGATGGAGGGCCAGTGTTTGCGATTACAGGGCAGCCAGAGTGGCATTCGTCAGATCTTGTGCAGTCATGTATCCAGCCATCATAATTAAATTGATTAAAAATTTACCAAACCGATTTAAAATTAATTTATTTTAAGTTTGTTAGATGAACAATACGAAATCCGAAATTGGTCCGGAATGGTCAGATCTGAAGTCAATGATGGTAAAATCCGGAAATAGTATCCGAATTGATGATAATCCTGATTGATGAGTCCGAAATAAAGAGTCCGACTTGAAAACCCGAAATGAAGAACCCGGAAGTTGATGGATCCGAAATGAGAAGTCCGAATGACAAATCCGGAATAAAATCCGAGATGTATGATCCGGAATACACAAGTCTGAAGGTGAATCCGGAAAGGTGAATCCGGAAAGGTGAATCCGGAAAGGAGAATCCGGAATGAAGAAATCCGAAATGAAGAAATCCGGAAAGCTTGTACTATCTGATAAATCTGGAATCCTTATCCTTATCCGTAACAGTAATCCGCTTTTCCTGCAACAGTATTCCAAAATCCAAGGAATCGATAATTGCAACAGTATCTCGGATCGTAATCCGGATTGAACAACAGTCCGGGATCAATCCGAGATGGATGATCTCCTTCGTGTTCTTCGGAATCCGGAACAGTAGTTGATCCGAAATATGAGAACCTTCTTCGTGTTCTTCGGAATCTGGAACAGTACCAGATCCGAAACCTTCAAATCCTCTTTGAGTTCTTCGGAACAGTAGCACTTCCGACGATGAACAGTGATCCGGAACAGAAACCAATGCGAGCAGCAGCAACACTCTTCGAAAAACTTCTCAATCAGCAATACGCGGAGCCTGTATTTGAACAGCAGGCTTTGATACCAATTGTAAGTCCCGTAAATGGATCAAACAGGTATCACTAACCTAATCAATAGCGGAAACAATGATTAGGAAGAAGAACAACTTTGAATAACTTCAACTTGCATACACCAAAAGATGTCTGATACAAGTTCTTTGATTACAACTCTCTAACCCCTCTCATTAACCTAGCATTTCTATTTATAAACACTATCAAGCCCACTATCACAACCCTAGGCCCATAAGGCACTAGGAAGCCCACAATATACACCCAAAGCCCAAAATAATCCCTAATGAGTAAACCTTTAGCAATCTAAGCCCAACAGTGTGGTCTTTACCAACCATAAGTGCCTCCAGCACATCTTCAATCAAAAGGAACTCAACATGCGTCAACGTCGCTGGGTGGAGTTGTTAAACGACTACGAATGCAAGATTCACTACCATTGTGGTAAAGCGAACGTTGTGGCCGATGCTCTTATTCGTAAAACTCATGCAAAGAGTATCCATTCTTTCCAAATTTTGAGTAACCTTAAAGATCGAATTTGTGAGGCACAACACCATCAATCAACGAGAAAATCATGTACAATGAGATGAAGTGTGGTGCTAAGATCAACTAGTATCCAAATCCGATGGTATTTTGTACTATCTCAATCGTGCATGGATTCTAAACCTCGACAACCTTCATGACTTCTTGATGAAGGAAGCTCATAAATCCCGATATTCCATTCATCCTTGCATCGACAGGATGTACCAAGACCTTCGTACGTCTCATTGGTGGCCTGGTATGAAGAAAGATATCGCTCTCTACGTCTCCAAATGTCTCACTTGTTCCAAAGTCAAAGTCAAAGTCGAACACCAACGTCCCTCTTGCTTACTAGAACAACCTGAAATTCTTGTCTGGAAATGGGAATAGCTATGGATTTAATCACTAAACTCCCTCGTACTTCTTTAGGTCACAATAGAATCTGGGTCGTCATTGATCGTTTGACCAAATCCGCTCACTTTCTCCCCAGTCGTGAAGATTATAAAGTCGAGAAACTTGTTCATATCTACACGGATGAAGTCATTTGTCGTCATGGTATCCCCATTGACATCATCTCGGATCGTGATGGTCGTTTCATCTCGCGTCTATGGCAAACATTCCAAAATGCTCTTGGTACTCATCTCAATCTTAGTACCGCATTCCATTCTCAATCCGATAGTCAAACCGACCGTACTTACCAAACTCTGGAAGATATGCTTCGTTCTTGCGTAATCGATTTTGGTGGCAACTGGGATTCGCACTTGCCTTTGGAAGAATTCTCATACAATAACAGTTATCACACTAGTATTCAAATGGCGCCATTTGAAGCATTGTATGGTCGTAAGTGCCGATGGCCTATTTGTTGGCACGAGATCGAAAACGCTCAAATCACCGGCCCTGAACTCATACAAGAGACAACGGACAAGATCTTGCAGATTTGTGATAACCTTCTCAAAGCTAGAAGCCGACAAAAGAGTTACACCGATAAGAGACGCAAGCCTTTGGAATTCAATGTTGGTGATCATGTACTTCTCAAGGTATCTCCTTGGAAAAGAGTAATTCGATTTGGTAAGAAAGGCAAACTCGCTCCTTGCTGCGTAGGTCCTTTTAAGATTATCGAAAGGATTTGCAAAGTAGTGTATCGACGGGATTGACCTCAAGAGCTCACCAATGTTCATTCGACTTTTCACGTTTCAAACCTCAAGCAGTGTCTAGCTGAAGAAGGACTTCAAGTTCCGCTCGACGATCTCCAAATCAACGAGTCCTTACACTTTGTGGAAAAATAAGTCGAAATCATGGACCGAGGAACCAAGCAATTAAGACGTAGTCGCATTCCCATAGTCAAAGTTCGATGGGAAGGCAAACGTGGAGTGAGTTCACTTGGGAACTCGTAAGTAAAATGAAGACCAAGCATCCACATCTTTTCGTTGAGTCTTCCTCTTGAATAAATTTTGGGACACAATTTCCTAAAGTAGGGGAGACTGTAACGCTTCGCATATTTGTATTTTCCATTTTTCGAAAGCTTGTATTCACTTTCTATCATTAGTAACTTTGTAATCATACTTCATTCCAATCTTGTAAATCCGAGACATCAATCATAATGGAAAACCAAATGTATATCAATTGTATCTTAATTCATGCTTGTGTTATATGAAATTAATCAATAAATACGTATTTACATTTATACTTATGTTATATGCAATAAATCGAGAATTTAAACTTCTTTGGAATGTTATTCATATATGTTTACTCATTATGCATACTTACATACCTTTAATTCCTAAAAAATATACTTTTTTATTATTATTTATAAAAACGGGATTTTAATTTAAATTTGAAATTTCCCTCCTCCCATCACCCAACCACTTCATTTATGACCAAAACCTAATACCCACTTATAAATACAAGCCTCCAGCACCTCCTAAACACTTTCCACACTCTCAATTCACTCTTAAGGCTCCAATGTTTGCAACTTCTGGGCAGAAAATTTCTTGCTCAAAAAGTGAGTTTCCAACTCACTTCTTCATCTTTTCTTCTTGTTTTCTTGTATCTCCTTTCTTGGATAACCTCTAGGATTGTTACCCCATGTTTACCAAGGTAAACAAGGTGGAACATCACCATATTTGAGGTCCAAAGTTGGATAAAATTTCTGCATTAATTAAAACTTTTAGACACTTGTTTTTATTTACTTTTCTTGCTTGAATCTTGTGAGTACTTATTTTTGAACCTATCTAAAGTTATGAGACATGTTTTGGAATGATTCTTATGGGTTTAAGAGGTGCAAACACCTCTAAACTTTCTTTTGTGTTAGGGTTTATACAACCCACAAATGATGAAAGCATCCAAGCTTGCTATGATTCTTATGACAAGACTTGTATTTTGGTATAGCTGTGAATATTTGGAAGCCTTGGCTATCCTAACTTCATTTCACCACCTCACTTGATGTTTTCATCTTGCTATCCCAAGTAGTTTGCTAGACATAACGTGACCTAACCCCGTCTAGCCTCCGACACTTAGTTAACTCTTTCCATGTCGGGAATGGCTCACCCGGGTTAAACTTACTTGGCTACTTGATATAGTAAGTAAATGTACAATTCCTTTCATTCATGACCATCCGAATCATCTTTGTGATGATTTGTATATTGGTGAATCATACAATGAGGTTAATCCTCCATGCTTGACTTATGTAACAATCTATAATATTTATGATGGACTTAGCTTAGATTTACTATATAAACTATATAAAAATAAAATATTATATATATATATATATATATATATATATATATATATATATATATATATCATACATGTCCAAATTCATGATGGTAGTTGGTTATGATTACTTGTTATGAGCCTAGGCTACATTATCTATGATTCTAAGTCTCTCGTTCTTGATTTTAACGAGTACTTAGACAAGATATACTTTTGTGCATATATACTTTTGTACTTTGAAATTCTAATCCGAATCTTTCGTTATCATTCGAATACTCACACACCTTCGTTTACCCCATGTAGGGTAACTTAGGTGTTCCACCCTCCAACTCTCCAACACTTCACGGGATTAACAAAGGAAGCTTTGCAAAACCGTAAGTACACTCGAACACCTTTTTTTTATGCTTTACACTTTTGGGTGCAATATGTTTAACCTATCAAATTACACATTCACAATCGTACTTTATGCAAGCACAAACAATCCATACGTACAAGCTTAAAATACGTGATACTTGATTTGTATTCTTGGAACATTCTTATGTGATTCACATGTCATTAACTTCTTACGACACTCCCCTTAACATGTATAGCGCTATAGGAGTAACGCATCGCCCTTAGTCTTATGGTAATGTTAAGTCTTTAATTCATGCGGTAATCAGAGGGTTGACTTGTTAAATTGCATGCATTGATACATTAATCTACTTAGCTATTTTGCCATGCGGATTCGTTTAAACCTTTTTACATACTTATGCTATATTAAACTTGTGTACTCGTCAATGCTTTTATGTTGAACTATACTTTCAAACATGTTGCAGGTTGATGATGTTGATATTAACGAAATGTGGTATGGACGCCTTAGAAACGCATTTAGAAATATAGATTTGCTATTGTAGTGTTATCAAATTTTGTTGTGTTTTAAATTTCAAATTGTTGTATTTTGATTCCTTGTATTGTACTTGACAATTATTATCTATGAAATGAAATCGGTTTTAAATTAAATATTGTCACATTAGTGTTATGATGCTTCGAGCAATCTATTTCGTCCTATCTCGATGTTTCACCATTGGTTGGGGCGTGACAGTAATTATTTAAATTATGAGTTATCTAGACAAGTAATTAGTATTATAAAAAACCATTTTATAATATATGTATATATATTAAGACACATATAAATCTCGCTTTTTGAATATAAATAAAATATAAGTTGTTTTGACATTTATATTCCAAATAATTACATGTTATAGGTGAAACGATCGTTTGAGTTGTGAGACATTTAAACGGGCATCTAAAAATATCAAAAATCGTCAACGATTAAGATAAATAGACAAGTTATTAACATTAATATATATGTTATATATTCATCAAGATGCAAGCTGTTTATATATGATTATAATATTTACATATTTATATCTTTTATATATAATAAATGTAAATAATATGGGTCATGAGTCAGAGTGATATTGTATCTCAATTTGCTTTGGTGCACAAACTTTTGGGTCTTTATTTTCATTAATGAATATCCATATTACTACACCTGATATGATTAACAAATGGATACACATATCGCGCGCTAATTATAACCGGGATCTTCTTCACTGTCTCTTCATCTCTCCCAAACCCAAGATTTATTATCTTCTCCTTCATAACATGGATTCATACCGTAACTAATGAAGGATTTGAATGATTTTAACTTTTTTTAGCGAACTGATGTTATGATTAGGATTACCAAGCCACCATGGTAATCAATCTCCATTTCGTTATTGTTTTAGAATCAATAATTCGACGTATTTGTAGTTTAGTTCCTTGAACACCACTATTGATATTCGATTTATTATGTTGTTCATGTTTAAGCAGGTATGTGGTTTTGTAGATGTTACAAATGAGAAAGCGCAAAGGTTGCAGTTGTTATAAAAAAAAGTCTATTACCAGTTTGTATATAAATAGAAATAGAAATTATAATCCACTCATAGATCAATATTTTATCTACAGGTTGAGGTGGCTTTAAATGTTAGCCTTTATGTTGATAGCATAATGGTGCACACGAATTCATTCCACATGGTTAGTAAATCGACTAATTTGACTTTGCACTTGCATAAAGTGACGACTATTGATGTTTTGGTGCTTTCTTTTTGCAGAAAACTCATAAGTTAGAGGATGCAAATGGGGTTCGTATTAATTCTCTCAAATCTCTTTGATATAGTTCTGAAATTTATGATCTTCATAGTTATGATTTTTAACCTGTTTTCATCATTGTTAGTTATGAAAACAAGTTTAAAGTGTCATTCAACCTATTTATGTTTTTGTTGTCAATTCGCTAATTTAGATGTGGGGCTTTGGGAGTATATTTTGAGGGGGTGTGTGGTGCATGTACCTAAGCCGTAGGGGAATGAGCTTCTTTTGTGTATTTAGTGTGTCTAGGGAATTGTGGTGTATATTATTAGAGTTACGGCTTCGGTACTTGGATTCTTGTACGGTGGTTCATTTTTTTAGGGCGGGTTTTAGGCTACTCAGTAAGGGGGCCCGCCTTGCCCCGTCACCAGTCCTGTACATCATTTCCATGGGGTTGTCGGCGTCTTCAGCGTCTTCTCCCAACCGTTCCAGCCGACTCTCCACCTCAGCAAAAAATGGTTTCAGTTCTGTTTGCTCTCTCTCTATATATATATATGTGTGTGTATATGTATATATATATATATCTGTTTATGTCTTTACAGTGTGTGTGGTTTTAATGGCAGAAACCTGCATCTAATTGGGGGTCAAGAAGATGATGAATGGAGAGTGGAAATGATGAATTTGAAAAGGTTAATGTGTTATTGAGAATTTGATTAGAATTGAATGAGAATTTGGGGGAATTGAAATGGAATTTGAGGGATAGAATATGGGGTTGGGGAAAATGTGTATTTAATTTTAGTTTATGTATAGTAAAGAAAGCCGGAATCATGTAGAATTTTTAAAAAAAGTTAGAACTTATTAAATTTTTTAATATTAGTGATTTTATTTTATATTAGTAAATTTTAAAAAAATAGTTGAATTGAAAAAAAAAAAGAAAAATAAATTAAACTAGGTGGGGTAGGGTCGTCACTCATTTCTTTGGTTCCATTCTTGGAGGGGCGTCCTCCAAGGACTCTGACGTGGCGCTGACGTGGAGGGTCATCCTTCAAGGAGGCCCATCACTCACACTGACTAGCCTTATTTCTCTGGGCGATTTGGTTAATAAAAATGAGTCTAAGGTCGAATAATACATATCTATTTGTAAGACTCCAAAACCCGGTGTCTCACAGTTAGCTCATCATTGCATAAATAGTCTAAAACAGTCGAATTTAAAAAAAAAAAATAAACCAAGGAATACACAACGAAAGTAAATACCCAAAACATGGGAAACATGCAATTCAAAATATAAAATTTAGTGTCTAACATATATTTATTGAATTACGTCCTCATGCAACAACTAAGTCGCCATTCATCCATACAACTAAACTCATATCAATTTAACGTGCATGCAAAAGTTAACTAGGCTGAGTGAATTCATGTTTTTAATGTAAACAGATAAACACTTCTGAAACATTTTTTTCATGGTCATAAACAAATGTATTTATTTTAGGCTCAAAATTCATCTTTAACGGTGAAGCATACAACATCTTTTCACTTTAAATCCCAAATACAAAGTAATAAAGGGACTTTTCATCTACTCTTGCCCAAGGGTAGATAAACTGCTAGGGTACTTCCTCTTATCCCAAAGACACATAAACTATTAGGGGATCTCCTCTTGCCTTAAGAATAAATACTGTTAAGGGATTTTATCTGTTCGATCTGGCTATGGAATGACCTGACACATCACACACAATCCTCATGAATAACAAAAATGTAAATGCAAAGTAACTATACAAAGATCATAGAAAATGGTTTATCATCAAATTAATACATCAAGCATACATGTTAGTCCTAAACTTTGAAAACATTTAAAACGAGCATCATGAACTCACACATAAATGCATACGTGGGTGTGTGTATATATATGTATGTATATAGGGTTAGAGTAAAATGAAAATTCATACGAGTTGTGAGAACTTAGAGAACTCGACATTACAAAAGGTTTTTACATTTTTTACCCAAAATCCTAAAAAATCAATTTTCCCATAAAAAACTATTTTTATTTACAGCAGCCACATATGGTGTAAAAAGCTGGTGTCATTAGGTTTTTACAACAACTGTAAAGGGTCCGAAAACACCACTTCTTAAATTTTATATTTTTTACAGTCGTATTTGTAATATTTTAATCAGGGATGTGAAAAAGGGGGCAAAACTCGCATGGAAGGCCGAGTTTTCTAAGTTCTCACAACTCGTATTTGTTTTCCCTTGATCCGAATCCTATGCATATATATACATATATTTACTTTATATATATGTAAATATATATAAATAGGTGAAAGATAAAACGGAAACCCACTTGAGTTGAGAAAACTCAAGAAAACCCTATGTAATATTTTTATTTTTTTCTAAAAAAATAGGAGAATGTAACATTAATGTACTTGAACATTTTTATAAAAAAAAGTAAAAAGCGCCTACTTGTTTTTTTTAAATGTTCAAAATTTGTATGTTACATTTTTTTTGGACATATATATTATGTAACATGAAATTTTTAACATTTTTGAAAAAATAAACTACTTAGCTTTTTTTGTGTTTCTTTTATAAAAATGTTCAAATATATGTATGTTACATTTCCTTTTTTTTAGAAAAAAATAAAAATATTAAATGGGGTTTTTACAAAGGTTTTTTGAGTTTTTTCAACTGAAGTGGGTTTTCGTTTTATTCTTCCCCTATATAAGTATACGTATATATTATTCTAATTAATGTTCGCCTTCACACAAATAGGTATATAAAACGTATAACCTTACTTAACGTTTCATGTTTAAAAACCATACGAGTAAAATAAATTTCATACATACGCAAAAAGTTTCATAACTTCCTACATAAATATAATCATACGAATTTAACGTACATATTAGCCCAAATTTTAAAAACACTTAAAAATAGTGGGCTCAAGAACTCACTTGTATCGTAACAAACTATCTCACGCTTTCCAAATGTTCTTCTAGACCAGAAACACCCATACCGGAACCAATCGTCACCACTAATGCTTGCAACCGATTACGATCCTTGGATTTCAGTTATGGACAACCTCTTATAAGTTCCTTAACAACCCCGAATGAGTGTACGTTACCTAAAGAACCGCTACCGATCAACCCACCTAAGAAACACCAATAATGGAGGAGCCCTATTACCTTCGAGAACTCACAACAATGGAAATCACTAAAGCCCTTCTTGCATTTTCTTCTTGATGACAGAAAAAAGTGTAAGGTTACTTCGACGATGACGCGTTTGTTTTGAAACTTGAAAGATGACAATCATCCCAAAGTTACACACAAGCCCCTCACGTTTAGCACAAACATATAGTTCAATCCTTAATTTATTTGCAAAGTGCAAAAAAGCCCTCCAAAGATCCCTTTTTGGTGTAATAAGTGCCCCATGGTTTCTTAGAATTCATGTTACCTCAGCAATACCAAAATGTAGACGCTAAACCCCGTATTAGACGATAAATTAGGGCGTGATGGTCTTGTATTAAACTCTTTAGTCAACATTCCTGATTACACTTTATATCTTTCAAATTTTCATTTAGACATCTTGGCTTGTGTTTTCCATGATGATGAAATTCAGTTTCTTTCCTGGATGGCATTAGGAAGAAACACACGGGTTATTGTCCTATGCAGAAAACTAAGAGATTGGTGGCACTGGGTAGGTTATATTGTCAGCATCTTGACGGCATTAAAATGAAACT
This sequence comes from Scalesia atractyloides, assembly GCA_947069175.1. Lineage (NCBI taxonomy): Eukaryota > Viridiplantae > Streptophyta > Magnoliopsida > Asterales > Asteraceae > Scalesia > Scalesia atractyloides. Next base: position 17,715,564 of record CAMTDV010000022.1, on the reverse strand, counting down.
ATACAATATATATAGACCACCTAAGAATTCAAAGTTTTTCACTAGACCAGTTGGGTAAATATTTTTAAAATTACTTGTAGAAAGTGTCATCAGTGGTTAAAATTTTCATTACATCTAGATGACAAAATTGTGTCTGATTCTACTCGATAATAAACATTAGATGGATTGTTGAAACATATATGAGTTGATTATGGTGTGTTCTTTTCGTTTCACGTCTTTAGGAGTGACAAGATTTACATGCATTTTCTCATTTATGGAAACGCCATGAAAGAAAAAAAATTGATAGCTAATGTTTTTTTCAAGTTGTTTTAGTATTTGTGTGGACTTAGTGAACTTTTTTGAATACTTGGTGGTTATTTTATAAGCTTTATTATTTATAATTTTGAATGCTGTTTTGTTAAAATCTCAAAAATGAGTCTTGTTACATTTTTCTAGCAACTTGGAGCTTATTCACATTACCATTTAACCATGTTAACTCACTGTTCGTGAGTATGTTCTCATACAACTTCTAGCCTCTTACGACGTACTCACACAACTTCTAGCCTCTTACGACGCTCACCTGTCATCAAGGAAGTGTCAAATGGGTCAAATCACTCATACAAGTAGAAAGTTTCAACATGTTCACTTATAAAATATTAGCTAATACATGTAGGTCAAATGGGTCAAGTCAGTCAAATAAGTCAAATAAAAAGTTCACACTTTCAACTAGGTTACTTATAGAGTTAATTATAAAGGTTGTCCTTATCGTTTACTAAAAGTAACACCTTTAAGTAATAATTATTTTTGTAACGGTTCAGGTTTAGGTTCCGTGGTTTTCAGTTTATAGCACTTTTGAGTATTAAGGCTTACTGTCATTAACTTTTCATTTAAATCCGTGTAAAATGACTAAAATACTTCTATAAAAGTCTGTGTTAGTTCTCAAAGTTATTACATTCAAGAAACCACAAGGACTATCTGAGTAAGTAACTCTAAAAAATATAAAAACTCATTATATTTGTAAAGAAAACATAATAAAATATGCTACATAAAATTATTTAATACTTATATTGCTAACATTTATATACATGCAATTACCAAACTTCTATTATGAGGAAAAATACTATAATAGAGACAATGTTTAGTTTTTTCTAATTATCTTTTTATATAACCGATTTCAAAAAGAAATTTGATAAATATAAAACTCAATTAACACAATTTTTTCTATCTTTTATTATATGGTCGGTGAACATACAAGTTTGTCTATATAGCATAAGTATAGAGAAGTCTCAAATCCACATGTCAAATGTATACTAACTTTTATGAATCATACTAGCTTGCATGAACTATAAAGCAAACCAAATTGTCCACTAACGTAATCTTATCATCGCAAAGAATAAGACCGTAAAAAATGATTACTTAACAATGACCCACAATGGGTGGTGTGCTACTCCTATAGCTATATACATGTTAAGTGAGACTTGGAAAGTTAATGATAGATAGCATGCATACGAGTATCCTAGTATGTATAAACAACTAATATAACAAATAGTGTGTTTAAGGATTAAGTTATTGATTGATTGTATAAGATTGGTTGTATGTGATATTGTGTATGATACCTGTTGTAACCCAAATAGTGTTTTAAAGCAAAAAAAATGGGCCAAGTATACTCACGGTTTGCGAATGCTTTCCACAAAGGTGAGCTTTGATGCATTGGAAGGATGGAGCACCGATGTTATCGTAAAATGGATAAACAAGGTGTGTGAGTGTGACAAATTTAGAGTTGGAAGGAATTCGGAAATCTAATAGTATGAAAATACATAAAAGTCTATCTTACTTGAATACTTATTTGGACACCATTTTAAATAGTGTTTTTCATGAGTATGACACTCATTGGAAGCCCAAGATTAGAAGTTCAAGACCTACAACACATGACATTCAACTATGGATTGGTTTATATCATGGTTCGATTTCGGACTTAATATTGTATGTACAACACACACAACACACACACACATATATATATATATATATATATATATATATATATTTTAAAGTACAAGTCATAGATTATCATGCAAAGGTAGGATAAAACCTTTAACCTTGGGATTTCACAAATACACAAATCATCACAATGATGATTCGGATGGTCATGAATGAATATAAAGAACAAAATGAAATCATCTAATTCACCAAAACAACCAAGTGAGTTAAACTAGACGAGTGGGTTCCAAACATGGATAGTGTTTGAAGGCTTAGTATAGTTTGTTCACTTTGTTTACTTGAAAGTTGTTCAGTGACTTAGATGGTATGAAATTAAGCTAATTAACTAAGTAATCCAGTGATGTATGTGGAATTCAAGTTGTAGAACCAATGTTCCATTGTTCAAACCATTACCATAACTCAAATCTTTGAACATTGCAAGTTGAAGACTTGGTTCGGTTCCTCTACTTTGTTGTATTATGGAGATTACTTAGGGTCTTTGAAGAATTAAGAAGTAAGCATATGAACCTATGCTTTCGGGAATAAACCTTAACTCGTGTCCTTCTATATGAAGTTTAGTTGGGAACTCAGTTTGGTATATAATATCTCAAGAAAACAAAGTAGAAAAGAATAAGTATGAAAGTTTTAACAAAACTTAGAAAAATAATCCTAACTTTGGACCTCAAAATGGTGATGTACCAACTTTTTTTACCTTTTTAAATATGTAGTAACACTCCTAGAGGTTGTCCATGTAGGACAAAAACAAGAAACAAGAAGAAAAGGATGAAGAAGCAAACTCAAACTCACTTTTTAGACTTAGAATTTTCTGTCCAAAAGTGGAAGATTTCTTGATGATTTGATAGAGTTTAGGAGTGATTAGAGAGTATGGAAAGTGTTTAAAAGGTTATGAAGGCTTGTATTTATAAGTGAGGATTAGCGTTTGGTAGTTAATGAAGGTGGTTGAAAGTTAGGACACTAAAGAAAGTGACTGGGGAGATAGAAATTTTCATTTTAGTCCTTGCATTTGTATTGTTGGTTATTTGTTGCTATAAAGGTGTATGCAAGTATGTTATAAGTGTGAAACACGTATGAATGTTATTCCAAGAAAATATAATCTCGATGTAAGTCTCGGTTTTTAACTAAAACATGTATTTCACGATTGATTAGTATTATGCATGTATGATTAAACAAGGTTGATATAAAATTCGATTTCCATTATGATCAAAGTCTCGAGATTACAAGGATTAAAATGAAATAAGAATACAAGATTTCTAACAATAGAAGTATGAAAATACGGAACGTTATAGTCTCACCTAATGTAGGAAATTTCGTCCCGAAATTTTTTCAAGAGGAAGACTCCTAGGAAATAGTGGTTCTTCCAATGGTTGGATATGGGTAATAAGATGTTTGACTAGGAAAGTGGTTGTCATTTACTAATTAAGAACTATCACGTGCAAGCGTACAAAATGAAAGTAGGTTAACTGCGACATGCAAAATCGGTTAACAAACGTTTCGGCTATATCGCTGCTTCATTGAGAAGTGTAAGGATTTAATGATTTGATTGGCTAAGTAAACGAGTGTAAATAGACAATTTGGAAGGATAATGGATGAGTTCATAAAATAATTTGCTTGTCTAAAATGGAATGGGTTATAACCCATAAGTAAGTGTAAAAGGTTGAAAAATGGATATGTGTGTATGGGTGATGGTATTGTGATCAAGTTTAGGCAATGTGTTAAATAAACGACCAAAAGTAGCGCCTAGTTAAACCGACTTAGATTTTTTATTTAATTTTTTGTTTTAGGTAAATAAGGACGTAATCCTATAAAACGAGATAGTCAAAGCCATAATTGTAAGTAAGGATTTTATCGAGTTAAAATGATTTAATAAAGATTTATGCTTGAAAGAAAAGACTTTACTGACTTGAAATGAGATGGTGAAATTTATGATTATAAGAAAAAGATTTATCAATTTAAAAATGTGATGGTACAAGTTTATAGGTTGTAAGGAGAGCTTTATTGGGAATTTAGGTTGAACAGTTGAAGTCTAAGTATAAAAGAGGAGGAAAAGAAAACTCATTATATAGTATTGATAATTAGGCTAAAAACTCATCAATAAGTTTGGGCTTAGCTTTGACCTTTCCCATACTTGCAAAAGTTCATACCCTTTTGTAGATCTCATCAGACAATTGTATTTCTAGTATTGTAATAATGAGTCTCGGATACATTAAAAATTTTAAAGTTGAGTTTACATTTGAAACTAGCTCTTTAAAAAACTGATTTGAAAGCTTAACTTTTGATTCAGTCAAAATAGAGTATGCAATATACTCGGAACAAAGGGAACACGAGGGTCATATACCACTGATCTCTAGCAACAGGTGTTCTGTTGTGACAAGTACTGACCCATTCTTCATTGTCATATTTTAAATTTATGACAAACAATCATCGGAGGCTTGTTTGTCATTACGGTATTGTGAGGATCATGAGTGATTGACATCTCTTTGAGTACTAGTGAAATTTGATTAAGAAAAAAAAACAGAGTATTTGAAATAGTTTATTTATCTGATTAACCTATTTTTTTCTCAATGTCCTTGATCACTCAATAAGTTATCAATTTGAGCTAGTTTATCTTCTGAATCAACTATGAAGCCAGTTCAGTAAATAGTCTCTGATACCTATTCTTGGATCTGAGAGTGTGTGTAGTATATGTTTTTATGATAAAATAGTTAATCAAATTTTAAAAATTCAATCAAACAGTGATAAGCAAACACATCAATCTAACACCACTGTATTTGAGAATGATTGCAGAATGATTTCATTGAATTGATTATGATGTACTACAATCACAAGGTACATACAGTACTCCCCATTACCAGGTGAAGACTCTCTTACTTAGTTTTTATGCTCACAGCTCTAAGTGTTAGCTATTACAATGAACAAACTAAACTATATATAGGAGGAGTGAACTGCTGGTGACATTATCACGAAAGCGACCCTTAACAGCTTCATTAAAGCAGTTGTGAAAACTGCTGGATAGTTACATTGTTGCATTGAACTGCTGCTTCTTTGTGAGTTAGCATGAACGGCTGGATTTCACAGAATTGCCATCATTTTTGGAAATCTAGAAGTTCTGTCTTTGACTTATTAACTTGGTCGTCTTCAGCCTTTAACTTTGGTTGACTTTGACTGTTGACTTGTTGACCAGAACTTTTACAATTAACACTTTGCTTCTAAACTTTGATCTTTTAAGGCAATAATTTGATGCAGTAGTAGTTGGGGCAGCTGTTTTGAGAAACTTTCAAGAGGAGAGAAACTGCTGGACTTGTGACTGTATTTTAACTTATTTTATCAGGCAGGAATGATGGTTCCCTTGGGTTTTGGCTTTTATCATCAACAAATCTTATATAACCCAATAAAATACAATATAGTAGAAAAGATCTCTAATTCGTTTATAAGAATCACTTTACTTTTGTATTCCTCGGGCCCTTTTCCAAGTCTTCCCAGCTAACATATAACCTAACGTACATAAAAGACATATGCACGCCTAAGTAAAATAGTGGGAAAACAACTATAACATATATCATGTACACAAAATATATAATGTTTAGTATAAAGAAAAATATCTAAATAATATAAGTTTCAGAGTATCACGTTCAGATTTTACCTTCAGACTTCACATTCGTATATCAAATTTCATATTCAAATATTGATTAGCAATATAGTATAATATAATAATAACAATGCTACGATAACAGTTTCACAGTCACGTAATAACGAATTTAGCTAGATGCTAGAAGGAAAACAAATAACTTTCTAAAAGTTTCGGATTCATGTTTTTGAGGTAATACGATCGTCCATTTTGAGAGTATATATAAAAAATAATTTCCATTTAAGCTATAAATTCAAATACGTATCCATCTCTTAGGTATGTTTGGCAAAAGTAGCTGTTATTGGTAGCTGGAAGCTGGTGGCTGGAGGGTGGAAGCTGGTAGCTGTAACTGTAGTTTTTTAGATATATTTAGGTGTTTGGCAGAGTAGCTGAAACTTTTAATAAAATGTATAAAATGACTAAAATGGACATTAAAAAGTTGGTACATTAAAAAGTTTATTATCTTTAGAGGTTAAAAGAGTCATTTTCCCCTAAAAGCTTGTATCTCCTTCTAACCGCTACTAGTAGGAGCGTTTAACCAAAAGCTTCAAGCTCCTAACCTAAAAGCTTCAAGCTTCTTTAACCAAACAAGGTTTTTATTGAGTTGGAGTTTTTTCTTAAAAGCTTAAAGCTTGAAGCTAATAAAAGCTTCTAAAAGCTCCATGCCAAACAAACCCTTAATGAATTTGAAATATATTCAAATTACTATATTATCATTACGATCTATCCTGAATATCTTATTATATATTTAAATAATACTAACGCCATATATATATATATATATATATATATATATATATATATATATATATATATATATATATAATTTTATATATCCATAACATTCTCTGTTCAAATTATGTAAATCATATTCATATCTCATTTATCTTTCTATTAAATTAAAGTGATAGTATTATCATTACTAATTATAACATCTAGTTATTACAATTCTACTCTCTTAAAAGAAATTTCGTCCTTAAAATTTCAAGCAAATAGTTATAGATAACCTAAATAATTGTAAATATAAGATAAGTTGTTGGATGCAGGTAGAAATTTAAAAAATTTATATACATATAACGGAAACCCATGTATTCTAAACCCAACTTGTACTTGACAGATTTCTTAACTTGAAGTCTACGCATTACCTCACATGTTTTTCTGTTTTATTTAAGAAAAGATTCTATGGCTGGAAAGAGCCTGAGCTCTGATACAATAATTGTAACACCCCAATCGTGCTAGTCTAACGCTTCACTTATACATTATTCAGATAAAAGACATTCACAACATAATTCCATGGATAATAAAAATATTACAAAACTTATGATAATTCAATACACTACAAAACATCTTTAATCCGTTTACGAAAATCTCTTTTTTCTTTTATCCCTCGAGCCCTTTTCCACGTCTTCCCAACTAACTTGTAAACTAACATACATAAAAGACATATACACATACGAGTACAACAATGGGACAACAACTATAACATATATAATGTACACAAAATATATAATATTTTGTATAAAGAAAAAGATCTTAATAATATATATAATGTACGCAAAATATATAATATTTAATATAAAGAAAAAGATCCAAATAATATCAGTTTTAGAGTAGTACGTTCAAATTTCACTTTCAGACTTCACATTCGGATTTCAGATTCAGAACTAATTAGCAATATAGTACAATATAATAATAAGAATATAACGATACCGGTTTCAGAGTCACATAATAACGAATTTAAATCTCCTACTATGAGATAAAAAAAACCTAAATTCGTACACACAAAGTTATCAAAAATCCATACCTTAATCGTATGATTGAATTTTTCTAGATGCTAGCAAGAAAACAAATAACTTTCTATGAGTTTCGGGTTCATGTTTTTGAGGTAATACGATTGATAGTATATATAACAAAAAAAAAGTTTTCCATTTAAGTTATAAATTCAAATAAGTATTCATTTCTTAGTGAATTTGAAATATGTTCAACTTAATATATTATCATTAAATATATTATTATATATTTAATATTATTAACCCCATATCTATATCTGTAACATTCTCCATTCAAATTTTATAAATCATAAATGATATCTCATTTATCTGTTTTACTAAATCGATATTAATATCATTAATCTAAAATAAAATAGAAAATCCGGTTATTACATTTTTTTTTATCAAAATGTATAATCAATAAATAGTATACCACATATTACATTTGCATTGTTATGCAATAGAATATTCAGTCTTATCGTATATCTCGTCCTCCTCGTCAAGAATACCACGAATCCTCTAATAACCTTCGGCCATGACCATCAAGAATACCGATGGAGGTGGTGAAATTGGCGGGCTAAAGAGGGTAGGTGTTGGAGTGAAATCAGATATATTGAACAGGTTTAGAGTTTAAGAGCAGAAACGATAATGAACTTGGGTGAAAACAAAGGTTAATGACAACAATACCCTTAATAATGAACATCAAAAGACGAAAATAACCTAGAACACAGATGGGGAAAAAAATTAAAATCATAGAGGATCAACTGGTATTAGAGGCTCAATATGTATTTTTCAAAAATCTCCGGAATGTAAATTGCAATTTATTCTATTTGAAAATTTCTATTCGTTAATACAAGCATTTATATGGTCACTCATATTATTATATTATTAAAGATTAAATCCTATATTTTATTATTGTATAAAACAACAAACCCACCAATTAAATTGAGCAATCGAGAATATGTCTAGTCACCAACTCCCCATATGTGTGGTCAATAGATCCACGTAATCATGGGTGAGATTTTATTAGTCTTCCACAATCAAAACATGTTCATGTGATGCCTCCTCATCTACGGTCCACATTCCTCCACCACCAAATCATCACCTGAAGTTGACTCTCCCACTAACAACAGCCATAACATATCCACGTGGCAATACCAATAAGCCCCTTACTTCTTATACCCTTTCATCCCACCCAAACAAACTGAACTCAAACCTCAACCATTTTCCAACTATTGGTGTTTAATTTACAAAAATTTCAATGGCGGATTCGGATAACGAATCCGCGCTACTTCGGGAGCAAGATATGTTTCTCCTGATAGCGAATGTGAGCAGGATCATGAAGAAAGCGGTTCCTGCCAGTGGGAAGATATCAAAAGAGGCGAAGGAGACGGTGCAAGAGTGCGTGTCGGAATTTGTTAGCTTCATCACAGGTGAAGCGTCGGATAAGTGTCAAAGAGAGAAGAGGAAGATGATTAACGGTGATGATTTGCTATGGGCGATGACGACTTTAGGATTTGAGGATTATGTGGAGTCGTTGAAGGTTTATTTGCAAAAGTTTCGAGATATGGAAGGGGACAAGACGGCGGTTGCAGGGCGGATAGGGGAGGAGAAGGAGAATGAGGACGACGGTGGCTTTTATGATCATAGTGACGGTAGCCTGAACGGATCGTCGGGGTACTACCGGATGCAAGTGCCTCATAAATCAAGACTGGTTTATCACCATTGACATATGGTCAAGTAAATGGCTGTCTTGACCAAATAAGTGTAACCAAATTTTGAAATAATGATCTTCTAATAAAACAAAGTGTTTGTAGGTCAACGGTAACAAAATATGTAGCATAGGTTTATCTTACTCAAAAGGATTGATGCTCAGTCTTACTTTTACGGTAGGTATTTGTGTATATTTAGGAGTAATTTTAACGAGTGTATGAGTTAATTTAAGTTTTTACAAATTGGCTTTCTATAAAGGTTATTCGTCCATAAGTTAAAGTATTTCTATAAAACGAAGATCTCATTTTTATTTATTTATTTATTTATTTTGCAAAAATTACATTATCTGTCTACGAAATTCACGTGTTCTTTAATAATTTTTTTATAATCATGACACTGTAGAAATCGCTTTTGGGACTTCCAAGAGAAAGTTATGTGGTCAATTCGTATATGCTTTGAGGTGTTGTTTCTAATTTTTTTTGAACGGCAAATTCGGATCACTGACGGACTACTTTAGTTTTATTGTGTTACTAGCGGAATCACCCGATCATATCCATTTCCACTAGACAATAATGCTTATACACTAATTCAGGAGAAAACCCAATAAATCTTAAAAAACCCCTCTTGTGAAAATCGAATCCAGAACCAAATAATTCTTAAGCCTTATTTTACCTTTAATATGTCATTAAGCTACAATATCATGGACGAGGTGTTGTTTCTATTTATATAGAGAAACATGTAACCTTTTGAATAGGTCTATAAAAACATGATGAAATGCTAATCTTTTGTGAAATTTACAATTCTTAATTTTCCTAAAAATGGGAATGAATTTTATCTTTAAAATCAAAACTACATGCATCTATATCTATATCTGATATGATCTTAGATCCATTCTGATATTAGCTTATATTTTTTTCTAACGGCGCATATTCTTTTTATGTGTCAAGTAACGTACGGTTAACATGTCATATTTTGTTTGGAGTTGAAAAAGGTGCCCGACAAAGTAACGCAAGAGGTCAGTCATAATATTATTATATGCTATCTTTTCTTCAAATTTCAACATTCCAATCAATTCATTCCATTTATTTTTAAGAATACATCACCGTGATGCATATAAATTTCTAAACTACTTATACAACTTATTAAAATTTTCAATTAGCGAGAAATTTATTTTAATACAATATATTTTTCTATTTTTAAACTCAGGTGTTTAAATGATTTCTTTTATCGTTTAAAAAAAATGATTCGTTTTTACCAATTAATCACCACGTATACAACTTATTAGATGATGATTAAAAATAATAAGAAAAATATATTATTAAGCCATGTCTGGAATTTTTTAATTTTTGAATTTTGTTTAATACTACTAATAATTGTTATTAAGTTATATATATATCACTTACCAAATTAGATAATATACTTGTGATTCCTTTCAAATTAGATAATGTACCAATTTTACTTACATTAATGAACAACCTTTTGAAAATTGGTCATGTGGGAGACGAAATGGATATCATGTTTGTATAAAAACGGCTTTACTATAATTATTATTCTCTCAAGTTAATGAAGGTGAGCAAAGTTATAGTATTTAAGATATGTGTTTGACACTTAAAAATAAGTATTTGTAATGATTATATATATTTATTAAGTATGTATATATAATCATTATAAATACTTATTTATAGATTAGTGTCGGAATATGTAGAGAATACATAAATCAACGAACTTAAGAAGAAGAAGAAGAAGAAGAAGTAGTTTTGTATCTCTTTGATATTGTAATCTAAAACATGACATACTCATATGACATAGCTAATATGTGTGTGTTGCATAAATTTATGTAAAACACTCTAATATATTAAGGCAATTTAGAAGAGTCTCGCAGTTGGATCAAAATAGTTGTACAAGCTCACTATTGTACATGTGAATTTATTCTATTCTTGACCATATTTTGGTTTTTATGTTTCAAGGTGGGTTGTAAATAATGTTTTAAAACAACTTTTGTTGTAACGATTTAAAATCTACACATTTGTTTACCAAAGGACTTTAACACCTTTCCATACATCTTAGTTACGCTAGACAACATGCCCATCAGCAACACCATTATACGTAATAATTATGGTTGTTGGACACGCGAGCACGAGATCATAGATAAATCCTGCGTATACAAATATACACTCAAAGACTGTGAGGAGAGGTTCCAAAGGGATGTCCGGTATTAGTGTTACCCACAAAATGAGAGGGGCATTGGTTTTATTTTTTTCTTTTCCTTACGATTTATGAAAAGAAATATTCATTATACATCTATTTTAATTTTAAACTGCCAATTGTTCCATGTAATTGCATTCATATCCTAATCAACAATTAAAGGTGATGTGCACCTATATTAAAATTTGTGACCATCGGTCTTGAACTCTTGAATTTTTAAGAAAATCGATCTTTCAATCAAGTGTACATTTTTGATGTTTCGATCAAGTACTGTTTGAAACCGGACATTAAGGGCCAAAACCTGAACCGGTCTACATACATTGTTTAATTACCTCATGTTCAATCATAAGAAATTTAATCTGGTTATGAGAAAGTGTGGACGCAAACCGATTTAGGTATTATGAACCGGTGGCAAGAACAACATACCAACACATACGATTTAGTCATCGAACTTCTCCGGTTCGGTCTAGAACTTTGCAACTATTTTGCAAACAAGTAATCCCACCGATCACGGTAATGATCCGTCTAGCTCTCATATCAACCATAAGACATAAATAGCCGATGAAAATCAATATCAACACCCCACAATGGTCCCGTTCTTCACATCTCATTCCCCTAGTTTCTTGTATTCAACGCATTCTGATTTTAATAAGGTTAACAATTTGTGCCACCAATATTTTGTGTTTTGCACACGAGGGACTCAAAAAAACATGTTCATGGTTGCCTAAACAGAGAGTGGAGTTCTCTTCTTATCCCCAACTATTGTACTCAAAATGTGCTGATGATAATGAGGTCCGGTTTTCCTTATAAACCACAAGCGTTGTGAGTTTTGAGAAGGTGTTACAATTAGGAGTATATATAATTAGTCGTTAAAAGGGAAAAGAAAATAGTCATTGATAGAATCACCTATATTTTTAGTGATTTTTTTAAGTTAGCATCTTTGTACCATTTGTTTTTAATTCGTGTCAATAGCGTTACTGACAGTCAGTTAAAGGGCATATTTGGGAAACAAATAAAAAGAAAAGAAAAAAAAAATCAAAACCGTGCGTACAGAGGAATCTCTTCACATAAAACTCCAATCACATTCACCTCCACCACCACACCCTCTTTTCAACCCATCATCATCTCTGCATCAACAACAATAGCAACCATGAAGATCCCTGAAAACCTCATCAAATTCAAGTTTCAAATCCTCTTAGCCACCACTTTCTCTCTCATCATCCTCTCTCTCCTCTACATCGCCCCCAGCTTCCTCAACATCCTCGCATACTTCTGGCCACTTCTACTTTCCACAGCTCTGTTCCTCGTCACTGTCGTTGTGTTCGGTCTTACTTCACCCCCCGGCGCTCAAGTTTCCGGCGAGAAAGCCGGTGAAGGTATCTTGGATTATGTCGCCGGTGAACCCGAACCGGTTGTATTACTACCAGAGGTTGGTGAAGGATGTAGTAACTCAGACTAAATGGTCTTTCTCTTTCTACTTTCATAGCATTGTCATTGTTGTTTAGATATAATAATAATAATAAAAATGATGATGATCATGATTTATGAGAATTGGTTTTATACTTATGGTTTCTAATTTGGGATTAGGGTTTTAATGTATTTGTGCTAGTCATAATGTTAGACATGAAAGAGTTGAATGATTTATTAGTACACGGCAACAAGATCTGAAATGCATTATTACTCTTCTTCAATAAGCCTGGCCTACCTATTTTGATTGAGCAAGAAAAATGTCAGATGGAGACAGAGTTCCTGACTCATCATAATCAAGATTCCTGAACTGGGCCATAATAAGAGAGATATCTTCTTGATTGATCTTGCCCATCTCTTTTAGCTTATATATACAAAATTCTGCAGCCCTGGGTACATTAATGTTGATTAGTAACTAAACGTGTTTGATCAAATACGCGTGTTTTGGTGAAAAAAATATTTGAAGTTTATTCAGATTAACCTACCCCACAACGCCATCGTCATCAAGATCGGCTGCTTCGAGGTCTGCAGCGGTTGTTCTTCTTGTAAGAACCCATTTGACAAGTGATCTTTGCCTGCTTTCTGTATATAGCTCAGCAAAAGCAAACAACAACTGGGCCAAACATATAGTGCTTGTTAATATCCAAAATATAGCAAATATACGCCCGGCTGGAGTGGAGAAGCTTTTGTCTCCGTAACCTAGAGTTGTGATAGTTGAACAAACGCAATAGAAGGCGTCGACGAGCGCCATTTGCTCAACCGTGGTTAAAAAGATAGTCCCGGAAACTATGAGAACCACCATTAAGATTGAGAATATGATGCACCGGTATCTCACTCTATTTGTTTCCATTTCTTTAAGCATTTCCATCGAATTAGCCTCTCGACGCAGATGGATCGCTTTGATTAGTAACACTTCTTGATTTTCGACTAGACAGTCTGCGGCCCGACTAAGAAAAAATCCAACGAGAACCATACCGGAGAAAACGAAAGCACACGCGAGTAGTTTTGTTGCAGTACTATTCGGTATAAGATCTCCATACCCAACCGTCGTCATGGTTACAATGCAAAAATAGATCGAATCCAGAATGCCATATGTTTTCTCTCCAGAAATCTCGTTTCGAACGAGGTAAAAGCAAACTGTACTTATGCTTAAGTAGATTAACAAGTAGGTGGCTACCCTTTTAAAGTGTGGATTGAATTGATCAAAGATCGATTTCGGGGCTCCAAGAAACTGGTTGAGGTTGGATTCTTGAAGAACCGGTTCCACCATGGGTGCGCTTCTGCATCGTCTTAGTTTTTTGCTTTTGGTTGACCCCATACAGTCATCCTGAGGTTTGGGCTCGTGAACCCCATGTTGTTCGGTCAGTAACGGTTCTTTTCCGCCTTCACAAGCCATTTCACAGCTTCAAACACAAAAATGCATAGTGTTTTAGACTTTTAAGTTCATTTTCAGCTGATCTGAAGCGTGCGTTTTGGTTGATCGATAAACTAAATTTGTTACGGTTTCGTTGTTGATCGTTAGATTATTAGTACAAAAACCAGATGCAGAGTGAAGTCTCTAGAAACTTGAACTCATCAGTGTGAAAAGTTCACAATATGATTGAATTCTAGACAAAGATTTAAAAATCATAAGCAAAATAAATTCAGATCTATTTCAGATGCTAAAGAAACATCAATTGAAAATTCTTACTTACCTTTTTAGATGGATGTGGATTCTAAGATTGATCGGAGGATCTGCCGGGAGTTTAGTGAACGAGATTAACGTGTGAATATGAGTTTTGCCGGTGAATTATGTCCACTGGTCGGAATTATAGCAACCCTGCAACTAATCTCTTGAAAGTTTAATTGGAAGCATATGGTGTTCATACTTAGATTGTGATTTTATTATTTAAAAGTTATGTATTATCTAAATGTAAAACTGCAGGACACGTCCTTGAAAAAAGATTAAAAAAAAAAAAAAAAAGTCCAACTATTACAGTTGGGCCATTTGGTGGAGGAATACTTTTATTTTTGTTTAAAATAGTTTATCACAAGATGAAGATATATTATTAGAAGGGCAAGGAAGATTGGTCATTTGCCACTTTGAGCGGGATTTCTCTATATCAAAACCCTTTATTTTCAGATCTGAACATTTTGACCTCTTTCTCCAAGAAACCAATCAATCCCACCTTCTCTCCTCGTATTCTGTTGAATTTTGATTTCAGAATATCTTCTCTGCTTCCACTATTACAAAACCCTATATCATCTTTAATTTGCTCTCACAATCTTTAGATTCGGTCTCAATTAATTACCCAAGGTCGTCACAACTGTTGACACTGAATATGCATCTGATCCTAATCAATAAACATGTTTGTTTTCGATTACTTGTATTCTGAGTTGAGATTTACTATTATGCGTTACATGCATTGGTTTGTAACTGCCTTGCTTTGATAATTACAGAAGAGTTATTAGAAATTAGTAATTGCGAGGGTTTGATCTGAAATATGAACGTTCCTTCAACTGGATTCGGATCCAAGAAATAGCAATTAGGGCTAACTTCAAGAGAGATCGTGCAGGTAAAGTGTGTCAGACGTCACCATGTTCTCCTTCCATTAAGGTAAATTAGTTAAAAAATTAGGGTTACTCACAGTTTGTGTGTTGTATGCTCGGTTCTTTTGGGTGGTAAATCATTCTTGGGTGTGTGTTTTTCTGTTCTTGTGGTGTTCTTACAGGTAGAACTTCTGGATCCGGCTATATTAGGAACACAAAACGTATTAGACGCGTGTTTGAAGGCTAAAGTCGAAAAGATTGTACTTGTCTCTTCCAGGTCTGCTGTTATGGTGAGTCTCGAGTGGCTAAAGTTTGGAAATTGAGACTGTTGTTTTTTTTAACTCTGATATTGGTCCAGAATATTACTACTAGGATTAGAGATCTTGATGCTAATGTAGAAACAAAAATACACATAATATTGAGATCTTGATCCAAAGTAGTTCTTATAGTTTGTGGCTAAAGTTTGGAAATTGAGACCAGAGACAAACAAATAAGTCCTAAAATATCGGAATAATCAGATCAACAAATCGGCTCATTAATTTGTTAATATCAAAGCAAGACATCAACCAGCCATTTTAGCGATTCCCTGGTTCACACCGATCTAACCAGTTAGAAGAGTCCTAAAAATCTTATAAATTTATAACTATGTTACATGTACTTTCTATCTGTTTAATCTTCATGTATTTGGAGTCAATTGGCCTTTATTGCATATTAATAAAATCCTTGCTTTCTACACACTTCTCATAACTTCAAGTTTTACACAAGGCATGGCCTTCTTTATAGTAATTTATTCCAGTTGTATGATTGGTTGATTGAATTGAATCCCATTTAGATTAGAATCTTATACTGATAAAAATCTTCAATAAAATTTATCATTCTTATCATTTGTTAATAAAACTCTATAATCTCGTCTTTTGGAACATTATAACATGAAACAAATTAAATTCTTTTACATTTGGAACCATTTAAAGGTTATCAAAGCAGATGTGCTCAAATGTGATGTTCCATACTTCGACATCTGTGTAGCGAACATCCCATGCTACAAAACTCTATAGTCAGAATCAAGCCATAAACTCCCGCCTCAATTGTCAACTTGTTGAAAGAGGGAAAATACGAAGATAAGAGATCATCAAAGCTTGCACACCATGGATTTATACATTTTTGATTTTATATATAGGACTGGGAGAGTACCTTGCACCATCAAATTTAGTGTTTTGAGTGTTGAAATTTGGATCCTGTAGTCGACGTGTTTAGTTATCGATTTGAATTTTGTTAAATTTACGGAATTTAATTGTTTTGTGTGTTTAGTTTGTTTAGGTTGTGTTTGATTTAATAGTTATTGAATGATATCGTTTTGTAGCTTTAAGGGTGAGGATATTGAAGACTCTAGCTATGGATTGGATTTAGATATAAAAGATGTTAATTATATTTTCTATTTTGGGGGATTTATGTATGAGGAGAGTTGATTTGGGATATTAATGGATTTGTCAAAATTAGTAGCTACTGATTGGATTTGTTAAAAAAACAATAATTAATTTCTTTTTAACCTTGGGTCTATATATACGTCTAATGGCAGCATATTATAGTTATGATTGTACTGTCATTTTCTTCATCATATTTAACGTTTTAACTTTAAAAACTTTTCAAAATGTTCTATTTTGGTGGTCAATTTAGTTACTACTATTTCTAATTATTTAAGTCATCATTTAACCAATGTATAAAACAAACAAATGAAAAGTATGACCCTTATGGTAGAGCACGGTATCAGACTGGGTAACGAAAGTATCAGTCTCAAAAGACGGCAACAATTGGTACTCGACTGGTATCGGTACTAACAATAATAGATATGGTACAACACGACATGACACCATTATTCGAAGGTAAATCGACCAAAACATTAGTACCAGAAGTACCTACCCTGAAAAATGGAAATAATGGGTATCGGTACCGAAAACGATTATCAGGTACCAAATGTTCATCCCTACGACTATTATGTTGTTTAAGATATTTCAATGAAAAAGTCTTTAAAGTTATCTAAACAAAACTAAAGTCTCCTCTATTCCTTAATACATTTTTTTATGAGCGACCCTATTAAACCTTTTGACACAATTCAAATAAGAAAACATCCAATAACCCGACTTGATAAAAAGCTTAATTAGATGTATATGAGACCAAAATACTATGTTTGTTACTGATATTTTCTTATGCGTGTATTTGTTATTAATTTATTGAGATACATAAGGCATAGATATGATCATATGCCACACCGATGCTACGAATAAGACAACTAACAAAAGTACTATACAATATATTGCGAAAGGATTGACAAACTAACAGAAAATGAGTACTGTGCTGTAAATTATCTCTGCCGTCGCATCACGCGGGTACTCTACCAGTATATATATGTGTGTGTGTGTTTAGGATCATTTGAGAAGCACTATACTAATTGAGAAACATGAGAACCATTCTAAACCACATATTTTCCCTAAGCTTTTCGTAATATACATATATGTATATAGTCAATTTTAAACTATACATATGTGTATATTACGAAAAGCTTAGGAAAATGTGTGGTCCATGATGTTTCTCAAGTTTATCAAATAGGGTGTACTTCTCTAAGTATCCCTACCCTATATATATATATATAATATATATATATATATATATATAGTGAGGTTTATTGAGGAACACTAAAAAAGTGGGAAACATGGGAAACACTCTTAAAAATTTATGTTAACATGTTAAAAATCAATTTAAAAAAAAACATTTCATGGCTTCTCCTTATAAATACTTGTAGAAGCATTTTTAATAAAAACTAAAAAAAAAAAAAAAAAGGCTAAATTATTTTTTTTACAAAAATTATTTTTTATTGGAATAGTTTCTACCCATTTTTATAAGAAAAAGCGCTGAAATGTTTTTTTAAATTGATTTTTAACATGTTAAGTTAATTTTATAAGATATATATTTTTAACTGTTTTTTAAACATTTTTTTATATTTTTAGTTTTTGATTATTTTATTAAAAATGTTTCTACTTATATTTATAAGAAAAAGTGTCAAAAAAATTTAGATAAAAAATAATTTTTAACATGTTAAGTATAATTTTTAAAAGTGTTCCCTGGTTCCCTACTTTTTTAATGTTCCCAATGAACCCTCCCATATATATGTATATATATATATATATATATATATATATATATATATATATATATATATATATATATATATATATATATATATATGGTAGCGTTCATTTAAGAACCACTCTTATTGCGAGAACCATAAGAACCAATGTGAACACAACAAAATAAACTCACTCCGCCACCACCCAAAACTTAAATTTATTCGAATACAATGTTAGAAATTTAATTTACACATTTAAATTTATATGAATTCGTAGATAAAGAAAATTTACACATGTGTGAGTTTGCTATTTACACATGTATAAATTTGTTATATTTACACATGTGTAAAAAATCTAATAAGAGTGATTTTGAGAGGATAAATAAATTATTTGATGTTGTAAATTCTTTTTATGATGTTGTATCTTAATTACAATGAGGTTTGTATTAAAAATTAGTTTTGATTGGTTTTTTCATTCGTTCTCACGGTTCTTGAAATATTTAGCGTTTTTAAGATAACCCTCCCCTATATATATATACATATATATATATATATATATGGGAGAGTTTAAATAAGAATGCTAAATATCGCGAGAACCGTGAGAACAAATGAAAAACCACAATAACTTGGTCAAAAACAATTCAAATTCAAAATTTCTTTTTACACTTATCATTATAATTTAAATACAATGTTAGAAATTAAATTTACACATTTAAATTTACGTGAATTCATAAATAAAAAAAATATACACATGTATAAGTTTGTCATTTACACATGTGTAAATTTGTTATATTTACGCATGCGTAAAAAGTCTTGTAAGTGTGATTTTGAGAGGAGAAATGACTTATTTGATGATGTAAATTCTTCTGTTGATGTTGTATTTTAATTACAATGACGTTTGTATTAAAGAATTGGTTTTGGTTGGTTTTTTCATTCGTTCTTACGGTTCTCGTAATATTTAGCGTTCTCAAGATAGCGTCCCCTATATATTATCTCAAGATAACCGTCCTCAAGATAACCGTCCCCTATATTTAGCGTTCTCAAGATAACCGTCCCCTATATATTATCAATTCTCAATATATATAGGGGACAGTTATCTTGAGAACGCTAAATATTGCGAGAACCATGAGAACGAATGAAAAAACCAACGAAAACCAATTATTTTAATACAAACGTCATTGTAATTAGAATCACCCCATCAACAAAATAATTTACATCATCAAATAATTCATTTCTCCTATAAAAACCATTCTTTTTAGATTTTTTACACATGTGTAAATACAACAAATTTACACATGTGTAAGTGGCAAAATTACACATGTGTAAATTTTAATTATTTACGAATTCATGTAAATTTAAACGTGTTAATTTTATTGCTAACATTGTATTCGAATAATATAGTGGTAATTGAACAAATCCCCTACAAGTCTCATGTTCGAATAATATATATATGGGAAGGTTAGTATGAGAACACCCAATTTTTTTAGAACATTGAGAACAAATCTTAGCCACTCCTTTATTTCCATTGTGCATAGATAAAGTGGTAATTGAACAAATCCCCTACAAGTCTCATGTTTACATTATCACCTAAAATTCATTGCTATATTTTTTCAATCTACGCGCATCATCTTAAGTCTATGCACATGATCTTCAATCAGGAATCTTATTCAATGGATTATGGATGGATTGATTAATATTAAACTATTTTATTCTTAATTTGCAGGTACATTATTCATTCTTTAATTATTTGAGACGTTTTTTTGGATTCATTGATTTTCGCTTAAATCGGTTTTTTATTTAGCGGTTAATTATTCAATCGATTTTGGATTTACTAACTATTGTTCAATCAGTTTTTGTATCAATTACTTTGTTTATGTATTGTTAATTTTGTTCCACGATTTTAACATTTGTTCCTGTTGAATTCGTAATATGCCCTAATTAGTTTGTATTTGTTAGATTCCAAGTACAATTTATCCTAAACTGTATGTAACGAATGTTGAATCACATGATTGATTGATGAAGTGGGGTTCCATGATTGAGATTGATATCAAAATTAGCCAGAAATGTTATTTGAGGTTCTGTTGCTTAACTTTTACAATGTGTAATTGTTAGGGTTATTTAAAGTAGTTGATAGTAACTACAAGCATGTACTTATATTGTGATGTAGGTTTCTCTAAGATCAGCAAAGAAGATATTGAAACTTTGTTAGGTGAACCAAGGGTTGTATATTAAGTGTTACCAATCATGACAAACAATTTGAAGATTTAGATGAAGCAAGTGTTGGGGCTCATATGAGCATTCCATTCTGTTCAGATCTACACATGTGCAACAGCTAATTGCTAACATCATACCCTGTTCAGATTTTCACATGTAGAACTGTTCTTCTATTTTTTTTTGTAAAAAGGGTACTTCCTTGATACAAATTTCAAGATAAAATAATACATTTTGAATGCGTGTAGACTTGGTAGAATGAAACTTGTGAGCGTATGACAAATTAGTTGACACAAGTCGTATTCATAGACTTTTAGCATCTGCTACTATTATAAAAGACCATTTCAATGTTGGAAGATAAAAGGACATGTTGTCTCAAGTCTGTCAGATGTTCGATTGCTAATGCAAGTGTTGGAGCTGATATGAGCATTCACCATGTTCAGATTTACACATGTGTAACTACTAATTGTTTGCATCCTATCCTATTTAGATTTACACATGTGTAACTGTTGTTCTATATTCTTTGTGAAAGGGTACTTCCTTGATAGAAATTTTCAAGATAAAAAAATACACTCCGAATGCGTGTAGACTTGGTAGGATGAAACTGGCAAGCAAGATTTTGACAATTTAATTTACAAGAGAGTGACTCAAGTGGTCGTTTTGCTGGTAGGAACATGAAATGGTAAATTTCCATTTTCAAACGCAAATGTAAATGTGCATTAATCAAAGCCATGTCTTTTTACAACCATTAGTAATACATAATATTAAAAAAACATTGATGTTTCAAGCCTAAAAAATAAAAATAAAAGATCAGGTCTAGTTGTTGCTCATTCCATGAAGTTCCCAAGCTTTCTACAACACCTTTCCTTTTAATTTGTTTACGTCAGAAACAAGTATTCTTACAACACATTTCTTTGTAATGGAATTTGTTTTCCATTGCTTTCCATACGACGCAAAACAAAACCCCACACACTTTGTAGTATTATCCTTTGTCGCCCTGACTAATATTAACTTTTGCTCTAATTTATGTGTACTTATGATGTTCAACACTTCTCGGTTAGTAGACAAACATGCGATTCTGAAACAAAAAAAAAAACAATGAAACAATCAGTAATATTTTTGGAAACCTATATCATGATCTGGATTCTAGAACTATATATGCTAGCATCCAACTTACCAACTATGTTAATAGAATCATCTTGGAAACTTAAATAGAGTGTCTTTTTCACTAGAGTTCAGATTGTTTTTCATACCAATTAAGCTAACAAAATCATCTTTGTTATCTATAACTAAAATACTTAGGTATTTTCAAATCAAAACATATTTACTTTTAACATTTACACATGTTTAAACCTTTATATCTTGTTTAAGTTTTTTTAAGTATTATAATTTACACATGTGTAAACTTTCATAAATATGCTTGATTTTGTTAACTATCAAGTTTTACACATGTATAAACCTTCATGTCTATGATTTACGCATGTGTAATTTTTCATTTCTATACTTATTTCTTTAATTATTATGATTTACATATGTGTAAACTTTTATAATTATGCTTATCCTTTTTAGCTATTATGATGTACACATTTGTAAATCTTTATATCTATACTTATTTATTTTAACTTACATGTAATATATACTTTGTTTTCTTAAATTAAAATCAGTAATGATCTACAAAAATGATAGGGTAAATAAAATAAGCATGAGAAAGATATATCATACAGTTTTCTTAAATTAAAATCAGTAATGAACTACATAAATGATTGGGTAAATAAAAAAAAGCAAGAGAAAGATGTATCATACTGTTCAGGAGATCTATGTATGCAATGGAAACAAGAAATCCAACAATTATCTCATAAATTCAAATTAAACGAAATTTCAAATTTCCAAGAATTGTTTACCCAAAATTCCCTAAACCTAAAACTATATTTTGTAGAAAAAATGATGCTAGAACATAAACTTAGAGGAAAGTCTAAAAAATATAAATCCATAAATGATCATAATAACAAGTATACTAAAGTAAATTATTATAAGAGTTAAATGCTTGGTTGGTCCCTGTGGTTTGCAAATATTGCAGATTTGGTCCTAGTGGTTCACTAATTACACACTTGATCCCAGTAGTTGTGATTTTTGCACTCGGGTGGTCCTTATCACTAACCCATGTTAGATTTTTCAGTTCAATATGTGTGAAATTATTAGATTGTCCCTAAACAGTTAAAAAAATATAAAAAAACAAAAAGAAATGGCCCACCTACCATCATCTTCATCATCTCAAATATATATCTCTCTTCTAAAACCCAGCACCACTTCCACCATCAATCCACCACCACCACCACCACAGCCACCACCACCTTCAACCCATCACCACCACCTCCACCGTCAACCGACCACCACTACCTCCACCGTTACAATCACATTCAATCGACCACCACCTTCAACCCACCACCAGCGCCTCCACCACAACACCACCCAAAACACCGCTGCCAACACCAACCCTTGAACAATTTAAAAAATTAAAAAAAAAGATGCCACACTCATCTTCCCCATAACAGCCACCGTCCATCTCCACCACCGCCACCATCCATCTCCACCTCCGCCACCATCCATATCCATTTTCGCCGCTGCTCACGTCACACCCCACCATCACCATTCACCACCGTGTCACCTGCAACGCTGACCACCGCCGTCTTCCTCCTTCATCGCAACCTTCGCCTCCACCGTCACCTTCACTCCACCACATTTGCCTCCACCGTAAACCCACCACCACCAACACCACCGTCACCCTCAACCCACCACCTTTGCCTCCACCATAAACCCACCAGCACCCCGCCATCATCTTCAGCCCACCCCCGCCATCATCTTCAGCCCGCCAACCTCCACATTTTTCTGGCGATATAGTTTTGGTGCTTTGAGAGAGAGAGAGAGAGAGAGAGAGAGAGAAAGACAAGTGACAGAGCTGAGGAGAGAGAGTGAGAGAGCTGAGAAGAGAGAGAGCTGGAGAGTTAAGGAGAGAGAGTTGCAGGTTTGGTCTTTTAAGTTCTTTACTTTTCTTTTTTTAATTGTTAAGGGTAACTGGGTCATTTAACATAAACTTAACTAAGAAATCTAACATAGGTTAGTGATAAGGACCACTCTAGTGCAAAAAATCACAACTAATGGGACTAAGTGTGTAATTAGTGAACCACTAGGACCAAATCTGCAATATTTGCAAACCACAAGGACCAACCAAGCATTTAACTCTTATTATAAAATATAATACATATATAAGGATGAAACAATCTGATTAGTCAGAACTCTCAATTAGTAGAGTTTTATTCATCAACCAAAAAGACACCTTATCATCATCCTCCCCCTATTTTCATTCTGTTTCAATCTCACTGCTAAACTACTCTTCTGATTATCAAAATCATAGAAACTCACATATAATCATTATTGAAGACACAATTTGATTTGTAGATTGATTTCGTAAGAAAAAGAATGAATAAGGGTTTAGGAAGATGAGATCTAGTTTTGAGAAGAAGGTGAATTTAAGCATAAATGTCAATTGAATATAATTTTACAATAATGCGCCTTTAGTATTTTAATTTAAGTTTCCTCCTCATCTCTGTCTTAGCCTTTAATCTAGGATGATCCATGGATGTAAATTGTTCCTATTGTTCTCACAAAATTATTTGTTCTCAATATATATATATATATATATAATAGCATAGGAGTTGACTACAAAGTCAACTTTTCCTACAAAGTGTAGGAAGCCATATCCTTGTGACATGTGGCAATTAATTATTTTAGTTGAAAGGGTATGATTGTAATTTGTTAATTATTTTAATTATGGAGTATATTATATCCTAAACGAACTAATGAGAATTTTAAGGAAATAGAATATTCTTTGATTTCAAATGTAACGGTTATCAATACTATAATAAGATCGCTACAACATATTCACATTCAATTCGTATTTCATCTGGTTCATCATATTGTGTTTTATCATTAAAACACACTGCTATGAACACATTTACTTTATGTTTTAGCGGTCAGTAATTGGTTCATCACGTTGTGTTTTAGGAGTCATTAACTGTAACTACTGTGTTTTATCATAAACAAATCTTTGACGTTATGTTTTAGCAATCAGTCAGTAGTTTGTTACAATGTGTTTTATGATTAAAACACACTACTGAAATAAACATCTTTGATGTGTAAAAAAAGAAGAAATAATGAATCCCTAGATCTGATTTATCGTAATTTTTTGTATGATTTGGTGTTTTCAGAGATGGGAAATTGGAAAGAGAGATAGATAATCGTGATAATTATGAAGGTGGTTTTATGTTTGATAGTTATTTTCATATTTAAAACAAGTTAAATGACACATTTACCTCTGATCAATTAAATTAGTCTATTTTTAAGACACACATATTACCAAAATGCCACCAAAATGATCTAAACCATCAAACACACTCATCCAATGCTCAAGATCACTTCCTATACTTTGTAGAAAAAACACACTTTGTAGAGGAACCCCAACCTATATATAAATTTTTATACGTTACGAAAAATTTTAGGATAGTCCTTGTTGTTAGGTGAATTTTTACTTACAGTTACACCTTTCTAAGATTATAGCATCGGTCCCTAATGTTTGTACACTCATTTATCGGATAGTCCCTAAAATAAATGTGAGTTAGTTTTTAGTGTTAAGTGAATGTGAATTAACTAAAATGGTCTTACTATTAAAAATTTTATTTAAAACAATAAAAAGGATCTAATCAATCCATGTAAGTGGGCCTATCATTTTCTTAAAATATAAAAACTAGTCCATCCACCCCAAAACCACCTAAACCCCCACCAGTGGTAACGTCTTCTTTGGCATGGGTGGTGATTTCGAACATCGGTAGTGGCTCATCGCGATGGTCCATGGTGATTTTGAACGACAATGTGATTAGAGTTCTGTTGAAACCTTAGGTGGCGGTGCGACAAGAATCTAGCTCAGATGATGACAAAGGTGGAGTGGGTTCTTTTTTGACAGCCTTGTAATGGTACAAATCTGTTTAGTCGGGTTTTAGGCAACGATGATCAACAATCTTGTAGCAAAAATGACTCTCGTGGTCTGACACCTTTTCCGGTAGCACAGGTACTTGTCAGTAGGGTTTTGTTCCATTTCCTTTCGGTTTCATGTTTTAGATCTACAAGGTGAAAGGTAGATTTATGGTTATGGTTCTTGATGGTTTTGTTGAGAGAGACCGTGTTGAAATGTTTAGCCGGAAAAACGAATTAATGGTTGCCGGAGATTTAGGTTTGGCCGGAGGTGTAGGTTTGGCTGAAGATTTAAGTTTGGCCAAAGGTGTTTTGGTCGTAGAGAAACAGTGTTGAAAGGTTTGGCCGAAAAAAAACGAAATGTACAAACATTAGGGACCAAGATCGTAATTTTAGAAAGGTGAGGATTATAGGTGTAATTTCATCAAACCACAGAGACTATCCTGGCTTTTTTCTCCATAAGTCATGTATTATGCCATGAAGAATAATTAAACACATATGATACAAATAAATGTACGTAATTCCTCTTCCTATTATGTGTTTTATCTAATTAGGGGTGAATTGGTGTCTTGAAATTCATCACATCTTCTAAGACTACTCGGTGTGGAGGGAGATGAAGCGCCATGTGGCAGCCATGTCAACATGGGGCGTTTAAAAAAAGCACAGGTGAAAGGGGCTTGAAAGTTGTGTTTTAAAATAAATAAATAAATAAACAATCTAAATCCAAACAACCAAACAAATTAAATCCAAACAACAACAAACAATCAACCATGCATCATCCACAACATTGCCCCCACGCCATTGAGAATCTCCATGCCACAAACCGCACACTGCCTCCACGCCACCCCACAGGGCGGTATTCTGGCGTGGAGGAGGCTTCCACGCCAACTTGAAGCCCACACCGTTCAGTCTAAATGGAAGTAAATTGTCCGGTTTGAGATATGTATGATTGCATTCATTGTGTCAATTCAAGTTATTAGGGAGTAATACTTATTATATGCAGTAAAGAACAATTTTATTACTTTGAGGATTTTTTACCATAAAATCTTATCGATTGCTTTCGAGAGGGTTTGTGTCATCTCTATTTATGCTCTACATGCCGAAAATCAAGAGCTATAATCTTTTTGCATTGGCATTGTAGATCACTAGTCTAAAAGTTTCTTGTATTATATTCACCTCTAGAAGTTTTTTTTAGAATCTACGGGTGAAATTCTATACCATTGTCACACCCCGTATTTCCAATCCAAACACCGGTGGGCCCGGGTGGGGAATATCGTAACGTAAGTTGATATCATCATAGTCAATTAAACACAGCACAGTGGAAGTCTTGGAGTTTAAATTACTATTATAATCAAATGTTCAAAGTACAAAAAATAATATACAGACGGTTTGTAATGGAAGATCTATAGGCGGATCGTAAAATGTACAAAAATGTATAACAGACTTTGGGCAGATCTAAGGATTTGCAAGATCCTCTTCTATCACTACCGAGCAGTGATGTGCGTGAATTAAATATATTTTTATTACTATGATTTTCGTTCACACAGATTAGGTTTTAAAATGGTATTTACCTAAAACCAACTACACACACAAAGGGGTAAGTGTACACGTCAGGTTGTAGTATAGTCGGTCGGTAAGAACCGGATATCAATCTGTGGACTCATTGTCTCAATACTAGATCTTTGTTACTTTTAAACCTGGTTCAATGGATGAATTGATTTCTTGACTTTTTTAACTATCATGAAAAGATAACAATTAACTACTTGAATTAATAAAGAACAATAATTAAGAAATGTTGCTTATATTAAGTATCCACTAACAAACATATGACAACATTTGAGGAAAACTAATAGTGATGCAAGTTCTAGATTCAACTAAGGTTTCATTCAAGGTTTCCTAGTTTTATAAATCTTGGGAAAATTATAATGAAACAACATTTTAATCACCTAAGATTCATTCTTTTTAAGTTCACTTGCTAAGTTGATGTCAATCTTTAATAATGAGTTAATTGTTTGTCAAAACTCCTAACTCTACAAATTAAGGAAAACTAATATGAACAACACATTAATCACCCTAACTTAGTTTCAAGTAAAAGACATCTTCAACAAGTTCTTGATATGAATCACAAGCATGGTCATGCTAGATAACAACCTTGGCCTAAATCATAAATCCAACATGAACACAAACCATAGAATCCATATGAACATCAATATGATCTTTCCATATCCAAATGCAAGAATTCATACTCATATTCAAATCATGTTAGCAATTACCATTCCTAGTTTCATGCTATGAATCAAATCAACAAACTAACAAGATTCAACAATCATAATCTCTACATGGGCTTTCCAACACTACATGTAAATACTTATGACCAAACATTCAAGAATAATGACTTTAAACATGAACATGCATTCCAAGAACAAGATCAAATATCATCATGAAGATTAACATACAACAATCACCACATCTATTTCCATGTTGTCAAGTGTTCATTAGCTTCAAAAAAATTCAAGCAACACAATTGTAGCCTAGAAGGCTCATAATAACTAAGACAAATGCAAAATAATATAGATTGTGCATGAATAACAAGTGGAATACTAGACTTTAAGAAAAGATAATTGATAAAATGAGTTGAATATCAATTGATACAACCTTCCTAAAGGCTCCTTCTTCAATCTCCAAGATTCCAAGATCAGATTCTTGAGAGAGAAAATCACCCAAATGCTCCCACTCTACTTCAAATGAGCTGAATTCACGTATTTAAGCTACTGGGCATTTGGTACGACCGTGCCACCTTTTGGCACGGTCGTGCTTGGTAAGTGGCAGGTGCCTTTCTAAGTTGTTGACCAAGTTTGATGCCAAATCCCGAAAGATCCCGCTAGAATTTCCCCGAGGTGGCACGACCATGACAAAGTGTGGCATGGTCGTGCTTATCGATATCGTACTCGGAAATGATTATGTTAATCTTGGAAATTAGCTGATCAGAACATATGATAGCACGAGCACGGTCGTGCTTGGGGTTGGCACGATCGTGCCAGACGTTGGACTGGCTTGGTTTGTGCATATTGATGGTAATGCTGATGATAGCGCCGGCGTCCGAAGGCTTGGCACGGTCGTGCCATATCTGGCAATTTGGCTGAAATGTTCCATTTTTGCTTCAAATCGTTCCAAAAGCCTTTGTTTCTTCACTGGGCCGAATCTCGGACCTGTATTTTCACAAACAACTCAAATGAGTATTAAGATCAATGAAGACACAACGAATTCCACATTAATGGGGAATATTTGACGTTTAAAAGATGTATAAATTCTTATACATCAAGCAGCTTCCAGCATATTCGTATTGTACATGCATCTTAGTCTTTTGAAAATACGTCAGCTTTCGCTGGTAAATACACCCGACTGACACATTTTGAAAACATTTTATAAATTAGATATAAGTGTACATGACACAAATCTTTTATAACTTGGGAAAGTCAGCCTTGTAACCTTGTTAACAGCTTTACATGTTTGTCCATACATATGGGGCCCAGTACAGAGACCGAGACATGCTTAACGTACACACCACTTATGAACCCACGAAGGAGTTATCCCCAACTAGTGGGTAAAAATAATTTAGCATTAGCATCTGTCAAGTGTATGCCTACACCCCACGCTTTGGTCATGACCATTAACTAATGTAATGAGCCGAGGATATCCAGGACACGGTCGTTAACCCCAATGTTTAAGTTATCAAACAAAACTGATCAAAACGGAATATGCGGATTACTAGCCACAGTCTGGCATTCGATTGATCCCATTTCCGACCAAGCGGTAATAATTTACCGTAACCCAAGCCCGTATAGGGAAAATAAGTCAAGAGTATTTACCTGAGCTAGTCTTGATTTAAAATGAAAGATTAATGTCTCAGCCGTATTCAAAATGAAATAAGTGCAGATAGCATTTACTGGAAGTCTCTAGTCTGGATTATGGCATAAGCTAACCAATTAAAACGCTAACGGTCTTAATTAAGTCATAGACTTAGACCGACCAGCGTACAGGATCAAAACGTTATAATACGTTAGATTAAACGATGACCGGATAGAATGTAGTTTAAACCCAACAAGTACTATGGCTTGTATATTATGGGTAAACCATAAGCATTCTGATTTTGAGACTTAAATGATAAGGTTAAACCCGTTTCGGTTAATTTCCGTAAACTAGTTACATATACTTAACCATGCACATATAAGCGATATCGGGTAACCGGATAAGTCATGGACAAGTTCTATATACTATTATACTTTAAATAAGTTGTAATATCAGTAGGATATCAACTTACATGCCCGTTAAGGTTTTAAAATGAAATTATGCCTCGTAAGGGCGTTTTGGTAATTATATACCATATAAAAGGAACTTGAATATATTTTGATGTTATGATCATAAGTATTCTGAAAAAATAATTAATTTATAGTATAATATCAGTAAGATATCAATCATATGTGTAATTTATCATATAAGACCAAACTATGCACCGAAGGGGCATTTTGGTCAATTTACACATAGTATGATAACTTATTTGGGATTCTGAGTTTGTATCATATACCTACTGTAAAAATATTTTAAATAAGTTTTAAAATCAGTAGGTAACAAGTCTTGTTTGATGAATATGGTTTAAAATTATACTATGCGCCGAAGCGGCGTATGTCGTAAAATGATGATTTGTGCAATGTTTAATATAAACTGATGTTAACTTTAGGTTTATATGTTTTAGATATGCTATTTAATATAACATATCAGTAGTAAAAGATTTGATATGAAAAGGTATGATTAAAACCATCTTATGTGCCACAAGGGCTATATAGTCATTTGTCGTCATAACACAAGAACTTTTACGTAAACTCAGTATATAATCTGACTTGACATCCCAAATAAGTTTACTTATGATATTACATCAGTAGGTAGTTCATTTTCAAGTTCATAATCATTTAAAATCTTATTTCATGCAAAAAGGGCATTTTAGTCAAAAAGTGGCATAATAATGGAACTTGTGCATTAACTCAGATTATGATTATGATCATGTAATATAACCTCAGAGGGTTATGCTACATTATATTACGATCATAATGCAACCTTAGATCAGTAGCTAACTAATCTAAATCGGGTCAGAATCGAAAGTCAAGGCAAAAATCAAATTTTGCGACTTTCAGTTGCGAACCGATCCTAGAACTGAAATTGACGAGCCGAACATGTTCTCACATGTTCTAGTAATTATTACCAACTTGTTTAAGTGTCAAAATATGTTTCATAACATTATAATATTTTCGAAACCTTGCCTGTTTGACTTTTTAATATTAAAACTTTGACCCGTCAATTGGTTTAGCAAAAGTGATATTTAGGAGGTGCCCTTAATATGGATTAACACCTACCTTATTACGATCACTTAGCCATGTTCGTTACGAACAATGGCTGGACCATAATGGTCTTAATCGAAAGTCAAGGCGTTTTCCGTAAAACACTTGAATTTTGGCTATAAAAGCCCATAAATGAAAATGCAAGAGAAAGGAACACTTACACATGATTCCTAGGATTAAATAGGACTAAGTTGGATGCTCCTTTCAGTTAGGAACTTCCAGAGGAGGGAGCTAGAGTGATACATGAGAAAGGTGCAAGTTCAAGTGGTGAAGCATTGCACCTATTTATAGTTGGAAAGCTTTAAGGATGTGATGCCAGGTGTTAGGAGTGTTAGAGAAAGCCTACAAGTGTCCTAAAACATGGCATAGCAGTTTGGAAGTCGATGGTTTTGAATCAAATGGTTTTTGGCAACATGTGTGGAGGCCAAGCAAATTTTCTGCAAATACAGTCCTCTCGCGCCCCGCGAGAGACAAGACCTGTGTCTCTCGCGGCCCGCGAGCGCCCCATGGATACTTTCAAACTTTGTCACATTTAGCCCCTCAACTTATAAAACCTCTAAAACACATTTAGTAACATAATTAGCCCTCCGTAGCCAACATTTGGCTTACCCGGGAGTATGCCCGGACATTTTCAAGCTCTTGGTTAGTTAAAAGGTCACTCAGAGGTATAAATTGATATGTTGACACTTTTAACCCCTCCATTGTCCAACTTTTACATATTTACATAATGAATCCCTCTCGTCCAACAAGTGGCTCATATGAGAGTTAGGACTTCATAAAGGATCACTCAGAGACTCAGTATAAGCATGTTGACTCTGATGGTTACTCAGAGGCTAAGCATGTTGACACAGATGGTCACTCAAAGGCTAAGTTTAAGCATGTTGACACTAATGATCACTCAGAGACTCAGTTTTAAGCATGTTGACACTAATGGTCACTCAGAGGCTAAGTTTAAGCATGTTGACACTAATGGTCACTCAGAGGCTCGATTTATGCATGTTGACACCAGAGGGTCACTCAGTGGCTTAGTTTGAGTATGTTGACACCTTTAGTCCTTATTAGTCCTTAATGGACTTATTATAAAAGTAATGGCACGTGTCACTATACTATTGGACACGATTTTACAAAGTGTTACAACCATGAGTCTTAGAACATGGAAGGGTTTTAGATCTACGTAAAGTTTTGGACCTTCATAAGTGTACAACTCTATAGAGTCTCAAGCATAAAAATCAGTTCTTTTTGCAAGACGTTACATTATTCCTCACCTAAACTTGTGGCGTTCTAGTTGTGCCATATTTGTGATAATTCTTGATATCATCCTTTTGAACTACCACGTGTCTTTGGCTTCTTTGCATTGTTTGACCGCATAAAATAACCTAAACTTCATGATCAAATGGTGTAATAACCACAATTAGTGCCCCTTTGAACACCCCTTGTGTAAGTTCTTTTTCATCTTTGTGATATCGTTACATAAAGGCATAAAGCTCATGTGAAACACCAAGTGGATCTACATTTTGGATTGAGTTGAACTCAATAACTATCATCCTAATACGCCAAATTACTAGGAACATGCCTTCATATATACCTTCGAATCAATTCTTTAAGCAACTTCCTTAGCAATTATCGTTGAGGTAATGTTTCACCAATGGTCCGTTAATGATCCAAATTTGCCGTTCAAGAAAAATAACTATCTCCAAGACTCCGACCTCAAACTCTAACATGTACCTCTTTCATCCAGTTGATCTCCTCTCCTTTTAGCTTTCCGTTTTATTCAACAAAGTCCATACCAAATCAACTTAATTGCTACTCCATAGTCTTGTAAGCACAATATCAGATGTTTTTATTCTTCTGAAAGTTGATAACTTAAATATATAGGAAAGAAAAATATATTAGAATAAAAGGTTACCACTATGAAGTCTAACCTAAGGTAAAACGCAAGGTTAGGTTAGTTTGATTAGTCAACATTATATAATTTTTCTGTCTTTCTAGTGTTATTATGGTTGATAGATTCTATAATATTAAACTAAATATCATTAGATTATCAACACTTATTATAAAACAATAATAAAACACAACTTTTACAATGTTTAACCATGAAATATTCACAACCCATGAGTTGAATACGTTCTATAATATTAAATTATAATGACAGATTTTAGAACTTTCAAACTACCTTTTTGAACTTCATATGTTATATCTTCCGAAATTCACTTGTTAAACTCTTTTAGGGGTTTTGATTTCAAAATTAGATTTTAGATTTAGATTTTAGGAAGTGTTTAATCAAATTTATGTAATGTAAGAATTATATGCAACAATTCCAAAGGTAGAAATAAGTGACATCTGTAACATTTTTTAGTCCATGTAAAATATATGTAACATTTTTTAGTACACGTAAAATCTATGTAACAATTCCAATGGTAGAAATAACTGACTATGAGACCCAATATGAACATAATCAAAATAAATCTAATAAAACAATAAATACAATCAAAATAAACCCTAACCCCCTCCCCTCACCTAAGCTAAAAATTAAACCTTAAAGCTAAATGCTAAAAATGTTTTTTTATTTACAGATATATCGCGAATTTTTAAATTAAAAATTATTAACAAAAAGTTGCGAATTTAATGGAATTTTGTTTGTTTTTAAGCTTTCTTAAGTAGTTTTGGTATTCTCGTAGTTCTCGCAATAAATTGTAGTTCCTAAATGATCTTCACCATATATATAAACTCATATAATTTATAGTTTGGCAAATATATAATTGTATTTGTGTATTTATTACATTAATATATATATCATGTGAACTCATAAATATATCATGTGAACTCATAAACAACAACCATCATACATCATAAAATCTCGCTGATAACAAAACTATTAGCAGAGTTTGGATAAGGACAGCAATTCCTAACAAGTCCTGCCACACGACACGAGAAAAAAAAGGGATTTGGCTTGGTTGACATGGACCGCTTTTTAAACAGGTTAGAACATGACTCGTTTAGAAAATGGACCAATCCAAACACGACTCGTTTAATAAGTTGGTTGACCTGTTAACACGTTTAATAGTTTTAGAGTTTATAGTAAAAATATTAAGGATTAAAAGTATTAAATTTTAAAGCTAAATATTTTGTTTTAATTATCTCATCTTACTATTACTTATAATAAATTTTATGTTTTATTTTAAACCATTCATCAACTCTTTATTTTCAAAATTTTTATTTTATTAGTTATAACTATATGAGAAAGTGCTCGGATAGTCCCTGTGTTTGCCAGATTTCACCTTTATGTAACACCTCGCAAAATTCGTATTCAGTAATAAACCGACACGTGTATATACCCTTAAAAAATAATAAAATAAAATAAATAAATATAAAATATAAATACCTCAAATAAGTTAGCCATTCAACTCCTTAAACAAATCCAAAAATCTAAAAAAAAAAATTTAAACCTGACAGTAGCTTACGGTCCGTGACCGTAGCTTACGGTCCAGACTTTCTAGTTAGAAATTTTAACTAACAATAAGCTACGGTCTGGCAACCGTAGCTTACGGCGAAGCCTTAGAACTTCAGTTTTGCACTATATACACTTTCAACTAATAACCCTAAGGTCCCTAGACTTTATTATAACCTTTTCTTTGCATAATTAAGTCATTTTTCGACCCGAATGACTCCCGGTTAAGGTGATATACTGTGATTCACCATTCTTGAGTATCACACATCTTCACCGAACCTTAACCTTACTAGCTTGGGTGATTTAACCCATTAAACCATAAGTATTCGTATCTTTCACGTTTAAGCTAGTAAACGCTTATAAGTCGTAATAACACCTAGTGTGACACCCACTAATGTTCGGTTACTCTTATTCTTCTTCAATACACCTCGTATTGAACGAAAAGATCAAGTTGTATCATTATGTCATTGGATATAAGTCAAGGGACAATTCATGACAATCCACAAAACTATTCTTGAGGGACTAAAAGTGTCAAAACTCTAAAATTCTGTCAAGATGCCA
The DNA here is from genome assembly GCA_947069175.1 of Scalesia atractyloides. Taxonomy (NCBI): domain Eukaryota; kingdom Viridiplantae; phylum Streptophyta; class Magnoliopsida; order Asterales; family Asteraceae; genus Scalesia; species Scalesia atractyloides. Next base: position 17,680,517 of record CAMTDV010000022.1, on the reverse strand, counting down.
CCTCTCCTGCAAATTGCCACACTCTTGCAGCTCTTGACACCTTGCTAGACACTTGTGGTGATCCTAGAACACCTCTAACACCTGGCTTCATCTTCACACACCTCCTTGCACTATAAATAGCCCACTAGTTCACCTCATTCTTTGCTCATTAATTTCTTCTCCTCTCTATTACACTCTTGGAAGTTCCTGACCATTTGGGAGCATCCCTTTGAGTTTTAAGTTTCCCTTGGATCACTTGTAAGTGCTCCATCTCTGCTCTTTTCTTTTTATAGGCTTTTAATAGCCAAAAGTCAAGCATTTTCGACAAATGCCTTGACTTTCGGTTAAGACCATTATGGTCCAGCCATTGTTCGAAATGAACATGGATAAGTGATCATAATTAGGAAGTTATTAAACCCTTAAAGGGGAACCTCCTAAGGATCACGTTTACTAGGTCAATTGACGGGTCAAAGTTATTGTTTTAAAAAGTCAAACGGGTCAGATTTCATAAAAATCATAATCTGAGTTTATATATGTTATAAACATGTTTTTGACACTTAAACAAGTGGGTAATAATTATTAGAACATGTGGGAACATGTTCGATCCGTCAATTTCCGTCCTAGAGTCGGTTCGCAACCGAAAATCGCGAGATTTGACTTCTGCTTTGACTTTCGATTCTGACCCGACTTAGATTAGCTAAATTCTGTATTAAGGTCACATTATGATTGTAATACAATGTAGCATAACCCGCTGAGGTTATATTACATGATAATAATCATAATCTGAGTTTATGCACAAGTTCCGTAAAATGTCAAAATTTGACTAAAATGCCCTTTTTACATAAAACATGGTTTTAATCAACAATGAACTTGAAAATGAAGTACTTACTGATATGTTAATGTAATTAACATATTATGATGTTAATATTCTGATCATAAACTGATTTTAGTATAATATCGTAAACTATACTTTTAAATGACCAAAATGCCCTTTCGGTGCATAGTTTGGTCTTAAACCATAAACCACACTTATGTGTGCTATCTTACTGATATCATATCACAAATTAAGTTTTTTCCAGAATGTTTATGATCATAACATCAAAACACACGTAAGTTCCTTTTATACGACATATAATTACTAAAACGCCCTTATGAGGCATAATTTCGTTTCAAAACCTTTTCGGGCATGTAAGTTGATATCCTACTGATATTACAACTTATTTAAAGTATAATGACATTTAGAACTTGTTCATGACTCATCCGGTTACCCGATATCGCTTATATACATACGGTTAAGTATATATAACTAGTTTACGAAAATTAACCGAAACGGGTTTAACCTTATCATTTTAATCTCAAATTCCAGAATGTTAATTGTTTACCCATATTATACAAGTCTTAAATACTTGTTGGGTTTAAATTACATTCTATCCGGTCATCGCTTAATCTAGCGTATCATACCGTTTTTGATCCATTACGCCAGTCGGTCTAAGTCTATGACTTAAATAAGATAGTTAGCATTTTAATTGGTTAGGTTATGCCATAATCCAGACTAGAGCCATCCAGTAAATGCTATCTGAGTAACATTTGTCGAAAAACGGGTTTTCGAAACCCGCTTCGTTTAATAACCAAACAATCAGTTTTAAATTTTTGTTGTCATTCATGGCTTATTTTAATTTTAAACGATTCATAATTAATCAACGAATTAGAAGATATAAATTATAATGGTAAAAATATAAAAATAAATTAATTAAAAAGGAAAACCGGCTGCCGGGAGTCGAACCCGGGTCAGCCGGATATTCCCCAAAGACTTAACTTTCACGCCATCAACCGCTCCGCCACTTTGATTTTCTGATAATATAATGAATCAATTAATTCAAATAATAAAGCGCGGAAGTCAAATTCAGTCAAATTGCGCCCAAATAGCAGTCGTCGGAAATCCCGACGACTTCGCCGATAATTTACGTTTCCGTCCAAAATAACCGAAGAATTAACTCTAACGACGGTTATAACCGATGTCTAAACCCGCGACATCAGTCGTAACCGCCGGAGAATGGCTAACCTTGAATTGAGACCGAATTCAGACCCCATACATCTCGATACTTCCCTATAAATTCACCCACAATCCACCGGAAACCTTTTCGCTCACAAATTGCACCGTTTCTCGACGAAAATTTACTCACCGGAAAACATCTGCAAGTCGCCGGAAAACCGAGACTTCCACCTACACGGTAATTACTTCGATTTTTCTGGCTCATTCCTTTATTAGACAAAATTCTAATATCAATCCCTCACCCAGAATCCTTTCCAGACGACGTTGCCGGATTATCTGTTTTCGCCGGAGAAATTCTGAGCTTTCAAGGAAACTGCTGTTAACCGGTATGATTCTTCTAATTTACTGATAGTCGTTACCCAGTAGTTCCATTTCACATCTAATCCCTCCAAATTGTTGGTAGATCCTATTAGCCGCAGCTCACCAAGACGGAGCCGACGACCTTGCCGGACATCTGAAGAAAAACGAACAGTTGGTACAATCAACCCTCCAATCTCTTTCCGTTCATTTTCTTTACGATGGCTCATAACATTCATTGAGCTAATTTAACAAATAACAGTCAATTGGTCGATGTCTGTGTTTTGAACGAAGAAGATGAAGTGTTGTATAATATAAGAATAATTAAAATCGGTTTAATGAACGGGTTAGACACACAGTCCAGCGGTGGACTGTGTGCAATAAACACACATGCAACGCGAGTTCGAATCCTGTCCCAGCTTTACTCACTTGAAATAAAAATCTGCCTTTTTAACTGAACCGGGTTGACTCACAGTCTATGTTAAGGATAATAAAAACCGAGTTAATAACCAAGTGAGACACACAGTCCAGCGGTGGACTGTGTGTACGCTAACCCACAGGTCCCGGGTTCGAGACCTGTGGTCAGCACCGGTCCGATACGTTTAAAAGCTTTTTAAAAATAAATGATTTTCAGATTAAATTAAATAGTATATAAGTATAATTAAAAACAGAATTATTTCGGGTTAGACACGTAGCTCAGTTGGTAGAGCTGCGTGCACGCGTACGGGAGGTCACCGGTTCGAACCTCGCTCAGTGCAACAATATAACCGACCGAACCGGTCAACGGTCAACGGTCTCGGTCAACGGTCAAAGTCATCATTTTTTTTTATTTATTTTAATTAATTATTTAATTTAAAAATCAATTAAAAATACTTAAAAATAACGTTTTCAAAGTTAGAAAGTAGCCTTAAACTCACAAAGTTATACCCAAAAATCTTATTAAAATAGTTAATAAAATCCACATACTTACCGTACCTTTCGTTATTTATTGGTTAGTTATCTCTCGTCGATCAATCCCCTAAACTCGTGCGCATTCAACAATCTTCAAACAAACGCACCCAATGTGAGTGAATCTCTACCAATTCCCCGTTTTAATCACATTTTGGGGTGTATCATGTGTCGTATTTATTTATTATAATTAAACATTTGTGCATCCATCATGTTCATGATCAAATGTGTATTCAATGTGTATCCATTGTTTGTGTGGTTGAAGTTTAGATTAATTTTATCATTTCAGTACATACATTTCATAGGCCGCCGCTCCCCATTACCTATGAGCGTGAGCTGTTCCCCATTACCTATGAGCGTGAACCAGGCGTTGCCAACATAAGATCGGCTCCGTTTGATTGAGCCTTGATCTCACATACATTACATAGGCCGTCCGTTCCCCATTACCTATGAGCGTGAACGGGACGTTGCCAACATATACATTATCATTCTTATTTCATGTTTAAGCAAGGTGGTTTGTGATCGTTAGGTTTACATACATTTGTTCATATATGATTATTGCACAATTTTTCCTAAATAAATTACAATAATGAATTGATAACAAATGTTTTTAACAAGGTTCACTTGCCAACTTTTGTTGACCCAAAATTTCTCATTTTTACACATGATACAGGTGATCAAGTTGAAGCAAGAAACATATAGGGCGGCTTAGAAGAATAGACCAGTTTAGATTATGGATTTATTTTAGTTAATTTTTCCTTTCCTTGTATTGTATGAATTTGACTTGGAACATTGAAATGTAATTTGGATTTAATAAATATGAAACATATTAGTAAACATCATGAGCTTTGGTGAAACCCAATTATGCCTCGACTCTTATTCCGCTGCGGGTCGGGGTGTGACAATCTGCACCTATTTCGTTTTGAATACGGCTGAGAATATTAAATCTTGTATTATTAATCAAGACTAGCTCAGGTAAATACTCTTGACTTATTTTCCCTATACGGGCTTGGGTTACGGTAAATTATTGCCGCTTGGTCGGAAATGGGATCAATCGAATGCCGGATTGTGGCTAGTAAATCCGCATATTCCGTTTTGATTAGTTTTGTTTAATAACTTAAACATTGGGGGTTAACGACCGTGTCCTGGATATCCTTGGCTCATTACATTAGTTAATGGCCACGACCAAAGCGTGGGGTATAGGCATACACCTGACAGATGCTAATGCTAAATTATTTTTACCCACAAGTTGGGGATAACTCCTTCGTGGGTTCATAAGTGGTGTGTACGCTAATCATGTCTCGGTCTCTGTACTGGGCCCCATATGTATTGACACACATGTAAAGCTGTTAACAAGGTTACAACGCTGACTTTCCTAAGTTATAAAAGATTTGTGCCCTGTGCACTTAAATCAATTTTTAAAAAAATGTTTTCAAATTGAGTCATTCGGGTGTATTTACTAGTGAAAGCTGACGTATTTTCAAAAGACTAAGCTTGCAGGTACAATACGAAATAGGCTGGAAGCTGCTCGGTAGTGATATAAGAGGATCTTGCAAATCCTTAGATCTGCCTAAAGTCTGTTATACATTTTTGTACATTTTACGATCCGCCTTTGGATCTTTCTTTACAAGCCGTCTGTATATTATTTTTCGTACTTTGAACATTTGGTTTGTAATAGAAATTTAACTCCAAGACTTCATCTGTGCTGTGTTTAATTGACTATGATGATATCAACTTGCGTCACGATATTCCACACCCAGGCCCACCGGTGTTTGGTTGAAATTACGGGGTGTGACACTTTATTCCCTACATTTTCAAAATTACAGCTATAGTTCCCAACTTTGACAAATTTGTTCTCGGATAGTCCTTGGTGTGGATGGGAGTTAGTTTGTCCAGTTAAGTGGGAGTGAAATTACTAACATGCCCGTAGTCTTAAAATATAAACTGAAGTAGGGACCATCATTAATTAAACAACCCCTAAAAATAATAACAATTAATTTAAAAAAAATCCTTGTGGGCCCCACCCACACGTCCCCTTCACCCTGTGCAACTTTAACATTCTCTTCAGTGAAAAAAAAAACATCCAACTTCACTGACATAACCACCATCAACTGCAGCTTTCAACCGTACCGCCACCCTCCACCATAACAACCACAGACGTCGTCCACCCCCTCCCCTTCCCCGATGAAAACACCCTGCGACGTATCACCTTCTCCGGTTGTCATAATCGGTTCCAGCGAACTCCGGTGACCTGCAACCTCTCCGGCAACCTTCCATCCAAATTAATAACTCTTTAAAGTCTAGTGAGCAAATTAGAAAAGAGGTGAAAGAATATTGATTTGTAGGTTGTAGGTCGGGCATCCTCATCAATGACAATCATCATCGGAATAAACGTCGGAAGCTGCAAGTCCACCAGGTTGCAGGTTTGCTGCAGGTTATTTACACGCGATCCAGATTTGCAGATGGTTGCAGGTTGTTTAGACGTGATCTATATTTGCCGGTATTTGGTGGTTGCAGGTCTGATGCGGGTGGGGTGATGGGGGCGATTTGCAGGTAGGATGATTTGACGTTTTTCTTAAAACAGGTTGCGTATGTGTGTTTTGATGGTTGTTCTTTTCTGGTGAGAGAGACGAGAGGTCAGAGGAGCTCGGTGAAGGCCATCGTGGGTTTGTATGCAGAGGAGGGAAGGTGGGTGGGGGGGGGGGGGGGTTAGTTATGGTGGTGAAAGGTGGATGGTGGTGGTAGTGAAAGGTGGAGATGGTGGTGATGTTGAAGGGTGAGGATGATGAAGTGGTGGGGTGGGTGATGAGGAAGATGAAGTGGTGGGGCCCACAAGGGTTTTTTTAATTAATTTGTTATTATTTTTTAGGTGTTGTTTAATTAAGAGTAAGGGCATGTTAGTAATTTCACGCCCACTTAACTGGACAAACTAATCCCTATCCACACCAAAGACTATACGAGAATGAATTTTTCAAAGTTGAGGACTATAGATGTAATTTTGAAAATGTAGGAAATAAAGGTGAAATCTAGACAAATCAAATGGACTATCCAGGCACTTTTCTCTAACTATTTAGTTTCAATTTTTCCATTCTCTTCTTCGAATCTAGAGCAAAATCATAAACTAAAGTTTGGTAGTTGAAAATGAGAGATTAATTGTAAAAACAATTAAAATAACACTATTTACAAAAAAAAAAGAAAGAAAAGAAATATCATTCGAGTCAAAATAATTAATTGTCAAAATTGTTACTAAGTTTCATATTCATTAATGAACATAAAATAGGTTAGCTTGATCTGAAACATGATCTAATTCTAATTGGGTTTCATGACACAAAAATTATATAATGATCAGGTTAAGGTTGAAGAATTAAAAAGTCAATCCAAAACTCATCAAATCATCAACTCATAAATAGTGGCGTACCCAAGTAGAGGTTTGGATTGGCGGGCGCCCCCCTTAAAAATACTTTTTTGTGTATTTTATAAATCAAAATCTCGATCGCACGTCTTGAAAGTTGGGTTGAACCTCTCATACGCACCCTTTTTTTAGGTTCCCCACTACTCGTCAACTCGACACGATTAACACCTCTAGGTCTAGGAAGGGTAGATGTAGACAAACCATGTCTATATCACCGAGAATAGAGTTGTTGCTTTCAGAAAAAAATAAATAAATAAATAAGTAAAACTCTTTACTCCAAAAATGTAATACCCTAAAATGCTTAAATGAGGTTAATTCGTGTTATTAATTAAAGAGATATTAGAGCACATTAGTATGGTTACCATTTTATACAGATATACTTTTCCTGTTGATTGGACCATTGCCTTCCACCATATTAGGGCATCGCCCTTGAATGATTGGGATACAAACTTCACTACATCTTTATCAGCACATCCGCTGATATCTAAAATAGTTTCCATCTCATCAAGCCATCTCAAGGCTTCTACTGCTCCCTTTCTCCATCAAAATCTCGGGGCTTGCAGAAGACAAAGTATTTATAGGTACATCTGTCTTTAGAAGTACGGGACCTATCCTTGAATTCTAGTTTCTTTGGTTCACTCTTTGCATTTGAAGAGTGGACAGAGCTCTCCTTTCGAGCTGATGATGGTGGAATAGATAAAGGTTTGGAGCGAGAAGCGCTCACTTTCTTAAATTTCTCCATGGCGTTTTCCATGGATTTTCCGACAGCTACATCAATGCGAGCATGGAAATCATCACTATTGATGGCTATATTTTCAGCTTTGTCAGCATTATTATCACGGCGACCACTTTGCGCCTCATCTGAGTTAGCCATCTCTGATGTTTGGGTACTATATACCAAATTAAATTTTATATTAGCCATGGTATTAATAACCATATAGGCTATAAAGTTTGAATATATAATCCATTTGTCTATTTGAACCAGTGTGCATGGAATCACAACTGTCAGGCTTAACATTTTAAATGAATGTTATCTATATTTGGCCTAGATCTCAAAAGGACCATCAAAGGCAAATTACAATTTGGATATAGTCCATATATTATTAGACAGTGGATCGTAATGTCACAACTGTCGTTGTCACTTGGACAATTGTATATAGCACATAGGCTTGTCACAAAGGACATTTGAAATATGGCTCAAAGGCCTGTCACTAATGGACATATGATTATGGCACACGGGCCTGTCACTAATGGACATATGATTATGGCACACAGGCCTGTCACTAATGGACATATGATTATGGCACACGGGCCTATCACTAATGGACATATGATTATGGCACACAGGCCTGTCACTAATGGACATTAATTATGGCACATTGGCCTATCACTAATGGACATTAAAAATATGGCACATTAGCCTGTCACTAATGGACATTAAAAATATGGCACATTGGCCTGTCACTAATAGACATAAAAATATGGCACATTGGCTTGTCACTAATGGACATTAAAAATATGACACATTGGCCTGTCACTAATGGACACAAAATATGGCACATCGGCCTACATCACTAATGGATGTTTGAATCATAGCCCCAAGGGCAATACATCACTAATGGATGTTTAATCATGGCCCATAGGCACTACATCACTAATGGATGTTTAATCATAGCCCCAAGAGCAATACATCACTAATGGATGTTTTATTTATCACCGCACTGGTGATATTAGCCGGGATCAAATTTGATCACATAGGCTATATAAGGTTAGGACATAGTCCATTACCTTAAAGGCTAGTGTGGTTCCTTAAGTCACACTACCAAGAGTATGAACATTACTTGAATGTTAACATAAGAGTACCTTAATGGTCGATTAATAGTCCCGGTCGCATTGACCTTAATGACTTGGAGGCTTGAACTTAGTCCACCACCTCTGGATATAACTTCCCTTAACTATCATGATAGAAGACCCCTTCGTACTAACTATCATTTATATATTTGGCCAAATATGTGGTCTATGCCACTTGGCTAATCAAAACCATTAAGATCTTTTGGAATTATATAGCTGATCATAAATTTCGAGTAAAATCGAGACGATCCCTTGAAGAGGATGAGTAGATATATATATATATATATAATTCCAAAATATTTCAAAATGCAAGGGGTATAGGTGAATAACTAACGAAAAGTATGAATATTTAAGTGAAATGTGCTAACCATTACCTTGTAAATAAGAATGGTAGAATGCCTGAAGTAATGAAGCTAGTAGGATTGGTGAAAGTATGCTCAAGAGCGGAAACTTATCATCATCAATGAATGAAATCAATCCAATTATGTACTTGTGAAGATATGGGTCGTACCGTTTTGCGGCTCATTGCATTGTGCCAAATAATGCAGTTAGTAAACGGCTTAGTTTGCGAATGTAGGATAGAAAGTTGTAGATCGAATAGTACTTTCAGACGAACTAACGGTAGCACAAGTATAACATGGTATAGAAGGTTTGACTTTTGAAGATCAACAAAAGAATGAAATTTAGTTCAAGGTTAATGTCATTAAACAATGTGTATATGTGAGTATAGTAAGTGATACATAAAAACACACGTATGGACAAGTTAAGAGGACATGAATGAAATGAATCGGAATTTAATCTAAAAGGTGTACATAGTACCATGTAACAGTGGGAAACGTAGAATGATGAATAACTCTAGAGTTAAGCACGAATGTGTGATTATGAAATAGTAGTTTTCTTGCGATAACGGAACAAGAATTAAATGTTATATGATATATGTATAGAACATATCCTAACTGACTCCTTATGTAATTACGAAAGTAATTAGAATAAAATGTCGACAGTAGAATGTTGTGATAAGATCATAATGAGCTTTAGAATGTTATGTATGACTCATGAGTGAAAGTAGGAATACTTCAATAGTTATGATTAACAAAGGTATGGAAGAATTTGCTTGAATTAAGAAGGTAGGGACATAACGTACGATTACGCGTGTTCATGAGTCAAACCTTTTTGTATAAACCATGAGTGCATTTTTGCTATAATATGCATTTTGAATAAATTAAAGGAATGAACTAGTAGTGATGATGATCACTAGGAACTAACCTTATTTAAAAATCTGAAATCTAAGGAATGTATTTTAGGGGTGTGCCCTATATATGCCGGTTGGTAGGTAAATAAGAAAAAGAAGGTGAATGAAGATATTGTCTAGTGGGAATGAACAAGGTTTTGAGGACGAAACCTCCTTTAAGAGGGTAGACTTGTAACACCCCAAAATGCGTAAAAGAGATTAATTCGTGTTATTTAATTAAAGAGATATTAGAGCACATTAGTATGGTTACCATTTTAGATGAAGTTATACAATATTACTTTATAATTCGTTGTGAATTATTTATGAGGGAAAATAACTTGCTGGGCATCATCATATTGTAATGGAATGTATTAGTAATATATGTCGATAAATATGACGTGTTCGGTTCAGGAATATATGGTTACCTCATATTGTGACTCGCCATAACTTGACGGGACATTGTCGTAAAAATCAAACATGAGGGGAGGATTATGTAAATATCCAAAGTTTAATATATATAAAGCCCTTTATGGCTCATTTTGGGAAGATTTTCTCTTAAGTTAGAGAGAGAAATAAGAGAGAGAAAGAGAACTAGAGAAAGAGGGGTGGCCGGCGGTGGGGTTTAGCGGCGATTCGCGATGGCCGGTGGTGGCCGGAGGTGGTCAGAGTTGTGGTTTACAACCTGGAACCAATTATCGATGCTACGAATGTAATGGTAAGCTCCGATTTCCCTAAATCCTTGCTTAAAGTTGTTAAAATTGTATAAATCAAATCTGTCCAGAATGTTATCTAATAACTCAGTTACAAAGAACCGAACGATCCGTGAAATCCGACCGTTGAAACGTCTTGATTGTTTTATATATGGTTCACAACATTTAGATAATCATTTTGAACGGTGAAAATAAGAAATAGAGTTGTTTAAGTGTGACTTTGAAACCCATTTTCTAAGCTGTCCGTAATCCTGTTTTTGTTAAAATACAGCTTAGTATAATCGATTTTCCCAAAGATCCGACCGTTGGAATGAGCTGAAATTTTGACTGTAGCTTTCTGACATATGGATCTTTAATATCTCTGAAGGAAATTCCAATCAGAGGTCAGGAACTAAATTTTGAAAACAAACAGTTTATAACAAATTTCTTGTATGAAAATTAGGAAGTTGATGGTGTTGTATGGATGGTCTAATGGTATTGCATGTGCAATCTATGACTAGATAAATGTTCATGATGCTTGATGCTGTGAATTTGGAAGGTAGGCATAAATTACTTGTACATTGTGCTTTAGATATGGTTTGTACGCCAAGTGTTCGATAAAATGTCTAGTAGATGATTGTAAGTGAATTTGCATGTAATCACTTGACGAACATGAATTGAATGTAAGATATGATGTAATCTGTGATTTTCATATGAATTGGTTGAATACGTGCATTAAAAGCTTGTACTAGGAGCTTAGTACGTGGTATGTCCGCCATGTGTTTAAATGTATTCTTGATGTAATTCAATAAGTGATATTGTGTTAGTTATGGGATATTCGAACTTACTAGCAAGTAATCATGTTAGAATATGTTGAAATGACAACGTGAAAGTAATATGAATGTAATTTAGAATGTGGCTTGATTTAACCGAAAAGTAAGCGGATATATGATATGAATGTGAAATGAATGTAATTTAGAATATGTGTATATGTTAATAATATTGAAACCATAATGACATGAAAGTATAGGATCATGTCAAGGTGGGTGGAAGAATGGAAGGCTAATAGAAAGGATGTGAGGAAACAAGTACGAAACGGACGCTTAAGGTAAGTGATTTCCGAAATCACTTCTTCTTTTATAGATAAAGTTTGTTATGCTGAATACAGGGAATCGTGTAAGAAATTATGGATAAGGATAAGGGTAAGGATCAAGGTACGTATTGTTGTGTAAAGTCATAAGAAGTCATCTATGTTCAGAATTCATGATAGAAGTGAACAGGTCAAAATGTAGAAAGTATGTGTCGGGTGTGGGTTTTGGATGTTATGGTATGGGAACCATATAAGAATGTTTAAGTAATCATAGTACTAAAGCAAGCATTGTTGTAGTGGGCCATAAATAGTTAGCTATGTTGGAAATAACTTAGTATAATCAAACAGGTCAAAATCAAGAAAGTTTGATAGAAGTATAGATTTGATTAAGAGGACATGGGGTTAAGTGTTAAAATGATACAAAATGTTATGGGATGATACGGGACGTTATGGGTCAGTTCGGGTTGGTATGGGAGTCGGAAATGGGTTGTGTAAGCTTAAGCAAGGAAAAATAGCGTCGGCAAACCAGAGAGGGCGTCGCTGACGGCCTCCTTAGCCGTCGCCGATGCTGCCCTCTTCTCCCGAAGCTCCAATCAACTGTCTACGCAAATGAGGACCGACATAACATTCCGGGTGGCGTCGCCGACGTTCCCTACAAACTTGATATGCTGTTTTTGTTAGTTATTTGCACCGTGAGTTCCGTATCTCCTGATACCTCTTCCGTAACCCTCAAAGAATCCCGAAAAGTGAAATAACTAATAGGGAGTTACGTGAACTTAATGAACTGTGATAATGACTGCGAGGATGAATAAGTATGTAAGCATGTATGTGTATGACTTACTCACTTGCTAGTGGTGGAATCTCTAGGTAAGCACGAATAGAAATAAACATGCCCATAGGTTCGTATGTATAAGACTTATTATATGTATGTTTGTGACTAGGATATGTTAATATAATCTTATGGGAATGAAAGTGGTATGTAACGGCTTGTATATATGTATACACGACTTCAATATGTATGATCATTAACGTTACTGATTATTGTCCTGAGAATGAAATGAAAGTGCAGGTTTACTATTGTTGACTTATGAAGATTGACGATTGGAATGGAAGATCATACACGGAAAGATAATCGAAAGGACTATCATGAATAGAAAGAATATGGAATGTTCATTTAACTATGAATGTTATGAATGATGTCACCGAATATTAATAATGTGGGTGTATGTGGTGATTGCAGGTTGTGCGGAATTATTATCACGATGGGATTTAAAGGATTGAATATCGAGTCAAAGAGTAAGGAATGTACGGGAAGAGTGGTCTCGTAGCTTGTAATTATATATTATATATAACAAGTTTAACAAGAATGAATGTTGTAAATCCTTTCAAGAAAGTGTCCAATATTTTATAAATGAAACTTTAAGTGTATCATATAGGCAATAAAGAAGAAAATTTTGAGTCAGTATTTCCGCTGCGTCTATTAAGGTTTCAGCATTTTAGGGTGTTTCAAAAAACCTATCTGAACATTAGAAGTATATTAGAAGCGTAGTAGAGTTCTTCACATTTGATAAACCTCCAGTAATGTATGTAAAATTGTAAACTTCACTATTTTATATGGATAAACCTCCTGTAGCGCATTCACATACAGTATAGACAACCTTTGAACTTTTATCTCATTTCTAGTACCATATAGTTTCTAATGTATTGTAAGTAAAATTAGTAGATAAACAAAAGCTATAAAATGAGTTCTTAACTGATTATGGAATTTAATAATAACATAATTATACACGATCTGGTCAACTATAAAATATAATTAAAACTACATAGGATTATTCAATAGAGCCCCAAGTTTAATCCTTACTTGTGCTACTTTGGTGGATTATGTAATGATGTATAGCGTCTAGCCTCCTTGCAGAGGTGTCGGGCTCTATCCTAAGCCCACCTCGGTTTTCGTCCCACCGTATGTTACGCCAGAGATTTTTGCTTTTATGGTGGCACGATTGTCAAGTGACAGTCGGCGGTATGGTTTCCCGGGGAAATACCCTAGTCAAACTCTGAAGCCAGCGTAGGCCCGGTTAAGACAATGTAGTCTAGCCAAAGTGGGGCAACGAGGATCTCCAATTTAAAGAGTACAGTAGCCTAATACAAGAAAACAGCCGTTCTAAAAAAATATATATGAAATATTATTAAGTAGTTATTTTTCCGTGCCATGTGGTGGAAACATGTATGTTACAAAATATGACAAAAGATCAAATATAAAGTTTCATATCGTACAAATGGAAAAGTAAAAAAAAAAGAAAAAAAAAACGGGGTGATATTTTCGTAATTATTTTACTCGTAGGATAAATATCAAAATTACTATACAAATGATCTTGTAGGGTAATTATAATCTTTGTAGGGTAATTACGAGTAAAATAATTACGAAAATGTCACTGTGTTTTTTTAATCTTTTTTATGCCTTTCGTACGATAAAATACTTTGTACGGTATCTTTACTCTACAAATATAAAGATGCGTTTACAACAAGAAGTCTGTGTAGCCAAATGATAAAAGCGAGAATATGTCAAAAAGTGAAATTTAAACGTGTTTTATGTCAATCCGTATCGTTCTCGGTTGCGGTAGTCAAGATCAGCCGCTTCTAGGTCTATAAGAAGCCATTTAACCAGTGATCTTTGCCTGCTATCTATATATAGCTCAGCAAAAGCAAACAACAACTGGGCTAAACATATAATGCTCATTAATATCCAAAATATCGCGAAGACACGCCCAACCGGAGTAGAGAAGCTTTTGTCTCCATAACCTTGAGTTGTGATGGTCGAACAAACACAATAGAAGGCGTCGACAATCTCCATCTTCTCAACCATGGTTAAAAAGATAGTCCCGAAAGCCATGAGAATCACCATCAAGATGGAGAATCTGATACACTTGCATTTCACTCTATTAGTTTCCATTTTTGTAAGCGTCTCCATTGAATTAGCCTCTTGACGCAAATGGATCGCTTTGATAAGTGATATTTCCTGATTTACCACCAGAGTCTACAACACGACTTAGACAGAGTCCAACAAGGGCCACACCTGAGAACATGAAAGCACACGCGAGTAGTTTTGTTACAGTACTATTTGGTAAAAGATCTCCATACCCAACCGTTGTCATGGTTACAATACAATAATAGATCGAATCAAGAATGCCATATGTTTTCACTCCTGAAATCTGGTTTCCAACTAGGTAAAAGAAGACCGTACTTATGCCAAGGTAAATGAACAAGTAGGCGGCTACCCTTTTATAATGAGGATTGAGTTGATCAACGATCGGTTTTGGACCTATGAGAGATTGGTTGAGGTGGGATTCTTGAAGAACATTTTCCACCATGGGCGCGCTTCTGCTTCGTCTTAGTTTTCTACTTTTGGTTGAAACCATATACTCATTCTGAGGCTTGGCTTCCTGAATATCATGTTGTTCTGATAGCAAAGGTTCCTTTCCGCTATTAAAATCCATTGCAAAGCTTCAAATGAGAAATAGTTTATTAAAATTATGTAATTTTAGTTGATTTTCAGGATAACTGTAAGATAGTAACCAAGTTTTTTAATCGTTCAGCTAAAGGTCACTTAAGTTACTCAACTCTCATTAGGTTTTTTTTTCATATGAAGTTACTCAACTCTCATTAGGTGTTTTGATCTTGTATAACGTTTTATAAATGTTCTAAACGTTTTAAAATTATGTGTGATAAATTAAACATATATAAATATTTATTATTGTTTAATGTTTTTTTTTTCAAATTATGAGTTAACAGCTAAAAAGATTGATAAAATAATAATCAAGTTTTATAATTATTTAGTTTAAGTTAAAATGAACAAAAACATCACTAAACCAACAATTATACATGTTTCATTTTTCACTTAATTTTAAATTATATTGATTTGAATACTTAATTAAATTTGGGTGACTTTAAACAGGAAAAACTAAATAAATTTGGGTGACTTTAAACAGGAAAAACTAAATAAATTTGAGTTTACACTTGAAAAAGTTTGTTAATAGTGTAAAGCAACCTCTTAATTTTCTATTGAAAGATTTGAAGCATTTCCTTTGATCGATAAATGAATTCGTTAGGGTTTGTGGAAGAGTACGTAGAAGTAGAATTCATTAGACTGAAACTTTCTCAAAATCTATATGAGTTACAAAAACCAACTTTAATCGTCACATTCTTCACTAATCACATTTTTTTAAACTTTTATATGGGTGTGTTAATTTTTTTTCTTAATATTTTAATATAAAATCTTGAAAACGGGGTTTTATTCAAAGTAAGATATATTTTGGATATCTTAAGCTATCTCGAGTACTTGTAGCATGCTAGTAGAATGACATACCAAATCAATACTGACTAAGCACATTGGTACCCATATCGATATTACAGGAATCGACATCTAGATTTCTTTTTATGGTTTTCGATCGATGTAGAAAACAACTTTAATTTTTTGGTTATAGGAGTCAACTTTGGTGTAGTAGAACCATTGTAAATAACCGTTTTGTTTTGTCTCGTAGACTATTAAGAGTATCAGTACCACAACGAATCGAGCCGATACCGAATACACAACACCAACATCAGTGTTGGTATTATTGGCGTTTAATTTTATTGTTTTGGCCGTATTGCTTTTTTTGGGTTACATGAGACTAACCATTATAAGAATAATTTTTTGTCTTGTAATACATGTAATTTTCTTTATCAAACCATACCTTCAGATAAAACTGTTACCGGTACCGATATTCATTTTCATGCTTTTGATTTCAATATGATTAGGACTCTATATTTTTCGATAGTTCACTAGCGGTACCGAAGGGCATTAACCATTTCGTAACATTGTGACTCACAACTTTATATTTCTAACCTTTTATTATCATGTCGATACCATTGTAAGCATTCACATCACCAGGGTGAATCCCACTAGTTCAAACGAAAACTAATTTTAAACCAAACTCAATTAAAAAGTTCAGATCCATCTCAGATGCATAACATGGGACTGAAAATCTGTAACATTAATTTAAAGGGAATTGATAGTCACACATCCTTCCGCTCTATATCTTTCTATACATACATAGATATATATAGAGAGATAGAGTGAAAATGAATGTGAAATAAAATTTAGGGATGTAAGAATAGTGAAAGCATAATTAAAAACTTTTACTGACCTTTTAACCGGATGTGGATTATTCGATGAAACAAAGAGCTGATTGGAGGATTCTTCGGGTAGTCGCGTAACGTGGTTAACGCCTGTTGAATCTGGGTACAGGTCGGAGCTCCAACCAAACATGTAGCAGCCCTGCAACAAATTTGTGATTTAATCGGAGGTATACGGTGTTCAACTTCATATATATCATGATTTTATAATCTAAAATTATACATTATCTAATATAAAAAGGGATGATTCATCAAAAAGATGATGACATATATGTTTTTTATTTGTATTTTTATATGTTATAAGTTATGTTTAGAAGAACAATCAATCGTAATATTTAATAAGTAGTGTACAACACTCCGAAATCTCAAACATAAAGATCATTTTTTGGACAAGACATGTACATTATCCCTCACCTAAACCTGTGACATTCTCTTTGTGCGATACTCGTGGTCATTCTTGAACTACGACGAGTCTTCTTCAACTTGATCAAGTACCCGTTATAGCTAGGTACCTCGCTTATTCGTGGCGTTGGCCCAACAAGATCTCCTAAGCTAAAGTTCATGGTCAAACGACGTAACGAATGCAATCAATGCCCTTTTGAACACCCTTTGTGTAAGTTCTTCGTCCACTAGATAAGACCATAGAAAGCTCATGTCAAATCAACTTACTCATGTCCATGGTCTTGTAGGCACAATATCAACTCTTGGTGTTTTTTTAACTATTATTACAATTCGAATGGTTTGATTCACAGGCAAAGTTGCTTTGTTGTAAAAAAATCATTTTTGCTAAATTTAAAATCAAACAATTAATTCTATATATAGGATTCATAACTTATAAATTTAGGTTTGCCTTTTACCTTTTTAGAGCTTCAAAGAGAGTTAAGATGTGTTTAGGAATGACCATGGGTCATGTTTAGGAATCACAGTATCATGTGCGGTTGCAAAATCGTGTCTCGTATATACTTATAGGATATCTCTTACTTACCTGTCAAGTGGCGGATCCATATTTTTTTCCTAACGGGTTCACTTTTTTAAATATTTCAAATTCATATATCCGAACATAAAAAAATTCGGGTCGGTTCGATGATTCGGGTCGGGTAAGGTTCATCACATAATAGACATATGATACAATGATGAAAAAAATATCGTCATGATAAATTTAAAAACACATAATATAAATAAGAGGTCTTAAAAATATACCTACAGTTATTCCCTACGATGTTTCATCTTTTGAACACGTTACATTACATTCTCGATCGTAACTTGTTGTAAGAACCCCCTTTCAACGTAGCAAATGCAAGAATCGTTCATGTTCATCACCCATCCTAATACGTAATTCCATCTTATGTTAAACTTAAAACATCTTCGTTTTAAAGAGTAATCGAAACTTCAGGTTCACGAAGTCAAGTTTATGTTCTCTAACCTAAGAGCCTATTGTTGAAATAAAAACAATCTTCTTTCACATGCTAAAGTGACTTGTAGGACTTGTTAGTTGATATATAATCTCAAACTCTATATTGGAGAAATGCATGTTTTTTTATCGATAGGTAAAGTTAATGGTTAAAGTAGTATAAATGTAGATAACCTAAGTGAAAATGGGTATCTTATTAAAGGGTTCCCAACAAAATATTAAAGGGTTCCTTCAGTATTTTATATATGCTTTTACATCATAAATCATGAACTTAACAGGTTCATGAGAACCCCTTATTGGTTATAGATCCGCCCCTGTACCTGTCTGTCATGTTAACAAGCTTTCTCAAAGATATCAGGAATACCAGTTATGACCTTATTTAGTTAAAAGTTACAATTGTAATTTTGATTATTCTAATCCTGGTCTTAAACTCATCTTGAAAACCAACTTCAAAAGTCAAATGTTGACTAAACTTATATTACTAAACTTCTGATAATTCTATATTTTGATACATTTAATTTCTAGTAATTTTAAAATACAATGCAAAATATTTTGTTTATGATTATATAATATATTACTACTTTCAAATATCATTTCAAGCACACTAATTATTAATATATATAATTTAACTTAGCTACATTGTGGATACTAGATACGTCAATTAATGATAAAAAAAAACATGAACAGAAACCCAAAATATTTGGAACCAATAATAAGCAAATATATTGATAATGTCAATCTCATACACGATTATAAAATCATGCTTCATACAAGTCCTATTACTTAACTACTCATTATCCGTCAGATACTGATTACTCATTTTCAGTCACATAACATGTATACATGTTATTTTGTTAAAGATTACACGTTAGGTTCCCCTGCAACATTTTTTATTATCTTAATTTTTATATTGGTAATAGATTTTTTTTAAATCTAACAACTGGTCTCACAACCAAATACCCGAATACCCAATAGTCTTTAGGTCTAGGTTAATTTGCCATTCTTATATAAGACTATGGGGTGTGGGTGTGGCTTTTGGGCATTGATGGCTCTTCCACGCCAGCTGCTCTATCCGGGTTGGTGTTGGGCATGGCGTTGCTCCTTTGGCGTGGGGATTGAGCCTGGCCGAGGGGGAGGGGGCAGGGTGACATGGCTGGCTTTAGTTGGCTGGTCCAATATGACTGTCTTTTGTTGGCTATGTTAATTAAAAAAAGAAAATTCACATGACTGACCACGCCAAACTAAGCCACGCCACATCACACCCCTAATTTTGAGTATTACCTTGTGGATCCCACCTTCATCACGTGTTGAGCAATGCTCCCAACCCAAGCCCCTCCACACCCCATAGTCTAAGGGTGAAGGAGGCACTCCTTTCATCTACCTAGCTCCCTCCAATCCCACATTATCACGTTATTTTACTCTAAACGACTCTAACACCAAAAAAACATTAACAATACTCTTTTTAACTACCCTACAACTTTTAAAAAAAAATAATAATAAAATACATTTATAAATAACTAAACTTTCATTTGAATAAATAAAAGAACCCAACTTTTAGAAACACCTAAACTAAAACTAAAAAAATACATAATTAAAAAAAATTACTTAAACAAAATATTTCCATTGGGGATGGGTTTTTATAATTTTCCAAGCCTCAACGTGATCAAATTCTTTAGGCTCGTATCTCTTTTTGTATTCACGAAGGACCACCTTAATTGCTTCCTCCTTGTTTTGCATCCCTTCCTTTTTCATCACCTTGTTGAACAATAGGTCAAAGTTGATAGCTTGCCTTTGAATTATCCACCACCGGGAATGAATCTTGTATGCCTTGCATTTCGTGTCACCCATATTTTGATAAATAATCCAAGGACTTCAAGCCAAATCTCACATGAGTCACGAGTCTTGTTATTGGCGAGACTCAACTAAGTCTTCGCCAACGTTATTTCTTTTGTTCGGTCCTTTCCATCATTTCAAAGAAACGAGATTGTGTAGTGTTTGTGAATTTTGATTGTAAAAGAAAAGTAAGGTGAAATGTGAAAATAATTTGTAGTGTGAAGTATGAAAACGATTTGTATTTATAGTTGATTATTTAAATGTATTTAAATGTAACAGTCTAATGACCGTTTAGCTGTCAAAAAAAAAGTTTAAACCACGCGGCTTCCTCAACCCTCAAACACAGCCCGCCTAGGCTACCCGAGGGAGTGGCAACAATTTACCCGTTTAGGATAGGTCCCTTCTATTTTCACACCCCTTATATCTTATTTTCACATCAATATTATATACGGGTCTTATAACCTTATACGACCCGTATAGAATGTTGTTGCACAGAATTACAAGCGTTGGAATGTTTTATTTGTTTTACATATATACAGGTCGTATAACATTACACAAGCGATATACAATTGTATACGAGATATATAATGTTATACAGCCAAATAAGTTTAGTTTTTGGGGTTTTAACAAATGTATTCGCTACCATCCAGGCAAAGCAAACGTAGTTACTGACGTTTGAAGAAAATGTATCAAGATCTAAAGAAGAATTATTGGTGGATGGGTTTGAAGAAATCCATAGCCACTTATGTAGTTAAGTGTCTGACGTGTTCGCAGGTTAAGGCCGAACATCAAAAGTCGTCAAGACTTCTACAACAATTAGAAATTCCCACATAGAAATGGGAAATGGTAACTATGAACTTGATTACCAAGTTACCTAAGACCAAAAGTGGAAATGACACTATTTGGGTCATTGTGGACAGGCTGACTAAATCAACACATTTCTTGCCAATAAAGGAAATGTATAATTCAGACAGATTGGTTAAGTTGTATGTGGACAAGGTTGTGTCCCTACACGGTGTGTCGGTATCTATTGTATCTGACAGAGATACTAGATACACATCTCACTTTTGAAAAAGTTTCCAACAAGCATTAGGCACACGATTAAATTTTAGTACAGCTTACCATCCATAGACTGATGGTCAAAGTGAGCGTACAATCCAAACACTGGAAGACATGCTTAGAGCATGTGTGATTGATTTCGGTGGAAGTTGGGATGATCACTTACCCCTAATAGAATTCTCCTACAATAATAGTATCATACGAGCATCAAGTCTGCTCCTTTTGAGGCCTTGTATGGGAGAAAGTGCAGAACGCCGGTGTGTTGGGCAGAAGTTAGGGAAGCCCAACTATCAGGACCAGAGATTGTCCTGGAAACCACGGAAAAGATTGTGCAAATCCGTGATCGTCTCGAAGCTGCCAGGGATAGGCAGAAGAGCTATGCTGACAAGAGGCGTAAACCTCTTAAGTTCCAAGTAGGGGACAAAGTCATGTTAAAAGTATCACCCTGGAAGGGTGTTATGCGTTTTGGAAAGAAGGGCAAGTTGAGCCCAAGATATATTGGACCATTCGAGATAATCGAATGTGTCGGCACTGTAGCTTATAAGCTCAGATTGCCAGAGGAGCTTAGTGGAATCCATGATGTATTCCACATATCTAACCTTAAGAAATGTCTAGCCGATTAGTCGCTAGCAATATCGCACGAAGATGTACAGATAGATGAAAACCTGAGGTTCGTTGAGAAACTAATTTTGATCGAGGATTGACAAGTTAAGAAGTTCCGTAGAAAAATGATACCTATAGTAAAGGTTAAGTGGGACGCTTTTAGAGGTCCCGAGTATACATGGGAGGTTGAGTCCACTATGCAACAAAAGTACCCCTATCTTTTTGAATAAAATCTCGAGGTCGATATTTCTTTTAAGGGGGTGAGGATGTAACACCCTGTAAAAATCGTGTCCAATAGTATAGTGACACGTGTTGTATTTTAAATATAGTCTATTAAAGATCAATCAGGACTAAAGGCGTCAAACTGCTCAAACTGAGCCTCTGAGTGACATCGGAGTTAACATGCTTATAATAAGCCTCTGAGTGATCCTTTGCGAAGTCCTAACTCTCATACATACCACTTGTTGGATGAGAGGGTTCAATTTTGTAAATATATGAAAGTTGGATGATGGAGGGATTAAAAGTGTCAACATGTTAATTTATACCTTTGAATGCCCTTTTAACGAACCGAGAGCTCGACAATGTCCGCGCATAATCCCGGATATGCTAAGTATTGTCTACGGAGGGCTAAAAGTGCCAAAAAGGTGTTTAAAAAGGTTTTTAAAAGCTTTTTAAAGTTAAGGGGCTAAAGTGTCAAACTTTGAAACTGGCCAAGGGGTGGTCTAGGGCCACGAGAGACCTGGCCTGGGTCTCTCGCAGGGCGCGAAAAGGCCTTTGCTGCAGAAAGTTTTGCTTGGCTCCCAAACAAAACTCCAAAACCATTAAATCGAAACTATGGACTTGTAACCAGCTATGCCACGTTTTGGGACACTTGTAAGCTCCCTCTTACACCCCTAAACACCTGGGTTCACCTCCTTTGAGTTCTCCAACTAGAAATAGGTGCTTAAGTTCACATTCCAACTTGCACCTTTCTTATTCAGTCACTCTTCTCCCTCCTCTGCAAGTTCCTAGCTAAAAGGAGCATCCAACATAGTTCTTTTTCATCCTAGGAATCACTGGTAAGTGTTCCTTCCTTGTGCATTTTCGTTTATAGGCTTTTATAGCCAAAAGTCAAGCGTTTTACGGAAAACGCTTTAACTTTCGGTTAAGACCATTATGGTCAAGCCATTGTTCGAAATGAACATGGCTAAGTGATCGTAATAAGTTAGGTGTTAGTCCCTATAAAGGGCACCTCCTGAAGATCACGTTTGCTAGACCAATTGACGGGTCAAAGTTAAGATATTAAAAAGTCAAAAAGGCCATTTTTCGGAAAAATCATAAATTGATCTCATATATGTTATGAAACCTGTTTTGAAGCTTAAACAAATTGGTAATAATTATTAGAACATGTAAGAACATGTTCGGCTCGTCAATTTCAGTTCTAGGGTCGGTTCGCAACCGAAAGTCGCAAAGTTTGACTTCTGCTTTGACTTTCGATTCTGATCCGATTTAGATTAGTTACCTACTGATCTAAAGTTGCATTATGATTGTAATATAATGTAGCATAACCCTCTGAGGTTATATTACATGATCATAATCAGAATCGAAGTTTATTCGCAAGTTCCATAATTATGCCATCTTTGACCAAAATGCCCTTTTCGCATAAAACAAGGTTTTAAATAGTAATGAACTTGAAAATGAGTTTTCTACTGATGTAATATTAAAGTAGGATTATTTGGGATGTTAAACCAAGTTATAAACTGAGTTTTCAAGCAAGTCCTTAAACTATGTCGATAAATGGCGATTTTAGCCCTTGTGGCTCATAAAATAGTTTTAATCAAATCTTTTCAAGGTAAATCTTTTACCTACTAATATGTTATATTAAATAACATATCTAAGACATTTTAATATGACCTTAACATCAGTATTCGTAAAAAAATCGCATAAAGACGCCATTTTACGACATAAGCGCCGTTTAGGCGCATAGTATGGTTTTAAACCATATTAATTGACTAAGACTTGTTACCTACTTATTTTAAAACTTATTTTAAACATATTTACAGTAGGTACATGTTATAAACTCAGAATCCCAAATAATTTATAAACTTTGTGTAAAATGACCAAAATGCCCCTTCGGTGCATAATTTGGTCATAAAATATAATTTACAGATATAATTGACATCCTACTGATATTATATCATAAATAAATTATTCTTCCAGAATACTTATGATTATAAACTTAAAATATATTCAAATTCCTTTTATACGGTATATAATTACCGAAATGCCCTTATAAGGCATAATTTCGTTTTAAAACATTAACGGGCATACAAGTTGATATCCTACTGATATCTTAACGTATTTAAAATATTATGGCATATAGTACTTGTCCATGACTTATTCGGTTACCCATTATCGCTTATAAGCGTACGGTTGATTATACGTAACTAGTTTACGGAATTTAAACAAAACGGGTTTAACATTGACATTTAAATTTCAAAATCCAGAATGTTAATTGTTTACCCATATTATGCAAGTCAAAGTACTTGTTGGGTTTAAAATGCATTCTATCCGATCATCGTTTAATCAAGCGTTATACGTATTGATCATGTATACTACTCGGTCTAAGTCTATGACTTAAACAAAGACTGTTAGTATTAATCGGCTAGCTTATGCCATAATCCAGACTAGAGCCTTGCCGGTAAATGCTATCTGCACTTAAGTACTTTTGTATACAGCTGAGTTATTGAAATTAAAAGAAGACTAGCTCAGGTAAATACTCTCGACTTATTTTCCCTATACGGGCTTAAGGGGCGGTAAATTATTACCGCTTGGTCAGAAATGGGATCAATCGAATGCCGGATTGTGGCTAGTAAATCCTCATATTCTGTTTTAGTCAGTTTTGTTTGAGAACTTAAACATCGGGGGTTAAATTACCGTGTCCTGGATATCCTCGGCTCATTTGATTAGTTAATGGCCACGACCTTAGCGCGCGGTGTAGGCATACACCTGACAGACGCTCAAATGCAAATAACCCAAGACGTTGGGGATAACTCCTCTGTGAGTTCTACGTGGTGTGTATTTAATCATGTCTCGGTCTCTGTACTAGGCCCTGTATGTATGGATAAACATGTGAATCTGTTAACAAGGTTACAAAGTAACTTTCCCAAGTTATAAAAGATTTTGTGCCCTGTGCACTTAAAATCATTTTAAAATGTTTTCAAAATGAGCCAGTTGGGTGTATTTACCAGCGAAAGCTGACGTGTCGTCCAAAGACTAAACTGCAGGTACAATATGAAATAGGCCGGAAGCTGTTCGGTAGTGAATAAGAGGATCTTGTAAATCCTTAGATCTGCCCTAAAGTCTGTTTTATATTCTTTCTTGTACATTTTAATGATCCGCTTGTGGATCTTCTATTACAAGCCTGTATATTATTTTGAATATTTGGTTTGTAATAGTAATTTTACTCCAAGACTTCCGTTGTGTTGTGTTTAATTGACAATGATGTAATCAACTGACGTCACAATACTCCCCACCCGGGCCCACCGGTGTATGGATTTGGGTTGGAAATCTGGGGTGTGACAAGTTGGTATCAGAGCCAACATTTGAGAGAATTAAACACTATCCTTCTTGTGTTTAATTTCAAACTTACACGAGCACATTCCTTAGACTTCTGAGTCTTGGCATTGACCTAGGATTTCTCATTTCATTATTAAGATATTAGTATTGTTTTTGAATTGATAAACATGAAAATGCCGCCACGTGTACGAGGACAAAGTGGGAGAGGAAATGGTCCAATGAGGGGAGGACCATCGGGGCGCATTCCCCCTCAACCTCACAATTCAGATGCTTATCAAGAATCAGGAGATTCATCTCCTTGGCAACCAGCGAGACGCTCTGTCTCTCATAGACACTCGCCCCCCACATTCCCAAAATTTTTACCACTCTCACCACTCCTATCATTCACACCATTCTCACCATTCCTATTCACACTCTTATCATGAAGAATTTAACCCTAACCATTACTTTAACACGCCTCCAGCCGATCAAAATCGGTTGGACCAGCCAAACCCTATGGACGAGTACTCCGACCCGGAGATGCCGTCGTCGGGATCAAATATGCATCCCATAGAAATTTCAAGTGATTCAAACTCCTATGCCGGATCGCACTACCAAGGTCCTAATGAGTGGGACCAATATTGGAAGCAATTTACTTTCGCCCACACTCCTTCTCATCACTCTCAACCACCCCCAGTATAAGAAGATGTCCACATGGAACCGGTGGACCAACCTCAACAACCACCTGAACCACCAAGGAAAAAACGCGGAGCACGTATGTCGGTACGTGCAGGTCAAAGGTCGGGATCGTTGCCACCTTTTCCCAATTCCTACCCTACAATCCAAGAGGACCCACAAATGGGTGGACCCTCTAATGTTTCACCTATAGTGAAACAACCACCAGCACCCACACCTACAGTTCAACTCCCACCATCGGGTTATAGTAACCCGATCCCCACATATCCAGATATGTCTGGATATGATCCTTTTAACTCGTCTACACCGGTAGACTATCAAGCATGGTCGCAAGACCCCTATATGCAAGCGTTATGCACAATGCACTTTACCCGTCTCCTTTCCCACCTACTTATCCACCGACTGGATATCCAACTTATGGGTACCAGTATCCGGTTATGCCACAACCACAACCACAACCATAACCACAACCTTCGCCGCCACTAGAGGCCATCAATGAGGCCTTGGAAAGAATGAAAGAAATGCAGTAGCAAGTGGAGAAAACGGAGAAGAAGACAAACAAGTTCTTCAAGAAACTCTCCAAGTTGGTCAAGGGAAAGAAGGACGAGTAAAGTCCTTCTAATAATAAGTGGTCCCTGCGAGGACATTGTTATTTATTTAGTCCCTGTGTGGACATGTTTATTTCTTTAAAGTCCTTGCATGGACAATTTATTTTATTTTTCTAGTATTGTAATTTCTAATTTGGAATTTAATGAAGTACTTTTGGAATTATATATATATATATTCATCCTCTTCAAACGAGCATCTTGATTTTACTCGAAATTTATGCTCTGCAATATAATTCCAAAAAGATCTTAATGGTTTTGACTAGCCAAGTGGCACAGACCACACATTTGGCCAAATTATAAATGATAGTTAAGTACGGAGGGGTCTTCTATCAGGATAGTTAGGGGAAGTTATCCTTGTATCCAGGGGTGGTGAACTTAAATTCAAGCCTCTAAGTCGTTAAGGTCAGTGCGACCGGGTCTATTAATCAATCATTAAGGTATTCTTATGTTAACATTTAAAAATGTCCATACCCTTGGTAGTGTGACTTGAAGAATCACACTAGCCTTCAAGGTAAGGGACTATGTCCTGACCTTATATAGCCCATGTGATCAAAATTGATCCCGGCTAATATCATCAGTGTGATGATAATAAAACATCCATTAGTGATGTATTGCCCTCGGGGCTATTATTAAAACATCCGTTAGTGATGTATTGCCCTCGGGGCTATGATTAAAACATCCGTTAGTGATGTATTGCCCTCGGGGCTATGATTAAAACATCCATTAGTGATGTATTGCCCTTAGGGCTATGATTAAAACATCCATTAGTGATGTATTGCCCTTGGGGCTATGATTTAAACATCCATTAGTGATGTATTGCCCTTGGGGCTATGATTAAAATATCCATTAGTGATGTATTGCCCTTGGGGCTATGATTAAAATATCCGTTAGTGATGTATTGCCCTCGGGGCTATGATTAAAACATCCATTAGTGATGTATTTCCCTCGGGGCTATGATTAAAACATCCATTAGTGATGTATTTCCCTTGGGGCTATGATTAAACATCCATTAGTGATGTATTGCCCTTGGGGCTATGATTCAAACATCCATTTGAAATATAGGGCCTATGTGCTATATTTATGTCCATTAGTGACAGGCCATGTGCCATATTTTATGTCCTTCGAGACAAGCCTATGAGCTAAATAAAATTGTCAAATTTTGACAGTGACAGTTGTGACAATGCGATCCACTGTCCAATAATATATGGACTATGTCCAAATTGTAATTTGCCTTTGATGGTCCTATTAAGACCTAGGCCAAAATATAGGTATGTTAAGCCTAAGAGTTGTGATGTTATTCACACTAGAATAGGCAATCGATTGTTATATCCAATGTTTTAAAACCATTATGGTTGTCATACCATGGCTAAGTGAAGCTTTATTGGTGTATAGAACCCAAGCTTAAGGATGGCTAACTCAAATGAAGCACAAAGTAGCCACCAGAATGTTGAATCTAACAAAGCCGAAAACAGAGATATCGATAATGATAATTTTCAAGCTCGTAGACGTGGCAGTTGAAAAGGCCATGGGAAAGGCCATAGAAAGGCTTAGAGAGTCGAGTGCCACTCTCTCTAGACCCTTATCTATTCCACCATCTTCAGCTCATAAGGAGAGCTCCGTTCACTCTTCAAATGTGAAGAGTGAACCAAAGAAAATCGAATTTATTGAAAGGTCCCGCTCTGTTAAAGACGGATGCACCTATAAGTATTTCGTCTCCTGTAAGCCACGAGACTTCAATGGGGAAAAAGGAACTGTGGAAGCCCTAAAGTGGCTAGACGAGATGGAAACGATTGTAGATATTAGCAACTGTGCTGATAAGGATGTGGTCAAGTATGTATCACAGTCCTTTAAGGGCGATGCCCTAATCTGGTGGAAAGCCATGATTCAGTCTACAGGGAAAGTACACCTGTATAATTTGGAGTGGTCCAAATTTGTGGACCTTGTTAAGGAAACTTACTGCCCACCTCATGAGGTGGAGAAATTAGAGACCGACTTCTTGTCTCTTTCCATGAAAAACCTAGATTGTCGGAAATATGTTTCCGATTTCAATTCCCTATCTAGGTTAGTTTCCTATTTGATTACCCCAAAGCCCAAACACATTGCGCGTTTTATTAATGGGTTAGCGCCCGAGATTAAGGGCATGGTGAAGGCTGCTCAGCCTACAACCTATAGGTCTGCTGTTGACATATCTCTCTCCCTCACCTTGGATTTAGTAAGGCAAAAGTCAGTTAAGTCTGAAACTGACAGAAAAAGGAAGAGGGAAGATGACAACTCCCATAAATTCAATAAGAAAAATAAAGGGAGATTTGGGTTCAAAGGGAACCAAGGCAAGACGGCTGTGATCCCAACATGCAAAACTTGCAACCGCATACACTGGAGACAGTATAATTTTGGTTCACAAGCCAAATCCGGTGGCATCTGTAAGAGAAAGGGGCATAAGACCCTAGAATGTCAAGATCTTAAGTCGGCTACGTCTGCAATGAAAAGGGGCATATTAAAACTAACTGCCCTAAGATTCTTAAGAATAATAATGCAAAGCCTGGAGAGGCCAAGAAGGGGAATGCCCGCGCCTTTCAATTAACTGCAAGAGAGGCTGTTAATGACGACAATGTCATAACAGGTACATTCCTCGTTAACAATATTTATGCTAGAGTTCTTTTTTATTCGGGTGCAGATAGATCTTTTGTTGATCATAAGTTTTATAAACTATTAAACCTGCCCTTAAGAACTCTAGATAAAACTTATGAGATAGAACTTGCTGATGGAACGATAGAAACAACATCTTCCATTCTTGATGGATGCTCTATATCCATTAAGAATCATTCCATCCCTATCTCTCTTCTGCCAATGAAATTGGCGGGGTTCGATGTTGTCTTAGACATGGATTGGTAATCTCATAACCAAGCCCGCATCGCCTGCGATAAGAAGCTCATCGAAATCAAGACCCCATCTGGTGAAATAATCACCATCCCCGGAGACTCACACTATGGACTGCCAGACAAGGTGTCATTATTTAAGGCATCCAAGTGCTTGAGAAGAGGCTGTGTCATCTACATGGCACAAATCACCATAAACGAGCCTAAGCCAAATACAGAAGACCTCCCAATCATCTCAGAGTATCCCAATGTATTCCCAGAAGAATTACCAGGTTTACCTCCAGACAGGCAAGTGGAGTTCAGGATTGATATTATACCAGGATCAGCACCCGTAGCTAGAGCTCCATATAGGCTAGCACCAACAGAAATGAAGGAATTGAGGACGCAGTTAGACGAACTCTTGGAGAAAGGCTTTATTCAGCCTAGTTCCTCGCCTTGGGGAGCTCCTATCCTCTTTGTAAAGAAGAAAGACGGTTCGATGCGAATGTTCATCGATTACCGAGAACTGAACAAGTTAACAATCAAGAACAGATATCCTCTACCCAGGATCGACGATCTATTCGACCAACTTCAAGGGGCTAGTTATTTCTCCAAGATTGATTTAAGATCTGGATATCATCAGCTGAAGGTTAGGAGTGAGGATGTTCCTAAGACAGCCTTCAGGACCCGTTACGGTCACTTTGAATTCTTAGTGATGCCTTTTGGGCTCACAAATGCACCTGCAGCATTCATGGATCTCATGAATAGAGTCTGCAAACCATATTTGGATAATTTTGTCATTGTCTTCATAGATGACATACTTATCTACTCTCGTAATCAAACTGATCACGAGAAACATCTTAGGTGCATCTTAAAACTGCTAAAGCAAGGAAAGCTTTATGCCAAATTCTCTAAGTGCGAGTTTTGGCTTAGAGAGGTCCAATTTCTTGGACATATGGTAAGTGAGCGTGGTATCCAAGTGGATCCCGCCAAAATTGAAGCCATCATGAATTGGGAAGTACCCAAAACCCCGTCGAAAATTCGTAGTTTTCTAGGATTGGCCGGTTACTATAGGATGTTCATTGAGAACTTTTCAAGAATAGCCACTCCTTTAACCACCTTAACCCGAAAGAATGTTAAGTATAATTGGGGTCCAAAGCAACAAGAATCTTTTGAGGTTCTTAAACACAAGTTGAGAAATGCTCCCGTGTTATCCCTACCAGAGGGTGTTGAAGATTTTGTAGTATACTGTGATGCATCGCACACTGGCATGGGCTATGTGCTAATGCAAAAAGGCAAAGTGATTGCCTATGCCTCATGACAGTTAAAGGTGCACAAAAGGAATTACACAACCCACGACTTGGAATTGGGTGCCGTTGTATTTGCACTAAAACTGTGGAGACACACTTGTATGGTATAAAGTGTATTATATACACTGACAATAAAAGTCTCCAGCATCTATTCAATCAGAAGGAATTGAACATGCGACAATGTCGATGGATGGAAACGCTTAATGACTATGATTGCGAGATTCGCTACCATCCAGGCAAAGCAAACGTAGTTGCTGACGCCTTAAGTCGCAAGGAACGAGTTAAACCTATAAGGATTAACTCCAAGAGCATTGAGCTCAGAAAATAGCATAAATGAGAAGCTAATAGAGGTGCAAAAGCAAGCTCTATTAAAGGCTAATATCCCTAATGAGGGGTTAGGCGGAACTGTTGATCAGTTAGTGCCTGGAAAGGATGGAATCCTTAGATTTAATGATAGAATTTGGATTCCAGTCCTTGGAGCATTTAGAGATCTAATCCTCCAAGAAGCGCACAACTCAAGATACTCAGTTCACCCTGGATGTGACAAAATGTATCAAGATCT
This sequence comes from Scalesia atractyloides, assembly GCA_947069175.1. Taxonomy (NCBI): domain Eukaryota; kingdom Viridiplantae; phylum Streptophyta; class Magnoliopsida; order Asterales; family Asteraceae; genus Scalesia; species Scalesia atractyloides. The sequence goes on along the minus strand of CAMTDV010000022.1, from coordinate 17,649,321 downwards.
AAAGAAGAATTATTGGTGGATGGGTTTGAAGAAATCCATAGCCACTTATGTAGCTAAGTGTCTGACGTGTTCGTAGGTTAAGGCCGAACATCAGAAGTCGTCAGGACTTCTACAACAATTAGAAATTCCCACATGGAAATGGGAAATGGTAACTATGGACTTGATTACCAAGTTACCTAAGACCAAAAGTGGAAATGACACTATTTGGGTCATTGTGGACAGGCTGACTAAATCAACACATCTCTTGCCAATAAAGGAAACGTATAATTCAGACAGATTGGCTAAGTTGTATGAGGACAAGATTGTGTCCCTACACGGTGTGCCGGTATCTATTCTATCTGACAGAGATACTAGATACACATCTCACTTTTGGAAAAGTTTCCAATAAGCATTAGGCACACGATTAAATTTTAGTATGGCTTACCATCCGTAGACTGATGGTCAAAGTGAGCGTACTATCCAAACACCGGAAGACATGCTTAGAGCATGTGTGATTGATTTAGGTGGAAGTTGGGATGACCACTTACCCCTAATAGAATTCTTATACAATAATAGTTATCATACGAGCATCAAGGCTGCTCCTTTTGAGGCCTTGTATGGGAGAAAGTGCAAAACGCCAGTGTGTTGGGCAGAAGTTGGGGAAGCCCAACTATTAGGACCAGAGATTGTCCTGGAGACCACGGAAAAGATTCTGCAAATCCGTGATCGTCTCGAAGCTGCCAGGGATAGGCAGAAGAGCTATGCTGACAAGAGGCGTAAACCTCTTAAGTTCCAAGTAGGGGACAAAGTCATGTTAAAAGTATCACCCTGGAAGGGTGTGATACGTTTTGGAAAGAAGGGCAAGTTGAGCCCAAGATATATTGGACCATTCGAGATAATCGAATGTGTCGGCACTGTAGCTTATAAGCTCATATTGCCAGAGGAGCTTAGTGGAATCCATGATGTATTCCACATATCTAACCTTAAGAAATGTCTAGCCGATGTGTCGCTAGCAATATCGCACGAAGATGTGCAGATAGATGAAAACCTGAGGTTCGTTGAGAAACCAATTTTGATCGAGGATCGACAGGTTAAGAAGCTCCGAAGAAAAATGATACCTATAGTAAAGGTTAAGTGGGACGCTTTTAGAGGTCCCGAGTATACATGGGAGGTTGAGTCCACTATGCGACAAAAGTACCCCCATCTTTTTGAATAAAATCTCAAGGTCGAGATTTCTTTTAAGGGGGTGAGGATGTAACAACCTGTAAAAATCGTGTCCAATAGTATACTGACACGTGTTGTATTTTAAATATAGTCTATTAAAGATCAATCAGGACTAAAGGCGTCAACATGCTCAAACTGAGCCTCTTAGTGACATCGGAGTCAACATGCTTATAATAAGCCTCTGAGTGATCCTTTGAGAAGTCCTAACTCTCATACGTACCACTTGTTGGACGAGAGGGTTCAATTTTGTAAATATATGAAAGTTGGATGATAGAGGGATTAAAAGTGTCAACATGTTAATTTATACATTTGAATGACCTTTTAACGAACCGAGAGCTCGACAATGTCCGAGCATAATCCCGGGTATGCTAAGTATTGGCTACGGGGGCTAAAAGTGCCAAAAAAAGTGTTTAAAAAGGTTTTTAGAAGCTTTTTAAAGTTAAGGGGCTAAAGTGTCAAACTTTAACATGCATACAAGTTGATATCCTACTGATATCTTAACGTATCTAAAATATTATGGCATATAGAACTTGTCCATGACTTATCCGGTTACCCATTATCGCTTATAAGCGTACGGTTGATTATACATAACTAGTTTACGGAATTTAACCAAAACGGGTTTAACCTTGTCATTTAAATTTCAAAATCCAGAATGTTAATTGTTTACCCATATTATGCAAGTCAAAGTACTTGTCGGGTTTAAACTGCATTCTATCCGATCATCGTTTAATCAAGTGTTATACGTATTGATCATGTACACTACTCGGTCTAAGTCTATGACTTAAACAAAGACCGTTAGTATTAATCGGTTAGCTTATGCTATAATCCAGACTAGAGCCTTGCCGGTAAATGCTATCTGCACTTAAGTACTTTTGTATACAGCTGAGTTATTGAAATTAAAAGAAGACTAGCTCAGGTAAATACTCTCGACTTATTTTCCCTATACGGGCTTGGGATACGGTAAATTATTCCCGCTTGGTCAGAAATGGGATCAATCGAATGCCGGATTATGGCTAGTAAATCCGCATATTCTGTTCTAATCAATTTTGTTTGATAACTTAAACATCAGGGGTTATATTACAGTGTCCTGGATATCTTCGGCTCATTAGATTAGTTAATGGCCACGACCTTAGCGCGAGGTGTAGGCATACACCTGATAGACGCTCAAATGCAAATTACCCAAGACGTTGGGGATAACTCCTCTGTGAGTTGTAAGTGGTGTGTATTTAATTATGTCTCGGTTTCTGTACTGGGCCCTGTATGTATGGACAAACATGTGAATCTGTTACCAAGGTTACAAAGTAACTTTCCCAAGTTATAAAAGATTTTGTGCCATGTGCACTTAAAATCATTTTAATGTTTTCAAAATGAGTCAGTTGGGTGTATTTATCAGCGAAAGCTGACGTGTCGTCCAAAGACTAAACTGCAGGTACAATACAAAATAGGCCGGAAGCTGCTCGGTAGTGAATAAGAGGATCTTACAAATCCTTAGATCTACCCTAAAGTCTATTTTATATTCTTACTTGTACATTTTAATGATCCGCCTGTGGATCTTCTATTACAAGCTTGTATATTATTTCGAACATTTGGTTTGTAATAGTAATTTTACTCCAAGACTTCCGTTGTGCTGTGTTTAATTGACAATGATGTTATCAACTGACGTCACAATACTCCATACACCCGGGCCCACTGGTGTATGGATTTGGGCTGGAAATATGGGGTGTGACATTTTACTTTGAAAAAATCCCATTTTTTTCCTTTTACAAACACATGAAACCTCCAAGCTGCTTCTAAAGTTGTTGAACCACAGATTAACTGACAATTAATATTCACTTACACCGGTGCCTACGGATCCGAGTAACAGGTTATGTGGGTTCACTCGTTGGAGAAGTAATGAATTCTGACTAATTGCAAGACTGTTTGTCGGGCTTTCAACATTCAGTGCTTTATGTTCGTTAACTATTTCGTTTCTTTTTAAATTAAGTTATAGGAGTATATTTATAGAAGAAAAAGGTATATACAGAGAGATACGGAAACGGTGGATATAGGAACGGTGGTTAAGGAAACTATGGAAACGATGGCTATGAAAACAGTGGCTATGGGAACGGTGGTTAAGGAACCCTATTCTCATAAATTCCAATGGCGTACAAGTACAATTCTACATTATTGAAAATCATTGTATCACCACCGTTTATCTTCTGCAATACGTCTTTCTTTTTTCAAAATTCAAATCAAACTCACCTATCACATTATCTTACTACCAAAACCCTATTCTCATAAACTGCTTCACCATTGTGAAACCCAATGGACTTCACTTTCCGAACAATTTATAAGCAGCAGCAGCACCAGTACCACCACCGCTTTTCCAACCACCCCATCATTGGTATGCGATCATTGAGAAGCGTTGGGATTCAAGGGTTTAGACGTCATGGTTTGAGTAGCTATGGAAATGGTGGCATTGTAGATGTGGTTTCTGTTGAAGATGTCATTGAGTTCATTACGAATAATTTTCTGAATTTGAGTTCATTAAGAAGTAATGGCTGCTAACTAATTGCAAGACTGTTTTTCGGGCTTCCAATACTCATATAGGATGATAAACAATACATGTATGAACATAACGGCCGTATACATCATGTGAAAATAAATTTTTACCATGTATTATTATTAGGACCTAGAGGTGTACAAATCGTTTTTTTTTTAAAACCGGTTTTGGTTTTTAACCGAACCGGTTTTTTTCTTCAAAAAAATTACCGGTTCCGGTTACTAACCGGTTTTTTCTACTCAAAACAATAACCGGTCCAACCGGTTTATTCCCAAAAAACCAATTTTTTTACCGATTAAACCGGTTCTTTATAACCGGTTTCGAAGCTCGAGATCCCTAACCGGTTTACAACCGCCGGTTCGGTTCGGTTATAAAACCAGTTATAGAAAAACGGGTTAAAAAAAACCGGTTTCGGTTTTAAAACCGGTTTTTTTTACATCTCTATTAGGACCCTTGGGATATCACCCTCCACAGCCTACCCGCTTGACGCCCCCACCACCCTAACCAGGCGATTTACGTAAAAGTGGGTTATAAGCCAGGAGTATTAAGTGATTGGTAAGATCCTTCTCCTGAGGTTGTTTTATTCCCACTCATATGCATGCAAGAGGGATGGTGCAAAATTTGGTTAGAATGATTTTATGAATTGTATTATTGAACAAAATTTAACACATAAGTATTGAACACCCATAATCGGTTCCCTCCTTTGCTACCGTCGTTGCTGCTACTGTCATCGTTGCTTCTGCTTCTAGGTCACAAAATCAGGTCAATATATTTTTATCTTCCCATAGCAGCATAGCTGTTGGAATTTACTAGATTTTATCTTGAAACCTGTCTTCTTATGCTCATGATTTATCATTTGTCAATACTGTTCAGTTGTTCACATTGATTGTTTTTTCGAATTTCTTCCAAGTAGTATTGTTTGTAATCTGCAAATGAGCATCGTGTTTGTGT